>JARWLC010000009.1:144715463-149590463 GCA_033318265.1 Phyllotis vaccarum
CTGTGATTAAAGTAAGTTTCCTGTGGTCCCTGGGTCCTTGGCTTGCAGTGAACATCCTACTGGCAGGAAAGGAAGACGGTTTCTGAAGCTGCAAAGGCTGCCATTGTATCCTGAGACATCGTCCTTGGTGTGAAATTACAAGTGCACTGAATTTAGGCAAATGTAATTAGGCCTGGAAATCCAATTAAAATATGGAAGACACCGTTTCTGACCAAAGACTTTTTCCTCTATGTAAATCAAACAGAAAACATGTGTAATTTATGAGAACGCCAATTGAATTACCCTTCAGCAACCACCTTAGATTGTATTGTCTTTCCTCCAAAGCCAGAGAACCTGAGAGATGTAATCATTGTATAAGAACAGTTTCCCATTAAAGACTTCAATCAAATTAAATTAACTTGAGAATCAATGCAAAGACAGCAGGCATCATTAGCCATGATAATGTTTGGACAGCAGGGCAGTCTATACTCAGTCCTGAAAGAAGACCATGTTCCCAATGGGTTGAACCCAATAGGTTCAGCCGCAGCTGTGCTACTATTGGTGTGACCATTGAGGAGGGGACAGTGTACGTTTGGTTTCACTCTTGTCCTAGCTGTGCACACATCTCTGTCTTCTCCAGGGGCACACGGAGTCACCTCTGATGAAAGATTCAGAATAACTTGTTGCAGGATTTGATTTTCCTTGTTTCTTGGTTTAGTGAGTCAAAAGCTAGGTAGGGGAGAGAAGATCCAGGCTCCACCTCCCAGGTGACATCCACCAGTTCCAGTGAGTCTCAGTGAGCCAGCAGGCTTCTTCCTGCTGCTGTGATAAAGAATTTGGGGCAGAGAGCCCAGGTTCTGACAAAAAGCAGTCAGAACTCAGTGAACTGGCTCTGCCTCTCTCACATTCACTCAAATAATGAAAGACTATAATGAGGTGGTGAATCTTTTGCCAGCAGAAGGAAAACCTGTAGGGGTTAAGCATGTGACTCTATCTTTAAGATATCTCCTCAGAGGTTAGTTCCCTCAGGACCAGATGAGAGGCAAGGCCAACTAGGCTGTTTTCAGGACTGAATGTTTAGGTTCTGACCTCATGACAGCTATGGAGAAATCCTAACACTCAGTACATTGGTGTTAGGAGTGCTTCTCTTGGAGGCTCTTTGTAGGGGATTATGTTGTTCCATTGTAAATAACTGTCCCCGCCTATGAGTTTAATAAAAAGCGCTGATTGGCCAAAGGCAAACAGGAAGTGTGGGCGGGGCTACCAGACTAGGAGATCTCTGGTAACTGGAAGAACAGAGCAGAATTCCTGAGAGAATCTGGAAGAAGCAGAGGACATGCTGCTCTGAGAAAAGGTCCCGAGTCCCATGGCTGAACAGGATAAGAGTCATGGGTTAAATTAAGGGTAAAGAGTTAGCAAGTTATATGCCTGGGCCTTAGGCCGATCAGCCTAAAACTATTGTAAGCATCTGTGTGTCTCTGTGGGTCTGCGGGTCTGCGGGCCCAAACCTTGAGGCTAAGCCCGAAAGTCCGGGCCAGAAACCTCCTACTACAGTTCTTAGGACAGGAGAAATGGCAGAGCCCTCACAATGGTGACAGAGTGCACACATTGGAGCACAGAACCTTGGTTTCAGACTCCTCAGCCTCAAGGGCTATGGGAAATGTTGAGGCTACTTAGCCCAGGACCAATTTTTATAGTAGCAAGAGCTAAGAGAACCCATAAGGTTAGTTACCAGAGGAAGAAGATGCAAACTCAGTCACCTGTAGGGACTCCCAGAGAGCACTGCTAACATCTTCATGCTTAGAGAAACAAAATCAGGAAGTAAACAGCATTATCTCCCTCAAAAGTTTTCTGCAATTGCAAAACCTGATCTAAAGTCAACCTGTAACACAGAGGGCAGCAGGTCGGAAAGTTCCCCAGATTTCAAAGGGGGTAATACACATTGTATAATTCTAGTAATTATAAAAATAAAACATTATGAAAGACAAAATATCTCTTGTCTGAGTTTTGTGAGAAAATTAATTACTGACCTTTGGGAAGTCTACTTTCTGTTGTTTGCAGGCACTGATAAGTTTACGTGAGTGGAGTTTTCCTGACATGCTTTTGAATTCAACTCTATTCACATTTCAGTAAGTGGAGAGTCAATCATTCCTTAAGGGAGGATGGGGTTCTCTTTGGATTTAGTACTCAGATAATCTATAATAATGCATTTTCCAAATATTGATTAATGACCGCATAAATGATTATGCCACACTATATTAAATTAGTTCTGTACAATTGGGTATTTGTATTGTTCCTAATTTTCCTCAATTGTCAATGTGTAATAATGTTTTCCTAAGTATATTTGGTCCCAGGCTTAGTTGTTTTCTTAGGATATTTTTCAAAAGGCAGATTTGGTAGAAAATGCATGTAATGAAGGCTCGTAAAAACAAGATTTTAATTTTCCTTTAAAATGTTCGAATTTGCATACATTTGTTTTAATGAGGTGGTAAACACCATGAGCAAAAACAACCTGGAGAAGAAAGAGTTTATTTTATCTTAAAATTTGAAGTCTATCACGGAGGGAAGTCAGAACAGGAATTCAAGGCAGGAACCTGGAGGCAGGAACCTGAAGCAGAGCTCATGGAGAAAAATTACTGGCTTTCTTGTCATGCTTGATCTGCCTGCTTTCTTAAAGCACTAAGGACCACCTTCCCACAGATAGTGAACCCCACCATAGTGAGTGGGGTTCACTTCCATCAATCATCTGCCTCATAGTTTTGCCACAAGCCAATCTTATGGACACATTTTCTCAATTGTAGCTCCCTCCACTCAGATGGCGCTAGCTTCTGTCAAGTTGACATAAAACTATCTAGTACACGGTCCCATTTTTAGAATAAGAGGATCATCCCCTTAACAATCCTTGATAAAACTTATCCATGTCGTTGAGAAACCTCTGTAGATTTACTAAGTCGATTTCCTCACGAAAATGTTTACTTTCTTGATGCCGTGAAGTGCTATGGACATATTTTATTTCCTGAGAAGGATGCAGCTATTTAGAAGTTGGTGGGTAGGAGAGATGTAACCACAAACAGAGTTATAAACAGTAATTCTAACCAAAGCAGCAGGATGCATAAGAGAAAGTAGAAACACCCTATGGTATGACAACCTGTTCTACTGAGGTACTGCTGCTGGTACGCCACTTGTCAGTGTCCTTTTTTTTTTTTTTTAATTCCTCTACTGTCTGTGGTGATGCTCTGTGTATGCTCTAACAAATAAAACTTGCCTGAAGTTCAGAGGGCAAAGTCAGCCACTAGTTAGCCAAAGAGGCACATACCGTTAATACCAGCACTTAGGTTCTCATGCCTTTGCTTCCAGTTCTTGGGAGGCATATACACAATTAATTCTAGTGCTGGGAATGTTGAAACAGGAAGTGATATGACTGGGCAGAGAAAGGAATATAAGGCAGGAAGTTACAGGAACTCAGTCTTTTTGGCCTGAGGATTTGATAAGCTTTTAGTAGCTGTTCCTTGCTTCTCTGATCTTTCAGCATTTATCTTGATATCTGGTGCTGGGTTTTATTAAGACCAATTATGATTCATGCTACATCTTGTGTCCAACTTGTGGGGCATGAATTAACAAAAAAGCCACTTGCCTGTGCTTTGCAGCCACCAGCACAGGCTGGAACTACATGTAGGTGGACTTACTAACCCACTGGCTAGATTTTCATTTTTTTTTTTTCTGAAGGTCTTCTGAGGAAGTATGGGTTTTTCTTTTTTTTCTGTTGTAGCCTCTCTGCAGCAAACTCCACAGGCATTTAGGCTCCAAAAGTCTCAGGAGTTAGCAGCTCTCACAAGTTCACTGTGCAGATGACTGGCTCTTTGACTTCTGCTCTTGGTAATTTTCAGGCTTTCCCTGGACCTCCTTCTTGGGATGCTGCCATAGTAGGTACCTGGTTCAGTTCACTGACATCTGAATCATCATTGTGTCATTGTCAGAAGATTTGGTGTGTTAATTGGGATGTCTTAAAGGGGGAGATTAGTTAAAAAAGATACAGAGAGAGCTTTTCTCACATTAAAAATGGAAAACATTATTGAAATGCAGGGAGATCTCTGTTTGATTATAGGCTAGATGGCATGAAAATGGAGCAATTAAATGAGAGGATAAATAATTTAGATGGGATTTATTTATTATCAATTATAAATAATATTTTTTGATCATCTTTGTTTTATTATTTAAAAAGTTGGTTAATATGAGTACTAAGATAAAAGTTTTAGAAAAACTTGTAAAAATAGATTATAGAGATATTCAGACCTAGAGAGATAAATTTAAAGAAAAACCAATCTTAGTGTTTTATCATAAAGTTAGAGAGGAAAAGCCTAAGGCTTTCAAATAGTAAACTTTAGTTCATCCAGTAACCTTACAGAAACTGCCAAATGACAGATATCTACAAGACTGTGTAAGAACTAAATGGATTCCTTTGCAAATGTTATATTTGAAGAGATGCAAGGAAGTCATGGTCTCATATGGCACACATTTATCTTTTGTTCACTTTTTGTGAACTTTTGGTTAATTTGTAATATAATTATTTCTCAAGACCAGAGAGATTTGGTTACAGCAGTTTTGGAAGCTGGACCTCAATTACAATGAAGGTCATGGTATAAAGATGAGACTAAGATCATTGAAAAATGAGGTAGGACTAGGTATTGAAATCTTCCAAGACCAACCTTTTGGAGAGAGAGGGAGAGAGAGAGAGAGGGAAAGAGAGAGAGAGAGAGCAAGCAATTATGTTAATATATAAAGGCAAACTCTATATGGTGACCACACCTTGGATTTATGCTGCACAACAGACTTGAAGGCTTGGGAAAGAATTGAAGAAGCCAGAATGAGAACTGAGTCATTTTCTAAAGTTATACAGGGCTCCAAAGAAACCTTCACTGATTTCTTACAAAAATTGAATAAATAGAATACTATTAAATTCAGAAGCTAGATGAATAATAATTGAATCGCTGTCCTTTTAAAATGCTAGTGCAAAATACCAGAGGATAATTAGGCTATTAAAGGCCAGATCCGCACTCTTGGAGAAATGAATCTGAGATACAGTCAATATTAAATCTCATAGCCATGATGTTGCTTGGATAGGAGAGGTAATTTCTAAAGGCTTTTTTTTTTGTTTGTTTTGTTTTTAAAGAAATGTCAAATGTTTCAATTGTGGTAAACAAGGTCACCTAAGAGGGACTGGAAAACAAGGTACTGGCTTTGCTAAGAATAATTCCAACAAAATGCTCTTTTCTTCTGGATTATGCAGAAAGTGTAGCAAAGGCAGGCATTGGACTAAAGAATATAGATCATCAAAAAGGAAAATTTCTTCCCAGAGCAACTAGAGAACCTAATGCCTATTATAAGAAACAATACTGTTCTAGATTATAAAACAGCTATAGAAGAGAAAATTAAATCTAGGAGAAACCATAAAGTAAATATTTTGGGAAGATTCTATAAATTAACAAAGACCAAAATTAAAAATACAAATCAATGATGTCATTGGAGGTCTTATTGACACAGATGACTATGTAACAATAATTGCACCAGAATTTTGGCATCCAAATTGGTCATTTCAGGAGGTAAATGTTCAGCTTTTAGGGTTGCCATGTTATCTCAGGTAAAACAGAGCATGGGATGGGGCAAAGATGTTGGGCAGAAGGACAAAGGAAAATTAAAGTCATATGTGGTTAATATTGCAATAAATTTGTAGAGATATGATTTATTACAGCAATGTAATACTCACATTAAAATTCCTCCAATCTAAGAAACAAACCATATATAAGTTCTTGGGGAAAATATTGAAAAGTAATATAAAGAACAGTCACAGACCATTCAGGTTGTACAGAAATAAGGCACAACAGCTGCTGATTTTTCAAAGACACCCACAGCACTACCTTTAAGATGGCTAACAGATCAGAGGGCAAAGCCAGACCCTAGATGGTCATAGTTGATGTGGGAATATCTTTCTATACACTGTGAATAAAGGAACTGTTCTGGCCTATACCAGGTACCTTAAAAGTTGGTGGGAAATCAGGGCATAGGTAGAGGAAGGAGTGCAGAATCAGAGAGAGACACAATCCAGCCACCCAGGAATCAACATGTAATGAAATAGGTAAGCTATGGGCCACATGGCAAAACAAATTAATGGAAATGGGTTGAATTAATGTGAAAAAGCTAGCTACCAATATGCCTAAACCATAGGTCAAACATCATGTTATTAATATAAGCATCTGTATGTTTCATTGGGGCTTTGTTATTATTGGTCTAGATGAGTGGCAGCAGACCACAGAGCTAGTCAGTGCTAGAAACCTCCTGTTATTGATGGCATCTCTGGGTGTGCCAAACATCCACATAAAACCTGAGAAAGTTTAAAAAGGGTTCTAGAGCATAGAAATGGGGAGCCAAAGCAGCTTCCAAGTTGTGTCTTTGATGGGATCATAATTCAGAGAAGCTGCAGTGTTTGGGCTTGAATTACAAAATGGTGGGGTCCATTTAAGCTGCACAAAGGCCAGTTCCTGAAGTTCGCTGAATACTCAGTATAAGCAACAGATTGAATATGATAGATTTAAGGTTTCTGTTTATATTGAACAAAAGGGGGACTGAGTCAAAGCATTTCCTGCTTTATTGAAAGGTATGCCAGAGACTCTGGGCCTACAGGATGAAGATGGATGCTCCATCACTTTACAAAGGACTTTGGATGACTGCCTAATCAGACAGATGTCATCTCTGAAGTTGCTTGCACTTCCCATTTACTCAAGGAATATTATATCCTTCTGTGGTCTTTGATGTAGTTAAAAATTAGGTAGTTATAGGCATAATTTTTCTTAGTTATTATAAAGGTATATTAGATATAAAACTTTAGACTCACAAGGATAAAGTAGATGATAGAATATTTTCTTTAATTTTGCTAAATACAATTAGACTAGATATTATAACTATAATTCTTGCTTGATAACTGTTTTGTTATATATAATTTTGCTATGTTGAAATTGAAACCTTCCTTTTTTGATTAAACATAAAAGGAGAATATTTTTTTATATGCTGTGAGTAAAGGAACTGTTTTGACTTATATCAGGCACCTTAGCAGTAGGTACAAAATCAGAGCATAGGTAGAGCTAGGAGGGTAGAGTCAGAGAAAGACATGATCCAGACACCCAGGAGTCAACATGTGAAAATAGGTAAGCCACGGGCATATAATTAATATAAGTGTCTGTGTGTTTCATTGGAACTTTGGGATTTCTGGTTCAGATAAGCCACAGAAGACTGTAGAACTAGTGAGGGCCAGAAAACACTTTCTACAAGTGGTGGCACACACCTTTAACCCCAGCACTTGAGATCTCATGTCTTTAATCCCAGAACTAGGGAGGTTGAGACAGGAAGTGATATGTCTAGACAGAGAAAGGAATAAAAGGCAGGAAGAGACAGAAGCTTAGTCTTTTTGCCCTGAGGATTTCATAGAGTTAAGAAGGGCTTAGTAGCTGCTCCTATGCTTCTCTGATCTTTCAGCATTTACCCTGATACTCCGTGTTTTTATTAATCCAACTAGGATTTATGCTACAGTTATTGGGTTGCTCTTGATCCATGGATGGCCTCTTCAGTGTTACCTGCAATTGTAGTTTGTGAGACCCAGACACTGTAGCCCGTGCTACCATGGCTCTCTAGCTTCCCACCATTGATTAGTGATTCAGATGTCTATACACATGATGGCAAGAGAAGTGGTCTCATGCCACCTTCCCTAGACAATATTTCATGCTCCCAACTAGTCAGTGGGAAACTCTGGTGTAGTTGTCTTTGACTGTCACAGAATCTGGCTCTATTTTTTTTTTAAATGCACCTGTGCACCTACAGTAATTATCTTAATGGAACTGGAAGAGAGACTCACTAGCATGTGCTCTGTCCAAGGCCATTTGGAGATAGGAAGCTTCTTATATCTTACAAGATATCAATAATTTTAAGCAAGAGAGAACTGACTCTTGAGTGTTTTGATTATGAGATAGAGCTCAGTTGGCTTCTGTGATGGCTGTTCTTGTTTGTCAACTTGGAACTAAAACCCCATGAATGGAGAGCACACCTGTGAAGGATTTTGTTTTACTTAATTTGAAGTAGATAATCCATTTCTAATCTGAATTTTTGAGTTAGGAAGACACCTTTGATTTAGATATTGAAGTAGGAAGAAACACATCTGAGCCACTCCTTCCACTGGAAGCTTTTATAAGGATATGCTTGCTCTCACCTTGTTAGTACATCCTTCACTGGCATTAGAGCCTACTTTTCTGAGATTCCAGTGTATACTGAAGATAAGCTAAGACATGGAGCCTAGAAGGCTGAGCAACTATTACATTCTTGGACTTTCTATTCACAGCTAGTCCTTGTTGAATTTGTTTTACTACAGCATGTAAGTCATTCTAATGAAATGTATATGTTATTGTAGTCAGAAGTTTCTGGCCTGTCTGGCCTGAGGTCCAGACCTGCAGTACAAAAACTGCTTAGCCCCAAATAATGACACAAACACATATATTAATTTCAAATTGTTTGGCTTATGGTATAGGATCATTATCAGCTAGCTTTTACAACTTAACTCAACCCATTTATATTAATCTATACATTACCATGTGGCTAGTGGCTTTACCTGTGTTCCATTACATCTTACTCTTTTGGGTAGAGGCTTACGCATCTCTCCTTGACTCTGCCCTCCTTCCTCTTTATCTATGCTTGGAATTTCCACTTGCCTCTAAGATGCTTTGCCATAGGCCAAAACAGTTCCTTTATTAGCCAATGATTATTCACAGCATACAGAAAAACATCCCATATATATATATATATATATATATATATATATATATATATATATATATATTCATTCTATAAATTCAGTTTCTCTAGACTAATAAACCACAAATTCTGTCTTTGTTGTTGATTAGTTAGTTGGTTGATTTTAAAAAGTACAATCTACCTTAGTCCTCTGAAAGATTTTCAGAATAACAGATGACACACCAGTACCTTCTCGGGCAGCTAAACAAGTATGGTTTTAGAAGAAGAATCCTACATCTGGAAATTCAGACACAGGATGACCCCATGACATTTTGATGTTGCCTGGGAACATTACTTTATGATCTTTCCCCTAAAGATTATTTCATGATTTGGCAAGAAGCTGATTTTTTACTTTGTTGCCATTTGCCTTGAACTCTCATATTATGAAGTAATATTTTAATCTGTAAATTTACACCTAGTAAAAAGATAATCCTAACAGTTACTGTTTCATCCCACACTACCCAAATGGAACTTTACATAGCTTTAGACTATGTGTTTTTAAGTGATTGTTCTAACAATGTTTTATTTCCTTATTTTAAAAAATGCATCTCAGTGTCCTACTGGTTTCTTGTTAATTGGTGGCTTGAATAAATATTTGATAGATGTTCCATCTCTATTTTTACCAGATTCATGCTTTTAATTTTCGAATGTTGACAGTATGGGTAACGTGTGCTGGTTTTAAGAATGAATTGTATATTAAAGGCTGCCTAACAATAACAAGCCACTGGGTGCTCTGGTGCTCAGGGAACTGGAATCCCTTCTGTCAAGGGCTCTCTTCAGGGTCCTACTCAAGCATATAGATAGCCAAGAGAAAGTACCAAAGCAAATTCTGTGCAAGCCTGGGCATGTTGAGAGGCCACAGTAAAGCTGCTTGAGTAGAAGGTGGAATTGCCTTTCCAGGGACTAAGGTCATTTTACAAATACCCAAGGACAGACTCAGAATTCAAAAAGGGCTTGGAAAACTAGAACATTTGCTTGAAATAAGCCCCATTGGAACTTATAATAAAAATGTTATATTTGGACTCCAAAGCACAAAATTCAGATTCCTGGCTCAGTATCCCGAAGTTTACAAATCAATCTGAAGTTAGTAAAAATTATAAAAGAATATTTTTTCACAAAAATATTAGTGATGATGCCGTTGAAAATAATGGACCAAGCCATCATTTGTCAATAATATGAGAATGACTGAATATATTGTCACTCTTCTAATTCTTGGATTTTTCACTAGCAAATGTTTCACTAGCAAGTAAAAGTTTATGGTAATATATGGCATGCAATCCAAAATGCACATTACATGCTTGTGAAACGTTTGAATTACTATAAAATGAACAGCTGGATGGCCATCACTCGCACCGAAACAGGAGCCATCACCAGAGCGCCACACAGTCATCCTCTTTCTCGCCATCACTTCAATCTAAAGTACTATTCTTTACCCCTCCCCCAAAGGAACACTTAAAAATTGTTTTTGTTATGGTTTTCCCACCTGAATACATGTCCCTGAACGTAACAGCTTTGCCTTTGGGTCTTATGTAGATGGAACTCAATGTGTGGCTTATTTTCCTCACAGTGGTTTTTTTTTTTTTTTTTTTTTTTTTTTTTTTTCCCCACATTGATTTAGACACAGTACGGAAAGCTCTGCCCTTTAAGGCACGGAGCAGATGAGATTCTAGGTCTCTCTACTCACCAGACAGTGGCGGCGTAGGTTGCTTCCACCTTTCTATTAGAAACAATGATGCTACACTATTTGTGTGTGGATTTTGGGCACCTATGTGATTACATTTCTTCAAATATCTGTTAGGCTTGCTAGACCACATGGTTACTCTATGTTTAGCCCCTTGAAAATCTGTAAAATATTTTCCAAATTAACGGCACTATTTTATATCCCCAGCATCAATGTGTGCTGGTTCCAATGTTTCTGCTCCAACTACTGCCCATCTTTGAGATTAGAAAATCATCAGTGGATACGAAATGGTAGCTCATTGTAGTTTTGTTCTGCGTTTCCCCAATGACTAGTGATCGAACATGCACATTGCAGGTTCATTTTTATTTCTTTGAGCTCTTTAAACAAATGTCCTATCTTTCTATTTTCAGTTTTACATAAGTTTGGGTCCTCTTGTTTGTTTTATTTTTGGTTTTTGATGAGAAACTGGTTGCTAGGATTTTTGTTTGGTTTTGTCTTGAGACGAAGCCTGTCCTGGAATTGACTACATACAGGCTAGCCTTGAAGTGGCCATGATCCTCCTGCCTCAGACCTCCCAGTGCTAGGATTATATGTGCCATCAAGACCTGCTTTGATGGCTAGTCTCACTCAAGATGGCTCTCACACACATGCATTCTCTTGCTGCTTCCAAGAATATTATTGTCTTGAAGCTTGGTGGGGGATGAGGTGGGTATCAGTTGATAGTTTTTGTCTGGCATGTACAGAGGCCTGGGTTTGATCTACAGCATCACAGGAACCAGGCCCGGCTATTTATGTGTTTAATCTTAGTGCCCGAAAGGTAGAGGAGCAAGAATTGGAAGCTCCAGGTCATCTATGGCTACATAGTGAGTGAGGAGAGCTTGGTATACAAAAGACCCTATCTTAAAATATATATAAATAAATAGAAATTTAAAACACATTTGTCTTTTTAAAAGTTTTTATTATAAAATAGATTAATATAGACCTATTTAAAAGCACCCTATATGAGGCGCATCAGGAATGTCTTCAATGTCTAGGTCATTATTTTTCATCTACTTTCTTGAGATTTTTTTTTCTTGTCTTCATTCTACCTGCCAGATGCCAGTTGTATAATATTTTCATTTCAGTTACTATACTCTCGAAGTCAAACCTTTTGTGCTGCTTTCTGCTTGCACGTTAGTGGCTTGTGACTCTTGGTGGCTAGTCTTTGCTTGGTGAGAGACATTGTCCTCATGGATGACTTCTCTAGCCATGGTCCCATTAGAGTTGTTTGGATTGTTTATTTGAATTAATGGATTTTATTATTTTTTTCATAGAAAAAATATGTGGAGAGAGCAGAGTGTTCCACTTCTCCTATCTCCTTGTTACGATGATCACTCATTAGTGTGTTCGCTGCAAAAGATGCTACCCTGCTGCTAGAGCATTGTCAACCAATGCCTGTAGATTACAAGAGGCTTTCCATTCTGTGTTGCAAATCCCATGTTTGACAGTGACAAAGTGAGTTCTAAGACAGCTACATAGAGAAACTCTGTCTCAAAAAACAAACAAAAAGTGGGGTACAGATCTGGACAGAGAGTTCTCAAAGGAAGGAATGATCATGGCTAAGAAACATCTTAAAGTTTTGAACATCATTGGCAACTAGGGAAATATGATTAAAACTACTTTGACATATCAGCTTTTCTCTTTTGTTATCTCTTTCATAGAGCAAATATGTCATGGTGTGTGTGTATGTGTGTGTGTGTACATGCTTGCTCATATGATGGGTATGGGCATATACTATGCATGCCATGGCATGGCCAGAGGACAACCTTTAGGTGCCCATTCTTATCTTTCCACCTTTTTTTGAGACAGGCTTTCTTTACCCCTGCACTAGCCAGGCTAGCTGGTCTTCAGGTTCCAGGAGAAGCTCCTGCCTGCCTCCTATAACCCTATAGGTGGGTTGGGATGATAGATACCTGCACTACTGCATTTGGCATTATGTAGGCTTCAAGGCTCCAAATTCAAGTCATTCAGCTTGCCTGGCATGTGCATTCCTACTCTCCCTGGACCAGAAACATGTATTTTTAATGAAGCTTGACTCATGAATTATTTCTTTCATAGATCGTGTTTTTGGTGTTCTCTAGTTTTGAACATTTTTTAAATAATTAAAGTCTTTGTTTTGTAATTTGAACATCTTGGTTTTCTCGGGAAATATTTTTCCAAGGTATGGCTTGTTTCTTTCAATAATTATTACTTTTCATTGAAAAATGGGCATTTTAGATTATATAATGAAAAGCATATTATTACAATATATTATTCTCTCCTCCATTGTCATTACTTCTGCTAATGCTGAGGCTTTTCAATAACTTACCCAAATTAATTACATAAATTTTTCCCTTGAGCCACATGAGACACCTGAAATCTTCTTAGTTTAGTGACCATGTCATACTTGGACAGAGACTCCGTTAAGTTTATGGAGTCTGTGAATCTTCCTGTATTCACTAAGAGCTTTGTGTATGGGTTGTGGGCTCTTTCACATCTAATCACATACTCTATAATCTGTCTTAGTCTCTCTGCTTACTTCTTTGAGGTTTCTGTGTTGGGCAGGCATGGGAATTTAAGACTTCTATAGATCTTAGCAGCACACATGGAGAGTATGGCTTCTGTGCATACCCCTACATGTGTGTTTGGCCTTGGTTAGTGTGGTGCTTTAAATGGAAATGCTCCCCATAGACTCAGTGAGTGGCGTTATTGTTATTAGAGGTGTGACCTTGTTGAGATAGGTGTGGCCTTGTTGAAGGAAGCATGCCACTAGCGGTGGGGTTTGAGATTTCAGAAGCTCAAACCAGGCCCAGATGACTTCTCTCACTGTTGCCTGAGGATTTAAATGTAGGAGTGCCACCATGTTTCCCATTAAGTTGATAATGGACTAAACCTCTGAACTGTAAGCCAGCCTTAATTAAATACTTCACTTTAGTGTCTTTTTTCTACACGTTAAAAAAAAAAAAAGATTTACTTATTTACTTTAAGTTTGTGGGTATTCCTCATATGCATGCAATGCCTGCTGAGGACACCAGACCTGGGAAGTGGTGTTACAGATGATTATGAGCTACTGTAGAGTGCTGAATGTCCAGCCAAAGTCCAGTTCTCTGAAATAGCCTCAGGTGCCCTTAACTCCTGAGCTATGTTTTTGGACCCCTACATACAGAAGTTTTGTCATGAGAATTAAAGCCAGTGTGGAAGCTGATGACATGTCTGCTTTGGAATTTTCTAGCTTGTCCTAGGATTCTGGTTGGTGGATCCAGACACTTGAGACTGCATTGGAAATTCCATCTGAACCTTAACCTTATTTGTAAAACAGGAAAAACGAAACCCACCCCTTAGCATGTAGTGAAAGTTAAATGAAATATTTTTAAAAATAAGTAAAATATAATCTAACATAATGGCTTATAATGATGACCTTAAAAAAAAAATGCCAGTAAATCTGGGGCCCAGGATAATGCTGCCACCAGGAAGCAGCGTTGTTGGTGTCTACCTGGCAAGATCCAGGTTAACTGGCCTTCGATGTGTCCTGAGCATGTAGGGTTGCTGAAAAGCTCCCCAGGTGGTTCTCTGATGTAGTCAGGATAGCTTCACCCTGTTAAGAATAGTTAAAAGCAAAGGCAACTTCAAAATGATGGCTTTCAGATCTCTGTTTATCTCCATGGCTGCAGTCGACAGCTTGGATTTTGCTTCCATAAGGCTTAAAAAAAGAAACAAAATCACTGGATGTGTGAAAGTGGTTCTTGAAATAGCTCCCGGAGAAGCTTGAATCAACACAAGAGAGAGAATGGATGAAAAGATGAACACGATTCTCCTACTGTTCTGGTTTTCTCTGCCGAAAATGAAGTCATCGCCTAACCTAGATACAGCATTTTGAATTCCTTTTTGAGGTGATACATCCTGTGGCAATCTCTCCCACTTTTGTTAAGAGTTGGACAGTAATCCATGTGTGAATGTATTTCAATCACATGGAGGAGGAACATGGTTGTGGCAATTGTGAAGACTGTGTGTGGCCTACACACAGGGCACTATCTCACCTCCATGCTCATGCATCCCAGACAGATTTCTGTTCTCTTGTCCTTTGACCTTAGATGACACATCTCCAAGGTGTCCATCCTTCAGTTGTAACCTCGTGGCTATTGAAGTGGACTTCAGATTCAACAATTTCTTCCTCATTGGTTTTTGGATTTCTTCTCAGAAAAGCTACTGAAGCCTGAGCTCACAGCGCTCAAATATTGAGTGACTGACTGAGCCCACACAGGATGACCTATTTCCTGAGACAACACTTTGCTATGTGTGACCTTGTCAGAAAATGGAGGTGAAAACATTTGTCCTCAACCCTTGTTAATCTAGAAACAGTCACCTTCAGCAGTTAGCAACAGCCATCTGCTGGTCAGATCCAAAGGAAGGAGGAAATGCCTGCCACAAAGCCGCTCCAGTAAATTCAGAGGTTCACAAATACTTTATTATATTTGGGACTTTATTTCAGTGTGTATTTTACAAAGGTAAAGCTGCATTTCTTAGTTTTCTTGAACTGTTTTTGACTTGCTACTGTAATTCTAGTTTTTATCTTTATTTTTATTTTTATTTTTATTTTTATAAGATTTTAAAATTTTATTTGTGTGAGTGTTTGGCTGCATGCATATCTGTGCACCAAGGGTGTGCAATAGCTTCAGAGGCTGGAAGGGGGCATTGGATCTTCTGGGACTTGAGATATATTGTAAGTCACTGGGTGAGAGCTAGGAATTGAACCAGGGTTTCCTGGGGGAGCAGGGGATGTTCTTAACAACTCACCCATCTCTCCAGCTACAATTTTATTTTTATTTACATTTACTAGGTTTTCCACTTCTCTTACTTTAAAAGTTATATACTTTACAAAAGCTATCTTTTTAAAAATGTGTCAAAATTAATTATTATGCTTTTGAGGAAAGGTCTCATTTTTCCCAGGCGGAAAGGTCTCATTTTTCCCAGGCGGGTCTTGAACTTACTATGTAGCTGAGGATGGCTTTGAACTTCTGATTCTCTCTCTTTTCCTGATTACTGTTTATTGTAGGCATGTGCCACCATGGTCAGTTTGTTTGATGCTAGGGATTGAACTCAGGGCTCCGAATACTCTAACTGAACCACATTCCTAACTCAAATGTGTCAAAATTAATGAACATATTTGTTCCCCCCCAAACTCCAATTCTCTATAACTCTTATGTCCCTAATACCTGAGGAATTTCTTGGAGTTACATGAACGGATAGTTAGCTTTTTAGTAGAATAGGAATTGAGTGAATGCATTGACTCTTACCAATGATGAGTCTGAAGCCTTTCCACATCTGCTTCAAGTCTCATCTCCTACAGGAAAAGGCTTGCGTCTTCTCAAGTCCTCTAATTCTTAATGATACGAAATGTGTCCTTTACATAAAGCACTATCGTTCATTTATTTTTATTTTATTCTTTCATTAACTCTCTCTCTCTCTTTGAGGCACAGTCTCATGATGTGAGAATGTCTTTCTTTATGCTGTGAATATCAGTCTTTAAATAAAGGACTGCTTGGCCATGGTAGACACCATAGAGGTAGGCGGAGGAATCAGAGCATAGGTAAGAGAAGGGGGGGGGGGGGGGAGTCTGAGACAGATTGAGCCAGACCCCAGGTGAGACACGGGCCACGTGGCAGGACAGATTATTGGAAATGGGTTGAATTAAGATGAAGGAGCTAGCTAGCAATGTGCCTGAGACATAGGCCAAATAGCATGAAATTAATAAAAGTGTATGAGTCATTTTGGGGAGGAAAAGCAGTGGCAGGCGGTTAAGTGGTCTGGGACAGCAGGTCTGTGGGTCTGGACCTTTGGCTGCCTGGAAACCTTATTGTAATAGACTCAACTATATAGTTAAGGATGAACTACCACTCACTCTGTAGCCTAGAATGGTCTCAAAATGGCAGCCATCCTTCTGTGTCAGCTTACTGAGGGCTGGAATCAGGAAATGCCTGGCTTGAGTTAGTCTGCTTACATCTGCACCATGGACTGGGCTCAAGGAATCTGACCACAGTTCTTTGGCTTGTCACTCAGTTGAAAGAGGATGAAGGAAGATATTTCTTATGCTACAGACTATGTGCAGGTGCCACAGATGAGATGAGGCGCCTCAGATAGAAGGTGAGGTGGGTCCATTCCTGAACCTAGATGAAGACTCTGAAGGGACTATCATAAAATCACCATCAGATGGAAGGGAAACTTCCCATGAAGGACCATGTCAAGGTTAGCCAATGCTCCAGGCCTGTCTCTTTCTCCACGCTATCCAATGGCACTGGAGCTGGAGAGGTGCCAACTGTTTCAACTGTCCAAGAGAAAAACCATTCACTTTATTGTCTGAGAAAATACTGTCCTAGTTAACACTGAGCTCATTGGAGACAACATATGGTAATAATGAGAGCATTTTTGAGTACATCACTGTGAGGGAAGAATCACACTGGGAAAGGTTTGGCTTGTTTAATTTTTCAGAAAGAAAAGACAAGTTATGTGGCTGGGGAAGAATTAAAGTTTGTAAAGTATTTGCCTTGCAATCACAAGGATGTGAATGTGAATCCTAGGACCCCCATAAAAAGCTGGTTATGGGGTGGTAAGTTTTTCCAACTCCAGTGGGTCACAACCGTTTAGGTCTCTGGTAGTCAGCCTTGTTCAGGTGGCTGTCTCTAAAAACGGTGAGGTTGCCTGAAGACCAATACCCAATGCTGTCTTCTGCCTTCTATGCACATACACACACATGCACTTGAACACACACACATACACACACACACACACAGACATACACATGCACTTGAACACACACACACACAGACACATACATGGACTTGAACACACACACATGTACTTGAACATACACACACATACACACAGACACACACACACACACACACACGTCAAATCAAGCCATTATATTTTATGTTGAATTCCTTACTTTGCAGTGCTACAAACACATACATGCTCTACTACTGAGCTACCCACAAGCATGAATATAAAAGATAAAAGCTTATTTACCTGGGGGACTTGTCACATGTTCTAGAAAAGTTAGTGATAGTAGCTCCTCCTTTGAATTTCTCCCCTTTTGAGTGGAAGTGAATTCATCTTGTGCTGTTTAAAACATGTTCCTGATTGTTTTAAATAGTCATTGTCTAAACTTATTTTTGTTTTCAGATAGCATAAATATAGATTTATGTTTTTGGCTCAGTGCATAGGTTTCATCTTTCACATAAAAGCTTTAATCCAATTATAGTTGTTTTTCTTAATTTAAGAATTAAGTTGTTTAATTTTTTTAAAGAGTGGGCTGTGCATATTTACTTGGTTATACTAAGTTTGGCAAAGAAAAAAATCAATATTTGCTAGTGTTTAATCTACTTTTTCTATGGTTCTCCATCTATTTCCATTGAATTGGAGACAGGCAAGGGATTTATTAAAACTGTTTCTTTGTTTCATTGGGTTAAATGTTTACATTTTTAGAGTCTTCTCCCCCTTTTCCCTTTATGAAGCAGAATCTGGCTGTGAGAGTGATGGAGAGGAGGTTCCTCAACCTGGCAGGTGGGACGTTGAGAGTCAAGCTCCGTTCTTTGGGAGGCTGAACACAGTTTGCTTATATTGATCTTTTATGGGGCCAGAGGACCAAAATCTGCTTCCCAGAGATTAGCAGGAGCTGGGCCTGATCCCCTAGATGAGATGGGCTTTCTGAATGGGGAACCCTGCCCTGTGGAGCAGAGTGAGCAGGAGCTTGCTGACAGGCTATGACACATATGGTCAGTCTTCACCACAAAGGAAGGGTTCGAGTGAGTTTTAGCATCATATACCTGCTGAATTGGAGAGGGAAGACTCCTACCCTCCGGTTATGATGGAGGCTGGGTGTGTGGCCCCTCTCCTGGAAAGGTGAAGCTGGCCTGGCTTAGAATGTAAAAGCACAGCTTGGTTGTTGTGTGGCTGTTTACTCCCAGAAGTGAGGGAGAGTTAGAACACTGAAAAAGCAAACAGAGCTCACAGCTCAGAAAGTTTCTAAGCATCACAAGCCTCATTCCCACGGATACCCAAGCAGTAGTAAATATGAGGGAAGGCACTCTAGCTAACAATTTATGGGGAGTCTTGTGGATGCAGCTTTCATGAGCTATTACCCATGTTGGGGTGGATTTGTTTGGTGATTCAACTACCTTTGAGTGATACGTGATCCTGTAAGTGACCTCTCCCTCATATCCACCAAGTAGCCCATCCCTATACTCTTGGAAGTCACTCCAGTAAGACTCAGGTTCACTAGGGTACTCTGGTGTGAAATCATTCCTCTAGCTTGTTCAGTGTCTGATCTGGGTTGAATAGATGTTCGGTCTCCCCAGGAAAAGTCAACAGTAACAGAGGAGGGTACTACAGACATATAGAGCTACATGGGGCTTGAATCCAGCAGCAAAGTGCCAAGCAGGAGCAGAGCAGATGTGTTGCAGGATATTTGCTCACACCATGAAACTCCAAGACTACTAATAAAGTTAGCCTTGAATCAATGACTATTTGACTCTAATTAGCCATAGAGATTTTGGAGGATCCAGGACAGGATAGAAAGAACAGGTAGGAATAGGGAGGGGCTTAGAAAGATTCCCAGGCATTTTCAATTTGAGAAGTATGGAGAAAGGGTCAGCTGGTCATTCCCCACTGTTTTCATGATATATCAGGTTTTTACCCCAATATCTGACTCCTGAGTTTTTATTATTAGTAGAACAATTTAGATAAATGCTTCACAGATGGTTCTGTAGGATCAAGAGATGACCAATCCCTGATGCCCATAGGAAGATGTGATTGGCTATCCAATGATGAAAATCTGCTTTCCAGAGATTAGCAGGAGCTGTGTCTGCTCCTCTAGCTGAGGAGGCTTATTCATCTGGGGAAACTCACTTAGGAGCAAAGTGAAATGAGAACTTGTTGACAAGTTGTATGAGGCTCTCCAAGGGAGTGAAGAGCAGTGAAATTGGAGTCTGGGTTTTGTAACAGGTTCTCACATCCTTCTTCACCCACAGCTGTAGGTTTCTGGGGCAGCATTTGTGGTTAGTGGACACCTGATCCCCTGAGCGGGTGCTGCTCTACCAGCATATGACCTTGCTCTGTTATCTTATAAAGTTTGAGAAGAAACTGTAAGAGAACATTAAAGACTTCTAGGAGCAGGGTGTGGCATGGAGCTAGGTTCTACTCTTCTGTGGGAATGAATAGACCCTCATTGGCCAGACTGAGTGCCTTCCAATGAGCAAGGCTGTGAGGAGACATGGCAGGTGTCTGATGGCTTTCTCTTCCTATTTGAACCAGGGTATTGTGTTTAGAATTACAAAATCAGATTGGCCCGGTTGCCAGAGGTCCAGACCCACTGACTTGCTGCCCCAGACCCCTAACCTGCCCGCCGCTGCTTAGGCCTTCAAAATGACTCAACTGCTTATATTAGCTTCATGCTGTTTGGCCTATGGCTCAGGCACCTTGCTAGCTGGCTCCTTCATCTTAACTCAACCCATTCTCATTAATCTGTCTGTCACATGGCCCATGGCTCACCTGTGTTCCTTACATGTGTCTGGTTCGGTCTGATCTGACTCCACCCTTCTTTTCCTACCTATTCTAATTTACCACCTACTTCTTCTACAGTGCTCACCAAGGGCCAAAACAGCTCCTTTATTTAAAGATTGATATTCACAGCATACAGAAAGACATTCCCACATTAAAAAGACATTTATCAAAATGCATACACAGAGAGAATGAGCTTGTGTTGAATGGCAAGAATGTGTAGACAAATATTTGTATTCAGATCTCAGGGCAATGACGATTCTTTGCAGGGAGCACTTCAGAGGTTCAGTCTTGTACCTTTCATCTGCTCAAGTTCTTCTTGTTCATGTCTCCAGGGAAGGCCAGTCCACCAGCTGCATGGGCCATTGCTTTAACTCAAGAAGATGAAAAATTAGCCAAATAACTATTCTTTTCTTATTCACTTATCTAATAATTTTTAATTTTCAATTGAGCAAATTTTGAAAATTTTATTATAAAAGATGTATTTATTTTTATTATCTGTGTGTGTGCGTGTGTGTGCTTATACTACTTGTATTTGTGCCCAAAGAGTTCAGAAGAAGGTATCACATGCTCTGGAGCTAGAGTTACAGGTGGTTGTGAGTCACCAGATGTAGCTACTAGGAACTAAATTCAGGTCATCTGGGAGAACAGAGGGCTACTAACCTCTGAGTCATCTCACCATTCTTATTTTATTGTTTTAAACATATACATACAACTAAAAATATGATATTATGGTATGCTTCAGCACTTGTCTACAATGTGTAAAGTCTAATTTTTGTTTGTTTGTTTAAGCTACAAAAGCATTCAAAGCCCCTTCTTCTAGCTCTTACCTATGGTCAACTTCAGATGCCACAGCCTACAGGAACCTCTTGTACTGTCTAAATGGAATGGGATTTCTGTTTGGTCTGCCTTTTGCCATCTCTGGATATCACTTCCTTAAAATCTTTCATTAATTTCCCAGAAGTGACATTCTAGCTGGTGTCCAGACAGTTTGTTATGCATCTCACTTGCACAGCACAGTCATCCTGGAGTATAGTGACCTGGGTGTGAAGTGTTCATGAGAGCTCAGGCTGACAGTCAGGAAGCAAGAGGAAGGCTTCCTAGAAGAGCAGACTCCAGCAGAGGATGGATGTTGTTTGATCTTTGAATACAGAGCGATGAGCAGCATCTGTAAGATCTCTCGAGAAAATGGGAATAATGAATTCTGCATCCCATTCATACTGCAGGAAATAGCTGATGGCCCTTCTGGGCTTTTATTGGATAGCTGATTATTTTAATTTGAAATTTGAAGGCAGACAAACTCCAGTTCATACCTGAACTTTGCTGGCTGCTCTTCTTTAGGAGACTTTGGCAAAGTCACACAGATATGATCAACTTTATATTAATGAAGTGAATCTGTCTCCTGGGAGAAATAAAAAAAAAATTAGTACATGTTCCAAAATGGTTCTTCTAAAACATATTTTTTTTCAATTAAATGTTTCACAAACTTTACACAAACTTCCTCAAAAAGGAAACAATCAAAATGTTCTTTCATAGCTGAATGGACAAGAAAATGTGGTCTATACATACAATGAGATAGTAGTCAGCCCTGAAAAGGAAGAAAATTCAGACTCATGTTACAACACAGATTATATTGGGAAAGTTCTTAAGTGAGATGAACCTGGTACAAGTAGGCAAATAGTGTATGAAGGATTTAAAGTGCTCAAATCTATAAGAAGAGAAAGCAGAATATTTGTGGTTTCCAGGTCCTGGATGGAAGGTAGATAAGGGAGCTGTTTGATAGATACAGAGTTTCAGTTTTTAAGATGCAGGGTTCTGGGGGTTGGTTGTTTGCAACAAAATATACTCTGTTCTGGGAATCTACACCTATAAATGCTTAGAGTGTATTAGGTTTGGATACTATCCCTCAAAGCCATGCGTTAAGACCTTGCTCACCACTTAAGGCATTATCAGAGTGATGCAGCCATTGGGAAATGAGACCTGGGAGTAATTGGAGAGGATACCCGGTCCTATGTCTTCTTGTCTCTATGAGGTGAGCATCTTTGTCCCTCCACATGCTCCTTGCCCTCATACTGCTCCTCATTACAGGCTCAACACTCCATAGCCAAGTGGCTGTCAATTCAAATTTGTAGCTGTACATCCAACAGTCTTTCTGCCTAAACAGCTTATCTCATTTATTTTTCTCACGGGCTAACACAGATAGTGACTTATTATGGGTAATTTTTTTTTTTTACCACCATTTAAAAAGCTACAAAGTCTAATTGAAACATTTTGTATTCTTAAACGTGAGGCTGGTGAGATGGCCCAGCTGGAAAAGCACTTACAACATAAGCTTGGGGGCTTGAGATTGAAGTTCAAGCTCCAGAATGCACCTTAACAAACTGGGTGGGTGGCTTGTGATTGTAATCCCAGTGCTGGGAAGGACCAAAGTCCTGGGGACTCACTGGGCAGCCAGCCTAGATGAATTAGCAAACCCATGAAAGCAAACAGTGAAAAAGACTTGTCTCAAAATACAAGGCCGCCACATGAGAATATACACATGCACCTACATACACCAGAACATGCACACACATATGTATGCACACACGTATGGGTGTTAATTAGATAGACCACACTAGTGCCGGTCACCTGCCACTCTCTGTGCAGACATTTTGTTTTGATGTGATTGTCTTTTGTCTCCTTTTATCTCTTCTGTGATTTGCTTGAGGATGATTCAATAACCACAGGGGTCCGATGACATTTTCTCTCTCACTCACTCAGATGGGCTTCTTGTTTTAAGGAGGAGCAAGATTTCTGTGTGTATTGTCTGTTTAGGCATGTGGGCCACTTCTGACACTCTGACATCTGCTATGTCCCGACTTTATACTTTATATATATTTCCTTTGAACTCCTAAATGACTTCACAGAAGTCCAGCTAGTTTTTGTTCTTTTTTTTGTGACAAGTTCTAGGTAGCCTAAACTGGTTGTCAGCTTATAGTCCTTCAGCCTCTAATTCCAAAGGATGGGATGACATATGCTCTCATTTCTGAATTCCCACATGGCTCTTCAGGTCAATTTAATTTTTCCTGAGGAAATTATGAGTAGAGTCCAAGGTGCAAGGAAATTCAATATACAACAGCGACTATAATGGTGTTAAAGAAAGTGGCTCCCAAAGAGAGTGGCACTATTAAGAGGCGTGGTCTTGTTGGGAGTGCATCAATGTAGGAATGGGCTTTGAGGTCTCTTTTCTCAAGCTTCACTCATTAGGACAGTCAGTGGACTTCCTGTTGTCTCTGAATCAATATGTAGCACTCTGCTCCAGCACCATGTCTGCCTGCACATCCCCGTGCTCCCCACCATGACAATAATGGACTGAACTTCGTAAATTTTAAAAGAGCACCTCAGTTAAATGTTTTAATTTCTAAGAGTTTCTGTAGTCATGGTGTCTCTTCACAGCAGTATAAAGGACAAAAACCCCTAACAAAGATAGTAACATTGTAGAAAAAACCAGAAATGATAAAGAATAAATGTCAGAGAGTAAAAAGTTATATATGAGTAATCTACACAAATAATATTCACTTATATATTAGGGATTTTGTATTCATTAAGCAATATTTTAGAGTCCTAATGGCATGAAATATAGTTACAAGCTGTTCCATTCCAGTGTCAGAAAGAAAGGAATATATATGAAATGGTTTCGTTTGAATTAAAATGTGTCTTAGAGGGAATGGAGGATACCAGGAGAATAAGGATCTTGATAACAACTGAGCCAATCTCATATGAACCCCTAGAGAATGAAGCGATGCTCACAGGGCCTGCACAGGTCTGCACCAGGTCCTCTGCATGGGTACCATGATTTTCATCTTTGTACTTTCATGGGACTCCCGAGTGAGTGAACAAGTGGGGCTCTGATTCTTATACCTTCTCTTGCGCTGTTTTATTTTTCTGTTGGTTTCTCTTGTCCAACTTCAATGTGATGTTTTTTGTTTTATATTATTATATTTTGTTAAAAATATTACTAATACAAGAAAAACAGGAACAAAGGACTGATGAGACACACAAAGGAGATGGAGTTTGAATTGTGAAGTTTCAGCAATAAGTGAAGACAATCAGGACAGTTCATGTGATGCTTTAGATAAGGCTCAACAAAGTTAAATCTTTACTTTATCAAGACAACGGGTGCTGGTGAGCTAGGGGTGAGTTAGTGAAGACTCAGTTATAATTAGTAAAAGACCACTGAATTGAGGACAACTCTTCCAGAAGTATTTGCCCATGGACAGTACAGAGAAACTTCGGTCCAGAGGTGGTCAAGGCTGCATCTCAAGCTGGCAGTCAAACTTTGTGATGTGTAAATCTCCCAGTTAGTACTGATTCTGGCAGAATGAATGAAAACTTCAGTACTAAGGGTCATGGAGAAAAGGCTTGGCTTTAGGAGAAGACAGGAAAGGGGACTAATGATGGTCCAGCCTCTGCTGTAGTGGAGAGCACAGTGTGTGGTCATACACACCAGTGGTGGGAATTTGATGACTAATCTTGGTTGTAAAATTTACACACCTCAGAACTGGGAACCTCCTCTGAGGAACTGTCTTCATTAGTGGGTCTGTAGGCACGTCTGTGGAGAACTATCTTATGATTGTTGTGGGAGGGCCCATCTAGTCTGACTGTGTAGTTGCTTTTCATTTTACTCTTTGGGGGCCCATCACCCAGCTACCCCAAAATACACAGAGACTTATTGTCATTTATGAATGCCCGGCCTAAGCTTGGCTTGTTTCTAGCTGTCTTTTCTAACTTAAATTATCCCATTTCTCTTGAACTATGTTTTGCCTCTGGGATTTTTACATTTTTTATTTTGTATAACTGTCTTTCCTTATTTCATGGCTGGCTATGTGGCTATGCAGCTGTGTGGCTGTGTGGCTATGTGGCTGTGTGACCATGTGGCTGTGTGGCTGTGTGGCTGTGATATGGCTATGTGGCTGTGTGGCTATGTGGCTATGTGGCTATGTGGCTATGTGGTTGTGTGACCATGCGGCTGTGTGGCTGTGTGGCTATGTGGCTGTGTGGCTGTGTGGCTATGTGGCTGTGTGGCTGTGTGGCTATGTGGCTATGTGGCTGTGTGACCATGTGGCTGTGTGACTGTGTGGTGGCCATGAAGCTGGCTCCTGACAGCCTCTTTTCCTTTCGTCAATCCAAGCTTTCTCTCTCAAGTCTCGAATTCTCCTCATATTTATTCTCTCTGCCTGGTAGCCCTGCCTAGTTCTCTCTCCTGCCTAGCTGCTGGCCATCAAGCTCTTAATTAAAATAGCAACTAAGTGTTCTAGACAGGCAAAGTTTTACAGAGTTAAACAAATGCAGCATAAAAGAATGAAACACGTTTTTGCGTCATTAAGTAAATATCCCATGGAATTAATGAATGTAACACATCTTAAACTAATATTGCATAACATGACCGGGTGTTCCTAGGTCATATAATAAAGTTGGCCAACCACCACCAGGAGGAAAAAGGCAGTAAGCAGCATCCCATGGTCTCTTCTCTTCATTGGTGTCCCTTGATGATGAACTATAAATTGGAAGATGCAATACACCCTTCCTCCCCACCACTGAAAAATGTTGTCATATCTCATATATGAAGTATCGCTTACAGGTTTAAGTGTTGAATGCTTGGGCCCCAGTTGGTGGCGCTGTTTCTAGAAGTGTGGGAAACTTCAAGAGATGAAGTCTATCTGAAAAAAGTGGTAGCTTTTTTTTTTGGAGGCTGTACCTGAGTTCCATACCCTTCCCCTGTCTGTTTCCTGTTCACCATTAGAAGAGCATTCTCTGTCACACACTATCCCACTGTTCATCTTACTACCTGCCCAACAGTACGGAGCCAAGTTGCCATGGGTTTAAATGTGAACAAAATAAATGTCTCTTAAGTTGCTTTTGTCAGATATTTTGGTTGCAATAACAAGAAAGGCAATAGACATAAATTACATGAGAACAGTTTGCTTTACAGTTAGAAAATATGCTGTTTGAAACATAGTACAAAGTGACTATTTGGCCTCCTAAAATTAGACAATTTGCTTAAAAATGACTATAAATATTCAAATGAAATAACACAAAACACATAATCAAGAGCCACCCACTCTAACTTTCCAGCCCTTGGGTAATCTAATCTTATGTGTATTTCAGTATCATATCCCATGCTCCATGCACATACATCATGGCTTGTTTGTACTGAAGAAAAGATAAACATCGCACGCTTGTGTGAACACATGTGTACTTCAGTGTGCACAGCTTAAATAATTAGCATACTACCACCACCATCTTCCTGTTTCTCAAACTCCACATGTGCTACTTAAATGTTTTCTGTTGTCTCATCTCTGTAACTACATGTAGCTAGTTCGAGCTATTTAAATCTGGGTCCAAGCACAGTTTACAAACATCTGTTTGGAGCATCATCTCATTGTCTTTGATCTGTGGATCTCTGTCTTCTGGTGCTTATTTTCTCTTGACATTTATTGAGGGAGCTGGGGATTTCACCCTCCAGAGATTCCCACATCCCCAACTGTCCTTTCTGAACTCCCGCTCTCTGTGCATTTCCTGAACTTTGTAGTTAGAGCCTCGGGCTCAATACGATTCGGGTATGAGTTTTAAAGCAAGAATTCTTCCACTGATAATTATTACTAGATGTTTACTTTCTTAAAAGAGGGAGCAAACTGATGACTTTTTGAAATTTATTATTTGAAATAATTCTGTTAAAAGTAAGGCCTTAACTGCTGACAGAATAGGCATTTGTGCCTCCTGACTCACCCTCCTTTCTAGGCCATTCAAGTGTCATTTTGTTAGCGTGATAAAATACCATGGCCCAAAACCACTCTAGGAGGAAAGAGTTTATTTAGTTTACACTTCTAGGTCCAAATCTATTGTTGAGGAATGTTAGGTCAGGAACTCAAGGCTGGAGCTTGAAGAAGAATCCATGGAAGAATATTGCTTATTGGCTTGGCCACTTTCTCATGCTCACCCAGATTTCTTATATAGCTTAGGAATGTTGTCACCTACAGTGGGCTGGGCCCTCCCACGTTAACCATCAATCAGGAGAGACTCTTACAGACATGGTCATTGGCCAATCTGATGTGGGCCATTCTTCACCCAAGGATCCTTATTTCCAGATGACTCTAGAATGTTTCAAAGTTGAGACTAAAGTCTAACTAGCATTACTTTCAGGAAAATAAATTACTTTCCTAGTGTTTTCCAAACATGAAACATACATTTCAGAAGCATTCCTGTGAACATGAAGATTTAAGTACATTCGTGGCACATAATAACGTACTGTAGACATTCTATCTACTGTCAATTGAATTTTTTCATCTTTTTCTGGTAAAAGCCACATGAACATGGCATGTGAATGTTTCTGACACGAACTCAGTTTCTGGGAGTGTTAGGAGAAAAAAGGAAAGGGGCTAATGTGATGACATTCGTGTTAATGGTCAGCCATTTTGGCCTCATCCTTGAGGTGACAGTAGCCGCACGCAGGGCTTGGGCAGGAACCACTCGAAGAAGAATCCAAGTGTAACTGCAGATGGATTTGGTGTGTAGAGCTTGTGGTGGTGAGAGGGATGCACTTGAGTGATATTCTCCTCACTTCCCTACACTTGATGTGGGATGTCTATGCGCTGCGAATAAAAAACTGTTTGGCCATGACAGGAACCATAGAAGAAGGTGGAGGAATCAGAGCATAGGTAGGAGGAGGGCAGAGTTAAGGGAGACGTGATCCAGTCGCTCATGATTCAACGTGTAAGGAACACAGCTGAGCCATGGGTCACGTGGCAAGACAGATTAATGGAAATGGGTTGAGTTAAGATGAAAGAGCTAGTTAGCAATGTACCTGAGTCATAGGCCAAGCAGAATGAAATTAATATATGTATCTGTGTGTTTATTTGGTACTTTGGGATTTCTGGTCCAGATAAGCAGTGGCAGACAGATCCAGACCCTAAGGAAGGCCTGGAAGGGCCAGAAACCTCATGTTACATACACTGTCATAAATTTCTTTAAATGAAAGCTCTTGAACAGAGCTTTAAAGAGATTCACTTATATCTTCAAGGTTACTAACCCAACAGGATCCAGGAGCATATTCTAGACTTGCTGGCTTCCTGGTCTCAGCTAGCTCCTCAGACATACAGGCTTTGGGGGACATAGTAAGACTCCACAAGTTTAGATAAAGACAGAGATGCTTTTGCTAACTCTCTAAGCATCTTGCAAGGAAAAGGAAGCTGCCATTCTGTTCAGGCTCTTTTATCTCTCAGTACCTAGGGCAGGGATACTCAAAATACTGTCTGTGATCCAAGTGTCACTGTCAAGTATCTGTCACTATTGGCTGCTGTGATAAATACAGGAATCAAGTAGGCATTGGAATTTACAATCCCAAAGTAGTTTCCTGCCCATTTAATAAAAAAAACCCACTAGCATTTATTTCATATTTTTAAAGATTTTTATCTTTCTAGTGATTCACTTTTGTTATAGTCTTTAAAATATTAGTCTGTGACGGATTGGAGGGGTGACCTTATCCCCATGCCCCCAACCCGATACACTCACGCTGAACTTGAGAAGCTTTGTAGTAGAAAAGAATTCAAATATCTTTTTGTTGCAGTGAAGTAGAGGTCCCTTGTAAGTTGCATGAAGTGACTTTAAATACTCACTTGGAAATCAGTTGGTGAGAAATCTACTTATAAAGAAGGCTGTGCTAGAAAATGACAGATGAAAAGTAATATATCTCTGCAATGAAGCACACATTGGCAGTCACTGTTGAGCATGTCTGTGCTGTGTTTTCTGTTACAATCTTGACATTTCTGCAGTGGAAGACTGCACACATGTAACAGGATGCCTGATTATATCCATCCCACAAACACAATCCAACCTACTTATTTTTATATGTGCTCAGAAAATGTGTGCCATTAGCATAAATTATGGATGGAGATGAAAACATGTGCTCTCTCTTCTTAATGGCCCTTATAAATCTGACACTACCCTTTCCTGAGTCTCCAAGAACTACACATGGCAGAAACATTACCATTTTTGGTCAATCAGGTCTATTTTTTTTTTTTTTTTTTTGGTCAGACTCCAGGAGCCAGAGGGAAGAGAAAACATTGATTTTTCTGCCTTTGGAAGGCCTTTGTTTGGTCTGCTACCTTTGTTAATAAAGCTGAAACTACACATGAATTTCTGGAGGCTTGGATGACCTTGGGAAAATCAAGGCAATGGAGTCATCAGACTGCCTTTGATGAAGAAATTCACTGAAGTTCATCCCAGTTCCTCCTGTTAGACCATGTTCAGCAACACATAGATGGCAAGGGCTCAGAACATGTACCCATGGCATATTCTGACTCCCTAACTCAACATAGACTGAAAATGTATTGGGAGATTTTACTTTGAACAACTTAAGTTTCTTACACTCTGTGGAGGCTAAATATACCGAGGGAATTAAACATAGTAAGTTTCTTCACATTTTTACAGAATCTAATAATCCTCCTAGGAAAGATGGTCCAGGACTCCCTCTGCAGGAAGGTGAGGTTTCTCATCCCTGCACAAGGCTTTGAAACATCTCAATGGATATACTGGATCCCTTGTACTATGTAAGCTTCCTTCCTGCTCAGGACAAATGGCATGCTGTAAAGTCTTCCTGTATTTTTGTTATATCAAGACAAAAATCTCCGAGGAGTGGTTTCATTGTGTATAAGCTTACCACCCAATTAGATGATTATTTTCTTTGCATTTGGCAGTCTTCTATTATATGATGTAGCACTGGCCATGGTAGACCTAAGTAGGCAGAAATGAAGTGATGAGGACACTTGCCCGTGCATCTCATGGTGTCATTGGATTGGGTAACTTTCCATAACAAAGGTCAGATGTGCAATTAATCCAAAGAAGAAGGAATTTGATCAGCTTATGTGTAGGCAACCTCCAGGCTTATCACTGATCATGTGAGCATTCTTGCTTTGTTCATAAAGCATAAGGTTTCTTGCTTTTTGATTCAAATCAACAGGAGCACAGAGGGGAACCTCATACTCACCTCCAGAATAATCTCCCTTCCAAGAATATTTTTGGTTAAAATGGAGACCACTCAATAGATTACTGAGGACATTGTTAAAATGCTGGTGAGATGGCTTCATAAGTAAGGGTGCCAACCACAGCATGATGATCTGAGCTTGTTCCCTGGAACTCACATAGTGGAAGGAGAGAATTAACCAAACGTTATTCTCTACCTCCGCATGTGTGTTGTCCTACATGTGCACATACACAAGCACACAAATTAATGATGTAATTAAAACTTAAAAATAAATGGTCAAAGAGAAGGATAGAATTAGCCTTTGATAACATCATCTTTATAAGTTTTTCATTGTTCAGATGCTATGGGAGCTAAATGGAGTTAATGGAAAATCAAAGAAACATGATCACAAACATTTTGATTTAACAACTCACATTTTAAATGCAAATTTTGCTGTGTTTTAACATAAGATACTAAAAACTTCTGAGTAGGCTAATCATGTAGAGACAGCTGCATATTTGAGAGTACTACCTATTAGTAACTAAAGCTGAAAGAGTATATTATTGATGTATAATACAAAATCACTAGATATACTTATCAAACCACATAGAGATTATGTAAGATTTAAAAACTATTTGAGCAGATTGTATATAACTTTAACATAGTTCATAAGTGAAAACTTTTCTTCAAAATAATCACAGTTAATCTAAAACACAAAGCAACAAGCACCAATGGAGTCACCGGCAAATTCTACAACATTTTTAAGGAAAACTTTACAAAAACTTCACATAATCTCTTTCAGAGGATGGAGGAGGAAACAGTTTATATCTCCTTCTGTGTTGGCTGGGTTATCCCAATAGCAGTGTGTTAGAGGTTGAATCCAATAGCAAATAAAAATAATTACATAACACAAACAAGGAGGGTTTTTTTTCAAAGGATACCGAGCTGGTCTGACTTGCAAGAAAAGCAATTTGTGTAATCCGCTACATCAACAGGCTAAAAGAAAACCACTTGATTGTATCAACAGATGTGGTCAAGACATTAGTTGAAATCTAATGCTCATTAATGATGAAGAAAAAAATTCGGTAAAACTAGGACTTGAATTAAACTTCTTCAATTTGATAATGTCTACAAAATACCAACAACTAACATCACACTCAATGACCAAGAGTTCGGAGGGTAACAAAGACCATGAAGAAGGCAAAGACAGCTTCCCTCTGGTCCCTTCTTTCAAGAACATAGTAGAAGTAATAATTATAATACAAGGAAAGGAAATAAAGGCATAAAGATTGGAAAGAAATATAACTATCTTTGTTAAGAGGTGACATATTATTTATGTAGGAAATGGTTTCAGAGATCTCTGGAACCAGAGTGAGTGATAAGCCCAAGATTGAAAAACACAAGGATTGTCTGCAAAAGTCAACTGATTTCCTAAATATCAGTGATGATTAGGTGGAATTAGAAATGTAAACTACACAATATCAACCATTAAAAATACCCTCAATAAAATTTAGGCACAATTATAAGACAATAGAAACCGCATGCTGACTATCAAAAAAATCACAAAACTATTAAAGGATAGTAAATGACGAGAACTTCTATATTTGCAGACAGGCAGACAATATCAACAGCATGCCAGTTCCTTCTAGAGTGGTGCCATCTCAGTCACAGTCTCAACAAGTTATATGTAAATATTGACAAATCAATTGTAAAATGAACAAGTTTCACGTTAACACAGCATTAGAAGATTTATACCACTCAAGCTCAAGACCAATGGATATAGGAATTAGATTCCCCAAGATACATATGCTAAATGACTTTTCACAAAAGCCCACAGACAGAGCAACGGTGTCTGATAACAAATGACGAATGAACTGACAGGTCCACTGTCCATAGGAAACAATGTGGATGATGGAAGGGGTTGTGATGCACATGATGAGGGCATGAAAGGGCTTCTCTGTATTGTCCCCTTCATTATTCAATGAACCTGAAAATATTCTAAAAAATCATTCACAGAGGAAGAGGATGAGGCAGAGGATGGAAACAGGAGAATCCAAAAGAAATGGCACATTTATAAAAGCAACAAGAAGTCTTTCAAAAATGAATATCCCTCTATTATTACTGTCAAAAAGTGCCTCAGACAGAAGGAGACTTTTAGTTATTATATTTGATCATCAACAAGCTGCTTGAATACATTTGAGCTACACACACCCTAAATAACAGCTGTTTGTGATGAGCCCCCAATCAACACCAACCTCTTTGAGAACTGGGAAGTTCTTCTTTAATATTAATAAATTATACATTAAAACATTGTCTCCTCTTGACACTTTTGTTCATTGCAATACTAGAAATTCCAGCTAGGGAGGTTGGGCAAGGGAAATAAAAGTCCTCAAGCTAAAGACCCTGAGCTGTTTTATACATAGAAACCCTGAAAGGAAAAATACGTAAAACCAATTCTATTTCCGTATCTAAACAATACCTGAAAAGGAATCAAGGAAAGAGTGCCATGAGGACACTTTCCTCCCTGTGGAGATGCATGTAAGTGGTCCATCGTCCTCAGGGTAGGGATTCATCTCCCGAGATGCCACAGTTGTCCACTGTCCAGAAGGTATCACTTTTCCTGTTCTTTTTAGAATCCCAATTAAACTTACTGGTTCGTCAAGGTAGACTTGGGTGGAATTTGTTCTGCTATTGGTATCTCACCTGGGGCGAACAGACATTTGTTCATGTCTTTCCAGGGAATGTAAAACACCACCGTCCTCATGTTGGCTATGCTTTGTCCACTTGGCATATACATATCCACTAAACATATATGGGATTGGGAAAATGCTTCCATAAGACTGGTCTTAGCCACATCTGTGGAACATTTTCTTAATTAGTATTTAATGTGGGAAGGGTCAGCCCATTGTGGGTGGTGCCATCCCTTAGTCCTGTGGTCTTTGGTGCTATAAGAGGATTAAGGAAGCCTTAGAGAGCAAGCCAATAAGCATAACTGTAACATGAGGTTTCTGGCCCTGTCTGGCCAGAGGTCCAGACCCACAGACCTGCAGTCCCAGACCGACTAGTCCCAATAATCACACAAAGGCTTATATTAATTTCATGCTATGTGACCTATGTCTCAGGCACTTTGCTAACTAGGTCTTTCATCTTAATTCAACCCATTTCCATTAATCTGTCCTGCATGACCTGTGGCTTACCTCTTTGTTTACACGTTAATTCTTGGGCGGCTGGATGGCATCTCTCTCTAACTTTACCTTTCTTCTCCTACCTATGCTCTGACTTGCCCACCTACTGCTAAGGTGCCTGCCATAGGTCAAAAGAGTTCTTCTATTCACAGCACACAGAAAGACATTTCCACATCACGAAACTCTTTGATGCCTGCTTTAATTCTTGTCTCCAGGTCTCTGCCTTGAGCTTCTTTCTGCTGCTGATGGACTGTGATGTAGAAGTGTAAGGGAAATAGACTTCCAAAGTTGCTTTTTGTCATGGTGTTTTATCACACCAATATAAACCTAAATAAGACAGCACCCTATACCCCATCTCAGCTTAGATTCCTAGCTTCGCAAGCCTCCTAGGAATCTCTTGGACTCTGTGTTTGTGTCAGAGTGAAATAAAGAAAATAAGCATGCCAGTCTTAGCTACCGTACTCATAATCAGACTCCTGTCATGGAGGTGTGGCAGTCATTTATACTAATGCCAGAAATTGCTTCTCAGTGGGGTGGGGTTTGGGTGGGGTGTTGGTCCTGCTCTGGGTGACCCTGTGAATTTCATTGTGTAGTTAGGGTGGCTTGTAGCTGAACAAGCTACAGTACAAAACCCACCACATGTAATGCAAAATTATTTCAGACTGATGGGAACATAAATCTGTCCTTTCCCCAGCCACATTTTACTTTCAGCTTTACAGTTATACTAGAAAAAAAGAAATAGAATCTTTCTCTTAAGATGCAGAAAACTCTGGGTGATTTGCAGACTGGCATTTGCATATCACATGAAAATATGTGGGGAGAGGAAGAAAGCTGGCCAAGATCCCAGTGAGATCTAGTGAGATCCAGAGGCGAGAAACTGTCAGGGATCACAAGTATGCAAAGTCCATCACACAGTCAAGAAATTGAGCACCAGGACAGGCAGCCTGTGGTCCATTTTACTCTCCCGCGGGAAAAGAATTTTAGCAGCTAACATTCGGAAATGCATTCTTTGTCTCTGCTGCTGTTTTCCTGCAGTGTGTCAGCGAAGGAAATGAAAGGACTGGAGGAGCCTCGAACACTGAATGATAGCCGCCCAGCTCGCTGTGTGCTCAAAGCCCTGCAGAATAGAAAGGCAAGGGCCCCATCCTAGGGTCCCTTGGTTTGTCAACCCCCCTCACCCCTCTCCGACCCACCCGCCCCGCCCACCCTGCTTTGGCCAATGCTGAAATTCTCTGAAGAGCATCCCCAAGCCATACCTACAACGACAAAGATCCCCAACTCTGTCAACTTGGCACTAAAAATTCAAAGACATCCAGATAGTCCGCAGCAAACAGTGAAGCCCCGGCAGGAGAAGGTGGGAGAGTGAAGTAAAGATATGAGCGGAAGGTGGCCAACGTGCTCCTAAAAGGTGGGAAAGGAGGACGTGTCTATTTTTTCTGGATATGGTGGGAGAGGACATCAGTTTTGGGAAAGACAACAAGTTTTCGCTATCATTCCTCATCTACCCAGCTCAGCCATATTGACATGACAGTCAGCCTGGTTAGTCTAGCTGAAATGAGCCACAGTGGATGCCTAGTGATGTCAGAAATTTTTTAATATCCACTGTCCAATGCAGCAGCAACCAGTCTCATATGGTTGTTGACTATTCAAAGTGTGATCATCAAAAGGAGATCAATTTCTAATTTTATTTTACTTAAATAACTGCATGTGATTGAGAGCTATTATATGATAGGCTTTATGGCCATGTTTAAGAACTGTCAATAATCTGCATATGTGGGCACACACATTTGACACTCAGAGGTCATTGTAGGAGTCTGTTCTTGTGGGTTTGGTGGACTCAGCTCATTGCTCTTGACAGCAGGAACAGTTACCCACACGAACCCCTCATGTCTGAAAATTATCCTGATGTAAATATATCTCCATTTTGGTTCATTTTTCACAGAATAAAATACATCATAATGTAAAATGCCCCATCTTACTCTTTGTGGCTTTCATCTTAACTGTAAAGTTCAATAAAATGATAGCATGGGATTGATTGATTTTAAGAGTCCAGGAGATGGAGAGACAGCTCAGTGGTTAAAAACACTGTCTGTTCTTCCCAAAGACCTGGGATCAGGGTTCAATTTGGAGTTTAAATTCATACACTTTTTTTTTTATTAAGTATGGAACTTGGAACTAGTGAGGTGACTCAGTAGGTAAAGGCTGTTTCCTCCCAACCCTGATAATCTAACTTTGATCTAGAAACCCACAAAGGACGTCAGAGAACATTTTTACACATGAGCCATGGCAGTCATAAATCCATTTTCATAATATATGCACCATATGTGTGCACACATAATAATAAATAAAGTCTGTACCCTGATGTTGATTATGTAAATTACCCAACAGCACCTCTGTATGTAATTATTCTAGCTTTTGTGTGCATGCACATAATGTTTTTATCTTCGTTGTCTGATTATAAGAGCCCAAAATTCCAAACCAATGTTTAAAAGTAACAGTAATAGAAAATAATTGTATTTTTCAAAAATACATATCCAAATAAGTAACTCAGTGCATTACATGGTATGTCTATCAGAATGAGGAGCTGATGCAGAAACTCAGAAAGAGAATCAGATACTCTTTACACAGGCCACACAAGGTGGATGTGCTTACCTGAGTATCTTGGATCCACACATTATAGGCTGAATAGTGTCTTTCAAAATACATTTCTTCCCTGAATTATAAGACCTTCAGGAGACCCTTACAAGTTAACAGCATTCCTGAAGGTGGAGAACAGTACATTCCACCTATACTCATCAGAAGTCCTCGTAAACATGGGGAGGTAATGCCTACAAGCCAGGAAAGGAGCCCTCACCAGAACCCAACTGTGCTGGCCCCTGGACTCCATCTCCAGCTTCCATGACTCTGAGAAGTTGAATTCTGTTAAGTCACCTATGGTGTGCTATTATGGTCACCAAGCTGACCTTCAATGAATGTTATTACCTAGTAATGCATCTTTTTAAAAGTTGTGTTATGTAAATAAACAATGGGCTAAATATTTCTACTAAAATTCAAAGTTTGCTCCCTTTTAGGGTAGCAAATTCCAGGTGGGTTAAATATTTAAATGACAGAAAAAAGAATTTAGCAACATTCTAAAAAGGAGTCACCACAAAGAATCTCTCAGAAGTCAAGCTAATATAATAAAGTCATGGGTCGTTTTTATGAAGTCAGGGTGTTTAAGCAGGATGGAATACCTTTATGTAATGGGCCAAATTGAATGGTCTCAAGTGAATAGCAATAGTTAGTTGTCCCTTTACCCAAGGAGAATCAATAAACTGTGCTCATTTCAGCTAAAAGCTCTTGACAAATAGGAATGTAAGTGGTAATTCCTTAAACAGTAATCTATGTCTACCTCTGATTGTGCCAGTCAGCCCCACACTGGATGGTGAAATACAGGACTAAATAAACAAAGGGAAGCAACTTGCTAAAGGGTATTTATTTATTTATTTATTTATTTATTTATTTATTTATTTATTTATTTATTTATTTATTTATTTATTTATTTATTTATTTGTAAAAGTTTTCCCCAGTCAATGACTATATAAAAACCCAATGGGTAAATGTGTAAGCAGTTGATATAAATGTTTTTTTTTTTTTTTTTTTTAAAAAAAAAGATGAGCTACAAATTATTACGTAAAATCCAACCCACATAAAAATCATGACCACTAAAATCTATCAATAGTTTTTGTCACGAAAGTTAGAAATAACGGGACTGTTTTAGTGACACTGTGAGAAACTCGTAGTCTTCCTGCTGCTCAGGGGAAGTGTAAAGGATATAGAGTCTCAGGGTCCTGTGCCCGAGAAGTTTTCCCACAGATAAAGTTAGATCAAGCATCAACTCAAGCCTATTCTGTTGGTTTTGCTTTTATGTCTTAAGATAGAGCCTCACTCCATTGACCAGGCTAGATTGGAATTCACTATGTACCCCAAGCTTGCCTGAAGCTTGTGATAAGTCTCCAAGTTCTGTCTCTGGATATGGCATGTACCACCACACCTGGCTTCTGCTTATAGACTTTCCCACGCACTGTGAGGAGAACAATAATTGAACAGAAAAGCAGATTTTTAGTCATAGTGTATTTGTTACCATTTTATAAGCAATCAGTAGGTTTATTATAGAAGTTCAGGCACATACACTAACTCATGTAGTTCTATATAATATGTAATCTGTTCCTATTTGCCAACATTCAATAGATGCACAGAGTTTCATTTTATAACCCTCAAAGGTTCCAGTGATGATCTCAGTCCCTAACTTTACTTTATATCATCAACACTACTGATTTCATATGCTAAAATTTAGATCTGAGATGAAACTGATCCAAAACAATGCATGGATTATCATTTACAAAGCCTTTCATGGAACTCATCAATATATAAGGTTATAGTTGTCAATAAAGCTATGGTTTTTGCCCCATCCCCTTTCACACTCACTTCTATGCTGGCAGCAGGAACCAGTTAGGAGTACATATTGTCAATATTTGTAAAACCGAGTTTACCTTTACACTAATTCTTTTATAATTAATTAAATTTTTCCATTTATTTACAATCTGACTGTAGCTTCTCCTCCCATCTCTCCTCTCCCCCCCCCCCCAATCCACCACTCCTACACCTCTGTTGAGAAAGGGGCAGGCCTACTGATTCTCAAAAGTGTGTTTTTTTGAAATAGATATTAAGGATCATGAACTTGAGAATTACACTTTGTTCTGCAGCTGACTAAATTATATATACTTTAGGCTTTTTGAGCCATCTAGTCTCTGCCATGGTCGCATAACTCTGGTATGAAGGCATTAGAGACAGGACATACAAGTGGCCATGCTGCAATAAAACTTTATTTAAATGCAGAAGTGTAGTTAGAAGTTTCTGTCTTGTAGTATGAGGTTTCTGGCCTGGACTTTTGGGCTTAACCTCAATGTTTAGGCCCACAGACCTGCAGACCCACAGACCCACAGACCTGCAGAGACACACAGATGCATATGATAGTTTTAGGCTCATTGGTCTAAGGCCCAAGCATATAATTTGCTAGCTCTCTACCCTTCATCTAACCCATGTCTCTTGTTCAGCCATGCAGCTTGGTACCTTTCTTTAGAGCAGCATAGTTGTCCTCTGCTTCTTCCGGCTTCTCTTTGGCATTCTCTCTGGCATTCTGCTCTGTGCTTCCTGTTCTCAGAGTTTTTCTTAGTCTGGTAGCCCTACCCACACTTCCTGCCTGCCTTTGGCCAATCAGCGCTTTTTATTAAACCAGTGGGTGGGACAATTATTTACAATGAAACAACACAATACCCCTATATATCCCCTTTTCTCTTTTTAAAACAAAAATAACTCCAAATCTAATATTCTTTTCCCCCCTTATGTATAAAAACTTATAAACAACACTGTAAATAAACACAAACATCCATAATCCATGATTTGGGAATGTGGGTGTCGATCTCTAGGCTACTTCCTGCTGAATGGGGATGCTGGCAATCTCAAGGGAATCCAAAGAAAAAATTAGGACTATGCACAAGTCTTTAGTGGAATAGTCTGTAAGGCTAGGTCATCTTAGCCAGTCTCCTTGAATTGCTCTGAATACAGAGCTCAGGAAACATCAACAGAGGTGCTCTGAAATGCTGAATCATCTAGGCCATCCATTTCCATTGGAGATTTTTCAGGGGGTCTTCCTCTATCAAACTTTATGTTCTTTATCTAGAAATAAACCCACAGCTTCTCATTTTCTGTGAAAATAAAGCAAAAACCTCTTCTCCAAAGTAGCATATCTTTGGATTTCAGTTTTAAAGTCAACTCATTTACAAAATATATAGGTTGAATTATTCTAACAGCATTTATAATCAACTGTCTTTTAGGAGCTTTTACTATGTCATTTTCAGTCAAGAAGCTTAAAGATAAGACAATAATATACAGTATCCAGACATTCTTTGAATTTTCCATCTTTACGTGGCTTATTATTTATTTATTTATTTATTTATTTATTCATTTATTTATTTTACTCTATTTCTTTTTTAAGGGCTTTCTATACCTTTTCTTTTCTTTCTCTAAGCCTATGTATATATATTTTTAATACACTCTAAACCACTTAGACTTTTTTAAAAAACTGTCTTTACTGTATATTTATTTCTTAACTTTTTCTGTCTCTGACCACACCTTTGCTTGGCTAGGGTGATTGACTCTACCAAGATTCTTCTATTTCTTTCAGTTTCTGACCACACCTTTAATCTGCCAGGATTCAAGGTTGGTAGGATGGGTGGATGGCTTCACCCAGCTCCAAGTCTAATTTCATAGAATTTATCTTTTCAACCCAGGTACTCTGGGGAATTTCAGAGTACATATAATTACCAAGTAAAGCTTTGCCATCTGCTGCTCATTAACTACATTTAATTATTAGGCAGCAGGGCCTCTTAAAAAACTCACAAATGTTTGGCCTCTAAGGCTGAAACAGGAATCCTCTATTAAAGCCAAGCCTCATTTTGCCTCTGGCAAACTGAGTTTATCCACGAAAATATTGCCACTAAGAAGCCATCTTTGATTCTGTTCTGTTTTTGTCCTTATGAACAAAAACTTTAAATACATCATTTACAACTTTTTCTTATATTGAGGGTCCTGTGAGACTTGAGGAACAAGCCATTTTACACCTTAAGCTGGACTTCCTTGTAAAAAGCCCGCCATTGTAGCTCAAGCCCACATGCTTCACTAGGGCGTCTCTGTACAACGGCTCAGGTGGGAGACACAATTCAGAGGCTGCTTTGGGCTCTAGACCATTTTTAAGCTTTCTATGGCTTTATGGGGGTATATTTTGCCCCACCTTGGGCTGCCATTTGTAGTAGGAGGTTTCTGGCCTGGACTTTCGGGCCTAACCTCAAGGTTTTGGACCCAGAGACCTGCAGAGACATGCAGAGGCTTACTATAGTTTTAGGCTGATCAGCCTAAGGCCCAGGCATATGACTTGCTAGCTCTCTACCCTTCATCTAACCCATGATTCATCCTGTTCAGCCATGTGGCTCGGTACCTTTTCTCACAGCAGCATAGTTGTCCTCTGCTTTTTCTGGCTTCTCTCTGGCATTCTGCTCTGTGCTTCCTGTTCTCAAGAGTCTTCTTAGTCTGGTAGCCCCACCCACACTTCCTGCCTGCCTTTGGCCAATCAGCACTTTTTATTAAACCAGTGGGTGGGACAATTATTTACAATGAAGCAACACAATACTCCTATACTGTCTCACAAAAAACTTCCAAGTATCTAGCAACTGCTTCCTAAATAATTGGTCCAGAGGCTTAATATTATAGCAAATGCTAGGCCAGTAGCTCAGACATATTACTAACTAGCTCTTATACTTAAATTAACCCATAATTCTTATCTATATTTAGTTAAGTGGCTTGGTCCTTTTCTCAGTAAGGCATTCTCATCCTGTTTCCTCTGTATCTGGCTAGTGACTGCATCTCTGTCCTTTCTCTTCCCAGAATTCTCCTAATCTGGTTGCCCTACCTGGCTACTGACCAATCAACATTTTATTAAACCAATACAAGTGACAAATCTTTACATTGTACAAGAACATTATCCCACAGCACAGGAGGTTGGTAGGATTTGACTCTGGGCACTAGTTGCTAGCTTCTAGCATACACTATATCTTTAAATACTGTTAAATATCCATTTAATTTCTTATTTTGTAAGACACTTTTAATTTTTCTGTAGTTACTGCTATTGTATATTTTCTTTAGTTTTATTTCCTTTAGAATTTTCTTATAAGGTCTCTTCCCACCTCAAATAATCTAATTTTTCTCTGGAGTATTAAATGAAAGCAAATGCATTGTGTTCTCATATTTTGCCTTTTACATTACCTTTAAAAATACAAATTTCATGTGTAAAATGCTATCCTAGGAAAACAACAGTATCTATAATTAAAAGACCTACCCACAAAGTTGCTCATCAGAAGGCATCCTATAATAGATATGCAAAGTGTCTGATATTTGAGAATCAGATGTATTACCCATAATAGAATATGATAAAAAGCATGGAAAATGATAACAAGTTAGATATTGACTATATAACCAACTAAACAAAACCAAATAAAAAGTTTTTACAGCAAGACTCTCATGTTAAGACCCCTCCACCAAAAGAACCATTAGCTTTCTGGTTCTCAATTACTATTTGCTCTTTATGTGAGTGAGTGAGTGAGTGAGTGAGTGAGTGAGTGAGTGAGTGAGTGAGTGAGTGAGTGAATGAGTAAGTGAATGAGTGAGTGAGTGAATGAGTGAGTAAGTGAGTGAGTAAGTGAGAGAGCAAATCAGTAAATGAGCAAAAGAGGAAGAGGACAGACAGATGTGATGACTGACCTTGCTTGTCAACTGTCTAGGGTGGTAAAACTCACTCGATTTGCATAGCATTGTCAGAGAAGGTTGTCACCGATGTGCAGGACCATACTGCAGTGGGGGAGACCAGCCCCAAGTGTGCACCACACCTTCTTACACTGTGGCAGCCAGAACATGGAGGAAGTTGTAAGAATCTAGCCACTCACCCACAGATCCTGTTCTTTGTGAGTGTGTGGGTGGGTGGAACCATGTTAGCTTCTTTGGCCTTAAACAGGGACTCACCTCTGTATAGCTCTCCAGGGACTTGGCAGGCCTTCAGCACCTAACTGGAACTGCTGAGCTTCTGGGCTGAGATGCTCTCTGTTTCTCCACTATTCATAACACAATTTTCAGACTACCTGCCAATTTTATAAGAAACACCCCACTGTTCTGTTCCTCTTGAGTTCCCAAGCCAATGCAGCAGAGAAACACATTCTCAAGTCTAGCACTGTACCTAAACCGCAAGGAAAAGGATCAGACAGTTCTTCTGGAGCTTTCCAGGAGCCAGGAAACATTTTGCGCTCCAGTGACCAGGTGACAGTGAAGTCGTGCTGGGGCTGACCTCTGCCCTGGCAGCACTTGGTCATCTAGGGTTTCCAAAGCAAGAAAACCGTCTGAAGTAGAATTAATGGAATAATAGTAATAGGAAAGTGAAATAAAGTAAACAGAAAAACAAATGGAAACGGGTTAATGAATGAATATATGGACTAAATCCACTAGTGAAAAAAATAAACTTTGCTAATTTTAGTAAAAAAAACAAAAAAAACAAGAAAAAAACCCACCACCAACAACAAAAACAAATGACAAGAGCAAGGTCCACAGCCTGTGAAGGATATATCAAGGCTGATAGGTTTCAAAAGGCAGAAAGTCAAAGATGGAAAAACAATCTAGCAAGCAGATGCTAAGTAAAACTAAGTCAGGTAACTGTATTAAATCATACAAAATAGGCTTCAAAGTAGAAAACATAATTAGACACAGGGAAGAAAATTAAAATGCTAATAGACTGTAGACTCCATCTGTGGATGGGTGGAGGCCACAAGACCTCCCTTGGCTCCACTGTCTTAGCCTGAAAGAACCCTTTCCAGGTTTAGTAGCAGGACCTAAGAGGTCTAGAAGTGCAGATTCCTCTGTAAGAGATTTGCTGAGACCAAACACATACAAAATTAGCATAGAGACAGCTGTTGACAGCCTGGGTTTGGATCCTCTGGCTATGAATTTTCCAGCTTCTCTGACCATACATTTTTCGGTCTAGGGGGAAAAGAATGACTTTCTTCATGTGTTATTCCATTCTGTAGTTATAATCCCTGAGGTTGAATAACTCCATAAAGGGAAAAGGTTTGTTTAGTTCACGAAGAACAAGGGCCCCTGTTCAGTGATGGCCTTTTTGGTAGTCTTCAGCAAGCACAGGGCATTTCATGACAAAAGACAGAGAACATATGTGTCTACAACCTCCTCTTATAAAGCCACCAGTCTTTGATCATGAGGCTCTACACAGCAATCACATTTAATTGTAATTCCCTCTTAAAGGCTTCATTTCTAAAGCACCATAGTTAGATTAAATTTTCACCCTCTTAACACTTCATAGTGGCCATTCAATTCCAGTACATAAGGTCTTGGCAGACATAATCAAGCCATATCAGAGACTAAGCACTTCCAGGATTTCCCTGATGCCCTGTGCCGTCAGGAGGAAGTGAGGTCAGATGGGCCTGCCTGGAATCTCTAGCCTCTCACATATGAATGATTTGGCTTTGATTGGCTATATCTCATGTATCTCATGATTAATTTTGTGCCTTGTAAAGCAGAATGAATACTATAACCTCAGAGGTAAATGATGAGACTTGAGATAGCCTTGAATATATCACAGTAAAAATACATCAAAGGGAGCCTGGGTTGTTAGGTGTGACTGTGGACCGGAAACAGTCACACGGTAATTGAGCACAGGGGCAGAAATGATATATCAGAGACAATTGCTGTCATGACCATGTATTGGCTACATTTTTGTCAATTTGATAGGACTGAGAGTCACCTGAATGGAAGGGGGGGGGGGAACTTCAACTGAGAAAATTCTTCTTTAAGAATTGGCTCTAGGGCGTTTTCTTAATTAGTGATTGATGGGGGAGGAACCAGTCCTCTGTGGGTGGGGCCAGCCCTGTGCTGATGGTCCTAAATTCTATAAGAAAAAAGGCTGAATAAGCCATGAGGAGCAAGCCAGTAAGCAGCACCCTTCATGGCCTCCTGCATCAACTCCTGCCTCCAGGTTCCTGTCCTGTTTGAGTTTCTACCCTGACTTCCCTCAGTGATGGACAAAGATATGGAAGTGTAAGCCAAATAAACCCTTTCCTCCCCAACTTGCTTTTGTCGTGGTGTTTCATCTTAGCATTTGAAACTCTAAGTATGGCAGGCTGCTAGCTAGCCTTGCCTCCTAGGGAAAGTGAGGATGAGACCAGTACAGGACTTCTGAGTCAAAGTTCACTGAATCTTAACCTAATTTCCCACATTTATTTATTCAGTATTTTCTAATGATAAAGTAGGAGGAAGCTGAGTTTGATTTGAGTACCAGGAAAGGATTATCATTTCTGCACACCCAAGAAGCTGAGGGATCACACCTCAGAAGAGGGAGAGGAGCACATGAGTGATCTGGGGGTGGAAGTTTTGTTGTTTTCAGGAACCATGATGGCAGCCACCATAGCCAAGCATGAGTTGTGTAAGGCACCAAAGGACAGTGGGTACTCACAGTTTCCAGACTGGAAGAAGATGAGTAGAAATAAAAGTTTCTGTCTGATGGTTCTTAGATGTAAGAACAGACAAATAGAAATGGCAGAAGGAATATGGGACCTACATGGCATGGGGAGAGAATGAATTCCTGCAAATTATTCTCTGAGCTCCACAATGAGTTCATGTCTCTCTCTCTCTCTTCTTATTCTTCTCTCTCTCTCCCCTTCACCTTCTCTCTCTCTCACACATGCCCCACACCAAATATAATTTTTGAAGAACAATTATTTTTATAAATAAAATATTTTTAAGACATGTACATATATGTATATATTTCTCCATGGCTTCTGCAGAATTGGGAAATATTTAAAAATTAACTGCAAATAAAGAAAGAATAAGACTGACAACTGGAGACCCCAAAGCCTCCTGGTCCACAGCTGACTAAGAGGTGAGTGGCACCCTGACCCCCAGGCCAAGCAGAGACTACGGTCTCCAGAGCCCCGGCCCAGGGACACAGTCCTTTGCACCCTGACCACATCCAGCTCTACCCTAAACCAAAGAAACCTGGGAGAGCCCCTCCCCAGTGAAGTCTCCAGCAAAACACAGCTAGAGACATCCCATGGCCAAACCATGCCCCAACTGCAAAATGCATCATCACACATCAATAACTGGAGACCCCATAGCACTCTGGTCCGCAGTTCACCAAGAGCCAACTAAGAGCTGACTAAGAGTAACTGCTCTGGTTACTGGAGACACACAATCCCTGGGCTCACAACTGACTAAAAGCCGACAAAGAACTGACTGAGAGTGAACTGAGGAAGCAATGGGCAGACAACAGTGCAAGAATACATATAACAATATAAAGAACAAGACACCTGCCAGAAGCTGGTGTTCTACAACATTGAGACCTAAGTATAGCAATGAAGAGGAAACAGAAGGACCTTAAAAATGACCTTAAAATCAACTTTATGAAGACAGTAGAAACTTTAAAACAGGATATAAAACCTCCCTTAAAGAAATAGAAGAAAATAGAAACAAACCAAGGCAAAGCTGGAAATAGAAAACCTTAAGAAAAGAACTGGAACCACAGATGCAGCATAACCAACAGAATACACGAGATGGAAGAGAGAATCTCTGGAGTGTAGAATTCAATAGTAGAAATAGATACATCAGTTAAAGAAAACACTAAAACCAAAAAAGTCACAATACAAAATGTCCAAGAAATCTGGGACTCCATGAAAAGACCAAACCTGAGAATAGCTGGAATAGAAGAAGGAGAAGAACACCAGCTCAAAGGCACAGAAAATATATTCAACAAAATCAGAAGAAAACTTTACCAACCTAAAGAAGGTAATGCCTATAGAGATACAAGAAGCTTACAGAGCACCAAATAGACTAGATCCCCCTCCCCAAAAAAGTCTGCTCACCACATAATAATCAAGCCACTAAACCTACAGAATAAAGAAAAAGTACTAAAAGATGCAAAGAAAAAAGGCCAAATTACCAATAAAGGCAGATCCATCAGAATACCACTGACTATTCAATGAAAACAATGAAAGCAAGAAGGTCCTGGTCAGATATTATACAGACACTAAAAGAGCATGGCTGCCAACCCAGATACTATACTCAGAAAAACTATTAATCACCATAGACAGAGTAAATAAGATATTTTATGACAAAACCAGATTTAACAATACCTATCCACAAATCTGGCCCACAGAAAGCACTAGAGGAAAAACTCTAACCTAATGAAACCAGATACACCCATGAAACCACAAGCAATTAATAATCCCACGGGGTGGGGGAGGATAAAGAAGAGAAACACACACAAGCTACCACCAAAAATAAGAGGAAATAACAATCATTGGTCATTAATATCACTTAATATCAATGGACTCAATTCACCTATAGAAAGACACACCCTAACACAATGGATACAAAAACAGAAGCCATTCTTCTGCTGCATACAAGAAACAAGCCTCAACTTCAAAGACAGACACAGGCTCAGAGTGAAGGGTTGGGAAAAGACTTTCCAACCAAATGGTCCTAAGAAACAAGCTGGTATAGCCATCCTAATATCTAACAAAATAGACTTCAAACTAAAATCAATCAAAAGAGATCAGGACAGACATTATTTATTCATCTCAGGAAAAATCCACTAGGATGAAGTTTTAATCCTGAATATTTATGCCACCAACACATGAGAACCTACATACAGGGGAAAAAACAAACAAACAAAACAATAATAAACAAAACACCACTAAAGCTTAAACCTCACATCACACCCCACACACTAATAGTGAAAGACTTCAATACCCCACTTTTACCCTTGGATAGGTCAACCAGACAGAAACTCAACAGAGAAATAAGGGATCTATCAGATATTATGACCCAAATGGATTTAGTGGTTATACACAGAATCTTCCACACAAACACAAAGGAATATACATATTTCTCAGCACTCCATGAAACTTTTTCTAACATTGACCACATACTGTGTCTTAAAGCAAAGGTCAGTAGATAAATAATGGGAATAACTCCTTGTATCATCTCAGACCACCGTGGTCTAAAGTTAGAGTTCAACAACAACAAAAATCGTAGAACACCTATAAATTTATGTAAAATGAACATCTCTCAATTGAACCACCTCTGGGACAAGGACAAAGTTAAAGAGAGAAATCAGAGACTTCTTAGAATTTAATAAAAATGAGTCTACAACATACCCAGACTTATGGGACACAGTGAAAGCAGTGCTAAGAGGAAAACTCATAGCACTATACACCTATATAAAAAAATCTCACACAAGAGACCTAACAGCACAGCAGAAGGCTTTAGAACAATTAGAAGCAAACTCACCTAGAAGGAGTAGATGGCAGAAAATAATCAAACTTAGGGCTGAAATCAATACAATAGAAACAAAGAAAACAATACAAAGAATAAATGAATCAAAGAGTTGTTTCTTTGAGAAAGTCAACAAGATAGATAAACCCTTATCCAAACTAACCAAAAGGCAGAGAGAGAGAGAGAGAGAGAGAGAGAGAGAGAGAGAGAGAGAGAGAGAGAGAGAGAGAGAGAGAGAGAGAGAACAAAATTAATTGAATCAGAAAAGAAAAGGGGGACATAACAGACACCCAGGAAATCCAGAGAATTATCAGGTCATACTTTCAAAATCTATACTCCACTAAAATGGAAAAACTAAAAGAAATGGACAGTTTTCTGAACAGGTACAACTTACCAAAATTAAATCATACCAGGTAAATGACCTACCTAAATAGACCTATAACTCCTAAGTAAATTGAAGCTGTTATTAAAAATCTCCAATGTAAAAAAGATCGTTGATTTCACTGCAGAATTCTACTAGACATTCAAAGAAGAACTAATACCAGTACTCCTCAAACTATTCCATACAGTAGAAACTGAAGGAACATTGTTGAACTCTTTTCATGAGGCCACAATCACCCTGATTCCCAAGCCACTCAAAGATTCAACAGAGAAAGAGAATAACAGAACTCCCTCATGAATATTGATGCAAAATACTCAATAAAATTCTGGTAAACCTAATCCAACAACATGTCAAAAAAAATCATCTACCATGATCAAATAGACTTCAGTCAAGACACACAGCGATAGTTCATCATATGAAAAACTGTGAATGTCATCCATCATATAAACAAACTCAAAGAAAAAAACACAGGGTCATCTCATTAGATGCTGAAAAAGCCTTTGACAAAATCCAACACTCCTTCATGATAAAAGTCCTGGAGAGATCAGGAATACAGGGAAAATACCTAAATATAATAAAGACAATATATAGCAAGCCAACAGCCAACATCAAACTAAATGGAGAAAAACTCAAAGAAATCCCCTAAAATCAGGAACAAGGCAAGGCTGCCCTCTCTCTCCTTATCTATTCAATATAGTTCTCCAAGTTTTATTTAAAACAATAAGAGAACAAAAGGAGATTAAGGGGATACAAATTGGAAGGAAGAAGTCACACTATCTCTATTTGCAGATGGTATGATTGTATACATAAGTGACTCCCAAAATTCTACCAGGGAATCTCCTAAAGCTGATAACCACCTTCAGCAATGTAGCAGGGTACAATCAAACAAACAAACAAACAAAAAACCAAAAGCCTTCCTATACGCTAATGATAAAAGGGCTGAAAAAGAAATAAGGGAAACATCACACTTTATAATAGCTTCAAATAGCATTAAATATCTTGGTGTAACTCTAACCAAAGAAGTAGCAGACCTGTTGGATGAAAACTTTAAATCACTGATAAAAGAAATTGAAGAGGATAACAGAAAATGGAAGGATCTTCCATGCTCCTGGATAGGTAGGATGAACATAGTAAGAATGGCAATTTTACCAGAAGCAATCTACAGATTCAATGAAATCACCATCAAAATCCCAACACAATTTCTTACAGACCTTGAAAGAACATTACTCAACTTCATATGGAATAAAAGGAAACCCAGGATTGCCAAAATAATCCTGCTCAATAAAAGAACTTGAGGAAGAATCACCATCCTTGACTTCAACTGTACTATAGAGCTACAGTAATAAAAACAGCCTGGTACTGACATAAAAACAGTCTTGTGGAATGGAATCAAATCAAAGACCCCTGAATCAACCAACACACTTATGAATACCTGATTTTTTTTGACAAAGAGGCCCAAAATATTCGATGGAAAAAGATAATATCTCCAACAAATTGTATAACCGGACAGTAGTATGTAGAAGAATGCAAATAGATCCAAACTTATCACCCTGCACAAAACTCAAATTCAAGTGAATCTAAGACCTCAACATAAACCCAGCTACACTGAACTTGATAGAAAAGAAAGTGGGAAATACCCTCCAATGCGTTGGCACAGGTGACCACTTCCTAAATGTAACACCAGCAGCATAGACCCTAAGAACAACAATTAATAATTGGGACTTCCTGAAACTGAGACGCTTCTGTAAGGCAAAGGACACAGTCAATAAGATAAAATGTATATCAGACAGAGTACTGATCTCTAAAATATATAGAGAACTCAAGCAGCTGGAACCCCCAAACTTAAATAATCCAGTTAAAAATGGGGTTCAGAGCTATAAAGAGAATTCTCAACGGAAGAATTACAAATGGCTGAAAGACACTTTAAAAATTGCTCAACATCCTTATCCATCAGAGAAATGTAAATCAAAATAACTTTTAGATATAACCTTATCCCTGTCAGAATGGCTAAGATCAAAAACACAGATGGCAGCCTATGCTGAAGAGGTTGCAGAGAAAGGGGAACACTCCTCCATTGTTGAAGGGAGTGGAAACTTGTACAGCCACTCTGGAATCCAGTATGGTGGTTTCTCAGAAAATTGAGAAGAAGTCTCCCCAAGGATCCAACAATACCACTATTGGGCATATACTCAAAGGATGCACATTTGTATCCCAAAAGCATTAGCTCAGCTATGTTCATAGCAGCATTATTGGTAATAGCAAGAACCTGGAAACAATCTAGATGTTCCTCAGATGAAGAATGGATTAACAAACAGTGGTACATCTACACAATGGAGTACTACTCAGCAGCAAAAAAAAAAAAAAAATCTAAAATTTTCAAGCAAATGGATGGACTTGGAGAATAACTTCCTGTGTGAGGTGTCACAAGCCCAGAAAGAGAGGCATGGGATGTACTCACTCATAAGTGGACTTTAGACAAAAAGCAAAGAATACCCAAGCTGTGAACCATAACCCCTGAACAGCTTGTGATCAGAAGGAACTTATGAGAAACATCCAGAGATTTCCCCAAAAAGAGAAAATAGAGATTACCTTAGCAAATTGGGATCGTAACAGGTTGCAACCAAGAAGAGTTGGGAAAAAATCATGAGAGAAGGAGATGGTTGAGTGAGAGGAGCAAAGAGGGAGGGAGAAAAAAAAAGATGGATATCTCTATAGAGGAAGCCAATGTGGGGTTGGAAAGAGACTGGGTGCTAGGGAAACCTCCAAGAACTCATAGCATGTCCCTGGCTAGGTCTCCAACCAATAGTGGAGGGGGTGCCTAAACAGGACTTCCCCTATAATCAAATGAATAACCACCCTAAGTGTCATCACAGAACCTACATCCAACAAAGAATAGAGGTGGAGGCAGAGATTCATGGCTGAGCACTGGGCAGAGCTCCTGGTCCAGCTGAGAGCAGGGAGTAGAGTGTATGAGCAAGGGGATAGGGATTATGAGGAGGAGTCTTACAGTGATGCCTAGCTGGAAGTCTGGGGAGTTCCCTGAATCAACAACAGTTACTTGGGAACCATCTGGAAAAGGAGATAGGCCCTCCAAGTTTAGGTGACTGTCAATTGGCATGGGCAGTATGTGGAGCCTCAAGGGGTGGCATCAGACTGTGTTCCTGTGTGTGGGCTGGCATCGTAGAGCCCATTGTCTGCAGAGGAGTGCCTAATGAAGTCTTGATATTGGCATGAGGAAATTAGACTCACCTGGATTATCCATGCTGAGCTGACTCACTTTTGGACTTCTTTGGGGAGGGGCTGGGGGATGGGCAGGGGAGAGGTTGAAGGCTGAGTGGGAGGGGTTGGGAGGAGGGAAGAGAGGGCAAGCAGGGGGATACATGGAGAAAGAGACTTTTTTAATAAATAAAAAAGGAGGAAGAAACAATAAAAGGAAATTGAAATTAAAAAATATTTAAGTGCAAAAAAAGAACAAATAAATATTTATTAGAAACATTCTAACAATTTTCCCTAAAGTGTTTATCATTAATAAAAACCCCTAAAAGTCAGAATATACTGTATGGAAAATATATTTTCAATGTAAAAAGTAAGATAATGGAAAACAAAAATTACCCTAAAGACTTAGTTTTGAGCTTTTTCTAGAGTTTTGATCTGGAAATTTATCTTTCCCTGAAGACTGTTCAGTAAACTAAGACCAGAGATGCCACATGTGACCAGTTGGTACTTGAGGTCTCTTTTTCACACCAAAATCTATCATTCAGTGTATCACTTTGGGAGAGTCAATTTTCTTACTGTCTTCAGTTTCCACAGCAAGAGAGAGGTTGGGTAAGTCTCTTCCATCTGTAAGCCCAGAAGCCTGAGGTTTCAGGGTGAGTTGTCATCAACACCCACTAGGGGGCAGTATTTGCATAGTCCAGTGTACATGCCAGTGTGCACAATCAATGTGCAGTTACCTAAGGTCTCCCGCTCCATCTTTGCTAGAGGACAATGGATACTATTAGCAGATGGAGGCCACAGCCCAGCACAATACTCCAGGCAGTCTCCTCTAAACTACAGCTTTCTAAGCCTCAAGAGTCAAGGTCCAGAAGCTTTACTAATGCCATCTGAGACTTCTGCAGAGTCCTCTTACCACTGTGGACCGGGAAATGACAGAAAGCTTTCTGACTACAGTTTAATGCCTTCAAGGGAAAATAAACTATGTTATGCTTCATTACTGATGGTTTTCTTTTTCCTATCTGTAGACAGAGATGTTTGCATCATTTTTCCCTTTGAGCTTGGTGATTGCCCTCAATGATAGAGGAATCCTAGATGCTAGATGCAACAGTTGGCAGCCAGCCATGGGAAGCCATCACGGTCCAGTGTTGTTAGTTCTAGACTCCTGGACATACCAAAGACCAAGTTCAGCCCAAACCCAGCGTCTCAAAGCTGGGGAGATGTGCTGGAGGATCATGATTAGTAGAGAGTCAGAACAATTTGGAAACCACATTCATTGTGTATGCCTCTGCCCTTTCATATCCTCCCACCAAAACAATTACACTACCCACAAACTCAATAGATTATTCTTCCTTGTAGTGTTGCTGATGGCTGTGGAGTCATTGAGGCCAAGGCATTGAATACATCCTGCTTCCCCAACACCTGGACAAGCTGCTACAGTGTGTGTACACCCAGGAGACAGGTTTATGTCCCAGGGGTTTTCAGGAAGAGGAGAATGCCAGAATAGGAACAGAGTCATTCCTTGATCTGTGGAGGATTGGTTAACAGTTTCTCCACATTCAAAGCTGTGCATATCTGTGTCCCTTTGTTAAAAGGCACAGAATTTACTTTGAACCTATATAGTAGGTTCCCTCATAGATGCCCAGTCATCTCTAAATAACCTCTAATACACAATGCAAGTTAGCTTCTGTGCAAATAGTTGTGCAGACAGATATATTGCCAAGTAACAACAGAGGAGGCTGAGAATCCTAGGAGAAAACTAACCAAGGGCTGTAGGAAGAGGCCATTGGTAACGGAAGAGACATCCCATGACTCTCCTTGACCCGCATGACCTAGAAATGGAAAGATGATTTTGACAAACTTAAGACAAGACAATGGCAAGCAGGAATCTCGGAAGAACTGCACAGACTGGGGCAGGATAAGCAGGAATGAATGATACAGCAAGGCTGAAGCATGGTAGAGTGGCTATGAGTGACTGAGGGACACTCCCAACCCAAGCCAGCAATCTGGGGACAATTCATAGTCTGCACTCAGTTCATCATTACCTTGGGGTTCCAGTGTTAGAAATAACATGACTGATGGGCATTCTCCTGGAGTAATTATGAATATATAAATAATCTGCATGTCCCATGCTTTCCCAGGCAGGTTGGCACTGTGCAACAAAATGTAAAATGCTTACATCTGTGACATCCTCTCCTTGGTGAATTTCCTTTGGAGAAGCCTCCACAGAAACTGACTATCATGGAATTGCTGTTGGTAGTGAAAATAGAAATATTTGCATCCAGCAAAGTGGCTGTGTCAATTAAAAGCCTACTTCAGAAGCCTGAGTACCTGAGTTTAGATACCTAGCATCCCTATACAAGTTGGGTATAGTCAAGCATGTATGTAACCCTAGTGCTGAGGAGGCAGAGGCAGGTGAATCCCCAGGGTTAGCTGGCCAGCCAGTCTAGTCAGTTGTTGAGCTCTGGGTTCAGTGAGAGTCCCATCTCAAAGATGGAAAGTGACAGGGAGACACCAGTGTCAACCTCTGCCCACCCCCACCCCCATGGACACACTTGTATATAACACTTCACTATACACATATTCCCCCACACACACAATTAGAAATACTCTTGTGTATTTCAGAAAGGAAGTTGAATAACCACCTGTAGGACCATTTAATATGATAGTAAGAATCATGTGGCCAGAGCTTCATTCATGTGGTAAAAAATCATGTTCCCTGCACAAGAAACGTGCGAATGGCAATAAAAGTTGTCTACATGTATGTGTGAATGAGAATATGTTCCCACCAAGAGCTGTCTGAAAGGATCCTTGCCAAACAATGTTAACAGATGCATTTGGTGTTGTAAAGCATGTGTGTGGCATGCTTGCTTTTATGCGTGTCTCAATCCTTCACAGTAAATGTGTTATTTTCCCAAACATTCCTGGGTCAATGTATCAGGCAAAGAATTTTAGGTAGAAGATTGCAGAGTGGCCCCAAGGGCTGAGATCTGGGAGAGAGCCATTCCAAATTTGAGAGCTACCTGCTGGCAGAGCCCTTGCTTGATGTTAAAGCTATTTGGTTTGACGAGATGAGATCTCTCAATATTCTGGAGTACACCCTAGTTTGTAGAAAGTCTACCAAAAAATACAGAAACAAAAAACAACCCAACCAACCAAACAAGCAAACAAATGCAATAATATCTAAAATACCATTTGATGGAATCCCCCATGTACTTGGCCCAGTGACACTGACATGTAGGAGGAATTTCCTAGGAGGAGGTCAGAATGCCCCATCCTAGAACTGGTTCTTGGCTTTCTATGAGTCAATGGCAGATATAGAGGGCTTTATTTCACATGGGCAGTTAGGGGAAGTGAGAGTTGTACATTAAGTCATTGCCTTGACCAAAAAAAAAAAAAAAAAAACCAAACCAAACCAAACCAAACAAAAACCCCCAAAAAACCGAAGAGTTAGAATTTCCCCCTGGTTAGTATTTCCCCTTACACCAAACTAAATTTGAACTTAATCTGACTAGTCCTGCAAAAAAAAAAAAAAAAAAAAAAAGGAACCAAACCAAACCCCACTTTGGTAAACTCCCAAGGTGTGGTATATATGTCTCTACAGCCTGTTAGAGCTTTTATTATTATTATTACTATTATTATTATTATTATTATTATTATTATTTATTATCATCATCATCATCATCAGTAGTAGTAGTATTAGTACTAGTATTAGTATTATTTAGAACAGATACTTAGAAGCAATGATTGGCTCTTAGTTTCAAGACAGAATATCTTGTATTTTCTCCTCTGAACTTCTCCAGCTGGGCCAGTGGAAAGTCAGGGTCCCAAAGTTGGTTCAGGGAAAATTAGTTCAATGTAGAACATTCTGTTGAAGAGGTGCTCAAACATCCAGGTAGAAAAGACACTGTCTTTTCCTATGCTGTGGCCTCTTCCTCTTCTGGAGAGATGCAGAGAGTACCCTCCTATAGTGTCTACAGCCATGCTCCTGAGGATGTGGGCCAGGAGGTTTCAATGAAACAGCCTTTAGTGGCTACATCCATCACAGCACCCCTGTGGCGCCTTTCCCTTTAAAAGCCAGGAAAGCACACTGCTGGGGAACCCTCTTCCTCTCCCCATCGCCCACAGATCCCACTGCCTCTGCAGGGCAGGGGTGGGGGTGGGGGGTGGGGAGCTGATCCAAGGGTGGATGAAGTGCTATCTGCTGGGCTCAGCATAGGCCCTTCCTTCCCATCTCTGCGTGAAAGCAGACTCCTTCCCCAGGAGCAGTTAGTCTTAATGACAAATGACAGAGGTGCCTAAAACTTGGATGTGAGTAAGATTTGCAGAAGCAATGATAAATAAACCCAGGAGCTGGCCAATGCAAGCAGCAGGGCTGATGCCTGCTGCTCTCATAGACTGCAGTACAATGCGAGGGCTTGTGGTCTCTTGGCAGTCTCTGGTATGATTATGCCTTCTTCCTGGACACCCTGGGGTTTTCATATGGAGAGTTCAGAAGAAGGCATCTGCAACCTCCCCTCAGGCTCTCTTTTTACTTCCTTGTGAAGTGTTAAGCCAACTGTCCTTGGGCAGGGAAATTTCAGTCATCACCACTTCTAATGAAGATTTTCTTTCAAAGCCGTGTTCAGCAAATAAAGTTTTGGCCCATTGGTTTACTTTCCCCGGCGTAGCCGCCATGTTCTTCTATGCCCTTCCAAGTTCAATGTTTAGCTTTAGTGCCTGCAAAAAGTTGAGACTCTCATTTGCCTTGTCCCGCGTGAGGTAAGGAGGCTTACGAGAGGACAGGAACTTGATTTCTGAGTCGTAGACTGTCCAAGGTACACAGAATGTCCTAGGGATGACCTGCCTTAAAGATCCACCTCACTGAGTAGGCCACTGCTGGCCACCCTGGTCTGAATTTGCAGTTTTCCCCCAGGACTACATAACACAGTCTGGGCATATCTTGGATTCATCTTATTCTTTGCTTCCTCCCAATCCTCAGTAGATATTTTTTTGCAAGAATAGGCCTTTTTCATTTGTTCTGATCAGGGTGTTAACCCCAGTCCTTAGGACTATGCCTCTCGATAAACATGTTCTGAATTATAAATGTGTGAAAAAATTTCAGTGCATGCCTCCTAGACGTGCCCTTAGTATCTCAAAAAATTAATTGCTAATGAGGATGACTTCTCTAGTTCTGTGTTATGTATGAAGAATTAGAAAACATAAAATTTCGTGGACTCAGAACAACCTCAATTTGTATGAGTGGGGAATTTAGTCGACCAATGCTAAGGAAGTGCAGAAGCAGGGGTTCTGGGATTCATAGCTCATAGTTCATTATTCTTCTTAACATCAAGGTCAGGAGAGTATGCTTGCCATCAGCCCATTTTACAGATGGGGAAGTAAGGTTCTGAGATGTTAAACTTTCTCAGTGGCACACAGCTGGTGACTATTAGAGACAATATTGAGTTCCTGAGGTCTGTCTCAAGAATCTGTTCATGGTTCTGTTCTTCTCTTGCTTATCCAGCTGGGACTTGGTACTAGATCTGGTGAAGCAGGGTCTGTGCACACAGAACATTTGAGCCCTCCCTCCCTTTGCAAGCTCAGCTCATGTTGTTGGAGAGGAGAGCGGTCACTTTTTTCTCAGCCAGGGGTGTCCTGTAGCAATGTGTCTCCTGCTGTAGAAGGCAAAGAGTAAGATTCCCTCCAGTGGTCAGTTCTCTAGGGTCCTAAGACAACCTCTTCAGTGATGTTGGCAAAGTGAACATGGCATCCAATGTCAGGCTCCACACAGGTCTCTGGAAACAGCCCACACTGTGTCTAACCCTGTTTGTCAGGGCCATGGAATCATCAGAGTGATTGTATTGTTTAGGTATGAAAGTCCCTCTTATGGGTTTATGCTTGAACACTTGGTCCCTAGCTGGTGACATTGTATTGAAAGCTTGTGGAACCTTTAGGAAATATAACTAATCTTTAGGAAATGAGTCACCAGGGGATAGGGTTGAGGCTTATAATTCTGTCCTGCTTCCTGTCCTCTCTCTGCTTCCTTCCTTGTTTGCTTCCTCCCTCTCTGCTTCCTGTCCTCTCTGCTTCCTGTGTGATATGTTATATATTTAATAAAACCAGTCTGGAATATCAGAGAAGAGATCTACCCACAGTCAATCCAGGAGGATCAGAGTGGTAACTCACACCTTTAATCCTAGCACAGGGAAAGACAAGGAGTGGTCACCCTTAATCCCAGAAGATCTGAGTTTGAAGCCAGCTTGGTTTACAGAGAGAGTTCCAGACTCCTAGGCAGGTAGTGGTGGTGCCAGGCCTTTAATCCTATAACTCCAGAGACAGAGAAGATCTTTCTGTATTTCTGTGAGTTCAAGGCTAACTTCCAAATAGCAGTAGCCCACGCCTTTAATCTTAACCTGGATGTGAAACAACTGGGCAAAGAAGATATTTAAGGCAGGCATAGGAAGACAGATGAGGCAGTAGAAGCCATGAGGAGTGAGGCTGAGGAAGCTGGAGGACAGCTGGGTGAGATTTGACTATGGTATTTCCTCTTTGATATCTCAGCCTTTCCATGAGATCTGGCTCTGAGTTTCCTTTATTACAACCAAAATTAGTGCAACAGCTTCCTGTCCTCCGTGCTTCCTGTCCCCCCTGCTTCCTGTCCTCCCTGCTTCCTGTCCCCACCACTTCCTATCCTCCCTGCTTTCTGTCCCTCCTGCTTCCTGACCCCCTTCTTCCTGTCCTCCCAGATGTGAGTGAGTAGCTTCATAGTCCTGCTGCTGTTGCTGAAAGCTGATCCTGCTCCCATTCTTCCCCCTCTGTGCAGGACAAACCCTTTGACTCTTGAGTGTCTTCTCTTCAGATACATAGGCACAGTAGAAAGAAAAATAGCCAATATGGTCAATATAGTTGCTTGATGTGGTTTAAGTGGGTCCCCCAAAGGTTCCCATGTTAAGGGCCTGGTCCTCAGTGTAGTGATATTGTGAGGTGGTGGGATCTTTAAGAGGGAAAACTGAAAGGAGGCTAGGTGACTGAGGTGTTGTCTTCAGAAGGTATTGATGTAATTCTCATGGGACTCTGGTTAGCACTTACACTTTTGAAAATTAAAGTTTAATGTGTATGTTTCTAAGAGGGAGGGAGGGAGGGAAGGAGGGAGGGAGGGAAGAGAGAGAGACAGAGACAGACAGAGAGAGAGACAGAGAGAGAGAGACAGAGAGAGAGAGAGAGAGAGGAGTTTTTGCAGAAAAAGCTGAGTCAGGAAGTTCTCTTAAAGGGGCCATGTCTCTGTTTGCTGCCAGCAAATAGCAGACCCAAGAAATGTTGCTACCAAAAAGCAGTTTTGACTCCATTCTTCTTTTCTTCAACATAAACAAAAACCTTAAATCAATCACATGCTACTGAGTCTTCTTCTGTGAGACTTCAGGAACCAGCCTGGTTGCAGCTTACACTGCCTGCCTCCAGTCCGCCAGTGCCATTTTGAATGTGGCCCGAATGCTCATTAATCTCTGCACAGTGACCCACTTCAGATACACAATTTGGAAGCTGCTTTGGCTCAGTTTCTGTGCTCTAGAGCCCTTTCTAATTTTCCTCTGGCTTTATGTGGGTATTTGATCCATGTTGGGACGCCATCTGTTACAAATAAGGTTTCTTGACCCTGGGTAGCCAGAGGTCTAGACTCACAGACCTGCAGTCCCAGACCACTTAGCCACCCGCCATTGCTTTGCCCCCCCCAAAACGACTCAGATGCTTATATTAACTTTATGCTGTTTGGTCTATGGCTTAGGCCCCTTGCTAGCTTGCTCTTTCATCTTAATTCAACCCATATCCATTAATTTATCCTGCCACGTGGCCCATGGCTCACCTGTGTTCCTTACATGTAGCTCCTTTGGGCGGCTGGCTCATTCTGTTTCTGACTCTGTCCTTCCTTTCCTACCTATTCTGATCCCCCCTCCCCTGCCTAATTTTTCTATGGTGCCTGTCATGGGCCAAAACAACTCCTTTATTTAAAGATTGATATTCACAGCATACAGAAAGACATTCCACATCAGAGGAGACAGAGAGGGGGGGCGGAGGGGGAGAGGGACAGGGAGAGGGAGAGGGACAGGGAGAGGGAGAGGGAGGGGGAGGGGGAGGGGGAGGGGGAGAGGGAGAGGGAGAGGGAGAGAACTGGTAACTAGTAGATAGAGGTCAGAAGCCAACCTGCAGGAGTTCTCTCTCTTTTTCCACAATGACTCAGGTCATCAATCCTGGCAGCAGATGTCATCTCATGCTAAGCTATCCGAGCAGTCCTGCTGAGTTGTTGGAGGAGATTCCTACAATAGAGCAAGATTGTTCCTTCAAGTTTCTCTCTGGCTTCTTGTTTCCCATTTGTTCTCACTGTACTTGCTCACCTATAATGCCTTTCACCATGATATGAAGTAGCCAAAGAGGCCTCCTCGACTGGATCAGTGCACCTGCCCAATCTTGGGTTTCTAGCCTCCCAAACTGTGAGGTAAATGTAGATGCCTTTTCTTCACACATGTGCAGCAGCCTTAGATATTTCATTATGGACACAGGGCATACACCTAACACAGTTAGTATGCAAACCAACTCTTCAGTCAATCTTGTCAGGATGCTTGCTTGAAGTCTTCTAATTCAGTACTGTCACCTAGTGTCACCTGTCCAACGAGGGCAAGCTGGCCTCCTGGAAATAGGAAGAAATGGGGACAGTTATACTGTAATGCTCACACTTATTTCAATGGGAAAAAAACAAGTGACCAGGTCAAGCCTACTGCCCTTGGGATGGGAAGCATCCTATTGCCCTGGAGTGTCGACGAGAAAGGAACAGTGACCTTTGGACACTCGCTCATATACGCTGGCACAGGGGGCTGTTATAATCAGAACAGGAAATAGTGGGTTGACTGAGACATGTGACAGCTTTAAAGGAGGTCCTCTAATACAGTGAAGAGTCATCAGGACAGGGATCATGACATTATGGACGGCATAGGCAAATACATAAGAGGGAACTGGCATGATTGGAACTGCTGCTCAAGTCACTGCTTGATCCCTTATGAATACTGTATGCATGGGCTTCATTCCATAGGGATAATAAAATATAATTATTCCCACAAAGAAAAGTTCACTGGAAGCAACCTAAGTCAGGACACCTGGACACTTGTCTACACAGCAGTGCTAGTCTGGCGGCCTGAGAATCATAGCAAATCTGGGCAGCTGCCCTCCAAATACATCTTAATACCACCACTTCTCACCACCCCTACGTGTCTTATTCCTACAGTCATTGTGCTTTGCTCTCACCACCCCTCTCTGCAGTTCCTCCTCTCCACAGAAGCAGGCTCATGCCTAGTCATGTCACCAGTTTGCTAAAGCCTTCCCCGAATATAATACATACATTAAACATATGTACACATAAACACATAGAAAATACCTGCATTCCCACAAACACATACATATGCATTCACACATATAAGTGTATGCATACACACACACACACAGGCAACAGGTACACTTTAAAGCAATTTTTGAGATACAATGAGTCTATATTGCAGAATTCAAGTGCTTACATGTTCAGTATTTCTTCTCCCAATCTTAATCAGTCTCCTGGGACTTTGGGGACCCCCCTGCTACCACTATTCACTTCTAGCACACACATCATCACTGTGCATTTAGGGTAAAGAGGTCAGCTAGTGCTCTGACTGCCCTACTGTGCCCTCACTGTAGGAACCAGAAAGCCCACCACAGGAGGAAACCTGAAGCCACTAGAAGGTCACACAGACTTTGTCTTTCCTTGGTCTCTGAGGTTGATCTCTCTCTCTCTTCCTCCCTCCTTCTTCTCTATCAGAGTTCTACAGATAGTTCAAGAGATGTGTGCATACTTTGCTTTCCAATTCTGAACTTAAATGTTCCAGAGTAGGTACATTAAGAACGGCCATCAGGCTGTTTCATGCCACAGAAAATGACAAAGGCCACATCTAAGTATTTCTCCACAGAGGGCTGGTTGTGAAACTTGACCAGAACACCTTTGTACCTGCCAATGACTTGTCATGTGTATATGTAATAATTTCCAATAAATCAGAATCATATTGTATCAAACCTATTTTCTAGGCATGCAATTGTTTATACTATTTAGTGTTTCTCTTATTAGCAGACATTTTTTATTGCCAAAATTTTATATCACAAACTACAGTTGAGATATTTATAGGCATCTATTTGTGCAGATCTTTAATTATTTACTTGGAATTGATGAAAACTGGAATGACTGGGTCCCAGGGTGTTCATATTTTTAGTTCTTGATGTGCATTGCCAACTTAAACTCCAGAAAAGCTGCAGCTGTTCATATGTTCACAGGGTAATATAACCACACCCAGCTCTCTTCTAACCCACACAGCTCGATTAGTGAGGTAATACAATCTCATTCTGTGTCTTAAGGGTGTATTGTAGGAGGGATTTATGCTAAATAAGACACGTTCATCTGTAAAGGAAGGATGTAAGAACATCTGTGATCATGACCAATGAATGCACTTGGTTGGAATGTTCAAGTTAGTTGGTAATCTTCAAATATCTCCATTTAGTACCTGCACCAAAGTGAACCACTAGGAAGAACAGCGAAGTATGAATCTGTTGATGCTATGGATGCCACTGATGGAACTCCATGCCTGTGGGGCAAAGGTATACCACACATTAATGATGCAAGGGGAAGATCTCTCCCCAGTAATAAGTAAAACAAGTGTATATAGTTTACAAGTTTGACAAAAATACAAAATATATGCATATTTAAAATAATAAGTCTGAAAAGTCATTGTAAACATGGAACAAAAGACAGAATTAAGACAAAATGGTCAATAGGTTTATTTTATAAGCATTTAGGGAAATAAAAAGTAATTTTTAATCATTTAAAAGTAAAAAATAGAGGGTTGGAAAGAGGACTCAGTGGTTAAGAGTGTGTTGTGCTGGTGTGGAGAACCAGAGTTCAGCACCCAACACAGCAACTGCCTGTGACTCCACCTCCATAGTTACAGTTATCTGCTGCTCTTCTCTGGCTTCTATGAGAAAGTACAGTCATGTGGACATACTCTCTCATGTGGACATACCCCCTCATGGACACACACACAATTAAAACGAAAGTAAATCTCTACAAATAAAACCTATATTTGCAAACTACAGAGCAGAGAAATGCTGACTGACTGTACAAGATAATGACGTCTTATATAAGTTAATAAGAAAAAAAAGTGAAATGCCATCAAATAGTAATTTATAACTTTATAAAAGAAGGAAAAGCTTCATTCTGATATGTTTAAGACATGAAAAATTTCCTGGAAAATCCCAGCACTCAGGAGGCAGAGGCTAGAAATACTCTGTGAGGCTGAGGCCAGCCTGTTCTACAAAGAGAATCCCAGGCCAGCCAGAGCTCAGTGACCCCATTTCCAAAACAAGAGAAAAGAAAAAATTGCTTTTACAACTACAGCTGTTTTCTCTTCGTCATGTTTAGTGCCGCAAGTGTTTTTATGCTCGATTGACTTAATCGTCTTTAGTTGTATTTTAGCATATAAAGCACATTAGTTTTATAGATATAACCCATCAAACTTTAGCCTTTTTGGAAATAAGTCTGTCAATGTGAGGTTTTGAGTTTTGATCCCCCCCCCCCCACAGGCTTTGTATAGTTTAGGTTTTATCATTCTGTTGTTGGTCCTCTTTATGTTTGTATATTGTAATATTGGAGCTGATTCTATTAATGTTTTATTGGCTCAAAAATAAAATGCCATCTGATTATTTTTCAAATAAGTTTTCAACATTCATTTATTAATTCAAGGCCATCTATTAAGGGTTTGGATAGCCGGCTATGTTGTAGTTTCATTAGTCTGAGAATTTTAATCATTAGTTTCTTAGTACATATCTTAGTATGTAGTACCCACTTATCTCAAATATAACTCCCTTTAAATTTTCTGGTGTATCTATATTTACTTCATTTCCTTAATTAATTTTTAAAATTTTCCCAGAGGACAAGGTAGAGGTGCAGTAATGAGAGAGTCGGTGAGGGCAGAGTCACATGCCAATGCACAGCACATCTCTGAGTTGATTGTATAGCTCAGCAGGGAGGAAGGATAATAAGCTAATATTCCTAGAACACTAAGCAATATTTTCTCGCTGTGATCCCAGCTGGAATTAGGGGCACAGTAAGATGGTCAGTCTTGGAGAGTCAATGTCAGCCAGTTCTGTATCAAGGAGGTGGGGATGGACACACACACACACACACACACACACACACACACACACACACACACACACACACACATACCTGCCAAAAAAAGAGAGAGTCAAGGGGCATATCCTCACAGATGACACTCTTTCCCAGGGTCCCTCAGACAGTGTGTCCGGACCTTCCAAAGGTATCTCAGGAAGTGGAAGAAAGTGCCTCCAGTGGACATTTTTGAGTGAAGTGGTCACCAAGAGGAATTTTGTAGAGAAGTAGAAGTATTAGGGGACACACAGAAGAAGTGTTATTCTTTCTGCAAAGGCCCTATGTAAAAAGAGTTGACATGTGCAGAATGGTGTAAGAGACAAGATAGAAGCTGCTCCAGGTAGAGATGCAGTGACCTTAATTTTATAGTTGTGTAAAATTTTAATAATTCATGTGCTTCCTGAACTCTATTGTTTCCAAGGTGGAAAGATCTGCACACCATTTTCTGGCACATCTCTGACTTTTAACAAGTATGGTCCTATGGATGGCAAATGGTTGATGCTGAGATTGCCAGAAGAACTTATTCTCACTAGGATTGGAATTATCCTTTTTCTTTTAAAAGTTTTTTCTGTGTACCCCCTGCTTGCTCTCTCTTCCCTCCTCTCAATCCCTCCCAGTCCTCTCTCAGCTTCTCCCATCCTTTCCCCACAAAGGGCAAGAAATCCCAAGGTGGGCCAGTTCAGTCTGGTGCATCCATTTGAGGTAGGTCTGATTCCCTCATCCCAGCATTAGGACTGGGTCAGGTGTTTCTCTGTAGGGAATGGGCTCCAAGATGCTACTTCATGCACAGGAACACAGTCTGATCTTACTCCATGAAGTTTCACGTACTGCCTGTGCGGATTTAATAAAAGCTCCAAAAGTTTTAGAGATATCATAGGGAATCTACCCACAGTCTATGTAGGGATTTAATAAAAGCTCCAGAAGTTTCAGGGATATAAGAGGGAACTAACCACAGTCTCTCTAGGAGGATCAAAGGGTGGTGATTCACACCTTTAATCCCAGACAGGGAGTATCCCGGGAGTGGTGACCTATGCCCTTAATCCAAACTGAGCTGAGGTCATCTTAGTTTACAGAAGGAGTTTCAGGCTCCCAGGTGGGCAGTGGTGGGGCCACATCTTAACTTACCAAGAGAGTATTTAAGGCAGGCATAGAAAGACAGAAGTGAGAGGGAGCCAAGAGAAGCCAAGCTGAGGAAGCTGAGTAAGATCTGACTGTGGTGTTTACTCTCTCTAATATCTCTGACTTTCTCAGAGATATATCCCTGAGTTTCATTTATTCGTGCAACAAGATCTAAAGCAATCCCACTAAAATCATGGACAAGAAAAGGCTGTCCTCTCTCCCCTTATCTATTCAATATACTTCTTGAAGTTTTATCTTGAGCAATAAGAGAACAAAAAGAGATTAAGAGGATAAAAATTGGAAAGGAAGAAGTCAAGCTATCTCTATTTGCAGATGATATGTATGTATATATGAGTGAACCCCCAAATTTCAACCAGGGAGTTCCTACAGATGATAAACACCTTTAGCAATGTAACAGGGTACAAGATTCATTCAAACAATCAATAGCCCTCCTATACACTAATGATAAAAGGGCTGAAAATGAAATAAGGACACATCATGCTTTATAATAGCTCCAAATAGCATTAAATATCTTGGGGTAACTCTAACCAAAGAAGTAGCACACCTGTTTGACAAAAACTTTAAGTCACTGAAGAAAAAAATTGAAGAGGATATGAGAAAATGGAAAGATCTCCCATGCTCCTGGACAGGTAGGATCAACATAGTAAAAATGGCAATTTTACCAAAAGCAATCTACAGATTCAATGCAATCCTCATCAGAATCCCAACACAATTTTTTTTACAGACTTTGAAAGAACAATACTCAACTTCATATAGAATAACAGGAAACCCAGGATTGCCAAAACAATCCTTCTCAATAAAAGAACTTCAGGAGGAATTACTTCAAACTTCACTATAGAACTACAGTAATAAAAACAGCCTGGTACTGGCACAAAAACAGACTTGTGCATCAATGGAATCAAACTGAAGACCCTGACATTAATCCACATACCTATAAGCACCTGATTTTTGACAAAGAAGCCAAAAATATTCAATGGAAAAAAGATAGTATCTTCAACAAACAGTCGTTTAAATCAATAACTATAATAGGCCATTCTTTAGGTAACAAAGAAGGCAAAGGAATCCTAGACTTTAGAGAGCCCATTGGCTGGATCACCCTGTTTATTGCCCTTAGGTCTGTTAACCATTCTCCACTTTCCATATTTATTCTTAATAACAAATACAGGAGAATTTCAAGGGCTGGTTGATTCTTCTATATGTGGAGCATTTAACTGCTCCTGTACTAGCTGCTCTAATGCCTGCAATTTCTCTTTTGTTAGAGGCCATTGATGAACCCATATAGGCTTCTCTGTTAGCCATTTTAGAGGTAGTCCTGTGGGTGTTTTTGAAAGATCAACAGCTGCTTTGCCTTGTTTATATATAACTTGAATGGTCTGTGACTGTTTCTCATAATACCTTCTAATGATTTTTCCAGAAACATGTGCTAGTTTATGGCTTATTTCTGTGTTTGGAGGAATATTAATCTGTGTGTTCCACTGTTGTAGTAAATTTCGTCCCCATAAATTTATAGCAATGCCAGCCACATATGGCTTCAATATTCCTCTCTGTCCTTCTGGTCCTATACACTCAAGCCATCTTTCACTCTGTTTTACCTGGGATATCGATCCAATACTCCAAAACTGAACATTTACCTCCTGAAGGGGCCAACTTGGATGCCATGACTCTGGTGAAATTATTGATACATCTGTGCCTGTGTCCAATAAGCCTTCAATAATAACAACATTTATTTGTACTTTAATTTTGGCCTTTGTTCATTGATAGAAACTTGCCAAAATATTTGCTTTATAATTTTTCCTGATTTTTTTTCTTTTTCTATAGATTTTCTATCATTCCACGTAGTATGTCTTTTTAAAATAGGTTTTAATCTTTTAATTGTTCTGGGAAGGTGTTTCCTCCACAATGGCAGGGTAAGACTGGATTGGATTTGATATGCGGGCTTTGAAAGCCCCCTTGGGGCGTTTCCCAAGGACATAAATTTACCTTGCCTGTCCCTTGTTGATCTGCATTCATTCCTCCAATGTCTTCCTTTTCCTCACCTTCTGCATATTACAGAAGGGAGGGGTGTTCTTTTGGAATTATTCCTATCAAAAGCATTGTTTCTGAGAATGTCTTGTTTACAATCTCTTTTTATGTGACCTTGCCTTCCACAATTGTAACATTTAACATTTTGATTTTTTTCTTATACCTCTTGAAATAAGCTCTCCTACCCAGTTATCATCACTGTCATAAGACTCCATATTAATTGTCTCAGGAATCCAATCCACCAAAGGCGCTGACCTTGCTTGTAAAGGTCTAAGTATTTTTCTACATTGTGCATTGGCATTCTCAAAAGCCAGTGATTCAATGATTATTCACCTGGCTTCTGAGTCTGGTAACATTCTGTTTACTGCTGTAGTTAATCTGTGCAAAAAGTCTGTAAAAGTTCCTTTGGGGCTTTGAATTACTTTAGTGAATGATTCAGTTTTCTTTCCTAGTTCTTCAATCCTGTTCCAAGAATTTAAAGTTGCCATGCTATATAAATCCAGAGTATGTTCATTGCATAAAGACTGCCTGTCAATATGAGCATAATCTCCCTCCCCAAGAAGTTGGTCTTGGGAGACTTCTATGCCTCTGTCCCTGCTTCTTTGTTCTATTGTTTTAGCCTCCTCCCTCTACTATGATTTCCATTGCATGAGCAGCATTTCCTCTAGCACAGCTGTAACTATGTCTAACCAATCTTTAGAGGTGACCTCGTTACAGTATGACCAGGAATTCAATATTTTCTTGACAAATGGTGCATGCATCCCATATGTTACAATTTCTTCCTTTATTCTCATTAATTCTAACATTTGTACTGGAGCTCAGCTAGCTTCTCTATCATCTCTATCATCCTTCATATTTTTAAACATTACTGGGTATATTAATGTTGACTGCTTTTGTCTAATTTAAGATGATGTTGCTGAAACTGGGTCTTCATATTCCTTTGCTTGTATTTGAGCATTTTTTGTATTCTCTCTCGACAGGCTTTTTAAAGACCTTTTTCTTTGGATTTATATTAATTGACTTTTTAAGTGATAACAAAGAAATCAAACAAAAATATCCATAGTAAACAGTAGGATAAACATTATGATATTTCCATCTACCTTATTTATGTTCACTAGTTTTAATACCAAATCGTCTAGCGAGAGGTTACAGTATGACCAAGCACCCTCCATTGCTTTAAACAAATTCCCTCTTTTTTAAAAAATAAATTGATTTACTCACCAATTGTTGTCTGTTAATGATTCAATTGATTGGGAAGTACAGCAGCTACCTAGTGTGATAGCAACCCAAGGAGGGGTCCAAACAGAAAAAAGAAACAACCCACCAGGAGAAAGAGGCCACTGTCTGAAAGACTTACCCAGATGAGAGTGAAACAGAAACATGTGTGGCCAGTCTGCCTAAGGCTGGAGGCTAACTAGGAACAGAAAGCCTAGCCAGCCGATAATTACTCCTCCAGCCATGTATTGTTCTGGCTGGCAAGTGCAGTTTTTTGGGCAGGGAGGGGAAGAATTCGTGCTCCAAAGTTGGACGCCAACTAATGCACAAATAAATGAAACTCAGGGATAGATCTCCAAGAAAGTCATAGATATTAGAGAGAGTAAACACCACAGTCAGATCTTACCCAGTTGTCTTCCAGCTTCCTCCGCCTGGCTTCTCTTGGCTTCCTCTAGCTTCTGTCTTTCTATGCCTGCCTTAAATACTCTCCTGGTAAGTTAAGGCGTGGCCCCACCACTGCCCACCTGGGAGCCTGGAACTCCTTCTGTAAACTAAGATGACCTCAACTCAGTTTGGATTAAGGGCATAGGTCACCACTCTGGGGATACTCCCTATGCTGCGATTAAGGTGTGAATCACCACCCTCTGATCCTCCTAGACTGACTGTGGTTAGATCCCTCTTATATCTCCGAAACTTCTGGAGCTTTTATTAAATCCCCACATAGATTCTCTCCATTTTGTTTGATGTTGGCTGTTGGCTTGCTATATATCGCCTTTATTATATTTAGGTATTTTCCCTGTATTTCTGATCTCTCCAGGACTTTTATCATGAGGGAGTGTTGGACTTTGTCAAAGGCTTTTTCAGCATCTAATGAGATGATCATGTGGTTATTTTTCTTTCAGTTTGTTTATGTGATGAGTGACATTTGCAGCTTTTCATAAGTTGAGCCATTCCTGCATCTCTGGGATGAGACCTACTTGATCATTGTGGATGCTTTTTTTGATATGTTGTTGAATTTGGTTTGCCAGAATTTTATTGGGTATTTTTTGCATCAGTGTTCATGAGTGGGACTGGTCTGCAATCCTCTTTCTTTGTTGCATCTTTGAGTGGCTTGGGAATCAGGGTGATAAAAAAAAAGTTCAGCAATGTTTCTTTAGTTTCTACTGTATGGAACAGTTTGAACAGTATTGGTATTAGTTCTTCTTTGATTGTCTGGTAGAGTTCTGCACTAAAACCATCTGGTCCTGGACTTTTTTTAATGGTAGACTTTTAATAACAGTTTCAATTCCCTTGGGGTTTATAGGTCCGTTTAGGCCATTTATCTGGTCTTTATTTAATTTTGATAAGTGGTACATATCTAGAAAGCTGTCCATTTCTTTTAGGTTTTCTATTTTAGTGGAGCATAAATTTTCCAAGCATGACCTGATAATTATGTGAATTTCCTGGGTGTCTGTTGTTATGTGCCCCTTTTCATTTCTCATTCTGTTAATTTGGATTCTCTCTCTCTTTCTCTCTCTGCCTTTTGGTTAGTTTGGTTACTCATTGTGGACACAGCTTAGGATGAAGGATTGGTTTGGCTGAAGGCTTTTTGGACAGAGGGAGGAAGGTGTGCCTTGACAGGTGGCAGCAGGAAATACTTTGGAGATAGTTATTCAAGGCTGGCAGGATGAGGGATGGCCTGGTGAGGGGACCAGTGTGCAGATGAAAGAGTTAGTGGTCACGTGACTGGTGGTGGGAGATTGTGCCAAGCTTTGGGCTGAAGCCCCAGCGGCAGACTCCCTGAAGTGGGTTTGTCATGTAACTCTGTGCCCCATCAATTCTAACAACAATGGAAATCTGTCAGGAACCTAGCAGCCACAGACTGGCTCAGCCTGGCTTGTGTGTGCACATTAAAAATATTCTCCCTGATCTCAATGGGGAAGTTGTGTAGGGGCAGAAAAGCCCCAAGTTAAATACCTTTTTAAAGGCTCCAAGCCCTTCTGTAGCTGAGTAACAGATTCTAACTCAGGCTTCCAAGGTCTGACTTGGCAATTTAACCTTTTGTGATGGAAGAGTGTGATATGGTCTCTTTCAGCACCCTAAACCCGAGGGCTGTAGCTTCAGAGTTTGGCAGCTTTCCCTGAGCCCTGGAGTATTCTCCCCCCCCCCAGAAATGTACAGCTGAGATTTTAATCATATAATAACCTGTAAGGCTCCAATAAGAAATTACAGAGTGGGCTGGAGAGATGCTTAGCAGTCAAGAACAGGCACTGCTCTTGCAGAAGACTGTTCCAAGTTCTCACCCCTAGCACCCTCATTGGGAGGTTCACAACTGTCTGTAATTCCAGTTCCAGGGAAATCTGATGCCTCTTGGGGGGGGTACCCACTCATGTGCTCATACCCATATACTGACATACACACAGTTACATAATTATCAATAAACTCAGTCTTTAAAAAAATAATTAAAAGGTTAGGGAGATAGCTGAGCGAGCAAGCACATTTGCAGTGCAAGTATCAGGATCTGGGTTCAGGTCACCGCACACACAGAAAACGTCCAGAGTAGCTTTGCAGGGCTGTAGCCCCAGAATTGAAGGTTGGGCAGAAATGGAGGATAATGAGGTTTGTTGGTCAGCCTAGCAGAAAAGTAATAAACTCTAGGTTCAGTGAGAGATGCTAAGGGGCTAATATAGAGCATATAAAGCAGGGCACTCAATGTCTTCCCCTGGCCTCTGCGCGCGCGCGCACACACACACACACACACACACACACACACACACACACACACACACACACACACACAAAGGCACAGAGATGCGTACATACACACACACAAATAAAATGAAATTAAAAAAATATAGAGAGCATGTAACCCATATATTTACAATTGTGTACCTTGGTCCTCTTGTGGGACTCCTAACAGTCAGAGCCAGAGCTATCTCTGACTCTTTTGTCAACTTTTTGGACTCTATTGTTCATACTAGGTTGCCTCATCCAGCCTTAATAGGAGGAGAGGTGCCTAGTCTTACTGCAACTTGATATGGCATGTTTGGTTGATATCCATAGGAGGTCTTCCATTTCCTAGAGAAAAAAAAAAGGAAGAGTGGATGGAGTGGGGAGCAGAGGTGAGGTGAGGGGAGGGACTTGAAGGAGATGTGGGAGGGTAAACTGCACCAGGATGTGATCCAAGCTTAAGTCTACATAATACAGCTCATTTTTTAAAAAATATATATCTTTCTGTAATTTTAGACTCAATTATTATAGCACACAATAATCAAGATTTGCTAACAGTAGTTACCCCAATACCACTCCATCTGGATCAAAATTTTTACCTTCCCAAAGGCCTTGTGCCTGTGACTTACTCAAGAAATAAACATACAATGAAGCTGTGTTGCTCAGAGTTCATCAGACAAGCGGTGTTATGAAGGCTGTGGTATATAGCACAGTAGCTCCACAGAGCCCTGTGGGTGCAAAGCCTGTGTTGTGCCACACCAGATGCCTAAGAGGATCTCCCAGCATAGCCTGCCAGTTGACAACTGGCCTTCATTTCAAAGCTGGAAGAGACTGCTGCCATACCAGCACTTGAAAGGTAGAGTCAGGAAGACCAGGAATTCCCTGTCATCCTTGGCTGCACAGTAAGTTCAAGGCCAGCATGCACTCTATGAAACCTATTACACACAGACAAACAAATAAGTTGAAAGAAGAAAGTTCAGTGTCTGAAGATCTTCCTAAGGCCATGTGTAGACAGGGCCTTATCCTGAAGAGAGACCCCTGTCAATGATGGATTACTGCCCTGATAGTCTGTAATAAATTCCGAACGAAGGATAGCATATAAACATAGGGTTCTGCAACTTATCTGGCCTTCTCTGTCCACACAGATTTGAAGAATAGACATGGATCTCAAGCCTACTGCCTGATTCCAACCCTGGCTGGCCTTTTCTCAACTCTGTGTGCATCACATGTCTTCAACCTGTTTTTTCTTCCTCTTCAGGCCTGTCATTATGTGCTGGTATATGTAGAGGAAACACATAACCATGTTCAAGGCCCCAAATCTGTGTGACCCAAATTTTATTTATTTAGATGCAAGATTTCAATGAGTGAGTTCCCAAGCTCCACAACAAGATATTCTTAAACCACATGCTCCTAAATGTCTCGAGAAGATGGCTTACATCTGACTTCTGTTATCCCACACCTTCTTGTAGTGTTCCTTTAAGCCAATATCATAACCTTAAGTTCCAAGCGAAGAAACCAAGGCTTAGAAAGAGTTAAATTATATTCAGGTCTCTGAACCTCTATGTTTGTAAGACATCCCAAGAATGGAATATAATTACTTCTAGGTATGCGTTCTCACATAGACATCTGCCAGTAACCAGTTAAAACAGAAAGTGTGCCATTTCCTTCTCTTCTTCCTCTCTGAGGTGGATGATGTGGCTTTGGGTCCTGTGGGTGCCTCTGGGAAAGCCTAGACCAGAAAAGCTATATTTGGACTCGAGAGGAGAGTTTAAGTGAGGACCTCCATAAAACTTAAGTAGAAGCAGGCATTGTTCCTGGAAAACACTCACTCTGATGTAGTTGCACTTTACAATCTACAGCATTGCCTCCACAACAGCAAGGATTGAGCTGCAACCCCCAGATTCATGGCCAGGATTTTAAGCCCATCAATCACCAGGGAAAAATATTTCTTTCCATAAAATGAAACAAGGCTAGGTTGCACTTGAGAAGTCTATAATCCAGAAGCCACAGCTTGCCAACCAGTGAAAAGCAAATGTTAGGTGCCAGATGACAGCTGCCTTCTTCCTGAGGCGGTAAGAAGTTCGCCAAGAACGTTGAGCCTTGGAGATCAGCCATCATGATGGGTTCTGGCTTCACCTCTTACCTGAAGAAAGTCAGCTCCCTCTGGCAGTGGGGGCTTTTGTTTCTTGCACTAGGACGATGTCAAGAACACTACCCTTCTGCTTGGCTGAAAGCAAGTATAAATGCTTGATTCCGAAAGCGTATAGAGTGAGCTGTAATAGCCAAATGCATTGGAAATTGCATTTGTGTTTATAGATTCTAAAGGTGAGCACACTAAGATGGAACGATTACCTTCAAGAAAATCACAGATGAAGGGGAAGAAGCCCCATACCCCAACCTCAGTGGGAAGGAGACCCTACAGTTTAGAAGGGGTATGAAGAGGGTTTGAATAAAGGCCCATTTATGAAGTTGGGACAGCAAACTGACCTTCATTTTTCAGCTATCTGGAAGATTCTCTAAGTGAACATGAAGAAAGCCAGAGCTGTAGAGGAGACATTAGTCAGAAGAACATAACTGTGCTGAACTGCGGCATGAGAAGGACTAAGGTCAATTTCTGGATTCAGATCATTGAGCTCTTCCTACCCTCTCCTGTCAGGACCTCCATGATTGGCGCCAATGGAGGTCAGGGTAAAAGGCTTTAGTGATGTGATTCCTCTGGGTGTAAGGGGACAGATAGAAGAATGGAAAAATCCAGGAATGGGGTACATGGGGGATGTCAATTCATGAAGTTAGTCAATGATAATGACGGCAGGGATTCCAAGGCTAGCTGATGTTCAACCCCCTTGTATGAAGTTTCTGACCTGGACTTTCCAGCCTATAGTCCCATAGTCACAATGAAACACACAGACACTTACATTACTTGTATGCTGATTGACCTGGGGCCAAGGCATATACAACTTGCTAACTCCTTTATCTTAACTCAACCCATGATTCTTATCCTGTTCAGCCATGCAGCTTGGTACCTTTACTCAGAGCAGCATAGTTACCCTCTGCATCTTCTAGATACTCTGGCATCTCCGTGGCATCTCTGCTCTCTTCTTTCTGTTTCCAGAATTTTCTTAGTCTGGTAGCCCAGTCCACACTTCCTGTTTGCCTTTGGCCAGTCAGCATGTTTATTAAACCAGTAGGCAGGACAATTATTTACAATGTAGCAACATAACCCCACTACACCTCCTCACACACATGCACTCACATGCACACACATGCACACAAGCACACACACATACACACACACACACACACACACACACACACACACATGTGCTAGTTTATGAGATCTGGTTTGTGATTCCCACATCAATCTTAATGGACATATATATTTAGGAACCACAGAGAGATATTTTTAGAGAATGATTCTATTGGAGGCACATGGCAGCTCTGCAGCAACACCTGTGAGATAGAGCTGGATCTTTTGAGGTGTTTGGCTGCCTCTAAAACAGATTAAAGCAGTCAGCAGTAAGGAGACGTCTGCAGTGTGAGGGACAAGAATGTGGTGTCTATGTGTTACCATAGCAATTAATGGACTGGGTAAATCTTTAGTGTACCCATTTTATAGACTGGCAAAGTGAGCAACTGCATTGTGACATTATGACAGTGGCAGCTGCCTTATGAATTTTGTGAGCTCTAGGAACTTGTTTTTATAGGCTTTTTCCATTCAACATTAAAAAAAATACATCACTATGAAGGTAGGTGCCATATTCTAAGTACCAATATCTAAAGCATGTTCTTTTTATTCTTCTGATTTTTAGAGAAAATGTTATAGTTCTTTAAATATATCCCAGGTGCTGTGGGATTGTCTTTCTGTACACTGTGAATATGTGTTGCTACCTCATTAGTTAATAAAGAAGCTGTTTTGGCATATGGCAAGACAGGATACAGACAGATGGGAAATTAAAGAGAGATACAGGAAGAAGAAAGGTGGGGTTGGAGGAGATGCCTTGAGCCACCATCAGAGAGTAAGATGTAATAGGACACAGGTAAAGTCACGAGACACATGGTGATACATATACTAATAGGTATGGATTAATTTAAGTTGTCAGAATTAGTTAGTAAGAAGATTGAGCCATAGAGCAAACAGTTTGTAATAAACATTAAGCCTCTGATTGGTTATTTGGGTACCAGCTGGTAGGAGAGATTCATTAGGCTATATCCCAGGTCTTATCTCATGCTTGATCTGCATAGTAGAGAGATTGACACTGAGTAGGAAGGGTTGTATTTCCAAACACCCAGAGAATTTAGAGCTGGGAATTTCAACCTTTGATGCAACTTGAGGTATAAAATGTAACCCTCAAATTATCCTCAGCTTTCAACCTCAGAAATTAATTCTAGAGTCTCTGGAAGAAGGGACCAGGCAAAGGACACCATCAGTTCCAGGCTGAGAATGAAGTTTAAACCCTTGGCTTTCTCATTGGTCCTTAGCTATTGCTCACTCCAGGGAGAACAGAGGAGATTTACCATGCTGACTCTTTGATGGCATTTCCACTTTGAACAAATACAAGTACTCAGGGAGAGAGATAGAGTCATGTGTAAACAGTAATGATCTGTATTTAAGATGAGAACATAGAAAAACCTCTCTTCAATAAGATTGTAAAGGCGAGCTTTTAATAAGAGGAAATACACAAATAAAATCCTAGAAAACTAACAGAATATATTTATATAGTTATTACAACATAAATCTATTCTGTGTGTCAGAAAGCCACTAAAACAGTCTTAATTATCAGTAGATTAACTGTGTTTATGTCCCCAGTAATATTACATGGTACTGCATTTCACTCAATTATAGCGACAGAATCCCTTTTACATGATTCCCTGACAAAGAAACACGCTTTTGCTCAAAAAATCCCCCAAACAACCTCCCAAACCACCAAGATTACAACCACCACTCTTAGCACGACCACCACAGCAACAACAGCCTAAAACAAAACAAAAACCCACAGCATATTCAGTCGCAGTTCTCTGGGAGCCAGGTTTGGGCTGTGTTCATACTTGTCTGTGATTCAATGCCCATCTTATCTCCCTTCCTTTCTCGTAGCCACAGCCTCTGATTTTTACCTCTTCATGCCGGGCACACTCCTGCTCCAAGGCCTTTGCATTTATGTTTTTTTTTTTCTGTCTAGAATAGATGAGCTTCCAAGAGGTAGCCACGGAGTTCATTCCCACCGTTTAGTTGGAGATTCTTCTTGTTCTCACATTCTGAGAGAGAGAGAGAGAGAGAGAGAGAGAGAGAGAGAGAGAGAGAGAGAGAGAGAGAGAGAGAGAGCATCACCCCGCCTCCACACCCACCTCTCCATCCATCCTGACTTACTTTCCTTCACAACCCAATATATGGAAACAAAAATGAATGTGGTGACCACATGGCTCTCATCACAATGACTGAGACACTTCTCCATCATCTGAGCATCTTAGGATTTCAGAAGATTGTGGCTCAGCTGTAGCAAGAGTATGGAGAAGTGTCAAAGAGACAAAGACTCCTTACCTTCAGGAAGGGTAGGCAGTGAGTGATGCTCTCAGTTTTCCTACCTTTGTCTCAGCGCAGTGGTGGAGGAACCATGAGCATCCTGCAATCTAGAATATGGGTAAGAGATACGTGCTAAGCTTGAAAACCCCATTAAGGTTCCAAGTCAGCAGCATCTGAACATCATGTTACAGGGCAAATGTTATAACTGAGGGATAGGCAGAGCTGGTGAACATAGCACCAGCCATAAAGAGTCTTGCTAAAGAGAAATAACTGGACAGTAATGAGCGTCCATTATGGGGGGTGCAGGAATGGGGTGCAGGAGGTTTCTGGGGCTGCCATGCAGCTGGGCCTGGCAAGCGTGTGTGGTTGCTCTCCAACTCTGGCGGCCTGTGCGCTTGACTACAACAGTAGCTGTTTCAAGTATTGTAGCTGCGGCTTGGAAGATACAGAAATATTCACATACATACTCTCACACACAGACACACAGACACAGACACAGACACACACACACACACACACACACACACACACAGACACAGACACACACACACACACACACACAGACACAGACACACACACACTCACACACACAGACACACAGACACAGACACACGCGCACACACACACACACACACACACACACACACACACACACGCACACACACCATGAAACAAGAGAGAAAAGAGGCAAAAAGCAGACAGAAAGCACACTGACTCCTTCATAACCACATTCACATGTGCACTGCAGCGCTGGCAATGAACTAGAAATCTCCGTGAAGGAACTGAAGTCAATTACTGTGTTCTGGTACAAAACAGTCGCCCTCCTGTTCAGCTATGCCAGGTAGAGTAGCTAAAACAAAATTACACAAAACAATTTTTTTTTCTCTTCAAATGTTGTGTTTGAGTCTCTAGAGTAATAAGTGAAAAATAAATGGCATAATAAATTTATTTTTGAAGTGTAGAGTTATTTAAACAGAATATCTTCCAGGTCATACAGTTTAAATCATGATCAGTAACATAGTTGGAGAATTTTTTGTTTTAAGGCTATGGAATCATTAAGTAATTGGAACACCTGGATAGTGAAAAAAATTCTGATTGGGCCAAAATGTGAGACAACTTATTTTTAAAAGTGAGATGTCTCTATGTAAATAAACATAATAAATAGGCACAGCTATTAACGACACATAGATTGCTGCTTTCTTCAGACTGTCCCTCATCTGTTGTTGAGAGAGCAGAAATATGTCCCAAGGCAGTAGCCTCACCACGGGCTAGAACTGTGTTTACAACTTTGTCATCTATGCTGCGTATTCAGAAACACATCAGTGATATAGCACACAGTCCCTAACACACACACACACACACACACACACACACACACACACACACACACACACACGCACGCACGCACGCACGCACGCACGCACGCACGCACGCACACACAAGGCATATGGGTGTCACAGTATCCTAACTTAAAAAAAATATTTTTCTTTCTTTAATTTAACAGGGGTTTTGTGGAACCCCAACTGCTGCCTCTTTTCCTTCTCTTTATCATTGGCTGCAGGGTTGGAACAGACTTTAGGGTTTTGCTAGTGTCAGGAGACAGGCAATGACCATCTACTGAGCACCCACCCCGACACTACGTCCTAAGCTATCCTCATGACGTAAGATAGCTGAGGAGGTTCAGCCCATGGTACAGTTGTGGAGTTCAGGCCACTTTTATAGATGGAGACAATGTGTCAGGGAAAGGTGAAAATAATGTACCACAACTGGAAAGTAACAGTGGCCAATGTTCAATTTCCACTGTTGTTTTTAGATGTAGTCTCAATAATAGGCTTAGAATTCACTGTGTAACCCAGGGTAACCTCAAACTCAAAGTTCTTCCTGCCTCAATACCTGGAATGCTGAGATTAAATGCATGAATGGCGATGTCTGGTTCTAAGTAAATATACAAAGGTTTTGTGTGTGTGTGTGTGTGTGCGCGCGCGCGCACACGCGCGAGCGTGATGGTGGGTTATTATGTAAGCTAGGAGTCAAAACTGTAAGTTGTTACCAATAGTTTTGTACTTTTTATATTTTTATAGGATGTGTATTAATTTATTTATGAGCATGTGTATCTGTATACATGTGTGCAGGAACACATGCCTATCTGTATGTTTGGGGAAATCAGAGAGTCAGCAAGTGTCTTCTCCATCACTTTTTGCCTTATTCCTTTGAGACAGAGTGTGTTAGACAGGGATTTACAAAGGTTCAGAACTGACACGCATGCACACACACACACACACACACACACACACACGATTTATTAGAATGGCTTATAAGCTGTGTTCTGGCCGTCTCACAATGGGAAGGCCAAAGACCTGCCAGTTGTTCAGACCATTAGACAGTATGTCTCAGCAGCACCGAAAGGATTCTGGAGTCCCACAAAATTTCTAGAGAGCTGCTGGTCTTCAGGCTACATTGGAATCCTAAAGAAGTATGTTCTAACACTGGTGAAGGAATGACTCAGACACAGAGTAGACAAACTTGCCACTGAGAATGTGGGCAAGCAGGCAAAAAAGCAGAATACTCCTTCTTCTTCCCTGAACTTTAATTGGAAGGTATGGTCCAGTTTTAGGGTTGGCCTCCTCACCTCAAATAATCCAGTCAAGGAAGTTCTTTACAGTTCCACCAGCTGTGTGAATTTTAGTGGATTCCAGAATGTTGCCAAGTTGACAACTAGGATTAACCATCACACAGGGTCTCTCAGTGAACCTCAGGCTCACCATTTTGGCTACACTGGCTGGTCAATGATGTTCTGAGGTCCAACTATTTCTGTTTCCCAGCATTGGGGTTGACAGACACAGCTAGCTTTTACTTGGTGCTGGGATCTGAACTTAGTCCTTACATTTACATAAGTGCTCCTACACACTGAGCCATTTTTTCTGAAGGAGCGAAACCATTAATCAAGTCTCTTCAGAACCATTACCATGACATTTCATTAACCTGACCTTAGCAGATACAAACAACCACAGTCTGGAGACCTGCACGAGAATGCAGACAAGGGTGTTCTCTGAAGAGAGATTAGGAAGATTTCAGATTTTTCTTTTTGTTTATCTGTATTTCCATTTTCAAAAATTAAAATGTAATTTTGGCAATATAAGACATCTATAGTTATTGTTTTATTTTGTTCATTTGTCTATTTTTTTTAACTTGATAACATTTTAGCAGAATTTTTCTTGTCCAACCAATTTTTATTCTTCAAAGCTTTTCTAAGTGTCCCGGGCAATTTGGTTGTGACATCCAGAGAGGTGTCATGGAATCCCTTTAATGGTCACTGATGATTTTTCTGACAGAAGCAGATCTTTCATCATAGAAATCAAGGTCAGAGTTTCTGCTCACGAGCAGAAGAGAAGAAATTTGCATTTTTCTCTATGTGTAGAATATTACATATATCACCATGAAATCAGAATAACCCTTCTGCAATATCCAGCAACTGTTTTTCCTTTACCCAGTTTCACTAGGAAGAAGCCTCACGAAAGAGGAATTTAGGAAAACAGATTTCAGGCTGTACCCTGCAATTTATATACGACTTTCCTAATGAGCTTTCCTCCCTGGACCAGAAAGACCAGCCAGTGTTATTAAGACCCCAGCACTCCCTGTTTCTTCTTTATAGTCACCACAACCACTATTACATGTTTAATAGCTGTCTTCCAGAGAAAACGACCAGTGTCCCTGTGGCCCCAGAATTCTCCCCAGGTCTAGCTCCCATCTAGTGAACAGTAACGTGCTCGCTGAAGGAATAATGCAAAAGGGAAGCCTGTCTAAAGATGGATGGATATGTAAATGAAGGATGAGGAGTTTGGTTTTTTTTTTGTTTTTTTTTTTAAACATCTCCTTTCCACTTTGCTTTCTACTGAATTTGAGAGAAATGAACTTTCCAGTTTCCCTTCTGAGGACCACAGCAGTGCACAGAGCCATTTATAAACAGCAAGTCTGCCAAATAGAAGAGCACTTCTGGCACCTGGGGACAGCTGTCTCTGAGAGATGTGCCATGGCATCACAGGTAGTCCCAGAAAACACTCTCACCTACCAGATGACTCTCATTCAAAAGTCAATGGATGTGTCTATCAAAGATTTTCTCAACCGGAGGCCACTCAGGAAAGCTTACATTTGTTTTTAAACCATTATTCTGATAATCAGTGCAAGAGTCAGGATTCACACTAGTACTTGCATTTCTGGGAAAAATATGTAAACAATTGTACCATTAAGTGACCACAAACCAGAAATCAGATACCAAAAAATGAAGAAAAAAATAATTTAATGTATTTTAATATTTAAAATATCCATATGCAAAACCTCAATATTCTTTAAGTATACATATCATATGCATATGTGTGTGTTGCATGTGTGTTCATGTGAAAGAATTCATATGTTCTGCATTTTCAAAAAAGCGCAAAATAATTCTATCATCTTTACTGGTGCTACATTTATAAAAATTATTACCAAAATTATATTCACATTAATTATTTAAAGTTATAATGACCTGATGGTTTATGAACTTCATATTAACTATTTAAAAAAGATTTTTGTTTTTTCATTATGTGTGTATGTGTGTGTGTGTATGGATGCACATGAGGTTCCTGTACATGAGGCCAGAGCATTAGATTCTCCTGGAGCTGGAGTTAAAGAGGCAGTTCTCTATATTAGCATTTGAAACTAATACATTGACTTTTCTAGCTAGACAGATGTGTTGCTAGGCCACCACAAAACATGAAATTTGATCCAATTTTTAAAGCAAAATACTTTAAACTCGTGGACAAGAACATGCACCTTGATAATTTTGTCTTGTCTCATGAGCCATGATGAAAATATACATTTGCAGAATGTGAAGTTTTACATAGAATTGCTGCTGTGTCGGACATTACTCATGACAGTAGCTCGTGTTCAGTTCTTCCAGCAACATCACCCACGTTTCCAGGATTTACATCATGGTCCTGGCAGATCCTACAAATCCAGGCATGCTTTTGGAAAGGTTATTAATGCGCATGCCAGAAAGGATGTGTGACTGAGATTGAGCCCTGAGTGTGGGGCTGCGTGCTTTGCCACGAACCTCATTTCACACGACCTTATCACAGGGGATCTATTCATGGAAACACTTGCTAGGACACAGCTAAGTGAGTTTTTGGAGTGAAGAGACTGTAAGTTTCACTTCCTGCCTGAGTCAGGCTGATCTCAGGAGGCAAAAGGCAAACTGCCATGCTTCTTTTACCAATTGCAATTCTTTTGGCAAAGCTTCTTAAAGTAAATATTTTCTTTTTTATCAAAGGATTACCTGCAGTCATTTTGACATGAAAGTTTAAAAACTTTCAAGTTCTTTGAACTCTGGTGAAACATTACCTGTGTCTATGTCTATGTCTGTCCTAATCATAGGAGTTGCCCAGCTCAGTGGACTGACATAAGGGCATGGGATTGAAGTATTAAAATAGTGGTGGTATACCTCACCACAGTACACATGGTAATTTTGGTAATCATGTGCTCATCTCAATTTGTGGATTACCTAAATTAATTATCAGTCAGCTTCAATATTAAATAGTGTTCAGTTTTTGTCATATACACCTTTTAGGGCTGGGAGATGGCAATGGATAAAATGCTTGCAATACAAGTGGAAGAACAGGCGTGCAGATCGCCAGGACCCACAGAAAGCCAAGAAAGTATGGTGTCCACCATTAATTCCAAAACCCACAAAGTAGAGACAGGGGATCCCTTATAAGATGGCTAGCTACACTAGTTTGAATTAGTGAGCCCTGGTTTCTATCAAATAAGTGGTGAGTAATTGAAGAAGACACTCAAAGTCAACTTCCATCTCTCTCTCTCTCTCTCTCTCTCTCTCTCTCTCTCACACACACACACACACACACACACACACACACACACACACACACACACACACACACATCAGTCAGTCAGTCAGTCAATCCATAAATGTCTACTCCTAGAAAACTGGGAATATTTCTGGGAAAATAAAAGAAGAGAGAGTATTAGATAATCAGACTATATCATCATTGAAGTGAAGGAAAAAGTGATTGAATTCATCTCCAAATAATCTGTTAATTCAACAAGTTGTTTTCCAAAGGAAGGTTGGTTAGGGTCATAAAGCTGCTAGATGGTGGCATGGGCACTTCTCTTAGGACTCAGAACCTTTGGAGAAGGTATGGAGAACTAAACCACTGCTTTCACTTTCCTGGGAAAATGTTTGTACTTTCAGGATGCTTGGGTCTTAGGAAACATTAGTCTTCAAAGTTAGTTGAGCTATTTAGAATTCTTCCTTAAGGGTTGATTTTAACACTTAAAAAAGAAAAAAAAATAGGAAATCACCATGGGGATTCCCAAACTCACCCACTCTGAATTATATTTATAAATAGCTTTTAAAGCATTTTTTCTTTATGTGCTTATCTCTTTTCTTCCTTGTTCTTTTCTTAGCTGTACTTTGTTATTCATAGACAAACTTCCTGGGCAAGATGTGCAATATACTTTCACAAAGTATATTTATTTGTAAAATTATTTAAGACCATGAATTCTCCTCTAACAACTTTGTGTTATCAATTCTAACAAAGGTTTCATAAACATTGTTTTCTTTCTGTCTTTTTATTATTCTGAGAAAGAGTAAGTGATTTATCAATGAACTACAGTCTTTGGTCCATCATCTTTTTCATATCCTCTAAAATGGTCTTTCTTGTTTATAAGTGTGGGGCACAAGAGTCAATTTCCAATAAAAATAAAATCATACCTGATAGAAGCCCATGGGGCAGTGATTCTGTGACAGGGATTTGACTCAGTGAAGGACCCCAAGAGAGATTTCCTCTAAAGAACTACATGAGGGTGACCTGAAAATGGTAGACTATGTCAGGGAAGGGTCAGAGAGTGTTTATACAACATCCAAAACCCTTGTGGTAGGGATGAAATGAGGATGTCCAAAGAACTGTTAGATGGTACAGACACAATGAAGGAGAGATAGTAGGAAATGAGGCCAGGAAGGACATGGGAGGATCAATTGGGATGCAGAGTGTGCAGCTGGATGGCCAGCTGAGAGGCCATGGCAGGAGAACAGGCTAATGACCACAGGGCATTCAATGGATAGATAGCAGGGCCTGCAGTGGCTGGAGAGTAGGGCCTTCGGTGGCTGGAGAAACAGCAAAATGGAGATGCTTTCATCTCCAGGGTGGGAATCAGGACTAAGGCAGTGCTGCAGTGTTTGTGGACAGGGTGAGGAGAGGGGATGGTCACATGCAGCTGGATCCTCTCTCCTAGGTCCACTGCGGTGTTTAATGCGCAACTGATCTCATTCTCTGTAACACACAGTGCACAACTTGGGAAGTCTATAGTTTCCATGTGTCCTAATGATCCCTAATCCAGTGTCTCAGCTCACGCTTCCTCCTTGTCTAGGAAGCTATATTTCCACATCCATCCAGCGTAAGTGAGACTGATTCTACATTCCCATATAACTTCTTTTTGTCTTGAAGCTCTTTTATTATTTCTCAGTGTATTTGTGGCTTTGTGGGAGGGATGCTCTGGCTAGAAACAGGTCATTGTACTTTAAAAGCAGTCATATTTCAGAAATTCAGAGTTCTCTAAAGAAGAGAACAGAAGGACTCAGTTTTCTTTAAGGGGCCAGCCACTGGGGGTTTGGTCATGCTCCAGTGAGTATGGACTTTTTCAGTGGGGAGGTGACAAGGTTGAAGGGACAGATATGGAAGGACTGGGAAGTGAATGTAAGGGGGATGGTGTATGATGTGAAATTCCCACAGATTAAGTGAAAATAGCATTTTAAAAAGAATAAGATGGAGAGGAAGAGGGAGAGGTAAAAGAGCACACAATCAATCCACTGGAATATTGGATGTGTGTGTGAGTTTGTATCTGTACAGGAATTGGTGCCACACTCCTAATCAGATATCATCTTGGTGGATGAAAAAAGTGTAGGCTTCTTCTATGAACATTAGCCATTTAAGCTCCTTGTCTGAATGCCTCATAATTTCCATACATCTGGCTTAGTTGTCTCTGGGTCACATTTTAAACTAAATCAACCTAAAAAAAGGGCAGGTGGTTTTAAAATATTCTCTGAAAAACCAGGCAGTGGTGCTTCATGCTTTTAATTCCAGCCCTTGGAAGGCAGAGGCAGGTGAATCTCTGAGTTCCTGAGTAGCCTGGTCTAAAGAATGAGTTCCAGGACAGCCAGAGAAACCTCTATTAAAAAATAAAATTTAAAAAAAAATGCTTAGAAGGATACCCTGGTTCAAAATTATGCCAGATTATATATACAAGAGATAAACAGCAACAAAGCTCACATAGAAACCCTTGGCTCTCAAATGAGCTGTAGGCTATCTCACAGGGGTTTAAAGCAATAGTCTAAACATCAGGGTGTGAGGGGAATCAGCCAGACAATTCTGACATTTTTCAAATTATTTGAAATACAAGTTGAAATCCATTGCCATGAACAATAACCTAAAGTATATAAAATTTCTCCAGACATCAGTGAATTAACAATGATATATTAGGAGCAAATATTTTATTTTGGTAGAGGCTATATTCTTATTGACAAGTGTTGGACAAAACACAATTCACAAATTGTGTGACTATTGATAAAAATACAGCTACCAAGAAGCTGTGCTTGTTTCACATTCTTGTGGGCCTAGAATTTCTTTTTAAACCTTTGTCAAACTTAAAAGACTATTGGATAGATTTAGAATAATTCTCTTTTCATTGAAGATTAGACATGTTTCTCTACTGTGTGAGAAAGTGGAGAGAACTGGGTTATATGAGGGCTTAGATTCTGATCTGTTTTGTAAAGGAGGTCTGTGTTATGGCTCTATCTGGGTTAGTATTTGTGCTTGGGAGAAGACTTGTAGTTGAGCACTGAGATTCTTGTGTTTGTGGGAACAGTGTAAACTTGTGATGTGACTATTCCATGGTATGGTTAAAGGGACTGTTTTTATTGTAGGTATGAGAGAGAGAAAAGCCAGAGGCATCTGGAAGAGTCCAGAGCAGAAAGAAAAAGTAGACTGAGCATGGCTATGAGAGAGGCAGAAATAGAGAGAGAGGGATGAAGACATATTTATATGAAGACATATGTGAGTATGTGTGTGTGTGTGTATACATATATATATATATATATATATATATATATATATATATAGAGAGAGAGAGAGAGAGAGAGAGAGAGAGAGAGAGAGAGAGAGAGAGAGAGAGAGAGAGAGAGAAAGGAGGAGAAATAGCATGGTTATAAGGAAAATGAATTGCTATGGAATAGTTTTTCTGTATACTGTAAATATGTGTTGCTAACATTGGTCAATAAAGAAATGGATATGGCCTATGGTAATGTAGGACAGAAAGAAACAGGTTAGAGATACAGGGGAAGAAAGGCAGAGTGGGGGAAGATGAGATCCAGCTACTCAAGAAGCAAGATATGCAAGTACTAGTAAGCTATGGGCCACACGGTGATATATAGATTAATAGAAGTTGGTTAATTCAAGATGCAAGAGCTAGCTAGTAATAGCCTGGGCCATGTTCCAAAAAGTTTGTAATTAAAATTAGCCTCTTAGCAATTATTTTATAAGCAGCTGTGGGACCACAGTGAAAGATATTTTTCTGGGCCATGGGGCTAAGTGGAACTGAGAAACTTCCACCTATATCTGGCATTCTAAGGTGAGGATGGGATTTCTTCATAAAATCTGACAAAGGCTTAAAGGGACCCACAGAAATGTGAGACAGGAACAGCTTCTTGGTAGCCATATTTTTCTCAGGTAGGCTCTGTTGCTAAAGGCTAACAGATGTGCAGCTCCTTTAAGAGATAGCTTATTGGTTTGAGCTAATGGAATGGAAGTCTCTTGGGAATGGAAGGCTCTTTCAAGGGGTTTTTCTATGTAGCACTTAAATGGAATTTGTGGGCAATGTGCTTGCAACCTCCTTAACAGCGTCATGAACCCACTGCTTCCCTAATTTGGGGCAGTGAGCATGGTTCCCAGAATTGGCAATGAACGTACCTCCACCATATTAAAAACTCAAATGGGGGAGAGCCAGAAGCCAGGGCTGCCTCATTCATTTTTGCTATACTGCAGTATAATGCAATGATCAGCAAATAATTACAGATAAACAATATAACAGATTAAAATGGACAAAAAAAAATCCTCTCTAAATGTGTTACAGTGTTTTTTTAAGAATACACATGAGGTTGAGAAAAAGGGTTAAAAAGTTCTTTAAAAGTAAATAAAGTAATAAAAAATAATAAGCAATATAAAGATGGAATGTATGCAGAGATTCTGGATGCTGTATATTATTGTGTTGTATTTGGAATTTTTAATTGAGAGAGACATTTGATTGTGGGGGCTAATAAATTAAACCAATGTATATATTTTAAAGGTATCATGACTTCAAAATTCAGGTCTAAGGTATGTTGATTTGGAAAAGAAGTTCTGCTTTTGTTTCCTAAGATGATAAGAACCATGGACCATCTGATCCAACATCCACATAAGCTTTAAGAAAACTGACTGAGACAATGCAACCCCATAGCCTACTATAGTCAAGATTTAACCATAATTTTAAATTTTCTTCAATTCCCACAAGATTATCAACATTCCCAATAACAGAAAATAGTATAGAAAACTAGACCCAAATTTCTAAAATATTGTTTATAAATGTTTGTTTTCATTTAAAGGGGGATAATTATAAATTTTTAATAGTGATAGTCAATCTCTTTCTAAATTAAAAAGGAGGACATGACATAAAAATGATAAAAATGGTAATTATTGAATCTACTTTAATCCAAAAAACAACTGTTAATCTCAAAATACATTGGTTTGTATTTTGGTTTGTTAATATGAATTTAATGTCAATTTCGTTATACCCATATGTATATTTATACTCTTGTTTAATGTATTATATTTATGCAACTCATTTAAAAATATAATGTATAGTTAAGAAATACAAATTAATAGTCATCTATAATAGTCAAACTTATAGCCATGTTAATTATGTTTTCTAGATATGCAAAGATATACATCAATTAAATAGATAATCTTCAAACAGTTCAAAAACCTACAGAATATGGCATTTTAAATATTTTAAGAACTTTGACTTTTCTGGACAGTGAGACACATTTGCTCCTGAAAGCACCAATTACTTTAGAGAAGATGATGGGCATCAAAGAAACTTGTTATAGACTTTGCTTTCTTTGTGACACAAGTTAGGCACTGGGCAAAAAAAAACAAACAAACAAACAAACAAAAAAAAAAACCCTTGCCTTGACTGCTGAACAGTATGCTATATTAACTATACATGCAAGGCCCATAGAAAGGCGACCACTGAACTTTGCCAAAACAAGGCAAAATAGTCCTTCTGGTTCCTGCTTCACAGAAGAAAGTGATGGACATTTTATGGACACAGAGCAAAACTACTACAAACTTTGCCAGAATGGTGGAACAGTCCTTCAAATTTCCTGTTTTACTTAAAGGTATGTCAGAAACTCTAGACCTGTAGGCAGAAAATTGATGCCACAATATTGCAGAGGATCTTTGAGTGACTGTTCAGGCAGCCAAGTGTCTCTATCATTTCTAGAATTTTGAAAATTGCTTACAATTCACTTTTTGCTTACTTGGATAATATTATATCCTAGTGGGGTCTTTGATGGAATTGAAGATTAGATCATTATAATTATATTTTCCTTTAGTTATAATAATAGGTAAATTAGATGTTAAACTTCAGACTTACAAAAATGGGATAGATGACAGAGTATTTAATTTTGACAAATACAAATAGGCTAGATAGTGTAACTGTAAGTCTTGCTTGATAACTGTTTTTCTATATGTAATTTTACTATGTTAAAGTTAAAACCTTTATTTCTGATTAGACAGAAAAGGGGAAATATTGTAAGATGGTCTTCCTGTAGACTGTGAATATGTGTTGCTACAATTGGCTAGTAAAGAAGCTATTCTGGCCCATGGCAAAACAAGAGACAGCCAGGCTGGAAATCTAAGAGAGATAGAGGAAAGAGAAAGGAAGGGTCAGTGGGAAGCTATGAGCCACCAAGAGAAGCAAGATGTGAATGTATCAGTAAACTAGCAGCCATGTGGAAAAACATAGATTAATAGAAATGGGTTGAGTTAAATTATAGGAGTTAGTTAATAATGAGCCTGAGCCATAGACCAAACAGTCTGTAATTAATATAAGCCTCTGAAGAATTATTTTATAAGCTACTATGGGACTGAGGGTGGACGAGATTGATCCAGAAGAGCTCAGCTCTAGGCAGGACCAAGAAACATCTACAATGAGTAGCTGGAGGGCTGGGAGAAGAAAGCCTTGTAAGCTGGAGGGATTTCAGGGTAGAGTAGAAGGCAAGAAGACCTAAGGGGCCAGCAAGGACTTTGAAGGTACTTGTGATGTTGAGGGAGCATGAAAGCCAGCATGTGCTTTGGTATGGTAATAGGCATTACTGATAGCCATTTATCTCTCATGTTAGTGATAAGGGAAATAATTTATTTTGGTAGAGGGGAACTGGATTCTCAAATTCTTAAGGGATGCTGGCTTTTATCTAACCACCAGAAAACTCCTATAGTTCAGGTTGAGCCCATTTCTAGGTATCTGTAATAAATAAGTACCTTTTGGAGTTTGGGAAACTGGAGTTTCCTTTGGACCTGACAGGGATGAGACTAGCAGAACTTCAGAGTTATTTCTTCCCAAGTATAGAACCCCCCTCAAGAAGTTTGGTAGAGTCAAAGACATAACAAGAGTGCTTATCCTAGAGGGTGTTCCACAGTCCTTATAGCAGCTACCTGAGGGGATCAAGATAAAACTGTGTCATATGCCATGACTGTGGCACTTGAAAACCACCCCCCCATATACTGTATTTTCCCCTATCATTCTGATACTCAGAATAGAAAGAAGCTTTTCCAAGCATCTAAATGACTGATAAGGACATGTACGTGCACTTGAGGTCTTACTGATTTATTTATTCCTTCTCTTTTAGGAGGATCTGCCTGCCACCTGTCACAATGTCACAGATAATACTAATTTGTTGCAGAAACTAATCAGTGACAGCCACCAATTTAGGACCTGAATCCTTAATTTATTCATTCCTGGCTTCCAACAAACACCTGTAGATTGAGCAGTCTTGGGAGTTGTTTCTAGTTGATTGGGGTCTAAGAAGTCCAGGCCACCAATGAAAGTAGTGACAGAAAAGCTAAATTTTCATCTCTTCTATTTCCAGGATGAAATGGGGTGGTAATAAAATAACAGGGCTTTGCATTGCATGCTGGGTAGTTATTATAATTAGATATTATTATCTTTCTTCAAAATTAAATAAAGTAGTGTTGTCAAGGGAGACCTGGAAATCGTACAGTTTGTCCGATTTGTCTCTGTAATTCTAAAACCTTGACGTTCTACATAATCCAATGAAAGTGCTGTTGGCAAATGAAGACCCAATACATCACCAGTTGAAAATGTGGTTTTTCTTTCATTAAAACAAAATGTGCATGCACGTCAGCTTTAGGAAAGAAGAAATTTTGAATTAGAACAGTTCAAATTCCACCCATAAAAGGATCCACAGTGTACACAAGAAGGAGGCCAATTCTTATACTCTCCTTATTGAACAAGTCATGATCAAGTTGATGGATAATTTGTGGAGTTTCAAAAGCATATGGCCACTTGGTCAAGTATCAGTTCTTACTATATTTTCATAAAGGTGTACACTATATTTTTAATCTACTAGTTTAGGCTGGAAAAGTTACTCATTAGAAAACACATCCTGATGAAAAAAGATTTATCAAGGTAGTGTCTGGTACTTTTGGGTTACCTGGGCATATATGTGAACAAGTGATCCTGGTTTTTGAGACTATAAAAGAAGTCATGGCTGGATTAAAAAATGGAAGCAACCTTACTGTCATTTTCTTGCAATAGCATGAAACAGATTCCAAAGGGCATAAAGTTTTACTTGAAATACTTTAAGAGTATTTGAGTAACTTCACTAGGGCGACATATACTGGTAACCCCCTCTCCCACCCTCTGGCACATATGCATAATGTTAGGGCACCCAGCATATTGGCTCATTATTGTTTATCAGGTACAGTTCAAGTGATACCATCAAAGGAGTAAGCCAGTCTGGTGCCTGCTTACAGACAAGACAATTAGGATTTTGCAAAGCCATTTTGTGACAGACATAGGCCATCAATTGATTTGAGGCAAGACTATGGATTTATCCTGTTGGCCCCACCATATGAAAGCAACGTTTTTTAGAAGACTTTACACATTGGTACTGGAGGTAAATATAAAACAATAACACTCACAAACAAAAGCCCCATCTTTGAAGGTCTGTCTTCCAGGACTACTATGACACTAGAATTGCTTAGGGTTCCATGATGAAAATATAAATCATAATTTATACTTCAACTGAGGCCATTTAATATCAGTAATAGAGTTACATAGGAGTTGGAGTATTGAAATATGGGAAACACAGCAAATGCTGTGGGTACAAACAATAAGAAACAGTTACCACCACTCCATAGGACTGGGGGAAGGAAGCCTCCTGGAGCCTTCAGAATGAGAAACATGGAGACAGGAACACACATGACTGGACCCAAGGATCTCAGAAGAAGCTGTTGAGACCTAAGTGCTGCCATGGAGGAGGGAGCCACTACTGAAATGACAATAGCAATCAGAGCTCACAGGAGAGGAAAAGGTTCTCCTTGTCTTCTTGACTCCCTAGAGTTCCTGCTGGAAGAACCCAATTTGAAGTTATCTGCATGGAAGTGCAGAAGGCAGAATTGGTGTAAAGGGCCACAGTTCAGTAATTGCTGGTGTGTTTGCTACTTTCCTCCCGTGACAGGCTACCTAACAGAAGATACTTGAAGAAGGGAGAGGTTTGGGTTCACAATTTAAGGGGTATCAGTCCATTGTGGCAGAGAAAGGTATCAAAATCCATGGAGATTGAGGCAAGACTTGCTTACTTCCAGGTGGATCAGCAGACAGCTCTGGCTGAAGCGAGGCAGGGCTGTAACCTCTACCCCTACCCCTATAAATTTCCCACTCTCCCCTGCTAGCCCCTGCCTCCCAAAATAGCATCAGTAGCCAAGATCAAGTGTAAGAACATGAATTCATGGTGTGAGTGTGTGGAAGGGGGGAGGGTCATGTTCAGACTGTAATTCACAGCAAAGTCACTGTTTCAAAATCTTGAATAATTTAGTTTTTATATCCAAGATGGAAGGAAAAAATTCAAATTGGCTTACTATAATGAATTAACATTTGGGTTTTCCTGAGTCAGAATCAGAGTGTGAATTGTGATTCAACTGTGGAATTGACTAGGTGCAATGTATTGTCTTGAATGATTTGTGATTTGAGCTCACAGACCTGCTGTGAACATTTGCACTGTTGGACTGAGATTTTCATGACCAGGAGATGGGAAGAGCAAGTGTGCAAAGGGACCTGAGAACAACACGAAGTGAAGATTAACCACCAGAAACTCACATTAGCTCAAAACCAGAGTCCCCATATTAGTTTCACTCAAGACTCTCCAATTTCCAAATTCACTTTAGAATTATGAGGCTGTCCAGTCATATTTATACTTTTGTTATGCCCTTCCTGCTTCTCAGCCTCTAAAAATGTAGTAATTTGGCCTGTTTTGCTTAGATAAACACCTGGAAGCTCTCCTGGGAAAGATCCCAAGTCTAGACATAGTTAAAAAAAAAATCCACACATGTGTTTCTTGTTATGAGGAGCTTTAACTCTGCAGACAAGAGAAAATTCCCATGCCTCCAAAAAGTTACCAATTATGTCATATTCTGTGAAGAAGCACTTGTGACTAATATATAAATGTCTCAAAAAATCATAATAAAGGCGAAGGTAGAGAAGAAAAATGGTTGTATTTGAGTTGCCAAGATTCTTATTTTTGAACGCAGGTCTTGGGAAACAGGAAGAAGTGACTTTCATCTGTCTACCTGGTAAACTTTGTTGTTCCTCTTTGAATTTTGGCAAGATGATTGATAATACGTTGGGTTTAATACAGTACTCTAAGCACATTCATTGAACTACTATTGCTTGGAAATTTTCCATATTCTTCTTTCTCCTCCCCTGTTTTTCTTCTCTTGCTTCTCCTCCTTCATTTATAAATAATAATAGGTAAACATCTACTTATCTACGCTGTCCCAGTAAACATACAATTCACTAAAAGTAAAAAACTTCTTTAGAATGCAGTGTCATTAAGGAAGGACTCAAGTAGAGCTGTTTGCTGCGTTTACAAGTGTAGAGGCGTGGGTATCATGCCATGGCAGTTCCTGGCAGGTGTTCACCACCACCCCTCTCTTAGAGCATCCAGAACTGATTGTAGCAATGCCTTCTGAACAGGCAGAGAGAATGTATGCTGATCATACATAATGAGAAAGGCCAGACAGATAGGGATAGTAGTCACTTTAGAAAACACACTAAATAAAGCTGGAGAGCAAGAAAAACTCAAAAGATGGAGAAACAGGTCTCTAATGGGCTGCTGCATTAAATCTGGGCAACCAAAGCAACCTCTGTAGTTTCAGTTGTGGTGGTGTTTTTCTTTTAATGATACCAGTTATTAGATTCTTAACTCTACAAATCTTACATCTAACTGAACTGTCCAAACCATTTTTGTCACTCACGTCTAAAAGATCAAATAATAATGAATACATACTGTGGCTATGAGATATCTCAGTGGTTAAAGGCACTTACTGCTATTGTGGAGGATCTGAGTTCAGTTCCCAGTACCCAGGTGTGGTGACTGACAACTGTCTCTAATTCCAGGAGATCTGATGCCCTTTTCTGGCCACACACACACACACACACACACACACACACACACACACACACATACATACATACATGTATACATACACATCCACACACACACATCCTCACACAGATACACATACACACAGATACACACACATATACATACACACACACATCCACACATTGATACACACAATTAAAAATTCAACACATCTTTAAAAATTAAGAACATGTGTGTATAATCTGCTAGGGGTCTATATAAACACTACCACAGGGGAATTACTGTTTTTTTTTTAAATCAACTACACTGACAACTATAAACAATATCTTCAACAGACAGATAAGATAATTTGATAATAGAAAGAAAAACCATTGAACACTTTGGAGAAATATTTTTGAAGATAATAAGCAGTAAGGAAATGTCCCAGATGCTTTTATTTCATTTATGAACATCCAGTTATGAAATAGCAGCATAGAATCATAGAAAAGGAAGAACATAGGATCAGTATTGTCTACACACTAGAAATAAAAGAAAAGAACCAGGAAACAGCTGGATGCAGCAAACAGAAGTGGCATCACGGATGTGATAATCAGTAGTCTTGGCTTCATGGGAAAGAACGGAGAAACCTGAAGAATTTCCTGGCTCTTGTCATTGGGTATTTCTGAGGAATAAATTTAGCTTCAGGCATAGTTTGATTTTGGAGCTTGAATCATGCCAATAGCTTTATGATTCTATGACTTCATTTATATCTTCTTTGACTTTTAATCTTTCTCAGCTTACACAGACTTCCAAAGAACCCAACAAACATTCAACAGAAGTTGAGTCTGTATGATTTTAGCTCATAATCTCCAAGGTAAAGAACTCCTTCATATTCTCCCCAAGCCAGGGAACACTCAACTGGCTTGAGAAAAGTTCCATATCTGTAACTGAAAGTATCACTGGGTCTACTGGATGTATCAGTATAGCTGTCACATGCTTGCTTCTGCACCCGCAGTTAGAGTGTGGTACCATAATTATTAGGCGTTCCAGTGCTCTGTGGGACTGAGGAGCCCTAAGGGAATCTGTATAAACACATTATGGTCTAATATTTGCCTTAACCAATATTAACTGTAACCTCCTCGTTTGTAAACACTTTCAAAAGAGTTAAAAAAAAGATAGTTATTAATTTCTCCAAAGACTCTAGGGAAAACATGATGATAATCCAACAGGCAAAAAATATACAGGAAAGAATGAGTGGTCCAGGGGTGAGCAGTGGCTTAGTTAGTAGAATGCTTGACATGCCAGCAGGAAGAACTGAATGTAAGCCCCGGGATCCATGTATACAATGCTGGGTGTGGTAGCTCATGATTATCGTCCAAGCACTGGAGAGGTATAAGCAGGCAGATCCCAAGCCCCCTAGCCTACTTATCAGTCTACAGTCCAGGAAGAGTTCTTGTTTGGTGAGGAGAAAACTCAGTGTCAAAGTACTCACCACGCAAGCAAGCAAGCAAGAGGATCTGAATTTGGATACCTGGAACAATGAAAAACCAAACTCCCTAATGTCTGTCTATCTGGATGCTCGCTCCTCCAGCAACTCAGGAGAGAGAGGCAGGAGACTTCCTGGAAGCCTGTGGGCCAGCTATCCTTACAGGAGCAAGCAAGAGACTGCCTCAAACAGGATGGGAAGCAAGGAACAACACTTAATGTTGTCCTGTAAACTCACTAAGCACAGCGGTGGCATACACACACACACACACACACACACACACACACACACACACACACACACAAACACACATCACACACATCACACATACACGGACACACATATATGCACACATTCACACACACACACACACACACACACACACACACACACACACGCACGCATGCACGCCTTTGAGGTTTCTCTATGTCACTCTGACTACCCACCACAACTAAACATAAACACTGGTTGCTTAATTCACTGCAAGAGGAGAAGAGGAACAAAGGTGTTGTTGTGTTTATTTTTCTTTTAATGTGACAGGAAACAAATGTAAATGGCACCAGGAAGTGTACAAGATGAAGGCCAAAGCAGTTGTTTTCATAATGAAATGTTTAAAGTAATATTTTTCTCTCCTTTTCTTCCTGTGATTTCATTTGTAAAAACCGTCCATAGCTTTTGTCTAAATCATAAATCATGATTATTTAAAAATTAAGTGCAGGCCCAGGCAGATGTCTTCGTGGGTAAAGTTCTTGCCCCACAGGGTGAGGAGCTGGGTTTGGGTCTCTCCAAGCCATGGGAAGTGGGATGCAGGAGCTCACATCCGAGATTCCAATACTCACACAAGGAGGCAGGAGAAGAAGGGTTAGCTGGGCTGTACACAGCAGGCAGGCAACAGTAAGAGACACTGTCTTAAATAGGGCAGAAGACGAGAGTCCACACTAGAGATTGCCAACCAACACCAAGATGGCGTTCCACACCCTCTCACATATATACACGCACACAGCACACACAGGAAGTGGAGAGATGTGAGATGTGGAGATAAGATCTAGTATTTGTAAAATAACAATCCAGAGAGTACAATCAAAGGCACAGAGAAGCAGCAGGTATCCAGGACTCTGAAAGAGCCCTTGACTTAACACCTGGTGTGTCCCTGATGGCTTCCTGTTGAGTGTCAGGGACAATCCAACACCAACAGTAAACCTTACAGGACTGTGCTGAGTGACTTCTTGATTTTTCTAACATTCTAAAATTTATTTTTGTTTTTTAAAATGGAAACTTTCTCTCTCTCTCTCTCTCTCTCTCTCTCTATATATATATATATATATATATACACACATATATATATGTATGTATATATAATAGACCCAGTTTGCTTTCCAAGGTGAACAGTGAGGTGAGCAGAGTGCCCTTGTACAACCCTGATTTAATTTTTTAAAAGATTCATATCTTGATTGTGTGTTTGTGCATGCTGTGTGAGACTATGCACACAAGTGCAGGTGCCCACATCTGATATGGATGCTGGGAGCAGAATTCAGATCATTTGAAAGGGTAGCAAATGCTCTTAGCTACTGGGCTTGCTTTAACTCCAGGCCCTGCTTTCTTAGGGTGTCACTCTCCAGCATCTCGGAAACTGGTCAGGCATGAGGCCAATCAGCTCTGCATTTGCTGGAAGGTCCAGTTCTTTCAAATACAGTGTCCTTGGAGAGATTTGACAGTGGGGAAATCACAAACAGATGCTGCATTAGGAATCCTAGCCTTTTATGGTTTCAGCAGCTCCTAGCCATCTCTCTACCCCACCCCCAGCTTCACAGCCATGGATGGTCTCCTAAACATTAGAGGCTAGAATGCTTGCAAACCAGAAAGTGTAGTGTGTCCAAGCGGATGAGGGACTAATGGAAACATAGTGTGGTATATGAACAGACTTGGAGTCCAAGTCTGAAAACAAAATTATTTTAATTATCTGTGAGCAAAAAGAGAGGATGAAATCATCAAGGGGATGGTGAGAATGGGCATCGGTGGAGAAACAGGCTCTGCTCCAAGAAGCCAAGGAAGAAAGAGGCTGATCTGGAAACACGAAGGCATTCTAGAAACTGTGGTGTGTGCAAAGCAAGCAGATTCTCGGAAACTCTGTAGTTGAAATGAAAAGGCAGAAGTATGCGAAAGAGAGAACTAATGGATACCAGGAGAGGTGGAGGGGAAGGGACACATGAAGAGGTAACAGAGAAACTTTATTCCAAATGAAACAAAACCAGGAAGTATCTGACTCACAGAAACAGTAGAAAAAATAATAGAGCAATACCCGAGAGCTGAAAACAGGCACATAAGTCGGGTGACCCAACACTTTGATAGTGTAACGATAGCTCTAGAAAACAGTGGAGCAGTTTCAGGTGTCGTGGAGAGAAAAGAAGAATGTACCATTTCAGTCTTTCCATTCAGCGTCTCCCAGATATCTGTTTCTTGTGAAAATAACAGATATTCCAATTATACAAAGGCTGGCCACACACTATCTGCTTCTGCAACTTGAAGATATTTGTTGGAGGCAATAAAGACCAAGAAAATACAGGAAATAGTAAACTGAACCAAATAGAAGGAGACAAGTTGGCACTTTCTGATTTCAGAGCACTCAGTTAAACTGGGAGGACATGAGAAGAAGCTATAGATAAATTCTAAATGAGAGATAAGTAGAGGTGGTGGAGATGGAGAGCACAAAGTGTTCACAAGAGGGGAAAACTCTCATCTAAATAAAAAGGATATAAATCCAGGTCACAGAAATAGAAAATAAATTAAGGGGAAAAAACAGAAAGCAAGAAATAGTCAATATACAAAGGGAGTTACTGGGCCAGTGAGATGGCTCGGTGGATATAGGTGATCGCCATGCAGAACTCAGAACAATCCCCAGGACCCAGAGTGAAAGATGATGATGCAGTCCCAGGAAGTTGTCTTCTGAACCCCCTGTACATGATGGTATGTACTAAGGCATACACGGACATGCCAGGTCTGGACTGGAAAAGGGAAGCAGGGTGAACATTTCAGAGCATGAGCAAGGCACAGAAACATCCATTGTTTTCGTGGCTGCTTTGATGACCTCTGGCTTATTATTTCTCCTCTTTAATCATTTCCAGTGTTGAGGGGGAGAGTGGAGTATGGGCACATGATTCTCAACTTAGTGCTTGGTAGATGAGCCCAATGTTTGTCTCTAGCATTTCTATGAACAACTTTCAAGAACTGGATAGAGAAAAAAAATTATCCTATCAGCAAAGGACTGAAAACAGCTGACTCATCTGAACTTGAACATCAATGGTCCGTGGGGACATGGAGCGTTACGAAGGGCAGAATCGGACTGAGAAAAAGAAAAATGGTTCAAATATCAGTGAAAACATTTTTTTTTGCATAGAAAACTAAAGAAATTGATTGTGCAAATGAGTTCGTTGCCTAAGAGGAGTCTAACATAATGAGACCCAGGGAAATTTCTGGATGGTACATCATTATAAGAGGAGAAGCTGGAGGTTTCTTGGAGATTCTGTACACCACTAATGATGGTATGACTCATGCACGTCTAAGAATTCTGATAAACAGTATGTTTGTAGAAAGATAAGCTCCTGAATTTGAGACAGCTTGGTGACAAGTTACAGAGGAGTACCTAGAAGCAGAAATTGGTCACTGTGAGATTTATAACGCATTCTTGGAGACAAGAAAGGTACTTAAAAGTTCAGGAATGCTGGCAGGTCTTAGGAAAGCTGACACAGGTTTAGCTAAGAATAGAAGGACTCACATGAAAGAGACATTTATTCTGCTATTTACGGAAAAGTTGCAAGCTGGCAGTGGAATGAGCTAATAAGCCAGATGCAGAAACATGGATGAGAGAATTCAAAGAGCCTCACTTGTGTGAAGTTCATTACACAAAAGAGGTCTATTTTGTTTCTAAGGCTACATATTTGAAAAGTGAAGAGAGAGGCATAGGAAACTTCATTGTGTCTCACTTAAGATGTCTCATGAGGAACATTGCTGTATGAAGAACTAAGATTTATCTAGTAACCACTCACTGAATGACATTTCAAGCATCTTTATTTTGGAATAAAATTGATTGTTATTGTGGTAGTCTGAATAGGGATGCCCCCTATAGACTCAAGTGCTTGAATGCTTGGCCCACAAGTAGTGTTACCATTAGGACATGTGGCCTTGTTGGAGAAAGTGTGTCACCGTAGAGGCAGGCTTTGAAGTCTTATATGCTCAAGATAGGCTTCAATGTGGCCGTTTCTTTCTGCTGCCTTCAGATCAAGATGCAGAACTCTCAGCTCCTTCTTCAGCATCATGTCTGCCTGTTCACCACCATGCTTCCTGCCATGATGATAATGGTCTAAATCTCTGAAACTGTAAGCCAGCTCCAGTTAAATGCTTCCTTTTATGAGCTGCCATGGTCATGGTGTCTCTTAATAGCAATAAAACTCTAACTGAGACAGTTATATAATGTTAAAAATCCTGGAGCTGGAGTTATAGGCAGCTGTGAGCTACCTGCATGGGTGCTGGGAACCAAACTCAGATGCTCTGCAAGAGCAATACATGCTTCTTGATCACTGAGCCCTCACTCCAGCCTGGCTACATAGCATTCTAAAGAGAGGAATCCACTTAACTTCCTACACATGTGAGTGCTGAAAGAGAGTTGGGAGACTTTCTATGCCTGATTGAAAGATAGCAACCATGCTACTATGTGATGGGGGGTTGTGCTGTGATCTGTGCAGCCAAGGCTGCTGAGGTTACAGCACAAATGAATGAGGTAAAGAATGGAGTGAAGAATGGAGGGACTCTCATGGGGCAAGTTATCAGGAGAGGTAATGTGCCGGGAGGTGATGATTTAAGGGTAGGATACTCAAGCATGAGACTTCAAAGATGGGCCAGGCTTGGGGATGCACCACTGAAATGGTTGTATTTGTGAGCTTCCAGTCCCTAAGTAAATCACTGAGACTTCAGTTTAGGAAGAGCAGAAGTTTGTGTTGGCTCCTGATCTCAGTGCCTCCAGTCTATCATTGGCTGCCCCCATCACAGAAAGGAGTGGGCAAGCATAGCAGAGTAAAACCACTCATCTCATGGTCAGGGTGTGACAGACCCAGAAAGAGACTGAGTACCACTTTCTCCTTCAAGAGAACATCCCGCGTGAGTCCTCTCATGAAGTCTAAATTTTGAAGTTTCCAGCACTTTCCCACAGAGCCATGCTGGGGACTAAACTTTTATCCCATGAGTGTTGGGGGATGTTGCAGATCCGAATCCCAGTGACAGCTAAAACTGTTTTTAAATGTGAGGAGTATTAGATGGCACGTGGAGAAAAGAGTGAGGGTTTTCTAAATGCTAATAAAAATGGGAAGAGATGTTGGACCACTTGACGGGAAATGAGGTTACAACTCAAGCAGCAATCTACAGTATCAGGAAGTTCTGGAGGCTGTTTCTATGACTCCCCGAAGGTGAACAGTTAGAAAGGAAGGAAAGACAAGCTTCTGGATGAATATTGAGTGTTCCACAGACAACTGTTAAGGGTTGCATGCCCTTAGCAAAGAGCTGAGTATCAAGAAACCTGAAGACTGGCACAGAGTTTGGAGTCTCTCTGGAGCACATTTTTTTTTGTGTGTGTGTGTGGAATCTACTAAATGAATCACATGATTTCATACCTCTCACTAGCAGCTCATGCCAGGAATATTGATTTACATTCAACTTCATTGCCAGCCTTCCTTAGACCTTTACTGGCCTGGGTGGGGTGTAGGGGCGAAAGGCAAAAATTAATAGTCATTCCTCATTGGACAAACTTGGGAACTTGCCTTATAAGCCTTCTGTCACTCACAGGAAGGAGCGTGGAAGAATCCCAAGCTTGGTAAAGAACAGGGCCATGAGAATTTGCATATCTTTTCTTTTCAGATAATTCACTGATATAAAAACCAGGCTCTTCATCTTTGCCTGGCTGGCTTTGGCTCTGAGCCGCAGAATCATTATCAATGGGCTCCTTTCCCTATGGCACCCTCCCAAGGCTGAAGGCGCCCATTAAGCAGGGGGAGCTGCCCTCCCTTCACTCTGGAGTGGCAGAGGATGGGAAGTGTTTTGCGGTACTTTCGTTGTGTTCATTCCATCTAGGGAATAATATATTTTTGTTTATTTGTTTGAATGTATCTGGCAGACACAAAGCTCAATTTTGCCAGAACCTTCTAACCAGTTTATAAAAGATGGATTGGGTAATTACATTGCCAGTTTTGCTATTATTGTTTATTTGTTTCCTGAAACAGTCTTATTCTGTAGCTTAAGCTGACTTGGAACTCACTATACAGCCCAAGCTGGACTCAAACTCACGATTCTCTAGCCTTTGTGATCTGAGTATTGGGATTACAGGTGTAAGCCACCATACTTCTTTCCATTACACACACACACACACACACACACACACACACACACACACACCACACACACACACACACACACACACACACACACACACACACACACACACACACACACACACTGATTGGTTAATCTACTTTTTGACTTTTGGAGTCAAGGTAATTATAGGCCAGGCTGGCCTCAAACTCGTGACAGCTTTCCTGCCTCAGCTTTCTCCATGACATAATTACAGACATGAGCCACTACATTAGCCATTGCCTAATTGGAAAATTCATCACCTTTAGAGGAAAAAGATAAAAATAACTAAAAATTATCTTCTGAATCAATGAGTTAGGTAAAATCCAGGGGATGTTCAGTTTCTGATGAGTTTGTTTAACTTCTGAGGTAAAAAAAAAAAAAAAAAAAAAAAAAAAAAAGGTGTGTTTATCATCAATATAAATCTGCCAGTTGGCGTAAAACTGTCAATATTTTAACCAAGTCTTCCATTTTCTCCTTTTGAAATTCATTAATTTATTATTAGAAATTGAATGAAGAATCCCTTCACCTTTGTTTAGCTTACTATGTTGTCCTTTCTCATAGCGTCCTATTTCATTTAACTTCCTATTAAATTCCTAAATAATTTATTGTCATTTAAAACTACTTAATATTAAAACCATGTGAGCTATGAGTTTCCCCTCAAGGGCAACGCAACTTTTATTGTTAGGTTCAAACTATCATCTATGGTGTTTCCATTAATATCCAAATTCTGCCTGTTTTTATCTTAAGTATTTTGGGAAATAATATTGATTTACTATTTTGATGGGGTATTGGGAATTATGAACTTCAAATTTCATTTTCAGGCAGTTTAATTGCATACTATTACTTTGCTCACTCTTTCATTAAATCTGTTTTCTCTTGTCCTACCATGATTGTAAACACTGGTTGGTACGGTTTTTAATATTGAGGTTTTTCTTTCTGCCCTAGCAAGTATTGATGGTGTACCTATTTCATAGGGATTTTAAGACTATGTATTTAGTTTTGTGCAAGAATTAAACCCTCAATGAATGTGGTAATTGTAAGAATATAGATGTAGTAAATGTAGCATGGAGCCTCTATGAGTTTGATAATTATATTTTGAAATACTTGTGTTCTCTACTAAGGAGATTATTTTGTCAGTTACTTCTTTTCTACTGCCATTGTGATAGAACATCTGAGCTGTAATTAATAGATGATAAAATGCCTTGATCTTAAATGTTCGGTTGGATGGATTTTGACAGATCTATTTCTGTATATATCCATAAACCATCTGAAAACCCACTGCTCCCAGAACCATGTGTTAAAGTCTCATTCAACCACTAGATACCAGCAATGTGATTTCTTTCACTCTGGAATTTGCTGCAGCCTCCATCTGTAACTTACTGGAATAGAAACTCTGATGAGAGAGATTTTCTGTGGAACTGATGTTAACGATGATTGGAAGTTGCCACGTAGGCGCTGGGAACTGAACACGGGTCCTCTGCAAGAGCAGTAAGTGCTCTTAACCACTGAGTAACCTCTCCAGCCATCTACAATTGTGTGTGTGTGTTTCTAGATAGACTTTCAAAATAGAGGGTTTACAAGTGACTTTTTATAAATCCCTAATTTGGTTAATTCTTACCCTGACTTTCTTATCGTCCATCTCCGCTTTAAGCCCTCCCATCCCAGCATTTCTCACGTCTACTTTCATATCACGGGTTCTGATAGTTCCCCTCCCCAAAGACATCTTTTCACCTTTCCCATCTCTAGGGAACCCATTCTCTCTTCATGGCCTTTATTGGTACTCCTGTTTGAACATACCACCCTGAGAATTGCAAGATAAATCTTCAATGAGCAAGAACACCTATCTAGGTCTGTGTCATCTCACTCAATAAAGATTTCAATTCTATTTTGCTGCAAATTTCAGCTTTAGTTACAGTTAAATAAAGTTCCATCCTATATAAGTACCGTGTTTTCATTATCTAGACATCAATTGGTGCACATCTAGGCTGATTGCTTTTCCTTACTTTGGTGAACAGAGCAACAATGGAAATGGCTGTACTGGAGGCTGTGGAAGGCTTTTGGCATATGCCCAGGAGTAATGAAGCTATACTGTATGGGAAGGTTTACTTTTGGCGTCTGAAGAAACTTCACACAGATTTCCACTGTGCTTGTCCAGTCTACACTTCAAACAGTAAATAACTATTCCCTCTTCCCACATCCTTAACCAGAATTTCTTGTTACTTTTCTTTATAGCAGGGCTGACTGGGATGAGATAAAAACCTTAAAGTAGCTTTAATTTCTATTTATTTTATGGCAAAGGATGCTGGATACCTTTATAAATATTTATTAGCCAAGAATATTTCTTTTTGAGAATTCTCTGTTCAGTTCCAAAACCATTTTTAATTGGGTTGTTGGTTGGTTTTCTTGATGTTCAATTTTAAAAATTCTTTTCATATTCTGAATACCAATCCTCTGTACCATTTGTTAATTGTTGGTTTTATTTCCCGAGCAGCTGGAGTCCTGCTCAGAAAGTCTAAACCTATGCCTATATCTCCGAGAGTATTCAAGGGCCATAATTTCCCCTTTTTTTCTATCAACACTCTAATCTATCCATTAACAGATTTTATACATTTGTTCTTGCAGAATCAAAAATATTTTGGAAAATTACACAAGCTTAAGAATCTTATCACAGAATACATTTTAAATATAGAGTTTGGCATATCGCTCTAGTAACGATTAATTTGACTGTATATTCTACCATTCTCCTGTGGGCTATTGGAAGTGGTATAATCCTGAACTAAGAATGTGTAGGAATTCAAAAAGATGAAAATAAGTCCTAAAGCTAATTCCAGTAGAGAAACTGACTATATTACTTTGTAAACCAAGGTGAAAATAGATTCACATGGTGAGGTTCAAATGGAGAAAGAAAACATTTTTAATTATTGATTGACTTATTTGTTTAGCTAACAAAGAGATGGGAGTATTTTGGGAAAATCTCAGACAGCAGTCTGCATCTGCTAATGCCCTCTCTTGAGTTTTTAGGCTCAGTGAAGCATCTGATTTTTAGTTTTTTTACACTGGAACACCAAGTTTTGTGTTTTCCTCCCCACTTTACAGGCAGCCAATGTTGTGATGAATTATAGGAAATTTCATTTTTAAAAATTAGACAACTGAAAATAAATCCAAGATATAGCAAGAATTGAAGATAAAACAGAACAAAAGCCTGCAGAAAAATAAAACTGAAAGAACATAATGCACAGTGCAGTTCTGCGCAGAGGTCCTGTGTGTGGCTGTTTAAGTAGCCCAAATATAGAAGATGGCACTCTTTCTGTAAAGCCAAGCACATGGATGAAGAGTGACTAATGGCTGGGAACAGGTGCTCTGCTGCACCACATCTCTGCTCTCCTAGCCTATCTGTGAGTCTGTTATTATGAGAAAGGATACATATTTCCAAACTTTCTGACAGACTTCCAGAAGGAGTGGTAACGTGGCTGTGAGGGTGGGGCATCCTTACTCTCTCTCTCTCTTTGCTGGTGGTTAGGAGCCAATGGATTACACCCATATGTTCTGGGATCATGATGAAATTCTCAACAATCATTAAAAGTTAAAAAATCCACAATTTTATTTGTTCTCAGAGATGATGACATTTTTCATCCAGTGTATTTCAATCCCTGAAATTATCTTGGATGTCGTTTCTTTTAGAACAATGTAAAGATTTCATTTTTTACTCAATAACACACAAATTGATCTCACCCCAAGCTTAACTAATATGAGATACATGGAACAAAATGAAGTTCTGCAATCACTTTTTTTTTATTTTCCCCAACAACTGAGCAGGTATTATGTGGACCCCTTTCATCACTTAGTGGTCATGTGATCTTTACTATATTACTTCTGTCTCTGTTGCATTTAAAAATCAAGGCTAGAGCTATGTGCAAGGGGAAAGCATTTGCTGTTGGGGTTCAAATCCAAACACTCAATCCTAAGTATGACAGCCTGTCTATAAGCATAGTGCCCCACAAGAAGAGATCAGAAGAGGGTGTTGGATGCCCTGGAGCTGGAGTTAAGGCAATTTTGAACTGCCTAACAGGGATGCAGGAAACCAAATTCTGGTCTTATGCAAGATCTCTCAAGTCCCTTGTTATGTCTAGAAAAGCTCTTGCTTTTCTAGAGAGGCAATAACACAATATAGAATTTAGACGTGGAATTCTGGAATTAAAACTGAACTTACCCTAAACTTTCATGATAAGAAACAGTCATATAGCATGTGTTACATAACTTTTACTTCAGTTATTAGCTTCTCATAAAAGTGAGGGAAACTCACTTATGCGTTTTTACCTGAGTTATAGTGGGTCTCTTCCCTGAAAGATTAGCTTCCTCCAAGGACTCAAAGCTGTAGTTGAAACAGTATAAATTAATGGTCATAGCTCAAGTGACATCACCAATGCATGAGGTGGGAGATTACTTCCTTAAGTGTAATTAAAACTACAGTCAAATAGACAACATGCTAAAAAAGAAACCAGAAGCTGGTGAGTCCCAAGTTAGCATAACATAATACATCAAGATAAAGAAAATAATTGTTTTATAACACATAATGATCTGATAAAGAAACAGGAAAGAATTCACCGAGAGCACTGAATGTGGGAAAAGCTTGGGAGGGAAGATGGTGAATTTAGTGCCATAACCTTGTTTAAATGTTGTTCAACTAAAGAGACAAAAGATTCTTTCTTATAACTGGGGATTGCTGTGTAGTGTCCCCTGATCTGTTCTCAGCCATAGAACAATAATTGGACTCATTCTTTTAAAAGCACACATTGTAATTCTAGAGGTTGACTAACTCCCAGCATGAGATATATGATTATTAATCATCCCCTAGATCCTCTACTCTGCTGGTCTTTTCAATTTTGTTACATTGTGGGTTTATTTATTTTCCCCGTTCAGTGTATTTCTTTGAGGCATAAAACATATTGGAAGCATTGAGAACTAAGGAGGGTAACCCAGTGTTTTTCTTTATGTGCTTATTTTTAGTGTGTGTTTCTTACACAAAGTGGCAGGTTTCACATGACATTTTGTTCAAGTCTACTGTGACTGTATTCACTGCCCATCAGCCCCTATGGTCTTCATCACCATTTTTTCATCTATGTGCATGCATAGAAAGATGTCTGGAATAACAATTTAAAAGTAGGAAATGCTTTCCTAAAATATCATGCACAGGAGGACCATGGTTCTTAGGGGATATTCTGGGGCTGTGAACCATGTCATTCTCATTCCCACGGTGCAAAGGAACGGTCTCCAGAGCTCCCCAGCACATGGATTCTGGCTTATATTTTCTTCCTCCCATTGACTTAAGGACTCAAAGATTACTAGAAAATGTCTTTGCATCATCAGGTCAAGTATACAAGGGTCTCAGGTGAGAATGAGGGCAAGCCTCACTATGGCTGAACTGGAAGATTGTCTGAATACACACCACACTTACAACAAACCACAGATGCCACTCAATCCAACTTGGCAAACTTCCGAGCCATCCTCCAGTAGAACTGGCCAAGTTCCCTTACAGATGTGCTCAAGAGACTTCCCTCTCCACCAGCTCTGACTGAGCCCCATCTTCTTAGATTCCCCTTCCAACAGGACTCTGCATACTCTGCAGAATGTTCTTTTTGTATCTCCACTAGCTCCTGTGCCATAGCTGTTGAAATGGTTGCCTCCTGGTGTTCCAAAACAACAAACAAAAACAAACAAACAGAAAAGCCTCAGTTCCCCTGTGGTCAGTAGCACCAAACGTATTTTGAAAACTCTTATCTTCAAGCACCCCGTGCTGTTGCCAGACAATTGAAAGATCTTGGCATAGTTTCTGATATGCCAAGTGTATAATTCCCGATAAAGGCCAGGAGCCCATTTAGCATAGACAGGGCTTCCCTATTCCAGTACCTCCTGCTTCTGCCTGCATGCTTTGTCCCCATCTGTCTTGTGCTCTGGTGACAGAAAGGAAACCACTTTGATTTATTTTGTGAGAAGACTACAGAGTTGGTTACAGTTCAATGTGGAACCCATACTCGGAGCAGAAGCCATTCATTTATGACATACCCCATCCTTCCTCCTCCTCCCTCCCTGCTCTGTCTCTCTGAATCATTTCTCTAGCATTAATTAATACATCACTGTACTACTCTAGCTTTTCTGAGTTTGTCTTTCCTCTCAGTCTGCTCACAGCTTAAGGAATCCAAAACAAAGACAGTTTTAGATTTATCATATAGCCTGCTTTGTGTATTTTACAAAACTTGATTCTGCAAGGAATTTTTGATCATAGTTTTGAAGCACTGTTTATGATCCCCAAAAGATGACTCCATCGGCTTCTAATCTTATCAGATATACTGGACATCTAAGTTCAAGGCAGGTCAGAGTCTGTGTGGGAGGAGAGAAGAAAGGATGTGCCAGGCACTCATTTGAGTCTCTTAACAAAAATGTGCATTAACAAAAATATGCATTTTTTTTCAAAAAGAAATAGAGGGCCAGAACGGTTTACATAACTTGTCTCAAGTCGTCATCCAATAACAGGAGAGAATGGTCTAAGACAGTCTGAGTCTACAGCTTATACTTTTTTTACTCTTTACCTAATGCTCTTACCAGAACTGGGAGGTGTGATGGAGGCTGGGCCCAGCTCCCAAAAGACTTCCAAATGTTTAGAACATTCTTTATTGCAGACAGCCCAAGGTTGTTTTTGAAGGCTGGTGGAGCTGCTTTACAGCTAGGGTTAGTTAAGACGAGTCTAGGTCCAAGCACCGCAAGGAAATTCTTAGGAAGATCTCTGGGGTATCCAGGACCCACGTGGTACTTATTAGGAAGGTTTGTGCTAATGAATCACTTTGAGGATTTCATCTGAGGAAGTCAGTCTTAGAAACCCTCCTGCCCATATGGGCTGCATTTCACTCAATGGGGTCTTTGTTGCAGCCCAGCTCTGAAGAAAGGTCAGCTGGTGGTCAGCAAAGGAAACCACCACCGAGAAGGCTGGCCCTGAGCTGTCATTCCCCACTTTCGTTTGGACAAGGTACAAGAAATCTTTTATGAGTTGGTGTGGGGAAAGCCGATGGGAGCCAGCTTTGTTCTATTTTTGTAGTGTATTTCTGGTGGAGTTAATTCTATGGAAAAAAATTGTCAGCGGGGTTGTGTGTTTATGTAGGCCCCTTCGTCTTGCTATATGGTGCCAAGTTCCCTGAGTCTGCAAGGAAGCACAGCCAGACATGTTCAGCGTCCAGGGTCCTCACCCCGGTGACCCCTTAATCTTTCCAAGTTTACCCAGCTCTCTCAAAGCAGCGTCTGCATGGAAACTGATCCCCCAGCCCTTAGCTTTTGGCAGGAGGACACTTCCTTCATATGGAAAAGTGTTTAATACCAATTTAATGGTCTGTCTAGCCACTGTATGCCCCGAGCCCGCCCTCCCTCCTTAATGCCCGTTGGCACAGAGCACAGAACGCTAACTTTTAATCACCCGTTTCAAATGCCCCCAACTTACTTTTCAGTGTGGCCACTGCCTTTCTAATGAGGGGTCCCCCCCAATTCACTTTCAATCTTGTGAAGCCTAACGGCTGTTCTAAGTTACAATCGTGTTCTTAGTTTATTTTCATTAAACGTAACTGAGGCAGGAAGAGCGAATCTTTGTTTTCATTTTCTTGTTTGATTCATCTTTTATTTTATTTATTTTCACTCCCCCCCCCATTTCTTTTTGTTAACATCCAGGAAGCAAGCAAGTAGAAATAATTTTGTTATGGACTCATAAAATAATTGTTAGTGTTTGAATTTAAAGAGTAAAACGAGGTTTGAGATGTAGCCCACAGGAGGGTGCTTGCTTAGCACACTTAAGTCCCAAGTTCACTCTCATAAAAAAATTAATAAAAGGTAACTGAAGTGGGAAAGTATATGAAGGGAAACACTATGTTGAAGTAGAGTTAGTCACTGAGTTATAAACTGCATCAAATCTAGCATTATTTTATCAAAGGTCCTTAAACAATACGCATGCTGTATATATAGTGGGAAATTATTGAAAATGCCAAGAATGTAGGAAGTCTAATATAAACACAGTAAGTCAGTCATAAAAATACGTGTGCTGTGTTATGTATTACTCCCTTGCTTTACTGAAAGATGAATTGTCAAGGTCCTGTGTTATTATTGGCCAAACTTTTCTTTTGTTGACAGTAATATTGGTATCATTTAAATATCCAACTTATTTTTTAAAACCTTATAATTATTTATTATTACTATCTTTTTTTTTTTTTTTTTTTTTTTTTTTTTTTTTTTTTTTTTTTTTTTTTTTTTAGGCTAGGGCTTCTCTGTGAAATAGTCCTGGCGTCCTGGCTGTCCTGGAACTTGCTTTGTAGACCAGGCTGGCCTCAAACTTAGAGATCCACCTACTTCTGTGCTGGGATCAGAGGTGTGCACGCAGCATTTTAAAAAAAGAGATGGGAGCCTGTGTACAGAGATCAGGAAACAACTTCATGGAGTCCGTTATCTCCTTCCATCTATACATAGACAGGTTCCAGGGCTCTACCTCATGTCTCTCTCAGTTTACCCAGCAAGCACCTTTACCCAGAGAGTCATCTTGTTAATCCCTAAACTGTTCAATTTTTAAATCCATTTAATTGAAGTCAAAATAGCAACGTGCCTTTGTGGACCTCTAGTAACAGTAACCCACTACATAGTCCTGAGAAAAAGAGCCACTTAGCCTTTCTGGTTTTCCAGTGATTCTTTCATTTTTTAGGACACGTATAAATATTATCCTCATTTAATATGCCACCATTAGTCTAAAAGGCCTAAAGAGTGTCTTACCCCTATCACTCATGCTCTCTTTGATATTTTAATAAACTGCACAAATACTACTTTATAACAATAAATGACAAAGGAAAAAATATTGAGACAATTTTCTATTGACCCTGTTTCCTCCTTTGCTCTGGCATCGACTTTCCCTCATGCTTGGGAATTTCTGCACTGTGCTTCAGAAATCCACGTGTAACATTTACATAGTTACAGTCTTAGAAATTTTGTTTTTGTTTCCAAGACAAAGCTTGATTGTGTAGGCTGACCTGAAACTTGCTAGTGTAGATGAGGCTAGTCTTAAAACTCATACCTGTTTCTCCCTCCTGAGTGCTGGAATTTAAAGGTACCATAGCTGGGCCATAGTCTCAGGAAATACTGTCATTCACCTAATATTAGATTATTAGCATATATTCTGTTGCTGGAAAAGCAACTCATTCAACAATATTTTCTTCCATGGGCAAACTAGTATAAAACATTCAACTGTCTTTTCATAAGATACATCATGTCTGCATAATATACCATTACGACAGTCATTTATTGAAATGTATGCTGTTCTAGAGGGTGAGTTTCTGCATTAAAAGTAAAGCAATAGCATACATCTGGTACTCAGATGCTCTTCCATAGCGTAGCACCCATTCTCCTGGGTGAGTGTCATCTCCATCTCCTTTATCCACAGGGTCAGCAGTCATGGATTGGGATTCCAGCTCTTGCTTGCTGCTACCATAGCCTTTGAACTTTTGGGTTGATACCAGCATCTATATTCTATATTCATATGACTGGTATTCATATGAAATATAAATGAACACAACTAAATCATTAGATGCACTAGAACCTGCATCTTTAAAACTGAATTTCAAAAATCATAGAAATATACACTACTACTTGTAGTAATTAAGATAATCAATGTCACCAAGAGCTCACAAATAAATTTATATCTCTTACATTTTGACACTTTGATAAGGCTTCAATTGGTACCTAGTATTGTGAGGTATAATTTTGTTATTGAATTATACTTTACCCACAGATATGCAAAAATCAAAATGTAGCCCAATGGATTTTTATTGTGAATATACGGTGAAATTCAGTAGAATCCTTCCATACGTTCAGTACCTGAATTGGTTAATTTCACCAACTTGACACAAACTAGCCATTTGGGAAGATGGAATCTCAATCAATGGTCTCCATCTTACTGGATGATGATCATGTCTGTAGGCATTTTCATTGATTAGTGATTGGTGTAGAAGGGTCCATCTCACTGTGGGTGGTATCACCCCTGAGCAGGTGGCCCTGGATTTATAAGAAAGCAGACCGAGCAGCAGAATTCCTCCAAGGTTCCTGCATCGGCTCCTGTTTGAGTTCATGCCCTGACTTCCCTTGGTCATCACTGTGATGGAGATGTGTAAGTCAAGGGAATTCTTTCCTTCCCAAGTTGCTTTTGATCATGGTGTTTGTCATGGCAACAGAAGGCAACACTATCTAGAGACCTCTTCATATCTTTTTTCCATTTTATTCATGCCCCAAGATGACTAACATTTTAATTTATTTCACTATAGATTCCATTAGGCAGGGTTTGATATTCTCATGAGTGACTTGAGCAGTAGGCCCTTCACTTAAAAAAAACACCCACTGTGTTTACAAAGCCACATTCCTATAGTGGAACCCATTTATCCAACAGTGAATATATATTCCACCTCACTTATCTATGCCTCTCCTGAGCACTGACTTCTCCAGCTCTTTGTCTCCAAACAACTCTTCTGTGAACATTCTTATACATGGCTTTAGGAATGCGTGAGTTTATGTCAGGCTAGCTCCTAGGAGTGAGATTTCTAGGCCCGAATCACTCAGCTTCTCTAGCCCTTGCCAAATGGCTGTGATTCATGTCCTCACTGGAGGCATAAGAATGGCAGCAGTCACAGATCATTCCCAGCACACAGTGTTCCCACCTGGCCATGGCAGCACCCTTCCTGTAATAATCCCAGCAGATGTGGATTTCTGTGTTGCAGTGATTATATTCAGGCTTCCCTGATGCCCGCCTGGTGGGGTTTAGTTTCTTACGTGCTAATTGGCCTTTTCCCTGGAAGTGTCTATTTAAGCACTGCCCCCCCCCCCAATCTTCCATCCTAGCCTGGCTGCCACTGGATTGCTGTTATCTGTATTTCTGCCCATGCCATATTTCTCTGCAGTTCATAAGTCCTAATGTGTACCAGCAATGTGAGTTTTCTGTCTTTGCTATTCTGCTTGAACTATCTTTTCATCTGCAATTCTTCAAACACTCTAATAAGCCATTTTTGATTGGTTCTGCCTTTAATCAATCAAATGGTATAACCGACATCTTTATATTGACTACTATAGTCAATGGTGCATTATAATTTTAATGTACATGTTTTGCCTGTCCATTTTATATGCTTAATTAGCATTCATTAATTTTCACTTAATTTTTATTGCCCGATAGTTTCATACATTTATAGAATACATTTTCGTCATTTTTCACATATAAATTCCTCACTTTTGCTTCCTTTTCCCACCAGAAAATTTCTTAACAGTCCACATCTTCCTTTTCTAAGTCGTCTTCTTGTTTCTGACTGTGTGGTGGGAAGTTATTTACAGGAGCAAGCACAAATTGTCAGTGGTAACATCACTGGAGAAGATGATACCCCCCCTCCTGTGGTGATATTCTCTGTATGCTCTAACAATTACAGATCAGAGGGCAGAGCCAGCCGCTAGTTAGCCATAGAGGCCAGGCAGTGGTGGCTCACGCCTTTAATCCCAGCACTTGGGATCTCGCATCTTTGCTTGGGATCTCAGTCTTTGCTCCCAGTACTTGGGGGCACATGAGGCACATATGCCTTTAATCCCAGCACTAGAGGGGGTGAGACAGGAAGTGATATGGCTGGGTGGAGAGAGGAATATAAGGCGGGAGGAGACAAAAGCTCAGTCTGTTCAGTCTGAGGATTCTTCGAGACCAGATCTCCCCCTTCCCGGCTGAGGATTGGGTAGAGGTGAGCATCTCTCTAGCGGCTGTGGCTCGCTCGTTCCTTAGTCTCTCTTGGTTCTTTCAGCGTTTACTCTGGTATCTAGATCTGAATTTTTAAGACCGGTTAGGACTTGTGCTACATACTCCTCTGTCTGCTGTTAGCTGGAGATGTCAAACCATCTTGTGTCTTTGGAATTATATTCATTTGGTTATGATGTAGTGCCTGCTCATTAAGATGCAAATTTACTTTGCTATTCTTTTGCTATATACATAAATACACTGACCTGTAATTTTGGATTACATATTAACTTTTAGGACAGATTATGGAAGTCATGATGAAAACAAATCATCCCCCACACACTTTCTGTGCTCATATCTATTTATTGAGACTAGAGATGCTAAAATATCATATGTATATTGAAGCAAGAATTTAACTCCATAATAGCAAGAAAAGTCCTAGCAAAGATAAATTGGAAAGGAAATTTCCTTACATGATAAAGGGTGTATATCAGAAGATTCTCCCAATATTCTACTGAAGGGTCAAATATGAAATTAAGAAATAAGGATGCCCCAAGGTCAACCTTTATTCAATGCTCTACCAGTGTAATATGCAGGAAAAACAGACAGCATGGGTATGTTGAAAAAAATCCACAATAAAGCCCCCTAGAATTAATAACATAATTTAACAAGTTTCCTGGTAACAAGGTCAAAATAAAATCACTAATACCTCTGAATGGCCCCTTATTAGTGCTTAAAAGGATTATTGGCTTAACTACAATTTACTTGAATTTAATTATTGGGAAGGAAAGCAGGGTCAAATTTCATTATAATTAATTAGAAAATTAAATGCAAAGTGATGCATTTTGCAATCATATAAAACACACAAAATTTATAGCACAAAAGGCAATGTTTCCACAAGGGAGTTCAGAAGTTTGGCAATGAAAGAGCAATCACTTATAAGTGTTAAGCAGTTGTATGCCCACCACTTTTTCTTTATATTTATATTTATTTATGTGTGACTACAACGCATGTGCTCAGGTACCCCTGAGTGACAACAGAGATATTTGGATTTCCTGGAGCTGGAGGTATAGGAAGCTGTATGTCACAGGGCTCGTGCGCTGGAACTGGGTCCTCTGTAAGAGCAGCCAGTGATCGAAACCACTGAGACACCTCCTCAGCCTCGAATTTTCCTTTTCTTAAACCATTTGAAATCCAGTTGGTTATTCAAATGAAAAACTAACTTGTGGATTTTTTTTGAGTTCTCTAAAGGTACATTGAACGGCTCAGTTTTTCAGTTCATGACATCTATATGTCAAAATACTTAACGTTTAGAATAGTCAAGATGAAATAGTATAAGCCCTGCCTACTGTGATCCCATAAACTTTGCACGATTTCTTTGTCTTTTAATGTCTTCAGTGAGCTATCTTGTTTGAATTTCTGACATTTTATTTTTTTCCCAGTGAGGGATGAGATGGCATCTTAATGTACATCAAACTGTAAGTTCTGTAGTTAACTTCTTTCCGAACAAAACGACACTCTTTATGCCTCGAGAATGAAGTAAGGGAGAGATCAGCCACTTATCCAAGGTCATACTAGCTCTAAGCTGAGTGTTGGGAGCAGCACTCAGCTGGTCTTTGGTCTTTGGTCTTTGAGCCTATGGTTGTTCTGATTATGTTGGGGAAGAGGTCAAGCGTCCGATGGATAAACTCGGACGTGGATTCTCTGTTTCCAGATGTTTTACTGGAGGGACAGAAGCCAGTGCTTCCAGAAGGTAATATCATTTCTGCTGCTGTCATGCCTGCAGAATGCTCTGTTTTGCAGTGGCTTTCCAGTATTTTTGAGGGAAGGGGTGTCGAGGAACAGCCACTGTCTTCTGTTGGAAGTTAATCGAAACCCTTTCCCAAGCCAAGTGAAATTATGGAGGAAAATATGCTGGTCCAAATGGAAAATACATCCCAGGGCAAAGATGCTGGGGTTATCTGAGAAGAGATACGGAGTGCTGACTATATTGTGTCATTTTCTTCTAAAACTTGACCTTAAAAACAACTGCCAGACACTTTCCTATTGCTTAAAGAATGCTACAGCTAAGCAAGAAGCTGGATGCCCTTTACCAGAAAACTTTTTCCTCTTAGCTCTGGGGTATCTGAGACAATCCCCTGCCCTGGCCTGAGTCCTCAGTGAACTGTTAGGTTTATTTTCCACACTTAAAGAGGCTCCTGAAGGTTATGTCAGGAAAATTCTCCGCTTGTCAAAAAAATAGACTGTTTATCATAAAACCATACCAGAAGGCACTGTAGCACAGACTAAGGACATTCCCATCTAAAATTGAGGTCTGTCTGCTCAGCTTCCTCCACTGCTGACATTGTACACTAATAGGGTGCATCTGTGACCAAATGAACCAGTTAGTTATGGCTAAAGCCCATATTTTGGAGGTCCCCTGTTTTTCATCTGAGACAAAAGTTACACCTTTTCATTGTGTCTCTTTTGATTCCATAGGGATTTGTCAGCCTCTTGGATTCCTTGTTTGGGGGTGACCTTCCTGATTTGGAGGAGCAGTTCTGTGAGGTTTTAAGACACTCCTTTCTCCTATTAGACTGCAGCTGTAAATTATTTGAAGAAAGACGGTAGAGATAACCGCCATCCTCACCTCAGGTCAGCGGTAGTTACTATCAACAGAACTTACCAAGGATGCTATTGACCTTGGGCTCCTGGTTGAGCTACTGTTTGTTAATATTTCCTGCTACATTAGGCCTTGATCCTTTTTTCCAGACTGTGCTTTCAGAAAAACAGTTTCTCTGTGTGGCTCACACTAGGAGAAGGCTTTGGGCTCCATGTCTTTGAGGGCAGAGTATCTACCTAAAGTATTTGGACTCATCTGTGTGGGAGCTTTGCCTATTGCTTCCAATTTGTTTTTTATTCAGTCACTGGTTTACATCAGTGCTGACTTGTGAATATCTATTTCTTCGCTGTAGGTTGTGTTGTGTGTTGCTTATATTGTTACTTGGACAGGTCCTTACATCTTCTGTAATTTTCTTGAAAATCAGACATTTTAAATTTTAGACAGTTTTCTTAGTTTTTTTGAATTACTGTTCTGATTTCTCTGGATATATGAGTTATAGTCCATTATCTGAGTTATCTCCTCTCTCCTTATATTGTCTGCCTCCTTCATTATAGCTCCTTCTATGTTAAGGAGTGTCATGCCATCTTTAGGATTCTTTATAATGCCTGGTCCATGTAGGTGACACAGATAGGGACAATCCCATAGACATCTGAAACCTGCTACCTCACAGGTGGACTGCTTTCAGGCTTGCCTTTACTTGTAACTCCACCATACTAGAAAATGAATGAGTCTTCCCCATCTCCCACATGCAATCAACATTTGAACTGTAAAATTTTAATGTCGACATAGTACAACTCACTGTCACCTGGAAAGAGGGACTCCCAGCTGAAGAATTGGAATTCTTCCCACTACCAGATTGGTCCCAGTGCATTCTCTTGTTTGCTTATTGATATAGGAAAGCTAAGACCACTTTGGGTGGTGCCATCCCTGGGCAGGTTATCCTGCACTGTGTAAGAAATCAAGACGAACAAGCTGTGAAGGAGTAAGCAGAATTCCTCCATGGTTTCTGCCTGACTACTCTCAGTGATCCACTAAATTGTAAGCGGAAGTACACCATCTCCTCCCTGGGTTGCTTTTATTCAGTATTATAACACAGCAACAGAAAGGAAACTAGAACAGCCCTCCAAAGCTTTACCTGATCACAAATATCTGAAGAACGACTCCCTATCTTGTCCCAGCTCTTAACCCTTGGTGCTTCAGCTAGAGTCTTGGCTCTCACATCTCTTTGGCCAACCTGAAGCTTTCTCATCCCCTCTAGTGTTCACACTCCAGTGCTTCTAACCCTGATGCTGGATTTATTACTCTGGAAAGCAGCCCTGGCAGCACCCATGCTGTGCTTACAGACCTCAGTTGGCTTCAGTTACTATGGACTAAGTCCAAAATTTTCACGTGGAATTTGAAACCATTAAGAATTTAGAGCCCTTTCTCTCCCTATTCCTGTTCTCTGTCATGTCCTGAAGGTCTCTCCTCGCATTTAAATATCAAGTGTTTTCTACTTTCCCCAAATTCTCTAAGAGTGATGGTCTCAGAAAAGGCATCATCTTATTCTTAGCTTACCACCGAGGACATCAAAGCACACAAACTAACTTGGGATCCAGAGCTGTAGCCAGAGGCTCTTCAAAGTCCCACGTAGCCCTGCAGACATTTATAAAGTAAGTACTCAGAGGGTTAATATTAACTACAAACAGTTTGGCCTATGGCTCAAGCTTATTATAGCTAACTCTTACATATTAAATTAACCCATTTCTATAGTCTTTGTATTCTCACGTATCTTGTGGCTTTACCTGTATTCTATTACATCTTGCTCAATTTGGCAGCTTGTAGCATATCCCCTGACTCCACTTTTCTTCTCCCCATTTCTCTCTTGGATTCCCTGCCTGTCTATATTCTGCTTTTCCATAGGCCATTTTTAGCTTTATTAACCAATAGTAGCAAAACATATTTACAGTCTACAGAAAGACTATCCCATATCACAGAGCCATTTTTCTGACCTTATAAGGAGCCTCAGGTGACCTCATGGGAACTGAGGCAGGGAGTCATGCAGCTACTTGCTGTTGATGAGTCGAGATCTTGGGCCCTTCCTACCAAGTCCAGGGTTGTTTGAAGTGCTGTGAAAAGGTTTTTGGAGACCACTAAGATTCAATCAAGAACATGAAACTTAGAAAAAATAAGAATGAAAATCATAAAGGAAGCCAATTGTGTGACCTATGGAGTCTACTGAGCTGAGGTCAAGCTTTTTCATCTCAAAGCCCTATGAGGGAAGCACGTGGATATTCAAGTCCAAGAACATGTGGGACGCATGTACTTCCTATTACCCAAGAGCTCTGTTGGAGGACAGAGCTTCTCTGTAACTTTGCATATTTTCATCCTTACACTAGAACCACTGAGGTTTCAAAATTTCCGACAGTTCATATAGATAGGATATATCTCACAGCTCTTTCATGGGATGACATAACACTGGAGGAGAGACTCCCTGGTGCAGAAGAGGAGCCACTAGACAGAAAGATCATCTTCATAGGAGGCTATGAAAATGGGTAGGTCAGGTACCATGTAGGCCATATTTGTAAGTCTGTTCATGGGACTAGTGTCATATGAGGTTCAGACTGGCTAGTAATTACTATTTCTGCTTGAAAGATGAAAATATTAGAAGATAGTAGTTAATCTAAAAAAAATTAGAGTGCCTTTAATTGTGTATGGTTTGTCATTATTATTATTATTATTATTATTATTATTATTATTATTAAGATAAGATTTCATGTGGCCTAGGTTTACCTTGGACTTGTTATATAATTTAAGATGACATTGAAATTTTGGCCCTCCCATCTATGAATTTTCTCCCTGCTTCCAGGGCTGTAATTGTCCATGTCTGCTACACATGGTTTACTTAGTGCTAGGGGTTGAAGCTACAGCTTCATGCTTGCTACACAAGCATTGACCAACTCAGCCAGCTGGAGTCCTATAGTTTGAAAAACACACTCATATCCACTATCATATTTTATTCTTACACTAAAAAGATATGTCTTTAAAATGTGTGTGTGTGTGTATGTGTGTTGTGTGTGTGGTGTGTACAGCTTATGTGTGTTTATCTCTCTTTAATCCTTTTTCATACCACCTACCACAGAACCTGAAGCAAAGGTCAATCTCAGAACCAATGTTCTTAAAACTGCATAAGATTGGCTGAGTTTGTGTTTAATCAGACCCATCTGAGTGACCATGGGTTTATGATTATCCACTGAAGTTTGGTGAGCTTCTCAGTGGGAAGGCAACTGAAGACAATGTCTGCCCTTCCACCATCAGAATGTATCACTGTCTGTAGAGAGGGGTAGGGCCCTATAAGTTATGACTGACTACTAAAAGATGTGGGCTTGTATGGGTTCATTGCAGATAGATGGAGATGCCATAAAGTCATGATGACATTGGCCATGCTATCCCAAGAAGGTAGAGAAAAGGGTCCTGTAGAGTGGAAAGAAGTACAAAAGTGGTTATGAATGGTTATGGAGCTTACACAGAATGTGCAGAGTGTATATCACAATAATCAAAATGTAATATTTACATGTATGAAGTTATCAAAGAAAAATGTTAAAAGTTATAAAAAATAAATAAATAAACCACCAGATAAGACTGAATTGATTTCCCAAAGGATGAGAAGTAGATGGCGATTTGGATAGGAGAGGAGGAATCAGGACAGGCAGATGAAATCTCTTTGCAGGAAGGACAGCAAGTGGTTAGATGACAGCGGGGGTCCAGGGGCTTCTCTCACTTAAGACAATAAATACCCTTTGCTGCACTGTGCCTGTGAAGACACATCAATTAACGGTTGCCAAGAAATCCAATGCCTCATGGCAGCCAATGGGAAATTCAAGTGATTCCTGTAGAAGTCCTGATGAAATGGAGGAAATTCTCTGGAGTCAGAACAAAGCAGTTGGAATTTTACTGGCTGCTGGAGTTTTAGAAAGCACACTTCAACATTCAGGGGAATGATGAGGTGTAATGAGTCTTATCTTTAAATGATCCTGAAGCCAAAGCCGTATGAGAAACTCACAAAAGGCCACGAGGTAGGAAGCTGTGAAACTTTGCCCTTGCTCACAGCTTTGGACTCTTCCTGTAGGGACTAGCTCTCACAGAGTGACCGCAGGGGAGTGGCCAGGAAGGATGGGCTGGACTTCAACATCCTGGCCCCATGCCTCGCTGTAGGATGAAAAGGCAAATACCAGCTACTTCAACTGCTTTCACTGTGTCTGGGCTAGCCAGCTGGTGGTTACCAACCTGAGGCTGACAGGAGTTAGGTTGGATGAGGTAGAGCAAGAAGGAAATGGTAAAGGGCCCAAACCTAGGCTCAACTTCACTGGTAATCAGGAAAATGCAGCGGAAAAAAGTAAAGCAATATTTGTGTTTTTAAAAGACTTACTCGTTTTCTTATTTATGTGTGAGGACTGAACCACCAGAGGCCAGAACACAGCACCTGATCTCCTGTGCTGTAGTTACAGGTTTGGCATTGGTGCTGGGAACCAAATTTGGGACCTCTGGAGGAGCAGTGAGTGCTCTTAACTGCTGAGCTGTCTCACCTGTCCATCAATGTGATGCTTCTTCATCTGGTAGACTGAGGTTAGTAAAACCTAGTGATTTGAAGTTTTCTTCCAAGACTGCTAATGATGAGACTTCCTGGGGAGGCAAGAGAGGGTGATATCTTTTAAATTAAAAAATACATATGCTTTATGCTCCATTAGCCCTCAGTCTCTCCACTAAGAACATGTGAAATATGCATAGGAAGCATACTTATTCCCACATTCTTTACAGCAATGAATGTAGGCAGGCCTTGTAGAATGCCTAAATTAAAAAGTAAACACCCCCCTCCAGTTAGTTCACAACTCTGTACACATACCAAATAAAAACACAGCATTAAATGATGGTTAATGAAAATTCCCCAGAAGATGGCATTGATTGGAAAGTGGTAGAGTTTGAAATACCATAGGAACATAAACCTTAATAAAATAAACATAAATCAAAATTATAATATTTTATGGAAACAGATGTGTTTATGATTGTAGGACAGCCTGAGTGAGCTTGGGATTTCACCGGGATCTACAGTAAGGGCAAATTCAAATCTATCACATATAATTATCCAAGATTAAAACCACAAATTGTAGGCTGGGCAGTGGTGGTGCATGCCTTTAATTCCAGCACTCAGGAGACAGAGGCAAGCAGATCCCTGAACTCAAGGCCAGCCTGGTCTACAGACAGAGTTCCAGGACAACCAGAGATACACAGAAAACACTGTCTCAAAAAATTATTTAAAGGAAGAGAAGTAAAATCATCACTATCACCACCAGCACCAAAATCTCCAAACCAACCAACCAAACAAAACTTAAGGGTTGAAGCTAGAGAAGAGGTGAGAGTTTAGCTTCCGTCAGCCATGTGTGAGATGTTACAGAGATGATCATATGTATAGATTGTGCACCGATACATTCACATGCATAGAGCCATCTCAGGAAGAAGCCTGGGGATCTGTGCTTGCCAGAGACCATGGCACATCAATTTGTTGTGGTCCCACCAGCTGAGAAACCCCTATCCTCAAATCTGGAGCACTGCTCTACTCGATCCTACCTGGTTGGCCCAGATTTATTTGGGTTTATTATTGCCTGACTTTTCACCACAAAAATATAACCTACAGTCATTGCATACACATGGGAGAGGCAGAAAAAAAAACCCCAAAAAACAAAGGGGAGATCACAAAATCTCCATAGCGTTAACTGCTTACTAAGCCGTTAGTTATTAATTCAGAAATACCTGAATCTAACCATATGACATGTATTACATTGCATATACTGATTTTAATATATTGCCATAACATTCAATATAATATTTTCATTATAATATTTATTAATTGAGGGTAGAAAATTTGAAGGTGGAAATAAAAATCAAAATGAAAAAAGAATAAATCGCCCAGGTTCCTATCACTATGGCAAACATTCCCTAATGTTGCTTCTGTTCATTTTTTATACAAGTTTATAGAGTTGAAAACAAAACACATGATTTTTGTTGCTCACCCCTGATTAGATGGTGAGACTCTATTGCTGAATATATATCATGCACTTTGGTTGCAGGAGAGAGAGAGAGAGAGAGAGAGAGAGAGAGAGAGAGAGAGAGAGAGAGAGAGAGAGAGAGAGAGAGAGAGAGATCAAGCCAGAATTGACCTGAAACTTTTCTTCCTGTTGCTTGCCTTCATAGTATGAGAAGGCATTATGAAAACTGCTGTATAAGAAAATTTATAATGATTATTACTTGTCAGTGAACTTTTTCCAAGCTGTTCTGATCTTCTAGGCAAGATATACCCGTTAGTGCAATAGTGGTATGAAATTTTGGGAGGTAACCAACCACTCACTTTATGGCCTGTTCTACAGAAAGGAATTCTTGTTGGATATTGTAAATCTGGGGAGAATCTCATAGTTCAGAAGGTCATAGGCTCTAATTGTTGTTGTTGTTGCTAAATGGGTGCTAGCAAACTCTTCCGAATATTTATGTTATATCCATAGATTAGCACTGTGCTCAGCTTCGGCCAGAGAAGTCTTTTTTTTGCAGTGGGCAGTAGTTTAGACAGAGACTGGTCAAAATTCTGAAAATCTATGATGACTGGGTGCTCAGCCTTGACATGGGACATCTATATCAGTCCTCTCAAGGCTTGGGAAGCACTGTGGAAGAAGTGGAAGAAAAAATTTAAGAGTCAAAGGGTAGGGAGGAGTGCAGTGAAAAGCTGTCTTTGCAACATGACATGGCTACTGTACTCATGAACCATGGCCTATCATCCACACAAGGCCTGAATAAGATCAAGCCAGCTGGTTTGGTCGGGCTTCCAGCGGTGAACTCTGATGGGATTCAGTAGACTATATAAACAAAATGACAGGAAGGTGGGAAGATGTATTGGGAAATGGGGAAAGCAGAAGTTTCGACTGGATTTGATCAAGACACATTGTATACATTATGACACTGACAAAGAATAAACAACATATATTTAAAAGAAAGAAATGCACAGACTATTTGAAGTATAATTATGAGGAACATTATTACTAAGCCCTAGATGAAAGAGGAGAGAGAGCCTGATTTAAAGTGGTCTTTCATACTTAGGATGTGGGAATTCCAGTGGCTATGTGCACTATTACTTTTTATTATTAAAAAAAAATTCCTCAGTGAAATTTTACTAGTATTTTCTGTAGAAATATTTTTGTCTGTAGAAAAATTTAATGACTCCAAATATAAAACAAGGAAGCCTGGTATTCTGTAACAAAGAAATCCTGCAGGTCAGTCCAGCCTGCCCTGCTCCTGACTTGTTTCTTTATCTGAGTATCATTTTATCTATGTATCGCTTCAAGGAAAGTACTCACTGAGGGAACGAGGACAATGAATGTTGTAAGCTCATGTTGGTGTGTCAGTTTCTTTGAACTCGTGAATCACATGGAGCCCTGCTTTGCTTCTCTCTCCAGTCCTTAGGTCCATTCTCACTGTTCTACAGGACCAATCTCACCAGATGCCAAAACCAACATTTTGCTCTTTTCATTATAACATTTTTTTTTGTTTTGCCTTATAGGAAGCTGGCCAAACATTCTGATAACTACTTCTTTGTCATCGTCGTCTTCTTTTTCTTCTTCTCCCTCTCTCCCTTTCTCCCTCCTCCTCCTTCTCCTCTTCCTCCTCCCCCTTTATTTTAATGTTAGTCAAGGTCTTGTGTAGCCCAAGCTGTCCTTGAACTCCTGATATTCGTATTATATTGCACATGCTGGATTTACAGGAATGTGCCACTTTGCTTATATAGTACTAAGCAAGTACTCTACCCATTGGGCTACACCCCCCCCCATATTTCTTCAGCCATGTTTTCAGGATGGTCTTTGTGAGACTGTCATAATTTTTCCCAAATGCTGGCTTTCATCTCAGTTCTGTAAATAAGGGACAGCATTCTGTCTGTTTAATGTACTTTATATTCTCTTAGTCCTGTGTTGAGTCCCTGGCCCTCTACTGTTATAACCATTGTGTGTAGGGAGGCCTGGGCTCACTCAGCCCAGTTTGACTTTCATTTTTTCTTTTCTGCTCTTGGGGTACTTTGCTCTGAGCCACGCCAGCCTAGTCCTGCCTTCCTGGATGCTTCCAGCTCCCAAAGAACTCCTCTTCCTATCCTAATACTTTTCCTTTAATTGTATAAAAACTCCGCAATGCAGACAGATAGTCATATGGTAAGGAATAGGGGAAACAGTGGCAAAATAAAAATAGTCATAGGAATGAAAAGACAGTTGGGCACTGTTAGAGCAGAAGTGGAAGGGCAGGGAGTGAGAGCATTGGACATGGGTGGGGATGCATTTCCTACCTTGCCGCTCACCTATAGCAGCAGCTGGCAGGCACCTAACACTCACAACTGAACCCTTGGATGGAGAGACTCACTCACATCTCACATGATCCTGTGGCATGGACCCATCATAACTACCTGCATTTTACGGTGAAAAAGACTGTCTTTTGTTCAAGCTGATTAAGACAGGCACAGAACAAGGATTTAAGTTTAGGTAGTCATGTTCAGTGGTAGGCTCTCATCCCCTACCTTACTCTACCTTTAGAAAACTAACCCAGAAATCACCAACATTCCTGGTCCACTAAGACTGTTGATGTTCGATGACATCCAGACAGGTACGTGTGCACGTGTGTACATGTGTACATGTGTCTGTCTGTCTCTGTCAGTCTGTCTGTGTGTGTCTGTGTGATTGAAAGAGAATGAACACCCCAAAATCTTTTACCTGGTGTTTATGGAGCTTCTCCTTCCGGATGTAGTAAACACCTGTTAATCCTCACTCTCCTTACTTGGGCGTCTCCTAAAAATACTGTCTTGGGATGAATGTAGAAGGACTGGGATAGTAAAAACGAAGGATAATCAGGCTGATGAGATAGTTTGGATGATATATGTCTGCTATGCAAGCATAGGGCCCTGGATTCAGATCCTAGCACACTTGCAAAAAGCCAAGCATGACAGTGTGCCTGTAACTATAGGGGTAGGGGCCGGGGATGGATCCCTGGTACTTTTCGGCCAACACAAGTAATGAAGAGCTTATGTCACCCCACAGTCTGAGGGTATAGTCCTTGTAAGTGGTGAAAGGCCTGGTAGCAAGAGTGTGAGGTGGGAATACGTTGCATCTGTAACCAGGAAGCTGAGAAAGGAATGAATGCTGGTTTTCACTTGGTCTTTTTTATTGCCAAGAATCCAAATCATCAAATGATGCTACCCACGTTCAGGACTGTCCTTCCACTTCGATCAGCCCAGTCTACACAGGCCCACGGGATTGCGTGGGGTAGTTCTAGGTCCTGTCTTTTGGAACACAGTCCCGGCATGGAGCCGTGTGAGGAGAATTCTGCATGCTTGTGAGAAAACTCCAAGAAGACAGTGCAAGAGTCTTGTGACCCCAGGTTCTTCGGAACACATAATGGTTCTTAGAGTGTGTTTTGTCCTCTTCCATGTGTAATAAACAGGAGTGGGTTCACTTCATATTACCTTCTTCCATTTGCTTTTATTATTCCGTTAGTATTTAAACTGTCCTTTGTGTGCTTCTATGGAAAAAAACACATTTGGGCCATGCATGGCTTGTCCTTGTGATCGTATACACCTTGAACACGTGAGCTTTACACATATGACCTTTCTTAGGTCTCAAAGTGTAAACTGTCTGATGCTCTGAATGTAGTTGTCTATTGCATGAGACTTTAGTCTGACTCATTTATCAGCTCCATTCTCCAGGTCCCATTGTCCCTCAGATATTATTAGATGAAAGTTTTAAGTAAAATGCTTCAATAATATGGAACATCAGCACTTTGCTGGTTGTAATAAATGAAGACCTGAAAACCTGGAAATATTAACTGCTCTGGAATGTTCCACTAATCTAATTAAGTTCCCCTCCTCTCCCCCACAGGACTGTGTCTAGCTTCTTCTGACTTGTTATATCACAGGAAGCTGGAAATGGTTTTGTGCTTATATCAAGATGATAACCATAGATTGATGATAACCATAGATCACTAAAAACAGCAGAGTACGTTATACCGTGGGTATCAGCAGCCAGGGGTGGCGTGGGGACATAAAGCATAAGCAACAATGAGCAAGGCAAAGAAGGTGATGAGGTCACAGCTGATTTTTTTCTCATTCAGATTTGACTTTCCTACAGGTCCTCTTTAGAAGGTTTTGTTTTAGGTTAATAATACAAGTGGTTTGGGTGTGTAAGAGAGAGGAGGTGGGGAGAGGGGAGGGGAGAGAGAGGGAAGGAGGCTAAGTGAGCAAGGGGGAAAGAGAAAGAGGTGGAGGAAGGGAGAAGGAGTGTGAGAGAAACAGACAGTCAAGAGACAGATGGGGCAGAGAGAGGAAGCTTTACAGAATGTAATAAAAAAAATCAGGGGTGAATTAGAAGCCCCAGAAAGCAAACCAGTGCCAACAAAAAAGTGATCATGTGCAGACCACCTCTCCTTCCCAAGAACTGGATGAGTTATGGATTGTTCTTTCTATTTTACAGACCAGGAAAGCAAAATCATGCACCTGTAAGACCAAATCTGAGTTCAGAGTTTATTGTTATTTTGCCTCATTTCTCAAAAATCCTCCTGCCATTATCCAGGGCCACACAATGATGACAAGTTATACCACCAGGACAAAAGGTCTGTCCTTTGACATCTGGTTCTAGGATCTGTTACCATACTACTCTACCTACATAGCAAGCACACTTCACAAACACACTTTATTAGCTAGTGAAATCATCACAATGATGTGTGTAAAACACTATGAGATGCCCCATAAGATGATTTTTTTTTCCTTAAGTGATAATTTTATCTGGGCTGAGGCCATGTGGGTGAATTCAAGACTCCCCAGACTCCTTGACAGCCAGGTGAGTGCATGCTCTCTATGGATGTAAAGCTGGCATTCTAACTCTGGGAATATTCTGAAGCTAGAATATTCATGACCCTTCTAGGTCCCCTTCTTATAGGCTAAAATGGAGATGTGATGACCAAGGTAGAGTTATGCTGGGCATTTCTAGTCTCAAGGAAACTCTGGACATGGATACAATGGCTGGCAGGGCAAGAGATCTTGAATGATTTGAGAAATAAATAAAATGTTGCCTAATATAAGATTTTGGAGAGTCATGGTGTGATGATGAACACCTGTAATTCCAGCAAGGGGGAGGCTGACTCAGAAGGATTAAAATTTGACCCAAGATTTGGGCATCCTGGTGAAACTAAATCTTAAAAAAAAAAAGAAAGTCCTGGTTTTGCTTATTATTTTTTTTTGCCACAGTAAAACTTAATTCTAACTAAAGCACACCCTTACTAAAGAAAATTCTGAAGTAGTTATCCAAAATTTATTTCTTCTTAAAAGTGAATAAAACCCCAAACATTTGCTTAAACTATAACTATTTCATCATTATTGTTTTTCTTTGGAAGTGGGGATGTTGGACTGGGGCCTAGAAAGTATGTCTTGGGGTTTTAATGCTTTTTTGATGGTTTATGTAATGAAAAGTGGAGCTCCTGGGGAGCTTTTTTAGGAGATCAGGACAAATGGACTAAAAACCAAAGCATGATGCAATATCCTGAGCACAAAAGGCCTGTCCTTGGTCCTCTTCCCGCAAGAATGGGGAAGCATTTATCCTCTTTCAAATCCACTTCCCAGCTCTGTGTTGCATTGCAGCAGTCAAATTGACTAGGAGATCATGCCCCTGTACACTAATGGCAGAAAAGGCTTTTAAAAACCATGCCTGCCTTTTGTCCTGCCACAGTGAAAGCTTGTTGGATACAACCATCCCTGTTTAGCTGAACAATATCTATACTCTGCTGTCGAAAGGGTGAATTCTCTAGCATATTTCATGGAGATCTGGTTAGCTCAGTCTCATGCCAAAGGTTTCCTAGACTATATAATCAACTGTTTTCAGTGACTTAGCTCTTCTGCAGAGATCATACATCCAGGAGAACACATCTTTGTTTCAACTGGACCACAGAGCAGTTTCAAGCCCCAAATGACATAGAATCCTTTAAGAATAGCATGGGAGTGGGGAAGACAGCTCAGTGGGTAAGAGCATGTGTGCAGAAAATCCAGGGATGTTGCACATGCATCTGTAACCTCCCAGCACTGGTGGAGGGGGAGTGGAAGGCAGGTGCCTCCCTGGTGCTTGCTGGCTACCAGCCTAGCTCCAGGCTCTGTGGGAAACTCTGTCAGGGGAATAAAGCAAAGAGTGATAGAAAGGAACACCCAGTGTCCTCTTCTGACTTCTATACTGCCTGTGTATCCCCACATCCACAGGGGTACATATGCCCCCCCCCACACACACAGACACACACACTCAATTACTGCAGTAATTCTCACTTGCAATACACCATACAAAGAATTAATATTTATTAAAGGGTATTTTAATACTTACAGATACAAATTTAACTTCAGTTAAATTCTTGAAGTTAGGATTGTCCTGTGATGTGGTTGCTGATCCAGTCTCCAAGAAAGCAGGAACTAAACAGGGGGCCCACTCAAGATCCCAGCAGTCTTTTTCAATGGGGCTGGCCACACCTGTTCAAGCTCCTGGAACTCCAGAAACACGCCTCCCAGCCTTGTCAGCTAACACCTGAATTCCACATCTCTCCCTTTTATCTAACTAAGAAAGTTCTAAACTAAGACTATATACAATAGAAATTATTATAAGGTAATGTCTGGGGGAGGAAAAGGCAAAAACACAAGCATGGTCAAACTACAACTAAAACCCAACAAATATAAGGTACATCCTACATGTCTAGAGTATTAGTAAATGGTAAGATATATGAATTACTTCAAAACTGTTTATCTGAAATAGTAAAAATCTAACACCTAATGTTCCTTGCTAAGAGATGATAGGATAGTAACCTGACTAGTCTTCAATCTCATCAAGACCTGAGAAGGAAAATATATTACCTGAAAGTCACAAGCACATGAGAGAAGCTTCCAAGATTTGGGAGAGGACAGCAACATTCAGCTACATGGACAATCACTCACATTTTTCTGTGCTATTGGAATATCCATCATTTTGGCTACAGGCCTAGGATATTTGACAGATCTTTTCAGGAACAGGACATTTTTGGAGAGACTGTCTTATTCTGTCTAGGCAGGTTTCATCAGTCTCAATCCATCATCTTGTTCATCCAGATTGGATAGCATGCATACAGTCAGCAGTCGAGGCAAGGCCACTCTATGCCAAGAGGACAAACTCAGAAAGGAGTGTCTTTGATGCTCAACTTTATCTCGGGAAAGGAACAGTGACGCCAGGAGTCATCACGTCTCTCACGGCCGAATTCTGAATAACAAAATGTTAAATGCAATATTCTCCGGGTCTGTGAAATGGTTGAAGACTCTTATCTATCTGATACATTTAGCATGTATCTGGGAAGTCTAGGCAACATGACTGTTACATGACAAACCTAAGTAATGTTGACCTGCAGTTATGATCATCCTAAGGACTGAAGCTTACATTGTAAAATTAGGTTACCTATAAAGGGGTGTACAATCTCTGAATGATGACTTCCAGCATGACTATCATACAAACATTAGCCAGAGGTACATGTACCATGCAAAATGATAACAGTATTTTAAATATATATATAATATACATATCATATATAAATGATCTAAACAGAGGTATATAAAATATCTTGTGTACATAATATGACTAGCATAATTATATATTATGTCTAGTATAGTTAAATGGAGGTAGCAATTGCATAGTGGAAACCACAATAATGTGCAATTATTTAAACAGAGGTAAAATATGGCAATTACAGAATAATTTTGTATCAATATACAAGTTATCTTGACATATAAAACAATTTGTATCAATATACAAATTATCTCAATAAAACATGTAAAATGATTTCACATTTGTCCTGACACCACAGAAACAGGGAGGTGATGTGAAAATGTCTTTCTGTATGCTGTAAATATCAATCTTTAAATAAAAGACTGTTTTGGCCCATGACAGGCACCATAGAAAAGTAGGCCGGGAAATCAGAATAGGTAGTAGGAGGGCAGAGACAAATACAGATCAAGCCAGATGCCCAAAGAAGAAAGACGTAGAGAATACAGGTGAGCCACGGGCCATGTGGCAGACAGATTAATGGAGATTGGCTGAGTTAAGATAAAAGAGCTAGCTAGCAATGTGCCTAAGCCATAGGTCAAACAGCATGAACTTAACATAAGTGTCTGAGTCATTTTTGGAACCTAGGCAGTGGCTGGCGACTAGGTGCTCTGAGATGGCAGGTCTGTGGGCCTGGACCTCTGGCCAAATGGGGCTGGAAACCTCATTGTAATAGATGGTGTGCATCCCTTGATGGGCCAAATACCCACATAAAGCCTGAGAAAGGTTAGAAAGGGTTCTAGAGCAGAAATAGAGCCAAAAACAGCTTTCAAATTGTGTATCTGAAGTGGGTCATTGTACAGAAATAGCATGGCATCCGGGCCACATTCAAAATGGCAGCAGCAGACTTATGACAGGTAAGATAAGCTACAATCAGGCTGGTTCCCAAAGTCTCACAGAAGACTCGGTAGCATGTGATTGATTTAAGGTTTCTGTTTATTTTGAACAAAAAGGAAACAGAGTCAAAGACAATTTCTTAGTAGCAGCATTTTTGGAGTCTGTTCTGTTTACTGATGGTGAACAGAGATGTGGTCCCTTTAAGAGAAACATCCTGACTCAGCTTTATCTGCAAAAAGTATGTGGCTCTTTAAGAGAGTGCTAAAATTTGAAAAGCTCTTCTAGTTAAAAAATGATTAAAGATTCACAATAAAACAGATTCAGATTTTAAAAACCATATAAACAGGTTACAATGTGTGTAAAATATACATAAGCTTCAAAGTAAATAGAAAGGTTAAAAACTAAAATAATAAAAATATAATAAGCCACATAAAGATAAAAAATAGACACAGAGTCTAGATTATGGTTATTATGTTTTCTTTTAATTTTTGACTGTTAATGAGCTAACTACAAAAGACAATTGATTACAAAGGCTACTGCTTTAAAAATATATATTTTAAAAATATCTTGACTTTAAAATTTGTGTCTAAAGATTTATCACCTTAGAAGAGAGATTTCGTTTTTGTTTCCACAGAAGATAAAATCCTATAGATTTCTTCCAAGCAAATATAATTTTGTTAACCAGACCACCTAGGATTTCTCTAATGAAAAGAGATGATCACATCAGCTTCAAAGCTACAGACTAAAATGATCCAATCTCAAGAACCTATAAAATTGCCAACGCCCCTTAATCAACAATAATAATAAAAAACTATTCCCAAATACCCAAAATATTATTTATATATGTTTGCTTTCATTATAAATAGTTAATAGTCATAGTTAATCTCTTTCTTAAAAAAGGAGATACGGTGTATGCATGATTTTAAAAAATTAGATCATTGAATTTACTTTGATCAGAAAATCAGCTGTTAATTTCAAAATATTTTACATTAGTATAGGTTTTCGTTTATTGATAAAAATTTAAGGTCAATTTTGTTATGCCGTATATATCTTCCTATTCTTGTTTAAAATATGATGGTATGTAACTGATTTAAAATTGTAATGTATAACTAAGAAATGCTTATTAGTTAGGTTTTTAGATATACAAAGATATACTTCCATTAGATAGCTAATCTTCAAGCACTTTTAAGACCTACAGAATATGATATTTAAAATATTTTAAGAACTTAGACTTCTCTGGACAGTGGGATAGATCTGCTCCTGGCACACCCATTTACCTCAAGAGAAAAAAATGAGCATTAAGGAAACTCCATATAGAGTTTACTTTATTTGTGACAACAGTTAGCCACTAGACAAGAACCTGTTCTTGTGTTGACTGCTTGACAGTATGCTGTCTAAACTGGACATGCAGATTTCATAAGAAAGTGACCTCTGAACTTTGGCAGAACAAGCCAAGATGGTCCTTCAGGTTCCTGCTTTGCAGAGAAAATGGTCAGACATTCTTCAAGACACAAAGAAAAGCAACTAATGAACTATACCAGAATGGGCAGTGAAGTCCATCAGATTTCCTGCTTCACTGAAAAGTATGCCACAGTCTCTGGGCCTGTAGGCTGAAGATGGATGCCCCAACTTTATTTAAACAAACAACGTTGGGTAACTGTCCAGCCAGATAGGTGTCATCTCTGTCATTTCTAGATTTTAGAAGTTACTTGTACTTCCTGTTTACTTGGGTAAATATTATATCCTTCTGTGGTCTTTGATGTAGTTAAAGATTAGATAGTTATAGTTTTTCTTAGTTATTTTACAAGGTATATATGTATATACAACTTTATATTCACAAAGGTAAAATATATGATAGAGTATTTTGTTTAATTTTGCTAAATACAAATAGAATAGTTATTATAACTATAATTCATGCTTGGTAGCTATTTTGTTATATGCAATTTTGCTATGTTAAAATTAAAACCTTCCTTTTTAATTATACAGAAACAGGGAGGTGATGTGAAAATGTCTTTCTATATGCTGTAAATATCAATCTTCAAATAAAAGACTGTTTTGACCCATGACAGGAACCATAGAAAAAGTAGGCAGGGAAATCAGAATAGGCAGTAAGAGGACAGACTGAGAGACAGATCGAACCAGAAGCCCAAAGAAGAAATATGTAAAGAACACAGGTGAGCCATGGGCCACATGGCAGACAGAATAATGAAAATGGGTTGAATTAAGATGAAGCAGCTAGCTAGCAATGTGCCTGAACCATAGGCCAAACAGGATAAAATTAATATAAGCATCTGAGTCATTTTGGGGGCCTAAGCAGTGGCGAGCAGCTAGGTGCCCCAAGATGGCAGGTCTGTGGGCCTGGACCTCTGGCAGAATAGGGCCAGAAACCTCACTGTAACACTCAATGCAAAAAAGGCAAACAAATTCAATATTCATAGAGAGACTAGAATAAAACTTCGGGACATGATTTTCAAACTTAAATGTGTATGGAAATCACCCTGCTGTTAACTGGACCACTTCAGAGGTTCTGATGCATGAGCATAAAAAGTTACATTTCTAATAAAATGTTCAACCATCAGTGACATGAGTCCTGGGACAAGCTCTGGGAACCAGGAACTTAGCATCATTGTTTTAACTCCAGTGGTAAAAGCCTTCCAGAGACTCCTATTAGCAAAACTCTAACTTTTAGCAAGGTCTTCTGTGTCTTTCACAAGACCTTATGAAAGGGCCTTCTTGCCTTTTCTTTTTGAAACTTCTGATCACAAATGAATGAAGTTAGTCATTCTAGTTCCAGAGTCCCTGCCATCACCCCCATCACCCTGATTTTGGAGACACATTACCCATGTGCCCTTGCCTCAGTTTCCTTTTGTCTATCTACTTCCATTTCTCCATCTACACTCACTCTCCTGATGACTTTTTCCATTTTCATGGCTGGAATACTACACTGTGCTGAAAAGATTTGCAGGTCAGTCATATTCCCCAGATGCATAACTGACTCACAGTGCCCCTCCCTATCAGCATTGCTTCTGATGTCCACTAGACACCTTGAACTTAACTCACCCAGCACTAAATGCCCAATTCACTTCTTGCCTCCCCTGTATGCTTCCCTTCTAGGGGAGTATCAGGCCTTAATGTCCCAAGCTGAAATGCGTTCTAAGTTTTCTCAGTAAGTAATATCAAGTATTCTCACCACATATTCCCAGAGCTCCATCTTGTCTGGTGACTGTTCTGGCTTCTTTGTCCTATCTGAAAGTGACCTGGCCTCCTCAGTGGTCTCTTCTTGCAGTGGTATGAAGCATCCTTCAGAATTTCATGTTGAATCACTAATTTTCTCCAGAGTGATTTTATCCAGAGTGTGTGTGTGGGAGAATCAAAACCTTAAAACAGCCTACAGGATTCTAAATGTATTAGTTTCTTTTTTCCCTATACATTTTTTTTTTTTTTTTTTGTGGGAGATTATGTTGTTCCGCTGTAAATAATTGTCCCACCCACTGGTTTAATAAAAAGTGCTGATTGGCCAAAGGCAGACAGGAAGTGTGGGCGGGGCTACCAGACTAGGAGAACTCTGGGAACTGGAAGAACAGAGCAGAATGTCAGAGAGAAGCCGGAAGACTCAGAGGACAACTATGCTGCTCTAAGAAAAGGTACCCAGCCTCATGGCTGAACAAAATAAGAGTCATGGGCTAGTTTAAGGGGTAAAGAGTTAGCAAGTTACATGCCTGGGCCTTAGGCCGATTAGCCTAAAACTATTGAAAGCATCTGTGTGTCTCTGTGGGACTGCGGGTCTGCAGGTCTGTAGGCCCGAAAGTCTAGGCCAGAAACCTCTTACTACAATTTTCCTTCTCCTTCCCCTCTTCTCCTCTTCTTTCTTTTCCTCCCTCTTCTTCCTCCATCCTCTTCTTCCTCCCCCACCTTTCCCTCAGCTCCACCTCACATGCCTTGCTCTTCTCATAAAAGACTACACACATTTGTCCTTCCTCCCCCTGTGAGGAAGTGTTTCCATTCCAGATGTTCAAATCAACAGATTTTCTGTACTACTCCCTGAGAGTGGCCTCAGAGGTCTTTCACAAAGTTCCCAGACCTCACAATGACAGTGGGCAAACTGGATGATGTGGATTCAACAGAGTTGCAGCACCTGGAGGTAGCTATATAGTGGATAGGATATTTCACTTCAGAGCCATGCTGGTGTAAAGGTTGGAAAAGTCAGATCACCTAGACTCTACACTGTGGGTAAATATTGTCTCTCCAGGGCTGTGAACCACATCATTGACATTGTTCTGACTCTCATTGGTGGGGTTGCCCAGACCACACAGGAAGGAGGCAAGAGACCACTGTTGGAGACTGACAGAACTTGTTAATAAGCAAATCTAAAGACAGCAGGGATGGTCAACCCACTGAGCATCGCAGTTACCAGGTATATCAGTGCTAAGGTTTGGCAGATCAACCTAAAATAGTGAAATGTATTCCTAATAAATAAATCTGAAATTCCAGAGTGAACCAAACCAACTTCTCAAAAACTGTGACTATCCCTTCAAATAACAAACAAGCAAAGCTCCAGGGCACATGTTGCTACAAAATCACATCTGGGCACAGTCCTAATCTTCGGTCCACGTGTTTAACCTACTATGGAGAGACTTATTTATTGTGTGAGTTGAAATCTGGGACTAACTTCTGCCCATATGCTTATTGAGCTGCCTACACGTGTCTAGCAAGAATCAAGATCGGGTTCATTTTGGGATGAGGGACAGGGCAGATTGAGATGTTCTCACAAGTTTCCACCAGATGAATTTCTTCCTCTTCCTCCAAGCTAGTAGAGTTAGCTCTGTGGACTGATGAGCTTTTTCTTCTTATTTCACTTGGATGACCAACGTATTCACAAGTTTAATCATTTCCAATGATGGTGACGGACTTTCCTCACTCCGTGTTACCTTCCTCTGGAAAGCTGGCAAGCTTCCTTTATGGAGACCAATCATCATTTCTGATTGATTACAGTTATTTCATGGTAATTACTATCAAGAATGGATTTCTTAGCCAAGCAGTGGTGACACACGCAGGCGGATCTCTGTGAGTTCAAGGACAGCCTGGTCTACAGAGTGAGTTCCAGGGCAGGTTCCAAAGCTACACAGAGAAATCCTGTCTCAAAAAAATAGAATGAATTTCTTTTTCTTTTTCTTGCCTTAATGGCTATTTCTAGTGTCAAGGAACATAACTAGTTTAAAATATCTTTTCTGTGGCTTGGTCCTTTTCTAAACTGTATCGCAGAAATGCTTAGCTGTTTATTAGTTGGTTACTTTTTTTTTCAGGCACGTATTTCATGTAATGATGTCTTTATTCTTTATTTGTTTTTCATGATGAAGATTTGTGACCACAGCAGGAGGAGTAGGATGAGAAGAAGAACACTAGGATTTGTTGCAGGAATATAAGATCAATTTAATGTCATAAAAGGCATTGACGTGTTGATCACAATGGCAGATTATTAAAACAGTTCAATTGGCAGGTATATTTAATAAACTCTCATGTTTTCCTAAATTCAAAGCCAAGATTTTTACACACACACACACACACACACACACACACACACACACACACACACACACACACACACAAACACATACACATTTAATAAAACATTTTAAAATCAACATAATTCTTTGTTGATCCTTTGGGAATTTCACATTATGCACCCCAATCCCACCTACCTCTCAGTTCCTCCATATTGCCCCTCACCCCGCATCACTCCTCCACAAAGAAATACCTATAAAATTAATTAAAACAACAACAAAGTTTAAACAAATGAAAAAACTATCTCCTTCTCCTGTCTATTTCTTCTCTTCAACATCTTTTTATTCCTCCTGCTTGCCCAGGGAGCTGAAGTGTAGCCAGAAGTTTCTGGCCCAGCCTAGCCCCAAAGCCCTGAATCACACAAAGGATTATATTAAATACAAGCTGTTTGGTCTACAGCTCAGGCTTATTACTTTCTAACTCTTATACTTTAAGTTAGCCAATATTTCTTATTTATGTTTAGCCACATGGCTTGGTACCTTTTTGTTGAATGCAGCATTCTCATTCAGCTTCCTCTGTGTCTCCCTGTGGTCCCCTCTCTGCTCTTCCCTTCTCAGAATTCTCCTAGTCTGGTGCCCTGCCTCTTCTTCTTCTCTAGCTATTTGACCAATAGGGGTTTTATTAAACCAATGTGAACAACAGATCTTCACAGTGTACATTATCCCACGTTACTGAGGTGTGTCCAATCAGCCTCACCGCACAAATGTTCATTGCAATGACTAACTGGTCTGGTCAAAGCCTCTGACTTTTCACTGGGCCCTCAGCAAAAATCCTCTCAGATGTCCTGCGGTCATGGGGACCCTGTGGCTATCATTCTGCAGGATCAGTCTCTTCATGTACCCCAGCAGGTCATAAATGGTGTAGATGTCAGGATGGTTCAATCCAAGACCCCGGGATTTGGGCCTGGTTGATAGATGAGCCGATTGATCTGGACCACTGAACTGGCCCACCTCAGGCAAAGGGTGGAGCCAGCTCTCCTAGGCTTATGCCACTGGGGCCAACTTTCCCAGGCCCATGATGACGGGTAGGGCTATATCTCCCAAGTGAGTGTATGGGGACCTTTCTTCTGTGAGGGACAGGACAAGCTCTCCTGCTGCAGTGACTATTGAGAGGTATGACCCCAGGGGTAGCATGTCTCTATGATACCAACATGGTCTCATAAAGCTGATCAGATCCTGAGCATCCACAACAGCAGCTACAAACATCAACTTAGACCCTGGCTGCTTCTGGGAGTCAGCCCTTTGTATTCTTCTTTGGCTCAGTGCAGACATTCACCCTCTTTCAGTCAATTTTCACACATTTTTATATAAGTCAAATCAAACTTCAGTTCTGCAATGTACTTTGATAGTAACTGCATACTTTCTTATTTATGGCTCTTGCTATAATGTACAACTCCATGTTAACTTGTGTGCAATACACCATCTTTCATTCACTAATCTCTAAATGCCATGTGGTTGAGGACTGTGTCTTGATGACCACTGTGTCTCCAAAATGACATTTTTTTAAACTGAGTGAGTAAAGTATATCTTAAATATTAGCTAACATAACCATATTGTATCAGTTTTGACTGACATCTACGTGGTACCAGTTCCACTGCCCATTAGCTCAAGAACTTCTTCTGGATGTGTTTTCATAAGAATGATGAGACTAGAGGGGGCAGAAGGGGAGCACCTTCTCTACATCACTCTGTCCAGTTATGCATGGAAAACAAAGGTCTTTGCCCCTCCCCCCCAAAAAAACCAAGAATGGCTGGTGACCCAGACTTACAAAATTTGGGGCAGATCAGAGCATTTGCATGGGATTTTCCATGGACAAAATTCTTGTCAGAGATTTTTTTCAAAGTAATCCCCAATGTACACTGGGCTTCTAGAGAAAATCATTTTTCTGTGTTTTCCAATTTTTATAATGAGAAGGCTATTATTTTGCTGACCACGAACAAGGTGTTAATCAGAATAAGATGGCTTTTCAAGCCATTGGGCCATTGTGGTGTCCAGTTTGAAGGCAGGTCGTCTGACTGTAATTCTCACTCCAAGGCAGTAGTTCTCAACCTTTCACAGAGGTCACCTGGCACTGTCAGAAAACACAGGCATTTATTTGCATCATGATTTATAACAGTAGCAAACTTACAGTGAGGAAGCAGCAATGAAATAATTTTATTGTTGGGGGTCACCACACATGAGGAACTGTACTAAAGGATCCCAGCACTGGAATGCTTGAGAACCACTGTTCTAAGGCGGTGGTTATGTCTTATTATGCAGATTGGCTTATCTGCAATTAGAATATGCTACTATTAATTCACCAATCACTTGGAAATTTTTTTAGTGACAGTATGTTAGAACTAGCTCATACTGGTTTTAATGTCAAATTTTCAGAAATTTTATAAGCCATGTGTGAAACCCTCAGTAGCTTGGAATCAGCCACAGTGGGAGTTTTACACCATGGAAATTGGCCAACACTAAAACCAAAACATTTTTTTCTTTCAGGGAGAAAGAAGACTCTCTATCAAGTATTTACCAGCATACTACTGGAACAGACTTAGATTTTGCAAGAGTCCTCTGGAGAGTCTAAAGACATGGCTTTAGATCTGAGTGACCCAATCCTTCATATGTGTGGTTAACCAAGAGAGATTCTGGAATACCTCCCCACTCTGTGAATGCTTAATATATTAGGGGCCTTCCCTCTCCAGACTAGAGAGATTTGAATATTTTAGTGAATTGTGAGGCCAAATTTCAAGAGGCCAAAAGGATTAGGGATCAGTTAAATGTTATACAACAGTCAGCTCTTACACACACACACACACACACACACACACATACACACAGGAGAGGTGGGGGAGGAGGGAGAGGGAGAGAGTCAGGTACTTTACCTAAGTATTAATTCTTGTTTATGTGAGGATAATTTTTCCTGTATTTGGAAAGAGCAAAAGTCCCTGTTTGTGTGTATGGGACAGATACTAAGGACTTGGGTCATCTCACACATGGAAGATTGTAATTTTTCTGTTACAAAAGTATCCCTTCTATAGCAAAAAGTAATTGCTGTGATGCTATCCCATTAGAGCTAGCAGTGATTGGCCATGATGCCATTTTGTGAGAGCTTTATTTTCTTAGGTGAGATGACTGGGTAGGACCCTCTGTTTAACTTCAGTAGCCATTGTAAAGAGACATTGGTACATCTTTTGAATAGACACTTGTCAGCTCTTTTGGGACTCTTCATTTCTGAAGGGTCAAATTGATTTTTTTTTTTTTTTTGATAGCACAGCACACAGCTTTAATAAGACTTGAGTGGAAAATAGTGGTTTGCATCATAATTTCCTTCTTTTGTTTCTCCATGAGAAAAACAAAACACAATCAAACATACACCAAAGCATTTTATATACTGTGACCGCCTGTACAACTCCAGGCCAACGGAGAGGAATTTGAAAGTTTCAGGTATAGCTGAGTGCCCCTCCCCCTGGCTGCTAACACTGCTTTCATTGATGCCGCCCAGTTCTCTTGTTGACTTCCAGAGCACAGGTCCCAAATTCTGACACTATTAAATGTCGCACATCGACGCTCCGTTCTTTTTAGATAGAGTCGCGTATTTGTTGTTGGTGGTCTTCTTCATTATTTAAATATCACATCCTGGCTGTTTCAGGATTTCATTGCCAACTTCCCACTGTGCTCCACTTCCAAACTCGGCTGCCTAGGAGAACTCTCTTTTGCTTGCACATGACCCTTTATATGTAGCATACCTGACTGGAGCTTTCTATCCTGCTGGCAGTATCCCTCTGGAAATTCAAGCAATTTGGTAGCCATTCTCCTCCTCACCTCTGACATTCACTGTATCATGGAATCCTCATCATTCCACTCATAATGTCTAACATTGTTCTCTCCCCACCAATATGAGCTCTCCTGGTCTGTTGACTCACCTGCCACAGCAGTGCCCTAAAGGTTCTCCCTGTCTATGTGTCTATGTTCATGCCCCTCCTGAAATCTCACACAACCTGAGCTCCATCTTACTAAAAGAAGATCACTCTTGCTCCACATACAGATAATGTCTTTAAGATTGGAAATCTGAGTTCTTTGGCATCCAAGGCCTTGTGGTCCAGCCTGGTACTCACTGTGCCTCATCCTATCCAGTTACTGTGAACCTCATTAATTAAACCAAGCTACTCCCCAGTTCACATCTTCAAGCCAGGGACTTCATTTAGCTGGACCATTCCTTTCCTGCTTTCTATCTGAATGGCTTTAAGTTGTCATGCAGCCTTCAGCCCAAACAACTTCTATTTTGGGCTCTGTCTACATTAGATCCATCCATACCATCATTGCTCTCTTTGTCTCTAGGACTTTCTCTTCATATGCATCAGTTCTGGTACTATTACATTCTTCTCCACAGATGTGTTGGATGTCCTCCCACTTCAGCAGAGTAGAGTCCATGGGAACTACAAGTGTTTCGTCCACATTATTTGGACAGTAATTGCTGAGATCATGAATCTCTTTTTAGTCTCACAGATTTCCTTCCAGTTTCACAGAACTGGGTTTTGCTTCATCTTTTCGAGACCAGTATTTCAGCCTGTGTTGAATGCCTCACCTGGACTAGCTAGGCTATTGCTAAGGTCAGAGGACAGCATTTCTGCTTCAGCATGTGAGTGTGTGTGTGGGGGGGAGGTAGAGGCAAGAAAGAAATAGAGGGATGAGCTGGAGAAGAGGAGAGAGCAATGCTGAGAAGTTTGCAAAGACTTTGTTCCCTTGGTGGCCGTGTGCGTACACTCAGTGGTCACATCCGACTTCTGCATGCTTCACGCTCAAGAGCTTAGAAGAGTTTGTTAGCTTCTTCATTCAACTCTGCTCTCACCAAGCTTCGTTCCCACATACCATCCATGAAGAGGAGGTGGGGAAACCCCTCAGACTGCGATGTCAGTCTAACCTCATGGAGGACAAAGGGAACAGCAGAGGGATAACTAGCATCGTGTTTAATTTCAAGTGAATTTTAAAGAAAATTGTAGTCATACCTATGAGGGCAAAATCATCTACAAGTGGAACCCCATAACTCCAAGAAAAGTCTCTCTCCTTTATATATCAGCACGATAAATGATGATTAAAGTTTTTTCAAATATTAAATGATTTTTTGTGTGTTTTGGAGATATATTTTTATCAGCTCTTCCTTTTTCTTTTGGGTTTGTGTCCTGTTAAGCTCTCTCCACATTTACTTTGACAGGTAGTTCATTAATTTTCCTTTTTCTTCTCTTTCTTTGTCTATGGATATGCTGTGCACATGCTTGTGTGAACGTGCATGTGTTTATGGATGTGTACACACACGTGTGCCTGTGGCTGTAGAAGCCAGAGGTCAAAGAGGTCAAAGTTGAGTGACTTTTCTCAGTTGTTCTCCACCTTATTTTTTAAAATAATCTCATCACCATTATTGTTTATTATTAGTGTATCTGTATATATGTGATGTAAGAGAACACATATACCCATGTAAGGGGTCAGAGGACAACTCTGTGGAGTTGGTTCTCTCCTTCCACCTTTACATGGGCTTCAGAGATTGACTCCAGGTCATCAGGCTTGTACCTGCTCAACCATATTGCTGACCCTAAGCTTTAATTTTTAAGATGAAGTTTTTCATTGAACCCGGAAGTCATTTCAGCTAGGCCAGCAAAACCCAGGCATCCCGTTTCTACTTCCTCCATGCTAGGATCGTAGAAGGACACTGCCATACATACATGGGCACTAGGAATCTGAACTCCGGTCATCGTTTTTTCTGGAGCAAGCACTTGGGAGCACAATTCCTTTCTCAAGATCCTACTTTTAATTTCTCCCAGTGCATTATAACCTCACTCAACTGAAGACAGCTGGATAGATGTGCCCAATAGCTCTTCTTAGATACCTAGTCTGACTACTGAAATAACTACCCTGGAGAATGGCAGGACAACCCTAAACTGCATCAAAGAGCAGCATCAGCGCTTTCTCAGTGTTGGGTGGCTTTTCCTAAAGCCTTGTGGAATCATGCTCAATCCTTCTGTGGGGAAGTATTTCCTCTGGATTAAGATACTGACCCCTTTTGGTAAGAGGGAAACTCTGGGATCAGAAAGCTTCGGAAACTCTCAGCCCATCTTTAAGGGAATGTTAATAATAAACTATTGCTGGGCATGGGGAAGAGACATTATTCTATGAAGCTGAATACATGCTGTGCCATGCATCTTAGAGAAACAGCTTTTGTGAGTGGTCACCCATCCTTGAGTGGTACCCATCCTTGAGTTGTCACCCCCCATAATTGAGTGGTCACCCATCCTTGAGTGAGTGATCACCCATCCTTGAGTGGTCACCCATCCTTGAGAGGTACCCATTCTTGAGTGGTCACCTATTCTTGAGTGGTACCCATCCTTGCGTGGTACCCATCCTTGAGTGGTCACCCATCCTTGAGTGAGTGGTCACCCATCCTTGAGTGGTCACCCATCCTTGAGTGGTACCCATCCTTGAGTGGTCACCCATCTTTGAGTGGTCACCTATCCTTGAGTGGTACCCATTCTTCAATGAGTGGGCTTTTTAGTGATGGACCTACCCAGTAACTGTCCCTCCCCAACCTGGTTTTTATAGGGAGATCACAGAATCTACCATTTGCAAGAACTCCAGAACTCCTGGATAAATAACAGGACTATTCTGTATTGCCCTGAGTCCTGCTCAGAACCGGCGTCTCTCCCCTGTAGCACAGTAAGGTGACAGGAACACTGTTCTGTATTGAGGGTGTTTTGAAAAGGTGTGTGTGGGGGGGTGGGACTGTGCTTCTCTAACTTCTGAGAGCTTAGAATAAGGGAGGAAATAACCACATGGCAACATGACACTATACATAATCAAACCCTTCACTGCCACGACAGCTCCAGCTGTGAAGGACACTTCCTCTCCCTCTGGATCACAGGTCTCTACCCAAGTGTCAGAAAGTTTTCTTCTTAGCCACAGTTCCTATTAACACAAAGTCATCCATTACAGTGATAGACTAATACAAAATGTCCCCAGACAATCTAGGTGCCTTCAGAAGTATTCAGACACAGAGTCAGGTGATTAAATAACCATGGGACAAGGCTATCAGAGGGCATTGTTTTTAAGAGGTGACCATGAACTAATTCTTATCTTCCTCTCTGGAAGGGGATTGTATGATTTTTCCCCCCTTGGAGAGACATTAACAGATGCCTGGTTTAACACAATAGGGCACTAATAACAGATTTAAAAAAAAGTGATTCCACACAGTTCTAGGTGTCTGTGTGTGTGTGTGTGTGTGTGTGTGTGTGTGTGTGTGTGTGTGTGTGTGTGTGTGTGTGTGTGTAACACACATGTGAAAGTCAGAGGACAAAGTTTCAGGAGTCAGTTTTCTCTCTCCACCATACTTTGAGGCAGGGCTATCATCTTCCCGCTGCTATATAGTGCCCAGGCCACTTCTTCTCTGTCTATCTCCCTCCAATCTCACTGTAGGAATGTTAGAATTACAGATATAGACCAGGACACCTGATAGGGTTTTCGTTTTGTTTTGTTTTTATTTTAAGTGGATTGGGGATTGAACGTGGGTTTCTTTGTTCGGCTACAGCACATATCTTCACTTATAAGCCATCTCTTTCTCTGGATTCTGAGCTTTAGAAAATCACCTTTATTAATGTATATTTTTCTGAGCAACTTAAGTTGCCAGTGTTCAGCATAAAACCAAATAAGGTTAGAAAAATGTTTGCACAGCCAGATGACCATGGGCACAGACATAATGTGGAAGACTCCCCTCCTCCTAAGCCTTCTTTTGGGGTTCTGGTGCTATAGCCTGGTCCACACCACCTGATACATAGGCAACAAACACAAAATAGGACCTGAATCTTTTATACAGTTCTTTACTCATTGAACTTGTAATTCCAGAAGACAATTGATTAACATCCTGAAAATCTTTCTCCTACTCCACACCCACCCAGTAATTATAGAGTGGAGGGGTAGGACTTCGAATCTTGCCCCTCTGGTTAGGGTCAGCCATGGTTTTAGACCTGTGATGTTTGGGCTTCTCTCATCAGCTTCCCTCTTCTCTCTTTCTGCAGATGTCTAGGATCAGGCATTTGTTGGAAGGCTCAGTCAAGTTAGCTACTGCTGATGTCCACCACTATATAGAGCATCCCTCTCATGATCATGAGTCCTGCCCCCCGCCCTTGGCCAACTATCTCTAGTTCCTTTTCTAGATTATCACCTATTCAGAATTTTTGTACAAATGATACCAAACACATAGGCAACTGGTCTTTGGTACCTGTTTTCCCATGTAGCCCAATGTTGGTGAAACCCACCCCGCTGTGTGCCACGCACAGCATCTGTGTCGTCACTTCCACTGCTGCATATGGATTCATCACAACTCAGGCATGGAGCTTCTGTTCTTTCCTTTTTCTCAAAAGAGAAGTGATCCATCTAGATTCGCAATAGCCTGCTCCAGTCTCAAATGTCAATCTCCCGGTTCTTAATGTAGAAATTTCCAGTTCGGTCTTCAGTCTTCCTCCATTGAGAGTGTGGAAGTCCCCAAGGGCATCCTTCCTTTGATTTATGTATACATGGTAAGAGCATGCTCAATTTAGGAATTCAGCATAGTGATATGCAGAACCCAAATACAGTATCTGCTTCATCAGAGGCAAAGTTTTCAAAATACAAACTACATGAACACTCAGTTCTCCATGGGTCTGAAGACTATGAAGGGAGGTTCCAGTCTTGGTGCACATTAGCTGGTTTATACAAACTGAAGAAGTTATATAAAGTGAAAACCAGAAAATAAGACACAAGAATGAAAAGGAAAAGGCTTTCTTCCTCAGGAAAATGTAATAACTAGAAAAACCATAAGCATTGATATCAAGACAACAATGGTGGGTTTATTTAATAAGCTGGCTATGTGCTTCTCTTTCAGATTATCAGGAAACTGTTATGTAATCGACCAATGGTAACTCTAAGTTGATCTCCATCACACATTAATGGTACAGCTTTATCATTAAGTTTGTCTCATTGAGATTAAGGCTAAGACTTCATCTTCAGGACACTCAACATCGATGTGTGTGCTGAGTGATCTGTGGAAATTGTGGCTTACATCCATTTACTGTGTGATGTGCATGTCTGGCACAGTCTGTCTTCATGCAAAGACTGTATCATTGTTCTTTCTTAGACCCCATTCCAATGCACTTCCTGCACTGGCTTCCAGCCAATCCACAGTATCTCCAAGGAAACCTAGGGCCGGTTGCCATGGACACTCCTTTGCTGATAAGTCACAGAGCACCTCTTCACTTCTCAACGTGCCTGGGAAGCAAGTCCTTTGGGCAGACAGACAATTGTATTCATTGACATTTCTAAGCCCCACTAGCTCACATCCCTTCCATGTGTACGGAATAGACATACAAAGGGGCCTTTCAAATATTTGTACCTGTCCAGACGAGCATGGAGTGAAGCTAGCCTATCCTTCTGTAATTTGGTTTCAAGCCATGGGGGATAAGTAAGTTTCAGCAAATATCAAGCCTGAATTGAAGGGAATGCACTGGAGTGATCAGAGCATCAGGAGGAAGAAGTGCAGGGGAAATTGGCTTGAAATATTGTTCTTGGTTTTGCAAAACTCAAGGCCATGCCCTTCTGCATTTGGGAGGCTGCAGAGAGTCCATGATTCCCTACACCAGCCATTCCTAGGTGTTCAAAAGGTAGCAATTGTTTTTTTGGCCACATAACTATTTTGCTTAGAACTTACTATTAACTGGAAACCATATATTTGCTTTATTACTGGCCCATGGGCAGTTTTTTTTTTTTCTCTTATAATTTTTGGTATTGCAGCATTTTCTGAATTTTTTTTCTTGGACTCTCTTAGCAGTCCAAAAGCAGATTGAACCCAGGATCTTCTAATATGATTTTCCCCCAGCTCTTAGGATTTAAATCTGCTAAATCTCCCACCGGCTTAAGTTTTCACTTTTCTTCCCAAGCCCTGGAGCCTGTAGGAAACAGAGGCTGCCAGCAGAAGAGAGTTGGTCACTAGGGGTCCACCTGCCCCTGCTGTTGGCATTGGCATGTGCTCTGCTTTTTGGCTAGTGTGGTGGTTTGAATGTGGCATGTTCCTCCTAGGCTCAGGCTCCTAGGGAACACTTGGTCCCCAGACAATAGGGCTATTTCAGGAGGTTACAGAAAAGGGGAAGGTGCAGCCTTGCTGGAGAAAGCTCATCCTTGGGGATGGGCTTTGAGACGCTGTAGCCTCCACCCATTTCTATCTGGCTTTCTCTGCCTACTGTTTTTTTGGTTGAAGATATGATGTCTCAGCTTTTTACTTCAGTGACTTGCTGTCTTGTCTCCCGGCAATATGGATTCTTCCTCTGAAACCATAAACCCAAATGAACAATTTCTTCCTTAAAATGTCGTTGGTCATGGTACTTAACCACAGCAACAGGAAAGTGGCTAATACAGCTGGTATTGTACTAATAAGCCATACCCTCATTTCCTAACTCCATACACTGAACCTTCCAATCTCTGCCTTCACTGCTACAATGCTCTAAAATCCCCACTAGACCATGAACTAGAGTAAACTTTTCCTCCTTTGAGCTATCTCTATCAGGTACCTTGGACAATACACTAACAACAGATACTTTGTCACCAGCCTGATGATTAAAAAGCTTGATACCAAACCTCGAGGATGGTTCCTTGTGTTTGGTCACATGGCCATACTTTCTTTTGTCCCCAAAATGACTGCATAGCAAAAGAAGTCCAGATAGGAAGCTTACTTACAGTCAACACAAAAATATGAAGAATAATGTTTTTAAATGTTTAACATAAACCATGTGAGCAGAGAGGGAGCTATGGAAACATACACTCCAGATTGTTAACATGAGTCAGCATGTGGAGGAGGCTGGGTAGAATTACTGTGTATGGAGCAAAGTTATTAATGCTCTGCTTTGTGTCTGTATTCCTGGTGCTTTCTCTCTCTTTTTTTTTAAATGAAAATAATTTAGAAGTGAAATTGGCAAGTTGTTATTTTTAGGAAAATGAGTGGCAGCTAAAAAAAAAATACACTTTTCCATATGTGATTATGGGCTACTAATAAGGGAAAATGATAATATAATTTAGAAGGAAGATTCATATTTTCAGCTTGCTCATGAGTAAGGGCTGATGCCGGATTTCTAGAAGAGAGAGAAGGTGACTCAACCTGAAGACCCTCCCAAACACAGTGGGACAGGAACCCCACATAGCATCGCAAACCAAGCAAGGCTGCCAGTTGAATGCAAAGGAATAAAGACTTCGCCAGGTTTATCCATGGACCACCCTTCTCCCTGCACAAGCAGGCTCTGGTAACACACAGCAGAGCTCCCAGGCCAGCACACACTAGTCATGATAATCAGTCTGCTTCGCAGTAGGAGTGCAGAGAACAATCCAGCAGAGGGACAACCAAGCCACCCTGCATCTGAGGCTGTTTTCACCCAGAGCAGACAGTCAGAAGTAGCGACTTGAGAACAGTAGGGGCTGGACAGAGGGAGCCTGCCTTGCTGCTGTCAGTCAGAGTGTGAGTGGACAGAAGAATCATGGGTGGATCTGAGCTGATTTCCCACAGGGGATCTGTTGAATCTTGACCCTTTGTAATGCCACTCTGCTCCCCGGAATGGAGAAGAACCTTCCACTCAGACTCTCAGCATGAACAGCTCAGGAAAAAAAAAAATTATTTCTCTTACTGCTGATAGCTATTTTTGCTTCTTTTTCTTAATTTTCAAAGAACAGGTTCACTCTCTGTTTTCAGGTACTTTAATATTGAATTCTTCAACTTATCTCCCTGACTCCGACTTTCTTTGGATTTATTTTGAAGTTATTTTCCCGATATTTTGAGGTGACTGCTTAGATCAAATATTTATATTCCTTCTTGTTTAATAGCACAAGCAGTAGATGTCTTATGAATTTTATATTAAATAAATCTTTGAGTACATCTAATAAGTTTTTGATGCAAAATTGCCTTTGTCCTTGTTGCCAGCATAGTATGTGATTACTTTTCTTTTTCTATCTGGTCCAGGAATAATTTGTTTTCATTTTAAAGCCCCAAAGATTCAGTTTAACCTATTTTTCCTTAATTTTTATAAATGCATTCTTTGCAAGTTCTTATTTTACGATTTATCTAGGTTTTCTTTCTAATATATTATATCCTCTGCTTTATTGATACCTAATGATCACTTGAAAAGAATAACATTCTCCATAGAAGAGGTTCAGTAAAACATTTGTTTTTATTTATTTATTTTATGTGTACAAACATTTTACTTGTATGCATGTCTGTGTTCCATGTGTGTGCCTGGTTCCTGAAGAAGTCAGAAGAGGGTATCAGATCCTCTGAGACTGGACTTACAGACAGTTGTGAGCTGCCATGTGGGTGCTGGGAATTGAACCAGGAACCTCTGGAAGAGCAGTCAGTGCTCTCAGCCACTCAGCCATCTCTTCAGCCTCTAGTTATTTGGGATTTTTTTTACATCAGTTCCAAGGAGCTGAGTTAATAACACCCATTGTTTCGCGAGACAATGTTATTATTAGTACAAGCCAGGCTCTCTTCTTCTTTAAGCTAATTTGCTTAATCTAGTTTATTTTCCACATGCTCATTCATTTTTCTCTTCTGTGAAGATATAATCTTGTAAGATATATTACTGCATTGTGTGTGCATATGTTACACTTAAATCTCGATGAGTTATTTATTCTATTCTATTTCCTACCTTTTCTGACTCAACAGTCTTTAAGATCTGTCTTTTGTTTTCATTCTCTCTCTCTTTTTTAAAAGACAAGATCTGGCTGGCTTCCAACTTACCCTGTAACTGAAAAGAACCTTGATATTCTGATCTTTCTGCCTGTACCACTCAAGCCACTGGGTTTGCTGTTGTGTGCCACCAAATCTGGTTTGAGATCTGTCTGTAGTATTGTGTGTTCTTTTTTATGATTGCACCACACAATTTCATGTATATCTATCACATGGCACATGCTATTTCCTTCATATTAGATACTCTGTAGGCCAACTCTGCACATCTACAAACAATTTTATAATAAACTACCACAGGCAAGTCCCTTTCCACACCTTTGTTACATGTAATTGATGTGAGGGCTGGATAGTTCCTATTTGTTCAGGATTCTTCTGGACATGGCAGACATTTAACGTCATCTTCAGGTTCCACCCAAAAGTAGCCAGCAATATCCCAATTGTGATCACCAGCAAATGTCTCCAAATACAGTTAAATGTCCTATGGCGGTAAAACTTCCCTAAAAGAGAACAACCCTTCTCAAATGCACCTTCCATCTGTAATTTCAATGCATGTACCCACTTCCCTGATGCTGACAGGGAGGGTGCTGTTGCTTCGGTGTCTTTGCCAACAAAATATACTACCTTGCTTTCTGTTTAACTGATTTGCTGGGTATGAAGTAAAATTTTCTATCAGAGCTAGAAAAGGTGTGAGTGAGGGAAAACAGAGAGAAATCTGTGGGGACGGTGCAGTTGGATAAGGAACAATTTCTTCCCCCTTTTTAAAATCCTTTTTCATTAACTGAAATTTTCATACATGCATGTGATGTGTTTTGATCAGATCTACCTCATTTCCTTTCCCACCATTCCTTCCTATCCCTCCTCACTGTTTTCTCTACCCAATTTCTCATGTTACTTAAAAAAAAAAAAACCCACAGAGTCCACTCAGTACCTCCTGTATTGAGTGGGTGTAGGACTACACTTTGGAGCATGGATAACATCTCAGGGTGACATCTCTGGAGAAAGCTGACTCTCCCTCCCCTGGAAGACAACAGTTGCCCAATGCTCCTAGACAGAAGTGGGATGCCAAGACTTGTAGTAAGAGGTTTCTGGCCTTGACTTTTGGGCCTTGCCTCAAGGTTTAGGCCCACAGACCCACAGACCCGCAGACCCGCAGACCCACAGACCCGCAGTCCCACAGAGACACACAGATGCTTTCAATAGTTTTTGGCTGATCAGCCTCAGGCCCAGGCATATAACTTGCTAGCTCTCTACCCTTCATCCCTGTTCAGCCATGGGGCTTGGTACCTTTCTTTAGAGCAGTATAGTTGTCCTCTGCTTCTTCAGGCTTCTCTCTGGCATTCTGCTCTGTGCCTCCTGTTCTCAAGAGTTTTCTTAGTCTGGTAGCCCTGCCCATACTTCCTGCCTGCCTTTGGCCAATCAGCGCTTTTTATTAAACCAGTGGGTGGAACAATTATTTACCATGAAACAAAACAATACCCCTACAAAGACTCCTTCCCAACTCATGCTGGGATTTTAGCTGGCTTGATATTCTGCAGATTGTATGCATGACCACCCAGCTGTCATGAGTTCAGGTGTATAAAGGCCGTCATCTTCAGCAAACACTGCTTCACTTCATATCTCCACTCTTTCTACTCTGTGAGTCCTAAGTCTTATGGGGAAGAGGAGAGGTGTAGAAAACCCATTGTCCCATTTCAAGTAGAGCTCTCTATAGTCATTTATTATCTGCACACTAACTACTTGTGGGCCTCTGTATTATCATTTCATACAGAAAAACAATCAGCTTTCCTTATTAGGACTGAGAGATGAATTAATCTTCTTTGCTTCTGTGTGAACTTTGGCCTCGTTATTAAAACTCAAGTAGTGTTGGATCATAGACTTATACCCAAGTCCTCAAGTCTATCTCATGAATCACAGTGTCTGTTTTTCACGACCACCATGATGTGTCTTTTACTATAGCTTCATAGTATGATTAGAACTCAAGGATGGGAATATCTCCAACAATGTTTTCATTGCTTAAGACCATTTGGGGCTCTCCTGAGTACTTTGTGCTTTTAAGAATCTCTTTTCAATTTCCGTGAAGAACTGTGTTGGAATTTTTGAAAGGGTTGCATTGAATCTGTAGATTGCTTTTGGAAGGATGGCATTTTCACAAAATTAATCCTGAAGCACGAGGGAGGGGAGGAGTAATTATATTAGTTACTTTCTGTTTCTGTAAAAAACCAGGCAACTATAGAAGGAAGCGTTCATTTGGGCTTTTCCTCCGCATGTGGAGGAGGCCTGGCAGCAGGACCAGGAAGCTGAGAGCTCTCATCTCTTATCATAAGCATGAAGCATTGTCACCTGGAAGGGACAAGATTTTAAGTTCTCAAACAACCCCTTTGACTGTGCTAGGCTGTACCACATAGACCTCCCAAACACTGCCACCAACTCGAGATCAAATGAGCAAATGCTTAGTACTATGGGGACCACTTCTTAGTCAAATCACTACAGGGTCTTCAGTCTTCTGGTGCCTTCTTCAATTTAGAATGTTCTGTATAAAGTTAGGTAAGTGCAGCTGACAGCAGGTAATTGTATGTTTCAAAATAGATGCTAGAGAGGGTTTGGGGTATTTCCAACAAAAAGAACTGGCAATGTTTGAGGTGATGGCTGTAGTGAAATGTCATACTGTAAACCCTAATGTGAACAATTATGTTCACTAAAAGGAAATACATATTATTTGAGTAGTAAAAATACCAGTGATATTAAACACCTCCCAAAGTCTCCTTCTATAATGTTTCTTTGGTCCCTTCCCATCTCCCTACTGTGTGTCCTGTATTTCCACTCTGGGAGTAAATGTGTTCTCTAGTCTCTGTTAGGTACCTGGTCACTTTATCTGTGGTATTTTTTTACTAATCAGAAGCACTAACTTTTTATAGAAGTCTTAGCTAACATTTGATTTATAAAGTTTATGCTTTGGAAAGTTTTTTTTTTTTAAAAAAAAATCATGTAAAGATAAAAATAAATTATTTTTGGATTGATCTATTTAGAGTTGAAATGTGCTTAAATCACATAAGAGAAGCCCAAAATAACTATCAAACTTTATGGGGTGATGGGAATATTTGCTCAGGGATGTGTCTGAGAGAGAAAGGAGCCCTGGATCCTCTTTTATTTGGTTTCTCTGCATGTCAACTCTGTCCCATGCCTCAGTCTCCCTCCGCCACACTTGGGTCTCTGTGCCATCCCCCAATTTCCCAATTGCTCCATGGCTTTCTTCCTTTTAGAAGAATAAACAAATTTACATAAATTTGGATTTTTGTGACTACCTTGGTCTTACAGTGAGATGTTGTCTTAATTCTATATACAGTTGTAAATCTAATTCTCTCACATTTATTTCTTCACTTATTTGTGGTTTATATTTTTTTCCTAAATCACAGGAAATTATGTTTTCCATCACACTGGAAAGAGACTGTCTGTGAGCGGGAAGCTGTAGTCCCCTGCATGTAGTTCATGTAACTGAGTCGCGTCATTTCCAAACCTCTCACTTGTTCCTATGTAAACTTCTACTGTGTGGGTCTCTACTGCTTATTACCTTTTCTGCTTATCTGATTTCTGTTTTTCATCTTCTTCTCTTCTTTGTCAGTGTTTTAGAAGTCATGCATCCTATTTTTATCATTTCGTATTACGTAAATATTCAAAAGCCATCTTTAGCTTATTTTTTTTCCTGCATTTCTCTTATTCAGATTTAAAATGCCCCTCACTGCATTTGATATTATACTGGGGAACTTTAAACTTGTATCATTACTAATAGATTGCAGGACAGTGGGGTTAGGTTCTCCACTTATCCAATATTTCCATATGTTTGGCAGCCATTTTTTATTTGTATTTACATAGGAACCTTTCACCAATGCTATCATCAAAGGGCCATGCATAGTTGTGTCCATCCTTGAGGATGGATCGCCAGTCATCTGCCTCTCTTTTCACATTCTCTTTACAACACTTTCGTTTCCTCTTTCAATTCACTTCTTCTTAAATTATTAACCAACGATTTCTGCTCTGTCTCTCGCCGTATCTTTATCCTCATCTTAATTTCTCTCCCTCATTGGAAATCTGTGTGTATAATGGTCAACTTTCTCCAGAGAAACAGAATCAATACGATACACACAGAGACGGAGAGACTTGTTTTAGGAAATTGAATTTTCAACTATGGAAGCCATCACCCCCCTTCAGAGTGGGTAGTCGGAGAGGAAATGGGAGCAGAGTCTAAACTGAAGTTCAACTTTAGAGGCATCTACTGGTACACACTCTCCTGGCTCAAGCTAGCCTTCCCTGCTCTTAGGATGATTTGGGGAGACACCACTTACAATTCCCATCTGTTCAAATGTAAATTTCACCTCTTAACATCCTCACAGGACATTTTAAATGATGTTTGGCCAAATCCCTGGGAGCCAGACCCTGTCATAGTTAATGCATCAGAGTCAGCATCTAAATGGCCTCATCTGAGGGACTATTCAAACAAAACTAGAAATACTTATTTTTAAACTCCTGATTCTTTGAGAATGGTCTTCAGGTGACATCATCTTCTAAAGGTGACTTTCATGGGAATAGTTTTGTATTCCCACCCTTTTCTCCATGAAAGTCTTTAGCTCTTGCTTTGTTGACTCAATGGGGAAAACCCCCAAATCTCTAATGTAAGTTCAATCACAATTCATACAGTTGTCTTGAAACAAGAATTCTAGTATCCATGCTGACAAATGCATATAATGAAGAGTAAGGACATATTTTCATTCTTTTAAAATAGAATGAGTGACGGAGATAGACTTGATAACCCAGTTGTCAAAACACAAATCCGGCAATCAAAAACACACTTGGCTAAAGAACAAACACACAGCCCAATGAAATATATGAAAACCAAGATGATCTTAAAAATGATGGGGGCAAAATATAAAATATTTAAAATGTGGGATTTTGAAAATTTATCATTGTTACAAGGAAAATTCTGGTTTGTTTTCAAATTATAAACAACAGTATCATCTTGGCAATATAATCCGTATTTGGAAAGCTTAGTTTGGTGGAAATATATATATATAACTGTGAAATTTGTGTGTTTTCAAGGGGTGGTCTAACTTTTACAGTCATTAACTTTATTCATTTATTTTGAGACAGGTCTCACTCTGTAATTCTGGCAGCCCACACTAGTATAGAAACTTGTTTTCCCCTCCCACCCCAGTCGGTCCTGATTGTGTATACACAATACAAAATAGTATTTCAGCAGCAGGGAATGTACAGCAAGTCCTTCTCTGCTTCAGCTCACATTTATTACGTATCATTAAAAAAAATCTAAAAATAATTAGGCAGAAAAAGCACACATGTTTTATAAAATGTCCTATGGTTAAGAATAAGGAGAGGGTGTGCGAGTAATTGGCATCAGGACTTGTAAAAAGCAGGTCCGGGATATTGATTTATTGTAGGAAGCAGAAAAATAGATTTTTAAGATTGTAACGAAATTAAAAGGTGTTCCCTATGAAAAGGTGAAAACTAAAATCAAACAAATATCAAATGTGTTAAATAAATATGTACGAGCAAGTGGCAAAGTGAATGAAAATAGAAAATTAAGCCAATCAATCAGGAAATCATTTTAAGAATACTCCCAGAATTCAAGAGGAAGATAAAAAATAAAATAGATGTCTAGGAAAAATAAAGATGGAGAGAAAATGAGCAGAAGATGCCAGATGTCCCCATTACCTGTGGATTCTCTGCCTGTCTGTGTCCTCCGTGGAGCCACCCTGAAGACTTGGCCCATTTCCAAGAGGATCTGGCACTGAACATAGCATATCTTCACCTTCCACATCTCTCTTGCTTCCAACTGTTGAAAAGTTCCAAATCAGCTCAGCCCACGAGTCCAGACTCACTTGCGTTGACTTGGAACTATTCCATCAAAACTGTAACAGGAACTGCAAAGGAAGGTGGAGAAAGAAATGATTTCTTTAAAGTAGTTACAGTCTGAGTGTGAAATGTCTAACAAGCTCACATGCTTAGACACTTGATCCCCAGCTGGTAGCACTGTTTGGAGGCTGCAGCATCTTTGAAAGTCAGGGTCTTGCTGGGGGAAGTGATCACTAAGTTAAGGACATCAGCTCTGTAGTGTGGCTCCACTTCCTGTGAGCAAGCTACCTTAGGCTATTGCCACCACAGTCCCGAGCAGCTTCATGACTCACACCATGAGCCCAACTCAAATCATCATTCCTTGGGTTTGGTCACTGCAACAAGTCACTCATATGGAACCAAAGATGGACCAACCCTCTCAACTTGCAAAATCCCCTTATGGCAAAGGGTGGACTTTATAGGAGTGTGTGATGTTACCTGTAAGTGTTCTTCTAACATATAAGGGCTTGGTATTCTCCTGACCTCCATTATTCACCATCAGCCATGATGGGAAGTGGTTCAGCCTAGTGAGCCATATACAAAAGTGAGAAGGTCAGATACAGGAGGGAGAGAAGGAGGAGGGGGAGAAGATAGAGGGGAAGAGACAGAGTGCAGAAAGATTTTAAAGAGGATTTATTAATTCCTGTTTCTGTGAGAATGGCAAATCTTCCACCCCAAGGGCAAATGAGTATGGTAGAAATGCAAACAGAATTCTCTGCTGCAGTCTTGAGACAGAACTGTTTCTTCCCTAAGAAATTTTAGTTATTGCTCAAAAGGAATTCAACGGATTGAATTCAATTATTAAGAATAATCCCTGTCCCAATTGGATATTTTTCCAGCTTGACACAGCTAAGATCATCTGGAAAGACAAAATTTCAATTAAAAAAATGTTATCAGACCGACCCATGAACAAGTCTGTAAGGCATTTCTTGATTAATGACTGATACAATGGGGTCCAACCCATTGTGGGTTGTGCCAACCCTGAGCAGGTATTCCTGGCTTGTATAAGAAAGTAGGCTGAACAAGCCTTAAGTAGCAAGCTATGGAGTATCACTCCTCTATGGCTTCTGTTCCAGCTCCTGCCTCCAGGTTCCTTCCTTGAGTTCCTGATTTGGCGTTCTCTGATGATGGATTATATAACCTGCAAGCTGAAACAAAACTACAGCCTCTCCTCCCCAAGTTTCTCTTGATCATGGTATTTTATTACAGTAAAGAAACCTAGCCAATACAATATCCTTTATTTAAAATCCATATGCCTACACGATGCACACCTCACTCGTGCATATTTCCTTCTTGCCTGTACGTAGAGTTTAATGAGTGAGTCCCCAGTGTTCTCTCCTACTCTAAATTCGGATGCAGGTTCCTCTTACAGAAACCTTCTCAAGAAGATACTGACATATCTCCTCTTCAGAAGCACAGAGAGATCACGTAGCTAGCAGACTCATGCAGTTATACAGAACTAAGATTCACATACAGAAAGTCAGTCTTTAGAATTCTCACCTAAGCCCTGTACTACACTGCCAAGAGCTTCAATAATTATAACCACAGTCTTTGATAATTATAACCTAAAAAATAAGACAGAGTGAAAGAGGAGAGAGAGAAATAGAGAGAGAACCAGAAGGCAGTCAGATATTTTGCAAAAATATTGTTCTCAGTAGAAATGTGTATTTTATTTTATTGTTGTATTGTTAAAATATAGTATTTTTTATTCAAAAAGATTTTTTTCAAGGATCCCCCTGCTGCCCTCCCTTCCCTCCTCCCAGTCCTCCCTCCTCCCCACCCTATCCCTCCACCCATTCCCCAAGGAGTCCCAAGGTGGGTGTAAGTTCAGTCTGGTGTACCCATTAAAATATATTAACTTCTGATAAAAATTAAAACATTAGTAGGAAAATAGGTATCTGTAACATAAAAAATCAATGTAAGAAATGAGACCAAGTATGATAAATAATAATATCACAAAAATATGAATGAGTTTAGTTTCCCTATTATAAACTTTGGAGGAAAAAGAGTAGAATATAGATATATCACTATATTACTTTATATGTTTTAAATTAATTTATTATAATAGTATACATAAAAAATAACAAAACATACATTCTGTATATTAAGCCTCTAGATATAAGGAAAGAAAGAACTAGAGATTAATGAGATACTATTTCACGTTTCTGTTTTTGAAAATCAAGGAAGCACAAATTTTAAAATAAGATAGAAGATTTGCATAACATGTAAAGATTTAAAGCATTTAAATGTTAATGGTTACATATGTATACCTGTAATGATATGACAAGGCAGTATCTCACATAATGTCATAGATCAATAAAGAAATAGGGAACTCAAAGGGCCAAGAAGCTAATGAGAGTAAACAGATAATTAAGACTGTTCAAAAAAAATCAACAATAACAAAAGTTTATTTTATGTGAAAATTAAGTACAAATTCGGCTCCACAATGATCACTAAACATAATGTCCATGCCCTCAAGGCTGCAGTTATACAAGTACCTAAGCAATTCTCTAGCTAAGGTGAGGCTCTGGGCTTGACCCACAGCAGTAGAACTATGTCAAACAAGAAAATCTCCACTCTCGGAACCAAGATTTTTATGCCTAAGGTTTCTCCTCAAAGAGATAAAGCATACAGATTTAAGATATTTGATCAAACATTTGTGGGAGCAACACTAGACATTTTTATCCAAGAACAAATTCATAAACAACATCAAAGTCCTGCTTTTGAATGTTATTTAATCATAAAACAAAACACAGAACATGAAGAAAAAACATTAAAATATATTTGTAGTGAATGTGCATTTTGTGATAATTTATAGCATGTATCACAATCAAGTTTTTAGAAACTTTTGAATAATATAAGGTTTGATATGTTGAGAAAGAGATGCATGCACTGTTCACAGTGCATGCCTGTGGATGCGGGATTCAAGATAAGTCTCCCTGGACATGTTCTGCCTAATAACCATTGCAGAATGTTATTTTTAAAGTAAGCAGTCAGGTTTTATGGCATCTCTGACAGATGGCATGCCAGTCGGCACACGTCCACTGTGCAGGGGTCTCAGCATTCCCCATGTCACCCATTCCACTGTGTGACAGTTGGGATGATTAGAAAATGCCCCTGTGATTGAGCCCAAATCTGTCACCCTGTTAATTCTGTCCACTGATCAAAAGTGCATCTCTTCTGCCATATGGCGAGGCCTCAGCCTCATGATGACAGCTGTCTTCTCCGTGTTGAGATTTTCCTCTTAACTCTTGACCCATCTCCAGGATGGATGGACCACATCTCCTTAGCTCTCACAACAGGACTGTGTGTTAGGAAAGTAAAATCATGGTGGTCAAAGTCATGTCTGGTTTTCTTTACTGTCAGGGAGGAAAAAAAATTCTATTTTCTGAAGTCCAGTGTCATCAGTTCTCATGACCTAACCTGGTCTTCACAACCTTTCTTTCTCAGGCAGGCCACACCAGGAGGTAGTAAATTTCCCAGCTTCATCCCTTCCTCCAGTCACCACTGTGACAATGGATTGCAGCCAGTCACAGTATCTTTTTAAAGGCTGCACTGCAAGACATCTACTGGGGGAATATTATGTAGCCGTTAACACTCCCTAGGCAATGATCCCCCAAACTTCCCCATGGGATGCGACTCTGGAGCTAAAGGCAGACTAGAAATTCATTTGTTCATAGAGGTGGCCCACAGCAAAGGCAGATGGATTTGACCAAGGCAACAGCTATTATAATAGAAAGTTTGTGAAACTCATACCAGAATGATGCTTCTGCCAGTGGATACATTCAAATAAATTCCTTAGGCATATGCTCATGGTTTCTGTTATGCCTCATTAAATTATCAGGTAGTTCTCTTGTAAAATATCCCAGGGCTCATTTTTCTCCAAGATCTGAGCTGAGTCAACAGGATGTCCATCTCTGAACTAAAAGGGAGTGTTTCATCACTTCAGGTGTTCTTGCTACTCTTAAAGGGAAATGTCATGTCAAAGAATTTAAACAGATGTTAACCTGTCCATTCGGGTAAGGGTTTTAGCGGCCCCAAGGATTAACAGGGCAGAGGAAAGGTGGTTATGGATTGGACAACCTGCTGGGAGGATAATCTCAAGCCTGGGGGTCCTAAAGGATTCAAAACCATCTCTTGGAGTTTGCTTCTCTTCTTATCTTCACATTCTTTCAAAAATTCTGCTTGGAGACAGTGGTAGAATCCATCTTTAGTTGCCAGATCCCAAAATGGTTTGGCAAGAACAGGGACTCCATTCTCAAATAGATGGTGATGACGCTTTCTTGTCCACATTAGTGAGGTCCTGGATGTTTATGTCTACACTCCCATTCACATGTAGAAAACTTTTTAAAAAAATCTTATTTCTAATTTGTAGGTGTGTGTGTACATGTGTGTGTGTTGTTTGTGCTAGAAGGTCAGAGCACACCGACAAAGACAACCTGCCGAGTCAGTTCTTTCTACCATAGGGATCCTGCCTTGACATCAGTCGCTTATACCCATTGAACCATCTCACTGGCCCATATATGGAAATCTTAACCCCTAATACAGGGAAGCAGAGCCTTTGGAGATGGTTGTTTCAGGAATATGGAATTCTCAGGAATGAACTTAATGCCTTTTAACACCACCTCAAGAGTGGCTTTTCCATTTCCCTCACTGTGAGATTTGTCAGAAGAGTTGTTTGGCAGCATCTCATTCTCTTCTGATCTTTACTCTAATCCTACCACCACTGGAATCATGCCTTTAATCCCAAAATTCCAGAGACCGAGACAGGTGGATTATTCTACGAGTTTCAAACCAACCTCTTCTACCTAGTCAGACCTGATCTTAGGAAAATAAAAAAGAAGAGTTTTTATTGTTGTAGCCAATTTCTAACACTTTGTGCACCAAAAGACCATTTTGCACATAGTGGAATTTTCCACAAAGGCTATGACAGCTGTCAAGAGTGAACCACAGATGTTACATTTTACTATGTCCTGACTTCCATCTCTGGCCAAGTGACCTGAAATATTTTTGAATGATGAAGACTGGGAGGGAGGGGGACTCTCAGAACTTCTTTCCCATCTTGTGAGCATGGAGTATGAAGATGATTAATAATGAACTTAAAAAGCAGAGCCACTGCAGATACCAACTCCATTAGCTTCCTGACCAGACATTTTAACACTGTAAACCATCCTGTATCTACTGTTTAAGCTGCTCAGCTCTTTGTATTGTTATTAATATTATTCCACAACAATCTAGACAAACTAAGATGGCAGTGTTAGTGACCTGAGAAGTAACCCAACAGCTTGATGTGAACTGAATGTGGGGAGAGAACCAACCAGGATGTTGTGGTATCCAAGCAGCAACAAAAGCAGGAAGGTATTCCAAGCCTGGGAACTGGGAGCTGTGGCTGGGCTGCAGGAGCAGTGTCAGGAACTGCAGTTAAGGAAGGGCAGGCCCTTGCTAAGTACCACTGCTCAGGAAGGAACACATAGGAAGAACCATGGTTTTCTCTCTTTCCTAGGCCTCTAGTCTTAGGATGCACCCTCCTTGAGCCCCCACCAACTAGAAGGTCAGGTCTAATAGGGCAAGTCTTCGGGGTCAAGAGAAAGCAGAGAATGACAGAGAGGAAAGGGGAGCAGTGTGTTCTTTGCCAAGATGCAGGAAGGATGTTGCTCTAGGCAACATAATGGCTTCCTCAACAGTAAATCCAATTTGAGGACCAACCAAAAGGCTGTGATCTCAGTGTGTGCAGGCTGACCAGAGTTGTCATCATGACACATAGCAGACATCATATTGCATAGGTCGGAACTTGGCAACTAAAAGGGTCAGAAAGATGGCGTGTATTCACCCAGAAATAGAGAGACAGGGATCTACAAGGCAGTGTTTCACAAGTCAGCACTTGTAATGAGTCATGTATCCATAAAGGTAAAGCCTTTGAATCTCTCACTTTGAGCAAGAATCATGTCCATGTATCCCCAACTTGAGAAAGGGAGAAATTGACATACTTGGAGTCAAACCTGTGGTATGATTCCAAAAATCCATCTATGTCACAGATAGCTCACATAATTGAGAAAATATTGAGAGAACTGACTATATCCTTGTGTGATATGTTCAACCCAAAAGGTGACATGGGTACTGATACTGAAGTATGTTTCTCTGTGAGGGTTACTTATCATTCATCCTCTAGAACAAAGTTTTTAAAACTGTTTTCAGCCATGACTCCTTTTCATTTAAGAATTTTCCCCCCACCACCCCAGGAATGTAGGCATATAAAACAAGTGTACAAATCAAATAGCCACCAATCCAAAATTTATAAAGAAATGTTTTTTTGAAACAATTCTTTGGTTTACATCTAACTTGTCATTTATCAAGGGAGAAGCAAATTTCATGCTAATGAGATAGCTATGTTTGTTTACTTTCATGTAAGGAATTACATTTTTACTAAATATCACACAAAAGAACTCAGCATCTTTAACACTGCTCAGAGCTGATCAATAAGTCTCAAGAACACTGAGTCACATCAGCACACAATAACAAATGACAGAAGTATGTTTCTGGCTATTTTAAAACTTGCTAATCCCAAGTTATGGTGGTTTGAATGAGAACGGCCACCATAGGTTCATAAGTTTGAATGCTTGGTTCATAGTTAGTGGAACTGTTTGGGAGGGATTTGGAGGTGTGGCCTTGTTGGGGATGTGTCACAAGAGGTGGGCTTTGAAGTCCAAACATCCACACCAGTCCCAGTTTGGTCTCTGTTTGCCATCTACTTATCAAGATATAATCTGTCAAATCTGTCCCAGCACCATGCCCACCTGCATCCTTGCCATTCTTCCTGACTAGATGATCATGAATTCACCCTCTAAAACTATATGCAAGCCCCCAATTAAATGCTTTGTTTTCATAAGTAGCATTGGGCATGGTGTCTGTTCAAAGCAATAATGCAGCAACTAAACACCCAAGTCAAAATTTATTAAATTCAAGTCATCAACCCAAACAATTATTTTTTTAATTATGTTGCTTTTATTCATTTTGTGTAGGTATGCATGTGTACAGTGGATATGTAGAGGCTGGAGGATAAGTTGCAGAAATCTGTTCTCTCCTTCCACTGTGTGAATCCCAAGGACCAAATTCAGATTGTCCAACTAGCTGGAAGGTGCCTTTACCCACTGAGAATTCCTCCAGGTTACACTTCAACATTCCAACACAATCCAATTCAAAGACTAACTCATTTGTTACTTACATGCTGAGAAATGGTAATGGGAAGATACAAAATGCTCTCATTTCCATAATTAAGCCATTCAGTTTCTAACGAGCAAATAGTTTTGTATATACCAACAAGGACATGGCAGTTCATAATACATAGCCATCTCTAACATCTGAGCAGAGGAACTTCAGTGTTCCTTGACTCTGTGTAACTGAATACACAGCACAAAGTGCTCATTATGTGTTCAGGGAGGTCATGAAGCTGCATGATCCACCATGGTAGGGTTCTATCAGAAATGACTCAGACTCATTACACATCTGATTTGGAATTGTGTATTCAGAAACCTTCTTATTGTTGAAAACTTTTCATGATCCCACATTCAGTTATTGTACCCCATATGGAGTGGCATATGGAGATGCCATGGAGAAAGACCTGGGGTGCAATGTTTTGGTCACATCCTTGGTTAGACATGTGGCTTATTTGTTACACAGCTCTTTCAGAAGGAACTATGCCTGAGGACAATGACATCCTTCTATATATATATTTACAAAAAACAAAACCAAAAAAACAAAAAACAAAAACGAAAACCAAGATCCTCCTCCTCCCCTCTGAAATTGTGTGAAGATCCTCTAAGTGTTTGGAAAGCCTTATCATCCCCCCTTCCCCCCCCCCCCTTGAGACTCTTTACTAGCATTTATTTTTTTTAATTGGGCCTTCGGCTTCTATGATTTCTTAGATAGCTATTAATGATAAGAGCTGTGATTAACAGTTTTATTTGGAATTTGTCATCACTCAAATCTGCACATCACACATCTGCTTGATAAATTTTCAGCACCATTTTCTGTTCATTTTTAAATATATTTTGATCATATTCTTTTCTCCCCTCAAGTCCTTTTAGAACCTCTTCCCTCCCTACCTTCCCAACTTTAAGTTCTTTCTCAAAAATCAAACTGAAACCTAAAACAATGCCCCCCACTCCCTGGCCCCATGGTGGATTTAAAGAAAATGCCCTCAAAGGGAGTAGCACTATTAGGAAGTGTGGCTGTGGCCTTGTCAGAGTAGACGTGGTCTTGTTCGAGGACACGTGTCACTGTGGAGGTGGACCTTGAGATCTCCTATGCTCAAGCCATGCCCAATGAGAAAGGCCACTTCCTGTTTCCTGTAAGTCAAGATACAGAAATCTTATCTCTGTCTCCAGAACCATGTCTGCCTGCACACCACCATGTCACATCATGGTGATCATGGACTAAACCTCCCTCAGAAAATGTAACCCATCCCAATTAAATGGTTTTGTTTTGAGGGTTTTTTGTTTTGTTTTGTTTTTTGTTCTTTGGTTTTTTTTTTTTAATCAGAGTTGTGGTGGTCATAGTATCTCATCACAGCAATAGAAACTCTAAGACACCCCCCAAAATGAAGAAAACAAAATAAAAGCAATGCTCCAGAAGAAAAAAATAAAAACATATAACCAAATAAAAACCACACAAAAGCACTGTGGAGTTCATTATACATTGGTCAACTCTTCCTGAACATGGGGACGGCCCTGGAGTGGATGATATACTCAGTGTTACTCCTCTGGGGGGAGGGGGGAGCTGATTTTTCCCTCTCTGAAGGTATAAATGATAGTTTCTTTCTTAACCTAGAGGTCAGGTTTTCAGTCCTTCTATTAGAAATCTAGCAAAGTAAAATATAATAGACAAAACAAGAGCTACCACATTGAATTTGGATAAATCAGCAGAAGAGAAAGAGCCCCACTTATTCTCACATTCTACATCCTTCCCTTCCTTCTGTAACAGTATATCGTCGTATCTCCCCCCACCCTGCCCCTCCGCACTGAGAATGGAGACAGCATGCGGCATTGGTGCTGCCATGGAGACTCATCCTTAGTGGGCTCTAGGGCTCGAATGCTCAATGGACAGCTAGAGCTATGCTTGCTTCCTCCTCGTCTCCCCTCCCCCACCTCTCCCCCTCTCCTCCTCCTCTTCCCCTCTACCCTCCCCCATTCTTCTTATCTCTTCCCTTCTCCTCCTCCTCTTTTTCTTGTAAGACCTGTTACAGGAGAGATAAAGTCAGATTTTTCTTCCCATTTTCAGCCCAGCTGAAATAAAAAAGTACTTTCCTTTTCCTAATTCCATTCTCCCAATTTTCCTTCTTAAAAGCAGTGAGCTAAGGATCTTATACCTCCTCCTCTTCTGGCTCTATGCCTATCATCCTAAAGCTTATCTTGGGAAGGCTATTCACAGTATTCTCACAATGATGGTGGCTGTAACCACACCTTGATCAGGACTACTTGTTACGCATATCCCTTGTCATCAGTTTAAACCTAAGCCTTGTGTCAAGACCCCACAGGTGAACTCTGAGGTATCTGTCACTGGACCTCTTGACTTGTCCCCCTTTATAGTGTGGCCTCATTGAATACACCTCCTTTCTCGCCTTTCCTTTACTGAGGACAGATGCCCAAGCCCAGCTTGCAGGGGCTGCCAGAGTATAGGATCTAACCTTATCAATTCTGGTGACTTTCCTCTTCATTTTACACCCACTTCTGAGTGTTTATTCTCTCACTGAATTGTCAGAGCTTTCCACCAGCCCTTTCATCCCTCACTACACACACTATTTTCTTGCCCAACCGCATTCTATCTTATATTCAGAGAAATGTTTCAGTGGTAATTATGTATTGTTTGAGAATTTAATACATACATAGAAATCATTTTGATTTCTTACCTCAGATTCTCTCCCCCTGCCCCCCACATTTTCCTCTCATCTCCCCAGATCACCCATGCTTCTGCCCTTTAAACCTGCTGGACCAGTTTAATGACATCTGTGTGAGTGCTGGTGTAGGCCCATGCAATGGAACATGAAAGCTGGTTGGACTGACTTCCTAAAGCATATGGATGACCCCTCAGGAGCTGTCAATTGCCAATAGCCCCTCAGTTTGGACAGATCTTCCCACATCAATGCTGGGGTCTCAGCTGACCTGATCTTGTGCAGGCTGCAATCAAGCCACCTGCCTGCTCTGGCCTATAAAATCTTTTTTTGTAGCCTAAACAAAGAACAGTCTCCTCAAGTTGCTTGCATCTGTGTTGGGCACAAACAGAGGCAGGAAGACTGGGGCCCTGACACATTATCTTCTAGTCTCTAGGGACAGGAAGGAGGAAATGGGTTCCAATTCACTACCCTCCAGTCCACCCTGTGATCTCTCTGAGGAGTAGGTTTGACAATGTCCGGGCTCCTGCCCTGGAATTCTCGAGCTCTGAGCTCACTCATCTGAGGACATCCGTGTCTCTTGACATTAAATTTTGTTGGCATTTGAGTATGGACAACCTTCCTTATGAGGATTGCCATGCATTTGTTACTGTCCAATGGGAAAGCAGTGGATTTACCCTTTAGAGTTGGAGGCAAGCCACCTGTAAGAGGTGTCAGTGTGCTTCACTTGTCACATTCAGCTCCACAGATGGTATTTGATGGGCAGAAGATAAGGCTGGTACATTTTTCCGGAATTCTTTAGCTTTGTACATATAGAAAGATAGGACCTGGGTGCACACTATTCATCTCTAGGAACTGAACTCTACTTGACATTTTCACCATCAAGCCCCCAGTACTGCTGAGTCCAGAAAAGCTGAACTTGCTCACTCAAAGTAAACAGAACCCTCTTCAGTTGGAGGTTCAGTCTCCTTGGTAACCACTCAAACATTTAAAGGTCCTTTGCAATTCTGCTCTTGCTCATCATCCATTCTTCTCAATGATGACCTAAGCTCTGAGGCTGACAGTGAGGATGGAGAAGAGATCTTGACCCTAAGGTTAACAGGCAGCTGGTCTGCAGTCTTCTGTGGAGCTATTTATTGTTATCATCTCTGATAATTTGGGGGCATTGACACGACTTTTGTTGGTACCACCTTTTACTTATTTTACTAGTGACGATTTCACTTCACAACAAAATTCATCAGAAAGTTCAGGAAATTTCCATATCACTCCTGTGTGCATACACTGACCTATCTGACACAGCAGTGGTACTTTTGTCACAATGGATGAATCTGCATTGACACATAGAGATCACAGTCCTTGGCTTTCTACAAATGTGTAGTGATACATTCTCAGCATTGTTGTACCACCTAGGATAGTCTCACTGCCCTGATATTCTCCATGGACCCCACTTATTCATCCTTCTTCCTTCTTAAACTCTGACCTCTTTTTTATCTCTACAGTTCTTCATTTTCCTGAGTAACAAATGATTTAAGACATATAGCCACATAACCTTTTCCACTTGCCACATCTCCCTACTAATACTTTAAGTCTTCACCACATCTTTTTATGGCTCAATGGCTCATTTCTCCTTAGTACATAATGATGCTCCATTGTATGGATGAGTCACACTGTACTCACCTACCCTCCTCTTGGAGGGCACCTTGATGGACTACCAGTTTGGGCAACAGTGAACAGTGCTGCCACTAATGTCCCATGTGAAGGTTCTCATATACACATGAATTTTTAGGCCTTTAAGACAAATACTAAGACTTGCTATTATTAGATAAGATGCCAAGACTTTGTTTAGTTCTGTATCAAAGAGTCCAACTGACTTTGAAAGTGGCTACTCTGTCTTGGATTTCCACCAGCCATGAAAACAAAGAACAGCCTTCTGTATCCTCACCACCATTTGGACTATAGGCTGCTTTCAAAGGCCTATAGTGTGTGTCTCTATTGTTTTAGTTTGTGATGCCAATGACATGTGACATAGGACACTTTCCTACATGGCTATTTACCATTTTAATATCATTTTAGATGAGGTATCTGCCATAGGTTTAGTCACTTTTAGTCAGATTGTTTATCTTTTATTGTTGACTCTTTAGCATACTCTGTATATTTTAGATAATAGTGTTTTATCAGATAATGTCCTTTGCAAATAATCTTTCCCAGCCTGCACTTGCCTTTTAATTCCCTTGACTTTACCTTTCGTACAGCACAGGTTTTTAATTTTAATGAAGTCTTGCATATTAATTCTTTCTGTCTTGGATTGTACTCTTGGTGCCCTTTCTAAAGTGTCTGCCAGACCCAAGATCATTAGGGTTTTCTTTTACGTCATTTTCATTGTCATTGGTGGAGACTGAATTTAGGACCTCATGCATGCTAGGCAAGCCCTCCACACTGACCTATTTTGGTAGAGATTTCATCCTTGCGTTAAGCATTCCATCCTTGGGGGCTGTGGTTCAGCCCTAGTTGCTAAAGACCCCAAGCATCCTCTGCCCCTTCTGTGAGCACCTCATCCAGTCATTGCAACTCTATCCCTTCAGCATGACTAGGAAAGTGCGGCCCCAGTGAGAGGTGTAGAGGTGCAAGAGTGAGAAGCAAGGCTCTGTTCTGAAGGTCTCCTTGCAGTTTTTTGTTTTGTTTTGGTTTTTTTTTTTTGGGGGGGGGGTCTTTTGCCAGAATCTTTTTTGGGATGTATGCCTTTCTCTTGCCAGAGTGCTGAATTTTCATTTCCTTTTGGGCATGAATTAGATACTCTAACACCATGCATTCTCTTTCTAATCTATTGCTTTTAATGGAAAATGTATGCTTTCCTCATTTACAATTCTTAGCTTGTTTATTCTTGAAAGGGCCACGTTCTTAAAAACAGATACTCAAGAAAAATAAAAAGATTTATTATATTCTGCAGATGGAAATTTGACTTTCAAGATTATTTGGAGTGCAACATATGCATTCAGCAGCTCTACTGATATTAGTTGTTCTCACTCCAGGGACACAGCTCAATCTTTCTCCTTTGCCACAGTTCATGCAGCAGGTTGTCTGGCTTCCCAGCCAGTGGGGGGAAGGGAAATTGCATCAAACATATGACACGCATATGTGTATATCATGAATAGACACAGAAGCACAGGCATGGATTTAAACCAGAGAAGTAAATAAGTTCTAAGATCAAAAGAAACAGAACAGCATATATATACTGATACAGTTCTCACTAACTTTAATAGAGGGGCAGATATAGGCTGAGGCTGGAAAGATGGCTCAGCAGTTAAGAACACCAACTATTCTTGCAGAGGACCTGGATTAGATTCCCAGCAGCTCCACAACATCTGTAATTATAGCTCCAGGGGACCTGGTGCCCTCTTTTGTCATCTGTGGGTATCAAACATATAAATGATATATTCAAACACATTTAAAAAAAAAAAAACCTTAGGATTACAGGTTATACCACTAACTAATCATACCACTAACTTATCATACCACTAACTAATTATACTGATATCTAATCATACCACCATGGGAAGTTATAATTTCAATCTCTTTATCTAATTAAGTATAATATAAACCAAAATATTTATTTAAATGTTTAATTACTTCCATCTACTAAAATTTGTGGATTTGTTCCTTTTTTGTTTATAGTGCTGGGAATTCAGCTTATGACCTATAGCTTACTAGCTTAGTATTCTATCACTGAGCAATATACATAGCCCCATAGGCATTTGGGGTTTTTGTTTGTTTGTTTGTTTTGGATTTACTGTTCCTTTCTTATATGCACTTCCAAAACTTTTAGGTCATATAAAATATTTAATAAAATTTATTCCAAAAATAAAAACACATAAAATGTACTTGGTAGTATGAGATCTCATGGTTCTTCCCTATTGCACTGACAATAATTGTACTTTCCAAATGTCCCAGAGTGCCTTGAAAAAATTAAATAAAAAAATTAAACAACACAGTACTATAGATTTCAAATAAATTGCAAAGGTGGCTTTTCAAATACAATATCCATCATAAAAATCAGTGAAAAACACAAGATCATACAACTAAATTAGTTTTACAGAGGAATATCACAGCAAGACAGATTTACATATACTCCCAATACAGAGCTACCAGACACCCCTTCACATGATAACTACCCTGGTAAAGAAGATGAAAGCTATGCTTGAAGTTCTCTACCAAAAGGAACAGAAAACTAACACATTTTAGAAACACAGTTGCTGAGAGTTTTTTAAAATAAGTATTAAAGAAGTTTAACTTGAAGATTTCAGAATCCAAGTGGGGTAAAAGTGGACAGAAATATGCATTCTAGATTTCAAGCAGGATAATATACTCAAAGACACAACTTTCATGATGAGAAGCTAAACTAACAACCTACTTTGAAGCTGTAATGCTGAATGCCAAAGCTGATGGAAAGAAATTTTTAACACGCTAAAGAAAAAGAGAACCGGCACGGATTCCATGTGTACCCAGTAAACATATCCCTGAGAATGAAAGGAAAATAAAATTTTAAAAATTAGAAAATGAGACTGTATTCTACTAATATTTATTATAAGAAAGTCTGAAGGGTATAATTAGAATAATAATGTCCTCCTGGATAGAAGAATGTTGGAGATGTGAAAAATAACAAAACTCAGTGTCATTAACAGTGAAAACCAAATCTAATTTATTATATAAACCAAGAATAACAGTGTTTGGGAAGAGAGAATCATACAAAGGACAAAATTAGATGCCTATGTGTAGATAAGTATGCAGAAACCGGAACTCAAATATTTAGCGGAATTAGTCTTATTTGGAAGAAGAGTATCAAAGCAACAATTAACATTACTAAGCCTAAAATTTGCAATTTTTAGAGTAATTTATCAATACAGAAAAAAACTCAAGTCTATCGTCCAAGTCATTAGATAAAATTATGAATAAAACAAGATTCATCCAAAGCAAAAGAAACTGAAGAAATCTTAAATGAGAGCCAAATAATATACACCTGGAAAGACAGCATCTTCAATCCAGATATGTCACACAAAGGGGGAGAAAAACCTCCCGGCATATGCTGCTGCAGTGAGGTAGTTTTTCATGAATGAGTGTGCACATACACACTCAGACGCCAGAGGACAGCAGTGCAGTCAGAAGTTTCTGACCCACCCAAACCCTAACGTCTAGACCTGCGGCTGCTTAGTCCCAAATAATTACACAAAGTCTTATATTAATTACAAGCTATTTGATCTTTGCCAAGGCTTATTTACTAACTCCTAAACTAACCCATTATGCTTCTTTAGTTTAGCCACATGGCTTGATACCTTTTCTCAGAGCAGCATTCTTGTCTCCTTTCCTCTGTATCTGCTGGTGTCTCTGTTCTGCTCTTCCTCTTCCCAGAGTTTCCTTGGTCTTGTAGCCCCACCCATACTTCCTGTCTGCCTTCTGGCCAATCAGCATTTTATTAAAACAATAGGAGTGACAAATATTTACAATGTACAGAAATATAATCCCACAGCACAACACCAGGCATCATCTTCAGAAATACCATTCACCCCTGAAAACAGAGCCTCTCACTGCTCTGGTGTGTACCTATTAGGCTAGATTGGCTGATTGAGGACCCCCTAATCCCACCACCCCAGACCTATGATTACAAGCTCATACCATCAAACCAGCATTTTTCATGCATGGTGGAGACTCAGCTCAGGGCACCATGAACTTGAACTTTGGTGACTGAACTGTCCCCAGACCCATACTGAAACTTCTTAAACAGAAGTAAGACATGTATACTTCAAATATAGTAAGTTAAAGATGAAGAGATGGCTCAGCAGTTAAGATCACTTTCTATACTTACAGAGACCTGGGTTATTCCACAGCACCCACACGGCAGAAAAATATTTCATGATTACTAGCAGAGAAAGGTTGTAAGAAACAGTGTCTCACATCACTCAGTCACTCAAGTCCAACACAAAAGGGCAGATATGGGGAATACTATATGCTAAAAAATAAAGTGTTTTGTGCTAGGAAATTTTAGTGTGGAATAACACTAGACAAAGCTCTCAATCTGGAGGTCTAAGGAAGGGAAATGTCTAGTCACCAGGTCTATAAGCAGAAGATTCTGTTCTCATCAGTCAGTATCTAACCCAAACAGACTTTTAACTGAATAATATTCCATGAATGAATACCGAGACACCATCTGAGTCTTTCTTTATGAGTATCTCTTGAAGCCAAATTAATTGGCATTCTTGTTTATAAGGTGTAACCATGACACAGCACAAACAGTGAGTAATTCATGTCAAGCTTCATTGTACTTACATTGTTACCTTTCATTAGAAACTTGACTACTGAGTAGTTTCACAACACAGCCTTCAAAATGACCCCTAACATAGAGCAATGGCCTGAAAAGACATGTTTCTGACATGAGCTGTATATCAATATTCGTCCTCAAGTTGGTACCTGTGATTTGCTTATGCATCTGCCAGCCTCAGAACATTCTAGTAGCCATTTGATATATCACTGAACACACACTATAATTCTTTAAGTGGAAGTTATTTTTGATATCTTAATGATTATTTCAAAAACTCACATATCATGAGAAGAAAGTAACTTATTGAGAGAAAATAGTATAAGCTTAAAATTGGCTTTTCTTAGAGTTGGAGAGATGGATCAGCAGTGAAGAACACTTCTCTTGTGGTAGAGGACTAGGCTTGGTTCCCAGCACCCACATAATGGGTCATAACTATTTGTCAGTTTCTGGGGACCCAATGCCCTATCTATCTCCTATGTGCACTTACACACACATGATGCACATGCATGCATGCACACACACACATAAAATAAGTAAATATTTTCTAAAATTATTTGACTTAAAATGACTTTAGAGGTGTTGCTTCAAATCAGTTTTGAATATTGCAAGCAATGCTGCTAGACAATCAGGTCATCAAAACATATTAATGCACTTGACAGTCATAATTTATAGGTGATGAGATGGTGGTTGTTACCTGAAATACAAATAAGTCAAATTAAAACAAAATAGGTCAATACCTTTAAGAACATATGAATGTTATTTTGAGTAGCTGAATTAATGTCTATTGGACATTGTTTTTTTGGTATGGAGGCTTATATCTCAAGGGTCATTAGCACAATGCATTTAAACAGTGCCCAAACATCATCAAATGTGTCCTTGTATTAGGACTCAAAGGGATATAAAAATTGAGAGAATTGTAAAACATGAAAATAAATATGGTCCGACTTTACAAAATCAAGTAATCAGCTGATTACAAGTTAATGAATTCGTTGAAATACTTTTAATCAACTTTTCAACAGAAAGAGTAATCAGCGAAACTAAATTTAAAAAGAAAACCTACTCTGCTGTCATAGATTTATATATCAAATATGTCAAATAGCTATCTATACAGTGTCAGTAGTTCTCTCTTGCTATAACAAAGTGCCAGAGATAACCTGTAGGGTTAAAGTTTTCAGTTTGTGATCAGTTAGCCCTTTGCTTTGGGCCTATGGTATGGTAACAAATCATGGTAGGGGCTTGCACAGAACAAACCCACTTCTCTGACAGCCAGAAAACATAAAGGAGTGAAGAGACAGCCAAGGTCTCACAATACTCAAGGAAATACCTCCTATCACCCAAAGGTCTCCTCACAGACCCCACATTTTCAGGTCCCATCACCTCCCACAACTCCTGGGACCCAAACCTTTAAGACCTGAGCCTTTGGGGGATATACACTACCCAGGTAGTATGAGAACGTCTACGAGTCAACTCCAATTTTGCTTTTCACCAACTGCAAACATCTGTTTGAAAATTGATTCATCAAAACGGAAACACATTCTGGGTGAGTCAATTTAACTTAATACTGAAAGAAAATTTGTAGACAAGCACAGAAAATGTAATCACTGTGGAGCAGAGGATCTGACCTGCAGGTTCTCTCAGCACACCAACCGGTACCCAGAGTCACGCAGGGCATTGCTTAATGGTACCCTTGCCTCCCGCTTTTTCACAGTGGTTACACATCTTCAACTTCTCCTGATAGAGGAAACGTTTTGCCAACCAAGGTGATCTCTGTAAGAGATCCACTGTGACAAGATCTGCTCAGGAGACATGTTTAAGCCCTGAAACTTGGTACAGCGTCATCTTTGGGAGTCCATAATAAAGCTGCAAAAACCTTCAAGACAAACTGATCACAGCACAATAAAAAAGTATTATTAAAAGGCTATTACACTGCCAGAGGCCTTGGCGTACACGTTTCATCCCAGTGCTCAGGAGGCAGAGGCAGATAGACCTCTGATGTGGAGGCCAGTCTGGTCTACAGAGTGACTCCCAGGACATCCAGAGCTATAAAACCAAAACCAACTAACCAAACAAATTAATTAAGTAAAAAACTTTAATTAAGTAAAAAACTATTACATTACTGATATGCCTCACCCAGAAGCACTCTTTGATCCACTGCTCAAAATGAAATAACATGTGAATCAAAGTCGATGGTGTGGGAAGCAGCTCTTGCTTACATTTCCATCCTGCTCAGCTTCTTCCTTTAGGCTTGCTCTGCCTGCCCTTCACTGGGCTGGCTTACTCTCTCTTCTCCACACCTTGGGTCTTTCTCTGAAAACATGATGTACCCACAACTTCAAACACCATCTCTATCACAGTGTCACCTTCATCTCAATTGTGGATGTTATATTTGAATTTCTACCTCTCTAATGAACTTCCCCACAGGAAGAGGCTGTCCCAAACTCAAAACACTAGCAGTCAGCCAGCCAGTACCCATTGTGGGACAGCCTCTATGTGGCATGCTTTTTCATTCTGAAACAAAAATCAAGTTGTTTAGTCCCTGACCTCAACATGTTCACACTAAAGGGAAGGTAGGACTTCAAGGAAAGACTGGGAGGTACCCATGAGGATGCAAAGTTATATGCAGAAACCCCTCATTTTCCACCCAGGGCATCATGTGCCAGCCAGCTCCCTGCGCAGAGATATCTTTGTTTTATTTTCCTGACCCCTGTACACAGGCAAAGCAAGATTTAACTTTTTTCTGTAAACACTTATTTTATTTGAGAATTTCATACATTTGTATTTTGACAAAATCCACCACCCCTCCAATCACCCCCACACAACTACTTTCCAGCTTCGTATGCTCTTTTACCAGAGTTCACCCATATATGTTCATGAACACACACCCTTTCCTAGGACATAAGCAGCCTCTCTAGACAGTTTTATCCCTGAAGAAAACTGACTCTTTCTCTCCCAGCAGCCTTAGCTCCTCAGAACCAGGAACTTCATGAATGCCTTCCCCAGTACTGGCATGTTAGCTGACTCTTGTGTAGTTCGGTTGAGATTCTCCTCTTTCCAGATGACTCCAGCTAAAACAAGACTTATTAATTGAATAACCATGATGTTTTGTTTTTGCTGGTTTTGTTTTTGGCTTTTTATCCACCATTGTCCTTATTTGCATGCTCAATAAGAATCCACATCAACCTCTAATAAGGGCTTTTCTGGTCTTAGCTTTGCTCCGTCTGTTTCATTCAAACAACCAGAGAATATTCAATACTTATCTGTTGCTGCAATAAAAACACTGTGACCAAAAGCAACTTCTGGAAGGAGGAGCTAATAATGGCTTAGGTTTCCGGAGGGATGAATCCATCATGACAAAGAAGTGTGGCAGCAAGTGGCAGGCAAGTTGAGAGCTCACATACTTTACTGTAAGTACAAAGCAGAGGGACCTAGAAATAGGGCTACTCTATATGCTCTCAAAGCCTGCTCCCAATGACATACTTCCTCCAGGGAATTCCCTACCTCCAAGCCTCCAGAAACAGTATCACTTGCAGGGGATCAGCTGTTCAAATGCCTGAACCTATAGAAAACATTTCTTATTTAAGTCACCACAGAGGGTGCATAGGAAATATGTCTCTAGCTGTCAACCTGGACCAAAGTACATTGAAGCACACATGTGTTCTTTATCATGTAGCCTCGGGCTCACAGGGCATAGAGCTCCATTCTGGAGCATGGATCCAGATACCACAGGGGCAGAATACACTGTTCCACTGTAGACTTCCCTTCCCTTCAGTCAGAGTCCAGAGCACATACATGGACCAACAAATGCTTCCTGAATGAATTGGTGTGCTTTACAGGTTTCAGGAGCTAAAATCAGTGAAAGAAACCCTACACAGCGCTAGGTAACACCCTGTACATTGTGATCTGCAAAGATCAATCAGTGTGCCATACCGATCAACACACTAGAGCCCAGAAGGCAGGTGCTGCCTTCCCTGGGAGGTAAGGAAACAGGGGCTTGGAGAGGGCAGGGAGGGGGCAGCCCAGGTGATCGAGTGTGGCACAGCAGACTGGGGCTTGTATCTCTAGAACTGCAGCCTCCTGGTCTTTCAAAACAATGCATAACTCCAAGCATTTCTATTTCTGCAGGCAGTTTTTTTTTTTTTTTTTTTTTTTGCTCTATTGTTTTGAATCTAGTTTGCTTGTTATGTGTTCCTGAGAAAACAAACAAATTACCTTTAGTTCTCATATGAAATTTTCATAAAATTCCAGGATCATCACCCGAGGGACATTTAGGTATTCTAAAAGACTCAATAAGGATTTAGGTTTGGGGATTCATGAGTGGGATGGGGTCATTTTTGTGGCCTAGCCACCCTCTGTTGGAAAATGTTTAGTTGCTTCTGTCTGAAGGGCCTCTAGTGAGTGACAGGCTGGGGTTCTTCATTTAAACACCAAAAAAGCCGTGTTTCTGTTCACTTCAATTTTCTCGTCTGTGAAGTGGGGGGATGCTTAGCATTCTAGAGATGTCCACAGCTTTGAAATCCAGCTGCTTCTGTGATCAAGACAACCTGAGACCATACGCGATTGCTAAGTGGTTCCATTGGCTTTGGGCAGGAAACAACTTCATCCAATGCAGAGAGACTCAGTGAGTCACATGCAGTGGTCTCTCTGGTGATTACTTGTCAGCCCTGGACACAGTACAGAGTCTGTTCATCCATGGTCGCCCTTGAAGAAATGAATCTTCTTCCCCCAGTCTGCCTTCTCTCCTGAGAAATGTTGAGTCTTTAATTACACCCTGATAGAAACACTGCCTTGGTCAGAGATGAACAATGCCATTGGATTGCTTAAACCCAGGTGGTGGCAAAGAGGATACACATCGGGGCTGATTTCTTGCTTCTCAAGGACCTCTTTTCTGCACCAACAATGGTGAATTCATTCACCCTTTGCCAGGAAGCCTGTGAGCACTGGCTGCATGACCCACAGAGAGGGAATGGAGAGCAGGAACCTTTGACCTTTGATCTCTCCAGAGAAGGTTGCTGAAAGTCCTCTTGCCTGATTGGGTTTCTTGATTCCTGTGATAAGACTTCCACAAAGGGGCCTGTGACCTCAGATTGCCCTCTGGTGAGATGCTTTGCAGAGGACAGCACACCACCACCTACTGAGGAGCAGGTAATGAAAGTGTGGGACAGGTACTTCATTTCAAAATGAAATTCACCTTTCAGGCCACATTACCTGAATAATGAAAGAACCACCTTTCAGAAAAGACCATTTCCCTTGGAGATTATCTTCCATCCACACTGACAGGGCACCGGGCATGACACTCACCCAGGCTGAGTGCTAGCATGTCTTCTGTGTCCTCACCATTATCACACAGCTGATACGTACGGAGGACAGGGTCCACATTGCATCCAATGCCACAGCCATTGCACACCTTTTTTTTCACGAAGCACAACCTGTAATTATCTGCATTTCATAAGTGAATACACTAAAGCTTAAAGAGAGTGAGCTATGCATTTCTTCACGCACAGACAGGATGTTGCAAAACTAGCAAACAACGGAGCCTAGATTTGAAATTAAAGCTCAGTGAGAAAAAGTTTGCCTACAGCTCTGCAACCCAGGGCTCCTGCTTCCTCCAGCCCTCTAAAAGCCTGAGAAAGTGATGAGGCCTTTTTTTGTTTTGTTTTGTTTTCCAAGACAGGGTTTCTCCGGGTAACAGCCTTGACTGTCCTGGAACTCACTCCGTAGACCAGGCTAGCCTCTGACTGATAGAATTTATGCCTGCCTCTGCCTCCCAAGCACTGGGATTAAAGATGTTCACCACCACCACCTGACCCAGGAACCTGAGTTTTGAAGGATTCCTTTATTTTTGTTGTTGTTGTTGTTTTTATTCAAAAGAACAAGATACTTATTCCCACAAAGCTTAGAACTTTGAATAAATTAGCATGTATTTCTAAGCTCCACCCTTCCTCCTATCCAAAGGAATCAATACCAACCCACAGGGTATTCATGAATAGCGGTCAATACCATTATTTAAATCCTCTTTAGAACTGCAGGATCCAGCCTCAGTTAGGGGAACAGCCATGGCTGCTTGGCATGGAGATGCACTGAGTTAGAGGAGAGGAAAGAGTTGACAGAGCCAAACTCTAGAGGGATGTGAACTAAGGTAGCAGGAGAAGCATACACCAGATTGCTATAGAGAAACAGCTTCTCCCCTTCTCCCCCCTCCACTTCCCCTTCTTTCTCACTCTCATAGAGCTAAGAAATAGCTCTCTCAGAGTAGAATGAGGAGGGACTGGGCAATTTGTGAAATGGTAAAATCATTAGGATGGCAAAGGACAGGAAACGGTCTGTCCAGCAATGAAATATTTATTTTTTAAGGATGGAAGCACAATTGTGTTCAGGAGCTGAAGCAAAGATGGGAAGATAAAGGTTTCCTGCAAGGGCTGGATGTATAAATCAGACACACCTTTCAGAGAGGAGTAGACAATACCCCATAAAGGGGAGAGACCACCCACATCCTGTCCCAGGAATACTACTCACAGCTGAGTAGATCTGTCCTTGACGGTTATTGGTGGCGTCACAGTGATTTTTTAAAGAGATTTGAGTCCTAGAATAGGAGAAAAGACAGGGCTGCCTTCAGGAAGGCAAACGCCCCTCAATATAAACATGGAGCTAACTTCCAAGTGACTGGGAAATGGGCAGGGTGTCCTGGAGACATAGAGACTATGGGAGATGTGGCTTCAGACCCAACTTCTTTTATTCAGTAGGCTTGTGACTTAGGCCTGACCTCAAGTTGTCCAAGCCTCAATCACACTTTGCAGAAGTACTGATAGCTCCTATTAAGCTGCATGTGGTGGCACAATTCTATAACCCCACTACTGCTGAGGTAGAAATAAGAGAATCAGAAGCTCAAGTCTAGCCTGCAGGACATCTCAAGTTTGTGCTATATGACACTCCATCTGAAAAAAAAATATTAAAAGAAACTAAAGGGGATAGAAAAGAAACCACGGCCTACCACCAACCCCCTACTTCCTGGATAGCTTTGAAAATATATAAAATATATGGGCATTAAATAAGTGTCCTGTGTCACTTTAAGAAGTTGCAGTCTGCCACTGATTGGTACTTGAACCTTGACACATGGAGGGTCAAACACACTTGTAAATGATGCTGGCACAATCCACCTGAGCATCCCAAGGCTGTGTCAGCACCAATATCACAGTTTCACTTACCACATTGCTCCTATGCCTGCTTTAATGCTCTTCTGTTTGCCACCAACCATAGTGCGTTTTTCTTTGGTGCAGTGCTGGGAAGTGAACTCAGAACCTACCAACTGAGCTACTTCCTTCCTGCCCCAGTTGGTAGAGACTTGCCCCCCAAAACACAAGGTCCCACCAAGTGTATCTGTTGTTCTGTTGTATAAAGTGGATATTTATAACACTAAGATTATCGGTGAACACATTGGGGATTAGCCTAGATAGGTTAAATAAAGGTGAGAAGCCTCATAGAGAGCAAGAAGGGGTTCCTGCCCCTCAGGAAACTAATTTTATTCCCGTTCCTTCTCTGCAGTGAGGATTCAGGAGGCAGGAAGTAGAGAAAGAATGATCAGGTATGAGACTAGAGAATCAGATTAGAGAACGGAGTCTTGCGTTGCTTACACTGGGGCTAAAACTCTCCTCACAAGGCTTCAGGTCTGATTGTCTTCCATGGGACAGCACTGTGCTAACCATGAGTGTGAGCAGAGGCTGAGAACTGAGGTTCTGCAGGTGGCTAATCCAAAAGGAGGGAGGCCCACGAGGGAGGTGTAGCGTATACACCTCACCAGACATTATTTGCCACACACATCCACGTTACACATACACACATACATTGCATATCCCTCACAGCACAGACATAACACACTATACACATACCACACCCACTTACACAGGCACACATTCCATATACATCACACACAGACACACACCGTACAAACTATACCCACATATACCACATAGCACATGTGGACACGGACACACACACACACAATGCTTCACATATACAACACACATAACATTGGCACTATCCCCCATATAATACACCCCCCCTGTATACCACATATGTACCACATATCACTCCCACACACACACTTCCTCATACACACGCTGACTCTTCCATTTTGTCACTGTAAATTCTTTGGGTGGTAGCAATGACAGAAGTTAAAGGTATACATTTTCTTTGAACAGCTTTATCCTGGGCCAGAGTTTCCTCTTAAAACCCAATGGGAATAAATACTCTCTTCTGCATCCCTCCCCCGTAGGCTGGAGGATGAGGCTGAATGCTTCCACTCTGGACACACGAAGGGGAGAGATCCGGGTGGTAATGATTTGGGATAAGGTGTGACATATACAAAACGCTCATCAGCACACTGGGAGCTCTTGCTGATCTGCAGTTGAGGCAATCCAGGGAAAGTAGAGAGAAGATGCATTCTGAGCCAAGTCTGGGCCGAGCCAGGCCAGAGGGATTCAAATCATGCAGAGCCAAAGCATTGTGAACTTGACATGGCCTGTTACCGAGGACTTTCCTATGGTGACGGTCATATTCAGGAAACTTAAACTAACAAGCTCAGAGAGACAAGAGCTGCTGGGCTCTGATCATCAGAGGCCTGAGCAAAGAACCAGTGAAGACAAAGTCCCTGGACAGAACAGAGCCAGTTAGTGATAAAATTTGCATGGACCAAAGCAGCCTCTGAGGAAGCTACAAGTTGAGACCCGTATCCTGCTTTTGGCATCCTTTCCCCTGACCACTACTCCACACTTCCTCATAGAATAAAGATCCCTTGAAGAAGTTCCTTGGACTTCCAAGTATGAAGCAGACACCTTGCAGATCAGTTTTCCTCCTGGGGTCTCCAGCTGATTAACTTGAAGTCAGAGAATGGAGATGATCAAGCGCTGTCCTAGAGATCAAATTCTGCCACCAGCTTCTCACTACCATCCTTTCTCCACTCCCATCTGTTCTTTCTTTCCATACAGAAAAACTCCAGAATCTTTTCACCCTAGAATTATTTGTTCATTTCACATCTGCCCCTTGGCATTGCACCTGGGAAATGTCCTTAGTCTTGACATCATTGTCCCTTGCTATTTGGATTCTGATATTTCTACCATAGAAGCTTCTAATCGACTTTCAGAGGTATGCTGCATGTCTGTGACTCCTGGGAGATATTAACATATTCACTGCAAAGCCTCCTGGCTGTTTACCCCCAAGTGGCATTTGAACCCATTGTCAGCAGGCCTGTGGATTTGCCTCTATGTTATCCCATGTGCGCTGACACTTATAGTTCTTAGTTTATGCCTGTCTGGCCACAAGGCGAGCCTTATTTTTCATAGTGTGTCTCAAGAACATAGGGGTAAGGGATGCTTTTCACACACTTGCAACTAGCTCTTCCTTCTGAAGACTTCATCCTACAGGGCACTGTCTGCTGTCTTTCTGTTGCTTGTCTCCACTCATGTTCTTATTTTAAAGCACCTCACATTGGTGTCCACTCTCTGACGCCACTCTCTGATGCTTTTGTATACCATGGACTCCTGTGGTAATCTGAATGAGAAGTAGTCCCCATAGGCTGGGCATTTGAACACTCGGTCTGCAGTTGGTGGCACTGCTGGACCAGTTATGGGGGCTACATTCTTGCTGGAGGAGGAACCTCATTGGGGATGGACTCTGAAACTAAAAGCCTTAAACCGCCTCCAGGTTACCACCTCTCACTGCCTCCTACAGGAGTTTGAAGATGTGAGCTCATCAATTCCCACTTCTGTCCCTAAGCCTGCATCCTGCAGCCACGCTTCCCTCACATGATGGACTCTAACTCTTCTAGAATTAGTAGTCCAAAAACAGTCTCCCTTCTATAAGATGCATTGGTGATGATCTTTTACCACAGCAACAGAAACGTAACCAATACATCTTCCAAACTGTCTTCTGTGGTGCAATGAGGACTCAGCTTTCTGCTGGTTGCCCCCAGCTCAAACAATGCAGATGTAGAGTCCTGGGGGACAAGTCTTCTGGAGTGCTGTGTTAGTCTACCCTGCATCTCCCCCTTGCTTTCTCTGTGGTGGACACATGGCCTGCTCTAAGTAGTGTAATTGGTCTTTATTTCTTTTTGAGCTCATATTCTTTATACTCCCCTTCTAAGCCAGGTGTTGGTCTCTGGACTTGTTAGTATCACGCGGGGGGATGGCACCACACAGTTGTAGTCACAGCACTTACAAGGTAGAGGCAGGTGTGATACAGGAGCTGGCTCACTGCACAAGTAAAGTAGTAACATGGAAGGGACCCACACTGAATGCAGGCTGTTCACCAGTGTCTCAGTGAGGACAGGGGCTGGAGTTAAATGGAAGCATGAGGGTCAACACAGTAGAGTCTAGAGTGCTGAGGAAGACGTAGGTAAGGACTGGCAGCTGAGTTATAGACAAAACAGGCAAGAGGAAGTAAAGGCTCTGCCAGTGATGGCATGCTGGCACCCCTGCCACCCAAGCCCTTGGTGGGGGGGTGTTGTTTGTGAACCACTATTGTCTTTTCCTGTGTCCTTAATCCTAATGTGGGCAATTGTAACATAAAGATAACTTCTTGGGCCACCTGAAGATAAGGAGCTAAATATGAAGAGACCAAAAAAGATTGCAACTAAATATTGGAGCCTGGGATAAAATTAACTCTCCGCCATGTGAAGCTGTAAGCTGATCTTGTGAGCCTGGGAACAAAGAGACCTTAGTATGATGAGCAGCTTTGAGACACCTGCAAGGTCACAGAGTAGTAATGCTGGCCAAGTGACTTCAAGCTGATAGGCAATCTAGGTCCACAGTTAGCAAAGCTGGACTCAGAGACAGACAGAAAGGGGATGCGGACATCTCCACTGTCTAGGCAGCTCATGAGCAATGCACAATCTTCTATCTGGCTGAGCCAGAAAGACAGACACAGGATGTGTGGTCCCTCCATTGACTCAGTCTGTGATAGCATGAAGAATTAGCTAATCTCCGTAGAGAATACCTCAGCCTGTCATTTCCACCATGGTCCTATAAAAATTCCATATAAGGAAGTTCAGCAGCTTTTTCTTGTCTTGGAAATCCATTCTGCTCTTGGGAATTTCTCTCATATTTCTGTAATTTCTCATCCCCCTTTCATTTCTTACTTTTCTGTAATAATTCTTTATAATGCCCACTTCAGCCTTGCCCACCCCTATGAGAGTTCATGTCCCTACTGTTCGTTAGCAGAAGACAGAGAACTCAATGTTTGACAATCATGCATATCTGAAATTCTGGGTCCTTGAGTCAAGTACAACTAGTCTATGAAATGTCCTATTGCTCTCTGAACAGCTGTGTCAGGAGAATCAGAATTCATGATCAACCCAGGCTGCATGAGACCCTGCTTCCAAGAGAAGCAAAAGAAAAAGAATCAAGATGAGGAGGAAAGAGAGAAGGATCAGGAAGGGGAGGAGGAGGAAGAGAGGAAGTAGAAGCAAGCAGAGAAAGGATGAAGAAGACAGAGGAGGAAGAAAGGAGAGGGAGGAGGAAGACTGGGTGGTGGTAAATAGAGGTGGACATCTTAATAATTAGAAAAACAAATGGAGTAGATCTAAATATCTTTTAAATACTTGATTGTCAAATGCCAAACCCCAGGGCCTGCTTTTCTGAAGAAGAGACTTTAATGTAGTGAAACGTTACTATACCTCAAGAGGTGAATCTCTGCTGGTTAGCTGCCCCTGTGACTCAGCTGGAGATGGACAGCATCCTGTTGTTCATGGGCACTGACTATTTGAACAGCAGCAAAGAGTCTGAGGAGAGAGCGTCTCCACGCATCCTCACCCTAAGTGATGATAACTCTGCTGCAGAACTCACGGCCAGTGAACAATGGGCCTCCTTATCCAGGCTGCTCTCAAAGTATCCCTATACTCCCTCCTTTGGGAAGGCTATGACTTAGGTGCTTTTTAGCTTTTTAGGTTTTTTAGTAAGCCAATGTTACTTTCTGAAATTCAGTCATCCCTCCAAAGTCAAATGCTATTTACAAGACTTTATTTGATTCAGTGTATGATCGACACTCAGGAGGTTGATTGTTGTACCAAGAACAGAAAATAATTCATTTGACTTTTTTATTAGTTTTAAAATGGTTATTGTACAATTTTCTGTAAAGGGAAAAATGTGCCTTTTGATAAAATAAAAAAAATAAATTCATGAATATACAGCAGGACAATTTGCAGCTCTTTGAGCTGATCAGCCACCCAAACTCAAGAGTAACAATTTTGACTGCAAACAAATGAGAAGTGATGCTCAGGGGCGGGGTCACGAACAGGGAAAGGGTAATGGGAACTCATTAGAAGAGCCAGATATGAGACTGGTATCTACAGAAAAGAAAACAGAGTAAACCGAGAGGCCAGCGCTAGACATGCCGTGGCATGTGTATAGAGCTCAGGAGTCTGTTTTCTCTATCCACTCTGTGGGTCCCAGGAGTCAAACTGAGGTTATCATCAATCTCGGCAGCAAGTACATTTACCCGCAGACCCTCTTTGTGAGCTTCTATACTTAAATATTTTATAAAATATTTATTTTAAAATTCAAGTTCTACTTCAATACTATTTTTGTTTTATTCAGTATAAGTTCTTGGAGTCACTCATTGCTCAAATTATCCAGATGAAGTCACTGGGAATCTTTGAGCAGACTCCCTGTTCTTTTGGCCTACCTCTATTGTTTTTACTTAGCATTCTCTTACAATCTTGCATATTTCTTATCCCAAACCTAAAGTCAGCTATTTCTTCAAGAAGCCATTTCATTTAAATAGAAACTGTTACAAGAAACCATATCAGAGTGGGAGGTAGGCTTGTTCCTGGTGTGGTGTGATTTCCTAGCTAGTTTGGCTGACAGAACAAGATGTATGTATGTACTGCTAGCCCATATACATATCCATCTATATATCCATCATCCTCTCTCACCTATGTAGAGCTAAGTGTGAGTTTAGACTGCTGTTTAGGTGTAATACATGATCACATGGGTCAGTCAAGATTTCCGTAAACTTCAGTATGACAATAAAACTCCTGGTGTTTACCATGATAGTCTGTGGCATACTGATGTCCCCATTGTGAATATGCCCTTTCCTCCCAATTCTTTGGTCTTACAGATTCCACTAGGTTCTAAAATCACCTTAGTTGGTGTCTTCATAGCTCATCATCTTCAGGGAAGTTGCATATATGTAACACAGCTAGGAGGCTTGGTCAAAGTCCTCATTCTGTTCTAAAATTCCTGCATCAGCAATGCTAAATTTGTGTGCATTAGGGTTCATTCTTTGTGCTATGAGATTCAACAGTTTTAAATAATGTAGAATGTCACTTAAACACATTAGAATACTACAGAACAATTTTCTCACCTTAAAAAGGAAACCTGTACTTTCTCAATTCAGTTCCTCCTCCTCCACTGAATGGCTGTCAACCACTAATGTTTTACTTTTATAATTTCTACAGTTGTACCTTTTAGAATATCATATAATGAAACATGCATTATGTAGCAGCTCATATTTGTCATAGTGTGAGTAGTGCTTCTTCTAGATATATACATTGAAATCCTAGTCATCAGTATGATGGTATTGAAGGTTACCCCAAGCCTAGATGAAGAGTTATTGGCAGTTGAGGTCTTCTGTGGGAGGTAGAGTCAGTTTTCTTTAAGGATGTGGCCCCTGGTAGGTTGATCATATTCCAGTGGATGGCCCCACACCCAGGGGCACATAAGTTAGGTAGCATAACTTGGATTGGGTGGGTAAAAAAGGACGTGCAATTGAAAAAATGCTGGAGAGATAGAGGATGGATATGAGGGGTTAGTGGAAGAGCTGGAGGTAGGCATGATAAAACATGCATTATATGCATTTGTGAAATTCCCAAAGAATTAGAGAAAATATTACAGTATGTTATGTTTCAATTGAAAGAGTGTATGAGCCCTCCATTCCTTCATCCCTCCCTCCTTCCTTCCTTCCTTTTTTTTTTGAGAGAGAGAGAGAGAGAGAGAGAGAGAGAGAGAGAGAGAGAGAGAGAGAGAGAGAGAGAGAGAGAGAGAGAGAGAGAGGCTTTCGTAGATCTGGCACTATCATTGACCTTCTGGTCTTCCTGACTCGGAATTATAGGTTTATGTCAGCATGCTCATTTGAGATATTTTGTCTTGTATGACAAGACTTTTCCTGAGGAGATACTCATACACATCTTAAATAGGGAGCCCACAACAGAGCAAAGTATGGATACCACCAAGGTAGGAATCAATGAGTTTTATTGGGGTCACTTACAGGAGCAGATGACTCAAAGACAACTATATTAACAGGGTCCACCCTGGCATGAGTGACAGTTCATAAAGCTGGGAACCTGAAGCACACAGCACAACCTGAAGACAGCTCAACAGAGTAGAGAGTGTCCTTTCCAAGTGACTCTGGTTTTAACCTCTTTCAAGGAAACTAGGCTGGTCTCAGAGTTTTATTTGTGGCTTGACTTGCCTGTTTTTGACTCTCAGAAGTCTTTAGTGCTTCCCCTGGGAGAAAGAGGCCTAGTGAACTTCATCAGTTTCAGGATTTCCTACAGCTAGTTTGTGTTGTTTGTTGTATTTAGGAATTTCCCAAGAAGGTGGAATGTTTCAACCCATGAAGACTGCTCTACAACATGTCTTATTTTTGCTTACAACTTATTACTTACTTTTACTTATAGCTAAATAAAATAAATTGGGGTAATTTAGTCACCCTCTGCTTTGTCTTGTTCTTATAAACTCTTCTAGTATTATGTAAGATGTATATATAACAAAGAAAGTCCTCTCCCTAATATGTTAAAATAGCAGGAACTTTTCCTATAAATTAGAACCTTTAATGTGAAATACATGTTCATGGTACAATAGCCCCCAAATATGTCAGGACACAACATAGTCTTTTTTTCTTCTTCCATGCTTATTGATTTTATAGATAATATGCTATTCAGCAGAGTTTTAGTGTATATTTTTGTTAACAATGAAATATAAGAACATTGATATATTCTATACAACCATGCTCATTTTTGATAGGAAACCTCTTTATATCTGTTGAGCTTAAGACAAAATACCAGAGGTAAACAAATTCAAAAGAAGAAAGTATGTTATCTTACAATTTCAGGGTTTCAGCTCACATTTGCTTGACACAAATTTGTATTGCACAAACTCTGGTTACCATAAAATGAAAACTCGGAGCCAGATATTGGGGAAAAACTGGAATATCAAAAAGAAGAAACAGACCATAGTCAATTCTCACCCAGCCAGGCTGAATAAGATAAGTACTATATTCAAGGGTCCTCAGCCTGACTGGTCACTTCTACAGAATGAATGAATCTCTTCCTTCTCACCCCCCCCACAGGCTGTTTTACTCCCTTGTCCAACTCTATATTATATTTCTAGAGTTAGGACTAAAGGTATGTACTACTGTTTGGCTGTTAAGCCTTGAGCTCACAGAAATTCAGAAAGATCTCTGTCTCCTGTGTAATAGGATTAAAGGTGTGGGTCACCACTCTCTGACCCTCATGGCTTGACTCTGGGTGATTCTGTTCTCTGATGGTCCAGGCTGACCTTATTAAATATGCAGTATACAATGTATCACCACACCATGGTGTTGAGCGTATGGCGAGACAGAATATGGCAGATGCTGCCTCAGTAGCCAAAAAGACACTAGAGAGAGAATAAGTGGGGATCCAACACTACCTTACAGGGGCAGGCCTCTCCCCAGTGACCTTAGTTCCTTAGTCCAAGACTTCCCAAGGTCTGGGACCAAGTCTTCAAGACATGAGCCTGTGGGGACATTTAAAAGACACTGACTAATTTTAACATTAGAGTTTTGCTTATATATTGTGAGTTTTTCTAAGCTACTTCTGTGTAGGAGGGATGTTTCCTTTTATCCATCTTTTGATTTTGCTTTCAGTGGCTTCTGTAAGGCAGAAGATTTGGATTTGTGCAGAGCAAAATTTGTCAGTGATTGATAGTGTCTATCTGACCTTTCTTGTCCTAAATATTCAAACTTATCAATACTTCTTCCTTATTGAACGATACTTTCCCTAACAGTTTTACATTCCTCCATATGGAATATTAAGTTTGTCTTATGTTTTGTTTGTTTTTGCTTCCCAGATCCATTTTTTCCAGATGCAACATCACATTGTTTATTTAATGGTTAGATGTGAAGTACAAGTACCACATACTATGCAGAATCTATGGTTTTAAATCCATAAACATGCCAACAGCTGGAGCCCATGCATAGAATGGTGCTGTATTATATCAGTGTTTCAAAGATTAGTGTCAGAGCACACAGCAAAGGCAGAACAGTGTCTAAACCCTTTGAATTAGTCACATTGCTAAGGATTCAGAAGTGCAACTCAGACTGAGGAACACCAGTACATGTGGGAACAGTCTTAACTGTACTCATGACAGGAAACGTTAGTGAGAAAACAAGCTGATAATAATCTAATAATTTGCAAAAGTAATATAAATAGAAAAATTCACACATTATGGTAACAATTGTGAAACTATGTAGCATTCTATAAAATATCACCACTGTAATAAGTCCTTTTAGGAAAACTGAAACACCTTAGTAATGTGTACAGGCATCACAGCTGTGTATGGGTGTTTGACAGTGATTAATCTGAGCTTCTTTGGAAACGATCGAATTAGGAAGTTTTTCCCTTAGTTTTAAATAATGGATGTTAAATATTTTCATGACCCTAAATAGTTTTCATTTGGAGGTTTTCCAAGAGTTATTATTTTATAACATATTCAACCATTATATTTTATTATGTTATTTTTCTTTACCCGTCAGTAGGCTTAAAGCACTTCAAATGAACACTTTAATAATGTACTAATTATTTTGTTAAGAAGTGCCTAATGCACTGGCAGAACAATATTAAAATCTGAATCATTTTTTAAAAACAAAACAAAACAAAAAAACCTTTCCAGAACCATCTTATGGTCAAGGCGCGTTATAAAAACAGCACTACTCTTCTAGTAATACAAAATGGGTGAGGGTGGTGCCATAAAATGGGGAACACCACCCAGTCTCTTGTGTAGGTTTATTCTTTTATTCATAGTGGGTGAAAATCTTGTTTTTCTGTATTCTCATCGACAGCATCTTTCCATTTCTCAAATAAAAGAAAACACGAGCTTAAATATAAGTTATTTTTCATAATTATAAGTGTGCTTATTAACATGCCCCAACCTCTAACGTGATGTGAGACTCCACCTGCTTTGAGAGAAAAAAAATCAGTGGTCCCTCTGGTCCGTGTGGAGTTTGCTGATACCTTGCAGAGAAGTAGGTTAAAGATAGGCCAATTATGTGCAGCTCCACACTTCCCAGGGCACTGGGTTTCCTCCCCCAACCCTTTTCCCGAAGATCATTGCTTCACAAATCTGACCTCAGTAAAGACTGAATGAGAAAATGCACAGGCTGAGACTGACTTTGAAACATCTGAGAGCACACCGAACTGAAAGCATCTATCAATAATTCATTTCAGGTTACCGGGCAGAATAGGATTCCTGCTGGTTTGGAAACCATTAATTGGTTGTTAGGCTCCATTAAGTCATGGTGGATGTGGAAGCATGTTCAAAGTGAAAAAAGACACAGAGTTTAAAAGCAACACTTTTTTTGTGTGTGCACAACCACTGTGACTTCTTTGACAACGGGGAAAAAAGGCTAAGGTCAAAGGGGGCTGAAAAAATGAGATTTGTATCTAAAAACTTGAAAACATTCTGGCCCATTGTTCTCAAACCACAGCCCTTTCGTCCATGCAGAGATTCAGTTTTCTAAAAATATTATTGATTCTCTTCAAATTCCCTGTTCATCAAACCCTACAATTCCTAAATATGATCCAGACACTTTACAAAGCCATTTGACAGTTAAAGTCAATGTGATAACAGAGTCTGGGAACCTCCATGGACAAAGGTGTGTGATAATAAATTTCTGGCCTGTACAGCCTGTGGTCCAGGCTCACAGACCCACAGACCCGCTGTCCCACAGAAACACACAGACTCTTGTATTAATTTTATGCTGATCAGCCCATGGCTCTGGCATATTGCTAGCTAGCTCTTGCTCTTAAACTAACGTTATTATCTTGTATAACCATGTGGCTTGGTACCTTTTCTCAGCAACATTTCAACTTTTTTTTTTCTCTGGGTCTCACTGGAGTTTCTCTAGCATCTCTCTGGTGTCTCAGCTCTGTTCTTCCTGTTCCCAGAGTTTTCTTAGTCTGGTATCCCCACTCGTATTTCCTGTCTGCCTTTGGCCAATCAGTGTTTTTATTAAACCAGTAGGCAGGACAATTCATTATTTACAATGTAACAGAACATAATCCCACTACATGGGTGCAAACCAGTACAAGAGGAAGGCTGGGATGATTGTAACCATCAGGCATATCACTTGGTAGGGCAATAGTAAAGTGAATTTACCATCCTGTACATTTGTTTGGAGCCATTTGGGGTTTTAGAAATCAATGGTTTTGTGTCTCATTCAATTAGTGTCCCTTGGCAAGTGGAATCTCCCTATGGGTTACAGGAGGTTACATTTCATTCATCAAAATGAAAGAGTTCTGGGAGAGCTCTCAGGAATCCAGTTTAAATATCTTCTTTATCCTACCCCATGTGTTCCAGAAGAACCATACCGGGCCCCATTATGCTTACAGATAAGTACACTTGGAACTGGATTTACTTATTATGGGTTGTCTCAGGAGAAAAATTCAGTGTCGCTCTCTCAGCAGCCAGTGATGGTTCCTGGTAGCTCTATATTTAAGAGTGGAACCTTAAGGAATAGATGTCTCCTAATCATGTTGGTAGGTCAGTTAACATTTCCCATCATATGAGTCTTGTTGAAATGACCATACCTGTTGTCTCTGGAAGACACTCTTTTGCAGCAAGTATCATGGTTCTTACAATCCGTCCATATTTTCTTCCATCATGTCCCCAAGACTTCAGTATAGAGATGGCACCTGGGACTGGACACCACATTGTCATTTGTTTCCTGAATTTTGACTATTTGTGGATCTCTGTAATAGTCACCGTCTGCTATAAAAAGAAGTTTCTATGATGAAGGATAAGGCTTACACTTATTTGTAAATATGAGGACATGGATTTAGAATATACTTAGTAATTATGTTATCTTAGGAAATGGCAGTTGTAGGCTATCCTCTAGTGTCTATGACCTCTCCATCTATAGATAGTTGGCTAGGTTTATAGTACCAGGCATGAATTCCCTTCTATCAAGTGGACCATAGGTACATTTAGATAACCATTGGTTACCCCTAAGGGATCTAACTCAGTGGCAGAGCTCATATTTTTCAGAGATTTTTAATCCTTTTTCTAAATGTTTGTGTATATGAAGGATGTCCATAAGTGTATGTTTGGGTGGGAAGGGAGTACATGTGTCAGAGAACATGCATAAAGGAGAAGACGACTTTAGATGTTGGTTCTCATCATCTACTTCGTTCAAAATGAGGTCCATTGTTGTTTTCCCCTGGGCTAGCTGATCTGTGGTCTTAATGAATTCTCCTTTCTGCCACCCATTGTCTACCTCTCCTCAACTCGCCCTACAAGCATGAGAATAATGATGTGTCCTACCACATCTCACTTTTATGTGGGTTTTAGAAATCCTAATTGCATTGTATCTTAGTTAGCATTTCTATTGATGTGAGAAGACATCATGACCATGTAACTATTGTAAAGGAAAATATAAAACTGGAGTTGGTTCAGTCTATTATCTTCATGTCTTCTTGCCAGAAGACTTGGTTCTAGTGAAGGAGCTGAGAGTCTTACATCTTAATCTGAAGGCAATAGAAGTAACTGTGTCAGACTAGCTGGACTTGAACGTATAAGCATTCAAAGCCACCTCCACAATGACATACTTCCTTTGAAAAGGCCACACCTACTTTAATGAGTTCACACCTCCTAATAGGACCACTCCCTATGGCCATAAATTCAAACACACGAGTCTATGAGTCTATGGGGACCATTCCAATTCAAACCATCACCCAGGGCAAGCATTATATCCACAGATCTATCTCCTAAGCCTTTTTTTTTTTTTCAAATCTAGATAGCTATGGTAGTTGTAAAGAGAATGCCCTGCATAGGCTTATATATTTAAATTCTTAGTCACGAGGAGTGGAATTGTTTCAAAGTATTAAACGGATTAGGAGATGTGCTCTTTTGGGTGGAGGTGTGTGGCTTTGAGGTTTCAAAAGGCCATACTAGGCTGTCTCTTTCTGATTGCAGATTAGAATGTAGGTCTCAGCGACTTCTCCAGCATGATGCCTGACTGCCACCATATTCCTTGCCACCACGCTCCCAGCCATGATGATAATTAACTAAACCTTAGAAACTGTAAGCAAGCCCCCAATTAAGTGACTTCTCTTTTAAGAGCTGTGTTAATCATAGCACTCTAACAATGTTGTCTCTTCACAGCAGTACAACAGTGACTAAGATAGAGGTTGGTACCAGGAGTAGGGTGTTGTTGAGACAGGCTTGATCACGCTACTTGTTGGCAGAATGTAGTTTGGACTATAAAGAGGGTTAGATACTTTAAGAGGGGCTTAATGAGCCATCTTAGTAGAAACATGTGTTGAGAACAATATAGATTATGATGGCCTAGTTTAAGAGATTTCAGAGGGAAAGAATGTTATTAAGTGGCCTACAGCCCCATTCTTGGGATATTTTGGTGAAGAATGTGACTGCTTTCTGTCCTTGTCCAAAAAAAAAAATCTTCATGAGATTAAATTGAAGAGTTTTTGACTAGTAGTGTTAGAAGAAGAGGTTTCAAGACAGCCAAGTATTGATCCTGTTGTGTGGCTATCAGTAATCATGTTTATACATATCTATAATGAAAAGAAACAAGTGAGCCAAGTAAAATACAAAATGAACACTTTAATGAAACAAGGAGCACTATGAATTATAAAGGAGCTAGTTTAGTACTCAAGGAGATAAAACGTTTAAAGAAAAGTCTGCTGCTGAATGAAATAAAAGAAGTAGTGACCTCAGGTCAAGACTCATGTAGCTAAGCCTTCATCTCATTAAGAAAAGCTTAAGCAGTGAAGGAAACCATCAGAAACCTGAGGCAAGTTTTACACTCATCGTGGATCAGAACTTGGCAGCTTTGACTACATGGCTCTGGCTTTAGAGTCAATGATACAAGAAAGAGGTTGTGGAATCTCCTTCCATGGCTAAGGAAAGCTGCTTAGGCCAGGTCTATGTCAGGGGTGCCCCTGCATATAGGCTCAGAAAGGCCGTTGTGTAAAGCCTGGATTACCTTGGAGACCAAAGATATCAGAGGTGCCAGAATTCCAGAACTGTGGTATACCTTCCAAAGAAAGCTGCTAACAGGGAGTAGAAGCAGCGAGAGAGAGAGAGAGAGAGAGAGAGAGAGAGAGAGAGAGAGAGAGAGAGAGAGAGAGAGAGAAGTTGGAGTTCTGAAGAACACTTTGACATCAGGCATGGAAATACAGAATTTGGGGTTTGCCCTGGTGAATTTTGGCCTGGCTTTTGTTCTTCACTGTGCACTCATTTATTCCTTTTGGAACGCTAATATATGTTGTATGCTACTGTATGTTGAAAGTATGTGATCTACTTTTAATTTTGTTTTACAAGGGATTATAAGTAAAAGATTACCTTGAATCTTAGAAGAGATTTTAAACTTTAAAACAATGTTGAGACTATATGGGAGACTATAGGGACTGTTGAAGTTGGACCAAATACATTTTCTATTATGCTATGGCTAAAAGCCTGTTGAGGGGGCCTGGAGTAGAAAGAACGTCAGGCCCCCATAGGCTCATATATTTGAATACTTAGTCACTAGAGAGTAGAACTGTTTGGATGAATTAGAATTAGAGATGTGGCCTTTTAAAAAGAACTGTGTACTGAGAGTGGGCTAAAAGATTTTAAAAGCCCACACCAGTCCTAGTTTCTCTGTGGATCAGGATGTAGCTCTCAGCTACTTCTCCAGCACCAAGCCTGCCTGCCATAAGGATAATAGACTAAACCTCTGAAACTGTAGCCAAGTCCCTAATTGTAGTGAATGGTGTTCTATTGTTATGAAGAGGCATCATTGATTATGGGAGTTCTTATAAAAGAAAGCATCTAATTGGAGTTTGCTTATGGTTTCAGAAGTTTAGTTCATTATCTTCATAGCAGGATAGGCAGATATTGTAGCTTAAAGTTCTACATCAGAATCTGAAAGCAGGAGTAAGAGAGAGGCCCTGGCTGTGGCATGGGCTTCTGAAAACTCAAGGGCCCACCCTCCTGGCAACACACTTTCTCCAACAAGGAACATCACAGAAGCCTTTCAAGTAGTTCCCCTCCCCTGTGACTAGGTATTCAAATCTATAAACCTTTGGGACCCATTCTTATTCGAATCACCACACAAATTAACTACTTTTTCTTATAAGAATTGTCTTGGTCATGGTGTCTCTTCATAACAATAGAACAGTGACTAAGACAATAACATCCAGGAAACTTCAAGCCTCATCTTATTCTTGTGTTGAGGACATTAAGACTCTATGAAATGGTCATCAAGTCCATTCAGTGCTTTCCTACATCGAAATAACAATTAGAAAACATTAGGATGTCACCCCTTGTTTTGAAAATGGTGAAATAATCTTAGACTTTCTCTTCCTTTATAAATTTAGAGGTTCCTACATTTCTTCTTTCTTTTCCAGTTGTTCATCTTATGTGTTTTCAACAAATGAGTACACAGGGACAATGATGTTAAAATTATCGTGTTTAATTTTGTCCTAGAACAGAATTTCACTATATAGCCCTTCCTGTCCTGGAACTCATTTTACAGGGTGACCTTCAACTCATGGCATTTCTCTTGTTTCAGCTTTTCAAGTATTGGGTTAGAATATATGCTACCATGCCTGACTAGTGATCTTAGCTTTTTGAGTGGACATATTTAAATACTTTGATTTTTTTAAAAAAAATACGCTATATGTTACCCGTGCATATGCAACTGCACTGTTCATAAAAATCATAATCATTTGCCAAGAATGACCAGTCTACACATCCAAGTGATCGACCTGTTGCATACTGACCCATGAGAAGCATCTGGAACAGGATGAGAAGTGCAAGGTCATGCATGCCTATAGACATTACTGCAAATTTTTTTACAACATAATTCAGGCTCTGCTGCTGCCACTGCACAGTCAGAATTCAAGGATTATTAAACATATGTCTAACCTTCAGCCCATGACCTACAACACAGGAGCCTTTGCTAATCGTTTTTTGTTTCTTCATGACTATGGGTTTTGTTTTAGGATATCCTTCAAAAGGCATTTCAAGGAATTGTACCAAGTGTATAGAACTCACCTCAGAAACTGAGTTTGTATTCCATTCATCATTATGTAAAATGTCTCAGGAGTTTGCTTCTGAGTCCAATGGTTTAAAAAAAAACAAACAAACTTTTGGGGACGTATAAGAAGATACTTTGTTGTATGTATAGAGTGTTTCCTGTGCCTCCCATACTCTACCAAGAGTGTGAGGATTACAAATGATCATTACTGTACTCTATCATTTGGGTTCCGAAGATTTGAACCCTGTTCCTCATGTTTATGCAGCAAATGCTTTAACCACTGACCAGTCTGTAGGTAGCACCTATTTTTGTTATGTCTGTCAACTTCAAAGTTATTGTTATGACTCTAGAAGTGTGTGACTGAGCATGCAATCACAGTTATCTCATTATCTTAGATAACTCCAGTCACAGAGGAGAAAATGGGGCCCAGAGGTCTTTAATAGATTCTCCAAGGCTCGTGTCACAGTGACAAATCCTCCGTCTCACACTCATGTTCTTCTCTCCTGTGAGATACCTTTCTAGTCTCTTGAACCTCAGTTATCAGACAGGACATGCTGACCTGCAAAGCAGTAGTTTGCTCTATGGTGATGTATTTGCTTTAAATGATCTGTAGGGCCATGGATATATGTTTCTGTTTGGGGCTGGCCAAAGAAATATACCCTGGCCATGAATCCAGAGCTAGTAAAAGAAACACAGTTTGGATCTGGGGCCTGAGTCAGTGAAAGAAACACTTTATCTTTGAATCCAGAACTAAAGAAACATTCCCTGACTCTGAATGCCAAAGACAAATGCTTTGTCCCTAGAATTAGGGCCAGTGAAAGAAATACGCCATGCCCTTAGAATTAGAGTCCAAAAGCTATAACAGGCCAGTGAAAGAAACAGTTTGGCCCTGAATTCAAAGCCATCTCTGCCCCTGACCAACAAAACTAAAGAATCCCTGAGCAAGAAAAATTAACACACACCCCCCCCCCCGCCCAGTATCCCTGAAGAAACTCCACCTCCTAAGAAGCCCTAAATAAACTCCTCTTTCTTTTTAGTTGTGGGCTGTTCTTTCCCATCCCAGTAGAGGCAGCCACTCTCCTGGACTACTCCTTCCCAAATGAATCTCGTTCTTAAAAGAATCTTGGGTGAAGATCTTCATTTGCTAGCACAGAAAAGAAGAACCCGACTGAGATGTCCCTTAGGAAACTGAGCAGGAAAGGCCTTGCAGAGATGTCCCCTGAAGGGGGACTGAACAAGGCACAGCAGAAAACAGAAGAATCTGCTGAGATGTCCCTTATGGGACCGAGCAAGACAGAGTAGAAAATCTAACAGCTTTTCTCAGGAGCCAGAAGAGATTGCGGTATTTCTCCAGGGGTTCCCCCTTTAGCAGAGTGAAGCAAAAGAAGTAACAACTTGGGCCGGAGAGAAGAAACAGAGCTCTGCTTGAAAACCTCCTTAAAAGGGGCAGAGCAAAGCTCAAGCAGTATTGTTACGCACTCCAGCTTCAGGTATAGCCTGACTTCCAAAACAGTCAGGGTACCTTTCCCAGAGCTGAGCTGTCCCATTGCCGTTACCCAGTCAATTTCTTGCCTTTATAGAATGATCATCACCATATTATCATTTGAAATAGGGTCTAGTTATGCTTCTCAGGCTGGGTTCAAATGATTCTCCCACCTCAGTCTCTCCAGAAGCTGGAACCACAGGTATCAATAGGTGGCACGTTAGCAAAGAGAGTTTTCTTACCTACTGTTCCTTACACAAAGGCAACTTCTTACAAAAGCAACATAATACGACTATTAACTAGTCCCAACATGAAATTGTGTTCAGAGATGTCCAATGAAATCACAAGAATACACACAGACTTTTCTAATATGTGAGGTGTTGGAAGAAACCCACTGGCTGTAGTGCATGTCTGGTACATAAGGAAGTTTTGAACCTGTTGGAAATTGGCCTTGGGTCATGATAATCTAGCAAAGTCTTCTTTAAGACCCTTGGGCCCTGGGTCTGAGCACTAATATGACAGAACTGGGGGGGGGGGAAGTCAGGTGACATAAAACTTTCTTAATTAGAGATATTATACATCCTTTTTTTTCCAGATTTAGATTTTATGCAGCACAAGTGTTTGTCATATATTTTCTTCAATTTGGAAAAAAAGGGGAGGAGAGGGAGAGAGGGAAAGCAGGAAGGAGGGAGGGAAGAACCATTCTGGGATTGATCGAGCAGCTCTGAATGTACAGAAGTGATTGTTATATCAACAATGGCTAAGGCACAGCAGAAGCCGTGGGATGCATCCCTTTGCATGGGTAAGAAAGCTTCACAGAGAAGCAAGAACACACAAGGAAAGTTCTTCTAAACAACGACAGCACCCTAAATAGTGAAACTATTTCCAGCTATGTGCTTCCAGGGAACCTATGGCTTTAAAGGTATTCATTCTAGCTACAGTGTGTGTCTGTCATGTGCTCTGTTCAAGGTTTCACACAAACACTTTCCAGTGCCCTGTTGTGAATTTTTCACGACATCTTTATAAAGGTCTTTAGAACCAAATTGATCTGAAGTATCTGAAGCAGGCTAGAATTGAGATTGAGAATGCTTTGTTCTTTTTTGACATCTGGTTTGGGGTGCTTTAATGTTTATTTTTGGCAGAAAACTGCTTATTGAGTTACTAATTCCAAGCCATGGATTTATCAAATATAGCAAATTTTACTTTCAAAACCATAATGAATTAGCAAATATATGAATGTCATTTTGGGAATGCAACATTGTTAATCTAATTTCACTGTATTTCCATCTATTCTGAGGTCCTATGTGTACATGATGGGCATGTACTATGCTCTTCTCCCCCACACATCTATCTCCCACAACACATAGCCACCCATGTGGTTCCAACTATTCTATTCTCTGAATCATATTAAAGCTCGCCTTTGTAATTCAATGCAGATTTTAACCTTATGCATTATTAAACATTTTATACTATATTTTTATATGGACAGCCCATAGTTTGTTCAAGCAGTCCCACATTGGAAGATACTTGGGTCCTTCCCCCAAGTTTTACCTCTAAAAATAACTGAGCTATGGTGGTTTTTGTCTACACATAACCACAGATATCTTTGGCCATTTTCTAAGGATAAGCGAATGGGTTTGAGTTAATGTCCCATCATGCTTGCCGGGATGTTCCTAGTAATTACCCCATGTGAGCTTCTGCCAGTAGTGCAATTATGCTCTTTTCCCACATCATTACTACTTTGAGATATTTAACTAAAAGCAAAAATCTTTGATGACTATAAAAACAAAAGAGGAACCGAACATTTTAACAATGTGTTTGTGAGATTAAACACTCTAGCTATCCCTTAACCCCCACTCATTTTTTTTTTTTTTTTTTTTTTTTTTACTCTCATTTACCCCACGGCCTAGATTTCTTTTAGCATTTTCTGACATTTTAAATCTTAACATTTTATTATGTAATGTGGTAGGCTAGACTGGGAATCCTGAAGTCTCTGTTCATGAACCTTCAAGTGCCATCTTACTGATAAAAAAAAAAAAAAAAAAAAAAAGAAAGAAAGAAAGAAACCGTTACCTTCTATTACAAAAGAAGCAATTAAGGTGCTCAGGAGGAAGAAGTTTTTGATGAATTATCTAAATGAGCCATGAATCTAGTGTAAAGCATCTTTATATGAGAGGTAGAGGAGATGGAGATGCACAGGCCAGACACTGATACGAAGAAAGAGAGGAAACGAAGCAAGTGTTCACAAGGCCAGCAAAGTCATCAGGATAGAAGTGCCAAGGAGGCCCCAGGTAAGAGGTAACTTCTTACAGACACTATTTCAAAACAAAACAAAGCACCCATTTCCAAAGTCCCTAGATGCTTAACCCATGTACAGTATGACCAGTTAGTTTTGCCACTGTTTAGTCAAACGATGAAGACTTGACAGCTCAGCGCTGCTAGACTTTGAATTTAGATAGTTTTTAAAGGTTCATTTTTAATTTATGTATGTGTATTTATCTGTGAGTGGATCAGTGTAAACAAATGTGTTTAAATGCTAAATTCCAGGAGCTGGAGTCACACACAGTTGAGAGCTGTGTCAATGTGGGTGCTGGGGACCAAGCTTGGGTCCTCTGCAAGAGCAGCAAGCATTCTTTACCGCTGAGCCATCTCTCCAGTCCAGCATTTGAGCTTCTAGAACTGATAGAGAATATCTGGTTTTAAGCCATGGAGAGCATCGAATTTGTTCAGGCACCTTGGGAAATGAATACATTAATATATAGACATAGACATAAATTAAATATTTTCCTTTTCTGTTATCTTTCCCCATTCCACAATAGTTTCGATATCATTTTGCAAATGCATAATGAAACACGAAGTGCAGCAGAACACTGCACGTGCGAAGGTGGGCTCATGGGTTCTGGACAGCTCATATCCTCATATGTGGCACTCCATAACCAAACAGCTTACTCTCATATAGGCTTTGAATAACAGTTTGACATTTCTTCCTGTGGGCTTTGTAGTCAAGCTTAAGCATTTCGGTGAGTTAACAATCATGTGGTGCTAATGTAACTGAGTATGGTTTGTGTCCCTGGAACCTGTGATGCTGAGACCATCACTACACTACCAATGTGGTGGCCACCATTCATGCATACTTACTGAATACCTGGAATGGAATGAATACAATGAAAAAGCAGAATTTGACAAAACATAATAGAATTTGTATTTTATTGGAATGAAGCTAACTGTGAACAGCCATTTAAACTAAGTGGTTATGATAAGAGATATCACAACAAAAGTATTAGTTTCACCTTTCTGAGAAGACTAATGAAGCATAGGAAATGGCTATTCTGGGCATACTTTATTAGTTTTTAGGACTTATGCTAGCAAATGACTTAATCGTTGGTCTGTAGGTCCAGAGGTGAGGTGGAAGAATTGAAGGGGACCTACGCTGTGAGAAGTTCCATTATTAGTTTTTGAGGCCGATATGGCAATTCTGGAATTCTTCATCCTCAAGAGTTTGGAATCTGGGTTGCAAGATTTTCTTGTGTACCTGTTGAAACAACACTTTCCCGAATATCAAGGTCCCAGGTCGGAGAACCTCAGTCTGTTATTGAGCATAGTTCTGAATGTTGCCTTTGTGATGACCGCATTCCTTATAATCTGTGTGTTGTGTGAAAACTCTCAGGAGGCTTCCAACCCCTCACTGGGCAGTGCCACTAATATTTACAACAATAGTGATTGTTTTTTTCTAAGCATAGCTGCTGTAACAGATTAATTATTTAACCACCACCCTTAGAAAGAATGTAGATTGTTTGTAAATGTAGATTGTTTGTAAAGTTAGACTAAGATGTTTTTGTTAATGGCTTTGATAAAGCCTTGGGAAAGAATCAAAAGTTCAGAAAGGCACATAGTTGAGTGAGGGGCTCACTGAGGTCCAGGAACAAGAACAGGGACCGTCTGGCTGCTGCACCTGCTGCACCTGTCTTGTTAGGATGGGCGGTGACCAAGGGTGATGATGAATTCCTTGTACCCATTTCTGCCCTCAGCTTCCTGATAGAAAAAAAAAAAAGTTGAGGATTGGGTTTGCACTTTAAAGATTAAAATAGAGCTGACTGGTTCTTTTTCATATATAAAAGAGTAGGTTTCTTATTCTTCTATGGTTTCTTATAAGATTTGATATAAGTATAAAGTTAATGATCCTTCCATTATAACTGTGAAATGCACCCTACAAGCAAAAGAGCTGGCTGAGGAAAATATCTGTTAATATACAAGTTGCTCGGGTATGCATGTATGTGTGTTCTTGGGACAACTTGCTTTTCACCTATAATGTGTAAAATGTTTAATCATGTAAGAGATATGGAAACATTGTTTTTACTCATATTCATTGTAATCATTCACTTAAAAATAGAATGTAACCACATTGTACTTTTTACTGCTCAAAAGATTTTTCTGGGGTATATAAACTGGGGAAAAAAAAAGTTAGTTAGAAGGAAGACACCAGGCGAGGCAGAGGGAAGCATCAGGGTAGAAAAACAGAACAGAAAAGGAACAGAGCAGAACAAGCAACAGAACGAATAATAAAATGAAGAACTCAACCTTGGACCTCAGAAAAGTCCTCATGTGTCTGTTTGTCTGTCCAGTAGCTCTCCTGCTCATCAGCACCCTAGATGAGATCCTGACACGTTGGAAATGTGTGTGTGTGTGTGTGTGTGTGTGTGTGTGTGTGTGTGTGTTTCCCTTTTCACATACAGTTAAGTGTTACCCTTCTAGCTGGCCCCAGAAAATTAAGTCTTATTCCCTCAGATAGAAAAATCAAGCTGAATGATTATTTCGCCAAATTCATGGATCCTTCCCAATCCCTGAGCTGATGAAGGCTGGTCCTCAAAGGAGCAATATGATTCCTATTATATATCTAAAACTCCACGGGGAAAACGTTCAATCTGGAGATTTGAATTCACATCATCTACTCAGCGAGTGATAAGAGAGGACAGAGGATAGAGGTGAAAAAAAACATGGTACCATCTAGAAGCCGCTCACACCTATCATGACACCTATCAGGTCAGCCCTCAAAAGGAGCCAAGGTTTCTTTCTTTTTTTTCCCCTTTTTATTTGTTTGTTTATTTGTTTATTCATTCATTCATTCATTCATTCATTCATTAGTTCAGAGAATTGTAACTGTGGCTGTGAATCGTACCAAGTGTGTTTATTTTCCTCATTCAAAGATAAGGTAGAGATTTCATTCTAAGACTCACCTTTTAAACTCACCAAGTGGTTCCCAAACCACCCTCCATTTAAACAACTTGTGTGGCTTGTATTTCAGTAGTTATTGGTGGGTTTTCTATTCACATTTTTAATAGGTAGTCGATTTCCACATCACATTATTCTATCTCATTCGTGGTTGGATAGCATTTTTATATGATTATTAAAACAAATTCACAATAATTTTATTTAAGTTTCTTTTCCTGGTGTACAGAGGTACAAAAAATAGACTCTGATGGGAGCCTTAAAACCATCACAGTAGCCTGCTCTCAGTTTTAGGCTTGTGTCCATTTTGCACTTGACTGTGGTGATTTAAGGTATTCTCCCCAACAACACACCTGCCACCTTGCTTGAAGGTGTCTCTCTCTCCCCTAAATTTCTCTACCTTACTGGCTTGGGCTTCCACACAGCATGGCACTTGGCTTCACTGAGAAGGGTTTAAAGGGGGGAAAAGGCACAGTGTCTGTGTCAATTCTTTGCTTGAGTGACATGCCCAAAAGCTGGTCACACAGCCAGCCTCAGAGTCTAAGTAAAATTACAGAGGAATGTGGATTTCTTGCCTGCCCTTAACCTAAGTACAATGACAAGTGAGGAAGGACACATTAATAGACAGCGCCATCCAACAAGGATGTGAGACGACCTCCCAGTCGCCGACACACAGAGCTTCCACAGACTAGCTGTGCCCACATTCCAGTCTCTTCTTAGCTTTCAGTCACTTTCCCTGGGGGAGTTATGTGACATTCTGTTCTGTGCACCTTTAATCTGGACACTTGCCTCTGATAAACCCTTCATAAGTTTACTTATATTGTCTTAATCATCTCTATTTATTCTTCTTGATATATTATGTTTGATTTATTATAACCACGTTTTTATTTAGATCAGTGAACATAATTAAAATAAGTTATTTGTTCATTCATTTGTCATTGGATTCAATGTCTTCTGATTGTGTTTCCTCAGTGCCGATTATTTTATGTGCTATATTTAACTGTGTTATGATATCATTTAAGACTATATCCTGTTAAATTCCTCTGAAGAGATTTGGGTCTTTATTTGTTTTAGTAGTCATTTTTTTTCTGGAAGGCAGTTAAAAATTTCTTTTATAATTTTATTCTCAGTTGGCTTATTGGAATCACTCTGCCGATGTCACATCCTGTACATGCACAAAGGCCCATTGTAAGAGGCCACATCCTTTGTGAGGGCCTCTTCTCTTCAGGTCTTCCTGGTCTGTTTTGGGCTCCCTGTCAGCCTTCCAGTGTCAAAGCCTCAGAGCTCCACGACAGTTCATTTTGTACATTTTAAGCAGCCTGGTAAGGCACAGGCTGAAGTCTGGATGGAAACAGCTTACAGTGTCTGTCTCCAAATCCTCACCCCTGCACTTCCCCTGCTTGGGGAATTCCTATATTAGCCTTTGAAGTTGTTTTGTTTTGTTTTGTTTTGTTTTTTCCCAGGGTTTACAGTCATTAATTATCTACGGGGAACTTTGTCCATTGGGTGATATTTTTCAGTGTTTTGGGGGTGTAATCTGTTCCTTGAATGAGAAACAGAGGAGTAAAGTCATTGAGGAAAGGAAAGATGATTGTCAGGAACGAAGAGTCAGTTTTAAATAAGTGCCGCAATATTCCTAACTAATAGATACAACTCTGTGCACGTCGGTTTTTGATGACATATGCTTCTGTTATAGACCTTTAGCTGGATTCCTCCTCTTTGTAAATAAAACCTGAAATCTTTGAGTTCCACGTTCCTCGTCTCTGTACCTGGGCTGATCGTGTCCCTGTGACCAGGAGTCTGAGCTAGTGACTGTTCTTTGCCCCACCCCTTCCTAGAGAGTGAGCTATTCTAGGGTAAGACCAAGCTTTATTCATGTTTAAATGAATAGACATAAATCTATGGATCCATGGATCCAAATTGTTTTTATTGTAACCCAAAAGTTTGTCTATAAAGTAATAACTAAGTAGATATGGTTATGAATGCAAGGATAAAATTTATATGCTGTCACTGTTTTCTGGTGAGAATATTTTTCTACTCTGTCTACAAATGAAAATATCTCACACCATATTTTAATAAACACAAAGTATGAGCTGTGACATTCTTATGGTGATCTACTTATAATCTTCATTTCTGTTTCCAAGGCCCTTGCGCACTTGTAATTACTATACATGAGCATAATGTCTATACTTACTGAAAAAGAGTTATGTGAAAAATGTTCTGTGAAATATCGTGTTTCAACGTCCTGTTCCTTTGCTATGTAATAGTAATATTTTCAGTGAAACTGCCTCTGGGAAGGTATTATGTTATTCTAAAAATAATACCAATGTAGAATATATAGTCTTATAACTAATAAAACACTTTGCAATTCTATCTCTTTACGCAGTAAATCAATTCTATTCAGTATTGTCAAGAACATCTTTCTTGGGTAAATAAGTCCCTTTTCTAACTCAAGTCTCAGGTAGTGAGAAGGCTAGGTAGACCTTGGCTTACATCAGTAGGTTGTGGCCATAACACATTCTTAACTACTGGGGGTACAAATTTTCTCTCAGTTGTGACTTTGCTGTTGTTCACCTAAATAATTTAAATGTGAGTTTAGGTCTCAGCAGCCTAAGGGAACAGAAGTTATCAGTATTAGTCAGAATCGGGACCTCTTTCCTATTCCATTTCAGTGTGAAGATAAACCTGGGAGGTGGGGGACCTGTATTGCTCTGTCCCTCTACCTACTATATAGCCATGATTTTGTTCATCTTGCTCCTGTGAGACCTACCACAATACTGAGAAAAAAGTATCTACTGTGTGCTATGGTTTGTACTAGATTCTGTGCAGGTAAATAAATGCCAGATCATAAGCCTTCTGTGCTGACTGGTCTTATGTCAATTTGGCACATAAACTAGAATTACCTGAAAGGAGGGACCCTCAATTGAGAAAACACCTCCATAAGATCCTGCTTTAAGGCACTTTCTGAATTAGTGACTGATGGGGGAGGCCTATTGTGGGTAGTTCTAACCCTGGGCCGATGGTCTTGAATTCTATAAAAAAGTAAGTTGAGCAAGCCAATGAGCAGCATCCCTCCACAGTATCCTTAGCTGCTGCATCAGCTCCTGCCTCCAAGTTCCTGTCGTGTTTGATTTCCTGTCTTGACTTCCTTTGGTAAATAACAGAAATGCTGAAGTATAAGCCTAATAAACCCTTCCCTCCTCAACTTTATTTTTGGTCATGATGTCTCTTTTTCACCAATAAAAACCCTAATTAAGATACCTCACCTTTCAGTAACGTTTGGAGAAAAGAACCCCAGAGTCAAGAAAATATAAATTCCCAGGCCAGGTACACACATGTTATAATAATGGAGAAAGCAGAAAATTTAGTCCTCTGCAGAACTCTGTGAACAGAAGGATCTGTGCTTCCATCTACTCTGGGTGGGGATGCTTTACAGGGTGTTTCTGAGGCCATCTGTAAAATAAGAGCAAGAAGAGCATGGCTGGGTTAAAGTTTCTGGGTGCTTTCTGGTGTACCCTCTACTGTGGTTTACAGAGCATGGTCTAAGCTCTTCTTGGGTGATTACAGGGCTCTGCAGCTATGTGCTTACACTCACATTGTTTATTTCAGAACATCTGTGCCATGATCTCTGGTCATGCCTGTGGAATAGATGAGGTCATCTTTTTGGATGCTTATATTCCTGGGGAATAATCAAAACCAGTTACCAGAGCTGGAGACCTTTCCCCCAGTTCTGTCAACTCTTTCACATTTTCTCACCACCTAATACTGTTTGGTCCAGCATCTTGAATGGAGTATGCACTTGCCACAATGATTACTGAGTTAATTTAGGAGTATAATCTAGCCCAATCTTTCCAGGGTCTTTCCTGCTTTGATGCAGAGAGAGACAGAGACAGAGAGGAGAGACGGAGACAGTCTATCAGACTCTCCATCCTATAATTAATACTTTCCTGTCTAGAAACATCCTTCACAAATAGACAAAAATGCGCTGTGCTCAGAACCACCCTGCACTTCCAAGGCTTGTTTGCAGTTACTGAATGTCTTCACCTGCTTTATCTGCCCTTCTTCATTTTTCCAAACACATCCTGAGTGTGGCTGGCTAGCTGGAGCTGCATTGTCCCACAGGAAGCACAGGGCCAACGAGAGAAAAGTCCCAGACATGGGATGACAGACAGATCAGGCTTTCTTTCCTTGCTCACAACTAATTTTTGCCTAAAAACATTTTCAGGACCCCAATGATATAAGCATAAAAAGGAAAACAAATTGAACATTTACTAATATTAAGTCATATGGAAGTTTATTTCATAAAAGCTTTTAGGAAAACTTATAGATTGACCAGTTATTAAAGATAAAAACTCATTTCTGTGTTAATATGGGTGTGATTATATATATAGACATGTATCTATCTATCTATCTATCTATCTATCTATCTATCTATCTATCTATCTATCTATATAATTGTTCTTTTAATTGTGAGTATTGCATGCAGATCTGTGTGTGGAGGATAAGGGTCAGTGAATGTGTGCATGCAGGTGCCCTCAGAGGTCAGAAGAGAGTATTGGATTCCCTTGAACTGGAGTTACAAACATTTGTGAACTTGGGTTCTGGAAACTGAACTTAGGCTCTCAACAAGAACAGGTCTCTACCTTTAACTGCTGAACCACCTCTTCAGCCTTTCTGACAGGAGTTTGTCATCTACAGGTGGTGCTTGAGAGCTACCCAAGAGAGTAATAAAAACAAGCACATGTCTCCTAATAGTTTAAGTAAGTTTTGACTTTGTGATGGGCTCCATTTGTTACTATCCTTGTCTGTATGTGGCCATGAATGTGGTATATGCTGTTGGAAGGCTTGATAGAACATTTTCAGTGTTTCCATAAGGCAATGCTTAGATTTTATAGCAGTCAACATTGAGAATTTACATAACAATATAGTATAAAATTCTAGAAGTAAATTTAGGGCCATTTCAGAGATTCTTGACATTCTGCCCTAATCTCAAGCCAAAAATTCATTTATTGACTTTTTAAAATTAAATTCAAGACAGCAGCTCAGACCACAAATTTTATAATCAAGTAATCTAGCACAGTGCAATTTTTAAAATGCACTAATTTGATACTTACACACTGAAGATTGGTTCTAGGAAAACATTAAATGTCTTTAGCCAAGATCTACACACACAGTGATAGCACTCTAAGCCCAGGACACAATGGCTTGGGATCGGCATAGAGGCACTTCTGGCAGTGCTTGATGAAGCACTGAATGATGCGATGGATGAACAGGGCAGAGCGCACACACTGTGGTTCAGAATCAAGGCGGCAGCGAAGTCATACAGAGAAAAACGTGTGAGTTCTGCCAGAAACTATGCATTCGATTGTGAGCTAAATTTTGCTCATTATGTCTTCAAAAAAAAAATCCTAATGTTCCCATAATTTTCATTGTACTCATTTGGTTACATGACCCTATATGAGGGAGGGATCCACAGTTTAAAGGCTGGTGAGTAGACTGCGGTTTCAGATGACAGGCCCATGCTTCACTAAATGGTAGAATTTGGAACATAGTCCTTCATAGCTATATCCTTTGGTATCTCTATGGTCATTCTCTGCTAGCTAGCTATTTATTTATTTGTTTGTTTGTTCGTTTGTTTGTCTGTCTGTCTATCTATCTATCATTCATTCATTCATTCATTCATTCATTCATTCATTCATTCATTTATTTCTAGTCATGTGGCCAAGGAGCAGCAAGGCAGGAGTAGTCTCCTGGTGGCAGCATGTGGCTTGTGGTATGCTTGTGTGCTCTCTTCCCCATCTCAAGCTAGTCCAGAAGTCTCTTTGGGAAGCACACGTCTGAAGGCAAATTGATCCTAAAACTCCTGTTTGCTTCCATCTTCCTTCTGACTCCATCTTCCTAGACAATAAGCTAACGGAAATTCCAGTGGCAGGGTGGCACCAGTGAGAATTTAGAAGGGCTCCCTCTGAATGCTGCTGAATTACAATGAGGAGTTATCGTTTCCCAAAGTAAAGACAGCTGTGATGCATTGTAACATAATTTGTCTTTCCTAGAAAGGGACACAGAGTAGAGGAGCTAGAAGGCACTTCACTGGCATCTCTGAATTGAAGGAAGTAAGAATTGTGGGAGAAGATGCAGGCACAGCATTGCTAAGATGATTAGTAGTGCTGGTGGTGACTTCTGAAGGAACGTGGGGATACTCAAGAAGCAGAAAGTCAGTGCGGGGAGGCCCATGGTGTGCTGGCCCAGATTCTTGCTGATGTCAGGACGGTATCTTAACATGTTTGGACATTCCTCGGGTTTTAGGATGGCAGGGAGCAGGACACTGAATCCAAGGGAAGAAAATAAACTAAGGTCCACCAAGCTCAGTGAATCCTAAAGTAGAACACTGAAAACCTGGCACATCCCTGCCTTAACCTCAGTCTCAGCTTCAGGGCTGGATGACGATGCCACTGCCAATGTGCTTTGTAGGGATTTGGGATTATGACCAAAGGAATATTCCAACTGGTAGTAGGTGAATCACAAAGGCATATGTCCTGGCTATTTTACAGGATAGCAATATAAGACTTTGTGTGATCAGGAAGCAGTAACATCACGCATAGAAAAAACTCCACATCAGCCAGGCATTTTAATACAAAGAACAATGAGTTAAGTTTTAGGCCTACTGACTCTGCAGTTGCACTATGCCCTTGTTCAGGGCAACTGGTCTGGGAAGACTTCTGTCTGAGGTATGGAGAGAAAAGGTGGATTTTGTCAAGGATTATTGAGTGCAAGCGTAGGCTAAAATATTTCTTTTGAGTACTAGTATATGAATGGTTCTTCACGGGTGACTATCCTGTTATCACACGAGAAGATATAACTTGAAAACAATATTTATGATTGAGTATAGTGGGCCCAACCACTGTAGCTTTGTGCCCATCACCACAATATGCATTATTTATAGTAACCCCTCTGCTAAAGAAACTTTTCATGCACACACATTCACTTTGTTTAACTTCTCTATCTGCTCTTTTAAAAAAATCATCAACTCTTGATTTTTATTTTATTCTTAAAAAGTGACTACTATTATTATGGTCTTGCTAAAGGGATGCTGGATGTGGCCAATGGGAACCCCCTCTCATCTGCCCACATTCAGATCCTCTGAGCATTTCTGGCACGGCAAGATACTTCAGCTTTCTCTCCTGCTTCCCAATCCCCAGCTCTGGATGACCTCTCTCTCCAAGGGACCCTTCTTCTTCTCAACTTTTCCATGGATTATTTCTTCCAGTCATCTTTCCTCTGTCTCTCTAGGAGGGCTACAGACTTCTGGCTCAGGCTTTGAGAAGATTCAGACATTTCTTAGCACTTCAGAGAGCTAGGAGCAGATTTTCCTGGAAAGGCCTCAAGTTTTTCAGACACTCTAAAGCATTCTAAGTGGTGATAAAAGACTCTTCCTCAACACCAAGAGCGGTTGTCTGGGAGAAAACTGTAGATTTTCATAACAACCACGTTTTGGATTCAGACACCTTTGTGTTCAAAAGAGAATGTGGACCAAGCTGGACAAACAAATAACAACACATCACAACACAAGTGTCAACAGGGCACAGAGAACCCCCTTCCATTAGCCCTAGGCAATGTCAGAGAAGGACTCTTAATTCTGTGTCATCACAAACTCCCTGGAGCTTTGAGACCTGAGACATCATTACTGTGCTTGCAGGGGAGTGTGGCTCTTGGAAAGGACCACTGTGTTCTGTGAGTGTGCTTTCCTGGAGCCAGGGATGGAGCCAGAACTCAGAGACCAGAATATCAGCAGAGTATGGGGAGGAGAGACAAAGGGGGGAGCTCAAGAACTGGTGAAGGCTTGGTTTTTGCTACTATTGTAGCTCCAGAACAGAACTATGTAGTGTTTCTAGAACTAGGAATTGAGAGATGAGTGAGGGGAGAGATCTATTTTATTCTACTACCTCACTCTGCCAGAAAAAAAATCATCATAAAAATGTCTTATCTAGGAGGAGTTACTGTGTATCAGGCAATATTTGGCAATTTCTGGACGTCTTTGCTTACACCAAAGATAACAAGAATATCACCAGTGTACTCAAGATACCCACCCATCTTTGCAAATAATTACCTGGCTTAAAGTGTTTACCAATTTTGCCAAGCTGGAGAAATATGATTTTAAATGAAGTTCCTATTGATTCAAGAAATTGCTCATAAAAACATGAACATATCTTTGCCTATGGTATATGTTGTAGATCTCCTGAAGTTTATTTCTGTGACTGTGTTTCAAACCTATGGAACTGGTGTTGGATATATGAATCTGTTCATATTATGTCAGAATACATTATTTCTGATGTATTGCTACAGTCACTACTCTAGACATGTATAAATAATCATTCACTTCTCTTATACTGTCTTCTGGATGCTGGGAACCAAACTCAGGTCTTCTTCAGGAGCAGCAAGTGCTCCTAACTGCTCTTATCTCTTCAGACCTTAGCTTGATTTTTTCAAACACAGTCTATAAACTGCCTTTAAATTAGCTGCTGTCTTATTAGTATGATAAAACACCGTAACCAAAAGCAACCTGAGGAGGAAATGGTTTTATTTTGCTCAATGTTCCATACAACAGTTCACCATCAAAAGCAGTAAGGGCAGGAACCTGGAGTCAGGAGTTGATGCAGAGACCGTGGAGTGATGCTGTTTACAGGTTTGCTTCCCCTGGCTTGCTCAGCCTGCTTTCTTAGAGAATCCAGGACCACCAGTCCAAGGTTGGCATCACTATGAGCTGGATACTCCCTCATCAATCATTAAGAAATGCCCTATTTTTACAGTCTGATCTCCCCACTCCCTCCTTCTCTCTTTCTCTCTCCCCTCCCTGATTTTTCAAGACAGGTTTTCTTCTGTAGCTTTGGCTAACCTGGAACTCTTTCTGTATACTAGGCTGGCCTGAAACTCGGAGATATGCCTGCCTCTTCCTCCCTAGTACTGGGATTAAAGGCATGTGGCATACCAATACAGCTAGAGACATTTTCTTATTTGGGGTTCCCTCCTCTCAGATGCCTTTATTTTGTCTCAAACTGTCATAAAACTGTTCAGCACAGCTACTACAAATTTTCTGTTTCTATAGCTGGTCTTATATTGCTTGTAGGAAGTGGAGGAAATGAATATGTGAGGAGCAAATGAAATCCTGAGTGGCTATCTGGTGCTGACCTTACCAGAAATGTAAAAAGATTTCTATGCCTTCAGAATGTACAGAAAGCATGCACTGTAGTTCCCTCCTTCTGAGGTTTAAAGCCTGAGATTGTGCTCTACAGAGACATCTCAGTCCCTCCTCCCGTGTTGCACAGAATAAACAGTCTGAGGTTCCCAGGTGTTATGTAAAGGTATGGTTCCATCAGATGGAAGAGAGCCCACCCAATCCCAGTTTTTCTGTATGGGTCACTGTGCTCTTTCTCCATTTTCTTGTCGATCTAGCCAGGCTTCCCGGACCAAACAGTGCTACACAAGGCAGCTCTCCCACTCCTACCTGGGCAACTTTTATTTTGAGGGGAAAGCTTTTACTTTCTTCAAGTGTCCTTGTGTAACTGGTTTTGTTTCTTTGGCTTTTTCAATGATTTATGTATGTCTAAGGAACCCTGCCAGGTAGATTATAGTGGCCGCACGCTTCTCACCCCTGGCTGTGCAGTGCCTGGGGTTGTGGTGGGGTGGGAGGGGGTAGAAGGGTAAGTGAGTGGTAGGAGCTTTGGGATGGGTGGTAGTATCTTAGGATGGGAATTAGCAACCGTTTAAGATTCTTAGCACAAGTCAGCAAACTCATAGACAAGGCTTGTCTGGTAATATCTTGAAAACTGAAAGGAAGTTTAAAATCCTGCTGCCATTGTTCGCTATCATTCCAGGGTCCTTTGACAACTGAAGTGGAATTTCCACCTTTTGGAATGACTCATGAAACTACATTTCAAGCAAGATATAAGACATCCCCACAGTTCTAGAAAGTTCCCTCACTCCTTCCTAGTCACTCTTCATTCTTTCATAGGCAACTGTCCCCTCTTCATTGCCATGTACCGACTTTTCCTGTCGTAATTTTTTTTTTTTTTTTGAGAGAACCACCGTCCTCTCCAGGATTAGTCTGCTTGTTTTTAGACACAGCTACATAGTGCCACAGATTAACCACTCATTCTTTCTTGTCACCAGGTAGTGTTCCAGAGCATAAAAAAACAAGCTTGTAGATTCGGTCTTGGGTAAACACTCAGAGCTGTCACATTTTTATTGCTGTGAATGCAGCCTCGATGAACACTGGTACACATGTCTATCTCAATGAAGCACAGAACATAGTTCCTCTTCCTCCACAAACACACCCAATGATGAGACACACAAGTCACTGAGGCATGTTGGGGTTTAATAGACTCCACCAAACATTTCCTCTCTGCGTCTAGATCTAAAGATTTGGTGGAGATGGTATTTTAAGAAATTTCCAGTTGCATGTAGGCTGTCTCACTATTTTAGCACTGAAGTTATTTCTAAATGAATGCAGCCAGGATAACTCACAGCCTTTGTTGAACAGAGTCTGTAATGCAGAATGCTCTTTACAATCATGTCGAGAAAAACTATTCGGGACTGGAGAGATGGCTCAGTGTTTAAGAACACTTGTTACACTTTCAGAAGACCTGGGTTCTGTTCTCAGCACCCACATGGAAGCTCACAACCCTCCCTAGCTGCAGTTCCAGGAAGCCTGATGGTCTTTTCTGACCTCCCCTGAGACCAGAAAAAGAAGTGATGTATGTGTATAAATGCAGGAAAAACAAGTACTCACACAAAATAAAATTAAACACATCTAAATAAATATAATTTAAAACAGCAAAAACATAATTGGTCATCATCTACTGCTCTTTTTTTAGGGCTGAGTCCAAATAATATTTTACTTATAGTTTGCATGTTTGCATCATGTATTAAACTCACCAGCATTTTGTTCTTTAGATTATTTCTGTCAGATTTTTTTTCATGAGGATGATGTTAGCATCCTAAAATGGAAATGTTTATTTTCTGATTCTCTGTAGAAGCTCAAATAGCAAAGAAACCATACTTTGAATAGTTGAGACATTGCAACTGTGAAGACATTGAACTGTGTCTGGCTTTTAAAAAGAGTTCTGTGATGGAATTTTCAAATTGTCAAGGTCACTGCTCAATTCAGATTTGCTACATTATCTTCAAGTAATTTGTCCTCAGACAATTTCTTTGAAAAGTATAGACTTCACCAAGGTCATCTAATCTGATGGTTTAGGTTTGCAGAGAGCAGTTTCTCATCTTTCTGACAACTCATTTGCATCCAGGCTCATAGCCACCTTACTCAAACTGCATATTGATATTTTAGGAGATGTTTAAATCCACAATATATAGTGTTTATAGTCTCCAATTTTTCTGTTTGTTTTGCTCCTCACAGATCATGCTCTCCCGCACTTTTGTTGGTTTCTGGGGTTTTAAGTCTGTGCCATTCCTGCTTCCCCACTTCCTTCCATCCATCTACCTTAGCATACATCCTCTGGATTCTGACACAGAGTGCCGATGTCAGTCATTTTAATTCTTTCTTGCTTTACAATAAAAGATCTATGCTCCAAATTTTCAATGAATTCATCCCTGGCATGTTTTGATGTAATCCCCCTGCTGCTACATTAGAAGAATTGTTCTAATTGTACATTATCAAGTTCCATGAATCATTATTGAACTGTTGTTGGTGAAGCACATATGCATGAATAAGTGCCAAAGATATTTGTATTAAATAAAATAGCAAGTAACAATCTAACATCTCCAAAATCAATTGAGTTACATTGACTTAGTCATTCATTCAACAACTGTTTACAATTACCTGGAAAGTAGGAAATTTGTTGAAAAATACATTGTTGTGAGAGATATTTAAATACATGATCAAAGTATAGATTGAAATATCATACAAATTGTATTAAATTTATTTATATAGGTAAGTATATATGCATACAGGTGTGGGAAAATAGTGAACCCTGTTTATGAGGTTTCTGGCCTGGATTTTCTGGCCTAGCCTTGTGGCACGGACTCTCAGGCCTAGCTAGCCTCAAGGTTTGGATCCATAGACCCACAGACCCACAGACCCACAGACCCACAGACCCACAGACCCACAGACCCACAGAGATACACAGATGCTTACATTAATTGTATGCTGACTGACCTGGGGCCCAGGCATATAACTTGCTAGCTCTTGCTCTTAACCTAACCCATGACTCTTATCCTGTTCAACCACAGGGCTCAGTACCTTTCTCAGAGCAGTACAGTTGTCCTCTGCATCTTCTGGCTTGTCTGGCAACTCTGGAGTCTGTGATGTTTCTGCTCTGTTCTTCCTGTTCCCAGAGTTTTCTTAGTCTGGTAGCCCTGCCCACACTTCCAGTCTGCCTTTTTTTTTATTAAACTTGTAGGTGGGACAATTATCGAAGATGTAACATCATAAATCCACTACAGAACCCACACATGGCTCCAAACATATAACAGAATGATTAGTTTTCACCATGTCATTTTCCTTTTGATTATTTCTATTTGTTTATTTTATACAACCAATAGATACTGAATTTTTAATATTGATTTTTTAAATTGTGAGTGTTTAATTTTTTTAAATCCCAGTATTAGACATGGGAAGCTTGCATTTATGTTGTGGTTCCTTCTTGACATAGTATTTATATTTCAAGGGATTTTGTTTAAGTAAGTAATTCAAGATGCAGCATAAATTTAAGAAAAGGTTATTTATTGCGAAGTTAAAAACATTGTAGTCCTAAGTTTCTGTCCTGGCCAGAAACTCTCAAATACTTGACAACCACTTCCCAAATAATTGACTCAGACGCTTAATATTATATAGTAAACGCTATGCCAGTAGCTCAGGCATATAATATACTATCTCTTATGCTTAAATTAACCCATGATTCTTATCCACGTTTAGACACATGGCTTGGTACCTTTTCTCAGTACAACAACATTCTTTTTTTGCTTCCTCTGCGTCTGGCTGGTGTCTCCTCTCTGCCTTTCCGCTTCCCACAATTCTCCTAATCTGCTAGCTCCACCTCTGCTTCCTGCCTAGCTACTGACCCACCAATGTTTTATTAAACCAATAGAGTATCACATTTTTACAGTGTACGAGAGCAATATCCCACAGCACTTCCTCTTTTTTCTTTTTAAAAAGAACCCTGAATCAGTCTCCTTTGTTTAGCCTTTTTCCTGACCTTTATCCATAACAACTTGTAACCAACACCCTAAACAAAGAAAACATCCATGATCTATTTTTCGGGAACATGGGCATAGTTCTCAAGACTCCTTCCTGATGATTGGGGGTGCTGGTAATCTTATGGGGACCCAAAGAAAATTTAGGATTATGGGCAAGTCTTGAGTGGAGTAGTGTTTGATGATATTGTATATATATATAGCATTGTATATGGTGACATGTGGTGATATATTGTTTACTTAACAAAGCTTATCTGAAAAATCAGAAGACAAAGACAAGCCATGAAGGTCAAGGAGTGGTGACCTATTCCTTTAATTCTAGCAGTCAGGAGGCAGAGATTCTTTATATGTTTGTGATATCAAGCACAAAGAAAGCCAGGCAGCATGGCACACACCTTTAATCCTAGCACTACAAATGCTAAAGAAGAAAGTGAGATACTGGGGCAGAGAAAAAAGAGTCAGAAGTTTTTCCCTTCACAGGCATGCCCCTTTGGCTGAAGCATTCAGTATGAGGATTCCTGGAAAGAGAATGGACTTTTTTCGGTCTGAGGAGTTGGCTAAGTAAGAAATGGCTATAGTTTGTTTCCCTGTTTCTCTGATATTTCAGCTTTTCTCCATTGTCTGACTCCAAGTTTTTATTATAGTACCAAATAGAATTTGTGCAATAAAAGATGACAATGCCTTAGAAACAATAAGCACCAGATGAAATGTACAAAGTGTTTGTACATTGTGTTATATCCACAATAACACTATATCATGAAAATACATAAATGAAAAAAGTGGTTGAAAAATATTAAATGCTTATACTTAAAATCAAATGTGTGCTTGTATCGTCATAAAATGTTTGAGAAATATTTGGACACTATGCATCCTCTGAAGCATTTAATTTTGATCCTCTTCATGGGTTTCTTGTCTTCTTTCACTGATGCTTCAGGTTTTACTGTGGGTTCTTTTGTATGGCTACCACTCTCATCAGCATTCTTATCACCACTATTATTGGGGGCTTGAAGATTAAACTCAGTGTTTCAGGCACACTGACCTCTACCACTGAGTTATGTTCCCAGAGCTTTATAATGCTTTGCTTCCTTAAGATTTGATTGATTGACTGCGAGCTTCTCTGTGTGAGTGCATGCATACACATGAGTGTGAATGTATACACTGACACATGCACAGAGGTCAGAAGGTGGTTTTAGATCCTTCAGAGCTGGATTCAGGCTTTGGTGGGGGGGTGTTATGGAGGTGCTGGGATCTGAACTACAAGTCCTCATAATCTCAAAGCTACTTCTTCAGCTCTGTAAATTTTTTTTTTTTTAAAAAGTGTGTGTGTACAAAGGATAAATAAAATGGTGACAAAAGTCTAGATACTATTAGTCATTGACTTATTTTTAAGATTAATTTTAGTTTTAGTTGTGTGTGTGTGTGTGTGTGTGTGTGTGTGTGTGTGTGTGTGTGTGTGTGCATATGTATGTGCACATGTACGCTAGTATCTATGGAGATCAGAGACAACAGATCTTCTGGAGCTGGAATTTCAGGTTTTGAGCCATTAGACTTGGGATCTGGAAACTAAATTTGGATCCTCTTCAAGAGCAATATGTACTCTTTAAAGCTGATTCATCTCTCTAGGCCTGGTCATTAACTTCTCAATGTCCATTTCTCATTTAATCCCACTTTTAAAAAAAGGCTTTTATTTTTTTTTCTTATACTACTCATAAAACTTAGATAAAATAGCAATATTCAAAAAAGAGGTTATGGAATTTTTACTGTGAGTTTGAGCTTATGTATACACACACATATTGGATAAGTGTATCATATTTGTGTGTGTGTGTGTGTGTGTGTGTGTGTGTGTGTGTGTGTGTAGACCTTTCCTACAATAGACTAAGAAACTTAATCTTACAAGGCAATAATTATTGTTGCCAATGAAGCAGAAGGGATGCATCTTTCAGTTATTAACGACCAAATATCTTGCTGTTAAATAACCCAGAAACATACCAGCTGGTGTCCACTGACCAGTCTACCATCACCCAGAGACAGACTACGAAGTATCTGATGGAAAGAGTAGTAATGAGTTTTGGTAAAATTATCATGGAATTATGATGACATTAAAATGACTGAAGTTTCCACATTGTTGATAATTTTGAGAGTTGTTTGGTGAGCCACATGGAATAAGTGTATCATTTGAAGTAATATCTATTTACCCACCCCTGCTGTCTGATTGCCTTGTCTTGTAGGGCAAGTGGAACAGCATGGGGGTGATGACCAAAGAGGGAAGACTGGATGTTAGTCTAACTCTACAAACAAGTAGAATTTCATAACTTTGAGCTAGCTCTTATTCTAAGAAAATAATTAATGCCATTAGTATTTATCCAGAGAGTCACTGTTGGGTTTCACTGAAGTAGTAAATACTATGTTAAATCTTTGGATAGCTCTGTTGATAACTGAACTGTCAGCTTGGCTCAGCATACAATTCCTGGAAAGAGAGTCTCAATGAGAAGTTATCTAGATCAGGTTGGCCTATTGGCATGTCTGTGCAGCACTGTCTTGATTTCTAATTAATGTAGGAATATCCTGCCCATTGCAGGAGGTACCATTCACTAGGCAGGGTCTCCTGAATTGTAGGAAAGAGGTATGCATTTTCTGTCTCTCTGCTCTTACTGTCTTAATTGTGAATGTGATACAATAAGTTCCAAGCTCCATCTTCACTCAATATTGAGCTGTAACCTGGAAGTTGAGCCAGATAAGCCTTTTCTTCCCTTAGTTGATTTTGGCCAAAGTATTTCACATAGCAACAGAAACAAAACAGAGACAAATATAAAAGTATAAAAAAATCATATATTTGAGATAAAAGGTCCAATGTTTATATCAAAGGATATAAACATTATTTACAAATGCAGAGGTATTTTCAAAACAGCCTAAAATAGTCTCATAACTGGATCATAGTTGGCTAAGCCACTGTATGCATACCCAGTGGAGTATTCCTAGCTTACCAGTGAGCTATGGGGCAGAGTTTCAGTCAGGGCAAATTCCAGAAATATTAAGTCAAAAGGACACAGGAGGTGCTAAATCTTACGAGTAATATGAACACAGAACAAAATAAGCAAAAATAAAACTGTATAAAGGTAGAAGAAGAAGTATATAACAATTTACCAACTGGCTTCTGTAAGTTGTGGGGGCATAATGTTCTGCGTAGTTTCTTTTTTCTCCATTTTCCATAATGAGGTGATATTCTAGTTTATATTTTAAAGGCAGATAAGAAATAAAATTTCTGTTTTAAAGATGTTTCTAGAATGTCTGAATGTTTTATCAGTTTTAAAACTTTTGTGCATGAAACTGTGAGGTGGTAATAAATTATACCTCCTTTTTATGTTTTCCTTTCTCATTCTCAAAGGTTACTTTAAAAAATTTAAAATATGTGCCCTACGCCATTTATAGATACACAAGAAATTTAAAAAGATAAGAGATACATCCTATCTTAAAAACTATTAGGAATTGGGGCTGAAGAGATGGCTCAGTGTTTGAGAACACTGCTGCTCTTCCAGAGAACAGGGTTTAATTTCCAGCACCCACATGGCAGCTCACATCTATCTGTAACTCCTGTTCCAGGGGATCTGACACCCACACATCAATAAACATAAAATAAATAAATAAGTAAATAAATAATTCGAAACATGCCTACATCAAAAAAAAATGGTAGGAGCGATTTCCTTTTTTTAAAAAATTACAGTTTTTATTTAAAAGTTTTTTGGTTTTTTTTTTTTTTGGTTTTTTTTTTTACATACCTACCACAGTTCCTAATCCCTTCCCTCTTCCTGCTCATTGCTCATTGTCCCCCCTCCCCACTCCCCATTTACTCCTCAGAGAGGGTAAGGCCTCCTATGGGGAGTCAAAAAAGTCCAGTATATCAACTTGAGGCAGGACCAATACCCTCTTCCTTAAATCAAGGGTAAGCAAGGGATCCCTTTATAGGAAATGGGCTCCAAAAAGCCTATGTACTAGGAATAAATCCTAGGGTTACTTTCAGGGACCCCACTAACTGCCCCAGCCACAAAACTATCATCTACATTCAGAGGGCTTAGTTCAGTCCCATGAAGATTCTGCAGCTGTCAGTCCAGAGTCAGTAGCTCCCAGTAGCTTGAGTCGGTTGGCTCTGGGGGTTTCCCCATCATGATTTTGACCCTTTGCTCATATGCCATCCTCTTTTTCTTCAACTGAACCCCTGGAGCTCATCCCAGTGCTTAGCTGTGTATCTCTGCATCTGCTTCCACCAGCTGCTGGGTGGAGGTTCTATGATAACGATTAGGGTGGTCATCAATCTGATTGCAGGGGAAGGCCAGTTCAGGCACCTTCTCCACTACTGCTGGAAGTCTTAGTTGGGATCATCATTGTGGATTCCTGGGAATTTCTCCAGCACCAAGCTTTCCCTAACCTAACAATGGCTCCCTGTATCCTTACCTTGTTCTTCCTCTCTGTCCCTCCCTCAACTTGACCATCCCATTCCTTCATGTTGTCCTTCCACCTTATCTTCCCCCAACTACATATTCCCAATTTAATTAAGGGGATCTATCTATTTCCCCTTCCTAGGGCAATCCATGAATGTTCTCTCTTAGGGTCCTCTTTGCTACCTACTGTCTCTGGGGTGATGAATAGCCTGGTTATCCTTTGCTTTATGTCTAATATCCACTTATAAGGAAGAACTTTATTTCTGAGTCTGCGTCATGTTACAGTGAGGTTTCTTGGTCCCAGGTGGCCAGAGGTCCTAACCCACAGACCTGCAGCCCCAGACCCCTTAGCTGCCCGCCACTGCTCAGGCCCCAGAAATGACTCAGACGCTTATATTAAGTTCATGCTGTTTGGTCTATGTCTTAGGCACATTGCTAGCTTGCTCTTACATCTTAACTCAACCCATTCCTATTAGTCTGTCTGCCACATGGCCCATGGCTCACCTGTGTTCCTTACATGTTGCTCCTTTGGGCTTTGGGCTTGGTCTGTCAAATAATGCTACTACAAACATAGTTGAGCAAGTGTCCTTGTGTATCAATGTGCATCCTTTGGGGATATGCCCAAGAGTGGTATTGCTGGATGAAGAAGTAGATTGATTCCCAATTTTCAATGTTCAACTTCATGCCAAGATAGTCAAAATAATCCTGTTCAATAAAGGAACTTTTGGATGCATCACGGTCTCTTGACTTCAAGCTCTACTATGGAGCTATAGTAATAAAAACAGCTTTGTACTGGCGTAAAGGAAGACAAGTAGATCTATGAAATTGAAATTCATATACCCATGAACACCTGATTATTGACAAAGGGGCCAAAAACATACAATGGGGAAAAGAAACCTTCTCCATAAAATGGTAGAATCACTTTCTATCCATCATCTGTAACTAAGAGATTTAATTATTGGGCAAAAAGTCATCGCTGCAGCTTGGAAGCAACTGTCTTTTGTCTCATGCCTATCATGTGCTTGACTCACTGCAATGAAGGTTTACTAAAAAATTGCTTGCTTTATTCACTTACTTTTAAGTAACCACTGTCCACCTCTTCTTTATGCTACCCATGTGTTAAAGGATGTGACCGAATGGTGTGGGAGTGATAACCCAGCTCTGTGGTGAGAAGATCCAGATTCTAGTCCAGCTCTATAACTTGCCAGTTAGCAGACTTTGAACTGGTCCTTAACTCATTTCTAGAATATAATTAAAAGTAGTGATAATAGAAACTTTTCACAAGGTCACTGTGGACATTAAATGAAGTAGTGCACCCCATAGTAATTGTTCAGCCACATTAAACATTAATGTGTCCCATTTGTATAATTTGGGTCTATTTTTAATCATCCGTAGTTTAAGTTTGTATTTTAAAAGACACTAGTATGGGTGCAGTATATGACTCAGTTGCAGAGTGCATTCGTGGCCTGTGAGGTGCTATGTTCAATCCCCAGAACATCAAAACCAAAAGGTACCTGTACTTCCTGTCAACATCTCTTCTATGGCTTCATGATCTTAGTGCTTCCATCTTGCCAACTCCTTCATCCTATTAAACTTTACTTATTTTAGAAACTATAAAAAAATGTATCTGAGGTCCCAAACTAATGCTTTTTGATCATTTGCACCTTGATGAATTAATATTCAACTGCTTTGGAAGCTATTGTACTTCTTTGAGTATATTTATTCACCTGTAAAATAATAGTAAGTTAATATGACTGTCTTCTACAATAGCATTTCCTGCATTTAAAAAAAAAAATTAAGTAGGACCAAGTCTTGTCCTGAGGTGCCAGGCTGTAGAACATTTCTTAATTGATTGATGGTGGAGGGCCAAGCCATTATGGGTGGAGTCACCCTGAGCAGGTGGTTCTTGGCTCTATCTACAAGAAAGCACTCTGACTGAATAATCTAGAAACCAGAACCCCTCCATGGCTTCTGCATCAGCTGCTGCTTCCAGGTTCCTGCCCTGTTTGAGTTCCTGTCCTGACTTCCTTCGGTGATGAACTGTGATGTGAAAATATAAGCCAAATAAATCCTTTCCTCTAGAAATTGCTTTGGTCCTGGAATTTCATCAGAGCAATAATAACCCTAACTAGACTGACCCAACTGCAGAGCTAATGCTTTTTGGCAATAGCAGAGTCTAATTGGCTACTTTAATTTCTTAATGTCCTTAACACATCTTATCATGGGTATGCATGTACAAGAGCAGTATGTAGAGGGCTAAGTGCAATCCATGGTGTTAGTCACACAGTGGGGGTCTTTGAGCTTATACTCCATGAAGAATATTGGACTACTGAAATAGCTTATGTTTGCTGATTATTGACTTTGAGCCAGGTATATATGAAACTTATGTGGACTAACTCTTAATCACTGACATGCTTGACATGTCTTTTTGCTGTTAGTAGTAGTTTTTTGATTATGATTCCCAAACTTTTATGATCAAATATCCATTATTTGTAGAGAGGCTTCCTCCATGTTTGGGCTTTTTTCCCAAATCAACATGCCAGCCCTCACAACACATTAAAAAGGCCTCTACTATTTCATTTTTGAAAGAGATAATTTTAGAGCATAGGAGATGATTCAACTGGTGAAGTATTTACCTTCAAACACAAGAACTGGATTTCACTTCCCTAGGTCCATGCTAAAAAGCCAGGTGTAGTGATGCTCTGTTGAATTTAAAACACTGGGAAGGCAGAGAGTCCGGTAAATCTATGAGGTTCAATGACCAGCCAGCAGGGCCTGCTAGGCGAATTCTAGACCAAGGAGACTAAGACACACACACACACACACACACACACACACACACACACACACACACACACACACACACACTAGATAAAAGGTAAAAGGACCAACCCGAGAAATCCACCCTGTCCCCCAAACCAGAGCCAATGTAACCCTCTTTGGCCCTGGAACCAGAGCCAAATCTTCTCGTGACCAGCTGAGCACAAAACCAGCCATTCCCTGAGCATAAAATCGAACCAATATGAGCTCGTCCAAGCTCAAGAGGATTTTAATGTGACCAATGCCCTTGAGGAAAGTCTTCTTCCAGGAAAAACCTCCACCCTTAATAAGCCCTATACTTAAGAAGTCTTAGCTGTGCCTGTTAAATTGACAGCTACCCTTCTCCACCCTGACAGAGGCAGCCATCCTCCTGATTCCTCTCTCTCAAATAGACCTTTTGAAAGAGGTTTGGGTGAGGACCTTCTTTCCCAGGAGCAGAACAGAATCTTCTTGCTGGGGAACTCCCTGTGAAGTGGAACAGAGAAGCAATGGACACTTCTGCTGAGAAATTCCCGTAGGAAAGCAGAGCAGAGCAGCAATGGACATCTCTTCTAAGAAAAAGCATAGCTCAGCTTTAATGGCTTTCTGGATTGCCACATCCTGTGGGGAAACAATTCTCCAACAGATTCCAGCTTCAGGTATAGCCTGACTTCCTGGCAAGTAAGGAAACCTTTCTCCTCACAGCAGGAGGTATCCAGAATACCCTTTCCTCCAGAGCTGTAACACTTGCAGGTTATAGCCTGACTTCCAACAGTCAGGATATCTTTCCTTCCAAGCAGTAATGCTTGCACATTACTCTAAACCTATGCTAAAAAGCTAAGTGTACTGATGTCCCTTTAAAATTCCAGCTTTAGGAAGGCAGAGTCAGGTAAATCCTTAGGGTTCAATGGTCAACCAGCATGGTCTACTAGGTGAATTCTAGACCAATGAGACCCCCCTCCCCCCCACACACATGTGTGCATCCATGGGCATACACAAAAATGCACACACACATACACATACATACACTAAAATTTAAACTGGATGCATCCTGAGCAATGACACACAGGGTTTTCTTCTGGCACAAATGCATACACAAACACTCATTACACATTTATATTTGATATAATAGTAATAAGAAACAATGTAGATGGTGGTGGCTTATGATTGTCCTCTAGCCTTTCAGCAATTTTCAACTACAACAAGGAAACCTATGTGAATGAGAATTCCTGTTAAGAGTCGTGTCTGCAAAGATTTATTGACTAATTAGAATCACAGCGATGTGTAGGTTAGAATGGTGCAGATCCAGAGCCTAACTTACTTTATTCCCCTAACTTGTCTGTTTCTGTGTAGGTCATAACATCCTGTGATTAACAGATAAAAACCTTTTTTAAATGTATTAATTTAGTAGACAACTAGATTTCATTAACCCAAAAGTTAAGATGTTAACAGATAGCATCTGAGGCCCATGGGACTTCCCTCACTTTGCTGTAATCTGCCTCTCTGAAGGTTTCATTAGTGTATTTTTTTAAAAAATGCCTTGATTTATAACTTTTTGTTCTGTTGCTATAAAACTTCATGGAACTGCTTCCACATTAGAACATTACATTTGGAAAAACCTCACTGCATACCCCTGGGCAATGGTCACAAATGGTTTGGATTCCAGAATAAATTGTGTCTTTTATTTCCTCGGGGTGAGAGCTGTTTCTTTCAACCATACCTAACGGGGGTGGAATTTCCTCTAGTAAGTCAAGTGGGTGCACGGTGGTGGGGCTCTGGTGTCTGGGGAGTACAGAAGTGGTGGATCCCCTTCTGTAAACATGACATTAACCCGTCTCACGTTGCTTTGCTGAAGATTAAATGAAGTGATCCTAGAACCTGGCACTGCTATCAAAATTCTCTTTGCATACAGATAGGCCAGTGGACCTTGTTTCTCAGCTAAAGTCTATTTGATGGAATCTGGCTTTTTAAAGACTATGAGCAAGTGGGAGGGCATGGAATTCGAGAGAGATCTGCCTGAGGGTTTTTCCCTTTTGTTCATAAAGAACCGTTGCATCCCATGTTTCCAGCCCTGTAATGATGAGTTTAGCATGAAGGGCTCACCAGGTACAGGCAGTGTTCTCAAGGAAAATGCAAACAAAGACTTGTTTTCAGCCATGGAAACGTAATCATTCCCATGCTTGAATATGCTTTACATTACTTAGAAGAGAGTTTATTGGCTCTGAGTCTGTTGTGTCACCGAGGAAACCGTGATGTGCTGCTAAAAACACTAATGAGTAAAACAGCTCAGGCAGCCCCAGACGGATGGGAGCCTCAGGTAGCCTGGCAGAGGGAACTCCCCAGTGAGGTGCTCCGGAAACTGAAGTAGGGTGGGGCTGCCTTGAGCTGCAAGATTAGAGTGAAAGCATTGTTGAGCCATTTGGGGAAAGGACTGCAAAGCCAAAAAGAAAAAAAAATGATGACACTAACAGTGAAAACATTTTTTTTTCTTGTTTGGGAAACAAATCTTTCTTTCCTATTTGAAATGGCCTAGTGTCTTTAAGGTCTCATATTTCAGTGTTTCTAGTCCATGTCTTGAGTGTGGGAGAAAGTCCCAAATTCCCGAACTGAGTAGAGGACACGGCCACGGGTCCCTGTAAGAAGAAGAGAATTCAGCATTTTGTGAGCAAATTGAAGGTGGTTTATGTCTTGTCACAGGCGGAGAAAAAAAAGAGGTTGACAAAGGGTAGACCTTTTGACATTCAAAATGGCCAAATTGACTTGGCTCTCAGGTGCTCAGATCTGTTCTTCTCAGAGATTTTTATCACACTTTTGGTGTAAAAAAGCATCGCCAGCTCTGTAGTAATAATTAAGTTGAAGTAATTAACACTAAAAACACCACTGAGCAGCAGGAGGAAAGTCTCAGCATTTGAGCAGGGGATATTTTCCTCTTCCTGGTTGGAGGGTGGGTGGCAAGGAGGTGACCCAGCTGGTGTAGCTAAGTGTAGCACCTGGCACAGTGGGAGCCCCAGGACACACCCTATCCCAAGACACTTGCTATCCCAGGACATGCAGCATCCTCATTCTGCAGAACCTCTGACATGAGGTGATGTCCAGTGTCTCTTCAACCATCTTGAGTCTAGAAAAGGTCTATGGTTGTTTTTCCCTCAACATTCTCTGAAGTCCCAGACCATGTAGATCTCCAGTTCTCCATCCATTCATTAACTCTGTTGTTGTCTGTCTCTGAAGTGTGGTAGTTTAAGGCAGATAAGCACCTCCACCTCAGCCCCACATGTATACACAAAAATGGCTGCCTAGGACATGGAAGAGAGTAGAGTGGGGAAGCCATAGAGTCTTATTCTTTTACTCTTGAAAGCTTTTCTGTGCTTCTTATATAGATTCCGTCATAGAAAATGTATTGTAGGTTTTTTTTTTAATATTTCTGTTTTAATTCCAAAAGAAGACACTAGAACATTCTTCACTTTATACTTACACGACACAAAACCAAACTTTATAGAATATAATAAAATTTAAATATCTCTCTCCCCCTCTCTTGTAGTAATATATTGTATATTGAATAAAATAGTCTGGAATATCAGAGGACAGAGACACCCATGGAGCCAAGCCATGAAGTCCAGGGAGTGGTGACCCCATGCTTTTAATCCCATCACTTGGGAGGCAGAGATCTTCTGGATCTCTGTGAGTTCAAGGCCAAACAGAGTCAGGCAGTGGTAGTACCCACTTTTAATCCCAGCTCTAGGAAAATTGAACCAGGAATTGAAATAGCTGGGCATGGAAAGAAAGATGAGAAGAAGGGCAGAAGTTCTTCTGTTTGCCTGTGTGCTTGGCAGTCTGAGGACTCCTGTGGTGTAGGATGCCTTTCTGTATGCTGAGTATGCTTTATTACTATTAGTTGGTAAAGGGACTGTTTTGGCCTATGGCAAGGCAGCTTGGAGGCAGGCTAGATAGAAATCCAGGCAGAGATAAAGATGGAGAAGGGCAGAGTCAAGGAGGTGCTGCAAGCTGTTGCCATAAGCAAGATGTAATAGACCACAGGTAAAGCCGGAGCCAAGGCTTGAGCTACAGGAGCTAGTTGGTAATAAGCCTGAGCTGTAGACCAGTTTGTAATTAATATAAGCCTTTGTATGATTATTTGGGACTAGGGCTATAGGACTGCATATGAGAGAATTTTGTCAGGATCGAGAGGCCCAGGTGGGGCAGGGAAACTTCCAGCTGCACTCATGAAGATAGGCCCCACCCCATTTGGCCTGAGGAGCTGGCTGGCTGAGAATTGGTTATGTTTGTTCCCTGTCTCTCTGATATTTCAGCTTTTCCCCAGTAACTGGCTCTGGGTTTTATTATATACTAAATAGAAATTGTGTAATTCTCTCTCTCTCTCTCTCTCTCTCTCTCTCTCTCTCTCTCTCTCACACACACACACACACACAAGATTGATTCTCTACAGAAATTTTATACTACTAGTTTTTATTCTGTGAGTCATTTTTCTCACTGAACACTGCTTTATAATCCTTCCTTGTTTGTATGTATAAATCTGTTTTGTCTGTTTGTACTACAGTCTGCCTAGCCCATTGTGTGTTAATTTTGGCTCATATTTTTAGCTTTTTCCATCCTTGACAATGCTACAGTGAACACACTTGAATTTTCATGAGCTTATAAAGGTGGAGATCTAATGTGGAAACAGATACATGTGATTGCTCAGTTACTTTTTATTTTAATAGACTCAAGGTTGTACTGTGGAGTTCCAAAACAATTCTTTGGGACATTAATTTATTTATACAATCAGTATTAGCTATAATAAACCTTATTTTGATGAGTAAGAAAACAACATCACTTTATTCTAATTTGTAACCCCTTGTTTTAATGTGTGCTACTGCATTTGAGACAGGGTCTCAGATAATTCAGACTGGCCTCCAACTCCCTACTAGCTGAGGATGGTCTTGAACTCCCTACCTCCACCTGCAGTTACAGGCATGTGCCACAACGCCCAGCCTTATACTAAATCTTTTATGAAGAGACTATTTACTATTTGTGGGGTTTGTTTCTTTTCCATTAGGATTATTTGCTTCTTGATGAAGTAAATATCTTCATTTGTTTTGAATAATATTTTGTTTCACTGACATGTATTTTTACATAACTTAGCACATACACCTTTGTAGTATTCTCTAGCTGTTTCATTGGTGTTTTCATTTTATAATGTGTGGGATGTATTTTCAGCAGTGATATCTTTGGGTTCAAATTCCCTCTATCCCACTTAGGGCTCCCAAATGGGCAGCACAACTGTCTCTTTGGATCAGTGGGGGTTGGTTTCAGCCTCCCCTGAAGGTTCACAAATCTGCATGGGTTCAAATGCTATATACAAAATGGCAGACTATCTGCTATAACATGCCTATCATCTCTAGGTCGCAGTCAATAGAACATGCCTAACTATATAAGTAGATGTCAGACTGTATTGGATAGGGTGTAGTAAATATTTTTCCTCTTCATTTGGTTGAATCTGTCAATGAGGAACCCACATATACAGAGAGCCAGTGGTACACGGTTTTGTTTGTCAGATAGATGCCTGCATTCTGTTCTTTGTAATTTGATCTAAGGTGGTGAATGGAGGAGGACAGACCCTTCCCCTGTCCTTCTGTGGTTCCCAGTAGACACCTGCTGACAGCCTGGGCCATCTGCCCACCTTTTCAGTCTTTTATCTGCACCCGGGTTGGCAGCACTCTAGAGCTGCCCAGGTCCTACTCTGCAGCTGCCCGTCACGGAGTATTTTGGCTGATAGTTCTATTTTCAAACTGATCTTCCGTTCTTTCGTTCTTTCCAAAATCCCTACAGACTTTTCCACCCAAGATGGCTAGATTTGTTTTCTGTTGCACACATGACTGATTTAATTTGTTCCAATGCATTTTCTTTTTTTAATAATGTCAGACACCAAATGTTTACCGCGTGTCTACACCGGCAGCCATCTTGAATTGAAATTCTTTTGTGATTTAAATTGCCAAGAGGAGCCCAGGCAAATGCTTAAATCCTATACCTGTATGTTATCCTTTAAAATAAAACTATTTCATTGAAAAATACAAAATGTACCTAGCTATATTTAGGAGCTTCGTCCTGGGCTCTGTGCTAATGTTATGGGGAAAAAAAGAGCGTGGTCCTGGGCTCTTGCTCTGGAAAAATGTGGCACCTAAGTGAGAACAGGAGGAAATGCACATCAAATAAGCATGCTTAAAATACAACACATCAGGACTGTTATCCCAGGAAAGGTTCTACCAACAACTCTTGTCTAATTAGTCATTTTAATCAGGTCTCTTCCAGGATAATAGCTGAAGCTAAACTTCATAATGAGCAAATTCATATTCATCATTCTATTTATGTTGCAAAACAACCCGGAGGTAAGAGGTATTTTTATTTCACTTTACATATGAGGACTATTTTCATACTCTAAGCATAGTCTTTATCCCTCCCCTAGGACAACAGGCCAGGAGCAACATACAGAGAGAACTGAAGCACTACAGCAGCCATCCTGTGCCTCGGACCTGAAGGTTCTGAGCGACTCTGGGAAACCAAAGCAGGCTGGGCTCTTCTCCCAAACTGACTCTGACTGCGTCATCCCTGCCATGGATATTTCGTGTGTATTATTACTTCCTGAGTGCTATAGGTAGCGGGTACTGTGATAAGTCCCCTTCCTATTTTCTGAAGTGCTACATACCCAGCACCTTACCAAAGGTTAGAGGTGAAAGTGCCAGGAGTCAACTGACCAGCTGGCTTGGTCCCTAAACCACAGATAGGCAAATCATAATTGTTTTTTGTACAGTTGCAAGCTCAGAGTAGGCTTTACTTTTTTTTTTAAAAGAATGTGTTGTAAGTAAACACAAAATCCCAAAGGAATACAAATGGTGGAGTAAATTTCTAACTCTCAAGACCTAAAACATTTACTTTCTGGCACTTCATAAATTAAAAATTCATGCCCATGCTATAATCATTCTTCCTGCACCCACCAAGGAAGAGAACATTCTGATAACCTGCTAGGAGAGCGTCCTCATAGGCACATGTGACTGAAATACTGGTAGGAGGTGAACACTTTCATATATAAATCCAGATAAGATGAAATCTGGGTAAAGATGATTAGTTTAGCCTTCCACATACTTTCAAAAAGTGTCTCAGGTGCAAAGAAATCTTTTATATCAGTGTTTGCTTGGGACAAAACGAAGACCTATACCTGCTCAATTTCCGAGTAACGGGCACTAGAATTATCTGGATTTCTTTAAATGGAGGCCAGAATATTTACTTTCATAAAGATTCTGACTTAAAATTTGTATCATGAGGGTAATGTTTTGACAGAAAGAGCCAGCATTTTGATGAGTTGGGATGCTGTGTGGTCCATGGGAATGGCCATAACTCTGAATTGATCTCTAATTTCATGACTGGGATGAGAAGAGGAGAACCAAGGAAATGTTCCAGTTTCCCAGTGTGGTTCGCATCTTCTGACCTGCACAAGCTGGGGCCAATCAAAGTAACAGAATGCCTGTGAGTCTCTAGCTTTGCAAAATTTGCAATATGGACATGCATAGGCTTGGTATACTTTTTGACAGATTACTAAATGTGTTTTTCTATCTACTCATAAACAGACTCTGAAGAAGACTAAGGATCATGAGTTGTGCACAAGGGAGTTATAACCTTCTTTAGTGAATCTTAAGAAGATGGTAAAAGAATTCAGCTTCAGAATGAGCATTTAAATTGTTTCCCTCAGCTTGTTCTTAAAATCTGCACAAGGTTAGGAAGGATTCACATGTCTCTGTGCCATCACCATGCCCCAAGACACCAAACTTCTTACAAATGATCTCAGAAAGTTGCCAGGGCATCCATTGGCAACACATCAGTGTCTGTGGATCAGTAAAGAGAGATAAACCACTGCAGAGATGGTTTTAGGAAACAGGACAGCTTTATTAGCAATATAGTGGAAGTCTATCAGCTGTGATTGGTTAGTGTATTGCCTTGGACTGACTAGGGAGTTCTCAGACTGACAAGAGCTCTATGTGGAAGAAGTATATTGATGGGGATAGAGAGAGTGTAGACTCATCTGCCGGGTAGCTACCAACATTCATGCTACTTGAGAATCCAGTGTTCTGACTTCTTATTTAGGAGGGCCGTGTGCCAAGTAGGTTGGCCACCAGTTCATTCTTGTACTTTTTCCTACAGAAAGTGAAAGCAGAAGAGAAAAGAGAATTTTTTTCAAGTCCCTTCTATGATCCACAGGATCAAATCTCCATAGACCCTATGCCCTCTATTCCCACAGAGAGGGAAATTGTCAACCTGAATTGGTCCTCACACATGAACTCTGCTCTTTCTGCCTCTAGACCAGTGGTTCTCAGCCTGCCTAATCCCACAACCCTTTAATGCAGGCCCTCATGTTGTGGTGATCCCCAACCACAAAATCATTCTTGTTGCTACCTCATAACTGTAATTTTGTTTATGTTATGAATCATAATATGCCTGCGAACCAAAAGATATTAACCATAATGTACCATATGAATCAAAATATATCTGTGTTTCCTGGCTGTCTTGAGTAACCCCATGAAAAGGTCATTCAACTCCAAATAGGGGTCACAACCCATAGGTTGAAAACTGCTACTTTACACCCATAAACTTTCTCTTAAACTGTTATATTTTAAAAATTATTACCTTCATTACACAGTAAATTAAAAACTAAGAAAGCAGAAATATTTTGTTATTTGCACAGCATATTTCTTTCCAGTGTATATAAATACATGTGTGTGCACATATACAATGACATATTTACAATTACAATGTTGTGATTTTTCCATATTTCATTTTCTGTTTTTTCTCATTTAATGTAGCATAGTTATATAATGTTTATTGTAGACCTCTTTTAGTGATTATACCATATTCTAAAGTAAAAAGCTAGTACCATTTACTAATCTATTTAATTAGCTTGGAAAATCAAAGTTATTTGTAATGCTTGATGATTTTTAAAAAGGCCTCTATGAACCTTTTCAGTGTGAAGTACATAGAATTATTTTCTCAGGCTGGAGTCCTAAAGGCAGACATACAGTTTAGAGTTGTTAAAAAAAGATTTTTTGAAATATGTGCTTAAATCATCTCCCAGGAAAAGAATTTGTGTACCTCCAAGTCATGGGAACTAATTTGTACTATTCATTTCCTGCATGCCTGTCAATTTTGTAGACTGGCAACTTTGTAAATTGTATTAGTTTGATTTTTTATATATATATAAAAGTACAATTTTGGTGGAGACATCAGCACAGTGTGGGTGTAAAGAAGGTTTGTCATAGAGCCAAGACCAGGGCTCAAAACTGGCTCCAGTGCTCAGCAGGTATGTGATCCTTCCAAAGTCACAGAAACTTCCCTGGGCCTATTTCTTCAGGAGAGCCTGGGGCTCCTGTATTGCAGTGTTAGTTATGAAAGCCAGAGCTGCCAGGTGAAGAGCTATGGTAAGGTCAGACATCACACATTAGACACACTGGTCTCTTCTTTTCTTGCCACCCCATCCAGCATCCACTCTGAGTGGACTCCTTTCTCAAATCTTTTCCCCCACCAGTTTGTAGTTTCTATAGTTTTCATTTGTCAATTTCTTATTTTAAGTGTTGAAAAATATTGCCATAATAGGACACTTACATTGAATAAAGTCAGGCCGATTTGGGGTAAGGAGGCTGAACTCTCAGACAGCTGTCAGACAAGCATTAGAGTGTAGAAAGTCATAGTACTCTAGTTCAATATTTTTTAACTTAGGGAAATAAAAACTTAAGCTAGACTAACATTCTGGTGCCCCAAGTTAGCCACATGACAATCTTGTAGCTGAAGCATCCTTTAGAAGAACTGTTATTCCACCAGGAGCAGACTCAGGAGGGCACTCTGCTCATCTCTTGCAATTTGACATGTGATTTATGTTCACATTTGCTAAGCACATTAGTCATAATAGGGTTTTAAGTGGTGCCTGTACACAGTGAGTGTCAATCCAGTTAATCACAAGATTATATTATGTACAAGATTATGCAAATACATATTATATAAAGGCACACATATGCATACATAAAGTACTAGGGATACTTACATAAAATATATTTATTTTTATATTACATATTTCTGATATAAGATAGCATTCAAAGAATTCTATTTTATGTTAAATATATATACTCATGTGTGTTACATCTGTGTGTTCATATAATATGAAGACCTAATAGTTAGCTGATGGATATAGCCATTTTAGTGTATATTGCAGGATCTGTTCATACATGTATACTGCATGGGTATTGTGAGTCTTTGATTGCATTACAGGAATGTACTCACAAAATTTTCTAAATTAAAAATGCATAAACGTTTTTATTTTTAGATAGGTGAATGCTCTAAAATTGCTAACTTGTGTGGCAATAAGTGACTCTCGGCACATTTGCTAGTAGGTGTTATGAAACACATGCTCCTTTCAGCTGCTTCTTCAAAGTAAAGAGGTTTTAACAGCACATGAAAAGGTGAATACTTCAGGGAAGAATCTTACATAATTTAAGGGACATTTCAAGATCTGACACTGGGAAACATTTTGTTGTTATATAATCTTGTTCCTAGCTATGACATAAGAATGTTGTCCATAAGAAGACTTCTATCTGCAGACTCTGAAACAGTGGAAATGAAGCTGGTCAGTTCGAAATGAAAGCACTTTAGTGGGCTTTGAGCCCCTTCGGTGGAGTGAAAACGCAGTAGTGTGTGACTACATCAAGAGCAGTGGTGGGAAAGTACTGGCCACATTTTAAACAGCAAGCTTACTTCCTTGCCTGATAATATTGCAGAGAAGAAGCCTAGTTCTTTAAGCTGGCTCAGCAGTACACACACTACCTCCTTAAAGGCCTGTCAATCTCTCGGGGCTTGAGAGATGGCTCAAAAGTGTTAATTTGCTACACTAGCATGAAGAATTGCAGCCAAATGTCTAGGACCCATGTTAAAAATGTCAAGCGTCATCATGCATGCCATAACCCAAACATTGGCTCTCAGGAACAGAAGGATAGCTGGGACTTGCTGGCAACCCCTTTTCAAGGGTATAAGATACAGAGTAGATAGCTTTTATGTCTGTGCACATGTATGTAAATGCATACATATGTGTATACACACCCATAACACACACACCCCTCTCCCTCTATGAAGTCTTAGTGAAAAACACCACAGTTTTGACCAGTGTCTTAGTTAGGATTTTATTATAAAACACCATGACCACAGTAACTATTATATTTTTTTTTAAAAAAAAATGTTTAATTGGGACTGGCTAGAGTTTAGAGGTTTGGTACATTATCATAGTGGCTGGGAGCATGATTTCATGCAGGCAGATATGGTTCTGGCTTGATCTTGATCAGCTGACACTGGAGTAACTTGAGTATATAGGAGAATACAAAGTCCACCCCCACAATGACACACTTCCTCCAACCAGGCCACACCTGCTCCAACAGAACCTCACTTCATAATAGAGCCACTCTCTATGAGTTGACAGGGGCCAATTACATTCCGACTATCACAACCCACATTATAACAAAGTATTATAGTAAAATGAAACCGTTATCCTTGTTAGAGTATATAAAAGATTAACCAATTCTTTCAAAGCTGATGCATGTTTTCAAAAACATTTTTAATTTTAGTGATTGATAATACTTAGTGAGAAGGGTCCAAGGCACACAGTTTAAAATAATTAAAATTATTTGTCTTAATTCACCTTTTTTCATCCTTTAAAAGTTCTCAGTGAAGTTCATTTATAGAGATATACTTACAAATAAAATGTTATACAATGTAGTATAGTACTATAGTCAGGATACATGTTGCATAGTCAATAAGGAGATCAATACGACAGCTACTCAAAAGTTTAAATAAAGAAATACACAATCCTGCAGTTTGAATGCTGCATGCAAACAGGAAATGTGCAGTAACTTGGATAAGTGTTTTCCATCAGTGTTTACAGTGACATCACTCGCAATAGCCATGACGTAGAAAGAAACAAAACGTCCATTGACAAATGAGTGTATGAACCCATGTTCATCCATCTTTAAACTTCATGTATTCTTTATTTTATATATTTGACATAATAATGTACATTATCTGTAGAATGAAATGTTTTAAAGACTTTAAATATAAAATTCTTAGTGATGCACACCTTTAATCCCAACACCCAGAAGGCACTCACAGGCAGATCTCTGTGAGTTATAGGATACCTTGGGTTATACGAGACATATCTTTTTAAAAATATGACATATGGATGCACCACAAAGACATTAAGAGAAATAAATACAACCCCAAATAAATTATGATTTATAATTCCATTTACATTGAGTTCATAAAGTAGTCAAGTTTATAGAGACCAGGATACAGAACAGGAGTAACCGGCATAGGAAGTTAGTGTTTAATAGGTACAAGGTCTCAGTTTGAGATGGAGAAATGTTGGAGAGAAGGATACTAATGGTAGTTGTATGTGATGATATTAATCTGTATACTTACACTGGTCCAAATAAAAAATTTCAACTTGTGTATAATTTATCACAAAAAAAAAGTTTTGGAGAGAGCTGACATAGAAAAAATAAACTAAGTGAACATATATGTAATAATATGCATAATGCATGTATATAAATACATATGTGTACACACATGTATTATATTGTCAGCCTTCTGCATTTTCAGATTTCATCTCCATAGACCCAACCACCTACATGTAAAACTATTTAATAAAAATAGTTACAACTTTCCTGAAAATATTCATATATTTTTGTCTTGTCATTAGTTCCTAAATGAAACATTAGAACAACTATTTACACAGCATTGTGACATGTTTGGTACTGGAAGTGACCTAGAGATGCTACAAGTACACAGAAGACACATTACAAGGAAGGAATTTCGCAAGCATAAAGAATTATGTACAACTATTCCATCTGAGACAAGAAAATGGAATAAGGGAGCATCTTGCTTCTCTTCTCCAGACCACATCCCCAACTTACCACACTTGATAGTTACTACGATGGAAAAACCTCCACCCTGGTCAGGGTCAGGCTCCCAGCAAGACATCACTGAATAATCATGTTATGGCATGAAGTGGATTTGAACTTATCACCAAGAAAAATGGGAACAACTAAAATAAGTAAAACAATACAATAACACCAGTTGACAATAGAATCCTACATATTCCCTCACCAATTATCCTGTGCTGCTTTGCCAATGAATAGAAAGAGATGTAGATATGGTACCAAAAGACTTAAAAGTAGCTCCCCAAGTTAACCCTTATGAATTTTAAGATCTCAAGTCAACCACTGTCTAGCACTAGGTCTCACCTTCTTCTGTAAAATGAACATTCATCAACCATCCATCTTAGCTAGGCTTTCTATTGCTGTGAGAAAACACCATGCAACTTGGGCACAGAGGATTTATTTTACATTACAGCATGAAGACCATCATCCAGGAAAGCCAAGACAGAAACCTAGAGGTAGGAGCTGATGCAGAGATCATGGAAAAGTGCTGCTTATTGGCTTGCTTCTCATAGTTTACTCAGTCTGCCTGCTTTTAGAGCACCAACATGGGGATGGCATTACCCACAGCGGTCTGGGACCTTCCACATTAGTCATTAATCAAGAAAATGCACTACAGGCTTTCCCATAGGACAATTTGATGGTGGCATTTTGTCAATTGAAGTCCCCTTTGCCAAAACGACTCTAGCTTGTGTCAAGTTGACATTATGGCGGTTCTGGCAGTGAGACCAGAATTTATTTCTAGTGCATGAACTGGCTTATTAGAGCCTATTCCCTACCCTACTCAGCCTTGATGCAAGGGGACTTGGTTCTATCTCAACTGGATATGGCAGGCTGCATTGATTCACCCTGAGAGCCATTACCCTCTCTGAGGAATGGATGGGGGATGGGGTGGGGGGAAGCTGGGGGGATGACTGGGAAGAGGGGTGGGAGGGGGAACAGTGGTAAGTATGCTTATTTAATTATATATATATATATATATATATATATAATTTTAAAAAAACCTAGCCAGCACACAGCCCCATCTAATTTCTAAGATCTTGCAGATCAAGTGTAATCAAATAAACATTGAAGAAGTGTGGTAGTTTTAATGAGGAATGTCTTCCAGAGTCTCCAACATTTGAATGCTTGGGAAGTTTAGGTGGTACAGGAAGTATGCCACTAGGATGGGTTTTGAGATTAAAAGGCTAACCTTCTCGAAGTTTGCTCTCTCTATTTCAGACCTGTGATTCAAAATGTGAGAGCTCGGCTTCCTGCTTCTGCCTCCTTGCTGTCCCTACCGCGATGGATTCGAATGATCTGGAAACAGAAGCCAAAATAAACTTCCTTTTCTATAAATAGAAAAGTGTTAGATACAAGAAGGAACTTCCCATATTTATCCTATTCATCAGAGAAATGTTTCTCAACATTGGACTCGATTGCACTGTCAGAAAGGAAAACATTTAAGAGCATGAACTCTATCAGTTAGAACAGAACAGTGAATCATGCAGCCCAGAATGCCACTCTCACTACTGGAGAGTCCAGCCCATTTTCTCTTCTTGATTTCTCTAATTACATGTGGTTCTATAATTAATTGCCTATGCCTATTGCCTCTGAATAGAAAAACTATTTGCTAAAGGCAAAGACTTAATAATATTTGCACAAATACGTATACTTCTCTGGTACATGCAGTTCTTAAAACCAGCTGCTATTTTTGTGTCCATCCTGTATACCAAAGCCCTGCAGGAATATTCTAGAGCCACCCACTCAGTGTCTGTCGACTACCTTGTAGGATGTGTATTATTAATGACAGCGATTGCTTTCTGACCTCCTTGCCATGATCCATTTCCATCCATTAGGGAACTACATTATCTGCTTTAGCAAAACATGAATCATAAATGAAATATTGATTTTTTAAAAAAATTCCAAACTGCTTTACATTAAAAAAAAAATCCCTGCAAAGAGAAATATCTAAGCTTTAAAAAGAATGCATGAACTGTCAGAGGTGCAACCAACTTCCATGACTCTGCTAAGGGGGCGAATGGATTTCTGCTTATTTCCCTTTTACAACAAACTTATTTTCAAGATCTTAGCATGATGTAGTGTCTAAATCTATGAACACTTTGCTGAATATGCTTGAGTGAATGTATGTTATATTAGAAATGAACATGTTTCCAAAACCATGAACGTCTTTTCTCAGTGCTTAGTAGGAAATTTAGACCTCCGTTTTGAGAGGAAACTGAAGATCTAAACTAAGGGGTTGATTGTTGGCTAGTATTTTCAAAGATAATGTTGCATCTTTCAATAGTATTAGGTATCTTCTCAGAAGAAGATAAAGTTGAGCTTCAGTGACAAGAGCGCAGCACTAGATAATAAGAGGAGTATAAATGTGTCTCTCTGCAAAGGGATTATATGAGTCAAGTGGTTCAGTCCATCAGTCATTGCTTTTAGACAAGAGTTCATCCTTGTGGTCTAGGAAGCATTGTGGTTTGTGCAGGAAGGAGTTTGTTCTATCGTTATGAAAATAAAGTTCAGTGCTGAGAAGATGCATCTCTGAAATAGCAGCAGCCTGAAATGACACGGATTGAAAGGATGAAGTGTGGAGCTCTGCCCTTGTTCTGACCTGATTTTCAAGCAGGGAGAGGTCAATTGTCAAGACAAAACAAGATGTTCCATCTATGGGAGATGTTACACCTGCATGAGCATCTGCAACCTGACACATGCAGAGCAAGCACATTCCATACTCCATGAACTCATGTACATGGTGGGATGGCTAAACAGGCAAGTCATGAAGCTGGAAGACTCTGTAATGTGAAATAAATAAATGAGCTGACTGGAGCCACAATTCAAAACTCCATGCATTATTCAGTCATTAGCATTTGTTTTTTCAACAATCTTATTTTTTATATAAAACCTAAATTTGATATGTGGATATTGGCCCAACATAGTCAGTATACTGTGTGACATGTACAAGGTACATCATGGGAAAATTAACTATTTTCTGGTTGTTCTCTAGCTTAAAATTTCTGATTGTTCTTATTTCTTGACAGTTAGTTATATACTACAGAGAAATATCTCTGAGACTAAATGACAAAGAGAATTACATCAAGATGGCTTTGCTAACTGTGTCAAGGTTAAGCTTCTGTCTTTCCAAGAGTGGGAGGTGAGGACCTGTTTTCAGATATTGAAATTTGGCATCCCAAAGCATCTCTAGAGGTATTTAATCTTCACCCCAGTTGAACCGAGAAAGCATATTAAAGAGAGATTGTTTATATACCTATTATCTATCTATCTATCTATCTATCTATCTATCTATCTATCTATCATCATTGTATATTCATTCACATGGCTTTCCTTACTAGGGTCTCACTTTTGTAATAGCTGTTCAATGAATAGCTAGTAACTTTTGTTCTCCACGTTCAGCTCCTGTCCTTTAAACCTTTCAGTATTCTGGTTGGCTGTCACCTGCCAGGACCTGAATATTATGATTATGAATCTCTTTCTAGGACCAGGGACGATGTTAGCTGGTCATGCAACAGTCAAGTAGAGCTAGAAAATTCACATCTGGGACATTTCTCCATGATCTTTGTGAGCTGGTGAGTCAGTGCCCTGCTTCCCCCTCATCTTTTGGTGGCATTACTTTACGGCACATGCTTTCTACAGTTTTACAGTTTTAGAAAACTCAGGTCATCTGCTGTCAGCAGTGAAAGCATCATTACTTTATTTGCCTGTATTCTGTGGGTTAGCACTTTTGGCTGAGTTTAGCAGGACATTTCTTTTGGTTCCATTTGGGGTTAGTCATTTCATTACAGTCAGCTGGAGAGTCATGAGGCTGCAGGTTTCCATGGGTACCTTCAGCTGGAATGACTCATTTGTGTTCTGCAATGACCTCACCCTAGAAGAGGCTGATATGTGCTTCTTTTCAAAATGTTCTAAGAACTCTTCCAAAGACAAGATGTTTAATAGCAAGGCCTCTAGACAGCTATTCCCAATACCACCACCATCTTAGCTACCCTGAAGAGACACCATGACCAAGGCAATTTATAATAGAAAGCATTTAATTGGGGTTTTGCTTACAGTTTCGAAGGGTTGGTCCATTTCCATCACAGTGGGGAGCCTGCTATCAGGCAGGAAGGGGCAACTTGAAGCAGTAGTTGAGTAATTACATCTGATCCAAAAGCTGAGGCAGAGTTGGCAAGACTGGGCCTGGTGTGGACTTCTGAAATTCCAAAGCTCACTCACAGAGTCATCTCCATCAAGGCCACACCTCCTAATCCTTCCTAAACTATCCATCAACTGGGACCCAAACATTCAAATGTATAAGTGTCTAGATGTCATTCTTATTCAAACCACCACAAATTCCTATAGTAGTCTGAAGCTGAAATGTCCCCTGTAGCTTCCTGTGTATGGACACTGGATCTCCCAGCTGGTGGCACTAGTTAAGAAGAATGTAGAAGATCTTTAGAAGATTGACTTATTGGAGGAGATGAGTCCCTAGAGTGAACTTTGAGGCTGTATACCCAAGTTCTATTTCCAGTTAACTTTGCTTCCTGGGTGCTAATGCAATGTGACCAACAAATCTTCTGCTTCTGCAGCCATGCCTCTCCTGCCTGTGGTTGCACTGTCCCTGCTTCCCTCATGCCTCCCCTACCTGCCATCATGCCTCCCCTCATCACAATGGATTGTATCTCTTTGAGAATTTAAGCCAAAACAAGCCTTTTTGTTCCCTTAAGCTGTTTTTTAACAGAAAATATAAACTAAGGCATTGCAAAAATTCATTAGCTCAAAAAAAGTAATACCAGCTAGAATTCAAGGGGTAAAGAAATGGGCCTATTTTCAATAATTGTAGTTATTTTCAATATACTACACTTTCTCTCTGAAACCCTTATGCCCCTGCTGGTATCCGTACAGCCTAGATAAGTATTTGCCCTAAAATTTCTGTGTCAGCATCTGAGTGAACACAAATAAACCCCAAATCGTCTAAAACTGTGTTAATTCCAGGGTTACATTTGTCTATTGTCAGTTCAGAATGGCACTGTAGACCATTATGTAACTCAACCCAAGCCTTGAATAAGATGTTTTTTTCAAAATCCACATAAATCATTTCCCTAATTAGTAAGGGTGTCCCACTGAAATAAATATGACCACTGTACCACATGTTTGTGATAATACCTTGATTTTAATTACAAAAGGAATGCATACATCTCACATGTGACTAGGTGAATATCATTGACCTTTAGAATTAGGGCAGATTATGTGTGCTTGCTTGTCAAAAGAGGGCACAAAATATTTTAAACCCCCAGTTCTTGAGTCTTATCAATTTCTTAGGAACATATAAAAGTCACTAGTTGGGCTGAAAGTTGTAAGACAGTGCTTTTCTTACAGAAGACTGAGTCAGGTGTGGTAGGTTCCTAGGAACGTGTGTGTGTGTGTGTGTGTGTGTGTGTGTGTGTGTGTGTGTGTGTGTGTGTGTGTGTGTGTATAAATTTGTGTTGTCTATGACACTTCTAGATGAAAACTCATCAAGATGAAATATCTTTTGGCTTTATGTCGCTTTGGATTTACACCCTCAAACCCCATGACTGTGAAATCAATTATATCCCACCAGTATCCCAGTCCATCTGCAGCAGCAATCATTGAAAAATGAATTGATGTTTATTTTCTGTATGGTGGCAGCAATCACGAACACTCTGCTCCTTGCCCGTTCTTTCTCTGTCACCTTGAGCATCTCATTACTTTTACATCATTAGGAACTTTTGTGACACATTGTGTAACTTATTTCATTTATTAATCGAAGCAATAAAATGTTATCAAATGTTGAAACAATCAAATATTTGTGTCTTCTTTGATTCCCCTCCACCCCCACTTTCCATCTTTCTCTGCAGAAGTGAACATGGGTTCATCGCCTGTTGCATGCTATCTCAGATCACTCATTTACATTTTCTGTATATGTGTTGAAACATGAGATTTGCTCTTGTTTTTATACAAATGGAATTATCTTAAAGGTTTGCACACTTCCAGTGCTTACTACATTTCTATAAACCCAAAGTGTAGAAAAGTTGATGTTGTAAAACACACAGAGACACAGAATTATGTTTAATACCCATGAACATACCCATCACATGATTGCACCACTGTTGAAGAATAGAGAGGTTGTCAAGTGTTGTCCAGATTTTCATTATATTTAACAGTGCTAAATTAATTATTTTGTAATACACTGTGTGCATACATTTAAATACTTCTTAGGATAGCCTCTGACTGATAAAATTGTTTAGTAGAATGGCACAGAGACCAAAGTCTCTCAAAGAGTCTATAATAGCACTCTCCCACTACTTCTACAGTCTTTGAATTATACTAACTTTAACATCTGTAAATGGCACATTCAACAATCTTTCTCTTTCCACACCACAGTATATCTTCATTTAAGGTGAAGGATGCAGATAGAGACACCCAGAACTAAGTGCCACTCTGGAAGTGGAGCTCAAGACACATGACATCAGCTTCGGGACCAGGCAGTAGCAAATGATGGGTTGAAGCTGAAAACTGGTGTGCCTATTATACAGTAGTGACACATCTGGTCACAGATACAACTGTTTCCCTAGTAACCTGGAGAGCAGATGATGTAGCAAGTGAACCGATGGCTTTAGACAAAGATAATGAGAAGCAGGTGCTAATAGCAAATCGTAGTTGTTACTGGCTATGCCGAAGGCACCAGAATAAAGAAGTACAAATAAAGGAGGTGCCAGCTCGCAGAAGTGAAAGAAACAGGAGTCTAGGAATTATAGGAGTATAAATTAAGAGGTACATCTGGTGCCCATCATTAATCTTTTGAACAACAAAAGACTAATTAATATTAAGTGCTTTTCAGTAGCGATGAACATTCTTAGCATCCTTCCATGTGCTGTTGGAAAGAATCAACCTCATTCAAACAGCATTACTGTAAGAATGCTAAAACAATTAGACAGAACTTGATTGACAAATATTCAACAGAACAGGTGACCTACACTCTGAAAAATCTCAAAATCCTTGGACAAAGAGACTAAAGGAATATGACAATTAAATACAGTCTGTGATCCTGGGTTAGAATAATAAACAGCTTTGTTGGAATAGTTAAACAAATATGAATTTAAATTATATAATACATCAGACTGTTGTAGCTATGTTAAATTGTCTGAACTGAATTTTCATGACTCAGTTATAGGAAAGTGCCTTCATTCCATGTGTAATGTCTAAGATTTAATATCACTGTAACTTACTCTTTAATGATTTAGCAATAATATTCACATGCCTGAATAGATGTGTTCAAAGCAAGACAGAGAGAATCAATATATGTGTATGTATAGAAAGATTATTAATGTGACAAAATTTAAGAAATTGATCAAAAGGAAAACAATATGAAAAACCCATCATATAGTTTTGTCTATGTTCAATCTTTCTTCAAGAGGAAAGACTTCAAAGTTAGACTTTGAAATAAAGTCATACTTTAGACCCAATAACTTTGAGGTTAAAACCTATGAATAAGGTAAGACCTGGTGAACAAACCAGATTGGGTATAAAGATATACTGAGGTGAGGCTAGTGGCACGGTCCATTGTGCTTCAGATATTTATACCCCAGAAGTATGGTGATGGGTCATTGCTTTTTGCCAATAGAGCCAACAAAAAGGCATCGAGGTGAAAGCCTGAGGGTTTCTGTGAGTGCCACAGTCCCTGGACCATCAGCATTAGCTAAAAGATTCTGACTGAGCAAACTGGGTTGACTTTTTGCTTACAGGCTATGACCCGGAAGCAGGCTTGAGAAAGCTGTGTGGCTCCGAAGAGGGTCACATTCTTTTCTGTTTGGGTATCTGGTTGTTTGGTTTTGTTTGTTGCTTGCTTTTGTTTTGAGAGAGTGTCTTTACTTGGGTACAGGCTGCATTAAAACTATGACAATCTTCTTTCCTTGGCCTCCCATGTACTAAAATGATGAGCTTACCTCACAATGCCTAGTCATGGTCTTAGTCTTTATAATAACATCTTCAAAGGAGGTGGAGAAGAATAATGGGACAGCAAGGACTTCCCAGAAGTCAGAGAAGAGGCTTCAGGGACAAAGGACCTAGAACCAAAGAAGATAAATTCCCCAACTCTGGGGAAAGGGGTTCTTTAGCTATTTGTATAATACTTTCAGATTTACTGGAAGATGAACTGCTATGAGTCCAATTCTTTCTGAATGTAGATATTTATAGTATGATTTGGTTTCATAGAACTCTTGATGCCTTGGAAACTTGAGCTCTGAGGCCCATACAATCCTGAGCTCTGAGGCCCATACAATGGCTATGTAAAGTATGGCACAATTTCATCTGGAGGAAAAGTGATGAGTGTGTCCCCTGTGGGTAAGAGACAGTAGGGCAGTAAGTTAGAATTGCTTTGGGAACATCAAAGCAATTTGATGCAGAGCCTCTTTGTGGGAAAGCTGGACTTCACTGGACTTCCTCTGACAAGTGAAATGCGGCCACAGGTAATACCTGCTGTTTTTCAATAGAAATTTTGCCACTTTCATCCACATTAGCAAGTATTGCCTCCTCTGTGATTATAGTGCCCCTAATAGGAGCTGTCTCATCAGGTTTCATTAAAGGAAATGAAGGGACATGAGAGAGTTCCCCTTACCATCAGATCATAACAGATCTTCAATGTGAGAAAGAATAGACTGAGGACTTTGACACCCAAAGTTTGGAGGTTATTTATCATTATAGAATGACTTAGGACCATAATCATGAATGGTGATAAAAAATTGTTTTCAAAATTAGAAATATTACATTGAGATGAATTTTAGACTTCATTAATTATTCATAGTATAGTGCTACAGATGACTGTCTAAAATAAAAATAAAATAAATAAAAGATAGCTCATGTAGGTTAAAAATATGGAATCATAAAATAAATGTTCACTTAAAGATAAAAGCAAAGGGGGTGGAATATTAAAATATAATAAAATAAAGAATAAAACCCAGTAAAATAGAAGAAACAGTAAACATGCCAACATAGATTAATAATGATCAGTGTAAATGGACTAAACTCATTTAAAAGGTGAATGTGGAGTGGAATAAATATAATGAATTTTGGCTATAAGATATTTGCAAACAGTATGCCACAAAGAGGAAGACGTGAGTAGTGAGGAAATAAAAGTATTAAAATGGCTAGATCCTAATAAACTAAAGAGAGAGAACTATACAGACATGCCAACATTACTCAGACAACATACATATTAACAAAAATTTCTTTATCTAGTATGAAAATTTTTAACCCACAGGATGATTGTTCTTAATCTGGTTGTACATGTAACAGCCTCAGAAATGGAAAGCAAAGGCCTATAAAGCTGGGAGAATGTGACAGATTCTTTATCTTAATGGGGACTAAAAAAACATCTTCCTTTCCTATTAATATAACTATAGAAAATTTGAAGACACGGGAGACATAAGTATCTATTTTGTTCATCAGTGAGAATCTATATAAAAGTTGATTGCATGCAGAGTAGCAAAGGATGTTTTGACAAAGTTCACACCTGTTGCTGTCCACAGCTTGCCAAACTTCCTCCTGAATAATAAATGCATTTTAAAAATCATAGAAAATAAAGGAATGATTCTCCATGGTATCTGTAAAATTTTAAATATTCTCCCTAAGTACTCTTGGAGTACTTAAGAGAATAAAATAAAAAGTAGAAATATAAGAGAATTGGATGCTAACTTTAAAAACTACGTTGCAAGAGAAGGAGGAAGCATCCATAACTGCTCAGTCCTCTCTCTAGCTGCGGAGTGCTCAGCCCTAAATAGAAGGTTACATCTCACGCCATTTCCCCTAAGACTGCAAGATGCAGAGATGGTGGATAATTTCCGGGAAAAGGTATTTTCTGCACACAACAGGGAAGTGTACATTTGGATCCTCCGTGACCGTGACAGCACACACAAGACCTGTGCAAGCTCAAGTAAGAGGAAACTCCAGCATGGAGTCTAGAGAGGTAAGTTTGAAATACCCCTCCCCCCAGCTTGGAGCTGTGGGCATTGAGTAGCTGCTGGCAAAGACAGAGTCAGTATTCTTTAATGATGAAAATTTCATAGAAACCTGGGGATAATACAGAAGAAAACAGAGGCTCTAAATAGACAACATAGAATTTATGTCAATAAATTTGAATCCTAGATTGTGTATATGGATTCCGAAAGAGTAATTTGCAAAATCAAAAAGCAAGGAGAAACTGAACGGCTGATGTTCCCATTGCATCACAAATATAAAGTTGTCAGCTCAGTAGAAAGAGACTATCCAGCTAAGGCAGTTTTAAGTGAGCCTCAGCTTTGTAAGGAAAGATTATCCTGAGTGATACAAATTATTATAGAAGGTTGATGAAGAGAAATTAGCCCTAGTTCATTCTACATAGTCAGTGTGACTTTGAGCATGGTGGCTCAGGCCTATAGTCTTAGCACTTTAAAAGCTGGGGTGGTAGGAGTGCAGTCAGTTCAAGCCCAGCATATGGGAATGTGAGAGTATGAGAGCCTGTCTCAAAACAGCAACAAAAATGAAGTGGTGTACATGGTGAGGTGAGGTTATTGCCGTGATTTAAGTGGTTTCACATCGGTAGATTTTTACACACAAATGAAGTCTGAGTAGCACAATTAGAGGGAGGCTTGTCAATGTTCTACCCTTCAGGAAGTTCCAGGCCTCAGCAGCAACCTGAAACAGTCTTGAAGGCACCAAAGGGACAAATGGGAGAGTAGGTGACACCCTGTATCCAGATTGATGTAAGATGTCTTTCTGTAACCTGTAATTACCATTGGTTCATAAAGGGACTGTTTTGGCCTATGGCAAAGCAGCTTTGAGACAGGCAGGAATTCCAAGAAGAGATAAGGGGAAGGAGGATGGAGTCATGGATATGCAGAAAGCTGCCACCCTTAGAAGGTAAGATGTAAAAATACAGGTAAGCCATAAACCACATGGCAAAACATAGATTAAGAAAAACGGGTTAAGTTGTAATAGCTAGCAGATAATTTGGCTGAGCCATAGGCCGAACAGTTTGTAATTAATATAAGCCCCTGAGTAATTATTTTATAAGAAGCTGTAGGACCGTGGGTGGGAGACTGAGGGGCCTTGGATGGGTCAGAAAACTTCAGGCTACACCATATATATCATCAGTCTACATGTGCCAAAATGAGACAATAGAGATGCACAGCACCCTGGGAAGGCTTCTTAGCAAAACTGCCATGAGATCCTTATCTCATCTCCTACCAGTGTAGGAGAGAGAAAGATCCAAAAGGCAATTGTGAAACCTTGGCCCAGTGGCTAGAAGCCAATGACGCAGAGAATTGAAAAGAACATTTATATATATGTATATATATATATATGTATATATATACGTATATATATATATAAAGATCAATAAAACAGTGTTTTAATATGTTGTGCAGAAACACACTGAAGTGTATATAAGGGCATGACATCCATTCATCTTTACAGACTTCTGGGATGAGCAGGAGTGAGACTGACCCAGTGCAAAAGCTTGGGATGTTGATACTGGTGAGGAAGAGGTTGCAGGCCTGTGAGGGTCATCTTACTGTGCACAGGAACATGGGATGTTCTGTGATTGCAAGTAAAACGGTTACAAATAGAATACATCATACAAGAAAAATATGACCATCTTAACAAATACCGGAAATGGTACCTACAAGTCACCTTCCAAAAATTGCCACCATCATCAGCTTACTAAAAACATGGAATGCCCTTGACTTTGGAAGTAGATGTTTCTTTAAAACAAAAGGCAAAAATACAGCAAAATATCATATTTAATGAAAAATGTTGGTGTGTTTGTCCAACATGAACAATAAAATATATATTTAAAGTAAAGAAGGAATTTTAAAAACATATAATTTTATAGAAACCAGTACTAAACAGTTTGTATGCTTGTAGAAATATATATAAATTAAAAAGAAACAGGATAGCTAAAAGAATCCTGTACAATTAAGTAGAGGTATCACCATTCCTGATCTCAAGACTTACTACAGATCTATAGTAATAAAAATAGTGTGAAAATGGCATAAAAACAGACACATTGATCAATGAAATCGAATCAAAGACCCAGCCATAAATCTACACATATATGGACACTTAATTGACGAAGAAATCAAAACTATACAATGGAGGGAAAAAAAGCACCTTCAATAAATGATGTTAACATTACTGAAGGTTGGCATGTAGAAGAATGCAAAACGTTCCATATCTATTACACTGAACAAAACTCAAGTCCAAGTGGATCAAAGACCTCAAAAGAAATCCAATTACACTGAACCTGATAGAAGAGAAAGTGGAGAATTGCCTTGAATGCATTGGCACAGGAGAACTTTCTGAAGAGAACACCAGTAGCACTATGTTCAGAGCAGCATTATTTGTAATAGCCAGAACCTGGAAACAACCTAGATGCCCCTCACCCTAAGAATAGATAATGAAAATGTGATACATTTACATAATGGAGTATTACTCAGCTGCAAAAAAAATGACAGTGCCAGGCAGTGGTGGTGCCATTAAACCCAGCACTGAGGAGGCAGAGGCACGTGGAACTCTGTGAGCTGGAAGCCAGCCTGGTCTATAGAAAAACTTCCAGGACAGGCTCCAAAAAGCTACGCAGAGAAACTCTATCTCACAAACAAAAAAATAAAAGCAAATCGAAACAACAACAACAACAAAAAACAATGACATCATGAAATTTGCAGGCAAATGGATGAAAGTAGAAAAAAAAATCATTCTGATTGAGGTAACCCTGACTCAGAAAGACACACATAGTATACACTCAATTCATAATTGGATTTTAGATGTAAAGGATAACCATGATACAATCCATAGCCACAGAGAGGCTAGGTAACAAGAAGGGCCCAAAGTGGGACACATGGATGTCCCTGGGAAGGGGAAATAGAAGAGAAATCTTGGCTAAAGTGGGTTGGGTGGGTAGGAATGTGAGGGATGGAGTTGAGTAGGTTGGGAGCAGGACACAGGCGGAGAGTAATGAAAAAATGTCTTGTTAAGGGGGTCACTTTGGAGTAAGGGAGCAACCTGGTGGCAAGGAAATATCCAGGAATCCACAAGGTTGACCCCAGCTAAGACTCCTAGCAAGAGTAGAGAGGGTACCAAAACTGGCCACCTCTGTAATTGGATTAATGAATACCATAACTGTCATCAGAGTTTTCACCCGGAAACTGATGAAAGCAGATACAGAGATCCATAGCCAAGCATGGCTGAGCTTGGGGAATCCTGTTGAAGAGAGGGCAGGAAGTTTGTGTCAGCTAACAGGGTCAAGGTCATCATGAGGTAACCCACAGAAATAACTAACCTGGCCTCGTAGCAGCTCACAGTCTCTGGACCAACAACTAAGGAGCTTTCAGGGGACCAACCTAGCTCCTCTCCCTACGTGTGTTAGTTGTGTAGCTTAGTCTATTTAGAGAACCAATTTCAACACTGTTGAGGCCGGGCGAGGCAACCCAGTTTAAGAAATTGGTTCTCTAAAGCCAGCTCAAGAGGTAGAGACAGGCCCTGATCCCACTGCTAGGAGTCCCACAAATAGATTAAGCTACACAACTAACATCCACAGGGACAGGAAGTTTGTGTCTCAACTTGATATGCCATGCTTTACTGACACCCATGGGAGGACTGCTTATTTCTGAACAGAAACAGAGGGATAGTAGATGGGGAGGCACAGAGGGAAGATGGGCAAGGACATGGCAGAAGAAGAAGGAAAGAAAACTGCAACAGAGGTATAAAATAAATGAAAAAACAAAAACAAAACAAAAAATACCAGTAGCACAGACACTAAGATTGACAATAAATCAGATTTCATGAAACTGAAAACCTTCTGTAAGGCAAAGCAAAGAACCCACTGCCAACTGGACAACATTGCAGCCTACAGAATGGGAAAAGATAGAAGAATCTAATAGAAGAATGATTTCTAAGATGCATAAAGAACTCAAGAAACTAGATGTCAAAATACCCAATAACCCAATTTTAAAATGAGGTGCTGATCTAAACAGAGAACTTTCAACAGAAGAATCTCAAATGGCCAAGGAACATTTAAAGAAGTATCCGTCATCCTTAGCCATCGGGGAAATGTAAATCAAAACTACTATGAGATTCCATCTTACATCTGTCAGAATGGCTAAGATAAAAAAACCTCAGATGACAGTTAATTATGGAAAAATGTGGAGCAAGGGGAACACTCCTCCACTGCTGATCAGAGTGGAAACTTGTACAGTTATTTTGGAAATCAATGTGGTGGTTTCTCTGAAAACTGGGCATCGATTTACTTGAAGATCCAGATGTACTGCTACTGGGCATATCCCCAAAGGATGCTCAATCATAACACAAGGACAGTTGCTCAACTATGTTTATGGCAGCTTTATTTGTAATATCCAGAACTAGAAACAATCTAGATGTCCATTAACCAAGGAAAGGATAAAGAAATTGTGGTACATTTACACAATGGAGTATGACTCAGCTGTTAAAAACAATGACATCAGGAAATTTGAAGGCAAATGGAAGGAACTAGAAAAAAAAAATCATCCTGAGTGAGGTAACTCAGATCCAGAAAGACAAATATGATATGTACTCATTTATAAATGGATTTTAGCTGTAAAGGATAACCATGCTACAGACCCAAAGAGGTTAGGTAAGAAGGAGGGCCCAGGGGGAATGCATGAATCTCCCAGGGTAGGGGAAATAGAAATCTCCTGGTTGAATTAAGGGCAGGTGAGCATGGAAACTCAAGGGATTGGGTTGGGTGTGGACAGAATGGGAGAGTGTTGAGAAAGATGACTGGAAAAGGCTCTACAAAGTTGGGTAGAAGCCTAATTCAAGGGAAACTCCCAGGAGTGTACAAGGATGTCCCCAGCTAAGACTCCTTGCAGCAATGGGTGCATAACCTCAACAAGATTATGGTTGAATTGGAACTGATGACTGTAATCAGATTGGTGATTACCCTGGTTGTCATTGGAAAGCCTTCATCCAGTAGCTGATGGAAGCAGGTTCAGAGATCCATGCCAGACATTGGGTTGCTGAGTAGAGGAAGGAGAAATTGTAGGGTCATTGGAGAAAAACCCACAGAAGTGGCTATCCTGGTTCATGGGAACTCAGAGAGTCTGAACCAACAACCAGGGAGCCTGTCTGACAGGGTCCTCTGCATATATATGACATTTGTGTAGCTTGATCTTTTTGTGAGGCTCCTGATCTGAGAGCAGGGCCGTCCCCAGTACTTTGCTGACTCTTAGAAACCTAATTCTTATGGTGGATTGGCTTGCCCAGCCTGAGTACAGTGGATGTGTTTAGTCTTAAGGTCATTTGATAGGCCATGCTTTGCTGATGCCCATGGGAGGCCTATCCCTATCTGAGATGATATGGAGAAGAGGTGGGTTGGGTGGCAGAGCAGAGGTGACGAGAGGAAGTGGGAAGAGAGGAGAGGAGGGAGTTGAGGCTGCAGTCAGGATGTATGCATATGCATGTGCACACACACATATGTATATGTGCATTTTCATCATCTTTGACTAGGGGGACCCATATTTTAACCTCAGAGACTTATAGGAAAGATAATGACACACATGATAAACATGATAATTGCATCCATGGTCAGAGACAGTCACACACTTATATTTTAGAGATAAAAGATCCTATTTGTATATGACTGTATTTACCTAATTCTGCACTAGATACAAAACCACATTTCCACATTTCCAAATAATATTTTAATATAAATGCATAATTTTAAGTAAGTTCATGTCTAGACTCCTGTGTTATAATTCTGCATAATGTCATATATTTCACCATAATGTCAGATGCATATGGAAACTCCATTTACATCACACTATAGTGTCACACAGATTTGTTCATGTCACCATGAAGGAGCAGAAGCTAGTACTTTATATGATACCATATGTGATGGGTAATTATGTAAGCTGTGGATGTTAACTGACATGCATTCTCTTATCAATATAGTATATATTTATATACAGGCTGTTATAATTACAAAACTAAACAGAAACTCATGCACTTATGGTGTACTATGCTGAGACTAGTCCCCCATTTGTGTTCTAAAAATCCAGATACATCTACATAACTCAGTGTAGATATAGAAATCCTTACATAATCTGGTGCAGACTCAGACAGGAAAACTTTTGCTTCAGTCTCTAAAGTCATGGACATATTTACATACTCTTAACACATGCAACTAACTTTGCATAATCTATTTTGTAACTATGCTATCTTTAGTTATATTTAGATGATCCACCAAAAGGTTATGAGTTAGACAGACAGATGGTAGATAGATGGATGGATAGATAGATGATAGGTAGGTAGATAGATAGATAGATAGATAGATAGATAGATAGATAGATAGATGACAAATTTATTAACTACGTTTCCATTGCTATAATAAAACACCATCCCCAAAGCAAATTCTGAAGAAGATTTTTGGACTTGTGGCCACAGACAAATGATTCCACCATGCTGGAGTATCATAGTGGCAGGAGCAGGACGCTGAGAAGTCACATTGTATCTGTAAGCACAACCAGAGAAACTGGAAGTAGGGTGAAATTATACATTCCCATAACCTACCTGAAGGGATGTCCTCCCTCTAGCAAGGCTTGCATCCCCTCAACTTCCTAAGACAACATCTCAACCAACCATAACTGTTCAAATGCCTACATCTACAGGGACATTTCTTATTCAAATGACAATAAGAGATATGTTGCTGTATTCTTACATGAATAGATTTGCTTATTCAATTTCATATAGTACATATTACATATATATATTTAGAAACTACTAGTGAAAAGTTGTTCTGTCTAGCTTTATATCAATTGGAAACAAGCTGGAGTAATTTTGGAAGTGGAAACTTCAGTTGGAAAAATCCCCTTACTAGATTGGCTCTGAGAAAACCTGTGGTTCATTTTCTTGATTGGTGATTGATGTGGGAGGTCCAAGCTCACTATAGGCAGTGCCATTCCTGGCTTGGTGGTCCTGTGATCTACAAAAAGGCAACCTGAGCAAGTCATGTGAAACAAGCCAGTAAGCAGCACTTCTTCATGGCCTCCACATCTGTTCCTGCCTCCAGGTTCCTGTCTTGATTTCTGGCCTTTACTTCCCTCTATGATCAGTTGTTGGGTAGAATTGGAAGTGAAATAAACCCTTTCCTCTCCAAATTAGTTTTGACCTTACAGTTTTATCACAGCAATAGAAACCCTAAGACAAGTATGAAGATACATAATTTCATGATGTAAAACACAGATAAGTTTATACTCTTACACACAAAATTCAGCTAGCAAAATTTTCTCAATTATAATTTTAGATATGGATTCAAAACTCTGATCAGGTACAGATCTTAAAAATCCAGTTAATAATTTTATACAGCCACAAAAATCTGTGCTGAACAGATTAAAATCTTTTTATAGTAATGCAGAAAAATGAATCATAATCCAGATTTGGATCCTGGTTTATAAATTGAATACTGTCAAAATCGAAGCCTACTCTTCTGCAGACATGTGTCTTTACCATCACTGCCAGCTACATCCACAGAGACAACCTTGGCCATTCTCCTCTCATTGCCACCTCAAGCCTTCATCTAGTTTCATCTATCTGCAGACCATCCATAAAAATAATCACACCAATTATCTAATCACATGTATCATTCCTAATAAATTAATACTTTCTTACTTCAAACACATAGACACACAAATATCAAATTCTCTCTCTATGTAAACATAGATTTATATACATACACATGTTTCCTTAATCCTACAAATGTAGAATGCCCCTTATAGTCAGGATACAAGCACATAGTAGTTTTCTAGTATTATGCATACTTAATGACTAACTGTACTTCACTTTTATATTTATTTAATTTTATACATAAACACAGTTTAATACATAAGCATAATTTTGTTCACACATACAAACACGAGAATTTATCATGTGGAGCAAGGGTTTTTTTTTTTTTAAATAACTGAATAAATTACATATAGATTCCCCAATGTTTTCATGTATAAAAATACCGTTTGGATGGCTTTTCAAGCCAACTGGAATCATCTAATCCAATCTCTTTGTGGGCAGTACATTTCTTCTTCACTTTTTGTGACTATTAGCAGTGCAACCCTAAATCTACCTGTGTGTCAAGTCCCATGTTCTGTGGCTTTTGTTTCTTGAGAACATTTTCCCAGGAGTGAATTTTGGGGTCAGAAGCCATTAATTATTTTAGTACATGTTGTCAGCTTGCTTTCCAAAAAAGACAGGACAGTTTACCTTAGCATTGGAAGTGAGTCACTTCGCCTGAGGCTTCTGCAGTACCAGTTACAGAGACTTTTCATTAATTTTTATTCAATTCTAAATATGTCACACATCATCATGCCCACCACCATGATTGTCATCATGATTAGCAGCAGCACTGGGGATTGAACTCAGGGTGTGTACTGAGCACACATTCTACTAGTGAGCTGTACTCTTAGGTCTGTTTTATGATTCAACTTTAATTTTCCTGATTGCTACTGACTTAAACTTAGCTTAGCTAGATTTTTTTGAGCCACTTGGAGTACTTGCATCATAAATTGGTAATGCTTATCCTTGCCTCAAATTTTCCATATAGTGGATTTTATGTGTCTCATGTTTTCTAATAATATTATATCAGTATTAACAGTGTTAAGAATTAACTTTAAAAGCATTAGTATAGCAAAGGAAACTGTCAGCAGTGTGAAGTGTCAGCCTACAAGATAAAAAGAGAAGTCTTTAGCAACTATGCTTCAAACAAAACATTAATAACCAGGATATATAAAGAGCTACAAAAATTAAACACCAACCCACAAAGGATCCAATAAATAAAGGGCCACAAAACAAACACAAATACCAGAGACAGTGTTCAACATCTTTAGCCACCAAGAAAATTAACTATCGCAGTTCTAAGAGTCTGTCACACCAGGTGAGGTGACAATGACCATCATTAAGAAACCAGATGGCTTTTTGTTTGGAGAGAAAGATCTTAAGGGGGTTGGGGGAGAGGGGTAATGTATTGCATGGGAGGGCAGAAGAGAGCAAAGCCGTGTGTGTGTGTGTGTGTGTGTGTGTGTGTGTGTGTGTGTGTGTGTGTGTGTGTGTGTGTGCGCGCGCGCGCGCGCGCGTGTGCGTGTGCATGTGTGTGTGTGTTGGGGTGTGTGTGTGGTGGGGGGAAGAGGGGAAGAAGGATGAGGACACAGGGAAGGGGTGAATGTGGACAAGGTATAATGTACTGTGTTCATGAAAACATGCAATGAAACTCATCACTTCTTTGCTAACTTAAAGAAAAGGCCACTTTATCACTTCTTTTCCAGTATGAATTCTGTCTCCTTTGCTTTTTCAGTTCATTGGGTACAACTCTTATAATGTTAGAAAATAGTGGTGACTAAGTGCCCTGCCTTAACTTTTTCCATTATGAGCAGTTGAACCCAGGACCCCACACCACATCTCATACAAGCACTCTATTATTGAGCTATAACCTATTCTCCTCATTTTTTAAAATCTAAGATAAGGTCCCCCTGATACGGTTGACTGGTCTTGAGCTTAAGGACCTTCACTTCAGTCCTACGGTATCTCAAGAATAACTTTTGAAAAGGCAGGTCTTATGGGAAGATGCTTTTTAAAGTGGTGTCCTGAAATTGGAAGGAAAGATGTCAGAGCAGAGCTATGTGCAAGGTAGAGAATGGTAAAACTAGAAGCATAGCTTCAAAGGGTATGAGAGCAGTATGAGAGCACAGCTGCCGTGGACGAAGAACATGGCATTACTGAGTAGGCATGGCCTTAGGCTACAGCATAGAGCCACCTCCGCTGACCTCAGCACTACACCCAGCTGAGAGCACAAAGGTCACACCTGGTGAGGGGTAGCTGGCACTGAGGGCAATAAGGTGTGTGTTAGTCTGGGATGCTCAGGAATTCTGCCGCCAAATACTCTGCTAAGCCAAAAGATTACCCTGACTATGGGCAACAACAAGTTATGAGAGGTGTCTCAGCAATGGCACTATATTTATGGTACTTCAAAACCCAGAAACCTTGAATTAGACCAATGAGTCTTTGCAATAAGTATTTGCACGTAAAGCTATTTGGGCAGAAAACATACTGTGTGACACACTGCACAGTGCAACACCTCTTCAGTGAACAATTTAGAGTTGGGAAGATGACAAAGCAGGACTGCACCTGCGCAACGAGTGGAACTTAAGATGGAGGGTGGCAACAGGTATGGGAGCATGGCTGTCCTGAGAGCATGTTATTGCCAGGTAGGGGCTGCAGCATGGTGTGTAACAGCCCTGAGCACATACTGCCCTTGAATGTGCTGCCCAGCCTCCTGGTCTCCCTGAGCAACAACAAAATGGTTCATTGTCTGAATTGGGCCTCCTGGAAAGACCTTCACTGTTTCTGCTACCACCAAAGGCCATGTTGGTGTCTGTGGTCTTTGCTGATGTCCCAGGCCTGTTGATTAGCACGGTCCATGTGGGTGTCTGTGGTCTGCTGCTTCTGAAGGCCATGTTGGCTTCTAAGATCTGTGCTGCCCATGTAGACCATGCTGATATCTGTGGTATGTGTTGCTACCTGAGTCCATGATGATGCCTGTAGTCCTGGAGAGGAGTGATGTAGCCACCAGAGGCCATGTTGATATTCTTGGCCCATGTTACCAGGAAGGCAATATGGATGTCTGGTCCCATATTTTGTGCTACCTCCTGAAGCTGTGTTGATGTCCATGAGTCATGCTGCCATTGAGGACTACACTGGTGTCCATTGTTTGTGATACAACTGAGGGCTGTGTTGATGTCTGAGGTCTGTGCTTTCACAAGTAACCATGAGAAAGTCCATGATCTGTGCTGCCACTAGCTGTTATGGACAAGGAAGCTTATTTTCAGTGATATCAATGAGATGATTACAGATCTACAGTTGAGAATGAGAGACATTGAAGGCTTCTGTGACACCCTCTTGCTCCCACCCCCAGTAAAAGATAGTCTAGACAGGAATCCATTAAAGAGAGCCATTAAAAATTGTGATAGGGATGCTGGCATGCTGATTTTCACAGTTGATGGCTTCTGGCAGGGTTTGGGGCTGAGGAAAGACTCAGTTTTCTTTAAGAAGCTGGCCACTGAGAGTCTGACCATGCCCCATTGGGTATATAACCAACACAAATTGGACTTAGTATATGTCTTTCATTTTGCAGGGAGAGTACAAGGGTGAGGGTGGACATGGGAAGACTATGAAATGAGTATGATCAGGGTGCATTATGTGAAGTTTCCAAATAATAAAAATATTATGTTGCAGGGAGATATTCTGCTTTAGCCTTCTGGGCTGGTGGGAATACAGGACCATCACAATCATCTATAGTTCTCCTATCTCTCTGCTTCTCTCTCTCTCTCTCTCTCTCTGTGTGTGTGTGTGTGTGTATGTTATGTTGTGTTGTGTTGTTTATGAGTGTATGCAGGTACACATTCTCATGTACACAGGAAGAAGTCAGAAGAGGACACTGAATGTTTATCTCTATCAGACCTTTCTGCTCTTATTTTGATCCAGGCTCTTTCTTACAGGCAGCAAGTCCAGCCATCTTCCTGTCTCCACTCAAGCTCAGATCCTCAGGATTGCAGAGAAAGCACTCTTACTTGATGGAACATCTCCTCGGCCCTTATTTCCTAACTCTAACTAAAGTTATTTTTTAATGATTTATAAAACATTTGATGTTAGCTTAGGGTAGAATCATTACTTTAAAAATAATTTCCTACTATGGCTATTCAACTTAAGATTTTATTGTTGGAATTTAGGTAGATGGCTCAGTGGGGGAAAAAAGTGCTTGCTGCACAATCCTGATATAAGCCTAGTTCAGATCCCCAGGACCTACAAAAGTGCCTGTTATTGTAGCTCAAGAAACAGCCATACCAACACACCCCTAGGAAAAGATGGGAGACAGAGACAGGAATCTCTAGAAGTTTGAGGGCCAGCTGGCCTGGCCTACACATTGGCAAGGAGATCCTATCTCTTAATATGTAAAAAGTCAAGGATGAACAACTAGTGTCCTCTGACTTTCACAGATGCACTGTGGCATATTCTCTCACCCTGCCCTACCCACACACAAGAACAAATGTGTACTCACCTAATCCACACATATGTTACACAGTAGTTTTTTCCATTATAAAAACCACCATCTTGGAGAAAAGCTTGTTTTGAATCTGAATGTTTTCTGCAGGGGAACTTCTTCATTTAAAGCAAACAATTCAAAGCTATAGGAAGTCCCTGAAACTGACCAGATACAATAGGTCTCTCCTTCCTTAGTATATAAGTAAACAGTATGGACCACTAAGGGATACTCTCAGATGGGTCAAGGTGCCCAAAGGAAACAGAGATGAGCGAAAATGCCTGAAGGGGATCAAAGCAGCTGAGCTACCTGCAAGAACCACTCTGCAGCCTGCTAAGCTGTCTGCGGATTATTCAGTGTGCCCCAGGTTTCCAGCTTTAATGAGCCATCATCATGCTGGAGTGTGATTTCAGTAACATAGCTATTTTTGAATAATTTTTGCTCCTGTAAACAACTCTTCATCCACACTACCATAACCCCAGTAAACTCAAAGGTTCCCTGGGTTGGAGTTTGGCAGCTCCTGTACTTTTGTTTGTCATTGATTCTCTATCTTGGGGTGAGTGGGTGGCTACTTACGTCTCCACAGGAATAGTCTCTCTCTCTCTCTCTCTCTCTCTCTCTCTCTCTCACACACACACACACACACACACACACACACACACACACACACACACACGTACACACACATTTATTGGGGAGATGAAGAAATCCACTGGATTCTATCCCATATTTTATCTTTCTGGTGTAAAATGTTTTGTCAAAAGGTTTGTTCTATCACAGCTGCCAAAAATACAGATGTATTTCCTGTTGCTGAATCACCCTCACAGCCTACACCAAACCTTGCTTTGCCCTGTTGCATTGTCCTTTTGATAAACTACAAAACTCAATTGAAAATACCTCATTTGAACTTATACTGCAGCCATCAGTGAGCAGAGTCTAAAGTTTGCTCTTTTTCAAGCACTATGCTTAAAAGCCTTCACTTCAAACTGAAAGAATCTGGGCTTGTTTAAATAAGTGACTTCGGAGTTTCTTCATATGGGCTTACAGCCTTCATAGTTTAGTATTAATGTTAGCTTTGCAGAAAACCTTAAAAATATCCAAATGCATAGCCCACAGTCTTTATCCCCAACCTGGACCTGTGAGGTGTACCAATAGTTGCATGGATTGCTCCAGTCTGCCATCAGGACTGGAAGCACTGTAGTGTGACTTTTTTATTTATTTATTTATTTATTTATTTATTTATTTATTTATTTATTTATTTATTTATTTATTTATTCATTTATTTATTTATTTATTTATTTATTTATTTATTTATTTATTTATTTATTTATTTATTTATTTATTAGTAAATGCAAGCCAAGAGCTGTGCATCTGAATCTGTGTGCCCTTCTACAAGTGCTTAACTACTTGTCAATAACATAACACCGGGGTCACATGACATCAGAGTCTCATATATCTCTCAGAAGCAAATTGTGTTAATCAATTTACTTTGCTGAGAACTGATGTTTGCTCTACATTTTTTAACTTATTACTGAGCTGAATAAAATGTTCTCTTAAAATTCTGCTTCTGTGCTCTGATAGCTTTCAAATTTTCTCTAATTGTGACAAAGTATGGACCTTTTAAGACATGTATAAATATATAGCTGGGTGCTGTTCCATATGTGTGTCTTGTTATGTAATTACCTTTATCCATCTTACAAACAGAAACTCCATAACTCATTCAAAGAACATCCCATTTCTTCCCCCTGCAGCCTTTGTCAACCACCATTCTATTGACAGGTTCTATGATGCTCATAGCTCTATGAGCTGAATATAAATGGAGTCATTGGTAGTGTGGCTTGCTGGTGTCTGGCTTATTTCACTCAACACACTGTCCTCAAGGCTTCACCTATCCTGTAGCCTGTGTCAGCAACAGCTTTTAAAGCTGAATACTATTCCATCTAATCATTTGCACCTCAGTAGTCATGTCAGTTAACATTTGGACTGCATTTGGGGCATTGCAAATAAAGCTATGAAAACTCATCTTTTTGTTTGTTTGTTTTTTAAAATTCTTCTTCCTGTTGTTTAATACTAATCTGCCTTTCCCTCTTGATCCAGATATAGGATTCTACCTTAAAAGAAATGGATTCTCTCTTAATAATTACGCCACTTTTAGTTTTCTTTTTACTTGATTAATTCTCAATAATTGCATCTACTCCTGTTATCAATTTTTTCCTCACAAATCTTTTTAGTTTAACACAGAGTTCTAAAGAGAACTCTCCATGTGGAACAGCTATGGCCCAGACTTTACATAATGACGGTCCAGGTCCACACTTTTCCTTTAAATTATTCTTTTGATTCAGGGATCCATTTAAAGTTTATTCTCATTAAGTGTCTTGAGTAATACTAGTCAATGAACACACTTCCACTCACACTTATTGGCCACATTTAGTCAGAGTGAACTCATCTCTCACAGTCCTGTCATGTGACAGGGTATACTAATAATGATTTGCTGAAGAGGATTCTACTCAACATTCACCAGAAGCTAGAAAACAGCAAGATGGTAGTTGGTGATTTTGTTTTTACAGGGCTTTCTTTGCATTTAAAAACAGTTCTTGCTTTATAAACTTGTCTGATGTTGAATCATTTATTTGCCTCTGGGGCATTTTATGAATGATGAGCTTATAAATTGTGTCTATTACTATTATTCTACATTCCCATTATTAGGATTTTGTTGGTTTTGCCTTAAACACCATATTAATTGGGATTCTACTCTCTGTGTTTGTATTTACCCTAAGGTCTCTTCTGTCATTCTTCTGATTTCATGTTTTCTTTATAATTTTGCATAAAAAATGTATTTCTCCAAAACAGTATATGGGAGCATTCTTAAAATTACAACCAATGTTTACTTTTAATGAAGGAATTCAATTGTTTATATTTGTGCAAAAATCCAAACCATGATCTTAATTCCTTCCATCTTCTCTCTCATTGCTCAGCAAACATCAATGCATTCTATTTTCACTTCTTGCTTATGCTGCTCATAGGTTTAATCAAACACTTGATTTCATTCTTCACGGCTTTTATGCACAGTATATTTTCCATTCCACCACTGATTAACACCGCTGCCACACCTCCCGCTTCCCTGATCATATACAGATCTCTGAGGGTGACTGGGCCATTCTCAGCCTAGATGTGCTTGAATCAAAAACTCAGGAACTGGACAATCAGTAGTCTCCAAAAGTCAGCCTGAGACAATGACTGTCGAGCTGGTTATCTTACATCAATGGTAATGAAAGACATGGTGCACACAGGACCAAGCAAAGAGACGGCAGGCTTCACTAAGGAAAATAAAGGGGAAGTGAGAAAAACCCAAGGGCAGGAGGACTAAGGCATGGGCCATGCACAGTTTCATTGTAGGGGCTTTCTACTGAACTTAATACAGACGCTAGGCAAAAACCAAGAGGATTCTATTTAGATGAATTAATTCTCTAGGAATAGCATGAGTGGAGCCAATGAAGAAGCAGACATATGCCTAGCATGTACTTCTGACCCAGCCAGAGAGAAGATCACACACTGTCATTCTCTGCCGACCTGATTATGGGTGTGTCACATGTTGATACACCATTTTTCATCTTTGATTCTGTGTGCTTACTGTTGTTCTGAACTGTCTTCCTGCTTCTAGCTGTGGATGGCACTGCCAGTCCCTGGCCTGTCAGTGTTGCTGGTCTCTGAACTTGACTGGTGTCTTGTTGGCTGTTACTTAAACGATGCTGTCCTTGTTCTCATATTTATGTCGCCACCTTGCATTATTATTATAGGCGTCTTCCCCTTTACTGTATAAAATGAGCTATCTCCTACCTAGTCATAAAAAGTGAACTCTTAAAACTAATGGCATTGTGCTCATGAGTATCAGACAAAATGGTGTTTGTTGATTGTTTGGTGCTTAAAGAACATCCACTATGTACCACAGGTTACTGGGATTCTGCAGAAACATCAGTATACAGAGGCATCAGATACATGGAACTTAGTATTTGTATTGTTTAGTGAATGGATTCAACTTTTAATTAATTTACTTGAGAGCCACAAATACATCTCTCCATGCTTACCCACATAATGTGTAGAGTGTGATCATGTTCAAGGGACATTAGATCTGATTTATTATCCAGCACCATTATTCACTCAGTGTCCCTGGGTGAGGCTGCCAGCAAAGTCTGTGAAAATACAGGGAAGAATTTTGCAGCTGGGAGCCAGACCACAGTCAGGAAGTCGTGGGATCAGCTGCAGAGGCTGGCAGAGAAACCTGGAAAGGGGGAAGACCAGTAAGTACATTTGAAAGCAGAAAAGTCAGCGTTTCAGGAACCTTGAAGGCAAGTCATATAGACGCAGCACAAACACACACAAGTCCCAGTGGGCCTGATTAATAAACCAACAAGCTCCAAGTATGCAAATTCCTGCGTGATGCTTTAAAGCTAGTGAATATCTAAAGAATAAAGATGGTCACATGCATGTGGATTCAGAGGACGCCTTCAAATACATGGGATATGTTTGAAAACACAAGCTAAATGGAACCAATTCCCAGGAATAGACAGTCATGAACAGCCCAGGAGGAAGCAGAAAATTTATATCCAAAGGCATGGGCAAAAGTAAAAGAGCCATCAGAGCAACCTGTTCTGGAAAAGTCCTGAAGATCTTGTTCAGATTATTTCACATAGGAGGATTTTTTTTTTTAATCAAATCTTTGAGGGAAAGAAACTGACCTAGAACATAGAAAAGCATGAAAAAATTCTGATCCATTCTATGACATTGCTATAAACATACAGTAAAACAGAAGTTAGCAGAGGATTAAAGAACATCAAAAATACTAATTTTAGCTCACTTTTAAAAGTAAATACAAATGCAACAGTTAAAACATTACTTAACATTTACTTCAGTCAAATATTAGAGTATACTACGGAGCCACCAAGTGTGATTTATCTGAAGACGAAGAAGGAATTTCAACAATGGGAAACATACCTAAGGCATCTGCGATATGAACAAATTGAAAAAGAGAGAAATTATACCTAGAGGGAAAATGAAAATATTTAAACATGAGTATAATGGCAAAAGAGCTTAAAAAAAAAAAAAAAAAAAAAAAAAAAAAGGAAAAGTCAGTGACCAGACCAGACAGGCAATATTGAATTTCCAAGTCAATGGCCTCACCTGTAAAGAAAGAAGTCTTAGGTGAGCTTAGCATAGTTAAGTCTCTCTGAAACTTCAAGGAATTCAGGCAGGCTCCTCCCCAACTGTCTCCCTGCCTGCACCAGCACAGGCTATCTGTGTTCACTAGGTGACCTCTGGGTCACAGAGCTGCCTTGCACAAAGTACCAGGTGCTCTGGTTCCTCCTCCTGCAGCCTCCTTGTAAAACAGAAGGACCTTTCCAGAGATTTCTGTCTCATAAGCTAGAATTTCATTGCAAGCCCATACTTAGACCAAATGCTGTTGATGGGAAGGAGATAACAGTTATTTACTGGGAAGGCCTAAACTGCCCTGATAAAATGTCTCGTTTTAGGAGTAAAAAAAAATCTGTAAGCTAGAGAACCAGCTACCTATGTGAATGCTCTTTATAAGGAATTTGAAATAAACAATGTATTTAAAACATTAGCAAGAAGACTCAATGGGGAAAGCCTTTTGCCACCAAGCCTAATGGCCTGAATTTGATCCCTGTGACCCACACAGTCGAAGGAGAAAAGTATTTTTCCTGAGTTACCCCCCTGACCTCTATACATGCAAGCCATGACATGTGCTCACCCCTTTCCATGCAATAAATATATTATAGAGGTGTATTAAAATAAAATAAAACCTCATTAAGTGGTAAAAAAAAATACATGTCATTCCTCTTGAAGTTAGAAATGAGATAAGAATATCAACAGTGTTGGTCCTCAACAGTACTCCTTATTACTCAGTCACTTTTGAGGTATGGAGGACAGTGGATACTGGATTACATACAGGAAGTACAGCCATAGGCAGCTCCACCTCTGCTCCAGTTGAAAGAAGTTAAGAAAGACCAGAGTAACTGTGGATTTCACAAGTTGATGTTAAAACCAAGGGAAAGCTGAGGTTCAGGGCAGGAGCATGGTTCAGATGGAGAAACCAGAAAGTCTTGGAGAAATATTGAAATGGAACCACAAGATTTAGGGGGAAGAACTGGAAAGACCAAGCAGAGGCTATTTCTGATAGAGTGACACTCACAGGGGAAAGCTCAAAAGTAAGAAACCATTGCGATAATAAAGCTGGAAGTTGATATCACGAGCATGGGAGGGTGGATACAGAAAGTGCCTGGCCAAGCTGCTCACAAGCTATATAGGAGTTTGGATCCTAAGAGTATTTGAAAAGCTTCAAGAAACCAGGTAAAAAGTGATGTCATACAACCTGATTCAGGGGATCTCCTTTCGGTCTTCAGCAATTGGGCTGAAACATCCAAGCAGACAGGCACAAGCCACAGAGGAAAGAGAGATCGGGGTCCCTCTAAGGAAGGACAGGATTCTGTTTGTCCCCAAATCCATTCATGCAAGCTTTAACTCTTTCTATGTAAAGTTTAAAAAAACACATCTTTACAGATGTAATAAAATTGAAATGACTTCAGAAGGATGTGTCAAGGTCACTGAGACAATGAGACAGTTAGAGCAGCAGTTCTCAACCTGTGGGTGGTGACCCCATTTAGGATTGAAAGACCTTTACACAAGGGTCACCTAAGACCATTGGAAAACATGGGTATTTATTTACACCATGATTCATAAAAGTAGCAAAATTACAATTATAAAGTAGCAACAAAAATAATTTTATGGCTGGGGGTTACCAACATGAGGAGCTGTATTATAGGGTCACAGGATAGGAAGGGGAGAACATGGCCTTAGATTAAGAGGAATTTGGGCCTTGTGCACATATATGTGGTAGGAAGAGGTGAGAAGTTGAGCACAAACAGTGCTGGTGATAGACCTGGCCACTCACCCCCAGGCAGACTACCTACCGACTCCCAGAAATGGAAAACTTTCTGGACTTCAGGGTTGTTTGATTTGGAATGGTTTGTTTTTCAAGACAGTGTTATGATTCACGGCACATAGTGGCCACATGGTAAACCAAACATGGTGCCTTCAGAACACCACATATAAAGGGCACGCCCCTAGTGTTGGCTATGTAAATGTAAATCTGCACCCACCTGCCCTAGAAGCTGCCTGCCCTGTGAATCTCTCTCTCTCTCTCTCTCTCTCTCTCTCTCTCTCTCTCTCTCTCTCTCTCTCTCTCTCTCTCTCTCTCTCTCTCTCTCCCTCTCTCTCTCACCAACTTCCCTAAATAAACTCTTGTGTGGCATCTGTCAGTGTGTGTGTCTCTATCTCTCATCCGTAAAACTAACAGATAGCATCTCTAATTTTGTAGCTCAGGTTCGTCTGAAGCTTACTTTGTAGCCAATATAGCTGGTACAGCAGTCTTCCTGCCTCCGTTTTTCAAGTGTTTGGCTTACAAGTACATACCACTCTGCATGGCTTGATTTTCCAGGTTTTGTTTGATTTTTTGTTAGTTTGAAGTCACTGAGTCTATGTTACTTTTTAGGAATCCAGAAAAAGGTAGTCAAACTGAAATGGAGCAATGAAGTTATCGATTCAATAGCCAAATTCATAAAGTTTTCAATAGACTGAAGATGATATGGATTAGCAGCACAATAATCCAATGAAAGGAGAACTGCAAATGTACAGAGAAAGAGATAAACTCTCAGCCTAGACTAGGCAGGAGATCAACGAGCCTGCTGTTCACACTTTCTCTAGCCACTTAATTTAATATTTTCTATTTGCAATTAGTGGTTCAGCAACATATTAGAGCTGACTTAAAAGACTAATCAATAAGAATCCCACTTTCTCCTGGAGGATTCAAAATGCAAATGGTGGACAAAATGGCTCAGCAAGTACACAAGCCTGCAACCCAAGTCTGATGACTTAAATTCAATCCACAGGATCCATATGATAGGAGAGAATGAACATTTGCAAGCTGTCTTCTAGCCTTTGTGTACACACACACACAAACACACACACACATGCATGCACACATACATGCACGCACACATACACACAGGCACACGCAATACATACATACGTACACACATAAAATATTTTAAGATGCAAACAGAGGAGATGGTAGAAATAGCAAGAAGGCGGAAAGAGGGGGAGAAGAAAAAGGAAAAAGACTCTGTAACAATAAAACTCCACAACACAAGGAGTGCACTGATAGGTGGCCCTGCTGCCGCTGGAGGTACCGAGTGCTTGGTCAGGAGAAGGCCATAGTTGAAACAGAAGCACTTCCTCATCAGAGGGAGCCTGCGGTCATCTCTTAGGTCCTGTTTGTTTTTCTTCTGTGGTTCAAAACAATGCATTTGTTTGTTATTATAAATTGATAGCCTATTTGATGCTGGGGTGTATGTGTATGCATGCATGTGTGTGTGTGTGTGTGTGTGTGTGTGTTTGAAATGTTGGAACAGAAAACCTTGTACTAGTCCATCAGCTTTATGTAAGTGAAGATGGTGTGATGGGCAGCTTCTAGAAGACACTCTTGATCCGAATGTCTAATGCAGTTTCTCACTGTAGCCATTGCTTGTTCTTGGGTTTGAGCCAAGTTCACTATGGTCTCCCCTCACTCTAAGGTGGCCACTAGAGAGCCTCACATGCCTTATTAATATTGTTCTGATGTTCAGTTTCTTTCCAGAAATGTCTCACACATATGGTTCCATTTTCTATTTAGACTCAAATTACTCTATGGCTGTTTTGTTCCTAGGTCACAGGGCAGAACAAAGGAGTCCCAAAGATGATGGGAAACTATTCTGCACCTAGCCTTCTTCAGAGATTTGTTCTGGGCTGTGGTTCATGAGCTAGTCAATATGTGTAAAGCCTTCCAGACCTGTCTTGCAGTATTTCTTGCCAGGCAATTGCTTGATCACTAGATACTTTATGTTTGTGATTTGCAAAAATAAGCCTTCTTTGAGTGAGTTGTGTATGCTTGCCTCTGTGTGTGTGTGTGTGTGTGTGTGTGTGTGTGTGTGTGTGTGTGTGTGTGTGTGGTGTGTAATGTTTTTAGTTGGGTTTTGTTTTTTAGTTTCAGTATATTTAAAAGGCATTCTTTACATTCCTCCAAAACTTGCACATTAAATAAATAAATAAGCAAATAAATTCCCGACTTTCCCTACAAACCTGAAAAAGAAAGCGTGCAGCCTCCTGCACAACCTACAACTCTATTTTGTAGCAATGTTTTGCAAGAACTCTTAGATTCAAATGCCAAGAAAAGATCAGGAACTGCTCTTCAGTGCTCCGACACTTCTGCACTGGAAAGTCACCTAAGTGCCAATGTGCAAACTCCCAGCTCAGATAAAGCCAGACAGGAAGCGCTTGGAAGGGAAAACAGATTTCAATGACCATATGTGTGATTATTATTCACCCGCAAGATACTGAGTAAAGAGACATGTTGGCCTGTCTGATTTCCCATGTGCTGAACCTGGGTAGGCTGAGCACACTGAACCCACACACAGATGCTTGTCCACCTGCCCCAGAATCTAGTCCAAAACAAGCCATGGAAGGAAGGCATGAGTAGAAGGCCAGGGCCAGTACCACAAGGTAAACATGGTTATACCAGAACACATGTGGCCCACATGGTGATTCAGGCCTCTAACTCCCTCAGTGACCTCCCACCCCCACTCTCCGACCTGAGCTCTTGGCTTTTATCTAAGTTATCCTGTCCCTCTAACCTGGTATCCCTGCTCCTCTATGACAAAAACGGTGCACAGGCTTTGTCTTCCACTTTGTAAGGCAGGAACCAGATGGAGTAGCCTCGCTGCTCTCAGAACAGGTGTTCATAATTACAATATAGCCAATGAATCAAATTCAGAGCTACAGTTACTGACCCTCACCAAGTCCAGCTGGACATCAGGTCTTCCCTCCTTTGCTCTTTGGCTAATCTCAGGGATTAAAAAATTACTAATGAAGCCTAGAGTTACAGTGTGTCTACAATCTGAGCACTTAGGAGGCAGAGGCAAAGAGGATTACCAGGAAGGCCAGAGTTACATAGAGTTATAGGGTCTGGGCTATAGAGTGAGCCTCTGTCTCAAACAAACAGGTAAAAAGAACAATCCACTGTGATTTTTCACAGCCTCAGCACACTCCCGAGTTATCTCAGATCTTTACAAGCTCCTTCATGTAGGCAAGCATCATCCAGGTCCAAGTTATCCACTTTTCAAAATGGTCACTCAAAAGCTGCCCTCCCCAACAGGTACAACTGTACATTTGAATGTGTGCTGGTTACATTTAAGTACTAAGTTGACGTTCTCTAAAACCATTTGGAAAGAGTCTGAGTGAAAGATTTAGATATGTTGGCCTGTGAGCATGTCTGGAGGAGGGGTGTTTTATCCTGATTGTGCTAACTGAGGTGAAAGACTTGCCCACTGTAGGTGTAGATTCTCAACTGTGTGAGAGTGAAGAGAGCAGCTGAGTACAAACACGCATACATCACTTTTTTCTCTATCCCTCGCTGCACCAGCTGCTTCCAGTTCCTGTAACCTTGACTTCCCTCCAGTGATGGATAGTAACCCAGAGCTGTGAGCTAAAATACACTCTTTCTCTCTCTGTTATTGTGGTCAGGGTATAATATCACAGAAACAAGAATTGAAATTAGGACAATATGGAAATGACCTCTACTTATATCTATAAAAGTCAGACTCTACAATTCGAAGGAAATGGTCACTATGGCTATCTAGCCAGAAACATCTACAGCTTCCCTTAATCACTTTTAATTCAATAAGCAGAAATGTTTACAGCTTAACCCTATTTAATTTCCCACTGACTGATCTGACCTAACCATTCTTTGGTTCATTTAGTCGTTCTACAAACACTGACTGAGACTGTACTACATGCCTAGCATTGCCCTAAGAAATGGAGAGGCACAATGGGACTAGGGATGAGCTCTCCTAAAGAGAAGCTCTTAGTTAGCTCCTCATCCACAGGAGTCACTATCAGCCAGATTCAGTTACCTCGGGGTCTCATCTGAGTAATACATACAAATCCCTGTAGAAGATATCTCAAAACGTGTTTCCTGAAGGATGGCTACAGCAGACTGCTGAAGCAACATTTACACCATGACACATTCATCAGGCTTCCGAACCAAATCACTCCCCTTGAAGATCTGATGTCACCAGGTGGCAAGCCGTCTTAGCCTGTTTTCTGTTGCTATAATTGAAGAGTACAGAATGGATAGTCTATAATGAAGAGATATTTATCTGAGTCATGGTTCTGGAGGCTGGAAGCTTTGGATCATGGTGCCAGCACTTCCCTGGCATTCAGTGACAGCTTTGCTCTGTGTTCTCACATGGCAGAGGGTGCACAGGATGCCCACATTGTGATATGATGGTGTCATCTACAAGCTTGGAGGACCTTCTTTCTAACTCTCTGCACAGGAGGTGCACAAAACCAAGGGTTCCACTTGCATGAGAGGGAGACTATATGTGTTTGTTTACCTAACAAACCATCAAATAAGACACAAAGCCTGCCCTCATGACTTCAGTTAATCCCCCAATGACCCACCGCCAAATATTAAACTATGGATTTGAGGACTAAATTTCTATCCTACCCCCAGGACTGGTAAATGGTAATTAAAGATGTCTCAGCCTCGTTACAGTTCATGCCAGGTACATATATATATATATATATATATATATATATATATATATATATATATATATATATGTACATTTATATATATGTACATTTATATATATACATATGTATATATATACATTTCATATATATATATGAAAAAAGAACAATAACATGATTAACATGATTCTTTGAAACTATTGATATTCTATTTTAGGCTTATGAAGTTGAAAGATATCTGATCAAAGACAAACATAAACAACAAGCTGGTTCTGGTTCAGTCAGTAAGTCATGTGCCTTGAAAGCCTTGTGTCCTGTGTTTGATTCCCAGTAGCAGTGAAAGGAGAGAGCTCTCTCTAGTCCTGCTGACTCCCACTCTTAGCATGCATATGCTCACACAAGCCATATACACAACACTAACAAACTGTTTTATTTTTTGAAAACAGACCACGTTTGGAATTTTATTTGGAAAATCTGGTTACCGTAAATATCGTTCAATTGCTTTTCAAAACTTTTAAAATTTTTTTTCAGATTATAATTACATACTTTTCACTTCCCTTTCATCCCTCTGAACTGTCCCATATAGTTTCCTTTACTCTCTTTAAAATTTGTGGCCTTTTAAAAATTAATTGTTATTGTGTGCCTGAATGTATATGCACACGTATTCCTAAATGTAGCCTATTCAGTCTGGACAATGTTATTCATATGTATGTTTCCAGGACTGATCATTTGGTACAGGGGGGGGGGGCTCTTCCCACTCCAGTGGAGGGCTTTCCCTCACATTCTCACCATTCCTTAGTTGGCTGTAACTTTTGGGGTAGAGTTGAGACCTCCTGGGCTTTTCCCCCATTTACTTTGGCATGCCTCTTGGTTTTTTTTTCTTTTTCACCTCACATTTAGGTAGTCATGTTGGTGAGACTTCATGGGTGACATTATTAGAAAATATCATCTCACAGCAAATTCCTTGAGCCTTTAACTCTTCCTCAGAATTCCTGAGCCTTGGGTGTAGGAGTGTTTTGTATATGGATCCACAGGGACTCCACAACTCTGTATTTTGATTGGGTCTGTTGCCAAGTGAAGTGTTTTAAAAGAAGAGTGAAGAGTGTATTTCATGTAGGTGTCAGGGCAAATATTCAGACTGTTAAGGGTTCTGCTGCCTTGGTGAAGTAGCGGTTGTAGGTTCTTCTCCAGGGTTTATGATTCATAGTTTCACTAGCATTAGTAGTAGCCCTAGGTTTTCAGCACCAGACACGATTTCCTTCTTAGGTTTTGTACTTAGGTAGGACTGTTGGTTACCGTTGGAAGTTTGGATGCTAAAATCTAGTCCTCAGGAGGAGAATTTTAGGTCATTTCCAGCTGGGACTTCCACCTGACGTTCATGGTGTCTTCTACAATAGGGGCTTACCTTCCTCCTTTGTGGGGCAACCAAGGACAAATGCAATAGCCTGTGTGTTTGGAGCATCTCTTAGACAGTCCTGACCAATAACTAAAAAGAAGGCTTCTCATGCCCGGGATTGGGATTTTTGTTAGGTGGCTTTTGGCTCTTAAGGGGGAGGGGATTTTCATTCCAGATGAGAAAAGTTCATTAAAATTATGTATGCATGTTTAGACATTTGCACACTGAGTTACATGAATTATAGACTCTTTGAGGTAGATGATTAATAGTATAATTCATTTCTTTTTTCAGGTATCTTTGCTTTTCTTTCCCTTCCTCCCTCCTTCTTCTGTATTTACTTCCCCCCATCCCCTAAGGAACTGTATTCAGGACAGTCTCCTTTGGAGGTGTGGGTTCAAATCCCACTCCTGACAAGTTATTATTCTTAAAATGCAAAATTTTATGACTATTCCAGCCCCTGAAACTATTACCAAATTGTGATGTGCTGCACATGGCTACTTCTATCTGGTCTTGGAACACTCCTGTTGGGGTCGGATAGAAGACATCCTAGACTCTGTCATCATTCCCTCGTCTCTCTCTTTGTCTCTCTCCCTCACTACCCTGTCCTTATTCCTTTAATGCAGGACTTGGCAAAAGGTGGCCCTGGCTCACTGCCTGGGTTTGTGCAGCCCATGGGCTAAGAATAGGTTTTACATTTTTAAATAGTTGAGAAAAAGGTTTATTTTGTGCCATATGAAGATTATGTGACATTTAAATGTGTTCTCTAAATACAATTTTATTAGAACCCAGCCCTGCCAAAGCCCATGGCTGTTTTTTCTCTACGAAGATGAGGCCAAATGGTTGTGATAGAGACTTTATGACTTTTAATGCAAAACCATGTGATAGTCAACCCCTCACAAAAAAGCTGCCTCCAAGTTTAAGCTAATGTTTGTTTTCTACTTCTGGGTTGCTGGCTTTGTTCCCAAGTCTCCAGTCAGTTTGTTTCACTTATCTGGCCGCAGAGTGACTTCGTTTCCCCTTTTGCTGTCCCCCGTGAGCACCACCGAACTTGCAACCTGATACTCTTCGTTCACAGCTGAGCAGCCAGTAGGCTGGTCCCGTAGTTCTGCCCCTGCCCACTTGTCCCGCCCTTGGGCTCTTCCTGTTTTGGTGATGCCCAATCATTGCATCATTGCCCTTTTCTCCTTCTCTCAAATCCTCACCCACAGGGAGACTTGTGCCTTTCCTTGAACAACGTGACCAGCTCATTTTCCCGATCTCCTCTATCTGAGACACTTTGACTTCTGACTGAAATGCCATGAGCCTCAATCTGTTTCATGTCACTTAACTGAATGCCACAAATTGGGTAATTTATAAAGAACAAAGGCTTATCCGGCTCCCAGTTCTGAAGGTTTGAAAGATTAACATCCACAGAGAAAAGTCTCCCTTGCTGATGGAGGATTCTGAAGACTGATGCCATTGCTTATGGCATGAGATGAAGCAGAACAGGCCATCCCAGGTCTCCTTCCTCCTCCTGTGAACCTGCAACCTTCACTGAGTACACGCTCTCCTTAACATAATCACAGAAGGTCCCTCCTCCACCCCAGTCACTCCACTCTTACTACCTCACACTTGGAGTTGAATTTCAACTTGAGTTTTGGTGAGGACACGCAAACCACAGGAGGCTCCAACATTTTTTTCCTTCTCTAAATATTTTAGCACAATGAATCAAAACAAAACTGTTTTTAGTTGGCTCAGGGATTTTTTTTTTTCTATGATAAAGTATTTGGAGACTTTGGTCACAGTAGGTCTATTAAAGCCACATGGTTTAAACATACCCATGACTAATGCTGTCAACATTCTCCTGTCTTCAGATTTGTTTTTTGTAAACAATTCTTGAATTCTCCATGGAAATGGAGGAGCAGAGGGGTACAGAGGACTATGAATCAGAGATATTTACTAATAATGCTTCCTGCGAATCTTCACCCAGCCCTGCACGCCACACAAGATTTGACTTGGTCAGTTGCTTCATTTTTCTCCCCGTCTCTGTATGAATAGAGACAATAGCCAACCATGAGGGACTAATGTAGAATGAAGGAGAAGAGATCCCCCCTCCAATCATCTAAGGAATGACTGAGTTTCAGTGTTTGAGGGAGTAGCGTTAGAGGAGGAGGTTCATTGTGCTCTCAGGCAGGTCTGCTGAATTGCAAGGATTTCTGTTATTTCTGAAACTAAAAATGATAAACATTTAAAAAGTTACAAATGCTAATTATCCTGATTTGATTGTTATGCAGTGTATAAATACATCAAATTATTCCATTTTGCCTCATAAATATGTACAATTAGAAATCATTTATGAAGCAAGAAATAAATTAATGTACATAGAGATGAATGTGAACAGAAATACGGCTTTAAATTTCACACACACACACAAATTATCCAAAATTATCAGCACTGCTTGCATCCTGAATCCTAGTCTCAGTTACATCAGTACGAGAACATGGAGATCTGTGCATTAGGAGTGATACTCCTTAGCATTGGCCATGTACTCTGCCCTCACCTAAAACCAAGCAAAAACTAAAACTTCAGTAATGTCAATGGTACAGTGCTGTCAGCAGAGGACACTGGTCTCCTTCTCATCTGTATAACATTGGAATCCCATTCTGTGGGTTTGTTGCTCTGAAAATCATAAATGGACTCCTGTCATTTGAAGGGAAAGTATCCCCCGCAGGCTCATGTGTTTGAACAATTGGTCCCCAGCAGATGGCACTGTTTGAAGCTTGGATGTTTATTAAGCTTAGCAAGAGATACTGGGACTGGCTAGCTGGTAGGTAGCGGGGAGTGGGGGTGTCTGGATGTCTTCTTTCTCCTGTGTGGATGTCACCAGTCCCCTCACTTTCTGACACCATACTTTCGTGCTGTCATATACTGGAATCTCTTGACATTGTGAGCCAGGAAAAAGGAAAACCCTTTTCCCTAACTTGCTTCTTCTGTCAGGCGTATTGTCCTAACCACATAAACTAACATGCTCATCACTCCCCTTCATTGGCAATGATCTTGGCCTCTTGTGGGCTCCCTCTTTGGGGAAAGAAAACAGCTGCATCATGAGGTGATGTTCTGGTCTCTGGAATCCCCTCAGCCTTCATCCATCAGATTGTATCCCACCATTCCCCTAAGTAGAAAGACTTCACTGTGCTCCTTTTCCCAATGGCCTTTTATATATGATGTGGGAATGTCTTTCTGTATGCTGTGAATAGAATTCTTTAAATAAAGGAACTGTTTTGGCTATGGCAGGCACTGTAGAAAAAGTAGGTGGGGAAATCAGAGCATAGGTAGAAAGAGGGCAGAGTGATGGAGAGATGGTACCAAATGCCCAAAGAAGCAACATGTAAGCAACAGGTGATCCACGGGCCATGTGGTAGGACAGATAAATGGAAGTGGGTTGATAAGATGAGGGAGCTACCTGAGTCATAGGTCAAATAGCATGAAGTTAATATTAGTAGTGTCTATGTGCTTCATTGGGACTTTGGGATTGCTGGTCCAGATAAGCAGAGGAGGGTATATCCAAACCGCAGAGCTAGCTGGGCCAGAAATTTCATTGTTACACATATACAGATGACAATTTTCTGCTCTGAAATAACCTACTTAATAGAGAAAGAAAGCTGTCTAGGTCATGCCAGTCTGGGCTCTGTAATCAACTAAATTAACATAACTAGTCCTATATGAGCAGTCAGTACCCTAGGCATAATTTCTTAACAATCCACCAACTTTAACATGTTTCTTTAAAATATTCTGCTCGCTATTTGTTACAAAGAGAGATGCTTCAGCTCCAGCCTCAACAACTGTGTTCCAGACAGGAAAAATAAAATGAAATTGGATGATAGATGCAAACCAGAAGCAAAATAAAAGGGAAGAAAAAAAACCTAAACTATGTTTCAGGAACCTTTTGTGTATGTGTCATCTAAAATCTTACCCTGTTGCCACTCCGAGCTCCCATGTCTGCTTTCTACACTATAGTAGATATTAGGCCTGTGATTTCTGGTGGAAGTCCACAGGATATAAGCTTATCTATAGCTTTAATGTACGGATTCCTATCAAAGGTTCCCTGTTTCCACATGATCTCAAACACCTAACTCTATGAAATCTATCTGAAACACACATTCAACAGATGTTCAGCATCATGGAAATCTAATCTGCTTTGTGCTGATTTTAATCCAACCATCTTCAAAGCAAAGGTTCTCCAAGTTATTGGATTAAAGTGAAATATAAAGCTTACTGTGCACAAGAACCAGTAATTTATGCCCAAACATGGAAAAATGTGTGGAATGATCTGTGAAAGTAAATCAAAAAAGTTTGCATTTTATGCCTGACGTAATGGGAACTGCTCTGAACCCATGGTGGTTGCTTTCTTTATGGGTTGTTTCTGAAGCTCCTGAGTTAGACATATTTACTCACCTCTCCACATGGAGACTCTAAGTTCCCAAATGTGGAAGAAAGAGCTCCAGATCCATATGGAAGTTGACAGAAGACTCCGAGTCTTCTCGAAGGATGAAGTTTGGCAAGCTGACTTCGCTATGCCTTTACAATGTTACTTTATTTTATTTTACATCTTGCCTTGCTTGAGACCATGGAATTCTGATTGTAGTTGAAGTTCATGCAGCTGGCACTCATTTCCAGCCACTAAGTTAAATACAGACACTATCTACCAGCTCTCCTTCTACCAAGAAGTAAATGCATTTAGATAAATGGAAAAAATATGATAGGTCTGGAAAAAGAAATTTGACTTTTATTGAACCCGATCTCTTGTTAAACCCTCTGCATATTTACAAAGTAAACTGATACCACGGCTTGCTAATCCCCTGGAAAGATGACTTTTGTATGACAAGGGCCGGCTGCTGTGCCTTAAAACCCCACATCAAGTTAAGCTGTCTGACTCAATTGAACAGAACTTCTTTGACATCTTTGCAACTTAAAAAAGCTAATATTGCCAGCCTTTGTGCATAGTGGCCTGGGTTCAGGTACTTCCCTCTGTGTCTTGAACTCACATCCTCAGGAAGGATTTTAGAAAGCTTCCTCTCTAATTCCTCATATTCATACTAACTTAAACCAGAAGAATATTCTATGTCACTTTTTGATGGATTATAGTCCATGAATGGAACGTGTGTAAAGATGTCTGGAGGGTGTCAGTGTGTCCATGTAACTGTATGGTTCTTACTACCTTTATCTATAATGGGTGGATAAAGACTCTGTCCTTTTTTAAATGCTTATCCCTAAAGGCATATAGGTCAGAAAATTTAATCAGGAAGTTCTATAACATTGTGCTAAGGACAGAAATTTTTCATGTATAATGTTTCAGAGAATAGAAAAAAAAACTCTTTGCTTTACTGACCCAACAAAACCAGACAAAGCAGCTTTGAGAGTTTATAAAGCACTTCTCTTATTTTTATATATTATAAATAAAATATTGTCTAATACAACCCATTAGAAAAAAATTATTGCAACTGAACTTCATCTTTCAGAATTTAAGAATGATTGAGAATTAGGGAAACCTGCTAAAATAATTTGAATGTAAATTTAAACATAGGAATGACATAATGGTTTCAATTGAAGCAGAAGAAAGAGGAGCAGAAAGTTCAGTACCTGGTTGAAAACATTAAGAAAGGAAGGTTGAAGATGATGAAGCCGGCTTGCTGATTTCAGCTCTCTCTCAAACTGGCATAAGGGAAAATGGTTGAGAAAGTCCACTATAGCCCAGCACGTTGGGAAATAGGCTTTCAGATGGTCAAGGCACAAGCGTATATGGATGACATCTTTATCATGGAAGAGCTGGCAGTTATTTGACAAAATTTGAAATGTGTGTACCCTGTTGGCCCCACAATTTCACAAGGAATCCTATCCTAAAGAAATATTTTGATATGTGAATTAAACCGTATAAAGGTTCTCTATTACTGTATTAAGAAAATTTTGAGATAAAGCATTGGATGTCTAATAGGAAAAGTGATGCGTAAATATTGATATGTTCTTAAGGTGTATATATTAGTTACTTTTACAGTTGCTTTAACATAATGCCTGACCAACACAACTTAAGAGAGGTGGTTTATTCTTGCATCGTGTTTAAGGAGAGGCTGTTCATCATTGTGGGGAAGAGATAGGGACAGAAGGCTATGAGGCATCCGGTCGCCTTATCTTCACAGTCAGAAAGCAGAAAGACAAGAATGGAAATGTCCAGTTGGATTTTTCTCCCCCTTCTACTCAAGGTGGAACTCAGGCTATAGCATAGTGCCTCCCGCATTTATAATGGGTTTTCCTCCACACAAAAACCAAGCTAGAAACGTGTTAAAAGATGCATCAGAGTTGTGTTTCTTTGTCAGTTCAAATCCAATCAAGTTGACCTTGGAAATGAATCATCACAGTACACTATATGAACTAGTGATAGTTACAAGACACTTTGTTTAGTAGTTAATTTAAGAACTAGTAAAATCCAAGTCTATGGGCAAAAATATCACCTTGAATATATGCTAAGTTAAACGGCACTATGTATGTGTGTATGCTTCCTCACACCATACTTAGACCTTGGATGCCTCTGGATATAGCAGTGGGGTTCCTGGTGAGGACAAGCTTTTATTAATGAGAGCTTTTATTTCTTGCATTGCAATGAGGGTCTTAGGATCTGTGTGCTTGGAATGTTCTATTAGTTAATTTCACCCTTGACCGTGATGTCAATCAGCCCCAGAGTATTGCAGTGAAATACCCGAACACAATAATATCATCATTTTTGTGATAATGAGGATAGAACCCAAGACTTTGCACATGATAGGCAAGCATTATGTTGTGAGATCACACGCTCAGCCCTTTTTCTTTCATTCAGAAACAGTCGGACCACAAACTTATGATTTTCCTGTTTCCTTTCAAATGCTGGTACTGCAGGAATGCACATCCACACTCAAGAAGGTGATTAAATGATGAAAAGTAAAGGTGTGTTTAGTTCACAGCTTTGAAGGTTCTGAAACACAGTGCTTGCATCAGTTCAGTTGTGGTGAGGGGATCAAGTGGTGATGGTAGGAGGTGTCTAAACAGGATATACATCTTCAAATGGAGGAGAGAGTTTAAAAGAGTGGTGCTGCAGAATAGTCCTTTTGTACACTATACTCTCATTGATTTAACAAAGAGCCAACTGGCCAATAGCTAGGCAGAAAGAAGTTAGGTGGGAAGACATCGGAAAGAAGGAGTGTTGAGCTGCCATCAAGATGCAGGGGAAACAGGAGATGAACACGCTGTTCTGAAAAATAGTTTCCACCACGTGGTATAACATAGATAAGAAATATAGGTTAATTTAAGTTGTAAGAGTTACTTAGTAACAAGTCTAAGCTATCTGCTGAGCATTTAAAATTAATAAAAAGTCTCCATGTGATTATTTGGGAAGCTGACAGTCCCAACAAAAAACTCCTATTACAGAGTGGGTCTCTGTAGGGGAATGCTCTTGTACACTGTAGTTATTTGCCACTTACATTGGTTTAATAAAACAATGATTGACCAGAAGGCAAGCAGGAAATATAGGCGGGGCTACCAGACTAAGAGAACTCTAGGAAGAGGAAAAGGAAAAAGAGATGACAGCCTGATGCAGAGAAGATGAGACTGCTGTACTGAAGAAAGTACCAAGCCATGTGGCTAAACGTGAGTAAGAATTGTGGATTAATTTAAGAGTAAGAGTTAGCAAGAACTAATCCTGAGACATAAGCCAAACAGTCTATAATTAATATATTTGTGTAATTATTTGGGACTGAATAGCTGTGGAACCAGTGGCGGAGGGCTGGGAAGTAGGGGAAAACAGAAAAAAAAATTCTGACTATAAATGAGGCCCAACATGGGGCTCTTTGAATATCCATATAAAACCTGAAAAAAGTGTTCTAGATCACAGAAACAAAGTCAAAAACAGCTTCTTAGTTGTGTCTCTCAAGTGGACCAAGGTATAGAGATGTAGTGGCCTGTGGACTTGAGCTGCAACATAGTGGGCTTCCACAGTCTCAGAGAAGCCTTAATATAAGCACAAGGTTTCAGTTCATACGGACAAAAAGGGAACAGAGTGAAACACAATTTCATAGTAGCAGCACTTTCTCAAGTGGGCTCTATTTGTTGGCAGCAAGCAGAGGTGTGGTTCTTTTAAGACAAGCTTCCTGACTCAGCATCAGCAGCAAAAACCTCTAAAGAGACCCTGGTACCAAACACATGAAAGGTGTTCATGAGCAGTGGGTGATGGAGTTCTACTTGATGGCAGTGTGGACTCTAAAATTTCCCAGAGTTGAGTTGGTAGACCTAATTCCTGCCTGTACCTCTGCTGTGAAGCTAAGCTCTCACAAACCAAAGAGCTTGGTGGAGACAGCCACTATAGCTGAGCCTTTAATCCTAGCCATACCTTATCAGATAAAAGGTGTTGACAGAAAAAGAGAGTTATACAATTAAGATAGGTTCAGATTAGAAACAAACAAACAAAACCTCTAAGAAGTTTACAGTGTGTTTAAAAAATATGTGTAGGCCTGGGAGAGAAAAGAAAAAGGATAAAGTCCTTAAAAAATAAAAAGCCACATAAAGATGAAAAATAGAGTCTGGATACCACATGTTATTGTGTTGTCTTTAAATTGTTTGAATACTTAGGAAGGAGCAACAGCTGCTAAGAAACATTTGATTATAAATGCTGCTGGATTAATCCAAACTATATATTTTGAAAAGTTTTTGACTTAAATATCTAGGATATAAAATAGGTCAACAAAAAATTAGACCCCAAAAGATGCAAATCAGGATAGATAGATTATAAACTCTTAATGATTTCCAAAGATTTCTAGGAGACATTTCCAACTTATGGCCCACTATTAATATGAAAAATCATGAACTACATAATTTGTTTAAAAGCCTAGATGGCACCACCTTATCAAGGACTTCAATAGTCCAAGAGAATTATCAGCTGAAGCTGAGAAAAAAATTGGCTTTGGTGGAAAAGAAATTACAGAATGCTCATGTGGATCCAGACTTGAATAACATTTTGGTTTTTTTACCCTCTAAGCATTCTCCTTAAGGAATTTTAATACAAAGGAAAACATTATAAATTGGAGTGGATGTCTCTACCATGTAAACTGAGAAGAAATTAAAGACATATGTGTAAAAGATTTCTGATTTGATTTTTAAATAAAAATTAAGACTTTAGGAATTGACATGAATGGACCCAGAAGAAATTGTTGTGCCTTTAACTAATGAATAAATTGACCAATTATGAGTAGAAAGCCAACTTTGACAAAGAGCTTACAGTAATTTTTTTGGAGAGATTAACAACAGATATCCTAAAAGCAAAAGAATTCATTTTATAGAAGGAACTAACTAGATTCTTCCTCATGGTGTATGGGGAACACCCATTTTTGGAGCTCTTACATTCTGTACTGATGCAAACAAATCAGGAAAGGTAGGCTACAAATCAGAAAATTTAAGTAAAGTGGCTCAAAGCCTTTATAATTGTGCCCAAATGTGAGAATATTATACTATTATGATCCTCTTCATGGATTTTTACAGAACCTCTTTGTAATAAGAGTTTCTGACCCAGCTTAGTCCCAAGATCTAGAACTGCCTGCTGCTCAGGCCCCCCCCCCCAAATGATTCAGAAGTTTATATTAATTAAATGCTGTTCAACCTATGTATGGCTAGAGCTTATGGCTAGCTAGTTCTCTCATCTTAACTCGACCAATTTCCATTAATTTGTCTTGTCACTTGGCCCATGGCTTATCTATTTCTTTACATCTTGCTTCTTAGGCCGCTGAATCACACCTCCCTTGACTCTACCTTCTTTCTCCTCTGTCTATGCTCAGATTTCTACCTCCTTCTAAAATGCTGTGCCATAGTCCCAAACAGTCCCTTTATTGAGGAATGATATTCATGGCATACAGAAAGACATCCCACATCACTTTCCCTTTTCTGTCTAATAAAAATGGATAGTTTCAATTTTAACATAGAAAAATTAAATATAACAAACATATCCAAGCAAGAATTAGAGTTATAATATCTAGTCTATTTTTATTTAACAAACTAAAGAAATTATTATATCATCTCCCTTATCCTTTTGAGTCTAAAGTTTAGACAATAACTAAGGAAAACTATACTTATATATAAGAGATGCCACAGAGAAGCCAGACAAGCCAGCAGATACAGAGGACAGCTATGCTGCTCTGAGAAAAGGTACCGACCCACATGGCTGAACAGGATGAGAGTCATGGATTAGTTTAAGAGCAAGAGCTAGCTAGCAATATGCCAGTGCCATAGGCTGATCGGCATAAAATTAATATAAGCATCTGTCTGTGTGTTTCTGTGGGACTGCGGGTTTGCAGATCTAGACCACAGGCCAGACAGGTCAGAAACTTAATACAATCTTCAACTTCATCAAAGACCACATAAGGATATAATATTACCTGAGGAAACAGAAAGCGCAAACAAATTTCAAAATCTAGAAATGACAGAGATGACATCTGGCTACCTGGACAGTCACCTGAAGTTCTTTATAATGGTGGGGCATCCATATCCAGTCTACAGGCCTAGAGTTTGTGGCATACCTTTCAGTAAAGCAAGAAATTTGAAGGACTGTTCTGCCCATCCTGGCATAGTTTGTTAGTTGTTTCTCCTTATGTCCTGAAGGATGTCTGTCAGTTTTCTCTGAAGCAGGTATCTAAAGAACCATCTTAGCTTGTTCTGTCAAAGTTCAGAGGTCACTTTTTTATGGTTTATGCATGTCCAGTTTATAGAGCATATTGTCAGGCAGTGAGGCAAGAACATTTTCTTGTCTAGTGGCTACCTTTTGGCACAAAGACAGTAAACTCTACATTGAGTTTTCTTCTATGTCCATCACCCTCTTGAAGTAGATTGGTGCAGCCAGGAGCATACCAGTTTCACTGTCCAGTAAAGTCTAAGTTTTTAAACTATTTTAAATGCCATAGTCTGCATGTCTTTGAAGTGTTTGAATATTACCTATCTAATTGAAATATATCTTTGTATACCTACAAAAATCTAACTAACATGACTATAAATTTGATTATCATAGATGACTATTAATCTTTGTTTCATAAATACACATAACAATTTTAAATGAGTAGTATAAATATAGTATCTTAAACAAGAGTAGAAATAACAGTATAACAAGATTTACCTTAAATTTGTATCAGTAAACCAAAACCCATACCAATATAAAATATTTTGAGATTAACATCCTTTTTTGGATTAAAGTATATTCAATAATTTGTCTTTTTAAAGCATTTCTATATTACCTCTTAACATAGTTACTGACTCTCAGTATACAGAAACAGTAGGTTTATACATTAAAATTGCTGACTTTATTCCTGATGAGTCAGAACTAACATTATTTATTCTGTTACAAGAAATAATTAAGAATAGGAATCATTGCTTTTATATAATACACATCTGATCCCATTTGAGCCTCCCAGGTCCTCTAGCACAGGTAAAGATAAAATTGATAAATCACTAATAGGAAATATTCTAGAGCCTCAGAGTTTCATTTAAAAAATCACATCAATATCAAAGATTTTAAATAAGGATTTCTTTATTACTTGGCAACAAGCCAAAGAAATTGTAAGACAAAGTCCCACCTGTTCCTTCTGTAGCCAAACTCCATTACCAGCAGTAATTAATCCTAAAGGGATTAATAGAAATGAAATTTGGCAGATAGATGTGTTTCATTTTACAAACTTTGGAAAATTTAAATATGTATATCATATAATAGATATGGTTTCAGGATTTCAATGGGCAACTGCTTTGAGTTCAGAAAAGGCTGATTCTGTAGTCACACATTTGCTCGACGTTATGGCCATCATGGGAATACCTGTACAAATAAAGACTGACAATGCTCCAGCATATGTCTCTAGTAAAATGAAACAGTTTTTGCTTATTATAATATAAAGCATAATACAGGTATACCACACAATCCTACAGGGAAAGCAGTCATAGGAAGGTCACATTGAACTCTAAAGGATATGTTAAATAAACAGGAAGGGGTGACAAAGATCCCCCAGAAATAGACTATATAATGCTTTATTAACTTTGAATTTTCTCAATGCTAATATGAAAGAAACAACAGCTGCAAAAAGGCACTGGACTATAGAAAAAACTACTGTTTTCTTCGAGGATATGTTGACCTCAGAATGGAAACCAAGATATGCGCTATGTTGGGGAAGTGGTTTTGCTTTTGTTTTCTCACGTGAAGAAAAGCTATGGATACCATCAAAACTAATAAAGATTCTATTCAAACAGAAGAAATGTCTTGATAAGGAGAAATGATGGCTCACCCATTGATGTGAGAATTCTTTAAGTCGTAAGAAAAACTCACCAAACAAGGGTCAGAGCAGGGTTCTGTTTTTGTCTTTACAAAACTAGAACCACTAGAAATACTCATCTTCAAGAATTAAAAAAACCTTGGGCATCTATACATCTTGAGTTATCTAGAACAAAATCTACAAGCAGAGAAAAATTGGACCTACTGGTTTCAATATACTCTACATGTTTTCTACAGTCAACCATGATGATGCCTAATTGCAACTTTTAAAGTCTCCAAAAAGGAGATGGGGCCCCATAATGATGACTTCCCATGGACTATCACAGTGCCACTAGGCTGACAAATATCAGCTAGAGATAAACTTTAGACTACAAACTGCACAGAATAATTTTGAGGTGACTGTATGAGATGAACCAGCTTCACAGACTACGCTAGCCAGGACTTGAGACAAACTTTGCACATTCCCATTATACAAAGACTAGATAACAAATGGTACAGCTACATTTCCCAGGACTTGACAATTAACCCAAAAATTTTCTTTTGAGGATCCCTAAAGATTCCATCGTCTCCAGACAGCAGGAAGTAAATTAAATAAAGGCAGGGTTCAGTGTGGTTTGTGTTGGGGTTTTTTTTGGTTGTTTTTTTTTTGTTTTTTTCTGTATTTGGGGGACTTTCAATGGGTTATGGATAATCATAATTATTTAAGATGATTGATTAAAAATTGTTATTGGCAATGGTTAGTAAGAAAGCTAAACAAAGATTTGATTTAGGGTTCTTGTCTTAAAAAGAAAAGAGGGGGATGTAGAAGATTGTTCTTGTGGACTGTAAATATTTGTGACTTAAATTGGTTTAATAGAATGCTGATTGGCCAGAGAGCAGACAGAAAGTATAGGCAGGGATACCAGACTAAGAGAACTCTGGGAAGAGGAAGAGGAAAAATAGACTTCAGCCAAATGCTGAGGAAGATGAGAATGCTGCGCTGAGTAAAGGTATTAAGCCACATTTCTAAACATGGATAAGAATCATGGGCTAGTTTAAGAATAAGAGTTAGCAAGTGATAAGACTGAGATATCAGCAAAAACCTTTATAATTAATGCATGCCTTTGTGTGATTATTTGGGACTAAATGGCTGTGGGACCAGCCAGGAGGGACAGAGAAACTTCTGACTACAGTTCTCAAAATCATATTCAAGGGCGTAGCTGACAATGCCATGAAGACCTCCTATAGGGCTCCACTCTTGAAGGCCCATAGCACTCCCTAACATTGACACCTGGGGGTCTAAACCTTGGCTTATGATTCTTTGGGAGCCACCCATCCAAACTGCAATCCAGATTCAGTAGACTAAGAAAAAAGATTAATACTCAGATTGCTCAATGTATGTACAATGTTGTTACTTCCACCTCCAGAAAACTAACTATCCCAATGCCTTGTTGTTAAGTGGGTTTTGGTTTGTATCAGCCCTGGTTTGAACCTGTTCAGAAAAAAACTGACCCTCATGTGTTTGAATTGGGGAGAAAACGTTTCTCAGTACTTTTTCAAAATGGTAATAGAAAAAGTCATGTGTGAGCACTACCAGGTAAGGCCCCTATTGGAGAAACATCTGTCATAAGTCAGAACATTCCCAGAGGTCTAGTCTGGAATGGACTAGATAATTTCATGTCTTCTGCTGCTGTGATAAAATGCTGGTGAATAACATCTTGAGGGAGGAAAGAGTTTGTCTAGGGAGTGGCTCTCAATCTCCTGAATGCTGAGACCCTTTCATAAAGTTCCTCCTGTTGTAGTGACCCCAAACATAAATGACTGTAATTTTGCTACTGTTTTAAATAGTAATATAAATATCTGCTATGCAGGATATTTGATATGCAACCCTTGTGAAAGGGTCATTTGACCTTCGAAGGTGTTACAACCCACAGGTAACAAGCTTACAGGTTTGGAAAGTCAAAATAAGGCCATGGCAGGAGTTCAAGGAAGAGACCACATGGGAATAATAGAACATTGCCCCCTGGCTTGCATCGAGCCTCACATTTAGCAATCTAACTTTCTTTAATAGCTCAGACCCAACTGCCTACGGATGACACTGCATACAATGGGCTGGGTCTTTCTGTAATTTTCCTTTCTTCTATTTTATTTTTTTAATTTAAAAATGGCTTTCTGTTCCATGTATCCTCCTGCTCCACTTCCTTTCCCTCCTCTCAATCTTTCCCAGTCAGTCTTCAGTCTTTCCCCTCCTCATCCTCCCATGCCCTCTCTCAAAAGGGCAAGAAGTCCCAAGGTGGGTCAGCTCAGCCTGGCACATCCACTTCAGGCAAGTCTGATTTCCTCATCCCAAAGTCAAGACTGGGTTAGGTGCTCGTCTGCAGGGAATGGGCCCCAAGGTGCCAGTCCATGCACAGAAACACTGTCTGATCCCACCCCTTGAGGCTCCACATACTGCCCATGCCAGTTGACAGTTGTCTACCATTGGAGGGTCTAGCTTCTTTTCTTGATGGATCTCCAGTGGCTAATCATGATTGAGTGAGGTCCCAGCACCCCAACTAGTCATCATTTGGGAAATTTTCCTCATAATCTCTATACTCTTGCTCATAGAGATTCTTTTCCCTTTCTCTGGGATGCGCCAGGATCTTGGTTCAGTGCTCAGTCATGAAATTCTGCCTCCACCTTTATTCATTGTTGGATGTAGGTTCTATGATGATACTTAGGGTGTTTACTCATTTGATTATAGGGAAAAACTTGTTTAGGCACCCCCTCCTCTATTGGTTGGAGACCTAGTCAGGGACATCCTCTGAGTTCTTGGAGGCTTCCCTAGCATCAGTCTCTTTCCAGCCCCACATTGGCTTCTTCTCTCAAGATATCCATCTTTTCTATCTCTCTCTTTGATATTCTCACTCAACCATCTCCTTTCTAGATTTGTTCCCAACTCTTCTTGGTTGCAACCCGTTATGATCCCATTTTGCTATTTTCTCTTCTTAGGGGAGTCTCTTGATATCTCTCTTAAGTTCCTTCTGATCCCAAGCTGTTCAGAGGTTGTGGTTTGAAGCTTGGGTTTTCTTTGATTTTTGTCTAAAATCCACTTATGAGTGAGTATATCTTTCTGGGCTTGTGATACCTCACTCAGGAGGATATTCTCTAAATCCATGCATTTGCTTGAAAATTTTAGGATGTCACTTTTTTTTAGCTGCTGAATAGAACTCCATTGTGTAGATATACCAGTTTGTTAATCCATTCTTCAGTTGAGGGACATCTAGGTTGTTTCCAGGTTCTTTCTATTATGAATAATGCTGCTATGAACATAGTTGAGCTAATACCTTTGGGGTATTAATGTGTATCCTTTGGGTATATGCCCAATAGTAGTATCACTGGATCCTTGGGGTGGTTAATTCCCAGTTTTCTGAGGAATAGCCATACTGCATTCCAAAGTGGCTGTACAAGTTCACACTCCCACCAACAATGGAGAAGTGTTCCCCTTGCTCCACATCCTCTCCAGCATAGGCTTTCATCTGTGTTTTTGATTTTAGCCATTCTGAGAGGTGTAAGGTTGTGTCTCAAAGTTAGCTTTGATTTGAATTTCTCAGATGGCTAAAGATGTTGAGAAATTTTTTAAGTGCCTTTCAGTCATTTGTAATTCTGTTGAGAATTCTCTTTTTAGCTCTGAACCCCATTTTTAAATTGGGTTATTTAGGGTTTGGGGCTCTAGTTTCTTGAGTTATCTATATATTTTAGAGATCAGTCCTCTGTCCAATGTAGGGTTGGTGAAAATCTCTTCCCAGTCTGTAGGCTGTTGTTTTGTCTTATTGACTGTGTCCTTTGCCTTACAGAAGCTTCTCAGTTTCAGGAGGCCCCATTTATTAATTATTGTTCTGTGCTACTGCTGTTATATTTAGGAAGTGGTCACTTGTGCTAATGCATTGGAGGGTATTTAGACTTTCTTTTCTATAAAAATAAGTATAACTCTCTTAGTATATGTTGAGGTCTTTGATCCATTTTGATTTAAGTTTTGTGCAGGGTGATAGGTTTGGATCTATTTGCATTATTCTACACACTACCATCCAGTTATGCCAACACTATTTGTTGATGATACTATCTTTTTCCATTGAATATTTTTGGCCTCTTTTCAAAAATCAGGTGTTCATAGATGCATAGGTTAATGTCGGGGTCTTCAATTTGATTTCATTGATCCACAAGTCTGTTTTTATGCCAGCACCAGGCTGTTTTTTATTACTGTATCTCTATTATATGCCTTGAAGTCAGGGATGGTGATTCCTGAAGTTCTTTAGTTGAGCAGGCTTGTATTGGCCATCCTGTTTTTCCATATGAATTTGAGTATTGTTCTTTCAAGGTCTGTAAAATTGTGTTGGGATTTTGATGGAGATTGCATTGAATCTGTAGATTACGTTTGGTAAAATTGTCATGTTTACTATGTTGAACTTTCCTATCCAGGAACAAGGGAGAACTATCCATTTTCTGATTTCCTCATTGATTTCTTTCTTCAGTGACTTAAAGATTTTGTCAAACAGGTCTGCTACTTCCTAGGTTAGAGTTACATCAAGATATTTAATGTTACTTGCAGCTATTATAAAGGGTGATGTTTCCCTTATTTATTTTTCAGCCCTTTTAACCTTAGTGTATAGGAGGGCTGTTGATTTTTTTTTAGTTAATCTTGTACCCTGCTACATTGCTGAAGGGGTTTATCTGCTGTAGGAGCTCCATGGTATTTTGGGGGTCACTTACATATATGATCATATTATCTGCAAATAGAAATAGTTTTACTTCTTCCTTTCCAGTTCGTATCTCCTTAATCTCCTTTTGTTCTCTTATTGCTTTATCTAAAACTTAAGGAACTATATTGGATAGATAAGGAGAGAGAGGACAACCTTGTCTTCCTGATTTTAGTTGGATTACTTTAAGTGTTTCTCCATTTAGTTTGATGTTGGCTGTCAGCTTGCTATATATCGCCTTTATTATATTTAAGTATTTTCCCTGTATTACTGATGTTGGATTTTGTCAAAGGATTTTTCAGCATCTAATGAGAAGATCATGTGGCTTTTTTCTTTTAGTTTTCTTATGTGATAGATGAGATTCACAGTTTTTTGTATGTTGAACCATCGCTGAATCTCTGGAATGAAGCCTACTTGAACGTGACAGATGATTTTTTTGATATGTTATCAAATTAGGTTTGCCAGAATTTTATTGAGTATTTTTGCATCAATGTTCATGAGGGAGATCTGTCTGTAATTCTCTTTCTTTGTTGCATCTGTGAGAAGCAAGGCTTGGGAATCAGGGTGATTGAGGCCTCATAAAAATAGTTGGGCAATGTTCCTCCAGTTTCTAATTTATAGAACAGTTTGATGACTATCGGTATTAGTTCTTCTTTGAATGTCTGGTAGAAAAATGTATTGAATCCCCCTGGTCCTTGGGTTTTTTTTAGTTGGGAGACTTTTAATAACAGCTTCAATTTCCTTTGGGGTTATAGGTCTGCTTAGGTCTTTAATCTGATCTTGATTTAATTTTGTAAGTGATACCTGTCTAGAAAGCTGTGTTTTTTGTATGTTTTCAGATGACCTGCTAATTCTCTGAATTTCCTGGGTTTCTGTTGTTATGTCCCCCTTTTCATTTCTGATTCTGTTAATTTGGATACACTTTATCTGCTTCTTGGTTAGTTTGGATAAGGGTTTATCTATCTTGTTGACTTTCTCAAAGAACCAACTCTTTGATTCATTGATTCTTTGTATTGTTCTCTTTGTTTCTATTGTATTGATTTCAGCCCTAAGTTTGGTTATTTCCTGCTGTCTACTCCTTCTAGGTGAGTTTGCTTCTAATTGTTCTAAAACCTTCAGCTGTGTAGTTAGGTCTCTTGTGTGAGATTTTTCTAGGTTTTTCATATAGGCATCTAGTGTTATGTGTTTTCCTTTTAATACTGCTCTCATTGTGTTCCATAGCTTTATACTGCTCTCATTGTGTTCCATAGCTTTGATATGTTGTGAAATTCATCTTCATTAAATTCTAGGAAGTCTTTGATTTCATTCTTAACTTCTTCCTTGATCCAGAGGTGATTCAATTGAGAGATGTTCAGTTCGCATGAATTTGTATGCTTTCTGTGATTTTTGTTGTTGTTGAACTCTAACTTTAGACCATGGTGATCTGATACGATACAAGGAGTTATTCCCCCCCCCCTTTTTTATCTACTGACCTTTGCTTTAGGACATAGTATGTGGTTAATGTTAGAAAAAGTTCCATGTGGTACTGAGAAATATGTAAATTCCTTTGTGTTTGGGGTGAAGGTTCTGTACATATCTATCAAGTCCAATTGGTATATAACATCTGTTAGATTCCTTATTTCTCCGTTGAGTTTCTGTCTAGTTGGCCTATCAAAGGGTGAAAGTGGGTTATTGAAGTCTCTCACTATTAGTGTGTGCGGTTTGATGTGAGGTTTAAACTTTAGTAGTGTTTCTTTTACATATGTAGGTGCCCTTGTGTTGGGGGAATAAATTTTCTAGATTGAGAATTCATCTTGGTGGATTTTTCCTGAGATAAAAGGTAATCTCCATGCTGGTCACTTTTGATTGATTTTAGTTTGAAGTCTATTTTCGTATATATTAGGATGGCTACACCACTTGTTTCTCAGGACCATTTGATTGGAAAGTCTTTTCCCAACCCTTTACTCTGAGCCTCTGTATGTCTTTGAAGTTGAGGTGTGTATTGTATGCAGCGGAAGGATGGCTTCTGTTTTTGTATCCATCATGTTAGAATGTATCTTTTTATAGGCAAATTGAGTCCATTAATATTAAGAGATATTAATGACCAATGATTGTTATTTACTGTTATTTTTTGTGGTAGCTCATATTTCCCTTCTTTGGGTTTTTCTTCTGTGGGATTATCAATTGTTTGTGGTTTCAGTGGTGTATCTGGTTTTCTTAAGTTGGAGTTTTACTTCTAATGTTTTCTGTAGGGCTGGATTTGTGGATAGGTATTGTTTCAATCTTGTTTTGTCATTCTATATCTTGTTTACTCCATATATGGTGATTGTAGTCTGAGTTGGAAACTATGTTCTTTTAGTGTCTGTATAACATCTGACCAGGACCTTCTTGCTTTCATTGAATAGTCTGGTGCTATTCTCATGGGTCTGCCTTTATCGGTAATTTGGCCTTTTTCCTTTGCAGCTCTTAGTATTTTTGTTGTTGTGGTTCTGTAGGTTTAGTGGCTTGATTATTATGAGGAGGGAAGATTTTTGGGGGAATCTAATCTATTTGGTGTTCTGTAAATTTCTTGTATTTTCATACGCATTTCCTCCTTTAGGTTGGGCAAGTTTTCTTCTATGATTTTGTGGAATATATTTTCTGTGCCTTTGAGCTGCTATTCTTGGATTCCAGTTATTCACATATTTTGTCTTTTCATGGCATCCCAGATTTTCTGGACATTTTGTGTTATGAATTTTTTGGTTTTAGTGTTTTCTTTAACTGATGTATCTATTTCCACCATTGAATCTTCCATGCCAGAGATTCTCTCTTCCATCTCTTGCATTCTGTTGGTTACGCTGCATCTGTGGTTCTGGTTCATTTCTTCAGGTTTTCTATTTCCAGATTTGCCTTGGTTTGTGCCTTCTTTATTGCTTCTATTTCAATTTTTAATTCCTGGAATGTTTCTTTCACCTCCTTTTTTTCTTTTTCTTGGTTTTCTTTATTTTCTTTCAGGGATTTGTTCATCTCTTGCAACTTTTTGTTTGCATTTTCTTCTATTTCTTTAAGGAATATTTTATATCCTCCTTTAAAGCTTCTATTATCTTCATAAAATTGTCTTTAAGGTCATTTCCTTCTGTTTTCTCTTCATTGTTACCCTCAGATCTTGATGTTGTAGAGCCACCAGCTTCTTCTGATGGTGTCTTACTGTTCTTTATATTGTTATATGTATTTTTGCACTGGCATCTGCCCATTGCTTCCTCAGTTCACTCTTAGTCAACTCTTGGTTGGCTCTTAGTCAGTTGTGAGCCTGGGGGGCTGAATGTTTCCAGTAATTGTAGGAGTTGCTCTTATTTGGCTTTTGTTGGCTGTAGGACAATGAGCTTTTTGTCTCCAATTGTCACCAGGATTTTTCTTTGTAGGGTCTTAGTTGGCTCTTATTTGGCTCTTAGTCAGCTCTTAGTCAGTTGTGGATGGGGAGGTAGGCTTCTGGTTCTCCAGTTGTCAGTGAGTGATTGAGTGATGATGCAGACTGCAGTTTGGGAGTAGTTTGGCTCATGGGATATCCCTCCAGCTATGTTTTGCTGGGCATGGGGCTTGAAGTGAATGCTTTCCCAGATTTCTTTGGCTTAGGGTAGAGCTATGAGTGATTAGGGTGCTGGGAGCAGAGTCCCCAGGCTGGGGTTCAAGGACCATGATTTCTGCTTTGCCCTAGGGTTGGGGTGTTACTCACCTCTTAGTCATCTGTGGACTGGGATGCAGGTTTCTTCAATTTTCAACCAATAATAATAATAATTCCACAGATGTAATGTTAGACAGTTCTGAGGGAGTCAATTTCTCCCCTGAGGTTTCATCTTCCCATTTGTGACCACTTGACAATCAAGATTAGCTAGCACACTATTAGTCTTCCTTTGGAGTCACGGCTGGCCCAATGTACCTGTGAGTAGAATCTCATCTAGAGCTCCTGAGCTCCTCCTAGTTAGCTTCAGGGATTCTGAAATATATGGTATGGCTTCAGTGGTAGATAGAGTGCCAGACCAATACATGCAGAGATGCTCTTGGGACACTGATAATCTGTTACTATCTAATATTATTTTATAATATTCTTGATGAACTAACCTGAAAAAATCTAAAGCGGTCCCAAAGAAGATGAAGGCATCTGGAAATAGTAGGCACCATGTTAGCCCCTCTCTACTGTTCTAGGTAATTCAGTAATGACTTCAAAATTACACATATCACTCAGCAAAACCAAAGTCCTCCAGTCACTGAGGCCACTCTCCAGTCAGACCATAAATGAACTTGCTTTGAAGGGTCAGCCCCCAAATCTAAGTAACTGATCCCAGTGTTTATTCTAACCACACTTGTAACTCTCCTGGAATGAACTCCAGCAAGTATAATCTTCTCTGTCTGTCACATATACCACAGTTGCATTCATTTCCCATTACAACATAACCACAGGCTCAGAAGTCTGAAGGGGTGTAATTATTATCTCTGTAAGTTGGAGACTTACCCAGACACATCCCGATTGGAGTCTGTAGTTCAGGATGTCTGCAGGTAGTGAGCCAGAGATCATCACCCCAAGTTGGTGCCTCAGAGGAAGCTTGACTAGGAAAGCAGGAAGCAGTTGAGCATCACATTCTTCACTAACCACTGCTCAGTGCCATAGACCAGCTGCTCCTGCCACCCTCTATCATGACAGACTGGATTCCTTCAACTGTGAGCCAAAAGAGACTCCTCCTCCCTGAATTTGTCTTATCTGTAATAAGATTTGGTTGTAGTAGCCATAAAAATAATAATATCTATTATTATTATCTATATATTATAATATCTATAATATTATCTATTCTTGCTTTTAGTACTTTATTACTTCTGAAATTTTTCATGTTCTTCCAGAAGGCCCTCACTACATCTTGAAGTGTTTTTCTTCTGGAAGTTTCAAAGTTTCCAATACTAAATCAAATTATTTTACTCATTTTGAATTTAGTTCAGTACAAAGCAAGAAACTGGGACCTAGTTTCAGCACTGAAGACATTATTTTTGTTTTACAACAAATCTTTTTGATCACCTTTGTTGTGATAGGTGGCTGTAGTTGGATTTATTGTGATTGTATTGTGTATTGTGATATAAGAGGCTGTAGTTGGATTTATTTACCTCTAGTTCCTTTATTCTACTTGTGGGAGTACATGGGTATTTTTGTTACTATGACACCATGGCATATTTTGAAATCAAGTATTGTAACACTTTTGCATGCTCTCTATTTGTTTGCTATTGCTTTTTAGGGTCCATTGTTCATTCCTGTGAATTTCAGGAGGTTATTTGGGGAGGAGAATTGTTTATCTAGTTTTTCTATTTCTGTGAAGAATATCCTTGGAAATTTGAACAGGAGTTACATTTAACCAGTGGATGGCTGTTGTGTGACTTCACCCTCAGTAGGACACCAATGACAGATACCCACCCCCAAAATATCCCGCTTAAACCTAGCTTACTGAATCAATGAGTCCACCGGAGATATTTACAGGAACCTAGGTAATAACTTGGGAAAGTTATATCTCCCAGTTCACTTCCCAACATGAAGGCAGATCAACTACTTGGAGAGTCTTTGCTCTGCAGAAATTGTTATTGTTTCCATATCCCTAATGTAGGAACTTTATGAATCTTGCATGTTTCAGGAGCTTCCTGAGGCCTGCATGTTTCATTTACTTTCTGAGCTTTGCAGGTTTTATTTACTTCCAAGACCTATAAGACTCCCTGTCCTTCAGGAGGTATTGACTCAATTCAGATGAAATAGTTACAGAACAATAGTTCTTGATAAAATAGCCATTTTCAGAGTAGTAATTCTGTCAGTCCATGAACAAAGGGAGCTCTTTCCATTGTCTCCAGTTTTTCTCTTAGAGATCAAACAGTTTTTGCTGTTGGAATCTTTTACTTTTTTATCTGGGTTATTTTTTGAATGTTTTAGGTTACTATGGTTTGGGTTATCTTCCTGATTTCTTCCCCAGAGAGTTCATCATTAATAAAAATCTAGCAATTTCTGTGCACCTGTGTTTATAACCTATGACTTTGCTGAAGATATTTATCAGATCTAGGATTTTTTATTTTTAGACATTAAGGTTTTCTACATATGAAGTTGTATCACCTGCAGATGAATAATTTTACTTTTCTCCTTCCGACTTGTGTCTCTTTCTGTCTATCCTCTATTCTTGCTAAAATCTTAATTAACATGTTTAACAAAACTGTAATAAAATATAGTAATCAAAGAGTTGAGAGATACCATTATTGTTCTTGATTTTAGAGGATTATAGGGATAGTAGTAGTGTGATGTTTTATTCTCAAATTTTACAAGATACTCTTTCTCAGACAATAAGAATAATTTAAGAATAAACTATACAACAGCATTTTGTTCTTACAGTTATGATCAGGTTTAAAACACTCTGACAAGATCTACTATGGACAAAAATCAATACAGTAATTAACAAGTAATAGAAATTGCTTCGGGAACATGGCAGAAACTCTTGGAAAACAATCACCCAAAATTCAAAGGATTAGCATAGTATTTCCAACATGGCTTGTGCATTGATGGCATCAGAAATGCAGTAGGAAGAAGTACATAAGGCCACTCTTTACAACAGCAGATTTATGGGGAGGGGGACTCATAGAAGCCCCAAGGAGATCATCATGGTGACTGAAGTTCTCCTGTCCATTTACTAACATTTAAAGCAAACCTTTCAACATCCTCAACATTTCTAGACATTTGACACATTAGGAAAAAGAGAAAGAGAAGTTTTTCTCACATGTATGAAAGTAATTGACTATCGTATTGAGACTGAGACAAACTGCAATCTGCCTCTTTGTTGCACTGATGTTTGAAGTCATTTTATAAGCTGAACCATTGGTCCCACTAGACTTCTCATGATTTTTACTAATTGCTGTTTATTTTTTATTCTTTAATACTCTTTATGTTCTAGAACATTCTTAGCTTTTAATGTTTGGGAATATTATTTTTATTTAAGATTTTTGTACAATATATTTTGATCATATTCTTTCTCTTCTCCAAGCTCTTCAGAAAATTCTGTTTTTGACAGTATAGCCATTTTTGCTAGGAGGTAGCCATTGAAAACTTTGTTACATCAAGGTGTTATCCTTCTCTATCTCACTTATTAAAGTTTTTAAATAGTGAAAGATACATTGGATTTTATCAAAGGATTCTTATTCATCTATTTAGATGATTATGTGAGTTTGTAGCCTTGATTTATATTGTGCTGCATTAATTGATTCGCATGTGTCCAACTATCTTTGCATCCCAAGAGTGACATCAAGTAGATCACATTGTGTTGCCAAATTGTGTTTGAAAGTACTATATTGAAGAGTTTATACCTATACTCATCCAGGATATTGGCACACAGTTGTATGGCTTCTTTGTATCTTTTTCCATGTCATAATCAGGTTTTGGCATCATGGTAAACAGACTTTATAGAATCAGGCAATTTGGTGGCAGTTTACTTCTTCAAAGACAGCAATGGTGAAAAAGTTTTTTAATCATTCCTCAGTGTCTAGAAGATGGTTCCAAGACATTCCAAGGAGAGCAAAGTCTGCTAATGTCAAGTCCCTCATGTAAAAAATGATATAGTATTTGTTTATAATCTATGCACAGCTTCCTGTCTGCCCTTTTAGGTATCTCTAAATTTCTTCCATTAACTAATACAATGTTAGTGGCATATAGATGGCATATAGATAGCTGTTATGCTATGCTGTAGAGTGGATGACAAGATATCTAAAATATTCAAGTGCACTTTCCCCAAATATTTCCCTAGCTGCAGGATACGTGGATATATAAGGCTGACTATGCATGCATCAACATATGTAGTGTAATGACAAGAATAACCTCTCTTTGTTTCACTTGGTCTCTCACACATTATAGGAAGTGGTTTGTCCATCTGCCACCATGATACACCTTGTATCTCTCATAGAACAGTGCCTAAGGAACCTATTGACTAGTATTCTTAATCTTGCTCTTGAGAGTTGAAGAAATCAGGACTAAATAATTCTTTCTCCCTAAAGTCGTGACAACTCTCCTCTCATTCTTGGGAGATTAATGTGTTTACTTACAAATGAGAATGGATTTTCCACTTAAATGTAAGTTAAGTGTGTTAGCTAAAAGAAGTGTCTGAATATTATCCCTTGACCTTTGCTTCTGAACAGCTATGGTTAGTATTTATCTAAACGTCAACTTGGTTCTGTTTTACCCAGTTTTCCCTGAAGGATAGATTCACTCATCTTAGTGCATTTGATACTATTGTGAGTGAAAGGGCTGGGAGTGTAGCCTGATGTGCTGAACCATCCATTAGACCTAATTTTATTCACAATCACGAACTACAAAGTATCATGCTTCAACTTAAAGAAACGATGACTGCAAACACAATCCCAAGAGCAGTCTCTGGAGGAATGAGTGAGTGTGCACCCTTGATGTTGGCTCGTTTTCAAGAGAAGAAAGTTTTTAAATGAGGAGGCAGGATGACTAATGTTTCCATGGGTAAAGTGATCACTTATTTCCATAGAAATAAAAAGCCACTTGGCTCTCAGCAAAGATCAGGAGATTGAAACTGAAGAAAACAAAATGAATAAACATAAGAAAGGGTATCTGGGGTCAAAAGAGAATAAAATTATTTCCCAAATTGCAAGGGCAAATACTCCTGAAAGTAAGAACATGAAACCTTAAGCTGCATATCTTATATATCTAAAGCAGACAATGGATCAGTAGGAGAGTAAATTGGGGACCCACTAACAAAGCAAAGAGAGACCTCAGTGCTCAACCAGTTTTTATTTTTGGAGCAAAAAGCTAAAGTGAGTAGTGGTATTATCCCTGTTCCTTACTATGGCATTGCTTTATTTTATATACTGTGCTCTTGGAAGCCATGAAAATATTATCAATGCCTGTGCTTGCCAACATCCCTGCCATTTCATTGACTTTACCTTAATTGATATTCGTGGCTGTCACAGGAAACCTTTGCCTCTTCGAGTTCCAAAGAGATGTGTATATGTGCGTGTGCGTGTGTGTGTGTGTGTGTGTGTGTGTGTGTGTGTGTGTGTGTGCGTGTGCGTGTGTGTTGGTTCGATGGAGATGTTTTCTACTTCACTTCTGCTCCATTGCAGTCTGGCTGGGATTTCTTGAAGACCTGAAGGAAGTACGTAACACAATGTTCTCTAAGGTATCTGAACACTCGGTGTGACACTCCCTTAGTCACACAAAATGCCAGACAAAAGATGCTCAAGAAAACGATAGTGTCTAAGAATTTAAGAAGACTATAGTCATCAGGTGGAGCAGGCATGGAAGCCAGAGCATTAGGTAGCTGATCACATCATGTCAGTAGTCAGGAAGCAGAGAAAAATACTGATGCTCAGCTCACATCTTCCTTTCTCTCTTTCTGAATGTGGGATCCATCTTATCCAGGATGGATTGGTGCATATTCAGAGTGGGTCTTTTTATTCCCAATTAGATGCATCTGTGAGCACTCTCACAGACACACTCATAGACATGTCTCCTAACAGCTCCCAATCAAATCAAACCTCCAGACAAGATGAGACATCTTACACAATACTGTTTACTAGTTTCCAACTTTGTACAGGATGTTAACTCCTTCGATTCCAAGTCAGATGGGGACTAAAAGATAAAGTCTGTCACCGCTTGAATTGAGTGCTGCAGACACTTATCATTCCTACACTTTGTTTCATATACTTATTCCTGAGTGTGTAGGAACTATCATTGTCTGATGCTAGGAGTTATGTGCTTATTGAGTTAGGCCACTATTCACAGCATGCTATTAGTGGGCTTCACACAGGACTTTTAAGGCCAGCAACACTTATGTCTGAAGTATGAAGAAAGCTCCAACTGAGAAAGGTTGTTGGTTGCCAAGTGATCAGAGCTTGGCATGTGTGAAAAGGCAGTTTTCCATCTGGGACTATCTATTGCCATCTCCACACCAGGTAGGTGGTGTAGTCTTACTGACTCTACACTGACTGCCAGGCTGTGGAGACAACACCAAAAGGGTCCCTCTTAGGACAGAAATCTTGTTCAGAAGCTATTCAGGATGCACTCTGTTAAAAAATACAAAGGTAATTAATTATAAAGAATTACTTAAGTAAACCACTTTCTGTTTATTAGAATACATGGGTCAAGTAGACAAAATGAACAAAAAGGAAACAGGAAGAATTTATGCTATAATAATTAAAGTGGAACTCACTTAATGAATGAAAATATACATTGTAAAAATCAGACAATACATAATATATTTCTGGACTGGTTTTCATATTTTTAATTAGAATACAGAGAGAAAGCACAATTAATGGATTCTGATTTTTGATGAAAATAATACACAGATGTGGTTAGTAAGAAAAAGTTTCAGATGAAAACATCCAACTATTGTTTGAAATATAAAAAGGGAAAAACAACACTAATTTTTTTTTATGTTGCTATCTGTTTTGCTCAGATTTCTGGAAAAACCTCTGACTGTAAGTCTAGCCCATAGTGTAACAGCAGATTTGTTAATAAATACTAATTTTTTGCTTACTCTTACACTGCATGTAAATTTTGGTCAGAAATTGGTGTCAAATATGTATTTTCAGATTACATTAAAAAAGATATTCTGATTTATTGTGTTTTTGAAATTCTGTGATAAAATACCATACTATTCACTACTTACAGCACTTTCTGTGTTGTTCAGTAGTGCTGGGTACATTTACAGTGTTATGCAACCCACATCCAAAACAGAAGGTCTGTGGCCATGACTCACTTCTGACCAGCTATAGGTGGCCATCGTTCAGCTTCCTGCCTCTATGAGCTGAAGTGGATTCATAAATAATTCCCTTTGGATGTGGCTTATTGTGCCCAGCATATTGTGTTCTAGATTCATTTATAATCACTCATTTATCTAGATTGTACAGTGGTACTTCCTCCCATAGTTTCAATTATTACATTTGCTAATAATTCAGTTTTCATTTAGATTAATCTTCATTTGATAACAGTGCTTTCTTACATAGGATGCTCTCAAAACAAAGAAAGCTCTTTTGGGTCCATATTTGTCTCGTGAATTTATTTATCCATGATTTTTCTTTGGGCTGATCTCTGTGTTAAGAATAAATACACGGGCAGGTTTGCTTCACCACTGGGCAGATGTCCATATTTGTGAATACTCCTGAGAAATGTATTCCATTTAGTAGGATCTCACCCAAGAACATGTGTTAGCCTTTTCCTGATTGGCTTAATTCTAATTTTGTTTTCCTGAATTATTTTATTATCTTCCCTTATGGCTGTTTGGGGTTTATGCTTTCGTAAGGTTTCTTTTCTTGATAAACAATAAAAGCATTCAGGGTTTATTTTCACTCTTGTAGAATTACTATGTACTCCACATGTAATACTCTCATTTTCATAATTGCTCATTAATGTATATTTCATTTCCTCCTTATGTATCATAACTCTGCTTTTAAGAGGCCCATTTTTTTCAGATTTTTAACATTTCAAATTTGTTTTATGAATTAAATATATAAGGCTCTGAGCAAACATGAACAAATAAATTAATATCTGTTCAAACTAGCTGGTGGGCGCATGAAATCTGTTAGGTAAATCTTTGACAGGAACATATGCTTTAAAGTGGGCCGAGGAAAGAAGACAGGCAAGGAACACTGTGTCCAATGGATTCCTTTCACTTGTGAGGAAACTGGTGTGTGAGGCATGGTATGCAGGAAAAATGAATGTCTTCCCTAAGATAAAGGGCAGAACCTGGGATTCACATGAGCCACCAGGATCACATCCTTCATAGAGAAGCAGCCAGAACTCTTACTGTGTTTTAATTACTACACAAACATAGAAATAGCACCTTAATCATATTCCTGAGGTGTCTTGAACGCCCGCCCACCATTATTTACCCCTTGGGACTAAGGCTGAAGACAATTGCAAAGAGATAAAATTCCTAGGAAAACTAACATGTTACCCTGCTTCAGCCTGACTCCCTGGCCTAGGTTTGTTCATTTGCTGTGATTGTTAGTCACATTTAAGGACACAGAGGATTTGAACTTTTGAGGACTGTAAAGGAGGAAGATTCTCTGTGTTTCACTGTGCCGTGCATTGGTCTGAGGAACTGTCTGAGGAGGAGAGATTAAAAGACAGGCAAAGTTTTAACGCCAGCCCTTAGTATGGGTTGGGGATTGAGGAGTCACATTATGAAAGCAAGCACACACACACACACACACACACACACACACACACACACACACACACACACACACACAGAGCCAGTCCTCAGATAGCCAAGGCCTTATAGTCATAGAAAACTCAGGCTTGAGCAAATGCCATCTTACTGACTCTTAAATACCAAAGCTGGAAGACGTAGCTGGAAAGTAATCCACTACCAGAGTGGTGGCATACTCTGTAAGCCTAGCACTTGGGAGGTTGAATAGAGACAGATCAGGTGTTCAAGTCTAGCCTGGACTAAATGAGGCTCTGACTCAAACAACAACCAAATAAATCCATCATAATAGAGTGTATAGCCACAAATATCTTAATGACTTTGCCAATTCATTTTCCAAAGATTAATAGCCAAGTAAGAATGTGAGAGAAACAGCTGCTTTTAATTTAAAATCATAATAGTTTTTATTTGCTTTAGGTCTTGGTTACATTTTATTGCTTAATTTCAGCAGAAGGAATAAAAAAAAAATAACCTAATCAGACATGTACGTGTTGAAAATAACAAATTTGTGTGTGTGTGTGTGTGTGTGTGTGTGTGTGTGTGTGTGTGTGTGTGTATGGAGTTGTATCCATTCATAAAGAAGAATGAATTTATGTCACTTGTAAGTAATTGGGTGAACCTGGAGAAAATCAGTATGTGTAGTAACCCAGGCCAGACCAGGAAAGGCAGATAGCACATTTTGTCTCCTCTGTGTGAAGTTTAGATTTATATACTATATTACATGTAATTACAAGGATGTATGAGGACCACTACTTAGGAAAGGAAGTGAACAAGCATGATGTGTGGAAGAGACAGTGGAGGAAGACATAAGCCAAACTCATAATACACATATAAGAAAATGTTACAATCAAACCCATTACTTTACACAATGATTACATACACATCAAACATGTAAGAAGAAATGGGAGGCTAATCAGGGAAGAAGACAACAAACATATTCAATCATAAGTTAATGAAAACTTTAAAAAAAAAAAAACCCCAGCAAATTAGCACAGATTGTTTTGGTTTGAGTATTTGCCAGCACATTTTTTTGCTGAGATAAAATCTAAGAGAGAAGTTGGTTTCTAAAATGATTAGTGAAGCTACACTGGCTGGAGGTAGATTCAAGGGCAAAATCCTTATGATGAGGAGGATCAGTGTAAGGATTCCTGTACGCAGGCACGTTTAATTCAACATGGCTCCTGGTAAGAGATGAGAATTCCTGGCATATAGAGGCCATTTAGTAAACCCACGTGGTGCCAGCAAAACACACCTATGGAGAACACTCCCCTAGGCGTGGTTATGTAAATATGCCCACCCACTCTCTTAAAAGGAGCCTCCACTCGAAACTCTAGAAAGTCCAGTGTGTCTCTCTTTTCTGTTTCCCTGTCCTTGTACTCGCCCGGCAACTCTCCTGAAGGCAACTCTTCTGAATAAACTCTCATATGGCGCTGGTAGTGTGTGTCTGACCTCAGTCAGGATGAATGAGATTTCCCTACTGCCCTCACAGCTCTGAGTGGTTTATGTTGTGTTTTGCTTCTATAGTCTCTCTTAAGTTCTTCCTCATCCAACTCCCACCCCTTCGCCTTGAGAAACACTTTGAAATAATTTTCCTAATCTCATCCTTTCTTCTGTAAACATGCTGTTCGTGCACTTCAGTCAAAACAGGCTAAAATTGAAATCCCCTAACCTACCAGTAATTTTTTAAAAAGACCAAAATAATGCTGTACAGTCTATAAATGTAACTGTAGATGAGGGATGGTATCCATCCTGGGCTCTAGCTTGTTAGGTAGGTCTGCTAGAGTAACAAAAATGTGTTCTCAATTTCTCCAAATGTATGCTTTCTTTAGATGAAGACGATGATGATGAAGAAGATGATGATGATGGTGATGATGTATTCAACACATGCAAGCCCTGCGTCATCAGCTTTGATGAAATACCATGACCAAAAAGAAATTGCAGGTGGTATTCAGTTTCCTATTTTGAATCAATGTCTTAGTTAGATTTTTTTATTGCTGTGAAGAGACACCAAGATCACAGCAACTTATAAAGTAAAACATTTAATTGGTGCTGGCTTATTTAGTCCATTATCTTCATGGTGGGAAGCACGGTGGCTTTCTGGTAGACATGGTGCTGGAGAAGGAGCTGAGAATTCTACATCTTGATCCACAGGCAGAAGAAGGAGACTCCCCTACTGGGTGTGTCTTAAGTACCTGAGACCTCAAAGCCTGCCCCCAGTCACTCCCTCCAACAAGGAATTTCCTAATAGTGCCACTCCCTGTGGGTCTATGGAGGCTTTCTATGCAAACCACTGCAATCACAAGACATTGAAGAAAGTCAAAAAAAAGACTCAAAGGGGCAGGAAGCTGGAGGAAGAAGTTGATACAGAAGCCATGGAGGGGTGCTTCTTATTGGCTGCTCCTCACGGCTTGCTCAAGTTGCTTTCTTTTAGAACCCAGGGCCACAAGCCCAAGGATGGCATCCCTCACAACTGACTGGGCTCTCCCCCATCAATACTAATTAAGAAAACACCCTACAGACTTATCTACAGTCTGTTCTTACTAAAGCAATTTCTCAATTAAGATTCCCTTCCCTAGATGACTCTAGATTGTGTCAAGTTAACTTAAAACTAGCCAGCACAAGAAGCCAACTGATTAACTATATCTTTGTATATCAAAAGTATTGAGACTCAGCATAAACCTGAAAATTACAGTAAACTCCATGAAACTGTCTGGAATGGACGCTCTCTGTTTACGGGCAGTCTCCAACTTCTTCCATGTTACACTGTTTTGGCAGAGCCAGTGGACTTGTCTGAGGCGCCAAGATAGAATGTGGGATAAAATTTGGAAGGATGTTAGGGTTTTGAGGTTGGACTTTTATTTGATTTGGCAATTTTTTTCCAAGTGCATTTGTGTCTTAAGTTTTTTTCTGAATAAGCAAATATATTTCTTCCTGTTTGTATGAAATTCATACATGATCCTTGCATCTTTGTTATTCCAGCTTCTCCTTCCTCTAATTCTTCCACAACTTATCCTTCCCTTATAAATTTATGATCCTTTTTTAATTATTGCTATATGTCTTTACCTAACACACATGTCAGTAGGCTGTACAACACATGCATTCATATACAACATACTCCGAGACTGTTTAGTGTTTCTTGTGTGTACCTGTGTCCAAGGCTGTATTGGACAACCTATTTAGAGTTCTTCCCTGAAAAAAATCTATTTCTTTCTCTATTATGACTACTTGTAGCACTTATCTAGAAACGGGACCATGTGGACATTGCCCTGTTCACACTAGCATGGCAACTGTTATTATCAGTAGACAGGACTTGTTGAGATTTCATGGGTAAATTTTCCCTGTCATGTCTAAGGGAGTCTACTTACAAACAAGGAGCCTATAATATTTCTGCTCCCTCTTCTATGGGGTTATGTTGCAGATATATGAGTTGAGCTTGGGCACCTCACAGTCACTGATGGGCTGCATTTTGACCAGTTGTAGATCTCTGCTGGTGAGGATGAGAGCTGTGCTCATCAGGATGGGCCATGGTCTCTGTGCTAAGCTTTTCATTACTGCGACAAAATCCCTAACATAAGCAACTTACAAGAGAAATGATATGCTTTAGCTCAGGGTTTCAGACGTTTCTACCTGTGGTTGTTAGCTAGGAGCATGTGGCAAAGACTACTCACCCACTGGTGGATAGGCCTCAGGAGGATGGAGAAAGAGATCCAAGACCAAGAAGAATATTCAAAAGCATGCTGTCAGAGATGTACCACATTCAGTGGGACATGGCCTCCAACCTCCTCACAGCCCCCCACCTCCCCGTTTAACACTTTCCTGAGACAACCAGTCTCTGTCAGGCTGGGAATCTTAGAGCAAAGCACTTTCTAAATCCTTAGTGCTTTGTTTTGGAAACAAAAGTAGCAAAAGACATCTTCTTTACAAATTGCCCAATGTCTTAAACAAGATTACCATCTCCTCTGTTGCTCCAGGGAGAGCTTGGCAGTCCAGGAATCCATTAGTTCTTAAGAAATGCACTTTTAGGCTGTGTGGTGGTACATGCCTTTAAACCCAGTGCTCTAGAGGCAGAGGCAGGTGGATCTCTGTGAGCTCTAGGACAATGTGGCCTACAAAGTGAGTTACAGGCCAGATAGGGATATACAACGAGACCCTATCAAAATAAATAAATTAATTTAATTTAATAAAAAAAAAACTTTCCGTATTTGTGGAGAGAAATGTGACTGCTGACAGTTGGGTTGTTCTTTAGTGTAGATCGCGAGCCTAGAAAGAAAACAGCTGAGGATTCTAATACAGGTATATATCTTCCTCTCTACAGGCAGAAGGTATTCTCTCTGTCTGCCTGACTGGATTCTCTCCCAACCTGGAGATCTCACCCACAGTCAAGAGGATGAAAGTCCATCGCAGTGGGAGTGCCCAGAGGGATGTGAAGGACAAGACAGAGAGGAGACCTTCAGCAAATAGCCTCTCCCCCTCTGCTGTCTGTAGCCTTGTCTGTTCTCCTGAGTGCCTGGCTGTGCAGCCAACAACAACAGTCTAACACTGTCCAGAGAGCCTTGCACTTCTTACGGTTCACAGGGCATCAGAAGAACTCCATTCCATGACCTAGCCTGAAGTCTTCTAGTGAAAACTAGTTCTTCATAATCTTGGTCAATACAATCCAGAACGTCCTAGTGAATTCCATCTGTCCTGGAAATAAAATACATCATTGAATGAGAAGCTAGCTTTGTTCTAGAACTAACTTGAGTGTCCCTGTCCCACCATCCAGCTCATCTTTGTGGCTTTTCTGATGCAAAGTAGACTAGTTCTTGTAGTTCAAGGCATTCTTGAGGGCAACCTGTAATGTTGGCTTGTTCCTTCGTTTGTTGTTCAGTCTAAAATATTAAACCCTGACCAGGCTGAACCTACAAACATCTCTGTCTACAACTCAGTTCTCTTTGATTATTTTCCTAAAAGGCTCTAAACCTCCTCACACAAGGACATAGATCAAATTGGAACTTCTGGAAGAGCAAGAGCTCAGAGTCATTGAACATTTCTGCATGCATACTGAGGACCAAACTCTAGGGCAGTAGGTACCAGGCAAGCACCCTGTCACCAACCCACACTCCCAGAATAGGCTCAGAACCCCTCAGGGTTACAGGAGGCAGGCGCGATAACCATAGTCAAGCACAAAAATAGAGTTTGAAGCTTCCTCTTCACAAGCTTAGAAGAGAAATCACCCAACAATGATCTTGCCCTGCCCTGGGGATCTGTAGAGGTGGTTTGCTTGGCCTATGCCTTAGTAAGTGTCGTCCTATTGTTGTGAAGAGACACCACAACCATGGCATGGCAACTCCAATAAAGAAAAGCATTTAATTGGGGGCTTGCTTGCAGTTTCAGACATTTAGTCCATTATCATCGTGGTTAGAAGCATGGTGGCGTGCTTACAGACATGGTAGCTGAAGAAGCAGTTGAGAGTTCAACATCTGGATCCACAGGCAACAGAAAGAGAATGAGAGCCACTGGGTCTGGCTTGGGTTTTTGAAAATCTCAAAGCTTACCTCCAGTAACATGCTTTCTCTAACAAAGCCACACCTTTCAAATAGTGCCACTCTCTATGCATTAAAACATATGAGCTTAGAGGGACTGTTCTTATTCAAGCCACCAAAGCCTAGCACTCAGGAGAGGGAGGCTGGAGGACCTGATGTCTAAGGTCATCTTTGGTTACCTATTCAATTTGAGGCCATCTTAGACTACATAAGACCCAGCCTTAAAGGAAAAATAAAGGAATAAGATGTGTTGCAAGATATGAATACTTGGAAAATGTACATACTAAAATTAACTATTTGGCTATATTTAAAGATTTCAGATATGACAGCATCAGGCCTCCAAAACAGGGTAGCCACCACATGATGCATGTTTTGCACCTGGTCTATTTCATTCTTTATTTTTAAATCCCAGATGCTATGGGAAGATTGTTTGTTGGGCATGCAGGTGGCTTCTGTGTCCCCTGCAGGGAACTAGCTGGCTGCTCAAACACTCAGTATAAAATAGAGGGTCCAAGGCACAGGGGTAGATTGCCAGCCTTGCTTGCAACAAGATACCAGTAGCATGACCACAATTTTTTCCTACAAGAGGAAGCAGAGAAGTCCCTGTCTGTTTGCCAGTCAGTTTCTCGAGGCAGATGAGGAGCCACAGAAGGATGAACCACTGCAAGCAAGCTGGGTCGCTGGACAAAGGAGCTACTTGATGACTGAGTACTGTCTGTGGTTCTTAGTTTGCCTACCTCAGCCCAAGAGCAGGATGCATCCCCACACCTGCTGGCCTCTCCTTTCCAAACAAGCCTGCCTCTTAGCAACAGCACTGAATCCCTGCATCTGCTAGAAGCCTCAAAGGTACAAAGGATCTGGAGGCAGGCAGAGTTCAGGGGCACAGCAGAGGGAATTCTGTAGGAGCTGGTTATGCAGCAGGCAGGGACACTGGCTGTGTTCAGCAGCATAGCCCAGGCAGCTACAGTTGCCTCTTAGCATTTTTGATGGGCCAAGGGAGCCTCCTTGGCAATCTTGCTGCATCTATAAAGCAGTGAGCCTTGCTCTTGGCTTTCTGATGCATACAGGTTTTCAGATGGCCTTTGTCTCCAGTACCGCAGCCTGCAGACAGAGGTGGGCATCTCACCAGCTGTGAACACACAGGCTGAAACCTCTGGTTGGTGGGGCAGCAGAAACCACAATACTCAGCTTCCCTGAAGGGAAAGGTAAGGAGGGAGACAGGTCTGGGTGGTTCATTTGCCTCCTCTCTCCCCTTATCCCAATGAAGCCCTTCCCCCAGCGTTCACACTGGCTCAAGTAAACTTAGCTAACCTTGGCCCAATTCCTAGGCCAGCCCATGTTTCCTCGGTCTACCAGCAGCGGCTATGTCCCCTTGGAGTTATTGGGTGCTAGAACTAGATTAAAATGTGAATGGGGGCAGGGTCGCTGGCTTGCCTGACAGAGCATCCCAGCCATGCTCTTTGGAAAGAACCCTCAGGGAGGACAGGTGCATTCATTAATCATGACCTTCTGTTCATTTCCTGCGGTCTCCCTCTTATGCACCCCATGGGCCTCAGGTTGGGCTTATATACAGGATTACCCCTCTCTAGATCTTTTTTGTCTCAGAGCCCAGGATCTCATTTATCAAATAAAGGAGCATACCACTTGCCGTAGGGAGGCATCTTGTACTCCAGTTACTTCTCATTAACACCTCGGATCAGCAGCACTGGTCACACTTTTCAATCCTCTGTCACGTTTTCATTTGCATTTCACTTCTAGTCTACTCTGAGATATTATCAGCCCCAATAGGCAAAGGACCAAGCCATTGACCTAATACAAAGTGCCAGAATGGATGGCCTTGCCTAGACATTAGCCAGGTGGAAAGATGCCCGTTGGGTAAGAAAATGAAGCTGGTGGAAATGTTAAGGGGCTCAGTCCTAAGGCACGGAGCATGCTCCGAAGTGGTGTTTCCAGGGGCTATGGCTTTAGCATTTCATGGATAAAGGTGAATTCCAGGCTCTTCAGTGAGTGTTGGAGATTACAGTTACAGTAGTGCCCTTTGCATCCATTTGAGATGCCCTTTCTTGTCTCCTTTCTGTTTGGTGTTATCTCATTCAGAGCTCTGAGGTGTGTCTCAGTGCAGGGCAGAGGCATCACCATGAAGAGCAGCCTGCAGGATTCTACTTTCCCTGGGTGATTCAGGATCCCTAACAAGTAGGTTTCTGGTGCTTTGGAGGTGCCACGCTGCTTCCTGGATCTCCCCATACAATATCAGTCCTCTGCTTTGTGAATTCTCTGATGTCTGAGTAGAGACCGTCCCATGGCCATGGCAAGAAGTAATTGGCAGAGAAATGTGGAGCACGCCTCTTTGAGCTGGTGGACATGGATGTCCACATTAGGGCTCTCTGGTCCCCCCATATCTCCTGAGGCAGTGATTTCCTTTCTGCCCTGTTTTTCTCTCCCAATTGAAGACACTCTTTGTTATGGGTAACTGAACAAACACAGAGCTCTGGAGAACCAACAGCTATGGGTCTTATGTCTGAGAGAATCTTTGGATAAAGCAGCTTTTATAAAACTCCAAGAGGGACCAACACAGAATGGCTTGTCTGGATATATATGCAAAATGAGGAGAGAGGTTTCAATTCACTTCTAAAAGGTTGTCCCTTTGTTTCCCATTTCCCTCTTTGAAAAAATAAAGAGCTAGCCGGACTTCCTTTGTCAAGGGTGGGCATGTGTTGTCTCAGAATCACACCTTGTTTATTCACTCAGGAAACAGCCTGAGTGACTCTCAGTGATTTAGGGTAAGAGCTTAGTATGAGTGTGACATTATCCATAGAAAGAAGAAAAACTCCCCACTCATTTGCTTTTGTGTAACAGTCCAATTAAAAGGCACCCTCCAAGGCGACACAGATCCTAATGAGGAGATGCAAGTGTTCAAATCACAGAACCTATGGAACTTGAGAGCTGGCTCCTCAAATAACTGTGTGGCTTGGAATGGTTTTGTTTTTCCAGTGCTGAACAATAAGCTGATTAATTCACATTTTTCAAAGTCAGTTTCAAACCCTATTTCTTTTTTTCTTTTTTAACATCTACAGAAAACCTGGAAGGGAATACAAAATCCTTCCTGGAAAACACATCTCCCTTCCTGCCCTCTCTGTACCCTCTGATAAATAACATGAGCAATGCTACGATTTGCCAACAGCAGCTCCAGGCATGAGGCACAACATCTGTTAGCGAGACGCTGGAGAGACAGTGGAAAGCATGCTGGCTGCCTGCCCACCTCCAGACTCCAGATTTTTGCTGACAAGGCTGTCAATAAATGGGCAGATGGTATGGGCTCCGCTGGCAGGAGAGTCCAGTTAACCCGACTCCAGTCATTATCTCCAGTTCATGGTGCACTGGACTGATCCCATCACTGGACCATTAAAGCTGTTCCTTGATGGAGTGCAGAGGCAGAGTGGAACCAGGAAGGAGGAGGCCCTTTCTTTAATTACGTTAACGGAGGCTCTCCTGCAGTTGGCAGGCAGAGTGAGTGAGATGAGCCCTTGTGGGGGTGGGAGGGCATCCTCGGGAGCTGTGTACCTCCCTGAAGATAGAGTTTGTCATGAAATAAACACTCACTAACATGGATCCAGGTGTCTCTGCAAGCAGCAGCGAGCTCTTGCATTATCTTACAGGACTGTATGCAAACACCTTGCCAGCCAGTGTTCTCTAGCCAGAAACAGCTCTGCTAACTCACACTGATGTCCTCTGGTGGTGACTTGGGGAAAACACTCTTTGCCATCTGAGGATGGTTTGAGATTGTGGTGACTACAGTTTAATCTCAAACTCATCAGGCTAAGGCAGATGGGCAGTGCGATCTGAAGGAAATTACTTAAGCAATTGGCCCTGTTTTACCATCTATGCAGAAATCAGCTGTTGGAAGCAATGCATGCAATGCTGTACATTTGCACCAAACTGCAGAGTTACAAAGCATCTTTGCATACCTTAAGAGGGTGTTTTTAACTGAGGATGACTTTGCCACCCACCCCTACCCCCACCATGGCACAATGCCTGGAAGCTCACTAATGCCTCTGGGGCAAAGGGTTAGTGATGCTGCTGAGTGACTGTACTGCATCCAATTCACCCACAACAAAGAACTATTCCGACCAGAGTGTTGGCAGTGCCAGGGCTGAGAAGCCTGCATCAGGACAAAGGGAATGAACGTTTCTTGAATGGCTTGAAAAGGGAAGCAAAGACAAAGCAGCTGCTGGGCATACGAAGAGGGAGCTGGGGATTTGCTCTTACCACCTCAGGTAGACTCGATACAATGTCATTATTATGAATGCTGTTCTCTATTCACTAACCGAGCAGTTTCCCAAGTTCTTACAGCTGTCTTTTCCATCAGATACGAACAATGACGCATCACATCTATGAAAGTGACTTTAATCTAATTCATGTTTCTCAAATAAGGGCATCCACCTGCCACCAAACTTAAATGGAGGCATGCTGTAAAACTTGTAGCTGGGTATTGTGGCTCCTGTCTGTAATCCCAGCACTCAGGAGACTGAAGGAAGAGAAGTCTAGCATGAAGTACAGACGAATACTTTGTCTCACAGCACACAAACACACACACACACACACACACACACACACACACACACACACACACACACACACACCCCTAGCAATTAGAGGCTGAGATGAAAGTCGGATTGGAGGGTTAAAAGATAATTAAGATGTGTACAGAATTTATGAGGTTAGAAGTTTAAGATTTGACATATGTGGTCACTTGAGTAGCTTTGGACAGACAGACTAACTTTAAAGGTATATCATCCCTTTGGATGCCAGTCAGGCCAAGCACTGACCTATTTTTTATTAGTTTTTCAGAATGAACTATGCACTCCTACCCACACCCCTCCCCCCCAAAAAATCAAATGTTGAAGTGTGGGCCTTTATCCTGCCATTATTGTCACAGAGATGTCCTTAGTTCACACACTGAAGTGAATAGAGTTTCTCTAACCCCACGAGACTATGGCCCTTATCAAGAGGAGAAAATTAGACCCAGATCATCACCCAGACAGAACACTGGCTGATATAAAGACGAGGGTGATGTGAGAACTTAATATAAGCGTCTGAATCATTTTGGGGGCCTGAGCAGTGGCAGGGTCTGGGGCTACAAGTCTGTGGGTCTAGACCTCTGACTGCCAAAGACCAAAAAACCTTATTATAACATGAGGGTTATGGTGTGAATCCACAAGGCAGGAACACCAAAGGTTGCCAAAAAGGTCCTTGAAGTCAGGAGACATGCACAAGGCAGATTCCTTCTTGTAGCCTCTGAAGGCTTCCACCTTCAGAACTGAGGGTCTAAATTCTGCCGTGGAAGCCACTCAGGCTTCAGTTTTGGATTTTGGCTGTGGTGACAGATGCCCTAGTTTACCAGTAAAGATTGGGTGAACGTTTAAGGCAAGACAAGCAGAACATCCTTCCTAGAGCTGTCTTCCTCTGTCTGCTGCCTACAGTTACTGCTTCTACAGATCAGGCTACTAACCAGATCAACTTAGGGGACAGATCCCCAGGAAAGCTAGGCCATGTACGAAGAGGATTCACTTCATTATATCCCTGGGGCAAGGATTCCCTGGAGTACAACTGCAGGGCACTTCCTTCCTGAACCAGTGTGAGAGGTGGGAAATGAGGGCTGAACTTACTTTGGTCCCTTATACTGCTTTGGAAACCTGGTGTTTCTAAGGCCCTCACAAGAATAGTCTGATCTAAAGTTGTGCTCATAGCTGTGGGCAGAGCAACCATATCTTGAACATTTAAAACAAATCAACTAAATTATGTCCATTCCAGGACAGAATCCGAGAGAGGTATATCAGGAGTGAGGCCTGTGGGCCAGGTGTAAGCACTTACTTCAGGAACAGATCTGCTGGAGAGGGGAGATCAAGTTGTGTGACCCCGGTGAGACACCATAGCTATGCTATGCAGACTGTAACCCTATGGAACAAGGTAGTCAGGTTTCCACTGCAGAAAACATTTACACCAGTGTATAATCCTCTATCCCTAAGCAATGAATATTCTTATAATTCATCCTTTACTGTTCAAGAAAAATTACCTTTACATTAGCTTTACCGGAAGCTGGAGTCAACCAAAAAGGGGGAGGTATAAGGCTTTCATTACTTTTACTTTTTCTGTGTCTAAATATCTAAGCAGAAGCAAATTAAGAGAGAAAGGGTTACTCTGTCTTGTAGCTTGTGATTATGTATAGTCCACACGGTAGGAAGAGCGGCAGCAGGAGCATGAAGTGATTAATCAGATTTTGTCTGCAATCAGAGTGGAGGGCAGAGCTGAAAACCGAAAGGCCCACTCCAGCAGTGACACACTCTCTCCAGCTAGACAGCACCTCCTAAAGGTTCCATAGCTTTCCAAAACAGTGTTGCCAACTGTAACCTGCCTTAAAAGATAACAATATTTACCTGCCTTAAAAGGCAGAGGTGGCACAGACCTTTAAACCCAACACTCCAGTGGCAAGGGCAGGTGGGTCTTTGTGAATTTGAGGACAGCCTGGTCTACAGAGTCAGTGCCAGGACAGGCTTCAAAGCTACACAGAGAAACATTTCTGCTAGTTCCTTGTACGGCTGTTTAAAATTCCCTAGGGAAAGTTAGACTGGATGCAGAATAAAATGGACAGCACTATAGGTTTACTCTTGACTTGCTGAGAAGTCGGTGGCTTGTTTAGGACTTTATTCAGCTTTTTTCTCTGATTTGATATTTTTTCTGTAGTTTCTTTTTGTTACTATTTTGTTTTGTTTATAATCTGTAAACTGTTGTATTCAGAGGGCCAGAAATCTGAGAAGATGGCAAATCGGTACCCTAAAAGCTGCCTTACATCTCTTCTCCAGCCAGCAGATTATCTGGGGCGAAGATGGCAGAGACACACCAGGACAATCAACTACTCTGAGGCCCAGTCTTGGCCCTTGGGTCAGGTGACAAGTCATATTCCTGACACCTGGGATATTTGTAGCTTCCTTGCTATTATCCCTGGCCCTTCTCGGGTTTGTTTTAAGAGTCTCCCTCTGTGGCCAAGGATGGACTGGTACTCAGAATACCTTTGAAAGCATGGCCTCTCCACCTGCCTCCACCTACCCAGTGCTGGGATTACAAGCGTGCACCACAATACAGGTTCTAGTATTTTGTTTTTCTTCATAAGTTATTGGGCGTCTCTTTTCAACTTGACAGGCCTGGTAAGAGGGCCCTCACTGAAGTATTGCCTCTATCTAACTGGTCCATGGACATGTCTGAGGGGTATTTTCTTCAGTACTAGTTAAATGTAGGAGAGCTCAGCCCACTGTGGTTGTGGATCCCTGAGCAATGGCTCCTGGTTGGAAGGTACTGAACAGGTCAGAGGGAACTAGCTTGAGAGTATGCCTCCACTGTTCCTCCCTCTTCTTCAGCTTGAGTTCCTGCCCTGCCCCCTTCCCTCTGTGCTGTGGTTTGTGATCAGAAAGGATAAACCACATCCCACCCCCTCAAAAAAAAAATAAACATTGTTAATTAAACCTTAGAGAATTTCATACATTGTGTTTTTATCATATTCACTACTCACCTTCTCTCCCTAACTCTTTCCAGATCCACCCCTATCTCCCCATCCTACCCCATAATTTTATATCTTATTTTATTACTTTTAAATAATCCATTGACTCCTATTTATGCTGCCTTTATACTCCTGTGAGTGGGGCTGCTGTTGAAACACAGTCAATCTACCAGGGGCCAAGACTTCAAAAGAATCTGACTCTCCTTCCTCCAAGCCATCTACTAACCATAGCTCCACAAATCCCTTCCGTATCCACACTATAGTGTTGATTGGTTTGAGTCTGTGCAGGCCTTGGGCAGGCAACCACAGCAGCTAGGGTTTCCTGAGTGCAACATTCCTGTCATATCCAGAGGATACTATTATCTTTAGTCCTCCAGACCTCAGCTCTAAAGATCTTTCTGCCCATTCCTTGATGGTCTGAGTTTTGGAGGGGGCATGTGGTATAGATGCTCCATTTGTGTCTGGGCACTCCACTGACGGTTATTCTTTGCACTTCACTCAGTTGTGAATTTCTGGGTAAAGCACCACCCAAAGCACCCAGCTATTAAAAGTCTGATTTTCTGACACACCCTGTGCATTTCCTCATACAATGGGGGTTCCTGGAGTCTGATCAGCTGCTGCCATCCTCAGAAGTGTAAGCATTTTGAAGTCCTTTAACTGGGCATCTAGATTGGCCTGCGTTCTGCCTCATTGCTCTGGGCTAATATCTATGCTAATCCCATGGCTTTTTTTTTTTTTTTTTTTTTTTAAACTCACAACCGATTGTATGTTTTAAGTATTTATCTGAAAATAAAGATCCTTTCATGGGTCTTTCTCGACTCCAACAAAATAATGCTGCAAACTCATGAGCTATTCCCCCATCAGTTACCTTGCACCCTTTGCTCTCAGGCACATAAGGCAGTCCCTCACTCTGTCTTACCTTTTTCTTAAGAAACTTAGAACTTCTACTCACCCTTCAAAACATGGCTTCTCTGATCTTAAAACAAAATTTACACTTCCCTCAACTTCCCACCCAAGTGATCAAGCACCCAAAACATTGCTTTATGATTGTTTGGCTAGATTTTTGGACTGTGAATTCCGGGAGAACCAGGACTTAATCTAATTCATCTCCCTTTTCCTGTACCTCCCACAGCCCCTGGCACAAGCAAGCTGCTTAATCAATGTTTATGGCAGACAGGATTAAATAGATAAAAGCTTATATTGAATCAAAGGCGTCTTCCTGGTGGGAAGAGTTGCTATTCCTTACCAGCCTTGTGCTGGAAGCCAGGATGCTTAAGCTAATGAAAGGTGGGTGGCCTCCTTAAAGGTGAGGAAGGATTAGCTGTTTACCTTGTCTCCAAGTCTCTGTACAGTGACCCTAAACTAACCACTGGCTTCTTGGCCTGTGTAAATTAAGGAAGCATAGCTCCTCAAGGACTCAGGCATGGCACACAAAGATGTCAAAGCATCAGTTTCTATAATGTTTACTACATAAAGGAGCCCAAGGAAATGGATATCCGGAACCCAGTCTTCTTATATTGGTGTGTGTGTGTGTGTGTCCATCCAAAACATGTGAATGTTAGAAGAGGGAAAAATCCGCAGAGCTGTTTGATCATGGAAAGGAAATAAAAACAGAAAAGAAGCTCTGTTCACTTCACATCAAAGTGAATCTGGGTTCCTGTTTTACAATAGCAATTAACATGTCTAGATCATGATTTATTGTTTAGGTGGAATGGATCCAACTTTCTATTTATATTTAAAAAAAAAACAGAAATTTAATCTTACAGTAAATTCTGGCATCAAGAATGCTTAATTCTTCAGTCTCTTCTTTCCCCGTGTAGAACATTACCTGTTACATAGTCTGCGGCTGCTGGCTACGCATTGGGGGGCTGTCAGTCTGTAACGAAGATTGTTCGGGGTTATCGTCAGAGCTGTGACACATTAGTTAAAGATGTTCTTTTCCTCATTACAAATGTACAGATGATGAAAGGCTCAGAGTCTTTTACACAGTCAGAGCTAACACGCAGGTCAGAAAGAGACCAATCTGAAAGTAGAAAATAAAGACTTGGTGCCCACGCCCATCGTCCACTTCTGTCTCCAACCACGTGCTCTCCCGCAAAGAGCAGACTGGGCAAACAGAAGGCTTCATCTGGTCGGCTTCAAACTCCTCTGGGCCTAGGAAAGTCACAGGGAGTTCCTTCACGATGACTTTATTTACTTTTACTTTTATAAAAGTTTACTTCTTTTCATTTACTGGATGTGCTTGGTACTGAGTGGGCACTTAGCCAGTGTTAAACTGCAAAGCTATGACACTATGGACACCTTCACCGGGTCCCCGGTTTCCTCTATAAAACAAAAGTTGACGTCCTTGTAGGTTAGGGTTTATAGAGGATTTATGGCTCAGCAACAGGCCTAGGTGCTCTTCCTGGGTCTTATCACCCCTAGAGGGGCTCTCCACCCTCATTCTTGCTGCTACTTCAAATGAGTTTCAGAGACGCACAGTTTCCTATGCTGGGCCCAGCCGCAGATCCCTCTCGGTTCCTTCCATTACTCCTGAGATGCCAGGAGGAACTCAAGAATGTGATGAAGACCCCTGACCTCTTTGGATTGCTGACCCTAGATACATGACTCCTATATGTTCTCCCATTTGACCTGCAATGCATCATCCTGCATGGTGTTGCCACATCCCTCCTGAAGGGTTGACAAAGAATAAGAGTCATACACAATTCTCACTTTGTCTGTCTACCACCCTCCTTTTCTATCTTTGAGGTGACTTTCTGCTTCCTCTCTCCAATCGGCAGCCAGAAAGCAGCCCAGAGTCTATAAGTTAAAAACACGACTTTGGATCAGAATTTTCTGGACTCTATCTTATAAGCCTTATCGCCTCGACGGAGCCACTTCATCTCCTCAGTGTCTTTGTTTCTTCGTGCTCAGAGTGCCTACCTTGTGGGCTAACTCATCCAGCTATAACGAAAGGTAAAGTAGTTCAAAGGAGTGTGTGGGATTGTGGAAGGGCAGTAGCTTAGCCAGGGTTTCTCTATGGAGGAGGCCTCTCATAGTGCCTGCCCCCTTAACTGTAGCTAATCCTCCAGAGCCTGGGAGGTGACACGAAACTAAAGGAAACCTGCCCCTTTCATTTCTCTCAGTGGACCCGGGTAGGGAAGTCAGGTGCTTCCCTAGCTTAGAACTGTGACACCCGCCATGCATCTCTGACAGAATGAAGCCACACAGAGACATTGAAAATGCCATCACAGCCAAGAGTCTCCATTTCCAGACGTTCCCTCAGCCCATCCTAAACCTCTTACCCTGCGCAAGTGGTAAGAAAACAGAACTTCAAGTCCTCACCGCCATCACAGCCAGTGTGGACCACCCAGGGTACCGTGAGCTGAGGATGGGCGTCAGCCGTGCTCCTCCTCCCCTTCCCCATTCGTTCTCCCAGTTACTACTGTCTCTGCTTCCCTCCCCTCTCCTTCTCTCCTTACCTCACTTCCTTTCCCTTCCTTTTTCTCTTCAGTTTTCTTTTTTTCTTTCTCTTTGTCTCTGCCTGTCTCCATCTCTCTGTGTGTCTCTCCCCCTCATTGTGTGTGTGTGTATGAGTATGTGTCTATGTGTGTGTATGTGCCTGTGTGTGTGTGTGTGTGTGTGTGCATGTGCGTGGTATGAGCATGTGTGCGTGTGCGTGTGTGTGTGTGTGTGTGTGTGTGTGTGTGTGTGTGTGTGTGTTCTGTGTGTATGTGTGTGTGATGGGTAACATGGCCATTGGACCAGCTGTTTGAAGCCAATCTTAGTTTGTCACTGCCTGTTTTTCGATGCTGACTTTATATGGCAGCCTGCTAACAAACAACCCTGTTTCCAACCTTTGTGACACTCTGAAAAGAAGGTAGGGCACCTCTCTGGGTGAGGGGGCTGATGGCATCATGCTTAGGGTTTTTATTTTTTTAATATGTATTTATTTACTGTTATGTGTATGAGTGTTTTGCCAGCTTTGTGTGCCATGTTCATAACATGCCTGGGGAGGCAAGAAGTGAGCACAGAAATGCCTGGAACTGGAGTCACATGGGTGATTGTGCTGGGAACAAAACCTGGGTCCTCTCTGAGAGAAACAAGTATTCTTAAATGATCTCTTGAGCTCTTCTTGCTTGTTCCAATTCTTAAAACTGAGAGTCTCTCTTCACACGTATATTGAAGTGTCTGCTATGGAAGTCTGAGTGGGAATAACTGGTGAAGCAGAGGCTGGCTTTGGGGCTCTGGTGAAGGAGAATGCCTGCCCTTGTCTTTGCTGGGCTTCGGGATAGTAGATTGCTGCATCCAAACAATGGGCACACTTTTTATTTCCATTCACTTCAGAATTCTCCTTCTCCAACTTCTCCTGTATTTTGATGCTCTTTCTGTGAGGACTCTGTGTTTTGACACTTTAGTGTTTTTTCAATAATTTGACCTTTCTTTTATTAAAATGAACCTAAAGAAATAAATATTTTAATATGTAAGAATGCTTATTTGGAAGCACTTTATTTTGATAAATTTGGAATACTTCACAATATATTTCAAATGGACCTTCATCCAACAATAGAATCTTAGCATGAATCACGGAAATTTTAAAGGACTTTTTGGTCTATGCTTGGAGTAGACTTTGCCTAAAAAACAAATACCTTCTGAAGCATCAAATTTTCAGCAACTACATTGTGAAGCAAGTACAACTAGGGAAACATTCATGGATGGATGCTGCTGTTTTCTCTGTGATCTAAGATATGGAAATGATAAGTAGCTAAAGTCCACAGCATCTCATTTTCCTCTGCCACAGGATCACAAGCCCATCGACCATTTTGATGTGTTTTTTCAGTAGTCTGGGAATAAAGAATCCTGGATCCACTACTAATGTAAAAACAGACAAATTCAGACTTCATAGAAACCTTGAGTGTCTTCCTGTTTCTTTGTAGATGAAGTTAAAAATCCTATGTTTATGACTCATGAGACATGACTACTTCTAAACCCAGCTCAGCCTTGTGCAAGCTGTGTGTGTGACTTGGGAAAATCCTACTCTCTTTCTAACTTAGACTTTCTCACCTGAATGGCAAAGATCTTAAAAATAGTTATCTACGATCATTGATTAAATTGGAAGAACCTGGTAACTTATGTACTGTGGAATTGTTAGTTTAAATTGTCAACGTGATACAATATAGAACCAGTTTTGAGAAGTACCTTTGAGACTGTCTGAGGCATTATCTTAATTATACTACTTGATAGGGGGAAGTCTCAGCCAGTGTGGGTGTCACTATTCCCTAGGCAGGACATTTTGAGATATATGAGAGTGGAGAGAGCAAGCTCCGCACTTACATGTACTAATTTATTGTTTCTGTTCTTGAATGTGGATACAATGTGACTAATTCTTTCAAGTTCTTTTCATTGTTCCATTGTTACTTCCTTGTCCTGATGGACTGTGTGTTAGTTAGTTTCTGTTGATGTGATAAAGCACCCAGTATCAAAAACAATTAGGGTGGAAAGGGTTTATTTTGGCTTACATTTGCACATCCACAGTCCATCACTGAGGGACTGAAACCTGGAGGCAAGAACTGAAACAGGGCTATGGAAGAATGCTGCTTATTGGTTTGCTCTCCCAAATTTGCTCAGTCTGACTTCTTATGGAGCACAGGACCACCAGCACAGGAGTGGCACCATCAACCATGTCTATCATTTCTGCCAATCACCACCATAGTCATCACCATATCATCATCTATGTTTCTTCTTTGCCATGGTAGAGTGAGTATATCTGAATCTGTGGATTGCTTTTAAAGCAAGGTCTCTCAACTTGGCAACTTGAGACATTCTGTTTGCTGTTTGGCTATAGGGCCCTATTAGCCTGTTTATGGCAGGATGCTCGGCAGCATGCCTTAACTCTCTTCACCAGATGGCTGTAGCATCCTCTTTTGATTGTGAAGAACAGAAAATTCCCCTAGTCTTTATTAGATGTCCCCTGGGGATAAAATCAGCATCACTGACCTAAAAGGCAATCCATAATCCAGGTGTGAGTTGGAAAGAGGAAAAGAAACCAATTATGTCTTTTGCGCAGGATAAAGCTGCCCTCTCCAAATATTAGAGCAGGAACCAAATGATTCAGGTGGCCTCACTCCTCTCGGGGAGCTGTGAAACTAATGATTGTGAAAGAAGGGAAGTCATTTTCTTCAGTGGTGTAGCTTCTGGTAAGTCAGTGATGCTCCAGTAAGTAGCCCCTGGCCCATGACCATGTGTTCAATGTGTCACAAGCAGTAACAGACACGGGAGCAGGAGGAGGATTTGTGGAAAAGAAGGAGTTCAGTGGGGAGGAGTAAGAGGGGACAACAGGACTGAAGTATCACCAAACTACAGTGGATACAGGCATAAAATTATCAAAAAATTTAAAAAGATAAAAGTGTTCCCCATGAGTTGCTTCTGCTGTACCTTTTGCTTCTCTGTGCACATGCTTTTGTTCCTTCTTGGACACCATCATCCCAGCCAGACATTCTCGGTTTGGTGGATACCTCTTAGGCTGAGTTGAGTGATCCTGGATAATAAAAGGCTGAGAAATTTGGGGTCCTATCACCACTGAAAGTTGCCAGCAAGGTGGAGCCACACGGAAGGTGAAGTCAGAGAGATAAGAGAGTGTAGTAGGAGGTTTCTGGCCCGGACTTCCATGCCTAACCTCAAGGTTTAGGACCCACAGACCCGCGGACCCGCAGACCCTCAGAGACACACAGAGACTTACTATAGTTTTTGGCTGATTGGCCTAAGGTCCAGGCATATAACTTGCTAGCTCTTTACCCTTCATCTAACTCATGATTCTTCCTGTTCAGCCATGTGGCTCGATACCTTTCTTTAGAGCAGCATAGTTGTCCTCTGCTTCTTCTGGCTTCTCTCTGGCATTCTGCTCTGTGCTTCCTGTTTTCAGAATTTTTCTTAGTCTGGTTGCCCCGCCCACACTTCCTGCCTGCCTTTGGCCAACCAGCGCTTTTTATTAAACTAGTGGGTGGGACAATTATTTACAATGTAACAACACAATCTCCCACAAGAGAACAATCCTGGGAATGGTGGATCAGACTAGGAAATGGTTTTCTAATCTCCCTGTTAGTACCCCCCACCTCCTAGCCCAGCCCTTCTAGCTGAGGACTAGAATTAGATATCACAAGAATAACCAGAACTATTAGTACCAAAGTACCTAGCCCCTCAGCACATTGATAACTGTATTGATTTGCTTTTATAGTCCCATCCAATTCTGTTTCTGAGCAAAAGAGCTTGCATATTTATTGAGGCATAAATATAATCATGGATCCACTTTTTCAGTTAATATCATATCTTAAGTGATTTCAATTTGCTTTAAAATTTCTATTTTAATGACCACCTATGCTTCTATTGAAGTGGCTGTAAAATTTTTGCTTAACTATTTTTATAAGATTTGGTTTCCCAGTTAGAGAAATAGCTCGGTGGTTGGAAACTTAGGTTGCTCTTACAGAGACGTGAGTTTGGTTTCCTGCACCTATATACAGTGGTTCACAACTGCTGATAATTGCGTCCATTGACGATCTGACCCCTTCCTCTGGTACTCACGGGCAACTGCACACATGGACACATATACAGACACTGACACACACGCACACATGTACAATTTAAAATAAAATATTTAAAAATAACATTTGATCTTATTTTTTCTTAAAGTTTATTCTTCAGCAAACATTCAATGTGTTATAGAATTTCATGACCTTTAACCTCCGTAATTATTTCCTTGGGATGGATTTCCATAAGTAGGCCTAGAGTTTAAGGGGATATGTCATTTATGAGTTTAACAGATAGACAGACAAGCTGCTGTTACTCAAATATGAGTAATGTTATAATCCTTTCCTTGTTTCATTTTATTTATTTTACCTTTTAAATATCACATTCTTAATCATTAGTTTAATTTTTATACTTTTAATCACTACTGAAGACAAATATATTTCACTCTGTGTTTATGGAAGGGACACAGGAAACGGCTTACATACCCAAGCCCTTTTAGAAGCCTCTCAGAATCCCATATTAAGTCATCATGTTCTGTCAGAAAGTGCGTCACTGGCCTGATGTCATCTGTGCTCTGTGGATTTGTTTGCTTTTCTCCCTGACCTCACCTCCATGTGGCACCAACTTGCCTGTATTTCCCTGTGGAGACAGGATCTCAAATTCCTCAACCTTTTATCATCCAGGATCACTCAATCTAAGAGGTGTCCGCCAAACCCATGAGGCTGAAAGGACAAGAGCCGAATTCACAGACACGGGAGAAGCAGAAAGCAGATGGAAACCGTGATTTGTGATGAGCTTATAACTCAGCTGTCACAAACAGAAGTTACCAATAGCACGCCACAGTTAGAAGCTGTTCCGATAATTCTGGTGGAAAAAAATTTCTGTGTTAATATAAAGTTCTATTACTGAAGAGAGCTGGTGTAAACCTTATTGTTATAGTCATAAAGAACTACATGACCCAAATCTATGATTGACATCTGACAATTCTGATGGTGTTAATAACACAGCAGCAGCAATACTAAAGGCTAACACTTTTGCAGATCCCGCTGTCTGTCAGGTAGCACTCAGCCCGTTTCCCATGCATGTATGTAATCCACTCTAAACCTTCTGAGTTCGGCGTGATGATTAGCCCCATTTTACAGTTAAAGGAATCAAGCCACAAAAGAACCTGGAGCTTGGTTCATTCGTGGGATTCTGTACTGTGTGACCCACTGACGACTCTGTAGCTTGGACAGCCTCGAGCCCTAGGGGTAGAAGAAAGGAACATGACCAGGGCAGATAGTGACTCGGATTCTCTATTCTGCCCATGAAGTCTAGCTAAATGACTGGCTTTCCAGGACAAGTCACTCAGGAAGACTCCATGCCCATCAAGTTGGGTGCAGGCTTTCTTCCATTCTAAGAGGAAACGCAAACACATTCATCCACTTTTCTTTGTTTGCTAATATTAAGTCATAACCATCGTGGCAGGATAATGGGTCTCAGTCAATACTGTACACAGTATCACATTTGCTGCTTCTAATGCTTCCTTAAAAATCAATCCCATTGGCATTAATAGAATGTTCTCATTCAAAATACATGAGAAATCCTGAGTGGCATATGAACGGAAAAAATAAACATTGCAAACTGATGTCTGTAGCAGCAGTGGGTCTATTTATCAACGGCCTCTGCTCTTCTCTAAACTATTGGCGACACCCTGATTATTGATAATTAATGACTAGTTACTAATCAGTAGAAATGACAGCCCTGTGATATGAATAGCAGCCACATAGACAAGAAGGGACTCTAGCCTTGGAAGAGAATCTCAGCTGTGCTAATTGAGAAGGCCCTTTAGCATCTTTCAGTTTCCCACTATGTGGCATAGGTGAGGAGCTGAAGACATGGCTCCGTGATGAAGAGCATTCACCGCTTATTTCAGTTTGCTTCCTGTTGCTGTGATAAACACCTAACCAGAAGCAACCTTAGGGGGAACACAGCTTATTTCAGCTTACATCTCCAGGTCACAGTTCATCATCGAGGCAAATCAGATCAGGAACCAACCCAAGCAGAAACGGAATCAGAAACCATGAAGGAATGCTGTGTCTCTGACTGACTGAGCTAGCTTTTGTATATAACCCAGACCCATCTAAGCAGGGATTAGAGGTGGTGCTGCCTGCAATGGACTCGGCCTTCCTACATAAATTATCATTCAAGACAGTCTCTCACAGGCATGGTTGCAGGCTAGTCTTACCTGGGCCATTCCTCAATATATATTCCCTCTCGCTGGGTAACTTTAGGTTGTGTCAAGTTGGCAATAAAAATCCAGCACATTGGTCTTACAGAGGACCTGAGTTCATTCCAAAAACTCATAGTGGGCAGTGTACAACCACCAGTAACTCAAACTTCAAGGTTTCTAACCCCCTCTTCTGGCCTTCATGGGCACCCAAATTTATGCACACATAGAGACATATACAGACACACATATGCATAAATAAAAATTTTCAAATTTTATAAGGAAATGAAAGAAACTAAAAGTCTTCTAATCGAGAGACTTAGGTGCAAAGAACATTGAATAAAGAGATCTCTACATGATGTATTCATAACTGCTAAGTCTTAGAAGCTGCTGCGATGTCCTCCAATAGGGCTGATGGATAATGAGAATGAGCTATTCAGATCAAGTAAAACAGCCAATCTAAGAGGGTTGCATTCTACATGATGCTAATCCTCTGGTCTTCAGGAGAAGGTGGAGCCAGTCAGACAACAAAATGTCTGATGGATCCCTAGGCTTGGGTAAGATAAAAGGCACAACATAGGGAATTGAGGGGCAGTGAACTATTTCACTTAGTATTACAATAGATAGTACCTATCATAACAAATTTGTTTAAACCTATTGGATGTATGGCACCAACAGTAAAACATACTCTCAGCTGTGGGTCTGAGAGGTTGAAATATCATAATCATCAGTCATAATTTTTCTCTTTTGTTATTATTTATATAAAAAATTATTTTTTCCATGTATTTCCACTCCCCTTCTTTTCCATCCTCCCAATCCTTCACAGTCAGCCCTTAGCCTCCCGCTTACCCATCCCCAGATGCCCTCCCCAAAAGGACAAAAAGTCCCAAGGTAGATCAGCTCAGCATGGCACATCCACTCTAGGCAAGTACAATTTCCTCATCCCAAAATCAAGACTGGGTTAGGTTCTCCTCAGCAGGAAATGGGCTCCAAGGTGCCAGCCCATGCATAGGAACACAGTCTGATCCCAACCCTCGAGGTTCCACATACTGACCATGCCAATCTCAGGTGCCTATCCTTGGAGAGCTTAGCTCCATTTTCCCAGTGGCTGTTCTTAATTCAGTAAGCTCTCCAGAGCTCCAGCTAGCCATCACTGTGAAATTTCCCTTATAATCTCTATCCCCTTGCTCACACAGACTTTCCTCTCCCCCTCTCAGCTGGACCAGGAGCTCTGCCTGATGCTCAGCCATGGATCTCTGCATCTACCTCTATTCATTGTTGGATGTAGGTTCTGTAATGACACTTAGGGTGTTATTCATTTGATTACAGGGGAAGTCCTGTCTAGACACCCCCTTCACTATTGGTTGGAGACCTATCCAGGAACACTCTGTGAGTTCTTGGAGGTTTACCTAGCACCCAGTCTCTTTCCAACCTCACACTGGATTCCTCTATCGAGATATCCATCTCTTTTTTTCTCCCTCTTTGTTGCTCCTCTCACTCAACCACCTCCTTCTTTCATGATTTGTTCCCACCACTTTTTGGTTGCAGCCCGTTATGACCCCAATTTGCTAAGGTGATCTTCTCTATTTTCTCTTCTTAGGTGAATCTCTGGATGTCTCTCTTAAGTTCCTTCTAATCACCAGCTGTTCAGGGCTTGTTGTTTGCAGCTTGGGTATTCTTTACTTTTTGTCTAAAATCCACTTAGGATTGAATACATCCCATGACTATCTTTCTAGGCTTGTGATACCTTTCTTGCTCAGGAGGATATTCTCTAAGTCCATCTATTTGCCTGAAAATTTTAGGATGTCACTTTTTTTTTTTTACTGCTGTGTAATACTCCATTGTGTAGATGTACCACAGTTTGTTAATCCATTCTTCAGTTGAGGGGCATATAGGTTGTTACCAGGTTCTTGCTATTATGAATATTGCTGATATAGCATAGTTGAGCTAAAGGCTTTGGGGTATGAATGTGCATCCTTTGGGTATATGCCCAATAGTGGCATTACTGGATCATTGGAGAGATTAATTCCCAGTTTCCTGGGAAACTGTCCTACTGCATTCCAGAGTGGCTGTACAAGTTTATACTCCCACCAACAATGGAGGAGAATTCCCCATGCTCTGCATCCTCTCGAGCATAGGCTGTCATCTTTGTTTTTGATCTTAGCCATTCTGACAGGTGTAAGGTGGTATCTCAAAATTGTTTTGATTTTCATTTCTCTGATGGCTAAGGATATTGTACAGTTTTTAAAGTGCCTTTCAGCCACTTGTAATTCTTCTGTTGAAAATTCCCTTTTTAGATCTGAACCCCATTTTTAATTGGGTTATTTAGGTTTTCAGGCTATAGCTTCAAGAATTCTCTATATATTTTAGATATCAGTCCTCTGTCAGATGTAGGGTTGGTGAAGATCTTTTCCCATTCTGTAGGCTGTCATTTTGTTTTATTGACTGTGTCCTTTGCCTTACAGAAGCTTCTCAGTTTCAGGAGGTCCCACTTATTAATTGTTGTTCTTAGTGTCTGTGCTACTGGTGTTACATTTAGGAAGTGGTCAACTGTGCCAATGAGTTGGAGGGTATTTTTTCCTACATTCCTTACTACCAAGTTCAGTGTAGCTGGGTTTATGTTGAGGTCTTTGATCCACTTGGATTTAAGTTTTGTTCAGAGTGAGTGATAGGTTTGGATCTATTGGCATTTTTCTACATAATACCATCCAGTTATACCAACACCATTTGTTGAAGATATTCTTTTATCCATTGAATATTTTGGGCCTCTGTGTTAAAACTCAGGTGTTCATTGGTGTATGGACTAATGTCAGGGTCTTTGATTCAAATCCATCGATCCACAAGTCTGTTTTTATGTCAGTACCAGGCTGTTTTTATTACTATAGCTCTATAGTGTAGCTTGAAGTCAGATATGTTGATTACCTCTGAAGGTTTTTAGTGAGCAGGATTGTTATGACTGCCGCATCCGGCCTAGTGTAGCCGAGCCTGGAGAGGGTCGTCAGGGTTAAATCAGCACTCAAGAGACAGTCAATTCCATCATCCAGGGAGATCAGCTGTTTCTGCTCCCTCAGCCTTTATTTAGCAAGTTTATATACCCCTTAAGTTCCCCTGCCCTGGGTTCCTGTACCTGTCAGTGTGTTCTCTGGCAACGGGTGCAAGACTCCTCATCATAACAGGAAAACCATCAACAAAGATCAGGGAAGTAAACAAAAGGGCACTGACCTTGCCCAGGCTTTTTTAGCCTGACACAGAGTATATGGGTCTGGGTATGCCAGCACCCAACAATGACAATCCAAGGTTTCCTGTTATTCCATATGAAGTTGAGTATTATTCTTTCAAGGTCTCTATAAAAAGAGAGTTGGGATTTTGATGGGTGTTGCATTGAATCTGTAGATTGCTTTTGGCAAAATTGCAATGTTTACTGTGTTGATCCTACCTATCCAGGAACATGGGAAGTCTTTCTGTTTTCTGATATCCTCTTCAATTTCTTTCTTCAGTGACTTAAAGTTATTGTCAAACAGGTCTGCTTGGTTACAGTTAGGCAAATATATCTAACGCTATTTGCAACTATTATAAAGGGTGATATTTCCCTTATTTCTTTTTCAGCCCTTTTAGCCATAGTGTATAGGAGGGCTATTGATTGTTTTGTGTTTTTTTTTGGGGTGGGGGAGGTTAGTTAATCCTGTACTCTGCTATCTTGCTGAAGGTTTTTTATCAACTCTAGGAGTTCTCTTGTAGAATATTCAGGGTCACTTATATATATGATCATGTCATCTTCAAATAGAGATAGTTTGATTTCTTCCTTACCAATTTGCATCCCTTTAATCTCCATTTGTTCTTTTATTCCTTTAGCTAAAACTTTGAGAACTATACTGAATAGATAAGGAGAGAGAGGACAGTCTTGTCTTGGTCCTGATTTTAGTGGGATTGCTTTGAGTGTTTCTCCATTTAGTTGGATGTTGGCTGTTGGCTTGTTGTATATTGCCTTTATTATACTTAGGTATTTTCCCTGTATTCCTGATCTATCCAGGACTATTATCATGAAGGAGTATTAGATTTTGTCAAAAGCTTTTCAGCATCTAAGGAGATGTTCATATGGTTTATTTCTTTCAGTTTGTTTATATGATGGATGACGTTCACAGTTTTTCGTATGTTGAACCATCTCTGCATCTCTGGGATTAAGCCTACCTGATCCTGGTGGATGGGTTTTTTTTTAATATGTTGCTGGATTCAGTTTGCTAGAATTTTATTGACTATTTTTGCATCATTGTTCATGAGGGAGATCTGTCCGTAATTCTCTTTCTTTGTTGCATCTTTGAGTGGCTTGAGTATCAGAGTGATTGTGGCCTCATAAAAAAAGTTTGGCAATGTTCCTTCAGTTTCTACTATATGGAAGAGTTTGAGGAGTATTGGTATTAGTTCTTTGAATGTCTGGTAGAATTCTGCACTGAAACCATCTAGTCCAGGGCTCTTTTAATTGGGAGTCTTTTAATAGCAGCTTCAATTTCCTTTGGTCTATTTTGGTCATTTATCTGATCTTGCTTTAATTTTGGTAAGTGGTACCTGTCCAGAAAGTTGTACATTTCTTTTAGGTTTCCTATTTTTGTGGAATATCGATTTTCAAACTATGACCTAATAATTCTCTGGATTTTCTGGGTGTCTGTTGTTATGTCCCCCCTTTCATTTCTGATTCTGCTAATTTGGATACTGTCACTCTGCCTTTTGGTTAGTTTGGATAAGGGTTTATCTATCTTGTTGACTTTCTCAAAGAACCAACTTTTTGATTCATTGATTCTTTGTATTGTTCTCTTTGTTTCTATTGTATTGATTTCAGCCCTAAGTTTGATTAATTTCCTGTCATCTACCTTCTAGGTGAGTTTGCATCTAATTATTTTAAAGCCTTCAGCTGTGTGGTTAGGTCTCTTGCCTGAGATTTTTCTAGGTTTTTCATGTAGAGATCTAGTGCTATGAGTTTTCCTCTTAACAGTACTTTCATTGTGCCCCGTAGGTTTGGGTATATTGTGGGTTCATTTTCATTAAATTCTAGAAAGTCTTTGATTTCTTTCTTAACTTCTTCCTTGACCAAGAGATGGCTCAATTGTTCAGTTTCTATGAATTTGTAACCTCTCTGTGATTTTTGTTGTTGTTGAATTCTAACTTTAGGCCATGGTAATTTGATATGATATAAGGAGTTATTCCAATTTTTTTAATCTATTGATATTTGATTTATGACCGAGTATGTGTTCAATTTTAGAGAAAGTTTCATTTGGTGCTGAGAAATATGTAAATTCTTTCATGTTTTGGTGGAAGGTTCTATACATATCTATTAAGTCCAATTGGGTTATAACATCTGTTAGATCCCTAATTTCTCTATTTTGTTTCTGATTGACCTATCCAAGGGTGAAAATAGAGTATTGAAGTCTCCCACTATTAGTGTGTAGCATTTGATGTGAGGTTTAAGCTTTAGTAGTGCTTCTTTTACATATTTAGGTGCCCTTGTGTTGGGGGCATAAATATTGGGACTTCTACTTGGTGGATTTTTTCCTGAGATGAATAAGTAATGTTTGTGTTGGTCTCTTTTGATTGATTTTATTTTGAAATCTATTTTGTCAGATATTAGGATGGCTACACCAGCTTGTTTCTTAGGACCATTTGACTGGAAATTATTTTCCCAACCCTTTATTCTGAGCCTGTGTCTGTCTTTGAAAAGGAGATATGTTTCTTGTATGCAGCAGAATATGGGTTCTGTTTTTGTATCCATTGTGTTAGGGTGTGACTTTTTACAGGTGAATTGAGTCCATTGATATTAAAGAATATTAATGACCAATGATTGTTATTTCCTGTGATTCTTGGTGGTAGATTGTATAATTTCCCTTTTTTGGGTTTTCCTTCTGTGGTATTATCGTTTGTGGTTTCAATGGTGTATCTGGTTTTCTTAGGTTGGAGTTTTCCCTCTACATCTTTCTGGAAGACTAGATTTGTGGATAGATATTGTTTAAATCTGGTTTTGTAGTAAAATATCTTGTTTACTCCATATAAGGTGATTGACAGTTCTTCTGGGTAAGATAGTCTGGGCTGGCAACCATGGTCTTTTAGTGTCTGTATAACATCTGACCAGGACCTTCTTGCTTTCATTGTTTCCACTGAATAGTCTGGTGTTATTCTCATGGGTCTGCCTTTATAGGTAATTTTTACCTTTTGCCTTTGCAGCTCTTAGTTTTTGTTGTTGTTGTTCTGTAGGTTTAGTGGCTTGATTATTATGAGGAGGGAAGATTGGGGGGGGGGGTCTACTCTATTTGGTGTTCTGTAAACTTCTTGTATCTTCATACGCATTTCCTCCTTTAGGTTGGGCAAGTTTTCTTCTATGATTTTGTTAAATATATTTTCTGTGCCTTTGAGCTGGTGTTCTTCTCCTTCTTGGGTTCCAGTTATTCTCAGGTTTGGTCTTTTCATGGCATCCCAGATTTCCTGGACGTTTTGTGTTATGACTCTTTTGGTTTTAGTATTTTCTTTAATCCACTCCAGAGATTCCCTCTTCCATCTGTTGCATTCTGTTGGTTATGCTGCACCTGTAATTCCGGTTCATTTCTTTAGGTTTTTCTATTTACAGCTTTGTCTCAGTTCGTGCCTTCTTTATTGCTTCTATTTCAATTTTTAATTCCCAGAACTATTCTTTTATCTGTTTATTTTCTTTTTCTTGGCTTTCTTTATTTTCTTTTAGGAATTTGTTCATCTCTTTCAATTTTTTGTTTGTATTTTCTTCTATTTCTTTAAGGAAGTAATTTATATCCTCTCTTAAAGCTTCTATTATCTTCATAAAGTTGTTTTTAAGGTCATTTCCTTCTGTTTCATCTTCATTGCCATGCTCAGGTCTTGCTGTTGTAGAGCCACCAGCTTCTTCTGGTGGTGTCTTGTTCTTCATATTGTTATATGAATTCTCCTACTGTTGTCTGCCCATTGCTTCCTAGTTCACTCTTAGTCAGTTGTGGACCAGGAGGCTCTGGGGTCTCCAGTTGTTATAAGGTTCTTATTTGGCTGAGCCTGCAGCTTGAGTGCACATCTTCTTCTCTGCTTCTCCGCAAGCTGTGGAGGCAATGTCACAGGGAGACTCTGAAAAAAACTAAGGAATAATTCCCTAGGAATAAGGGCTAGAGTTCGAGGCCATAAGCAAGACACTTCCCTTTCATGTGGCCCAAATGTCCTTTGGACAGGTCTGTGACAGGTCAGAAGCCTGTACTCTGTAACAATGGAGCTTGCCCAGACAGTCAGTCATAACTTATCTAATTTAATTTTTTTCTTAAAATATAATTTAGGCTAGAAAGATGGTTCTTCATGTAAAGTACCTTTTCTCCACATGGTTTTTATTTGTTTTATGTATTGATAAGGCTCTTCTCTCAACCCTCCTTTGGAAAGCATTTTTTCTGGAACTCATTTAATTCTGGTCTGAAAATAAAATTTCTTTCTTGGCCTACAGACACCCATTCTCCTGATATTTTTTTTCTTTGGATTTTGTGGTTAGTTTGTATTTCTTATATCTCACTGTATCCTTTTTTTTATATTTTTTGTTGGTGTGCATGCGTGCATGAGTGTGTGTGCGTGTGTATATGTGTGTGTGCATGTGTGTGTGCATGTGTGTACATGCATGTATATGTGTGTGTGCATGCATGAATGTGTGTGTATGTGTGTGCATGTGTGTGTATGTGTGCATTTGTGTGTATGTGTGTGTGTGTGCCTTTTCTGGAATATAGTCTTTTTAGTTCTTCAAAAATGGTGCCTATGAGATAGGATTTTCCACTATTTGAATCCTTCAAATGGCTTTTTAAAAACTTTATATTGACTGGTAGTTTGTTTAGGTATAAACTTGAAGTTAAAATATCAATTTTCCCCAGAACATTTATAACTTTGTATTATTATCTTTGAGCATCTGCTTTTGTGTATATAAAATGTGCTCTGATTCTCATTTTTTGAATGTGATTCCTTTCAATGCATGCAACTTTTACATCATTTCTTTCTATATTTAACTGAAAAATCACAGTCATGTTTCTGTATAGATTTTGCTGTTATTGTTCATTTTTCTCATATAAGGTGAGTTGTCTTGATTATATAAATTACTTCTGGTTCTTTCTAGATGGCAGTCACATATATGTAATTTTTGAATGGTATATTGTATATCAATAATAAGTTAAGTGATACATTCCTGTACTATTTACATTTTTCTTAATTCATTCTTACCTTTTCTTCTTACACGTATGTATGCATTTTATTTAAACATTATTACTCTTAATACTTAAGTTTTACATAGCTGTAGTTTCTTGCCAGCTTGGTTCTGTTTTCTTGAAAATCAAGCAGTGAGCCAGTGACTTTATCATCTTCACAAAATCATTGGGTAAATGTTCCTGGACTTCTAAACCATTTAAATGAATTACAAACTCTAGTTCTAATTCATCAGTAGAAGAAAATCTAACTAATATCATAGACAAGATGTAGCATAGCTTTACATTCCAGTTGAAATCTTCCCTTTTGGAATACAGAGAGGTGAGTCTGGTTAGGAGACAGGAAGTAACTGAAACTTACTAAACTAGGTGAAACAAACTCACAAGTCTCTGGGAGCATCAAAAGCTGACAGGCTTCACAATGCCCTTCCTGTCTCCCCAAGGGAACTTTGGCAGTTATAGCTGCTGAGGAGATAAGACTTTGGTCAGACAGAGCTGTCTGCACACAGCTGAGATCTCCAGGGGTGGACCTTTCATGAGTCACCATCCATGCTAGGATGGGCTCTCTAGTACAAAGTTGCCTTTGAGTCACCCACACTCCTGTTAAGTCACCCCAACAAACGTATTAATTTACTAAGCTGCACTTTGTTGCAGTCAGAGCCTTTGCCACCTCGAGAGGAAGAATCTGTGCAAAGAAAATGTTAAAATTACAAAGAGAAAAATATGAGGTTATTATTCCTTCAGCTTTACAGATGTGAATAATTTCCCTTTTTGTGTCTTGGGCAACCAGATATTTAAAAATAGCATTATGATCCTTGGTAAGTTTCTGTATCATTTGAGTGAAATCAGTTAATTGTTGGGGAAAACAATGAAACTGACTACTTAAGTGTTAAAGGAAGACCTTTCTGAGAGCTAGAAGCTGTGCTTTCGAGGTAAGAATGATGAAGCCACTGAAGCGTGTTGCACAGTGAATTGTCACAGCATACCAGGTGGAGATGTGCACCAGAGCAATCGAAAGATTAATAAGCCTTCAAGTCAGCGCTGCTGAGTGCCACTGACAACTTGACGGAAAAGTTTGTGACAATCACCGTGGCTTCACTACTTTCTAATGAGATCCATGACGATGCAGCAACTGTGTCTTTTAAAATCCTATATAATGAAATATGTCACAGTTGAGGGATGCAAATAACAGCATGAGCCAATATTTTCCAAATTACCAGTACACAGCTTCCCAAAGCTGTAGGTGAAAGATTTATTCATGGGATAGGATGGACAAATGGATTTTAACATTGAAAAATTTTAATGCACAAAGGGTATTAATAAGATTTCAGATGCCACATTACAGACAGCACCGAGGACGCTACCATAGTGAGATTTTGATTTTACTAGAATGTCTACAGTATCTAGAAAAGTCTGGAAAAAGACTCTTCCCTTTCCAAACGACATATATCAATGAGTCAGATTTTCTTAGCTGATTTGACTGATGGACATCAGAAACACTGTCCAAGAAGTCTAGAGGTGAGTCAGACATTAAAGAAATCTTCAACCCTACAAAAGAATGCCTCATATTTTTTACTAATATTTGAGAACATTTAGTTTATAAAAAAACTTATTATATTAACACATAATGGCTATATTGTATTTATTAAAATGATTTAATAAGTACTTCAAATTGGTAGGGTTCGAGAGTCTGGGAATAATCCACCAGGAAGAGCAGGTTTGAGCAAACAGAAAATTTATTGAAAAAGGGAGCAGCCAGTGTCAGAATTCAACCTGGGGGATGATAAGCAATTTAAAGGGGAAAAAAAGCAGAGGGACAACATAGCAACTTCAACCAATCATAACAGGACATTGGGAGACATGGAAGGTATTAGGAAGTCTTTGAGGCCTTTGGTTCTGACCCCTGCTTATTGCCAACTAACCAGAGGAGGGTGTTACCCTGGACATTTGGGGTTTGCCATTTACTAACATCTTGGGGTGAAATGATGTTTATGGTGTAGTCATTCCCCTCTACTGAAACAGCGGCCTGACTGAAAATTTATTCCTGTTGCTAAGTTGAACTCAACAAAATGTTTCTTAGTTTTTATTCCAAGAGGGTAAATATCAAGTATCAAATACAAAGCCTTCCCAAGGGCTGGGTAAATGGCTTAGTAGCTAAGAGCACTTATGGTCCTTTGAGAGGGCTGAGTACCCACAGAGTAGCTCATAATCTTCTGTAACTCCAGTTCCAGGAGATCCAATTCCTCTCCTGGACTTGGCAGACATTTTACAAACATGGTAAACAGACATACATACAAGCAAGATGTCCATATAGAAAACAAAGAAAGAAAGAAACCTTTAAAATAAACCCCCTTGAGGTTCTCATTGGGAAAATATTAATCTGAAAGAGCAAATACATGGTAATTTAAAAGTGAGGAAGGAAAGAATAAAGAGGAATTTTCCCTTCCCAAATTTAAGTTCCTTGTTGTCATGATGCAACTCTGAGGCAGCAATAGAAAGGGAAAGCAGATATCATTTTTGGATTATAGCAAGATGGTCACTGAGCGATCAAATACCATTCAGACAGAAGGATTCTATAAATACAAGATAGAAAGTTGTATTTCTACTTCATTCCATTTCAAAAATATCTTTTTTCTGCTTACTCTTGAATAAGTGTATACTAATTTGTAGATGCCTAAATTATTTAAGTGTCTTAAGTTTAATGCAATGAATGATTGCTCAAGTACTTTTCATAAACTTGTAATGAAGAATCAGTACAAGAAGACATACGCAATGAAAAATAATAAGAAAATTTGAAAATGAGCACATCTTATATCATTAAAAAAAGTCCCCGTAAACTTCTAAGACAAATACAATATTGGGGACACTTTTCTAATCTTTATAAAATGCTAATTATGAAGCCCTAAAGACTTGCTAGTAAGAAGAGATAACCATCCCATGGGAATAAAGTGGTATAGTAGTAATTTCCAAGGTAAGGCATTCAGAGGTCTAGTAAACACATTATATTTTTTTCACTGTGATTAAGGACAGCAGAACAATTAAAACAAGTTCCATTTTGTATTAATTTTATTAGCAGAAATGTTTGATATAAAACTGTTGCACATATCTTAATTGATCTCATATTAAAAATCTGGAGCCAGATACTGGGGTAAAGGGTTAAAGATCAGAGAAGCAGAGGATGAAGCTACTACTTGGGAAGAAAGAAACTTCTCACCACTACTTAATCCTCAGGCCTAAAGGGGTAGATCTTATCTCCATGAATCCTCAGACCAAATGCCTCTCAGTCTTTAGCCAAAAAAGGAAGAACAGAGAATGGAGGGGAGGAGAGTGGAGTGGAGGCAGGGGTAGGAAGGGGCAAGGCTGAACTTCTGTCTCCTCTCCCCTTATATTTCTTTCTAGGCCTAGACAAATCACTTCTTGTCTTAATCTTCCTAGTTCTGGGATCAAAGGCCTGTATGCTCCCCAAGTACTGGGAACAGAGGCATGGGATCCCAAGTGCTGAGATTAAAGGTGTGTGCCACTCTGCCTGGCTCTGTTTCTCTTTTAGGCTGGATTAATCTCTTGTAGCCCACTGTGGCCTTGATCGCACAGAGATCCATACGGATTTCTTCCTCTACTCCCCAAGTGCTAGAATTAAAGGTGTGTGACATCACTGCCTGACCTCTATGTCTGGCTTTGTCCTCTGATCTTCAGGCAATCTTTATTTGATACACAATATATCCTCGAGAAGGACAAGGGAAAGAGTGTGTTTATCATTGTCCTCAGAATCCACAAGGCCCATCTACTGAAGGGATTTTTGCAACAGTGATATGAAACATTTTGAACGTGCCTGTGTTACACCAAAAACTTTTGCTATGGAATAAGAGGATAATTATACAATAACTTGCAAGAAAATGCACAGCTTTTGTTTGAGAATTTATAAGAAAATCAAATGGACCTAATAGTAAGGTATTAGTTGGTAAAGAATTATTCCACTCCAAATGATTTGACTTACAATAGCATCCTAAATAGCTACTAACAGCAATGGCAATATCCACGAAAGGGCACCCATGACAAACTGGTCAGTTCATACACACACACAAGCCAAGCCGATATTGGAGAATATATGTTTCTTCTTTCCCTTCTGGGCATGCAGAAAGCTGTCTTCTCTATTTCCTTGGAATTGGGTGAGATCGGGATCATATGGTTAGTTTTAGCCAACCAAGTGTGTACAGAAGTGGCCTGTATCATTTCTTGCTGAAAACATAAAGCTGAAACCTAATTCTTTCATATTCCCTTCTCTCCTGCAGTAATTGCAAACACCATGTGAGTCAGAGGACGTGGTCATGGGACAGTGGGGAACATGGTCATGGGACAGTGGGGTGTCTGGGAGCCTGATGGATGAGTAGCTGTACATAGCAGAATCTCTGCCAGCCTGTTCTGGAAAAGAGTATTATGAACTAGGAATAAATCTTTTTTATTAAGCCACTGGGAACCCAGAATTAATTTATTGCAATAGTAAAACTTACCTAGTGTGAGTAACACACTATTTTAAAACAGAAACCCACAAAAAAACGGGGTGTGTGAGTATGTACAAGCATGCAAATGTATATATTTGCTTAGCAAAATATCTGGAAAATGATATATTGAAATGCAAACTGTGAATTTCTCTGGCTGATGGATATTCATAATTATAATTTTCATTCTCTGCTCTTTTCCCTGAATTTTATACTATAAACATGTATTGCTCTCACACACAAAAACACTGAATTCATTTTCATCTCAGAAAACAAAAAGCACACTGATGCTATCTCAGGGGACTGATCTTGGTTGTTGGAGGGCTAATGTTTACACTCTTTCAGCTGTTATTTGGTGAGGATAATCATCCTTTACGCATGCTCTTCTCAGTAAACAAGCATATCGTGTTTGGGTAGGAATGTTTTCCCTCTGGACTAGTACTGAGAAGACTAGATTGAAATGGAATATAAGATTGCCAAAGTGGATAGAAGTCAAATTAGGCAGGCCTTGAATGTCAGACCGCAAAAAGAAAGACCTGGAATGGAAGAAAAGGGATTGAATGCAACTCTGAGGCCAACTGGCCCACAACATCCTGCCTGCAATTCATCTTGTCCTCTGGGTCACTGTCCAGGACTGGAAAGATTAGTCAAAATCTGTGAATCCAATCTCATAATTTAGGAAGATACTTGTGTTTTTCCTTAACGTGATTATTTTATGATGAAATTTAATAGAAAGGAAGGGAGCAAGGACCACTTTTCAAAATAGGAAATGAAAGCAGAGGCTTGAGTGCTCTCGCAGAGGGGACCAGCACTTCATTTCCCAAGCCTATGATGTGCCTAGCCCTTCTCCAGCATGACTACAGCCGCATTGCTCAGAGCTCCTCAAAGTAGACAAAGGCTGAGATGTTTGGATGCACTGGACAGAAAGTGATCCTGGAAGAGATCTCAAAGATGAGGCCACTTGCAGAGTTCAATTGATTCTTCCATGCCACCTGGTAATCTCTAAAGACTTCTAGAATCTGGAGTTTCACGCAATGTAAACATTAGGATCTCTTTCCTATAAGTAATCAAGAAAATAATGATCAACAGGGGCTGGAAAGGTGACTCTGTAATTAAGAGCATGTACTGCTCTTTCAGAGGACCCAAGTTCCTTTTTCCAGAACCTGTGTCAGGTGGCTCTCAAGTGCCTGTAAGTCCAGCTCCAGGGCATCTGGCTTCCTCTTCTGGCCTCTGTGGCTACTTAGACTCATATGCGCATACCCCAAAATAGACACACGTGCCTATACATAATTAAAAATAAAATGTATCTTTGAAAATAAAAGCCTGGAGGAAGCTGAGGCAGAGGTAACAAAGCCCATCTAACCTTTCATTAAGATGTCTCTCAGTGCCAAGTCCATGTGTCTGGTGCTTGGGGTAGTGGACAGACCCTGAAAGCCACATTTCCCCTATGCCAACTGCTGCCTGGTAATCAGAGAGAAAATTAAAGAAGAGATGCCAGTTAAAATACAGGATGTCCAAGCCACTTTAGATCAGTAACGAATAAAGTTTTAGTCTCTATATAGATCAAACACTGCATGGTGTGGAATTATACTAAAAACTCCATCTATAAGTGAGCTAAAGTTTAAATTTAACGAAGCATCCTGTGTGCTCATTTCTAATTCTTGCAACCATAAAAGATGTTCTGACAGTGACTTCCCCTTTCCACTCCAGCTATAACAGGTGGTTGCCATAGAAGCTACTGTATTCGAAGTACCAACTCCACTCCTACCCATTCCTACCCATTCCCACAACAAGGATGCTCTTACAAGTCCCGATGGGTCCCAGCTCAGCCAGCTGCTCTTCATAGATGCTGAAGATTTAACTCAAGGACAATTCGAACTTTTTCCTGTTCCCTTATAATTAGCAGTGGTGGCTGATTCCTTAATCTGTTACTTCTCAATATGCTGAAGGAACAAGCAATTTCTTACATGTTTTGGTTCCTTAACAACTAACAAGTAATTATTCACATTACATTTTCTCTGTTAAAATTCACTTGTGGTACTGTTATGTTTGGACTGGGCTTGTCTGATGAGTGCATCTATAGCTAATTCTGGAAGCAGGCAAAGGAAGTGCCATGGGAGAAATAAAGGAGAGAAATGCAGAGGGAAAGCCATCAGACTCGTGACATAAGGGATGGTACAGCAGGGGAAGAGGCTTTGGAAGAAGTGAGGTCCAGGGCTTTCTATGCACATCTTCCGGGCATCCTGACATGGGAGAGAGGATCACTGTGCTCTGAGGACTGGTGCCCAGGTAAGGAAACTGTGATGTTAGAATATGACAAAAGTCACCTATGGCCAGAATTAGAAAGTTGAGAAAGGTGTCAAAGTGCCACTGGAGAGTATTAACGGTGAACTCACCCGCTCTAAAAGCCAGGGTACCTATCTGGGGAAATCCCATCACCCAGTTTACCTAGGGCTTGAACCTCAGTGGCCCTCAGGGTGAATCAAAGCCCCCCTGGAACAGATCAGGGCCCAGAAAGTGGAGGAAGTATGTAATGGCTGTTCTTGGTTCTCAACTTGACTACATCTGCCATTCACTAAAACCCAAAAGTGGCTGGGCACACCTGCGAGGGATTTTTTTTTCCTTAAACCATTTGAAGTGACAAGAGTAATATTTAATCAGGATCTTTGAGGTAGGAAGACCAGATTTTTAAAACCAGATTTTCTTTTTAAGGTGGGAAGGTCCACCTTTAATCTGGGCCACACCTTCTGCTGACAGCCTATATATAGGACAAGAAAGAGGGAAGCTCTCTCTTTGCCTGCTTGCTCTCGCTCTCACAGACCAGTTCACTCCCTCACTGGCATTAAAACCCATTTCTTTGGGATCCCAATGTGTCTTCATTAGGGTTTCTATGGCTATTAATAATCATGGTAACTCTTAGAAAATATTTAATTGAGGCTAGTTATTTAAGTGAGCTAAAGTTTAGTAAAATCCTTTAAAGTTTAGAGGTTCAGTCCATTATTGTCATGGTGGGTGGCATGCAGACAAACATGGTTCTGGAGAAGGAGATGGGATTCCTACATCTTAACAGGCAGCAGAAGTGAATGGTTGCATTGGGCATAGCTTTAGCATAGGAGACCTCAAAGCCCACCTCTGCTGTGACATCCTTTCTAATTGTGTCACTTCCTTTGGGGGTCACTTCCTTTCAAACCACCACACATTGTATACAGAAGACTAGCTGAGACATTCAGCCTTGTAAACTGGACAAGTGCTGAATTTTTTGGATTTTCTGTTGGTAGATAGCCATTGTAGGTAGATCAAAGCTTGTAAGACATTTTAATAAATCTCCTTTGTGTGATTTATTAAACACACATTGTATACAGAAGACTAGCTGAGACATTCAGCCTTGTAAACTGGACAACTGCTGAATTTTTTGGATTTTCTGTTGGTAGACAGCCATTGTAGGTAGATCAAAACTTGTAAGATATTTTAATAAATCTCCTTTGTAATATATATATATATATATATATTATATTACACACACATACATGTAAATATATAATACATATATATAGGAATGTGCATATATATATATATACAAACACACACACACACATATATATATATATATATATATATATATATATATATATATACATGTATGCATACATATGTCATTTTGTTCCTCTAGAGAACCCCAACTAACACGGATGGATGTTAGAGAGCAGTCACATATGCAGACAAGAATGAAAAAGGTTCGCAAGGTGTAGAGCAAACACAGAGGGGCATGTAAGTGGCAAATAGGAAAGAGAAGGAAGCATTCAGAAGGTACGCAAAAGGGATGCTGGCCAGAGAGTAGAGACTGTTGGTTTTGAACATCAATGGTGTGTGAGGAAAGGGGTCAGCACAGATCCTTCCTAGTGTCCTGAGGTTTTGAAAGGCTCATGGTCCTTCCCCCAGGGCTTGACAGAGTAATGGGAAAGTCCATTATGCTACCTATTGCTCCCAACCTCCTACAAGTCAAATTTAATGAATCTAGCCTTTGCCAAGTGTGTGAGCTCTCCTGTAGGCAGAGAACAGCAACCTTCCAAGGGCTGTACTCCCTGTCTATACAGCTATATCAAAGTCTTTGGTAGTTTTTAAATAACACTGATTTATCATTGTGTACTTCTAGATGTCAAATTCAACAAAGTGAGTCTCACTGGGTTAAAGTCAAGGTCCCAACAAGGCTGCCTTCCTAGACAATCTAGGAATGTCTGCTTTCTGGTTTTCTAGCATCTAGAAGGAGCACAGATTCCAGGCTACCGCTCTGCATGAGTCTAACCTCCTTAGTACAGACTCTTTTACTCAGGAAGACTAGATTCATCTCAGAAGGCCCTGTTTACCCATTGTGCTTTTATGGACTTTACAATCAGATAACTCCCAATCAGACTCAAGATCATCCCTTTAGCAGAGAATTTGTAACCAAGGCTTTCATATAAGCTATTATAGTTACACTAGCTTCTGCTAACATCTAGGAATTAAGAAGTTTGCATTTTAAGGAACATATACTGCCTGTCATAAGGACAATAACAGAGTGTCAGTCCCTTTGACTTTGAGATGTGAAAAGAAATGGTTCTCCTGCTAATATTCCCTATGGTGACTGCTGTGGGTCATCTTGAGCTCTAGCAAGGGTGGAGAAGCTAGTTTAGGTGTCTCTTTCCTTCATACTAAAGTAAGTCACATGTGCAGAAGTGACAAGGAGACATTGATCCCAGGGTAACAAGAATCCATTATCCACAGCACTGAAAACTAGCCATTAGTCAGGGAATATTTGGGGGAGGGCTGTGCTGCTAAAATAAACCATCCTGGCCCTTCTGTGTTATGCTGAGGTACTGATGATTCCAGTGACTTCTCCAGATCTCTTGGCTAAGGACAGACACCTTCCAAAGAGAACCAGCCAGAACATAGGTCAAGAGCAAAATGGTACCTCAGACATTATACTGTTTGTAACTTGGCAGCCAGGATTTTTTGCTCTAGGGCATCTGCCAAGTTGGCCAGCAGGAGAGGATTATGGAATATGTTAAGCCAGAAAAAGTCATGTCTACTTGGCTGCAGATCCTCTAACAAACTACGAAGCCACAAAGGTCAATTGTCTGAATCCTAACTTCCTCACCTGAGAACTGAGAAAAACAGAGAGTGGGTAGTAGCCCCCCTCCACCGAAATATCTAGAAGGGCAGACTGATAGATAAGCTGCACCCCAGACAAGTATGTCTAAGTCACCATTTGCTTCTTCCTTGATTAGGTTCATTTCGCCCATACTGAGCCATCCACCCCACCCCACATGCATGCACACACACACATTGCAAACTTATCCTCGAGCTAACTCATCACACTTCCTGGTATACAGCATTTTCCCACACAGCAGCATCTCCATGTGTTTCTGTTCTTGTCTATTGTCACACTACACCCTCACTTTTCAAATGAAGAAGCAGTCTCAAGAGATTCCATGACCTAACAATGATTGAACTCCATGGGCTGTCTGCTGTAGTTGTCTTTGAAACACGGTGAGGAGGGACAGGCTCTGTTCTCACAGAACACAAAGCCAGGGAGAGCTCTGGCTATGAGGTGAGCAGTCAGAATGTGAAAATGAAAGCATTACATGCAGCAGACAGCAGATAAATGACATTCAGAGGGGTTGAAGGGAATAAAATTCTTGGGCAAGAACAGTGTCAACAGTGCTGCACTCAGATGAAAGCAGAAAAGGAATGGAAGGAGTGCAATAGATGTGGGAGAGGAGGAGCATATGTGGGGGAGGAGCAGATGTGGGAGGGGAGGAGCATATGTGGGGGAGGAGCAGATGTGGGAGGGGAGGAGCATAGTGGGGAAGGAGCAGATGTGGGAGGGGAGGAGCCTATGTGGGGGAGGAGCAGATGTGGGAGGGGAGGAACAGATGTAGGAGAGGCAGATGTGGGAAGGGAGGAGCAGATGTGGGCAGGAGGAGCAGATATAGGAGGGGCAGATGTGGGAGGGGAGGAGCAGATGTGGGCAGGAGGAGCAGATAAAGGAGGGGCAGATGTGGGAGGGGAGGAGCAGATGTGGGAGGGGAGGAGCAGATGTGAGGGAGGAACAGATGTAGAAGGAAAGGAACAGATGATGGAAAGGGAGGAGCAGATGTGGGAGCAGTGAAGCAAATGTGGGGGTGGAAGAGCAGATGTGGTAGAGGAGCAGATGTGGTAGGGGAGGATAGATATAGGAGGGAGGAGCCGATGATGGAGCAGAGGAACAGATAAGCCTCTTTCCTGAGGAAGACTGACCATGACTGCTTCCATTGCCTACTGACATATTATCTCAGATGCTTCAGCCTTCTAATGGGGACTCAGTATCAGTGACTCCCTGGGACGCTCCAATCCTTCAGCAGTAGATTGGAGCTGCTACAGCATCCATTTTTCTGCATGAACTCTCTTTTATTGTATCAAAATTCCCAACACAAGCAACTTAAGGACAGAGTTGGTTTTTGCCTCAGTTTCAGGGGACACAGTCCATCAAGGCAGAGAAAGCACAGTGGCTAGAGTGGGTCAATCTGTGGCCACAACAGTGAGAATCAACATCTTCTCAAATGACACTAACCAGGAGAGAGCTTGGGCTGGAACCAGAAATAAGTACAGCTTTTGGAAGGTCCAGCATCAGACACCCACTTCTGCTAGCAGGAATATACATCTCAAAGGTTCAACAACTTCCCTAGATAATACCACCATCTGGGGCCCAAGTGCTCATACATTCCAACCTGACAGAGACTGAATCATAAGAGGTAGCTGACTGAGTTCTCTGCCTCTCTGCCATGTATGTAGCTACTGTAGATTATCCAGCCTCTATCATGTGATCTAAACCAACAATTCCAACAATTAACACTGGAGTTGTTCCTCCAACTGTGGCACATGACCCTGCATGGGGGTCATATAGCTGAATATACAGGAAGTCATATAAAATTTGGCAACAATTAAAGGTTTTGAAGCATATGTCCATCAAGACTTAATTCAAAAATCAAATGTATAGTGAATCTGAGGTGCCTCTGGCTGTGTCCATCTGTGTTGCATTGGTTCTGAACATACAATGCACACACATTGTTCTCTGCACACCATCATACCACACAGTATCAGCAAATGCTTCCCCAAACACCTCAGTTCAGATTCAAAACCATCATATGTTGTGAATTACATTGTTTTAACTCTACACACAAACTTGTCTGCTTTCATAGAAATAGTGGTTTATTACAGTCACTTTGGACTCATCATGTCCTTGAGTCAAGAGGCTAAGAAAGTAGTAACAATAGTACCAGGGTGACTGTTCTAGACTACCAAGGGAAACTCAAATGGTACTGTACAGTTAAGGCAAAGAAAAGTGTGTTGGAAATACAAGAAATCCCTCAAGCATCTCCTAATATCACCTATGGTTATTGTCCATCGGGAATGAAAGCATAATTATGGCAGACTGAGAATGGCTTAGATCCTTCAGGAATGGAGGTATCCTTAACCTTTCTGGGTGAAGAGCAAGACCTGATCAAGACAGTGGGGGTATCGAATGGATAGACAGTAGCCTTAGATACCATCTATGCCCATATGCCCATTACAGAAAAGGATTGTAATATCACAAATGCTCTTTTTCTATTTTGTTAATGTGTATTTTGTATGATAGTATATCTTTGTTAATATCACACACACACACACATATGGTGGTTTTCATAAGAATGGCCCTCATAGGCTTATGTATTTTAATGCTTAATCATCAAGGAGTGGAACTGTTTGAAATGGATTAGAAGAATTAGAATGTATGGGTTTGTTGGAGGAGGTGTGTCCCTGGGGATAAGGCCCTGAAGTTTCAAAGGCCCACACCAGGCCCTGTCTCTTTCTCTCTCACATATTGATAGGGCCACAGACCTCTTAGGTAGAGGGGAGGATCTGTTAATTGGTTCTTCAGCTTCTAATGGCTCTTGGCCTTCTTTGGTTAGAGGTCACAACACAACTGTATTTGCTGGTGACACTGTAACCCCCTCCACCTTTTCCATATACAGTACATCTTACAGAGATTCCTAGGTTTGCACTTAGGACCCACTTTGGTAAGTCAAGCTAAGTTCCTCTCAAGATCATTTACAGATTCCCTGGACTAAAATGTCAATGTGATTTTTGGCTGAGGGCACAGACAACACCAGGGGATCTAGAAAAGGGATACCACTGATACTGAAGCAGAAAGAGATACCTGCTTTGATTGTGCAGACCATCTGGAACTTCCTTAAAGTGAACTGAGGAACACCAGCGATGGCAGAGCTAGTTAATCTGAGGAATACCAGAAATGATAGAGCTGGTTAGGCCTGAGGAACACCCAAGATGGTAGAGATAGTTTAGCCTAAGGAACACCCAAGATAACAGAGCTAGTTAGACCTCCTAAGTGGCCACAATCTTGCCTGGTTTGCAAACAGAAATGAAACTTAATTTCATAAATGGATACAGTGTAGAAAACTCAAACTTACGTGCCCCCGATTGAAAGTGAATCAAAATATGTGTTCATATAATTGGGGACTAACTAAGGGGAAAGACCGGAGTCAGCAATGGTGGTATCACTGCAGTCAATTTCTTCTCTGTCCTGTTTTCTCAGGAAATATCTACTCTCCAATCTCCTCACAGGGCTTAGAACCCTGTTCAGACAGGTGCTCTCACTCAAAGAACATTTTCAATAGTGTTGTGTCTCAGTTCAGAGGTTCCCACTCAGGGCTGCCCTGGTGGAAAAAACAGCAAGTGCAAGGAAGGGAACACCTGGGTACAAGGTCATTTGGAAAGCTCCTTTCTCTCCTCTGCTTAACCCCCAGGGGTGGGTCCCTTAATACCCAGGGCTTCTTGAAAATACAACAGGGACCTTGGGAAACTCAGGAATTCCTTCCATTGAAGGGCTAACAAAAGACCAGGCGAAAGTGGAAATCATGTGACATTTTTCTCTTTAAAACAAAATGAACTAATGGGCAGTAGAAATACCGGAGATTGGTGGATGGCAGCAGCAGGAAGGCAGAAGGGGGATGGCTGTATGGAAGCAGGGGGTTTCCTCTGAACTGGGCAGAAAATGCACTGGAATTAGGTGGTGATGGTGGTGGGGCTACACTGTGATGACCTTCAGGGTCGCTAAACTGTACCCTTTAGAACAAAGTGGTAAAGAGTAAGAACATGTATGTTAGAGTAAGAACATGTATGTTATATTTATTTATGTATAAATTTTAATAATAACATATTTTATTAGAAAGAAAAGAAAGAGAAAATGCACATTTGGGAAGGAACTATGAAGTGCTCCACACGGTGTCTTTACATAGCAGGCTCTATCCCATAGGGAGCAGCTCCACCCTGAAAGATCAAGACCACTCAGAGTGAGGGTTGCCGCCTGCTGAGACAGCTCCTACAGCCAATCAGCCAGCAGCAGCAGCTCTTCCGGTTGACCTGGAGCCTTTGGGAACCTGCAGCAGTTCCTTGTGGTGGAACTGTGCAGTCTACAAAGGTCTTAGACTCAGCACCCTGCTCTTCCATCATCAGCTCACAGCCAGGAGGTGAGAGTAAGCCAGGAAACACAGTGCTGGATGGCAGACTCTGCAGGGTTTACTGTGAACAAGAGGTGGGAAATTATGCCTCATGTGCCCATCTCTCTACAGAGATGACTGGAGGTCAAGTGTCCTGGTCAAGCTGTTGTGATTTAGTTGTTCTTCTGTACGCTTGGAGGTGGATCTGTTCACTGGAGGTGCACAGAAGCTATTAGACAATCAATAACGATATTGTTTAACAGGCCAAAGTTCAGAGTCTCTTTAGAGACTCAAACCAAACTCATCTATATGGCTCTGTAAAATAAAATTAAATTAAAAGTCACATAATTCTAATATACAGTTGCACCCAGTACTCATTTTCATTCCAAAAGGGAAGAACAGGAGCATCAGAAGAAGAAACAAGTGTGATGGAGCCAGTTGCTTTCTTCAGATTGGACATAGTCATCACTGTTTTGAAGACACAATGCTGTTACGTCACTCAGAGGTCAAGCCTATTAATATTTCCTCATGGAGGGAGTGGGTGAATGGCCACAAGACTCACGAGACTCATCAGATTTATGAGGTCCATGAGATGCTCACAAGGCCTTCCTGAGGTAGGCATGAATCGGGACATCTGTGTAGGGATGCAAGTCCTCACAGATGTCCTGATTCATGACAACCTCAGGAAGGCCTGCGGAGAGAGGTGATTCACAGCTTCCTCTCTCCTCAAAATCCCAAACATCACTCTAGAGAAGGGTAACACATTGCTAGGATAGGATTTCTCAGTGAGGTTGCTGCCTGTAAAATTCCCCAGGGACCTACCCATGGCGTAGGTATCTTTAAATTACCCCGATCCTATAAGTAGCCCCACGACAGTTATCAACTTACCATGTGTACCTGGATAGAATACTATATTTGCTCTGTTACTCCACCTTCTTTCAGGGTAAATAGATTTTATTCATGTCTCTCTGGGAAACTTCATACAATTAATGGGATCAAAGTGATCTCAAAGACTAGCAGGGTTGATCTTACATTCTGTAGCTCACTGATCAGCATCCAGGACACACAGTGTCATCTTGTAAACTTGATTGGACTTGAGCAACCTTATGCTATGATCTTGCCACTTGTGAGACACAAAGTTCTTCTCTTGGACCAGTTCTACCAGTTTTTTCAGGATTCCTCAGTAGATGAATCTTTTTTGTGTCATTCAACATCCTGGACTCTCTACTACAACTCAGCAAAGTTCCATGCATAGCACCCTGTAAGAGACTCCCCGGCAGGAAATCTGACCCTCTTGTACTCATCTGGTCCCATCAACTTTTCTTTGAAATTCTGGTGACTGTCTTCTTGACCCTACAATTCTTGCATTCTAAATTCATCCCAAACCAACACCAGGTAAATATGCCATATTCTAATGACATGAAATAGAATGGTCTCCTTTGGACCATATTGAGAGAGCTCTAAATGCCTGGGCCACTGAACCTGGAAAAATACTTCCCTGGGTGGCTTGTTGCAAGCAGAGCCTCCTAATGTCATTTTTTTTTCAAAATAAAGTCTTTTAAAGGAACTTTAAGTTTTATATTGCAGAACTTACACTGCATGTGTATATGCATGCGTGCATGTGTACATTTGTGTGTGGGGGTGTGGAGGTGGGTGTGGGGTGTTTCATCGATTTCTGAAATGAATCCAAAGCATCTTTTCTGTTGTCCCAGTGTAAAGAAGGGAGGAAAGATTCATTTTGGTTTGTGGTTTCAGAGGATTTCATTATGGCAGGGAAGGCAAGGCAGGAGAATTGATCTCAGAGCAGCAGGGATGTGGTTGAAGCTGTCTGAGTCCTGGTGGGTCAGGCAGCAGAGACTAAAACCAGTACCAGAAGCCAGATCTGGTCCTCAAGAGTGCTATACTTCCATCAGTTGGACCCCATCTCTCAAAGGGTTCAGCAGCTCCCAAAATACTGCCCCCAGCTGGGGAACAAGCATCAAAGCTGGGGACTGTTCAGATTCAAAACACAACAGGTTCCTACCAAGACCTGCTTTAAAATCAATATTTCTTATATTGCTTCAGATGAAATTTTACTTTATGTGTTCCTATCAAGCTACAGTCACTACAGGAAAGTTTGTAAATTGTTAGTGCATGGTTGGGCGCTATCGCGGGCTGAGACTATTCATAGAATAAGATGCCGACTCACAAATGGTACATCCGTCCCTTTCAGGTTACTGTCATCCTACCCTGCACCCAAAGTGACCATGATCTTGAATTCTCACCACAGATGAGCCTTGTGAGACTCTCGGCCACACATAAACTGGATCATATGGTGAGTACAGTTGCTTTTTCAACTTATAATAGGGTTGCACCCCAACCAACCCAATGTAAGCTGCAAATATCACACATCAGAAGGCACTGAATTCCTCCACCCTATCAAACATCCTAGAGGCAACACCTACACTGATTCGTTGCTTCATTGTCCCCAAATGTGTGGTTGCCTGAGAGCTGTGGCTGACTTCAAGGAAGTATCCAAATAGATTCTGAGAGCCTGGGAAAATAAAAAGTCAAACCTGGAAGTAAAATGTCTGCTAAATGGGGACCATGTTCTTATCATTGCAAAAGGTGAACAATTAAAAGCCAAGCTACCGTAAGATTTGGCATCTGTCCCTATCTCTTTCCTGTTCCATATCTTTTGTCCAACAATGTCTTTGCACATTCATATTGTTGCACGAGGCTTACTTAAGGTTTGCTCATTCTGTAGTTGTATGGTATTTGTTTTCTTCTATGAATATAACACCACCTGTCCACTCTAATGTTGAGGACATTTGGGTACTTTCCAGTTTGGTGGTATTGTAAGTGCTACAGACATTACATCTCAAACCTTTCTCTGAACTTTGTGTGAATTTTTAACCATAGAATAGCTTATTCTTAAGAAGGTTTCTCTTGGTGCTACTCAGCTGCCTCATCTTTAAGCCTCCAGTGAAGTTTCTTGCATATGCAAATGTTAGGCTCAAAATATAAAAATAAATGGAATAATATCCCAAATCCCCACCAGTGTAGTAAGTAACTATGCACTGGGATATTCACAGGCACAGTGCTGTATTGCATCATATCATATTATAGGATGATGAACAAGCAGAGAATGCTTTGCTACCATTCCCTGGGATACGCCAAGGCCATATTGCATCTGCGCAGCCTCACTCTCCCCAGCCTGTGCAGCTGTTAACTTGTGTTGGGTAAATTAGTAAAGTTTCTTGACAAGGGTAACCAGAAAGCCCAGGGAGCTGGATGAAAATCATATGACAGTGCACCTCACATGTCGGCTATATGCATCCTTCTCTTTTACTCGGATGCTTTGATTTCATGAAACAGTTTTCCATTTTTATCTAAGCCAGTGTTCATATTATAGAGAAAAGGCTCTTGGGGGTAAATGAGGACCAATTTTCAGGGGTGGCATTGAATGGAGACTAACGAAAGAAAGCTAAAATAATGTGCTGTGTGCAAGTTGGAGATAAGTTGGAGATGGTTTAGTTAATAAAGTGTCTAACATGCAAGCATGAGGACTTGAGTTCAATCCTAAACCCTTGCAAAAGAGTCAGGTGTATAGTGCACACTCTGAATCTCCACGGGTGAGGTGAAGACAGGGCTAGATTCTGAAACATGCTGATGAGTTAGCCTGGCTGGATCTGGAAGGCACAGGCCAATGAGAGACCTTGTCTCAAGAACACAGAGGTTGTTTATTGGCCTCCACATGCATACATGTAAACACACACACACACACACACACACACACACACACACACACACACACACACACATGTGAGAGGGAGAGAGAAAGACAGAGAGAGAGAGAACGTGCATATGGATGAGAAAGGGAGGAGGGAGGAGAAGGAAGAGAGAATGGAGGAGAGCCATTGAACTAAATAGAGGTGTCAGATGCTGAAGATAAGATTTGAACAACTGATTTTAAATCTGCACCCAGTATGGTCCGCGTGCCTAGAAAGGATAAGTCAAGTCCATTATCCATTGGTCCAGATGAGAAAAAAGGCCCAGGAAGGCAATTCCTACCTTATATTAACCAACCTCCCTTCATTTCACTTTCTATATTAAAGAATCCCACAGGGTTCATAACAGAATTCTGCGATATAAGTATTTTTTTTCTCCAAATCAAAAGCCTGGAGAGGAAGTCTACAAGGTTTAAAAAACAAAAGTTGAAAAGTTCCCTGAACGTCTCAGAGCTCTAAGAAAATATGCATTAATATTGATAGCTTTTCAATAAATGCTGGTGAGGGAAATATCTCTTCCCAAAGGAAGTACACAGAATTGCTTTATTTCAGATGATTTCCCACAATTCCTCTAAACTTTCCATAATTCACTCCCATCTACCTCTGAGAAGAAAATAAAATAAAATTGCTTTTTAGAAGTCTCAATGAACCTTTCCACTAGGAGAGGCCATTGCCCTTGTCAAACTGGTGATCATGGCAAGAGTTCCTGAGGCTCCAGTGAGGATCAGTTTCACTTGTGAGACAGAGAGGAGTCTCCTGGGAGCCCAGTCCACACAGGGATGCATGCTCCTCTTCTTTTCCAGCAAAGATAAATGATTAACTACAAAAAAAAAGAGTAGTTACTGCGTAGAAAGTTCTCAGGTGGCCTGAACTGGTCACTTTCCAGTTTAACTCCAATATATTTGCATGTTTGTCTTTTCATCTGTTCCCTGGACACCTAGTCCAAGAGTTTCTCAGTGCATTTCATTTATGGTAATGTTATCAGTGACTAGGACATCCAGGGATTGTTTGGCTCCACTGTGAGGACAGCAGAGCAATGGAGCTGTGGGGTCTGCCCCATCCCAGTGATAGAGGATGCAAAGGCTAAATCTGCAAACCAAATGATAGAAAAATGAATACCATATTGTCTCACCAATGAAATAACTAAACATAATTAAGATGTCCTCATGGTGCCAACAGGAACTCATCAGTTATATCAGGGTCTCTTTCCAAAGGACTCATCTGCAGCTTATCCCCTGTGTTAGACAAGGTTCCACACAGAAGCAAACTGGTAGAAAATATTTGTCATCATAATAGGGATACACAGCAACTGGCATGTGTTATTTACTCAATGCTCTGGCCCAAATGTGGGGAGGGCATATCCTATGTTGTACACTGCAGGAGACAAGGGGAAAACCTGTGCGGCATGGCTATGCTGCCTCGTTGAACCTATGAGATGGTCAGAAGACAGATAAAAGGTATGTTAATAATCTGCTGAGCCAGATGAAAGGAGGTGAATGGCCAGAGTGAGTGAGCAATGAATCAGGATTGTCGTGCTAGACAAAATGGTAAACTCAGCATGCATCTGAGTTTAGAAAGCATGTCTGTGCTCTCAAGATGACTTAAAGAAGAATCCAAAAAACATTCTATTTGGACAAGAGTGAAAGCAATGATTTTAACAACCTTGGGGTGATGTTTTCATTAGTTTCATGGGTGAGAATTAGGGATGACAGCCAGCATCTAATTCACCCATTGAAAGATGCAGATGGGGAAGAAGAGAAAGTATATTGTATTCAGAGGGACCAGCCTGTGAGAAATGGACTCCTGATTGCCTGTGACTATTCTAATTGTAAATGAAGGTGCATTAATATAATAAAACCTGTGGTTTGTTACACTATATGCTAAGTTATTTACATAAATAATAAATAAAAACTTCCTTATCTCAGTAAATGCTCATCCAATTAAGGATAAGTAGTAATACCATATGACCAAGCTATACTCCTCCATGGCATACACCCAAAGGATTCTACAACCTACACCTCAGATATTTGCTCAGTCAGGTTCATTGCTGCTCTATTCATGAAAAAGCTAGGAAATAGAAGCAACATAAATGTCCTTGAACTGATGAATATATAATAAAATATGCCATGCATATGCATATATTGTGTGAATATACTGTGGAATAATATTCAGCTGTAAAGAAGAATGAAATTAGGAAATACCAAAATAAGTGAATAGAACTAGAAAAAAGTCATATTGACTGAGGTGGTCCAGACCCAGATCATGTTCCATATTCTCTCTCATCAGAGGCTCCAGACTCTAACCTTCAGATGTGAGTACACATTCTAGAATAATCGCAGAAACAAGGAAAAGTAAACAAGGACTGTTGCCAGGATGGAGGGGTAGGGGTAAAATAGAGAAGAGATCGGCAGAGTACAAGTGATTTAATCAGGAAATGGAAAATACATGGGGATCTAATCAGGGATGGAGGAGGGAGACAAAACCAAAGAAAGAGAAAGGAGGCAAAATAATAGTCAGACTGTCTAGGAAAGTGATAAGGAGCCATGCTATTAACTATCTACCTAAAAGATACCTATAATACACATGACTCACTGTACAAATTTACATATATAGTTTAAATGGAAACTTTTAATTTGGGACAACAATGCTTCCTCCAGGAGCCGAAGACCATCTTACAGAAAGCCAAACACCATACATGAGAAGCCCTATTTTCAGCCATTTTCAAGGTTGTCCAAAGAGCTCCCAAAACATGATAACCCGAAGATGTAATAGTGACATAACACCCAGGATTAGCAAAATCATGGATTTTGAAAGAGACTCCACAACTCTCATTTTATGAAACCAATATAATACCTAACCATATTTGTCCTTATACCAGTAGATACACTTTTCAACTTCCATCAATAAAAATTCTCTTTAAAATAGACAAAGACCATTACAAAAAACCAAAACCAATACATTTCGATGTTTGGAGCCCAACCACAATTGATATATCCACAAAACAACTCTTGTACCTAAGGCTCCTGAAACATTGAAGAAAAGGAGATGGAAATAAGATTGTAAACTGATAAGGGGGTTTGCTGTGAGATTATGTCTCTGAATAGCCTCAGAAGCTGTACCCATAAAGTCTCACCAACAGACTGCTTAACATTGACTGACCAATATCAGCAACAGACCAGTTAAAGTGAAGGAGAAATCCCACCAGGCCTCAACCCCATACAACTAACTAAGGAAGGTCAAGAGCATGAAATATTGTTTTACTCAGGGAAGAGCTCACCGAGTTGTTTATCCAAACCAAATAATTATCCAGAATAACATACACAGGTGTAACATTATTATACAGACTGAGTAGGTTATGATTATAAATATTTATGCATATACATACACATGCATATACATGTAGTAAACAATGAAAAGAGTTCATAAATACAAAAGAGAGAAAGGACAAATATGTAGGAGGCTTTGGAGGGAGGAAAGAAAAATGTGTAAATGCTGAAATTACAGAATAATTTCAATAAAAGAGTGTTGCACGAATGAATGAGACTCAGGGATAGATTCTGAAGAAGTTGGAGATACTAGAGGGAATAAACACCACAGTCAAATCTTACCCAGCTGTCTTCCAGCTTCCTCAGCCTTGATTCCCTTGGAATGGTTTTCACTGTGTTTGAATCCCGACTTAAGTATTCTTTAGGTAATTAAGGCGTGGCCCCACCACACCACCTTGGGAGCCTGGAATTCCTTCTATAATCTGAAGTGACCTGGACTCAGTTGGGATTAAGGGTGTAGGTCACCACTCCCAGGATACTCCCTGTGCTGGGATTAAAGGTTTGAATCACCACTCTGATTTTCCTAGACTGACTGTGGTTAGAGCTTTGGGACTTCTGGAGCTTTTACTAACCCCCCACATAGACTGGGTAGATTCCCTCTCATATCTCCAAAACTTCTGAAACTTTATTAAATCCCCACAAAAGAGATAATGCCTTTAAAATGTGAATAGTAAAGAAAAAAACAACAACAACAATATGAAGTCCAAGATGAAGTAGTCCAATATTAAAAAAAAAAAAAAAAGAAAAATCTAGAAGCCTCCCTCCTGGTCCACAGCTAAATAAGAGCCCATCCATGAAAAGACCAAACCTGTGAATAACTGGAATCAAAGAAGGAGAAGAACACCAGCTCAAAGTCACAGAAAATATATTCCACAAAATCATAGAAGAAAACTTTCCCAACCTAAAGAAGATAATGCCTATAAAGATACAAGAAGCTTACAGAACACCAAACAGAGTCAACCTGGCAAAAATATCTGCTCAGCACATAATAATCAAGCCACTAAACCTACAGAACAACAACAACAAAAACTAAGAGCTGCAAAGGCAAAAGGTAAAAATTACCTATAAAGGCAGACCCATGAGAATAACACCAGACTATTCAATGGAAACAATGAAAGCAAGAAGGTCCTGGTCAGATGTTATACAGACACTAAAAGACCATGGCTGCCAGCCCAGACTATTATATCCAACAAAACTGTCAATCACTATAAGTGGAGTAAACAAGATATTTCACAACAAAACCAGATTTAAACAATACCTATCCACAAATCCAGCCATATAGAAAGCTCTATAGGGAAAACTCCAACCTAAGGAAACCAGATATACTGTTGAAACCACAAACAATAGATGATACAACAGAAGAAAAACCCAAAGAAGGGAAATACACACAAACTACCACCAAAAATAACAGAAAATAACAATAATTGGTCATTAATATCTCTTAATATCAATGGACTCAATTCACCTATAAAAAGACACATTCTAACATGATGGATAATAAAAACAGAAGCCATCCTTCTGCTGCATACAAGAAACACACCTCAACTTCAAAGACAAACACAGGCTCAGAGTAAAGGGCTGACAAAAGACTTTTCAATCAAATGGTCCCAAGAAACAAACTGTTGTAGCCATAGTAATATATAACAAAATAGACTTCAAAGTAGAATCAATCTTAAGAGACCAGAATGGACATTACATATTTATCTCAGGAAAAATCCACCAAGATGAAGTCTCAATTCTGAATATTTATTCCCCAAACACAAGGAACCTACATTTGTAAAATAAAAACTGCTAAAGCTAAAACCTCACATCACACCCCACACACTAATAGTGGGAGATTTCAAGACCCCACTTTCATCCTTTAATAGGTCAACCAGACAGAAACTCAACAGAGAAATAAGGTTTCTAACAGCTGTTATGGCCCAAATGGACTTAATAGATATATACAGAACCTTCCACCCAAACACAAGGAATATACATATTGTTCAGTACTCCATGACACTTTCCCTAAAAACTGACCATATACTTGGTCATAAAGGAAATATCAATATATACAAAAAATGGGAATAATTTCCTATAGCTTATCAGACCACCATGTTCTGAAGTTAGAGTTAAATAAGAACAAAAATCACAAAAAATCTACAAACTCATGGAAACTGAACATCTCTCATTTGAACCACCTCTGGGTCAAAGAAGAAGTTAAGAAAGAAATCAAAGACTTCCTAGAATTTAATGAAAATGAATCCACAACATACACAAACTTAAGAAATACAATGAAAGCAGTGTTACAAGGAAAACTCATAGCACTAGACACTTATATGAAAAACCTAGAAAAATCTCACACAAGAGATGTAACAGTACAGCTGAAGGCTTTAGAATGATTAGAAGCAAACTCACCTAGAAGGAGTAGACAGCAGGAAATAATCAAACGTAAGGCTGAAATCAATACAATAAAAACAAAGAGAGCAATACAAAGAATCAATGAATCAAAGAGTTGGCTCTTTGAGAAAGTTAACAAGATAGAGAAACCCTTATCCAAACTAACCAAGAAGCAGAAAAGGAGTATCCAAATTAACAGAATCAGAAATGAAGTGGGGGACATAACAACAGACACCCAGAAAATCCAGGGAATTATCAGGTCATACTCTGAAAACCTATACTCCACTAAAATAGAAGACCTAATAGAAATGGGCAGCTTTCTGGACAGGTACCACTTAGAAAATTAAATCAAGATCAGATTAAAGACCTAAACAGACCTATAACCCCAAAGGAAATTGAAGCTGTTTTTAAAAGTTTCCCAAGTGAAAAAAGCCCGGGACCAGAAAAATTCAGTGAGAATTCTACCAGACATTCAAAGAACTAATACCAATATTGATCAAACTTCCATACAGTAGAAACTGAAGAAACATTGCCTAATTCTTTTTATGAGGCCACAATCACCTTGATTCCCAAGCCACTCAAAGATGCAACAAAGAAAGAATTACAGACCAATCTCCCTCATGAACATTGATGCAAAAATACTCAGTAAGATTGTGGAAAATCAAATCCAACAACTTATCAAAAAACTTATCATCCACCATGATCAAGTAGACTCCATCCAAGAGATGCAAAGATGGTTCAACATACGAAAAACTATGAATGTCATCCATCACATAAACAAACATCATCTTCCCATTAGATATTGAAAAAGCCTTTGACAAAATCCCTTCATGATAAAAGTCCTGGAGAGATCAGGAATACTGAGAAAATACTTAAATATAATAAAGACAATATACAGAAAGTTGACAGCCATCATCAAACTAAATGGAGAAACACTCAAAGCAATCCCACTAAAATCAGGAACAAGACAAGGCTGCCCTCTCTCTACTTTTCTGTTCAATATAGTTCTTCAAGTTTCAGCTAAAGCAATAAAAGAACAAAAGGAGATTAAGGGGATACAAATTGCAAAGGAAGAAATCAACTATCTCAATTTGCAGATGATACGATTATATACATAAGTGATCCCCAGAATCCTACCAGGTAACTCCTACAGCTGATAAACACCTTCAGCAAGGTCGCAGGGTATAAGATTAACTCAAAAAATATCAATAGCCCTCCTAATAGACTAAGAAGGAAAGGGCTGAAAAAGAAATAAGGGAAACATTACCTTTTATAATAGCTGCAAATAGCATTAAATATCTTGGGGTAACTAACCAGAGTAGTAGCAGACCTGTTTGATAAAAACTTTAAGTCACTGAAGATACAAATTGAAAAGGATATCAGAAAATGGAGAGATCTCTCATGCTCTTGGATAGGTAGGATCAATATAACAAAAATGGCAATTTTATCAAAAACAATCTACAGATTCAGTACAATCCCCTTGAAAATCGCAACACAATTTTTTTATAGACCTTGAAAGAACAATACTCAACTTCATGTGGAATAGCAGGAAACCCAGGATTGCCAAAACAATCCTGCTCAGTAAAAGAACTTCAGGAAGAATCAATATCCCTGACCTCAAGCTATACTATAGAGCTTCGGTAACAAAAACAGCCTGGTACTGGAATAAAAACAGACTTGTGGATCAACTGCATTGAATTGAAGACCTCAACATTAACCAACACACCTACGAACACCTATGACAAAGAGGCCAAAAATATTCAATGGAAAAAAAGTATCTTCAATAAATGGTGTTGGCATAACTGAATGTTATAGTATGTAGAAGAATGCAAATAGATCCAAATCTATTACCCTGCACAAAACTCAAACCCAAGTGGGTCAATGACCTCAACATAAACCCAGATCCTTTGAACTTTATAGAAAAGAAAGTTGGAAATACCCTCCAAGGCATTGGCACAGGTGACCACTTCCTAAATATAATACCAGTAGCACAGACACTAAGAACAATAATTAATAAATGGGGCCTCCTGAAACTGAGAAGCTTCTGTAAGGCAAAAGACACAGTCAGTAAGACAAAAACAACAGCCTACAGAATGGGATAAGATCTTCACCAACCCTGTATTGGACAGAGGACTGATCTCTAAAATATGTAGAGAACTCAAGAATCTAGAGCCCCAAAATCTAAATAGCCCAATTAAAAATGGAGTTCAGAGCTAAAAGGGGAATTCTCAACAGAAGAATTACAAATGGCTAAAAGGCACTAAAAAGTGACTCAACATCTTTAGCCATCAGAAAAATGCAAATCAAAACAACTTTGAGATACCACCTTACACCTGTTAGAATGGCTAAGATCAAAAACACAGATGACAGTCTATGCTGGAGAGGATGCAGAGCATGGGGAATACTTCTCCATTGTCGGTGGGAGTATAAACTTGTACATCCACTCTGGAATGCAGTATGGAGATTCCTCAGAAAACTGGGAATCAATCTCTCCAAGGATCTAGCAATACCACTATGGGGCATATATCAAAAATGCACATTCGTACACCAAAGGCATTAGTTCAATTATGTCCATAGCAGCATTATTCCTAATAGCAAGAACCTGGAAACAACCTAGATGCCCAACAACTGAAGAATGAATTAACAAATTGTGGTACATCTACTCATTGGTGTACTACTGAGCAGTTAAAAAAAAATGGCATCTTAAAATTTTCAGGCAAATGGATGGACTTGGAGAATATCCTCCTGAGGGAAGTATCACAAGCCCAGAAAGAAAGGCATGGGATGTACTCACTGCTAAGTGGATTTTAGACAAAAAGTAAAGCAAACCACAAGCCCTGAACAGCTGGTGATTAGAAGGAACTTAAGGGAGACATCCAGAGATTCTGCTAAGAAGAGAAAATAGAGAAGCTCACCTTAGCAAATTGGGGTCATAACAGTTGCAACCTAGAAGAGTTGGAAACAAATCTTTGAGGAAGGAGATTGTTGAGTGAGAGGAGCAAAGAGAGATAGAAATAGATGGATATCTCAATAGAGGAAGCCAATGTGGGGTTGGAAAGAGACTGGGTGCTAGGTCCTCCAAGAACTCACAGGATGTCCCTGGTCAAGTCTCCAGACAATAATGAGGGGGTGCCTGAGCTGGACTTCCCCTATGATCGGGTGGGTGACCCCCTAGGGTGTCGTCACAGACCCTACATTCAACAGGGAATAGAGGTGAGATTCATGGCTGAGTGCTATGCAGAGCTCCTGGTCCAGCTGTGAGCATGGGAGGAGTGTCTGTGTGAGCAAAGGGATGGGGATTGTGAGGAAAGTTCCTGCAGTGATGGCTAGCTGGAGCTCTTGGGGGCCTACTGAATCATGAGTGTACACTGGAAATCCACTGGGAAAGGGAGCTGGGTACTCCAAGGGTAGGCTACTGTCGCCTGCCATGAGCACTGTGTGGAGACTCGCGCGGTGGTATCAGACTGTGTTCCGGTGCATGGGCTGGCGCCTTGGAGCCCATACCTTGCAGAGGAACACCCAGCCCAGCCTTGACTTTGGAATGAGGAAATCCTACTTTTTGGAGTGGATGTGCCATGCTGAGCTGACCGACCTTGACCTTGGGACTTCTTGCCCTTTTGGGGGAGGGGATGGGTGGATGGGGAGGGCAAGGCTAAAAGGCTGACTGGGAGGGTTGGGAGGAGGAAAAGGAGGGGGAGCAGGGGGATACATAGATAAAAATGACATTTTTAATTCAATAAATAAATATTTTTTAAAAAAAGAAAAATCAGAGTCAAAAATAAGGGGGGGGGGGGTAATGAGTTGGAGAAGTGAGCATAAGCATTTGCTCACAAGTCTAACGACTCAAGTTCAATCCTCAGAATCCACATAACGGAAGGAGAGAACTGACTTCTACAATTTTCCTTTGCTTTTAATGTGTCCGTGTTTTGCACACACACACAAACACACATACACTGTAAAATAAATGAATAATGTTTGTAAAATGAAACAGAACTCTGAAAATTTTCTTTTTGCTATTCTAAATACATTTCTGAAAAATAGTTAAATAGTACCAAAAGTATAAAATATATTCTTAAAATGAAGAAATATAGCACAGTCAGTTCCTTAGTATCCACGAGAAATTCCTCCCAAACCACCAGGGGACATTTCGGCCTCTTAAGAAAAAAGACATGTCTTCTTCATCTAACCCCACACATCACCCTTCTCTCTCCATCATTTAACTCACTCACAGATTAACGCCAGTGCCAAGTACAATATAAATGACATGCAAGCGGGGAAAAACATTACATTGATAAGGGAATAATGAGAAAATCTGTACATCTTGAGAAAAGATGAAGTCTTTGAGAAATCCTTCTGGCCCACAGATTCAGAGTCCATGGTACAGAAGATGGGCACAATCATGACCAAGTCTGCTATGAGATGAACACACTTTGCTTCACACCACATGGTCCATGCTGCTACAGGTCCAAGGCAACAAATCCAAAGAACATGCAGAACCCTCTGAAAACATGAGCTAAAGCAGACTTCTATCCCCTTTTAAGGTGTTTGTCTCAGGTATCTGTTGAAATAATAGAAACCGGGATAAACGGAAGCACATTCTTCAATATACATGCTTTCATTCTAAAGGGATCAATTTGGTGAGGAAAAAAAAAACCTATGAAACAGTTGCAGCCACCCATTAGCATTGTCACATCCACAGGGGCATAGAATTTCAAGAAGGCAGCATTCATATGTGCCTCTACTACATTTAGATACTTCCAAGAGGGTTGGGAATGGCTTGTGGCTTTGCCAACAGGAATGGCATTAATAAACTATGTGATTGTTTGCCTTAGTGGATTCATTGGACTCAAATAGGCAGGAACTTTAAAAAACAGAAGACAGGGAAACTGTGAGTCACGTTATCAAGTGAGTTAAAGTTCCAAAATACAGCTGCTGCGTGTGTGGCAGAGTCGGGGTACATTGTGGAGGGTGATTGCTATCTCCTTCTTATTTATTTCAGAAAGACAGAGATTTGTATGAGACCACAGGCAAAGTGATGGTGGTAAAGGAGAAATGAAGGGATAGAAGTATGAAGGAGCAGAGGGAAGCAGCTGATAGCTACCTGCTACATACCAGACAGAGCTGAGACTGGGGACGAGGCTAACAGAGGAAGGAAGTTAGTGTGATCCTACTGACCGTCGGCTAGAAGGTAGAGCCATCTGCTTAGATGGCATGCAAGGTGTTCTGTCTGATTTTATGTCAGCTGGCCAGAAACCGGAGTCATTGGAGAGGAGGGAACCTCAATTGAGGAAATGCCTCAATAAGACTGGGCTATAAGCAGCCCTATCAAGCATTTTAAACATTTTCATCATTAGTAATTGATATGAGAGGACACAGCCCATTGTGGAGGACAGTGGTCCTGGCTTCTATAATAAAGCAGGCTGAAGAAGCCAGAAAGAGCAAGTCCATAAGCAGCAGTCCTCCATGGCCTCTTCATCAGCTACTGCCTCCAGGTTCCTGCCCTGCATAAGTTTCTGTCCTGATTTCCTTTATGATGAACAGTGATGTGCAAATATAAGTCAAATAAACCCTTCCCTCTCCAAATTGTTTTTCGGTCGGTCATGGTGTTTAATCACAGCACAGTAACCCTAACTAAGACACAAGGCAATCTAGTGCAGAGTCATGGAGCTTGATGGCAGCTGCTGTCCATTGGAGAAGGAGGTCATGGCCAGTTTTAATTACAAAACCTACAAATAAGATAACCTTGATTTTTTGGTGATTTTTTTTCTTTGATGGGTGGATACTTCTGTGCTGGCTTGAGGGTGAGTGACTGAAATATTTTAAGACTGGGTCAAATAGGGTAATAGGAGGTTGTAGAAGGAGAAAGGACAGCCAGGTCTTAGGAGGCACACAAGGTATGTATATAGAGTGAAATTCTCTTTGTATCTGGCCGTATATGAAAGGATAGGAGGCAAGCAGTGATTGACACTGAGAGGGGAAACTAGAAGAACCAAAGTATCCCAAGCTTTGGGTCATAAGTCAAGAGGTAAAGGTCCCTAGACAGGAGACAGTCACAAAACTCTGATACCAAAGTATTGGTGATAAACTCTGGAGAAGATGAAGCACTGTGATGAAGACTGGGGTAGATGTTAGAGTCTTCAGTTGATTGTACGGCTGTAAAAAATAGCACCAAGGCATAGTGAAAGCTTCATATGAAAACAGATTTGGTTCAGAAGGGACAACTGTGTTGGCTAGCTTGTATGCCAACTTGACACTGGGTCATCTGGAAAGATGGAATCTTTAATAAGAAAATGCCCCCCTGATATTGGCCTGTAGACATGTCTGCAAAGAATTTCTAAATTAATGTCTGATGTGTGAGGTCTACCCCTTGGGTTGGTTGTCCTGAATGGCTAGAGAAAGTAGACTGAGAAAATCACGCGGAGCAAGCCAGTAAGAAGCATTATTCCATGGCCTCTGCTCTAGTTCCTGCCTCTAGGTTCCTGCCTAGATTTCCTTTATGTTAGACTGTGCTGTGGAACTGTAAGCCAGAGTGAATCCTTTCCTCCCCAAGGTATTTATGGTCATGGCTTCTTATCACAGCCACAGAAACTCAGAAAGACAACAACCAAATCCTCCCCCCTCCCCCAGCTTTACTAGCAGTGCAGACATCAAAGCAGTCCCTGCTACTGAAGCCACACAGGATGAAAAATTCACACCTGGAATGTGCATCCAAGTTTTGGGTAAGGCCAAAGATGACATAGGATTTGATAAGGAGTCTGGAATTCAGGGGGAACATGTCCTTAAAATGGCAAGAGTTCCATGGAATAAAGGAATCCATGGTGAACACAATATGGAAAAGGTGACCAAATGGTCTCAATTTTTGGAGGGAAATGGGGCATGGATGGAATTAGTAAGCCTCATGATTAGAAAGACATATATGATTATAATGCTATTTTGGAAGAGCCTAAACTCTGTGATCCCACAGTAGGTACTCAACAGATATTTGCCAGACTAACCTATCTTATGTGGGTATTTGGAGTAGTTTCTTAGCTACTTCTTTGAATAACAAGTCACATTTTTCACTTACCTCCAACTCCCATAGGCCCACCAGAATTCTTTTCCTAAAATATGGATTCTGGATTCGTGGCTCCTTGTTTAGAATGGGTCCTTACCATATTCACTATAAATGTAAAGACATCGCTATGTCACTGAAACCTCACCATAATGTGGAGCCACCCTCACTTCCAGCCTGGTCTCTCTGGCATTTCATTCATGCCAATCACTTTAGATGGCTTCCTTAGGAGACACATGAAAAAAATGAATGATGGTGAAGAGTCTAAAGACAGTTTCCAAGGATTGGTATCCTGTGTCCATCACATAAATTCACTATGTGACTTTATTAAGGTTAGTTATATAACCACTACAATCCCTGTCCGTACACTGATATCCATCTCAGAATGTTGTCACAGGACTAAATAAGTTAATATGACAAAGTGCCTAATGCATGTTACTGACTCCGCAGTCCAGCAAGTGTCCTCATTCCTGTGATAATGTCCGCTCGCCTCTCTGCTGAAAGTGGTCTTCCCACTTTGCCCTTCTCATGATCTCCTCTCAAGCCTGCCCCGATATCACCTCCTCTTTGAAGTTTTCCATTTCCTTATTTTCAGATCAGGCAAGGTAGAATTAATCACTGCCTTTGTGCTCCAGGAGATTCATTCAGTTCCAATTAGAGCAATATTAGCATTGTGTTTGAATTAATTCTTTACCACAGCTTTCTGGGCATAAAGCAGTAGCAGTAGCCTTGTCCTTTTACAAGGGCCAAGGGCTAATTCAATTTTATAGTCTTTGATGTACAAATAATGAAAGAGAGGGTGTGTTCTTAATCAGAAATAAACATTGCTTGCTACATCTTCAAGGGAAAAAAAGACACATGCTTTCCTAACTGATAATAAAAAGCCCAATTAGTGTCTTATTTAGAACATCTACATCTCAAGGGTTTAAAAAGTGCTTAGGACTTGGTAGCTCCTCGGTAAAGGGCTTCTTAATCAGGTGGGATGGAACAAAGTCATCTTCTCAGAGATAGAGCTATCCCCATCCACCACGGAGGCCTCATTATACAGAGTACATCTATTTTGAAGGAAAATTCTAAAGTGAACTTCTCATAAGATGAACAGCTAAGATGCATTTTAATGAGCAGCAGAAAGCTTATAATATCCCACAGTACTAGCCGGCAATATGTCCCTCTTCTTGCCAGTAATGTTTTCAATGAGAAAAGTATTTCTAGCTTCCTTCATGTTATTAAAAGTACCCATGTAACCTAGCAACCACCGAGATACAGATATTAAAACAGACACTTCATGATATATTCCAGTACTTTGCCATCCATTTAGCATAAATGTCTACATTCTAATAATTACTTGCTCCTTATTAATGGGAATTCTGTCATTTCCCCCAACTTTCTTTTCTGAAGCCCCTTCCCCTTCCATCAATATTTTGACTGATGTACTCAGAGGTTAGGTGGGAGGGGGGGGGGGATTTGGCCAGCTCAAAAGTAAGCATGTGTTGAAGATTGTGTTCTGGGGTGGTGGTGGGGGTTCAGGAGAAAGTGGTAACAAAGCAAAGCATAGCCAGGATGGCAACAGCATTCACACCTCTTTTTTTAGACCAGATTGGACTGTCCTCTTCAGAGTGGAAGGGCACCTCTGGTTGGAAACATTACATCACTGAGACCCTTGTGACGAATGCCTTGGTCAATTGTAGTCCCATAATCTCTCAGTTTAGGTATCAGAAACTGGTTAAAACTGTCACGTGCCCAACTGCAGTACAATGCAGCAAATCATGCATTTTTATGGTAAGGATGGGAGGGTGGGCGCTCCTGGCTTGGGGTAGACAGGAAAGAGAAGTAAGTGAAGTTAAGGTAAATTGAAGGGAATAAGGACATCCACTCCAAAACATTGCCATCACCGGAGAAGGTGTGTTTTTATAGCAAAGCCTTCCAGAGACAGGAAGGCATCTCCAAGGACAAAGTCCTTGCTGTGAAAGCATGAAGGCCTGCACCCAGATCCCTAGCACCTGTGCACAAAGCTAGGCATGGTGGCACCAACATGTCTTGATAATCCCAGCACTGAGGAAATGAAGATTGAGGGTCCCTGGCCACCAGCCTAGCTGACTCAGTGAGCTCCAGTTCAGTGGAAGACCATGTCCTCCAAAATAAAGTAGAGAGAGAGAGCTTGAGGGAGAGATGCTTTGTGGGCCTCTGCATGTGACATGTTCACACACACATGTGCATATACTACTGTTGTTATGCCCACTGCACACATACACACAAGTCAATCTAATTTTCGTTTACTTTCCTTTGATTAAACTTTCCCCAACACCTCTTCCTGGATACTGGGGAATAAAGCACAAGTTTAGTAGCAACAAGAAGCTCAAAACCAGAAAATCAGGGGTCTGCGAAATGGCTTGGGCTATAAAGGTGCTTGCCACCGAGCCTCATGATCTGAGTTTGATTCCTCGGTCTCACATAGTGCAAGGAAAGGAATAACTTTAGACCCTCAAAACCTGTCTTCTGACTTCCACAACTGTGTCACAGAACTATCACACACACAAATACACACACACACATGCACACACATATGCACACAAACATGCATGCATGCACACGCGCACACACACACACACGTGCAGACACACACACACACACTAAATAACTTTTAAAAGAAAAGTATAAGCTTGGCTGTGGTGGCACACGCCTTTAATCCTAGCACTTAGGAGGCAGATGCAGATAGGTCTCTGTGAGTTCAAAGCCAGCCTGGTCTGTAAGAGTTCCAGGACAGCCAGAGCTACACAGAGAATCGTCTCAAAAAGAAGGAAGGGAGGGAGGGAGGGAAGAAAGAGGAAGAGAGAGAGAAAAGGAAGGGAAAACAAAGGAAAGATTAGCAAAACAATGAAAATGAAAAAGAGGAAGAGAAAATGCTTACTCGACACTTCAGTCAGGAGCACTTCTAAGGGAGGCGGCCTGTTGTGGTGAAAAGGAAGAAAGATGGTTGACTCTACAGTAAATACACTCTTTCTGGTCCCCGGTTTTTCTGTGCAGCCAAGGAGGATAGAATTAAAGAAGCACGCAGAACCTTAATTAAGTGGAAAGGAGCCGAGAGTGTGACATGCTGCTGAAGCTAACAGCATCTCTCCAGCACTTCTGCAGTAAGAGTCTCACGCCTTGCTTCCATCCACAACACACAGTATCAAAAGAGAAAGTTTCAGAAGGGGTGAGACCCAAGAGCTCATCATGCCAGGAGTGTCCCTGAGGCCTGGAGAGCAGAGATGGAGGTGAAGTGGTTGAGTATGCATTTGATCCCTTCCTGCAAGCCACCATCATCTCAGCTGGGTCATAGTATCGGTGCCATGTCCTGGACACTGTCTTTTTTTTTTTTTTAAAGTGACTTCCAAATGAAGTCACAGAAGACTTTCCCCAATTCACTCCTGCAGGCACCTTAGCCCCTGGCAGTGGACAGAACAAGGATATAGCTCTTGGATTCACTTATGGCTTCTATGTTTGTGTTTTTCCTCCTCATGACCCCTTGCCCGTCATCTGTTCAGGGTCCTTACACCAGAGGAGAAGACGGACAAAAAATGACAGTGAACAGCTGGGCTGAGATTAACAGAAGGGGCACACGGGACGTGCTGTGACTCTCCTGCAACCCCCTTCCTCCCTGTGACTGGAGAGCAGAAAGCCTGGCTGTTTATGAAAAGACCCCGCCTGCTAGTCCCCATATGTCCCGTGCGCAGGATCAAATCCACTGTGTAACAGTGTTGGCTCATGTCCTAGAGAGTAAATGTATCTAAATATCCAGAAAATACAGGGACAAGGGAGCCAAAGTGAACTGAGCTAAAAATGGAAAAGATAGCTCTTTGTGGAAGGCACAAAGACAGTGAACTCATGGGGTCACACAGAGGAAGACTTTAGACTGTTGAGGTAAAGCAGAGGCCACAGAGAAAACAAGGAAAGAGACAGGACCAAAGACCATGAGTTTGACAGTAACAATGTCATAGTGGATAAATGTTGGCATGGGGTCTGGAAAGATGTGGAGTGATTATTGCAAAGGTTCATACCATTTGAAGTTGCCTCTCATACGTGTGTGCTTAGCTGAAGCAGTGAGGAGGGCAAGATATTAGTAGGCAGCTGAAAACCAGGAATTCTTTTCCATGATGTCAGCCCATCACCTCCATTTAGCTTCTTCTAACAATGTCTTTCAGAAGTGATACAGACAATGTGTGCGGATCTGTGTCTTGCTGCCACACACTCTTACTGTGTTGGCTGTCACCAGCTGCTGTGCAGATAGCTCAAGAGAATGAATTATGAAAGGATTTTTTGAGAACAAAATGTTGCTGAGAGAGTTATCCCTTACATTTTAGTGTTCCCCTATGGATTTTCATGATCTTTATGGAGCTTTGTATTAGGAAGCTTATTAAGAATGATATTAAGGAGTTAGGGCATATCAATACCATTGTGATAGAAATGAGAAGATTCTAGAAATTTGTGCAGAACCTTTCCTTAACTGGAATTCTCTCGAGTAGAGGCTCTCAGATATGAAACTCAACTACTAGAAAGTCTTATTAAACCATAGATTATCAGACCCACATCCAGAGTTTCTGATTCAAAAGTTTCTGGCTTGAAAATTAGCATTTCTAATGAAGTGCCCAGTGATTCTGGCATAACTGCTCAGAAAAAAAATAGGTTGGTCCCGAATATCTTTTTAAGCATATTTTCTCTGGACAACAGAACTCTGGTTAATAAAAAATGGCTGATTTGGTGCTTGTCTGAGGAAAAGAAAGAGTTAAAGTATGAGGGTTATGGAAAATGATTCCAGAAAACCATGGAGGTTTTAATAAAGATAAAATGATGAGGGAAAGAAACTGACAAAAAGAAGAAAGAGAAAAAAAGGATTCTCATGAGCCCAGTTACCACTGTGGGTCCCTAAAATCGTAGAAGACTCTGGGTGACAATAAGAAGCCTGGTACTTCCATGTGAATCCCTCTGGGAGTGGTCATGAAAGATACTTCACAATGAACATTAATTAAGGGTTGCTCCAGGGATGTTCTTAGCATGTCTACCTGGTCATAGTGGCTTAGAAGGCAGACTTTGAACCTTCAAGGTCTATTGAGATATTAAGACCTCCATCCAGCATCAAGCACAGCGTGAAGGAAATCATTCTTTCAAGCAGAATGAAAGGCTTCTATGTTTATAAGTCATTGTGTCTAGGTTAAACACCTAGAAGGTGTTACCCATGTTAACAATCTATTCTCAGATCATAGATGCATGCCAGAGGATTAAATAATCATATGAGTTACTTGAGAGAGGCACATTCACAGCCATCCTTCCCTCAACGCCTCATCCAATGTAAGTTCCCATCTAAAACCTCCTCCAAGCTCCATTGTACTACCTGTGACTGTGTTGGCTCAGATACAATCTTCTTGCCCAAAATGCTGGCCTCAGGACCCTAACCTGAAGATCAGGCTACTCTCTTGTTTCGGCAACATCCTAGCTTCTCCTGATAAAAACTCAGACTCCTCTGATCACATCCATCTCTTCTGTTCCAATAGCACACTGTCCTCTAATCCTATAAGAAGTGGAAGCATGTTGAATACATAGGTGCAGCTACTGTCTAGGAATCTTCTCATGTTGTGTCCTCCTTGCCTAGAACACCTATGCTCACCCGGACCACCTTCAGATACCTACCAACTAGGAATCTGGAAAATCAGCCAACTTGCCTGATACTGTTCTATTTTAAGACAACATTTGTAAACACAGATTAACCTAACTACTTGTTTGATTTATCTCGAGTCTGGTGACAAGGAGCATTGTCTTAGTCCTTCTTTATTGGGAGTACCACCTAGTGACTGCTGCGTAAAGGTCCTCCAGTCTGCCTGGCATCCTGTACTACCCAGTGTGAGTGAGTCCACTTGGTGCTCACCAATTGGCCTGGCAGCAACCGTGTTGGTAACTGCCTGCCTCCTACAGACAGCTCAGCTTTCCTTGTCTGCTTCTATTTTTATTAGCAAAGGGGGGAAAATAGCATCACTGGTGTTTTATAATTGGAAACATGACCTATATATTCTTGGCTGCCCCAGCCTTTCCTAGAAGGGGTGAAAAAGGAAAATGTAATTTCAGAAACAACAGCTTTCGAATCTGTATACACAGCACTAATACCTCCAGGTTAACTAAGGACAATGAAATGTAGTTGACAGGGAAACAATGTGGGTCAGAAGCAGAAAAGTTGGATTCTCCAAGTGCAAGACTTCCAAGAGAAAACTGAAGACAGGTCAGCGGGCCCAGGCAGTCACAGGGGTTTTAAATAGCTGGATACTTCAGTTGTAGGGTTAGCTTTCCGAACCCAGCGCACGGAAGGGGCAGTTCTGTGAGGCCTGGAAAACCAGCCCAACAGTTTTAATCCAGACCTTGATAGACAAAGACCCGAGAACCTGCTTGGGTGACATTGGGCAGAGAACTGAATGTTAGAGACATGAAGGATACAGCCTGCTCCTTCTGAATGGGGCTGGGTTGGAAAAGGGGCACAAATATAGCAAACTCGGTAAGTGAACCTTGTTCTTCCCGGAAGCTACTGTCTATAACCCTTCTACTCCTCTCCATCTCTCCCTGTGGGTCTCTAATGCAAAGGTGCAACCTCCAGAGGACTTTCTGAGCTGATGAAAATATGATCTAACAGTCAAAAGTGGGATTGCCCCACCCTGGTCCCAGGGTCCTTGGCATGATGAGTTCCTGATGGTAGGGATTCTCTAAACTGAAACTTTATTCTGAGGGCTCCAGATACCAGTTGGGATTCAGCCTGGGTCCTGGCCCTACTCAACAGCCTGGAATTGCTTTACTACTGTGGAAGACAAGTTATACAGAGTCCCAGGCAGTCCCAGTTGAGGTAGATATGGCTGGACTTGCCAACAGGAGCAACTTGCTTAGAAGCCACTCACAGGTGCCAAACCACTGGTCTCTCTCGGTGACAGTTTTTATCTGTCACTTCTTTCTGTGAGATTCTCAAGATGCTACATCGAACCCTACCTGACTAGCTCGGTCATCTTAGAAGAGTCACTTTCTGAGTTTGCATTTGCTTCAGGAAAGTGAACATGGCGACTCCCTGGATTTGCCTCTACAATTCTTCACTCTCTGTTCTTGTCACAGAGCCTATCTCTGCAGCTCTCAGGCAAAAATAAACCTGTCACAAAAGTAGATCACTGGCCTTAGCTTTAAGGTGACCTACTGGGAAAGGACAATGTTGCAGCTGCTAATGATCTTCCTCTCCACTGTCCCCCTTCCAATGCTGTGATCTGGTCTCAGCTGATTTCTACTTGGGTGATGCTTTCCTGACTTCTATGGACTCTGATTGGCCTACCAGCTATTCTGCTCTGTGCCACCAATAATGAAACAAGCATGGGCATCTACACAGCATACCCCATAGCGAGCCAATCTAGAGAAGACACAAAAACACAACCAGTCACCTAATGTTCCCTTTACATGTAGAGAATTGTAAACACACAGCTGAGGACCATTTCCTCGGCACCATGGAGAAAATGAATGGGAAATGTAGCTAGTTCAGCAAGGCAGAGCATCAGGAGTAATGTTTTTACCTTCTGTTTGTCTGGACCCCTGTACCTCCCTTTCCCTTCCCAGAAACTCTCCCCTTCTACTTCAACCCTATCTTTCTTTTTGTTTTTCTAAGCTAGTGCAAAGTATCTGCTTGTTGCTTAAATCTGAAAGTACCCAAGTCATACTAATGACTTAGTTCTAATCTTTCTGTATGTGGTCCCAGCCCTCAATATGTTTCCCCATTTTGATTTTCCTCATGGCACAAAGTCTCCATTGCTTGGTCTTTCTACCAATCCTCATGTATTGTAGGGTCTTGAAAGCCTTGCAAGTTCCTTTGACTCCTCTATCAAAAATATCTTTGATAGGTGTGTGTGTGTGTGTGTGCTTGTGAGTGCATGTGTGTATGTGTGTTGCATGTCTATATTCTTATATGTGTGTACATATGTACATGAAATTGCATGTAGAGGCTAGAAGTTGATACTAGAAGTTCCTCTAAGGACCTCCACCCTATTTTTTTCTTGTATTGAAAATAATTTTTATATAATATATTCTTAGCACTGTTCCCATCCCACATCTTCTCTAAGACCCTTCCTACTCATATAATTCCAAGACTTCTGTTATTCTCTCTCTCTCTCTCTCTCTCTCTTTCTCTCTCTCTCTCTCTCTCTCTCTCTCTTAAAAAAACATGCCAATAAAAAAAATTTGAAAAAAGAAGACAAATGTGAGAAACACATACATACATACACACATACAAAAAAAAATCCATAAAAGCACAAAACTGAAAAGCATAATATACAATATACAAGCAAAAGACTAGAAAGTTTTTTTTAGTTCCTAAACAAAGGAATATGGAACCATAGTGCAAAAATATCCTTAAGTTCATTTTGTTTTGACCATCTACTGCTAGAGATTCCACCCTTAAGATTGGTTTACATACTCAGTGAGACTTGATTGGAAAAAACTAAATGTTTCTGTGAAAGCAGACAACAATTAGAGATAACTTCATGGTTAGAGATGAAAACCTGTGTCCATTTCCCCCTCTCAGTGCCAGGACCCTTCTGCCTTGAAGCTGCAAAGGCTCTGTGCATGCTTCCAAAGTCTCCGCAAACTTATATGTGCATCAGCTCTATTGTGTATAAAAGGCCTTATTTTCCTTAGGTGTCTACCCCATTGGCTCTTTCAATCTTGCTGCCTCTTCCTCTGCAGGGTTCCATGAGGCCTGAAGGGAGAGATATGTTGGAGATAGTCCATTTGAGATTGAATGTTCCATGGTCTTTTACTCTCTATACATTGTTAAGTTTGGGTCTCATCTACTGCAGGAAGAAACTTCTCTGACGATGGCTGAGCAAGACACTGATCTATAAGTACAGCATGATGTCTTTAGGAATCATCTTATTGATGTGTTTCTTTAGCACAATAATAGTATTTGGTTTCCTCCCCCCCAAACCCAAAGCCTATCAAGTCTCAAATTCTTGACAGTTCAAGCACTGTCAAGTATGGGCCCCATCTCATGGAGAGGGTCTTAAGTCAGATAGTGATTCTTTACCCCCACAATATCTGTACCACTAATACATCAGTGTGTCATTCAGTCAAAAGGTTTGCATCTGGGTTGGTATTGTCTTTCTCCTCTGGTAGCAAGCAGAGTACCTTCCAGTCATGAACACTCGTCAGTGGGGATTAAGGCTCCAGCTAGGCAGCAACCCTACTTCTTCGTGCTCAGTGTTCAAGTATTGTCTTCAGCAACAGGGGCCCATAACTCAATTAGATATAACTCATTCCTAGCACTGGGGGTTTCATTTCTTACCTTACTTTTTGTGACATGATCGCTCACTGGGCATGGAATGCACTGATTAGACAAGATGAGCTCCAGTAAGTTTGAGGAACTGCCTTGTCTCTTCTTCCTCACCAGTGGAATCACAGATGCACATCACACTACCTGGATATTTATGTAACTTCTGGGAATCCAAACCCAGAGTCTCATCTTTGTATGGCAATCACTCATCAAAAGTCACTCTTGACTTGTGTCTAGATCCAACACGAGTCTCCAGGTGGCAAATGTCTACTCTGACTAGCTAGACTAACCAAGGCTACTGATCTCAAACTCATTTCTGTGAGTGACTTTCATTCTCTGTCACAAGGAAAAGTGACAGACATTCTCTATGTGTGCATCATCTATGTTAGCAATTGAGTCTTATTCAATCCATTCAACTCATTTTTTTTAGAGCTCCTGTGGGTTATGAGAAGATCATGCAGTTTCTAGAACCCTAAATCAACACATCAAATATAAGAACCTCACACCTTAACTTTCCATGAATAACCACAACAAGCTTAAGTGTGTTTTTGGCAAAGTCACAGAGACCAAGGAAAAGATTCCTTAATGAATAATATTCAAAAAAAAAAAACAGCTTTGGAAAATATTAAGGACTGTTACAATGCGACATACAAAATCCAATTTCATTTTTCTGTCTTCCCCTGGGTTTTAGGCAGAAAAGGCAATCTGATGGGCTTAGGACTCGCTATGTAGGTCACTGGCACATGTCCACCTGAGAATCATTTTCCATGAGAATTTTGCTCAGGAAGTGAACATATCTAAATTGTAAAGTCTCTTTGGAGAGGCTGTATTCTAGAGAGAAAAAATAGACATTTGTCTTTTAAACTGTTTTAGCAATGCCTGTTCTGTTTGGGCATGTGTTCAAGCTGATGATAATTACAGACATGACCACCAAAGTTCCCTGAGTATCACACAGCCAAAACTGTATGGGAGTAGTAGGGGCAGCAGGGGACAAGTTGTGTTCTGTTTACAATTCAAATGTGTATTTTCTAAATTTATGCCCAAAGGCCTCTGGTCATGTGCTGTTTAGCCGGAGCTTCCTGGAGATTTTTTTGTGTGTGTGTGATTATTTCCATGCATTTTCTAAGAACCCTCCTGCTCTCAGATGGGGGTACCCAGGAAGAAAATGAAAAGAGGCCAAAGAGCTGGGAAACAATGGAATCTGAGGTCTCAAAATGAGGAGTAGGCAAAGTGAAGAAAAGACATAGGGATGATGTTTCCAGTTCTGTCTAGACATACACTCATCCTCTATGGTTTCGAGGCCAATGAGGAAGCCATATTTGCCTTTGCTTTCATCCTCTCTGTTGCCAGCTAATGAAGGGTTAATTAGATCAATTTTATTGCGTGTCTGCTTAATGAATGTCACCCTTACGCAGAGGAGACTGCGATGCCTGGACACAGCTCCTGTGTGTCTTTAGCGGGTTATTACTTACTGCCTGTGGCTGGAGGAAGATTACCATGAGCCCAAGTGGAAGAACCCTTTGGGTGGGAGTGGGGGAGGTGGGGGGTGGGGTTGGGGGGTTGGGGTGGGGGGGTTGGAGCTTAGTGGGGAAAGCGCTTGCCGCCAAGCTTGCCAACTGAATTCAAGAAGAGAAGTGACTCTAGCTGTCCTCCGACCTCCACACACACCACTATGCATGCACTTCCAGCTAAATAAATGACTGAATGCAATAAAATTGTTCTGGTTTGACTATGAAGGCCCTGAAATGCTCACTGTGTGAATGCTTGGTCTGTAGCTGAAGGTTCCATTTAGACTCTAGGCTATAGGATCCACTATAGACATTTACTATGGCTGCACCTTAAAGGTCTCACCTGGTTAAAGCAGGAATTATTTGCTGGCAACTGATTATATAAAAGGATTAATATTTATTAAAGAGTTTACATTATACACTAACTGATATAAAATTGAACCTTAAAGCAATTGTCAGGGAGTTGTTTTCCGAGGTGGCCTCCAAGAACTCAGGCAACAAACAGGAAGGAAAATGGTGCAACCTGTCTTAGATGACCTGACCACGCCCCATACAGGGGTCTTCAAGACTTCAAAGCCACACCCCTGTCTTGCTAAATAGTGCCTGGTCCCACCACATTGGGTCCCTAGCCCCACCTCCAAGCCTTTTCAGTTGCTCTGCCCTGTTATTTTTTCTACAGGATGGACTGTCAGCCAAAGTCAATATTTGGTCACAGTGACCATAAAAGTAACCAGTACAAAAATATCCCACTTTTAGTAACGTGTTATGAAATTTGACTTCTAGGGATCAAGTATTTTATGCCAAAAGCCAACATTGTAATTTTTAAGTAAAAACAAACAAACAAAAAAAACCAACCAATTTATAAAACTCTTTTAACTTACTTTGGTTCATGCTTTTCCTAACCTTTCAGCATTAAAACGTGTATCCTTTCAAAATTTCTTACATATAGTTAATATATATGAGATCTGAGCTACAATTATACAATACTTATTTTCTTTTCAAAGCCGCAGGAGAATTGTCCTTCATCTCCTGATTTGAATGCTTTAAGATTTTCTCGTCTAATTTCTCTGTAAATTGCTAATTTAATGAACTGTTCCTTAGTAGACAAAAATTCCAACATTTTAAAAACATACTTTTAGAGTTATCTGTGATTTCTTTTACTTTACATTTTTCATTTAGCTTTTAAAAAACCACTAGAAATGTAGACAAGGCTGCTATGAGCAGTTAGCAAATGAAATATTAAAATTATAAAGAAAATCATATAGAAAAAAAAAACACTCAAAAGCATCTAAAGGACACCAAAAGCACCAAAGATCTTATTACATCCAAAATACAGAACTTTAAGTTACAAAAACAATTTTAATACAGAAAATCATTAAATTTGCTCAACAGTCTCTTAGCTGGCAGACAGCGTTTGATTAGTTCACAATTAGAAAACCATACAGAACCGCAAGCCCCAAATGAACATTTATGGCAAAGCTGTTAAAATAGTCACTAAACTTTTTAAACTATAAAACTGCCATGGGTGAAGACACTACATTTGAGTTGTGTTTCGACAGATCATTTGAGAATCCTCCTTTGTAGAATTGCCTGGCTTTGAAAGTACCAAGTTTTTATGACCCTTTGCTGCAGTTTTTCCCCACAACTAGGTTCCCCAGACATTGGTCTTCAGGCTGGTCACCCTCTTATCTGTTCATTCCTCTGGCACTTCCAGATTGATCTTAAATCCTGGCCAAATCCACAGCCTTCTGTGCAGCTGCCAATTCAGCTTTCTTGTCCTAGGATGTGGCTGGGATCCTGGCTGCACACCATAGTCCTTCTGATTTCATGTCTATACGTCTTTTCCTAATTGTTCCTTTAGCATCTGGCTCTTTTCTCTCAGGTTATAATACAGAAAGAACGTCCGTTGAGCAACTGACTTAAAAAAAAATAAGCACAGGCCAAAAGTCACCCCATTTTCATGTTTGGAGCAGAGTTCTTCTTCTTCTTGCTGTGAGAGCGTCATCCCAGGGCTGTAACGGTGAAACCTCAGGATTATCTGAAATTAGAAAATTGCTCCTTTTAGCCTCGTCTGATGACAGTTCAGGATAGAAAGACACTTTTGGAAATGCAGACCATCAAAGCTCCATCTGGGATGCCACAACTGTATGACCCCAGCGCACAGTCCGCTCCTCAGGACTTAGTACCTTCCTGTGTGCAAAATTAGGGGTGAAGTCAGGGATCTGTATGTCCTCTGAGACCTCTCTCCATTTTAGCTCTGGTCTTCTAAGTAAGAGCTAGCTCTGCCTACTGGGGAAATCAGGACCTCTCTACAAACCATTCCTTGTGACCATTAGCCAGTCTCCTCTTCTCCTCGCCTGTTTGTTTGGACTTTAGACTATTTAACTAATGGACCCCAGAAGCATCAATGACAGAGATGTCAGCCAAGCTAGGTCAAATAAGGTCCTGTGGTAGATACTCTTGTCTTCAACGAATCATTCTTCCTGTGCTTCTACTTTTTAAATGTGGACATAATTTTATAGATTGTCTGACTGAGAAAGGAAAATATATTTGCCGAGATGATGTACAGTAGCTGTAGCCACTACATAGCAGTTATTCATCCTCAGCACTGCTAACATCTGGGGCTGCATAACACATAGTTGTGTGTTGTGGGGAACTTAACAGCATCCCTGACTACTACAGGATAGAGATGCATACCATTTCTCAAATTGTGACAATTCAAATAGTTTCCAGATAGTGTCAGATGTCACCTGGGTAGCATTGCCTCACTTGTGTAGCCCTGTTGTGTGTGTGTGTGTGTGTGTGTGTGTGTGTGTGTGTGTGTGTGTGTGTGTGTGTGTGTGTGTGTGTAACCAAGATGGAAACCTAAAACTTAAGATGATCAGGGAAATAATTTGTGTATATTAATTTATCTTGTTTCCTGGATGTTAATTTTCAAGGAGAAAATATCACATTAATATAAGATATGAAATAAATTCTGATTTCCAACCTATTTATTTTGTTTTATGATTATAAGTATTTTGCCTCCATGAATGTATACAGACCACCTGCATTCCTGGAACCCAAGGAGCTCAGAAGAAGGTTTAGGGTTCCTTGGAGTGGGAGTGAAAGATGGTTGCAAGCTGTCCTGTTGATTCTAGAAACTGAACCTGGGTTCTCTGGAAGAACACAAGTGTTCTTAAGCACTGAGCCAGCTCCCCAAGCTCTGTACCTACTTTCTGTGTGGCACTGATGATTGGGGTACTTAGCAAAGGAATTGTTAGTTTTTAAAGTACCACCTATTGGGCACAGTTTAATATTATCACTCAGCTCTAGCAAAACTTTACATTTTACTGGAGAAGGTAATGCCGACTTTGATAATGTAAATTATCAAATGTGTATTAATACAATGACACAAAGTTAGTCTTTAAAGTTGGAGGAGATGTAAAAAAAAAAAAAAAGGAACAAATATGCCCACCAATGATGGAATTTTGTTAGGCTCCATGAAAATATTTTCTTCTACTTCATCACAACTTAAACATTTGTTTCAATGTATCTGAGGTTGGTACCTACACTGGCCTCATAAAAACTGACACAGTTAATATAGCGTACTCAGAACAATAGTCAAAGACTAACTGATGGACTTTTCACAGTTTACCTAGTATTTACATGTTACAAAGAGATGAGGTCAGATGACACAGGACTGTCCATTTCCAATGTACACTACTCTTTTGGTCAACATGGATATCAAGCCACCACAAAGAGTGTACCCATACTGTTTGAAACCATCCGCTGATCCCTGGTGTACATAGCTAGCCTGGGTGGGCTGTTGTCCATCCACTTATATGACACAAACATGGCAATAAATGGAGTAAATATGTGTTAAATACACTGATGTATAATGGTCCAAGCATTATACAGCCTCATAGCCTGAAAGACGGTGACATACTATAGTAAATGACCACAAACTGTGAAGGCTAGAACAGCAGGAATTTTCCCTGTCACAGTAATGGAAATATAGAAGTATAAACTCAAGATGCTCACAGGGTTGTGTTCTCTCCAAAGGTGCTGGAGAAGAGTATTTACCAGACTCTTCCTAGCTTCTGTACTTGCTGGTCCTTGACTTATAGATGCATTATCTCAGTCTCGGCCCTCATTTTCATGTGACTCATTTGTTGGTTTGAATGAGATAGGCCATATTTGAATGTTTGGTTCCCTGTCAGTAGGACTGTTCGTGAAGGATTAGGAGGTGTAGCCTTGTTGGAGCAGGTGTGTTGCTGATATGAGCTTAGAGGGTTCATAAAAGCTCACACCAGGCCTGACATCATCCCCTCTCTGTCTCCTACCTGTGTATCTGGATCTAAGCTCTCAGCTACTGCTCCTGTGCCAGGCCTGTATGCCTGCCACACTTCACTGTGGTGGTCATGAACTAACTCTTTGAAATTGTAAACAACCCCCCAATTAAATGTTTTCTTTTAAAAGGCACTTTGGCCTTGGTGTCTTTTCAAAGCAAAGAGGAAACATAAGTCAGTATGTAAATGTATATTTTGCCTCCCAGGATGGAGGACACAAGAAAAATGAGCTCTAATAAGCAGGAAAGTGTTGGATGTAATGACGTTTTTTGTGCTGTCATTCTTCTTAGAGTTTACATGCTGCACATATGCACACATCTTTTCTCAACTTGTGATTGGAACCTTCACTCCCATATGGCATCCTTTAATAAAGATGACTGGTGAACCTCAGCACAGTAAAAATTTTATCTTTTCCTTTACTGAGTATGTTTTCTTATACCTTCCTTAGGAAACCCTACTCCAATATTAGAAACAGATTGAATACATTGTAATACAATACCTTTTTCCATAGTTGACCTTTATTTAATCCATCTTATAATTTACCTTTTTACATTTTAGTTATTTATTTCCCAGCCCAATCTATTTTCCCTCTCTAGTCTCTTCCCAGTTCCTTACCCCCATCCACTCCTTGTCTTTTCTCTTCAGAAATGTGCAAACCTCTCATATATATATAAGCTAGCCATGGCACATTAAATTACAGTAAGAGTAGGCACCTCCTCTCCTATTAAGGTTGGACAAGGCTACCCAGTATGAGGGAAGGGTCTCAAAAGCAAGTAACAGAGTCAGAGATAACTTCTGTTCTCACTTTTAGGGGTCCCAAAAGAAGACCAAACTACAAAACTATTGCATATGTACAGAGGGCCTAGGTCAGTCCTATCCAAGTTCCCAGTTGGTGGTTCAGTCTCTGTGAATCCTTATGAACTCAGGATAGGTGATTCTGTGGGGTTTCTTGTATTGCCTTTGGCTGCTCTGGCTCCCATAATCCTTCATTCACCTCTTCTGCAGGATTTTCCAGCGGGTCTAATGCTTGACGGTGGATCTCTACAACTGTTTTCATCATCTGCTTGATGAAGCCTCTCTAATGACAATTGGGCTAAGAAGTATTCTATGTGTATAATAGGTTATCCTTATAAATCTTTTCATTGACTTATATTTTTACTATTCATATTTGGTTCTATTTCTATAATTTATTTCTAAAGGAGGAAAGTGGGATTCTAATATGAATTTTGAGAATTTGATATTAAGATAAGTGTGGCATGGCTGTCTTTTAAAAAAATCTTCTCTGGTTTGTGAAAGGAGCTTTGTGATAGATTTTGCCACATGTGGACAGGAAGGCATGCACAAATATTTACTACAGCATAGTTCATAACAGTGAACAGATTATCCCTCAAGAGTGAAATGAGTAAGCAGCTTCCAATCCATTTGTATAGCAATGGAAACTGAGTGAGGCCACAAAGGAGGTCTTCTGTCAGAATGTTGAAAGAAAATTAAAAGTTCAATATCATGTTTGTTTGGAACTATTTCATAGGAGTTATAATACATAACACACAGAACAATACACTGTGCTTAAAATTAATAAACTCTTAATTATGAAGGGAGCTCCAGATATCCAGGAAGCAAATCAAGGATGAGTACCCAGGGGTGTCTACTTCAATGTTCTGCTTTCAAAAGAACAAAAACAAATCTAAAGTGATACAGTTTCTTATAAAACTGAGTGACTCAAGAGGGAGGGGAAGAGAGAGAGAGACTGACAGACAGAGACACACGAGCACACACAGAACTGGAACATGTCCCGTATTTTTAAGAAAGTATTATGGGGCAGCTCGTGGGTGAAGATACTTCCCAGCAAGCTTGAGGAGCAGAATTCAATTCCTGTGCCCCACATAATGGAAGGAAAGGACTCACTCCTGTCAGTTTGTGCTGTGACTTGATTCTCTCACACACACATGCACACACATATATACAAAAACACACACAGATACACACACATATATATACACATACATACACATATATACATGCATATACACACATACAAACACACACACCTACACACATATACACAGACACATACAAACACATATATACACACACGTATACACACATACATATACACACACAAACATGCATACATATACAAACACTCACATATACAAGCACACCCATATATAAACACACGTATATACAAACACGCATACACACATAGAAACACACACACATAATAAAAATAAACACATTTAAAAATCAAAAGCAAATCATGATACATAATGAATGGATTCATTTCCACACTATGAATTGTACTTTTTTTCCTGTCTTAACATATGCTACCTGCTGCTTGAAAGCCATAGGTTCATAATTTTGTGGGTTTTTTTTTTTAAATCTGATATAAATGATAAGAATATTGTTCAGGACTTTAATTGCTTGCACTGGTTAGCCATTCTCCATATTTTTAAGAAAGTATTATGGGTCAGCTCATTGGTGAAGATATTTCCCAGCAAGCTTGAGGAGCAGCATTCAATTCTAGCCAGGGAGAATGAATGACACTTTGGTAAAACAATTTATAGGAAGAGAAAACTTACTAATGTCTTTCCAACTACTTACTCATGAAGTCCTCTGAGAAATGAAATGCTGATGTGTGCAGAATAAGGAATAATGACAGCTTGGGCCAGACTGGACCCTTGTGCAGGTAGAGATTTGTCTTCCTTGAAAATATTTGCATGATGGTTCTTAGAATGGAAGGTGGCGTCTGTAGGAGTGCCTCCACTCTGGCAGAAGCATTGGGTTACTAAACTCACTGGGAGGAGATGGATCTAGGCTTGCCTGATGTCCTGTGGGGAGCTGATAAGAAGCAAGATGAGTTAAGAGGTGTGTGCCCGAAAACATAGCAGGAGACTAGCTGGCAAAATGTGCCCCCTCCCCAGAGACATTTCCCAGGAGGCCCTATCATGCTCTTGGAGATAGGAGAATTTGATGTAGACAGCAAACAAGCTGCTTCATGACAAAGCCAACTGGGTGTGGCCAAAAATACTAAGACCCAACAAGCATAGGAAGACTGTAGTAGGTACTTTTCTCATTACTGTGACTAAATACCCCACAGACCGACTTTTTTTTGGGGGGGGGGTCATTTTGGCACACAGTCTGACAGGATACAGTTCACTGTGGTAGAAAGGAGTGGCAGCAGGAAGTTCCATGGTGGGGAAGTGCACAGCTGAGACCCCTCCTCTGGCAGAACAGGAAGCAGACAGCACATACATAGTGGAATTCAGGCATTATTTAGGGAGTCCTAATTGCTCCTGAGAGCCAGAACCCCCTAGAGGGCATGGCCAGAATCAATTGGGAGCCCAGGACTTCAAGTTTCTGGCCCCGGCTCTGGGGAGTGGATCAGAGCCTGCATGGGGACCATTCTTATCTCCAAGAATTGTTTTATGGTTTAATTTGTATTGTGAATGTAATATACACCTAAATAAATATTAATTCCTTATATGATATATTGAAAGTAAATTTTATTGCAATACACATAGTAACTGAGCCCAAGTTCTAAACCACAAAGCCCACCCAGTGACCTTTGCTATCCATTGAGGCACCATCTCCTAAAGGTTAATCAGCCTACTAAAACTGCGCCACCAGATGGGGACCAAGTATTCAAACACATGAGCCAGTGGAGGACATTCAAACCACAACAAAGGCCAAAGGGATGCTTGTTTCCCTTGGACTAAATATAAAGCTGGAAAGTAGCTCATTATTTTAAGAAGACTTGAAAGGGTACCAAAGGTCTTCAGTGAATGTAGAAGTAGTCACATCTCAACAACGGGCATGGAGAAAACCTGAGCTGCTCTGAGGAGTGAGAAGAGGAAAGGGGTATGATGGGAGGGGTGAGGAGGTGCCTTTGCCTTCACCTCCATTCTCTGACAACCAGGACCTCTGTGAAAATGCAAGGACCCATCTTACAGATTCACACCCAGGCACTGAGCAAAGATGTTATCAACCCAATATGTCCTGGATCCCAGCTTTCCTAATGATGGCCGTGTACTGTCCAGTTAAGTAAACTGCATCACTGCACCAGCTGGGTAGAACTGGTAGAGCTGGAGCCTTAAGAGAACAAAACATGGATCATCCACTTTACGGAATGGCTTTGAAGAAGTGAACAGTGGATGGAAGTGCGGAACTGGGCACTACCCTACAAGAAAGAACCCAAAGCGGTGAATGACACAAAATAAAAGATTCTTGTCTAGCAGTTTTGCCTGGAGCTGAACAACTGCAGATAAAAAGATGGCAGGGGCCTTCCAAGGCCACGCCTGTCCCTGGAAAGAGACAAAGAGTCTCTTTCCAGCCTTGCTGTATGCCCAGAGGAAGATTTACTGTTGCAAAGAAACTGCTGAGAGAGGTCAATCCGATATATCTGGTGTCAAGACACCAGATATTTGCTCCGGCTTGCTTTCTCCCTGTCCCGTCCAACCTGTTTTCACGGGGCACACAATGAAGCCTCTTGAGAATGAAAGCAAAGTCAGAAGACAGTGGCTTCTGCAACCATCCTTGACCTCTTGTCTTGAGATGACTGAGTTGTGTGTCTCATACAGAACAGATGGCTTCTACCATTCTGCTTCTCGCTGTCTCCTGGTCTATTTTGCTTTGTCCCAAACTCTGGTGTGGCAACATAACATGGCCTTCACTCTCCTGGCCTTAAAGACCAGAGCTGGATAAACTGACAGAGAAGATGGTGCTCTGTGCATGGCAATATTCACCTGGGTTCTGCTAGGGGAGGCGAAGGTCTTGCTCACTGTTACAAGCAGTAAATCTCAATGACCAGAGCAAAAGAAATGTTTCTCTGAGAAACATCCAAGGTCATGGCTGGGACAGAGGCAATGGCTCAGTGATAGAACATGCACTTAACAGCTATAAGACTCTTAGTTCAATGTCTAGCTCTCCAAAACAAAAACAAACCCCTAAATCAAAGTTATGACAACAATTTGAGGAATCTCTAGGTAGCATTCGAACATCTGTCCCCTTTGCCCCGTCCACAGAGATTATGTGGATTTGGCCAAGCTTGCATTTCATAGACTTACCTCCTCTGAACTCTTGTATGGCCTAGCAGATATCACTGTGTTCAGAATATGCATCATTCTCTATCCTTAGAAACCACTAAAACATGTCACAGGTCAAATGATCAAAGTCATCCAGAAAGAAGAAGAAGTTTTGCAACTTTCAGCTTCTCTTTGCAGGAGAACCCCAAACCACCTATTTCCAGCATCCCAACCTTCATCTAGATAGCTCCTAAGCAGAGAAAGCAGCCTATGGAAGCTCATTTTCTGTAAAAATACAGGTTTCCAACAGAATGCCTGTCTTGGTCAGCTTTCCACTGCAGCAATAAAAAGAAAAGTAAAAAAATGAGGTAAGCAACTGAGACTTGTGGCTTACAGATGCCCAGAACCAGTTGTGGTAGTCTGTGGCCAACTGTGGTAGTCCAAGGCCAATTGTGGTAGTCTGTGGCCATTTGTGGTAGTCTGTGGCCAGTTGTGGTAGTCTGTGGCCAGTTGTGGTAGTCATCTTTGGCCAGTTGGCTTCATTACTTCTGGGCTCATGGTGAGACAGATGCAGCAAGAAACACATGGCAGAGCAGAGAAGAAGCACAGAGAAGAGACAGTAAGGGCCTGGGGCCCCAACACTCACAAAGGCCACATCTTTAATGATCTAACTTCTTCCAAGCACACACCATCTGTCAGATGCTCTAGTACAGTAGCTGGTGACCAAGACTTTACCATATAATGTTGTGACAGGCATTTAAAATTCTAAGTGTAATAACCTGTGTGTCCAAGGAAGCATATAGTGCCTGGACTGAAGGAACAGAATATCACTGTTGCTCATGCTGCTAAGCTGATACCACTGGTGGTCAACAGTCATCATGAGCAATCTGGCACAGTGCGCAGTTTCCCATAGCTCCTATGTTTGTTCCGTGACTGGGGCCTACCATCTCTGCCCAGGACAATGTGAGCAGTGACCATGGACAAACACGTTGTTCAACCTCTCTGTGACTCTATATCCAAACGTAGAAAGATTCTCTCTCTCTCTCTCTCTCTCTCTCTCTCTCTCTCTCTCTCTCTCTCTCTCTCTCTCTCTCTCTCTCTCTCTCTCTCTCTCTCTCTCTCTCTCACACACACACACACACACATTACCAGTCATGCCCACAATCCCAGAAATCCTCGTCTGACCAAAGGCCAGACAGAAAGGTCAATGTATCCAAGCACTTGCTCCAAGGTCAAGCGTAAGGCCTTGAAGACAACGCTAAAACTCAATAGTTGTGTGATTTTTCAACAGGAATCCTTCTCTTCTAGCCTTCCCTTTCCTTCATACTAAATGAAGATAATAAAAAGCTTCTGTGAGTGTTGAGTGAGAACATCTGAGTCTCAGCAAACACTTCCTCTGATGATTATGCAGATTTACCTCAGGGCCTGGTAAGAATTTGTCTTTCACATATTTGTATGTTTCTGGATAGGTTGGGGTTCTCCAGAGAAGCCAAACTCCCACTCCTTCTCCCTCCCCCCCTTCCTCTTTCTCTCTTACATATTGGCTGACATGATTACAAAGGCAGTCTAGTAACTGGGGACTGGTTTAAAAGTAGACAGTCTAAAGTTATAACATCCGAGACAAGGAAAGAGGATGTCTTACCTTTGGAAAAAACACCAACTTGTCATTCCTCTTGTTTTGTTTGTTCAATAGTTTTAGGGTTTTTTTGTTGCCAATGTTGTTACTTTGTTTGTAACTCTTCCTACCTGATCTACCCAGACTCAAGGCACAAGACTTCATGGAAGCACCTCTCCATTTCTGGATTTCTTAAGCAGCATTATCACGAATAGGATGAGTTAAACCCTGCAGGAAAAAGTATCTTTATTCTTTAAAATAACTATGAAGTTGGGTGTGGCAGCATACATCTGTAATTCCATCACCCAGGGGGCTGAGACAGGAAGAGCCACAAGCCCGAGTAACAGAGTAAAGCTGTGCCTTAAAAACATTAAGAATAAGGAAAATAAGAGACTTACATATTCTCGGTTTCAACTACAGTGAGGAACCTGACTGTCCACACCACCTCACAAAGACCTGCTTGTTAGAGGTTTGCCCCAGCTTGGTAGTACTGGGAAGCAGGGAGAATCTTAAGAGATGGGACCTAATGGAAGACATTTGTTTCACTGAGGACATGCTTCAAAGGGATTGTAGGAACTGAGTTCTTGCTCAGATTTTTCACTTTCTCTCTTTCACATCCTAGCCTCCTAGCCACAAAGCAAGCAGTTTTACTCCACAGTGTGCCCATACCGCCATAACCTGCTTAATTACTCACCTAAAGCTACCCACCTAAAAAAAAGTCAACAAACTATGAAGCACCTAAAGTCACAGGCCAGTCCACCAGAAAAAGAAACCTTCAAACGTCAAGATAAAAACAATCCTTTTCTTTGCATAAATTGATGGTGTCAGGGATGTGTTATAGTGGGGTAAGACTGGCCTAGCTACCCACCTACAAAATGGGAATATTGACCTACTGACACCTCAGTGATGTCATAAAGATGCCTTCTGGGCCAAACAGATGGCTCAGCAGTTAAGAACACTTGCTCTTACAGAGGAAATGGATTCAATTCTAAGCACCCACATGGTGACTCACAATTATTTCTTAGTTCCAACTCGAGGATATCTAATTCTGTCTTCTGATCTGAAGACACAAAGGATTCACATGATGCACATACATCCTATGCAAGTAAAACACTGATACACATAAAATAATTGTTCATCTAAAAATAGTTTTAACACAAAACACTAGTTCAGCCCCTAACATGGCCAGATTGCCTTGTGATCATTAGCATCTCACTCCTATGCAAACATTATTGGACCTGGAAATATTAAGATCACAGAATTCTTAAGTATAGATTTGGACCCATATCTGTTTAACTTTCACCCTCATAATTTTCTGCTTTCAAGTTTTAAAACTTTGCTGGGACATTTCTACTGTTTTAGTGTTAAGGCTACACCCAAGCTTTCTCTCAATTCCTACTTGATGAAGCGTTTGGCAGGGGATGGTTATTCTATCAACTGCATTCTAGGATATTGATGTGGCCATCGGCTTTGATTTTGTAATCTACTAGGAGAGTTATTTGATGGGTAGATGTCCTAAAGTTGAGTCTGAAATATACTAGTTAGAAATGGTTGTGTTAGTTTCTTCAGCATAGGCAACGTGTTCAATTTGACTCACTCCCTTTGGCTCACTGCGATAATAGATATTGGCTCTGACCACAGACACTGAATATATTATGATCCATGAAATCTTCAGGTCTCTTCATCCAACCTCTCCAGATTCTGATTGCAACTGGTATTTTCTTTTCACCCAACTTTTTTTTCTTAAACTTTATTTTATATCCCAACCCCAGCCTCCCCTCCATCTCTCCTCCCAGCTCCTCCCACATTTACCCAGCTTCTCAATGCCAAATTGTTTTTTTACTATATTATGAATCTTAGAATAACTGCCAGAGATATTTACATTATCCATTACAACCATGATTGTAGCAATTATTTGGATTTAACTCATTCTTAAAATATTTCAGAGCTTTTTTTCTGCTCTTTTTGTGCAGTTAATTCTCCGTGCTCAAGTTACTGGTTAATTCATCTCAAAACTGCCTGGTGTATAAACTTCAAGTAATGTTCAGGGCCTGGAGCCCACATACCACTGTCATCCTTTGCTGCTTACAAACTATAAGGTAGGCTGTGAATAGCACCTTTGGATTATGGCATGTCTAAGCCTGTCAACCTTACTTCAGTCCTCCGTCACTGACTTATGGTACTTTCTTACTTTATTTAGATCTTTCCCTACACAGCAGAGTGATGTATATTGTCGTATGATATGCTACCTGAAAGACAACAATCTATGAAGCCCTATGACAATAGTTTAATGGTCTTTGATTTCCACACCACAGGAACTCAATAAAGGTTACCTAATTAAGGAGCCTCAGTATAAGAAAAGGGGTCTCACAAACTATAGTTACTCTACATAAATAAAAGGCCACAACTTTCATGAAATGTTCATTAGTGTATTTGAAATCATATAAAATTGTTTAGAAACATTTCTGTTAAAATAAATATTCCACCTGTTACTAAATTGTCTTTGCCGATGAGAAAGGATTGAGAATCAACGTCTCACAGGTCAGAAACCACTTCCCCTTAGGATCATGTCAGTGAAGGCTGTGACTTCTCATTCTGTGAGTGGAAAATTGCAGTTGATGAGCTAATAGAAATAAATTAAGTCGGGATTACAAGTAGCTTCAGAGAGCAATAAGCTTAAGAGAAAGATGATGGCCCACTCCACCAGTGTCAGTCACCAAGCAGTGCAAGTCTAGCCCAGGGCATAGAGAGTGTGTATCACAAAGAGGCAAGAATCTTCTTTAAAAGAGCATCAGAGTACCCTGGAACATTCCAAAACCTGACAATCTCAGGCCTGAGGGCCCCCACACTAGCTTGGGACTCTACCATGCTGACATTCCTTATTCTCAAGTAAAATTACAATAGTAAAATTACAAACATGAACAGTAAGTATGACTGTCTAAAGCTCCTAATTAGAAAGCTAACATTTTGGTAAAATTGAATCAAATAATGAAATTCAATCTTGCTATTTATAGCTCACTTTGGGTAAACAAAATTAGACTCAGACTTAGTGGGATATATATGTATACATATTATATATGTGTATATGTATACATGTGCATATATTTGATATATTTATGTAAAACCATGAATGTGTGTGTTACAATAATAAAGAAAAAGGAGGCTGGCAGCTTGAGATTGGGTGGGGATATGGGAAGGGTTCAAGAGAAGGTAGATGGAAGGGGCTAGAGAGACAGACGCAAGGAGGCAAAATTATGTAATTTTATTTCAATTAAAGACATTAAATATGTATGCCTTTAAAAAGTAAAAGTGAGTGAAAGCAGAAAACAATTTTAAAAGAATAGCAATATTACTACTCTGAAAAATCCTAGACAAATCATATTTCATAATGATAAAATTAAATTAGTGACAGATGCATACAAATTAAGAAACTTCATGCTTCACATAATTATCATAAACTGTATGAAACCAGTCTACCAGAAGGGAAAGCTCGCGTGGCCGCAATCACAGGAAAGTTTAACTTCTGTCATTGTGCTTGAAAGATCAAGTTAATCAAAATTATGTTTGAATATTATTCCGTAATAAACCATTTTAATGGCTACAAAAATGTATGAATTCTGCAGTTCGAACACAGCCTCTGTCTTGTCTAGTGTTTCTAGCATGTTTACAAAAGTTAATTCTGCAGGTAAGTGTGCACCACTTCTGCAAAGGACCTGAGTTCCGTTGGCTGTCACTTCAACTTCAGGGATTCCAACATCCTGAACTTCAGGGGAACCTGAATTCTTGTGTGAATACCCCCACACAGACAGATAATTAAAATATTCTTACTTAGCTTTATATCAGAGCGCAAAACTCAACAACTGCAAAGCATAAAGCCAGTACATCTTATATATTTTTATGATAATCTTTAAAACATCTTTTCACACCAAAGTTCGAAACTGCACCTTATCCAAAGAAATCTAAGAACTTCGGCATTCCAAAGTATCTTTTGGAGTCTTACCAACATTACATGGAAATTGATGGTCCCTACTGTGAGCTGAACTTCTACAGAATCTACTTACGGTCACCCAATGTGGGCCATGGTGAGACTGCTGAGTAAGTCCCCTGGGGAGGAGGGGGTGCCTCTCCTCACACCTGCTCCATCTGTATTTCCTGTTATTGCCTCCCTGCCATCTGGGTGTGGACCCCACAGTGGGAGAACAGGCTGCATCCTCCATCTTTGAGGAAACTGACCTTGAGATCTGCTCCTTCACCCAGGCCACAGCCAGCTCACTTGCTAATTCTGATTTTTTTTTCAATTTATTCATTCAAAACTCTTCCTAGGCCCCAGCTTAACAGTAATCTTCTTATTTCTTGTCTTTTTGTGTCCTGTCTCCTAAAGCTGCTGGACAGACCGAATCTAGTAATGACAGAATAAAAATACCATTTAGTTTAACTAAAATGGTAATATAAAAGTGCAATTTTATTATTCAATATGAATATAGACTTGGTTTCAAAAGAAAAGCAACTGGGTTCAATGCATCACAAAATATATAAATGCTATATCAATCCGAATGGGTTATATATAGATGTGCGCACACGTCTTACACCTATACAGATGTATATACAAATGACAATAATAATTAACAAAGACATTGTGAATTTGAGAAGGGAAGGAAAGGAGGGGAAGAGAGGAGAGCAGAGGTGATGTAGATGCAATCCTTGTATATGAAGTTCTCAAAAATTAAAATTATTTCCTGCAAAATATGGATATTAACCTATTTATAATTGTGAATACATGCAGTAACATGTAATTTGGAAAATACGTTAATAAATGTAATCCAGATTGTGCAAAATTTGCTCCAGACTGATAACAGGTTCTTTATTATTTATTGAAGTTGGGCATAGGGTTCATATGCAGCTTCTTCTACTTCTATTCTTTGATGTTTTGTGATAAAATAATTTTTAAATTACTCTTACCATCAAGATATGTCAGCATACATTCAATCACACAAAAGCATACTTCCTTATTAAGAAATCCACAGAAAAATCTCCTTATATCACTAGAAACAATATCTGATACTACCAAAAATATGCTCCTGAAAAAATACCTTAGCCATCCCAGGAAAAAAAATGTATTTTTAAAATAATAAAACATATTTCAAGCTAGTAACTAGTGTGATATTTATAAATGGAGGCACATACTTATACAGAATTTATTAGGCATTGTTTTTCCATTTGGAATTTTATATGTGTAGATGCCATTTATTTTACCTGCTAAAGCCATCAGGAGTATATCATTACCATCCTCACTTTATATGTGATGGACCCAACAAAGAAGGCTAAGCAGCTGGCCCAGGCTCGTAAGCTCATCAGGGAAGGGCTGGGTTGAGGACACAGATGCTCCCACTCCACAGCCTGTCTCTCAGTCACTGCTCTTTGGAGCCTCTCTCATCATGCTTTTCCTGTGGGAAACTGCACAGAACTCCTCACCTGCATCAGGACCACACCCACTTTATCCCTGTAGCTTCACAGCTATTCAGTGCTAGTCTGAAGCCTCTAGCAATTCAGAAACACAACAACAACAAAAAAAAAAAATCACAAAGAAAAACAGATATACTGAGAAAGAAAATGTATATTTTTTTTCCATTATCTTAACACAGAAACTATTTCCTCTGGGAAATTCAGGATAATCAGTTGGAAAATTATTGGAATGAATCCGCCAATATAAAATGCGAGTATGAAGAAGAAAGTCATCCTGCGTTTCAGAGATTTTCAGTTAGAGAGCATAATGAAAAATAGACTCCCTTAGGGACGGTAAGAAAAATATCTGGAATGCCTAGGAACGAGGAGAACAGTAAACAGTAAGACGCTGTATGTGAGTGAAGGAAAACATACATTTTGGGAACATAAAATAAAGTAAGACAATAAAAAAATTAAGCTGTACACCATGTCCCTGAAGGCAAACGTTCTATTACAAACATCTGGGTTCCCAGAATTAATTTGTAAAAATCACACATTACTATTATGACCCCAATGCAGTGAGCTGGTTGGTATCCAGGGCCTCCTACACCTACACAATTGTAGCTCAGACCTTTCAGGAGAGAAGCTTTGAGAGAGGGGGTTGGAAGGCACTGGGATGGATGAGGTCATGGGGGTGCGTCCAACAGGACTGTAGCTTGGAAAAAAAAATTGTTCCCCTGTTAACTTTTCACTCTCTCAATGCCCCTGCCTCCCACAGTGAGTTAGCAGGAGACGGCCCTGAAGGAACATCCCTGGCTGTGTTAGCTCCTTGACCCAAGACTTCCCTATCCAGAGCTCTGAGGAAATCAATTTCTGTTACTTAAGCCACCCTCTCTGTGATGCTCTGATACCCTTAACTCTCTCAAGTGCCCATGACAATCTTTGTTAAGTATTTAGTAACATTGTTCTTAAAATCATATGAAGGACTGAAGGGTTAAGAAATTCATCTAAGGAGAAAAATAGTCATTTGTTATGTTTAGTGGTAAGAATTTATTCAGGCAAGACACACCAGTGGATCCTCAAACTAGAAGGTGAGAATTTGATGTTAAAGGAGAGTTCATCAAAGGATGTTCCAAAGTGGTACTTACTCATCACAGGAAGATAAGGATGACTTCATAGTGGGATGCTTGGCAGAGCCCACCTTTACTCAGTTATGTCAATTAGCATAACTAGTTGGCTTGAGCTGGAACAGCAGGTGACCTGGGTTTGATCCCCAGGACCCTCAGGGTGGAAAGAGACAACTGACTCAAGAAAGACATCCTCTGATTGCCATACATGTACTATAGTACACATGCATGTGTACATGCAGGTGCACAGATACACACATTCAAGACACACAGATTTAAAAATATAAAAATCACAGGTGACAGGATTGGTTCAACGTGACATATCTAGGCAGACACTAAGAATGTAGCACTACAGACTAAAGCTACATAGCCTGAATCTATTCAGGATTAACTTCCTACTGGATCCCTTCCAGACTGGAGAGCAAACAGCAAAATAACAGAGCTACACCTTGCCAAAGGTCAAGCTCAGCTGGGGAAGTGGCCCTCCAGAAGACATGAGGACGTGGGTATGAACTCCCAGCACATATGTACAAAAAGACTTTGTGGCCTACACTTCTAACACTGGAGGCCAGAGGCAAGAGGATCTCCAGTGCTTAGTGGCTATCCTGCCCAGCTGGAATGAGAGAGCCTGGCTCAAAGAAATGGGCAGAGGACAATAGAAGAAGACAGATAACATCTTCTTCTGACCTTCATAGGCACAGCTCACACACATGTACAAACACATGCATGCACTACACACACGCAAACACATGCACATGTGAGGTACATATGTGCTAAGCTATGAAACACCAGGAAGGTGGGTAGTGTATGAAGTTTGGAGTAAATGTGTATTATTGACATGAACACAGCCATGTCGAGGACCCTAATGAAGCAGACCTGTGATAATGGCAAAGCCTTCCCCTGGTTCCTGTATAGATGCTGACAGTGTGTACATGAAATATCGCTCACAGCTTCCTTCATGATGTTGACAGCCTGAGACTGCTCTCAAATAAAGACCTACTTCTGAGACTAGCTAAACCTGCCTTCTCTTCCAAATGTATATAATAAATGTGACTTCTCGGATCAGATGCATAAAACACACACACACACACACACACACACACACACACACACCACACACACACACACACACACACACACACACACACACACACACACGAGTTTCCAACTGCTGCTGGTACATCTCTATCTAGGCACAGGCCCACTGGATACTGGTTTTTCTATCTATGTGTCTGTCCTTTCTTCAGAGACTCATAATCCCAGTTAAGTTTCCAGGATGTACTCAGGTCATGGCACAGAAGGTTGAAGCATTCTTCAAAGCACAAAAGCAAACAGAAAGATGTGCCATCAACCTGTATGGCATGATTTAGATTCCCCATTACCGTGTTAGTGGGACAATCAGCAAAATTTGAGCCTGACTGTTGCTTTTCTGAATTTGATAATTTTAGGAAATATCTGTAATTTAATCCCAAATAGCTAAGGAAATATTTACAATATAAAAAGTCTATAAACATCTGCACTTATATAAAATATATATTGTAGTGTGAGAAGAAAATAAATAAGACAAAATATTAAAGCTGGAGATATTTATGGTGCCATTTATACAACTTTCAATAAATCTGAAATTATACAAAATGAAAAGTGTAATATAAGGGTTACATGTCAAGAATAGATTTAGTCCCAAGATTTTTTTCCTAAGAATTTTTAAATTCATTTTACATACCAACCACAGATCCCCCTCATTGCTCCTCTTGCTCTCCCCAGCCTTTCCCAACCCCAACCCACCCCATCCCCCCTCTGAAATGAAAAGATAAGGCCTCACCTGAGAAGTCATCAAAGCCTAGCACACTTAGATGAGGCTGGTCCAGCATCTCCCACACCCCACTCACGGCTGAGCAAGGTGTCCTTTTATAGTAATGAACTCCAAAACACCAGCTCATGCATCAGGGATGGCTCCTGATCCCATTGCCAGGGCCCCCTTAAACAGACCAAGCTACACAATTGCCTCCCAGGTGCAGAGTACCTAGTTCAGTCTCATGCAAGCTCTTCAGCTGTCAATCTAAAGTTTCTGAGTTCCTACTAGCTTCATCGGATTGTCTCTGTAGATTTTCCCTTCAGGATCCTGACACACACACACACACACACACACACACACACACACACACACACACACACACACCCCTTGCTCATATAATCTCTCTTCTCTCTCTTCTACTGGACTCCCAGAGGTTGTCCTGGTGCTTGGCTGTGGATCTCTGCATCTGCTTCCATCAGTTAAGGATGAAGGCTCTATGATGATAGAGTCCTGGGATAGGCCAGCTCAGACACCCTCTCCACTATTGCCAGCAACTGAAGTTGGAATCATCCTTGTGGATTCCTTGGAACTTCCCTAGCACCAGGTTTCTCCCTAACCCCATGATGTCTCCCTTACCGAGATATCTCTTTCCTTTCTCTCCCTCTCTGTCCCTGCTCCAGCTGAACCGTCCTGTTTCCTCACGTTCTCATGACCCCCCCATTGCCCCCTCAACCCCAGTTTACTCAGGAGATCTCGTCGATTTTCCTTTCCCAGAAAAATCCACGCATCCCTCTTGGTGTCCTCCTTCCTAGCCAGCTTCTTCAGAGATTTACATCTACCATCCACTTAGTGAGGACATACCATATTTGTCTTTCTGAGTTTGGGTTACTGCTAGCCCCAAGTTTTGATGGGGGTCATATCTTCTCTATAATCCTGATTCTCAGATTTAAAAGAAAAAAATTGTAGCAAATCCTTTTACAAGTGTCTTTTATACACATATCTGTACATTTGCATCTACAGCATTATGGTACACGGCATCTGAGTAGGTGCAAGGCTTCTGGGTAGGGATGTCTTTGGCAGAGGCACCACCTGAAGTAAGTGTTGACTGAAGAGCTACAAGATGGGTTAGAAAGACATGTGTTACTATAAAAATCCCGCTGAGGGGCAAATCACAACAGAGAAAAGTAACAGAGACCCAGGAACAACACCTGCTCTTTCAATTACATTCATGTATTTTAAGAATTGATTTTTAAAAAATTATATTTTACTTTATAAGTATGTGTGAGTGTAAGCATATATGTATGTGTACTATAAGTGTCTTGTGTCCACAGAGGGCAAGCCAGTGTGTCAGGTCTCCTGGGACTGGAATTATAGGTGATTCTGAGCTGTTCTGTGGGTTCTAGAAACAGAATGCAGGTCCTTTGCAAAAGCATTCAGTGCTCTTAACCGTTTCTTCAGCCCAATGCAAGAATCCTTGAGTGGGTGTTTACCATGTGCAAACACTGCAATGTCCATCAAGAAACACAGGGCAGTGCAGAGGACTCAGCTCTCTGCAATATGAATACTCACGGGAAATAATGCACTTTCTCTTACAAGACACTAAGGGCTGCACAGCATTTCTGAAGCTTTTGTGACATGGTTGACAATAGGATAGGCTTCTTTCCATAAAAATCACCCTTTGACCTTCCTTTCGTTCTTACGGAAGAAGCAGAATCCACAGGAAGGAAGTAGACACCTAAGGGGACTAAGTTTTCACAACTATTTTACAGTAAATAAGTAAGCTGTGACTGGAGAGATGGCTCAGTAGGTAAAGTGCATGAGAAACTAGGTTCAATCCCAGCTCCTACACAGTAAGACAAGAGTTGTAGACAGTACCGGGGGACTCTTAACCACCTAGTCCAAATGCATCAGCTTGCTCCAGGTTCAGTGAAAGACTCTGTTTTAAAAATGAAGTGGAGAATGATTGATGCAGACATCCAAAGGCAAGCACACACACGCTCACCATGCACACACACACTCACACACTCACACACACACACTCACACATATGCACGCACACACGTGCACACACATGGCATAATTTATGAGATTTAATGTTTTCTGATGCTCTACAGTGTAATAATGTAGTGTTAGCATCACCCAGACATGATTATCCATGAGAGTTAGACAAGTGTGGTCCCTCCAGGAATCCCGAAGTAAATTCATGTTTTAGAGATTTCTACATGATCTGGCCTTCTCCAGTATTAAAGCTCTTCCAACACTTACCAACATTTTCCTGTAGTTTTTCACATTGCATGACTTTCAATCTTATTTCAGTAAAGTTTCATGTTGAAATAATCTACTTCCCCCCAACAATGAAATGAAGTCACCATGATGTGCTTCGGTGAAGCATAAGGGTAAATGCAAAATAAGAAAACTTCATGCTTATGTGTGTGTGTGTGCTTGCTTGCTTGAGAAAGGGGGTGTCTAAAAACTAGTATTCCACTTGTGGAATATAAAAGCTCTTAAAATCTGAGTTAGAAAAGCCTTACATTGATTCTTGGATCTGGCCATCTTCCCAACAACAAGTATTCAGAATATGCCAGGAGACAGGCAACAGTGGGAATGTATTACTAGAACAGCCAGCCAAAAATAATAGCACAAAGGCAATGGATCTGCCATGTGCCAAGCCCTGTGCTAAGTGCTTTGCCTAGATTTTTTCACTGAAGTATCACAAAAATCTCAAGGGGTGGACAATATGCTTCCTACTCCAAAGACATATAAAGAGGCTTTCCAGGATCACAGAGCTAGCTCAGCGGAAGATCCAGCATCCTGTCCATTTTCTCTGTACTAAAAACATCTTCTCTTTATGAATTCAAGTCTATCTCTGCCCACTCATCAAAATCCATTTCTGTGGGGTCTGAGATGTTATACCATTCTCCAAACACTATAGTTCATAAAAATCGAGGAAGCCCCTGGCCCTAGAGAAGGACTGGGGATAGGGAAACGTACAGTATTGAAGAAAACTTAAAAGCAGATGAAGGAAGAAAAGGCCAGTGGGATGGGACAAGGATAGATGTCAACCAGAAAGTAAAAGGATTCCCGAGGCCACCTCTGAAAAACATGGGGTTGGTTGCCCAGGACATCTTCAAGAGAAGCCTATAACTGAAATGCCCGGAGAGTCTGAAAGCCAATGGAGCATGCCCAGGAGGTATAGGAAAGATCCTTAATTTTTCAGAAGTTCAAGACTTAGAAAATAATAAGACAGGGTCTGCTAAACAGGGTAATCCCTGACATTACTTTCCAGGTAACCCCCTGGAAAGAGACAGCAGTTAAATTCTTGGAAAGTGTACCTTCATCTGTCAAACAAAAATTAAGCCCTAACTTCAGCACATTTTAGAGAGTAAATATCTAATGTGTAAAAAGGTTTAGAATGCAATGAGTACGTAATAATATTGAAGGGTTTTGTTGTTTATCTCAAAGGGGATATGGAGAGGACCCAGTATCTGATAGAAAAAGAAATTACTAGGAGTCTAAAAGAAGATGATTAGTGACTCGATCCACACAAAGAGCAAGCAGCAGGCCTACAGCTGGGCTTCCTGAGGCCAGGAGACCGGGGAGCAAAGGCTTGGGGAGCTGATAGCCCAGCATCCAGACCCCTCACCTCCATGGCCGAGGTCCTTCTTTCTCGATGATGGGGTTGACATGAGCACACCAGCTCTTTTGTCTATCTGGCCTAGGGGTTCTGAGTGAAATCCCTCTTGCCACTGTGTTTTCTTGATTCTTTTTTTGTCTTAAATAAATCCCACCCACCCAGAAGCTTCAGCTGCAGTGCCATGAGCGTGACTCTAGGTTGGAGGGAGCTCTGCAAATGAGGAGACTGAGTTCCTGAAGTGAGCAAGGACTAGCCAGAGGTCATAGAGATGGTTACTAGTGAACAGTGAGGCACAACATAAATAACCTGCCTTCTAGACACCTCCTGAGGCGCTGGGCTACTTCAAAGGACAAAGTCTATGCTTTCTTTTAATGATAAGCATGAAGCCAGCAAGAAAGTTCCCTAGGTCAATGTCAGCAAGTAGCCTATGGCTACTCGTGTGACCAGACCCATAGAGTAAGTAAAACCCTGCTGCCTTGGCAGCTGAGCACACTCAGCTCTCCAGTGCAGGGAGTCCATTAACAGGGACACCGTTCCTCCTTGTTATTCTAATACGTCATCAATACAGCAGTAAGAATTATGCTGCTGGGTGTTTGGGAAATAATGGCCGTAATATATTGGGCTTCCTTGGTTTGGATGTGCAGAATTTCCTCTAATTTCAACAAAGCAAGACAGATATTAAAGGGTGAGCACTGACAGAAAACAGCAAGAGAAGCTAGGAACAGCAGGTAGATGGTTTACTCCTTGCTTACCCAAGAGTTCTTGTCACTCTGTGGTAGAATGGCTTCAGTCAGTATAGGGCCCACAGGCAGGTAACACCAGGCTTCCTGGGAACACGTTACACATGTGGATCCCAGGGCCCCACCTCCAGGTCACTAGAATTGCAAATAAGCCCAGGAACTTGTAGGCTCACCATCTACAAGGGCTGCTTGTGCATTCTTAGTAAAAACGAAACAAAAAAAAAAAAAACAAAAAAAACAAAACAACAACAAAAAAAAAAAAAAAAAACCTGAGGCCACTGTAGTAGAGAACATAAAAAAAAATACAAAGAAGCCCAGACAAGAAGTGGGCATGAGGAAGAGCCCCTGCTAAATGAGAATTCTTTAGCATTTTCTGCATCTACATTTATCCCTGAAGTGAAAACAGACATTGCCTTCCCTGAATCTCCACCCCAACAAAAAGATAAAAACAGAAAATTGGGCAGGCATTATGCTTTCTTTGCAAACTGCCTTTTATGGCAGGCAGGCTTTTTCAAAGTTTTCATAGTTGTGTTTTGTCTACTCATTGTCAGTTCTTTTGAGGTGAGCTTACGCTAGCTATTTCTGCTTGCTGAATATTAAGCACAACCGAGAATGTCTGTATAGAAGGAGGCTAGCAAACCTAGTACAGGCCAAACTGCGCAGCAAATCATTAGCACATTGCTAACATCAGAGGCAAGATGAAGATGCACTGGTCACAGATAAATCATGTAGGCCATTTATACCAATTAGAAATCCAGTCAGTACCAAGTCACTAAAACACTCTTTAATTGTGGCGAGAAGACTTGAAATGGTTAACTGCAATCCTTACTCAAATACCTTTAACAATTTGCTTGTTATCCATCATGATTCTGTAGCACTAAAATGTCATTAAGAGTCTCCCAATTTTTACAGACTCTCAGCACTCTGTACAGATCTGTGGGATAATCATGGGCAGGTCCTAAGCTTCAGCACAGAAGCAAAATAAGAGCTTGTCAGCACTGGAAAAAGGAGAAGCAGCCTGGTGCTTCAAGTTGGTCATGGATACTCAGGTCTCTCTCAAAAGCAGGATGCCTTTGTATTGATGTGGAGTGGGTGGTCTGTGAGGGTAGATGTGGGCATGTGTGAAGAGGCCAGAGCTCTACCAAAGAGAGCTTGCTGTTCCTTGGAAGTCTTCTACCTTATTTTTTGTTTTTGAGGCAGTGTCTCTACCTGAATAGGAAGCTCACTGATTTGGTTAGATTGGCTAGCCGGCAAGCCCCAGGAATCCTTCTGTCTCTGCCTCAGTAACTCGGGTATTACATGCATAATCTAATGCATATGGCTTTTTACAGGGTTGCTAATGATCAAATTCCTACTTGTTAATTAAGCTGTCTTCTCAACCCCAGGACAATGAAATTTATAAAGCTGCTGATGAAGTTGCTGTTGATTTACAGTGTAGAGCTTCTCTGAAATCTCAGTGGTAGTGTTCAGTGGGTAAAAGCAAAAATTTGATTCCTGGAACCATATATGTATGGAAGGAGAGAAACAATTCCAAAAAATTGTTCTCTGACTTCTGCACATGGTATGTCATACATACCTGCACTCATTAATGCCAGAAGTCAGCTATTTTGCAGACAATTTACAACTTAGTTTTTCAAGATTTGGCTGAACAAAGGAGAAGTATTGGACATCAGTCCTGACTGTCAGGATTTCAGACCCTGGTTGTACAAAATAAATCTGTGGAGGCTGGGAAAACTGTGTGGCATCTCACCTGGGTACTTACACTCATGGGACAGAACTATGATTTTTCTTCAGCCAGGCAAAGGCTCCTGTCCTCCCTCTATGGTGACAGGGCTCACTTTGGAGATATTTAATTTGGGGGTCAGAGCTCACCAAGTACTCATTTTTCAGCTGCCCCAAAGGCATTTTTCCAGACAAATGAATCTGAGCATTGTGGGGATGAAAATGTTTCCAAATAATTTCTCCCCCTGGTTATCTCTCTAAACCAAGAATATTGATCAAGTAGAACAGTGGTCCCAGAGACAGCTCCTTCCTGATAGATTCAGATGCCATTTTCCATGCATGGGAGACTTTGCAGATGTGATGAAGTTATGGCTCTTGACAGGGTAAGTTATGCTGGGTTATCTGGGTGGGCAAAATGCCATCACAGGAATTTTTAGGAATGGGACATAGGAAGGTCTGTGTCTCAGAAAGTGACAGAATGGCCTTCCTTGTGGATCAGAAGTAGAGTGGTGTGGGCCAGAGTAGCTCCAAACTGAAATGTAAAATATAATCCAAAATTTGCTAAGCAAGAAGGAAATTGTAAAAATAAGTCATTAAATGAAAGGGAAATAGTACTGTGAAATGGATTTAAGAATTTAAGAATTGTATCAGATGGCCAATATGGCTATATGGAAAGAAAGGAGGGTTGGACAAGACCGTGGGTCTGGGTCATTCACAGCCCTGTATAAATCATGCTAACGATGATGGACTGCATTCTAAAAACAAATGGTGAAACCAGGAGGGGTGTAGACGGGAGATGTACATGGTACTGTGATCAGTTGAATATGACTGTTTGTGGACAATGAACATGGGCAGGAAGAGAATCAAGATCCATCCAGAGTATAGGGGCAGTGACTTAAGTACCTTGGGGCAGCAGGATGCAAATAACAGGACAGACTTGAGTAGAGTATGGACAACACAGTTTAGCTGGCGAGACGCTGATGGTGGACACAAAGGTGAGGTCAAGTGTATAGCAAGCAGGACTCTAGTTTGAGTTTTTGAAGGTAGCAAATGATCCATTTACGAAGGAATATGGAGCATGAAGTCATTTGAGACAGAGAACACTCAGCCTTTAAACTCATTCACTTTTAACACTCACACATTTAAAATTGGAGCATCCATCCACACAGGGGTTCATAAGGACATCATAATGTATCTTAACAAAATATTCCAGTTTCATAAACTGTATGAAAACAACTGGAATAATGTACATGATCCCTGTGAAATACAAAGTATAGAACAGAATATGGAGTGTAGTGGCATTATGTTGTTTAGAGTGTGTGCGTGTGTGTGTGTGTGTGTGTGTGTGTGTGTGTGTGTGTGTGTGTGTATGTGTGTGTGTGTGCATGCGCACACGCATGCTCATTCTTATTCACTTACACAGCACAAACTCAAGTATGAGAGAGGCTACCAGCAGCAGCAATCTCTGGAGGAGATGCTGCCAGGCTGGCTGCTGAGGTATGAAAGCTTTACTACACATGTATGCTGCCTCTTTAACTGGGATCCAAATGAACATAAAAAATAAACTTAGAATGTACATCTCCTTAAAGAAACGAAAGCATGCCACATTATCAAGCAAAAGAAAAGGGGATTGTATCAGATACATTCCTAGGCAAAATAAATAAATAAATAAATAATAAAAGCACACATTCAACAAAATATGCAGGATATTGTGTATGGAAGAGCCAAGTCATGAATGAGATGAGCTGACAAAGGTGGAATCAGGTAGAATCAGAACAGGAGAGAAGCAGCCTTCTTTTTATCAGATATAGAATAAATACAAAGAAAATAACAAAACTGGATAATGAGATTCTAAACTGTATTTATAGAAACTAATAAGCTTTATAAAGCATAGTCTATTTATCCCTTTCAAACAAACATGGAAAGTTTATTAAAAATTATCTTCCAGAGCAAAGTAAAAACTGTAATAAATTCCTCCAAGTAAAATGTATACAAGATTCTTCCCTAACCAAAATGAAACAAATTAGCGATTAGAATATGAAAATCAACCACTAGGAAATAATAGGGAAAATTCCTGAGAGGCAATCAAAGTTGCAAGGACATATTGCAGAGAGTGTGCACATTAGAATTATACTCGGAAAATCTACACCCTAAATAAACAGTATCAAAAAGAAAGGCCTTTCAAGTCTATGAACCCAGACTAAGCTTAAAACATTGAAATAAGAACAGAGGTTTATCAGCTGTTTTTATGGCAGGTGAATGGCTCACCCAATGTTTTTTTGCAACACATACATATACACACATGTATATGGACACATACAGACATTACACATGTATACACATATACAGATGCATACACATTTGCGAAGGGAAGAAGACATATTATCTTACATAGTTGGTTAAAAACATTGCTTCCTCTACAGGTCATCAAAGCATTAGAATGTAAACCTCCCCAAAGTACTACATCTGAGACCCTGTCTAATTTGGAAGAGTGACGGTGTCTTCTTACCAGAAGGCTGAGGCAACTTCAGAGAGATCAATTTATCATTATGTATCCAAAGACAGAAGCTAATTGACAGTCTGGCTTCAGAGCAAATCTTCCAAGTAAACACCCTGAGTGTGTGAAAGCACCTAGCTAAAAGGATTGCCAAGGAAATTGTTTCGATGACGAATGTTGAAAACTTCTGAAGGAATGGCTACCACGGACCAGAAGCTGATGTCACTCCTGAGGAGCACCCTGTCTAGTCCTTTAAACTTGCTGAGGATGCTGGTCAACTGACAAAGGCAGCATATAAATACAATGAATAATGACCAGTTTTTAAAAATATACCTCTATCACTTAAAAAAAAAAAAAAAAGTTGCCTGTGCGGTGGCACGTGCCTGTATCCTGTATCCCAGCATTTAGAAGGTGAGGGTGAGAGGGTCAGAAGTTCAAGGTCAACCTTGGCTCTATAGTAAGTTTGAAACTCTTGGAATACATAAGACCATGTCTCTGAAAACCAAAACGCAAACAAATAGAATACACCACATTGAATAATATTCCAAGATCTACAAGTGTTTTTAACTCAGAAAGAACCACTTCCCAGTTCTAACTACATTATTCTGACTACATTACGCTTTCTTCTGGCTCCATTTCCTCACCTGAGGGGGTTGACATAATCAACCCTTCTGTGTCCAACATATAATCACTCTCCTGTTCTGCAGATTCAAATTGATAAAAGTCATTTCAGGTACATACTAGAAATTCAGACCTGAGTCTTTGCACTTTGAGAATGAGTGCTTTTTGAAAATCACAATAACTGAGACCAGATCAAAGGGCAGTGGACTGGTTCAGATGGCCTAAGCATGCTAGCTCTCAACTTGAACTAAATTGGTTTTCATCTCATAGCAAAAGGCAAATCAAAGTCTAAAATCCATTTAACCACTGAGCCACCAGACTACTTAGACTGAGGAAATTTGAGATTGTATTTTGCTGATAAATTTAAGATAAAGCATGAATTCTGAGTGTTTCACATCCGCATTCTATTCAGTCTGCCCGATCTCTTCTTCAGCTTTCAGGCTGTTTTGTTTTAGTTCAGCTAACAAACCATTATTGAGGCAGTATATGCTATGTTAACCTGGCAAACTCTGTAGCTATCTTTCCCTTACCGAATTAACTTATCTTTCTTTAAGAATAAGGACTTCTAAAGACATTCATCAACTGGAAAAACACATTTTATTGTGCTTGCTCTGATGCTTTTCTTGCTTCTCCTTTTCCTTAATTCTTAGCTGATTCCATATTTAGTGCCAATATTTCAATTTCCCTTTCTCCAGTGAGGAGATCATGTTCCCTGGAAGGTATTAAGTGTGGAGAAAATCACCACAACTTCTAGGCAGATATGTCGTTTTCTGCAAGCCCCCTTTTGCCTCAGTGTGCAAGTCTTTGCCCATCTCACATCTCAACCTTCTCGCCAGTTATTTATCACACAAAAAGGAGGTAATGCAGGAGGAAGTTTTTTTGAACATCTATCTGGAAATGCTTTTGGAAACCAAATGCTTACTTCACTTCCTCCAGAAACATGTGAAATAAAGAGGTTTTATGTGTAATTGCCACATTATTAAATGTTACCTGCTGGTTCTACATTTTATGTGTATTTGTATGTGCACATGCTCTTGTGCATAGGTGTGTGGAGACCAGAGGTCAACCTTGGCTGTTCTTCCTCATGACGTTGTTTACTCTGTATGTTAAGACAGAGTCTCTCACTAGCCTGGAACTCATCAAGTAGGCTAGTCTGGTTATCCAGAAAACCTTAAGGATCCTCCCGTCTCTACTCCCCCCAATATATACACTGGGATTGTAAATCCGAAGTCCCCATACCCTTGGGGGGGGGAAGACCTTCTTAGGGTCTAGGAATTGAAATTGAGTCATTATGTTCACACAGCTAACACTTTACTGGCTGAGCTATGTCATAGGTCTTCAGTTCTCTATTTTAACATGGTATGAGCCAGACAAAGGGGTCTCCCCAGCCCTAGAGAAGCCTGTAGCACAAACAGTTGCTCCTTTCTAGCTGGAAGAATTGGAGGCTCACTGTTGCCAGAACGGTCCAAGGTCCATTAACACATACAACAGAAACTCTCTGACACAAGTGACAAGCACATAAGAGGCACCTACCTGTCTGCAGAACAGGTACTTCTCCCAGAAGATGTAACCCAAACACATGTTCCCACCCCATGACTGTGGGATAATGATATGTAAAGATTCGTCACTCATACTGGTTGGATAAAATGCTGATTGGCCAGTAGCCGGGCAAGAAGTATAGGTGGGGCAACCAGACTAGGAGAATTATGGGAAGAGAAAAGGCAGGGACTCATTGCCAGCCAGACACAGAGGAAGCAGGATGAGAATGTTGGACTGAGAAAAGGTTCCAAGACCCATGACTAAACATAAATAGAAATATGGGAAAAAGGTAGCAAGGAATAAGCATGAGCCATAGGCCAAACAGCCTGTAATTAATAGTAAGCCTCTGAGTAAGTTATTTGGGAAGCGGCTGGTGAGTTTTCAGGAACTGGCAGGCAGGAGAGAAAGGTCCCACTATACCCTATCTCCATGGTCACACATTCTTAGGGGCTGTCACATAGCAAGTTGTCATATTGTTGAGGACTTCCTCTGGAATCCTGTACTGTGACCCAACTCCAAGCAGAAAATACATAGGCAGCGTAAATTAGACTCAATAGATTTAAAAGAAAAAAATAAATAAAAGAACAGCACACAAAGTGGGGTGCTTGCATATGTAATCATGCAGGCAGATCTGTGGAAAGATCAGAGTTCTAAGGAGCCAGTAGGTGAGCCAGAGGAGGAAAGGGTGGCTTTGTGGAATGAATGGGGTATATAGCAAGCACACATCTGCCAGATGCGCAGACTGCTGAAGAGTTTTCTTCTTCTTAGGTCAGTGCCCCAGGCAGAGGTAGCATAGTCACCAATGTCCTTGGTACATGGGAATGTCATGTATGTGTTCCTCTCCCTGCCAAAAAAAAAAGGGAAGAGTCTATATGGAGTTTTGATTTCTCCAGCTTATGTATCCTCTGGGGGGAGTTTCACGGACCCCAACAGATGACAAGAGCTGTCTCACACAGCACAAGTCAACATAGTGAAAGATTTGTGAAGAGACATTGAAACGTGCAGGCAGAAGCAGCCAGGATTCCTACATGTTTAGCAAATGTCCCCACGCCACTATCTTCCCCTAGACATGCTTCCTCTTTAAGAGGAGGACTATGGCCTGCCATCCTTTACAACAGGGACAGTGTCTAAGGCCAAATGGCCAAGGCTAGTTCAGACCCCACAAAGGGAGCAATCAACCCAGTCCTTACCTTTAAAGCCTAGGATCTCAGCAAGGACTGAATTCACTAAGATCTGTCTTCATGCCCCATAGAATGATAAATGAGAACGAACTGAATAATTAAACATCTTTTCTGTTTTGGTTTATAATGAAATACTTGCAACTGTAGCAATGAGGTTCTGGAGTCACCTATATTCAGTGTCCTGTCAGGTTGCTTAGGTCCAGACTGGGAAAAGAGGAGACAACCACTTCTGCCTCATTCACAGAAATGGAGATGAGACATTTGCATTGAATTTGGGTTTTTTTTTTCTTTTGCATTTCTAGAGAAATGAAAATAGCATTTTAAAAACCCTCAATACTGACTGATCAAAGAAACATCCCCTCAAACTCAGAAGGCTGCTGTGGTCCCCAGTGGTGGCTCCAACTTGGAGGAAGGGGAAGAGATTTGTCCGTATGAAATATGTTCCACTTCACACTTGACACTGAGTGAAGCCTCTGTGCTTGGGGCCTCAGAAGCTGGCCAGATTCATTATTTTAATCCTTTTTATGAGCTAATATAATGTGGTGTTTTCTGTATGATTCAACTATGTCTCGGCAGAGGGGAGACCAAGATGCCATGTTTGAACTCATTATTGTTCTGAAATGTGAGGGGAAATAGTCAATTAGGTTTCTGGCTCCCTGAGTGATGGAAAAAAGAGCATTCTCTATCCAGTTAACAGTTAATCAAGACAGAAAAGACCAGTAATTTCCCTGCAAAAGGACAGAAACACACAGCCCACATAAATTAGGAGTTGTTTGTGTGGAGGCCACAGAAGCTTGGTAATTATTTTTAGGGGTAAATAACTGTGTTCAGAGTAAAGCGTTCAGTTGAGGAAGGGGGATCAAAAGATGGAACATAAGGCAAAAAAAAAAAAAAAAAATGGAAACCGAATTTGTCCCCGGAATTTTTGATACAGTATCTCTTCTCATAAGAGGAGTGAAGAGAGCAGGGGCCAAGAAAGAGGAGGAAAGCCTTCCATGTGGGCTCCTCCTTGAAGCAACTCCTTGAGTCTTGGTCCATCAATCCAGGAGAAAGGGCTCAGCCCACTCTCTCAGAGTTATGCTGGGATAACAATGAGAAAGTCTTGAGTCGGCTTCCTCATCCCAGGGCTCACGTGACTCTTGCCACCTGCACGGTTCACACATCTGTATGGGCGGGGTCTGTCGGGGGAGTCTTCACCATATACCAACTCAAAGCAGTTGCTTTGGGAGAAAAACTTGAGCTTGGGCTTCTCTCTGCTCTCTGAACACTTAGATTTCTCTTCCAAGAAAGTCAGAGGTTAAAAAGAGCCCCCAGCTCCAGAATCAGGTCAGCATCAAAGCCAATGCTTCTACACTTTGCTCAGGAAGCTCCAGTCCTCTAGAGATAAATGAATTATCACACCAGCCAGGCCCAACCATGAAAGCTGAGTGAAGATGAGGAGACAAAAGGGCAGATGAACTCCAGAAAATATGGAGGAAATGCCTGACCTAAGTGGGGGTGTAACTGTGATCGTGAATCTCTTGGAAAGGTAAAGCCATGGGCTCTTGGAGCTGTGATGGCTAGTTTTGATGTCAACTTGACACAGCCTAGAATCATTTGAGAAAGAATCTCAACTGAGAAAATGCTTCTGTAAGATTAACCTGTAAACAAGTCCATGGGGTATTGTCTTAATTAGTAATTAATGTGAGAGGGTTCAGTCCGTTGTGGGTGGTACTACCCCAGGACAGGCGGCCCTGTGGTGTATAAGAAACAAACTGAGCAAAGCATGGAGTATAAGCCAGAAAGAAGCACTCTTCCATGAATTCTCTTTCAGTTTCTGCTCCAGATTCCTGCCTTGAGTTCCTGCTTGGTGATGGAGTACAACCTGAGAGAGGTAAACTGAAGTGAACCCTTTCTTCCCCAAGCTTATTTTGGGCATGGTGATAGAAACACTAAGATGTGGCCTGTTATGTATGGTAGAAGGAGACACCTGAAGCCAGATGCTCCCTTAAAAAGGGACAGTGGGTCAGCAAATTGGATAAGCGTGCTGGGACAACATTCTCAGATGTGGTTGTACAGAGTTTCCTCAAAGTGAATATCACCTACTCTGTGCCTAGTTTTAGGCTACTTCAAATCATAGATCAGACACCCAGTGGATTCACAATATCTGGTTCAAAGTCATCATGGACAAGAACCACAAAATTACTTTCTCTCCATAGATCTGATCTCTCTTACTGACAGGAATAGATTTGAGTTGGCTGTGTTATCTCTGAAGTACTCATTGATATCCCAATCTATGTTATCAAGAAAACACCACGCTCATGCAGAGATGTCCCTATACCTCTGTTTGCACAGCCTTGGACTTGACTGAGGTGATGAGTGAATGAAGACTGGACAGATATGCAAACACAAGTGCAGATTAGACTGGGTGGACTTTGCTCTCTGATGGAGACACAGCAGTATTCCAAAAAATGACAGAATGACAATAACTTTACAAGGTTCAGAGGTTTCAGTGAAAGAAATTTGTCATATAATTCTGTCTACCTTGATTACCTTTCAAAAGTGAATACAGAAGTTTTACTCCAATTTTAATTATTGATTGATATCACACATCACAAAATAAACCTATCTATACTTATATACAATGAATATCAGTTAAAGAGGCTGCAGTATAACTCAAGGATTTCAGAAATGGGTTGAGTGAAGCTGTATTGATAAGATAGCAATCCAAATCAGTGCTGAGAGGGAGCTTCTACTGGGGTCAGGGTTCCAGAGCAAAACTGTCTTCAGCTATGAAGTAAAAGGCTGAACCATGACTGCAACTAGAAAGAGTGAGTCAGGGCCAGACAAGTAAACAGGGGGACAGATAGGCATGAGCAGGTCGCAACAACAGCAGAAAGCCAAGCTGAGTTGACACTGCATGGACGGTCTTCACTTGTCAGGCTTTCACACCAGTGGTTGGTGTGGGGCCACGCACCACAATGTCAGGTATCCATCATTCTGTATGGTCCAGGTGAGGCAGTTATACCCCTTTCTTGGTCTGATCAGTTCCTCCACATAGGTTCTCTGTTATGATTTACATACTCTTACTCTCGGGCTCCCATGTCCAACCTGATAAACTTCTATGGAGGTTCCATCTTATTCCCAAGCATAAGTAATTTGTCAGTCTGTGCTTGCTGAGTAGATCCTGACAGACAATGCAGTTTCTGGGTCTACCCAGGAGCTATAGACATCTTTCTCTCTCAACATTGAATCAACCACTGCTTGAAAATGAAGTTTCTTAAGGCAAGAACTGGAAAATCACTGTGTTGTGCATACCCTGATCTCCACAGTCATGCTGGCAATAAGTCAGGGCTCCTTAACTTATTCTCTCTGGCTTTTATATAACTAGTAGTCACACTGAGGACTAGAGAGTAGATACTCAAATGGCATGGGAGAGGGAACAAGAACAGTGGGAGACAAGCCCAGGCTTGATTGGTCACCTCCATGGCGTTTCTGATAGTTTGTTTTCATAAGACAAGAGCAAGTGTTCTTCTAACAGTTAGAATATCACCTGTAGCATGGAGGTGGAGGCAAGCAATACATGAGATTTAGAAGGATGCTTTACAGGATATCTTATTAGAACCTTTACTCTGCTCTGTGCATCTCTATGGCAGATGACCGAATGCACTTTCTGCCAACCAAGAGATGAAGGAATCCTTTGTTTTTTTAAGAAATGTCTCAAAAGCTTAAAGCACTAACACTTGTCTCTTGGAAAAGCAAGGGAAAGCAGAGACTTAGCCATTGCTTACTTCAACTCCACACACTGTGATTAATCCTCACACCCTCCCTTCCCTGCACAAGTACAGCTGTTATAATGTTCTCTTGGCTCTACCACCATGGGGAAACTCAAGGCAGAGCCACTTCTGATTTACCTTAAAAATCTTCACATCAGCAAGCAGAATTTTTGCCTTCAGCAGACACTCATGAGTTTGATGAATAAATGATCACATTTAACCCATTTTTATATGAAAGCAACAGAAACCTATAGCCTCCCCCCCAAAAAAAAATTAAAGAAAATCAATAGCATTAAAACTGAGAGCATCACTGTTGGGCTGTTTTAATGATGGTGTGGAAAAATAAAGCCTTACTCTCCCATGAAAGTCAGTTTGTTGATAGAAAAAAAGAGTTGAGAGAGGAAAAGGAAGTCTCAAGATTGGTCAGTTTTTATGACTGAAGGGAACATCCATTTCACATGCTATCAAAACAAGCAAAAAGAGAAGCAAATGCGGAGATACCGGAGCTTATATGCACCAAGGGCGGGAACATAAAACAGCACAACCAAAAAAGAAATTAGAGTTGTGGGAAGCGAACACAATGGTGATTTCTAAAAATCAATGACAAGATTAGGACATGATTCAGCAAAGTCACTTCCCATCTGTATCTCAAAGGACTGAGAGCAGAGGATTGGAGCCATGTTTGCATACCCATGCTCCTAACATCATCCTTAAAAGCCAACAGATGGAGGCTATCCAGGGACCTATTAAGGGATGACTGGCTGGAGAAAGCATGGTCTACACATTCAATGAAACACTAGTCAGTCTGGGAAAGGAAAGAAATGGTGGCAGAAGCTACAATCTTCACCCTGAGGACAGGACACTAAATACCGTTAGTTACAAAGAAGAACAGCATTGCACAATTCTGTTTATACAAGCTGCCTAGAGTGGTCAACTCAAAGTGACAGACAACAGAGTGTGATTTTCACTGTCTTCCAGGAGCAGAGAATAAAGTGTAATTGTTGTTTCGAGGTATATAATTTCAGTCCTTCGAAGGGAAAAGTGTTTGGATGTTAGAGTTACATAACACCATAACACCGCTGAAGTGTGCATTTAAAACAGACAGACACTAAATTTTATGTTATGTATATTTTATCACAAATTCAAAAAGAAGAATTTTAAAGGCATACAAGCTAGAGCCTATTGTCTTATTTTTTCCGTGTGTGTGTGTGTGTGTGTGTGTGTGTGTGTGTGTGTGTGTGTGTCTGTGTGTGTGTGTCTGTGTGTGTGTCTGTGTGTGTCTGTGTATCACAATGCATGTTTAGAGGCAGAGGACAATTGTAGAAGTGAATTCTTTCCTTCTACCCTGTGGGTGCTAAGGGCAGAACTCATTAGGCTTGGAAGCAAGAAGTTTTACCTGGGAGCCCATGATCTTACACATGGAGAAACAGAGGCATAGGGATACACTACAAGAGCTCTGGTCAATCTTCCAGAGTTCAAATGCCTATCAAGGCTGAAAGTCCAAAGAGTCATTTAGTAGTAACATCAAAAAGTTTTTTCCTAAGGATATAAATATTAACTACTTGTCAGATTCCTCCACTTGGAAATAAAATGTGGCTCTGGAACTTGAAAGGGCCAAGGAACAGTCTGCATGTCAGTCCTGTGCTCCCTAACCACACCTCCTTCTTACACCATCTGCTACATCTGTGGACTTCCTCTGCAGATGGTGACCAGGCTCTCTGGTAGGAGAGAACCCCATAAATGTCCAGTCCTGAATGCATCTCTACCAGGCCTATAAGGGAATGATGCTCACTGCAGAGAAAAGGCAATTTCCGTTGCTTGCCTGTTTGCTGGATCCATTCCCAGCAATGTTGCTGAGAGTTGAAATAAAAACCATGACTTTTATCCAAATCTAGGATAAATCAGCAGCAGCTGCTGACTTCCCTAGCCAAGGTGCAAAGTTGCAGTCATGAAACGTGAGGAGGAACAAAGGCCAGGAGACCAGAATAGTGCATGGCTGTCTATGAAATATCACATTACCTTTCCATGGAGTCCCCTGTGTGCTGAGTGGGTGGAGTCTCCACCGTGGGCAGGAAACATAGGGCTGCTGGGGAAATTCAGCAGCTAAGCTCTCCACTGGGGGGGGGGTGCCCAAGTTCTCCTGAGGTCAAGGGGATTTGCCTGCGGGCAGGAATGTCTCCTGAGAACAAACCACAGTAGGGATGTGAAGTTCCCACTGTTCTCTAGAAAAAAAAAAAAATGAAAATGGGAGGTTGGGCAACCTTTGCCAGAGTTACTGGACAAAGATCAAAGATCATGTTTATCTCTGTCTGCTGGCTCTGCCCTCCTGCCTTCCGGAGGATTGACTGATAAAGTTTTAGGCTGAAGGAAGAAACTGTGTGTGTGTGTGTGTGTGTGTGTGTGTGTGTGTGTGTGTGTGTGTGTGTGTGTGTGTGTGTGTGTGTATGTGTTCATAGGTGTGTGAATCCATAGTTACCAGGAGGAGGCCACATAATGACATCAGGTGCTCAGCTCTATCCCATCTTCCATCTTCCCCTGAGACACAATCTCTTGCTGAATCTGTTGCTTGCCAATTATTGGCTGAGCTGATTGGCTTGAGCCCCAGAAAACCTCCTGTCTCCATATGTCCCCCCCCAACCCAGCACTGGAGTTTCAGGCATACACAGCCATGCTTTTATATGGGAGCTGGGGATCTGAACTCAGGTCCTTATGTTTGCACAGCCATCTTATCCACAGAGCCATTTTCTCAGCCCTGTCAACTCCTAATGTCGCTCATGTACAAGTAGCAGTGTTTACACTCTTACTCACTTTATGTCATTTAATTCTCATATCTAAAGTGAGCAGTAGCAGAAACAAAGAATGAAGTTACACCGTTGTACAAACTCTGAAGCTCAGAAAAACTTAAAATATCTTCCAAGGTCACACAGGGCATGTCATTGTCAGATACAAGACAAAGTCAGCCTTTCATTCTGCCCAATATCATGGGCGCATTTGTGTGCCTTCCTCCATACTTGAGTAGAAGCCACTGGCTTTGAAGATGACAGTCAAGTGACTTGCAGTTGAGAAAAACAATAACCTAACACAACAGCATTAGTTTGCAAGGGTATCATGAGAGAAGCTGGTCAAGGTTCTCCCAGAAATCTTGTTTGCAGTGTGAGCTAGAGACACTGGAGCTGCTAACACACAAACACAGCATGAAATTTGGCCGTGTCTTAACTTTCAAAGTAAGCACTTAACTAACCTTGGCCTTTTCTAAAACTAGACTAGGATATAGTCTTCCAGGCGAAACTCATCCAGGCATATACTCGGCTGTGGGTTTGGTCCTGATCCTGCCAGCATACCATGCCATACCCCAGCCACCCTTCTTCCAGATGCAGAAAGCTTTTTCTATCTACAGTCTGTTTTCAGTCCTGGGAAAAAGCCAATCCAGAGCAGGAGAAAGGATGAGCTAAGGGCCTGGTCTTCTCTATTGCATATGGACAGCAAAATCTGTGGTCCTGTAATCCTGTGCAGTCAGGCAAGCATGTACACACACACACACACACACACACACACACACACACACACACACACACACACACACACACACACACACACACACACACGATGACACTCAGAGCAAATACAGTTCAAAGAAGCCAGGCATAGATTAAGTATCATTAAGTTTCATTAAGTGAAACATGTGAATGAGAGTCTGTTTCTCTGCCATGAATGAGAACTGAACTTCACATAAAAGAAAATAATTTTGAAAAGTTCTCAATGGGACTGATTACTGACTTCCCCTTTAATTCTACTCTGAGATCTCAACATTGTGGTTGGTTCCCCATGAGGTGTCACCCTGACCACTCTGAAGGGGAGACATCACTACTTGCATTAATACTTGATGTACGGTAACAAAAGAAATCACTTCCAAGTAACTTTTGACATGCCACCAAGTGAAGAAATAATCAAATATAGAGAACATGACTTATAAATGATGAAATAGAGGACATGGCATCTGTTTTGACGCTAAAAGGAGGGAGATAAAGCTCAGAGAAGTCAAGAATGCTGAGAGAGGACACATGGCTAGAGATAGTCCTCAGATGCACATCCAATGGTATCCTACTCCAAGGTTAAGACTCTTTTTACAAAACAAAATCTCCATGTTCCATGCACCAAATTCAACCAGCTAGAACAAACTAAGTAAATAAACAGTCTTCTAGAACCTACCAGACTCCTCATCTAAAGAAACGCATTACCTCCACAGAGCATCAGCAAAGCCAGTGACACCTTGCCAAGACAGGTTTTGCCTCACCCCTCAGCTGTCCATTGAAGTTCCACAGTGTCCCAGCCTGTCCCCATGACAAGTCTGTGCTCCAGGACATCAGAATTTCTTGTCTTTGCTTCCCTAGCTCAGGACTTTCAACAGGTGAGGACTGTTGGTGTCCAAGAGCCAATGGACTACCTGCAGTGATTGCTTTTCTGTGCACTGAGTCCTTTCCCAGCATTCCCTGCCCCACCCACAAGATGTCCGTCCCCAGATACTGCCAAACATCCCCTCAGGTGCCTTCAGTTAAGAACTGCTGTAACTGCCTAGAGCACCAGGACTCAGAGGCTGGATAGCCCAGAGAACTGGAATAGACCCAAACAGACAATGTGACGATGCCTAATGATGTTCTGATATACTCATAGGTTGGCAACTAGCCCACTTGTCACCAGAGAGGCTTCTACCAGCAACTGATGGAAACAGATGCAGACCCACAGTCAGCCATTGCATTGGGTTGAGCTCGGGGAACTCTTCAGAAGAAGGGGTGGAAGGATTGTAAAAGCCAGAGGGGTCAAGGGCACCACAGGGAACCTACAGAATCAACTAACCTGGGTTCATTGAGGCTCACAGAGACTGAATAGACACCTAAAGAGCCTGCAAGCAACTGACCTAGGCTCTCCGCATATATGTGACAGTTGGGTAGCTTGGTCTTCTCGTGAGACTCCTAACAGCTGGAGCAGGGGCTGTCTCTGATTCTTTTACCTGCCTTTGGAACTCTATTCCTAATCACAGGTTGCCTTGTCCAGCATTAATACGAGGGAAGTACCTAGTCCTAATGCCATTAATATGCTATGTTTTGTTGATATTAACGAGAGGCCTAGCCTTTTCTGAAGATAAATGGAGGAAGAGTGAATGGAGGGGAAGAGGAGAGCTGGGGTTAAGGATGAGGGGAGGGAAAGGAGAGGAAACTGCCCAGATGTAAAACCAACCATCATCACTATCATCATCATCATGAAAAAAAACTGGGGTAATATACAATTTTCATCCTCTTCAAGATTAAAAAGCATTTTCAAGATCTCTCCTTAATGTTCCACATTCAACTTGAGAGTGTGGGTGTTTCACTATCGTCTCATTCAGAAACAGGTAAACAAACTAACAGGAGTGGAGGGAAGGAAGGGCAAGGGGATCAGGAATTCTAGGCCAGTTTCAACTACACAGAGAATCCGAGGCCACCCGGGCCTACATAAGTTCCAGACAAGAAGAATGGAAAAGAACACACGTTTTGATGTGCTTGAAGTCAATTTTTCACTGAGGGGAAGTAGTGTCCAAAGAAGGGTCCCATTTCCCATCATGCATTCTGTCAACAGTGCATTCTTCTCTAAGTTTTCCACACTCTACTTGCAAGCCCCTTTCAAAGGGTCAAGCTTCAGGTTTCTGCTGGGGAAGGGCTGGCTCTTGCTCCTTGTACAAGATCTCCTTCCATGCACAAAGAACAAGGAAGTTGGGCTAGAGAATAAAACCAAAAGTTCCTAAAAACCAGAATGTTTCCAATCCCCTCAGCCTGAGCTTGAACCTGTGTCTCTCGTTCCTTTCCCCACCTAAGGAGCCTACCCAGTCTAAACAATGGCTACAACTAAATTAAAAGCCTCTTGTAGATTCTAGGGAGTGGGTTCCCCTGGGATGGGATTGGAGATACCAGCTGAGTTCTCATTTACTCTTTCAAGTGAATCCCTGAAGCCTGAATTTAGAAAGGATTCTCAATCGTCTTTGTATAATTTTAATGATTATTAGTTTGCATTATCTTTCTTGTCAAATTGCCTAGAGGCATGAAATATATTAATAATTCTACAGTATGACCAACCCACTGAAAAATAAAACCCTACCCTCATCTACACATGAGGTATTTATTCCCATGGTTATGTAAATTACCTTGCAAAATCATAAAGAGAGTGAACTGAAGTCTGAGAAGCTAAGAAAATAAATATGTAGTCCTGAGAAAAGGATTTCTGTTAAATAGAAAAAATAAATTCTTGACCTGCTTATTCCTCCATTCATCCCTTTATTTATTATTCATTAAAAAATATTAAGTCCCCACTCCAGCCTAGACACCATGCTGCGGACAGCAGAGATAATAAAAGCAATTCAGACATGTCCTCAGAAAGCCCGGACAGGCTAGGGAAGCAGATGTAAGTGCTATTGGGTGAGGTAGCTATTGTGACAAGAAAAATATAAGCAATATGCATAAGGAAAGAAGCCCATTCCATCTCGGGGAGATGGGAGGTCTGTTGTTGGATATGAGTGCCACAGACTCATGATCTGACAGTGTGTGGCCTCAAGCTAGAGGCATTATCTGAGGAGGTGGTTGAAAATGATAGATAGTGGGCCCAGAAGGTGAACATAAGTCACTGGGGTGTACCTTTAAAAGATCTCTCTCTCTCTTTCTCTCTCTCTCTCTCTCTCTCTCTCTCTCTCTCTCTCTCTCTCTCTCTCTCTCTCTCACACACACACACACACACACACACACACACACACACACACACACACACAAAATCCTGCTTCACCTCAGGCCTAGAAGCTACAGGTCTCCAGGGGCCAAAACCATGAATCAAAACAAACATGTTCCCTTGGTGTTCTCTTGGGGTCTGGAGTAATGGCTTCATACTTAGGAGCATCCTCTGTTCTTCCAGAGAACCCAATTCAGTTCCCAGCACCAAAGTAAGGTTGTTCCCAGTCACATAATCACAGCTTAGTGAATCTAATACTGTCTCTGGTGGCCTCTGTGAACACTTGAACACACACACACACAATAAATAATAATAATAATAATAATAATTATAATTATAATAATAATTATAATAATAATATAAATCTACTTTTTAAAAGATGTTCTCTCCTGAGTTTTTGTCATGGTTACCAAAGGCTAACCAGAGGAGAGCAGGAGAGATTAGGGGGAGATGAGAAGATCTGGTCCCTCTTTCCTGCATAACCTAGCAATATGGGAGGAACAAAGTGTTCCTGACAGAGAACCTCAAACCCAACACTGTTCCAAACAGACAGGGCCTGTGTCCTACCCTGGTGCAATAAATTCATTTAAATATGGAAACCCGAGGCTTGGGGGTCAGAATGAGCTGCAGTGTTGGCAGACCAGAACTGAACCCCAAGATCTTCCAGTTACAGCACTCTCACTAAGCTTCCATACTACTTGAAGGACTAACCAGCCTATTTCTTCTGATCTGAACATTTCAAGGTGTCATATCGGTGTTCAGAGATGAGCTCTGTGTGCTACTGAGGATGGATATGTGGCTCAGTCACAAACTCTTCCCTCAAGGCCCTCAAAACCAGTCATTGTAATAAAAGTGAGCCACCAAATGCTCACCCCACCCCCAAGTCTCTCCCTACTGCTATTCACAACTGCTATAGATCAGAGAATAACCTCAAAGCAGTTCTTGTTCACAGTCCTAAAGCTAAGATGTCCAGGATCCGGGTATAAGCATCTGGAGAGTGCTCTTCCTGGCTTCTAGATGTGTGTCTTGTCTCTGTGTCCTCACAGGGTACAGAGCTGAGAGAAAGCAAGCTCTCTAGTGCACTGTTTGTTATCTGAGAGCACTAGCCCCATTCAAAAGGGCTTTTGAGATAATTACCTTGGAAACACCCACCTACTACCACGTTAAGGGTTTGAATTTCAACATATGAATTTGGAGGAGGACATAAATATTCAATTCATAACAAAAATGAGCTCTCATTGATGGTGGGCATGTAAAACATAGCAGCCACTTTAAAAGATCGTTTGAGTCTCCTCTCTCTCTCTCTCTGTCACACACACACACACACACACACACACACACACACACACACACACACACACACACACCAAAAACCCAAACAAACAAAAACTTCATAAATCTAGCATTTGTACATCTTATTGTTTAACCAAAAGACATGGAAGCAAATTTAAAAAAAAATAACCCTGTACAGGGATGTTGACAAACACTTCACACCCATAACTGTCACAATGTGGAATCAGACAAGATGTCCTACAGTGACTGGACATCTAATCCAGAGCGTATCATTTAACACGTTAAGATGAATATTAAGGGCTTGAGAAGTGGCTCTGTGATTGAGAGATTGAAGCTCTTCCAGAGGACCCAAGTTAAGCACCCACTGTAGACGTTTCATAATCACTAGTAACTTTAGCTCCAGAGCATCTGAGACTCTGCTAGTCTCCAAACACAGGTACATATGCACATGAACACATGCACATACATGAATAATAAGATAGATCTTTAAAAATTAAGACCACAGAAAGACATGAAGGAAAGTTAAATGCATAGGACTCAGCGAAAACGAACAGGCAGCATGGAACCCAACCAGCCACAGTCTAACTCTTTGTGGTGTAATTAGGAAACAGAACTGAAAAGATGGTAATGCAATTGTCAAGATTTCAGTCAAAGAAAGGATGTTTCCCTTTCTTTGATAGAGAACAGAAGATTTTAGGGTCCTAGGTCTAGTCGGCACAATGCACAATGGTGTATGTCCTCATATATTTATCTAAACCCAAGAATTTAGAAAACCAAAGTGTCAATCAAGATACATTCAACACTGTAGCAAGTGGACCCCCGGTATAGGATCTTGACAGTTAGGAAGGTCTTCATGCCTAAGTGCGGGGGGGGAGGGGGGGACCACACATGGGACACACTTACTCTCTTCTGTCTTCCTGTTCATCCTGGGAGTGAGCTCCAGGGAGAGGTCCTGAAGGGTGGTGATGGCTCCCTCTGGCCTGAAGTGAAGCTTCGTGTATGTGGCACCTTCTCCTGCCACGGGCCCTGTGGGAGCAAAAGGCCTAGGTGGGTTGTGACAAAGACCCAGGCTTTCTCTAGACTTTGCTGTCCTTTGGTATCCAAATGACTTTGTAATGTCACCAACTGCTCTCCAGCCTCAGCAGTATTTGGCTTTAAGTTCACTGGATAGTTTTTTTCATTAAATAAAGTTCGGAGGTGCTTGTGTTGTTTGGTTTTGGTTTTTCAGGGCTTCAAATCAAACCCAGGGCCTTTTACCTGTTCTTCAAACGATCTCCCACTGAGCTGTGCCTTTTCTACTTGGTTGCTATTTGGCTTTGTAAACAAAGTGCCATTCTGTCATCCAGTCTGGACTTGCAATTGTGACTCTTGTCCCCACCTATGGCTGCTGAGCTTATAGGTTTGCCCTGTCTCATGACCAGTAATAAGACTGTTTTTTTTTAAAAAAAAAAAAAAACAAAAAACTATATATTCTGGTTGTTAATGGAAAAGGCTCTCACCTGGTTTTCATATAAAAGAAACAAATGATTAAAATGAAAACCCCCTCACTTGTGTTCTGCCTAAAATTACCTCACTTGTCTGTGAATGTCCTTCTGTGATGAGGGCTGACCCAGAGTAACAAAGCACTCAGTCCACAGGGCTCCTTAGTTCTCCTGCAGAAAGCATACAAGGATAGGAAAGATGTGGAATGGAAGGCACTTGGCGTGAAGGTCTATACTTTCTGTTACCAATTGAGAAGATGCTAGATATGAGACACATAGAACAAAGAAAGGCTTGCAAAGGTGGCTGCCCATTTTAGCGAGGTCTGGACAAAGGTCCTTGAAAAACTTAACTGGTCTAAGACTTAGCTTTAACCTTGGCATTCCAGGATGTTTGTACATTGCTGGGCCCTTGGATATCTTCTATCTCCTTACCTGATAAATGAAATTAGGTCAAAGAAACAAAGGACAGACATGTTTTATTCAAGTCATAGTTGGTCCTAACATCTCTTTCCAAAAAAAGCAACTGTGCTTGTCTGGGTCAATATTTATTTTTTTAGTAATTTTTTTATTTAAAAGTTTTTTCTCATACCCTCCACTTCTCCTCCTCCCCATCTTCCCTCAGTCTCCCCAGCACTCCATGCCCCCATCCATTAGCCAGGGAGAAACCCAAAGTGAGTCAATTCAGTCTGGAGTATCCACTTGAGGTGGGTCCTAGACCCTCCCCCCAGTATCAAGGTTCAGTCAGTCGTTCCTCTGTAGGGAATGCACACCGAGTTGTTAGTTCATCAACAGGAATACACTATGTTCCTACTTCAAAAGGCTCCAAATACAGCCCATGCCATTTATTTGACTGTCACCTACATTTTAAGGGTTTGGTTCTTTTCCGTGAAGGTTCCTCAGCTGTCATTTCAGAGTCAGTGAGCTCCCCATAGCTCATGTCAGCCATCTCTGGGCATCTCCTCCTCATGATCCTGATTCCTTTGCTCACATACTGTCTCCCTTCAGCTGGACTAGGAGCTCAATTTGGTGCTTAGCTATGGATCTCTGCTCTGCCTCTATCCATTGCTGGATGAAGGTTCTATAATGACACTTAGGGTGGTCATTCATTGGTTATAGCAGAAGTCCTGTTTAGGCATCCTCTCCACTATTGCATGGAGTCCTATCCAGGGACACCTTGTGGGTTCTTGGATGTTTCCCTAGCACCAGGTTTCTCTCTAGCTACACAATGGACCCCTCTATCAAGGTATCTATTCTTTTGTTCTCCGTCTCTTTTGCTCCTCCCACTCAACCATCTCATTGTCTCATGATCTCCTCCTACCTCCCCTTGCCCCTCCCCCCATATGATCCCAATTTACTCAGGAGATATTCCCTATTCCACTTCCCAGGGGCATCTACGGATGTCTCTCTTAAGTTCCTCCTGTTACCTAGCTGCCCTGGGTTTACTGGTTGAAGTCTGGTTATCCTTTGCTTTATGTCTAAAATCCACTTATGAGTACATACCACGTCCATCTTTCTGGGACTGTGTTACCTCACTCAGGATGGTACTCTCCAGATCCATCCATTTCCTGCCAATATCTTGATCAGTGTGTGATGTGCAAGATGGCTGAGGGGCCCATTCAGGGCTGCTCAAGGGGAAGTGTACCTATTCATCCAGAAAAGGAGAGAGGAAGGGAGAAATTGAGTGGAGCCAGGAAGATAAGGTACTTCAGAAGTAGAGGAGGAGTCGGCCCGATGCTCAGCAATCAAGATCTTGGTGACTCAATACCCAAGAGCTGAGACCCTTTAGTATACAGTTCCTCAGATTGTGGTGAACCCCAACCATAAAATTATTTCATTGCTGCTTCATGCCTGTAATTTTGCTACTGTTATAAATTATAATGTGCCCATCTAATATGCAGGACATCTGATATCTTCTGTGAAAAAGTCATTTCAGCCCCCAAAGGGTTTTGACCCACAGCTTGAGAAGCACTACCCTAGAGGCTAGCATGAACTTGGCTCCTGGTATTCACTGTGCCTTTAGCTCTGAAGGCCCTATTGATCTGGATGGAGAAGACAAAGAAGCTACAGGGTAATGCCTGACCCTACCATCAAGAACCATGTGGAACATTCTACCAGGACGATCTTGAGGCATGTGGGGTAACAATGGGAAAGAAGCAGAGATGAAGATCAGGATCCAGTTTAACCATGCAGACCTTTCGTCTTTGTTCCATCATCTCTTTAACTGCCTCAGTTTCCCTGCCTAAGAGATAGAACCCATAACAATAAAGTTAACTTCTGAACCTGGTGTGAAGATAGAGCTTGACATAAGGAGAGAGTTGGGTTCAGTGAGTATCGCTGGCAGCTAATGTGAATACACACTGATCGTCTCTCATCTGAAAACCCCAAATCTAACATGTTCCTAAGCTGTAACTACAAAATCTAAAACTTTCTGTACATCAGACAATTGAAGGAAACAGACCCACTAGAAAAATTCCTGTCCTAAATACGTCCTGCCTGTCCTTTCCCTACCCAGACCCACATGAGACCCTTCCAGAAACCCCTCTTTCATGCCAGACCCAACTTGTGTATGTAGCCTCTATGGCTGGCTGCCTCTGAACTGGCCAGAAGAAGGTTCTACCAAGAGGAAAATTAAAAATTGGGAGGGAAATGATGGAAAGATGTTGAGCTCTTGACTGCCTTACAGTGGTGGAGTGTCTTGGCTGTGTTCTGTCACCAGTGCCCCTCTTCTTAAGGGCACAGCTGCTGCCAGGCACCTCAGAACCCTAAGATGGTTCTCCTCCAAGGGAAAACATCCAGCTATTACAGTGCACTGTGTTCTAGGAATGCTCAACGTGTGCCCACACCTCTCTGAAAACTTCTCTTTGAACGCTTCTCCCACACTCAGCTTGGAAAGCCTTCTGAGTTTGAGAGACTCATCTTTTTCAACTCAAATCATCATGATCATTCTTCTCTTATGTATGTGTGTTGTGTATGAGTGTGCATCTGTGCTTGCATGTTTTCATGCATATGAGTACCTGGGTAGGTGGGTGGGGGTGGTGCACATGTGTGTGCCTGCATGTGGAGAGCAGAGGCTGAAATCTGGTGTCATCTTTCACATCTCTCCACTTTCTTTTCAATCTTCAGCTCATCAGTTTAGCTAGTCTAGCTATCCAGCATGTCCCAGAGATCTCCTGTGTCTGCCTCTCCAGTGCTTGGATTACAGACAGACCTTCACACCCGTTTATATAGGTCCTGAGGATCTGAATTCTGATCCTCATGTTTGCCAAGCATGTGCTCTATCCAGGAAGCCATCTCCCCAGCCTCATTTCCTTTCTCTCATGGACTGGTTGTGTCATATTCTGGAGGCAGAAACCAGGCTACCCCTGGATTACTGCCACGCTCTCTTTCCTCCATGCCTTCCTTCCTCATTTGGGGGCAAGGCTGCAAATCCACACTCCTGAAGTCCTGTGGTCATGTATTTCAGTGCCTCACCGCTCAGTTCACAGACCTACTTTTAGGCCCTTCTCCATCCTGTCTTAAAACATCACCACCGTTTGAAGAAATATGATAGAGGCTACTGCTCATGAGTGGGAATCCATGTCTACTGTGGAACCTTGCCTGTGCACATATTGTTGGAACCTCCTGGCAGTGATGGATAACACAGGGAGCACTTCCTCACTTTACATGAAGCCTAAGAATATTCTAACACCCCAACAAGAGCAGCACAGAGTAGACCATATCTTCTCCCCTTAAAATATGAAGAGATATTTACATCTTCATCGAATAAAAACACACCTAGTTCTCCAGAGCACACATGCAACAACGGTCAAAAGCAATGCAGCCGAGGGCCCAGTAATTCTCTGTGACTTTTCATACCGTGGAAGTTTATGTTGTGACTCTCAGCACTGGTCTTTCCACCATATGAATAATGGAAGAAAAAAATAAATAACTCTGAATCAAGATTCCTTGGAGGCCCTCCCGAGAGTGTGAGGCCCCTCCAACCAGTTTCTCTGTGGGGACCAAATGACCTCAGCCAAATAGAGAGAGTGGAACCCTGAGCTACTTTGTTCTCCATGGAGCAAGCAGACAAGAAGGTTTTAATTCCCTGGGAGGGAGAATCTTTCAATGGAGAGCCTAGCATAATTTCTTATTTAGGAAAGATTTAAAGAGATTTGTGCCCAAAGTACTTAATCCAAAACCCGGGAACTGTCCCAGCAGTGGGGATAGATTAGGAGACAGTTGACTTCACACATTGAGGTTCCAAAGAGAAAGGGTTATTTTTCCAAAATGCCAAGGAGACCGGTGAATGACGACCTCCCACGCCAGCTGAGTGGGGGCAGAGATCTAGCTCTCCAACAACCTTCAGGAGACTAGCTACTAGCAAGCTGGCTTCCTGCTTAATGGAGGACTCCCCTGGGTGTAGGGATGCAGAGCACACTGCAGAAGCAACCAGGGACCCAGGCTGATCACTCTCAAGGAAATAGCGTTATCATCTTTTTCTTTTTATCACCCTCCATGCTTAGATTTTCCGTTCTATTTCACTCCATTTTTAGGCCACCGACTAGGAATGCCTGTACTTGGCAGCAATCCCATAGTCATAAAAATCCAAGGATTGTTTATTTATAAGAACTCTGCAGTTGGGGTAAGTTCAATAGAACGTTTCGATTTAAAGTAAGCAAGAAGCATTGGGTAATCCATCACCAATTTGTATTTTCCATTGAAAGAATAGCATTTATCACTCTGAAAATAACCTCACACTTGCTCTCACTGTTTGCCAAGTCAAATGCCCAGCCAGTAAGTGTTGGACAGCCCTGAGTGGAAGTGGATGTATGAATCAAACCTTGGGATTTTTATAGACGGCAGCAAAGAGCTACAGGAGATAACCACACATCTTATGTTCACTCAAAGTTATAAGAATGGGATCTTAAAGCTTTCTGCTGACTCCAGACAGAAATAGTTCTGAAGAGATGGCCAACATGGAAGAGACAGAGCACAAGACCTAGTGGACCCCTCCAGTAAGTGAGGGAGGAGGGTAGCACTCTGGAGACAGAGCCAGAGAGGAGTCAGTATTAAATGCGACTGGCAGTGAGCTGGGGAAGTCCTAGAGAAACACCATGTAAATAAGCAGTGATGTGGAGTGTCTTTCTATATGCTGTTATTATCACTGGTTAATACTAACAATCACTGCTTTGGCCTATAATAAGGAATCTCAGAAGCAGGCTGAAAACCTGAGCATAGATAAGGGGAATGGAGGGTGGAGTCATGAGAAAAGCAACCCAGCCACCCAAGAACCAACATGTAAAAAAAAAAAAAAAAAAAAAAAAAAAAAAAAAAAAAAAAACACAGGTAAGCCACGGGCCACGTAGCAAGGCAGATTAATGGAAATGGCTTGAGTTAAGATGCAAAATCTGACTAGCAATATGACTGAGCCATAGGCCAAGCAGCATGCAATTAATACAAGCATTTTGTGATTATTTGGGACCAAGTGGCTGTGGGCAGTCTATTTGGGACAGCTGGTCTGGGTTTTGGGGCTAGTCTGGGCTAGAAACTTATACTACAAAACAGGGGCGCAGACCACATAGGATGAACTAAGAGACTCAGAGTAATAGCTATGAGTTGACCCAAGCCCTTTATTTCCAGCTTGTTAGCCCAGAGACTCTGACCATTGAGATTCCAGGAAACAAGATACCCTGTGGGCTCCTGTAGGAGTGTCAGACTTGTCTCTCTTCTTTCTCTTATATTTCTGGGGAAAGTTTACAACTTTTATTTTCTAGGTGTTTCTTCCCTGCCCATCAAGAATCCACTCTATATCACTGAAGAGGTGCATCTCACAAAGGGGTGGATAGTTATCAGCTACTCATAGAATAGAAAACAGTAGCATCACGGTCCAGTTCTATAACCCCCCCACACACTGGCATCAGAGGGAACATGTCACAATAGAACTGGAGTTATCCAATGCACAAGTCCTGCTTTCTGCAGTCTCCATTCAATAACTGGATGCCCAGGCGAAACCAGTAAGGTTTAAAAGTGTTACAAGAAAAAGGCAAAACTAAAGTCCAAGAAAGAGTTTTAAAGGGTGTTGATGTTTAAAAGAAAAACTGGGGATTATCACTCAATGGCAGAGCGGCTGCTTCGCATGCAGGTGACCTGGGAGCTGCTTCACAGGGGAGGAAAGGACAGAAGGAGGAGAGTAAAGAAGAGGAAGACAAACTAGGAGGAGGTGGAGAAAGCTGGAGGGAGGGGTCTTGTGTGTGGTGGTCAGAACCCAGCAACTAGGTGTTGCAGTAGATACTCAGTAAGTGTAGTTGAGCATCACCCAGTAGGAAGGCCCTGCGCTGGAGGGTTCAGTTCAGTGATACCTAATAAAATGAGGAGTAGGCGATAAAGTAAGAGACAGTTATAATCAGGCACGAGGATGCCAGGCAGCTGCTTGAAGGGGAAACAAGAAAGGATATCGTGACAAATAACAGTAATTAATAAGAATGAAAAGGACCAAGTTACAGTGCGGGAAAAACGGGTTTTCAAAATGAGCCACATTCTAGGGATGCGAAGAAAAAGGGATGGAAAGAACAGAGTTCCTTTCTGGTGTTCTGGTTAGTTTTCTGTAAAAGTAAATAAGCAGATGGTAAATCTCACTGACATAGCAAAACAGGTATTTATTTTGTGCATACACACATATAGATACACACACACACACACACACACACACACACACACACACACACACATATCTATAAACATGTAGAGACCTGACTGATATGTGCTGGTCCCAGCTAAGTGACTTGCACTTGGTCAGCTGCCTGATGCCATTGTGATTTTGCCTGGGATTTGATGTGGGAATGATTATGGCTTGGCTGGAGGGCTAAGCTGATGATGCTCTGCTGCACATGTCCAGAACTGGTGGGATGACCTAGGCATATTCTCCCTAGGATGAACGTAGAAAGGCCAAAAGAGTAAGCCCCATGGAAAATGTGATTTTAAACTTTTGGTATAGCAATCTACCAATATCCAGTGAAAAGAAAAAATGGCAGCCAAGCACAGTGTCAGAGAGCTTTCCACCCATGGGTGGAAACAGATCAAACAGTAAATATCTGTAAACAACAATCGCCAGTCCTTGGATTCTGAAACATGATGCAGTCAGAAATTAGAAAAACATAATCTAAAAGATGGAACAAGCCAGGGCAAAGCTGAGTCTGCCTTGACAGTCATTTTCTTCAGTTAAACCACAGGCTCCCACCTTCCCCAGGTAAAAGGACCTAAGTTCAAATGCCGACCCTGGGACTCACTATCATCCACACCAGAGACTCTCCACACGTTCTTCACATGGTTGGAATGCCCACCATCTTGCTTCGTTTGTCAACCCTGCTCCACAATTCTCCCATCCACAGCGTCCTCCAGTGCAAACTGCACAGCTGGCACCATCTGAATGTTTGGCCCGTTTCCCAGAAATGATTATTCTTTAAGTGTGGAGTGGGGATATATTATTTTTTTAAAATCAATTAAAGGTCAAGTATGAATAGAAGCCAGCGTGAGGACTTGGGATCACTGTGACATATTGATTGGTGCTAGAGAAATACTTCAACACACTTACATAGCTCTGAATACTTAATGGTGATAAAGTAGAGAAACAGGAAAGCCAGGCAGCCCTGCCGACTCACAATAAAACAAAAAGCTTCATGAAAGCAATCTCCTCCACAGTACGTACAAAGAAAACAAAATACCTAAGAATAAATTTCACCCAGGAAGTGAGAAAATGTTATAGTGAAAATATAAAATACGGACGAGATCACTTGAAGAGAATGGAAAAACAAAGCAGGGCCCTGTTTGTGGAAGCACCAACACCGTTAAATTGTCCTCCGTACCAAGGCAGTTCCATATCCAATGCAATATTTATACACCCACCATCAAACTGCCAATGAGTTCTCCATGGAATTAGAAAACACAATGTTAAGATTTATGTGAAATACAAAAGTCTCTCTAAATAGCCAAAACCATCTCTAGCAAAAACAACAAAATCAGAGGTGCCATATTAGTCACTTGAAAATACCCTAAAATGTTATAGTGATCAAAACATCAGACCAGTGGCATAAAATCTCACTGAGACCAGAACATCAGAATGAAATGTCAAGAAACACCCAGGATGCTTACAGATGGCTCATGCCGGACAAAGGCACCAAAATCATGTTGGTGGAAAGATAGCATCTGTGACAAAGGGGGAGGGGAAAACAGATGTTATTATATTGTATTGTGTTGACGCTTGATCTCCATCTCTCCCACTCGACAGAATCAAGCTCAGTGGCTTGATTGCCTAGATATAAGATGAAAACACAAGTATACGCAAAGACAATTTATATAAGACTTCAAAGTACAAAAATCAAAAACAGAAAATAGGCAAATACTATTGTGTTAAACTCTGCACATAAAAGGAAGTAAGGTGAGACCCATAAAAGAGTTTTTTTCTTTTAAGCACAACTGTTCACTGGATGAAGTATTAATATAGAAGTTACGTAAGGAAGTTTAAAATTCAATCATAAAAATACAAATAATCTAATTTTTAAAAGGTATAGATCAACACTTTATGAGTATGTAGGGAATTAAGGATGTTATTTGCTAGCTCTGGAGCAACTCCTCAGTGGCAACACCCCTGATTACAGTGTCACCCTCTTCCTCAGCAATCGTTAACCACCAATAGTCCTTGAGAGAACAATGGGACCCCATGGACTCCTCCCTCATCTGCGAGGAAGTGTTGAAGGGTCTAGTTTTGTTCAGATCTCATGAAGACAAGCACAGCATGAATGAATTCATGCGTGCAACCACCATGTCATATCGAGAATGTTTGGAAGTATTCCTTCCCAACCTCTGGTTCTCACATTCTTTTTGCCTTGTCTTCTGTATGTTCTCTGAACCCTGAAGATAATACTGTAGATGTGCCATTTAGGGCTGAGCACTCTACCATCATTCATTTTCTGTACTTGGGCCAGTTATGATTTTCGGTATTAACTGACGCTTCTCTGATGAAGACTGAACATAGTACTAATCAATGGATATAAAAGAGTATTTAGAAGGCATTTTGATATGAGCATTTACCAAAATAGTAGTAGTGGATCCTTCTTTAGGGTCTATGGACCTTCTAAAGCACAGACAGATTCTTGACTAGGATTGCAGAGCTAGATATCCATTCCTTCCTATAAAATAAGCACAAAATCCAATCTGAAAGATGTTTGTTACCTCCTTAACATCTATACCATTATTTCACCAGAAGTCACATCTCGCCTGAAATGTTGTTGCTATAGATATCAGGACTCACACTGGGTAAGACTGTTGATAACTTTCCTATCCCCACAGCCTGCATAGCCTGGAAGCTAGCCAGCATAAAGGAAGCTTCAAACCCAGCTCCACCTTGAGTTCTCTATTCTTTTATGCCCTGTAGCCCAAGTGTGTGTTATCTTCAGTTCTGGTGGGAAACTAAGAGGAAAGGCAATAGGCTGTTGTATTTTGAGTGCCTCCAGGACACCCAAACCCACAAGGAGGTGTCTCACATCTGGCACTAGGGTTTTCATCTAATAGCCTATGGTTTATGGATGCAGCATCACTCACCTATGCACGATATCTCCTTTGAAGTTTCTTTTTTTTAAAAAATCACATTTTAATTACTTTGCAAAATAATAGGCTCCCACATGGCTTCTAATGCCTATTGAGTTTTGGCTGACTCTTTTCCTTACAGCCTCTTCCCTCCACTGTCTACCACCTGGACTCTCCACTCTACCCTCATATCACGTGTGTTCCACCATCCACTCCGATCCCTGTTTGAGGCCTCTCCCTCCCCCCTCTTGTGGGCACTTCCTAGCTTCCTGGCCTCCAAAACAACTCCAAACTATTCATATAAATTTAAAAGTTTAAATCTATGACTTATATGTGAGAGATAACATGTAGCTTTTTGTCATTCTGGGCCTGGGTATGTCACTTGGCACGGTTTGCAGTTCCATCCTTCCTTCAGTAAAGTTCATAATTTCATTTTTCTCTATAACTAAGCCAAATCCCATTGCATATACATGACACGTTTTCATTATCCATCCCCCCATTGGTGACATCTAGACTCCATATCTTAACAATTATGAACAAGCTGCAAAATAGTGGATATGCAGACATCTTGTCCTGAGGTAAAGAGTCACTGTGTATATGCCCAGAAGTAATATAGCAGCTGCTTAAGGAATTTTCATAGGGGCTGTACCAGATTACATTCCATCAGCAATGGCTAAGGGCTCTCCTTGCCCTGATTCCCTGCCAACATTTCTCCTCTTTTGTTCTCTTGATAATAGCCATTCTGACCAAGGTAACATGAAAACGCAAAGAAATTTCATTTGCTTTTCTCTGATGGTTAAGGATGTAGTAGTTAAGGATGTAGTGCACATTTTAAAGAGTTTACTAACTATTGTGTTTTTTCTTTTGAAAACGCTGTCCAGTTCCACAGACTATTTCTTAAGCGGGCTGTCTTTTCTTTTAATGTTCAGGTTTTTAGCACTCTGCATATTCTAGATTTGTATGTCTTACTCCTCTGCCAGATATAGCTGGCAAAGATTCCCTCCCATTCTGTAGGCTGCTTTCCAGACCCTCCCTCTCCGCCCTGCATTATCAGGTTTGCTTTTTGTTGTTGTTTTTTGTTTTTTTTGTTTTTGAAGCACAGAAACATTGTAATTTCTTGAATTTCTACTTATCAATTACTTTAGGGTCATCCATAAACCTTAACTTATAGGTATAAGTTATCCTGAGGCATATGCTCTACCTTTTCTCTGACAATTTGAGAGTTTCAGGTCTAACATTGAAGTCTTTGATCAATTTTTATTTGATTTTTGAGAAGGATGAGAGATAGGGATATAGTCTCATTCTTCTACATATGGATATCCAATTTGCACAGCACCATCTCCTGAAGATGCTGTCCTTTCTCCAGTGTGTATTTTTTGGCTTCTTTGAAAAACAAAACAAAACAAACAAACAAAAAAAAAAACATGTGGCTGTAGTTCACTGAACTTATCTCTCTCCTCTATTATTTGATGTTGGAATGTCTTTCTGTATGATGTGAATATCACTCTTTAAATAAAGGAGCTGTTTTGGCCCATGACAGGCACCATAGAAAAAGTAGGTGGGGAATCAGAATAGGTAGGAGAAGCAGGGTGGAGTCAGACAGATGCAGCCAGAAGCCCAAAGGAGCAACAAACATTTAAGGAACATAGGTGAGCCACGGGCCACGTGGCAGACAGATTGATGCGAATGGGTTGAGTTAAGAAGAGCAAGCTAGCAATGTGCCTGAGACACAGGCCAAACAGCATGAACTTAATATAAGTGTCTGAATCATTTTTAGGGCCGAGCAGCAGTGGGCGGCTAAGGAGTCTGGGGCTGCAGGTCTGCAGGTCTGGACCTCTGGCCGCCCAAGACCAAGAATCCTCATTGTTACAATTATTCAATACACACTCTTTGAAAACCAAATTTTAAGTGGCAAAAGATTTCTGAAGACATACTCTATTAGCCATTTGAGAAATACTGGTCAGTATCATCCCATTCCACTGAGATGATTTATCATTATCAAAATCATGATTTATCATTTATCAAAAGATGAAAATTTTAAAATGATGGCAAAAATGTAGAAAAAAAGTATCTATAGATACTTATAATGAAATTAAAAACTAATATAGCCATTATAAAGAATAGTGTAGAGGTTCCTTAAAAATGAAAAATGGGGCTGAAGAGATGGTTCAGTGGGTAAGAACACTGACTGCTCTTCTAGAGAACCCAGGTTCCATTTCCAGCACCCACACGGTGGCTGGCCCACAACCATCTATAAGTTCAATTGTAGGAGAATCAACACCCCCTTCTGGCCCCCATGTGCACTACGTACACATGTGGTACACAGGCATATATGCAGGCAAAACACCCAGACATGTTAAAACTAATAAAAATTCTAAAATAAATATGAAATGAAAAATAGAATTATCATAAAGAAATCCTACTTCTGGGAACGTATTCAGGGAAGTCAGAGCCATGAACCTATAAACCCTTGCCTGTGATGCAGTACTGTCAGGGTTAAGTCACGTAAATGCCTAGACGACAATCAACTAATGAATTGATAAAGAAAATATAATCTAAGTAGAAATATAAAAAAGGATATTTCTCAGCTATAGAAAACAAGGCTATTCTACCACTTTCAAAGAAATGAGTGAAACTGGAACACTATTCCAAACAAAATGTGTTTGATGAAGAAAGACAAGTCTAATGTTCTCTCATATGTAAACTTTTTAAGGTAAATCAGTGTGTCTCATAGTGATTACTACACTCTGGGATAGGCAAGGAAAAGGAGATTAGTGGGACATTAATGACAAGTAGAAACCATAAGCTAAAAGGCTTATGGAATGATGCGATGAACTATTCTGATTTGACCAACACACATTGCATATATTCATTTAAATATCATACTGCACCTTTCAAATATGTAAATTACTGCATGTTAAACATTACTAAATATTTAAGAGACAGAAATCTTAGCCATTCTGATTTGATCATTATACTGCATAAACATATAAAATTATCACAGTATACCCCGCACAAATTTATATAATTCGGAATTTTTAAAAATCCAAAAAGAAGATATATGTGTTAACAGAACATTGTGTTACATATTATGTATAGTTAGTGAAATGAAGAGATGATTGGATGAAAAAATCTTATTTTTTGTATCAACATCAAAATATTATTAGAACCCTAGGCATCATACCAAAATACATCATACCAAAATAGTAGTCATGTGTCTAATTTTTGTTGTGCTAAGAATAAAACACATAGTAATCTATATTTAAGTTTATGAGTAAAGATGTAAAAAGTCATTTGAATTTAGAAATAATATAAAACCAAAGTAAAGAAAAATCAATGCCTAGGTACGTGGCAGCCGCACTGGTGAAGACTAAAGACAATGAGCAATTCTTAAAAGCACCCATATGTCGAAACTAGCTACCTCCTTAATAGAGCTGCTGGTGTTCCAAGAGCCCAGGAAAGTGGTTGAAGGACTCATTTTTACTACACTTCAGTAGCCTAGATCCCATGCTATATTCTCCATGCTAACCTCAAAACAATCAAACATACCAACCAATATTGCACTCAAAATGCAAAGCTCTTCAGATGAGACACTTCTGACTCAATCTTGTGCCATTTACCAGAAGCACACCACAACAAGAAAGGTGCAAAGTGGCCAGAAGTAAAAGACAGCAAAGGTTTAGCATGGCACAGGGATCCCAAAGGCAAGGGCATCTCTATTAATACCAAACAAAACAGATTCTAAAAACAGAATGTTATTAAGAAAAGAGAAGCAGAGAGAGGCAACTGGGGAGATGATTTAATTGTCAGGAACACTTCATGGGGACTGGTGTAAAGATCCCAGCCCCATACAGAAGGTATATATCCAGCACACACCTGCAATCACAGTTCTGAGGTGAGTGAAAGCAAAAGGGTGACTGGGCTTGCTGGCTTCCAGTCTATATCTAGCAGAGAAAAATGTAAACCCTGGACTCGGGGAGGGGGTCCCCCCTCAAAGGAATAAGCAGACAGTGGTAGAGGATGACATCCAACACTCACAAGTGCACAGGCACACACACCCACGCACATTTGTATGCACTCACACAGACCCATACTCACACCAATTAATACGTAAATAATTCTTTTTCAAGAGTAGAAATAATAAAGAAGCAATCTGCCAGGGAGAATTTGCAATTAAAAATCTCAATGAACCAAATAGCCAAAACTCAGAACACATGAAGCAAATGTCAACATGACCACACCACACAATACTTTGTAGTACATTTTTAAAAGATATACAAAAACAAAAAAAAAATGAAAAGAATTCACAGCAATAAAATATGACTGAATGAGTAAATAGAAATCATGCATTTATTCATGTATTTATTCGGGAGGGCAATAAGAAATGAACTCAGAGCCTTGCACATGTTAAGCACGCACTCTACACTGAGCTACAGCCACAGCCTCTCTAAATAGTTTCATTTTAACCAACTCAGCTTTATGAATTCATTTTGCCCTTGGCAATTTTCTTTGCTTTATTTCTGGTCTAGCAAATTTTAAAGTGATGCATGCTATCTTTGGTTGTCTTTTAACAACACAGGCTTTCAGAGGATCTAGTTCAGTACCACAAGAACAAAACCCATCACGATAGTTACTGTTAAAATTTTCCATGCCTGTTGTCACTACAGGGCTGATCTGTGTTTTCCAGTAGCCTGTACGAGCAGTTAGGGTGGAGAATCATGTCAGTTTTCATTCAGAAAGGTATGTCTGGAGTCTAAGATAAACACCAGTAGCTGATATTGAAAATGTATATTTTAAGAAGGTTATCGGGTGAAGCAGCTGCTAGTTTTAAAATACACAAATTACTGTGTCCTAAGTGATGCAAAGATGTGGAGCTTACAGGAATGCAAACAAGAAGAACTAGCCTCGTCTAGGAGCCCAGAGTATGAAGTAAATAGAAGCTGCTTCCAAGAGCTCAGTTTAATACTGAAGGGGCTCAGTTCTCCTAAGCCCTCAGCAAGGCCACTGCTACAAGCCCATGCTTCCTCTGTTCTTCTAGGACGTGCTCTTCTTCTCTCAAGCCTGTTGACATTTAATCCCAGTACCTACAATGTGTTCAAGAATTGAGTATGTCTTGCCAAGACCATTGACACCTGGAAATGTCTTTCTTACAAACCTTGAATCCCATGCAGGGGAGTTTTCCACAAGTTCAGAAGATCTTTTTTTACATTTTTAAGACACCATAATTCTAAGACAGATAGGATGCTTCATTTTCATCATCTATAAACACAGGTTTGAGGATGAGTCTGGACGTGGAAATTCAGTTCCAAGGTCCTGTGTGAACCTGAGTAAATTGTTTAAGCTCTCAGATCTGTGTTCCTCTACTAAAAATAAAAAGGCAAAAATGTTCATTGGCTTATGAATACTCAACAAAGTGATCTGGGCCAGTTATCTAGAGGAAACTCGGTCTTTCTTGGCAATTATGGCATAGTGAGGCATGCTTATCATCTATTAAGTGCCAAATACATGAATAATCTCATGTATCAGAGATCCATGGTCATGCCTTTGCCTTGATTCTCATTTCCCTTCCCTTTTGGGGGGGTTTCTTTAAACTTCTTTGGGGTTCTGTGTTGTGGAATACATGTATAACTAGGCTAAGATGTGTTACATTTGTCTATGCTGCATGTGCTTAATTATTTAAAAATGTGCATTCTTTCACCTTTCCTGCCTAAGGCACCTGATTGGTCTAATAAAGAAAAAAACCTGAATGACCAATAGCTAGGCAAAAGAGTAATAGGTGGGGCTGGTTGGCAGTGAGAATAAATAGGAGAGAACTAGAGGAAAAGAGAGTACTGGGGAGAAAGAGGGATGTACCCAGGGTCAGAAGCCAGGCCCAACCACAGCAAGGTAAGACAGAGAGGGAGGGAGGGAGGGAGGGAGGGAGGGAGGGAGGGAGGGAGGGAGGGAGGGAGGGGGGAGGGAGGAAGGAAGGAAGGAAGGGAAAGAGGAGGGGGGAGGGAGGGAGGGAGGGAGGGAGGGAGGGAGGGAGGGAGGGAAGGAAGGAAGCCACAAGACAAACATAGATAAAGAGAAACAGATGAAAATAGAGCTAGAATAAGGTTGTGCATTCGTAACTAATAAGCCTCCGTGTCATGACTTGGAAGCTGGCTGGTGGCCTTAAAGAAAGCCTGCTACAGTTCTGTTTTTAACATTTCCTTTTTGTAAACAACAAAAGGTATAGGTGTGATCTTCGTACAGTGCTGTGGTTTGAGAGCAGTGAGGTAAATACACCCCACTGCCCAAGTCCCAAATAGGAAGACTCTAAACTATTGTTCAATTCTGCTTCATAAATCCCTCCCGGAAATGGACCATTGCATTTCACAGATTCAAATTCTCTTTGGGGTAGGAATAAATACCACAGTGCACAGGAGTCTTGCCATCATCTGCTACTCAGGAAAGTATCAGTTACAGAGGAAAGAGGTGTGTGTGTGTGGAGAACAGGTGGAGGGATGATGGAACCAGTGAATGGACAGAGCCATTTACAGCTAAAACTGATGTCCTATGTGAACTGAGACGCCACTGGATTGTGTGAAGGGAGAACTCACAGCACACGCAACACGGAATGACAAGTCAGGATCATAAGCCTGAGGGTTTTGACAGTGTTACCCCGTCACGGTTCTCTCCACAGCAGATTTACTTCTATGGAGCCGTTGTGGAGATGGCAGTGGTCTCTCCAAGCAACAGGGAGAATGTCCTCTCAGAGGCTTTCATGGACATTGACACCTAGTACCACAGAATGAAAAGCCGTACTTTAACATGAAAGGGGCTGGAAAAAGAGGTCAGGAGATCTACTCCAGATATATGACAAGACAAAACCGGAGAGACTAGAGATCGGAGGACAGTGTCTCGTGAACATGAAATGCAATTCAGTGTTCACCACTAACCATCTCTCTACAGAATGAAAACATGCTAATAACTGGCCCTCCCAGTGTGTCAATATGGATATATTGGCAGCACAGAAAGATGAAGGAGTTAGTCCCCTAATCTCAATGGCAGACTGACAGTCCAGCTAGCTCCTGTGTGAGGTGGTGTTCTCTTTTAGAATTTTTTTTTAAATTTTTATATGTTTTAAAGTGCTTTATTTAAAATGTTTATTTAAAAATAAATGAAAACACAGCTTTCCACTGAAAAGGAGTAAGGTAAAATGGGAGTGGTCATTTGGCATTTAGGCTTCCTCTCAATAGCGTTCCAACATGGAAACACTTTCATGGATCTTTATGGTAACAAAATAAAGAAAGTTATAAATAAAGGCATTTTTTTAACACATTGGTGGAAACACCAGGGATGCAGTTTCCCTCACAAGATGGAAGAATCTCAATGCTAGAGTTCCGATGCTGTCCAATAGCATTCTTAACTCTTCCATTGATGGAGGATACTGCTTGGCCAATACATTCCAAAGGATTCATCTGTTTATTCCGATGTTGAGCCTGACGTGGATGTGGACAAGGAATGGTTGGATGAAAGCTAAAAACACTAAAGAGACCCTGTAATGAGACTCTTCACCTTGCAACAAGCCAGCGTCCCAGACCTTCCTCAGGGAGTGAAGTTTTAATCAGCTTCTGTAGATCAAGCTTCTTTTCAGAAGTTCTAGTTCATGATTGATTAATTGTTTGGTTGGTTGATCAATAGATCAATCAATTGATTGATGATTGATTGATTGACTGGGGATGCACAGATGCATCAGAACATCTAGAGATTAGAAAACAACCTGTGGGAATCGGTTCTCTCCCTCCACCATGTGGGTGCCAGAGACTGAACCCAGATATTTATACTTACTGGCAAAATCCTTTACCATTGAACCATTTTGTCAGCCCAAGAGGCAACATTATAAAAGCACAAAGCCTAGCAATTGGATTAACATCATCAGAACAAGCTCAAATTATCTCAACATCGAAATATTCTTGCAGGTTCTTTGCATAGTGCTAATGGTCCTTGGTTTCAGACCCCTCTACAACACTGCAAATACATGTGTGTGCAAATACATTTGTTCACACTCCAGTGTAAAGGATTCTTAACAAAACTATTGTTTAAAAAAAAAGACAAAAAGTATGCTGCATGGGTGTTTCTTCTTCCTACTGTTGCTAATGCAGAACTGCAACCTGTGGCAAAGTCTCCCCACTGCATCTACAAAGGTCATTAAACAACACTGGCATTTATTCCAAGACGTACATCGTGAATTTCAAAAGAACCCAAAGAAGGTTCCACAGGTACTCTGATAAACAACCCCAGAATGTAGCTAGTGAACAGGACCCCATGAGAAAGAATGGTGGTCTCTCCACGGATTCTATATTCTTGTGGCTATTGATGGCCAATGTCTTGCAGGTTCTACTAAATTAGCCCTTTTGGGAATTACCAGTTGACTTGCATATTTACCAGAGTCCTTTGATATGAGGCATGGGCTAGGAGACAGATCTGAGGGAAAACACAGCCGACTTGGCTCAGCTCTTCCTTCCTAGTGACTCAGTTTTTGTGACTTAGCCATTTTTTTTTTCAATCTGATTCTCTTCCACTAGAGGGAATTTCATCCTGGGGGATATGGAGGACAACACACCTCAGACCTTCATGTGTTTACTTAGCCGAGTAGTGCTTAAGCACCAGGGTGGGATGGTTGCACTTGTCTTGTTCATGCACAGTCATTATCATCAACAATGTTTTATTTTAAAATTAGGCTCCAAAGAAACCATTTTAATGAATTGTTTGGGGTGGCAGCAGTGGTCTGAAGGCATTTAAAATACCTCTTGTGGGAAGAACAAATGTTTCTAGGACCCAAAATAGACAAATTGCACTGGTCATATCGTCACATACTATTCAAAGAACCATTTATATCAAGTCCTAACAAGGCACCAACAATTTAAGGGAAAAAAAAAAAACCCTCCCAGTTTTCTTCCAGTCTTAACCAGAAATAGGAAAGTGTTGGAGTTTGCCTTGCTGTTTTTCCACCAGTCAAGAGACCACTTTCTTGAAGTATAGCCTGGGGCAGCTGGCACCCAGGGCAGCTCCACATTTTCTGCACATACATCTCCAGCCAAATAAGGGTGGCGGGACTGAGAGAGACTGCAAATGATCTTTGTGCTCATAGCTAATAAATTTACCATTGGGGGAGGAAAAAAGAAAAGAAATGTATCTTTGTGGGTAGGATCAATAGGCTCCCTAATGAAAAACACATTGCACTGCCTGTCCCTAACGAGATTCCTGGGAGAGCTGGGGCAGCAAGGCTGAGGTCTGTGCAGCTTTCCAACCTAACTGCTTCCAGGTGCCCGTGGGTATGACTGGAGCTAGGCTAGTGTTATTTTCAACCTTGTGCTGAGTTGTCTTTGTTCCTGTGAGTGTAAAGTTTCTCCTCATTCCCTTTTTTATGACCACAGGTTTCTGGGTTGCCTTACACCCAATACAAGAGCACCAAAGGGCTGCGCTTTTATTGTTTTGTTGTGTTTTATTAACTACATGTTTTACTCAGCTAATGCTTGCTGGGAAGAGAAGCAGAAACAGCTCACTTACATCCCTCCAGTTCCTCCTCAAGTGTCCAGCGGACTTTTATTACATCCACATGCACATGTTAAAAGGAAAAAAGACACAAAGGAGGAGCAGAGGCCATTGGTAAAAGTGTCAAAGCTGGACCCTCCTTCTTCTAAGAGTGAGGGCTGAAGGGCAAGGGCTTTTCAGAGAATAGTCTTCTGTTCCTGTTGTGGGCATGGAAGCAATGCCCCACCCCTCTACCCCACTGCCCTGCAATCATTCCTCATCTATCTCTCCCTCTTTGGGGTGAAGCCAAGCTTATTCTCATTTGCAAACTGAGGTTTCAGGAGAGAGTTTCATTTTGCAGCAAGTCTTGAGGTAATCATCCAGCCTTCCAGTTTAATTGACTGACACCTCAGCAAAGACATTATCTCCTCCGCTCCCCAGGATCTGACCTTGCAGTCCTTAGTCCCCAGAACTATCCCAAGTCATTTGTCAGATGGCACAGAAGCTTTATAATCGGAGAGAGCCAGGATCAAATCCAAGCTCCAGTCCCTCCTTGCCACTATGAACAAATTGCTTAGTTTGTCTAAGCTTCTATTTTCTCAGCCATAATTTGGGAATGAAGGCACTGGATATAGGGTTTCTGGGAATCCACAAAACATCATAGCTTGTCTGAATGCACACCAGTTGGTAGCATGTTACATTTGTTTACATATTGACCTAGTTAGGTTCCTATTGAGCTAAACACTATGACCAAAAATGATTTGTGGGAAAAGGTCAATGTCAGCTTACAGTATATAGTTCATCCTGAAGGGGATTCAGGGCAAAAACTTGAGACAGAAACCTGGAGGTAAAAATTGAAGCAAAAATTGAGCAGCGTTGCTTATTGGCTTGCTCCCCTTGGCTTGCTTAGCTTGCTTTCTACAAAACCCAGGGCCACTTCCCCAGGTGTGGTTGTTACCCACAATGATTAATCATTAATCATTAATCATCAATCAAAAAAAAATGCCACAGAGACTTGCCTACAGGCCAATCATAGGAAAGCATTTTCTCTATTGAGATTCCATCTCTTCAGACCACTCCAGTTGTGTCAAGATGATAAAAAAAAAAAAAAAATTAAAAACTCACCAGCACACATTGTTATAAAAGCATGCTATCAATGTTTGCTCTTTGCTTATTGTCACGTTTTTATTAGCATAGGTCAATTGTGCAAAATAATGAGACAACTATATTATTGCCATTTATTGCACTGTTATTACTGTGCATCGGTAGTTTTACAATGTATTTGCATTGTTTTATGTTTCATTGGTCATAATTTTCTACTGAGTAGAGGTATGATGATATTTTAGCTTTTTCTTCATTATACAACATTTAAAATTTCCTTTATATCTATGTAAATAATGCTCTGACATATATGCTTGTGCATAACTTTACCAACATTAATAACTAACCCTTAAGATAGATAACTCAGTCAGGGCTATGGTGTCAAAAGCCACCAAGTCTTGACTCAATACCTATTCCTGAACTGTTTCCTAAGAAACTTCTCCTGACATTTTACAACAATGCTACATCATTAAGTCAACAGAAGTGGAAAGCCCCAATTTGGATTCTTTTATGAAAAATTCATACTTGAGCACAAAGGCCATCCTCTCAATACTGCAAGACAAACAGAAAATAGCAGTATCTATGCAGCAGACAAGTTATTAAGGAAGTGACTATTAAGCTGGCAGTGTTCCTCAATTGTCCACTTTCCTTTCTTGGACATAATCTGAAGAACACAGTCCGTTCTGAAGGCCAAATGGTTTTGATCACCAAGTAAAAGTAATGATGGACTAAAGCACTCAGCTACTAAAGAGGACCCCCACACAGTGGGGGCTTCCTCCTGGACCCCACACTAGACACAAACCACATCCAAACATCTATTTTCACAGACAGATCCTTTATTGAGTGGGGTAGAAAGTTAAGTGGATGCTTTCTGACTCAGGCAGAGAAAGAAGCAAGTGACCCTGCAGGCGTCATTCTCAAGAGAGGAAGGCAAGGTCTGTGTTAGAGTGGGCTAGGGTGTGGAGGTAAAGGAGATAGGGGATGAGGAAGAAGGGGAAGGGCACGGGGGAAAGGGCAGGGATATTTGTTCTGGATGGACAAAGGACAGTCTTTGGATGGAGGAGACAGACAGGACACATGGGCAAATGGCCGTTTATAAAGGTAAAGGGGGAAACTCCACATTAGGATGAGGTATTTAATTTTAATTGGACATATGAATTAGGTGAATGAAAGGGGACTTTTGATTGCTAGACTTTGATAACCTCAGGAGGAGGAAGTGGCTAAATAAGGGAATATATGTTGGTGGCTAGCTTTAGAAATGTAATCTAATAGTTTAGCAAGGCAGAGGAAATGGGGGAAAGAAGAAGGCCTGCTAGAGCCACATGCTTGGGCGGTCTAGTGTCCCGTCAGCAATCCATATTGGTGGAACAAGGATTTTAATCAATGAACTTGAAAGTCAAACAGGAAAGAGTGGTTTTTGTGTGACCATAAAGGAAGAGTGAATTCCACAGAAGAATATAGTGGCAGGTGACCCACTGCAGGATCTGGTGAGTAAATGGAAAACCAAGAAACTGAAGAGATCTACCCAGCTAATCAGCTAGTAGAGGGTACAAGGAAGCAGCTGTGCACGGGACAGTCACCCATAGTCTTCCCCTCAACACTGCCACTGAAAGACAGTGGCCTGCTGGAGATAACCCAATTCTCAGGCCTATATCCACCAGACATATGAGGCCCAGTGGGATGTAGCTGTGTCTGAATTCAGAAAAGGCAATCAGTGTGTATGGTATGAGAATAACACATGGTAGGAGGTAGGCCCAGAGGGCATGCTAAGGCAGCCACAGGCTGACCTTTGGAGCTATCTCAACAACACTGTTCTCTTCATTGCCTTCACCTTCACATGCTCTTCATGCCCCCCCACACACACATCTGGCACTTTCCACATCCACTCAGGGAAGACTTGCAGCGGTTTGCTCTACAACAGAGCAGAGCCTCCAGGAAACATCTTGTCCCACAAAGACAGCAAGTATCCTTGACTGCTCAGTGGTTCACAGTTTCACAGACAAATTCATCTGTCAATCTTCATATGACCTTTGAACTAAGAATAATTTTCATATATTTTTAATAATCTTTCACATTGTGTGTGTGTGTGTGTGTGTGTGTGTGTGTGTGTGTGTGTGTGTGTGTGTAGGTCAGAGGACAACCTTCTGGTGTTGCTTCTCTTCTTCCACCATGTAGGTCCAGGGACTCATACTCAGAACATTAGGTATGGTGGCCATCACCTTTACCATCTGAACCATCTCACTCAGACCCAAGTTTTGCACTTGTTTAAAAATGGAGTTAAAAGTAAGACATAAGGACACACAGAAGAAACTTTATAGCCTGCCTAGCCCTGAATGTCTTCTCTCTGGGCCTCTACAGAGAAAGGCTACCATGCCTTGACTAAACTGTATATCAGCAAGTGTTATTTTCAAAGCTCTGATTTATGTTCTCTTCATTTCTTTTTGTTTGTTTTATTTTGTTGTTTCAAGACATAGTTTTTCTCTGTAGTGCTGGTTGACCTGGAATTCATTCTACAGACCTCACTGGTCTCAAACTCAAAGACGTGCCTGCCTCTGCCTCCTGAGTACTAGGATTCAAAGTGTGCCCTAACATTTGCCTCTTCTCAACACCAAGGCTGGGATGTGTCTCAATGGCAGTGAGTTTGTCTAGAAAACATGAGGCTCTAATTTCAGTCCACCAGAGGAAACTGGCATGCGGAGGCCATACAACCGTGGTCTGGAACACAGTTTTCAGTATCAATAGGGTCAGAATTCTAAACAGCATCTCCATCATTCCTGAGTGAGGCTTTGGACAATTTTCTGCAGTTCCAGGAATCAATGTGTCCTCCAACATGGAGGGAGCCACAGTAACTCAAAGGGTTATCAGGAGAGTTAAATGAGATTATACAGGCATTGCAGACACTGAGCTATTTTTCTAGCCTATGAAATGCTCTGCAGATAAGGTGCAGTTTTTTACTCATTAGACTTGAGATGAAAATTCATTTAAAGTTATACAAAGTTTGTCTCTGATTGTTTCCAGACTACTGGCTGATGACTTTCTGTCTTTTGAATGAAAGTCTCCTGAGAATGTCTCCATGCTATTGAGCTCTTAGATTAGTGACTCCCGACCTTCCTAATGCTGCGACCCTTTCATACACAGTCCCTCATGTGGTGGTGACCCCCAGCCATAGAAGTTCTACTTTATAACTGAAATTTTGCTACTGTACTGTGTCTCAATTCCATCAGAAATGTGTGTTTTCTGATGACCTTCACTCACAGGTTGAGAATCATTGTCTTATACACACTAAAGATGGTTGTGCTAAGGGGACAAGAGATGGGAAGGAACCAGGGACATGGATTTCTTGTGCTATGTGATAGTCTTTCTGTACACTATGAATATGTGTTGCTACCATTGGTTAATAAAGAAGCTGCTATGGCCTATGACAAGGTAGGATATAACCAGGTAGGAAACCCAAGAGAGATACAAAAGGAAAAAAATGGGGTTGACAGACACTGTGAGCCACTAACTAGGAAGCAAGATGTATTGGGACACAGGTAAAGTCACAGAATGCACAGTGATATATAGATTAAAAAAATACATTAAATTGCAAGAGCTATTTAAAAATGAGTCTGAGCCATAAACCAAAGTGTTTATAATTTTGTACATAAGTCACTGAGTAACTATTTTATAAGTGGCTGTACGAACTCAGGTGGAAGAAATTCTTCCAGAACGTGGAGCCAAACAGGTCAAAGACGCTTCCATCTACATTTCTTGTGTTAGCACTACTTACTGCCTCATCTAGTCATGTGACATTGGTCTCTGTACTCACAGGCTCAGGCCAGGCTGTAAGCAATAGCATGTGTGTGTGCATATTTTTAAATCTTCTACCAAGAGCTGGCAAGCTACCCACAAGACAGCTTACCAGACCCCTTTGTCTTCCGCCTCTGCCATCTGCTGTATGTAGTTCAGCCTCCGTGTCAGAAGATTGACAGCCTGACCATTCCCAAGCCTTAGGTTCATGTTTTGAGCAGGAAGAATAAGGAAAGAGGAAAAGTGTTAAGGATTAAGAGCATCTCTCTTCAAACGAAGTCCAGGCCGCAGCCTCGGAAGCCAGCTCCAGAACTCCAGAACAATCAGGAGCTTCTCCTGCTAACTGTTACTGAAAGCATGGACACCACACTGAAGGTAGATACTGGAGGACTCTGAAACAGAGAGGATATATAGAGAAGCCAGAGACTGTGGGTTTTCTTTTGATCCCATAGATGTGATGCTAAAAGAGAGGCCAGGACAAAGGTAGACTGCAAAGTCATAAATCTTACAGACAGTCTCAACTCTATCTGACCTAATATCAGTACAGGAAGAGTGTCCTTTCCTCATTATATCAGCAAAGGCTGAGTGGAGCGTTTACATGTTTATCCTTGGGTTGCAATGAAGGCCCTTTGCCCACACACTCAGCATGGTGTCATAAATGGGCTACAGAGGGAGCCTTAACTCCTATCCCTGACCATTGCTGCTAATCTTTACCCATGCACATGAGTAAAGCTATCATGGGCAGGGGTCCCACCTTGGGACCTGAAGCCCTTCCCAAGTGTCATGGAGATCATGACAAGTCCTTCTGGACAAGGACTCCTACCTTCCCCTGGCTGCAGTGTGGATCATTCATCTACCATCTTTTTCTAACACAGTACTCCTTTTTTAAAAATTAATTAATTAATTAATTAATTAATAAAGCAAAATAACAATAATAACAAAAAAACCACACATCTTCTGAGGTCTTGTCATATGAAAATACTCAGTATTCAACCAGAAATCAAGTGCCTACTAAGAACCAGGAATATCTTAAGCTAAAGGGAAAGAGCAATCATTAGTTTCAAACACTGGGGTCCATGAGATGTTATCAACGTGTGAATAAGAAATATAAGAAAATGGATTTTAAAATTTCAGTAAGCAGCCATGTGTATGCTTGACACAGATGAAAAATCACCTTAGCAAAAGAATAGAATGCCACAGCACAATGTATCTAAGTGGCCAGCACTAGGTTACTGGCCATTCCCTACTGTGTGGGAGTGAGTCTGAGAGAACACTGCAGCTGCGGGGCACCTCAAGCAAGCCAGAGCTGGTCCTGGGGATTACCAACTAATGGTGCCTCCTAAAGACTAACTTGCAAAACATTATTATTTTACTTAACCTTATCGAACCTTAGCTTTTGGAGTGTGTATGTGTGTGTGTATGTGTGTGTGTGTGTTTGTGTGTGTGTGTGTGTGTGTGTGTGTCTCACACTAATGTGTGTGTGTTGCAGCATGCACATGAAGGTCAGATTAAAGTCTTGGGTGTGTCGTTCCTTACCTTCTACCTTGTTTGAGGTAACATCTCTGTTGTTCATTACTGCATGTACCAGGAAATTGTCCTGCAAACTACTGGCCATATACCTCACCTGTAGCTTTAGCTTCTCTATGTATTTCTGATCTAGCCATGGAGAGGTTGCTGCAGCACCTTAGGTATGTAGTTCCTGACTCTTTGTGAAAATAGGCAAGAAAAAAAATTAATGACTATTGACAACTGAGTGATGACTAGTAATTATTTTTTAAATATGATAATTAATTCTTTGGCAATTTTATACATCCATACAATGTGTTTTAATCATACTCACCTCCTCTCTTCCCCATCACCCCTCTAAGATTTACTCCCTCTTTTCATCTTCCAAGCTTTATATCCTCTATTGTATTTTAATAACTCACCTAGTACAAGCTGTGCTGTCCATAAACTCAGGAGTGCAGGGCCATATACTGGAGCATGGTCAACCTCTCAGAGGCCACACCCTTACAGGAAATTGAGTCCCTCTTCCCCAGAGACCATCAACTGTCTGCAGCACTTCCTCTGGGGGAAGGAGGAGACTCCCAACACCCCTGCTGTGTTGGATAAAAATTGTGCAGGCAACCACAGCTGCTTTGAGTTCAAGAGTGTATTGATCTTATCATGTCCAGAAAACACAATTTCACTCTGGTCCTTCCTCACCTTGACTCTTACAGTCTTTCTGAAGTCCCCTCTTCCATAATGGTCCTGAGCCTTGAGAAAGGATGATATAAGTGTCCCATTTGTGGCCAAGCACTCTACAGACACTTACTCTGCTAGACCAGTTGTGAGATTTTTGGTTTTTTTCTGCATCAATTGCAGCCCCTGCAAACACACACCAAATAAACTTGTTGTTATTGGTATTTGGGGAGGGGTATGTTTAAACGTTTATTTCAGTGACCTTGTAAAGAAACAACCCTCAGAAAGTCAGCAAACCACTGAAAAAAGATGTACAAATGCATTCTTCCAACAGTGTCCTGAGTCAATAAGATGGCTTGTGGCAAAACACTTTGATGTGATCTGAGAGCTTTTCCTACTTTCCTCCACTCAAATAATACCATGTTCATCCAGCAAAATAGTAGTGGGCTTACCTGTGGGGCCTCTGAGAAATACAGCCATGGTTCTTATATTTATAATACCAGGCATGGGGTTCCTTTTGTGTAGAGATCCTTAAATTCAACCAAGCCAGAAAGCAGCTGGTTGGTTTGCTACTATTGCACATATGAGCATATCTTGCCATAGCTGTAAACAATCACTACTGTTGAATTATTTCTGTAGGAAAGGATTGAAAATCAGAGTATTTTAACTCTCAAGTAGACTTTCATCATTGATTTTTAATAAATTATGAAAAATACTATTCCAGGAGAAGGAGGCTGAGGAGTTGGCTCAGCTCATAAAGTGTTCACAGAAAAGCATGAGAGTGTATGTCTGAATTCCTAGCATGAGTGTACAAAACAGCCAGGAACAAACACTGCTCTCTATAATCTCAGCACAAAGGAAGTAGAGAAAAGAGGACTTCAGGGACTTCCTGCCCAGCTAGCCTAGCCAAATTGGTAAACTCCATATAGCACGCGCACACACACACACATAAATCACACACACATGTCACACACATACTCTCACATAAGCTGTACATGCATGTGCGTGCACATCCATATATTCCTATCTACCACACACTCATGAACAGGCACACCCATATATACATACATACACACACAGATTCATAGACAACACACACATTCACATAAATTTAAAAAAAAATCTTTAAGATGAAGAATACATGTTCTGAGAGTCTGCCATACCAAAGACTTGTGGCATTCTGTGGCAGCATAGGCCAGGGAAACCTTGGTTTCTAAGTAACTTTGAAACACAGTCACTCGAACAAATTAATGTTCCCCTGAGAGACTCCTTCCCCTGGGAATAATAACATGGGGGACATTTGGATTGAGAAGAGACAGAGGCTGGCACCAGCCAAGGACAGGGAGAGCTCCACCAGCTCAGGAAGTAGAAGTAATGCAGCCTGATTAAAACAAACGAACAAACAAGCATGCTGTAAATGCGCCCTAATATGTAATCCGAGAGCTGGGGTAGGGAGTGGAAATAGAGGTGTCTATTTCAAAGAACAAAGAATGCCCATAGGGTCAGCCTGAGACCTCGGTTGGGGGGTCTCTTCACAAGAATGGAGCTTTTTAAAAATAATAATAATAATAGTAAGAAAGAATAAATTAGCAACTTGGTGATATATCTTGTTAGGCTGTGTGTTGTTCCTTTCAATGTTTTGTTTGGGGGGATGTTTGTGATAGCACTGTCAGGGAGGGACTGCTGGGAAAGATGTTAAAAATAGGAACCTAACAAGGGCTTTCTATGAGAGAAGATGAACTAGGAAATCAAGTAGGTAGAAAAAGATGTTTCCGGAAGGGGAAGAAGCCACTGGATGAGAGTGTTGTCCCATGCTCAGAATCAGGGCCATTTTCCCCTCCACTGGTCTCCATGAGTGTTTGTGCTGACAAGCTCTTGAGAAAGGCCACAGTGGTGAATAAGAGACTGCTCTCCTCAGATGGCCACATTCTGAGCAGAGGGAGCTAGAGGCCTAGCTTGCAGATGGTAACTTACATGTTCAGGAGAGGTGTCCTGCCCAGTCTCTTGTTGACAACAACCTGCCAGCCAAGGACTCCTTCCTTTACAGTTCTTCATGGCTTGGAAAGTTCAGGGTCATGTAGATTAAAGGTAGGATGATTAGTGCCAGACAAGCAAAGACCATGGGCTGTCTAGAACATAGTGGTCATCTCAGAAGAACGAGAAATTCTGGAAAGGTATAGCAGAGATTTGGGGATTTCCATGGAGTTGGCTGAGCCACCTACCGTAGATAAGACTACACCAAGAGAAAGATTGAAGTCACAGGCTGTGGGCATGTCCTTAGCTCTCAGGCCATCACACATTGTGAACCACCATCCCATGGGAGAAGTTCAGGTGAAGAAAGGGACTTCAAAGCAATTAGAAGATCTTTTTAGATTGCATACTTGCCTCACAAGCATGATGACCTTAGTTCAATCCCCAGAAAAAAATGCCAGGTGTGGTGAAGTATTCTTGTAATCCCAACCCTGAGGAAGTTGAGGCAGGAAGTTTTGTGGGGATTGCTGGCCAACCTGTCTACCCTAATTGGTGAATTGTAGCCATGAGTGACCCTGTGTCTCAAAATAAATGTGGAAAAGGTTCAGGAGGATGACAACCAAGGCTTCCACATGCATACACACACACACACACACACACACACACACACACACACACACACACACACACACTATAAAGAATGAAGAAGTGAAGGTCGAAGAAGTGATTCTTTTGCTGAATCAACACAGAAAATATACAAGCCCAAGTGCAGGCCCACCCACCGCCTTCCACAGATCCTGCAGAGGCAGACCCTAGAGCCACTGGGTTCTAGTTAACATATCCTCTTGAAAACAAAAGGACTGCGAAGATGCGACAAGCCAATGCTTTTCGCAGCATGCCATCCATGTGATGCTATAGACTTCTAGCTTCCATCTGCAGATGAGTGGATCAATGTAAGGTTCTATAATCCACTGCAGAATAGTATGGGGAGGAAACACTTCCTTGTCAGGAAGTGGAGTAACGATAAATGACTCCAGCATGTATTTATACTGCATGGGGTGGGTGTGTGAGGTCCATAAGTAAGTAGTCACACTTTGATGTTAATTCTTTACCATTTGTCTATTGGTACAGTATATGAGTCACTGAGCATATTTTAATTTTCAATCTCAGGCATAGTAATGTAGTCCTAGTTTCATTCTGAAGCTTTTAAAGACAGAATCAAAATTAAAAGCATTTTTAATCAAAAGGCTGAAAATTAGTACATGTCACCTTGATGATTTAAACCATATATTTAGTACTTTATTTCTCATATCAATTATTGGTATGAAGTGTTATTTGTTTGTCCTCTTCCCCTTTTCTTTCAACTCAGCATGCCAAGCTATGTTCTTTAGTCCTCATATGAATTGGAAATACCTCACCAGATCCAATTCTGTGTGGGGAAACTTTATTCTATGACAACAACAGTATTCAATTTTAAAAATCTCTACTCTATTATTCTAGAAGGTATAATTTATTCCCAGAAGCTTTTGTTAATATTGCTACAAACTGTGAGTCCTTTGTCCAGGTTTCATTGTACCACTGATTTCCAAAAGCTGAAATGCATGTTCCTGTCCCCCTTGCCTTCGCTGAACAATTCAGCTTTCAGAGACATTGTCTCTCAGACCAATGAAAGCAAAGGAAATCTTTCCTCTACAGCCACACCAAGAGACCCACGCCAAGCCTCAGAGAAGAGGGAGCCAAGCCGTGGGGCTGGGACTCCTGCATTCTATTTCAGGGCCCTCTGCAATGATTTCTGAATATTAGATGCAAGAGAATTCTGGGTAATTAGATCTCTGTAGCTAATAAAATAGTGACTTGAACCCCTCTGCTCTGTGGAGTTTTGTTCCAACAGAATGGTTTCAATATTTGTAACTTTTTTAAGTTTTAAATGTGATGGTTAGCACCGTTAGTTGGGCTGGCTTTCAATCACCATGGGAATATGTTTCTGGATAAATCTATGAAGACATTTCTAGTAAGACTTAATTAAAGATGGAAGAACCATCCCATGGTCTGGAGCCCAGACTGAAAGTGAGCTGAATAGCGGATTCATATCTCTCTGCTTCCTGACTGCAGAAACAGTGTGACCCCATGCCTCAAAATAAACCCTTCATTCCTTGAGTCGTTTCCATCAGGCATTGTCTCATAGCACTGAGAAAGGTAGCTAATACATAAGAAATAAAGAAAAACTCAAATGAAGCTGAGAAATTCTCTAGCTCAGAAAAATATTCACATTTGCACTGTGTTTCTTAAGTGACAATGGAGTGCCATATGCCTGTTTTTATTTGAAAAAATCCAATAATGTTGTGTAACAGAGGGAAGAAGTTGCTAAGAACTCAGGTCCACACCCTGCCTCCACTATTAACATGTGGCTTTGGGCATTTCACTTAACTGCTTTGTACCTTAGCACATCCTCAATATGAAAACAAGGGAAGAGTACTTATGATGAGCAGTAAGGAAGGAAAATATGTCAGAACGTCAGACCACAAACACTGCAAGCCACACACTCAGATGAATGCCAACTATGACCATATCTTCACACACACACACACACACACACACACACACACACACACACACACACACACACACACACACATTGAGATTACACTTGCTGTGCTCACAGGGAACCTGGAGTTTCAAGTAATGGATTCACTTGAGGGCTTTACATGGTTCCTACACTTCCCGACTTCCAGTATACCTCCCTGAAGTCACAGTCTGCAAAACTAAGTTCATTTCCCAGACTCCATTAGATTAGAGTCCTGAATATGATTTCTGACTGACCATCTAGATGGAGCTGGCTAGGGCTCCAGACACTTGCTTTACTGATGTGGAAATTAGTAATGGAGGGCATTGTGGAAACTATCTGCTATCTCTATATCTCTATGGGTTCATTGGGTGGCTTGCTTCAGTGTTCTGGCTTTTAGAGCCATTCCAATAAGCTCAAGTTGACATATGTTTCTTGCACACCCACTATGATATTATGAGCTGTGAGTACACCTTTTATATAATATTTTTGTAGAACCAAAAGAAAGTATTCTGTTGTCTGTGACCAAGAATATCCTCAATAGAGATGATGCATGCACTTCCCCTACCTCATAGACAAACAGCAGAAGAGCAAGCCAGACTGTGACTCTGAGGCTGGTATTAATTCCACCATATGACAGGAAGGAAGAAGATGGATTCATTCATAAGTCTGTGAAGCATGATCATAATCATACTAAACTGTAAGAAATATACTGGGAATGTTTCTGAGTTCCTATAAAGTGCATTGTCCTTAGAGCACTTAGAATCAGTTGAGGAAAGAAGTAATAAAAATAATCTGACAGAAACACTTTCATGAAGATATATATATATATATATATATATATATATATATATATTCAATGCATTATTAATTTTTATAGTTAGTATAGAACACGATGGGCTTCATGATAGTATATTTTTAACTTAATGTAAAACACATTGCAAAAAGTTCCATATCACACACAGAGATAAAATGATGGCTCAGGGTTTAAAGGCACTGGTTTTTATTCCAAAGAATCCAGGTTTGATCCCCAGGACATCGTGATAGCTCACAAAACTGTAACTCCAGTCCTGGAGGATCAGAAGCCTTTATCTGGCCTCTAAGGGCCCAGAATTCATGTGATACATGGGTATGCATGCAGTAAAACTTATAAACACAAATTGGGTAGTCTTCAACACTACCAAGTACAAACTCTATGACTTACAACAGTGACCTACCTACAAATGTACTGGTACAGTAGTGGCACAGATGTTATGGGAATAACCAACCACTTTTGAATTGGATTTAAGGCTTACTCCATGAGATTTATTTTTGACACTGGTCAAGTGGCCCAGAACCTGAAACAAGAAAGGTTATAGACTTAGGGGAAACTTAAAGCTATTATTCTGTTAAAGATACATAGTAATAAAATGACTTCTAGTGACATACTTCTATACATATAAGTCATAGCATCACTCAACACTCATCAGAGGAGCTTCTTCTTACAGTACACGGTAATTAGCAGAGAGACTCAGACTGGGATAATACTCATAAGGCAAAAGACTTTGAAGCATCTGGTCCTATATTGTACGTCATTATCAAATGCCTCATCCCAAGCCTCAGAAATATATTCATAAGGGCAGATGGAAAGATTATAAGAGCTAGAGATGGTAGATGTATCCAAGGAAATAGTATCTTTAAGACACAACAGGACTGATATACATACGAACTCAGAGAAGCTGCAGCAGCACATACAGGACCTTCTCATAACATAGAAAAGGGGAAGTAGACACAAAGTCCCAGTCCTAACCAAGAAGCTATTTGAAGTTGATACCTGCTAGAAAAGGAAAAATCAGTTCTCCCCAGTAGAGTGTCATGGTGTACATCACCCACACTTGAGGGCAGGTCTCATGCCCAGGAATAGTCAGCCAACGCATAAAAGAAACCATGAATTTCTTTGCTCACCTATTATTTGTTTTTGTCTTTTTGCCTAATTGATTTTCCTTTATTTTAGTGAATCTATTTTGATTTTCATTATTACTATTCTCTTGTTGCTTTTTTTCAAGAAAGAGAGAATAGGATGTTGGGTAGACAAGGAAATGGTAGGATTTGGAATGAGTTGGGGGGAGAATATGACCAAAATATATTGTATAAAAAAGTTATTGATTTTTTTAAAATAATAACAATAAAATTTAAAGACATCACTCACAAAATTAACTAGAACAAATTTCATGTAACTCAATGAACGTCTATCGTTAGAATAGTCATCTGGAAAAAAAAAGTTGTGAAGTTTCATATTGGATTTCATATACTCACCACCAAATATCTTTAACCACCACCAAACCCCAAAAAATCCAAGATAGGATTTGAACTAGATAGATGATTAGCTTTTTATATGTGTTATTATATAGCCTTCCCATTCATCTTCCTCCTTCATTATCCTCCCCCATCACCTGTGATCATCTCTTGCTGCCCTTCACTCTCTCCAGATACTTCTCCCTTCCATTCTCATGTCACATATATTTCATTATCCCTTTTCCCCTCCCGTCCATTCCTTTAAGAGCTCTACTTCCTTCTGATTGTCCTCCTTCCTTCAACACACACACACACACACACACACACACACACACACACACACACACGAGTCTGTCAGTGGAAGCATCAGGAGAGATTTCTCAGGTACCATTAGAAAAGATGAATGGAGAGACAGAGAGGAAGCAATTCCAGACAATGGGAACATCACGCCCAGGGGTGTGGAATATACTACCACCCACAGTATTTGTGAGGTTGTTCTACTATTCAAATAAAAATCTGGATTATTTCTTTTAAGATTGCATTACAGTAAAATTATTATATTTCATAACCATTTTCTACATTTTAGTATTATTAGGTATTAGATAACATTTAGACCATCTACATAAAAAGCCACAGGCAGTAAACTAGAAAAAGAAGGTATATGATTGCAGAGCATTTGGACTTACTTAATTTTATTAATAAAAATTGTCGTTCTCCTTTTAGGACAATCAAGCCACTATGAATATAAAGATGCTATATTCAGTCTTCAAGATCCTGCATAATAGCACTCTATTATGTGCTGCAGAAGATTGGAAATACCTGAACCTTGGGCTTATTTTTATTAAGAATACATTGACAGACTGGACTGGAGAGATGGCTCAGTGGTTCGGAGCACTGATTGTTTTTCCAGATGGGTTGGATTCCTAGAAGATATAGGTGTCTTACAATCATCAGTAATTCCACATCCAGAGGATATGATACCTTCTTCGGGCTTCTGTAGACACTGAAGACATGTGTAGCCAAATGTACACAGGCACACATGCAGGCAAAACACAGATACACCTAACAACAACAATAATAAATAAGAAGCAAAATGACTCTTAAAATCCATTGACCATCAAACAGAAAGAAACAATGGCTAACTTCCCCTGTTCAGGCCTTCACTGGACTTCAGGTGTCTGTGACTCCAACTCTTTGTCACCTTCCTGTACCCTGAGGTTTAAGGTGAACCTGATAGCTGGTTTCACTCCTCCCCTCCCAACCCTCTCCTGCCTGCCTCCAATTCCCAAACCTTTTTCAGATGCCCATCTCAAGTTCTCTGAAGCTCTTGTGTAAGACATCCACTCATAGCACATGGTAGTAGATAGAAAACAGGAAAGAGAATGAGAAACTTGGAGATCTTCTGATGAGTCCATGGCATGTTACATTCCCTCCCTGGGACCCCAATTTCTGTTTGGAAAAATCCCACTGAAATGTAGGTCTTCCCAAGATGGTGCTGGAGCCTGAGCCCTCTGTGAGTGAGCCTGTGGAAAAAGAAGTGTCTCTCAGCAGGTGGAAGAAGCAAATGAGAGGGTCTCTGTTTTGTCAGTTGATTATACTGGAGGAAATTGAAACAAGAACAGAGCTCTCCAATCTGTGATCAGAGGGTTTAAAAAACCTCCAAATATTGGCAGTGCCACTATTGAAGTCTCTGAACAGCAAACAGCTGAGGTAAATGATATGCACAGTGCCTATAGAATGAATAAGCAAAGAAACAGATATCTGGGTAATGAGAGGAAATATAATTCCCTAATGTGGCCAGCTGGCTAATAAAGGCTTCTGCTATCATCTTAGTTGTAGAATTTTTTCAAATCAAAAGCTGAATAAATAAGCTGAAATTAAATCACAGACGCCGTCTGGACAAGACGACTTCTAAAGCCTGTTGAAGATAGGAAAGTCAGAAAATCTGATTCTCAGCTAGGTCTGCATCCCATGCTTTTTATTCTCTACTTCCAGGTAGCCAGCCCACAGTCTGACTCCAGTGCAGGACAGTCACAGAGTGACTGGGAAGTTCCCAGTGGTAACTGAAAGAGAGCATTTCACTTGGTCTCACTAGACATACTTGGAGGATTCCAAATGTCTGGGAGTCCTGGGCTCCCTGGTCTTCTCATGTATATAAAGTAGATTTCATGCACAACCTCCTGCTGTTTTAGATACATTTGGTTCTTACAACAACCCACTCAGCTCCTATTGCACAGAGGAAGATCTGAGATTCAGAAGATGCCCAGGTTTGCTCAGCTAACAGGAAAAGGTAGAGCCAAGACGCAGGCTCAGAACTCATGAACTCAAGCATGATGAGAAGTTCTGTGGAGATTCTATGAGATCCAGCCTCTTCTTCAGGCTGTTGTTTGAAGATTCTTCATCAGTTTCCAAGTATTAAAGGATGCAACAGCCGCTATCTATGAATGGTCCAATGCTGACATTTTCCCAGCCCCTTACACCTCATCATCTTCACTCCAACAGGAAACCAGGATCTAGAAGAAGAGAGGGTTTGCCAACACTGTACAGCTAAACAGCCTGGATGAGAAGTTCTATGTTTAAACCGTATAAGCCATGTTTAAACTAGATAGAAATGATAGATAGATAGATAGATAGATAGATAGATAGATAGATAGATAGATAGATAGGTAGAGACATAGATAGATAATATATGACAGATAAATAATGATAGATAGATAATATAGAAGATAGATAAATAGATACATACATAGATGATAGATGATATAGATGACAGATAGATACATAGATAGATAGTTGATATAGATGATAGACAAATAGATGATATATAGATAGATAGATAGATAGATATATAGATAGATAGATAGATAGATAGATAGATAGATAGATAGATAGATAGATAGACACACATTAACACCTAAAGAAATAGACTCTAGGCCTAAAAAGAAAGACTCTCAACCCTTACTGTAGAAAGCACAGGAGACTTGAAAACAATATACGAGATTCTTCTTTTAGGAAGGACAATGGTTGTCCTCAAAATGACCCAGAAATGTAAATGGGTACAATCCAGATGAGTAAAGCATTCTTTAACTGCTCAAAGGCATGTTAGCATCTACCTTGAGCAATAAGATGAAAATGTTTTAAATTAAATAAATAAAAGAGACACTCTGGTAGATATTAAAATTTAATATAGCTATAATAATTAAAGCCTTACAGTACTGGTGTTGGGATAGACAAGGAATAAAGGACAGCAATAATATATAGCAAACACAGAAGCAATTCCACCTGTAATTATGAATCTAGTACAACCAAAAAGTCCCATCCAATCTTAAAGGACTAGAAATAGTATATTCAATGTTGTTCTAGGTCAATTGACTGGTCATTTAGAAATGAAAAATGAAAATTGCTCCATTCCCTCGTACCTTCCAATCAAATTTTAGAAAACATAAGTTTAGTATAAAAATATAATCCACTGATAGGAACTTGAAGTAAAACTGACTTTTTAAAGCAGGATACCAAAAGTAGAAATAATATGGGGGAAGTACAGAGGTTAAAGATTGGAGTTCTTCTGTGGGTCAGGCATGGTACTAGGTGCTGGGCATCCTCTAGTTTGTCTAAGTGTGCTTTCTCGTGAGCAGATTACCCTCCCCAGACAGATGAGGCCTCATGCATGACTAGGTTCAAGCAGCAGAATGACTATAAAAGCCACAGCCAATCTTAGCCACTGATAAACAACATCAGAGTCTTCTTCTGTCTTCCTCAGTTGCCAAACACTGGTGATGGTGCTGCCATCAGTTGCTGAGAGAAACATGGATCCTAGAATCAACTCATTGGAGAGGAAGTTACCCAGAGAGCCTCCTAGGCATGAAAAGCTGCATGGAACTCTTCAGGAGTAAAGAAATCTTAGGGAAATGAGCTGAGAGGACTTGAAGCCCATTTTTTTCCAATGCCTGTTTTGTCTGTCTAATGCAGTTTTTTCTAAGAGTGAATTGGCTAAGCAGACAGCAGGCGAGGCTTGCCTGCTAGAGGCGGCTACTTACATTACACAGAAGCAGGGGATGTGGAAAAGTATCATCCATAGCGATAAAAGGTAGACAGAATGCCTGCTGATCACAACAGAGTGAGACATCAGAAAGCTTAGCATCACTTGTGTGTTTATTGCTGACTGTTGCACTTGGTGAGGTGTTAAAAGAGTCATTTACACTTGAGAAAGCAGGGGCAGAAATAAAAGAAAACAGAAAGATTGCAGATGTTTGCAACTGCTCTAGATCCACTAAGTACAAGGTGGGACTTAAAAACTCTTTAAGTAGTGTTACGTCCTAGACAAACAGCTGAAGTGCCTATTTAATATATCAAAGCAGACCCCACCACCAGCTTCTCCTAGCATTTCTCAGTCCCCACTTGTAACAATGAGGTTTCTGGTCCCAGGGCAGCCAGGAGGTCCAGACCCACAGACCTGCAGCCCCAGACCCCTTAGCCGCCCGCCGCTGATCAGGTCCCCAGAAATGATTCAGACTCCTATATTAACTTCATGCTGTTTGGCTCATGGCTCAGGCACATTGCTTTAGCTCTTACATCTTAACTCAACCCATTCTCATTAACCTGTCTGCCACATGGCCCGTGGCTCACCTGTGTTCCTTACAAGTTTCTTCTTGGGTGGCTGGCTTGGTCTGTCTTTGACTCCGCCCTTCCGTTCCTACCTGCTCTGATTCCCCACCTACTTTTTCTATGGTGCCTGTCATGGGCCAAAACAGCTCCTTTATTTAAGATTAATGTTCTTAGCATACAGAAAGACATTCCCACTGGTTCAGGGTATGGCTGGCATACCGTGCCTTCTACCCTAAACGTCTCAAATCCAGGACGGGGCTGCTCTTCCTTATACCATCCACGCAATTTGGTTACCTGACCCTCTTTGTTCTTCTCTTTACCCTCCTGGTCTCCTGGCTCTCCCCTGTCCCCTCTCCGTCTCCTCACACAACCTGTATCAGGATCATGTTCGCTCTGGACTCTCCCAGATGTCCCCAAATGTCCCTGCCTCTGATTATGCTCTCCCACATTCCTCTAAAATTCCTTCTTCTTCACCATACCTAAGAGCACTCGTGTGCTTTTTCAATTCTTCTTGTTTTTCATTCAAGTAGCAAAAGCACAAAGAAAATTATCAAAAGTCTCAGACAGTGTCAATTGTAAATATGTGTCCTATGGAATGTTCTGGAGAACTCAAGGCAGCCTTCTATGTTAATGGAGAGCATGGGATATAAGAGCGAAGAAACAAAGAGAGAAATTGGGTGTGTGTTAGAAAGCTCTCTGCCAGTGGAATATGGTGATGCATGCCTTTAATCACAGACTTGGAAAGCAGAGGCAGATTGATTTCTAAGTGCAAGGACAGTCTGGTATACAGAGCAAGTTCCAGGACAGTAAAGGATACACAGAGAAACCAGAAACCAGTCTCAGAGAGAGAGAGAGAGAGCCGTTTGGTACTGTAACAAACGAGAACACCATTCATACTGGGAGCATGTGACATTCGCTGGGTAGAGAATGACAGAAAAGGAACAGAGAAAGGGCCATAGTCCCACAATCCCCTTCCAGAATATGCTCCCCATGATCTCAAAACCTGACCTTCTGTAGGTTTTACTATCTTCCCTTCACATCACCAAGAGGGCCAAGCTTTAGCAAGCAAACCTTTGCGGGCTGTGTCCAATGCCCTGATGTAGAGTAAGGTAGATCCTTAACACAGGATACTGAGAATAACTTAGCAACTCAGACTTTTCCACATCATAAAAGGAAATACAAATCACCAAAGACACTGAAACTAAGCCTGTTGTATGATATAGAAAATGCAAGCTTCACCTTTCCAGAGCATGGAGCTAACTGACAGAAAAAAGAAACTGGCTCCCAAATTCATTGTCTCCACTCTCACTTCTCTGTAATCTCTCAGCAAAGGGTGAAAGGTAGAATCCAGACCACCCAGCAGTCCTTCCAACCTCTACCTACCAGTGGAAGAAAAGTCAAACATAGCTTGTAGGCAATAGGTTAGCTTCCATCCTGTGTCTCTAGCATGGTGGCAGCTAGGTGTCAATGATTGGAAAGTCACCAGCATCATTGTTCAGCTCTGCGATCCCGTGGAACTCAAGTCAAGAAAAGTCCAGGGAAATCCTTCTAAAAGACTAAATCAATGTCTCCTTAGGAATCGCTCCTGATAACACAGACTTCAGGTATCCCACATTGTTGTGGACTGAAGCAATTACTTTGTAACAAACAAATCCTGGTGAGTTACACTGATGACCAAGACAATGAAGTCAACACCACTTACCAAACATTTTAAATCTCTTAAAATAGTCACCTCTAAGTCAAAGAATTCCAAGTAGCATATATGCAGAATAAACAGGCTGTGGAACAGAACTGAAACCAGAAACTAGACAGATCTATGGCACCTATTATTTGAGGAAGGAAGCAAAAACATGCCATGAACAAAAGAGGCTATTTCATAAATGGTGCTGCTGGCAAAAGTGGATATCCATCTGCAGAAGAATGAAGTTAGATATATAACTTTCACCTTATACAAAATCAATTTTCACTAATCAAAGACCTTAATTTTAAAACATATAATGCTGAAGCTCCTATAGGGAAACACAGGGAATACTCTCCAAGACACTGGCAAGAACTTTCTGAACAGAGCATCAATGGCACAGAAATTAGCCCTGAGAATTAATAGATGATCAAACAGACAACCCAGGGAGCTGGGGAGAGTCTACGCCAGCTGTACAGGTAGGTAGCTATGTTCAGAATTTACAAAGCACTGCAGAAATTACAGGGTGTGGGGTGGCTCAGCACTTAAGAGCACCTGCAGCTCTTGCAGAGGACCTGGGTGGACTTCCTCACACCCACATGACCAGCCCACAACCATCGCCAACTTCCGTTTCAAAGCATCTGGATGCCCTCTTCCTAACTTCAAGGGCACTAGGCACATATGTGTTAAACATACATATATACATGTGTAGATAGAGTTTTACTTTCAAGGCGCCAGTCCAAAATTAATATTTATTAGAATATAAATTAACACTCACAATATTAGTAACAGCTTATGGTGGCACCTGAACAAGGACTGGTGGATCCAAGCGATGGAGGAGCGATGAAAGCACGATGGAAGCACGATGGATTCCCATTCTGTCTGTCCAGCAGCCAGCAGCCAGGAACCAGGAAGAGAGCTCCTCGTGTCCCAGCAGCCACTTATCAATGGGCTTGGCCACACCCCCTCCAGGGTCCCGGAAGTGTCTTCTGACCTTATCACCTGACACCTTAATCCCGCCACATCTCCCCCTTTTGTCTAAATAAAAAGGTTCTAAACTAAGATTATGTACAATAGGAATTATTATGAGTTAGTAACCATAAATACCTATTCTTCAACCCCTTCAAGACCTGAGAAGGAAGATATATCACTTGAAAGTCAGAAGTATATGGAAGTAGTGGCTTCCAAAATTTGGGAGAGGACAGCAACACAGCTACCTGGACAATCATCCCTTGTTTTGTGCACCGTTGGAGCATCTATCATATTGGCAACAGGCCTATGGTATCTGACAGGTCTTCTCACAAGCAGGGAAATTTTGGAGGGACTGTCTTATCCTGTCCAGGCAGGTTTCATCAGTCTCCATCCATCAACTTGTTCCTCCAGCTTGGACACCATGTGTGCACTGTCAATAATCAAGGTAAGGACAGTTCCTTACTCAACCGGCCATTCTCTGCCAAAACGACAAACTCCAATGGAGTATCCTCGATGCTCATACCATCTCGGGAAAGGAGCAGTGACACCAGGAGTCGTCGTGCCTCTCATGGCCGAATTTCAAATGTTAAATGCCATATTCTCCGGGTCTATGAAATGGTTGAAGATTTCTGTCTATCTATGATATTCTAACCTGTATCTGAGATGACTGGGATATGGTACCTTAAGTAATGTTGACAGTAGTTTTTATTGTCCTAAGGATTAAACCCTGTACTAAAATTAGAATACCTATAGAAGAGGTGTACAATCCCTGAACAATGACTTTTAGTATGACTATCAAACATTAGCCAGGGGTATATTACCATGTAGAGTGGCCACAGCATTTTAGACATGTATATACATATATATCATCTAAACAGAGGTATATAAAACATCTTGTGCATATATAATAACTAGTGCAATCATACATTATATCTAGTATAGTTAAATGAAGGTAGTAATTGCATAGTGTACATGACAATGATGTGAGAATATTTTAAACAGAGATAGAAGTATATATAAAACAGAAATTACAGATTCAATTTTACATAATAGTTACAGATTCAGATTTATAACGAAATACAAGTTGCTTTGGTTATATAAAACAATTTCAGATTGAACTTTGTACAATTGTACAAATTATCACAATTAAACATATAAAATGATTTTACATTTGTATCAATATACAAATACCTATGCCAATGCAAATTGTCTTTAACTTAGCCCATACATTTAGCTAAAATGGTGTATAGGTAGGCAGAACAATCTACCTTTATCTATCATATCTATCCCCCTTCTCTTCTTCAGAAGAGATCTTTGATGCTATATTATACTTCTGTCCTCCACCCAATTTTCACTTAAAACTATTCTAACAGAATAAGAATTACCCACAACCCTCAGAACACAAAACTTATTGGGAAAGGGGGCGTAGTCTTTCATAAGGTTGCTTTCTGCTGACTTAAGGGCGATGGCATCTCTTTGGGATCCTGTAAAGGCTAAAACAATGGTTAGATCTTAATGGACTGACTATATACATTTATAACCATTCTCAGAATAGTGGTTAACTCCATCTGGAATTCTAATTAGAAGTGTGATCTGGAGATTATCATAGAGAGCTATCTTGCAGCCATTTTTGAATAGTCTATTTTCTGAAAACAATCATTGATTGGTGCGCACCAGGTTCTTGATTTTTCTAATTTTGCCTCTGTCTGTCTGTCTACCTGTCTCTTACTCTCTCTTTTATTCTTGTTTCACTAGTAGGAGTTGCTGCGTTGGGGGCCCCATCTCGGTTCCAGATTCTTTGTAGATAGCTGATAGGAGGAAATGTTATTTACAATGGAAAACTTAAGCATTGTTGATACTCAAAAAAGATATTAATATCTTATATAACTTCAGGAGATTGTATGCAGACAGGATGTTTGAAAGTTACAGAAACAGAGAGAAACGAGCTTTAAGATGAAGTCTCAATAATATTGGTCCCTAAATATTCTGTCTTCTGTCTCACACCAGGTGGCTTTTCTGATATGAGACAGAATACTTCACATTTTCTTTATCAATATGCTTGGGTTTAGAGAGGGAGAAAGCCACTTGTTCCCAATCCAAATCCAGCCCTATTAATAATCAAATCAGGACCACGCCTTCCTTTTCTTTTTTTTTTTTTTTTTTTGAGGTGAAGATGCAAGATGCAAAGAAGTAAATATTGAAATATTACCCAGTAGTGCATATGTGTATTAGTTGGTCTCATAGTCCGTCATGTACACTCCTTAATCATCAGTCTGTCTTCTATTGCAGATGAGTAATTAGTCTTAAAAACAGTTGTATCCATTTTCCTGTAAAGACAAAACTGAGACCCTGCCCCAGGTTTGTTAAATGTGTTTTTCTTACCTTGTATCCATTTGTCATATCAGGGGTGAGAAATTACTTCTCCTCCTCAGGAAGGGACTCCTTTACAAAGCGGACTTTTATTAGTTTTGTCGGTACCCATATCTTTTCTTTGCCTGTTGAAACAAAAGCAAAACCCCTACCCCATCGAAGCACATATCCTGGCTTCCACTCAGAAGTCAACACATCTTTGAAGTAGATGGGTTGATTTAACTCAGAGGATTTCTCTATCACCCAATGTCTCTCAGCAGCTGATGTTCCCTTTTCATCAGCGTTAAGAAAATTTAAAGTCAATAAGGCACTGTGTAATCTCTCCCTGGGTTTTCTCATTTCTTTCTTCTGTTTATAAAGCATCTCTTTCAACGTGCGGTGAGATCTCTCCACAACTGCCTGTCCTGTGGGATTGTGTGGTATCCCCGTAATATGCTTTATATTATAGTATCCAAAAATTATCTTCATTTTTCGGGAAACATAAGCTGGAGCATTGTCAGTCTTAATCTGAGTGGGAATTCCCATTATGGCCATGGCTTCCAAAAGGTGAGTTAGTACAGCATCAGCATTTTCAGAACTCAGAGCAGTTGCCCATTGCATTCCAGAGTAAGTATCGATAGTATGATGTACATATTTCATCTTTCCAAATTCTGGGAAGTGAAACACATCCATTTGCCAGATCTCATTTCTCTGTGTACCTTTAGGATTACTTCCAGCAGGTAAAGACGGTTGGTTATAGAAAGAGCAAGTGTTGCAATTCCTTACTATTTCGTTTGCTTCATTCCAAGTAATGGAAAAACTCTTTTTTAATCCTTTGCTGTTGACATGATGTTTCTCATGAAATTCTGTGGCCTCTAGCACGTTTCCTATCAGCAACCGATCTATTTCATCATTACCCTGCGCTAGAGGGCCTGGGAGACCCGTGTGCGCCCTGATATGTGTTATGTACATAGGATGTATCCTACCTCTGATGATATCCTGTAGTTGTATGAATAGTAAGGTCAATTCTGAATCATCAGGAATGAAGTCAGCAGTTTCAATATGTAAAACAACTCTTTCTGCATATTGAGAATCAGTAATTACATTGAGAGGCTCTGTGAAATCCAACAACACCATAATAATTGCATATAGTTCTGACTTCTGAACAGAGTTATAAGGGCTCTGAGCCACCTTAATTAAGTCTTCAGACTTGTAGCCAGCCTTTCCTAAATTGTTCGCATCAGTATAAAAGGTGAGGGCTCCAGAAATGGGTTTATCCTGTACCACATGAGGAAAGATCCAATTAGTTTCCTTTATAAATTGAATTCTCTTGTTTTGAGGATATTTATTATTAATCTCTCCTAAAAAGTCACTACAAGCTTTTTGCCAAGGTTCACTGTCTGCCCATAATCGTTCAATTTCTTCATTAGTCAAAGGCACAACAATTTCTGCAGGGTCCTTTCCAGTCAATTGGCGAAGTCTTAATTTACCTTTAAAAATCAGATCAGCAATTTTTTCGATATATGTCTTCATCTTCTTGCTTGGCCTATGTGGCAGAAATATCCATTCTAATATAATGCTTTCTCTTTGCATTAATATTCCTGTTGGAGATTGTCTAGAGGGTAAAATAACAAGTATGCAATCCAGGTCTGGATCCACATGATCCACATGTGCTTCTTGAAGTTTCTTTTCCACCAACGCTAATTCTTTCTCAGCCTCATCAGTTAATTCTCTTGGACTATTTAAATCCTTGTCACCGTCCAAAGTCTTGAACAAATTAACTAGCTCATAGTTTTTTATACCAATCATGGGCCATATATGAGCGATATCTCCTAGTAACTTTTGAAAATCGTTAAGAGTCTTCAATTTATCTCTATTTAATTTTACCTTTTGTGGCCTAATTTTTTGTAAACCTATTTTATATCCTAAATAATTGATAGAATCTCCCCTCTGTACTTTTTCCGGAGCAATTTGTAGTCCCCAATCAGGCAATATTTTCTTTAGTTCTTCAAACAATGTTTCTAATGTCTTTGGGTTTGGGTCTGCCAGCAAAATATCATCCATATAATGGTAAATGATAGATTGAGGGAAGCGCTTGCGCAGTATTTCTAGTGGTTGTTGTACAAAATATTGACATAAGGTGGGACTATTCAACATTCCTTGGGGAAGGACTCTCCATTGGTACCTCTTAGCTGGCCCTGAATTATTAAGAGTAGGCACAGTAAAAGCAAATTTCTCTTTGTCCTGTTCCTGTAAAGGTATGGTAAAAAAACAATCCTTCAAATCAATAACTGCAATAGGCCATCCTTTAGGTAGCAGAGAAGGCAGGGGAATACCAGATTGTAAGGGGCCCATAGGTTGAATCACCTTATTAATTGCTCTTAAATCCGTTACCATCCTCCATTTTCCAGATTTTTTCTTGACAACAAAAACAGGAGAATTCCATGGACTGGTTGATTCTTCGATATGCTGAGCCTGTAACTGCTCCTGTACCAACTGTTCCAAAGCCTGAAGTTTTTCTCTTGTCAAAGGCCATTGTTGAACCCAAATAGGCTTTTCTGTTAACCATTTCAAAGGCAATGCTGTGAGTGTCCTTTGAGGTTCTGTGGTTATTGGGCAATTCTTTTTTACAACCTGAATGGCTGGCGAATTTTTTCCGTAGTACCTTAGAGCGTCATTTCTGGAAACATAATTGAGTCTCCGGTTGATCAGAACGAGGAGGGATATTAATCTGGGTATTCCATTGCATTAGAAGGTCGCGACCCCACAGATTCACTGCTATATCAGCCATATATGGCTTCAACCATCCTTTCTGACCTTCTGGTCCTATGCATTCAAGCCATCTCACACTCTGTTTTACTTGCGATATTGTTCCAATACCCAGAAACTGGATATCTACTGCCTGTAAAGGCCATCTGGGGTGCCATGATTGGGGGGTTATGATCGAAACATCAGCCCCCGTGTCGACTAAACCCTGGATATAAACATTATCTATCCGTATACCCAATTTTGGTCTTTGTTCATTTATTGAAGTCTGCCAGAATATTCGTTTTGTGATTCTTTTTGGAATTTCTGAGTTTTCTTTTGAATTTATATTATTATCTAATAGCATATGGTTTTCTAGATCAGGTTTTGGATGCTCTATTCGTCCTGAGAATGCTGATCTTCTCCTATGACCGGATATGATCTCACCATCTTTGAATTTGGAGTCTGATTTTTGGGGGCTTCCCGGGAGAAGCCCCGAAAGGCGTTTCCCGATGGTAGAGGGTTGCCTTCTTTATCCCTGGTAGATCTACATTCATTGGTCCAATGCCGTCCCTTGCCACACCTTCTGCATAATCCAGAAGGCAATGGCCTTCTGTTCGAATTAAACCTAGATCGGGTATTTTTTCCAAGAGTACCTTGTGCACAGTTCCGTCTTATATGGCCTTGTTTACCACAGTTGAAGCAAGTGATGTCTTGATTCCTCACCCTAACATTAGCAACAGCTTGGCCTACCCAATTCTCCTCATTTCCATGGAGACATTCAGCATTTATTACATATTGAATCCATTCTTCTATCGGTGCAGCTCTGATCTTTAAAGGCATTAGTATTCTTCTACATTCTGTATTAGCATTATCAAAGGCCAGAGAAAGTATTAATTGCTTCCTAACTTCTGTATCTGATATTGCTCTATGAACAGCTGTGGTGAGCCTCTGTATAAAGTCGGTATAAGGCTCTTTTAAGCCTTGTTTGACCTTAGTATAATGCTCAATTTTTTGACCTGGGTCCAAAATCTTTTCCCAAGCATTCAGTGCAGCAGTACGGCATAGCAATAAAGTATGCTCATCATAAGTAGATTGAGTCCTCACATCAGCAAACATGCCTTCACCAAGGATTTGGTCCTGAGAAGCAAAGAAACCCCTAATTTTTCCTTGTTGTTCCAAGGTCTTGGCCTCCTCTCTAAACCAGCCTCTCCACTGTAAATTCTGACTTTGGTCCAAGACAGCAGCTGTTAGCTGCATCCAATCAGTTGGTAGAATCCGGTTTTGTGCTGACCATGAATTTAGAAGCTGCTTCACATAAGTAGAGTGTATACCGTGCATTGATATTGCCTCTTTAAAATCCTTGATGTCTCTCATATGTACTGGCTCATAGCTATACTCTACATATTCTGAGGATCCATCAGGTGTTATCTTTGCCTGAATAGCAGCTGGGAACAATAGTGGTGTGGAAGGGGGTAGCCCTGTTATGTTTACCACTTTGGGTAGAGTACCTCCAGTACCATAATATCCCATTGGGGGTTGACCTGAACTGTTCTGAGCATAAGATGTATCACTACCCTTTTCCAGTATTGCAATGCGATCTTCCCATTCTTGAATTTTGGATATTACGGGTTCCCATTCCTGGATTTTGGATACTACAGGTTCCCATTCCTGGATTTTGGATACTACTGGTTTCCATTCTTGAAGTTTAGATACTATCGATTTTTCTAGAGCTTGAGTGTCCTGATGAAGCAGTCCTTCCAAAGACCTCACTGAGTCAGCAATTTTTCGATCCCCATCATTAACATAATTAATGATTTTCTTGTTCTCGTCATTAATGTAGTCAACAAGTTTCTTGTTTTCATAATTTACATAGAGCCTATATTTCTCTTGTACAATGTTATCCTTATCTACAGAGGAAGCCTTATCTGAAAGCTTGTTGTAACCAATTTCCAGAGTATCCATCCTTTTTGCCATTTTAGTGCTTGACAGTTCCACATCACATACCTTGGACAGTAACTGTCGATTTACATTTTGCACCTGTTTAACCTCATCTGCCACTGTAGAGTTCGATAGTTCCATAATACATAATCTGGACAATAATTGTTGGTTTCCATTTGACAACTCTGTCATCATCCTCTTATTTTGAAAAATAAAATAGAGATAACCCAAAAAATAATAGGACTGGGGTATTGAATCCTTCAAGATATTCATTTAAAAATTTATCAACCACCATGGCAAAATATGACCTAAACTCTTCAAAAGAATAATAGTCAGCCATTGTGTCAATTCAGATGTAATTACGCTGTTTAGTATACAGGTGTCACAGTTTCGTTCAATTTCCTACCCACTGTATGGTAGATGCAAAGACTCTCAGCAGCAGAAAGCTGCGGGCTGAAAACCGAGTGCTGCAGGGGGCTGAAAGCAGAGCCAAATGCTGTAGTAGGCCGGCGAGTTGAAAACCGGTCCTGTGCACTGAACGGAAGTCTTGCGTCTGCGCACTGATCTGAAGTCTAGCGTCTGCGCACTGAACTGAAGTCTCGCGTCTGCACACTGAACTGAAGTCTCACGTCTGCGCACTGAACTGAAGTCTCGCGTCTGCGCACTGATCTGAAGTCTAGCGTCTGCGCACTGAACTGAAGTCTCGCGTCTGCGCACTGAGCTGAAGTCTAGCGTCTGCACACTGAGTTGATCTCGAGTCTTGCGCTGAAATCTTGCCCCCAGGCAATGAGCCGAAAACCCCCGCCTACACACTGGATCAGCTGGATGGAAACCGTGCCCGGCTAGCAAGAGGGATCTTTAAGCCCAAGTGAACAGTCTGTATGTCCCCTGGCTTCTTACAGTTTAGGGCACAGGGCCGAGGACGTTGGGCGCCAGATGTAGATAGAGTTTTACTTTCAAGGCGCCAGTCCAAAATTAATATTTATTAGAATATAAATTAACACTCACAATATTAGTAACAGCTTATGGTGGCACCTGAACAAGGACTGGTGGATCCAAGCGATGGAGGAGCGATGAAAGCACGATGGAAGCACGATGGATTCCCATTCTGTCTGTCCAGCAGCCAGCAGCCAGGAACCAGGAAGAGAGCTCCTCGTGTCCCAGCAGCCACTTATCAATGGGCTTGGCCACACCCCCTCCAGGGTCCCGGAAGTGTCTTCTGACCTTATCACCTGACACCTTAATCCCGCCACATACATGCAGGCAAAACAGTCAGACATATTGTGACAGCTTGCCTCAGGTGCTGACCCAACCATGTCCAGAATCAACTAAAACCCAAGCTACCCGACACACCTATGAGGGGGTTTCCTAACCAAATTATTGAAGCAGGAAGACCCACCCTAAATCTGGGCCACACCTTAAAAAAAAAACAAAAACAACTTTCTGTTTGTCTGCTTGCCCTTCCTCTTACTCTTCCGGGTAAGGTTGGCTATCCTGAAGCTGAAGCCAGCATTAAGTTCAATGTCTCCAACACTCCAACATACACCGAAGGCCAGCAGCTCTCCAGGGATCTTGTAGGGATTGCAGCATCAGTTTGGGGCTGCTGAGACCTCCAGCTTCAAGGACTGAAGCACTACTGGATTCTCAGCCTTTTGGTCCAACAGACACTGTTGAAGAACAGAACAGCCATCTTCAGGAATTATGAAAACACTCACTGGAGAGAGAGAAATCCTTGTCAGTTACTGGTGTGGGTACCAACTAGTCCATCCTGAAAGTCAGTTTGGAAGGTCCTCAAAATGTTTAAAGTGTAACTGTCTTATGACCCAGCTATTCTAATCTTGGGCACACATTCAAAGGACTCCACATCCTGCCACAGAGATGTTAACACACCTGTCTGATTGCTGATCTAATAATAATAGCAAGAAACTAGAACAAGCCTACATGTCCATCAACAGATAAACAATAAAGGAAATCTAGTATGTATACATAATGGAATATTATTTAGCTGTAAAGAAAATGAAATTTGCAAGAAAATCACTGGTTGTACAATATTAAGCAAGGTCAGTCAAACTCAGAAAAGAAAAAAACATATGTTCTCCCATATATCAGATCTTACCCTTTAGTGTGTGCATCATTGTATATAAACAGCTGTTAAATGAGGGCATAGAATAACATGTAGGAAAGAATCCAGAAAGGCAACTAATATAAGGTGGCAAAAGAATGAAAAAAAAAAATTAAAGAAGACATGACGACTCCTGGGTATGCTGGAAGAGAACGTTTATTGTAGAAATGAGGGAGAGCAGAGGCAGAGGGAGACATCTGGAAGAGTCCAGAATGAACTGGACTCTGAGCTGGGCATTGTGAGAAGAACTGGGAGCGGGGAGGGGAGAAGCCAGAAGTCCAAGAGTCCAGGGGGACAAAGGGTAAATGGCTGAATTACATAAGGGGGGGGGCAGCAGAGAGATAGGCAGCAGCTACTAGGCTAGGCACTTCAGTGCACAGGGCCCATATGCCAGTCAAACCCTGTAATAGGTAATCTGAGTGATGTTTTAAAAAACCTGGACTGGAGGCTGGGTCTGCCTTGAGAAGTTAAATAACACCTCCATTTGCTATTTGTCTGGAGTTTGAGACCTACTGGGAAGGAAGACTGGTTTAGGCAAAAATGAACTCTAAAAAATAATAGAAAGACAATTATTTTTCTAATAATTGCTTGTTTCTTGTGCGTGTGATTGGGGGGGTGGGTGGGTGGAGAAGACCATAAGAAACATAATGGCCAAGCTCTAAGCAAAGCTCCATGGCTATAATGCTCATTTTAACTGCATATAAATTTACTGAGATACAGAGTTTGGACAGGCAAGTGTCTGTGTGGCTTTCTTAAACTAATAATGTGATATTTTAATTTGTAAGATTATTTCAATAAAGTAATTTTCAATAAATAAATAAGCTTAAAAAAGCATGTCTAAGCCAAAGAGTCTAAAATCATAAATATGTAGAATAAAGATATCAACAGATCATGTAACCTAAGGCCTCTGATGCACAGCAGTGAGCTTCTTGTGTTAAGATTTTTTGCTAAAGGAAAATGCAACTTCTCTTCCCACATGGAGAGAACAGTGTGTCAGTGTGTTACAGGACAACTGTCAGCTCATTCCTCAGCTGTCACGAGTTTACTACACATGGATCTTATGACATCACTTTACACACATTGACTATACACAGTAAATTTTATTTTATACAATTTAACCCAACAATTTTAAGGATTGTGTCTCAATGAAATCATTTCAGATATGCACAAAGATGTCTGTGGATGTAATAAGGATGGAACAATTTTCTCAATGTCTATACCAGGATATACAAGAAAGCCACATTCTCTCTGTAGCTTTTAAAGCAAAATAAATGTAGTATCAATTCCATTCAATCCTGTAAGGATGGGGAAGCAGATCCCTTTGAGGGAGTTCTTTATCTTCCTGGGGTGTTAGAATCAACAGACTCCCCACGCAGCAGCCACCCTATCTCCTGGAGGCAGTACCCCCTTACTTCTGGGCCTTGCTTATAGACAGGGGTGTTTCTGAGGTTGTGCCCTCAGTGCCCAAGGTCAGACCTCAGAAGCATGCCCCAGGGAGGTCCTGCCATTCTGGGGCACTGTCAGAGGCAGGCTCAGGTCCCTCCTCTCACACTCTCTTTTTTAGGACCCCCAACTCCTCTCCCAGAAAAAAGCCACTTTGTTCTTTGCATAATCCCCTCAATAAACTGAGATTTACTCAAACAAAGGCCAGGAAGAAAGAACCTCTTCTGAGCCCCTGTGACAAAGGAGACCAGAGGCTGGGGACTCAGTTCTTTAAAAGGGGCAGGGGTGAAAATTGAGGAGAGCAGCCTGGACAGGGCTGTGGCTCTTTTAAATCCACCAGCCACCTAGACAAAAGTAAACTGCCAAGTCGTCTTTGCAAGCTGCTCTTGCACCATCAGGATAGCAAAGCTCCTGGAAATAAAAGAAGTGATTTGTAACGTGAGGATGCTCAATTCATTACATTCTCCCCTTGTGCAGAAAGCTTTGCAGGGACTCAAACTCAAGGCAGAAGGTTTAATAATAGGACAGTAGCACAACACAGGGAAGGCAAGCAAAAGGAGATGGACATACTTAAATATACTGCCATTTCTATAAATCCAAAATTCATAGAATTAAGGGAATGTGATTGTACATGTATATGTGTATACCCATGTGTGTGTGCATGTGTGTGTGTGTGTGTGTGTGTGTGTGTGTGTATTCTCTATAATATACAAATATGCCATACAATGTTAACTCTGCATGGTGGAATTTTACATAATTTTCTTCTTGCTTCAATCTATACAATGCCATGCCCTAACTTTGTGACTAAGTTTCCCTCTGCTGACACCAGCTTCAGGCCTCTGTCCTTGGCTGGCTTGGGGTTCTGGCAGCTGCCTCCAGACTGCTAACTTGGAAGCAGAAAGAGCAGAGCCCCATGTCATGTGAGTTATAATTGAAAACATTCTTCAAGGGCTTTAAAAGCTTTATTGGCTCATCATTCCATGCTGAGGAGTCTGAGTTTGCATCACAGAGACCAGATCATGCAAGGTGCAAGCTCCTGGAAGGGAGAATGTACAAACCCAATGAGAAGAGAAAGGAAGGGGGGAGGAGAGAGGAGGGATCACAAAGAGGCAGTACTCCCCTCCCTCCTCCTGACACAGGAACTAGAATCTGTGGACAAGCTGACTGGCTCCTGTCCTGTGTGTATGCATGATGTCTGGTTTATAGTGTTGTGATAAGGCGTTTTCAAGAATGCAATTGTATCTGCATATCATTGCCCTAAATATCTTACTATACATGCGTCTGAGGCTGCTAAATAGACATCAGTGGATTGCAATTACCAAGCCAAACTAAAGGTTTCTCAAGTGTAGGCCAAGAAACTTGAAGGTTAGGATGCCTGGATTACCAGTGTGGGATCTGTACTAGCAGAGCCTGGGACCTGAGTAAGACTCCAGCCTTCCACACTCCTGAGTCCCCTGGAATGCAAGGCTGAGGCTGGGCTAGGTCAGTGTTTGTTGGAGTCAGCTATAAGAGGCCATAAGTGTCACCATGGAACTGGACAGGTGCCATGGAGACAACCTCTGAATCGTTGGTTCCCTCTCATTCCCTGTCTCTCTCTCTCTCTCTCTCTCTCTCTCTCTCTCTCTCTCTCTCTCTCTCTCTCTCTCTCTCTCTCTCTCTCTCTCTCTCTCTCTCTTTTTCTTCCTCCCTTTCATCTTAAAAATACTTTCATACAAATATTTTGTATTTTTTCTATAGCAGAAAATAACTTAGTGTAGTGATTTGAAAAACAAAAGGCCTCCCCCCAAACGTGGCCCTATTGGGAAGTGTGGCTTTGTTGGAGTGGGTGTGGTCTTGTTGGAAGAAGTCACTATGGGGGCTGGGCTTTAACGTTTCCTAGGCTCAGGATACCGCCCAGTGAGTCAGTCAACTTCCTATTCCCTGCACAATGTAGCACTCAGTTCTGGCACATGTGCCTGCACACCGCCATGTGCTCTCTGCCATAATAATGGACTGAACCTCTGAACTGTAAGCCAGCCCCAATGAAATGTTTTATCTTATAGGAGTTCCTGTGAGCTCTTCAGAGTAATAGTAAAACCTAACTAAGACACTTAGAAATGATGGGACTTGATCTGCACTTCTCCCGTTGAATCAATTGGTGATTTTTCTTTTCTTTTGGGCCATGGCAGAAGCAACAAGATAATTCCATACAGTATTAACTAGTTTCTGCATTGATGTGACCAAATATTTAACAAGATGTAACTTAGGAAGGATATATTTGGCTCATAGTTTGAGGGGATCCAGTTCATCACAGAGAGGAAAGCTTGCAAGGATTCATGGTGATGAGTGGGCATCTTGAAATACCTCATATCTCAGCAGATAAGGAGGCAGAGAAGAAAGGCAGGAAGTGGAATCAAAGAGTAAACCTTAAGTCCAACCCTCCTTTGCCCATTCTTCCTTCAGCTAGGCCTTACCTCTAAAAGTTCCACAACCCTTCAGAACAATGTTACCATATGGGAACCAAGTATTCAGATACACAAACCAGGGACATTTTACATCTATACCACAGCAGCTCTCAATGTTGAAAGATTACATGAGGCAAATTAGCTGCACAATACAGGTGCCTTTCTGGGCTCAGCCCCTGTTGCTACATCACCTTCTGTCTTCTTATTTAAAAGAAACTAAGACACCCTCTGGGCTGCCACAAGATGATGGGTCCTGACTACCAGGTCTTTATGCTACATGGGAAACTTTTCCCTGCCTTGACCTCAGGGTTCATGCAAATGACCCAAGGGAAGGGGCTAGTTTTAAAATGTCAGGAACATAAAGAGTTAAACACAATCTGCTGTAGGAATTTCTGGGGGGAAACACAACAAAAATGTGAGCTAGAAACAATAAATAAATCTGAGTTCCCCCCCCCATCCCTCCTCTCTCTACTTCACTATTGTGAAGGGAAATATAGGCAAATAAATAAAAAAAAATAGTTTGGAAGAAATTAGCAGAACATTCTCTCATGATTTTGCATGGTTTCTGCAATGTGCATTTGGAATTCTTTCCAGAATAAGATGCAATTAAGTACTCCATGGAGACAAAAGGCAGCGTGCCTCATAAACAGAAACACAGACCAGGGCACCAAGTGGGAAGACAGGGAATCAGTGGGCTTTTTTTTTTTTTTTTTTTTTTTTTTTAATAATTTGAACTCAGTCCAAGTGCCTAACAAACAAAATGAGTTTGAGGCCTCAAAAGGGCCTCGTGGAAGGTACAGGAGTCAGTAGGGGCGTCATCAGAGAAGAGTAACTAGAGAAAGGGGCTAAGGAAAGGGTGGCAGACAGGCGGCAAGTCCCATGCTCTGCTGGAGAGTTTAAGGGATGGGGCACTCAGGCTCTGTGCTCTCCCTGTAATGCCAAAGAGAAGACAGTCCATCTCCTGATGGAAGTGGACATTGCACTATGAGGAAAATATGCTCTCTCTCTCTCTCCCTCTTTCTGTCTCCCTCCCTCCCTCCCTCCCTCCTTCCCTCCCTCCGTCCTTCCCTCCCCAACTTGAAACACTTTACACAAGTTTCTCATTGTATGTTACAGTGTGGTCACTTCAAAACATCGCCATAAGCCAGTTCTCACTGTCCTCCAAGCCTGTCCCACTGCACTAGGGTCCACCCAGTCTCAGGCTCTGCCCTGGCTCCTCAGCCTGCTAACAGGCTCTGAGTCCTGAAAGCAGTAATCTTATGACATACAAGCATAAAGAGAGACCACCAGAGACCTAGCTAGAATGAAGGCGGATGCTAGGATGTGTCTCAGGAATCTCTAAGGAAGTCTTGGGCCAGGGAGGTGCTGCCATTACCTCCTCCCACACACCTCCCTCACCCTCAACTAGCTTCCTAGCTGCTAAGCTACCAGAGTTTATTCAGATGTTTTCTGTTTGCTTTTCCTAAGAATCTGACTCTTCACTTTCTCTCATTACTTAGTTCTAGCCCTGTGTCCTGCTGTTATCCACACTGCACTCATCCTGAAGCTGATACCACACACAGCAGCCAAGGTCCACTGTGTGCTCTGCAGCAGCCAAGGTCCACAGCGTGCTTCCAAGAAAGGGACTGTTTTGAGCACCTTCCAGTAATTTTCAGTCACCTCATTCACAAATGATGGTGGTGACGCTTAGAAAGGTTCCTTACCCACAGCTGTCTGTGGAGTCCATGCTTTAGAGCACTGCCTTCTACTAGCTTGGAGGATGCAACTGACGGATGTGTAAATGAGTGGGCCACTGGTAAAAATCTAACACCAGCTCAGTAGTCAATACAAGGATATATTATAATTCCACCTGACACAGAGACTCCCCACAGCAGGACATCAGAGTACCCAACCTGATAAGTTTCTAGGACCTGTACCAGATAAAAGTAGAAAGGGTTGGCAGGCTGAAATTTACCAGTTAGGTTTGAAGAAGCAAGAACAAGGTAAAGCTTTGAACACCACACACACACACACACACACACACACACACACACACACACACACACACAGAGAGAGAGAGAGAGAGAGAGAGAGAGAGAGAGAGAGCTCTGAACTACGTGAAGTTCAAACCACCACGTAAGAATAGGTGAGTTGGTAAGAATAAACACAGATGCACTGAGAATCACCATTAAACCAAGCAGGATAAGCCTCTTTACAGCTGAGCAGAGCCTGACTGTGACGGTACAGGTCTGCAGTCAGCATGAGGCCACATAAACTAGGAGCTTGGCTGAAGTCCAGGGCCTGAGGACTGGCTGGCATAGGGGCTCATATTTATCTCATCCCTTCTCTGCCAGGCAAAACTGAAGGACATTTCCAGTGACTGTGGACCCTACCAGCCAGGAATTCTCCCTGCCAGCCGCTTTGCCTGATGGGTGACATTGTCTTCTTTTAAGTTCTTTCCAGAAGAGAACAAGGTTAAACAGACCACTCAGGATCACTCGTCTGTCAGCTCTCTCCCCATACTCAAAAGCCAGAGCCAAAATGAGATTATTTCCCCTTCTAGACCGGGAGGAGACCCAGCCTTAGTATCTTTGTAGTCGTGTATGGAAGGATGTAGCTGATCCTAGGTACTCATGGGCTGCCTGGCTCCATGAACTTGCATTTACCTCCAAGTTTTGGCCTACTCAGAGCACTAAGACCATGCTGGGATCCAGAAAACCCAGGCACTCCCTCATTGCTCTGTCCTCTTTATATCTCACAGCCAAGGAGAGATGACCGGAGTTGAGCCTACCCGAAGGAGGCTCAGCCTTTAAAGGGCTTCTGTCACTGATTTTACTACCTGAAATTCCCTTTGACCAAAGTTCTCAATGATGTGAAAGGAAAAAGCACTAGGCCTTGATGGCCACAGCAGTCCTTTCTCGCTGCAGCATCCCATCATTCTAGGACAATTCCAGGCACCAGGTGTGGAGGCCCTGCAGGAGCAGACTAGCTTTTGTTGCTTTCTGGCCTCCAGCCAAGAGCTGCCTCTGCCTCTGCTCTGAGGCACTCTAGTGTCCCAGCCCCCCCCCCCCCCCCCAGGGAGGCTTCTGTTACTCTTCTGACTGACAGACCACACCTGGCCAGGTTCTATAATCAACCTCACTGTGTTGGCATCTCATCTTCATCCTGCCACATACATTTGGAATCTGGACCTGTCAACTAGCCCCCAAAGCCCAAACCAGCTTCATTTGTGGCCTATAGAAAACCCTGGGGACATTAGAAAAGGCAGACTCAGCTGCAAACTTTCTGGATTTTCTAGGAATAGGCACTGTGTGTTCTGGGGGTTGGAGGTGACATGATAAGCCTAGCCTAGAAGAGAGACCTGCTCACAGCTGCATGCTCATATAACCTGCAGGGCTCCACCCTGTTCTCAGTAGGTACCAGGCTATAATTCTGGATGACAACAGACTGGGGCCCCTGCTCCTCCCCTGAGCACCAGCAAGGCTGATGCTAAGAATTACATGAAGCCTGCTCACTTACTTGACCTCAGTCAGACACCCCCCCCCCCCCCATGATTAGATGATTAGTACCTGGTTTACTGGCAAGAGCTTGTTTGGAATGTCTACTTTATTTTCCTCACCTCTAAAGCAGAGACAGGGACTCCTATCTAGCATGGGAAGCCAAGAAATTGTCGTAATGGCACCACACAATGGCAGCCCAAAGTGAGCATGATGTTATGCTGATTATTTCCAGAAGAGATATATATGTTCATTCTGTTTAGGCTGCTGTAAAAAGTCTTCATGGACTGGGTGTCTTAAAAAGAGAAAAGTCGCCCATCAGACTAAGAGGTGAGTGACACTCCATCCAGCCTTGGCAGAGATCCCAGGCTTCAGGATCCTAGCCCTGGGACACAGCCCTTGGAACCCTACCTCCCCCACACACATACACACACTCATCTCTGCCCTAAATCCAGGCCAGTAGGGAAAACTCTTGCAGGATAGAAACCCCAGTAAAACCCAGTTCACTGGACATTCCCAGCTATAAACCCTGCCCCATCTCCCAACCCATCCCATTACCCAGAAACTTCAGTGGCAACCAGAAACTAACAGATCCTCTGCATTCATCAGACTAAGAGATTCCTCTGTTCCTATTGTACCTGTACCAAGATCAGCTGCACTCCTTAGCACCTACTGGATCAAAAGCACCCACCTGAGACCCACAGTATGTCAGCACCTAATGGATTAAGAAGGGTCACTGTGACACAATACACTACCTCCAAGTGGCCCAAGAACTTAGACTGGACCAAGAGAAGCTTCCTGAGACGCAGACACAACAGAACAGATTGCACCAAAATCAGCTCCCTGAGATACAGGCACATCCTGGAGTGAACTGAGGAAGCAATGGGCAGATGCCAGTTCAAGAATACATATAACAACATAAAGAACGACATGGCATCACCAGAATCTGGTGGTTCTACAGTAACAAGACCTGAGAATAGTAATGCAGAAGAAGCAGAAAGAAATTATTTTAAAGACAACTTTATGAAGATAATAGTAGCCTTAAAAGAGGATATTTAAAAATCCCTTAAAGATTAAAAATCCCTTAAAGAAATGGAAGAAAAATAAACAAAAAACTGGAAGAGAGCAACAAATCCCTTGAAGAAAATAAAGAAACCCAAGAAAAAGCAATCAAACAGGTGAAGGAAACATTTCAAGACTTAAAAATTGAAATAGAAGCAATAAAGAAAATACAAACTGAGGCAATTCTGGAAATAAAAAAATATAAAGAAACGAACTAGAACTACAGATGCAAGCATAATCAAGAGAACACAAGAGATGGAAGAGAAAATCTCTAGTGTGGAAGATTCAATAGTAGAAATAGATATGACAGTCAAAGAAAACACTAAAACCAAAAAATTTATAACACAAAAGGTCCAGGAAATCTGGGACCATGAAAAGACCAAATCTAAGAATAGCAGGAATAGAAGGAGAATACCAGCTCAAAGGCACAGAAAATATAGTCAACAAAATCATACAAGAAAACTTTCCAAACCTAAAGAAAATGCCTATAAGATACAAGAAGCTTACAGAACACCAAATAGACTAGATCCCCCCCCAAAAAAAGTCTGCTTGTCACATAATAATCAAGCCAATAAACCTACAGATTAAAAAAAGAATACTAAGAGTTGCAAAGGAAAAAGACCAAGTTACCTAAATAAAGGCAGTGCCATCAGATTAACATCAGATTACTCAATGGAAACAGTTAAAGAAAAAAGGTCCTGATCAGATGTTATATAGACACTAAAAGACCACAGTTGTCAGCCAGGACTATTATACCCAGCAAAACTATCAATCACCATGGATGGAGTAAACAAAATATGACAAAACCAGATTTTAAAAACACCTATCCACAAATCTGGCCCTACAGAAAGCTCTAGAAGGAAAACTCCAACCTAAGAAAACCAGATACAACGATGAAGTCACAAGCAATTGATAATGCCACAAAAGAAAAACCCAAAAAAGGAAAACATACACACAACCACCAAAAATAATAAGAAGTAACAATCATTGATCATTAATATCTGTAACAAGAGGTTTCTGGCCCTGTCCAACCAGAGGTCCAGACTCACTGACCTGCAAACCCAGGCACCTGCCCACTGCTGCTTAGGTCCCCCAAAATGACTCAGATGCATATATTAATTTTACGATCTTCAGCCTATGGCTCAGGCCTATTCCTAGCTAGTTCTTGAATCTTAATTCAACTCATTTCCATTATTCTGTCTTGCCATGTGGCCAGTGACTTACCTATTCCATTACATTATGCAACATGGGCAGCTGGATCATGTCTCATTCCACTACACCTTCCTTCTTCTACCTATGCTCCAATTTCCTGCCTACTTCTTCTATGATGTCTGCAATGGCCAAAACAGTCCTTTATTCACAGCATATAGAAAGACATTCCCACATCACTTTCCCTTTTTTGTCTAATCAAAAAGGGAGGTTTCAATTTTAACATAGCAAAATTATGTATTACAAAACAGCTAACAAGCAAGAATTATAGTTACAATATCTAGTCTATTTCTATTTAGCAAAATTAAAGAAAATATACTATCTTCTACCCTACCCTTATGAACCCAAAGTTTCATATCCAATACACCTTTTAAAATAACTAAAAAAAAACTATACCTATATCTATCTAATCTTCAACTACATCAAAGACCACAGAAGGATATATTTACCCAAGTAAACCGGAAGTGCAAGCAACTTCCAAAATCTAGAAATGACAGAGATGACACCTATTTGCCTAGACAGTTACCCAAAGTTCCTTTGGAATGTTGGGGCATCCATCTTCAGCCTACAGGCCTAGAGTTTCTGGCATACCCTTCAGTGAATCAGGAAATCTGATGTACACTGCTCATTGTCTTTCTGCAGTTAGCTCATTAACAGTTAAAATTTAAAAAAAAAAAAAAACACACACACAATAATAACCCTAATCCAGATACTGTGTATTCTCCATTTTTATTTAGCTTATTATATTTTTATACTCTATTTCTCTTTTATAGGGACTTATTCTACCCTCTTTCTTTTCTCTCTGAAGCCTGTGTAAATGTTATGCACATTGTAACATGTTTAGAGGTTTTCTTCATCTGCATCTGTTTTATTGTGAATCCTTAATCTTTTTCTAAGCAGAGAGCTTTTAAAATGCTATATTGTACAGAGCAGCTTTGACTGCTGACTCTGCCCCATTCAGTGACTTTTCAACACGGCAGAGGCGCTGGAGCCACAGTTTTTACTACCCTTACTCTGGGGTTATTTCAGGTTCCACACTCCACCAAGTAGAGCACTGCTGCCTGCTGCTCACTCCACTTGAGGTAAATTCTCACTCACTTGAGGTATATATTGAGGGTCTCTTAAAGAGCCAAACAGTTTTTGCCACTAATGCTGAGTCAGGAAGCTGCTCTTAAAGGAGCCATGACCTAGAATATGCTGCTACCAAGAAACCCATTTTTGACTGTTCCCTTTTTGTTCAGTATAAACAGAAACTTTAAACTGATCATATGCAGCTCGTTGCTTATAATGAGTCTTCTGCATGTAGACATCTACTACTCATAGCATATAGACAACTATCCCTTAATATCAATGGACTCAATTCACCGATAAAAAGACACAGACACATCCTAACACGATGGATACAAAAACAGAATCCATCCTTCTGATGCATGCAAGAGACACACTTTTGATGTGGGAATGTCTTTCTGTAAGCTGTGAAATAAAGAAAAAATTTTTGGCCTATTCTGGGTACCATAGGTGGGGAAGTCAGAGCACAGGTAGGAGAAGGAGGGCAGAGTCAGTCAGAGACGGGATCCGGCCACCCATGATGCAAGATGTAATGAAATAGATAAGCCACATGCCACATAGCAGGACAGATTAATGGAAATGGGTTGAATTAAGATGAAAGAGCTATCTAGCAATATGTCTGAGCCATAGGCCAAACAGCGTGAAATTAATATAAGCATCATTGTGTTCCTTTGGAACTTTGGGATTACTGGTCCAGATAAGCAGTGGCAGGTAGGTCTGAACTGTGGGGCTAGTCCAAGCCAGAAACCTCTTTCTACATGTAAGCATCACACATGATTGCTGTGCACAGAGACAAATTTACATTACATACACTGAAATTACATTATATACCCACACAACATGTAAGGTACATTCAAACACAATACCTAGGAGATAAATCATGTTCAATAAATGTTATTTCTGGTCAGTTCTAAAGCTCCTAATTCTCTGCTATAGATAGTATCTTCCTTCACTATCATGAACATTTTGGATAGTTCTTTTCCAGCTCACTGGCCCATTTCAATTCCCAGGAGTGCATTACTCCTTTTTAAAATAAACTTTCTATTTCTATTACTAGCCATGTGTCCCTGGTCCAACTTGTGGTTCTGGGATATAGAACCTGAAAAACTCAGCAAGAGCAAGTCAGAGTCAGATCCACTTCTATAATGGGGGAACCAGGCTAAGCAAATGTCCCTCAACTTTGCTCTCTTCCTTACTGAGGTATGAAAGTCCCTGCCTTCCCTCCTCCCAGGAACACTTGCAAAGTACAGGCAGATTTCCATGGGAGGACTGACTTTGGCCTTGGGGATCCAGTTTAAGCCTGCCATACCTCCCGCTCATACATTGCTGCTACTTGTAAGCTGAGGAGTATTTCTTGAAGCTCCTTCCATGCCCTCCATGATATTAGTTGAGCTCATGTAGAAAATCAACACAGTGATGGTAGCTACTGAGTCCAGACTAAAACTTCGGAGGCCAGTGACAATCCGTCTTTGATCTGAGTGATGCATAGAGCCCACCAGTGACCAATGCAGAACAGCCTTCCAATCACAGGCAAAGAACTACAATCACATGGGCCCCAAAGGTGGTGGCACCCCCAATAGCACTAGTAAAGCTAAGCATGCCAAAGGCATTCAACAAGCAAGCCTTTATTTTGAACCCGGATGCCTATTAGGGCAAAGTTTGGGGTTGGGATATCATAGGAGTAAAGGCAGAATAATAGTTTTTATGATCTGATGTGTAAAAACCTATAGGGACAGTCATTTGTGTAACCAGGATTAGCGGGCTAAGAAGGATCCACTGAACATCATGAGCGATGAGTGAACACTAACTGAGCACATCTAAATCTCTCCCTTACCCCGATTTTCTCTTGCCTCCTAAGGATTCCCAAAAGCTCAAATTCTCTGTGCCCATGACAGAAGCCCTCGCCGTCCTGCTACATTGTTTTTATTTTTACTGGCCAAAGATTTTCTAGAACTCACCAGCCTAAACAAATATGCTAGCCCATGCAGTTTGAGCTCCTGACCTGGCCTAACCCAACGATCCAGACCAGCAGTCCCAAATAATCACACAAAATCTTACATTAAACACATGCTGCTTTGCCTAGGACTCAGGCATATAGCTTGCTAACTCTTACGCTTAAACCAACCCATGATTAGTGAAGTGGCTTCGTACCTTTTCTCCGAGCATTTTTTGTCATCTGCATCTGCCTGGCATCTCTTCTCTGCTTTTCCCAAAGTCTTCTTAGTCTGGGAGCTCCACCCATACTTCCTATCTGTCTTCTGGCCAATTAGCATTTTATTGTACCATGTGTAGGAGGGACAAATATTTACAATGTGTAAGAGCGTAACCCCTCACAGCAAGTCCAAGAGCCTCCAATAATGCAGAAGCCTCAGGCTCAAGTCACCTGGAGGACACTGCGTTCTTGATATCTGACATTTGAGAACTGAAAAAAAAAAAAGACCCATTTGTGATGCAGCTACATTTCCAGGCTAGAAATACTCCCAGACAGACAGACAAGCAGACAGACACAAAACCAGAGAGAACCTTGGTAGTGTGTCTAGTTAGGGTTTCTATTGCTCTGAATAGGCACCATGACCACAACAACTCTTCAAAAACATTTAATTGGGGCTGGCTTTCAGAAGTTTAGCTCATTATTGTTGTGACAGAAATCATGACTTCACACAAGCAGATATGGTACTGGAAAGGTAGATGAGAATTCTACATCTTTCTCACAGGACAGGAACTGGTCTTTCTCACTGAGCATGGTTTGAGCATATAATAGACCTTGAAGCCCACCTAACAGTGACACACTTCCTTCAAGAGGCCATATACCTTCTAACAGTGTCACTTCCTTCTTTCCAGTTACCATGCTAGTCTACAGAGAGTTTACTTTGTTTGCTCCCGAGAAGAAGGAAAAAACATTGTTTTACTTTGTTGTTGTGTCTCGTGTGTTTACAGCCACAGGGGTGTGATTGTTCATAAGTCAGTCTCTGTTAAGATAGCATGGGACATAGCCCACAATGCCCCTAGAACTCTCCAATGTAAGTCAGCACAAAACCCGTGGCCACATCAGATTGTTTTTTCATTTATTTTTTAATTGCCTGCTTAAATTATTAATATTTTCTTTTTGGGCATAGCTACAATAAAAAATGTGTGTTTTGCATGTGTACATGTGAGTGTTTGGGGATATATTAAAGGCCTTAAAAGTACAAACTCCCTTATAAATTCAGATATTCTTGACTTCTTAAGATCTATGAAAATAGTATCTTGGGGTCTAGTAAATGTTCCATACAACCTTGAAATGTTACTTTTATATAACACAACATTTACTGGAGTCATAAGATGCAACTTTCATTAAACTATGAAGTTTCAGATACAGAAATTTTGATGATAAGGATTCCCTACTTAAGCTGGCTTAAAGGGGGAAAAGTTAATTAAAATGTTATTACATGAGTAACAAAAGGAAGACATAAAATGCTTTATCCTAATCAAAACACCTCAAAGTGATGGACATAAAACTTTTAATAGACTAATTGCTCTGAATTTCTATTCAGGAATATTCAGAATACACAAATGGTAAGTATAAGATTTTTAATAATGTTGTTCAGGTTGCTGTGGCACACACCATTAATTTCAGCATTTAGGAAGCAGAAGGATCCAAGTGAGTTGAGGCTAGCCTGGTCTACACAACAGAGTTTCAGGCCAGCTGGGACTGCATAGTGAGATTCTATATTAAAATAAAATGAAACAAAAGTTCTGAGCAATGGGAAATAATGGACTTAAGGCTGCATTTTGAATTTCCTTTTCACAATGAAAATTCCAAGCAACACGGTGACAACCGGTAGTAACATCCAAAATTTAGTAAGAAGTTTCTGGCCTGGCTTAGCCCTAAGATCTAGAACAGCAGTCCCAAATAATCACACAAAGTCTTACATTAATTACATGCTGTTTGCTAACTCTTACTCTTAGATTAACCCATGATTAGCCAAGTGGCTCAGTACCTTTTCTCGGAGTATTTCTTATCTTCTTTTTTTCTACATCTGCCTGGCATCTTCTCTGCTCTTACTCTTCCCAGAGCTTTCTTAGTCTGGTAGCCCAGCCCATACTTCCTGTCTGCATTCTGAGGAATCAGCCTTTTATTAAATCAGTAGGAGGGACAAATATTACAAAGTATAATATCATAATCCCACAGCACCAAAATCTAGAGACATGTATTATAGAATGGCTGTTATCTAGTCAAAATACGAATAATCAATATCTTATTTTTAAGATAAATTTAAACTTATCTTTGTGACATTAAGATATGAAAACTATTGCCTGTCTATATACACTTTCTTCCAAAAATTTGAAACAAACATTTTTGAGGATTTCATCTTGTCTCATTTAAAAATTAAAATGAGGGCCAATAAGATGGTTCAATTCCCAGAACCCACATGGTGGAAAGAGAGGACTAAGAGATTCTTAAAGCTGTCAATGATCAGGTTAGGTTCTGTACGCCTTTAAAACCAAAAATGTTCTACACTATTCCTATTAAGAATCTTGTCTTTATAAGTACGTACATAGATTGAGGAATTGCTTAATGCTGTGAGGAGAAAAAAGGAAGTGATAACAGTCTATTCTAAAACTGAGGAGAATCACAAAGCCTTTGTAAGGTTTAAATCTATATGTATATTATATTGTGTGGTATTTTGTTTGTGCTCTGACACAGAAAGCTTGCCTGGAGATAAGTGGGCAGAGTCAACCACTAGTTAACCATAGAAGCTGTGTGGTGGTTTCTCATGCCTTTACTCCCAGGACTTAGGAGGAGGCAGAGACAAGAAGTGACAAGGTGGGGCAGAGACAGGAGGCCCTTTTGGATGGAGGATTCAGAGAGGTAGGAAGTGACTGTGGATGATCCACTGATTCTCTGATCTTTAGCTTTTGCTCCAATATCTGACTCCTGGCTTTTATTGATAAAATTAATTATGTTTATGATTCATGTATATCATCTACACTAGCCTATCTCTAGCTGGAATCAGACTGGTTCATAAGGACTCATGTAAACTGCAGCTGTAAATTATCCCTGCATCCTTTTGGTTGGCAGTGTCTATGGAGCTTGAGGGACAATTCCAGAAGCCTAAGCTCCCTAAGCTTGGCCTCCTGCTCCAAGGCCCGGGGTCTAGAGATTGAATAATGGAGATAGAGAAGACTGTCTAATAGTGTGGACATGTTGCCCCCAGATAAAGTGACCTTACGGCCCCAGGATTTTAGGGTGCAGGTTTAAGCTTGAAATTGAAGTAAAGGAAAACAAACAAAAAAAAACCCAAAATTTTAAAAATCTCTCAACTAAGAAAGAAGATGTATTTTTAAAAAGTTAGAAATAAATACACAATATGCTTGGTAAAGAAAAAATTTTAAAAACAGAAATGTTTTAAGATAAGAGGATTTGTATAAAGATGTTGTCCTAAGGTAAAGGATTGTTCTAAAGTAAAAACACAAAGATTGAGACAAAACTAGAAAGTTAAAGTATGTCATAGAAAGGTTTATGGAAATTGAAACTTTAAAATAATATTGAATTTATAAAATAGGAACTTGCCAAACTGTTAAGTAACATCTAATCTTTTCTTCTTTTCACATTTGTACATCTGTACATGCCCATGTGCATATGCTCCAGCTCCCTGATGCCCATGTACAGGTCACAACATACAGGAGTGCATCCTCTCCTTTAGTCGTGCAGGTTCCGGAGACGGAACTTGGGTCACCAGTGTCAGTAGCAAGTAACTTCACCAGCTGAGCCACCCCGCAGGCCCAGCATGTAGATTTGAAGCCACAATTCTTTGCTGTTATTAGTGCAATTGGCCTTCTAGGTGATCAGTAACTGTACTTGGGGGCCAAAGCCGAAGAATTCACAGGAGCTAAAAGAACAGCAAGTATTTTGGCTTCTGCCTCCAGGAAAAATAGGTCTCAGGTGGTGAAGGGATATCTCTGAAGTCACATCTGGATCACAGAGGTTCCAGAGTGACTGTAGTCATTGTTTCATTCGACAAATAGGAAACCAACAATAGAGGGAAAATGTCCTCAGTGCTTCCAACAGAACCTACACGGTCAGCAAGATCCTGACCCATTCCAGCAAATGACACCAAAGAAGCCATGTCCCCAACAATAACCCTAAGAGCCTCACTCTTAACAGCTTTTTTAAACGGGGGATTGATTTTTGACCCAATGGTCTTGAACACGTAAAAGAAAGGTATAGCATGTTACAACCAATTTTGGAATGTTTTATACAAATACAACCCCATAAGCCCTCATTGCCCATTTCTCTCTCCCTTCAGGCTCCAGAAACACCGATCTACTTTCTATTTCTATGACTTTAACTACTGTAGCATACACGATGTAGATCTGTGTCTGACCTTTTCATTTAGCATGTTTCCATGGTTCATCTCTGTTGCAGTGTATAGTTAGTACGTTATTCCTTTCTGTTGCTAAGTAATAACAATTCCATGCCATGAATATACCACATTGTGTACATTCATTCCATTGTTTCCATTTTGGGACATTGCCATGTTATTGTAAACACTCAAAGGCACAAGCTTTTCTTAAAGTTATACAGAGGCATTCATCTTTTATTCAAAGTGGTAAATAAAACATGTGCCACACGCAGAAGAAATTTGTGTGAGGAAAAGTCATTTTAAAAAAAGTTTAATTCTTTGACACCAAGGCTCGTTATAACCCAAATTAGCCTGTAAATAAGTAAGCACCCTGGGCTGGTCTTGAACTCATGCTCCTCCTTCTGCCTCAGCCACCCAAATTCTGAGACTTTACTTTTGCAACACAACCCCAAGCAGCTTCCACATATTATTTAACAAGAAAAACTGACAACCAAACAGAAATAGTTCAGAAGAGATGCCTTACAATCAACCACAAAAGTAAAAAGTTAAATACTATTATTTCCCACTTTGGGAAACAGCAGTTTCACTTAACACCCCCCCACACACACACACACATACCTCCCTCATGCCCAGTTTCATGTCTAACTGTGGTGATATATTATATAATAATAATAAAAATAGCTTGAAGTATGAGAGGACAGAGCAGCCCACAGAGCTAAGCCTTTAATCCCATCACTTGGGAGCCAGCGATTCATCCAGATCTCTGTGAGTTCAAGGCCTAAGAGAGCCAGGCAGTGGTGGCACACACCTTTAGTCTTAGCACTAGAAAAGTTGAACCAGAAGTTAAGATAGCTAAGTGGAGAAAGAAAGATAAGGCAGGAGAAGGCTGACATTCTTTCTTTCACCTGTTCTCCCAGTAGGTCAGAAGATTCAGGAAAACAGGCCTGAGGAGTTGGCTGAGTGAGAAGGGGCTGTGGTTTGTCTCTCTGATAGTTCAGCTTTTCCCCACTATCTGGCTCTGATTTTTTATTATTACACCAAATGGAATCCATGTAATTCAGGCAAAGTGGTGTGGTTATGTTGCCATTCAAGAATCTGCTCGGCTCACAGGAACCCAACCAGACAGAACCGTAGCACCTCACCCTGTCTGTCCTCCACGGTTCATCTTCAGTGACTGCCAGCCTAGTACTATATCCCTCCGTGTTACCACAAAAGGATGGTGAGCCAATTCTTATCTGCTTTCTTTGTGAATGAATTTTTCCGGGTGCCCTGATGTGACTGCACTTGAACTAGTTAAAAGGATGAGAGGCAAAAGGAATGTGATAGTGATGGGCTTGTTCATTTTTTTGCTGGTACTGAGGTAATTGGCATGGCAGATTACTCAACTTGAATTTCTCAGCCATTCTCAGACAAGTTTAACGTGCAGTACTGCAGGATCTTACAACTCCAGGCTGTAAAACCCCATCATGATCAGGGTTATGTCTGTCAGTGCATCTCTGTATTTGTAAGTCTTTGTTACAGAAACATCTCACTTGTCTCTAAACCAGCAGACAGCAGGTAAGGCTGACTTTACAAAATCCATCTGTCCTCACTTGACTATCAACACACAGAAAACATCTGGGAACCCTGGAAGTCAGTGCCAGGACCTCTGTGTAGGGTGTGATGTGGCTATATTCAGCCTCTCTCTCTAGTCTCAAGAAGACATGTCAGAGGTGATGACAGCCAAAGCCTTTCAGCTGTGGAGACAGATCATGAAGGGGTATTGGAAACAGGACCAGTTTCCACCATCTTCATCTTCTGGTCCAACAGCCAATGCTCCAAGGACTTATGAGTGACTCACTGTTTGCCTTGTCACTCACTACCTTTCCCAGACTTGAGAATATGGTGTCACATTTTGATAATGTGGTTTTAATCACTCTGTGAGCACATACACACAAAACACATAAGAAATAAAACATATTTATATGCTGAGCACTTCATCATTATTCTTGCTCATCTTCCAAATCTAAATCCCAGAACATTCTGACAAAGTTGAGCTCTGACTGGCATGTGCGTATGTCACGGGCTCACTTCTGAGGAACCTTGGTTCTAAGCGCCCCAGTTTTGCAGAAGCACAGATGTTATCTGTCTATTTCTTCACGACTGATCTCATGCCCAACCAACACCAGCCCAGACTTGCCACCACGAAGGCCAAACACAGTGCTTTGAAAGGGAGCAGCTATTTATCTGAAATAAGGATTTGTCCTAATGTGTAATTACCCAGAGCTCTTTAGGGCACTCTACTTGAGTGCCCCATGCATTGCAGACTCCACCTGGCTGTGACTGTCCTGTCCTTTAGAAATGAGGCTCTCCCGACATGTGTGTGCGCATCCTATCACCCCTCTTCTCCCACCCACTCAAATCCGGAGCATGAGGTTCCTCGCCTCCTTCTATGAGTCAATATACACACTGGTTTCACGTCCAAGCTCTGACAATCATTAGCTGCTTCCCTTTCCACACTGGTGGCTGCCAGCTGGAGCCTTCCATAGCTTCCAACAAACTAGTGCAGGCTCTAGTAATCTGTACCCAGTTACTCACTTCTCCCTCTGACCTCAGATAAAATGGACAGAAATGAGACAATAAACAGTTAAAATATTGGGGAAAAAAACCAAAATGATATTTTTCAGAGAATATGATTTCCCATGTGCTCTAAGTCTGAAATGAGGCACTTAGAAGTTATTATTATGGTTCCAGTGCGTCTTCCCAAACTCATGTTGAAATGTAATTGCCAATGTAAGGGTATAGGGAGTATATGTGTGTTATGAAGTTTTTGGTGCATGAAAGCATCCCTCTCCTTAGTGGGCTTGAGACCTTCATTAAAGGGCTTTTGGAGTAGGCACTGTCTCTTTGCCTTTCTGCTTCTGGCCATGTGGTTATGCAGTGAGAAGATTCTCAGCAGAGACTTCCTAATCAATGCATTTTTGTTTATCAAGTATCCAATCTGCAGTATTCTGCTAAATCACCACAACACATGCTGACACAGCCATTAAACTAATTAAATAATAGCTATCCCACTAAGAACATGGGATAAACCAAAAGAATCAGATATACCCCATGTGTGAGGCATAATAAAACAGAAAATATGAGATTACTCCTCAAAAATAACAAAAATATAAATATTCAGGATGAGCACAGAATTAGTGCAATGTTTATATTGTTTTACATGTGAAAGCCCCCCATAGGATCATGAGTTTGAAAGCTTGTTCCCCAGCAGATTTCTCTATTTGGAAAATGTACTGAGCATTTAGGAGGCGGAGGTTCATTGGAGGAAGTAGATCGCTGGGAGCTGGTTTACAGACTGTATAGCCCAGCCCCACTTAAAGCTCATTCTCTTTCTGCTTCCTGAGTGCAAATACAGTATGACCAGCCAGACTCCTCCCCTCCCCCATAATGTGGGAATGTCTTTCTATATGCTGTGCTTAAAGCACTATTTTGGTCCGTGAAAGGCACTATAGCAGTAAGCAGGAATCGGAGTATAGGTAGGAGAAGGAGGGCGGAGTCAGACAGAGAGATCAAGCCAGCTGCCCAAGGAAGCAAAATGTAAGGAACACAGGTGGGCCACGGGCAGGACAATTTAATGCATATGGGCTGAATTAAGATGAAAGAGCAGTGTACTTGAGACATAAGCCAAACAGCATGAGATTAATATAAGTGTAGGAGTCACTTGGGGTGAGGGGGAGTGGCCGTGGGCAGATCCAGACCATGAGGCTAGTTGGGCCAGATACCTCTTGCTGTACCCCCAGGCTTTCCTTGTTTCCTGCCTCACCTTGTCTTCTTTGTCAAGGTAAAATGATCCCCTTGAACTGTAAGCTAGAGCAAACACCTCTTTTTTTAAGCTCCGCCGTTTCAAAGAAAGTGAGAAAAATAAAATTTGTACCAAGAAATGGGGGTGTTCCTGTAATAGACCTGAGCATGTGGTTTAAAATGAATTTGGAAGAGAGAAGCAGAGGCCACAGAAAACAGAAGTCCTAAGATTCCATAAGCAGAGCTTAATGGGCCATTCTAGTGTGTTTTGGAAGATTAGAATGCCTAGAGACCATGGAGAATGGAGACATTCCTCATGAGGTTTCAGCGTGAAACAAGGACACTATTAGTAACTGGGAAGACTCCATTCTTACAACATTCTGGCAAAGAAGTTGGCTTCATTCTGCTCCTGTCCTGAGAACTTGGGTACAGCTTTGTTTCTCTTTGTTTTGCCTTGTTTGTTTTAAGCAATGGAATATTTCTTCTACAGAAGGAATTTCAAAGCAGCATAGCATTCAGGTTGTGGTGTGACTTCTGCTCACTGCTCTTAATTCAAATGTGAAGTTTGGCAAGGAAAGGTGTATGAGCAATGTTTAAGTTGCAAACAAGGAATATGCCCATATCAAAGCACTGTGATTGTTAAAATTTAGTGCCATTGAGGAGAGCGCCTACTCTCTTCACTGGAACAATAGAAAAGGTGCCCTGGAGTCAAGGCCTTGTCCATCAAAGGCTCCTATGTGGGAAAATGCACCTTTATTTGCAAGGAGAAAACCCGAAATGACAATGCTTTTGAAAGGGTTCCCTTATCCAAAGCAACTACTAAGAAAACCAGCTTTGCATTTTACACACCTAGGCATACAGAGCCACTCCAGCCCTGGTTCCAGAGACAGGTTTCATCCCTAATTGGCAGTGGAATTTGGCAGCATTGTCCATGTAATACTAGTTTTGCAAATAAAGATGGAAGAGGCAGCACTTGGGATGATGAGATGTTGTTACACAGTCTCAGAGAGCCCCAAGGCCAGGAAGTTGGTGGCAGAGTTGCAATCAGTGCAGAGAGGCTCTGTGAGGCCACTGGGTAGAAGCTGTGATGGGGAAGCCTAAGTTTCCATGGAGGTCAGGACTCTGTGGTTCCCAGCAAGAAAGGAAGAAGAAGACATGGAAGGAAGGCAGCCGAAAGCTGGGTGAATGGGGCTACCCTAACCACTTAGAGATCACTAAGAGCCCCTGCTAGTGAGCACGGAGCTTTGGCATTTGGTATTTATCCTGCTAGTCTTAGACTTGCTTTGGTCCAGTCTCTGTTGTAATTCCTCCATGTCACTCTACATTGGAGGCATGTCACTGATTTTTTTTTTTATCCGATAGAAGCTCCAAGTTAAGACATTGCCTTGAGTCTCAGAAATACTTTGAACTTTTGTACAGCTATAGTGTTGAGCCTGTTAAAGACTGGAGGGACCTTTGAAATTAGAACAGACATATTTTGCATCATGTGATGGTCATGGATGCGTAGGAACTGGGAACACATAATTGGGCTTTGAACATGAACTGTCCTCCGTAGTCTCATGTGTTTGAACATTTGGTCTCCATGTGGTAATGTCATTTTATAAAGCTCTGGAGCCTTTGGGAGGTAGGGACTTTCTGGAGAAAGTGGGTCAATGGGGGCCAGACCAGACTTTTGTAGCTCAGTTCCACTTCTTTCTGACAGACACACTGTGGCTGGTCGGCCTCCTGTTTCCATGCTTTTATGCCTGTGACCCCACCTTCCTCAGAATGACTGCATGACTCTCCTTTATTTCTAAGCCAGAATAAATTCTTCTTTAAATTGCTTCTTTTCAGGTATTTGGTCAAGAAAAGTAATGAATACACTCTATCTGAAACATGTTCTCAGAGAAGAATCATTATAAATGTGACATTTTATTTCTCAAATTATTGCCAAAGCTCAATTTCATCCTATTAAAAACAAACATAGACTACATCATAGAAGTTGACAATTATTTGACAATCTCGTTTCTATAGAAATAGGAGAAGAAACTTTCCTTGGCACTCTGTATTCACTAGGAATGGGTCTCAAGACCCTCCATGGACACCAAGACCCGTGAATGCTCAAGCCATCATAGCAAAGGGACTCATGTTTGAGCAGAATCCATGAATACTTCCCAGATATTTTGAATTATTTCCAGATTCTTTACAACATCCCACAATACAGCATAAATGTTATGTAGATGATTGTTCTACTACACTTCATGGAGAATTGATGTGGAAAAAGTCTCTACATGTCCAAAACAGGTATAAGTCGTCGTCCCCCCACCCCCAAGAAGTGTCTCAAGTACCTCTGGCTAGCCTTGATCTCGAGATGTATCTGAGGGTGGCCTTGAACTACTGAGTCAACCTCCTGCTGCTGAGATTGCAAACCTGGTTTATGTGGTGCTGGGAATGAAACCCAGGATCTCATGCACACTAGGTAAGCACCCCACCACCTGAGACACAGTACCTCATCTTGCAATATATATTTGTGTGTGTGCTCTTTGTGTGTATGTGTGTGTGTGTGTGTGTGTGTGTGTGTGTATTTGTTGAGCTATAGTCACATGTGTGTTCACAACACGCATGTAGAGTGAGGTTGTTGTCAATTGTCTTCCTTAATCACCTTTTAACTTAATTATGTATTGAAAAGAAGAAAAGCACCATGAAAGGAATATAAAGGCCATTGTGTAAGAAAGGAGATGGGTTAGATCATGAAGGATTTCCAAGGCTACATTTTAGACCTTCATATTGACTTCAAGGGAAATGGAAGCTGCAGGGGTTATGTTTGAGACGATGGTGTTGGGCTGGGATTTGTGTCTGACACAGCACTCTGGCAACAGAGAGGAGAGGAGCTTAGAGCTGGTTAGGCCACCATAAGCCTTTATAAAGATCCTTCAAGTGAGGATCAGCAGGATTGTATGGAGTGGGAGAGATGTGCAGAGACTATAAAAATGATCAGGAAGTGAAGTCTATTCTGCTCTGCCATGGGGTAGAGATGAAGAGAGAAACGTTAGGAACAATGGCTGGGTTCTCAGTTTGTGCAAATGGATGGTTTGTAGACACATAAAGTAAGACAGACCACCATGACAGAAAATATGCTTAGAAAAACAGTTCAAAAGTCCAGGTTGGGGCCTGGTAAGATGGCTCAGTGGTTAAAAGACACTGGCTGTGTCTTTTAACTAAAGATAAGTGATGTGCAGCCGCTCTGAGATGCCACAGCCCCTGTGGGCCTCCTTCATCTAACTCGGGGTAAATCCAAGTGGAATCTGAAGACAGCGGATTCTGAGCATGAGAACGTGGCCACAGGGTTTCGGGTCTAGGCTGTCACAGTAATCTTGGCAGTGGCATTATAAGCGATCATTATTTTTCATACCTGTTCCTTATATGTAAATGTATCTGAATAAGCATGTATCATGTTACTAGACTATTAGAAGCTCAATGGAGATTTTTGATAAATAAGTTTACAAAGAAGAAAAGCAAATGACTACTTTGTTTTGTGTTGTTTGCTTCATGAGTTATGGTATTTGAAGAGCGATGGTGTTTGGGAAAGAATGAACGTAAGAGTGGAGGAGAGCTGGGTGGCCCTCAGAAGAAGGCTGCGTGTGGCAGTGAAGAGAGAGAGCCCACAAAGACAGAGAATGTTTTCAAAACTACTGGCAAACTGGAGATAGTCTATACATCAAAGTAAGAGGTACTCGTGTGTGTGTGTGTGTGTGTGTGTGTGTGTGTGTGTGTGTGTGTGTGTGTGTTGTGCATATGAGTATTATGTGATGTGTAATATGAGTATGTATGTATGAGTGTGTGATGTATATGAGTTTATTCATTGTGTATGTGTGTGCATGTGTGAGTGTGTGAGTGTATGTGTGGTGGCATATGAGTGTGTGTGTGGTGTGAGAGTGTGAATATGAGTATTGTGGTATGTGTGTAAGAGTATATGTGTGATGTGTGTGTATGTTTGTGGTGTGTGAGTGTACTTATGAACATGAGTGTATAGTGTGTTGTGTGTGGTATGTGTGAGAGTGTGATGTATGTGTGGTGGCATATGAGTGTGTATGTGGTGTGAGAGTGTGAATATGAGTATTGTGGTATGTATGTGAAAGTATATGTGTGATGTGTGTATGTTTGCGGTATGTGAGTGTACTTATGAACATGAGTGTATAGTGTGTTGTGTGTGTGGTATGTGTGAGTGTGTGATGTATGTGTGTGTTTGTGGTGACTGTGTGTGTGGTGTGTGTTTAGTGTTTGTGTGCATGTGTATGTGGTGTGTGTGTGTGTGCAGTTGCATTTAACCTTGGGTGCTATTCCCCTCCAGTCATCTTCTTTGCGATTTGAGACAGTCACCTACTGACCATGTGATCACCAAGCATGTCAGGATGGCTGGCTGGTGAGCCTAGGGAATGCACCATCTCTGTGTTCCCAGGACTGCACATTGCATCACATCCAGTTTTCCCAGTTGTGTGTGTGCGTGTGTGTGAGTGTGTGTGTGTGTGTGTATGTGTGTGTGTGTGTGTGTGTGTGTGTGTGTGTGTGTGTGTGTGTGTGTGTGTGTGTGTGTTCTGGGAGCTGCACTGGGGCCTTCACATATGAGTCACTTTATGACTGAGCCATCTAACAGCCAGGGCCGCCATTACTTTTCCTTTCTTAGATTTTTATCACTATTTTATTTTGTGTGTGTTGAGTGTTCAGCCCTCGGAGCCCAGATGAGTACCGGTGTCAGATGCCCTAGAACTAAAGTTACAGATGGGTCCACACCACTTTACGGGGCTGGGAATTGAACCCAGGTCCTCGGTCGGAGCATTCAGTGATCGCAACAGCTGAGCCGTCTGTCCCGCCCCAACAGTGCTCTTTCTTAAAAAGATGTGCTCAAAGCAGGTTCTGTGATATCTTTGTCCTATTTCATTTATTCATCAAAGTTACCCCGTCTCCAATTCAGACTCACTAAGAAAAGCTTGAATTTATCAAAAGAAATTGAAAATAAACAAAACTACTTCCTCCCCCTGCGTTTCCCTCTCACATTCTTTTCTTGCTCCTGCCTTCCTTCCTATGCAGATGCTCAGAAAACACTTTCTGTCAGTCTGACTCCCTAGCTCCCTGGACCTGTGGGATTCGAGCAGAAATGCCTCGACAGTTGCTCAGTTGCAGCCCAGGCCTGGCTCTGCTGAGATCCAGATCCTGTCCACGTGGAGCTCCGTACCTTTCTCAACCTTTCCTGTCAGCTTCGAAGCCTCACAGTGGCCCCCTCAGCTGCGCCTCAGAGTGTGAAGGAGAAGCTCTGACACCTGCTTCCTGCCAGAGCCTGCTGCCTCATTTCCATCCCCTGCAACCTAAAATTAGAAGACATCGCCAGGAAGATGTTCATCCCAAGAAAAGCAGTCTACTTAGCAACACGGGCCCAACTCTGAGGCAACTACCCTTGGAAACCGCGTCGGACCCGAGCAGGAAGGGAAAGAGGAGGAAGGTTGCCTTGGGAAATGGACCACACAAACAAGAGTGTATCTCCATTCCTAAAGGGGATCCGAGGCCCTTTGTTCCCAACAAACCCCCTACCCTACCTACAGCTCCTTGCAGAGCTCGTAAAGTTCTAATTCCAGGTTACACCTCTGTTTAATGGGCATGTAATGTAATACCAGGGGCCAGGTTAGTACCTTTTCTCTGATTAGAAACTGACAAAAAGCCCTGACTATAACTCCACCGGAAATGTCCCTTCTCTGACCCACATAAACAATATCCAGGATGTGCGTGTGTGCTTGTGAATATGCATTTTGTAAGATATCAATATAGATAGAAGCATAGAGCAACAGACTGAAGAAACTGAGGGAGTTGGTCTCATTCGCTTTTTTTTCCCCCCTAATCAAGATGCATTTTTGGAGGCTGCATTCAATTCCAATTAGGGGATGCTTTCATACCTTTTATAGAGGAACAACTATATTTAACATCACCATTCAGTCTAAATAGTAATTGGATTTTATAAGGTATGAGGCTTTTAAAGCTACCCTGAGTCTCAGAATCTTCTCTCTGCTGCTAATGAGCCCATGTTGACTGAGCTTGAGGCACAAATGCACTGGCAGGGTCTCCCCAGGCACCAAGATCTCCCACGGTACCGCTACCGGTGGCTGCAGAGGCTTTCACAGGGCCTTGGTTAATTTTTAAAGCCAAGAGAGGAAGCAATTCCTTCTTGAAAAAAAATGCATAAGTGATTTGAGGAAATTGACACACTGGCTTTTTAAAGAATTCAGAATTGGGTTTTAAATATAATGACTGCAAAGAAGAGGGAGGAACCCACACATTCAGAAACACGCTACTTAAAATAATTCAATGTTTAGAAAAAGGAAACTTTTGCAATATTTATTGAGATTGTGCATGAAGTCGTCCATCTCAGGCTGCTTCTGTAGCTACAAATAAAAATTTCTCCAATGTCGGAAGATCGCTCAAAGAAGCCAGAATGACACATTAATTGTACTATTAAGATAAAAATTTAAAAGCAAACAGCGAAAGCCAGAGAGTCCTCTTCTGAAGTATGGGAGTATACCCATACACAGCCTAGAATTCTACCAATCACCCGCCCCCCATTTCCTTTCATGTAGTAGTCAAGAGTTAATGCAAGATGCATCGAAATACATCTTTTAGATTTTGAGAAAACAGTGAAAAGGAAGGGCCAGGGACCTGCTTTAGCACTCAGACACCAGTCCACCGACAGAGCCTGCATGCTGTGACCGTGGAAAACTGGAGTTCCTGGGGGGCTTGACTCTTCCAAGGGTAGGCACACATTAAACTGCAAATGGCCGTCCATTTCCGCTCTTGGCTTAGCAATGGACACTCATTTTCCACCCCCCTATGCTCCCGCAACAACTGTCCTACAGCTTTGGGAAGCAATGACAGGCAATAAAGAACCCATCTTCAAAGCCTGTGCTCTGAGCACTGAGCCGCTTCAGAGACAGAAAGTAAAGATGCTTTGGGGAGCCGCAATTTCGCAAACTTCCAGAGACTTGGAAATGATGCTTCTTTTTTCGGCTCTTTATCTTTCTCTTTTAGAAGGGAGGTATCACAGACTAAGACATGGCAAGGCAGATTCAGAAAGATGTTGTTCCTCACATGCTGTCTCCTGTATGTGGAATCTGGGTTTATATATATATATATATATGTGTGTGTGTGTGTGTGTGTGTGTGTGTGTGTGTGTGTGTGTGTGTACAGAGATCATCAACGTGAGAGCAGAAGGGGAGGGGAGAAGAGACATGGGGGGGAGGACAAAAAAGATGGTTACATGGGAAAAGTATCACATTCATATTTAAACTACAGATTTAAATGTGTGGGTGAGGGAGGGAGGAGGGAAAGAAAGGGAGGAGAGAGGACGAGAAAGCAGAGGGGAGGGGAGGGCAGGGGAGGGGCAGGGAACAATTCCAGGACAGGAAGGGAAGCAGTATAATCAGGGAGGCATGAGAAGGCCTGTGGCAGGGAGTAAATAAGAGCAAAACACAGTGACATGTGTATGAAAATGTAATAATGGAACCATTATTTTGTAGGCCAACTTAGAAAGTAATTAAAGCAAACGCACATACAGGAGGCGTGGGGAGGCCACTGAGCATGCCCATGTACAAGATCAGTCACAGAGAAGGCCCCAGAGGACCCTGAGATGCCCCCTCAGGCTCATCCCTTAGCACAAAGACAGCCTTTGGCAATAAGAACAAACCCAGCTAAAACAATTCCTGGACTAGGGGGAAATTTTGACTTCTGGAGTTACCAAATTATAAATTAAAATATCCATTTTTAACAATAGCAACAAAAAAAAATCACAATGCATAAAACAATTTCCAAAGAAAGGCAAGTGGTCAAATGACATTCTGACTAGAAAACACTTTCAACAGCATTTTAAAATGTACAAAAAAAAACTAAATAAAGACGTGTAAAAGGTCAGAAAAGTAATGTGCAGAGAAAGGTAATATCCACAGAGAAAAATGGAAACAAAAAAAATCTTAAAACTGAAATACAATTTTTTTTCTAGAGTGATTTACAGGTAAATTCATGTACACACAAAGAAGAATCAGTACGTATGAAGATAATTAACAAGCCTGAAAATCATAAAGTTGATAAAAACATAATGAATGAGCAAACCCTGGAACTGTGGGGTCCACGGCAGCCCCACATTCCTACTGAAGAAGGGTAGAGATACGGGGTCCACGGCAGCCCCACATTCCTTCTGAAGAAGGGTAGAGATACGGGGTCCACGGCAGCCCCACATTCCTTCTGAAGAAGGGTAGAGATACGGGGTCCACGGCAGCCCCACATTCCTTCTGAAGAAGGGTAGAGATACGGGGTCCACAGCAGCCCCACATTCCTTCTGAAGAAGGGTAGAGATACGGGGTCCATGGCAGCCCCACATTCCTTCTGAAGAAGGGTAGAGATACGGGGTCCACGGCAGCCCCACATTCCCACTAAAGAAGTCTCAGAGAGCAAAAGCAAATAAAAGCAAACAGATTGCTTAAAGACACAATGGCTGCAAACTCTTCAAATGTAATAAAAGATGCAAATATCTTTAAAGAAAAAAAAAACAAAAAGCCTCAACAAATACCAAGGATGAACACCAAGGCACATTCAAGAATCCAGGGGCAATGGACTTCTATTATAAAAGTGTAAAAAAAAAAAAAAAAAAAACCTTTAGAAAAAACTAAAAAAAAAAATTTTTTTAAAAATTATCACCAATAACCCTATGTGTGGTGAAAGTAACCTTCTGCTCCTTCTTAAATAAGCAAAGTCCGGGGACTTCACTGTCATTAATCATGTCCAGAAATGATTGCTCAAAGGAGCCCAATTTTGTACTGAGGAGTAAAGAAAAACTCACTGCTGTGTGAAGAAAGACTTAAGTAACGAGGTTTATTAAGTCAAGATTGTAGGGGTTTGCAACTTTTTTTTACAGCGTGATTGGGGAGACCAAAACATTCAAAACTTGTGTGAATCTGAAGCCCCATGCTACTGAGCCTTTGTCTTGTAATTTCATGCCCTTAAGAGACTGGTGCATTTTTAAAGTAGTTATTAATTTATGGTTTGGGACACGTTACGTATAAAGACATAATCTGGCATCCTAGAAATGGCATCGTAGCATTAACGGCGGGGAGGAGCGGGGGTGGGCCTTTCTCAGCTCAGATGTGTCTGAACAGAGGACCCGGGTGCTGGACAATCAGTGTTCACCAAAAGTCAACCGGAGACAGTGGCTCTCCAGCAAGATGGCTCGCTGCGGTGATGACTGAAGGCATGGTACACAGGAGGTGAACAAAGTGAAAACCGTCTCCACAAAGGAAATCAAAGGAAGGTGGAAATGTACAGGGAAAATGAAAGCAACTTCTAAGGTGGGAACGATCCCACGAAGAGATGGGAAGGGGAAACACACTGCTGTGCTATAAGGGTTTTTATAGGACTTACGGCTGAAACTGAACAAAAGCTGATGTAAAAATTACCATTTGGATTGGTTAATTCTCACGGTGTATCATGGGTAGAGCCTGGTGGTGGCGGGAGCGGGGAGCCCTTCACACTGCAGGCATGGCCTCATGGTTCAGTCAGGAAATGAGCAACGCACTCTGCCACTGGCTCAATTGTAGGCGTAGCCATGCATGACAGCCCCTATCTGTCCACTCCCAACTACCTTTGTTAGCTGTTTCCTCAGCTCCAACATGCTGGTCTCCAACCTTGTTTGGATGGTGTCTTGCTGGCTGTTAATTACACCATCTTTGTTCTCATGTTTACATAACTAGTTTATAGTTTTACCATAGGCCTTTTTCCCCCTTACTGCCTATAGAGAGCTAACTCCTGCTTCGGAACTATAAAGGTACATTTGTTTTTGGCTCTGCTAAAGATAGAATCTAAAAATTCACATATGCTAGGCACAATCTTTACAACTGAACTACATCTCCTCCAGGCCGGAGGCGATATATTGTATATTATTGATGTTAAATTGATAGAAATTCAAATTAGAATGTTCTAATTTTATATGTTAAATGCAATCCATAATAACCTAAAATAGAATAATTAAAGAATACACACAAGAGTAAATTATAAGAGAAACATTTCACTAAAGTCAAGTGGATACAAAAGAACAGAACATTTCAGCAAATGAGGAGCAAAAATTGGATGTCATATAGATAACAAACAGCAAAATGACAGAAATCCTCTGTCAGCAACTACTCTAAAGACAAATAGATTAAACTCTTAAATTAAAAAACTAAAAGTGAACAGATTTAAAACACATGAAGAGTTTCATTTTCATTTATAAGAGCCACTTTCAATCAAAATAGACCAAACGAAAAAGCATGGTGATAATAACAAAAAGACCATTGGAGATATAGTGATATCAGACAAAATAGACCTTGAATTAAGCAAAGACCATAAGAGCAATGAGGGGCACTGTACACTAGCAAAAGTTTCAACACGCCAATATCATAATAATTTGCACATTGAGAGCGGATAATCAAAATGAATGAGGTGAAACCTGCTATCACTAAAGATGAATTTCAGACCATCATTGTCATATTTGGTATAACAACTAAATAGAAGATGTAAGCATCTGGGGGACTTGGCCAGAGCAAAGAACCAATGGGACCAAGTAGGCTTATACAGCATACTCTCCACCACAGCATAACTCGGTAGTTCTTTCCTGAGTGCACATGGGATTCTCAGTGTGGTAGGCTATATGCTGGGCTACAACTGAAGCCTCAACAGAATCTTTCAAGACAAATCTTAGGGATGGCAAGATGGCCCAGGAGGTGGGCATGCTTGCTCTGCAAACATGGGGAGCTCAGTCTGCATCACCAGAACCCACATAAAAAGTTGGCTATGACTTTGGAAGTCAGTGTGGTGGTTTCTCAGAAAACTGGGAATCTACCTACCAGAAGACTCAGCTGTAACACTCTTGGATATATACCCAAAGGATGCTCAATCATACCACAAAGACACTCACTCAATTATGTTCATAGAAGCTTTGCTTGTAATAGCCAGAACTTGGAAACAACATAGATGTTTCTAAACCAAAGAATGGATAAAGAAAATGTGGTACATTTACACAAGGAGTATTCCTCAGTTGTTAAAAAAAAAAAAAAGTCAACCTGAGTGAGGTAAACCAAACTTGGAAAGTCACATATGGTATGTACTCACTCATAAGTGAATATTAGCTGTAAAATAATATATAACCGTATTACAGTCCCCAGCCTCAGAGAGACTAGGCAACAAGGAGGGTTCGTAGTCTCCCTATGAAGGAGAAACAGAAAAGATTTCCTAAGTGAAGTGAGGGCGGGAAGGATAAGAAGATGAGTGATCTTCGGGTTAAGAGGGACAAAGGGAGAATATGCTGTAGAAGACTAATGGAAAGGGGGGTGAATTTTGGGGTCAGGTTAAAACCTGGTGCAAGGTAATCTCCCAGGAATCCACAATAGTGACCCCAGCTAAGATTCCCAGAGATATCAGGCACCTAGCCTGATCTGTGACCATCTCCTGTGACTAAATTGGAGCCTGTCCCAATTGTCATCAAAGATGTGTCACCCAGCAATGGTTGAAAACAGATGCGGAGACCCTCAGACAAACATTAGGCGGAGTTTGGGAATCCTGCAGAAGAGGATTACAGGAGGCAGAGGAGTCATGGATAAGATAAGAAAACTCACAGAATGAGTTAGTCTGTGCTCATAGGGGATCATAGAAACTGAACTGACAACCAGGGAGCCTGCAGGGGACTGAGTTAGGCACTTTACATATATGTTACAGTAGTGTGGCTTGGCCCTCTTGTGGGACTTCTAACAGGAGGAAGGTGGGCTGTCTCTCTTTTACTTGCTTTGGAGACCCTACTCCTCATGCTGGGTCACCTTACCCAGCCTTAATATATGGGGAGGTGAAATTTGATATGCCATGTTTTGTTGATTCTCATGGGAGACCTGCATTTTCCTAAACAGAAATGGAGGAGTGGATTGGGAGGTGGAAACAGAGGGGAGATAGGGGGGGTCTGGAAGGAAAGGATGGAGAAGAAACTGGCAGGGATATAAAATTAATTTTTTAAGTTAGCTGTGGCTGCCAATGGAGACAGGCAGATACAGAGTTCACCGAGTAGCCATTCTAGATGAAACAGCAGACTTGGAGTGTCGTAGATAGAGATACTTTGTCTTGAGGTATCTTAAGGTAGAAGGCCATGGTGGAAGGTACACAAGGACTGATCTGGCTCTACATGTGCACATAGGTGAGTGTACCCACACACTATGTGCATGTATGACACACACTCATACCACCCCCACCACACACACACACACACACACACACACACACACACACACACACACACACACACACACACACACACACATTATGGACAGCAAACTTCTTAGACAGCAAGTACATACAGGTTAGAAATCAGTTTACAAAAAGATTAACCAAGTTGTGAAATATAATATACAACTGAACAGACAATTGATCACAAAAGAAAATTCAGGAGGAACTAAAAGTCCTTAATGTTTTTTAACCTAAATTTCCATATGATTCTTTCATCCCACTTCTGGGTATATCCTGGAAGTAATTGAGAGTTGTCTAGAAGACATGTCTGTGCATCTATGTTGGCAGTAAATGATCCACAGTAGACAGACAATGGAAATGACTTGAACATCCATTAACAATAAACAGGTAAGCAAATGCACTACACATCATGAATGATCCTGGAGAGCATGATGTTTATCATGAAAGGTAACTTTAAAAAAAAAAAAAAACAAAAAAAAACCCAGTTCCCATTTAGATGAGTTACCTAGAACACAAAGGACAGAACATGGAAAGTTGATTTGGGGGCTTCAGGTAGGTGCTATGGGAGTTGCTGATTAATAAATATCCAGTCTCCATTTTATAATATGAAGACTTAGAACATAGATTGTGGAAAGGTGGATTACTTAATTCCACTGAACTATACACCAAAATAGATAATGTGACACATTTATATTATACATATCATCACAATCTTTTCACATTTAAAAATGATTTGCATATATTAGGCTCAGCTCACAAAGCCTAGGGCATCCTATTCCATAGGTCACATGTGTCATTTTCTCTTTATCTCTGTATGTACTGCTAACCTGGCTGAAACATTTCTCCCAATCCACCAAAGTCCACTCGTCACAGCAAAAGTTGATCCAGAGCTAAGAGTGCTTGCTGGCTTTTGGAAGTGGGCATTCTCATAGAACGCTAGCTCTGCAGGTCACTGGGCGAGTGCTGGCTTTTGGAAGTGGGCATTCTCATAGAATCCTAGCTCTGCAGGTCACTGGGCGAGTGCTGGCTTTTGGAAGTGGGCATTCTCATAGAACCCTAGCTCTGCAGGTCACTGGGTGACCACACATAATTTACTCAGTTTCCGTGATCCTTAGATTTCCTATTTAGAAATGGAAGTGATCAAACTCTTAACTGAACAGTTGTTAGATTCAATAGTCAACTGTATATGCACAGACAGATAGACTTCCCTGTCCTTACTGGGTGCTCAGTGATTGCTATTTCCATGTGTTGTTTGACTTTCCAGATAGATATGTATAAATGTCTCTTTGCCCCAGAAAGGCCCAATGACAGACAAACGAAATAATTCTCCCTAAGCATAGCTTAGTGTACTGGCAAGTTAGTTACTGGGATTACTTACAGGAGAATGGATGAGGAGCTGCTTATGAGATCATGGGTTACTCCAAGGCAGATTTGCTTACTTAGATGAGAGACTCCTAGGTCTATCTCTGGAGACTGGGGATCAGGCAATCCGTGCTAAGACATCGTGCAGAACCTGTTGCTGTCCTCTGTATCCTTATCACCATTCCCTCTTGGGGCTATCATGGCCCTGCTCCTGAGTCTCAGCTGTAACTGAGTCACGTATGTTAGAGCTTTGCATGAGTACTCAATACTGAAGACTGTGGCCCCGACTGTTTTCTTTAGATGCCAAGTCTCATGTTCTGCAGCTTCTTTGTCCCACCTCTACCAACCATGAGTCTTTCCAGTAATTCCCCACCCCAGCGTGGCAACTTAATGAAAGTTGCATCCCTATTGCTGTCTGTGCAGCTTGTAGGTGGCCCAGACTAGTGGAGCATCTCCTGTCCCCAGCAACTGTTGCTTCCTACAGAACTTTAAGGAGGGCCTTCTGGGCTTTGTTTACTTTTGCAGCCCCTTCCTCCCTAAATCGGAGAGTGTTTCAATCCAGAGGAAATAACTATAGGGCACCACTAGTCCCTTTAATCAAGCATGCCATAAGAAATCAATCAGGCACACAAACCCACAAATTCAACGTTTTCTCCTTCTTCCATTGTGTGCATCTTAGCTGGCACCAATGTTTTCTTTCCTTTTTATTTGCAATTCTGACATAAGTACAATACCATCAGCAAGGTCACACAGCCTTATAATATAATTAGCCACAAGAAAAATAAATTTGGAACTTAATGTTAGTAGTAAAATTTTTTTTTAATTAGAATGTAGAATAACCAGTTTCCTTGTGGCATTTTCATGGGTTCATCTCCTAGTCTTTTAAGAAGTAGGTGTCTTTCAATCCAGCCCTGGAACTTCCCACCCACTCTCCACCTCTGGGCTAAAGGGATCTGTCTAGAAGTAACATCTGGCTCCCCACACCCTCTGCGTCCTGTGCCTTGCTCTGCCCCAAGGTTAGACCCACACTCCAATCGCACTGGACTGCCATGGTTCTCTAAGTCTATCATTTAAAATGAACACTGGAGCTTTTCCCACACAGCCCCTCCTCCCAGAAAATCCTTTGATGGCAGCCATTTTTACAACTTGGCTTCACAGTCACTTTTCCATGAAATGCTTTCGGGCTGCCTCACGTTGGGCTGTAGTGGCTGCAACAGTTGAACACATTACTTGTCTCTTTCAGGCAGGGACCAGTACCTGTTCTACACCTTGTTCCTAGTTTCTATATAAGACTTATGTGTAGGAAATTGTGAAATTAATAGACCTACTTTGATGTGGAAATGCCTTTCTGTATGCTGTGAATATCAATCTTTAAATAAAGGAGCTGTTTTGGCCCATGACAGGCACCATAGAAAAAGTAGGAAGAGAAATCAGAGCATAGGTAGGAGAAGTGGGGCAGAGTTAAGAGATCGAGCAAGCTGCCCAAGGAGCAACATGTAAGGAGCACAGGTGAGCCATGGGCCACGTGGCAGACAGATGAATAGAAATGGGTTGATTTAAGATGTAAGAGCAAGCTAGCAATGTGTCTGAGCCATAGGCCAAACAGCATGAAGTTAATATAAGCGTCTAAGTCATTTCTAGGGGCCTGAGCAGCAGCAGTGGGGGGGCTAATGAGTCTGGCAGGGCAGGTCTGTGGGTCTGGGCCTCTGACCGCCCGGGATCAAGAAACCCCCTTGCAACACTACTTTGTGCTGAAAGAGGCATCAGTGGCAGCCATGGCATAGGTTTTCAAGATACCTGGAATTGAGTTTAGTCTGGAGACTCTGAGTCAGGAGTTGCCGGTGGACAGTAAGGACCTAGGGTAAGTGCATGGAAAAATTACAACCTGGTCACCTGAGAACAAGGACAGCTTAGTTTAATTAATAGGCAGCAATATGCCAGCTAAGGTTGCAGACCAGCAATGCTGCCCAGGGCTAGTAACCAAAAGACAAGCCAAGATCTGAATAGTGTGGCTTCAACACTCGATGCCTCCTCCTCACACACAACTGAGCAAATAGCCTGTGAACAGCACATATTCATCTCCCTGGTTTGTGCAAGAAGGCATGCACAGAGCATGGGGGTCCTGCAGTGTTACAGCTTATGATGTCCCAGAGAATTACCCAGCCTTAATAGAAATGACTGGAGTCTTTGTCCACATTCTCTGTAAAGAGTCCCCAGATGAGGCGCGAGGCAGTTTTTTACCTCCTGGGTGTTTATCTCACAGTTTTTTCACTTTTTTTCATTTTCCTCAATAAAATTTGCTCTGTGATCACTCTTTATTTGTCCACAACTCTATTCCTCATCAATATGAGATAAACAACTAGAAGGCTACCATCTCAGGTTTACATTTAGTTAGCAGGGACACTCTGGGTCTCTCCAGCACCTTCTCACTTATACCAAAGCCTATCTGGGCTGAGAGAGGCCCCTTGTTCCTCAAGGATCCACAGAAATGCCAGTCAGAGATCTAAACGGCTATGTGCACAGAATCCAGACACAATTGTACTTTGAAAACAGGGTATTATCTGGGGAGATTTTAAAAGCACCAGTGCAACAGCTCATATCTACTGGATATGCCCATTGTGGGTCAAGCACTGGCTAATTGTGTTAGTTGTGGTGCCAGTGAAGTATCAGGTTGAGCGATGATTCAAATGCTGACTTTCACATAACTGAGTAGGTATGAGTTGTACCAAGCAGCCCTTTGGTACCTTGTTCATTTTCTTCTAGGGCATACACATGCCACTTTGTGTCTATTGACATTGTTAGAAAGAATGCAAGCAAAAACTTCATTTTTGATCCTGTGGCAGAAACACGGTTTCAAAGGGCAACTCTAAAAAGGTGAAACAGAAAGGGGGTGGGAAGAACAATGGCTTCAGGAGTTTCTTGCGTACAAATCAAGGGCAAATCCAGCCAACTTGTAGCATTTTTCTGTAAGCCCCAGCCAGGAAGAACTTAGCTAAAATGTCAGAGGGTTTGTATACCATAGGAAGGGCATAAAAATGACCTCGGCCCTTCCAGTCCACTGGAATGGAAAAAGAAGCAATTTAATAGTGTGAGGGAGCTTATCGACTTTTCTTAGGGCAAAACCTCAGGTAGAGGATCAAATGCTTGAGGTGAAGAGGGAAGACCCCAAGAACACTGCAGCCATGGCCAATTTCCTCTGATGAGCACAGCACAAGACACTCTGCAGATTCCATAAGAGTGTAGTACAAACATACAGCCGATGTGGATGGAAATGGGCAGGTGGAACTGAGTGAATGGCCTGTCAGAACTTTGAGGATACCTACCAGGAAGGGTCTAAAAGAACAATTCTCAGCCTGTGGGTCATGACCCCCTACGGGATGATTGAATTAACTTTTCACAGAGGTTACCTAAGAGCATCAGCAAACACAGGTATTTACATTACAGTTCATAACAGCAGTAAATACTTTATAACATAAATTTACTATGCTACAAGGGTTCAGGAATTATTGGAAAGACTCATGGTTGGTAGAGGTTGGACAAAGAAGCTGCAGAACATGAGTCTTGACACCTAAAGAAAACAGTCGGGACCACAGTCTTCAGTATTGAGTACTCATGCAAAGCTCTAACATACATGACTCAGTTACAGCTGAGACTCAGAAGCAGGGCCATGATAGCCCCAAGAGGGAATGGTGATAAGGATACAGAGGACAGCAACAGGTTCTGCACAATGTCTTAGCACGGATTGCCTGATCCCCAGTCTCCAGAGATAGACCTAGGAGTCCCTCATCTAAGTAAGCAAAGAGAGACAGAAAGCCTCTGAATGCCTGAAAGTATAGGCAAAAGAGACTTGACCATTGATACCATAAATACAAAATTCTCACGTAAAAGGCAACACTGTGGGTACTGAGAATATATAAGCGAATCAAAGGGCTACGAGCTTTTAAAGAGAGACTGAGAGACTATTTGGAAAGGATGAGGTAGGCAGATGGGGGCAGTACACACACAAGTAGAGCACAATGATATATATGTATGTCTCCTTGGGTAGGAATGTATAAAGAAACATTACATTGTATAGTTATGTTGGTATATTTATCGAAAACATTGATAAAAAGAACTCTCACTGATAAACCTTGCATTTTAGTAGACTAGACCTACATATCCCAAAAAGGGACTATGTCATATGGAAGAGGGTGATCTATGTTACGTGCTAAGTCTGGTACCAAAGTGCAAAGCATGTGCTGTTTTGTGTAAAGTGATAGAGAAGGTCTCAACAGGAAAGTCGCATATGAGCAGAAAATATGAGTGTAACCACGGGCTTTCTGAGCATCGAGGGTTTTGTGAAGGGGCACAGCAGGCACAAAGTGCTGGCATGAGACTGGATCCTGGATGCTCAGTGGTAACTAAGGAAGTTGTTGGAGCGAGAGCAGATGAATAAAGAACTGGGAGAGACAGCAAGCATCAAGAGAGCAAATCGTGACTTTTGTTCTGAGGGAGGAAGAAAAACAACTGGTAGATTTTGAGCACAAAAGTCACGTGATCTGCATTCTATTGTAAGAAGGCTACATTTTTGTTAAAGAAATGGCAAAAGCACACAATTTCCCGACTAAGAAAAGGGAAGACATGAGAGAGAAAAGGAGAGACACATGGAAAATTTTTGTCTAAAAAATATGATTGCCCACATACTCATATATCCCAAAAATAAAATTGTCAAGAATGATAAAGGTGAGCTTCATGCTGTTTCTAAGACACACTTTAAGCATAAGAACAAAAAGATGAAATTACTAACAAAAAGAAGACTGACAAAGTAGACTTTAAGTTCCAGTGTCACTAAAGATAAAGATAATCAAAGATGCTTAAAGGTTCCATTTACCTGTGACGTAATGCCATCCTGTTGAGTTTAGAAACAGATCTATACCTATGTGGAACTCCTTAGAGGAATAATCAGACATTGCTAAGCATGCGTGCAAGGGTCCTCTTCAATGAATTGCTCAGAGTAAAAGGTTATCCATGTGAGAAAAGGAACGGAAAGGAAAAAATAGAAAAGAAATGAAGTTAGGTACCAGTTTCATACCACACCAAAAGTCAAATCTTTAAATGAACCAAAACCTTGTATTTCAATGGCGATTATAAGCATTACAGATACAAGAACATAAATGTATTTGTTGATAATAAAAAAGCATTTTAGAGACAAACTAAAATAATTGTAAAGTTTCTTAAATCCAGCTACACTGAAACTAAGAATATTCTTAAATGTGAGCAAATTTTTTCTATAGCAAAATATTTTATCATAAGAACTTCTGGCCATGTCTGGTGGCATAGGAGGTCTATAATCCCAGCTACATGGGAAATTGAAGAGGGTTTCAAGGACCACATGAGCTCTAATGGCTTAGAATCCAGCCTGGGTAACTTAGTGAGACATTCTTCTGAGGAGTACTTCAGGGTCATCCCACAGAAGCTGTGGTCCAGGGAGGCCAGCGCTGTGCACCAAGGAAGCTGATAGCCAAATCTAATAATGAATAAGACTTCCACATGTGCCATATGATACTAGCTTTAAACATATAAGTGACACAAGACCAAGAGGGTCGTACAGTATGGCTGAGGCTTATAACTGTTTGGCCAGGAGAGACCACTGGTAAAGGTATAGCCTCAGTTGCAATGGAAACCCCAGAATCATGGAGATGTCAGGTTTCAGATGTCCACTGAAGACAGGAGTAGATATGGAATGGAGCCAGCCTGACCCTATGAGTCAAGACAAGCTGTGTGTGCTGCACATGGCAGAGCCAGCAAAGCAAGGCTACTCAAGCTCCTACAAGCCCAGAGCATGAGTGTGTCCCAAATGCCAGACACTGAGCTATAAGATTTGAATTTATAATGCTAAATTTTTGCTTTGCCTTAAGTGTGATTAAAAATAAAAAGTACATAATTTGTTTCTTATTTTAATGGATCTTAGTTTAAAAGACTAGATTTTTATGCAGACTATGGGATTATAAAGAGTCAATATTTTTAAGAACTGTGAAACTTAAAAGCTAAACTTGTAATGTTAACATGAGATCTTGGAAACAAGAAATGAAGCAGTGTGGCTGAAGACAATGCATTTGTATGGCAAGGTGATGTTGGATAGAGTACACTAATTAGCTTCCGCTGTCAATTTGATGTAATCTAGAATCACCCAGGAAAGCAAGAACTAGATTAAGGAACTGGCTAGATCAGATGGGTCCCTGTGGGTATGTTTGAGAGACACTGTCTTGATCAATGGGCCAGCCCATGTGGATGACACAATCCTTAGGTAGATGAGCCTGGGTTATATAAGAAAATTAGCAAAGCACTGGCCCATGAATGATCAGTCCAAAGAACTATCCAGAAAGCAGAATTTTTTTCATGGTTCCTGACTCTAGGTTCCTACCTTGAGTTCCTATTTTGACTTCCCTCAGTGATGAAAAGTGATCTGGAAATGTAAACCAAATAAACTTTTTCTCCTCAAGTTGATTTGGGTTGGAGTATTTTATTACCACAACAGAAACAAATCAGAACCAACCCTGTGTCAAAATTAACAATAAAAAATGAATTCAAGCAATAAAACTCAATAATAGATCTGGTTGCTTTTCAGGGAATCTGGATTCAATGATTCTATTCCCAGAACCCACATGGTGGCTCACAACTGTCTGTAACATTACTTCCTGGAGAGCCGGTGCCCTTTTCTGGCCTCTTCATGCACTGCAAGCACATGGTGCACGGACACACACTCAAAACACCCATACACATAAAATAAAATAATAATGTATAAAAAAGAAGAGAAATTCTGATAGCTAAGATATAATAAAAATAATAAAATAAACCATAAATTAAATGTTACTTAATTCAGTAAATTAAATAATGAAGAACTCATATATAATATATGTTGATCAAGAATAAGGATAGAAATTGGAAAGAAAATAGATAAAATAGAGTGCTGTAAACAAAATAAAAATGAGTCACAGGCATCTATTCAGATTCATTAGTAACCAAGAAAATAATTATTATAACTATAATGAGGAAACATTTTGCGTCCTTCAGTCAATAAGAATAGAAGAGATGGACAATTCTAACTGTGAGCAAGGTTTTGATCAAGAGTGATTCCACTCACTACAAAGAGGAGAGAAGTGTCTGCAACCACTTTGGAAACAACTGGACACTATCCAATAAAAAGAAGCATGGATGTGTCCTACACTTCAGACACAGTTCTCTCCCTCCTAAGGTATATTTGTGTACTGGGAGATATGTCCAAACTAACAGTTGCATCCCTTTCAAAAGACTTGTTCTTAATATTTTCAGTTGTATGTGGTTGTGTGTGTCTGCATGTGGGTATGTGCACATGAGTGTGGGTGCTTGAGGAGACCAGTGGTGTTGAATCATCTGGAGTGGAAGTTACAGGTGGTCATAAGCCACTATGTGGGTTTTAGTAATAGAACCCAGGTACTCTAGAAGAGCAGCAAGTACTCTTAACTGCTGAGCATCTCCCAAGTCCTCACAGTAGTATTCTTTATAGAAGACATTAGAAAATTCCTTCTGTGAAGGACCAAATGCCAAATATCTGACTCATTGAAGATCATCCAGCAACAACTTAATTTTGCACTAGAGTCAGGAAAGCAGAAACTGAACAGTACAGTGACTATGGCTACATTCTAAAAAAACTTGTTATGAACCATGAAATTTGAATTTCATATCTGCGAATCATTTGAAGATATATCATTCTACATTGTGGGCCATAATAGCTCTTATTCACTGTTGGTTTGACTAGACTGAGAATTACCTAGGAGACACACCTCTGGTGTGTTTGTAAGGGTGTTTCTCAACAGGTTTACTGAAGAGGTATAATCCACTTTAACAATTCCTGGTCTCATTTGAAATCCTTGAGTGACTACAGACAATGGACGAGGCAGCTCCGCATCTGCACACATCTGTCTCACTTTTATGATGATGATACAATATGCCCAAATATCCCATGCTCCTGCCGCCAGGCCTACCCTGCAGTGAATGATGGACTAAATCCTGTTTATTCTGTGAGCCACAATAAATCTTCTCCTCAATTTGTTTTCTTGTGGTTGTCACACACCAAAGAGAGTAGTAACTACTACACAGAAACAGGCAGATTTAGTCCACAGAATATTGTTTTCAAGTCCCTGATTAAATTGTGTGATTTAAAAGAAGAAGAAACGATAAATTTATCTTCAACAAAGAGTTATGTAAAGTTTAACTTAAAGCAATTGAAATTATGCAATGCAAAAACAAATGGATAGATTCACACATCGGCATCAATGGAATTCAAAAAGAAAATCTTTACCTCAAAAAGTAAGTCAACAGTGGATCAGTGGGATGGCTCAGTGGGTAAAGACCTCTACCATTAAGCCTGATGACCCGAGTTTCACCCTAGGGACTCACAGTGTGGAATGAGAGATCTGACTCCAGAGAGCTGCCCTCTGACCTCCACATGTTCACAGTGAGTGACACACACACACACACACACACACACACACACACACACACACACACTTTAACTATATAAAATGTATTTAAGAGAGAAGCCAAAAGTGTTGGAGGGTATAGCTTTCAAGTTTTCATAGAAGCAGACACTAAGGTGGAATTAAATGCTCAAAGATTTTATTTAGAGAAAATATTTTTGTAAAAAAAAAAGAAAAGAAAAAGAAAAAAAGAAACAGTAACAGGAACTGGGAAAAGCCTAGAAGAACCCCCAGTTTGCATGTGAGCTGACTTCGTGAAGGCAAAACAGGAAAGCACAGACAGGGGCAGGAACGGTGACTCAGAGACCCCTCACCCCCAAATGTACCCTCAAAAGAGCTGCCTCAGAAACACATCAGCTTTAATGTCCTTACCACGGCAGTCACTGGCAGTCAAGAGAGTGTGGTACTTGTACAAATCCAGTTGCTTTCAGTTTGTCTCCTGAGCTCTTGGTTCCATTCGGCTCCCATGCTGATGGACGCCTAGGTGAATCCCATAACCTCATAACTACACAAAAAATGTGCCCCACTCAGCAAGCTCTAAAATAGGAAAAATAAAATTATTTATTACATATATATTATATATATAAATATATATATTATCATATACAGAAGCATAGCAACGTAGAGATAAGCCTCATGACAATAAACATGAACTTGAGTTATGGATTACTGCATAGGGAAGGGAGGACGCAACTTGGTGTGTTGTACATCAGGGCTCAGTGTGGTGGAGTTTTGGACATAGCTGCTCAGCTGGAAGGAGGGCATGTGGGCATGCCATTTATGATTCACCAAGCTGTACACATATATCTTAAGTATTTTTGTGTGATGTATCACCCAACGATTTTTATTGAAAAAAATGTTTGGCTACTTGAGGGGTGGTGTGTGAGAATGCTGCGTGATGTGCCAAAAATAGTGGGCACATACACATGAAAACCAAACCTACCTGAGAAAAACAACCTAGTTGAAACTGGATAGGTCTAAGCTTCTTTCCCTCTATTTATTCCCAGATATCTCTAATACAAGCCTTAAGCTCTTCTCATTCTTGTGGGAAAATATTCTTTAAACGGATGTCAGTCAACAGAACTCAACCATCTTCACACAACAGAACCTCAGAGGCAGACGTTGTGTCTGATCTCTGAGGATGTGGCCAGCCCCATGGATCTGCCACCTTCTTGCTTGATACTCACAGATGGAATGGATCCATCAAAGATATACCTCCTTTCCTTTGTAATTTGGCCCTATGTGACTCCTATTCTGAAATCACACCAGAAGTTCAGAAGTTGACGCTACACTCTCACACCGCCTCACAGCTTTACCAACTCTCTGGGATTATGATGACCTGACACAAGATGCTAGCAGTTAGAATCCAACTTGAAGCAGAGACCAAGAGAAAACCTTGATAGTGCCAAGCAGGTTTTTTATTTTAAGTTCATGATTATCCATTAGTAATTGAATTTAAATTTTAAGAAATGCCACTTTATTTACCACCAAGAATATTTCCTTTTGATCGGTGGACATACCATGAATGTTCCTAACTAAATCACTATCACTACCGCATTCTTGGAGTGTTGTAAACTAGTCCATGAACTTGACACTGTTTCTAAGAATGATAGTCTCAGATTTGCCAGGTTACAATAAAGGCTTGTTTATTTTCATGGCTCACCTTGGATAACTTATTTTGCCTGGAAGTAGATCCCAGGGCCTCATACATGCAAAGCTGTTCTACCACGGAGATATACCCCTAATATTCGTGGGTAAAAGGGGAAGAGCTACGTAAATAATATTGTTAAGGATCTTAGTAAATGAATATGGAAAGTTCTCATGTATTTCTTTGTTCTGTTTCTTGTACATTTAACAGACAAAGCCACCCACCCAGGCCCCCATGTTCTACCTTAAATGCAAGTTTTAACATTGTTGAAATAGGACTTTAGTTTTCAGCCTTGCTGCTTGGTCCTTGTCTTCTGAATTTTTTGAGCCTTTCTCAATTTTACTCAAGATTGCAAGATACAAATTTCAATTTCGTCTATTTAATTAAACTCCATAATGTTATTACCCATACTCTTTGTGTTTTTGGTTTGAGTAGCTTAATCTTTCCAATATGTAGGAAAATTGGCTAAAGTCATTTTTTTCCAGGTCATAATTCTTTTCTTCTTGTGGCCTTTTTTTCTTACTTTTAAATGAATTTTTATTGTCAAGTAAATGACATGTTATTCACTGAATGAATATTTCTGCCTGTCCACAGAGTGCCTTGCATTGATTATCAAATTAAAGTATCCCTCCATCAATTTTCATGTTTTATGCCTTTAATTCTTAATTATACATTACTGCAAAAGTATTTTATTTTTGATTTTTAAATGATTTGTTTTTATGTTAACCCAATACTTTGGCTTTATTTATTTTCTGACTTTTTAAAATTATCATTTTTTTCTATTTTTTAGATGAATGTGTCCTTTACAAACAACCTGCAATGAGATTGTATTTGCTTGGCTTTTTAACATCAGAGCAAAATTAATTATTTTTATTTAAGTTTCATAATGTATTTTATGTTTACTGTCACAGATAACGTGTGGTCTATGGATGCCTGTCTTGGCTCATGCTGTGAAGCCCCAGGAGACATTTTCTCCACTGTGCCTGTCTTCTTACGTTTCACACCATGTTTCACACCATGTTTTTTTTCTGTGATGACAAGAACATTGACTGATTTTGAACTTGAAGTCCATGAACATTCTTGAATTTTAGGCTTAAGACTCAAAAAGTCTTAACATGAAAATTTTATAATTAAAGTCTGAAAATAGATTTCTGAAACATTAAAATTGAAAGCTAAAATCTTGAGTTCAGTACTGCTGTACAGGTGACATATTCAATGCTTCTGTCCTTACCTTCACTCTTGCTGTCATCGTGTTGCTATTCCTCTGCATAGTCAGAAACTTCAGTGTCCACTTCATGCTCCTCCACGAGCTGGACTTGGTTTTCAGAGCATGTGAAAGTAATCTATGAAGCTACTTAATTTTCCTACTCTTTGCTTGAGTAGTACAGCAACACAAATTCTATCTGTTCTGGCTCATGTCTTAGATAATTTAAATCTTTTGTGGGATAACATTTCTAAGGGAAAGTTCAAAGGGTCTTGCTGTTGTCAGGGTCTCTACATCCTTAGGCTCTTTGGGTTTCATCTGTCCATCTCCAAAGGCAGATAAGAGAAATTTAAAGGCTCAGCAATAAAACTCTTGCTGATATGAAATAGGAGGTGGGCCAGGAAGATAGCTCCCTGGATAAAGGAGGCCACGGCCAGAGCTGACAACCTGGGTCCAATCCCTGTGTCCCACAAGGTGTAAGAAAGGAGTCATTTCTACAAATTGTTCTCTGGCCTTCATGTGCACACTGTGGCATGCGCATGCCCACACAGCAGACACGTGGGTACACAGACACATGATAATAAATACAGCATAAATAAATAGATGATAGATAGATAGATTGATTAATTGATATAGGGAGATATATTATAGATAGAGATAGATGGATAGATAAAGGTAAATAGATAGAAGATTATAGGTAGACAGACAAATAGATAAATAGATATAATAAAAATAATTTAAAACATTATGGAGTATAGGAGATTAGAAGTGATAAAAAAAAAAAATTTGTCTTTCAAGACGGTGACATATTCTATGGCCATACCTGATCCCATCAAAACAATGACATGGAGGGATGTAGTGCCAACTGGGAACTAAAGAGAAGAAACCTCTCTAGGATTTTCCTCCACCTGCTTAACTGAAGGCGGGCATATACTTATACAGATATGTGGAGCTAGATTCGGGTATTTGTAGGGATAGAGACTTATGTTTGGATGCATATGTATAAGTAGCACAACACCAAAAGACAATGTCCTTCTCTCATCTGTCATCTGTGGCCCTCGGCTATCAATGATCTCGTCTGTTTCAGTTTACATGCTTTAGACAACCTGTCCTGTACAGTTTTGTCATTGGTGTCTGCTCTTCTCTCTGCTGCCCGGTGTTGTCTTACATCACACTGAATTCCTCGTCACCTTCTCTCGTTCCTTCAGGATTGCTCTTCTAAATGTTGTGAGCCTGCCTCCGTTTGATTCAATATCAGAAATGGCGTAAACCAAAGTCATTAATTTTAATAGTTCAAATGGCCAAATTATGAAGAATTACCTTTTAAGAAAGAAGTGAAAAGAAGCCATTGCATTACAAATTTGGCTTTAATAGAAGCTCTAACCACCTTCTAATTTCTTCCACCCAAATGCCAGCTTTTGAGACACCCCCCCTCCCCGCATGGCTCCAGGGTGGTAAATTTGAAAAACATTGCATTTCTGGTTAAATTATGCGCAGGGTGAACTTGTGTCTCTGTTACTCCTGATGTTGCTTTGGGGTCTACGATTTCTTGTTTCGCTTATAGTGTCCCATATGCCCTTGTGAATGCCATGTGCCTCAGTCTTCCACACACCTGTCAGTGGAAAGATTCAGTTGAGTTCCACATTTTTAAAAGGCAACAGCTGATGAGGAGGGAATATTGATTAAGATTTACTGTTATTTTAATGGCACATTTGAAGTTTATTGATTGTAGTTCCCTTTGAAAAGCGAACCTTGACAAAAAGAAAACCAAATTTACATTTTTTTCACTGAAATTGCCTAATTACACATCTCAAAAATATATTCTGAATGACTGAAAACATCTGTCCAAAGGTGGGAGGGGCACCGGATGTGGAGGCATCTTTAGAAACCACATCAATTGAGAAGGAATGCTAAAAGCCATCTATTTTTTTCCTAAGTTTTTGCATCCAGATCTGTTATCAACCATTTAAAAAGCCATTAAATTTTAGTTTCCTTAAAAGCTCGTCCTATCACAATAATCTCTCTTTTCATCAAAGTCTACTGTGTTTTCATCTCATATTTGACTTCCTGAGGTTTATTGCATTTGAGTCAGATAGCTCTCAAGTTTTTCTGCTGGTTCCTATAATAAAAAATGTCTCTCTAGGAACAGGACTCACCGCCCCCTGAATCCCGTGCTCTCTCTTTTCTGTGTTCAGTCCTTTGATCAGGGAGATGGGGATCTTATTTTCACTGGCTGCTCATAAACAGCATGTATGACTTGTCTTGGCTCAGCATCCTTCCCTGCCTCCTATGACTCTAAATTCCAACCAGCTTCCCTGGGATTTGAAGTGATGTCACTTAAGGAAGAACATCTGGCTTTGTCTTCCTACTTTGGCCCTTGTTCCCTGTTCGCCCAGCTATCATATTGATGACTTCCCATCAGCCCAATCTAGTAATCACAGACCAAGAATCAGTAGAGACACATGGAAAAATACAGACAGACACTCAGACACACCTTACAACTGGGAAAGAATTGCCTTCAATCTCGTTTTACTCAAATTGCTTCATTTTATTCTGTGGGTTCCCTTTACATCCTATATCGCAGAAGTTCTTTGTGGTTCCTAGAAAGTTACTAAGCAAAGGTTTCTTGTTACCAGCTGGACTGGAAATGTGAACCTCTTCTCTATTTCCAAACTTACTTCAGTGGGATGGTGGAAGGGACATTAAGAGTCCTTCATTCCATATATTATAATTTACAAAGCAGTAATCCAAATACTTCATACTACAGATCAATCTGCCTGAAATTATTCTGAACAAATGAGAGAGTAACATTTTCTTTTTGACTGTGGAGAAGTCAGTGGAGGCCTTGGGCATATATGTACATAGGTGTGTACATGACTGTGTGTGCATGCCCAAGGGTCTTTCATCAGATAGATTCATCAGACAGATAAAGAAAATGTGACACTTATACATAATAGAATTTTATGCAATAATAAAGAAAATAAAATCATGACATTTTCAGGAAAATAAATAGAGCTGGCACTTAGCACATTAAGCAGAAAAAGACAGACTTTAAAAATGATGCATATTTTCTCTCATATGCAGAACCTAAATTTAAAATTGTTTGTTACAGGAGTGCTGGAGACGTGGCCCAGCAGTTAAGAGCACTGCCTGCTCTTGGAGAGACCTGGGTATGGTTGTCAGCACCTACATGGTAACTCACAATGATCTGTGACTCTAGTTATAGGAGATCAGATACTTTTTTTTTTTTTACTTCTATAGGCTCCTACATGCACATGGTGAAACACACATGCAGTCATATACTCAAACATATGCTTTAAATAAATTAATTCATTAATACTTGGAAATAAATAAATAAAATTGCTGTCTGAGTTGTGTCTATCTTCTTTAACCACAGCACTATGAAGGCAGGAACAGATGAATCCCTGAGTTCAAGGCCAGCCCAGACTATAGAGCAAATTCCAGGCCTGTCAGGCTTACACAGAGACACTTTGTCTCAAAAGATGCTAAATAAATAAATATAATTGTGTGTGTGTACATTTGTGTGTGTATGTACGTGTGTGTGTGTGTGTGTGTGTGTGTGTGTGTGTGTGTGTGTTAGAAAGAAAGGGGATTGGAAAAAAGAGGAAAGAGTCTTAAGATAGGGAGAAATAGAAAGTAGTAGAATTCATGTAAAAGGAAAGCAGAACTAACTCAAGGAAGGATGTAAATCATGTAAAGGAAGGGGAACACAGAAAAGAGTAATTTAGAAAGAGAATAATGATATCAAAGTATAATGGCACATATGTATGAAGATGCCTTGATTAAACCCATTACTTTGTATACTAAAGTAATTTTTAAATATATATATTTAAATTATATATATAATATTATATATACATATTAACCAAAAAATCAGGTAAAATTGAGATTGATTAAGTGGTCATCATTATTTCTGAGTGCCTTAACTTGATTGTCAATTGTTCTGTCTTTGCTTCAGGGAGTCTGTCCATTATTTGTGCTGCTTGACCAAGTAGCCTCTTTGAAAACAGAAGGCATCACCAGTTCCCAGAGCTAAATCATGCTCTGTGACCAGAGAACATGGTGTACAGACTGAGTTTATGATTCTTCAATTTAAATACCTATTGCAAATTTTGAGGGCAATCTGCTTAACTTTAGTGATAAGTTATTCAAATTCCAAATAACAGAGACTACAAAAAACATGTCAGATGCAGAGAGTAAAATTCAAAATGAAAGAAAACGTGATAGCCATGGTCTCTATTTTCTAAAGTTGATCACCAACGGAGGATCTTAGAGATGGATATGGGATTGTTTTGTTTGAGATGGGATTTCATGTGTCCCAGGCTTGTCTAAAACTCAGGAAGTAGCTGAGGGTGATATTAAACTTCTGATCCTCCTGCCTCCACTTTTCAAGTGCTAAGATTATAAGTGTGCTGAACCACCACCTCCAGTTTACAGGTTCCAGTGGAGGGGGAAGCCCAAGTTTCATGCATGTTAGACAAGCATTATACCAACTGCATAATGGCCCTAGCAATGGTATTGGTGGTAACAGAATAGTCTTACAAGGAAAACCACAAATACCAATGAAAATCTGTGGTCTTTGAAACATCAAAATTACCAGAACTGACATAGGAAGAAATAGAAAGTTAGACTATCTATGAAAGAAATAGAATCTATTCTTCTCAACCAGTGGTTCTCAACCTTCCCAATGCTGTGACCCTTCAATACAGTTCCTCATGTCGTATTTACCCCAAACATAAAATATTTTCATTGCTATATCATAACTGAAATTTTGCTAGTTGTTAATTGTAATGTAAATCTGATAAAGTGAGAACCCACTAAAATCTGAGTCAAGAATTTAATAAGAGGTACAATGGGAACAATACACTCATGAATACAGAACAAAGTAGATGCTGCTGCTGATCCATCTGTCAGTATCCTGCTGTCCTACCCAAGAGCAATGGGAACCAACAGCAAGCCACACTTCACTGCTTGCTCCTGTTCAGAGTACCCAAAAGAGTGCATGTTCCCTCTCCTTTATTCTTATGCTGTCACGTAGGCAGAAAAAAACATGCCCTATGGCTTGTCACCCCAGTACAATTAACTGAATGGATTGAATTCCCACAATAATCAGATATGTAGGATATTTGATATGCAATGCCTATGAAATAATCATTCAACGCCCAAAGAAGTTGACGCACAGGTTGAGAACCACTGTTCTGAGTCTTCCCCCACAGAAACAGTCTCCAAGTTGACAGTGATTTTTTCAAACATATGGAAAGAGAACATCTAGTTTACAAATGTCTACAGAGATGAGAAAAGGTAGAAATATTTGCCAAGTTATCTTTCAACACACCTTAAAGCAAAACCATAAAATCAAACATTTGTTATAGAAAAAGAACATGAGTTGCCCACCCTCCTGATCATAAATATTGAAATCAAGATCAAAATATTAGCAAATAGAATTTAGGTATATATAAAATGAAAATTAATAAAGTCCATTCAAGTTGAGTTTACTTTACAAATGTACTTAGTTTAACGTTAAAAAATCTAAACATCAGTCACCAAATTAATGTAAAGTGTCACTTTCCCCCTTAGGTGAGATAGGCTACATTGGGGAAATATATCATAGTTCATTTTTTAAAAAAATAAACTTTTAGCAAATTGGGAAGCAAGGAAAATCTCTTTAATGTAAAGAAACCACAAAATAAACATATACTCAACATATTTAGTGGGTTGAATTCCATATACTTAAGCTTAAGACAGATGCATCTGTCTCATTAATTTTTCTTTTAATTTATTTTACTTGTTTATTTATTTTGTATACCTTGTTCTGCCTGCATACCAGAAGAGGGCACCAGATCTCATTACGGAGAGAGCCACTATGTGGTTGCTGGGAACTGAACTCAGAACCTCTGAAAGAGCAGCCAATGTTCTTCACCTCTGAGTCATCTCATCAGCCTCATTTTCTTTTGAACATTGTTCTGGAAATTCTAATCAATAGAAGGTGAAAAAGGTGAGAGTTCAAAATATTGAGCAAATATTAGAAATGGTCACACACATTAAAACATTGTAATGTTATGAAGAGGAATTTTAAATGACCTAAAATAACTGGAATTATGTTCTATAACCAAGAGCTGGGGGTTTAATATTTACAGGTGTCAGTTCACCTGAGTGAATCTGTAATATCTATGTAATCGCAAATAAAATCTAACAGGTCCTCCTATAAAAATTGACAAGATAATTCTAAAATGTGTATGAAAATGAAGAGGATAAAAATCTTCCAAAGTGAAAATAAAGACAAAGAAGGATTTAATGACTTAATCAGAATATCCTCCAGAGTCTCACAAAGTTTCAGGACTTAAGACTACACAGCTCCACACAAAGGAACTAAGGGAACCGAATGGGAGTCACAGGAATAATGGCTGAGACACATTCATACACATAGGACACATAAAAATTAAGAAAAATATTGGCAAGCTAGACTGCAATAATTAAGAGGGGTTTTTTATATATATAAGAAGACTATTTTGAGTGTAAATAGAAGAGATTTTTTTTTCATCCAGCATCTATTATCTCATATAGTCCCTACATAACAGTTGTCAAGAGTGGCACATCAGGTGCCTATTTAGCCCTAGACAACCATCTTGGACAGTACTTGGTCAGTACTCCATAAAAGAGTTCACTAAAATGGTCACCAAATGAAAATGTTCCCCGCAACACCAGTTCTCAAGCAAATGCACATCAAACCACAATAAGATGTCTCTATGATCAGGCTACAGCCTTTTTAGCATAATGTAAGGCCATTGGTGGTACATGCATTTAATCCCAACCCTTGGCACACAGAGGAAGGTGTATCTTTATTAGTTCAAAGCCAGCCTGATCTACATAAAAGAGTTCTAAGCCAGAAAGGGCTACATAGTGAGACCTTGACTCAAAAGAAAAAAGTTAATGTAATGATACCACTTATCAGAAAAAAAGGGATTGAGAAGCTTGAATATTGTGTGGATAACTTATGAAGTATAAACAGGGGTAACCACTTAATAAAACTGTCTCTCAGTATGTATTAAGTATATATATATATATATATATACTTATATATATATATATATATATATATATATATATATATATATATATATGCCTGCTGCTGACCCTGGATATTCTTGAATATCTCAAAAGAACTGCATACGTGTATGCTCAAAGTACTTAAGAAGAATATCCTACATACATTATGTAACAGTCAAATACTAGGCTAGATCAGTAAGACATGGTATCAGGTATAACAATACCATACTCTGCTGAATAGTGATGAGCATATTAATCTCTAAACCACAAGTTTAAGCAGAAGGTGGACACAGTGGAAGAAAACCCATGCAAAACTTTTCAGTAGAAAGTTTTCTAATATTGAGAACAGGGGCCATATTGTCTCAAAACAGAAAAAAAAAAAAAAAAAGCTGTGGTATTATATTTCTCCGTGTAGGTGTTGGTTACATGAGGTTGAATCCATCCATAAAGTGAACAACCAGTTTTGAAACCAAATGTATTTGACACCAGAGTTTGATCAGTCATAACATGATAGCAAAGGTGGGGAGATAATAGTGATGTGGTCCACTTTTAAAGGGACATGAAACTTGTAATAACCATTTATTTTATTATCTATTTGGTAACAAAAACTGCAGACCTATGGCTAAAAATCCACTGCCACTTAGTGGCAGCCTGTCCTAATTGCAGAATCAGGTACTTAAATCAACTTCAAAACTGTGGATTAAAACTGGCAGAACAAGTTTACACTGGAGGGGTGGTGTGGAGAAGGGGGCAGAGGGGATGAATTTCTTCTTTTTCTCAAGCACTAACTTGTAGAACAGAATTAATTTCCTCCAGACTCTTTCAACCAACTGATTAAAATATTCAGTCTTTACAGGAATACTTACTGTTTGCTATTACAGTTACATCATTAAAAATAAAGCCTGTTGACTTCTGAGCAGTGTCTTTGGGCCAGATACTGTTCTGGTGTCTTTGCACAATTTTTTTGCTTACGTATTATAATGTCTCTATGAGGAGATGATAGCTATCCATTTTAGGGATGAGAGTACGTGCCTATGCTGAGATTTACCACCTAGCCACCAAGGGACCAGTTGTAATCCTTGTTCATGTAGGACTCCAGACTCCTCACTCCCTTGTCCTCCACAGTGTCAAAGTTGAACATTTTATCTTCATATCAGTCCAGGGATCTGAGTCCAGGGATCTGAGTTTAGGTCCCGAGTGTCAGGAATTCAGCAGGAACCAAAAGCAAATCATTTCCTTGCAAGCCAAGGACTCAGCTTTCTCATCTGTGAGTTCCAACATTTACTCAGATGATCTCTGAGGTCCCTTCCCACCACATCATCTAATGGCTCCTGAGTACAGAAGAAAGACATTAATCTAAGTCACTCGCAATATGCTTTTACAGTGTGGTGCAACTATTTTTAGAGCATGGCAGAATAAGAGCTCATTTCATGGAGCCAGTCACAAATTTCCCACAATCTTTGGGGGAAATCCAAGCCTGAGTGACTCTAATGTTTAATGAGATGATGTAATGCAGGAAAATATATAGCGGGAAGGAAATTTTATTACTGTGAGTAAATGCACATTTTCAAATGAATTACAGGACTTTAAGAAGTCAATGTATATGCCCCCTGGGAGAGGCAGGGGAGATCACCTAAGACTTAAAAACAGAGTCTGTAGTGTTCCTTTGCAGGCAGGCTGAGAACCTCCACAGATGGAAATAAAAGGGGCAAACTGTGGGGAACTTTTAACCTTATGAAGAAAAACAGATGACCTCAGAAAAAATGTCTTCAATTAAGCAAATGAAGGACACCTAGTGACAGGTGCACTTGCCAGATAAAGAGGCTTTATAACAGCTTGTGCTAATGCTTTCATGTAGCAGGGGCATCCTTATGTGAAGCCGGCTAATGTAAAACCCACAGGATTAGTGACTTTTATGAATAATGTGTGAGGCTGGTCTGCCATTCAAATAAGAAAGCAAGTACCCCCAAGTTCAACATGTTTATTCAAAGAATAAGAATAGGAGGAAGGAGGAGGAGGAGGAGGAAAAGGAAGAGGAGCATGCAAAGAGGGGAGGGGAGGGAGGGAGGGGAGGGGAGGGGAGGGGAGGGGAGGAGGGGGAGGGGAGGGCAGGGGAGGGCAGGGGAGGGGAGGAGAGGAGAGGGGAGGGGAGGAGAGGGGAGGGGAGGGCAGGGGAGGGCAGGGGAGGGCAGGGGAGGGCAGGGGAGGGCAGGGGAGGGGAGGGGAGGGGAGGGGAGGGCAGGGGAGGGGAGGGGACACAGTAATAGCATGCTGAGAGAGGCAAATCCAACATGTATCATTCTGAGTCATTTAAATGGCTTGAGGTGTTTCCAAATTGTCATACAACTGTTATAATGGATGGCACATGGGCCTTTAGCAAATTCCAATCTTATGATATCTATTTCAGCACTCAAAATTTTGACAGAGTCTTGGGGACTAAGAGGTTTGAATATTTCCATTTTTGTCACAGTAGCTAGCTTTAAGTAGATTTCTTTAAAAAAAAAAAAAAAAAAAAAAAAGGCCCAATCAGAGATGACCCAGAGAAATGACCTTTCATCCTGCTTTATCTGTTCAATCTCTACAGAGGCATTCCTGAAATTTTTCAGTCATTAGACCGGACTTTATCACATGTGAGCTAAAAATAAACTTAAAGCCCAGGCATCTTAGAGAAAGAGATGGAGAAGTACCTGCAAAAGCGGCAGAGCATCAGGGGGAATCACGTCCTTGAAGGGACTAGCACATCTCATCTTCACTCTGTAGTAACCTTCTGAATGGTGTAGTTCACAGCATTCAAGGGGCTGAACATGGGTAATAAGAGGCTCAAGCACAAAAGGATGATGATGTTATTCGAGGCTTCAACATACCAAGTACTGGTGCCTCTAAGTGTGGCCTGGAGGTTGTTGTACTACAAGGATGAGATACACCTCCCCTCCACACTCAAGGCCTACCCGTTTGAATACTTATTCTCTAGTTACTGGCACTATTTGAGGAAGATTGCAGAAGAGGTGGAACCTCTTGAGAGGAAGTGAGTCAACAGGGTGGAGCTTGGGGTATTATTGCCAGGCAGCACTTCCTGACAGCTTTCTACTTCCTATTACATCAAGATGACTTTGAGGAGGTCCAGCTGCACATTTCTGCTACCTTCCACCATGCCTTTCTCTCAATGATGGACCTTATCTTCTCAAACTAGAAGTCAAAGTAACCCTTTAGTTCCTTCTAAGCAGGGATCTGGTCACAGTAGCGAGGAAGGTAACTAACACATGTTTCTTCGTTGGGGTGTTCCTCTGGGCATCTTCATTTTTCTGTTCTGTTCACACTGAGCAGAACATCTCCTCCAAGTGTCTCTGACCTCCCGGTACAGCTACGCCATTTAGAATGCCATCTAGCTCTGAAGCCATGTCTCCTCTGCCTTATTGTAATCATAAATGCATGAGACGCTCCATTGAGGATAAACCTCACCTTACACTGATCCAATCCAACAAAAAGCCCTCAACTCAGAGCAGCATTGCCTGATGTGAAATAGATCCTCAAAATTACTTACTGGACTCCAAAATTATTTATTAAGTAGATTTATAAATTGCTCACATCTTCTGCCTTCTCTGAGCTCATCTTCCAGCTAAAGACATGAGACATGTTCAAAAGCAACCACAATTTATGGTTAAGAAACCACAGCCAGTCAGAAAGGCCTGATGAAGGAGGAAGGCTTTGAGGCAGACACTAAAAAATGGATGACAAAAAAAAAATCCTAAAACACAGATAGGGCAATATTTCATGCTTTCTTTTGATTTTTTTTTCTTTTTCTCTGGTGGTTTCTTCACTTTCCGTCCTCTGAGAATCTCAGCCTTCTGTACTTGAGGCTTTATCTCTGCTCACCAAATAAGCAGGCTGACCCACAATCCCCTGCGCACTTATGAGTCGGGGAGGGGGATGGTTGGAGGTGGAGCAGCCCCTGCTCAGGCTGCCTTTCATACTGTGCTTAATACAGTGTTGACTGACCTGACCAAACTCTGGGGATATCTCCACCTTCATTGTCCAGTCTCCTCAGCATCTCACAGAACTCTATCTACACCCCCATTTAACTTACAGGGTTAAAGAAGAGGTTTAGATCCTTATCGTGGACCTCCAAAGCCAAACTTGAGTTTCACAATGACATAAAGGAAGTCATTGTGAGTATAGTAACCCCGGGGCCCTCCTTTAACTGAATATCTGAAAGATATGTGAGAATACCACACATTTTATTCCTGAAATATATAATTTCCAGAATTCTCTCTGGCTATTTCAAATAAAATTAGATTTTCCATGGGAAGTCGCTCTTCGTGAACAAGAAACACATTTCATCGTGAAATGCCCTCCCCTAGACTTTGCACAGATCAAGTTACTGAGCAAGGAGCTGGGAAAAAGAACAAGCAGGGATGGACGCTGCCTGCCTTGGATCCCTATTTCCTTCTTTCCAAGTCATTCATGTATCTAAAAGGCCACAGTTTCATCCACACCAAAAGCAAGACACCTTCATCACAAGCCACGCGAGTGCACTTAACCGAGCATTAACAAAGTTCAGGGCATTCAGGGTGACCAATTTCTTTTTCCACTGGGCTCCAAGATGCAGGAGAGAAAGGCAACACAGATCCCTCTCTGGGTTAATGTCGTCAAATTCTGGGGCTATTTAAGTAATTTGTTGGAAGACAATTGAGAAAAAAAAAAAGTCAAGCCTCAAATTTGAACTCTCTGTTTTGCAAGGTCAGTCTTCGTTCTGAGAGACCCTATAATCTGAGAGAGAACCAGATGGGTTCTGAGCAGGCAATAGCAGCATGCCACATCAGGAGTCCAGCGTTTATCAAAACAACACCGCTCGCTCTCCTCCCAGCCAAGATCCTGACAGCTACAATGTAGCTCTGTAATTATCTAGAAAATGTCTGCAGATCAAAATGCGACTCTATTCTCTCATTGCTAGCAGCAACCTTACTCTGCCATTTGGGGTATTTTCTTGCACAGACAGGGCAGACATGAACAGCCAACCGAGATAATGTGCCCAACTTTGAGATTCCTAAATCAGAAGGAAATCTGCCGGAGCTGCTGTCTTTCAGTGGGCCTGGTCACAGGCTCCTGTGACTGGAGTCTAAGACAATGATGATGGTGGTGGTGATAACAGATAGAAAGGAGGATCTGGAGGAGGTTGTTTTATAATTTGGGAGTTTTTGAGACCATAGCTCATGTAGCCCAGTCAGTTGACTCAAGATCCTACTGACCCATGCCTCCTGGGGGTCGGGATTACAGATGCCATCATTACCCTCCACTCCAGAGTTGGTTCTAGTCATACAACTGGGAAAGACAAGGCAGAAAAGGCCAGCTGCCTGGCATCTGTTTCTTTGCAGCCCTGACCTCACTTTGACCTTCTGAGGTGAACCTTCTCCTCTGTCCCCTCTGGGTTCATTTTCTTACACACGCTTTGTCATATTTATTGAAACTGTAAAACCTATGTAAGATGGTCCATCTTCTCTCCCCGCAGCCCTGACTGTGCCACTTCCTTCTGAATCTTCCCTGGCTCCAGGCACCAGTAACCTCATAGCATTCAAGCTGTCAAATGTGAGGTCTTCCACCAAGTGGATTTCTGTTATGCCCATTATGTGTTCTCTCTCTCTCTCTCCTGCCTTCCCTCCTTCTCTCCTTGATTCCTTCCCCTCTCCCCTTCTCTCTCACAGAGTTTATGCTTTTCAAGACTTCTGTAACATGAACCTGTGGCTGTTTAAATGGGAAATACAAACTGTGCAATCTACATTTTCACACACTGTTGTCTGTGCTCCACACCCCTCAGGTCCCTTCTCTTAGCCACTACATAAACACTATTATTGTAAGATCCTACCTTCAGTTGTATTCTCTTTGTGCTCTGCATGTTCTTTGAGTGGCCTAACCACACTCCATAGCAACTGGAAGAGATCTTTCTTTTGAATTACCTTTCTAACGGTGAATTTCCTTTCCAGAAAACATCCCAAAGGTAATTGGAAGTGAGCACATCCACAGTGAGGTCAGGGTCCTCACCATTCCCCTGAATATTCACACACACACACACACACACACACACACACACACACACACACACACATACACACACACCTTGTTTCTGAATGGCTGTTGTTCCTTTGAAATTCCACACTAAATATTTGGATATCATCCTTAGCTCCTATGTTCAATTAATTAATGTCCAGGTTTTATTCATGGCAAGAGGTATTGTTCTCTCCACACCACTGCCTCAGTTTGGGCCCTTGTCACTTCCCATCTCTACGACATTAGAAGCAGCCCTTAATCATGGTACTTAACTTCAGTGACTGCCCCTGGTTTTTCCAAGCCAACCTCAACACTCCCAAGTGTGTTCCACTAAGTGTCATCTAATTGAGCCCATGATTGTTCATCTATCGGCTGGAACTCTTGAGTTATTTCCTATCGAGTTCAATATAAGGGAGGGAGTTCCATTATTCTGTGTCATACCCCTGCCTCAGCACCACCTCTGTACTATGCATGCTTTACTTTGCTCTGTGGCTCAGCTGTGGCTCTCCACCATCTCTGCTCCTGGATAAACCTCTTTCTTTATAAAGAACCTTTCCTGTCATCCAGGAGGCTCTTCCTCACCCCTCCTCTTTCCTTTTAGCCTTTGAGTTTACTTCCTAGGATGGCTGCAGCAAGGTACCTTGACTAGGGTAATGAACTGCCTCTCAGTTCTAGAGAGTAGATGTCTGGATGCTGGCTCTTTCCAGTGGCTGTGAGCAACTCTGCTCCCTGCACTTCTCTGTGTTCTCACAGACTCAGACAATCCTGGCTTTGAGACAGCTTTCTCTCTGACTTCACATCTTCTCTCTGTACATGTCATGCTCCATTTAATATCCTTCCCCTACACTTTTTAAAGATGCCAATCAAAGTGTATCAGGACCCACCCAAGTGACTTCACTTTGGTTTCATCAGCTGCAAAGACTGTATTCCTAAATGAGGTCACGTTCACAGGTATTGAGAAAAAGACTTCCTTAACCTCCGTAGATTAAATGTCCACACATCTATTTGCATAGCCACTCCCCTTCCTTACAACTGACATCATCACCTCATGTCTTCACTTACCTGTAGGGCACTCTTAACCCAGAAAGTAAGAAGCCAAAGACCCCAAAGCATACATGCCTTACTAATTACTGTCCTTACAAAATACTGACCAACTCCTTCTGTGGCTTGCTGGTAGGCCCAGGACCAACAAAAGTGAAGACCAAAGTTCACTCTAAAGTTCAGAGTCTGACATAGCTTCACATTGTTACCCTCAAGCAAGAGGGAGCAAAATGCTGCTGGACTCACATCAGGCTGCACATCAGAGCCGCCATTGCTATGGTGCTGGGAAGAGGTGGGAGGAGAGAAAAGTCTAGGATAAAATCCACCTTAGAGAGGGAAAAAAGTGGCCTGGGAACATCCTCCACCCACAAGGGATCTTAGGGTCCCTTTTCCTCTCAGATCAAGTGGGAGCCTGCTGTGCCTCCTGTGCACCCAGGCAGAGAGAAGGGAGGGAACCAAAATGAAATGACTAGTAACATATTGCATCTTAGAACAAGCAGTACACACTTCCCTTTTGTTTTGTTTTGTTTTTTGTTTTGGTGACTCCCTGAATTTAAGTAGGGCTGCTTGCCTGAGCATGGAGATGGAGATCTTTACTGAGCGTAGGCAGCATACCAGCAGCTACACTACTGAAGAAAATGATTCCTCTTAACCCAGAAACCAGTAAGTGCCAGTAGTTTCTCAGGAAAGGGCAGGGCCTCCTGAGGTCTTCCCCATCCTTGAAGGAATGTTGATGAGTTTCACCTCATGCTGGTCTAGCGCAGTACTGCAGCTGTTATGAGTTTATAAGAGCGGCAGCCATGCCATTTCCAAGAAAATAGTTTTCCAACTCTCCTCCCCATCTTCTGCTCTTACATTCCTTCCTTACTGCGCTCTCTTCTGCAGGGTTTCCTGAACCTTGAGAGTTGGGAGGTCACAGTATAGATGTTCCACTTAGGGATGTGATCTCAACAGAAAATGGGACAGAGATTCCTTAGGAAGAAGAGTGGGAGGGCCTCAGAGAGGGGAATGGAGAATGTAATGATGCTAACACACTTTGCATTTTGTGTATATTCTTTAAAGTAGACAAAACAAAGCCATATAATGCTGATAACCTTTACTGACTATACATTTAGGAAAGAAAAGAGGCAGAAAATTCTTTAGACTTTTTTTTGATTAACACTTAGAATTCCTATTCTAATAATAATTTTTTATTAAACCCACATATAATAAAGACTCATTTCTCCTGACATCTTATTAAATTAATTATTATCTTCTACCTCTGTCCTTATTTGGCAGTAAATATCAAAAGATCCTTGGAGAAACTGTTGTTCCTTGGAATCTAGTGATGGTGGAAACATTGAGAAGCACCAAGGCTTTTCAGCACAATCCAAACAACACTGTGGCTGGGAGCTCTGCTATCAGCAGGCACCACACCCCAGCCCCCAGAAAGTCTAGTCCACACCTCACCCAAATAATGCAAGTTCAATTACTGCCCCGTTAGGAGGAGAAGGGATAAAGAGATATCAGACCAGCTGTCAAAGACAATGGCCTTGAAGACTGTAAGCTGGAACCCATATTGGGCACTGCTTGGCTGACCAAGAACCTGAGACTAGATAGCCCAGGGACCTAGGTAATACCAAAGAGCACTTTTCTTAAATAAGAAAAAAACACGTAGTGATAAAAATAACTCCTAAGGACATTCTGCTATACTCATAGATCAGTGTCTCGTTCAGCCAACATCAGAGAAGCTTCCTCCTGAAGCAGATGGAAACAATCACAGAGACCCACAGCCAGACAGTCTGCAAAGAGTGAGAGACCTTGGAAGACTCATCTCTAAACGGGATGTCTCCATCAAACCCCTCCTCTCAGAGCTCAGAGAACCCCATGAAAGAGGATGTGGAAAAAGTCTAGGATCCGGGGGTGGTTGAGACATCAAGAAAAGAAGGTCCTATAAATCACCGTTCCTCAACCTGTTGGTCAAGTCCCATTATAGTTCATAACAGTAGCAAAATTGCCATTATGAAGTAGCGAAGAAATTATTTTTATGGTTGTGGGGATCGTCACAACATGAACAACTGTTTTTAAAGGGGCGCAGCATTAAGAAGGTTAAGAACCATTGCTCTAAATCAACATGACAGAAGCTCATATGAATTCACGGACTGAAGCGGGGCTGCACCAGGGCCTCTGTGTTTATATTATGGCTTCTGTTTCAAAGTTTGTATGGAATTAATGAGTGTGAATGAGTGGAACTCTGGTTCTTGTGCCTTCTGATTTTGTGTAGTCAAAAGTTTCTCAGTCCTGCCAAGCCCTGAGGTTTAAACAAATCTTTCACCCACAGACCCACAGCCACTCATAAATAATTGACTGAGTGGCTTAATATTAATTACAAGCTGTTTGGCCTATGGCTCAGGTTTATTACTTGCTACCTCTTACACTTAAATTAGCCTACAATTCTTGTCTATGTTTAGTCATGTGGCTTGGTACCTTGGCACAGTGCAACATTCTCATCCTGCTTCCTCTGCGTCTGGCTGGCATCTCCTGCTCTGCCTTTCTTCTTCCCAGCATTTTCCTAGGCTGGTAGCCCCACCTCTATTTCCTGCCTGCCTACTGGCCAATCAGCGTTTATTAAGCCAATATGAGTAACAAATCTTTACAGCATACAAGAGCATTACCCCAGGCTTTGGGGCTCTTTTCTAGTTGTTCATCTTGTTCAACTCTGATGTGATTGCTTTTGTTTTAACTTACTGAATTTCATTTTGTTATATTTTTTAAAAAGTGGATGGATGAATGGATGGATGGGTGGATGATAGATGGATGAAAACTTAACAACTAGGGTAAAGGTTAACACCTAAACTGTCACACCTCCTGAGAGGGGAAAGTATGTTTTCTCCAATAGTGTGCGACTGGGCATATCAACCACTCAGGGCAAGCCTCATGTTCAGGAGTAGTTGACCAACATGTGATGGACTCCCCAGTGTGTGTGTGTGTGTGTGTGTGTGTGTGTGTGTGTGTGTGTGTGTGTGTGTGTTTGGTTGTTTTATTACAATTTGGTGGGTTGGGGAGATATTTCATTTGGGGTGGTTATTGTATTAAGTTTCTGTTTGCTTTTGAAGAAAGAACGTAAAGTTGGGTGAGTAGGGAGGAGGAAAGAATATGATCAAAATATATTTAAATATTTTCTATATAATAAAAGTATAATAAAAAAGAAGACCCTAAAAAGGCCTCATAATCAGTTTTATATAAAAGTTTAAGGAAGTCCTGAGGGTATGCACATGTGGATGGGGGGTTCACATGTGTATTCAGTGCACATGTGTGTGTGCACATGTGTGTGTGCACATGGAAGCCAGAGATCAACTTCAGATTATTCTTCAGAAGCCATCCACCCTGTTTTCAAGACACAACATTACTCTGAGACCTGGGGCTAGCTGGTTTGAGTAGGCTGGCTTCCCAAGCTTCATGGGTCTTCAATCCCTGCCTGTCCACCACTGGTAATACATGCATGAATCACCAAACTCAGCTTCTCACCTGGGTGCCAGGGATCCGGGTCAGGTTCTCAGTGTGCACCAGACACTTTAGCACCCCAGCCCCATAAACGAGCCCTTTAATGGGGTGCACATGGCAGCTACCAAACTTCTACTGACACTACCAAAGCCATGACGTACCACTGTATGATGGTGGCATGATCCTCTAAAAGCCAGTCCAATCCAAGTAGGAGGAACAACACCGCATATCAGCTATGGACATAAAAGGCTGGGTCTGGATGAGTATTTGGCAAGGTACTAAGGAAAGAACACAATCTTTGGAGCCTTCATAGTTTTCAGAGCATCCTCAAAGCCTTATTATTTCAGACCTTCTCAGATCTAAAGGGAACCCATTCAGAACAAGACAAGTACAATTATAAAAATCCAGCCAGTGAAGATTCAGCAAAGAAATAAATATTCAAGTTGTTGTAGATTGAAATGACTGGGGACTGGTTTTCACACTCAGAGACATGACACTTGGATATGTGAAAATGGGTGAGATGTGGGAAGGCTCTGCTTGTTTGAATGACTCGGAGCTGTTTGTGCCTGGTTTGTTCCAAATGAAGAGCCCAAATAGGCCCAAGAGAGAGATATTTCCCTCAGCCATACCTGGTTAGCCTTGCCCTTGAATCCCTGATAGGTTCTTACTTCTTGACACCAGCCCCATCAGTGCAGGAAGTGAAACTTATTGAGCTTCATTATGCTGGGCTTAATTCTTAATGAAGTGAGTGGTGTTATTCCAAAGAATGGGTTTGCTCATGAGTTCTTTGTTAAGGAGGCCCAAGAGAACCATCAGAACAATGCCTCGCTAGAACAATGCCTAGTTGGGCTCAACTGACAGGCACAGGAGGTTCTGGACAGCACAGGGAGAGCAGCAGTGCAGGCCCTTCTTCAGGCTACAGTCACTCTTTCCCAGGTGTCCTTCCTGGGTACCTACACTTCTCTGGGCCCCAGATTCTTTTATTATTATTACAAATAATCTGAGCCACATTATTTGAGGAGAATTATATGTGATTCTTATCTCTCTTACAATCATCACAAACCTCAGTGACTTAGAACAACCCAATTTCTCCTCCAGATCTCTGGGTCAGAAGTCTGAATGGGTCTCACTGGGCCCAGATCATCCTGTCAGCAAAGATGATACTCTTCAGGAGCCCCCAAACCAAGGAAGGGAAGCTGTTTCATTTCCTTTTTCTCATTTCCAGAACATTCTTTATCTCTTCCAGCAATGTCAGCCTGGGTCCTTCTCCATTCACCGTCTCTGTGATACCCTTTTCTGCATGCCTGTGTGATACCACTGACTCCAATAACTCAGTTGTCTCCCAATCTGAACATCAGCTAATGATCAGCCTTAACTTTTTACCCTTTGCCATTGGGCCTGGCATACTCACAGATTCTGAGGGTTGGAACATGGACACCTGTGGGGGCCACTGTTTTGTCTACCACATCAATCACACAAAACCATGTTTCTGTCATAATTGCCTCCAGTCCACTCTGGACTTCTCTGGAGTCTGAAGGACGAATTTCATGCAACTAGAGAGAAATATGTCAGCTTTCTGAACATTTGATGTTGGAGGACGTAAGCAAAGCTGTGAGAATGTCAACATTATAGAGCACATATAACAGCTGCCGTGTCACAGGGCTCATCACAGAAGCTATTTGTCATACTCAGAATCTCACAAGATGTAGATGGGATCAGCATTTTCATAGGACAAGACTGGGATTCTGGCGGTTTGAATGATTTGTTGGAACACAGACCCACGTGGATTTGAACAATTTCAGATTTTATGGTCTTTGTAGCACATTAGTCTATCCCAGTTACAAGTGCCTTGACCCATAAAGTTCATGGTTTTGAAATGAAAATATAAGAACTACACAGGCTCCTTTATCCTAAGGGGTTTTTTCCTCCTCGATTTTTTGTTAGATTTATTTTATTTATTTGGAATTTTCAAATTATTTTTAGTTTTAGTTTATAGAATTTCAGGGTGGGAAGCAGAATTTGGGGTGGATAGCTCATCTAGACTTGAGTCTCAACCCTTCTGCCTGCCATCTATGCTCCTAGTAGTTCTGATCCACGCTTGTTTAAAACATGATCATGAGGTCTATCTACTTCATAGAGCTGTCATGAACATTAAAACCATCTCAAGTACCTGATAAAGCACTGATGTTTAGTCTCTCATGTCACAAGATCTGTGGTGCCACTAATCACTGGGCTCAATCTGCTACTTTCATGAGGTAACTCCTGTCTGCATACTCCCTAGTTTTCCTCATCAGGGTCCCTACTCTCCCACAGCCTGCTAAGCATCTCCACCTCAATGCTTTGCCAATGCCTCAAAAACCATTGCATACAGACCTGACCTCTGCCACCCCACAGTCCACTTGGGCTCCTATTTGCCTAGTTCGTATTCAGGATATACACCACTGGCCCAGCCTTCCAGGTCAGCGACTTAAGTGCCTTCTTGGCTCCTCTTCTCCTACAACTACCGAGTTATAGTTGTCACAATGGATAGTCCCCTCCATCAATCTCACCATCAGTCAGTCAGGGGGAATCTCTCTTATGTCCTCATGGGACTTCTCACTGTCAGGGGCCATCACTTCCAGCCTCTCTGCCATGACTTACAATTCTATAAGAGTGACAGTTAATCATGACTATCAACCTAACTAGATCTTGAATCACCTAAAGGACAACTCCTCTGAGAAATGGTGAGAGAATTTCTGGGAAGGTTGAAGTAAGAAAGGAAGACTCACCAGGAATGTGAATAGTGCCACCACCCCATAGCCTGAGGTCCTGTACTGAATGAGAAAGTGAGTGACCCGCCAGCCTTCATCTGCTTCCCCTCCCTGACTTGGAACATGATGCAGCCAGAACCTCTCCCATGCCTCCCCTACCATGGTGGGTTTCATTCCCTCAAATGGTGGATCAGAATAGACTCTCCTCTCCTTGCTTCCTTGGGTTGTTCTTTGGATAGTCTGTCACAGTAATGAGAAAGAAACTAATGAGCAACGTCACTTTCCTGGACAAAGGTCTTTAATACTTACCAGATGCTTCTAAAGCTACACCCAAACTGCTTATGACTTCTCAAAACCTTCACCAGCTCAGACCCTGTCCCTGTTCTGCTACCAGTTCCCATCACTGCCACAGTGCCGTCTATACTGCAGGTGAATCAGAGTCCACTCTTGTGTTCCCTACTATTACCAAGCTCATGTTTTTTACATGCTATGATTACAAACATTCCCAGTGTTCTCCAAATCAATGTGGCTTCTTCCTAGCCTTGCTTGAGTCTGTTAGAACTTGAATGAACCAATAAAACGTTCACTGAATAGTACTGTTTAAATACCTTTATAGAACATAAAGGTGACTATGATATACAATCTATTCAGTGCTTTATTTGATCATCTGTGCATAAGATTGACTCTGGTTATACCTTTTCAAGAAATTGACAGACCTCTCACACCTGGGCAAGCACTGCTTGCTTATAGGCTCCTCCAACTGTGTGGCTGCATGGATTTGGAGATCACAACTGTGCCTCATCTCTGAATTGGCTCTCCTTTTCATGCCTTTCCATTGCCCTCCATCAAGGGAGTTTCCAGACCTCCTGGTACATTTATTAGCTATGGATCCTTGCAAACACTGAGGTCGTTATACTACCCTCTGGAGAGCCAAGCATCTGGGCTGTTTATATGATTGTCATGAGAAAACTGAGCCCATAACAAGGTCCCAAGCTCGGATGATAACACTCACATTATTAAGGGAATGCTACCCACCAACACACATATGGGGGGGCGGATTCATTAGCTTGGCTTACATAATAAGGGTTGGGTAGCCACAGACTAGCTTTCTGCATTCTAGGGAAGCAGAGAACATGGTCACAGCTGAACACTCAGCAGCTCTAACCTGGTGGAGTAAGTCACTGGTATTAAGTCAACACTAGAAGACCACCAGAGCAGCAAAGTGACATCAGAGGAGCTGAGCAGTTCTGACAGCGGCAAAGACAAAGTACGTCCATACTGCTGGCTCCTCAGTCATCTTAGTATTTGAGTTTCCCATTGGAAAGTGTCACCCACTTTAAGGGCAGGTCTCCCCTGCTTGTTAATCTTCCTGGAAAACACCCTCACAGACATGTCCATAAGTGTGTCTCCCAGGTGACTCTAAGCCCCATCTAGCTGACAATGAAGAAAGGATGAGATAGCAAGGCCTAAGAGTAGAAGACTACCCAAAAATCAGGAAGGGTCTCAGGCAAAGGATACAGCCCTCTATTGCTAAGTGGAAAAAATACCCTGAAACTTAGTGATTTAAAACAAGTGTGTATGATCTCACAGACTCTGTGGGTCAGGAATTCTAAGGCGCTAATGCCAGGTGGCTCTGGCTTATGTGTCTTCATGAGGATGCTGCCAATATCCCAGTAAGGACTTCAGTTATCCAAAGGCCAGACTGGGTTCTCAATCTCACTTGAGTGTTATTAGCAAAGAGCCTCCACCCTTCCCTGTGTTAACCAGGGGCCTGGAGTCTCAATGTCACAAAGTCTCTCCAAGAGGCTCCTTAAGTGTCCTCATGCGGTGACAGCTGACTTCTCCAGAGTGATGTAAGAGAACGGGCAAGAAGACAATGAATTCCTCATACTTTCTTCAGCTTAGTGTCACAAAGCACACACCATCACCCTAGTCATTGGAAATGAGTCACTATGTCTAGCCCACCCTCACAGGGGTGGGAAGAGACTTTCCTCTCACAGGGGCACCTATCAAAGACTCTGAACATACCTTAAAAGCACCACAGAATGGGTGCGGGTCAGGTATGGAAGAATAGCAAGGAATTTTGTGGCGTACGTTACTTGGCAAGAAAAATACTATGTGTTTTTAATCCTTGTTATTCTAACAACCACATCTCTCAGACACAGTGATGTCACTTTCAGGCCTGGCAATCTATGACTCTGCAGTTATGCAGTTTTGAGAATCATGTTTGCACATCCAGAGCCAGTGAGCAATTTCATCAAATTATTATACAGGTCTTTTAGATCAGGAGCCTTTGAAGAAACCCAGGCTAAACTCACTGACCTCAGTCTGACCTCCCAGGCTGCCCTGACTGGAGATGCTAGATAGGAAGTGTTAAATAATTTACATATTTTCCCCTGTGTATTGAAGTCATATAATTTTGAAACAAGAGATAACTTTGTCCCTGCAGAGGCTCCCCCACTCCATCTCAGATAAAAATAAGCAAAGCTGCTTTTAGAAGCTTTGTATACTTTTTCCCCTTCTGACAGCCTTCAAGTGGCAGCATATGATTTGGTCCCGAGACATACAAAGTGTTTTAATTAAAGGTTGTCTAAAAATACAGAACGTTTCCACAACCACATCTGCCATTAACTCTTCTGACATTTCGGGCAGCAGTAAGTCCCAGAAAAAGCTTTACATATTCAAAGGGATCTGAGTGTGCCTGTGCAGGGCTGTCTGTTTGCACCAGCAAAACCAGAAAGGCGTGTTTACAATCAGTGGCCACAGTAATTATAGGCGCTGTGGGGCCTCGCTGCAATTTGTTGCTACAACTTGAGAAACAAGCTTAGAGATGCTGTGGCATTTTTGCTGAATGGCTTACTTAGGCATTCTAGGAGAAGCAATGGTAGGCATGTTGCTAGACTAGTCCAATAGACTGGCTTCTCAACACAGATAATAGCCAGCTCTTCCAATGACCTTCAACATGTCAGAGAGTACCTATGGGCCTGAGCTGTTTTAAATCTGTAGTTGCTATTGAACAATGAAAATATACCACATCAGTGGAAGCACCTGTATCCAAGGAGACCTGCTGTGCCCTTTTGTGTTTCCTTCATTGTGACTGTTCAGTCCCTTATGATGGTCAAGAAAGACTTTTGTTCCATGGGTGCTGGAAAGTGGGGCTAAGCAGTATATATGTTGCAGAGAAAAGATCTGAGTTCAAATGATTGCTCCATCCTTTACTAGGTGAGGGCTACGCACTAACTACCTACTGTCTCTACATTTTCATTTACCTATCTATGCAAATTGGCTGATTATACAAACTATCTTATTTAAATGAGAAAATTCCTTACAGTTTCATGTGTTTAAACACTTGATCCCAAGTTAGTGGCACAGTTTGAGAAAGTTATAGAACCTTGAAAAGAAGTATGTCACTCCCCACTTTCCTGGATTTGGGGACTTATAGCCTGCAGCTGAACTCTGCCCCATGCCTCCTTATTGTAGGCAAGTGAAATATAATTGTATTAGTTAGGGCTTATATTGCCATGAAGAGACATCATAACTAGCAACTCTTATAAAGAAAAGCATTTAATTGGGGCTGGCTTACAGTTCATTGTCATCACAGCAAGAAGTATGGTAGGATGTGGGCATACATGGTAGAATTGCAGAGGGCAGGAAGAGCGTGAGACACGTGAGCATCTGAGACCTCAAAGCCCACCCCCAGTGACACACTTTCTCCCACAAAGCCACACCTACCCCAACTACTCCAAGAAAGCCACACTTCCTAATACTACCACTTCCTAAGGACCTATGAGGAGACATTTTCATTGAAACTACCACAGTGACCTTTCTGTTTCCTAACTGGCTGCCAACCCTCACACTCCTGCCTCCATGCCTTCCCTTCCATGGTAGAAACCTCTGGAACTGTAAGCCAAAATAAACCCTTTCTCTCAAGATGGCCTTTGACCAGAGTTTTGTTGTTGTTGTCATAACAACAGAAAAGTAACAAACACACTTAGAGTTTGTCGATATGAATTACATGTTACTACTCAACTGGGATGCTTAGAATGGTGCTGGTATGTGTGTGCTTGGCCCAGTTGTGAGGAACCAGGTACTGTCTAAGACCTAATCTTCAAAGGATTGAAAGTATGAGTTGATTGGTTAGGAGAGAGGGAAACTGTGCCTCCTTGAAGTGTTTCTATCCAGACATGGCTCTAGAGACCCTGACCTGAACCAGAGGGGAATGACTTAGGGCTAGCTGGCCTAGGAGGCAAAGTGGAGAACAGCCACCATATCTCAGTCTCCAATGAGATTCATCAGGGATGGCAGCAAGGCTTCGCCAGGTAAGTCACAGGATTGCCCTGTGTTTCTCTTTCACCCCCCAAATTCCTTCCCATAAGTGAGATATTATCATGCATATGGTCCTGGAAAAGAAGCTGGAAGCTTAAGTTCTGATCCTCAGGCAGAGGGGGCAGAGAGAGAGTGAGAGGGAACCTGGCATAGGCTTTTGAAACCTCAAAGCCCACCCTCGGGGATATGCCTCCTCTAACACTTCCTAATCCTTACTAAGGGTCCAAATGGGAACCAAACATTCAAACATATGAGCCTACGAGGGCCATTCTCATCCACACCACACATCTTGAAAGTAACCTAATGGTAAATATTCCAGTTATTTCACCTGGGTGATCTAGAAAGAAATGTGGATTATCAAGAGAAAAACAGCTCAGAAGGGGGCAAATCTCAAGGGTAGGAGCAGAAGATGAAGGGTTATGAGAAAAAGTGTTTCTCCATTCAACGTGGAATAAAAGAATAGAATATGGGGGAGTTTTGATCCTTGTTTTGTGGGAACAGATGCAATCCGTGTGGAGGGTGCTTAGATACAGATGCACAAAAAGCTTCTTAGCCCTGAGTATGTTAAAAAAAATACCCCCTGTCCAGCATCCCTAACTCCCCTCAGCCATTCAGCTAGTTAGTTTTCAAGAGTCTAATTAAAAAAAAAAAAACTGGTTGTTTTTACTTGGATTATTTTGAATTCTTTTTACTGATACTATACTAAGAAAAGGCCCCATGGGGCTGGGTCATAGTTAGGGTGTAGATACAAAGTGTCCTGGCTTAGTGTCCATAGCTGCAGACCAGCACCATTTAAGCCACAATGTTTGAGCAAGAAAGATATGACTATCTTTAACCGAGGGCCCCAAGACCACTATCAGCAGGAGCCCAGAAGGCAGAGTGTACAAGTAAGAAGCTCCAAGAGACTCCTACATCTATCAGAGCATGATGGGATTCCAGCAAACCCATGTGAGCTCAGAACCAATTGGTTCTTTTCAATTACGGTTATAAATCGAACACACTGAGGCCCAAGCAAATGACGCTTCATCACCTTCTCCAGGAGGGAGGAACAGAGCCAGGGACCCTGTGTTCTGTCACTCGGGAAGCCTCTCATCACAGCAAGGGTTTTCACTGTTTCCCATCTCTACACTCTCAAAATCCCCAGAGCTGCCTATATCCCCTCGTTTCAATGCTATCATCAATGAGCACCATGGAGTTGGCAGTCCTTGTGCAGTGTCTCAGAAGCCCTCAGTGTAGCCCTCTCCCTCTGCTGGGCTTCTCTGGTGTTATCCTCCATAACAGATATCCTCTTCCTAGCTTCTGAGGGAGGCACTCCTGCCTGCCCTTTCTCTGCACATCCACTCTGTTTTCCCTCATGACTCCTCCATTCCATGCTGTCATGTTGTCACACCCTGTATCCCTCCTTGGACAGTCGATGCTCACAGATTCATCAATATTCCCTGTGTCAGAATAATTGTTGGAGCGAGATATTGCCCTCGTCATATATTTTATATACATTAAGTCTTCATTTGTATATATATATATGTATGTATATATATGTATGTATGTATATATATATATATATATATATATATGTTGTGGGATTCAGGTGTCAGCTGACAAGGTCAAGGGACATTTATACAGAGCACCGGGCCCCCCGACCTGAAGGGGGCGGGGGAAAAGCCCCATTAAAAAGGGTCTGCGGATACGACACGCTCTCTTCCTGGTTCCGTGCTGCGAGAGGGGATTCCATCGTCCGTCCGTCTGCAGACTCCAGTTCCTGTTCAGGTGCTATTGTAATCTGTTGCTGGTACCGTGAGTTCTGGATTATATTTTAATAAATATTTTTCTAGTATTGGTGTTCTTGTGGGTAAACTCCGCCTACATCTGGCGCCCAACGTCTGCCCTCCCCCAGCGCGCGGCTCGCCGCCTAGCAAGGCGGCTGACCCGGGCTATCTGCCCTCCCCCAGCGCGCGGCTCGCCGCCTAGCAAGGCGGCTGACCCGGGCTATCTGCCCTCCCCTAGCGCGCGGCTCGCTGCCTAGCTAAACGGCTGACCCGGGCTATCTGCCCTCCCCCAGCGCGCGGCTCGCCGCCTAGCAAGGCGGCTGACCCGGGCTATCTGCCCTCCCCTAGCGCGCGGCTCGCCGCCTAGCAAGGCGGCTGACCCGGGCTATCAACCCTCCCCCAGCGCGCGGCTCTCTGCCTAGCTAAACGGCTGAGACCCGGGCTGCTTGCTTCCGCCCCTAGCTGTACCGCTGCTCAGTTCATTTTAATTGAGTTTGAACTGCGGCTGCACGAGCGCCCTTCCCCCAACCTGGCTGGCTGAGTTTGACCCAAAAACTGCAGATTCAAGCGGCAGCTCCGCCCTTAACCCCTGTAACCTGGGACAATTGTGAATTACTCCTGTAGGTTAACAAAGATAACTAAAACCATTCTATCTTGTAATTAACATCCTGTCTTGACTTGTGAGAATTTGCCTTTTCCAAAGGTTCTATTCTATCTGCTGAGACCCTTTAACACCTAGGATCTGTGAATAGTGTGCTGAGTGTTTCTACAGCGGCCATACAGCAGGGCACTAAACGTTATTGTGACACCTTCTGACCACACAGCATCATTGCACCGGGATTGAGGTAATGGCTGACAACTATTCTTTTGAGGAATTCGGTATATATTTTTCCACGATGGTTGACAAGTTTTTAAATGAGTATCTTGAGGTATTCAATATCCCAGTTTTACTACTTTTTGGTCTGTTTCTGTATGTTGTGTTCCACAATAGACGGGTGATGACTGAGGTCACGAATTCAAACCTTCAATTACAGTCCAAACTTGGTATTATAGAATTATCAAACGCTACACTGTCAGATGACGTTAAGCAGATGCAGAACTTAAATCGGCAGCTGTTGTCCAACGTATGTGAATTACAGCTCTCAAACTCTGCTATGTCTAAGACGATAGATACTCTACAAATTGATTACAACAAGCTTTCTCATTATGACAGCACTATACGAGAACAATATAAACTCTACGTAACTGATGAGAACAAGAAACTTATTGACCACATTAATAAAGTGGACGAGAAAATCATTAATTATGCTAATGATGTAGATCTCAAAATTGCTAACTCGGTGAAGTCTTTACAAGGATCACTTCATCAAGAAAGTCAAACTTTGAGACAGATGGTATCCGAAATACAAGAATTTGTACCTGCACTGTCCAAATTCCAAGAATGGGAATCCGTAGTGTCCAAAATCCAAAAATGGGAACCCATTATATCCAAAATGGAAGAATGTGGGGACCATATTGCAACACTACAAAAGGGCAATGATACATCTGATGCTCAGAACAGTTCAGGTCAACCCCCAATGGGGTGTTATGGTACTGGAAATACTTTACATAAAGTTGTAAACATCACGGGGATACCTCCTTCACCACCACTATTATTCCCAGCTACTATTCAGACCAAGATGGCACCAGGGGGTTCCTCAGAATATGTAGAGTATAGTTATGAGCCACTACATATGAAAGACATCAAAGATTTTAAAGAGGCAATATCCATGTATGGTATTCACTCTACTTATGTAAAGCAGCTCCTGAATTCATGGTCTGCAAAAAACCGAATCCTCCCCCTCGATTGGATGCAGCTAACGGCTGCTGTCTTGGACCAGAGTCAAAATTTGCAGTGGAGAAGCTGGTTTAGAGAAGAAGCCAGGACCTTAGAACACCAAGGAAGAATTAGGGGTTTCTTTGCTTCTCAGGACCAAATCCTTGGTGAAGGAATGTTTGCTGACGTGAAGACTCAGACTACTTATGACGAACATACTTTATTGCTATGCCGTACGGCCGCACTTAATGCATGGGAAAAGATTTTAGACTCAGGTCAAAAAGTTGAGCATTATGCTAAGGTCAAACAAGGTTTAAAAGAGCCTTATACTGACTTTCTACACAGGCTTACCACGGCTGTAAATAGAGCAATATCAGATCCAGAAGCTAGAAAGCAAATAATACTTTCTCTGGCCTTTGATCATGCTAATCCAGAATGTAGAAGAATGCTTCTGCCTTTAAAAATCAGAGCCGCACCTCTAGAAGAATGGATTCAATATACAATCAATGCTGAACCTCTCCATAGTAATGAAGACAATTGGGTAGACCAAACCATTGATAAGGTAAGGAAGAGGAACCAAGGAATCACTTGTTTCAACTGTGGTAGACAAGGCCATGTAAGACGAAACTGTACACAAAGTACTCTTGGAAACGATGCCCGATCTAGGTTTAATTCGAACAGAAGGCCATTGCCTTCTGGATTATGCAGAAGATGTGGCAAGGGACGACATTGGACCAATGAATGTAGATCTACCAGAGATAAAGAAGGCAACCCTCTGCCATCGGGAAACGCCTTTCGGGGCTTCCCCCGGGAAGCCCCCCAAAATCAGACTCCAAATTCGAGGATGGTGAGATCATATCCGGTCGTAGTAGAAGACCAGCATCCTCAAGACGAATAGAACACCCAATACCTGATCTTGAAAAACATACGATATCAGATGATAACATAAATTCAAAAGAAGATTCAGAAACTCCAAATAAAATTACGAAACGGATATTTTGGCAGACTTCGATAAATGAACAAAGACCAAAATTGGGTGTACTGATAGACAATATTTATATCCAGGGTTTAGTCGACACGGGGGCTGATGTTTCGATCATAACCCCACGGTCCTGGCATCCGAGATGGCCTTTACAGACAGTAGATATCCAATTTCTGGGTATTGGAACAATATCTCAGGTGAAACAGAGTGTGAGGTGGCTTGAATGCATAGGACCAGAAGGTCAGAAAGGACGGTTAAAGCCATATATGGCTGATATAGCAGTGAATCTGTGGGGTCGCGACCTCCTAATGCAATGGAATACCCAGATTAAAATCCCTCCTGGTTATGATGTCAGCCAAAGGATCAACTATGTTTCCAAAAATGACAAAAATTCACCAGCCATTCAAGTTGTACAAAAGAATCGCCCTCTTAATAAGACACTCACAGCACTGCCTTTGAAATGGTTAACGGAAAAGCCTATTTGGGTTCAACAATGGCCTTTGACAAAGGAAAAACTTCAGGCGTTAGAACAGTTGGTACAGGAGCAGTTACAGGCTCAGCATATTGAAGAATCAACCAGTCCGTGGAATTCTCCTGTTTTTGTTGTCAAGAAGAAATCTGGAAAATGGAGGATGGTGACAGATTTAAGAGCAATTAATAAGGTGATTCAACCTATGGGCTCCTTACAATCTGGTATTCCCCTGCCTTCTCTGCTACCTAAAGGATGGCCTATTACAGTTATTGACTTGAAAGATTGCTTTTTTACCATACCTTTACAGGAACAGGACAAAGAGAAATTTGCTTTTACAGTGCCTACTCTTAATAATTCAGGGCCAGCTAAGAGGTACCAATGGAGAGTCCTGCCCCAAGGAATGTTAAATAGTCCCACTTTATGCCAATATTTTGTACAACAACCACTAGAAATACTACGCAAGCGCTTCCCACAATCTATCATTTACCATTATATGGATGATATTTTGTTGGCAGACCCAAACCCACAGACATTAGAAACATTGTTTGAAGAACTACAGAAAGTATTGCCTAATTGGGGACTGCAAATTGCTCCAGAAAAAGTACAGAGGGGAGATTCTATCAATTATTTAGGATATAAGATAGGTTTACAAAAAATTAGACCACAAAAGGTAAAATTAAATAGAGATAAATTGAAGACTCTTAACGATTTTCAAAAGCTACTAGGAGATATTGCTCATATACGGCCCATGATTGGTATAAAAAACTATGAACTAGTTAATTTATTCAAGACTTTAGAAGGTGACAAGGGTTTAAATAGTCCAAGAAAACTATCTGATGAAGCTGAGAAAGAATTAGAGTTGGTAGAAAGAAAACTTCAGGAAACACATGTGGATCGTGTGGATCCAGACTTGGAATGCATACTTGTTATTTTACCCTCAAGACAATCTCCAACAGGAATCTTAATGCAAAGAGAAAGCATCATATTAGAATGGATATTTCTGCCACATAGGCCAAGCAAAAAGATGAAGACATATATCGAAAAAATTGCTGATCTGATTTTTAAAGGTAAATTGAGACTCCGCCAATTGACTGGAAAGGACCCTGCAGAAATTGTTGTGCCTCTGACTAATGAAGAAATTGAACGATTATGGGCAGACAGTGAACCTTGGCAAAAGGCTTGCAGTGACTTTTTAGGAGAAATTAATAATAAATATCCCCAGAACAAGAGAATTCAATTTATAAAGGAAACTAATTGGATCTTTCCTCGTGTAGTACAAGATGAACCAATTTCTGGAGCCCCTATATTTTATACAGATGCAAACAATTTAGGGAAGGCTGGCTACAAGTCTGAAAACCTAACTAAAGTGGCTCAGAGCCCTTATAACTCTGTTCAAAAGTCAGAACTATACGCGATCATTATGGTGTTGTTGGATTTCACAGAGCCTCTTAACTTAATTACTGACTCTCAATATGCAGAAAGAGTTGTTTCACATATTGAAACTGCTGACTTCATTCCTGATGATACGGACTTGACCTTACTATTCATACAACTACAAGATATCATCAGAGGTAGGATACATCCTATGTACATAACACATATCAGGGCACACACGGGCCTCCCAGGCCCTCTAGCGCAGGGTAATGAGGAAATAGATCGGTTGCTAATAGGAAGCGTGCTAAAGGCCACAGAATTTCATGAAAAGCATCATGTTAACAGCAAAGGGCTGAAGAAGAGTTTTCCCATCACTTGGATTGAAGCAAAGGAAATACTAAAAAAATGTGACACTTGCTCTTTCTATAACCAACCATCTTTACCTGCAGGAACTAATCCTAAGGGTACACACGGAAATGAGATATGGCAAATGGATGTGTTTCACTTTCCAGAATTCGGAAAGATGAAATATGTACATCATACTATTGACACCTATTCTGGAATGCAATGGGCGACTGCCCTGAGTTCAGAAAATGCTGATGCTGTACTTACTCACCTTTTGGAAGCCATGGCCGTATTGGGAATTCCCACTCAGATTAAGACTGACAATGCTCCAGCTTATGTCTCCCGAAAAATGAAGATAATTTTTGCATACTATGATATAAAGCATATTACAGGGATACCACACAATCCTACAGGACAGGCAGTCGTGGAGAGATCTCACCGCACATTAAAAGAGATGCTTTATAAACAAAAGAAAGAAATGAAAAAGCCCAGAGAGAGGTTGCATAGTGCCTTATTGACTTTAAATTTTCTTAATGCTGATGAAAAGGGAACTTCAGCTGCTGAGAGACATTGGGTAGTAGAAAAATCTTCTGAGTTAAATCAACCCATTTACTTCAAAGATGTGTTGACTTCCGAATGGAAGCCAGGGTATGCGCTTCGGTGGGGTAGGGGTTTTGCTCTTGTTTCAACAGGGACAGAAAAGATATGGGTACCAACAAAACTAATAAAAGCCCGCTTCGAAAAGGAGTCTCTTCCTGAACAAGAAAAGTAACTGCTCATCCCTGACATGACAAACGGATGCGTGGTAAGGAAAACACACTTAACAAACCTGGGGCAGGGTCTCTCAGTTTTGTCTTTACAGGAAAATGGATACAACTATTTTTACGGCATTGTCTAAACATTGAATAATTACTCACCTGCAATAGAAGACAGACTGATGATTAAAGAATGTACAAGACTGACTACGAGACCAACTGATACACACGTGCACTACTGGGTAATTTCTCAATTTTTACTGCTTTACATCTTGCATCTACATCTCAAAAAAAAAAAATGGTCCTGATTTGACTATTAATAAGGCTGGATTTGGATTGGGAACTTGTGGCTTTCTCCCTCTCTAAACCCAAGCATATTGGTAAAGAAATATGAAAAATTCTGTCTCACATCATAAAAGCCACCTAGTGTGAGACAGAAGGCATAATATTTAGGGACCAATATTACTGTGACTTCATCTTAAACCTCGTTCCTCCCTGTTTCTGTACCTCTCAAACATCTCACTCTGTCTGCTTCCAGTCTCCTAAAGTCATGAAAGATATAAATATCTTTTGAATTTCTACAATGCTTAAGTTTTCCACTGTAAATAACATTTCCTCCTATCAGCTATCTACAAAGAATCTGAAACCGAGATGGGGCCTCCACCGGAACAACTCCTGCTAGAAAAACAAAAATAGAAGAAAGAATATGAGAGAGAGAGAATAAGAGACAGATAGACAGACAGCAGAGACAAAAATAGAAAAATCAGGAACCTGGTGCGCACCAATCAATAATTGCTTTCAAGAAATAGATTATTCAAAAACAGCTGCAAGATAGCTCCTTATGATTATCCTTCAGATCACACTGCTAATTAAGTTTCCAGATGGAGTTAACCACTATCCTAAAAATGGTTATAGATGTATGTGGTCAGTCCATTAAGAACTAACCATTGTTTTAGCTTTTACAGGATCCCAAGGAGATGCCATCGCCCTTAAGTCAGCAGGAAGCAACCTTATAAACGACTACGCCCCCTTTCCCAATAAGTTTTATGCTCCAAAGGTTGTGGGTAAAACTGGGTAAAAGACAAAACTATAATATAGCATCAGAGATCTTTTTTTTTAGAAGAGAGGGGGAATAGATAGGATAGATAAAGGTAGACTGTTCTACCTACCTATACTTCATTTTAGCTAAATGTGTGGGCTAAGCTAAAGACAATCTGCACTGTCATAGATATCTATATATTGATACTAATGCAAAATCATTTTATATGTTTAATTGTGATAATTTGTACATTGGTACAAAGTTTAATCTGAGATTGTTTTATGTAACCAAAGCAACTTGTACTTCGATATAAATCTGAATCTGTAACTATTATGTAAAGCTGAATCTAAAATTGCTATATTTTATGTATGCTCATACCTTTGTTTAAAATATTTGCACATCATTGTCATGTATACTATGCAATTACTACCTTCATTTAACTATACTAGATATAATGTATGATTGCACTAGTTATGATATATGCACAAGATGTTTTATATACCTCTGTTTAGATGATATATATGTATTTACATGTCTAAAATGCTGTGGACACTTTACCTGGTAAAATACCCCTGGCTAATGCTCGATAGTTCTACTAAGGGTCATTGTTCAGAGATTGTACATCCCTTATATAAGTATTCTAATTTTTAGTACAGGGTTTATTCCTTAAGACGATAAGATCTGCAGTCAACACTATTTAAGGTATCATATCCCAGTCATTTCAGATACAGGTTAGAATATCATAGATGGACAAGAATCTTCAACCGTTTCATAGACCCAGAGAATATGGCATTTAACATTTAAAATTTGGCCACGAGAGACACGACGACTCCTGGTGTCACTGCTCCCTTCACGAGATGGTGTTGAGCATCAAGGATACTCCATTGGAGTTGGTCCTTTTGGCAAAAAATGGCCGGTTGAGTAAGGAACTGTCCTTACCTTGATTGCTGACAGTACACACATGATGTCAAGCTGGATGAACAAATTGAGATAGAGACTGACGAAACCTGCCTAGACAGGATAAGACAGTCCCTTCAAAATTGTTCTGCTTGTAAAAAGATCTGTCAGATGCCATAGGCCTATAGCCAATCCGATAGATGCTCTAACGGTGCACAAATCCAGAGGTGATTGTCCAGGTAGCTGTGTTGCTGTCCTCTCCCAAATTTTGGAAGTAGCTGCTTCCATGTACTTCTGTCTTTCAGACAAATTTACCTTCCTTCTCAGGTCTTGAAGAGGTTGAAAAATAGATGTTTAAGGTTTCCACCCTAGTATCCCTTAGATAAGAACACTCAGGTGTTAGATTCTCACTTTCCCAGATTAACCCTTTAAAATAATCTATACACCCTACTATCTACCAATATTCTAAAACTATTAGATATACCTTATATAAGTTAGGCTTTGATTAGCAATTATACTTTGACCTCTCCTAGATGCTACCTCATAATAATTCTTACTGTATATAATCTTAGTTTAGAACCTTCTTAGTTAGACAAAGGGGGGAGATGTTGTGGGATTCAGGTGTCAGCTGACAAGGTCAAGGGACATTTATACAGAGCACCGGGCCCCCCGACCTGAAGGGGGCGGGGGAAAAGCCCCATTAAAAAGGGTCTGCGGATACGACACGCTCTCTTCCTGGTTCCGGGCTGCGAGAGGGGATTCCATCGTCCGTCCGTCTGTAGACTCCAGTTCCTGTTCAGGTGCTATTGTAATCTGTTGCTGGTACCGTGAGTTCTGGATTATATTTTAATAAATATTTTTCTAGTATTGGTGTTCTTGTGGGTAAACTCCGCCTACATATATATATATTGGAAAGAGAATTAAAATCCAGGGTGTCTAATAGTAAACATGTGATCACCCCTTTGCATGAGGTTCTCTGCCAATCATTGCTGCCTCTGCAAATACAAAGCTAATAGCAATGATTCCCACACACATATACTTCTTGTTTATCATTTTCCAGTCTATATACATGACAAGATGGCATTACCTTCTGTAGATCTACTGAACTCTAAAGTCTGGAACCCCATTGGCTCCATACTACAAATAAGGAACTGAGAAATTCCTTCATTTTCTTTGGGCATTGTGTTAGTAGATGATATGTTGCAGACTGAGTACATCATGGCTCCATCGGCTCGTTTGTTGAAGACCTTGGTCCTCAGCTGGTGATGGTATTTGGAAACATGATAGAAACTTTCAAAAATGGGAGCTTGCTAGGCAAGTTACTCGAATTACTCGAGTACTTTGTCCTTTGCTCCTTCTGTTTCTCTGCCTTCTGCCCACTATAAGGTAAGCAGTTTTTGTCAAATACTCCAGTTGCAATGAAATACTTTACTTTGGGCCCAAAGCACTGAATCTTGCTGACTGTGAATAGATACCTCCAAAACCATGCACCAAATTAAACCCCTTTTCCTTTTGAACTGTTTTTCTTGGGTATTTGTCATAACCAGACATCAGGAACACCCTGAAATCTCCTTCAATTATCTCTGGCTAATTCATCGCCAAGCAGAATAGTTTATACTGGTTGTCATTGTGACAGAATTTAAGATCATCTTGGAAACAAACCTCTGGAATGCCTGTGAAGAACTGTCTAGATTAGGTGAAAAGGATTACTCCAAATGTAGGCATGCACCATTCCAGGGGCTGGGGTCTTGAACTCAGTGATAAGATGGACACATAGCATTAAGAGCTGAGCAGCAGCTTATATACTGATTCTTGACTGCAGCTACCATATGTCCTACTGTCATAACTTCTGAGCCATGATACCCTTTAGGCTAAAATTATGGGCTGAAACAAGCCCTTCTTCAAGTTGCTCCTGTCATGTATTTCGTCATGGCAACAAGAAAGGTAATTAATACATCCTCTAGCCACCCTAACTTAATGCCCACTCTTCCTTCAGAACTCAGATCAAACTCAACTGTTTTTTTTTTTTTCAGGGAAAAATGCATTTTTTCCCAAAATAATACTTTCCTTTTTGTCACTTACTAATCTCATTTAATAATCTTACAATTTCCCTATTTAATTGATTTCTGTCTTTCTTTCTGACTGAAAGTCCCTTGCAGGTACCAGCATGTTGCTTGTGTTGACTACTGCACCTTTCTCTAACCATGAACAAGGAAAATAATTAGCACCTAATGCTGTCTGTTGGATGGGTGAGAGGGAAAGGGTGGGGGGAAGATGAGTGGGGGGAGATGAGTGGACAAGAGGTAAGTAGGGGTAAATCAGTAGGTGGGAGGGTGGGTGAATGGGTGAGTGGGAGGGTAAATGGGTGGGTGGGTGGATGGGTGGGTGGGTGAGTGGGGAGTAAATGGGTGGGTGGGAGGGTGAATGGGTGGGTGGGTGAGTGAGTTGGTAGAGGGGCAGGTGGGTATTGAACAAAAAAGACAGAATAGCCTTGTTTTGTCCTGCATCTTCACCTGCAACTTAAATCACCTCTTCTTTGCACATGGAGCCATGTGTTGCATGCACGTTAAGCACCAGTGTTCCCATGGTTTCTGTAAACCTGAAGAAGCCTGGCTGCCGGACTCTTGAGAGCAGTGAAGAAAACCAGAGAGGGAAACAGTTCAAAAGCACAACAGGAGGCAGAGTAGAGGAAGGGAACCTGTTGTCTGCACATGCGCTTCCCATCACAGCTGTGTCACACACTAGACACCAGCCCAAGAAAAATCGTGATTTCTTAGTTTCTCTGAGTGTTTTGTTTTTGAAGCTAAGACACAACCCTGCCTTCATCTCCAAGGATTCCTGTTTTCTTATTAATATTTCAGATTATTTCAGTTACATTTGGTTTCTTCCCACACAGGATACAAGAGGAAGTTTTAAGGCTGGAAAAATCACATGAGGAATATACTTGGCTTTAAAACTGTATTTGGCATCCTTTCCAAACTAGTGTTGACCTGTATTTCAAAATAGCAGTTTAAATGGTCCACTCCTTTTATTAATATGTGGTCTTTTTTGTGCTCTATTAAAAAAAATTTACATCGTTGTTAAGAATTATTAATTTCTCTTCATCAGAGATGCAGCTGAGAAAGTTCTTTTATGAACTTTAGCTCATAACAGTTGCTGATCATATAAATGTCAATCATCAAAACATTTGCTTCTTCTAAAAAATGTTAATAAACTATAAATACCACAAGTGAAAGCTGCTTCTTATTTTAATACTCGCTCAACTATCTGTACACTTTCCAGACATTACCTCTGAGAGGAAGACAAGGCAGGCTTCAGAGGGCTGTTGAGTCTCTGAGGTCATAAAAGCGTGGTGAGGGAGCTGGGGAGACCCCACTCTGCCAGAAAGCTTGAGTACAATTCCTTTCTAATTCTAAACACACACATCCACTTTGCTGGTAATGAAGCAGGGCACCAGAAGCTCAGCTGACAAGAATAAATACGAAGTTATGAATATTTGATGACAAAATGCCCCAGTTAAGAGAGGACAAACATGTAGTCTGAATACATGTGAGTATCCGCCAGCAATGGCAAGAAAGGTCTGTAGGCATGAAGGTGAACTGTACATGTGTGAGTTCCATGAGCAGCCTTGACCAGACTTCTGGGGAAGGGTGCTGGGAAGGAGTTGGCATTTAAGGTACAGGAGGAAAGGAATACTGGTGGACAGTGTGTTCAGTGTATTGGATGAGTTTCCTTGGGGAGATGTGAATAAACATCGGCTCGCCCCAGAGAGAGCACTGATAAGCCATGGAAGAAAAGACTCCAAGTCTTGCTTAATGCGCCAGTGAGTGTGCTGGGGTTACTTAAAAAAGAGCCAGTGAGTGTGCTGGGGTTACTTAAAAGAGAGCCAGTGAGTGTGCTGGGGTTACTTAAAAGAACTTGGGTGGCTAGAAAGAACACTATAGCATGATGACTCAGAGAAACGGCATCCTTGGAGTTGTTTGTACAAGTCTAAGGATGCTCAGCCAATCAGAGAGCCTTCCCAGGAACTGCTGTTGCTTATAAATCATTGCTTAACCATCTTGTGAATTCTGTAAGTTTGAGGTACTTCTTCAGGCTTGTAAGTTTCATTTACTTCCTGTATGTCATAAGCCTCCTATTTTCCTCCCTCCAGAAAGGAATATTTCAACTGAGAGGAAATAGAGATAACAGTAAGGGTGATTTGTAATGAGATGGGTGATCCAGAGTTGAAGAACTTGAGGTGGGCTTTAAAGAAATGCTTTTCTCTTTAACAAAATGGTTTGTTTCAAAAAAACAAAACAAAACAAAAAATCTTTAAATTTTTGTATCAGAAAACAAAAAAAGGGATCTATCCAAAAAGAAAACAAGATGCAGGTGGGAACCATATTCTGTTTAAAGCTCTGACATGCTTCCAGATTAAAGAACCAGTTCACACACATCAGCTGGAGTTCATGCCCCCCACACACGCAAGAGTCAATTTTCCAAAATGAACATTTTATTCTCAAATTGGAGTCCTCCAGAACCTATTCTAGGGGGTGATGGGATCATCTTTAGAACTATGAGTTGAAACTTTATTTTGACTTTGATTTTTTAAAAAATAAAGATTGGCCTTCTGATGTTCACAAGAGTGTATCATATGTCAAGTTCTCATCCAGGACAACTTGGTCTCTGATAACATTCAGTAATTAACTCAACAGACAGCACTGGGTATCATCTACCTTGTCTTGAAATGAGCCAGGTGCTAATTGACCAAGTCCCCTCTCTGCTCATCATATGCACTCCTCAGTCACATTTCCACGTCTTCTGGCTGTACCAGTGTTTTTATATCAGTCCACAGAACATTTGAATCTGTCTATATCTGTATTATGGTACCAAACTGGGCATATTTTTCAATCAACTCAAAGAATAATACACATATATGCATTATATTTTTATGTATATAGAAATACAAAGAACACAGGCATTCTTATTCAAACCACCACAATGGAGAAAAAAAATATTCATTTGGGAGATATAAAAGTCAAAGAGATCGAAATTTAAGTTTTATTTTTTAACTGAAAGCCAGACAAAGCACAGATGATTACAACTGTTACAGAAGAAAACTAAAATAATTGATTAGATTTAGAATATTTTTAAATGCAATTTGAATCATTGAAACAGAGCTTAAGATGTGTCTACTAATCGGAAGGAATCTTGCTTGCTACCAGGGAGTGACTATAAATAAAGGGAACAGCAATACATACCCTAGAAACTGTATTTCACAGACAATTGTTTTCCCGAGGCTGAAGGAAACATTAAGTTACTATTAGGGAATAAGAAAAAAAAATCAGTAACATGAGATTTCTCTATAGCTGTATTTAACCTCACAAAGTCCCTGCTAAGCAAAGCCTACTAAGGAAGAAACATGAATAAAGAATCCCCAATTTTAGGTGCGGTAGAGATGGCTCAGTGTTAAAAATACACATTATTCTCCCAAAGGATCTGAGTTCAGTTCCCAGTACCCACATGGTAACCCACAACTGTCTATAACTCAAGTTTCAGAGTACCCAAGATCCTCTTCTGGCCTCCAAGGACATTATACTCACATTGACACATATGCATAGTTTAAAGTTAAAAAACAAAATGTCTAATTAAAAATACAAATAAGCATGTTTTCTGTAAGACCTTCATAGTGGAACCATTAGGAGATGAATGTCAGGCCACGAAGAGACAAAGGAAGCATCAACACTGAAATATGTGGAACTCCATGTATCTTTCATTCAACTGTTTGCTGCAACTAAACAAAAATAGTTCTACATAAACAAATTTAAATGATATTTATTCCTTCTTATGATATAATTATTGAGGAATAAGATTGGGAGATGGGGGGAAAGGATAGGAGGCTACATGATATGCTAAATTTCTCACCATTTATAAACTATTACTTAAAATCAAGAAGCAGTGAGGACAGGGTTATGAGCATATATAAAGTTGTAGATGGTCTGAGAGAGAGACACGGAGCCCACCTGCACCTATTGGAGGAAGGGGTGAGTATATGAGCTCCAGGCTGGACAGCCCTGCTCTCTAGGCTCTAGCACCTGAGGGCACAGTCGATGCCCCTCCCCCATCCACCACAACCCGAGACCAGGCAGCAGCATCCCTTCCTCCCTGTGCCAACCACCCACTCTCAAGGCATCAGGAACTCCCCAAGTCACAGGCCACACCTGCACTGAGTGGAGGAGAGAAGGGTAGACAGCAGTGGAAAAATACAATACAAATAGACCATATCTATCACCCTGCACAAAACTAAAGTCCAAGTAGATCAAATACTTCAAACAAATCCAGTTACACTGAACCTGATAAAAGAGAAAGTGGGAAGCACCCTTAAATGCATTTTCACACGTCACCACTTCCTAAATATAACACCAGTAACATAGACACTAAGAACAATAATTTATAATAAATGGGAGGGACCTTCTGAAACTGAAAAGCTTCTGTAAGGCAAAAGACACAGTCAATAAGACAAAACGACAGCCTACAGAATGGGAAAAAATCTTCACCAACCCTACATCTGACAGAGGGCTGATCTCTAAAATATATAAAGAACTCAAGAAACTGTCCAGGAAGATAGGTGTCATCACTGTCATTTCTAGATTTTGTAAGTTGCTTGCACTTCTGGTTTACTTGGGTAAATATATGCTGTGGTCTTTGATGTAGTTGAAGATTAGATAGTTATAGGTATAGATTTTCTTGGTTATTTTAAGGTATATTGGAAATGAAATTTTAGATTCACAATGATAAGGTAGATGATAGAGTATTTTCTTTAATTTTGCTAAATACAAATAGACTAGATACTGTAACTGTAATTCTTGCTTGATAGCTATTTTGTTATATGTAATTTTGCTATGTTAAAATTGAAACCTTCCTTTTTGATTAGACAGAAAGGAGGAGGTGATGTGGGAATGTCTTTCTGTATGCTGCGAATATCAATCTTTAAATAAAGGAGCTGTTTTAGCCCATGACAGACACCATAGAAAAAGTAGAAGGGGAGATCACAACATAGGTAGGAGAAGCAGGGTGGAGTTAGACAGACTGAGCCAGCAGCCCAAGAAGAAGCACGTGGGAGCACAGGTGAGCCATGGGCCACATGGCAGACAGATTAATGGAAATGGGTTGAGTTAAGATGAAAGAGCTAGCTAGCAATATACCTGAACCATAGGCCAAACAGTATGAAGTTAATATAAGCATCTGAATAATTTTGGGGGCCTGAGCAGCAGCAGGTGGCTAAGGGGTTTGGGGCTGCAGGTCTTTGGGTCCGGACCTCTGGCCTCCTGGGACCAAGAAACCTCATTGCAACAGGACATGGTCAACAAGACAAAACAACAGCCTACAGAATAGGAAAAGATCTTCACCATCCCTACATCTGACAGAGGGCTGGTCTCTAAAATATATAAAGAACTCAATAAACTAGACACCAAAATACCAAATAATCTAATTTAAAAATGGGATATAGATCTAAACAGAGAATTCTCAACACAAGAATCTCAAGTGGTCAAAAGACATTTAAGGAATTGCTCAACACCCTTAGGCATCAGAGAAATGCAACTCAAAATGATGGCTAAGAGCAAAAACAATGATGACAACCTATGCTGGAGGGGATATGGAGTAAGGGGAACACTCCTCCACTGCTGGTGGGAGTACAAGCTTGTACAACCACTCTGGAAATCAGTTTAGCAGTTTCTCAGAAAATTGGGAATTAATTTACCTCAAGATACAGTAATACTACTCTTAGACATATACCCAAAAGATATTCAACCATATCACAAGGACACATGTTCAACCAAGTTCATAGCAGCATTGTTCATAATAGCCAGAACCTGGAAGCAAGCTAAATGCATCTCAAATAAAGACTGGATAAAGAAAATGTGATACATTTACACAATGCAGTATTACTCAGCAGTAAAAAAATAATGACATCATGAATGGATGGAACTAGAAATTATCATGAAACTAAATGGAACTAGAAAAATATCATCCTGAGTGAGATAGCCCACACCCAGAAAGACATATATCTTATGTACTCCCTCATAAGTAGATATCAGAGGCAAAGCAAAGGATAATCAGGCTACAATCCATAACCCCAGAGAAGCTATGTAACCAGGAGGACCCCTAAGAGGGACAAGCATGAAGCACCCAGAAAGGGGAAATAATAAAGAATTCTGGGGTAAACTGGGGGTGGGGAATATAAGGGAGGGGATGGGAAATGGGAGCATGAGGGATCTAGATGGTGGAGTTGGGGGAGAGAGAGAAAGAGAGAAATAGAGGAAGAGAGAGAGAGCAATGAAAAGGGTTTCTTGATAGAAGGAGTCAGGGAGAAATCTAGGGCTAGGAAAACTCTCAGGAATCCACAAGGATGACCCCAGATAAAATGGGAGCAGACACACAGATCCACAACCAAGCACTGGGCTGAAGTCCTGGAGTCCACTTGAAGAGAGGGAGAAGAGATATGAGCAAGGGAGTACCAAGATCATGGGGGGAAACCACAAATACAGCAGACCCTAGCTAGTGGGAGCTCATAAACTCTGACTGACAGCTGGCAAACCTGCATGGAACTGAACTAGGCCCTCTGAATGTGGATGTCAGTTGTGTGGCTTGATCTGTTTGTGGGACCCCTGGCAGTGGGACCAGGACTTATCTCAGGTGCATGAAATGGTTTCTGAAGACCATTCCCTACCGTAGGAAACCTTGCTCTGCCTTGATGCGGGGGGGGGGGGGGCATCGTTGGTATGTCAGACTTTGAAAAATGGATGGAAGTGAAGAGAGACAGAAATTGGGGCAGGAGAAGAGGATAGAGGGAAAACTGTGGTTGGTATGTAAAATTTAAAAATTAAGTAAATAAGATGTAATCAATAAGAGAGATAATATAATCCAATTAACAAATTAAGAAGGAGGCAATAAAGAAAGTATACTGTTTTCATAGTATTCATAAAAGTTGAAGGCTAAAATAGTTTTCAAGTTAACACTAGGAGATAAATATAAGCCCTTAAAAATATGGGGGAATATAAACAAGTTTATAAATATTGGTTAAAGGTCTTGACTCTAACAACTAGCAGTGAGGCAAACTTATTATGTTTTAATTTTATTTACACATCACACATACCCTGCTCCCTCTCACATTCATCTCTTCTTTTTCTTTAGTTATTATTACTATTATATATATGAATAAATAAATATATAAATACAATCTTCTGAGTTCACTTAGTATTGCTTCAATGTATATATTTTTTAGGGCTGATCACTTAGTATTGAGTAGTCAGTTAGGGGGGCTCATCACTGGAGAAAACTAAGTCGGTAGTCATTAATCACTTAACTCATCCATTGCTGTGGCCTCTGGAGATTCCTCATTCACAGTCAGGTATTAGCTGGTGTTGGAGTTTATCAGTTACTCCTTAGGCAACCTTGTTGTTGAGCTTTACGGGTGCAGCTGTCCTGTCATACCTAGAAAACAGTCTCATCAGTCTACCTGGTTCTCTGGCTCTTGACAATTTTTTTCACTTCCTCATTCTCAAGGTTCCCTGAGCCTTACTGTAGGAGTTTTATTGTAGATATATCAATTAAAGCCTGTTTTGCCTAAGTCAGATGCTATCTGCATCTTTGCCAGTTGTAACTTTCTGTAATGGTTCCCATCTACTGTAAGTGAGGAACCACTGTGGGCATAAGGATAAATATTTAGAATGCTGTTAGAAAATCTACTGACATAGGCAAGAGGCAGCAGCGGTAGGTTTACAATACAGCCATGATTTTCCTCCTCTTAATCAGGCCTTCCGTCCAATTAGAGAGCTGTTGGTTATTGCCAAGCTATAAGTGCTATTATTGCATCATTAGGAATATCTTCCTGAGCCAAAATCCGTTGAGGAAGAAGTTACTTTGGAATTGAAAAGCTAGCTCTTCAACATAAAAAGACACTGTGCAGGATTAGTCACCAGGAAAATGTAAATCAAAACCACAGTGAGAAACCTTGAGACACTCATAGGTCAACCATTATTAAAAAGACAGTAAGAGCAGTTGGCCAGGATGTAGAGAAACTGGAACTCTCACGCACAGCTATGAAGTGAAATAGCCACTTGAAAACTAGCTGAGTGTTTTTTTTTTTTCAAAAAGTTAAAAATAGAGTGTGACCCAACAATTCCCCTCCTACAGTACCTGGCTTGTCCACTCTGGCTACTAACAAAGCAGCGTAAACAGGACAGCTTAGAATGAGCAGAATTTCATTTTCTCACAGTTCAACATGCTCAAAAGTCTGAGGTCAAACTGTTACCAAGTTTGGTTTCTGCTAAACAGTCCATTTCCTCATCCAAAGACAGCTATATTTGCATTTGTGAACTCACATGGTAGAGAGCCAAGGGTCTATCCAAGAAAAATAAAAATATGCCCTACTAGAAACTATACACAGATATTCACAACAACATTATTTCTAATATCCAGAAGTAGAATCACTGCCATCATCTACTAAGTCTGATAAACAATATGTGGATTAGTATTCAGCAGCAAAGAAAGACAAAATAATGATTCACAACGACAACATGAATGAGTTAAGAAAACATTATGCTAGTATCTTGAAGAAGCAAGACACAAAAGGCAACATAACAAGTCCACAAAATCAGAAAGTATGAGAGAGGCTCTTGGGGGTTCTGCAGAGTGTGATGAAAATGGAGATTCATTTGTTGCAGAGTTAAGATTTCCTTTGTGATGGTACCAGTGTTCTCTATCCATCCTGGTGGCAGCTGCAGACTAACTCAACAGAGCATGGCTGAATCGTACATGAATCATACAGTGTCATGTGACTCATCTCAGTAAAGCAATGAATGTTAGTAGTAAAGAACTCAAAATGATAGATAACCAACCAAAACCTTTCTCTTCAGTGCCTCCTAGACCCCCGCCTTACAATAACAGTGATAAAACTGTAAAGTCTCCAGTGGAGATTATCAATGACAGTCTGGGCAAGGGTTGGACCTTTTATGTGACACTTCTGTTCAAAGTCAGCTTAGCATTGTATGTGTAGTAATTACAAATGAGTTTTAAAACTGACAGTGAAGGAAATGATAAAATATGAAATCCTTGGTGGCTATCACGGGCCACGCTCTGAGTTAATGATTGCTACATATGCTAAATGCCCACCTATTTCTAGCTATGATGTGGGAATGCCTTTCTGTATGCTGTGAATATCAATCTTTAAATAAAGGAGCTGTTTTGGGCCATGACAGGCACCATAGAAGAAGTAGGAGGAGAAATCAAAATAGCTAGGAAAGGAAGGGCGGAGTCAGAGGCAGATCGACCAAGCCGCCCAGGAAGAAACATGTAAGGAACACGGGTGAGCCATGAGCCACGTGGCAGACAGATTAATAGAAATGGGTTGATTTAAGATGTAAGAGCTAGCTAGCAATGTGCCTAAGCCATAGGCCAAACAGCATGAAGTTAATATAAGCATCTGAGTCGTTTCTGGGGACCAGGTCGGCCGGGCGGCTAAGGGGTCTGGCATGGCAGGTCTGTGGGTCTCGGATCTCTGGCCGCCTGGGACCAAGAAACCCCACTACTACATAGCTAGCTATCCCAAAATTCTCAACAAAAAGAAGTTATCTGTGCTTAAGGAGATGAAAACAATGGTGACCCTGACTTTATTATTATATTTGTGTCTGTGGATCAAGTTAACACGCTGCACTCTATAAACGTGCAATTAAAGACAACAACAATAAAGTTGGCCCACAGTGGTGGCTCTGTGGGGAAAGTGCGAACTTAGAGAACCCCAGCATGTAAGAACCAGCACTGGCAGTTGGAGGCAGCGGGGTCCCAGTGTCTTTCTGGACAATCAGATTCATTTAAATAATAAACCCATTCCGTCAGCACACATCATATGCTTTTATTCCAAAATACAAACAAGAATAGTAATGCCATGGCATCTTTGTGAAAATTTTCTGAAGAGAAACTAAAACCAGAGCTGAATTCCATCTCCCCTCATTGTTTCGATTGGTGTTAAAGGAGATCCAGAGTCACAGGCTGTGTAATTATTTGTCACTGAGGCATTTATGAAGCCTTTCAGGATACTGACAGTTTTCTTTGATATTACGTTAACACTTGGCAAATGGTAGTTTCTTGAAGGAGGTGAGTTGCAGGCACAAATTGTTTGTCCTGTGTGCTATGTTACAATCCATCAGTTTTTTTTTTTTTTTTTAAGAAAAAAGGGGGATTATTTTTAACTCGTGTGTGTGTGTGTGTGTGTGTGTGTGTGTGTGTGTGTGTGTGTGTGTGTGTGTGTGTGTGTGTTGTGGTGTGTGCAACAATGCAGATGTCCACAGGGGCCAGAGGGGGAGTCTGAAAGTCTGGAGCTGAAGCTTACAGGTATTTGTGAGATGTTCGTTGTGGTGTTAGGAGCTGAAACCTGGCTCTTTTGCAAGAGCAGCAAGTACTCTTTACTGCTGAGCTGTCTCTCCAAACTTGGTCTGTCTTTCTTGTGTTTGGAATGGATCCTCTGCAGAGTCATGCATTGGTCATATGATTTACTGAGTGCTATGGGTCAAGTATATGCCGACATATTTTCTTATACTATATTGAAAAAACTGAATTAGTTTCTAGTGCCATTATTTTACCAAAAAATGTCTTTATAGAACAAAACCTATAGTCATATGTTTTTAAAAACTGTCACTTGTCTTTGAAAATACTTTTTTGTTAATTTCTAAGGAAGCTCTCCATCACATGTTCACATCCCAAAAAAAGTCAGAATTTATTATTTTTTAATTCTCTTAATTTCAAACACAATAATTTATTGACCCAATAAATGACAAAAAAGGTATTTGAAGAGGAACGTTTCAAGTCATCTCTGAACTATTACCCTGGCCAAGTGAAGATGTCTCTCCTTCTGACTGAAGCTTCTCTCGTGAACAGACACAGACTAGACTCAGGCTCTGTCTGGCTATGAAGTGGTGGCAAATGCCTCCAAAACACAAAGGATTGTGTCAGCAAAGGTTTCTTTCTCACTTGCACTATAAGTTCTCAGTAGAACAGCATCTACATGGGAAAGTCAAGGTCTTTCCAACAGGAGCTGACCTCAGCCCCTCCCCACAGCAACAGCTGTCTGGGTTCATAGGTCATTAAATAAGGTGCATTCTAAAGACAAACTTAATTTTTCATGAATGGGCACCGACTACGACAGAGCCTGTCTACCACATTTCAGGAAAAGCCGCAATAACCTACACCAGAAACACAGCCCAAATAGATTTTAAGCCAGGGGTGATAGCACATGCCTGAAATCCTAGCGCACACTGGGAGGTAAAGCCAGGGAGGTCAAGAGTTCAAGGCCAGCCTTGAACTAAATGACACTTTGCCTCAGGAAAACAAAGCTGAAAAAGAAAAGCCTGAAATTAAAAAGACAATGAACAGAGAGCGGGTAAAGGAGAAGGGAAGGAAAGGGAGAGGCAGAGGTGGAAGAGGAACTCTTCTCTCCATCTTGTGTCAGAAGATTCCTAAGTGTAAAATGATGTCACCCAAGAATTATGCTGTCACATTTCAAAGCAATAGAAAGCCATCAGAGACACTTAAGGGCTCAGCAACACACCTCACTGACACAACCTTCCAGGTGTTTTCTGCCTCAGAATGAGCGACTGAGCATGGGGAGGTCACATTATAAATGAGACAGCAGTGAACCCTGAAGCCAGAGAAGGTATAGTGACTAACCACTGTCCTAAATCCCATGGCTCAGTGGGAGGCCAAAGACCAGGCTGTTCCTGTGGCAGAGACAGTGCATAGGGATTTCCACTGTCTTCAGGGAGAGATAAAGTAAGAATGGGTTGAGGGGGGTTAAAATGCTTCTGTTTCTATTTCTAAAATCAAGTAATAGGATTCTTCTCTCAAGTCTCATAATTGGCAAATGGCTAAAGGCTTAAATTTTAAACGTTCAATAGAAATAATGTTTACATATATGTTTTAAATATACTTTTTAAAAAACAAGCTTTTTGGTTTTGTTGTTTGGTTTGTTGGTTGTTTGGTTGGTTGGCTGGTTGTTTGTTTGGTTTGTTGGTTGATTGGTTGGTTGGTTGGTTGGTTGGTTGGTTGGTTTAGTTTGGTTTTTTGAGACAGGGTTTCTCCATGTAGCCCTGGCTGTCCTGGAGCTCACTGTGTAAATCAGGTTGGCCTCAAACAGAGATTTGCCTACCTCTGCCTCCCAAGTGCTAGGATTAAAATCATACCCCACCATTGCCAAGTCAAAAAACAAAATTTTTAATAAGAAAACAAAGTTTACAAAGTAAAAAACAGGCTTGCTGTTGGTTGGAAATGGCAAATTTATTATCTAAATTTTAAATCCTTTTATTTTGAATTGGGAAATCGAAGAAAATAAATCAAATGAGAGACAAGACGTACTAAAATAAAAGTAAATATTAAAAAATGAATTAAAAAGAGATGGAAAACAGTTTAAGTAAATGGCAATTATCAAATACAAAAGAGAAATATGTGTGTGAAGAAAGCACAGGATGTTAGAACCCACCATGGCTTTAATGCAGTCTTGGAGCAGAAAAGCACTTGAGAATTTGTTACTTTAGGAATGGTTTGAAAAGTGAAAACCTTAAGATTTCTCATGATAAGAAAGAGTACTGTGGTGTTTTGAATAAGAACGGTCCCCATGAGATCATCTATTTGAATCCTTGGTCATTAGGGAGTGGCTCTATCAAGAAATAGGTGTAACAGTTTTGGAGGAAGTGTGTCACTAGGGGTGGGATTTGGGCTTTCAAATGCTCAAACCAGGCCTACTGTAGGGGATTATATTGTTTCATGGTAAATAATTGTCCCACCTACTGGTTTAATAAAAAGCGCTGATTGGCCAAAGACAGGCAGGAAGTATGGACAGGGCTACCAGACTAAAAACTCTGAGAATAGGAAGCAGCAGCAGAATGCCAGAGAGAATGCCAGAGAAAAGCCGGAAGAAGCAGAGGACAACCATGCTGCTCTGAGAAAAGGTACCAAGCCCCATGGCTGAACAAGAGACATGGGTTAGATGAAGGGTAGAGAGCTAGCAAATGATATGCCTGGGCCTTAGGCCAATCAGCCTAAAACTATAGTAAGCCTCTGTGTGTCTCTGTGGGACTGTGGGACTGTGGGTCTGCGGGTCTGCAGGCATCAACCTTGAGGTTAGGCCCGAAAGTCCGGGCCAGAAACTTCCTACTACAGCCTACTGTTTCTCGTTTCCTGCTGCCTGCAGATTCAGATGTAGAACTGTCAGCCACTCTCCAGCATCATGTCTGTCCGAATGCTGCCATGCTTCCCACCATGATTATAATGGACTAAATCTCTGAAACTCTGAGCCAGCCCCAATTAAATGCTTTCTTTTATAACAGTTGCTGTGCTCGTGGGTCTCCTAACAGCAACAGAACACTGACTAGGCAGGTACTTATAGATACAGGTTTAAAATGAAGCATTTACAATGTGTAGGACCCACAAATCTAATTTTCGGGGCATTACTATAAGAAAACATTAAATCAAGGCCATGGCAGTACTTGGACTTTGATGGTAAAGTAGTCATTCTGATAGTTTTAGACTCGACATCAGATATGGATTTTTACAGAGTCATTCTACATTGTCCAAGAAGTGGGATATAATGAAAGGGGCTGGAGAGATGCTCTGACTGTTAAGATCATACACTTCTCTTGCCCAGGACCAGAGTTCAGTTCCCAGCACCCACACGGAGCAACCCAGAACGTTGTGTAACTCCAGCTCCAGACTCCAGCTCCAGAGGATCTGAAGCCCTCTGAGTATAGCTGCACTCATGCGCACATACCCACATACAGACACACACCCATGTATACGTAATTAAAAATAAAAATAAATCTAAACAAAAAATAGTGATGGAGATGAACCTTGCTGGCCCTAAAATTAAAAAGGGTCCTGTGGAGACTAAAGGGAAACTGGAAAAATACAGAAAGAATGAGTTCCACCCAGAGGAATTTTACATAGCATTTAAAGGATTATCACCGCCAATCCTCAAAGCTTCCACCAACTGAAGAAGAGGGCATTGTGGCACTCATTTTGCAAGGTCAGGCAAGGACTGTAAAACAAAGTTACAGAACAGTATCCCTGGTGAACATAGAGCTGAGCGCCAAAATCAAGGAAATCCTAGCAAATGGAATTTAAAGTAATGTAGCAGTAAATGGATCATGTGCCATTACTGGGTGATTCACCCCTAGACACAAGGCAGAAGTCAGTAAATACAACGTGCTGCCCTGACCAAAGACAGAACAGCCACAACGTTCCCTCGAGAGGCTAGGAAAGCATCTGACACATCACACTTCCGTCACAAAAGCTCTCAACAAATTGGATACAGAATGAACGGACCTCAACACTAAATAAGCTGTTCACAGTGTCAGCGTCTCATGTCAGGGTTTTTTATTTGTTGTTGTCTGTGTTTGGTTTTAATGATTTTTGACAATTTAAGAGACATCAGTCTATACTCACAAGCCTGATGTCCTATAGGATTTGTCACCTTCTGTTTTGACTCTTTCCTCTGAAGTGAAGTTTTCCTTGCTGGGTGAAGTATAGAGGTTTATAGGCTCAGGAAACTCATGAAATTTACAAGACTCCTTCTTCCAAGTGCTACAAGCAATAGACAGTTTCCCAGAGACCGAAGACTCTTCACTGAAACTGCCTTCAAGTTGTGTAGGGAGCTCCAGGGAAGCAGCTTTTCTGTGAGTCCTCACTCATGCTGGGGTGGGCTCTGGATGACTTAGCTGCTTTTGAGTTACCATGCTCCTCTAAGTAACCTCTCACCATTGTTCCTATAGACAAGCCAGTAACTCACCAACTCACACTTGGGAGCACTTGTCTTTATGGTCTCTTATCAGTTCTTTATCTGGGTGAAGAGATGTTTGTTCACATCTCCCTAAGAAAAATCACACAATTACTATTTTACAGGATAGCCTCTAATTTGTATTTCATCAATATTTTCATTATTACACTATAGCCAGAGGGTTTTGAGTAGAATTCACGGAAACAATGCATCTTTGTCCCATCTTATCACGTTCTGCCATCAGGCAACACGGTGCAGCAGTATATCCACCTCAGCCTCATGACTTCCCTCTGGCAGCCTCCTTTTCCTCATACCCCCATTTCCACATCACAGTCTCTGGGGAGGCAGTCACCCCTACAGTTTAGAGCCGCAGAACGTGAAGCGTGAAGTATGCATGCATGCACACAAAATTACTTGGCATTATCTGAGATTCGGCTATCCTTTTCCATTTGACTTACCCGCTCAACCAGTATTTGTAGACTGTGTGAGTTCACTAGCATTAATGATTCTCTTGCTTACAACCTAAAGCCAGCCTATTTTTCCCCCGTGTATTTATTGCTTCAGCTTCACAACTGAGAGTTCTTTCAGTCGGGCCTTGTGGAAACACAACTCCCCTTCCTCACTTTTTGCTGAAATATCTGAAAATGTTCTTACTTATGTCACTACATTTGTTTTGTCCTTACTCCAGACTCAGCTTCGGCCCCATGTCCAAGAAGCCCTGACATCTAAGATGTGCACATGAGATATTAAATTATCTTTTTTAAAGCTGGTATGATTTATTGCTGACAAATATGTGTTAAAACTGGCATTTTTTAATCATTTCTAGTGAAGAGTAAGTGGTATGCTGTTTCTAGAAAGCAATTTGACAGTGTGTATAGAGTCTTATATTTTTAATACAGAGTTGACGTCATATTCTCACATCTGACACTGCTTTCTAATAGCAAAAAGCCAGAAAAACCAAATAAACCTTTAATTCCAGAACTTAGAGATAGAGGCAGGAAAATCTCTGTGAGTTTGAGGCCAGCCCAGTCTACATCCCAGCTTCAGGCCAGCTGGGTTACACAGTGAGACCCTGTCTTTTAAAAAAGAGAGAGAGAAAGCAAATGAACTGGTAACTTCTAATAGAAAAGTCAAATAACATGGAAATCATTTTAAATAAGAATCATCAAAAAATGAGTCTAAGTCACCCCTAATTATTAACTATTTAAGGTAGAGAAATAAAGACGCACACACTTATAAATGCCCTGAAGAGATGACCTGTATGTAGATGAGAAATGTGTGTGTATGTGTTTGAATTTGTGTGTGTGTGTGTGTGTGAGAGAGAGAGAGAGAGAGAGAGAGAGAGAGAGAGAGAGAGAGAGACAAAGAGATCATTTGCTTGTACATAAAATATGTCTCAGTTTTATTTCATGGAAATATCTAAACATAAAAGAAATACTTCCAAAATAGTCAACGATGACTTCTAAATAAGATTATACCGTTTACTTGGTTTGATATTTTTTGTTTCAAATATTCTTTTTAAAGTTACCTTTAATACAAACATATACAGCCCACTTCCATTACTGCTGTGTAAAGCAGCCGTCTGAATGACTGCTGTGTGTACTTTGGCTTCACCAACGGCTTTAAATCCTTGTTAAATCCCAGCATGGCTACCTCATGGTAAGATTCTTGGGGTCTAGCCAGAAGACAGAGAAGACCTTCTCAAATCACACAATAAATGGGACAGTAGCTGGATCTGCACCCAGATTCCACAGAGCACCAGAGAGCACTGGGTGGGAGCCTGGGTCAAAGGCTTGATTTCTCACTTCATGAGAGGCCTCGCTAATGTCTCAGATATAGAAGTAATTCTCCCAGATCATGAGACACCTGGAGGAAAAGGAAACATGTCTGAGGCTATCGCAGGCAGTGGGACATGTTGAAATTATAAAGTTAAACAAGCTTGGCCTTCAGAAGACAGCAGGCTGTTAATTAATTCGCAGAGGACTTCAAGCTCCGGTTTGTTTCTCTCTTCTGCAGACCTGGGTTTGTTTTGGTGGAGAAGTATGTAAGTAATAATTTTATGTCATCTCCCCAGCTACAGAGCTAGATCACATGACTCAAAAGTTTTACCAAAAGCAGCACTTTTATTCTGTAAAGTTGCCAAGGCAACACCAGCTGCTTATGACATCATGTGACTGAGGGGACACAGACTGATTTTAGAAGCCTAAAATTATCACTCAATCTGCTCACCAAAATTCTGAAGCAGCCAAGACAGCCCTGAGCCCAAGGAAAAGCTCCAGAGACTCTGCTCAGTGGAAAGGGTGATGGCGATGAATTATGCATTGTTCTCTGGTACCACAGCCTCAGATCACATTGGAAAAGCATGCTCGGTGTCCACATATGCTGAGCATGCAGGCTACATCTGCTAACCTGTTTCCCATTAAAGCTTTGCAGTCATCATCATGGAGAGAATTCAATTTCAGCTTTTGGTAAATGGACTTCTAAAAAAATAAAGTCTATTTTTTTTCTTATGCCAAAATTATTTCCTAAATTATTCTCATTAAAGACATACTAGAGATAAAAACTAAGAATAATTCTTTTTATGGTCCAATAGAATATTACACAGTAACTGGAGGTGCATATTCAAACAGTAATAGTTTTAATATTCTTAAGGACTGTATTTTTGTTTTGTGTGAATGAGTGTTTGGGCAGCATGTGACTCCAAACACCATGTGTGCCTGGTGCCTATGGATGCTGGAAGAGGCTGCTGGATCCCTAAAACAGGAATTACAGGCAATTGTTGGCTGCCATGTGGGTGCTGGGAATTGAACTCTGCCTGGTATTTTTATAGAATAAGCCATCTATGGATCATACTGAAAGTCTAAAATGTAGAGGTCCTCAGAAAGAAGTAACTGGACAAATGAATTCAAAAGAACTGTGACATAATTTTCAGTTACTCATGTTCAGGCATCAGAAACAGGCAACTGGTCTCAAACATACATCATTCCCTCCCATAAAACAAGGACATTAGAACGGAGATGAAAACCTTCACTGACTGAATATAGCTGCTTGCAATTAATGTCCAGTGTTTGCTAGGTTTTTTTATTCTAAAAAAAAAAAAACTCACTTTTAAATTAAGATAGTTTTGTTAAAATTTCTACATATAATAATGAGCACTATTATTCCTGAAGAATAGAATCCAGAGTATAAACATTTTGTTTAAGCATAAGGAATTTCAGTTCCTTGTAATTTGTTTTATAAACAAGAAAACAAAAGAAAAAAAGAATCACCCATTATATGCAGGACAGTGTAATAGGTCCTACAGTGATCATAAGACACATAAGATGTTTTCTGTTTTAATCGAGATATGGTTCAAGACAATCAAAAACACCACGAGGGCCCAGGAGACCTAAACATCTACCCAAGGCAGTGAGGATGGGCATGAGATTCGGGAGCGGGGAGGTGGCCACCATGTACCTGTGATGGAGTCAATGACAAGACTCAGTAGCCCACTGCTTGAGCATGGGTAGAAGAAAGTATTAGAGGACATTCCCCCAAAATGTCCCCAGAGAAGTAGAATTACTCATCCAAATGCAGTTTAATCTAAATCAAAGTATCCTCACCTGAGATATAAACCCAAACTCTCCCATTCCTGTTTTGGAATATCGGGTAGGAAAAAACAATTTACCTTAAGCTACATCATTTCCCCTTTTTCCGTTTTTCTTGCCTGGAGTGACGAAACTGAAAGAAAGAAGGTAAACTGAGGCTCATTAGAGATCAGAGGACCATGTCTCAGGGACAGATGAAGCAGATCCCCGGCTTCATCTCCGCCTCATTATAACAGACAGGACCCAACACAAAGATTCTCTGCTTGACCAAATCCTAGCCATATTTCTCTCAACCAACCCCCTCTCTGGCCCCCTAAGAAACACAACACGTTCTAACATCTCAAGGGACTATCCTATGGTGACCTAGAGTGTCACCTGAGAAAGCTCAAGGCAGATAAAGAATTTACTCTTTGTATCAGCCATTGTCTTAAGATAGAGAGAGCCCTTACCCTTAGCCTCTCAGGAAGGACAGGAGCCGAACTCCCATAAACACCCCAACAAATGTAGATGGATTTCCTGTGGACCTGCCCTAACCCCATTTACTGCTTTTTGATGTTTACTTCCTAGACTCTGCTGAGCTCCCACAATGCACCCCAGCCCTACCCAGCCATCTGGTAAGAAAGAAGAATTACAGTCCATTCTAGATTCCTTTCCCTAGAGGAAGAGTACACTAATCGCAGCGCCTTAGACCACTCAGCCATCCTGACAAGGAACAGTACATGGTAGATTAAAGCATGTCCTTCTGACTGTCCCGCCATCCAGCCTCATTTCTTTTTGCCAACAGCCATCTGCATCCCCTGCCTCTTCCTTGGGGCAGCCTCCAGAACCCTATACCTTTTATATCTAATTTATAAACCCCAATTTGAAAATCTTTAGCTCTCAAGCCATTCTCTTAACAGAACCTTTAGTATACAAATGGTTCTTTCATAAACAAAACTTATTTAGAAAGACCATCATCATTTGTTATGAGTTATTAAGCCAAGGGTGGTAAACCAAGTCTTAATTGTCAGCTGTGTTTGGGCTAAAACATAGATCTGACTGAGGGTACAATAGTCCCCCAGTGAGGCCCTGGAAATACTGAGCTCTCTGAGTGCATTAGCAGCAGTCTGAGAAGCCAGGTTGTACACCTCTTGAGCAGGTGGTGAACATATTTTTTTTTCTTTATAGAACAACGCCATAAAGTGATGTGGATACAAATGTTTGGGTAAAATAAAAATGTTTCTCTCATGAATTTTTTTGCTTAATTGACAAACATACTCAAATATTTTGGTTAAGGTATGAAGGGTTCTGGTCACATATCATGAAAAACCTTAGATTCAAATCATCATCAGGGATGGCCAATGTGATTGTTTGCAAACAGAGATGTAAAATTAAGCCTTAAATGTCCAATTAAGTCATCCATCTAGTTGTCTGTTTTCATTAGAAATTCTATGTGAAACTTGGAACTAGCCAGGACCCCAAAGTTAAAGTTTTCATGGTAGACTGGTTTCCCTCAATGCATCCATAAGGCTATGTATCAGTCAGGGTTTTCTAGTGGAACAGAACTAGTAGACTGAATCTGTATATGTTAAAGGAGGATTATTAGAGTTGCTTACAGGCTATTGTACAAGCAGTCCAATAATGGCTATCTCCTGACAGAAATACCAAGAATTCTGTCATTATTCAGTACATGAGGCTGGATGTTTTAGCTACTCTTCAGTCTATGCTGGAATCCCAAAGAAGTAGGTTCTCATACCAGCAAAGGATTAGATGAACTTCAGAGTAGATGAACTTGCCAGGCAGAGTAAGGAGAAACAGACAAAAAGCAAAAGTTCCTTCTTCCGTGTCCATATAAACAGCCACCAGACTTAGGGTGGGTCTTCCTACTTCAAATGATCCAATCAAGAAAAATTCCTCACAGGTGTGCCCAGCTGCTTGGGTTTTAGTTGGTTCCAGATGTAATCAACAAGATAACCCAAATTAGCTATCACAGGTTGCCATAGACAGAAACATCAGAAACTTGGTGGATTCCAACTTTATGGGCATTCTCAGTATTACGTGTATAATAAAGAAATGGCTCATTTTTTTTCTTCCTTGGTAGATCCTATTAACGTAAAGATCATTGGCTTCCTGGAGTTAAATGATAGGAAGTATAATTATTAGGAAAAAGAAGATAATCCCAGCTAGATAAGGATAAGTGAAGTTCTGGACAGCAGTTCTCACCCTCTGGGTTGAGACCCCCACAGGATTCACATATTAGAAATCCTGCATATCATGTATTTATATTATTATTCATAACAACAGCAAAATTGAAGTCATAAAGTAGCCATGAAATAATTCTGTGGCTGGGAGTCACCACAGCATGAGGAACTGCATTAAAGAATGGCAGAGTTAAGAAGGTTGAGATCCACTGTTTCAGGGTGTGGATTGTGATTGCTTCAACTCAATACAGCAGCAGCTCTTATACTACACCAGGAGGGGAATGGGTTTTTTAGTCACTGTTGATAAGAACAGCTAGATAAGGGACGCAGGCAAACTGGAAAGCATCGGACTGTGTTCCAGAAATCTCTAACCAGCAGGCAGGTCTTCCTTGGAGACTGGGGTTCTTCCCCTCATCAGAGCTCATTGTGACCACATGTTCTGCTTCCAACATTTGTACTATTTCCTGATCACTTTCCATGTTCTGAGCATAAATGATGTTGGCCTTTGACCATCGGAGATTCAGGCCTAGAAGCTTCTACAAGAATGAGAAGGTAACAGACACCCTCTTTTTCTCCCTCTGACCCTACATCTTGAACTCCAGGTCTCACAGCTCAGAACCTGGACGCTAGCTCCATGTCTCTTTCCCAAAGGTAACCCTTCAATTCCTAAATTCTTTTTGTTGTCGTCTGTGTCTTCCATTTCCAATCTTCCCATGAGTTACTGAAATATCTATCATCACACAAGACTCATTCATGGGATCAAGACCATCTTTCCAACGCTGGCCTCTGGTACAGTGCCTGACTCATCGTTGACTTGGAACTGTTTTGTTGGAGAGATAGGATTCAGCCAACTTTTCTATTGCATGTTTCTTCCCTTGCTTTATACTCCTGCCAATGTCCTCATTATCTCTCATCACACTCAGAAATGTGATGATGGAAATTCATATGGTGCATGCTAGGAAGAAAGTAACATGGAAGAAGGAAATGGAGGCAAATGGTGAGAGAAGGTACTGGTTAAGATAAACTAGCCAACAATGTCTTTGAGGAGGTGACAAGGAGAAAATGTGTGGTCATCTTGGGAAGGCCAGCCAAGATGGAAGTGGGTGTGTCCTGCTGGAGAAAACAAGCCAGCTAAGCTTGGGCCTTGAGCCAGGGAAAGAAGACCAGAAGACTAGGTTTCAGGAGAAGATAACACCAAGACTGTACCCATACGAATGTGTGTCAAGATATATGGATCCTCTGAAATTCAAGCACTTTAGGATATGGAGTTCCAGACCAGCCTTGCTACATAGTTCAGGTCAGTCTGGGCTACAGGAGGCCTTGCCTGGAAAAAAAAAGAATGATCCCATCCAAGTGAAATAACCTGTTCTAGAGAACAGGTTGACGTCATCTGAATTACATTTTTCAAAAATCGGTCTTCAGAAAGGGTTGGATGTAAGAATAGACCAAAATCTGATGGAGATTGTATCTAAGAGAGGGGCTGAATAAATGGTTTGGTCATCAGAACTCTCTTCCCTTGCAAGAACAAGGACCTGAATTTGATCTCCAGACCAAGGGACCCTGGGGCTCACTGGCCAATCAATCTAATGTAACTGAAGAGCTTCCAATAAATGAAAGACTAATGTAAGATAATGACGCTTCCAATTGTTCTTAGAAAAAAAGAGTGGAGGAACTGAGTAGTAGGTGGAGTAAAATAAAGATCAAATGGAAGAGCAAAGAGCAGTAGAAAAAGGGAACCGAGCAATAAATAATGGCATTCTGTACTGCCCATAGATAGTGTTCATTCGGTCACCATCATCACCATCATGGAAGGCCCCTGCTGTGGTAGATGGGAACTAACGGAGACTCACAAGTGGACAGTATGCAGAGAGTGAGAGACTTTGGAACACTCAGATCCCTTCCCCCAGGGTCAGGTATCTACAGAGAAAAAGAGGGGGAAAGAGACAGAGGGGGATGGATGGCTCCAAGGAAACAGGGTCTTCCAGACACAACAGGATTAGTTCACATATGAACCCACAGAGACAGTGGCAGGAGGCACAGGACAGCACCAGGCATAGCACGGCAGTAGGTACAGCATGGCAGCAGGCACAGGACAGCACCAGGCGTAGCATGGCAGTAGGTACAGCATGGCAGCAGGCACAGGACAGCAGCATGTACTGCATGGCAGCAGGCACAGGACCTGCAACAGGTTCAAGGCAGATGGCATCCCAGTGCTAAGAGGTGGGGGGGGGGGGTGGACACAAGCCCTCATCCCTATCCAAGAAGTGATTTTCAGTTGTCACATGCTTACAGAGGAAACACTCATCTCCAGTGGAGTCTCACTGTGTACATTAACCACACTTAAGGCTGATCCATATCTCTCTCTCTCTCTCTCTCTCTCTCTCTCTCTGTGTGTGTGTGTGTGTGTGTGTGTGTGTGCTTTCTCCTTGGTGTTTTGGGGGGTTTTTTGTCTCTGTTTTATATTCTGGGTTGTTTCCTTTTTGCTTTTCCTGGCCTGTTTGTCTTCTTAAGGACGGTGTGCGCCTGAGTGAGGGGTGTGGGGAGCACCTAGCAGGAGTTGGGGGAGGGAAACTACTATCAGCATATATTTAAAACAGAGAAACCAGGGAGGTTTCTTTCACTTCAGGTCTTAGGTGAACGGTGGGTTCTGTAACTGAGACAGGGAACACAAGAAAAAGCGTTCTTGTCAAAGGAACGAGCTGAGAAAACCAACAGAGAACAGATCCGTCATATGGTTGAAGAATCATATGGACGATGCATCTGGGAAAAGAGGGAGCCAAGAGAAGGGGTCGATAGTGTTCAGAGATGCGTAGGCATGGACAAGCTTGGCAAAAGTTGTGTTAAAAGTCTTGGTCTTCTCTGTGATTGCAATACACAGGTGTCCATAGTGCCTTAATCAGATTGCTTTTTACACATTAGAACATCTTAGGTTTTAAATATATTCTTTTATTTTAAACTTTATTATTAAAAAAAAATAGGAAGCAAGAACACCAGGAAGACACATGGCCTTTGTAGGGACACTGGGACACACAATTGCAGAGAGCCACAGTTGTGCAAATTCCAGTGGGACTTTACGCCAGATTGTGTTGGAAACACAAACTACAACTGTGGTTTGGGAAGTAGTATAAGAGATGTGGGGCCAAGGATAAGCCAAGCACAGGCCCTAGAAATGTCATCTCTACCTCTTAGCAGGGCTATCTGGTCTCCAGAGACCTGCAGACCCTTGGAAACTTTCAATAGCCAAAATTACTCTCTCCAACTGTAGCAGAGCTTAGGAATGCATTGCTTATGAGTCAGAAACCTCAAATATATCCTTGATCATGAAATTCATATCAGTCTGTTCACCTAGGCCCAAAAGCACCACTCATTCCCAGATGTCCTTAGTGACTTCTGTGTCAATCCAGAGTGTCCCTACCCTACCATGATACTTTGGCCCCAAGGTAGGGCTGACTGTGAACCATCCCATCATGGGGCACTGATATTAGTATCCATTTACTGACATTTACTGACAATGTCAAGACAGTACATGTTTGTGGGGTTCATTTTTCTTGTTGGCTAAAAGCTTAATTCATTGAGAAATTCTGTTTTCAGCCTTTAACGTGTGTCAAAATGTTGCTAACCTCCATCCACAGATCTGAAATCTCAAATATTTGCATCTCCGACAAGAGTAAGGTGATTTGGTGCTTCCGGTCCTAAGTTCACATTTTGAGACTACTTCTAGGGTATTACATTGTGTGACAACATGCACGTTTTATTTATATGGGCACATGCATTTTTATCCTGGGATCATATAAAAAAAATGGTCCCATGAATACCCCATACATGTCATTTGGTTCACATATGTGTCGCATTTCTGTTGGGTCCTTGTGAGTTACACAGTCTGCATATGTATGGCTTGGCTAAATATTGGCAACATGTTCTCTCCAGTAGTTCAACACATTCTCGCTCCAATGAGCAACAAACATTTGAGTTTCCATACCATCACTAAGACTGTGAAGTTACACTTCTGCCTCTCTGATGATTATTGCGTGTGGTTTTCATTGTGGTTGTGACTTTTATTTCCTCAATGGCTGGGGGTGGGGGGAGACTTTTAAGTTGTATACAAATGGCTAATTGATTTGAGTAAGTTTCTAAAATATTTTTTAGATACCAGAACATTGTCACTCACATCATGTATATTACAAACATCTTGTTTTCCCTGTGTGTCATGGCCTTCCTAGTACTTTTTAGTGCCTTCTTTTGGAAAAGAATGCTTTGTAAAGACCATTTTCTGAATTCTCCCAGCTCCCTGAACACAAGTTGATACTTTTAAATATACAATGAGATTATTTAAATCAAACTGTAAAACTTAAATGTGTTCAGGTAACTTACATATGTTATTTTCAAGTAATATGTTTCAGAGATCTGTCCCTAAACCTCACATACAACCCTGAGGATAGTACACAGAAAATCAAACAAAGTCTGGGAAACATTATGAAGATTTTGGCACCTGTCCTTATCAATTTAATTAAAATCAAGCTACTATAGTAATTAATTTATTGTTTCTGGGACTGAGTATCGACAGAAGCAACTTAAGAAATTGAGTTTGACTCATGGATTGGAGGGTACAGTCCATCAAGGCAGGGGAGTAAGTCAGTAGTGGTTAGAGCATGAAGTGGCTGGTCCTGTTTCTTCATCAAGCAGAAGAAGAGAGAGATGGATGCTGGTACCCAACTTACCTTTTCCTTACCTTTAATTTAATCCTGGCACCAGCAAATGGAGTAACTCTTTCCTCTTAATTAATACTGTCTGAAGATAGCTTCACAGTTATTAACAAAGGTGTGTGTCCTAGGTGACTTCCAAATTTAGTCAAGCTACAATGAAGAGTAACCACCAAGCCTACCATGATTTTCATTGCTGAATGTACATTAGATTTCCCTTCCCTTTTGCCTTCATCTAGAATTTCCTCTTACTCCATTTATGACTCTACCTCTCCTATTCATGACTCTTCATTGTTAAGTTCAACTTTGTTGAAAACAATGGTCTCATATACCTACATACATTATACTTATTAACAAAAAAGGAATTTTTAAAGTTTAATGTCTTGTCAAAGAGTCCTCAGACTGTTTTAAATCTGAGTTAAATGTCACAAAGACTGAAAAGGAGCATCCTCAGACTAAAATTTTGATTTCAACAAAGCATTTAGAAACTCTCCTGCAAGATATAATTACAGATAAAATTGGACAGCAAGAGCAGAAGGTGTCTTTGTTGGAATATGGAGAAGAATATTTGAGCTATATTATTATATAAAAGGAAATTAGCATGTGGTGACTGACTTCACCAATGTTTCCCATATTTTCTTCTCTGCTAAGAGGACTTTTAAAATAATGTTATGGCTCATCGCTATTCCTGCTTCTGTATCCGTCTCCAGATTGAGCTTTGTGAGAACAAGAATTATATCTTATTCATCTTGCAGTTAGTGTTTTATTCATAATCTCTAACACATTAAGAAAATCTCCTTCTATTCCCAGTTTCTTAAATGCTTACCGGAAGCCCACATTTAAGTTTTCACATGGTTTTTCCTGCAGCTTTGGAAATGATCGTGTGGTTTGATGTTTCTCACAGACACATCCAAACTTTTGACTTTGCAACATGGCATTGTTATCTACTAATAAAACATGCATGCCATAATAGGCAATCAAATTACAAAAAAAAAGATCACACACACACACAAAAAAACCCTCATGATACTTTAATTTTCAATGTTTTGGGGCTGCATTCATACCCTCTTGGGACACATACAACATGTGAGTCACAGGTGAGACCCGCAAAACTGAGTTAGTTTGATACTTCCTGGGATAGCCTAATTTGATAGTGAGCTGTTGGCACTTTTGTGCTGCTGGTTCAGTGTTTGCTCTTTGTTTTGTTCATCAACTAGGAAGACCTTAAGGAAAGTCTTGAAGCAGTGATTTCTGTCATGCATAGCCATATGGGCATATGCACTTGCTTGTGTGTGTAATCCAGAGGAATGTGCTATCTACTTTGTAGAATCTCTCCAAGAACCTGGAGTTCACATGTTTGACTAGACAGAATAGATAGCAAGTCCCGGGGATCCTGTTGCTGCCTCTCCAACTCCATAATGACAAGTGAGTACTACCACAGCCAGATTATTTTATGTGGGTGCTGGGAATTGAACTTGGGTCCCTATTTAAAAAAAATAATATATATATATATGTATTTTTTTCTGTACACGAATTTTATCTGCATCCATGTGTGCAAACCAAATGTGAAGCTCAGAAAGGTCAGTGGAGAACATGAAAGACCCAAAACAGGAATTACAGATGGCTGTGAGCTGCCATGTGGGTTTGGGGAATAGAACCCAGGTCCTCTACAAAAGCAGCAAATGTTCTTAACCACTGAGCTACTTCTCCAGCACCTGGGTCCTGGTCCCCATTTTAATGTAGTGTATAGCATGGGTCTCATCAGAAGGCTTTTATGGGTGTATCTCAGATATCTAAGTACTGAGAATGGCAATAGCCTTCATGGCTGTAATGCTTATGTCTCACACACTATCTGTCACGTGTTATGTCTAATGATCACGTAGAAAGAGAAGAGGAACCATTTTAGTTTAAGGGCTTGAGAAGCCAACTACCACTGAGAAACTGGGACTAGTCATTTTTCTGGTAAAAAATTAGTGAGTAAAAATTAGAAGTTTCTAAATACCTTGAATCCATAGTTGACGATGAGTTTCTAATTAAAAGTTAAAATCTTACATTTGGAACACTGATTGTTCTATTATTAAAATTAGCACCCACCACAGACATCCTAAATAAAGGTCAGTATACCCATACCTCAGTACAAGCCTCTTACCACTAATGCTGAACTTCAATAATGCTGCCTCTCAGAAGATTCTTTAAGGGACAAAACTTACCTTTTTCAGACTTAAATTGTTAACTGGAATTATAAATAAATCATTTTATACTATATCAAATCTCATCCCCAGATACATTCTTTCAAAGTGGAGTGCTCATTCCTCTATTCCACTATGGTTTCTTTCTTCAGTTTCTTACCTTTTCTAGAATCTTCCATTTATAGAAATCAATAGTTGACAATTGGTTATGTTAACAGTTAATCTATGAGAAGTTTCTAATGGCTTGTATGCAAGTAGCCTGTGGACACACCCCTTATGTCCACCCTATATGGGCTAGCACAATTACTCAATGCAGACATTTTCTGCTACAGCCTAAGGGGTCATGGGAAGCCTTCCTTGCAGCTTGGGAAAGGCAGGTCAATCTCAGGGAATATTTACACCAACTGAGTAAGTGTATAGGTTCAAGAAGTTTCAGGAAAGCTCTTCATATACCTATAACACCTGTACCACCCCTGTAATTTATTTTAAAATGTCACATGTGCAATTCTTGAGCAATTATGACCCATTGTTCACAGGTGAGAAAAATATATTCATGTCTAATAATGTAGACAACTGAGTTCCCAAAGCATAAAAAAGATCTTGCCATTAATTGACAGTTTCTAAGAAATTATGAAGCACGTAGAATATGGATGTGCATATATGCATCTATATGCAGCAATTTATTGGGTTACCTTATACTATCAGAGGCTGACTATTCCCACAATGACCATATATCAGATGGAGATCTGGGAACACATTAAGATAGAATCCTTAGAGCAATAATAGGTAACGGCACCATCCTAGACCAGGGCTGTGGGCCTCAGAGGTCTGGAGAGCGTCTGGTTCAAGTGCACATTAAAAGGTTGGAGATTCTGGGGCCAGACACACAGAGATAGCCTCAAGATTTGCATCTGCTCGAGTGTGAGTGATGTGAGCATCCTCTGTCCTCCACTCTTCATTCCATTCTGTTTCTAAATATCTGGATTATGTTTCCCACACAGAGGGTCCCTCTGAGCTGAGTTCACTAGCTTACCCTAGGTTTCTCTGGAAGGACTAAACACACAGAGAAACATGCTTTACTACTTTACTTTGCAAGTTTTCAATCCAGTCAAGTCAACAAGCAAGATCAGCCGTCACAGACCCACAACTTGAACACAGATCTCTCTACCTCAGCTCTTGCTACTGGAGGTTCTTAAGAGCAGTTGGTGACTGTGAGACTGTGGCTTTACAAATCAAGATTGATCTTGAATTCCAGGACAGACATTCTTCTTGGGTTCTATTCCCTGTGCTCACTGGGCTGTGGTCTCTCCTCTCAGTGTGTGCTCCCAAACTTTAACCTCTGTAAAAGCTGGAAATGGTATGCCTGAATCTAAATCTGACAGCATACAAACTCCACACGCTTTTGTGTATTTGCTCATGAGCAAGTGCACAAATGTGTCAAGGTCAACCTCAGATGTGGTACCTCACGCACAGTCCACCTGTTTTTTAAGTATGTTCTGCAGGTGGTTTGGAACTTACTAAGCAGGGGCTAACATGGCTGGCTGACTTAGGCTCCTTACTTTAATCTCCTCAGTGGTGGGATTACAAGTGTGAACGGCCACCCCAAGATTTCATGTTACCTGCATCCTGGAGATCAAATGTAGTTCCTCATGCTTTCTGGGCAAGCACTTTACATACTGAGCCACCCCAGCCCCGACTCCAAAGCCTACACTTGCTAGCTAAACATTCATGAAGGACATTAGCAGCCCTGACCACTCACTACAGTTCAGGACATTCTGCACCACTGTGGCTCCTTCTCCCTCAGCCTGCCCACTGTGTGAACTGCCATTGTGTTAGAGTCCTGTAAGAAAATTGGAAAATGCTATCTCATTTCCCAAAGCAACTGAACAGAGGGGTAATGACATTACTCACACTTTAGAAGTGGAAGTTCAAAACAGTGATTACTGAAAATAATGGGACCAGAAAGAGGCAAATCAAAAGATGGGATCCCCTGGAGCTCAGAGCCCTTGGGATAATACTATTCTTTCAGGGTGACAACACAGGGGCTCACTACCAGGTGAGAAGTGACAATGAATGAAGACAAAACAGAAAGGAGGCTGTCTTTGTCTGAAACATTGTCCCCCTCTTCCTCAAGCCTAGCTCCGAAAGCCCCTCCTCCTCTCTGGACTTCCCTGTGTCCTGGAAGACAGGCACTACATGGTGAGTCTAACTTTCTTTCGGCCTCTGAGATGTAAAACTTTCTGTACCCTCAACAACTCTCAAACCAAAAATAATTGTTTGATATTACTAAGCCTCCAGAAATGCCGTCAGTACATGGGGGGCATAAAATAAGATGTCACATGGCAAGAATGACAACAGCAAATTCCTCTAGCAAGTTCTGTCCAGAACAGCCTCGGCTAAAATAATAAAAATAAAATAAATAAATAAAATATCTCGGTTCTTCCTTCCTATTTCAAGGTAATAATAAGACCATATTAATGAATAAACCATCCTTTTAGGGAAAACAATGAATGAAATATCCAAATATCCCTATGAGGAGCCCCAAGCCAATACAGCAAAACCCTGGACTCTGGAGTAAAGTTTTAGCCAACATGGCCTCTTCTCCAAAGCATTTATTCTTCCTCCTCCTGCCAAAATTAGCATCTTTAGATCCAAAAGCAGCACATTGATATCAGAGTAATAAAGTCTGTTTCAGAAGTCCTGACTCCCCTTATCACACATAGCCCAATCATGTTCCCCCACAGCTTTCCTAGGGCACCCCCTGTCTCATCCAGCACAAAGTAGCTGACTCAGTGATTCCCTGAACCTCCCAGAGCGTTAGCTCTTCCCTCATAGCAGTGTCTCAAACACATACACACACACACACACACACACACACACACACACACACACCAGACCCTTCAAGCCAGACCCATGCCAAAGGACCACAGATCCCTCCATATCCACTTCAGAGATTCAGATAATTCATGATTTTCTAAGGGGGATGTGGAGAACTTTGGAGATGGAAGCAAAATGGTCAGTAGTTCAGTGTCTTTCTCGACTACATAGTGAGTTCCAGACCACCTGAGCACATAAGACCTTGTTTTCAAAACAAGGAAAAGAAGAAGAGGAGAAAGGGAAGAGAAGCAAGGAAGGAGGAAGAGGAGAAAGAAGATGATTTGTGTTTTTCTGTTTTAACCATTACTGGTAGCCCATCTTCCAGGTTCAAATGTTAGAGGTGTGTCAGGCAGCCTCTAATGAAGGTGTGGAGGAAAGTGTGGGGCTGCAACTAGTTCTATGTCAACCATCAGACCCTGCATTCCTTCTCCAGCAAAGCCCCTTCCACCCTGGGACGTATAACCTCATGGAACAAGCATTGTTTATGTTGGTTTCCAGGTCTTGAAAGTCTGATTCAGTGAGTGGAGATGCCATCAAACCAGCCTCTCCAGGAGAAAGTGCCGGGTGTACACATCTCTGATGCACCTTCCTCTTTGACCTCATACACTGCTTTAGCCAGTGGGTCTCACTCTGGATTTCTCTTCCTTGGTAACAGTGTGTGACATGAATAGAATTGAAAGCTGATCATCTCACTCTTTATGAAGCAATCAGTCAGAATCTCCATGAAAAGGCTTGAGATACAGCTCAGCAGTTAGGAGCCTTGCTGCTCTTGCAGAAGACTTGTGTTTCATCCCTGACACCCACATGGTGGCTCAAGACTACCTATAATTCCAGTTCCAAGGGATCCAGTGCCTTCCTCCGACCTCTGAGTATATACATGAGCACCATGAGTGTATATACTCAGACAGTCATGCGTGCGTGCATGCGCGCGCGCGCGCGCGCGCACACACACACACACACACACACACACACACACACACACTGAAATATATAAGTAAATATTTTAAAAGGCAGTTTGGGTCCTGTAAAACTACCACATTTATTAACATCTCATCACAATGAGGTCTTCCAGAATCTGCCTCAGAAGCTCCCTAACTCATTTCTTTCCTCTTATTTCACTTATCAGAACCAGGAGTCCCTTGAAGCTGAACAGTGTTCATCATGGGAGCTCTGGTGCTGAGTGCAGCCTAGTTGGGAGACAGAAACAGAAGGGACAAGAAAATCTGGTTGCAGCTTCTCATCAGAGGCAAAAGGGGACATGAATGGTTTGATCTCCCATCTCCGGCTCACCAGCATTTGTTCTTCAACTTGTATTCTCTTCTCTCTGGGGACCTCATCCCCAGCTCCATGAAGAATACCATCTACCCACTGAGCTACGCTGTTCTACACCTCTCCATCTTCCCTCCTGTTCATCCCTTCCATAAGAACTGTCCCCTGCATATGTGCTTTGGCTTCATCCCTCTGTCGAATTGGGAACTGTATTCGTCCATTCTTCTTACTATGATGAAAATTTGAGGTTGAATAACCATAAATAAAACAGACTGCTGTAGCTCATAGCTTTGGAGTCTCATTGGCATCCTGATGGCTCTGGTGGGAGCCTTTAAAACATGTGTAGTATATTTCACAGAGAAGAAAAAGCAAAATGCAAGCTAGAAAGCCAAAAAAAACCAGGTCAAAAGAAGTACCCAGGAGTCCCATGAGGACCTCTTAACTCCTTCTGACGACATTCTCTAGTTAGTCTAAGGTCCTCCAGCTCGCTTCATATGGTGCCTAACATGGGGTTAGAATATCCAAACATAGGGCCTGCAAAAACTACCAAAAGTTCTGGACAAGGCTTCCCAGGCCCGCAGTCTCTCAGGCAGGCTGGTGCCTCCAGCAGGTTCCACACCATCTTTCTACACTACGACCCTGGGAAGCAGCTTCCATCACACGAATGTCAGAGAACAAATGCACATCATCTAAACTATCTCTTCCTACACTGATCTTTACTGGCCTTGCCAGCCTTATATATCCTCAGCCTGGAATGCGCTGTGCCTATTGGCACACACCTTTAATCCCAACACTCAGAAGGCAGAGGCAGGGGCATCTCTGTGAGCTCAGGGCCAGCCTAGTCTACAGAGCAAATTCCAGGACAGCCAGGACTATGTAGAGAGATCACATTATAGGATATTTGCACACTGTGTGAAGGTGTATTGCTGTGATTGTGTAATTAAAAAACTGAGTGGCCAATACCTAAGTAGAGGGATAGGTGGGGCTTCAAGCAGAGAGAGAACTCTGGGAAGGAGAAAATTCAAGTCACCAGCCAGTCACTGAGAGGAAATAGGAAGTTCAAGATGGATCAGAGGTGACCTGTGGCAGAATGTTGAGTAATGTAAATGGGTTCATTTAAGTTGTAAGAGCTAGTTGAGACAAGCCTAAGGTAAGTTCAAACTTTCATAATTAATAAGAAGTGTCTGTGTTGTTATTTGTGGGCTCACAGTCTCAAAGAGAAATCTTGCTTCATATGGTGCCCAACATGAAGCTAGAACATTCTCAGGATAGCCTGAGAAAACTAACAGAAGTTCTGGACAAGGCTTCCCAAGCCCTCTGTCTCTCAGGCAGGCTGGTGCTCAGTGTACAGAGGCACAGCTACTGGCCGACGCCTCCAGGCTAGAACCAGCCTCCAGTGCCACGCAGGCTGGAGGTCACAATGAGAAAGCTTGCTTCAAGACCCTGTCTTAAAAACAAAGAAAGTAAAAAAAGGGGGTCAGGTTGGAGAAATGGTTCAGTGGTTAAGGGCACATACTGTTCTTGCCAAGGACCTGAGATCAATTCTCAGCACCCAAAATAGGCAGCTCACAACTGCCTGTATTCCAGCTCCAGGTGATCTGGTATCCCTCAGACTGTCCCTGATGAAATAAGTAATTCTTTAAAAAATACTTGCTGTATTGGGTAGAAAAGTATAACTATCTTCTCTATAAACACTGTCCCCAGTAAGAAGGATCTTGTGCTGGCCTCAGCAGCCATGTTGGCCCTACTTTCTTATTAGATCTTTTTTAACATTCAGTTTTCTCATATTGGCTGACACTTGATGCTACCACATCTTTATTTTTTTTTCTTTTGCTTTGATTACAAAGTTCTGAGATATAGAATCTTAACTTCAATTCCTCCTGATACAACACTCAACAGATGAACCTGTCCTTGACCCACAGCAACACGTTGCAGAATAGTCTCCAGGGTGGGAAAGTTAAGTAGCAGCTGGGCATGCAGAAGAAGCTACATTCTGTGCTGACAAGCAAGTTCCCAAGGTCCTTTTATTCCCTTTCTTAGTAAGGACAAGCACCATAAATTTCTGCCATTCTTTTCTACTCTGGTCGACATGACAGAAAACAACAACCAATCAGCAGACAGCAAACTTCAATATCCCAAATGCATAACTGCCAGACTTCATTTTGAATTTCCAACAAAAGGATAGAAAAAGAAAGTGAGAAATGTTCACTGCTTATGGTCTAAGCCTAGAAGATCAAACACTCACAGTGTAGAGTCCAGAAAGTTCTATTAGAACAAAGGAGACACCCTTTCATATATGGAGGTTTGCCCTCCCCCACTAGGGGAAAATAGTACCCTTCTGACTAAAAGACTCATAGATATCCTTCCTCCAGCAAGACCACAGCTCCTTACCTTTTCCCAACAGCACTTCCAAATGGAGACCAAGTACCAATATGTGAGCTGTGAGGGACATTCAACAGTCACACTAGATCACCTGAATGGGAGTCAGATATAGGAGTGAGGTTTACATCAGTGATGTTGGGTGATGTTGGACAAGGGATGTGTGTTTGCCTATGGAGCAGTATCCTTAGCAGTGCAGAGAACTAAAGTCCACCAAAAAGCACTGCCAAAGTAACAGAGCAAGAATTGGATGATCATTTATGGCTTTAATGTGACAGGCCAAGAGAAAGGTCAACGGAAATTGTTGATATAACACGCATTGTCATATCAACATAGGGATCTGGCAAAAAAAAAAAAAAAACCATATACTGTAAAGGTAGTGATCTCATGCTAAGACCGTAAGTGCCCATTGTACGTCTTTATTATGTAGCAGACAAGACACAGACAATATGGTGGTAACAGGTTCCAACTCCCGCCTTCATGGAGCCCACAGTCCAGCCACAGGGTAACTGACTACGTAAAAGCCCAGTCTCCCTTTCAAACGCTCAGTAGACTCTATCCTAGGGCTGCAGCTCCTGTCGACAAAGTGTGACTCAGCTGCTCCTGGTAGTTGACACTCCAATTGGAAAAGGGCAGCCAAAAATGACTTTCCATCCCATCCTCCTGCCTTCTAGACCAGGGTAAGATCTTTGTATCTTTTCCAAACTGGTCCTCTGTCACCCTAATCTGCCCTGTGCTGAACTTGGCCATACTCTGCTTGTGATTACGGCTCTTAGGTGATCTATTCCCAGAGGTAGAGTCCCACCATTTTCTGTGTTTGGGATTTTTATTGAAAATGGGCTGGGAGTGAGGTGTGTGTGTGTGATGAAATTGCTCTATCACTAAGAATCACAATACACTGAGAGAGAGAAAATAGGAAGTTAGCCAGACTTAAGAAAAGCAGAAGAAACTGGGTATGGCTTCCTACAGAAGGAAGTTTTCCCCGGTCCCCCACCCCACCCCACCCCACGCACCTCATCTACCCCTGTCCCACAGCTGCTTATAAAGTAATTACTCAGGAGCTTAATATTAATTACGAACTGTTTGGTCTATGGCTCAGAATTTTTTTCTATCTAGCTCTTGCATCTTAAATTAACCCGTTTCTATTAATCTATGTATTGCCACATGGCTGGTGGCTTACCGGTACAGTCACATCTTGTTTCTTGGGTAGCTGGATGTAGTCTCACTTGAACTTCCAGCCTTCCTCTATCCTGACTTGTCATAGGCCAAAATAGCTTTATTTATTAACCAGTGGGAGCAACACATATTCAGAGCGTACGGAAAGACAGCCCAGAATGGTTTCCTTTATTTATGATCAAACTTCCCTGAACCACAAGACCAATGGGACAAAGCTTCTTATATTCTCTATGCAAATTAAAGTATAACACTAAAATACTCTGGTAATTCAATTTGATTGCAATCAAATTCATAAAACAGAGGGTGCGTTGCTGAAAACAAAGGCTTTATTACATTCACCCTTATCTTCAAGTGATTGGGCCATAGGTGGTGCTGTCTGATGATGTGTAACAAGACACAGAAAGAACTGACTCTGAGGACAGACAAAATGGAGTTATCCTTTTATTGATTAGTAAAGGTTTTGTTTTGCTTTGATTTTCCCCCCTTGTCCTAAATCCAGTAGAACAGAATAAATGTGAGCCTCTTTTGAAGAGACAGCTTCATTCTGCCAGATTTGTATTTAAACCCAAGTGATACTTTTCTTAAGGCTCTTAGAAAAATTAGTCATTAAGAGCGCTGCCTCTCTCCCTCTGTCAAGTCCCTTTGTACCAAGTCCCCTATTGACCTTCCACATATAAAACTTCATCTCTAAGCACTCTTGCTGGCCTGCACATCAATCAGACCGAGTCTTCTACTAGCACATGTGGCTGCTTTTTGGAAAATCCACAAGTGAGTCTACATTGTAACCAACAGCTCCCCAGAGCACCAAGGGGAGGTATATTTCAAAGAGATGGGTTTGTGCCCCAGAAGCACAAGGTAAGAATAAGGAAAAAGAAATGTGGGAACAGAACAAGAGGTGGAGGGAGATGGGAGCTGGGAGACCCATGAAAGGGAAAAGTCGATTAGGTAGGGAGGGGTTGCAACTTGGTTAGAGAAAACGAAAACAAGAGTTGGAGGGATTAGGGGATGGAACTACAGGAAAAGGAAAGAGGTGAGTGTGGACCAAGGCTGCCAGGGCAGGAGGCGGTAAAGGCAATGAACGGGGGAAGATGACTATAGGTGAGGAAGTAAACCCCAAGTGCTCTTTCCCTTCCAGATCCCACTGGCTTTGATGAAGGAAGAGTTCTAATTTTCTCCTCACATGTAAGAAGGCATCATGAGCATCAGTGGAGAGCAGGACAGAGAAACATGGAATGTCCCCAAACTGGCATTTGCAGTTACTATTGGCCATGCCTCTACTAGAAACATCGCCTGTGTTAGTGCATTGAATCCTCATAATGTAATCTGAAAAGAGAGAGCAACAGAGAGATATGGGTTGGGTGGGTAGGAGGAGTGAGCGTATCTCTCGGTTATAGATGAGGAAAGTTAAGTCTAAAGGAGCTTGAATATTTTTCCTCATGCTCAAATATAAAGTGATATTTGTATGTCCCCAAAAGTCCTCAACCTTAGAGCTGAGCAGATGGACCAATTGATAAAGTGCTGACTTTGAAAGCATGAGGACATGTGTTCAATCCCAGGAACCCCCATTAAAAAAAAAAAAGCCAGGTGTGACTCCAGGGTAGTCCCTACACCCAGAAGTAGTTGGCCAACACAACCCATAGTGGGGTTTTGTTTTGTTTTGTTTTGGGGGGTGTTTGTGGGATGGGGTGGAATGGGGTGGTGGTGTGTGTGTATGTGTGTGTGCTGAGTGCTTTGTGTATGTGTGTGGGAGTTGTCTGATGTTGTTGTTGTTGTTGTTGTATATTGGCCTTGTTTTTATTTTGTTTTGTGGGACTTTCAAGAGCAGGAGGAAGAGAACATGAAGTTGGATAAGGAAAGAAGCAGGAGGATCTTGGAGGAGTTGGAAGGGGAGAGAATATAATCAAAACATGTCATATAAAAACTTTTTAATAAAATCCTTCTTAAATAAACTATCATGTCCTGTAATCCAAGAACTGAGGAGTTGGAAATAGGAAGGTCCCCAAGACTCGTTTGCCAGCCAATCTGGCTAAATTTGTAAACTCTATGTTCAGTGAGATACTCTGTTCACAGTGATTAAGGAGGCAATCCAAGATTAACTTCTGACCTCCACATCCACCACACACATATATGTGCACCTCTACAGGTACACACACACACACACACACACACACACACACACACACACACACACACACACACACACTAACCCTCATTACTAACAAAAAGAAGCCCAAAGAATTATTTGCAGTCAGGTTACTTATCAACACTCTTAGGTGACAAATGAATAAACTGAGCTACAAGTCACAGCCAAGAAAAAAAATTCCACAGCAGTTGCTTCAGTCAAGTCTCAATTTTCTGACAAGTAGGTTTCCCACATTTCTTCAAGTTAATAGAAAGGGGCAGGATCTATTTGTGAATGAAAGTGACAGGTGTTTCTGGGTTGACAAGATGGCCGAGCAGGTAAAGGCAACTGCTGACACCAAACCTAATGTCCTGAATTTAATCCTGGGAACCAAAAGATACAAAAAAAAAAAAATGGAATCCTAAAAGTGACCCCCAGACCACTATATACATTCACATCATGTTAAACTTGCTTACATAACACACACACAAACACACACATAAATATAAGAAACATTTTGTAAATATAATAATGCTGCCTCTGATAAAACAGACTCACCCAGAAATAACAACATACAAGGACCCTCTCAAGCTCCATTAACTGAAATGACAAGGTAATGAGTCAAATGAACCCCTCATCCCACAGCAGAAATGAATGAATAATTATTTCTCATTTAAGTCACCAAGAATGCTCAAGACATTAATGGCATTCTTTAGGTGGTTTAGGGGGTGTAGTAGGAGGTTTCTGTTCTGAACTTTCAAGCCTAGACTTAAGGTTTAGGCCCGCTGACCCACAGTCCCACAGTCCCACAGAGACACACAGATGCTTTCATTAATTTGAGGCTGATCAGCCTAAGGCTCAGACATATCACTTGCTAGCTTTCTACCCTTAATCTAACCCATGACTCCTATTCTGTTCAGCCATGTGGCTCAGTACCTTTTCTTAGAGCAGCATAGTTATCCTCTGCTTCTTCCGGCTTCTCTCTGGCATTCTGCTTTGTGCTTCCTGTTCTCAGAATTTTCTGTCTAGTAGCCCCGCCCATACTTCCTGCCTGCCTTTGGTCAATCAGTGCTTTTTATTAAACCAGTGGGTGGGATAATTATTTACAATGAAACAACACAATCTCCCACATATCCCCTTTTTTCTTCTTAAAACAAAAAGAACTCTAAAACTAATATTCTTCCCCCCCCCCTTATGTATAACAACTTATAAACAACACTGTAAATAAACACAAACATCCATTATCCATGTTTTGGGAATGTAGGCATTGTTCTCTAGGCTACTTCCTGCTGAATGGGCACGCTGGCAATCCCATGGGAATCCAAAGAAAAATGTAGGATTATGGTCAAGTCTTTAGTGGAGTAGTCTGTAAGGCTGCGTCATCTCGGCCAGTCTCCTTGAAATTGTTCTAGATACAGAGCTCTGGAAACTTCACAGAGGTGTTCTGAAATGCTGTATCATCTGGGCCATCCATTTCCATTGGAGATTTTTCAGGGGGTCTTCCTCTATCAAACTTTATGTTCTTTATCCAGGAATAAATCCACAGCCTCTCATTTTCTGTGAAAATAAAAACAAACCTCTTCTCCAAAGTAGAATATATTTGAATTTCAGTTTTAAAGTCAACTCATTTACAAAATATATAGGTTGAATTACTCCAACAGCATTTATAATCAACTGTCTTTTAGCAGCTTTTACTAAGTCATTTTCAGTCAAGAAGTTTAAGGATAAGACAGTAACATACAGTATCCAGACACTCTTTGTATTTTCCATCTTTACATGGCTTATTTATTTTTATTTATTTATTTATTTATTTATTTATTTATTTATTTATTTTACTCTATTTCTTTTTTAAAGGCTTTCTCTACCTTTTCTTTTCTTTCTCTAAGCCTATGTATATATATTTTCAACACACTCTAAACCACTTAGACATTTTACAAAAAAACTGTCTTAACTGTATATTTATTTCTTAACTTTTTCTGTCTCTGACCACACCTTTGCTTGGCTAGGGCTATTGACTCCACCCAGATTCTTCTATTTCTTTCTGTCTCTGAACACACCTTTAATCTGCCAAGGTTCAAGGTTGGTAGGATGGGTGGATGGCTCCACCCAGATCCTAGTCTAATTTCATAGAATTTATCTTTTTAACCCAGGTACTCTGGGAATTTTAGGGTCCATATAATCACCAACTAAAGCTTTGTCATCTGCTGCTGATTAACTCTATTTAAGTATTAGGCAGCAGGGCCTCTTAAAAGACTCACAAGGATTTTGCCTCTAAGGCTGAATCAGGATGTTTCTCTTTAAAAAGCCAAGCCTCAGTTTGCCTCAGGCAAACAGAGCTAATCCAAGAAAATATCTTCACTAAGAAGCCATCTTTGACTGTATTCTATTTTTGCTCTTATTAACAGAAACCTTAAATACATCATTTACAATGTTTTGCTTACATCTAGGCTCCTGTGAGACTTCAGGAACAAGCCATTTTACACCTGAAGCTGCACTCCAAAAGCCCACCATTGTAGCTCAAGCCCATTTGCCTCACCAGTGCGTCTCTACCACAGCTCACCTGAGAAACACAACTTAGAAGCTGCTTTGGGCTTCAGTTCCTATGCTCTAGACCGTTTTTAAGTGTTATATGGTTTTATGCAGGTATATTTTACCCACGTTGGGCTGCCATTTGTAGTAGGAGGTTTCTGTCCTGGACTTTCAGGCCTACCCTCAAGGTTTAGGACCCACAGAGCCACAGTCCCACAGTCCGGCAGTTCCACGGTCCCACAGTCCCACAGAGACACACAGATGCTTTCAATAATTTTAGGCTGATCTGCCTAAGGCCCAGGCACACAACTGGTTTCTGTTCCGGATTTTCAGGCCTAAGCTCAAGGTTTAGGACCCACAGACCTGCAGTGACACACAGATGCTTTCAATAGTTTTAGGCTGATCGGCCTAAGGCCCAGGCATATAATTTGCTAACTCTGTACCCTTAATCTAACCCATTACTCTTATCCTGTTCAGCCATGTGGCTCAGTATCTTTTCTTAGAGCAGCATAGTTGTCCTCTGCTTCTTCTGGCTTCTCTCTGGCATTCTGCTTTGTGCTTCCTGTTCTCAGAGTTTTCTGTCTGGAAGCCCCGCCCACACTTCCTGCCTGCCTTTGGCCAATCAGTGCTTTTTATTAAACCAGTGGGTGGGATTATTATATACAATGAAACAACATAATCTCCCACGGGGGGGGGGGGGGCTTCTACCCTGTAATTCTGCCTTCTTCATCACGTGCTTTCTAAGGTGAACATGAAAGGGAAAAAGAAAACTTGAGCATAGGGGTTTGTTACAGTACCTGTGACCTTCAAACATATTCAGTTCTCTTAAACCTCATGTCCAAGGCACACTAGGCAACATGATGTTCAGAGAAGGGGGAAGTAAATGCTATGTACCTAGGCCCACTTCTCTGGACATCAAATCATTCTCCCATTTGTGTTGCAAATAAAACACTATACTAGTGACAGCATCTGGATGGGTGAGTTTGTGTGAAGAGGTCTGAAAACCATTGAACTGAGAAGGGAAGATTATCCACTCTGCACAGTAATAAGGCAGGGCTAAAACCACAAGTAAGAGTCTCATTCATGAGGGAGAAGAACCAAAGACCTGTGTGTTACAAGGCGGTTCCCTCTGCTGAGAAATATCTCTCCAAGATGGGGGAAGCTAATGAAACCAGGTGATAAACAAATGCTCTCATGTCTGGGAGAAAAGGGATTTGAAAGATTCTTCATCACCCCTTTCCAGAAGAATAAGAGAGTAAATGACTCATGGATTGGAGTACTGACCAGCCCAGCTACAGGGCTGCTCTTGAGTCATCCCTACCCCTTATAAAATAAGCCTTCCCCCATATTCCTGTTAAGAACCCCACCAAAATTCTATTGAACTTCACCACATTGGAAATTAGTTGACACATTGCTTTGAGCTGACATGATTTCCTTGCCGGGGTAGGTAGCTCTGTGTGTTGCATCCCCTCCACAATTCCCCGCCATCACTGATTCAAAGCAATGATGAAATCCATTTCCCCATAAGCCCAAGAAAAAGCCCCTTCCCCAGAACACTACCATTTAGGGGAAGCACATAATCATTATATTTATGGTCGCCAACATGGCTCCTGAATGATGTGTTCTTGTCCATCACCCTCCATGTCCCTGTTGGAGTGGACACCGGTAACAATGTCTTTCTTTGAAGCCTTCCCCTCAATTGTACAATGCTTGAGAGGCAGACATTGTTTCAAGCCTCAATCAGAAACTCAAAACATCTGCTACTGATTTCCTTGGCAATTAGTTGCTTTCAAAACATAACAGCTTCCTGAAATATTTTTTTCCCGTTGGTTTCATACTCTAAAGTCTTTCTGGGGTATAATTATCAAGTCTGTTTTTTCTCTAGTTCTTCAGCTCCATTCTATCTCTTTACTTGACATAGTGAGGTCTCGTGGTTACTCTGCTCCTGACCCCAGGATTACATGATGCTTTACAGCTAAGCCTTCCCAGTTTTTGTCTAAAGCAGTGATTCTCAACTTTCCTAATTCTTCAACCTTTTTATACAGTTCCTCATGCTGTGGTGAGCCCCAACCATAAAATTATTTTGTTGCTACTTTGTAATTTTGCTACTGTTATAAATATGTATGCATATGACATGCAGGATATCTGGTATACAAAGTGTATGATATTTGACCCCTGTAAAAAGGTTACTCAACCCCTTCCCCAAAGGAGTCTTGATCAACAGTTTGAGAATCACTGGTCTAAAGTCTTGACTTCCATTTATGCTTGGAAATTGGTCTACTCATTTTATGAGTATGATTGTTTCTCATAAGACATGAAGCAAAACAAAAAGGCAGAGTATCTTTACCAGGCCCACAGGTTATCAGCTGTGTAACTTCTTTGAAATGATCAAAGCTGACAGTTCACTAAATGCCTTGCCACTATTTAACATGGGTCTTCATCTTTCCATCATCCAACAGCCATTATTTTCTCTTGACTTCTTTAGGAAAGTAACTGAATGTGGTACACAGTATTTAAAGATTTTGGTATAGACACATCTGACTGGAAGTTACCAGGTAGCAGTCTCTGAATTGGTTAGGTACTAGTTGTGGCATAACAGATAAGCTGTGAGATCTCAGCCTCATAACAAACTACAGTTGGATATTCCCTTACTTAAATATCTAAAATCCAAAATACTTCACAATTCAAACCTGAGTGCCAACAAGATGCCACAGGGGTAAAAATATACACCTGGCCCCATTTGATGGGTTTCAGTCACAACACAGATGTGACAAAGCTGCTATGTAAAGTTCCCTTCTGGCTATGTGGGGCAGAATTACAAGAAACGTAACTGGATTTTATATTAACACTCGGGTCCCAGCCTCAGGCCGTCTCATCTAGCACACATAAAGTGTCTCTACCTTTGAAGCTATATGATGAATGAAATATTCTACTCTCAGACATCTTGAGTAAAGGACAATGCACCTGCAGTGCATTTCTCTATCTTGTGAATCTAAAATAGGTATTTCTTGAGCAAACTGTTCTTCCCTCAGAGACAGCTCTTTCTCAGGGGCCCAGAATTTCTCCATGTCAGAGCTCCACCATCTTCAAAACTGGAGCATAAATTCAAGAAGAGCATTTAGGAGGCAAGACCAAAGCAAAAACCCTCTCGCTCCCATGTCACTGGCTGCCAAGCAATCATGTGATTACCATCTTTATAAAAGAGAGTGGGACGCTTGATCTAACTGCATTCCCAAAAGAAGAAGAAGAAATATGTGCCCTGAGCAGCGTAGCACACCTCCAGTTCCCAGACAGCTGAAATCATTGAAGACTATTTGAGAGCATTTTCCCTTAAATCTACATTAAGCATCTGCTACTTGTAAATTAGCCTGCTATGCAAGGTGTGAAATGTGCTCGGAACAAAGGGGAAGGTGGTCTCTGTAACAGCCTTGCAGTCTTTTCCTGCCTTGTTTTCCAGTGTCCTGGGCCCTGGGTTATTTGGGAAAGGAGACAGATGGAAGCACTTGCTGTGAAAACTTTCAGTGGAGGGAAAGATGGGTGTTCTGACTACAGGCTCCTTAGGCAGTTTCTGTCTCACAGGAACATCTGTTCATCCCAGAAATGTCTCTCTATGCTACTAAGCATCCAGACATTCCTTACTGACCCTCCTCTCTCCCATGTCAACAAGTTCAAATCTGACAGCAGCAGATGTCTATGTGTACAGTTTCCCTGTGCTCAGGACCTCTGGCCTCATTAGAAACCAATAGGCACCCATAATGCCATCCCTGAGCCTTGCCAATCTGCTCCCTGGGCACTAATGCCGAAGGTTCCAGACCTTTTAGTGCTTCTGGCAATTCCTATCTGGGCATCTACTGCCTGCCTGTGAGACTGGAGCCAGATGAAAGGAATACATGTCACTACTGCCTTCTCTTAAAGCCAAATGGCTGCCTCGCCCCATTAACCAGCCACCCTCTTCTGCCTCCTGTTCTTTCAGGCACAGCTTGCTCTGTCCTCCACAGAACATCTCAAAATAAGTTAAGCTACTTCAAATGAATAAAGAAAACCTCAAATATGATCAGTTCTATGTTCAAAGCTGACAAAATGTTTTAAGTTATTCAGAACCCTTCCAATCTAAGAAGCTTCTTGAATTCCTTTGTCAAAATGAGTTCTGCATGGACTAATGGCAGCATCCTTAGGACATACCTCCCTTCACTCCTGCTCCACACACACCCTTCCTTGGCTTGGTTGGTTGGTTGGTTGGTTGGCTTTTTCCAAAACAGAGTTTCTCTGTGTAGCCTTGGTTATCCTAGAACTCTCTGTAGACCAGGCTAGCCTCAAAGCTCAGAGATCCACCTGCCTCTGCCTCTTGAGTGCTGAGTTTAAAGGTAATCGCCACAACTCCTGACTCTCCCCTGGCTTTCTCAGTGACTGGCCAGGCCCTTCCACACACCTCTGGACTGATCTTGGCCTTTAAACTACTCTTTAATCTGGACACTTGGCCTCATTGACCAAAGACTGACCAGAGTCAGGACCTTAAGCAAAGGACTATAAGAGTTACCTCGGCCACACCCAGCCTTTGCCTGTGAGATGAATCCAGCTGCTGTGAGAGGCAGTGCAGGGGACAGTGATGGAGCCCAGAAGGGTTCCAGTGTGTGGAGAAGCATTCAAGCCTCTAATTAATTAACTAATTCATCTGATCATTCTACAAACATATACTGATGCTCTCTGCCATTCTCTGTGCTGGGCAATGAGAACAGAGTGACTCACGCACACCCTCCTTTCCCTCAAACCAGGGAATTTTCCTACAGGAGTCTCCTGTTCTATCCCAGAGCAGTCCCTTGCTCAGAGTCAGCAGGTCCTTGTTACAGGCCATTGGGCATCCAGTCAGAGATTAAAATCTTAATAAATATTTTTTTTCTCCGGTAGTTATTTTTTTCTCCTGTAGTAAGAGCTCAAATAAATAAATAAATAAATAAATAAATAGATAGATGGATGGATGGATGGATGGATGGATGGATGGATGGATGAATGAATGAATGAATGAATGAATAAATAAATAAATAAATAAATAAATAAATAAATAAATAAATAAATAAATAAATGCCTTTTGGGGGGAAGAATCACCTTGGACTCTATGACCTCAAATTTCTTCATAAACCAGGAGGTCTCCCTGTGTGCAGGCAAACCCTGCTCCTGATTGTGGGCTATGGAGAAGGGTACTTGGATGACATTCTGGGTGAGAGGATAGAAACCCATTCCTCCTACCCAATAAAGTTTTCTTTTGTTTCTTATGTGATGGCTCTGGGTCTTCACACTGTAAAACACAGCCGTAAATATTGTTCTCTATACACACACATGCACCTATGCAGGCGTACACGTATGCATTCACATGTACATACACCCAAGCATCTGCCCAAGTGTATACACAGAAGGACATATCTGCACAGCTGTACACATACATGTGTATACACATAAGCACACATACATGTGCAAATGCGCATAAACACATACACACAGATCTGATGTTCCTAAGGCTTCTCTCATATGTCCATTTTCTACCAAAATCCTTCTTCCCCACTATAAAACTGAGGCTCTTGCTCCAAGGATGATTGCTTTGCTTTGCAGGCAGGGTCCTGGTTCTACTGTCTCTCTTGGACATAAGTGGTCCCTCAAAGGTCCCCTTCTGAGACTTCCCCCAGAACTCCAGCTCCTAAGAACTGACTGTATTTCTGTTCAATCAGGAGAGAATGTGCATAACAAATTCAATTGCTTATAAAAGGTGATTTCCCTTTCATACTGTAAGAGCCTTGCCCTTTGTTAGAAGATGTATTTCTTCTTGTATTAATGTCTAGAATTCCTTCGCTTGTTTTCCTTCAAGCCTGGTTGTTGGCAGTCCGTCCAGCTGTTGCCAGCCCATGCAGCTGCTGTCTCTGCTCTCCCAACTGCTCTTGCAGGACTCAACATGTTGTGTTTTTTTTTTTTCTTTGCAGGCTTGTCTCTGTTGGCAGAAGGCCCAGCCAAAGAATCCACCAGCAGAAAAATGCCCTTCCAGTAAGGGTCACTGCCCAGGGCCTGTCCTCTCCATCAACAACAAACTTGTCTCTTTAAGATTCTGTCTCATCTTTCAAAATTTCATTGCTACTGGCCAGGGCCTCTTGTGAGTTTTCCTTGCTGGAGAGCAAATGTCATTGTCTCCTGAAGAAGCAATGATTTAGAATGGGAAAGATTTCTTCAGTGTACAAACATGGCTCTGCTTCTTCCATTTCAGTTCTCCACCTCTTATCTCCCTCGGGTACTGCTTGCTAGCCTCCAGAGAGGTCTTTCCCTGGCTGCACACTGAGCTTTCTGGGGACTGGAGAGTTTCTTTGGAGGAACTAAACAAGAATCTTCTTCCTCTTTTACAGACAGAAATCCCAAGAACATTCTGCATCTCCTTTCTGGTTTACAGCCGGAGACATATTCCAAGCCAGAAGTCATTTGCCATCTAGAGAACATCTTTCAGTATTCAGAAGAGGCATACTGGTTTGTCACGCAAGATAGACAAGATGCTGCTGGGAACTACTAGGTAGAGGCCACACATGATGCTAAGCATCTCACAATGCACAGAGTAACCTCAGAGCCTAGAATTACAAAAGGAGAGAGGCTGGGAAATCAGTAATTAACATTATTAGTTAAATAATAATTTTATTAAAATTTGGTTTTAAAAATTAAGTTTTTTATTGTTTTTTTGTAGATGTACTTTTCTTTGGGCTATCAGCTCACAAAAATATGACATTAAGACTTATTATTAATTATGAAAGCTTGATCTATAGCTTTAGGCTTGTCCCACTAGGTCCTATAACTTAAATCAAACCCATTTCTACTTATCTACGTGTTGCCATGTGACTTGTGGCTTTTATCTCTCCTCCTGCACATCTTGCTCACCCTCTGCTTCTAGCTAGTGACTCTACCTTCTTCCTTCCCAGAACTCTCTATGCTTAAAAAGTCCCTGATTTACCTCCTGCCTGACTATTGGCCACTTAGCTTTTTATTAAACCAATCATGGTGACACATCTTCACAAAGTATTCTACAATGGTCTGTTATTTTGTTCTTTTCCTCCCTATGGCTGGAACTCACTCTAAAGACCAGGCTGGCCTTAAACTCACAGAAATCTGCCTGCCTCTGCCTCCCAAATTCTGGGGTTAAAGGTATGTGCCACCACACTCAGCTCATTAAAAGTTTTGGTCTTAAAGATCTATGAATCTATCTCCATTTTGGCAGTCCATGAAATTCCATCAACTTCTGCCCACCCCACCCCACTTACTTACCCTTTTTCTTATGTCAAGTTCTAGATCCCAAGTAATTGAAGGGAATGTCAGCAGTCTCACGCAGACCAATGAAATAATAGCCAAATGCAATATTTTATCCATCTTAGGAAACACACACCAAGGCCTTGGGAAACTACCCTTGGAACACCCCCCCACACACATCACTCCCCTAAATCAAGGCCAGCATGGAAATATCTTGTGAGCCAGAACTTCCCATTAAAATCCAGTTTTCTGGACACCCCCATTTACAAATTCAGCCCCAATCCCTAATCCATCCCATCCCCCAGTGACTTCAGCTGCTACCTGAGACCCACAGTTCCTCAGCACCTATTGGGTCAAGAGTATTACCTGATACCCACAGTTTCCCAACACTTATTGGATTAAGAGTGGGTACCTGAGACCTACAATTTTCCAGCACCTATTGGATTAAAAATTCCCATAGGATCAACAGCTTCTTCTGGATCAAGAGCTCATACTGGACCAGGATTGGATCCCTGAGACACAAAATTAGACAGCTCCTATTGCACCAAAAACAGCTCACTGGGTCACAGAGTATGCTATCTCCAAGTAGACCAAAAGACCAGATTGCACCAAGAAAGGCTTCCTGAGACACAGATAGAACAGATTGCACCAATATCAGCTCCCTGAGATACAGACAAATCCTTCATTGATCTAAGGAAGCAATGGGCAGGTGCCAGTGCAAGGATACATATAACAACATAAAGAAAAATATGGTGCCACAAGAATCTGGTGGTTCTACAACAGCAAGACCTGAATATAAAAATGTAGAAGAAGCAGAAGGAAACAATCTTAAAAACAACTTTATGAAAATACTAGAAACCTTAAAAAAATTTAAATTCCCTTAAAGAAATAGAGGAAAAGACAAATTTTTAAAAATGGAAGAGATCAGCAAAACCCTTAAAGAAAGTCAAGAAAAAGCAATCAAACAGGTGAAGAAAATGTTTCAGGATTCAAAAATTGAAATAGAAGCAACAAAGAAGACACAAACCAAGGGAATGATGTAAATAGAAAATCTTAATAAATGAAGTGGAACCACAGATGCAGCATAACCAACAGAATGCAAGAGATGGAAGAGAGAATCTCTGGCATGGAAGATTCAAGAGTGGAAATAGATATGTCAGTCAAAGAAAATGCTAAAACCAAAAAAGTTATAACATAAAACATCCAGGAAATGTGGGACACCATGAAAAGACCAACCCTGAGAATAATAGGAATAAAGGAAGGAGAAGAATACCAGTTCAAAGGCACAGAAAATATATTCAACAAAATCATAGAAGGAAACTTCCAATCTAAAGAAGGAAATGCCTATAAAGATACAAGAAGCTTACAGAAAACCAAATAGACTACACCCCAAAAATGTCTGCTCTCCACATAATAATCAAGCCACTAAACCTACAGAATAAAGAAAGAATATGAAAAGCTACAAAGGAAAAAGGCCAAATTATCTATAAAGGCAGACCCATCCGAATAACATCAGACTATTCAATGGAAACAATGAAAGCAAGAAAGTTCTGGACAGATGTTATACAGACACTAAAAGACCATGGCTGCCAATCCAAACTACAATACCCAGAAAAACTATCAATCACCATAGATGAAGTAAACAAGATATTTCATGAGAAACCCAGATTCAAACAATTCATATCCACAAACCCAGTCCTACAGAAAGCACTAGAAAGAAAACTCCAACCTAATGAAGCTAGATATACCCACTAAGACAGAAGCAATAGATAATCCCACAGAAAGAAAAACTAAGAAGAAAAGCACACATACACTACCACCAAAAATAACAGAAATTAACCACTGGTCATTAATATCCCTTAATATCAATGGATTCAATTTACCTACAAAAAGATACAGATTGATACAATGGATACAAAAAACAAACCCATCCTTCTGTTGCATTCAAGAAACACACCTCAATTTAAAAAACACATACTGGCTCAGAGTAGAGGGTTGGGAAAAGACTTTCAATCAAATGGACTTCAGAAACAAGATGTTGTAACTACCCTAATATCTATCAAAATAGACTTCAAACTAAAATCAATAAAAAAAAAAAAGGTCAGGATGGACATTACTTATTCAACTCAGGAAAAATCCATTGAGATGAAGTCTCAATCCTGAACATTTATGTCCCTAATACATATGTAAAAGAAACATTACTAAAGTTTAAATCTTACATCAAACCCCACATATCAATAGTGGAAGACTTCAATACCCCATTCTCACCTATGTGTAGGTCTACTACACAGAAACTGAACAGAGAAATAAGGGATCTAGCAGATGATATGATTCAAATAGAATTAATAGATATATGCAGACCTTTCCACCCAAACACAAAGGAATATCCTCATGGAACTTTCTCTAAAACTTACCACATACTCAGTCATAAAGCAAATATAAATAGACACAAAAAATGGGAATAACTCCTTGTATCCTATCAGATCACCATGGACTAAAATTAAAGTTGAACAACAACACAAACCACAGAAAGCCTACAAATTCATGGAAACTGAATTCTCAATTGAACCACCTTTTGGTCAAGGAAGAAGTAAAGAAAGAAATTAAAACACTTCTTAGAAGTCAATGAAAATGAATCCACAGCATACCCAAACTTGAGGAACACAACGAAAACAGTGCTAAGAGGAAAGTTCATAGCATTAGATGCCTACATAAGAACTTTGAGAAATCTCACATGAGCGACTTAACAACACAGCTAAAGCTCTAGAACAATTAGAAGCAAACTCACCTAGAAGGAGTAGATGGCAGGAGTTGAAACCAAAAATATTGAAACAAAGAGAATAATACACAGAATCAATAAATCAAAAAGTTCATTCTTTGAGAAAGTCAACAAGGTAGACAAACCCTTACCCAAACTAACTAAAAGGCAGAGAGAGAGAGTATCCAAATTAACATAATCAGAAATGAAAGGGGGACATAATAACACACACTGAGAAAATTCAGACAATCATTAGGTCATACTTCAAAAACCTATGCTCCACCTAACTGGAAAACTTAAAAGAAATGGACAGCTTTCTGAACAAGTACTACTTACCAAAATTAAATCAATACAAGATAAATGATAAATATACCTATATAGCCTTCAAGGAAATAGAAGCTGTTATTAAAATCTCCCAAGCATAAAAAGCCCAGGACCAGATGGTCTTAGCACAGAATTCTACCAGATTTTCAAAGAAGAGCTAATACCAATACTCCTCAAATTGTTCCACACCATATAAACAAAAGGAACATTGCCAAACTTTTTATAAGGCTAAAATCACCCTGATACTCAAGCCCCAAGATATGTAACAAAGAAAGACTATTACAGATCAATTTCCCTCATAAACATTGATGCTAAAATACTCAATAAAATAATGGCAAACTGAATTCAAAAACATCATCCACTATGATCAAGTAGGCTTCTTCCAAGTGATGCATGGATGGTTCAACACATAAAAAACTGTCAATGTCATCCATCATAATCTGTGTGTAACATTGTTATGGTAAATCTCATCCCCATAAGGTTATATCAATGTTAGCCACATATGGCTTTAATATTTCTCTTTGTCCTTTTGGTCCTACACACTCAAGCCATCTTGCACTCTGTTTCTTTCCTGGGATATTGACCCAATCGCCAAAAACTGAACATTTACCTCCTGAAGGGTCCAACTTGGATGTCATGACTCTGGTGAAATTATTGATACATCTGCCCCTGTGTCCAATAAGCCTTCAATAATAACATCAATTATTTGTACTTTTAATTTTGGCCTTTGTTCATTGATAGAAGATTGCCAAAATATTCACTTTACAATTTTTCCTGAATTTTTTTCTTTTTCTATAGATTTTCTATCATTCAGTGTAGTATGTCTTTTTAAAATAGGTTTTAATTTTTTTTAATTGTTCTGGGAAGGTGTTTCCTCCACAATGGCAGGGTAAGATTGCATTGGATTTGATATGGGTGCTTTTGAAAGCCCCCTTGAGCATTTCCCAAGGGCATAAAGTTACCTTGTCTGTACCTTGTTGATCTGTACTCATTTGTCCAATATCTTCCTTTTGCACACCTTATGCATACTCCAGAAGGGGAGTGCATTCTCTTGAGATTATTCCTAACAAAGACACTGTTTCTGGGAATGCCTTGTTTACAATTTCTTTTTATGTGACCTTGCCTTCCACAATTGTAACATTTAACATTTGGATTTTTTCTTATACCTCTTGAAATAAGCCCTCCTACCCAGTTATCATCACTGTCATAAGACTCTAGATTAATTGTCTCACGAATCCAATCCTCCAAGGGTGCTGACCTTGCTTTTAATGGTCTAAGTATTTTTTATATTGTGCATTACCATTCTCAGAACTCAGTGATTTAATTATTATTTGCCTGCCTTCTGAATCTGGTACCATTCTGTTTACTGCTGAAGTTAATCTGTGCAAAAAGTCTGTAAAAGTTTCTTTGGGGCTTTGAATTACTTTAGTGAATGATTCAGTTTTCTTTCCTATTTCTTCAATCTGGTCCCAGGCATTTAAAGCTGCCATGTGACAAAAATCCAGAGTATGTTCATTGCATAAAGACTGCCTTTCAATATTAGCATAATCCCCCTCCCCAAGAAGTTGATCTTGGGAGACTTCTATGCCTCTGGCCATGCTTCTTTGTTCTATTGTATTAGCCTCCTCTCTCCACCATGATTTCCATTGTATAAGTGGTCCTCCTCTAGCACAGCTGTAACCATATCTAACAAATCTCTAAGGGTTACCTGGTTACAGCATGACCAGGAGTTCAACATTTGTTTTACAAATGGTGAATGCATCCCATGCATTACAATTGCTCTTTTACTCTCCATAATTCTAGCATCTGTATTGGAGCCCAGCTGGCTTCTGTATCATCCTTATCATTCTTCGTTTTTTTAAAGCTTACTGGGTATATTAATGTTGCCTGTTTTTGTCTAATTTTAGATGACCTTGTTGAAACTGGTTCCTCATATTCCTCTGTTTGAATTTGAACGACTTTATGTTCTCTCTCAACAGGCTTCTTTAAGACCTTTTTCTTTTCATTTATACTAATTGCCTTTTTAAGTGATAAAATAGAAATCAAACAAAAAATATTCATAACAAATAGTATGATAATCATTATGATAGTCCCATCTACCTTATTTATCTTTTCCCTCACTGATTATAATACCAAATTGTCTAGTGAAAGATCACAGAAGGACCAAGCACCCTCCATTGCTTTAAATAAATTCCCTCTTTTTAAAAAAAATTGATTTACTCACCAATTTGTTTTCTGTTGATGATTCAGTTGATTGTGAAGTGGGGCAGCTACCTAGTGTGATAGCAGCCCAAGGAGGGGTCCAAAAGGAAAAAGGGAAACAACCCACCAGGAGAAAGAGGCCACTGTCTGAAAGACTTACCCAGATGAGAGTGAAATGGAAACATGTGTGGCCAGTCTGCCTAAGATTGGAGGCTAACTCAGAACAGAAAGCCTAGTCCACCAGTAATCACTCCTCTGGCCACGTGTTGTTCTGGCCAGCAAGCACTGTTTTTTTGCATAGGGAAAGGAGGAATTTGTGCCCCAAAGTTGGATGCTAAGTGTTGCACAAATAAAGAAAACTCATGGTCAGATCTCTGGGAAAAGTGGAATATTAGACAGAGTAAATACCACAGTCAGATCTCACCAAGCTGTCTTCCAGCTTCCTCAGCCTCGCTCTTCCTGGCTTCTTCTGTCTTCCCTGTCTTTCAATATATGCCTTAAATACTTTCTTCGCTCAGTTAAGGCATGGCACAACCACTGCCTGCCTGGGAGCCTGGAACTCCTTCTATAAACTAAGATGACCTCGAACTCAGATTATATTAAGGGCGTAGGTCACCATTCCCAGGATATTCCCTGTGCTGGGATTAAAGGTGCGAGTTACCACTGTGTGATCCTCCTAGACTGACTGTGGGTAGATCCCTCTGATATCTCCAATGTTTTTATTGTATTTGAGACTATCCCCACAAGAGAACTCTTACAGCTGATAAACACCTTCAGTAATGTGGCAGGATACAAGATTAACTCAAAAAAATCCATAGCCCCCCTACATACACATGATAAAAGGACTGAAAATGAAATCAGGGAAACGTCACCCTTTATAATAGCTGCAATAGCATTAAATACCTTGGCATAACTCTAACCAAACAAGTGACATTTCTGTATGACAAGAACCTTATGTCACTGAAGAAAGAAATTGAAGCTATCCGAAATGAAAAGATCTTCCATGCTCCTGGGTAGGATCAACATATTAAAAATGGAAATCTTACCAAAAGCAATCTACAGATTCAATGCAATCCCCATCAAAATCCCAACACATTTTTTTACAGACATCAAGAGAACAATACTCAACTTCATATAGAATAACAAAAAACCCAGGATTGTTAAAAAAAATATCCTGTTTAATAATAGAACTTTGGGAGGCATCACCATCCCTGACTTTAAGCTCTACTATAGAGCTACAACAACTTGGCACTGGAATAGAAATAAACTTATGTATCAATGGAATCAAATTGAAGACCCTGACATTAATCCACAGACCTATGAACACCTGGTTTTTGACAAAGAAGCCAAAAATATACAATGAAAAAAAGACAGCATCTTCAACAAATGGTGTTGGCATAACTGGATGGTGGTATGTAGAAGAATGCAAACAGAGCCATATCTATCACCATGCACAAAACTCAAATCCAAGTGGGTCAAAAACCTCAACATAAACACAGTTAAACTTGCTAGAAAAAAAGTGGGAAATAGCCTTGAATGCATTGGCACAGGAGACCACTTCCTAAATGTAACACCAGTAGCACAGACACTGAGTACAACAATTAATAAATGGGAGAAGCTTCTGTAAGGCAAAGGACACAGTCAATAAGACAAAACAACAGCCTACAAAATAAGATAAGATCTTCACCAACTCTACACTGGACAGAGAACTGATCTCTAAAATATATAGAGAACTCAAGAAACAAGAAGTCAAAAACCAAAGAACCCAATTAGAAAATGGAGTGCAGAGCTGAATAGGGAGTTCTCAACAGAAGAACTCCAAATGGCTGAAAGACACATAAAGAACTGCTCAGCATCCTTTTCCATCAGATAAATGCAAATCAAAACAACTCTGAGATACCATCTTACACCTGTCAGAATGTCTAAGATCAAAAACACAGATGACAGCCTGTGCTGCAGGGGATGTAGAGTAAAAGGAACACTCCTCCATTGCTGGTGGGAGTGTAAATTTGTACAGACACTTTAGGAATCAGTGTGGTGGTTTCTCAGGAAACTGTAAATCCATCTCCCCAATGATCCAGCAATACTACTATTAGGCATATGTCCAAAGGATACACATTCTTACCCAAGGGCACTAGCTCAACTATGTTAATAGCAGCATTATACATAATAGCCAGAACCTAGAGAAACAACCTAGGTGCCACTCAGCTGAAGAATGGATTTTAAAAATTGTGGTTCATTTACACAGTGGAGTACTACTCAGCAGAAAAAAGAATGGCATTCTCAAATTTGCAGGCAAATAGAAGGATAAGGAGAATATCATTCTAAGTGAGATAACACAGACCCAGAAAGATAGACATTGTATGTACTCACTCATAAGTGGATTTTAGTTGTAAAGCAAAAGGATAACCAAGCTACAATGAACACCCCTCCCCAGCAGCTAGGTAACAAGAGAAAGTCAAAAGAGACATCTATAGGCCCCTCTGGGAAGGGAAATAGAGATCTCTTGAGAAAATTATGATCATATGGAGGGAGGTAGTAAAGGGTGGGGTGATAAGAGAACATGAGAGAATGAGATGGTGTGGGGAGGAGCAACAGAGGGAGAGCAAAGAAGTGGATGTCCTAATAGAGGCATGGAGCCATTGTGAGATTAGAGAGAAACCTGGAGCTAGGAAACACCCAAGAACCCACAAGATGAGCCCAGCTAGGACTCCAAGCATTCCTGGAGAGGATGCCTAAACTGGCCTTTCCCTGATATCATATGAATGACCACCCTAATTGCCATTATAGAGCCTTCATCCAGTAGCTGACGGAGGCAGATGCAAAGTTCCATAGACAAACACTGGTTTGAGGTACTGGTCCAGCCGAAGAGAGGGGAGGAAGGATTGGATGAGTGGACAGAGCAGGATCATGATGGGGAGACCCATGGAGTAGGCTGTCTGGGGCTGTTGAGTGCTTGCAGACTCTGAAATGACAACTGACAAACCTCCATGGAACAGATCTGAACCCTCTGGATGTAGGTGACAGTGGAAAGGTGTGGGCAGTTTCTGGAGCCTCTTGCAGTTAGAACCAGAGTTTATCCCCGGTCCATGAACTGGCTTCTCAGAGCCCATGCCTAGTGGGAATACACCTTTCTCAGCCTTGATACTTGGGGGAGGGACTCAGTCCCACCTCAGCTGGATATGCCAGACCTAATCGACTCACCTTGGGACTCCTTGCCTCCTCTAGGGAGTCAAGAGAGGAAGGGGAGATGCAGGGTAGGACTGGAAGAAAGGGAGGGGTGGGGAGCAGTGGTGGGCATGGGAAAAAAATTTAAAATAAATAAATAAATAAAAGATGTGTGAAAAGCCCACACCTTGCTTCTGTTCCAGCATGTCTGTAAATGTTGTGTGTGTAGAGTGGTTGTCGTCTTAAATTGCTTTGTTTTTACGTTTGATGGACGTGGATGAACCTGTCCTTCAGCACTTAGAGCAAAGCTCTTTGACTAAACCTTTGTCATTCAGCTTTATCTCAATGAAGGACTACTCCGCTCTTTTTAGTGATGTGGTTTAGGCAGAGGAAATAGTGACCTGTCTAAAATGGCATCTTACATCAGCAAATTTATTTAAAGAACAAGAGTGAATCTTATCTTCCTGTTGAATCTTTTCCAGGAATTCCCCTTGCTGGGTTAGAGCAGGCTTATCTGTAGACTTGAAAATGCTGAAATTAACTTTCTCTAAGCATGTTTCTCTGGAGTCAAAGTTCTGTGGTTCCAACTGATCTCTAGAGCGAGGTCAAATCATTGGCATCTATTTTATCTGAAGACTTTGGTGCCAACAGCCAATAGTCAGTGCAACACAGGGCTCAGGAAACTGTACTGTGAAGGCATGTGCACATGGCTGTGGTGTCTTCCAGCACAGGCTGAGGTGTATGGAAAGGGGAAGCAGCAGCGTATGATGAGTGTCTGTAAAGAGGAGAAGGGGGAAAGAAGATTGTAGAAGAACAATGGACAGGAGAAAGGAAAGCCTGGAAGCAGAGTTCTAAATAAGGTGTGGGAGAGAGGATGGGCATGGAGGATCGGGTACAGAGGACAAGGGTGAAAGAGCAGGCAGATGGCTAATTTGAATTTTCAACTTGCCTGGATCTGGACCCAGCTAGGAGACGTGCCATCAGGTGTAGTTTAATCGCATAATTTGAAGTAGGTAGTATGTGGTTTCATTGTCCAGTGGCAGTCAGAGAAAATGCAGCAGGAGGGGAATCTTCCCTTTTTGCCCCATCATCTTCCAAGTCTTGCTGGTGATTTCATCTACTTTGTTGCTGCCACAGCTGGTGCTTTTTCTTTCCTTCCCTAACATCAGAAGCCAGCTTTGGACTGAAGAACAGGGGCCCTCCAGAAAATCTCCATGCCTTCAGCACTAGATTAGGACCACTGAGACATACAGTTGTGTGGAATTCTCTTTCCATACAGCAGAAGATGAGACACAGATGGAAAGGCGAGAGACCATGATGATTGGCAGGCTTTCCAAACCCATTAATTGACCCAAATCCACCACTAATATAACAGTGTGAGAACTATATTCTCAAAAACTTCACATTATTTTCTTCTGTGTGTATGTGTGTGTACATATACATGCACACATGCATTTTCAAAGTTAGTTGTCTGACACCATCTGACTATTGCTGTCCACCTTCATTTTTGAGACAGAGTCTTTATTGGCTAGACTGATTAGCCAATGAGTCCCTGGGAGTCAATCTCTGTCTCTGGGCTGCAATCACAGGGGGCACTGCCATGCCCAGCTTTTCACATGCATGCTAGGGACTGAAACTCAGGTTCCCATGCTTGCACTGAGCACTTTATCCACTGGGCCATCTCACTAACCTGGAAAGTGTAGATTTTGTTTGAGATGCTGTGTACTTTTGCCCCAGGCCACCCCTATTCAAATTCACCTGGAGATCAGTTACATTGATCCCCTCAAGCTCTTCTTCATACTGGATTTGGGGGCAGTCAGTTTGTCTAACCCTAACATGGGCCCTGATACTCAGCTTCTGTGCTTCTTCTTACTTATTCTGGGTATTTTCTTTTTTCTTATCAGGAATACTCCATGTCTGCCTCCCTATCTTGCAGAGTTGTAGAACACAGGTCTCATAAGCCTCTGATTCATTATTTTCATATTTGGCACTTTGGGAAGGGGGTTTCCATTGGGCCACAGAATTCATATCAAAATGTACCCTTAAGATATTCCTAACCTCAGTTGTCTTCCTGGCCCATGGATGTGCCTGAGGAGCATTTTTTTCAGTAAATGACTGATGTGGAAGGGTCAGACACACTGCAGGCGATGGCACCCCTGGGCAAGTGATCCTGCTTTGTATAAGAAATCAGGCTGAACACACAGTGGATAGCAAGCCAGTGGCACTGCTTCTCCATGGCCTCTGTTCCAGTTCCTGCCTCCAGGTTCCTGCTTTGAGCTCCTGTCCCGGCTTTCCCCGATGATTGACAGTAAGCTAAAATAAATCCCCCTCCTCAACAAAGAAGGTTCTTTGCCAGGATAATGGTATATACCTTTAATCCCAGCACTTGGGGGGAAATGGCAGGCAAATCTCTGTGAGTTCAAAACCAGTCTAGTCTTCATAGTAGTCCAGGGCTATGTGCTGAGACCCTGCCTTGGTTTGGGGGCATGAAAGGCAGAAGAATGAGTGGCCCATCAGCCCCGATGGCCTCTCTCCTATGGAGGCAGGTGCCCGTACCCTCCCCTCTTCTCTGACACTTTGCTCAGACTAATGTTTCCTCTTTTCATTCTTTGATACAAGATTCTTCTTCTGCCTTTCTTCCCTGCAGGAGAGAATTGCTAAGAAGAACACAGGCTTTGGAATCTAATCAGCAGAGATCAGGGCTGGGCCCATAGACAGAGGCCCTTTCTGGGGTTGTGTGGTACACACTTGGCCACTGTGAGTGAACTCACTAAACAGACCCAGAAAAACTCTGCTAATTCAGAGTCCACTCATAGAAGAATCATTCCTTCATTGGGCATCAGCATTCCAGAACTATTCTATTAGTTACTTTTTTCTGGTTGTATGTCTGTCTGTTCCTATTTGAGACAGAGTTTCCCTACACAGCCCTGCCTTTCCGGGAATTCACTGTGTGTTGCACGAATAAATGAGACCCAGGGATACATCTCTGAGAAAGTCGGAGATATTAGAGAGAATCAAAACCACAGTCAGATCTTACCCAGCTGTCTTCCAGCTTCCTCAGCCTGGCTTCTTTTGGCTTCCCCTCTCCTCTCTTGGTAAATTAAGGCACAATGGAGCTTTTATTACATCCCCACAACTGTGTATACCATTCCAGCCTTGGATTCACAGAGATCTGCCTGCCTCTGCCTCCCAAGTGCTGGGATTAAAGGTGTGTTCCACCACACCCAGCTAGTTACCTTTCCGTTGCTGAGATAAAACACCATGAACAGGACAAACTTATTTTAAAAATTTTAATTGTGCTCATGGTTCCTAGAGGTTAAGAATCCATCATGGCAGGGCAGCTTGGCAGCATCAACAGGCCTGTTAGCTGGAAAAGTGGCTAAGAGCTCATACCTCAAACCTCAAAATCATGAAAGTTTTGAAACCTCACAGCCTTCCCCCACCCTCAGCGACACACCTCCTCCATCAAGACCAACCTTTCAAATCCTTCCCAAGCTGCCACCTACTGGGGATCAAGTATGCCCCAGACCTACAGGGGACATCTCATTGAAACCTCCACAGCTATGTTAATTACCTGTCATGAGCTATGCAGTGTACTCGGGCATGGCCACACATAAATGGGGCACAGCAAAGCTCATCAGAAGGCCTTCTCACCACCCCATCATGTTTCCTTTGTCCTGGTTTCTTGAGGGTTCAGCCCCTTCCCAGTATCCTCCTGAGGTGTTTGGATATGTCTGTCAGCTTCCCTGGGACACATGGTACACAGATTAAATGCTATTTCTGAGTATTTGTGCCCTCACAATTCTGGTGAGATCAGCCTTTTCTTGACTGAAATAAAGCAGATGGTCTTCCCTGGTACAGATTAGGGATTACTAATATCTGAATGCTGTCTCCCTCCAGAGTTTGTATTGGGCTGCTGCTCCCTTGCAATGTATCAGACTCGTAAGCTATTCATTTCTGAACAAAATCCTTTGGTGGAGGGAGGGGAGGCATGATGGCACTAAGAGGTGGAGTCTTGGGTCATGAAGACTCACCTTCAGCCACACTCAGGCAGCCTTCTACTTCTTATACATCGTCAGCACATGTGCGCGTGCACGCGCGCCACACACACACACACACACACACACACACACACACACACACACACACACACAGAGCCAAAGGAGACAATGGCAGAAAAGCATGGTGGCCTGAATCTCAGGTGATGGTCTCAGGACCCTCTCCTCTCCTAGTAGAGGGTATAATGTTCTGTTAGTTTCATTGCCATGTCTGGGGCCCAAGGTCTTCTCTACCATTCCAGCGTTTTGTCTTTAAGATGGTCATTGGTGCATAGTCATATGGCAAGTATCAATGCTAACAGCATCTGTCAGGTCCCAAAGAAAGCCAGAACAAGTCTCCCCAGTGCCTGTGGCTTCTCCCAACACTTCTTATCACATCCTCTACCCTAAACATCTCCAGCCCAGGGGCTGGGCATGGCTTCCCTTCCCCCAGCTTCTGATTCCTATAGAAAGCAGCCATGTCTTCTCTCCTCCATCTCTTGGTCCGCCATTCTTGGCCTCACTGGTTTCTCTTATTGGTCCTTGACTCTTCTCTTGGTCCACTTGACCTCTTTCCTCTCTCTTTCCTCCCTCTGTCACCCTCTCCTCTCATGGCCTGCTCTATTTCGGCCAGCTATGTTCCATCTGGACCCTTCCAGATGCCTCTGGCTCACGCCTCCCTTATAGCTACAATAACCTTCTCCTCAGCCGTGCCTTGGAAGAGTCACGCCCTCATTTTCATGCAGCATCCAGTTACCATACTTTTCCATCTTCTGACACACTTATGACAAACCCATTCTCTCCTCGGGCCACACCCAGGCTGTACATAAGCCCAGGTGAGATAAAAGAACCAGATGCCCCTGCCTCCAGCAGAACCCTCTCAAGGGAAATCCTCGCCACCGCCTCATTCTTTCCCTCTGTCCATTCCCGGGTGTCAGTTGGACCACAACCTGATGGCTTGTCACCTGCTCCTGCATTCTTATCTCTTGATTTTCCACAGTGCTGCTCCCCAAGAAAGAGTCTGTATGCCTCATTCCACCTTCACTTCTGCTTCTTAGAGAGTCCAACAAGCCCAAACCCCAACTTAGAGTGGTCCAAAATACGTCCTGGAACTGGAAAGCCAGAAAGAATTTTTTTATTTCCACCACGGGCACACTCACAGGCACACATCGGCTGCCTGCTTGCTAATATGGCCCAGGTGTTTTCCTAAGATGACTGGCCCAGCGGAGAGTCATTTCCCCTCAGCACTTTCCTGCTGCTGCAGGGCTTTAGAAACTTATAGAAAGAGATGCTTCTCGCAGATCAAAGAGGACTCCTCTGTTACTTTGACAAACAAAAGAGGAGGAAGAGACCTTGGGCATACATAGATGCATATGTTAAATAAGACTGGAACCTCCATGAGAGAACTGTGTTACCAAGGTCATGGGGTGAAGACCACCATCAATTCAGAGACGCCTGTCTTCTGAAGGTAAAGCCCTGCAAAGGGCTGGATTTTTTGTTGGTTGTTTTAAAATTTCACATGTGTTTGTGATATTTTCACATATTCTTGCACGTAAGTTCAAGCGCATGTGTGCCAGGATGCTTGTGTGGAGGTCAGAGGGCAGCTCTGACTAACCCTTCTCACCTTCCACAGTGTTCAAGGTCTGGTGTTGTTCACCAGGCTACCTAGTCTTCACCCTCCCCACCTCCCATCTCACCACAGGAGCACTGTGATTATACACATACATACGTGAGTGTGATGAACATGGTAAATGACTGTGTATCCGCAGCTGTCCATTGTGAACTGGATTCTCCAAGCAGAAGACTCGATCTTCAGTAGGACTGTATGCCACTTGAACCATTTGGTTTGGGTTTGTCTTCATTGTAGGTATTGAGGTCTGTTTCCATGTCTTTAGGCAAATTGTGCATTTCGAAGCAAACACAATGCATGTCTATGAAGAAGGATTGAATATCATGAAAACATTCTCAATGCACTTGTTTATTTCAAAATGGTGTGGGTGTGCGTGCATATGTGTACTGTAAACAGGTTTCCAGCCTTTCCCCAGTCTGATTTACTCATTATCATTTCAATCAACTAATGTACAATTAGAAAAATTAGCTAAAACTGTCTATTATTGGTTTTCACACACGTTAACACTAAGAGCTAAGGTTTATAATCTCTCAAAAAGTGCCTGCATTCCTGAAAGTGTACTTATTTAATCATTTTCAAAATTAAGTTTGGAAATAAGCTTAAGCATTTTTCAATAGGAACACAAACTAAACAAATAAATATAGGAGTAGAGAGAGATGTAGCGCAGTAAGCGGAGTGCTGATCTATTATCCTGGAAGCCCTGGATTCAATGCCCAGCTCTTCGTACACCAAGCAGGGTGATGCACACCTACAAGTCTCTATATCACCAAGGTAGAAGTAGAAGGATCAAGGTCATCCTTGGCTGCATAGAAAGTTCCTGGCCAGCCAGGAACACATGAAACACTGTACCAAAAAAAAAAAATGCTTGTAAATGGATATATATATGATATGATGATACGATATAAATAACCAACAAGCAATAATGAGAATAAGTGCACTAAAAAAGGAAATATATCTATCAATAAACACTGAAATACCAGACACTGGGAACAGCTTAAAACACAATAAATAAATGCTCAAAATGTTACCTTACAGAGAAGCTTTATTTACACCATATGTTTAAGATACTTTTCCTATTATAAGATCCATTTTATGCTGAGCATGGTGCCATACACCTGTAATCCCAGGACTCAGAAAGTGTAGAAAGAAGAATTAGGTATCTATGGTCAATTTCAACAACATAGTGAGTTCAAGGTCAGCCCCAGCTACCTGAGATGCTGTCTAAAAATTAGCAACAAATATTCAGATTGGAGATATAGCTCAGTTGGTTGAGTGCTAGCGTAACACACTGGAGGCTCTGGGTTATACGCCCGGGTCCACATAAAACTGGGTATGATGGCATATGCTTGTAATTTCAGCACCCAGGAGATGGAGCTAGAAAGGTCAGAGTTCAAGGTCAGAGTTACAGAGAGTAGTCATTATCAGCTCCATAGTACATCAAGGCCAGCTTGAGCTATGTGGAACCTTGTTTCAAAAATTGTAATGAAAATTAATAAAAGATGTGTTTTAATAAAATACAAAAAGAAACACAAGAAAAAAACCATAAAGCATTGACAGGAAGCCCAACCCTGAAGTGAAAACATGCGTACCACAGGAAGCAGAAACATAGGAACATACATGTACTGGGAAAGTATTTGACCCTCCTCCCAGACTCACCAGTTATTTAACTTAAGAGAAAAATCAGTAGGGCTAGAAAAATAGGGCAGCAGGTAAGAGTAAGTGATGCTCTTGCAGAAGACTTTAATTTAGTTCCCAGTGTCCATGTGATCACAAACACCTATCACTCCAGTCCCAGGGGATTTGATTCTCTCTTCCGGCCTCTGAGGGTACCAGCTACTTATATACTACATATATCCATGCAGAAAAACATCATACATACAAAACAAAAATAAATATTGAAGTATATGAATGAGTATGTAATTTCATTTCCAACTACTAGAATACATTAACTAGCATGCCTTAACCTGGACTCAGCCTGTATTTGTGATATGGAAAGCAATAAGTTGTTCAGATGAGCTCCTGATGCATTTATCAGCAATATTATTTTGAATATATATGCCCTTTTACTTAAGTCATACATCAATGTGTTACTGTCATAAAAGTTTCATTTCAATAGCTCAGGACCCATTCATAAATATTTGGGGCTTAGTGCCAGTCATATCCCATTGATTGCACTCCAAAGAAGAGATAAAAATGAACGTAAACCTCTCACCTATACCCTGCCCCACTCCCATGTAGGAAGAAAAGCTTCTCAAATGTCTCTTGAAAATTTACAAGATGTTGGGACAGCTGAGTAGATGGCAGTCAGGGTGGACTTAGAATTTATTGCCCAAAGACTGTGCCCTCTTTTCAGTAAGGCTGAGGTTGCCAAGTAGTTGGCTGCCACCCACCTCAAGTTCTTCAAAGAGACCACATATCACTTTTGGAAGCTAGAAGGAAGTCTCTTCCAGAATAGACTAGTTAATTCCTCTAAAGCTTAGAATCCTGAAGCACTTGCATCCAGCCAACATCCAGAATAGATCAATCAAGCAGAGAAGCTGCTCACAACAGCAAAGTATGTAGCAAATGAGAGTGCAGGATGCTGCCCAAAGGATGCCGAGAACTACCTTGTGTAGTGCCTCAATCTTTATAAATTGAGCTCTGGCTAGAAATACCTGGCCATGGGCAATCCTGTGTGCAACTCCAAGCCATGAAAGAAGAAATTGGCTCCCAGTTTGTGTGGAATAAGTAAACCCTTCCTTGCTCCTTGCAAGCAAAAACAAAGACAAAAAATCCCCAACAACTGTGAAGTAAAATTCAGCAGGAGATCTCATAAGTTGTTCTGTGTTCTTAATGGCTCATTAAGCTTAAATAGGACTTGAGTGGCTATCCATGTCAGCCCACTAAATGGTTGTCTAAAATCATTGAGACTTTTTCCAAAGTTTGGTCTATATCTGATGGTCACTGAGACCACATTAGGGTAGGTGAAAGAGAGGCAGCCGGGCTGATAGACAGCGTAGCTGTATCGCACTGTATAATGAGACACAAGTATACAGAACAAGAAACCTCCATCTGTTGCTCAGCAAGGACTGACTGCCAGCGTACCAGAGACTGAGGTCTCTAGTCACAAAAACAAATTGTCCCTCTATTCTGGAAGACACAGAGCAAGGAATCATGAGCCTCGGTTCCCTGGGAGGACTGGCAAGGTAGGAAGCCTCTGCCCCAGGCCTCTCTCCTTGGCTGGTGCATGCCTAGCTTCTCTCTGTGCTTCCCTGTGCCTCAGCATATTTACTGATCCCAAGGACTCTCACTTGAGGCATATCAGAGGAGAGAAGTTCTCCACAATGCTCTCATATGAGTGTCTTCAGAGAGCTGGGAAACATGGTTTGATCTCTTAGCACACTTAAAATCACTATCACCAAGTGTGTTAGTCTCGTATCTGTCATTGTAGCAAATGCCCTGCATGATGAGATTATAAGGGACGTTTGTGCCCATGGTTGTAGGGGTTTCAGTCCATATACACTTGGTCCTGTTGCTTTAGAACCTGTGATGAGGCAGAAAATCAGCACAGCAACCAGAAGGCAAAGAGAGGAAATGTGGGGATTTAATAAAAGCTCCAAAAGTTTTGGAGATATCAGAGGGAATCTACCCACAGTCTATGTAGGGATTTAATAAAAGCTTCAGAAGTTTCGGAGATATAAGAGGGATCTAACCACAGTCAGTCTAGGAGGATCAGAGGGTGATGATTCACACCTTTAATCCCAGGAGTATCCTGGGAGTGGTGACCTATGCCCTAATCCCAACTGAGTTCAAGGTCATTTTAGTTTACAGAAGGAGTTCCAGGCTCCAGGCGGGCAGTGGTGGAGCCACACCTTAACTGAACAAAGAGAGTATTTAAGGCGGGCATAGAAAGACAGAAGGGGAGGAAGCCAAGAGAAGCCAGGCTGAGGAAGCTGGAAGACAGCTAAATAAGATCTGACTGTGGTGTTTACTCTCTCTTATATCTCTAACTTTCCCAGAGATCTATCCCTGAGTTTATTTATTCATGCAACAAGGAAAAGAATGAATCCTCCAGTCCCCTTCAACCTCAGGCTAGACCTGACCTCTTAAAAGCCACACTACCTCCCAACAACACCAACCCAAGGACCAAACCCTTAATGCGCAGAGATTTGGGGGACACTTGAACTACTAGGTGTGTGCACAGAACATATCCTGTCTAGTTTTTCCTGCTTTTCGGCTAGCAGAGTAACAAGAAGTTTAAAGAAAAGGGGAGTATCACTTAAAATAACTAAATTCTTTTGAGAACATAATTCTTTACTGATTCTTTGATTCATACACCCCAATCCCACTTACCTCCCAGTTCCTCCATATAATCCTCATCCCTGCAGCATACCCCTCAAAAAAATAATAAAAGTTAAAAACAAAAACCTACCTTGCTCTCCTGTCTCTCCAATGCCTCTTTATTCACCCTAGTGGCACGGGAGCTGCAGTGTGTCAGAAAGTAAACCTTCTATTCAATCAACCACACACACACACACACACACACACACACACACACACACACACACACACACACACAAGATGCCAGAAGCTATTGTTCAATGGATGCAAAATCTCAGTATGAAATGAAGGAAAATTTTAGAGCTAGTTAGTAGGGACAGCTAGAGAACAATAGAAATGTGACTAATGCCACTGGGCTGTGCACCCCCAAATAATTCAAATGGTTGATTTTATGCTTCATCTATTTTTGTTGGCTTATTTCAGTTGTCAGTTTGAATAAGCTAGAGGAAATCCAGATAACAAGTAAAACATACCTGTATGTCTCTATGAAGGTGTTTCCTGGACTGCAGGCTGGATGAAGAAGATTCACCCTCACCAAGGCGGGCCACCAACCCTTTGAAAGTCACACCAAAGCAAAAGGCAGGAGTAAATCCTCCTTCTTCTGGAGCTATGACACCACCCTCTCTTGGACATTAGAACTCTAGCTTCTTGGGCCTTCAACCTTGAACGGAGACCTACACCACCGGACTCCCACGCCTTCAACCTTGAAATAAGAGTTACACCATTGCCTCTCTTTGCCATTGGGTCTTCTGCTTCGGATTGAATTGCTTTCCAGGGTTGCCAACTCATGGTGGCACATAATAGGAGGTCTTACCTTCCTTAAGCACATGAACCAAGTCTTATAACAGAGAGATAATTTTAGATCTCTCTATACCTGCTATATATTCCTCTGGGTATACTACTGGCAATTTCTCTTGAGAACTCTCTTATGATATCATATCACTATTTTCTTTGGAAAATAAAAGCCTGAAAAAGAGGGAGACATGTTGGCTACGTTAACATCTAGACATTATCTTATGAGAAGCTGTCCACACTGGGAAAAATGATCTGTAGTTTTACAGAGAACTTAGAGTCTATAATGCCTACAATATATTGAACACAGGCTCCCAAGATGGCACACGACCTTTAGAGACATTTAGTCCCTTCATCAGGATGCTCTATGACAGTTTTTTGGTTGCTTGTTTGGTTGGTTGATATGGTTTCTTTTGTCAGCTGGACACAAGCTGGAATCATCTGGAAAAAAGGAACCCTAACCGAGGGATTGTCTCCATCAGATTGCCTGTAGGCAAGTCCGTGGGGCATTTTCTTATTAATTATTGATGCGTGAGAGCCAAGTCCACCAACGACAGTGCCACCTCTGGACTGGTTATCCTGTGTGTTGTAAGTAAGCAAGTTTCAGAGAACAAGATGCCGAGCTGCTGTCCATCCATGGTCTCTGCTTCCATTCCTGTCTCCAGGTTCCTGCCTTGAGTTTCTGCCCTGACTTTCTTTCCTTCATGAAAGTCAGAGGTCATTGGGGTGTGTATGCTAAAAATCCCTTTGCTCTCCAAGTTTCTTTTGATTATGGTCTTTATTGAAGGGGGTAAAAAAGCAAATTAATACAAGCTCTAAATTTTGGACTGACCATCACCAGGAATATCAAGAAGGTCATGGCGAAAAAAGAAGAAGGAAATTGTGGACAGGGGAGCTGTAAGGGCACCGGAGCCCACTGAGGTGAACACATTCCGAAAGACAATGGGCCCCCAAGTACATTATTTGCAGAAGTTAAAATCCTCATTCTAGGTGGAATGGAAGCAGGAAGACCCAGAGTCTCTCTGTTATTGTCGGTATTTTCAAGTCTCTGAATGTTGGAGTCTAAAGGGTCATCAGATAGATGAAAAGGAAATTTGATCTTTTGCATCAAGTAAAGGGACTAGCTAGAGTCAGTTCTGACTCCAGCAAGGAAGTCAGGCAAACCCTCCCCAAGATCTATCAAAAGGCACAAGAACCATGGCTTGCACAGCCCCAGCATTCTCCGAGAAGGTGATAAATCAAGAAAGCTGTGTCAGCTTTAGCTGAGGGGCTCTTTGAAGTGCTGGCCTGAGATTCTGAGAGGCCATGAAGTATCTTGGTTCGTGGCACTTCTTCCCAGTCAACTCTTCAACCTTAGGCCACTGCAGAAGAAAGGGCTCCTGCACAAAACAAAAACAGTTTGTTTTCCTACAAGATCACATTCTCGAGACTCCTCTGTTCAAACACCCATTTGCAGCCACACCAAATGCTTCCTTCTGCATCTCAAATCTTCAACAAGCATCACATCACGCATCCTATCCACCCCAAAAAGTTCACAAACTGCTTTGTGTAAATGTCTCCACCCACCAGGCTACCACTTGAGTCATTATTATTATTATTATTAATTAATTAATCAACACAGGTCCTGGGCAGAGAGACAGTTTCAGGAAAAGGCATAGGATATGTTTAGGAAAAGCAGAAGGAGAATGTTGTTCTCTGTGACTTTCATCTAGATCTAAAATTTATGATGTCACCTGTCACCACCTCAGGTGCCCTCAATTATGTTTCTCAGCTAAACCCTAAACCAACAAGGTATTAAATGGCCAGATTTCTCTGTCCAGGAGTATCCCTGTGCTACCTCACAATGCCAAATCTGTGCAGTCACTAAAGGCCAAATGGATCAGAATCAGCAATTTTAGTTGAATCCAATACATTTCAAGGTACTGTAGTGAATAATGTTAATTGTCAATTTGATTACAGAGGGATGTGCCTAGAAGATTAGTGAAGCACCCCTCTGGGAGTATCTATGATGATGCTTACAGAAACAGAGCGTGAGGGCTCTAGCCCAATTGTTGTATTTATCCTTTGGTGGGTACATAATACAGTGGCATTATTAGAAAGTAAAAATTATGGTGTCTGCTTGGAGAAATTAAGTGACTGGAGGCTGTAACTGTATTTTGTCTTGGATTCTTTTTTTAAAAAAAAAAATCTGGATTTGGAGACATGTCTAAGAGCAGTAACTCTTTCAGAGGACCTGGATTCAATTCCCAGCACCCACGTGGCAGCTAGAAACTGTAAGTCCAGTTCTCAGGGACCTGCCCTCACACAGACATACATGCAGGCCAAACAGCAATGCATATATAAATAAGTAAAGAAAAAGAAATTTTTCCCATTACTTTCACTTCATAAATGTGGGTATTTTGCCTGTATGTATGTATACCATAGGCATGCAATGCCCGTAGAGGCCAGCAGAAGGTGTCAGAGCCCTGGGAGTGGAGTTAACAGATGCTGACAACCCTCCATGTGGGTGCTGGAAATCGAATCCAGATTAGTTTCTCTAGCCCCCTAGGCTTCTTTTTGTTTGTTATCCCCTTTCTCTATACTTCCCGGCCATCGTGATAGGAACTGCATGGTTCTTTCAGGCCCTCCCCACCAGAGTGGACTGATCTCGCTCTAGAACAGTGAACACACATCTGTCTGTCTGACCTTCCTTATGGTGCTCTGTCAGGTACCTTGGTCACTGCTATGAAAAGCTAACGCGTCCATAGAGTTCCCTCCGTTTCTACCTCTTATCACTGTAGAAGCTTCATCAACCACCTCTTAGATCACAGACTAAGCTACTCACCCACCTCCCTACCGCAACCTGCCTGGCCTTGCCCTTAAATCACAGTGAAGAGACAACTTGGAAACAGTACTCCGACACCCACAAGCCACACCCCCAAACTCTCAGTGGACCCTCCCTCTTTTTCAAGCTTAACTTCTAGTCTACGGGTCCCCCTGGAATTCCCACTGGAAGAGTCCTAGCTATCTGCTAGAGTTGGGGTTTGCAAAGCTGCCTCCACAATCAGATTTAGTGGGGAAGGGGTACAGTTCCCTTGTACGGTCCCAGGACTTGACAGGTTGAGGCAGAAAGTTTGCTCTGAGTTTGAGGCCAGCCTGAGACACAGAGTGAGACTCTCTCAGAAACCCAAGGCGGAAGAAGAAAGAGATGAAAGGAAGGAGGGAGGGACAGAGGAAAGGAAAGGCAGAGAGAGAAGAAATCTCAGGGGGAAGCTGTGCTTGATGCATCACTCTGTCTAGCCATAGCATGGGTCCTGCCCAACGCATAAATCATTTTTTTATGCCAACACTTTATTTTTTAAAGCAGTTATTATATCCTCAACAAAAAAAAAAAAACTAAACAGGAAGCACAAAGTATTCATCCATTTGCACCATCAACATCCGTCAGGTGGCATATTGATTACGACAGACGAATAAGCACTGACTGACTTCAACCAAATAGAATAGGTAATGTGCTTTGTTTTGTTTTGTTAAAACATCCAATTAGTTTAAAAGGGTACTAAGGAAAAGCAAATGTCTGGCCTCCAATCCCTATTTCCCTGACTCCCTTCCTAAAGGTACATCTTGTACGTATAATACTCCTTAGAACACGTCTCCATGTACAATTTGAATGCAAGCATAGCACAGCATGCACACCACAATGAACTTGAAGTCTTGCCTCTGAATTATTCGTATCAAAGATTATTCAATATCTGTGTAAGTTAATCACAGCATAAATTAAGAAGCTCCTTTTTACGTGTATGGGTGTTTTATCTGCATGTATGTCTGTGCACCACATACATGACTGGCTCTGAGGAAGTCAGAAGAGAAACTGGTGAGCTGCGTGTGGTACTCAAACCCAGGACTTCCGCAGGAGCACCCAGAACTCTTAACTGCTGAGCCATCTCCCCGGCCCTGCTTCATTTGTTTTAACAGCAGCCTGGAAAGTCTGAAATGGTATCTTTAATCAACCACAGCTGACACAGAACTTTTTCAATTGTAGATTTCCAGACCTCATTGTTAGAAATCACTCAATGAGAATTTCAAAGGGTATGGGGTAGACCCAGAAACATAATTTTTTTCATCTTCTCCAAGTTACCTGTCATGGATCCTTTACAAAGCAATAAAACAGTGCATCCTTTTAATTTTCCAGCTGAAAAACCTAGAGGTGAAATCTGCAAAGTGATTTTTTTCCTGAAGTCTCACAGCAAAGAATTCAAGGGCAGAGTGAGGTATGCACTATGGCGTCCCTAACCAGGAGTTATGCTTGAATTAACTCAGCTACAAAATGTACCAACAAAGGTGCAACTGTGATAAGTAACCCCAGAGATCATAATTCAGTTTACCCAGAAATTTCAATCAAGCATTTTCTTTGGGCGCTGTCTCTGGTGCTCGCCCAGAGGAATTCAAGTGTCTTCTGAGTCATCAGAGGGACTAAAGGGTCACCAGCGGAGTTTTAATGAGCAATGTGTTTTACTAGGCTCTAAATACATGGTTGGAAAGTTTGGATATTTTCAGAAAGTCACATATCAAAATATTCACAAAACTCGGTGGAGTCACTTCTTGCTGTTTTGAAGAGCCTGGAGTTTTCTGTGTGCACAGGCATGGTCTAGAGAGATGTGGGCTCCAGATACCTTTAAGAATTACTCTCTGTGGGGTATGGCATGTAAGTGGGGTGTCATGTGATCAAATTGAGGAAAATGACTCTACAGGGCTCACCATCTTACAGGGTTTGTTTCTGATTGTTTCTATAAAGTCATCTAGAAAGTATAATGAGTCCTCTTCAAAATTAAATAATCCCATTTTGTAACTTCCCAAGTTTTGTTGCCTTGACTCAGGTATGAATCCTTCAAGTTTCATCTTAAGCATCCATACAAAACACATGTTGTCCATCAAAATGCTTTGTTATTGAAGATTTGGCTCAAGTCAGATTGGCCAACACTATTCATACATCTCCCTTTTCAAATTTCAAAATTCTTTTGACCTATAATCACACTGTTAAGAAAAAAAAAACCCAAGAGGTCATGGAGTCATAAAGTGGTAAAATCATAGTATGTGCCTGGATTTATAGAGATACCATATGCCTTGAATAATTCTAAATGTTCTTCAGAATAGCCTTTTGAAAGGAAACTTAGTGTGCTCCCCCATTTCATAGCAGACAAACCAGAAGCAGCTACTTAAGCCTAAGTGTAACTCCCAGGACACATACTTACTAAATGGTATCTCCAGTATTCTAACATTGTCTTAAAATATTAGTATGATTATCATACCCAAATATGACTTTGCTTGGCAGTTAGTTGCATATATGCATTCGTTTCCTACTTCTGCATTAAAAAAAAAAAAGTCACTCAAAAGTTAGAGGCTCTAACAATAAGCATGTGTTAGCTCTCAGAATCAGTGTGTGGCTTATCTTCAGGACTTTTCTCTGATTGAAGGATTGTTACTAGGTGCAGCTCTATCTGGAACTCCAACATGGAGGTTATCTGCTACAGGGTCCTTGGCATCATTGTCAGTTAATTTTATTCTTCATAAAATATAGGAACTTCAAATCCTGATGGTCTGAGGTAGAGGCACCTCACTCTTGCCACATGGACTTCTTGAAGGTCACCTTATTGAGAGAGGGAAGAGAGAAAGAAAGAGAGGGGAGAGAGAGATAAAACCCCAAAGTCACAATGTTTTTATAACTTTATTTTCGAAGTGGCATCTGATCACTGAGGGCATATTCTGATCACTAAAATCAAGTCATTAAATATCACCTGCATTCAAGGGGCGAGCTACCAGAGGGGATGAGATCACTGAGGGCCATCATAAAAACTACTATTATTACCTTTTAGAATTTTTCTATGTGTATACCAAAGTTTCTTTAAACAACAACAAAAATATTATTTCCTGTACATTCTGCCTTCATAGATACTAGGGTGACACCTCATTTATTGAAATAGCTTAAAAAATGTATTGTGCATAATTTATATAGCATCATGAATCTGTCCCCCATGGATGGGCATATAGACATATGCCTTTCGCTACATGTCAGACATCACTGTGGCCATACTGTGGGTAGGGCTATGGGTTGAGATGGGTGGGTAGGACCTCTGCTGTCAACACATTCTCAGCCTGCTGGGGAGAAAGGATAAGTAAATGTGTAACTGTGACAGGCCTTGGCAACAAGGTACAAGGTACTCTGTAAGCCCAAAAGAGGGCCTGGGCAAATGTGCTACATCCAGGACTCAGGGTACTGTAGTGGCTTGAATATTGAAATGCCCCCAAAGTGTCCTTTGTTTGAAATCTTGGTCTCAGCTGATTGCCCCCACTGAGGAGGTGGTAGAATCTTTTGGTGGTGAGGCCTAGATGGAGGAGGTCACTGGTGAGGGATGGACTTTGAGGTTTAGAACTCATCTGTCTCTTTTTTCTAATTCCTGACATCCCAGATGTGAACTCCTGCCCCCATGCCACCATCCAGGTCATGATAGGTAATATTATCTTAGCCCATGAGCCAAAAAAGCACTTCCTTAACTTCTGGTCACTTGGTCACAGCAAGGAGAAAAAAGAACTACCATAGACCCCACCTCTGTTTCTACCAATGAGCAAACTGAGCCACAACTTGCCATTTTTAGAGCATTCCTACATCCTACAATTCTATAAATGCACAAAACAATGGAATCAATGGGAAGGGGGAAGTCAGCCAAGAGTCCAGTATTCTAAAGTCTAAACTGACCATATTTCTCTTCTCAGCCACTAATTTGGCATCTTTTACTTTCTGCCTAAGTTAGTCTGTGACATTTCAGGGAGCATTTTTTTTTAAGCAAATTCTCTATTTGTTTTATTTTTTCCAACGACTTCTTTAATCTTTAAGGAATATGTTACAGAATAGGCTTAAAATTAATCTTTCAATTGACCACCAAAAAGTGGATAGAAATAAATGTCAGGACACAGAAAGTCCTGAAAAAAAAGTGCTCTTGGAGTTCAGGATTTCTCTCTTGTGACCTAGAGACATTACAGCGACTGGGTCCCTGCTATGTCAAAGTCTCTTAGCATTATCAGTTAGATGGGAACATCACTTGACTGTCACAAATAAGCACTCACTTCTTAGAATGCCACTTACTAATGACTGTTTATTTTTTTAAGATGCTAAATATGAGAGCCTTGGACTTAGAGAGAGCCACGGTTGGCATCCTGGTTATGGTGTTGTTTGTGTAGCCTCAGATAAGCCAAACGACTGCCATCTTTACCTCAGCTTCCTCACCCAAGCCAAGTAGACTCATCCCTACCTACAGAGCCTGTGTCACAGGGAGAAGCTTAATAAATGGCGGAAAACATCAACATCTACCGGGCCAATGAAGGGATGCTTAGCTTTCCCAGAGTATCCAAACCTGCTTTTATTTATTTATTATTTTTAAAAATCAAGTTTGGCATTCATGGGGGAGTACAAGTGTCCAACATTTTAAAAACTGCTAGGTAAAGATGATCATAGACAAGGAGAATATGGCAGGATTAACATTTGAAGGGCCTGTATTTCTAACAGAAGGGCACTCCTGTTTAATGTGCATGTGGGTATACATGTCCACACAAGCACATGTGTGCCCGTATATAACAATCCCAAAGTGTCATCCTTAGGAATACTGTTCACTAGTTATGAAATTCCAAGTGTCCCACCATGTCCACCCAGCACTGTGACTTCTAGGGATTGAACTGAAGTCTTCCTATGTGTCATCACCCATCTCTTAAGGAAAATGAGCATCTCAACCGAGGCTTACATTCCTAGAACTTGGGAGACCAATACAGGACAGGAGGCTAGTCTGAGGTACACAATGAGTCTCTGTCTCTCTCAAGGCTAGGGTGGGGTGAGGGGCTGAGTGTAACCAACACACTTTTCATCTTTTTCCAAATTACCTTACATTCATGGAGTTTTCAAGGTCACTACCATAACCTGTCTGACAACTTTAAGGTCCTTAGGAAGGATAAATTTGTCACTGTTTCTTAAAAAGATGAGGCTTTCATGACAAAATTTGTGCATCTGCTGATGATTAAAGTTCACTGGAGATATCTACAGTTTCCCCAAGAACAAATTTTGATGGAATAAGAGGAACTCATGAAATACAGGGGAAAAAAGACTTTAAGGTACACCCAAGAAGATTGACATTTTTCTATTCATTTTGTCACTGGCCATGGAGTCTGACAACAATGAAAAGCTTCTGTACAGAGGGAAACTCAGGCTGAGTCGGTCTGGGGCACTGAGAAGACCTGTGTCTTCCTGAAGTCCCAATGTCACCTGCCCTGGGTGATCACAGCAGAAAGGTGAGTGAAAGTGTGTTGGGGCAGAGAAATGGCTCCGTGGGAAAGGTACCTGCCACAACAGCCTAGTGACCTGAGTCTGGTCTTTAGAACCTCAAAAAGTTGCCACTGGCCACATACAGACCATGGCCAGTGAGCCCACACATACACAAAACAACGCACACATACACTTTTTTGTTGTTTTGAGAAAAGTTCCTTCTATTATGTAGCTCTGGCTGTCTTGGAACTCTCTGTAGACTAGGCTGACCTCCAACTCCCAGAGATCCACCTGTCTCTGCCTCCCAAGTTCTGAACTAAAGGCATGTGCCACCAAATTAAATTTGAAATTAAGTATTTTAGATGTTGAAGAGATGCCAAAGTGATTAAAACAGCTTGATGCTCTTCCAGAAAATTCAAGTTCAATTGCCAGCACCCCTGCACTGGGCTGCTCACAACTGCCTGTAAGTCTAGCTCCAGCGGATCTGACATTCTTGCTGGCCACCTCAGGCACCCAATACACATTACACACACACACACACAGACACACACACACACACACACACAGACACACACACACACAGACACACACACACACAGAGACACACACACACACACACACACACACACACAAACCCTAACCCTGATAAGCTATCCAATCCCAGGTGATCAGTCCTAAACACAAAGCAAAGGGACCCAGTAGTGTGTGTGTGAGAGAGAGAGAGACAGAGAGAGAGTGTGTGTCCATATATAATAATAACACGAGGTTATAAATTTGAGAACAAATACAGAAAAGCAAGGGGAAGTAGAGTAGAAATGTAAATATAGTATGCATGTATTGAATTCTCAAAACCACAGAACATTTAAATGAAACATATATTTTTCAAAGAGTTTTGAGCCACCAGTTTGAACCACCACTACTAACTGGGTACCATCCAACTCAAGAATCCCTTGACTGTGACTTGTGATAGGCAGTCTGCTTTGATCTGCTCCACCAGGGGATCCATATATAACTCCAGCTACATGGGGTCATAGGTGATTTCAAAATACGCAGCCTGGAGGCCCCTATATCTTGGGGCAAAGACACAAAGCAGAGAAGGGACAGTAGGGAAGAGCCACTGCTGAGGCCTTGTCACAGGAGCTATCCTGAACACTGCAAGTTGTTAGCAGAAATTCTAGTTTCTATTTACTAAGACACAAGTACAAATATGTATTATATCATAACCAAAAAATGTGTACGAAAGAGCCAAATTGATTGTGTGTGTGTGTGTGTGCGTGTGTGTGTGTTTCTCAAAACCAGCCCTGTTGAGAACCAGTACTCTGCATAGATACAGCAAGGCCTAGCCATTAGAGGGAGAGGTGTTTGCTACATGGCGCTTTGTTGCTGTGAAATTATAGATTTCAGAGTGTGGATATAGAAAGGGAAGCTGGTGATGCTTGGAGAATATAAATATGGCACCCTATTAGAAGTATGAAGACTGTCATCCCTGTAGTGGTCCACAGTAGTCACCTGCAGGATGGAGCAAGGGACTTAATTTGTACCACAAGCCAGTGTCCTGCGAGATCTCTAGAATATGTCTGTATTCCCAGCTTATGACAGAGAAAACCCATGTTAGAGAGCCATGAGGAACCACACTGTACTAAAATGTATCTCCCAAATTTCTGTCAACAAAGTGGCCCTATTCTCACAGTAAAGAAGTGCAGGCAGGGGCCGGCAAGAGGGCTCAATCAGCAGAGTGCTTGTTGTACAAGAGAGGACCGGAGTTCGGATCTCAACATCCACATAAAATTACATGCACTGCGTTATCTTAATCCCAGGGCTGGAGAGGCAGAGAATGGTGAAATCTCTGGGGCTTGAGGGGCAGCGGATGTAGTGGGATCTTTTCTTAGTCCCCAGATTCAGTGAGATCTTGAATCAGAAAAAAATAAGGTAGAGACGGCTGAGGAAGACACCTAGGCTCTACGTGTGCATGTACACACACACCCCGGAAACAAAAGCAAAGACATGCATGCCACCCAAGTAGATAGCCTCAAATTCAGCTTGATTTTATATCTGTCTCTAATGACTGTTCTAACTATATACAAGTCCCTTGACTTGAATAGACTTTAGGTCCAGTTAATTTTGGCATGTGATATTTTTATTTATTTCCAAGTCGTTTCCAATAATGTTTAAAACATCAATGAAAGGGACCGAAGTAAATAAACTACACCAGCTGGAGGTGGGAAGCACTGAAGACTGGTTTGGGTTTGTTTTGTTTTGTTTTGTTTTTCTCCTTCCTTCTATCATCTGAACTTGTGTTAAAGCAGAAAGCCAAAATTGCAATACTGAAGAACATACATGCTTAAGGAATTCTGGTATTGTTCTAAGCTTTTCCAGACAGCTAAACGAAAGAGTCTTAGACTGGACAACTCCTCTCCCTGTCTAGGGTAAGTCCTATCCTGAGGGGAGACAAAAGAGGTTAACAGAGCCTGGAAGTATCCGGAGCTGAAGGTAATGCCAGAAATTCTCTAAGCAGGGCCACTCCTTTCTCTGCTTTCGCTGAAGGCAGCATCCCTCTCATTATTTAGACCTAATAGAGGAAGGCACTGGAAGCTGGGATTCCATTCCCTAGCGACAAAATGTCAATGCAGAGGGGCCGAGAGGAGCAATCAGTATCACAGCTTTCTCCTCAAAGCCACCTGCTAAGTACACTGTGCACCCACCACATCCCTGCCCCAGACTGTTGCCCAGCCAGGAAGTTGTCTGGAAATTCCATAGCAGGGTCTGGTCATTCCTCAATATTCTTTAGAAAACAAAGTTCAGGTCAAGTAAAAGTAGCTGCCCCTCCCCCTACAAAGCCCCAGAGCAAAGGGGAGAGGTGGAGTTGCTGCCCAAAGCAAACAGAAACAACCCTCCAGCAACAACAAATAGCTAACACTTGCGACCTGTCAACAGTAATTAGCCTGACCCCAAAGAAGCCTGATAAGCGCCCCCCCCCCCCCCTTGCTCAAATCCAGCTAGGCCCTCGTCAGCAAGCAGAGCTTCCTACCCTTCCTCCTCAGTGGGACTCCCTTCTCCAAGCAAGACTGCAGCAGGTAAGGGTTCCTGAGCAAGCACCCCCCCACCCCACCCTACATGCCTGGAGGGCCCTGTCATTGCTTTCCTAAGCCCCAGGCCCTTTATCTATATAATACCAACATTCAAATTGTCAATTTCACAATTTAAATTTTTTAATAATCTTGGGTAAATTTAACAGGTTTGTGTGGGCTGAAAGTGCAAATGTTTCTTCTGAATACTTCCATTTCATTTTTGTCTCCTAATTTAAAAATAAACTATGTTCTGAAGACCCCCAAAACATCATAGTTCCCTAAGCATTGCCAGCTATGTGTAATGGAGAAATTGGGTCTTGCTTTAGTATTGTTTGCAATTAAAAAATGAAAGCAAAACCCTGTTGTCTGTGACCACCATTCTACCAAATCCTACCCCACCCCTCTCTGGTGTCTGTTTTACTAACTACATGATCTATTTTAAAAGGCTTCTTTTCAACGTTATACCCCAAGAGGCTTTTAAAAAAGTCACCATACAACACTGATTTTTCTTCAATGTTTTATTTATATAGAAATACTTAAAAAATGAAGTAGCACCATTACTTAAGTTTACCTTTATTATGTAGAACTTTAAATGTCAGAAAAATAAAACTCTTGATACAATTTCAAATCTTGTCTCAGCAAATATAATATTAGTATTTGACCATGAGGTTAAAGGCCCTTTATCATAAAATAAAATATACTTTGTTTTTTAAACTTTGCTCAGTAAAGTACATTTAAGCTCAAGTAACATCACCTACATATACATAAACAAGTGGTAAACAAATGTATTAAAATAGAAACACTAAAACTAGACGGTGCAACAGAATGTCTTTAATCTGCACTGGATTCTATTTATACAAATGTTAGAAAGTATCAACTGTTCCTTTTGACATGTTTATACATTTCCGTTTTTGTAATAATATAGAATAAAATATGCTTTATATCACTGAATAGAAAATATGCTGGGTGAAGCAGATCTAGAAGATTTTGTCTGAACCTATAAAATCTCCATCCCAACAGAATACTGCTCAAAACGTTATACATTTTATGGTTTGTAATCCGTCACAATTGTGTGATTATTAAAATAATACAGTGTTCTTTGCCATAAGGCCATACTAAAAATAAAAAGATTTAACCCAGCTACAAAAAAGTTCACTGAACTTAAATTATACTTGTAAACATCTTTGCAATATGAAATATAATTTTTCAAGTCAAAAAAAGAATAAAATACTTCAATCTGTATTAATGCAATTTCTCTTTAAAACTTTTAAAGGTTTTTTTTTTAATATATAAGAGATATGTTACAGTTTTAATTTTAATAAAGCTGCAGGGTCCTGGTTGTACAGAACTCCTGGCCCTTCCATGAACATTCAAAAAGGATCCACTTGTGTTCTAGAACGAGCGCTGTAGGAACCCACCCACAGAGGGAAAAACACAGAAACAGTCCACACATCCCATAGCACAATTATTAATCATCTTCATAATTACTGTTCATTTTTCTCCTACTTCAAGAAAATGGAAAACTTGTGGGGTTTTCTTCTTTTGGAAGCTTCCTATTAAGTACAGTGTAAAAACTATCGTTACTAGAATGTCGCCGTTCCTATTATTTATAGAGCATGCAATTCAGGTGGTCGGAGGCTTCCCAGGCTACAGTACTCCTGATGCAGAGATCCTGGCAAGTTCCTTTGTTTAAAAATGACATTTTAAAAATGAGCGGATACTACAGCTTTCCAAGCTCCTCTGTGATTTCTGAGAGTGAGGAGGGTGAGCTGGAAAGAGGCGGGCACCAGAGGCTTCTGGGCAGGTAGGCCCTAGGGAATGAGGATCTAGGGAGGGGGCCCTCCTTCCCTCTACAGTGCACGCAGGCGTGCACTGCCTTCAGGAAAAGATGCGGATGGCCTGAGTGACCGCGGTGTGGCAGACCGGACACTCGGGCTCACTCTTCTCACAGATGCGGTTGGCACACTCCATGCAGAACAGGTTGTGGCCACAGGGCACCAGCGCAGCTATCACTTCGCTCTCAAAGCACACAGAGCAGTCGCGGCTGCCCTTGCGTCGCAGCCCCGAGGAAGAGGATGAAGAGCTAGAGGAGGAACTGGAGGACGAGGAGGAGCCCGAAGTGTCCGACGAAGGCAGACCTGGGAGCTGGGCCCCTAGCCCATTAGCATAGGCGGCATAGGCTAGCCCTCCACCGCCCGGGTCGCTGCGCACACGCCTAGCCAGGTGGTGCTCTCCAGCCCCAGGGGCCATGTGTAAAGGTGGAGACAGGCGCGGGCAGCTGGTGCCCGGGTGCAGACGGCGGTGCACCAGCAACCCCAGGTTGGCATTGGAGGGTGTGCTGTTGGCGCCACCCCCGGGAAAGACCACTGAGGACGACGAGGCAGATGAAGATGCCGAAGAAGAGCAGGAAGAGGATACTGGGGCTGCAGATCCACCTCCAGGCGACCGCTCGAATTGGGCCCAGAGAAGGGGTGTCCCAGGTGGTGGGGCGGGAGCTGGGTCGAAAGTAGGCTGAAGCTCAGGACCACTATCCGGGGAAGGCATTGAGGCTTCCCCCGCTGTGTACGTGTAACCATTGCCGTTATTATTGTTGTTTCCATTGTGGGCAAAGCTGAGCGCAGGGCTGGGAGGGCTGTAGTCCGCCAGGCGTGAAGTGGCAGCTGCGCTGCCGCTGGTCCCACCACCGAAGTAAGAGTCTGTAGAAGCGCTGCCAAGGGAGCTGGAGCTGTCATTGCGATAGCTGGAGAAGGGCTTGCGGCCAGGGGTGGGAGTGATGCTTGGGGTGGGTTTGCTCCAGAGGCTGCCTGGCCCGGACCCGCCGGACCCATGATGCAGATCAAAGCCCACGTCTGTGCCATTGGCATGGAAGTCGTTCTCATCTGTCAGCTCGATGATGCCACCGGTGCGCAGCGCAATGTGAGCCTCGATCTCCTCTCGAGCGCGATCCACGTTTTCTGGCATCCCAGTCACCTCGAACACTGGCTCCTTGTCCCGGCTGGGTGTCACAATGTATGTGTGTGTCTGCTGTTGAATGCGCTTGATCGTGGCGCCCTTCGGCCCCACCACGAGTCCCACCACACGATATGGCACCCTCACTTGGATAGTGGTCTGTCCTGGCAGGTTGGGCGGCCCGGGAACAGCGCCGTTGAGGGCTGTGTTCTTGTTACGAGAGGCTCGAATCATGGAGAAGTGCTCCGCGGCTGAGATGATCTCCCTCCGAGCCATGGCCACATCCTCCTTCCTGCCCGTCACAACAAAGACAGGCTCCTCCCCGCGAACTGGGGTCTTGATGTAAGTGTTGGTCTTCGCCCTCAAAGCTTTGATTTTACAACCTGGGTGCCAGGGTGCAAGGGAGGGAGTAGGAGAGAGAGACAGACACGCCCATTATCCCGGGGTAACCGCAGAGACCCGGGACAGCCCACGCCCAAGGCTGCTGGACAGTAGAACATGCGACAGGAGAAAAAGGGGGCGTCTCCCTTGCTGACCCCGAACCGCGCCCGGAGCTGGACCGCGAGTTCCACCGGCGAAGCGCTCGAGGAACAGTCCATTGGCTGCCTGGCCCACCCCGGGAGACTGCAGTCGTCCCAATCTAAGCCCCAGAACCCCAAGAAAGTCATCTGGGGAGATGCTTCTGGTATCCAAACGGGAGCGCGGACTGCCTAGAAGACACCAAGGGGTTCCCGAGAAGCTGCGATTCCGAGGCGCTAGAGCGCCTGGGGTGGGGTTGAGGGGACGGCAGTCCTGGGACCCATTGTTCCTTCTCTGGACTCCATTCCATTCCTCTTTGCAGAAATCCTGAATCCTCCTCCCATCGGACGCTTCCCCTCCTCCCCCTTCCCAAAGGACCACCAGAGACCCCCCCCCAGTATCTTATATTTAAGTTATCTTTCCTGGGGTGGAACTAAGTCTGGAGGGTTAGAGAAGGCAGTGATTTTTAGCTGGAGAAAGTACATCCCGCCGCGGCACTAGCGCCGCTGTGGAGGACAGCCTGCCTGCACTTTCTTTGTCTGGTGCGCCGGCCCCATCGCGCGGCTCTTCCTCCCTCAAGGCTCCCCCGCGCCACAGCTCGCGATCTGGCACCCGCCCTTACAGTGAGGCGGCGGCCCGATATCCTACACACCCCTCGGGTTCGGTTCCCATCCCTGCCGGACCCACCTTGCCGCCCTACGATCTCCGCGACGTGTTCGGAACTGGGTACCGGCACACACTCGGTCATGTTCACGCTTTTCTTGCGCGGTTCGCTGTCGTACAAAGAGGCGCCCTCGTCACTGTCCAACCCCAACAGAGAGAGCTGATCGAGCGCAAGCTGCAGGGCTCTTTGGTCATCCAGAGTCTCTCCCCCGCCGCTGCCACCGCCACCTCCGCCGCCGCCGCCGCCTCCCCCGCCGCCACCGCTGCCGTTGCGCTCCAGGTCTGCAAACAGCGAGCTGGGCATTGCTCCGCCGTGCACGCCGCGCCCCGGCCGGCTCTCCGCTCGGCAGCCAGAAGCTGCAGCCACAAAGGCAGCCGGGAAGACGGTGATCAGGGGCGGGGAGGCCGGTCCGCTGCGGAGGGCTCCGTGGTTCGTTTCTCGGCTCCGGGAGGAGTGGGTCTCGGCGTGCAGTTTGCACCGGGCAGTGGCTGCAAGAGCCCCCGCCTGGGTCCCCACCCCAGATCTGCTGGCGGTTGGGGTGGGGGCAGAGCTCGAGCGGCGGCCACGCGTGCCCCCCGAGTGCCCGGCTAGCTGGCCACAATGCCGAGCGCAAAGCGAGCAGGCGAGCGACAGCAGCGTTTCTTTAAGGAGCCCCTCCCCGACTCCTCCACTCCCTCCCTCCCTCCCTCCCGCCCGCCCTCACTCAGCGCTTTTTCCTCCTCTCCTGCCCGCCTCTTGACTGAGCCTCTGCAGCCAGACAGCTCCGGAGGGAGACGAGGGAGGCGCAACGTCACCGGCGGGAGCTGACACTACAATGCTACTGACACTATCGCTAGGGGAGGCGATTGGCGCGCGCCAGGCCGGGGGCGGGCGGAGGCCGGGGCTGAGCGTGCGAAGAGCCAGCGCCACCCCCACCGAGCTCGCCGCAGCCCGCCCCGGCCTCCTCCCGGCCGCGCCCCTCCCCCGCCGCCGCGAACGCCTCTCTTTGTTGTCGAATGCGGGACTGGCTGGCTTGGGACTTTTATATGTGCCTTTCAGCCGAGGACAACCAGTGTCCCCAAGTCTCCTGGTTGAGAAGAAAAGGCGCCCAATTGTGATGCCAGCGGCCAGGCTCCAAGGAGCGGTCCTTCGAAAGTCCCGTTACTGCCCCCAAATAAAGCATCCCTGGAGCCGATGCTACCACTAGGTGGGCAGTATGCTATCTGTACAAGAAGGCAGCCCAACACTGGGACGCGAAAAACAGAGCTCGAGGTCCTGGACCCCACGGTATAGTCACTGCTGGCCGCGAGCTGCCCACCTGCACGGGAGCGCACGCGACACAAAAGACACCCCCGCCCACATTGTCACTCGCGCGCGCGCCCACATTTCTGTCCCCTTGGGTAGCACTTTCCCCAAGTGGCCCTGATGGGGTAGATGCCAAAACCAGAAGCCTGCAGCCTGCAGCATGGACCTGACCCGAACTGCCACCGGTGACCTCTGGAATGCTCTACACTCGGGTCCCGCACACGCCTAGAGCGCGGACCGAGACCCGGAGGGCTCCCACACGCGCACGAGCGCGGCGCGGCCACTGCCTGGACTCCAACCTTACAGTGCCAGCGGCGGGTGCAGGCGTGCGCGCCCGCCGCTCCCGGTCCCGCCCCTCCTCCCGGTCAGGCATGCGCAGTGCCTGCGAGGAGCCAGAGCGCGCCGGCCCCGCCCTCCGCCCTGCCGGGCCCGCGAGAGGCGGGCTGGGGTGGGGGTTGGGGGGGGTGTTCGGGCCCGGCGCTCTTTGTGAGCTTCTAGGGCTGGGGGTGGCAGCGGAGGAAGGGGAGAACCGGACTAGCTGGAGGCCGCGGAGAACTGCGCCCCCTCCCGGCTCCTCCACCGACAGCCTCCAAGAGCGAGCAAGAAGAAAGGAGGTTTTGAGGGGCGGGCCGGGGCGGGGTTCGGGCTTTGGCGCATCTCCATCCTCCGGAGGGGGGCGGCGTGGACGCCCCTTCGGGCTCAGCGCGCGTCCGCTTCTCCCTTCTTTGTTCCGGGAGCCCGCCTGTTTATCCGCGCCCCTGCGCCCTACCTCGGGCTGTTCGGCCAGTAGTCCGAGGTTTCCCTAATCCTGCCATGGTTCTCCCGGAGGGACGCCTGCCTAGAACCCCAAGGCCACTTACCTACCCCACGGACCGGCTTCCTGCAGAGCCACCCACTCCCCCGTTGGGGGTGACCCCAGAAACCCCGGGCGGATCTGAAGGACCCAGAAAGGAGGATTGGGTGCCCCAGACTCTGGCTATTATCCACAATACCTCCCCTGCCCAATGCCTGGATGGTTGTGAACATTAGACTTAACAATAGATAGTAGCGTACTTGGGAGTAGACAGTTCTGGAAGCACCTGAACTTCCGAGCGCGGGAAGGTGACTGAGCAAACTGGCTCACCTGGAGCTGTCTCGGGGCTGAGGTGCTGATTATTTCCTTAGGGAAATGAGGCTGAGGAGCCGCTTTACTGTGACTATTTCCTCAGGATGTTTATGTCAGCTTCCCCCAAACAGGCTGTTTTTCTTCAAAGAAGCAGTCCTGTGAGGGGATGTAAGAAGATAATGGTATAGAGTCCACGGACCTGGAGCTCCAGCAGGGATTTCTTGTTTGTGAACTCAAGAGTCAAATTTGGGAATGAGGGAGTGCACTTGAGGACCCGTGCCTAGACTGAGTGCGAAGTAAAATCCCCTGCCTGGCGTGTGTGAGGGCAAGCCTGGCTTAGAGGCTCCTGCCTGTCATCTCAGCATTAGAGAGGCAGGAGAATTTCAACCGGTTCCTGGCCAGCCTGGACTATATAGTGAGTTCTGGGCCTGTCTGGACTACAATGCGAGACCCTGATTTGTAAAAGTCAACAAAAGGGGGCATTAGGAAAAGCCCATTTTTACCTTGCCAACACAACACACGTTAGCTTCCATTTGGGGCTTACTGAGGTTCCTTTTAAAAAACAAACTAAAAAAAAAAAAAAAATCCATTATGATGGGCTGGGCTGGAAGGCCCCTCAAGATACTTGTAGCTTGCCCATAGATTTTTGCTGGCATGCCGTAACTCTATTCCCTTGGAACCTGCTTGTAATAAGATTTCAGATGAGTTACTTCTGAAAATTTGGCGGATTTGGCTCTTCACAGAAGTCCCTAGGGACTCTGGCTCATTAGCAGGAAGGTGAATGCAATACTTCACCAAGGTGACATGTTTAATGTCACTCTTCCCTGCTGGATGAAAGTGGGAACCGCACTTGCTTATAACTGTGAAAGGTGGATGAAATCACACATTTTGCCCCATGAAAGGAGAGTGGGAACTCATGACCAATCCTGACAGGTCCAGGTAATCCAGATTGGGGCCTATTTGGTGAAACCTGTGAATATCAGTGTTCTGGAGACATGGCATTGAATACTTTCCTGAGAGCATTGCAGGGTGACTGATGTAACAGGAATTATAACCTCTGACAAATCCAGTCTCTATTCCCAGCTGGACATCCGTGTTGACTATTAAAAGACCTGTATCCAGCTTCCAATGGGGCTGTCTTAACCCAACAGAGAACAGGACAAAGGGAATTCATTGTAGATGACAGGATGCTAGCCGGTGCCTTTTCTCTAGCCACCGCCCCTCTCTGCTTGCATACAGTATAAGATACTGAGCACCCAGAGTGGTTTCAGACCCTTGGATATTTTTATAGAAATAATTCAGAAATTTTCATTTTCTATTAATGTCTTATAAATCAAGACATGAATACAGTGTACAAGGCCTACTTCTGGTTTTAAATACACACCCTAATCCCATAGTTGCTGTTAGATTGTTTCAGGCTCCCCAGTGCTTAACTACTGATACAGGATACATTCCCCAAGGACTTTTTCTGGTGGCCATATTATGTTTTTATTACTACAAGAGAAAAAGGTTACAGGGGATGGGCTGGCAATGAACATTTCAGTTGCTATAAAATAGGAAAGGTTCCAGTTGTCTCCTGAAAGCAAACAGTGTCAATAAGACGGCCCGCATTCATTTCCAGAGGTCTCAAAATCTATTTGACACACATCTTGCAAACTGAAGAGATGGCGAGAGGAATTCAGTTCTCACTGTGAACGAAAGGAAGCTCACTTCAAGGTGGCTGGGTATGAGAAAAGTATTGGAACACATCTGAACAAGATCGTGAGGAAGGGGACTCTTCGCTGACCAGTCGCATAGAGGGTTCAAATGTGCAAGTCCACCCTGAGTCCTGGGAGAGACTTCATGGAGGAGGGGATAAGTGTGTGGTGCTTCGATAAAAGAGATGCAAGAATTTATAGAGACCAGAGCTTTGCGGTGTGTAGCACCTACTTAGGAACCTAATACCTGCTTATTAGATGAATGATTGGGCCAGGAAGAATAGCCTTGAAGGCATAATTTCCTTAAGTACATACATGAATAATTCAGTCTCTAAGAAATAGTCCAAATGACTTCAGCCACAACAACATGATTTTGGGCAGTGTTTAGTAATCACAGATATTTATTACACACGTATGATGTGCCAGACAGTTTATAGATGGTTTCCAATATAGTGTAAGGTTTAATTCTTATAATTTCCCGAGTCAAAGACTGTGTATGTACCCACTTTACAGATGAAAATTAGCTGAGTACCTTATCCTAACAGAGCCAGATTTCCTTCCAAGTGCGTGAAGTTTTACTGTAGAGACTTTCACCTAATGCGGTACCTTCCCAAGATATTGAGAAGAGTCCTAGCAATTTCTGTACAGGATTGTGTGTTTTAGTAACATTTTCAACAATGATGTTTTTGTTCATTTTCTTAAGGACAACTCCTAAAATGAAGTAAGCTTCAGGACCAACAAATCCTAGAAAACTATTGTCCCCAAGGCCACATAGCTGGTAAGTGGCATCGGATCCTGTGATCTTGACCAAGCCTAAGTTCCTTCCTGTCTCTGAGATCTGGGTCCTCAGCTAGAAGTTGGAAATATTTACAGCCCACATCCTACACAGGGTTGTAAAGATCACACGTGGGAAGGGATTTGAAGTTTCTTTGTCCTTCTAGTTTTCCATTGTCTCTGTGTTGTTAACATGTCAGTGACACGAAGCTCATGCAGCCCACATCTATTTGCTGAAATGTTTTAATAACGTAGGAAATCCTCTCCATATGCTGACTGAACATAAACGGCAATAAGGAATGCGTGTCCGTGTTGCTGTGCGCATGCATTCAGTTGTATGTGTCAGCAGTAAGCCTTAGAAATGGAATAAACAATAAAAATGCATCAAAACCTTAGAAGCTTTTTTAAACTGAAAACAGTTTTTCTTTCATATTCTGTGTGTCTTAAGACCTGAATGTACACCATTAGTTCAGTTAGCGTTTTCAAGGACTATCTAGGATCTATCTGTAGAGAAGGGTCTGTGAATAAAGTGTTGTTCAACCATGAGGACCAGAGGAGTTTGGATCCACAGCCCCCACATAACAAACCTGCCTTGGGAGCACATTTCTAGAAGCACTTAGAAGACTGAGACAGGCAGACCCAGGGACTAGCCAGCCCATCAGACGGGCATAAGTAGCAGGGTCCAGGCCAGTGAGGGACCCTACTGCAAGGGATAAAGTCTCCACTGGTGAGAAAGGGCCTGGTGCTAACTTCTGACTTCCACAGACACACACAGATGAGTGCTTATCACACACATATACAACATCCACACAGCTCACTGAACATAAAGAGGTCAAGCTAGTACCTGCATCAAGCTTTCACCCCTAAATTCTAGTCTCTTTGGTGTGGGAAGGTACACTGCAGGTTACTGAAAGAGAAATCTGAACAGCAACCCCACCACAAAATCTTTTGGCCTACAATCTGTCTTGATGGCTGAATGTACTAGGGCAATGGTGACACAGAACTTGTGAGCTAAGCAATGTCTGCTTTAACTTGAGGCCCACTCCATAATGAAAAAAATCCATGCCCAGCACTGTCTGGGTGGCCAGGGACCAGAGATTGGATAGCCTAGGGTACCACCAAACATGACTGTCAAAATATTTTTTAAAAAATCAATGAAATGATTCTTAGTGATATTCTGCTATACTCATAGATCTGTGCCTTGTCCAAATATCATCAGAGAGGCTTTCACCAGCAGTAGATGGGAGCAAGTGTAGAGACCCACAGCCAGACATTATGAGAGAGTCTACATTGGAGGTCTCCATCAGCTACCCCACCCCAACACTTGGAACTTGGGGGATCCCAGGGAAGAGGGAGGAGAAAGATTGTAGGTCAAAGGGAAGGAGGATGCCTACGCAGGGCACATGCAGGGGCACAGAGACTGAAGCAACAGTCACGGGGTCTGGACGAGGCTACGCCGGGTCCTCTGTGTATGCCTCGTAGCCGTTAGCTCATGGGACCCTAACAGTGGAACAGTTGTGTCTCTGGGTTTTTGCTTACTCCTAGGACACTTCCTCCTACTGGGCTGCCTTGTCCAGCTTCAAAGCGAAGGCTCTTGCCTTGTCTGGCTGTATTTTGTTTTTCTCTGTTGGATTGTTCTTTCTTGGAGGCCTGCTCTTTTATGGAGGGAGTATGGATGGGGGAGATGGGTGACAGCTGGGAGAGTTGGAGGGAGGGAAAACTGTGGTTGGGATGTATTGTATGAGAGAAGATCTATTTTCAATCTTTAAAAAAAAGGAAATTTCTACAGCCCGTTTCTTAAAGCCGTTGGTATTATGGGAGTAAAGAGGGTAAAATTTTCAGAACAGTTATTAAATCAGCCTGTAACAATACAACTTGACTTCTAAAATTTAATATCACTTAGTTAATAGTCAGTGATCAACATTGTGTAATACCAGAAAGGTAGACGAAAGAAAAGATCTGTCAAAGAAACCAGAATCCGGGAATGAGAGTTCATAATTCTCAGTGAAGAGGGATGGCTTGCTTATTTCTAAGCAGAGGTAAAATAGATGGGACCACAGAATTTCAGCAACAGTTAAATGCTGCCTTTCCCAAAGTCTTATGTTGGAACCCTACCTATAAAAACACCAGGAGGCCAGACTTGGCATGTCTGGAGTCCTCACTGGATAGCAAGCTTGCTGAAAGCCAGCGTAGGACACTGTCAGTCTTAAGCCAAAGGCTTGTTAATTGTGCGGGCAGAGTACAAAGCCAGAATCCACGGCTTTCAGTGAAGTTCTCTTGCTTTATTGTTTAAGGACATATGGTCGAGTGAACATCTCCCCTCTCCCTTCCTTGGTCCTGTGGTAGCTTCATAGTTAATGTTGCTGGAATCTAATTGAGGTGGATGCTGAAGGAATTGCTCCTGGATCTAGGGAGTGCAAAATAAGAAAAGGAAGGGTCTTGTAGGATGTTAAAAAGCAGCATCTGGGGCTTCCTCCCATTCTGCCTTCCCTCTACAGCACCTGATTGCCTCTGGATGAAGAAAAAGTCCCAGGTACTGTACACCCTGCTTGCAGACTCTGGTGCAATGAACATCACCATGGTGGTATCAGCTGCTCTTGACACAGAGGTCAAAAGAAATAAAATAAGCAATTTATGTCAAAATTTTATGCCAAGCAAACACTTTATTATTTAATGCTCATGGTATCCATAAGATAGGTTTGTTTGTTTTTTTTTTAACTCTATAACCCAAGTCCACATTTCCTAAGTCCACATTTCTAGGAAGAGTTAAGGCTACAATTCCAGCATCTAGACTCCATCTGGTCTTCTAAAATAAGCTGTCCGGGAAAATACAGTGAAAATTGTGAAGATTCAAACCATCATAGTGGATATAATGAAACAACTATCACTCCTCAGACAGGCAGCTGAGGAGATTCCTCAGAGATATGGATGTCAGTGAGATGTCAAGTGATAATAAAAGTAAATGGACAGAATAAGGAGAGTTGTGTCTCATAACCAGGAGTGCTCAGTAAACAAAGCCTTAAAACAGGAAACCTTGGAAAAGGCAGTAACCAATGGGAGGAGATGAAAGCTTTGCACACCTAAAGAACTATTTGAATTAAACTATTCAAGAAGAATGTCTAGGACAGAACAAGGGTAGATATTCTTGGAAGGCAGACCCTGGGATAAGAAAATTTCCTTAAGCCGAGAGTTGCTGCTACATGACTGATGTACAGGCATGCCCATTCATACACCTAAGAAAGGTTTGTGTGTAAATTGTGTGCACAGGTGATTTTCATCAAATTTGAGGGTGCTTTTCTTTCACATGCTGACTTTAATCTGTTCGTGTAGTTCCTGGGCTTTGGATTTCTCATCTATGAACTAGGAGTCCTGATGCTCACTTGGACCCTTCCGTCAAGAGGATGTGGATACAGTTAGTCTATTGAGATGATGATGTTCTGCATCACATTGACAGAAATGTGAAAAGCCTTTTATCTACATTTTAGTGCTTTAACTGTATAATGATGTGATGTGGGAATGCCTTTCTGTATGCTGTGAATATCAGTCTTTAAATAAAGGAGCTGTTTTGGCCCATGACAGGCACCATAGAAAAAGTAGGAGGAGAAATCACAATATAGGTAGGAGAGGAAGGGCAGAGTCAGACAGACTGAGCCAGCTGCCCAAAAAGAAGAAGCATGTAAGGAACACAGGTGAGCCATGGGCCACATGGCAGGACAGATTAATGAGAATGGGTTGAGTTAAGAGGTAAGAGCAAACTAGGGATGTGCCTAAGACATAGACCAAACAGCATGAAGCTAATATAACTATTTGAGTCATTTCTGGGGCCTGATCAGCTGCGGGTGGCTAAGGAGCCTGGGGCTGTCGGTCTGTTGGTCTGGACCTCAGGCAGCTTGGGGCAAAGAAACCTCATTGCAACAATGATGGGTTCCTTGTTCTTATACAGTTGTGGTTGCTTGCTTGGTTGGCTGGCTGGCTGGCTGGTTGGTTGGTTAGTTGGTTGGCTGGCTGGTTGGTTGGTAGGTATTGGGTCTCACTATGTACCCAGACTGGTATTGATTCTCTTGCCGGCCTTAGCCCCATAGTACTGGCATTAGAGGCATGCACCACCACATCCAGCTTTGTTCAGTTAACTTTTTTAAAAATAAAAAATACTCTTACACCCTAGAAAGTTTTTTGTCTGTATTAAATATATATTGACCAAAATTCAAGATGTTAATTAATGCAATACAGCCATGATATCAACATAAATAATCCTGAGGTATAATGATTTACTTCTCATCGCATCATTTGGAACAATAAAAATTATGCCAATAGTGCTATTAAAATTTCAGCTTGAACTGGGCATAGTGGCATATGAATTTAATCCCAGAACTTGGGAGATAGGAGATTAGGAGTTTGAGATTATCATTAGCTACAGAGATAATTCTAACCTGAACTACATGAGAGCCTGTCTCCAAAAAAAAAAAAAAAAAAAAGAAAGAAAGAAAGAAAAGAAGAAAAAACCAATGGTTTCAAGTTAGCACAATTGCTACTATACTATACTCAACCAAAGCATTAAATAGACTATCAGCTAAATTTCATTTCTTGGATTGGTTGGTTGTCTCTAGACAGAAATTTTCAATAAACTTTATAAATACACAGTATAAAACAAGGCAAAAATAAAAGTCACCAAACAACCAAACAATTTTAATACTAACACCAATGTCACTAAACAGTGGTGGTACACACTTTTGATCCCAGGCCTTGAAAGGCAGAGGCAGGCAGGTCTGTGAGTTGGAGGCTAACCTGGTCTACAGAACTTCAGGACAGCCAGGACTATGTAAAGAGACCCTTTCTCAAAAAACAGAACACAAGGAAACAGGAGCATCAAATAGCAACTAGTCAATAACTCTGGCCAGAAGGAAAATGTGCTCACCCTTGAAGAAGACACTGCTCAGAGTGGATCTGATGTAGTTTGTAAAGTCAAGGTCAAGGTCTCAGGAAATGGACAGATCTGACAGTCCCTTGAAGACCTAGAAGTTGTGCCTTGACTCTGGCTTCTCTTCCTGCACTCAGCTTTTCACACAGATAAAGCAAAGGTTTAGAACATCGGGCTTTGCTGGCAGCCGAAGTGAAATGTGTTTATCAGAGTGGTGATGTGTGTCGCTAATAAGAATTCTGTAAAGGAATATGTATTTAACTATGTTATACAGCTGCAAAATTAAAACAGTTTTGACAAGAAAAAGAAGTTTGCCTTTAAGGCAGATGTGAAGCTCTGGAAACATCCGAACTGAAAAGAATTTACTACACAACAAAGAGAGAAATTGGCTTTTAAGAAACATGGTTGTGGGTTGGTGCATGTGTGTGTGTGTGTGTGTGTGTGTGTGTGTGTGTGTGTGTGTGTGTGTGTGTGTGTGGTGGGAACTGAATAAGTCCTCACATGACAGGTAAGCACTCTGCTACTGATCTATATATTCAGTCCTCACAGAATATGCTCAGATAAATTCCATGTGGCTTAAGGAGTTCAGTTTTAAATAATTCAATTGTAAAAAGAACTAACAGAAACAAACACTGAACACTGCTGCTTCTGCATTTTTGTTGTAAGGGAAGGGCTTTCTCAACATGATTATAATGGTGGAAACAATTTGGGGAAATACATACAGAAGCAAACTTCAAAACTATCTATATAGTACCATATAGCAGGACTCCCCAAGTGTAATGTACATGACCCCAAGTGTACCAGTGGTGGAACATATGAAGTAGTAATGTGGTTTTCTTTCTTTCTGTCTGTCTTTTTTTGTATCTGAACTTGAACTAAAACATTAGACAAATAATGTTGCAATAGGTAAATGTATGAATAGATAGATGATAGATATTATGTACAAATAGCTACTGATTTGACATAGAAAATGGAAACAAGATGACATTCTGATAAGGCTAATTCTTTTTTAAAGAAGAATTGATACTCAGAATTTAATTTAATCCTCTCAAAACCCATCCTAGGCCACAGAACAAATGAGATGTGGTACCAGCGCCATGAGTAGAAGGATCAGGCAAGGCTTGCTTTGGGGTCTATTCATCCTTCCCACAAATATTTAGAGGGTCTGTCCCGGGGGCACTGGCTGGCAACTTAGAACAAGAAGAGATCCAAAGACCTAGGTACTGTTGACAGTCTGGAAAGATTGACAGCATTCATGCATTCTCTCTCTCTCTCTCTCTCTCTCTCTCTCTCTCTCTCTCTCTCTCTCTCTCTCTCTCTCTCTCACACACACACACACACACACACACACACACACACACACACACACACTTCCAACAATAACCCACTCATTATAGTAACTGCTGAAGAGGATTCTTGTAGACTGTTGACAACACAATTCAATGATCTGAAACTTTAGATTGGAATTCAGAACTCTTCGTCTCCTGCTGAGTCTGCTTTGGACTCCGGTCTCTCAGAGACTCCACCAGGACTCTTTCCCTCTTCCTTTGCTTCTCTCCACCCCAAGACCCACCCATACCACTAAAGACTCCCAAGTGCACACCACACACAGCTGCATGCACACCTGAGCTTCCCCAAAGCGCCAACCCTTGGATACCTCCCTCCCTCCCTCCCTCCCTCCCTCCCTCCCTCCCTCCCTCCCTCTCTTCCTCCCTCCCTCCCCTCTCTCTCCCTCCCTCTCTTCCTTTTTATCTTCCTTTCCCCCTACACCTTCTTCTCTCTCTCCTTTTCTTTCATACACAGATATCTAGAAGATGCTTTTCATGCTAGAAGATACTTTTCATCAGAGTCCAGAGCAATCAAGACAGAGAACTGGGAATTTAGAGGACCAACTTGATGGCACACAAACAAACGCACAGTTACACTCCAGGAGTAAAGGCAGGGACCGATAAGCAAGTGTTGATCTGTTAGTTGCCTTTGATTTGAGGCCTCCTGCTGTGAAGGGGAGGGGTGTAAACCTGCCTCTCTCTTCCTTCCATATTTTCACACACTCCTCCCTATGGATGCATTTCTGACAACTAGCCAGAAGTGGCTAGTGCTTCCCACAGCTCTGAAGTCATGGTGTTTAAATCAGTGCTACTACTTTATTGCTGCAGTAAAAGCTAGTTAGTAAAACTTCCCTGACCCAAATTCCCACAGTGTTACAAAACCAACTGTCCTGCGGCCCATGATGCCAGGTTCCATGGAGTGCTCCAGCGCAGAGGAAGGGGGGGCACACTTCCCATGTCATTGCTTTTGTCTCCGGATTGCAGGACACCAGACCATTCCTAGTGACTGAATTCTCACTTTAGAACAAGACAAAAGTGCTGCGGGGTGCCTGAGTCTGAAAACAAACAAACAAACAAAAAACCAGGAAGGATTGGGTTGGTTCCAGCTTCTTGCAGCCATAACCAGTTGAATGAAATGTCATACGGCTGTTCTTATTAAATTCATGTGGATCTACATAGAGAAAACAGACAGCATTTCATGTTAAAATAGCTTTGCATTGAGGGGTAGAGCCCTAGAAAAAAAATCCATATATGCTGTTACTGTTGGCAACCTGGATTTTTGATTGCCAATTGACCATGTATTTTCACTAATTTTCATTGTTTCTAGGAAAGATTAAGTTCCCAGGAAATGTACCCTGAGAAAAGAATGATTGCATCTCTACAATTAAGTAAACATTCCCTGGAGAATGTCTCTCCTGGCACTAAATGTTCTGGCAGAAGAAGCTCTTAATTTTAAAGTTCTGTCTGGTACACACACACAGAAGAAACTCTTAATTGTAAAGTTCTGTCTGTTATGTGCGCGCACGTGCGCGCGCGCACACACACACACACACACACACACACACACACACACACACACACACACATGCTTTCCTGAACCTTCCTTGCACAAGGTCTCCACTAGGAGGCAAATGTAGGGAGCGGCCTGCCTTGGGCTGGGTGTTCTCCCAGAACTGTGGTGCCCTGCTGCTTGCTGCTCAGTGGCTGAGCTGAGGCTCTCATGGATGAACATGATGTCCACTCCATAGCCCTACCCACTCCCACCTCCTCCTCCCTGCCTGCTTAGCTACCCAGGGTGCCTTTCCTCTATCTACCTAACACTGCATACTGAATACAGGCTTTTATCTTGGCAGGATTTGGGGAAACATCATGCATCAGATTTAGAGCTGAGAAAGTCTCCAGGAAGGCTATCTCCACAGCATCTTTTATCTTAAAAGCATGTAATTTCTTTAAAAAATAAATAAATAAACCTCTCAAGTGTCTCCTGGTAAGATATGAGTACTTACTAGTCATTTTGGTCAAGGTTAAGGTAGAGTGGGATAGAAATCAAACTCCCCTGAAATGTTCCAGAACTGAACCCCAGCCTTCATCTGCCGCTCCTCCTCTTCCCCCCTCCTGTCTCCCCACTGCCTTTTCTCCTTTTCACTCACTGTCAAGAAGCATTTGAAGCATATGGACTCCATTATACCAGCGGCTCAGAACCTTCCAGGGAAACCTCTGTTTTCTCATCTGAAGAATCAGGAAAGCATCGCTCACTTCTGAACGTGCTTGTTTCAGATTATTTCATTCTTCCAACATGTTACAAGACATTAATCTCCCAGAAAGGACTGGGCCACCAGCTGTGAGAGCCTCTACCTGCATTTTGTTTTTGCGCCAGCACATCACACTGATCAGTGACGAAGTCTAGCTTGAGTGTCCTTTTTTAAAATTATTTTCACTTCATAGTTTTTATCAGGTTAGGACTCATGCTAACAATATGTGTCTTCCCCCCCAACACACACACACTGTGTTCATCTCTCACCAGGAGCTTAGACCTTGGTCAACACCCTTCTTCCCTAACCTGATACAGACTCACTGCAGATCTTCCCAGGCCCCCCCTGACAAAAGGGAAATCTCCACTTATCTTGCTGTGCTACTTTAGGAGCTCTTTAACCTTTGTGCCTCAGTTTCCAGTTTGGGGAGATGTGAGGATATTAATTATGCCATACTCAATGTATAGGGATATTTTCACATATAATAAAAACAGTGGAGATATCAGAGGGATCTACCCACAGTCAGTCTAGGAGGATCAGACAGTGATAACTCACACCTTTAATCCCAGCACAGGGAGTATCCGGGGAATGGTGACCTACGCCCTTAATCCAATCTGAGTTTGAGGTCATCTTAGTTTACAGAAGGAGTTCCAGGCTCCCAGGCAGGCAGTGGTGGGGCCACGCCTTAACTGAGCAAAGAGAGTATTTAAGGCAGGCATAGAAAGACAGGGCAGGCAGAAGCTAGGAGAAGCGAGGCTGAGGAAGCTGGAAGACAGCTGGGTGAGATCTGACTGTGGTGTTTACTCTCTCTAATATCTCCCCTTTTCCCAGAGATCTGTCCCTGAGTTTCCTTTATTCATCTAACATCAATGAGAACAAAATGATAAATTCTCAGTATGATCCTGCTGGAGATGTGAAGAAACGTCCATGGACTCCAGATAGTGCACCAACAACAGGTTAAAGAAACCATTTCACCCAAGATTATTAAATTCGGTGTACCAATGAGTTTATTCGAGTCCTTTACAGGATAAGTCGACTCAGGCAGCTGCATTGCTAAATGTACCACCCCCATGGGTGACAATCTCGTGAAACCCCCTGAATAACCTGCCAACAACTCCACAGGAGAGAGTGTGTTCCCCCAAGTAATTGTTTATGTAACTTCAAGGAAGGGCTTCTTGAGCCTGGGGCCTCATGAGTCTTGTAAAGTATCTCCAGGAAGGAGTGTTACCACTAGCAGGAAATGGCTATACAAAACCCTGGTATAAAGGAAGTAATCTCACAGGAAGATGTTCTGAAGATGTTTGTAGAGTGATCATAATGTAGGAAGACAGTCCGGCAGCTGACATTTTCATGCTGAGCTCAGGCACTGGGGTGAAAAGGTCTAAAGCTGAATGTGTACAACCTTGCCATAGTGAATGGGACCAGCAGATGCGAGGCCACAGATAGCTTTAACTGTTCCACTCACAGAGGGTGAGTCTTCAGTCACACAGATGCTACTGTCCCCTCAGGCCTGTGACCCGGAGGGGGCACACTACAGTTGTAGGCTTCACTGTTCTTGAGGGAGCTGCATCTGTGGCTAGAAGCCAGGCACCATCTGTGTCTCTGGCACAGAATGGGATGGGGCTCCTGGAAGCACAGACATACTGTCCTTCTGGCATCACATCTGCAAGGAAACCCTTTGCCTCTGGAAGAACTGGGCCAGCTGAACTGGGAGCACATTCAAGATGCATGAATAGACCAGAACAGTGGTCATGCAGTCCAACTGCAGACTTGGGCAGCCTTTAGGCTCCGCAGCTTCCAGGCTTGTGTTCGGCAGCTGCCAGAAAGCAAACCACCTGTTAAACCTCCTCTTGGAATGATGACTTTGTTCACGTTTAAGCTTTAGTCTTTGTGTGTTTGGGTTGTTTTTTTTTTTTTTAACTCTTTATTGAAATATAATTTAAACTCACAGAAAATTTGTAAAACCAAAATACAGAAAACACTCATCTATTCAGACTTGTGTGTTGTTGGTGGAGTTGTGTGTGTGGGGGGGGTACCACTGGCTTTGTCCCTGGTGTCTTCTGTTCCCCTTCCTTACCTTCTCACACATCTGCCCCCCATGCATACTCTTACTTCCTGAAATGAATTCCCCTGAACCTAGTTTCTGAGAACCAGGTTCATACCATGACCCTTGAACTTGGAATTCTTCAGTACCCATTTTCTAAAAATGAGGTATTTGCTTATAAAACTATGTCCAAGGGATCAACTTTGGTAAACTTAACCCTGATGGAATTTTATAAAATTGACTGTCTGGTTCCAATACTGTCCATAAAGTCAGAGCTTTGTAAATTCTCTTTCAAATTAAGCAAAAGTATTTATGACAATCTCAACTATATTGAACTGGGCCTACTGTTAGCTCACATTTGTAATCATTATACTTGGACATCTGAGGCAAGAACATGGAGAATTCAAGACCAGCCTGGGCCTTGTACTCAGAGACTCTGTCACACACACACACACACACACACACACACACACACACACACACACACACACAGGAAAGTATCCCTTTGTTATCCTTTTCTTGATGTCAAATATGACATGAGAGTCATATTTGTATCTGTAGTGCAACTGGCTGCTGGAGTCCCAGATCTTTAAATAAGGGAGCCTACCAGGTAAGACAAGCCTCAGGAGTGATTTACCGGAGTACAAACTGCCAAGCCCTGAGCCAGTTAATCTATACCTTTAACCATTACTCACAAGGCCTCTCACTAGGCTGGACACCAAAGACCAAAGACACAAGAAAAAAAAAAGAAAAAGTCTCTGTTCCAAACTTGCCAGTGTGGCAATTGAGAACCCAGACTTGGCAGTAAGTCCAACCTATTTTATGCCACACAGCTGAACCTCCCACCCCTCGCTGCTAGGAGACTTGGCCTGGTTACTGTGCTGTTTCCTCAACTGCGGGTGTTCCTTGATTTAAGATGGGGTTACATCACCCCAAGCCCCCCTATATTGAAAATATTCTAAATTCAAAGTGCATGTGCATGTAGGGATATTATGTTGTTACATTGTAAATAATTGTCCCCGACTATGAGTTTAATAAAAAGCGCTGATTGGCCAAAGGCAGACAGGAAGTGTGGGCGGGGCTAACAGACTAAGAAAACTCTAGGAACAGGCAGAACGGAGCAGAATGCCAGAGAGAAACCGGAAGAAGCAGAGGACAACTATGCTGCTCTAAGAAAAGGTACTGAGCCGCATGGCTGAACAAGTTAAGTCATGGGTTAGATTAAGGGTAAAGAGTTCTCAAGTTACATGCCTGGGCCTTAGGCTGATCAGCCTCAAATTAATGATAGCATCTGTGTGTCTCTGTGGGTCTGTGGGCCTAAACCTTGAGACTAGGCCCAAAAATAGATGCCAGAAACCAAACACTACATGTGCAGGTCGAATATCCCTTTTGTGAAATGTCTGGTAAGAGAACTACTTCAGATTTCTCTAGATCTGGAATGATTTGCACATGTGTCTTAAGATATCCTGGCATAGGATTCACAGTCTTAACTATAACATTTGTTTGTGTTTCATATACACCTAACACACACAGCCTAAAGGTAATTTTATACACTATTTTTCTGGCCCTGCATTTTGACTGCAGCCTGTCACGTGATGCCATGTATGGGATTCTCCATGTGGAGTATCATTTCAGCATTCAAGAAAGCTTCCAAGTTCAGAGCATTCCAGATGCAGATTTCTGATTAAAGACACTTGACATGTTACACATTAACCTCCAAAACCAGGAAACTTAGCCACATAAACACTAAATGCTTCCCTTTGTGATGTCCTAGGCACTGGAGGCCGAAGCTTGCTGATATCCAGCATTGAAAGAGCCGAAGTAAGACCAAGATCCTACATTGAAAGGAGGGCTTCTAATGAGTGCCTGTCACTTTCACCTCCTCGTGAAATCAAAGTCAGAAAGTGGAAGCATCAAGAGTCAAGGACTACATGTGATGCAGAAGCTGCTATGGAGGATACTTTGAGGACCATGTAAAAACATGATTGAAGCAGGCCAGCAACTGTTACATGATCATCATGGCAGGAGAGGCAGACACACCCATTATATGGTCTCTGTGCTGCTCTGATGACGGTGCAGAGCACTGGGCAGAGGACCCCAAGAGATGGAGCCCATGAGTCTCTCAAGTGGAGCCTGAGATGTTTTCTGAGGAGGTATTTGAAGATTTGAAAGATAACATACATTCACTGGGCAGAGTCCCAAAGCTGAAAGAGGAGAGTATTCCATATTCTTCTCGAAGAAAACTGCATGGGATTGCATATGGAAGCAGAAAAAACAGACTGCAAATGGGTCACTTGTTTCTGGGCTCTGAGCTAGAAGTATAGGTCAGTAGCAGATGAAGCAGGAAAATAGCAGGAACAGTACAAGCAGAATTGCCCACCTTTTGTCAGGTGTGCACAGTCACACTCCAAGCTACCAGGTAGGTGAGAAAGAGCTGGCTAAACTCCCACGTGCATAACTACCCGCCCAACCCTTTCAATGGCTCAAAACAGCCAAACGCCTTTGCAAGGATTTTTTTTTTTTCTGATTATAAAATTAATAATGCTCATTACAGATGATTTTAAAAATATAAAACAAAATTTCCCACTCTCAATTAAGAAGTGCTCACTTCATAATAGCCTCATTATCTCATATGTCAAGTTAATTGAAGGGCTGGTTAGCAGAACATGAAGTCATTTAACTCCCTGTGGCCTGCCCCTTGGACTTCCCATCCTATAACTGAGGAACAATTGCACTTTGCAAATGGTCCCTGTACCTCATCTCAGGCCTGATCCTTGCTGCCTTTTCTCTCCAGGAGAGAAGAATCATGGTGTGTAACACTACTGGTTCCCTAAAGGTGACCCAGCTTGAAAGTGTTACATCTTATTGATGGTTAAAAACCAGAGATCTGGGGATAGGGGGATGGCTCAGTGGGCAAAGCACTGGCTGCGTAACCGTGAGGCCACAAGTTTGAATCCTCAGATGGCTTGTGATGTTAGTGCATATCTTTAACCTCAGCGCTCCTAAAATTGGGTGGAATGCAATGGAAGAACCCCAGACCCAATCTCAGACAATATGGATGGCAAAGGCAGATATCCAAGGTCTGATGACCTCTTGTGTGCTATGGTACTCTAGTATCTACAGTGACACCACACAGGAATACGAGAGAGAGAGAGAGAGAGAGAGAGAGAGAGAGAGAGAGAGAGAGAGAGAGAGAGAGAGAGAGAGAGGAGAGAGGAGAGAGAACACAAAGTTTAGAGCTTTTAAATATCAGGTTTTTGCCACACAGTTCACCACAGCATCATCATGTTGGGGCCTTCCTAGCTCACAGGCCCTTCTTTTGCTCATCAGTCACATCAGGACATCCAGTGCATGGCTCCAGTGAACAGTGAGAATGGTGAGCCCTGGAGAAGATCCTTTCCGATCCAGGTTGTGTTTGCTTGCTTGACTTCCAGCAGAAGGGCCCAGGAAAATACTTCTGGCAAAAGCCCCAGGACAGGAATGCCTTCATTAGAGCTCTGCTCACCCCATTGTTGTTTGAATAGACAGGTCCCATGGTGCTTTGGAAATGCCTGACTCTCAGACATAAGTGCTGGCTCTTTCTTCTAGTAACAGATTGGTTGAGGGAGCTGAAGCAGAACTTCACAATTGGGCTTTGATTTGGCTGTGGTAGCCATTAGAGAAGATTTCACAGAGCAGAAATGTGGCTCCTCCAGTTTACCCACACAAGAAAGATTGTCATTTTTAGTGGGTGGGAGAAGTCTTTTTCCAATTTTTAAAATAATGCTGTATGCCAGTGCTAAGTAAGGGGTCTTGAATCACTTTGCAAATGGGTTTTAAAAGAATTATAAGAGTGAGATTTCTGTTACTGGAAGTTTAAGGGACTAGGTTTAGGTTCTGATTGCCTCAAAACACCATCCTTGGCCACATGTCACCAGTACATTTATTAAAGGCTTGGGTGGGAGGCAACCGAGACAGATCAGCTGGTAAAGGCTCTTGACACTAAACCTGATGACTTGAATTCCATCCCCAGGGACCATGAATTGTCCCCTGGCTCTCATGCGTGTGTCATGCCTATGTGTATACACATGTGCAATAAATAAATATAATATTTAAAGAGATAAGACATGGGGGAAAAAGTAGAGAAAGGAGATGTATTTAATGTGACCATATTGGAAAGAGGAACCAGTAACCCCAAATCCATACTGAGGGTCCTGACACAAGATTTAGATTTAAGTAGAGTGCTAGAGGTAATATAGCTAAGTAGTTCTGGTCCAAGTGTGGTTCTGTCTCCTAAACCATCACTGTGTAGTTCTCATCTCTCCGGCAAGGTGGTCAGATAAGTTCTCAGAACTGTGAGAGATCTCTTCCTGGCTGAAGCCTCTCTTCCCCAAAGCATGGGATTCCTGGTGAGGTTTTAATTCTTTGTGGACCACTGCTTCCAGAGTCAGATAACCAAAGGGAGATGTTGTATTATGTTTCTGTCCCAGACTTTCCGGCCTAGCCTTGTGGCCCAGACCTATAGACCCACAGAGATACACAGAAACTTACATTAATTTTATGCTAATTGACCTGGGGCCCAGGCATATAACATGCTAGCTCCTGCTCTTAAACTAACCCATGATTCTTATCTTGTTCAGCCATATGGCTCAGAACCTTTTCTCAGAGCAGCATAGTTGTCCTCTGTATCTGCTTCTTTGGTGTGTCTGTGGCATTTTTGTGGGCATCTCTATTGTGTTCTTCTCTTCCCAGAGTCTGGTAGCTCCCTCACACTTCCTGTCTGCCTTCAACCAATCAGCATTTTTATTAAACTAGTAAGCAGGACAATTATTTACAATGTAATATAATCCCACTGTAGGGCAAGGGGTAGATGTCTCTAATATAGCTTCTCTTGTCCCAGGAATGTTACATTCCCCCAAATCATTGATGATCAGGCTCTGGTTCTAATCACTGGGTTTACACTGATGTTTTAAGTATGATTTTCACACCACGAGATACACAGCTGCCAGATCATAGCCCATGTCCAAAGTTCCCCACATTGGGACAAAGACAGCCCAGTCTACCTTTTTCCAAAAGGGAAGTTGGGATGGTGACATAACGACAAGCCCCACATGCTCCCAGTCGCACCCCAATCACAGCAGAGCCTTGCTCACACACACACACACACACACACACACACTCACACACACGCACTCACACACACATACACACATGCACACACACATACACATGCATACGTACTCACACACATGTACACACACATATACATTTTCTCATGCACACACACTTACACGCATACACATACACACATGCACACACACTCACACACACATGCACACACACATGCATACATACTCACACACATGTGCACACACACATATATATACATTCTCTCATGCACACACACATGCGCACACACTCATACACATGCACACACACATATACACACACAGACACACACATACACACACGCACATATACATACTCTCACACGTGCACACACACTCACACATATGCACCGCACACACAGGCATACACATACACACATGCACAACTCACACACATACACACACTCTCATACACATGTACACACACACGCACACACACACACTCCTTGCCCTTTTACTGGGTGCTTGTGGAGAATTAAGCTGAAAATAAGACATGATTGAAAAGCAATTCACTGAATCCTTAAGAAAAACCTGTTTGTTTTTGTTTTGTTCTTGTTTTTTGCTCTTTCTTATTTTGCATGAATGTATATGTGTACACACGTGTGTAGGTGCAGGAGTGTGCGTGTGTGTGTGTGTACAAGTGTGCGGACACAAGAAAATAACCGAGAAGTTGTTCCTCAGGAGACATCTGTTGCACGAATACTAATTGTTTTTGTAATAAAAACCAGAGTCAGATACTGGAGAAAAGCTTAAAGAACAAAGATACAGAAGAACAAGCCACAGCCACTTCTCACCACTCCTAAATCCTCGGGCCAAAAGGGAAAGATCCTGTAAGGGAAGAGCCAGGATCCTCTCTCAGTGAATCCTCAGACTAGATGCTCCAGTCCTCAGCTGAAAGGGAGGGGCAGGGACAAAGTGCTGTCTCCTCCTGCCCCCTTATGTGTCTTTCTCTGCTCAGACATATCACTTCCTGTCTCAACATTCCTAGGGCTGGGATTGAAGGTGTGAGCCACCACTGCCTGGGTTCTGTTTCTCTTTTGGACTGGATTAAACCCATGATGTCCAGACTGGCCTTTTATTCACAGAGATTCAGATGGATCTCTGCCTCTGCTGCTGGAGTGGTAGGATTGAAGGTGTGTGCCACCACTGCCTGACCTCTGTGACTAACTCTGTGGCTGGCTTTGTCTTCTGATCTTCAGGCAAGCTTTATTTGATACACAAAATATCACCCCAGACATGATCTTGGGTTTTGAACAGGGTCTCTCAGTGGGACCTGGTATTTGCCAGTATTAGTCTGCGCGCACACGCGCGCACACACACACACACACACACACACACACACACACACACACACACACACATACGAGAGGGGGGGGACATGTTAAGGAGACTCAAGAGTCATTCTCGAGAACAAGAAATACAAATGAGCCTCCTATGAAGCTGGGAACATTGGCTGAGTAAAGCCTGATGGTCCAGTCTTTGCCATTCTGGAGCTATCTGGTCCCCAGTATCTTCTATGTTCCAGCCTCCTTCCCTCACAAATCATTATTCTTTCTATATCTCTGTGTAGTGCACCAGTCCAAATACCTGCCAGAGATTTCTAGAATCCCAGAGTCACAATGACTATACGTCCTGTTATAACAATAAGGTTCAGCTAGAGCCCCATCAGCTATAGCGGAGGGATAGGTAGACAGGCCCCTGTTTCTACTCAGTGTCTCTCCACAGCACCATCCTACCCCTGTCTCCTGTCAGAGCATCTGAGTTAGTCACTTTTCTTGTTACTGTGACCAAGGAGCAACTTACAGGATGAAGAGCTTATTTAGCTCATAGTTTAAGGTGGCATACATAGTCTGAGGGAAGGCGTGTTGGCAGAAGTGTGAGGTGGCTGGGCATATTGTGTCTGCAATAATAAGACTGCAGAGAGTGGACAGGCAGTGGGGTTGGCCTGTGACACCTTGAGGCCTGCCTCCTGAGACCTGCTTCCTCCAGCAAGGCTCTATTTCCTAAAGCTTTTACACCCTACTCAAACAGCACCCTCTACTGGGGACCATGTGATCAAACACATGCGCCTATGGGGACAGCTCCTAACATTCACATACTTCTACATCTTTTATTCTCACACTCACTGAGCTATATATTGCTGGAGAAATATTTGCTGATTTTGTCTACCCAATGTCCACCTCTCCTTCTTCTAGCTTTGACCCCCTCCCCCCTTTTTGGTAGCATCCCATAATATTCATAGGGCCCAGACAAGCTGACAAGCTTCCACTTCCCAACCTGCCTGTTAAGAACTAACATAGTTTATCAGACTTTGACTCACTGGCCAAAAAGAGTCAATAAAAGTCTTAGGTCGGACCTCTGCTGGATCTAGCTGAAAGGGAATGCTCTCTTTCTGCCAGAGTTTCCAAAGTCAAGCCTGGGGCTGCTGCTGCCCATCTTGAGTGGCTCCTAAACTGAAGCCTAATCCAGTACTGCTGGGATAATCCTTTTATTCCTTTACCTCTTTGCTTTTCCTCGTCATCCGCAGAACCATGTTATATAAGGACATACCTGTATCGGTGTGCATTCTATGTTGAGTATATCCCTCCCACCACATCTAACCTCCCGCTTCTTACCCCACTCACATTTAGTCTCTGTTCTTCCCCATTGTTTATCTTCTGCTTCATGTCATATATACATACACACGTGTGTGTATGTGTGTGTGCTGATGAATGTGTGTATCTACGTAAAACAAGAAACTGGGGCCATTGTGTAGGCTCAGCACGCAAAGATGCCTGCCACCAAGCCTGACAACCTGTGTTCAGTCTCTGAAGCCACCGAGTGAAAGAAGATGCCCAATGGCTACAGATCGCCCCCTGACGCATGTGTTTCACAGCATGTACCCCTACCCCAACACATACCATTTTTTATGAATGTGAACATCACAAGCAAGAGGAAACATATTGTATTTTAAAGACTGGGTTAGTCATGCCCTGTGATGGTCCTCAGCTGTATCCATTTTTCTGAAGATGATAGGGCTCCGTCCCTCTCTATGGCCGAACAACGTCCACAGGTACGGTTAGCACACCTGCCATTCTTTTGTTAGTGGACATTGAGGTTGATCCCATAGCTTAGCTACCATGAATAGTGTGCTGCAGTAAATGCTGCTGTGAAAGGTCTCTGGAATGTTGACTTGAAGTCCTTCAGGTAAATGACAGGGAGGGGGCAGTGGAGCCATGTGGTAGATTTAAGTATTGTTTGTTTTGCTTAAGAAATCACCATCCTGACTTCATAACGGCTGGACCAGTTTGCATTCCCACAAGCCTGTGTGAGGGTTCCCTTTTCTCTATATCTTTATCAGTGATATACCTTTCATGATGGCCATTTTGACTGGGGTGAGAGAGAACTGCAATACAGTTTAAATTTACATTTCTCTGGTGATGCTGTGTGTGTATTTGCCATTTGTACTTTGAGAATTTCTGTTCAATTCACGAACCCATTATTCTGATGCTGTTTTATCTTCGTATTCTTTAAGAAGGGACATCAGTCCACTCACACGTGGCCTTGGCAGGCCCTGCCCTTCTCCCCCATTCCCTCTGCCTTGCTAAAAATCATTAGATTACATTCCTAAAGCTAGACTCACCTTCAAAGTTTATTCCCTTATCTGTCCAATCCTTCCCCCTGAGGCTGACTGCTATGGTCCAGCTATCAGAGTATTGAAGTCCAGCAATTGAAAGTACCTTTGGCTCACATAATTAACATCCCAATTAAAATTAAATACTTCATCGTAACACAGGGTTTTTCCATTTTACCTTTATAACTGCCATTGCCCAGAGGCATGTCTGTCTCCTCTCCATCCACAGGCAGTGCTTTGTCCAGGATAAACACCCCGTTCCCTTTGCCCTCTCACTTATTCTCATGTCCTCATCTCCTATCTCCTCCCTCTGTTCAAAGAGGTGGGGGGTTGAGGGGATAATAAACCTTTGTGCTGAGACCTTGGTCCTGGGGTCCTGAACTGATGCCAGTCTTGTACACTTCATATATTGGGGATATTAATTAATCTTTTGTCAGATGGCTAGCCGGCAATAGTTCCATTGCTGTGTTCAGAAATTTTATTTCTAGTTTTTAATTTTTCCCTTATGGTAATGTGAGTTGGGTTTTGTCCCTGTACCCAAAAGAATCCCACTGAAAAATCTCTGTTTTTCTTTTAATTACATATATGCATATGTGTCTGTGTAGGGTATGTGCATGTGAATGCAGGTGTCCCCAAAAACCAGAGGTGTTGGATCCTTTGAAGTAGAGTTACAGGTACTTGTGAGCCATCTGATGTAGGTGTTGAGGCCTGAATTCAGGTCCTCTGTTAGAACAGCATGCTCTTAACTGCAGACCCTCTCCTCAGACCGGAAGTTACACTCCATTTCAGCCTCCTCCATCACCACACAGAGAAAGAAAGTTCCCCAAGGCCGTAGTGATCAGGGTCCAGACTTCAGAACTGGAGGAGATTCAGATCTGATGGCTAAGATCTGCTGCGGGCAGTTACTGAAGTCAACGTTAGAGTGGAGTCAGTCCACCTTGTAATCCCAGTGCTCTGGAGGCTGCCTGGCCAGCCTGGGCTCCACATTGAGTATGTAAACAGAGTAAGACCCTGTTTCAAAGCAAAACAAATAAACAAAAAGCCTCCAGTGGAGGCCAGATGCTCAAGATCCAAGTATTTAAAAATTCAGTAGTGAAACTAACAAAGTTTTACAAACAAAATGTCTCATCCGGTGATAGTTAGACACTTGCTTCGTACTTAGACATAAGATCCAAATCTAGATTCCTCAGGCTTCTTAGAATGCTATACCATAACTACAGCATGAGGAAAGGCAATGTCCAGCACAGCTCACAATGTCTGCTGTTCTCACTTTACTGTGGTTAGGGTTCTTTTGTGTTTTGTTTTGCTCTTTTTTTTTTTTTTTAACTCTTTGGGGGCCCACCACCCAAATAAATACACGGAGACTTATTCTTACTTATGAACGTCTGACCTTAGTCTGGCTTATTTCTAACCAGCGTTTCTTGAATTATCCCACCTACCTTTTGCCTCTGGGCTTTTACCTTTCTCTATTCTATATACTTTTCTTTCCTTCTTACTCCATGGCTGGTTGGACGGCTGTGTGTCTGGGTGACTGGGCAGCTGGGCGGCTGTGTGGCTGGCTGGGCAGCTATGTGTCTGGGTGGCTGTGTGGCTGTGTGGTTGTGTGTCTGGGTGGCTGTGTGGCTGTGTGACTGGGTGGCTGGGCAGCTGTGTGTCTGGGTGGCTGGGCAGCTGTGTGGCTGTGGGACTGGGCGGCTGGGCAGCTGTGTGGCTGGGTGGCTGGGCAGCTGTGTGTCTGGGCAGCTGTGTGTCTGGGTGGCTGGGCAGCTGTGTGTCTGGGTGGCTGGGCAGCTGTGTGGCTGTGTGGCTGGGCAGCTGTGTGGCTGGGTGGCTGGGTGGTCGGCCCCTGGCTTCCTCCTTTACTTTTCCTTTTTTTCTCTCCTCTTACTTATTCTCTCTTCCTGCCTTATTTATTCTTTCTCGTGCCTTGCTATTGGCTGTTCAGATCTTTATTAGACCAATCAGGTGTTTTAGGCAGGCAAAGTAACACAGCTTCACTGAGTTAAACAAATGCAACATAAAAGAATATAACACATCTTTGCATCATTAAACAAATGTTCCACAGCATAAAAGAACGTAACACAGATTTAACTAATATTCCACAACATATTACCATCTCTGTCTTCTTCCAGAATTCTCACAGGTACAAAGGTACATATCTGCGCCACTCAACCAAGCTCAACTAGACCTTTCCTTACAGACAAAAATGTTCTAGCTTTACCCCTCAGCCTTCTGATTGGTCTGTCTTTTGGAAGGCTATCACTACAAAGAAGCCTGGGGGAGATCCTAGGAATAGCCCTGGAGCATCTGGTCAGAGAATTCTAGCATCCCAGGGATCTAAAATGAAAGGAATCTAAAATGAGAGGCACAGGTCTTGAGTGATGGGTTCAACCTTACAATTTTCTTCCCCAGAGAGAAGAGCCTCAGCCACAACATCTTCTGACAGAAGAGGCCTGGAGGCGGGGCCATAGCCCACCCAGGAAAGCATTTGCTATGCCAACACTATGACCTGAGTTCAATACCAGAAGCCACTTTTAAAGAACAGCATGGTGGCACACAGTCGTAAGCCCAACATGGAGAGACAGACAGGCAGATATCCGGGTCTCACTTATCTGACAGCTTAGCTTACTTGGAAAGTTACAGGCCAAGTGGGAAACCTTGTCTCAAAAATGGGAGGGGAATCAATGGTACATGAGAAACAGCATCCAAGGTTGACCTCTGGCCTTCACATTCATAATTATATGTTCACACACAACTACAGATACGTCAACACCCACAAAAATGTGAAACGTGTACCCACATGCATATAAACACACTCAGAAGAGAGAGGCCTGGGAAGGGTCCTAATGTAGTTCACTTCTATACTAAAACCTGACCAAAAGTAACTTGGGGTGGAAAGCGTTTATCTGGCATCATCTAGGGAAGCCAAGGCAAGAACCAAAGACAGAAACCCTGCAGGCAGAAACTGAAGCAGAGACCGGGGAGGAACATCACTTACTGGCTTATTCCCTTGGCTTGCTCAACTACCTTTCTTATACAGCCCATGTCCACCTGCCCAGGGATGGCACAACCTACAGTGTCTTGGTCCTCTGGCATCAGTTACCAATCAAGAAAATACCCCACAGACATACGCACAGGCCAATCTGATGGAGTCATTCCTCTGTTGAGTTTCTTCCTTTGGTATGTCTTGGCTTGTGTCAAGTTGCCCAGGTCTAAGGACAAGTTCTGGGCTAATCTCATACACAGGAAACAGAAATTGGATTTGCAGCCCAAGACTTGAACTGGCTCCGAGCCTGTTGTGGAAAGCTTTAGGAATTTCCATATTCTAAACTTGCATAGACCATAAAGGGCTACTGGGCTGTAAGAAAAGTACTCAGCATAGTTGATCGTGCCTCCTACTGAAAGATGAGGTTCTCTGTGGACTCATCAGCTAAAGATACGCTTGCATTAGAAGGCCACTTTAGTAAGAATGATCCGGACAACACTGTCACCCGGTCCTGCAATTCATTCATTTCCTGATTTCTCCAAGTATTTGGAATGGTGAGATTAAGTTCATGAGTCTCTTCCTTGAGCTCTGTAGGGCCAGTGCTGGTACTCCCAGATGTTCAGCATGGACTTGAGTTTTAGAATTGTTATTGGAAGGAATAACATTGTCTGAAGGACCTGTGGAGTCAAATAAATGCAATTTGGAAACTCGCAGACATCTGTATCTGAAGACCTAGCTGTTGCCATGGGATAAATGAGTTCTCCAAGTCTGATAAATGTAGAATCCAAGTGTGCAAAGGCCATTTAGAGGCCTCTGAGTGCATTGTCTTCATGGCATATAAGTGGTCCCCAGGGCTACGGCCATACAGTCAGCTTTTCAAAAAGCAGGACTAGCAGACATGAAGGCCTTAATCATTTATCTCATACCAGTTCACATCCCTTCCAAAATCTCCAGCAGAAAGGGCCCAGTACAAGGTGGTGGGTGAACGCTGGGAGCTTAGCTAGACCAAGGGCACAGCTGTTACATCAGGAATCTGATCTTACAGATACTGGCCATGCTGGGCCACCAGGACAGGCCCCAGCTCCTCCACACAGCAGCCCTCTCCTCAACAGATCCCTAACTTTACCTCTGGCTGAACTGGCCTCCCTCAGCTTTAATTGCCATTAGCTCCCACTGAGCTGAACATTTGGCTGTGTTGGTATTCTAATTGTTTTTGTAATGGTGAGTTTTCTTGATAATTTCTTGCCTCTTAATTAATTCTCAGTGCCTTAGTGCTCTCCAGGACTACTTTTATGAGGGCTGTGTATAGAAGGTGTCACCTCCTGGTCTTTCTTATTCCTTGCAAACTTTTTCCTCCAAAGCATCATTCTTCTTCTATTTGTTTTTATTTTTATTAACATTGAAAGCTACATAAGTGCACACAGAAGCACAGAGAGGTCTCTCTCTCTCTCTCTCTCTCTCTCTCTCTCTCTCTCTCTCTCTCACACACACACACACACACACACACACACACACACACACACACACACACACACACACCTTCTCTCTTTCCACTTGTGGCTCTCTCCCTACATTTGCTGAGTTCCCCTATGGATATGTGTGTCACATGGGAGAAATGTCACAGCTAGAGTGAGGAATCTGGGAGTAGTGGTACGGAAAGGGAGAGCCAGGATGATCTCACAAAAATGAGAGTGAAGGAAAAAGGGGAGGCCAAGAACCAGAGGGTCCCCGCGGACAGAGCCCACAGTGGGAAAGCTGACAGCAACCAGAGTGAAGGCGCCCCGCCTGAAGTCAGGAGAGGTGAGGGGAACAGGAACTCCCAGGGGGTCACTGTGGAGGGGGGACACGCCTTCCCCTTTATTTTACCTCACCTTTCATGGTTTCATCCCTCTGGAGTTCCCTGGAGACACACACCAGGTGAGTCTGATATTGCCTGATCTCCAGGTGACAGGTAGCATTTCTGCGGGCTCCTGTCTTGGCCTTTTCTACCTCTCTAGCTCTGCACACAAGGGAAGCGAGGAGATAACTAGGTTCTGAATGGTTTCCCTGACACAGGATATGGCTTCCTGACAAGCCAGCTGTCTCTCTCTCTCGCACTCCTATTTTGATTAGACGTTTGAAGTCCATTTGGATGCTTATATAATACACAAATGGGGAGAAAGGAGTGTATGTTGAACAACCTTCAAATAGGAGGTGTAAGTGGACAGGAAGAGGAGGAGGTAGCATTCTCAAGCACCTTATGGCTCAAAAGAGCTGATGTCACTCATGATTCTATATAATTTGAGGGCCACCCCATGAATTGCTCAAAATGGTATGGATTTAAAAATTAAAAAAGTAGAATTGAGAAGAGACACCAGTTCTGCTGCTCTTCAGTGTACAGCACACAAGGTAGCCTAGAATCCAGAACAAGATTGGGGGTGTGGGCTTCTTCTTCCTCTTACTCTGAGAAACACCTCTGACCATGACCTGACTTTGAGAGAACAGGAGTTGGGAAATCTTGAGGAATTTGGCTTTTTGGGTGAATATGCTGATCTTTCATGAGTAGGTAGGAAAGAGTTCTTTTCTACCTACTTTTTCCTGGTAAACAGAAGAGAGCCCTGAACCTTCTTGGCAGTCAGGGTGACTCTGATGGTGGGCCTGGTCCACTTGCATGCCACACTTGGCAAGGTTAACAGATTCTAGACGGCACTTCCAGTTAACCACACAGGAAACAGTCTGTGGCTAGAGCAGGGCCACCCGAAGGTCCTTAGTCACTAGGGCAGCGCTATTTTAGGAAAACACTATGCTTTCCTCCTGGAGGAGATGAGAGTGTATTGAGCCTCCTACCTCACTCTATTGGGGGCTCCATGCTGTTTTGAGTTGTAAATTAGGTAGCGAGAAGGTTGAATGCAGACTACCATACTTTTCCAGGAGCCCTAAATCTCTTCTTCCTGCCTTGGTTGGAAGGGGCTTGCCAGCTTCCTTGTAAGGAAATAAAAGTAATCATTTGAATTTAGCAAGTATAATGATGACTCACACCTGTAATCCCAGTATTCAAGAGCATGAGGCTGGAGTATTAGCAGGAGGCCACCCTGGGTCACATGAATTCCTGGACAGCCTGGGCTACATAGCGAGATCCTGTTCCACCTTCAAATTTCATTAAAGATTTATTTATTTTTATGTGTATTTTTTTTTTTTTTGCCTACATGCATATGCCTATCTGGGCATCACACTCCTCAGACATGGATCCAACATGCTGGGACCTGAACCACCACCCATCCTCTGAAAAAGCAAGTGTTCATAACCATCTCTCCAGCTTCACCACCCCACTTTTTAGTTTAAAAAAAAAAAAGACATGGAAGAGGGAGCCTTATTTGGAAGAAAAAGGGGTTCAGAGGGGGACAGAATAATGAGGGTATGATGGTCAGTATATATTATATGAAGTCGTGAAAGACAAAATAACTTTTTTAAAGAATTTGAGCTTAAGGCTTCAGCTAATGCCCCAGTTTTCTAAGGGGATCAATAACATGTGTTTTGTAGGCTTTGAAGTAATCTATGTAAGTGAGGCTTAGCACTAAGACAGAGATGTTCACAAAATGAGTGCTGGGTTCCATTAACAGCAAATAGCCAGCCGTGCGGTCTTCTCCTATGTCAAGGATCAATAGAATCTTTCATTAAAAAAAAACTGGAGTTCATCTATTTTCTACTTTGCCGGCCATGTGGCATCTGTTGCAGCCACCTGCCTTTGTTGTTATGGTGTCCAAGGGGCCAGAGACAATTCACACTTGAGTGACAATAGTGTATGCCAAGAGAATCAGAGGCCTGACAGTTGGAATCGCAGCTCCTTTTCACATTTCTCCCTGGCCATTTAAAACCAGCAAACATCTTAGATCCTGGGCTGTATAAAAGCAAACAGCGGGTTGGATGTAAGTCGCAGGCTGTGGTCTGCCACCTCCTGTCCTATGTTGTAAGTGGCTCTGCCACCTCATCCAGGACCTCTATCAGGTTTCTTTCCACTCTAGTTAAATGGAAACTAAGCATCAGTGTGTTGTACCTCCATTATTAGAACCACAGTGTCCATCTTGGGCCCAGACATACTATTACTAACCTATTGGTGCCGCCATTCTCTCACATCTATGGAAATGTTGCTTTGGTTGGAGGTCTCCTGAAGATGAGGAAACTGGAAACAGTTGAGGGGAGAAGAGGGATATGGGATGTATTGGCCTTCTGATGTTGGTGAGTGTGCCTACGTCTATTTCTCTGCTCCTCCTCAGGTAAGCTGCCATCTCCTTACCCAGGCAGTCATGGGAGCTTATGAAAACATTGTATTTAGGTACATACCTTGCCCAGCATATCATAGATAATAAACGCAGCAGAGATATCCAGAGCAACCAAAGCAAACACAACACCCCTAGAACAACCCACCAAGGGTAGCCACTCCAGTCCCAGCCCCTCTCCCCAGTCCCAAGAATGAGACAATTTGGGAAGGAGATCTTGGCTAGCCTTACCCTGTTGTAGTCATTTTCCCTTTGGCAGTCTGCCTACCAAGACTCACCTGGAGCGGGCTCACATGGCTGTCAGTGTTTATTTAAATTAAGTGCACATACACATGCCTCATATTGCTTTGTGCTTATTACCATTATCAGCCTGGGTACCTACACTGCTTTCCTGAGTAGTTTGACCATATTTGTCCAACGCTAGGTTGGCCTTTCCAGTGCCAGCTAGAATGCTCTGGTAACCATCTTAGGCACCTTGTTCAAAGATAGGCAGCCGTTATTGAGTAACTAAATAAATGAAGAGTTTTTTTTTCTTTACTTAAAATCCATTTCCATGTTATTAACTGTCATCTGCATTTCAGAATCCTACTAGCATATACAGCGATGACAGGTATTACTACTACTGTGAAACACATAGCCTAACATTTGCAATGCTAATATAATTTTTATTCCATTCTAAAGTATAGAGTTTTTGATACACATTTTTCTAATGTGTAGAGTTCAATTTTTCTAATTTTTATCGCTGATCAGTAATTATAAAAGACGATGGGTTTGGGCCTTAAAGATGATTCAGCAGGTAAAGATGTGTGCCACCAAGTCTGATAGCCCGAGTTCGATTCCCAGGGCTTACCTGGTGAAAGACCTAACTACAGCAAGCTGTCCTCCGACTGCCAATGTTTACGCCATGGTAGGGTGTCCTCCTTAAATAAATAACTAAATGTAATTAAATTTTCTAAAAATTTATTTTATATGCATGGGTGTCAGATCCCCTGAAACTAGAGTTACAGACAGTTCTGAGCTGCCATGTGGGTGCTGGGAATTGAATTCAGGACTCTGGAAGAGCAGACAATGCTCTAACCACTGAGCCATCTCTCCAGCCCCCTAAATTTTTTTTAAATAGGTGTAATGATGACATGATCGGAATCACAGTCTGTATTACTTCCTCTCACCCCTTTCCTCCACTTGCCGGCCCTGTCTCTTCTCAAACTGCCCTCTTAGAATTCCTTTTCTTTTCTCCTGAATATTGTTTTAATCTTGATTTTATGGGAGGAAACGTGCACAGTGTGTATCTTTCTTGATGTGGGAATGTCTTTCTGTATGCTGTGAATATCAATCTTTAAATAAAGGAGCTGTTTTGGCCCATGACAGGCACCATAGAAAAAGTAGGAGGAGAAATCACAACATAGGTAGGAGAAGGAGGTCAGACTCAGACAGACCGAGCCAGAAGCCCAAAGGAGCAACATGTAAGGAACACAGATGAGCCATGGGCCACATGGCAGACAGATTAATGAGAATGGGTTGAGTTAAGATGGAAGAGCTAGCTAGCAACGTGCCTGAGCCATAGGCCAAACAGGATGAAGTTAATATAATCATCTGAATCATTTTGGGGGGCCTGAGCACGGCGGGCAGCTAAGGGGTCTGGGCCTGCAGGTCTGTGGTCCAATCTTTGACCACCCAGGGCCAAGAAACCTCATTGTAACACTTTCTGAGTCTGGATTCCTTTCTTTAATGTGATGATCTCCAGTTTCATCTATTTTCATGAAAATGACAAGATTTATCCTTCTGGCTAAATAACCCACTATTGAGCTGATAGATATGTAAATTAGCTTAATCACTATGGAAATCAGTGTAGAGGTTCCTCAAAAGACTAGGGGTACCATGTGACCCAACTATATTACTTCTGAGTATGTATGTGAAGGATTCTAAGTCAACAGGACCCAGAGGCACTCCCATGCCCATGTTTATTGCTACATTATTCACAACAGGCAGGACATGAGGTTAGCCCAGATGTCCATCAAGAGAGATAACTGGATAAGAAAAGATGTGCAATGTACCAGTCACTGGAGCTGTGTCCCACTGTATCTCCTTTATTCTGCTGACTGAATTCTGTTTATTTCCTTTGGACAGAGTATAGGAAGAGACTTGGAACAGCAGCATGCTCTGGTCAGCCCAGAGGAGGTCACCCTCCTGAGAGGAGTTCCCAGACCAGAGGAATATGCACTCCATGCTCACAACACCTCTTCAGATAGCTCAGATCCTTAGAAGTAATTGCCCAATGACTAAATGCTAGTCTCCAAACTTGCACAGCCCTGTTCTCAGGGTCTCTTCTCTGCAGAACAGAACAACTATTCCTTAATCTTCAGTGTTTGGATATGTGGGTTGTGGTCCTTCCCCCAGGACAAAGGAGACCTAGGGCCTCTGAAGAGAATGGTCTTGGAGCTAGGAGCTCCGACATAGGTATGTTAAATATGAACTCGGCCTCCTAGGTGGTCAAGACAGGAGGGCAGAGTGTATTCTTATTGAACAGGTTGTAGCCTAATATGCAACATTCAACTATTTAGACATCGCACAGTAAACCCGTGCCTGGACCCCTGGTCATTAAGGGAGGTCCAGGTTAAGGGGTATGATGCTTCTGTGGTCGCTTGCCGCACCTACGGCTCCATGATGATTTTTCAGACTCTGGAGCTGGTTTTGTGCTGTTCTCAGACACTGAGGATCACAGTGGTTGTTGACTTAGTAGGTGTGAAGTGACATGCCATTGCCACCTGTGTTTCTTTGATCAACCGCTAGAATGAAAGGAGTACTACCTTCATTGGGTTTCACTGCAAGCCAAGCTGTGGCGAAGCATTTCGCCTCTATGTACTCTTTCCTCTTCCCGGGAACTTTCTGAAACCCACGAAGACCCCAGGAAAAGAAGAAAAATGATTTCTAGACTGGAAACCAGGTTTTCCCCAAATCTGAGATCTGTAATTGTACCATATATATGAATTCACTTCATAAATGCAGCTCCTATTTGATGACTGACTTTTAACTTAATATTTTAAACTTCTATTCTTTTGCATTTTAATTTTGGAATTATTTTAAATTCACAACAAAGCTAAAAGATGTACAGGATTCCTATACACCTTTTGCCTGATGCTGCCTACTGTTAACATCCTAAGAAAATTATCAACAAAACTATTCAATGCTTGCAAAGAGATTTAAATTTATATTGAGTGTGTATTTTGTGTGTGTGCATGTGTATGTATCAGTGTGTGTCTATGTGTATGTGTGCATGTATGTGTATCACTATGTGTATATCTGTGTGTGCATGTATGTGTGTGTGAGAGAGTGTATCTCTTCCCCCTCTCTCTTTCTGTGTGTATGTGTGTGTGTACCACAGCACATATGTGGAGGTCAGAGAGTAACTTTAGGAGCTGCCTCTCTTTTCCACCATCTGGGTCACAGATGCTTTTCCTGCTGACCATCTTGCCTGCTCCCTTATCAGTAATTTTATAATATTATTCAGTAGACTCTATTTAGATTTTGGTAAGAAGATTTTTTTTAATTGTCTTTACCCTTTACCATTAAAAATGTAATATTCTGGGGCTGAGGACATAGGTCAGTTGATAGTGTGCTTGCCTCACATGCATGAAACCCTGGGTTTGACTCCCAGAACTGCATAAACTGGGTGTCATGGTGCACACTTGTAATCCCATCGCTCAGGAGATGGAGGGTAGAGGATCAGAAATTCCTAGGTATCCTCAGCTATGTAGTAAGTCTGAGGCCAGTCTGGGCTACATGAAGCCCTCTCTCAATCATTTTTAGAAGAATCTCATAAGTGGAAAACCATAAAACACATTAGCTGACCCAAGCACATTGCTGCTTCAAGTCCATTCTTAGAATCTGTTCAAAGGAAATCAACAAAGTACAGTCAGCAGAATAAAGATGCTATAATGGGATGCTGCCCCACCTAGTGACTGGTACCTGCGCCTTTTCCCTATCTATTTATCTCTTGATGAACATCTGAGCTTAACTCCATGCCCTACCCATTGTGATGTAACAATAGGCATGAGTATGGGGGTCTCTCTTTGTCATGTTGACATGAGAAAACTGTAGACATATACCCAGGAGGGACATAGTTGGGTCACATGGTACTCCTAGTTATAACAAGGTTCTTTCAGACACCGTCTATTCTCATTTTGTTCTGTAATATACCCTATATCTCCTACTTATATAAAAAGGCTTACATATTCCTCTTAACAACTGGTGTGTTCGTTTTCCACCACTCTAACATCACTTACCAAAATAGAATTTATTTTAGCTCACGGTTTTAGAGATTTCAGAGGGCACAGCACAAAGGCTAACTTCACGCTAGAGCATGAATGCTTGTCCTGGTGCCTCCTCTTCCCTTGTTTATTCCATCCAGGCCCCCAGCCTAGAGGTTGGTGTGGCCTAAACTCAAGAGAAGTCTTTCTCTCCTGAGCTGGAAACATGCTCACAGATGCATCCAGAGCTGTGCTTTGCTGATCTCCCAGGTATTTATTTCTTAATCTAATCAGGCTGTACCCACATTAGCCTCCACAGTTGGATTTCTCTACACTTTATTGGCTCATCACTCAAAACATAGATCTCCCGTAGTCATTATATGCTCTCAGATCTACACATAAGTGTGTCCTCTGACCCTATGCCTCCTACTCTCTGCATTCCCATAAATGTCAGTCTACTCAGGAGTAAAATCCTGGACAGTGCCCACCTCCCTTTTATTAAGATGTGTTTGCTGTCTTCCTTGGTCTCTGGTGCCTCAGGGAGAGCCAGGGTACAGCTATTTAAAGATCTTTGATGTGGGGTTGGAGAGAGGGCTCAGCACTTCAGAGCATTTGCTGCACTTTCAGGGAACCCTTTTTGGTTTCCCTGCACCCATGTGGTGGCTCACAGCCATTTGTAATTCTGCTTCCAGGGGATCTAATGCCCTCTTCTGGCCTCTGCAGGCAGCAGGCTTACAAGTGTACACATACAAACTTGTAGGCAAAGCACTCTGTCTTGAGTTTTTCTCTGTCCTACCAGCCAGCTCCCAAATAATGACATGGAGACTTATTAATTCTGAAAGCTCGGCCTATAGCTTAGGCTGACCAGCTTTTATAACTTAAATTAGTCCATTTGTATTAATCTACTTTCTATCACGTGGCATTACCTGTCTTCCATCTTGCACCTTCTGTTTCCTCTCTGTCTCCAGGCTTCTCCTGGGCACCTTGATTAGTCTTCTTATTTTTCTCTCCCTGGAAATCCAGCCTATACTTCCCTCCTACCTATTGGCTGTTCAGATTTTTATTACAAGAATCACAGAAAATGCATCTTTGCAGCCTACAAATATCCTACAATAACACTCAAACATATAAACAAAGCTTTAAAATATTAAACATTATATAATCAAGTATAAAGAAAATCTCGACATTCACTAAAAATGTAAACACCAGAAAGAACTTTGTTGTGAATAAGCAGACAGGAGAAGCCTGGTGCCAGCCCAGGCTCATCCTTCTCTGAAAAGTCCTTTCTCCTCCCCACTATCCCAGTGTGGGACAGAGACCTCTCCTAAGTGTCCCTAGAGCTCCCACTACAGACCACACCTGTCATTCCTTACTGTAGATACAGTTCCTGTGCCTGTCTCTCCTGTTCACGGTGATGAGCCATGGAGGAAACACGTGTACATTATAATCCTGCGCTATAGCATCAGGAGCAGCAGAGCATTGCATGAATGGGCTTGCCCACTTTTTCTCTCTAGGTCTCCCAGCCACACTCATTAAACCTCTGCTGCTGCTTTCTTGGTATCATGTGAAATATTGCGCTCTATATTTAACTGAGTTTATTTCGATCTGAACCTTTTTGAACATTCATAAACATATTATAGATACTATTTTTAAATGATTTATTTTTGTTTTATAGCATTGGTGTTTGACCTGCATGTATATGTTGGTTGGATCCTCTGGAACTGGAGTTACAGATAGTTATGAGCTGCCATGTGGGTGTTGGGAACTGAACTCAGGTCCTCTGGAAGAGCAGTCAGTGCTCTTAACCACTGAGACATTTCCCCAACCTTTATTAAATTTTTAGTGGTTGTATTATAAATGCTTTTTAGTTTTTAAAATAAAATGTTGAACTTTTTGATATTTCAAAAGTGGTGATACAGTTTATATTTAATAAAACCAGTCTGGAATATCAGAGAACAGATCCACTCACAGTCAATCCAGGAGGGTCAGAGAGTGGTAACTCACACCTTTAATCCCAGCAGGGAAAGATCAGGAGTGGTGACCTACACCCTTAGTCCCATAACTCCAGAGACAGAAATCTGTGTTTCTGTGAGTTCAAGGCTAACTACCAAATTGCAGCAGTTCACACCTTTAATCTTAACCTGGATGTGAAACAGGGCGAAGAGGGTATTTAAGGCTGGCATAGGAAGACTGATTAATGCAGTAGAAGCCAGAGGAGCGAGGCTGAGGAAGCTGGAAGATAGTTGGGTGCAATTTGACTGTGGTGTTTCCTCTCTCTGATATTCCAGCTTTTCCCTCAATATCTGGCTTTGCGTTTTCATTAAATAACAATTAGAATTCGTATTTCATAGTTTTTTTTTTTTAAATTATGATCATAGCGATTCTACACAATGTTTCACAGAGAAAAGCCGTGGGGAAAAAAAAGTTATTTTATAATAACTTTTCATTAGCTTTCAAATGTTAGACACAGAGCTAGACAGCGTATCTAGGAAGAAGGAAACTCAGCTGTGAAGTTGCCTCCTCCAGACTGGCCTGTGGGCATGCCCATGGGGCACTTTCTTAGCTGTCAATTGGTGCAGGAGGGTTCCATTCCTGGCAAGTGGGCCTGGCCTGTATCGTAAAGGCATCTGAGCAAGGCAGAAGGAAGAAGCCAGGAGATAGCATTGCATTCTTCTATGGTCTCTGTTTCACTTCCCGCTGGGATGAACTGTTATCGGGAAGTGTACGAGGAGATGAACTCTTTCCTCCACATGTTGCTTTTGGTCATGGTGTTTTTCACAACAGAAACCTAGAAAAAATATCAATTTGTATTTATATTGTTTTTCTTTCTAAAGATTCTGCATTTCTCTCCTCTTTTTCTTCCTCTTCTCCACCTCTTTTGGGGGATGGTTTCAAGACAGGGGTTCTCTGTGTATCCATGGCTGTTCTGGAACTCCCTCTATAAACAAGGCTGCCCTCAAACTAGAGATCTGCCTGCCTCTGCCTCCCAAGCAGATTTTGTATTTCTTAAGACGAATTCTCTCACTATGGTTGTTCTGCTTTGTTTCTTCCTAATATATTAAATTGCTTCACAACAAAATGAAAAAGATATGATTTTTAAAATGTCCTCCCAGTTTTTCCTTACAGAATTTCATGAGTATCTTTTGTGTGTTTTATCTGGTGTCTGTTGTGGCCTGCTGTTGTGCCCTCTGAGAAGACATTTTTATTCTTTATTCCATTTTTATTCTACTATTTATTATCCATTCCTTAAATCACGAGAGTTACCTAAGACAAAGCAAGTGAAACTAGAGGTTCTGATGAACATTTACTCTAAGATTAGTAGAAGACAAAAAACGAGTTGAGGTTCCATGCATCCTTGGCTGAAGATGGTACAAGAGGGAGGTGTTTCTGGATGAAGGTTGAGGTGGCAAGAACCCTCTCTTCTGCTTCAACAAGCATTCAGTGGCTTTAACTGCTAAGTTCATGCCAGTCATGGCAACAATGTTAGTCTTCCCGGGAAAACATGAACCCCTGGGAGCACACAAACACAGTACCACATTTAAGTTCTGTACTGAATACTCCCCAGCCTTGACAGCCCAGATGCCTATTATTTTAAGCTGTGCTCTTCAAATCTACTTCAAATGAAGAAGGAGAGACAAAAAAACATTGTCTTGAGGCTGGAGAGATGCCTCAGCAGTTAACAGCAACCACTGCCTGTCTAAAGGACTTAGGGTAAATTCCTAGCACCCACTTGGTGGCTCACAACCTTCTGCAGCCCCAGTTCTGGGGTATCTGATAGACTTCTCTGACATCTGAGGGGGACAGGCATGCAAGTGGTACATATGCATACACATAAGCAAGTACTCACACATAAAACATAGATAAATCTAATTAAAAATCTTGATAAAACAGTCCTCAGGCAGTATATGTTTATAATCTGCTTTGACGCTTTGCTTGGGAGGGAGGCGTGAGCTGCACACTCACATTGCTTGCCTCTACCTCTCAACTGCCTTAAAAAGTCATTAGACTAAATGACTGTTATAGATTTGTGGGAATGTTGATGCATCCTTGTAAACATGTTTTGTTGTTGTTATTGTTGGCTTGATTTGATTAACTAATCAATTGCCTGGCGATTGCTTACTTAATGGATGTTTAATGATACCAAAACAGATTATTGTCAGGACCTGATGAAAGGCCCATCAGAAGGAAAGTTGGGGCTTACTCAAGCTTGAGGCCCAAGGTTAGTCTCTCCTTCTGAAAAATAGATAAAGGTCCATAAATTCAGAACTCATCACTAAATTTCACCTCTTTTGGGAAGCCATTACAGATGCCCTTGGGACATTTAACTTGACCCATTTTCTAGAATATTCTTCTGCATGAGCTCATTACCACACTTCTACATTGCACCAGAACCTCCTTTGCTCTACAAGACTGGTAAGCTCCGGATAATGTGGTGATATATTATATATCAAATAAGATTTCCTGAAGATCAAAGGACAGAGCTAGCCACAGAGTTAGCCATAGGGGTCAAGCAGTGGCGGCACATGCCTATAATCTTAGCATTGGAAGGCAGAGGCAGAGATTCCTCTGGATCTCTGTGAGTTCAAAGCCACATTGGGCTATATGAGATTGATCCAGTCCAGAAGAGAAACAGAGGCAGGTGGTGGTGACACACACCTTTAATCCCAGGACTTGGGATCCCATGCCTCTGCTCCCAGTGCTTAAGAAGCATGTGCAACTTTAATCTCAACACTAGAAAGTTCGAGACAGGAAGTAATGTGGCTGGGCAGGGAAAGGAATAAGGTGGGAGGAAACAGGGTGCTCCTTTGCAGTTCTCTTTGTTCCCCTACTCAGTCTGCGGATTCATGGAGACAAGATCATCTCCAATCCGCCTGAGGAGTGGCTATGTAAGAAGTGGCTATAGCTTGTTCCTCTGTCTCTCGGATATTTCGGATAAATTCGGATAAATTAGGATTCATGCAACAGGGTAATATGACTCTAATTTTGGCAACTCTAAGATTAAGGGGTTACATTGAGGCTGTCTAGGGAACTTTGGTTGAATAGAGAAGAAAGCATTGCGTGGGTAGTGAAGGCACAAACAGCAGAATGGTCTATAGAGGCATTGTCCACACAGTATCCACTGCTATGAGGGGCCACTTCTGTTAAAACTCTCAGAATTTCAATGTACTTTAAAAGTCACTCCCTCTACCATATGAGCCACATATCAAGGGTTCAATAGCATGGTGATTGGTGGCTACAGCATTGGATAGGCCATGCTATAGACTGTTTCTTCCATGGAAGTTAAGTGCTAGGTGCTTTATGATAGGGCTGGCTTAGAGGGAACTCTCTTTATCACACAGGCACACACACACACACACACACACACACACACACACACACACACACACACACGAGACAGGAGTCATTGGAAGGAGAGTAACAGCATTCCAACAGCTTGGGCTTAATCGTTACCATGTACATAGAATAATCTTGCTCTTAGCAGTGTTTCTAGTGGAAGTTGAAGGGAGGCCTTTGTTTCTAGAGACCTGTTGGAGAACAAAGTATAAGAGGAAACTCTCTGGCAATGATGGTAGGCAGGACTCTATTTCCTTTCCAGACAATCCTTCCCTCATTGGATTTCCAAAGTGCTAAACTTTCACTTTACAAAGGCAGACTCCCTGGTCTCACATGATAAATCATCTTTATTTATTTAAGGCTGAAAAGGAGCCAAAAGCAGACGGTCAGTGAGAAGCATGCTTGTTAACCACAGATGGCTGCCAGGAGGGCTCTTGCAGAGCATATGTGGACCTGCCCATTCCAGAACATTCTTTGTGGGAAACTGTTTGCCAGGCATTTACCAATGTGTTGTGTTTTTTGTCCCTGAGGCTTGATGTTAAGCTGCACTCATCTATCACTCTCTGGAATTCCACTTTTTCAGAGGAGACATATGACCACAGAGATGACAGCCTTTTTAGACGTTGTGACTCCATTTAGTCCCTGACAAACCCCTGCTGGCCCCCTTTGGAAACAATAAGCAATAGTTACTCTGTAAAGTGTGTAGGATCAGAATGCCTCTGGGCAAGAGCTGGTTCTTAATAAAATTTCAAGTTGGCCCATGATTATTCAGACAGTGGCTTCTATGAATGGAAGATTTTTACTGGAGAAATATCTGACTTGTACTCAACAACAGAGCCCATGAGCCCAGAATGATCACAAGGCCTGAGCCAAAGAAATACAAGAAAACACCCATACTAGAAAAGATGGAGGGGCTTGGCACTGGAAAGAAAGCATCACTCAGTGGTGTTTGGAGGGAGTCAGAAGACATCACCGAGTGCCATTATCTCTACCTCCTTTCAACATCTCAACTAAGCTTGCTTCAGGAAGAATGCAAGACACAGGGTTCAGTCCAAACAAATGGAAACTAGCAGGTGGATAGCAGCCTGTAGGCTGGAATCTTTGAGTACAGAGCTCTGCTCTTGCATTCCAGAAACGGTGTTTATAAAACCAAGTGCCTAAGGGTTTCAGATGCTCACACGACTATTAGAAGGCAAGAGACCAATCGTAACACTAAAAAGGTTTGACCAGATCTGGTGGCACAGGACTGTAAATCCAGCTCTTGGGAGTTTGAAGAGGAAAAGTCACAAGTTCAAAGCTAGCCTGTATTCATTGGTAGGATCCTGTATTATGAAAAGAGCGATAGGGATGGGGGGGGGGGAAGAGAGGGAGGGGGGAGAGGTAAAGCTATGAGAACAAGAAGAAGAAAAACTATTAACATAAAAAAATAACCAAACCAAAAATGCCAAGTAATGGTGACTGGTTCATCGAAATGATTCGGTTCTTTCAGAATGCACAGCCCACTGGGAGTGAAAGACATCTCAGCAAATGATTTTAGGTATCTTGTGATGAGAACCCTAGAGAGAAGGACCCAGGATCTGTAGAGATGTCAGGACTGTGTCCTCTAGGACGCAGAGGGAAGGCAATCTTAGAGGGCATCTCATTGTAAGCAGGGTCCTTTGGACTACAGGCGCCTACACATCTCAGTCACACCAGCACTTATGAGGCAATACCTCCAACACCTGGAGTCAGTCATGAAGGTTAACACAGAGAGGTGAGACAGGAAGATCTCTTGAGCGTTAGGAATTCAAGGGCAAAATAAACAACATATTCAGATCTCATTGTTGGTGGCTCTAGAGAGGGGAGTATGGATTAGAAATTACAGAGACAGAAAGAAGTAGACCGAGACTGTCAGTGAATACTGAAGCAGCCTAGATTTATTTCTCCTGGGCTTTTAGTACCGAGCAGAGGGGCAACTACAGATAGGTGTAAACCCTTCAATTCTCAAAACATAAGACACCTAGTAACCATATCTTTGGCCAAAGCATCCTATTATGCAGCCTTGCAAGGGAAAACATGCTCAGATTCTCTGACTTTGGGTCAAGCTGAAAACAAGCCACAATCTAGAATCTTTGTGGGCTCCCACAGTTCATCTCAAACAAAAACACAAGGATTAAACTCTCAGCTAATACCCACCGTAGCTGAGGAAGAGATGGTGAGCATTTAGCCCATGGGCTTCATGCTCATTGTAGAGGTTTGAATGGGAATGGCCCCCATAGGCTCATGTATTTGAATGCTTGCTTCACAGTTGGTAGAACTGTTTGGGAAGGATTGGGAGGTGAAGGCTCATTGGAGGAGGGTCACTGGGGGTGAGTTTTAAGACTTCAGAACCCCAGGTTATTCCCAGTTAGCACTCTCTACCTCCTGCTTATGGGTCAAGACGTAAGCTCTTAGAGCTGCATCTCCTCACTCACTGCCACTGCCATGCTCCCCACCATGATGGTCACGGACTCTAACCATGAGCCACAAGTTAAATGCATTCATTATAAGTTGCCTTGGTCATGGTGTCTTATCACAGCAATAGGACTGTAACCAAGACACTCATGTTCGTTATTTACCATGCATGTTTATTATGACGAACTCCCTGAGACTTTGGGGTGAGGATTGACAGTCATTGTTGAACAGTTATAGATGGGTAATCACTTCTGGGACATGTCGTTCACATCCACTCAGCATGATTTCCCCTAATCATAACACTAGAGGCAATTCGAATCTCTCCTGTAAAAAAAATGTCAAATTATCTAATACCTACAATGGTATATGGTAGACTGACAAAAGGGGGCGGGTTAAGTATGTGTACAATGGGTGACAGATAGATACATTTGGGTGAAAGATAGATACATTTTACATTTTTAAGTTGTAAGCTAATAATCTGTGTAGTAACTCTCATGCCAGTTATGTGAGGATTTACCCAGAATTGTATCTCCAAAAGAGCTTTTTAAAAAATGAAAGACTCTGTTGAGATAGAGGTTTGTGATTGTTACATTTTCTTTTGCTTCATTAGCTGGGCAGTAAATTTTAAAATAATTGTGTGTGTGCCTCAGAGGTCAGAAGTTATATAATTGCCCTTTGAATTGGAGTTATAGGAAATTCTATCCTATAGACAGTGATCTATCCATCATGGGTGCTGGGAACAAAGTCTGGATTCTCTAGAAGAGCAGCAAGCACCCCTACCCACTGAGCTACCTCTCTATCCCCCACAGCAAACTTTAGTAGTAATAGTAGTAGTAGTAGTAATATAACTTTTAAAGCTAATAGAATGGAGATACTGATCTAAAATTAAATCACCTAAAACTGTCACCAACTAGCTGGCCAAGATTCCTGGACTCTACTTGGATAGGAGTCTTGAGGCGTAAGAAGTTCCCAAGTGCTGGTTTTGGCACCTTTGGAGTCTCTCGGTGTTTGCCAGCATCAGGCAGGAGATGCAGCAGGCAGAGCTGTCTACTATTAAAGCTCTCCAGCACCAGGGCATCCCTGATGCCTTAGTACAGGCCTAGGTCAGAATCCCTCAGTTCTGGCTGTAGCAGAAACTGCTGAAACTTCCCGAAGCAGCCATGATCAAGGTTGAACCTCTAGGAGCCAAAGAAGTCAACTAAAATTATTGTGTAGTTCTCTGAAGGAAAGTGCCTTAGTTAGGGTTTCTATTGCTGTGGTGAAACACCATGACCAAAAAGCAAGTTAGAAAGGAAAGGGGTTTTTTTTTTGGCTTACACTTCTAGGTCATAGTCCATCATTGGAATTCAAGAAGAGCTGAAACCTGGAGGCAGAAGCTGATGCAGAGGCCATGGAGGGGTGCTGCTTGCTGGCTTGTTCATCATAGTTTGCTCAGCCTGATTTCTTTAGATCCCAGGACCACCAGCCCAGGGATGGTCCTACCCACAATGGGATGGGCTCTTCCCCACTAACCACTAATTGAGAAAATACCTCACAGCTGGATCTCATGGAGCATTTCCTCGACTGAGGCTCCTTCTTCTCGGGTGACTCCAGCTTGTGTCAAGTTGACACACAAAACCAGCCAATACAGGGAGCATGCATGGTTGTTCGGAAAAAAAAAAAAAAAATTCAAATAGCTCAGGCATTTGAACACTTGGTCCCCAGTTGGTGGTGCTGTTTGAGAAGGTGTAGGGATGAATTTGGGGAGTGAATAGCTTCACCCCACTTCTAGTGGACCCTCAGTGCTTCATGTTTATCATTGAAGACGTGCTCTGTTTCCTGTTCCAGCTGCCATGCCTTCCTTGCTGTTACAGACTCTCTGAAACTGTATAAACCCTTTATAAGTTACTTGGTCATGGTATTTTATCACAGCAATGGAAAAATAGCTGAGACACCGTGAGATATTTAAAAAGTATGTTCCAGCCTGCTATTTGACTGAAAGAACAGTTACACAAAGCAATTAAGAGGGATAAAAAAAGAATCCATCACCTACTGATTAGGGAGTTAAACTACCTTATCTCCTAAAGAAGTCTTTGTTTATCCATAGGAAAATGGACATCAGCAGGGGTGCACACAAGAACTTTTATGTGTACACATATGTATCCTTAGATCTTTTGGAGCAGGAGTTACAGAAGGTTGTGTGTAATATGAAGTTTCTGTCCCATCTGGCTGGTGGTCCAGACCCACAGATCTGCAGCCCCAGATTCTGGTCTAGACTAGCCCCACAGTTTGGGGCTAGCCTGCCCACCACTGATTAGCTCCCCCCCCTCCACTCAGATGCTTATATTAATTACATTCTGCTTGGCCTATGGCTCAGGCATATTGCTAGCTAACTCTTTCATCTTAACCCATTTTCACTAATCTGTCTTGCCACATGGACAGTGGCTCACCTGTGTTACTTTTACATGCTGATTCTTGGGCGGCTGGATGGTGTCTCTTTTGACTCCACCCTCCTTCCCCTATCTATGCTCTGATTTCCCTGCCTGCTTCTAAGATGCCTGTCATAGGCTAAGACAGTTCCTTTATTAGTAGCATACAGAAAGACACTCCTCATCAGTTGTGAGATGCCCAAAGTAGATGCTAGGGACCTAACTCAGGTTCCCTGGAAGTACAGCAGGTACTCTTAACCACTAAGCCACCTCCCTAGCTCATAATAAGAAGTGAGCTAAGCAACCCTTGATATCTATGCCCAGTGTTCCAAAGAAATGCAAGTCCCCTTGTCTGTCTCCAAATAAAATCAAAACTGGACTGGGAAAATCTCACAAGACCTCACCCTCCACAAAGGACTTAAGGCCACTGAGTAAAATTGGGAATGAAAGAGGTGGTTCCCCCAGTGAAGAGTACACCAATTAGTGGTCCAGTGCCAAATGGTCAGCCCTGAAAACATACATACATGTAACATTATATGGATACAACAGGCTATACTTAGAAATGTTTATGTATATTCAAAAACATATGCATTCAATAACAATTGATTTTTTTAAAAAAAGCCTTGAGTTAGAAAGAAAGCTAAGAGGGGTGTATCTAGAAGGGATGGCATAGAGGGCAGAAAGGGGGAGGCAAAGGTTGTAACTAAGTTACAACCTCAAAAATAAATTTTAAAAAATATTTCCATTTCTTTTCTGTATACCTCATATATCCTCAGGGACTGGAGCCTGAACCCAGGATGCACATGGGGGCAGAAGGAAACTGGAAAGTGCAGTTCATTCCTAGCTTAGTTGTTGCAGGAGAATTGTTCACAATGCCACTCCAAAACTGCCAATAAAATTAAACCTGAACTCCAAGGATGGAGTCCACGTTCGGATGGCCAGAAGAAACCATAGAGTTCTTGGCTGACTAAAGTGAGGAGAGAGAGGCACACACAGGGAGGTAAAGGGGGGGGGGCTTAAAAATGACCCGCAGGCTTTTCAATGTGGGAGATGTGGAGAGTAGGGTCAACTGATAATTCCTCGCTTATTCTTTGGATTTATCAGGTCTTGATCTCAATTTCTGACTCTCAAATCTTTCTTAATACATTATTTATTAATTATTATTAATTAATATTATTTTCGAATAAACAATTTCGGTAACCATGTTCAATGCCAGGAAAGATCATGAGGTGGCTTTTAAAGCACTCATTTCTCTGTGCCACCTCGGGTTACCAGCTTTCCTGGCCAGGGGCTTTTCCCCAATGTGATCTCCCTGCAAAGGCAGGTGTACCTGGACCCTAAGCTACCTGCCAGCTAGGAAGACACCTGAAGCAGCAACTTGCTCTTCCATTCAGGTGGCCCAGTGCTCGGTGGTCAGTGCTCTCCCGTACTGCATCCTAGCCCCATGTGCTTCTCCTGCTCGTTTTCCCCTTATGTCTGCTTCTCAGGCCCCTCCATCCCTTCCAAGAAGAGCCCAGCACAAACACCTGGAACAACAGCTGCTCCCCTCTCAGGGCAATGCTATGTGACTGGCATAAGTCCCCAGACCAACTGTAGCTAGTCCAGCTGTCTGGCAGTCCCCAACCTCACAGCTTCACCTTTGCTGTCATTGTCAGCAGACCTGATGAGACACCTGACAACCCCAACAGCACCAACAAAAACATATATAACAAAAACCATATATATCTTTGCCACGCGTTAAGAATGGTGAGTACTACAATACAGGGAGTTAAGTCTCTGGTCTCATTCACAATGGATGGTTTAAAGAAGAAACGTTAAGTGAAGGAATTAATCTACTCAGGTGGGATCGACATAATGCCAATTAGAATTATTATCAGTTTAGTAATTCATGTTTTATCCTTTTAAAAATGTTTTGACACCAAGGCCAAATATGGAAAATTAGCCGATAAGATACAAGGTAGTCCCACAACAGTACAATCCTTAGAAAGACTTACTAATGAAACTAAGAAAAATATTCGCACAAAGACAGAGGTTTACTGAAAGGGCGGGTTTATACAGGAATCACGGGCTGGAAAGGTTTAATAGGGGGTGGGATGAGAAGTCTGGGGAGGAGCCACGGATAAGAAGTGAGACCTATCTTGGGTTTCTTTGGGACTTGACAGTCACAGGAAGCAGAAAGCTTAAGGACAGGAACCAGAAATGCGTATCACTGTCAAGGCTCACCACCAGAGATCCTAGAACATATACCCAATGTTTCTACTATTTTCCAAAACAGTGCCACCAGCTGGGGATCACATGTTTTATACCCAAAACTGTGCAGGAAATTTAAGATTCAAACCACAGAAGGCTTCAAAGTCAGGCACAAGACATCAGCTCTAGATTCAGCAAAGAGGAAAAGAGTCAAAGACATAGTTTTTATCTGAATCATCCCTTTAACTGCCCAAATGACATAGTTTGCCAGTGTTGCTTCCATTTTCCTGGTCATCTCTATGTGCACAAGAACAGGAAATGTAGGCCTTACTGAAAACCTGCAACAGTGCAGAAATTCTGTGTTTAAGGAGGAGCGGCAGTATTGGGCAGGTGGCTAGCTCAGCTGGATTCCAGAAGAGCGCTGTTATGACAACGGTGCACCTCTGCCCAGGGGGACTTGGGCTCCAGCTGGAACGCTTCCCTTACCAACGGACTAAAATCGTAGCTGTGTCTTGAAACAGAACTTTCATCACAATGAAGTGGCTCAGTCTTTAGGAGCAGGACTTTCCGGGAAGGCTCTTGGGTGCTGAGACTTTTGCTGAGTTGCTTTTGTTCTCTGAATTCTGTAAAAGGCACCTTTTACCTCCACAAGCTCCTTCTCGCTACCCTAGGGCGAGATACAAGACAAGGATTTACTATCAGCAAATGCAGGAAGTATTTCCCAGCCAGAGGCTGTTGTGCCCCAGTCTGCTCCCCCTGACCCCTTACCCCGGTGTTTAGGTGGTGGGCAATCCTGGCTGCATTCTCCCCTGAATCAGTTACATTATGAGAAGAGTCCCCTGGGATTCTGTAAACCCTCTGACCCAGCAGCCAGTGTCTGTGACTCCAAATGCCTGAAAGATACATTTCCTCTGTCATTTACGTGACAGCTGATGTTTTCTTGCCCAATGTGGATGTAAGGTACTCCTATGCTCATGTCTCTGGGTGAGGGAAAGATTTCCAGCTCATTTATTTCTGCCTGAACCAATGGGAATCCCATCCATTAAGAATAGAAGCATTTTTACCCCTCCCTGTGCATGCGCCCCTGCCTCCAGTCCTGACACCGCCACTCACCCATACATCTTCCCATCTTCAGGTGCTCCTGCACACCAAGAAGGAAGTGATAACAGGAAGAAGGTACAGTACACGGACCGCCCTGGGGACCTAAAGAGAAGCAGCGCCTGGGGTATACAGGAATAAGGGATAGGGTCCAACCATGCAGACCCCCAGCTAGTTCTGAGGATTAACTAATGAGGATTAATTAATCTCTCATCATTGCAGGCAGGGTGATAGGTCTTCGTTTGCTTGGCTCTTTCTTGGACGATTCCCTCTGTGGGCCAGAAATGAGGTACTAGGCCTCCTAGGCCCCATGGGTTGGGAGGGGGGGTCGCAGTAGTGGGGCCAAGGAAGGCTGAATAGAAGTTCAAGGTGACCCCTCCACTCTGACTGTCTGATAAAGTGACCACCCCTATGAAAGAGATCTTGGAAAGTGGATTCTGAAGTACAGGTCAGGGAGCAGAGACGGAAGCAAGAGTCACATGATTCCTCCATGTGAACTTCAGCTCGTCTAGAGAGCCAAAGCACAAGGAAAGTAAACCTGGGCAAGACGGGCAGGCTGGGAATGACCACAGGTTCCAAGTAATCAGGCCAAACTACGTGCTGTGTGGGACTCTCGAGGCTGGTGAACAGGAAGCAAGCGAGAGTCACAGAGGCAGCAGATGAAGAATCATGGGTGTGCAGGGACGAGAGCCCAAACCAACCAGGTCTGGTCGCAGCATTCGAGCAGAGGGAAACTGAATTGCTGGCTGGCTGCAGAGTGGTGGCATACCGGAAGAGCTGTGTGACTCTTCCTAAGGAGAGATAAACAAGTACCTATTCCCTCCAGATAGAGCACTGACGACAGCAAAGACAGCGCATCAAGGAGCAAGAGCATCTCGAAAGCAGCCCACCCCAGCACCGGTGATGATGTGATGGCGATTCACACATCTGCATCTTCAGAGCCCCCCACAACCCCTGCCCCACCCAAGGAGCAGACAGAAGTCTTCTCTCCCCAGGGACGTTTATTGTTTGCAGAATCTTGGGGCAGGTCATTTCGATCTCTGTCCTTACTCAGTTTGACTCTTAGGGACTCCTGTGAGCCTCGTGTTTCAGGAGGAAGTGGACATGCAACAGGTGGCAAGCAGCAAGTGGGGAGGATGGCTTGTCATGGGGCAGAGAGAGTTTATTCCACTTCTGTCTCATTCATGGGGAAGATGTTGAGCTGAGCCGGGGGACAGGGTGGGCGGGGACAGGACACGGACAGACACACGGACAGGGTGGGGACGTCGACTCTGCCTCCTTCCAGCTCTTAGTACAATGGCCTGAGTTTCTGGAGAGGTGGAAAGCCCTAATGCCAGTTTTCCTGCTGGCCTTGAAGATCCAATGTGGCCAAAATCTCTGATAAATATATTTAAGTTTCCCCTTAGGAGCATGAAGCACCCTAAGAATGGCAGTCCCTAAAAGGTGGGTGGTGGCATTAACTCTGGTAGTGGTTCTCCACCCCTCTCATCAGGGCATCAACTCAGAATGTTTTGCTTTGAAACAAGGCTTCCCTCTGTAATACAGCCTATGTTGGCTTTGAATTTGGAGTCCCTACCTCATCCCTCCCAAATAGTAGTATTATAGGTCTATGCAGCTACACCCAGCTTAGCTGGTCATTTTCATATGGATATTTTCAATATATCCTGGTAAATAAATATTAATGTTTTCTTTGTTTGACACAGAATGAGTTAGAGGTTCAGAAAGGAACTGAGGTTTACTCACGTTCCCCCCACACAGTTAATGAGAAAAGATGGACAAGGTTCCAGGCCTTCTGATCCTTGAGCTGAATCCAACAGAGAATTAAGCTCAGAATTTAGTGCAAAGACTAAGGCGACTCAAGGCAACAATCCCAGCTCTATACCAGTGGTTCTCAACCTTCTGAATGCTGCAACTCTTTAATACAGTTTTTCATGTTGTACTGACCCCCAATCATAAAATTATTTTTGTTACTACACCATAACTGTAATTTTGCCACTGTTATGAATCGTAAATATTTGATAAACAACCCGCCCAAAGGGATGGAAACCCAGAGGCTGAGAACCGATGCTCTACAGGTTACAAACCTCTTGGAGCTTTACTTTTGATATGTGTAAACTGGGATGCTGGGGGCTGTTACAATTAAGTTTCTGGCCTGACTGGCTCCATGGTTTGAACCTGCCCATTGTCTGGCAATCCCAAAGAAATACACTGATACTTATATTGACTTCATGCTGTTTGGCCTATGGCTTAGGCACATTTCTAGCTAGCTCTTTTATCTTAAATCAGCACATTTCCATTAATCTGTCTGCCACATGGCCCCATTAATCTGTCTGCCACATGGCCCCATTAATCTGTCTGCCACATGGCCCGTGGCTCACCTGTGTTACTTACATGTTTCTTCTTTGGGCGTCTGGCTCAATCTGTCTCTGACTCCACCCTCTTTCTTGGACCTATGCTCCGATTCCTCTGCCTACCTCTACAGTGTCTGCCATGACCAAAACAGTCCTTTATTCACACCATATAGAAAGACATTCCCTCGTCAGGTGAGAGGCTCTGGTGAGATAATGCTAGACTGTAGTGTGCTTCACATGGCCCATCTTGTAGGACGATGCTTGTTGCAGTCAACTAACAGAGTGTGAGGGTGGTGCTGTTTAGAAGTCATAATCTGAAGTTAATATCAATGGAAAAGGAATGACAGAGGGGATTGTTGTCATGACTCCAAGCATCAAAAAAGCTGAGAACTTCCTCCATCAGGAGCTGAACGTATGCCAGAGCTAGGGAAAATATGGAGCTCCTCCTCCCATGGCTGCCAGAGAGTTTTAGGGCCCAGCTCTTCCTCCTTCCTCTTGGCACAAACTCTGCCTTCAGGGGGCAGACTCCTTGGAGTCAGGCCTAAGTCTGAGCTACTCTGGCAGAAGATCAGAGTTCTGACTCAGGCAGGGTGTGGGCCTCAGCAGGTCAGAGAGGTCCCCACTATAGTAAGGGAGATAGGAGGGCATCCCCAGCTCTACCTTCTGTAGAGCTAGGGCCAAGGTGATCGCAATGTCCCTTGTCACATGTCTGTGGTCCAGCGACAAAAGTATAGTTCACTAACTCCTTCCCCGTTAGCACTTTGGGTGCCACTTCTGGTGCCTCAAAGGAGTTTCTAAAACCTTATGCTCTCCACTGCTGAGCCAGACAGTCCTCAGTGAGGTCCAGATGCAGCAGTGTCCTTATAAGAAAAAAAAAATCTAAACTCAAATAAAGAGGAAAAAATAGTTCCTTAAGAAAAAAAAAATCCTATTGAAACATTTAAACATGAGACTAATACATGAATGAGATTCTTCTCTCCTGAAAATAGAACATCTCTGGCTTCTGGTCATGCTATTTAAATCTGCCCTAAGCTCTCCAAGGCCAGCAGAGTGAACTCACACTGTTCACACCACTCCCTGCTGATGGACGGGTGTTTTCTTTACACTGTTACTGGGTAGCAGAGCTGACTGCACAGGCACAGTTTGTGCTGAGAAAGTTATGCAGTTATCCATCCTCCATCAAGGGCCCTGGGGAGGGTTTCAAGCAGTGGGATATGGGGATGACATAAAGGCCTGTCCTTAAGAGAGGCATGGAAAGCCAACACTGTCATGTGTCTCCATCCCCCTCCCTCCCCCTGGCAGCAAAGACTGAGTTCTTGTCCTCATATACTTCCTCTATGGCTCCCACCTGGTTCTTTAATGCCTTGAATTATTGCACAAGGCCAGACACTGGGGAAAAGCTAAAAGATCAGAGAGACAAAGGAACAAGCCACAGCCACTTCTCACCCAGCCACCCCTCATGAATCCTCAGACTGAGGCCTTTCAGTCCTCAGCGGAAAGGAAAGAGGGTCCCAGGCAAGGGCTGAACTTCTCCATCCTCTTTCTCCGCCCAGCTATCTCACTTCCTCTTCAGCATTCCTAGAGCTAGGATTAAAGGTGTGTGACACCAAGGCCCGCTGTTTGGCCTTGAACTCACAGAGATCCAGAGGATCTCTGCCTCCTCTGCAATTGGGATTGTTGGGATTAAAGGTGTGGGTCACCACCCCTGACCTTCACAGCTCAATGTGGTTTGGCTCTGTCTTCTGATTTCCAGGCAAACCTTATTAAATACACAAGATATCACTACATTAAATCTCTGAAATGAGACTCTTGGTGGCCTCTGAGAGGCAGGCTAAAGTGGCCATAGGAAGACATTCTGGTTCAGTTGAGAACATTGACTCCCACTGGGTGACCCCAAAAGAAGACGCGGCACTGAGGCCTCCTGTAGTTGGGGAATTTGTTTTCCTCCTATGGAAAGATATTTCAGAACAGATCCAAGAACAATTAGGAACAGTGAAGAAGTGAAGACAGCATCTCCTGCTGTCACCAAGGAAGAAAGTGATAAAGGACTTATGGAAATAGCCTACATATGCATATAGGTCACATGCACACGTACCATACACATTACATACCACATCACAGCACATACACATCACATGCACTCATATCATATGCCATTGTTTATCATGTGTACAGATCGTGCACATCACATTCACAGACACCACATACACCCACAGCATATACCTATACCACACACCATCACATATCACATGTGTGTGGTATATACGTATGACTTGTACACATGCTATATATGCTAAACACACATACCCAATGCAGACTTCACATGCACACATCATATGCATCATACACACACATCACATATATATGTCAAACACATACATCAAATATCACACAAATATCATATATGTGTGTGTGGGTGTATCAGGGATACACACCATAAACATTTTATAGCACACACATATGGGTTCAGTTAGGACAAATTAAAAAGTCCCCACGGACAAAGTGAGAACAATTTGAACAGTAAGTGGCATTGCCTTAGATTTTTACATAAAGCACAAAATCAATATCCACAATTCTATTCCAATATAGAGGAATGATAAATGAATAAATAGAAAGAGACAAATGTCCCATGGTAGTTGATATAAGTGGCTGCTGTGCCTGGAGGGAGGAGAGCATGGGGCTGACAGAGTTGCTTCCCCTGAGACTGCAGTATGGAAAACAGAGACAATGGAGGAGGTCTGCCATGAGTTACATTTCTCTTCAACAAGACCGTAGGCCCACGCTAGTCACCCATCACACTAATTTCATCAGCATGACACAATTCAGGTACCATGTCACCCCTGTAACCACTGACAAAAGCCTAAAACTCCACTGATTATGAGTAAAATATCAGAAAAACTCAAATACCTGGACAGTGCTCCTCACACTCAAAAACAAAGGGAGCCTGAGGAACTACCACAGCCAAGAGGGGCCTGAGAAGGGTGGAGAAATGAGCAGCAGTGTTTTACACCAGATCCTTTTCCAGAAAAGGAAAACACCAGGTACATACCAAACCAAAGGAATATGAACAAATTGCCCCACAGCATTAACAATAGTGCACCTGTATTGTGCTGTGCTAGCCAAGGTGAGGAACTGATATGTAAGACGTTCATGAGGGAAAAGTTTGTGGGGATGAAGGACAAGGCATTAGTCAGCTCTGTGCTGGCCACAGGAATTTTCCCTTAAATCTAAGACTGTCTCAAAAATTAAAATATGAAATAAAGTCTATTTAAAAGAAGTAGAGGAAGAGGGATATGCCTCCAAGAATTGACTTGAGGGAGAGCAGATCAATATACTCATGAGGAAGGTTCAGGGGAGGGAAAATTCAGGATAGTGATACATCCCCGAGAGATGGAAAATATGTGAGGGAGACAAGGAAAGGAGTCCACATTAGCAATTTGATCCCATAGGCTTAACACTGAAATGCAAGGTGGGACATTTGGGGTTCAGTACACTCAAGCCAGCAAAGGAGGGATGCATTTCTTTGCTCTTAATGGTCTTCTGGAAAAAGTATATTGGATGTGGAAACCTTTGTGTATACTGTGAATATGCTTTATCACCATTGGTTAATAAAAAAGCTGTTACGGCCTATGGCAAGGCAGCTTAGAGGGAGGTGGGAAATCCAAGCAGAGGTAAAGAAGGAGAAGGGCGGAGTCAAAGAGCAGCTGCAGGCTGCTGCCCAGAAAGCAAGATGTATTGGGACACAGGTAAAGCCATAGAGTTATGTGGCAAACTATAGATTAGTAATACTGGTTTGCATTAAGTTATAAGAGCTAGTGGGTAATGAGCCTGAACCATAGGCTCAATGGTTTATAATTAATATAAGATTTTGAATAATTATTATGTAAATGCAGAACGGCAGGTGAAAGAGATTTGTTTGGACCCGGGGCCCAGTAGGGTCAGAAACTTTCTGGCTACATATATACTGTCCTCTGCCATTTCTGCTGTAGACTCATATGCCCAGCACTCATTTTAAAGGACAGCGTCAAGGGCAGGTAGGAAGAAAAGAGAAAACAGGAAGACTGTCGACTCTGTCTGGTGGGAGTTCTGGTTGGGTGTTTGAAAGATACACCAGGAACACCAACAACATGGGCTTAACTGGTTTGCCACACCATGTGACCTTCCCTGGAGTCCAGCCATCATCACCCCTGTTCTGCTGTGGCTCAGGATGCTCCCGATTGTTTGGGTAGGAACATGGGTTTATTTGGGAGCTTTCCTAGGCTGAGATAAAGAAGCAATCATGAGGATTGCTTTACCAACATTAGCTTTCCCTGGGTCCTTTCCCTTCCTCGTCTCCAAGTCTAGCTTCTTATAATCCAGGATCCACCCGGTGAGCAAACAAAACATCCCTGTGAGCAGCCTCTGGGGTCCTTCTGCCCCACAGCTCTGCCATCATACCAGACACCCAGCCAGGTATCCTGATATCCATGCCTGGTGCCCCCTCACCCTCCGAGTTGCCAGTGTAGAGTCCAAGCACCCCACTTTTAGGGATAACAGACCCTTTGGAGGCAGATCTCTACCTACAGCAAGATCTAGACTCCCGTCTTGATTTTTTCAACCATAAAGCCGTATATGGGTTTGTTTTCTGACTCTGATGTTCTACCAATTATGAATTAGTTTGAGGGCTGGAGCAATGACTTACTAGTTAAGAGTACTTTCTGCTCTTCCAGGGAACTTGGGTTTGATTTCCAGCACCCATATTTCCTATAGAGAGCGAAAGACCTAGGGTGTGGGTGGGATTACAACCACCTACAACTCTAATTCCAGGGGATCTGATGCCTCCTAGGAACTAGACATGCATAAGTAACCGGCCACATATACAGGCAAAAACCCATACATGTAAAAATTAAGAAGTATCAATGTGATGGATAACAAAGATTAATTTAAGTGTGAGTATTTTCCCAAGGGTTAGCTGCCAGAGAATGACTCTTTATATTGAACCTTGAATAGCAATGGTGTATGCCTAGGGCCTGCCTGAGGTAGTGCGTCAGTTTGGATCCTGAATGTCCCATTCTTCCCCCATCCACACACTCAAATGCTCAGGTGTAGAAGGCTTGGTCACCAGCCTGGGGATGCTATTGTGAGAAATGGTGAAGAAGTTAGGTCACTGAGAACATGGGAATGGGAATATCAGGGCCTCACCACTGTCTTTACGCTCTCTGCCTCCTGGATGTCTAGAGTGAGCAGTCTCCTCAGCCAGGGTTCCCACAATGACGTCCCAGGCTACCCCAGGCCCACAAGCAACACAGCCAACCACCCACACACTGAAGCTGATGCCAAGTAAATCTTTCTTCCTTGTAGGTTGTTTGACTGAGGCATTTTGTCACAGTGATGGAAAACAGAAAGACACAGATGTGTGGTTGGGGGAAGGTCAGGGTGAGTTGGCAGAGGGGAAAGACTTAGGGGTTGGATGTGTGATAAGACTCTGGGACAAAGAAGGAACCACCAAGAAAAAGGAATAGAGAGTCACGAAAGGCCGACATCAGAATTGCACCTTCTGAGGCCACAGGAGAAAGGATGGAGAAGAACCTGGGAACTGAATTCTGGTCTGTTTCTTTCTCACTGAAGTCTTTCTGACCCTTCAGCTTCTTCCTACCAGAGCGCTGTAAGCCCAGGCTCTTTTCCTCACCCCACAGCTCTGTACTTGCACTTGCCCTGGAAATCTCCAGACAGATGAAAGGGATTTTCCAACTTCTGGCTAAGTAAGTGCATTTCTCCCAAGCGTGGGAAGGAGAGTTAAATGACACTTTACAACGTGGATCCTTAAACCTCAAAACTACCTCTCTCCTTCCCTCCTTGCCTACTTCTCTCTTCAGTCCCTTTTTCCAGAGCGAGAGACTCAACTCAGGGATTGTCCCGTGACTCATTTCTGAGGCTGCTTTAGACAGGGAAGCTTTGCGATAATGATGAGAACAATTCCCACTTATTTTAGGAAAGAAGCCCAAGCTTTAAAGAGTTGAAATCACCTTCTAGAGGTGGGGTGGCTAAAAGGGACAAGGCCAGATCCAGATGACATCCTAGATGGGCTCCTCCCTGCAGCAGCATAACTGGGGTCACTATGAAAACGAGACACATGGATGTTCCCAGAGCAGCCTTTGGCCAGGAGTTAATGGACCGAGCCCCAGCCCTCTCCCAAACATAGTCCAGACCTTTATTTGTAACTTTTTCTTTAAAAGACTCCCTCAATAGTGTGAACTTTTGCCTCCACACACACAAGAAAATCCATCCTCCTCTGCTGACTAATCACCACTTAGAAGAAACTGAATCTCAGAAGGAGGAGTGGCCAAATTGGCCTCAACTTGCCCAACACGAAGGGTCCTCTCTCTCTGACAGAATTTAGAGGATGCTAGGCTGGGGTGGGGGTGTTGAGATGATGGATTTTGAAAGGGTTTCCTACGAGCAACTCAAATGTTCCAGAGGGCTGGGAAGGACAGCAAAGGTCTGAGTTTGTAGATTGCCGTACACGTGTCCTCTGCAATGAGTCTGGTTTAACAGAAACTGAGACTGAGACTGGATGCCTGTGTCATGTCAAGACCACAAAAACAACAACTCCACATACAAAAGGAATGAGAAGCACGGTTGTTTAAAAACAAAGGTACCAGCAGATCCAGCGACTAGTGATGTTTGTTCTCTGGTCCCCAGAGTGTGTCTTTTTCTGTGTGATTACACATGTCCATCAAGGACCCACAAGACTTCTCTATCACATTCATGGCACTTATGCCATTGATGAGGCCTCCACCCTCATCACATCATAATCCCCTGAGACTTCATCTCTCAATATCCTCACACTAGAAGTTAGGATTTCAACCTCTCTATTTGGGGAAGGCACAGTCCATAGATGGCAGGACAAAGGACTACTTTGAGGAGACTTCCTTAGCATCTTCAGAAGTGCTGACTTGTAGTATGAGGTTTCTGGCCCGGACTTTCTGGCCTATAGCCTCAAGGTTTAGGCCTGCAGACCCACAGTCCCACAGAGACACACAGATGCTTACAGTAGTTTTAGGCTTGATCAGCCTAAGGCCCAGGCATATAACTTGCTAACTCTTTACCCTTAATTTAACCCATGACTCTTATCCTGTTCAGCCATTCAGCTCGGTACCTTTTCTCATAACAGCATAGCTGTCCTTGGCTTCTTCTGGCTTCTCTCTGGCATTCTGCTCTGTTCTTCCTGTTCCCAGAATTCTCCTAGTCTGGTAGTCCCGCCCACATTTCCTGTCTGCCTTTGGCCAATCAGCGCTTTTTACTAAACCAGTAGGTGGGACAATTATTTACAATGAAGCAACACAATCCCCCTACATTGACTCTTCCCTACAGATGACAGGCAGGAAATGCTGTATTCTGTTTCTCACTCAGAAAGACTGATCTAGAGAATGAAGACAGAGTCCCATAAAGCAGGTGGCAATGGCAGGACCATGGCCCTGCTAGTCAGAGGCAGAGACAAGGGAAGACAGAGCACTGATGGCACAGCTATGACTCACAAAAGTCCCATGCCAAAGAGGGTCCAGGGACCACTGTGTGGCTAAAGGATGCTGTGAGCAGCCTCCTCCAGACATAAAATACAAACATACTAAGATAATTATAGTTACATTACATTGTATTACTGTAAATGTTCAAGGAGTAATTTGATTAATACAAACAGATACTTTGTTGACAAGAGGTTTCTGGCCCAGCCTGATGGTAGTCCAGACTCACAGACCTGCAGTCCTAGACCACCTAGCACCATGATCTGGACCTGCTGCTTAGCCCCCCAACAATGACTCCAATATTAACTTCATGGTGTTTGGCCTATGGCTCAGGCACATTGCTAGCTAGTTCTTGCATCTTGATTCAACCCATTTCCATTCATTTGTCCAGCCACGTGGCCCATGGTTTACCTATTTCTTTACATGTTGATTCTTGGGCGGCTGGATCCTGTCTCTCCTTTGACTCTACCCTCCTTCCCCTATTTATGTTCTGATTTTCCTGCCTACTTCTAAGATGACTGCCATAGGCCAAGACAGTTCCTTTTATTAATGAATGATATCCAAAGCATACAGAAAGGCATCCCACATCAATACTTCTTGAACTATCTGGTGGATTTAGAAGCACCTTGTGCCAAGCTGACAGGATGGCTCAGTGGGTAAAGGGTGTCAAGCCCCACAACCTAAGTTCAGTCTTCAGAACCCACATAGAGGAAGAAGGAGAGAACTGACTTCATGAAGGTGTCCTCTGGCCTACACACACACACACACACACACACACACACACATACACACACACACACACACACACACATATACACATGTACCTGCATCATACACAAACACAACAACAACAATAGTAATGACAAAGAAGAAGAAATTGAAAAAAAATCATCTCACATGAATTTTTCAAAAATAAGGTAGTTCTCATCTATGACTGAGGAAGCAACATCCAAATCAGGCAACTTAGCCTTCTTCTTACACAGGCCACAGTCCAGACCTAAGCTAGATCAGTTGTCCTAATGAGGGCTTCCCCTGGTCATCCAGTGCGAACAATGCACTTCGTTCCATGTCTCTCTCATCTCTCTTTAACAAGTTTTTAAGATTTTGTTCTATGGCCTTGGCATTTTAAAGAATAGAGGCCAGTTAACTTACAGGGTCTCCCCCAGGTAGGGCTTCTGCTGTTTCTTTGTCATTAGATCCAGGTTATACATTCTTGGGGTGCAAATTCCCCCAGAAGTGATGGTTAATATCAGCACATGTATGAAGTAGATGTTCCAGTATTGGTGACACTGCCACTCATCTCACAGTTAAGGCCGGACATGCTTTAAGACAATTTAAATGGCATTGGATATGACTTTTCCAATTATGAAAGTTTGCCATGTTTTAAATGTGTGTGTGTGTGTGTGTGTGTGTGTGTGTGTGTGTGTGTGTGTCTAACGTCAGGTGTCTTCCTCAACTGCTCTTCACCCTGTTTTTGGAGACAAGATTTCTCAGTGAATCAGAGCTCTTCTTCTCAATTAGACTGAGCAAGCAGCCCTGACATGCTCCTGTCTCCTCTCACCGAGTGCTAACTCTATCTGAAGATTGAAACCCAGGTCCTCATGGAGACCCAGGAAATACTTTTCTTACTGAGTTGTCTTCCCAGCAACCACCACAGACAAGTCTTTCTTTAGCTTATCCTGGGGTAAATTCTAGAGCTGTAATTAATAGTTTGGACATATTTTTAGGGCTGAAAGCAAAGTTAAAGGGGCCTGTTTTCAAAGTCTTGCTGGACTTGCTTACTACAGTATACACTGGCACTCATTCACCCCATCTACCCATGGCCCTAAGCCCCAACCCTAATTAATTGATTTCATCATCAGTTCCTAAAACTTGTTGATTTTGTTTAGGTTTGAAAATTCAAGTTTTTTTTTTTTTTCACATAGTTTGGATTTATGCCACTTCCAGACTTTCCTACTCACATCGTTGCTTGTTTTTCCTGATCCTTGGTTCTAACCCACAGTTCTGGCTGTTGCTACCCTATGAGAAGCTTGCACATCGGGCTCTGCTCTTCCTTGAGGGAAGAGTTTCCTTCCTCTTTGACTTGAATCTCCAAGTAGCATTTTCGTTCTCTGAGTGAATTACTTTTTTGTGTGTATCTTCTGGTTCTAGGGCAGGGTTCCAAAACAGGATAGATCATAGTTAGAAGCTGATGCTCTGCAATTGGGCAGCTGTGATTCCTACCAATGCCGGGTGACTTTCGGAGGGTTTCACTTTTCTTCAATATATAATAGGAGACAGAAGCAGGAAGATGAAATGAGATGCTGTGTTAAGTGCCTGCTAGGGGTCACTTGTCCCATGTTGTTTCTCTCCAGTGCCTTGCTGCTTTAATTTGGGCTTCTGAGTCACATATTCGGTGGGACTTTGTATGCAGAAGAGGACCGGAAGAGCAGCCACAGCACCTGAATGTGAGCTGTGGGGGAGGGGACTTTATAAAGAGGCAGAAGGTGGCTGGTTAGGCAGCACCTCTCAGTGGCCTGCTTCAGCATCTCCTCAGACCTGTGACAAGTTTGTGCTCCTGCAGTCTTGCAGGTTAAAAGTTAGGTTGTCTGAATACAGGGGTGTAGCAATGTTGTTTCTTGGTTCCAGGCGGCCAGAGGCCCAGACCCACAGACCTGCCGCTCGAGACCCATAGCCACTCGCCTCTGCTGCTCAGGCCCCCAGAAATGACTTAGACGCTTATATTAACTTTATGCTGTTTGGCCTATGGCTCAGGCACATTGCTAGCTAGCTCTTACATCTTAAATCAACCCATTTCTATTAATCTGTCTGCCACGTGGTCCGTGGCTTACCTGTGTTTCTTACATGTTGCTCCTTTGGGCTTCAGTTCGATCTGCCTGACTCCACCCTGTTTCTCCTACCTATGCTCTGATTTCTCCTCTTACTTCTTCTATGGTGCCTGTCATGGCCCAAAACAGCTCCTTTATTTAAAGATTAATATTCACAGCATACAGAAAGGCATTCCCACGTCACTCCCCCCTTTCTGTCTAATCAAAAAGGAAGGTTTCAATTTTAACATAGCAAAATTACATATAACAAAATAGCCAACAAGCAAGAATTACAGTTATAATATCTAGTCTATTTGTAGTTAGCGAAATCAAAGAAAATATTTTTATCATCTACCTTATCTTTATGAATCTAAAGTTTCATATCTAATATGCCTTTCAAATGACTAAGAAAAACTATGCCTATAACTATCTAATCTCCAACTACATCAAAGACCACAGAAGGATATATTTACCCAAGTAAACCAGAAGTGCAAGCGACTTTCAAAATCTAGAAAGGCAGAGATGACACCTATCTGCCTGGACAGTCACCCAAAGTTCCTTTATAAAGTTGGGGTATCCATCTTTAGCCTACAGGCCCAGAGCCTCTTTTCATTTCAGTGAAGCAAGAATCTGCTCTTCCCATTCTGGCACAGTTCATCAGTTGCTCCTCCTCGAGTCCTGAAGAATGTCTGACAGTTTTCTCTGTAAAGCAGGAACTTGAATGACCATGTACGCTTGTTCTGCCAAAGTTCAGAGGTCATCTTCCTATGGAACCTGCATGTCCAGTTTAAACAGCATACTGTCAAGCATCAATATAAGAACAGGTTCTTGTCCATTGGCTAACCAATGCCATAAATAGACTCCATACAGAGTTTCTTCAATGTCCATGTTTCTCTTGAAGAAGATTGGTGTTGCCAGGAGCAGATCTGTCTCACTGTCCAGAAAAGTCTAAGTTCTTAAAACATTTTAAATGCCATATTCTGTAGGTCTTAGAAGTGTTTGAAGATTACCTAATTAAATTATATCTTTGTATACCTAAAAATATAACTAACATGTATTTCTTAATTATACATTACAATTTTAAATCAGTTACATAAACATCATATCCTAAACAAGAGTAGAAAAAATACATACAGCATAAGAGAATTGACCTTAAGTTTGTATCAATAAACCAAAACCCATACCAATGTAAAACATTTTAAGATTAACAGCTGATTTCCTGATCTAAGTAAATTTAATAATCTAATGTTTTAAAAATCATTTATATTCCATATCCCCCTTTTTTTCTTAGAAAGAGATTAACTATGACCATTAACCATTTATAATGAAAACAAACATTTATAAGCAATATTTTGGGAATTTGGGTGTAGTTTTCTATTACTATTTCCTGCTGATTAAGGGGTGTTGAAAATCTCACAAATTCTTGAGACTGGATCATTATCTGCAGCCCTGAAGCTGATATGGCCATCTCTTCTCACCAGAGGTTTTTTTCAGGGGGTCTTGGTTGATGAAACAATATTTGCCTGGAAACAATCCACAGGTTCTCATCTTCTGTGGAAACAAAAGCAGAACTCTTTCAAAGTAATAAATCTTTAGACACAGATTTCAAAGTCAAAATACCTTTAAAATATATATATTCTTGTTTGACTTAGTAGCCTTTGCATTTGCAATCCATTGTCTTTCTGCAATTAGCTCATTAACAGTTAAAAAATTAAAAGAAAACACAATAACAACCAAAAATCCAGATTTTGTGTCTATTTTCCATCTTTACGTGGCTTGTATTTTATTACTCTATTTCTCCTTTTAAAGACTTTCTTTACCTTCTTTCTTTTCTCTCTGAAGACTATGTACCTTTTACACACATTGTAACCCATTTACAGGTTTTTTTTTCCATCTGAATCTGTTTTATTGCGAATCCTGAATCATCTTCTAACTAGAAGAGCTTTTAAAAATACTCTCACTCTCTTGCCACATAGTTTTTGCAGATACAGTTGAATCAGTAAGTTCTCTTAAAGGGACCGCATCTCTGTTTGTGGCCAGCAAACAGAGCACACCCAAGAAAATGCTGCTACTGAGAAACTGTCTTTGTTTCCTTTTTGTTCAAAATAAACAGAAATCTAAAATCAATAACATGCTACTGAGTCTTCTGTGAGATTTCAGGAACCCACCTGATTGCAGCTTACACTGCCTGCCGCCAGTCTGCCAGCATCATTTTGAATGTGACCTGGCCGCCACGCTTTTTTTGTACAATGACCTGCTTTGTATACACAATTTGGAAGCTGCCTTTGCTCAGTTTCTGATCTAGAACCCTTTCTAATCTTTCTCAGGCTTTAAGTGGATCTTTGCCCCATGTTGGGTGCCATCTGTAGTAGTGGGGTTTCTTGGTCCTGGGCGGCCAGAGGCCCAGACCCACAAACCTGCCGCGCCAGACCCCTTAGATGCCCACCACTGCTGCTCAGGCCCCCAGAAATGACTCAGATGCTTATATTAACTTCATGCTGTTTGGCCTATGGTGCAGACACATTGCTAGCTAGCTCTTACATCTTAAATCAACCCATTTCTATTAATCTGTCTGCCACGTGGCCCGTGGCTCACCTTTGTTCCTTATATGTTGCTCTTTGGGTGGCTTGCTTGATCTGCCTGACTCTGCCCTGCTTCTCCTGCCTGTGCTCTGATTTCTCCTCTTACTTCTTCTATGGTGCCTGTCACGGCCCAAAACAGCTCCTTTATTTAAAGATTGATATTCACAGAATACAGAAAGGCATTCCCATGTCACAGGGGCAGTTGCCATTTTGATGAGCTCATTTTTCTATGCTGCATAGATATCTGCCCTCTGGTGATACTACATAGATTCCTGAGATCCCTGCATGTGCAATTGTTGGCTGTGAGCTTGGGGTTTTAAGTGAAGTAAGTAAGGACTTGAGAATGATGGAGTTAGGAACAGCCTTGAAAACATATGGCCTGTGCTTGTCACACAATAGGAAGTCATTTAGGGTAAGGCTCTTTCTTTCCTGCTACCCTCTCTCCACTGTCTCTTCGTTCCTGCTTAGTGACACACTAGTTCCATGCAATACTCAGTACCTCCTGCTGCGTTGATGCTGGCGGGTTGCATATCTTCTGAATTTCACTTTCTCCTCTAGAAAATATTGTTTGGACTGGGGAGATAGTGGTAAAGTAGTTGCTGCACAAGTGTCAGTTCGAATCCCCTGTATCTATTTAGTGCATCTGTAATCCCATTACTCCCATGGAGATGAGAGACAGACACTGAACAATTCCCAGAAGCCCATGGGCAAACTCGCCTGGTATACATAGTAGCAAACAGTAAGAGACCATATTTCAAAAAAAGTGGAAGGTGGGGGTTAACATAGCAGTCTTTCCTCTGACCACCATCCCCATACCATGAGATTCATGTTCCTGCATTCACACATAAGAACTTGGGTGTGTGCACACAGACACAAACTGAAAACTGAAACATGGTTGAGAGACACATTGGACAAATTTCTCTCTATTTCGGAATTTTATCCAGTAAGATCACCCTTTTCTTCTCTGAGTTGCTTTTGATCACAGTGACAGAAAAGTAACTAATATGGCAAAAAACAGGACGGTCTCAGGCTCTGGGCTCCTGGAAAGAATGTCAAGAGAAGGGAGGGAGCTGACATAGAGGCCTTGTTGTCTAAAAATGTCATCATTTCAGTGACAGTAAAGAACGTTGAGACAACCCTGAAAAGATGTGAGAAACCAAGTAGCAAGACATAGAGAATAGAGACCCGTGTCCCACCTCATCCAGGCTCATTGGCCATCCACAGAGCCTCGGAGGTTGCAGTTCTTGGTAACACAGTCACCTGGACAAATCAACCACTAAGGAAAGTTCTTCCAATCAGGTTCCCCAGGAAGATCAATATTTAATTCCTTAAAAGCAATTTTCAATTAATCCTGGATTTGGCTGTATTATGATCCTTCACTTGTGACAGCCACAGGCCTTTGCTCCAGTCAGTTGTCAAGCATGGCTGATTTTATAGGCATGCTTATGGCTGCTCGATCCCATGGTTGTGACCAAAACCGAAGCCTTTCTGTAGCTGTTGTCTATAGAGGATATGTGACAAGGTCTGGAAACAGTGTCATTGCCACATTTAGTGGTTAGACAGCAGGAATCCTGATAAAAAATTATAATTTACAACAGCCACATAATAAAATTGCTCAGCTCAGATGTCCACAGTGCTGACACAGAAAACCCTTGTCAATAGGCGTTGGCTCCTTGGCAATCAAACTCAACTCATAGATGACCCTTCTCTTTCCGGCCTTCTTCCTAACAGGCTGCCTGCCAAAGCCACACCCCAGGCTGTGTTCATACACACACACCCATTCACATCTGTCCCCCCAGATGACACTTTTGGATTTCCCCAGCTTTGCACTCTGCCAGGATTACTATTCTAGCTTTGCTGTCTACCTCCCCTCTTACCTCAAAACTGCCCTTTGCACCCTCCCCAAGCATCAGAATCACTCTGGGGGGCCTGGGCTGAGGGAGGGCACAACTTTCATCTCTAGGTGATATGGAGGCCATTGCTCTAGGCATGAGACCTTGACTAGCATTAGCCCACACTTAGCTTCTCTGTGATCTGGTCCTCAGGAGGGCTTTGCTTTTGATCTTTCCTCACATCTGACTTTGCTCTCACAGCCACACCACCTTGAGGGAGGCTATCATTGATGCCCAAGGGGGAACCTCCCCACACACCACTGCCCACTCTTCATACTGCACACCTTTTTTTTTTTTTTGGCCACCTATTTTCTTCTTTCAGAGACAGTTACCCTAAATCAGACCTTATCAGTCAGAAGCCCCCCAACAAGAGCAACCAAAGAGAGCTTAAGTACTGTAGCATCTATACAGAAGTGTGGGCAGTATTGAGGGACACTAACGAGGGTGGAGAAGTCCTAGGCACCCTGAGTGAGGACTAGGGCAGCAGAGGGCTAGCCGGAAGGAGCTGTCTCTACTCTCCTGCAGGCTGAGCTCAGGAAACAGACAGATATCAGAGAAGACCCTCAGAGCTTTGAACAGGGGAGAAAGACCTAGAGAAGATTCAACAGGGCAAACAAAGGGAGTCTAGGTTAGGGTTGTCTTCCTACTATGAAACCCTACCCAACTGACGTCACATCAAAATTGCTCTGAAGGCTAAGGGACTAAAGGAATCCAGCACCTTCCTGGACAGCTCAAACACACTGAAACTCCAGTTCCAGAGAGTTCAGTGCCCTCTTCTGGCCTCCATGGGAACCAGGTACAGACATACAAGCAGGCAAAACTCTCATACATGGGAAATAAATAACTTCTGTTTAATTTTTACCCCGAGCCACAATGGGTCCAGGACCCATGTGACATGGTAGGCCATTAGTAAATATTTTGAAAGTGATTTCATCATTAGCTGGCCCAAATGTCTGGTGATTAATTCTTACACATTTTATGGAATTTACCTATGCTGAATATTAAGATTGTTCACAGGTGCAAAAGGACAACCAGGGTGCAGGCCATCTCATCCCACTTCCCGACTCTGTCACCACAAGTTTCTCATGGACATATGACTTCGTTCCGAAGAACAGAGAACACCAAGTAGGGATTTATCAGATCTGTGGAAGAAAATCCATTTTCTCAGGTTTCAAGTAGTCAGAGGAAACACAAAAGGGCGACATTACTAAAGAGACCAGCTCTTAGTGCAATACAACCAAACTGAAATGAAAAGAGGAAACATGAATTCTAGTTGGTATTTATGAAAACTCAGAGCTGGATATTGGGGAAAAGCTGGAATATCAGAGAGAGGAAACAGACTACAGTCAATTCTCACCCAGCCAACTTCTCAGGGTAAAAGCTATCTCCAAGAGTCCTCTGCCTGGCTGGTCACTTCTACAGAATACCACCCTGTCTGCCTATGTCTCCTTAAATATCTTCTTCACCCAATTGTTTCACTTCCGGTTTCAACTCTGCATCATAATCCCAGAGTTAGGATTAAAGGTGTGAGCTACTACTGCTTGGTAGTTAGACCTTGAACTCACAGAAACACAAAAAGATCTCTGTCTCTGGAGTTACAGGATTAAAGGTATAGGTCACCACTTGATCTTTCCTGTGCTGAGATTCAAGGCATGAGTTACCACTCTCTGATGCTCATGGCTTGACTGTGGGTGGATCTGTTCTCTGACATTCCAGTTTGATTTTATTAAATATAAAACATATCACCACAAAAGGAGGAAATTGATAACAACATATTTGTATTAGAAGTGATAAAGGGCTTACATTCACACAACTCATTAAAAAAACTATTTGTGTTTATTTTACCTTATGGATATGAACATTTTCCCCACATATATGTGTGTGTATGGCATGCATGGCTGATACCTGCAGAGGTCAGAAGAGGGTGTCAGGGCATCAGATCCTCTGGAACTAATGGCTCTGAACATCGGTGGGTACTGAGAGCATAGCCTGGGTTCTGTGTAAGAGCAACAGGTGCTCTTAGTCCCCAAGTCCCCCTCATTCCAGTGCTCCTCCCATTTTATTTGTTTGTAGGGATTAGAGTGGGGTATGAACACCATGGCACTCCTGTGGAGGCCAGATGTTAATGTAATGTGTGGGAGTTGATTCTTTTCCTTCCTGAGATCAAACTCAGGTCATCTGGATTGGTGGAAAGAGCCGTAATCTGCTGAGCCAACTCACCAGACCCCGAAGACATACAATTCTTTTTAAAATTTATTTTCATTAAATGTGTCTGTGTACTAGTATGTATCTCTGAGGGCATGTGTATGAGAACACAGGTGTCCCAGTGGCCAGAGTTGTAAAATTCCCTGGAGCTGGAGTTCTAAGTGGTTGTGAGCCACCTGATATGGGTGCTGGGAATTGAACTCAATTCCTTTGGAGAACAGTTACATGCTCTTAACTGTTAAGCATCTCTCCAGTGTTGAGAGCTTTGTGTATGCGTTATCCATCAATCCTCCCCCTAATGCATTTTAACTAGATGTTGGCAAGTCATTATCATTTCCAGTTTTATAGACATTGACCTTGAAGTCCAGGGAAGTCACAAAAAATATTGACATCCCCTTGGCTGGGATTAAGTCCATGTGTGCTTAGTCAAACCCATAATCTCGCTAGAAAGTACATAATAGGTTGTTTAAAAATCACTGTGCATCTTAAGGATTGAAGCACGGTGATTTCATGAGTACCATTGGTGTCTACTCGAGTAGAGTACACTCTTTGAAGATTAGTTACTAGTTCCCTGCATGGGTAGTAAAAGCACCGGTAGAAGGTAAACTCTCCTCTCAGGGCCTAGATTGGGGAATGCAGTCTCCTGGAAAGTATCAGCTAAGACCATAGTCAGGAACGTGCCTTGTGCCATGTCTGACTTCAGGAGTCTGGGTCACTGTGCCGACTCGAGACCTTTGCTGTCCTTCTTGAGTGGGAAGGGAGACATTTTCTTCAAATATGGACTATGCTTTCATTCAAGTGACCTGGACCCATCTAGGAATGACTGCCTCCAAAAGACTCAGGAGTGTGTGTGTATGGGGGGTGGTATTGGCCAGTTGACTGGTTGAGATCAGATACAGGATACAGTCCATACAGTCCTCCTCAAGACTGGAGACTATGACTCCTGGACAAGGAGCCAGGTGGATGGGCACAGATTTGCTCAAGCTATGTGATTTGCATATTCTAAGATACTCTAAGCTATGCCCTGGCCACAGCAGATTCTAGCGATGATAAGTGCTAACTTTGGAACACTGAGCAGGTAGATTAACATGGAGGAGCTTGTCTTGGCCCGTCACAGGAATTCTGAGCCCTGAAGTGGCTTCCTGATAGCCTCCACATTGACTTCTGGAAACAGCAGAGGACTTGAATACATTTGCTCGCTGTTTGTGGTTCTGCTGGATGCTACCTCTCCATCCTAGTGGATATGGGTGTTCTGGTCTTGTATTTAAACCCCATACCTGGGTCTTCTACACTGATCAGTCTCAAACAAGCCACAGAGATGCTTTTGTCCCCATGTGGACCTTGAGTTCCATCACAAGATAGCAGGCACGAGGATTGTATTTATGAAGTAGCATTTTCCAAGGCCCAACCAGCCAAGGAAATAAATGATCCCAACATGAGGTCATGAGAAGCGCTCCTTTCTTCCTCCCCCTCCGTACTTGTGTCTCTCCAAAAAATGAGAAAGATCCCCCACCCAGGGTGTTCTTTTGCATGGGCTTCTTAAAAGTTGGCCACTCATAACCCCTTTTCACCTGAGATGTTTACACATGACCCTGAAGATATCCATATATAAGATAGATGCACATATCAAACATGTACTTAATCATAAAGACCTTTATTTTAAAACAATTCTTTGGTGTGCATATAATTTTACCACTTACTAATAATGAAGGATAATTTGCACACTAATGAGATGAATACAATTGTTTATTTTCACATAAAGAAATAAGTCCTGGCTGAATATTCAGTACTGTGGGGTACAGAATATGTTTAATGCTTTTAAAGGCTGGCTGATATTTTGTATAATTATTAGTGTTGAGAACATTCCTTAGCATAAATTTAGAGTATAAAAGGATACTTTGGGATTCTCTCAGAAGCTGTTGCAAATTGTTCTAATACCAAGACAATTTATTTAATTTTTTTTAAAATAAAACTCAAGTCAACAACTCAAATAACAATAAAAAAAATCAAATATTCTACCACAATACAACTCGAAGATATACTTGCTTGACACATGCTGAGGAATGACAATTGGAAAATATTAAAAGTGTTTGTTCTTTGTAATTAAACCATTATGTTTCTTTAAGATCAGAACTGTACATGTACAAAATATGTGCAGTTAAAACAAAATACTTCTTGTATGTAATAGTTTCTAACTGAACCAGGGTTTATGAGGCATCATTCTTGCTGCTGCGTGCTGTGATGGTACAACAGTTGTGTGTTCAGAACCAAGGCTGCAGTGAAACTGGGAGATGCCGCTTAGTTAAGTTCTGCTAGGGACAACTAGGGTTCATTGTGCATGATTTTTGATGTCTATACAGCTCGATGATTTTGTTATTTTCCACTTTTCTGTAAACCCCATATTTAGTTATATGATCCTTTTGGAGGCTCAGTCGCAGTTGAAGAAGCTATGATGTATAATGAGACAAACCTTATTGGGACTTGAACCTCTGGCATTGAGTCAAATTGCTCTAACTGGTCGTTGTTTCTGTTCTGGAAATGAGTCAGTCCAAGCAGGGAAGCAGGATGGAGAGGCAAAAGGGCAGAAGGAGATGAGGAACCATAGGCACAGCAGGACAGAGCCTGAGCAGGTGAGCAAAAGTAGAAGCAGAGCTCAGATGGCACAGAGAAGTAGGAAACACCTCATTAGAAGCTGAAGGTTAGGGATATGGGCTATTGCCGCTCAGTTAAGGCCCTCAGAGACAAAGAGGTGGGTGATGAGTGACGCTTTAAAGAGGAAGTAGCTGTGTAGACTCAAAGGAGCCTTCTAACACTGTAGTGACAGCGTTAGTAAGGGCCGATGCTAAAAGAATTTTTCACTCCAGTGAGGATGTTACTTAGTGAAAGCCTTGTAGATTGATCCTATCCCAGGCAGTGTCTTGCACCAAATTCAAGAATCTCTTGTTATGAAGTTCTCTGGCATGTAGGAAAGACTCCCCTAGCAGTCATAAGGACATCAGCCCAGGTGGGGGAATTTTATGGGCTATTCTTCCAAACAGGAAGAGGAAGTGGGACTCTTGTTATCTCCTCTCAATGGAAAGGAAGAGACAGAGAAGAATGGATCAGAAATACCCATCCTGGCTTTTTAGCCTAAGTTCCAGGATGTGGTAGGGTGGGTGTGCAAAGAAGTCTGGGAAAGCTACAGAGTAGTTGTTAGGGAGTTAGACTCTGGGTTACAGTTGCCATTCTGTGGAGAAACTGCCCAGAGCATAGATAGAGACCAAGAAGCTGAAACAGAGAGAAGGTCTGAGTTAGAACTTCCTCAGTCTGGAGTGGGTCAGAACCAGAGAGACCTTCCACAGTGAGGGAGAAGGTGACTCTGCCAGGAAGGTATCCCACAGAGGGCACAGTCACGGTGGTCCGGTAGGAAGTATATAGGAACAAAGAACAGGGTGATTCTAGCAATACTGGGTACCTCAATCAGAGCCTTGTTGGTGACCTCTGCAGTCAGCTTCTGTTTGGCTCAGGGAACAGAAGCTGCTGGGGGATGTGGTCAGAGCCTGTAAGAAACATTACTATCACAGGGAGTACAGGTAATTTCCTCCTGACTCATGAATCACTTCCAAGAGAAGCACGGTCTGCCTGCACATATCCCCTCTTTCCTTCTGGCACAACACTTTTCACAGAGCATTCTGGCTTTGTTGACTGGACTGCACTGGCCAGCTCCTCTGCACACAGGTAGAATGGTCATGCTACACTTCTCATCTTACATATCTCCCCTCAGTTTCCAGAAGGGCTTCACCATAGAGGCTGTAGCTAGAGCCCTGCGTTACGAACTGACGGTGTCTGGATGTGGATCTGAACTTTGCCAGTCATCAGGCAAAGTGTGGGGTGAGACTGTTGGCATTTAGCAATCATACAGCCTGCATCCTACCCATTTAGAACGTTAAGGCTTCAGACTCCACCTCACACGTTAGCAAAAGAAAATGTGGCGTGGAATAGAATATTTGTTTACCTAGGTAAAGACCTGTTGTTTATGTTGCGGAATAATTGCTTAACTGTGTAAAGACGAGTTACATTTGTTTATGCTGTATTTGTTTAGTTACATAAAGTATGCTGTATTTGCTTATGGTGCATTTGTTTGATTATGTAAAGATGTGTTGCTATTTTACCTTGCCTGCCTAAGGACCTGATTGGTCTAATAAAAAGTTGAACAGCCAATAGCTAGACAGAGGATGGATAGGTGGGGCTGGTGGGCGGAGAGTAAAGGGGAGCCAGCCAGCCAGGGAGGAAGCAGGAAGGGCAAGACATACAGAATGAAAGGTAATAAGCCCCAGAGCAAAATGCAGATGAAGAGAAACAGGTTAAGTTAAATAAAAAGAGATAGTGCAACAAGCATAAGATAAGGCTGAACATTCATCACTAATAATAAGTCTCCATGTTGTGATTTAGGAGCTGGGAGTCTAAGGAAGCCTGATACATAAGTGACACTCACAGGGGTCTTCCTCTCTAGAACAGGAAGAGGTGAAGACATGCTCAGTACATTCTTCAAACAGTCTGTGTCTTAGGACTTTTATCTGTCAGCAGAATTTGGGAAGTGTGGTAACATTTAACAGAGGTCCCGTAGGGTGCTTAGAATGACGTCTAGGACATGGTCAGAACTCAACGTAGTATTTATATTGATTAGCATTATTATGAAAGGGCTGAACCATATAATCTGGAGGAGTAAATGAACTTGGCTGGAGTATGCTCCTGCCTCAGAAGGGGTCTCTAGGATGCTGAAGAGCATCTGTGCTCTCATCACCTTGTCTTTTAGACCTCTTCTTTATGATCTGTGATTCCAAAATCCCCACACCAAAGCGGTCAACAACCTCTGCATTGCTGAACTAATCAGAAAGGTGTGCCCTGCTTCCCCAGGGGCAGTGGGATTTGGGAAGCACACCTTTCACTGTGGGAGAGGAGCTGCACAGGACACACCCCCATCAGGAAGTGACACCTGTCCCACTGACTGTGTATCTGTCATCACAGAACTTATACCTGTCCCAGAGGTCACCTCTCCAGGAAGTTCCCGGAGCATGTTAGTAGGGCCCCTAACCCAATGGAGCTACACTCAGAAGAAGCTGCAGGGCAGACGCAACTTTGCTCTTCCTGCTGCTTTTTGTACCCTGCCCCTGGAAGGCACTCACTGCCTCACCAGCCAGGCTTCAGAGGTTCTAGTATAGCTGCCAGTCAGGCTGATCTGGGAGACACCAAAAGACAGACCCCAAGGGGACTCTCCTTGCCCCCCCTTTCATGCAGGGGACTGGCTCTCAACCACATCACAAGAATGATGACCTCCACATCCTGTTTCTGATATAGTAGATCTGGGGCAAGAGCAAGAACAAATCTCTTGACTCCCAGATGATGTAGGTCTAGGACTTTACTGTGGAGTCAGTGTGGCTTATGTCCTCTCTTTCTAGGATGGCCTCAGGATCTGAGGCAGCAGTACATAAGGCATTAATGGTTCTCTATCATTATAGGCAGAGTTGGGTGTGAGAGCCATTGGCATCCTGCTGAAATGAATGTGCCTGGCTTCTGGTGATAGCAAGAAAGGGACAGAGTTTGTATGAATACTCTCCTGGAAATCCAGCAACAGGGATGGTAGAGTCAAAGAAGCCATAGGGGACCTTCTTATTAGGATGTCAGCTGCCAGATTTCAGATGTCCTCCAGGTGCTAAAGGACTACACAGGATCTGCCAGGAGCTTCTGCCTACCTTGAAGTGGGTTTTGAAATTCCTTACTATCTCCCTGGCCTCAGCAACTTTTTCCATATCATCCTTTCAAAGAAAACATGGAGTGGTTAAAAGTTTGCCCAAGATTATCAGGATGAAGTCTAATACATTTCCCCATTTTAGCATAAGAAGTCACCATTTAAGTTTCCATATGGTTTAGGATGAAGGTGGCCTACATGTGGTCTAAATGTTAGATTAGAAAGGAGGACAGGTTCTGAGTCCAGTGGCCAAACCTTCTGGGAATCCTGGAGAAAGCGGAGCTTCAGGACATAGGGACAGGTTCCTGGGAGGTTGAACCAAAATGCACTTAGGTAGAGGAGGCTGGAAGACCTGAAGCAGATGTTGGACCCAGTGATGCCACAGCTCTTTCCTCTGCTGCAGAGGGGTGCTTGTGTGTGTGTGTGTGTGTGTGTGTGTGTGTGTGTGAGAGAGAGAGAGAGAGAGAGAGAGAGAGAGAGAGAGAGAGAGAGAGAGAGAGAGAGAGAGAGAGAGAGAGAGAGAGAGATCTTGTCTGGTTATTGGTTATCCTTGGGGCTTTTCCTAAGAAATCCTGCCAGGTTATTTGGCCTGTGGCACAGTCGTCAACTGTGCCACAAAACATCAGTGTTCCAGAGTCAGAATACTACAGCTCTAAGCCACAGAGACTGTAGAGGGGCAGTGGGTTCCTTTGGAAAGCTGTGGTTGGCACAAGCAACTGGGTTTTCTTGTTGCTGAGAGTTATCAATCAGACATCGTGACAGATCGGCCTAAAGTCTGGCTGGCACTATGTGGGCCAATAGTAAGACACAGGACTGAGTTGATCAGACACTCTGAACTACACCTCTTCTCTCCATACCACATCAACAGTGTTACTGTATATCATAGTCTATTTTGCAGGTGTCAGTGAATAGTCCAGAAATAGTGGCTTAGGACCATTTCACTATTTTATATGATGATTTTTGTCAGTTTTCAAAACTTCACAGCAAAACAATATAAAAAGTGAAGTGATCCCTTAAGCCTACAGAGCAGTAACTTTAACAGATTTATGATGCCTTCAGATGTTCTTAGCATTGCTCACAATGTATATGTATGTACATGACCCAGACAAATTCAACAAAACACAGTTGTATGGCTTGTCTTTATATCCACCATCCTGGAATTCTGTATTAGGAAGTAAACATCTCCAGGTTTTTAAAGGAACACTGGTGACTCACTACATTGACCTGGATGCTCATGTAGACATTAGGATTCTTTCTTTTAGGGCAACTATATGTAGCCTTGTTAGGGTATCTCTAACTGTCTTGTGAACATTTCTGAAGGGATTTCTGGACAGATTGTTAGGCCAAAGTATGTGGTCATTTTACATCTCAGTACACCTTGTTGAACCAGATAGGGCTGCCACAAGCATCTGAACTTCCATGTACATGCCCACCCACCCAAGCCATAGACTTACAATTTAAAAATAAGTCTGTAGTAGATTTATAATGTTACATTGTAAATAATTGTCCTGCCTATGCGTTTAATAAAAATCGCTGATTGGCCAAAGGCAGACAGAAAGTGTGGGCAGGGCTACCAGACTAAGAAAACTCTGGAAACAGGAAGAACAGAGCAAAAGGCCAGAGAGAAGCCAGAAGAAGCCAAGGACAGCTATGCTGCTCTGAGAAAAGGTACCGAACCACATGGCTGAACAGGATAAGAGTCATGGGTTAGTTAACGGTAAAGAGTTAGCAAGTTATAAGCCTGGGCCTTAGGCTGATTAGCCTGAAATTAATGTAAGCATCTGTGTGTCTCTGTGGGACTGTGGGTCTGCGGGTCCAAACCTTGAGGGTAGGCCCGAAAATCTGGGCCAGAAACTTCTTACTTCTTAAGTCTTTAAAATAAAAAAGAGCAAACCTAAGCACAGAGATCATGAATGATCAACCAGGAAACAGGGAATCCAGGCCTTTGATGGCTGCAGAGTTACTGTATCAGCTGGGGACAGCCCCTCCAGCTTGGTGCCTTTGGTTCTTGTGGCTGGGTCTGGTCTCCAACTTGTGGGATCCTTTTGCCATCTGTCTCATCCCCCACCATGCCAGGCTTCTCAAAGCTTCTTATCTGGTTTTTGTTATATACAGAACAAACACATCTACTCCACCACTGTAGAGGCTACAGGGAATATACAGCACCTTGAAGCTTTTGCTGCTTTCCTCGAGGATCTGGTCATAAACAGGAGCTGATAGGGTGGTTGTCATAACTAAAGGTGCATGTGCACAGGGCAGGAGCTGTCTGCCTGGATTGCACAATCACCTATGGACCTTTATTCTCTTTATGTCCAAGCTACACATCAAGCTCATTATGTCAGAAATTCCAGGGGACTGCAAATCTAGGTGGCCTAGGATCTAGATCTGGGTCTTGGTGACCTTTTAAAGATGGTGGCAGCAGTTTGGTTCAAATGAGAGGTACTGAGTGGTAGCTGGTGAAGGGTCGGGGTGCAGGTAAGGGTAAACAAGGTGGGGGTGTTGCAGTACCCCACAGAAGAGTGATATAGTGGGGTTGGTCCTGAGTCCCTCCAGGATTCCCTTAGAAGCCCTGGAACACTTGCTGCAAGAGGAAGCAGCAGGAAGCCACTGGACAGGTGAGTCTGCTCAGCTTCCCAGAAGGTGCCTCACACTGGCCACTGCTTACAGATCCTTTTCTGAAGAAGGGAACTGGCTTTGAGACAGAAACAGGGGGCCATCTACAGTCTTTAGTCCTTTTATCATTTTCAAAAAATCAGGGAACACATCTTTTCCGCATCACACTCCATCCCACATACCAAACTGCACTTATTTTGAAAGACATGTAGAAAACTTAAAACTCCACAGCCTTTGGAAACAGTGCGATGAATTCACCTGGAACCCATGCTCTCTACAGGGAGGTCGCTTTCAGAACAGCCATCCTGGATAAGGGCAGCTTGTAAAATGCATGCATTTCCAAGGACCTCATGGGATACACAAAACAGAAAGTCTGAATGCTCTCTGAGGGAGAAGGCAGGTGTGGGGATGGGAGAAGAGTTGGGGGATGGGAGGGAGGACCAACTAGCACTTCAGAAACATTTCTTTTTTTGAATTAGGGCAAATAAAAAAGGAAGTATCTAAATCTGATGTTCAAACAGCCTTTCCAGTTTGATCTTGTCTTTGCTCCAGATCTGTGAGCCGTGGACACTCCGTTCCTCCCTCTGCTTCTACTGAAAGACAGGTGAAGCTTTTCTTCCATCTGCCTACGCTTCATCCAGAACTTTCTATGGATGCTCCTTTTCAGGTTAATTTTCTTGTTGATAGTTTTGTTCTTTCATTTGGGAATCCCAATCCTACAACAGAGCATATATCTGGGAGGCTTAAGAATTTCTGAATCTAGTGTGAAGGGGAAGATCATCCAAATCATGTCTAGCCAGATTTTGCTGATTATTAAGGAATGATCACTGTCATGGTTACTGTAGGGTGAGGAGTGTGCATTTTTCTCTGTGAATCGCTAGGTAAATACAAACTTCAGAATGCACAACGCATATAGTTTTAAACACATGTGAATTGAAATCTTCATGGTGAAATGTCTCTCAAAGCTGGGTGTGAGGATTCCATGGCCACTTCTTTGGCAGCTGGCTGGGTTGGCTCTATTTCATCAGGAGATTCCAGGAAGGGCTGGAGATCTGCCTTTCTTGACTGGCTTTTAGGACACTGATGCTGCTGGTCCAGGGCAACTGCTCTGAGGCACTGCCTTGCCATTATCGCTTTGATTCTGTCTGGCTAGATTACCTGGCTGTGAGCCCTCTAGATCTGCTTGTCTGAGTCTTTCCCCCAGTATTATGGGCCTGTCTATCCATGCCTAGCTTTTTTTATTTTTTTATTTTTATTTTTTAACGTGGGTGCTGGGGATTCAAACTCATGTACTCAGTCTTGCAGAGCACCTGCTCTTACCCACTTGGCCATCTCTCAGCTCCTAGACACTGGCTACAGGTGCTGGGAAAGGGTGTGGGATGGTGGGGAACAGCTGGGTGTTTACTGTGTAAGATGATGCCATGACCTCAGGTGCTGGGACTGGTCAGGGTGATTCACTGTTTGCCTAAAGGGCTAAGACTTAAACAGGCGTGTGTAGGGAGGTGGTGCTAATTCCCTTAGCAACTGCAAGTCCAGGGCCTGGAATCTAGATGCTCAAATAGGCTCTTAGAAACTGGTCTCTCCTGGTCCCTCAGTGATTGGGAGCCCTAATTTTACTTCTATAGATACAATAATAAAATAAACAATACCTCCTCTTTCAAAAACATCAAGGCTAACACTCATTGGATTATCTGGATCACATTTCCATCTTAGTGTGGTTGAAGGACCTGTGTGCACTGAGTGTGGAAGGAGCAAACCCACGGCCCTCCTTGTACAGCAGCAGTTCTGAAAAGCAAGTGTGGTCTGTTTTCTAGACTCTCTTCCCTGTTGGATACTGTACAGGAGAAAACGATATGCTATCACAGAGTTTGAATGCGGGATACAGACGTTGTCTCCCTTACTAAGTCCTTTGCTAATGGTCTTGGTATAATTTGCATTCATTCTCTGCTCTCCCATGTTTTCTTTACAGTAGCAGGAATCTTTTAAGGAGAGTTGAGATGGAGAGAGGATAGTCAAAGGCTAGCCTATCCATACTAGGCCTCAACAGCCATTTGTGATGTATCTGTCATCTCCAAATGTCCAAAACAGGCCAAGCAGCATTGGCCCAGCTGCTGTGTTTTAAGGGCTACTGTCATGCCACGTTCCTAGGAGGGTCCACTCCCTCCCTGTCCCCATGGATACTTGTGTATAATCACTGACCAGACCAGAGAGTCCTGTTGCGCCTAACCCTGCTGAACCACCATAGCTCCAAAGCCTTCCTGCCTTGCAAAGGGAAGGAAGACCATGGTTGTGGAGTGTCCTTAGCTGCCATGGAGGAGTTGGCTGAGCGCACCCTTAGCTCCTCACCAGGTCCCGATTCTGACTATCCTAGATTAGCTATGAGGGCCAATTAATCATATGTGCCAACACACAAAAAGATCATAGAAGCCGCCTTCCCAGCTCTTCCCTCTTCAGCCAGGCACCTACTAGGGCCCCAGAAAAGGGTACTCACTCTGCCCCACAGAAGCTCCCTGAGGAGTGGGCCCTGCTAGTCCCCCAAGAAGAGTAGAGCTGGAACTGTTTGCTACTCACTACTTCCCTGGTTGAGTCCCAGAGTCTGGTCCTTCCTAACCTCTCTACTCTACTCCATGTGAACTTAACTACAGCAAGTCTGGCTCTATGTCTGTCCTGAACAGAAGCACAACTGTCTTTGACCCATGCTTTCTCTCTGGAACTGTGTCTAAGGTCCTCTTGCTATTGAAAGGGAAGGAAGGCAGGTTCAGCCAAGGCAGGCAGGCTAAGAGACCTGGGTTTGTCATTTCTCCATCTAGCCTTCTTTGCTGCCTCTGAAGCTCTCAGATATGACTCTGAGAAAGAAGTGTTAACAGAACTACTTTAACAGACACATCCATGCAAGCCTCTTGCTTTGCTTCCAGTGAACTTCAGAGGTGGACGCTAGAATCTAGGACTAGCAAACAAGACAGTCTTGTTTTGCAGTCATAGATGGGGACAACATTTCAAGACTGGAGGCCTCTTGCACGTTACTACAGCTGGGGAGGTCAGGTGGCAGCTCAGTCCCACCCCTGATCGAGTCTCTCTGGGACAAGGTATTGCCCATTAGTGTGTCCCCTAGGTATGGGAAGGAAAAGCAGCCTTCTATCATCCTGATGCCAGCCTCTCTCCTCAACAGAACTGCAGAGAGAGCCCCAATCACTCTGGGTTCGTCCCTTTCTCATATACAGACAAAGTGTAGCAGGTAAGGGAACATGCCATGGCTCTGCTGAATGATGCTATTCTTCTCTTAGCATCAGAGTGCTTAAATAAACCAACATGTGATACTATTCTTCTATGTTAATCCAGATACCACTATCTGTTAAAATTAGACAGTGAGCTATCTAGAAATACTTCCTCTAAAGTCTGGATCAATTAGATATGACCAGCTCTATGCCAAGGCTCTGAAGACTAAAGATAAGATATCGACAACCATTATTAAGAGTGACACAGGTTACGAAGACCACCACTAAGGATATTTCAATAATGAAGTTAGATGTGGTAATTTTATGATAAGGAATTTTCATGTTTCTATAAAATTATTATGCAATATCAGAAATTATAGAATTGATTTTTTAGCAAATTGCATGTGTTTCTTAAGTGGGGGATCACCCTAAAAAAGCAACCAAGACTAGAGAAACAAAACAAAACATCTAAAATAACGGCAGTGACTCCATGCACATTAGCTTATAGCCCTTTTCTGTGTCTAAGAAGGAACAGCAATTACAGACATTCCTTTCCCCTTTTAACAAAAAGGTCAGGGCACAATGCTCACGAACACTAACTTACGAAGAAGTAGAGCACTCAGCTAAGGAGCATTGGAGCACAGCTGGAGAGGCCTGCTTTTGTTAGCTAACACTGCAGCTGACCAGCGTTTCTGAAAGAGCAGCTGCTCTCTAAGTGGTCTCTAGAGTGTTGTGGCTGAGAATTAAGTCAGGTGAAGCTCACAGGACATCCCTGGCACACAGCATATGACGGAAGTTTGGCCAATACACTCAGGGCTGAGGGATACAGCCCTGCCCATGGGGTTTACTGGACAGTGCCAGCATCAGGGGCCACCCTGACCTCAGTACACACAATGCAGTCACTTTTAACCCTGAATCAGAATCAATGGAACTGTGTTCTCTGATGCCTTTAAAATATACAGACCAGGTTTATTATTGAAAGTGAACCCACATAGATTTATCAAAATGAGATTTTCCCATTATACCCCTGATAACACTTGTTAATTCATTAACAAGAAAAGGCCCCACCACTAACTGTAGCTCCTTCTTTTAGCTACTTGTTTTTGCTGAGTGTTCTCTGCTTTTCCGCATGTTCCACAATCTTCTCTTCCACATAGAGGCCCTTCCGCTTCCGCACAGCGTTCATGTACTTCCGGGCCTGGTTCTCGGAATCTGCCTTCTCTCCAAAGTGCAGGTACTCCTCTTCAGTGGTCGGCACCCAGAAGGGGTCACTGGGGATGACCTTGGAAGAGAAGATGACAGGGCAGATGAAGTGAGGCACATGTTAAATTTCATCAGTTTTTGGCCAATGAAACAAGTTCAGCAATGGACATTGAATCTTCCTAGAATAGTAACACATACACATGAAGAATCATGGGAACTGTGACAAAATGGGGACAGATCCCACAAACATAAAACAGCCATCATTCTGACTTCTCATGGAGTCATTTCACAAGAAAAAAAATGGTTTCATCTTCAAGGAAAGCGAGAAAGTTATCCTGACCAGAATGTATTTACATATGTCTTCATTAATTTTGCCTTTGTCTTTAATAATGATCAACTTATGTGAACATGGTCTTGTTTTTGTTTTTGTAGCCCATTATAGAGCCCATCATGGATAGGAAATCACAAAGAAGTTGATGATGACCTCTAATCCTCCTACCCCTACCTCCTAAGGGCTGTGATTACAGGTGTGTGCTATCATGGCTGCATTATATGGTATGAATGACTGAACCCATGACTTTATGAGTAATGGGTCCCGTTTAGCTGGAAGCTTCACTACAGACATCTCAGGTTTGCTAGAAGCTCCCTGGCTGCAGTTTGTATTCACTGATAGCTTCCCTTGGGGACTCCTTTAGGGTCTTGGCTGCAATGATCCCCCGCTGTGTGCTGAGGTTGGACATGTACAGGGTCTCTGCCCTCACCTTCACTACTCTCAGGCCTATGTGTGGACATCCCGAAGCTACCCTCATCAACATGTCAAAAAAAAAAAAAAATCAAAAACCCTTTAACATAGGAGAGATGGAGTAAGAGAAGCCCAGATGACTATGGCTGTCCAGTTTGGAACCACAGAAAGGTCTCTCTAGACCACAGAGACAGGATTGCCATCAGGTTGGAGGGAAGGGTACTTCTTCCTCACTGGTTACCAGAGAACCCGACTGCCCAGAACTCAATCCTCAGATCAGTTTTCCCATCTCAACAGTCAGAGGTGTATACCACCTTCTGACTAACAGGAAGGCATCCAAGTGAGAGCTGTTGTCCAGTCATCACACAGATGTAGACACACACATGCACATATGTGCACGGGCGCACACACACATGCACACACATCCCTAGAGGGGAAAGCTTTAGGGGCTCCATTTCATTTGGGTCCAGAAGGTGGGAATCACCACATCTAACATAACCTCCTGGGAGTTCTTTTGGTCTCATCTTCCTCATCAGCCTCCCCAGGGTCACCTCAGATCAGGCGGTGGCTCTGGGATTAGGCTAACATGCCTGCGCAGCAGCGCTCACTTGCTGAGAACATGTTCTCTTGTGTCTGTTATTAGCTCCTTTCTTCCCCCTTTCATGGAAGGCTAAAACTTAGAAAGAAATTATGAGATTGCTGACTTCAAAGGTTTCCTCGTGAAAAATGCCTGTAATTTTATTTTCTCTATTTTCTGAAGCACTTTCTCTCAAAAGCCCTTGATTGTAAATTATATGGTATGCCAGAACACAAATGAACAAAATCCTTGAAGTGAGAAGGCAGATCTCAACAACCATGCTATTTCTAAATCTAAGCGTGTGTGTGTGTGTGTGTGTGTGTGTGTGTGTGTGTGTGTGTGTTGGGGGGGGGGGACGACTAGATCAGTGACATTTAATTTGATGCAGTTTTAAAGATTTTCAAAGACTTGAGGCTTTTGGAAACAGGATCATGACAGGTGGCAAGGTAAGAGCGAAGGAAGACATTACAACCAGGATACAAGTTTTTCTGGCAAAATTTTTCTCTGAAACTATGTATTAAGAGCTTTGTTTTTAATAACTGTCTGCAGCTGAGCCAGACAACAGTGCTCCTAAACATTGCTAAGAGTATACGTTCAATTAAGACTAAAAAATAAAAAATTTAAAAAAAACAATGAATAAGAAATACAGAAAAATTTCTACGACACAAAGGATAGTAAAACTCCCTACGGTCCTGTGTAGGACTTGTCTTACACAGGTTAACTCTGTTATATGGTGTCCATTCTCCTGTTTCTCTGGTGATAGATGGCCACATGGGCTTGGGGTGCAGGGACACTTCTGTAAGAGCTAGACACACCTTGAAAATATTCTAACTTAACTATTTCACTTTTTTGAAAGCAGCTAAAAAAAAAAAAAAAAATAGCTGGGTGAGCTGTTAAGGCTAAATGTACACTCTAGTAAAATCGTATTTACCCCAACAGACAATGGGCAGCAGTTTGTGCACTCCTGACCTAGTTAAAGCCTACATTTCCCGGCTTCCTTAGGTAGGGCCTTATGTTTGGGTGATAGGATATGAATGAAATAATATGAGCAGAGTCAAATGTGTATTATAGGGAGGAGTGAGCCCTCTTCCTCAGCCTCCGCCCTATTGGCTGGGATGCAGCCATCAAGGAGACAGGATGAGCCTGGGCTGTCACTCAGCTATATGTCAGCTCTGCACTGCCTTCTCAGACTGGAAGGAGAAAACCCTCTGCCTGTGTGGCCACTGTATTTTGAGATGCCTCTGTTTCTCTCTTCTCCATAACATATCTACCAATTAGGAAATGAAGGAAAACTTGGTGTGTGTGTGAATGTGTTGGGGCACTGCTCTGAAAGTGTACACAGAAACCAGAGGAAGATGCCTGGTGTCTAGACAGACTAGCTGTCTGATGAGTCCAATCCACCTGTCTTCCCCTCCCAGTGTTGGGATCACAGGCATCTGCAGCCACATTGGAGCTAGGGATTTGAGTTCAGGTTCTCATCTCTGCACAGCAAGTCCCGTCCCCCCCCCCCCCCCCCCGAGTCTTCGTCCAAGACCCATTCATAAGCCTTTAAAAAGGCGCAATGTATCATTTTCAAAGAAAGACTCAGTATAATCTTTTTTGGGGGAGCAAGCCTGGCAGTATAAACATGTGACCTTATTAACTGAAGGGCAGGAGGATCAGAAATTTGAGGCTAGCTGTGCTGCAGAGCAAGTTTAAGGCCAACGCAAGAAACTTCCTCTCTCCCTCCTTCCATAAGCTTTTAAAACAAAAATAGAATCTATGTGAAGTCGGTATAAGAGCTCTGAATGATTATTTCAAGCTCTGTTTATAGATAGTCTCAGGCATTACGTACCTAACAGGCTGTGTTCAGATCAGAGACACTATAACCCAGTTTTCTGTGCCAGTGTTAACCAAGGCCACCCTAGTGAGATGGATGGCTGTTACCTGTGATATCACAATCCTGACTTCTGAACGCTGTTAGCAAGGGTGGCACCAATAAGGCCAGTGTTGTACCTCTCAAGGTCACCCTTCAGAAGGAGCCACCTTACTCAGTTATAAACAGCATTTAGCAGCCCTGCCATCATCACACACCTGGCCTACAGGACCCCAGGACACTGCAGACTATCCCCAATCTTCAGGCCCTGCCATCATCGCACACCTGGCCTGCAGGACCCCAAGACACTGCAGACTGTCCCCAATCTTCAGGCCCTGCGACTTTGAATCTACTTCTAACTTACTGGTTTGTGTTTTATATAAAAACTGAGTGTCATAACCAAAACCCAAGCTGAAAAGCTAGAATTTTGGATCTGTGGGAAACAACTATCTACAAGCTGAAAGTTAATGGTGATTTAAATGTTTTAGGATGGTCTTCTACACAATGAGATACCAAGATGAAGGCCGCCTGGTTAAAAGACAATGAAGGAAACCATCAGAACACTAAGCTTGTTTCTACTGAGTGTTTTAGGGCCTTGCATCTTCTAGGGAAGAACAGACAGACCAGGGCTTTGGACTGGATTAAAATCACATGTGCCCTGTCCAAAGTCAGCTCCTCTAACGTCACCATTCTTTACTTTGCTGGCTTACTTGATTATCTCAGTTTTAAAAGAAAGGTTTTACTCAATTATTTTTTTTTCTTCATTTATCATCTAAATTTAAGCTCTCTATTTGAAGGGTCTTGGAGAAAGAAAGTCACAAGGCTAGAGAAAGTGAGAGGAGAAGATGGTAAAAAGAAAATATTCTTCCGAGCATCGAGGCCTATACAACACGGAGCTTGAGGTTTCCACATGAATTATCTCAGACGTGAAGTCTTTGCACTCTGCCCAAAGGAGCTGCAGAATGACTATCTACAAGTGAGCCTAGCTGACAATAGTATTGCTCCCTTCCAACTTACAAACTGCCATGGAAGATGTGAACTGGGGTCACTTGGGTTTCCCACAAACAAGAAAATACTGCTTTTTTGGAGCAGCTTTTCTTCAGCTTTTATTGAAAGACTCTGTCTGCGACTTTAGTGTTTTTCTTTAGTTTCCCTGGCTGGCCTGCGCCCCCTGCTAATTTTCCTCTAAGGACCTCTTCAGGAAGGCTTACTGACCCTCCCACACACTCTGTATTCAGCCCCCTGTCTTTCCCACAATGCATCTGTAAGTGTCCCTTTGTGATTACAGACGGATTTGCTGCTCACTTGACTCCACACACGTGGATAGGAAAGGGTTGTGATGAGCTACACCACTCCTCTTGGGGAAGCCGCAGCACCCCAATCCCCAGAATGAGTCTATGGGGACAAACTGCGGAAGCTCCTTAAGAGTTCTCCTCTCCAAACGCTGGAAGGATCTCTCCCACCCTCTTCCCCCTAAAAGAAAAGAGTCCCTGAAGGCCATTTGGAAGAAACTGTCATTTTTCTTTAACCCAATATACATCTTGCGGCAGCAAGAAAGTGGATTAAATATTCTGTCTCTTCAATTTTACATTATACAAAGAACACGAGTATCAGGACCACCACTCCAGCGAAGGCCAGTTTCACTGACTCCACCTGTGCCCAGGCCCAGGGGTGGGCTGCATCTCACCTCCCAGTGGCTGAACACCAGCTGTGGGCTAGCCAGCCCACTGGTCCTCTTCCTGATTTCATCTGCAAAGCCGAAGCTCTCCGCCACAGGCAGCACGGCCTTGATGATGAACATGTCCGTTCCTTCCTTCATCTCTTCCTGAAGCACTCGACCCTCTCGCTTAGACAGTACAGCATAGACTCGACCTGCAACACCAAACATGTTCATCAACATCATGTCCTGACCCAAAGCCACAATGATTTACACACCCAGTAAGGATACAGGAGTGGCTGGGTATGTTCTCAATAACCCTGATTTATAAAACCATGAACACGTAATTGCAAACTAAAAGGGCAAAATTAGAAGGTAAATGCATATAAAAGATAACAAGAGTTTCGACTGTCCCTCAGTGACAATTCCCATAATGAAATCTAAGAAACACAACCTCTGGAATACAGTTATCTTTGGGTATGAAATCCAATGAGAAGAATGTTACTAGAATCTTACAATATTAAAATGCACTAGCAATTTTGGATATTTTTAATATGATGACCAAAATGGTGACATGAGACCATTGGGATTCGGTAACCAAGTGCCTAGCAATGAAATTTTTTAACCAATCAAAAACCACATCTATGTAAACATTTGCTGATAATATTTAAGTGGTGTTGAAATAGGCATTTTATTCCTATGGAAATGGATCAATTTCTGGTAATAATTTCTAGTGTCACATAACAAGAGTCTTAGCAACTTCTCTTGCCTGACAGTTATAGTTAGCTTTGAGTTTAGGTTCTGCCTTAGACTCAAGAGGGACACATATGCCTCTGGGAGTGGCATCCTGTACAGATGTCTGTGGGTGTTCAGGGCATCCTTTCAACTAGTAAGCAGAATGTTTGAGAGAAACAGACCAATAAGCTAGCAGTCATGCTTATTAGAACCCACCTTTCACCTGCAGCTGAAAAGGTCTTTTGGTTTCAGAGTGATCTGTGCATGTGTAAGCGTGCTGACACAGCTGGCAGAGTAAAGTCTACCCAATCACCACACTGAGGTCTGACCTTCTCTCAGTACAAGGGATGTGTCTGTTCACTTCTATTCACCCAGGAACTGCGTCTCAGAGCAGCACTGCCTCACAACTTCCTCTGTGCAGGTTCCCTCTGCTGCCAGTGATAAGGAATGGGCAATGGAGACAAATGGTGGAAAATCATGCCACAATGCCTGAGGAGTAAGACAGAAGGCACCATCTCTCTACTTGTCTGATCACCCTACCTGCCATTTCTCCTTCCCCATATTTCTAAAGTAGGAGCTTCTAACTTGTTCCTCAAACACTCATTGACCCAGGTTCTTTGAGCATCTCTGGACTCTACTAAACAGATTCTTGGAGCTGGATGCTTATATTCATGTTCCTAACCAGTGTACTTCTCAACCTTGCTCTCAAGGTCTCTGGCACTGGAGACCTCTGATGGTATGCCTCTGCCAAGCCCTCCTTACACACCTGGCTCCTGGGCTACCACTGTTTATTTCTGTAATTTCTGGAGTATAACTTTTCCGTGTGAAGTCTCATAGGCTTATAGAACCAATACACATATCGTCTATGTAGTAGGCTAATCTCAGGAAAATTCCTAAGACTTCACCTATGCAAAGCCTCTCACCTGCCCCCATCCCTACTTTACAATGGCCACTGCACATCACTGTGGAGCCAACTTCCTTCTAAACTCAAGTCCAAGTGCAAGATACAAACCAATCTCTAGGGATAGCCCCTGCTTTGTCATCAGTGCTGGGAGTGTCAGCTACAGAACCATGCAACAGTGAGCTGGAGGGAACATGAGGGTCAGCAAACTTTGCCAGGAAAATTCGGCATCTACATCCCAACCCTGCTGCTCCTAGGCAGCCCCATCTATCTTTGACAGCATGGCAAGTCTAAAATCTGAAGATCCCCTGAAGTTCTTAGCTACAGTCCTAGATTTATCATATGAGACACATATGATCCCTCTTCTATAGTCCAGACTCTTAGCTTTCTGGTCTAGTGTCCCATGACAAGCTGTGAATTTCCTGTTATATTCCAGCTGTCTCCCTACCTGAGCCAATATGGCTTATTTACCTGCCTCTTATTATGCAGTATTTCAAGAACAGTCTGTAAATGCTGAAAAAAAAATCAGAACTATTACTTTTATGGAATAATTATTTTTTTAAATAAACAATTCTGCTACATAGCTTCTCTCTCTCTCTCTCTCTCACACACACATACACACACACACACACACACACACACACACACACACACACACACACACACACACACACACACACACACACATCAACATACCCGGTACACATGAACTGATAATCTTTATCTTATTCTAAGAAAAACATTTTCTTCATTATTAGTGTGTCTGTCTATTCATGCTGGTGTTTCCATGCCTCAGTAGGGACACCTCTAGGGAGTAGGCCCTCACCTTCTGTCTTGTTTAAGACAAGCTCTCTTGTTTTTTCGCTGTGTACACTAGGCTAGCTGGTCCACAAGTTTTTCGGGGTTCTAAAGAGTGCTAGATTTACAGATGCTTACAATACACATCTGGCTTTTGCATTGGTTCTAGGGATTGGAATTCAGGTCCTTGTGCTTGTGGGGCAAGCTCTGAGCTATCTTCTTAGCCCCACATTCTTAGAAAAAACATAAGGCACTCTATGGAAATGAATAGTGAGCATTAGGTGTAAGAAAGAACAGGGAAACTGGGGCAAATGAGCCATGATAAGTGCTAATGACGATAAACTGTTGGCTGCTGCTGCTCAGGTTGCAAATTCTCCTCCTCCAGGGGCTATACCAACAGTTGGAATCAATACTTATAATTGAAACTGAATGTAATTAATCATGTAACTTTGAGATATTCAATTTTAATTTTACTAGAACTGCATCCTAAAACTCAGACATAGTAATGGCTCATTGAAGAAAGGAAAACAGTGTAATAAAACTTACCATAGTCACTGGGCTCCTGGGACAAGTGTGCCCAAATCCTTTAGACACCTCTAACCCCGCTACTGCTGTCACCGGAAAATCAACAAGGGTTTCTGGCCCAGGATGCTAACTCTAACACTTTCTATTCCTTCACTGGGAAGGGGCATCTAAACAGTCAGTCCCTCCCATTGTCCATGTGCATTCAGATCCCATGTTCTATAGACCGCACCATAAGAAAATTCTTCAGGAAAAGCAAAGCACCATCAACAAATCAGCTGGAAAAGTTTTGACCATCACTACACCACACAGCCAGGCTTCAGCTTGGTGGGTAAAAGGACTTCAGCTCCTGTGAATACGGCACAAAACTGAACTGCTCATGGCTCAGCATATGCCAGAGGACTTCCACCTAGAGCCACGCTCCTTCACCTAGAATATGTCACCTTAGTCTAACCCTATCAACATTGTCTTCAGATTCAAGGACACTCACTCTCCGATAACTTATACTGTCTGATACTGGAAGTTAAACTTTCCTTCCATGCCAGCTCCATGAATTACAGATCAACAAGCATTTTCACCTAATGGAACAACTAAGATTAATCTACGATTTCTAAGATGGGAGGCACAGAAAGGTTTGTTGTCTTTCTGAATATAGAAAGGAAAGTAGTTCACCGTATGTTTTCTCCTATAATAAACGCAGATAAAATGATGAGTTTCTAGATGGGGGGTTGTAGGGGTATTGCATTGTTTCGTGGTAAATAATTGTCCCACCCACTGGTTTAATAAAAAGCTCCGAAGGGCCAAAGGCAGGCAGGAAGTGTGGGCGGGGCTACCAGACTAAGAAAAACTCTGAGAACAGGAAGCACAGAGCAGAATGCCAGAGAGAAGCCGGAAGAAGCAGAGGACAACCATGCTGCTCTAAAGAAAGGTACCGAGCCCCATGGCTGAACAGGAAGAATCATGGGTTAGATGAAGGGTAGAGAGCTAGCAAGTGATATGCCTGGGCCTTTGGCCAAGTCAGCCTAAAACTATTGAAAGCATCTATGTGTCTCTGTGGGACTGTGGGACTGCGAGTCTGCGGGTCTGCGGGTCTGTGGGCCTAGACCTTGAGGCAAGGCCCAAAAGTCAGGGCTAGAAACCTCTTACTACAGGGGGTGATAGGTCATTAAATTATAGCACATCAAGTTCATAAGAATTATGCTATGCATAAAAAAATAAAAATTATAAGTAGCCAAAGGAAGCATGCTTTAAAAAGAACATACTAAAATATTAAATTAGTTTTACCATAAGGTCCTACCTATGCACAACATTCCAAGGAAGTGATGACAAAAGTGAATGGATGAGACAAATGGAAAATAAATGGCTGATTTCCACAGAAAATCGTTTTCTTTCCTCATGATTCCCGTAATTGTTGGAAATCCATGTGGACAACTCTCAGCACACAGACATACAGACACTATGGGTATTTTTGTCCTACAAACAAAGCCACATAAAAGCTTTCTTCTGTCATTGAGCTACTAGCAGATGAAATCAAGCAAACGCAGCTAACAGGACGGATGTGATCAGCCGAGCTGAAGCTAGCTGCAGACACACTGGGTATGTGGGCTGCTTGCTACTACAAGCTAGTTCAGCTTCCGGGTTAGAGAAGTTGGCATGGCAGGCTGACACAGCCCCAGAAGGTCTTCAGTGACTCTCCCTGCATAGCTCTGTGTTTGTACTGTCAATGGTAACTACCTATAGATGCAGAAGGCACAATCAAATCCAGAGGTGGTATGAAACTGGCAGAGTAACATTCTCTGAGACAGTTAACATGGTATCAGTTAAAGGGATTTAACTGGCACAGTGCCTGGGCTCAGTGAGGGGCACTGAACAGTTCCTAAAGTCAATTAGGAATGAGCACAAGCTCATTTGAATTCCTATGTGCTATGGCAGGAGATGCTGGCCGAGCCTGGAATTATGCAGTCCTGCGAGGCCCACTTCAATATCCTATCACTTCTGGAAGACCCACCTTGTTTCCCTTTCCACTCATCTTAATTTCTCGTAAGGTCACTGGAAAACCAGTACACTACATAACTAGACTTTACTCACTTAATATTATTAAAGCTCATCCCCTTAACTCCTCTGTTAGGGCAAGAATCATGCTTGACTTAAGGACTAAAGCAAGCAGCTCAACAAGACCTTGTTGAAAACGGTGAGATGCTGGTCAAACATACAAAGGGCTTCAAATGAAGAGGAAATAAAGGCTTTACAAGCACAGAGTCAGGACGCTTCCAGCTTGCTCAAGTGCATGTGCTCTACCAATACCAACGCAGACTCCTACGAGTCAATCAGGCCAATAATCATAGCTGTGATTAAGATTCTACAACTACTGGGACAAAAGAGGATAGTGGGGGATGATGCCAGAGAGTGGCGGGTCTGAAGACAGATGACAAAGTAAACAAGTCCATGAAAGGGGATCTTCACACATAAACAACAATAACAGAGCCATCAAAACCTTTGAAAAGTGTTTTTAAAGTATAGTCCTTTTTTATAAAAGTCATTCTCTTGGGATTTTTTTCCAAGATAAAATAATTTGGATATGAGTAACGTCCTACTGTGAAAATAGAAAAATCCTGTAACTCTCTCCCCCTTGACCCCTTCCTGAGGTCCCTGAAACTAGCCAAGGTTGAGATGGCTGCTTGGGACACACCCGGCAGCCTGAGTTTGATACTTCCTGAATTCCTGAGACCCACCTGGTGAGCAGCTTGACTTTCCAAGTTAAGGCTCTGGGACCACATTCCTGATCTAGCAACCTGGGTGGGTCACCCAGGAAAGTCCTACCAGAGAATTGTTAACTGTTTGAAGCTTGCACAATGTGTCCTGCTCCAGGAAATGAATGTCTTCAGGTGGTCCTATTGTTTCACAGGAAATGGTTTGCCTGCCTGCATTCCTAAACTCTGTCCTAAGCTGACCATTGGCCCCACCCTGTTATCCATTGGCCCCACCCTGTTATCACAACGAGCCAGCCCATACCCCCTCCTCTACCCAGAGTGGGGTATAAGAATTCTGCCCCGAAAATATTCGGGGCTCTAGGCTTTTCTACAGTGCCTGGAGCCCACACATGTGTGTACTGGCATTCATACTCATTAAACTCTCTTTTTCTTTAATGTTAACAATGGTCATTAGCCGTGGTCTTGGGGTGTCTTGGGGTGCTCTAGGGGTACCCACCTATTATACTACAAAGCTTTCCCATTTTGATCACATGTAATTCTATCCTTGTAAAGAAGGACAGGTTTTTAATAATCTGTACAGGAAGAATTAAAAAGTAAAAAACTGGGCCTAGAGAGATGGCTCCGAGGTTAAGAACACTGACTGCTCCAGAGGGCCTGGGTTCAATTCCCAGCATGCACATGTCAGCTTACAACTGCCTGTAACTCCAAGATCTGATACCCTCACACAAACACTCATGCAGGCAGAACACAAGAAACACAACACATGCACACAATAAAATAAAAATAATAAATTATAAAAGAAAAATGGTTTAAAAAAAGTAAAATACCAAGGAAACTCATCTTGCCAAATAAAAATGACCTAAAATCACTTGGTGTTGATTCTTAGAGAACTGAAGTGAACAGTCAACAACTCTGAAGTCATCTTGGAAGATTCCCCAGATATCCTGGCAAGAAGTAAAAAGGCTTTAGAAACAGTAAATCTCCATTTCCTTTTCCAATGGAAATTGTGGGGTTTGCAAGAAAACAAAAACAAAAAAACAAGCAAACAAAAAAACCCAGAAAACATGTCAATAGGTATGTTGATGGACCCTGAACTCTGGGCTGTTCATACTAAAGAGCACCTCAAATGCCAGGAGAAAATAGGCCTCAGGGGAGATGCTCCAGAAACTAGACTTCAAAGTGCATCAAAAAGGGTAATAGAATCCAGATTCCTGGTGGTGGGTGAAAGCATATTGGTCTTGGAGAGCAATGTCTATTGAACCAAACCACATACATAGGTGCACATGGAAGACCTGGCAGAGCGGGACTTGAGTGCACTGGACAAAGGAAAGCCACATTTTACTTCAAAGAAAGAAGAGTGCAAATAAATGGCTGCAGACAGGCACCTGGCTCTGGGAAGTCACACAGCTGTGTATGGAAGCCAGGTAAGGTGTGCCAATGTAAAGACAACAGAAAAGAATGACAGGTGGTGCCTTGAAGGATTATCCTAGGAAGGATGGTCACACAGGGGTCGGGCATGGTTTTAGGTGACCAGACAGTTTGCTAAGAATTTCAATCTGGTAAAGACACCTGTCTCTGGCTTCCATGTTATGCTGTAAACCTGTCTTTTCAGAAAGCCAAGAATGGTAAGTAGAACTGATGGTGATTTGGGGAGCAAAGGTGCTTCTGTTACCCTGAGTGCTGGAGGCACAGGGACCTACAGACTACGACTTTAGAAAGACCATTTCCAACACATAAAGAGAAAAGAAAAAACCAGCACAAAAACCAACAAGGCAAAGGATAACAGATCTCAAAGAAAGTGAGAAAGAAAAATCTGCAAAGAGGCGAGAACAAGTATCTAACTTCTAAGTAGGGGTTCACGTACAGTGGCTGAAGGGTACTGATTAAAGACATCTGCAGTGTGTCCAGCAGCCTACATACAATAAGCTGAACCCATTAAAATAGAAGTTCAAACACTTACTATTACTGAGGAGCCTTCTCACTGACCCCAAACAAGGAATGTGTCCACAACCTGGGAAGGGCTGGCATGAGACTCATGGGGACAGCAAGAAAGCTCTCTTTCTCTACGCCTGCATGACTGTACTCTCAGAGAGAGAGGTGAACCAAGACCTTTCTTCTCCTCATACAACTGGCAAGCTGGTAACCCGGGCAGGGCTCACAGGAAGGACAATGGCCTCATCAAACACTTGCTTCACTGATAGTTGACTTACACATGAGGAAAAAGGAAAAGGAATCCATGTGTTGAATTTAAATATTTTGACCATTTTTTCCCTTTGTGTAGTTGTTTTGCTTATTACACAATATGTAACAAGGAAATTATACAGATCCAGATTATTGATACATAAATAAAAGAGGAAATGAGACTACCTAAGTTGTGCAGTCTCGGCAATCACAGCATGGATCCTGATTTTGGGGAAACAGAGAGGAAAGACACATCTTTGAAAACAAAAATGAGGCCAATAAGATTCAACCTCTAAACTTTATGAATGCTTACCCATGTGAGAGGAAGCAGTATTTGTCTCCTGGTGGGCTCTGAGAGCACCCTTAGGGAGGGTGCTGACCAAGCGAAATGTGTTCAAAGGACCACTGGGATGGTGAAAGAGCAGGGAACCACAAAAACAGTTGAAGGATCAGGGTAGCTTCCTCCTGAGTAGAAAACTGATGCTTTCAAATGCCAAATCACTGCTCCAGGGCCGAGGTGGTACACACATGGCTGAACGGAGCAGGGGACGGACTTTGTGCTCAATAAAGGCGGCTGTCTAACCATGGGAATGGTTGAGCTGCCCACGGCCACAAGTTTACAAATAGACGGGGGAATGCAGACTGCAAATGAGTTAGAATGCAGATGAGGTAAGAATTTGAAGGAATCACCATCTCGATTTCAGATCCATCTGTTTCTTTAAGAAAGTGTTCAAGGGAAATGCAGACTAACATCTGGGAACGGACTAGTTAGGTGACAGGCTGTATGAGGGGCTGGTGGGTATGCTACATTAGAAAGAGTGGAGGAACACAGTGTGCAGACCTCCATCACAGGGCACACTACCAACAGTAGCCTCTGTGACTAAATCTGCCTAACTTCTTTAGTCACACCATTTTGAAACGCTGTTATAGATAGTTTGTCTCAAAGAACTTTATTGTGATACAAGCCTAAATTTCTTCTGAAACAAACCAACCAACCTCAGACTCTTCTTTTGGGAACTAACCAGTAAAGCAAACTTACTTAAAATGTAATTAATGGCTGGAAGAAGGACAATACTCTCTCTGGTTAATTTGCATCCTCTGTACTCCCCTCATTACCGACAGCTCTAAGATTCCTAGAGGAAAAGCCATCTACTCAGTCCAGGATACTTCGACGAACATCATCTGTGTTCTCACTTGAATTTTCGCACCCTACACATTCCTTGCTCTCCCCACTTTAGTAGAAGAAAATGAGCCCCCGTGAAACAGTATTGAACAAACACCAAAGCAGCCACATCCAGATCGAACCCAACTCCCATGTCTCCTGAGCTCCCCAAACTGCTTCTTCTAAAGAGAGGGGGGCCACAAGGAGATCTGATATAACAGCTGCAGTTAAAAGCCCAAGTAATTCTTCTTCACAGTATCCCATCTGGGCCATGTGTTCAAGAAGGTAGTTTTTTCTTACCACGTATGGATGTCCTGGCTATCAGGCTGAAATGTTCATTCATCCAAGACAAAGGTGCTATAATGGATGTGAATGAGGCTGCCAAATTGGAGCTAAATCCTTACTGGGCAGACCTTTCACCATAAAACTTGCTAAGAAAGAAAGTATGAAAACTAGTTCATTTCTACTAGTTTTTAAAAAGTCTAAGAACAAGAAAAATTTTAAGATGCTGATTCAAGAAACTGAAGAAGACACCAGATGGTAGAGAGTCCTTCTGTGCTCCCAGATTAGTAAAAGTAATACTGTGAAGATGGGTATGCACCCAAAGTAGTCTACAGATTCAATGGAATGCCCATCCAGATTCTGATGACATTCTTCACAGAGCTAGATAAAACAATTCTGAAATGTGTATGGAAATACAAAAGACCACAGACAGCCAAAATAGTCTGTCTGTGAACACAGCTGGGGCTATCACATCACACAATCTCCAAAGATACTACAAAGCCACTGTGACAAGCGAGCATGGTACCTGACAGAGGAACATGTATGTAGACCAATGGAATATAATAGTAAGTCTCAGAGATAAACTCAACACAGCTAAGGACATCCAATTTTTGACAAAGGCATCAAAAAACATGAGCTGGTAAAAGACAGCTTACTCAATAAGTGAGTAAGTGGCACTGGCAAGACTGCATATCCAACTATAGAAGGTAAAGTTAGATCTGCATCCCCTGCCCTGCACATACAGAAATGAATCAATTCAAACATAATCAAAGATCTTTAACTATATATATAGAAGATACATTTGCTGCAAAAGAAAAGACATTTAGTAGTCACGTATTTCCCCTCTCAAGATTTTAGTACATAAGGTTTCTGGTTTTCAAAAAACTTAATTCTTTAGTAAATTAGAGGATATGGCTTCAAGAAAATATTAACTAGAAAGATTTGTACTAACCCCATATCTGATAGAGGTTTGATCTCTAAAATATATAAAGAATTCAAGAAACCAGACTTCACAAAACCAAATAATTCAATTAAAAAATAGAGAACAGATCTAAACAAAGAACTCTCAACTTAAGAATCTCAAATGGGAGAGAAACACCTAAAGAAATGTTCAGCATCCTTAGCCATTAGAAAAATACAAATCAAAACTTCAATGGGATTCTACCTTATACCTGTCAGAATGGCTAGGATCAAAAATACAAATGACAGCCTATGCTGGCAAGGATGTGGAGCAAGGGGAACACTCCTCCTCTGCTGGTGGAAGCGCAAGGTTGTACAATCACTGTGGAAATCAATATTGGGAATCAGTCTACCTCAACATCCAGGTGTACTCCTCCTGGCCATATACTAAAGGATGGTCAACCACACCACAAGGACACCTGCTCAGCTATGTCATAGCAGCTTTGTTTGTAATAGCCAAGCTGAAAACAACCTAGATGCCCCTCAACCCAAGAATGGATAAATTGTAGCACATACTCACAAAGGAGCATTACTCAGCTGTTAAAATCAATGACATCAGGAAATTTGAAGGCAAACAGATGGAACTAGAAAAAATGATCCTGAGTGAGATAACACAGACCCAGAATGAAAAATTTGTATGAACTCACTCATAAGTGAATATCTGCTGTAAAGTAAAAGATAACCATGCTCCACTTACCCAGAGAGAGAGGCTAATAAAGAGGGCCCAAGGGTGGGGGATGCATTAATTTCCCTGGGAAGGGGAAATAGAAGAGATCTCTGGGTACACTGGGGGAGGGTGGGAATGAGAACTTGAGGGATTCAGATTGAGGGTGGATGGAGCGGGAAGAGTACTAAAAAAGATTACTGAAAAGTGGGGGGCATTTTGGGGTCAAGGGAAACTCCCAAGAATGTACAAGGATGAGCCCGGCTAAGACTCCTACTAGCAATAGTGGATATGCAGCATGAACTGGGCATCTACACTGATCAGATTGGTGACTACCCCAATTGTCATCAGAGAGCCCTCATCCCAGTGACTTATGGAAACAGATGCAGAAACTCATGACCAAACATAAGGCCAAGCTTGGGAAATCCTGCTGAAGAGAGGGAGGAAGGATTGTAGGAGCCAAAGGGTTCTAGGACATCACAAGAAAAACCCACAAAAACAACTAAAGTGGATCACAGAAATTCAGAGTTGGAACCAACAACCAGCCTGCACAGGACTGACCTAAACCGTCTACATATATGTGACAGTTGTGTAGCTTGGTCTACTGTGGGACCCCTAACAGTAGGAGCAGGGACTGTCTCCAATGCTTTGCTTGACTCTTGGGACCCTATTCCTCATACTGAATTGCTTTGCCCAGCCTTAATACAAGGGGAGGTGTTTAGTTTTACTGCAACTTGATATGCCTTGCTTTGCTGATACCCATGGGATACCTGTCTCTTTCGGAACAGAAATGGAAGAGGAGTGGGTTGAGAGAAAGACAGAGGGGAAGTGGGCGAGGCAATGGGAGGAGAGGATGGCAATAAAACAAATAAATAAAATAAAATAAATAGGTATGCTTAAGATACAGACTTTGTGTTACTCAAGACACCTTTTGTATCTTCATCCTTCCCTCCTTACCAAGGACATCACTGGTGGCCATGATGTCACATGTGTACATAGCTGCCATCAGGCGTTGAGGCTTCACCTGCAGAGCATAGCGACATGCTTCTTTCATGGTGGCAATTAGTTGCCCTGAGAAGGGTCCATAGCAGTCAGCCACTGGAGATTCTCCTTTGTCAGACGTCTCTTGGAAGGGCTCGGAGCAGCCGTCCTGTCGCTCTTGGTTTCCTTCTCCCCTGTGACAGGTTTTATCTCCCTCCTGTCCCTCTCCTGCCAGAACACATTCTTCTTGGTTCTGTTTATCACTCGCTCCTTGTTCTGAACATTTATTTAGTTCCCACTTTTCTAGAACAAAACAGACACCCATGAGGGGCTCCTCACACATGGGGCCAGAGAGGGTTGCTAGCTGGAAGCCACTCACAATGCTATTGCCGAAGTCACGGAATCTACTGGCTTCTTTTGCTTCTCTGTTGGCTGGGCCGGGCCACACTGAGTTCTGGAAATCTTCACTTCTACTCACAAGTATGTTGGGTCCACATTTTCTTGGGCCAAATGACCAGATTTGGTCAACAGTGTTCCTCCATTTTCTCCCTGTTAGGTGTTGCTCTAGTTTTCCCCTGAACTCCCACATTTTCTCTTGGGTCTTCTGATGAATCACTTGGGTATTTTTGCCCTCATTCAAGGAAGATGTCAAGAGTTCCATGGAACGAATCAAGTCACTGCTTTCCTCTAGAATCTGAGTGACCTCTTCTGGAAGAGGTATGGCCCGAACACTGAGTGTGGCCAGTTTATTGGGTGTTGTTATGGTGATCAGCCCATCAGAGTCAACATGGATTCCCTCTGGGATTTTGCTTTGCTCTTCTTTTGTTTGGTGTATGACAGCAACTTTTTGCTGTCTGCCTATTTCTTCATTGACCATGTCAACTTTGGGAGGTTTTGTGATTGTTTCTCTGAATGGAATAATGGGTTCAGATACACTGATGTGAATCTTTGCAAACCTATGAAATCAAGAGAAATGACAGATGGTTAGAATCATAGCCTTGCATTACACATGGAGATAGTGGAAAAACACAGAAACATAAAAATCGTTTTCTATGAGAGGCCTGTAATTTACATTCTATTTCAATTCACAAAGTGCTTTCATTTTAGATTGAGGGACAACCTCTGATGGGTATGTACCTCTGGGGAACTCTCTGCCTGTGCTAGAGAGTCACTGCTTCCTTCATTCTCAAGACAAATAAACCATCTATTTAGGTAAGATCATTTTGAGTGGAAAATAAATACTGCAATAGGAGCTGACACACGACTTCTTTAAAATCAAACTCTCCAGACCGGAGCCTGGAGAAGAAAAGCCAGTGATTACAGCTCTGCAAGGACAGAGACTAGCCATGTGGAGCTTGTGGAGCCATGCTGCACAAGACATTCCGAATTGACAGGGAGGCTCACATGAAGTCAGAACGGCACAGGGAGCTCTATCACCTCTGTGATGACGGAGCCCTGGAAAAGTGGTAGTACCACAGCAGGAAAAGCTGTTGAATTTTATTTAAACATTTCTAGCCACACTATGGCTGAGCACTGGAAATGTGACTAGTACTGTTGAGGAACTGAATCTTCAACCTCACTGGATCTGAGCCAAGATTTAACAGCTTCATACGGTCCTGAGCAGCACAGGGCACAAGGGCACAAGGTTCAGAAAGTGCCCTTTCCACAAAGCACTAGGTTTAATTTCTTTCTTGTCGGCTGCAGGGCAGAGACTGGAAACTGGCCTGGTCCAACTCTACTGCTTCTTTTTGTTTCGTTTTCTGTTTGTGCCTTTGTCAATTCACACTACAGCTTTCGGGTGGTCTTCCTCAGCATGTGTATGCCTGTGTGTGCATGTGAACAAATACATTATACTTATTTTTTTGGTCATCTCAGAATGACACTTTCCTTGGAAAGTTTATTCCATAATTAAATAGAATGCAGACAATTCATCTGAGGTTTCTTTCTGTTTTTAACATTTCATAGATATGGCCCAAGTATTTTATTTTATGCCTTTTGATAACTCAGTAAGTGGATTCTTTAAATAAAAGTGATATTCAAATAGATCTTAGCATATAGAACCTGAAACAGATATAATATGTAGAAGAAACAAAGGCATGTTAAAAGGTTACTTTCACCAAGAGCACCAGCTCTATCAGGACAGGTTTTCTCTTTCAGGAATTAGCTTACTAAGTCTACGTGTCTGCCCCAGGGTGCTCAAGCTGATGCCTACCAGACACTGTACCAATTAAACATAAATGATACTGAAACTTGAATGTATATACAAATGAAACCAGTTCAACATTACCAAGTAATGAAGATGAAAAAGAAAGATGAAATAACCATGAACGTATTAAGATGTTCGTGTACATTTTGTTTTGTGAGGTTATTACACTGAGCCATTATGCCAAGAGCTTTAAGATGTTCCTCCTTAACAGACACCAATACAATACTCATTGTGTAAAAGAGAAAACCAGCTGTGTGTGTAAGTGTGTGTATGTGAGTGTGTGTATGTGTGTGAGTGTGTGTATGTGTGTGTGGATATGGGTGTGAATGTGTGTGAATGTATGGATGTGTGTGGATGTGGGTGAGTGTGTGTATGTGTGTGTATGTGTATGTGTGGTTCAAGCGTCTGAAGAGTGGAGAATCTAGGGTCTGAATCTTGGCCTGACTTTAGAGTTCACATTCTCCACCATTACAGTGCACTGAAAAGTTGAGTTTCAACAGCATTTTAAAGCAAAAATTCACAATGCCCAATGATTTGATCATAGATCATGGAAAATTAATCTGTAAGAGATCTGTCAACATAATTAAAATTATAATAGAATAGAATATATGCTAAAATGTCAAAGTAATCTAGTAATCATTTAAAATGATGATTCAATACTTATTCTTTATTTAAAATGACTGGCTCCAAATAGCTAATCCAGTCTTTTCTTAAATGTGATTCTTCCTACTTCCCATCCTGCGGGTCTAGTTTGCTACTGCACTAATTCTAACAAGTCCTTGCCATGAGAGGCCAGGTGGAGGGGTAGATGTGTGGGTCCGACTGGTCCATCCTACCAGTGTTGGCATGCACCAGACTGAAGCTTCAATCCTTCCCATGCAGGCTTAGGAGCTACTGAAATAGTACTATTGAAAACCCAAACCATTCATTTCATGTTATTAGAAAAAAAAATTAATGTTACAACTCCTTGACTACTTATAAAAAGCATTTACAATTTCATGTAGCTAGGTAACAATTCACTGGCACTTGCCAAAACAAAACAAACAAAACCCCAAACAGTATCATGATAAAATTCCTTATTTTATAGGTTTTTAAAAGTGACTTATTTTCACTGAGGTTTAATGAACATGTTATGGAGGCAGATCAGGTAAATGCCTTGTAGCAGAGAAAACTTCGTCTAAGATTTGAATTCATCAGTTAACTGCTAGAGGGTGCATGGATATGGGTAGGAAGATAATAAAATTGCTGTTCTTAAGGAAAAAAACAAAAACAAAAACCCTGTGTATTCCAGCCTTATTTCAGGTAAGTCTCCAAGGCTGTGATTGACATAAATCATTACACTGATATGAGATGCCTTTCTGTACGCTATGAATTACCATTGGATAATAAAGGAACTATTTTGGCCTATGATGCAACAGCTTAGAGGCAGGTAGGAATTCCAAGCATAGATAAAAGTTAGGAGAGACACTGCAGGCTGCCTCTCAAGAAAGCAAGCAAGATATAATGGAGTACAGGTAAGCCACTAGCCATGTGGCAAAACATAGATTAGTAGAAATGGGTTGAGTTAAGATGCAAGAGCTACCTAGCAATAAGACTGGGCTGTAGGCTGAACAGTTTGTAATTAATATAAACCTTTGTGTGATTATTTGGGGCTAAGCAGCTGCAGGATTGCAGGACTGGACCTTGGGCTGGATAGGCCAGAAACTTCTTACTACCTTACATTGTTTTAAAGATGTTTTTAATTTACAGGACTTACAAAAAGTTTAATTTTAATTTATGTTTATGTTTGTATACCTGTATGAGTTTATGTGTATGTGTGTGTAGGTGATCAAAGAAGCCAGAAGGCATCAGATCCTGGAGCTGTGAGCTGCCTGAAGGTGGGCACTAGGACTGGAATTTAGGTCCTCTGCTCTAACTGTTGAGGCAACTGTTAGTATGTTCTTAAAAACAATAAAATGAGTCGTCTGAAAATAGCTCAGTTGGTGAAGTGCTTGCAGTATAAGCACTGGACCTGAGTTTGCGTCCTAGAATCCACGTGTGGTGGTTTGTGCTTATAATTTTAGCACTGAGGAGGAAGGCAGTTAGATTCCTGGGGCTCGTTAGACAATCAGCTAAGTTTAGTTGGGATGCTCAGTATCTGAAGAATAACACTCAAAACCTCTACACACTCACATTCGTATGTACATGTGCCTCCCCATCCAATTATATATACAAAATAATAAAATGGAAGCACAAATACTAAAATAAATAAATAGAAAAATCACAGAAATGGAAAAATAGCTTTAAAACTATTAGAGAATATATGTTTATGCACTTCAAGAAAGCCAACTGCAAAGCTATTGAAACCGAGGATACATCAATAACATTATATAGTTATCGTCTGGTATAAAGTAACACAAAAGCTAAGGACTACTTTGGATTTCTGAGGTTCCAAGAAGTCTGCTATAGAAATTGCTCATATGATTAAAGCCATTCCATGCTGTGGAGGGAAGTGTGTAGCTGCCAAACCCACAAGGCACCAGGAGCAAGCAGAGGCTCCATAATTCCTGGCAATAAGGAGCCTGCTGTTATTATGATTTGATGATAGATAGATAGATAAGGTGGATGATAGATTGGGGACATGACAGATAAGTTAGATGATACATAGATAAGATAGATAGTAGATAGATGGGTAGACAGATAGATAGATAGATAGATAGATAGATAGATAGATAGATAGATAGATAGATAGATGGTAGAGTAGGCTTCTTCTGCTATACCCGTGACAGTGCTTCCATTGGGTTCCTGCTCCATCTGCTTTGCACCTAAGATCTAGATGCTAAGAGCTAACAGTTCCTCTGGCTTAGGGTCAAGAGCTGACACTTCACTTCTCTCTCTTCTGTATACAAACCATGAGTTGGTAAAAAAGTTGAAACAAGATGCATGCTCCATGAAAACTAAAATATTGTAGAAGGCCATAAATGTTCTTAACATAACTGTAGAATGTACTAGTCACAAAGAATTTACTAATCTGTAATTTGGCTCAATGTGAACACCCATACAAAAAAAAAACCAGTTTCCAAAGCCTTAAGAAGGCACCTCCACATCTCTTCCCAATCCCTCACAGGCAACCATACCTTTTCTTGTAACTTGCTCCACACTTCTGCTGTTACTATTTTAATGCAAACACCTATACTACAGTTTAACTATGTGCATAAAGATCAGCAACAGTGTCTCCCTCAATCAATTTCCACTTCACCTAGTGACAGCCTAAGCAGGTGGCACATGCCTATAGTTCCAGGGGCCGTGGGAGAAAGACCATTCCAGGCCATTCCTGAGACTCTTTCCTAGAACAAAATGTCATCACGAGCACCTATTCTTGATAAACATTTGCCCAGTTTGTTGCACATAGATTTAGAAATGGAAGTTTTGCCAAGCTGAGGGAAGAGCCTGTTTTCTCAGAGACAATCCAAACCAGACTCCCACACTGAACTGACTCCTGCTCCACAGTGTACCGACTCCTGCTCCACTAGCTGTGTGCACTGTTCTTCATCTCCTCTGTCACTTGAGAATGTCTTTAGAAAGTGAACACTAGCGGGTACAGGTGGGTACATAGAAGCATCTCACTTTGTGTGCCTACAGTGCACATGTATGTACAGGTGTGTGCGCATGTGTGTGGAGGTAAGACCATAACTTTGGCTGTTGTGCTTCAGATGCCATCTTCCTTGTTTTTAAGACAGGGTCTATCATTTGTGTCACATTCACCAAGTAGATTAAGCCTCAGAGATCCACCTGTTTCCACTGCTCCACTAACAGGATTAAAAGTAAGAGCCAACAATGGGTCAAGGATTAAATTCAGGCCTTTATGCTTGCAAGGCAAGGACTTTACCAATTATGGCCCAAACCCCTAACCATAGTTTTATACTTTCTTTTGGATTGCAGCTCCTCTTACTTATCTTTAGGTGTTTTTTATTTGTGAGGACACAAATGTCACCTGGTATAGTATTACAAAGGTTACAATACAGTGCTGCTATTACTTTATGGATTCTGTTGAGGATCAATTTTCTTTGTCCTTTGTGACTTTAACATCTAATTTGAGAAGAATTTTCTTGCACAGATCTTGTACATATTCCCTTATCATATCTTCTAGAGCAGAAAGTCTTCAGACTTCACACCTACCTACAACCTACCTGGCTATGAAATAAGAGTGCACTGTCTCCCTCTCTGGATAACTAAATAGGCAGCATTACTTACTGGAAAATCTGTCCTTCCCTCACTGCTCTGCTCTAGTCCATCATCTCTGCGGCCAACAGCACAGTCTCAGTTCCTGTTGCTCTAGAAAACGACTGATATTCAGTTTTCTAGCCCAGGGAGAGCACCCACCTTTCTTTGATTATTACTGACCCTTTACATCTGCACACACACTGTCAAATCAGCTTGAGAAGTCTTTACTCACACAGGGGTGGGGAAGAATAAATGGACAACACACAACCTTCAAAGCCATGTGCCAGGTGGCATATTCCTCAACAGATCATTCAATATAATTCCTTCTTATGATTCTCGTCCCGTCCCCCCGTCCCCCCCACCACAACAAACCTGGGATACTACAGATTGCCATGGCCCTTTACCAACATCACTTGTTCTGCTTCTGAGAGTTCAAACACAGAATGTGCCCATCATAAAGCACTGCCCCACTGAGCTGAGGCACCCACCCACCATGCCCTCTGGGACTTGCACCCAACCTAGCTTCTCTGCTGACGTTTACATATGGAGTAGGGGGATTCCTTTCTTCTGGGATTCAGGTGACCTCTGAGTTCTGATGGGGAAACACTGGGCTTGAGGTTATTCCTGCTGCAGGAAGCTACATGAAGGGAATTATTCTGTTTGTCTTGAAGGAGTGGGTAGTAAGTAGTACTTCAGGCCAACAGCTAAAGACCACTTCAGAACTTCTATGGGATTGCCAGACACTACAACACTGTCTGCAATCTTATTACCAGGGAGGCTGAGGCAGTAGTACTGTGATTTCAAGGTTAGCCTGCATTCTATATGCGAAAATGCCACTTAAAAAAAAAAAATAAAGGAGAGAGAACTCTGTGGTATTTTAATAAAGCAGTATGTAATTTCAAAAGATTTGCTACAGTTTCATTGTTCCTATTCAATGTAACCACAAATTATTAATATTTTCTAGTAATGTTTAATATATGTTTACTGAAATTACTTAATACCATGTTAATGGGACATTTCTAGAAAGCTAATTTCTTATATAAAACATATCTGAACTTTTCCCTCCAGAGGTTAAAAAGAATCTATAGTGAAAATCCTGAGGTATAAATTCTAAGCAGAGATATAAGCATAGAACTAAAAACAAGTTTTAGGTTTAAGGTGAAGGTAATTTTTAAAATAACTGAAGACATCAAAAAGCTGATTTTCAGGGAAGTGTTGGTAGCCTGAGGATATAAGATGATTCAGCATGGATTTTACCTTGGCAGATGGAGAGTGAAGAGGGGCAGGGGCGATAACCTAATTTACAAACAGAAAATAACATCTCTAAAGCTTTGTAAGGAACTCTGAGTCTGGGGCCACACTACCCTGACTGCATCTGATCTCGTGATCTCATAAACTAAGCATGGTCGGGCCTGTTAGTACTTGGATGGGAAAAACCTTCTGGGAACTTTGTTACTTGGAGCTTTGTTATTGTATCTCATGATTTACCCAAATGGAATGTCAGTGACTCTAAGAAAATGGTGACAAGAGATGGGTCATGGCTATCCAAAGACAGAAAAGGGAAAAGAAGAGTGGCACTCTCCAGTGAAGGAGACATGAGAGCATTTTCCACCTGGAAGGAGATCCTGACTAACCCAGGGCACCACTGCACAATGCTCCAACATAGCTACCACTAGTCTGTGGGGTCAATGTGTGGGTCATGTGACAAACACGGGGAACACATGCTATATTTAGTACATGATTAGAACAACCACTTATAATTATCTAGGCTATCATTATTACCCTGACAGAAAATTTAAAAATAAAAGGAAAAAGGGTTATTACAAGAAATTTCTCAGTTTCTATTAGCAAGCATACAAATATATATTACAGCAGATTGTGATGGTCTTAAGGCAAAATACACGTGAGGCTGACAACAGTGCACAGGAGTGCAAGCAAACTGGCACTTCCGAGCACTGTGGTAATTCTAGCAATCACAGCTGCAGAGGTCTGTCTCGGCCAAATGAGCAGGGCTCAGCACGGGTAGGTGTGTACACGTAAACATCCCCAGACCAGGTTTATGAACCTGGATGCTCACAATAGCTATTTCAGCATATAACCCAACAATCTGTATTCTTCTATACTTCTATTTTTCCAAAAAACATACATTATCAATAAAACAAAGAAGAAAACCATTTTTATAAAATAATTTGGTATGCTCATATAATGATTTACATATGACCTTCATAGAGAGATTTCTACCAGATTTACATTGTAGAGTCCACAAAAAGCCCACCCTATCACAGCCTTTATGTATAAAGTAAGATTTTTATTGCTTTGATATGTGCTTAAAATATAATATAGATATGAAAATGTTTTATGACTTAAGCTAAATGCAAAGTTATTCAGATGTATGAAATTCATGTCAGTTTCCAGCTATTAAAATTTAAATTTATGGTTCAATAGTAGTTTTATGTCTGAATTGAGGGCACCGTGTTTTTCTCCCAAAATAAAGCACAGTCTTAGTTTGACCTGCTTGAAAAACATTAAAACATCTTACTGGCTTTAGAATGATCATTTCATCTTTAGCATTTGAATCTGACCTTTCTCTCAAGTCATCCAAACATCGCTGAAGGTGGACCTCTCCTGCTGTGACCAAAACATGCTCTCCAGTTTCCTGAATTAGAACCTGGACACAGGGATCAGCTTGGTTTAACAGCTTCAATCCTTTCACAAGCTGAGGCATTTCACCTAGATGACAAAATGAAACAAATTAACAACAATACAACCCAGAAACAATAGCAGTGGCCAGGAACACCCAGTGAATGAGTGATTCAGTCACAGTGCTGATTCCCTACTTGTGATTGACTTGTACAGAAGGACAGACAGCTATGACAATACCCACACAGGCTTATCATTAACAGCTTACATCTCTTCATTATTACCATGCCTGTGAGTGCACTTCTGTCTTACTAGTAACACATCTATTACAGATCTAGAAATAAAGCAATATTTCCTCAAATAGTACATATAAAATTAAGACAGATACACAAAGCATTTACGATGCCATTTGGGAACTAACAGAATTTCATATTACATTAACAATTTGTAAGTCAGACTTGGGGACCTACAATCTCAGCTGCTCAGGGATGAAGCAGGACAATCCTGATTTCAAGGTTTTCTGTGCTACAGAATAAATTCAAGGACAAGCTTTAGTAAGAATGTCTTAAACTAGAGATGGTAACAGGGTTGGTTAGAGGTGCACTTCAGTGGCAGAGTGCCTGTCTACTCCTAGCACTAAAAGAAATAAAACAAATCAAGACAAACCCGTGTGTGAAAGCCCTAGATAGAACCGTAGGTCAGGATCTGCAGTAAAGCAGCTGTTAGACTCTTCTGCACTGCATTCTATGTGTATGCGCCTGGCACATAGCTGCTTTTACCCAACAACACACCGAGTTGAGGGCACAGATGGGGACTGAGATTTGCATTTGGGATTTGCTTTTCCACTCCTAAATAGTCAGGTGCCATGCAGCCTTCAAGGCAGGCCAGAACAAATCTCTTGATGCCATGTAAAAATTTTGAAGGTATTCTTACACAGTATTGCTTTGATTCAATGCTTTGCTTCACAGTTCATCAGTGTTGAAGTTTCAACACACAAAAGCACAGGAGCTTTCTGCAGAGCAGAAAAGCCTTACAGAAGTTTGTTAATTAAAGGACAGGGAGAGACTATAAGAACTTCAATGCTCATTTATTTTTGAACTAATGTTCTAAAAATAACAACCACTATTTATAGTGTTAAGATGCCAGACAAGCATTTCAGAATTGGATATCATAGATGTGGACAGATTAATGTTCTCATTGTGTAGATGAGGAAACAGCTGGAGAAAGTAAAAGAATCTGTGTCCAGAGTCAACAGTAGCTATGTGACAGACAGCACCTGGTTCTGAAGCTGACTGGCCAGTCTTAGAGCCTAGGCTCTGTCTATAGACTTCACAGCCCCACAGACTATAAGCCACCTCAGAGTACAGGGAATCCCAATGGGAACCCTCTAATGCCCCTTTCACTGCTTTGTGGCTTCCCTTTGCTTATGAAGGTGGATTTGATGGCTACAGAATGCTGGAAACACAACACAGGAAACCAGCGATGATGGGAAGACAAACCTGTCTTTAGCTCCCCATCAGCAGTGACAAAGTCCAGCCTATATACGTCTGTCTGTTCCTGCAAACTCCCATCTGTCTCTAAGCCAAGGGTGACAGTTTAAGAATAAGGAAAGAAGACAGTTTTAGAATGAAATCTGAGACTTGGAGAAAACATTGAAATCAGAGATTTGAGAATGTTTCTGGTAGCCATTCTGTGGCTAAAATCAACACAAACACTGTGTACATTAACCTTTTAAAAAACGAACGGTGATTTTTTTCCCCTTATTTTAAAAATCTTACAAATGGATGGTTCACTCACAACACAAAAATTGACACTAAGGAGCATTAGGGAAAGTGACACCAGGAAAAGTAGATGTTTATTTTCTGAATTTCATCAAGAATACTTCTTGACAAGCGACTTCTCTGGACCTCAGCAACACTGACCACAATCATTGATCAAGTGACGTAGTAGCAGAGCCTGGAGACACCCCTCAACAGTTACAGCACAACCTGCCAAGTCAAGAGTTCAAAGATAAGAAGTCCCGTTCAGCAGCCAGCCTCGCAGGTGACCCCAATCATCTTGGCCGCACTACAGTGCTCCCTGACAGCGACATCTGACAACAGAATTCTGTAAAAGTGGTGATGTGTGACTGCCAAACGCTGGCTCTCGACTAAAGTTCATCACTATGTTCTGCTGTGGAGACCTGAGGGTTGAACTCAAACCGACATTAGAATCCATATGAATGAGACTTCAAAGATAATTAACCTGCAGGTAGCTGTAACCTAGAATAGGTACAAAAGCCACTGGCTGGGGACTTTATGCTCAACCTCCAAGTTCCTGATCAAAGGGACAAATAATCACTGATTTCGTCTTATACCTATTAATACACCATTAAATTTTGGAATATCTTGCTATGTAATATTAGATAATTCATATAACTACAAGCCATAATTACAAATAGTATGCATATGTACAAAGCCTATTTTTGGTGTTTTATGATATACACACAACATTAACAGAAAAACCAATGCATCAGTAAGTCCTATTTCAGCTAAAGAGGATTTCTTAAATTTCTCCTCAAAGTAAGCATTTAGGATTGTTTCTGAGGCAGAGATTTGAAGCATGAATGCGACCCTTATTAACTATAGAACCCTAGAAAAGTTAGCTGCCTTTGTTTCATTCTGTTAAAATTATGCACATACATGTGTGTTTGTGGACACAAGTACAAGTGCCTTCAGAGTCAGAGGACACTGAAGTCCTTGAAGTGGAGCGACACTGCTGTGAGCAACCAGATGTGGGTGCTGGAGGAATATAAACATGTGTCCTCTGCATGAGCAGAATATAATCCTAACCGACGGGCCACCTCTACAGTGCCAACTCTTTATATTTGCTAGTTTTAAATTTTTTTCTAGTGGTGGGGATCAAACACAGGCTTTGTACCTAGTTAACTTCTTATGCCTTCAGTTACCCTCACATGAAGACGAGATAAAACAGCAGTGGGTGGCTGCTGAGGGGACCAGACAACTTCATGTCAAACAGGCACTATAGTGCTGGGATGCCCAGTGGTTAACACAAGTGATGATGGCAGTGACAGTCTGGGGACAGCTGTACTGTCTGTAGCTCGGGGGTTGGGGGAGGCAGAGGCTGGTGACCCCAGCTCCTGAACTCAGCTCGAGAAACCCAAGAAGAAAACTGGGAGAGCAAATGGCTGTGGTTCTCTTTGAGAGAGCCAATGGGTCGGTTCTGGATGAGTCCAGTTTATCAGGAGGTCCCAAAGCCATGAGCTGTGTTCAGGAACAACAACAACCTTCCTAGAGTTTCCCAGCAGTGCTGTTGGGAGTCTTGCTCTGAGACTTTGGCTCCATGAACAAAGGAAAGGGTGATGGCCCCTAGGAAGGATGGGTATAGGACAGCAGAGCTAAGAGCCAACAGTACATGCATTCTGAGGACTCGCGGGCATGTGGATAGCATGAAGGAGAGACAGTGAAGTAGTCAGAAACTGACATACACAAATGGGCACGTCACCGACACAGAAACTGACATACACAAATGGGCACGTCACCGACATAGAACAATGTGTCTCTAGCAAGAATATTTCCATGAAAATTGTGTGCCTCCTTCACATGTTTCAATTTAGATTTTAGAAGCTCAGAAAAATTTAATCGATGAGGAAATGCACTTTTTTGGACAGAGTAAAGGAAATTAATGTCATTCAGAGCACGCCATGAACAGGAAAGAGGCCATGTACTGGGTAGGATCCTTCATCTCAGGGAGCATATGGGGCAGCTCACAGCTACTGTAACTCATTCCGGGGGATGATGCTGTCTTCTGGACTCTTCAGGCATCCTCACACATGTGCATACACACACATAGAGACACACATACTCATACACAAATTAAAAAAGTAAATCTAAAAAGGGAAGGGTTTAGTAAACATTTGATAGTTTAGGAAGCTCTAATACTTCAATAGTAAGTTTTTTACAGGCTGTTTTCAGTACCATTTTGTGCTGTGTTATTCAGGATAAATCAAGGTCAGTAGAAGTAGCTTCTGGGACCCAGGGCCAAGTCACCAAGCCTACGCCTTAGAACTTGAAGGGAGAAAAGGTTTTCAGGTCTCAGATCTAGGGAGAGGAAGAATGTAAGGAGGCCATCAAACCACTCAGGAGACAAAGGCAGGCAGATCTCAGACTTAGAGATATGTAGAGAGACCCTGTCTCAACAGCAAAACAACGAACAAAACAAAGAACCCCCCCGCCCCCCCCAATCAGTGTTAAAGGCTTCTAAAAGCAGTGACATCTTACTTGGGTGTTTTGGTTCAATAGCAACTCTCACAATAGGGGTGGCTTCAAAGTTGAGTGGAATAAATGGAGGGCAGGATGGCAGGCTGCACAAAGTTGCAGATTTTAGGACAAAGTCCTGGAGGCCTCCAATTCCTGCAGAGAGAAAAAGACCCATGCATCAATACAAGATGATCAGTTCTGAACTTAGACCTAGGATGTACCTAGTACACACCAAAGAGACAAGGAACAAAACAGGCACGTATTGTTTGCTTGTTTTTGGCCTAGACAATATTACTCTTGTCAAAAATACAGAAACTCTGGATGGGTGTGGTGGCATACACCTTCAGTCCCAGCACTTTGGGGACAGAGACAGGTAAATCTCTGTGAGTTCCAGGCCAGCCTGGTTCCAGGCCTACAAGGTGAGTTAAAAAAAACAAAAAACAAAACAAAACAAAACAAAACAAAACAAAAAAACCCATAAATTTGCCAGATTTTCTTTTTCACATAAGCAAATTAAGTTACACCAGGTTTAGTGAAAGCATATCTACTCTGGTAACAGAAATGATCAGGTCTAGGTTTTGCTTGTGAATGTTTTATATGTACATGTTCACATGGCTATATGTATATATGCTTGGGGAGAGTACATGTACATTTATGTGCAGGCCAGAGGCAGACATCAAGTATCTTCTTCAATTCTGAGACAGGGTCTTTTGGTGAACTTGAAGTTCCACAATCGGCTAGACTGGCTGGCCAATGCGCCTAGGGGCGTGCCTGTTTCCCTTTTTCCAGTGCTGTGGAGCTCTTATGTAGGCGCTGGGGATCCAAACTCAAGTCCTTCATGCTTGCACAGCAGGTACCTCCCATACTGAACCACTTCTCCAGGGCCCACATATAAATATTTTGTCTGAAAACAACGATCATTTCAAGTTATATTCTGTAGTCTTTTTTTTTAAAAAAAATACTAATTTAATGAATATGAATTTCTGTTAAAATATTCATTTTGTTAAATATATTTACATATGGATAAAGGGAACTTAGAAATCCATAGTGTGGCATGGCTACTGAGTATTTAACCCCTAGTTATTCTGAATTCTACCCCAGCTTTAAAGAGGGTCCACGCCTTCCCTCTCTAGGTTCCTGAGTGACAGTTACATGAGACTCTGAAGGTTACATACCATCTCTGGGTAAATGGGAATAAAAGGAATATCTGAGAAAGAGATGGAAGGACATTCTGATCTCACAGACAGAATCAGAGTGGGTAGGATTTTAGAACACATTAAGAAACATGTGCAAGGACCATTTGGGACCGCTGTGTTGAAATAAAAAGCCTGAGAAAGCTAAGTGGGAACTACATCATCCAGTCTAGTACAGCAGCCAGTCTGGAGGAGACTGAGGCAAGGGCTTTGGCCATGCACCAGGACGGCAGTTTACAGGATTCTCCTTGTCTGACCATACCAGCGGACACGTGCTTTTGATGTGCCAACCACAGCACATTAAGATTCACCATCTTATGAAGCCAGTTCCAACTGCAAGAGAGAAAGTGTGCATCCTCCAGTGATCATGCCTGTCATACGTACCTATGTACTCCAACATAGCTCTACGGTTAAAACCCAATTCTTTAAAGCTGTACGCATTGGCTCAGAACCCAGGGGTGTGCCTGGTTGCAGCTTCCTGTTTGTCTCCCTGGTATCAGGATCTACCTAATTGTGGAGCTGGCAAGCTCTCCAGCAGGGCATCTCCAGTGAGGCCAGACTTCAGGAAAACCCCATAGTAAATATTCCCTTTCAAACTTCATTCATCCTGCTTCTGACCTCTGACTGCGGCACTTCCTTCCTGTACACACAACACACGGTTTCACTGGAGGACAAATGCTGCTCTTTCCTCTACACCACAAGGGATATGAGCTGCAGATGGCCAGGGAATCTGAACACCAGCTCTCTGACTTCTGGTTTACAGTTTGCTCTTCCAGCAGCCAAACCTACTCTTGCTTATCTAGATCTGTTCATATCTATTGGCATGACAAGAATTCTCCCAAACAGAAAAGAGACAAGGCACAGAATTCATGGCATAAGAAATGACCCAAAGAGTGTAGGACCCTTAGTTATATTACAGATTACCAATTCTACTTATTTTAAAATATACTTTAAAGACATGGGAAAAGGGCCATCGAGATTATCTGGGCAAATCACTGTAGAACTTAAAACCTCTGGGAATTTCTTCACAAGACACAGGATAACACTGACTGTACAGCTTGGTTTTTATACCAAACACAATTTGAAACAAAATTTTTGCCTTAAAAATAATGCCATCAAATTCAGTTCTAAAAAAGAAAACAGAATATGCACCATTTAACATCCTCACACCCTACCCCCCCCCCCCAAACTTCCATTTTCTCCTCTTAGGCACACATCTTTATACTACTATAACGTTTAATACTCTTTTTACCCATTAAATCACGATTTTTTTCACTTCAATCATTTCAAACATATTACAATAATTAGTCAGGCATGGAATCCCCATACTCATGAGGCTGAAGCAGGTTGATTATCAACCAGAATCAGTTTGTGCTATACAGACTTTTTCTTAAAACAAAACCCAAGCCTAACTATTTCCTTTAACTAGGCCTTGTAGGGGAGGCACACTCCCAAGGAATCATTTCAGAATGTTTGAATTAGGAAGAGATTGGTTCCAGGTGAAAAATCCCAAATGATGGTGGCCATCATTTTTTAGTCCCTACACTTCAAGTTTTAAGAATTAAAAGAAAAAAAAATCAGAAAAGCCAGATTAGGCAAATGGCAATTAAAAAAATTTTTTTTCTTTTGTAACCGTTTGAGGGTAAATGAGTCTGCATGTTAGTGTACTTCACAGACAGAATGACAATTACCAGAACCAAGTAAATGCTGAGTTCTTCAATGGTGCACAGAGGCCCTGTCTAGGCTCTATACCATTCATTTGATTCTTTTAAGTTATTTTGGTAATGTGAACAGGCCATTTTTCCCAGGTTGTCCCTAATATCACTCAAGAAGTAGCTGAGACATACTCAATTTATAAAACATATAAAAAGACCTGTGGCCAGTGCTTTACCAAGACTGAGAAGTGGGTTGGCTTTCTGCTCCCCGGGTTCAATCAGTCCAGCAGGAGGCTGCCCTGCAGGCAGAAAGAAGGTAAAGCGACCACTAAACTCCTTCTGCTTTCTGGAAACAAGTCAGCCAAGAAAACAGCACTACCATCTTATGGAAACGTAGGTTTGTAAAGCACTACTCCCTGGTAAAAGAAAAGTGTCACCAGGACTAACCATTGTTGGAAAATACATTAACATTTTAACTTGCAGTTGCTCCCCAACATTTAGCATAATCACAGTTAAGACCCCCAGCTCCTTTACAGACTGACTGGGCCAGAATCAATGAATTCCATAAACCCTGGAGAAGCAGACTTGCACAGCTTCAGGTCCACTTGGAGCCAAGACAGGGGAATTTTCTATTTTTTAGTACAGATGCCTTATTATGTAGGAGGCTGTATCCTTGGTTGAGCAAGGCTATATTTTGCCCTATGCCTGATGTCATTAGATACCCAAGGACCCAAAACATCTGTCCCAGTTCTATTTCCTTGTCACTGAGACTCAGTTTTACTCAACTGCAAAGAATGTTAGTGAACCCACACTTTAAACCCTCATCATGAAGATCAGGAGGCCAGAAACATAAACATGACTTTCCCCAAAGCTGCTTTGCCAGAACTGCCAAAGTTGATGGGTTGAGACTAGCTAAGGAGTTCAGAAGACTGGTTGGCCTGTTAAGTGTACTAAGCAGGCCCAAGAAATCAACAGTCTGTCAGCCCCCTAATGGCCCTAGAGAAAAGTCTTGCAATAATGACATGATCATGTCATTTATTTTCTTCTCATAGAACAAGCTAAAAATGGTTCTTAAATAGGTTACGCTAAGAAGTGGAGGCCCCTTCCTCAGAAGAGAATAATGAGAAGACTAGGACGTTAACGAATTATACATTTTGGTGTATTTAAGAATAGGGAGCAAACTGCCCACTCAAGTAAAGGAGTTATAGCCATATCACCATAAGGCCTCAATTTATGTCCAAGGGAGCCTGGCAGCTCTCTGCACTCCTGTGGGAACACACTGACCCAATGGAGTTTGGTTAACACAACCAGGCATGGGAGATGAGGACCTGAACAGTGGAAGAGCCTGAGGTGTCCACACCTGAGTGCTGCCTAGTAATGTGTCAAAGGCAAAGGAGAGAGCGCCTGAAAGAAGCCTTCTGTCTTCTCCCTGTTACACTAGGACAAATGAGAGAGCGCACCAGACTGAGGGACTATAGACAGGTAACCAAGAGGCTGAATTTCACAGCACGGATGCTGGTGTTTAGTGTGAAGGCTGTGGATGTGGTAGACCACAGCTGGATTAGGGACCCAGAGACCAAGGTGGGAGCTGTCCTGGATCAGGGACTGAGGTGGAGCTGTCCTGGATTAGGACTGAGGTGGGCTGTCCTGGATTAGGACTGTGGTGGAGCTGTCTCAGGATTAGGACTGAGGTGGGCTGTCCTGGATTAGGACTGAGGTGGGCTGTCTCAGGATTAGGACTGAGGTGGGCTGTCTCAGGATTAGGACTGAGGTGGGGCTGTCTCAGGATTAGGACTGAGGTGGGCTGTCCTGGATTAGGACTGAGGTGGGCTGTCTCAGGATTAGGACTGAGGTGGGCTGTCCTGGATTAGGACTGAGGTGGGCTGTCTCAGGATTAGGACTGAGGTGGGCTGTCTCAGGATTAGGACTGAGGTGGAGCTGTCCTGGATTAGGACTGAGGTGAGCTGTCCTGGATTAGGACTGAGGTGGGCTGTCTCAGGATTAGGACTGAGGTGGGGCTGTCTCAGGATTAGGACTGAGGTGGGCTGTCTCAGGATTAGGACTGAGGTGGGGCTGTCTCAGGATTAGGACTGAGGTGGGCTGTCCTGGATTAGGACTGAGGTGGGCTGTCTCAGGATTAGGAATGAGGTGGGCTGTCTCAGGATTAGGACTGAGGTGGGCTGTCCTGGATTAGGACTGAGGTGGGCTGTCTCAGGATTAGGACTGAGGTGGGCTGTCTCAGGATTAGGACTGAGGTGGGCTGTCTCAGGATTAGGACTGAGGTGGGCTGTCCTGGATTAGGACTGAGGTGGGCTGTCTCAGGATTAGGACTGAGGTGGGCTGTCTCAGGATTAGGACTGAGGTGGGCTGTCTCAGGATTAGGACTGAGGTGGGCTGTCCTGGATTAGGACTGAGGTGGGCTGTCTCAGGATTAGGACTGAGGTGGGCTGTCCTGGATTAGGACTGAGGTGGAGCTGTACTGGATTAGGACTGAGGTGGGCTGTCTCAGGATTAGGACTGAGGTGGGCTGTCTCAGGATTAGGACTGAGGTGGGCTGTCTCAGGATTAGGACTGAGGTGGGCTGTCCTGGATTAGGACTGAGGTGGAGCTGTCCTGGATTAGGACTGAGGTGGGCTGTCTCAGGATTAGGACTGAGGTGGGCTGTCTCAGGATTAGGACTGAGGTGGGGCTGTCTCAGGATTAGGACTGAGGTGGGGCTGTCCTGGATTAGGGACTGAGGTGGGCTGTCCTGGATTAGGACTGAGGTGAGCTGTCTCAGGATTAGGACTGAGGTGAGCTGTCTCAGGATTAGGACTGAGGTGGGCTGTCTCAGGATTAGGACTGAGGTGGGCTGTCTCAGGATTAGGACTGAGGTGGGCTGTCTCAGGATTAGGACTGAGGTGGGCTGTCCCTGGTGGTGGTTTGTGAGAGGCTGGAAAGATGAAGGGAAGAAACAGGACAAAGGGAAGATTCTGCCGTGGGTAGGGAAGGGAAACATTACAATCCAAAGCTCTTTTTTTAGATGTGTGACCTCTTACTACTGTTCACATTATTCTTTGTGTAATGATGTGTAATGAACATTTTAGCTCTACCTCTCTTCACCCCCCCCAATATTTTTTCTATAGTATGTTTTTGAGGTTTTTCTATTTGGTGTGCAAGCTTCAAAGCTTAGAAAGTTGTGTCCAAAGAACTGATTAATAAGCATTTGAATTCCCCCAGTCTTCCAATAATATGAGCTTTAAAGGCAGGGATCCAAAATAGGCACTGCATAATGATTCTTCAAGGAGTGAATGAATGTGGGCACTTCCCATCCTCAAGAGCTGAAGGACTGACGAGACAAATGCGGTCCAGTACTATGACTGGTGTTACAACAGAGCAAGTGTATTCTGTTTACAGAAAAGAGAAACCAAAGAGTCCTAGGCTTCCTTAAGAAACCTAGAGGGATAAGGAGGCAGTCGGGCGGGCTGGGTGTGGGGTGCGTCGGAGGGTGCGTCGGAGCTCAAATGGCACCACTGTAGGCCCAAGGGAGAATACAAGGTCCTTATTGACAGACCCAGTGTGAAGTTTAAAGCAGGACTCAAGGGCGGTTCACCGTGCATTCCCACCTCTCTGGGGTCTTGCAAATGCTATTGGTTCTCTACTCTAGTCCACATGTGTGCTCGTTATATTGGATGTGGAATCCGGGGATCTGAATCACCTACAACTCTAACCTTGTGCAATAAGCAAAGCAGAGACAGTGACGAAAAGGTCATGGAAGCAGCTGCTGTGCTAACCCATAAACTCATCAATCTGAACTTACATTTGGGGTATGATATGAGCTGTATTAATCACATATATGCACCAAGGAGCTAAGGACAATAACAGATCTGCATTCACAGTCCCACCCATCCACGGTCTCTATGCCCTATTCCAATGTAACACTTACACTTTGCATGTAACACATTGGTTTACGTAACAGCCTTCAGGATAAGTCTCAAATGGAACAATTTAAATAAATGAAGGAATAGGAACATATGAAGGTGAGCATGCAAGACACAGAATGCTTCGAGTCGATTAAAATAATGATGCACTTCTGACTGAAGGCAAAACTTGAGGAGAGGAGGGAAGGAAAGGGGAAAGAGAGGGAGGGGAGGGAAGGGGAAAGAGAGAGGGAGGAAGGAGAAGACACAGGGCTTTTTAAGTCAGAAATACAACCGGACTCCTTCTGCCTTTAAGATTCAAATATTTCCAAATGGAAAGAGGAAATGAGTTCCTTCTGGATGAAATGGTAGCTCCACCTCAGGTACAAAATGATCCTGACTGAAACAGTCAAAAAACCAGAAAGTCGGGGGAAAGTTGAATGAACAGGTGAAACCAGAGAAGGGCATCTTCAAGTGTGAGCAATTTTTGTTCACTGTAGAGGGCCAGCTCACGACCCTGTACAGGAGAAAGGGGCACGACTCCAGGGGGCAAATACACAGACATCACAGTGATGGTGGTTTGTCAGATGCAGGATCAGTGGGAGAGAATGGGAGGCAGACACAGACCAACAAGTACCAGCGTGTCGACAACTGGCCAAGGTGGCAGACAGGAGGCCCACTGAGCAAGTGGCAGTGAGACTGTAAGCTGATGGAAAAGAAAAGAAAACAAACTACTGTTATACACTCTTTGTTTCCAGGAAGAAGGTGATTTAAGATCAGCTATTAAAATAAGGTTTGGATTGATGGGGTTAAAAAACCTTGTAGAGCACCTACATGTTCAAATGTCTTCACTTTTCTAACAGCAAAAGTCTAAAAGCAAGATGGCTAGATGGTGGAGACCTGTCATCTTCCAACACAGAAAGAGTTCAAGGCCAGCCTAGGTAAATCACTGACACCCTGTGCAGTGGTCTGAATAAGAATGGTCGCCATAGACTCATATACTTGAATGTTTAGTCACCAGGAAGTGTTAGTATCTGAGAGGATTAGCGGGATTAGGTGTATGGCCTTCCTGGAGGGAGTGTGTCCCTAGCCCACCCCAGGCCAGGCTGTCTCTGTCTCTGCTTATGGGTCAGGGATGCAGCGGAGATGCTTCTCCAGCACTGTGCTTGCCTCTTGCCATGACAATAGTGACTTAGCCTCTAAAACTATAAGCCAGCCCCCAATTAAATGCTTTCTTTTTATACAGGTTGCCATGGTCACGGTGTCTCTCACAGCAATAGAGCACTAAGTCAGGAGGTGGCACCAGGGAGCAGGGTACTGCAGAGACAGGTCTGACCATGCTGCTTGTTGGAGGAACATGGAAGAACCGGGGACTTTGAACTAGGGACGTGGTTGCAGACTTTAAGCAGGGCTTAACTGGTTATCCTAGTAGGAGAATGGAGACAGTGCAACCAGCTCAGGAAATTTTGGAGGGGAGGAATATTAGAAAGAAGCTTACAGACCATTCTTGTGATATTTTGGCAAAGAACTCACTGCTTTCTGCCATTGTCCTAAGAGTCTGCCGGTGGTGGCTAGATTGGAGAGTTTTGGATAAATGGCACCAGCAGAAATTTCAAGACAGCATTGTACTGACTTGGTCATGTTATTAGCAATCACTCTTATGTTCAGTGTGAAGAGAAAAAGAGCATGGGAGTGTACTGGAGCTAAGGCCAGGGCCCAAGGAATTCAAAGTTTAGAGAAAAGCCTCATGCTAAATGGAATAAAGGGATTGGTGACCTCAGGGAAAGACCCCACCTAGCTAACTAGCTAAGCTTCCAACCTGTGAAAAGGAATTAAAGAAAAGCTTAAGCAGTCAAAGAAACTTCAGCCCTTACATGGGACCCAACTGAAGTCAAGGATACAAGGAAAGACAGTGAGTGAGTGAGGCTGGGGCTTGTGTCAGGACTTTTTGCATTGGAGGCTCAGAGAGGCCATTGCTTGCCCTGGAAACCCTGCCAGAGTCCTGGGTACATACCAAGGAAGGCCACTGAAAGGTGTGGAAACAGCCGACAGAGGAGTGTGCCGCCACACTGAGCACAGCTGACAGGAGCTGGCCATCTCAAGAGCACTTGGATAGCAGACACGAAGAAGCGGAGCTTCAGTCTTGTCCTGGTCCAGTATTTCCTCCCTCTGAAATACTAATGTATATTCTCTGTCTCTGTATTTTGGAAGTGTGTGACTTGCTTTTTGCTTTTGTTTTTATAGGGCTTACAGTTAGAGGATTGCCATGAGTCTCAGAAAAGAATTTGGACTTATAAACAGTATTGAGATGGTGAAACACACTAGGGAGACTTTAGAAGTCGGACTGAATGCATTTTGCATCATGATTTGGCTATAAGCCTTTGGGGGCCAGGGAATAGAATGTGGTGGTTTGAATAGGAACAGCTCCTAGAGGCTCAATTATTTGAATGCTTTTACCAGGGAATGACACTATTTGAGAAGGATTGGGAAGTATGGCCTTGCTGGAGTAGGTGTGGTTTTGTTGGAGGAAGTGTATAAAGAGGGGTGGGCTCTGGGTTCAAAAGCCTATACTAAGGGCAGGTTCATGTGAGCATGCTCTCCTTCTTCCTTCTCATCAGGACGTAGCTCTCGGCTACTTCTCCAGCACCATGCCCACTACGGCTGCCATATCCTCTGCCATGATAAGGAAGCAAGCTTCTGAAACTATAAACAAGCCCCCAATTAAAAATGCTTTCTTTTTATAGGGGTTGCCTTGGTCATGGCGTCACAGCAACAGAACACTGATTAAGACACCCTGTGACTAAATACTTAAGCAAAAGGAATAGGAGCTGGCGGGGCAGAACATCTGCCTAACGGATGCCAGTCCTAGTACTGGGGAACAACATGAAAGTCACTTTCAATAACTGTCAATGGAAGAGCAGAAAATTACATCATGATAATTTCAGATACAAAATCAACACAGGCAGGAAAAGATCCCTACATGTGAGCATGGTAGACGCCTACAACCTCAATACTGCAGAGCTAGAGATGGACAGAGGCCCATGAACTAGATATTGAACAACCGAGGCCACAGAGTGAGACCCTTTCTCAGAAAACCAAATTAACTCTCCTCACATCCACTAAGTTAAAACAACATGAAACAGCAAAAGAAAATGTTCACAATTCATAAACAGCATTATGCTATTATTTAAAGTTTAAAAATTCAGTATGTACGTACCTACACCTTATCCTATAGACACCTACTGAAGTTGTTATCAGGTTGCAAGCACCTTTTAAAGCACAGGAAGTGGAAAAAACACAGCAGCCTCAGAAAAGTGAGCCCACTGGGGCAGGTGAAGCTCTTGCTGAGACAAGGAAAAGACACAACAAAGCCTCCTTAGGTGACCACTCAATATTAAAAGAATGGATGCAATTACAATCAGTTAAAGCTGGATGACTATGTTGGTGGTCACATTACTCACCATTTAAAGCACTGCACATTCTAAAGCGCTGACAATGATCTTACCTGCCTTTCCACATTTTTCATCTTTCTCTAACTTGTAACATTCTGGTTTTTTGTTTTGTTTTGTTTTGTTTTTGAGTTTATTAAGAAGTGTATCTCTTGGGAGCTGAGGAGATATCTTAGTATGTAAAGAAGCATGAGGATTTGAGTGCAATCTCCAGAAAGCATGTAAAAACAATGTAAGTGGAAATGTGTTCTGTAATCTCAGTGCCGGGAAGTGGAGACAGGAGGATCCTTGGGACTCACTGGCCAGCAGTCTAGCCTACTTAATGAGCTCTAGGCCAATGAAAGAGTATGTCTCAAAGGAGGTAGGCATCAATTCCGGGAAAAAAAGCCAAGGTTCACTTCTACCCTACATTGTACATATATACACATGTGCTTTCCCACACACAGACAAAGAGACACATGCAAAGAATATCTTCATTTTTAAAAATGCACAGACTTTAAAATTACAGCCCAAAGTATATAGTGAAATATAAACATATGCACAGGAAAATATGTACTCAGCATGTCAAGCGTGTTCTCCGTTTTGTTCTCACATATTTAAACAAATGAGCTCAGCAAAACTCCTACTTTTATTATGGTAACATTTTAAAATAGAAGCTAAAAATAAAAAAAAACAACAACAAAACAGCCTTTTGTTGCTCTTGGGGCTTGAATGAATGTTCCCATTGTATGAGTGATCCCAGAGTAATAAACCCTAAGATTATGCTTTGAATGGATTGCATTAGCATTACTCAGTTTGAACCCAGAAATTGAAACTGGTCTCTGGACTGTCAGACTTAGATCTTTCTGTGCCTGTGTGCCTGGTGTCCAGAGGGAGGTTTGGGTTCCTATCAGATGGAGAACGACCTGTTCCTTAGGTTAATCAAGGTCCTTCCCAGAGTAAAATGCTGCACAGCCCTAGACTGAAGATTATGCCTTATTGGCAGGCCGCCAGTCATCACTACAGGGCCTGCTCCCATCCTCCCATCAGTGACTCCCCCGTGCCCTTCCCCACCAGTACTGAGCACTTTTCTAAAGCTCACTATTTTACTCAAGTCCATTCAGGAGGCACAGAACTTGGAGTGACCTTCAGAATCTCATCGGTTAACAGTGATCTGAGGTTGAACCCAGCCCTGTTTTGGAAGGAACATTTTATACAATTTTTGTACATCTAGAAGTTTATCTCACTAAGTACCTTACTGATCACTCAAGCTCCCAGCTGTGTTGAGGACCAAAGGTGGCAGATGAAGACAAGATTATTTCTGTGTTTTGTTAGTGTGGCTGTTCCTACAGCATTTTTAAAATTCACTTTTTAACTTGTATGTAAAACCATAAAAATTTTACATTAATGGAGTAACCTGCAATATTTTGACATATTTAAATTGTGTGATATTTAAATCAGGTTAAGCATCTACCTCCCTAAACATCTATCATTTCTCTTCTACCCATCTACTTATTTATTTATTTAGATTTGCTGGTATTTTTAAATAGTCAATAAAGCTCCCAATGTAAGCTTAGACCATAGGTGATTCTGAAAAATGGTCTGTTCTACTTACACTGTTTACATATGGGGAAAGTAAAGCATTTGCCAATCCCAATGGTTACATAAATTTACAAAAATAGACAATTTCAGAATGTGTTATCTGGCCTATCATCTGTATTTAGCCTTCAGTGAAAAAAGTCATTTTTGTACAGTGATCCTTCCAAGTTCCTGCTAGCTCACATCATCATCACTCATGTCAGCTTCCCCTGCAGGGGTATACCATGAACAGTGGCTTAGTCCCTGCTGGTAACTGCTAGAGCAGAGTTGGAACTTAGTCCTACTGAGCCACTGACTGAGTTTGTAGCTGAGGCTCTACCATGTGTCTGTCTACATCTTGATGTGGCATGGGTGGCACCGAGCTACATCCCCAGCCTGCGATAACATTTGAGGAGAGATACATCAGTTCAGTTCACGTCAACATCCATCTCGAGAGAGTGCATTACTTTCCCAGTAAGGAGCAAGACAGCTTTGTTACTATGGCCTAAAAATGAAAAGATACTATCACATTTTCTCTCTTGTAAGAACTTCAAGCCAAGGAGGTGAGATGGCATGAGTTTGACCCCCAGGATCCCCAAGACAGGAGAGAATAGACTCCCTCAAGCTGTTCTTCAACCTCCACACAGGAAGGTGACAGACAAGTGCCCACTCGCCAAGTAAACATACATTTAAATTTTATAATTGTAAAAACCTCTTCAAGTTCAGCTTTTCATATTAATATAGTCTTAAATATTAGAAAAATTTTATACTACAGTGGCTATGGTTTTAATTATGTATTTTAAGAACACAGTGGCCGATAATGGTATGAAAAGCAAGCAAACTATATAAAACCCCAAAAGACTGGTACTATAAGGGATGGATTAGTGTTGACTCAATTGAAAGTAAGTGAAAATAACTAATGATAGGCCTCAGATGGATATGGCTATTCTATTTGTTACCGTTAGTACATTATATTTCTGCAAAACAGCAGTGTTCCCTAACTAAGAGCAATCTAGATGTCTAGAGACTGGGCAGAACACTACATAGCCACTAAATAAACTGAATTTGGATGACTACTTAAAGGAGAATGCACAATTTTATGTGAATAGGATTATATACATAAAATAGAAAGAAAATAATAATTATAATAAAAAGTGTTAGTATCATGTGATCTTTTAGAAATGAAAAAATGTTGCTTATTTTATACTGAAAACTTGCTCACAAGCTATGAGAACTTTTGAGCTGTTTTTAGAGTGTGACTGGAATCACGGGATTATAAACTTTTCAGTGAGTGGAGCACTCAGCCCTAAATGGGATGTCTTCATCAAGCTCTTCCCATCAAATCTCAGGGTCTGTGTAGAAGAGGAAGCAGAAAGACTCTAAGAGCCCAAGATGATGGATGACGATAAGGAAACCATAAGCAAGCATAACAGGAGTGAAGCATATCTGAACCCAGATACTGTGGCTCACAGCAGCATAAACACACCCTCATCAGGTTCAAGCCAGAGTCCCAGCAATGAGACAGGGAAATGGACATGGGCTCCCACCCCAACAAAGATACCTACTTGCAAAGGGAAAATCAGTTTTCTCCAGTGGACTGTCAAGCACACTCCAGGGCAGGCTCCACTCTCAGGAGTAGTTGACCAACACAAAATGACTTCATGGCATATGTGTGTGTGTGTGTGTGTGTGTGTGTGTGTGTGTGTGTGTGTGTCCTCTGTTTTAGAATTCTGAAAAAAAAAAATCTTACTGGTATTGTTTGTTTTAATTATTCTTTAAGAGAGAAAACCCCATAAAGTTGAGGGTCACAGAGGAGAGGAGTGTATGGAAGAAGTTAGGAGAGGGAAAAATATGATAAAAATACATTATATGAAACAACTTTTCAAATAAATACAAAATTGAGAAACCACCAACTTAAGAGTAAGCAAAGTCTTCATAAAATGGGTATACAGAATGCTAATCACAGAAGAACTGCAAAGCCTTCGATTGCATTAAAATATATTAAAAGACACCTCTGGAGAGCCAAAGGAGAGGTATGTGCAGTCTGCACACTCAGCCAGGGAGGTCCATACACAAGGAAGACAGAAAGGAACTCACAGGAAGAAAGGTATTTGATAAGCTTTTCACAAATAGAAATTGATGTTCAGCAAATAAGTGGCATTTATTTTCACTAGTCACTGGGTAAACTAACACAGAATACTACCTCATAAAGAAACACATGGCTCAAGGGAAAACAAAAGCAGACATAATTGTTAGTGGGAATGTGGCATACCAGAACTCTTGGACATTTCTGTTGGAAACCTAAATTCTTATTCACCAAACATAAGCAGATGCCTGTTCCATGGTCCACCAATTTCTCTCCCATTAGAAGCATGCAGATATAACCACTAAAAGACAACATTCAGAACAGGCAAGTACTGGAAAAATTACTTAGCTATCTCACAAACAGACTAGTGATAAAGTATAGTGGGTACACTAGAGTGGTGAGCATGAACAAAAGAGAATGATGTGTACGGATGGATCTCACAACAGGACAGCAAATCAAGGACGTCCAGCCACAAAGCACATTCTCATGGTCTTTCAAAACCAGCTGCAGTAAAATAGAAGAAGCACCTGACTGCTCTCCTCATCTTTCCGTTCACGGTCTCCAGGGCTGACACAGCATGTCTTTTACCACTGAGCGACTGCTGAAGATGCCTGGCCTCAAGCAAATTCCTCACTTATCCAAAAATGTGCAGTCTGCCCCCCCTTGCCTCTGTCTTCTCTCCACTTTCCCGAGGAGGCTTCTTTATTCCATCAGGAACACTGGGATGTGTTCGCACAAACTAGGGGACTTCTGATTTATTAGTAAACTGTCCCTAGTGCAACCCGTTACAAACTAAGGAATCAACAGTAACACAAATCAGAAATGCTGGTGTAGCATTTGTAAAGAAATCCTCATCAAACAGACTAGTGCAAAATAGTTCTCAAGCTGCTAAGTCTGTCTACTGCACTATCAATAGGCTAACAATCACTGGAGCCCACCAATTTATACACATTCTTATCTTGAATGTGTTCATCAGCTAACCCGGGAAATCCCCAGGGCCGCTCCCCAGGAGCTGATGAGCTCACAGGTGCCAAAGATTCTTGGAGACTCTCTCTGGGTACAGGAGACATTGCTGTGACCCCAGTGGCTTCTAGAGGACAGCTCTTACAGATGTTTTTCCTATGTCCAAGGGCTCAGTCATAAGATCAATAGAGCTGGGCCAAAAATGGCAAATAAAGAATGGAATCTCTTGAAACTAATGCTCAGATGCAGGGCTGCTCTGCCCTGTCTGCTCACTTCTTCCTTGGCACTTCAATTACCTTCCAGGTCCCTCTACCAATTCTCTGGACTTTCTACTCCTCTGAAATCCAGAGAATAATGCAACCTGTGCTGAAATCACCCCTGGGTGCTCACTCCTCACATTACTGCCCTGTGGAATTTGCTCAGGTAGCAGAACAGAACATCATGGCAGTACTCCTGAGTATCCTCAGAAAGTGGAAGAGCTTTCAGGAAGCCGTGGAAGCAGCCAGGGTTCCATACCCAGGGCCACAGTGGGGAACAAGATCACCTCTCACTCTTGGTTTTACTCAAGACAACTTTAAAGTTCTGAAAACGACTTTCCTAGCTGGCTTGTAAAACAGCACTGTCCCCAAGTTAAATACATCACCATATATTAGATTATAAATCTACAGATCCTCAGAGTAAGTCCACCATAGAGAAGGGATCTGAGGGGAGGGTGGGTACAGGCTGCCCCTCCCTGCACAGTCCCTGATGCTTCTAGAGACTTCCTTACTGCCAGGCTAGAGCTTGTCCCTCTGCTGTTTCCTCAGGGTCTCCTGGTAAGAGGGTTATGTTTTCCAGGGACAAGGCAGCTCTGAAATTTCTTCTCTTTTCCACAATCACTGGGACTCATGTGCCTTTGCTCCACCAGAAAGTGGTTCTTTCTGCCTCCATCTGCATACTCCAACCACATTTCTAGTTTTAGCTAGCTTTTAACCACTTAAAACCTATTTTCCCAACAATTCTGCTTTTATACCCCATCCCAAGTCAAACTCCCCTCCTGCCTCATGTAGCAATTGGAAAAACTATGTTTAGGTTAAAAAGAAGATCAGTTGCCCCACAGATACATCTTGGCACCAGGTCTGCTGTGAGCTCATAGTCTGAGCCAGTTGCTAACTCACTTGTAGATTTAGGTGTTCTTTCTTGAAGCAAAGTGAGGTTCCCACAGTGGTCACCTGAACCTGAAGGATTACTCCATTAGAAAGGACAAGTTTGGCAGGAGGGGATGGCAAGCCACTTGTGAATTGTATTTTATAGGTATGAAAGACACGGAAGCAAATGTGGAATGAAGTTAGGATTAGTCACCGGAACAGCTGGCCAGCGAAAGCAGCAGCAGGCAGCAGGCAGCAGCAGACAAGTGCAAGCAAGCCCAGCAGTCTAATGCCAAAGTCAGTGTTTGAGTCTGCACTGTCAGCAGGTACTGGTAAAAGACAAGACAGATGGGCGAAAGGAGCCCCTGGTAGGACAGGGACCCGGGAGGACAGAGACCCAGGAGGATGGAGACCCGGGAGGAAAAAGACCCGGGAGGACAGCCTGGGAGGACAGAGACCCAGGAGGACGGAGACCTGGGAGGATAGAGACCCAGGAGGACTGACCCAGGATGACAGACCTGGGAGGATGGCCACTTCCTAGATTGTGTGGGAAGGCAAACAGCAAAACCAAGCAGGGCTTTGTCCAGAGAACATTATGACAGGAGTCCTTCAGATATATATTAAGTAGCAAAAATATGAATCTCAAATGTGGGGAAGGAAAAGTTACCTGCTACTCATGCACACTTGGCAGTAATTTTTTATTTTTTAAGCAGGCAGCTTTCACGTGCTCTTTTGGAAAGTTAGTCTCATTTTGGGAAAATACTTGTCTTCTTAGCAGGTGGTGTCATGACACCATTCTGGGGAGCGCTCATTTTCTAACAGTCACCAGCTCCTTTGTCCCTGCTCTACCAACAGTAGCATAGGCCAGCTGAGAACAGGTTTGGTGACAGCCTCCCTAAATCTGATAGAAGGAGCTAGAAGACAGGTAATAACAAAGGCTCTAGGATGTGCAGAGAATGTGTCCTGTGGTTCTGCAGAGCTGAATGTTGAGCCCTTCTGAGAATCATTTCTGGGTTTACAATAGGCCCTTGTGTTCTCTGTTTGTGAACAGGGTCAGCTGGCAGCTGTTACATTTCTTGGGGAGTTATTGCAGCCAACACTGAAACAAAACCAAGCATAGGATTCCCTAAAAAGTGCAAAATGGTAGGCAGTCTGCCCAGCAGAGCCCTGCCCGGTTATCTAGCAGCTGTAGAGCAAAGCACTTGAGCAGTACACATTAGTAGGGGTGTACTGGCAGGGCTAGTCATGTCTCTGTCTCCACAACAGCCACTTACCCTCTATGGTCCTCAGGTACTCTGACTCCAAAGGTGGAAAAGTGACCTGCTCAGACTATGCTACATTACAATCACTGGTTCATAATTCCTTTCCATTGAAGTATTTCCTCACTTCTGAAGATCATTAAAGTTCCATGTGCCTTATCGCAGGTGATTTGTATTAAGATAATCAGCAAACAGTACTTGGTACATATAGGGAGCTGCAGAAGCACATGCAGGTTGACCAATCCAGACTGCGCTATGTTTACCCTCAGTGACTTATAAGTACTAACTAACTGCTTCAGGAGAGCCAAGGTCCATGGAAAAGCAAAGCCGGGCACGGGGATGAGCCCTACACTCGGTTTTCTGGTAGAGCGAGGGCTAATCTTCATGATCAGTCTTCCCCAGAGAACCTCAGTTCTTTCTATGTCCCTTACTCCATTTTCATTGTCAATCAGGGTCCGGCTCTACCTTCCTGAAGAGATAAACCACAGAAGCAGACTAAACCCACATTCTTATCAGAGGAGCAGACTGGCCCAGTCAGTACAGACAGACTCTGCAGAACTCTAACAGATTCAACTGCTTCTAGCACACTAGCCATTTGAGGAACTACATCTCACATACAGAACCCCAGTGTTAGAAAGAGGAGGAACTCTTCCCATGCTGACAACTGGCCTATGGGCTGAGTGCCATGACACCATCCATCTAACAGCAAAAACACCACATGTCAAGCTAAATGGAATGATCAGTTAGCTTCTTATCTCAACACTTAGAGGAAAGAGCTTGGCGGAATAAATGAGAAGTTTATTGTTTACCTAATAAATACGGAGATTTTCTTTTCCCAGACTGTGTTACCAGAAGCAAATGGAATCTGCCTGTTCCATCCACTGTGGTGGGTTTTTTCTAAAAAGGTGACCTTGCTATACACATGAACTCACAGCAGTCCTTAAGGTCCTTCTCAGTTCACTGGCTAGAGCCATTTTCCATAATAAAGTATGGACCTGGACTCCATGAGTGAAGACAGACATGTAGGCAGTCTGAGCCGTATCATCACACACACACACAACTGTTCAACATGACAGATAGTTATCTTAAGGGAAACACAGCAAAAAGGAAAAAAGACACAAAAAATTATCAAGCTTGTAAATCTCTAAAGGAAGGAAAGGAAAACAGTGGGGACGCTGACTCGCATCCTCCTTCCTCTTTCTGTCCCCCTCCTCCCGCTCTCTTTCCCATGCTGTAGACCGCATCCCAAAACTCATTCTATCACAGAGCTCTACTGCCAGCCCTATCCATTCATGTTTTTCCCCTCTCTGGCAAAAGCTACAAAACACAAAAAGATGAGTAAAAACCGAAAAAATGCTTAACAAAAGCTAGATAGATTCAACATCTAAACACAAACACTAATGAATATAATATAGGTAGGTCATGCTGGGCATGATGGTGCACACCTTTAATACCAGCACTCGGGAGGCAGAGGCAGGCAGGTCTCCAGGACAGCCACCCTGAGCATGTCTGCTCTCTGACCTTTGCTGTGGACAGCCACCCTGAGCATGCCTGCTCTCTGACCTTTGCTGCCTTTCTTTTCTAGGAGGCAGCTGTATTCATTTCCCAGGGAAACAGGCAGCGGACAGCTGTCTTCCTTCATGGCAGCACACAGGCTCCATGGCCCTAGAGCACATCTGGATCAGGAAGCTCTGATCCGCGCAATTCCTACTTTGCTTAATTTTTAAAGTCTTCTAGGCATCTCCTTCTCACTTTTAACTAATATTCAAAAAAAAAAAAAAATGGGTCAAAAGGCCACAAGGAGAAAGGTCACTGAAACAACAAACATTTTACCCTAAAGTCCCCGACTTTCTAGGAAAGCCCACCTCCAGTCTACTCTTGTGCAAGCACAGGAGGAACAGATGCTGCCCGGGTGAAAACCTCTTTGCCAAGAAAATTGCTTGCAGATTCTGGGTGCTCTGCTGTCATGGAGTTTTGCTAGGGTCAAAAGCAGCTGCCTATGTGTGATCCATATGTTGCCTTTGTTTTTAATAGAATTTAGTGAGTTTAATATAATTTTGCAGTAATCTTAGCACTCAGAAGGTTAAGGGAGTTAGATCGCTGTAAGTTTAGACCAGTCTGGGCCTGAGACAGACTATGCTTCAGGAAAATAAATAAATAAATGTGTATAATTTAGTCTCTAAGAACAGCCAAGTTTAAGAACTGGTTGGCAAATCTTGGGAAACTTAACAATTGGCACTTGAGAACTGACAGCCCCCACTCTTGTCCTGCGGGGCCAATCAGATTCTTCCAGAGCAGCTCATAACTCCAACTGTTTGGAGGCTGCAGTCTGGGCTTGGTTCTGCTCCTATTTCTGTATCCACTTCTGATCTACAGTGTCTAGAATGCTTGCCTCCTCTTGCATGACTGAGGAAAGCTTTGCTACAAAGTGGTCCCGAGTGCCTCACGATGTTGTGCAGACACCATGGAGGGAACTTACACAGATCTAGAGCCCTGGCCCTTGATAGGATTAAGAGGAGGAGAGCCAGAAGACACAAGAAGTTCCCACTGCCCCAACAGCACACTGTTTCACAGTCCACTTCTAACTAAGTATGTGTACATGCTAAATGATGATTAAAAGTACAGTACTCAGGTAAGCCAGGGGCACAGTCATGCATTTCAAGTACCACGCAATACACAGAACCGCGTGTGCCTTATGTGCATGGGAGGGAGCATGCTGGGCTTCATACTAGCATCACCACAGGCATGTGAGAGCCCTCTTATAACTGGTTTGGGATGGCTACCATATCTGTAGGCTGGAGATATTTGTTAGCTCCATTATAACCCCAGGGGATCACATCTTTCATAAGAGAAATGCCTCTAGGAGGCCTGTAATCTCAACTAGCCAGCAGCTCGCTCCCTTCTCTCAGCCCTCAGCCTGAAGATTAATTTCTTGATGTCTGCCATCTAAAATCCTTGAACTCTAAACAATCCGTTCCTTGGGGTCTTCTATAGGCAGCAACTGTCGTTGATGTCTTATCTCAACCATGACGCAGATATGAGCCTGAGATGGTTACCATGGCTGCGATGGACCTGTTTTCCATGACTGTCCATTTGACTTTACTTTGCAACACTCTTCTAAACTGACTAAATAATCTCCCGAGCTTCCTCTAATTTCCACAGGTCTGGCTCACACGGGTTGCTGAGGCGGTTCTCTTCTTCAGGTATCTGTGCCTGTTCTGTGAGTGGTGAGGAGTTTGTGTCCAGTACTACTGAATTGCTCAAGTTTTTATTTTCTACCCAAAACGGATGGAAGACTTTAGATTTAGATCTCCTATGGATTCCTTGTCATTTGTCAGATACTCTTGTGGTCACTGGGTGGTATAAACTGGAAGGGCTTGGCAAGGGAGATCACAATAGTTTTACTCTTGTCCAAATGATTCCCCCATGTCTTCAGTAACATAAGCAGCAATAGGCATATCTATGTCATATGTATGCATGAATCATTATACAAACACACACATACTACATGTGTAAGATATTGTATGCACGTACACAGATGTGTTGACTGCATTTTCTATGTCCATGAGATACTTAACATTGGCTAAGGCCTGGATGTAACTCAGTGGTAGAGCTTGCATTTACCATGTATAAAGCTCTAGGTTTAATCCACAGCAACAAAAACTAAGCTGATCCTGAAGTCGTAAGATCTCTCCATCAGCTCTTGAGTGAGTGCATCCTGAGTCTTATTCTACACTCTGCTTCCCTTGCTTTCCACCAGAGTTTGTAACCCTGAGCAGGGAACAGACTGTCTCCTCACTCAGCCACTTAGGTTGTCTTTGCTCCTTCTTCCTCAGCTATGTGTCCGTATCACAGCCGTTCACTGAAAACAGAGAAGGAGAAGCAATAATAACAAACCTTGGGCTCTCGAGGGCTGCTCACGTCTAGGATGATCCACGCAGTTTCACGTTCAGCCCGTCAAAAGACCTGGAAGTGATTTCAAAGTCACTATCCTAATAGGTGTCACTTCCAACCTACCTATTACCAGCCTTTGAAATGTAGAACTAAAAGCAGACTGGACAGATCAAATACTATAGATAAAAGCATTTTATAAAGCACACAGTCCTAAGGAAACAGAAGGTGAGGGTGTTAAAAATGGATTTGGACATGAAATCTCCCAAACTCACTCATTCCAACAGTTTCCTAACGTTGGAAAAAACAAAACAAAACAAGAAAAAAAAAAAAACCCAAACTGATCCAGATCCAGTTCACCATCCTACAGGGATCAGCTCGGGCCAGCTGAATTTAATCAAGCCACTCTCCATACACACATGACTGGAAACAAACCAAGGTTTGGTCACATGCCACTGTTGTTCACTCAAGGCCACTGTACCCACTTTCTTAGAGGCTGGTTGGAAATTATGTGATCAAATTTGAGTACAACGTTTTGAGAATTGTGTGTGGTCATTCTAACAAAGAAGAGCTTTATATTTGTGGCTGACTTACTCTTACCAGTAACTCATCAATTGCTAAAACAATCGCAATAACAGAAGGGTACATAAACCAAAAGAAATGTTAATGTGTTAACTGAATGCATATATAACTGAAAAAATATATTTATTCTCATTGATTAGATACAGACAAGAATATGCAAGAGAAACACTGCTTTAAAAAAAAGTCAGCTAATGAGAACTGTTCTCTCCCTGTAAATCCCGTGTGTATAATGCCACTGAGCTACATCCCAAATCTATCAAAACCTTTAAAAACTGAGGCTGCTCAGGTAAGGAGGGTCAGGTTATGTTACATCCAAGCCAGGTGTTTTAAAGATCTATAAAACTCACTGAAATAATTCAAACCTAGGCAAACCTTTCTACAAAAGTAAGGTTCACAGAGATGAGCTGGTAGTAAGGGCTGTGATACGATCTCAGCGCCTTCTGCTTACTAAGTGCTTGAACAAACAGAACCTTATTTGGACTTTACAACATCATGAACTAGAAAGTCCTGGCATGCTGATAAGGGGATTAACTACAATAATGAATTTGAATATGTGTCAGAATAGAATATGATAAATTGCCCAAGGGCAGAGATTATACACTAAGTGCTTCAAGCCTCTTGACGTCGTATGAGCAAGGGCTCAATACACATCTATTGAGCTAAACCAAAGAGACAATGCATCCAACCCCAATTTCATAAAACAAAGGAAAAGGGGTGCATGTGTTGGCTTGTTGCTCACTCTATGCCAAAAAAGGGGCTGTAGAGATGTAAGACTTATTTTACTTAATGACTTTGACTAAAACACTTTGTGTGTGTGTGTGTGTGTGGGGGGGGGGGGTCAGAGAACAAACTCTAGAGTGTATCCTTACTTTCCATCTGGTTTGAGAGGGTCTCACTCTGCCACGTGTATGGTGTGGTAGGCTAGGCTGCCTACAAGTTTCCAGGAATCCTCCTGCCTCCAGTTCTTATCCCACCATTGCTCACTATGGTACCACAGATGCACAATACTGCATCCAGTCTGACACAGGTTCAGTCTGAACTCAAATCTTCAAGTTCCCATGGCAAGCACTTGACCCATGGATACATCACCCCAGCCTTATTTTTACTATTTACACTGTTGAGATTTGTGTGACAAGCATGTACTATTTTAAAACTTCGTTAGTGAAATAAAAAAGTATATTAAACTTGTCAATGAAGAATTAATATGAATTTAAAAACAAAACCCTCTAATTACATATTTTTGGTGGGAAACAAAAGAGAAGACGCCGGGGGATCAGGCTGTAGCTAGATCACACTTGACCCCAAATTACTGTATCCTAAAAGGAAGCATAGCGAACCCAATAATAATGACCACTGTACTCAACTGACTCTTGTGGGATGCCACCAGATGGCAAGCAGTAAATGGTGCCCTAAGTTTAAAATTTACAAAATATCTGAATCTGTTTTGGCCAAAGTATGCCTTATATACCTCAATTGCAATCTCATACTTTGGACAGTTAAACAAAATGGCATTTTCTCAGTATCAAAAGTGTTTACTGCTGAGAGCCTGAAGCTTTATTACATTTAGCAAACAGTTAACTTGTCCTTATTTCCCCTAACTTGGAGGCACTTGGCTGCTGTTAAATCTGGCCAAGTAAAAAGATTCATTTTATCAGAGCTTTCAAATGGCCTATCAGAGTACAGACCAGATTCTGTAACTCAAATTCTACAAAAGGTCATTCTTCCCTCTTTGGGCTCATACCTCCTGATGGTTACAGGATACCCTGGCTGTCTACAATTATACTACTTCAAATAAAGAGAACACACTTCTTGAGAAACCCTGTTCAGTCAGCTAATATGCTCAAAGTCTCTTCCTCCAGGAAGTCTTCCTGGACCTCTCAAACTATCTCCTCATTTGTTCTGTCCCACACAACTCAAAGGGCTTCTCTTTCTAGCTCTGGGCCACACTGTTGGTGGCCACAGTAGCCACACTCGGGTCCCCTCAGGAGACCTCCGCCTTGATACTGAGCAGCTGCATGACCTCAGAGGAGAACTTTACCTGAGGGCCCCACAAGGCTGAGGGGTGTTGCTAGGTAGGCAAACACTCTGAACAGATCTTTCCCAAATGCAGGATCAGTCAATAGTAACGGAAAGACTGGGTATCCTCAGCCCCGGCTTAGTCTAGGTCCCTTCTCTGGGAGGTTCCCAAACTATTCATGCTCGAGACCAAAATACTTCCTAAGACCCATTCCACAGTTTTTGATCAGTAATTTTTTGCTTAGAGATAAAAAGAATTAGGTGTCAGTCTCTAAGAATTTATGGAATCTACATCTTAAGTTGAAGCATGAAGAATAACATTTTAATATTGACTTATGTCTAAAGGATGATTTGAAATATGTCTAAAGGTAGCTGTGGATAGAAATAAAATGGGTAAATGCCTTCTAGAGTTAAGACAATTAGTATATGGGCCAACTGTGTTAGAGGTATCAAAACTCAAGAGGACAGCAGCTCAGCGGTTAAGGCTACGAGCTACCAGGCCCGATGACCTGTCCTTAAACCCCCGTAGTGGAAGGAGAGATACGGAGAGATCTGACTCCAGAGAATTGTCCTCTGATTCCACAGATGCACAGTGGAACACACAACAAGGAAATATATATTTGTTTTTTTTTTTTTTTTTTTACGCCAAGTCCAAAATATTTCAGTCCTAACAAGTGTGATCACACAGAATTTATCATCTAAAGCAGATTTTTTTTAAGAGCGAAAGGGCACTATTAATAGCTTCTGCAGGACAACAGGTATGAAACAGGTACTCTAAGCAAGACACCAGCATGAGACCTTTGGCTTTGTAAACAAAATAAATAAATAAATAAGTAAATGGGTTCAAATGCTCAGCTTTCTCTGCCATAGTCTCACACCCTGATTTTGCATTAGAGGAAATGGGGTCTAGGATACACAAAATGTCTATACTCATGTGAAGATAAGGGCTATATGGAGCTGCTACAAGTCAAGTTTTTAATTTGTTAATGATTATGTGGGTCTCAGAACAATTTTTACATAATTTAGAATTCCACATCTGGAGCTTCACATTATTTCTGAGTTTTTGAGATAGGGACCCATGGTGTTGTTCTGGCTGGCCTGCACTCACTAGACAGATCAAACTGGCCCCAAATTAGTGGCTGTCCCCTGCCAGTGCACCCATGGGACAAGAGGCGCTGGCCACCACAGCTGGCTGCTTGTGTTAAAAAGATACTTTAGTATTATGGAGTGAAACTACTATACTTCATGCAGTTACAGTCCTGTTTAGTGTGAGGGTTGTGGGTTGCATTTCCAGTCTGTCAGAGATGCATCAAAAATTACACACAGATGGGACTTTAAAATACCAAACTCAAAAGTAGAAAATGCAATTTCTCTAAAGAGTAATTTTGAAAGATCCAAGAAAGTCCAAGTTGTATTACTGGCAAACAAAGACGTTTCAGGCTAAGAACAGTGCTGGAGTACCTTGTGCCTAGTCAGATGTGTGCGTGTACGTATACAAAACACACATGTAAGCACATATGCAAACGCACATGGAACACAGCTGCTCACATAAAGTTCAGCACTATATTCTTGCAGGTATCCAATAAAAGATGGACAAGTAGTGCAATTTGTTGGGAAAGCAAAACTTTCTGTTTCTTTTTTTCTTTTGTGAATGACAATAAATGAATTGCTATAGTTTATTGTAAAGTTTAAAACACTAAAGCAAATGTGGTTCACTGACTACCCAGCAGGAAATGATCACTAAACAGATGATGGTTAGATAGAACTTAAGACTGCTTTGAAGTACAATTCTAATATCAGTTAACAAAAGATTTATAAATATGAGACCAATTATATAAATCACTAGAAAGTGAAAATTTAGTAGTTATTTTTGAAAAACTGAAGGCTTGTGGTTTTGGAAGAAAACAACACGAAACAACTATCATGCAATAAACCTACTAATTGCTGCTTCTTTGAGACCTAAAATAAACTGTTCCTGTTTCCATCCCAGCCTAGCCCTAGGGGATAGCGAATTTACCTTTGATTTCCAAAGCATATCCGATTTCTTCCAGCCATCACAGAGTCAAATAACAGAGAGGATTAGATAGAGCAGCAGAGAATAACTCCAAGTCCAACACTGCACTGGAAACACCCGACCCAAGTCCTCTGAAATGTGGTCATTAATGCAGTCATGTACTGGACTACTGCATATTAACAAACAGTCATCTGGAAAGCATAAAACAAAGCCTGCACAGGAGACTGGGTATTAGCAGTATTATTTTCTGCCCACTAAGCAGCATGCATTTTTATAAAGCGTTTTCCAACTAGAAACAACTGAAGGAGTCATAACTCATTTTCCAAGATGAAGGGAGGAAACCAAAGGAACCATTCCTTCACAAACGGGGCGGAGGGGTGGCCAAAACAGATTTAAGCGGCTGCTTTGAACTCATTCTTCAGGTTCACAAACAAGCTACACTAATCTAAGCTTTTTCTACATGGACACAGTGATTTCTTTTCTCTTTTTAAAATTTAATTTTATTTATTGTTTTCGCCTGTCATCTATGCCTTTAGTAATAAAACGTCTGGCTTCCACATACTGCTGTGGGTTAGGTGAAGAAAATGTTTATAGAAATGACAGAGAATTATTGAGTGTGCTCACAGAACTGCACTCTGGCGAAGCCCAACTCTATCAGCACTTAGTGACCTTCGCAACAGCTCAGCACACTTGGAAACAAGGACCACTCATCTTCCTGGTGGGTGTTGGAATAGCACAGGCTCCTGCCACCCAAGTTCTTTGTTCCCTTTTCTGGTTTGATGAAAATCTGGGGAAGGCTGCCCCCTTGTGTTCATCTTGTGCAGCTGCACTTTAGTGGCCACCACTAGGGCCTGTATCATCCAGAAGTCTGGGAGCACAAACCAATCAGGGCCACTGTACTGAGACCTTTGCTGGGGCTTTTAGAGATACATCAGGAATTCTGATCTGCCCAAGTCTGGGACAACTGTTTTGGACCTCTCTGGAGGAAGAGCCACTTTATGTACCTAATCAGGATAAGGACTGCCTTCTTAAACTCCAGACAGAGTGATGCTTGTCCATCAAATGTCTCTGGCTGTGTGGAAGTGACCTGAGACAGTTTACACATAGAGAGGGCAAACATAATGGCACAGAGAACAGCATGAACAGGAGGACAGCCCAAGACACGAGCAAAGGAGGGGTGGGAGGTCCCTGAGAACCTGTATAGGAGAGGCAGAATTGTAAAAGATCACCCGACTCAACCTTATTTTGTATGAGGTCCTGAATTGGACACTCCATCAAGGTGAGCCTGCTGAAGGCCCACAGTGAGAAGCAGCACTGTCAGCAGCTAGTTATCCCATTGGCTGCCGAGGTAGATTCAAAGTAGGAATGGCCTACAAATAATGGGGAAGACTAAGACACAGGCCGAAAAATCTACTCCAGTGAGCAGGACAGAACCAGACAGTAAAGTGACCATGAAATGATTTGAGCAGATGACTAGGTTAGGAAACTAAGTCACAAAGCTTGTCTTTTCAGGACAGAATTTAATGTGAAAGGACAATGGTGTCGTGTGGATTGCTGGAGCTTGCTGGTTACCAGTCCAACTCCAGGTTCAATGAGAGACTCAGTGTCAAAGGCATAAGAGCAGATGTGCACTGGCACACAGACCCACATGTGTGCATCTATCCCCCACTTCACCCCAAAGATGGTTTATATCCCACCTTCCTCCAAATCTCTCCACCCCAAAGCTCAAGTCTACAGAAAGGTACAGATTAGGAAAAGGCTGTGTCAACACTGGAAAGGTCTCATGCAAATGCCAGACTCAGGAAAACCACATTAAAGGTTGCCAGGTGCTAGAGAATTAGTTCCTGCCACTAAGACAGCAGGTGGTCTCTCTGGAAGTTAAAAATAAGAGGCCCTGGGCTTCACAAAGACCTGCAATGAGACAGACCTGGGCAGAAATCATATCTCAGGAAGCCCCTTGAAAAGGGTTTAGGCTGCTGCTTGGTGGCTCAAGTTGAGATAGTTGTTTTAGAAACCACAAGAGGGGAGGCTTCCTCCCTCAGAGAGACTAGCACTAGGGCATGTCACTTGTCTGTGACTACTCACCTGGAGTTAGGGGGCTAGAATAACACAGGCAGAGCCTGAGTTACACACCTTTGTTCAGCTCTCTATTAAACTATAATTTTACCCATAAAAGTATCATCTACTATCTATACATAGTATATATTAATGTGCTCATGCATATATAAAAATCTAAGGATTATACATTACGCTGTTAACATGTGGAAATCACCTCTAAAGAACTGACCGCCATAGATTCTTACAAACTAAGCTGCATAGAAGAACATGATCATGACAGTTCTGCAGACAAAGTAAAATGCCTTAACGTCGACATAAGTAAACCAGACAAGCAAAAAGGACTTCAAGCTCACATGTAAGAATAAACACAAGAGAGTAGCTCCAACTGACAATGTGCTGAGATTAAACCAAATTCAAAAGTAAATTTATGAGCAATACAGAGATGTCTAGATCGTTAACAGCACGTTTTGCTCTTCCAGAGCATGGCTTCCAGCACCCATCCTGCATCCTGGAAGCTCACAACTACCTGTAACTCTAGCTCCAAGAGATCCAACACCCTTCTCTGGCATCCATACATCAGTCTCGCACGCACAGACACACACACACACACAATCAATCAATCAATCAATCAATCTTAAAGGATGTCTTGTAGTTTTTGGTCAATCTGAGAGAAGCTAGGGTTATCTAGGAAAAGGAACCTCAACTAAGAAAGTGCCTTCATCAAACTGGCCTTACACGTTGTCTGTGGGGGCATTTTCTTGATTAAGGATTGATGAGGGAGAGCTCAGTTCAATGTGGGCAGTGCTATCCCTGGGCTGGTGGTCCTGGTTCTGTAAGCACGCAGGCTGAGCGTCAATGGAGAAGGATCCAGTAAGCAGCACGCTTCATCGCCTCTGCATCAACTCCTGCCTCTAGGTTCCTGGACTGCTTGAGTTTGCACCTTGGCTTCCCTCAATGATGGACTGATCAGGATCCGTAAGCCCTTTCCTCCTAAAGTTGGATTTGGTCATGGTGTCTTTTTCACAGCAACAAAAACCTAACTAATACAATAAAAAGAATTGAAATCAAACAAAGAGACCAGCAAAACACACCAGAATAAAAAAATATAGCCTCGCAGCAGCACCAGGATACAGGGATCTTTCTCTCTCTCCCTCTTCTTTTTCATTTATTTTCCTGTTGCACTGCTGCATAATGATGAGCCAAGGGTCAGCACAGGCAATTCTAAAAATTTACTTATAAGCAAAGTGGTAGTAAACACCGAGGAAGGGGCAGTAAGACAGTTCAAATGTGCTGTGCATTTGCAGAGACGTCCATGTGAGGAAGTGTGTGTGTTATCCTGTCCACACTCTGGCAAAGTGGAGACAAGATGTGAGCTACACAGCACATTTCAGAAGAGCAACACAAGAAAGAGCATACCTTCCCAATGCATGGCAGAGAGGGAGGGAACCTGAGACAGAGAGGTGACAGTGAACCTCATGGCCCTTTCAGGCTACAGTACAAGTAATCACCATGAGCACTCCAGACTGACACCAGAGCTCTGCATAGCCCAGGAGTGTTCTGATAAGGAGACTCCTATGGGTTTTGAGGTGCTCCAAAAAGGCTTCTAGACAGCTGCAGGCTTCCCAAGACTGGGACCACTGTCTTCTGTTAAGAGATTCAGAATTTCCCTGCTCAAAAGCCTAGCCTCTTTCAAGGAAGGGAGAAGGGAGAAGTTTTGGTGTCCAATTTGAAGAACTCTTAATGATCTCACCATGGCCCCGAGGATTAGATAATCTTACCAAAACACGGTTGGCCAGGCATGGTAGTGAATGTCTATAATTTCAGCACTTGAAAGGCAGAGGCAGGAAAATGAGTTCAAAGCTACCCTCGGCTACCTAGCAAGGAAAACAAAGCCACATAACTATCTAAATCTTCCTCAACAAGAAATGTTCAGATTAAGACACAACTCCACTCTTACCTATCAATTTCTAGTATTTATTTCTATGTGTGTGTGTGATATGCATGTATGTGTTCTTGGACTAGTTATGCACTTTCTACTTTATTTACTGAAGCAATCTAGTATAGTTAGCCAGCTTGCTTTGGGGATCCCATGTCTGCCTCCCAAGTGCTAGACTACAGGGGGATTACCATGCCTACCTGGCTTTTATGTGGCTTCTGGGGATCTGACTCTGGACCTCATACTAGCACAGCAAGGTATCATTCAGCTCATTCTAGTATAATTATAACAGGGAGCTAAGAGCATGCTCTTTATGTGCCTAATTACACTGTAACCTTTGAAAAGGCAGAAGCTGCTTCTGTTTCCTCCCTCCCATGCTCAGTGACCATATCAGTTAACTCATCTGCTCAGTAACATACACAGGCTACACAAGAGCAATTAGCCGTGGAGACTGGTGGGGCCTAGTCCCTAAGGAGTCTGCAGTTAGCCCTTCTGCTCGGAAGGCCTAACCTTGGTGCTCACCTACAAGGATGAACCACTGATCTGTCTCCTCTACACAAAGCTGGCAAATGTGTGTTGTGTTCTAAGGAAGAACTGCATGCTTTCAATGCCTACTGCTCTTCCCATAATCCTGGAGGTACAGATGATGACTTCCTGTGCTGCTGTCAACTCACACACATTCATCAATATGTTGTCTTTTAAGATATCATACTAAGATCTTGTGGTCTTTGTATTTGAGAAGATTTCTCTTCAGAATGTCATTTTAGAAGTACATGCTGGTACAAAAAGAATTCAAAACTTTATTCTAAATCTGTCCCCACTTAGACTACTGTTTGCTGACCAGGTATGTGGCTGTTTACAGTAAATTAGTTTTTAAGCTGTAGGTTGTGACCCCTTTGGGAGTTGAATGATCCTTTAACAGGGATTGACTAAGATCATCAGAAAACTCAGATATTTACATTATAATTCTTAATAGTAGCAAAATTAGTTAGGAAATAGCAGCAAAAATAATTTTGTGGTTGGGGATCACTCCAACATGAAGAAGTGTAAAAGGGTCACAGCATCAAGAAGGTTGAGAACCACTGCCCTAGGACAATGGTTCCCTGTCTCCTCCAGCTTGCCAAGGCACAGCACTGCTCCAAGACTTGACATCTCCCAAAGGTCGGCTTCCACAGTTGGCTCCAACCAAGCCTAGGGTGGGCTCTAAGGCCAATGATCCTTCTAGAGCTGCAGGTTCCTGTGCTGTGATCCCAAGCCCTCTTAAAGAAGCTCCCATTGGTCCCCAGTCTTTGTAGCCATGAGTCACTGGGAATGAGAGGGAACACCTAACAACTGTAGCACAGGGAGCACAGCTGATTTCTTTCCTCAGCTAGATTACTAGAGAACATCTAACTGACTTCACCTGACAATGTTTGCCAATGGCCCACCAATGGTTTTAATAGACACATTAAATGACACCTTTTTGTGAATTGTAACAACTTATAATCTTCATATTTATTTCACTTATAATTTTTGTTTTGTAGGTGTGACTTTTGGAGGCCTACTTACCAATAACAATATTTTCTATGAAAATGAATGGCAATGGCCATGAGACTTCATTAACATTTGACTTATTACTTTTAAGACAAAATGAGGCTGACCCTTACAGCAGCCTTCCTTAATCCTCATCCTATGCTGACGAAGTGATGGTAGGTTAAGCATCTGTCAGGTCCCTAACTTGTTACTAACCTACTCTAGCCAGACCAGCTAAATTAAATTTTAACCCAGAACATCCCATTTCCACACAATACACTTTGCATTTCCCAACTCAGTTCTATGGAATAAACTATACAAGATAGAACAGCAAGATGAAGAAAACACATTACGCAAGTACTTGCATATGTACGTGCATATGTGCGTGTGTGTGCATGCTCTCACATAGGAAACAAATGGTATCTAAATAAAAGGTAAAAAGAAAAATGAGAGGAAGGACATAACCCACTGCCCAAAGACACTGGACGTCAGTAGTGTCTGTTTACCTATATCAGCCCATCTCTCCAGTGATGTACATTTTATAATCTAAGAAATGAAGCTTGTCTGAAGATCAGAGGAAGCAGCCAGCCACAGAGTTAGCCATAGAGGCAAGGCAGTGATGGTACACACCTTTAATCTTAGTTCTCAGGAGGCAGAGGTCCATTTGGACCTCCTGAGTTCAAGGTCAGCCTGGACTACATGATTAATCCAGTACAAAAGAGAAACAAAGCCAGGCAGTGGTGGCTCACACCTTTAATCCTAGCACTTGGGATCCCATTCTTATGCTCCTAGTACTTGGGAAGCACATGCCTTTAATCCCAGCACTAGGAAGATTGAGACAGGAAGTTGTAGAGGATTCTGTTGTTTCATGGTAAATAATTGTCCCACCCACTGGTTTAATAAAAAGCGCTTATTGGCCAAAGGCAGGCAGGAAGTGTGGGTGGGGCTACCAGACTAAGAAAACTCTTGAAAACAGGAAACACAGAGCAGAATGCCAGAGAGAAGCTGGAAGAAGCAGAGGACAACTATGCTCCTCTAAGAAAAGGTGCCCAGCTGCATGGCTGAACAAGAATCATGAGTTAGATGAAGGGTAGAGAGCTAGCAAGTTATATGCCTGGGCCTGAGGCTGATCAGCCAAAAACTACTGAAAGCATCTGTGTGTCTCTGTGGGACTGCGGGACTTCGGGTCTGCAGGTCTGCTGGTCTGTGGGCCTAGACCTTAAGGTTAGGCCCGAAAGTCCAGGCCAGAAACCATATACTACAAATGGTGCCCAGCGTGTGGCAGCTACCTAGTGTGATAGCAACCCAAGGAGAGGTCCAAAAAGGAAAACGAAACAATCCACCAGGATAAAGAGGCCACTGTCTGAAAGACTTACCCAGATGAGGGTGAAACAGAAACATGTGTGGCTGTCTGCCTAAGACTGGAGGCTGACCCGGAACGCAAAGCCTAGCCACTAGTAATTACTCCTCCGGCCAAGTGTTGTTCTGGCCTGCAAGTGCGGTTTTTTTGGTAGGGAGGAGAGAAATTCCTGAGGGAGGATGGGTGTCAGAGATGTGCTCTCTTGTTGGCTTTATTGTGTCTCACTGATTTTCATCTTCCACATCCTGCAGTGCTTCTTTACTCTGCTCTTCACCATCGCCCTGCATGTCTGAGGTCCAAAGCGTCAGGTTATCACGTAGCAGCTGCATGATAAGCGTAGAGTCCTTATAGCTTTCTTCACTCAGCATGTGCAGTTCTGCAATTGCATCATCAAAAGCTGCTTTTGCCAACCTGCAGGCATGGTCGAGGCGGGGGGGGGGGGGGAGTTAAGAATTTCATAATAGAATACGGAGAAGTTGAGAGCAAGACCTAAGTGAATGGGGTGCGTAGGAGGGAGCTCTGTCTCGCAATATCACTAGCAGCTTTGTAAGCCACTGGGCTGTTTTCTGCGGCCTCCTTCCTGTCATTGCCTGTGGCAAACTCAGCCAGATACCTGTGGTAGTCCCCTTTCATTTTATAATAGAAAACCCTGGACTCGCCAGTGTTAACTGCTGGAATGTGTTTGTCCAGTACATCCAGAATGTCACAACAGATTAATGAGTTCAGTTTCAAGCATTTGCCAGTACTCCCAGATCATCTTTAGCCTGTTCTCTCCTCCCTTGCTCTCTTCCTTCTGTTCAATGCTGCTGATTATTCTCCAGGATGCTCTTCTGGCTCCAATCACATTTTTATACGCAACAGATAAAAGGTGTCGTTCTTCAACTGTCAGCTCCACGTCCATCCCTGCTACTTTCTTCATTGATTCCACCATTTCGTTGTATCGCTCAGCCTTCTCTGCCAGTTTTACCTGGTACACCAGATCCTCCTGATCATCCGTAGCGGTGGCAGCGGCTCCGCTTCCATCTGCGCGACGGATGGAAGTGATATGGCTGGGCAGAGGAAGGAATATAAGGCAGGAGACGGGTTTGCCCCTGCACTTCCGTTCCTTTTTGGCTGAGGACTCAGAGGCATCAGTCTGAGGATTCATGGAGACAGGATCTACCCCTTTAGGCTGAGGAGTTGTCTGGGTGAGAAGTGGCTGTGGCTTGTTCCTCTCTCTCTGATCTTTCTGCTTTACCCCAATACCTGGCTCTGGGACAAACTAGGATCAATGCAACAAATTACCTTGACCTTGCTGTCATTAAAAAAGCAAAAAACAAAAAACAAAAAACCCCAAAAAACTACAGACACATTTGTTTCTAAGCAATCAACACTATTTACATGCTTTTAACCTTTATATGGAAATTCTGCAATCTGCCTGTTTTCAATTCACTGTATTTGAAAGATTGCCCCAAATTGACAATATCATTTATTTCACTCACATAACATTCCATTTCATAACAACAATATAATTTGCATCTGTGGGCATTTACTTTGCTCTTCTCTCATGAACACCAACACCGTTAACATTCTTGCAAATGTTCCTTTCAGCATCCAGGGCATCCTGCATCCTTCAGAGCATCCCCCAACCCCAACAGTTCCACAAACACAACATAGGTAGTGCAGATATTAATATTCCTGCCCTTCTAATGCTTTTTGAACGAGCACTCTGATTTTAAAATGCATTTCTGAGTTACTTTATATGTCTGCCACATATTCACACTCTAGATCATATCAAGTGAAACATGCTTTTTCATCCAACACTAAGTTCCTGTAAGCCCTACACTCTGTCTTTTCTGAAAGACTAAGCTGTGTAAGGTTTTCATAAAAACTACCGTTACTTAAAACTTATCCTTACTGTGGTCACTCAAAAGTTGTTCTATAAGCTGGCCTCAAGGTCTTAAAAGAAATAAGTTTCCATTAGGAAACATTAAAAAAAATTACTCAATACACTTATACCTTTCCTTAAAACTTATATTTAAAATCCTCAAGACAATGCCAATTTGTACTCCAAATGAATATATAAATTTATGCATATTTTTGAAAAAAATCTGCTTTTTTATTCAAAGACTACATGGTATGGTATCCTGTCAATATTTCTAAGCCATTTACAAATGTCAATTATTTCCTCATTTTGAAGTTAGCTATAAATACTAAGAACCAAGATTAACTATCTCATCAGTGTCTCCTGAAATTGACTTTTACTTAGTCCATTACTGTCCCCTCTCCTGTTTCCCTATTGCTGGTACTTGACTTGTTGTCTGAGATATCAATGAGAGGAAACACCACAGTCAAATCTCACCCAGCTGTCTTCCAGCTTCCTCGCTCAAGGCTTCTACTGCATTAATCTGTCTTTCTACGCCTGCCTTAAGTACCTTCTTCACTCAGGTTGTTTCACTTCCAGGTTAAGATTAAAGGCATGGCACCACCACTGCCTGCCTGGGAGCCTGGAACTCCCTCTATAAACTAAGATGACCTCAAACTCAGATTTGCTGGGATTAAGGAAGTAGGTCACCACTCCGGAATATTCCCTGAGCTGAGATTAAAGGTGTGAGTTACCACTCTGATCCTCCCAGACTGACTGTGGATAGATCCCTCTGATATCTCAGACTAGTTTTATTCTATTTGAAACATATCCCCACAGTTGTCTTGTTAACTTAGCTAAATTCTAAGCTCTGGTCTCCCTATCCTGGTCAGTGTTGGTACAGCAATATGTTCACTATTAATTATCAATCTCATAATGTATATTTCTAACAAATCTTTGCAATAGAGCAGATGAAGTCTAATCACTGTGGGGATTCAATAAAAGCTTCAGAAGTTTTGGAGATATCAGAGGGAATCTACTCACAGTCTATGTGGGGGGTTAATAAAAGCTCCAGAAGTCCCAGAGCTCTAACCACAGTCAATCTAGGAGAATCAGAGAGTGGTGATTCAAACCTTTAATCCCAGCACAGGGAGTATCCTGGGAGTGGTGACCTATGCCCTTAATCCCAACTGAGTCCAGGTCACTTTAGATTATAGAAGGAATTCCAGGCTCCCAAGCAGGCAGTGTTGGGGCCACGCCTTAATTTACTAAGAGAGTATTTAAGCTGAAGGCAGGCATAGAGTTGAGAGAAGCCAAGCCAAGGGAAGCGAGGCTGAGGAAACTGGAAGACAGCTGGGTAAGATCTGTCTGTGGTATTTATTCTCTCTAATATCTCCAACTTCTTCAGAGATCTATCCCTGAGTCTCATTTATTTGTGCAACAAATCACTGTGTTTATGCTCGAAGTATAATTACTTATGTCTTTAACTATTACATCCAAAACACACTTGGACCAAAGTTATAGCTGCCGTTCAAAAAATAGCAAGAACCCTGCCAGCTGAGTTTGCAGGTAGTTGTTCAGTGCAATGGGAACCTGCTCCACCATTGAAGGTGTCAGGAGCATTTCTTCCTATTTCAGCCCTAGGAAAGCTAGTTATCTAGGAATAGCCTCTGGTTCCCTACCCCCAACCACCTTCACACCCATTGGCACTATGCTCAGGCCAATCTTCTATTTCCATGTCTATATGATGCTTGCTGGGTTTCACATCTCTGATTCTTCTGGGAGCCCAGTGTTGTTCCAACTTAGTCTAAATACAGTAGAATGCTCTGCTGACAGGGCTCACTGTGTTTCTCCTTCTACTCACCATGTTACTTCTTTCCTTCCTCTCTCACAAGAGGCTCCTTTCCATCACTGACCACTTAAATTTTCCACTCGATCTTGCATCGTTCCTAATCTACAACTGTCCCCTTGCCCAGCCCCCTCCCACTGACTGCTATTTCTGATATGTTAGCCTGCTTTGTTCCTCCAACTTCTGTTTGCTCATCTACCCTCACAATCGGCTCCTCTGCTCTTTGGGCTTCATTAAGATAGTGTAGAAGAGGAAACTGGTGTGGTAGTGCCCACCTGTAATCTTAGCAATGACAGACCGAGGTGAGAAGGTCACAAGTTTCAAGCTAGCCTGGCCTACACATAGTGATATTCTCAAAAGAAGCAAAAAAGAATAAAACACACACACATACACACACACACACACACACACACACACACACACACACACACACACACTCACACACACTCATTGGAGATAAGTAGGGCTCCTACCTAAGTTCTCAAATAAAGCCTGGGGCAATTCTTAGATTAGGAAGCAGTGTCCATCTAACTTTTCAGAAGACACATGTATAGCTTAGCCTACATGGTGAACACTTACCATAGAGTGACAATCACAGCTGAGGTGACAGAAGAGATGTCCCAGTGCCACCTGTGACTATAAAGCACTGGATTAGGGTACATATAACAGTGTACTGCTAAGCTAGGTGTGATGGCTACTGCTTTAGTCCCAGCACTCGGGAGGCAGAGGCAAGCAGATCTCTGAGTTTAAAGCCAGCCTGGTCTATAGGGCTACAGAGTGAAACCCTATCTCAAAAAAAAAAAAAAAAAAAAAAAAAAAAAAAAAAAAAAAAAAAAAGCCACGTGTAAAATTAAAGGCATTCAGTCAAAGTCATATTAAGATTCAGGACATACATACTTTAGTTTAAAATATGATAAATAAAACAACTCCTAAAAAATAAAAATGATCAAATTAATTTAAAAAGCTGACATATAAAGACTTTTACTTTGTCACCCTGACTGACTGGGACTCAGAGTGTTGGGCACATATCACCATGCCCAGTGAAGACTCATTCTTTAAAGGCAGATGGGAAAATGCAGTGTGAAAATGATCAGTCAGTAAGACTGACTGGAACAAAGGATGAAAACCTCATGTTACAGAAACAAGAAGGTTAAACAGCACTGATAAAAGCAGCAGCTGAACACGGCGGCTCTCACAATGCTCGCTACTACATCATAATCGGGGTGCTAGTTACCTAGTGTTCCAAGCCTTAGTTCCCCATATGCCAGAGTCCTGTCTCACTGACAGAGATCCTATAAGACCACCAACCACTGAGAAATATTTAGTGCAGTTCCTGGCACACAGTGAGTCCGGACAGACTTAGGCGTTAATGTCATTATCATAGCCAATGTTAACAGAAGTCTCTATGATCTGAACAATCAGTCTATGACAGCGTGAGCACTGACAGAATGTCAAGGAAAAATAAGCCAAGTGGTACACAATCACCCTACATTACTTCATCACAAACTTGATAACCCGCCAGGGACAGGTGGTTTCATGGAAATCAGTATCACGATTGTAAGAACCAGAAAAGCCCCACGTGACACCTGAACTGTTTCCCAGGACATGAAGGAAAAGCACCATGACTTTGATTTCCACATATAGCAAGAAATGACTTTTATTTGGCATACCTGAATTTTCAAATTTACCCAGTTCGTGAGATAGTTTACATTATTTTTAATGTATTACAGCACTGGGCTCTCCTTAGCCCAAGGCCTTGCACACAGTAAGCAAGCAGTCTATGACTGAGCTACATCTGCAATTAAAGTTTTTTTTTAAATTATTGACCATATATGAGGTATTACATTAAAAGTTAAGAGGAAGTTTTATAATCAAGAACTCAGGTAAAACAGAAGCAGAATCATGACTGAAGAAGATACGCATCCTAAACAACCACAGGCAGACGTGTCACAACCAGGAACAGCTGGCTTTACAGGTAGAGAGCTACTTCAAACTTGCAGGAAGACAACGCATGCATGGCAGGCACACTGACCCAGCCTCACCTCTGCAGCATGGCTACGGAGTCCTAGATATGGCTGCCACAACTGACTGCCACCTGTTTTCAAATGATGTAAAGGTGCCTGGAGGGAGTCTGTGGCCATCAGCCAGACTGTAGTTCCAGAAGGGGAACAATGGAAGGTTCCTATTTGGTGCTTTCGGGGTACTTAGGAAACACCGGTCAGTTGGCTTAAAGATAGGCTAAAAACCTTGAGAAAACACTAATCTTATATCTGACATTCTATTAAAGAGATGTGTAGTGATCAATGATTGGGACTTCTCTCTGTGATGGCAAAGGCACCTTAATACACAGAAAATTAAATATAATTCACGGCCTCAGTTACACCGGGAAAGCCTCTAATACTCTGCTGTCACAGAGCTGCTGATTCACTCACAGTTGAACTGAAACACAGGGACATCACCACGAAAGCCAGGAGCAGCAGACACACACACTGTTTTCTGTCACCCTTTATCAGCAATATGAGAAAGTATGAAGGAATAAGACATAGCCATTACAGAAAAGGAAAGCTGTAAACCACTATCATCTGTAAACGAGAAATTATGGAAATAAGGTTAAGCTAGAACAGGTAAGAGCCAACTAAAGCTGTAAATTTTTTGTTGGTTAAAATACAATTCTCTCCAATCAACAACAATAATAATAATATACATTGTAAAAATGTATATAACAGTATCACTAAGACTTAAGACTAAGGCCACATAGTATTGAGATTTCCTTTGAAATAAATCAAGTCAAACTCGCTGGTAAAAACCTTCCAACGTTTCTTGTTTCTAGGTTACTTCACATAAGCAGAATATATTCTCTCTCCCTCTCTCTCTCCTTCTCCCCCTCCTCCCACTCCACTCAACCCATACTGATCACTGATACTGATTATCTATTGGCCCAGCAACCAACCATGGCAGAACTAAATCTGTTCAGAAAAGGCTGATTAATATTTATTATTTTCCTTATGTTGTAAAAAGAGGAATATCATGTTTCCTCTTAGAATATGTCCCTGAACCTTTAAAGGCTCAACCATATGGAAGAGATCTACCAGACTATATGAAAAGGCCAAGGATTTGGAATTCTAATTCAATTTCCCCTCATATTTTAGTACAGGCCTGTAGCAAACATTTATTTTTAGAGATACTTTAAGTGGTGAATTTAACAAAAGACTATTGTGTGCTTGACACAGTTAGGTCTCTTTGGTCCCATGTATACTAACTATACAGACATCAGGTTGGAATTAAATGACTTTAAACTTAAAATCAACTATTTCCAGACTACAAAATCTATTCCATACTTATCAGCACTTATAATTTCTGAAGTGAGTTACAGCTGAGTTCAAATGTGAAATCTGCATTTTCAAGTGTTCCCATAAAAGAACTTCCCTGCAGAGTCTGACTACCTAATACTGATTGTCCAAGAACGCCATATAATGTTTTCATTTCCTCTCCCAACAAAACGGTTTTCGTCTGCACTGAATGAATTCACTGCAGCATGGTTTCTAATAAAAAGCAGATGGCCATCAGCCACATCATTTGCCACCATTTTCTTATTAAGTGGGTCTGACATTTTCTCTAAGTGAACAAAGTCACAAAGAGCTCACAGGCCTTCCCCAATCACCAAGAACATCTCTGTCTTCATTAGTGACGTGCATAGATAGGTCTATAAAATGCAAAAGCAAACAAGAAGCTATCCGAGAACAGTAGTGTGGTGGTTTTAAGAACCATCCACAAACCCTAGACAGGCCCTCATTAAAGGTGAGGGTAAAAAAACCCACTAAAAACAGACAGAGTCAGTTCTCTTTCTTAGAATAAGGGTCATGACTCACTTCTAATAAACAGCATGTGGTCGCAGAAAGCTGAAGGCTGTGGAAGGCATGCCACAGAGGTGACAGAGCTCCTGAGCTGGATGTTGGGGCTCACTTACAAAAATAATTTAAAGAGAGGAATAGTGTACTTTAGCACAGTTCTAGAGACTGCATTCCACAGTTGTTTCCAGGCCCATGCTGAAGCAGAACACAGAGCACAGAGAAGGAGGAAGCTGCTTACCTCATAGTCTGGAGGATGGGGGAGGATGGAAGTCAAGATAGACCCTTTAAAGACACATCCTGATGACCCAGTCTCCAGCATGACTCATCTCTGAGAGTGTCTACAAATTCCCCAAATAGCACTCCCAACAACTTAAAGAATGAACCTGTGGGGATAATTTATATCCAATGTGGAACAACTACTCACCTGTAAAGCCCAGTTACCTCCAACCAAGGCCACAGTCCAGAGGTGGCTTTAGCCTCTAGCAGACACCCAGGGGATACACACACCACCCACAACAAGCAAATGCACAAATGGCAGGTGTATTGTGGGGGAAAAGCCACCTTTATTTTAAGCCACTAGGTTTTAAGGTTTAAAATGTAGCAAAGGGAAATTAGAATATGTGGATTTTCTACCCAATTCAGCTAGCCTAATTTTTATTTCAAACTGCAAACAATAAAAAAAACTGTGTGGATAACCTGGTTTTAGTCAGTGTACCCTAGCAATGCCTCGTGGTCCTTAGCTACCAGCTACCTTTCTCTGCTACCCACCTCCTAAGAGGAGTACACTCAGCCTCCTCCTTCACTCTTGCCAGCTCTGAACAGCTGCTTTTATGAAATACCCTGGCTTATGAGCTTATGACTGGTAACAGAGGCTGTATGGTTTTAAGTCAACGAATAAATGGAATTTGCCTGAAGAATTGTTCTAGGTTCTGGAGCCATCAGTTCATGGTATTTGATGGAGTCATTTGAATGGGTCATCAGGCTCAACTGACCAGGTGGAAACAGTTACTGCTCCTAAAGAACACTGGGAGGGAAAATGGCCTAATTACCAAAACAAAAGTTTATCTTTAAGAACCATTGGCCTGAGAAGTTAGGGTCTTAGAAGGGACCTGGATACAGTATTGTTCTTTTTTAACTATGGAAATATTGACAACCCAGGTAAAAAAGGCAGAAGCATGTCTCTGTGACTTCGAGGCCAGCCAGGTCTACAGAGTGACTTGCAGGACAGCCAAGGGCTACACAGAGAAACTCTGTCCTAAAGGAAAACAAACAAAAACAAAGCAAACAAATACAACAAAATAAAAGCTTTCATGATATAAATAATTTTAAACTGACTCCATTCTGACTTGGGATGTCAGCCTGTTACAATACAATAGGAATGTCAAACTCAATTTTGAGGTATTTTATAATTTTATGTACTCCAGACACCACTGTATTTAATGTTCTGGCCTTCATGTTTTAGCTACATGATAAATACAATAAACAAATCCACAGGAACCCATAGATAATAATCTTGGAAAATAATTAAGTGTAGCTGTTCTGTTTCTACCAGAGGAAGCAGAACTGTCAGTAATGTTAGTGACTAAGGCAGTTATTCAAGTCATTTTAGTCCAGCAGGGCTGCATGATGGTAGACGCCAGTATCACCAGCTGGTGGGAACTACAGACAGAATCTTGGTGTCTTGCTCTTGCAGGGGCTCAGTTAGATTTGGAAACAATTACTATCTGTCTCAATGTGGAGGGCAAACCAAAGAGGCTAGCCTGGCTCTAACTCCTAGTCCTTTTGGGGCTGATTTTGCTTGTCAATGTGAAGAAACTTTAACAAAGGAGACTCAGGAATTGCTAGGCAAGGAGAGAGGAGTGAGGGTGGCGAGGCTGGCTGTGTAGACCAGACCTCTGAAAAACACCAGAGCCCCAATATCCCAATATCCCCATACTCAGTCACGGAACTCCCTTGCTGTTAGGTGACTGTGATGATGATCTACTTAAATGAATGAGACATTCTCTAAGTCTAATAAAGTACACTTGCTGTGTTTGCAGAAGTATCAGATCATGAGGGTTCTGACCTAAGGAACAGTTTGACTCCTGGGAAGTAGAATTCGGGAAGGGGCGTGAACTGGAGACAGGCCACTAGGGCAGCGCCCACCCCGCCTGTGGACTCTTCTCATCCTGCCTCTCTCTACTCTCCCAAGAAGATACCATTACCAAGGTACAGGCACCTGACCAGGCACCTGGCTACATAACTTCACACCACACCCTGCTGCCCCATGATGTTCTATCTCACCATGGACCAAAGTCAGACATCAAGGGCTATGGACTGAGTGAGAACCAAGCAGCTACGTATAGACAGTTCCTAAGCTATACTGGAAATATACCTGGCTGTTCCTACTCAATCTACTTCACCTCAAAGTTATGTGCTCCTTTGGGATAGCCTTAAATAAGGGAATGACAAAGTTCAGTCACTTTTACCCACCTCCTAACACTACTGGCCAGTTTTTAGAAAATAAGAGAAATGTATATTCCACAGGAAGAAATTAAGAGTTTTAGCTCACAGTAGGTCTCCCTACAGTGAAAAGCAGAACCCTGGTGGCCTTGAGATGAACAAAATAGTTCCAGTCCTTTTACTAACTTAATCACAGCAGTGGGCAGGATCTAGAACCCAGAACAAACTATAAACCACTGCCTGACATGCTCCATCACTCCTACTGGAGAAGACAACACACTGAGCCTTTGGTAGAAGCACCCTCGTGACCTCCACGCCGTCTACACCACAGTCCTCCTTTCCCTGGACCTCAGGCTGAGCTCCTCCTAGTTAGGAGGCCAGTGAAGAAACAAAGGGGGTCTAAGCCACCGTGATCCCAATGGCTTAGGATCAGAGGGAAGTGTACACACTCTCCCAAAGTTCTGATGAAGTTGGCCTTGGTCATTCACAAAGCTACATCAAAACTTCAGTGACACTTTCCAAACTAGAAATAAAAGAGGAAACAGGGAGAATCCAGGAAATCTACTAATTCCACGGCAAATTAAACAAAATAATGAATTTTTTAAAACAGAAAAGAATACACCTCAGTAGGAGCACGGTGATATGCTTTGACAAATTTCTTAGATTAAAGCCCGTAAAATCCAGGCAAAGCAGTAGCTGTTCTTGACCAGTGTCCTTGGTTTAACAAGCATGTCTCATCCAAGCAGGCACTGAGTGAAGAGCTCCATATGGTTCAGAATCCAAGGGCACAGGGAAGAAGGCATTCCATGTCCTGGTTTTGATGAAGAATTTACCTCAAGAACAGCCTTAAGAACCTCAGTGGATGCTAAAGAGGCACAAGAATAAAGCAAAGAACAAGGAACAATATATGCAGAAAAATTAATATCAATCGGTTACTTTTAGAGAGGCAATTCTCAGTGCTAAGAAACGCTGTGGGAGGGAGGTGGTATGAAACATACCATCAAACAAAACAGCTTCCAAGACCTTAGACTCAAACCTGTAGACCTAGAAATGTTTGGTCATCTACACTGACTTCACATGAGTAAGATTCTCTTTTTAGCTTCCAAACAAATGGCACCCCACGTAAGACAGCGTCACTTAAGGAACACATATGTTTGAACTAGATGTCTAATTACTGACTCATGCTGGTGACTCAATTATACTGAATTAAAGACTCTAGAAAAACATTATGAACTATGTTAAAAGACAGGTTATTCTCGTTAAAAATGTCACTAAATGCCTTGTGACATGTTGGACAGCCTTCAAGGCTGGAGTAAGTGGAGTAGCCAGCAGCACCCTACCCAGCACATTTCCGGGGGGCACTTCCTCCAGATCTTCCAGCTCCCTTCCCATCAGAAGATACAGGCTCTCCAGAGTACAGCATGCCATGTGGGGGACAGGAGGCAGGTCCTCTAGCGGAGCTGAGAAGCCTAGTGGAACCTGCCAGAGAAAGATGATGGAAACCAAGTGAGATGAGTGAGCTACCTCAGGGCCCTCAAATTTTTAGTTAGCAGCAAGACACCTTCTGTCTATCCAAAACACACAAAGCTGAAATGTTATTTTCTATTTTCTGTGGGTTATGCTAAAAAAAAAAAAAAAAAAAAAAAAAAAAAAAAAAAAAAAAAGTGACATTTGATGAAATAAGTGTAGAATGTATGGACCCCAGAGGCTTTTGAGGGCTTGGAGACCAGCCTGGCCTCAGCCCAGTACAAACTGGTGACAACTGGCACCTTAAGACTTGTACTCCTAAGCACTTCTGCATAAGCCAACCTGGGTCTGCCAAGGGGCTTGAGGAGGGCAGAATCTGAATGCAAGGTGACCTAGACCAAGGAAAGACCTCTTCCTGAAACCAGATATTAGCAAATCAAAACCCTTTCCCCTGGCTGGGAGGAGGGCCTGAGAAAATGAGTATTTAAGGTTTTCACCTCCATAATAAAATTGGACTTGCTTATTTCAACTTGTCTCCAGAGGCTGTGATACTGCTCTCCATGACATCTTGACCCATCCCAAGGGGAACTAGCAGGTCTCAAGCATAGAGGTAACCCTAATGCCTGACCCCAAAATTTGTTGTAGACACACCCCAACAAGTAAGTTCTGAAATACTAAAACCTCTCACATATTTAAAATGTGTCTAAGCGTTGAGGTTAGAAATCCTCTGTGACCTGGTAGCTCCCCTTTTGCTGGTCCAGAGCCCCTTGGTAATATGTGTGAGCACTATGCCATGCAACAGTCCTCATGACTACATCCTGCTTGTCTCAACATTCATTATCACTTTTATCATTTAAAAAATTGTTGAGATCTTCTGAGAATGTTCTGAAAAGTTTTCAACAAGAACTGTGCTAGTGCCTTAAGATACATGGCAATGACTGATAAAACCGAGCACCTGCTAAGTATGCTTGCTGTGTGCTTTGTCTGAAAAGAACATATGCTGAAATACATGAGTACTGGAGGAAACACAGTATAAACCACACCCAACAGTGGATGTGTGAGCCCTACCTCCATTATTTATTCTTAAGGAGACACTGCCATGACTGATTCAGGTGTGAGTTTCATGGAGTGCTCAGAAATATATATCCTCCATATAAAAGTACCCAGGAAGTATTTCAATCAACCAATGCGTCCTCGGTGCCCACAAGCCCAGAGCTAGGACTGAGGCTGAATGTCAAGACGACTGATATCATAAGCACAGAGTAACTGCCGGCCGGAAAAGGGGCAGAGCAAGGAAACTGATGGAGGGAGGCTCAGAAGACGGAGACCTGGGAACCGCAGCAATGAGATGGCTCTCTGACATGATACACCTCAGTGTCCGCATGCTCAACCACTGCAGCTCTCAAGAGCAGCTCCATAGACAACATGGCAGGAGATCCAGCTGACAGCTTATGATCGAGGGACTTGGGAGCCTGAGACTGAAGGATCACAGCTCAAGGCCTGCCTAAGCTCCAGAATGAGCTCAAGGCTATCATAGTAACTCAGAGAGACACTGTCTCAAAATAAAAAGTTAAAAAAAAAAGACCTTGGGTATAGTTCAGTGCATGCCATGCACAAGGCCCTGGGTTCAATCTTCAGTAGTACACACACACATAGCACATGTCCATGCACTGAGCTGTGCACACGCTTGCTTTGACCCTACCCCCTCTCTCTTTGAAGTACATTCTTCCCTAGTTGATCCTGCAAGGGACAACATCCCATCAACCCTCCACCCCCATGAAAGCAGTGTCAAATGCCAATGACACCTGACCTAGTCCCTAAGTCTTAGAAAGTATGAGCTGATGATCAGTATTCTTCTAAACTGACAGATATGTTATAGTCTGTAACACTCAGCGACAGACAGAAAATAACAAAAAGAACAGAGGTAGATGCCGAGTAGGGCTAACTTCCACAGTAGGTCTGAAGTATTTCACGTATCCTTTTAAAAAGCACATTAGACTAGGATTCCTGTGGCTCTAACTCCACGGAGTCAACTGTCTTTTTTGTTACTTACCTGTAAACACACAAGCAACTGGTTCAACCTGTAGTCTCAGCAACAGATGATACACAGGAGTACTAATAGGATTGGTAACAGCCAGTAAATCGGCTACCCACAGAACAATCCTAGGACAGTTTAGAGTGTACGTGCCTCTCAGTGACAAGCTAAGAGCTACTAAGGTCACAGCAGATGTGCAGACTGTAACACTGTTAGCTTCCCACAAATCACAAGTCTCCGCACACCAAGTACTGTGCTCTGTCCCACAGCCTAGCAAGGCCTGTCTAACCATCATGTAGCACCAGAGAGAATAAACCTCAAACAGTAAAGACTGACGGCAAACATTTTCAGCTGCTCCCTCGGCCTCCAACCTGCATCTAACTGCACTCTCCTGGTCACCTACAGATAAGCTGCTTCCATGTGGCCAGGTGTTTATACACCCCAGGGTCATGTCACTCACTGTCCAGTGACTTCTGGCTGTCCTGCCTGGCCCCCTGGTGGTATTCTCATCTAAGCTGAATCCCAATGCCTATGCCTTGTGTTCCCCAATAATTCTGGCCTATGCACTCTTTTCCATGCTAGCTCTCTATCTGCTCCCAGACAGGCCCGAACAGACTCCAGGCTGTGCAGGCAGTTCCTCCTACTTGCCTGCTTCCTTTACCTTTGTCCTTGAGATTTTGGCTCTGTGAACTTCTTGAAGATTGACTATTGCTTTGGCTCCAGAATAACATCTACATCTGCTTTTCCCCTCCATCCCAAAGTGACTCTTACCTTGTTTGATGTGCAAAAACAGCTGTTCACTGGCTTCTATGGTTCCCAGAAGCTACTATAGGAGCCATTTACACAATATGTTACCAAGGCAAACATGACAGCTAACCCAAGAATTGGGGTGCCTTTTGCCTCTTCCCCCATTTTCCAATACACCCACCCAGACCTTTGGAATAATTTTACTCCTGATTCTTACCTGTTGTAAAAACTCAACAGGGCTATACTTGGGTCCCAAAACAAAAATTTTCTGTCCTCTTCGGGCTGTGCCACTGAATACACGAGCAAATGCAATAAAGGCCTCTTGGCTGCTTTCTTCCTGGGGCACAGGTTGAGGGCTAACACTTGCCACATCTGGATCAGCACCTGAAGGCACAAAAGATATTCAGTGCCATGAATGTTCATTTCAACCCAGGAACTGTTTTTGCATACTGAAGAAATAGTAAATATGAGTATTTGCAAGAATAGAAACAGTATTTAAAAAAAAAAAAAAACAAACAAACAAACAAAAAAAAAACCACCAAAAAACAAAACTATGATGAAAGTTAAAAGATCAGGGACAATGTACTAAGTTAAGCAAAAATGTCAAATATTTTACACCGAAGTCTATTTAGGAATATTGTACCTCTTGGCTCATCTCCCTGGGGACTTGTTTCAAGGGCACCTCCATCCTGGGTGGAACCCTGGGGTGCCTGCCCCCGTGCTCCTGCAAGCTTCTCTGCATGTCTCTGTCGTGCACGCTCACGTCTTTGAGCCATTTCTTCTTGAGTGAGAGGCCTACAGGATGTCACAAACATGTTACAATCTGGCAGCACCAAACATCTACCTCTCAGCTCTTTCAAGAAGAACAAGTGCTCAGAGAGCCACAGAGGTGATGATCAGATCCCAGTCCTAAGCAGAGGTTTCTCCAAGGTCCCTCCAACAAAAGCAATAAAGGGAGCAGGCTCTCTGGCCCCAAGCAGCACCAGGTACAGTCACACAAAACCCTCCACATACTCAATATAGTTCTGCTAAAGGCCAACAAGGAGAAAGAAGAGACTGGCTAATAGGAAGCAATGCTATGAACGCCATGAGAAGTTTGGCAAAGACCACTCTAAGAAATGAGGTTTTCCTGTGTTCACAAGGAGGGCTGCAATGCCATGATATCTGCTTTAATCTCTGCCATAATGGGCTGCAGCAGACATATATGACAAAGAAGCTCTCCTCCTCTTTCAATTGCTTGGCCATGGTGTTTATTGTAGCAACAGAGAAAATTAAGACACGTGAGCTACGTTATAAGATCTTATCTAAAATAAATAAATACAAACCAGAAAAAGGTAATATATATTTCTAGAGACAAGTAGTTATAAAATACATAAATGCCTGCTAGCTACTGGGCCCCACACTGTTTACAGGCACTGGGATGCTAGGACAGGGAACAAAGAAGGCAGAGGGACGTCCACAGGAGTCACTAAGTATCTCTGAGACATCTCTGAGAACAGGTAAAACAATCTTTGGAATATAATTAATTGCTTTACCAAACACACTAAGATAGGAACACTGTTAAGGAAGAGAGCTCACAGATCTAAGGACGCAGGATAGGAATGCCATTGTCTTCTAGGAACAGATAAAGGGTGGGTCACAGAGGAACTGCTGGTGGTACAAATCTGCATTTGGAGCCTCAGAAGTATGCTCTTCAACTCTCCAGCATTCTCTAGTCTGAGATAGTCTTAGTGCCTACACATATAATCTCCAAGGATGTTTGGAAACTGCTGCTCTGTGGAGCATTGAAAGCTGAGACAGCCTGAATACAGTTATACACTCATTTGCAATGATTCACTATTTACCTCTGGGTTATCAACTCCTTCCTTTACCCACTCACTGGCTCACACATTTCCTCCTCAGGTAGGACCCTTCATTGACACATTCATTCACTCATTAATTTTTCATTTCTCTTTAGATCAAAAACTCTGGAAGATTCTTATGTTCAAACCACTATGAAAAAGCTAAAAGACCCAAATAAGCAATAACAAAAACTATCTCTTCCACAACCTTTGTCATGTACTTGAGGAGAGGCTAAGATGTGGCTCTGTGTGAAGGAGGGCAGACTGTGCATAACACAAGCACCAGAGAACAATCTACTCAAGCAGTGCTGGGGGCCGCGTGAGTCCACAGTGTTCCTCAAAATTCAGACACTTATGCTCTCCACCTTATCTCCATACCATTTGTGGAATATTTATTTAAATGGAAAAATATTTTTCTGAAGACTTAAAGCCTCATGATACAAAAAGAAAGGCTCTATCACAATAATAACAAAGCAGTAACACAAACACAGACAATAGTGCATTTCATATTTTAGGAAAAACTAGGTGTTGGAAATCAATAATGGTTTTCAAGCAGGAGATCTAATCTTCAGAGGGAAGTCTTTGCAAAGATTATTGTGAAGGGGTTGCATGATGGTTCAGTGGGTAAAGGTGCTTGCTACCAAGCCTGAAGACCTGAATTTGAGCTCCAGGACTGCCATGGTGTAGGAAAGAACTGATAACTGACTCCCACACACTGTCCTCTAACCTCTGCAGGATAAGTAAGTAAGCAAGTAAATAAATAAATGTAAAATTAAAAAAGAAAAAAAAAAAAACCTTTTGAAAAGGGGTTTGAGAAAGATCACTCTGGAGCAGGGTGAGAAACACACTGGAAAGTCTTAGGCAGGGGAACCAGCTCAGAAGTTGCTCCAATTATTTCTAGAGATGACCAGAGTCTCTTAAAAAGTATGCCTGGGAAAAAAACCTCTGCCAAGCCTCTAGCAAGCCTCTCCTAGACACCTGACTGGGATATCTGAGCCCAAGCCAGCATACTTGCTGATGCTAACACATCTCACCTGGGAAGTGATTTTGCATTTAAGGAGTGTACCTCCTGTTCCCTGCCTCCTGACTAGGAATTAGGCAGCCTGGCCTTGGAGGTTCCTCCAGTGAACCTCCTGCTCTTCAGAAGCTGTAGGAAGAGCCCCTACCATGCCACACTTTATGTCCCTGGCCCATAATAAGCTATTAGTAGCCTTTAAGTTCAAGTCAATATTGCAGAGAGGATTTCCACAGCTCTCTACTACAGTCGTGACAGAAGGACGGACGACTACACAGGCTCTAAGTCACCCAGGGGCGAACACACTTCCAAGGCAGGTTGAGGAAGAGTGGCAACATCCATGCCACCTACCCACACCCAGCTACATGCCTATCATCAACCATAAGCCTTTTCCCCAGCCCAGCCCAACTTCCCACTTCTCTTACCTTGGCTTATTCTGAGGCAAGGCTTTTGCATCAACTGCAAACATTTTGGAAACAAAGATAATAACTGGAGCTGTGTCTTCACTTCCACATTTCATAAAAGCTAAATAAACATGAAACAAAGTGTCACTGCTTTTCCCAAGATTAAAAACCTAAGAACTGTTGTAAATGGCAGTTACATTTAGAACACAGCATCATCTAAACATGTTAACTCTTCAGCACTGTCATAAAGCAAGGGTTGGAAGATGTAGAAAAAGCAGCAAAGCTGAAATGGAAGCTGGGAGGCTCTTCCCAGAGGCACAGCTAGTGACAGGGCCTGACAAGTACCACTACCAGGATAGAAAGCCAATAATGGGGTCCTTAGATGTTTGCCAGTCCCTTATAATGGCAAGTTAAAGCATAAAAAAGACAAAAATAATGTATCATCAGAGCTGGAGAGATGGCTCATCAGTGAAGAGCACTGACTGTCTAGAGGACGCAGGTTCAATTCCCAGCACTCACATGGCAGCTCACAGCCATCGGTAGCTCCACCTCCCACTTCCAGCTTCCATGGGCCTCCAGCAAGCATGTGGTACACAGATATGCACATAGGCAAAACACCCATATGCAAAAATAAACAATACTAAAATTTAAAAACAATGTATCAAAATAGTAAGAAAACTCAGGAATAAAGATTTGATGCCATAAAGAAGTCAATTCTAAGTATATAAAGTGTAACACAATTCCATACCAACATATGTCAGAACCTCAAAGAACTAAAAATAGTCATAAACCACTGATTATCAGTTTTTAGAAAACTCATTACCTCTTAACAAAATAAGTGGTGCATGTCTTTAGTCCCAGCACTAGGAGGCAAGCTGGGAGACCTCTGAGAGTTCTAAGACAGTCAGGGAAACCCTGTCTCAAGAAACCAAGATAGATAGGTAGGTAGGTAGGTAGGCAGACAGACAGAACGACAGACAGACAGAGTGAACGGCACTGAGCATACTGAGCATCGTTCTGACTGCAGCTAGAGAACATGCATTAAGTGCAGGTGAGAGATAATGATTGCTTGGCCCAGAGAAGCAGGGGAAACACAAGGCAGTAGTTGGATTCTCGATATATTTTAAACAAAGAACTCAAAATATTTTCCCATGGAGTGGGTCCAGGGGTGTGAAGTCAATGTAAGAACTACAAGTAACTCCAGAGTCTTTGGACTCAGCAGATGAAAGGGTGGACATAACTCTAATTACAGCAGAAATAATTTAAAGGAGTAGGTTTAGGAGGTGGGGGTGGGGTGAGCAATTTATGCAAGTCTAATGGAGTTCACAGAGCACCTGTACATGGAGATACAGATAGGGGAAAATGAGCACATAGCTGTCATGTAAAGTCAGAAGGAAAAGTGAGCTCACCAAGACTGCAGATAAAATTAAAGGATCCTGGGTGACATTTAAAGCCAAAATCCTGGGGACGAAGTGACATAAGAAGCAGCAGCATGTGAATTTCAGGGAGGACCAGGTTGAGAGAAGGAAGCAAGTGCGAGTGACAGATGAGGTCAGACAAGGGTTTCCAGTCACAAAGTGAGTCAACCGCGGGACCGGCTATAGCAGCCTGTGGTCTGGGGCTGCGGGGAGGACAAACTTCAGTATAAAGAGGAGAACTGGAATCCCAGTGGTCCTCTATGAGGAGTGTGTTCCAGCAGCTCTTAGGCACCAGTACAGTCCCAGGATCCACTCCTTCAGTCACTAAGAAACAGCCACGGCAGTGACATCACAGCTCGGGGAACACATACTTAGCTATTTAGGAAGACAGACTAAAATAAAGTGGGAGTATAAAATGAAACCAGAACAGCAAGCGGGAAAGAGTTTGGGTCAGAGGCTGCTCCCCGGAGGACTTAGTAATATGCTATAATAAAAGGGACGCTTTGGGGAGGGGACATGGTCAGTTCTAACAGTGGTTATCTGGGGAAGTGAACGTGTGACAAACTGGCTGCTTTGTAAACTAACATTCAGCAAAATAGGGCAGTCAACAGTGCAGATCACCACTGTGTACGCATTGTTCCTTACCTGCTTTCAGAGCCTGGGTTTCCAGAGGAAGAGAGTCAAATGTCTGTGATCCTGTGCACATCAGTTTCTCCACTCGCTCAGACGTCATGTCACGAGGACTGGGCAGTTTCTGACACACCATAGCTAAGGCCTGTTGTTAAGGATGCTATCCTTTCAGAGCGACTGCACTGAAAGAATCAGGTGCAATTATACAGAAATGCCCAGGCGGGAAGGTACACTGCTTTCTGACTCCCCACTGACTCTAAAGATCTACTTTCATAATCTGAGTGAAAAGCTTTATCATATACTTTATCAGCTATTTTATTGTTACTGCATTTTTATTTTAGAGAACAAATAATGTTTTGAAAAGAATACTTCACAGAACTATTACTAACCAATGTTAGCATATTAATTTTTCTAGTATTTCATATTGCTTAAAAGATAAACCATGAAGTAAACAGAAAAAACTTACATGACCAAAATGGGTTATTTCCAGAGGTTCTCTGATTTTTATCTTATTTTATAAAATCCAGCTAATCAAAAAATCCACTAAAATAAAGGATACCGAGTACAGCGTGGGATATGGGGAGCCACTGGCTGCAAATAGCATTGATTTGGACTTTAGGGTCTGAATGTCGTGCCTCCCTGGCTCCAATTTTTAATCCTAAAGAAGTCACAATTTTATCAATTTTTTCTTTGTCCCTGTGAGGTAGATGAGAGAAGCCATACATGGATATGAATGAGTAGCAAGAAAAATTAGTTTAATTTTATTTTACCCCCCCCTTTTCTTTGCATGTTCCTTTTTCAGAAGTGGCTAAAAATAACTAAAGGAACCCTGACAAGTAAGCAACTTCCCAAGCTCTACGTTAAGACTTTCAGACTTTTATAACCATGTACAGAGTACCCCATTCTACAATTTATTGAAACAAGTGACACCACCGGAGCAGCCTTACAAGCTAACACTAACACTCTGATTCTATCCACAAAGCTGCCTTTCCTTTGCACTTGTACCAGTGAGTTTTCCCCAGTTCCTGATCTGATCTCTCCCACCACAATTACTGGTCTGTTAGCTGTGCTTCCATAAAGCCAGGCCCAGCACTTCTCTGCAGCCTCTGCTCGTCAGCCCAGCAGGCTGCAGTACACTGTTATCCAGCCCTTCGTTCTCCTTACCTGAGCCACAAGTTTCCTCTAACTAACTTATCTGTGAAGCCACATTCCCAGTCAAGCTCAGCTAGCTAAGAGACCATCAGACTGGGAAGTAGCCAATGATTCCACCCAAAGATAAACAATTTTATAACAGCCTTACTTTTTCAAGACCGCATCATACAAACTCCAAATATTTTCCAGGATCAACTGTACAAATAAAGGTTTCTTTCCTTTGGCCTGCACAGAAGAACATGACAGCTTCAGTTCCTGAACATTTATTATAGTCACTCCCTCAGCCCAGCACTGTCCGTGTGGCTCATTTATGCTGGAGTACTTATTCAATGGTAAAGATGAAAGCCATGCTCTAAATACAATAATTCATAACCAGTAAGCCACCAGTTCTCTTCCTATAGGAACCAGAGGGGTGTGAAAATAATGTGAGCATTTGGAGGACATAGCTCAGGGGCTGCCCCACAGCTAACCCACAACACTCTAAGCTGTGAGCTGACTTCACTCAGTACATGGCGGGAGGGGGATGTGTCTCTTCACAGGCTGTCATTTCCTATGTTCAGGTTTATGCTCTAAGACATGAGAATCCGTTCATAAAAACAGGACATTCTTTTAATTGCAGATTTTATTTGTTCCATGGGAAGGGACACATATAGTATTATAGCAATTCAGATGTGGGCAATTAAAAGTACTTGCCAGCTAGCTTGACACCGATTTCGGTTCCTGGAATTTACATGGGGAAAGGAGAACACCAGCTCCTTCAAGAAAATTTTAAAGAAAAGTCTATTTTTTAAAAATCAAACCACATAAAAAATGAATAGTTTGAATAGTGAGAACCTTGGATCATATGACTCAATTGCATAAACATGAGATGGAACATGTATCAAATGCTTCCTTTCTGAAGAGCTACTGGCAATATTATTATTATTAATATTAACTAATGTCAATTAAAAGCCATTATCTTGAATGTCCAGTCCAAAGAAAGTCATCAAAAGAAATCTATATATAAATGTGACTTTCATGGCTTTACTAACATTATGAAAATATAAGAAAAAATTATAATGTCTACATAGGCAAAATACAAAGGCAAAATGTGTGTCTTCAAAGTGCCCAGGATCTAAGATTTAGAGAACTCAGAAAGCAAAGAGTTTTCTATTCACATAATGTAATTTACTTAATTCAGAGACGGTACCACTATTTCCTAGGAACTGACCCTCCCAAGTAGCTGGAACAATACACATATATGACCATACTCAGCTTGCTCACCGTATTTAAAACTGGAACTCCACAGAAATAATGCTTGAACATAAGACTCATGTACTGTTTCCAATTATGTGGCATAAAAAGTCCTCCATGAACTCATCTGCACAAACTAAGGCTGAGTTGCTCCTACTAAAGCTGTACTGTAGAAGTTTCCTACATCCAACAACAAAGCAACACAGGCCACACTACCTGATCAACCTTCATAATCTTCTTAGCCTTCATGTTTATATAATAATCTCCCCACAGGGTCTTCAAAAGAACTTCCTTCTTGATGCCAATTTTTTGACTATAGATTCTGGCAAAGTGCTCAATTCTGGAAAAAAAAAAAAAAAACACCCATGTTGTAGCAATAATAATGAATATAGCTAACATTGTTTCTTTGTCATATACTATTCTAAATGCTTCATACATACTACTAATCCTAATACTTTCAACTGTCCTACAAATTTTTCTTATTTAAAAGAAAAGGATAATGATACAAAGATATTACACAGATAGTGAGATTGGAATTCAAACACGAGCATGGTGCCATTGAGGCCTGTGTCACTGTCCAACATTCCATATGCTGGCATGAATTAGAACTTAGGCTGTAGCTCCTGTGTAAAATTGACAAAAAGTACAAAGGCCAAGGAAGCAAAGGTGCCAGCTGCCCATCATCTACTAATTACAGAAATTATTTCTGGTCTTTATTGCTACAAGTGTTGTTATACAAGGGTAATGGACTCTGGAGCCCTGATCTGCCAGAACTAGAGATGTAGCATCCTGGAATAATCAGTGACATATACACATTTACTCAATTCTCATCACCCACAGAGAAACCAGCTAGAACCAGTTTCCACCCACTGGAGTGGTTAAAGGGCTTAAGGACCACCTTCCTGTAGGAAACAGTACTCGTCATCAAAAGCTTGTGTAGACCTCTCAAAGTACTAGTCTGTTAGAAAATGCTGCTCAGGAACAAGACAAAAAGATTCCTCTACACAGCTCTTCAACATGACACCCAGAGCTTGAGCAAGCTCAGGAAGGACGGATCTGCACGTACAATAATGGGAAAGGTAAACTGTCCTTGGCTGAAGGTCATGTGTTCATCCATGTAAAAATTCAAAATAAACAACAAACTGTTAGTGGAGCTAACATCCACCTTAAAGGAAGATCACATGCAGTCAGTCAGTGCTTCCCTACAGCCTTAGCAAAGATAGGCGGCAAAATAAGCCTATGGATTTACTCCACATCCTGCCACCAGGAAAATGTAGTGCTATATGTCTGTCAGCATGGCCCAAATCCAGAACAATGATACCATGAAATGCTGACATGGGTGCAGAACAAAAGTTACTCCAATCGCTACTGGTAGGATTGCAAAATAGTACAGCCTCTTTGAAAGACAGTATGGAGGTTCCTTAAATGCCTAACTATGCTTACTCATGATGCAGCAATGGTATTTAAGTAGTCACATAAACTGAAAGCATATGTCCATGAAAAAATGGGCAGACAGATGTTTATAGCAGTTCAAGCCACAATTTCCAAAATTTGAAGAAAGCGAGCAAAGTGTCCTTTAAGCAAGTCAACAGACAAACCGTGGTACAACCAGAAGAGGGAATGTAACTCGGCACTGAGGAGCCATCTGCGGAGGCACCTAAGTGTTCATGCTAACTAAATGAAGCTAGCCAGCAGAAGCCACACAGGCTGACCCCCAACATGTGGCATTTTGGAAAAGTCTAAACTATGTGAGTTAAATGCCAGCGGCTAGAGGAGGAATGAAGAGACTGGGCTACTGTGGGAACTTCATTCTCTGTCTGGTCCAACACCTGTGTGTGTATGTGTTTTTAATATTCAAAAAGGTTGATTTCTCTAAAACCTGTGTTATTATTTACTGCTAATTACTGGAGAAGTCAAACTGTTATATATGGTATGCTAATGCATGGTATAGCACCAAAAGTGAACTCCACAAGGGCCTTTGAGTGCCAAAGACGTGTCAGTGTGTTTACCAATCACAGCAAAGGAATTGTATCGGTGAAGGATAACGGTCATAGTACATCTATGTGTGGATGAGAGTGTTCATGAAATCTGTACTTTCCTCTCAATTTTACTGTAAACCAAATCTTTGAGGTTTTTGTTTTGTTTTGAAATTCATTTTTAAAAAGAAAGAAGGGGGCAATGAGAAGCCTGACATCCTCTCACTGGGGAGGAATCCCAAGGTAGCGTACTGCAGACAAATCAAGACAGGGTTTGTGTAGCCCTGGCTGTCCGGGAACCCCCACACACCCACCTGTGAATGATTCTTTCCATGTCAGCTAGGGTGGTTTTCCTGAATCCCTGGAGCTAAAGAAGCCACAGGAGTTGTTCTCAACCACGGCATAAGGAGAAATGCTCAGGTCATCAGGCAGTGGCTCAGAAAAAGTGTCAACAGTGCAGACTGCTGAGGACACTGAGGACACAGCGAGAGCAAAATACCCAGAGACCAAAGTCCAAATGACATTCTAATGCTGCCCCACACTCTCCTACTTTACTGCCATTTGCTACAGTATAGACTTCATTTCCAGTCAATCAAATTGTTACTGATGTAGGAAGAGTTTTCCTCATAAGTCCCCAAACTTTAGTTTCTATAAAATCTATGTTGTTAGTTACTATTGTTTTGCCCTTTGAGATAGAAAACTTTTCTTCTCTAAGTCTTATTGCCTCCGCTTTCCATTAAAGAACTGTGGATGGAATGCTTCTTGCTCACCCACTAGGAATGGAAATATTCCCTGGAAAAGTTGGAGAAAGCTCAGGAAGTCAGCTGAAGGCTCCCAATGGTGGATGGATCTGGAGCTGCCCATCGGTCCCGGCCTGGGTCTGTGAGTCTCCATGAAGGATTGCAGCCCACCTGGCAATCAGCATCTATACCTAGAAAGCTACAGAGACAGGGTCTCCAAATGTGTCTACATAAAGCTTTGTCTTGTCACTAGGAATGTTAACAGAGGGAAGACCTGGCTCCTTTACCTATCAGTGCAGTGAGCAGGAAGGCAGAAGCAGGGTCTCCCAGTGGGGGTCAGCCCTCACCTGCTGACAGAACCTCTGTTTTCTGTGCACACTTGGCTGCAGTCAAACCTTCAGTGTCTGGACTCTGTTCATTGTATTTATTGTATTTCTACAATAGTAGTTGTTGGTTTTTCCTTCTTGTAATGAAGAACTTTATATATTTGCTACACTATTTGGATGAGAAGATTTCTACATTGTCAGTGTTTTTTTTGTTTTGTTTTGTTTTGTTTTTTAAAGCTTTTATCTGCAATATTTTTATGCTGAATTCAGTCCCATGCCAGTCATTTTTGTTTCTTTGGAGATTGAGATACTTTTATTTCTGTGCAACCTCCTCCTGTCATTGGAAGAACTTGTTCCTTTTCAGTGAGGCTCATGTATGGGTCATTTGGCCATGAGCTCTGTAAATTCATCAGCGCATGTGAAGAGCTTTGTTCACTGGGTGTGTCCAAGACTAGAGAATCTACATCTAAACCCCTAAGCTCAGCATTACTCTTCATTTTTAAGCATGTGCAGCAAAAATTCAGCAGCCTTTAGCCACCGGTCCTGTGTCCAGCCCCACTGTTGGCCTGGGTGCACCTACTCACTCCACCATTATACCATCAAAACAGCACACATGGCCTCTTTAAAGTGACATCGTTCAAGTACTTGGTGCATTTTTGGATATGCAGACCCTTGATAGTCTGGAAAGTCTCAGAGGTGTTCTTAAAGTGAATGAAAAGATTTGAAACTCTTGATTTGCATGATTTTGTAGAGTTTTCTGGGTCCAGAGAGTCACGAACCATCTTCACAGGTCACCTCAGGCCTCTACAGAAGAGTTACAGTATAGTTTTTATTTCATGTCTCTAGAATTTTAAAATATGTTAATTTGTATTACCAAATCAAGCCATATCTTCTTTTACATTTTATAATACTGTCAGATAAACGTCCACCTTAAATTCTAAAAGTGGTAAAGTCCATTGGAAATACTCTATCAGAACTACAGATTATATGATATATGCCCTACTGCTCAGGCTGCCATCTTGAAATCTTTGTGAGTCCAGCAGTTACTGGCATATGCAGGTCATGTAGTCTTCAGATCTTCCTCTGGACCCTGTTCATTCAGTTTTTATTTCACAGTAAACACAAAATTTGCTTATTCACATTGACCCATTCCCCATTATCAGTCAGTGCTTTTATTCCCTATCACTACGAATAGAATAGACAAAATATTAATATTTTCTATCATAATTTCTCTATTCTTGAATTCTAATTAATTTTCCCTGCAGAGTAATTTCAAACTAGCTCTCAGAAGTACCTTCTGAACATATTCCAGAATTCTGTAACTCTCTGCCTCCCTGACTGACAACTGCATTGTGGGAAGGGACTGAACCACACATCCTTTGCTCCCAAGACTCCAGTGGATTAACATTCATTGCAGGAATCTTGGATTTAGCACACAGGTACAAGTAAAACTATTAGAAAGGTTTTTTTTCACTGTTTCTTCTTCTAAGTGTATATTCTATAGGCAGTGGATCCCATTCTATAGGCCTAACACAGAAACTCAAGATCCCAAGTATTCTCACCCATAGCAGAGACTCCTGAATTAAGAATGATTAAAGCATCACACTTAGGAACAAGACGTAAGTCCATCCTCTAGCCATACTTACTAACACTGCACTGTTCAACACAGAGCGCCATCTAACCTCTATAAGGTGCTCACTTCTAGCTTCTATGATGCTTGTGGCTGTCAACATTCCCCAACTACAGAAGATGAAGATGGCAGGAAGGACAAGGTCTGCAGTGATTTCATTTCAGCCTTTTCTCCCCAACTAACATAACCTCGTTGAGAAGAGGAATGAGCCTATCATCTGTATATCCGACCTTGTCTAGCACAGAGAATGCCAACCAGTAATACCTAAAAGTGGAGAAGATCTTAAAGAGATATATATATAGAGAGAGAGGCCACCCTTACTCTACCCCTCAAGAGCCTACTCCTTCTCCACCACAGCAAACATCCTCCAATTTGTAAGACTTAGACTCGAATTAGGAAACCATGAGATTATAAAATCACTATGGACAAGCCCTCCACCTTGTGGTTCACTAGCAGAATGCTCACAAACTGACATTAACAGGACTGAGCTCGTACTATAACTCAATCAATCATCTTACTTTCTTCTCTTTCCTATTGAAGTAGAGCTTGGCTCTAATGTATGTATGTTGACCTAGAACTCACTGTGCAGGTAGCTCATACTTCGCTCAGACTTGTGATCTTCTGCCTTCCCTTGCTGAAGTGCCGTATTACAGGTTTGAGTCATTATGCCTAGCTATGAAACTTTTTAATTAGAAAGAGAAATAGAAATAGAAATCATTTTAGCCCAATCTTCTTATTTTTCAGAATGTGACAACACCAAGCTACTGCACAGGTGGAGAAAGGTCCATAATTCTCATTCTCTCCATACCAACATTTATTTAGGTTTTCCATAGCCTTTAAGGCACAAGGACTAAGGTACCTATAATGTATAATTTGTTAAAAATAGCCCCAGTGTGCACAGTCAGGTTTAGGACTCTAACCCACAGGGAAGACCTAAGAGAAGTACTATGGTTTAAAATAAAAGCATAACCCAGTAAGGTTGACTTTAATGTTATGTCAGCTCTGTCCATTAATAGCCAAACAAACATATCCTCAGGGCTTTTGAGCCTTAGATAATAGAATGGGTTTCAAAGACTGTTATGAGAATTTAATCCAATAGATAAAGTGAATAACTCAATGCCTAGCATATATACATGTACTTAATAGGATGTAGCCTATTCCCATATTAACCTCTGTTGGCAATGGAGTAAAAATAAATGTGCTTGCCCAGGGAGGATCTGAGCTAAGGTTAAGGTGGAGATAGTTCAAGTGGCTTGGGCCACAGAAACTCAGTGAGGGACATACAGGCCTTTCAACAATGGCACCAGAGTAAAAAAGAGGGTAACTCCAACCCAAGCCACACACCTTCCACTAAGTTATAACTCAGAATGAGCCTAACTTGAATGTAAACAAGAAAGCCACAAGAGACATGACAGAGAAGAGAGGCTGGTGAGAAAGGGGACAAGAGAAGGTAAATATGATTTAAGAAAATACATTATGTACATGTATGAAAATGTCATAATGAAATTCATAGTGAATAATTAACATATGTAAATAAAAACACAAGAAAAGAAAATCTTAAGGGTCTTCAGGTGGGTAAACAGTTATTAAACTTGTTTGAAATGTAAAACTCAGAAAAAGTGGCAAGCTGACTATGGTAGACTGAATGTCACTGGTCCCCATATTCTCATAGAGAGTGGCAATATTAGGAGGTGTGGCTTTGTTGGAGAGGGTGTGGCCTTGTTAGAGGACATGTGTCGCTGTGAGGGTGGCTTGAGTTTCCTATGCTCAGGATACTATCCAGTGAGGCAGTCAACTTTATGCTGTATCCTGGTCAAAATGCAGCCAGTACCAATCTGCCTGCACACTGCCATGCTCCCCACCATGATGATAATGAACTGGACCTCTGAAACTGTAAGCAAGTCACTCCAATTATATGATTTTTAAAATAAGAGTTGCCATGGTTATGGTGTCTCTTCACAGCAATAAGCACCTGAACTAAGGCACAGCTAAGAGGATGCAAAGCCTCCAGACCAGGAGAAATATTTTCAAAGCACATGTAAGACCCATCACTTACAATTTACAAAGCGCTTTCAAACTCGGCTGCAGAAACACAGCTAGACAAAATGGACAGGAAGAGATGCATAAAAACCATGAGGCAGACCATGCAGGCACACAGAGGGAATGAATGTAAAGTGGAGAAGCCCTGAAGAAAGCTGCTCAGTAATTTCTTTACAAATTAAATTTACTGGCTCGGCATGTAGCTTGGATGGAAGAGTGCTTGCCTGGCATACACATGTAATTATAATGGCCCTTAACTGGACAAAATTCAAAAGTGGGTAAATGGATAAATTATGGTAAATGTATACAATAGGCTACTGTGGGGAGGGGGCAAACTATAGAGGGTCAGCACACCCAATCCAAAATCTAAATCTTGTAAAGCAGTAACACAACACCATAGGTAGAAAATTCATCAAGACCTTTTATGTTCAGTCTCAGACAAAGTATGGGTGCACTTAAGATGCTGGGTAAAGTTACCTTCGGACCATGTGTGTATAATATAAACGAATACTGGACTGCAGCTTCAGTCCCATCCCGAAGGCACTTGGTACATGTAAATATTTTTAAAAATCCTAACTATGAAACACCTCTGGATGACGCAAACTTCATGTGTGACAATTTGTATTAGTATCTAAAAAATTATGCTGAATAAGATAATTTTGAAAAGCTAAATGTTATTTGGCTCCATTTCTATAGCATACTGTTTTGATTTAATTTCTCTAGCATTCATAAAATAGCAAATGACAGGAAGGACATGAAAGGTTTCCATCTTGATTATACGGAACTTGAGGTGAAATAGATGTGGAAGCTTCATGATGATGAAATGTTCTCCGGCTTGACTGTGTGCATGTTACTGTTCTGAAAGTGACACTGTTTTACCATTTTTCATGATGTGAGTACAGGGCACGGCGGGACACCAGAGAGGTACAACATAATGCCGTATAACTTCTCATGATATAAAATTAGCAAGAGACAGCGATGCAGGACTCACCCGAAGCCCCAGCCGTCTATGGCGCTGGTAAACACCACATTGCCCTGCTCTGGGGAGAAGTATAGCTGAGAGTCATCCAGGTCCTCCAAGCCAGTGCTCCAGTCATACACTTGCTCTCCCTGCTCAGAACGTGTCTTCACCTGGGACTCGGTCTCTCTTTCTGCTCTTTCTTCTAGGACTTTAGAAGTAAAAAGAGTTCCTGTAAGAGCGTTAATCTAGGAGAGATGGCGAAATGGCACAGTGTCATTCAAATGCTTAGGACACATGGGAAGGGACACGCTGCTTGACCTTTACTAAGGCTAGAACCACTGTCAGAGCAAGTTCACTGAGGAGACATAATCTACAAATAACTTACACACATTAACCTACTCTTTCAAATTTCAAAAAAACTAAGGCTTCTGAAGGGTATTCTGTGTGGACTATTTTAATCTGAGGGGTTTCACTAAAAACTCACCCCATCCAAATTCCCAAACTTTAACTGATGCTTCTCTAACTTCCCACACAAGCTTCCAGCACTCTTCCCAGGGTCTAATTTCAAAAAAGTAATCTTCTTTCCTACCTCAGAAAGAAACGAAGGCTGCTACTCACCAGTTCCCCACACCTAACCCATGCTGCGGGCGGGCACACTTCCCATGTTTCTGTGAGGGAAGAAATGTCCACAGCTCTCCCCAGTGGGACAAGGAGCTAGACAGCCACCCACTCCCTCTCAACACCCTGCATTGTCTTTCCCGCTTTAGCTAGGCAATGCATCCATGCTGACATAAGTTCAAGGCTTCCCCTGGCTGTCGTTCTGCCAGGTCCCACTTCTTATCACTTGGTATCTCAGTCTCTCAGTTCTTCAGCTGTAACAATGTCCTTGAAGGAAACACTGCCCATACTGGCTTCGTGACTTTGCACATTTGTTTGTTTCCTGTAAATGATCTTCCTCTAACTTTCAACTTGGCAAACACTTATGGTCCCTCTCACTCATGGTCTCCCTGTGAGACTGTCTTCTCCTTTCTGGCGCAGACTGGGTTGAGTAGCCCTCACCAGTGTTCTGAAATCACAAGGGGGTACTGGTTGCTCTCAAACGTCAACTGTCCGCCTCACTCACTCCAGTGGGAGCTCTTTGAGAACAGGGACTCTGGTGTGTCCATCCTATACTTAGGATCCCTCACATGGAAAGGGCATCTGGTACTGCATAGAGCTACACAAATGTTTAGTAAATAAACAAATCAATGCCTAAACAAATTTTCATCTAAAAACAAAAATACCATACAGCCACTTAATATCACATCACTTAAGAAAGAAAGCTACCGAATTTTAACATGAGAACCTACAGTCCATGCCTGACACTGATGGGTTCTGGGAAACAGAAGCAACTCGCAAGAGCACACTAGTTCTGCCCCCTGTACATAGTTGGTGACTCCAACAGACAGGAATCTTAAGTGATTGAACTTTCAAATAAATGTATTTCCTCTAATACCACCTCATATTCCACATTTTCTTAGAGTCTTTCAGCCCATTTTTAAAGCACTGAACAATACTATACCTGTTCTAAAATATTCTTGAGGTGAGAATAGGCCTCTTGTGGGGTGAATTTTAGCTCCACTATCAGGCGATCTATCTTATTAATCACTAAAACAGGACGGATGTTTTCAAGCCAAGCTTGTCGAAGAACTGCTTGTGTCTGAAAAACAAAGCAAAACAAAATAAAAACCCCTCATGATCTGCAAAGACTAAGGCACATAAAAAAAACCTCAACACATGCTCAGGCTGTATTATAACATGTTTACCAGGTGCTCGGGAAGCACAAACACACAAATGTACAAAACAAATGCCACAGGTCAGAAGAACCCACGATACTACAGTCTTCCTCGTGACCACTATTCTGCTATCCTAGGCAGCGGAGACTTCACCCATCCTGTCAGATACCACAGACACTGCACAGGATAAGGCCGTGTTTCTCAAGTTGAGATCCTGGTGGCTTCAGGGGAGCATACACGGGGGCTGTATGATAATCAGAGCACAACTTCCATATTAAACCCCCTCCATTTAAAAAATTAAACTTTTTTATTATTCTTTTTTAAACACCATAAGAAAACCTATATAATAAGGAGAGTTCAAAACTGACTTTAGGTTTTGTGTTTTTGTTTGCTTGCCTGGTTTTTAAGATGAGATGCAAGTTTAAAAGAAAATGTTAGAAGAAATGAACTAGTTTTTCTGAGTTTCATGCCACAAGAGCTACATGGCTTTAATGGCAAATGCTTTCAATTTTGCTGAGAATAGGAACATAGGATTAAGGATGCAGAAGAGTAGTAGAAAAATTCCTTAAGTAGACAGGATGTGTACACGCGTGTGTGCGTGCACTGAGACTCCAGCAGAAGAGAATGGTCCTGTCCAGGGGAGGACTAGCTCATACTGCCTAACAGCCTCCTGACTTGGAAACCTTTCCCACTGGAGTAGAGCCTCCAGATCCTCCTCAAACTCAACCTTCTCCTTCTTTCAGACATGTCTTCCAAGTGTGCACACTATCTCTTATGATCTCGTTAAGACTCTGGTGATAAACTTTATCACAGATTGGAACATTGCCAGATGTGAACTATAAAACCCACTGTCTGTCACAGTACACAGAAATCAATAGTGTCTCCTCTTCAGTCAAATATAAGATCATAGACCTCACCTGTGGACAGACGCCCTCCACAGCATCTACCACAATGATGCATCCATCACAAATGCGAACAGCTGTTGATACTTCTGAGGAGAAATCCACATGTCCAGGAGAGTCTATCAGATTAATCAGGTACTCCTCATTACCTGAAATAAAATTTGAAGACACATTTTCAGTCATGCAGACAAGCAGTCCTCTTCCCTGAGGACTTGGGAAGATGCTTCAGTCAGCAGCTATGACTCCAACTCTGACCCTGTACATGTGGAATCCAAACGGCCCCACAGTGAACATTAAAAACTTCATTAAGAGCTTAGTGTGTACCTGGTACTGAGCTAAAGATGTTTAACGACCAAATACATATTGGATTATTAAACTATCCCTGAGAGATAAATACCTCTCTTCCCATTTTAATCATTGTTAGTTGAGGTGGAAAGAAATCATGGTCTAAGGGCTCAAGAGTAAAAGCTCTTCAAAGGGGCTTCAAAGGCCTACTTCAAACATAAAGCAGTTACCTAATTCAAATTCCTTCTATACTTTCTCAAAGAGCAGTGCACAAATCTGTAAAACCACGAGGAACAGATATGACGAGCCAGGCAGTACAGGGCAGGCTCTCACACTACATTCTTGAATATTGCCAACAAACACAAACCCAGAGCCCAGGTCTCCTCATCTTTGTCTGGTTTTAGCACTAAAATTCATGCTCCACATCAAGCTCCAGACACACCAGGACAATTGGTCATCAACAGATAGAGATTTAACAATGACACAATCCAGTAAATCATGTGAATAGCAACCATATCACAGAATACTGCACTGAACCCCCATTACTGCCAAATCCGATGTAATTTTAAAGTCAAATCAGTTACTTAAGTGCTCAGACACTTTCGTTCCCCCCTTCACTTTGTGCTTAACTGCAACATGTTAAAACATTACTGCACGGCTAAATGGTACAGTCTAAGACCATAGAGAGACGTTTTCTGGAATATAATTCCAACACCTTAATGTGAAATGACAAGGATAAAGTCCCACAGCAGTAGCACAGCCAGAGCCCACCTATTTGTGCTTGCCATTGTCCTAAGTCTATCATGTTCTTTTCAGCTCTCCACAGGAGAAGCAATGTCAGCTCCCTTCTCACAGCACTGGATACAAGAGCACATAAAACGCCCATCAGGTAGACCCTCACTATGAGCCTCACAATCAATACTGTGGAGGCGGCCAGGTAGGGTGGCACATGCCTGTAACTTGGGAGGCATAGGCAAAAAGATCTTAGGTTCAAGGTTTGTAGGGCTAAACCCTGTCTAAAGGAATAAGCCAAGCACTGAAAAAAAGATTCAAGTTCAGAGACCATTCCTTCAGCCACTAACCCAGGCAGCACACTGCCCTCCACATGCCAAGATTCCACCCACAGTAAGCTGCTGGATTACTAGGACCCAACTTCCTACACTTTCCAGTCACCTGCCTAAACCTTCTATTCAGCATCCCTTTCCCCCCAACATATGTGTACACTTCCTCCTCCAATATACAGGCACATAAATGGATGTACAGACCACCTCCTCCAGTATACAGGCACATAAATGGATGTACAGACCACCTCCTCCAGTATACAGGCACATAAATGGATGTACAGAACAAGCATTTACTGACAAGAACTAATAAATTTATTTTAAAACAAATCTTTAGTATACACATACCTTAACAATTTATCAACAGTCAAAACAAATGTGCATACTATGAGACAGATAGACTGACTTATTTTACATCAAGAATTAAATTTTGGTGCATCCTGGATAGTATAGAGCACATAGAATTTTTAATGTTTTTTTGTTTTCAGAATGGATTCATACTTTGAATTCATAACTGTTATTGTTGAAACACTACTTCATAAAAATGACTCTACAGAAATAGCAGAAATATGTTTACAGACATTTCAGGAAGAGTTGGGAATTCTGTTTAAATCCCAAGCCAATACTTATTTAACATTTTTTTTTTTTTTTTTTTTTTTTTTTAGGAAACCTAAGTCATATCCTAAGCAGCAATATTTAAAATAAAAACTTCTAATACAATATGATCTAAAGATATACTGATGCAACATTTCTGTGAGAAGAAATATTCTTTGTTTTCCGCAATGAATCAGATTCCATGAAAGCAGATCACTTCATGTGTACAGCAACAATACTGGAATTCAAAACGCAGGCTGTCTCTGATCTGAGCTGAGTTGTTCCAGGTGGCACTGGTGAAGTCCACACTGTGAACTCAGAGCCAAAGCTGAGGTGATGAACATAGGTGAGCACTGCCACCAAGTCCTTGGGTTTCTTTCTGACTCTGAATCAATGCCTGGTTACTGCACATTCAGGAGCCTTATTTCTATTACCAAATTGCTCACTACTTCCATATTTAGTTGCATCATCTCATATGGGGTCACAAGCCATACTTTAAAAAGCTGGGCTCAAAGAGAGAATCCCAAAGTGCACTGGAGTTTTGGCAGCAAAACAAAAAACAAACAAAAAATTGTTCTTGTCAGCAACAAATTGCCTTCCTCAGTACCACAGTCCCCTCCCTCATAACTTTCCTCAGCACCACAGCACCCCCCCCCACCTCACAGGCTTCCTCAGCACCACAGCCCCCTCCTCACAGGCTTCCTCAGCACCACAGTCCCCCTCCTCACAGCCTTCCTCAGCACCACAGCACACCCCCCCTCCTCACAGGCTTCCTCAGCACCACAGTCCCCCTCCTCACAGCCTTCCTCAGCACCACAGTCCCCCTCCTCACAGCCTTCCTCAGCACCACAGCCTCCTCCTCACAGCCTTCCTCAGCACCACAGGACCCCCCCCTCCAACCTCACAGCCTTCCTCAGCACCACAGCCTCCTCCTCACAGCCTTTCTCGGCACCACAGCCCTCTCCTCACAGCCTTCCTCACCACCACAGCCTCCTCCTCACAGCCTTCCTCAGCACCACTGGCCCTCTCCACCTTGCAGCCTTCTCAAGTTTTCAAAGAGCTTTCACTTTCTCAGAGTTCTGAAACCACCACACAAGGTTCCCCATATCCAAGAAACCATTATTTAGCAGGCTTTGGACCAATGACCCACTGTGTCTTGATGAAGCCGTTTACAGCTAGCTAGCTTTCTTAGGCCTGGTTTCAGTCATCATTTTAGATTAAGCACCATGGTCTCAACCAAATATGCCAAAGGAAATTGAGCAAGTGTAGCATGGTCCAGGATCCTGGCACACAAAGCAACAGCTGGAAGTCTTGACCACTCAGCATTCTCTCAGTCAAACCCTTCACTGCACAAACATCCTAAAGCCCTCAAAAGTAAGAGCTATCCAAGGTCACACACTGGTATATCTAACGATCTGCTATGACTGTGTCCCAAGGTCACACACCGGTGTATCTAATGGTCTGCTACATCTGTCCTGGATTGTATTTTGCAAGTAGGGAACTAGACAGGTTTGTTCATTTGCCAAACTCCAGATTCAAGGGTCAGCTAATTAACAAGAGCTTCCCCATCCTTGGCAAAGAAGTCTCAGAGTCTGAGCCTTCTTTCAGCTTCTTCCTGATGCAGCCAGCTAACGGCCAACACAGGCAGAGCTGTGCTGAGAGCCAGCCCTTCCAACTCCTCTCCTGATGCCTTTTCCATCCTAACCTTCTCAAAGCAACTTCAAACTGAGTTTTGAAGGAGGTGGAAAAGACATCCCACATCCTTCAGGGAAGAGTCTGCAAGCAAAGCTCTTCTACTGGAGCTAATCAGAGCTGCTTCTTAAAAACTAGTTATTAGAATGTCTTCTACTAATATATGGATGAGGGTCAGGCTTTAGAAGAACACATACAAATGTTACAGGACTTACACATGCACACACATGAAATGGAAAACAAGATCTACTGTGTTGCAGGCTAGTCTTGAGCATGCTACACAGGCAGGGACAAGCTTGAACTTCTGATCCTCTTGCCTCCATCTGAGTGCTAAGAGTTACAGGCACACACAAACACACCATCATGTGGTGCTGAAGATCGAACCCAAGGCCTTGTGTATGTTAGCAAGCACTCTTCCAACTCAGCTCTATTCCCAGCCCCTTTTGTCTGGTTTTTTTTTTTTTTTTTTTTTTTTAAGAATTATTTTTTAATCAGACTTATGAATGAAAGTTTTGCATGTATGCGGAGCGATCTTTCCGATCTGTAACAGAACCTTTCCTCCTTGGCTCTCAAAGTGAGTGGAGGGTGGTGGGGACTTCCAAATTTGTAAGAGTGATCCCTTGCTGTAAAACCCAGGGACAGAAACCTTGCTGCCCTCTGTCCCAGCATGCCAAACAAACCTTCTCATGTCAGGGGACTGGCCTAATAAGCCAAGCAACAGCTTAACAACACAAACTGTTTTTAATGCTCCTGGTAACTAAGAAAAAGAAAGTCAGACAATCTGACGTTAATTGTGGTATAAATCTCTCAATCTCTCCGGATCCTCCTCTATTGGAGACAAACTGGATCTCACAATGCAGCTTATGGTTTACTTCATTTATTTTGGTTTTCTTCAGAATAATCCCAGCCCAACACCAACTATCAGGACTTCCACATCACAGAGAACAGGCGCCCATCTTCAAAGGTCGTTGCTCTGGTATAAACCAAGCAGTAGTGCCGCCCCCTCCCCCCCACCAATCAGCATGGTTCTTTATTTGCTGGAATCTCACTCTGCTCCATCACCCCGAAGGGGAATCACAGACTGAGGTCCGATCCTCTTGCAAATCTCACCTTGCTAATGTGTGTTACTACTAGATGTCAGACCTATTAGAGCAACTCAGAGGATAATAGTGCTAAGAGCTGTGCGCATGTGTGAGTGTGAGGCAATGCAGGCTGAAAGGCCAGAGGTGGGGAAGGTAAAGATGCAGAGGAAAAGACCCTAAGAATGGCATGAATCCAGAGCACAGGTAAAGATGCTATACTGTCGAGAATTCTTTTCTGCACTACAGACACTAACAGTGTCTGCCGAGTCTGTGGAGTTCAGCTGTTGGTGAGAATGGGGAGGCCTAGAACGAGGTGGGAAGCTGACCTGCAGGTCAGAAGAGGAAGAAGTGTAGAGAGCATATCTTATCAAACTGGGGTTTGTTGGGAGGATTACAAAGGCTCAAGGAAGCAGAAAGAAAGCTGGGGAGACTGGAAGTCATGTGACACCCTTGTGCTGTACAGGGCAAACAGCATGTAAAAGAGGCTAATGGGCTTCACAGATTCAGAATCTTATGAAATAAAAAGTGGGTACTTTACCATGTAGGCAAGAGAGCAGGGCAGAGCCAGGGTGGTAAGGAAGAGGGGGTATTGAAATTTGATGGTTGCCATCAACGGAGTATGTTTTTAACATCTTGGTTGATCACACGATGAACTCTCTACTGTTACTGAAGGAGATCTATGTTGCCCAGGCTGCTCTTAAAGTCATGGGCTCAAGTAACCCTCCTACACACAGCTCCTAAGTAGGCGGAAAACGTGTGTCCTACTAGGCTCAACCACAGTATTTAAATTTGCAGTGTCAAAGATGGTCAGATCCAGATGATCCTGACATCCAGAAAACAGGCCTGGCAGCAAGGAAGCAGACAACTAAATTGCACTGTTCTGAAAGGCCAATCCGTAAGAGAAGTCATTTAGGGGATGGTAAAAGTTACCTTGGAGAAGCCACATGAAAAAGAAAATCAGGAGTCGGGCATAAATCATCAGTAAACTGGGAACCTAATCAGGAGAGTTCAGAATACTGAGAAAAAGGAGCAATGGATGGTGTGTGTCCTCGAGAGATTTAACACAGGGCAGAAGCAGCTCTGGAGTGAGAATCTGGGCAAGAACGGCAATCCCACGTCCTGATTCAGAGAAAACCAAGGGCAGTGTGGTGAGAACGAGGAAGAGGGAACACCAGAGATGTCGGCGGTGTGCTGGTGTTTGTCTTGGGAAGTCTGCAGAGGAAGTTTTGGTAAGGAAGAAATAGTAGAGGGTTGAGAGAAGTGTTAGAATCACAAAGAAATATGGAAACGAGGCCATAAGAGAGGCAGAGCCATGTGGCTTACATCTTGGGCAGTGACCAAGGACAACAGAGATGTGGGTAACGCTGGCCACAAGATGTCTAAAAGAAATCCCAGAAAAATCTGTGGTGGAAAGAAACGAAGCTTCAGGAAGAATTAGTCGGGGTCTAGTCTAGTTCCCAAACTCCTGATCCAAGTGAACAGACTGGAAATGTAATTACTTGGTTCCTAGGCTTGCTACTGCATTCTAGAAATGACTCTCCAGAAGAGCTTTCACTTTCTCAGAGTTCTGAAACCACCACACAAGGTTCCCCATATCCAAGAAACCATTATTTAGCAGGCTTTGGACCAATGACCCACTGTGTCTTGATGAAGCCGTTTACAGCTAGCTAGCTTTCTTAGGCCTGGTTTCAGTCATCATTTTAGATTAAGCACCATGGTCTCAACCAAATATGCCAAAGGAAATTGAGCAAGTGTAGCATGGTCCAGGATCCTGGCACACAAAGCAACAGAGTATTTACTCTTAATTTTTAAAGTCCAGTTTGCACATATGTAAAGTAAGGGTAACCATCCCAGAGGGTTGCTGTGGAAATTAAACAAAGCCATGCATGAGACATCTAGCTCAGAATTCAACCATCACCAAGCTTTCTCTTAAGCCTGGCACCAGCTGCATGCTTCACAGCAGAAAATGAAGAAAGGCCACTGTTGTAAGACGGGAAATACAATGATCTTTCAGCCAGATGAGGAACAAGGGAATCCTTCCCTCCTAGACTAACACTCTGGCAGGACTAAAGGGAAGCCCATGACATCAAACACTGGTCCATTATGGCCTATGGCGTTTGGTAGAGAGCAGCTAGAGCCAGAGACCAAACCCTGTGGCTTGGTCTCTGAAGAGTTAAGACAGAGCCACAGGGCAGAAGCCATCCTGAGTGTGAATTTCGAACCTGCTTACCACAATTACCCAGAAGGGAGATCCTGGCTCTCGTGGCAGAAAGCTGCTGTGTGTCCCATCTCTCCACCAAAGTATATCCTGACACAAGTGGTTGCCACTTGAGTGAACCACTTAAGTAATGAGGTAGCTATACGCCTACATTTACTAACTAAAGTCTATTGCAATTTATTCTGCATCAAATTTTATTATTTTTAAAATTGACATTTTGTAAAACTACCAAAACTCTTGTAAAAGCAAATCTCCATATGGCATCAAGTAACAAAGCTGAAAATGGTCCTGGTCCTCAGCCTAGGGGTGGGGTATACTGCAGATATACTGAAGATGGAAGAAATTTACCCTCTAGTGCAACCAGACTGTCTCAGTCAGAGACATAAATACCAGCCATCAGTTCAGAACCAATGAAACCATACAAAACAATGATATCTGACTGATGCTGGAATCCATGAATTGTGTGAGGGGAAGTAAGTTACATATTTATTTCAGTGTATAGCATGTGCACACATAAAATTCCTGTGGATTAAAAATAAAAACTGAAAACATATAAAGAAATAAAATTAAGAGTGCTTTGATTCCATTTTTGTCTTTTACTCAGTATCTTATAACAAAACACAGTATTCATTATTGCAAAAAATAAAAAATAAACTTGTAATTTACTTTAAATGTTTAAAAAGGACTGAGTGAAATAAAATGCAATGTTCTGCAGGGGCAATATTTCCTCGTGGATATTCAAAAATGACTATAAAGTAGAAATATCAACAATATGCCTGTTGGGATGATTCAAGGATTAACTGGTCCATGAATTTAAAGTTGTCTAAATTTTGAATATACTTAGTATATATACATTCTAGAAGATTCAAAGGCATTGTCACCTTATATTGAAGAGAGTGTGTCCCAGCTCTTGAAATGCCAAGATACACCAATGGACCTCCGTATAAGGGACTTGAGTGATGGGTAAGAAACAGAAATGTTTCACAATATGATCCTAGCAGTTATATCAAGTGCTGGCATAACTCAACACGAAAGCTTCAGTTCTGCAGAAGAAACAGGCCTCTGGAAGATACAACATGAGAGCACTCTCATGGTTTTCAACCATTTCTAGATTGTTCCAAGATTATTGTAAGTTATCCTTTTATACTAGAATAAGGCCTTCTATTTCAATCCAAGGAAAGAATATAAAATGTAACTAACCAACCCAAAACTCCATTTCATTAAGCATCAGACTCAGAGAAAGGAATTAACATTGGGTAACGATTCCCAACTAAGAAGGCAATGACTGGGTGGGGAAGGGGGTGAAAGAAGCAACCTGGCACCATCAGCACCTCTCCTCTGCTCCTTTCACCTAGGGTCTCCTTCAGGCTGACCCTTCACAGCGCAGACCACCCTCTGTGGTAGCTCAGGAATGCTCAATTCTAAGTTACCAAGTACGGTGAGCTCCTGGCTTAAAGACCCTTCTGGCTATCAGTCAGTGTCCAAAGAGAAACAGGCCTGATGTTTATTGACTCCAGTTCTTATTGATATGACTAAGATGACCAGCCATTACCAGCCATCTGAAGAAAAGTCAAACCTAAGAACAACCTCTATAGCAGACTTAATAAAAAGAAAAGCTGAGGTACATCTACGTCTGTGTGTTCAGAAACATAAGAAAACAGTACGCATCAGAAACGAGGTAAAGAAACAGAAGAGGAGGGATACGGAGGCAGAGATGGGTCAGCACAAGGAGACTAGAAAGTAGGGCAAACCTATAAAAACACAGATAGAAAACAGACAACCAAACCTGAAGATAAGAGTGGAGTTCCAAAAGGAACACCATAAAACTGACCTGATGTGGTTGGTCTGTCCTATACACACAGGCAACTATGGTGTGCATGGCTGTAATCCCTACATTTGCAAAGTAAAGACGAGGAGGGTAAGGGGTTCAAATATAGCTTCCAACTGGCATGAGCTATGAGACCCTATAATCAACATTTCACTCCAGTAAGAGTCTCATTTTTAAAAAATTTTCATGAAAATTATCTTTAGTCATTTTTAACATACATTCAATAAGCCATTCCACCTCAACTCAAGGCAGCTTGCATCTGCATCTGTTTTTGTGCAACCTAGAAAGAAGCATGTATCTAGAACATTCTAAGACAAGCTTCCAAAGGCCAGGGTTTAAGAAAACATGCTAAGTCACTCGATCCCCAAGTTCTACATGCCATTTTCCCAAAGTCTCTATCAGATAGACAATGAGGATGTGGAATAGCTGGATTTCATGGTAAACAAGTGTAATCTGAATAAGGTAGATACAGGCAGCGAGGGTGAGTCCAGACAACTGGGCACAGCAACTAAAGCCAGCACTAGAGCAATCTTGATAAATGAAAGTTACACTGTCTTCAAGACTATGAAATAGTACAGTTAAGATCTGTGACCCCCATTCTCTTACGATAGATCCCTTAAAATACAACAGGGAGGAAGAAGGGGGGAAGAAAGGGGGGAGGGGGAGGGGAGGGGGAGCAGAAAAAGGAAAGAGAAAGGAAGAAAGAAAAAAGACAGAAAGAAAAAGAAAAAAGGAAAAAGAAAGAAGCATTACTTGAAATATTAAACACTGGGAATTTCTGAGCTCAAAAGTTCCAAAATTAGTTAAATATAAAAGTGGTTGAAAGACTATTGTTAATGAAAATAGCCACACTGCACAGTGCCTCCCTTGGTGCCAGATGTGAAGGATGAACCACAGGTCACTCCATTAGGGAAAAAAAACACAACTTTATTATTTTATTTAAAATATCAAAATATACATATTGTATAAAGTTTTCTAACAGCACAAAAATACGTATTTTGAAAAATCACAAATTTTATCATAATCTAGTTTCTGGAAACTTCTACTTTGGTGGTGTAAAATGTACCCTTCCAGAAGCATGTACACACATTCATATCTCACAGAAATACTCTGCAATTGACTTTTCTGTCTCTTAACATACCATTTTCATATAACTATAAATATATAACTTATACAATTATAATTCTATATCTACAACATGGATGTAACAATTCATTTAGCCACTGTCTTCTTAACAGTTAATTAAGTTCTGGCATGTTTTCACCAATACAAATCTTTCATGAACATACAGCTCAAAGCATTTGTTTGACATTTCTGCCAGAAAATGTCTGTTACCATCAGAATGACATTCGTATTTGGGGGTAGCAAGATAGTATTGATCAGAGTGTCAGAGCGCCAGTGGTCAGAGCAACCCAGTTACAAAACTAAGTCTCCAGGTCCCATATGCCTGCCATAGAGCATAAGAGGGATCCACCCAGGAAAAGCAAGGCTAAAAATGAGCCAGCCAATTCCTAGCTCCTGGCTTCCCTTGTGAAGAAATCCACACAGTCACCTGGTAGAGGGAGGCAACTGTGAACTGCCAGTTCTTCTGACCTCAAGCCAGTCAGAGGTCCCCATCTGCATCCAAGCCTGGACAGCCTGACTCTGACAACAGATCATTTGGAGATGCCAGAATGAAATGCTTGGAACACAAAGCACAGAAACCGAGGCATTTGATTAATTCAGAAAGAGAAGGGGCAGAGCATGAAAGATAAAATAGAGTTCTTTAAAAACACAGATGGGTTTACCTTCTGCATAATGTAGCGAAATGGCGCTGGATTTCATGGTGATCCCTCTGACCTGTTCATCTTCTCTGCTATCCATGTACCGTAACTAGAAAAGCACAGCATATGTATCTTTACTTTCCAGTGTGCCAGAGAAGAGGGGTTTGTCAAGAGAATGAAGACACAAACTGCTTCCCCAGAGTGTTGCCTATCTACCTATCTACATCTCAGCTAGGAAGGATTAAATAGTTCCAAAATATCCACAGAAGGATATGGACTTCTTTCTGTTCATCATAATGCACCCCCACCCCCATCCCCGCCCCAAGGTACTCGATGCTCCAAAAGAAACAGAAGGTCTTCAGAGGAAGAAGGAGACATAACTCTTTTCCAAAGTAGCAGATTTTGAATATGTGGGGGTTTTCTTCTTTTTAAAAAAAAAAAACATAGTAGAAAATATTTACAATATCAAAACTTAGCCAATGGCTTTCCCAAAGCTTTGTTGCTTACATAAAAGTCCTACTTGTTAGTACATCAATATTTCTCTCCATTATAAATAACTTTATATAGATTCATCTCTTTCAATCAAAATCCTTGAGAATAATGTCCTAATACAAATTGCCAGACTTTGTCATCTTATATAATTTCTTTAGTTCTCAGAAATATTTCTATCCCCACAGCTCTGATGAATTATCATTTTGGTTTGCAGGCTTTAAGTCTTATATAACATAATAATAATAATAATAATAATAATAATAATAATAATAATAATAACAATTATATATATATGATCACATTTTTCTTACTCAATATTATTCTCTTGTTTAATGTTGCCCAAGTCAATCATTTTGATGGGTGTAGTTATGGGTCACTCATTATTATAAGAGTCTCCTTCACAAACCTACCACATTTACCCATCCCATCTACCAGTGATGGACATTTGTAAATTCACTGCTTTTTAATAATGTAACTGAACTGATGAGAAGTTTGTATTGGGATTAGAGAAATGGCTTAGTGGTTAAAAACACTGAATTAGCTCTTCCAAAGCATCTTCATTTAATTCCCAGCACCCACATGGTGGCTCCAGTTTCCGGAGATGCTGTGCTGTCTTCTGTGCCCTACCAGCACTACATATACATAGTACAAAGACATGTATGCAGGCAAAATATACATATACATAAAGTTAAAACAAATCTTTTAAAAAGGAAATTGGGATTATGTCTATTATACACAATCTAGAAGTGAGATGGCTGAATCACTACATTTATAAATCTTTAGTGCAACCAGATATTTCCACATTGTTTTCCAAAGTAATTAGACCAATCCACACTCAACAGTGGAATACTGTTTTGGTTTCTTCATGATCTCAACAATTTCTAAATCAAGATGAGTAATAAGCAGCATTTCATATTTTCAATTTGCACTTTCACACCTTCTGATGGGACTGAGCATCTTTACAGTCTACTATTGTGGCTTACTATTTGGCACTCCTGTTTTGTAAGTATCCCATGTACAGTCCACCTCCTCAGTGGTTACATTACAAGTTTGTATTCAATAGGTGTTATAGATAATCTCTGACCATTAGTTCTTTGTCAGATAAATATTTATTACATTTTCCTAATTCCAAAGGGCTTTTTTATTTTTTCCATTTTGTAGCATATATGATAAAAATGTTATTCATTTAAATGTAGCTGAATTAATCAACCTTTACATAGTAGTTTTTAACCTTCTCAATCTATCTTTACTTATGGTCACAAAAGTAACATCTATTACTATTTTCTAAAAGCTTAAGCTGGGCCTTTTGTGCATTTTAACTACAGGCAGGTAGGTGTTTGATATTAAGTACAAATTGGTCCAATACTATTTCCAATGGCTAATAATTTCCCAAAGACCCTTTACTGGCGTTATCTTCTCTCCATGGATCTGAAATGCCGGTTCTATAGTAAGTCAAGCTCTCACATATGTATCTGTTTCTACATCATTAGCCAATAATACCCCAGTCAGTTCCAAACCACCAAGTTACAGGCATTCACAAGCCTTATCATCTTATAAGACAGCAAGTACCATATCCTCCTCTTCTGCAATTTTAAAAAGGCACAGCCAATTTAATAACAATAATAATAAACTGTTGGAATTTTCCCCAACTGCTAAATATATAAATCATCATAAGACAACCATCAGGTTTTTAAATATTGAGTCTGACAAAACATGAACATGGTATACTTAAGTTTTCTCTAATATAATTTTACCTTAATTATATGGCAGGTTTTAAAATGTTTTATTAACTACTCATTGCTGATGTGTATTCCTTTTCAATGACTTGTATATCCTGAAATATGCTAAATTCTTTACTTAAGTTCTAGCACTTTATTTATAACTTTTGACATTTGGATCCCCTGGAACTAGAGTTACAGATGTTTATGAACCACCATGTGGGTGCTGGGACTTGAACCCAGGCCCTTTGCCAGAGCAACAAGCACTCTCAACCACTAAGCCATCTCACTAGAACCTTATTTTTCATGTTTCTACAAAGTCGTAGCATTTATTAGTCAACAGTTATTTTCTTCCCAGGCTCATCATTTTTTGCTTTGCTGCAGCTATAATCTCCAACTCAATGTAATTTAGAAGTTAAAGTACAAACAGCAGGAGACAATCACTGATCTGATTTATTCATGAATAGAAAAGTTTTAATATTTCATAATTAAATTCAATTTTTATTGCAGTTTTGTAAAAAAAAGAACACATTAGGTTATCTTCTAAACCTACTTTGTGAGAGGAATTTATCACAATAGATGTTGAATTTTATTGAATATCTTTTACATCTATTACAATTTTTCATTTAATCCATTAATATAGTCAGATGGAAATCATTTTAAATTTCTTGAGATACATTCCATTCACTATAAAGAAGTATCATTTTAAACTATAACAGATTCAAGTTGCTAGTAAGGATAATTTTAAAGGATCTTATTTATATAACAAACAACAATGTAGAAGTGAACTTTTCTCAGCACCTACTTTATCTTCATGGGTCTTCAGTCTGTTCATGTTTAGACCATAAGGAACAATGCAAATGGATCATGACATCATAGATAGCTAATACTGGTTAAAATGCAATAAGCAGTTACCAAATCTAACAACATACCTTGCCTGCCAGGCGGCTGGAGATGATTCCATTACTAGATATAAGACAATCAGCAAGGGTAGTTTTTCCTGTTAAAATAACATTAATCATAATCAATACATTTATTTAAAGGGGCTAGCATTCTATAATGCTATATTTTCTACCCATGGACCTCACCAATTTCACTTTAAAAGTTGCCAAATTAATTTTAAGCACAGAAATTTTCTTAAATTGAGGCAGATTTTACATAGTAAAACATGACTTTGATGAGGCTAACCACTAGGAGAATCAAAATACAGACCATCTTTCACGATGTTTATATTAGTTACTATAATCTAGCCTTTAAAAAAGTCAATTAATAATTTACCCATCATCATATGCAAATGATCATACTTATAAACTTAGGTTCTAAAGGCTCAGAATGTCATAAGAACAGCAATAGCATTTACCTCAGAAAGGTATGCTGTAACTCATCACCAGGAAATAACAGCACAGTCTTCTGTCATGATTACCTATGTGTGACCCTCAACATTTGCTAGTTAAACTGTTACGCTTACTTCATAAGAAAATCAGTTTCCCTTTTGTTTGCAGTACAGCCTGTGGAATGCTACATTGGAGCAGCCAATACAATCCAGTCTCAAAACTACACCTGGAATCTACTTTAAAATAACGTACAGTTACCTTTGTCAGACTATTTCCAAAGTTAACAGAATTTCAGGTGGCATAAACAGGTACCTGAGTTTAAAGAATGACAGTGGCATACTCAATTTCCACAGCCAGGTAGGCCTAAGAAATGGTTGAATTTTTTCTTCAATCCAGCTTTCTGTAGTCTGTGAATATATAATCTGTGGAATCTATGCAATAGCATAAACAAGGGACCAATCAACAGGACCTCTGAAGATCTTAATGTGTTTTAGTATATAATCCTAGAAAATCACTTTCCTGCTGTGGAAAAGAGTAGAATTCATTCCAAGTAAGGCAAACACGCACCCTCAGAATGTACCACAAAAGAGGGCTTTGGCATTATTAAGCGAGGTCGAACCCCTTGGACAACAAAGCATACATACTAGTGAATCTGCTATTTAGCTCTCAAAGCAAAAACAAAACAAAAAGAAACAAAGTGAAACCTTTGGCCAGACCTCATATCCTCCAAATATGTGCATATAATCAATCCTGAAACCCATTGGCCAGGCATGTTACTGATCTGCATACAGAACTCAATCTCAGTTCTGTACTCCTTACCTTCTGTTCAGAGCTCAAGTTAAGGCCAAGAGTCACCAAGTCTCTCTTCTATCTTTCAAGCCACCCAAGCTGATCTAATCTACAATTTGAGTACTTCGCCCTCCATTTTCCCCTAACGACTCTCTGCATAACTACTAAAAAATGTTAATGACCATTTTTGGGCTACCTATTTCACTGCTGACAGGAGATTCTCATTATCATAAAATGTAGGCTGGATGCAGAAGCTCAAATAGGCAAAGTAATGTGAAAAGAGCTCAGAGTTTAGGATATTACGCACCCAACTCTTCTCTTAGAGCCTTGAGGCATGACAAGCCCTAGGAGACAGGACCCAGCCTGCCTTTTCCCCATCCACTCCCTCGAGTTTCAAATGCTGAGTAGTTTTGACTTCATGACATTCTAAATTGAATTGAAGCTGCTACTAAACGAATTTCAGAAGCAGACTCAGAATGAAGCAATCTGACAGTGGCAAGGAAATGTCTACCCGAATCCCACAAACAAGTGCCAGCTAATGGGGCCTTTAGTGTCCCAACTTTAGACAACTGTTTCCTTCTATCCCTGGTCACACACTGCCACTCGTAATGCTTGTTCCCACCTATCAGCTAGAGTCTCCTCTTCAAAGGGAATGTGTGACAACTTTTCGAAACCCAATCTGGCTACCTAATCCTCCAGTTCTGAAAATCTTGTCCGGATTCATCCCCAAAACCTCTACAGCTGGGCAGGTGGTCTCCTCAGAGATTTCTAGCTCCTGTTAAATTTAACAAAACCCTGCAAACTTAATAGATGTTCACTCATTATGTCATGAATTAAATAAGATCCCTAGAAGATACCATCTACCAAGACCACTGATGTTTTAATATTTCAAAAGCTTTCCCACATTTTAACAAAAATTCCAAGTTCAAACTTAAAAGCATTATGTGAAATCCTACACAGAAGAATGCTAACCACAAGTTAACCCATTTATTACAAACGTTTTACAGCATGCTTCACTGACACAGTACACACAACTTCTTAGCACGCATCACTGTCATCAACTCAAGGAAATATACATAGAGAGACATGTCTCCTTTGTTAATAAAAAGTCATTTTAAAAGAGCCTCACCATGGTCAACGTGAGCCAAAACACAGATATTCCTGATGTTGGCAGTGTTTTTCTGAAGCTGAATCATCTTATCAACGCCATTGAGCACCATGGTTACTTATTTCCTGTGACTAAAAATTAAATGCAAATTATAAGTGGTACAAAATTTAAAGGTCAGGGAAAACAATCGCAACAACAAAAAAATGGACAAACTGAGAAATAGATGCAGGTGTTTATAAGCCGATTTCCCAATTGAGAACCCAAGGAATGTTTAGCCACAGCTAACTCCTTCTGCCCTGACGGGATAAGGCAGTACAGGCCCAAGTTCCACTTCAAAGTCCACACACACCCTTATGGTAGTTGTGGGGTGCGCTGGGAGTTTCCGGATCAGCAGCGGCTCGATGAATCACGCAGCTGGGAGCCCGGTGCAGAGATGCCCAGCTAGGTGGCACCAGGCACTCAGGTAGTCTGGCCCAAGATGACCACAGGAAAGGTGGACATCTCCCCCTTCCCACTTTAGCTCCTCCGAAAGTCTGTCGCTTTTGTCAAGCATGCTGGCTTTGACCTGACCTAAGACTCTCGGTCCCGGGACAGCACCGAATGTCCTAAAAAGTTTTGGGTCACGTGCTTGGGAACACAACAGGTGTATGACACATCGCCCATCCCTCTCCAATTAAAAAAGGCAAACCAAGGTCTGCAAGCCCTTCCTCGGTTCGGGCTCCAGGAGTCCTAGTCGCCGAGGGTCCCAGCTTCCTACGAGGCGCAGCTGCTCCGTATCCTGCTCGTCTAGCCCTACTGACACGACTCCCCGGGTCCCCGCCACTGTCCAGTCTCCGGAGTCCCTAGCAGACCCCCCACTCACCGGCTCCACGCCGCACTCCACTCACGCTCCCAGGGCTCCAAGAGTAACTCAGGCCGGAAGTCGCGTGCGCCGGGAGGCGGGGCGTACAAGCCTGCGACCTCTGACCCGCGCGCGTCTTGAACGCCGCCGGAAGTTGCGTCACTCCTTTCACCGTGGAAACCCCGCGGTCGTCAAGGCGACCGCGAACGCTGTGGGTGCTCTGAGTTGCCCGCAAAGCCCTGCGGAGGAGGACGTTGGAGCCAAGGGCATGAGGAACTTGTGTCTGTGTCAGATTTGCACCTGCGGGTAAGAGACAGCTGGTCTCCGCGACGCTGAAGCCTCGCCGCACCCCTACCCTGCAATTAATCCCTTGCCGGAGGCGCGAATGCCCGGCGATGCCCCCCACTTTGTGAAGTGCGCCTTTTCTCTATTTGGCTGGTTTTTGGGGTAAAACTTTTCTTCTCTACAATCCCTAAGGCTTTCTATGCAGAGATTTAAACTGAAATACAATCCAGGCCAGGTAAGTAGTATCAGCTGGTAAGTGATGGATCTGGTCCAGGGAGAGCCCGTATCCCACCCACCACTTCTACTGGTTAATTTAAAAGAACGGTACCCAAGGTCTTTGGTTTGCAACCCCGGGCTTTCCATCTTCTAAACCTTATTTTTATGTCTGTCCAGGCATTTGGGGTCTGTCTGACAAACAAAGATGGCAGTAGCCCCCACCCCAAACCTTATATTTGGTTGGTAAGACCTGCCTAACAACCAACCGTTCATCACCAGTAAACAGTCTTCCCTTTCCTCGGCCTTACTGTTGACCTAGGATTAGATCACTTTTACTAAGTAAATATGAATAATGCCAAGCCCTTTGTATTTCGAATCCCATTCTAAGGGCAACCACCTATAATACATGTTTTTATGCCTCTTTCATAGTAAGCATTGTCTGTATGTAAGTATGGATGGAAACATAACCTTTAAGGTGTGAGTGAAGAAATATATTTTAATCTGAATTTATTGACAATGTAAGTTATTTTCCCATCCAGCCGCCAATAAATTCATTATATTGGAAACTCCTCATTCCTCAAATAATATCACAATTCAAATAGGTGGGGCACTGCCAATGTAAGAAGCCCCTTTAAGCTTTTAATCATGACTAGTAACTTATACTGAAATGTCCCTTGAAGAAGCTTAGTTTCTTTAAGAGAGCAATGCTTCTGTTGCGTTCATTTTTACAAATGAGGCACAAGAATCTCAGACAAAATAAAGAGTTACTATGACTTGCATGGTTCCACTCAGCCATTGGTTTTTAAATGCGCTGCCTCCATGGGGCACTGTCTCAGAATGGGGCAAGGAATTCTCACCATTATCCCTCCCTACCCATCTTTTGCCTCCTGTCCTGTTGCAAGGAAAGAAGGAAGATCTTTTTCTATTCTTTCTGTTGTTGAAGACCATCTGTTGGGGACGTTTGCATCACTGTGTTAACAATACCAGACAGGAAGGTGGAGGAAAGGCTTATTTGGGCATACAGTTCCAGAGGGCGTGGTCCATTCAACTGGGCATGGTGGAGTTCTTGTTCCTGGAACATGAAGCAAGGCTTCTTACATGCTGGCAGACCAAGAAGTTGACCTTCTTTGGAATCGGGCCAGGCAGGGACCTAGTGCTGGGATCACAGGTATGCACTACCATGCCTGATTGCTTCCATCATTTATGTGAACTGTTCCTTCAAAAAGACAGAAAGATTTTACAAATGTAAACAGATATAAGCACCAGCAAAACTATAAAGCAGAAGGAAGAAACCTTTCTTTTAAAGATTCTAAAAGTTAGGATAGGAAGCTTTTACTCTCTGTTATAATTTGTGTGTGGTTTTTTTTATGTCTTACATTTGTCCACAGTGGTATGTTACAGTGTGAATTTAGTGTGCTTGTGGGCAATAAAAACAATGACAAAACTTTGACTTGTGTTTTGTTAATTAGGGTAGCTCTGTCAGAACTTTTATGTATACATGACCTGTGTACTCTACACTTGGATTTTCCAAGTGTCTTGGACTCTGAATGGGATAAAATCATTTTGGCACTTTACAACAGCCTCACTTTCAGTGGACATTGCTGAGTCTTGTGACTCTTGTGACATTAAAGTGTCTTAGACATGTGGAAGAATAAAAGAGACGTGGAATCAGGATGCTCCATGACATCTCCAAGCTCAGTCTTTCTTGGCCTCTACTATAGTCCACACACACACACACACACACACACACACACACACACACACACACACACACACACACTCACTCCCAAAAGTGTATGTTGTACTCTGTCATCTTCCTCTTCAAGCTATGTTCTGAATCAGAGTCACCTGTAAGTATCACTTGTAGGTGAAACCAAAATGGAAACTTTGTCTGCCAGACACCTAGGAATTCGCTTGTTAGCTTTTCTACTTCAGTAACAGAAGTCACTAATCTCATAGGAGCAAAACCAGTTTCTGCTCATGAGACTACACTATAACTTACTTACTATATTTATAAGCTTCAATACAGAGGGGCAAGCTGTGCTCAAGTCATTGGGGATCCTGTTATGATGTGGGAATGCATTTGTGTGTGCTGTATCTTTAAATAAAGGAGCTGGTTTGGGCCATGGCAGGTACCGTAGAATAGGTGGGAGGAGAGTCAGAGCTTAGGTGGGAGAAGCAGGGTGGAGTCAGGCAGACCGAGCTGAAGCCGCCGAAAGAGCAACATGTAAAGAGACACGGGTGAGCCACATGGGCCACGTGGCCCGCAGATTAATAGAAATGGGTTGATTTAAGATGTAAGAGCTAGCTAGCAATGTGCCTGAGCCATAGGCCAAACAGCATGAAGTAAATAGAAGCGTCTGAGTCGTTTCTGGGGACCCGGGTGGCGGCGGGCGGATAAGCGGCGCTGGGCAGGTCTGTGGGTCCGGGATCTCTGGCTGTCTGGGACCCGAGAAAACCAACTACAACACTGTTAACCACACAAGATGCTTTTAAGGCAAATAATGTTTCAGTTTATTTGTTCATACAGACGGCATCATTGTCCACATGGAACCACAAGGGTTTATGAACATTCTGGCATATCTTGCCCCATAACGGAGTATTCGGAAAAATATCCAAAATATGGCAATGTTCTTCCATCTCAGAGTCTTAAACCCAAGCAAGAATTTCAAGCATACCGCGGTAAAATGGAAGGAGTAACTACATTTAAGTAAATATTAAGAAACCATTTCCTTATTTTTTTGCCTAACTCTTCTGACCTTAATAAAGTTTTCTTACTATTTAAGTTTAACTAGCTAGTTCAATTAAATTGAATTAATTTGAGAAGCAAAACCTAATTCACAACTTGAGAAAAACCGAAAAGTAGAAATTAAGTTACTTTCACAGAGAAGAAAAGAAAAAGAGTTTTATTGATTTTTAATTGCCTAAAATATTTCCTATTTATGTACTTTGCTCTGTTACAACCATCTAGAGAATTTCCTCTTCTCCCTAATTTGTGTGCCTGTGTGTGTTTGCACTGGTGCATGTGCATGCAAGCATGTGTATGTGTGGGTATGTATATGTGTGTGTTCTAGGTTTTGCATCTTTGAATCCAATACATCAGCCTGCCAAGGCCATCTTTTAAGTATGCAGATTTAATACTATTATGATACTGCATGAAATACTTCAAAAAGTTTCTGTTGTATAGTGTACACCCAGTCCTTTCCATAATTACGACATGGATTATTAATCCTTGCTTGCTTTTCTAATTTATTTTCCCTACTTGGAATTCTCCCTCTTTCTCTAGCTCACACTCATTCAGTCTGTAAATATCAACTCAGTTTTCCTTTGTAACTGTCATGTCTCCTACCCTACTTCTTTTACTTAGCTTTTACACCCAAGTAAACATTGTTCTTAGAACTTCTAGTATCTTCCTATTTGTCTTTAGATTCATTTCAGTGTTCCTCACCAGCAGGATGCACATCTATTGTTTTTCAGCATCCCATCCTCAGGAGCCTAGTAAAATACCTATTACCTAGAGTAGGGTACCCAACATTCCTAAAAGCAGGTGCTTACAACTCTTGCATGATTCACTTATGTCGATCATATTGACTAGAAAATTGAGGAATGATTTATCTGTACAAATATAAGTGTCATTCTATACTATGTGTTTCTACAATACAGGAAGAGACTGTGTGAACTTTTATAAGATTTTGGCAGCATAATTGTAGCTCATTTAGGTGACTGTCAGAGTTGACTGTGATTCTTTAAAATAACTATGATGTTCATCATGATATTGTCCAACTTCATTAAGAAACTAGGGCATAGAACAGGTCAATTAAGTTATCTGAGGTTATGCAGCTATTGAATGACAGAGCCAGGATTTGGATTTAGGCAGTTTGCTTAGTCCTGAATCTCTGGGTTTTTCCATTCCATTGGACTGTCTCAGCCCCGGCAGTGCCACCTCTGTCACAATATGTTATATAACACACAGGATAGCTAGGTACCATTTCATTCCCATCCATCACCAGGGCTTCTGAGAGAGCCAAGACCTTCACAAGGCTCACATCCATGAGCCAGAGTTAGTGATCATTTTAACAATGCACATGAAGATGTTATGACTTCCATAGAAAGACTCTATGCCTAAGGCCAGTCTATGTAGATATGGCTTCTAACAAAGTTGATACAGATCTAATCTTTACAAATTCATCAGGTCATCGAATTTTTTTCTTGAGATTTCTTTTCTATATTAGATACAAATAAAATTTAGTTACTTGAGAATTTTACTCACAAGATAAAATTGACATGTTTCAATTTTTAGAAACTAGAATTTTTCATGTCTGTTCTTGTTAGTGGATAGAACCTTATAAAATAATTCAATTACTTTATTCAAATAATCATCTATTACTATTTTAATATCTCCTTAGCTTGTTTAAGAAAAAATTGAAGATTTCAGTACTGTAATAATAAAAACATAAGAACCAGTGAGGCTGTGTTTCACACACACACATATATGTATATATTTCAGATCAGATTATCGTCCCTATGAAGTAGTCAAACAGCCTCGTCACATACCGGAAGAATATAAACCCAAACAGGGGAAAATTGACCTTGGCACTACCTACAATCGAGATTTTAATTCTTACAAAGTACAGCCTGTGATGAAAGTCCGGCCTGTGGAAAGACAACAAGTTAAAAAAGGAAAGTTGGACACCGTCCCAACTTACAAAGGTAACTTGTCATTGTAAAAACATAGGTACCCAAACCTAAAAATGCCAGCTTTGATCTTTATGGTCAACTCATAATTGTCTTCTTTAATCATGCTTAACTACCATTGTTAGAAAAAAGCATTCCTCCCTTTTACCAAAATGGTATTGTTACAAACAAACTGCCTCACAGAGAGTTAGGAGTCCTAGATCTTCTCCAAATTTATCCCCTAAATTGTCTGTATTTCGGAGCCTATTAAAAAGCAAAGAATGCCTCCGAACCAAAGGATATGTGCTACATTTGCACTTTGTCACATTTAGTTAGCATTGTCTTTTTCACCCTTTCCTGTTCCTTTAATGAGCTGAAATTCAGCAGAGAAAGTTGGAGTTGTTGAAAGATAAAATGCTAACTGTCCTCTTGATTCAAATTCCATACCAACATGTAAAACTAACAAATTAGTAGATTAGCAAGGTTAATATTGCTTTTATACTCTAAAGGCTGTATTGGAAGATTAAGCTTTGACTGTGAGCAGATGACTCTTGATTCTGGACTTTGGAATAAGACAAACATCTCCACCCACTGACAGACAGTGTTAGGTGACAGCAGATGGGGACTACTCCTCTAAGCCTTGCTTGCAGCAAGAAAGAAGTGTGAGAGTTACTTTCCTATTGTTAGCAGTTCACTTCCAACAGTAAGTGCTGACAACTGTATGACTCCCCCATCCCAACAAAAACCTACGTGATTTTAAAATCCTCGGTTACACTCAAAAGTCTTCATTTCAAAATAGCTTGATATGAACTATTCTGGTTTTTTCCTTTTCATTAGAAACACAGTTGTACATGCAGTCTTATATCTTTTCCATTGGTTATGTGAAGTAGTTGAATAAGTATGTTCCAATATAAAACCTTTTGCAAGAGTGTTGACATATATAGTTAATTAGGCAGTAGCTAAGGAATACTTAAGAATTCTTAGCATTAAATGAGTAAGTAAAATGCAAGGTATCAATATATTATGATCTGTTGGGGAAGTTGAGAATAATTTTTTCTGATTTTGAAAAACTGAGTACTTACTCTGCTATAGAAAGGACAAGTTGTAAACACTATGGATGGTGAGTATAATCAAATTGAGCACACACAAATTACTGAGATATTGATATGCATAAAAGATAATCTTGACATACAAGATAGTCAGTGAAAATTACTTTACTTTGACATTTATAAAAACCATAGCTGTAATATATATTAAAAACAGTAATATTGCTGTCCCTTGATGCTGTGTGCGTATATTGCTATGGTTTGATAAAGGTCTTAGGGCTATTCTGCCCTTTGCTTGCTACTATGGAAAATACAGAGATCTGGACTGGGACGTCATTGCTGACATTGAGGAAATTTATAACCAATATGAAGAATAAGAAAAAATCTGCAATGAAAACTTTAAACCACGATGAAAGAAGTGGAAAGCTGCCCTGTGTCCATGACTGGGTTAAACAGCATCAAATGTCCGTGAAGCCAAGCAGTCTCAGACTGAATGCAATTCCTGTCAAAATTCCGGTGACAGCTTCTCAGAGATAGCACAAAAACAATTCTAAAATTCATGACACCAGAATTTGGAAAGCAGTTTGGAGAAGCAACAAGATATGTGGTTTATTTTCTGATTTTTAATTATATTACAAGGCTACCTTAATTAGTATGTTACTAACAAGAGAATGGACACAGACCTGGGAAATAATCAAGAGTTCAAGAATATATATATATGTATATATATATATATATATATATATATATATATTGCTTATACAGCTGACTAATCTTCAACAGGGGAGCCATAGATACACAATGTAGAAAAATATAGTTTCTTCAATAATTTGTATTGGGAAAACTATAACCCCCAATCAAAAATAATAAAAGATCTTTATACCACACAAAAGTTAAAGTAGAGGAAAGATTAGAATATAAGACCTGCAATTGTAAAATTCCAAGAAAACTGATTTTGGGATTTGTTTTTAGGTAGGATGCCAAAAGCACAGACAACAGAAGCAAAAACACATCACATAAACTAAACGCTATGCAGCAAGAAGTGAGATGGCAACCTGTGTACTGGGGAAATATTTGCGAACCATTTATCACATAATGTGTTGGTATCCAAATTATTAATGAAATTAAATAATTTAGAATAAACCTTATTTAAGAATAGCCCACAAATCTGAATAAACTTTTTTCCAAAGAAGACACAATGCGGGGCTTGAACCCATGACCCTGAGATTAAGAGTCTCATGCTCTACCAACTGAGCTATTTTGGCAATGTTCCACAAATAAAGGAAACTCAGAGCCAGATCTCAGGGAAAGGCTGAGATATCAGAGAGGAAACACCACAGTCAGATCTCACCCAGCTGTCTTCCAGCTTCCTCAGCCTCTCTCCTCCTCGTGGCTTCTACTGCCTCCTCTATCTTTCTATGCCTGCCTTAAATGCCTTCTTCGCCCAGTTGTTTCACATCCAGGTTAAGATTAAAGGTGTAGGCTACTACTATTTGGTAGTTAAGTTAGCCTTGAACTCACAGAAATATAGAAAGATCTCCTCAGTCTCTGGAGTTATGGGAATAAAGGCCTGGCACCACCACTGCCCACCTGGGAGCCTGGGACTCCTTCTGTAAACCAAGCTGGCCTCAAACTCAGATCTGCTGGGATTAAAGGTGTAGGTCACCACTCCAGGTCTTTCCTGTGCTGGGATTAAAGGTGTGAGTTACCATTCTCTGATCTTCCTGGATTGACTGTGGGTAGATCTCTCTATTTCAGACTGGTTTTTATTAAATATGAAACATATCATCACAGGTGAATAAGGAGATGCAGAGGATCTGGGAGGACTTGGCAGATATTAAATAACATGATCAAACATACTTTATGAAAACTAAACTTTTTGAAATTTCAATGCCACAAGAAAATATTTAAATATTGAATTTCAGACTTTTATAACTAGTAAAATAGTCTTAAAAATATGCCAATGATTCTTTAAACAGCAGCAAAGCAATATTACAGAATACTAAAGGAAGGTCTTGTAGTTGGAGGAAAATGTTTCAGATAGAAGCATGGAATTCAGGAACAAAATGCACAAATAAAAAAGTGTAGATAAGATTAATATTGATTTTATAGTTATATTGTGTTTTCAAACAAATATGGGATTGGAATATGTTTGGAACAGCAGCATTAAGGAAAGCTATTGTTGAAGTGTTCAGAACAGCAGTGTGCATGAGCCAGAAAGACACCACAATGAGTGAAATGAAGCATTTTTCTTTAAAAATGCAGAAAGTCTTAGCAAAATTCTAATAAAAATGGAGTAATAGAAACCCTGCACTAATTCAAAAGAATGTAGGAGATAAGTTATATGGATGGGAACATGAGGGAAAGAAAATTGTGATGTAGTCAAGTCTAGCTGGATCATTCACTGTATTTCATATAAATAATTTATGAGTGGTTCTTCATACAAAAGATTCAAAATTTGATATCAATAATTTATATTTACATAAGTTGTGAAGATTCTCTGAAAAAGATAATTCACCAAATTAACTTAAGAAATATAGTTCAAATAGATACCTATTAGAGGAACTAAATTTTTAGAATTGCAGGTATAATTTTAAATAATAAAGAAGGATCTGGGATTTCCAACTTCTGAGTAAGATGCAGAAAGCTGAAGAGAATGTACTCAACCAAACACGGAAAAGGTAAGTAGGTACTATATAGAATCATAAGTGTTCAGGAAACCTTAGGAAGCTGAGGTCACAAGTCCACTAACAACAAAAACTGAAGAGGAGCCATTGCAAAGTGAATGTTGCATCTCAGAAACAAGAAAGAGGAAACAAAAAGAGAATCAATTTTTTAAAAAATTCTTCTCTCATCATTACATCCCAACCACAATTTTCCCTCTCCCCTCCCACTCCCCCCACCCCAGATCTACTCTTCCTGTGTTTCCCTTCAGAAAAGGGAAGTCTCCACCAGGGATAGCAACCAAAAAAGAAAGAAAAAGAAGGAAGGGAAGAAGGAAGAAAGGAAGGAAAAGAAAACAGAGAAACAAACTTCTTAACATGAAATGAGGAGCTGTTCCTGGGACTAAGCACTGAAGATTTACTATAAAGGGCCAGGAACATCGAAAAGCTCTGCTTCTGTGATACAGGGCAGACCAAGCTACTTCTCCATATACACACAGCAGCCCACCTCATGTGGAAATGAATAAATATCAGCCCACTGTTGGGAAAGGGTAGGATATGGAGAAACACACTTCCTGAAGTATAAAAAACTAAGGAACAGATAAATAAAAAAAATCTCCTTGCAAACCATCCTTCAACCTGGACACAGGAATAATACCATAATTCTGCTGGTCCACTGAAGGTAAGCATAGCAACAAAGACACCCACACTTAATTATTGATTGCACCAAACTGCTCAAAAGCTCTGACAAATGAACATGGATTCATTTATCATGTCTTGTTCTCAAACTATAAAAGGGGGGATGAGAAGGAGAAAGAGAAAGGAAGGCATTGTCATGAGACCAAAGGAAAAATCAGTCCAGGAAGGAACCAGGTAGTACTTCTATTGGGGAATCAAAAAAAGTATGACTGATGGTCACAAACAAACAAAAAAAAATTAACCAAGAGATGGAAACTACAAAAAGGATAATGTAATAACCAAAAAGATTGAGACGACAATGCCTTGCATAGGTGTCTGAGTAGATAAGACTACACGAGATGGGGAGAGCAGTGAACTTCAGATTAGTCAATACACTAGATGTAAGGAGGGGAAACAAAAGCTGTAGAACACTTTGAAATGTGCCTAACATACTAGAATACCAGAAGATGGGAAAGAAAATTGAAGACTTACCTAAAGATTTAATAGAAAATATTTTTCCAAAAATAATGTGTGACATCAAAATATGGACTCAGAAAGTTTTAGAAAAACCTCCAAGCAGGTTATGTTTATAATTTTAAAAATCATGTAGAAATATATAGACTGCTTATGCTGAAGGACACTTTATACATCCAGCCATGTTGGCACACACCTGTAATCCTGGTACTTGGCAAATAGAGGCAGAGGATCATAAGGTAAAACATCCTTGTCTATACAGGGAGTTGAAGGCCAGCCTGAGCTACATAAAACTTTGTCTCAAAACAAAAAAAAAAGGAAGCAAATTCAAAGCAGAAGAGTGGAGACTAGGAACATGGAAATCAGAAGATAATAGAGTTACATCTTTAAAGTGCTGAAGGCTGGGACACAGAGTCCACCAACCATATCAACCCTTAGTGAAAGTATCTCCCCTAAAGTATTTTTCAGACAAGTAAAAAGACTTAACAGTAAATGTCATATGGAGTTTTAAGAGAAATGATTCTGGTAAATAGAATATGAAGCAACAAAAACTTGGTCTTCAAAAAGAGAAAAAAAGTCCCCAGAAATAGGTGTAATGACAACATAGTAGTTTTCTGGAGCAAAAATTCTATCAATTTTGACTATATTTTTTAACCAATACAAAGTAAAAGATAAGGGTTGGAAATATGATGTACCTTAGTTGTTACTCCTCAGTCATGTGCTGTGTAACAATTCAGTCAACAGAAGACTGACTGCTTTTACAAGGATAGACCACTAAGATGATGTCATCTAGTGAGGTCACAGACACTGTGGAATGCTGATATTCCCATAGCAAAAGAACTGTAAAGATGCATCTCTCAGTATAACCCCATTGTTAAGGTGCACGGCTGCATATGTAAATCAGAACACTATTACTCAAAAGTGAACTGTGATTTGTTAAATATTTGTACTGTAAATTCTAAAGCAAGGGAAAACAAACTGGTCTATGGGCCAATTTTCTTTTTGTAAATAAAACTCAATTGACATACCCATTCTTTTCCATACTGCCTATTGCAACATTCTTGGTACACTGATAGAAATTTGCCTATGTAGACACTATGCATTTAAAGACATATTTAAGCTTCAAATCTTAAAACATTTTCTATTACAGAAAACCATTTGCCAACTCCTGCTATGTGGCAATCCTGTTACTGAGATGGGAAATGTAAAAAGAAGTAGTTCTTATACTACGACTTTATACTATCAAGACCTACCTCTCACCCTCCAGATTCCTACTTTCTTTTTAAAGGCCCAATTTGCTCTGGTATAGGGAATTACTTTCTTCTACTCATCTGCTTATTCACCTAAAATAAGCATTGTCTTTTCTTAGTCACTTTGGCAGCCAGTGTTCCCAGCTATAACTGAAACTATGGATCTTCACTAGTATCTCTGATTTCCTTCTAGTTACTACAAACAGTGATATAATTTTATACAGTAGTTTCCAAAGAACTGAGATTCCTCATGGTAGATCAAGAAAAAAAGTTCATAGTAAAGCTTCATGTGAACTGGTGCTAATGTGGACATGATTTTACTCAGCATCTTTGCTTCATCCATACTTGTTGCTATTCTACAGACTGGCCTTCTACAGTTACTTATTTCTTTGTTTATATACATGTTCTTCAGAATATGACTTCTGTCTGCCATCAATATGCAACACTACCTCATGCCATTCTTTATGTTCTTCCATCTGGTTCTTGATTTTCAACTTTAGAATCACAATACTGCTCTGGTTCATCCTTTCTTGCCTCTTGGCTTCTTAGAATTCTAGTAACTTAAAGATTGTGTGCTCTTTGGCTGGGTTTCCACTCTCACTAAACATCAATAGCTTACTCAATTTCATTTAAAACTCATGGGGAGTATCTGAAGATTTTTTTCTTCACAGTTGATAACCACACAGTAAACATTCAAGGCTCAGGTATTCCAGTAGTCATTCCCTAGACTTTGGTTCATATTATCCTACCTTATACATAAATATGTGCCTTTTATAAATTAACTCTTGGTATTTAAAAATATTTTTTGGATGCAGAAAATTTTATATTTCTCAGCTTATGTTATCTGGTACATAAAATACTTGTCATTTATAAATTAATTTTTAGTGTTTTAAAATACTTTTGTGGGTTGAAGTAAATTTTACCATATTGTTCAGCTCACTACTTTTCTGTCTAGAAATAGACAATGTAAAGAAGCCTTCACTGAGATGTAAACACTTCAGTTTTCTATCTGTGGTTAAGTGAGCTGTAGGTATTGAACTTCTACCTCTCAAATCTGAGTCCTGATGTCCACTTCTAAATTGCCATACACTTTTGAGCACACTCAGTTTAGGCTCCTGATCTCTACATGCTACTGTATCTCTTAGGAATGCCTTAAAGCCCCTTAGTTAGTTCATGCAATCTTGTGTCTTTGATCAGAATCACATCTAAATTTGAAATTTCTCCTTCAAACTGAAACTGGTACTGTAGGATTTTAATTTCACTCATAGGATCTTGGAGGTCATTCCTGTGAGTTTTAAGGTACTTAAAAACTTGATCAATCGACTTGTAAATGTTTTTGGCCTTGCAAACATGTCTAGTTCATGAAATACATAATCAAGACATTGACTTCTTTTTGGAGGCTTCTCAAGCTTTGAATTTTATATCCGACTTTAGTATTTTGTGAGTTATAGTGAAAATCCTGGCCAGTACATTTTATATTGTCTCTACCCACGACATAGTCTATTTAGCTTTCTAGTCACAGTAGGCTCATGTGTACCATATACTTTTGTATGTAACCAGACAAATATGAAAGAATAAAATTACTGTCCTCAAGAGGGGATGTGTAGAAAAAGATGGAAAGGAACAAGAACAAATAATATGAGGAAACTTCACACCTGAAGCTAGTGTTTGTGGATCTAAAAGAAATGAGAGGAAGGTCGGCAGTGGGGGAACCAGTAAGCATTCTTTGAAAAAAGCTCTTTTTCTCGGTATTTAAAAATGGTTTTTTGTTCTAATTTTCAAGATGATTATAGATCTTGGGATATTCAGAAATGTGAACTGTGTAAACCAGAGCAAGCTTACCATCCCCCAGATGTGAAATTTGGAAACTCAACTACATTTCAGGATGATTATGTTCCCCGAGAGATAAAGCCTAGGCAAAGCTTTAAGCCCTGCTCTGTGGTCAAGTGTTATGCAGGCCCCTTTAATGGTGATACCAGTCATCGGCGAGACTATGTACCTCATCAGCTAGAAGTCAAGTTTGCAAGGCCAAAAGAAGTTTATAAGCCTACTGACCAGCCTTTTGAGGATCTCACCACTCACCGGAATGACTTTCAGGGTTTTCCTGGAGAAACTGCAAAAATCTGCAGACCTGCCAACAAGAGAATAACCCAACTCACTCAATTTAAAGGGAGCACTGAATTCCGGGACAGTTTCCAACCATGGGAACTCCCACCGCCCAAAGTCAAGAAAGTAGCAGAGTATGTGCCCCCTCAAGGAAGCATGCAGTTAAACAGTACCAGCCACCTTGACTATGTTCCTTATCAGGCCAGCCGTGTTGTTGCCATCAGGCCAGTTTCTCACAGAAGAAAAAGCACTTTTCCTTTCCAAGGAAAAAGTACCATGAAGGAAGATTTTCCAGCGTGGGAAAGTTGTCGTCAAGGACTTATTAAGCAGCAGCAACAGATTCCCAGCCCATCTGGAAAATTTGATGGTTTGAGTACCTTCAGAGCTCACTTTGTGCCACATGCATTGATTCCCGTGGAGAGCTGCAAACTTCTAAATGCTGCCGTTAAGAGTTCTGTCCCACTTGATGATGTTACCATGTACTCTATACAGTACACACCAAAGAAACAGGAAATTTGCCCAGCTAGCTATCCTTCTCCTCCAGGCTATATATTTGAAAACATAAATTCCCAAGGACATAAGTTCTTTCGCAAGGTCATTCCTGCAATGAAGGCCCTTTAGTAATCAAAAAATTTTATAAGAAAGATAATGAGTGTTCAGTTTTTAAAGAGAAAACCTAAATTTCATAGTGAAAAATATGAGAACTATAGCATATCATTTTTAGCCTTTTAAACAAGTTGGGACATACAGATCAAAATTCCCAAATCCATTTTGTACTAACTGTTTAACCAAAGAGTGCTCTCTGTTGTTCTTGTGTGTGTGTGGGGGGGGTTGTTTGTTTGTTTGTTTTTAACTAGGGCCTCCCTAGTCTCTCCAGACTAGCCAAGAACTTACAGTCCGCCTGTGTCAGTCTCCTGATTCAAGATTGTTTTTAATGGACGTTTCTGAAGGTTAAATGGTGTGCACGTTCATCTGCAGATGCTGTTGCATAGCTTGTCTTTAGTCTGGTATCATGTATACTTCTTTTTATAGCTACACAATTATACAGCTACTTTCATCATCATATATCAAGTGCATTGGGACTGTTGAGAACAAAATTGAAGATGAGATATAGATTACTCTTCCAAAAAAGTTCAGGATCTACTCATTCGTTCATTCATTCTTTAATTCAACATATATACAGAACCTAGAACAAGACAAGTTTGGTTGGTGATGTCAGAGACTACTGCTCTGCTCCTTGCCCTGTTCAACATAGCAAGATGCATTATGATTTAAAAGGGAAGGTCCTCTGGGGCTAGGAATCAGAGGACCAAAGTTCAAGTACTAATATCATCAGTTTCTATTTGTGCTCTGAAGCAAGCTGCTCATATACCTATCTCTCTGATTCATGTATACAAGAATATTGGTTCTGTCTACCTCACAAAAGTTTGTTGGGAGCATCAGCTCATATAATACATTTGAATGCATAAAGTACAAATGTAAGGGGCAATTAACTAACCCTCAGCTACTCTTTTTCCTTTTGAAATAAGGATAGTTACAGACTTAATACTCATTACCAGGTCTATAGCAAGAATTATAAAATAACATTTAAGTTTATGAGTAATATGATTTGTAAAAGGCATATTCCTACTATAGAGTCACAAGTACCCTGTAATTTATAGCAAAGAATAGAGAACTTAGATTAAATTACTTTGGTGTGAATGGCTACATTTTCAAATGAGAAAAATATTTGCTAGAACAGCTTTAGGGAAGACTCCAGCTCTGACATCTTCAGAATAAATCTAGTTTCCTATGCATTCAGTGGCCACATCCAGAATCACTGTTCACTAGTAAGAGCCATAATTACCTTGTTCACCACTGAGCGTGTAAGGGTAAGTGCCAAGAAGGAAGAGGAAAAGATGCCAGTAAGGGGAATAGAGATAGAATATTACATTTATAGATGCTGCAGCTTTGTAGTGAAGTAAGACCAAGAGATTATTTTAATAAATGATCATATATTGAAGAACAAGATTGACTTTAAAACGAATCTTAATGTTTTCATAGTTGTTTAAGAATATATACTGAGGATGAATTAATAGTATTTTATTAAGTATATTTCTAATTAATTAAAGGGGAATCCCCTATTTGCATTTATTATAAATATGTCTAAAAAGTGTTTTATGTTTAATTAATAAATTGACTGATTTTCATGAAATAATTTCTGTATTATTTTGTTTGAGATAGAACTTCCAAATACATTCCTATCTAGATAAACCTATACATAAGTAGATACCCACTATTTTAAAATAGAAAATATTATTATAATCAGAACTAAAAATTGGATAATAATACACCATTCTCTTCATCCTATCCTATGTTCCAATGTTTAATATTCAAATCTCTCTGTAATTTGATTGGGTTGGTCTCCTCTCTGAACAAAGGTCATCCTTAAGAAGATATCTACAGGCATTTTCTGAAGCAATCTTCCTTAGACTAAGGACAAGATGACACATTGTTTGTCACACTGTACATTAATATAAAAGGTTTTCTTAGTAGAAATGGAAACAAATCAAAGCTTATAACACTCAGCTGAGAGTTCAGGAACATCTCTCTTAAGAAATGCCGGCTGAGCTGACCTTGAAAGATATGAAGTAAGGATGAAGAAAAGTGGGAAAGGCCACATCATAGTTAGCTTTCTGTTGCTGTGATAAAGACTAAAAGCAACTTGGGAATGAACAGTTGTATGCTTATAGGCCATCATGAAGGGAAGTCAGAGAAGGAACTCAAGGCAGGAACCTGGAGGCAGAAGCCAAAGCAGAAGCCATGGGGGAGCATGACTTACTTGCTCCCTGTGGTTTGCTCAGCTACTTTCTTATGCAATCCTGGACCATAGTCCCTTGCACATCAATTATTAATCAATAAAATGCACACAAATGCACCTGATGGAGGCATTTCCTCCACTGAGATTGCCTCTTCCCCTGTGACTCTAGCTTGTGTTAAGCTGGTAAAAAAACAAACACACATTTTTTTTGTTAAATGCTTTTCTATTTTATTTCCTTTTTCTTTTCTTCCTTCCTTTCTTTTTTTGTTGGTTTTCCTTCTTTTTTTGAGAGAGCAGGGGGATGGAAAACATGCACATAAGATTTGGTGGGAAGGATCAGGAAGGAGTTGAGGACAATGAAATAATATGACAAAAATATATTCCTATTTTTAATAAAGAAGCCCAAACACACTGAAAAAAAGACAGCATCTTCAACAAATAGTACTGGTCATTTGGGGTGGCCGCATGTAGAAGAATGAATAGAAATCCTTATTTATCAACCTGCATGAAACTCAATCCCAAACAGATCAAAGACCTCAATATAAGGCTAGATAGCCTGACTTGGAAAGTGGAGAAAGAAATAGTCTTGAGCTCATTGGCACAGAAAACTTTTAGAACACCCATTGCACAGGAACTAAGAACAATTAATAAACAGGATCTCATGAAACTGAGAAGCTTCTGCACAGCAAAGGACATGGTTACTGAAGCAAAGCAGTAGTCTACAGAATGAGAAAACATATTTACCAATTACATATCTTATGGACAGACATAAAATATATAAAAAATTTAAAAATCTGCACACCAAGGAAACAAATTGCCCAATTAAAAATGGGCTACAGATTTAAACAGAATTCTCAAAAGATAAAACACAAATGGCTTAGAAACACAGAAAAGTTCAACATCCATAGTCATCTGGGAAATAAAATTAAAATTACTCTGAGATTTCATCTTACACCAGCCAGAATGGCCAAATCAATAAAACAAATGGTATCTCATGTTGATGGGGATGTGGAAAAATAGGAACACGTATCTACTGCTGGTGGGGGACAGACTTGCACAACTACTGTAAAAATCAATGTGATGGTTCTGCAGGAACTTGGGCATAGATCTACCTCAAGATCCAGCTATACTACTCTTGGACATATATCCACGGGTCTGTATAGATATACTTGCTACATCCATGTTCATTGCTGATCTATTCATACTGACCAGAAACATATATGTCATTCAACTAATAATGGATAATAAAATCTAGTACATTTACACAATGGAATACTATTCAGATGTTAAAAAAATAAAATTATCAATTTGTAAATGGATGGATCTGAGCTAACCCATACCCCAAAAGACAAATATTGTATGTTTTCTATTATATGTGAATGTTAGCCTTTAAAGCTTTTGATGGGTGTGCTTCAGTCCATATAGCCACAGAGGTTAGATATAGAGTAAGGAACTGAGGGAGAAGGAAGTATCTCTCAAAGAAGGGAAAATAGAGTATATATATATATATATATATATATATATATATATATATATATATATATATAGAGAGAGAGAGAGAGAGAGAGAGAGAGAGAGAGAGAGAGAGAGAGAGAGAAGGGAGACTGGAACAGAAGGGTTCACAGGGAGGGGTTGGAAGAGGCGTAAGGGGAGGAATGTGAGGAGGGACAACTAACACTAAAAGCCATGTTGAGGAGTCATATAGAAATCTACTCTAGAGATTTCTTAAAATATGTGCACATATAAAGGAAGTATAAATGGAATCACTGAATTATGTAGGAGACAAAACCGTAACTAAACATCTTTTGCTACCAAGTGAAACCTTCAGTGCCAGGGTTACATCTAGTAGAATCATTGACCAAAAGGGCCCAACTATTTCAAGCTGTTTTCTTATCCACAAACTGCAAGCTATTTTCTTATCTACAAACTGTAAGACCTTTATGCTGAAGATAACACTTACACATCTTACTGAACACAGAAGTCAAGTTGTTCCTGATCTAGAGAATAGCTTTACCCCTACTGACTTCATGGTACTAGAAGGTATGCTGCATCCTACCGGAGGAGAAAGGTAACCATAAACTCAGCTATAAATCCTGCAATCTACAGTGGTAACCTGCCTGTGAGATATGCTGGTGTAATAGTAGCATAAATTTAGAATTAACCAAGTTCTTACTGGATTTAGGGCCCACGCCACAAAATAAAGCCCATGCCTGACCCTGCTTGAGTAGTTAAGAACCTGAGACTACATAAGTCATGGTCCTAGGGGAACACCAAATACTATTTTTCTGATAAAGGGAATAGCAATAAAATGACTCCTAATTGGACAACATGCACAGAGTGAGAAATTTGGAACCAGTTCTAAATGGGATGTCATCAGAACCTCCCCTCAGGGCTCGGGGAGCTTTGCGGAAGAGGAAGAATACAATCACTGTCCTCAAGAGGGGATGTGTAGAAAAAGATGGAAAGGAACAAGAACAAATAATATGAGGAAACTTCACACCTGAAGCTAGTGTTTGTGGATCTAAAAGAAATGAGAGGATGGTCGGCAGTGGGGGAACCAGTCAGCATTCTTTGAAGAAAGCTCTTTTTCTCGGTATTTAAAAATGGTTTTTTGTTCTAATTTTCAAGATAATAGATCTTGGGACACACACACACACACACACACACACACACACACACACACACACACACACACTTAGGTGGGGTAAGAGGGAAATTTTTAGGAGTCATTTTTTTTCCCTTCCACTACGGCCTCCAGGGATTGAACTCAGATCGCCAGGCTTGCAGGGCAAGAGCTTTCACCCACTGAGTCGTCTGGCCAGTCCCATCTCACTTCTGCAGTATCTGAATATGATTGTTGAGAGAAATAAGACCACAGAGATTTTACAAAAAGAATGACATTTATGGTCTTTAATATCACTTGCTCCTGGACATGCATGGTTGTTCAACATACACAACCCATAAAAGCTCCTGGTGATCAAAGTTAGACAACTTGAGTAACAAATTAATGTGGGGATTTCCTGCTTTTTACTGAAGTATAATATTCACAGCACATAATTTATTTTTATAATTTTAACTGTGCAGTTCAGTGATATTCAGTGTTTTAATGGCATGCGGCACCACTACCATCCTTCTTTAGATTTTGGATACTTTATTCATTTATTTTTGCCTGAAAGAGATTTTTTTTTTAATTGAAAAAGTTTTTTTTTTCATGCAATATATTCTGATTATGGTTCCCTCTGCCCTACTTCTCCCAGATCCTCCCAACTGCCCAAAATCCACTCCTATCCATCTTATAAAATTGAATCTCTATGCTCACTAAATTTGACATGCTCTCCTATCCCAGAGCTATTAGAAATCAATATTTTACTTTCTGCCTGTGTAGATTTGATTAGAATAAGTCACAAATAGGTACAATGATTCTTGACCGTTTTTGCCAATGGACTTCTGAAGAGTACTATACCAGGGTTCTGTAGAATGAACCTAATCTTGAGTTATCTGAGATTTTCTTGTAACTAAGTTTAAGAGGCTAAATTAAAGGTTAGATTTTTAAGGAAAGGAGTTATTCTTCTGTGTGCTGATAAGATTTTTAGCACAAATATCTAAAATCTTCTCCACATTCATTCACATGACCTAAAATAAAAGAGAGTTCATGTGGGTTCCAGTTCCATGTGTAACAAACTTGGAAGTCCCTACTCCACCTAAACAAACAAAAAGATAAACAGACTTAAAATGAACAACCATTCTTGGATCTGGGAGGGAGGACAGGGCCCAGGAAGAGCCCAGGTAGCAGAAGCAGATTCCTTGAGCAGAGAAGAAAGACAGGAGAAATGGGTGTCTTGCAGAAAAGCTGAAATGTAATTGTCATATTCTTAGAAGCACAGTGTGCTGAAGCTTGCAAGTTGGGTTCTAGAGAACCCAGTTCTGAGAAGGAATACCCAATTGTTGTGAGACTTGCCTCAAGGAATTCTAGGGCAGAGGAAAAGTCATTCTTGAAACATTAGAGCTTGCTGGTTCTTTGCTTCTTCCCTCAAGAGCAGCTTATTAAGTAGGCTTAAATGTGGACAGAACGGTATGATTGAGAAACAGGAAGGAAACAAACAAAAGAAATGGAAATTTGCCAAAAGTAAGCTTGGTTCAGTGCATCCCTCAAACAGTGGTCCCCATCATAACCCCCTGCAACATCCATCCTCTCTGTTTAGACTGAGACATCTGCCAACAGTAAAATAAGGCCACTCCAAGTGAGACTCCTGGCAGAGCTCCCCAACAACTCCCACAGAATTGTGGCCAAATCAGGAATAATATAGTGACATGGCATAGATGAGTATTTCCATCAAAATTAGCCACAACCTAGTGCTACACACCCACCACCTCTGAGCTGCCTTTATTTCTAGTTCTCTTTGGAACAGATATCACTCGACATTCTGTAGTTCCTCCTTCCCATCTTTCTGCCTGACCATCTGACTTACACAGATGTCAGACTGAGACTTTCCCCTTCTCTGAACCATCCCTTCACACTCAGTGCACTTACCCTTTACCTGTTGACCTCAATACCTAGAGGAAAATGAGGGGCAGCACCTTAAAAACCACACCTTGACCTTCCCCCATTTAAAAGATTTTTTATTTTTAAAAAAGTTTTTTCCCTATGTATCTTCCCTTCCCTCCTCCCAATCCCTCCCAGTCCTCCTCCATCCTCCCCCTACCCCATCCCCCCATTCCCTCCCCAAGGAGGGCAAGGACTCCCAAGGTGGGCCAGTTCAGTCTGGCATATCCATTTGAGGCAGGTCCTAATTCCCTCATCCCAATATTAGGGCTGGGTTAGGTGTTCCTCTGCATGGAATGGGCTCCAAGGTGTCAGTTCATGCACAGGAACACAGTCTGATCCTACTCCATGAGGCTCACACACTGCTCATGCCATTCAACCTTTGGGGAGGGGGCTAATTCCTCCTTCCTGATGGTTCCCTAGTGGCTGTTTTTGATTCAATGAGCTTCCCAGAGCTGCAGTCAGCCATCTCTGTGGGACACCTCCTCATTATCCCTATCCCTTTGCTCATAAACTCTCCTTTCTCTTTAGCTGGACTGGGAGCTCAACCTGGTGCTTAGGTATGGCTCACTACTTCTGCCTCTATTCATTGCTGGATGTAGGTTCTAAAATGACACTTATCTGATTATAAGGGAAGTTCTGTCTAGGCACCCCCTCTACTATTCACCTTCCCTTCTTTACTGAAGACCCAGAAATGTGTCTCTTTCTCCACATGTCCCAGACCAAAAAGACAGTGAATCTCTATGCCCCTCCCTACTTCTTCCTGTGTGTCTTCTCTATCCATTTCCCTGGGTCCTCCATATTGTCTATGGCTAACTCTTGTCTACTAGTTGCTGACTCTGCCCACTGATCCAAGGTTAATTTTATTAACATAGTCTCAGAGTTTCACAGTGCCATCAAATATCCCACAGCACCAGAGTGTTGCCCCAGCTAGAAATCATGGTCTCTGGGGCTCAACTGAGTTTCTTGATGGCGCAAAGTGGCAGAAAGTTTACAGAAAATATTGGGCACATCATCCCTCAGACAAGTGGCAGGTGGTGGTGAGTGTCTGGGAGGCCTTTTGGCCACATAAGGGGTGCTCCTAAAGCCCATACTACACATGATTTTGAGGATCCAGAGTCCATAGAAATGGAAGGAGAGGTCATCAAATATAAGGGGCTAATGGTTTTTCAAAAGAATTCACTATCCAGAGAGCAAAAGGTAACATTGATCGAATATACTGCAAGAGTGCTAAAGGAAAGGACATTGATAAACTGGCCATCTAGGAGAACATGCTGCAATGGCCTGCCATATCAGTTTCCTATCATTTAATTTCTGCTTTGCAAATAATAGCAGTTTGATGTTTGTATGGAGGCTAGGATTAGGGGAGCACTGTGGTACTGGGATGTGGCTAATTTTGATTCTATGTGTCATTTATGCCATTCTGCCACTCATAGCTCAACCATCATGGAACTTCTATAAGAATTAGTAGTGACTTGAATTGAAGGATCTCTGTGGCATCATCAAAGGGAGGCCTTGACCTTGATGATACCAACATCTCTCTAATTGGACTTAAGACCTGCTCAACTAAAAGGAAATCATGCCTGGTACTGGAAACCTAGCCAATTATCCAGTGCTAATGAAGTCATGGATCTTGGAGAAGAACCCACAACAACCACTTTATTAACCCACACAATCCCGAACTACACTCTAAATATCTGTCTTTATACCCAGAGATAACTATAGTCCTTAACCCTCATCAGAGAAACTTCTCTGCAACAGGCAGAGCCCATTACACCGCAACCAATCAAATGCAGACTTGTAGATCCAAGTCTCAAGGGATACATCTAAAATACAACTCCTACAGCCAAGCTTCAGGGACCATTGCAAAAAAGAAGGTGGAGAGACTGCAAGACCCAGAGACCTGGGGTTTGCTGTGGGATTATGTTTTCTAGGAATACCAGAGGCTAGACCCGTGAAGTCTTACCAACATGGTTGTCTAAACATCAGCTAAATAATGATAGAAATAGACATACTAAAATAGATGGGAAAGCTCATGAGGCCTTAACCCCACACAAAGAAGTACAGGAAACTAAGGAATGATGAAAGCAGGAGAAATAGACTCACCTCAGGAAGAGTACTCCAACTGATTATCCAACATCAAAAGGTCAGCCATGTCTGAAAGCATTCATTCGAGTAACATTAAATAGGCTGAGCAGGCTATATTTAGGAATCTATATGGATATACATATATGTATGTTATAGCAATTAGTGAAAACTAGGCCATGAATTTGAAGAGAGCAAGGAGGGGTATACTGGGTAGTTTGAAGAGAAGGACAGGAAGAGGGGGATGATGTAATTATTTTAACAAATAAAAGGAGTAATTTAATAAAATGGAGGCTTTGGCCACACTCTGGAGCAGGGCCTCCCATTTAGACACACAGGCTGGCTTTGCTACATGAGAGAGGCAGTGACTGTCATTTGTTGCCACCACTGGGGAAGAGCTGTTGGAAACACAGTTTTAGTTTTCAAAACATTTTCATGCCAGACAAGTACTGTGAAATTTTCTGTTCGAGGCCTGTCTTAGTTAGGTTTCTATGGCTGTGATAAATACCATGACCGAAAGCAACTTTGGGAAACGGGGTTTATTTCACCTTGTAACTTTCAGATCACATTTGATTGCTGTAAGTCACAGAAGGAACTAACAGCAGGAACCTGGTGGCAGGAACCACAGCAGAGGCCTTGAAGGAGAGCTGATTTACTGGCCTGATTGAGCCCGCTTTCTTATACCATCCAGGATCTCCTTCAGGTGACACCATCAACAGTGGCCTGAGCCCTCCTCCATCATCACTAAGAAAATGTCCCACGGGTGTGCCTACAGTTAGCTGTCCTCATCCACTCTGAAGAAAGAAAAAACAAACCAAACACTTCTGAATTAGATGAGGTACACAGCTGAACAGCACAAAATCACCACCAGGCTGCTATTACTGAGGAAGGCAGTTCTTTTTATCCAGAATGTCACACTAACAGATTTTTAAAACCCACAATTTGAAAAACCAAAGCAAGAATCAGACATGTAAGCCACGACAGAATTATGAAATTGGGAGATTAAATCATCTATGATTATAACGAGGAGGTCAGCAATGGATAAGGAGGAACAGGCAGAGGAGTAAGCAGAGAGCTTAACATTCTAAGGAAAAACCACACAGGAGCTTTACACAAGGGGCTCAGTAAAGAAACCCTGAGAGGATCACACCATTGTACAGTTAGAGGAAAGGCTTTTATTGCAGGTAAAAGAAAAAATATCCAGAGCAGAGAAGTAAGTAGACTGAACATGGCCAGCAGACTGGACAGAGGTAGGAAGATCTGCAAGAGGCAGGAGAATGGAAGGAAAGAAATAGCAAGAGATATAGATAGATAGATGGATGGATGGATGGATGGATGGATGGATGGATGGATGGATGGATGGATGGATGGATGGATAGGTAGGTAGGTAGGTAGGTAGGTAGGTAGATAGGTAGATAGGTAGATAGGTAGATAGGTAGATAGGTAGATAGATGATAGATAGGTTGATAGATAGGTTGATAGATAGATGATAGATAGATAGATGATAGATAGATAGATAGATGGTAGATAATGATAAATAGATGGTAGATGATAGATAAGTATATAGGTAGATGATAGATGATAGATAGATAATGATAGATGGTAGATAGATGATAAGTATATAGGTAGATGATAGATAGATAAACAGATAGGTAGGTAGGTAGGTAGGTAGGTACCTACCTACCTACTCATCTATAGTGAGAACAGCAGGAATAGAAGTGGGCAGGAGATATAAAGAGAGCAGGAATCTCAGATGAGAAGGGCCAGTATGCTAAGGTGTAAGGGCTTTGAAGTGTTTAACAGGTACTTGTGAATAGGCACTGGGGGAGATTGGAATCCAAAAGGCTTCTTTTGGTATGAAGCCACAAGTGTATGTATGTCACTGTGTACCTTCTGCCAGATGTAAAGAAAATGACTCATTTTGTTATACAGGAACTGGTTTCACAAGTTCCCGGGAAATTCTGGTTTTAAACATCAGAAATCTTCCTATCGTCCAGGTTAAGCTGGACTTAGATGCAATTTTGGATCAAATGAGAGGGCCTGGCCTTTGTGAGGCACGAGGGCAGTGGAAGATGGGGTGTCCTCTGTGCCTGACAGAAACACCAAGAATTAAACAAAGAAGGAAACAAAACCGAAGAAACCCCTTGGTGGGCTCATTAGGAAAGTGGATAAGGGGATTCAACTGAGGGATCTCTCAGCTTGACAATCTTGCCTCAAAATTTTGAAACTGAGAAAAAAAATACTTTGAAGAAGTGACTTTCCAAAAACAGTGGTTTAGCTACAAAATATGCAATGTGCACATAATGGGCATTTCAGAGAAGAGAATGGGGTAGAAGTATCTGAAACAGTGATGGCTGAGAAGGTCTCCAAATTAACATGAGCTACTGCACCATGCCACAGTCTCAGGGAATCCTCAGACAACACCAAGGATGATACATGCAATAAACAATAGTTATTGTGGTAGTGTGCAGGTTGGTAGGGTTTTCTGGAGAGCCAGAGGCAGGAGTGTCCCAGCCTGACCTACACCTTGGGGCTGGAGAGGTGGCTTGGTGCTTAAAAGCATTTCCTGCCTGGCATAAGAACTTGGTTTGGTTTCCCACACCTATATGGTTGGTCACAATCACCTTTAATTCCAGTTCCTGGGGGAACAATGCTCTCTCCTGGCCTCCATAGCTATCAGGTACACATGTGGCACAAATATGTGCAGGCAGGCAAACATTCATACACAGCATACACGGAAAAAGAAATCTCTAAAAAAAGCCCTAACAAATCCAAACAGGTCTACATGTATAATTTTCACCTTTGAAAAAAATTAAAGATAAAAATACTGAAAGAAAAATATCTTACCTCTAGAGGAGTTACACATGAGTTACATTTAAGTTTCTTCAGAAACCATGCAAGCAAGAAGCAAACATTTATCAGAAAAAAAAATAGACAATCTGAATAAGCCAATCTAGAAGTTAAAAATAAAAATAGAACATCTTCAAAAGCAGAGGGCAGTAGGCACAGGCTTGTTCACAGATCAACTCTAGTAAAGCTGAAGGAGGAAGCTATTCTGATTCCATATAAGTTTTCTCAAAGTTTGCCTCAACTAGTTATAAGAAGCGCTCATCACCTAACACCAAAATCAGACAGATGTTACAAGAAACCCACACATCAGGGTTTCTCATAAGCACAAACACAAAAATCCTCAACAAAATATTAGAAAACTGAATCTAACAATTTACATAATAAATAAACACTATGAATAAGTGGGATTTACCCCAGCTACACAAGGCTGGTTTAACATTTAAAATTCTATTAATCTATAACAGAACTCATTATGAAATTCTCAAAATAAACTTAAAAATTAGAAGATGTCACTTTAGCTATTCATATATAAGAAGCTATTAACATCAAGTATTTTAATTACAATTTATTAAGATTAAGCAGATGAATTATTTTGAGCTTACTATATCATAAGTGATTATTATGCCAGAATATGGGAGCTATACAAAGGCTCTGTGGTTAGTATCAATTCTTTTTTTTTAAATTAGAAGACACAAGTTTGGTTCCCAAGATCCATGTTGGGTGGCCTGCAATAGCCTGTAACTACAGCTCAAGGGAGATCTAATACCTTTCGCCTCTGAGGGCACTCACAGAAATACACACACACACACACACACACACACACACACACACACACACACACACACACACAATTAAAACCAATGAAAAATTCTTGAATTTAGTTTGCTATACCTTTATATTATTTTTTAAGTAATAGATAACTCTCTAGTTATATGAGTCCTATGAGAAAACAATAGTCTCTTATTTTGACAATTTTATTTAACATATAAAAATAAAATTTAAGTAAAACACAATTTTCCCTGTAGCAAAAAATGTCTATCACCTAGACAATCAAAAGATCAGACCAACATAGTCTAAGAACATATTTATTGTATTTATCAAAATTCAACATTTGTTAACTCTCAGTAATTAGCAATAGAGGAAAAAATTTTCAACCGCAGAGAACATACATAAGATGGTTTTTAGCTAATATCATGCCTAATGACCAAAACCTTGAAGCATTCCCACTAGATTAGGAACAAGGCAGGAATTCCACTCCACACCCATTTTTAACAGTCTAGAAATCCAGGCTAATGTAGGAAAGCAATAAAAGCATCTAGAAGTACATGGGATTGGAAGGAATCAAACTTTGTTCATACACGACAAAATAATTTATGTAAAATACTTCCCCCTAACTAAAAGACAGTTTCCAGAAAGAATAAGTAATTAGAATGTTGCCTACACAGTTAACATACAAAAATCAATTACTGGCCTGTGATAGTAGCTTTGTGGTAGAGCGCTTGCCGGGCTCTGAGTTCAATCCCCAATACTTCTGGTGGGGCAGTGTTTATTTCCTGAATGACAACAAGAAGTGGATACAAACTGATTTTAAAGGCAACTCTATTTATATTAAAATTATTCAAAATTAAGTAACATAAAATGAACAAAATGTATCAAAGATCTATGTGAGAAAATCTACAAATTTCTGATAAAAAGAACGTTTACTAGAGATCTTCTCCGTTAATTAATAAGCAGACCTGATATTATCAGATGACAATTGTCAACTTGATCTGTGGTTTCAATATAATCCCCACAAAATCTTAGTAAGTTGCTTTATGGATTGTAGGAGGAATGATGTTCTTGTGGCCACAGACAAGCAGCAGGAAAACCAGCAATGTGAAACACAGAGTTGTCTCCGGAAAAGGATGTGGTTGATAGCCTGTATGGCCAGGCCACTCCTGGCTCCCCAAACTCTTACGTTTTAGTCAATATATAACACTATCCTTCCCAGACCTTTATTTTGAGTATTGATCACCTTGAGCCTGCTTTCTCAGTCAGTCTATACAGTCATGTACTTTACAAATGGGAGCAGATGTGTTTTATAGCCTGGTGACTTTTGCACTATCTATATGACTGAGATCCCACCAGATCCTTCCCCAGATCTTTAAGATATCACATGCAGTCAATCTATAGAACCCATCTTTATGTAAGAGGTTATATGTACTTTATGAAGAATTTCAATGTAATCATGTTTTAAGCTTTGTTGTATACATGGGATTGAGTTAAAATTATCACCAGGAAACTTTTTCCAAATTGTGCTGTGCTTAAATATATGAAATAAACTACCCAATGTCAGACTCCCAAAGTTTGAACCAATGCCGTTTACTAAGTGATATCAAATCAGCCCTCCTCCTTGCCTCTCAGGGACCAGATCAATACTGCTGGTGATGGTGTTTGCAGAAGTCCTCCAAAAGGGATACTGAGAATGATTTGAACATTATTATGGAGAGGTCAAAGACCCCTAACAACACTGAGAGAGAACGAAAAGTTGGTGGACTAACACTAGCCAACCTCAAGACTTACCAACATGGCAGCAATCAATACTGCAATCAATCAGTTTGGTAAGGAAAACCATAGATCCATGGGGCAGAATACAGGACCTGGACGTGGACCTACATGAGTACCTCAAGTAATCTTTGGAGAATGATCAGAACTAGCACAGTGGAGGGGACAGCCATTCTACACCTGGAGACAGAACACCTGGACATACACATGCAAGAAAGCAAACTACACACAGCAAACAGGCATAATTTTCGAGGCATTCCACAAAATTAAAGTGAGAAAGCAATGAAGAGTTAAAAGAAGAGGGATTTTTTAGGATGGTAAAATGGATACATGTTATCCTGCATTTGCCAAGACCTACAAAATGTGCAACACCAAGAAAAAAAACACTAATGGAAACAACAGACTTTCAGTTGTGTCCATATAGATTCACGGGGCACAGCAAATGCAGAAGTATGGAGGGGATAATGCTGGTGGAGGTTATTCATGTTTTCAGATAAGGCACGTATTGGAAATCTTTAGTTTCTCAAGTTTGCTGTGAGCCTATACCAATTCTTTCAGTGTTTAAATTAAGGGGAGTTTGTATGCCCTGATATCTCTGGATGCAGTCCCTACTTCTGTTCCTGCCCAGAGATTCTACTTACCTTGCTACTGTCATTTTTAAAAGTGTGATTCACAAGATGTAGAGAGTTGGGATGTGGAATCCGAATGAATTTCTATTATCTGTCAACCTTGTAACTCATACAAAGGATGGTCTGGAATGTCAAACTCACCAAGGGAGCTAGCAGCTGTACTAATGAGGGGAGCAGGCAGGGAGACAGTCCCAAAGTCTAGCAAAAGCACAGTAGAGAAGCCACTAAGGATGCCACTGGATACTCAAAGTGAATTTATTTCTGAATTGAGAATCATCAAAGGGAAATATTATCTCTCATGTTATAAAAACAGTAGTAAAATACAGTACACAGGAATGCCATTTGAATGTTAATGAGACAAAAGTACATCAGCAACTGAAAGTTGGTTCACTTTAACCTTAAATACAGAGGCGAAGCAGTTTAATAAGAAATTCTGTTAATATGAAAATATATGTCCCATGTCTTTATTACATACTGTACAAAATAAAATATTGCACCTTTGAGTCATATAATAAATATATACAGAGAATATCTTACAAACGATCTTTCTTTTAATTTAATAAGCTCACCAATCAAATATGATTGATGACTAACAACTCAAGGGCTGGTGTGCTCTTTCCTTTGCCTTGTCTGCTCCAGACCACCAAACCCCCCACCTACAGTAGTGTTCGTCTCAGTGTCGGTGAGGCTAAAGTTGGAACGGAAGAGAGACCTGTGCTCAGAAGATGACAGAGAGGCTCAGAAAGCTTCTCTACAGATACATCCAAAGCCGCAATGTGCTGTTCACATGTTGATCAGGAGGTAGGTTTAACACAACCTGCCTCAGGAAAGGTTGTGTTGTGTGCTAAGAGGCTATGGGCAGCTGTGTGCAAGCTGTCAGGACACTTAGTAAAGAAGCAGGACCATTGATTTGGAGTTATGTAGCATCTAAAGCCATAATTGGTAAAAAGATTATGGAAGGATCCCCATAGCCAAATCAATTGTAGGAGTTAAAATTGAATGCTAGAGCCTGAACCTTTAGCAGCAAAATTTACTTCAATATCAAGAATACCAACACTGGCCCGAGAGAGGTCCAACCCCATCTTAAACTGGTCCTAACCTCAAAGTCAGCTTTAGTCTTAGATCTAATGTAACTTCGTTTCTCACCTAACTGGAATTGTAGTGCTAGCCCAAGATGAATTCAACCCCTCTTCCCAAAGCACAATCCAAATCCCAACTCTAGCTCCTAACCCCCTAACTGACTTTGGATTTACCAACAAAATCACCTCAAATTAAAACAATCACTTACTATAAACAATCCCTTCAACTATCATGTTTCCTATTTAGATTACTTTCTTATAAACTTTCCAAAATAAAAAATCATCAGGAATATTATTGTATGCATAAATTACATCTAATAAGGCTTTGATCTCTATGTGCAAGAGAATAGTGCTTAGAAAAAGTTTCATTCACAGCTCTGAAAAGAAAGCTTGAACACTTCAAAATCAGTAGAAAAGGTTAGTTTTTCTTCTCCTTTGGATTTTCAAGATGCCTCATTCAGTTACAGATTTCTGTTGTTATAAAAATGGCAGCCATGTCTACTGTGTTTTCTTCCACGGATGTTCTAAGAGTAAAGACAAGATGCTATCTGCAGCGAATCCTTGGCTCAGCTGGTGTCGTAAGCTGTTAAGGGAGATTGCCTCTTCTTCACATAATAAACTTAAGGATTTATAAACATCTGAACAGCTACTGGCCAGAGCCCTTAAATTGTAAATACTGCAAAAAAATGTGTTTAAACTCTGCAACTTGAGAGAGAAATCCTCAGTGGCAGAGTCTTTGGTATAGACCTCTTTTGTCTGGTCTACGAATCACAGCAGGTGATGATGCGCTCGTGATGAGGTCCCACGAGCAAGGACATGATTGTTGGTGCATTTTTGCTAATCCTAGACTATATCAATTGTAGGAACTAGAATTTAAAAAACAACCATTGGAAACACTAACTTTATAGTGTATCAGGTTTTGTTCCTGCATCAACCTCTGCTTGATCATAGAATCTAGAAACTTAAAGATGTGTGTGGGCTTGAACCAGAGATGTGGGGCAAAGAACCTCTGTATTTTTCTTTTCCCACCACAGCAGCATCACAATCCTGCCAAAGCTTTAATCTTCTTGGCATGACTGGCAGCATCTGTGTTTGTAGAGGTCCAGAGAGCACAGGTCAAGGTACTTTACGAACATACAGTAGTGAGTTGTATCTGTGCAGTTTCCTGCAAAAAAGGAAAAGAATCCATAGCTCATGGTTCATTATCAGATTAGTAAGAAACTAGGTCTCTTGGTGGCAACTGCTTTGCATTATGTCTGAAACACAGTGGGCTCCCTTCTCCACTTCGCCAGCTGGCTTCTTATGGCACCCTGAGATCCTCACTGTCCCCTGACCCAGGCTACTTCTTTCAGCACTGAGGGTAGGGTTACTTTATGGAGGACCATGGGCCCCTTGGAAGACTTACGAAAGCCTCATCCTTGCCCCATAGAAAAGCAACATACAACTATAGTCACTGTGTGATTTTATGGCATTTGCTAAGAGAAGCCCATTGGCTCAGACTTAGCAGAGGAGACTGCTACAGAAAGTGTGTGTGGAGTGGCTGCCACTGCTTTGAGAATCAGTGCTGATGTCTATGTTCCCATCCTCCTCAGTGACATGGGTAAGGTAGGCATATGTCTGGGTTTTGACAAGGCTTCTGGGGAGCTGGTGATACCTGAGAGAGGTACGTACTATCGCAGGAAGGCCCAAGACAGTGCCTCCAGGAAGCTGGTTTCATCTGCACACAATGTCTGTCAGCAACAGGTTTGCAGCTTCCTGTGTGAATGCAGTCAACTTTACGAGACTGGAAGCCCCTGCCACAGACTGCTGTACAGGGCTTCCAGGGCCCCACACGCCAACATGCCTCACAAGGTCCAGAGGTGCAATTCTTCCTAAATGCAGGTCTGAAATAAAAAAAAAGAAAGATATATAAAATGGGAGAAGATGCCACCTTTTGCTGGCATCAATCAAGCCCTTTCTCCTGCTATGAGCTCCATGTACCAAAGGCTTCCTTGGAAAACCGATCTGCACTATACGTGGCTGGATAAACAGAGTAATAGGACTCCTCCCATAATTAGATTAACAAAGTGCTTGAGAATACTGACCATTTCCCAGATACTCAGAATGACCCTATAGTCACCCATGCTATCGCTAGATATGCTAGGAAGGCTCTGGAAATTGGCAAGAATATTTGGTAAATGGAAGAGAAGAAGACTTACTTTAGAAAAAGCAATAGCATTTATTTAAGATTTAATGTACTTAGCACAAGGAAATGAAGCAGTAGAAATGGGTGAATTTCCCCACAGTATGGAACCTGAAATATGTATGAAGACAGACAAGTGGCTGAGATGCCACAGGTGAGATGAAGCAAGAAGAGCACTATGAGAAGCCAGTGGTGAGTGCTCACTCCCAGGTGCATGCAAGGAAAATCAACAAGGTGTGATCACTGCAAGGGAGTCCTCACCACCAGGAAAGGCAGTGGTGCTCCACTGATGGCAACTACAAGCTCTCTGCTTCTTATATTGTTCTGTTTAAGACCAAGACCTGAGCTGGGCCTGGAAACACAGGCCTCTAATTCCAGCTACTTGTGAGTCTAAAGTAAAAGGACTCAAAGGTCAAGTTTTGGGCTCAGTACAGAAAGTCCCAAATTAAAAGGTGGGAGGGGGTTGGGATATAGATAGTGGTAGATCACTTGCTTCATATGCACAGGGCCCTAGATTCAGTCTCCAACACTGCTACACACACACACACACACACACACACACACACACACACACACACACACAGAGAGAGAGAGAGAGAGAGAGAGAGAGAGAGAGAGAGAGAGAGAGACAGAGACAGAGACAGAGACAGAGACAGAGACAGAAAGATATCCAGGAATAGGTTACATTAAGCCAGACTAAAATTGAAAGAACATCCCCTGCTTCTATACCATACAATTTAGAGTGATGATACTACTCAATACCCGAGACAGCATCTGCCCTGAAATATGATCTGACAATGAAGGCATGGCCAACAGGCTGCGTGTTCCCAGGGAGTTCCAGCATCAAATCAATGTACACCTAGGAATGGACTGTAATCAGAACAAATCAACTTATGCAAGAAAGAGAATTACTACAATGACCATGATACACCACTTCAAAATAGCGTGTGTGTGGGCTCACATTCACATTTACGCCACACGGAGACATGTCACCAGTGACTACAAAGATCAACTTATTTAGAAAGTGAGGTCTAAAATAGAAAAGAAACCCAGTGGTTTCTGATGTTTGGAAAGATAATGACCCCAGAGGACAGCATCTCAGCAGACGTTAGTACCAGGAAAAGGTCCTAACCTGAGGTACTTCAGTAGTTGTCTCTCGGTTTGAAATTGGAAGATGTGGGACAAGACAGGAGTCCTGGGATAACAATGTCTCCCACATGGAGCAGAGAGGTGGAAGGCTGCTTAGAAAAGCCAATAACAAAACAAATACCCACAGCTTCAGAGTTGAGAACAGAAAAGCAAAGCAAAGACTTCCTATTCTCAGGTACAGTCCTTCCTGACCTGCCTGCAGCTCCACTGGACTCTCTGGTCACTACTGTAACTAAGGTGCACTTTATACAACATCTCTTCTAAGGAATGCTGAAACGTTACTTGAAGTATTAAAAAAAAAAAAAAAAAAAAGGAGAATGTGTGACGGGGAGTGTTACACAAAGTGGAAGCAATGCTTGGGTTTGCCAGTAGGCGGAGACACCATCAAGGGGTTTAGCTAGGAAAGAATACTGTCCCACCTAATTAGTTATAAGACTTAGGGAAGCAGGGCCAGAGAGGATCGTCCTATTAATGTCTTTTATTTTCCCCAGTGAGTATAAATAACAACTCCCCAAAGCTGAGTCACTTTGACAAACAGAGCAGATGAACCCTCCCTGGCCTTCTCCCACTCCAGAGGTCAGCTTCCCACAAATACTTAGAAACAGATTCAAGAGGTTAGTAAATGGGTGCTTACAAGTATTAGGTGATTCTGTGTTATTAATAAGGCTTTGTCCTCTTTACAGAAACTTCCAAGTTGGCTTTTCTTTCTGGCCTGAAGGGGCTTAAGGAATTCAACTATAACCCTTTGATTAAAGGTAAGCCCTTTCTAAAGAGAAAGTATGAGAGGCCCAGGGAACTCTTAGCCAACATGGAGACAAAGTCTGAGACTCTCGGAGGCTGAAAAACAAAGACCAAAGTTGGTTTAGCTGAGGGCATCTATCTTCAGAGCAGAGACAGAATGGCTCAGAATGGGGACACCCACGCCAGATGGAGATTGTGTAGACACCAATAATATAAACACTTTGGCCTCATGTGTGTGTGAATGTATAATGGCAGTAGAACTCATAAAGTGATTGTTCTACTAGCTTTTTACTAGCTTGCCTCCATTTCTTACTCTATTCCTGCTTCAGATAATCCTCACACCAGCGGACAGCTTTAAAAAGATGGAATCTCACCAAAGAGATTTCCAAAGGTATTATGACTCCTGACAAGGCTGGAAATCATCACTTTGAGAACCTTTCTATGTCCTCAGCATTTCCTCAGGTCCCATAGGTCTTCCTGTTTCTTCTAGACAAGCCTGGTATACTTCACTCCCCCAGTTCCCAGACCTTTTACAATGCCATCCAACAGAGCCTGAACATCCTGAGCCTTCCTGGGGTTACAGAAGATACCAAAAGATAGCCCATTCACCAACTGGCTCTCTTTCCCAGTCCCCAATGTGAAATCCTATAAAACAACATCTCATATCTACTGAGTTCCTGCTGTGGCCTCTGGGGGGGGGTAATCTTCTCCAGCCCACTTCTCTTCTCTAAGGAATATCTAAGGCCACCTTCTAATCCAAACCTTTCCTAAACCCACAGACAGCAAGCATACCAATCCAGCAGATATCTATGGGGAAAAATAAGGTTACAAAACTTTAGAGGAACTTCTCTCGGCTGTCTCTCTACAAATCAACTTAGTCCCCTATCCACAAACTACCAGACATATAAGGCAAAGTAACAGCCCCAAAGAAAACCAAGTTATAACTTAGTCCAGCTAGTCTGGCCGAGAAAAGCATACAAAGCAAATGGAAAACATTTGACCCCTTCACATAAAGCAGCTTTGGGGGGTTTTCTTCTACTATGTTAATCAAACCTACTCCTTGGTTTCAGTTCTATATCCTTTGTGTGAGATCCTATTTGATCAGATTTGGAACCACCTGATAGATCATTCCATGACCCCTTTTCCTACTTTTACATTTTCTGCCTCTTGCTGCTTTTTATGAACCTGTAAGATCTACCCAAGGACTATAAAAATTATATAAATACATACACACATATAAAAAGAGAGGGAGATAAAAGAGAGAAAAGAATTCAGCGAAGAAGACGGAAGTAGAGTTGTAGCCCTACATTAAACATTTTGTGAGCCTTCTCCCTAGGAGCAAGCACAGTCTGAACTATAGTAGTAGTTGACTAGGCTTTCATATGGACAACTGCCTTGATCTGAAGCATGGAGACTGTCCTGGAAAGAAGAAGGATGACAAAGGGAGACCAACAGGATCGTTGTACTACTGGATGAGGTAAGAGACGATGGCGCTTTGGTCAAGAGCGGTGGTGGTCAATATGAAAAAAAAAAGATGGGTTTAAAAAAAAGGACAAAAGGGATCAAAAATGCATAGAAAACATTAAGAAAAACTACTGTATTTAATTAAACATTAAAAGATCAAAAATCTATCTAACAATAAAAATGGAGATAACTCATATTGTTTAGACAGTTTGATGGTAATTTGGAAATATCCATGGAAGCATGCTTATAAATTCATTTTGATTTCTAAATATCTACCTCATAAAAATGTAGCTGAGCATAGAGACACATACATTCTAAGGTGTTTATTTGCAGCACCAAAAAAATTGAAACATTTTTTCATAGACATGGAATATTAAACATCATGCTTAAATAAAGCCAATGTGAACTAAAATAGGACATGTTTATAATATATTCTTAAATATAAAATTAAGTTACAGAAAAATATGTATATTATGTTAAAATGAAAGGCTCTATCTATATATGCTTTTGTGTTGAAATATGTCTTAATGACTGCAAAGGGAAACATCTGGGATGGTGCACATCTGTGTGTGGTCTCTATCTTCTCAATAAAACAGGAAGTTAAGTTGTCTGTTGAGAATGGGGGCAGCTGCAACAGACATTTTCCATTGAAGAGAATGAGTCTGGCTTGAGATCACCTTGTGGGAATAGGAAATACTGCTGACTCTACATTGCCAAACCGTACCGGAGGCTCGGAAGAATGGCCAAGCCAACAGTCAAGGTCATTCCACTTTCTTCATCAGGATTCAGGGTGTGGAGAAGTAAGAAAGAATTAGATACGAGGTGTTCTCTATGATCAGGACTGCTTAGGTGCTGACACTGTGCTCACTAATTGTAACATTTTAACTTCCAAGATCACATGCATAATAATATTCCATTTGCAGATATAGGCAACTGTTCCAAGGTCACACAACCAAAGACCGATGGAATCAAAATTCCTCAGTGTTGTATAACTTGTAGATCTCCTCACACTTGCTGAGAGCTGGGAGATTATCTCTGAGGAAAGCAGAGCCAGCAGATGAAGACTGTCTACCCAGGCGATCTCATGAATCAAGTTCTACTCTACCACCTGTCCATTTTTCATGTAAGAGAAAAACAGCCCCCTTGAAAACTAAAAGGTGTATTTTTATTCTCTGCCAAATCATTATGTTAATATCCAAATCAGCACAGCTTCTAAATAGAAATAAACCATTCATTAAAAACCAGAAAATTTAAGTTATAAACCCACATGAGATATTAGGCTTGAGCAAATATATATATGGCACATATATAAATAAATACACATGACACATGTTATATATAACACAATATATCTCTATGTAAGTGCATAAACATATATACATATACACATATATACATATATATGTTTATTAATCTACTTGGGGTGCTACATTTTTCAATGTAGAGTATTTTCTCTTTCTGTTTAACATCCAAATAACTGTGATTATGAATAGTATTTATTGTTCATATTTTAGCTTAATGTATACTATCAAAGATGGCATGAAATAAACTATAATTGAATAGGAATTTTCAGTTATGAGAAGTGGCAGAGATTAAGACTCATTCCATTTTGAGCACTTCGTTCCTTGAAGGTGCAAGGGGAGGGGTATGCCACATGGGTCAGTACCTCCTTCTGTCGTCACAGTCAGAGTTGGAGCTGTTGTGGGAACAAGGTGTGTGGCGCTGCTGCATCTTTGTGGTTTGGCCCACACAGCGTCCAGGACACTAGGAGAGAAGCACAGGGCAGTGTTTCAAGCACCCTGAACACTCAGGCACACGATGTGTACTGAAATTGGTACTGAAGTGGACTGGCCAAGGACAAGCTTCAGGGGTCAGCAGGGTCTGATGACAGCTTTGCAGACAGACCTACCCTCCCCCCTTCTTTACCCCCTGGAGCTCAGATCACCTAGAGAAGAAGGCAAGGATGGATAAACTCTCAATTGGTTGAGCTTAAATATGGAAACAGCTATACTTAAAACAATTTGTGAGGCCCAAGTTTTTTTGTTTGGGTTTGGGTTTGTGTGTATGTGTGTTTTGTGTTTTGTTTTTTCTTTGCTCTGAGCAAAGATAGAGGCACCTGTGCTAAGGCAAGTTCAGCTACAGGAATAATAACTCAAGCTTCATTTGCAGCCGTTGAAGTTTGCACAGCTGTAGTGCCCATTACATTTTCCTCATAATCACATTATGCATGGAAAAGTCTGTTTTTATTACTGTTGCAGTGAGCTCTCCCGTCAGGTCAGGATTTTGTGGTCTATGTTCTAAGTGCAGTCTTTGATTTTGCTTATTTTTCTGACTTCACTTAACCAATTTCTCTCATACAATCTTTTTTATGTTATAGCTATATTTTATTGGGCTTTAACTCACCCGCTATATAATTATCAACCATTTAAAACACACAGAGGAATGGTGTTCAGACTTGCCACACCACAATCAAGTTTGGAACATTATCATTGTCCCTCACAGAAACCCAATGGCTCTCAGCACTCCTTCCTCTCTTGTAGGACTAGGCAGCCACAAAGCTGCCTTTGGTTTGACTGTCCGCACAACAGTGGAGTCCCATGGCTGTCTTCCTTTATTTGTCCTGAATAGCTCAAGGTCTGGCCATGGTGTAGACTGTGTTGGTCCTACAAACTGACATGCCACAGCTCAGGTACACTGGCACTTCTTCATCGTGGTGGCAGCCATGTTACTGTTATTTGTGGTGTTTCTGCTGCTTGATTATTATGAGCAATGAGGTTATCACTTCTATCTGTAAGTGTTGTTTGTACGGCGTTTTCACTGCTCTGGGATACACACCTAGCAATGGAACTTCTGGGTCATCCTCAAGTTCATGCTTAATCCTTTAAGAACCTGCAGATTGTTTTGTGATGGGGCTGCACTGTTTCGCACCCTCCACCTACAGTCCTGCATCCTCTTATTAACTGTTTTTAAACTAATATAAAAAATGGCTGCAAAGTGGCATCTGATTGTGGTTTAAATTTTAATTTCTTTAATAATTTAATAATTTCTTTAGTAATCATGAACATCTTTTGATGTCCTCCTTGGCCACTTGTCACCATTAACTAAGGAATGACTATTTAAATCCCTTGTTCATGCTTTAATTAGGTTGGTTTCTTTGAGTGTCTTGATGTTAACTCATTGTAGTATCGATATGTTAGTTTCGATATAATTCAAATTATTCATTCTTATATTATCTATTTATTTGGTGCTCTGTGTAAAATACCATTTCCTACAGTGTGAAGAATCATGTCTACTTTTTCTAAACATTTTTTAGTATTGGTTCCTAAATGTCTTTAATGGATTTCATGGTGTCTATATTTTCTGTGAACAGGGAACATGACTTCATGCTTTCCTGTGGGTGCACAGTTGCCCTGCAGCATTTGTTAAGAGGGTGTCATTTCCTGTGGTTATTGCTGAGGCCAACAGCTGACAGGAAGCAACCCCAGCAGAGAAAGGCTTACCTTGGCTCACGGTTCTGGGGACACAGTCCTTCAGGATAGGGAAGCAGACAAGAGTAAGTGACAGTGGGGTTGGGGTCAGTTCTCAGGGGATGAGAGGATCAAGAAACAGGGATGATACCTGACCTCAGCTAGCTTTCCCCTTTCCTTTTTCTGGGCCACAGCCCAAAGGATGAAGCTGTGAGTAGTCAGAAGGATGGCTCCTTCAGCTAACTTTCAGATATACCACCAAGTAACTAGGACCTTTCTTTCTTTTTTCAAAAAGAAATGAATTCATTTTCTTTATAAATTACCTAATCTTGGGTGTTCAGTGACAGCAATAGAAAGCAGTCTCATATGTATGCACATAATGGGGATGTCTATATTGTGTGACTTGTTTGATTTCACGGGCCCATGGCTGCAGGACAATTTGCTTTAGGATTAATCTTACTTAAGAGTTTCATTCAGAAGCATTTCGATAAGACACTGGACTCTGGATTTTGAGTCGGTGCTGGATTAATTATGACGTGTGGTCTATTGGAGAAGAATAGTATATTTTATATGTGAGAAGGACAAGAATTTTGGAGACCAGAGGGGAAATGGAATAGTCTGAATATATCTCTCAAAATGTATGTGTAGAAATTTAATCCCAAGAGCAACAATATAGGCAGATGGACCCTTTGTGAGGCTCCACCCTTATGAGTGGATTGATTGCAGTTATTAAAAGGGTTTACAGTGGGTCACTTCTTCCCTTTTTGGTCTCTTCTACCATGTGAAGACATGGCACCCCGTCCCCTAGAGGACATGACAACAAAATCCACCTTGGAAGCAGACAGCAGTTCTCACCAGAAAGTCTGCTGTGTTGATGTTTTGATGTTAGATTTTTCTAATCTTAGAGAGCTATGGGAAATACAATTTCAGCATTTATAAAATTTCCAACCCTGAAGCCAAGCAAGTTGGTAACTCCAGATGGCATGTCTATTCTGGCGCCAATGGTAGACTGTTGCTTGAAACAGACTTACATCCTAGTTGGCACAGGATGAGGAAGGGCTCTCCCTACCTCCACAGTTTGTCTTTCTGGAAGTTTCTTCTCTTTATTTGTTCTTAGAACAACATTCAGATTAAGTTCCAAAGAAAGGTTATGTCATTTAACTAAAACTGTATTCCATCTGTGAATTCATTTCCAGGTCTATATAGTGCTGGTATTTACATTTAGCAAAATCATAGGTCCTCTACTTGTTCAACTTTTAATTTATTTATTTAAATAATATGCTATATATTAACATTTTATTATATATATGAATTTTTTGCCTGCATGCATGTGTGCACACCACTTGTGTGCCTGATGCTCAAAGAGGACACTGTATCACTCAGAATAGAGTTACCAGTGGTTGTGAGCCTTCATGTGTTTTTTGGGAATCAAACCCATATTCTTTGGAAGAAAACCCAATGCTTTTAACCTCTGAGCATCTCTCAAGCTCCAATGTGTTACATTTTTCTTTAAAAGTTCCAATACATTGAAAACAAATTTCTTAGGTATTTTTTAAAAATAATTTTGTTTGATTTTTGAACACAGGGTTTTTCTAGGTAGCCTGGCTGGCTTTGTATTCTAAGTGGCTTGAAATTTACCATCCTGACAGTCTACCACACTCATCAATCATTGCCTTGCTCAACCATCATCAAAGGAGCTTCCTTCATAGCAGATGGAGCAGGTACAAAAACCCACAGCTAGTCATTGTGAGGATGGGGGGGAGGGGAGAGAGGAAGGGGGGAGGAGAGAAGCATGCAGGCCTTGGAACATATCCCTAAACAGAATGTTTTCATGAAATCCTTCCCCTTAGGGCTCAGGGAAACTGAGGAAGAGGAGGCAGACAGAGCATAAGAACCAGAGGATGAGGCACACCAAGGAAACAGGACCTCTAAACACATCAGGACAGACACACTTACCTTATGAACACACACTATTACATTAGCTAATGGATATTGAGGCAGCATGAACAGGGCTGCATAGATCTGCTACAGATGGGTTCTTAGGGCTGAAAGATGTTGACACATGCCCCATCCCTAACCCAGAAGCTGTGTCCAACTGACAGTCACTTGAAAATGAAAATTTGGTTTTCTTCAAGGGAGTCTCAGAAGCGAAACACACTTCTCTTAAGGATAGGCTGACTACCTGCCCAGCAGTAGATGGCCAGCACAAAATGAACTCAATTCCATCTTTGGAGGTTCAGTGTCTCATAATGCCATGCCATTTTTTTTCTACAATTTTCTCTATTTTAATTAATTAATTAACTAATTTTCTTTCTTTGACCACGACAGATCCTTTGCATATGTAGTATGGCTTCCAGATTTGTGTTTTTATAGGATTCCTAAATGTGCACACAAGTGGGTCTCTGCGACTCTGTCTGATTCTTGTGCCTTCTCTTGGGCTCTTTTCCTTCTGTTTGTTTGTTTTATTCTGACATGTTAGTTCTTGTTTTTATCTCATTGTATTTTATTTATTATATTATTACCCCCTAGAGACGGGAAAAGGACAGATCCAGATGGGTCTGAAGAAATGGAAGGAGTTGAGGGAAAGGAAACAATAATTAGATTATATCATATGAAGAAAAAATAGTTTCAATAAAAGGGAGAATACATGGCTCATTAACAATTTTAAAGTATCCACTAGAGCATTATTAGCTACAAGTACTCTCTTGGACAGTGTCTCACTACAGCACATTCATCCTGCAGAACTTTGTACGCTATAAGGTCACCCCCCCCCCCCCCCCCCCCGTTCCCCAGTCACTCAGTTCTTTAACCTACTGTTCTATTCATTGCTTTTATGAACTTGATTAGACTCATATATAAGTGGAATCATAGTCTTTGTTTTCTGGGCCTGGATTACTACATCTGCTCACAAACACATGATGTCATTTCAATATTGAGTAAATCCCTCAAGTTAAATATTCCAAAACAATTTTAAAGTTCATCAGTAACAAAGAGGTGAGTGCAGATAACACTGCCGACACCTATGGTTACCTGGTTTCCTGGGTTGATGGCCTGCTGAACACATGGATGGATGGAGCATGATCTTCTCCCCAGAGGCCTGTCTTTAGGAGCACATGCCCTTGGGGACACCACCTGTACAGTTCCATTGGCTTTTGTCTGTTTGCATGTCACTTGCCGACTGTGAAATCCTTCACCACAAGACACAGAGCACTCTGACCACACACTCGTAAACCACCTAGGAACAGAAGCTACAGGACCTTAGCAAGGACTGTTAGGAAAAGGTGAATCTGTTGACCTTAACACTATGGTGGTGTCAGGGGAGTCCCACATCTCTCCAGGACACGGTTGCAGCATAGGTGACTTCCAGTCTTCCTCCTCCCCTCCCCTCAAGGAACAGTGGTGTCAATAGGTGGAGAGAACCAATGTAGTGATGAGGGTGGTACCTACAATGTTTCATAGAGAGTTGTCGCTGTATACCAATGGTCACTGTCCACATTTCCCTGTGGATGTGCATCATGAGATTTGCGATTTCTGAAGGGTGACTCTTAGTATGACATGTTCCATTTAGAAATGATAAGTTACTAAAAGATATGGCAAGTAGAATGCCTGCAACATTGACAGTCCTTATAAGGATATGCCTCAAAGCAGCTGTTGTGTCTAACACAGTGACTCTGCTTTTTAAAGTCTTCTGAAGCATGGGCAACCACCTGCAGTGTGGACATCTGTATAGGAAACAGAACTGTAAAACAGTAAGATTCTCCTATTTAAAACAATGTGTATCTTTTTATTACTGTGTATGTATATGTCTGTACATGTGTGTATGTGTGTGCACACTATGGGTGTCCACTGAGGCAGACGAGGGCATTGGATCTCCTGGAGCTGGAGTTACAGGCAGATGTGGGCCCATAGACATGAGTGCTAGCCAGTGGGGTTCTCTACAAGAGCAACAAGCCTCTTAACTACTGAGCCATCTCTCCAGCCTCAACTTTCCATCTTTTAATCATAAAATTAGGACTGAAAAATCATGCCTGCCTCACAGATCGGAACTCAAAAAGTACAAAAGTACATCTTCATTTGTTAATTGTTTTATATTATTTATTTTTGTGTCTTTGATCAATTTTATGGCAGATAATGTGCTACTCAATCATTTATTTCATATTAACACTTTTTCTGAGTATAACTACTAAGCTATTCCTCAGTCTAAATTATTGAGCCTTTAAAAATAACTTTTTTTACAGAATTTTTTTTATTTTTTAAAATACCAGAACTTTGAAAACAACCTGAACATTCAGCTGTAGCAAGAACAAAATGCAAGTAAAAATATTTGAAAACTGTGTTCTGCTTTGAGAAATATATTTTACAGTACTTTGTAGAGCAAGACAAGCATACTGGCCCACAATACTGGGGTTTGGTTTCTGTTTCCTTATTTTCTGTTTTAACTGGTATAGCTTAAACCAAGAGACAGACACCCCACTCAATTCCTACCCTGGGATCATCTGTAAACTAACTAAATGTCAGTGAAAATAAAGTCCTCAAATCCAGACGCAAAGCAAAATAAGTAACTTAGATTCCAAGAACATACAACGTTGCACAACTGGCATACAGCCAGTCACACTCAGGTTTCACTAAACACAAATAAATAAAAAAGCGATCAAAACCTGAAGTTCAGCAACTTCGCCAGGCTCCAGGACTTTGTGCCTGAACTAAGAGTAATTTACTCCTATGCCCTTTGTCCTGCAGTATTAAAAGAAAGGGTCCTTTATCTTGGTGCAGGCCTCAAGAAGGCACCAGGATTCTCTCCTCCCTTTTCCCCCAAGTCATGCTAATACATATCTTTTCAAGATGGTTTCAATCTCAGACCTGGATTAACATGTCAAGACCCCTGAGGATGCTCCAGGCCGTTGTTGTTAGTAAGGTGCTGCCTATTCTGCTTCTCCCACATCTTCTGGGTCTGGCTCGCCAAGCAAGCCTCTAGCTACCTGAGAAGAAATCTATTCTCATGTCACTCCATCTTTACTTAGCCACTTGTTCCAAGAACCATACATAGCATTTATACTCCTTCCTAACTTGTTTTACGATTTAAACACAATCCTTTCACAACCTAGAGCCACAGTCAACCCACATCCCACCTGCACAGCATGCCTGCAGTGCTCACAGGTCACTTCCATCCTTGGCAATCTCTACCTGTGAGGAACTCCTGAAGGTACAGCTCAAAGACAATTTAGACAGCATCCAACGAAACCATGCTGCGGTAGCCTCTCACTGTTCCTGTACTCGTGTGTGTGGTGACTCCGTGGTGATTCCTCACCACTAATCTTATCAGAAGCACCCTGGGTCTACACCCACAACAGTCCTCCTCTTCCTCACATCTTCTCTACAAAAACTGCAAGGACTGTTCATCAGATTTGCTCTTAACATTAAAACAAGCACACTAAGAAAAACAGAAAAAGTACCAAGCCATCACAGAGTGATGCCCATATAGTCCACAGTGCCACTTCTTTGTGTGGTCAGTGAAATGGCTGAGACAGCTGAGCTGTACGTAACACAATGAGAATGTCCTGCTAATTTCCCACTAAGATATTGTCCTGCTCCACATCAGTTGGCAATGTCTAAAGGGAAACTAGAGAGAGTGATCAGGAGGCAGAGGCCAAGGCCATCTCCCTACAACCCTGCCCTAGAGAACAGTACAGGGGTCTGTACACAATGTCATAAAGTCCTGGAAGGGCTCTAACAGAACTATCAAACAGGGATTGTGAGATCAGCATTATCAAGCAGCACACAAGAGTCAAAATGTACTATCACAATTTTACATGGAACCCCAACCACTTGTTGCAGAACCCCAGCTGAGACCCACCTCCCCCACAGAAAGACATAGGAGAACTCATTTTCATTTGACTTGGGTCCTCTCCTTGGGCCAGAGACTTGACTTTCAAGTTCGGGTTTGGCTCCTCCGCCCCACCCCACCCCAATGTGGGTTTTAGAACTTTGTTTTCTCTTCTCCAGCACCTCGCTGCTCTCTGGTGCCACCTGCTGGTCCCTTTTCCCTTCTGAAAGTCTCACTTTGATTCAACTTGCCATCAGGTCCCAGCTTTGGGAGAGGCTGTGAGTCTTTTGCACTCTTCACTACCTCTTGGAGGTTGTATTTTCTCAATAATACATAATCTTTCACAGCACACAGGCAACACACAGCTTTGATGATTTCTACTACCACCGTGTACTCTGATCAATGAGATCCACTTTATTTTCTGAATTGAGATTGCCCACTATTCCTGCCAGCTCTTTAATAACTACTTCTCGATTCATATGGCTGTTATTTTGAGATTTGTAGACAATATGAAATGTCCCTTTCCTTGGGGCTTTAAAACAGGGCTCCAAAAAAATGTTTCTGCATGTTTTTCCGTTCTTCTAAGAAAGCTTTGCATGAGCCTGAGACAGGCAACACTGGCAATGTAACTCGTGTCTGCTTTTCCTTAGCTTTGCACATATCCTGGAGGATGTGATGCACTGATTTCCCAGGTCCTATCCCAAGGGTCCTGATGAAGACTACATTATTTGCTCCTCTCTCCACTGACTGGAATTGTCTCAGCCTCATCTCTGTAGAAGCCTTAATGCCAACACCTTCTTTCTTCAAGGCAGCCTCCACATCATCATCTTCTCCCTTCCAGAGGGCTGCTGGTCCTTGTCTACAAACTTTTCTGGCCCGTACATGTTGTCACCATACTTGTTGAGGAGGTAGGCCTCCTCCACACGCTCCTTCATATTGCAGGGGATGAGGATGCCCTGTAGGCCCGGCTCCAGCTGCTGCAGCCTGCCTGCATCAGCGTGCCTGCTTGCTTGGACAGCAGGAATTGGGCTTTGCTTTCCTGGGCGGGGGTGGCCATGCTGTCTGTGTTCCATGTTCCTTGGTGACTAATAACTTTTTATATTTGTGTGTATAGATGTTTTGTATATGTTTGTTCATAATGCATGTGCTTGGTGCTTGCAGAGGCCAGAAGAGTGTGTTCAGATTCCTTGGGCTTAAGAAATGTCTGTGAGCTGCCATGTGGGTTCTGGGAATTGAACCTGGGTCCTCTGGAAGGACAACCAGTGCTTTTAACCACTGAGCCATCTCTCCAGCCTTCCTTGGATCTTCCAAAACCAGCAAAATCTAGTGTATTTTTAAAAAGCAACTAAACATACATACCTTGCTGGGCAATCCCTGGTGTTACAAGACTGAAACCCAGTCAGTGGCTTCCTGTGAGGACCACAAAGGGCTTCACTCACTTTCTGCCCACTGGCCATCACACACTGGGGCCTCTGAAGGCGGACTCCCAAGGGGCCACATGTGGCAGAACAATGTGTCCAGTTACCAGGTACCCAAAAAGGCTCTGCAGAAAGGAAATGAAATGTCACCAACAACCCCAAATAAGAAAGGATGATGCGCAGGGGGCAACAGGTTCAAAAACCACCGCGAATTGTCCTGTGGTTAGCTACCTACTTGCATTCTAAGTAGCACACACAGAAAAAGCCATTGCATAGTTGAAGCTTACTTTCTCTTAAGTGACTGCTGTACTCGCTGACCGGAAATGGTGACCAGAATGGGCTCCTTGGAGCACAGCAAGGGGTAAAAGCCAAGAGAAAGGGTGGAGGCATCGTGCAGCCAGTGCTTCCCAAGCATTCTCTAAGCAGAGCCAACAGGACAGAAGAAAGACCTCTCCAGGGGATGCCCAATGCCCTCCATTTTCCAAAAATGGATCAGGCAGAGAGACTGACAATGATTTAGCAGGAGGAACAGGGACCAGGGATTAAGCAGTTAGGTGAGATGCATTTGAGTCCCACCCTTTTCTGTTAATTCCTAACCCAAGCATCACACCAGCCCCCAAACTGCATAAGTAATTTGATCTAGAGAGATCTGGGAAGGTAAGAATGGGGTTCCCTTTAGCCAAGTAGAAGCCAAGCACCCCCAGTAATCACAGCTTTTGTTTTACCCTTCCCTGCCGACACTCAAAGGATGAGGTAGGACACACTGATGACAGGTTTGTGGATGGCCGTGGAAAATGCCAAATTTCCCTGCAATAATCATGAATAATTGATAGCTACCAGCTGTGTCCACATGATCTCTCACAGAACGGAGTGGTTTATTGTTTTCCATTCAGAGTTTTTACCTTAAACTGCACATGGCATCATTTGCAGAGCAGAACCATAAATTATATCTCCAGTTGGACTTTTAGAATTGTAGCTTATTTAAAAATGTTTTTTTTCAAGGTAACCATTTATTGAGACTCCCCAGGGTGAACAGGTAATGAATTAGACACTTTTAAAAATAATGTTTATTTTCTCTCCCATGTTCTGTTATAAAGCTGCTCATTTTATTTTATCTACCTATCTATCTATCTATCTATCTATCTATCTATCTATCTATCTATCTATCTATCTATCTATCTATCTATCTATCTGTACAGAGGCAGAGAGATTAAGTGAAGCTATGTAAGTTGCCCACTGTCTGTTATATATCAGGGAGACTAGAACCCACACTTTTCAAACTCCAGGTCTCAGTGCAAGGCAGCATACATGTGCCTTTCTTTAGAAAAGATTGGGAATTTATTAAAGTATAACTTACGTACAAGAAAGAACTCAGAGGTCAATTTTATGAACGTCACAATTTCTGAACTCATTTATCTCTGATCCACAGCAAGATGAAGAATATTTTTAACAACCCTAAAGCTTTTATTTGGCTATCTTCCAATCAGCTCCTTGCCTCTCCCAGCTGATCACATTTTTCTTTCCTTCTTTTCTTCCTTCCTTCCTTCCTTCCTTCCTTCCTTCCTTCCTTCCTTCCTTCCTTCCTTCCTTCCTTCCTTCCTTCCTTCCTTTCTTAACGATCAGTATATATTTGCTTTACTTCTTCCTGGGCTCTTCTGTATTTAGCTTTCTCTGCTTAGTCTATTATTTTGGGGGATGCACTCATATCATTGGAAGTACCGGTAGTGTATCTCTTCTTTTTACTGCTAAATAACACACCATTTCTGAATATGTTGTCGTCTTGTCTTTCATTATTCTGTTAATGGCTATCGTGACAACACACAAGCCTCTTTCTTGAGCCTGTTTTCACTCTGTTTGAATGAAAACCTGTGAGTAGAATTTTGGGGGCAAGGATGGGTGAAACCCGAGACCAACCAGATATGCAAGACTCCTCCACCCTAAGACTATGTAAGCAATAAGGACAGCTGAGGAGAGTCACACCAGTCAGACTGCCTGAAATCTCGGCAGTGAGTGCCAAGGTTTGTGCTTTTAGGGGCAGTCACCACGGGGAGGCTTTCCGTGTCCCAGCTCCCTTTGAATCATCCCTACTTCTGCAAGTAGCACTGGCTATACTCCTATAAGTTAACTCTTTGGTTCACCACATTGCACTTGTTAGTATCCCCACTGTCTCTTGTCAGTAACCTCTCTGTGCTGAGTGGACATTTACTCAGCTCTCCCCAGGAACAGTGTCACACAACACACTTCTATGTCACACTTTAAAAAGAGTCTGTCAAGAGCTTCTATGTACTGTTTTGTAGTGAGCGAGGAGTTCCTTATGTTTTTCATACAATTCTTCATCATAAATATGTTCTGCTGCAGACAGGCCAAAATCCCTCAGCTGGCAAACCATTAGAATGAGGGAATAGGCACATTATTTTTCTAGTTGCATTTGAAAAGTAGATTGTAGCTTGGCACCCCCATATAAAGATCCTTGGTAACTCTTGACATTTTAACTTGACCCTCAAAGCCCAGGATGGTTGGTGCTTAGCAACTCGCTTCCCTTTCTGACCCCCATCGAATGCATACTCTTTTTCTTCCTTAATCACATCAGGCAACTTTCAGTGTGTAGTTTGTGCTAACTATTCCCCCTCTGGGAATACCCACTGCACAGAGGGCTCCATCTCATTCATTAGGTTCAGACAACGTATCTCCTCCCAGGAAGGCCTGTCCTGACTATCTCCAAAGCAGTCACTACCAAATATTATGTAGGCCATTACTCTGATTATTTGATCCTTAGTGCTTAAGAACAAAGTGCTTAGTACAAAGAAATATACACATCCTTATTTACTTATTTCTTGTTCATCTTTCCTACTGGAAGGTCAAATCCATACATGCTGTTCTATTCAACATAAGAACAGGGTATGCCATATATGTCATTGAAGCTGTATTGGTTAGCAAATAATCCTCTATAAAGTGACAGCCTAATCCATCACTGAAGGGCTAGCATACTTTGTAGCATGCACATTTAAGTATTTGTATACATTTCTGCATAGGTAATTTCTGAGTCTGGGTATATGGTGCTAAATTTTGTAAATAGTCCCAGTAAACCAAGTATTGACTACAGCAAAAGCTTTGCTTTGCAATACAAGTGGCCTCATCATGAATCTCTACTATTTTGTTTGGTGTATGGGTTCTTATGGGCTTTGTGCCCACAGCACATACAACACTTCAATGCCTTCTCACATTCTAGCTTCTTTTATTAGAGGGTCCTTCTTTCTCTTCCCAGAACAAAACCTACGTGACATTTCCAGAAGGAGGCCTGGCCTCTTCTTCAGCAGTGCCTTTGTGCTCTAGACATGCTTTCCTCATGGCATTTACTACACCGTGTCTCTCCCAGACTGTAAGCTCTTCAAAGACTAAGACTGTAGGGCCGTAGCCCTATGAAAAGTAAGTGCTCAACACTTATTGCTGAATGTCAAATGAATACATAATTGACTGTGTCATAATGGTAGCATTCCACCAAATGACCATCCTTAGTGATATCATCAGTAACGTGGTGCAGTGTTGATGGACAGCTTAACACCATTTACCATCCTATCTTTTCCCTTGAATCTCAGAAGTAAGGGCTTAGAAACTCAATGTTCTAGATCCTTTCTACACAGGATGGTATTCTACACGTCACATTGTACAGCTGTGAGGAACTCCTCAGAATTTCAAGTCCCCAAATGACATCATTGCTCTAACTGTTCCACATATAGTAAAACAAGTGGCCAGACAGTACTTTTGGTTTTTCCTTTGCTCTTCACAACCTACTTTTGAGTGACAAGGAGCTGAGATCATCCCCAATTTTTCTGATTTTCCTTTCTAATTTTCTTATATGTACTTTATTTCCCTTGGCCTTCTGAAGAGGGTTACAAGGTTGGAACACTTGGTATAGGTTCTTTTAAACGTGTACCAATGCATATCAAGTTGGTATGTATGGGAAATTTGTGTGTGAATAGAAAATGAAAGAACTAATTCCACAACTCTTGGAGAACTTTCCTCTGTTGGTATTTATTCAGGTGATGATAGCTTTGAAACTGGAACATCAGTATCTACATCATTACAAATAATGGGTATGTATTAGGGATGTGTGCCTCATTTCAAAAGCTGCCCTACTATAAAAGGAATAGTCTGAACTACCAAAGACTGAGGCACACACCAAAAAGCCTAAGTAAATGGCCAGGAATATACTGCAAAGAGAAAACAATAGAGGTTGCCCAGAAAAAAAAATATATGCCCCAGAAAAGAAATCTGTAAACAGTCGAAATTGCAGACCTTGAGGCAGGGGCTTTCCTGTTGAATTGTGGCTGTTTGCTCTGCTGGTGGGTGCCTGGAAAATGCGCTTTTTCTGAGCCTTAGGAAATACAGTCTTACTGCCCAGTCCTCTTCGTTCTGAGAAAACAATGTGTAATACATCTTACCAATCAAAAGCCATCAAATTCTCATTCTAGTTTGAGTGTTCTTGAAGATAACTATAAAGAGGAACTTTTTTTTTTTTTTTTTTAAAAATAGAATATTGTATGTCCATGGATTCTTAGGCTCACACATGTCTGGAAGTAGATGGGTATGGGCATGCATGTGTGCCTTAAAGCATGTGTGTCTGAGTCTCTCTCTCTCTCTCTCTTTGTGTGTGTGTGTGTGTGTGTGTGTGTGTGTGTGTGTGTGTGTGTGTATGTGTGTTCATGCAGGCATAAATGTCATTGGACCAGAAATCATTTTTGACTATAACAGGCCTCAGTAAAGCACAAACATACAATCAGGGTTGAGAGTTAAGTAAACATAGAGGTATGACATGAAAAGTCTTAATCCTGGGCCGAAAAGCACATGCTGTGTGAGCAGAAAAGGAGCTTCCCCTCACAGGGTTCAGAGGAGCACTGGTATGACAGGGTGTTGGAAGTGACTTTAAGTAGGCACTGATGGCAGGGCGAGCCGTGGAACACCTTTGCCAATTGCACTTTGCCTCCAGTAGCAACAAGTCTGTCCCCTGCCTTTTATGCATTACAGGACACATCAGGAACAATTAGAACTGTATACCCACCCAGCAAGTGGAGCACAGAGGTTGACACTGATTTCCCAAGAGCATTGGTGGCTGTGCAAATGTAGGTTCCTTCATTTTCGAGGGAAGCATTCTGCAACAACAGGGATCCATTGAAAAGCAAGGAAACATTGTCACTCAGAGATCCTTCTCTCTTCAACCAAGTCACATTAGGCTGAGGGACACCTTTGGAACAAAAACAAATATGACAAAGGCAATTCCTTTAGGAACAGGGCCACAGAACTATGAGACAAATATCACTTAGTGTTTGGAGCACAAGTTAGGAAATAAGTAAGTTATAGCTAATAGGAAATGGCTGGTTGTGTTTTTATGGCATTATGTATGAGGAATCATGGTGCTGCATTTGGTCCATGGGGTACCACCTCAGTTCATGTATTATATTAGGGGACAGGGAGCAAGTGCAATCGCTTTTCTCTGGGGATGGAAAAGATTTTGAAGTTGAGCAACTCAGTGAGAAGATTGTTACAAAGAAGGAGTTGGTGAAACTTAGGTAAGGGGAAGCAGAAGAATTCCTACTAGTGAATTGTTATCAGGAAGACTTTGGGAAAAATATAAATATTTGTTTACAATATATTTACATATAATATATTTATATATGTCATAATATATTTCATATGCACATGCAATGGAAACGTTCCTCATTGGGAAAGATTATGAGGTCCTTGGAGAAACAGATTTTCTTCACTAGAGAACAAAAGGAAGTTTTAAATCTTGAGAATGGGTCAGGTGAGGCAGAGGCTTTGAGAACTATGCCAGGAGCCTGGGCACAACGGAGGATAGAACAGAAAAACATGGCTTCATCCACATCTCTCTAAGTATTAGCATTCTGCTGGGCTACTGAAACCCAGAAAAATTTCACTTGATTCTTAAGAGCAAAGGGTGCCTCGGGTGGTACCTGGGATTGAACTATGTACATGCAGAAAGTACAGGTGGATACTTGTACTGAAGTATTGCACCAAACCCAAGTTTTTTGTTTTTATTTTGTTTTGCTTTTTTTTTTTTTTTTTTTTTTTTTTTTTTTTTTTTTTTTTTTTTTTTTTTTTTTTTTTTTTAAAGAAAGTGCAGCGAGAGATAGCTGGAATTAGAGGGCATGTGTGGGGGTGGTTGGGGGTAGAAACCTAGTGCAGTAGAAATTTCCTGGAACCTATGAGGGTGACCCTAGTAAGCATTCCTAGTAATGGAGGATATGGAGACTGAACTGGGTATCTTTTGTAGCCATGCAAGGTTTCCAGTGATGGGACTGGGTTGAATCTGGTTTAGTCATTGACCAAGAGAATTCCATGGACATCCATAAGGACCCCAAGCTGATGCTAGGACAGGATTGCTCTCCAAAAACTGACATTGGGGCCCCATTGCCAAAGATGGCATCCATACAACTCACTGAATATAGTGAGGTTGGGTTGGTGTTTTCATTGAATTTTCACCCCTACATTCTAGTCTCTTTGGCATAGAAGGTACTTGGTAGGCTACCAAAAGAGAAATCTGGGCACAAACCAAGCCACAAACCCTTGATCTATAACTGTCCTGCCTGCAAGATATGCTGGAGCAATGGGAGCACAGAACTTGTGGGAATGGCCAACCACTCTCTGGTTTAACCTGAGGCCCATATCATGAGAGGGAGCCTGTTCCCTACACTGCCTGGATGACTAGGAACAAGAGACTAGATATCCCGGAGACCTAGAGTAGAACCAATCACTACTGGCCAAACAACACCAAAAAAAAAAAAAAAAAATCAATGAAATAATTCCTAGTGACGTTACAGTCATAGACCTGTGCCTTGTTGAGTCATCACCAGAGAGGCCTCCTCTGGTAGCAGATGCAGAAACCCACAGCCAGACATCATGTTAAGGAAAGTCTAAACTGGAGGTCTTCATTTGGTCTCTGCCCTCAAAGCTAGGGAATAAGAGTTGGAAAGATTATAGGAATTAGCAGTAATGGAGGATACCAGAACATGGCCCACTGAGTCAGGGCACATATGAGCTCACAAAGACTGAAGTGGCATCATGGGGTCTGCAAGAGTCTGCACCAGGCCCTCTGCATATACATTATGGCCATTAGCTTGGAGTTTGGGGGGACTTCTAAGAGAGGGAGTGGGGTACCTCTGACTTTTGCCAGCACTCCTCCTATTGGGTTGCCTTGCCTGGCTTCAAAAGAAGGGTCTTTGCCTTTTCTGTAGCTTGTTTTGCCATGCTTGGTTGTCTCTTGGAGGCCTGCTCTTTTCTGAAGGGAAACTGGGAAACTTGAAGGGGGAGATTTGGGGGATGGGAGGGGGTAGGAGCAGTGGTGGGCGGAGAAGCAGGCAAGGATATATTTATATAAGAAACAAATGTATTTTCAAAAAATAGATGCAATTCATGCTCGAAGAAGTGGGAACAAAAAGGAAAGGCTGCAGCCCCAGATGGGAAGGGAGGTGCCGTTCTCATGTTCATCTATTACTTTGTTTACTTTGGACATCTCGCTGGAATCCAGCAGCCTGAAGTGCAAAAGGAATGTGAAATAAGAGCGAGAATGTTATCATGTTTAGATGTAATATCTGAAGGCTTAAAAACCTGAGTCTGAGTCTGAGTTGGTGGCGCTTGGGGATTTTATCTTTAATCCTAGGGCTTTGTATGATCTTTATGTGATTGGGGGTATTTCCAAAGGTGTTATCTCAAGATTCTCATCCTATGATTTCAGCATCAAATAACTGTAATATAAGTAAGGTGTGATGGCGTCTGGCAGATTTCACTAAGTTTACAAGTCAGATGACCTTAAAATAAAATGATTATTTGGATGGACTGATTCAGTGCTGAGTCCTGAAGCTCAGAAAAGCATAGAAGTGCTCAGATACAGAAAGCAGGATGGAGTCAGAGCTCAAGGATGAAGAACATGTATGAGGGACATGGTCTTCCACTGATGATTTTGAAATGAAGGGATCTATGAGCCAAGGAATGTAGGTGTCCACAAAAATTTTGGAGTTGCCCCCAGCTGACAGTAACAGGCAAGTGGGTCCCCAAGTCCTGCAGTGAGTTGGAGCTGAATTCTGCCAACAAGAAGGAGATGTATCTCCAAACAGTAATTGTCCTCAACAATACTTTCATCCCACCTTTGATCCTCTAGATAGGGCACTCAGCTCTGTCACACTCTATTGACTGGCCTGTAAATTAGTCTTCAGCCTATGAGCTTGTAGTAATTGGTTACAGCAGCAATACAAAACAGATACACCAGATTGTGTTGAGAAAACTAGGCTTATCCTAAACACCCAGAGCACGCTAATGACATATATGTAACATATATATGCATATATTTTTTTTTAACTTCTTCTCTACACACATATAAAAGTCAAGCTTTCCTAAGGTCACAGATGTTAAATACAGAAAACAAAATTCATAGCTACATAATTATCTTTAGAACCTCTCTTAACAGAACCCAGGTAGCTCTCATGCATTTCTTAACACGTTCTCTTCTAAGCAGCTTTATAGTTGTTGGAAGGTTTGGTTGTAGTAGCAAACAAGACCATATGTACATACATGTACATTATATATATATATATATATATATATATAGTAGCCATTGCTTGCTATCACTGAAAGGAAGTTATGAAGCTTATTTACCTTGTTTCCATCTCCCTACTAGATGACTTAATTTTATTAGGTTTCCAGTTATTTTATTTTTATTTAAAAATGTAACAATTACCCCACTGTCCCTCCCTTCCTCATCATCTGATCCTGGCCCATGCCTCTGGAAGAAGCCTCCTTTCCTCCAGGGTCAGGCCAGCACCCTGAACCCCAGATAATACTGCCTCCTGACCCCATCCTCACTCACCCAGCCTAACTTTGAGTGTCCCTTCTCTCTTCACCATATTCCAGCCCACACCTCTGGTGGAAGCCTTCCACCACATCACAGGTCAGGCCAGCTTCCTGAAAACCAGGTAAGCCACTGTTCCATCCAACCCTCTTCTACTCAGCCCAAAATAATGCAAAGTACACCTCTTATCCTTGCTACCTGATCCTGGCACACACTTTGGGAAAGCCTCTCACTTTCCACCCCATCAGAGGCCAGGCCATAATCCTGATCCCCAGAAACCAGACCAACATCCTGAAAACCAGGCAGAAGCCTCCTACCCCAATAGAAGCCAGGCAAGTGTCTGAACCTCAGCGTTTCCAGCCAGATCAGAGGTCACATGCATACACAGCCATAACTTTATTCCCAAATTTGGGTAGCAACCCCCTGCTGGACCAGAGGGCATTCAGGCCATCAGAAGCCCATCCCTCAATGCAAGCAGAGACCCTCTACTCAACATCAGGCCATGGGATCCAGATTAGAGAGGAAACAGAAACCAAAACATCCATCCAACAAAGACAAGTCCAGAAATCGGCACCTAGAGCTATAGTCACTTCAAATCCAGATGCCTAAACTTAAGTGTAAGAACATAAGCAATAGTCCTGGTGATATTTTACCACCAGAGACCAGCCATCGTACTATGGTAAGGCCTGAATGTTCCAACACAGTTGGAGCACAAGAAAGCAATCTTAAAACCAACTCTAGGAGGATGATAGAGGTCCTTAAGGAGGAGATGAAATGCTCCCCTAAAGAAATTGAGGAACAGATAACCAAAAAGTGGGAAGAAATAACAAATCCCTTAATAGATGCCAAGAAAAGCAAACAGGTAAAAGAAATAATTCAAGACCTGAAAATAGAAATAGAGGCGATAAGGAAAACACAAGCTGAGGAAATTCAGGAAATGGATGATCTGGGTAATGAAAGACAGACTCTCAGGCATTGAAGATACAATAGGAGAAATAGTTTCATTGGTCAGAGAAAATGTTAGATCTAAAAAACTCCTAACAGAAAATATCTAGGAAGTCTAGGACACCATGAAAATACCAAACTTAAGATAATAAGAATAGAAGAAGGAGAATAATCAGTTCAAAAACCCAGAAAAGATGTTTAATTAAATAATGGAAGAAAATTTCCCTAACCTTAAGAAAGACATGCCTGTAAAGGTACAGGAAGCCTAAACAACACCAAATAGACTGGACCAGAAAGAAAAGTTTCATCATCACATAATGATCAAAACACTAAATATATAGAACCATGATGTAGGAATGTCTTTCTGATGCTGTGAAATAAAGGGACTAGTTTGACCTATGGCAGGTATCTTAGAAATAGGTGGGGGAAATCGGAGCATAGATAGAGGATGGAGGGCGAGTCAGAAGAGAGACAATCCAGCTACCCATGAAGCAAGATGTAATGAAATAGGTGAGCCACAGGCCACATGCAGGAAAGATTAATGGAAATGGGTTGGATTAAGATGAAAGAGCTAGCTAGCAATATGCCCAAGCTATATGCCAACCAACATGAAATTATTATAAACCTTTGTATGATTATATAGGGCTAGTTGGTCTGGGACTGCAGGTCTATGGGTCAGGACCAGCAGCTGGAAGGAGCAGAAACCTCCACCTACAGAACAAAGAATATTAAAAGCTGCAAGGGAAAAAGGCCAAGAAACACATAAGGGCAGACTGATAAGAATTACATGCATTTCTCAGTCAAGACTCTAGAAGCCAGAAGGACCTGGACAGACATCTTGTAGACTCAAAGAGACCATGAATGCCAGCTCAGACTAATATAACCAGAAAAACTTTCAATCACAATAGACAGAGAAGACAAGATATTCCATGACAAAAACAGATTTAAATAATATCTATCCACAACTCCAGCCTCACAGAAAATACTAAACTCCAACCCAAGGAGGTTAACTACAGCCACGTCAACATAGGCAATAGACAATCTTATACTGGCAAAATACAAAGAAGGGAAACACACACACACAAACGCACACATATACACACACACATACACACACACATACACACACACAAACACACACACAAACACTACTGCAACCACCACCAAAAACATAACAGCAACAATTTGTGGCTATTAATATCTCTCAATATCAGTGGATTCAATTTGCTAATAAAAAAGACACAGACTAATAATGGATATAAAAGCAGGATTCACCCTTCTGCTGCATACAAGAAACACAAAGATAGACATTACCTCAGAGTAAGGGGTTGGAAAAACAATTTCTATCCAATGGTCCTAAGAAGCCAGCTGGTATAGTTATGCTAAAATCTAAAAAGATAGACTTCAAACCAAAATTAATCAAAAGATATGGAAAATTTTCATACTCATTAAAGAAAAAAATGCACAAAGATGATGTCTCAATTCTGAACACCTACATCCACATTTGTAAAAGAACACTACTAATGCTTAAATCACACCTCAAACCCCACACATTAATAGTAGGAGACTTCAATATCCCACTTTAACCAATGGATAGGTGGACCAGATAGAGCTAAACAGAAAAATAATTGAACTAACAGACATTATGACTCAAATGGACCTAACAGATATCTACAGAACATTTCACCCAAATAAAAAGAATATACCTTCTTCTCAGCACCCAACAGAGTCTTCTCAAAGACTAAACACACAGTAAGTCACAAAGGAAGTCTTAACAGATACAGGAAAATTGAAATAAGTTCCTGTATTCTATTAGATCACTACAGATTAAAATTGAATTTCAACAACAGAGACAGCAGGAAGCCTACAAACGCATGAAACTGGACAGCTCTTTACTGAACAGCCACCGAGTCAAGGAAGGAATAAAAAAATTAAAGATTTTCCAGAACTCAATGAAAACAAAAGTACAACATATACACAAACTTATAGACACAATCAAAATGTGCTAAGAGAAAAGTTCCTAGCACTAATCGCCTACATAAGGAAATCAGAGAATTCTCATACCAGTGGCTTAGCAGCACATTTGAAAGCTCTAGAACAATGAGAAGCAGGCTCACCCAAGAGGAGTAAATGGCAGAAAATAAGCAGACTCGGTGCTGAAATTTAAAAAAAAAATCAATAAAATAGAAACAGAAAACAGCACAGAGAATCAATGAAACAGAATTGGTTCTTTGAGAAAGTCAACAAGATGAGAAAGTCATCCAAACTAACTACAAGGCAGAGAGAGAACATCCAAAATTAACAAAATCGAAAATCAAAAGGGGGATATAACAGACACCAGGGAAATTCAAAGAATCATTAGATCATACTTCAAAAACTTGTACTCCACAAAATTGAAAAAAAAAAAGGACAATCTTTTCAATAGATATCACTTACCAAAGTTAAATCAAGATCAAATAAACAAGTTAAATAGAACTATAACCCCCCAATAAAATATAGACAATCATGAAATCTCCCAACCAAAAAGGGCCCAGGGCCAGATAGTTTCAGCAAAGAATTCTACCAGACCTTGAAAGAAGAGCCAATACCAATACTTTTCAAATTATTCCACAAAATAGAAACAAAAGAAACATTGCCAAATTCCTTTTATAAGACCGCAGTACCCAGATACCCAAACCAAACAAAGACTCAATGAAAAAGAATTACAGACCAATATCCCTCATGAACACTGATGCGAAAATACTCAATAAAGTAATTGTGAACTGGATCCAAGAACACATCAAAAGATCATTCACCACAATCAAGTGGGCTTCATTCCAGAGATGCAGGGATGGTTCAACATCCAAACCATATAAATGTAATCTGCCGCATAAACAAACTTAAAGAAACAAAGCACATGATCATCTCACTAGATGGTAAAAAAGCCTTTGATAAAATCCAGCACCCCTTCATGATAAGTCTTGGAGAGATCAGGATACTAGGGACATGCCTAAACATAATAAAAGCAATATGCAGTACGCTGATAGCCAATATTAAATTAATGAACAGAATCTAAAAGAAATTCCAATAAAACCAAGAACAAGACAGGGCTTCCTACTCTCTCCATATCTACTCATTATGAAGTTCTAGCTTGAGCAATAAGAAAGCTAAAGGAGATCAAGGGGGTACAAATTAGAAAGAAAGAAGTCAAAGTATCATTATTCACAGATGATATGATTATATACATAAGCAACCCTAAAAATTCTACCAGGGAACTCCTATAGCTGATAAACAGCATGGAAGTGACTAGGTAAGAGTAACTGGAAAAAAGTCTGTAGCCCTCATATATGCAAGTAAAAGAAGTAAGGAATCAGGGAAACATCATCCTTTACAATAGCCACAAATAATACAAAATTTATTTGGGGTAATTCTAACCAAGCAAGCAAAAGACCTGTATGAGGAGAACCTCAAATTCGTGAGGGAATAAACTGGAGAAGATATCAGAAGATGGAAAGATCTTTCATACTCATGGATCAGTAGGATTAACATAGTAAAAATGGCCATTTTACCAAAAGCAATCTACAGATTCAATGCAATCCCCATCAAAATCCCAACACAATTCTTTACAGAATATAGTCAAAGATTTTCTGGGCCGTGGTCTGTACAAACCTCTCCCACTCAAGATCCCAAATCTGCTTATAAAATAACTACTCAGAGGCTTAATATTATAGTAATTGATGGGCCAGTAGCTCAAGCATATTACTATATAGTTCTTACATTTAAGTCTAATCCATAATTCTTATCTATGTTCAGCCACATGGCTTGGTACCTTTGCTCAGTGTAGCATTCTCATCTTGCATCCTCAGCATCTGACTGGTGACTCACACTCTGACTTTCATCTTCTCAGAATTCTCCTAGTCTGGTCACCCTGCCTATTTTTCATGCCTGGCTACTGACCAATCAGTGTTTTATTAAACTGAAATGAGAATCAAATCTTTACAGTGTACAAGAGCATTATCCCCCAACAGACCTGGAAAGAACAATACTCAATTTCATATGAAAAACCAAAACTTGGGATAGCTAAAATACTCCTGTACAATAAAAGAACTTCTGGAGGTATCACCATCCCTGATCTCAAGTTCTACTATATGGCTATCTTAATAAAAACTACATAGAATTGGCATAAGAGTAGATAGGGGAATTCAATGTAATAGAATCAAGCATCTAGACGTAAATCCCATACCTATGGACACTTGATTTTTGATATAGAAGTCAGAAGTAGACCATGGAAAAAAGAAATCATTTTAAACTGGTATAACTGGGTGCCAGCATGTAGAAGAATGCAAACCGGTTCATACCTATCACCTTGCACAAAACTCAAGACCAAGTTGATCAAAGACGTCAACATAAATTCAGATACCGTGACCTTGATAGAAGAGGAAGTTGGGAATAGCCTTGGAAATATTGGCACGGGAGGCAACTTCTTGAACAGAACACCAATGGCGAGGACACTGAGATCAACCAGTAATAAAGAGGATCTCATGAAATGGAAAATCTTCCATAAAACAAAAGACACTGTCAATTAGACAAAATGGCAGCCTACAGAATGGAAATGGAAAAAGATTTTGCCAACCCCACATCTAACAGAAGGGAGGCGATCTCCAAAATATATAGAAAACTCAAGAAACTTGACATCAAAACACCAAATAATCCAATGAAAAATGGAATACAGATTTAAACAGAATTCTCAAAAGAATAATCTCAAATGGCTGAGAAAATATTTAAAGAAATATTCAACATGCTTAGCCATCAGGGAAATCAAAATCAAAATGTCTCTGAGATTCCATCTTATACCTATCAGAATGGCTAAGATTAAAAACACTAATGACAGCCTATGCTGGTGAGGATTGGAGCAAGGGGAACACTGCTCCATTGTTGGTGGGAATGGAAACTTGTACTGCCACTCTGGAAATCAATATGACAGTTTCTCAGAAAATTGGGAATCAGTCTACCTCAAGACCCAGATAGACCACTCGGGCATATACCCAAAGGATGCTCAATCATACCACAAGGACACCTGATCAACTGTGTTTAGAGCAACTTTATTCATAATATCCCAAATCTGGAAACAACTTAGATGTCCCTCGACTGAAGAACATATAAAGAAACTGTGACGCATTTACACAATGGTTTGTTTCTCAGCTGTTAAAACAATGACATAATGAAATTTGAAGCCAAATGGATGGAAGTGAGTGAGATGGATAAATATGATATGCACTCACAGGCAAATATTAGCTGTAAAGTAAAGAATAACTATGCTACCATCTGCAGACCATAGGCCTGATAACAAGGAAGGCTCAAGGTGTACATTTGAATGTCCCTGGGAAGGGGAAATAGAAGATATTTCTTGGGTTGACTGGGGGTAGATGGGGATGGGAACATGAGGGATCAGGTAGGGGTGGGGTGGGGGTAGGAGTGTGGAAAGTACTGAAAAGGGTGATTGGAGGTAAAGGGTCAGGGTCAGATAAAGACCTGGTACAAGGGAAACTCCAAGGAATCTTAAAGAATGACCCCAGATAAGACTCCCAGAAGAAAAGAATGGTAGCCTGAACTGGCCACCTCTTGTGACCAGGAAAGACTACTAGTGGAGAGATTTGGACACCAAGCCAGCCACATTAGAGTCTGTTCATTCCATGAGATGTTCTGGAATTGGTGCTTAGCCCAATAGTCATCAAAGGAGTTTTGTCCACCATTTGGTGGAAACAGATGCAGAGACCCATAGCCAAACATTAGGCAGAGCTCCAGGAATCCTGCTGAAGAGAGGGAGGAAGGATTGTAGGATCCAGAGGGGTCAAGAACATCACAAGAAAACCCACAATCAACTAACATAGACTCATAGGAGGCCACAGAGACTGAACCAACAACCAGGGAGCCTGCATGGGACTTAGGTCCTCTAAATATATGTTATATCATGCGGCTTGGTGTTCTTATGGCCACACAGCCAAACAATGTGCAGTGAGGCTTTCAATGTAAATGAAGAGACAAAGCCTCATCACCAAGACACCAACCTGGGGACTTTACAGCTAGCAACATCATGACACCTACAAATGTTATCACAGGACCGAAGAAAGCAGAGGATGCAGACAGGACTTTTCATTCTGCTGCCTTTGCAGGCTTTCAAAACTACAAATATCTAGTCTGCAAAGACAGCTCTAACATGTCAGAAATGACTTCAACTTATTTACCTAACCTCAGAGTCAGGCCATTCCCACCAGACTCACAGCTCTGAACTATCCAACAGTCTGTTTCCACAGCTATTCTGAAATAGCTTTTGGAAGGTAAATGTTGTGGAAAAAGGTCCAGCCCTGCACAGACTGTGAAACATGTACTGCAAAGAGCCTGGATCCTCAAGGGTGTCTTTAAAGTAGTTAGTGTTTAGAAACAAATTTCCTCCATCCTTGAAAGGCCCATGAAATACTCCATACTATAAAAATCCCTGGCTCACGCAGTCCATCCTAAGATGCTAACTCTTTACATGAACACTTAGCATCTCGGAATGTTTTTCCTATCTTTTGCTTCTTTTAGCTATTTCACAATATTCTGTGAGTCTTTTTATCCTCTCCTCTAGAAGAAACCACTATTGCCTTCTCTCACGGAATCACTAAGAAATATTCCCTCAATATATCAAGTAAGAGGCTGATGAAACATATTGGCAACGAGGAAAAGATCTGTCACCAAGCACTGTAACAATGAACAGGAACTCACAGCACTGGTGTCATAGATAAGACATTAAAGTGACTACAACAAAGAAGTTCTCAACTTGGGGACAGTTAGGCAGAAGCAGAAGTTTGAGAAATATCCTTCTTTAAAACTAACTTCTTTCCTTAAAGTCTCCAAATTTTTTTTCACCAAGTTCTCTTCATGGTGTGGTATTCTTGGCCTCTCACGTCAATGGGATTCTGCTCCACTCAGGACTGGGCAGTTCTTCCTAACTGCCAGCCATAGTCTGTGAGCTGCTGGAGACTATTCTCCAAGGTCTCATGTACAGGCCACAAAGTAGCCATGTCAACTATCCCATATATCACCTCAAGGCCAAATTCTCCAGTAGTTCCTTGAAGAGTTAGAAGAAAGGGTGTTGCACACAAGCCACAGTGATAGGAGCTGCTGCTTGTGTGCAGCATTGCACACATAGCATTGTACATGTGGAGCTACATACATTGCAAAAGCCATTGACTCTGAGTGTCAAGAACAGAGGGAAGAATCCTACACAGAAGCTCAAATGGTGATAAGAGTGGGCATTCCTAAGGCTCAGCCTTATGGACAGCAATTCTGGTAACATTATTACACACTGGGCTGTAGGTGGATAAACTGCTATTATCTACTCTTTAGATGCTGCACATATCCAGAGGGCATATGCCATCACCTACAGGGACTATATGTGAACAAAGTGGGAGGGGCCTTTTAAGCAAGGGAAGTCATTTTAAATAGACTTTACTTGCCTCTATATGTTTAGATATTTTAATGATTGTAAATGTCTTTTTAATAGACAACTAAAATACAGATGATGGTATATATTTACAATTTATAAATGAATAAAAATAAAGTATCCTTAACTTACAATATAGTTGGTAAAAAGGACCAATAGGTTCAGGTCATAAAATAGAAATAAACAGGGAATTCTTAAATTTTATTTTTAAGTTTTCTGAAAATTATATATAAATATTTGTAGGTAAATGCATTTTGGTAAAGATGGTTCTTTCCTTTTTCCTTCCTTTCTCTCCCCCTCCTTTTGTCAAAGCAATCTGTGACTTAAAGTAATTTTAGAATCACAACACAGAATATAAACCAGTAAGTCAGAGGGTAAAAGAACTATGGGGTGGTGAGACTATCTTTAGGAATTCAACCATATAATCCTGCTTCACCACAAATATTTTCTCAAGATCCCTTCCTAAAAGAGGCATTATTCAACCCAGTAAAGAAACCTAATAATTTGGCAAGTTAACAACAAAATTCCTAAGCATATTCCAAAATATTTTAACATACAGGGAAAAGACTAAAATTAAGAAAATAGCTTTCACTTTTATAATACGAATCTTCTGAACTGACTATGATCCCATCTGTGAAGGGTTTTCTCTGTTTTCACTCATTGCCTAGAACACCAAGCATGAGAACTCAGCCCAAATGAGGCCCACATCTCCCACCAACTGCTTGCACACATTGGATGGTTAAGCATTCTGTATGTAACTCTTACCTACTTTTTTCCTGCCCTCTTTTATCAGTGGATTGCAAGAGGTAATGACAGAAGTATAGGGTTTAAACCTACAGTACTGGTAAGCTTATAATTTCTAGAAGTACAATTTGGCAATGAGGCATTAAATATTATAGATACTTTAACACTCTATAAGGCTACAAACCACTCAATTTCCCATGATCTAGAAGAAAAAAAATCAATTGAATTGTAAAAAGTTCTATACACAAAATGTTTCTTTTATTGCTATATGTAATGGCAAAGAAGTAGGATCAGCTTCCAATAGTTTCCAAAATTCAGTGGTTTACTTTATCTGTACTGAAACAGTTCCATACCCGTATAGACATTAACGGAACAGCGGCACTGGAGACAGCCCACAAGAGAAGGCTGATCAATAAGCTCTCCAACTAAGACTGGAAGACATAGGTCAACAGATAAGAAAATAATGGCACAAAAGCACCAGAATCATGAAGGATCAAAGCCACACAACCCCCCCAAACTCCTTAACTACTGGATTCCAAAATATGGAAATGGAGAAGATGATGGGTGAAGATTTCAAAGGTTTACTAATAAAAGATGGTCAGTAACCCTAGGGGGGATATGAACAAGCAAACAAAATCACTCTAGGATCTGGAGAAGAAGCAATATAGAGGGGAAGCCAGCAAAGTGAACAAGCAAACCAGCAGTGTAAGGAAGATCAGGCATTTTTTAAAGTCATATAACAATACTGGACATGAAGACCTCATCCATAAAGTCTTCATAAAGAAGACTATCAAAGATGAAGAGCAAGACCAAGGTTAAATATCAGTTTTAAAGAAAATGAGCAGTACCCACCGCTGTGCATGAGCTCTGGAATGGGACCAAGAGACTGTCCTAGCTAATTTTTATGTCAACTTGACACAAGCTAGTGCCATCTGAAAAGAAAGGACCTCAATTAAGAAATTGCCTCCATAAGATAGAGCTATAGGTGAGCCTGCATGGCATTGTCTTAATTAGTGATTATTCAGAAGGGATCAGACCATAGTGGGTAGTGTAGCAGTAAGGTTTCTTGGCCCCAGGCGGCCAGAGGTCCAGACCCACAGACCTGACCCCTTAGCTGCCCGCAGCTGATCAGGCCCCAGAAATGATTCAGATGCTTATATTAAGTTCATGCTTTTTGGTCTATGGCTCAGGAACATTGCTAGCTAGCTCTTACATCTTAACTCAACCAATTCTCATTAATCTGTCTGCCACGTGGTCTGTGGCTCACCTGTGTTCCTCACATGTTTCTTCTTGGGCAGCGGTTTGGTCTGTCTCTGACTCCGCCCTTCCTTTCCTACCTATTCTGATTCCCCACCTACTTTTTCTATGGTGCCTGTCATGGGCCAAAACAGCCCTTTATTTAAAGATTGATATTCACAGCATACAGAAAGACATTCCCACATCAGGGTAGTGCCCCTCCCAGTCTGCTATAAAAAAGTAGACTAGGCAAGCAGGTCAGTAAGCATCAATCCTCCACAGTCTCTGCATCAATTCCTGCCCAGATTTCCATTGATAGTGAACAATGATATTAAGTATAAGCAGAATAAACCTTTCCTCTCCAAGTTGCTTTTGGTCACAGCAACAGACACCAAACTCAAAAATACACAGAATAGAAGCACCAACTGGGAGGTGCGGGGACTACTAAAGGCATAGAAAAACTGCTCAATAAAATTATAGCACAATTCCCTCAAATCTAGAGAAATAAATGGACATTTGAACACAAAAGCATTTAGAACTTGGGTTTTTTTTTTAAAGAATATATAAATTCTATAATTTAGAACCCCAAATAGCCATGTCCAGAGAAGTCTTTCTCAAGAACACATCATAAGATGTCAAAAACACAAAGCAAAAATGTGTGTGTGTTTGTGTGTGTTTGTGTGTGTGTGTGTGTGTGTGTGTGTGTGTGTGTGTGTGTGCATATACACTTGTGCACATGTGCCTGTTTGTCTATCTGTCTTTTTGTCCAGGGGTGGGTGGGGGACACCATCTTACTTAAAAAAGACAACATATCAGACTAACTTCAGACCTCTCATTAGCAAGCATGAAAGCCAGGGCAGCAGGGAACTCTGTGGCTTAAGCCCTAAAAATGAACAACTGCTAACCAAGATTGTTGCTTTATCCAGGAAAGATATACTGAAGACTGATGGAGAAATGAGAGCATTTCAAGACAAGGCTAATGACTCCAAGTTTCAACTCTCACCAATAAAGAGAATTAGACTACCTGATTGGATTTTAAGAAAAACTTGACCCTTGGTGCTGGAGAGAGATCTGTAGTTAAGCACACTCGCTGTTCTTCCAGAGGATCCAAATTGGTTCCCACTACCCACATATTCATCCCACAAGTGCCTGTAATTCTAGCTCCATGGGACTAGACTCCCTCTTCTGGCCTTTCTGGACCACTGCACACACATAGCACTCAGTTTCATGCACATTGTCATAGAGAAAAATAATTCTTTAAAAAAAAAACCCAGGGCCAATTATCTAGTGTTACCTCTAAGAAACATCTCATGGAGGAAAGTCAACATATCAAGTGAACAGAAGACACAAAGAAACTGGAATAGCTATTCGGATACTTAAAAATAGAATCCAAGCCCCAATTAGAAGACATAAAGGCCACTACATATCAATAAAAAGAAGAATTTATCAAGAAGCGATAACTATTTTAAATAAATGCATTTTACGTTGGAGTCCCAAGTTTCACAAAACTAACCAGCTTGCTTCATAAGAGGAGGGCTGGACTGCCAGGCCACTAAGACCCTTTCGTATTTAATTTTGCATTTTTAAAATCTTAAACATATCTTACTATTTCTCAGTCTTTCCATATTTTGACTCCATCCATTTTTGAGGCAAGACGTGGCCAGAGCCAAGCTATTCAATACAGCACTACACCTGTGGACATATAGACATCTGGCCATGTAGGAAGAACTGTGCATTCAGAGGACACGTTTCCCCAGAGGCTGTTCAAATCTCCCTTTTCATGCTGACTTGCTTCCCACTAGTATGTTATTTTGTTTTAAACAGCAGCTTTCACATAAATGAAAGACTCCTTTTTAAATATATAAAATTCTGGCCTCACTGAATTACAGATTCTTACATTATTGGCTTCTTTTCTTCTTATTAAAACCAGATTTTCCAAATCATAACATAAGTAATTGGGTTTTTGATGGACTAGCCATTTAGCTGCAAAAATTGTTTTTGTGAAGGATTTTCTGCCTACCTATTCTGAAGGAGCTTTCCACACACTCCTGAGTTCTGTACACAGATATTTTCAGTATCAGGTGAGAACTGAGGAGACTGAGCTTCAAGTTCCAACTGCCTCAGGGATTTTCTGTCCTTTATTATGATCTTGGTCCACATTTCTGCCAGGCACCAAAAGCTCAGGGTAGAATTTTCTTCAGGACACTCCACCCCAGCGACTCATTCCATAACAAAAACAATGGCCAAGGTGACAAGGGCTAGGGGCTCAAGGTCTTACAGCCATCCAGAGGCAGGGTTGGGAGAACCATAAGTGATACTCATATGCCATGATCAAGATTAATGGCTGTTTAGATCTGTTGTTTGTTGTAAACATTTAAAAGCAATAAGCAAGCACTATAGATAGAGTTAACACCCTAACCACAAACTGTTGTTTTCTCTCAGAGTAGGGACTTTTCAGAGCCCTTCCCTGCAACTACAAATGGGCTGTGGAGTGCAATCTGTCAGCTGTCCCTCAGCCTCAAGAGGACAAACCTCAAGGAAAAAATTGTGGTTCTGATGATCTAGTTGCTGTAAATTTTGTTTTTCCAACATACCTTCTGGCTGGTCATACCTGCCACTGTATTTTTCCATAACCTTGACAACCCATAGTAGTAGGAAACTCCTGAAGTGTTTTAATGTAACAGGTCCCAGCAGAGCAACACCAACATCTTAATCTCATTACCAACGAGATTGGAAACACTGCAAATCCTTCAAAGCCCGGGGCTTCAGTTCCAACAACTGTTGGTTTCTACGGCTGGCTTACTATTTTTACATTTGATGGTGCGAATTTAAGTTGATGCATACCAATTATTTATGTACAAATATTTCCTCTCAGTAATGTAGCTTTTAAAATTTATTGACAATGTCTTGAAAGTGATTAAAATATTATTCACGTATTATAAAATCCAACCTTTATATGATGCAGAAATTCAAGTACATTCATAGAATTCTCTAGTTATCACCATGAGATAGGCATTTTATTTTTGACTTGTACTTCTGGTATTTTCTTCATTCTTAAATATCATACATATTTCTTGTATTTTAATTGAAAAATTAATTTCTTCAGATTTTAGACACTTAACCGGTTAGAATCATTCTGGGTAGAGGTTTCTTATATTTATATCCATTTACCATATCACCATCTACTTACCAATTTGTCCTTTGACCTTTCATTTTGTCACTAATAGCTCCTGGGTTTTCCTATATGCTTGAATCTGCTGTGGAATCTACATTCTATTGAATTTTTTTTTGTCTGTCCCTTGTCAGTACCATGCAGCTGTTAGTCCTCTGGCTTTAGAAGAAGCCCTTGTATCTCCTGAGTAAATTGGAATCATATGGGAGAGGGAGCAAGGGGAGGTGGGAAGAAATAACGAGAGAATGGGATGGTTGAGTGGGGGAGAAACAGAGAGGGGGAGAGCAAATAGATATCTTGATGGAGCCATTGTGGTGCTAGGGAAATATCCAAGAACCCACAAGATGACCCCTGGCTAGGACTCCAAGCAATAGTAGAGAGGGTGCCCAAACAGGACTTCTCCTATAATCAAATGACTGACCACCTTAAGTGTTATTATAGAACCTTCATCCAACAACTGATAGAGGCAGAAGCAGAGATCTACAGCTAAGCACCAGGTCGAGCTCCCGGACCAGCTGAAGACAGAGAAAGGAGAATGTATATGAGTAAAGGGATCAGGATAATGAGGAAGAGACCCACAGTAATGGCTGACCCAAGCTATTGGGAGCTCACTGGCTCTGAAAAGACAGCCGAGGAATCTTCATGGAAAGGAAGTAAAACCTCTGAATATAGATGACAGTCAAACAGCATGGAAAGTTTGTGTAGCCTCTTGCAGTAAGACCAAAGGGTATTCCTGATACATGAACTGACTGGCTTCCGGGAGCCCATTCCCTACAGAGGAATACCTAATTCAGCCTAATACTGGGATGAGGGACCTGCCTCAACTGGATATGCCAGACCAAACTGACTCACCTTGGGACTCCTTACCCTCCCTGGGGAATGGATGGGGGATGGGGTGGGAGGAGGCTAAGGGAGGATGAGGAGGAAGTGAGGGTGGAGAAGCATATATATATACACATAAAGTCCTTATAACTGAGGGAGGCAAGTGAATGAAGCCCTGGTCACTGCAGGACCTTGCACAGGCACTTGATAAGTTAACTCCACCTTTAAACCCTCCTGGGCTTCACAGTATTGCCCCAGTGTCCCTTTGTCTCCAGTCCTCTCTTGCCTGCTTCTCTCTTACATACACTGATGACTAGTACATGCCATAAGTATCAAACTCTGCCTTGGCTTGACTTAAGGTAGATCTTTGCAAGCCAGATGTGGTAGCACATGCCAGTAATCCCTGTTCTCTGGAGAAAGAAGCAGTAATATTAAGAGTTAGGTCATCATTGACTACTTAGTGGTTCAAGCCTGCTGGTCAAGCTGAGATCTTGTCTTCAGCAAAACCAAACAAATCCATCCCTAATAATTAACTATTTGTAAGCATTGTAAAAATCTTTACATTCTTGTTAAAAATTCTCCTTCATCACACACAAGACTGAGTTTGGTTTAGGAACTTCTTAAACCATTATACATTTGCCTTTATGACTTCAATTAGAGTCTTCTGACCTACCTGGATAATACACACACACACACACACACACACACACACACACACACACACACACACACACACACACTGTATCCTAACCAGTGTTCTACACTGTTTGTATGCTCCAGCTTAGTTTAAATTTCGAAAAATTGCCAACCTTTTAGGTTTCACTTTTCTCTGAGGAACAGGTATCAAGTGGACCTGGTACTTGAGAAGCTTTCTACTTTTGGTGGCTAGGTCATAGAGCTCTGACAGTCCCATCCATTCTGGGGCCACCATTTTCCTAGCTCAAGCTCATTTCTGTCTGTGGAGCTGGAGAACTTAGAAACAAGAGGAACCGACACACAGTGAAACCTCCACACCTGGGGCTCACATCAACTGTGTCTGGTGAGCTTAAGGAATAATTCGCAAAGAGAATGCACACAGAGCAAAAAATTGCCTGGCAAGGTGTTTTTTTGTTGACAAAGATGCTTGTCCCCAAGCCTGAGGCTATGAGTTTTATCCCTGAGATTCACATCATGGAATGAGGGAGCTGACTTCTGAAGTTGCCCTCTGAGCTCTCTGTGTGCCAAGGTGTGTAGCGCCCCTCCCCAATGTAATAGAAAATGACATGGTAAACAGTCCTTACGTTAAAGAATAGACAACAACGGTATTTACTACCTTTTGCTCTCCTTAACAGAAGGGGTGTGTGTGTGTGTGTGTGTGTGTGTGTGTGTGTGTGTGTGTGTGTGTAGGGGGGAGACTCACTCCCCAACACCGCCCATTTTACAAGAAAGTATTTCTTAATAACAAGACAAACAACCTTTTCAGGGGAGGACTTTAACATTCAGAAATGCTGGCTTTTCTAGTTCTACCATTTAACAGAATCAATAGAAAAATCTCAAAGGGCAGCTAGAGATAAATATTGATATTTATACCACATGAACAGTATAAAACAAGTTGTCTGTGAAAACTATAAACTAAACTTGTCTCGAAGTTCAAGCTGTGTACATGCTCAGGATCCACAAAAAACAACCAGCAGAAAGGAGTTCAAAGCATATCTCTCTCTCTCTCTCTCTCTCTCTCTCTCTCTCTCTCTCTCTCTCTCTCTCTCTGTGTGTGTGTGGGGGGGGGGTGGGTGTGTGTGTCTCAATGCTATATCCTACTAAATTACAAAGTTCTGGAAGTATGTGATCTTGTAAATTATACTATATACTCATCTATAAAATGAAAGACTAAAATGATGATGAAGTCCCATATACTACTAGAGTCTGTTTTCTGTTTTGGAGATGAGAGTAAGACAGACACATGACTCATCCATAGCTGTATTCTGGCTAGCTACAGAACTATCTTTCATCCCACATTTTCTGACTTTTTAATCAGTGTCACCATCTGCCTTTAAAAAGATAGCTCTCCATCTTAGAAAGCTAAGCTAGCTATTGCTTCTGTCCATGAGGAAACACTAAGTTATAGATTGTTTATAATGACATATAACTCAACATGATTATGGCACCTCCAGTGGCCAATTGACTTTGAAAGAGGAAGAACCTCTAAAGGGTTTCTGGGGTCGGAGGCCATAGTGGAGGCTGCCAGGCACAAAAGACTGACGGGACTATTTCTAGAAATGATGAAATGGCGGGGAAAGGTGAATACTCTCAACTCTGAGCTTCACTGAAGAGGATGGAGAGGAGGAAGGGAAGGAGGGAAGGAAAATCCATACAATAGCACAGGGCAGGAAGGGCCAGAGTCGGGACGGGATCAGACAGTTTCTATATTAGAGTGAATAAGAGACCAGATCTGAGCTGAGTTTAATGGTCTTCTCTGGAGACTTGTTTTTGAAAACAGTGTCTACTGTCTCTAGTTCCTGACTTAGGATAGTAAATAATGGGCCACACATCTTTGGATGCCACCTCCCCACCCCACAGTTTAATTTTAAATGATTGGGAAGCTAACACTGAAAAAGCACAACTTAAAAGTTGAGGTTTTTCTTAATAGAAGTCACATATATTTTTCAAAATACTCTGCAGGTGGAGGGCTACAGAAATTGGAGAAGTCTGTGGCTTGGCAACCAAACAGTTCTGTTCTGCTTTTCTCCTTGCCCTGGCTAGAGAATTCTGGCCTGTTCTGTAATGGTAGGTCCATTTTGCCAGAAAATTCACATATTTGTGGGTGGAGCCAGTTGGGAGGCTGGGCGATCTGTCAAAGTCTACATAGGCCAAACACTGCAAGGGTTGCCAGAGTTGAAAGCTAATGCCTTGGAAGTTAGCAAATTTCCAGTGTGCATGGAGCCAGAGGTGTGCCTTAGAAGTAGGGCAAGTGGGAGACCATTAGGGAGACAGAAGAGAAGAAAGCTGGGTGAGCATGACCCAGGTCCTTTCATGACACCCATCTTTAAGTGCTACTGGGCAGCCTCAAAGGCTCCTGCTGTCTCACTGCATCTTGTAACTGGGGCTCCTGATTTCATTACCTCTGGCAGAGAAGTGTGGGGGGGGTGTGTGGCTAATACAACCTAGGAAATTAACCAAAGTTATAAAATTATGGAAAGGTACAAAGGTTAAAGAAAGCAAATTTTCCTCTCCAAGGTCGAAGAAGCAGAAAGTGTTGTAAGAGCAGAGGAGACTGTGGTAGACCTGCTTAAACACTGTGCAGGGAGCTCTGGGGCTGCAGCTCCAGTGACCAGTCAGTCATGCAGGGATGGGCTTCTGATGATGTAACTGCTGAGCCTTCCAGGCTCCTGTAATTCATCCCCAATAAACTCCTTTGTTTAAACTCATGCTAGATTTGAATGGAAATCTCCTCCTCCTCCTCTGTGGTTGATGTCCTTTATGGGATGAATAAATAAATACTTTCCTACAACTCCTGTGGTGGTCTGAATAGAAGTGGCCCCCATAAACTCATGTGTTTGAATATGCTTGGTCCATAGGGATTGACACTATTAGAAGGAATGGCCTTGTTGGAGTAGGTGTGGCGTTGTTGGAGGAGGTGTGTCCCTATGGTGCAGTCTCTGAGGTCTTAAAAGCTCAAGTTTGGCCAGAGTCACACAGTGTCCTTCTGCTACCTGTAGATCAAGGTGTAGGACCTGTTCCTTCTCCAGTACCATGTCTGCTGGTCATTACGTCTTGTCATGATGATAATGGGCTTAACCTCTGAAACTTTAAGGCAGCCCTTATAAATGTTTTCCTTTATAAGAGTGGCCATGCTCATAATGTTTCTTCACAGCAAGAGAAATCCTGACTAAGATGCTCCCCAGTGAGAGAGTCAAAGTCACACATCATCAGATGGGTCATCATCACAGAACATCAAACATGTCTAGAAATACAGGGATATATTATTAATCCTTGGAAATTGGGGGACATCGTTGTCCAGATAACTAAGTCAGATAACACAGTAAATAAAGGGCATATAGAAAGTTCCTTTTGAATTAGTAGATTCAATTTTCTATTTGTGTACCTGTCTAAGGAAGTGATCTCAAGCTACTCACACAACAGACCACCCCTTTGAAGTGTGCAGAGTATATATATATGTATATACTGCAGACTCTAGAGTCCAGGTTAAGATTTAAGACAAACAGCCCTAATTCAGGCAAAGTCAAGCTGAAAGTTTTACTTCTATGGAAAAAATGGGTCTGGAGAACTCTGGTTGGAACTTGGTGGGGGAACACTTGCCCTACATGAACAAGGCATGAGGGTCTGTTCCCCAACACTACAAATAAATGGTCTTTTATAAAGGAGTTGAGCCTGCTTTAGCAAACACAGCAGGAAAAGTCACTGACACACAGGCTGCTGAGGCCCACTCATGGACAGTTCAGGACTATTCTGAATAGAAGATACTGGAATTCCTAGTCTTAGACCTGGCTTTGCCAAGGCCATTGCATAGCAGAATGACATATCTAATATATTTTTTTAAAATCCCTTTTCTCAGACTCCACAGTCATCACACAACCTCCTAACTGAAAGCTTCTCTTTATTACAGACCTGCCCATACCCAGTGCTTTCTGTCTTTTCCGGGATGAAATTTTCAGTGTGTGTGTCAGTCACAGCCCACAATGGAGACAAAGTGGCAATATGTCTTAAACCTCTCTCTCCCCCTGCCACTGTGTGTGTGTGTGTGTGTGTGTGTGTGTGAGAGAGAGAGAGAGAGAGAGAGACAGAGACAGAGACAGAGACAGAGATAAAGAGACAGAGAGACAGAGACAGAGAGAGCGGGGGGGGGGCATGCTTGCTAGTGTGTTAGTGTGTTTGTACATGTGCAAACAGGTGCTTATGTGTGACCAGGTCAGAGGTCAGCACTGGGTGCGTTCTTTACTCCTTCTGCTTCACCTTATCCTGTGAGATAGGGTTTCTCACTGAATATCAAGGCTAACCGCTAGCAAATACTAGGAATCTACCTGTCTCTGCATCCCACCCCACAGAGATGGGGTTACCAGCACATGCTACTGTGCCCAGATTTCCTTTTTATTTTTATGCGCATGCTTCAGAACTGAACTTCAATCCTGCGTTTGCAGAGCAAAGACTTTTCTGACTGAGCCATCTCCCCAGTTTTGGCATCAGTCTTGTGGTTTGGCATGAGCTCACTTTTGAGACTTAGATGTTTGGGAGGGTACTAGAAAGAAAAGTGTGAGAACATCAGGATGATGTACAGAACACTAAAATGATGGCTGTCACCTTCTGGCTATTGTTGGCCAAATGTCTTCACACTGGAAATGATAATACTTACCTTTTACAGGACAGTGGATTGTCACATTTGCCTGAAGGGCTGCCTCCACAGTGCCTCCCACCACAACAGACAGATGGCTGTGTTCCGGTTTGGTGACATTTCTTTCAATAGACAAGATGACAGGTGCCTCTTAATTCAAAGGGAGCAGAAACTATGTTAGGTTTAAGCTCTTGTTCACTGACAAGCACCATTGATTTGCAGAAAGCAAAGAAGTGTGCTGCTGGTCTCTTTAACTCCCGTGGTGCACGCAAGCAAGCATACACACTATGGTAGCTGGAGGTACTCAGTGCAGATATGATGGATGGATGGGTAGCCACCTACCCATAGGAGGATGGAAGGATGGATGGATGGATGGATGATGGGTGGGTGGATAAATGGATGATGGGTGGGTGGGTGGATGGATGAGTGGGTGTGTAGGTGTGTGGTGGGTGGATTGCAACAATCATCCATAAAGATATTTATCTTCATAACCAAAATTAAGGTTAACTCCTTCTTGATAATTTCACAAAGAAAGACTCAACTCACAAGATGCAAAACCATATGGAAAGACAGGATGGCATCTCTTACATGCAGCCTCAGATGAGTTGTTGAGGGCCTTAAACATCAAGAGTTGTGACCATCTGACACTTTATGGAAGAAGAGGGTGAGGTGGGGCTTTGGGTCTTTGGAAGCTGTTATCCTGGATGGAGAAGGCTCTCCAAGACCTCTCCCAGGGACACAAGAGTAAGCCAAGGCTCAGCTAACATGTACAAAGCACCCCACTGTGCTCTCTGCTCAGCAGCAACAAGACCAGAGCTACTCTTTAGTCAACAATCCCGATGTCAGCCCATGTACAAGGCGATGCATAACAGACATTTCAAAACAACATAGTTTCTAAAAACCCCAGAGGCAGTTCTCTTTTAGGGCCAGAAACAGATTGTCTTGCAAATTACAGATAAAAATGTAGAGTTTAGGGCTCATTCAAAGATATACTGGGAAGGACCAGCGAGGCAGAGCTCACAGCTCTTGTTCACATTTTTCTAACCATGAACATGTGCAAAGTATTTTCCTGCCAGACTATAGTAGGAATCCCAGTAAAAGCACTGAGTGATCTCACAGCCATTTACCCTATAGCCTGTGGCTTAGAGAGCCCCCCCCTTTATACTATCTAAGTAAATTCAGGTGCACTTAAAATAGTAAAACTATTACTCTTGAACGGCTATTGGCTGCTGGTGAACCTCCTTAAAACACCTCTCACCTGTCTACTCTTCAGAAATTCTTCACTTATAAAATCATATGAAGCTATTTCAAGTGAATTAGCACCATTTGGCAAAGAAGTCTGAATTCCTCATTTTAATTGAAGTGAAACAAATAGCCACATAAAATTTGTGTTGAAGAAATAATAAAGACAAAGCCACAGAGTTAGGAATTCATTCAAGGACTTTCACTACTTGAAATTTGATAACTAATGGGTTCATTCATTAACTTGGTCACGACACATTTTGTCTACCTAGACCCATAATTTGTGCAAAATGGACAATAAAAATATAAAATAAGAACAGATGAACTCTTGTTCTCAAGAAGCCTGGGCTTCAAAAGTTCCATTCTTTCTTAGAACGCCTGAGGCAGTAGAAAAACTATGCTGAGGGGGAAATGATGGGAACCCTTTGGGTAAAAGGGATCTTTGGTTATCACAGATCATCCTCTGGCTCCTGAGGACCTCACATCAGCTCTATCAGAAGTCTAGGTTATCCGGGGATGGACTTAGGAGCAGATTTAGGAGCACTGGTAGAGGAGGCATCTCCTATTAGCTACAGGAACTACCCCATTTGTGCTTGCTTGAAGGAGCTAATGATTATAGGCACAAAAGTCCAGGAGAGAGGCCAGAAGCAATGGCTTTTTACAGAGATTGCCCAAGACCATCAGAAAACGTAAGTATTTGCAGTATAATTCATAACAGTAGCAAAATTAGTAATGTAGCAATAAAAATAATTTTATGGTTGGGGTCACCAAAACATTAGGATCTCTATTAAAGGATTGCAGCATAGGAAGGTTGAGAACCACTGGTCTGAAGACTCCGCCTTGGGAAGGCAGTAATCCTTAAGTCAACCAGACTCAAGAAGTTTTCAACACCAACAGGTTCAACTTTCTCAACTTGTGAATGATGGGTGTCTGCTACCAAGCTTAGCATCTAGGTGCTCAGACTGGGTTCTAAGCCCTCCGTGGACTCGATTCTCCCTTGGTCCATTTGAGTCACAAAGAGAAGAATACAGAGGAGTAAGCCCTGTCATGGCTCTTTTGTTTACGTCTAGTCCTAGAATATAATCTTCTAACAAGGAATTGCTATCTACAATTTAAGTAGCTAAAAATGTTCTTGTATTGTGAAAAATATTTTGATGCAAAATGGCACTGTCCAGTGCCTATGAAGATGTATGCTAACATAAAATTACAATCCCTGGGGGGCTGTGCTGGCTAAGGAGTGGCAGGTATGTCACTGAGAGAAAAGGGCCAGCTTTAAAGACTAGTAATTCTCATTCTGCAGCTGATGAAATGTAAACATCACCAATGAACCTCCATCTCATTAGTTCCCAATTTGTGGAAAGTGAGCCTTATAGCCACGGTTTCGAGAGAGTTGGTATGAAGTAGAAACATGTTCAAAAGACCAAGAGTCAAACTTATCCCAAACCAACTAAGGCAATTCTCTAGGTTTAAGCAATCTCTATGCCATTGTGATACATATTCAGGTTTTAGAGTGCTAGTATTTCGGATAATAAGCAAAGCAACAAGACCCCAGATACTCTAGGCTTTGCCCATATATTACCTGCATATAATACCAATGAACTTTCCACATCTGAACCAAGATGATCAGCTATGGAACACTCATAGATCCCTTGCTCTTTCCTTGTAGGATTTTTTATCTGTATCTTCCCAGTTTCATCCAAAATGATCCTGTAAAAGAGTTAAAATGAGAATATAGTCAAGGAACATATATAATTGCTCTAGAGCCATTAAAGATTATGCAGAATGGAGACTGAAAAATCGTAGGCTTTGGTCTGGCATGGAGTCAAAAAGATAATCCCGTCCAGTCCCCTGCCTCGAGGAAGAACCTACACAATAGAGGACTGTGAAAGGTCTTCCTCTTGCGTTAGATCAGAGAGCATGTATGACAGGCTGGGATGTGAATGCACTGGCATCTATTTTGATTTTGTTAGAGTTTAAAAGAAAAAGAAAACAATGGCAGGCAAGCTGCCCATCTCAGCAGCTTCCTGGAATAGGAGTATGGCAGAGAAGGAAAACACCACGCTACCTGAGTTACCAGACACGTATGTCACATTCACGGTGGACAGTGCAGTCATGCAGCAGAGATGGGATGTTAGAGAAAGAGAAGAAAAGTCCAAACTGTCAGGGAAAAAACAAAACCAACGTGCTTAGGCTTCTGTTCTGGCTAGCATCTGGAGAGAAAGGGTAAGAAAAGAAAGAAAAAGTCCATATTTTTGAGTCAGACCCAGAACCTCATAGCAACCACACTGGTTTGTGGAAACGGTTCTAGAGGGGAGGGATTATGGGAATGAAAAATAAAGTATCTCACTCAAGCAGTCAATCAGTCCATGTGTCTCTTCAGCATGGCTTAAGGTGATCCAAACTTGAATGTTAGGTCTCCACTGAGACTAGTAATTCCAGTCTCTTAGCCAGGAGTTTTTCCTTAATGGGCCCTTATCATTCTTTAACAGTACTAGTGAATTAAGCCAGTTTCAGAAAGGCAAAGATCCTTAGTTTTTCTTTTTCCATTCCTAGATTGTATATAGATACATGAAGTCACACACACACACACATGCACACACACAGACACACATGTACGCACACACACATATAGACACACAGACACACACACTCACACCACACACATATACACACATACACACACGTATGCACACACATACACACACAAATGCACACACACACCACATATAGACACACACACATGCAAACACACACACACACAATCACACACAAATGAAAGAAGTAAAATGGCTTAGGCAGATATAGGAGGATGGGAGGAAGCACATTCTTAAGAAGAAGAAATTTGAAAACGTTTCCAAGAAAACTGGACTAGGCCACGATGCGGAACTGTCAAGGGGACACTGTTCTCGGTTGACTCACTTGACAGAGGGCCGCAGCAATGCTCCATTCCTGGTCCACGTATATGTGGCCTCACTGCTGGGATTAACGAGATTGCAAAGTATATTGATGACATCAGTGTTTTTCGTAATGTATACTGTATTTCCAATCCTTGCATTGATTGTTTTGTTAAATGAAACAAAAGGGGGTAGGTTTTGTCTCATGAGAACAGGTCCTTTTGGCTTAGAGGTTAGCTTGCCTGAGGTTTTTACTGTGGGGCTTTTGGGAGCTCTTCCTGTCTCCCCTCTGAGCTGAGCCTCAGGAGCAGCCGCCTCATGGGTACCCCTCCACTGGACAGGCATCGGCTGAGCCTTGGCCAACTCAGCTACCAGCTGATATATCATCTGGGATGCGAGGTCGTCACTGGCCTCTCCTGTCTCCATAAGCTGGCTCATGTTCCTTATAAGCTCATCAAATTGGGCTGTGTCCATGCTGTATGCTCCCTGTTTCATGGCTGCCTCAAACTGCTTGCTCTTGAGCTCCCAGGAATTAGTGTTTCCTGCAGAGGTCCTGCACGGCCCTAACAAAGCTCTCAAGAAAGGCTGGTTATTGATATCCCCATCGTGCAGATCATTTTTGTTATTCCACATCTGACGCATTTTATGCCACGTGGCTCCCAAACTATTGGCTTCACTGTGGTCCACCCCAGAGTGGCCCCACATGTGATCTTTGAGGGATGGGTGTGCAATGAGTCTGTTGTCGGTCCCAATGAGCTTGAGAACAACCGTTTCCTGTGCAGAGCCTGCAATGCACCTGTACACACCGATGTCAGGGGCTGCAAGACTGTGGATTTTCAGTGAGCCCGACCTGGTGATGCCAAGCTGTTTGGAGTTCTGTAGACAATGGCCATCTTTCTCCCACTGAATCAGAGACTTCTGAAAGCGTCTTACAGGGCATTTGATGATCACAGATGTATTGAGTAGCAAGTAGGCTCGACTACCAATGGTCAGGTTGATCCGTTTCTCCTCCCTGGTCTGAATATAGACCCTCCGGACACCAAGGATCTGGGGACCCCGTTCACCAAGTCGTGTCTTTGTCAGTTCTGCATGAAAATAGTAAAGGAAAAAAAATTGAGAGAAACCACTCACAAATAAAGGTTATTGACAGAAAATTCCCAAGGCTTATTGATCTAAGCCTACTAATATATCTCCTTTTAGAAACATGTGAATTCTTTAGAGATGTAAATTAAAACAAAATAATATTTTACATCCAAACTTGAGGTAAACTTCGCAGCTGTCTAGTACTTAAGCAGGGATGCGTGCAAGTTTGAACATGTTGCTTGGAAATGTGTAAGTTATTTTATGAAGCCCTGGTTTGCCAGGCATGAGGCTAAATGACTCAGCGAAGCAGAGGGGAAGGTTCTGTTCTTTGCCACAGTGGAGTGATGCATTGACTAGTCCCCAGTGTCTGGGTACAAGTCTCCATCAGTAGGAAGCTTCTGCAGTACGCTGGCTACCCACCAACTGCCAGGGTGGTCCTCAGGGAGTTAGCTTGGCTTGGACCACAGGCACACCAAGTCTGCAGGAAGAGGTGAGAGAAGGTGAGTGAATACATTTAGAAGGTCTGAAAAGGGGAATGAGGTGGACAAAGTTCAGAATTTAGCCCAAATATGTCATTTAAACAACTGGGCGTGGGAGGTGCTAGTTCTGAGGACGTAAAGGAGTATGTTCGAACATTCTAATTTAAGGAGTGCGGTTAGGGCATTGGGATTTTAGAAAGTTCCTCAGCTGACTGAAAGGCTCAGTTGCTTGAGGACAGTCATCCTGGAGCATCGCCACAGAGTTAGAGTGACATGGGAGAAAAAAGGCACAGTTTCTTCTACTCAGTGACAGTGACCGCAGTTACTAGTGGGGAGGGAGGAAAAATAAGAAATAGCATCTGTATTGCCTGTGAGCATCCTGCTCAAGTCTCTGCAGCATGCATGTCCTTTCCTAAGATGGTAGCGGAGCTCCTTCTATCTGATCTTAGCATTGGGTATCATGGTATTGTGCTTACTAATTCATACGTGTGTGCAATCCAGCTCCTCAGAAATGAACTGCTGAAAAAATGCATGGCAACGGATAGCTTTAGCTTTGAATCTCAGTCTCTAAGAACAATGCCAAGCCCAACACTGGGATTCATGTAATGGTGTAAAGTGCAGAGAAAGAGTCTTTCAGGGACAGTAGAGTCCTCTACACAAACAGTGAATACGATATGGAACTCCGCAGTGGAAACTATCTAGTTAAATGACTCAGGTTGGAGACAATACCTCACAGAGCAGTTTGGTTCCTCGGATCCAATGACTCAAAATGGACATGGGCCTACCAGTGGCCTTCAAGATGACTCTCATCTAAGCTTAGAATTGGTAGCTCCTGATTCCTTCTAAGGAAGGCCATGAAGCCTTCAGGTGGCAGGCAGGACTCAGCTTTGGATAGAACACCTGACATGTGACCAACGATGTATGAAGCCTGGATGCCCCTCTGGCTGCACATCCATTCATAGGAGACAAACTGCATGTTCCCACTTCTCCCCCTCCCAGCTCCACGCTGGCAGTTGCTCACACTGAGGGTATAGAGCAGTTCAGAGAGCAGTGGGTCAGGAAGTGGGTTGAGATCATCCTGCAAGCAGACATTCATGAGACGTGTAAGGCTGCTAGGTTCCATAGCTTTGGCCAGTTTTCCCCATGGTTCACCTGCAAGTCCCTTCAGAGCAGAATCCTAGAGTATGGTATCCCTGGACCAGATCTCCTGGGAAGGGTGGGAGACTGATTTGGACTTTCTGTCTCGGTCACATCTGGAACAATTCCAATATTGTAATATTGGCTAAGCCCAGTGAGACCACCATGTCATATCTACCCTATAACATGGTCAAGGATGAATGAAATCCTTTTGGAGAGGCTTCTGGGCTGTGTGATGGCGCCATCCTGTCACACTACCTCTCCCACTACTGCAGAGTATGAGAGGAACCACATCGTTGGCCTTTATAAAATATAAAACTTTCTGGGTCTTTGATCCAGCCTGACATAAAGGTCAACTCCAAGTGCCAGGTGACAATTACAGCACATGCTTCAGTGCCTTGCATTCCTGCCCTGTATTCTTTATTTTTTGTGCCCCTGCCATTGCTTCAAGCCTGGGAAGCATGCCAGATTTCTGCCCCAGGCCATTTTGGCTTCAATTTACACTTGGTTCCTCCAGCATATGACTCTTACCACTCCTTAATGGGCTTTGGCCATGACCCAGCCCTTAAAGCCTTCCTATTATCCTGGTGGAACCTTTAGACTCTGGACTCCAGTCTGGCCATTTGTATGTTCCAGCTCCCTCTCCTTCACTAGGCATGGAGATCCAGCAAGACAAGGTTGTTTGGATATATGTCAAGAATGTGAGGAGTCAGTTTCTAGATGTTTTCCAGGCTTTGAGAGCTTCTGATAAGAGGCTGCAAGAATGTAAAGATGCCCCTGAGACCCCATAACCATGGTATGGCTCAAATCTGTCTGAGAGAATAGGTCCTACTTACTTGCTTCTGTTTTACTACTAACCAGCTCCAGCCTGGCTTCTGAACCCACCACCACACTATTGTTCTCAGGAAAAGACCACCAATGACCCCTAGTGATAAATCCATCACCTTCTATTTTGGATTCTTTCCTATACCCTTCCTTCCCTATGAAGAAGGGAAGAATATAGAAGCAACAGAGCCAGGAGAGTGGCAGAGTGTCCTCATCACCTGGCCCCAAGTTGAACATCTGGTAAGAGAATGGTCCACAAATGTTAAGAAGCTGCTGATTACAGCAAGGCCAAGCAAGACCATCAATCAGAGATGATGACCTGAGACCAGACAGTGGCAGAACTGGAAGTGCCCTCAGGGTGGCTGCTTATCAGGAGCATTCTGTCTTCTGTTACTTCTATGGCCTACGTGGTCAGCAGGCTATGGAATATAGTGGAGGTAAAGAAAAATGCTTTGATTTATTCTTGTTTTATTTTTCTTCCTAATGTTTGTGAAATTCTTCTCTCGCCTGAATGCCATGACTTACAATCCCGTCCTGTATATTACATGTCCCAGTGATCACCATGTATTCCCTACATAGTATTCTATTTTCAAGGCTATGGTTACGACATTAATTTCATTTTCCTCTAAGGCACTTTACAGCCTAGTCACACTGAGTAAAAGTCAGGTAAGTGACTAACGCACCATATTGTGCCATTTGCCACAGACATTCCTGATATCCAGGAGGCTTTAAAACTTGGAATCTCAGGCCTTTAGAATGTCAAGATTTTGAAAATATGTTCTCAAAATAATCCCAGGGAAAAAATGTTTGTGTCCATGAATCAGCAGAGAGCAGCAGCTAAGAGCGTGGACTCAAGAGTCAGATAGACTTGTGGTCAAATAGGCCGAGGGTCCAATTGGCAGCCAGTTGTGGAGTCTAGGGTGAAACCCAGGCCTCGCCCCAGTCTCATGTGCCTTGTCTCTAGATGAGGACACTGTCTGACTCTCAGCGTTGCTGGGGAACTAAAGGAGATAAACATGCAAGGTGCTTTCTGTGGCGGAAGGTGATCAATAAACATCACTACTTATCAGTTTAACTTGATGCTTGGATTGCTTTGTTTTGTGAATTTCTCCAGGAATGCCGACAATAAACTAAGGACACACACAAAGTGATAATAGTACATATCTAATTTTTTCCCCTTACTACAGGCAAGCTCAGTAAGGCTACCTGCCACATGCATGCCATGGTGAATGAAGACAATAAAAGGAAAAGCAGAAACTGGCCCCTGAAGCTGTTATCTCGGGGGCCTTCTCCCTCTCCCTCCTTGTCGCATTTCTGGTGTCTGTTTGCAGCTGCTGCAGTGACAGCCCTGATCTCACTGACTGTGCTCCTCCCATGTGATACAGACACCTGAATGTGTGGACATCCATCCTCTCACTTAAACTCATATGCTTCCTGCAGATCACCTTTGAATAAATGGAAAGCATGCTATTGACATCATAGCAAGCCTATGATTTATAATTGACAAGATACCTGATCTGCCATTTATGTTAAGCATGTTTTTGATGTTGATTTTGATTTATACAGAAGAAAAACATTTAAGCACTTTTTAGCAAATACTCAACTCTTCTACTTTTAATAAGGTGAATACAGATATACTTCTGGCAAAGTAAGCCAAGAAGCTTAATCCTTACAAGGCACATTCATGAGCAGACATTCCTTAAAATGAATTTTCCTTAAGCCTCTCTGTAGGTCTCCCTGATTCTAACATTCACTGCTAAAAACAAGTTGGAATTTCACTTGGGTTGCTTAATCCCTGGGGTTGAAATAGGCTGAGAGATGAAAAGGAAAAGATCCTGAAACATGGATGCTGCTGCTCACTTACTGCTGCACACAGGCATCTGGCAAGGTCTCACGAGGGGGAGCCCTGGCAGGCCCCTGCACAGCGTCTCACCCAGGGGTACACGCCGGCCTTTGGCAGTCAACTTCTGGCACACCTGCTTTCTTCTCTGGACCCCAACACCACAGGTGACAGAGCACTGCAAAGAGAGTAGTGCACGTCAGACTGAGCATGCGCAGGACAATCCACCAATGGTGTGTGCGTAGGAGTAGGCTGAGCACAACAGTCTTCAAGACTGCTTTTCACTATATACCCAGCTTCTTGTCTCGACATCACTCAACTTCCAAGATTAGCAAGTAACTGACAGTAGTTTATTGTAGAATTTATTATTTCATTTTTGACAGTATAAGTAATGCCTAATTTATTTTATTTTGTGTGTGTCATATGTGTTTGTGTTTGTGCCTGTGTATACACATGAATATTGGGGTGTGTGCATGTGCCTGTAGAGGTCTGAGGACAGGGTTTTCCTCTACCTGATTTTTGAGAACTGTCTCTCACCGAGCCCAGAGCTCACCAGCTGGCTACACAGGTTGGTTAGCAAGCCCTAGAGATCTCATTGTCTCTCCCTCCATGATCCCACAACACTTGGATAACAAATGTAACCACCACATCTTACTTTTATTTGGGTGCTGATGTTAGGTCTTTATGCTCTCATGACGCATACTTTAGTGACTGAATCATCTTCTGAACCCTCCAATATAATTTTACTGTATGTTTATACAGTAAAACAATGATAAGTGAAGAATGTAAAAAGGATATGAAAAATGTTCACTATCACCAATTTCCAGAGAAATGCAAAACCACAATGAGCTGTTACCTCACTCCAGTAGGACAGACTTTCATAAAAAACATAAATAATAATAAGTACTGGTGAGGTATAGAGAAAAGGGGTCTGACCATACCATTGGTCATCCATAAAAACAGAAATTAATACAAACAATATGGAAAACAGCATGAAAGCCCCTCAAAAAATAAAATGAGCTACCACATACTCTGGTAATTCCATCACTGGTTATTTATCCAAAGGAATGAAACTGGTATGTTGAAAGGGAATCTGCTTCCCCATGCATATGCAGCACAGGAGCTGAAAGATGAAAGCATCACTGATAAATGGATGAAGAGACTATAGTGCATTTACATCATGGAATACTTATTCAGACTTAAAGAAGAATGGAATCCTATCACTTGTAACAACATGGAAATGAAACTGGAGGTCATTATGTCAAGCAAAATGAACCAGGATAGAATGACAAGTACCAATATAAGAATGCTGTAGCTGGGGAGTCAGTGCAGGGGGCAGATGGGATGGGATGCCTTTCTATACACTGTAAATTACTATTAGATAATAAAGGAACTGTTTTGGCCTATGGCAAAGCAGCTTAGAGGCAGGTGAGAATTCCAAGCATAGATAAAGGAGAAGGAGGGCAGAGGCAAGAGAGATGCTGTGAGCTGTCACCCAAGGAAGCAAGATGTAAAACAACACACGTAAGCCACGAGACACATGGCAAGACACAAATCAATTAGAATGGGTTGAGTTAAGTTGAAAGAGCTAGCAAGAAATGAGCCTGAGCCGTAGGCTGAACAGTTTGTAATTAATATAGGCCTTTATGTGATTATATGGGGCTAAGTGACTGTGGAACTGCAGGTCTGGACCTCGAGCCAGACAGGCCAGAAACAACTTCTATAAATGACATTCCAACTTGGGGCATTTACATCCACATAGGGCCTGAGAAAGCCTTAAAAAGGATTCTGAACTCACAAAAGTGGAGCTGCATCACTCTTACAGTCTTACACCGGCAGCACAGAGACTCATTTCCCAGAAGCTGCCTGCAGAATGTTGTCAGCCAACACCACAGCAGTTCAGTCCTAGCCACACGATTTAGCACCTTAAAAAGTCTCCTGGTTAGAAAGTGATTAAAGATATTCAAACAGATTCAGATGAAAAACCCTCCAAATGGGTTACAATGTGTGTAAAAAGAAGTATGTAGGCTTGGAAAAGAAGAGAAAAAGGGTAGAGAAAGTCTATAAAAAGGAGAAACAGAGTAATAAAAAAAAAAGCCACACAAAGATGGAAGATACACAGAGTCTGGATTATGTGTATTACTGTGTTTTCTTTTAACTTTTTAACTGTTAATGAGCTAACTGTAGAAAGATATTTGATTGTAAAGGCTAAGTTAAACCAACATATATTTATATAATATATTATATATAATATATATATATAATCTTGACTTTGAAATTTGGGTCCAAGGATATGTTCCTTTGGAAAAGAGGTTCTGCTTTTGTTTCCACAGAAGAACCTGTATATTGCTTCTAGGCTAATATGCTTTCATCAAGGAAGACCCCCTGAAAAATCTCTGATGGGAAAAGTTGGCCACATCAGCTTCAAGACTCCCAACTAAGATTATCCAGCCTCATGATCCCCAAAAGATTGCCAGCAACTCCAATCAGCAAGAAGTAGTAATGGAAAGCTATTGTTGGAGGCCGCTGGCTCCAGCTCCTCTAGGTGGCGCCATTATCTGGCGCTGGCCAACCCGCCTGAGTCAGAGTACGCATGCGCTTGGTAATCTCGCGAGACTGGTCTGGTTTCTCCGCCTTTCCCGTGGCGTCATATGGGATTCTGAACTACGACCTATAGGAAGATGTTTCGTCTAAAGCAAGGGCCGTTTGGTCGACTTAAAACCGGGTGCTTCCTACCTCGTGGTCCCTTCCCTTCTCTTTCTCTCTTGCTCCGCCCCGCCGTGCGCACAGACGCCGGCCCGGTTCCCGGGCGCGGGCTCTAGGCCACGTGGCGGATGGCCCAGCTCGGGCCACGCCGGGGCCTAGCTCTCTCTGGCTTTCCTTTTCCCTGCTGGGGCCCGCCGCCGCTGGTTCCTGCGCAGCGGCCCCTGCCTCTCTGCCGGCCCTCTGCCGGCTCTCTCTTTCTCCTCCCCTCTCCATTCTCCGTAAGCTAAATGCTCTCCCCCAAGATACATTAAAGTTATACTGCAGAAGGATCCTCAGTGTGTGCCGCGTCTTTCCTCGCAGGCGAGAGATAGGCGCGGGACAAGCTATGCCCAAACTCTCAAAATATTCTTTATAAATGTTTTGTTTTCATTATAAATGGTTAGTGGTCATAGTCAATCTCTTTCTTAAAAAATGAGGCTATGATATAGAAATTATTTTAAAAGATAGTTTATTAAATCTACTTTAATCCAAAAGATAGCTGTTAATCTCAAAATACACTGGTATGGATTTTGGTTTATTGATTCAAATTTAAGATTAATTTTTCTATATTGTATGTATGTTTCTACTCTTGTTTAAGGTATTATGCTTATGTAACTCACTTAAAAATTGAATGTACAATTAAGAAATACAATTAATAGTATTCTATAATAATCAAACTCATAGTCATGTTAGATTTTTTTAGATATACATAGATATATTCCAATTAGATAATTAATCTTCAAATATTTCAAAGACCTACAGAATATGGCATTCTATTATTTTAAGAATTTAGACTTTCTGAACAGTGAGACATGTCTTCTCCTGGAAGCACCAATCTACTTTAAAAGGATAATGGGCATCAAAGAAACTTCATGTGAATTTTACTTTCTTTGTGGCAAAATTAGCCAGTGGACAAGAAACTGTTCTTGCCTCAACTGCTGACTGCTTTACAGTATACTGTATAAACTAGAATACAGGACCTGTAGGAAAATGACCTCTGAACTTCTCCAGAACAAGACAAGATTGTCCTTCAGGTTCCTATTTACAAAGAAAACTGCCAGACATTGTGCAGCACACATGGGGAAGCAACTGATGAACTATGCCAGAATAGGCAGAGCAGTCCTTGAAATTTCCTGCTTCACTAAAACATCTGCCAGAGATTCTAGGCCTGCAGGCTGAAGATGGATACTTCATTGTTAAAAAGGAACACTGGGTGACTGTTCAGGCAACCAGATGTCTTTGTAATTTCTAGAATTTGAAGATTTCTTGTAATGTTCTTCCGGTTTACTCAGGTAATATTATATCCTTCTGTGGTCTTTGATGAAGCTGAAGGATGAACTGTAGTTTTCCATAGTTATAATATCACCACACAAATTATTAATAAATATACATAAAATTTTAAAATATAAACATGTTTTAGGGCTGAATTCTTTGACTTTTTTGCACATTGCACAGATATGAGTTTCTTTGTTAATTCCCATCTACTACAAGAAGCTTTTCTGAGATGGGCCGAATGAGGCAATGACCTCTGGATATTAACAATATATTATTTTGCTGCTATGTTTCTTTAGCAGGATGTGGTGATATATTGCATATTTAATAAAAATAGTCTGAAATATCAGAGGGCAGAGTCACTTAAAGAGTCAAGCCATGAAGGTCAGGGAGTGACAACCCACGCCTTTAATCCTGTCACTCAGGAGGCAGAGATTGATCTGGATTTCTGTGAGTTCAAAGCCTAACATCCAGACAGTGGTGGCACACAATTTTAATCTTAGCTCTAAGAATGCTGTATGAGGAAGTAAGATAGTTGAGTGAGGGGGAAGAAGGGAGATGGTCAGCTTTCCCTGCGACTTCTCAGATCTGCTGAAGAGAGAGAGATTTGGAGTTAGAGGATTCAGAGAGGCCTGAAGAGTTGGCTGGGTGAGAAGTAGATGTGGTCTGTTTCTCTCTCTCTCTAATATTTCATTTTTCTCAATATCTGGCTCTGGATTTTTATTATAATACCAAATAGAATTTGTGCAATAGCATAATAATGGTAGTAGCTAAGTGGTAGTAGCACATGCCTTTAATCCCAGAACTTGAAAGGTAAGGTAGAGGCAGGTGCATCTCTGTGAGTTTGAGGCCAGCCTGGACTACAGAGTGAGTTCCAGGACACCAGGGCTACAAAGAGAAACCCTGTCTTGAACCTCCCTTCCCTCCCCACCCAAAAAAAACTGAAAGAAAAAAAATAGTAGTAGCAGGTTTTCCCCTCAGACCCATGACCTTCCTAGTCTCGGGTTCTTGGCTACTTTAGCAGTGTCAAGTATGGGCTCCATCTCATAGAATGGGCCTTAAATCCAAAGGAAAGTGGTTGGCTACTCTCTCATAAGGTTTGTTCTACTACTGCACCAGTATTCTTTGACACATGTCTGTGTTGTAACTTACAGGGTTTGTGGCTGGGTGATATCTATAACTATTTTTCTTCTTTAGTAGCATGCAAAGCACCATCAACACTATGAATGCTAGTCAGTTGAGGTGAAGCTTCTAATTAGGAACCAGCTCAATCTTTCCATGTTCAATGTCAAAAGTAAGTTGTGTCTTCAGCAGTAGGGCTTATTACCAGGTTACAACAAATAACCAATAGCCTTGGCAATAACCTGAGATGCTTGGGTGGGAGGAGGTCTATGAGATCCCTTAGCACTGTAGGTTCTATGTGGTTGCATAACATGTCTAGTCACTATTTTATGGTGATTTTATTTGAATTTATTTCATGAATGTATCAGATAGCATACACAAAAAAAACTCCTTGGGGTTTTGTGAACTTTATATTTATTTTAAGTTTGTTTTGATTTTTGGAGGGTTGAGAGAGAGAACATGAAGTTATGTGGGTAGGGATGTGAATAAGATCTGGGAAGAGTAGGGGTGTGAAATAATATTTTCAAAATACATTGTATAAATTTATAAGCTAACAAAAATTCAAAATACATTTTATCTTTGCCCCTGTCTCATCTTAATTGTTCCTGTTGTTTTTACTTTTCTTTCTACTCCCTTCTAATCACATAAAAATCCCAGACCTCAACTTTGAGCCCTTTCCCTTCCAGACCTCATGACACGCATTCTTTGGGAATACAGAACCTGCTTGCCATTTTCTCTGGGGAATACCTTGTTCCGCTGCTTCTGTGACTCTTGCTTTAGATGCTTTCCCTGCACCCTGAGTATTTCTACTTCAGCTTCTCACTGTAGCTTGCATTTCATGCTGGTGCTCTGAAAGCATTCCTCTGCTACTGAACAAATGGTGAGAACAAGCTAACACATTTTCCATGGCTTGTCTTCAAGACCCTATCATCAAATCCTTTGTTTTCCTTTATCCACAACTCTTTTCAAACTGACAACATTTGAATGGTTGATGGGACCAAAAGAGGAGGGTTTAAATTTTGTGATGCATTGTAATAATTCAGTTGTCTCTTCATTTTACTTCACCTTTGGCATCCTTCCTTCATGAGGAGGCATAAGAATGTGATTTCTCCTCTAGCTCTTGTTCACCAACAGTTCTTCAAGGACAGTCTCCATTGCTCTCAGGGACAGGAAGGACACGGCCCTCAATCCAACATCTATCTGATCAAAGAACTCTGACAGGCCTTTGAGGTTGGCCACATTTAGTCCTGTGGAAATCTATCTCTCTCTTGGTGCTCAAGGAAACACTTGTCATCACTAAACATGCCTTCTCACTTAGATGCAGTTTTTATGGTGTTTGGCAAGTTGGGGTTACAGCTATTTTACTGTTCACTGAAAACCGTACTTAAATATATTTACTTTGTGGCCTGATGTTGAATTACAAAAGAGAGAAATGAAACTTTTTAAATGCCATTATTTTCATGTTAGCAAAAAATAAACCAAAATTTTCATAAAATAAATGTAAGCAACTTTTTATTAAGTATGGTGAAACCAATTTTGTTCATATAACACCATAGCTAACTCAATCTCTTTTGCTGAAGCAACTCTAATGATGAGGGTAGGCTTGACTCCCATTTTGTACAGCAAGATCATGTGCAAGTCATTTTTCTTGGCAGAAGACTTAGAGAATGTTTAGTACTGTGGGAGAGGTGACATAATCTGTTCCCTCAATTGTCACACACAGGGCATCAACCTTGTGCTGAAACTTCTGTGATTTCACTGAAGATATCTGGCAGGTTCCTCAGGAAGACCTTGTGACAGCATGCCCTAAATTCCTGCATCTCAGCAAATATTTGTCTAAGTCCTTTCCATCTGAAGGTCAGTTGGGCAGGGTATAAAATCTTTCACTCACATTTTTACTCATTTAGGATCTTAATTAGTGTTACTCTGTTGTTTTCCGTACAAAGTAGTATTGTTGCAATATCTGATGCTAGTATGATCTTCTTTCTCTAATAAGCAACTTGATCCTCTTGTTCAGGTTCTTCTTTATCTTTAAAATGCAGTCACTTTGCTAAGATGTATCATGAAAATGATCATTTTCAGTTTCTTTTATACACCCTGGTTTCCCAGGTTAAGGGAGTATTCCTTCAATGTGGCATTTAAGTATTTTGGCTCTTTTCTATTATTAGGTTGCTTTTTTTTCTTGGGACTTTATATTCATTAGATTGTTTTCCCTCCACATTTTATATCTATCATTTTCACTTGGTCATTTTTATTTTTGTTTAGCTTGTTGCACATCTCTGTAATTATATTATCTAACTCTAGTCAGCCCTGAGTCTTTTCTAGTTTAAAATAAATTTTGGATAAAAACCTCATTCTTAGTTTTTAAGTTCTTTCCTGCACCCTGTTAACTATCTTTTTGCAACATTCTTTTTACTTATTATGTTTTCTGGTTTTATATTTTCATTTGTTTCTGTGGCTTTCTTAGTTTCTTCCAGCTCGTTTTATAATATTAAGTTATATTTTCATGTGCTTCAAGGTCAAAATTTGTACTATGCTGCTGCGCCACTGATACTGTTTCCTTGACTACAAGGACATCTTGGCAGTTTGTTGATGTTCCCATATAAATTAATGGTTAACACTATGTACCTGTAGAGAACAGAAGTGTAAGGTAGTAGAGTACCTCAGAATATTCATTTCCTTGATGATGAGAACTCACTTGTCTTACTCCTGATGTTGAAATGTAGTCTACAGTTTAGCTACTGTTTTGAGGTTTTTAGTCTCTGGATTCTATCAAGAAAATGAACATTCTCTTAACCCTGTGTCTTCCTCCTTTATGTGAGTTTCCAGCACATTCTCTGAAGTTCTGTGGGAGGCCTGCATGGCCATTCTTTGCCCTCACCCTTCTCTTGGATTCACTGCTTTGTATTCACTTACGTTTTTCAGGGTTCTTTGGGAATGTGTTGTTGGTTTTATGTTCAATGGCTCTTGGCCCTTCTCTTCCTTCTCACCATCTAGTGGCTGAGTTTGTAGTTTCTCCTACTGTGTTTGGTTTGGCCTTCGCTCCTTGTGTTGTTTATATAAAAACTACCTGTGTTCCTTTCCCCTTGAAATCCTAATTGTTTTATTTTTATTTCATGTTCTTTTTTTTTTTTTAATGAGGGGTTAGAGGATATCAAACAGTGCTACTACCATAACTTTGCTTCTCCTGAAATCTATTAACGATTTAAAAGGAACTGTTTACAATATACATTTAGATGTCATGGTACCTGCCACCTTTGACTGTAACTATCATTTACAGGCTGATGAGTTCCACACCCACAGCTTTGGTGCAGATCTCGCCTAGGCTGCAATTCTTTATCAAGACTTTAATGGACCTTCAAGCTGTATGTGCTTCAAAATAAAACCTACTTTTCTTTTTAGAATATGTTTTTCCATCTCTAGCTAAATTTATAATCAGCATCACGCTGTCCATTATCTTCCTAGGACAAAGCTGAAGCTGCAGAACCTCCTTTTGGTGTTTTTCTCATTTACTGTCAAGTTAATGGTCAAATGTGTCTGCTACATTTCCCAAGTCTCTTTCAAAACTTTACTTAATTATTAATTTGCTGACAATTTCATACAATGTATTTTGATCACACTCACACCTAACCCCTCCCATTAACTCCTCCCGGCCTCTGAGCACAGTTTGTAAGGGTGTCTGTCACTTAGTATTTCACATGACTTGTGGTGTAGTTTTAAGTGTGTACAAGCTGTGCAGAGAGTTATTTAAGTGACTCACTGTCTACCATTCTCTATAACAACAGCTTCATTATCTCTCAGTAGCCTGAATCCATCTTCTATCTCCTATGGCTTCTCCATCTCCCACATCTTCTTGCTCTAACCCAGCACCCAGGCTTCCAGATTGTTTTAGCTTCTGAATATTCAAATGTTTTTGCCATACTTTTGAGGACCATGGGGATACACATGGATAACCTAAATCCTCTCCCATCTGCTTCCAGCCTGACCTCCCATCTTACCTCCCACCACTTCCTTAATGCATCCTGTTCTTGAGCCACATGAGATTCATAAACACACAAGTCACATACTACCTGGAAGAGCCTTTGATTTTATTTCCACAGGGATTGCCCTCATTTCTTCAAACTCAATATTAAAATCACATCTCCTAAAACCTTTCCAAGTACTGAAGAAGCAATAGAGGTTTCCCGTGCCCTGGCTTTCTGCCAGTTTCTCACTAGTGTGGTCTGAAACTCATTTAGCAGCTGAAACAAAGGAGAGACAGTGAGGAAGGGGTTAAAAATGGCCTTACCTTTGACCAGTCGCCAGCAGTCAGCTGTGGAGGGCAGTCTATTCTGGCACAGGACTTATGAGAAGATGCCTTAGGTCCTTGGCACAATTCATCTGACAGATTCAAAAAGCTCCCGTCGGTAAGCAGCTGTCGACAGGTGACTCTCCGGTTCTGAGTCCCTCCACCACATGTCCTGGAACACTAAGAAAAGAGACCGTGAAACATTGGTCTCAATTTCTGTTCCTGAAACACAGGGCTCCTGCCCTTGTCATAAGTAGAACAGGTCGTGGGTTGCCAGGATTCTGTACCTGCTGCCAGTCTTCAATGTGCCAACTAGGAGGACAATCAAACTGATTGCATGCCCTCAAGGCATGGGGCTTTTCACCTCTGCATTCTTCCAGAGGAGCTGGGGATTCCTCAGGATGCAGGCAGAGGACATCTCGGGTCTGGATTCCAACACCACAGGTAGCAGAGCAGGGTCCCCAAGAGCCCATGTGCCAACTGTGCCAAAAGCCAGGTGAGGGAAAGACAAAAGCAACCAGGAAAAGGTGAGCCTTCAAATGATGCAGAATACAAGCACGCACCAGCTCAAGCTCCTCTCTGGACTGCGAAAAGCAGTTCTCAACTTGTGGGTCTTAGCCCCTTTGGGAATAACATATCAGATATTTACAGTACAATCTGCAACACTAGGAAAGTTATAAAGTATCAACAAAATAAGTTTACGGTGGGGGAGGTCACAGCATGAAGAACTGTATTAAGGGGTTGCAGCGACAGGAAGGTTGAGAACACTCATCTAGATCTTATTACTCTGTATAGGCTCCAACACTGTGGCATCTCCATGAACATACATGATTAAAACATAGAAACACACCATTTAAAGGGAAGAAATGCCAGGGAACTGATTAAAGATCTCACTTGTTTGGGAAGATCCTGAGTGACAGGAGCAGATTGTTTACCCATCCTGCCCCTGCCACCACCAGTCATCAAGAATAAATCCCTGGTGTGGTCTTGAGTCCTTAGGCAAAGATGACTTATAGAGGGGCCCAAAGAAGTTTTAAATGCTTACAAACAAATTTTAGGAGATCATCGGGGCACCTGGATTCATTATTTGAAATATCCTTGAGAAAAATTCCTTTATGTTAGGATTGGATTTGCAGCATATATATATATATGGAAAAAAAATAAAGTTTCCTTGTGACACAGCTGGAAAAATGAAATGAAAACTACATCTGTTGCATTAGGTTCATATTTCCAAGTCACTCACAGTGTGCACCCCCAGGCTTAAGGCCCCATTTCCTGAGGTACTGGGAATGCCACTTTTAAAAGTCTTTGCCCATCTGATTAGTGAGATCTTGTATATTATGGTTATTTTACATGTGGACGTTTGATGTAAAGGGAACAAGAATGTTTAAGTAGTTACCACAGAGATATGTCAGGAGCAAACAATTTTAAAATGCTTCGGACATATGGACATATGTTTAAAAATAAAAGATGCTGTCTCCAGGGTATTTTGTAAGGCAAAAAGAAAAATAAGAAACTTTAGAAAGTGAATAAGACCATAAAGGTGAGCGATAACTGTGGTGCAGCACGGCCAGTCATTATGCTGAAGTGGACAAACAGTAATTACATACGTGTGTGTGTGTGTGTGTGTGTGTGTGTGTGTGTGTGTGTGTGATTGCATTGTTGAACAAAAAGCTTCTCACACAACCAGATAAGCATACAACAATTGAGGTCTAAGTAACAGCATTTCTGGGTTTTTAATTTTTCTGACCTTTATTATATACATTTATCATATAGACATTCACGACCAGAGAAGACTAAGTTCCCACAAAACACATGTGTTTTCAAAGGTAATTTTCAAATTTCTGTAATAAACATGTTTACTTTTCTAGGGGGAAATGAAAGAAACTCAGTAATGCTCATAATATGATTCATACAAAGAACAAAAATTTTATTTATGAAAGTTTGCTAGCGAAGAAGTAGCAATCTAAGCGTAACAGTAGGATACAAAGCAGGTTGGAATGTCTCTGTGTTAAAGGGTTGGTCCCCTGCTTGGCATTATTAACAGGTTATAGAACCTTTAAGGGCTGGGGGCCAGTGGGAAGCTTTAGATCACTTGGGGGGTGTCTTTTTGGGGGGTGATGGGACTCTAGCTCCTTGCTCTCTCTTTTGCCATGAGGTTCTTGGGTTTTTCCTACCATATACTCCTAGAATGATGTAGTGAGCCTCCACAATAACGAAGCAATGGTGCCTATCAGGAGATTGACACCTTCCACACTGGGTATCAGAATAAAGGTCTCCTTTTAGCAAGTTGGGTGCCTCTGGTATTCGTTAAAGTGTTGGAAAGTTGACTAACATAATACACATGTAACATAAACTGCTAGGTATAGGAAAAAATTCTATTTAATGATTTATTTGGAAATATTTTTGAATAGGTTTTTAGGAAACAGCAAAATATTCATTCAAGCAAAGGACTAGAATCTATTAGTTCAGTCATGGAATTCCTGTGAAGTTTCAAGGAATGTGTGAATCCCACCTGATGTTTAATTTTCCAAAGTAAAAAAATGAATTTAAATGTTTTGATGGATATTATGAAGTTTGAAAAAAACTTTGAGTACAAAGACCCATAAAGAAAGAGAAGAATTTTACATTTGAATATAGATTCTGAGGCCTGCATAGAAACATTTTAGCCATAATATTTGTGTCCCACCATGATTTACATGTTGAAATACTGTCTTCCTACAGGATGGTATCTGCAATGAGGCCTTTCAGAAGTAATTAGAGCGAGAACAGCTGTAAGGCACCTTTCTCCCTACCACCTACAGTCACAGGGAGAGATCAGGGCTTTCACATTTCACTTTCTACCCAAAATGAAAATAAAGTTCTATTGTTTAAAGCACCCTCACAATGTTACTTTGTTCTTACAACCCGAGATCAATAATATAGTACCTTTTCTGAACAAACTTGAAGCAAATTAGACAAGTCCTAAATATTTTTAAAAGTATGCCAATAATCTTCTTCTAAATTATCCATGAACATGTATGAATTCGCACAGAGAAAGGTGTCTGGAAAATTATATATAAAATATTAATATAAGAAATTGTAGTATTTTAAAATGCACATTAACAAAAAATCAAATGTTTAAACTTGTAGGATACACCTAAAACCGATTAGAAGAAATTCAATATCCTTAAACACATGTTTGAAGAATAAAGATTGACTTTAACAATCTTAGCTTCTATATCAAGAGGTTAAAAAAAATCAATTAAAGGTACAGCATAGGATGATAAATAAAGTATAGAAATAGCAAAAGCAAATAAGGTGGGAAATAAAAACATCTGCTTTTTCAAAAGTCTAATCAAATCAACAAGTCTTCGAGGAAAAAGCACAAATTACTGTGTCAGAAATTTAGAAGGCAATCTTGAAAACTGAAGTCATTAAAATGATTGTAAGTTTATAGTGAAAATTGTCAATAAGTTTGAGACTCACAACCCTCCTGCTTCAGTATCCCAAATGCTGGGTGGGATTCCAGACACACACCACATGCCACGCTTTGTTTTATGGTTGTCAAAGGGGCCTTCTCTCTCATAAGAAGTCTATCCCTTCAGAGACAAAAACCTATACATCCCCATTTATGGGACAGACACTTAGTCTCCATAATCTACTTTTTCACTAAAGTAGATTCTGGTTTTGCATGGCTTCTCCATTTTGTTCCTCATCCTCATTTTGTTCTAGGGCTTATCAACTTGACAGGCAGAAACCTATGAAGTCAAGAAGTCTAGGTTGCTGGGCTTTGCGACTGTACCCAAACTGTACCCAAAGAAGTCTGACTTTAATACTCCATGAGCAGTCTAGATCTCAAGCTAGCATTCTTTCTTTCTTTTTTTTTTAATTTCAGGTTTTCCTTTCCTCCTTATAAACCTAGTCTATATTTCAAGTCATTCTACATCCTTAAAGGGATTTTGTTTTGTCTTTGAGATGAGTTCTGGAGTTCTCATTATGTAGCCCAGGATGGCCTCAAATTCTCAATCCCCTTTACTCCAGTCTCTTCAAGCTGCAATTACAGTGTGAACCCCCATGGAGCTAACACCTTCACTGTAACATTCTGTCTCCATGATGTCTCAGGGCATGGACAAAGGTGAGCAAGGTCTTGGTCACAAGGCTGGAGAATCCCCACTCCCACCTGAAACTTCAGGCACATAGTCTTTAGGCTTCATTCTGACTCACAGTTTCAGGGGTTTGAGTTGGTAGTCTCTGAGGCATTCCTTCTGGGATGGTGGTGAGGGAGAGCATTGGGTCAGCATGAGCACACACACAACAGAAGGCGTTTGCGTACAGTAGACAGGAAGTGGTGAGCTTATCCCCATTTCACTGACTTTTTGTTTCTAGATTTCTAATTGTTTCTTTGTAACAGTCAATCATTCTTATGCTGTTTCTGCATATTTCTGTTTCCTAATTTCTAGCTATTAATATGGGTAATATTAATTATTTTTATCTTTAAATAGGCCAATAGCCTGTCTTTTTCAGCTTTTTTGTGTTCTAATTTTAGGTAGAGTAAGTCTATCTTCCAAATGTTGAATCTGTTGACTATTTTCATTAATATTAGATGTTTTTCTTCTTGTGCTTTGGAATTTCAACTTAGATGCAATTTGAAGGAAGTAGGAGAGTGTCTTCTCTCTCTTTCTCTCTCCTTCCTTTCTTCCTCCCCTCCTTTTTCCTTTCTCTGTGAAATACGAATTGAATTCTCATATGCTATAACTTCATCAGAGCCTCTAGTCTGCAAAGAGGCCCAGCTGTCCCATCACACCACGCTCCATTCCTTTGCAAGCTTGTACGGCTGTTTTTACAGGTTTACTGTTGGCATATCATTCTAATTTATCCCCATTATACCAGATCCATCAACAGTCTGTATTTGGAACAAACCATGAGGCTCCAACACTCTTTTAACTGGAAGTTTCTCAATCAGTCTATCATTTCTATAGCCTTGGGCATGAGAAAAGTCACACACACACCCCACACACTATTTTGTTGACTATATAAATATTAAGGAAGTGTCTGTTTCATTCTTCAAATGATTCAGCTTAAACTTATAAACATTCTTGTGAGTGACTTCAACCTGATTATCTTTCAAACATATATAACTAGGAAATAAATTAAAGCCCCAAGGGACTGGAGACAGAACCATTTTTTTCCCCAAAATGAGGAAACAGTCTATCAGCTGACAACAAACTATATATGTATTGTGTGTGTTTGTGTGTGTAGTGTATGTATATGATGTATATGTATACTGATAAACGTATTAAATCAAGAACTGAGTAAAACTTTGGTGCAAAAACACCACTCTTGCTGTTTCTCCCATACTCTCTCTCACGAGGTGCTGATTCCTGATAGAGAAGAAGGCTGTCTTCAGACTGGTGGGACCATTATGTAACCCTGCATGTTTCTACACACTTCTGGCTTCTCTCCTGGAAAAGACAAACTCTGCAAAATAACAGCCATGCAGCAGTTACAGGATAGGCCAGGGAACCTCACAAGAGCAAATAAGAATACAACACCCCCTTTGGAGACCCCAGGCTAATACATCAAGTGTATTTGTCTTAAGGTAAATATAGGTCTATTGACTATCCACCCCAATCTCAGTGGTAAGTTTTACCCTGGGGTGAGAGTTTACTGCTATTGCCCTTGGAGTCGGTAAATATTTATATGGAAAATATTATGCAGCATCCCCGTCCCTGTTATCCCTACACCACGGTTTCTAGAACCTAAAACATTTTTGTAAACTTACCTTTATTTTGGCATGGAAACTTTACCTCCCTCCCCTGGGTTTTCTCCAGCATAACTCTCAATCTTTGTAAAGGTTATTAAAGTTTCAAGTTTGAAATGAGGGACAATATTTCCTTTTGTATAAAAGCAGACTCTTAATCTTGCAGAGTGGCCAAAACATATTGTCTGCTTCGTTCTTTATAGCATGAGAGCTCCAGCTCCAAGGCACGTGCTGCTGAGGATGATAGAGTAAGGGCTCTGCTAAGAGAGTCAGGAAGGAAGGGACACTTGCGCCAATAAAGGGACAAACCAGCAAACTTTCCTCAGCAGCCTTAAATTTGGTGATCAAATTGAGGAGGGCATTATAAACTAAGCTCATGCTGCTCTTACCTCCTGGGCAGTTCTGGCAAAGGTTGTCATCCTTAGAACTTGACCAGATCTGACCTTGTCACCCCACAGATAGTGCCCAGCTTTCAATGGCTTGGTTTAATGAGTTTTTCTACTTGACCTTGATGAGAATGTGACATTCATTCAGCACATACTTTCTGAATTTGAATGTTCCTTTGGGCCAGTGAGTGGCTGTCTGACACTCTTGTTGCTCAGGTGCAGCTCCTTGAGCTCTGTGATCACAAGGAAGGAAGAAGGGTTGTTTTGATGGACAGGGCTACTGCACTCAGATAGTTAGCAGGTTCCAGTTAGGATGCTTCAACTTATTGAGTGGGGCTTTCAAAGGAATGAACCACACTTTAAGCCGAGGATCATCAAACTAACAGGAGGCTGTGACTCAATGCAAAATGTGAGCAAAATGCTACTTGAAACCATCAGATTGCATGGGGCTGAGGGAAGAGTCTTGTCTGGCATTTATGAGGTCCTGGGTTCCAGCCCCAGAACCACAGTTCCAGCAGCACAGAAGAGGAAAAAAACAATGCTGGCGATCAAGAGACTTCAGTAGTCCTAAAATCTGATACTGTTTTCATTTTCAAATCAAGAAACTAGGCTCAGAGATTGTCACACTCAAATTCCTAAGAGGCAGAAATGCCGGAGTGAAGATCCATCCTACATCCCCATTTCTCTGGAACCATCAAAATTTCCTCTTTTCCAAAGTGTCTGAGGTTAGCTTTCCATTTACATTCTGTTGACTTTCACACAGCTAATGAGAAATGAGTCAGAGACCGCTTTTAATGGAGATAATTAACTAATGTTCTGGAGGAGAAAGACTCTGGGTTCAGGACTCAGTATAAACAAAGGCCCAGAACTCATGGATGAGCATGAGCAAGCACCAGTAACAGAATGTGACTCCACAGCAAATTCCTCAAGGTGAGTGTGTGTATGTGTGCGAGGGGGGGGTACGGAAGGGAGGAAGAGGGAGCAGAAGAGAGGGAGAGAAGGAAGGAGAAAGGGAGAGGGGGAGAGGGGAGGGGGAGGAGAGAGAGAGATTAGGGCAATAGTCACAGAAAATGCCATTCAAGGGTTATAGTTAGGATCACAAAGAATTTTTATGTTCCTGTGAGTTGCATTGTGATACACCTCCCCTAAAACGCTGAAATTACATAATCTACATCTGTAGCTGAGAATTTATTTGCAAATAGTTTTTTCAGTTGGATAAGTTAAGGGTGGTCATTAGAGTGGGCCCTAGACAACCTGAGTGGTGTATTCTGGAAAGGAGAAGTCTGGACACAGACACACAGAGGAAAAGTAATACCACCAAACCACAAGAAGAATGCTCTTCATAAGCCACAGAATGCTGGAGGCCATGAGCACGGGGTGAGGACTGGAAGAGATTCTCCTTTCCAGCCCTCAGAAGGAGCCAATGCTGCTGACTCTGGGGTTTTGGACTTTGTATCTCCAGATCTATAAGATGATAAATGTCCTTTCCTCCAGCCACCTAGTCATCTACTGTGCTCTGTTAAGGCCACCTCAGGAATCTAACCCTATGCCAAACAAAAAGGGGGGATTTATGTGCCCACGTAAAAGAAAGCCAACCAGAGAGAGAGAGTCACACTGTAGTCACCCTGCAAATTAGAAAGAGAAATCTCTCAAATCTCACTTCTGATGTTCTCGCTGAGGAGTTCAGTTCAGTTTCCAGAACCCACATTGGCCTTCTTACAGTTCCCTGTAATTCCAGCCATAGGGGATCTGACACCCCCTTTTGATTTCTGAGTACATAGCTACACACACACACACACACACACACACACACACACACACACACACACATCTTTTTAAATAAAATGAAGAAATTTGTCAATGTTCTGGAGACCCCATCCATCCTGTGATAATATAAATCACTCTTGTGGAATATGCCTTCAGGCTGTGGAACATTCTGGTTTACCTAGTTTTACTGGTTTATTTTCCCCACATCTTTCTTTTCAGAGTCCCGGAGAGTACAGAGCCCTGATAAAAACTAGCTTCATACCAATATGGACCGATATTTGACTCTAGAGAGAAAGTACTCCAGTATCTTGGATTCTTTTCTTCTTTCTGCTTGTCCCAGCTAACGGCTATGAGAATGTCATGCTTCATCATTCCGCAGTCATCATTTAAAATCTGCACAAATTCTAGACCATTTCTTTTATGGCCATCTTTCCAGGGAGAGAGGGTGTTGGCTAGCATAGAGAAAGGGGATGGCAGGCAGCAAGGGCTGGAAACCAAGAGATCCGCTCCGCCAGGAACAGCTTCCTTCTCGTGGTTTGGAAAAGACAGAGTTTGGACTAGATAGTATTTAATGAGAAATCTCCATTCTTGTGTTTGATTTTGTATCGTGTGGCTTATTTACCGTGTATCCTTGGGCAAGCTACCGACAACCTAAAAAGCCACAATTCTTTTCCCATATTCAGAAACCAGGGATATTTGTATGTTATATATTCATCACCACATTCCTAAATAGATGTGAAGTTCTTCACTAAAGTAGCAGAGAAATTCACAGGCAGTAGTTACAAATTCATTCCACTGCTTGAGATAATTCAAGTCCATAGAAGATTTCTGTGTGTGTGTGTGTGTGTGTGTGTGTGTGTGTGTGTGTGTGTGTGTGTGTGTGTGTGTGTGTGGTGAGACCATTCTGACTCCTCTACTGAGTGCTGATGTATAAAGAAGCACGATGTGGGAAGGACTGTACTCTGAAAATTACTGGAAAACACTACAGAGATGGTATTATCTTTATGGCTTCAGATACAGAAGCAGACTCAATTGCATTCATAAAGAATGACATCGGTCATTCCTTTATATGTACCTTTTACTGTGGTCTATATACAGTAAAAGGAATGGTGTCCCTGTGAGTTCACAGAGAGACCCTGCTTTTCCAAAAATATTTGATTCAGATTTCAGTATTATAATGAGAAGAAGACTAAGAAACCTGGATAAGTTGATTGGTTCATTAAGGTTTCTCCACTTAGTACCATGTATTATGATGAGCGGGTTCTTCCAATCAGATCCATACCCCCAAATAAAGACATCCTTTGTACCTGTAGCAAATATTCTAAGACTCTTACATAAAATGATTACTTTTGTGTACATCTACACACCCTCTGATTTACTCTAGGTTACAATGTGAATACTTTGTAAAAAGCTGCTGTATTATACTTCTCAGGGGCAAGAAATAATGAGTATGGTGTTTTGGTTGCTTTTTGTTGCTATAGTAAACACTGTGCCCCCCAAAAAAATTGGGGAGAAAAGGGTTAATTTCACCTTAACACTTTGTAGTCCTTTATAAAAAGAAACCAGGGCATGAACTAAAGATAGGAATGTGGAATCATAAATGGAAGTAGAGAATATAGAGGAGTGCCGCTTACTCGTTGGCTTGCTTCCAAGCTCATGATCAGCTACAATTTCTTATAAAGGCCAAGCTCTCTTGCCTAGGGATGGCGCTGCCCACAGTAGACTGGGCCCTCCCACATCAATCAGCAATTGAGAAAATGCTTCACAGATGTCCTCACAGGCTAATCTGATGAAGACACCTCCTCAACTTCCCCTTTCCTAAGTAGGCCTAGCTGACAACCGGAAGGAGTTACCACACTTTTGAGACAGGAAAAATAAAAATTTTTGCAGTTCTAGAGATCAAGCATAAGGCTTTACATACATTAGGACCTTACATAGCCCTCTATACTAAGTTTACTCCTGAGCCATTAGAACAAATACTTTTGTTCACAGTTGGTTTGAATGTGCAATTGTTGAACCCTTGGACACAAAGAGCTGACTGTGCTTGATACTTATGGCAAGCTCCGGATGCAGCTAACAAAGTGGTGTCCTACATGGTAGTGAGACCAGACTTTCCCTCCCATTTATAGGGCCTATTCTGTAATGAGTTCTCTAGTATGGATTACCCCAGAATGCGGGTCACCAAGATGTGACTGTGAGGCCAGGAGAAAGGCTTTCCTGTGCTGTTTCTGGACCTTCACTTTTACTGCATTATCCCATGTGTCAAGAAAGATGGCTCTGAGAGAAGCCAAGAAGTTCTTAGCATTTCTGATGGATACCAGCAAAGTTGGAAGTGTAGGAATAGACAAAAGACTGTCATCTCATTACAGGTAAGGTTTCACCACATCTGATGCACATCTGAGCTGGCCTTTTTCTGAGACACTCCAGGTTAGAGGACTCATGAAGGAAGGATGCCTATCTCCAGACTGCAGGAGGGTCAACTTTACAACCATCACATTTCAAAGAAGCATCAATAGAATTCAAGCATAACTTATTTCCTGAATGCTCAGAAAATACACTCATTCTTTCTCAGGATAGCAGGCAGAGACGCAATAACCTTCATTCACCACTTAGAGCCCTAGGCATAGCAAAACCTGCCTTTAAAAAGTGAAGGCAGCTTAGCAAGTAGCATAATCACTAAGATTCTAGTACAGGAGGGAGGGGGGAGGAAATAGGCTCTCAATTTTTGGCATCTAATTTTTATTAAAGCAGAATAATGGTTGACATACTAAAGATAGACACAAAGAACAGCCAGGCCCGATTGGGAAAGGTCTGTGTGACAAACCAATGATTCTATCATCATCATCTGTAGCCAGTAACACCCAGGAAGAAAGCACTCAGGAAGCAGATGAACTTTTAAGGTCAGTCTTTCAAATCAAAGAGATCATAACCAAGCAAACTCAGCTGTTCTGGGGTTATAGCATTTCAAACCCCATAATCTTGAGACCCAAGGCAAGATAGAAGTAAACACATCCTCATGGGTTTCTTTGTTGCTGTAACAAAACTCTGATGGGGAAGAAAGGTTATTGTGTGTGTGTGTGTGTGTGTGTGTGTGTGTGTGTGTGTGTGTGTGTGTGTGTATGTGTGTGTGAAAGTACTTGTTTGTTTTGTTTTGTTTTTTTTTGGTTTCAAGTTACTGTCTCTCATTGAAGGAAGCTAAGGCAGGAACCTGGAGGCAGGAACTGAAGCAGAGACCATGGAGGAACTGGCTTGCTCCCTTAGCCTGCTCAGCTTGCTTCCTTATACAGTCCAGGACCATCTTCTCTGGGAGTCGTATTACCCACACCATGCTAGGTCATTCTATATTAGTTATTAATAAAGTAAATGGATCACAAACATGCTCACAGGCCAATCTGATGGAGGCAGTTTCTCAGGTATACTGCCTTCTTCCCATGTGACTCTAATCTGTGCCAAGTTGACAAAACCTAACTAGCACAGGATGACATTAGTATATCTGTTTGAGTGTTAGGTAACAAGCAGATATGAGTGACCCACAAATGCAGATGGAGTGCCTGCTGTGGGTCCATGCTGCGATATCAGAGGGAGAAGTTCCTTTGAGGAGAATAGGAGGAAGAAGGGCCCACACTAGCTGAGTTTTATAATTGCAGGCCACTTTATGTCCACTGATGTTTGATACAAATAAAAGTCAGGCTTAAGAGGAATTCTTTCTAGATTAATTGTCCTTGAATGTACCCCAAAGGAGCTGGGACCATAGACAAACTTGAGCATATGAGAGCTCTGAGTCAACTCAGTTGATCTACTTTGATAACTTTGTAAGTATCTATGCACAAGGAATTCCTCTTTGAAAGTGGATGTTGCTTTTCTGACAATTTCTCTCCTAGCTGCATAGGACAACACATACCTGGGTGGGCAGGGCTCTGTGTTACAGGCCTGACTCATTGCTGGAGGTCGGTGAACCATGTCACATAGGCTGTCATTGACAGTCTGCTGGGTCTGGATGTGTAAGCACACAGCAATGGCTTCTTGGTGGCCTGAAAGGTAGAAAGAAAACAACATACATACAGAACAACTCACCACACACAGAAGAAAGCAGGATCTTAGGATTTAAGGCCATCGCCCTTTTGATTGTATCAGAAGCCATCTGTGGGCAAACCCCAAGACTCCAGCCCTTAATACTTCTTCATTCACCTCTAGACACAGTCCCTCTACTCACTCTACTGAAAATCTACTGACCTAGAAGCATTTAGGAGCAACCTACACTCAGAATTTGCTGCTTGTCAAGGAAAGCTAGGTGTACCCCCACAGTCAAGATGTATCTTCCCATCATGCACAACAGTTTTCTAAGGGAAAACTTTCTATGTTCTGCCACATGGCATCATTTTTTCCTAGATCACCACATATTGACAAATCCAGTTATACTTTGAATAGTACAGTCTGAAAGCAATTAGTGATGCTAATTAACAGAAATGCCTCTCATTGTACAAGCACGTGATGTCTATGCTTCTAAATCTACTATAACTCATGAGGCCAAATAAGTGGCATTCCTATTTCCATTTTATTTGTGTAACAAAATAAGGAATTTAAAATTTAGAGAGAAATTAAGACTGAAATTATGGTAAAATAAAAACTGAAGATTAGGCCTGGGGAGAGGTTCAGCTAATGTGACCAGAATTTAGATCCCCAAACCCAAGTAAATGCTTAGTAGGTGCAGCCATCCATCTGAATTCCAGCCTTGGAAGGCAGAAAGCTGGGACCCCATAGCAACCTGCTTGAGGAGATAAGCTAAATCCATGTCCATGAGCTCTGAGTTTTATTGAAAGACTCTGCTTCAGTGAATAAGGTGGATGACTGATCAAAGATGATCCCTGAAATCACTTAGGGCCTCTGTATATCCACATATGTGTCCCCAGACATGTACACATGCACCACACACACACACACACACACACACACACACACACACACACATACACACACACACACACATACACACACACACACACACACACACACACACACACACACACACACACCCCTGCCTGAGACTGGAAAGGTAAAAATAGATAAATATGTTGAAAAAATCCTGAAAGAGTAAATTTCCTGCCTCTGGATTCAGGAGTCTCTGCTTATAATCTGGGGATTCCAGAATGTGACATGGACTTCACATGTAACAACAGCCCCTCATGTAAATGTGACCATTCACAGGCAGGCAAATTTTCCCCTGAGGCCAGACGCACAAATCTATGTGATTCCTAAAGCTAATACACTCAACCAGTTTTCTTTGTTGAGAGAAAAATGAAAAATTATTATAAACTTGAAGTATAACTCAAACTTTTGGTGAAAATTATCTAATAAAAACACAGTGGCTATTATTTGAAATATGTAAACATAACTATTATCATGTCTGCTGCACATTCCTCCATCAAGTTACAAGTTTGTGGCCCCTTTTCTGAATGCCATGTTTCAATTCAACCATTTTACAACATTTCCACAATCTAGTCTCGGCCAAAATACTTACAAGATGGATATTTCTTTTTTTGTTCAGTTCTCTCTGGTAAATTTCTCCCAACTGACTTCATCTGCATTGTTTTGCTCACCACAACGGCAGAGTGCCTGGGCAGGTACCTTCTCTGAGTCATTCAAACAAGCTCTGATTACCCCAAAATATAAGACATGGCCACAGCACAGGAACTCTGACTTTTATTTTGAAGTGTTAAATCCCTTATTAGCCTCCTAGGAGAATGGGTGCTCATTTCCTAATAGATTTTCTTTTAAAAAAAAAAATCTAAGAAAACTGAAGGCATATTCAATTTTAAATGAATTTTTAGAGAATATATTCAGAATATTCAGGAACATTTTATGGAGGCAGACTGGGGGAAGGTTTTAGAGCACAATTTGAGATTGTTTGGACGCAAGTTACAATACCCAGGACATTATTTTTGTCAACAGAAAAAAGTTCTAAAAATCTACTAAATAATTTGGAATATTTATTGGTCTAAAATATATTTTCTAAAAGTGGCAGCCACAAAGTATTTCCTAGACAACATTTTGATCCAACAACCTGATTTTAGCATTACTTCTAGAGGAGGTTTGATCAAATAGTTATCTTTAAGACAAAAAAAGGTAAAATTTAAAGTTTATCAAAATAAGTACATCTTATTCCTAACAAACTTCAGGTCACTACATTTACATGCTTAGAACATGTAACTAATGTTCTCAGTGAAGTTTACATAATAAATTCCTTCTGTTGCATGAGGATATATTCCTCAGGCTTGATTTCTGCAGTGTTTTGATACACACACACACACACACACACACAGAGTCATATGCCCATGACAAGGAAACATTCACAGAAATATATTACTGGGAAATCTTTCACTGTGAAAACATCCAGTGTCCTTGCAAAACCAGGAGAGAGGTGACATCTCCAATGATATCACATTATGAGGCCCACATAATGTATGTGACGGCACATGGCCACATCTATATAAACATGCATATAAAAATATATACTCGAAATCTTCAACAAGCAATAAGTAAATGATGAATATGAAAAAAAGATTCTTATAGTGGGAACAGATCTAATTAAAAATAAACATAGCCAGGAAAATAGCGGCACACTCATTTAATCCCAGCATTTGGGAGGCAGAAACATCAGATATTTTTGAGTTTAAGGCCAGCCTGGTCTACAATGTAAGCTCCAACCCAGCCAGGGATACATAGTAATATCTCATATCAAAAACCTAACAAACCAAAAACCCCAAAGAAGAAACATGTTTCTTTTTGTTGGTTTTGATCAGTCTGAATTAGGCTACTGACACATTCATATCACACCCTCACTTATAAGGGGTGTATGTATGATATGTGTCTGTGAGGTATGTGCGCGCTAAGTATGTATGTTGTATATGTGTAATATTTGTGTGGGATGTGTGTATGTACACACCTGGGATCCTACTGAAAAAATCAGCTAGTCTGATGAAGTGCAGACTACCATAACCCTTCGGTAATAAGAAGAAAAGAAACAGAGAACGCAAGGGACCCAGAGAAGTTCAAAGAACAGTGTCACACGTTAGCATACACATCAATCAGTGTCCCTCACAGGTGGCTTCTTTTCAGAAAGCTGAAGACACCGTTGTTAAAGATTAAACGCTTTTGAATGCTGCTTGGCCTTGTGATGGACATCAGAAATATCACATGAACTTGACAGGAAATGACCAATTATATCAAGAGTAGCTGGGAAAAAAAACTACAGCTCGTGGCCTGTCAAGATTTGAAGGGATCTGGAAAGAGCCAAACAGTGATGGCTAATGTACCGTGTCAGGAACACATCTCCACAGGGAGCATGTGAAAATGAGTCCAGACTGAACTGATTCAACTTCTATTTGCTTTCACTTGTAGGACTCATCAAGAGAAGGAGCCATGTTCTATATGCCAAGAGTATGCCAGTGTTCAGGTTTCCGAGACGTGTAAAAGGAGGCCTCCAAGATCTTAAACTTAGAGGTAGAAAAGTTAAGCTTTGGGCAAACACGTGACAGTTTGGGGGAACACTGAATCATGTGCTTTGGAGATCAGAGACATGGCTTGTGTTACAGGTTCAGAAAGGCTAAAATCCTAATGAGACGAAATGGATTTCTAGGAATGGGGGGGGGAGGGGCAGCGAGTGAGAGAGGGAAAGAACTGGAGGCAGCTAGGGCCCTCGTGTAGCCAAGGCTGACCTCAAACCTACTAGCAAAGGACAATCTTGGATCTCCTTGCCTCTATTTCCCAAGCACTGGATCTACAGGCATGCCCCACTGCGCTTGACTCAGCTAAGGGTTCTTTCTCTAAATTCCACAAGGACAGCTCCGCAAACAAAATGGTAGCTCTGCAGTAGCATGGAGTAAGGGATGTGCCACTTAGCTGGGCTCTGTGCCAAGGTGGCAGCATTATGGAGCAGAGCTCAAGGATGGGTGCATTCAGAAACTGAAATAGACAGGGAAGGGGAAGATGGTCAAGGACACTGGAGGGCACTGAGAATTCAGTCTCAAGGGTGAGGAGTTGAGTCACATTGGCTGGCCTTGAGTTCTGTCACCTACTAAGGCATTCCAAGCCATTAGCCTGAGACCCTCAGGAAGAGTGGAGTATGCTCAGGAGCCAGCAGCTCAGAAGTAGCTGCTTCTTTTGGTTTCTGACCACCAGAAGGTATTTAGGGACTTAGCCCACTGCACAGCAAGTGGCTGGCTGGACAGCTAAATCAAGTTATAGGACAGGGTATTGGGGTCCTGGATCACCAGGGAAACTGGGGCTCTTTCTTGTTTGTAAAATTTCTAGCTTTCATGATTTTTATGTTTTCTTTAAAATCAATTGTATGTGTGTGTGTGTGTGTGTGTGTGTGTGTGTGTGTGTGTGTGTGTGTGTCTACATGTATGTACTCACACAGACACAGATGACTACAAAGGCCAGATATCAACCTTGGTGTTGTTTCCTAGGAGCCATCCACCTTGTTTCTGAAACATGCTTTTCCACTGACCTGAGGGATCACTGATTAGATTAGATTCATTGGCTACTGAATCCCTGGAATCCACTTGTCTCCTCCACCCACACCACCATGCCTGGCTTTTACATAAGGACTGGGGATCAAATTCAGCTGAAAGAAAATGGCCCCCAAAGGGAGTGGCACTATTAGGAGGTGTGACTTTGGTGGAGTGGGTGTGGCCTTTGTGGAAGGAGTGTGTCACTGTGGAGGTGGGCTCTGAGGTCTCATACATGCTCAAGCCACACCCAGTGTCTCATGATACTTCCTGTTGCCTGCAAAATGTAGAAATCTTAGTTACTTCTCCAGCACCATGTCTGCCTGCATGCTCCCATCCTCCCTGACATGTTGATAATGGACTGAACTTCTAAACTGTGACCCTCAATTAAATGTTTTCTCTGTAAGAGTTGCTGTGATCATGCTATCCTCTCACAGCAATAGAAACCCTAAGACATCAGGTTTTCCTGCTGCAGCCAGCTCTTTACTTAACCATGCTTCTAGCTCCTTGCGAGTTATTTTCATCCATCCACTTTAAGCAGAAAGATAGAAAGAAAACAGCTCTTAGACACTGGCTCCTCGCTAATTTATTCCTTTAAAATTCCTTAATACTTAAATAATCTCACATTTCACACCCCCATCTAAGGACAACCTGGCTACATATACCAGTTATTCTCTATGCCTAGCCTGGCCATGCATGTCATCTATCCACACACAACCATCCACCCATCATGAAGATGAACATGCTCTGTACTGGTTCCCAGCCCAGTACAAACAGAAACATTTTCTCAGGTTGTATCTTACTGACCATCACAACAGCTCTAAGCAATCTCAGGCTGCCTCATTATATGACAGTGAAGACAGCGAATTCTATGTAAGATTGCTTCCATGATATATCTATTTTGCATTTTCTAGCTTCTTCCATATCAACCCCTCTTGGTGAAGCAGGTTCTTAGGTCAAAGGTACTGTTTTAGTCACTATAACTCCCAAATATAAAAGAAAAAAAAAACATAGTTTTGATATTGAATAAATTCATTTCTTTTAGACTTTTGCTAATTTGCATATCTGGCTTGTGTGACACAGACACACCCTTTGCAATAGAGCACATATCTACCCCTCAGGAAGGGGTTTGAATACCTCCCAAACATGTTGCGGTGCAGGGTGTAAAGCCAGCATACTCCCAGTCATACGTCATCTCACTGTTCTTTTCCTGGAGAGGGCCACCCAGCTCTTCAGACACAGGACTCTGGTCACAGGCTTCAAGGAGGCAAGGTCGCTCAGTGGGCGGCTTGGGGCCTTCACACTCCTCCTCAGGGAGTTCAGTCTCTGTCTGTGTGAAAGTGAGGAGTACCAGACACCTCACCTCACGCATCTGAATGCCTGGCCCACACGTGCTGCTGCAGGCCGACCAGGGTTCTGGGATGAACCTGAGAAACACCAGAAGCCAGGAGTCACATGTGGGCCATAAGAGAAATGCTGTGGTTCTGATGACTACCAATTATGTAGTTAACATGTTTTGAAATCTTCAACCAGTAGAGAATTCCTCATTAAAGACACACTACGTTTGCCTCCACACAAAATCAGAGTTCCATGCTAAATCACTACAGTATTTCCTAAGATGTAATAAATAAGCCACCATTTAGAGATAATTACATGATTTCATTTACAGGATGGGTATTTTCACCAGTCTTTACTCCATCAGTGGTTGGTGAGCTCCTCCTTTGTTAACAGGGGACGTAGTGTTGAGCCTTCTCCAGATTTAAGAGCTCAGGTTCTGGGAAGGCAGATGTGTACGCAAAGAGGGTGAAGCTGTGATGTCCCTCTTTCGTGGTTAACAAGTACTTGGGCTTTTAAATGTTCTTGAGCACAGGTGGGAATGTGCAAACTGGCTTCAGAGTGAAACATTTATTCATATGGGTTGCCAGACTCTCAAATCAAATTCAGTTGATTATAATTGTCCTTGCAATAGCCTATCAGCTACAAATGACTTTTTTTAGTTTGACATGGTTGGCAATGAAAGGGGATAATACTCTGTGACACATGATAATGAAATAGAATCCACATTTCAGTGTCTACACTGAAAACCATACCTGAGACATACTACCCACATTGGTAAAGCTCCTATTTATGGCTCTTTTTCTGCTACTGAGCAGAGCCGACTGTTTACAAGAAGTCCTTTATTCTTTGTACCATATGACCCTTTTCAGAAAATATTTCTAATCCTTGCACACATTCATTAAAAAAATAGGTTCAGTAGGGACATATACATGTAAGATTCTCTGAAGTAATGCTCTGTATCACAGGATATTAAAAAAAATTTTGATAGAAGGGTGGGGGAGATGACTTAGTGAGTAAAAACGCTTGCTGTCTGAGCCTTACAACCCAAATTTTGAGCCCTAGAACCCATGTACAGAGTTGGACGCGGCAGTGGCTGCCCTAGCAACTTCTGTGGCAAAGTGGGAAAGGAGAATGACCCAGATGCTCCCAGGCCAGCTAACCTGTGGAAGAGACAAGAGAGACTCCGCCTCAAACAAGGGAGAAGGTGATTTCATGTCTCCTCCACATAAGCTCTGTGACATGCATACATGTACTTACACACACACACACACACACAATTAACATAAAAGAAAATAAAGAGATAGATGAAAGAATTTAGTTACAGATCAAGGATCAAGTTTGGAAAATTCAGGACTGAGTAATGTCAGTCAACAGGTTTATTTACACCAACACCTCCCCTAAGACTCTGATATTTGACTTCACAGTATACCAAATGAGATAAACACAATGTGAATCACTGTACAAACAAAACTCAGACTCCAATGTGTCAAACACTGTCCATCTGCTAGATAGCAGGAGAAGTGAGAAGCTACTGCTGAGGTGTCGAGATGCAGTTCCCAATATTAATGTTCCAAACGTACTAAGCCTCCTAACAGTGTATCTCCAAAATTAGGTGACTCTCCCCTGGGAGCCCATAGCCATGCTTGGGGGTGCAGCTTTTATCCTTGCAAGGATTGATGTCTCAATCTGATAACCCCCAAACTTCTATCTACCTTGAAGTCTCTTTTCCATTCTCTCAAATTTTGCTTCAAATTAGTTGATGTCCAAACTGTTTTCTGGTGTGAAATAAAGAAACTCAGCTTCATTTGAAAAGCCATTTATGAAGAGAATTGCTCTCCCTGCCAAAAACTGTCCAAACTCATTAAGAGTGCCCTATAAACAGATAGGACTTGTGTATACACTATGTCCCATAACACAGATTATTGAAATTGCCACTTTGAGGGTTACAGTAAGAGGGAGCTTAGGTAAGCAAATATGGAAGAAAATTGAGACAGTAACACAAAACAAAAAGAGTTTTCAAAAATAAAATAAGAAAAAACACATCTTGAAAAGGTAATTATCTTCCAGGAAGACATGATAAAAATTTTCAACATCGAAGCCTAAAGATGTAGGCAGCATAGTAGCTTCCCCACACATTCTCATTCTGTAACTGCCCGGATATGTGATTACCCCACAGTCTGTAACAAGAAGGACTGAAGCTCAAGTGAGGTTACTAAGGTTACAAATTTAGAGATAATTCTGTAGTATCCTGGAGGACCCAGGCTCACCATGCAGGCCTTCAGAAATAGGAGTTTCTCAGGTTAAAGTCAGAGGGCTGGGTGAACTGGAGATGAGAGGCCTGTCTTAAGGCCTGAGAAGCACTCAACTCCTGCTGCTGATCCAAAGATGGAAGAGGCCACATGTCACATAATGCAGGGGGTCTCTTAAAATGAGGACAACCCTCCAACAGGCAATAAAGAAATAAGGTTTCTACTCTACAACCTTAAGGTACAACAAAGAAGAAAAGAATTAAAAAACAAATAAATATAGAAGAAGTAAACTTTCATGAAGCCCAGAAAGATCTAGACTATAGAGTCTCTGATTGGGCCGGCAAGATGGCTCTGTGGGTAAAGGCGTTTGCTGCTAAGCCTGACAACATGAGCTCAACTTCTGGGACCCATGTGGTGGAAAGACAGAATCAACTGCATGTTGTTCTCTGACATGCACACTCATGCTGTGGCACATGTGCATGACCATGCATAAACACCCACCCGCATGCACGCACACATGTGTGCACACACATGCACACACACATGCACATGCACACACACGTGCACACACACACATGCACACGCCCATGTACACACACACACATGCATGCACACATACACATACACACAAATAAGCCTTTATTGTTTGTCAGTGTTACTGAAACAAAGGCATATCTAGATTTGTTTTAGAGAAGTATTCTGATTTTAGTTACATAAAAATTCAAATGGGCAAATATTTAAAACAATGGAAGAATGGATGTCAATAAGAGGAGAAAATGGGATTTAGCATAAAAGTAAAAGGGCAAAGAAAGAAGGTATCGATCGGGGAAAATATGAATGAAGGTTGGGCGTGGTGTCGCACACCTGTAACACCAGGAAAGCGGTGAGTTTGAAGCCAGCCTGGGCTTTACCCTCTGCCAGTTGATATCTTGTCTCAACAAAGAAACAAACAAAATTGTTCTCTAATCAAAAACTAAACCAAATAGGCAAGGTATCATGGTTTGAAATGTATCTGATTGTTAAATTAAAATGAACTGAAAACTTTTGGAAAAAAAAGAATTCAATAAAACAATTCACAAATATATCCATGTACAAATTGGAAACATATATACATAACATAAAACGGCCAATTTCCCCAGAATTCAGCTAACACAATGTACATCTTACATATATTATTTAAGATAATTGTCATATTATCTTTTAATTTTACAAGTATGAAAAGCCAACCCTTAGAAATTTAAGAACAGTTCCATAATGTTAGGGGCTTATAAATGAAAAATTTATGCAAATTTATGCAGGTGCACAAGTGACAGATGGACATATATACTATAATCCAAACTATGCAGTGCTAGGCAAAGGCCCAGTAAGATGGCATAGCAGATAAAGATGCTTGCTGCCAAGCCTAACTCAGCCTGAGTTCAATTCCTAGGTCCTATACTGTGTAAGGGGAGAACTGACTCATGGAAGTTGTCTTCTGATCTCCACACACATGTGCTATGGCACACACATGCCCATAAGCACACACTAATATGTGAGTAAATTTTAATTCTTTAAAAAATTTGAAATATTGAATATTCTGAGCCCAAAGATCTGAACAATTTGAAAGGACACTCTCCACCCTGGAGCAGGAGACTCAGAACTGCAAAGACCATTGCTTTCCTAAACTGGTCTAATTTGGATCTAAAACTTGATGTTCTTAGAGTTGGGAGCCAAGAAGACAGAAAAGTATCTTAAAGTTTTATGAAAGATCGAGAACATCTATGAATACCTTTAAGAGAAGAAGAAATTATAGAGTAATTGTCTAACCTGATACAAAAGAATAGAATTTAAAAGTTAAAATTTGAAATTAGAGATGATGTGATTAAACAGTTAAAGGCACTTGCTGCTCTATAAAAATTAATTTACTTTTGTTTTTATTTTATGGGTATCATGTTTTGCCTGCATATATATCTATGCACCACATGCATGCAGTGGTTCCAGAGGCAGAAGAAGGTATAGGACACCCTAGTACTGACCCTTGGGTGCTAGGAATCAAACCTGGATCATTTAGAAGAAAAGCTAGTGGTTTTATATGTTGGGCCATTTCTATAGCTCCCAATGCTATCTAATTCTATTTACCCTCTAGCTCTTGCAGAGGACCCAAGTTCAGTTCCCAGCATTCACACCATGACTCACCACATCTGTAACTCCAGTTCCAGGGAATAATACACAGTCTTCTGGCTTCCTGGAGCACCAGGGGCACAAGTGACAGATGGACATACATGCAGACAAGACAATCATAGACATAAGCAAATCCAGAAATATATTTCAAAAGGATAGAATAACTCAGGGTAACTGTAACCAAGCAAAGATCTGTATGACAAGAATTTTAAGTCTTTGTAGAAAAAACATTGAAAAATACATCAGAAAATTGAAAGATCCCCATGCTAGAACCAACATAATAAAAATGGCAATCTTATCAAAAGTAATCTACAGATTCAATGCAATCCTCATCAACATCCCAACACAATTTTTTACAGATTTTGAAAGAACAATATTAAACTTCATATGGATAAACAAAAAACCCAAGATAGCAAATACATAAATAAATAGATAGATAGATAGATAGATAGATAGATAGACAAATAAATAAATAAATAAATCCTGTATAACAAAGAAACTTCTAGAGGCATCACCATCCCTGATTTCAAGCCCTACTATAGAGCTACAGTAATAAAAAAACAAACAAACAAACAACACCAGCTTGGTACTGGCATAAAAACAGACATGTGGATCAATGGAATCAAATTGAAGACCCTGGCATTAATCCACACACCTATGAACACCTGATTTTTGACAAAGAGGCCATAACTATACAATGGAAAAAAGATAGTATCTTCAACAAATGGTGCTGGCATAAATGGATGTTAGCACGTAGAAGAATGCAACTATTTCATTATCCATCGCTATATACAAAATTGAAATCTAAGTGAATAAAAGACCTCAACACAAATCCAGTTACACTGAACCTGATAGAAAATAAAGTAGGAAGTAACCTCCAACTCATTGACACAGAGTCCACTTCCTAACTGTAACACCAGTAGCACAGACACTGAGAGCAACAATTAATAAGTGGAACCTCCTGAAACTGAGAAGCTTCTGTAGGCAAAGGACACTGTCAATAAGACAAAATGACAGCCTACAGAATGGGAAAAGATCTCCACCAACCCTACATCTGACTGAAGGCTGATCTCTAAAATATATAAAGAAATAAAGAAACTAGATATCATAATGCCAAACAATCAAATTTTAAAAATGGACTATAGATTTAAACATAGAATTCTCAAGGGAGAATCTCAAATGGCTGAAAGACACTTAAGGAACTGCTCAACATCCTTAGTCATCAGGGAAATGCAAATCAAAATAACTTTGAGATACCATTTTAAACCTATCAGAATGGCTAAGATCAAAAACACTTAATGTTGGACAGGATGTAGAGCAAGGGATCTCTGCATCTGCTTGGTGATTCAACACTCCTACACTGTTGGTGGGAGTGCAAACTTGTACAGCCACTGTGTAAATCAGTATGGTGACTTCTCAGAAGAATGGGAATTAATCTACCTCAAGATCCAATGATACCACTCTTGGGAACATTCCCAAGGGATGCTCAATTATACCACAAAGACATTTTCTCAACTATATTCACAGCAGTTTTATACATAATAGCCATAATCTGGAAACAACCTATATGCCCCTCAATGGAAAAACAGATAAAGAAAATGTGGTACATTACTCAGCTATAAAAAAAAAAAATGGCATCATGAGATTTGCAGGCAGATGAATATAACTAGAAAATATCATCCTGAGTGAGGTAACCCAGACTCAAAAAGATAAACGTGGTATGTACCCACTCATAAGTAAATATTAGATGTAAAGCAAAGGATAACCAAAATGCAACCCACAGTTCAGATAAGAGATAATAAGGAGGATCCTAAGAGAGACACATAGATAGCCCTGGAAAGGGGAAGTAGATGATATCTCCTGAGTAAACTGGGGGTTAGGGGAGGAAATGGAGGGGAGGGGATAGGGGATGAGAACATGGGGGAATGAGATGGTCAAGTTTGGGGAGAACAATGAAGGAGATATCTTGGTAGAGACATTATTGGGTAGGGAGAAACCTGGTGCTAGGGCAGTTCCCAAGAATCCACAATGATGACCCCAGCTTAGGCCACTAGCAATACTAAAGAGAGTGCCTGAACTAGCATACCCCAGTAATCAGATTGGTGAATACCCTAGCTATCATCATAGAGCCTTCATCCAGTAACTGATGGGAGCAGATGGAGAGATCCACAGCCAAGCACCAGGCTGAGCTCCAGGAGTTAAATCAAAGTGAAGGATGAGGGATTATATGAGCAGGGGTGGGGGGTGTCCAAGATCATGATGGGGAAATCTACAGAAACAACTGAACCAAGCTAGTGGGAACTTACAAACTTTAGACTGACAGCTATTGAGCCTGCACGGACTGAACTAAACCCTCTGCAAAAAGGAGACAGTTATATAGCTTGGTCTATTTGAGGGGCCCCTGGCAGTGGGATAAGGATCTCTCCTTGGTGCATGAACTGTTTTTTTTGTTGTTGTTGTTTTGGTTTTTTTTTTTTTTTGGAGCCCATTACTTGCGATAGAACACCTCACCTTGCCCAGCCTTGATGCAGGGGTAAGGTCTTGCTTGCTCCTGCCTCAACTGAATGTACCAGGCTTTGCTGACTCTCCATGGACAGACTTACCCTTTCTAAGGACGGAATTGGGGGTGTGGGTCAATGGGGGAAGGCTGGGGGAGCAGGAGGAGGAATGAGAGGGGGATCTGTTGTTAGTAGGTAAAATGAATTTTAAAATTCTTAAGAATATGATATGGAATATTAAAGATCTTTTAAATAAAAAATGACAAGAATTAAGAAAGATAAAATAACTCAAATAATATGGTATTGGAAATAAAATATTAACTCACTAATGACATTTAAACATCAAAGCGGGGGCATTTGGGATTATTCACCTATGCTCAGGCAATCATTTAAATTTTTGAAAGAAATTAAGTTGTGCTAATTTTTATAAACCACATAGTAATGTGAAACCTTCCATGAACCAAAGTTCAGTATAAAAAATATTAAATGGGGGAGGATATTTTTTCAAAGATAATTTTTCAATGATAACCAAATGGGAAAGAAGGGAAGCTTTAGTGTTACCGGTGGGGAAGTGGGCACCGAGTTTCTGAAAGGAGATGGCAGCAGAAAAGCCTTCAGTGAACCTGTCCTTTGGTCCAGAAATCTCACCCTGAAGGGTTAGATAACCTTACTGGATAACCACAAGCTTGTTACTTAAGATTTGCTGCAGTTTGGTTTCTTGTGGTAAATTAACTGGAAGCAAGTTGCCAACAACAACGTAGAACAGTGGTGATTTCGCCATTTTCCTGGCTAATATCCTTCAACATCTACTGTTTCCAGATAAAGTCCAAGCTCTTTATTGAACCTGGGATACCACAAACATCTGCCACTTTCTGCCATTGCTGACCTCCTTTGTCTATACACAGAGATTCCCAACATCCAGAAAACATGGGCCAGCCACGAGACACCCATCCACTTCCCCACATATCTGCCATGCAATACTTATGACATCTTTGGGACATGAGAATCTCAGTTCACCAAATCATCCTTCCCATAAAGCTGTCCCTGACATCTAACAATTCCTAATGTCATAACAGTGTTGTAGTTTGAATGTAGTTGACTCCCCATAAGCTCTTAAGGATGGCACTATTAGGAGATATTTCTTTGTTGGCGTATTATGGCCTTGTTGAAGGGAGTATGTCACTGTGAGGGTTGATTTTAAGGTCTTACATATACCCAAGCCAGGGCTTCAGACCATTTCATGTAGCCAGCACCATATCTGCCTGTACACCACCATGCTCCCTGACATAATGATAATGGTCAGAACCTCTGAACTGGAAGCCACCACCCCAATTAAATGTTTTATTTTATAAAAGTTTGTGTGCTCATGCTGTTTCCTCACAGAAACCCACACTGAGACAAATACCAATACACCAAAATATATCATGATCTCAGAATTCCATTGTAACTTGGGATAGAAGAAACTGGAATTCCTGCCAGCTGACCAGAAACTGAAGCCCCTTCTCTTGTACAACCTGAACTTCCCTACCCAAAATGCTTGGCACCAAAAGTTCCTCAAATTTTGGATATTTTTTAAATTTCAGAATATCTGCTACACATCATAAAATATCCCAAGGATAGACTCAGGTCTGAACTGGTTTCCTAGATATCTTATGCATGAAACCTGAAGGTAATATGTAATTTTAAGTGTATCTGAATTTTGACTGGGACCAATTGTAGGTCATCGGGTATCATGTTCCTTATACATTCTCAGAATTTGGCTTATTTTGTAATTTGTTCATATTGACTAGAGTTGCCTAGCTGCTGTGATGGCCCAGGCCAGTCTATAGGTTTTCAGCACCTTGGCTTACAAGCCCCTGAATGAAGACAATCATAACACATAGCTCACTGTAAACTAAATGACTATTAACCCCCACAAGCACACTTAGAATCTGATCTTTCCCCAAAGAAGCCTTCTGACTTAGTCGTGGTTAGAAAAACAGATTCCTAAAACACAGCCTGACTTAGTTTCACCAAATACAATTTCCACTCACAGCCAAGCCAAAATAGCAGTGAAGAAAACACACAAGTGTCTCAGTCTATCTTATTCTTTTAGTTGTAAAATGGAACCAGAGTAACAAAAGCACCAGGATGTCAGAGACCCATAGAGCAACAGAAGGCTCCCGGGTGGAATTTAAAAGTGTGACAGTGGATGAGAAGGCAACAGCCATGTTGACTGAGAACACATTCCACAGCTAACAGCCAGGAAGCTCAGGTGGCAGTTCCCTCGGCTTCGCTGAATAAACTCTATTTATTTTTAATTTTTCTAATTAAAATAAAGGTCTTTTGAACACCCACTCTCTACACCAATTCAGAGTTCGGCCTTGGTGAACCACCGTGGTGGTGGGAGTATTTAGACTTTCCAGGCTGGCTTGGCAGGCTTTCTTCGAAGGATGTGAAATACAGCCGGGATCATCTTCTCACTTATTGTCAACAAGTAAGCATCCCAGACCACAAAAGACAGTTGTCATAAAAGGGAGAGCTGGAAGCTGAAATATGCTGCGGTTTTGTTTGGAAATGAAGGCAATGAACAGAATCAGAAGTGGAAGCAAAGTAAAAATGTGACAGGATCCAGCCAAGAGCAGGCCAGCCAGTGCCAGGCAATAAGAAAATACAGGAGGATTGCATAGAGACCCCAGACCAGGAGAAGGCAGGGCTGGGGTAGAGACCAGGCAACAGGTGTAGGCAGTTCGTAGTTCCACAAAGTGAGGAGAACACAGAGTCCCTTCAGGAGCAAAGAGCACCTCAGGTTTGCTTTGTGATTGAGAGAAGGGGAACCCCTATCTGAGTCAGATGGTGCTGGCAGAAATATAGGCTTGGAACAGAGATGGGAGGAGGAACCCACTATAGCTACAGCTACTGTTATGTCTACTAACTCTTTAAAATGAACAGCATTTTCTGCACTTTGGAGGGACCCAAGGGACACCTGACCTGTTAGTTCTAAAAATTGTATTTATAGCTTGCCCTTTGATTTCTATTGCTGTTGTAACACACGAGGACAAAATGCAATATGGGGAGGGAAGGGTTTAAATTTCCATGTCCCCATCAGTCTATCATTGAGGGACAAAGCAGGAACCCAAGTATGACAGGAACCTGGAGGCAGGAACTGAAGCAGAGACCATGAAGGAATGCTGCTTGCTGGCTTACTTTTCACAGCTAGCTCAACTTGTGTTTTTATACTACACAGGACCACCTAAAGGGTTAACAACCCCCCATACGGTGGGCTGGGCCCTCCAACATCAATTATTAATCAAGAAAATGTCATACAAGCTTGCCGACACACCAATATGATGGGGACATTTGCTCAATTGATGACTCTAACTTGTACCAGTTGAAAAAACCTAAGCCAGCTCATGCTCCCTACACCTCTAGAGGAGCCTGGAGTGTTTGGTAAAAACACAGGTGATGCTAAGTAGGGCAACACTTAGAAAGCAGAGGGTCATTACTAAAGAATTATTTATTTGTAATATATCATATAAGAATTAATATTTATTGAGGGGTATATAAGCACTCATGATATAATTTGAACCTTAAGGCAATTCTTAGAAAGTGGAACTGTCCCTCACTAGATCTGCTCCCTGAGAGCACAGGAACAAAACAGGAAGGAAGGTCAGTGTGCCCCAGGTCTCAATAAGGTCTGGCCATGCCCCATTCAGGGTTCTGATACCCCAAAGCTATGCCTCTAAGCTTTCCCAAATAATGCCTAAATCCCACTACAGGTCATGAGTTCAAGGCCAGAAAAATCAACAGGACACTCCTGACTGAATTAACAAACAAAACATAGAATGGAAATGATCACAATCTGGGGTTGGGGAAGTAACAGGGACTGTTCAATAGGCACAGAGTTCATGATTAAAATGACGAGAACACTCTGGACAGGTCAGACAGCAGTGTGAATGTTAGTGATGCTGGACTGTGTGCTTTCAAATGGTGAGAGTGTCAAGCCTTGTGTTTGAGTATAAAACCACGGGGAGAGGAAAAAACGCATTACTGTTGCAGACAGGAAAAAAATGGGGATAACTCACTTCCAATGTCTGGCCCAGAGTTTACTACAACTTTTCTGTGTTTGTCTTTACATTTTTGGAAAAGGGTCTCACATTGTAGCTCAAAATGGCCTTGGAACTCACTATGCAGCTCAGACTGGCCTCGAACACAATCTCACAATCTGAGTGCTACAATTAGAGATGTGAGCCACCAGGCTCAGCTTCACTACACCTTAAAAAATAGCCCAACGGAGATTGATAGAAGTGGTATGAGGAACACATTTTTAACTCATAATTTTTTAAGCTTGCTTCCCTTTTAGAGAGACACACACTAAAGTATGCAAAAGTGCTCTGATATAACACCCTGTGTTTGGTCAGTGGGTGGCACAGGTGTGGTACTGATGGTGTGGAGAAAGCAGAAGTAATGTTGAGGGGCTCACTGTGAATGCAGGGGTGTTCTTTGTTCACTGTGCTGCCCTTCTGTGAGGTTTGAAATTCTCCATAATAAAACACCTTCAAAAAAATGTGTAGGTCTGGTGGCAAGGGAAGGCTGAAAACGGGGTAGAAGGCAGTGGCAGCGTGCTGTATGTAGGTCACCATCTGAGAGTCCCATGCAAACACTCTGCTGTCTTTGACTCTGCAACCCTGGGGACCATTCACATGCAGCATCCACAGTTCCATCTGTGGTGGTAGTCAGGCCTGCCCATGGGGACTCATTAGGTCAAAATTGAGTTGAAGTAAACCAGTGTTCTTGGCCAAAGGGAACTAAGTAATCTGCACTTCTCTGGGTCTCCCTGATGGGCTGGATCATGCTCCTGAGGACAATGACAAAGAGGAGTTTTGAGACAGGAGTAACAGGTTAGTAAGGGACCCGAAAACAACAGCCTATGAAAAGTGTTGAGATGGTAAGGATGATGGACTTAGAAAAGATAAGTTCTTAGGACCCATGACAGGCTTCTTCCAAGTTAGCAAAGTGAGGGATAAACCATAGGAGCAACTGGTTCAGAAAATGGACATTAGAAGGAGCTATATTTTGGATCAAGAGGAGAACATTATCTGTTCAAATGTGGCAGTATAGATAGATCCAGAAGCAACTTGAACTATAACAAAGTATTTGTGTTGTTCAACTACACTAAGCTGTGTCCCAGAGTAGTGGCCCCCGCCCACTGCTGAAGGTGTTGAGTGATTTTAAAGAAGAGTCCCAGAGTGCTGTAGAATAGGAAACAGGCCATGGCACTATAAGAATTGGAGCTATGAACTACCATTATGAACTATGGGCCTTCTATAAGACTTTGCCTTTCTATTTGGTTCTCTCTATTTGTAAAAGAAGCAGGTTGGAGTTGACATCTCAGGGAAACAAGCCAGATGGCTCTTGATTCTCTTTCCTGTCCCATCTGTGAATTTCTCTCTTTGCAACTTGTCAGCATTCCAGACTCTCAACTGCCCACTGCGGGATCAGCTGTCCTGTCCAATTACTCCAGTCTATCATGGGTGCTGCTGTTCTGATGGACTCCTGGGCTAGACATCTCAGTCTCTTTGCTTCCTCTTTCTCTTAGGTTGCTCGCTCGCTCTCTCTCTCTCTCTCTCTCTCTCTCTCTCTCTCTCTCTCTCTCTCTGCCTCAAGAATGCTTCTTTAATTTGCTCTTGATTCTGCAAGTCTGTTGACACCATTATAATAAGCTGGCCTCATCACAGAGCATGCAAACAGTAGCTGCTGATTTCTGAATTAAAATGAACCCCGGAGAATCAGGCCACACCTGCCCCCTTTATATACACAGAGAAGAATGAGCCACCAACACTGAACGGTTAGGTCACATGCTTCATAGTGGTGGTTCATAGCTCTAGTCCACCCACCAACCCCAGGACTTCTCAGGCCACCCTGGTGTATTTCAACATCATTAGTTTTACAGAGATTGGCCATGATTTAAGCTCAGGACAGTTGGTTTATTTGTACAATACTATGATGGTCTTTGGTTAAACCACATGTGCACATCCAAGACCTATCCCCCAACTTGTCCCTGTGAGAGAACAAGGGTCTGCTTTGAGTTAGAGAACACAATCTTTTCCGTGCTTCTCACACTTGCTGCCAAAGCAGGACTGCTGAATTGTGAAATAAAGAGAATCCCTAGCCAGCTCAGGCTCTCTGGAGTCCGTAAATCCAGGCCATTTGGATGGTAAATGTATCACTGAACTCCAATGAGTACAAAAATGACATATATCATGTAAACTGGCCGTGCCCTGATTATGTCTGTAAAAGGCCCTGGACTCACTTTGGTTCTTCTGTGGCTATTCTGGTCTCTTCTAGCTCTTGTGCTTGTTTCTGCCAAGGTAATTTAGCTTCCACTGGACTTTTTTCTGGGAAAAAAGAAAACAATGAATTTAATTACTATCAATCATTAAGGACTTTGATACATGCTTGTTATTGACTGGAGAGTTCATTAACATTGGGATTATACTTTTCAAGTGCACAGTACATTTTCTTCTGGAATGAATAAAATTCCTGTCATTTTAAAAAATTAACACATTGCAAAATGCAACCAAAGTGATCCCTGTTATATAGCTGAATGTGGTTGAACATCCAAAAGTTAAGCAAATGCCTTATATAACTCAACACTCCTTTCTGTTCTTTTTATATTGAAGCTCTTATTCCAACAATATCAAAGTCTTCCTTTTGCCACAAATTCTTCTTGTCTCTTGAATTAATAAATTAATAGAGAAAAGCAAATATCGAGAGGCCAATGAAGTGGAAAGATGAGATTCTGTGTGTGGCTTACAGATTCCATTGTTACCATGGGAGATGAAAAACATCTACATGGGCATGGAAGGGACAGTTGCTCTGCCCTTCTGTCCTTTGAGGCTTCCATGACAGGAGGAGTGAGATAATCCAGTTGTGAAGAATTTGGAGACATTCTAGGGAGACTAGAAACACTGAGAACATGTCTATGGAAGCCCTGTTGATGACAGAGGTGATAAACAAAGGCTTCAAGACAGGAACCTACAATGACTGTATGCCTGCATGGCAGCTACTGCTCTTTCTATATGATGGACTCAGTCAGTGTAGACTGATGAACTGTGGAGTTCATTATTTGTATAAATAAAGAACTGTGAATTCCTTAGAAAGAATTTTACCATTCTGTTTGAAGAGCTAAGGAAAAATCAAAAGAGATAAGAATAATCTTTTCCCATTTCCTTTTTATCACATCTATCTATCTATCATCTGTCTGTCTATCTATCATCTGTCTGTCTGTCTATCTATCATCTGTCTATCAATAGATCTACCATCTACATATCTATCACCTATCTATCATTATCCATTTATCTATCTATTTACGTGTGTGTGTGTGTGTGTGTGTGTGTGTGTGTGTGTGTGTGTTTGTGCGTGTTAGCACTCATGGACAGGGCAGAGGACAATTTTTAGAATCCATGGGGTTCTCTGCTTTTACCACATGAATTCCAAGAATCACATAGGGTTGTCAGGATTGGCAAGTACCTTTACCTGCTGATCCAGCTCTCTTGCTATCTTTTTCTATGTCAAGAAGATACCTGTCATAAGGATAGGCACAGGGACATAATCATGGGGTGGGGAGCAAATATCTGAGAGGGGATCAAGACTTGTCTTCTTATCTACATGGACCAAATGAGAAATCCTAAAGGCACCCACAGAGTGGCAACTAAGTTCACTCATCACATGCTCTGTGACACATGAGAATATCATCATGCATCTGTCAAGGGCACTGCAGTGGAGAGGCACCCACACATTTCCAGAGCAAAGAAGGAGAAGAGCTATTATGGGCATGAGAACAGCCGACTTCTTCTCACTCTACCTCTTTCATTGATTCTCCTTCTCTTCCTCATCTTTCTTTCTCTTGATGGCAGGAACTGCATAAGGAAATATTTTACATCCACTACGAAATGTGAGCCTACACCTACACCGATGAGAACCACCCTGTGTGAACGACATTAATAGCCATCCAGTTTCCTTTCCAGAACATAAATCACATGTGTCCAACTTCCTTAGACAGATATTTTTCAAACTGTCAACAAAACCATCCTCATAAGAAAATAAATGGGAACAAAAGTTTCCCAGTACTGAACGAGAGATAGAAAACCCTATTGGATTGAATTACAGCTCTCTCATGCTTACCTTTAGGCTTATAGCATGGGACGGGGATGACACACTCCTCTTTGATGTGCAGCTTCATCTGTGGGTTGCAGCCCCCAACATGCTGCCCCTGATGGTTGATACACAGAACTACTCGGTAGCGCAACCCTCGACCACAAGTCACTGTGCACTTTGAGAAAAGGTGGGGGAAGCCAATGAGGAGCTTGACTGGATAAGGTGCACAAAGTCATCATTTTGAACACACAGAGGGCGACTATGGATCCATGTATCCATTAAACTCAGGGACCTCCACATAAGATGCGTGAAGGAGACAAAAGCTGATTTTTTAGGTTGCTTGTGTTTCAGGAGGCTCCTTTACACAGGCCCCTTCTAATTTTTTTGTTTAACTTTACTTTAATTTAATGTGTATGGATACTTTTCTGCATGTGCCTGGTGCCTGTGGAAGCCAAATAAGGGTGTCAGATCTCCTGGAAGGTTCTAAGCTGCCGTGTGAACCTGGGAATTAAGCCCTGGTCCACTGGGAAAACAGCTGGTGCCCTTAACCCCCGAGTCATCTCTCTATTCATATAATTTTCAATTCAAAGGTATTTAAGATGCGTTTACAATACAAGAAGAGCAAATGTTCTGAATTTCCTCTGTTCCAAATCAAACATATAAGAAACTTGACGCAGGCTTTCTAATGCTTAAGCTGTTCTTGAGACATTACTCAAATCAATTTGTGAAATTGAAAGAAATTCTTCTAAACAATGAATAAGAAAACTAACTTCCACCAACTACTTCAAAGGATTAAATGATTTGTTCATTCTACAATGATCCTGCAGAACTGTCATATATGAAGAGACCATCAGGAATTATTCAGCCATGCAGTATGAGAAAACTACCATGGAGATTGAGAAAACAGCTTGGTCAGTAAGGTTCTTGGGCATGTTGAGGACCAGAGTTTTCATCCCCAGCATCCATGGAAATAGTTGGGCATGGCAGGGTGCACCTGTAGTTCCTGACAGACACAGAAAGATCCTTGAGGCTTGCTGGCTACCCCTCTTGCATAAGTGAGCTCCAGGCTCACCGATGGTGAGTATTTGAGGAGCCCCCCCCCCAACATGGAACTGTAACCTCGTACAAACACATACATACAAACTGCCATAGATGTGAGACATTATGCTTTAATTTTCACAAACTTTGTTTTGTTAGCATTTTATACACTGCATAGCATCTATTTACAATTTGACAGCTACTCTTGCCTATAAATGGAGTGTTTTCAAGACGTGAAAATCTAATAAGGTGTTTGAGTTTGTCTTGTATGAATTGTTAGCACGCACATGAGCATATGCGCCTTTTAAAACTGTTAGGCTTTCGAATGTTTTACTGACGCATGTTCATTGCACAAAGTAGAGGCTTCATAAAGACACTTTCATTCATTCACATGTATCATGCACATTGACCATACTCACTCCCAATACTCTTCTCTGTGCTCCCTCCCACTTCCTTTTCCAAATAACCCTCCTTCTTCTCTCTCTCCTCTCTCTGTGTATGTGTATAAGTGTGTGTGTGTGTATGTGTGTGTATAAGTGTGTGTGTGTGTGTATAATCTATATTCTGCATCTGAGAAAAAACATGTCCTATTTGTCCTTCTGCATCTTGCCAAGGTTAGAGACGCCAGGCCCCTTAGCCCTAGGTAGATAAGGCTTTAAACATGCCATGAAAACAAACTCCAATGAAGTCTGACTGTGGTCACCCATTATTCCAGCCCCATTCATTTATCTAGCACCTTTGAGATTCTTATCAAGCAGTCTAAGTAAAATAAGTCAAATAAAACTGGTTATTAACTAAGCCTGCTTCCCCGGGGGTCTAAAGGCCAAGGTCGTGGATACCCATGAGAGTAGAGAGCTTTTTTGTCTGATGGGCTAAAATTCTGCTCTTTAAGAGGCCTTTCTTCTGCTCCCTCTTTATGACTCTGTCTCTCTCCCTCCATCCATAAAATATAATATTTCACTTAAATTTAATACTTCGGATCATGTGAGTCTCACAGAAAATGTGACATTTCACAGAGAACTGCCACATGATCCTTACCTACCTTGCTTCCATATGGTCTGGCTGTTGTCACTGACTAGCCAGTATCTGACTAACCTCTTACCTGTGGGTTCACTTTATACATTTTCAGTTACTTACAGTTTAATATAGCTCAAAAATATTAAAAGGAATCTTCCAGAAATAGACAATTCACATGCTTCAAATAACTTTTATTAAGTTATATTATTAAATTGTCCCATTTATTATAGTTGTTACTGTTCATCTCTTGATGCTTTTGCTTTTAAATGAAGCTTTATGATGACAGGTAGGTGTCCACAGGATAAAACACAGTGAAATTCTAATCCAAACACAAAGGGTTTAGTGTTGTCAAATTCAGAGGTCTTTGTGAGTACCTCCTGCAGATGAGGAGGCCACAGTCCCAAGACATTGTTATTCGAGTCTAAAATTCTGCCCCGAGTTTTTGTCAGCTTTTAAAAATCTGCCCCTTTTTTTTCTTCCTATAGATGAACTTCTATTCACTTCAATACTCTGTATTCTTTCATCCCCCTTAAGGGGTCACCTTCAATCTGCACACACTTTGGGTTCCTTAGACCTGGAACTGATCCCTGGGATGGTCCTGAACACCTACTGAGAGATGGGCACTGTCTTGGACACTTAGTCCATCTTATGGCCTCTCTTGCCTCCTTGTAAAAGAGCCATTTTTCTCCACTAAACAGATGGGCTCATCAGGAACTAATACCTGAGATCCTGCTCAAGTTCCCACAGTTCTTGAGAGACCAAGAATCCCTTCCTAGTACTTCTTGCTGCCGACCCCAGCCATTGGACCAGAGTGCTGTTTCTCAGTGCTTTATCGACCCAGCCCTACTGAGTCCTGAGTATCTCTCTGGAGAAGTTTCTCAGCATGAACATCACCAAAAAGGTCAGGTTTTAGGGAGACCTCTTATCATACTATGTCACTCTTTTTTTGTATTAAGGATCAAATGTGAGACTCCATGTATATTAGACAAGTGAGCTACCACTGAGCTACATCCCTAGTTCATTATGTCATTCTTGAAAGCACCAAACAAATTCTGTACTTAAGCATATGACTAGACCTAGACCCTGTTTACAGAAAACTGACTCACACACTCATGAATTTACCAGTTTGAAATACATATGTGTGTATATGACATTGAAAAACTCTTTATATCATACACTATAAAACCAATAAAATGATTGGTGAATTCATACCTCATCCCAGCAGTGACTACATAGACAACTTTTTCTGGGCCCATTTCACTCACTAGAAAGGCTGTTTTCAAATGCAAACTTAATTTTTATGTATAGTGTTTTTTTAACCATAATTTAAAATATATTCATGTTGTTTTGATTGGATGCTAGTATGGAACTTAATAATAACTGAATTCAAGAGAATATTGACGATTCTAACCCTCTGGTCAAAGAAACAAAAATTACTTTATTTACTCTGTGCATTTTCTTAAAGAATGGGTAGAACAGTCTGGCCGATAAGAGGATTTAAAACATAAAATTTAATTATTTAAGGATAGAGCTTTGTAAGAGAGTAGCTTTAAAAGTGAATTCAAGAGGGGAATTGCGTAAAACAAATCGTCTAGGAGTTCATTCTTCCTGTTTATAGAAGATGGAAGAGACAGAAATGACCATGACATTTAGAGTTGACGGGACATAGTTTTTTAAATGCCATAACAGTTTTATTTTAAAATGTCAGCATTCACACATTGGAAATAATGTTCTTTGCTATTAAGATCACTATAAAAATATATATGTCAGCCTAAATACAGGGAAAGAGGTAAATTATTTTCTAGCCTTTTTTATGGGGCATATGGATGCAAGCAGAGTTGATACCCCTATCCTAAAAGTACAGATGAAGTTCTCCAGGCTGACATTTAGCATAGATATACAAAGCTGACCAAGCAGCTTCTCCACTCAGCCAAGACACTATCCCTCAATTCCACTGCATGTACAACTTCCATCTTGGGGCATTCCTGGATCCTTCAAGTGGAATAAATCCCTTCACCTTGTGGCCCCAAAGTACCATGTAAGGAAGCCACACCACTCATGACCAGCTGCTAAGGTCCACTGTATGACAACTGTCCGCATGTATGCCTGTGAAACTAAATTCAAAGCCTTTGGGAGATGGGGGCGGGCTGATTTCCTCTAATTCTGGCATACCAGGTGACACACTGAACAGATGACTATCCAATTAATGTGAGCATATTATAGTTCCATGCAAAAGGAGCTAGATAAACTTAAATCCACTACGCCTGCCTTTCTAGAAAACTAAGAGACTAAGATAACATATTAAATAAAGAGATCTGAGTTGTTCGTTTTAGAGTAATCTAACAGCATCTTGTTTGTTTTAGAAGCTATTTCTCCCCTCTCCCTAGACGGTCTGACAGGAGGTCTTGTCAAACCTCTGGGACGTCTTCCCTCTTCTCTCCTTTCTCCTGTCCTCTTCATGTTTTCTAAGAAGCCACTGGCCTCTAGAGGCCTCTCCTGATGTTTCACTGTCTTTCTTCAATGATTTCATAACATGATTGCTCTCAAAAAAGTATCCAGTTTCTCACTCCTGGATCAGGACACATTTCTAATATCACATCAGCATTTTGACCTTCACCATCCATTTCCTAGAAACATGTTCTCTCTTTAATCTCCATAAATCAGAACCATCTTCCCTTTGTAAAAATTACTTATGTTTTTTGTCAGATCTTGAAGAATCTCACACACTGTAGCTTGAGTGTAGTCGCCCACTACCACCTGCCAGACCCACTCTCCCCATTCTATACCCACCCAACTCAGTGTCATTATTATTTTTAAAAAACCAATCAGGTGCAATTAGTGCTGCCCACACACTAGGGTGTGTGATCATACTCCGGAGCATGTTAGACCTTCCAGATGCTACGATTTTAAGGAAAATTAATTCTCCATGACCACCTCCCCACTCATGCTAGGATTTTATCTGGCATGAACTTACAAAGGTTTTCATCCATGCTGCTACACCGCTGTGAATTCATATGCACACCTACTCAGTTGTATCATTTTGCTTGTTTCTTTTCTTTGTTCAGGCAGGGTTTATCTGCCTATCCTGGAACTCACTCTATAGACCAGGCTAGCCTCTTCTGCCTCCTACATGCTAGGATTAAAGGCATGCACCACCGACTGCCAGCTAGCTCTCTTATATCCATGAAGCAGCCGGCCTCTCTCTCCTCATTAAAGAAGCTTCTTTTTATAGTGTGGGGTGATTAACACAGATCTCCACAGGTCTAGGCACAGAGAAAAAGGGGCTATCGAGTGCTGAGCCCTAAAAGAGGCATTGATAGCACACTCCTCCCCACAAGGCTCAGGAATCACCGTGGAGGAAAGGACAGGAAGACTTTAGGAGCCAGAGATTGTGGATGCCTACAACAAAACAGTGTTTTCCAGCCACAACTATGCTTTGTCCCAACTTCTCGGTGCTCTGCTTCATGCTTGGGTTTTTTGACAGTGTCTCCTTGGCCCCCCAGTCCCAGCTGTATTCTCTGTAAGCTCTTGCTTGCTCAGAATCTACTATCTTCAAAGAAGGTTAAGCATTACAATGGCAGCAATGGCTTCCTCCCTGATAGCTCTGGCATTTGCATTTCCTACATTTATTACAATCCAGAATATTAAAAATACTTACCTGCATTGGTACCTGTGACCACTCTTCCACTGTCCTATCTTCTGGAGTTCTTTGGATATAGGGACTATGTTCACATACATTATCTATTTACATATTTATGTGTTTTGTGTGTGTGTGTGATGTGTGCATGCATATTTGCATGCATGAAGGTTCATGTGTGCTCATGTGCATGTGCATTTAGAGGCAGAAACTTGACATGGACTATTGTCCTTGGTCAATTTCGATTTAATTTACTGAGGTGGGTTCTCTCAAAGCAGAGCTCACTGATTCTGGCTAATCTAGCTGTTTAACTTTCCCCAGGACCCCCTCTCTCTCTTTCTCAAGTTCTGGGGTTGAAGGTGGTCATCAGGGCTGTCTGACATTATAAAGTAGGTTCTAGGGAATCTGAATTCTGGTCCTCATGCTTGTATGATATGGTGGTTTGAAAGAAAATGGCCCCATAGGCCCAAAGGGAGTGGCACTATTTGGAGGTGTGGCTTTGTTGGAGGAAATGGTCACTGGGGGCGGGCTCTGAGGTCTCAGATGCTCAGCATGGCCCGGGTCACTATCACTTCCTGCTGCCTGCTGATCCAGATGTAGGACTCTCAGCTACCTCTTTAGCACCATGTCTGCCTGTGTGTCACCATGGTCCCACCATGATGATAACAGACTGAACCTCTGAACTGCAAGCCAGTCCCAATTAAATATTTTCCTTGATAAGAGTTGCCATGGTCATGATGACTGTTCACACAATAGAAACCCTAAAACCTAAAACCAGAGATATGGGCATTGCTTTGATAGGCCTGAGTGTGCTTTTGTTGGGAATAATGTGGACTTTGGGATTTTGAATTAGAAAAGACAAAGTTTACAGTTCATAAAGAAAAGGGAGCACCAGGAGTGGAATGAAGTTAATGTCTGTATTCAAGGAGATAAATAGATGAAATAAAAGCCTGATGTTAAAATGTAATAAAAGGAGTAGTGACTCAGGGCAAGATCCCACCCAACTAAGCCTCCACCCTGAGAGAAGGATTCAAAGACAAGCTTAGGCATCTGGTGGTGCACACTGTAGATTCCCAGCACTGGAAAGGCAGAGGCTGAGGGATCTCTTGAGTTTGAGGTCAGTCTGGTCTACGGAATGAGTTCCAAGACAGCCAAGTGTAGACAATGAAGGAAATCATCAAAACCAGAAAGCTGGTAAAGATGTAATTGTATGACAGGGCCATATTCTAGCCACAGTAAACAGCAGGATTGGCAGCCAGCCCCCTGGTTCTGGCTCTAGAGTCAAAGATAGAAGAAAGGGGTTATGGATTCTCCTTCTATGACTAAGGAAAGTCACCGAGGCCAGGCATGTGTCAGGGGTGGCCCTGAATAGAGTCCTAAAGGGAGCATTGTGTGAAGCTGTGAAGGTGAAGCCTGGATTGTCTTGGAGACCCTGAAATACTGAGGTTGCCAGAACAGTGAGATACCTGCCAAGGAGAGCTGTTAACAGGGAGTGGAACCAGCCCAAGAGAAAGAAGTGCTTTGCAGTCAACAAAGCTGAAAGGGGTTGGAAATCTGAAGAGAGCTTTGACAACGGACATAGAGATGCAGAGTTTGGAGTTTGCCCAGCTGGTTTTTGGTTTTGCTTTGGTCCAGTATTTTCTCACTATGCTTCTTTCCCTGCCTTTTGGAACAGTAATGCATATCCTGTGCCATTGTATGTTGGAAGTATGTGATCTGCTTTTTTATTTTGATTTTATAGGAGATTACAGTTAAGAGATTTCATGAGTCTCAGAAGAGACTTTGAACTTTGGACTTTTAGACATTGTTGATTCTGTGATAGATTATGGGGACTTCTGAAGTTAGACTTAATGCATTTTTGCATTATGATATAACAACAAGCCTATGGGGGCCAGGGAGTGGACTGTAGTGGTTTGGAAGTAAACAGTGCTCATAGACCCATAGAGAGTGGCACTATTAGGAAGTGTGGCTTTGTTGAAGGAAATGGTCACTGGGGGCAGGCTTTGAGGTGTCAGATGCTTAAGCCACCAATATCACTGTCACTTCCTGCAGATCCAGATGTAGAGTTCCCAGCTCCTTCTCAGCACCATTCCTGCCTGCTTGCAACCATGATGATAATGGACTAAACCTCTGAACTGTAAGCCAGCCCCAGCTAAATGTTTTCTTTGATAAGAGTTGCCATGGTCATGGTGTCTCTTCATAGCCATGAAACCTCTAACTAAGACACATGGAAAGAATTTTATCCACTAAACCATCTCCTTGGCCCCTTATATACAACTTTTTCTAAGTCATAATGTTTAGTAAAGTTTCAGGCACATAGAAAATAGTCATTAAAATATAACATTTAATAAAAGTCATGTTCTTAAATCTCACCTGAGACCACTCCATGGCAACCCACTTAGGACAATCAAACAGGTTGCAAGTTTGCATCACCTTGGGCTTGGGTGCATACATACACTTCCATTCTTCTACCTGCAGTATCTCTGCATGCATGGATTCCTCTACACACACGAAACTCCGTCTCTGAATCCCTCCTCCACAGGACACCGAACATGCAGTCCATGGATTATGTTCCCAGCTCAAAAGCAAACAAGGGAAATTACATTATTTATTTGAGGTATACTTGTTTGTTTCAAGTATACAAGGCCTTCCAAGAAGGGTGACTTCATAGTATCAAGTAGTGGCTCTATTGAAAGAATGTAAGATTTATGTCTCCTATGACTTTAATCTTAACTATGGTTACAAGGAACTCACCTTCTCCGTGCATGAGCTTTCTATTGACGGGGAAAATATACCCACCTCAGGTAGCTTTCAAAAAGCCATTATGAAGATTGCTAATTAAAATATAGAGTGTGAAGAGATCTTTAAATTGTTTCTCAATTATAAAGTACTAATGAACCATATTACTGAGAATCATAGAATGCCCAAGTCAAAAAGAGCCATACTATTTGGTCACAGTGTTGCATACCTTTAGTTCTAACACTTGGGACGTAAAGGCAGGAAGATAAAGAATGTGAGGCAAACCCAGCTACATAGATAATCTGACCAGCCTGGACCACATGAAATCCTGTTTCAACAAAATAGCAATGATCAAGGAAAGGAAATAAGCAAAGGATGGAGGGAAGAAGTAGTGCTCATCTAGCTATCAGAGAGGATTCATGTGGTTGAGCAACAGCTCTAGCTCAGTGATTCTCAACCTGTAGGTTGTGACCTCTTTGGTGGTCAAAAACCCTTTCATGCTGGCCATATATCAGATAGTCTACATATCAGATATTTACATTATGACTCATGACAATAGCAAAATTACAGTTATGAAGTAGCAACAGAAATAACTATATGGTTGAGGGGGTCACCACAGCATGAAGAATTGCATTAAAAGGTCACAGCATTAGGAAGGTTGAGAACCACGGATCTAATTCCTTTATTGCTTTCTTTCGATACCTGTTGTTCAAGATATCCTTGGCAATGGCAACAACACTCTACATGCAACTTTTCAAAGGTAGCTCATTTCATCTACTTCTTAGATACATCCTTCTTATCATTAAGCCTGTTGCCTTTTAACAGAAACAAAGAGCATTCTTTTGAAACACTCAGTATCCATTATAAAAAGAAGGGCATATTTAACTCACCGTGGGAGAGGTTGAAAGTGGTCGTAGGGCATAATCTCTTTAAATCCATCACTGCAAAGGAAACCAGAGTGAAAATAACTTTCTAAATTCATCCACACCTGTGGGTCGTTCACTCATAGAAGTTCATTGTGAAAATATCATTTCTAACTCAATGAACACAGTTGTTAGTTGATGAACTTGTATTTGATATCCCACAAGACAGGAGTCTTTTAAATTAAAAACTGAAAATGTCAAGTATCTCATCAGCTACCTCAACCAAAATTCAGACAGCATTTATTCAGCTTTTCAGAGAAGAATTCATGCAGGCCATCTTTTTATATTTTTGAATATAAAACGAACTAATGTCATATTAATCAAAGAAAAAATTCTCTTCATCTGATAAGTCTATTACTTCATTTTAAACATCACTATACTAGTATAATATATTAATGGTATGAATGCACTGTGGTGTTGGCCAAGACTTCAGAGAACAACTCTGCTTCCAGACTCTGTCCTTTGAAAGATCTCTGTTAACAGTGATGGCCAGGCAGGATTACAGAAAGTGGGCCTCACAGTACAGAGAATGTGAGCTATGGACAAGGCTGCTTTTCCTACTTGTATACTGTGGCCTTGACTAGCTGGAAGGAAGCTGGAGGATCCAGGGGATTGATATTGCGATGATATTTTAAGATACTGTAGGAAAGCCAGGAAACTTGCCCAGACAATCCAAGTCAGCAGGTACTAAATTATGCAGTAGGACAATTTCTGCATAGCTTTTCTGCTTTGGCATGAAAACTGCTTACTTCCTTGCACAGTGCATTATTTATATGGAGTTAAATGTGAACACTTAAAAAGCCAAGATGTGGTAATGGTTGACCCAGTTTAAAGCCTAAAATAGTGAGTGGGAGATATTTGTGACTGACGGATGGACTAAAGCATGGAACCCCGGGGATCCATATACATATGGATCTTTGCTATATGTAATTGCAGGAATTGCCCAAAAGGCTTCATTATAAAGATCGTAGGGATACATAATACAATGACAAGAGAGAGCTAGTCTGAGGAACCAGATCAAATGAGTCTTAGTTCTCATTAACTGTGGTTATAAACATGATCTGCCACCAGGACATGTTCAAAAATCGTAAACTGGAAGCATATCACCCTAAAGGAATCACTGTGTCCCAATTGGAGTTGGCCTGTTTCTTTGAAAACTGTGGGCGATTGTACCAACCTCGATGGGCAAGGATCCATGCCGCATTCCTTCAGCTTCGGTTTAGGCTTCACATTTTCTGGGTAGTAATGGCAGTAGTGGTCAGGCACCACCCTTTTCAAGCGGATGTCCATGCACTCAGCAGAGTTGAGTTGATAACCTAAAGGCACAGAGAGGACTGGATGAAAGCTTTCTCAGTTGTGCACCGGCTTGGCAAGGGTGCAGGCCACATGCTTGCTTTCCCCTTTAGGAAGCCTAGCTCAGTGGTCTCTATGGTAGTCAGCTCTGTGATAAAAGCACCGGAGAGAATTACCACTCACAGGTCCCAGGGCTCTTCATGGTAATTAAGTCAAAGGCAAGGCAGCTGAAGCCCAGGATTTGAGTACCCTCTATGGAGGAGTTTCAGACTCTTCTGAGATGGCTCAAGCCTGCGACTAAACATATGTGCTTGAACTGACCTCTTGGTGCACATTACATTTGAAGGACTGTCCAGACCTTGGGTACACTTTGGCTCTTTGTGGTTCTCAGGTTACGGCTTGTCTGTTCCTAGTCACTGTGGGGAGTCTCTCTCTCTCTCTCCCTCCCTCCCTCCTGTTTCCCCATCTCACCCCTTCTTCTCCTATATCAGTGTCCATTCCATCTTCTTCCTCTCCCAAGATACCTGTTCTTATTTATCATTTATATATTCTTAAGTATGAAGCTGACTTGTATTACATTGTCTGAGGTGCATGTTTTGAATTCAATTGATTGTTTTTATATTACATATACACATAAAATATATATAATATAAACTATACTAGTAATATATTGATTTTTATGTATTTAAATATACTTATATATTTATATTCATTTATACATAATATTTAATCATGATATAGATACATAGAGACTCGATTAAGTTAGAAAATATAATTGTGTGCTATGGAATCAAACCCAGGGCCTGGACATGCCAAGTAAGCCTAGTGCCCTTGACCTAGCCTCCCAGTGCTGATGATGTTTTAAATGTTTTGAATCTTGGTCTATTTCCCACTTGTTAAGATTTTTTTCTCTACACTGTAAAGTCTACAGTGTGTTCTGAGAGCTGAATATGAGGATTTCTTTCACAATAGTCCACTGTTTGCTTCTGTTCTATTTACTCATCTGCTCTCCTGAGGTAGCCAGGGCACCTTCAGCACCAATAACCTTAGTGCTGGGGGAACTGGCGTTGTCAGTAGCGGCAGGAGCAAAATCCTTCTACCACACAGGCTTCAAAGGAGAAGGAGTGAACACTCCCCATTTTAGTAAATCTAATTTGGTGGGTTTTTTTTTTCTTTGAAGAAATCAAGCATTCCAAGGTATTGAGCATAGTAAACCTAAAAAAAAAATAATAATAACTCAAGACAGGTCCCTTTCCTTAAGGCTCTAACTCCAGCTTTCCTGTCATTACATAAGTGCCATGTTAGCTGTTGGGGATTTTTTGTTTAAAAAAATCAAATTTTTCAAAGCTGGAATGTGCTTTATAAAATTAAAAAAAAAATACTGAAGCTAATCTCCCAATGTCTGCCAGTTGGTCTAAAGTTCTAAAAATATATCTCAAGTCCTGAGTGCTCAGAGGAGTCTGGCTTTATAAACCACCAGGCAGCTTCCTCTGGGACATGGCTTGGAAGTCAGCTGGCCCCAGAAGACTGACTGGCACCCATTACACAGAGCAAGGTTGAGATCACAAGAAAGAAAATGCAAAAGGCATCAACAGAACATCACCCTGGTGCCAGCGTCCGCCAGAAAGACTACACTATCAGATGGACATGGAAACCTCGGAGCCTGTTCAGACTATCTCCAGTGCATCATGTGGATAATTACAGAGAAGAGCAGGCAATCCTCCAGTGCCCCCGGTGCCTCTGAGACTGACCAACTAATTCTCTTCATTATCCAAAAGTCTCTGGCATGCCATTCATACAATCACATGAGTTTGATTACTAATATAATTAAACATTGGCAGTGTGTTCTGTATGGGTCCAATGTGTGTACTTTTATTCCCCCCAAACAAATATGGAATAAGATTGTGGTTTCCCTGAATCAGAGAAAAATCTAATGTCCTAAGTGGAAACATTCTTCTAAAGCGACTTGTTAGAGGACATACAGGTGTTTATAATTGAGGGAGAGAATCACGTTCCTCTGTAATTCTATTGCAGTTTGGAGACTACCAGGAGTAAAGAAATAAGGCAGATTGTCTTTCAATACTGTGAACAAATGCATTGAAATCCTGCCAGGGTGGGGGAGATGGCAGGCAGCCTGCAGCCTCTTGTGTTCCTCTGCCTCTCCTCCCATTGCGGCTGATCTTACTGTGTACAATCATGCTTCCAGACAGACAGACTGCCTTTCTGTCGGCATCAAAGGATGAAAAACAGTTCTCCCAAGAATATGATCAAAGGAATTACACAGAAACCTGTTGTAAAATGTCTCCCATGGAGTAAAGGGCTTCTCCTTGATTTTATGAGTCCAAACAGAAGTTGCGTTTCTCTGAAAAATTATATGTGAGAAACCAGGAATAATTAAGAAAGGGGAGCCTATTTCTCTGAAAAGAAAGAATAAAACCGCCCTCTATCTCCTTATGATCCATTATTTTGGGACTCAAGAGGTAGCATTATCTTCCTGTGACCTGCCTTCCTAAGAATGTCGGACTTATACCATACCATCTCACTCTCTCAGGGGCTCTCTGGGTGTCTGTGAGTCATGTATAGTCAGCACCAGTGTGCCTATGACTGAGGGGAAGGGAGGGGCCTCTGTGATCATTTAACTTCAGACACAGAAGATGACTTTGAAGGGCTAAGTGGCAGGTGCCACATCCCTAGCATGTATCACCACTTTGTGCTATACAAAGCGCCATCAGAAGAGAGTCCTACCAACACATGGGGAATGGAGACTCAAAGAGAGACAGATGAGTGACTCTGATCCTCACTCTCCACCATCCCACTTAGTGCACTAGTCCAGGCTGCCCTTTTTGTGGTGTGTGTGTGTGGGGGGGGGGTAGGACCAGAAAGTATACACATCAGGAAAGTAGTCTACCACTGAGCTGCATCACCAGCCCCAATACTGACTGCCCTTTGCTGTGAAGTTGGAACAACACTGTCAGAGAACAGGATCAGCTCACTAAGGCCCAGGTTTATCCATCCAGACTTTCCATTTCTAATGTTGTTTCTCCTCAACAGACTTGGGGAGAGCTCAGGGGTTCTACACTTCCTTGGAGCCTGGTGCAGAGTCACAGATTGGAAAATCTAAAGGAGTTTTGTCTCCTACAAAATTGCTTGTCTCTGGATAAATGATGTAGCTTAGCTGGTAGCATGCTGATTTAGTATGCACAAAGCCCTGAGTCCAATCCCTGGTCCTGTAAAAATTAATCATTGTGGTGCGTGCCTATAATCCAGTGCTTGGTAGGTAGATGTATAAGGACCAGAAGTTCAAGGTCCCTGGCTACATCACCAGTTTGAGGTGAGTCTGATCTATAGGAGAACCTGTGTCTAACAAGCAAACAAGCACACAACAACTCTGTTTCATGTTTGACAAAATTCAGAAATTCACAATAAGCCCAGAGAAGGTTCAAGCTGGCAGGAAGTTAGTACCTCTCTACTACAACTTTGTTCTCACTGTACTTGTCTTTGTGGTTCAGTTCTGTACAGCAGAGACAATCATTGCCTATGATAGGTGTTATGATTAGGTTATTTTTGTAAATATGTTTAAGTTTTTAAAACACCCATTTAAGGAAAATTCCTTCAGTCACTAACAGTGTGATGATAACACACACACACAAGGCAAAAACGGTGATGTTACCACGGCTCTAGCTGACAGCTAAAGGTACCACTTTACAGAGCAATCCTCAAAATGCAGAGTCTACTATGGAATCCTGGGGTGCCTGTGAAATACAACAGAACCATCCTCAGAGTGCTACTTAAGGGGCTGGAGTTGGGTCCAAGAATTTAGATGTTGGTACTGCTGATGCTGGAGTTTAGGAAGGATGCTCTTCTGGCTAGTTTTATGTCAACTTGACACTAGCTAGAGTCATTTGTGAGGAGAAAACGTCAGTTGAAAGAATGCCTCCATGAGACCAGGATACATGTGCACCTAAAAGGCATTAATTAGTGATTGATGGAGGAGGGCCCAGCATATTGTGAGTGGTGCCATCCCTGGGCTGGTGGCCCTGGGTGCTATAAGAAAGCAGGCTGAGTAAGCCATGAGGAGCAAGCCAGTAAGCAGCATCCCTCCATGGCCTCTGCATCAGCTCCTGCCTCCATGTTCTTGCCTCTTTTGAGTTCTTGCCTAATCTGCTTCCATGGTGGACCCTGGTATGGAATAAACCCTTCCCTCCCAAGTTGCTTTTTCAGCCATAGTATTTCATCACAGCAATAGACTCTAAGACGGATGTTTATAGAATCATAACTGCGTGGCAATCACACTGTGTCTAACAAACTGACTGGTACTCAGAAAAAAAAATCACTTATTTTTCCTTTTATTTTAGGGCCTTGACCAATCCTAGGTGCTTACTCTTATTGTCCTAAGGACACAGGCTCCCCACTGGGGTCTGGGCTACCAGGTACTTCCCCACAAAAGAGCCAGCGTTGTCTCCTTTCAGGAGAAGCTCAAATCCAGGAAGATCTGCCCTGCATGTTCATGAGAGCCCTTCTCAACATGCCTATAGTCAGGATGAGAAAGACAGAACCCCTGTGCCCTTTCTGTTTTTCCTAATGGGTGTCATTCTCTTCAAGGGAAGAAATGATTTGGAGCTAGGATAAGCTAAGAGGTGTTCTAACTCTTTAAACAGAACCCTGTCCAAGACAGAAGACAGCTCAGGAGCACAAAAGGGCAACATCATTAGAGCACGACACTGACACCTGATGAATTGGGACCCTTGCCAAGTTTTACTTCAGTAAAACAAATACCAACCTGACTTTCTCAGGCTATGAGGAATGTGACAAAACACCCTCAACATATAGCTCGGCAGGTTGCTCAGATTCACCCACAGGAAACCTCCTGGCATGCTCTGGGAACCCTGGCAACTTAGGGATCCCAGGATGGCACCAGTTTATAATCTTTTATTCTCTTGTTTAGAAGCTCAGCTCAGAAAATGTCCCTTTGGTGCTGGCTGTGGTTGCCACTCATCTACTCCAGACTATCCCATCACCACACCAAGCAGACCCATGTCTACTGAAACCCCTTTATTTTTGCATATGTGCACTTGGATTACACTTGACCCAGAACTTTCTTCAGCTGTCTTTTAGGATCTTAAATATAGCACACACAAGACACTTTCTTTTACCTCAGTCATAAAGTTCATCTCAACCAGGCACACGTGCATCCCAACTCTCAGCTCTGGGTATCCCAGAATGAAGTCTGTGCCTCACCTCCTCCACATGTCACAGTGCAGGGAAAGAAGTCAGTCTGTCTCCACTGATGGCTGATGGGCTGGTAAAAGAAGAACTGGACCACGCTGCCTTTGGCTCCAGTATACCTGGTCTAGACAGAGAGAACGGTGATGGCACATTCTACATGGTGAGCCCTGGCTTTCCTGTCTTCTTTGTCCACCTTGAGCAACACCCACATATATGACAGTAAGATAAGCCACATGACTATGAGGGCTTTAGATGGGATAGCCTGTCATTTTGACTTACCCTAAATGGGGGTTCCAACAATCCCTAACAAGTCTCCCAGGAGTAATTTTTCCATATAACTTTGTGCCTGTGAACAGACTCACAAAACAGTGCTGCGCAGACTAACTTATTTGGTGTTTTTCCTTCCTAAAATGTTAGTTCTAATTTCCATGACATCAGAAGCTGAGATTTAATTTGGGTTGGGTTTGCATATAACATAATATATAAATAGGACTCTTGACCCCATTATATATTAATTGTACAAAGCAACAGGCTTCATTATGACATTTCCATAAGAGCAACTAATGTACTTTGATTCTAACATTTTAAATAACAACACCTCAAGTATTCCCTTCTAGAAGTTCTTCTAATGACCCAATTCATTAGAAACCTACCTGCTATGAACACATACATTGTGGTCACACGTGAGTATTCTAGTAGCTAATTAAAAGGAAGGGCACTGCTGGGGGCAAGCAGCAGTTATAGACAGGACTACATGCATGTGTAGATGATTTTACTCAAACGACAATGTCTCTTCCTATGTTTTTAGTTATAGTCTTCCCTGGTTGAACAACAGAGACCCCACGAATTTAGAAAGACTCCCAGGAAACAGCACAAAGAGAAAGAGGGGGAAAATAAAAGTTAAGTTCAAAGGAGGAAGACCCAAAAATGTGAACATACACAGATCTCCAAGACTTTATAACCCAAAATCACTGAGAGGAGACGCCAAGTATTTTCAGCACAGTAAAGTGACAAGGCAGTGAGGTGATGATGTCTCTAGCTCATCTACTATGCACACAAATGTTCCAGAAGTTAAATAAGATATGAGCTTCCACCAGAAACAGTGGTGACAGTCAAGAGGACTGAAATGTAAACAATCACAGACCAGGCTGGAGTGTGACAAACACTGTGAAGAAGGCAGTCCCCACCAATTCGGGGCTCAGAACAGACAGCCTCTCTTACAAAGTATTCTATAAAATGAGTACCAAGCCCTGGAAAGAGCATTCCAAGGAAGCAAAGAACCAGTCCTGAGGAATGAGAGAGACGGATATAACATTAAGAGCAGTGGCTACTCTTCTAGAGGACTCGGGTTTGGATCTCAGCACCTACATGGCAAATCAAAAAGGATCTATAATTCCAGCTCCAGGGGATCCAATGTCCTCTTCTGTTCTCCACAGGCACTAGGCACATATTGGATACACAGCATATATGCAGGAAAGCACTCATACACATAACATCAAAGTTAAGAAGAAAGTCTCCACTGGAAGCAAATACAAAATCTAAAATAATATAAAGCCACATCCAGTGATATATGAAAGGATACATAGTTTTATGAATAATATAATAATAATAAATTCTAAAATATAATGATGCCAATAATAAATTCTAAAATATAATGATGCCTGAATAGTGTTTATAATACAAATCCTGGACAGTTAAACACTTAAACCAGATCAAAAGAGAAAAAAGAGAAAATCCCATTATTGTCTTAAAGGACACGGCAAGCTTTGATAAATTTTACAGTTTCATAGTATAATGAACCAAGTTCCTTCCATCAAGTAAGATCTCAGAAGATTCTACAGCAAGTGTCCCATAAACTGTGCTCACACAGAGCTCTGCCATGAAATAACAGCCATCAGAGGGAAGGCTAATGTCTTCATTCCTGCTCAACACTGTGTCACATGTCCCCAATAATGCAAGACAAGAAAAAAACACAAAAATTATAGAAAGGAAGACCACAGCTGTCACTATACAGATGTCATTATACATATATACTTCAAGTGGACACACAGATGAGCATTGGGGTCACAGGACTACAGTGAGAATATGGGATATAAATGTCTATTTGATCCCCCCCCCCAGGCACAGATATATAAAAAAGGGGGAAAGATATTTATAAAAACATCAAAACAACAAACACTGGAGATAAGTGTAATACAAGACACGTGGGATACACATGCTGGAAATCACAAACACTGGGAGAAATTTTAAGTGATCAGACAAATGTGAAGATGCACCATATTTATGAGTTAGCAGGGTCAGCATTGGAAGCTTCTGATTAACACTGATTAATAGATCCAAAGAACTCCATTTGTTTATTAATTTACAGTTAATTTCAAAAAATGTATTCTTTGAGAATTTCCTACACAAATACAATGTATTTTAGGTTATATTAACCCCTCAGTTATCAACCTCCACCTCTTCCAAGGAGTTTTATACAAACTGACAAACTGACTTCAAGATTGACAGGGAAATAAATATGGAATCAGGAATATCAAGGATTATCTTCAAAAACACAACTGGAGTCTTCAGCAAAGATATTAAGATTTACTTGAACACAGGGTAGATAAATCAGAATGGTATTGGAGAAACTCTCCCCCTGAAACAGAATCTCTTAATATACCTACACAGAGTGGCATCTGGAGTTAGGGTTAGGAGAGAGGGACTGTTCTCCATGCAGCAGTCCTGTGTTAAGGGGATTGTCACATCGAAAGAAATATTAATTGAACTTCACAGCATATACAAAACTAAGTGTAGGGAAAAGGTAGAACATTAAAGCCCCAGGAAGCAATACAGAAGAATGTCTCCATGACTGGAATGAGGTAAAGATTTCTTGTCTGGGAACACAAAAAGCATCAAGTCTGCCACACCATAGAGAGCAAAGACGGGCATGCCCCACCTTAAATAGGCAGGAAAAACAGGCATTGCACACCGCAGAGACTGTAGAGATGGGCATGCCACAGTGCAAGTAGGCAGTAAATATGGAATATGGATATGCCAAGCAAATTAAGAGCTTCTACAATAGGAAAACTAGTGGAGAAAACTAGAAAAATAAGTGAATTAAGAATTCAGCTCTCCATCTTTAATCTGAGCATTCGGAGGCAGAGGCAGGCAGATCTCTCTGAGGTCACAACCAATCTGTCCTACAGAGTGAGTTCCAGGACAGCATTACTATATAGAGAAACCTCATCTCAAGAAAATATTTCAGCTCTGGAAACTCAAGACACACATAAAAATAAAAAACCCAAAGGTAAAAATGTGTGTAAACAGGAAAAAAAAAAAGTAAAACTAAGAAAAAATTTATCATCACAGTTAAAATTTGGTGTTGAGACATATCAGAGATACTTTCTGAATAATTAGAGTAAAATAAAAAAAAATTAGACAAGGAACCAATAAATCATTCTATTCTTTTATTCTGTTCTGTTCCATTCTATTCTCTTTTCACAAGTCTTATTCCATAGCCCAGACTGTCCTGAAAATTACACCATGGTCAAATTTAGGCTCAAATTCACAACTCTCTTGCCCCTGCCTCTTAATTAATGGTATTGCAAGCACGTTCTGAGATGCTTAGGCACATGCTTACTTAAAAACACAGGCGCGGGGAACTGCAAGTAACCACACAATTTTTGCCACAGCCTGTTATTCTCCAGTTCTTCAAGGAAATAGTTTGTGCTTTCCCAGTCTTCAGATTCACAGCTCTTTCTGCAAGGTCATTCCCATGTGATAAGTCTGTATTCCATCTCACCAGAACATGTAAACCGGACTCAAGCAGAGGTGACAACTCCCCATCTGTCTCTATTTAGTCTGTTCTTCATTAACTGCTCTGGTCATCGCTTCAGGAACTCTTTCCACCCAGGAGAGAAGACAGAGCCCCAAGAAATACATCAGGTACCACCATCTGCCTTGTGGACCCAGGGATGAAACTCACAAGCACTATATATGTAAATGCACTTGAAGCTGCTGCCTTCTCTAGTACAGCCACTCCCCGGAGTGACACTGAAGGGGAAGCATATCAAGAATGCCCGAGATGAGCTTTGTCTTACATTGTTAGTGTCTTGATTTTATTTTGGTTGTTGGAACAAGCAGAGAAAATGGATTTTTTTACATTTTAAGAGAAACATTGTAAAAATAAAAATAAATAAATCATGCTCCCTGAGGCAATTGTTCCCTAGGATTTCTATATCAACTCAATCCCCTGGCTACAGTACTTTCAAGCTGAAAAATATCAGCACGACAGGGAGAAAATGTTAGCCAGCCTCTTAGACAGCTGTAAAACTGAGGAGTTGGGGCTGTAACTCAAGAGACAATGACAGCAGCTGAGAGGTAATGGTGCGGGGGGGGGGGGGGGTGGAGAATTAAAGGTCATCTGTAGTCACACAGTAAGCAAACAGACAAACAGAGGATGAAAGAAAAATAAGGCACACTAGAGGGCACCTGCTCCTTTGCCAAAGAGGCACAGATAGGGAGAGATGTGATGGGTCAGCCAGCCAAGAACAAACCTGGATGCCTGAGCTCCATCCCAGGACCCATACAGTGCAAGGGGAGCACTAACTCATACCAACTGCCCTCCATGTTCCACTCTCATCAGAGCGCACACATGTACCCACCTGTGGCCTCCCTCTACAGACAATAAATTAAAATGTAATAAAAAAAAGTTTAAGCCAGATGTGGTGGCACAGGCCTTTAATCGCAGCACTCGGGAGGCAGAGCAGGTGGATCTCTGAGGTTGAAGTCACCCTGGCCTACAAAGCAAATTCCAGGGCACCAAGGAAATACAGAGAAACCCCGTCTCAAAACAAAAACAAAAACAAAACAAAACAAAAAACCATAGTAAAACAATAATCTCAAGTGACCTCATGAATCTGTCATCACTAAGTCAGAAATAACAACTTGATAAAAACATGATTATTAAAATCTACTTCATATGTCAAAGAGGAATAATAAAAATGACAAAAATGAACAATGTTTCTTTGTAGCTGTACACTCCATTCATACATTCCATCGCCGTAGTCTAAGTTTGGATAGAACTCTATCAAACTCTTTCAATTACATGGTTTTAAAAAATTGCTCAATCCATCTGTTTTCCTCCAACACCAAGTGTGAGGTGGTTGTGCATGTTTCAGGTAGGGGTTAAGGCACCCAAGAAAAATCCAGAGAAAATCTCTGAAGGCCACAGAAAAGATGGAGAGATATGGGAGCCTGGGTGTGGCAGAGTCCTTATACACATTATTTTCTAGACACTATCCAGAGCACCTGGAGCTGAGGGAGACATGGGGGCTCTACCGGGGCTCTGCCTGTGACTGAATACTTCATGACCTGATGGTTCATTTTGATGTGACGTTCCTAGGTTGTTGCTGATGGAGGCAGCCACCCTAATGGACATTTTCTTTTTGAAGTTCTACACTGCAGGGGGATTATGTTACATTGTAAATAATTGCCCCACCTACTAGTTTAATAAAAATGCTGACTGTCTGAAGATGGACAGGAAGTGTGGGTGGGGCTACCAGACTGGGAGAACTCTGGGAACAGGAAGAACAGAGCAGAAATGTCACAGAGATGCCAGAGAAGCTAGCACATGCAGAGGACACCTATACTGCTCTGAGAAAAGGAATCGAGCTGCATGGCTGAATAGGATAAGGATCATGGGCTAGTTTAAGGGTAAAGAGTTAGCAAGTTATATGCCTGGGCCTTAGGCCAATCAGTGTACAATTACTATAAGCATCTGTGTGTCTCTGCCGGTCTGTGGATATATGAGGTTAGGCCAGAAAGGCTGAGCCAGAAACCTCATACTACACTACATGAGATATATAATAAAAACACTTTTCCTGTCTTTGGCCTTCCTTGATACCTGCTTATTTCTCATCTGTGGAAAGGCCTGCTATCTCAGTCTCTCTGTCCATCCCCTCCCACCTGACCCTACCATCAAGGTCTCTTTATCCACCCCTCCTGTGGAAAGGCCTGCGTCATAATCTCTGTACTCATCATCTTCTGTGAAACTCCTCCCTACACCCACAGAGGCACAGGGGACAGGCTTTGCCAGCTCTCAGCCTGACCTGAGGAAAGTGTATTTTCACTGTCTCACAGAAGAAGAGCTATGATTTAGTTCTCGGCCCTGTCCTTGAAATGCTGTGGGAATTAAATTCATGTAGAACTCTCTCTCTCTAGCAAACCTCACTTTCAAATCAAAATTGCAAACGAAACTAACAAGAAATAATAGTAGTCACCCTCTAACTTTAATGCTTTCTCTTTGCGTTTCTGTTGACAATAGCCTGACACTAGCGCACCCACCTGAATGTTAAGTCCTCAGGGCAGACAGATCCCCTAACAAGTGACAAGTCAAGTACACACAGAATGACAAGTGAGAAATGTTCAGGGTCACTTACAGCAGTGTATCCCCCTACTTAGTTGCCCCATTATAGGCACAAATTAGCATGCCCTGCATGAGCTGCTTTCATGAAGAAATGTACCTCAGCAGCCCTGGAGCAGACGAGATTCTCCATAAGGCCCTCTGTGATTCTGTGATCAGCAGCAAAGGCTTAAGCAGGAACAGGCTCTAGATTGAGCAAAGAGATGAAATAATTGAAATTCCTCCCCGATGCCACCTTTTCTGGTTGACTTGTGTCCCACAAGAAACAATACTGAAGTCCCAGCCCACAGAACCTCAGAATATGGTCTGACTTGGAGACAGGCTCTCTGAAGATGCTGTGTTGTAATGAGATTGCTAACCTGGGCCTGAGCCTGTGTTCTTATGGAAAGGAATGGCTCAGGAGGCAGATATGCACAGTGGTGTGTCTTTGGGGGGGATAATATGAATTCCTGAGGGGTGACAAAGGAGGAGAAAGGAACTTAAAGGGGTCCGTCTTCTCTCACACCCCTCATAAAGAGCCAATCCCACCAATACCTTTGCTTTATACAGTATAGCTCCAGAACTCTAAGACACACCCCTCTCTTGTCCACACACTCCATCTGTAGTATTCTCAGGAACCCTAAACAGGTACTGATCCTAACACACACACACACACACACACACACACACACACACACACACACACACACACACACACAGCCCCAGCTGTGTTTTAAAGCACCTGGAAATATGTGGATTCCACTACTGCTGCCACCACATGGTGAGGCCATGACAAAAAGGAGAACAGGCAGATAGACAAGCTACCATAACTCTCTAGGCAAAGAAGACGATTCAGGTAGACAGCATACAAGATAACAGGGCTGCCTTAGAGGATGCTGGAGACAGACAGCACGGCTGAAAACAAGTGGAAAAGCAACTAGAAAATATTTACCTACAGGAACAGAATATATCTGAATTGAAAAAAAATGACCCTTCCCCCCCAACAGTCAGGGCCCCCCAAAACATTTTTTTTCTCTCTATCCTGACAATGGTATATGTTTCCCAGAGAGGCCTCTACCACAGAAACATGCATCTTTATCAGAGTCATTTAAAGTTATTTCAAAAGATAATCTCAGTGAAATAAACTCCAACTTGATATTCCCATACATTTACTCAATGTTAGGTAATTTCCCACTGGGTAGCCAGTGCTCATCAGTCAGCAACTGCCAAAACAATGACTTGGGAAAGAGTATCTACTGCCCACTTGTGGCCAGGTATGAATATTGCAGGATCAAAATCCTCATGGGCTCCAGGGTAAATCACTCCATAGCAACAGAGAAGGGCCAGGTGCCACCATGAGAAAGTGTTCGTCAGGAAAACAAGATTACACAGTGAGAAACCCACAAGAAGAAGAAAAGGCACCATTTTCTGGAACAATCTAGCTATGAAAATAAAGTTTCTTAATAATAAGCGATTTTTCTTTTCTCCCAGTGAAGTATATATTACATGTAAAATTATAATAGTTTTCAACGGCTCATTTACCAAAAGCCCCACATTCATAAAATCTATGACATAAACTATGAAGACAAACGTAGCCCAGAACGTTCACAACTGTGTTGCAGTAGCTTGGAGTAGGTGGCCTGGGGCCCCTGCCTCAGAGTTCTGTTTTAGACGGAAGCCATCTTCACATCAGATATTCTTCACTGAGTGAGATGGTAAGGGTACAGGGAAATGCATTCATCAGTAACCCCTTTTGCTCCTTCCTCTAAGCAAAGTCCAGGTGTTGCTCGATCGAGTGATAGTCCAGGAAGAAATGGATATGAGCGAAGTGTTCCTTACCTCGGCCACAGCACATCTGGGCAACATTACAGTGTTCTGAACGGGGGGGGCGGGGGTGGTAACTGATGAAAGGTATTATTTCCTAGACCTAGAAACCCACATTATTTGGACAAGCTCCCAAATCAGAGAAATACATCAGAGTCATTCTTAATTCATTTTAAATGTCTCCAACTTTGCCAGGTTCTCTCCCACCAAGCCATGGAAGAAAATGGCTATAGGCATGGAAATGACACTCTGTTTATATACAATTAGTTGTGTGTGACAACCTCTCTGATAAATATGTTTTTAAACAATGCTTTTGGTCTTGAGGGCCCCAAAGCTTTCCAGACCCTAAAGCTTAGGTCCCTTTAGAGCTGTTAATTCAGTCTGAGAGAGCCAGGATTCAGAGACAGAGGGCAGAGAGCACACTGTCAAGTCTCACTCCAGTAAGACATAAGTGTATATTTGGTTAAGAATGTCAGAAATAATCTTTATTTGTGCAAGTGATATGTGAATTCATAGTATGAAAATTATTTTAAGAATGACGTATTTTAAGCACTTCTAAGGCTACTTTCCCAAGACACACATCCCCCTATGCAATAGTCACTGTGATTTCACATTTTGATGTGCTCCTCAGTATCACAAAGGTTTGCACACACTCATAACAGTCCATGCACATACACACGTCTCATAGAAATGGCTTGTTGGCTGGGAAGATATCCCAGTTGGTACATGCCTGCCATGTAACGACCTCAGTCTGATGCTAGTGTTGGCATTTAAAGCAAAATCTGGGATGGTGGTACATGCTTATAATTCCAGCTTTGAAGAAACGAAGCAGGAGAATTTCTGGGTTCACAGGACTGACAGCCTAGCCTAATCAGTTGCAATGAGAGACTGTCTTAAAACACAAGTAGATAGCTTCTAAGGAGCAACAGCCAGGTGGATTTCCAGCTTCCACATGCATGAGCACACACATGCACCCACACACCAAGTGATTAGAAGATGTATTGTGTCTATGTGTGTGAGAAAGAATCAAACAGGAGCCCTGCATGGAAGGCATAGAATCCATGCTGTAGTAAGAGACCAAAGAGAGAGAAGAGATGATAATCATCTGGGCAATATGACTGTCAGAGGAGAATTTGGAGTTGCGGCTCTCGGGATCTCCCACAGGATTGACAGATACCTCTAGAAGCCAGGCAGATGATAAGGACACTTGGAGCAGGATGAACAGCAGCAAACCCCAGTTCCTTTAATGCACCTGGGGAAAGTATGGACCATGGCAAAGAAGAGACTGAAGCGACAACATCCTTGGCATAGAGCAGGCCGGCTTCTTGTCAATCTTTTCTATGTTTAGAGCAGGAAAAATGAACAACCGATATTTTTATTTAAAAATATATATCTTCATTTCCCAACACTCTTAGTTTTCATTCCTGCTGCTGCCGTAAGATGTGGACAAAGGTGACCAGGGAGAAAGGGTTTGTCGTGGCTCACAGTTTCAGAGTACCACCTGTCACAATAGGCAAGACACACACAGGGCCTGCAGCGTGAAGCAGTTGGTCACATCCCATTCAGGAAACAGGGAGGGGTGAATGCATGCTTCTTAGCTCTCTTCAAATACACAATCCAGGACCCCAGCCAAGGAATGATCCCACACAAAGCAAAGCTGTGCAGGCTAACCCTTGGCAGGTCACGCTGCAGGCCGAAGTCAGACTGGAGGGATGCAGATCAGTTCACAGATTTAATCAAGCCTCTCCGTGTCTCTCTGGTAGCATAACCAATATCTCCACAGAACATTCTCTGTCAAATTAATACGTTGATAGCAAATAGTGTGTTTTTTGGAAGGTTTCAGGGGTTTTTTTTTGTGAGGATCCTAAACTCATGTAGGAAACAAACCTCTGGAAATGCCTGTGGAGTTTTTAGAAAGGGTAAGACAGAAAGACCCACCGGGACGTGGGTCCTAATTAGACAACAAGAAAGGCTTGAAGAACTCCTGAATTACCCTCTCTCTACTTCCTACTGCAGATGTGATCAGCTACCACATGACCCTGCTGCCATGACTCGCCTGTCACGATGGGTTTACCCTCAAACTGTGAGTCAAAAGCAAACTCTTCCTTCTTTCCTTCCTAAAGTTGATATTGTTGGGGATTTTGTTGTGGCAGCTAGAAAAGCAATTAATACCATTTATTGCTCTTCATGAAGTTTTAATTGGCCATCAGGGCATTTTTTTTTTTAACAAAGGAAGATGGCTTAACTCTGCCTAGAGAGAGAAGCAGACTTGGGGCTCTGGTAAGGACATGGTCTGAAAGGATTGTAGAGCAGGGCTCTTCATCAAATGTCACTCTGATCTCGAATGAGCTGCTACAGTCCAACACACTCACAGGATTGATGATAGATGGGCAGTCTTGTCCAAAAAAGCCAAGGATGCCTCTTGCCCTGTCCTTTGCTTCCCCATGACAGTGTGCTTAGCTATTACTGATCTCCACCAAACTCTCTGTGGATTTAGACTGAGAAGGGCACCTGGGAGTGATGAATATGAATTCTCTTCCTCTGTAAGAATGGAGGTTGATCCTTAAATCTGAGAGTCTTGACTTGAGAGAAGACCAGTCCTTGGGAAACACAGATGGAAACACATACACACTCTGTATGAACACAATCATCAGCGCCTGCCTGAAGAGCGCCCTGGTTCTGTTTAAACAGGACACTCTAAAGGTTGTCTGTCTACCTTAAAGATGAAGTCAGCCGTCAGGGGTCCAGGAATCTTGAAGGTCTGTCGGTCAGCACCCTTCTGAAACTCAATTGTTGTGTTTTCTATAACAACCCCCCCAGGACTGTTGAAGCTGTGCTCTCCTCTGTTTCCTTGAAGTGTTTTGGACTCAATAACTGAAAATTTAAAAATAAAATTTAAATATGAGAACCATCCTAAAGACATTTGGTTTTAAGTGACATTTTTTTTTACTAAGTGCAACATCAGCATATACGATCAACAAATATGGAACCATCTGTACAGTGGATGGCATTGATTCATATTGGCAGAAGAGATATGTGAAATGTTTAGAGACCAGCAAGGATTTTTTATTTTTTGGCCCAAATAGGTTTATCAAGTTCTAGGAACTGTTTCTACAACAGGATAAAGAGGAAAGGTTTCCTAGTTTCTGCTTTTTCACGAGGTACCTAAAATCACAGAGTGTTTTACCACAGCACTGGAGAACAATTTTCTGCGCTCCCTGGGAACTCAGCAAAGAGAGTGTGGGAATCTGGGGAGGTGATCTGGGAGCAAGGGAAGGCACCCATCCCTTAAATCACAGAGTAGACTTTCTTCTAGTTTAATTTTGATGCCTAGGAGAGCTACAGAGGTGGATGCCTTGGTTCTGAGTCCCCACAGAGTTCTCTGTGGCTTCTACAGCAGGTGGCCAGGTGGAAGACCTGGAATCCATAACCACCCCACCGCTATTGAGGAAGAAGATATGCATTTTTGTTCTATTGTCCATGGCCCAGCTAATTTCTCCCCTCCAGTATCCATGTTGGGAAAGGGGTGGGGGAGTGAGCCAGTAGGACCAGCAACCTCATACAGAGGGAAAAACTCTCAGGAAATGATGTCTTCTTCTGTGCCCAGATCTTTGCAGCTCATTTATAATTACACATTTTGTATGTATGTGTCTATACACATGAGCCCGCACAACATTATATGCACCATGTGCATGCAGGAACCAGTGAAGGTCAGAAGGGGACATCAGATTCCTGGAACTAGAGTTAGAGGCGAATGTGAGCTGCAGTATGGGTACTGAACTAGACCCAGGTGTACTACAAGCATAGTAAGTTTAACTACTGATACGTCTCTCCAGTCCCTATAAGGACAACTTTAAATATTTTAATCTGTACTTTTTAAGAGAGAGAGAAAAAGAGAGAGAGAGAGAGAGAGAGAGAAGAGAGAGAGAGAGAGAGAGAGAGAGAGAGAGAGAGAGAGAGAGAGAGAGAGAGAGAGAGAGAGAAATGATGGCTTTAAAGATAATGTTTCTCAGTGTTTCTAACTGAAGAATTTGCACTGGAAATAATCATCTGGGGCTCCTTTGGAAAGAGGTAGAACCAGGGAACCAAGAGATTTGTTTAGACTGTGGAGATTAGTAAAAACACTCTTTGGTGGCTTTTAGGTGGCCATGCAGGAGGGCGTACAGCTAGCCATACAGCACCAAGCATGTGTTTATAGTAGGTGACCGTCTGCAGTGTGTACCTGTCTCTCTCAGCATTGCTTTCTTTTCCTATATATAATGTCGTGGTTTTATTCATGCTCAGCAGACAGGACTTGGGGGGAAAATTTGTATTCTTCATTTGTGGAGGTTTCAGCCTATGGCATCTTAGCCTTTTGGGTTATTGTGAGTAGAACATTTGATTTATTATTATTTTGAATTTTGAAAGAATCTTTTTAATGTGTGTGTGTGTGTGTGTGTGTGTGTGTGTGTGTGTGTGTGTGTGTGTGTAACTATCTACCACATGAGTGCAGTTCCCACAGTTGCCAGAAGAGGGCATTGGATGTATGCCCTGGAGCTGGACTTAAAGGCAGATATGAGCTCCCATGTGAGTGCTGGGCACCAAACTTAAAGCATTCAGCACTCTAAACATTGAGATATTTTTCCAGGACTTTAATACTTTTAAAATTACATTTATTTATATGTTGGGATGGTAACTCTTGCCCTATCACATAGGTCCTGGCGATTGAACTCAGGTATTTAGGCTTGGCAGCAAGTACCTTTACCTTCTGAGTCATCCTACCAGCTGTGCCGAAGTTTTGCTATACTTACATTGTTTTGCAAGGACCTTCTTTTTGCTTGCATTTGGGGAGCAATGCATGACTGGAAAATCTGGGACTGTGGGTTCCCTACAATAATGTGGGTAGGATTAGAACATGCTAGAAATTTAGGATCTAAACAGCTCTAGGCAGATTTTAAGATGGACACTCTATAATTAAATTCTATTCCACAACAAAGGGGTTTGAACAGTACCAAGCATTCTCAGTTTTCAATACTGCAGCCATTTGGAAGATTGTAGCTACTACGGGCCTTAAAAAGAATGATTTATTACTGCAAAATAAGCTTGATTTCAGAAATACTGCTTTTCCTTTTTTTTTTTAAAGTTATATAAAACAAGAAAACAAAACCTCTTCTGTACTATGAAATTCAGACATGTAAACTAAGTCCTTTGCAAGGCAGCCAGCAGGGGAGAGTGGCCTTCAGAAAAGCTTGCAGAACTGACTGTAAGGGCTTCAAAGATGAAAAACTTTAAGCAATAGATCTGCCACTTGGAGAAGTGGTAGCATTTCTGAACCCTGGTCTCCAGAAGAATGCCAGTCTCCGGTACAAAGCCAGGCTTCATCTGCCAGCACACGTCTGTGAAAATGAGGCTCCCCAAGGGTACTGGTTTGGACTTGTTCTGCTTACTGAATGCTTATTCTATTTTTATACCTTAAAAAATTTTCTTAAAGTTGAACATAGTGGTGGACACTGGAAAACCAGGCTTCAGGAGACCAAAGCAGGAAGCTTGGCACAGGTCCAAAGCCAGCCGAGGCTACATAGGGAGTTCCAGGATTACCTGAACGACAGAATAAGACTTTCTCTCAAAACATCACCACAGCCTGCTAAAATTGAACTTAGGGAACCACCTTTAATGTCATTAGGGCAACACATTAAAGACACATTTTAAACAACTATTAACAGCTAGTGGGCATGCCATAGAGCCCGTCCAGTTGCTTCTTTTCTTTTGCTCTGTCTGCCTGCCTCAGTATGGGGCATTGAACCCAAGGCCTCACACTACTCTGAGCTAATTTTCAGCCCCCAATCACCTACACAATTATGATATTTGATTATTCAGTCATGCCCAGTATTTTCAGCACAGGATAAGATTGCAACAGTTTTTACCACTTTCAAATAAAATCTCACGATCTCATACTTAGCCAGGAAAGCTTCCTTTTTTTTTTTTTTTTTTTTTTTTTAATTTGTGGAATCAGGTGACAGGTGACTTTTTGAAACTGGTTTCTTTTACTCGGTCAATATTTTCAGGATAATCTATCTACATTCTAGCAATCATCAGAATGCCTTCTCTTTTTATCACCAAATAATATTATACATGTGTCCTGATTAGTTTATTGATTCAGTAATTGATAGACATCTGCATTGTTCTCATTTGACGACTAGCAGGAGTAACATTGTTGTCAATATTCAGCACTTTGTTTCTTATTATTTATTTATGCAAATATGTATAAATTGGGATTTTTTGGTTTTGTTTTTGATTGTTTGAGACAGAGTTTCATACAGCCTAGGATGGCTTTGAACACCCAATCCTCCTGACTCCATCTCCTAAATTCTGGGATTACAGTATGCGTCATCATTCCTGGTACTTTTATAGTTTTTAGTCCCAATGATGACAATTTTAGTCCCAATAATAAAATGACATTTTATTATTGAGAAAGACGATTCACAGAATTCAATTGGCATGAGTTTTGCTAGTTTCTAAGGGTCATATTTTAATTTACAAGGAGAAAAAAATTGGTCTCACAATGTGCTGAAGATTTTCAAGCCATTTAGAAAATAGTTCTCTAAACAATTCTGATGCTTCATATCAGAAAGGCTAGCTTTGCTTATGTCAATCATAAGGGGCTAGAGAATTTCTCCTTAGGAGCCTATTGTGGGGAGATAGCTCCATCAGTAAATTGCTTGCCACACAAGTGTAATAACCTGAGGTGGATCCCTAGTAGCCACATTCAAAACAAACAAAACAGGCTTAGCAGTAAGTGCCTACAAGCCCAGCAGGGAAGAGGCAGGCCAGTGGATCTGTGGGGATTGCTGGCCAGCCAGATCAGCTGATTGGTGAACTCCAGGTTTAGTGAGGGATCTTGCCTCAAATAAGGTGAGGAGTGGTTGAGGAAGACCCTGACATCTACCTCTGGCCTTAACATGAACTCCTACCAATGCGTGAGCATGCACTCACACGTATACACACACTTGTGTACACACCTGTGTGCACAAACAACAAGGTTTTATGGTGATGATTACTTGAAATATTTGCACATAACTATTTCCTTGAAAGCTTTTCTCAGAGGATATTTGTAGATGAAGTATTGGTTCTGAATGGAGAAGCATGCATACTACCCAAACTGTAAGACTATTCTGGCCTTGAGAAATTCTTATGATATAAAAAAAAAAATTCTATGATGGTGACTTAGGAAAAAGAAAAAGAAAAACAATGACAATGACTGTGTGGCTTCATGGTAGTGCCTCTTGTGCTGCCTAGCCACGTTCAATCAGTTGGTGGAGCGATGGCTCAGTGGCTGGGAGAATGGACTGCTGTTGCTAAGGACCTTCCAGTAGCAGTGCTGGGCAGCTCACAACTGCCTGAAACTCCTGCTTCAGGAGACTGCATGCCATTGTCTTCCTTGGGGACCTGCACTCTCAACCTCTCTCACACACACAATCTCTCTCTCTCAGCCCCCCTCCCCCCCCTCTCTCTCACACACACACACACATACACACACACACACATACATGTGCACACACACCTCTACACATACACATAATTTAAAATGATAAAATTAGGAATAAGCCTTTAAATCCAATATGCTTCTTCAAGCTCAGAGCCCAGCCTATCTGAGATTTACTGTCTTCTGGATACAACTAAAGAAGCCTACGTTATAAGGACACCATAGCAGACAGGAAGAAAACCCACAACACTTCCAGCTTCCATACATCCTCAGATCAGTGATGCCATCTGACACAGGCAAAGAAACACCTCCCTTGTACTAATATAGCTTCTCTTCATATCCCACAAAGCCTTCACCAGCTCTCACTAACACCTGAACTGGAAGGTATGATAAACCAGCAGCAAAACTTGTCCTTCCAGATCAAAAGTCACTGGTGAGGTCTTTATTAAATTGCTTTTTCTTTTAGTCCCAAACTTCTAGAAGATCCTTGATTTCTTATACAATTTTGCATACAGTTTTGTTTTGTTTTGTTTTTTATCTCATGGGGAAATTAAGCCTAAATTGATATCCTTTCTTACCCTAAATGAAAAGAAAAATGCACAGTGTGTGCATGTGTGCAAACACACACACTATTAATAATCCAATAAGCAAGCGTAGGCGGGAGAACATCTGGGACAGGCTGTATAGAGAAAAGGGAGGGGGCAAAGGGATGTAATTCTATTTCAGTTCTTCAAAATGTGTTGAAGACATTTCCTAGAGACATAGCCTGTCTGAGTACACTGGATAGAAATCTCCACCATAAAGAAGGAAGGGTTTTTATTGGCTTGACTGATGTGGTATAGTGGGATTCAGGCGTTATTGAGGGAGGCCTAAAGGCATAGCTTTAGGGTCTCAGGACCCTGAATGGACATGGCCAGCCCCCATTGAGGACCCCATGGCAGGATGACTTCTTTTCTGTTTTGTTCCTGTGTTCTTGGAAAGGATAATACCATCTTGCATGGGATAGAAACACTCTCCAAAAATTGCCTTAAGGTTTAATTTGTATCAGTGAGTGTTTATACAACCCCTTAATAAATATTAATCCTTTATATGATTGATTGAAAGTAAATAATTGAGCAATATCTGGTGCCAACATGGGTTTTCAGTTCTCTGGATGGCTTTTGGAAAAATTTGTAACATGCTAAGGTAAGGTACTTACAGAGATGGGCAGGTCCTTTTACGGTAATTCTCACACTTCGACTGCCCAAAGGGACAGCGATCACATTTTCTTCTCCTGGAAAAGAGCACAAGACAAATGTCATGAAAACTCTTGTGCTAAAGACCCATGAGTGTGGGCAAGTGAATTAAAACCCTGGAAGTTCCTAGGAACACTGAGAAAGCATCTGACCAGTGGTTCTGCCATGGGGTAGATGGCTGTGAGAATTGAGAGCAAGAACTCACACAAGTATTTGTACATCCACATTCTCAGCAACGTTGTCAGCAGTAGCCAGAAGGCCGAGGCAAGTGGCCGTCTGTATAATGACACCTATGCTGTACTCACAGGTAAAGCCAATTCTCACATATTCTCACACAGATCAACCAGGAAGAAACAATACTATTCGAAATAGATCAATCATAAAAGGACACAGACTCAAGTTCACACAAACAGAAAGTAGATTGCTCAGGTGTGGGGGAAGAAAGAAATAAGGAGTTTTTGCTAAGTGGGTGGAGAACTCCTGTTTTTTAAAAAATAAAGGATGTTCTAGAGATAGTTGATGATGGTGGTTCCCCTGAACCATATGCTTAAAAATAACTAAAATGGTTGGAGTTGAGGAATAGTTCGATTAGGTCCTTTCAGAAATAAGAAACCTAAGTTCAATATTCAGCACCCACATAACAAACACCAGGTTGGCCTATGCTTACAGTCCAAGAGCTGGGGAGGTAGAAACAGAGGAATGCCTGGGGCTCAGTGGTTAGGTAGAATAGCCTAATTGGTGAACTCTAGGCCAATAAGAGACTATCTAAAAAGAGGTGGATGGCATCTGACATGACCTCTGACCTCACATTCATGCACACAGATATGTGCATGCATCTCCCAATGCATCCAGATGTGCATGCATTCCCCTGATACACAAATATGCACTAGCACATGCACACACACACATTACACACTAATACACAAAATGGTTAAAACAGTAATTTTCAAGTTATATATTATATATTATAGTAATCTTTAAAATACATACAACATAATCTCTCATACTAGAAATATGTTTCAGAATTACATTCTAGTGTATATCTAAGTTACAGCAATACATACAACACTATATTACATGTACACGTTACACTATACTAAGTGTGTGTGTGTGTGTGTGTGTGTGTGTGTGTGTGTGTGTGTGTAGGGGGGAAATGAGAGTGTACACCTAAGGGTGTGAGGCAGGGATTTTATATTTCCTCACTAGTGAGTAACAGTAAAGCATTTCAGTTTCTCTGACCCCCAGATATGATGGGGAGCTCCCAACCAGCTGCTGGTGGTGATCATCTCTGAGAGATACTGAGAATGGGGGGGGGGGGGTGAGAACATGAGCTTGTGCTTTCTAAATTTTCTGTAATAAAATGGGCTTTTATAAGTAATGTAAGTCTGATAAATACTTTTAATTAAATTTGAAATTTAAACTGGATAGGTCAAAGCTGAAATAATTGGTAATAGCATAAAGACAAGGGCCCAAGAGTTTTGCTGGGAGAGTTTGAGAAAAGACTTTCAACAAAATATTCCATCTCAGATGACAGAAAGAATGAGAGGTGTTGGTGACAGGTTCAAGATTAAAGTAACTCTGAAATCTTCACCAAAATAAAAGGCAGCCCAGAAAATCTTAAACCTTCACTAAGAAGAAAAGAAAAAAGCAGCCCAGACATGGATGCATATGAGCCCATTTGATTAAATTATAGGTAAAAATATTGAACAATACTAAGCAAATAGTTCCAGAACTTAAGCAAAAGAACTGCACACACACACTCACTCACTCATACACACACACACACAAATTAAATTTGTTCCCAAGTGAATGGTTAATTCAGTGCTGAGAGATGTATAAAAACAGAAGATTGGGTAACCAGAGAAGCAAAGGGTTGCTTCAAATCATCCCTAGAGATAACAAGGATTTTCTAAAATTCTGCTTACATTGCTTATTGCTTATACCAGCCTTATTAATACCAGGGATAGAAGAAACACCCGCAATTTGGAGAAGAACATTAGGGGCCATGGGCAGACTCAATGGTGAGTAGCTAAAATTATTCTCATGGGGAAAACCAAGCATCACCATCACCATCATCATCACCATCATTTTTCCTGTGGATTCCTACCAATGAAACTAAAAAATAATAACATATGTAAATATATTCTGGGAAAAAAGATCCCAAAACACTGTAGTTCTAAAGAGAAAAATTAAGTTCAAGACGTATTCTGCTATTACATAGACAGCTTTAAAAAAATTTCGTTATCAAATTATATATTTAAAGATATTTATGTATTTAATACTATGTGATATATTCCACAAATATAGTGCATATTATATTAATGCACAGAGTATTACATTATGTAAAGATGTGTTGCATTTATGTTGCATTAGGTAAATATTCTATTTCTTTATGGTGCATTTGTTTAATGATGTGAAGATGTGCTGCTGTTTTACTTCACCTGCCTAAGGTACTTGACTGCTCTAATAAAAAGCTGAAGCTTCAGTAGCTAGACAGAGGAGGGCTAGGCAAGGCTGGTGGGCAGAGAGAGTAAGGAGCAGGAGGAATCGGCTGGAAAAGGAAAGAAGAAAGCAAAACAGAAATAGAGGGAGATACCCATGGCTAGCCAGCCAGGCATCCACCAGACTGACAGACATGAAGACAGACATACACAATGAAAGAAAGATAAAATGCCCTAGGCAAAATGTAGATAAAGAGAAACAGGTTAAATTTAAGTTAAAAAAATCAAGCCATAAACATGAGCATTCATAACTAATGATACGTTAATACATCTCCCTGTCACGATTTGGGGGCTGTGGTCCAAGAAGGGCTGCTACAGTTATGCACTGGTGTAGGCATATACAGAAGCATAACATAAGCTAACCCAAGAGCAGAGGGGTGCTTGTTATCATGCTGTACCAGCAGACAGCTCTTCCCACTACAAAGAATGAGACCTCATAGAGAGCCAATCACTGTTTGAGTTGGAAAATAAACACTATGCCACCACAGCACAGCAACTCAAGGATGCTCTTAAAGACATCTGGAGTTGGGTTGAGAGAACTTGGAGTTAACCCCAGCGGTCCTCGGGTAGGTAACCATGAGACAATCTGAACATTAAGGAGAATGGTTACAGCAGACTTAGTCACACAAAATACGTTGAAAACAGTGACTTGGAATAATACTGGCCAAGTATTGTTAGCTACACGTGGAGCTAGAAACCAGTTTTCACTTCTAAAATTGGTAAAAAGAGAAGAGTGTCGGATATTTCCATACAAACAGCCCTGCAGGAGGACCAGACAGTTGATGGGAGGATGTCTCTCTTATGGGGGCCTGTGAGCATGTAGATGAAGAGGTCCTATGACAGATTTTCATCAGCCACAAGAAATAAGATGCATGAGCTTCCTGACATGACTCCTTAGGAACTGCAGACATCAGCTCTAAGGACTCTCACCCCTGAAGACCTGAACACAGGTAGATGGAGTCACCTATTTCGTGCAAATGGGTTACAAAGCTATGAGAGAGAGGGCTGTGCTGAGCCAGTACTGAAATGCAGCATGGAGAACAGGGGCTAGAAGGTAAATGATATTTCTTCAACTCACAGAAAGAAGAAAAAGCCAAGTGCTTATCCCTTAATAACTTGCAAAACCAGGTATAGTGTACATGCCTTGTAATCCCAGAACTCACTGGGAAGGAGGAGGGAGACAGATTTCTCTGAGTTCAAGGCTAGCCATGGGTGCATAGTGAGATCCTGTCTCAAAAATCTTTTAAAAATTCCAAAGAGACCCTAGGAAACTCCTGGCCTTATCTGACAACTGATGAGGAGGAGGAGGAAGAAGAAGAAGAAAGTGAGGAAACATTGTTGTAACATTTCCAAAGCTCTGGCATTTCCAAAGCTCTGGGGATTAACTAAGGATTTGCATGTGGGAGATTATGTTGTTACATTGTAAATAATTGTCCCACCCACTGGTTTAATAAAAAGCACTGATTGGCCAAAGGCAGGCAGGAAGTGTGGGCGGGGCTACCAGACTAAGAAAACTCTGAGAACAGGAAGCACAGAGCAGAATGCCAGAGAAGCTAGAAGTAGTAGAGGACAACGATGCTGCTCTGAGAAAAGGTACCGAGCCACATGGCTGAACAGGATGAGTCATGGGTTAATTTAAGGGTAGAGAGCTAGCAAGTTATATGCCTGGGCCTTAGGTCGATCAGCCTAAAACTATTGTAAACATCTGTGTGTCTCTGTGGGACTGCGGGTCTGTGGGTCCTAAACCTTGAGGTTAGGCCCGAAAGTCCAGGCCAGAAACCTCTTACTACACTTGCAAAGGTCTGGACAGTAATTACTCAAGAAAAACATAAGAACAGTGAAGACTGTGAGATATCAACTTGCTTGTTTCTATCTTCCCCGTTTTCTACCCCCAGTAACCTGAGTGAGGAGCAGCAGCTTGCCATAGAAACAGCATAGAAACCGAGAGTTGGAATGGGTTTGGAGCTCCTTAAATTTCCAATTCCCGGTGGACATTATCTGGCTTGTGTGGTAGTTTCCTGGAAGATCCCACTCACTAAGCTGCTTTACATCTGACCTGTGAGCCTACTCTGTGCAAATAGCCTCCCCATGGGAGTTTGACCAAAACAATAGAGGTTGTTGTTTATATGAAGGCAATACAAGGTCACTGTTGACTACCAAAACCCCACAGTGGAAGAGCTGAAAAACTATACCCAATATATTATTCCTGGGAGTGGGTGGCTTTTAAGGATCTGGGAAGCTGCTGGCTCTCACTCGGGTTACAGCGGGCTTTTTAAAAAGGTTACTGTGGGGTAGAGAACAGGGAAGATTCAGGCAAATTGATATCTCATAGTTTTCGTGTGTAGGCCAACTATATGTTTTCAGGGATGCATGCTTACCCAGAAAGGCCTGCAAAGACCTTGAGTTCTCATCTGTTAACCCTGAAGCAGAGAGTGATGGTTAGAACAAAGCTGTTAGCTACCTGGTTGCCTGTGGGAAACATATCCCAACACACACACACACACACACACACACACACACACACTCACAGAGAGAGAGAATTTCAAAGTATATAACAATATGGAAAATAATCAGACACATGTAGTACATTGAACATTCTGTGGGACAACTAAAAAAGACACTTTAAAAGTCAATATCATAGAAAATATTTTTTACATTAAAAAAAAAAAAGATTAAGGAGATTCTAAAACCTAAATGCAGTGAAGGAAAGAACTGGTCCATAAGTCGAAACGTGATGCCTGTAGCCGACTTTCTTTACAATCCACTAGAGTGGTGTGTAATGGATAAATGAGGTTTAAAGTGTAAACATAGCATAAGTATTGAATCCAGGTACAAAATCTACAGTAACTAACTGTATTAGAAAATTCTATTTATATTGAAAAATTAAGAGAGTCAACAGGTTAAAACTCAGGAAATAAAGACAAAGTGTAAACTTTTTTTTCTTCTATCCATCAGTGTGGTGTAGTGTGAATGTGTATAACCATCTCTGAAAGTGTGGGCACATACCCATGTGTGCACATGCACACAGAAATGTAAGGTTGATGATATCTGGAATCTTTCTAGGTGGCTCTTTATCCTTTGAGGCAGAGTCTCTCAATAGAGCCCAGAGTTTACTAGCCAGCTTGCTTCAGGAATTCTCCTTCTGGTCTTGTGATAAGGAAATTACAGGCGTGTGAACATACCAACCTGACACTTACATGGGGTTTGAGTATCCAAGATCTGGTCCCTTACTTTCAGGGCAAATACGTAAGTGCTGAACCATCTCCCCAGGCCAGGAACAATTTTACATAGTCTACTGAGCATGTCTCTCACAAGCACTTGTTTGTATGGAAGGCTCATAATGCATCATGAAGGTGTTGGACACTCACGCATAGCAAGCAGCTGTGATATAGGCAACTATTGATAGTACTTACTAAAGAGCAGATTTGGTTAAGACTGGTGGATGACAGCATGCCAACATTAGAACACAAATTGTTGATATATATTGTAAATACTCAAACACTTCACTTTTGAAAAGCTCTAACAGACCTGAGCACAGAAAACATGGTGCTGACAGGCTTTGCTCTTCACCTTTCCCTCTGCCTTGCTAAAAACAATAAATTACTTTCCTAAAGCTGGCCCTGAAAGGCTTTTCCATTATGTGGCAATTGACTCATTCTGGAGACAAAACACCAAAGGCCAACAACCATATCTCTTTATTTGGCTAACATGTCCAATCAGGACTTATCAACTCACCCTAGTGCAGGCTCCCCCTTTTCTCCTTAAAAACTTACTCCTGCAAAAACACCTACTTGGAGGCTAGAGAAATGGCTCGGCAGCCTGACTTTTCTTCCAGAGAACACTGGTTCAATTCCCAGTACCTACATGGTGGCTCATAACTGTCTGTAACTCCAGTTCTAGGGGATTTGACACCCTTCACACAGACATACATTCGGGCAAAACACCAATGCACATGAAATAAACTATAAATTATTTATTTAAAAAAAAAACCAAACCCTTCTTTTGTCTGCCTTTGTCCCTGTGGGTGTCCTGTACTGACCCTGGTGTGTGTGTGTGGGATGGGGGGTTGCCAACTTCCCTTACAATTCCAGCCTAGAAGGACCTACTAATATGATCACTGTGTAGTTTCTTAGACAATTATTGATCATATTGCCTGTCGACTATTTTTGCTTTCTTTGGACTTTATGAACAAACATGTAGCAAATTATATATAACAAAAATGCTTTTAAAAGTATTTTTAAATACACAAAACAAACACTTCCTTTGAATAAAAAAAAAGCCTATTTGAGCAGATCAGTCAGAATGAATAGTGTCACTACACATGTAGGCTGTAGTCTCTTTGAGGAATGTGTGTGTCACTCCATTGCCACACTTTCATGTGAAACTATGCAGGCCAGAGGCCCTGACAGTTTATTCAGGGCAGGGGTGGGAGGAGCCAACAGTCTCTGGGCCTCCCGGGGTACTACTGCCAGAGTAGACTACAAAAAAGAGAGGCAGCTGGAAGGGGAGGGGGTGTCCTACAAGAGATCTATTCCGATTCCAGGGAAAATAATTCCACCCTGAAATCCAAATGCTGCGTCTAAGCTGCAATCCTCTGTTTCAGTGACCAATAGTTCTATCTCAGTCTCTGATACATTAAACACTTAGCACATAAATGCATAGATTCAGGGAACAGAAAAGAAAACCCAAAATTAAACCCACTCAGCCACAGCTGCCTGGCTTTGTTTGTTTACAAAAATATACATTGGTGAACAGCATCTTTTAGAAGTGGTTCTGAGAAAACTGGATGTTGTCATATACCTTCTCATCCCCAACTCTCCTCCCTTAAGATCCTGCCTCCCTCTCTGTTCCCTGTCTATTTTCATCACACACACAGACACAGACACATACATACACACACATACATACGCACACCCATACACATACATGTACATACACATACACACATACATACATACAAACATACATACATATACACAATACACACATACACACATGCACATACACATACATACACACCTACATAGACATACACACACATACATACAAACATACATACATACATATACACAATACACACATATATGCATGCACATACACACATTTATACACATACATATATACATGCATACATATACATACATACATAGACATATACACATACATACATACACACATACATACATACACATACATGCATACACATACATACACACATACATACAAACACACATGCATACACACAAATAAATGTACACACATGCATACACATATGCACACCCCTTTTCATCCTATAAATGAATCACTAAGAAACCTGTTGCAGACTCCCGTTCATCTTAGGGATCCAACCCCAGCAGTGCAGGTTGGAACCAGAGGGCCTGCTTGTCTGCTGGAGATGCTGTACCACAACACCCCATAGGGCCAATAGCAAGGGCAAACTCAAGGTCACATAAGGCATAAGTGGAGGCCTGATGTGATCATAAATGCTTTTCAGCACTGTGTCTTCACTGATTGCATGAGTGTCACAGCTTAGCTGAGGGATCACCAAGTACGAGTCCTGTGAGGCAGAAGCTAACGTGCCTTCAGGTGGGGCTGTATGAGGATTGTTGATAATTTTCAGAAGAGCCTTTCCATGCTGAGAACAGGCCATAGTGGAGGCTCTGACCTGTGGATCGAGTGGATGATGAGAAACAGCCTATGTAAACAATCTCTCAAACACTTGGCAGCAGAGGTTGGTCAAGGATTTGGGCACGAATAGAGACTGGTGTGTTTATAATATTTTCTTGATATAGTCATAAATATATGATGAAAATACATTTCATATAAATATAAAATTATACACTCATATATTTTTATATGTACCTATAGGCATGTATACATACACACAGTTTAAAAATTATAGTTTGAAGATGGAGAGACCTGGTCTCATGAAGCTGTGAGGGGAAGGGAGGGGAAGATAAAGGAGAGGGGCTGATGGGTGGGGTGAGGTCTCTGAGGAAACAGGGGCTGGGGCTGGAGTCCAGAGCCCAGATGGAGGGGTTAATTAGCCTTGGAAAGGAAGGCAGCCTTGTGCCTCTGCAGCGCGGGGGGGGGGGGGGGGGGGGGGGGAGACACTGGTGCAGCTGCAGGGCGAGGTCTCTCCTGCTGGTTTTTGGCTTTTGTTGGGGTTCCCCATACACTATGGAACCTAGAATACAATCACTTTTTATTTATTTTGTTTATTTATATCTCTTTTTTTGGCACTGAGAATTGAGCTGAGGGTCTTTACATTTGGGGAAAGTGCACTTGTCTGCCACTGAGCTAGGGCCCCTAGCCTTCTTCATTTTATTCTGAAACCCTAAGTTATCAGGGCTGGCTCTGAACTCGTGCTATATCCAAGACTAGCTTAGCACTTGCAATCCCCTGGCCTCAGCCTCCTGAGTAGCAGGGATTATTGGACCATGCCATCAGGTATAGCTTTGTAATTAGATTTTTATACACAAAGCATACATAAAGTCCATTTCTTCATAGAGACCCGCCTGTGTTAGCTTTCTGACTCTGTAGGAAATACCTGTAGTCAGAAAAGCTGTGTTTTGGCTCATGGATCTGGCAGTTCCAGCTCATGGCCCTGTTGCTCTGGACCTGTGGTAAAGCACATCACACAGCTGAGTACACAATGGAATAAAACAGCTCAGCTCCTGGCAGTGGGAAGCAGGGAGGGTGAGAAGATCCCAGGGCTCCAGTGTCTCCTTTGATAGCAGGACCCAACACAAGGCATGGTGGCATGTGCTTGTAATCTCAGCAGTAGGGAAGCTGAGGCAAAATGGCTGCCACAAGTGTGAGACTGCCTAGTCTATACAGTGAAATTCTATCTCAAGGAAGGGGGTTGGAGTAGAGTTGCTGACATAACTCCTAAAGTTCTCCACTGGGCCCCACCTTCTAAAGATGTCACTATCTCATAGTAGCTATGGCCAGAGGCTGGTGACCAAGCCTGGTATACTCTGGGACTGGCTGCAGGGGGGCAGCTGACATTTAAACCATAATCCTGAGGATAGATACACTGCTAGCTGGACACACAGATGTAGTGGAACTAGATTCACAAATTTTACATCAGTGATGGATATGACACATTTGTTTTTGCTGTATTTTACCCACAAGCTGTTAACCCTGGTATAAGCCTTGTTTCTCATGGTTTATTTGTCCTGCATGTTAGGAATGGGTAACTGCTAGGGCTCCTGGCAAAGTCCCCCTGGGCCTGGTGCTAGCCTAGAGCTTTGGATGGGGCTGAAGCAAGGACTAGTATAAAAAAAAAATAAAAAATAAAAAAAAGGCAAGAATGAGCTCAGAGAAGCCTCTGGAAATCTCTCACCATGGGCACACAAATGGAGGTGCCAAACAAGTATGAGGTACCATCAAACCCTACCCATCCCATCATGGCACAATCCAGTGACTGAAGTGGGTCCCATCGACCAGAGGCCTCTTCTGTGTTCCAAACCATCATATTGATGGCAAGAAGCCCACATCTGGGAACACTCAGATTTGGAGGTGGTGATGGCGGCCAATGGTTCCTGCGGGACACTGATTATTTTGGAATTCTTCCCAAACTTTCTCATTGAAATTTGTCCCGCGATATCCTTGATACTGCCAATGGCTGCACCATCTTCTAGGGCTTTTTCCCTTCATTCTTTAGGCTGGATTCGCATCATTCTTACTGTACAAAGTATACAGAGAGGCAATGTAGAAAAGGGAAGTTATAAGCCCAGCCTCTGGAGCCCAGCAACAGGGGCTGGAACAGCAGCAGCTTGGCCTAAACTAAGCGTGTGACCCAGGACAAGTTGCTTATCTTCTCAACCTCAAGCCCACCTGTGAAATGATGAGAATATTTTTTGCTCTGAGATGTTGCCTTCAGCGCTTACCACAGATGTTTCTTATGGCACCACTGTTTCATTTTACAATCACTACACAGACTTTTGATTGAGTTTGTAGCCACTGGTTTATGTGCATGTGCACACACAACACACACACACACACACACACACACACACACACACACACACACACACACACACACAAGCACAAAACCATTCTCAAACCCAACTGTTCCCTCTTATTTTTCTTTTTCGATCTCTAGTTTCCTGTTATGGATCATGGCTTTGCTAAGTCACAAAATACACAGGAAACAGACCTGGGAGTGGTAGTGTACACTTGTAATCCCAGTGTTTTGGAGGCAAGAGGGTCAGGAGTGTAAATCATTCTCACATACATGAGATTTTGTTGCAAATAAAACAATATATAGGAAAAATATTATCCTCATAATGTTAAAGATTCAATAGGCATCACTGCAGCCCCCAGACTGTTATCTATCAAATTGCTTATTTTCACTAGTAAATCCAACTAGAAGTATGTCAACATATGTTTTTATTATTTCATTTTTAATATATATTTCAAGATAACACAAGGCAAAGGTATTCCAAAGACCCTCATGTTTGCAATATCTCCACATTCCCGTTCCTGGTGTGTGTGTGTGTGTGTGTGTGTGTGTGTGTGTGTGTGTGTGTGTGTGTGTGTGTGTGTGAATATGTGTGAGATCTTTTCTGTTGGTTGAAATTGTTTTTATTAAATGCTCTTTTGTTCAAATATTTTCATGTTATTTTTCTTTATCCCTGTGCTGGTTAGTCTTGTCAACTTGGAATAGACCTAGACATCTGAGAAGAGGGAGTCTTAATTGAGAAAATGCCTCTGAAATATTGCCTGTAGGCAAGTCTGTAGCACATTTTCTTTATTAAGGATTGGTGTGGGAGGGCCCAGATCACTGGGTGGTGCCATTCTTGAGCAGGTGGTACTGAGTCATATTAGAAAGCAGGTCCAGGAAGCCAGTGAGAGCTTTGGGGAGCAAGCAAGTGAGGGGCATTTCTCCAGGGCCTTTGTATCAGTTCCTGCTTCCAGGTGCCTACCTTGAGTCTTTGCCCTGACTTCCCTCGGTGATTGAGAACTGTAAGATGAAATACACTCCATCCTTCATAAGTTGCTTTTGGTCATGGTGCTTTATTACAGAAATAGAAATCCTGAGACACCCCTCATCTATATTATCATTAACCTAAATGCACACATGGCACACATACGTGGCTGTCACACACAAACAACCATCCAAAGGAATATATGAGTTTCTTATTTTAAGGAAGAAAGATACCTGAATAGATATTAGTATTTATAATAGTTACACCCCATAAAACTTCAACTAATATGCTTGCGTATGAAAGTGTTTGTCATCTGAAAGAACGTGGTGGTTGGTACTGACCCCACAGGACCACAATTATTGGTCATGGCTTCTGGTTGCACCAGGGAGAGAGTCAGCATATGGGCACCCACATTCTAATGCTGCAGGAGGTTTCTAGGCTCTTTTTCATAAATGAAGATGGGAGAGATGAAATGTGACAATGAGCTAAGCAGGAAGAGGAATTTTAAGACGCAGATAGCACCAAAGGGGGCTGGAATACAGCAAGGATTGATTCAATGAGAGCAACCAGCTGCAAGCCGGAAATGGAATCCTTTATACCCTGCCTGGAACCACATGTCCACTTACCACCCCTGAGCCTTAAGGCTACATCAGGGAAGTCAAGCATTGCTGAGTATCTGGCTTCTGTGACAGTGTGCTCTGAACCTAAAGACGTATTTACTGGCTAAAACACCTTTACCTCAAATGAGTGGGGCAACCAGCAGCGTGTCTAGTCAAATATGTGCTGATACCTATATCCACAGCTAACTGAACAGCAGGCAGTAAGGGGTGGGGGGGCTTCTATATACACCCTATACTAGAAAAGCCCTCAGATAGTCTAAAAAATCCTACTGTGTCTCTCCTTTTATACCTGAATCTAAGAAATTAAGAGAATAAATTTATCAGTTGCCTTGAGTGGGAAAACTGGATATGAAAAGCAGAATGTTAGCCAGAGGTGTATAACAATCATCTGGGAAGTCTGGTGGTGTTCCTGATCCCCTGACCCATCCCCATGAAACTGTAAAGCTGTAGGGCAGAGTTACAGAGTCTAAGAGGGACAAACTGTACAGGTGATCTCGATTTGCCTGCTGGATAAGAACCCACAAAGCTGGGCTCCACCAAGGAGAAATAGGAGTGAGCTGCTTGAGCCAGCCATGCCCATCTCTGTTTCCATTTTTGTTCTAGCCCCCACATTCCAAATCTTGGGGATATCCACCTCATGCTCACTCAGCTGTCTTTTCCAGGTAGTATGGGAGAGTGACCCGAAGCTAAACCATTCTAGCTACTCATGAGTTGTGAGACCTAAAACAAGGCACTCTATTCCCTTGAGATAATTTCTCCATTTGTCAAATGGAGAGGCATGCTGGTATGTACTTGATAGCAGTTAACAATCAGGGAAAAATAAAATCATGCCAGGCACACGATAAACATGTAACCAGTGGAGGGAGACACCACCAGCAGCAGCACCCTGACAACTATTCATACTAATTAGACCCAGCACTTTCATCTGGTGGATGTCACGTCTCCTGGGTGACACTGGGAGTTGTCGGAGTTTCATTTCGTTTGGTGTTGTTGGGACTAGCCACTATAGAGTTATTGGTCCAAGTGGGATTGTTCACATCTGTTCAGGTCAAGACAACATCCTCTCCTGAGGTGCCAGGATTTGGACAAGCATTGTGGGACTATGCCCTTATACACTGTAAATATTTGTCACTGTAAATATTGGTTTAATAAAATGCTGATTTTTCCAGAGGAAGAAGAGGGAAGAAGCCCTTGAGATGCACAGTAAGTGGCATGAGAACGCTGTACTGAAGCAAAGATACCAAGCCACATGGCTAAACATAAATAGAAATATGGGTTAACTTAAAGTATAGGAGTTCTGTAGTAAAATGCCTGAGCCATAGGCCATTCAGCTTGTAATCAATATAAGCCTTTGTGGGATTCCTTGGGACTAAGGACTGTGGGTCTGGACCTCAAGGCTAGGCCGGGCTAGAAACTTGTGACTCTAGACTCGGTGGGAAAGGAAGTGAGGGAGCTCACTCGCCAAGAAGGGAGTTCGGTATGCTAATAAAAAGCCTAGCTTACAGGTGTTGACAGTGGATTGTACAAGTACGAAAGAAGCCAATGAGATCTCAGGACAAAGGAGCAACTTCACACTAACTCACCTTGATGGGGCACAGAAAATTCCCAGGATCTTTAAGCCATCTCTGTGAAATCTTTTCATTAAAATTTTTGAGAAACTAGTTCATGTGAGATTTTAAGTCTCATTTCTCTAGCCCCTATTTAATAGCAAAGTCTATTGTTAAAATCAAGGAATAACCTACTCCAGCCCTGGAAAAGATCTCAGAACTCCCCTGTGCTAACACTCGGTGCAGATGAAAAAGCCAAGGCCAGTGAAGCATCTTGCCTGTGCTCGAGACTGTTGGCAGCCAAGCTGAGGTTATTACAAAGCTCTTTGGCATCTAGGCTAAACCTACTACACAGCCCATCCAGCATCACTGAAATCATAGCAGGAAGCAGAACCACACCCGGCTCAGTGTATGCACTCGTTAGTTCCATGTTAATCGAGCTCCATATGTGTGCTTGATCCTGGGCCAGGATCCGGAATAAAATGGACATCATTACACACGTGATGCTGACTCTTGTGAAGTGTTATTAGTGTGAGATGCACGTTAAACACAAAGAAAAGTAATGAAGGATAAGCAGGAATTAAACAAAAGAGAAGGGCTGGTAGATGGTCTGAATGCCTGTCGGGGATGCAGTTTGACCCAGGCAGGCCATGCTAAGAAGAAGCTGAAGAAGCATGTTCCAGGACGTGAATGGGTTGGTGAAGGACAGAATGCACCAAGGTAGAAATGACCCCTTGGTGTTCTAGGCTCTTCCAGAAACCTGGTGTGATTGTTTCTTAATGTGTGAGAGGCAAATGGCAGCGCTTTGGAAAGGGCCATTTGTGTTACCAGAAGCATGTTATTTCATAAAGAAGTGGGAAGTTCATGTCTACCTGCTTTACGGTAGGAATATAACCTCTGACAATCCTTCTAAACAATGTCCCCATGTCACCTTTCTCTCCACAGGAAGCTAGAAGATATGCAGAAACGTGCAAATGGGGCGGGCAAGAACTGACTTTGAATTGCTAGTTCCAAGCTATTTGTTTTTGATCACATGTAGGTTTTGTGAATGGAAGGAGCCATCCTGTTAAAAAGAGTCCTGTCCAGTGGGAGAGGAGGGCTGGAGAGAAAGTTCAGTCCTGGAGAACATTGTTGCTTTTGCACAGAGCTTGAATTCCACTCTCTGTGCTCACATGGTGACTCATTACCATCCACAGTTCTAACCCAGGAGATCCAATGCCCTTTTTGGACCACCTCCCCAGGCACTAGGCACACATGTGGTGCACACATAGATGCAGGCAGGACACACACACATGCATGCACACACAATACACACATACACACACACACACACACACACACACACACACACTAAAATATTATTTTAAAAGTAGCAACAACTTTTGTTGGATTCTTTCTTCACTGGCCAAAGATCCAGTATCAGAGTATCCTCATCAGAATCCTGCCACAGAATGATGAACAGGGTGTGTTGGGGGGAGGGGGCGTGCAGAATGAACAAGAGAAGGGGGAAGAATGGAAACCAATCTGTTTATCTGTTAGCAAATCCTTTATCTCAGATTCAGTTTACCCTACCATGGATCATGTTGAATTCTTGGTTCCCCTTTGTAAGTGCCTTGTCAACGTAGAAATGAGCAGTGTGTGGTGAGGAAAACTCATATGCATTACACTGTGAGACAGCCTGGTGGTCCACACAGCCTGGAATGTGAGCATCAAGATGCCAAGGACATGCTTATCATCACAATGTCCAAACTTGAGTGAGGGACTGGTATACCTGCATGCCTTAGGTGCCATGGTACCAATAAACTTAGTTGTCATGTGGTAAAATGAAGAGCCCAGAACAGACAAGCTGGCTTATTTACTTGCCTCATGGTGTCATCCATCCCCTCGTAGGTGAGACCGAAGTAAGGAACAAACATGGACGTCCCCAAGTGTGTGTCAAGATTCACATGTCTGTGTCAGCTTTTCTGTTGCTGTTCTTATACAAATTACCCTGGCTTACTCCGCTTTATACGCATACCTCAAAAAATTGAACTAGGAACTGGGGAGATGTCTCAGTGGTTAAGAAGAGCACTAGTTGCTCTTCCCAGCACCCACATGGCAGCTCACATTCATCTCTAACTCCAGTCCCAGGGATCTGACCTCCTTTTCTGACCTCTATATGAACTGCAAGTATATGGTGCCCAGATATTCATGCAGTCAAAATATCCCATACATAAAATACTTTTAAATTTTAAAATAACCCATTATTTATAAATATGCAAACAAAACCCCAAAGTTACATTGTACCCCATGCATGTATAAAATTATTATTCACTTAAAATACTATTCATTTAGATTATTAAGGTTGGTTTTATATTGGTGCCTGTGCATCTGTAGGGGGGTATCCACCTCAGAGGCCCTAAAAGGGCTTTGGATCCCCTGGATCTGGAGTTACAAATAGTTGTAAGCTTCTAGATGTGGATGCTGGGAACCAAACTCAAGTCTTCTACAAGAGCACCAAATGTTCTTAACCATGGAGCTATCTCTCTCTCCAACCTCATCATTTTAAACATTTTACCTAAGTATTGTTTTGTACTAAAGACCACCAGAGTTTTCTCCCTTGGAACTTGAGTGGCTTCTAGCTTCTTTTCCAACATGTAAATCTATTTATGCAATTGTTAGTTCAGTTCCAGCCTGACTCCGAACAGGAAATTGGTATGTTGTATCTGGATTCCTTTCTGATTTTTCTCATAGCTGAGGCTTTGGCTCCAGGCTCTTACACCTTGTATCTGCCTCACTGCACGATGGAACTGATCTCCCAGATGCAGCCTTCTGCACTTTATCCAGTGTGAGGCCGAGCCAATAGCCTCTCCTAGCCATGTCTTGACTCAAGGAGAGTCCCGAGGAAGGCAGGAATGATTGCTTGGCAAGACATGGGCTTAGAAGCTCCATGGAGCCTGCAGGCCTCAGTGATGCACGCTCAGGGGAGCCACAGCTTCACTTCCCACATTTCTTTCGCACAAAGCATGATGAAGGGAAGTGCTTCCATATGGCCTAGGGAAATCCCAGCCAAACTGGCTTCAGCTGGCCAGTTTCAGAGCCATAGCAGACAGGACGGGGCCACCAAGAGAAAGAATCAAGTACAGGAAGCAGCACCATGCTTTCATTTAAGCATGGTGCCTTTAGGTTTAGCCTTGGCACATGGCCTTCCAAGTGAATGAAATGCCAGCATTCACCACACCATTCATTCCTTGTTGCAAAGGGTCTGTCTGAGCACTCCGGCTCTTCTTTCTGTACAGAAACTGAGCAAAAGCATTAGACACTTCTGGGATTCCTAACCAGCAGCATCCCGAGTGGGCAGGAAGATCTCTGGGGCTTGCCGGATATCCAAAATGGCAAGAGCCAGGTTTGCTGAGAGACCCTGTCAGAAAGGAGCAAGGAAGAGAATGGCGAAGCAGGACTTCTGAATTCCTCTTCTGGCCTCAGCATACATGCACATAAGTAGGTGTTTGTACCTGCACAAACATGTACAGGCCCATGCACATTCCATATGCAAACAGACAGAAAGAGAGAAGGAGGCACCAAATGACAAATTTGGGGCTTATACATCCACACAGATTTTCCCGGAGAGCAGACATTTAACTTGAAGAAAATGTTTCATTCGTTCCTTTGGGAATTTCATACAATGTATTTTGATTTTATTTATCCCTCTGCTAACTCCTCCCAGGCCCACCCATTCACACCCACCCAACTTCGTGTCCTCATTTTTTTTAAAGCAGTAAACTCTTTCAACATATTCTTTATAAGGATATATACTCCAAAAGCTGACAGTTGATGAGAAGAGAGGGGAGGGGAGAGAAAAAAGAAAGGAGGAGGGAAGACAAGAGGGAGGGAGGAGAGAATGGAGGGAGAGGCAGAAAGATCTAGATCTAGAGGAGGAAAAGGGGAGAGGACAGACCTCATCAACATTGAGAAACTAGGGACTGTGGAGATGTCAGTCAATAAAATATTATGAGAACCTAGTGCAGATCCCCAGCACCCAACTTGGGCACAGTGGCCCACATCAGTATTCCCAGCACTTTGGAAATGCTGAAAGGCACATCCTGGACTTTATTGGGCCAGCCAGCCTAGGTTTAGTGAGAGACCCTGTCTCAAACACTAAAATCAGTCAAAGAAGACTCTTGATAACCACCTCTGGCCTTCAAACACATTCACGGGGATATGTGCACATACTGCATACACATAACATACAAAGAGCGATGCACTGGTAGGCATGGACCTTTAGCCAATACTCCCCTCCTGTGTCCCTTTCCATTTCAGTACCTCGTCCATACTGTCTATAAACAAACAATAAGAAGAAAAACAGACCAATGGTTTCAGGACCCAATTCCCCTGGCTTCTGTTCCAGTTCAATTCAAATGATCTTGGTGTCTAATTTCTTTTGGACTTCACTAAGAATGAAGTCTTCTTTGGTGAGTTTCCAAACCTTTAAAGGCCAGCCCCCACTCAAGGTGCTTCCCAGCACACTGAGCTGATGGCCTGTTTTGTCCTGCTGGTCCAGGAGCTTTGCTGAATCAGCCCTTCCCAGCACAGCCCATCTCTTCAAACTGGGTTCTTCCTCCAATTTTCCTCTAGTCCATTCTTGGGTAACCCTTCCCCAACACCTATCAGCAGCTCTCTTAAAAACCTTTCTTAAGCTATTTTCTAGAATTAATTTTGTGAGACATTTATTAACACCCCTGGTCTTTAGTGTATTTGACAACATCAAAGCTGGAAAGCAAGGGAACTAGTGATGGAATAATATCATAATCTGAAGAGAACTTTGATAATCATAAAGTATTATGTTGTCTTGGTGCTAGTGATAATGATAGGCTGGATGCTTAGCACTTGGTTTCTGTACCCTCAGAAGCAATGATGTCTCATGCTACAATTCTCATCAGTGACAGAGAAGTCCAAAGGGATGACTTTTCTTTCTAAATAAAGGACACAGAATTGAAAGAAAGTCTCTACTACCAGCCCTTTTTATCTGGGACATGGATGTAACGTCCAATGTTCTCTAGTCATGAAGACAAATTCCTAATCCCAGGATGTGGAAAGAGAAGAACTGGAGTCCCAGAAGACATGACAGAGCAGGGGACAGCAGCGTCCCCAGCCTTGACCATCAATCCAGACTTCTCAGAGGACACATATAACTCTCAAGTTTATAATCTGGGTTTCATGAGATTTGGAATATGTGCATTTCTGTTGGAACATCAGCTGTCAGAGTAACCTATGTCATGAAGTCCCTGGCATGGAACCTCAGTGAATTCAGTTTCCAACCCCACTTGGCTCTCCCCATGATCCTTCTATCCTTTTACTATCATTAGTGAGTCCCACTTGCTTGCCCCCCGGGAACACACTCCACAGTCCTTTTTCTCAGTGACCAACTCTCCCACCAAGTGAAGACTCAGTCAGAACCAAGAGGACGGAACACATGTCATTTTCCATTCTGTTCTCCACTTGTGCCTTGAATTTCTTCTCTCCTTCACCTTAAAAAACCCCTCTGCCTGCCCTCATCTTCTCATACCTCATCAGCTCCCTGTGATCAAGCTTGTATATCTAAATTCACTGATACACTTTTGTGAACAACTACACATCACCTTCAAACTGCCAAGAATGGGGGGAGTAGTCCCAGAGTCCAGTCATCTTCACAAGAGCATTTGTCTTCCTCGAGATGACTGATTCCTTTGGCTTCTATGACTCTGCTCTTGCTAAGTTCTGTATTCACCTACCCCCCTTTTGTCTCTGATTAAATCTTTGCAGTTCCACAGGTGCAATCCATGGCTTCCTCGTGTTCTACATGTTCTCTTTGGGTGGACCCATCTACATCCATGACTAAGTCCCACCAATAAGGACAATTTCCCATCAACCATGATGGACTGACATGTTTCTAACCACCCTCCCTCCAACCACAAACAAAATACATTCAACATCTGTTGGAAAGCATCAGAATGGTGCAATGAGGTTGAATAGCTGGAGAGACAGGATTATTGAGAGAAGAAAAATCCAGGGAGATGGGCTCTTGCCCTCCATAGATGCCTCTTTTCTGAAGGAGCATAACAAGGTTCTCAGCTGCTGGAGCTGAAAATGCTGCTCAGTCCTGTGTCTCTATAGTATTTACTCAAAGGACAGAGAACTCTGATCCTAGAATTCCTCCTTATCCTCAATATCTTTCCAAGTATCCCATCCTCACCATCTCCTGCCATACTCCCTTAGACCAAAGCCCTTGGGTGTTTAAAAGGAGTTTCCTATTTGAACTCCCTGCTTCCAGGCTGCCCTGTGAGTTCTCTCAAGTCACTCCGTTGTCTAAATTGTTTGGATGACTCCACCTGACCCAGGATATAAACCACACTGGTGACAGCTTGTGTGGTTGACTCGTGGACACCACTCTGTCTAATCTATTTATCAATGTACATTCAACCTGGAGTAGCAGATGAGCAGGACTGCAATGAAGCCTTGCTTATCTGGTGTGTTGGAACATGCCTAGAATTCTAGCACCCAGGAAACTTCAAAAGGGTCAGTTGGGCTGCATGGTAAGACTCAAAAAACAAACAAACAAAAATCCCACAAATGAAATGGCAGATTTTTCTCTAGTGTTACATCACACATGGAATTTATATTTCCTCTTAGATTTTGTCCACCTGTCCTCCATGCTTCCTATTCTTCCTGTTTCCTGCCCCCCCCTGCTTCCTGTTCTCCCTGTTTCCTGTCCCCCTGCTTCCTGTTCTCCCTGTTTCCTGTCCCCCTGTTTCCTGTTCTCCCTGTCTCCTGACCTCCCTGTTTCCTGTTCTCCCTGTTTCCTGTCCCCCTGGTTCCTGTTCTCCATGTTTCCTGTTCTCCCTGTCTCCTGACCTCCCTGTTTCCTGTCCCTCTGTTTCTTGTCCTCCCTGCTTCGTGTCCTTGCTTCCTGTCATCCCTTCCTTTTCTCCTTCTCTCCCACCTCTCCTCCATTCCTATAATGGCCTCATTAACCGGGGAATAAATAAGATCCCAACTTTATCAACAACCAGACACGAGAACATAAGATTTGAGATAGAAAACAATAAGTGATAAAAATGGGGCTAGAGAAATGGCTCAGTGGCTGGGAGCACTTATTGCTCTTGCAGCAGACCTATGTTCAATTTCCGGTGTCCACATAACAGCTCACCAGTGTCTGAACCCTAGTGCCAGAAATCTCATGCTCTCTCTGACTCCTAGGGCTCTGGAACACACATGTTACATGTACATACATTCAGGCACATGCATACATATAACATAAATAAGTAAATATTTTAAAAATAGAAAGGTAGAGAACAAAACCATAGAAGTATTGGCTGAAAACTTCATGAATAGTCTGCCTTCTCTAAAGTTGCAAGTCCTACCTAAGGGACAGTTTCAACCTGTAGCTTATTTATTCTAAATTAAGTTTGAATGGCACATACTTCATCTGTTTGTTTGTGAGTGCTTTTTAGGACAATGGTCTGGGTACATCCAGCAAAGCTTGAAGAATGTACTAGCTGGCCATTTAACACATAAACTTGACCCCTGAAATTAAAGAGATGCTACTGAGATGAGACAACGAAGCATCTGAATAAATACAACTTCAAAAGCATTGCTTCCACAACACGGGCAAAAATAAAAGCCAAATAACAAACTGAAACCACATCTGAAATAGGTGTGGTCGATGTGTAACATTCCTGATCAACAAAGTTTATAACAATAAAGAAAGGAGACATCCAGAGATTCCCCTAAGAAGAGAAAATAGAGAAGCTCACCTTAGGAAATTAGGATCATAACGGGCTGCAACCAAGAAGAGTTGGGAACAAATCTTGAAAGAAGGAGATGGTTGAGAGAGAGGAGCAAAGAGGGAGCTAGAAAGAGATGGATATCTCGATAGAGGAAGCCAGTGTGGGGTTGGAAAGAGACTGGGTGCTAGGGAAATGTCCAGGAACTCGCAAGATGTCCCTGGCCAAGTCTCCAAACAATGGTGGAGGGGGGTGCTTATATGGAACTTCCCCTATAATCAAATGAATAAACACCCTAAGTGTCATCACAGAACCTACATTCAACAGGGAATGGATGTAGAGGCCAAGATCCACGGCTGAGCACTGGGCAGAGCTCCTGATCCAGCTGAAAGCAGGGGAGGAGAGTCTGTATGAGCAAAGGGATAGGGAATATGAGGAAGGTGATGGTGATGGCTGGCTGGAGCTTTGGGGAGCTCACTGAATTATCAGGAATGACTGGAGATCCATCAGGTGGGGAGCTGAGTCCTCCCAGGGTGGGCCGCTTTTGACTGGCATGAGTAGTGTATGGAGCCACAAAGGATGGGATCAGCTGTGTTCCTGTTCATGGGTGGGCACCTTGGAGCCCATTCCCTATAGAGGAACACCCAGCCCAGCACTGACTTTGGAATGAGTGAATTGCACTTGCCTGGAGTGGATGTGCCATCTGGGCTGACCCACCTTCTTGCCCTTTGGGGGGCAGGGATGGGTGGATGGGGAGGGGTGGGGCTGAGGGCTGGCTGGGGGGTTGGGGATTGGGATGGGGGAAGGGAGGGGAAAGGGGGTACATTGATGGAGATGATATTTTTTAATGAAAATAAAATTTTTTAAAAGGGGGGGGAGGAAATGGTAAGGCAGATAAATGGCTTTAATCCAAAACAAAAAATTAAATAAATGTTCTATCATTTTCTGTGGTGATATATTGTATATTTAATAAAATTAGCCTGAAATATCAGACAGAGCCAAGCCATAAGGTCAGAGAATGGTGACCCATGCCCTTAATCCCAACACTTGGGAGGCAGAGATCCTCTGGGTTTCTGGGAGTTCGAGGCCAGACTGGGGCAGTGGTGGCACACACCTTTAATCCTCACACTAGGAAAGTTGAACCTGGAAGTGAGATAGCTGGGCATAGGGAGAGGAGTTCAGTCCCACCTACACTTCCTGCCTTACTACTGGCCAATCAGCATTTGATTAAAGCAGTATGAGTAACAAATCTTTACAGTGTATAAGAGCATTATCCCTCATTTCCCCCTTTGTTCTTTTAAATTTGTAGTTGAAAGATTTTCTGTCCCACCCGCCCGGTCCCACAACCGCTTATTAAATTTGTCCGGGCTGATCAGGTGGGACAGTGAAACTTCCCACTACAATTTTCTGTCTTGTTAACAACCAAAAGAAGACAAATAAAATGAAATTTTGAACCCAGTGTACGTGAAAAATATCTTAGGCTATTTAATAATGGACTAGCAAATATTTTTTTAAATAGCAAGATTTTGTAATAACAAGAGTCAAAAAATGGGGAAACCTTTAAAGAATTGGTAGAAACGGATTATATGTCCTCTTTTAAAATAGAAAATTGTAAAATGATAATGATTTTTAAAAAGAAAGAAATTTGACTTTCTCAAAAGTGGCCAAAGTTAATTCTGTCTGCACAAGTTCAGCATTAGGAATGCACTGTTCTGGTAGGAATGGAAAAACAGAGACTGTTCTGTGGTAATACAGACAGAACTGGGTTTCAAAACTTACTTTTCTCGGGAGCCAGGTGTATCTTGGCCTGACCCCGCACCAGTCTGCAGGTGGAGCCGTCCCCTGCACAGACTCCACAGTTGTCTTCCTTGGACTTACTTCCCAGCTGTCTGTCACAGCCCACAGCCTGTGCAAGAAAGAGGAGTAAGGCATCTCACTTAGAATGTTATCTTGCTTCAGCTTATAGGCTGGCTGTTTTATGAGGACACCATTTTGTAAATGTCACTGATGGGGTATCTTAGACGCTAAGATCATTTAAGTGACTCTTATGCAAAGTCACAAAATTACACGGTTGCAGCTGTCTTCCTGCATCCTTTTCAGTTATAGTTCAGATATATTTCCAATATATGTAAAAGACATTTATTTTCCTCCGTTCTCTCTGACCCCTTGGCATTCCCTTGAGATAGGGTATCTTGTAGTCCAGATAGCCTTGACCTTGCTATGAAGCTGAGACTGACAGACTGACACTCAAGTCCTTCAGCTTCTACCTCCCAAGTACTGAGTATGCAGCCCTGCTTCAGCACATCTGGCCATGCAGTGCTGAGAGTGCAGCCCTGCTTCAGCACATATGGCCATGCAGTGCTGGGAGTGCAGCCCTGCTTCAGCACATATGGCCATGCAGTGCTGAGAGTGCAGTCCTGCTTCAGCGCATCTGGCCATGCAGTGCTGAGGAATGAGGTGTGATGCTGGGTGAGCAACTGTACCAATGGGGCCACATCCTCTGCTCGCCATGCTTTTTGGTTTGTTTGTTTATTGTATCACTATGCTTGCAGTATGTGTTAGATTGAAATCTTCCTTACAGGAGAACTGTGTTTTGTATTTCTTTTCATTTTCGCAAATATTGTTTTTGCCTAAAATATGCCCAGTGATATTAACCAGTCTAGTAGTTTAATCTCTGCTTCCCACAATCACCCAACTTTATACATGAGCCTGGCACTGATGTGTGGGACTTTGAAGACAGACAGCCATGACAAACACTGACTCACCACATCTTTCATAATGCAAGATGCAGGGCAATTTACACTCTCTGAGACTCATTTTTCTCAACAGTGAAGCAGAGATAAGGATGCCATTGTGTGTTTCACAGAAAGTCTAGCAAGGGTTAAAGGATAAAGTTTTTGCTAAGAGCAGTACAGTGATGGGGCTATTCTGGAGAGTTCTGAAAAGCAGTCAGTTTGACCATTTCTCTGTTGTTCATTTTGGACTCCAGGAGCCTGTATAGGGCAGCTGGCAGAGCTGTCAAATCACTCTGGACTCCAGGTGCTGAAGAGAAAAGAGGGACTGGATGGAGTTCAGACCACATCTATAGGGGAGTCTTTCCAAAACGCTGGTGTTGAAGGGAAGGAGAAAGGCAGAATGAGCGTCTCAAAGCAAGACAGGAAACGTTCCAGGAAATGAGGGAATATCTGTGCTTTGAGATGTCTTCAGTCTTACCCCAGGATGTCAGGAGGATACACTTGTCCTGTATAATCATAAACGGTGAAAGCTACAGCCTTCAGCATTATTTAATTCAATGGGAGAATGTCTCAAAGACAGACTTCTTGGTAGGAAAGCTGCAGTGGGAATTATCAGTGGGTGAGCAGCTGGATTCAATAACTTTTGTACCCTTCCATCCTGATAAGACGACTTTAAAGATAATATTGACGATAGCTAAAGTTTTCTTAATTTGTGTGTCTGCATGTATGTCAATATTTGAGTCCAGAAGCACATAGCCTGGGACACATGTGACAGTCAGAGGATAGCATTGGGTGTTGGCCCTTACCTTCCTTAACTGTCCCATGAACTTGTAGGAATGCTATTCCTGCCTTCCCATAGCTGAGATTATAGAGCCAAGCTGCCTTCCTCAGCTTATGTAAATTCTAAGGATTCAAAAGCAGGTTCTTGTGCTTACAGGGTGAGTGCCCCCCCCCCCCCCCGCAGCCCTGTAACAGTGTGCTAACTTTGACTGGATGTCACCATATGTCTGGCATTGTGACACAAATGCTGCCCCTGCTCTTGCTGTTTTTCTCTGAAGCAACCCTAGGATATTTTATCTCAAACTTACAAATAAGGAGTCTGTCACACACAGCTGAAGCTGGATGGCTTGTCCCATGGCACAGACAGCACACAATGTCAGTAATAATTTTAAATCCCTGATCCTCTAAGCCAGTGGTTCTCACCCTTCCTAATGCTGCGACCCTTTAATATAGTTCCTCATGTTGTGGGGAAACCCATAGAATTATTTCGTTGCTAGTTCATAACTGTAATTTTGCTACTGTTATGATTTGTGATGTGAAAATCTGATATGCAGGATATTTGATATTCCACCCCCCCCCCAAGGGGGTTGAGACCCGCAGGCTTAGAACCCACTGTTCTCAGCAGAAAGCCAACTGTGTGCCACACCTTCATGCACCTTTGCTTTTAACAGAAAGACAAGAGGATCCCTGCTACGGAGGACTTTATATGAATATTTACAAGCACATGTGGAATCACTTAAGGGTGATTGATTCTGGAAACATACTTGCATGGTTGGGATTGGACCAGTGAGTAACTGTGTTCATGAAACTTTCCCCATGGGAAATAATTCCGCCATGAAATTATAGACCCCGTCTTCCTGGGCCAAGCTCTGTCCTCACATCTTGCTGTCCCTGAGCTCTTTGCATTTCATGAGGATGAGAGTCACCCTCACTCTGCTCATCCAGGAAGGGTGTGTGCTGAAAAGCTAGGATGGGCTTATTTTGAAGAGTGTTTGGGGCCTTGCAAAATCTTGGGCAATCATATCCCTCCCAAGCACTTGTTTTTGCTTCCTAATTTTTTCTAAAGTTAAAATTTATCCAAATCTTACAGCCAAACAAAGCATGTGAAAACATCATAGAAAAATGATATTTGAAAAGGTCTGATTGCCCTGTGATTCATCAAGTGCAAGCCAGAGCTGACCTTGAAATCAAGGCAGACTGAGCTTTGGCTTCCTAGATCCCCAACCAAGCACAATAAGCAATTTCTAAAATATTATCTGATGTGTTTTCAACTTCTGTGACATCTCCTAATGTCAAGATAGCTAATTACAGTGATTAATAAGCTACTAACTGATAAACCCACTGAGTATATTAACATCAATTAAATTATCCTTTCCTATAATGCCAAACATAAAAGTATAAATCAATATGTCAAGATCCTTATCTTATAGTGTAGTTAATTCGACAAGTTGTAAGACGCAAGATAACGGAAACACAGATTTAAATGTATGAGCAGTGGTTTCTGGAAGACATATTCATTTATAAACAGAACTTCAGCAAAGACTATTGCAAAGTTCAGGCAGACAGGGTTTAAATAAGTGCCATTAATCCAAATTAAGCAAAATGCAAATTTTTTTCAGATAAATTAAATTTAATCCTTCCAGAACCAAACAATTTTTGAAGTGAACTTTCAGTTTTATACCTCTGAAAACTGAATTTTACTTTAGAGGAAATTTGAAATTGAACTAGAAGCTTTATGCCTACAGACTAGTATCTACGGTCCTGGAAGAAATTCTCTACACTACCAGAGGAAAGGAGTGATCAATAGCACAGTAGCTACAAACCCTGTGACCTGCAATAGCAACCTGTCTGCAAGATATACCGGTACAATTATGGCACAGATGTTATAAGAATAATCAACCAATTTTTTTAGAGTAAATCTAAAGCCTGCTTCATGAGGTGGAACCAATATTTTAAACTGTTAAAGTGGCCAAGAACCTAAGACTAGATAGGTCATGGGCCCTGGGAGGAAATCTGCGACTATTACTCTGCTAAAGGAACATAAAATGACTCCTAATGACATACTGATATACCTGTAGATCAGTGTCTCACCCAATCCTCATCAGGTAGGAGTCTTCTTGCTTGGAAATTAACAGAAATCCATAACAATATGCAAAGAGTAGGAGACTTTGGAACACTCAACCCTGGATGGAATGTCATAATAAAAGCCCTTCTCTCAAGGCTTGGGGATATATGCAGAAGAGGAGATAGAAAGATTGTTAGAGCCAGGGATGCTGGATGACTCCAAGGAACCTGCATCACCGAAATACAAACAGGACTGATGTACATTGGAGCTCCCAGAGACTGCCACGGCATATACAAGTCCTACACAGGGTCAAAGCAGACAGAATTCCCAGCACTGAGAAGGGTAAATGGACATAAAGTCTGGCCCCTAATCGAGAAGCCATGTGCAAATGATACCAGCTGGGAAATGGGAAGTCAATTTTCTCCAATGGAGTGTGACTGGGTGTATCTACCACACTCCAGGGCAGGCCTCATGCTCAGGAGCAGTTGGCCTACATAAAGCAAACTCTTATGTTTTTCTGTGGGTTCTTTGTTTAATTTTGTCCCATTATTTCCAACACAGTTAATTTTTCCCTCGTCTTTTTGTCTTGTTTTCATTTGAGAGAGAGAGGGAGAGAGAGGGAATAGAGGGAGAGAGAGGGAGAGACAGAGAGAGAGAGAACATAAAGCTGGGTTGGTAGGAAGGTGAGAAAGATCCGGGAAGAATAATGGATGGGAAAATATAATTAAAAATATGCTGTATAATTTTTTTGAATATTATGAAAAACTAGAAAAAAATACAAGCAAGTTGTGGTGGTCATTGGAGATACTCCTAAGCATTTCAATTCTCCTCTCAATCCATGCAAGGACGATAGTTCCTCAGTTTCATTAGAAATGACCTGTTGTTTCTGTCTTTGACTAGTGAGCAATGGGCTCAACTGGTCTGAATTCTGTTCAAAACGCTTAAGTGCCAATATGAGGGTCTCAGGGTCTCTCTGTCTACTGTAGCGACACTAAATACATTATGTTAGGATAAAGCCTCCCTCAGCCTGGCTCCCTGCAACAGTCCAAGTGCAGAAATCCTGATGACCTACATTGGCAAGGACCAACATTTGATTGATATCTGTAAGCCACTGGCCTTAGAGGGTTATTGGATTCTGGAGAAAAAAAAAAAACTAACCTATATCACACAAGAGCTCAGTCCAGCCATCCACACACAAAATAGTCACTGATAGATTTTTTTTCTTAAGAAGTGGAAGTTTTGTGTTAAAAACCCAGATCTCTAACTTTTTTCCCCATGGAAAACAAGGAAACACATAAAACCTCAAAAATGCTTATATACCCTTGCCCTTTAAGTGTAATTTAAAAAATGGTGGAAGCTATGAGGCTAAGCATAATTTAGTTAGACATGAGAAACTTTGAAGTCAGTGACTTCGTAGTGTAAAAACTGTAGATGGTACAGGTGTAGCAGAATCCATTGACTTGTGTGAACTTTCAGCCTTGAGTGTGTATTTTCCAGTTCACACTCTGACCAGGCCTGAGCAGGGGCTGCATGTGTGCGTACATGTATGTCTTTGAGTTTGAATCCATGATACCGTGCTATCTGTTTATACCTGTTGGATTGTCTGGCCTTATCCGAACACACCCCATTTTCAGTGAAACTTTAGCATTATAAATAGACAAAACTATCGTTAGCTGCTGAGCAAGGCAGGCAGGCATCTTTGGGGTAAAAATGTCTTCATTAAGCACCTCCTGGGTTGTCTTTCCTTTTGTTTTATCTCAGAATTCAGAAACCTGTCCAGAGGCTAGAGCAAGATCCACGAGGCACTCTAACCTTGGGTAAACTTGGCTTACTAATACTGAACTGAGCATGCCTCGAAATGTTTCTGTCTGCCATCTTTCTTTTCTGGACATTTGTGCTATGACCAGAATGAGACTGACCAGAAATCTATCATCTTTTGTTCTTGAACTATAACCTTACACTGAGCCTGCTCTGTCCTTTTATAGCTATGTAGACTCATTGAGGGTTTATGAACTTAAAACTCAAAATGTTTTGAAATCTTGATCCCCACAGTACTTGGGGAGGGGTCCCTAAGAGGTGGTTGGATCTCAAGGATAAAACACACTAGAATGGATTAGTTATTGCCCTTAGAAAACAGACCTAGGAGACCTCTCTTGTCTCTTACAAATGAGGTCACAGCTGTCTGAAAACTAGGAAGTAGGCTCCCATTAAACAATAGAGCTTTCAGAGCTTAGATCTGGAACTTCCAGCTTTTGGGACTGTGAGAAGCATATTTCTGTGATCCCGTCCATTCTGGAACACTTTGTTATAGCCCACACAGACAGAGTCACTGGGAAATTATCTTCCTCTGGATGCCCATTGTCCTTATAAGCAAAGTGTATAGTCTTAATTCAGGTAGGGATGGTACGGCACCTGCTTCTTCAGGTGATTTTGACCTAGTGACTATGGTGCTTAGATAAGGCTCAATCCGCAAAAGACACCCAGTGTCACTCATTATTTTTATCATAAATTTTGTTGTAAATCTTTATAACAAATTATTTTTATTTAAAAATTTACTTTGTACGAATATTTTGTTTGCATGTATGTCTGTGTATCTCATGTGTATAGCCCCTGAGGAGGTCAAAAGAAGGTGTCAGATGCCCTGAAACTAGAGTTACAGACAGTTTGTGAGCCACCATGCAGGTTGCAAACCAAACCCAGATCAATTGGAAGAGCAGCCAGTGCTTTTAACTGCTCAGCCATCTGTCCAGCCCCTCATAAATTATTTTATCACAAATTCTAAGTGACTTCATCTAATTAGCTGCCAGGAAATCTGATAATCAGTAATAAAAAATCAGGCATGGTGCTGAACTGAAGAGGTGCACCCACAGTTAAGAGCATGAATTGTTTTTGCAGAGGACCCAAATTTGTTTACCAGCACTCTTGCCTGGCTGGCTTGCCTAGTGGCTCACAACCACCTGCAGCACTGCTTCCAGAAGGCCAGAAGGACCAACTCCCTCTTCTGTTATCTGGGGGCATGCACACAGACAGACAGACACACCTCTAAGAACCAGAAGGAGGAGGAGGAGGAGGAGGAGGAGGAGGAGGAGGAGGAGGAGGAGGAGGAGGAGGAGGAGGAGAAGAAATTCAATTTGATCTGCAGAGCTGGCCTGGCAAATTTCAGAAGCAGAAGCAAATTTCATTCAGTGAGACCCATGATGAGACCTGTGATTGTCTCATGCTGTCTGTTTTCTCAGACTAATAGAAAGTTGTTCCCAGGAGCATTGTGACATGTTCCCTTAAATGAGAAAATTGTAAACACACTTGCAAAAATTATTGTCTGTGCTAAATACTCATCAGGGATCCCTTCAGTGATCCTGAGGCCAGAAGAGTGAGTCACACAGTTCAGTCTCTCTCCCTGACAACTGCCGATATCCACCACATCATACAAAGTGTGAGTATTACCCTGTAAAAGGAAAGATACTGAATTCAGCTGGGAAATGTCTACATCTTTTTACCCAGATGGCCTGCACCTAACCTTTAAAAATACAAGCAGGCCTTACTCCTTACAGCAGCAAAGAACTGGACTACTTGGATTCACAAAAGCACAACAGGAGGCTCTCATTTAAAAGGGACCAATTCAGAACCAGAAACTGCTGTAGTCCTAGAGACCTCTTCAAATGCAGGGGATTATGGGAGCAAACAGGGAAGCTGGACTTAGATAATAAAGGGGAGGGTGCTGGACAGTGAGGACCAGAGGAGTCCAGGGAAAGTGAAGTTAGGTCTACTGAAGGCCTCTTTGGTGACATCTCTACACCACGGCTGGGTATCTAGAATGCTTTTGGGATTGAACATGAAAGAATGAAAGAGAGAGAGGGAGAGAGAGAGAAAGAAAGAAAGAAAGAAAGAAAGAAAGAAAGAAAGAAAGAAAGAAAGAAAGAAAGAAAGAAAGAAAGAAAGAAAGAAAGAAAGAAAGAAAGAAAGAAAGAAGGAAGGAAGGAAGGAAGGAAGGAAGGAAGGAAGGAAGGAAGGAAGGAAGGAAGGAAGGAAGGAAGGAAGGAAGGAAGGAAGAGAGAGAGAGAGAGAGAGAGAGAGAGAGAAAGAAAGAAAGAAAGAAAGAAAGAAAGAGAGGGGGCTGACAAGGAAGGTGGTATCTCATTTTTGAAGAGGCCATATCCCAGTAACACCAAAGGAGAAACCACATGGTCGTCAGCCAGCTCAGTGCAGACAACGTCCTGCATCACAGAAAGTGACCTATAATTGGGATTCAATCATCCCGGCAATAATAGTAGGTGTCCTGATTTTGTTTTGTTTTTATTTTAAAGGAAGACAAGAAGATAAACAAGAAGGTGAAGACAGAGGCCGAGACTGCCGTGAGAGAGCCACAAGGAAGGTACATGGAACCTGGCTATCAACCCCAAGAAGCCAGAAGAGAGAGAGAGGCATGAGGTGAATCTTCTCTCTAGAAGAACAAACCCTGTTGAAGCTTTGATTTAGGACTTCTGGCTTCCAGGCTGTGAGAAAATACATTTCTATTGTTTTAAGCTATCAAGTCTGTGGCAATTTGTTATAGTACCCATGGGAAACTAACACAGTCTGCTATCTACACACCAGTGCCTTTTCTAACCATGCCACAGACTCTACTCAAAATGAGGTCACCAAGTAGCTTCCATCAATCTATCTCCTGATCTTCATGAATCCACTGAAATAATTGGCTCCTTTAGCCTTCTTGTGCAATATGCTCCCACGCTTTCCTCTCTCGCCTATGGTCTATTCCATGGACTGTCAGGGGCACTTTCCTATGTTTTCCCCTTCAGTGAGTGGGCCAGCACTCTGCTCTCCTTACTCAGTACCCAGAGACATTAGGTCACATGTCAGAATCTTAGAATCACCCCCCAAGGTCTAAAGCTTATTTATTCACAGGTGTACCCGGATCACCTCATCCTTTACCCGCACACCTCAGTCTCACCTAAGTTTTCTGTCTCCCCAATGACCTCTCTTGTCTACCAAGTGACCCCCTTTCACCCCCACATTCAGACATTCAGTCCTAAAAGCTCTGTTTGTTCATTTCTGAAGTTTCCTCCCTTCTTCCGTCATCCTACCCACTGTTTGGCTTTGTAGCCCTGATGAGTCCAAACTTGACCCTTCCATTGTTTTCCCAGATCCTACCCCTCCAAATATTCTGGCACACTGCTACTGAAGTGACCTTTCCACAGACAAGCCCATCTGAGTTATTTCTTGGAAAATTCCTCAGTGGTTCTTCTCACAATTCTCAGGAAAAGTTCCCAACTTTTTCTTTTTACTCACACTTGAAGCCCCTTGTTCCAGCATGATTACACAAGCATACCTTACCTCAGCCCTGTAGAAAATGAGATATCCTTACACACATGTAACACTGCATCTTTGTTCCATATGACATAAGTCCATTCCTTTCCTTTGTGAATCTAACTCATTCTCAACTTTTCAAAACATCAGTTCCTAATATCACTTCATGCAGAGTGAAGAAGTCCAGATTCATCCCTCACTCCATTGCTCATGCTCAAACTCGGGGTCTTACATATTAGGAAAGGGCTGTGCCACTGAGCTCAACCACAACCCTCTATGTCACCTTGAATAATAACCCGTTCATTTTGAGTACAAAAGTAATGCATGGGATTGACAAAAAGTTGGAAGAAAGCAAGTATCATCCCACAAACCAGTGATGAGTATGATCATGCAGTGGACAAGCCCCACGGTGGACTGGCTGTAATAGAGGGAAATCATGGACAGCACATAAAGCAGAAGAATGGAACGGTAAGCCTTTCTGATGCATGTCAACAGAAAGCGTTACTTAAGATGGAGCAGGGGCAGGCAATGGACAAAGAGAGATTGGCAGGCAGCTAGGGGAGGCTGGATGTTGTAGCGTCAACTTCATTTGTGATATATCTAAGCTATGTTTTTTGAAGAATGCCAATCTGGTTTAGAATTCTTGTATGTAAATATCCAGTTCTCCTAGCACAGGATGTTCTGTCTTCTTCCCAATACTGCTCTTTTCCCAGAGATCACTTGGCTTGCTATGGACTTATTCCCAGGCTTTCTGCTGTGGCCCACTGGTCCATTTGTCTCTTCTTATAGTAGAATCTCACTACTCTGGTTGCTGTCACTTTATATTGTCAGCCCTCCATCTTTGCTCAGCTCCTGTAATATCACAGTATATCCTTGGGGGTATGCTAATGTAAGTGAAATTGTATTTTCAGTATCAAAGTCCATTCTTTAGCTGTATATCATTGAGTCACTGACTTTTGTATAGCAAACCTGTTTATATACACTGTATTACTTATAATCAATTATTAGTTCTAGGAGGTGTGGGGATATTTTCAAATATAATAAAAACAGCCTGAGATATCAGAGGACAGATCCACCTCTTCCAGTCTTTGTTTTTGTTTTTTTCCAGACAGAGTTTTCTGTGTAACAGTCCTATCTGTCCTACAACTTGCTTTGAAGACCAGGCTGGCTTTGAACTCATAGAGATTCTGTTGCCTCCCAAGTGCTGGGACTAACAGTATGAGCCACAGCTACTTCTGCCTGCTCTGTCTTTCTGTATCTGCCTTAAATATCTTCTTCGCTTAGTTAAGGCGTGGCACCACCACTGCCTGCCTGGGAGCCTGGAACTCCTTCTGTGAACTAAGGTGACCTCAAACACAGATTGGGTTAAAGGTGTAGGTCACCACTCCTGTATACTCTCTGTGTGGGATTAAAGGTGTGAGTCACCACTCTTTGATCCTCCTAGACTGACTAAGGGTAGATCCCTCTGATATCTCCAACTGTTTTTATTATATTTGAAACATATCCCCATAAGAAGGCTTTATTTTTATTCAATATGTATAATCAAATCATGTACAAACAAAGATGATTTTGGTTTTTTTATTCTATGTTGAAAAACAGTGGCAGGGATTAGGGAGCATCTTTGCCTTGTTCCTGATTTTAGCAAGAAACTTTATAATTTCTTACTGCTAAGAATGACATTAAGTGAATTGTGGTGGTGCACACTTTTAATCTCAGCATTCAGGAGCAGAGCAGGTGGATTTTTGTGAGTTCAAGGCCAGCGTGGTCTACATAGTGAATTCAGGACCAGTCAAGGCTACACAGTGAGACCCTGTCTTGAAAACATATCCTGTGTATCTGTGTATGTGCACACACACACAGACAAACACATACACGTGCACATAAAATACATTATCAAGTGGTGGAAGTGCTCCTCAAGTTTCTGAAGGTTCTTTTAAAGTTTTTCTATCATGAGTGAGTGCTAGACTTTGTTAAATTCTTTTTTGCATCTCTTCCTACAATTATGGCTTGTCTTTAGCACGTGGATATGATGAATTATATTCATTGATTTTTTTTTAAATGTTGAATGAGCTTTGCACAGCCAGAATAATGTCACTTGGTTATGTTTCTACACATTGTTGGGTTTGACTTACCAAAATTTGTTGAGATATGTATATATGGCTCATGGAAAAACAAGTGTAGAAGATCTTCTGTTTCTATTTCTTAAAGAAATTATAAAGAATTGGTATAAAACAGGGCATTTTCTGTGAGACTGTCTCTTAGCAATGTTAGAAGCTACATCCATAAAGTCTCACTGATATGACTGCCTTCACATGAGTTGACAAGGACAATAACAATAGAGATGTGAACATGAATGGGAAAATACAGAAAACCTCAACTGTAGATTAAAAACTATAGGCAACTAAGAAGTGCTGAAGCCCTAGGAGGAGTCTTCTCCAGGGAAGAGCATACCTACTGGTGATCCAACACCAATGGTCAGCCCTGCAACATGCATGAGTGACATTAGACAGACTTAGAAGGCTGAGTTTACATCTCTAGAAGTGTGTGTGTGTGTGCATACGTGCGTGTGTGTGCATCCGTGTATGCACCATGTGTGTGTGCATGTGTGTATGCATATGCATGTGTGTGCATGTGTGTGCATACGTGCATGTGTGTGGATCCATGTACACGTCATGTGTGTGCGTGTGTGTGTGTGCACATGCATGTGTGTGCATGCGTGTGTGTGTGTGCATCTGTGTGTGCAGCATGCATGTGTGTGTATATGTGTGTGCATGTGTGTGTATATGTGTGTGCATGTGTGTGTATATGTGTGTGCATGTGTGGGCATGCGTATGTGTGCATCTGTGTGTGCAGCATGCATGTGTGCGTGTGTATTGTGCGCATGTGTGTGCATGTGTGTGTGTGCACGTGTGTATGACTGCATGTGTGCGTGTGTGCATGTGTGTGCATGTGTGCACGTGTGTGTGCATGTGTGTGCATGCATGTATGTGCGTGTGTAGAGGGAGAGAGAAAGAGATGAGAGAGTGATGACAGAGAGAGAACACAATGACAAAAGAGGTTTATGGGAGGGTTTAAAGATAAGAAGGGAAAGGGGGACATGATGTAAATATAATCTCAAAAAATAAAAGAAAACTATGAACAAAGGAGGAGGAGGAAGATGATGAAGAAAAGAAGAGAAGGAAGAAGAAAAGGAGGGGGAGGAAGATGAACTCTTTATAATTTCTCTTTGAATTATTTGAATAAAGTGAATTCTTGAGACATAGGATTAACTGTTTTGGAAAGTTTATGATCGTTGATTTAATAGGCACATTCTGAGCATCTATTTGTAATTTTATGCTTTGGTAGATCTTGCCTTTCCAGGAGTGGGTCATTTCATCTGCAGGGCTGCTGTTACTCATTCCTTGTTCTTTCAATATCCAACTGGGTCTGTTCTGAGCCACGTCTCCACATTCACCTCTGACACCATTTTGCTTTTGTCTCATTATTTTTTTTTTGCCTTATAGGTATAATATCAATGATACTGATATTTCTAAAAAATATAACGTGGCCACCATATCTTTATTTTCAATGCCTTTTCATTGGAATTTCCCCTCATATTTATTAGTTATTTTCTTCTGTTGACTTAGATTGAATTCTGCTGCATTTACGGTTTCCTAAGACACAGATGCTTCTTCAGAGTTGGGAATTTCTCTTTAGCATGGCTTCCCTTGTACTGCATACATCTTACCATAGAGTCAGAAATTTTGGGAGGGAGTATCAGGTTACACTAACTCAAACCCATAAGGGTATCTATTTGCTTGTCCTAACTGGAGAGTTCCTGATCCTGGAGAATTATATGGAGTCATTTCTCTGCACAAGCAAAAGCTACATAACATTCAATGAGGAAAACATGTTTGAAATGTTAGATATCCAGGGTTTTGAAAACCTTTCCCAGTGATCAGAAGAATATCGGGAGAATTCTCTTTCTTAAAGTCCTCACATTCTCTACTGGGGAATAAATACACTTATACTGAAATGGTCAAAACCTCCTTACTAAGAATGGACATGGCATGTCCCCAAACCAAGGGCATGTGTAGCAGGTGTGGCTTACCTGGCAGATGCCACTTATGCACATATCCAGTGAGTCAGTATTGCAACGAGTTCCATCCAACACTTTTGGAGCCAGCTCCACTACCAAACTCTGTCCCCGAGCATGACACTTGAGTGCACATGGGGCAGCAGGGTCATTGTATAGTGGAATCCATTCATAATAATGGCCCTGATACTGCACATCATTGTAGGCTGAGCACTGCTGGGCTCTGAAGTCTTCTGAATCCGCTGGGCAGTCCTGCAGGGCAAGCAAAAGAAGGAACCATGTGCACTTGCACATTAGCCAGCCACATGACCAGGGGAGCTGAACCAGACCTCACCCACCTCCCACTAAGACTCACCTTTTTTTTTTTTTTTTCTGCAACACCCTGAGATTATAAACTGAATCTGCATTTCTACATTCTGGAATTCCACAGGGGTCTATGCAACGCCGATCTACTCGGGATCCAGCTAACGAAGGCATATGATGTGAAGCTGCTAATTGTACTCTGGTTTAGCCACTCGTGTGTAAACTTCCAAATGAATTACAGTCTCCTTTTGAATCAAGGAGAACCATAGGCCAAGATTATTCAAAGTCTTCAGGCACCATTTCAGTGGGACGATTTGGCCCCATTTTAGCTATGCACTGCTGTGTATTTGTGTATGATTTTGTTGAAGTATTTTAATTATATGCAATAGAGCTTTATTAAGATTTTTATACATGTTCATGATGCATTTTGACTATATTTTCCTCCACTAGCCTCCCTTTCTTCCTCTCACTGACCACATTCCCCTGCTCAATTAACGGCCTACAAATCTCCAGGAGGAGTGCAGTCTTGTCCAAACTTGTGTTTTGTGAGATTTTCTGGCTGTGTCTCCATTACTATTTGATGCATCTGCCTTTTCTCTCTCATCTCCCATTGCCCTCCATAGTACCAAACATCTGTCTTCTAGAAGCTAGGGCCAAATTCTGTCTGTGCAAAACAGCCTGGGGCACCCTCATAGGAACAGTAAAAAGTACAAGTGTTTCTGACTTGGGGGAGGCCTCTTTATTAAATTATGCACTCTTCCTTCTAGATGCTAGAAAGGATACATGTGCGCTCACTGAAATTGCATCTATTATTTTATACTCTTGTTATGAAGATAATTAATGTTCATTCTAAGAACTTTAGGGGAAAGTTTCTATTGAAATGGGTAAGATACCAAGATTCCTATACTTAAATATTTATACAAATCTTGATTCTTTCCTAAGGGTTTGTTTCTGGCAATAAAATTTCCTGAGTCCAAGCGTATGCATATTTTATCGACTAATGTCATGAAATAGTCCTCCAGAAAGGTATTACCATTAGCCACGGCCTATAAAAGCTGCCTTTCTGGATCATCCTTCCCCATTTGGATATTATAATTTTGTGATAGGACATATACAATGGAATTCTATTACTTTCATTTATTTTCCGTTTTTTATTTAGGCTTCATAGGTCGTCTTCTATGTTTGCTTCTTTATATCAAGTTTTTGGAAATCTCTTATGTCCTCTGTTCTGCCTTTGTATTATTTTTAACAGATAAAACTACTATTTTCTATAGTAAAGGCATAACATTTGGCCATTTGTGTTGGAAATCTTTTCACTATTTAATTTTGCTCTGGGTACCTTCTGAAGTCAGAAAGGCTTAAATGTTTATGCAGGCTGCTCCTCTGTTAACGTTTCTTACCCTGCCCAGTTTCTTTCTTTTTAATGGGCTACAGATTCTTTTCTTGCCCTGCCCCGAGGACAAATAAATATTAAATGTATTTGTCTAGTTTCTTTATATGTTGGCAATGGCACTTAACTCTTTGAGTTTGGGGTTGGGGTTTTATGTGTCATTGCTGTTCTGGGTAGGGTCTCCATAGCCAGGGTGGCTATACTTACACTTTGAACTTGCATTTTATTCACTTTGCTCTGCCTCAGCCATGTGCAACTGTAACCAGTTTAACTCTTTGTTATAACTGGAATTGTTCATATGAATATCGTGAGGTAAAAACTCACACTATTTTTTTTAAAAAAAACAAATGAATGTTTCAACATGCTTCTAAAATACAGTTTATTTCATGCCACACCCTTTCCCCCCAGATAAGCCTATGGTTTATGGTTATGATGAGACCAGTCCTCCTAATTCTAAATAGAGTGACTCTATCTTGCAATAATCCACCATTTAGCTGTACTGCATTCCAGACAGCAGAAAAACAAGCCATCCTTACTAGATTTGGACTGTGTTTGCCTACATTATTGCAATCTTTGATAAAATATATATCAACATAAATTTCCCAGAGTCTAGCTTGGTCTATGGGTCTGCAGTCACATCCACAGCCCTTGTAGGTATTTACTCAGAAGCCATATTTTTGTCAACAATTCCATGATAAACTTAGAGCCACATAAAATGAGGTGTGTGCATGGAGACTTCTAGGAAAATGGAGCTGTCCATATTGTCCATAAGTAACAACTAATAAATTCATTTAACCCATAAAGCTGGACTTGAATGAGTCATTCTTTCGGCTGTAGATGCTGTCCAAGTTTAGGGACAGTTGCTCACTTGAAATTCTCCCACAAAATGTTATGCAACCACTTTGTGCGTGCTTTTGGTCGTTGCAAACACCCTCAAATCCTTTGGAAACAGGAAATGAGTAGACCAGGCTTACCACACTTTTCTGAGGGCGCACTTGTACTATATTGGTGCAAGACATCCCAAATTCCTACAGTGTATTCATTGCTGTTGTCTTAGCTGGATAAAAATCTTATCTCAAGTCATGACCAATGAAACAAATCAAGTCAAAGTAGACTGAGGTTGATAACTTTTCTCTTTAGAAGTGGGGACCCTGTCTTCCAGGTAACCATAAGCAAGATCAATGACAAAGTGACATTACCTACTTTCCCACAAGCCATAGTTACTGTTCTCTTTCAATTTCTTTGAAACCAAAGAAAAGTGTATATAAAAGCTAGGAACAGATGCCTCCCCTTGTATTGGGCTCATGGGTGTGGCAAGTGCTCTTTAGGGGCTGAGTGGTCTGTCTGGCTGAATGCTATAAACCAATAAAGTTTCAAAAAAATGTGTGAGTGCTAGTAAACGTAAGTTTAGGATGTCTGCCTAAGCTTATTTCTTGCCCAATGGGTGGCCAAGTTTGTCATCCTTGGCCAGGACATCTGGTCTACACCAGGTCAAACTTTCCCAGGAATTTGAAGTTACACAAAAAATGGGGCAGAGATGAGAAGTCACTTGAATATGGGGCTGGGCTGACCCTTTTCTGACATGTGTGTCCAAGCAGAGCTAGGCCATTCCCATTACAGAGGAAAATGAACGGGATATGGAGGAAGAAGAAAGCTGTTTACAGCAGAAGGAGGTAGCACATGTTCCTGACTTTTGGGGTTCAGACTCTCAAAACCTGTTTCTGCTTAAATAACATGAAATATCACATATTTACACTGAAGGACAGTGCTATATTGTATTCCTTTGGGTTCTCTGAGGCACATGACCCAGGAAAGAGTTCATTCACACAGTATGTTCAGTAGACATGTATTGCGCCTTGAACGTAACTGTGTAGAAGAAAAGCATCTCAGAGAAAGGGACACACTATGGGCATCTAAGTTTTCTAACGGTGACTAAACCACTTTCTAAGAAATAGAGGGTACATAGGCAATTTCGGTCATTGCTTTCACCTACTTTACATTTGTATAGCATCTACACAAAGCCTGCCCAGCCTAACTTAGATAGGTGGAGCTCAAGACATTGTAGGGATTTTTTTTTTGTATTAAAATAGCCTGGTTTAGTCTCATAGTGGAAGACAAATATGAGAGAGCACAGCTCCTTCTTAAAAGATTAATATTTATGTAGGGTTATGTATATGTAAGTGTGTCCACAGAGGTCAGAGGGGGCTGTTACAGCCCCTAGAGCTAGACTTATAGAAAATTGTGAGTTTCTTAATATGTGTTCTGAGAACCAAATTCCAGTCCAGTGAAAGAGCAACAGGTATTCTCAGCCACTGGGTCATCCAGCCCCAGGACACAGCTCTAATGCAGAGTAGAGACAACAGCAAGAGAAAGAAAAGACCACCCCCAAGAGGAAAACCCAAGGAAAGACTCAGAGAGATTCACCACTCCTGGGCTCTGTGGCATGAAAGAAGGGTCCTGCAAAGGCCACATCAAATGTCGCCTTTTCTGGAAGTCATCAGAAAGCCCACTGTGCAGAACTAACTGCTCATGAAAACTTTGCCCACATTGCAAAAGATGCTCCTGCTGAGTTGTTGTTTTCTGTGTAGTTTTGTGGACATCCCCTTTGTCTTTAATCCCATAAGCCGTGGACTAAGAAAAGACAAAGGAGCCAATGAATTCTGGTATTTGAACTCCGCGCTGATATGCATGGCTTCTTCTGAAAACTCACATTTGCTCTGATGGACTCCTAATAATTATCTCCCAGGGCCTGGAGTCCAGGTCCTGGCTGTAAGGATCTATGCTAAATGCCAATCACCAACCAAAACTAAAGACTGAAGTCACTTAGGAGTCAATGCTGCACACAGACATGTTCTAATATTTCATCCCAAGCCCCCATCTCTTCTGACAAGGAAGTCAGGAGCTCCTGAAATCACAGCCTTGATTCTTTGAGAGGACACTGTGATCCCTTACCCTGCTGGAGTCTGTTGCAGAATATTTATTTATAATGTGAAGATATGTCTTTGTCAAGGTGCCTTCTGACTGGTTTGATAAGGGATGAATGGCCAAAAGCTGGGCACAAAGAGATTAGGTGGGACTTCTGGGGAAAGAAAGGACTCTGAGAATAAAAGAGGCAGAGACACTAAAGAAGTTGGACATACAGTACAGAGCAGAGGTAATTGAGCCACGTGGAAGAACCATAGATTAACAGTAGCAAGTTAATTTGAGTTATAAGAATTAGTTAAGAAAAAAAAGCCTAAGCTAAATCCAAGTTTTCATAATTAATAACAAGTCTTCATGTCATTGTTTATGATACGGCAGCCCAAAGGAGAGTCTGACTATAGGAGTCTCCCAACATCTGGAGCACATGAGAGGAGAGAAGTCTTCATCTGTGGGTTCTGAATGTATTTCCTACTTGCCCTGTGCTTCTGAACAAAAGACCATCTGGTGTTTGTTTGGTAAACTTTTCTGTGGTGGGCAGTGCTGTAGGGATGCCCTCCTCAATCAGGTTTACCCTTTTTATGGAGGAGATCCCTGAACAAAAAGCAGAATACAGATGGGCACGAAAGACTTCACATTTCTGACGTGGCTTCAGTTGCTTCTCGTCCATTTCCTTCCTTCCAGGGTTTTGAATGATGTTGGTTCAGGTCTGTGTCGCTCACCCAAGGCTTGTCCTATAGCAATTCTTGGGGTCATAGTGTTGCAAGCTACTGTGCTTGCTGTCTCAAGCATCCTTTTATCTCCTAACAAAGTGGATAACACTGCTAAATGTCTTTCTAAGAGAGCACCTGCATCTCTCTCAGAAGAGTTCCCAGAGACTCAGCATTTCATCTTGAGACCTGCTGTTTCTATTTGAGTATGTTTTGCTAAAGGGGGAAATGTTTGGAATGTATACGAGTAGTTTCTTTTATTAATTTATCATGTCTGATGTGTGTAGCATGTACCACAAAACAAGATCACATGCATGTGCATGCATATGTGAACGGAGGCCAGAGGACAACCTTGACTATTATCCTCAGGAAGACCTCCTTTGAGACAAGGTTAGCCTCCTGCTCACCAATTAGGCTAAGGTGACTGGTCAGTGAGACCCAGGCTCCTCCTCTCTGCTTTTTTAGTGCTGGGATTACAAACCCATCCCCATGCCTGAAATTTCTACATTGGTTCTGAAGCTTGAACTCAGGTCCTCATGTTTGCAAGTCAAACTCTTTACCAACTAAACTACCCCAGCTCCTAATTTTGCCTTTTATAATTGCAAAGCAAAATGTTCTAATTTTTCTTAGTGTTTAGTAATATTAACAAACAAACATCAAGGTTTGTATAGATCCTTCTTTCTGTGTGACCTGAATCATGTAGCTCTGTTGCAGTGGGCACAGCAGACAGTCTGCAGCGGAAGAAACACAATTAGACCAACTCCCATCTGTAGTCTTCCTTTGAAGCTCTTCAAAATAATTTTCCCTTTCAGCCTCGGTTTCTCTTCACGTGTCTGTGTGTCCAGACCTTGTGAACGAGGCTTGGTGAAATACTGACAAAAGTACTTGGAGCCTTGAAGGACCTTGAAGCTATTGTATATGGCACTTCTACGAATGGAGTCATCGTCACATACTTACCAAGTTCTGTCACAATGTGAAATGGCCTAAAAAACACTGTGAATGGAAGATACTCATATGAAATGACCTTCATCAACCAAACAAGTATTTAAAACTCAAGACACTCTCGGCCCCACAGTACATGCTGAACACTCTAAGGTTTGAATGGATGATGTGGGCTCAGACTTACATGATTGCTGCACGTCTTGTATCTGATGTTCTGTCCCTCGCAGTTTCTGGAGGAAGGAAAGAAACAATGGCTTTATAGAGGCGGCTCATTAAAGTGATGCCTAGATAAGATAAGCAGTGTGAGCGACTGCAGAGACTCTAAGTTTAAACTCTAAAGAAACAAACTTCCAGGGACCAGGGAACCCAAAACAGAAAGAGGTGTCCCCAAAACAGAGGGTGAGTTCTTTAGTGAACCACTTAATGATCAACTAGCTTTTATCTCAACATAAGGCTTACATAATCTCTAAAATTGTGTGTGTGTGTTGTGCATTCCAAAGAAATCTATAAATGTTTCCCTGCATTATTTCTTCTGTGATAATTATTTTTTACATTATTGAATCTGATATACTGTCTCTGTGTTCATTTTTTGTTTGTTGTATTTCTGAGACAAGGTTTTTCAGTTTATCCCTGGGCTGGCCTGGAACTGGCTATGTGGCCCAGTCCATCGTCTAACTCACCAAATATTGGGATTAAGGCTTGTGCCTTTGTACCCAGTTCATAGGGATGGTCTCTTATTACTGATTCTTGACTTCTTTGCTTTGCCATCCTAAACTCATACCTCTCCACCTTCACTTTATTTATTTATTTAGTCATAGACAGGGCTATGGAGCCCTAGTTGGTCTTTAACCTGTTATGATCTTCCTATTTCTGCCTCCCAAGTGCTGGGATTACAGACATTCATCACCATGTCCACCATGTCTGTTCTCTTACGGCATGTACCCCTCCCTGGGAGGTGCCATCCTTAGCTGGATTTAGAAGGCTTTGGAAAAAATCAAGTTTGGGAGTCAAAAGAACAGGGTTATGGCTGCCTCCCAAAGCATGACCCCTAATTCTTCTAAACACTTAAATCTGAAGACAGACCATAAACCCATTAATTGTTCTTTGTGAACTTGTGGTTTAGAATGTCTTGCCACATTATGATCATGGGTTGGCTAAATCTTCATACTCTGTGACTATACCTCCTCAACGCTTTACTTGCCATGAGCCTACTATAGAGGTTTACTACAATCTTCATGAGAGGATGCCACATTTTAAATATTCAAGAAGCACCAAGTTGGGAGGCTGGCAGAAAAGCCACCACTGGGCTGGAAGACTGCATTCTTCTGGGGAACCACAGCCACCTGGTATAGCAGGCCATTCATTTGCCAGGTTTACATCACTTCCCTTTTCATGTGGGTAATACAGAAAAACAATCGACAGAGCAAAAGCGTGATTTCCAGTCTCTGGTAATTTTAGGAAGGTGGCTGTTAGATCAGGGAAGTGACATCCAAATACTTTCTGTGCCATGTCAACTTCTAACCCTAAAAAGCTTTAATCCACTTAGAATTTATCATTTACATACACAGATGTCCTCCACTGATATTTTCCATTGGCTATTTGTTTTCAAAAAAATTTCTACTATACTTTATTTTTATTTTACTCAATAAATTTTTCTAATTTCAAGGAGAACAAAAATTTAAAGGAAAATGGTTTTATAAATCTTTATAAATATAAAATCTGAAGTAATAGAAATGCCGAGAAATGTAAACTCTTAGAGCATACAAGAAAGATAAGTTTCTTTAAGTGTTATTTTAAAGTTCAGAAATATTTTTACACAAATTTTAATAATTATTTAATTTTACCTATCAAAATCAAAGAAGTTATCCAAATAGATATTTAAGCTAAAAGATAAGAGTCAAGTTGTCTCATGGCTGTGACTAAAGTCAGCTCCATAGACTACATAGCCAAAGACCACACCTATTATATTGAGGTATTACTAGTGTAAACCCTGAACCAATAGCTGTATAAACCTACAAACAAAGTGCCCCCCTTCCACACAACCCACTTCAAGTGCTTCAAAGGTACAACAGAAAATAAGAATTTCATTCCAAGAAGTCTCAAAACATAAATCACTATGTTGAACTTTCTCTACTCATAAATCCTGTAGGGAACTTACTGTGGGCCGGGATGTAGATAGAAAGATACTAGGGCATTAGTACTAAGTTTGCTGTATAAATCAGCTACCAGGCCGCCATTTTTAGCATTCTACTTCACGTCCTCCAGCCTAACACACACACTCAGCCCACAGGCCTCTATTGATGTGGCCTGCTTTGGTTGCAATTTAGTCCCAAAATAAATGACTACTTTATGAAGCAAGCATAAAATGAAATGCAAGTTATTTTAAAGTTAAGGACATGAGAGTCCTAATTCCCCAAGCAGGAACCTGCCAGCTTATTCTGGAAATAATTTCTTTGGCACAAAGCAATTGAGCTGGAAAAAATATTACTTGTATGTTTTTAATACCATCATAATTAGCATATGAAAGATCTGATGGTTATCTGGAGTATATGAAAATTCAAGAGCACTGTTTCACAATCATGGATTTTCTATCCATTACACATTCATAGCACCGTAGAACTGAAGAGTTTTAAAGTCTAAATTTATGAATATCTAAAAAATATGTTGATGTCGCATGAGAATACATTTAAAAACATTAATAAAATGTCCCCGGAGTTTATAGTACTATAATTTAATATTTACTTGGTAATATATTGACTCAAACACTAGTGTCATAATGCCTCAGAAGCATATGTTTTAAAGAATAAAAATACATTAACTTTTAAAATGGTAGTGATGCTGAACCTGTGGTTCCTGAGGCTGGCGCTTGGCCAGGAGGTCAAGTCACAGGTTTCTGCAGGGAAAAAAAAAAAAAAATACCTTCTAGGTGGTGCATGGTTTATAGTGCAAAAGAGCTGACTGGAATATTTAAATGGAGTCAAGGTATGAAATAACTTTATCCACGGAGAAATAAATAAGTGAGATGACTGTATTCCTCTCTTTCCCCGAAGCCTTCATTTAAAGGAGGGTACTGATAAGAGAAACCACTGGCATCAGCTCCAACAGCTCGGGGCTCTCTGTTAGCATCCTAAATAACCATCGCCATCCCCCTCTTTCAAGAAAAAAAGCTGACCACAAGTGCTCAAGATTTACGAAGTCTTAATCGGTCTCTATGGCTCTTCAAGGAGAGCTGATAAGCCTTCCAGGGGAAGTGGGTTTCCTCCTTCAAATCTCAAAGTACCCCAGAGTTGCAGTGGGAGATCTTAATACAGGGCTGAGTCGGGAATGAATGAGGCCTGTAAGGGACCAAATGATGAGGAGCAAGATTTTTTGAATTCTCTACATTCTACTACCCTTCTCTCATATGAATCCGATCCAACTTGTGGGCAAGATGATTTACTGTCTTTTTGGGGGGACATAGAACAGGCAAATGAGTCTCAGGTTTGGCCTCATACCTAGACACTAGTTAGAGTGTACACTGCCATCCATTTACCTACTGGAGACACTGGAAAGCTGGCTGTTATTTCAGCTGATTCTATATACATTGCATATATAGAATGCAGACTTCTGTACATTTTATACACATATATGCACACAAAGGTAAGCGTATTTTGTAGGCTTATATACTTGTTCAGATGAATTCAGTGAGACAGCAAATCTAGAGGCTCATAGGTTTCATAGCACACTTCAAAAATCAGATGAAATTAATGTTTAAATAGACTTGGATACACTAGATGGTCTTAAAATGTTTGTATGTGGGTGAGTGTACATGTATGTACTCACATGCCTCTATGCATAAACATGGGTGCACATGTATATGGAAGGTCATCCTCATTCCCTCTTTGACCTTACCCGTTGAAGCAGGCTCTCTCAATGCAGAGCTCACTGATCTGGCCAATCTCACTCACCAACTTGCTCTGGGGACCCCGTTTCTGCCTCAAGAATTACAGGTGGGCTGCCATACCCCCAGTATCTGCAGGCATTGTGGGGATCTGAACTCCTGTCCTCCTACTTGCTTGCCAGAACTTTAACCACTAAGCCATTTTGAGCCCCTAGGCATTACTTTAGAGTCTTCATGTTCACAAATGCAATTCAAGCCATTGTTATGACGCTGTAGTGATCTAACCGGTAACTATTAATAAATGTCAATGTTTTCTCTATAACTTGGGCTTTTATAACTTTGCTAAATAATTTTTAACTACCAAAAAAATAGTATTCATCTACATTATTTTGAACTTTACATTCATAGATGGACTTTAACCCACTTGAAATGTATTCTTTATATGGATTGATATATTCTAATACTTTTCCATTGAATATTGTTCTTTCAATTTTAAAATGCTTCGCTACAATTTATTTATGAATTATTTTGATGTGAATCAATTGATTTTCCTTAACATTGATGATCTCAGGTGATTCCATATTTTAAAGGGCATCTGTAGTTCTGTGGGCAGTCAGAAATGTCCTGTCACCACAAAATAATCTGCAGTGTTTGTGGGACACACATCAGCACATGCTGTGGGACATGTAACAGCATGTCTGTGGGAGACACATCAGTATGGTCTGTAGGACACACATCAGCATGGACTGTGGGACACATGTCAGCATGGACTGTGGGACACACATCAGCATGCACTGTGGGACACACATCAGCATGCACTGTAGGACACACATCAGCATGCACTGTGGGACACACATCTTCTGACAGGCACTGCTGATTGCTCTCTAAAGTGGCACACCATTTCCTCATTACTTCCTAAGAGGTCTCGAAAATACCCAAGAACCCACAAGATGACCCCAGCTAAGACTCCAAGCAATAGTGGAGAGAGTGTCTACATTGGTTTTCCCATTTGATTAAATTGATGACCACCCTAATTGTCATTATAGAACCTTTATCCAGGAACTGATGGAAGCAGATGCAGAGATCCACAGCTAAGCACTGGGTCAAGCTCCCTTACCAGGCAGATAGAGGGAGGAGGGATTATATGACAAAGGGTCAAGATCATGAGGAGGAAACCCACAGAGACAGCTGACCTGACCTATTGGGAGCTCAGTGACTCTTGATTGACAACTGAGGAATCTGCATGGACTGAACCAGGCTCTCTGTGGATGACAGCTGAATGTCACGGGCAGTTTGTGGGGCCTCTGGAAGTGGGACCAGAATTTATTCCTGGTACATGAACTGGCTTCTTGGATCCCATTCCCTACAGAGGAACACCTTGCTCAGCCTTGATACTGAGAGTAGGGCTTGGTCCTACCTCAACCGGATATGCCAGACTGTATTGACTCACCCTGGGAGTCTTTACCCTCTCTGAGGAATGGATGGGAGATGGGGTTGGGGGAAGCTGAGGGATGACTGGGAAGAAGGGAAGGAGGGGGAACAGTGGTGGATATGTTTAAAAAAAACTTTTAAATAAAAAAATGAACAAAAGAGGTCAGAGGTTGTTCTCATTTTCACATAGCTAGGTCAATAATTTGGCATTTTAAAACTTTATAAATTCCCCCAATCTAGAGAGCATGTGGCTTATCTCACCCTTTTTTGTTGGTGGTGGTGACATGAATATTTTCACTTGTTTTGGACAATGCAGCTTCTCTCAGTTTTGGGCTCACATTACTCTTTCTACTCATTTACATTGGGTTTTGTTTCCCAGTGAGCAGATATTATCTAGATTTTTATATATTTGCTTAAAAAAAGAAATAAAATAGCTACTGCTCACAGAAATCATGACATTATTCAGTTATATTTGTCAAGCTTTGTATTTTATAGGTAGACTTAATCCCCTGGAGATTTATTCTTTATATGGATTGACAACTCTAGTACATTTCCATTGGATGTAAACAACTTAGTTGAGTCCTGTGATTAGATGTCTGTCCGTTCTCCCCTCGTTTACAACAGCATATTCTGCATGAGCTCTCACGTGTTCATATCTCTATTCATTTTGCCTCTACGATCCAGTTATTCCCATTTTGTTCATACTAAACAGGAAGGCTCAGGATCTGGTAGCCGGAGAGAAGGCTCAGAGGTTGGGTGCGGCATGATGCTCGCTGCTTTTGTTTTGTTTTTCTCACCTTGACACAAAGTAGAGACACCTGAGCGTAAATCCCCCCCACTGAGGAACTGATTCCATCAGATTAACCTGTGGGTATGGCTGTGTGACATTTTCTTAATTGTCAATTGATGGAGAATCCAGCCCACTATGGACAGGGCCCCGCATCGGCACATGGTCAGTCCTGGGAGGTTTAAGACCGGAAGCTGAGTGTGAGCCTGGAAACAACCCAATAAGCCCGTCTTCCTGTGTGCATTCTTCCTCTACTCCTGTTTGAGGTCCTGCCCTGATTTTCTTCAGTGATAGCCCATGACATGGAAATGTAATATGAAATAAACCCTAGGGCTTTATCGTGGTAACAGAGAAGTGAGCTACAATATTGTTTTGCCAGAGGACCTGAGCTTGATTCCTAGGCTCCACATGAGGTACCACACAATAGGAACTTCAGCTCCAGGAGCTCTTACTTCCATCTTCTGGCATGTGGCATCCAGTTACACTGACACATACATACATACACACACACACACACACACACACACACACACACACACACACACACACACCTTAAAATTAAGCTTACTGTCTGTTTATTTTCTGATGGCAAATTAAGGATAACACTAGCAGTTTTATGATGCTGAGATTTCCTACATATGATCATGTTTTATAAGTCTTACACAGCCTGCATAGAAGTTACTGCAAAATATTTTGTAATTTCTCAATAACTCGAATGTTGCCTTTTGGAATGTTGTTTTCTAGCTTCTTCCACAGAGTAAGAGCCCGGTTATTTCTGCATTAGTCTTGCCTAGAATTCGCCAATGAATTCTGTAACTGGTCCCATTATTGTGTACAGGTACTCTTAGATTTACTATCTATTTGAACTGTTAGTCATGAGAGTTACATCTTCATTTCTAGTCCTTAAATGGTCTTGTCTCAATACTTTGGCTCCCCTGACTGAATATAAACAGCGACAACAGGAAGTCTTACCTTCACACCTGTTGCTAAAGACCTTGCAGCTTCATCTCATGATGAGACATGTCTTCGTACATTAGGTGTGAATCTCTACTTCCCAGTTGCAAGGATTTGGGGGGAGGGTTTCAGTCTATCACTGTGTGACTTTTGTCCTTTACATCTCAGAATTGCTGTTAACATCTTGCTGCTGTTAATGTTTCCTCCTGGGTTCTGCACTTGAGGTTGCAAACTTGAGCTACAAATGCTCTTTTGGAATCTCTCTTACCACTTACCCTTACCACTGCTGGGCACATCAGGGTCATTTTTTACAACTGGAACGTGCTCACTGTACATGGTTCTGGGTTCCAAAATGACATTTTTATACATCTACATAATGTCCTTTGAATATGTCCAGCCCGTTATTTCATACTCTCGTTCTCACCCATCACCCTCCCACGTGTCTCCTTCATTTCCCTAGACAGATTTCTTTTCATGTCATGTTTGCATAGATCATTTAGATCAGTGTAAAATCTAGAATACACACTTGAGAGGAAACACATAATATTTGTCTTTCAAGGCTGACTTAATTTGATTAAAATATGGTAAATTCCAGTCATATTCACATTCCTGAAAATGACCTAATTTTGTTCTTTATTGCTGAATAAAATTTCCATCATTCATGTATGTATGTATATACATATGTACGTATGTATGCATTTTCTGTTAACAAGTAGATTCCATAGCGTCTGTGAATAACAAGGCCATCTTTTTTTTAACTTTCCATTGCAAGCTTCCCCATCTGTGGACTATATGCACCCAGCCACCGTACTATACATACACAATGTAAGTGGGCCAATATATATGCACCTGAAGTTCTTTGGAGGACAGTAGTACCCATGTTCTACAGTGGAAATTTTTCTCCATCCAAAATTAAGACCAACATATTTAAATTCCCTAGGCTGGTATATGAAACTTGTTTGTAAAGTGTATGAACCACAAAGGTCCTTCCTTTAAGCTAAGGTTGCAGTTTGTAAGCTGTGTCTCACATGCTCTCGAGGCATGGGGCTCCTGTATTTATGATGGAATTAACCCTTTGTAAGCTGGGTTTCCACCTCCACCATCAGGACAGGCAGAGAGTTGGCCACACCACACACTCACTGCTCTCAACTTCAGTTTTCCCTGTGTATCCCCCTTAATTTCCTATAGTTTTAATTTTAAAAGCATGCAACCCCTGGAGTTGCTGGGGTGTGGTCAGATGAAACAGAGTAAGATTGCTGTGACTTATGGACTTACTATTTCCTCCATTTCTCTTAAGGGTGGCATCTTAAGAAGGGGAACACAGAGAACAGGTATACACCCAAGGTGTTGCCTTTGGACAATTAAAGTATAGGGCACTTCTGCCCTCACAGGGACCCTGCAAGCTAACTTCGGTAGTTTGCCCCCCCCCCTTTTTTATTCTACTTGGCAGTTGCTAACTTGTCCTCCATTTCTAAAAGTTTAATCATTCCAAACACAATCTCATGAGCAGTATAAAGCAGTACTTTGGACTTGCTTTTTAAAAGATCAGCTGAATTCCCAGAGATTCACTAGGTTGCTCGGTGTCTATCAGTGAGCCATTTCTTTTAATCCTTTATTTGCCTTTAATCCCAGCAATAGGAGGCAGAGGCAGGGGAATCTCTGTGAGTTGAGAGGCTAGTATGGTCTACAGATGGAGGTCTAGGGCAGCCAGAATTGTGTATAGGAATATTATCTCAAAAAAACAAAACAAAACAAAAAGAAAGAAAGAAAAAACTTTTTTTTTTTTTAGAGTGGCTAGGCTAATTTTTATTCCCACTGCCAGTTTACAAGTAATTTAGTTCCGCTGCATCCTTAGCAGATTTCTGTATGTCAACATTTTCCTTATCTAGATGTTCTAACCAGTATGTGATGGTGTCTCCTCATAGTTTACCGGAGTCAGCCACGTTTCTGTATCCACTTGCTCATCCTTCGCCCATTTTCTGATTAGGTTTTCTGTCCTCATGGTGGGTTTTTAAAGTTCACAGACTGCTATTGTCAGGTGGCTGACAAGTCACCCTGTCAATCATTTCATGTGTTCCTCTGCCAAAGTCATTCTCTTGATTATGCAGCTGTGTGTCTTACTCTGATTGGCCTTACTCTGGTCTTCATATTACCCACTTACTTCACCTACTCCAGGTCCTGTGCCTTCCTACCTAAATTTTAGAATACTCCCACCTCCATCTACAAAAAAAAAAAAAATGTTGTTTGTATTTTAAGAGAAACATAGGTAAGTCTGTACATCAGCTTAGGGGAGACTGATAATTTTACCATATTGACTCTGGCAACTTGTGAACACATCTTTTTTTTTTTTCAAGATATGTTTTATTTATTCACATATGTGGGAGGGGGAATATCTGCAGGAGTCAGAGAAGTCATTGGGTCGCCTGGAGTCCAAGTGATAGGCAGTTGTGAGCCATTTGATGTGGGTGCCAGGAGCTGAGCTTGGGGGCTCTGCAAAAGCAGCAGGTGCAGGTGCTCCTAACCACTGAACCATCCCTTCACTTCATCCCCCATTTCATGTATGTTATTAGTACTTCACAGTTCTCTATATATTCTGATAGATTTATACTTAGGTTTGGGGTAATTATAAATGACACTGTGCTTTAAATTTCAAAGACCGTCCATTTAGTACTAATAAGAGAAATACCATGCATTTTTGTATGTTTATTTTGCATCCAAGGCTTTGCTAAAGTCACTTTTTAGTGGTATAAGTTATTTTATAAATTCCTTGAGATTTTCTATGTAGACAGCAATGTCCTCTGCAAGCAAAGACCCGTCTTCTTTTTCTTGTTTTACTAGCTATGTCTCTTTCCAGAGAGACAGAAGGAAGAGTAGCCCCCCTTCCTCCAAGGCCTTGTTCCTGATGTTAGGAGGAAGGCACTGGGCTTCACTGCTAAGTCTGTGTAAGCTGCATGTTTGATGTTCTTTGTCAAATTGAGGAAGACCCTTTTAAACCTTTTCTCTAAGAGTTCTCTGTAATAAATTGGTGTTGACTCTTGTCAAATGCTTTCTCTGCATCAGCTAATATGACCCTATACATGTTTTCTTTAGCCTGTTAAAACTACCTTGACTGACTTTTGAATACTGAGCCAGCCTTATAGCTCTGTACTAGACACATCTTGATGAACAATTCTTTTATAGATTTGTAAACAGTAATTAATTGCATTTAATTTATAACTTTTTCATTCACATTTATGGCTTATGCTGGTTTATAGTTTTCTTTTAGCATAGAGTCATTCTCTGGTTTTGGTACTGGTGTTAAAATTGACTCACAAAAAGAATTTTTAAAATATTCTTTTTTCTTATATCTTTTTGGCAAACTTTCTCCAAAAAAGCATTGTAAATTTTTTTTCACCGTCCTGTAGACTTAGCTTGGATAGAAAAGGCTATTTATATTTCGAATTCAGATTCTAAAATAGGGAGCTATCTCAATTGTCTATGTAGCCAGAAGTTTCTGGCTTTTGTCCGGCCCAAGGTCCAGACCTGCAGCCCTTCAGTCATTTAGCCTCAAGTAATCATACAATTTCAAACTGCTTGGCTTATGGCTCAGTCTTATTGCTAGCTAGCTCTTGCATCTTAAGCCAACCCATCTCTATTAATCTATGTTTTGCAGCATGGCTCGTGGCTTACCTGCACTTTTACATTTTGTTTTCTCGGCTCAGCTCAAAGCATCTGTCTGTCTCTGCCCTCCTTCCCCTTTATCTATGCTTGCATTCCCATCCACCTATAAGCTGCTTTGCCGTAGGCCGAAACAGTTCCTTTATTATCCAATTCACAGCATACAGTGAAAGACATCCCACTTCATGTCTACTTTACACTAAGAATATCTTTGGCTTTGTAAACCAGTAAAAGTTACATCGCCAGAAATGACTCCATTTCCTCTGCAGAGCTCACAAAAGGCTGTGCTCAGAGAGGTTTCTGTCTTCAGAGGGCAGCAGTGAGTGCAAAGAATCACGATTGCTCACGTGATAAGAACAAATGACATTTGAAAGTTTGGCCATAAAGAAGACATTGGTTTCAGTCCCTCCGGCATGCAGGGACAATCTGAGCCAGAGGAAGGGGCAGAGTGTAATGGATGCTCTCTTCCGGGAACAGCACAGACATTATACTATACCGGACTCACAACCACAAGATCTACACAAGTTTGAACTCATCGGCATACTGGTGTGTGTGTGGGGGGGGGCTGCCCACAAGGCTCCATCTACCCTGAGAATCTATAGCAATTCAATGGATGCTAGAGGGAGAAAGACGTCATCTCCCTCAGTGGAGCAGCCATTAGTGAGGTACCACACTCCTGTAAGAACGCTGGCACTCATATGCCTGCACAAAATATCATAATTAAGTTCATCGTTATATCTGACTAACATAGGTAAAAATAAACATTAAAAACGAAGAGCAGGAACATCACAGCCTGAGGAGCTAGCCTTCGACTTCCATCCCTTACTGTAGCACAGGGCTGTGAGGGATCATAGCTAAAACCAAAGTCCTCTGAAGAAGCCATATGGGAATGAACTATTGCAAGAGCTTCCTAAAATATCCATGTGTATATGTGTTTATATTCCTATAAATGTTTTAATGGAGTTACCCTACATGGGGCCAATGCTTCTTCCAGGTGCCACAGACTATCAGACAAAAGCCTAATGCCAGATATAGTTCCCTCCCTTTGCTGTTGATTACTAGGGTCCCATAAACTTCAAACCAATACAGACTATGGTCATTGCTCTTGGTTACCCTCTAGAACTTTCTGGTAGGATCCTATTAGGTTGGGAAAAGAAAGTGATGGGAGGGGCTGGAGGGGATGTGATTAGAACACACTAGATTCATACATGAGATTCTCACACAATAGACAAGGATCGTGGGGGCCGGAGGGGCGGCTCAGGGGCTAAGAGCACCTGTAGTTCTTTCACAGGATCAGGGTTCAAATTATAGCACCCAGCTCACTGCTACACATCGCTTCAGCTCCAGAGGATCTGACCCTGTCTTCTGTCCTCTGTGAGCATCTGAAGCATCTACACACACACACACACACACACACACACACACACACACACACACCACAAACAAATGATAAATCTTTAATAAAAACTGCAATAATGATCATGCTCTTGTCTCCAGAGTTTAAATTGAAGTGTCTGACCTGAGACATCACTGAACATCAGCACCCATATTCTACTAAAAGCAGAGGGTTCTGAGGGGTCTGGCTTTCTGCCCCGCTTGTTCCTAGAGCATGGAATCAGATGGGTCTTTTCTGAAAAGACAGAGCAATCCAAAACAAAACATCTTAGACTGCCATAAGCCCTAGCTCTCTAACTTGAAATGTGAAAGTGAACCAAACAAACCCAGCAGAAAGCAGCCCTTGGGAGGAACTGAGACCATGTCAGAGCACCCTGAAGACATCTACCCTTATTAAAATTCAAGGAACTGAAGGAGAGAGGGAGGGGGAACACTCTATTTGGGTGGTGATAAGGCAATGAGTAATTGAAAACAAAGAATCAGTCATCAAAGAAGGAACTTGAAGGGAATGTGTTTCAAATACAGTGGTATTTCCATATGCTTCAGAGGGAAGAATGGAAGTGGGTCCTTAGATTTCTCAATTTGACATCATGAAATAGTGTGGTGAGATCTTCTAATTATCGGGGGAAATTATATTTATACCATTATATACCTGGGGAAATTTTTACCATTCCAGTTGAAAAACAAAACAGACAGTTCTAGATGCCTTGGAGACTCCTGGAGAAGGAAGTACTCCATGAAAATGAGAGGGGTGGATGCTGGCCCTGGTCCAGCATAAGAGGGGGCACAGGGGAGAGACTCTAAGCAGGCCTACGCCGATGGCTGAAGTATTTGTTACTGGGAGATTCAGGCATGAGGGGGAATCATCCCCTTAGAGTCACCCTCCTCAGTCTGAGGCTCACTGATGACCCCTAACAGGCTATAATGTAAGTTCCAATCTGCTGCCCACACAGATGGTCCTGCCTGAAGTAAGTGGGTCATGGAACCAAAGCAAAAGTATTGAGCCTGAGAAGGGGGAGGGAAGTGGTAGGGAAAATGGGGGCTTGCTAGGGATGGAAGGGATTAGAGCCAAAGGACAGAGCTGTGGGATACCATCTGAAGACTCACCACATGTCCCCCTACCATTGATTAATGTGTAAGTCACACCCAAGAAGTCAAAGGGCAGCACTGGGGGTAATACCAGCCCATAGGCTAGGTAGCTGCCTATGGGTCCAAGGGTTGAGGAAAAGCCTCATTACGAGACAAGGCGTACTGAATAGCTCGTATCAGGAGAACAGGAGACAGGAGAGCTCAATGGACTAGGGTCAGAGATTCACAGTGGCTGGTAAATCCACCAAAGGTCTCCCGGGAGCCAGCTTTGACCACTTGCCAAGCTATAGAACACTGTCTTCCACTTACAACAGTGCGTGTGCCCTTTCCTCTCCTGCCCAAACCTTCAGCAGGAAAGACAGGCTGCGCAGTGCTTTATATATCTACACACAGCCCACTTCAGATGAGGAAGCCACAAACTCAAAGGCATCCTAACATGGCGAGATTAGTTTCCGAGCAAGACCAAAATAACTTTAAATAAATCGAGAAGATAAATATGTGGATATTTTAGCTCTATGATGCGTGATGAAAATTACTATCCATTCAATGTATTCATTTAAATTCGTTTTAATAAAGCACAAGATATATTGTTTTAATTTTGTCATTTTCGCAGTCATTAACTTCAAATTGTTGATTTTCCTCATATTTGGAGGTTACACAGAGATATCCAAGCTGCCCTTCAGTCTTCAGGCTGACCATTCTCCCCACAGTGACTGACCAGCACTGGAAATAAGCTTACCCTTCACCAAAGAAGTCACTTCCCTCCCCTAGTCCACAGGACCTTTGATAATAGGTCTCGGTAGGAGATTATATATATGATATAAGATACACCATCCTCCTCTTGCATATCACAATATTTTTAGAGTAGTGAGAAAAGGGAGGGGGGCAAGCACAGCCCTTATCTCTACTACACTCAGCCTTGTCTCAGTTCTATGTCCATTTACATAGCCGATGCTCTGTCAAAATTTTCTCTAGATGAAACTACTACCATGCTCCAACAGCCTTGCTGTGCCTTCCTGGGGACCAAAGTGTCGTCCTCAATGGACTCTGTTCATTTCCTCCACCATGCCCTGCACTGTCTCCAGTAAACTTAGTCACTGTCTAATATATCTGCGTAAAATCTGCGTGAAACAAGAACTGAGCAGAATATAATATGCTCCCCACCCCCGTGTTTTTTCTCTATAGCTGGAGATAATCGGTAAGGGCCAGTTTACCAACCATATCTCACATGTAAAGACGGCTGTCATAATACAGTTTTTTTTTTTTTTCCTTTGTCTGGTACCAGAAAATGGGAGTCCACTGATCTGAGGCTGCACCTTACCTAAGAATCAGGTTTAAACTCTCCCACAAGTCACAATCTCAAAAGCAGTAAGGGCAGGTTTCCCAAAGACTTGAGGGCTTTAAAAATTAAGCAAATCTTACATTTTAGTATAAATGTACCTAAGAGGTCAAAGCAGAGTGTATATTACCTTCTCTATAAGTGTGAGCATGTGTGTGTGCACATGTGCGTGTGCATGCATGTGCATGTGTGATGCATTTGAATATGTGGGAACACTCACCTCTTTGTGCATAAGTGAAGACTAGATGTCAATGTCCAGCATCTTGCCTGAAGCTCTCTATCTTATTTTTTTGAAGCAGGCTCTCTCACTGAACACCACTTTAGCTAGACTTGCTGACCAGTCAGGCCCTGTGACCACATGTCTCTGCCCATGCTATATGGGAACAAGTCTGCATCACCACTCCTGGCTCCTACATGGGTACTAATAACGATCCGAACTCGGGTCCTTATGCAGGAAGAACTCTAACCCCCTCACATTAGCTCCCCAGTTCCTGCATCACTTTCTTGACCCATGAGAGGTTCACAGTAAATGAACAAGAAACAAATGTCAGTGGCAGGCTCTCAAGGACTACGACCATGATGACATAATCTTTTGCCCCCCAAATCCTGACAATATCAAGCCAGCAACTAAAATTAACAGGCTTTCATTTTCATAGGACTGAGGTGTCTGGTTTTCCTGAACCCTGTGACCATTATGCAAATATGACACAGTGGGTTACCCAGAAGTAGGACAATTCCCATTTAGTCTTGAGATTGGCAGATAGTAAGTCAGCAAAGAGAACACTGCAGAGCCACACCGTCTCCTCTTCTCATTCACCCAGAGTCATGGACATATCCCCACAGGAGCAGCCAAGCCACCACTGACCTTCCAGTCAGACACCTCCGCAGAGAATAAGAAGCTCCTCCCCCACAAGTCCGGGAACAGTCACTCCAGTCTCCCCAGGCATCCCAGTTGCCATCTTTGTCTTCATCTGAATGAGTGTTTCTTGAGGTCTGGATGTGGGGGAGAAAACACAGCCAGTTATAGAAGTCAGTTATCACCTAATTCTACTCACAGGAGTTATCCACAGTAGACCAACTCAGTGAATGAACAGTAGTGTCGCCAGAGACTCCCAGGCACAAAAAGAGGTAGAGACTGTTCCATGGATGTAAAGTTCCAGCCAAACACAATGTGCAAGTTCCTGACTTGTACAACCCAATACTGGACGTACAGTTCCTTCAGTTTCTCAGGAAGTTAGATTCCATCCTCTGTACTTCCCTCCGAAATGAAGCAGGACTGGAAAGAAGGCTCGGTGGTTAAGAGCACTGGCTGCTCTTCCAGAAGACCTGGGATTGAATCCCAGCACCCTTCTGGCAGCTCACAACTCCCTTTAACTCCAATTCCAAGGAATCCTGTGGGAATATGTTTCAAATTTAATAAAAACCAGTCAGGCTCCCAGGCAGGCAGTGGTGGCTCACACTGTTAGTCCCAGTACTTGGGAAGCAGAGGCAAGAGAATCTCTGTGAGTTCAAGGCCAGCCTGGTCTTCAAAGCAAGTTCTAGGAAGCCAGGACTGTTATACAGAAAACTCTGTCTCGAAAAAAATATAAAAAAAATTAAAAGACTGGAAGAGATGGCTCTGTCCTCTGATATTTCAGACTAGTTTTTATTAAATTTGAAACATATCCCCACAGAATCCAATATGGGACACATGTGGAACATAGATACACATTGAACTAAGCAACCACAAAGTAAAAATAAAGGTACAGAAATAAAAATAAATTAAAAATAAAATCTCAAAAAAGGTAAAAGTGAGGGAATGAAGAAAATTGTCTCAATTAAGAGTTATAGCAGTCAGACAGAAGTGTCACACACCTTAATCCCAGCACCCAGCAGGTAGAGGCAGGCAGATCTCTGAGTTAGAAGCCAGTCTGAACTACAGGACAGTCAGGGCTACACAGAGAAACTCACTCTCAAAAAACAAACAAAGTTATAGCATTGACATACCAAAAAGTAATAATCATAGGTATTATTTTTCTCACAATGCTTTATTAGTGCATATTCATTGCACAAAATGTGTTTCATCATGACATTTCATATATAGATATATGAAATATGTATATATGAAACTATAAAGCACTTTTATCTTATCTACTAAAAGTAGGTTTAAGCTGTTTTAATATTTGAGATAGTCACTCAACAATGTAGCTCAAGCAGACCCTGACTGTGCTGTACCCCCAGGATGCTCTCCACCCCATTGCCTCGGTCCATATATATATATGTATATATAAATAGAAAAATTCTTGGTCTGGAGAAACTGCTCAGGAGTTAAGAGCACTTGTTACTCTCACAGAGAACTCCGGTTTGATTCCCAGCACACATGCAGTAATTCATAACTGTTCATAGCTTTATTCCCGGGGGGATCCAATGCTCTTTCTGACCTTAGTGGGCACATGTATGATCACAAACATACATGCAGGTAAAACACCCTCACATAAAACAAAATGAATAAATCTAATAAAAAAACTTTTAAAAAAAATCTATAAATGCTTAAATATGTCAAAATGAATTCCAGATCTCTTAGAAATTTATATTAAGGCATTGAAACCATAAACTACAAGGAAAATCATATACCCTATAAACACTGAGTGTCATATCTTTAGCATAGGAAAGACTTTTATATTTATTAACAGAGGTAAAAAATAAAACTAGAAAAGACAAGACTGGTGTGGTTTAATTTCTTTAAAATAAAAACCAAAGCACTTTCTCTCCATACCCTGACAGACTCGTGAACATGCATGAGCACAGAGCAGTGAAAGGTGTGTGGGCTGGAGAAGGTCCATCAAGCTGCCCCTGAAGGAGAAGAGGTGGGTGGATCTTTTCACTGCCCCTCAGAAAAGTCACAGGAGGGATGGCATTACTTTATTTTTCTTTATCACTCAAAAAATGTCTCCTGCAAATATGCCTAAGCTTTAAAAGTCAACATTAAACCAGCTGGGTTTTCACGGGTGATGGTTTTTGTTACTCTCTGAACTTCGGTGGGTTTTTTTTTTTTTTTTTAATTTCTTTTTTTAAAGAAAGTATTTTAGGCCAAAATACAATCATTTGATGACAACACCTTACCTAGATTCAAGGCTGTATTGTGTTTAAGATGGGTAAGCCTGCATGTAAATAAACAAAAAGATGCCCAGATAAATAAAATGTTAGAGAGAGAGTGACTTCAGCAACATTTTGTGTTGTGTCTCCATATTTTGCAGAATTTTTAAAGGGTTTATTTTGATGTTTAGTTACGTGTATCCGTGTGTCTGGGGTGGAATAGTGGTACCCATGAGTGAGTTCAGGCTCAGAAGAAAGCATCAGATCCCCTGGAGGGGTGTCACAGATGGTCATGGTCCTCGAGAATGGGTGCAGAGGACCGAACTCCAGGCCTCTGAAAATGCACAGCTGACCCAGACCCTGGTAACATATTTTAAAAGACAAAATACATAATGTCTTAACTTAATCCCAAGCAAATAAACAATTCCCTATCCTCTTGGATTATAGTAATAAATGCTCACATCAGACAGAACTTACTAACAGGAAAACCAGGACAGTAATAAACGACAGGGTGTGCCTGAATTAGATACTGCCCAGGTTTCCTTAAGCCTCAGGCAAGTTATGTCATCATTCCCCCCCTCCCCCTAAAACTTAAATTAAGTAGGGGATTGGTAAGGAAGACCTTCAAAACTGAAATTTAAAAAAATGACAGGAAGCAAAAACAGTTTTCCAATAATTTTCACTCAAATGCCACTGGTCATTGGGTCTGACAGCTTCTATTAATAGCACAGGGAACAGCCCTGTCGAGCAGTACTTCAGTCTCAGTAGGGAGACAGAAAGAATAAATATTTGGCAGCTGACCAAATCTGTCATCAGGAATGGGAGCTAATTAAACCAGTACTATTTACTGTTCTAATTAAGACCACTGTTCAGCTTTATTTTCTGCCCTGAAAGTCACCAAAACATAACTGGACCCTGCCTGTAATATCACATAAAATATAAAATTCTAATTCGTAGAAAAATACAATTAGCAGTTTGATGTGTTCATTTAGGCAAATGTTTAAACTATACACAGCTGCAACTGGATTTTCATTCTGTCACTCGATATATGAATTGGTTGAATGTGAAAAGTTGAAAAATATCATCATATATTTTTTAAATGAAAGTTGAGAGCTCCCTGCAATGTTGTTTTAATTTGTTTTTATTCCCACCACCCCATCTGTTCCATTTATAGTTAGAATCGGGTTTCCTTCCATAACTCTTCCACGTTCACTTACAGAAAACATCTTGATTCTAAAATAATTAAAACGGGCACATTATAAAATGAAAACATCTGGTTACTCTGATTGGATCCGTCAGAATTTTTTCCTCTTAAGAAAACAGAAAGCAAATGGCATCTCAAAGATCCAGGGTGTTTCCCTTCCCCATTAGGATGGCTGGATTCTATAGACCCCAAAGGCATGTTCTGCCTGCCATTGACCCTGTCCGGAATTCTTCCAAGCTACAAAGTAGCAACAATGTCCCTGATTTTACCCACTTCTCTCTTCAGATTTTTCCTTTTCTAAAATTTCCATTTCTCTAAAGAAGCTGACAATGAGCCCCAATCTTTTCCCTGGAAGAACCCTTCTAGACTTTTCCCAAAGCCTCCAGTACCTGGCGAACACCCCAAATACCCTCTTCCCATTTGTGACCGAGTTCAATCTCTGCACACAATTAAGAATGCAAATTTTAAATCTCAGAATGTTGTGTCTAGACTGTGGGATTATATCTAAAAAGAGCATAGGCCATGCATTGCCCCAGGACCCATATTCACATGCATATATACATGTGTGTGTGCATGTGCCTGTGTACAGTGCGTGTATACACAGATCGGAAACCAGAGAATAACCCTGAGTGTCATTTCTCAGGAGCAGATTTTTGTTTCATATGGTCTTGGAGCCCCTTCTTCGAAGGAGCTGGCTCACCAGCCCAAGAGCTCTGTCTGTCTCAGCCTCCCCAGTGCTGGGATTTCAAACAAGTACTATCATGCCTGGCTCTTCTATGTGTTTTCCGGGAACTGAACTAAGCTATGCCAAATTCTTTTGATAAAGTCTCCCTCCCTTTTCCCTTCTCTCTTCCTCCTTCCCTCTGTTTTACTCTCCCATTCCCCCCTCCCTTTATTATTATTTCAGACACACCATTTATTGGAACTCCCTTTGGAGGAAGGATTATGTCATGATTAAAACTGCTCTGATGTGCTTTTAATTTGTATAAAATTCATATTAAACAACAGTGGTCACCATTACTCACGCACTACTTAAAACATACACAGAGGGTAAGTCATACAGCATTTCCATGTAGCTGGTCATGGAAATGTCGGCTACATGCCAGCAATGGTGGTTCCTAAAATTAACATCTTCAAAATAATGATGGTAGAGACAGCTCTTCAGTCGATGATTATGCAAAACTCAACATTCATCACCAATGAGTCTACTCTGATTGCTTTGGGCTGGGAAGATCAGCCTGCTGAGGTCTGTTTAGACCCTGATCCCAGCACCCATCTGTAAGCCATGTTTCTTGATTTTGCATCTTCTGTATGTCCCCAAAGCCACTGATAAACATGCTAGACATAGCTTCCCAATCTGACAGAATTCCATTAATGTCTCTATCTGCCTTTTTACAATAGTAAGCAGACCATGACACCAAGTGGATAGCACACTGATCAGACAGAAGACCTGTGAACATAGATTAATGTTACCACAAAAGTATGAAATAGTATCAATTGCCACTGTCAAATATCAGGATTCAGAAGAGGATTGTGGAGGATGGAGGTACAGCTATTCATGGGAACTAGGTGGAGCTCTATTGGTAGGCTGGGTGGTGGCCACTGATAACCTCACTTTGACCATCGCAGTCCCTAAAACCCAGTGACCACAGAGACAGGGCTGGTTTTTATGATATCTCAGATCAGGCAACATTTGTTTCCCACTGGGCACTGGTTTTTCTAATTTCCCTTTCAAACATCTCTTTAAACTGTCTTACATGACTATTTACACTCCATAGGAATACTGCTTCATAAGGCAAGCTGTTAAATGAACCTAATCAAAGTTGGATTTATTCAGCATCAAGTTTGTGCCCCTGTGGTATGCCTAGACCAAGATCTGGAGAATGGAGAGTCCTTCCTAAGGCAACTGCTGTTCATGCAGACAGTGCTGTGGGTCAGTCCTTGGTATGGCTTATGTCCTTGTTAATCCCACAGCCTCTATGGTGGATATTCACAGCACTATCTTCAGGTGAGCAACATTTTCAGAACCATATGTGCCCAAGGAGACAGGGCAACAGCAGAACCCCTTTGTCATTTCCGCCCCCCCCCCCAAGGCTAATCCTGTTTTCCTCTGTGTGACTTCTCCACTGATGTTCCTCTTCCTTTGTGACCAGGAATCCAGTCAAATTCAGGCACCACACTACCATCACTCATGATTAGCATTCCCAGTGCTAGACCCATTCAATCTGCTGCTGTGCACCACAGGACCACAACATTCTTTTGATATCTCAATGAAGCCTTTTACGCTATCAACCACCGCTATATATAATCAACTATATAATAAGTGGAGCTATACTTTTGGTGTTCAACAGTCTGCCATTTTATCTTGGACATTCCTGGCTGGCATTGGCGGGTTCCCATCTGCAGGTTCCTTTATCCGGACACCCACGGACAGGATTCTGCCCTAGGTGCCTAGAGGACAGATATGGATCCAGGCCTGGCAAGCTGTTCTAAATGAGCAGGAAGGGAGAGAAGTCAATTGTCTTAATTGAGAAAAAGTTACATAAGCTATTTCCACAACCTTGTTAGCAGAGTATGGAGAAGAGTTAGCTCTTTTCCACAGGATGGGACTGTTCTGTGGGAACCATATGCCCCTCTCATGATCTCCCATGGATAGTCTGTGTGCACATGAGCCTTTTGCTTGTTCTTGAATTATAAACACTTCAATTTGCTGATGTTTTGCTGGTGACTGTTTTCTAGTACAATGTGTGTAATAAAACATTCAACGTAAGTTCTTTTGTTTTAAAGAGTAAAGAAAAACCTCTGAAAACACATATTAAGGAAGCTACCAGGCTTAATGATTGCTTAGGAAATTTTATTTTCTCAAGTAAAATTCTAGCTTGGGAATATGCTGGATAAAAAAAAAACAAAACCCAAAGATATTGTTTACTCATTATATAACTGGACTTGGCAAAAGCCCAGACTATGATAAAAGTGAATGTGTTCACGATCTCATAAAGGCTTGAGTTTTGCTTGCTCGTCTTGGATCCCCAGCTATACATCAAATCATAAACTATTTCCCTGACAAGTTCTTTAATCTATGACTTATGCTGAATAGCATCATTCTACTGGTCTAGCTAAAGCATTAGTAATTAAACACAGATTTCACATCTAAGGTCACTTATTGGAAATGCCATATTAACAGCTCCATATTAAAACAACTCCAAATGAAATGAGTTCCAGGGGGATATTACTTCCCAGGCATCACATAAAGGTTCATTCCAATGTTCCCACAAAGGTTATTTGAGGAGATCTCAAACCGCTCAGATTTTGGTAACAGTAGATACATTCTTTTAGGTTAATACCACCTGAAGGTCTTGAGCAACAAAACTTTAAAATCATGAATGGGGCAAACGCCATAAAAATGTCAGTCAAGCTGTCACATAGATCAACAATTCAATTCAACCAGGTTGTATTAAACATTAATATACCTAAAGTCATGTGCTAGGTACCAGTGATAAATCTCCAGTACACCCATGCTCACCTCGCCTTCTCCAGTCCATACTGCTAAAATTCACTGGCTGGAGAGCTGACTGCCTTTGGGATTTGGCCAGCCATTTCCTAGCCAATCTCTGTCCCTGGTCATTTTTACACCGTAAGAGAACTGTACTCACACTAATTCACTGGAGTACACTTCACGCTAATAAGCATCTGCCTGGCAGACACTCACGCTGCAGCTTCACATCTCATACTTCCTGTTCAAGCTGCAACTCATACTCCAGATAGGGTTCTCATTATTTCCCCAATAGAATCATGATGATCAAATCCTGTGGGGCAGATGTGTGTGTATGTTTATTTTTTTATGTGTGTGCAGTGTGTGGGGGGTGTGATATATATGGTGTGTGTGATGTGTATTGTATGTATATGATGGATGGTGTATATGGTATGTATGTGCTGTGTGTATGTGGCATGTATGATATGTGTGGTGTATGTATGGTGTATAGTGTGTATGGTATGTGTATACGATGTATGTGGTATGTGTGTAGTGTATAGTTTGTGTATGTATGGTGTATGGTGTGTACGGTATGCGTATGTGGTGTGTGTGGTGTATATGGTGTGTGTGTATGTGTGTGGTGTGTATGATATGTGTGGTGTATGTATGGTATATGGTGTGTATGATATGTGTATGTGGTCTATGTGATATGTACATGGTATATAGTGTGTATGGTATGTGTGTGGTGTGTATGGTATGTGTATGTGGTGTGTGTATGGTGTGTGTGGTGTATATGGTGTGTGTGTGTGTGTGTGTGTGTGTGTGTGTGTGTGTGTAGTATGTATGTGTGTGTTCACTTATTCACATGAGTATGAGCAATGTGCTTGACTAAGGAACCAAACAGATGTCCTCATGCCTGAGTGGCAGGCACTTATTTACTGAGGCATCTTTTGGACCCCTTGAGAGGCATTTTATTTTATGTGTTATTTTATTTTTGAAGTATTAGCATTTACTTTGGTGGTACTGGTGATCAAACTCACAGCCTTGGGCATGGGAGGCAAGGCAAGGGCTTTGCCACTGAATCACACCCATAGACCCTGAGGAACATTTTTTTAAACATGTCTTTGAGTGGGAAGGGTACAAGGAAGCCACAGGACTTGGGCAGCAATTTGGTCTAATATGAGCTAGACTATAAATCCCAGGATCTTCATGCTTCTGTGTAAAGAGCTAAGAGAGGTAGCTAAGGCTTTGGATGAGAAAACTCAGCCAGAGATGGACAGGCACAGAGACATAGAGAACTGTCCATACAATCTCTTGTAGTGTTCCCTACTGGCCAAGGAGAACAGCACAGTTGAGGCACATCACACCCCACAGGTAGGGAAGGTGCTGCATGGACCTCCAGGGCAAAGGAGAGCTTTTAGCATACTAGCATCAGCTCACTGGAAATTCTCAGAACAGAGGCATCAATCACTTCAGCAGACCAGGAACATGAGGGAGGAGGCAGAAGAACCGCCATTGAAACACTGCATGCAAGAGCCCAGAGCCCACGTTGATCACATCCTCCAAAAAGGAGGGCACAGATGTGACACCTGAAGGCACTGGGACCCACAGGATCAGCAGTGGCAGCTTACCATACCCAGAGGACAGGAGGTGCCAGCAGACCCCCAGGTGTTTGTGTTAAGTTGCACATGTCAACCTCATTCAAGCTCCATAACCATTCCCAAGCCACCCTTTGGTAGGATTTTAGTGTCTTTCTGTACAAAATGAAAGTGACTATGTAAATGATGTGTAAACAGAAGAACACAAATAGGCAGCACCCTGTAGCTCTAATTTACTTAATTATAACAGTACATTCTGCCAAAGATGATTGTGTGTGTACATCTGTGTTGGGGGTAGTGTTCTAATGTGTGCAGATGCATGTGTGGATAAATGTATGTGGAGGTCAGGGGTTCAAGCTCAGGTGTCATTCTTGGAGGAACAGTCCACCCAGGTCTTTAGATACAGTCTCTCACTGACCAGAAAGTCACCAAACAGGCTAAGCTTCTTTTTTCTTTTTTTACAAGGAAAGCACTGTACTTGACTGAGCCATTTCCCTAGCCCTAAAGAACTTTTAACAAAAGAGTTATTTGGCCAAGAAGTAAACATATAAAGACTTCATATAAAAATCAAACATTCTGACTTCTGATGATATAAAGACTTCATATAAAAATCAAACATTCTGACTTCTGATGAAAATTGCCACATGATAATGATATCTCTACTGGGTAGCTTTGTGTGTCAGCTTGACATAAGCCAGAGTCCTCAGAGGAAGGAGCCTCAGCAGAGGAAATGTCTCCTTGAGATTCAGCTGTGAGATATTTTCTCATTTAGCCCAGCCTATGGTGGGTAGTGCAGTCCCTGGGCTGCTGGTTCTGGGTTATGTAAAAAAGGTGAGCTGAGCAAGCCATGGGAACAAAGCCAGTAAGCAGCACCTTCATGGCTTCTGCATCAGCTCCTGCCTCCCAGGATCTTGTCCTGACTTCCTTCAGGGATGAACAGCAATGCTGAAGTGTAAGCCAAATAAACCCCTTCCTCCCCAACTGGCTCTTGGTCCTGGTATTTCATTGCAGCAATAGACACCCTAACTAAGACAATACCACTAAATGAAACAAGTGTGGTCACTCAGTTACGATGGGCAACACAGAATCCCTCCGGCCATCCAGTTTGCAGTAAAGCCACGGGCTGCTAGTTCTCATGTCCTCAGGATGACTGCTGGAAAATAGCACACTGTGAGTAAGAAATGAGCAAGGCCAGGCAACAAAGAGTGGGAACAGAGAAGTGTGGAGACAGTGGAACCCCACATCATTGCTGGGGGATGTAAAGTGGTACAGTCATTATGGAAAACATTTTGGCAGTTGCTCACAAGAGTGTGTGTTCATCACATGACCTGGAAATTCTCCTTCTGAGTATGTCTCCCAAAACTAGAGAATAAACAAGGAATGCATGTCTATGTGCACATATATGATGTGGGATGTTGTGGGGTGTCTTTTTGTATACTGTGAATATCATCCTTTAATAAAGGGACTGGTTTGGCCTATGTAAGGCACCTTAGAAGTGGGTTGGAAATTGGAACATAGATAGGGGATGGAGGGTGGAGTCAGACAGAGACACCATCCAGCTGCCGAAGAAAGAACATGTAAAAGTAACACAGGTAAGTCACAGGCAAGACAAATTAATGTAAATGGCTTGAATTAAGATGCAGGAGCTAGCTAGCTATGTGCCTGAGCCATAGGCCAAACATGAAATGAATATAAGCCTCTGTGTGATTATTTGGGACTAGTGGGTCTGGAACTGCAGGTCTGTGGGTCTGGACAGTAGGTCAGCCGGATGGGCCGGAAACCTCATACTGCACATATATGATTGACTATAGAGAAAGAACTGGATTCTGATACATGCCTTAGCATGGGTAAAATTGAAGTCATTATACAAAAGAGGTCCGGCATAAAAGAAATGTGTCTGACTACTTATGAAGCACCCCGAGTCATCCCATCCACAGGCGCATGGTTGAGGGGTGACTGCCAGGGGCTGAAGAAAGGAGAGAATGGGGAGGCACTGGAGTGAGTACAGTTTCAGCTCTGTGATGTGAAAAACAGCTCTGGACCCAGAGACACTGATGCCACTAAACTGAGCACCTTAAAATGGTTAGAATGCTAAGTGTTGCCGTGTATGTTTTACACTCAGTGAGGCAGAGTCTGAGACACAGATACAGACAGACACAGGCAGACCACCATTTTCAAATTTAAAAAGAAAAGGCCTCAGGAAACAGAAACTTTCTTTTAAAAGTTGGTGATGAAATCCAATCAACCAGAAGATGGTTCAAGACTTTTTCAAACAGGATTCAGAAAGTCATGGAGAAGGTATGAAGGTGAGCACTGACCGCCTAGGGATGGAATCCTTGAAAGCCACAGAGCCGTGAGGACTAGAAAAGAGAACACATGTCACACTAGATTAGCTCCTACAGTGTGACCGATAAACATGGGAAGGAGAATGGACATCATGTAGAATTAACTAGGATTTAAACATCAGTTTTTAAAACATAATAACTCCAGATTCCTAATGCTGGGTTACCTTTTGTCATACATGTAGAGATACCACTGAGTCAATAAGTCATTCTGTTATTGGTATAAGTTTGCATGTCCTTCAATTTGTCTGCATTTCCCCATTAGATTCACATGAAATAGGACTGGAGAGATTGTTCAGAGGTTAAAAGCACTTTCTGCTCTTCCAGAGGACCCATGTTTGGTTCCCAGCATCTACATCAGGTGGCTCAAAGCCATCTGTAACTCTAGCTCTCGAAGGTCCATAGCCTTCTTTCAGCCTCTGAGGATACCTGTACTCAACTATACATATCCATACACGGACATACGCATATGCATACTATTGCTCTATAATTCACATAAAACTAAATACACTTTACTAAAAATGGCACTTATAGTATGACTGATTTTTATGGCACCATGTCTGTGTACTTATCCTGTTCAAAAATCCTATCCATGAACATGTATGAGAATGTTCAGAATGTTACCATATAAATTCTGGTTATTTCTAGAGTTGAATGATGGGTGGGTTTGTGGTTTTCACTGTAGCCTTTCTGAACTGCTGGATTTATTAACTAACAAGTGTGACACTTTCAAACTTATTATTCTAATATATAAATCAGTCCAGCTTGGTCCAAGAAATTGCTCCATGGTACCTTCAAAATCGTAGACAATGCAAGGCCTCTCTGGCAAACATTGGTCAAGAATTTGGTCCTGGCAACCGGTGCCCTCAAGAGTAGTTACAGAAAGTGCCTTAGGACATACCAAACCTGGTTATAAAGGTCTTTAGCCAGATGTTGCAGATTGTTAACTTCCAGCCCCATGTGCATCCATGATTTTCTAGAATGTTCCTTCTCGGCTGGATGTTTCAGGCCCTGTGGAGCACTTAGGAATGTTTGAAGACATTTTGGAGTTTTGTAACTGGGGCAAAGGAGACTACTTTTAAAGTGTTAGCATGTTCCAGCTCCCAAGACAGCCTGGACAGCTAAGAATTATCTCATATAAAGAGAGACCTCATCAGGAAATCATTCTAAAAGGATGCTGCTCACACAACTAATCCTCTTTGCTCTCAAAGTGATTAATAACAATTAATATGAAAACACTTACTATCTAACGGGATATAACAACCGCACATTGTTATCAGCACATTGTATTATCAGCACTCAAATGGATTTTGCCTTCACTCTGCTCATCACCATGGATGAAAAGAGGATCCATTCAGAAACCTGACACCTTCTCCCATTCTCAAGCAGACTCCTTAGAATGCTCTCTGTGTACCTACCCTTGACCATTGACAACCACATAACAGCCCTGTGAAGCTCGAATCTCAACATACTTCAAACCACATTCAAGCCACTCATATTTGACAATCCACAGTGGGCTTTTCTTTTTAAAGAGTTGCAGAAACACAGGCATAGTCTTTCAAGTTTCATGATACCAAGATTTTAGGAAAAAAGCTTCTTTTAAGACTTTTTGTCATGATTTATTTTCATTCATGGTTAGCCATTTTCACATAGAAAAACACAGGATTTGTGCCAACGACTCATCAAGAATATTACCCAGGCCACATGCAAGGGACATTGGCTTTAAGCAAATTCTCTCAAGAAATATTTGACAGTTAGTAAAGTGAGTCATGAAAGAAGCCAGCATTCTGTTTCCATCCCTGGCCTCTCTTTGCAGATGCTCGGCCACTGCTGGGTGGAGTGTTACCCTAGGTGAAGAAAGAAAGCTGGCACAGTGAATTCTGCATACCTGAGATCGGAATACAAAGACGGGAAGAGGAAACAGCAAACCCCAGTACCTTAACGCAATGTTCCATGAGTCTCCCAGGTTAGATAACAACCATTGTAGACAGGCAGGTGAAGAAGGTTCAGAACCATCAAGGCTTCTGCCAGCATCTTTCAAGTTAAGCAAAGTTAAAGTTCACTTTCCTCTTCAATAACATTCCCCAGATCCCATTTAGTCACTGCCCTCAAAAATCTGGTTAAATAATTGAAAGACAGGGGAAATATGCATCAAATACTAAGGAAAGAGGAAGGAACCATCTGTAGCTTGGGCACTAGCACTTAGGGAGGGAGATATATGAGTCTTGATGAGTCAGACTACAGCAGATGTAACCACAGGGCAGATGACCACACAGTGTACACTGTGGGAGAGCAAGGAGAAAATGTTCATATAAGCATCCATGGACCGGATATAGTCATCGTGAGTGTGGTGACTAGACAGTGGTGTTTTCCTGGTTTGATTTTTATCTGTATTCATCATTGGAACTTGAGCTTACGGTAGCCACATGAGAAGCACTTATGCTTTGTGGGCAATGGCCACTGTTCTAGGCAATGCAAACCTAGAAATGTCTATGATTGAGAAAGTTTCATTAGCACCATGGCATAAGTCACTGTCAGGAAAAGGGTAACAAAATTGAAAGCAAAGTTGAGAAAAGAGAGTTCCCATGCATGTATATGTGCATGTTTATAGAAACACAAAACATGGGGATGTGTAACATACCTGTATATTAAACTTATGATCTTTAATTATACTTTTAGTAAACTTTAAAAATACCCAGTGTGGAATTTTTTAAAGGAACATCAAAAATTCCAAAGCCAGCAGAGAATAAATTCAAGCGAAATGCATTCTATACAACAAAGTATCAAAAATAAAGGAAATGATGAGGCTGGATTTTAAAAAATGAACATATTAAGCAAAGGATTAGAAATTAAGGAAATTAGAAGAAACATAAATACAACGGGACATGGTTCTTTTGGGAATGTTTACAGCAGTGTACTCTGTGGCACTGGCTCCGTTGTCTACAAAGTACTTCTGCTCTGCCTTGGTTCTGATGAAGTCCAAACCTTTTTACTGCACTATTTGTTTACATCCCCTACTTAATTCCATTTTATTTATTTACTGGAACATACCATTTGTCCGTCTTTCTCTGGTACATTATGCTAATCCAATACATGTGCACAATGTGCAATAAGGAAATCAAGACTGTAAACATCTCCATCTCTCCAATAATTAATCATCTTTATAGGCTAGGGACATGCACTTTTCTGGTCATTTTGAAATATGTCATCTCCCATTGTTGTTCCAGACGCATAGTGTTTTCTTCAATTTCAATAATAGTTGAAAAGAAAGCTAATTAGAAGGCAATGCTTCCAGCCCCTTCAAAGCCTCATCTGCTTGACTATGTATTTTTTTTAACAGAATGCAGACTACTTTAACATCTCTATTGTTATTATTAATGAGTTTTGCTCCCTAGAGGAAGAGAAGTCTATTCTAGGCTTTTATTTGTCCTCCAGATATTGAAGCTTCTTACTGAAAGGCTGGATTCTTACTCCTCACCTGGGCACCCTCAGCAATTTCTTTATACTTGGGATTAGTGATTAATTGGGAATACATACTAAATCAAAATGGAAAGTCATCTTCCAATGATAGGATCACCTTTGCAGTTTCTCCTTTGTGATTGTTAGCAGTGTTGCCTAATTCATGAGGTCTCTGCATGTTCCTTCTGTTGACAGCAGTCTCCACGACCTGTGTAATCAGTTTCCCCAGCGGCCACTCACCCCATTGGAAAAACTACCCAAGCGTATTGGCTGGCATCACAACTTAGGAAATTACAAATGCCCACCAGAGTGTGTGTGATGCCTTCCCACATGGTCCTGATTTACCTAGACCACAGGCTTCCAATTCTTCTGACTCACATTGGTCAGCAATGCTCCAAACAGAACCGAGTCCTTCTTTATCATGGAGACTTCATTTCAAGACCACTGTGTGTTTGGCCTTGCCTCTACTTCATATATGACTCCAACACATGGATAGGTCACTACATTTGTGCTTCTTTTTGTCTCTCATAAAATAATTACCAAATTTTTAGAAGTCTTGAAATGTCACTAAAGCTTCAATGAGCTACAATCCAAGGTCACCTAGTTAACACTAAGTTTCCATCCTGAAATTCTCATCTCCATTGTCACTTCCTGCAGAGAAACCTCATCTCAATTAGAGGGAAAAGCATGTAAGCATCCAGTTCACATCTTTCTCACTGACTCCCTCCAAGCTTCATGAAGGTCGGCTTTTGTCTGGCTTCACTTGCTAAGACATTTCCAGCAATTAACGTCATGTTGGACACAAGAAGCATCTGGTGAAAATATTTACAAAATGAAGACATGAAGTAAAACTTAATGAACAAACACACGTTTAGAGTTAGTACTTCCATAATAAGAAGACTTGTGGAAAGTCATCTTCTGGTCAATGAGACGGGATTTAAAACTTTTCTGATACAGAAAATTTTCTCTATAAATGATTTTTAGTTTTTAATAGGTCTTTAATTGAAATAGAATCACATCACACTCCTTCCTCCCTTTCTCCTAGCCCCTCCTAGCTACTGACCCTGGAGGTTCTCTCAGGCCCTCTCTCAAGGTGATAGCCTCTTTGTCTTTATTATCATTGTTACTCCGAACATACAGATATATATATTATATATATATAATGCATGCAGCATGTGTATGCACAAATATATAAATTCAACTTGATGATTCTGCTTTGTTGATATGTGTATATCCAACAAGTACATCTACATCACAGATCTTGTGTCTTAAGACTCGGGGAGCACCTTATAAGGTAAGAATCAGATTACCAGGGTCTACTGTGAAAGTCTCTCCTAGAAATAGCTGCATATGGTATTAGTCTCTAAAGCCACACCCTCCTCTGAGCTCTGACATCACAATTCCCCGCCTCTGAATCCCTCTCTCCTTTGTTTCTCCCCCCCCCCCCCCCCCCGTCTCTTTCTTCTCTCTCTCTCTCCTTCCTCTATCTCTGCTATCATAACTTCTGTAATCACAACCTTTCTGTTAATCATAACCATACCCATCTGACAATAAAGCTCTTTTCTACATAGAAACAGCCTGAGGTGTCTCCTGCTATCCGCTGCTGCCTTCTGCAGCGTTCCCATCTGCATCCACAGAAATCCGCCAAATCTGCCGCCAGATAACTGGGTAAATTGGAACCATACCAAATCCACACAGAATCTTAACATACAGAGCAGTGACAATATCGAGTGAATGGGGGAATTTTCTCCTGGTCCAAACCCTAGATAAAGAAATAGAGGCAGCTGATGACTGCTGGGAGTGTTGTCAGGTGCAGAGCCATCAGCCCTGAAACCGTAAACAAGTCACAGTCAAACAGAACCGGACCAGCCTTCTGAGAGGTCAGCTCCCCCCGACACACACACTCTAGGTTTTGTTTTTGGCCCCATGTTAGCTTTTGATGATGAGCTTGACACTATCCTACGGCGCAGAACTCACGGAAGAGGAAATGTGCCCCTCTCTTCAGTTTCTCTGGCCTCACACTGGCTCATCTCTTCGTGGGCAGCATTAATATTCCTTTCATTACTGTTTAAGCAGAAGCTTAGGTGAAGACATTCCAACTCTGAGCAATAAGGAAAGCTAATGCTGTCTTCCTTGTAGCTGGGTTGAGTTACCGGATATGTTGTAATTGATTAAGAAACAAAACCCTCAGGCTTGTAATGGCTGATACATGACTCTGGTTCAGCTTGAATCCATAATCCACTGGCTACAAACTTTATATGGAAATATGGGGATTTGGAAGGGCATAAGAGGGGGTGGGGGGGATCAATTAACGTACAAACATCCAAACCAAAGTTTCCAGAAGTCTGGTTTTTACACTAAACCAGCCTTCAACATCTTTTCTGAGGACACAACTTAAGGAACGCAAATGAGAAAATGACTTTAACATAGAATCACAAATTGTTAGAGCTGGATGGGGACTTTTAGTTAATCATTTTACAGATGGTAAACCAGGCCCAAGAAGAAGAACTTGTATGGAATCTTCAATTTTCAACTTACAGTCCAGGGCTCTATCAGCCACAGTCTCAGTCTCTCTCTCCCTCTCTCCCTCCCTCCCTTCCTCCATCCATCCTTCATCCTTCCTTTCTCCTCTAGTACTTGGAAATGAACCAAGGGTTAGACTTCGTCACTGGACTACACCTCTAGCGTACCTTCCATTTGCAGGCAGAGTTGACTAGGCTGGCCTTGAACTTACCTGTAGCCAAAGCTCAAGTCTATCTGAGTCTCCTTCCCTTGATCTTCTTGTACTTCCTGTTCTCCTACAGGTCCAAGACAGGTGCTTCCCCTTAGAACACAATTCAAATCCATCACGCCCACAAGATGCTCAAACTACTTATGTTCTGGTGCCCACTGGATGAAGTTTAAAAAGGCCTTTGCTTGGCAGCCAAGACCCTACCTTCTGCTTCCTACCAATTCCTACATTACCCTTGCTTACCTACAGATACCAGAGCCACTGCATCTCAGCTGTCCTGCCCTTGAAGCCCATCATGATAGCTGTAATTGCATCTGTTCATTTCATCCTCCATACAGCACAACCTGGAAACCCCTGCAGGAGCATTCTTGTGGACTTGGCTGCAAAAGCGCATTATCAAACAGCCTTCGTCTGTCCACCGTTTGCTGGGATTAAGTCAGTTGCTAGAGGTATTTCTCTTAGGATCATACCCTAAGACCCAACGCCCTTCCAGAAAAGGTCATTTCAGCTACTGCCAAGAAACATTGAAATACATAATATCTGACATCAATGTGGAGCTCTAAGGACCCAGCAATACTAGTCTAGGTAAGGACAACTCTAGTGACCATTTGCTTAAATATCCTTGTAGATGGGACAATTCTGTCTTCATAGGCTCAACTTCTCTGTGTGTTTACTTAGCTTCCTCTCTACTGACATTCAGTTCAGGGGAACACTAGCATTTACATCCAAATTTGTTAGCATCCTTCTAGAAAACAAGCAAACAAACATACTCTCTACCGATGAGAACTCTTTCAGAGTCTCCTCCAGGCCACTCCTCTTTAGAAGGTCTATAGAGCATTTCCTTTACATTCTATCAGCATAAACCACCTTGTCATATCAATTACTCGGGTACCTAAAATTACCATCATCTGATGTGTCTCATACTCCTGAAAGTATTCTCGGCAATCAATGTGGAACAAACCATGACTCAATTACTTGGGTCAACTCACACTCTTTCCCCATCTAGCTAAGTAACTGTCCCCTAAGCACAGAGCGTTCTACTCTCACAGGTTCCCTACAGCAGACATCAGCTTAATGATCAGGAGATCGGGACACATTTGACATGCTATCACCCTCATGAAGGAGGACATGTTTACTTCTGTGTTCTCAGACATAGGAAAGGAAGTAAAGAGAGCTGGGGAAATGAAGCAAGGTTTTGTTTAAGGGGAATGACATGTGAGGAGTGTTGTACAAGGTCTTTCCTCCATGCCAAAAGACTCTAGAAGGTGCCAAGCAGACACTTGCTATGAGCCACACTGGTGCCGGGAAGTCTGGACCTGCCAGATCTGCTGATGGCTCCACCCGAGCTGCCTTCATCCACCTAGGATAATAAGAGCCCTGTCATTATCCTCACAGAACCAAGGAACACAACTGCTTTTGTTTCTTCCTCACAGAGAGCAATGAATATTTGGGTGACCTCGGTTCATCTTAATTAAAACAAAAAAATGCAGTCACAGCAACTTTTACTATAAAAAGTAAACAAGAATACACCATGAACCATGAAGACCAAGTTTTAAATTTCACACCATGTGAACATGCTGTGAAGGGGCAGACTCCTCAGCCTCGGGGAAAGAGCCTAAAAGTTAACTTTGGAGATGTCCCTCCCCCTGGATCATTTCTGAAAAGGCAAGAAGCACAGCATCCTGCCGCCTCCAGCACTCACGAACCCAGCCAGGTACCTGAAAAACTTAGAGGCTGTTTCTCCCCCAAGAAGCAAACAGTAAGGAGCAGGAATACTATAGCGCCTGGTGATGCCAAACAATGAGATGCTATCTTGGTAGGATTTTTGGTGCAAGAAAGTAGGAACCATAAGATGAGCATCAAAGGGAAATTAGAAAGAAGAGACTCAGAGGACCAGGAAAGCGAGAAAGGGAAGCCAGAGGCTTCCTGACATAGCATCCAACCAAAGCACCCACACCGCATCCTGTGGGCAGCTTCCTCCTCCACCTAACCACTCTTGTCTTTGCTAGCATCATCATCATTATTAGTGATGATGCACATAAAGGAGGTTGGAAGATGGTTTTGTCCATCGATTTCCTCCCAGAACAATGTACAGCAAACCTTTGTCTTACATCATTGAAGCTTATTCCACAAGGAAGAAAACCTCATATTTTACTGTACTTTAAAAAGAATTAGAACTTTTTTCAAACCTAAAATGTTCTATTTTCCCATGACACTAACTTCATCATGGCACTACCATTATCAATATGATCCACATGACCCAAAGTCTTATAAAATGACCAGGGTTTGCAGCTTAGGAGTCAGGAGCATGACCAATAGGTCTTGGCTCCTCTATGAACTCCTGAATAGCTTGTGACTTAGGCCTTAAGGTGAACCATCTCCATCTGAAACTCTTCATGGGTAAGGCAGACACAGCACTGAATTTGTGGTAGACACCAATGACTGACCCCTCCTTCTTTTAATAACAGAATCATCTAGAAATTCGGTATGAAATAGGATTCTTTTTTTCTTGGCCTTCCTTGCAATCTGAGGGGCCATGATTTAGGGGTGCTCAGTGACTCAGAATGTAGCATCTGCCCTGGATGCTTCTGGGCAAATAGTACAACTCCCAAACCCCACTTGTGTCTGTTCATGCACAAGTATGAACAGTATGTGCAAAAGCCAAAGATCAATCTTGGGTGCTGTCCCTCAGGGACTAACCACCTTGGGGGAGGTTTTGTTGTTTATTTTGAGGCGGGCTTTCTCTAGTTAGTCAGACTGGCTGCTCAGGAAAAACCAGGATTCCTCCCATCTCTGACCCATCTATCTCCACTGCTGAGGTAACAGACATATTCCACCACACCCATTTTTTACAGGGGTCCCAGGTGCTGAACTTGGGTCCTTGTGTTTACATGCTAAGTACTCTACCAACTGAACTACGCATCCAGGCCTGAGTATCAAATTCTTGATTAATTGAATATATGTAATTACATGCTTCTTCTCTCCCTTCTTGGACCTCGATATGGTTCTTAAAGCTGTAATGGCCATTTTGCAACCACAGGAGAAACGGCCAACATATAGGGCACAAAAAAAGGAGACAGGAAGTTGAAGTGTCACCCAGTCACCATACCAGCCCTACTTGTTAGAGCAAGACAGTTTTTTATACTCCTTGCATCTGAAACACTCATACCTAATGTAGGATTGCTGTGAAGACTAGGAAATATACTTTATGAGAATGTCTCACACTTCTTAGCTTTGTCTGGCACATAAGCCTGCCACTCTTTCCTTGACAATAAGTGACCGTTGATTTATTAATGAGATTATTTTTCTCAGTGGCTCTAGATAATCCACACATTGCTTTGAGCACAATTTGTATCATTTTGTTAATGCAGATAGTCTCATAGCATAAACATGTTGCTTTGAAATTATAGGAAAAAAGAGAAAGTTCCCAACCTTGTTCCTGCTGAGAAGCCAGTGACTGACCACATTTCAAAGCTTATGGTGTGTGGGTGAAAAGATGAGGTGGAAGTCAAGGTAAACCAGATTCCACTTAGGAGCACATTCAAGATGTCTAGTACCCAACATAATGCGTCCAGCTAATAACATCATAATGCATTTTGAAAATCCATGAGAAAGTGGTAAGAGTTCTTCTCACCAATAATAATAATAACAATAACTAATTAGGTATTACATATGCTAATAAAGTCCATTTGACCCTTCCATACCATATACATGCTCTAAAACATTTTAACTAACAATATTTGTCATTAAGATTAATTTTTAAAAGAAACTGTGTGGAAATAGCACTTGTATGTCTGTGAGATAAACATACAGAAATTTTTAATCATAAAAAGTAGTGGAGGTAGAAAGAATTCCACTCCATCTTGTGACGATGGGAAAAAATTGTGGAATCTCAGGCATGTAAAGCTGAACAAAAAAGGTTTTGAGGAATTTAGGTATAGTGGCATATGCCTGTCATCCCACAATTCCAGGAGCTAAAACAGGAGGATATCAAGGTTATGGTCAGTCTGTGTGAGGTAAAGACAGACAGACCAGCAGACAGACAGACCAGCAGACAGATTGACAATGTATTAATGTGAGCTGACAATAAAACATGCCCTTTGCTATGTGGAATTGATTGCAATTTTATTATTTGTAATTACTCATTAATGATGTCTTTCATGTCTTAATGCTTAATCAGATTTTAGAAGTGTCCCATGAGTGTCTGAATGTTTTACATGACAATCATCTACATCTGCCTGGTACCATGGACTGTGTACAGCTGGGTTACAGTTATGTTAATCAAACCTTGCATACCTTTCCCATGAATTTCATCAACTTAACCTACAGATAAAGGTAGGTTACACAGTTTTACTGTAAGTATACTTGTACCCATCTTCCCTTGCATCTCTCTCTGTATGTGCGTGTCTCTCTCATCTCTTTCTCACTGTATTTGTGTGTATCATGTGTGATATCTGCATGTGTGTCCACATGTATGTGCAAGTGCATGCATGTGTAGAGGTCAAAGGTCACTCTAAGATGTCTTCCGCCATTACTCTGTGTTTTTTTGTGACAGGGTCTGTCCCTGAACCTAGAACCCTCTGATTGATCAGACTGACCAAACACTTGGTATCTGCATATCTCTGCCTCTCAAAGCTGAAATTCTATCATCCGAATCTAGCTTTTTACACAGGTGCCAGAGCTTCTCACTCAGATCTTGACACTTGAGAAGCAAACATTTAGCCTCTCAGCCATCTTCGTAGCCCCTGTATTTCTGCTCTTATCAGTATATTCTATGGATATGGTTAAGTTTATATGTAGTAATTGTTTTAATAGTATTATCAATGCAAAATATCTGTGTCTGATTTAGTGTTTCTTTGTCAAATCCTATCAATAATACTGCTATGTGATTTTCTTTAAATGTATACTTGAGTGATGAAATGTTATACTAAGTATTTCTTTTCAGTCTTGCTATATGGTTTGGATATTCTCATACAAAGGCATTTAGCTATTATTTTTAATATAAATGTGCACATTTAGAAATACATTTATTTAATTAGATATTTAATTTAGTTATGTATTTAAAAGCATTTTTTACCCAATAGGAACTATATATATTAAATTTTACATAGAAGAGAAATTTACATATCTTTTCAGCAAGCTGGATGACAAAGGAGTGCCACACAAAATAAGAACCACTTCCTAAAACTGTGCAGACACTGGCTTGCTTCAGAGGATCATCTTGACCACTGACTGTTCTATCAGCTCCACAGTCAGGGTTACCTTCAACCCCAGCTGTCTCCATAGACATTTGTCATGTGCGCCTCTGGTAGCTGTCTGGAAGGGCCATAGGGTCTGTGGTCAAATGGAAGAAACCATAAGTAGTTTACTCCTAGATTGGAGGTTGTGTCTTTCTAAAGGTGGTTAGCTATGCTCTCAGTTCCCTGTGTCACACCCCTGCTTGCTCTTGCCTTGTAGGAGAGTGTGCACTTCCACACCATGACAAGATCACACTGCTTCAATCTCAACTGCCAACTTTGTTGGAAACTAAAAGATAAGCTGCTGGGCCCACGGTAAGGGGTTTTCTTGGTCAGATTATTTGAAGTGGAAAGACCGACCCTAAGTGTGGGCAGTACCTTTTGATAGCAACCAGATCAAAGGAGGTCCGGGGAGACACTCTGCTTTTTGCCTCATTGATTTTGCTGTGGAGCTCATCTGCTCTGTCTGCAAATTCACCACTGGCCACTGCCTTGGCTTCTTCATTCCTTTGCTGATACTAGAACCCAGTTTCTTCAGGCTTCCATGATAGTCTGAAGACCAGTGACCCTCCAGGAATCCCACAGGCTTTCAGTACCAAGGATGAACTACTTAGCAAGGTAGCTGGCTTTGTGGGATGAGCAGTCACTGTGTCCTGGCGCCCTCCAGCATGAAGAGGGCCAGAATTGAACCTCCAAAACTATGAATCCTCTTTATTCTATAAGTCCATTCTCTTGGTTCTGTTCTTTTAAAGAGTCTGAAAAATATACCTCCTTCTCCTCATCATGTCTACCACCATATAATGTTCCTGAATATATTATGGATAGTTGTTATGTTTCTAAAAGACTCAACTGATAACAGAAACCTTTCATAAAGTATTCATGCAAAGGTCATGATCATACAAACATAGTATCTATCAAAGCATGGTAAGTTATAAAATATAGACCATCATCTCTGGAACAAAATGGCACTGCTTGTTTCCCTGGGCTCAAGAAAAGTCTGTGAAGTGTTTGTGGAACCATTGAAAAGAAGGAACTTGAGCCTGACCTCTGCTTAACACTATCACTGAACTCAATGAATCCCAACTTTTACTGCCCCCCAGCCTCTAATTTGTGAAGCCTTTGGGGTCAGTCTCTGGAAATCGAGTCCCAATTAGCCTTAATGCTGTCCTTGAGCTGTCCTCAACATGCTATAGATTTGTTGTCAAATTTTTCATGAAAATGAGAGGACTCTGAAATAATGAATTTACACCTTAGCATTCTCATTAGAAAAGTTGGTGGAACCTCTGAAGAGGCTCCACTTCAACAGTACAATCACTGCCTGCCTTGAGGGTCTCTCCAGACCAAGTCCAGCTATTTCTCACTCAGTCAGGACAGCAGTATATTTTCTCCAGGGCCCCTCTTGCACAAGCTGGTATCAGGCCCAGGATTGTTAGCATGCCTCAGGGATGGGAGCGGAACATGGAGGACAATTTAATTTCCTTGTGTACCTCTAGCTCTATCAGGAAGCCAGATAATTTCCCCAGGACACCAGGGTTTCTCTAGAAGTAATGAGAACCTTCCTGGGAAGACAAAAATAACACCTTGAAATGCCTGAGGTGGTTCTGTTTCTTTACTTCAGTCTGTCTTCAACATACAGAGCAGTGTTCCTCCAAATCTTTAAGACTTGAGATGCTTGTCTTTGATCATAGAAGCTCTTGATATTGCTTAGTTCTGGTAAGCAGACCCAAGAAGGAATTAGGAATTTGAACCTGGTGCCATCACTTTCTGAAAGGGAACCAGATTACACATTCTAAATTTCCCTGTGGTGGTGATCCAAAAGAAGAGAGATCCAGATGCTATGCTAGACACTGGAACTCTAGCTCTTCCCACTTGCAGAGGCAGAAACAGTAAAAAATTCCTCCACCATTCCCAAGTTAAGAGTGACCCCTGGGGTCAATCTGGACACAAGGTCCTCTAGGATCTGAAAAGGTGATTCATTCTCTATGGCTCTAGCAATGGTTTCTGCTTGGACACCTGAATTTTTTCTAAAGCCTGTGTTATCCACATCCACACCTCCTAGGCAGGAGGCTAGAATTCCCTGCCCACATCTACCAGACTGGAGGTTATAATTCGCTGTCCACATTTATTCACCAGGCAGAAACCTAGAGGATCACCCCCTCTCAGAAGTGGCTGCACCCTCCTGAGCTAGTGGTATAAGTGAACAGAGGGGCTCACCAGGCACAGATGTAGTATGGCATAGAAAACTGATCACAACTTGGTGAGGGAACTACTACATGCATAACTGCAGACACCAAGATCCTAGATATGTAGTCCTGGCTGGGAGTCTAACTCTCCCTTGTTCTGCCAATAGCAAGTCTGGGACAGAATGCGGATACTTTTTTTTTTAAATTAACCCAATGTTATTTTAGGTTACAAGTTCTTACCAGTGTCATTAACTATGGAATAATGTCTACAAGTCCAAATTAGTGTAATAGGCAAATCAATAAAAGCCTTACAGTTGCGGTATCCACTCAGATGCCAAATGCTCAAGGGAGAACTATTTTTATTATTTTTATTTATTTTATTTTTTTTTTTTTTTGCAAATGGAAAAAAGTAGTACCGATGAGTTTTCTCTTTGAAAGAACTCACACAGATGCATCTTAAACTATTGTTATAAAAATTACTGTCTGGATTTAGGGCTGTTATGAGTTCATAGCTGATATTTTACAGTGAAAATGTTTCAAGCTGTCAAGAATCAACATAAAACACGCACAGACCAATAACAGCTTTGATGCAGAGAGAGCCCTTCCTTTCCCCTCATGTACAGAGCTCACCACATTTAGTCCAGTAAGAGCACCAATCTTTAATTAAATGTCTGCCAGTGATGTCTATTTCTCACATACCATTCCAGATGTTTACCCAATGGGGAAGGGGTTCCAGGGCCACTTTGTGGTTGATATCTATGTTACTTTCTATTTTACTGGGAACTAAGCCAAACAAATAAACTGAAGCATTCAAAATAGATATCAAAATTAATAGTTTATATTCATATAGAATTCAGGGTCATGTGCCTTATTTTATGAAGTACGAGTGCTGTCAACAAACTAGAGAAGGCTCTAAAATAAAGTCATCTCCTTGTAAATTTAATAAACACTAGTTCCTGCAGACAGGAAGACCGCTTCCATCTGACAAGGCTTAGCTAGCGTGGCGCAATGATTTGAGAACGCTGCCTTCCCATGTAGTGCATTAGAGAGGGAGCTGATTTCCAAACCTCTAGACCTGAAAACTTTCTCTGGTGAATTTAAATGATTTTAAATTCCATCCATGTAATGTGCACAGCCACAAAAATGCCTGAGAACAATTAGTCCCAGAATTCCAGTCACTCTTGAAGACTATGACTCACTGTCTCCCCTCAGCAGGCTCAGTACCTAAATTGTAGACACCCATGACTAAGTCTCACCCCATGGAGAGAGCCTCACTCTCAATGTCTGTGGACTCCATCAGTACCTCTATGTCAGCATTAAATGACGCCATATACAGGTTCCTTGTGTCCATTGTCTCCTTGACTGAGCTGTGAATAGTTTGAAAACTGAAACTGTCTGGTTACTCACTTTACCCCCAAGGGTTGGTATGTGGTAGGCTCTTGACTTGTCTTGACTGAATGAATGATTCTGTTCATTTTTTGCTTAGGATGCTGGAGAAGATATTTTATATTACATTTCCCATCTCATTCTTGTGATTACACCCAGACGGCAAAATTTAATAAAACACAGAACATGAAAATGATGTGGTGGGTTATAATAAATGCATCTCAGGAATTCCTCAAAAGTGTGTCTCCCCAATATAGGGCTGTACTGTGATCTTTCTAGGGGGCCACAATCTACTCACTCCATTTTGGCAGAGTCTGTGAACCATATGTCATTAGGACAATATCCATAACCTGAGCTCACCTTAGCAGGACAGGGATCAGAGTGACACTCTGTCCTAAGGAAGAAGCCCTCCTCCTAAGGCAAAGAGAGTTGTGCACGTGAGATGTTCTTATGAAAATCCAATACCATCTAAGGAGGAGAGGGTTGATCAAGCAAAAATGAGGAAAATTTCACCAATTCCATTTCCATGAAATGTCAGGGGAACCCAAGTAATGGTTTTGTGAGACAGAGACACGGCTAATACAGGCAAACACAGTTCGTGCTGCTTCTGGCACAGCTGTAGAAAACATCATTGAATCCCAATTCATTAATGAATGTGATGGGGGGGGGGGACTGGAGAGATTGGCTCAGTTGTTAAGAGCACTGGCTGCTCTTCCGAAGGACCCTATTTCCATTCTCACCCACATAGCACCTCAAAATTGTATATCAGGAAATCTAACACCCCTACACAAATATGCTTGCAGGAAAAGCAGCAATGCACACAAAATAAAAATAAATTAAAATTTAAAAAAATCATGACAGCGGAATCCTAGCATAAATGATGAGCCCTCATTATTCAAATGGAACATAATTTTTCTAGGAAAATTAAAATTCTAAAGAGTCATAAATAGCCACCCCCATTTGTTGCTTCAACTGTAAACTTTACAAATGCCTGTTGATCTGACAGAGGAAAAGCCCTCTTAAACAGGAAACAGAGATGACTCACCCACCTGACATTATTAGGGAAAGTCATATTTTCCAGGTGATGAAGGGTGCTCAGAACAGCATTTTCAGTTTAACTACTTTTTATAAGGAATCCACATATCAGCCTCTTGAGAAAGAGAGCCTGACAAGGATTCAGGAACCTTAGTGCCCAGGACCGTGAACACCAACTGCTAAAAAAGGAACTGGTCAATTTGCAGTAGTGTTCGTTCTCTCTCTCTCTCTCTCTCTCTCTCTCTCTCTCTCTCTCTCTCTCCCTCCCTCCCTCCCTCCCTCCCTCCCTCCCTCCCTCCCTCCCTCCCTCCCTCCCTCCCTTCCTTCCTTTCTCTCCCTCTCTCTCTTTTGTTGCACCAAAGTTACATATATTTAAGATGTGCAACATAAGGCTTTGACATGCACACATATGTCATGAACTGATGACTATTTTAATGCTAATGAATATTCCCATCTCCACACGTGGTCACTTGCTGGCTGCAAATTTGCAACGCCCTCCCCAACAGTATTACTAATTACAAACTAACCTGATATGCTCACCATTGGACCTCTGGCCTTTATGTCCCACACCAATGGGACTTGGGAACCAGCATCTTCCCACCTACCCTAGCCTGGTGACTATTCTCCTAGTTGTCATGCACTTTTCAGATCCCACATGTAAGTTAATTCATGTTGCAAATATATTGGGGTTTGTCTCTGGCTTACTTCAGTTGGGACAGTGCCCTCAAGTTATGCCCTTTTTTTTTTTTTTTTTTTTTTTTTACAAACAACAGAACTTCTTTTTTTAAAAGGCTGAATAGAACTCTACTGTCTGCGGTCCTATTCTTCTTCTGGTCTGTTCCTCCATCGGTGGACACATGTTATCTTTTATCTTGTCTATTACAAGCAGTGTGTCAATGAACAAGGGGCACAGAAAAATTTCTAGATTATATGGTAGCTCTGATTATAAAATTATCAAGAGACTCAATACCATGACCATGATGACCGCATGCATTCATGCTCCCATAAATATTGCATTAAGAAACTAGATAGCCAAACACAGGGGGATGGAATGGAAATCTTAGGCTGTGTACCAAAGTCAACTCAAAAACCATAAAGACTTAAATAGAAGGCGTTAGCCCACCAAAAACCCTTAGGAGAAAAAGTAAGACAAACTCATGGATAGAGATGTCTCAAATATGATTCAAAATAGCATGCAAAGCAGGCAGGTTACATCAAACTTGAAAGCTTCTGCCTGGCAACGGAAACAGTCAATGGGCTGAAAGGCAAAGCAGATGCAAGAAAACATTTATGAGCCACATAGAGGGTAAGGAGCAGATGGTCAGGCTGAGCAAAGAACTGACAAGGCTCACTAGCCGATAACCGATCTGCTGTGACTCTAAACACTCTCAGACACCTGAGCTTTAGGGTCCCTCGGAGTCCCTTGCTGTAAAATGTGCTTGTCTGCTTTCCCAGGTCTCAGTTGTGCCATCTCCCTCCCTTGTCCCTGTTCTTTACCCCTCTGCACACAGGGAGGGCTGGACAGACTCTGAGGAGAAGCCTCCAAACTCAGCCTGTCTTGGTGCAGCATCCCAGGCCTTGGACATGGTTTCAGATTCACTACTCTACTCATTCATTATTCTATTATTCTCTGCCTGCAGAACTCACTGGCTCAGTCCACACCAGTGGCAGCGTCTCCACTCTTGCTCACTAGCAGAGATGGAACAGTTAATTCACTCACTACCCTTCCAGAGGGTCCAAGTCCAGTTTCCAGTACCCATGGTGTGTAGCTCACAGAGAGCTGATGATTCCAGCTTCAGAAGGTTTGATGCCCTCTCTCCTTGGGTGCCTGCACATGTATGGCAGACACTCACACAGGCATACAGAAACACATAAATAAAAAGAAAAATCTTAGAAAAAAAAAAAAACTAAAAGCCTTTCCCACCTGCACTTTCTCTGGGCAATCTGTACTGGCAGCTGATACTTCTTATATTTCTGTGGATTGTCAAAGGCATCTAACTTATGAAATCATTTTAGACATTGTTCATCTCTGCAAGAAAAATCTCATGGCCTGTGTATCAGATGCCATTTCACATAACTATCTCTTTAGAGACTAGTCTGTCCCTTGAGGCAGTAAAACACAGCTCCAATCTTTTTAAGTTGAGGTCTATAAAGATAGAGGGATTTATTCCCCAGTGGATTTTATTTTTTTGCTTGTTTAGCCGGTTGGTTTTGTTTTATTTGCTTCAAATAGAGTTTTACTACAGAACAGCCTAAGTTGTTCTGGAACTCACTATATAGATCAAGATGGCCTTGATCTTACAGAGATCTGCCTACCTCTGCCTCCCAAGTGCTGGAATTAAAAGCACCATTATGCGTAGCTTTCCAGTGGAATTTCTCAATGCTAAGTTTTTACTGTAAATATACTGTGACTTATCTGAATGGTGACAGTATGTGAGTTACTTACATTCTTTTCTTACTAACTTACTAAGCTCATTAACTTCTCATTTCTTTGACAAATACCTGAAAAACCAATTAAAAGGCAAACATATTCATTTTGTCTCATTATTGAAGAGGGTACCATCTGTGGACAGCTGGCTCCTTTGCTTTAAGGTTTATTATAGGTAGAAACATCATGGCAGCATGACATGGCAGAAGAAAGCTACTCACCTCATGCTGACCAGAAAGCAGAGAGGAGCAGGCAAATAGATCCTTCACAGGAACATCACCAATGATGCACTTCCTCCAAGTAGACTCATTTTCCAAGTCCCACCAATTGCCAATAGTCTATCTAAATGTTTAATCTATTAGATACAAGACCGTGGGACCCAAAGGTCTCTGGCAATGCCTGCTGAGGCATACATGGGGGTGTGTATCTCATCTCCAGGGTGTCTCCAATCCAGTTAGATTGGCAATGATGATTAACCATCACCAGATCCTTATATGCTATGATGTAAGTTGTTCTCTTTGGCTTTATGTTGAGGGCTTAGCACACGACTGTATTTTGATTTTTATGCTTGAGCAGCATAGCAAAGGAACATTTCTAGGTTGTGGGATTTAAGTTGTATTCAACTCAAAAACTTTACATAATCTTTAATCATGAAAACATTCTAATAAATGATTTAATTTCAGCAATCCTAAGTAAGAAAGTGGATTGTTATCTCAGACCAATTATTATGACTTTCTGTTTTTATTACTAAATAGATGTTAACTTTCATCTTACAGTACAGTTTTAACCAAAGGCAAAGGAGGAATAGGTATATATGTGTCTCTGTAGGTGAAACCAAGCACACAGCTTTCTCCCAAGGCTTAACTCTGGTGATCTATCTTCTCTGAAGTGTAGTTCAGTGCAGGAAGGGAGAGATACCACAGGAATGCAGTGTCTCTATAGAGTAAAAACAAAACACAAGCTCTGCCACCTCTTACTGAAAGTATGATGTGGGATGTCTGTGTGTGCTGTGAATATCATTGGATAATAAAGAAATTGTTTTGTCCTATGACAAAGCAGCTTAGAAGTAGGCCAGAAATCCAAGCATAAATACAGGGGAAGGAGGGCGGAGTCATGAGAGATGCAATCCAGCTGCCCAAGAAGCAATATGTAATGGAGTACATATTGGGCCACATAGCAAGACAGATTAATAAAAATGAGTTGAGTTAAGATAAAAGAGATAGCCAGCAATAAGCCTGACTGAACATAGACTGAACAGCAGCATATAAATAATATAAGCCACTGTGTGTTTCTGTGGGCCAGACAAGCCAGAAATTACTACAACGAAATTATCTCATAAAAGCCTGTGGTGATTTATTTAATAAAATAAATAATAAAATCAGTTTAATAAAATCAGTCTGGAATATCAGAGGACAGAATCACCCACAGTCAAGATATAAAGGTCAGGGAGTGATGGCCCACACCTTTAATCCCATCACTCACTCAGGGAGACAGAGATACTTCTGAATTTCTATGAGTTCAAGACCTGACAGCCAGGCAGTGGTAGTGCACACCTTTAATCCCAGAACTTTCAATGTAGAGGCAGGAGGATCTCTGTGAGTTCGAGGCCAGCCTGGTCTACAGAGTGAGTTTCAGGACAGCAAGGACTGTTACACACACACACACACACACACACACACACACACACACACACACACACACACACACACACACACACACATACACACACACACACACACACACACAAAACCTGTCTTCTAAAAACAAACAAAAGGTTTGAAAGATGGTTCTATCCTCTGATATTCCAGATTATTTTCATTAAATATACAATATATCATCACAAAACCCAAAAAAGAAACATTAAAAACAGAAGTAAAAAAATGTGGATCCTATTAAGTAAAGCTTGATAACCATGCCCCCAATTCTTTCTATTTCTTATAGTGACTTCTAACTTTCCTTCTTCAAAATTCACATCTACTCTTTATTTTTTCTTTTATTTACAAAATGTCTCTTTTCCATGTATCTCCCTGCTCCCCCTCCCTTGACTTCTAACATTCAAAGTATCCCAATATTATTAATCACTTCCTGTGAATGTTCTTCACTGATATATAAGAGGATTATTAATCAAACTTTAATTATTATGCTATTCTATAACTCTTCTAAAATGAAAACTATGTTCTTGGTTAATAATTATAGAGTCTACCTCACATTAAAAGAAAAATTCAGTCAATACATGGAAAATGCCTCTGAAATCTTTAAATACCCATATACTTGACGTTACACAGTGTTAACACCATAGTCTTTATTTCTAGCCTCATATGAATAAAACTGGAGATTTACTATATAATTTTGTAAACTGAAACAGATTCTTAACTTCAAAGACTTTATATTAATATTTTATCCAATTTTGAATATATAAGCATCATTAAAGTTTGTAATATCCCATCCCAAAAATCTCATGATTAACCATTTCTCAGTTTTTAATACTTATATTCATATATTTAAAATTTAAGATTATTAAGTTTTGAATTAAGATTCTTAAGTTTTAAATAAAGTAAATAATTATTTCAATTATTATAAGCATTTTTACTTAAAACTATTGCTTTTATGAAGTCTCAGAGAAGATGTTTTCTTGGCCAAAATGTAAAGATAGTTTATTAAAGGTACCATCCTCATTAGGGGTATGGTGGTACACACCTTTAGTCCCAGCTAGAGAGGTAAGCAGGCAGGACTCTGTAAGTTTAAGGCCAATCTGATCTACATAGCCAGTTCCAAGGCAGCCAAGGCTACATAGCGAGACCTAGTACTCAACAGTAACCTATAGCCTGGTCTTTCCCACCCTGATCACTGGCATTAGCGAAGCAATTGCCTTCATTTTTGCAGAGTAATGTTATAATGGGGATGCTAAATAGCCATTGCTTCAGTCTGGACTTCACTGATTATAAGCAAAGCTGAGTTTCCTGTTTGAATTCATTTTGGAACAGTACATTGCTTCCCTTCACCGAGCCATTAAGTACTGGTACTTTTAGTCTGTTTACAAATTTGAATTGTATTATATGTTAGTTACTTCAACCTTTCATTTAAATGTCCTTCTGACAAATTCTCATTGTAAGCACCATAAACAGAAACAGCCATCAATACCTTCTCCACACATTTTAAACTCCTTTAGAAATTTGAGACATACTTACTTTTACAATCTTTTAAAACAATAGACTTAGTTTTATTTAACTGCAGCTCATCTGGAATTTATTCTGGAACCTAATTAAGATTTAAATTCACTTTCTCTGACTAGTCAATGATTTCTTAAATAATAATAAGTGAAAATGTATTATGAATATTAAATGTTTCTTGAAAATATTTGAGGCTATAGGGTTGCTTTTTAATATGTATGATTTTCTTTTTGGCCTGCATGTGTGCACCTTGTGCTTGATGCACCTGTGGAGGCCAGAAGAGGACATCAGAAGTGCTGGGCCTGGAGTTACAGACAGATGGGAGCTGTCCTGTGGACAGTGGGAACCCAGAACAGGTCCTAGCAAGAGTTGCCAGTGTTCTCAATAGCTCTGCCATCTCTCCAGCCCCCGAGTTACACTTTCACATCCCAGTATAGGTTTCAGATAAAGCTACATAACTTTAGAGAAACACTCTCGCTTTTCTTCTTTTCTACATGAATAAAACTGGACTTTCATTTCCTCTGTAGCCAATAGCAATGTTGCGAATTTTCCAAGTGTTTCTAAGATTTTGCTTAAAATATCTCAGTACTTATTTGAATTATGTGAATGCAGAATGTGGCTGCTATACATCTTAGTTTTCTCCACTTCTACTACTTTCTAATTATTTTGAAATCAGAAGGTTAAAAAAAAAAATCTTGCAATTAAGAGGCGTGCTTAGTGATGGTGTTTATCTCACCAAAGCCTTTAACAAACTGAAAGCACCATACAGTGTTCCTTTAATTTCTTCTCCTATTTGCTCTCTTGCTCTTTCCTACACAGGTCAGATCTGGGAGGCCTGCCCAGCATGGACAGCTCTGGTCATCGGCTCATCATTTTTATTTCTACTTCATGTTTCTCTATGCACAAACCATTTGGAGTCTGTCCTGCCTAATTCCATTCCCTGGTGAATCTAGAATGCTCCAGAACCTCTGTGTCTTGATTATCTCTGGATCTACACCTCCATCTCTTTTTGCCTCTGTTCACCTGTCCTGTGTTTCCCAAGTCTAAGTCAGTCCCCTCTTAAGATGTCAGTCAGCTGATGCTCCACGTTTCTTCGTTGCTGGTTATAAGTTTATGTTGGAAGGAGACAACATCGAAGAGTGTTTAGGGAGTTAGAAGCCCCTCTCTCAAACTAGAGGACATGTCGTATATCTCATTATATATATCCATAAAGTTAAGATGCCTAGAATGTGGAGATGTAACTGCATGCTCCAGCAACATTAATTGCTCACTCCAGGTGTTGAATGATACAGCTGATGAATGCTGCCTGTTTCCAGCACGGTTTCCTGTGCTGTGTGGTAAGGGCTAGAGCTAATGGAGAGCTGTGGGACACTGCCATGCCAGGCTCACACCTGGCAGACTACATGGAAACTTGGGGCACTTCCTATAGCTCTGCCAAAGGGTCCCTATTCCAGGTAAGGGCAGCTCTGCTCATTTAGAAGGCATAGTTACAGCTTCTAAACAAAGTACAAGGAAACAGACAAAAACATAAACATGGCTTGCTAAACCTGCACAACAACCAAAGGAGTCTTTCTACGCCATCATATGAAGCCAGGATCATTGTTTACAAGGAAATCTGGTGTGTGTGTGTGTGTGTGTGTGTGTGTGTGTGTGTGTGTGTGTGTGTGTGTATTATCAAAAACTATCAGTTGAATAGTTTGTATGTTAAAATTTTTAAATCATGTTTTGAGTATTTTGTTAAAGGTTTGCACCAAACTCATGACATAAACCCCTGTGTTAAGGTGAGTTGAATCAGGGACACACATGTCATATTCTTGGAGCCAGTGCCCCATAATAGGGCAGGAAATGAAACTGCTTCAAGCTAGCACACAAAATAGACTCAGCTTATAAAATATGCTAGTGGTAACATTCCCCCTGCCAACGTTAGGGCACATTTCTGTCATAAAAATATTTTGGTGTTTGACATGGCTATTCAGATTGTAAAGTCCATGGACATACTCTAACCTTGTATGTGCTAAAAATGCAAAGACCCTTTGTCAAACATGTTCCACTCTCAGAACACAGGGAACATCCCTAATGCTTTTGCAGAGCCTAGCAGAACACTGGTCACTCACTGGCTGGCTGTCTCCTGGGAGAGCTCACTAGCTCCCCCAAGAGTAGCTGCCTCCTTAATCCTCTGGAAGAAGCCAGCCTTCACAGGAATGCTTCATTTGGTTTCTGGGTTTTTGTGGGTTTTTTTTTTTTTTCACATTCTTGCTGTTTTGTAGTTATTACTTCTGACAATATACAAATTTTTATTACATACAAAAGTACACAAAATAGTAAAATGAAGTCCACTGCCTAGGATCCAGGCCCACCGCCAGCCATCAAGGTCAGTCTTGGACTGTCCGTGCCAACCTTCCCATACTTTTTGAAACAAATGAAAAAGTTCTACAATCTCACCAGTAAATATTTGGCTGTATGTGTCTAAAGAGGAACTTTCTGAACACCTTCATAATAATCCCTTCACACCCGGAAGGCAACATTTCTTCAGTTTTCTTTGTCATAATGTGTTGACAGCTGATTTTCTGTCTTCTGTCCGTCCGTGTGCTTAAACCAGTGTTTAAACAAGGCACTGAGATAGCTTATTGATTAACACATCTTCACATCTTGTCTAATCCCTTTGCAGTCCTATCTTGTTACCTCGACTTTTCTTTTCCAACATATGTGATAAGGAAACTGGTATTTAGCCAGGGCTTTTCCAATGCTTTCCACCCATGGATCTTTACTCCAAAGACACTTGACACAGTCGGGAGTCCAGGCATACAAAATGTCTTCGTAAGTCAAACAGTTATCCATAACTTATTGTGAGGAAATTTATTTTAAAACAACTGCTTGATAAACACATACTTTTACCACTCAGTATATATAAGAGCAAATTTGCTGAACACATACTGATGAGTTGAGCATGATTATTCATTCGACATAAAGAATTAAATCTTGGCTGGATGTAAATACTGAAAAACATGGATCTTCTTCAACATTTCTCAGAGCTGATTAATGTTTTTATTCTTCAATTATGAATCCTTAGAATGCTACTTCACACAAACCATAGTTTTTTTTTTTTTTAAAAAAAGTAAGTTTAAAGTCTTTCTGTCTATGTTGGAAATTATTCTAATCCCAAGCCAAAATTCATAAATAGATTTTCTCATGAAGCACAAGTCAGCAACTCCAATAGATGTTTCTCAAATCAAGAATTATGACACAATAGAATCCCAAAATATACTAGTTTGGATCTGATCCATGCTGAGAGATGATTATTAGAAACAAATTTGGTTTCCATATTTAAAATAGGATGCTTCTATAAGAGAAGACAACTTTGTACATGAATATTGCCATTCATTAGACGACAGCCTCACTCGTAAGCTGAGGATGTGTTGAGACCACATGACTGGTGCTGGATATGATAATAGCAGGGGCAATAGCAAGAGTGTACATGACTGCTGTGTGTTCAGAACCACAGCGGCAGCATTTGATGCAACATGGCCCACCCTGCCAGAAATACCTCAGATCGTTAGGGAAATGAGTCTGAATTATTTTTTTAGCACTATGCATTCAAAAGCCTGTTGCCATTTTTTTTTTTTTTTTTTTTGCAGCTCCCATGTTCAATTACACAATCCCTATGGAGGTGTAGCCTTCAGTTTAATGAGCTGTGATTCGGCCTGTAAAGTTCCGCCCCTTGTGAATGCTGTCAATGCTCAATGCATCACTGAGCTTAATGACTTTCTCTTGGAAAAGAGAGGCTGCATCTAGTGTCTTGATTTTTGGAGGGGTATGGGCATAGAGAGCAAGATACTACGAAGCATCACGGTTCTCTCCCATCAGGAGACTCCGTATCTGGTTGTGATAGGAGAATGTTCTGAGATCCAAGGACTAAGTCCATCAGTCCAGAGAGTTGTAAAATGAAGACACTCTCCTATTATTCCTTGTTCTTGTTATCTGGACTGGAGAGAGAGAGAGAGAGAGAGAGAGAGAGAGAGAGAGAGAGAGAGAGAGAGAGAGAATGAGAATGTGTGCATGTCTGCCTGCCTGTCTGTCTGCCTGTCTGTCTGCCTGTCTGTCTGCCTGTCTGTCTGCCTGTCTGTCTGCCTGTCCTAGTTACATTTTCTCACACATTCGGGTCACAGTCTGTCACTGAGGGAAGTAACGCTCCCTGGCTTGCTCTCTTGCTCACATTGAGATACCTGTCTTATACATTTCCTCTACATGCCTCCACTTAGCAGTCAAGAAAATGTACTGGCAGATGTGAGGACAGGCTAATCTGATGAAGGCAATTCGCTGTTAGATCTTCCCTTTTCCCGGGTCTGTCAGGTTGATAAGCAAGATTAACCACCATAGTGTATAAATATTTGTGAGGTAGGTTTTTGTTTCAAAATAATGAGTTGATTCCTAGGCAGCCACCAACATTAATTAAACCGCTTTAGTATCATTATTAATATAGTGATTTAAATACATTATACATGCTTTAACCTTCGCAGGCTGTTTACCGTATTGATGCTCTAACTGCCTAATGATTGCTTCTAACTTCTTACAAGTTGGCTCCTGAATCCTACTGAAGAGAATCTAGTATTTTTAAGAGTTTCTTTGTGAATTGGATATTACATGATGATCCAGGCTAGCTTTGCATGCTTCCACCTAAAACCTGAACTAAGCTATTTTTCAGAGTCCTGCTCCTTCCAAAGCAGGCCAGGAAAAAGATCAGGATATAGTCAAAAGGTTCCTCACTAGTATTCAGATGCTTTTTAACCCACATTTTAAAGCCTTTCTAGGAAAGAGAAGAAGAAAACACGTCCTATTGCTTACTTAAAATAGACCACTGCTTAAGCACCACCAAATTTGACTTAAACCCCTCTGTTTTATGTTGGTCTCACTATTTTTCTGCACCAAGAATATGAGCCTTCAGCAATATCAGAACTCAAAAAAGTAGCTAGTCTCCTCTGTGCCACACATTTGTTTTTTATCAGAAATTATGCACACAGAAGCTTTAGAGCAGCCTGCCCATGTCACCACCACTAACGAGATTCCTGTAGAAAGTCTGCCCTTTTATTAGATACTTTTTCTTCAACATGACCATCTTCAGTCAATTGAACATGCCTTAAAGCCAGCTGGACCCATTCTTCCCTGGTGTGTGGTCAACGCCACCACACTAGCACACAAACGGACCTCTCATTTCTGTTATTTTGATTTTCAAATCTAACCTTGCTTTACAAACATATAACAATTTGCAGGATCCAAAAGTCAAATGTACAAGAGCAAAATAAGCAGAAAAGCCCAGCTTCTACCATTCACTTCACTTCCACGACACCTGCTTTTCTCAATCCCTTAACATCAACACTTCCTGTTGGCTTCCATTCACTCCTCATTGCATGACACCTTCATACCAGAGCCACACTAACGCCTCTTCATCTGTTCATGATGATAATTTCAATATTGGCGATGCTGAAGGGCCCAGGGAGTTGTTTAGAGAAGGAAACTGTATTTACCATATGCAGGCACCATTATATACATTCCTCATGTGAACATTGCCTGATCTTAGTCCTAACCCCTGCCCCCCCAGAAAAGGTCTTCTCATCTCTAGTTGTGAGAATGGATGTGGAGGCAGTACTGAGGTACTACCAACGTAGCCCACAGCTAGGCCAACAACTAGCATCCTAAGAAGATTCCATCGATACTTACTGAGGCTTTGATGGGAAAATGATTGGTGCTCAAACCTACTGTGCTAGCAAATGAACAGCAAGCATGAAAGGTCTTAGCTCATTGTATTCTAAGCTTTGCTAATGAGTGTGTTTAGAGCTTGGCTTTTAAATATAGCACAGTTCCATACTTTAAAACATCATCTCTCCACTCAATACACATATATCAAGGCTATAGATATGGCTCAGTGGTCAAGAGTACTGCCTGCTCTTCTAGAGAACCGGAGTTAAATTCCCAGGACCTACATGGTAATTTACAGCCATCTATAGATCCAAACTCTGGGAATCGGATACTCTGTTCTGGCCTCCATCGGCACAAGGCACACACAAATAGTGTGTAGACATATCTGCATGCAAAACATTCATACACATAAAAATAGACCAGTAAAATGTTTTAAAAGGATTATCAATACATAGATCTCAGTGCACATTGGGCCTTAAAAAGGCAACAATTAGGTTTTAAAAATATTAGCTTTCTTCATATGAAGAAAAATTCATATGGCAATTTTGAGCTCTGTAGAATTAAACCTGGGCTTACATCATATCCCAAGTGGAGGAGGAGTCTCTCTTCTTTCCTCCAGATCTGTCACATGGAGATAACTGAGATTTCAAGGCAGAGCAGTAGCCAGTATGCAGAGACTAAATCCAGCCCTTTCCTCCAGCCATGCCTTTATGCTAAGTGTTTGGAAGAAATGATATCATTTCTTCACTTTTGCATACAAAAAAATTAGAAAACAGAACCAAATACATACACATTTGAAAGAAATAATATAGCCTCTTTATTATGGCAAAAGATGAAAGTCTTGAAATTTTTACTTACTCCTTAAAGAGAACTCAGAAATAGCTTTAGTTACTATGTCTTCTGGTCTCATCACTAGCTACTCTGAGTCTCAGAAAAAGCAGAGTAGTCACATGGGCCAGCTTGAGTCTTCTCCTTACCCTAGAAGCAGTTAGCAACAATATCTCCATAAATAAATACAGAAACAGCAGGTTACTGTTTTCCAAAGAGCAGCATCCCTGACAGTTCTTGGAGAAGAGAGGCCCTCAGCACTGTAGGAAACATTGACTTTCAAAGAAGAGCCTTGGAAGCCTGGCATGGGCCAACGTGGGAAGGCATTAGATCTGAAGCTCAGTTTGGACAAGAGGAGATTTTAAAAGAGAGAAGGAGGAGACAAAGAGAGATAGAGAGAGAGAGAGAGAGAGAGAGAGAGAGAGAGAGAGAGAGAGAGAGAGAGAGAGAGAGGAAGAAAGGCACCCAATACTAAATCATGTGAGGCCTGGATACAGTCTGTGAGAGGAAGAAATGAGACCCATCTAAGGTTCCCATTTTAACCCTTTGACAAAGGGTATAGTCATCAACAAATAAGTATTCATGGAAAGCACAGTTCCCATCCCTAAGAGGCCTAGAGCCTAACGAAGAAGGAAATGACCACTGTGCTGGAAATGGGAGAAGGGGCATGAGATTAACAGGGTTAAGTGGAAAACTCGATGAAGAAAATGCTGATAAGTAAATGCAGCTCAGGGAGAGAGGTGTCTGTTATAAATGCTAATTCGCACACATCTCAAATGTGTTCATGTAAGCCACTGTCAATCATTAACTAGAAATGGAAACCTGTCCAGAATAGCTGTGCTTGTGCCTATGCAGAATTATGGGCATAAGCAAAGTGGTTTCTTGGAAGAGACATTGTGAAGAGTCACCTGTCACTGTCCTAGACTGTCACTGCTGACCCTGGGGATATGAGGCTTAATACAAAGCCATCCAGACTCAAATCCTGGCTGTGTTTGCAAGGAACAGTTCACGGTGCAGATCCGCATAGAGGGTGCAGATTGGCTAAAGAAGTCCCCAGACTCAAGTCAGACATGAAGAAGACCGCACTGTCTTCCCACTCCCTGCATCCACTCCCCACGAAGTTTACAAGGCTAGGACAAGGAGGATGCTGTAAGGAAAAGAATCTCAGAATGAGGTGGGTAGATAGAGGAGGGAAGGAAAGAGAGAGCTAGTGAAAGCACTGTAGAGAAGGATCGGGAGAGACAAAAGGAAGGTGGGTCCTGTCTCAAGAGGTAGGAGATGACGGTGAGGTATCAAGGAAGAGTTTCCTGAAGCAGAAGTAACAGAGCAGAAAGATCGGCAAGCAGCAGCCTATAATCCCAAGGGAGAGGAGCAGCAGAAACAGTTAAGAGAAGACTGTCTGACACAAGCTTTTCTGGGTCTGCAGTCCAAGAAGAGCCTTGTAAAAACAGAAAACACCTGACCCAGAAATGCACTGGTTAATATTTGAGAGAGTGAGTCAATGGCAGAAGACAGCCACATACCTGTCCTTATGTGTCCTTGGGATGCCTATCAAGCACTGTGACTAGACCTCAGAACACTGATGTCACTAGAGGAGCCCAGCTCAAGAGTGGACCATGAAATCCAGGCCAGAAAGTGGCATAGAAACTGGGACTGTCTTGATCTAGGAAACCCGGGCATGGACCACTGTCTAGAAATTCAAGTAAGACTGAGATTAGAAGCGTTCCAAAAGGCAACTAAAGCAGAAGAACATGTCAGCATATTTCTTTACCTAACCTCAGCATCCTAAAGGCAGAGACAGAAGAGCCCTCAAGATATTCCTGAACTCCCTAAAACCCAAATCCAAGGAAACACAATCCAAGGTGTTCAAACTCCAAGAATGAGCAGCCTGAAGCCTCCCTTGGATGATCTGCTCTCCAGAGCCTTAGCTACCAGGAGACTCTTTGCAAACCCTGCTGGTATTTTTGTGATGTAGGCCAGAATCAGCCACAGCAAAGGAAATGTTTCTAAACTCTAAATAAGCCAATCAAAACAATTCCTCAAATCCCTTGTGATGGGGAAAATTCCATTATGGCTTCTACACCTAGTCCTTCCAAGTTCAGTTTGGAGAGAATCAAAGATGTCCTTTCTTGCCTGGCGTAGCTCCCTCTGGCCTGGCCAGCAAAGTAACTTTGTTTTGTGTCTCTGTTGATGGCTAATCCATTCACTTAGCTATGCCTCACAACAAAACATGGCAGTCTGTAAGTCTGGCACTCTTTTAAGAGACTAATAGACTCAGTAGCAGGAATGTTGCTTAGTAGGAGGAGATGATGAAAGCGGCCAAGGTAAAAGACCAGAGACAATCAAAGGCCACAGTAAGGTGTCTCCCCACTAAAAGCTGCCCTGCCTTCACAGTTTAGGGACTTTCTGAGCAGAGCTCACAAGGCTACCTGAATACAAGACAAGAAAATGCCCGATAAGTGGATCTGTACAATACGGATCCCCTCAGCTGACACCCCAGGAAATCTATGCATGTAAGTGTAGAGATGGCACTGATGAGTAGGGGAACCCTGATCATCTGAAAGAAACTAAGGGGAAAGAAAACTGAACCTCTCTTGATGTTAAAAAAAATAATGTAAGTAGGTAGGTAATAGGGGTGCCCACTGGAGGCTATGAAAGGGAGACAGTTGAAGTTAGAGAGAGAGCAGTGTTGTCTGAAGCATGATGGGGTCCAGGCTGGACACTTGGAAAGGGTGACTACAGTAAAAGGTGAATAAGGGTCACTGGAGCTAGAGAAGACTAAAATAATGGCTTTCAGGGGAAGCTTGGGTTGTCTGCAATACCTGAACAGTCTCAGCAACATGGCGGAACTTCAGAGGAAAGAGAAGGGGCATAATGCTTTGTAAACACTCTGATGAGCGCTCAGGTCAGCCATTTAGATGGATGACATGGGTCTCAAGTGGGGAAAAACACTAGGAGGAGAGAAGTCTGACCAGGAATTAGTGGCAGGGACTCGGGAAGGGCAACCTCCCACCTCAAGTTCATGATGTCTGAGGACTGAGGCATGCCTCAGCACCTGGAGAAGAAAGTAGGAGCTTGGGGGGCATGGATCTATCGGTCATGAGAGGACAGCAGGAGGTACTGGGAGCACAAAGTCAATGTCAATTGTAAAACAGGAGAGCCAGGCATGAAGAGTGTTGAAGAAGATGGAGAAGAGGGGACATGTCCATCAAGGACTATGGGGGATGGAGCTCAGTAGCTCAAAATGATCTTCCAGTAAGGACTGGCCTGGTCTTAGAGAGGAGAGATGATGGGAACATTGCTCTCTTAAACCAACATTTCTCTCAGCAAATGCAGCTGTAGTTAGGGGAAACTACATTCAAATTTGCCTTGATTGTCCTTACCCTATATCCACCACTTAATCTGCATGGCAAAGTGTGAGAAAAAAAAGCTCAGTGTCTCCAAATGAGTCTAGAAAGAAACTATAAAAAGAGAAAAGTGTCTGTATAATTCAAGGGCTGGATATTAAGCTTCAAGGAAGAGATGAACCCATTGATCCTCGAGAAAAAAACAATTTGACAAAATTTCAGAGATCATAACATTTGTATTTCACATAGGCCAAAGTCAGTTACAATAGCATGTTACACATGTAAGGTTTATGTGTGCTATGTGCCTGGGTTGGGACAGAATACACAGCATTCCAATTAGTATGTCCTCCTTATCCCCTAGCAGAACATCAGCTTGCTTTCTCATTAGATGGCTAAATCTTTGGAATATTTAAGGAGCATGGCTACATTCAACCAAGATTACTCACTAATAAAAGAATGAGCCATTTGAACTCTAATGGCTTGCCATTTGAAAACATAACACCCGGTGGCCAGGAAAGACATGGAAAGTCTTCTATGTGGAGAACATGTAGGTGGCTCAGTCTAATCAGGACAAAGATGACAGAATTCCACAGACCCAAGGGCTGGGCTCATTCCTTTACCAGAAATTTCAGAAGTTGCTATAAGCTTTCCAAGCTAAAAAAACTATTACAGAAATAACTTGAAAATCCCAAGTGATAGTTCTGAGGTCTGCCAGCAGCTTAACCACAATGCAGCTCCTGGCCAAGATGTCCATGAAAAGTTGGGAAGGAGTTACTCTGAGAAAGATGTACTTGTAGCAAACAGACTTCTCCTTAGAAAGAATGCATAAATCAATAGTTAAATAAGGAAAAGGAAAATTAGGTCTGGCATAATAGCATCAGAAGGATGACATTTAAAAGAAGTTTGGGGTAAGACTACACAAAGACTTCATTATTAATATAATGTTGTTATTACTAGTTTTAAAATTCATTCAAACATTTCTCTCATACTTTTCCTGCCCACAGATTAGATGTAAGAAAAAAAAGTCCCAAATGTGCTTAAGGGCAAAGAACAGGCACTTGGCTTTGCTATATCTGGCTGTGGGATCCTGGACAGGACATCGTTTCTTCCTGGACCCTGAATTCCTCACCTGAAAAGCCAGGTCACTGGGCTCTCTTACAGTTCCGATAAGCGTTTTCCAGGGGTCTGTCAGAGCCACATATCCAGTCCTCTGGGTCCCCAGGGATGGAAATGTATGAAACACAAGCTGGCCACACACCTTGGAATGAGGACATCGCATACGTAGGCAGTCAGTGACAAGAAGAAAAGACAAAGGATCAGCCAGGGTGGTGTCTCAGATACCATCATGAGTAGGGTGTTGTCCTGGTTTGTTTTGTGTTGATGTGATAAACATTATTACTAAAGGAAATTTAAAGACCGCACAGTTTATTTCATCTTACATTTTATAGTTCCCCATCTAAGGAAGCCAAGGCAGAAGCCTGAAACATAAACCACAGAGGAACACTGCATAATGATTTACTCACTCTGGTTTTATCAGTTAACTCCTATATAGAGCCCAGGTCCACCATCTGTCTAGGGACGTATGTGTCACAGTGGCTGGGTCCTTCTATACCAATTATCAACCAAGAAAATGTCCTACAGGCTGCCACACAGGACAGTCTGATGACTTTTTCAGCTGAGTTTCCCTCTTCCTAGGTGTGTTAAGTTGCCATCACAGATGTCACAAGCACAGGGTTGTTTGTTTTATCAGATATAGAATCATGTGCAATAGAACCTAGGAATGACTTAAGGGAAATTATTGATGACTGCTAAAGATGGTGTAAAGATGGGTCCTAGAAGTTAGATTTAAGGTTTACATGTGAATAGAAGAAAGAAGCAGACAATGTGCCTAGTGGGGAGTTGAGGCAGTAGGATTGGAATTTCAAGGCTTACCTCGGCCACTCAGTGAGGCTGGCTCTCCCTCAAATTCAAATGACAAAAAGGGGCTGAGGAGACATAACTCAGTGACTGGTCACTTGCGTAGCATGTACAAGGCTCCAAGTTAAATCTCCAGCACAGGGGACAGGGGAGAGATCAAAGGAAGTGAGCAGAAAAGGGGGAAATATGAACTTCAAAATCCAGTGATCACAGAAAGAAACGGTAGAGTATAATTAAGAGTAATTTTGTGGCTGATCTCCAAAATTTATAAAGAACTAAAGAAAATAGACATCAAAACACCAATAACCAGCTTAAAAACGGGGTACAGATCAAAACAGAGAATTCTCAACAGAAGAATCTCAAATGGTTAAAATATGCTTAAAAAAATTGTTCAACATCCTTAGCCATCTGGAAGTTGCAAATCAAAAGGACTCCATCTGATATTCCTTCTTACACCTCTCAAAATGGCGAAGATCAAAACACTAATGGCAGCTTTTACCGGAGAGGATGTGGAGTAAGGGGACACTCCTCCACTTCTAGTGGGAGCGCAAACTTGTACAGCCACTTTGGATATCAATACAGTGGTTTCTCAGAAAATTTGAAATCCATATACCTCAAGACCCAGCTATACTAATCTTGGGCACATACCCAAAGGATGCTCAAATATATCACAAGGACATGTGCTATGTTCATAGCAGCATTATTTATAATAGCCAGAACCTGAAAATAACCTAGATGCCCCTCAACCAAAGAATGGATACAGAAAACATGGTAGATTTACACATTGAAATTTATTCAGTGACTAAAAACATTAACATTAGGAAATTTGAAGGCAAATGGGTGGAAATAGAAAAAAAAATCATCCTGAGTGAGATAATTTAAACACTGAAAGACAAGCATGTTACATACTTACTCATAAGTGGGCATAACCTATAAAGTAAAGGATAACCATGCTACAATACATGAGTCCAGAGAGGCTAGGTAACAAGGAGAGCGCAAAGAGGGACACATGGATTTCCCTAGAAAGGGGAAATAGATCTTCTGGGTCAACTGTGGCAGGTATGGGTGGGGACGTGAGAAATCAGCTTTGGGAGTGGAAGAGAGGAGTAGAGTAATAAAAGAGATGTCTTGACCCATCCTAGTCCTAGAGACCCAGTAGCACCCTTCCCTGCCCCTGTGCCTAACATCCCCAAGGCTCAAAAGTCCATCGGAGACACACACCCCTACTGAAACAATCTGGAAGGACAGGTAAGCCCCTGGGGTTTATCTGCCTAGGGCACCAGCCTCAGGCACCAGGGCCATATGCACGACCTCTCCCTCACTCCCATCCTAGTCCCAAAGACCAAGCATTGCCCTCCTCTACCCCAATGCCTAACATCTCCAAGATACCAGAGTCCTTTGGAGATATGCACCCCTACTGCAGCAATTGGAAAGAGCAGCCAGGAAACATAGCAATTGGGAAGGAAAGCAATCCAGAAGGACACATTGAAAGAATCACTTCCCCTCCCCACCCGGAGACACAGGCTCTAACTATAGGAATTTGAGGAAGAAATGAGCAGAAGGCAGTGTAAGAATACATTCAACAACATCAAAAGCAATACAGCACCTCCAGAAACTGCAGTTTCTACAACAGCAAGACCTGAATGTCCTAATGCAGATGAAGCAAAAGACACTACCTTAAAAATAATTGTATGAGGACAAGAGGAACCTAAGAAAGAAAATGAAAATTTTATTTAAGGAAAGGAAGGAAAGGACAAACAGAAAACTGGAAAAATAAATAAATCCCTTAAAGAAGCCATCAAAGCCAAGAAAAAACACTTAAACAAGTGAAGGAAACAGTCCAAGACTTGAAAACTGAAATAGAAACAATAAAAAAAAACACAGACTGAGGGAAGTCTGAAAAAGGAAAATCTAAGTAAATGAGTAGGAACTACAGAGGCAAGCATCACTAACAATATAAGAGATGGAAGAGAGAATCGTAGGCACTGAGGATGCAATAGAGAAAATACATTCATTGGTTAAGAATGTTAAATCCAGCAAATCTTTAACACAAAACATCCAGGAAATCTGGGACACCATTAAAATACAAAACCTAAGAATAATAGGGATAGAAGAATAATTCCAAATCAAAAGCACAGAAAATATATTCCATAAAATCATAGAGGAAAAATTTCCCAACCTAAAGAAAGACGTGCCTATGAAGAAACAAGAAACTTACATAACACCAAATAGGCTGGACAAAAAAGTCCCCTTGTCACATAATAATCAAACATACAGAATTAGAAATAATAATTAATAATTATTATAATATAATAATACATAATTAAACATACAGAATAAGGAAAGAATATTAAAGAGCAGTAAAGGGAAAAGGCTAAGTAACATATAAAGGCAGACCCATGAGAATAACACCCTACTTCTCAATGGAAACTCTGAAAGCCAGAAGGTCTGGACAGATGTTCTGCAGACACTAAGAGACCATGAATGCAGCCAGACTACTATATCCAGCAAAGCTTTCTATTACCACTGATGAACAAAACCAGATTTAAATAATGCATATCCACAAACCCTACAAGAAGTAGAAGACAGAAAACTCCGACCCAAGAAACATAGCTACACCCATGAAAATACAGGAAATCGATAACCTCACACCAGCAAACTCCAAATAAGACACACACACACACACACACACACACACACACACACACACACACACACACACACACACATTACTACTAACAACAACTAAACCAAAAATAAGAACTAACAATCATTGGTCTGATGTGGGATGTTTTCCTGTAAGCTGTGAATTATTTTTGGATAATAAAAGAACTGTTTTGGCCTATGGCAAGGAATCTTAGAAGCAGGCAGGAATCAAAGGAGATGCTGTAGGTTTCTGCCCAAGAGAGCAAGATGTAAAGAAACACAGGTAAGCCACGAGCTACGTGGCAAAACATAGATTAATAGAAAGGGGTTAAATTAAGATGCAAGAGCAGTTAAGAAGAAGCCTGAACTATAGGCTGGACAGTTTGTAATTAATATAAGCCTATGTGTAACAGTGGCTGTGGGACCTTGGATGGGAAGATTCCTCCAGACTGTAGGCCAGGACAAGCCAGAAACTTCTGACTACACTGATCATTAATAACTCTTAATATCAATGGATTCAATAGGCATATAAAATGACAGAAGCTAGTGAAATGGATATGAAAAGGAATCAGCATTCTGCTGCATACAAGAAACACACTTCAACCTCAAAGACAGACATCACCTCAAAGTAAAGGGTTGAGAAAAATTTACTAATCAAATGGACCTAAGAAAGAAGCAGGTATAGCTATCTTAATATCTAACAAAATAGAACTCAAAGTAAAATTAATCAAAAAAGATGGAGGACATTTTAAATTCATCACAGGAAAAATCCATCAAGATGAAGTCTCAATTCTGAATATCTATGCCCCAAATACTAGATCCCCTGCATTTGTAAAAGACACATTACTAAAGCTATATCAAACTAAACCCACATACTAATAGGGGAGACTTCAACACCCTACTCTCACCCCTGGATAGGTTTACCAGACAAGAAATTAACAGAGAAATGAGGAAATTAACAGATGTTATGACTCAAATGGATCTAACAGACATCTATAGAACATTTGACCAAACACAAGAGAATATACCTTCTTCTCAGCACCTCATGATGCTGAGATCCAAAACTGATCACATACTCAGTAACAAAGCAAAGCTCAACAGATTCAAAAATATTGGAGTAACCCTCTCTACCTTAACAGAACACCATGGCTTAAAGTTAGAATTCGACAACAACACAAATTGTAGAAAGCCTACACACTCATGGAATCTGAAAATCTCATTTAACTCATCATCAGGTGAAGGAAGAAAAAAATTAAAGACTTCCTAGAGTTCAATGAAAATGAAGGCACAACATACCCAAACTAATGGGATACCATTTTCTGATATCTTCTTCAATTTCTTTCTTCAGTGACTTAAAGTTCTCGTCAAACAGGTCTGCTACTTCTTGGTTAATGCTATTTGTAGCTGTTATACAGAGAGATATTTCCCATATTTCTTTTTCAGCCCATTTATCCTTAGTGTATAGGAGAGCTATTGGTTGTTTTGAATTAAACTTGTATACTGCTACCTTGCTGAAGGTGTTTATCAGCTGTAGGAGTTCCCTGGTAGAATTTTCAGAGTCACTTATGTATGCGATCATAGTTCTAGAGCTTTCAACTGTGCTGTTAAGTCTCTTGTGTGAGATTCCTACACTTTACTTATGTAGGCCCTTAGTGCTATGACTTTCCCTAAATGTAACACCAATAGCCCAGACGCTAAGAACAACAATTAATAAGTGGGACCTTCTGAAACTGAGAAGCTTATGTAAGGCAAAGGACACAGTCAATAAGAGAAAATGACAGCCTACAGAATGGGAAAAGATCTTCACCAACCCACATCTGACAGAGGACTGATCTCGAAAATATATAGAGAACTCAAGAAACTAGAGCCCCAAAACATAAGTAACCCAATTAAAAAACAGGGTTCAGAACTAAAGAGGGAATTCTCAGGGGAAGAATTACAAATGGCCGAAAAGCACTTAAAAAATTGCTCAACATCTTTAGCCATCAGAGAAATGCTATCAAAACAACTTTGAGATACCATCTTACACCTGTCAGAATGGCCAAGTTCAAAAACACAGATGACAGCCTGTCCTGGAGAGGATGTAGAAGAAGAGGAACACTCCTCCATTGGTGGTGGGAGTGTAAACTTGTACAGACACTCTGGAATACAGTATGGCTATTCCTCAGAAAACTGGGACTCAATCTCCCCAAGGATCCAGCAATACCATTACTGGGCATATACCCAAAGGATGTACATTTGTACCCCAAAGGCATTAGCTCAACTATGTTTATAGCAGCATTATTCATAATAGCAAGAGCCTGGAAACAACCTAAATGCCCCTCAACTGAAGAATGGATTAACAAACTGTGGTACATCTACACAACTGAGTACCACTCAGCAGTAAAAAACAAATGACACCCTAAAATTTTCAGGCAAATGGATGGACTTGGGGAATACCCTCCTGACTGAGGTATCACAAGCCCAGAAAGAGAGGCATGGGATGTATTCACTCATAAATGGATTTTAAACAAAAAAAGCAAAGAATACCCTAGCTCAAACCACAACCCCTGAACAGCTTGGGATCAGATGGAACTTAAGAGAGACATCCAGAGATTCCCCTAAGAAGAGAAAATAGAGATCACCTTAGCAAATTGGGGTCATAACGCGTTGCAACCTAGGAGGGTTGGAAACAAATCTTGAAAGAAGGAGGTGGTTGAGTGAGAGGTACAAAGAGAGAGATAAAAAGAGATGGATATCTAGTTAAAGGAAACCAATGTGGGAATGGAAAGAGGCTGGTGCTAGAGAGACCTCCAAGAACTCACAGGATGTCCCTGGCCAAGTCTGCAGACAATAGTGGAGGGGGTGCCTGAGTATCACTTCCCCTATGGTCAGGTGGATGACCACCCTAGGTGTCACTACAGAACCTACATCCAACAGAGAATAGAGGTGGAGGCAGAGAATCATGGGTGAGCATTGGGCAGAGCTCCTAGTCCAGCTGGGAACAGGGGAGGGGTGTCTGAATGAGCAAAGGGATGGAGATTGTGAGGAGAATTCCTGCAGTGGTGGCTAGCTGGAGCTATGGGGGACTCACTTAATCAGGAGTGGCCACTGGAGATCCATCAGGAAATGGAGCTGGACCTACCAACCGTAGGCAACCTTCAACTGCCATGAGTGTGTGGAGCCTCAAGGGGTGGGATCAGACTGTGTTCCTATTCATGTGCTGGCACCTTGGAGCCCATTCCCTGCAGAGGAACAACTATCCCATCCTGGACTTGGGGATGGGTGGATCAGACTTGCCTGGAGTGGATATGCCAAGATAAGCTGACCCACCCTGGGACTTCTTGTCCTTTTGGGGGAGGAGATGGGTGGATGGGGAGGGGTAGGGTTGAAGGCTGACTGGGAGGGTTTGAGAGGAGGGAAGGGAAGGGGAACACAGGGATACATGGATAAAAATGACATTTTTTAATAAAATAAAATAAAAAATAAAGTTCTAGAACAAAAAAGAAGCAAACTCACCCAGAAGGAATAGACACCAGGAAATAATATTGAGAGCTGAAATCAGTAAAATTGATACAAAGAGAACAATACAAAGAATCAATGAAACAAAGAAAAAATCACCCATATTAACAAATTCAGAAATTAAATGGGGAAGACAACAACAGACACTGAGGAAATCCAGAGAATCATTAGTCATATTTTGAAAATCTATATTCCACAAAATTGGAAAAACTTAAAGAAATTAACAACTTTCTGGATTGCTACCACATACCAAAACTAAATCAAAACCAAATAAACAATTTAAATAGACCTATAACCACGAAGAAAATAGAAGCAGTCATTTATGGTACAGTCATTAATAGTCTCCCAGCCAAACAAAAAATAAAGAACCAGATGGTTTCAGCACAGAACTCTACCAGAATTTCAAAGAAGAGCTAAAGAGCTAATATCAATATTTTTTCAAATTGTTCCACACAATAGACACAAAAGAAACACTACCAAACTCCTCTTATGAAGCTACAGTCACCCTGATAAGCAAACCACACAAAGATACAACCAATTAAGAGAATTACCGACCAATCTCCCTCATGAACACTGATTCAGAAATATTCAATAAGATACTGGCAAACCAGATCCAAGAACACATGAAAAACATCATTGACCATGAGCAAGTAGGCTTCATCCCAGAAATACAGGGATAGCTCTACACACAAAAATCTGTCGGTGTCACCACCATATAAACAAACAGAAAGAAAAACAGACACATTATCATCTCACTAGATGCTGAAAAAGCCTTGAACAAAATCCAACATACCTTCATCATAAAGGTCTCAGAGAGCTCAGGGATACAAGGAACACACCTAAACTTAATGAAGGCTATTTACAACATTCCAATAACCAACATCAAACTAAACGGAGAGAAACTCAAAGTGATTCCATTAAAATCAAGAACAAGACAAGGCTGTTCACTCTCTCCATATTTATTCAGTGTGGCACTTGAGGTCCTAGCTAGAGCAATAAGACAACATAAGGAGACCAAGGGGATACACATTGGAAAGGAAGAAGTCTAACTTTTGCTATTTGCAGATGATATGATAGTATATGTATATGGCCCCAAGAACTCTAGCAGGGAACTCCTACAGCTGAGAAACACCTTCAGTGATGTGGTGGGATACAAGATTAATAACAGCCCTCCTATATACAAGTAATAAAGAGGCTTAGAAAGACATCAGAAAAACATCACATTTTACAATAGCCACAAATAGCATTAAATATTCTGGGAGTAACTCTAACCAAAGAAATGAAAGACATGCACGACAAGAACTTTAAGACCTTGAAGAAAGAAATTAAAGAAGACATCAGAAAATGGAAAGATTTCCTATGTTCTTGGATAGATAAGACCAATATAGTAAAAATGACAATCTTATCAAAAGCAATCTACAAATTCAATGCAATCCCCATTAAAATCCCAACACAATTCATTACAGACCTCAAAAGAACAATACTCAATTTTGTATGAAAAAGAAAAAAAAACTCAGGATGGCCAAAGGAATCTTATACAATAAAAGAACTTCTGGAGGCATCATCATCCCTGACTTCAAGCTCTACTAAAGAGCTATTTTAATTTTTTTTTTTTTAAAAAAAAAACAGCTTGGTATTGGCCTAATGACAGAGAAGTGGATCAATGGAATTGAATTGAAGACCCTGACATTGATTCCCACACCTATAAACACCTCATTTTTGACCAAAAATAAAGCCAAAACTGCAATGGAAGAAAGAAAGCATCTTCAACAAATGGTACTTCAAGAACTGAATGTCAACATGGAGAAGAATGAAAATAGATCTATATTTATCACCCTGCACAAAACTCAAGTTCTAATGGATCAAAGACCTTACATAAATCTATTACACTGAACCTGATAGAAGAGAAAATAGCAAGTAGCCTTGAATGCTTTGACACAGGCGACCACTTCCTAAATATAACACCAGTAGCACAGACACTGAGAGCAACAATTAATAAGTGGAACCTCCTGAAACTGAAAAGCTTCTGTAAGGCAAAGGACACAGTCAATAAGACAAAATGACAGCCTGCAGAATGGGAAAAGAGCTTTAGCAATCTCTCCTTCAACTGAGAGCTGATCTCAAAACTATATAAATAACCCAAGAAACTAGACAACAAAAACAAATGACCCTATTATAAAGTGCAGTGAGATCTAAGCAGAGAATTCTCAACAGGAGAATCTCAAATGGCTGAAAGACATTCAAGGAATTGCTCAACAGCCTTAGTCATCAGGAAAATACAAATCAAAATGACTCTGAAATTCCATCTTACACCCATCAGGATGGATAAGATGAAAAACACAGCAGCCTATGCTGGAAGGAACATAGAGAAGGGGAGATGGTCCTCCACTGCTGGTGGGAACGTAAGCTTGCACAGCCATGCTGAACATCAGTATAATGCTTTCTCAGAAAACTTGGAATCAGCCTTCCTCAGGACACAGCAATACCACTCTTGGGCATCTACCCAAAAGATGTTCAACCGCAACACAAGGGCACTTGCCCAACTATGTTCATAGAAGCATTATTTGTAATTGCCAGAACCTAGAAACAGCTGGATGACCCTCTACCAAAGAATAGATAAAGAAATTGTGGTACATATATTCAATGGACTATTACTCAATGGTTAAAAAATATAGCATCATGATGTTTGTAGGCAAATGGATGGAACTTGAAAAAATTATCCTGAGTGAGGTAACCCGGACCCAGAAATACAAACACTGTATGTACTCACTCATAAGTGGATAGGAGACAGTAAACACAAAACAAAGGATAAACAGGATACATTCCACAACCCCAGAGAAGCTAGGTAGAGAGGAGGACCCTAAGAGAAATATACATGGATTGCCCCAGGAAGGGAACATTGTTAAGATCTTCTGGGTAAACTGTGGGGGGGGGGTGGAGAGGAGAGTATAGGGGGTAAAGACATGAGGGTTTGAGAAGCCCAAGTTGTGGGAGGGATGGAGAGATGAAAAATGAAAGATATTCTGACAGAGGGAACTATCATAGGTTTAGGAAGAAATCTGGTCCTAGGAAGTCCACAGGAACCCACAAAGAGGTCCCAGCTAAAACTCTTAGCAGTGCTCGAGAGGGTGCCTGAATTACCCTTCCCCTGCAGTCAGACTTATGACTACCTAATTGTCACCCTAGAACCTACATCCACTGACTGATGGAAGCAGATGCAGAGACCCACAGCCCCGCACTTGGCCAAACTCCTGGAGTTCAGAGGGAGGAGCAGCTAAAGGAACAAGGAGGAGCCAGGAGCACAATGGAGAAAAGCACAGGGACAGCTGAACCAAACTAATAAAAGGGCATGGATTCTAGTGACGCTGGAGAACCTGAATGAGACCAAACAAGCCCTCTACATGAGGGAGACAATTGCATTGATCAAGCTGTTAATGGGCCCCCAACTATTGGACCAGGAATTATCCCGGATACATGAACTAGCTTTTTAGAGCCCACTCCTATGGTTGGATGCTTTTCTCAGACTTGATGTAGAGAGGAAGGGATAGGTCCTGTCTCAACTTGTTATGTTAGCCTGTGTTGACTACTCAAGGAAGGTGGGGCTGGGGGGGATGGAAGTGTGGGCAGGAATGGGAGGGGGAAGGAGGGGAACAGTGGAGGGTATGCAAAAGGAAATAAGATAAATAAATAAAAGGAATAGATGTCTCGATGGGGGAGGCATTTTGGAGCCAAGTAGAAACCTGGTACAAGAGAAACTTCCATGAATCTACAAAGATAACCCCTGCTAAGACTTCTAGCAATAGTGGAGAGGGTACATGAACTACCCTCAGATTGATGACTACCCTAATTGTCATCAGAGAGCCTTCATCCACTAATTGATAGAAATAGATGCAGTGATCCTCAGCAAAGCACAGAGCTGAGCTCCAGGAATTTTGTTGAAGAGAAGGAGGAAGGATTGTACCAGCCGGGGGGTGGGAGGTGTCAAGGTCATCACAAGGGAACCCACAAAAACAGCGGACCTGGGCTCATAGGAGAGCTCAGAGTCTGGACCAAGTTAAAGAGCCTGCAGGGGACCAACCTAGGCCCTCTGCACATGTGTGAGAGTTGTGTAGCTTGTTCTACTTGTGGGATTCCTAGCAGTGGGAACAGGGCCTTCCCTGATGCTTTTTCAGGCTTTGGGGAATCAATTCCCCGTACTGGGTTGCCTTGTCTACCTTAGTACAAGGGGAGCAGCTTAGGTCTATCCCAACTTGATATGCCATGCTTTGTTGATACCCAGAGGAGGCCTGCCCTTTCTAAACAGGAACAGACTTGGAGGTGATTTGGAGGGAGCAGGGAAGAGGTGAGGGGAGGGAATGGGAGGCCAGGAGGGAAGGGAAACTGTGGTCCAGATGTAAATTAAATGAATAACTCTAATAAAATATTACATGGAAAAAAAAAAAGTGAATGGACTCAGGCATTGCCAGGAAGAGACAACGCAAATGCTAAGTTAGTCATGGGCTCCACCTCTGGCGTCTGCATCAGAGACACTTACAGGATGAGAGGGGATGGCAGGGGATGGACAGATCAGTGTTAAGCCAAGGTCGTTTCCTTACATATGGCTGCAAGCTTACTTCAGTGAGACCTCCTCACCATCTACTGGTTGCCCAGTTGCATCTCCATGCTCAAACAAAACAAAATAATAAAGAAAAAACATTATAATAGCCCCTTTCTGCCCTTTGTTTATTTAAAGCCTAAAATTGACAAGCCTGGCATAATACCAACATGGACTCCAACACAGCATGTAAAGGCAATTTATACCCCATAGAAGCTCATCGATGAGGCAGAATTTCTAAGTTACCTTCAACTGTTCTTTGTTTCCTTTGTAACTATGGTTACCACCAAGAAAGAAATGTACTTCAACAATCCACCAGGCAGGGTGTGGGGAGACACCTCTTGCTCATTTCTCCCCCCCCCCCCAACAAGTGCTAAAGGACCAAAGAAGAGAAATTATACGCACACAAAATTACTTCACAACCATTTGAATAAGTAGTCTTTCGTGGGGAAGCACAAAGTCTGTTATAGAGACTTGTAAACCAGTGTCCACAATGATGCCCCACATTCCAACCATTAGTGAATCAAGGTGAAGCATGCTTGGAATGAGACTTCATTATCCTCCTTTTCCAGGAGACCTGGAGCTACGCCTTAAACACAGCCATAGCTGGGGATACATGGAACCCACACACAGCTATTGTTGCCAAACAAGTCTTCAGAGGATGAAACTCCAAAACCACCATGAGGAATGGCAAAAATCATCCCCCACACCCTAGAGACTGACTGGTACAACTATTTTGGTCACAACCATCATAGATAGGTACTTTGTGATTACCATGTTTGCTTACTACGTCCAAGTGTCCAAGTATTTTCACTCCAAGGATGCCTACACAATGAGGAGGCAGGGTTGTTTGCATTTGACCTTGAAAACCTGGTCCTATTAAAACCTGGGCGGGATGAGAAAACTTATAAGATGCTCCGGGCTGACCCCAAATCCTTGAAGTTGCTGAGTCTGAATCAATAAAACAATCCATGAATATCATGATTTGCTATGGCCCCCAAGGCTCTCCTTGATTGTAATGGTAGGATCAAGGCCTTTGGAAAGGAGCAAGCTCCCCCAGGCAATCTGAAAGAAGCGCCTGGAGATATTTGGGATGGCAAGGCCTTTGGTGGGGAGGGCAGTGGTTTCCATTTTTCATATAGCCATCTGGATGTCCTTGACTAAGTCATTTGCACACTTAGAGCCTCTGCTTTGCTGACTTACAGAATGAGGTGTTGGGACTGAAGTGTCCACCAGCTGTACAACTCTCTAATGCTCTAAGTAACAGTCCATGGCTTTGCTGGCTAGACTGCCTCGGTAGTCAGAATGAACCAATTAACATGGCTGGAATACTCTATTTGTGGTTTCAAAACTAGACTTTTTTTTTTTTAACAGTGGAAGGAGGGAAGATCATGAACCTCATTGGCTCAGCTTTGGAAAACAGGTAAAGGATCTGAGGTCCATAGATGTCAAGTCACTGTTAGATTACAAGCTCGGTTGATTGAAACAACATCAGGACTGCCTGACTTGTAGCCCAGTAGGCTAGCTTGTTGCTAGCTTCATACTGTTCTCTCCCTAGAAGCTCCTTCCACTCCCAAATAAACCACAATGTGGCTTTTATGTGTCTCATTAAACACAGCCTACATCACAGCTGTGCTTTACGGGCCTAAGGGTTATTAGTTTTCCAGGTACCTAATCCAGAAGACATTTGGAAAGTGACCTGAAGGCCCTCAAGAAAATGTGTCCAGGATAAATTACTTTCAAGAGTCCTGTGGGAGTTGCTCTAGAAAGCCACACCTAACACCTGCTTCCCATTTTATCTAATGAGTATTTTGGAGTGAAGAAGAGCCTGTGAACCCACCCCTGCCCCAGCCACTTCAAAATCCATGTCATAATCTCATTTGCACAAACCCTTTGTCAGTCTGACCCTAGGAGGTGAGGGCCAACCATCTCCAGCATAAACACTCACACTTAATAGGTGAGCACCCAAGCCACCAGGCAGGACAGAGTTGCCCTGGGTAACAGCCACTGACACCATACTTCTTGGATTGTAACGTAACAAGCACCATCCCACCCTTCCCCCAGGTATGGAATCTTTGCATCTACTGCCCTGCAAAACATTTAGGGACAATCTGGGAGTTCCTGTAAAGGAACAATGGTGGGGTGCCACCCAGAGTGCTGCAGTCTGTCTCATTTGAGACAGTCTGTTATACTGCTCAACTGATGGCCAGACACTAAACCCTGTGTGAGTCTGGATCCAAGACTTGATCGAAGTTTTCAGAAACTTGATGTGTGGAAGGAGCCGGAAGCCAAAAAATACATGCCATATATTCTATCCATGTATAGGCAAAGCCAGCCTACACCAAGAATAGAAGTCAGAGGCATTTGATGTTCTTGGATGGTGGATATTGATTAGAAAAGAATGTGGGGCCCCTTATGGAGCTCAACATTCTATTTTTTCCAGCTGAAAAAATACTGAAAACTCTGTCAAGTTCTAGAACTCAGGTGTGTCTTCATTTTACCAGGTGAGGTTCTGCCTCGATAAAAGTTAACTTAAGATTTATCCTCATTGTTTATTATGTGGAGGTTGAGGAGCATAGGCACACTGCAGGTACAGGTGCCTCTGGAGGCCAGAAGAGAGCACTAGACCTCTTGGGAAAACACCACCCCCTGTGGATGCTGAGAAATGAACTCAGATTCTCTACAAGGGCAGGACACGCTCTTAACCAGTGAGCTATCACTCCAGCCCCAGTGAGATCAAATGTAAAACGTTACATGGGAATCCTCTGATATAATAACATAAGCTTCTGTCTTTTCCTTTAGCATGAGCTTATCTGAGAGTCTGTGAATTGCATGACCAGCCAGAACAATTGTTAGAAGTGAATGCTCATATGTGCAAGGAGAAATGTTTCTACATTAATGAAGATAAACCAAAAGGCAGAGAAGTAACTTGCCCAAAGTCATATAATGGCCAAACTGACATTCAAATACTAATCTGAATCAGTCAAGCCCCAAACCTTGCTCCTTTAGTGATTTTATTGTTTGCTCTTGAAGCCACAAGACAAAGGTTTGGGTCTGTTTACTGGGAGGCTGACCATGTTTGATAGTATCTCTCCTACAGTCCCTGAGAAGCTCTAGGGCATCACAGCACAACCTGAATGTTCAGCAGGAAGAGACAAGGGAATAAATGCCGGGGATGGGCTTAACTCTAAGAGGGCCCAGAGTTAAACCTTGACATCCTTTCTGAAGACGCAGCTAATTTGCAGGAGCCTGCTTTCCTAGCCTTTAGTGGAGAAGGGTCATTCTCTCTGCAAGAAGTATAGTGTGAAGGTAACACAAGGTGGTTTACATGCTATTCACTGGGCTTTCTGGAACAATGTGTCCACAGTGAAATTTCCACAGCACACCACACTTTTAGGATCTGCTTTAGAACATTTGAAAAATTAACAGGGGCTGGTTTCTCTCCTTTTTACATCTTGTATATTGTTGTTTTATTATAAAATATCTATGGAGCCTGGAGAAGGCATTAGGGACTCTAATTATAAAATGCATAGATACCTATTCCAGACACCCTGCTTTATTCCTTACTGCTTGGTTTCTATGAAGCTCCTATTTGGAAACTACTGGAGCATTGATTTCTGGGCTAGAGGGAGCTATTGGTTAGAGACCTTCTAAAGATCCATAGACAGAAAGGCAGAATGCCGCTTACTACTATTGGGTCTTACTGAGGACCAGCCCCAAATGGCTAGGCTAATGATGTGAATCCACAATTAACCTAGCAGAGCCCAGCTCCCAAGAATATATTGTTTGGGGGATCTTGGAGAACTGATTGAACGTTGAATTTTCCAGTTAAAATCTATGGTCTTGTCTCACCATACCCCAGTGATCTGTGAAGGTCTGCACCATACCCAGTGATCTGTGGAGGTCTGCACCATACCCAGTGATCTGTGAAGGTCTGCACCATACCCAGTGATCTGTGGAGGTCTGCACCATACCCCAGTGATCTGTGAAGGTCTGCACCATACCCCAGTGATCTGTGGAGGTCTGCACCATACCCCAGTGATCTGTGAAGGTCTGCACCATACCCCAGTGATCTGTGAAGGTCTGCACCATACCCAGTGATCTGTGAAGGTCTGCACCATACCCCAGTGATTTGTGAAGGTCTGCACCATACTCCAGTGATCTGTGGAGGTCTGCACCATACCCCAGTGATCTGTGGAGGTCTGCACCATACCCCAGTGATTTGTGAAGGTCTGCACCATACCCAGTGATCTGTGGAGGTCTGCACCATACCCCAGTGATCTGTGAAGGTCTGCACCATACCCCAGTGATCTGTGAAGGTCTGCACCATACCCCAGTGATCTGTGGAGGTCTGCACCATACCCCAGTGATCTGTGAAGGTCTGCACCATACCCCAGTGATTTGTGAAGGTCTGCACCATACCCAGTGATCTGTGGAGGTCTGCACCATACCCAGTGATCTGTGGAGGTCTGCACCATACCCCAGTGATCTGTGAAGGTCTGCACCATACCCAGTGATCTGTGGAGGTCTGCACCATACCCAGTGATCTGTGGAGGTCTGCACCATACCCCAGTGATCTGTGAAGGTCTGCCACCATACCCCAGTGATTTGTGAAGGTCTGCACCATACCCAGTGATCTGTGGAGGTCTGCATCAACAGTCAGTCTGCTGTGTCATAGTCCTGCCCCTCATTTCCCATTCCAGATATAAAACTAAACCCACCAAGGGTAAGTAATTTGATAACAGCCCCTAGAATTGGGGGTATACATCCTGGCAATAGGATTCCATACCTGCCTCCTCTGCTCAAGGCTCTTGTTTGTACCAGCCTGTCACATTAGGTGAGACTAACAGCCCAATCCTGGTCTGGCCATTTCCAGAGCTGCTCCTGCTCTCTAGAGTCGCATCTTACATGTTCTGACTTCAATAGATTAAGTATTTCAAGAGTTGCTCCTCCCGAGGGATGGCATCCTAGGTCCACCTTAACCAACCACAGGGTGCTGGCCTTTGACCACACAGCTAAAGACAAGACAGCTGCTCCCAAACATCCGCCATCCCCTCCATGCCATTCTGTGACAAAATGATCTGGCCTTTAGGGGTCAGAGCTACCCAGGTCCCAAGTGGATTTAAATCTCCACTCCTTATTTCCTGCCACTGATCCCAGAATTCCAGTATTCATTTGTAAACTTCTGCATTTTGTAGAGCTGGCATTCTAGCTCATAATTTGAAGATGATCCCAAGGACCTGTCTAATATTAACTGTTAACACTGTGAATTGAGATTGCAAGAGAATCATGGCTCTAAATGTCCAGTTTCCACATTGGAGCCAAGTATGGTGCAATTTTTTGGTTACCCTTTGTGAAGTGATTTCACACACACACACACACACACACATATACACACCGCATACATTGTCTTTTAAAGTCTAAGAAATGAATTTATAAAATTAAGGTGTGGTGCTCCTGAAAGAATTTATGGAGAGCACAGAGGCCCATGAGCTCATAGATAAGCACCAGGGAAACCAGGAAGGTTAAACATGCAGGATTGTCTCTTTAAGAGAGAGATGTATATCCTGGTTTCCATCCAGAAACCTGGACATGGAAGTGGCTAATAGCCTGGTGATCTGCACTATCTGTAGGGCCAGGCTAAACCATGCTTCTGCAAGCAGGACAAGAGATGGATAATAGTCTAGATGACATTTGCATCATCTGTATGTCCAGGAACTACCCCCCCAACTCCCCCAACCAGACCTAGAGGTGGGTAATAGATCAGATGCCCTATATACTATTTGTATGGCCTATATACCACCTGATCTTCCCTGAGGCCCTTTAAATAACAAATGTATCCTTTATCTATTTCTAGAATCCATCTTCATGGGAGAAGTGAGATTGCTTTGAGAAGAATTTCAATGTAATTATGTTTCTTTGTGCACAGGGTACTATGTTACACCAGGAAACTTTTTCCAAATTGTACTGTTTTAAATACGCCTAAGAACAAACAGCCTGATATCAGAGTCTAGGAGCTTGAACCAACACAGGTTTGAGTCTTGTCTCACGTGGATAATTACTCTGCTGGCTGTGGTATTTGCAGAGACGCCCATGAGAAGTGAAACCTAAGAGAACAAAGGGGCAAGTCTACACAGTCAAAAACCTTAGATAATTCTCTCTGGGAGTATAAATAAAGCATCGACAACATCTCTTCTAAGAGAAACAAGAATCACTCTTGAGCCAGTGTTCTGGGCAAGAAACAAAGCGTACACAGGGCAGGAAGTCACTGTAGCCAGCATCCTCAGGCCCCAACAGGGTGCCAGGGATCTACTCTATCAGTATTATCCAGAGGAATATATGTTTTATTGTGTAGACACTGTGTATCTATGTGCTCCTGTGAAGGCCAGAGGCGGCTGGTTGTGCCCCTCCATCCCATTCTATCTTATCCCCTTCTACTGAATCTGGAACTCAGTCTTACCTTCTCAGAGGAAAGCTAACAAGCCTCACTGACCGGACTGTCCTCTAATAGGCTTCCAGACACACATAGGTTTTTGTGTGGATGCTGCTGACCTGAACTCAAGTTCTTATATTCGTTTGCAAACACTGCTCCGAACAGAGTCTCTCCCCAACTCTTTGCCAGCATTTCCAGGGTACAAAAAAAGCAAAGCCATGATGAGTCTTTGGACAGTGTCCTTACCTGGTCATCATAGCGATACGTGAGGAACTGTTCCCCGGTGGTGTCTTCAAGGAAGCTTCCCTGAGGAGAGAGTGCAAACTCCGGAAGAAAGTAGGCTCCAGGAGACTTCTCTGCTGTGACCTGAAAGGCAAGGTCTCTTGGTCACAAATAAGACAACTGAGAAGGATCCTCTAAGGAAACAAAAAGACTCCACTATAAACACTGTCCTAGCAAGACAGAGAAGTGGCCTGAAGTCAATGAGCAAGATGAGGCCCATCAGACATCAGTGCCGGGATGCTTCAGACCAGGATATCCTAGACTGGTACACATAGTCCCTCCCTCCCTTCTCCTCCATGCTCCACCTTCCAGCAATAGAGGCACAAAATAATTACTTGTCCAAGGTTTATGATTACAATCCATTGCCTTTAATGATTTTCTTTCCCGGTAAGAACAAATTTGCCTTGTTTTATTTATGTGCATGCCTCCTGTCTGTCTGAATGTATGCCACTTGTATGTAGGTGCCCCGTGCCTATCTGTTGAATGTGTGTTACACCTAAGCAGCTATTCCAGATCCTGTCTGTCTGTTATGTCATGTGTATGTAGGTACCTCTTGAGGCCAGAAAGGGGCATCAACTCCCCTGGAGAGGAAGTAACAGGCATTGTCAGCCCTCTTATTGCCATGGAGATGAGGGCTGGACTTAGGTCCCCAGAAGAACAGTGAGCCCCATAGCTGCTGCTCCATCCCTCCACTGTTCCATCCCTCCACTGTTCCATCCCTCTGCTGCTCCATCCCTCTGCTGCTCCATCCCTCCAACTCCTAGAATTCATTTTCTCTCATTCTTTCGCTCCTTCCCTCTTTCTTGCCTTCCTTTATTCCACCTTTTTCTTTTTATGTGAAGGTTTGGGGAAGTTTTCCCACACTGCAAACAAGACGCATGTTCATTACAAGAGCCCTAGAAAATTCAGACCACTATAAAAGACAGCAAAATTCACCCACAATCCCTGCAGCCCACAACAACAGCTTTTAATTATTTTTCCATATTTACTTTAAGGCCCCTTTTTCTTTTATCACAGCACTATTTATGTTTTTATAAAGGCTCATGCTTAAATAACCCTGCTTCACAGATTTCCTTGTACACAGGTTTAAGGCTCCATTTGTTCCTGGGAAGCTTACACATTTGCATGCAGTTCATTTGTCTGAAGCACCAATGGGTGGGATCTTCAAGGCATCTACTGTGGAATATGCCTCAGATAAGATGAGCCTGGATTCACTCCCATCATGCCACCCAGCACACAATGGCGTAACCAGCCAAGAGTGACTCAAGGGTGTGAGATTCTTTCCAGAACCTCTACCTTGATTTAGCCAAGGAGGAACTTGACAAAGGAAATGGCATTCCCTGTGCCCAGTCTTGGAACACTGGCTACACACACTAGACTGGGACCATTCCCCCTGCTTGGGGTATGAAATAGAGAAGATCACAGGAGTCACTCTGTGGAAACTGCTTTCTGAAACAGAATGGTAGGGGAAATCACTTGTGACAGTTTTGTTGTCCCAGGGTCACCTTCCCATAGTGCAAGCTTTGGCTCCAGCAGAATCAGGGACTAGGGATTGAGCTGTGTTGGTAAGATGGTACCTGGTTTGCATAAAACCCTGAGCACTGGGGAGGTGAGGCAGGAGAATCAAAAATTCAAGGATCTTCTTGGCTATATAGCTTGTCTAAATGAATAATAAACTTTGAAAAGAAAAATGAGCACACAATAATTTAGTCAGGGGACATGGAACAGATAACTACCAATGTGAACAACAATAAACATAAATAACTGTGAGACTTTCTTTATAAATTTCATTTTAAGTGAAATTTAAACTGTTACTAGAGATGTAATACCACCATCCTGGCTTGCTTTCTACTGCTGTGATAAAACATTCTGACAAAATCAACCTGGAGGGAAAAAACAGTGACTTAGCTTACATGTCCAAGTCAGAGTGCATCATGAAGGGAACTGGGGACAGGGCCCTGCAGGCAGGGACCGATACAGAGGGCATGGCTTGCCCGGTTTACTTTCTTACACACCATAGGACCATATGTTAGTCCCAGATGCGGCACTGCCCACAGTAGTCCAGGCAGGGATATTAGATCACACTGTGAACCCTGAGTTTGTGACAAGAAGTAGTCAGAAAGAGTCAGGGAGAGTCTGGAAAATGAATAGAGAGAAGCACAAGAAGTAATGGGTAGGGACCTTGAGTGTGGCAGTCTATTTTTGGTTTGGCAGAGCAGGAAGACACTCGCTTTCTGAGACACTGGCAAAGAAGAAAGGTCATCTAGCTGCTCCTAAGCCTCTCTGAGCTAGCAAGTTTTCACCCCCACCTCTGACTCTCAAATCTTAGTGATAAAGTGATAGAAGTTTAGTTAAAAACTATATTTGGTGACAATAGCACGAGGCAGATCCAGTCACTGTTCAAGAAGCTGGCCAGTAACTGTGAAGCTGAAATCACTAGTTTAAACACCAAGATTCGGGCCCAGCCACTGTGCTGACAGGGAATAAAACACCAAATGTGAACCAATAAAATTCTCCACAGATCTACCCAGAAGCCTATCTGCTAGAGGCAACTTTTCAGTTGAGGCTCCCCGCCCCAAATGACGACAGCTTGCGTCCAGTTGGAGAGTAAGAACCAAAAAAATTAACTAACATAATAACAATTATCTTTTATTAAATTTTAATTATTGTATGTGTGTATATGAATGAGAATGCATGTGCCACAACATGAATGTGGAGGTCAGAGGAGTCAGTACTCTCTTGGGTCTTGGGGATCTAACACATGTCGTCAGACTTAGCAATAAGCATTGTTGCCCACTGAGCCCTCCCTCCAACACTGTTTTCATATGATCCTATTAATGTCAGGATTCACAGAAGCAGGATTCTGAGTCAGATGAACACTAAGAAGTCATTTAGGCCCAAACCTGTACTTCACAAACAGATAAGAAAAGGCTTTGCATGTACAACACCATGAAGCCAAGCCTAAGCTAGAGCTGGCACATCTTCAGCCCTTGGCAAAGCATGGAGAGACCCATTCAGTTGACCATTCAAGCCAATATATTCAAGACCTCTCAATGCTTGGCATGGTTCTTAGTGATGTGAACACCATGAGAAATATGGTGCCTAGGGTCCCTATTATCATAAAGTTATCTTTTTAGTGGAAAGGATACATTAAAAAAATAAGTAAACAGAAAAATTAATGTTGTCTTATAAAATAAATACCCAAGGTAATACGACAATAGATAAAAGGGTGCTTGATTTTAAAGATGAAGGCCAGCAGAGCATGCCTGAAAAGGAGGTATTTGCGCACTTCCTAAAGCAGAGAAAGAGGCAGCAAGCAAAAAAGCAAGGTTATATGATTTGGCCAGATTAAAAGAGCAATACTCAAAGCCCTCACTCGGAAAGGAAGTCGGTGGACTTGAGGCACAGAAAGGAGAGCAATGTGGCTGGAGGCAGTGCGGACCAGGAAGAAGGGGATGTGATAGAGATCAGGGGAAGAAAGATGCAGCCATCAAAGCCTTGCAGGCCACCAGCAAAAGGGTGGAGAAACACAGCAAGTATTTGAACACTGGCTAGTCTGTGAAGTCAGGGATAAAGGGAGAGAAACAGACACCTAAAGACTAGCTAAAAGCTTTAGATACAAATCCAAGCAAGAAATTGTGTTTCCCTGAGCTGAAATCATCCTTTCAATAAGAAGGAGCCAAGCAGGCATGCTGAAGAGGAAGGGATAAGAGTGTGAGCAGCCCAGGACCCCCACTCTTTCCTGCCCCCTCATCATTGCTCTGGGGTTTGGTTTGACTAGCTACCTATAAAGGCACTCAGTGGTGGGTGGTCCTGAAATAAGGACCTGTAGGAAAGAATGACACACAAGTCATGCTGTGTGACCCCTTAGTACATATGGAATGTCCATGCAGAGAGCCTGAGACAGCTGCTGCATATGCAAGACTGGAACTCAGAAAAGAGATTTGGAAGTCATTGTTTAAATTTACACACACAAACCACACACACACACACACACACACACACACACACACACAAACCACACACACACACACACACACTTAAAAAAAATGTGTTGATCTAAAGAGACTACCTCACAGAAAATAAAAGATCATTTATTATTCGGGGCCAAGTTTGAATAACCACAGCCCAAGAAATTAAGACATGTCCCAAGTCTGCTGGTGGAAATACCAGGGGGATGGAGTTAGTGTCCTAAAGTGGAGAAATCTCTGCTCTATTATCTGACATATGCTTAGCTTTGGGGATGGTGGAAAGATGGCTTGCAGAGAACTCAGGTCTGGCCCAGGTAGACAACAGAGAGACTGTTAAGAGTCTAACGATAGCAAAAGAAAAGTTGGCTCTAGACCCGCAACACTCTAACGCTCCACAATCGGGAGAGTCAGCCAGTCAGGCTGCCAGAATCTTTTAGCTTTTTTCTAGAAACTTTAGTTCAAATAAGCAGGGTGGGGTCTGAATAGCCGCAGAGCTTCAACTCTGAACTTCCACTAATGACTCAGACACCTGCTGCTGTGTGAAAAAGACACCTGCTCCAGGGTCTTTATCTGCTCCCACCAATCCCTCCCTCCAATGCAACTTTCCTACCACTGAGCACACTTCTTCTCCTGGGCTCCTAAGGCAGCCTGCCTACGTGATGAAAGGGCCTGTCCTCAACCTGGATAAACTCCTACAGTGCCTATTGGCAAACTCCTCTGCAGCCAGAGTATTTATCTGCCCATGTGTCTCTAGAGTATCAGGAAACCAACCACAAACCCTTCCAAGCTCCAATGAGTCTTTTCGTGTAAAGAGGCAGCTTCTCCTTCTCCCTTCAAAGGCCCATCTTGGTGTTGTATGTCAGAGCTCTTTTTTTTTTTTTTTTTTTTTTTAAATCTGAGGACAGTAACTTCATTAAGTCTGCACTCTACACAATCAGCAGTCTAGCCTAATTGGTGAAACCAAGGTCAATGACAGACCTTGTCTCAAAGGAGATGAACTGCATTCATGAGGATGACACGCAAGGCTGTTCTCCATATGCACAGGACAAGTGTACACATACATACATACATATATACATACATACATGCATATGTGCATCACACATTCATATGTGCACGTGTGCATAAATGAATGCATGCACACATGCATGCATACACATTAATATGCATCAAATTATATTGCATAAATATGAAACTGAATTGCCAGAACCTAGGATATTCTCCAGTCAACAATCCTAGTCAACTCAACAGTACCCTTTGTTGACTTTCAGAGTCTAGGAAACATTTTTTTTAACTTTCAAGTGCATTTTTTTTGTAGTTCATGACAGAAAATAATCCCTATTGTGTCAAATTAATAGTAGTTAGGTAGTAGTCAATTGTATGGAAGATACAGGAAAGTTCTGTACAATCCATGTTCAATGTATCACTGCATTCCTTGCTTACTTCTCCCCAAATAGAACAGAAGATTAGAATAGTCAGTCATGACACAGAATAATTCTGTTGCTTTGTTGGTGATTTGCCTCTGATTTGGATAACTTAACTTATATACAAACATCATTACTTTATTATAAAGATAAATACGTATCATTGTGTACTCATTTATTTACTATTAATCGAAATAAAAATGTATACAATATATTCTCAGCAGGCTTTTCCCTCTCCAGCCATTCCCAGATCCTTCCCACCTCTCCACCTACCCAACTCCATACCCTTTCCCTCTCTCTTTAAAAAACAAAGTATGAACAAGTGTGTATGCGTGCATACACACACACACACACACACACACACACACACACACACACACGCAAGATTAAAAACCATAATATACAAGCAAAATTCCAATGACATCAAACAAAATTATCTCAAAACAAAGCAACAGGATACAAAAGTTACAAACACACCTTTGAGTTGGTTTTGTGTTGACCACCTGCGGCTGGGCATGGGGCCCTCAGCTGTGTTAACGCACCAAAGTAAGACTCCTTTGGAGAAAACTAATTTTTCCTTTGCAAGCAGCTATCAATTGTCGGTAGATTTTTGGTTAGGGATAGAGCATGTGTCCACTTCCCCCCTCAGTGCTGAGACCCATCTGGTATGAGACCAAAACAGAAAAAATATACCTTTCAGGTTAAGAGTTCTGTTTGCAGTTAAGAATAAATTCCTGTTTGTCCAGTGTTTGTTTGACCCACCTGCACCCGATGTGCTTGATCACGTGTGGACAGGAAATACTTGGCAGAAATACATCAGGATACATGCTTGCCCCTGACTGGACGAAGGCAGGAGGTACGTGGGCGGGGGGGGGGGGGGGGGGGGCGACATCAAGATGTATGCTTGCCCCTGATTGGACTCGATAGGAAAATGCCATAAATTATGGGGTTTGCCTCTTTAAGCCCTTGCAAACATGACTCATGGCCATTTCCTGAGAATCCAGAGATTCTGAGCAGAGAACCTATCAATCTGGCCAGTATTTAATTAGAGCTTGCTTCAAAGTTAGCTTTAAATTGTGGTAGTGGTCTTATTCTCGACTGGTGGGATTAACACTGACATGAATCTGTACAAGTCCTGTGCCTTCTGCCACTGTCTCTGTGAAGCTCATTTGCTGTGGACCTGTGCAGGCTCCATTCACGCCGCCACAGTCTCTCTGTTATCAATTCTTCTGTGTCTGAAGAACACTGTTTCCTTGGAGTCATCAGTTGTCCCCTGGCTCTTACAAACCCCTCCCCTCTGGGCTCAAGAAGCTAAGTCAGAAGAGGAACCACAAATAATGTGTTTTAAAGGAAAGAAGGCAGAAAAAAGACACTCATGTTTCTGCGAATCAACTATGAGCTCGATTTTGTATTTTTTTAAGAAACAAAAAGTTAGTAAGCATGGTGGCACACCCCTTTGATCCCAGCACTTGGGAAGCAGAGGCAGAAAGATCTGTGAGTTCAAGGTCAGCCAGGTCTACATAGTAAGTTGCAGGCCAGCCAGAACTACACTGTGAAATCATCTCAAACTTGAAAAAATAAAATCTTGATTTTGTCCTCACAGCTACTACCCTGTGAGTAGGTGTCATTAGCCTTGTGTCTCATAAGTAGCAGTGTCACTTAATAAGGGATAAAAAGACACTCAAGTTCCAGGAAACATCACTTCTATTCTATCTTGCTTCCTCCCTGGCCCTTGTTGCTTGAGCTTAGAATGATTTCATAAACAAGAACTAAACCACCGAAAAAGCAGATAGAGACAACATCTTGCTTTCTAAACTAAGAAAAAAAATGGTAACATATTCTGTAGGGTTGTTCCAAAAGAGATAAGGACCTGTTTGTCATTCACATCCTGATGGTAGCAACAAAAATGGGCTCTGCACTCAAGAAACACCTCCTCTGTTTCCACCACAGACACCCGAGAGTGGATCGCTCAGCATCCTTCACCAGATGAGCTACATCTCTGCCTGTATGTGACACGGTTCTCGGGAAAGCTAGGCCATCTGTTAGGAAGGATGGTCTGGTCTGCTCATGGCATCAAAAGCCTCTGACATTTCCACCCTGAAGGGAGGTGACTACTTAACTGTCAGAGAAACTCTAAGCATGTGGCTTCTTGTGAGATGAGGAGACCAAAGAGGTTGGGGCATCCAAGTAGCAAGAGTTAGAGGCAAGGCCAGGGAGAGAGGCCAGATAGGAAGTGTGAGAGCTTCCCAGGGCATAGAGCCAGGGCCAGAGAAAGTAGCTGCCAAAATGCATCATCTGCACCAGCCACTGTCCACAGCTGCTGAGTCACCAGGGACAGAGGCAGGAGGAATCCAGATGAGCTCCGGGGACTATGAATGTGAGACTTGGGGATACAGCTGGATCCCCCACCCTCAGCCCAGCTGAAGGCTGTGACTCCTAACAGGAGGAAATACATACAGCCCAACAAGAAATAGATCATTCTGGAAGCCTCCACCTGTACCTTGTTAGGTCTGAACATTGCAAAATTGTGATAGAATATACATTTGGTCTTTGACCACAGTTGTAAATTCTTTGGTTATAGAAGACACATTTTCTGATGCCCCAACTCTAGGTGGGCTCTTGGAAAACCTCAAGTAGGCTTGTATGGCTGGTTTTGTGTGTCGGCTTGACATAAGCCAGAGTCATCAGAGCAAGGAGCCTCAGCTGAGGAAATGTCTCCTTGAGATCCAGCTGTAAGGTATTTTCTCATTTAGTGATAAGTGGGGGAGGACCCAGCTTATAGTAAGTTGTGCCATCCCTGGGCTGTTGGTCCTGGGTTCAATAAGAAGGTGGGCTAAGCAAGCCATGGGTAGCAAACCACAGCACCCCTCCGTGGCCTCTGCATAAGCCTCTTCCTATGGGGTCCAACCTTGTTTGAGTTCCTGTTCTGACTTCCTTCAGTGATGAACAGCAATATGGATGTGTAAGCCAAATAAACCCCTTCCTCCTCACCTTGCCGTTTGGTCATGGTGTTTTGTCCCAACCATAGAAACCCTAAAAGAGACAAAGCCGGTTGGGACCAGCCGTGTGGTAGGATAAGTGAACCTTCCATCTCATTCCAGCCACTGAGAATGAGGAGAAAATGGAGGTACAGTTGACACCAGAGATATTAACTATATCCTCATAATGTAAGCTCCATAAAAACTCAGGACAGGGCTCAAGGGGCTTCCAGGTTGGAGCCACTTATCCTGGCCCTTAGGATCATCTCCCCTGACTTCTCCCTTGATTTTCCTCTTCTGACTGTTCACTTGTGCCCTTAATTGTACTCTTTTTGTGTATTTGTTTATTTGGTTGTTTAGTGTTTGGAACAATACCTGGTGTTGTAGCTCCAGATGGCCAAGAATTTCCTTTATAGGTCCGGCTGATCCTCCTGCCTGTACTCCCCAGATCCCCGTGTTAGGAATACAGTCATGTGACACCAAACTTGACTCCTGATTGAATTCCTGATTTTAAAAATAACTGATAAACATGAGAGAAGTATTTCCTAAATTTCCATGAGTCGCTGTATCCAATGAGCAAACCCAAGGAGTATTCTGTTAGAGGGAGCCACACGTCACTAGTATCATATCTGAAGTTGGAGAGCAATTTTGTAAGACCAAACCCACAACCTAATGGGTCTGATCATACCTTCAGAGAGACAGTTACAGAATTAAATAGAGGACACCCAGCTGGTGCCTTCTGGAGAACGAGTATGTAGGGCTTATACCCCCATGTTTTTTTATGCCAACAATATTGTGTCGACTGAAAAGCAGAGTAAGAAAAATCACTTTGGGTGGATTTCTGTTTCTGTCTGTCAGGGTGGTGCCCTAAGAAGAGAGAGAAGATATTCCTATCACAGAAAACAGGACCCAAAGTACCTCAAAAATCAAGCAGTCAGCAATTAATGAAAACACAGTGTGATTGCCACTGAAATCCAACAAGCCAATTGGAACACTGCTGGCTCAGTCTGAGCCCTGTAGGTGGGATATTCATCTCTCTCCAGAGTGTGAGCTCAGCCAAGCACCGCATCACAAACTTACAGAACCGTGGTCAGTGGAGGCCCCCAAGTCTTTTTCCCATGGGCTGCTGTTGAACCATGTTAAACCATGTCTCTGAACTCTGGGCTGAGACTGGACTGTCCAACTTCCTGTTGTTCCCATTCTCTTTCCATCTGGCTCATCATCCTGCCTGACAGGATTGTTTGGAGTCCCAGCTCCATCTGTGTATATGCATTCTCCCTGTTTCATTTCCACCCAGATGATAATCATAACCCAGAGCCTGGCCACCAATACACACCCTGAGCAGGCACAGGCTGAAGCTGGTCCTCTGCCTGTCTTCAGACCCACAAAGAATCTACCCTGGTACTACAGTCTCCTCACCTCAGATGTCATCATGATGGTCCTTAGTGAACCAAGACATGCATCACCTCATGCTTGTATCTGATGCTAGATGGAAGAACTGAGATCCCATCCAGAAGACAAAACCTAAGCCTCACTGCTGAACTCTGCCATTGATGCCAGGGATCTAAGGAGGTCTTTCAAAGTTGCTGACAGGAACATTATGCCTATGTGGGCCAGCTTCTGAACACAACCACCACTCTCTGCAGAGGAAACATCTTCTGGATTGAGGGGACACTCCTGCAGGTAGAGTCCCCTAAATGAAGTCATGCCACAAATCCAGAAATGTTCAAGGACAGCAGAGAGAATCCCAGGCTTACAGTCAGCATCAAGTCAGAGACCTCTGGCCACTGAGCCTCTTGGCCAGGGTGGTACATGGGACTTTATGGTTTGTACATTTTAAGGCCCAGAAGGGACTTAAAGTAACTTAACACTATTCAAACACAGTGATGCCACACTTTCTTCCAGAAACCACAATGTGCATCTTGTTTCTTGAACCTGAAATGAAGATTTAAAAAAAAAAAAAAAAACCTTCCAGATAATTTTGGTTTTTAAGCAGGATTTCATCATTCTGAGACATTTAAGTATTTGGTGTCTGAAACTTCCTGATGAAATATAAAACACATTTGCTTTGGCAAGGCTGGGCCAGGAAGGCAGACAGAAGGATGTTTTCACATTTTTTTCTGATTTTTTGCAAATTAACTCTAGGGCCAGGCATGGTGATACATGCCTATAACCTAGCACTTGAGAAGCTGAGGCAGGAGGATCTGGGTTTGAGGCGATCCTGGTTTACACAGCAAAACCCTGTCTCAAATACAAAAATTAATTAGGAATTTTGCATACCATGTCTCTATTTACTGTCAAGGAACCATATCTCCCGGTACAGAGCAAGCTGTACCATAAGGCCTAACTTCTAGGTGCAATCTCAGCCAAAATACTAGTTTTACACTTGAGCTTCTTTCTATGTGTCATGTGTTTAGAAGTATGAGCAGCAAAGCAAGTAGGGAAGAGCCAAGTGGGTGTACCAGAGAGAAGGTTCTAGAACTGTTAATACTTTACATTAAGACTCTAGAAAATTGTTATTTAGATCTAATTACCATTTACATGCCTCTCTCTCTCTCTCTCTCTCACACACACACACACACTCACACGCACGCACACACACACGCGCACACACGCTCACACACACACACGCACACACACACGCACACACACACGCACACACTCACACACACACTCACACACACACACACTCACACACACACACACACACACACACACACACACCCTTCCTCAGCCCCGACAGTCAGGGTTCTGAGCAGTCAATGAGATCTTGCTGAAACACATTGTGCCTTTCAGTTTCCTAAAAGAAAAAAAGTTGAAAATGGGGTCTTTTACCCCTCAACTTTTTGAGCCCAGGGCTTCATACATACTTCTCTGATAACATAGTTCTTTCCCAGAAACCAACTCAAGCTACTGCCAACCCATCAGAGTCCATGAAGCCATTGTCTGCACAATCCCTCTGCTACAGGAGACCACTGGCATAGTGTGAGGATTATTTTAAGACTCACCTGTTGCTCCAAACTGAAATCCTCCCTGACAATACACAACCATACAACCATGATTCTCTTTTCCTGGGATCTGCCCCCGCTAATATTAATGAAGAGTCCATTTTTCAAGCCTTTAAAGTAAGCTGGCTTTTTTGGAAACAGCTGCAATTTAGAAAAATGCCACAAGGAAATGGCTATAAAATACCTGAGGAAACTCAAGGGCATCCAGTGAAGAGGGAAGAAACTCCTCAGGGCTGAGTCCTGGATACCTAACCCCTGGTTCCCTTCTTCCCTTTCTGTTCTCTCTTCCTGGCCCAGTTGCCCAAGTGAGGGAGACAACAACCCCTGTCAAGGAGGTCAATGGAGAAGGGGATGTGGGTCAGGGATAAAAAAATCTACTTGGGGTGAGTGCGATGAATGAGTGAGGGGACCAAGAGTTCCCTTCGTTCCAGCCTAAATCACTGCAACACCCTGACAAGAGACAAGAGTTCTGTGCTGAGGTGAAACATGATATGGGTCTGAGCAGGGAGACCACTCTACAGGCCCCAGAAGGACAGCTATGTGAAGAGACCATGCTACAGGGCCCAGAAGGAATGATGTGTGGAGCAGACCACTCTACAGGCCCTGACAGGAATTGTAAACCAAGGAGGAACCAAACATATGTCCCCGAATGAATTCCATGCTGAGGAAAACACACTTGCTTTTGGTTTTGGAATCTGCACTGTGACCCTAAAGTGAAACTTGTATTTTCCCACAACCTCTTTACCACAGACACTCCTCACTATCTCTCTGGCAAAGGGAAGGCATCTTTGCCTTTTAAGTGAAGTACAAATTACTATTTTCTTTTTATCAAAGTGGTGAGAAGGATCCCAAAAGGAAGGAATATATAAGTAATTATCGGGGTTTATAAGACCTATTATGTCACTCAATTAATATATATTCATTATAATCTCATATGGTGGCTCACAAATGCGATTCCAGCACTTGGGATCCTGAGACAGGAGGGTCAAGTCTGAGGCCAGCATGCGCTACAGAATGAGGCTGTGTCTTACAAAAAGACACAAGTAAATAAAAGATCACCCACCGGGTGTCTTCCGTGTGTTTAGCGGCATTTCTAACACTAACATTTGGAAAATCAACAAAGCAGACAATAGTCCTGAGGAGTTTAGAATCTAACTGGGCAGAGCAGAGAGTAACAGAGAAGCCAAATGCATATGAAGTCATATAGAAAAGTGCCAGGGACAGAGTGTCAATGGCCATTGTAAACAGAGTGGTCAAGGTCCAGGTAGATCAGAAGGCCCTAGGGAATCGCCTTTCATCTGAGTCTCTAAAATATAGGTGTATCTTGCTATTTTTCTTATATATCCCAATGTGCCTTGGCTCCGTGGGAAACTAGTTAGGTTCCCAAGAAGCAATAAGCTTGTGGTCAGTTCTATCTCCAGCACCAGCGGCCCTGACCAGGTTTAGATTTCTGCTCCTCAAGCCTCTGCCCACTACCTCTGCTGTCTGCCACATCTGCTATTCCTCTGCCTAGTGACCCACAGCCTCGTGCTGGTCACACCCTCATGACACAACCACGACACATGTATAAGACATGCCAACCAGCTCCTTGAAAACTGAGTAATTACCCACACATGGTGCTCTTTGTGGCCAACATGGAGACCATTACTGAGTGTCATGCAAACGTGCCCATAACCCTCATATAACCCCTCATGCATGAATCTGTGTTAACTTAGTAGCAAAAAAAGAAAGAGACAGAAGAAAAAAAAGAAAGAAAGAAAGCACTGTAGCTATTCTCCTTGGCAACAAAACACCTCCCAACCTGACAACATCCAGAAACCCACTGAGGACATATCCATGTTTATTCTGGGCCTTCCTCAGCCATGAAGGTTTATTGCTTTCAGGAAACAACATGTCTGTGTGGCTGAAACCAAGCAAGTGTTCAAAGTGAAGCAAGCCTCTGAAAGAAGGGAAGGACAGAAACCGGCTGTTTTGAACAGACTCTAAAAATCACTTATATTCACCATATGCCGGTTTGTTTTTCTAAGTTTTCAAGGCAGGAAGTATGCAGAGGAATGGCCAAACATGGATGTTCAAGCCTTCCAAAGCATTCTTAATCAATCAAAATGGTAGGGAGATAATGGTTTAGATTTGGGGTGTCTGTCCAGGTATAAACGGCAACACTCAGAGTTCCATGAACCTCAAAACTCTTAAGTTCTGTGAACCTTAAAGTTTGGCATAAAGTATAAAGGACTTCCTAAAGATAAAATGAGATGCTTTCATAATATACGAATATCCACCATTTGTAGCCCAATGGCTAGAAAGCCATACTTGTACATCAGCAATGTACAATGTCCTTGCTTAAAAGGACACTATGTTACAACACTATATATTCTGTTTAACCACAAAGAGGAGAAGAGGACAGCATGCTAACACTTGTGCTGATACTTTGTGTACCCTCTAAGAAATAAAGCTTGCCTAAAGACCAGACTGTAGAGCCATCCACAAGAGTCAGCCATAGAGGTCAGGCAGTGGTGCATACACCTTTAATCTCAGCACTAAGAAGGTTGAGACGGGAAGTGATATGGTTGGGCAGAGAAAAGAATATAAAATGGGAGGAGACAGGAATTTGCCTGAAGCTGAGGATACAGAAGCAGTCAGTCTGAGGATTCCTGGAGACAGGATCTTCCCCTTCCATCCAGAGGATTACATAGTATCAGAAATTTCTCTGGAGGCTTGATCCTTTGTCTCTCTGATCTTCAGGAAAGCTTTATTTCTTAGAGAATACACAAAATATAGTCCTTGGTTAGATTATATGTTAGAGGTAAAACACATATCTGGATGTAAATTGACATACTTTTACAGTTTAATTTTTAATTTCTTAATAATATATTTAAATTTCTTTTAGATCTTTGAAATAGAGTCATACTATGCTATATTTGTTGTGATGTGAAACTGTCGCTTAGTTTTAAAGCCCAAATAAACATTGCATTAAAGTCTACTGTCCAGGTATGTGGAAACTCAAATTCATAAACTAGACACTAGACAACTGCTGCAATTAGTGATGGGAACTCAGGTTCACAAAGGGCCAGCATAGACTGCAAGCCCAGGCCACCTCTGCAAGAAAGTGAGCATATGGATGACCACTCATCAATTTATATCCCCAGGATTTTTTCCAACATCGCTAAACAAGAAAAACAAAGCCAGCCAGACTCAACAGCCCCCCACGCAGGCAGGTAAGAAGATGGAAGGGGAGTCATGTTTCTTTACTGTGCTTTTGAATTATTAACATAATATTGTTGCCAATTTTTTTAATCCACTGATGAAAAACCAAACAAACTAAAAAGAAAACCTATGGTGCCTTTTGTCATGAGTCACTGCAGTTTCTTTAACGAATATCAGACCCAGAGGAGAAATACATAAATATCCTCCCTGCGTCAAAGGACTCTAAGTTGCAGCTAGACTAGGCTCAATGAAAGAACGCATAAAGTTAACTTCTAGACAAGGAGGTGAGGTGAGAGAGCTCCTGGGTTGCTTGCTCTCACTGCCTCCAGGATGACTTGGTGATCCCGAGGAGGCAGCTTGCATATTTTGAAAAATTGTATGTCCTCTTAAGATCTTGGGCTTCTCATTCATAAAACAGACTGAAAGCCATTCCACTTCCCACAGTTTCTGTGCTGCTAAAATTCACATGGGAGTGCTCCTTAAGCCAAGTGGGGCCATGCAGATGATCAGTGCTATGCTTATTGAGATCCTAGAGCTCCAAAAGTAAGTTTTTAATTTGCAAGTTAATGCAAGCATGCACCGAGTTCTTTCCATCACAGATGCTGTACTATCCGTGAGAGCAAACACCACACGCCATTGCTGTCAGGCTGCTCTCCATCTGAGTTTGACTGTAGATTGAGAGCCAAGCAAACAGTAGATTATGAAGTCACATGATACAAGCCATAGCATAGAGGAAAAGACAGGACAATTGGGTGGCACATGAGGATGTTGCAAAGGCAGTGGCCACCAAGGACAGATGTAAAGGACTAGAAGAAATCACCCAGAAAGACAGAGAGCATGTGGAGAAACAGAACCTTCTCTAAATAATGAGCAAAGGTAGGAAGCTGAAGAGAATAGGGCAATTTGGATGAATGGAGCACAGCTTGGCATATCTGGAGCACAGCCTGGCATAGCTGGAGCATGGTCCTGCATAGCCAGAGCACGGCCCTGAATAGCTGGAGCATGACCGTGCATAATTAGAGCATAGCCCTACATAGCTGGAGCACAGCCCTGCATAGCTGGAGCACAGCCCTGCATAGCTGGAGCACAGCCCTGCATAGCTGGAGCACAGCCTGCATAGCCAGAGCATAGCCCAGCATAACTGGAGCACAATCCTGCATAACTGAAGCATGACCTTGATAGCTTGAGCACAGGGTGTGGGAGATTATGTTGTTCCACTGTAAATAATTGTCCCACCAACTGGTTTAATAAAGAGCGCTGATTGGCCAAAGGCAGACAGAAAGTGTGGGCGGGGCTACCTGACTAGGAAAACTCTAGTAACAGGCAGAACAGAGCAGAATGCCAGAGAGAAACCAGAAGATGCAGAGGACAACTATGCTGCTCTAAGAAAAGGTACCGAGCCCCATGGCTGGACAGGATAAGAGACATGGGTTAGATTAAGGGTAAAGAGTTAGCAAGTTATATGCCTGGGTCTTATGTCGGTTAGCCTAAAACTATTGAAAGCATCTGTGTGTCTCTGTGGGTCTGTGGGCCTAAATCTTGAGGTTAGGCCCAAAAGTCCGGTCCAGAAACCTCTTACTACAACAGGGTATAAGAGAAATAAAGAGGGCATGATGAACCATCAGGGTCCTGAAAGAGAGTGATCAGCAGGTCATGAAATCCATGTTCTCCTTCAGAAGACTGGGGGAGGGGCATTAAGGAGTGAGATGATTATAGATGGAAGGAGGGATGAGTGACAGAGGCAGGGAAATCAGTCAAGAGACCAGAACAGGAGTGAATTCCTGACACCAACAACCAAGAGAGAGAAATGAGCCATAATGAAATATCTCAGAACACAGGGTACGAAAAAATCACCCCATTCTATATGACATACTGGGGGGAAACTGTAAATAAAACTGACCAGGAAGAAATGAAAGAATAGTTAACATTCGTCCCATAAAAAGAGTCAGATGAATTTTAGAGTGAACACCATAAAAGCTGCAAAATATCACTAATTCTTATCTTTTAAAAAAAATCCTCTCAGAGCAAAATAGAAGTATAAAAAACACCCAGTTATTCATTTTGTGACATCCAAATCTTGCTAACAAAACCAGACACAAGTGACATAAGAATGAAAATCTCATCTCAGTCATCCTCCTAGGAAAAAAGAATTCCTGACTAGAATGAATCAAACACTACAAAAAGAAGCCACAGATGGCAGAATGGACCAATGTACGGTGGCATATTCATAACCCAGAGGACAACAGAACAGTAAAAGTGAGTGAGCTCAGCTTCACATGTCGCTAGAGATAAAACTTAAAACCACAACACTGAGCAGGGCTCATCTGTATGATGTCATGCCTATAGAATCCAAAACAGAAATAACACCAACTAATATGTTGTTATAAACACACACAAGTGGCTAAACTCTAATGACAAGCAGAGGAATTGTGGCACAACCTTTACCTCTTGCTATGGTTACTTCAAAACAGAGAAGGATACAGTAAGAAAAGAACACTTGACTTCAGCGCTGACAAACTTCTCTTAACGACCCGTGGTGGGTACATGAGCAAGCATGAGATCATGGCGCCTGAGTTGCCACATGTATGGCTGTATAAGCTGGGCACTCCACAAATGTATATGGTCATGCTGTGGCTTGTGTACGAGCTCCTGTCTTTGAACACTTGGTCCCCAGATGATCATGCTGTTTGGAAAGCTTGTGGAGTCTTTCGAGGCAGAGCCTTGCTGGAGTAAGTATGTCATTGGAGGCAGAATTTGAGGTTTGATAGCCTGGTCCCATTTCCTGTTCACTTTCCCACTTCCTGACTGTGGATGCTGTGACAGGCTGGCCTCCATATCCTGCTGCCAAACCTTCCCCACCATGAAGAGTTCTATCTGCCCTGGACCTGTGAGCAAAACCAATTTCCCCTTAAGTTGCTTTTGCTAGTGTATTTTACCACAGCAAAAAGAAAGGTGATGATTGCCACCTTCCTTTAAACATCATATCACATAATTGATTTTGTGAATATATATGTGTATAGAAAATCAATTTTAACTAGGATTATATGTGCATACATAAATATTTGATATTAGATAAACAAAGGCCTTTGGGAGGAATGGCAAATTAGTCCATAAATTCTTTAGCACAATAGGTAAAATCAGGATGAAGTGGTGAACACGGATCTTTCCTATGCCTGTGTACCAAAATTAATTCCTTATGGATAATACATGTGATATAATATACATATGAGGAGAGAGAGAGAGAAAGATACAATAATTTTACCGTTTTCTAGAATTAAAAACTATGAAAGAAGACTCCACCACCAATCTAAACTGTTTTTCTACTGAAAGTTACTTTTCTTTCTGGAATTTCTAAACATATTTTTAATCACCAGTTGAAAGTATTTACCTGATATATCCAACACCACAACCTCAGGAGAGGTCCCATTGAGGGGCTTCTTTCAACACACGTTTCCATGGTTTTGAAGTATGCTCATGTATCTCATAAGGCTTTGTTAAACCCAGAATTTTCTTCACAACATCTTCATCCCACCAAAATGTGTGTCTCAGTCCATAGCTCTTCATTCCTGCCCAGTGAGTCCTTCTGTGACTTTCCCCACACTCACGTCAACTTTCTGCTGACCCCTCTTTCTTCCTCAGCAGCCCCATCCCCCTCTTTCTCCTTTGTTAACTTTTACATCTCCTACTCTGTGCTCTGGGTCCCTCAGGTTTTCCCCTCCGGCTTCCTACTCTGTGGTTTTCCACTGGATTTCCTTAGGCTCCTTCCTCGAATTTGCGTTGCAAAATAAAATCTCTTTTCATTTTTAGTGTAAGAAGGATGCTGGGGATGGAATGGAATCTCCTGAAAAGCTGGTTGTTCCTGGTTTGTTCTCTTTCCTCTGCCAGGATATGTAAGAGGCATCTGTCCTAGATGTGGAGCTTCGTAGCCCAGGGGCTCCTAGGGCCCAGACTTCTTTGCTTATTACTGTAACCAAATTCCTCATAAGAAGCAACCTAAGGAAGAGGACATTCACTGTGGCTCACAGTTTAAAGGGCACCGCCCATCACAGTGGAGAATTCAGGGTAGGGCAGCCCCATGGTGGGCAAAGGGCATGGCTAAGATTTCCCACTTCCCAATAAAACAGGAACTATAAAGCTTCAAACCCAAACCACTGTGGCCCACTAAAGTCATACAGCCTCCCCCAACAGAATTTTCAACTGAGAAACAAGTATTCAATCATATAAGACATAAATCATCACGCAATCAAAGCATATCTTAAGAATTAAACTCGGTACACAGATCATCTTCCACTGAGAAGGGACATGGGGCATTGTTAGTTGTGGTCCAGGTGGTGAGGAAACAGATGAGGAAATAAATATGCCTTCTCTTGCCAAGCAGCCACACACAGCATCCACCAGACACCCTGGGCAATCTAGTATTCGGAATGTGACCAATGTTCATTACGATGAACTTGGGGCATAAAATGAACATTTGATTTTCAAACAGTAAACAAAAGAGAGAAAAGAAATATAAATCATTTAGGGCTCTCGTGTTGGTTACATGTTAAAATAACATTTACGTGTAGTGTGGGCAGTAAAATAGAAACCTGACATTGACTTCTGTTTACCTGAATTTGTTTAATGCAGCTCCTGGAAGATTTACGGTTGTACGTGTGGGCTGTGGAGCTATCTTGTATTGACTAGCACTGTTCTGTGGGACACAGAGGTGGTTGATACCTGTCTGGTCTTTACAAAAAAAAAAAAAAAAAAGAATCTCACGGATCTAAGAGGGAAGTGTCTGTAATACCCCACTTACGGAGCTGAAGTTTGCAGTTCAAGACTGATAACTTTTTGGATTATCAGTTTTATTGAATTGAGACACTCTAGTGTGAGGGTGGGAAGGTGACTTTATATGTAAAGTACTTGCCACACAAACAAGAAGACCCGAGTTTGATTCCCAGTACTCATGTAAAAGCTGGGCATTGTGAGATGTGCCTGTAATTCTAGCACTGAGGAGACAGAGGCAGGAGGATTCCTGGGACTTATGGACCAGTCTAAAAAATTAGTGAGCCCAGATTTACTGAGAGATGTTGTCTCTCAAAATAATAAGAATAATAAAGTTGATAGTTGATGTTAAAAACACTTTTGGCCTCTACATATTTAAACTTATAAGGTCTCTCTCTCTCTCTCTCTCTCTCTCTCTCTCTCTCACACACACACACACACACACACACACACACACACAGAGAGAGAGAGAGAGAGAGAGAGAGAGAGAGAGAGAGAGAGAGAGAGAGAGAGAGAAACAGCAGAACACTAGCAGAGCACCTTTGAGTGTGTTAGGTGTTAGTAATGGTTTTCCAAAGAGAATTCATTGAGAAGATCTGCCCTGAACATGAGAGGCACCACTCTGTAGACAGAGGTTCAGGACCAAATGCCGGACTCTCCTTTCTAGGCTTCTTGTCCCACCCAGATGTGAGCAGGCAGCACTATACTCCTGCTGCCGTGCCTCCCCACCACGACTGACTTCCTTCTCCAATCATGAGCCAAAATAAACCTCCTCTCCCTCAAGCTGGTTCTCGTCATATATTTAATCACAGCAATGGAAAAACTCAGTGGGTTTAAAAATAACTGGGAGGGAACGGTCGTGAGGGGGTAGGGGAAGAACTGGAGGAGAGGAAATGGGAGGCCGACTTTGATCAAAAACATATTATATGCATTATGAAGCTTTAAAATAAAAACACAGTGTAACCAACACAGAGACTGAACAGGTGATAGGAAAGACCAGAGGGATGAAGAGGCACTCCAGGCTTAGATGCCCTGTCCAAGGGGTGATCCCACTACACCTCACTACCGGGTCAGACTGAAAATGACAACCAGTCTCGCACCAGTGTGAAAGACTTACTGTGAAACAATACGCTGCAAATTAACACCCCAAGCTCACATTGAACCTAGACGGCTATGCTATCCCACTCTCTGAACAAGACGACAGAACGCAGCACATCCAGCTGGACCAAGATGCTGAATGCAACACTGTGCATTTAGGAAGCTGCTGAGTGTAATTCGGTGTGATTGTAGTTACATCTTTTACCTAGATTATGTCTGACAGTTATTGCAAACCTGCCCTGTTTCTAATAAGCCACTAGTCACAGCTAAGAACACCATAGCCATCGGCTGTAGATCGGAGTAAGTGCATTATGAGTGAATAACAAACCTTCTTTGGAGGAAAGCAGTCCCTGACCCTCCTTAAAGGCAGGTTTGCTCTAAACTATCTAATTGTTCAGAAGGAGAAAGTGTCTCCCCTCAAAGCCTTGCCTGCATCCACTCAGAGGTATGTGACAGGTTGTAAAACAGAGGTATTTTCTGCCTGGCTTAGCCGGAACTCCAGACTATGAGGGAAAAACCATACTCAGAGAGGAAGGGAAGAAAAAGAAACGGGAGGGAGCCCATCATGGGTGTCTAGGTGTACTTCAAGAAGTCACAGAGAAAATAGGCATTTTACTCCTCAGGCTCACTGTGAGGAAAGTGGAAAGGCAGCGACCACATTAGCAGAGCCCATCACATCAGATCCTGGCTCAAAAGACAGGCACCACAGCTCATCTGAACAGCTCCAGCAGCCCTGAGAGGCACTAGAAATGATCTCTAGTACGTTTTAAAATGAAGGCAGAAAACCCGAGGCCCCAGAGGTAAAGATGCCTGAGTGCTATCTAATAAGAAACAGAGGCTGCCAGGAAGCCCATTCATTTCCTTTTCATAAAGCCACACAGGGTGCAGGATAAATTTGCTAGGGAAGGAGAAAAGACTAAACATTTAGAATGAAATATTGAGGAATCAGTGTGGCATCACGTTAAGGGATTTTTTTAAAAAATGACACACAAGGCAAAATATGAAAGACAAGGTGGGTAATCCCTCATGCACTCCTTCAGCAAACATTTTTGAATAGCTGCCACATGCCACAGGTTAGGCACCTGATACATCAGTGAAAAACAGGGATTCAAAATCCCTGATGACCCTGTAGAAAGAAACTACACTAAAATCCTAATGGTTGTTTTTGTACAACGTAAAATGTTCAAAAATATAGGCTGTAATATGAGAAAAGATATAAAGTCAGGATAATGTTAGTTTATTAACGTTAACTACTGATAAAAAGGCATAAACAGCATTCATGGGAGATAGAAGTCAAAAGCTACAATGTAGCAATATGTAATGAAATACAGATAGTAGCACAGGAAGGATTGCCATCTTAGAACTATGTAATGGGAACATGAGACACAATATGGTACTGTGTCAGAGACTATTTAGCCATGTCAGTGGGACCCTTTATTTAGCAGATAGACCACAAATTTGTATCACAATGTTGCACATTTGTATTTGTGATAACTAGTAAGGTTTAATCATGTTGCCTGCCAATTCCACTCCTTAGATTAGATCTTAGAGAGATTATGCATACAAAGATGTTCAGAATTGTTTGCAAAAGTAAATTAGAAAGAACTTAGCTGAGGAGGCCAAAAGGAAAATAAAAATAAGTTTAGATATCCGTGTGCTGCAAAATAACATGTGAATAAAGATTACTTAAAACTGTATTTGTTAATATGTATGGACCGTCTGAGCAAAAACAAAAAACATCGAATTGCAGAATACTGTCATATAATTCCATGTATTCTATTTCTATAAGGTTTTAAAAGTATAAAACATCTGTACATGGGGTTTTTCTGGCTTGTAGCAAATGTTAAAAATTAAAGAAAAGAAATAAAAACTCAAAGTTTAAAATAATCATATCCTCTAGGAACCTAGACAGAGAAAGAAGATAATGCAGAGAAGTGTAGCATGAGGGTGTAGTATACTGCTATTTGATCTGATTTAATTATTATATATGTATTAATTAATATATATATACTGTTTGTGTGTGTGTGTGTGTGTGTGTATGTATGTGTGTGTGTGTACCACATAAGTGTAGTGCCCACAGAGGCCAGACAAGTGTGTTAGAATTCCTGGAACTGAGTGGTTGTGACTCATCATGTACTTACTGAAACCCTGGACCCAGGGAATAGCTAGGAAATCTCTCCAGTACCTGCCCTAATTCTTAAAAGAATTACATAATTATTCTCTTCACAATAAAAGTTTACATCATTTCCATAGTAAGCCAATTTAGAAAACTAAGGCAGCATTTCAAAAACAGAACAGCTATGAGGCGTGGGCAAGGATGCTCAAAAGATAAAGTAATGCCATCTTTAATGACTTGTGATTTAGCACTTATTACAATTATTGCTTTGGATTTCAAATATATCATGAAGTTCTGAGATGGACCAGCAGCATAAAGTTTATAGCCTGGAACTTGTACTGCCTGAGATTATTACTGCATGACAGAGGAATTTTATATAGTTTTCCTAAAAGCAGAATAAGAACCCCACTGAAATCATAGTAAACTGTTCTGGTAGCCAAAGGGTAACCCAGGCTTTTAAGCTATCTTGCAGCAAAACCCAGAACTAATTCCATAGTCTCCTACGGAGATGCCCATTCAGGGAAAGCTTGGTTTTGAACACATGGCATGGGTGTGGAAGGGCCACGAGGTAGTCAGCTGAACAAGTACTGATGGGGACTGAGACACAGAACAGACTGCCAACTCACCTGAACTTCTTCCAGGAAGATGGTGAGTTACAAATGAATCCTACTGTGTCTCAGGACCTGTGCTGGACATCCCTGCCCAGAGTCCAAGGGTGAAGAAGGAAAGTCAGTTAAAGTCCAATGAGGCAGAGAAGGAATTCCTGCGTACAGAGAAAGAACTCACTTGCAAGGTAGAATACTTGAGGTTAGTGTTATCAACTTGACAGGATCTGGAATGACAGGGAGACAAACCTCCAAGCATTCCTCTGAAGGATTGTTTGGTCCCTGGGCATGCTTGTAAGGTGTTGCCTCGACTAGGTTAATTGATGAGGGCTGTCTTGGTTAGGCTTTTCCATTGCTGAGATACAACGCCATGACTGCACCAACTCTTATAAATGAAAATGTTTCATTAGGTGGCTTGCTAACAATTCAGAGGTTCAGTCCATTATCTTCATGGCGGAGCATGGTGGTGTGCAGGCAGACATGGTGCTGGCTACATCTTGATGAGGAGGCAATGGTGAATGGACTGTGATAGTGAGTGAAGCTGGAGCAAAGGAGACCTCAAAGCCCACAGTGACACACTTCCTTCAACAAGGCCACACCTCCCAATAGTACCACTCCCTACGAGCACATGGGGGCCGATAGCATTCAAACTACCTCAAGACCTTCGTCTTCACTTTCACCTGAGGCAGGAATCCTGGATGGTAAAGATGGGGGAGTGAGCTGAGCACTGTGTCCGTTATTTTCTCCATCTTGACGGTGGGTGCAGTGTGACCAGCTGTGTGAGGCTCCACCCACTTGACCCCCTCACCGTGGTGAACGGCACCCTTGACCTGGAGCCAGAATCAACTCTTTCTCCCGAAAGTTGCTTCCATCTCAATGTTTAGTAACAGGATCGCAGAAGAACTAAGATGAACAGGAGGGGGGAATTCCTGGTGGTGGAAAGAGCTGGAAAGTCTTTGTAGATGGCTTACATCTTCAGGGATATCAGGGATCAGAAGGAGGGGGACAGAAGGCACCATGGGGGTGTGGGTTCTCCATCCACACCGCTCACCGGAAACAGTAATTCCTGCTCAAGGGCGGAGCAGGGACTCAGAGCCACGCCTCCAGACTGTTACAAACCCAGGTCTGAGGAAGCATGCTGCTCACATCTCACTAATGCTTTAAATGGAATGTGTGGTCAAATTCCAAATAATTCCAAGTTCGTATCCTGGTGCATATCAACCCCCAGAAAAGATCAGGTATGTTTTAAAGTCATTTTTCCTCCACCATGAGGCAACTGGTCCATCTGAAAGCAGCCTTTAGAGCCGTGGGTCTCAACCTTCCTAATGCCTCCACCCCTTAACATAGCTCATGTTGTGGTGACCCCCAACCATGGAATTATTTGTGTTGCTACATCATAACTGTAATTTGCTGCTGTTATGAATTGTAACTGAAATACCTGATATGTAACCCTTGTGAAAGGGTCTTTCAAGCCCCAAAGTAGTCACAACCTACAGGTTGAGAACCACTGCTAGAGAGACGTGGAGAGGCTGTGAATGAGAAGCAAACTGTATCTCTTTACGAGTTAGAAACAATGTTTTTGTAAGTGAAGAAATAAAAATAGTTCACTTCTAAGAAAGCCAACATTTTTACAAAAGCCGTTAGATGACATCTGTTCACTTATGGAAAATCTGAGGTAAACAGCATAATCCAGGCCAAGCCAAGGGAAACACCAATTAGTATTATTTAGACTACCACACTGCCATACTCCCCCGTACAGTAAACAAACACCAAATCCCTCTCCAGTTTAACACTGCTGCTCACTAAAAACACACCAACTTCTTTTTTTCTTCCAGGATATTGGTCAGTTCAGGAGGCACACATCTGAGACGTCAGTTTCCTCTGGGTAAATTCAGCATGAAACTGTTAAAAGCAAAGTTCCAGAAGCGAAGAACCTCTAAATTGAAATGTTGTTCCATTCTGAGAAGTATGATAGACACTCACACAGCCCTGAGCACTCTATTGCCCAAAATAAGATTCGCCCCTCCACCCAGAGCACACACACCGCACCTCGTGTGTCATTCAGCGCCTCTCAGGTATCACATGGGGGAGTGTGGAATTCAATGCTGTTTCAAGTGACCCTTCAGTAGGAGTCCAGTGCTGTGCCCATGCCTATGTAATTAATCTCACTTCCTTTATGTGGGCTTTATATCAACTAGATCATCCCAAGAATCAATATTTTGAGAGACAAAGAGACCAACTTCACCTAACTTCTATAAGAATAACTTTATTGAGGGTCATTGCTTCTTTCCAAGTGTGCACTCTATAAATTGAACTTTATCATGGGCATACATACACTGGGCGGGGTCAGAGGGGTCCACAGAGCTACTTCGTATATATTGAGTTTGACATTGTCTACAGCTTTAGGCATCCACAAGATACTGAAATGCATTCTCCATGGCCATGGGAGCACAGGGCGGCACATAACGTATTTAGTACCAATACTGGTAAGCTCCTTTGACAGAGTTGACATTTATCAGTGAAAGACGTTTATCAGGGAGAATAAAGTGGAATGGTGAGTGACAGAGATGGGAATAAAGGAAAATGTGTGGAAGGAAGGGGCATGCACAGCTGCTAAACATGGGCCCTGATGCCACATGCTGTACAGAGCAAAGTCTGTAACTTCCATTCAAAATGCCCTAAGTGTGCAGACCAAAACCAAAGCCTAGTCATGTCCTAGGGGAAGTACAAGATGCCTCAAAGAAATAGAAAAGGCATGTTATATTATGGACACAATAGGTGAATAGACTTTCATGCTTCTTCCCTTTAGGTCACAGGTTCTTGGCCTTCCTAATGCTGTGACTCTCTAAAGCAGTTCCTCAGGCTGCGGAGACCCAGCCATAACATTTTTCTGTTGCTAGTTCATAACTGTAATTTTTCTACTGTTGTGAATCGTAATGTAAATACCTGAAATGCAGAATTTTGATGTGCGACCCTCCAAAGGGATCTTATTGAGAACCACAGCTAAAGTACAACTCTGGGTATAGTGCAGCACAGTGTAGCACAGTTAGCAAATACAGCTAACTGAAGGGTAGAAAGAAGAAGGCAGACTGAACAGAATCCTCAAGACTTGGGGGATAGTATTTTGGTGGGTTCTCTGAGTTTTCTCTTTTCACAGTTGGTGTTTTTGGTTTTATTCTTCGTTTGCCTGTTAGTTTTATTATTCGTGATTTTGTTTTGTGTTGGGTTGGGTTCTTTTGGCAAGGCAGATCTTGTTATGTAGTTCTGGTTGGCCTTGAACTCAGAATGATCCACTTACCTCTGCCTCCCAAATTCTGGAATTAAAGGCTTTTTTCTCCATGTCGTCCGAGCTGAGTGCTACAGAACCCTGCTACTCAGAAATGTCACTAACCACAACAGAGGACAGAAGAGAAGAAATCAGGGGAAGGATGCTTCCTCTAGTTGAAGAGCCCAGGGAACTAGCCCAGCAAGATAGAAATCTTTTATGCCCAAAACCACCCGAGCTAAGTGAAACCATGGTCACCTCTCCATCACCACCAGCTGTAGCAGTGCCAGAGAGCCTTGGTTCCCCAGTGAGGGAAGGGGAACAGTCCAGGCATAATCCCTAGTTACTGGTGTGGCAACATATCTGCTTGACATGCTGCTGTGGCTGGGCCCCTGCCTACCAGTGGCTGGTGTAGCTTTCCTATCCAAGTAGAACCTGGAAAGAATGGGGTTGGAGGGGAGGGGGGTGCTGTAGAAGGAACTTACCTGGAAAGTCCTACACAGATCCCCACCCAGCCCACAAATGAAGCTGGATGTGAATGAACAGTTTCAAGAGATTTAGAGTGAACCACAGTATGGAACACCACTGAAAATGGAGGAGACAACCCAAAGAGTACTATGTGGAATCTACAAATTTAACTGTTCTTATAACCATAACCCACAAGAGCAGTGAAAGCCTGTGCACTAAATCTAGACAGAGCCTCCGGCTGTCGAGATACAGCACAGCAGGCACTAAACCTAAACAGAGCTGATGGCCAGTAAGACAAAAGACAGGCTGAAATTAAACCAAGCAGGAGACGGAGTCTCATCACGTAATCTCCAAAATATGATTGAACAACCACTTCCTATATGACAAACAAGCAAAGTCCTAATGTAAATTTTAAAAACTAATCAACAGATGTTGAGTGACTAAGAGTTCACATATCTGTAAATACCCTTAGGGCAAATGAGGAAGATAAAAAATACCAAAAGGAAAAGAGAAGGTATAATGAACTAAAAAGGAATTATACAACAGAAAATACAGTACCTTAATCTTTTTTTTAAAGCCGCTCCTAGATTTTCTTTTTGCCACTCTAAATTGGAAGATGAGCAAAGTCTAAGAAAGATAAATGACCCAGTCTAAATAACAGAAATTCAACTGAACATGGGGACATGGAGACCTCCTGGACAATCACAGAAAATGGCAGACTTCAAGGTCCAAGGAGGAAGAGAAGCAGTGAAGACAGGGGAAGATGACTGAAGAAATTAATGCTGGAATATTTAAGGGAAATACCTACAAATGAAGAGACAAAAGGAGACACATGACAGACATGTGAAATCTAAAGACAAAGACCCCAAAAATGAGCTAGAGAGAAACCATTTTCCATCTACTTGGAAAACAGCCTGGAAGAGGATGACCAGCTGAGTTCTGGTCTGAAACCACAGAGGTCAGAGGGGGAAGCAATGATTCAAATGCTCAGAAGAAAGGGCACTAACCAAGCACACAGTCTCTACTCAGTAAACCCTTCCCAAGTCAGGCCATTCTATGTGAAGCAAGACAAAGAATTTATCCAAAGAACCTGGCATCAAGGAAAGACAAAATAACATAATTTAAAAAGGAAGGAAGGAAGGAAGGAAAAAAGGAAGGAAGGACACTGTAACCAAAGAGGACTTCAAACTCCAGAAGGGAAGGAAAACTCACACAGTGAGCAAACCTAGGGGTGAGGGCAATAGAATCGTCTTCTAATGAAGGTCTTCATAAATGTTCTATGGTTGACATGAAAACTGTATCATATGATATGATGTTCAACATATTTAAGATAGGGGAGAGAGTTGGAAAATCTAAATCAAGATAAGGTTTGTACATTTCACTACAAGGGGCAACATGTTGGCATCAGTAGATGGTGATAAAATAGGAGTCAGGACAGAAGGGGACAGAAATCAGAGAGACCTATGGACAATTCACCATGGAAAAATATTCTGATGACTCACAGGGAGGAAGGAGAAACAATAATGGTAGAGATGAAGATAGCATAAATAATAAAATGTCCAACTCCAGCCCTCAGATACTCAACATAGCGGGTCAAAAGACATCAGGTACACCAGTAAACTTCATAGAACCTAGCAGGATGGGGTTTTTTAATGACCCAACTATATATTATCTATAAGAAACTCACTCTGTATATAATAATAATAGCAGGATGAAAGCAACATGACAAAAAATATACATCTACTAAGCTCATAAGATAATTGACAGCAATTTCTACAGGTAGGACTTTATTAACAGAAGACAAGGTGAGCTTCAGATCAAAGAATATTATGAGGGCTCCGGAGAACAATTCCACCAAGAACAGGAAGGAATTCTCAATGTGTGTGTGCCAAGCAGCAGAACTAAAAACACTCAAAGTTGATTGATTGCAAGAAATTGCAGACTTACGCTGTAGAGCTGGACTGAGGGGTTCATCGGCTCTCTCAGAAACGGGGTGAAGAAAACACGCAATCTTAAAAGACATGAATTGGAGAATGTGTCAGGGGCAAAGCCTGCGGGGTCCCTGTGTGCTCAGTCATAGATTCTTCTCTGTATTCTCCTGGATCACAAGGTGGGGTAACAAGAAGCAGTTTTAGCTTCTCAGTGTGCTAAGATTTCCTTTAGAGATGCTCTAAATATGTGCTCATGGTCTGTTGCGCAAGTTTTAAATCAGAAATTGTCAATCAATGCATTTGCTAACTGGGCTTCAAAATAATGTGTCGATCCCAGTCTTAGACAGCAAAACCGAGTTCTGAGCACAGTGAGTGCTTCCACATGACACTTTAAAAGGCCTACGCCCTGTGTGCCATGCATCTTTTGAAGGACAAGCCTGCTTTGTTATTCCTAGAGTGGAAAAACCCTGTTAAAGCTATCTAGGACATGGCTCTGGTGCTGGCTAGGGAAGTTTCTTTGGAGCCAAGGGTTACTTAACACACTCTGAGTCCTGGGATGGACATCACAGAGTATCATCTGACAACACAGAGAAAACCCAATAACGGAGCCAACAGGCCACCTCCCTGTCCTGTTCCTCTCAAGGGACTACAGTGCTGTACTGAGGAAGAGTCCATTGTTAGCTAAGTACATCGTCGGTTTTACTCAGCATGTGCACAGATATGCCTGAGTGTCTGTTCCGTATGTTTGTCAGCAGAACTATGTAATCAATAGTAGTGAATTCGTCCCACAATGGAGCTTAGGTTCATTGTTCTCTTTGCAAAAGTGTTTGGTAATCTTTGAGTTGCCCGAATCTAAGTCCATTTAGAAAACCCATCAGCCATCAGCCATCTTAGGCCAGTTTCACAGTGGGAAACACTGAGGAAAATAGATCCTCCCACAATATAACTGAACAGAGCTTGCTACAGTGTAGCCACCAGCCGCTCCATGCTTCCCTTCCCTGCTCAGGGCATGGAAATGCTTTCCTGGCTCCGATGCTAGAAGCTGTTAATGCATCCCAGAAAGTGTTTATAGAACATTCAGCACAAGTGCTCTGCCTCCAGACTTGTGAACGGTGATGCCTGCCATATGCTAGGCCTCCCAAGAATGGGAAGGAAGGCTCCAGGGTCAGGCAAAAGCCATCAGGCTACCATCAAAGGTAAAGGTCACAGAACCTGTCCTGAGAAGTGAGGCCACTGTGTGGACCCCCGTGTGCAAAACAAGGTATGAACGGCCTGATTCCATGATGAAGCCATGGCTGGAGGCGAGAGTTCCTTACAGTTGTGCCCCTAACCAGGGCCCTGTGGATGTCCTGCCATGTCCATGTGAAGCACTTGCTCTGGAAGGAATTTGGTTTGAGTGTCCACAGGGTATTGAATATTTTGCTCTGCCCTCCCCATGTACCTCAGTCTTTCAATATGAGCAAACAGTGGCCATGAAATAGGCAATCTTTCCTCCAGGACAGCCCTGCCAAGGACACATGGGCTGGATTTTTCTACAACCTTCTTCAGTTTTCAGGCCCAGCAAATGAATGGGCCATCTGTTGACATCATAAAAAAATAAATAAATAAAAAATAAAAACAAACAAAAAAACCCCACAATCTTGCAAGAAGAAAGACATTTGCAGGCCATATCTTCACACCAGCAAAAAATCCCCACAATGTTATTTTTCAAGTATTATAGACCCACCCCAGTACCAGCAAGTTTTGCTTTTAACTATACCATATCTTCCTTTCTTTATATAGTATTTTTGAACTCTGGCATGTTATGGTGTCTCTTTCATAAATTACATGTTCAGAAGATCCATTTTATAAGCACACTGGCCCCTAGAGCTCCACACCATGGAAGCAGAGACAATGGCTCAGTGGCCAAGCACTTGCCTCATAAGTTTGAATGTCTGGAACTCATGTGAAGCCAGATGCACCATCTCATCATCACATGTCTATAACTGCAGAGCTCCTACAGCAAGATAGGAGGTGGAGAAAAGGAAATTTCCAGAATCTCTGAGGCTACATAGCCTGGCAAAACCAGAGATCAGCAAAGAGACCCTGCCTCAAACAATGTAGACAGTAAAGATGGCAGGGGAAGTTGTCCCCTCACATCCACACACATGTCATAATATGTGACACCCACAACTACATGCACAGCACACACAGCATATACACACACACACATACAGCATACACAAACATACACACACAGCATACACACACACATACAGCATACACACACATACAACATACACACACAGCATACATACACACACACATACAGCATACACACATACAGCATACACACACATACAGCATACACACACATACAGCATACACACACATACAGCATACACACACAGCATACATACACACACACATACAGCATACACACATACAACATACACACACAGCATACATACACACACAGCATACATACACACACACATACAGCATACACACATACAGCATACACACACATACAGCATACACACACGCATACAACATACACACACAGCATACATACATATACATGTACAGAAAACAAAAATAAAACCTTTCTCACTCTGATGATAACAACAGCTGATTCTATGTGGATTTGAGGGTGACGGAGATGAAAATGTCCACACTAAAAGCTCTCGGAACATGATAACAAAGCTCTCTAGGACTACTAGTGACCAATTTCATAATAAAGAGAGTTTTAGGAATAAAGATGCCTCATGGTCAATTAATAGAAATTCTGAAACAACTACTAAGCAGTACAGAAACATGTCAGCAGAACGGGATTAGGAATTCTGTCTTAACAAACAGTGAGGTCTATCATTCCCCTTAAGCAGAGCATTGTCTTTTTTCATGAAGAAAAAGGAGGAGGAGGAGGAGGAGGAGGAGGAGGAGGAGGAGGAGGAAGAGGTCAGGCCAGCAAATCCTAAGAGTAGACACAAGGAAGTAGGAGACAGATCGCTCCTCAGTGTGAGAGCACAAAGGAGGGAGGGAGGAGGGAAGGAGGGAGGAAGGGAAGAAGGGAGGAGGGAGGGAAGGAGGGAGGGAACAAAGAAGGGAGGGAGGAAGGGAAGGAGGGAGGGAACAAAGAAGGGAGGGAGGGAGGGAGGAGAAAACATCCTGAAGAAATGGGGAGAGAACCCCCTTCTGTAACTCAGGGATGTAACTAAATGTGAAATACAATTATTTATAAAACGCCAAATTTGCAAATACCTTCAGGGTACAAATGACATTAAACCTTTTCATACAACTCAAAAATTAAAACATCAAGACCATATCCTCAAAAGAGGAAATAAATCTGAAATCCAAAGCAAGATAACTTAATAGTTTGGAAAAATTAAAAATTATTCTCCTTTGCCCTATCCTGGCAGCTGATTAATTTTTGGTCAAATGAAAGTCTCTAGGGCACAAAAAATGCCCAACTTTATCTGTGAAGCACAAGAAATTAATTACTTGTGTAAATTAATAACTATAGGAAAATTGGTTGTCTGGCTAGAGGGGCAGCTGAGAGGTTAAGAGAACTTGTTGTCCTTTCAGGAGATCAGTTCCCAGCACCAGCATGAGAATATCACAACCTCCTGTAGCTCCAGTTCCAGGGCATCTGCCACTGTCATTTGGCCTGTGAGCACCTGCACGTGCGCACACACACACACACACACACACACACACACACACACACACACACACACACACGCATGCATGCGTGCATACACCATGCACACTCACATACACACAGAAAGAGGGGAGAGGGAGAGAGGGAGAGTTAAAGAAAGAAAGAAAAAAGAAAAAAGAAGATGAATTGCCAAAGAAAGTTCCCTAAAACATCCTGTGTCCCTTTCCTTTGTTGGAAAGTTCTTTCAAACTTTCAAGGAACTGGTTGTTTCTCTCTTCTTAAGCTGACTGGAGAAAAAAAGAAAAAAATAATGAAAAGTATGCTCCTGCTCGTGTATGAGGTTAGTAAACCCTTGATATAAAAACCTGGAAAAGGCAGTGTGAACTAGTATCTCTACGGCTTCAGATGCAGCAATTTTCAATAAAATATCTCTAAACCAAATACAGATGAACATTAAATCCACAATATCCCATATCCCCAGAACATAAGAAGAGAGATTCACTATTAGAAAACCTATTAATATCAGTCTGTATGTTACAGAAAAGTTTAAAAGAAATGATGTGATTATCTAAACAGCGCTGAAGATTTCCGATGAAGGAGCGTGCTAGGAATTCCAGTTTTACACGCCCACCATGGGCAACAGGTGCTTCTCTTACAACTAAGTGGTGATCTGTCAAAATCAGGATTCATCCTAGAATCTGAAACCAATGGCTGATTGCAACACACATGTAAACAGACAATGGGGCCAATTAACAAGAACAGAACAGTGTGAACAGAGCCTACAGGCAGGCCATGAGATTAACTGGTTAGGTCTTAATCAGCCAGCCACTTGTTCATGAAATCATCTGAACTGTAGTGAAATAGAATGGGAAAGACCAGAAAAATATCAAAGTAAATTACTCATAAAAAATGGAAGCATTTTCAAAAATCTTTTAAGTAATACGAAAAAAGTATTTACTTAGGAGGTCAAAGGCATTGCCTCTTGTGGGTGATAATGAAGAGTCTAAACAAACAGCACATTTGACCCAGAGGGCTTACATAAATTGTCTTCTGCATTTTTACTGCTACAAGATTTGTTTAAGATCAGCGTTTAGGTCACTCATGAGACAGGAGGAAGGGCACAAAGCTTCCATCTGTCTATCTCATGATAAAAGGCTCAGGTAGATCACAAGGAAATTCCTGACTACGATCACTGTCTACTTTTGCCAAAACTGGCAGTATTAATTTCTGAAAATCTTGAAAATGTGGTTATGAAATGATGCTTCTTGGAGCTCAGTGACAAACCCTGCTCTGCCACAATAACAATATTAAGCTATTTTCTGAAATTGTATAGTATTTACTTCTCCCTTTTTCTCCATACACAGTCTCTCAGAGAGGAGCTCACTGAGTTGAGCTTGATTATAGGACAGTTTTGCGCTTAAGTGTCCTGGGTAGCTTCAATTGCAGCTTGATGTATCTGGGAAGAGGGAACCTCCACTGCAGAATTGTCTAAGTACGGTTGGCCTGTGGTCATGTCTGTGAGCCAGTTCCTTGATTGTTACTTGATGCACAAGGACCCAGCCTATCATTGGGAGGTACCATCCTGGCGGGCCTGGGCTGTGTAAGAAAGGTAGCTGAACCAGTGAGTAGACAGTGTTTCTCTATGCTCTGTGTTCCAGGTCTGGCATCCAGGCTCCTGCTGTGAGTTGCTACCCTGATCTTCCTCCATTATGAACTACTATGACCTGGAGGTGTAAGAGGAAATAACATGTTCACACCCAAGTTGCCTTTGGTCAATGTCACAGAAACAGAAAGCAAATTAGGACAGCCTGTGGGGTTACTTCCCTAGTCCCTGCTTTTCGCTCCAGTTAAGTGACATCTGCAGAAATGCCATTTGCAGAAACCTGACAGATTAGTGTACATTCCCATCATCACCAAGAAATGGTTGGCCCGCTGGTCCCAAGAGAAGGGATGCATGAAGAAAAGCCCCATTAAAGAAGAAGAACGTCCATCACAACAGAACCCTGATGAAATCAAGGTGCACAGATGTTTAAAATAAAAAGAAACCCTACAAAAATGTAGGTAAAGAATGGTATTATGGTTTGGATATGAAATATCCCCTAAGGTTCATGTGTTGATGCCTTGATCACCAGACAGCAATTCAGAGGTGGGCCTTCTTGCAGTTATCAGATAGTGGTGACTCTGAGTGCATCAGCAGGTTAATGTAGGGAGAGATTCATAATTTGGTGCCATTATTTTGAATTCATGAATCCTTAGGAGGTGGGGCCTAACTGAAGAAAGCAGGTCATTGGAATGTCCTGGAAGCACATATCTTGTTCATCCCGCCCAACCCAGCTTCCTGGTCACTGTGAAGTGAGCAGCTTCTTCCACCTCGCATTCCCACATTGATATCCTGTGTCACCTCAGCTCCAAAGCAATAGAGTCATCTGACCTTGAGCAAAAAGCCTTTAAAGCCATGAGCCAGTGTACATCTCTTCTCTTGTAAGCTGATTTTTTTCTCCACATTTACATTTTCCTTTTATTCTCAGCAATAAAGACATAAAATGAACCCCTAACCTAATATATCATGAAAAGACACCTCTCCCTCCCCACCCCATTCCTTCCATCCACTCTCACCTCCAACATGGTCCCTTGGTGGCAGATCATACTGTACACCTAGCCAAAAGAAGCTGCCACAAGGTCTCCCCTTCCAGTCCATGAAACCTGCCATTTTTGGCTTCAATCTGGAGCCTCTCTGGAGACAGTAACCACTTCTTCCAAGAACCACGCTTGTTTCCCAGTTTTACCCAATAATTGACAAGCCTGGATTTATCAAATCTCCCAGAAGAGAAGTCTTGCTACAGGAAACTAAGCATGCTACAAAGCAGCCACAACTTTCCAAGTGTGTATAAGCACAGGAGGAGGCTGAGAGACTAAACAATCAAACAGAAACTGAAATGTTTCAATATTTAAAAAGAAAATAAGACCAGAAAAAAACTAGGTGTGCATGTATTTCTTCTCAATATGATATTATTTCTAAATATGACACAAAGGTAGAGAGCTCAAAAGAGATTCTTGGAGCAGACTACTTGAAAAGTTTCAATGTTGGTACATCAAAACCATGTATAAAAATATAAATGATGTCTTAGGGTTTCTGTTGCTGTGAAGAGACACCATGACCATGGCAATTTTTATAAAGGAAAAATACTTAATTGGAGTGACTTACATTTTCAGAGGTTTAGCCCATTATTATCATGGCAGAATGCATGCAGACAAGATACTGGCTATGCCTTGACTGGGAGGCAACAGGAAGTGGACTGAGACGCTGGAAATGGCTTGAGCATATAAAAGCCTGCTGGCCAGTGACATACTCCTTCCAACAGGACCACACCCACTCCAAAGTCACACCTCCTAATAGTGCCACTCACTTTGGAGGCCATTTTCTTTCATACCACCACAAACGACAAAATTGGGAAAATACTTGCAATATGTAAAGGATAAATGGTTAATCGTTCATGGAGAGTAGTCTGGTGATATATTGTATATTTAATAAAAATAGTTTAGAATATCAGAAGGCAGAGCCACCCACAGAACCAAGCCATGAAGGTCAGAGAGTGGTGACCCATGCCTTTAATCCTATCACTTGGGAAGCAGAGATCTGTCTGGATCTTTGTGAGCCTAACAGAGCCAGGAGTTGTTGGCACACAACCTTAATCTGAGTTCTAGGAATGTTTAACCAGGAAGTGAGATAGCTTCTTGGGGAGGGAAGTTCAGCTGGGCCTGCCTCTTCCTTTTTAGGCCGAGGATGCAGAGGCTTTGTGGAGACGGGCCTGAAGAGTTGTCTGAGTGACAAGTGGCTCTCTGATATTTCACCTTTCCCCCAATATCTGGCTCTGGGTTTTTATTATAATACCAAGTAGAATTCATTCAATAGAATTACTTATAAATTGATGAGAAATACACAATAAAAAAAGAGAGAACTTGGAGATTAAATTTTATTTTTCTATCTTGCATGTCTTGCGTGGGTGTTGCATATAAATCTCTGTGTGTGCATGTTTGTGTATGTAGATGGAGGCCAGAGATCATATCTTCCTTAATCATTTTCACCTTAATTTTTGAGGACAAAGTCTCTCACTAAACCTGGAATCCACCAAATGGCAGGACTAGCCAGCCGGTGCATCAAAGTATCCTTGTGTCTCCATTCACCCTCCTGGGCACTGGGATTACAAATGCACAAACCCAAGCTCATCTTTATACGTGGGAACCAGAAGCCTTAACTCAGCCCTTAGGGTTGCATAGCAAGCATTTTACCATCCAGCCACCTCCCTGGTCCCATGTTACTAGTGTTTTGAGAATAAACACATAAAAGCAATACTACAAATGGTCTAAAAGCATTTCTAAGAATTCCTCACTAAGCCAAGCATGGTGACTATGTCTGCAGTGACAGCACTCGGGAAGCTGAAGAGGATGGACACATGTTCAAGACCAGTCTGCACATTACAATAAATCCAAGGCCAGCCTGGGCCCTTTTAGAAAGATAATTAGATAATAAAAATCAAAATCCTTAAATTTTCATATAGATTTGACCCCAAAACAATATCTAACCAAGAACTTTTTATATAACTCTATTTAACTCAAATAATCACAAACATGCACACAGATGGGTCCTCAGGCACAGCTATGTAGACTTTTGCAATAGGAAGGAAAATCTGGAGAGTGTCTGTAGTAGGAGGTTTCTGGCCCGGAATTTCGGGCCTAACCTCAAGGTTTAGGACCCACAGACCCGCAGTCCCGCAGTCCCATAGTCCACAGTAGCACACAGATGCTTTCAATAGTTTTAGGCTGATCGGCCTAAGGCCCAGGCATACATCTTGCTAGCTCTTTACCCTTAAACTAACCCATGACTCTTATTCTGTTCAGCCATGCGGCTGGGTACCTTTTCTTAGAGCAGCATAGTTGTCCTCTGCTTCTTCTGGCTTCTCTCTGGCATTCTACTCTGTGCGTCCTGTTTTCTAAGTCTGGTAGCCCCGCTCACACTTCCTGCCTGCCTTTGGCCAATCGCGCTTTTTATTAAACCAGTGGGTGGGATAATTATTTACAATGAAACAACACAATCTCCCACAAGTGTCTAATGCTCAACATCAAAGAACCCGTTAATGGAGTCTGATATAGTCAAATGAGGCAGTGTTATAAGTGCAGCAAATATTATTAGAGTAAAATACTCCTTGCATTGTTTAAATTTTTAATTATTAAAGTGGGTATTATGTCTTCTCTTTATGTGTTTGAGAGGTGTGTATGTCCATGCATGTGGAAGCCAGAGGTTGACCTGGCGGACTGATACCCAGTCATTGTTCACGCCCCCACATTTGTTTTGAAAAAGGGACTCTCACCGGTCTAAGACTTACCAAATAGTGTATGTAGCCTGGCCAGCAAGCCTCAGAGATCTGCCTGTCTTCCCATCCTTAGAGCTGGAATTACAGGCATGCACCATCATGCCTGACGTTTTTATGTGAGTTCTGAGAGTGAAGCTCGGGTCCTCATGCTTGCTGTATATTTCAAGGTAGTTACCAACTAAGCCACCTCTCCAGGCCATTATTGCTTCTTTAAATAAAAAAGCATGCTAATATTCCGAGGTCAGAGATATTTTGAGGGAATTCCTAAGAAACAGATAGAATTCAGGATGGTGATATTTGACTTAACCTTTGTCCTTTTCTGATCTTGTCAGACTTCCACACTGAGTTGTGCTGCTGCTGCTTTTAACTCAGAAACACACAAACGCACACACACACACACACACACACACACACACAGGTAAGCTCAAAAAAAGAGGAGCTTAGTACATTGTAAATTACTTTTAATAGTACGATAGCTAGTCTTCCTGATTTTCAAAGGACTTTCAAAGGAAAATTCTCTTAAGTGTCCAAATGAATGCTTGGAGAACAAATGGATTTCTGCAAATTTGGCCACAATAATTTATAGCATACATTGGCTGGAGCTGCTCAGCACTGACAAATTCCAGGAAGTAATTGCATAAAATAGTTGGAGAGGAAATTGCTTTATGCTTCCATGCTATTTATGGAAATTAGCATCTTTGTAAAAATAAACCAAGAATGATCACAATCGTAAACCCTGAACTGTAGCCTCCATGCTGCTAGGCTTGAGCCTTCAGGCCATTAGTGGCATGAAAGAACACTGACTGCTTAATGTGCTCCTGTTATGAAGCAATTACACATAATTGTATTTTTCTCTTCTATCTCTACTATCTTGCTTTATTCCAGAAGCATCCCACAAGGAGTTCAGATATGCTAACATGCAGTCTGTGGAGAAAATTCTCTGCCAAAACCTACAGAATCCTGTTTTCAGCATCCTAAACGTCTCTGATCCCAATCAGCCCCTTAAACCTAGTCCTTCGACGTGAAGCAAGGTGAACTTTCAAGTTCTTGCCCTAAGCCCAACTAAAAGCCTGAAGGGATTTTCAATTTTCTGTCTCCCTCAGTTCCACTTAATCTCTTACCATGTTCTGTCCCCCTCTAAGTGGGTTGGTTCTTCAGGGTTCCTGGCTTTATCTCATCTTGTTGAAAATTAGCTTCCCACCTCTACAACCTAGGTCAGGACTCCCATGGTGCCAGGAACCTCTCAGAGGTGGCATCTCCCACAGTGCTTCCCTACAACTCTGCACTGCCTGGATCTTTCTTCTTCCTGCTCTTCTTCGCAGCAGTTCAGACGGTCCCTGCTCGCTTTTCTTCCTCTTCCCACCATGTTTCTACTCCTCACATGCATGGTGTTCGTGGAGGCCCAAAAGAGGAAACAGATGTGAGAGGCATTTCTGCACTGGCTGCTCACATGGGTCCAGAGCAAGGACAGCAGGGGTGTTTGGAGTATCCCTTGGATTGGTGGTAGCTGACAGTGAACCATGGAGAAAGCATGAATAAGAATAGCTGGGGCTGAGAGATAGATGAGTGAAGCGCTCTCCGGTGAGCAAGAGGACCTCTTCAGAGCCTCAGTACCCGTGAAATAAAGCTGGTCCTGGTAGTGTAGTCCGTGTTTAGAAATGGAAACAGGAGGAATCCCTGGCTAGTCAATCTAGTCAGTCAGACACAGGGAGAATCCCTGTCTCAGAGAATATGGTGTAAATTAATTGAAGAAGACACCTGATGTCAACCTCTGGACACACATGCATGCACACATGTACGAACACACACACACTCGCACACAGATGCACACACACAACATCTTCAGAGAAGGGGGAGAGAGAGAACAAAAACCATATACATTTGTGTGTTTATAGTTCTATTACTTATACTCTGAAATGAATTTTTGTGACCTAAAATCCAGGTTTCCCCAGGGCCAGTTACACTTCTGAAAGCTCCATGGGAGAAGCCATTCTCTGCCTCTCTCATCTTCTAGAGGTTTCCAGCATCCCTTAGCTCCTGGCTGCAATTTCTTTGGTGGCTCCTTCAACTTCCCCTGCCTTTGCTTCATCCTGGGTCCCACTTAGGAGCAGTGCTGAGACAGCCTCCCCAACCTCAGCATCTTTACCTGCATGGCACTCTTTTGTCATATACAGAACATTGATGGGGTCCAGGAACTAGAACATGGGCATATCGGGAGGTATTATTCAGCACTACCACACATCCCAGAAGTTTCTATATCTTAGACCCAGTGCCTCCTTCAATATTATAAAGATCAAAACAATAGAAATTTGGAGGGGTTTGGGAGCGACTGTTGTCTTCAATAGGAAAATTGGGTATAAAGTAGGAAAATCCTGTCCTAAGGAAAGACCCAAAGCAACAGCAAGCTCTCGAGCCTAATAGACAGGGAGAAGGACTTCCTACCGCTTAAATGGGACAAGCCTTCAGTTTCTCCCCGCCAACCCCTATGCTTACCACAGTAACTTGTAACCAGCAATTATTAGAGTTCACATTTTTCATGATTTAATAAGGAGACTATCAATTCTTATTCTAGATGAAATACCCTAGACAACAGGTGAAGTAGCCTTACAGCTCAATCTCGCACATCTGTTAGTCTTCCACCAACTACCTTATAGCCTACTTTTTGAGTCAAGGGGAGCAAGACTAAGGGACACCTTGAGCCTCATCCCAACATTAAATAGTAATACAGATGGACAATTTCTTACAAAGCTCAAATGAGCCTGAGGAAAATACCAGAGACAGCTCTGTTTAGTTCTCCAAGAACTTTCTTTGAGAAGATCAGCCCCACCTAGAATAATTTGTATAGTTGTTCGTGGGCTCATGTCTCTTGAGCGCCCCCTACAGCTCTATAGCAGAATATGCAGGCACAATGCTAATTTCAACCCTTTAACAAGCAGCCACAGTTGAGCTGACATCCGTTGCCCACATATTTTCCCCACATATTCCACTTCACGATGCATTGCCTCATGAAATCAATTCTATGTGGTGAGCATTGTTATGAGTTCCCCTCTACAAATGTGGAGACAGATGTGATGCACAGATGAGTGACCCAGCACTAGGTCATGGTGCTGGAATTCTGGCCGTGAGTAGCATAGATGGCTGAGATTGCTGCCCAGGAATGATATGCTATGCCCTTCCATGTGCATGACATGAGGCATGGGAATAGCACTGCCACGGACACACAGATATGGGAAAATCCAAAGAGGTCACTCAGTGATGCGGCTGAGCAAATGCTCCTTTAGAACAGAAGGCAGCAGACAGACTCAAAGCACACCAAGATGGTATAAAGGGAATAAGCAAAGAGAAATACTGTCTTAGAGGCTCAGCCCCACCTTACCAGAAAGGAATATATCTGAAGCTCTTGTATTCTATTTTAGAGCCTTTGGTGATATAGAAAATAAACCATCCTGCTTTAGGAACAACACTGTACCACACTGCCCAGAGAAACCCTAAGCCATGCCCCACAAAATCATAACTTTTTAAAAGATGTATTCTATTTTAAATTATATGTATTCTTGCATCTGTAAGGTTGTGTGTGTGTGTGTGTGTGTGTGTGTGTGTGTGTGTGTGTGTGTGTGTGTGTGTGTATGGACACCAGAAGAGGGCATCATATCCTTGGTCACCCCAGGTTCCTGAACCTGAACTCAGTTCTTTGCAAGGGCAGCAAAGATCTTGAGCACTGACATTTTCTCCATCCTTAGCCTTTTCTCTAACAAAATAAACCCGTACAAAATATGGCTAGTGGAGGAGCACTGCAAAATGGGATGAAGGAATGATGTCCCCATCAGTGGTGTGAGCCCCAGAATTGATGGGGTACTGAAAAGGGCTTAAAGGCAGTAAATCCAAGAGAATGCAGCAAGCGGCAGGGGCCTCTGCTTCATTTACCCGGAGTATAGATTTTCATCCATGCCTGCATGCTCATTTAACAGACTTAAGCCCTTAAGTACTAGGCTTTCTGCTAAGACCATGAGGGCGCACAGACCACAGCCAGAAGTGAAATCCTTAGGGAAGTGCTGTCTTGTTCTAAGTCACATAAGACATTGCACGGGATTAGCAGCCACCCTCAGGACATGGTATTAACTGAAATGTTCCCTGCATTTTTAGGTCAGGGCCCACACACTTCTTGGCTGAATCCAGCTGCAAACATATTTGTCTGGATCTTACTTTGTTATAAACTGAAGGGTTGTAGAAGAAATCTGGATGTCCCAGCTATCTTGAAATATAAGAAGGCCCAGCAATCCTGGGCTTACATTCCTACTTAACAATGACAAACTGGAGTCAACCAGGGGACTGTTCTTAGTAAAAAGGAAATTGAGTTCTGCCTTCTGCCATCACTACTACTCCCTGTCATCTCTTCCAAAATGCCAGCTGCTCCCCCTTTTTGAGTTTGCCCAGTAGACAAAGAAATACACAGTCTATGAACTCAGCTTTTCAGGTTGGGAGAAAAAAAAAGTCTAGAGCAGGGGTTCTCAATCTGTGGGTCATGACCCTCTCACAGGTGCCAACTAAGACCATCAGGAAAGATGGATATTTATGATTCATAATAGCAGCAAAATTACAGTTGTAAGGTAGCAACCAAAATAATTTTATGATTGCAGGTCACCACATTAGGAATTGTATGAAAGGGTTGCAGCATTAGGAAGGTTGAGAAGCGGTGGCCTAGAGGAAGGATCGCACGGTAGTGGGGTGTGTTAACAGAGTAAACTCAGAATCCTCAACAGCTAAGCCAGTGTAGAAATCAGACTTTCTGACCTCTAACGTGTAGCCTCTCCTGGGTTCATGCAGACAGTCACTGTAGTCAGAAAAGACAGGGTCCACCCAAGCCCTAAGTCACGAGTGGTGCACTGGTCCACAGTAGTATCAAGTTCCTGGTCTTTGAATTTTCTTTACAGAGAAATCAACTACGGCGCCATCTGCATGAGATTCTCTAGTGCAACATTAACACTGGTCCAATTAACATCTCGCAAGGTCTAGAATAATATTGCTATGCAAATATAGGCATGCCCCGTGCTTTCGCTATCCCCCATTCTATTACCTGCAGAAGACCTGACATAAAGATCATCCATGTCAGCGGCCACCAGGATCCCGTCCAGGAAGCCATAGGGGCCAATATCCTAGAAGCCTCTCTCTCAGCCTACAAAAAAGAAAAAAGAAAGGTCTAGTTTCCAACCAGCTCTGGCTCCAGAGACAGTCTGTGAGCTAAGAAACCAATCGGAGGGCAGGGACCCTGAAGCCAGGCAGTGTCTCGGAAAGGTTTGTGTTGGCCCAGGATGGGCTTGCCTGCTGCAGAATTGAGGCGATATGGGGCTCCCTTTAGGATGAGTACACCAAGACTGGAGAAATGGCAGTCAGCAACTCAACTCGGGTGCTCCAGTAGTCGCCCCTGCACCAGCCACTCCTAGCCTGTTTGTCAGCACCAGGGTGCGGCTTTTGGCTTTGTCTCAGGAAGCCAGCCTACAGCCAAGGGTTAGGGCACTTGCCAGCTTAGGGTCTTCGAGGCAAAAATGAACCAGACCAACTAACTATACCAGAGGAGGGAAGGAGCCTGCCTAAAGTCACACAGCAAAAACAGTGAATCTAGGATTGGAACACAGATCAGATAGCTTGAGGTATTTCTCACTAGACACAGAGTACCCTCTGCTTCCAGAGCTGAAGCTAAGAGAACTCTGGAGGTCACCGTCCTGCAGTGCAGTCTCTTAAAAGGTAAGAAAGAACTATGCCCATGAGGGCAACGGAGACATTTTTTTTTTATCCAAGTGTATTTTCCTGTCAATTTACAGGGAACCGAGTTTGAGAGGAGACTGGAAAAGCCGAGGTCACACTCGACTCCCGCTTCGCCTCGCGGGCGCCTTGGCGGAGTCGGTGTCCGGGGGCGGGTCGGTGGCTTCTCTCCATCTGGAGAAAGCATTAAGGCCTGGCTTAATGCGATCCGCAAATGTGCTGCTGTTTCCGACCTGAGGCGGCAACTCTGGGACGAAGGGAGGCGGCCAGGGCCGGGGCCCCGGGACCACGCGCCCCTCTCCGCTGGCTCTCACACTCCTACGCCCGCCACCCTCGCGCCTCCTTTCCTTGGCGTGCATCTCCTCGCCAGGGTCCTCTGCGCTCCGGGAGTGCAAGGTTCAGTAGCCAACCCTCGGGACCTTCGGACACTCCAGACTGCTGTCAACCCGCCGTCCGATGACTCTGCAGGGTGTCCCTGTCATCAAGAGCGTCCTTCAAGAGCGCAGAGGACCCGGGGAAGGTTCTGCCCAAGATTCCTGGACCCGGTGGTGTGCGCCTACCCAGAGCTATCTAAGTCCTATAGGGTAATAATGCTCAAGTTGTGAAGCTCTGCGACCGGCGTAGGACCCTCCTTGCCAGTGGGGTTCCCATCAACTTGCCCAGCCTTACCATCCTAGGAGAGACCTGTTTCTGGATCTCCGCGGGGGTCCCCGCTCCTAACCAGGCACCGCAGAATCGTCTGTGGGTGCCGCAGGGATGCACGCTGCGGAGGCGGAGACCAGCAACGCCAACTCGGCGACACCTCGTGCGGAGCGCGGGATCCCTATGGTCCCCGACGCCGGCCTCCAGCCCGCGCCGCCGCCAAAGTTAAATGGGGTTGGGACGCGGCCGCCCCGCCTGTCCCGCCCCTCCGGGCGCGCGGAGCGCAGGGCTGGCCCCAGCCCAGAGGCGGAGGGCGCGCGCCGCCACCTGCGCCGTCTGTCCTGCAAGTGCGCGCCACGCCCCGAGGCCGGTCCGTCCGTGGCCGCACTTCGTCCTCCGCTGGAACCCTGAGCCTCTGGGCACACGAGGGAAAGCGGGCCAGCGGGGCCGCGGCTAGGCGGCTCGGAGCGCGCGGAGCCGCAGCGGCCACGGCGAGACTCGGCTGGAACGCGTCTCCGCCGGCTTCCTGGAAGCCACTCCTAGCCCTGGGCCTGCAGCCAGGCCTGGTGCCAGGAGCCCCGGCTGCCGCCGCCGCCGGCAGCGCGCTGGGGAGAGGCAGAGGCTGCGCCGCGGGCCAGCCGGGCCAGCCAGGCCAGTGCAAGGATGCCATCCCCTCCCACCTCCACCGCCTGGCCCGGGCTCCGCGTCTGCTAAATCACACCCGGTGAAGGGATGCCCGGAGTCACTGGCTTCTGCTGGGAGCCTTAGGAGCCTGACCAAGATCGATCAACAGCCCTCTGTGGTCCAGAGACTGTTGGCTTCGAGGGACCATTGTGACCCAGCAGAGGCACCTAAACCTGATACCTGAAGCCCGGGCTATGAAACAGGTTTGGGTGACCCCGAACTCCAGATCTGTCAGAAAATAAATTCAGCAGCAGAGCCTAGGGTCTGGAATGGAGGTGTCCCAGTCAGGAATGGAGGCAAGGGTGGAGTGCCTTGGGCACTTTTGAAGGGAAGAAAAATCAGGGAAAAAATACAAAGGCCTTGGCTTCATCCCAGCAATGGGAGCCAAGGGCCAGGGTGTTCCTTTTAAGGTCTGCATCCCTGTGCTGCCACCCTTATCTCCCTGGAGTGATGGTGCGTGTGTAGCCAGCCATTTCTAGAGCTGTCTAGCTGTTTAGGGAACTTAAACCCAGCTCCTTGGGGATATTAGTTCACAATGATCAGAGAGGCCAAGTCTGGAACTGGTACTTACTTCTGGGGGGGGGGGGGGAATCTGAAACATCTGGACCCGAAGTTGCTCTCTCTGCCAGAGGGATGGCCCTTCCAGACTCTGATAAAGCATAACCAAGAGTTCCCCCACACACCTGCCTTCCTTATCTTTTCTTCCCTTCCATAGTCAGATGGCCTCCTTTGACCAGAGGAGCCTCAGGTCTGTCCCTCCACTCCAGGGAGGAAATGGCTGGAATCCTAGGGAAAATGAGCAGGTGGCGAATGGGAAGAGATTCGGAAGGAACTGAGAAAGGAGAGCTAAACCATGACTAAATCACCTACTGGGTTTCTGTTCACCATTTAGCTCTGGAAAGTAGGGCATAATGCATTGATGAATACTGGGCTATTACTCTGGTGGGTAATAGAGGATTAGGTTCCCATGAATCTCTCTCTGATCATGTTTTGTCAGCCAATTTGCATACCGTCTTATTTTGTTTACATTTCTGTGTGTAAAAGACACCTTGCTTAGCAAGTGTTCGTTCATTCACATTGACCTCAGGGTACCAGTACTTGCAACTCTCCTGACAAGGGTTGCTCTCTAGCTGTTCACATGTACATCACAACCTCTTGGTCCTTGGGGACACATAAACAGCCCTGTGCTCAAGGATGGCTTATAACAATGAAACCACAAACAGCAAAATGCTGCAAAGCGGACTTTTAGGACAACTATTTCCACAATAAGACCTGAGACTGACCCACGAGGAAGAGCATTGGCTTATAGAACCTTAGCAGTGAAGACGTACCAGAGGACTCAGTGTTCACTGCTCTTCAGATGACTTTGAAAGTGCTATGTACATTGTGATTATAGTGACAGATGATTGATTTTTTTTAAAGAGATATTACATGAGAAGCATTCATGGTGTGCACATCTATGTCAGTGAATCAATAGAGGAACAGCCCTGTTAACACTTCACAACATCTATGTCACACCGTGTGGCACTGTGAATGAGAATGGTCCACCGTAGGATCGTGTATCCCTTAGTCCCCTGCTGATAGATGGTTTGAGAAGGATGAGGTGGTGTGGCCATGTTGGAGGAAGTGTGCCACTTGGAGTGGGCTTTGAGATTCTTTCTGCCTGCCGCCTACAGATCAGGATGCTTTCAGCTACTGCTCCAGTACCACACCTGCCTGCCACATGACACACTAACCATCTGAAACTGTAAGCAAGCCCTCAATTAAATGCTTTCTTTTATAAGACTTGCCTTGGTCCTGATGTCTCTTAAAGCAATTAAGCAGTGATTAGGACACGCCATGATATATTCTAGACATTTAACAGGTGTTGCTAACTCAGCTACCAGGACAGTGTATTGGGTGGTGGATTGGTTTGACTTGACGTATAACACTTAAGAGATTTCTTTTGGCTCACAATTTCAAAGGCGTCAGGCTTTTGTTTGTTTATCACTGGGCAGGCATGGTAGGACAGAGAGCAGCTCACATCTTGGTGGCCAGAAAGCAGAAAAAAGAAAGGAGCCTGAGAGAGACCTGCCAATGGTCTTCCAAGTTCCAGCCTCAGTAACCTACCCTCCTGCAGGTAGATTCCACTTTCCAAAGTTTCTACTGTCTACCAAAATAGCACCATGGGCTGAGCAGCAAGCACTGGTGCATGTGTCTATGGGGAGCATTTCACATTCAAATTATAACAAGTAAATGTTTTTATTCCTGTTTTACAAATGAAGCACCCACTGTAGTAGAAAGATTTAAGCACCATATGTTCTTAGCAACTAGACTGACTTCTCAAATCATTCACATTCGAAAACTGCCCTTAAAGGATCATGGAATCAATTGGAAAACTTGCATGAATATTCAACAAGAAATGGAGAATTCAAAGAACTATTGTGTTTATCCTTGGCAGCTGCATCCAGCTCAGCTCCCTGCCTGTGCAACAGAGGCAGGCCTTGAGGATGCCTCTGGAGTTGGGGACATTGCTGGGAATGTTTAAGTGGCTCTGCTCTTAGGTATTAATGTCTCCACAGAACTTCCTGTCTCATTTTCCCTTAGGTGCTTTTGATTCATGAGCCAGCCTCCAAGGAATGCCTCACACTGTAAACTGGGGCTAAAACAGTCCCTATTTCAGGTTCCATCTCGAGTCAGGCTGTCCCTACAAAAGAGCTGGCTGAGGGAGAAAATCTGGAAAGGAAAGACACCTATATTCTTATGGAAGTTCTGCCACTGATAGTTGAGCCATATGGGTAGCTGAGGTGTTGTGAATTAGGGTTACAGACCGCCTATGGCCTATCTGCACCTCAGAGATGTCCTGATGTGACAGTTAATCTTAATGGTCAACTTGACTGGATTTAAACTCACTGAGAACATTATAAAGCATGTGTCTGGCGTCACGTTTCAAGATGTTTAGATCCATCCCTATGGGTTTGACCTAATGAATGCATTAGTCCCTGGGTGTTGAAAGGTAGGGGGTGAACCTACTTAGAGGAAATAGGCTGGGGGGGGGGTTGTTTGGAGGCTCTAGCTTCCCCTGGTTGTCGTGGTGGGAACTGCTCTGTTTTCTCATACCATTCCCACCATTATAGAGTGGCATCTGAGACTATGAGCTGGAATAAATCTCTACTACTCTTGTCCTTAATATCTGGTCACAGCTACATAATAGGAACTAATGAGTTTGATTCCTGGGCTTGGTTGTTTGCTACACTCTGCTCTTCTCTGCCCAAGAGCATATGATGCTATCCCTCAGTCACCACTCTGCCCACTCAGTCTTCCCATCCTCCCCTGATGCCTGGCCCAAATATTTGAAGAAGACATTACCAAAGGCATTGGAGGGGGAGATTGAATAGGGAACCCCAAGAGTGTCCGGATGACCATTGAATGAACTGCTCACTAGATCCATTACTGGAGTCTAGATCATGCTCCTTCCTCTAGTTCTGGGCTTACCTCATGCTAAGAAGCCACACTAGCTGGGGAGAAGGAGATGCATGCTGACTCCCCCAAGGGACCTGGGAAATCAAGTTTTGTTTCCTGCTAAGTAAGATGCACCTTCTTAGCTTTCTGCCTGCAGGAACTTCGTACATTCCTCCTTCTGTTTGGGGAGCTTAGGAAATCTTCAGATGCTGCAGATAGGAGCTGCGTGGGTGTGTAGCATCCCCACAGTCTTCACTGTTGCTTTGCTCCCTGCCTGCTGATAAAAGGCAAGCAGGAGCTTCCTGCTCCTGCCATGCCTGCCCTGGACCTGAAAGCCAGCCAAAGTGAACTCTTCAGAAGTTGCTTTGTGGCATAGCGTTATATCACAGTAACAGAAAGGTAACTAATACAGAGTCCCTATGAGGAGGCCATCGTGTCAAGCTACTATGGAACCTGGAGCAATGTGGAAAACTCCAGGATGTTAGACACCAGGATCTTGAGACGTTTGTCCAGGAAAACTACAAACAGGAAGTGAAACCAGATGGGGAGGGGGCGTGGATTACACACAGCAAAGCTAGAGGGGTGGAGCCTAAGCCATTTAAAACTGAAGCCACAGATACTGGACATGGAGCTGTATGTAGCATTTGATTATTTACCTGCTGGGTTTGGGGCTTGTTTGGAATAGAAATAGTCTGTGCCACTGTGTGTTGAAAGTTTGTAACAGCTTTTTATTTTATGAGTGTCACAGTTAAGAGGCTTTGGACTTTGGAACTGTGTAGAGGTTATTAAAGATCACGGCAACTTTTGGAGACATACTAAATGCATTTTGCATCATGAAATGTTCATAGATCTCTGAGAGCCAAGGGGCTGGATGTGGTTTAAATGATAAATGTCTTCCATAGGCTCACATGTGGTCCCAGTTGATGGCACTGTTTGGGGAAGTTATGGAACTTTTAAGAAGTACATCCTTGCTAGAGAAAGCACATCACTGGGGGCTGGCTTTGAGGATTTGTAACTTCACCCCACCTCTCTCACTCAATTTATCAAAGAATTTCTCTCTCTCTCTCTCTCTCTCTCTCTCTCTCTCTCTCTCTCTCTCTCTCTCTCTCTCTCCCTCCCTCCCTCCCTCCCTCCCTCCCTCCCTCCCTCCCTCCCTCCCTCCCTCCCTCATCTATCTACCTACCCACCTATCTCTGCTTCATGTGTGTATGCAAAGATCATCCAGCTTCCTGTTCCTGAAGCAATGCCTTCCCCTCTGGACTCTCCCTCTGGAATGGTAGGCTGAAATAAACCCTTTCTTCCTTCAGTTGCTCTTGCCCTGGTTCAACACAGCAGCAGGGTTCAATTTGATGAAAGGCTGCAGGCTTCATCACACCCATACTCTTGGTTTGACTCTCTGTTTGCACTCTAACCCCATGAATTTCCCCAAGGATCTTAAAGGCACCAAGTCCACAATTTCCAGTCAGGAATTTTAGACTTTGGACTACTGCCAAACAGGAAGTATAAGATTATCAGAACCTTTGTCAAAAAAGCGAGGAAGATGATGAATAGAGTTTCGAGTCTTCAGGGTAGGACAAGGAAGACAAGGGCCCAAGAATGTCTTTTGAAGGATAAAACTGTTCATTAGGTGGCCCTTCCAAGAACAGCAGATTCTGCAAGCCACACCCTCAAAGGATGAATTAGGCTGGCTTCTGGGGCTCATAGGTGTTTGCACCTCACACCTTAAAAATTTCTATGCATGCATACAACATAAGTACTCAGAAACTCTGCTGTGGTCTATGGGCAAACACAACTACTTCACTGAGTGCCTTCATCAGCATCTTAATGGTGCAGGATGTCCTTCTGAATGCTGTGAATGTGCTTTGTTATTCAAGGAACTGCTTTGTCTATGGCAAGGCTTATTAGGCAGGTGGGAAATTTGAGCATAGGATAAAGGAAAAGAAAGGCGGAGTCAGAGAGAGAGAGAGGCTGGGAGCTGCTGATGAGAGAGCTAGACGTAAAAGTACAGGTAAGCCATGAACCACATGACAAAAATATAGATTAACAGAAATGGGTTGAGTTAGGATGCAAGAGCTAGCTCGCAATAAGACTGAGTCACAAGCCAAACAGTTGTAATTAATATAAATATTTGTGCGGTTATTTGGGGCTAAGGGGCAGCAGGGATGCAGGTCTGAACCTCAGAGCTAGGCTGGCTTGGACAGGACAGAAACTTCTTATACACCTTAGAACTCCCACCTGCCCTTGAGAAGATCCTATCCTTTCCCTCACCAGCCTCACCCCCCCCCCAAGTGTTCAAGGTTACCTACCACAAGAAGTACTGGTCAGGAAATCCAGTGTTGCTCCATCTCGGGCCACCCACAAATTGGGATACTCATGACAAGTCATTTCACTGTCTTAAGATGAAGCTTCAAAGTCCACAAATTAGAAAGTTGCAATGGTTCCTACCTGTGCACACTGTGGTCTGTTTTCTCACTTTTCTTGTGGACATGGCAATATTCATCAGGGTAGTTTGGGTGTGGTCTGTTGCTCAAGAGTTAAGATGTGGGTAGCTTGGTCCTCGGTATGGTAGTGTGAATGGAAGGTTCTTACATCATTGGGCACTATGCTCCGAAGGAGCTAAGGTATTTCCCATGGGTCCTGATTAAATTCTTAAAAGAAATATAGTAAAAGATCAAGTCTATCCATAACACTGGATTCTCTCTGCCTCCCTTACTAACCACTGTGGTTATTTGGATTGTAGCTCACACATCAAAAGCTTTAAAACTAACATCCACATATAAGAAAACACATACAATATTTTTTTTTTCTTTTCAGCTATGGGTTACCTCCCTGGGTGGTGTGTTTTCTAGCTCCATCCATTGACCAGAGAATTTCATAATTTTGTTTTTCTTAACAGCTGAATGGTATGGTGTAAGGATACCACATTTTCATTATCCATTTGTTAGTTGGTAGATATCTAGGCTGTTTCCAGTTTCTATTCTGAAAAGAGCAGCAATGAACGTGGATGAACAAAAATCTCTGTGGTAGGATTACAGTCTTTTGGGTACATGCTCAAGAGTCATATAGCTGGATCTTAAGGTAGATCTATTCCTAGCTTTCTGAAGGAACCGCCACACAAATTTCCATGGTGGCTATACCAATTTGTATTCCCAGCAATGATGAGTGTTTCTTCCCCCCACAACCTCAGCAGCATGAGCTGTTGTTCATTTTATTGATCTTGGCCATTCTGACTGGTGTAAGATAAAAATCTCAAAAGTAGTTTTAATTTGCATTTCCCGATGGCTAAGAATGTTGAGTACTTCCAAGTGTTTCTCAGCCATTTGTATTTCATCTGCTTGGTTCTGTGCCTCATTTTTAATTGGGTTAAGATTTTTATATATTTTAGATACTAACCCTCTATGAGATGTATAATTGATTTTTTTTTTTAAAAAAAGTAGTTTCCCATGCTGTAGGCTGCTGTTTTGCCAGAATGAGCTATACCCATGGTTCAGTACCTCACTCACCCTTGCTTCTTCTCATAGGAGATGGGAATGAACACAGAGGCCCACAATAGAACAACGTGTAGAGAGTGAGAGGCTTTGGGGCACTCAGCCATAGATGGGGTGTCTTCATCAAAGCCCTCTCCTTAAAACTCAGAGGTCTGTGCAGAGGAGGAGGCATAGAGATTGTGAAAGACAGACATGATGGATGGCTTTAAGTAAACGGTGTCTTCCACACACAACAGGGCTGATACATGTATGAATTCACAGAGACCATGGCAGCAGCTACAAGACCCACAGAAGTTCAAGCCAGACAGGGTCTCAGCTTGAGAGGGTGAACTGAACATGAGGTCCCAACCCTAACCAAGAAACTGTTTGTAACTGATACCTACTAGCGAAGGGAAACATGAGTCTCCTTTAGTGAAATACCTCTGGATATATCAACAACACTCTGGTCCCATGCCCAGGAATAGTTGGAAAAACAACAAATAAGCAAACAAACAAAAGACATGTTTTGTGGATTTTTGTTTTGTTTTGACATTTTTTTCCTTACTGACTTTTTGTTTGAGTTGTTTTCTTTTTAAAGAAAGAGAACAAAACCAAGAGGGTGGGGGAGGGGAGGTGATGGAGGTAGTGTTGACCGCCTTTAATCCCAGCACTTGGAAGGCAGAGGCAAGCAGATCTGTGAGTTCAAGGCCAGCCTGGTCTACAAAGTGAACTCCAGAATATCCAGGCCTACAATGAGAAACCTTATCTCTAAGCCACCCCCAAAAAAGAAAGAGAAAAAAGAAAAGGTGTGTGTGTGTGTGTGTGTGTGTGTGTGTGTGTGTGTGTGTGTGTATGTGTGTGTGTGTGTGTGAGAGAGAGAGAGAGAGAGAGAGAGAGAGAGAGAGTGCCTAAAGTTGAATAGATAGAGAATAGAGGAGAGAAACATATCAAAATATATCGTATGAAAATTTTTTCATTAAAAAAAGAGCAAACTTAATCACTCTCTTTAGCTTAAAAAAGAGAGAGAGCAATCCTAATCATTAATCTTCCTATCCGGCAATAGAGACTTCTCATTCCCACACAAGCCTCCTTTGTCATGACAGGACTGACTATAAGACCTGGAGCTGAACTGATGTCAGGGTAAACCTTTGAGCCTCTAGATCTATGGCCTAAATAATTCTCCTTTCTTTATAAAGCTATCCATCCTCAGGAGTTTTATCAGAGCAGTGACAGGAATTTAGGTGGCTTTCTAATCTAGAGCTTACATCTAGGAAGGGATCCCTATCGCAGACAGACCAATAAGGAATGACATCAAGCCAGCACAGATTTAAATATCACACATCAGAAAGTGTGTGAGTCTTTCTCTGGATTATCCGTGCTTTGCCCTTAGTCCCCGCATGTTTGTTCAAATGATTTTTCCAGAACTAATTTGAGGCTATGAGTTAAGAAGGGGTGAGATGTCCAGGAAGAGATATAGTGACCACCTAAAGGTAAGGCTGAAAAGAAATTTAAATCTCCATAGGGGAAGCCAATGTGGGGTTGGAAAGAGACCAAATGCTAGGGAAACCTCCAAGAACTCACAGGATGTCCCTGACTAATTCTCCAAATGGTTGAGGGGGTGCCTGAATGGGACTTCCCCTATAATCAAATGAATAACCACCCTAAGCATCATCACAGAACCTACATCCAACAATGAATAGAGGTGGAGGCAGAGATCATGGCTGAGCATTGGGCTGAGCTCCTGGTCCAGCTGAGAGCAGGGGACGAGAGCCTGTATGAGCAAACGGATAGGAATTATGAGGAAAATTCCCACAGTTATGGATAGCTGGAGCTCTGGGAAGCTCACTGAATCCAGAAGAGTCACTGGGAAACCATCAGAAAAAGGAGCTAGGCCCTCCAAGGGTAGGCAACTGTCGATTGGCATGGGCAGTATGTGGAGCCTTGAGGGGGTGGGATCAGACTGTGTTCCTGTGGTAGGCAGGAAAACCATTCCCTGCAGAGGAACACCTAACCCAGTCTTGACTTTAGGATGAGTGAATTGGACTTGCCTGAAGTAGATGTGCCGTGCTGAGCTGATCCACCTTGGGACTTCTTGCCTCTTTGGAGAGGGGATGGATGTATGGGGAGGGGCAAGGCTGAAAACTGACTGGGGGGGGGATTGGGAGGCGGGAAGGCAGGGGGAGGCAGGGGGAGGCAGGGGGATTCATAGATAAAAATGACATGTTTTTTAAAAAAATAACCAAAGAAAAACTGAAGAAAAGTATTTTAAAACTCGTTAGGCTGTTCTAACTCGGTTACCTCATTGGACCCTGAAAGGAACACTAAGGTATTGATAATGTTGTGTTCTTGCTCATGAATTCTGGTTACCCGGGCGCATAGTTCAATGTTCAGTTCTGTCTATAAATATATAGAAGTAAATGCTACATTTTACACAAGTATTTACTCACAATGGGTTAAATTTGAGAAAAGAACAAAAAATCAAAGTCATATATAGACACAACATAAGTGATGAGGCTTGCTACATCACTCCGCCTCTCCAGGGGAAACAGGCTCACATAACCACCCCTAGCTCATGCTGTTCTAAAATGTTGGCTGCTTTATACTGGAGGATATACAGACAGAGTCAAAAATACTTTTTTGGTAAGATTATGAATTTTGCTTAAACTTTCTTGCTTAAAGTATTATCTTCCCTAAGAAAAGGAGTTATTTCTTAATATTATTGTCCCATTATGTATTTTTCATTTTCTAAAAAAAAAAAAAAAAAAAAAAATCTGTCTGGAATTTAATCCCCGACAATTTGGGAACACTTAGGTTTTACTCTGTGAATGATTAATCTGAAGGAAAAGAGCAGAGTGTGAAACATTTCATTGTTCCAACACCCTACACTACTGAACACTTGCAGGCTATTTTCTTACTTGTCATGAAGTGTCATAAACAAAGGCATCTTCCCTGACACGGCTTTGCCTTCACTGGTGCACAAGAGACAGGGCCACATGCTTACCCTTACATAGCCCTCACTCACTCAGTGAGGTAATATTTGCATTGGAAGTCCTGCAAAGGAATAGTTGAAAGCTCCCTTTTTTTCCAAAATAAGTTCAATAAAAACATTTCTATGTACTGAGTTTTGCCAAGCACATTAACTTTGGGAGGACTTTGTTAGCCAATTAGGCATTGCCTTTTTCACACAGAAGTGTTGTGTGGATGAGGGTGAAGAATCATTTTCTCTTGGACCCCAGATTCTGCATCTGGTCAGCTTTGGAAGTGAGGGTCCTGTCAGGGAAAGGGAAGCAGCAGTCAGCAGGTCACATTCACTGACAGTCTACCTCCTGCCAGACCTTCACAAGGACTTAGAAGCACGGTGGCCGTGGGTGCTGTGCAGAAGCAATTAGATAAATACACACAGAAGTGAGAGAAACTGAAACACAAGAGCAGTAATCCATGCAGTCTTGGGACTGTTAGAAGGTGGTTTTTTTTTTTTTGTTTTGTTTTGTTTTGTTTTTTTTTTTTAATTTTAGGATAAGTAATAATTTGGGTTAAAACATGTCTACAAAAAAAAAAAAATCACCTCAACGTTTTACTCTCCATGTATTTTCAAGCACAAACAACCTGAAATCTCAAGTGTGTGTGTTTAGGGTAGTATAAGGCAGGTGTGGTGACAAGGGCCTGCAGCCCTGGTACTAAAACCTAGGGATGGAGCTTCAGGGGATCAGAAGGTCGTCCATAGCCTGAGCAACACAGCAAACCTTTTCTTTTATATTCTGTCCCCCAGATACAACTTACAAAATAAGTAACATAAACAGCTGTGAGGTAGATCTAGGAATGAAGAACTTCTTCACATATTCTAAAACAAATCCTATTGGGGCCGTGAACAAGGGAAACAGTATTGCAAGTCTGCATGGATTGCCCTCACTGCTCTTTATCTGCCATTTCCAGAGGCTCTATTGACCTCTCCATAAAAATGAGAGGATGTAGCCTGCAACTCTTCCCTCATCACGAGGGCCACACACACCAAATCAGAGATGGCCGTCACGGCTCCTCAACCCAGAAGCTTCATCCATTCAATAATCTCTGTGAGAAAACAGACAGTATGAGTAAAACACCAGAATTTAAGCCTTTTTTTTTTTTTTTTTTTTTTTTTTTTGAGATCAGAAGGTTTTTTTTTTTATCAGACCTGGAATTCCCCATGTATATTAGTTATTTTCTTCATTTTCTGTTTTTAAGTGTTACAAAACACTGGACACACTGTTCTCAACTTTTTTGGCCCATGTGTGACTCAGGGGATGCTTGTTTTATGAAGTCGTTTTATCTTTCCGTGGTTGTTACGACAACAACAGTAATACACTGTGCTGGTACATGCTTTAATAGAATGGCACGTAGTGATTTTTGTGTGGATGGCAGAGTGAGTCTCACCGCTACTTTGATGACTAACCAGAGACCGGGCTGCAATTAAATATCAAACTTGCCTTGGAACATGCCAGGGCTTCTGAGCATATCTTTTAAATTGGAGTTCATGATGAAAGAGCTAAAGAATAGAACAGAGAGTGAAGAAAACATCTTCCCAGCCACACTCACTGGACCACATGATCCAATAGTGAAAGGCCAGATAGAAGTCTGAGGTGGATTAAATATGATTGCTTCTTAAATCTTGTTTTCAAAAGATATAGACCACTGAAGAAAACTTCAGTTGGCCAAAACGCAGAGAATAACTGATAACAGGACGCCTAGACCAAATTGGTTCATCTACAGCACATCTCTTGTCCCTGAGGCTCAGGTGGAAGGGGATGCAAAAGACTGTAACAGCCCAAGGACCAAAAAAACATGACATGGTGTCTCTATGTGCACCATAACAGCCAAAGGACCAAAAAAACATGACATGGTGTCTCTATGTGCACCATACGTCAGCCACGGGGCTGCATGGACAAGGGGGAAACCCAGATATGCTAATGCGGGAGAAGGAAATCTCTGCAGAGCTCCGCCCCCCAAACAAAGAAGCAACTGAGAATGCTGAGGACTGGCGTCTTTCCCAAGGATGAGCTTCCTGATGCAATGCCAAGGTCAGCCTTGAAATCATAGACATGCAAACATCGCCAAATGGACTCAGCGGGCCGTATTTATATATTTATGTGCATGTGTATGTAGGACAGCAAATGGACTCAGCGGGCCGTATTTATATATTTATGTGCATGTGCATGTAGGACAGCAAATGGACTCAGCGGGCCGTATTTATATATTTATGTGCATGTGTATGTAGGACAGCAAATGGACTCAGCGGGCCGTATTTATATATTTATGTGCATGTGTATGTAGGACAGCAAATGGACTCAGCGGGCCGTATTTATATATTTATGTGCATGTGTATGTAGGACAGCAAATGGACTCAGCGGGCCGTATTTATATATTTATGTGCATGTGTATGTAGGACAGCAAATGGACTCAGCGGGCCGTATTTATATATTTATGTGCATGTGTATGTAGGACAGCAAATGGACTCAGCGGGCCGTATTTATATATTTATGTGCATGTGTATGTAGGACAGCAAATGGACTCAGCGGGCCGTATTTATATATTTATGTGCATGTGCATGTAGGACAGCAAATGGACTCAGCGGGCCGTATTTATATATTTATGTGCATGTGCATGTAGGACAGCAAATGGACTCAGCGGGCCGTATTTATATATTTATGTGCATGTGCATGTAGGACAGCAAATGGACTCAGCGGGCCGTATTTATATATTTATGTGCATGTGCATGTAGGACAGCAAATGGACTCAGCGGGCCGTATTTATATATTTATGTGCATGTGCATGTAGGACAGCAAATGGACTCAGCGGGCCGTATTTATATATTTATGTGCATGTGCATGTAGGACAGCAAATGGACTCAGCGGGCCGTATTTATATATTTATGTGCATGTGCATGTAGGACAGCAAATGGACTCAGCGGGCCGTATTTATATATTTATGTGCATGTAGGACAGCAAATGGACTCAGCGGGCCGTATTTATATATTTATGTGCATGTGCATGTAGGACAGCAAATGGACTCAGCGGGCCGTATTTATATATTTATGTGCATGTGCATGTAGGACAGCAAATGGACTCAGCGGGCCGTATTTATATATTTATGTGCATGTGTATGTAGGACAGCAAATGGACTCAGCGGGCCGTATTTATATATTTATGTGCATGTGCATGTAGGACAGCAAATGGACTCAGCGGGCCGTATTTATATATTTATGTGCATGTGCATGTAGGACAGCAAATGGACTCAGCGGGCCGTATTTATATATTTATGTGCATGTGCATGTAGGACAGCAAATGGACTCAGCGGGCCGTATTTATATATTTGTGTGCATGTGCATGTAGGACAGCAAATGGACTCAGCGGGCCGTATTTATATATTTATGTGCATGTGCATGTAGGACAGCAGCAACAATAAGAATAATAACAATAATAGTAAGAGGCCATTCACTTGAGAGGGGGTGAAGGGAGGCCTGGAAGGAGTTGAAGGGATAAAGATGAGGAGGAAAATTATGTAACTATAATTTTTTTCAACATATAGTGCTAAGAAAACTAGATATCCACACGCAGAAAACTAAAATTAGATCCACATCTATGACCTTGCCAAAAAACTAACTCCAAATGTATGAGTCCTAAATGTGAAACCTGAAACATTAAAACTGCTTTTAAAAAAAAGAAAGAAAACAGCCTACATAACGTAGGTATAGACTTTTTGAACAGGACCCCATTGGCCAGGAGCTGAGGCCAGCAGCTGACAAGTAGGACTTTATTAAACTAAAAGGCTTTTGCTCAGCTAATGAAGCCACCAAATGAAGAGGAAGCCCACAGAACCAGAGTAGTTGCCGGCTATGCAGCTGAGCAGAGGGTGGAGATCCGGAATAGAGAGGGGATTTAGGAGTTGCAGAGCTGGACAGCAGTAAGAGCACGTTCTGCTCTTTCAGAAGACAGCTGGGTCCGATTCTCAGGGGATCCAAAGTCCTTTTTGACTTACACAAGTAACAGCCATGTGCATGGTGCACATATATTCATAAAGGCAAAGTCTTTGTACACGTAAGTCTTTTTTTAAGGAATTTAGAAAACAGTCAAAACAACAACAGCAAAACCCCACAAAGAATCCATTAAAAATGGGTCTGGGATCTGAAGAGAAGTTCTTAAAAGAAATAAAAAATAGCTAAGAAATATCTCAAAAAATGTCCATCACCCTGGCAGCTAGGAAAATAAATGCAAATCAAAACAACTTTGAGATTCACCTGAGTCAGAACAGCACAGATATCAAAGATCAATATCCCAAAACAAATGCTGGCGTTGGGGGGGTCACTCGGCTATAGGGTAGACTCTCTAGCCACTCTGGAAATCAGTATGGAGAATCTCAAAAGGCTAAAATAAATCTACCATATGACCCAGCTAAACTGTTCCTCGGCATGTACCTAGAGGACTCGAGATCCATTCCACAGATAGCAGCTCAGCCATGTTCATTCCTGCTCTATTCACAATGGTTAGGGAATGGGAACAACCTAAATGTCCTTTAACAGATGAACAGGTAATGAAGTGCAGTACATATACACCATGAAATACTATTAGATATAAGGAGAAAGAAAATCGTGAGCTTTTCAAGTAAATGGGTGGAACTAGAAGATCATACTGAGTAAAGTAACACAGACCCAAAAAGACAAACGCCACGTGCTCGTTCTTTGCCATCTGAGATTCCTAGCTTCAAGTCTTCCAATGTGAGTGCATATCTTGGAGTAACTGCAAAATCAGAGTGTAAGAGGGGACCATGGAGAAGGAGCAGCTGAGGTAGGGACATATCAGGGTACATGTGGTGTAAAGGGAGATGATGGATAAAACAGGGAAGGGAGTCGCTAAAACAGAGAAGGAAGGAGAAAAAGTACCAGTAAGGATGTGTTAGAAAGTCCTAAGTGTTACAATAGCGTTTCTTGGTTCCGGGCGGCCAGAGATTCAGACCCACAGACCTATGGTCCCAGATCGCTTAGCCGCCTGCTTCTGCTCAGCCCCCCCCCTCCCCCGCGCGCCCAAATGACTCAGACGCTTATATTAAGTTCATGCTGTTTGGCCTATGGCTCAGGCACATTGCTAGCTAGCTCTTACATCTTAACTCAGCCCATTCTCATTAATCTGTCTGCCACGTGGCCCGTGGCTCACCTGTGTTCCTTACATGCTTCTTCTTGGGCAGCTGGGTCAATCTGTCTCTGACTCCACCCTCCTTCTCCTAACTATTCTGAATCCCCACCTACTAAGTCTTCTACAGTGCCTGCCATGGCCAAAACAGTCCTTTATTTAAAGATTGATACTCACAGCACACAGAAAGACATTTCCACATCACCTAAGCATTGTCTATGTATCTAAAATGCATGTAAGTCTGCATACACATATGCATAGTTTAAATACAAATTTCCCATCTGCGTTGTCAATGCTCCCCCACAAGAACAATAGTATATCTAACAAGAACTTCAACATCAAGCACAAGAAATCTTCTTTTGGATTGTTGGTCAGAGATGTCTAAGAGAGTCCCAAAACATAGGCTATTGCTGTTAGGTGGGTCCTTGTTGCTAAAGACATCATATACCTCAGACACAGAACCTTGATGATTCACACTGGATCTTGTTGCACGAATAAAGGAAACTCAGAGTCAGATCTCTGGGAAAGGCTGAGATATCAGAGAGGAAACACCACAGTCAGATCTCACCCAGCTGTCTTCCAGCTTCCTCAATCTCACTCCTCCTGGCTTCTTCTGCCTGCTCTATATTTCTATATCTGCCTTAAATACCTTCTTGCCCAGTTAAGGCGTGGCCCCACCACTGCCTTCCTGGGAGCGTGGAACTCCTTCTGTAAACCAAGATGACCTCAAACTCAGATTTGATTAAGGGCGTAGGTCACTACTCCTGGGATATTCCCTGTGCTGGGATTAAAGGTGTGAGTTACCACTGTCTGATCCTCCTAGACTGACTGTGGGTAGATCCCTCTGATATCTCAGACTGGTTTTTATTACATTTGAAACATATCCCCACAGGATCTGAACTAAAACCTCCTCCATGAGGTCTAGCTTTCCTGATACCAGGAGGTGCATGTGAGCATCCAAGTGAGGAAGCTGCCAATGGCCCTAGCTAGCTGTGTCTATGATGTCTTTGAACTAAAAACCGTGACCAGCCTGGCACAATATTCCTAAGGACACAGTAGTGGCACTACCAACATAGTAATCAACAGCTCTCTAATTGGACTTATGGCCAGCTCAACAAGAGGGAAATTGTGCCTGATACTTGGGGAGCTATCCAACTCTGCAGAGCTAGGGAAGGCATGGATTTTGGAGGAGAACCTATAATCATCACTTTACTAATGATTATAGATAATTCCTAACTACGTTTAAGTGACTATCTTCATTAAAGAAGTATCTCCTTGTAACAAATGGAAACCATTACCGAAAAACACAACTAATCAAAACAGGGACAATAAGTAACCACGTGGTGTTCAGCCCCAGTTAATACATCTCCAACACAACGTCTTTCCCCAAGGCTCAAGGATCACAGCAGAAGAAAAAGAGGAGAGATTTTTAAGAGCCATAGAAATAGGAAGTTTGCTTTCAGGTTTTTGTCTCCTAAAAATGCCAGAGAAGCTAAACCCATGAAGTCTCACTAACATGGCTGCCTGATGAAGACCTGAACAAGGACATAGCCAATAGATGTGCTAACATGATAAAGGAGGCCTCGCAGGCCCTCAACCCTAGACAAAGAACCATAGGCAACTAAGAAACACTACGAATGGGAGAAACAGTCTTCCCTTGGGAAGACTCCTAGATTGGTTATCTAATACCATGTGGTCAGCCCTGAAAACACACACATACAAATATACAGACTGAGCAAATTGTATTTTTTTAAGAGAAATAAATTTATGGTGCTGGATTGATGTCTCAGCACTGAGTTTAAGAGAAAAAAGATTTTTTTTTTCTGCTGTGATTAAGACATTCATTTTTTTGTGACTTTTTTTATTTAAAAAGTTTTTCTCCCATGTAACCCCTGCTCACCCTTGCTTCCCTCCTCCCAATCCCTCCCAGTCTTCCCTCATCCACCTAGCACCACCCCCAAAAGGGCAAGGTGTCCCAAGGTGGGTCAATTCTATCTGGTGCATCTATTTGAGGTAGGTCCGATTCCCTCATCCCAGCATTAGGACTGGGTCAGGTGTTTCTCTGTAGGGAATGGGCTCCAAGATGCCAGTTTATGCATCAGGAACATAGTCTGATCCTACTCCACGAGGTTGCACATACTGCCCATGCCAGTCAACAGTCTACCTTTGGAGGGTTTAGTTCCTTTTCCTGATAGGTCTCCAGTGGCTGCTTTGGATTCAGTGAGCTCTCCAGGGTTCCAGCCCCTCCGTGGGACTCCACCCCATAATTCCTATCCCTTTGCTCTTATAGACTCTCCCCTCTCTCTTTAGTTAGACCGGGAGCTCAGTCTGGTGCTTGGCTATGGATCTCTGCCTCCACCTCTATTCATTGTTGGATGTAGGTTCTGTGATGACACTTAGGGTGGTCATTCATTTGATTATAGGGAAAGTCCTGTTAGGCACCCCCTCCACCATTGGTTGGAGACCTAGCCAGAGACAACCTGTGAATTCTTGGAGGTTTTCCTAGCACCCGGTCTCTTTGCAACCCCACATTGGCTTCCTCTATCAAGGTATCCACCCCTTTCTATCTCCCTCTTTGTTGCTCCTCTCACTCAACCATCTCCTTTCATGATTTGTTCCCCACCTCTCCTTAGTCGCTACCCATTATGATCCCAACTAACTCAGGTGATCGTCTCTATTTTCTCTTCCCAGGGGATGCCTGGATGTCTCTCTTGCTCCTTCTGATCCCAAGCTGTTCCAGGGTTGTGGTTTGTAGCTTGGGTATTCTTTGCTTTTTGTCTACAATCCACTTAGGATTGAGTATATCCCATGCCTATCTTTCTGGGCTTGTGATACCTCACTCAGGAGGATATTCTCCAAGTCCATCCATTTGGCTGAAAATTTTAGGATGTCATTTTTTTCTTTTTACTGCTGAATAGTACTCCATTGTATAGATGTGCCACAGTTTGTTAATCCATTCTTCAGTTGAGGGTCATCTAGGTTGTTTCCAGGTTCTTACTATTATGAATAATGCTGCTATGAACATAGTTGAGCTAATGTCTTTGGGGTAAGAATGTGAGTCCTTTAGGTATATGCCCAGTAGTGGTATTGCTGGATCATTGGGTAGATTGAGTCCCAGTTTTCCGAGGAACCACCATACTGCATTCCAGAGTGGCTGTACAAGTTTACACGCCCACCAACAATGGAGGAGTATTCTTCTTGTTCCCCATACTCTCCAGCACAGGCTGTCAACTGTGTTTTTGGTCTTAGCCATTCTGACAGGTGTAAGGTGGTATCTCAAAGTTATTTTGATTTGCATTTCTCTGATGCTAAAGATGTTGAGCAATTTTTAAGTGCCTTTCAGCCATTTGCAATTCTTTGATAAAAATCCTCTTTTTAGCTCTAAAACCCATTTCTTAATTGGGTTATTTAGGTTTGGAGACTCTAGTTTCTTGAGTTCTCTATATATTTTTGAGATCAGTCCTCTGTCAGATGTAGGGTTGGTGAAGATCTTTCCCCCATTCCGTAGGCTGTCATTTTCTCTTATTGACTGTGTCCTTTGCCTTACAGAAGCTTCTCAGTTTCAGGGGGTCCCACTTATTTATGGTTATCCTTAGAGCCTGTGCTACTGGTATTATAGTTAAGAAGTGGTCACCTATGCCAATGCGTTGGAGGGTATTTCCCACTTTCTTTTCTATGAAGTTCAGTGTAGCTGGATTTATGTTGAGGTATTTGATCTACTTGGATTTGAGTTTTGTGCAGGGTGATAAATATGTATCTATTTGCATTCTTCTACATACTACCATTCAGTTATGCCAACACCATTTGTTGAAGATACTCTTTTTGCCAATGAATATTTTTGGCCTCTTTGCCAAAAATCAGGTGTTCATATAGGTGTGTGGGTTAAGGTCAGGATCTTCAGTTTGATTCCATTGATCCACAAGTCTGTTTCTATGCCAGTACCAGGCTGTTTTTATTACTATGGCTCTATAGTAAAGCTTGAAGTCATGGGTGGTGATTCCTTCTGAAGTTCTTTTATTGAGCAGGATTGTTTTGGCAATCCTGGGTTTCCTGTTATTCTATGTGATATTGAGTATTGTTTTCAGGTCTGTAAAAAATTGTGTTGGAATTTTGATGGGGATTGCATTGAATCTGTAGATTGCTTTTGGTAAAATTGTTATTTTTACTATGTTGATCCTTCCTATCCAGGAGCATGGGAGATGTTTCCATTTTTTTCATGTTCTCTTCAGTGACTTAAAGTTTTTGTCAAAAAGGTCTGCTACTTTTTTGGTTAGAGTTACTCCGAGATATTTAATTCTATTTCAGCTATTATAAAGGGTAATATTTCCCTTATTTCTTTTTCAGCCCTTTTATCCTTAGTGTATAGGAGGGCTATTGATTTTTTTTTTTTTTTAGTTAATCTTGTGCCCTGCTACATTGCTGAAGATGTTTATCAGCTGGTAGAATTTGGGGGGGGGGTCACTTATTTATACAACCATATCATCTGCAAATAGAGATATTTTGACTTCTTCCTTTCCAATTTATATCCCCTTAATCTCCTTTTGTAGTCTTATTGCTTTAGTTAAAACTTCAAGAATTATATAGAATAGACAAGGAGAAAGAGGACAGCCTTGTCTTGTTCCTGATTTTAGTGGGACTGCTTTGAGTTTTTCTCCATTTAGTTTGATGTTGGCTGTCGGCTTGCTGTATATCACCTTTATTGTAGTTAGGTATTTTCCCTGTATTCCTGATCTCTCCAGGACCTTTATCATGAAGGAGTGTTGGATTTTGTCAAAGTCTTTCTCAGCATCTAAGGAGATGATTGTGTGCTTTATTTTTTTTCTGTGACGAAGCCTACTTGATTGTGGTGGATGATTTTTTGATGTTGTTTTTGGTTTGCCAGAATTTTATTGAGTGAATTTGCATTGAAATTCATTAGGGAGATTGGTCTGTACTTCTTTTTGTTGGTTTTTTGGGTTTTTTTTTTTTTGTTTTTTTTTTTTTAAGTAGCAAAATACTGCTCTTGCAGAAGACCAGAGTTTGCAACTGGCAGCTTGAAGGGATCTAGTTCCTTCTTCTGTACCATAAGAGCACCTGCATTCACACATGCATATCTTTATCCAGACATACACATGCACACATAATTAAAAACAGTAAATCTTTTATTAAAAAACAATGTCTTTTGATCTTTGCACAGCTTGAGTTAATTACATGTGCTTCATGAAGACAATAATATGTATATTGTTAATCATCTAGAAATATCTTTCCTGATAAACAGATATAGCTAGATGGCAATTGAACAGTATCCAGCTCATGGAATTCATGGCTTTAACTATCTGCCACATATTGATGTTACCAATAGACTCCAGGATAGGTTGTCTGCCTTTTTCTAGAGTACCATTTCCAAGCTTTCTTGGACAAAGCTTTTGTCTCTGTCACCCTTTCTCATTAGCATACTCCTTTTCCTCTTCATGCCCCACATCAATGAATGGCACACCACCACCCCTGTCATACAGCCATAGCCCGTCACATACCACACCAGGGCCTCTCGAATCTTTTCTAATGAGACTCCTCTTGACTGAGAAATATTTAGGTAACCTTGGGGCTCTAAGCACATAAAATTAATATGCAAGTCAAAGCTTATTGATAATAATTATAAATCTATCTTGACAGTTCTTTGGCATGGTATAAGTTAGTATAAATTTGTACACTAATTAGACAAATGTGTTTCTTTATATTAACATGGCTAAAAGTTTAATTTTGCCAGACATGAAGCATCTTCAACATCCTGCACAGTTGGTTGATACTTTGCTTTTATAATCATCAATTTTGAGAAATTTTGCGCAGATATTTAGTATGAAATGGCAGAAGTATTTAGGGAAATTTTAAAAAGGTTGGAAATTTTTTTCCTAATCTCAAGCTGAAATTCATTGAAACAAAAAAAATATAAGAATTAAACATTGTAATATGCTACAACCTGGAGACATATTAGTTTGAATTTACATGCTGAGGAATGACGGTTGAAAACATTAGACGTGTTTGCTTTTTCTCATTAAACCCCTGTATTTCTAGGAAAGCAAAAATCTCTGCACATACAGCAGAAACACTGAAATTCACAGCACGACAATCTCCAGCTGCAGTCATCACTCATCACAAGTGCACCATGGTGGAATCTACAGTAGGAAGTGTGCAGATCGTGTGTGCAGATCCGAGACAGCAGTGGAGTTGTGTGATGCAATATGGGCGGGCACTGAGAGAAGCAACTTGGCTCCTTACGTAGTTGACTTTAAATTAACATTTAGCTGTTTCATGTTCAGGAAATTTTACTTTTGCCAACCTTTCTACATTCAATACATGACTGCCATGGGGCTTTGTAACCCACAGTTCAATAAGCTGGCTTTAAATCATTTACCACATCAACTCTACCTCACCCCGTTTCAAATCTATCTTCTATCTCTGCTATCAGCTATGCTAAGTTAGTCCATCATGAACTCTTGCTTCAATTACTAGGAATAGAATCACAGTAATCACGTCTGAGAGCCACCTTAACTCTACCAGATACTAAGTAACTCATTAAAACCACATCACATAACTTAGCTCTGGCCAATTCCATTTTCACTGTGGTACAAACGTAAAGTCAGAATGGACCGGCTTTACACAGCAACACTAAATGCTCAGATGTCTAATAGCCAAAGTTATTTCTTGTTCATGTCAAACCTGAGGTATACTGAATAATTCCCCAGGGGAAGCTAACTTTCTTTAATTGGATGTTTCAGAAAGCTGGAATCCTTTGATTTGATGCATCTGCCGATCAACAACCAGCATCTCCATTAACTGTGCAAGTGCAGAGGGAGACTGAGGCGGCCTTGGAGCCTTTCCTCACCATCAGGAAGCGTCACACATCATTTTTACCCTTATTTCATTGGCAAGAATAAGCATTATGGCTTTGCTCAAGTGCAAAAAAAAAAGGTGGGCATTACCACCACCTTGGAGGATCCAAGAAGGAGGTCCATCAGAGCAACTAGGTGGACGCCATACTATCGCTGCCATATACACAACATGGCCTAACTACCAGGATGCAAGAACCATCAGGGGCTCTGTCAGTATCTGTCAGCTACAGATGCCCCGGTGTTCACTGGATTCTTTATCAAACTGATGCAGGAGAGAATTTATACATAGGTCTTTCCTGAGTTGGTTGGGACAAAATACATTGTCCAAAAGTCATAAACAAGAAATTTAAAAGCCTCTCATCTATTAAGGAATCTCTATAAGATTATTGACAGAAACTTGGCAAGCTGGGAGAGAATGGGGTTATACCCAGACTGCAAAAGCAGTCCTTCAGAAATGACACTTTACAAATGAAAGCAAAGGAAGCTTACTGTTAATAGATGTGCCCTACAAAAGATGCTAAAGGTATTAACATTAAAACATATGAATGATTAAAACACCTGGGTAATGGTTACTATTTAATCAAATTCAGAACACTGTGTAAACCATCTAGTTATAAAGGTTAAATATAAAAAATATAAATAACTATTGAATTATTTATTGGTGGTTACACAATTTAAGAATATATACATTGTGAACTTAATAACAAAATGAGAAAGGTACAGACTTTGTACTCAAAATTAAATAATTTTAATGGAATACAATAATATTCTATGTAAATGTAAGAAAAACTAAGTGTTGTGTGAGGTTTCTGGCCTGAACTTTCCAGCCTAGCCTTGAGGTTTGGACCCACAGACCCACAGAGACACACAGCCACTTACATTAATTTTATGCTGTTTGGCCTAGGCCCAGGCATATAACTTGCTAACTCTTTACCCTTAAACTAACCCATGACTCTTATCTTGTTCAGTCATGCAACTCGGTACCTTTCTTAGAGCAGCATAGGTGTCCTCGCTTATCTCAAGGTGTAAACATGCCTACAATGGAAATGAGAACCTAGAAACTCACCCATGGAGAGAAAGCTCAGTTAGAAACGCCATCTGACTATGTCAGCCTCTCCAGTTAACATCTGTTAGATATTTGTAAGCCTCTGATCTAATGGTGTTGCCTGTCTTTGCTCTTTCAATCAAGCCAACTCCAATCAACTCTACCAGAGATCCTGGACTCCTGATTTGATGGTATTTTGCTATCTGGTGTTTCTACTACTTGCCACTTTTGCTTGCTGTAGATTTAATAAATCTATCTTATATATACTGCGCCAATCAAAACTGAAAGTATAGCTGTCATAGATCATTCACTATCACACAGAACACCATAAAATGACAATCTTCTGCAAAGTAAAGGAGTCAATCAACCTTTAGATTGCAACGATATATCTACAAATCATATATCTGGCAAGGAGTTAATATCTAAAGTATATAAAGAATTTGTACAAGTCAATGGTAAAAAGTAAAATAAAATAACCTAATTTTTAAACGAGCAAGGAGCCCAAATTATGGTCAGCAGATACAAAGAAAGGTTAAGTATCATCAGTCAGGAAAAAGCAAATTAAAACTTGGGATGCAAGTGGGTTTGCTTATATTTGGTTTTGCTCTCCAGTTCCTAGTAGGTAACTGTAATCTGAAAATATAAAATGAAAAAATTCCAGAAATGCAAAATCCCTTGTTATAATTTACACATACTCTGAGTAATGTGTTGAGATCTTCCTCTGTCTTGCTCCATCATACCCAGGACATGGATTGTCTCAATGCCTGGTGTGTCCACACTGTATACACTACTTGCTCAGGAGTCACTTAGCAGGATGTCTGTGGTCACAACTACTGCTGTGGTATAGCATTACTTGTGTTTGAGAAATATTTGCTGTATTGAGCATTCCCTTATTAGTATACCATCAGTACAAGTCCCACAGACTATAGAAGTGAGGGGTCACAATATATATAAGATGCTTAAAATAGAAGGGCTTTAAGTTTGTGTACATCCACAAAGGCAGTATCTGCACGTGTGTGTAAATTACCGAGAACTTGGTTTTAGCACCAACTCTAGGTCTAAAATATGTAGCATATCTCCTGGAGTAAGGGGAAATTACTGCCTCACTTCACATCAGAGACAAGTGACAAAGAGTGGTGAAGATGGAGTAGGGGGATGCCACAGCACGCTTGGAGGCAGTGTAAATTTATATAGACATCAGTTCCCACCCTGCTGTCCCTCCATGCTGGACTACCATAGATAAAATAAACCTTCCCCAAGTTGCTTTGGCTCAGTGTTTATTGTAATGGTAGAAAACAAACCAGAGAGACAGCGAATGTCCACAAAACTCTGAGTGCCTTGAAGCAGGAACTCACAAGGAAATGTTCTCTTCATCAGCTGGTTGGAAGCAGTTGGTATCAAGACTGTGCCAGGAGCTAGATGTCATCTGCCAGCCTTCTCCACAAACATCATGCAGTGATGGGACCCTGCCAAACAGCTGAGGCCACAAGCCCATGGAAGGTACAATGTGACATGAGAATAGCCATTGCCAGGACATGGTTACTAGGCCCCTCCTCAGCAGCTATCTGGAAGTTAACCAACTCCTATTTTTAATTGCTTTAAAGTGATCTGCTGTAAATTGCTGAATTTTTTCAGTTATTATTAGAGATTAATCTGTAGCTCTCAATTAACTCCAATTACAGCTTATTTTCTTCAAAAAGTTATAAAGTAAGTTATTAGCATCCAGAGTGCCCCTGGGTTTCTCATTGGTAAATGTCTAATCTAGCAAATAAAGAATAAAAGCCGGATATAAAAACAGGCTTGTTTGTAAATTTACATGGTGAAAAGATGTAATGAGAGATATTCTAGAAGGGTGAAGACCATGGGCATGGGAGATGACAGTGAATTAAAATATCAGTTCTGACGCAGCTGTGTGACTGGAAAAACGACTTGGCATTTCTGTGGCATACTCCTATTATCTGAAGAATGAGCATGAAACGGACCTCAGAGAATGGTGTATGAGGTTCTCACAAAAGCTGCTTAGAGAAGAACCTGACATAGAATAAATATCCAGGGAACACTAAGAATTACCATTTCCCATAGTCACTGAATGTACAAGACACACACGCACCTGTTAAGGAAGCTAGTTCAGACAGTAGGAAACTCTTCTCAGGTAACTGAAGAACACTTATGTGCCAGCACCAATCACATAATCAGAGCTCAGACTCTGCTTCTTGGTTGTAGGATCCTGGCCAAGCCAATTCCTGACTCCCCCTCTCTGCAAGGGGGAACGATGACCGCCTCTTCTTTATGTGGGAGGGTTATTGTGGACTCTGCTGAGCCACAACATGTGACAGGGTCATACTCAGGTCAAGGCCGGGGTTGTTCTGTAAACCTGAGTTGTGGGACACTTAGTCCAACAGACCATGCTACTCCCTCTGCATCCACAGTGGGACCGCTACCCATATGTGACAGCAAAGCTTGAGGTGAGCTGCTTAGACGCTTAACATTGGGCAAGAAGAGTTTCTAGTCTTGGGCCGAGAAGAGGATGACCCATGTTTAAATCAGTGGCTAATCAAGGTCTACACTTCCACCTGCTGGCACTGATCCACAGGTCATCTAAGGACCCTGCCTGGGACCTCAGGTCAGCCAAAGGGCACAAGAGGAGTTTGTGCTGAAGTCCATGCTTAAAAAGCAATTAAAAAGCAATTTAATATTAAAAAAATAATAGCCATAGTCTTTAACGAACACAATGTGTCATGTTTATTGGGCTGTTCACAGTTAAGCTTAAAACAGGAAGAAACCAGATGTCATCAAAACCTCAAGAAACAAAATCTTTAGCTTTCTTAGCTCCAAAGGGTGCATTCGGCTGCAGTTAAGAACTACACAGACCATTTGTTCACATATCTGTCATGAGCACAATTTACTTTTTTTTTTTTTTCAGCAACAGGAAGCAAATACATTTAACCAATGACTTTTTAGAACAAGAAGAAAACTATCTTTATGAGTTAGGACAAAGAAATCAATTATACAAATTAAATTGATACAAAATACATTATAAAGAAAACACACATACAAAAGTGATTAACTGGGCCAGGGAGTGAGGATTTCACAGAACACCACACTGAGAGAACACTGGTGCAATTCATTTCAGCTATGGAATTAGGTCCAAAAGACACATTTATGGAGGTAAAGGCACAATGACTTCCACATAATTAATGGGGAAGAAGCCGGATTCCCCACGTAGCATTCCTTCATACCAGTTTTCATCTATCTGATTGGTTAATGTAATGATGTCCCCTTCTTTAAATCCTAATTCTCCTTCGTTTTCTGGCTCAAAGTCATAGAGACCACGACAGCAGGGTTGATCCTCGGCAATGTGAGTACCTATCCACATGTTACAGAGACAAAAAAGGTACAGGTTAACATGATAATCACCCAGGGAAACTCATGGGGAGGAGACTGTGCTTGCTCCCTGACCACCCAAAGCTGCCTTCCATTGATTGCTCCTAGGTCCTGTTGGTGGTCCCTGGCCTCCTCCAGCAATCCCCTGCACTCAGGGCCTGTCTTCCCAGCCCTCTTAGGAGGACGACACATGCCCATCCCACCTCTACTCAGTTGGCCCAGACCCCATGGGGAAAAGCAAATCACAGAGACCCAGGCCTGTCCCCAGAACGTTCAGACTTTCCTTGTGACACTTGGTTGAGGTGGTGACATTGGGACAAGATACACAGAGCAGACTAATGTAGTCAAGCCTAGAGTTCTCACAACAATCATTTCCCCCCAAAAAAACTAAAACATGGTCACTATACAAGAGAATGTAAGTATACAGATTTGGGACAAGTCAACTCTAACCCACTGACTCACAGAAAACCAGCACAAAGCCTGTGAATGCCAGGTGCTGTATGAATATATATTTATGAGTATATTTCCATGTATTTGCTTTCACAAAATAATAAGCCTTGTACTGGCCCCACACATGACCACTGGCGACTGGCCAGCTGCCACATATACCTTTATTGTTGGCATCTATTATGGTTGGTCCGTTCTGAGCACACCTGATCTCACTGAATCTATATGGGCATTTGTGGACACCCTCCCTCCCTCCCTCCCTCCCTCCCTCCCTCCCTCCCTCCCTCCCTCCCTCCCTCCCTCCCTCCCTCCCTCCCTCCCTCCCTCCCTCCCTCCCTCCCTCCCTCCCTCCCTCCCTCCCTCCCTCCCTCCCTCCCTCCCTCCCTCCCTCCCTCCCTCCCTCCCTCCCTCCCTCCCTCCCTCCCTCCCTCCCTCCCTCCCTCCCTCCCTCCCTCCCTCCCTCTTTGCCTTGCGTCTTTCTATCTTTTCTCATCTTCTCTCTTCCCTGATCCCTTCCTTCACCCTCCCCACCCATTTCCTCTTCCAGCCTTTCTCAGCTTTGAGAGAAAAGTAGCAAGTACATCTCCTGACACACACACGAACATCTGCAGCTTTTCCTGAGAGTAACTGCCTAGAACAGGATTTGATAATCACACAACATGAAGTCTGCCAGGATGCTTGACATTTGCTGTCAATTTAATATTCTACCTTAAAAAAAAAATCACAAGTCCTCATATACTCCAAACACTGGTCCTCTATTTGCCAAGTCTGGTACAAACTATTCCTCAATTCTCATTTGTTTGTATGATTTTTTTTTTTTTTTTTTTTTTTTTTTTTTTTTTTTTTTTTTTTTTTTTTTTTTTTTGCAGTTTGTGCTGGTAACTGGGCAATAGATTTTCTATTTTGCTTTGGAACATATAGTTTTAGGACAGAAAGGGGAGTAAATGAGGCTTTTCATCTATAGTCTATCCTCCACAGCCATGTATGGTTATTGAAAAGAATTTTTAAAATAATTTACTTGTATTTTATGTGCATTAGTGTTTTCCATGAATGCATGTCTACGAAGGCGTCAGATCTTGGAGTTAGAGACTGTGTGAGCTGCACTGTGGTTGCTGGGAATTGAACTCAGGTCCTCTAGAAGAGCAGCCAGTGCCATTAGCTGCTAAGCCCTATCTCTCCACCCCACTCCTCTTAACAGACTTATTTAAGAGTTTTAATTAAAATTTTTCACGCTACAACTTCTGTTTTAAATTCATTTATATTTTGGTAAAAGAGAAAAAATTTATGTTCTAATAATGCTGAAGCAGTTAACAATTTTAAAATTATCTTTTTTTCATTGATTTCAAATACTTTTATATCTTATTGTTGAGAGTTTTCCTACATAGCCCAGGCTGACCTTGAACTCGGAGGAATCCTCCTGCCTCCACTTCCCAAATGTTAGGATTACAGGTGTGTGCCAACACCCCTGGCTTTATCATTCAATTATCATGAGCCCTGTGATCTAATTTGGGATTTTCAATTTAGTTCAATTGATTCATTTGTTAATAGTATCATATCTCTTTCATATTATAGCTTTAAAGTAAATTTTAATAACTAGTAAAGCAAGTTTCTGGCCACTATTCCATTATAAAATTTCCTGGCTATTCTTATAATCATCCAGGTAAACTTTACTCTGCTGTATAATTTCCATTTTGACTGGACTGTGCTTGGTGTTTTTTCCTCTGAGTAGTAATAAAGTTAGTTTTAAGAGACCTTTTTAAATGACTGGCATCTGAAAAAGGCCACATAATTCAAGCACCACACTTTGACTCTGTGGCAGGATCACACTTGCTACTATTTTAAGATCTCTGTGCCTATACACAGAAATGATTTAAGCAGGCTTTGGAAACACAGTCACACTGATTTTATTTTTGTAGAGGTAAATATTTCTTCTATGTTTTCTAGATATTCTAAAGATTTTCCACAAATTCCCCAAACCTAGGAGTTGGCGAATATATAGCACTTTCCAGGCTAATTTAAGATAATGGACTAAGCATGTCTAGGGTTAGACATGGCTCCCTGCTCCAGCTCTCAGTAGCCACTCCAGATGTTCCCATCCCCTGTGAGGAGCTAAAGCTGTAATGACAGGCAAGTGACAAAGGGCCTTGACCAAGTGAGAGGATGTATTAGCTGGAGAAGGCTAGGAGCATGGCCACTGGTGAGACCAAGGCTGTCTCTAGGGACGGGGTGGAGGAAGCCCATAGGAAGGCCACAGGATTAGTTGGAAAACAGTCCTCCAAAAAGAGATTAAGAGATTCTCTCTGCCACCAACAACTGCCTCCTGTTGTTAAAGGTTCCCCTAGGCTCCTTCCTGAACCCAGAGCCAGCAGAGGCCCTTCTAGTTTGTGGGCTCCCAGAGGAAAATCAATTTCTAGTATCCTAACCAAAACATCTGACATGCTTTTCCTTCTGCCATTCAATTTTATGGTTTCCATTTTTATTTCCTTTTCCCATTGCTATTTGGCCAGTGATGGTTTGAATGAGACTCACATTTGAATGTCTGGTTCCCAGTTGGTGGACTGTTTAAGAAGGACTGGGGGTGTGGCCTTGTTACAGAAGGTGTGTCACTGAGGGTGGCTTTGAGGTTACAAAAGTGTCTGCCAGGTCTAGTCCCTCCCCTCCCTCCTCTCCCTCCCTCCCTCCCCTCCCTCCCCCATCCCCCCTGCTGCTCTCAGTGCCATAACTCTCTGAAATTGTAAACAAGCCCCAAACACTTTCTTTTACAAGTTGCCTTGAGTGGGTGTCTCTTCACAGCAATAAATCAATAACCTTAAGATTTCACCTAAGAGTTGAAGTTCAGTAACAGACTTTTCCTTCCTAACCAAATCTTTGGGGTTCACATCAAGTAAACAAGAGGAAAAGCCAGAGAGAAAGAATAGGAATGGATTTGGGTATTCCTGTGGTTGAGCAATGATGACTCCCAGACCTATTAAAGCAGGTCTAGTAATGTAGGTTATCTTTTAAAATTTCCAGATTTTGGCAATCTGGGGGAGGGAGACCGAGAACCGCCCGAGTCACAGTCTTCCCTATATCCACAGTTAGGGTGGGAAGTGTATGGAGCCTCAGCTGCTGGGGAAGAGAAAGGTAATGAGCCTCTTCCTCTGCTGAGAGGCAGGCCCTCCTCCCTTTGGGTGACAGTTAGGCTGACAAGCCTCTCGAAATCTGTGTCTATCCTGCACCTTCTGGATATTTATAGCACTTACATGACTTCTTCCAGGAGAGACCTCACCCTAGCCGGAGTCAGTAAATTCCTTTTGTTATAATGGTGGCAGCCAGGGAGACAAACACTGGGGCTTACTTTTATTGTTTTAAGTTTTAAAGGATAACATTCAGTGATTTCAAAGCTCTCAGGAACTGAGTTTCCAACAGAGAATTTTCCATTTTTTCTTTGGTCACACAGTACTTAATGAAGGTGGGCAGGGCTGCACACTGAGACCTTGGGGCTGTGAGTCAAAGACAGCATCACTGAAAGACAACTGTTGTGCTGTGGCCTGTACAGAGAATCAGGTTCTTGTCACATTTCTGCCACTAGCAGATTTAACTGAGGAGACACATGGAACCGACTCAGTGGGCTCAGAAAGCATCACCTCAAACACACACCATCCAGGCAGAAGGCAACCAGGCAGAATTCCACAAAGCCTCCTCTTTAAGAGGTCACAATGGCCAACTATCAAGCCAGAAAGAAACAATAAAGGTCCAGACCCCAAACCATGGCCTACTTCACTCTAGGGCACCTCAGACAGCGTGTGGGTTATCACACTGACCGCGAGGCTCACTAGTCTATGATGCTGCAGAGACACTGTGGGTTATCACACTGACCGCCAGGCTCACTAGTCTATGATGCTGCAGAGACACTGTGGGTTATCACACTGACCGCCAGGCTCACCATCTAGTTTTCCCTTCCACTTACACTACCAGTCACCTGCAAAGATCAAAACACATTCCAGGTAGGAGACAGTATGTACATACACACACACACACACACAGGGGGAGGGACCTTATCAGGAAACAGACAAATTCACTTCTCACTTCATTCACTGTAAGCAGGAGCCACTGTCCATTTTGATACTCCCAGAGAGGCAGCGATGGGCACTCACACCACACTGCACCAGCAAACAGAAACTAGACAAGTTACATCTCAGGAGACCACTAGGAAGAAAGACTCCATAGAGGAAATGCCTGCCTTGTGAGCCTGGGAACCTTTGCACCCTTACTGAAAAGCCTTAATACCAAGCACACACTTGCCAATGAACACCAATCACAACTTGGGCTAGCCTGGACCTCCCTCATGGCATTCTGAAATACTTCATGATACACTTTTCATTCTGGGTCCTTTTTGTTACCTCAACCAAGTTAGGCCTCTATACAACAGAGGGAGCTCAGAGCCTGGACATAAACAAAGTGTTCCATGTATAGCTTATAACTTCTAAAACATTGCTGTTTCAGTTGTGATAATCTGTGTCCATCAAGGCGTTCAGGCTTCTGTGCTGGAGGCCAGGCACATTTTGTAAGATTTAAGAAACAGGCAGACTCTGATTCCAAAGAACCAGGGATTGAAGACTTCAGAGCCTAGAGGTTGTAGTCAACCAATGGAGATGAGAAGCTGTTTCTTGCTGCCTAGAAAAGGGATAGAAGCACTTCCTAAAGGACCTGGAGAGACAGGACAGTGATCCATAGCAGGGAAACATCTTCTAAATTATACCCAGAGGATGACATCAGTCCTACTTCCCACTGGAACTCTGGGTCAAGGCAGGTTCCCAAAGTGCTCTGAGCTGAGAAAATGGGGTGTAATAAAATCAGAGAGAGGTTTGAGATAACCACTACTGCTCCCCACAAAATGTGGAAAGACCTCCCAAGTACCGGCAGGAATGAGACAGGGCTGGGGGGTCCACAGGTCACCTGCAGAACATCACAGACTCTCAACACACACATACTTGGCCTCTCAGAGGTGAGACTGGAACAAGAGACATCAGCAGAGCGGCCCTGAAGCCAGGCCACCTGTGGAAGGCAGCCTCCTCACATACAGTCCTCAGTGTCTACAACCCCATGCAGCCGGACAACGGGACAAGGACACAGCTAACCACCAAGAAGGGTTCATCTCTGAATCAACTAGTTATTTCCTGAGTCCCGTGAGTAATAAATGGGCCTTTTACGCTTTTCACTGGAAGAGAATGAATTACCTTGAAATGGCAAGATTACACTTTTTTCCACTAAAAGAAATGGAAAAATGATTAATCTTTTTTTTTCTCTTTTTCCAATTTCGGCAAACAGTGGAAATGGAAAAAAGATCAAGCTGTTTCCGCTGCTGGTCTAAATAGAGACTCATAGCAAACCCAGCTAGAGAAATAAAATTTCTGCCCACCTGAGAGAAAGTAGCTGGGCCTTCCAAGACACAAAATCCAGGTCACAGAAGACTGAACTTGCAGCCAGCCAAGACAATCTCCGCTTCCTCGGTGTTTGAGATACCCATCTGAAAGATGCCTAAAGCTTGGTTTCCCACTGCCAGACACAGGCACCTTCCTACAAAACTCCTAGCAGGAAAATAGCTCTCTCAGCCAGCATCCCATCTCTGTCCCTGTGGCCTCAGAGCTGGACCCCTGTCCACTCCTGATTTTGCATGCAGTTGTTGGTGATCAAAACCTGCACACACGTTTGCTACCGGCTAGCACAAGCCTGTGTGTTCTAGATCAGGGAACAGACACCCAGGGCCCCATGAAATCCATTAGGGAAGGCCACAACCCTCCCATCCACCATCAGAAGGTCATGTTTATTTTCTCTTACTTCTGAGACCTGGCTGTAATGTAAGATGAGAGGAGAGGTAGGAAACAGTCTGTCTTTGTGAACAGAGAGAGCATCCCTCTTAAATATTTATTACTCAAGCTCCACTCTACACCACTGGGGATGTGGAAAACATATTCTTCCTAAAACAAGCTTCTCTTCTCTCTTGGTTATGATGTGTGGTCCACTTTCTAACAACAGAATTCTTTCCAGTGCACTTCCCTCAACCTCATCCTTAGTTGCCCAAGTTCCTACTCAAAACTGTCACAAAGTTTGACTTTTTTTTATGTAGTATTCAATCCCATAATGCTTTATCGTAGTCAGCTGCAAACCTTCCTGGTGTTAGTACTTACCATGTGTGTGGCTACAGTCGCACCTAGGCCTCAGAGACAATGGATTTATTCAATGACTAGTTATTACCATTTCCCTCCCATGTAAGGGAGAGAAAAGGCAGTGTTGAGTTCTGACCCCCACCGGGAACAGAGTCTGCTCTGAGGACCACTCTGCCTTGTACATCTGTGAGTAGCAGTGGGAAGGTTTATCCCTCTCTATGTCTCAACTCCTCTTTCTTATCTCAGCCAATCCCCACCCTTCAGCCAAACATATCCTAGGGAGTTCCCGGGCCCAGGAAAGCTGAGAAAATCTCCTCCTTGAATCCTGCCCATCCTACCCACCCCCTGAGGGACATCCCACCCCATAAGGGCTTCTGTGCTTCCTTCCTGGGACCTGCAACCTGAAACAGCATCCAGTCCCTAGACACCAGCTCCCTCCCCCTCTTCTTAATCCCTTCCTCAGGCTAGGGAGTTACTCTCAAATTATGTTTCCACACTTGACTTTGAGGGAGATGCGGTTGAAGGGGTGGTGAGCAGGGGACGCTTTCTTCTCAGCTGGGAAGCTGAAGCTCTTCCATCACACCTGAGGTTGATGTTATTTAAGACCATCAAAGGAGCTTCCCTCTCTCATCCCCTGGCCTTTGACGCTAGACATTTCAAGACCCAAGAAGCACCATGAACACAAAGCACACATGGTCCCCTTACACACCTGCTTTCTGGGAGTCAGGGAGTCAGGGAGGGAGAACTCAGGCACCTGCTGTTAACATGAGTCCCAGAAGGACAAGGCAGGGGTCTCCAGGGAGCTACTGACCTGAGCAGAGCCTCTTTGTCTTAGTAAATGCCCCCAAACTATAGTGTCTTTTGAGATTTTTGTCCCCGTTTTTTTTTGTCGTTGTTTTATATTATATTTTTAAAAATTATAAACATATAGATATATAGATATAGCTTATTTCTTGCCTCCCTTGTAGCCGGGTTGCGACCTGTCATTTTTTCCCGCTGCCAGTGGACCTTCCCGAAGCAGTCCCACGGGCCCTTCTACTCTGCTGCCTTCAGTCTGTGGTAGGCTGGGAAATCAGACAACCGATTATGTAGTATCAACAGTGGCTGCGCTGTGGGCTCTTACACTGTAGCAAGGACCGAGCCCTGCACTTATAACTTATAGGCTTTAATTCTGTCCTTAGAATAATTCTACCCCTGCTGTACAGAGGACAAAATCGGGACCTAGAAGTACAAAGTGAGAGAGCTGGGACTGTAACTCCTTTTGAGCCCAAACCCCTTCATCCTTCTTGGTTGTGGCTGGGGTAGGGGGTGAGGACATAACTTCTTTTCTCACCTCCCCATGCTCACTAGAGCTGCCTCACTACTTAAGCCACACCTAGGCTACTAAGGTCCAGAGAAGAAGCCTGCCTAGCAGAGAGGATCAGCATTTCAATCCCGAATGACACTCAAGTGTCTTGGAAGCTTTGTTTCCAAAGACGGTCACCCTAAGATCTGACTAGATCTGAAGAATTTGACTCAATAATCTATCTCCTAAAGATGTTAAAGATACAATTCAATATTTTCTTCACCCTCTTTGCTTCTCCCCTCCCCTCACTCATACCCCGCCCCGCCCCCGCATCTCTCTGTCTCCAGGCCAAGCATGCCTCAGCCTTCCTATGTAGCTGACAATGGCCTGATGCTCTGAACTCTACCTCCCAAATTCAAGACTTATCTCTACACCTAGTTAACAAAATACTGGGGATCCAACCCAGGGCTTTCTCCAAGGTGGGTATGCACTCCGCCAACGGGGCTCCATCCCAGCCCCCAAAGTTTATTCTAACTCAGGCTCATGCACACTTGCCATGTGTATGCTCGAAGCCAGGCACCATGCTCAACCTGTGCCAAACTATTTGAGTTAGAAGGTGCATATTTGGTTCAGGCTTTCTTTCTCCAAAACTTATCATCTCAAAGTTCAGTTGTAAATTCTTTTGAGGTTAATACTTTCCCCACAGCAGACTAAAATTCAACATTGGTGTATGACTCTGACACACACAGCGTTTGCTTTCCCAATGTTGAAATTACAGTTTGCATTCATCAGACTAGGCCCCAGCTCTGGGACCCACCACCAGTCTTGACTTCCTTGAAGTTCTTCCCCCTCCCTCCTCCAACCTGTCTCCACCCCAAATAGCTTTAAACGCTCTATGCTGATCCTCTGGGCCCCTCAAGTACTAGGATTATACAACTTAAACTTTAAATCTTAATCTATGATTGGTACATTGTAAATTGCTAGTTAAATCCATAATTTATAACAGCCCAAGATCTGTTGCAACAGGTGATTTATTGAAATTGCTTATCAGGAAAACACGCGTTTATTCATTATTGTCACAGAAATAATCCATGTGGTTTGTTTTGACCTTACACTTGGGTTTAAGTTTTTTGTTTTTGTTTTTGTTTTTGTTTTTTTTTTTTTAAAAAAAAAGGTTATCCTCTAGGTCCAGAGAAGCTAGCTAATAAGGACCTAAGAGAGATCCCTGGGAAGGGAAAATACATGAGATCTCCTGAGTAAAGGGGTGGAGGGGTAGAGGGGAGGGGCTTGGTGCAGGGGGGGGGGGGGATCTTGAATTTGCCTCAGCTGACTGTACCAGACTTTGCTGACTCCCATGGGAGCCCTTGCCCTTTTGGAGGAAGGATGAGGGGGGAAGAGCTCAGGGGGCAGGAGGGATGGGGGAGCTGGGGGGGCAGGAGGGATGGGGGAACTGGGGGGGGGCAGGAGGGATGGGGGAGCTGGGAGGGCAGGAGGGATGGGGGAGCTGGGAGGGCAGGAGGGATGGGGGAGCTGAGGGGGCAGAAGGGATGGGGGGAACTGGGGGGGGCAGAAGGGATGGGGGAGCTGAGGGGGCAGAAGGGATGGGGGGAGCTGGTGGGGCAGAAGGGATGGGGGGAGCTGGTGGGGCAGGAGGGATGGGGGAGCTGGTGGGGCAGGAGGGATGGGGGAGCTGGTGGGGCAGGAGGGATGGGGGAGCTGGGAGGGCAGGAGGGATGGGGGAGCTGGGAGGGCAGAAGGGATGGGGGAGCTGGTGGGGCAGGAGGGATGGGGGAGCTGGGGGGGCAGAAGGGATGGGGGAGCTGGGAGGGCAGAAGGGATGGGGGAGCTGGGGGGCAGGAGGGATGGGGGAGCTGGTGGGGCAGGAGGGATGGGGGAGCTGGGAGGGCAGAAGGGATGGGGGGAGCTGGGGGGCAGGAGGGATGGGGGAGCTGGGGGGCAGGAGGGATGGGGGAGCTGGGAGGGCAGAAGGGATGGGGAGAGCTGGGGGGCAGGAGGGATGGGGGAGGATCTGTGGTTGGTATGTAAAAGGAGTAAACATTTTCTTAAGTTAAAAAAGAAGAAGAAAGAAAGAAAAGTAGCCAGAAGCAGGTACTGTAAAAAGCAGAATTCAGGAAATAAAGGTTTCACTGCTTCCCTACTCATGAGCATGGGAATAAATCTGGATAAAAGTGGAATGGCACAAACAGTATCAAGTGCTAACACAACATGAAATGACTTTTTTACTAAGATTATTTCTTTGTCTGATGATGCTCTAAATTAACCGAAAATAGATGGAAGCAAATGAGTTGTCTTAACAGAAGAAGGCTGGGCCCGATCATGACAAAGGCCAGAGTTGTCTATTGGGGTGACTGATGCAGATTCTCCAGAAGTGCTGGCCCACTCAGTTGGCCCCTGACTGTTGTCCCCTTGACTAGAACCAGGTTCAGTGTTTTTGAGTTGTTTTTACCAAGACATGGAGGTTGGGAAAGACATGGCTGTCATCAGAGGTGGCTTTCTGGTAACTGCTGTCAGATGGCCCTCGGTGGAGCAACTTCTTGTTTTGTGCAACATGGGTTAGTCACTAATACTGGAAAATCAAAAGACTCTGTACAAATATAGGACTTCAGGTGTTCCTCTAAGAATCATCAAGACTGGCCTGGCCATCCTGGGCTCTCATTCTCCATGAAAGGGAAGTACCATAAATCACCCTTTATTTGTATGGATTCATATAGTCCCCTAGAACTGTGCTACACAGCTGTCCTGGTCATAATCCTCTGATATAATGGACTTCTATACCATTTTTAAAAATTAACATTTGTATTAATATTTGGATTATAATGTTTGAAATGTTAGCTTATAGTTTAGCCATGTTGTTATAAAATACATAGATGGCTATAAGATATTCTGCATTTGAGATAATATCATACAGCCATTTCTACCAAGTTCTACTGAAGTCCCCAAAGCTAGGTGAGAGGCTATATTTTATAGCTCTCAGAAACTTCCATGGCAGAGCATGTACATGAATTCTTGGAAACCATTCTGTACAGTGAGAAAGTCTTTCCCTTCCAATGCCTCCTTCAGCATGGAAAGCGAAGGGCTTCAGATACTTCCTCATCCCAGCAGCTCCTGACAGACAAACATAATAATTTACAGTCTGCTTCCTAATAATGACATCTCAACAATTTTTAAGATGCAAAGAACACCAAGAACTCAGAGACAACATACACACATAGCATTGAGAGCCCAAAATACCCAAGCACAGGAAGCCCAATGCCTTCCTTCAGCACAAGTCCAGATCCCTGTGGAGATGTCAGAAATCTACCCAAAGCTGGCCCTAATTGCTGGAAACTGAACCACAATGTGAGGGTCCTGCCCCCATGTTTATCCTGCCTTTGCAAGGACACAAGTCAGAACCACTGCTGAGAGCCACAGAAAGGGCTGTGGAGGAAGGGGTGACAAGCCTGCTGACTGAAGGAGCTCCATCCTCAGGACTCTGTGAAACTTTAATTTCCTCTTCGGAAATTTAGGTCAATAAACGTGCACGCTCCTATTGCAAAGTGCATGTCTTTGTAACTCGTAGGCCCTGCCCTTCCCTTTTGGATACATGTTTATTTTCCAATGTAATCACAGGAGACTGGCACCCACGAGAGGAATGACTTGGGCTCTAGAAGCTATTTCTGAGCAGCCTTTAAAGTGTCAAGAAATTTATAAAAGTCTCTTTTATACCTAACGAGAAGTAGAATGTCTTAACACAAGTCATTGGAGAGATTTATTTTGCCTGTTCTGATTGACCATGGCACACATCTGTTAACGACCCTCAGCCTTCTCTACACACTTGAAGCAAATCATAGCCTCAGGCCCGTTAACCCTTAGCTGGCACAATATAGAACTTTCAGGAATCTCAGTGGAGAAGAAAAAAGAAAGCGTCGTGAATAAATGCCACCAAAACCCCAAACCATAAATATATGAAGCTGTGACAGAGTAGCCTGAGCCTGTGTCTGGGGTGTGTTCTGTTCTTTTCCCAAATGCCTCTCTTCTAATGTCTGCCCTTGAATTTGTATTAAAGCCTTCTCCTACTGCCTCCAACACTGCTAAAATATGTACACAGTGGAAAGGTAAAATACAGCCCGTTCTCTATTTTAATGTAGAGTAAGTAACAACTCAGAGCCTCATACAAGGTCCTAAGGGTGAGGAATGTTCTGGAACACAGGTCTCAAGTGCCACACTATTTTCTAACCCATGACCTTAAGAGAACTGGCCAGCTACACAGTTCAGCTCAGGGATTGTGCTTGGCTTCCTTTTCTCTTTGGGGACAAATGGGTACCTTGAGCTGATAAAAACAGCGTAACCATGTCATGGGGGCTTGGACACACTCCTTTCTCCTGGCCATGCTCTGAACCTGGTCCCTGTCAGCACTCCCTCATTCCACAGTATGAGTCCCTGGCTCATTTTATTTGCTCTTTTAACTACCTAGCCAGGATGTTATCGGTGACTGCATCTCAGTGCAGCGATGGAGTCTGCCTAATTAACCTACATCTTTTCATCACTCCAGCCTCTGTCCTTCTCTAGAAAGAAGAAATGATGAAGAAAATGTTCTTGGAATCCATTTCTGGCAGAGTCTTCAGAGCTTTGCTTAAAATTGTTAGTGAAATGCTTGACATTTTTCCTTTCTTTTATAAACATTATGGGCGAATCATTCAGAATCCTAATGGAAAGTAATTTCCCATTAATGCAGGCTGTAAAATGCCATTTTCTTTTGAAACCGTGCCTGGGAAATAAACAGTTTGGGGCCCTTTTACACTCAAAAATCCCACCTACAAATCAGCAAAGCTCTATGATGGGTGTATAACAAGAAGACCCCAAGGAAAACCTCAAGGCAGTGGCTACCACAGGCCAATGGCCACAGTGGCCTAGGGGGACTCCACAGCCTTGGAGAACTGAGTTTCAGGATACAGACTGTCTAAAAGCCAGCTGGGTATCACCTTTCCTACCATTTGCCTAGGGACAGAGCCACAGAGAAAGGACAGGAGCTTGTAATCACACAGCCTAGGTAAGGAAACCAAGGGCTCCCTTGTCCTGTTCTATTTCCCCTCCACCAAGCCAGATGCACACAGCATGTGTCCTTGACCACCACACACTGGCCGCACCCCTCCCAAGATCATGAGTCATTGAAACAAATCATTCCTAGTATTCTTAAACATTCCATTATATTTCCCAGGATTTCTTGTGTGTGTGTGTGGGGATCTTTGTGTGTGTACCTGTGTATATATGTGTGTACTTGTGTGTATTTATGTATGTGTACATGTGTGTCATGTGTATATGTATATGTGTGCACCTGCATGTGGAGGCCAGAGATCAATGTCATGTGTCTTCTATCATTCTCTATCTTAATTATGAGGCATGGTCTCTCACTAAACCAACCTGGAGTTCACTGATTCTGCTCAGCTCTCTGACCATTCATCCTGTCTCTGCCTCCCAGCACTGGGCTCATGGGTGCCTGCCGCACTTGCACTGTCATGTGGATACTGAGGATCTGAACTCAGGTCCTCATGCTAGCATAGCATTTACCAACTGAGCCGTCGCTCCAGCCCGAGTATATAAAACAGGACACCTAAGAATAAAGGTCTCTACTACTGCTACCTACTGTGTGACCTATAAAGAACTCCCACTTGACCTTCCTGAGAGTCCTCTCACTTCTTTGTGAAATGGGAGTACGTCAGTGTCAGAGCTGCATACATACAGCTAATGCCACCCTGGGGTATAGCTGCTAACATCATTACTATTTACTGTGGTTTGTTCTCACTCTACTCTCTATGACATTCGTGAGGGAGAAAGGACCCACGCACAAAGCAACAAATACTGACACTGGTGTGCTTCGGGCACTGCCACGCTAGGAGCCCTGTACCTTTCCTTTATTTCTCACAGAACTCAACACGCCAGTCTGAGACTGGAACAAAAGGAAGCTAGGTCTCACCCAGTAAGAGATAGTGTTTTGGGTGGACTTTATCACCAAGGTCCTGGAATCCTGTCTCCAAGAACAAAGCCCTTGTTGGGGGCACGATGGAAGGGAGGAAGGCAAAGCCAGAACTAGCTTGATGGCTGGGGTCTGATTTATCCAAAGATAAATTTCACTGGAGGTGAAAGATGGGATTGTACTCACTTCCAAAGTTTTAATTCATTTGTTTATATCTACCATTTTTCTAAACAGAAAGCTTGAAATGGCATCCAGAAAAAAACTGTATTCAGATTAAAGATTCATTTCAGGCCAAAAGTAGGCAAATCATAAAATGTACAAAAGCTTTACATTTCATCCAAAGAGGCAGAGTTCTGAGACAGGGAGGAGACACTATTAAAAAATGATGCTAGGGTAACAGACATACCCTGGGATTGGCCCAACAAAGGAGGAGGCGGGTCATCCTCAGCAGACCACCAAGGGGCAGTGAGCTTGCTAGCAGCCAGAGAGAATGGTGCTACTTAACAAGATACACCGTTTCCTTAAAGCAGTTGTGCCAATTCTTCAAAGTCATTGCCTTTCCCAATGGGAGATTTGCATTTACTCAAATATGTGTTGTTAAAATACACTTTTAAAGATATCCTCAAAACAGATAAATATTGCCCATAGCTTAGCTTAGCCTGCATGTAACTGTGTTTATGGCCATGCAGTCATGAGATCTACTGGACTTTGTCTTTCTTTTCAGTTTACCTTCATATATAACCATGGTTCATACAGTCTACACATCACATTTAAATAGATGCATGGTATCTCAAGCTGCCAAAAACCTGCTCATCATTATCCAGCTATAGACAAGGTGTCTACAGGTAAATAACTAGATACCAGGTTTTTCCCATATACAACTTCTCAGTGATTATTTACCAGGTATACAAGAATATCCTGTGCTTAAATCATTCCTTTAGAATGTGCTCCCAGGAGTGAATCCACTGACATGCACAGACACTTGAAAGACTAGCTACACTGACTTCCCAGTGAGTCCTGTCGGGGTTGGCAAACTGTGGGATGTAAGCCGAAAAATGTAGGAATGAAACCCAGCTATGTTCATTCAGTCATCTATAAACATGTTCGATGATGTAACAATAAAGTTCAGTAGTTGTTACATAGACCACATGGCCCTGTAGAGACAACAAGGCTAACATATTTACTGTCTGGCCCTCTACCAAAATGTCTACCCATACCTAAGTGACTCTAATTTATAATTCCAAAGCACTTGTGCAATTGTGCCCAAGTGCCACATTTTAGCAGAAACAGTCTGCAGCCCCCAACTAAAGGGCATGAGTAACAGCACAGACATTTTCTTCCAGTAACTTTCCAGTACATGCATGTGGGAGCTGCACACTGTCTACCCAACCCTCCCCCTCTTCTTCCATGATGACAGAAATATATGAGAGATGTGGATCCCCAGCTAGATGTGTCACATGACTAAGCCCTGGCCAGTGGAATGGGAGGAAGGTGATGTAAGTCACTTACGCTCAATTCTTTAAGGGAAAGCTCTATACCTACACTTCCATCCTTCATTGTTTGAGTATCCTGGGAAAGGTGAGCACTATTGCCTCAGTGTAGAAACTGTTACCAGAAGCCTGGCATTGGTGCAATAAAAGGTGCAACCAGAGACAATGACTCAGAAGGCAGCAATGGAGAGAATGCATGTGGTTGAGAGCCTGCAATGCCCATGTCCGAGAGGTCACAGCAGAGCATTTGGTCAAGTTTTACATGTGACAACCTTGAAAGTAGGCCACACAACAGGAACTCTAAAAGAGAAGATGGGTAAAACCAAGATGCTCGTGCATATTAGTTACCTCCTGGAGAAGCTGTAGAGTTAGCTTAACTGTGAGGAAAGGCCTCAGACAAGAGCGGTGGTTAAGAGTCAGATGTTAGGAAAGCTATCTGCTTCAGGAGCCCTAAAGAACGGAAGGTAAGCAAGCAGCTCTTTCAAATACTTCCCAGAGACCAAACTAACCCAGAGGAACTCAGACATGTGTCAATGACTTACAATTTGTCCTTTATTCAAATCTGTTGCTTCAAGTGGAATTCATTCTCAATAAGCAGAGCAGTGGAAGCGTGGATCAGACAAGAAGGAAAAACATGAAGCTGCCTGAGGGGCTGTGTCTAAGAAGGGACTACTGTTCTGGGCATTCATAATAGCTAAGAACACTCAGGGCAGAAGTTCACTGTAGTTTTGATGGAATCAAACTGTGACTGGCCAAGCAGTGGTTGCACACACCTTTAATCCCAGCACTTGGGAGGCAGAGGCAGGAGGATCTCTGTGAGTTCAAGGCCAGCCTGGTCTCTAGAGGAAGTTCCAGGACATCCAGGGCTATACAGAGAAACCTTGCCTTTAAAAAAAAAAAAAAAAAAAAAAAAAAAAAAAAAAAAAAAAAAAAAAAAAAAGATTCCCCCCAACCTCAACCTCAGTGGCTTCCTGAGACACAGACTCTGGAGAGCTCCATCATAAGAGGTGAGTTACCCTCCTCCCAGCCAGCCAGTCAGCCAGACCAGCCTCCAGATCTGGGCAACAGGGCACAAACCATGCCCTTCAAACCTATAACAGCTCTAGCTGCAAGTAAGCAAGTAGGACCCCTGTGGGCAAACCTGATTACACCACTTCTTATTAGATCCTGTAGACTATAAACCCCACTCCAGGTATCCCTTGGAGTCCTCAACTGCTCCCTGAGACACAGACTCCACTGGCTGCAATTTTGCCAAGAGCTCCAATTGCACTAAGAGGAGACCTATTGGACCAAGAACAGCTCCCTAAAACACAGAGAACACTTGCACCTATTGGAGGAGGGGACAGGCAGACACCAGTGCAAAAACTACACTCAACAACATAAAGAACAGTGTGGCACCACTGGAACCTAGTCATTGTACAACAGCAAGACCTGTTCATTCCTACATAGAAGAAGCAGAGGAAAACAGCCTTGAAAATAATTTTATGAAGAAGATAGAAGCCTTTAAAGAGGAAATTTAAAAAAAAACCCTTAGAGAAACAAAGGAAAAGACAACAAAAAATGGGATAAAACAAAATATCACTTTAAAGAAAACCAAGAAAGAATAATCAAACAGGTGAAGGAAACAGTTCAAGACTTGAAAATTGAAATAGAAGCAATAAAGAAGACACAGCCACGGGAATGCTGGAGATGGACAATCTGAAGAAATGAACAGAAACCACAGACGCAAGCATAGCCAACAGAACACAAGAGATGGAAGAGAGAATCGCTGGTGTGAATAATTCAATAGATATGTCAGCCACGGAAAACACTAACGTCAAAAAAGTCGTAAAACAAAATATCCAGGAAATCTGGGGCACCATGAAAAGACTAAGCCTAAGAATAATAGGAATAGGAGAAGAAGAATGTTGGCTCAAAGGCACAGAAAATACATTCAACAAAATCATAGAAGAAAATTTCAATCTAAAGAAGGAAATACTTATGAAGATACAAGAAGCTTATAGAACACCCAATATACTAGAGCCCCCCCCAAAGTCTGCCTGCTACATAATAATCAAACACTAAACATACAGAATAAAAAATAAATATTAAGAGCAGCAAAGGAAAAGGGCCATCAGAATAATATCCAACTTCTCAATGGAGACTATAAAAGTCAGAAGGTCCTGAACAGATGTCATACAGACACTAAGAGACCATGGATGCCAACTCAGATGACTATGCCCAGCAAAACCCTCAATCACCATAGATGGAGTAAACAAGATATCCCATGACAAAAGCAGACTTAAACAACACCTGTCCACAAATCCAGCCCTATAGAAAACATTAGAAGAAAAACTTTAACAAAGGAAGTCAGATGCACCCACGAAAACACAAGAAATAGATAAACCACACACACACACACACACACACACACACACACACACACGCACGCACGCACGCACGCACGCACACATGCACGCACGCACGCACACACGCACACATGCACACACGCACGCACACACGCACACACGCACGCACACATGCACACACTAAAAAGTAACAGGCATTAACAATAACTGGTCATTAGTATCCCTTATTAACAATGAACTCAATTCTCCTATGAAAAAGATACAGGCTAATATAATAAATAGGAAAAGAGGATCCATCCTTCTGTGGCATACAAGAAACACACCTCAACTACAAAGACAGACACTACCTCAGAGTAAAGGGTTTGGAAAAGACTTTCCAATCAAATGGACTTAAGAAACAAGCTGATGTAGCTATCCCAATATCTAACAAAACAGACTTCAAACTAAAATCAATCAAAAGAGATCTGGAAGGTCCTTACATATTTATCTCAGGAAAAATCCATCAAGATGAAATCTCAATCCTGAAAATTTATGCCCCAAATAAAAGGGATCCACATAATATGTAAAAAACAAAAACCGTTGCTGAAGATTAAATTGCACAACAAACCCCACATACTAATAGTGGGGGACTTTAACACCCTACTTTCACCGATGGATAGGTCTTCCAGACAGAGACTTAACAGAGAAATGGGGGATCTAACATGTTATGATTCAAATAGGCTTAAAATATATATACAGAACTTTCCAACCAAACACAAAGGAATATATACCTTTTCTCCACACCCCATGGAACCTTCCCTAAAACTGACCAAATACTTTTGGTTGTCAATCAAACATGAATAGATACAAAAATGGGAATAACCCCTTGAATCCTGAGACCACCATGACCTAAAGTTAAAGTTCAACAACACAAAGTTAGAGAAAAAGCCTATAAATTCATGGACACCGAACAACTCTCAACTGAACCACCTCTTGGTCAAGGAAAATAAAAAAGTAAAGACTTCCTAGAATTCAATGAAAATGAATCCACAACATACCCAGACTTATGGGACACAATGAAAGCAGTGCTAAGAGGAAAGGTCATAGCGCTAAGTGCCGACAAAAGGAATTTGGAGGAATTTGGAGAAATCTCACACAAGAGATTCAACAGCACAGCTGAAAACTACAAAACAAAAAGAAGTGAGTTTAGGAGTAGAAGGCAGGAATAATCAAACTCAGCACGCAAATCAATAAAAATTGGAACAAAGAGGAAATAAAAGAATCAATGAGACAAAGTCCTGGTTCTTTGAGAAAAAAAACAATAAACCCTTATCCAAACTAACCAAAAGGCAGAGAAAGAATATCCAATTTAACAAAATCAGAAATGACAAGGGGGACATAACAATAGACACCCAGGAAATCTAGAGAATCATTAGGTCATACTTCAAAAATAACCTGTACTCCACCAAATTGCAAAACTTAAAAAAGCTTTCTGGGCAGGCATCACTTACCAAAATTAAATCAGGACCAGATAAGCGACTTAAATAGATCTATAACCCCTAATAATATAGAAGCTGTTATGAAAATTCTCCCAACCTCACCCCCCCAAAAAAAAGCCCAGGGCCAGGTGGCTTCAATGCAGAATTCTACCAGAATTCAAAGAAGAATCAATACCAATAGTCCTTAAATTTTTCCACACAACAGAAACAGAAGGAACATTGCCAAATTCTTTTTAATGAGGCTACAGTCACCCTGATACTCAAACCACACAAATATGTAGCAAAGAAAGAGAATTACAGATCAATCTCCTTCATGTGAAAATATTCAATAAAATACTGGCAAACTGAATACAAGAATATATCAAAATAATCATCCACCACGATCAAGTAGCCTTCATCCCAAAAATGCAGGGATGGTTCAAAATACAAAAAAAAAAAAAAAAAAAAAAAAATCTCTCAATGTTATCCATCATATAAACAACCTGAAAAAAACAAAAAAACAAAACAACACATGACCATCTCATAAGATGTTAACATCTGTGACAAAATCCAACACACTTTCATGATAAAGATCTTGGAGTGATCATGGATACAGGGAACACACCTAAACATAATAAAGGCAATATACAGCAAGACTACAGCCAACATCAAATTAAACGGAAACTCAAAGTGATCCCACTAAAATCAAGAACAAGACAAAGCTGTCTACCCTCCCCACGTCTATTCAATAGTAATCGAAGTTCCAGTTAGAGCAGTAAGACAACAAAAGGAGATCCAGGGGATACAGATTGGAAAGGAAAAAGTCAAACTTTTGCTATTTGCAGATGATATGACAGTATACATAAGGAACCCCAAAATTCTACCAGGGAACTTTTACAGCTGATAAACACCTTCAGTGATGTGGCAGGATACAAGATTAACTCCAAAAAACCCCCAAAAAACCAAAAACCAACCAACCAAACAAACAAACCAATAGCCCTTCTATACACAAATGATAAATGAGCTGAAAAAGAAATCAGAGAAACATCACACTTTACAATAGCTACAAATAACATCAAATATCTTGGGGTAACTCTAACCAAAGAAGCAAAAAAACAAAAAAACAAAACAAACAAACAAAAAAACCAAAAACCTGCATGACAAGAACTTTAGGTCATTGAAGAGAGAAATTGAAGAAATCAGAAAATGGAAAGATCTCCCATGTTCTTGGATAGGCAGGATCAACATAGTAAAAATGGCAATCTTACCAAAAGAAATCTACCGATTCATTGCAATTCTCATCGACACAATTCTTTACAGACCTTGAAAGAACAATACTCACCTTCATATAGAAAAACAACACCCAGAATCGCCAAAACAATACTGTTCAATAAAAGAACTTCTGTAGCCATCACTATCTCTGACTTCAAGCTCTAATATAGAGCCACAGTAATAAAGACAGGCTTGTGGATCAATGGAATGGAACTGAGAACCCTGACATTAACCCACATACCTGGTTTTTGACAAAGAAGCCAAAAATATACAATGTAAAAAAGATAGTATCTTCAGTAAATGGTGCTGGGATAACTTAATGTCCTCATGTAGAAGAATGCAAGTAGATCCATATTTGCCACCCTGTACAAAACTCAGATCCAAGTGGATCTCAAGACATCAACATAAATTCAGTTACACTGAACCTGATAGGGAAAAAAGGGGAAATGGCCTTGAACACATCACACATCGGCACAGATGACCACTTCCTAAATATAACAACAGTAGCACAGCCGCTGAGAGCAACAATTAATAAATGGGACCACATGAAACTGAGAAGTTTCTGTAGGCAAAGACAAAGACAAGACAAAGTGACAAGACAAAGTGACAGCCTATAGAATAGGAAAAGGTCTTTATCAACCCTACATCTAATAGAGGAATGATCTCTAAAGTTTATAAAGAACTTAAGAAACTAGATATCAAAAAACCCAAATAATCCAATTAAAAAATATGGTACAGAGAATTCTCAACAGAAAAATTTCAAAGGGATGAAAGACACTTAAGCCATCAGGAAAACGCAAATCAAAACAACTCTGAGGTACCATTTTACACCTGTCAGATGGCTAAGATCAAAAACACTGATGACAGCCTGTGCTGCAGGGGATGTGGAATAAAGGGAACATGGATATTCTAATGAGAATGTAAACTTGTACAGCCAATGTAAACTTGGAAATCAGTATGGTGGTTTTTCAGAAAACTGGGAATCAATCTCCCCAACGATTCAGCAATACCACTCTTGAGCATATACTCAAAGGATGCACATTCTTACAACAAGGACATTTGCTCAACTATGCTCATAGAAGCATTATTCATAACAGCCAGAACCTGGAAACAACTTAGATGCCCTTCAACTAAAGAATGGATTTTAAAAATCACTCAGCAGGAAAAAAAAAAATCCCTGACATCCTGAAATTTGCAGTTAAATGGATGGAACTAGAGAAAAATCATCCTGAGTGAGGTAACACAGACACAGAAAGACAAACATGGTATGTACTCACTCATAAGTAGATATTAGACATAAAGCAAAGGATAATCTGGTTACAACCCACATCCCCTGAGCAGCTAGGTAACAAGGAGGAACCTAAGAGAGACATCCATACATCCATGGACTCCTTGTGAAGGGGAAATAGAGACGATCTCCTGAGTAAATTGGGACGGGGAGGGGAAGGGGGACCTCAGGGAAGATGAGAACATGAGGTAATGAGGTGATTGATTTGGGGGAGAAACAGAAAGTGAGAACAATGAAATAGATATCTTTATAGAAGGAGCCATTATGGAATTAGAGAGAAACCTGGTGCTAGGGAAATACCCAAGAACCCACAAAGACGAGCCCAGCTAAGACTCCAAACAATAGTGGAGAGGGGGCCTAAACTGGCCTTCCTCTATAATCCTAATTGTTATCACAGAATCTTCATCCAGCAACTGTTGGAAACAGGTGCAGAGATCCACAGCTAAGCATTGGGCCAAGCTCACAGTCCAGCTGAAGAGAGGGAGGAGGGATTATATGAGCAAAGGAGTCAAGATCATGATGAGGAAGCCCACAGAGACAGTTGACCTACTGGGAGCACATTGACTCTGAAATGACAGCTGGGGAACCTGCATAGGACTAAGCTAGGCCCTCTGAATGCGGATGACAGTCAAAAGGCATGGGCAGTTTGTGGGGCCTCTGGCAATGGGATCAGAGTTTATTCCTGGTGAATGAACTGGCTTCTTGTAGCCCATTCCTTACAGAGGAACCCCTTGTTCAGGATTGGTACTGGGGCTTGGTGTTACCTCAACTTTATATGCCAGACTGCACTTATTCACCCTGAGAGTCTTTACCCTCTCTGAGGAAAGGATGGGGGGGGGGGCAGGGCAGAGCTGGAGGATGACTGGGAAGAGGGGAGGGATGGGGAACAGTGGTGGGTTTGTTAAAAAAAAATTTTTTTAAATAAATTTTAAAAACCCACAAAACTGTGGCAGAAATATGAGCTACCCTGGAAATGTCTGCACTTAGTGAGACTTAAAGAGTCACACAGCACAGCACAAAGCTACAGGAAGGCAACTTGCAAGGGTGGTTTCAGATGTGACATTTGTGAGGAAGCACTCACTCCTGAAGGCCATCAGGATGAAGGGCAGGGCAAGAGATGAGAGTAATCTAGCTCCCACTACACACACACACACACACACACACACACACACACACACACACACACACACACACCACACACACCACACACACCACACACACCACACACCACACACACACACACAGACACACACAGACACACACACACACAGACACACAGACACACAGACACACACACACACACACACAGACACACACACACACCACACACACACACACACACACACACACACACACACCCAGGAGAACTAAACAAGGATCTAATCAAGGCCAGTCCTTCATGGCCAGGGTGAGGGATCCCTGCAATAGCTGTTCACAAGATTCCGTCAGTGGGAGGCAGGTGCACCTGCTACATATTTCTATTTTCTGTGGTCTGAATCTTGCTATCAATATTGATCTATACATGTGCCCCAAATTCATACACAGCAACTTAGTCCCCAATGAGTCTAGGTGCCCTCTCAGCTGGATGAGTTCATAAAGACAGCCCTCATTCATAAGCTTGGTACCTGTAAAACAATACAGAGCCCTCATTCATGAGCTTGGTGCCCGTAAAACAATACAGGCCCAGGAGAGCCTATTTGCCACTTTTACCATCCAAGAAACAGCTAGGAGCTGCCATCTATGAGGCATGGCCACATACCAGTCACCATATCAAATGATGAGCCTAAGGGTCTATCTATAAAGCTTGCATTCTCATGGTGAATGGGTTTCATCTCAGAGACTGTGACATAGAACCAAGAGAAACAATTTTTAAGAGTTTTGTTTGGCTCATAGTCTCAGAGTTTCATTTCACTGGCCCAGTTGACTTAGGGGAGTTAAACAGAAAAGGGCTGGGGATCTTTAAGTCCCCATCAAGCATGTGCCCCAGTGGTACTAGGTCCCAACTGTTAAAGGCTCTACCACTTCTCACTGGTGCTGTGTTCTGAAGGCCACACCTCTAAAGCCAGTGCCTCTGGGCAGCATTAGGACCCACATTAGAGCAGCAGAGATGTAACAGCTTTGGAGCTCAGACTTGTCAGTGACCAGGAAATCTTTTTTGTTGTTGTTGTTGTTACAGCAGCATGAACAAGCTCACACACCCCTGTGAAAAGGGGATGACACACTGGATTTCTTAAGCTGCTTTGTCCTTCTGGATGGCTATCACCAGATGTGTATGGTACTGCTTGCTGGTCTAAGAGGACATGTGTGCTCTCTCCCTGTCATTCTGGCTGTAGTAGTAACAAGCAAGACAGTAACCTGGGAGAAATGGCCAGGATGGCCAAGCATCCCTCAGCTAAGGCCTCTAAGTGAGCGGTAGGTGGGAAACCCCCTCCTTTTGAACTGTTCTCCCAGTCGCTGTACAACATGTAAGCCTTAAGATGTCGCCCATGGTAGTCTTGGGTTCGGTTTTTATTTGCTTGTTTGTTTGTTTACTGGAATCTAGTATCACCCTGATACAAAATCTCATCAGAACTGGTCTGAGGATGATGCTCTTACTGTTTCCTAGCGAGGTAAATGCCATTCAAATCATCGAACTTTGCATAAAGCATGACATCACAATGGAAAATTGAAAACTGGAACGACAGTCCACAAACTACAACTTTATACCGTGAAACAGTGCCATGGGAAATGGGCAGCTTAATTCAAGTAAAGCTAGGCACCTTGATTGAAGACTTTTAGCTGGAGGCTCAGTTGCTGTGTTAAAATTGAATATTAAAAAATACTTCAGGGCTGTGAAGACGACTCAATTTGTAAAGAACCTGCCTGCTATCCAAGCATGACGTCCTGAGTTCAGATCTCCAGAAGCTGCATCATTATCAGGATGGCTAAAATAAAAAGCGACAGCAAATGCTGGCACAGATGTGAAGACCCAGAACCACACACGTTGCTGTTGGGAACATAATTTACAAAAATAAACTCCAGACCAAAAGACCTAACCTAAATATTAAAAAACCAGGTTTCTAAAGGAGTAGAAAACTATAGCAGAATAATTCGGGGGACAAGAAGACTTCTCAGCAGGACACAAAATGTATAAATGATAAATAAAAATATTGATAAAGTAGGCTACACCAAAATAAGAGTGTCTATGTCCTCAAAACAAAATTAAACAAGGCAATTAAAACAAAAGCAAAGCACCTCCAAAGGTTTGAGAAGTAGCAAACTGCCATTAATCACCCATGTGTCAGACTCCCTACGAATCACAAAGGCAAGGCAAATTTCCTAAAATAAAACAAATAATGTACCTTAGCTAGTACTAGTGAGCAATTAAAGTACAGAATGTTCTAATCTGGTGATTTCAGAAAGGTTAAAATAGAGACTGAACACCATTTTTTATGTAAAAATGCTTGACAAAACCAGAGGTCTGGCACACACTGACAGCATAGCCATTTTTGGACTGTTGCTCGGCAGTGTTCAGCATCATTAAAACACCAGTGTCACGTCCCCACCTCCAACCTTTACTTTCTTGCTGACTCAGCAACCCCATTTCTAGAAAGTCTTGCTCAGTTGTCTATAGAAGCAGATAAGGGAGGAAAAGGGTGCTTATTGTTGCAATTATTAGGAGCCATGCAAAAGTATGAATGTGCTAAACAGCTGGGGGGGGGGGCTGTGCACAAAACAGAAAGAAGGACAGGAAAGAGCAGGCACGTGGGGAAGGAAGTTGGAGAATGATACAGTTGCTTTTGCTTTCTATTTACAAAACAAAAAACCCTAAGACTGCTTCATGTGAGATACATGTGCCAGCCACAGTTAGGACAATATCCATACTTAGTCATTAGGAGAGGCTGTATCTGGGGAGGAGACCAGATGCAGTTGGAAATCATATAGAGACCACAGAGAATTATGTATTATTTGAATTTTTGCTTGGTTTATTCTAGACTCTATTTAAAATCTAACAGTACAGTACTTTGAGATGGTGCCAGGCATATCTCAGGTGTTCAGAACACTAATTAAAACTTTCTAACAATTCAGAAGGTGTTAGAACTTTAAATATAGAAGATAACATGGTGGCTATGGTCCTTTAGCCTAACGGCACACTAGAAGGCATTAGTACACAACAGACTTCTTTCTAGTCCTGGTGTTCAAAAACATTTGACAGTTGGGACTGGGGAAAGGGGGGACTCATCAATCATTCATGGAAAGCCCATCAGTTGTTCAGGGCAACCCCACGGATAAGTAGCCTCACAACATACAAGAATGGAAGCACCCAGCTCGAGCCCCCACCTGGCACACTCTGGACAGCTGACTTACCTGTTATCTTTGAAGAAGTGCTGCTGGAGACTCCATTGAGGTCACTGGAGCTTGGGTTCACAGGCTTAGGCAGGTATTCTCGCCTAGGGATTTGGGAGGCATATGCTATTCTGTAACACACATGGAAGACTTCATCAGACCTCTGTTCCAGACAGCAGGCTCCCATAGGTCTCTGCTTTTCTTGAGAAGGACCAGACCCAATGGGACTGTGAGAGCAAGAATTCTGAGAGCCCAAAGGATACAGCCCAAGGAGTACCTCCATCAGGTACTTCAGTTTCTAGTAAAAATTCATCTGGAAGAATGTCCTCATAATGTCCCCGAGGCTTAGCAACAGACACTGCCCTAGGCTAGCTGTCTTTTTTCCTCTCTGCTGGAGAGGAAACCATCCAAATATGCTCACATGACACCTAGAAGGCCATCTGAATGGCCTCCCCTCTGTAACCACAGCAGAGATTGGAGCAGAAGTCTCTCCAAAAGTATTCACTACTATGTAAATACTATGTAAAACAATTTTGTTACAAAGCCTGATCAAAACATAGGGTAGGTTTAGCCCAATCATTTGATTAATGGGGTTGCTGTGTACACTATAAATGATATTACTGACTTTCAGAGAGTAGGGATTACATAGACCATGAAAGTTCCAAGGCAGTGAATAGTATTTATCATTTAAAAGGTATCATTCACTGTTTCTGTGTCTAGAATCAGTCTTTTGGACACAGCCTAATAACATTTTTTCATGGGCTCTACATAGTTCTGAGTATCATCTGGCTCTCTCCACACCCCTAGATGTTGGGGATGGAGCCCACACTCCACCTTTCAACAGATAAACAGAAAGTGAACTCTTTGGCAACAAGTCATCAAGGAAGCCACAGGAGCTACTTACTTCTCAGGCAGGTAAGCCACAATGCTTGTGTGCTCTACACACTGATTGCAAAGGGGGGGGGGGGGATAATTAATAATAAGAAAAAAAGAAAAGTCACTCCAGACTGCCCTCTCGTCCCGGGCTACATATGTATTATTTTAGCCTCATGTTATACCCAACCTGAAAGCCAGCTGGGGAAAACTCCAAACAGAGGGGCTGGGAGACAGAAGCTGGCTGTCCTCTGCAGCGCCATGCCTAAGCAAGGCAAAGGTGCTTACCTCATCTCTAGCTTGTTCTTCAGTTCCTGGAGGATCTCTGTGGACTGCCTGTGATAGTCTAATGCCGCCTCTACAAACACTGCCAGCTGGCTGACTTGCTCTACCTACAGTGAAAGTACAAAGTTACTCCTTGCTGGCCAGAGCCCTTGGGATATCCAGAGCAAACAGAGAGCCTAGCTATCTGCAGTGCAGCTTGGCAACTGCCTCAGCACTGGTTCATTCCACCTCATCCTACCTCAGAGCCCTACAGTTATGATGAGAGTCACAGACAGGGCTGGAAAAACACTATCAAACTGATTTGTGATTATGAATCTGCTGTAACTCTACCAAACATCCTTTCCAGTTATAGGATGGTATTCTTAGATATCGTTTATCATGCTCTAAAACACATCTGAAAAATGAAGATAAAGATCTGAAGATGGCAGTGCCTTAGTTAGGATTTCTACTGATGTGAGGAGACACCATGACCATGGCAACTCTTATAAAGGGAAACAGTTCATCATGGTGGCTCACTTACAGATCAGAGGTTTAGTCTATTATTGTCATGGTGGGAAGAAAAGCAGCATGCAGGCAGACATGGTGCTGGTAGAGGAGCTGAAGGTTCTTACATCTTGACTCACAAGCATCAGGAAGTGGTCTGAGACACTGGGTGTGGCTTGAGCATATGAGACCCCCAAAGCCCGCCTCCACAGTGACATATTTCCTTCAACAAGGCCACACCTATTTCAACAAAGTCACACCTCCTAAGAGTGTCCCTCCCTTTGGAGAAACTGTAAGTAAAGTCGATGCTTGAGAGATGAGCTTTCATGGAGAAACGTCTCTGTGGATGCTTTCTAGTTAAGCCAGACCAAGAAAAAAGTCAATTAAGCCTTGACCAGAAAAAGCAGGGGCAGCAGGAGTCACACCTGATCAGGGCAAGACTTGTTTGGCCCATGTTTCTGTTACCACTCAACAAAGCATTTTCAGGTCCATGGAGTCCGCATAAAAACAAACCGGGTTGTAGTGGTGCACACCTGTAAACCCACCACTGAAGATGGGGAACAAAAGATCCCTAGAATTTGTTGGCAGTTGGTCTAGCCAGATCAGTAAGCTCCAGGATCAGTGGGAGACCATGTTTCAAAAGTAAGATGGGGAAGTGATTGAGGAAGACACCCAGAGTCAACCTGTGGCCTCTACTTGTGCAGATGTACACACCAAACACACACACACACACACACAGAGAGAGAGAGAGAGAGAGAGAGAGAGAGAGAGAGAGAGAGAGAGAGAGAGAGAGAGAGAGAGAGAGAGGCAGAACAATTAGGAAAAAAAAAACAAGGAATTTAGAATCTAGTAATTCCCTTGGTTCTGTGGATAGAAGGAGCCCTCTAGCTGGGAGATCTGTCAGCTAGTGAATGTTGTAGTCCTGGCCTCTCTGGGCTGGAATAGGGTATTTTTAAAATGTAATGTGTCTGGTTTCTTCTAAGATCAAAGGCTGACATTTAATCATGCCAAGTTGTAAGGAATAAACTTCTCAGAGGAGAGTTAAACCTGTGGGTGAGGTGTCCTTTCAAAGAAATGGCAATGAACCCTCAAGCCCATGCTCCTGCCTGCTGCAGCCCCACCTGAGCATGAGCCATAGTGGGCACATGGCTCTTCTCCACAGGGAGGTAGTTTCTGGGTGCCAGTCACAATCTGCCATAGAACAAGCCAGTCATGGGCCTGGCCTCTAAGATCCCTAGGTATCAAGAGAGCCAAAAACCACTCCTTGGCTTAGACGGCTGCCTGAGGAGAAATGAAGTCACCTGGCCTCAACTAAGAAGTGAGATCCTTCAGGCCTTAAATCCAGCTCCTCCCAACACGATCAGCAAAGACTGCACTATGGGGTTAAAGGCCACTCTTCCCTATCTTCCCCTTCCCAAATATGCCTGAATAGATGAGTAAATCAATGTGACATTTGTTTAGGAATAGTGGAATGAACCTGTACCATCCCTTCCTCTGTTCCACACCAAAGGTAGATGAGTAATCTAATTTGTGAGATGGGAGGGCACCCCTGACTACCGGGATCACTGAACTATTCTGGATTCTGAACTGCTTTCTTCAAGAAAGCAGGCTGTAAATGTGGTCAAAAGATCCCAGGGGCAACTGGTTTTCCAAATGTAGGTTTAGATTTCAGATATACTAAGACATCCTAAATATGAATGCCAGGCTGGTCTGTGAGTCCAGCAGGGCTCACCTGCTGGTTTCTCAGTTATAAGAGTGTAGACTGGAGAAGGTTTATATGGGATGAAGAAAAAGCATTGTATATAGTCTAGAAGTTTGAGGACAGAGGAGTGGACCCACCCTAGAAACTTTAGCCAGAAAGCTCAAGAAATAGTATACTTGGAAAGCCAGGTCTGCTTCTTCTGGGCATTGCTTTGCCAAACACTTTTGTCCTATGCATGTGCAGGTAAACAGTTGCTGTCTTGGGGCTGGAGAGATGGTTCAACACTTAAGAGCAACACCCTGTTCTTCCAGAGGACCAGGGTTTGATTCCCGGAACCCAACCAAGTAATAAGTACAGTAAATCAAAGTCTGGTCAATTGAGGGTCCAGGCACCATCAAAGCTGTCAGGCAGAACCAGGAGTTCAGTTAACAAGCATCAGAGAAGCCCGTTATCTCTACCAGGGGGGAAAACCCAGCCATAACCAACTACCCTGAAGCACAGCTTCCCGATCATGACAGGGAGGAGGCCATAAAGGCGGAATAACAAAGGGTGACATAAGCTTGGTGACCAAAAAGTATTAGAACTCTGTGAACTGCATAACCATGGTCTTGGCTTCATCAGGAAGATGGACAAGTTTTCAAAAAATCAACAACCCACACACACACCAGATCACACCTACACTCTGCCCTAGAAGTGGGCAGCACTGGCCTTAGCATGTAAGGTAGCAGGGGTCAACTGGAGGGTTTTATATTTTATCTGCAAGGCCACATGGACATGGAAAAGACAAGGCAACCCCTTCCAGGTCTGAATGCTGCCATCTCAAGAGAAGGAAGACTGTGTGCTGGAGACACTGTGACCAGTGGGTCTCTTCAGCTATAAACCTGGCAGGGAAAGCAAGTGTCCTGTGGTGCCATCAACAGCACAGCTGAACCCTGTCACAACATGCTGGGAAAATGGTGGCCCTGGCTACAGCCCTCACCATCATCGCTAAAGTTCTTATCACCATGGCCACCATGACCACAGGGTCCTGGATGAGACAGTGAAGGGAGCCCTGGTGCTGAGGCAGCCTGGATGACCCTGCACTGTCTCATTACTTGGGTCTCTTCTAATCTCAATGCTCAGAGGCTTATGGCAAAGGATGGGGAGAGAATATGGGGGCCAGCCACATTGTTAATCCTAGGAAGAAGGAAGAGGTGTCCTATTTAAAGGTGCCTTCTCACCTGGGGGTCAGCTCCTTAGAGGCACCTGTAGTCCCGTCAGAACTAGGCCCACTCCAGGACCCCTCTGAAGCCCTGGTATAAAAACTAGGCCCTACTTTTACTAGAGGGGACTAACCTGTGACAAGCAGCAAACTTGTTGCTGTCAAAGAATGGACAAATGACTGCATCTGATTGACAACATGGCTGTTTCTGAATTCTTACTGTTAATGTAGAAAAGCTCAGATCTCTTGGGCCAAATGTCAAAGCCAGCATTGCTGAGTGGGCCTTTCTGCACAGAGTGCCTGTGGGCGCGCGCGGGGGGGGGGGGGGGGGGGGGGCGGGGCATCATGAAAGTCCATGTGTGAAAGTCGTTAGTAGAGCAGGTGGGTAGATATTTGAAGGCTCTGGAACAGGCCTAGGGCCAGCATGGCAGTGCTTGTAAGGTCTCTGAGGACTGTGTGCAGCAGGGACCTCTGAAATAGTTCCTAAATGCTTCAAATCAAGTGAGTGTGGCACTCTGGCACAAACAGATCAAATATGCCCAGAGCTTGGGGCAATTTCAATAGGAAAAAAAATGAACTGATGAAGACAGCTAACACATGCCCCCCACACACCCCATAAAGCATGAGAGATGAACAGATTAAGAGGCGAGACACAACAGAGCACTACCTCCCAGTCTCCAGAAGTTTGATGGACAAGAGAAAATTCAAACTGGTTTCTAGAGCTGAGAGAACTGATTCCCAGGATTTAATGAGTGGTCCATTATGCACATTCCTTTCCCCTGCCTCCCCGTGGAGTGAAAGGCATTGGTGACCTTTTTTGTTGGACCTGACTGAAGACACAAGGTCTTGGTGTACCTTTAACAAACCACTGTTAAGTACAGCCGGAGAATAAATAAAATCCTGCTTTCGGGCACAAGGGTGCAGTTGTAGCAAAGGTGTCCAAAGCTAAGGCCTGGGCTGGTGACTGTCATCCCAAATGGCTAACTGTGGTGCCTATAAGCACACAAAGAGCGAGCTGGCCTCAGGCTCCCTCCGAATTGAAAGGACCTGTTTAAGAGTCATGTTGCTGGGATCCTGGCTCCCCTCTGCTCTGCTCACCCTCACCCCTACCCTAAACCTCTCCAGCCTAAGGGCTTTGCACCCCCCAGCCTCTCTCTTCCTCTCTCCTCTTTCCCTCCCTCCCTCTCTCTCCCCCCCCTCTCCCTCGCTCCCTCCCTCTCTCCTCTTTCCCCCCCCCCCCCCCCCCCCCGTCCTCTCTCTTCCTTCCTCTCTTGCTCACAGACACTCCCCCCCCCCCCAGTCCGATTCAGTCTGGACTCTTCCAGATGCCTCCGCACTCAGGTCCTGTTTTCATTCAGTATCATCACTGAACCAGTCTGAGGAAGAGCGTTTAGGAACCACGTCAGCAAAGCAGAGAGGGGAGGCTGAGGCCACGGCTAAGAATTGCTGTCCCTCCCTGTTAGCTCAGCTTCGCTTTACCACTTGGACAAATTTAAGAGCTGCTGACAAGAAACCGTCCGCCATGGCGCTGTTGCCTTGGGAGGGCACAGCCTAGACTTTCTCAGACCCCAAGTCCACAAGCACCAGGGTGGGCCAGCCAACATTTGGCCAGGTTTTTATATCCCCAGTGTTCACGCTGATGGGTACAAGCCTCAGAGGGCTGGAGGGTGAGACAGATCACTCTCAAACATCTGTCCAGAGCGCACTGGTCAACCTCAGCAAAACTGCAGCTCCAAACCACAAATGCTGTGGCTTTACAAAGGCTGGTCTGCTGGACCATCTCCTGTGACAAGGCCTCCCCAAAGCCAAGGGCAGAAAAAAGAAGGCTTCAATCAGGGATTGCTGAGTACCTGTCACTACCTCTAAGGCAGGAAATGACAGAGAACATTCTAGAAACCTCCACAACAATTGAGGTTTTAGAGCTTCCCCGCATGTCAGTCACTGCTCACATACAACAGTGTTTTACTCATGTACATTAAAGGCGTCTGTTTGGTTTAAATACTTACATCACTTTCTAAAAAATTAAACATGCTTCTTTCAGCCAGCTCCTTTGAGTCTTCAAACTTCTCTATTGCTTGTCTGATTTCTTCCTCGGGTATCTTACCTACTCGCCTCCTTTTATAATCATAATCCAGGCGGCGGCCTTCCAGCTTCCTCAGGTGGTGCTAAAAGAGAGAGACAATCCCCCACAGTGTGGACACTCACGCCATGCTGTGTGACCAAATGGACATGCCATACTCACCACTTTTCCTCAGCCTAAAATTCTACCTTTTGCTGCTTGAGAATTTTATACTGTGTACATGTTTATCAGGCCACGCCCACTTTCTCCCCGGCCCCCACCCCACCAAGTTCCTTTTTTCCAAATCCACAGAGGCCACTTGATGCCCTTAGTTTTGCAGGGGGCATAGCGCCCCTGCTGGAGCATTCTTGAAGAAAATTGACTCCCCCTCTCCTACAAGCCATTCCTTAGTCCCTTAGTGGGACTCCATAGGCCTGTGCCCATGCATTCTCCAGGTAAGAAACCACCACACCCTTCTGCATCCCTTGGCTCCCACTGAAGGCTCTCCACATTGCCAAGAACTCAGGAACATTTACAGAATGGACACATGGTGGGTGGGTAGCTGGGTGGGAGAATGAGGATTTGTGTGGAATCTGAGAAGGATGCAGTGTCGTCAACTAACCATTTCTCATACCCTCCACAGGACCCCTAACCAAGTCTGGTAATGACCGACAGCTTCTAACCACACCAACTCTACAAGGGGGGGGGGGCATTTCCACTGTCAATTCCTTGCTAAGAGGCTTACTATACAAACATGCATGACTGGTGTTCACAAGGATGCCCATGAATCTTCCCTGAAGATCCTAAATGTGAGGTATAAAATCCTATCAGTGAATGCCAAGGGGCGATAGTCCAAGCGACCTCAGAATTGGACGAGGCTTGGGAAATGTCTTCTGTCACACAGGGAATGGCAACAGAAAGTGTGCTTTGCACCATTTCTCACAATGTAGCCCTGCTGATCTAGCCACACAACAGAGCAGCAGCAGCCAATGGACCCTCCCTACACTAAGGTCACAGCAGGCACAGAAAAGAAATTTAGTACAGTTCAGTGGAGGCAGGATCCCTGTGCCCCACCAAGATCTCTTGGTCCTGGAAAATCGTTTGCTACTCACAACTCAGGTGTCATTTCTTGTGGTGCCAGTGCTGAGCAAAACATAGCTTCTCACCCCAAGGGACTTACTGCTCAATGAGGGAAAGAGATGGAGCCCCACGTTCACAAGCCAGAGGCACAGAAAGAGTGAGTGCCTCAGACACGTGAGAGGGAACAGAGAATTTCCCAGAGGAGATAACAGCCAAGCTGAGCTCAGACAGGCCAGGGTGAAAAACAGACCAGAGTGAGAGCAAAGGGAACCGTGGTCTGCAGCAGAAGGTGACTCCTGAAGGTTGGTCAGAGCAGAGTGAGAGCAAAGGGAACCGTGATCTGCAGCAGAAGGTGACTCTTGAAGGTTGGTCAGAGCAGAGTGAGAGCAAAGGGAACCGTGGTCTGCAGCAGAAGGTGACTCCTGAAGGTTGGACAGAGCAGAGTGAGAGCAAAGGGAACCGTGATCTGCAGCAGAAGGTGACTCCTGAAGGTTGGTCAGAGGTCAGACAAGAGGAAGAGGAGAGGTCCAAAGAGGATGAAGGCCAGGAGGCACAGACGCCTGATCTTCACCCAAGGCCAGGGTCAGCTCCTGAGGGCTTGGGTCTTAGGAAGATCGCTCTAGCTGGGAGCTGAGACAGGGCCAGAGTCTAGGGATGCTGTGCAGACGTGTTTACAGATCATCGGGGAGAAGCCAACAGAAACAGGAAGAAGGCTAGATGATAGGTCTTGATGGGGTCAGATGGACAGACATAAAGCCCAGTGGGGACTGGGCTGTCACAGAAATGGGGATGCAATTTTTAGAAGGAAGGGATGAGAGGATTCAGGGGTGTCCGGAGAAGGAGGGAGGGGATTCAGGGGTGTCCGGAGAAGGAGGGAGGGGATTCAGGGGTGTCCATAGAAGAATGGAGGGGATTCAGGGGTGTCCATAGAAGGAGGGAGGGGATTCAGGGGTGTCTGGAGAAGGAGGAGGGGATTCAGGGGTGTCCATAGAAGGAGGGAGGGGATTCAGGGGTGTCTGGAGAAGGAGGGAGGGGATTCAGGGGTGTCTGGAGAAGGATGACAAGAAGCTGCTTCCATGTCTCATTCAGTCTTCCTAGATTCTTCCCTGTTACCTTTTGCTTTACCTACCTGCCTTTCCTCTCTCCTGGCCATCATAACCCTGGGCCTTCAGCAAGATGTGCTACATATGTACACCCAGTCCAGCCCGCTTCATCCAGCTCTGCTGAGGATGTTCCTCTCCTAGGGTGCCCCTTGCTTCCCTACCACTTCTAACTGCCGGCTATTTCTCCACCACACACTTATGTGCACATTCCATCTGTTTGTTACAGGGAATTGCTAAATTGCCCAAGATATCCCTGAACTCGTGATTTTTGTGGCTTCACTGTTAAGACTCTCTGGGCCTGAAGAGATGAAGACAAGCCCAAGGTTACAACGACATTGCCAGGAAAGTGGTGTCAATCAAGTTTGAAGGCAGGCAGTTATTCTCTACAAGGCCACAAGAGGGTGCCTGGACCTTCAGGGCCAAAGTCTGGAGGTTGGGATTGCTTGGAGCCAGTGTGCACATCTGCAAAAGGAGCACGCCTGAACATGACCTGGATGTTCCCAGAGACTCTCTGGACAACCATTCTTGCAGGTTTCCAGATGAAAACTTTTAGTTCCTAGATAATAGAATGGAAAATAATGACCAAGCATACACCAAGCATATACCTGATATGGTATGATGTTCGCAATTAAAACTGTATGCCCAAATATGGAGTCATTGTGTTATATGGGAAGCTTGTTACATGGCTGCAGAAATGTGATGTGCAGTCTGGCTTGTAGATGACTCCAAAGGGACGAAGAACTGAAAGCAACGTCAGGGTTTGTACCTCCCCTCAAAAGGGAAAATGGGTCCCAGGGCTCTTCCTCAGGGATCTACATAGGAACCGGGTTCAGTTCTCACTCCCTCCCAACAACAGCATATGTTTGCTGAACCCTCGTCATTGTTTTAGGTCACAGTGTCGTTAGGAGCAGCACTGGGCAAGAGCAGCCGAGAAGACTCACCCCAATCTCTTTTAAGTCTTTGTCCTGCAGCAACTGCAGTGGGTCAATAAAAGTTTGCTTCACATTAATATCCAGGGAGTCTTTCACCTCCGCCATGAGTTTCATGGATTCACCAACTTCTATCAGTGCATTGCCTGGAAGAGAACAGAGCTCCCTTTCAGAGTAATACTCTAGGTTAATGGTGATGCTAATTCTGCCCCCAAACCTGAGGATTGTGGAGCACAGAGCTTCACTCACTCAAAGGCCTCCACTTCCTGACTCAGACCAGGAAAAAGGAGACTGTCTACCTGTCTTCTAAGGGTCTCCCGTTTTCTCTTTAACCTGAGCTGGTAAACCAGAGCACTTCCCAGGATGGCCACTAGATGGAGACAAAGGTCGTTTATGGAAAAGTCTGTAAACTGGCACCAAGGGTTCCTTAGAGTTCAGGGATACAAACTCTTTGTAAACAATGAAGGGATTCATTCGTGGGCATACAGCTTAACCAGTACAGAGTACAATGGAAAGAAGGCCTTGCTCGCTCTGCTGTAGCAGATCTTTCTAAAGTTCTGGCCCTCCCTGAGGTCGGAGCTCTCAGGTGTCAGGGATGCCCTGTGGACAGGAAGGACAGGCAAGCCCTGATAAGGAATACTTCCTGGGTGTGGGTAGCACATCCTTAGTGAATTATCCTCTGGCATCTTGGCTGGTCTTTCAAGGTCTTCGCTACCCAGTATCTGGTGGCTATGCACAGTGGGCGTTGGAAGGTCTCTGGGGGACACCCCTGGAGACACTGCATGACACTAAACTATGTTTCCTTTATTTGGATCTTCTGAATTGATTTTGTAAAAAGATGGAAACAACACTTCTCTCAATTCCTTAGGTTGGAAACCTGAAGGGGCCAGCTCAAGCCTGACCTTTGAGTCAGTAGAGCATGGACAATTCACTCACGCACAATCCAGGGACAGTAATGGCTGCCTCACCCAATTTTTAACAGAAGCAAATTCACAGCTGGGTCCTTGTCAAAAGTGGAACCACCTCTGGAAATTGAGGCTGGCCAGGATGCCAGCCCAACACTTTGAGAGTCTCTACAACTGGAAGAGAGGTTTTCGGCACCGAGCTGTCTAGAACTGATTCGGGGTCACTCCTTCATGGGAGCAAGGTCTCTCCCTAGCATGGATACTCCTCCTTGTCCAGTTGTCTGACCCCGGCATTCACTGTCATCAGGGCCCAGGGATCCCACAGCCCATTGAGCTGTGACAGAAACATTTGAAATATGCCTCTTTGGGGGACTATGGAGATGCCTGTCAGTGAAGTACTCACTGCACACATAAGGACCCAAGAGTAATCTCTAGAAGCCATATAACAACATAACAAGACAGGCTAGCAAGGCACACCTGTAATCTCCATGCTGGGAAGACAGAGGCAACAGGACCCCTCGTACCACCCACCAGCCATTGTAACAGTCAACAAACTCTAAGTTCGGTAGGACCATGTTCCAAAACATACAGTGGAGAGATGCTGGTAAGGACCTTTAGCCTCCACACATGAACAGGCACAGCTGTGCATGCATATGTTGACACACACACCCCTCCTTCAAGAAGCCAGTGTCTAAGTCCTGAGGACTGGCCATAACCTCTCCCCACAATCTGCACCATCTACACCAAGACTAAAGTTGTAAATACCACAGCATGGCCCAGCTTCTGCACTTCAGAAAGGTCTGGCATGGGCCTCAAGCAAAAGTCAAAGAGCCTTTGCAGACCAGATGCTCCCTGGGAACAGCAACTGTCCATCTGTCCCAGAGCCCTGGTAAGTCAGTCTGCTCCCTTCACGGGAGTGCCTTCCAATAGCCAATTCAACTGTCTGTGTCACAGCCTGTCATCATGGCCAGGTGCACAACAGTGTCCCTCCTCCTAGGTCTCATCTGTTTTCTCATTGGACGGTTCCCACTGGACCTTGGGATAAAATAAAATCCACATATACACTGCTCCAGGGACACTCTGACCCTCTGTTGGGAACTAAATGTTGTTTGGTGCTTTCTGAGATAAGTCCCCCTCCAAGTTACTTCAGACACCTCAAACTGATGACAATTCTGCCTCTTTCTCCCAAGTCCCAGATATATAAAATCATGCCAGAGGTGATGGTGTGTGTAGCATGTGCTTGTAACCCCAGCACTGGGGGAGGGGGCCAGACAAAAGGGTCCTGGGCCTTCCTAGCCAGCCAACCTCCCTAACTGTTGACAAGCCCAGTTCTAGAGTGAGACCTTGTCCCAAAACAGGGTGGCAGCTAGCGAGGAATGACACCAGAGGCTTATCTCTGGCCTACAGTACACAGGTACACATGTACACATGCATACACACACACACACACACACACACACACACACACACACAGGCCCTCTCCTTATCTGCAGGGTTTTCAGAGTTTGGGATTATGAAGGCAAACAAAGAAGTGTGTATCGAAAGCAAGTACAGAGTTCGAGGTCAGCCTGTGGGGTTATGGACCAGTTCTGGATGCAGGATGAGAGCAAAGCCAGTCTACCCAACGGATGGACGAAGAAAATGTGGTACACAGATACAATGAAAGTTTATTAAATTGGAAAGAAAAATGAACTTTGTGAAAAAATGGTGATGGAAAACATTATATTCAGAGAAATAGGACAGATTCATAAACACAAATACGGAGATCCTGAATTTATATTTATTACTATATATGTGTGTAGAGGAGAGAAGTGTGAAGGGACCAGAGAAGAGAAAAAGAGGTGTCAGGTGGGAGAGGAAAGAGGACAACAGAACGGAATGCATGACCAAAGAGGGGGTGGGGGGTCTGGAGAAGGAGGATCAGAAAGACTTATCCATATCATGCCATTGTCTGGGGGTCATGAAAGTAAATAGTAAATAGAGATCTAGGAGATGCGAATACGTGTGTGTGTGTGTTCTGTTTTAATCTTTAAAATATATGCGAATGAGCAAGAGATACAAAGGCTATCTAACAGTTTAACTGAACCTACCCACAGACATGGAATTACCAATATTAGCATTTTCCTTACCTGCTTTTTAAGCCTTCCTTTTCTATATTACTCTGGTAATATGTAAAAGCTATTACATTGCAATGATACAGGTTTGTGGACAACCAAAAGCCCACCCAGGTGTTCCCACTGTGCCGACTAAGCCAGGGGGACCCACCAAAAGCCGAGTCTTCTCCAAGCTCCTTGCCGTACTTCAGCATGCAGTCCCCCAGCAAGCCTTCTGTCTGCGGGTAGCCGGTCGTCTTCACCTGCCCTCGGAGCTTCGACATAGTGTTCAACATTCCTAGCTTAGCTCTGTATGCTTAAAAACATTGTTATTTGTAATTCCTTAAAGTTACCATTGCATTGCATTTAACAAACAAAGCTACCCAAACCGAGATCCTCACAGACCAAACACCAGAGATGTGTGTGCATGTACACACACTGCTTTCCCTTAACCCCACTGGCAGAGTGGATGTGCCATATGTGAGGGTGAGAGCCAGCAGATGGGATTAGAGGCTTCTGGTGCCTCAGTCTTTCTCTTCATGGTATCTAGTGGTCTCCACCCAGGAGACGCTTCCCCTGAGAGCTAGCTGCTCCCTACTCTATCCCAGTGTCAGTTCTTGGAGGGTGGAGTCTACCTGACTGCGCACTTCTAGACCTAGAAAGCCTCCCACAACACTTAAAGAATTTTCTAGGCTTGTACATCAGGAAGGGAAATCATCACTCCAGTGACTGATGAAGCTGGACCAAGGACACATCGCTGGGAATTTTAGGGCTATTACCATCTCAAAACCATAAAGCCGTAACGCACACCATTCTCCCTGGATGCTCTTAGATGTTCAGAGGGTAGGTTTGACTCCTACAGCAAATCCTAAGAGGAAACGCCCAGTCCTCGGTGGTCCTCCTCAGCCCACAGGCCCACGGATAAGAGCCTGTATGGAAGCTGATGCATTTTCCACAATGCTCCCATCACTGGTCATGTAATCATGCCTTAACTTCAGCATCGGGGTCACAGTGAGACCCTTTCAGATTAATGCACAGATCTTTTAGAAAAGGACAGAGGACTTTCTTGTTGATTAAGAAAAGATAATTAAGAAAACAATTTAAAAATGTGCAGTGTGTTTCTGAAGAATACAGACTACCAGAGAAGATGTCCACTGAGGGATGCATATACTGAGACCAACACTCCATCCTGACCTTGTGCACCCAAGTTCATCCAAGTGCCTGTTGTCCCCATCAACTAGAACTCACTATATCCACATTGTGTCTCTGGAGATTCCACAACTGAATTTTATTATTTGGACACAGGCATTGCTTCTAAATTTTGTCAGCTTCATGAAAAGGATTTCAGGGTCAAGAGAGTCATGAACACAAATGTGCAAATGGAATGTTTCAAGACGTGCTCTGACGTTACCTGGATTGGGCTGGAGATACTCTGTGGCTTTTGAAAGGATTTCCGCGACAGCCTTGCTGGTGATGTCTATTTTCTTCAAAACAAAACAGAAACGTTTGTGAATTTCAAACTGCGTAAGTCACAGAACCAACAACAAACGTCTTCCGTTCATTTAACTCCTGACAATACTGTGGTGACTTTTTAAAAATTCCATGTGCATTAGTGGCTTCCCGCATTCATGTCTGTGTGAAGGTGTGGGATCCACTGGAACTACAGTTACAGTTGTGAGCTGCCATGTGGGTGCTGGGAACTGAACCAGGGTCCTCTCAGACAACAGCCAGTGCTCCTAACCACTGAACCATCTCTCTCTCCAGCCCTACTAAGGGAATTTTAACATGGAGGTTTTCAAAATCTTGAGGAAAGGTGATCTCTTCTCTGTTGGGAAATCTCTGTGACATTGGAGAATACTGATTTCCTTTTCTTTATAATGTTAAAATGAATAAGAATAAGAAAAATATATGATATGGAATGTCTTTCTATACACTGTTATCACTGAATAATAAAGGAACTGCTTTGGCCTATGGCAAGCCAGCTTATAGTCAGGTGGGAAATCTAAGCATAGATAAAGGGGAAGAAGGGCGGATAAGTTGCTACTGGGAGAGGAAGATGTAAAAGTACAGGTAAAGCCACAAACCAAGTGGCAAAAATAGATTAGTAGAAAAGAGTTAAGACGCAAGGGCTTAGCTAGCAATAAGCCTGAGCCATAGACCAAACAGCATGTAATTATAAGACAGCTGTGGGCAGTCTGGACCTCGAGGTTAGGCTGGGCCAGAAACTCATACTACAAATATTTATTACATTATGACTCTAATTGATAAATAGAGACACTTGGAGAACTCTCAATACTAAGACTGGGCATGAGCCTAAGGAGTAAACTTGAATAACCATGCTTAAAGTATCAAAATATAGTGATCTGTACTGATAGTGATATGGTCTGTTCTAAGCTACCCTGCTGATAGTAAGACAACCACCATTGAGGTATAACAAACACAGCCACCATGCTGTCACATTAGAGTTTTCTCTGCCACATTAAGACTGACACTGTCCTCCTGACATTTTTGCATTGCTGGTTATTGATTAACATAAAATTAATAGAATATCCAGAAAAGTCATACTACAGAGTTTATTATTTTATTCAAGGCCATCAATAACTCATAAAAAATAAGGTGAAATGAGATGTCACTCACAAGAGCAATACAAAAACTGTGTCCTAAAAAGGGAGAAACCGTCTAAGAACACAGGCTATTTAAAACTACACATTCCTACATAGGAAAATCCAGTTTTAAAAAGATGTGAACCTTTCCACAAACTGGCATATCAAATTTTATCACAATTATCAAATTTTGGTTAAAACATGGTAAGTTGATGTGGTGGGCTTGAATAAGAACGGCCCCCATAGACTCATAGTTCTGAATGCTTAGTCATTAGGGAGTGGCACTATTTGAGAGGGATTAGGAAATGTGGCCTTACTGGAGGAAATGTGTCACTGGGGTGGGCTTTTAGGGTTTCAAATGCTCACGCCAGGCCCAGAGTCTGTCTGTCTCTGTCTCTGTGTCTCTCTCTCCTCTCCTCTCCTCTCCTCTCTCTCTCTCTCTCTCTCTCTCTCTCTCTCTCTCTCTCTCTCTCTCTCTCTCTCTCTCTCTCTCTCTCTCTCTCTCTCTGTGTGTGTGTGTGTGTCTCTTACTGCTGTCTGCAGATCTGCGTGCCTGCCTGTATGCCACCATGCTTCCCATCATGACAATAATGGACTGAACCTCTGAAGCTGTAAACCAGACCCAATTAAATGCTTTCCTTCATAAGAGTTGCTGTGGTCATGGTGTCTGTTCACAGCAATAAAATACCAAGACAGAAATTGTCACCAGGAACTGGGGAGTTGCTGTGATAGGCCCATATTTTGTTTGGAATAATATGAAGCATTTTGGGCTTTGAATTTAAAAATAATTGAACATTTTGTTTGGTTGGTTTTTGAGATAGAGTTTCTCAGTTTAACAGCCCTAGCTGTCCTGGAACTCAGTTTGTAGGCCAGGGTGGCCTAAAACTAACAGAGACCAACTGCCCAGCCTCTCAAGTGATGGAATTAAAGGCATGTGCCAACATCACCCGGTACTATTGGACATTTTAAGCAGGGCTTCAGTAGGAGCATGTCAAACAGTGGTGCTAAGGATGTTTTGAATGGTGGGGGCCTGGCTCAAGAACTTTGAGGGGAAGAAAATTTGTAAGTGGCCTAGAGGTCATTCTTGTGATAAGGTTGTGGCTGCTTTTTGTCCTTGTCTCAAAAGTCTGCCTGAAGCTAAATTGAAAATTTTTTTATTCATGGCAACAGCAGAGGAGATTTCAAAACAGCCTAGTACTAACTGTGCTGTGTAGTTATTGGTGGGCAGTCTTACGCAAATCTATCATGAAAAGGAGCAAGCCAGTAAGCAGCACTCTTCCCTGGCCTCTGCATAGACTCCTGCCTCCAGGTTCCTGCCCTGTTTGAGTAATGAACAGGGATATGGAAGTGTAAGCCAAATAAACCCTTTCCTCCCAACTCACTTTTGGTCACGGTGTTTAGTTGCAACAACAGTCACCCTAACTAAGGCAGTTGATGATAAAGTGAGATTCCTAATTTGCACACATGCACATGCACACACTAATATATATATAATATATAATATACAATATACATACATATATAATATATATGATTTATGGACCAAAAACTCTAAGTGTAAGTGTAGCTGATAGAGAAAAATGTCTCAAAATGCTGAGTTGGGAGGAAGCATCTAAGCCTGACCTGAGAGCCCGTATTCAAAAATAAAAGATCAAACTGTGACACATAAAAATTTCAGACTAAACAGTTACAGATACAGTACCTGGAGTTTTTAAAAAGTGGCAAACAATGGGGGGAAAAAAACCCACAAAAGGTCAGCATCCATAAAAGTGAGGATTTTCACTAAAAGTAACCTTAAAAAAATAATATAATCCAGTGAATACACTGAAACCCATGTGTGAAGGACAGCAAAGAGGAAATCTACACATATTACTGAGCACGTTGGCAAAGATGCTGGCTAGTCAGGAGGAAAGCTGAAACAAATAACTCATGAACTTTAAAAACACAGAGAGTCCCCTACAATGGCTGGGGATGTGTGTATAGGAGGATGTATCTATACTAATAAACTGTGATGCAAATATCTTTGACAAAACTCAGGAAAAACAGACAGAAAGGGAGCTGTAAGGTGTGTTGGGGAAGTCTGTGTGCTGTGAAGTGTGTTTGCCAGTCGATTAAATCTGGGACTCCCAGGTCTGAGCCCCTAACTTTCCCAGGTACTGCCCAACACAGGGGCTGAGGAGCACAGCATTGAGGAGCACAGCATTGAGGAGCACAGCATGGTCCTGAGGATGCCATGGGTAATGGTCACTGGTTAAATTAAAAAGACTGCATCTGGGAGCTGGAGAGGTGGCTCAGTGGTTAAGAGCACTGGCTGCTCTTCCAGAGGACCCGGACTTCATTCCCAGCACCCTATGGCAGTTCACTATGGTCTGTAACTATAGTCCCAGGGGATCTGATGCCCTCTTCTGACTTCAGTACACAGATATATGTACTGAAATATGAGACATACACATGAAATCAAACAAAATGGTTTAAGAGCTCCTGCAGCTGTGGTTATAACCTCTCACATGCAGTGAACATCCCTGCTTCTCCCCTCCTTCCTCTTGCTTGTATTAGGTACTTTACGATTTTATAGCTTTTCATTAAAACAAAAATATTACTTGGCATTTGTTTCTTTTGTTACTATTTTCTGGTTTATCAGGCTTTTCTACCTGTGTTGAACTATTTTTAAAATTTATTTTTAATCATGTATATGTACATGTCTGTAAGAAGGTGTGCATACATGACTTCAAGTGCCCTCAGAAGCCAGAGGCATTGGATCCCGTGGAGCTGGACTTCTAGGCAGCTATAATATGGGTCCTCAGCATTGATCAGCATTCCTATATCAATTGCTGGGTCATCTCTCCAGCCCCCATATTAGTTCTACCTTCTACTTGGAATGATTTGATTGACTGATGTTTTTTCCCAGCTTTGGACTCTGTTATTTCTTTCAGCAATGATTTCTTGCTAACTGAACTTGAGATGTAGCTATTTGTCACAAGTGTGGAGTGCAGCTTCCTGTCACTTGTACTAAGTAATATGTAATTCTATTTTTTATTGTCTTTTAAATGAAAAAGTAATTTCACATTTTAAAAGGAGATGTATTTTTATTTTATGTAAATCAATGTTGAATGTTTTGCCTACAAATGTGGCTGCTACCCTTGGAAATCAGAAGAGGGTGTTGGATCCCCTAGAACTGAAGATATATAAAATGGTTGTGAGCCACCATGTAGGTAGGGAGGTGCTGGGAGCCAAACCCTGAGTAGCAAGTGCTCATACAGAATAAGCCATCTCCCCAGCTGGTTTTGAGGATCCGAACATGGGAAATTTGGGAGCTACCTTCCCTGTGATTACTGTTTTAGGATTCCTACTTTGAGAGACTTTTCCCCTGCAGCACAGTCCATGATTCCTTTTGTAACTACAGCCAAACAACCTGGAAAGAATGAGCATCTTTGGAGGAATGTGGGTATCCACTTACTTACAGCCAAAGTTATTACTATTTTGCTCAACTCTTCCCTGAGCCTATGAGAACCTTTGGTCCGTCTGTTACTTACAACAGAGGCAGGTGGGGTCGTCTCTGACTTGAGTCTGTTCTCCCTGTATTCCTGACAGCTTTTACCTTACAAATTTAGAAGCTGTGTCACGTGGTTCAAACTGATTTATAACTCCCATATTTCTCAGATAAGTCACGCCGGCTTCATCTTCTTATAATATTTTAAGAAAAGTTCTTTTGAGGGTGTTGCAGAAAGTTGGAGAGAGGGACTGGATATGATTAAGATAAATGTATGAAAATTTTAAAGAACACATTAAAATGACTATTTTTTAAAAAGTCTTTTCCATTGAATGCTTTTTTAAAATATCATTCTGTACATTGATGGCAGCAGTTGCTGTGAGCTATTTTTTCTACTTGGTCATTTTTGTGTCATGTCTTAGGTGAGTCTAATCTCCTCCATAAAGTCCTTAAAGCCTTTATCTCATAACATATAATATAATCACATAACAGCAAACTTCTCTATAACAAAATATTCTCTAGTATTATAATATCTAAAGCATAGATATTATTTTTATGCTTCTGTCATTATCTGTAATTTTTGGAGGAAAAAAAAACCACAGGAGTAAAGACGAGGGGTCTCAGCCCATCAGCTAAAGTTGCAACTGCCAAGGCAGTGGTGAAGACATTTTAAAGACTTCTGCCCCCTCCCCCATTGGTTATCAGAGTACCGGCATTTCCCAGGATGCTCTGTTATGGAGGAGCAGCCAGGGAAGTCTGGTGTCCGGCAAAGGAGGACCCGTCTCCAGGCAGCAGCTTCACATTGTCCTGACAACTTAACATATCCACCTTGCAGAAGAGACAGAAGCAGAGAGAAGGTGGGGCCACACCCTGACCGCCTTGTTACCCTGTTGAAACTGGAACCTCATTTCATACACAGCTCTCGGTGTCTCTCTTCTCCCTACAGATGTGGCTACATTGAATAAACTGCTTCCTGCCGCTTCCTGCTGTTACTTGGCTCTTTAGCAGGTTTGTTGAGGACAGGTGTCTGAGCCCAGCTTGTCAGGGCTGCAGGAGCTCACACAGTGACTCTAAAAGCCCTGATAACGTAATTCCTAATATTTGTTTTTAAGCTGAGCATCTGCATTGAATAATCTCGCTAGTAAAGAAGCTATGTCCTATCTTTATACTTAAGAAATTTTAAAAATCAATGTCAAATATATCAATAATGTTAAAATGTTGGTTTAGTTTTCAACTTGCAGAAATTCTTTTTTTTTTTCAAAATCAAACACAAAATGGGCTTTTCTTCTTAGGATCTTAACATTTTTAGAAATTGTAGCCCTCTGGAGTAGAAAAGGGAGCCTTCCTGGAGGAAGGCTGGACAGGTCCAACATACATTGAAGAGGCCACCCTCCCAGCCAAAGCCTGGAGCTCGGCTTCCCTGCACCTGCATTGCCAGTTACACCCAGGTCCCACTTTCTGTTCTAAAGAGCCTAATTATTAGAACAAGGCTCTGCTCAAATGGCCCAATACAAAGGGGAGCATGCTGAGCAGTGGACCCCACTCTGCCTGCCAGGGGGCAAGACAAGAGAGGAGTTCTTTGTAGTCCTCTGTTGGCATGTTACAGTCCATCAGTGACACATCACGCTAGTAATACTCTTCTAAATTATTGCATCTGCATTTATGATTCTGAAAGCCTCATAGTTACAAAAAGATAAAATAGCGAATCTGGGTTCAACTCTGTTGGTTCTAACGGCAGAAAAGTATTTGCTGTGCAGCTGCTGAAGTGGATGGGAACAGCATCCTAGATTCCCAAATGACCAATAAGTTGCTATCAGAAAAGCCTCGTCCCAGAAATAGTTAGACTCTCCAAGGTATATGAGCACAATTATTTTGGCCCTGGAGTTGCAGCTAAGGCCCACCTTTTGTGCATTCTGACTTCTGGCCACTAGAGGGAGGTAGTCACATTCCATTACCGTGCCCAGACAGGATGTGGTGCAAGCCAGGGTCTGACTTGAGCTGGGAAGAGTGGAGGTTCGGCCTTCCAGATTGCTCATCCCACGCTTGTATTGGTAACATTCCGTACAGTAGGAGGCTGTCTCGCATGGCAAGTACAGCTCACCTCTAACCATTTACACGTTCAAACAGCCTTACCCTCTCCATGTCCAGAAACACGTCATCTAGCTTCGTTCCTTCGGCACCGCTTATTTTTTCACTAAACAGCTGCAAAACAAACACAGAGCTTTCACTGCTTGGCCGAGGAAGCTTCCTTCCACTGACTCTAGAAAAACAAACCCTGGGATTATCTTGTTTCTGTGCCGATTTTAAAACAGGTCCATGTGGAAACTGTCAGGGACCAACAAGACGGTCAAGGTTCTCGCCAGGCAGACCAGATAATATGGTTCTAGCTCCAGAGCCCATGAAGGTAGAAGGAGAGAACCAGCTCCACACAGTTGGGTCCAGACTTCTACAAGGGCACATGCACACACACACACACACACACACACACACACACACACACACACACACACACACACACACCACGATGGTCACTTCCTCTCCAGAAGCACCCCCACCTAGCTGACCCACAGCTGAGGGAACACACAGGAGAGTCTCATCTGCTGACCACACCCCCAACCCCAAGATGATAAGCCCCCAAACTGTTGTTTTAAACCACTAATCTTGAGGTGTTCCTCAAGAGGAACTTGACATAACTTCTCTCTTTTCAGGCTGAGAACAGAGGTCAGACAGCCTCTCTTAACCCTTAATACAAACCGTGACCCTCAAAGGGATGCATGAGACTATGCTCTGCACCCAACAGTGAGGAACAAATCCCCTCAAGTACTGATTCTTAACTCTGGTCGTAATATTCTGAATCTCTAAGGGAAGTTAAACAATCTCTGCCCCTGTATCTTGTTAACGTGGAGACGGCAGAAAAGGTTGCCATGCTTTGTAGCTTTGCCCGTTGAGAAGCAGAGTCCCCCATCCCACCTCCATTTGCTTTGGTCATCTGGAGTGGAAGCTGTGTTATGTGACTACTGAACTTGACTTCAGACACTTTAGCAGTTGTTCTCGGGGGCCAAATATATATCTATTCTGCATATCAGGTATTTACATTACAATTCTTGGCTAGCAAAATCACAGTTATGAAGTAGTAACAAAATAATTTTATGGTTGGGGTCACCACAGCATGAGGACCTGTATTAAAGGGTCTCAGCATTGGGAAGGGTGAGAATCACCGCTTTCTAGCTATAAACCTGTTTTACAAACACTTCTGGTCATTCTCTGGGATCCACAGTGATCAGGCCAGGGTCAGCCTGGAGGAGAACAAAAGTCTGCATTGGGGGCGGGCAGAGCCATCACAGACCAAGTGTCATGCAGTAAATGATGAGTGCCATGACTGTCTACAATGTCCTTCACTGTTGGAGCTAGATGCACAGATCCTGATCTTATAATATCCACTGAGGACTGAGTACTAGACCTGACACCTCCTCAACTGTGTCTCCACTGGGTTCCAGCGGCCGTTTCCAGCAGCATGATGGGGCAGAAGGCTATGAGCACTTCTGCTTTGGAGACAAGAAATGAAGGTCATTTCCCTTCCATTCTCACTTAAAAAAAGACAATGCCTGGTTTTGCTTTCACACGGAGTCAGGTTAGAACTGTGACAATTCCTTTGCTTTACCTGAATTCTCCCAGGATATTCAGCTATTTTAGACATTACATAAGAAAACATACATGACATTAGATATTAGGCTCAGGTAAGTGAACTTGGGTCCCAGTCAGTGGTGCTGTTTGGGGAGCAGTTTTGCTAGTGGAAGTACATCAGTGGGGTGGCTTTGAGAGCCCTGGCCTTAAACTTCCTTCAGATTTGCAGTAAGATGTGATCTCTCTCCTACTGCCATCCCTCCCCTGCTGTTATGGACTCTCTGGAACCATAAGCCAAAATAAACCCTTCCTTCTGTAAGTCACCTTGATCATGATGCTCTGTCCCAGGAACATAAACTTAACTCATACAGTCGCATATACATACAGCCATACATACCTACATATTATATACATACATATTATATACTACACACACACACACATACATACATACATACATACATACATACATACATACATACATACATACTTCATCATTGAACAGCCTTGTGCATTCAGCACCTGCTGTGTGCTGAGCACCATGACAAATACACCCTCAATATAAACATTCTAAAGATGAATAGGAGCCTAGAGGTCACCTGTGCCTCACTGTATGGAAACCCTACTGAAAGCTAAATATTGATATTCAAGCAAGCTTCACTTGCAGTCAAGGTGACTGTATAAATTCTGGTTTATTTCATTCCGTGTTCTGAATAAGCACAAATGACAACTTAAATATCAAAAATAAAATCAGAAAGAGAAAGTAATGATTAGAATCAGAAGAAATCATTTCCTAGTCCTGAAATAAAACCCAAACACAGCACGGTAGGCACAGACCTCCTGGGCATGTGCACAGGGGAAGAGGGAGCCGCTGGGACTCTGGCTCCCATAGGATGAAAGGGATCTAAGAGTGTGCCACAAAGAGATAGTGTGGTCAGGGGGCAGGAAGGGGAAGGTGGAAAAGGAACTCAGATGCAAGCCAGGATCTGGTGCTGTCTTGTCTACAGTCTGCCCCACCTCTGTGAGCTAGATCAGATTCCCACAGCATCACCACAGCAAAGAGGCTGAAGCTGTGTGGGGGGCCTTGGGACTCCAGGCAGAAGAAAGTACCACCATCTACCTAGAGCGCAGAGGGCTTTAAGGGGCAGAGGACATTTTTCTGACATTATTTACTCTAGATCTAAATTCTAAATAAATATGACACCAAGAAAAAGAAACAGAATGGTTACTTAATAGCATGAATTCACTACTAACAAAAGGAGCTTTATGATATAAGGTTACAAAGGCATGTTTAGGCCACGGCCAATTTCATTGAGGGAAGTTTTCAATTAATGAAAAACAATCATCCAAATGCACTTTTTAAGTATCCACTGAAAAGAACCAAGCAAAATCTAATGTCTGTATTCATACAAACCCCAAGGGATCAAAGATCAAACGCTAAGGACTGGACAGAACTGTAGGTCTGTTGAGCAAGCCAATGCCCTAGTGACGCACTTCCTCCAACATGGCCACACCTCCTAATAGTGCCGCTCCCTATGGGCCTTTAGGATCATTTCTTTTCAAACCATCTCATTCTATAATTGATAGTTAAATGTAAAGGCACAAAGCTAGAAAAGACGTACTTTGTGTGCTGTCATGCAGTGTCCTTACCAATATGTGGATAAGGATCTAATATATTTTAAATCACAGGAAATTAAGAGAAAGTGTTCAGGTGGAAGCTAAGGAATGGCTAATAGGAACCCCAGAATAAGATAGTTCCAGTAGTCCCAGCAGGTCAATCAAGGGCGTGGATTAAAGTCACTATATCAAAGGGTCAAGTCATAGGAGGGGTTTTGTTGCTTCACTGATAGTGCTGGGAACCAAACCCGGGGCTGTGTGCCTACCAGGCAAGTGCTCTACTTCTGAGCTACAAACAAACCAGTTCAACTGAGCAGATTCTTAAAAAAACAGCTACAAAAAATTTCTATAGTCACATCTAAAGCGAAACATATAGAAATATCACACACACATACACACAAAGAAATTACCAACCTAAATAAATCTTATCAATATCAGACAGGAAACATGTCCCGGGGCAAAGCACTGACTGGGATCCCAGGCCAACAATAAAAGAAGCAAACCACAAAACTCAGTCACTATGCTACTTTACCAACAGCGTAATTGATAGATGTAATATATGGCTTGAGTGGTCAAATTAACATTGATAAAATATATTATATACATATGTAGTCTTTCAGCCAACAAATTAAAAAAAAAATGTGTATTTTTCAGGAGTACAGACTAAGCATGGCAAACACTAACCATGCCCAGGTCCCAATCCTCATTCTCTCCTCTCTCTCTCTCTCTCTCTCTCTCTCTCTCTCTCTCTCTCTCTCTCTCTCTCTCTCTCTCTCTCTCTCTCTCTCCTCCCTCCCTCCCTCTCTCTCCTCCCTCTCTCTCTCTCTCTCTCTCTCTCTCTCTCTCTCTCTCTCTCTCTCTCTCTCTGTGTGTGTGTGTGTGTGTGTGTGTGTGTGTGTGTGTGTGTGTGTGTGATATAGGGCCAAAAGTTTAGAATTCTGAAGAGAGAGTTCAGTTAGTAAAAATCATGTGGTAAAAACATATGAAGTAGAGTTTGAATCCTCAGCACCCATACAAAAGCCTATGACTCCAGCACCAGAGAGGCAAAAGTGAACCCCTGGGCCTCGCTGGCCAGCAGTCAGAAGAACTGGAAAGCTCCAGACTCAGTAATGGAGGATGAATAAAGGAGACACCTGACATAAATCTTTGTCTTCTGCACATGTGACATCGGTACAGATACATGTACACACAGACACACAATTTTTTTATACATCAAGACTGGGGATGCCTTTAATCTTTAATTCCAGAATTCAGGAGGCAAAAGCAGAGTATTTTCTGTGAGTTCCAGACCACCCAGAACTACATAGTGAGGCATAGATAGATGATTATATTATATTATATTATGTTATATTATATTACATTACATTACATTACATTATATCAAATCAGATTAGATTAGGTTAGATTAGGTTAGATTAGACAGATGGATACATATTATACATACATAGACCAAAATCTGTGGAGTGCAGCAACACCATGTTTAAAGGTCAATAGATAGCTTCTAAAACACAGAAAAAGTCCATCAGCTTATTGCCTTAAACCAATATGGTATCATTCAGCCCAAATCAACAAAACTATAATACTGAAACCTAATGTTTCAAACTGACACAGCATGCTTTATCTATTGGCCCAAGTTACTCTGCCAAAAGTACCATCATAATATGTTAGAAACACCATGACCAAGGCATAGACAGCCACATAACCCACCGAGATAAGCACACTGCCACGGCTGAGGGACAAACCTGCTACCACAAACCAGATAGAATGAAGCAAATGATATAAGGAGTTTCTAGAAAGTTCTAGAAGAGAGCCTAGAAAGCTATATGTACTTGGACAGAGAGGAGGTAGCATTTCTGGAAGAAGGACATATAGACAAAGCCGCGGCATTAATATCCTGTAGGGAGGCACCACTATTAAAGAGTGCCTATAGTAAAGACTAATCCCAAATAAGAAGGGTCGGATGGGTGGACGGGTCACATAGGCAGGCAGGTCACAGAGTCAGGTCATGCAGGCAGTCAAGCAGGTCACAAAGACAGGTCACACGGGCACTCAGGTCATACAGGTCAGGCCACACAGGCAGAGAAGTCACACAGTCAGGTCACACAGGCAGGTCGCACAGACAGGCAGGTCACACAGCAGGTCATACAAGCAGGACACATAGGTGGGCAGTTCACACAGTCAGGTCACACAGTCAGGCAAGACGTGTCACTCCTAAGCATGAGTAGTGAGGAGTTTAAGCAGTAAGTGTAGGAACAGATCTGAATTTCAGAATTACAGTCAAGTGGATCATAGGCAAGAACCTTTCAAGAAGAACCAGATGGACAGGCTAACCCAAGTGATGACAGGTATCATATATAGAAACCTGATGAAGGGACAGTTTAGGAATTCCAGCTTCTTCAGTGTCCCCACCACAAGCCATGCATCTGGCTTGGGCTCACTGGACAAACACTGTAAACCTGTCAACACGGCCATCATCAGATGGAACCATGTCAACCAGACCTGCCTCAGGAGGCCTGGGTCATCATTAGATGGAACCATGTCTAGCTCCAACTTAGCAGCTCCAGTCATATCAGAAATAGAAAAATGAAAACTGCTTTCAAGGACAACACCAGAGCAATGACAAGCTGTGAGAAAATGTACCTGGGAAAACCAAAGCTCCTGCGTGGGCGTTTCCATCTATATCCATCAGGCATTTAACAGTACATATTATCATGGCCTTGAACATCCTCTGTGCATAATATGTTTTCAAAGAAATCTGGACTTCTCTTATCTCTTCCATTTTTATTTTGAATGGGGGGGAACATTCTGAGTCTGGAAGAGGGCATTGGATCCCCTGAACCTGGGGTGCTGATGTGGGAACTGGGAACTGAACTTGGGTCCTCTGCAAGAGAAGTATGCATGTCTAACTACTGAGCCATATCTCCAGCTCCCTCTTCTTCATTTTATAAAATAAATAGCAATAAAACCAAAGTCTCAGAAAAAATGTAAAAATAAATAAAAGAAAAACTTCTATGTAGGGATTTTTGAGTTTCTTCCTGCATTTTGTTTTCCAATGTGTCTGAAAACCATACCTCTAAGGAGAGGAGGGCTGGGGGAAAGCTGTAGGATCTATAAGCTTAGAAAGACAGGGAAAACAAAAATTGAAAAGATTTACAAAAACATGTTCAGGGGCTCTTAAATGGGCACATCCAAATGTTCCAGGATCGTGTTGGATGAACTTGACTGTGTTTGTTGTCTATGGCAAAGCCAAGTCTCTGAGGGCAAGTTCCAGAGACACCCCAGCCTCCCCAGGGGTGTTCACCCTCCCTGCTGGCTCCCCTGTCTTTTCTTTCGCCATTTAGCTGCCATGCACTGTTTCCACCAGCTCAGAGAACATGACAAGATTCAGCTCGTCTACAGCGAGGAAGGATGATCAAAGGGCCTGTGAGCTCATAAAACACTGAACATCTTAAAGCTATCTGTGGAGGCACCAGTGCGGCAGCTGCTGAGGAGCAGGAATGGGGGGGAAGAGACGGCATGGGGGGGTGCTTCTTTGTTGCAGGAGGGTGGATTTCATGTCTTGTAACACAGAATAAAAAGTGGGAGCAGAAAGCTCCAGCCTGGATTGAGCAGCTACCTCTCTCCTCCATGAGGTTACAGAGCACACTTGTAACCAAGGAAACCAGGGTCTAAGAAACCAAATTTCTGGGAAAAAAGGAAAAGCATAAAGAAGTGACCCTGACAAGCTGTTTCCTTCTCTCAAGCTGTAGTGCTCCTCCCTAGTGCAGGGGCTTAAAGAGCAGAAGGACACTGATAAAGCTAATGATCCAGGCAGAGATATTTACTCTGCCCATGCTATCAATGGAGCTTAGGACTGCTCAGTGAAACGCCATAGCAAAGGGGATGGGAAAAGAGGTGTCTCTTCTCAAAATGCATATACTGAATCACTAATGTCAATTATGGTCATATTAGAAGGTAGGGTCTTAGGGGGGTCAGGATGAAGCTCTAATTGTGTATAAGCTCTCAGGCTGGAATTCATAACTCTTTATCAAGAAAACTCTCTTCTCTCCAACCACAAGAGTGCACAGAGAGCTGGCCATCTGTGAACCATGAGGCAGCCCTGACCAGACATTTCAACTGCCTCTGCTATGGACTCCAAAGTCCACAGAACTATAAAACTGATGATGTCTGTGTGGTATTTTTATTGTGACAGCCCAGGTAACAAAGACAATACTCAAATGCCAATAAGCATATGAAAATATTCCACCTTTGTAATTATCATGGAAATATAGATCAAATGCCATGGTTAGACGCCACTACATGGCCATCAGAATGGCTAAAAAAATAAAAAACATCATTTTAAAACATGAATATCAGCACAAGTGCTTCCTGGGACAACTCGAGTCCTCATATGTCACTGTAAGAGTTTACATTGCGTGAATAGTTTTGGGAAATGGTTTGGCAGCATCTACTGAAAATGAGTGTACAAACCTACAAATCACTACACCCTGTGACTCAGCAATTACTCTCTTAGGAATTCACCAGCTGAAGTTCATATATAAGCAGCATTGTTCAAAATAGCTAAAACCCAGAAATGCAAATGTCCTTTGCAACAGGGTAGAAAAGTGTCTGTAATACAGCATGAAAGTAGGAACTGAAAGACAGAAGATCTCAGGCAACAAGAGTCAGTTGCAGGCAAATGTCTAATCAAGGGCACTCATGGTATGGCCTAGTTTTTAAGTAGACTTGACACAAGCGAAGGTCACGTGGGAAGGAGGAGTCTTAAAGGAGAAAATGCCTCCACAGTACCGGCCTGCAGCAGGACTGCAGCTCACCATGGGTGGTGCCACCTCTGGACTGGTGATCTTAGATCCTATAAAAAATCGGGCTGAGAAAGCCACGATGAGCAAGCCAGTAAGCAGCACCCCTCGGTGGACTCTGCATCAGCTCCTTCCTCCAGGATCCTTCCTTGTTTGAATTCCTGTCCTGACTTCCCTCAGGGTCAGACTGTGGAGTGTGGAACTGTAAGTTGAAATAAACCCTTTCTCCAAGTTGGTTTTGGTCATGGTCCTTTGTCATAGCAACAGAAGCCCTAACTAGGACAGAAATTTGTACTCATCCATGAGGTATCACTGTAACAGATATGATCAAGTTTTCGGACCGTGGTAGTCTTTGAACTTTAAGCTAGAAGGCCATTGAGTACTCAGGGCTCAGGGTACTGTTCTATGTGGGAGGCTAGAAAAGAGAGAAAAATGCAGACAATGAGGGCCTGGATTGCGAAGTTTCAGATAGAAGTTTGTGAGTCATTTAAATACTCTATCAGGGATTGTCAATATTTTGAATTAAAAATCTGTGGTGTCTGGTCACCTGGAGCTGAAGAGTCGGCAGTGATTAGCAAGAGACCAGAGGCATTGAAGCAAAACTTTTGCTTTGATGGACAATTGATCATGGCCATCTGGGGCTGAAGAATCAGATTTGGTTGAGAAGAGGCCAGCATCAAAGAGTCAAAGTTCTCTGAGATATGCTGCCTCAGGGTCAGCACACGGAAGTTATAGTCCGTAGGGCATCTCATGCGGTGGGTGGGGGTGGACCTGGTAGTGTAAGAGTCTCCAAGATGGTACTGATTTTGAAGGTAAGAAGGATTATGGAAAACGTCTGAGGCTTGCCACTGTGTGACATAGCTGGAGTCCTTAAAGAGAAGGCATGGGAAGGTGCAGCCTCAGGAAACTCTAGCATCTTGGAGATGCCAATAGCATGAGACAACCTCAAAGACAGCAGAGCCACAGAAGGCAGCCAGCCTGAGCCTAGGACACAGGGCTTTGGAGGGCAGGCCCAATAAGGGCAGCTAGCTCCCCAGACCCTCCAAAGCCTCTAAGTGGGTCCCAGACATCAAGCACTGAATTTCTAACACTCTAACAATTTGGTTTTGCTTTGATTTGAAGTGACCATGGCCTGTTCTTCCTTCTAGAAGTAAGACAGTGTTTAATGTTTTACTTTTTAGGAGCCCACAGTTAAGAGACTTTGGAGTTTTAGAGAGATTCTGGATATTTTAGAGAAGTGATAGAGACGTTGGATGCTTCAGAAAGACTGGGCCTTTAGAGCATTTGAATTAGTTTTAAAACTTAGATTTTTATACTGAGATATTGATATTAATAAGAGAATTGGGGGATAAGCAAGAAAATAGAGGTTATGGCTTAATAAGTGATATGTCTGTGTGTTGAGGTGACATGCGGTCAATTTTTCTGGCTAGTTTTATGTCAGCTTGACACAAGCAGGGTTGTGTGGGAAGCAGGAGCCTCCTCAGGACTGGGCCTGAGGGTCCCCAGGTTGCTATTGGATACGCTGTCTCATCACAGCAATTGAAACTCTGAGACTGTGGCTCTCATGCTCTGTGAGTGATAGAGAGTCCAGAAAGGAGAATATGCTATGTTATTCTAGTCACCTGAGTCACAAGTGCAGTATACTCACTTCATAGGACTTAAGAGCTGTGTTGTTCTTGCAGATGGCCTGGGTTTGATTCTCAGAGTCCCAGAACCTACATGGCAGCTCACAATCATCTGTAACTCTAGTTCCAGGGGATCTAACACCCACTTCTAGTCTCATGAGCTTGCACATGGCACATAAACCTATATGCTGGCAAAACATTCATACCACAAAATCTTTTAAAATAGAATATACTCAACTTTAGTGGTAGCAATGAGTGTTGTTAAGTTATGGCATTAACTGTCTTGGTTACTGGTGGTTCCAGCATCTCTGTGTGTATGTAGGTGTGGTGTATGCACTTGTGTGTAGATGTACATGCATGTGGCAGTCAGAGGCCAATGAGGAGAGTCTTACTCACTTTCCTCACTATTGTTTGAACAAGGCCTCTCCCTGGACCTGAAGTCTACTGATTTGGCTACTCTAGGGGCTAGCAAACCCCAGGGGCCACATGTTCTCACTTTCCCTGTTCTGAGATTATAGGCATGTGGCATCATGTGAGCTTTCATGTGGGTGCTAGGAATCTGAATTCCGGTCTTCCTGCCTGCAAGACAAGCGTTCTACAAACTACATCATGTACCCAGCCCCTAATACCTGTACCTTGAACTGATTACACAAACATACTATTCATTAAATTACATCAAGATTTATGTAGTGGAATTATGTTGTTCCATTGTAAATAACTGTCCTGCCTACTAGTTTAATAAAAACGTTGATTGGCCAAAGGCAGACAGGAAGTGTGGGCAGGGCTACCAAACTAAGAAAACTCTGGGAACAGGAAGACCAGAGCATAAATGCCACAGAGAAGTCAGAAGATGCAGAGGACACCCCTGCTCTGAGAAAAGGTAACGAGCCCCATGGCTGAACAGGATAAGAATCATGGGTTAGGTCAGGAGCAAGTGCTAGCAAGTTATATGCCTGGGCCCCAGGTCAATCGGCGTACAATTAATACGGGCGTCTGTGTGATTATTTGGGCCTAAGTGGCAGCAGTGGGGCTGAGAGCGGGTCCAAACCTCTAGGCTAGGCCTGAAAGTCCAGGCCAGAAACCTCATACTACAGATTTATATTTCTAGATGTCACTCACTCACTGTGTGCATGCCTTCTCAATAAACAGGCTTGCTTATCCACTCCCCCTCCCCAATCGTACACTCAATGTTACATTTACATACATTGTATTCATTCTGATTTGTCTACAGCAGCCTGTGGGTTGCAACCCCACAGGAGTCACATACCAGATACCCTGTATATCAGATATTTACAATTCATAACAATAACAAAATAACATTTATGAAGCAGCAATGAAATAATTTTAAGGATGGAGGTCACAACAACATGTATTAAAGGGTCTCAGCATTAGGAAGGTTGAGAACCTCTGGCCAAGAAAGCAAAGCAAGCCATGCTGGTCTATGTCTGCATCTTCCTCCTGTCTGAACAGTAGAAATGACTCTCGCCTGACCATCCAGATCTAGTTGTCTCTGATTGGTAGACACAACCAGCACAGTAAGGCATATCATTAGCTTTAATGAAGGAGCAGTTATGCTGTGCTGTGTACCCTATGCCACAATAAGCAACAAGTAAGCAACCCTGCTGTAGCTAAATGTAAACACTGCAAAACTGAGCCAAGATGGTGGACAGCTTGCATACTTCTCAGCTCCACCAGGTGTCTTTAAATAAATGTATCAATGTGTAGAGAGGCAGAGGACACACCCATAATGGGGCTGAAAACACAGGAAAGGTGCCAGCAGCAATCCATGAATGGTGTGAGGTTCCTAAAAGATGGAGAACAGGTGGGATCACAGAGGAGAAAATTACCAATATATGGGAGGGGTGGGGTAGGAGGCAGAAAACAGCTCCCCAGATCAAAGTGAATTCAGGGAAATTTCAGGCCCAAATTATGTAAACATCAAAAGAACAGGAGTGTTCCCTGAAGCGCAATATGGGGATCATTTAAAAAATGTGTTGTGGCTGAGAAGACAGCCCAGTGAGAGCCCAGGCTCAGACCCCCAGAACTCACAGAGAAGTCAGAACAGTAGAACAAATTTGTAATCCCAGCACAGGACACAATGAGATGAAAGAAGAGCCAGAAGCTCTCGGGCATCCAAGCTGCAGACAGAACAAAAGAGACGATCTCAAAGTGGAAGACGGGGAGCCACATTTCTCCTACATCCAAAGGCAAATTCTGTAGTTACAGCTTCTTGTTCTAATCCCGGCTTCCCTGGTAGAGAAATGACTCTGGGGAAATTACAGAAGCCCAAGTGCTCTCTACCTTCAGTTCTTGATGAGCACAGTGTGGTCGTCACAGTTGCCGCTTCATGAGGCTTAACATATGGGAAGCCCTTAGAACAACATCTCATACTCAACCTGGTTGAACAGCAGACAGTAGCAGACCCGCTATGCAACAGATATCTGGAGTGCTTGTGCAGACCTGGAGCCTGCAGCCATGCTTGGGTGGACTCCCCTTATGATGAATGGGCTCCAGAACCATGTCAGGATTTGAGAGAAGAGACGGGTCTTTCCAAATACTCCTACAGACGGGGGTGAAAATCTTACTCTCAGAGTAAGACCCTTCTTTGCAGCCTTCCACTGCTCCCCATTGATCCACTGCAAAATCTCTGATCCCCACTCCCACTCATGTTCAAGAAAGAAAACAATTAGGCAAAAGGACAAACCTACCCCAGCCATCCACACGTCTCAACCTAGCCCTCCAGTCTAAATACAACCTGGAATCGGAAGTCTGAAGAAAAGCATATATGAGAAAAACATGTCTATCAGGAAGCTAAGGATGCCCCAGGAGAAGCAGCAGGCCAGAGCATATGAGCTAAGGCCTTTTCATTAATGTTCACAGACAAATCTAGAGAGTATACACAAGAAGCAAGAAAGGGGAACCATCAGAACAGTGAACTAAAAACGGATGAAGCTGACATCAGAATTGCTTCCTAGGAAGACAGATGAAACAGCCCAGCAGGAGAAAGAGGTCTGGCTTCAGCGCCTCTTAGCTGAGGCTGCTCCCAACCACCCAGTCCCTGAAGGGCTTGCCCAAGACACCAAGAAAGGGTATGCTTGGGCCTTGTGTGGGCTTGCGCAGGCATGGATTCTGAGTTCATGTGGAAGCCAGAGTTGGTTCTCCCCTTCCAGTGGGTTCCAGAAATGGCACTCATGGTGTCACAATTGTGCAGCAAGGACTTTTACATTCAGGGTCAACTTCATGGTCCCAAGAGTCTTCATTTTTATAAAAATACATATAATGAGTCCTTTCCACATAGCTGGTATTCATAGATTTGAGATAATACTGAAATCTACAAAATGTAAAATATTAAGATTGACTCAGCTGTAGGCTTTGGCCAAGTCCTCTCTTTCTGTCAGGGACAGTTCTACCTTCTTTTTCTCTTTTGATTTGGGGGTGCTTGTTTTGCTGTGTTTTCTAAAACAGAATCTTGCTTTGAGACCTGGCTAGCTTGGAACTCAATATACACACCAGGCTGATCCCTAACTCATGACTCTCAAGACTGTTTCCTAAGTGTGTAAGGGAAATTTTATGAGCTCCGGGTGGCTTTTAACCACCTCCTGAGATAGGACAAAAGGTTAAGTGGAACAGACAGGGACTCCCTGGCTGTTTATCATCCCCCAGAGTGTGTGTTTGAAGTTCCAGAATAGAGACTCCCCAGAGTTATCTGGCAGTTAAGCATCACAGTGTGTTTGAAGTTCCAGGAAAGAATGTACTATCCACCCAGTTCTCAGGGAAGCCATAAAATATACGTTAACATTCATGGCCTGTGGATGAACTTCTTTGTTCCCTACACCCTATAAAAACCCTGCTCCACTTCAGCTCGGGCCTCTCTCTCTGTTCCTGCGTGTTCAGTGATCTGAGACCCAGGTATACTTGGTAAATAAAATTCCCCTTTGCTTGTTGCATGAGAGAATGTCTCTTGGAGTCTTTACGCGGTGAGTTTCTTGACCCTTACAAGTGCTGGAATGACAATGAGCCACCATGCCTTTATTTTATATCTGAACCACAGAGAGAAATGCAGTCCTTTAACATACTGAGAAAGGTTTAGATAAGTCAGTACCTGTTTCACAATAATAGAACAAAGAAAAAATTAACACTATGAATGTCTTCTGTGCGCCACGCTAAGAGCATCACTTGAGGGTGTGACTGTGGCTCTTTTCTCTGTTCTGAGAGTTTACTGTTTCCTGGCATTCAGTGTTGCTGAGAACAAATATGAGAAGAGAAATTGTGGTCAGTTATCTTTCCGTCTTCTGTTTTTATTACTTGGAGCTAATGTTCAATCTATTTTTCTTAGAAAATTAAATTCTTCTTTGAAGTCCAGGGGGGTATTTCCCCATTCATTCTGTTTGGCCCCATGAGCTTCAGAAGTAGGCCAGCAGAGCAGCGGAGTAATAAAAATCTATGGAACTGACGTTTAAAAAATCTCTATCTACAGACAAATACAAAAGTACAATGATCCAGGGGCTCAGACCAGCTGGAGAGGGAGGGAGGGAGGGAAGGAAGGAAGGAAGTCTTCGTGCCCCAACACCAAGGGAGGTGCAAGCAAACCCTGGGACCAGAGTGAGTTTTGAAGTGGAAAAAGGCTGTCCATCCCAACGAGCCTTAAAAGGTTAGCTCCATGGGCAAATGTGACCAGCATCCCAAACATAAGCCAGAGGAAAAGTCAGTCAGCTCTGCACACGCCAGAACCATGCAGCCCGAAGGCATCTGGCAGGGCACTAAACAAGTAGAGCCTTCCCTGGCCACTTTCTCTTCCTCCAGTTACTCTCCATAGATACAGAAGGCAGGAAGCCCTGGGGTAGGAGGTCCTCAGAGGACCACCCCTTCCCATGGCAACAGCTTGCCTGAGGTCAGCCCCAGCTGAGGAAGGCGATAGACTTCACAGAGATGCTCACATCGTAATACATAAAAATGTGATTGTCCCAGTTAGGCTTCTGTAATCAGCACCATGACCAAAAGAAACGTGGAGAGGAAAGGAGGGGAGTCAGGGTGGGAACTGAAGCAGAAGGCATAGAGGAACACTGCTCACTAGTTTTCTCTCCATGGCTTACTCAGTCAGCTTTCTTTCCAATAGAACCCAGAACCACCTGACCAGACATGTTACCATGATACCACCCACAGTAGACTGGGATCTCCCACATCAATTATTAATTAAGAAAATGCCCACAGACTTGCTTACAGGCCCGTCTGATGAAGGCAGTTCTCAACCAATGTTCTCTCAGGTGACTCTGGTTTATAAAAGCAACCAGCATGAACATGAAATTACTCTTGGATGAATGGTCTGTGCAGTGTGTTGCAATAATCCTCAGAGTGAAAAACACAACCCTGAACATGAGTTATCTCATGCTTCTGTTTCCCAGATCATCGTCATAAGTGTGTGCTCTTCCCCCTCACCTATTTCCCTAGAAGGCTCCCGTATCCACACCAGCCCTCATTCACCCCAGGTCTCTGCGCATCATCCAAAGGTAGGCTCACAGACATCCCACTCAACCTGACATGACCCTAACCTTTTATATTTTGAAAGGCTACCTTCCATTATTTCCCACACTCTACAGGCCACCAGCTTGTCACGTCCATAACTATCAGAACTGCTCCAGACCTCACAGATGCCCTTCATTCTCTTACTGCCCACACCCTTCTCAACCCAGCTAAAGCCAACCTGTCTCCTGCCCACTCCACGAGACTTGTCTCTCCCTTGTGTCAGATTCTGTTCCAACCCAGGCAACACATCACGACGTTGAAACAGTTCATGTTTCCCAATGCCCTTTCCAACTGTAAGCAGTCACATGACTGGGAGCTGATGAGACCTAACCAGAAGTCTGCTGGGGTCAAAGATTCTAGAAAGCTTTTTGCTTCTTAGCATCACGTATCCCCCTTTTTCTATTTCTCCCCACATTGCACATGAGATGTCTCAAAGCTGTGGCAGCCAGCAAAGATGGAGGCCCTGACATACTAAATGTAGCCTCCCACTCCTGTGCGTCATGAACAAGGCACACTCAGGTGGAGCGACTCTGAGGTTGTGGTTTCTATCACCTGGAGCCATACCCGTTCCTGAAGGCACACACACAGTTTGGCTCCACGTGAGCTACTCTACCAATCACCTAACGTCTATGGCCCGGATGAATGTGGCTCTAGCTAATATCCCCTCCTGAGGTATTCTAATTACACTGACCAGCCCTCTCTTAAAACTCTTCTCGGCCTCTTCCCCTCAGTCTCCTGTGGTGATATGTTATGTTTAATAAAACCAGTCTGGAATATCAGGGAAGAGATCCACCCACAGTCAAGCCAGGAGGATCAGAGTGGTAACTCAGGCCTTTAATCCCAGCACAGGAAAGACCAGGGGTGGTGACCTACACCTCTAATCCCATAACTCCAGAGACAGAGATCTTTCTGTAAGTTCAAGGCTAACTACCAAATCATAGTAGCCCACACCTTTATCTTAACCTGGATGTGAAACAACTGGGCAAAGAAGGTATTTAAGGCGGGCGTAGAAAGACAGATTCATTCTGAAGAAGTGATGAGGAGTGAGGTTCAGGAAGCTGTAAGATAGTTGGGTGAGATTTGACTGTGGTCAGTTTCCTCTCTTTGATATTTCAGCTCCCCCACCCCTGCATCTGGCTCCTCATCAGTCACCACAGTCATCTCTGGAATTGCCCTTTGCTGAGCCAGGGTTCCATCATTCACCTCCTGCATCTCCCTCACCCTAAACAACCCACCTGGTGCTTTCACTCTATGACCACCATAAGTTAACCACTTATATGGGCAACTCCTTACCGGCTTCCTTCTGGCTGACTATGCAAAACATCACCCACAGTGGGCTGGGCCTTTAACATAAATCATCAGAAAACTAAACACCCCCACAGACTTGCCCACAGGCCAATCTGGTAGAGGCATTTTCTCAAATAAAGAACCCTCGTCCCAACTGGCCCCAGCTTGTGACAAGGTGAAAAAAAAACAACAAACACAACTGGAATCTAGATGTCACAAAGATGTTAAGGGTATGAGTGTGTAGATGGAAGGGAGGCAGGCTAGTGGGTAAAGGTAGATAGGTAAGCTTTCTGTTTAAAAACAAAAAAAAAAAAAATCAGCCCACAGAGAGCCCTAAATGAAAGGCATCGATTTATTTGACTTGTCTTTGAAAATAGAAAAATGTATCCATCATGAGAAAAACAGATCAAATTCAAAGCAGTTCAAAATAAGCAGTCACTAAGTAAGTACTATGCAGGAGCAGTTCTCAAAGGAAAAAGCTGATTGACCAACACTTACAATCCAAGGATTAGAGTCACAGAGACTCCATGGAGCTCTCTCTCTCTCTCTCTCTCTCTCTCTCTCTCTCTCTCTCTCTCTCTCTCTCTCACACACACACACACACACACACACACACACACACACACACACACACACATACACACACACACACACTCACACTCACACACCCCTATGCAGTCTACATGCCAAAAAACTCTGCAGTCCATCTTCCCTCTCCTCTCCCATTCCCATGACTAGATCCTCAGGTTAGCTCAGGTTAGCCCATCATCTCATCCCTAGGCTTCTCTGACAGTCACCCACCTGAAGTCCTCATCTTCCCACCTGGAGCTTCTGAAACACCTCCTGAGATCTGTTATTCCCAACATGGTTCTATGACTCTTCCATGATGCCATAGGCAGCCTTGGGTGTCAGGAGAGTTATCACCAGCAAGAAGAACCTCGCCAGATGTGACCTTTTGAGTGTAGCCTCCAGAACCATGAGCTGAACAAATTTTGATTCTTGATAAATTACTTGGAACTTACAAAGCAGCTTTTGTAAGCTATCCTTCATAACCACAGAAAGTGGTCTAGGTGCGTGGGCTAGGTGTGCCGACTGGCTGCTGTAGACTGAGTACCTCTGAACTGTACAGCCAAGCATGTGGTCTCCTGGCCTGGGAGGGAGTCATCAGTGAAGTGAAGAAAGTAGAAACAAATTTCTCATCATTCAATAAGAAATGGCAAAAATAAAAATAAAGAGAGAATGCATCAGTTACTGTTCATAGTTCATAACAGTAAGATAAAGATTGCCTGGGACATTCATCGCTGTAGGCAGGAGCCAGGTGGTCCACTGCAGGCAACCCCACCTCAAAAAAAAGGTTCATTCAGCTGGCACTTCTGCGACCTGCTTTGTCTATAACAGCAAGGCACACCCCCCCCATGTGGGAATGTCTTTCTGCATGCTGTGAAATAAAGGCCTTTATCAGGCACCACAGAAGTAGGCAGGGAAATTAGAACATAGGTAAAAGGAAGGAGGAGTCAGACAGAGATGCCATCCAACCACCCAAAAAGAAACATGTAACAAAATAGGTAAGCCATGGGCCACGTGGCAGGACAAGTTAATGGAAATGGGTTGAATTAAGATGAAAGAGCTAGCTAGTAATATGCATAAGGCATAGGCCAAAGAGCATGAAATTAATATAAGCTTTTGTGTGATTATTTGGTACTAAGCGGCAGTGGGGCAATGGGCAGGTCTAAACTGTGGGTCCAGGCTGGGACAGAAACCTCCTTCAATAACGCCCTTTTAAGCTCTGATTATGACAATGACTACCAATTGCAGCTTGAAGCAGCTACAGAAGAAAATGTGTTATCTCTTGCCTCTGAGACAAGCTTAAAAAAAAAAAAAAAAGCAACCCAGAGCCATAGACTGCACCATAGCTTCTTTTGACACACCAGAGCATAAACCTGTTCCAGCTGAATTCCGTGCAGAGGAAATTCCAGTGTACTGCCTTCTCCAAGAGACAGAGCCTGATCTCCAAGATGACAGCTAGCTACCTCATCCTACCTTATCTTCCTACGGTGCCTCAAATCTGCAAAGATAGATAATTCTGCATCCTCATTCATCCCCATCAATAATCCATCTTTTTACATATGTATAAAATCAAAGAATAAAGAATGTTAGAATTCTGTCTGGCCTCTGAAGCCAAGCCCTGCCTTTAGTTCTGACATCAAGTCCCATTTAAGAATTCCTTCCTCGGGTACCTTCCCTTGCTTCTTTCTTCCTGAGAATTCTCTCTCTTTCTCCTGCTCTCTCTCTGATATTAGTATAGTTGTTTATAACAATAAAGCCCTTGTACATAAAACAGCCTAAGTGTCTCCTGCCGCAGCCCCTCATCCATCATCCCACACAAGGCCTCTCCATTCATTAACACCTGCCTGCTAAACAAGGTAAAGCATTATCATAACATGCCAGATCAAACATATGATCCCAGAGCTTCCTAACTCCAGCACCCCCTCCCCCGTTCACTCCAAACAAGACAGGATTCATTGAAACTTCTGATAGGAACAGGGTTGGGGAGGGGGGGATGGCCACGCAGTAAGAGCATTTCCCATTTCCTCTTTCTCCTGGGCTTCAGCTTCCTGGTCACTCTAATAGGAAGCTGAAAACCCCATGAAGACGGACTGTCCCTCTCTCCACCACAGGGGCCAAGTGTCTATTAGGCCCTGGAGGCTTTCATTACACAATGGCCTCATGGGAGGGAAGAGCTGCTAATTTCACATTCATCACTTTTGGAAATTTGAAGCAACTAGGCAAAACGAGAACAAGAATAAAACAGGAAGACAGAGAGGAAGAGAGGAAAGGGGTACTTGGGGCTCATTCCATATATTCAATCAGACTAAGTCTCCAGTTAGCCATAGGGCATGTCCAGGGTTTTATAAAAGTTCACCCAAATCAGCACTGGGGAACCCAAACTTGCTAAACTTAGGAGCTACTTTGTATCTCTGACTTATAAGCAAATGTCCTGATGAAGCCCAGTATTATGTACAATGAATATACACGGATGTAAGTAAAGACAACGCAAAAGCACGTGTTCTTCAGTTTAAAAGAAACATTAGAACGTCTGTGACACATAAGCATCGGAAATGGCAAATATCAGGGGCAGGGAGTTAAGTTTTGGAGCTCTTACTGCTGAGTGAAGAGACCCCATAAAAAGTCAGACTCAGTGCCCTCCATCCCGTTCCCTGCCTCCTCTCTATGCTTCCCTCCTCTCAGCAACCAGGCTTCCCAAGTCCCCAAACAGAGCCTCTCCCAGAGCACTGTCCTTCCAAACTCCCCCAGGGCCAGCAGCCACCAGGACCCTATTGTTCATTTGTTTGTGCCAGGTCATTTTATCTCAAGGCTAAAGGATTGAAAACAAATGAGATGTCATTGACACTGTAGTAAAAAAAAAAAAAAAAAAAAAACCCAGCAACAATAAAACTTACTGTTGGTCTATTTTGAGATACTGATAAGGGAAAAGGTAGAAACAAACACTATATTCTTTACTTCCTGGGAAAACATCCATGACCTCACCTAACACTTTACAGCAGTGGAAAGTTCCATGGCACGCTGCTTTCCACCATTAAAGACCTATTTTAAACTTCTTTTAGAAACTGGATTAATTTAAATTATCATCAAAGAATTCTTTGGTAAAAATAATAGTGTTGGATGCAGAAATCACCCTTCATAAGTATCTACCACATAAACTCTGATCTGGGGATATCTACATTTCTTGAAGATTTAAAGAGTTGGGGGGGAGGAGTAACTAAGTATTTTCAACTATGTGTTGCCGCCACCACCACCATTGTCTGTGTGATGTTACAGAGGTAAAAACCAATAGACCAGCTCATCATACAATCATACCCTGGGAGGAACAGAAAAGGAAAACTGTGGCTCCCAGATGCACTCTGAAAGAGGAACACGGGGAACAGGGGAGAATGGACACCCTTCAAGCTTCTCCCCTGAGCATTAGGCTTTATATGGTCACCTCTTCCCTTCTGTCCTTTATACCCAAAGGCAGGAGGGACATCTGGAAGTTTCTAATCTCAGGCTTACATCACCCATTTGTATATTTTTCAGGCTTTCAACACTCGCATAGACAAATTCTAATATGAAGCCTCTCTTATATGGAAGGCTGAACTTGGCTGCTCTGCCCTGATGGTGCCTGGCATAGGAGGGAGATTCACCTTAGTTCTGCAGTTTGTTTATATTGTTACACACAGTAGCTGTGCTCCCAAAATATCACACATCACTCTGCCAAGGATGCTGTTCAGACTTAGCAGAAGGCTAAGTGACAGCAGAGGAAACAGCAGTAAAACAGCTGACAGGCAGAAATGGCAATTCTGGGTCAGTGACACATGTAACAAAGTTCTCATCCCAAATTCGATCATGTAGTGAATATTTAACAGATTTTTAAAAAAATACAACCTGGCCAGTGAGACAGCTCAGTGGGTAAACGTGCTCATAGCTCATTGTCACATCTGGAGGAGGGGAGAGATACTAGAATGGAGAGATGGTTCAGTGGATAAAGGTATTTGCCACCAAGTCTGACACCTGGGTTTGAAGCTCAATCTGCTAATGACAAACAGACCTGAAATCACTGGACCAACTAGCCCCACATAGTGGAGAAAATCAACCAATGCCACTAGTAGAGGCTGAGATCACTCTCCTCTCCCCTTCCCCAGCAATGAGGTTATATATAGCACACTGCCCCACACAGCTTTTCTGTGGGTGCTGGGAGCCAAACTCAGGTCCTCACGCTTACACAGCAGCACTTTACCTACTGCGAAGAGGGACTTCCCAGATGGTGCACAACAGCCCCCCACCACATGATAAATATCGACAGAGCATTGTAAAAACCCAAAGATGTTGACAGAGTTTTCTTGTTTATTGTGATAAGATCTAACTAAGTATCTGTTTGGTCCAGAAAGGCTTTGTCTGCCAGATTAAGTGGTTACCGTGTTCAGGTAGCACACTCCTGACCCCCTATTTCCTGCCCTATATGTAAAACGGGGCTCATTGTTTTTAATACACTAGTGGAATAAAGTTTTTTGGTTTTTTTTTAAGACTGAGACCTAAGACTCTGCCTCAGTTTGTCTTGCTTGCTCACTCCAACCTTAATATTTGGAGGTCCCACCAAGTTTGGGGAGTGTATCTAGTGAATACTCAGCGGTGGTGGCGGCTGAAACTGGGGCAGCAACGGACAGACGTGTTGGAAGTCGCGGGCCACAAGGTCTGAAGGATGCTTCAGACTGGGGGGGGGGCCAACCAGGGACGCCTGGTTTCTGATATCAGGTGGCAGAGTCTACCGTTTTATTGCCAGCTTCTGGTCAGTATCGGAGGTCCAGACCATTAGATTTATTTTATTTTTGCTTTTGTGGCACCAGTGTGTATGTGTGTTTGTCTTTCTGTCCTTCTCTTTTGTGCCCTTGTGTTTTCTGTTGTTCATGAAACCCCCTTCACCATGGGTCAAACCAAGTCTACTCCCCTGTCCAGAACCCTGGATCATTGGTCTAAGGTAGTGGACCAGGCACATAACCTTTCTCTCCCAGTTAAGAAGAGAAAATGGAGGATGTTCTGTTCAGCAGAGTGGCCTGCACTTGGAGTCGGGTGGCCACATGGAGGTTCCTTCTATCTTCCTCTGTTCACAAGCTCTTGTTCAGGCTGTGAAGGCTGTTGTTTTTCAGCCTGGCCATCCTGACCAGCAGTCCCAGACTGGGTCCAGCCCTTCCTACATCCTCCGGCTGCCTCTATCCTCCTGGTTAAGCCCTTACCTCCTTCGCCAAAATCTGGCTCTGTCCTCCCCGAGTCTCAGAACTTCATTCTCTTTTATTCTGATGTCACTCCACCCTATCACCCCTCTCCCTCTCCTGTTCCTGCCTTGCCTCCACCTCTCCCTCCATCACAATCTGCCCCCCCACCGCCCCATCTCCAGGACTGAAGATCCCGAGGGACCTGTGGCAGGACTTCGGAGTCGCCGGCCCATGAAGCCCGAGATGTGGCTGTAACTCTTCCTCTGCACCCTTTTGGCCCTATGGAAGATAACAGTCAAGATGGAGAAATGCCGGCTCTCCAGTACGGGCCTTATCCTCCTCAGATCTCTATAACTGGAAGAATAACAATCCCTCTTTCTCAGAGGATCCTGCTAGACTAACTAGTCTGGTAGAATCCCTCATGTTCTCCCACCAACCCACCTGGGATGACTGTCAGCAGCTCCTAGGGACGCTCTTCACCACAGACGAGAGTGATTGTATCCTGCTGGAGGCTCACAAGAATGTCCCAGGAGAGAACAGGAGACCAATCAAGCTCCTGAATGTGATCGATGACTACTTCCCCCTGTGACGCCCTGATTGGGACTTTAATACTCCGGCAGGTAGGGAGCACCTATCTACCTACCGTCAGACTCTAATAGTGGGTCTCAGGGTAGCATCTCATAGACCCACCAATCTGGTCAAGGTAAGGGAGGTTATGCAGGGGTCAGATGAGTCACCATCCATGTTTCTGGAACACTTGCTGGAGGCATATAGAAAGCATACCCCGTTTGATCCACAGTTGGAAGAACAGAGAGGGTCAGTAGCCATGGCGTTTATAGGTCAGCCAGCTTTGGATATCAGAAGAAAGTTGCAAAGACTAGACGGCCTGCAGGATCTGGGCTTGAGAGATCTGGTGACAGAAGCTGAGCAAGTATTTTACAAAAGGGAAACAGAGGAAGAGAAGGAACAGCAGTTAGAAAAGGGAAGAGAAGAAAGAGAAAGATTGAGAGAGGAGGAGGAGAGGATTAGGGACAAGAAGAGAAATAGAGAATTAACTAAAAGACTGGCCACGGTAGTGGAAGGAAAGAAAGAAGATAGGAGAGGTAGGAACCTGGGCCCACACCAGCCACTGGGGCCCAACCAGTGTGCCTACTGCAGAGAGGAAGGGCACTGGGCCAAGAATTGTCCAAGGAAAAAAGGCCAGCCCAGCCGAAGGCCTGAAATGTTGACTCTGGGAGAAGACGATTAGGGAGGTCAGAGTTAGAACCCCCTCCCCAAACTCAGGGTAACTTTTGATGCGGAGGGGACCCCAATTGACTTTGAAGTAGACACGGGGCAGTGTCTTTGGCCCTGCAGACCCCACTCGGACCGCTATCCAGCAAGCATTCTCTAGTTCAGGAGGCAAATGGCAGCCGTCACCGTGCTTTGACTACTAAGAGAACTATGGATTTGGGGAAGGGAAAAGTTCAGCATTCCTTTCTGGTTATTCCTGAATGTCCAGCATCTCGGATGGGAAGAGACCTATTAACCAAATTGAGGGCAAGAATTACATTCACTCCCCAAGGTCCTGAGGTGGAGTTTATGAACCCTCTCGTTAGCCAGCCTGCCGTAACAGTCCTTACCCTGTTGGCTGAAGAAGAATAGCAGTTGTATGCTGAACCTGAGTCACCCCAGAGGGAGGCTGATATCCAAACATGGCTCCAGTAGTTCCCCAATTCTTGGGCAGAGCTTGCTGGATTGGGGCTGGCAGTAAGTCAGCCACCGATGATAGTGACCTTGAAGCCCTCTGCCTTCCCAGTACAGGTCAAGCAATACTATATGAGCAGGGAAGCCCAAGAGGGAATCAAGCCCCACATACAGAAGCTCCTCACCTTAGGGGTATTGAAGACCTGCCAGTCGGCCTGGAACATGCCCCTGTTACCTGTCAAGAAACCAGGGACTGGGGACTATAGACCTGTTCAAGACCTACGGGAAGTTAATAGCCGGGTACAGGACATACATCCTACTGTTCCAAATCCGTATAACATGCTTAGCACTCTGAACCCAGAAAGGACTTGGTACACTGTCTTAGACCTAAAGGATGCCTTCTTCTGCCTGCCACTGCACAACGATAGCCAGCCCTAATTCACTTTTGAATAGGTGGACCCAGAGACAGGGTCCTCGGGCCAACTGACCTGGACACGCCTGCCTCAAGGCTTTAAAAACTCACCCACTATCTTTGATGAAGCCCTCCACAAGGACTTAAACTCCTTCAGAACTCAGCACCCTGAGGTTACCCTGCTTCAATACATTGATGACCTATGGTTGGCAACTGCCACCCAAGAGAACTGTGAGTATGGGACATGGGAACTGTTGAGGGAACTAGCCCGATTGGGATACCGGACCTCGGCAAAGAAAGTCCAAATTCGTAAGCAGGAAGTGACCTTCCTGGGATACATGCTTAGGGAGGGGAAGCTGTGGCTAATGGAGGCCAGGAAGAAAACCGTAACCCAGATTCCCTTGCCCACAAGCCAGAAGCAGTTGCACGAGTTTTTGGGAATTGCTGGGTTTTGTAGACTGTGGATCCCTGGGTTCACATCCCTTGCTGCCCTGCTATACCCTTACTCAAGGGGAATGCCCCATTCCGGTGAGGAAAGGAGCAATAGAGGGCCTTTGATTCCATCAAAGAAGCACTCTTGCCAGCCCCGGCCCTGGCCCTCCCTGATGTGGACAAACCTGTCACCCTCTATATCGACTAGAAAAAGGGAGTGGCCAAGGGGGTTCTGACACAGACCCTGGGTCCATGGAAAAGACCGGTGGCATATTTGTCTAAGAGACTGGACTCAGTTACTAGTGGATGGCCACGCTGTCTAAAAGTGATAGCGGTCGCAGCTATTTTGGCCAAAGATGCTGATAAGCTCACCCTGGGACAGAAGCTGACTATCGTGGCGCTGCACACACTAGAAAGCGTGATCCACCAGCCTCCAGATCGATGACTGTCTAATGCTAGGATCACTCACTACCAGAGCGTTCTCTTGGACAAAGATAGTGTGACTTTTGGGCCCCCTGTCTCCTTGAACCCTGCAACCCTGCTCCTAGATGAAGGAGCGGAACCAGAAGTACACACCTGTCAAGAGATCCTAGTGGAAGAAATGGGAATTCGCCGGGAACTGGGGGACCAGCTGCTGCTCAACTCAGAGGTAATCTGGTTCACCGATGGGAGCAGCTTCCTCCAGGAGGGAAAGAGATGAGTGGGGGTGGCAGTAGTAGATAGAACGAAGGTTATGTGGTCCTCGGGGCTGCCATAAGGGACATCTGCCCAAAAGGCCAAACTCATAGCCCTAACTAGGACCCTGATACTAGCAGAAGCAAATGGGCAACAATCTATACAGATAGCCACTATGCCTTTGCTACGGCCCATGTCCACGGTGCCATCTATCAGCAAAGAGGCCTACTAACCTCAGCTGGCAGAAAAATTATGCACAAGAAAGAAATTCTTGACCTACTGGCAGCAGTAATGCTTCCCAAGGAACTGGCTATTGTTCACTATGCGGGGCATCAGAGGGGACCGGACCCTGTGACAATAGGCAACAGACAGGCAGATGAGGAGACCCAAACAGCGGCTATAAGAGACACCCCAGTAGAAACCTTCCTAGTGACCTCAGCAGACTTGCCTCCAGAGAAGGACCCGCAGGGAAAAGAAGTTGAAGTCCTCACCTATTTAAAGCAAGTACATCAATTAATGCATCTTGGGTCAAAGAAACTCCAACAACTCCTAAGAGACTTACCCCCTCTCCCCCACTGAGAGGAAGGAGCTGGCCGACTGGGTAATGAGGAACTGTCAAGCATGCCAGAAAGTGAATACCTACCCATCCACCACTCCTGAAAAGAGACTGAGGGACACTCGACCTAGGCAGTTTTGGGAAATTGACTTCACTGAGGTAAAACCTGCCAGGTATGGGTTTAAATATCTGTTGGTTTCTGTAGACACATTTTCAGGGTGGGTGGAAGCCTTCTCTACAAAGCGAGAGACTGCCTCTATGGTCATAAAAAAAACTCCTGGAAGATATCTGCCCCCGGTTTGGACTGCCAAAGGTAATAGGATCAGATAATGGACCGGCGTTTGTGGCCCAGGTGAGCAAGGAAATGGCACGGGTACTGGAGATTGATTGGAGATTGCATTATGCATATAGACCCCGGAGCTCAGGACAGGTAGAAAGGATGAATAGAACAATCAAGGAGACCCTAACTAAATTGACCTTGGAGACTGGCTTAAAGAATTGGACGATGCTTCTACCCTATGCCCTCTTCAGAGCTAGAAACACTCCTTCTTCTTCAATGTGTAACTTAACACCATTTGAGGTTTTTATGGAACTCACCCCCCGGTGAGAGACCTCTCCCCCATTTCAGAAGCTGGCGGGTGGCCTGATAATTCTTTCCACACTCCCTTACTAGATAGGATCCGGGCGCTAGAGCACACCCAGCAGCTCCTGTGGCAGCAGCTGTCTGACCTCTATGGACCTGAGGGTAGAGAAGTTCCACATCACTACCAAGTGGGGGACTTTGTCTACATCTGCCACCAAGTGCAGACCCTCGAGCCCCGCTGGAAGGGGCCCTACCAGGTGCTTCTAACCACCCCCACCGCTGACAAGGTCGATGGCATCACATCCTGGATCCACGCATCCCACTTCAAACCGGCACCTGCATCCCCGGAGCTCCAGTGGAAGCTGGAAAAAAACTGATAACCCTCTTAAGCTACGGGTTCGGCGTGTGGATGAATCTCCCTCATCGGGAGAAGCAAAGGAGATCAATCTTCACTTGCCACTTGACTGTACCTGGACAATCTCTAATCCAGAAACAAGGACCACCTCATTCTGGCCTCTCAGACTGAACCTAAAATACCCTGGTTTTCCAACTTAACCTTTGAGTTGTGCAAACTAGCTGAAGGAACACAGATTGACTGCCGAGAGGCCTCTATAAGTACCACTTCCGGAGCCGTGGCCTGTATATATGCTCGGGAGGAAAGCAGCCCTGTAAGTGTGGGGGGCCTGAAAGCCATTACTGTGTTAAATGGGGATGTGAGAATTCCTATACAGCGAATTTAAACACTGGGGAACAGGAGGCAGCTACAGGACTCCCGGATTGGATTAAGCTTACCAAAACACAAAAACCTCCTAGGCAAATTAAGTTTTATGGATCTAGGGAAACAGGCCATCGGGTAAGAAATAGGAAAAAGCTGGGGCTTAAAGGTGTGTAACCCAGGGGGCCTTTCTAGTGATCCTGGTATGCTGTTAATTTTAAAGTTACAGGAGCAGTTTGCAAAATCCATTGCGATAGGGCCAAACCCCGCCCTCAAACCAAACAATCCTCAACCTTCTGTTAAGACACAGTCCCCTACTCAGGTTTCTGGCACAGATAATTTGTATAACCTTGTTTTAGGAGCATATGCAGCTCTTAACTATACCCAGAGTGCTCTGACCCAGTCTTGCTGGCTCTGCCTGGTAGCTTCCCCAACATACTATGAGGGGATAGAGGTCAACCAGGATTACACAGTGATCACCAGCTCCTCCTGCAACTGGGAAGGGAGTCATAGACTAACTCTCCCCGAGGTTTCTGGGCAGGGAACGTGCCTGGGAAGTCCACCCGAGTCAGCCAGACACTTATGTGCACAAGTTATTTCTGTATATTCCACAGGAGATGGCCAGTACCTGGTTCCGCCTTAGGGGATCTGATGGGCATGCAATACAGGACTCACCCCTTGCGTGTCCACCCAGGTGTTCAATAATTCAGTCCATTTTTGTGTTATGGTAAAATTGTTTCCCCACATGGTATATCATTGAGATGAAGAATTCGAGAACAGGATGATAAACAGAACTAGATTTCAGAGAGAACCTATATCATTGACAATAGCCGTACTTATGGGAATAGGTGTCGCAGCTGGAGCAGGAACTAAAACTGTGGCATTAATATAAGGGTCACAACAGATAGCTCTATTACAGACAGCCATAGACCAAGACTGAAAAGCCCTAGAATCTTCGGTAACAGCTCTACAAGATTCTTTAACTTCCTTGTCAGAAGTAGAACTGCAGAACAGACCAGGCTAGACCTATTATTCATGAAAGAGGGAGGTCTATGTGCTGCCCTAAAAGAAGAATGTTGTTTTTATGCTGATCACTCAGGTATGGTTAAAGAATCTATGACCAAACTTAGAGAGCACCTCAGAGAGAGAGAGAGAGAGAGAGAGAGAGAGAGAGAGAGAGAGAGAGAGAGAGAGAGGGAAGCATAACAGGGATGGTTTGAATCTTGGTTTGCCAAGTCCCCCTGGCTTACGACACTGTTATCTGCCCTAGCTGGGCCATTGATTGTGTTGACCCTGGTAATAACAATTGGGCCCTGTACATTAATTAGAACTGTCAACTTCCTGCAAGGGCAGATTGGGGGTGTTAAACTGATGCTAGCCAGGTAACAATATGCAGCATCAGGAGGGCATAAAGGTCTCTAGGATTAGAGACCAAGCTAGAGAAAGTGGGGGATGTGAAGAGGGACTTCCCAGATGGTGCACAACAGCCCCCCACCACGTGATAAATATCGACAGAGCATTGTAAAAGCCCAAAGATGTTGACAGAGTTTTCTTGTTTATTGTGATAAGATCTAACTAAGTATCTGTTTGGTCCAGAAAGGCTTTGTCTGCCAGATTATGTGGTTACTGTGGTTACCCATACAGCTTCAGGTAGCACATTCCTGACCCCCTATTTCCTGCTCTATGAAAACTTCCGCTCATTTGTAAAACGGGGCCCATTGTTTCTAATACAATGGGCCCCACTAATGGAATAAAGTTTTTTTGTTTTTTTTTTTTAAGACTGAGACCTAAGACTCTGCCTTGGTTTGTCTCCACTGGCTCCAACCTTAACACCTCCAAATTTTTCCTTTCTACTATCCTAAGGAGCCCTGACAGCTCTCTCTGCGGCCTGTGGTTCAGCTTCTTCTCACTTCTCACCTCCAATGCAAGGACCCTGCCACTTGCCTGCTACCTGTCCCTCAGCAGACAGCATTCCCTAGCCCTCCTTTGACACCCAAAGCTGGGATAACTATAAAGCATGCAATACTATGAGTCAATGAACGGTCTCCAGCCACACACAACTTAATAACAAGTAGATTATGCCTCTAGAGAGATCACTCTCCCTGGCTGTCAGGGTTCGTGGTCGGTCCTTTTATTCTACACCATTCAAAGGCATTCTTATACCAAACAGGCTTAGAATATCAGTGTCTGTCCCAAAGAGATGCACATAGGCTTGCTGACTGTCCAGTAAAGCAGACAATGTTTCCATTGGGGGCCAAGGTCAAGCTTACAGCCCCATTATAAAGATCCCAGATCCCTAGGCTCAGGCTTCCTTACCTCCCACACAATCCACCTGAAGTTCAGTGCACTGATCCTCTGAGCACTGGGGCTCAGGAGGTGCACAAGGCAGTGCTGTTCCAGTGAGTGCTAACCCAGAGGCCTCTGACCCAGAAGTCCTGGGCCTTTTGTCAGCATTTCACAGCAATTGCAAGAAGGGCAAAATTTCATAGCCTGTACATAGTTCTTGACTAACTGTGGAAAATAAGACAGATTAAACAAATAACCCTCTCATAACCATCAACAGAGAATTATTGAACAGAATAGGTAAAGACACAGACAGCACTTAGGGAAAATACTGGTAGACTTAACTATATTAGAATTAAGTTCTGTTGATAAACAGATCCCACTAAAAGAGGGAAAGAATCAGGCGAGAGACACGAGTCAAAACAGAAGAGGGTTTCCTACAAGCATGAGGTCTGAGTGGTCCCCAGCATCCACATAAAAGTCCCGCCACGGTGGCACACACTTGTAATCACAAAAGCTGGGGAGACAGAGGCAGGAGGATCCTGGGGCTTGCTGGCCAGCCAGTCTCGCCAAATCAGGAAGCTGAAGGTTCAGTAGAAACCATGTCTCAAAACACAAGATTGAGAGTTTGAGGAGACAGCCAACGTCAGCCTCCATCCTCCACCCCCACACGCACATTTGTGCACACACGTTCACACACTACACAAGTTTGTACACATATGCACACATAAGAAGGTATTTGCAGTAAGTGGCATGTTGCCTGACTCAATGACAAATGTATGTCCATAATAACCACATATCTTTTAAGCCAATAAAAAGATAATTTTATTTTTTAAAAATTAACAGAGGAGCTTTCACCATAACAAATGAAAGTGTAAAAGAAACACATGACACAGCTCCCAGTACCAGTCAAAAATCAAGAAAATGCAGACTGAAATGGAAATCATCATGGAAAGCCATTTTTGCAAACTGCACATGATGCAATTGTTCCAATCATAGGCCCATGTCCCTAGGGCATAGCAGGAAACTATCCATGGTGGCAGTATTTGTAATAATCAAAAAACCTAAAAGCAGCCTAGAAGCCTAACCACAGGAGAATGGATGGATAAAGCATGATATAGTCGTGATGGGGGAGGGGAGATGGCAGCTCTTCCAACAGGGATCAACCCCAGAGCACAGGGTGATGCATGCACCTTTGCTTTCTCTTCTGGGCTGACAGCCCAGACCCTCTCCTAAGAAGCTTTCATCCCTCTCACCTACTGGCCCAGCCAATCAGGCCCCCTGAATCTATATAAGCCCCAAGGTACAGCTTGTTTTGTTAGTACAGCTCTTGGCCAGCACCAATAATGGACCAGTGCCCAGTTTATTGGAAACAGAATTGCACTCTTCATTAGAAGAGGGTCTGCCCCACCTCAGCACCAGGACCAAAGCTCCTGATACCCACTCTGATGATCTGCTCTCCCTAGATTCCTTCAGAGCCTGCTCTTGGTAAAAACCCCTAGCACCAAGAGCTCAGAATGGTAACAGCAACAGATGACCTCCTTCAGTTCACATCCCAAGGCTGCACAGAGTTTAATGATGTAACACTTGCCTATAATCTCTCTCTTATTTGGTAGCTCAGACATAAGAGCTCAGAACTCTAATGCTTGCTGGCAACCTTACTCAGCTGATATCCCAAAGGTTGCACAGGGTTTAGAGTTGTAACACTTCCCTTAGTTGGCATTCTGCCAAATCACCAAGGGTTTAGATGTCCACTTTTCCATTTAATCTGTCACTCCAATGTAAATAAACGTTCTCATTTTTCTCCCTTCTCTGTCTGTCCACTTTATTCTCTGGCATCCAGGCAAGAAACCAATAGGCAACTCTGCTGTGCCAGCCACAGGGTGATTCTACACCCGATGAATAAGCTACAGCTACACAGAACAAAAGGCAGGACCTTGAAACGTTAAATGTTAAATGGTCTAAGACACAATGATACAATATGGCCCTGGTTTGGGTTAAGTTTCAAAGGAGACAAAGTAACCCAAAGTATTCAGGAATGCTGTGATAGTTAGAACCAGAATGGTCCCCATGGTCTCATATATTTAAATGCACGGTTCCCAGTTAGTAGAACTGTTTGGGAAAGATTAGATGCGGCCTTACTGGAAGAGGTGTGGGACTGGTAGTAAGTTTTGAGGTTTCAAAAGCCCATGCCATTTCCAGTTATTTCTGTCTGTGCATCATGTTTATTCGATAGAGACATAAGCTCTCAGCTACTGCTCTAGTGCCATGCCTGTCTCCTACTACCATGCTGCCCACCATGACGGGCACGGACTCTAGCCCTCTAGAATCATAAGCCCCAATTAAATGCTTTCTTTTTATAAGTTGCTTTGTTGGTGGTATTTCATCATAGCAATAGAAATTTTATGTATTGTGGAATATCATTTTAACTATGTACAAACATGTTATATCTATGTTGCATTTAATGATGTAAGGATGTGTGTTTAATAATGTAACAATGTGTTCAATTTGTTTCCCCTTGCCTGCCTGAGACACCTGATTGGTCTAATAAAAAGCTGAACAGCCAATGACTAGGTGGGATAGAGATAGGCGGGGCTGGCAGGCAGAGAGAATAAATAGGAAGAGAAATCTGAAGAAGAAAGAAGCAAATGAGGAGAAAGAGGGGGACACGCCTGGGGCAAGAAGCCGGGCAGCGGCCAGCCAGACAAGAGGAGCCATGAGAGCAAGATCTACACAGGAAAGCAAAGGAAAAAGTCCCAAGGCAAAGGGTAGATAAAGAGAAACGGGTTAGTTTAAGTTAAAAGAAGTGCCAGAAATGAGTCTAAGCTGCAAGCATTCATACCTAATAAGTCTGCTGGCATGATTTGGGAGCTGGTTGGTGACCTAAAAGAAAAAGTCTGATAGACAAATGTTTTAAAGTTAGTTAAGTCATTGTCACAAAAGGTAAGAGTTAGTTGGAAGAAAGGAGAGGCGGCAGAACCTCAAAGAGCACCATGGGGGTTGAGGGGGCAGGTGATCTGTTTCATGTCCTTAATGGGGATACATGAGCATTTGCTTCATACTAATCTTCAGCTATGTTGTACACCCCTAAACACTGTACAAGAGAAAAAAATCAGATTGAAGAAATGCTTGGGCATGGTAGCCCATGTCACACTCATGAGACTGAGGCAGAAGGGTCACTTCAAGTTCAAGGCCAGAAAAAAAAAATACTCAGGTCATAAAACATGACAGCAATGCAGAGTCCTTCACCAGCTGCCACCACCCTGACCTAGTGACACTGTGTCACCAACCACTCGTTTACCTGATCCTTTTATCTGTATATAAACGAACATGACTGAATAAAAGCCCTGAAAACTGTCCTTAGCAGAACAATCAACTGCTGAGATGGACATGCTTCCTTCGAGAATAATACTATTTTTTTTTTTTTGCATAAAATAGACACAGTTCAACTGAAACACAGATAATGTCGCAGGGCTTTGAGCCACACTAACACCACCAATTAGCTGAGCAAAACGTCTATGGCATTAACTCCTTGGTGCTATTTGGAATTTTGCTGGATCTATAATTTCATTTGTATTTAATTTTTAAAAAGATGAGTTTATAATTGTTTATGAGCAGAGTTAGCACTTTGTGTTCATACATATTTGACTAATACAACAAAACTAAATTCAAATTAACACAAATACTCTGAGAAGGAGATAAGAATCTCAGAAGGAATCAGCCTGGACTCTCTTCCCCTTCTCTCTACCAAGGATGAGCCCACAGCTTGCCTTCAAGCAAAATTGTTCTACAGGTGATGGAAGCTAGGGACCACCTAAGACAGAATGGATGGTTTGGGCCTGGGGACAATCCTTTGAAATGCAAATGACTGCGACTAAGAACTCAAACTGAAGCAGCATTGGGCACAGATCTACCCTGATTCTGTCTCCAGTAGCTGCTATAATGAGTCACTAAAGATTCATTGCTGGAAACAGCATGAAATATATTTCCTATAGCCCTGGAGCTCAGAACTGTAAAATCGGTCTTTCAGAGCTCAATCTAGATGTTATCGAGACTGTTCCCTCTGGAGGCTCACAGGAGACTGTCTGTCATGAGTATGCTGCTCCAGAAACATTAGGTGAACAATGTCTTTTCAAAATGCCAGTGTTTCTTGGTTAATAATACGTTTATAAGGTATGGCAGACTTTAAGGCAGCAGTTCGCCATATATCCCATTGTCCTTGATTGCACTGGCTGGATCCAGCCTTAATTACTGATATCACATCTTACACATCACATAGTATTTCTAGCTCTCTGAATGTATTTATGAATGTGCTGGGTTAAGAAGCCACAGAGGAGGAGTTCATGAGGTTTTCACAGGTTTGAGAGCAAAGCTGTGGACATAAGTCTTGATGGTGAAAAGGCAAGTCTGAATCCAGATGGACAAATAGGCAGATAGACAGGCAGCAAGCCAGATGGGCAAAGATGACAGGCAGCCGATTTGAGGAAACAGTGATGGAGTCAAGCAGCCATGAGACAGCAGCGAGTTCTCTATCTGTTGGTGTCTCACACAAAGACACACACACACACACACACACACACACACACACACACACACACACACACACACGCAGGCACACACACGCAGGCACATGCACACACCCACAGTGGTCAGGTGGCAGGTTGGAGCGAGAATTCTCAGTGCTAGACGTCCACATCTTACGGGGTTCAGATGAAGGAGTTCGCCCCTTTTTTCTTTCATGTTCCTGTTAAGTTCTCAGGCCTGTTTTTTCCTGATATGATTTTAATGCACTCCTGTGCCCCTGTAGTTCCCATTTCCCCCCTTATTTTTTACAGGATGATACCCATCACACTTACAGAATTAAATTATCTATGAGCCTGGGCTGTGTGGGTGAATATCAGGAGCCTTCATCCTCCATCTTCAAAATGGAGTCCAAAGTTGCTAGTAAATGAAGACCGAGCAAGGCAGTCTGAGAAAAGCAACTGTTTACACACTGTGAGAGAAATGAGAGCACAGTACAGCCTGAGCTCCATACCCTTCCAGCCTCTAGAACCCCACACTCCTGCAGCTTTAACAAAGCCTCACCCAGGCTGGGATGGCTTGTTGCTGATAAATCACCCATGTTCCTCCTGTAAGTGATCACAATACACTTCTGATTCAGGAAGCTAGACTAGGGTGGAAAAACTTCTTCAGTTAGTCTCAAGTTCCTGAATGGGGATGAACAGACACAGCACCTGTTAATGATGCCCCAGCCATACACTCCACCTCCACCTTGACTCTCTTCCATCCTGTGCCTGTCTGATAAGGACCCACCACACAATCCAGGATAAACTATCTCAAGAGCCTTGATCCAACCTCACCTGCAAACTCCCACACAAAGGACTCTCACAGGTTCCAACCAAATGGTCATGGTAACCTCGGGCTACTGTACCCAGGCCAGAGAAAGTCTGCTTTCTGACAGCTGTGATTTGAGATGAGCCCAAGACTGCTGAAATATCAAGAAGTCCAAAGCACATAAACACCTAGCCAAAATGGAACTTACTTCCCAAGTGCATCTCTGCATGAACTGATCAAAGCTGTAAGGTGCACTGAGATTGGTGCCTGCTTCCACATAGATAAATACAGTTTTTAAAAGCATCTTAATTTTTTTAGAAGGACAATAATTCAATTAATCTGCTTTATTTAAGAAGCCTTTTAGTTTTTTTAAGACTGCTTTACAGAGTTGCTGCATAAACACTGCTAAGAACCCTACAGACAAACAAAGATACCCCCTCCCCAAAAGCCTTCAATTATGTTGACCTGAGCTCCTAACCAGAACTTGGTTCTGATTGTCTACCAATCAATCCCTCTCCCAATTAACCACCTCTGACCAGATGACACCTGAATCCCACTCACCTCTAAACATCTCTCTGAGCATTCTTAATGCTTAGGAAGAAGTTTTCTAAGAAGACATCCTTTACAGCTCAAAATTCAAAGGAGACAAGTCTTTGTTTTAGAAGGAGTGGGAGAGGCACTTGTCATTCTGCAAAAAAGGTTCATACATTATTACCCCAAACTAAGATTTTAGCCCATGGCCTCCTATGAATCATCACACACAGTCCCTGCCTTCAAGGCAGGGCCCAGGGCAGTGAAGCTGAGGGGGTGTGGGGGTTCAAGGCAGGAGAGAAGACTTACCAAAGAGGAGTGGGGGTGACCCTCGAGAATGAGCAGCATGTGGGGAGCCTCAGATGCAGAAAAGGCCTGAGCTGCTTCCTGGTATTCCAAGGTTGGTATCTCAAAGTCATGGTTGGCTTTGCAGAAAGCAAGTTTCCTTTTTATTGCCAAATAATTAACATTCCATACGTTTAATATTAAAAATCTTGACATGGTCCTAAATCAGTTTCCCAAAGTCTCCCTGAGCCCCATGCCTCCCCTGACCCCATCCCAGGCTGGCTCCAAGCTAGGCTGAATTCAGCCCTATGGGAAACTGGAAGGGAAGTCCTGTTGATAAGCTCAGCGAGAAATACATGTTCCCAGCAAGCAAGGAAAACACTGGGCCTAGCTGGGACTACCTCAATATGCAGTCAATGCGACCTGTCTGAAAAAGGACATCTGGATTTGTCAAGTGTCTGTGATTATGTAAATGCATTTCAGAGGATTCTTTTCAAGTTGTTCTAAAAGTTGAGGAGGAAGGAGATCCAGCCTTTTTATCATGGGAGACGCAAGGGATGTGATGTTAGCAGCTCCTTTGTGCCCTCCCCAAGGCTGTCTGCAGAATACCACCTCCTACTTGGAGGCAGCTGCTGGGGGAGGCAGTCAGGATATCAAGAAGACTGTGCACAGGCTGCATTGAGATAGAGGCTGGGAGAAGAAAGGAGAGACAGCAGCCGAGGATAATTCAGCTCAGCAGCTTCCTGGAACCAAGACTGGCTTTGACAACTGACAGGCTCTGAGGCTAGGGCTGTTGCCAAAAAACAAATGCTTTGGAGCATAAGGGGTGTGTGTGTGTGTGTGTGTGTGTGTGTGTGTGTGTGTGTGTGTGTGTGTGTGTGTGTGTGTGTGTGTGTGTGTGTGCGCGCGCGCGCGCGCGCGCGCGCGCGCGCGCACGCTCTGTATGTGCAGATGTGAATGCACATATGTGTATATGAGTGGGGGGACCGTTCACACTGCTACTGAATGGTCCACATTCTACATTCTCCCTGAGACATGGCCTCTCCCTACCCTGAATCCATCCAACCATCCAAGTAGGCTGGCTGGCCGGCCAGTGAGCCCTAGGGACCCACCTGTTTCCACAGACTGTATTCTAGCAACTGACATGAGGTTTAGGTTTCTCGAATTGGCAGAAGGTTTGTGCAGCTTAGCAACCTGGCCAAGGTGTGGCCCCACCCATGGCCCTCCTCTCAGCTCCTCTCTCCAGAAAGGTGGTCTGAGGGACAGGTTGTCAGACTCTATGAAATCCTTTTGGAGGAGACTAGCGCCTTCTCTGGCCTGAGCCAGTGTTGAAGCTTTTCCTTTTCTAACTTGAGATTCCTGGGGAATTTTCAGTTTCCAGAAGTCCATAGTTTCGATGCTGTGACAGCCAAAGCAGGTAGGGCACAAGCATCTCTTTAAAATATCTTCATTCATGCCAGGACAGTTACAGAGAATGAGCCCAAAAAATGAAGATACTGTGATCCTGAAACTGAGAAGCTGGGAGAGGACTTCAAGACCAAGAAAGTAACATTTATGGGGATTTATAGACAGTAAAGAGCAATGGGGGAGACAGCACTGTGTCCCAGGAAATGAAAAGCCAGCAAGATGGCTCGGCAGGTGAAGGCACTTGCTGCCAAGCCAGGCAACCCAAGTTCAATCCCCAAGTTTGATCCCCAAAACTCAGGAAGTGGAAGAAGAGGAGAGAACTGACTCCAGTTGTCTTGGATCTACACATGCACACACATGAGTAAATGCAAAGCACCCTATTGTTTCCTTAAAAGTACATTTTGACGTTTGGATTACACAGCTCAGCATCTACTATCAAGTAGGTTCAGAGTTGGAGGACTCTCATCTCCCCCTTGTCTAATTTTTTTCTCACTTGCTGAAAGTCATTGAGCACTTGAAGAAGGCACCAGGCGCCTTTGGAGATGGCCAATAATGCAAACAGATGTCGGGCCCTCTGCCTACTTCTGCTTCTTACCCAAAATTAAATTAGCAAAATGGGCCCCTGTATAGTTAGCCCAAGATGCAAACTCTGGGATGCTGGGCTCCTCGGCAGTCCTCTACTTAATTCACTCTTCTGATTGACCATTTTTCTTTTGGAAGCTCTGCTGTACCTGCTCTGGGGTGGGCCTGTTTTAAAAAGCCTTTTGAAGAGCCAGAGAATAGGTTAACCAGTCGTTTCTCTCTTTTCCCTTTAGCTGCCAGGGAGCTCAGCATCCAATGTGATGATCAATAATAATTTAATAAATCTTTTTATTTGTACATGTCTTACATGCACACTTACTCCCAAGTACCTCCCAAAGCCTCAATGCTTCCTAAGCTTGTTTATATTTTCTCTAACCGTGATACATTACACTTTCTTAAGTTTCATACTTAAAATTCCTACCAAGCTACTTCAAATCTTGTATGAAATAAAAGATTACAAATACAGAGATGTTTACAGTGCACATTAAATGTTGCCAAAAGCAACTCATGGACAATGGGTACACCAAATACAACATCTCTTAAATAATAATAATCAGGGGCTGGAGAGATGGTTCAGAGTTTAAAGTACTGGCTGACTTTCCAGAAGATCTGAGTTCAATTCCACAATCACATAGCAGCTCACAACTGGCTGTAACTCCAGTCCCAGAGAAGCTGGTGTTCTCTTCTGGACTCACAGGCACCAGGCATGCACGTGGTGCACAGACATATATGCAGGCAAAACGTCCATGCACATGGAATAATTAATAATAATAAAGTTTGAAAGCAAGAATCATTTATGCCACCAGATTGGGTATTCAGTTCCAAGCTTGCAAAAGCATAACTAATTTCCCCCTAAAAGATATAATACAGTGGGCCCCAAACTGCACTTAAAATTCATAAAGCTTCTGAACACTCAAAGGCGCTTTTCCACAAACAAAGACATTGCATTCATACATGCAGAAAGCAGAGATTCTTTGTGTCCCTCTACATGCCGGCTACACAGATGAGGTATTCCGAGCCAGGCAGAGCCACGACACAGAACCAATATGCGTTCTACATGACGTCGGATCACGGCTCTTGCACAAAGCAACAAAAAGCACTTTGTGTGGCCAAAAAGGAAAGAAAAATGCTACAACTCTTCTCTGATACTCTCTTCTGTTTCCCAAGAATGCAAGGCATTGATGGCAGATGCATACATTAATATATTCATTTTGAACCCAGTCCTGTGCACGCCCCACACAGTGTAGGGTGTGGGGGGACCGGTGGAGAAAGGTCCGAGTCAAGGTGATAAATACAAAACTCCACACCAAGTGGATCCGAGCAAAGGTTTTGGGTTAAAGTTTTTCCGAAACAGTGAAACTTTAATTAGGTCTTGTAAAGTTAGTGGGGTCATGGGATCTCCAGTAAGTAACTGAAACCCCATCAAGGCCCCAAAAGATAACGGAACTACTCTTAATTGCTCCTGATTGTGGTAGCTACAGAAACAGCACCAACAGCATCTTAGCTAAACTTCGCTCTCTGCCTCCTCCTTGTTTTTTGTTTTGTTTGAATATTTTGAAACAGGGTCTTACTTTGTAGCCCATGCTACCCTGGACCTTACTATGTAACCCAGGCTGGCCCAAAACTCAAAGCAATCTTCCTTCCACAAGACTTCTGAAGAACCAGGCAGTGGTAGCACACACTTTTATTCCCTCCCAGCACTCCAGAAGCAGAGGCAGGTGGATCTCTGAGTCTGAGGCCAGCCTGGTCTACAGTGAGTTCCAGGTCAGCCAGAGCATCACAGAGAGCCTCTCTCAAGAACCACAAAACAACAACAAACAAAAGACTCTGAGGATTGCAGGAAGAAAGCACCACACCTGGCTCCCTGTTCCTTTAAATGGCAAGTGTTTTCATTTTCACATTTATCATACTAAAGTCACTGGAATGAAATATGATATTCTAAACTCATTTCCCTCTCTGTTGAGTGACCTCATTCTGAGACGTTCTGGCCCCATGAATGGAGAGCTAGTCAGACGAGAACCATAGAAAATGTAGGTCAGAGTTTACAGGCAAAACCCACAGGGACAGCCAAAGATGGAATCGCTCCTCGTTAGACCCCAACACCCCAGGAACTCTAAAGTGTTGCTGAAGGACCTCCATTCCCCAAAGGCATCTCCTGATTCTGAGCCTAAGGTGCGAAAGGGGGCAGCTACCCGACTCTCACCTTAAAGACTGCACCTCTTCCAGGACCCCAGCTGAGGAACTTATCTGCTCCCCAGGCCTGCTCTGCCCTCTTGATTTCTCTATTTCCATTGTGGGGGCTGAGGGCACAGCTCAGCGGGCAATGGGCAAAGGGCCAGTCACACGAGCACAGGAACTGAACCACAACCCCAGCACTGTGGAAGGGACCCTGAAGCTCATTAGCCAGCAAGGCTGTGGAACAACGAGTCCCAGGTGACTGTCCTTGTCTCAAAAAGTAAGGTTTGGAGTTGTTGTGGAATATTAGCTGGAGATGTGTTAAATTTATTTATGCCATGGAACATTTGCTTAATGATGCAAACATGTGTTGTATTCTTTTATGTTGTATTTAACTCTGTGAAGCTGTACTACCTTGTCTGTCTAAAACACATGATTAATCTAATGAAGAGCTGAACAGCCAATAGGGAGGCAAGATAAAGGACAGGCAGAGCTGCAGGAAGAGCGCTGGGGAGAGAGACACTGAGGAGCCTGAAAAGGAGGAGGAGCCATCGAGTAAGAAGAAAGGCATTATGGGATAGAAAAAGATAAAGGCCCAGAGGCAAAAGATAGACAGGGTAATTAAGTTAAGAAAAGTGGCTAAGGCTGGCCAATGGTGGCGCACGCCCTCAATCCCAGCAATAAGAAGGCAGGGGTAGGCAGATCTCTGAATCTGAGGCCAACCTGGTCTACAGAGCGAGTTCCAGGACAGCCAGGACGGTTACACAGAGAGACCCTGTCTTGGGGGGGAAGGGGGGGTGATGGCTAGAAATAACCAGGCTAAGGCCGGACATTCATAAGTAAGAACAAGCCACCGTGTGACTTATTTGGGATCTGGCTGCTCTTCCACAAAGAACTCCAGCTCCAGAGACATCCAAGCCAACCTCTGGCCTCTGAGGGCACATGTTCTCTCACCTACACCTAAATCACACTAAAATTCTCAATGAGGTTCAGTGGTAGTGTTTTCCCAACATATGCAAAGCTCCGGTACAGAAAATAACAGAGTCAATGTTTTAAAACACTCCTTCCCCAGGCCTTGATATTCATTTAATCCTGGGGAGATGCTTTTGTGCCAGCCTCCTAACTACTCCCTGCTGCTGCCTCTGTGCATCCCAAGTCTTTCTCAGTAGAGCAACTAGCAGGATCTTTCCAAATATAAGCCCATCTTGCTCCTCTAATATCCCATGACCCTGCAATGGCCACTCTATTTGCTCATGCTCCAAGTTCCCAAGGGAGCAGCTTACACCCTTCTTGGATACCAACCTTCACCCCTGGCCCACCCTGCCACAGCAATCCTTCCTTTCCAGCCTTGGCTCAATGCTGCCTCCAGGGAGACCAGGCACAGTTCCACCACCCAGCATCCTTGAACTAGCTCCCCTTAGCTCTATCCTTTCTGATTCCAACTACCATATCATACACACATCAGTGTTTGTGACACATCCATCCCAAGGGCCCTTAAACAGAAAAGCAGAGCAGGCAAATCACTGGGGCTACTATGAAGTCAGCTGCCAGATTCATAGCTTTATCTATGGATGGGAGGCCCAGGCATCAGGAAGAAACCCGCAGACACTCCCTAGGGAGAGTCTGTAGCTTGAACCTGTGATCACACGGATAAACTGTACATCTATAAGAATGGTCTGGAACATTCATCACATCCACATGAGCAAGGCAAAAAAAAGAAAAACTACACTTCAAATGATATCTGGGGGCTGTCATTTGCAACAATTTGACACCCATCTCCAAAGACACAAATAGGTCTTGGAATGCAGAGAGACAAGTGTCACAGCAGAAAACAACAGACAACTTAGAAAATAACTAAAATTGCAATTGTAGCAGAAAGTTTCTACAGTATTCTTTTTCCTGGTGTCAAAAAAGAAGAGAAATGATTTTTTTCTTTTTCAGAGAAAATTATTCTACACTATATTCATGGGAAAAATATTCTAGAACCCTCTAAATGAAGCCATCAGCCGGCTTCTCGAGGGGCGGATGCCTTTCCTCTCCTCTTCATGGCTATCTACAGTGTTGACTCAGCAACAACACTTCAGTTCATTCTCGTCCCTAGAAATTAAAGACTTGCTCACCGCCACCCGTGATCCTAACTGGGAATGTCTATTGTGGGTACCAGCTCCTGCCACCACTTTTCACTTGTCCATCATTTTGTAGGTTGGTCCCTCACTGTTGAAATTTAGACTGTTACTGCTGGCAAAAATAGCTGGAAATGGCTTTGAGATCTGAAAATAAATTATTTAAATAAATTAGTTTGCCCATACGATATACTCGACAAAAATTATGCTGTGGATCTGTATGCGCTGATGAGGAAGCACGGTCACAGCGTGGTGTTAGATGAGAAAATGATGAGAAGGTGTGCAGCGGCTTTCAAGCTATAGGCTGGAACCCCTTTTGGGGGCCAAATGACCCTTCCACAAGGGTCACATAACAGATATCCTGCATATGAGATATTTACATATCCCATAATACGATTCATGACAGTAGTGAAATCACAGTTGTAAAGTACCAACAACAGTAATGTTATATGGCTGGGCTCATCACAACATGAGGAAGTGTATTAAAGGGTCACAGCATTAACAAGGTTGAGAACCAAGGAGCTAGCATGTGTTATTTTTATATTTTGTAAAAGTATGTAATATAAATATGCAATATAATAATGAATACACAACCAAAATTCAGAGTAATGAATATGGTAATAAGGTGTGGGTGACTCTTTGAATCTTCTAATAATGTTTCTTCTGTGAAAGTAGTTAATACCTAAAATATGTGATTCATTTTCATAATTCAAACCATGAAGTAAAATTCAGTGCTTTGTCACTTTTTATAAAGGGTTTTATCTATGTGTCTGCACCTGTGCATGTGCAGGTGTATATTCATATGTGTGCACATACATGTAGAGGCCAGAAGTTATTATCGAGTATCTTCCTCCATTTGCTCTTTTTTCAAACCTTTTTAAACCCTATTTTTGGGGAGGGGGGGTTGAGACAAGGTCTCTCACTGAACTTGAAAGACCCATTCATCTAGACACAGGAGTCTTTCCCAGCCCTGGCTTTATAGGCATGGGTGCTGTAGGGTAAAGAGAACCAGGGAAAGAAACCCTGGCCCCAAGACCAGAGCCAAAGAAACACGCCCTACCCCTAACTAACTCAGTAACTGAAATCCAACCAATCCCTGAGCACAAAATCTAACCAGCCTCTGAGCTTGTCCCAAGCTCAAGAATTGAGATTTTACCAATCCTCACCCTGAAAATCGCCACCTTAGGAAACTCCACCCTCAAGCTCCCACTCCAGATGAAGAGAGAGAGGAGGGATTATGTAAGCGAAGGGGTCAAGATCATTATGGGGAAAGCCACAGAGACTGCTAACATGAGCTGCTGATTGACAGCTGATGAATTTGCATGAAACCAAACTAGGCCTTCTGAATACGGATGACGATGGTTGTGTGGTTTGAACAGTTTGTGGGGCCTCTGGCAGTGGGACCAGAATTTATCCCTAGTATATAAACTGGCTTTTCGGAACCCATTCCCTATAGAGGGACATCTTTCTCAGCCTTGATACAGGGGGAGGGTCTTGGTCCTGCCTCAATTTGATATACCAGACTGTGTTGACTCCCCATGGGAGGCCTTACCCTCTCTGAGGAATGAATTGGGGGGGGAGGGGGGTGAGTGGGAGGAAAGGAGGGAAGAACAACTGTAGTTGGTTTGTAAATTTAAAAAAAAAAAACCCTGCCCCTATGGAATCCTATATAAGCTTTGTACCTGCTTTCAGTTTGGGGCTACCCTTTTTCAACTCTGGCAGAGCAGTCACTCTCCTGGATTCTTTCCTCCCAATAAATCTCTCGAGTGAGGTTTGTGGTAACAACTTTCTTTTGCTGGAGCAGATCAGATCAAAGATGTCTCTACTAACTTTAACCAGAGCAGAGCAGAATTACTACATTTCTGTGGGGAAACTCCCTTAGCAGAGCAGAGCTGTAATAACTTCCTATGGATCAAAGCAGAGTTATAACAGCTCTCACCTTAGCCGAGCGGAACAGAACTGTAACACTTTGGCTGGGAAACTTCCCCTAGCTGGAGCAGAGTTTTTAGACTCTGGGGAAGCTGAACAGAGCTGCAACATTTCTCCAGAGCACAGTGGACCTGGGAAAATCCTCCCCTGCCAGAGCAGAATTGTTACACTTGCATTAGGGAAACCTTTCCAGGAGCAAAAACTCATACTTGGCTAGGAAAACTGTCCCCTATCTGAACAGAGCTGTAGGCAATCCTTGGCTTCCAACTGCCAGGACACCTTTCCCTTCAGAGCTATAACACTTACAGGCACTATGCCACACATTTCTACATAAGTACCTAGGGCTGAACTCACATCTTCATGGTGGGGGAGCAGGCACTTTCCTGAGCCATCTCTGCAGCCTTGGGGTTTTTGAGCCCCATACAGTTGTGTCTCATACAATCTTGGCTACCTCATACTCTCATAGATCTAAATACAGTGGACCCTTACTAGTCACAGAAGTCAAGCTCTGTAGAGTTGCCACAATATAAATTAGCATGTAGCATAGTCACCCTTGGAAGAAACATACCCTGAAAGTCTCTACCGATAAACTTGTGTGAGTGTGTGTGTGTGTGTGTGTGTGTGTGTGTGTGTCTGTGTGTGTGTGCCTGTGTCTGTGTGTATGCCTGTGTGTGTGTCTGTGTCTGTATCTGTGTGTATGTCTGTGTGCCGTGTGTGTGTGTGTGTGTGTGTGTGTGTGTGAGTGCCTGTGTGCCTGTGTGTGTCTGTGTGTGTGTCTGTGTGTGCCTGTGTGTGTGTCTATGTGTGTGTGTCTGTGTCTGTATCTGTGTGTATGTCTGTGTGTCTGTGTGTGTGTGTCTGTGTCTGTATCTGTGTGTATGTCTCTGTGTATGTGTGTATGTCTGTGTGTGTGTGTGTGTGTGTGTGTGTGTGTGTGTGTGAGTGCCTTGTGCTTGTGTGTGTTTGTATGTCTGTTTATATCTTGGAAGATATCCAAGTTCTTAAGAAAAATACTGATTCCCCAGCAGTTAGGCAAAGGGTGTGCACAGATCTGAACAAGCAGCAAACAAAGCCTCCTCCATTCTCTCGCACCATCTGCCCATTCACTCCCTCATGCAGAAAGCACTGTATCACCAATGTGCAGAAGTCAAGCTTTAGGCCCCTCAACTGGGTGATGTGGGAGACAGATATCTGCAAAGCAAGGCCAACCCAAATAAATTCAGGATATGTGAGCAGTTGGTGTGGAGGTGGTGGCCTTGCTGTGCCTACACTCAGCACTCTACCCAGAGCAGACACAGTTATAGACCCTTACCTCAGGGCACCTCTAACATCATAGGTAAGCCTGAGGCAGATACTCCTGGTTGTGATAACCTTGCTTAGGGGCTATCACAGGTCAGTACACCCTCTGTGAGAAAACTATCACTTACATACACAGCCATATCTGTTGGGAACAGCAAAAGTCATTAGGGCCAGCACAGCTGCTTGACAAGGATCCAGCAAAGCTCAGCCACATGATGGTGGCCATGCTACCCTGATTTTCATCTCCACCTGCTGCATACTTCAGACACTTTAATATTTGCATAATTTACAGATATTAGACTGATGGACATTTTCTTATGAATCATTTATGCCTTTTCTCAAGAGCACTGCTTCTTCTAAGCTTCCCCAGGAAAGTCCTGAGCATACTGCCCCTCCTGCTTTTAGGAAGGTATCTTTATCTACTTAAAGGGCTTCCTTATGCCTTCAGCTTGTGACACACATAAAGTCAGAGGTCTCTTTACGAGGCTATAAGATGCTCTTGAAACATCTTTCCCTGTACTTACTCAGGAACAAGAGTCAAAACAGAGTAAACTTAAAGAGGTCAACAAGATTCGGTGGCCTGGAGGAGGTGGCCACAGTTAGATTGCAAACCTCTTTCCAGTATGTACTCAGGCAATTCCGTGGCATATACAGCAACAAAGTTAGGTTAGCTGAAGTTACCTCTGCCCTACACAGAGACATACTGATGATCAAAGTACGGAATGGAAAGATAATAAAAGAATGAGATGTCAGGACCTCCCTTTCTTAAAAGTCAGCACATGCAAAGTTACTGTGACATCTTATGACCAAAGACCAACAGAATGCCAGGATTAGACATATAAACAAGTTCTATAAAAATATAAACTATAAACATTTTATTATCCAGAATTTGATATAACTGCAGCATCTTTGGCCTGAGATTTCCTTGGGCACATTTCCTTCAAGACCAGAAATGGAGGGAGACTTGACACTTGAGAGTGCTTGGCCTGTGAGGCCAAAGACCTCCTTTATCTAAGGCCTCCAGCCTACAGAGAGCCATGCAGGGCGCAGAAAGCATGGTCAGGAACCAATGTGGCAGAGAAAGAATTTCAGGAAGTGCCCAAAGTTCTCATCAATACAAGATCTTGAAGAAATCTCTGTTCGCTAGTTTTTGCACACTTGGCCTTCACTACTAGCAATTTTCACCTTGTTTACATTCACTCACGCATAGTTGGTAGCTGCATGACCTACGACAATCCAGTCCTCTCAGAGATCCAGCTCTACTCCAGGAAACAGACAAAGCACTAAACAGATGCCCCTCGGTATTGCATGAATGTCAGGTTCTACCCAGGACCTGGAAACTCTATACTTGATAGTCAATAACATGGGCACAGAATATTAAACTATGTGGATACTAGCAGCTAGAAACCTGAAATGAAAACTCTTTTCCAACTAGGTAAAGCATGCCAAAGTCCATCAGTAATCAGAGCATTAGAAATAAGATAGGCATACATATCGCATAGGACACAGAATGAGAAAAAGTCAATTCTGAAAACTAAACCTAAGTTCTGAGAAGCCAGCATGTCCTGATATTTAAAAGATGTCTTGCTGAGACTACTGGCATATATTTCAATTCTAGCATTCAGGAGGCAAAAACAGGAGGGTTATGAGGTCCAGACAAGCCTGGGCTACATATGAAGTTCCAGGCCAGTCTGGGTGTCAGTGTCTTAAAACAACACACACACACACCCAATTTTAGCCACAAACTTTCTTCAGTTTTGAAGAGAAAGTCAAACACCAGCCAAGATAGTAAAAGGCCTTACTGAGAGGAGCAGGCTCCAGGAGTCCTGTAAATCATGGATGTGGTCACCACTTGATAATAATCCCAACCAAAGCAGCTCAGAATCCTCTGGAAGAGACCTGGACATTGTGAGTCCAGGTCTCAGGTCTCACCCCTAAGCAGCACTGTGGAACTCAGCTCCATTTTGCTTCCCAACCATCATGGTGGGAAGGGGCTAAGGCCTAAGGTCATTCATGAAATTGCAGGTGCTGATGCTGCTGTCTGGGTATAATGACCACAGGAAAGTGTGGTGATAAGAGGAAACTCTTCAGTCATGTTCATATGTGTATCTTTGGGCTGCTTTTTAAAAATTTCAAATCTTACAAGGGTCACACACACCGGACTTCTGAGACTTAAGGGACTTTAAATGACACTGGTGGAGGGAGGGAACTTACAAATGTGGACGAGTGGGAGAGTACTTTCTAGTTTGTTCAAAAAAACACGTGTGTATGTGCATGTGTATGTGGTGCATGTGCATGTGTGTGCGCATTTTTACACGTGTGTGTACATGTGTGTGCATGCGAGTGTGCATGTGTGCATATGTGTGTGTATACATGTGTGCATGCATGTGTGTGTGTATACACACATGCACCCACACACCTTGTCAGCCCCCCCCTTCTACTGAGACAAGCTTTCTCAATAGCTGCTGCTTACACAGGCTGGTGGGGCTTTTTTACTTTAACATTACTAGATTTAAATGTGAACTTACAAGATTGATATGTTGTTTTGATAGATTTATATTTATGGCTCCAGTGAATTACATATTTAATAAAATACTGGTAGTCATCAACCTCCCTCCTGAGTCATCAAACATTTAAAACTAAGAGATAAAGAATGGGTTGGAGAGAGGCTCAGAGGTTAAGAGTCCTTGCTGGCCTTACAGAAGACCCAGACCCACAACTGCCTCTAACTCCAGATCCAGTGAATCAGACACCTGTTACTGGCCTTCAACAGCATCCATGTGTATATGTCCATGCATATGGACACACGAAAATATATAAATAATAAAACAACAACGTATGATAAAATCAGGGCCCTTGACCACTAATGGGGAAATATGCAATAAACAAGGAACTGGGTCAACTAATTTTGCCATCCTTAGAAGGTCAGTAAGGAAACAGGAGCAGAGGTGTCTGAAGCAGCAGAGGAGTGTGTTTCAGCAAAGAGAAGAACACTACACATGGCATAACATGGAAAGAGTAGGTAATTATAGACGGCCAGAGCAAAGCCAGCAGGCACAAGTGAGACTGGTAGCTATGGGTAAGGTCAACAACCCAGAGATGAGCCTAGCAGCCACCAGAAACAGTCTGGTTTATCCCAACGGGCACTGCAGAGGAGATCTGTGTTCTAGGAAGACTCCTCTAGCATCACTCCAAGACGGCCTGAGAAAGGGGGTGGGGAGCACAGATAACGAGGTAGAAAGGAAGGAGTCAAGCTAGAGACCTTTCAGACCACTGAGCCAGTTTAGAGCAATTGAGAGGCAAGTCAGAGTGTGGCCCTAGTGTCCAGCACAATGTCAAGGATGTAACTAGGACACTGGGTGACCTGAAGGAATGATGACTGGGCCCAAGGCATCCGTAACAAAGCTCTATGCTTGGCAGAAGCTACAGTGCATGAGCCATTTGCCAAGACCTTAGCTTTTTAGTTGTTTTTAATCTACTCTCATCTCCATGCCAGTCCTTCAAGGCAGGTGAGACATGGGGCAGTTAGATAATTTGCCTAAGCTCTCACAGCCTCTCAGAAGGAAAGCCTGTCTGGATTCAGTCAAACTTTCCGATTCAGCCCAGGGCACTTTGCCCAACAACAAGAACGGTTATTCTGGTTTTCATCATGGGAGTGATGAACAGATCTGGATTAATGAAAAAGTAAGTATAATTTTGGGGCTGGGTTAACAGCAATCAGGAAAGGCTCGGCCTCATAAGCCTGACCACATGGTCACCAGAGTCAAACACAACACCCTAGAGCCCACTTTGAAAAAGGCCAAGGGGGGGGGGGAGGGAGAGAAAAATCACTCCTGTAATTCCATCACTGTGAAGGTGGAGATAAGTTGCAGGGACGTTCTGGCTGGCCAGCCAGCCTAGGCGACTCGGTGGGTCCAAGGCCAGGAAAAACACAAACCTAACTAAACCAGCTTGTCTAGAAAAAAAGAAAGAAGGAAGGAAGGAGGGAAGGAAGGCAGACAAAAGGTGGACAGAACAAGAGCCAAGATGGTCCTCTACACACAAACACACACATCCATGCACACGCACACACACATAAAGTGAAACATTGGTCACCCAACTTGAAGTAGGGGGAAGGCTGTCAAGAGCTGGAAAGACACACTAGGAAAATAGAAATGTAGCTTTGAGAATTGTGACAGTTGACACGCATCTCTGTAACAGTAACATGCATCTCTGACAGTAACATGCATTCTCATAACCGATGGCATGCATCTCTGTGACAATGACGTGAATTCCTGTGACAGGTGACATGCATCCATGTGACAGATATGCATCTCTGTGACAGATGACATTCATCCCTGTAACAAATGGCATGTAACCATGTGACATATGACATGCATTCCATGACAGATGACATGCACCTCAGATATGAATAGTGTGAAAGGACAAGGACTGGGAACCAGCTCCAGGTGGTCATGATTTGAAAGAGATGGACACAGAGACGACAGACAAAGAGTTCAGAGCCTTCTGAGCAGAGTGGAGAGGTGGGAACAACACCAGATGAAGCTACAAATGCCTATGGATCCATCTTTTAGGGGGATATTGGTGAGCCTGACTGACTAAGTTCCTCAGGGGACAGAGGAGACAAGTGACAGGGCTGGTGGAGGCTGGGGTGATAAGGGCCTTGCCTTGCAAGCTTGAGGACTTGAGTTAATCCTCAGAATCCACATTTAAACAACCAGGCACAGTGGTATGTACATAATTTCAGTGCCAGGAGGCAGAGACAGGAGATTCTGTAAGGATCTGGAGCCAGCCTTGCCCACCTGGGGAGCCCCAGGTCCAAGTAGGACCCTGACTCAAATAAATAATGACATGACTCTGAGAAATGACACCCAACGTTGATCTCTGGCTTCTAAATGCATGTGTACCGTGTACTAATACACACTACACACACACCACACACACACAAAGAAGAAAGTAAAGCAATATGATATGCTTTGTTAACTCTGGAAATCAAGGTCAAGGAATGGGTGAGACATGGATGTTTGAGGGGAGCGTCAGGGAGACTAGATGAGAGGCAAGAGCCACCCTGGTCTAGAGTATAACATGTGCAAGAGAGACCAAAAAAGACAAGCAAGGATGTGGAGAGATGGCTTGGTCAGGAGCACGCGATGCTCCTCCCAGGGACCTGAGCTCAACTCCTAGCACAGGCAGATCACAACCATCTGTCCCTCCAGTCCCAGGGAATTCAACACCTTCTTCTAGGCCTCTTCATGCACACACACAGGTGCACACACAGACACACACACACACACCTACACCCACAGACATACACGTATACACATTCACACAAATACACACACTCACACACACATACACACATACACACTAGCATACACACTAACACACACACATACACTCACACACACACACAAACACACACACACACACACACACACACACACACACACACACACACACACACACACATTAAAACCAAAACAGAAAGATAAGGAGTAGAGTTTGTGAAAGAGGGGCTACCCTGTGTGGGATCTGAGCAGTAGGAAGGGAAAGGGAGCCCTAAAACTCCCTAAGACATCTATCTAGCTTTGGGAAACAGAAGCAGAGAGGAGAGGTCTTCAGGAAATGAGCCCAGTCTCTCAACAGAGATGAGCTAACAAACAAGCTGAATGGAGCCTTACTGCCCCCCAGGAAGCCCAACACATGTCCAAAGCAAGGACCAGAGCTTGCAATGCCAGTGCCCCCACCACCAAGCTTCCCACTGTGACATCAGTTGCTGCCACACTCACAGCACCTCAGGTAGCAAGAAATGCCAAAACTGCTCTTGTCCCTATCAACTTCACTGCCAAGCACGTCAAGGCTCTTGAGGGTGGGAGGAGCAACATGTAAAACCAGAAGCCAGAGGGCAGAGTTCAAACCCCAGATCTGCCAGCTTGCAAGCTCTGTGACCTAGAACAATGCATACTGGTCTTTGGTTTTGAGCCTAGGTTTGAACAGCTGAGCCATCACCCTCATGCTACTTGAGCAGAACCCACTTTCCCCCCAACCCCGAGCCCCCCAGGCTTTACTCTGCCTCTTGTCCTGCTAAGAGAAGCCTGGCACACCTGTGCTGGGCCTAAGCCGCTGACCCACAGAGCCAGGTGTTCAGCTGTAAGCAAGACTGCTTCCTTCCTGTTTCCTGACTGTATCCGGTTCCCTCTGGCAAAGTGCAGACCTTTTGGCCAGTACTGTGATAATTCAAGCTCCCAAATCTCCCTCTGAGGACTAAAGACTCATCCTGCATCCTCCTCCCCCATAAGTATTTCCATTCTTTCTCCTGGAGCCACAGAAACCTATCTGCATTTTGTTAAAGCCCTTCTATTACAACCGAGGCACGAGACAGCCAAGGCGAGTGGAGGGTGGAGTATGGGGTAGGGAGGGGCTACTGCAACAAGAGCAGAAACACATGAGCTGGGATGAATCTGAGTGATGCCAAAGGCTCCAGTCTGACTCTGAGGGATAAATTATGGGGAAGGAAGATGCCAGTGTGGCTAGTGTGGAGCAGTGTCAAGAGTAGAGATGCTGAGACCATGCCCACCAAGCTGCTGATCCACTGGTGAAAGGTACACTGTGGTACCCGGCTTGGGAAGAATGTCATTTAATTCCTGCCTCAGAGCAGGAGCATCAGAAGGGTATTCATATGGGATTTCATTTTTCTTTAGTGTTTTGCTATGAAAATTGTGAATATATCACAAAAGTAAGCCAAGACATGTAATATGCCACCTTGTACCCACCAGCCCAGCTCCAACTGCTATTGGAATTTGTTAATCTTTACTTTGCCAGCACCTGATCCCTGTCTCCCTGAACCACACCACCACTAGGTAACTTTGAAGCAATCCCACACACAATAGCTTGTCATTTGTAAGTAATTCTAAACAAATCTTTAAAAGCTAGGCACCCTGTGTTGAAGATAATTCAGCAGTGACCCCCTGATCTCTAGCATCAGTGGACCCCTTTCCCATCACACTCTTGACAGGGGGACTGTGCGGCTCAGGATGCCAGGAAGGATGCCAGGAGGCTCTCGTCCCACAGAGGGCTGAATATTCCGTCTTTGGCTCCCACTAAAACAGACCGGAAATGCAGTGGTCAGGGGAAGATGGGGTGGTAAAGGAAGAAGACCAGCAAAGCAAGGAGGAGACTGAAGAGGAGGAAGGCCACGCACAGGGCACTGCCCTGGGGGATGGGCTCCGGGGACACTGGGCACCTCCCAGTTTTTTCTTTCAACCCCAGTGGAACCTTCTTACTAGTTTTCTGTCCATCACAGCCGGGGATGATATAAGGCCAGTCATTCCCTGACAGTTTCCTCCACTGGCCAAGAATAATAAAGAGAACAGAATAAATGTTCTCAAGCAAAGAGCAGGACTCCCAGGTGTCCCCAGCATGCAGCCTTCACCCAGCAAGCCACAGAATTAGAAGTGGTAGGACAAGAAAATAATTAATAGAACTACCACATGAGTCAGCCATTCCAGCATTGGGCATCTGACCCAGAGAAAGATGACATGTCAGAGAGACAGTCACACATTCCAGCCTTCTTCACAATAGCCAAGAAATGGAAACAACCCTGGTGTGCATCTGCTGATCAGTGAATATGTGGAACAGTGGAATACTACTTCTCCAGGTCACGTGACAACATGGACGGTGCTGGCGGGGCACTGTGTTAAATGAGATAAACCATACAGAAAGACACATGTCCCATGACCTTGTTCATGTGGAATCCAGCAGAGCTGAGCTTATGGGAACCAAGCAGAGCAGCGGTTATCAGAGGCTGGAAGAATGGGAACAAGGTGAGGAGAGCTGGCTGCTGGGTTGCAGACAGAAGGACCTTCCAGGGTGCTGTCTCACTGGACCAATGGCAACAATGCACTGCGTGCAGTTTCGAAGCTAACAGACAATTCTGAATGTTGCTTATTTAGATAAACAGTGGATAGGTATGTTCACTCTTGAAAGACTACACAGCATGTACACTGCAGCAAGATATCACTAAGAGTCTTATAAACATAAACGATGCTGTGCTCCAGTGGGAAATAAGAACAAAAGTATGTGTGTGATGGTGTGGTCTCCAGTGAGTGGTAAGAAAGAAGGTGCCACCTAAGGACTTCTTCAAAGCCCCCTTCCTCCAACTTCTCTTTTTCTTGGTGATTTATTGAGAAATTTATCTGTGCTTGCTTTAGTAGCATATATGTTAAAACTGGCAGAAATTTACCAACTCTCAGAATTTCCATATTAATCCTAATATAATACATTATTGTGGCATTAAAGTGTTCCACTAACATCTATATGTGTTTGCATGTACATGTATGTGTTCATTGCGAACATATAGGTGCAGGTGCATGTGCTGTGTGTGGAGGCCAAAGGTCTACCCCTCTACTATATCCTTTGAGACAGGGTCTCCCACTGAATCTAGAGCTCACAGTTCAGCTAGACCGGCTGGAAAATGAATGCTAGGGTTCCTCCTATCTCCCACTGGGGCTCTTTACAACCCAAACTCAGATCCTCATGCTTGGGTGGCATGCACCTTACCCACTGAGCCATCTCCCCAGACCTTTTCCTCTGGACTCTATATAAACTAAGACTGCCACGGCCGTGATTCCACTGCACTCTCCCTTCTGCACCTCGTTGAGAGGATGGGCTTGAGGGCCTGGAGAAAGTGTGTCTTCCTCCCCCAGTTGTTCATAGTAGTTCAGCTTATTCTCCCAGATCAAGAGCCTTAGAGACCAGACTACTGTCACTCCCCATCGACACATTTCCAGCAGGGGTTGTATGAACACATACCTGAAGGCATCATATACTAGCTCCACCACACACACACACTCCTTAGACCTCATTCCAAACTTGAGCTTCGGGAACCAACTTGCAGAGTGCAAGTAGGACACTGATTTTGACTTAGAGTTCGGCCTATGTGAATACATTCACACTTGGCTGGCTACAGCAAAGCCCACAGTGGACTACTCAGCTTTCTAAATCCACCCACAGTGCCCCTCTGTAGAAAGCAGCCTTGCTACACTGCAGAGCAGACAGGGCTCTTGACTGGATGACAAAATTTAACCCCGAAATGACACCATCTAAACACTGCTTTCCTACGGGGCTCATAAGGTGAGGACCTCAGTGATGGTCTGCCTGCCTGCCTTTCCCAAGGTCCTTCTCACTTCCTTCTATTAGGCTGCCACTATACCCACAGTGTCCAGTTCCTCCTCATCCAGTACATGCTTGCAACCCTCCTGGGCCCTTGTGGAGACTGTGCTGGCCACAATGGGAAGGACTTCCTCTTCATCTCCATGAGTCCAATTTCCAAACATCACCCCAGAATCACAGTTGCCTCCTAGTGACCAGCTGAATTAAGTCACAAAGAAGCCTTAAGAAGCAAATACAGCTCAACTATTTTAAATGTGAACAAGTGCCTAAGGACACTGCTTTTGTGATGGCTGGGTTTCCAGGGGCTATCCCACCAAGACAGAAATCCAGGAGTGGCTTTTGTACTTGGTTATGAGGTTGGACCAGGTTACAGATGGATCCTATTGTGACATCACAGAGGCAGGGAACATGCATTCCTTGTTTGTCTTCAAAGCATCCACCCCCTATTTTCTTGCTTATGCCTAGAGTAGATATTTACAGCCCACAAATAGCAGTTCCTACCCACTACATTGATCAAAAAAAAAAAAAAAAAAAAAAAAAAACCAACAACAACAAAAATAAGTGGTTATCCCTCACATGACCAGTAAGCAACACAGAAGCCACCTGGGAAAGAGTGTGAAAAGCCTTCCATTAAGGGGTGTCATTGCCATAAAACAGAGCAAAGGCCTAGAAACCCATGAGGAAAGTCCACATGGCGAGGCATAAAGTCCCCTCTGGGGCTTCCACCCCATTGATCATCCCTAAGGTCAGTTTCCACATGAGTTATTTCTGTATCACTCATGTGTAGGGATTTAATAAAGTTTCAGAAGTTTTGGAGATATCAGAAGGAATCTACCCACAGTCTATGTGGGGGTTTAGTAAAAGCTCCAGAAGTCCCAGAGCTCTAACCACAGTCAGTCTAGGAAAATCAGAGTGGTGATTCAAACCTTTAATCCCAGCACAGGGAGTATCCTGGGAGTGGTGACCTACACTCTTAATCCCAAATGAGTCAAGGTCACTTCAGATTATAGAAGGAATTCCAGGCTCCCAAGCAGGTGTGGTGGGGCCACGCCTTAATTACCGAAAGAATACTTAAGTCTGGATTCAAACAGAGAAAACCATTCCAAGGGAATCGAGGCTGAGGAAGCTAGAAGACAGCTGGGTAAGATTTGACTTTGGTGTTTATTCCCTCTAGTGTCTCCAACTTCTTCAGAGATCTATCCCTGAGTCTCATTCATTTGTGCGCAAACACTCATGTGATTTGGTCCTCAAGGACCCTCCTCCCCCTTCCTGGATGAATATTTAAAAAAAAAAAAATGGTACAGGGACAGGGTATGGTTACACAGGGACTGTCTGTCCTTTGCTGTCTGTCCTTCTGCCTACCTCTGCACATCACCCACACTCTGACCTAGGTGTCTGCTTCCCAGACAGGCCTAACTCCCTTGCCTGTCTTCAGCTGGAAAGGACAGACCGATTTAGCTGCTATGCTTTAAATGTCACTGGATCCTGACGAGGAGGTGGTTGACTTTCTCAAGATAGTGGTAAATTAAAGTCTAAGATTGCCATGCACACCCCCACTCCCACTGTCTGAGGATGGTGGTATTAACTAGGGGGAGAAGTTTGCTCCATCAGAGGAATCAGCAAACACCCTAGAGAAGTAAACTGACAGGTGGGAAGTGAAGGAGGTGACAACTGTTACAACAAGGACAATAGAAACGTGAGATGGCTTTTCTCTCTTTCCTTTGATGTTACTGCGCACCTTCACTATTGGGTAGACACTGAAGTAATTAGGAAACACATGACTGAGCCTGAACATGAGTTGCATGTGAGAAACAGGCTCATTCCCTAGAAGTCACACAAGAAGCAACACTTATTTGTTAGATAATGCAAACCAGGCTTAGTGCCTCATACCTATAATCCCAGTATCCAGGAGGTTGAGAGAGGTGGACAGCTTCAAGTTCTAGGATAGGCTGGGTGAATTAAAAGAAGAAGGGGGGGGAAGGGGGGAAGGAGGGAAGGGAAGGAGGGAGGAGGGAAGGTGGGGAGGTAAAGTACCTGCTAACCTGAGTTCTATCCCTAGAACCCATGTAAATAGGCCCATGTGGAGGGTACCCTGTCATCTCAGTGCTAGGGAAACACAGGGTGATGGTGGGGTGTCTGTCTGGCCATTCTAACCTATTTGGATAAGCCCCAGGCCAACAAAAGACCCTGTGTCAACCTTCCTAAGGATCACACACAAGCACATACAAATTTCACATTTTGTTTTCCAGAAAAAGGTAGAATGCAGGCATCATGGAAGCACTCCTTAAGCCACAAGTCAGTGGGCTACACACTGACAAGGCCCTTCATTTTGCTCTCCAAGCTGGGTCAGCACACATTCAGCACAGCAAGACTCTTCGGACCCCAGGGCCAACCTGGTAAGCAGCATGGTAAATTCTAAAGTAGCCAGAATCTTTGTTTAAAACTAGCATGAGTCTCCCAGCAATGGGAGATAGATATTGAGCCCATAACACTGAGTCCAGTTAATAACACTGGAATTAGGAGAAAGGCAGCAATTCTGGAAATAGAGTTGACCTTTGCCCCATAAACCCACAAAACTCCTGAGGCCTAGGAATGCAACAGGAAATGTGTGACAACTGGGCCACAAGGAAGAGAACACACCAAGTATAAACAAGTGTTACAACTCTGGAGGGGGTGAGAAGTATCCTGTTTGGGAAGTCAGGCTATACCTGGAGCTCTTAGGAGAGTTTAGCTGGAGCTGCAATGGGACAGCTCAGCTCTGGAGGGAAAGGTATCCTCACTGTTGAGGAAGTCAGGTTGGTGCGGTGGGAGATAGTCTCCTGGCAGGATATAGCAACCCTGGAGAGCCTCTACAGCTGAGCTTTGTTCTGCCCCCCCCCCTCCTTTAAGGGGGCTGCGCTGCAGAGCTCTGCTTCTTCTCTCCTGCCCAAGATGTTGCTTCTTTCAGTTCACTCTGCTAAAGAGATAACTCCTGCAGAAATGTAGCAGTCTCCTCTCGCCGCTGAGAAAAGTTGTTACCTTTCCTGCTGTGCCTTGCTCAATCCCCATAAGGGGACATCTCTGCAAGGTTTTTCTGTTCAGTCCTCTAGAGGACATCTCAGCAAGTTCTTCTCTTCTCTGTACTGGTGAATGAAGATCTTCACCCAAGACACCTTTGAGAAAGAAATCTATTTGGGAAGGAAGAGTCCATGAGAATGGCTGCCTCTACTGGGGTAGGACAGGACAGTCAACAACTGAACAGGCAGAGGGGTTTATATAGGGGTTCTTAAGGGCGGAGTTACTCCGGGGATACTCAGGGATTGGTTAGTTTTGTTGGTCAGGGCAGAGATGGCTCTGATTTCAGGACCAAACTGTGTTTCTTCCATTGGCTTTTTTTTTTTTTTTTTTTTTTTTTTTTAAGCTTTTGGACTCTTAATTCTAAGGCCAGGGAAGATTTCACTGTTTCTGATTCTAGGGACCAAGTGAGTTCCTTGGATACTAGTTTCAGAATCAGGGCATGTTTCTTTGGTTCCAGGTTAAGGGATAAATTGTTACTTTTGCTGGCTCAGGTCTCAGACCCAAGCTGGATTTTTTGTCTGTCTGTCTGTCTGTCTGTCTGTCTGTCTGTCTGTCTGTCTGTTTTTCCCCACTAGCTCTGGCTTCAATGCTGGAGTGGATTTCTTTGGATCGCCCCTTTACCCTACAGCAACTTGCTGTAGATCTGTGTGGTTACCTAGTTTTCTAGATGGCAGCAGGCAGTTGCCTGGCTCTAACTGAGGTACTGGTACAGTCTTTCTACTCACAGAGGTTAAGTGTGTCCAGAACTGTCTTGCATTCCCTACAAGGTTCAACTCATAATGGAGGAAGGTTTGCTTTGGCTGTTTCAGTCCACATTGTTGCTGCCTTTTTTAGGGCTGTGGAGAGGCCTTCTGGCTCACACAGCACATGGAGGAGAAAGCTCATTTGGAGACCCCCATGGTGCAGGAAAAAGGACAAGTAAGTCCTTCCTCTTAAAAGTGCTACCACTTCCCAGTACTCCTGGAGGATTTGACACCTGGGCCTTTTGAGGGTACTTCAGATTCCGTTTATGCGGAAAAAGCCAACATACACCTGGTCCCTTTTCATAAATGAATGATGAGTAAAGGAAAAGCTACCAACCCAAAGAGCCCCTGAGATATGCCACAGAGCAGGGCTGTGACCAGGGTCAATGAGAGCACATGAGCACTCAGGGTGTCACATCTGCACCAGCTCTGTTCACGAGGAACCGTCAGAGACCTAACACAGAAAGGAACTAACACAGAAAGGAAAGCACAAAATAAAAAAAAATAAAAAATAAAAAAGTTTCTTGAAGAAAGCCCTTCCAGCACACAGATTTGCTACACGGAAAAGTAAAAATGCCATAAATGCCATGGGTCCACAACAAGAGACGAGGAGGGTCCCCCAAACAGGCCAAGTGTGAGAAACAGAAGCCAACACAGCAAAACCACTAATGAAGAAAAGCAGAGACTGTAAAGAACATTAACACTGTCAGTTTTAAAATATGCAAAATGTGGAAGAATGTGCTTAAAAAACAGATGTGAGGAAGCATTAGACTAAGCCAGACAGACAACCACATCAGCTAAGAAACTGGTAGTGGGGTAGCAGAGACACACGGGAAATAGTAGGGTGGAGTTTGGGTGTCAAAGGTTTTTCTGGTTTGGTGAAGTGGGGGTACAGGTCTTCAGTGGACACCAGCTAGTTGCTGCCCAAACCCTCTGAGATGGCAGGTTTTCACCCCAGTCTTTGGATCTTGAGTCATATTCATAATTAGAATGAGAGCCATTCAGTTAAAGCTACCTTTAGTGGCAGAAACTGGTCTGGTGCCTTTGGAAACAGAATTCTTGCCAGGCTGTGGCCTGAGCAGCCTGGACACTGCTGGAGAAGCAGGCCTGTAATTGTGCAATTGCTGACTGAGATAGCAGCAGATTAAGGCACAGCCACTGTGCCAAAGTTAACACCAGAAAGGATCCTTTCCAGAATGATCCCAAATTGCACTCATGAGTGGTACCACTGTGCTTGAATAGTGAATGGGCGAACTGTTGCACTCATATGCAGATGTTATTGTTTGGAAATTGAGGAGGGGACTTTGGGAGGAAAGTTGAGTTTAGATATGATAAGAGTAGAACACTAGAATCATGTAAGAGCCCATGGTGAGTGAGTGGTGTGTGCCCATTCACAAACCAGAAAGAGGGTCCTACTGGGAACACATGCCAGACCTTCATCTTTGGCAGATTGATGATTACAGAGATTGGGGGAGGGGTGAGAAAAAAGAGCTTCAAGAATATTTAGGGAGTTGATTGGATTGGATTTTTGAGACCAGGTTTCCCTGACTGTCCTGGAACTCACTCAGTAGACCAGGCTGGCCTGGCACTTAAAGCCGCCCCTGCCGCTGTCTCCCCAGGGCTGGGATTAAAGATGTGCACCAGCTACTGAGCTTTATTTTAAAGAGATGAAAATCCTTAGGAAGTAGAGCTAAAGACTGCAAATCACCCATTTTGTGAATGTATACTAAATGCCACTGAGTAATTTGTCTTAAAAGATTCATTTGATGTTAAGTGGTGGTTAGAATGAGACTGTCCCCATAGGCTCAGATATGCAAACGTGTGCTTCCCATTTAGGGAGGCTGGCTGGTACAGCTGCCCTGGAGGAAAGGCATCCTGGGAGATTGGCTTTTTGAGTTTAAAACTCTTGCCACTCCCTTCTCTCTGTTGTGAGCCTGCTTTTGAATGAGCGCTTAGCTTTCTGCTCCTTTGGCCATGGTTCCCCACCATTCACGGACTCTTAGTCCTCTGGAATCATAGCCAAATCAACTCTAGCCTCTGTAAGTGCTGTGGTCACAGACCTTTATCACAACAGCGGAGAACTAACACATGTGAATTTCCTGTTTTCTGGGGGGGGGGGGGGGGGGGCTCTCTCTCCTGTGTATTTCAGGCTGTAATCTCCTAGGGTGTGTCTTCTTATCCACCTCAATTCAATGTTTGAAAATGACTTAAGAAACATGATAACATATCACAGACACCTGCATATCAGTGTGTACTGCCTCCGTACAATAGGCACAATAATGAATTTAAGGAAAGAGCATAGATGTCCAGGTGTGGATTATATACACAGAGGACTTTTTCCAGCCATGAAGAAGGGTTCAAGTTATGTCATCTGCAGTTATGCCTACTTGTAGATACAAATAGAGATCCACATATTTATTTTGTTAATTAAATTAATCTTACAATGACAAATGTCATACGTTGTCTTTCATTTGTGATGCCTAGATATCATACAGATACATAAAACAACATATTTGGGTATGAGATGAAAGAAGATCTAAGTGAAACTGTTCTGAGGGCTGAAGGAGACTGCCCTAGGTAAGGTTTGATAGCTGTGAGGAGACACCATGACCAGGGCAACTGTTACAACGAAAACATTCCATTGGGGTGGCTCACTTATGGTTTCAGAGGTTTAGTCCATGACCCTCGAGCAGGCTGGAGCTGAGAGTCCTACATCTTGCAGGCAACAGGAAGTCAGTGACACATTTCCTCAACAAGGCCACACCTCCTAAGAGCGCCACTCCCTTTGGGGGCCATTTTCTTTCAAACCTCCACAGGGACCAAGAGAAGGAGTAAGAGGGAAGAAGGAAAATGCTTTTCTTTTTTTTGGGAGGGGGGATGTGCTCAGCGTAGAATGTAGACTTGTATGAACCTATCCACGTGTAATACAGTACCATGAACAATGAATATATGACAGCATACTTATATGGTGGTATCCATATGAGACAGAGATCCAAAGGAAACTCCAGTTCCCCAATTCTGGCTGTAAGACAATGCCAGCACTTTTTAGGAACTTATGAAGCGGTTCTTCTCTACCAAAGGGAGCCTTTCCCTTCACTGGCAGAAGAGATAAATGGGTACCTGTGGTGCCTATCAGCATACCATAGTACATGCTGGCCTCCAGGCTCCCTCAGTATCACAAGTACCTGTTAAACATTTCAGAGCTCCTGCTGACAAGTACCATACACAATGAACATACAAAACAGTATATTTGTTTGGCAGTGTCCATATGTAACAAAGTATGGTGTACAATGAACATATGTAACAATATACTTATGTGGAAATATTCACAGGTAATACAGTAGTATGTACAATGAGCATATGTAACAAGAAGAGAATTGTTTTGAAAAGAAAAAGATCTGGGGATGTAGCCCAGTTGACAGACTGTTTGCCTAGTGTGCACAAAGCCCTAGGTTTGAACCCGTTACCAAATAAACCAGGCATGATGGTGCAAACCTGTAACCCTAGCACTGGAGAGATGAAGGCAGGAGGATCAGAAGATCATCTTCAGATGCACAGTCAATCCAAGACCCCAAGAAATACATTTAAATAAAGTATGAGAAAAATGATAAACAGAAAAGCAGTGTGGTCTTTAATTAAACCAAGGTATGTACTGCTCAGCTAAAAAGACATGGGGAGGATTGTGGGAATCTGAAAATAGCTGTCTACTGAAGGACATGGAGTCATTGTCAGGTGTATCAATGTAGCACCATTAAATGGTGCAAAAGCCATGATTTTTAGGTGAACAGACTGAAGTATCTGGGGATGCAATAGATGAAGTCTCTCTAAATGTCAGGAGCACAGAGTGTAGTAACCTACACCTTTAATTCCAGCACTCCAGAGCAATAGGTATAAAAGCTTACCTATTGCTCAAGGCCAGCCTGGTCTACAGAGCAAGTTCTACAACAGCCAAAGCTACAAAGAGAAACCCCTTGGGGGTGGGAGAAGTCAGGTGATTTTTTTTTTCCTATGACCTATACTCCTTCCCAAAGCTTTTGTGGCAAAAAGCTAAAGGTGTGAGCGGCAAACATTACTTCAGGACCCACAAGAAGAAACCACAGCACAGATGATAAACAGTACAGGTGCAGAACTCCCCGAGATGAAAACAGGGCAGTTTGCCATGGCTCAGTATATATTGACAAAATTAATGTCACATATTCTGGTGACATATTTTATGCCAAGAATAACTAAGGAACGCCTCACATGGGAATCCACAGGAGGAAGGCGCCAGGAATGGTGGCACACTACAGCAATACCAGCACTTGGAAAACTGAGACAGGGGATGAAGAACTCAAAGCCAGCTTTGGTTGCAAAGTGAGACCTAAAAACAAAGGAGGACTGGAGGGGTATTGTGTTGTTTCATGATAAATAATTGTCCCACCCACTGGTTTAATAAAAAGCGCTGATTGGCCAAAGGCAGGCAGGAAGTGTGGGCGGGACTACCAGACTAAAAACTCTGAGAACAGGAAGCACAGAGCAGAATGCCAGAGAGAAGCCAGAGGAAGCAGAGGACAACCATGCTGCTCTAAAGAAAGGTACCCAGCCGCATGCAGAGGACAACCATGCTGCTCTAAAGAAAGGTACCCAGCCGCATGGCTGAACAAGAGACATGGGTTAGATGAAGGGTAGAGAGCTACCAAGTTGTATGCCTGGGCCTTAGGCCGATCAACCTAAAAACTACTCAAAGTGTCTGTGTGTCTCTGTGGGTCTGTGGGTCCTAAACCTTGAGGTTAGGCCGGAAAGTCCAGGCCAGAAACCTCTTACTACAGAGGATGATTTTGAAAGAGAGAGAGACACAGAAGGAAGAGGGGGTATGGGGAGGTGCAGAAAGGGAGGGTGTATATATATAAGAGAAGACAAAAGCAAAAATGACCTCAGTATTTGAATATTTTGATCCAAAAAGGAGGTGTCTAAAGTGGGCAGTGGTAGAGCATTGGCCTAGCACATGTGTGGCCCTAGGTTCAAGTCCTTCATCACACCATAAAGTTCTCAGAAGTCAGTGTGGCAGGAACTAACACACACATAGTCATTCATGAAGAAGGCAGTTCAGGAAACATATGGCACAGCTTTCAAAAGAACATACACTTGAAAGTGGACTTTGTGACAGAGAAAAACAAAGCAAGCTTAATGGAAATGTATGATAATTTACAAAAAGGTTACACAGAGAAATGAGGGAGATCATTAGCACTACAAATTGAAGCATGAGTTGAACAACACCAGGTTATAGGAAAGGGTCACCAGGAAAACAAGCAAACCAACCAAAACCCTAAAAGCAAAACAGGAAATTTGAGGCTGTGTATCCAAGAGACTAATAAAACTATTTCTTTCCTTAATTTTAGCAAATTTCATAAATATTTACTGATGATTTGAAAAACTAATAAGGATTTGTTGCTCAAATTAGAAATGGCGTTAACTGTGATCCAGTATAAGTACAAGATAGAGTTACAGTGGCTGATAATGGCGAGACGTGGGGTGGAGAGCAGGTAAGACAGGTAAACTGACAATATCCATGGTTTAAGTTTCTTCAATAAAGAATAGGCAAGGAGCATCCAAACCAGCCCATCATAAAGAACCCTCTTCTTTAAAATGGAACCATAGCTTTGCACTGAGAACTAAGGCCCAACTATGGAGGGAATGTTAAGTAAGTCAGGAGGCAACATCACCAGGAGCCCAGGAAAGAAATTTGCCAGAAAGGGGGTGAGGGGGTGAGTTCAAATTGCTACACAGGGCAAAGGGGGGGGGGAATCAGGAGCAAAGACTTGGAGGAGATGGAGTTTTTGCATTCAGATCTCCTAAACCCTTTAAAAGGCTGCAAATGTGGCAATCAATGGATTCTCTCCAAAGTTCTGAGTGCTGTTTCCCTGTTGGGTGCCAACACTCCCCAGAATGGCCAGACAACTATAAAATTAGAATATCTAGATCAGCTTTGAAAAGGGGGTCACTCACAACCCCTTGGCAGCAGCTCTGACGAAGTTCTAGAAGAGATAGGGCAGGCAAGAATTCCTAAGGGACAGATAGATGTCACTGGTCAGAATGGTACAGTCAGATAATAAATAAGAAAGCCGAGAGAGTTGGTGTGTGAGACCCACAGACACCCTGACAAACACCGCTTGTGGTAGGTCCAGAGGACTGGATGCCTGCTCCGATACAGAGCAGACACAGAAAATGAACCTGTGGCCCAGCTGTGTGGGATGCCCCTGTCAGACACATTCTCCCTCCGCATCCCTCTGCTTCCACAAATATTAAGAACCTGCAAGGTGTCAGGCACTGGGAATGGGATCACAATAATAAAGTGCATATGACCCAAAGTCACAGTGACTGTGTGGCCTGGTACAGCCTGTGGCCACAAGTGATCATTTTAATTACAACCTTGGTGTGTGTGGGGGTGTGGTGTGTGTGTTCTGTGTGTGGTGTGTGTGTGTGTGTGTTGTGTGTGTGTGTGTTTACAACCCAATCAAAGTTTCCTTTCCTCCCTCCCAAAAAAAAAACTTTAATTTTTTTTTTAAATTTACTTTTGTTTTCAATACATTCTGACCTCAGTTTCCCTCCCTTTACTCCTCCTCACCCTCCAACTTCCCTCTCCCACAGGTTCATTCTTCCTCTGTTTCTCTTCAGAAAAGAGCAGGTCCACCAAGGATATCAACAGAACACAGTATAACAAGTTACAATAAGGATTAGGCACAAACCCTCCCATATCAAGGCTGGACAAGACAACCCAGTGAGTGAGATATACCTACCCCTCACACACACACATATATACAGACACACTGCTGCAAGTCCCACAAAACACCAAGGTAACAACTGTAACACATAATCAGAGGACCGACCTAGTGTAGACCCATGCAGACTCCATGTCAGTAAAACTAAGAATACCTCGGTTGCACTTAGCCACATTTTCAAAGACCCAGAATAGCTATGGAAGGTGAGTAGACATGTGGTGATTTGAATAAGAATGACCCCCATAGACTCATATATTTAAATGCTTAGTCATCAGGGAGGTGTTGAAGAGGATTGGGAGGTGTGGCCTTGTTGGAGGAAGGATTCAAAAGCCCACACACCAGGCCCTGCTATTCCCTTCCATTCCCCTCCACCTACAGATCAGGATATAGTTCTCAGCTAATGTTCCTGTGCCTGCATACATGCCATTATGCTCTCCATCATGATGATAATGGACTAAAACTGTGAAACTGTAAGCAAGTTCCAGTTACACAGTCTTTTCTAAGAGTTGCCTTGATTAGAGTGTCTCTTCACAGCAACAGAAACTAAGACAGGGTATCATATGAGGAGCTCAGCCCCCAGAGTGCCCATCTTCACAGAAGCAGCTTTGAGCAATACTGGTCAAGAGCAAGGCCCTCCCTGCTCCCCCAGGACCTTTTTTGGAAAAGCTAACCCATCAATCTAATCCCCTGCCTTCCCATGAAGGAAGGGCTGTCACAAAGGCTGCTTTCTTCAAAGCGCAGGTGAGAAGACTACCTGGTACTGGAATAAACTGGTGTGTTTAAGTAAGAGAAGCAATTCACATACCTAAGTACGCATGCCAGAAAAGCAGACCTGCAGAAAGCACCAAGGGAATAAGCAAAGACCCCCAACTGCTCTCTGAGTTAGAGGGTAGCTTTACCATGACATTGCACTTCTGGAAAGGAACCAAACTGAGGTCAAAAACACTATCCAGAGAAGAACATAATTGTTCAGATTAAAAACAGCAATAAGGAAAAAAACCAAAAGCTGGGACCACTTATGGTGGCATATGCATTTAATCCCAGCACTCAAGAGGCAGAGGGATCATTGTAAATTCAAGGCAGGCCTGGTTGGGGAAGTAGGTGGATCTCTGTATGTTCAGGCAAGTCAGAGTTATACAGTTATTTCAAACAAATAAACAAATGTTCAGAGAGACAGGTCAATAGTTAAGAGCACTGTTGTAATAATATCTACCAACAGAAATCCAACAATGAGGAAACAGACCACAGAGCATCAACCAATGTATCAAGCTGAGTAATGAAGCGTTGATAAACTTAATCCATGAAAGAGTCATTAGATGTAATTAAAGATAACTGGGGGCTGGAGAGAGCACTCGGCAGTTAAGAGCACTGGTGGCAAAGGACCTGGGTTTGATTTCCAGCATCCACAAGGCAGCTCACAACCATCTATAACTCCAGATCCAGGGAATCTGACACCCTCTTCTGGCCTCTAAGGGCACGGAGCATATACATGGTACACAGTCACATATGCAGGCAAAACACACATATACATAAAATAAAATAATAATTTGCAATCCTTTAATCAATAAAATTTAAGAAATAGAAAATATCCAAAGACAGGCACTAAAGAAACATATGGTCTGCACCAGGAAAGCTGCATTACCAAAGCAGATCTGTAGCAGCAAACCTTAGCAGCAACAAAGACAGGAGGGGATCTCAGGCACAAATACCTTACAGGAAGGGCTATCATGGGGCAGCCTGCTGGAGCCACAGTCCTAACCAAAGCCACTGCAGCAGTGGAGGCGAGGTGCTTCAAGAACGTCCATCTGCTGAACAACAGCCTGTGCAACCTCAGTTGCCCTCACCTTCACTGCTGATCCCTGTAACCACCAAGAAGTCTTTCCCAGTGGCTTCCAGTTTACCAGTGTGTTTTTACACTGCTGTGTCCATTGTCCAACAGATTTACTCCCTTTGGAGAACCTCACTTTGTTGTTTGGACTGGTGGTGCTTATGTGACATCAATATACACAAGTCGGATATGTTTTGCACCCTTCAACTACCGCAGACTTTAAAAAGTGATACTATCCAGGGTTGCCAAGGAAATGAAAACAAGTAAGGACATACTATAAAGAATTATTGGTAGGGGTAAAAAAAAATGTGAATTTAGTAAACAAATCATTCCCTCAACAGGAAAAAACACCGCACTGCTGGCGTTTTACAGTATTTTTTCTTTCTAGAACACTATCTTGGTAGGAAATAGGAAATCCAAGATTGTTCTGAGAGGAAATGTCAAAACCAGATTCCTTTCAGTGCAACTATAACCACACAAACCAGAAATGTTTTATATTTAAAAAAAAAAAAAAGCCTTTAATCCCAGCACTCAGGAGACAGAGGCAGGTAGATCTCTGTGAGTTTCGCAGAGCATGTTCCAGAACAGCCAGAGTTACACAGAGAAACCCTGTCTCAAAAACAACAACTAACACAGTCAGCCCTTTAGTCTCGAAGGGTCACACCCAGCACTGGGACAGCCATCACAAGGGGCAGGTGTGTTCTCTGAGAACCAGGACTAGAAACGTGGCATTGTTCCCCTGCCAACCTGCAATCTCAGTTCCTGAGAGGTTCTTCAGCTTTAATGTACCAAGTCAAGTACAAAAGAAGCCATTTCTGAAGCAACCCGCATAAATCATAGGAGTAGGGAAGTGATTTACACAGGGAGCCACCTCAACAAAGCAGAATTGGCAAATGGCCGAGATCCAGAGCCACCTGACCTCCGGTGTCACACCCCAGCTCACAGAGTCACCTGCTGCGATCCACTTATTCCTAAGGCTAATACCATCTCAGCCACAGTGAGAGACACCAGCAGAGGGAAGGCCTGAGCTCAGCCACCATCCCTGTCCGTGTGGGGCCCTCAATATGCCAACTGTGCCGTTTTTAAGAAATTACGCACTGTGTGTCTCAGTTTCCCCATCTTCAAAGTGGAGAGAGCAGTATCTTTGATGTGAGAGTTGGGAGTGAGGAAACATGCAAAGTGTCTCTATCTTTTTGCAATAAAAATGGAGTTTGTAACTGATTGTCTATGCAGTGACATGAATTCATATCAACAGACTTCAAAGGAACAAAAAGATAAAACAATAGCTTAAGGGAAAAGGATTAAAGGGGATTTTCAAAAAGATAAATAGTAAACACTGGCAAAGATGTGGAGAAAGAGGCCTTTGTTGGGAATGGGGAATGGGATAGTTCAGTCACTGGGAGAACCGTGTGGAGGCTCCCATACAGTACATCCAGTAGCCCACTGCTGGTATATACCCAAAGGAAATGAAGTCAGCATGTCTAGCAACCAACAGAATGCCTATATTTACTAAACTCTATTCACAAGGACCAGAACAGGGAATCAGGCTAAGTGTCCAGCCAGAGAAGAATGGAGAAAGATGGTACTGACACCCACAGAGTGGTGACTATGCCGCCCTAAGAGTCAAGAAATGCTGTCATTTGTGAGATGGATCATTATCTCATGCTATGAGAAAGAATAACAGTTACCAGACACTTGGCACAAGGGGGTGGGCCGAAGTGGATCAATGGATACAAAGTTGTTTAATAGAAAGACTATGGCTTGGTGTTCTGTGGCCCGCGGGGTGAATATAATTAGCACCAATGCTTTATCTCAAAAACTTACAAGACAGGAATTTGAATGAATTCACCTCAAAGAAATGAGAGAATAAGACGATGGATGGATATGCTAATTACCTGAGCTGATCCCTACCCAGTAGATACATAAATCAAAGGACCTCATTACAGGCACAAACGTGTTATAGCAATTCAGTGATGTACACGATAGTTTTAGATACAGAAATAAAAATAACATGGGAAAATAATTTTCTGCCCAAAGAAATAACTAAAAATTAATTTTCATCTCTTAAGCTCAAACACATCCCTCCTTCTATTTTGATACAGTTCACAACACTTAATAACTTCAGTAAATTTAACCACACTGATAAAAAAATCTGGAAGGAACTTAGTGATTATATCAATTCAGATTTAGTGATAGTACAGAGCAGGCATCCATCAAGTACCTCATCTCAGTAACACAATGAGCCCATATGAGGCACATACAGGGAGGTATTTACTGTCTCCATTTTGAAACTGAGGAAGCATGTACACCAGTGTGCCCAAAGTCACAGAGCACAGAGGAGACTGAGGAGCATCCCTTAGCTGAGGGAAGCTGACGGTACCAACATCCCCTGCCCATTCCCACAGTGTGAATCTTTACAAGCTTGGGACCATTTACAGCAGCACCTGCCACTCTTAGCCTTCGGGCTTTTCCCTCCCAAACCAAAGCAACAGTTTTAACCCACATGCCATGGTGGTCAGTGCTGTAACTCGGCAATGACAGGTAGGGCAGTTGGAAGATCCATGACCAGCTTCTACCTGCCTGAATCCTCTCAGAGTCTCAGCTGTCTGTCTCTCCCCCTACCCCCAGGGGACGGAGCCAGTCACCATGAGAAATAACTAAGTTAGAGCACCTCTCCCCTGACTCTCTTCCCTACTTGCCTTCTGGTCTGAGGTCACTTTTACAAATAATTAAAACAAACAAGTAAAACCCTACTCCATACAGCTCCTTGGTTCAAAGTCTGTTTACTGGGAAACTCAAACCAAGAAAGCAATAGACACAGCTCAGCTCTACCACAGGGACTCACCACCCTCCAGGGAAGATCAGGAAGGGAATATCAGGACATCCTCCTTGATGTCAAACCTGCATCCACCTCAACCCTTTGAAGGGGTCTGAAAAAAATGCACCTAGCTTTTAAACCACAAATTAAGCAAAGATTCTCAAGTGTGTAATATAAAATGTTATCCTGTCATAGAGCATGGAGAAGAGCTGAGAGACAAAATCACCATTCCACCAGTGTGCTCACCCTGTATTCACCTCTGGACATGCATTCAGTCACCTACCTCACTGCCTCTCGCCCATCTGCTCTCACACCCAAAGTGTCCCCTAACTGAGCAAACCAGGAGGAGTTTTATCAAAAACTGGGCCTTATCTGACAAAGATGTGAGATTTTCTCCTGGGAAAGATATTAACTAAATCCAATAACATCTGATTCTCACACATCTATGCTCTGGGCTGAGAGATGGCTCAGTCAGTAAAGTGAAAGTGATTGTCACACAGGCATGAGTAGGTGAGTGAAGATACTGACACCTGAGCACACATCTGTAACCTCGTGCTAGGGAGGCAGACAGGTCATTCCCTGGAGATGTCCACACAGCCTAGCTGAGTCCATCAGCTCTGGGTACAATAAGACTCTCTCCCAAAAACTAAAGTCAATGTGGCAATTTGAATGAAAATGTCCCCCATAAGCTGATGTTTTTGAATAATTGGTCCTTGGTTGGCAGTTTTATATTGGGGAGGCTTAGGAGGTCCAGCCTTGCAAGCTTTGAGAGTTTAGAGTCTCCCTGTTTCCGGTTCACTCTCTCAACTTCCTGCTTGAGGTTTAAAGATGTGAATTCAGCTGTCAGATCTCTGCTCTGCCATCACGGACTCACTCCCTAAAGTTTTAGGTCAAAATAAACTCATCCTTAGGTTACCTTTGTCATGGGATTTTATCACAACAACAGAAGGGTAAACAGAGGTAAGGATGCAGTGGAGGATCTGGGAGGGCAGTTCAGTGGTTAGGAATACTTACCTGTACTTTTTGGTCCACAGTATCTGCTTGGGAGTTCACAGCCAACTATAACTCCAGCTCCAGAGATTCCCACGCCCTCCTCTGGCCTCCACAGGCACTGTACACAGGGATACACATGCAGACATGCAAGCCAAACACTCTTAGACAATGTAAAATGTTCTACAGCAATTGAGAAAGATCGACCCTAACTTCCACATGTATGCACATACATGAGCATGCAAGTATACCGTATATGCAAACATACACACATTTATGCTGGTCTTTCAATATTACACTCTATTTTTGATGGCAAACTGATTCGCACAGTTTCAACCTGAAATTTCTAGAAAGCCCATAGAACCCGCATGATCTAAACCAACAGAAACCAGAACTTTCTGTTCCTCTTGTACAAACCAACTCAGGTCAACTGAGACTAAAACTGGTCATTTTCTTGCTAGGGGCTATGATGAGCTGCTCACTTGGAACATGGCACACAAATTAAAATATATGTAGTCAAGGCAAAGAGGAAAGACACATACAAAGATGATGTCACCCCTGAGAATCACTTTTGAACACAGGGAAAAAAATAAAAAAGACAACTGACAGGAGAAGCAGATTAAGACTCCTTAATCTTAATCAAAATCAGACCGGGAACAACATCTGTGAGGAATGCAAGTACTGCAGGCAGCCTGCAAGCCTCACGCCATCACACACACTGGGATTCCAACAGTTCAGGGTATGATAGTCAGGTGTGGGAATGGCAGAAGTCACTTTGGCTCTAAGCTGCCTAACCTACATGGAAAAAGCATGTTCCAGACCCAAGCCCTTCCTGGGTCACCCAGAGGAACCAGATTAGACAAATCAGACCTTTAAAAAAAAATAAATGGCCAGTGTGGCTCATATCCATAATCCTAGCATTTAGGAGGCTAAGGCAGAAGGATCGGCCTGAGTTCAAGTCCAGTCTAAGCCTCTGTTCTGTTACAAAAGTCAAAAGATGGGAGAGATGGCTCAAATGGTAGAGATGCTTCTGGGAAAAGATGCTCCTGAAGCCTAATTTCCATCCCTGCATCCTGCAAGACATCAGGAGAAAGGCAGCTCCAGAGAATTATCCCCTGAACTCCATATGGAAGGTATCTATGTATGCACACCACACACAAATTAAATTAAAAAAAAAAAAAACTACAACTGAGCATTTAAACAAAACATGTAGTGCTTTGTCCAGGTGCCCAGACATGTGTATACCACAATTCACTGACACTGACCCACAAATACAAAACAGGGGTTGGCTAATCTTTTCTGTGAAGGGCCTGGCAGTAACAGAGCTCAATCATCCCACTAAGTGCAATGTATGTCTGCCACAGTATTTGGTTACTCATGTAGTACAAAATATAAGCATGTGAATGGTGTTGGCCACATTTTTTTTTAGGAGCCCGGGACCCTGGATAAGCATTTTTAAACATTATCAGCTAACACCTAAATCCAACCACCCAATAAAACTTTATCAATGAACACAACAAATAGAAACTCATGGGACTGTCATGAGTTGCACAGTTTTGTTACCCATTCTGAGCTGAAGGGCTGCGCAATTGAGCAGGTGTTGGTATTGTTTCATAATCTGTTCAGGAACATACTGAGCATGGGCAAGTGGCATATGGCTCCAATGACCTTACATTTATACAAGGACTCAGCATTGCAGGGAAGACCCATCCCGACAGATGCTCTTGTGTACTGTGCTGTCCCCAGTCCTGGAATGATGCTTCCCAGCTGTGTGACCTTGAGTGGCTACCATGATGTCATTCCCTCTTCTGAATGGGGAGGGTCACCACAGCACTTTGATGCAGTTACTGGGAGGACTTGAGGAGACCCTGAAGCTTCTGGTACACTCTGTACAGCACTTCTGTGAAATAAGACTAATTTGTATAATCATTAAGACCCATGTAATAGTTGATTCACTGAAAAACATTTTTTCCTGGATAAAAAGATCATTTTATTTTTTAGTTTTAGAAATCTTGACACCTAATTCTTTAGTTATAAAAAGTCAGCCTCAAAGAAAATAAATGTCTGCATTATACACAAAACTATATATATATATATATATATATATATATATATATATATATATATATATATATATACATAGTGAAAATGTTCATTCTGGCCATAATATCCCAGAGTTCATCAGCAATCTGGAATCCCTGGTTTATCTGAGATGTGTAAACTCATCTATGACAAATGAACACACACAGAAACAGTCGCTCAAAAGTCACACAGCAAGTGTGTCTAAAGGCCTCTGTGTGAGTGGCAGCTTGCAAGTCTAGAAGGAAAGCCTAAGACAAATACCGCCATTATCCATATGTTTACCAGGCTGGGGTAACAGGGACATCGGCAGGCCACAGATTTGGGGAGAGAAAGAGCAAGTACCCACGATGGTTAAGCTAGGCAAGGTCCTCGCCCTGGCTTTGAAAGCAGGAGGGAGGTTTCCTAGCATAAGTAACTGAACAGGCAAAGGCACAGACTTCTAGAGGATGAAGTGGAGATGTGATTGGGAGAGGCTGGCTACAAGCATCTCTCCATTAGAAATGTCCCCATATGTGAAATTATAGTGTCTACCCAGGCCATTGAGGTGGGGGAGGAGGGGGGAACAGGTCAAATGTATTCTGATGGAAACAGAAAACTGTGATCTGTTAGATAGGATCCACCTCAGCTGTGAAGCTGGGACATTCGATGGGAATGGGAAGGAGGGGGATGGAGGACCATTTAGTTAGGAAGCTCCCAAAGGGGACTTAGTGATTGGATAGTGAGGAATTGAGACACTGAGATGAGCAGTTAACAGCCAAGAAGGAAGGAATGCTGCAGATTTCTAGACAAGATCAATAGTGTGGTCTGCAGTTCTAACAACTGCTCCAGGGAAAACTGCCAGTTTCAAGCCAAGAACAGTCCAGAAGCAGGAAGAAAGAAGGCAAGGAAAGCCTACACCGCCGCACAACGCTGTCTCCTCAGGATAAAGATGAGTAGGAGAGGACTTGCGTATGCCTGGGGATTGCCTGCACACTTGGGACAACCCATTGCATCAGTGCACGAGTTCAAGGGTTCTGGTCCACTTCTTTTGAAGAGCAATTATGAATGCAAACCAGTGACAAGTTGTCTTCTCTGTCCTGAAGAAGAATTAACTCTCCAGCCTGTGTTTATTCGCCCTTAGATATCACAGTTCACAGCAACAAAGTTAGGTTAGCTGAAGTTAGCGAATCTCCTCCAGGCCACCGAATCTTGTTGACCTCTTTAAGTTTACTCTGTTTTGACTCTTGTTCCTGAGTAAGTGCAGGGAAAGATGTTCCAAGAGCATCTTATAGCCTCATAAAGAGACCTCTGACTTTATGTGTGTCACAAGCTGAAGGCATAAGGAAGACCTTCAAGTGGATAAAGATATCTCCCTAAAGCAGGAGGAACAGTATGCTCAGGACTTTCCTGGGGAAGCTTAGAAGCAGTACTCCTGGGAGAAGGCATAAATGATTCATAAGAAAATGTCCATCAGCCTAATATCTGTAAATTATGCAAATATTAAAGTGTCTGAAGTATGCAGCAGGTGGAGATGAAAATCAGGGTATCATGGCCACCATCGTGTGGCTGAGCTTTGCTGGATCCTTGTCAAGCAGCTGTGCTGGCCCTAATGACTTTTGCTGTTCCCAACAGATATGGCTATGCCAACACATCATGGGGGAGGCACCCTCATACATCATATGGGAAGCCCTTACACATTATGCGGGGGGAGAGGGGGCATTTACACATCCCAGGGACCCTTAACACATCATGGAGGGGAGCCCTTACATCCTTACATATCATTAGGGAAGCACTTAAACATCATGGAGGGGGAGCCTTTACACATGAGGGAGAGCCCTTACACATCATTGGAAGGCATGTAAATTAGTCCACATATTTTATACATCATTATGGAAGTTCCTCACCAAACTTAAAACAGAGTTTCTATATAATCCAGCTATACCACTGCCAGATCTATACACACAACGGACTCTGAGTCCACATGCCACAGAGATATCTACACTATTCACAATAGCAAGATATGCAGAACCCGTCTAGGTATCCAATGGCAAAGGAATGTGTGGGGATAAGTTTCAAATATGATATCAGAGGGATCTACCCACAGTCTGTCTAGGGGGATCAGACAGTGGTAACTCACACCTTTAATCCCAGCACAGAGAACATTCTGAGAGTGGTGACCTATGCCCTTAATCCCAGAAAATCTGAGTTTGAGGTCATCTTAGTTTACAGAGGAAGTTCCAGTCTCCCAGGCAGGCAGTGATGGTGTCACACCTTTAATCTTAACCTGGATGTGAAACAACTGGGCGAAGAGGATATTTAAGGCAGGCATAGAAAGACAGAGAGGCAGTAGAAGCCACAAGGAGTGAGGCTGAGGAAGCTGGAAGACAGCTGGGTGAGATCTGACTGTGGTGTTTACTCTTTGATATCTCAGCCTTTCCCTGAGATCTGGCTCTGAGTTTCCTTAACTCGTGCAACAGGAATGGATACAGGAGTATCCAATGGAGTAGTACTCAGCCATAAAGAAGAATGAAATTATATCAGTTACAGAAAAATGGAGCTATAAGTCATCATGGTAAGCCAGACGGTAAAAAGCAAATCTCTCCTATTTTATTTTACAAGCAGAGACAGATTTAAATAGACACAAAAGAAGAAGAAACCACTGGGGCAAAGGAAAAATATTAGCAGAAGGATAGATGGGGATATGATTAAAGTACATTATGTATGTAGCTGAGAAATCTCACAATGAAACCCATTAATTTTGTACAATAAATATATAAAAATATCAAGAAAGGGGGGAGAAACTTTGAACCATAAACAATGGGACAGCACCCAGATGTGGCTGGCTGCCTATGAGTGGCTAAAGCCTGCTGTGTGCTATACTCTAGGGTAGATTTGGTGTAAGTTGTTATGTTGAAGTTTATGTGGGAATGCAAAGTGCAGCCCCAACTGATGGCCTCCTGCATACTTAAGTTAACATCATGGAAGCCACAAGAAAGTGCCATAATGGTTTCCAAGAGCAGAGAGAGACTTACCACCACAGGTCATCCATCCATAGCAGAAATTCTTCAGAGGAAAGAAAAACTGAAAGCGTTCTCAGATCAAACAAAATTGAGTTTGCCACCAGCCCTTATACCAATAGAATGGCTATAAAAACGAGTTCATAAACAAACAAAGAATAAAAGAAACTTGGAACATTGGAAAGGAAGACAGAACACAGTAAGCAAAAATACAGACACAATAAACTTCTTCCCCTCTTGGGCATTCTAAATATTTTTTGATGGTTAAAGCACAAATTATAACACTGTTTCATGTGTATCTAGGTGAATAGAGGGGATGCAATTAATGTAATTATACTGTAAAGGAGGAGAAGATGAGAAACAATAGGAAGTTTTCTACATTTATTTTAACTATTAAAATGACAATGCTGGTAAACTATGATGAGTTGCTTGTATTTATCATAATACCAGGAATAGCGACTACCAGTCTATACAAAAATATTCATATGAAGACACCACATAGAATTCAAATAAACAGGAGGATAGATTTTAAAGCAAAGATTCAAAACAGAGCTAACAAAAATAAATTAAAAGGACAGCCTTTAGCCCTAACATATAAATAATTACATTAAATGTAAATGGCCTAAATACAACACTTAAAAGAACAGACTAGAAGAGTGGATTAATGAAGCATGAAAGTTAGGGTGTGAATTTAAATGTTCATCTCAGGTTCACTTTTTGAATACTTTACCCTCAAACTGCAGTATTGTTTGGAAGACTCCGACAACTTTAAGCAGTCAGGCTTGGCTGTTAGAAATGGGTAACTGGGGGCAGGCCTTTGAAAGTAGCATTCATCAAGGTTCTGGACCTGCTCTTGGTCAGTACCTTGTGAGTGGCTGCCTTCCACTGCTCCTACCACTACAGAGGGACCCACTCCCACCACCTTTTCCCCTACAACAAACAGAAATCCCTCCGAAAGTATGAGTCAGAGATTAACCTTTCCTTCCTTGAGTTGTCTCACCAAGGCATTTTGTGATAGCAAAACAATCTATACAAAATCTGACTACACTTTGTCCAAATCTCACACTTCAAGTATTGCAGTACAGGCATGCTGAAATCAAGGCAAAAACTGATTAGCTATATTAATATAAGACAGACATTAGAGCAAAAGAAGCGACCACAGTGGAAACTAAGTTTAACTTTAAGTTTGGGGGTTATTTTTCTAGGCAAATAGAAGCCAGTGAAGATCTATCACTAGACTAGCATGGCCTTAGGTACATTTTTTTCTTTTAATATATATTGATTGTAAATATTAATGGAGTTTATATGGCATTGCAATGCATATAGCATTCACTTGTTTTTCCTATATCTGACTTACTTCACTTAACAAAATATACAATAGTCATGTATCTTTATTAAATACAATTAACAGGATCTCCTTTCTTCTTTGTGGCTGTACAATAATCATTGTGTATGTGCCACATTTGCTTTGCCTGTACATCCACTGAGAGGCACTAGGTTGATTCTGTAACTCTGGTGACAATAAAACCAGATGTGCAGATAAATCCTGGGCATACTGCTTCCCCTTCCTTCGGTTTTACACCCAGAAGGGGACTAGCTGGATAATACAGTTTCCCACTGTTCTCCACAGGAGCTTTTTAAATTTGTATTTCTAATAGCAACCGATGACTGATGACTTCCTCTCCTCTCCAGCATTTTTAATCTTTTGCTTTCTTGAGCTGTGCCACAGTGAGTAGGTGAGTGAACAGATCATTTGTAGGAGGGCAGGCACAGAGGTCTATGATGGATTGAGATGCTACCGCAGCCATGGGACATGGAAGATGACTGAGCAGAGTGGCCAAGTTGGAAAGCCCACTAAACTAAGGATACACTTTCAGAGCAGAGTCAGGAGGATGACCACTCTAAGATGCTCATGACATGACAGAGGAATCAGGCCCAGTCCTGGGCTATGTTTTGTTTGATTTTGTTTTACTTTAGGAGATGAACAGATGTTTGAGATCACCAGCAGAAAAATGCAAAAGGATACAGACAAAAGTCCCTCTCTACAAATCTCAGCCTTAGCATGTGAGAGAGAAGGTAGAAATTGTATATGTCTATATTTAGGAGGAACAGTTGAGCCAGAAATACACGTTTTGAGTTTATCGATGCATATGCTATATTTAAATGTGCGTAAGCCTCCTCGAAAGAGTGCAAGTCTAGAAAACAGGAGCCAGAAGGCTGGCATGGTGTGGGGCTGTACAATCAAGGGATGAAGAGCCATTGAGAGAGACTGGGGGCGGGGCAGCCAGCTGACTGAACACAGAGGACTCTGGCAGGTGCTGTATTCAGACAATGGCTGAGAGTTCAGAAGGGAAAGTGACCATCAGACTGAAGGACACTCAAGACCCAAAAGTGTGTGGCCTTAAAGTACAGGGGAAAGTCTATTGGAATGGGTTGAAAATCAAAGTTAACAGAAATCCAAGAGAGGATGTGAACTTCTTCAATGTACCTGATGATAAAGGAGAAGAAATGCAGAGGAGTGAGGAGCACAGCCGGGGCGGGGGTGGGGGTCTCTTTTTGAGAAACAGAGAACTACTAGCCACATGCTGATGGGAGTAACTCAGGAAAAAAGAAATGTACAGAGAGGAGATACAGCCACAGGAGAAAAGCCCGAGACAATGAAAAGGAGAGGGATTGGCTTGGAGGCGCCATGGACTGACTAGATCCCTGCATTCTGTTCCTGCTCCTCCAAGAGAATCAGAAAAACACCACACACGTGAGCAAACGGGACCTCTAGACTGCTGAAGGGTAGCCCAGAGTAGAAACATGAGGAGCAGTATCTCAAACATCCGATTCACCAGAGGACCCACATCACAGAACCTGAAATAACCACAGCCCTGCTACTGGCAGGTGGCTTGAGGGAAAGAAATGTCTCCCTGAACCATACAAGATGGTGCATGCCTATAACCCCAGCACTGTGGAGGCGAAGGGTCAGGAGTTCAAGGCCACCCTCACCTACACAAAGCATTAGGGACGAGCTTGGGCTACATGAGACTGGGAAAGAAGAAAGAGAGAGAGAGACAGAGAGATATGAGGAACTGTGAGAGGAACATCGCCATGAATGGATTAGAAGACTTTGGATCAGCAGTTTGCATGTGATGGATGACCTTGGGAACCACAGAGGAAGAGGTCAATGGGCAACACTAAAGTCTAATACCACTTCCATGATGAACCCCTCACTCCCAATCCCATGTAGCTCTTCCCAGACTTCAACATCTCAGAATCCAACTGCCCACACTCTGCTGAGTTCCAATATCCACAACATACTCACCTATTATTTAGCTAAATAAAGTACTGTATCTATTCTGTTTACTACCAACTTTATTTTCTGGGTAAAACCTACCGGTCATCATGTCCCACACATGACACACACACTTCCACATACTCAGTGTTGGGAAATACAATTTGCACCTGATGTACTTAATAAAACTAAAAGCCAATCCTAACAGGAAGGATCTCTGCTTCCCAGTGTGTTTTAAAAACAAACCCCAAGGGACCCTTGAGGTATAGTTTTACTTTACAGAACAGAAAGTAAAAACTGGGTTATATTGTATTTTTCAGTTATTAAAAAACTCTAAACTAATTTGGTTTGAACATCTACTTTAGGACTCTGGCCTTTAAACCAAACTGTAAAGATTTATGGATTAATTTGTCAAAACATTCTGTGTGAAGGACATCAAGAATGTTTTATCTTTAATATATTTTCCAATGCATCTAAGAGGAAAAAAAATAAATCATTATGGATTTTACAAAGTGCATTTTTATCTTTTTCTCTAATGAGAAAGTGAAACAAAAGACATCCATTGTCTCCCTAGAGAGTCTCATCATTTATTAGGACCATCTTCTCGTGAAGCATTTGTCCATAAATGGCCAGCCTGCACAGTGGGTGACTGCAGGGGCATTTGACAGGGCACCTATGGCCACTCAGCCTTTTTCAACGTGGTGCATTAAAAGAGAAAGAACAAGTTACCAAAAGCTATGTTAAGGGCTTTCCCATTTCCCTACTGTGCTGCCAGGTCATGTGACAGAGGCTATGAGCATTGTCATATAAAAGCACAGAGAAGTAAATTCAACAGGAAGCCTAGGAGACTATGAATACTGGGTGGTTAGACTTAGGAGAGGAAGAGAGAAGAGATGATACTGGTCCCTGGACTTTCATGGGAATATGGTACAAGTCCCTTGGAGGTTAGAAGGTTCTGAAATGAAAATCCTATGTCTATTATAGTACATCATCCAGGTCAGAGCATCCATCCACAAAAGGGTCTGGGCCTCCCTCATCAACAGTGACTACTGTCAAGAGAAACTACTCTGAAATAAAGCGTAGCCAATCTGATGAGTAAATGGCTGCACAGACGCTCTATCAGAACAGATCTTTATCGGTCCTGTGCTGTGCTTAGCACCAAGCTACAGAAGCAGCTCTGAGATATTTAATTCACTTCTAGGATCCACCCGCATCCCTGAGAAAGAGGAATAACTGGTTCTATTAAAAACTCTGGAAAAGAGTTTCAAAGTGTTTAGTGACAAAGTCAAGAAACCTGGCACAATGTGACATCATCTCCAGGAAGGGGATCATCATCTGGGAAGCTTTGGGCTCTGTTTCTCAATGGCAGGGAAGGGGTTAGGAAGGAAAAAAGCTAGCTGGGGTTTTGAGTCATTTCACCCTGCCACGGTACTGACTCCCTAATTTGTAAAAGGTCCATATTGTCTTTGTTTTTCTCCAAAGCGTTTTAAGTAAGTTACTTAAGAATTTCAGCCAGATGGTGGTGATGTATACCTTTAAACTTCAACACTCAGAAGGCAGAGGCAGGCAGATCTCTGAGTTTGAGACCAGCCTGCCTAACAGAGAGAGTTCTGGGTCAGCCAGGGTTTCACAGACAAATCCTGTCTCAAAAATCAAAACAAAAAAAAAAAAAGAAAGAAAGAAAGAAAGAAAGAAAGAAAGAAAGAAAGAAAGAAAGAAAGAAAGAAAGAAAGAAAGAAAGAAAGAAAGAAAGAAAGAAAGAAAGAAAGAAAGAAAGAAAGAAAGAAAGAAAGAAAGAAAGAAAGGAAAGGAAGAGAAAAAGAAAGGAAATATTAATTAATTAATTAAGAACTGAGACACACACACAAACTAAATGTGTGGATGGCAGATGGACAGACAGCCAGACACTCCCTCCTCCCTCTGTGTGCGTGCATGTGTGTGTGTGTGTGTGTGTGTGTGTGTGTGTGTGTATGTGTGCATTTAAAACTCACATCTATGCAGCTCATTCAGAGTGTACAATCCAGGTGCTAGAGAGAGAGGTGGTTCAATGATTAAAAACACTGCTCTCCCAGAAGATTTGAGCTCACTTCTCAGCACTCACATTGGATGGCTGACAACCACCTATAACTCTTGCTCCAAGGGATCAATGCCTTCTTCTGGCTTCCTTGAGCATCCACATAGTACGTAACACACAGACACACACAGACACATAATAATTCTTTAAAAAAAAATCAAAACTACACAATCCAATGGTTTTTGGTATGCTCAAACTTTTGCAGACATAGCACCATCAAGTTCAACACAGGGATCTGACTTCTGAATCCATCATTCACCATGCAGAGAGAAAAGCCAAGGGGGCCCAGATGGGTTAAGTCCAAGGTTGCAGAGCTGATCGTGGCAAGGAGCCAGCCCTGAATCCCTGGGAATTATTAGCCATTGACATCATCTGGGACTCCCTGTCCCTGCCCTTGGGAAAGCTCAGAGTGAATTAAAGCCCGCTGTGAAAATGTTTTTTAAGAACATCTGGCATTTCTTATTACTCTGCTCCCTTGTATTAAATTAAACACAACCTAATTTCCCCAAGCCTGTTGCACTGCACAATTTCTAAGAAAGACATCTATAGCTGAGCTGGGAATGTAGCTCAGTCAAGAGTGCTGGCCTAGCCTGTATGAAGTCCTGGGTTCCGTCCTCAGCACTGCGGAAACTGTGCATGGTGCTGTTCTACTATAACCCTGGCACTGTAGAGAGAGAGAAGCAGGACTCAGAAGCCTGGAATCATTTTTGGCTGTGTAGCCAAGGCTAGAGCTAGATAAGGCTACAGAAGACCTGGGGGAGGGGAGAGAAGAAGGGAAGGACAGAAATATCTAGAATAGGTTTGAAACTTATCAAGTACTTTAAGCACAGAATACAAGTTCAGAGAGAAGCTGTGATGTCTTGCTTTTCAAATGAAGTGCACGTAATTTCAGAGAAAGGAAGGAAAAATTTAGACCGGTGGTTCTCAACCTCCCCCATGCCACTGTGACCTTTTAATGCAGTCCTCATGTTGTGGTGACCCCCAACCATAAAACTGTTTTGTTGCTACTGCCTAACTGTAATTTTGCTGTTGTTGTGAATTGAAATGTAAATATCCGATATGCAGGAAACCTGATATGCAACCCCTAGGTTAGACTGGCTTAGACCCTAGGTAGGAACGCAATAGCTCCAGGGACAAGGATCATTGAATGTACTCAGGTCTCTTGAGGGTATCCTCAAGGAGGGAGGAAGGTTAAGGGGCTCACTTCCTGCGAGGGCTAGGGAAGACGATGTCATAAATGTGGCCACAGCTGCCCACCCAAGTGCCCCAGTCTTTAAGTGACCCCCTTTCTCATTCCTTCTGAACCTCAGTTATTCCTCATTTGTTACGGATTAATTTATGGGGCACTCTCATGCTCAGCAAGCACCCAGCTAAGCACTGGACAAGTGTGGCGCCCCCTAGAGTTTTTATTTAGACCGCCGGTTATGTTTTCCCCTCGCCTCAGCTCTCCCATTTTAAAATGTCTGTTTTAATTGGAATTTCCCCCAAATCAATACTTCCAGCTCCAACCCCCCCCCCCCCAGCATGATTCGTCTATGGCCCAAAGGCCAATGACAGCTGGATATCCCACAGACTTCTGTAAGTGATCCTCCAGTGGATCCACCATCTCTGCCCTCACCCAAAGGGCCCCTCCTCCAGGATTTCTATCACCCTGAATAGCACCACTGTCTGCCCTATGTCTCCTTCTGGGAACAGCCATCACTCAGTTTCCTTGTGGACCAGCTGTGACTGAGGGGCTAGCAGTGTCTTTCCGCCTGGGATAGAGAAAAATAATTTTCTAACGCCAGCTGCAAGTGCAAGATCGATTTGTGGGTGAAGCAGAGGTGGAGCATCACCATCGACGTGGACTCTAAATGCAATCTGTCCACCTTGGTTCTAGTAAAACTGAGGCTGGGGAGGGGCTGGGAGCAGGACAACAATTCCACAGGTTCTAGTGAACAGGTTTTACTTCGTGGGTTCTACCATGGCTAGAAAAGCGTAGTGTTAGAATGCAAATTTGCTTCTCTCTCTCTCTCTCTCTCTCTCTCTCTCTCTCTCTCTCTCTCTCTCTCTCTCTCTCTCTCTCTCTCTCTCTCTCTCTCACACACACACACACACACACACACACACACGCACACCTCTTTTCTGTCTCTGTTTCCAGCTTCCTCTGCTCAAAATGCCCTCCCTCTCACAGTCCATAATCACGATCACTTCTCGTGATTAATGCCCAAATGCCTGTCTCACCTCCTGGGAGCTTCTTATGAAGCCCCCAGTGAGTCACCTGCCATCCTCTAACGCGGAGGTGTGTCTAGCGTGGTTTGTTTACATGTGTGTTTGGGGTCTCCCTATCACCCTATCTCTTTGAGACCTGACAAGGAGCCCTAACCCCAGGAAAGCCAAAGCAGAGACTGGCGGACTCCAGCCAGGGGGCCAGTACCACGCCCTGGAGAGCCCCCTCCCCTCCCCCTCCCCCAACGGACAGGCTGGAGATACCGGGGCAGGAGGGAGGCCTACCCAGGTCCCGGGGGCTCTCCTCCCAGCGCTCATCCCGAAGCCCACCACCTCCGACGCCTCCACTGCCGAACCGCTCAATTTACAACCGCCAGGGCGCAGCGGGAGACCCGAGACTCAGGGGAGGAGGAACCACCGCGCGCAGCCCAAAGCGCGCGATCGCTACCGGCCTCCCGCGCCCTCTTAGGGGACCAGAAACCCATCCCGGGGGAGGCCGATAGGAACCCCGAGTCCACAGCCCGCAACCCCGTGGGACACCGCCTCCAGGTACCCCCTCCCGCGCGCCTCCCTACCTGGCTGGCTTTGTGGAACTGCTTTTTGAGCCCGGCCACCGACATCGCGGCGGCGCCCAGCCCGGAGGTGGTCTCGGGGCTCCGTCGGGCCACGCGGCCGCGACGCTGAGCGGAGCGGGCACCCCGGGCGGTCCCCGCGCGCCCCACGGCCACGGCCACCGCCACGGCGCTGTCACACTGGCACGCGCGCGCGCGCAGATAGCAACACCGCGTTTTGAGGTTATGGCGCAGCCCATTGGCCGAGCCTTGGAGGTATGCAAATGAAGCCACTGGGACCGCCCACGCTTCGTTGTTGCTTGGCGACCCGGAGCGCTCCAGCCGGGAAAGGGACTGGTGGAAGGGCTGGCCGGTGGGATGTCCAGGAGAAAATGCGGTGAGCGTCTCTGGATTTCTTTAGGCCAGTATGGGGTGCAGCTGGCTCTGAGACAGTTCTGGACCCGAAGTCCTCTCTACATTCTGGGACTTGATGTGAAACCTGATTTCACTCACTGGCAGAAACATCATACACACACAGCCCTGTTCTGTGAGGAAGGAACGCTGTTATGCGCATCTCAAGAAGAGAAACATAAACACTGAGATTTGGTTAGGTGGCAGGAAGCCTGTTGTGGGAAGTTAGATGTGTGCTTTAGGCTCAGTTTGCCTGAGCAACTGAGGATCCCTGGGAGGGAGTTACCTGGTGGTTTACCAATAAACTCAGACTAGTCTTACCGATAAGCAGAGCCTCTTATCAGCTACGCCACTGCCAAGAAGCCAGAAACAGGGTCTTTCATCCCACGCCTTAGCAGAGAGTTCATGAGACTGGTCTCCAGGTGTGTCCATTAAACGAGGCCTTTTCACAGGATCTAGAAGTCCTTGGAACAGTGGGTGCCCAGCCATGGACGCATCAATTCTTGTGCCACCACCACGTCTATCTTCCTTGAACCTGGCCTTTCAAAGGCCCTATGGCTAATGCCTGAAATCCTCTTTAGCAATGCTTCACATTGAAACAGACAATTCAACTTTCAGTCTCTACCTAAATATATATATATATATATATACATATATATATATATATATATATATATATATATATATATCACTCTATGGGCCCTCCCCAAATCTGGTCTAGGGTTACAAGCACCACACTTGTCTTAAACACTTGTGGTTCAAACCTGTGTCCTGGCTTCTACTCGGCTCCATCGTTTGTCCATTTTTAGCTCCCTGCCTGTGTCTTCAGAGCTTTGCATTACTTTGGCGGGGTGAGTATCTCCAGTTCTCTGTGCCTAGGTTAGCTCACAATGGCTGGGAAAGTCTTCAGGAAATAGTGTTCATTCTTTGATATGGGAGATGTGGGCATCTTCTTAATGAGCATCTTGAGGCCAGGTTAATAAGTGTGACTCAATACTCTGCACCTAGCTGGTCAAGGGCTAGCTGACACCAGACAGTGGTAGATGGTGTGATGGTGGTGACCCTGGGTCATAATAGCACAAGGAAGATGACCAGTCACTACTGTCCCAGCCCCACAAGCCAGGTTCTGGGAAAGATGGACCTCCCTCGTCCTGAACCAGTCTATGGCTGTTTAGACACTCCGCTGCTGACCTCTTCTGCACCCAAGAGGAATCTAAATAGCAAAGGCTCAACTTGTGCTCTCCTCCAAGGAATCAGATTCTTTTCAAAGCTAGTGGTTGGCATTTTCTCATGGCTGGTAGTTTTATCAGGATTGTGAGGGGTTTGTTTCATTTTGTTCTGTTTTGAGGGGAAAGTCACAGTGTGAAGTGAAGGTGCAGATGCAGAGGGAGCCATGAAGCATGGGGCAGCTGGTCACACAGTGTCTGCAGTCTGGAAGCAGAGAATAGAACACTGGGGCTCGACTCAGAGCTACTTTATCCCTTTTTGTTGGGTTTAGACTCCGGGCATGAGATAGAAGCATCCTATGAAGTGGGGGCACTTTTCCTCCTCCATTAGAGCACTCTGAAAACTCTCTCGTGGACACATCAAGAAGTGTATGTCCTACAAGTCCAAATCCTGTCAAGCAGACAATGAGAATATACCATTGCAATAAGTATATTTGAGTGTCCCTCTGTGGTCAAGTTTAGTATTCTATCTCTTGTATTTATTCAAATACACAATTGTAGATAGTTTCTCATAAGTTTTAAACTTCAGGATTTTTAATTCTTTTTTTTCTTCATTTACTATTTTTCTATTTAAAAATGTCTTTTTATCCATGTATCCCCCAGCTCCCCCTCCCTTCCCTCCTCCCAGTCCCTACCAATCAGCCTTCAGCCTCCCCCTCCATATCCTCCCTATCCACTCCCCCCAAAGGGCAGATGTTCCAAGATGGGTCAGCTCAACATGGCACATCCACCCCAGGCAAGTCAGATTTCCTCATCCCAAAGTCAAGACTGGGTTAGGTGTTCCTCTGTAGGGAATGGGCTCCAAGGTGCCAGCCCATGCACAGGAACACAGTCTGATCCCACCCCCTCAAGGCTCACATACTGCCCATGCCAATCGACAGTTGCCTACCCTTGAAGGGCCTAGTTCCTTTTCCTGATGGATCTCCAGTGGCTGTTCGTGATTCAGTAAGCTCCACTGAATTCCAGCCAGCCATCACTGTGGAGATTGTCCTCATAATCCCTATCCCCTTGCTTATACACTCTCCTCCCCACTCTCAGCTGGACCAGAAGCTTGGACCAGTGTTCAGCCATGATCTCTGCCTCCCCCTCTATTCTTTGTTGGATGTAGGTTCTGTGATGACACTTAGGGTGATTATAGAGGAAGTCCCATTTAGGCACCCTCTCCACTATTGGTTGGAGACCTAGCCAAGGACATCCTGTGAGTTCTTGAAGGGTTCCCTAGTACCTGGTCTCTTTCCAATGACATTGACTTCCTCTATCAAGATATCCATCTCTTTTTTTTTAACTCCCTCTTTGTTGCTCCTCTCAGTCAACCATCTCCTTCTTTCATGATTTGTTCCCACCTCTTTTTGGTTGCAGCCCGTTATGACCCCAACTTGCAAAGGTGATCTTCTCTATTTTCTCTTCTTAGGGGTATCTCTGGATGTCTCTCTTCATTTCCTTCTGATCCCAAGTTGTTTAGGGATTGTGGTTTGCAGCTTGGTTATTCTAAGCTTTTTGTCTAAAATCCACTTATGAGTACATCCCATGCCTCTCCTTTGGGTTTGTGATACCTCACTCAGGAGGATATTCTCCAAATCATCCATTTGCCTGAAATTTTTAGGATGTCATTTTTTTTCTGCTGAGTAGTGTTCCATTGTGTAGATGTACCACAGTTTGTTAATCCAGTCTTCAGTTGAGGGGTATCTAGGTTGTTTCCAGGTTCTTGCTATTACTGATAATGCGGCTATGAACATAGTTGAGCTAATGCCTTTAGGGAATGAATGTGCATCCTTTGGGTATATGCCCAGTAGTGGTATTGCTGGATCCTTGGGGAGATTGATTCCCAGTTTTCTGAGGAACGGCCATACTGCATTCCAGAGTGGCTATACAAGTTTACACTCCCACCAACTATGGAGAAGTGTTCCCCTTGCTCCCCATACTCTCCAGGACAGGCTGTCATCTGTGTTTTTGATCTTAGCCATTCTGACAAGTGTATGGTGGTATCTCAATGTTATTTTGATTTGCATTTCTCTTATGGCTAAAGATGTTGGGCAATTTTTTAAGTGCCTTTTAGCCATTTGTAATTTTTCTGTTGAGAATTCTCTTTTTAGCTCTGAACCCCATTTTTTAATTGGTTATTTAGGTTTGGGGGCTCTAGATTCTGAGTTCTCTATATATTTTAGAGATCAGTCCTCTGTCGGATGTAAGGTTGGTGAATATCTTTTCCCATGCTGTAGGCTGTCGTTTTGTCTTATTGACTGTGTCCTTTGCCTTACAGAAGCTTCTCAGTTTCAGGAGGTCCACTTGTTGTTCTTAGCGTCTGTGCTACTGGTGTTACATTTAGGAAGTGGTCACCTGTGCCAGTGCATTGGAGGGTATTTCCCACTTTCTTTTCTGTCAAGTTCAGTGTAGCTGGGTTTATGGCGAGGTCTTTGATTCACTTGGATTTGAGTTTTGTGCAGGGTGATAGGTTTGGATCTATTTGCATTCTTCTATCCAATTATGCCAACACCATTTGTTGAAGATACTTTTTACCATTGAATTTTTTGGTCTCTGTCAGAAATCAGGTGTTCATAGGTGTGTGGGTTAACGTTGGAGTCTTTGATTTGATTCCACTGATCCACAAGTCTATTTTTATGCCAGTACCAGGCTGTTTTTATTACTATAGCTCTATAGTATAGCTTGGGGTCAGGGATGGTATTTCCTCCTGAAGTTCTTTTATTGAGCATGATTGTTTTGGCTATCCTGTGTTTCCTGTTATTCCATATGAAGCTGAGTATTGTTCTTTCAAGGTCAAAAAAAATGTGTTTGGATTTTGGTAGGGATTGCACTGAATCTGTAGATTGCTTTTGGTAAAATTACCATTTTTACTATGTTGATCCTACCTGTTCAGGAGCATGGGAGATCTTTCCATTTTCTGATATCCTCTTTAATTTCTTTCTTCAATAACTTAAAGTTTTTGCCAAAGAGGTCTGATGCTTCTTTGCTTAGAGTTATGCCAAGATATTTAATGTTATTTGCAGCTATTATAAAGTGTGATGTTTCCCTTATTTCTTTTTCAGCCCTTTCATCCTTAGCATATAGAAGGGCTGTTGATTAATTTTTTTTAGTTAATCTTGTACCCTGCTACATTGCTGAATGTGTTTATCACCTGTAGGAGTTCCCTGATAGAATTGGGGGGGGGGTTCACTTATGTATACAATCATATCATCTGCAAATAGAGATATTTTGACTTCTTTTCCAATTTGTATCCCCTTAATCTCCTTTTGTTCACTTTTTGCTTTAGCTAAAACATCAAGAACTATATTGAATAGATCAGGAGACAGAGGACAGCTTTGTCTTGTTCCTGATTTTAGTGGGATTGCTTTGAGTGTTTCTCCATTTAGTTTGGTGTTGACTGTAGGCTTGCTGTATATCTCCTTTGTTGTATTTAAGTGTTTTCCATCTTTTCCTGATCTCTCTATGACTTTTATCATGACGGAGTGTTGATTTTGTCAAAGACTTTTTCAGCATCTAAGGTGATGATCATATGGTTTTTTTTTTTTTCTTTCAGTTTGTTTATATGATGGATAAGATGACTGTCAAGCCCATCCTCACTCGTGAGGAATGACGCAACACCAGGCTCTTCTTTCAGCAGTTTATTCAGGAACCTTGAATATGGCTTCTTCTTCTTCTTTTGGGGTACCCACTCCCAGCTAAATACCTTCTGGACTGCCAATCACGGGGTGCCACGTGGGCCATGCCAATAGGTCCGGATACACGGGAGCAAACCAAGAGCTTAGCCTTAGCCAAATAAGGAGTTGTTTATCTCAGAGAGCGCTCACCATCGGGAAGGTGGAAGGCGGAAGCCAGTGCCATCTTTAAGGTGCGGCCATGCAGCTCTCTACAGTTCCCCCTTTTTGTTTTTAATAAAGGAATTAGCAGGTGAGCGCAGAGGTCTACTCTCTGTTGTGCAAGGAACATTATCCCAAGACTCCTTTTGGGGCGTCCCCCTAGGGATTATGGGACTCGTTCAACACCCTTTTTTCACAGAGGTGGGACATTAGGGTGAGAAACCCACATGCAAGCAGACATGCTCTCCTTGAGCCCTCCAAAACATAGCTGAGGTGCTCAACTGCAGTGCACTAGCCTCGCAACCTGCAAAAAACCTTAATCTTTTAAGGCAGCTAGCCAAACACAGGGGGACTGTCCAGTCTTTACGGCTGCAAAGGCTTGGGCAATCATGGCTGCATCCCGGCACTGTCTGGTCCTAATGCAGCAAAGGCACCACAGGCAGTCCTCGGAGACCAGCGCCATCAGGCCAGCTATAGCTCCTAGTCCCGCCCATTCCTTCAGATGATTCATGGCAACAGCGAACCAGGTAGCCAATCCCTCAGCTAGTTCGGCATCCATCCCGGTTGAGTTGACAGTCACAATGGCCACCTGGAGATCTTCCATCAATCTATTGAACCGTCCGGTCCAATTACCTAAAAAATAACTTGACAATTGTTTAGATAGATTTGCAGCACGGGTACTTATCAGGACGAGCGCCAGAATTCTCCTCACAGGGCCTATCATCTTTCCCTTCCTCTGGTTGGACCTTCCTGGTGAGCCGTTCTGGAACCCACACTGGATCTCGCTGATCCTGAGGAAAAACACAGACAGACCCTCGTGCCCAAGTCAGCACGGGATCGGGCCCTCGCCAGAGGCCCATCAGTATGTCCTTCCATTTAACCAGGCCTCTACATGTGCCATGGGAGTCTTGATGTCGGTCTGCAGCAGAGCGCCCAGAGGCATCCAAATTTAAAAAATTAATGGTAAAGAGAGCCAGAGAAAGTCTCTCCTTAGGGGTGCGGCCGTGGCCTATTCCCCCTTTTTGTTTTTGTAAACATTCTTCTAATGTGCGGTGGGCTCGCTCAACAATGCCCTGTCCTTGGGGGTGTATGGCAGGCCATGAAAGAGTTGCACCTCCATCTGGCGGCAAAAGGAGGAAAATTGCTGGCCTGTATAAGCAGGCCCGTTATCAGTTTTAAGTTGTAGCGGTTTGCCCCAAGATGCCCAAGCCTCTAGGCAGTGGGTGATAATATTGCGGGACTTTTCTCTAGTCATGGCTGTAGCATGCATGACTCCTGAACATGTGTCGACTGACACATGCACATATTTAAGATTGCCAAACTCTGAAATGTGGGTAACATCCGTTTGCCATACCTTTAAGGGAAGTAAGCCTCGAGGATTCACCCCAACGCTGGGGGGGGGGGGCAAAATGGACAACACATTGTGGACAATTAAGAACAGTCTGCCTGGCATCTGCACAGGAGAGAGAAAATTTTTGCTGTAATGCTTTGGAATTCACATGGAAAGAGTCATGACATTCTCTGGCCCGATCTAGTGAAGAGCCTAGAAATACCCAGTCCTTTCGGGTATAGGCATCTACCTTGGCATTGCCTTCACTCAGGGGCCCAGGCAATCCTGTATGAGCTCTAATATGTTGAGGGAAAAAACATGAGGTCCTAGCTTGAATCAAGGACTGTAGTTGTTGAAACAATACACAGACCGGGCTAGACCGCTTAATGGGGCCAGCAGCTTCTAACACCTTAAAGAGCATTTATAACATACAGAATCTGAAATTATATTAAAGAAAAATGGGCAACTCTTAAAAACCTCTACAACTATCTGGAGTTTAACTATCTGTGGTGCCCCAGGGGAAAACTGATATTGAACAGGTGGCTGGGTCTCAATCATATAAACTCCGCATCCGGTTTTGGATCTGTCTGTGAACACATTGACAGCTCCCGGGATAGGCTGAGAGGCTGTCACTTTAGGAAAAACTACTGGATGCTCCTTAAAAAAGGTCATAAGTGGATGTTGGGGGTAATGATTATCAATCTCTCCATCAAAACTACATCTGAGCACTGCCCAATCATCAATGGTAGCACATAATGTGGAAACCTGAGCAGCAGTGTAAGGTACAATTATAGAGGTAGGAGTGATCCCAAAAAACTGGATAGTTTGCTGTATTCCACACAAAGCTAAGGCGGCCACAGCAGCAGGATAATATTCAACAGATTTAGCTGGTGAAACCTTTGGATGTATCCACAACACCGGCCCCTCCTGCCACAACAATCCTGTAGGCTGGCAAAGGGTCGGGAGCATACACAAGATAACCTTTTCTATATCTTGTATCCTATACAGGAAGGTGTCCTGCAGCCGCTTCTCTACCAAATTTAGGGCTGCTCTTGCTTGTGCATCTAGCTGTCTGGGGGAATCTAGGGCTGAATCGCCTTGTAAAACATCATAAAGGGGTTTTAATTCATAATTATCCAATTTTAAAAATCTTCGAACCCAATTAATATCGCCCAATAACTTTTGAAAATCATTTAAAGTACATAGCTTATCTTTCCCCAATTCTAGTTTTTGTGGGCTCACCTTATCAGGAGTAATCCTAGCTCCCAAATACTCTACAACTCTATCCAATTGGACTTTCTTAGAGGCGATAGTCAGCCCCCCTCTTCTGAGTACCTCCCAGCTCTCTGCATACCTTTATCCAAGCCTCCAGCCCCTTGCTCTTGTATGGAGTGATAGCGGCTCGACACTCCTTGGTGCACTGTTTGTACTCTGGCAACAAAATCAGAGAAAGGCTCCATAGGGCCTTGCAAAATCTTAGTGAGGTTGCCACTCACCTCTCCCTTATTAGGTAGAGCTTTTCATGCTTTTATGCCAATATCGTTGATTTGCTCATAAACTTGTACCGGATAGCCAGTCTGCTGGTTAGAAAAACGCCCTTGGCCGAGCAGCATATCTCTGTCCCAAGCATTCTGACCTGCAGCATGATTAGCTGCGGCTTCTTCATTAGCAAATTCGATTAAGAATGCTCTCCAATCTAGGTATTGGCCAGGGCTTAGGCAAGCCCGGGCAAGCCTGCCCCAATCAGCAGGGTTCATACAGTGTCTGTTCAAAGCTTCTACCTGAGCTATAGTAAAGGGAGCTGTAATGCCATAAGTTCTGATTCGGCCAGGGACTTGATGACTTTAAAGTCCAGGGGATCGTGATACCGATTCCCCTGTGCATCCTGGAACACAGGAAAAGCTACGGGGAGCTCCGCTCTCACTGTCCTCCACACTTCTGGGTTGAATGAACGTCCCCTTCCACCATCCGAGGACGAAGGTAAAGCGGAGGAAGCTGTTCTACACTTGGCAGGGGCAACATGGAGCCTCCTCCAGGAAACTTTCTAGGGTTTTCTTTTTTAATTTTAAACGTTTTGAATGAAGTAGCTCCTGTAGAGCCAAAAAAATTGGGTGCGAAGGAGAAGCGCCCATAGCAAAATCCTTTTCTCTTTCACTTTTGAACTCGCTCGTCAGCGATATCCCGCTCTCTCTTTATCTACCGAGAAGAGCAAATTGTCGTCGCCCCCCCCCCCCCCCCCCCCCCCGCTTTTATCGCGGACCCTCAACTTACCTGAGGACTATCCGGTGCACCCCCTGACCACTGAAAGTTCTGGGCCTTTGTTGACCGTATGGCGAAAACACGTTGTCCCGGTACGGGCCACCACTTGTCACACCCATCCTAGCCCACAAGGAATGAAGCAACACCAGGCTCTTCTTTCAGCAGTTTATTCAGGAACCTTGAACATGGCTTCTTCTTCTTTTGGGGTATCCGCTCCCAGCTAAATACCTTCTGGATTGCCAATCACGGGGCGCCACGTGGGCCATGCCAATAGGTCCAGATACACGGAAGCAAACCAAGAGCTTAGCCTTAGCCAAATAAGGAGTTGTTTATCTCAGAGAGCACTCACCATGGGGAAGGTGGAAGGCAGAAGCCAGCGCCATCTTTAAGGTGCAGCCACGCAGCTCTCTACAGATGACATTCACAGTTTTTTTGTATGTGGAACCATCCCTGCATCTCTGGAATGAAGCCTACTTGATCATGTTGGATGATTTTTTTTTTTTTATATGTTGTTGAATTCAGTTTGGCAGAATGTATTGAATATTTGTACATCAACATTCATGAGGGAGATTGGTCTGTAATTCTTTTTCTTTGTTGCATCTTTGAGTGGCACTGGAATCAGGGTGATTGTGGCCTCATAAAAAGTTTGGCAATGTTCCTTCAGTTTCTACTTTATAGAACAGTTTGAGGAGTATTGGTATTAGTTCTTCTTTGAATGTCTGGTAGAGTTCTGCACCGAATCCATCTGGTCCTTGGGTTTTTTTACTTGGAAGACTTTTAATAACAGTTTCAATTTCTTTTGGGCTTATAGGTCTGTTAAGGTCTTTAATCGGATCTTTATTTAATTTTGGTAAGTGGTACCTGTCAAGAAAGCTGTCCATTTCTTTTAGGTTTTCCATTTTAGTGGAGTATAGGTTTTCAAAGTATGACCTGATAGTTCTCTGGATTTCTTGGGTGTCTGTTGTTATGTCCCCCTTTTCATTTCTGATTCTGTTAATTTGGATTCTCTCTCTGCTTCTTGATTAGTTTGGATAAGGGTTTATCTATCTTGTTGACTTTCTCAAAGAACCAACTCTTTGATTCATTGATTCTTTGTATTGTTCTCTTGGTTTCTATTGTATTGATTTCAGCCCTAAGTTTGATTATTTCCTGCCGTCTACTCCTTCTAGGTGAGTTTGCTTCAGATTGTTCTAAAGCCTTCAGCTGTGCTGTTAGGTCTTTTGTGTGAGATTTTTCTAGGTTTTTCATACAGGCATTTAGTGCTATAAATTTTCCTCTTAGCACTGCTTTCATTGTGTCCCATAAGTTTGGGTATATTGTGTATTCATTTTCATTAAATTCTAGGAAGTTTTTGATTTCTTTTTAAACTTCTTCCTTGACCCAGAGGTGGTTCATTGAGAGATGTTCAATTTCCATGAGTTTGTAGACTTTCTGTGATTTTTGTTGTTGTTGAACTCTAACTTTAGAACATGGTGGTCTGGTATGATACAAGGAGTTATTCCCGTTTTTTTGTATCATTGATATTTTCTTTATGACCAAGTATGTGGTCAATTTTAGAGAAAGTTCCATGGGGTGCTGAGAAACATGTATATTCCTTTGTGTTTGGGGGAAGGTTCTTTGTATATCTATTAAGCCCATTTGGGTCATAACATGTCAGATCCCTTATTTCTCTGTTGAGTTTCAGTCTGGTTGAACTATCCAAGGGTAAAAGTGGGGTACTGAAGTCTTTCACTATTAGTGTGTAGTGTTTGATGTGAGGTTTAAGCTTTAGTAGTGTTTCTTTTACAAATGTAGGTGCCCTTGTGTTGGGGGCATAAATATTCAGGATTGAGACTTCATCTTGGTAGATTTTTTTCCTGAGATGAATAAGTAGTTTTCATGCTTGTCTCTTTTGAGTAATTTTAGTGTGAAGTCTATTTTTTTAGATATTAGGATACCTATATGAGCTTGATTCTTAGGACCATTTGATTGGAAAGTCTTTTCCCAACCCTTCACTCTGAGCCTGTGCCTGTCTTTGAAGTTGAAGTGTGTTTCTTGTATGCAGCAGAAGGATGGCTTCTGTTTATGTATCCATTGTGATAGGATGTGTCTTTTTATAGATGGATTGAGTCCATTGATATTAAGGAATATTAATGACCAATGATTGTTATTTCCTATTATTTTTGGTGGTAGCATATGTGTATTTCCCTTCTTTGGGCTTTTCTTCTGAGGGATTATCAATTGTTTGTTGTTTCGTGGATGTAGCTGGTTCCTTAGGTTGGAGTTTTCCCTCTAGTGCTTTTTTTCTGTAGAGCTGAATTTGTGGATAGGTATTGCTTAAATCTAGTTTTGTCGTGAAATACATTGTTTACTCCATCTATGGTGATTGATATTTTTTCTGAGTATAGTATCCGGGTTAGCAGCCATGCTCTTTTAGTGTCTGTATAACATCTGACCAGGACCTTCTTGCTTTCATTGTTTCCATTGAATAGTCAGATGTTATTCTGATGGGTCTGCCTTTATAGATAATTTGGACTTTTTCCTTTGCAGCTCTTAGTATTTTTTCTTTGTTCTGTAGGTTTAGTGGTTTGATTATTATGTGGCAAGCAGACTTTTTTTGGGGAGTCTTGTCTATTTGGTGTTCTATAAGCTTTTTGTATCTTTATGGACATTTCCTTCTTTAGGTTGGGAAAGTTTTATTCTATGATGTTGTTGAATATATTTTCTGTGCCTTTGAGCTGGTATTCTTCTCCTTCGATTCTCAGGTTTGGTCTTTTCATGGTGTCCTAGATTTTTTGGACATTTTGTGTTATGACTTTTTTGGTTTTAGTGTTTTCTTTAACTAATGTATCTATTTCCGCTATTGAATCTTCCACTCCATAGATTCTCTCTTCCATCTCCTGCATTCTATTGGTTATGCTGCATCTGTGGTTCCGATTTCTTCAGGTTCTCTATTTCCAGTTTCCCCTCAGTTTGAGCCTTCTTTGTTGCTTCTATTTCAATTTTAATTCCTGGAATGTTTGCTCTGTGTGAAAGTAGAACCTGACACTGATTTTCACATCTCTTGATTAACATAACCATTTCCAGTTCCATTCACATTTCTGAAAACAGCACCACTTGCATGGGGGGGGGTTGTGTTTCTTTTTTGCTTTTTACTCATTGGGGGATCTGCCACCCAGCTCCCAATTACACAGAGGCTTATTACTTACATTCCTGGCTTTAGCTTGGCTTGTTTCTAGCCAGTTTTTTTTTTTTTTAACTTAAATTATCCCCTCTACCTTTTGCCTCTGGGCTTTTGTCTTTCTGTATTCTATATACCTTTCTTTACTTTTTACTCCATGGCTGGCTGTGTAGCTGGGTTGCTGGCCCGAGACATCCTTCTTGCCTTCTTTTGTCCTCCTATTTATTCTCCCCACCTGCCATCCCTGCCTGTCTTTTCTCCTGCCTAGCTATTAGCCAGACAGCTCTTTATTAGACCACCAGGTGACTTAGACAGGCAAAGTAACACAGCTTCACAGAGTTAAACAAATGCAACATAAAGGATGCAGCACATCTCTGCATCACTAAACAAATATCCCACAGCATAAATGAATGGAACACACCTTTAACTATATTCTACAATGGTTTTGCTCTTTACATCATGTATTCTACATCTTATGTGTATGATTAGTGTATGATTCTTATAGGAGTTGGGAGCACCCATAAGATGATGAAATGTGGACACTAAACACTGTGTTCACAATGTTCTAGACAGACAGGGGCATTGCTGGAAACTGGACCAAAGGGTATTCACATTCTGAAGACTCTATATTTTACCACATCCTGAAAATATAAGTGAGGCTGAATTCAAAAGTAATGAACTAAACTATTTGGTGGAGTAAGTTTCAAAGCTCGATGGCCTTCAGGCTGTGTCATAGGTATTTCCAGTTACATTTGGTCAGGTTGATAGACTTGGTAGAAAAAAAATTAGTAAGACAGGAAAAAATGTTCAGTTCGGGCAGAGAAAATAGCTCATTAAAGTTTCGCAAAGTATTTATAATTGTTAAAGAGATTAATGGCATTAAAGAAAAGGGGTTGAAGAGATGTCTCAGAAGTTAATTGCTGGGGTCATGGGTTCAGTTCCCAACACCCACATCAGCCAGCTCACAACCACCTATAACTCTAGTTCCAGGGCATCTGACACCCTCTTCTGACCTGGAAGGACTCCTGCATGCACATAATGCATAAATTCACACAAACAAGCATGTGACATGATTAATAATTAGTTTTTAAATAAGACAAACATGTTACCCCAGCCCAGTGGTTCTCAACCTTCCTAATGCTTTGATCCTTTGACACATTCCTTGTTGTGGTCTATGTTGTGTCCTATGTTGTAACCACCAACCATAAAAGTTTTTTGTTGCTACTTTACAACTGTAATTTCGCCATGTTGTGAATGTAATTAAATATCTAACGTGCAGGATATCTGTTATACAACTCCCAAGGGAGCTGAGGCCCACAGGTTGAGAACCATTGCCCTAGAACAAGAGGGAAAGTTCTTGGAGGATATTTAGGAATTGCTGAGATCTCATGTATCAGAGCAGCTAGAGTGGAAAATTGAAAGCACACTGGAAAAATTTTTTTTTTTTAAAAAAAAAAGGAAAGTAAAGAGATGAAGAGGGAGGGAGGGAAGGAGGAAGGGAGGGAGGGAGGGAGGGAGGGAGGGAGAGACACCACAGAGTGTTACTCACATAGAGTATACCTTCAGATTCATCAGAGGTAACTGCAACCATGGTCCAAGGACCTCAGTACTGCTCAAGCCAGTGGCAAAGCATGGCATCACCTACAGGGTGGTGGTTTGGGTTTATGCAGAATTCAACAGATACAGGTTCATGAAGGCGTCCACGAAGACCCATGAGAAAAGCTTGTAAGGTCAGACAATATATAGTCATTTTTCCTGAAAGAAGTCCAAGAAAAAGTTTGTCTGAAGCTATGTGGTTGAAACCTAAGTTGGAATAGAGACCCCGGGATGCTGGAGATGCCAGGAATGTGGGGCATCTGTTGAAGAAAAAGACAGGTACCAAGTGGATGTAGAAGAGAGAGAATGCACATGCTGTAGAGGCCAAGGTCATGAAGAAGGCCCTGCCCCAAGCCCTTTGGAGTCCACAATACAATGCCGTGTGCTCCAGGTGCTGGATATGTGCCCTGGGATTTAACATCTGTCCTGCTGAAATTCAGTCTTTCTTAGTCCATGCCATCCTTCTGGTCCTGCCCTTTGGAATGGGAATGTTTAAGCCACTGTATATTGGTAAAGTGTAGTTTTCTATTTTATAGGGGGTAGTGGGTAAGTGATTACCTTGATTTTGAATAGAGATCTTGAGTAACATTGGAACTTCTAAGGCTATGGAAACAAGGTTTGACTAAATGAATTTTGCATTATATATTGCTCTTAAGACTTTGGGAGCCAACACTGCAATGTTATGATTTGAATCTGACAGGCCATGGAACCATTAAGAGGTAAAGCTTAGATGGAAAAGGTGGGTCGCTGGGTGTGGTTATAGCCTGGCCTTTAGTCCCAGACACAGTCTCTGCTTCTGCCATGACCCAGCTTTGTGCCACACTCTCCCCACCACGAAGGACCAATGCCATGAAAACACAAACCAGTATAATTTTTCCTCCTTTCAATAGTTTCTGTCAGGCATTGTAGTCACAGACATTTGAAAGCAGCTAAAACAGTACATTAGTGTTAGTTTCTTGGGTAACTGCTGAACTGATTCCTGCAGTTGCTGGATCGGGTGTGGGGTACAGGGCTCCTTTCCCCCACATTCTTCCCAAGATTTTCTGCTTGTTTCCTTGACACCTAAAGGTGCTGGATACATTTCCAGGTATTCATTGGTCATTTGTGCTTCATTTGGAAAGTGTCATTTAGTTCATTTGCCCCCCCCCTTTTTTGGTTCAGATTACCAATTCTTTTCATGTTGAAATTTTGAGCTCTTCACATATTTTAGATTGGAATCCCTTGTCAACTAAAAGATTTGCTCTCATGTTGCATGCTGGTCCTTTTTGCAGATTGTTTGCTGTACAGAAAGCCTTTGCCTTTTCATTTGGTATCATTACATTTCTTAATTCTTGTTATTACTAACTGGGCGATTGGAGCCTTGATCAGAATTTTGTTGCCAATGCATAAACAGACGTTTTTCCCCTATGCTTTCTTCTAGTAGTTTCAAAGGCTCAGACCTTACACCTAGGTCTTTGACCTTTTTTGAGAGGATTTTTTAAAAATTGTTATTTATGTATGTGCTATGTATGCATGGGGTGTGCACTCCTGTTTGCATGTGTGAAGCACACATTTGTGCAGGCACACATGTGTCTGAAAGCCCAAAATCAATGTCTGTTTTTACTCCCCCACCTTATTAGTTGGGGCCAGGTCTCTAACTAAACCAGAGTTTGCCAATTCTGGTTCATCTAGCTAACTAGTGTGTCCCAGGATCCCAGCTCTGCCTCTGAGACTGGGGTCACAGGTGGCTGCCAGGCTTGCCCCATGTTTACGTGAATGCTGGAGATCTGAACTTCCGCTCTCTCACGTAGAGAGAAAGTGGGTTCTCTATTGAACTACCCCAGCTCTGCAGTTAAGTTTCATACAAGGATGTATTGGGATTTTTGCCACTGAGACAAATACCTTCCTGAAAGAACTTGAGGAAAGGGTTATTTTGGCTCACATTTTCTGTGAGTTCAGGCTGTGGTTGGCTAGCTCTGGAAGTTTGAAGGCAGGGCGAGCATAATGGTGGCAGCAGGGCACATGGAGGAAGTCATGGCTCATCTTCACAGAAGACAGTAAGCAAAGAGTGAGAGGCCCATCAACCCTCAAAAGCCAATTCCTCTGCTCACCTATATCCTCCACGCCTGTCTCCAGAAGCCTCTGCTGCCTCCCAAAATCAAACTACCTGCTTGGGTACCATAAATTCAACACCATCAGGATTGCTCAGAGTCAAACCATAGCAGGACGCAAGGTAATGTCCAGCTTCAGTTGTCTGCATACAGACATCCCGCTTTAACAGCACCATTTTTAAAAGATGCTATCTTTTCTCTAGCACATATTTTTGTTACCTTTGTGGAGAATTAAATGGATGAGTCTCTGTGGGCTCATGTCTTCTGTCTATTCCATTGGACCCTGGGGCTGTTCATCGCCATGATTTTGATTACTATTACTCCCTATTACAACTTCTAATCAGATACCATGGCACACTCTGTTGGTCCTTACTCAGGTTCGCTTTAGGTATATGGAGTCTTCTGTGCTCCCATGCGAATTTTAGGATTTTCCCCCTAGTTCTGGTAATACTATCATTGAAATTTTTCTGAGGATGGCCTTGACATTGCAGCTGGCCATTCTACCTACTCCGCTGATCCACGAACAAGGGAGGTCTTTGCAGTCACATAACTGTTCTTCAGTGTTCTTTGTGCTTGTCATTACAGAGGTCCTTCGTTGTCTTGGTTATTTTTATTGCTTCCGTTTTGGGAGCTATGGTGATGGAATTGTCTCCCAGTTCCCACTCTGAGTTCATGAACGGTATAGAGAGAAGCTATTGCTTTATCACTCTTTACTCTGCTCCTTTGCTGAAAATTTTGTTAAGTCTAAGAGTCTGTGGGTCTCTGAGGTCTTTTAGGTATAGGATTATGCTATCTCTAAAAAGAATGATTTGATTTCTTCATTTGCTGTCTTGTCCTGGATGAGAAGTCAGGTGTCATATTAAACAAAAGTAAAAAGAGAAAACACCATTTTCATATTTCTGAGCTTCATTTTTCCCTATTTAGTGTAACGTTGGCTGTAGGTCTGTCACACAGCCCTTACCACAGTAGTGGATATGCCTTCTATTCCTAGATTCTCTGTAGTTTTTATTCTGATGGGATGTTGACATTTTTCATTGGTTATTATGAACCTATTGACTTAATAATATGGTTTTGTCCTTGATTATACTTATATGATGTATATTATATATTTGTGTATGTGAAACCAACTTTACATGTTAGGAAAAAACCAAATTTGATCATAGAGTAGAATCTTTATAATGTGCTGCTTTTTACAATTTGTGTGCATGTGTGGAGAGGGTATGTGTGCATATGTATATGTTTATGCATGTGCCTATGGAGGCCAGGAGTCAAGTTCAGGTACCTATTGATCTCTATATTACTTTTAATGTATTTTATTATTGTATGTATTTGAATATTTTGCCTGCATATATTTATTTGCACAATGTGCATTACCAGTACCTATGAAGGTCAGAAAAGAGTTTTGGATCCCTGGGGACTGTAGTCACAGATGGTTGTGAGCCACCATGTTGGTTCTGGGAATCCAACCCAAGTCTCCTACAAGAGCAACAAGTGATCTAAACTTCTGATCTGCCTCTCCAGTCCATCTACCTTACTTTTTGAGACAAGATGTCCTACTGAAGCTGGGCTCCCTTATTGGCGATGGGAACTAACCCCAAAGCCTCAGAGATCCGCTCTCTGTACAACACATCACCACTGCTCCTCTCCAGGGCTGCAATTATAGGCACACACCACCACGCCCACTTCTTACACGAGTGCTTGTGGTCCAAACTGAGGTTTTCAAGTCTGTGCTGCAGTATTTTACTAACTTGGTTATTCTCTTTCATGAGTTTAAATGCATCATGCCAAGCTCTGTGCAATTGAAGATTTTCACTGAGGCAGCTGCTATTATTCTGATTGGTTTGCTCTCTCTCTCTCTCTCTCTCTCTCTCTCTCTCTCTCTCTCTCTCTCTCTCTCTCTCTGTGTGTGTGTGTGTGTGTGTGTGTGTGTGTGTGAATATGTGCATGTAGGTGCACACACATGTGTCCACATCGACAGGCAAGAGTGTGGTATTAGATGGCTTTTCTATTATTTTGCACCTCATTTTTTTTAAGATAAGAACCTTCAGTGAACCTAGAGTTCACCGACAGGCTAGACTAGCTGATCAAAAAGCTCTGGACATCCATCTGTCTCCACATCCACTCCCAGCACTGGAGTTGTAGCATGTGAGAGCATATCTGACCTTTTTACATGTGTTGAGGATCTGAACTCAGGTCCTTGTGATTTTTGCAGCAAACTCATCTTTCAAGCCCTCTGTTTAGTCAGTAACTTCCATTTTGTAACTGTGAATACTTTTTCATGCTACCTCAATTTTCTATATTGTATTTCTATGCTGTAGTTTATATCGCTTTTCAGGTTGCAAACAGTCATTTCCTGTCCCAAGTGCCCAGTCCCAAATAACCAACTCAGAGGCTGAATATGAATTATAAATGTTTGCCAATAGCTCAGGCTTGTTACTAGCTAACTCTTACACTTAAATCAACCCATTTCTACTAATCTGTATGTTGCCAAGTGTCTTGTGGCTTTACCTGTCCTCTAGCATGTCTTGCTTCCTGGCTAGCTTGCCTCTTTTCTGACTCTGACCTCCTCCTCATCATTCACAGTTTGGTGTCCCACCTAACTTTCTGCCCAGCTACAGCCTGTCAGCTTTTTATTAATCAGTGAGAGTAATACATATTCACAGCACAGAAAAGGATTGTTCCACAGCAGAGGTATATAAATAGCTCTTATATTTTGTTTGTATTTTTTATTTTATGTGTATGGATGTTTTGCCGGTGTGCAGGTCTATACATCATGTGCTGGCAGTGCCCGTGGCAGCCAGAAGAGGACATCAAATCCAACCAGACTGTAGTTACGGATGGTTATAAACCATCATGTGAGTCCTGGGAATTTTACCTAGGTCCTCTGGAAGAACAGCCAGTGCTCTTAACCATTGAACCATCTCACCAGCTCCTTTTCTACTTTTGATGAGAACTATTTTAATGAGTAGCCTTTTCTTGAGAGCTCAAACCCCAATAAGACTGGGGACAATAAAAACAGACCATAGTAACTACATCAACACCAAAACAATGCAGATACGCTTAAACAATTACAAACATCTGCTATACCCCGAATAATAACTAAAAATAAAAAGAAATGAATAAATATAAAAGTAATATTAATAAGGTAATTTAAAATGGTACAGGGGACAGCAAGATAGAAATAAGATAGAAATGAAAGGCAGACTATGAGATGGTGCAAGAAAATACAGTATTTCAGATTCAAAGCTGAACTATTAGAGAGAAGAAAAATCCCGAAGTTGAAGAGATGGATTCCCAACTTACCCAGGCCTCTGGCTCCGGTTCCTAGGGCTCTTCATGCTTAGGGTGCAATGTGTGTGTCTTCTTTCTTCTCAGATCCAGTTAAATGAATATTTACATATATCAATGGATCAAATATGGATGTGTGATTATATATATATAAATGTATGTATATATTCAATGGATACACACACACGCACACACATATAAAATAAATTTGATGGTTAATACCATTTATTAACTTGAAGGGATCCAGAATCACCTAGGAAACAAATTTTGGGACAAGCCTGTGAAGAAGTGATTAGAATGGGTTGAGGTGTGAAGACCATCCTAAATGTGGTCAGCACCATCCCATGATTTGGTGTCCTGGGCTGAAGGAATAGAAGAAAGTAAGCTGAGTTGCATCTGCTTTCTGACTGCGGAGGTTCCATGACCAGCCACTTGATATTCCTGCTACCCTGCCACCACGGACTGTACTCTCAGACTATGAGCCAAATCCCCTTCCTTCCTCTCTGAAGCTACAGCATAGGTGGATGTGCACTGCAGAGCTGTAGCCCAAAGCTCTGCTGTCAGGCCCAAGACAAGGTGGGATCAGCTGCCTGTGGGTTCTCTCCAGCCCACCCTGTGGGTGGTTACCTGAGGCACCATAACTATGGCAGCAGATTTGCTGAAGCAATGGTTCTGTGTCCTCTAAATGTCTCTGAACCTCTGAGCTTGAAGAAAGTAGCCAGACCTAAGCAACTGCATTGAGGGGCAGAGAGGATGGTGGGGGGAGTGATTCCTTGGCTCCACCATACCCATCTCTGTGCTAGCTCCTGCAAGAATCCACATAGCTGCTCACCCTGCAAGGGTCACACCATTGATCTGAAAGACTATCCACTTCTCTGCAAAATACATACTGTATTCCTACCATGTAGACTTGTTTCCATGAATTTGTATTGAAGCTACAATTGGGTCCATTGTCCCACTGGCTTAGGGTGCCTTCCTACTAAGCCAGTGGGGGGCTGTTTTATTAATCTGCAGGCATTATTGATGATATTGCCACCAGCAAGGTCAGAATAGAGTGTTCTCTCTCTCTCTCTCTCTCTCTCTCTCTCTCTCTCTCTCTCTCTCTCTCTCTGTGTGTGTGTGTGTGTGTGTGTGTGTGTGTGTGTGTGTTCAAGTGTGCTGGTACAAAGGCCAGAGGTCAACCAGATGTTTCTTTTCAGGTGCCATCCTTATTCTGAGAGTCTCTCGTTGGCCTGGAACCCACTAATAGATGAGACTGGCCAGCCAGAAAGCTCCAAGATTCTTTAGTCTCTAACTTCCAGTATTCAGATAATAACAATTTAAAATTAACAGGTGATAAGAATCAAATTAAAGGTCCCAGTGCAGCTGAGCCATGCCCCCAGCCTCAGGTCAGGCTGTATAGGAATTCCCTTAGATAGCTGTGCATTTCAGCACTTGGGAGCAGGGCAAGCAAAAGACTCTCACTGGGTAGACAGAGATATTGTCTATCGATGCAGTTTTAAGGTACTGGGTTCTGCCTTTGAAGTGTCCAATCTCACCTCCATCCACTGATGGGCTTTCTGCGGCAAGAGTCAGCTGTTCCCTTACATTCCCAAGGCCCCATATTTCTGGGCTCCCCGACTGGCTGTTTTACAGGCCTGTGCCTTTCCATGAGGCCTCATCTCTTTCTGTAGCCACACGCATTTGTGTCAATCACGGCCAGTCAAATGTCTAATGTTTATTCTACCGCCTCCGTTCTTGCCTGTGACTTTTGAGTGTACGCTTTTATTTTGTCTTAGTTGTGTGCTGTTATAAGTCAAAATAAAATTTAATGCTGTTTCGGACAAAGTATTTTAGACTTTTCTGAGTCTTAGCTGTTTCACTCTGAGGGCCAATTGTCTGTTCTATTTTACTAGGTCATTCTTCTGTCACTTAGGTTTCCCTTGCTTTCCTCCTCTTTACTTTGGGAAATGACATATCTGACTGTTAGCCAAAGGGTGGTAAGCACTGGCTGATAAAAATATTTGAGTCCATACCCTCTGTCATAGTAACTAAACATTTTAGGGACTGGAGAGATGGCTCAGTTGGTAAGAGCACTTGTTGCCCTCACAGAGGACCAGAGTTTGGTTCCCAGCACCCACAGTGGACTGCTCACACTACCTGTATTTCTAGTTCCAGGGGATCTGAAGCCCTCTTCTGGCTTCCTTGGGTACCTGCATGCATGTGCATGTACATATATGCAAATATACACACATAAATAAAAAAAATTCAATCTTTTTCTTAAGATTTCTGTGGCTGTAGTGAAGCACCATGACCAAAGCAACTTGGGAAGGAAAGGGTTTATTTGGCTCACACTTCCACATCACAGTCCATCACTGAAGGAAGACAGCACAGGAATTGAAACAGAGCAGGAACCTGGAGGCAGGAGCTGATGAAGAAGCCATGGAGGGGGCTGCTTACTGGCTTGCTCAGCCTGCTTTCTTACAACACCCAGGACCATCAGCCCAGGGATGGTACCATCCACAGTGGGCTGGTCTCTCCCCCACCAATAACTAACTGAAAAAAATGCCCTACAGCCCAATTGTTGGAAGCATTTTCTCCGTGAAGGTTCCCTCCTTTCAGATGATGCTAGCTTGTGTCAAGCTGACATAAAGTAGCCAGTGCTGGGAACCAGAAAAACCTTAGCAGTGGCGATGCCATTCTGGGACCAGCATATTAAGCTTCATTTTCCCTAGAAGACTCCAGATCCAGATGGCCTCCCCTGCTGTTAGCCTAACTAGTTGACTCCGGTCCAGGAATTAGGTAACCTTCCCAGGGTTGAACAATAGCTAAGATTAGATAGGTCTCCATGATAATACATCCTGTTGGCAGAATAGCCTGCAGCTGTGAATTCCTCACCTGCTTAACCTTGCTTACCCTTCCCCTAAAGGACTGTCTGTACTGCTGAGAAGAATAAAGTTGCAGAGCTTGATCAGAACACTGTCTTGCTCTTGTTCTTCCTGTTTCTTGTCCCCTCATTTGTCCACCCCCTTCCTTAGGTCTGCCTTGTTAGACCCTGTGGGCTGGGGCAAGCCAGCATAATCTTTAGAAAGTAAACATCTTATAGGAGCAATGGCATGACTAGAATGCACCAGGTTCTGGGTATCTGGGCCAGGACCAATACAACCTTCTGTTCTGGACCTCAGATTGGAAAGATCCCAGAAGCACCCCCCTCCTCTCAGCCAAAAAGGCCAAAAGACACAGCTTCTTGGGTCTGAAACAACAAACTAACAAGAAAGCTACAGGAGTTGAGGGAATTGGTTTTAAGGCTGAGAGACCTTGACAAAATTTAAAAGAAATTTTGAGATAAAGGAATTGTTAAGTTGTTTTAATTTTAAATAAACATTTCAATATATATATATATTTACTATTCTAAACTACTTAAAGAAAACCTAGCTGGGCTATACTGATATATGACTTATTGGGTAAGGTGTTTGTTGCCATAAATGAGGACCTGAGTTCTACTCCAGAATGCCATACGATGGAAGGAGAGAACTAACACCTACATGTTGTCCTTTCTCCTCCACACACTTGCTATGATACACACACACCACACACACACACACACACCACACACCATATACACCACACACACATACACACACACCACACACACCATATACACCACACACACATACACACACCACACACACCATATACACCTCACACACATACACACACACACATACACACACACACCATATACACCACACACACATACACACACCACACACACCATATACACCTCACACACATACACACACACACCACACACACCATATACACCACACACACCATACACACCACACACACAGGCACACACACACAAATACATGCATCTAAACTTGTTTAAAGAAAAGAAGCCATCAAGAGTGGAAAATTATCTTTGCAATCAGATTCTGCAATCACTCTAGACTTTGTAACCTTTCCTTTTACACTCTCTACTATGAAAAAAAATCAAACAAAACTGTTTTCACCAAGAAGTATGCTTTTTCTTCTTTCTTCTCCTAAATACTGACCGATCTCTACATCTGAGTGCCCCACCTACATTATTTTCATGTGGTAACCTAGCAAAGCAATTATATGTACATAATTAATTACACACAATCATTTTCTATTAATATATGGCTAAAGAATCCACCCCAAAATACTCATCATTTAAGTAATTCTGTCTCTTAAACATATTTTAAATATATTTGTAATATACTGGGTATAGTTCCTTAGTCTGGACTCTGGACTATAAATTAGTATATCACAGTATTTGAATGTTCTAAGTTTAATTCATGTTCTGTATATATATTATGCTCATTTAGAGAAGGAAAGGGGATAAGTAAGGGGACGGGGAAAGAAACATGGATCTCAGCACTCAGGAGACAGAGGTAGGGGAATCTCCGTGAGTTTGAGGCCAGCCTAGTCTATAGAGTGAACTGAATTCCAAGACAGCCACAAGTATACAGTGAGAACCTACTCAAAAAAAGAAAGAAAGAGAGAGAGAGAGAGAGAGAGAGAGAGAGAGAGAGAGAGAGAGAGAGAGAGAGAGAGAGAGAGAGAGAGAACCTCTGGCCTGATAGAAGTGCTGTATTTCTGCTTTTGGCCACAGTGGAAAGTTGAGTTCCAATACTGATATTTTAAATTATCCCTACAATAATAGTTTAATCACGATCTCATGTTTCCAAGGTTTGTCTCATTTTCTTACAAAAAGCTCTCACCTGGTCTTGCTTCTCAGGAGACATCCCAGGTCTTTGATCCACCACCTGCCAAGTGTTTAGCTGACTCAGACCAAGAAGCATTCTCTTCCTGGTCACGTGGCCAACAGCAGCCTAGCTCTGAAACCATGGAGACTTCCAATTCCTTGAACTTTCATACACCATGAGCCCCTTTTTACACAGCTGGGAAAGAAATATGCCTATTAGTGAGGTAACAGAACAGACATGATGAATCAACCCCAGATGTTAGCACAGCAACTGGTCTAGAACTTGAAAGGTCACAACTAGGAACAATATACATATTTTCTTTACTTATTGTCCCATATGAAGTTGAGGAGAAAACCCGTTGATTAGTCAGTGAAATGCCAGAAAGAGTTCTCACCTTAAAAGGTAGAAAAAACACCTGAAGGATTTTAACTCCTCTCAACAGTAAAAGTAAATACATCAGCCTGTAAGTTTAGCCATCTACATATAACTCAGGACCTTTGCCCCTGAACTCTGTAAGTGTTCAAGACTAAGTCTTGGTCCTCCTGTAATTAAAATCGCCTTTGTCCATTAAAGGTGAAATTTTCCACGTCCATGTTGCCCCTGGCAACACTCCCCCCCCCCCCCCATCAAATAGATGCATACAGTTTGTGGTGGGGAGCCTAGCTGATGACGTTTATAAACTGCTGCTGCCATCTGGTGGTAGTCCTGGGAAGTGATGGGAACTACAAGCATTTGGGTGATGGTTTGGAAACGTTTTTGAGATAGGACCGGATGGTTTGCCTTTGTACATGCTGTATAACAGAGGATGATCTTGAACTCCTGATATCCAACCATAGAGCAGGGGATTAGTTGAGTCTTTAACACACTAGCCCCTTAGTTTAACACAGTAGCTCACTTGAATGGTACCGACTGCAAGCGTGTTGCTTCTGAAATATTCAGTCCACACAGTAAGAACTTGGAGGACATAGTCACTAGCCAGATTAGAACAGTAACACATATTTTATGTGAGAAGGGCTGGTCCAGAGGAGAGGCCGCTAGAACCCAGGCTCCATCAGCTGCTCCTGCACCCTGCTCCATCACCTCTTACCTATTTCTCATTTTAGCTCCTCCCTGCTCATTCCTTCCTGCTCTCAATATCCCGACCTTTATTTTACCCGCTTCATACCATGTCCCTTCCTCCAGTCCCACAGCCCCTTTATAGCTTCCTGACATTGTACTCCCAGGTATAAGAACAAAGTGTGAAGCCAGGCTCCACATATGAGGGACCATGATGTGTTTTTGTCTTCTGAGTTTGGGTTACCCAACTCGGTATTTTTCCAGCCTCATCCATTAATCTTCAGATTTCATGATTTCGCTTATCGTTACAACCGAATGACGTTCCACTGTGTGTATATGCTCCATCTTCCTTCTTATTGGTCTCATAGGTGAAGGGGTTGACTCCATTTCCTGGCTATTGTGAATAGAGAGCAGTAAATGTGGGAGTGCAGGCTTCTCTGGAGAAAAATGCAGAAGTCTTTGGGTACATGCCCAGCAGTGGTACAAGCCAGGTCATATGGTACTTCTATTTCCAGGCTTTTGAGAAACATCTAGACTGATTTCCAAAATACCTATACCAGTGTACATTCCCACCAACAATGCTTCTGTTTTCTACATACCCATGTCAGCCAGCATCTGTCATTTGTATTGCTGATGACGGCCATTCCGACTGGGGTGAGGCTGAGATGTGAGATGGAATCTTTAAGGAGTTTTCATCTGCAATTCCCTGGTGACTAAAGAGGTTGAGCACTTCTTCAAAGCATTTAACCACCATTTGTATTTCCTGAGAACCTTCTGACTGGTCCCATGGCCTGTCTTTCTTTATGTTTGGTTTTGATATTCTTGTCATAATATACATTCTCATCTATCTCCCACCCACCAGAATGAACAAATGTTCCTGGGTGGTACTGTCCAGTGGAACTTTCTCTATAGTTGGTGCTGTTCTCTGTATGTCTGGTCCTGCTAACCACTAGCTGACCATGGCTGTTAGTCACATACGTGGTAGGATAGTTGAGACTAAATTTTTTTACATAATCCCAGTCAATTACGTTTAGTCAGCTACACATGGCCAGTGGCTGCTGCTGAAAGTTTAGATCCAGAAGGTCAAAGGGCCAGCATGCTTTATTTACTGAAACATTTGTGTGTGTGTGTGTGTGTGTGTGTGTGTATGATAGGGCTTCTCTATGTAGCCCTGGCTGTCCTGGAACTCACCCTGTAGACCAGGCTAGCCTCAAACTCAGAGAGTCACCTGCCTCTGCCTTCTGAGTGCTGGGATTGGATTAAAGGCACGAAGCACCACTGCCCAGCTTGCAGTGTTCATGATACTAAAGAGTACTGAAGCCCCCAAGCTGCTCGTTAGCTGTAGGTGTTCCGTTAATGAATCCATAAACAACAGGGAAGGAAGTACCGGAGGATACGATTTAATCAGAAGGCAGGGGGTGACAGTTAGGAGAAATGGATAAAATCAAATGGAGTAGAAGGCCCAGCAGCATGAAGTGTCACCATCATGTTGTGTATTCAAGGTGAAGAAAGCAATGGCTCCATGAGTACTAACCCCCATGGAATGATGGAAGTTGACTTTACAGCCTGTGGTTGGTCTAATCCTGTCCTGATGGTCAGCAGCTGAGTGTGGAGTTTCCATAGACACCCCTGGCAAGAAGTTTGGCACATATTATGGAGCTAGGAAACTCCCACCCGAATGTGCGAATGTGCTCCTGACCTTTTTGGAACCCTGGCTCCTTAAGGGCACTACAGAGTTGATAAGAAAGAGCCCACAGCTGTTGTAGGACCCAGGAAAGCATTGTTGAGACACGCTCACTGTCCTTACTATTTACAGTGCAATTGTGCCTCTTGTTTCTAGTCTGCCCTTGGCTGAGCAGGTTCTATCCTTGGAGTCCATCAAGGTTACATGTGTCCTCCTTCCTCTTTCTCTACTCCAGCCCCAAACTGGAACTGAACTCTGGGATGCCAGATTCCATGTACAAAACAGGCGAGGTGAATACATTTAACACAGCCGTTCTCAGAGTTTAAAGGCTGTCCTTTCATAACCATATTTTTGAGTCATTCCCAAATCAGTCAAAAAAGGATGGCATAGACATTCTGTTTTAAGACAAAAACACATGCCAGGCACCGAAGAGTGCTTTTTCTGCTCGCTCCTCTGTGAATCATAGATAAATCCTCCAATTGACATATGTCTTTAGACCCATTGTAAGAAACAAACAAAACTGTGGTTCCTTTCATTCCAGGACTTGGCCATGTTTACAGGTGAAGCAAAAAGCCTTGGCGCCTGTGGTTTAACAGCCCTCCAACTGCATATGCTTTTGTTTTTTAGTTACAAGGGGAAAAAATGTATAGAATATCAATCCCTCAATTGATAGGATTCAGATTGTAGGATTCGGTCCATAGGGGGCAGTAGAGGACCTTGAACTGAAACAGCAGACCCTAATGCTCACTTCTGTGTGGGTGAGTCCAAAGCGGTGCTTGCTTCTCCGGCTTAGCTGTACCTGGGGACCAGTGAGGATGCCAGTTCTGATTCCCTAGGTCCTAAGGCTTGAGGTCCTAAGGCTTGAGCTTCTGCAGTCTTCAACAAGCTCCCAGGTGATGCTGTAGCAGCTGGTTGCTGTCCACAAGTCCTGTAACAGAATAGTGGTGAAGAACAATTCCTTCACAGTCTCACAGAAGTCCAGCTGTAGCTAGTCCAATGCGCATTCGCTGGATGGCTGGAGCTAAAGTCCGGGTCTATCTATCCCTTGGTCATGGTATGCAACTCTCCGTGACCCAGAATCTCTGATGGCAAACTTTAGAGGCTAATATTATCTGCTATCAAGCCAACTGAGCATAGGATTGCAAATATGAATTTGGTGAACTTTGCACAGATAGTACAATGGTGGCTAATGTCAATTTGACAGAATCTAGAATAAGCTGAAAGGTGAGCATCTTAGGGTTTTCATGACTGTGAGGGACACCATGACCGTGGCAACTCATATAAAGAAAGCATTTAATTGGGTGTCTCGCTTACAGTTTCAGAGGTTCAGTCCACTGTCATCATGGTGGGGAGCATGGCAGTGTGCAGGAAGATGTGGTGCTGAAGCTGAGAGCGCTACATCTTGACTCAGAGGCAATGGGAAGTAGACTGATAGTCACACTGAGAGAAGCTTGAGCAAGAGATCTCAGAGCCCACCCCCACACACTTCCTCCAACAGGGCCACACCTCCAAATAGTACGACTCCCTTTGGGGGCCATTTTCTTTCAAACCACCACAGTTGGTCCTCCTAGCATACCCGTGGGGTATTATCTTGATTACAGTAGCCAATGTGTGAAGCTCCACCTTAATTGTGGGAGGGAACCATTACCTGGGCAAAGGCTGTATAAAATGGGGAAAGTTAGCTGAGCACTGGCATTTATTCAAGGCTCTGTTTCCTGGTTGTAGATGTGACATGACAGCTGCCTTGACTCCCCGCCTGGGATGGCCTGTACCTTGAACTGTAAACTCAAATCAACTTTTTCTCCTTTAAGTTCTTTTTCCAGAGTAGCTTATTTCCTCTTCTGACCTCCATGGATAACAACGGACTGGGGGGAGAGGGAGGGGACACTAAGACGGGCTTCTACCCATATTGAATTGATGGTTTAAAGCCACCTCCCATGGCCTTGGTCACGTTGGTCCTCTGGATTACAAGAGCAAATATTCACAGACTGCACCGTGCATGCTCATGGTAACCCTTTGAGATATATGTAACCAAGTCAGGAATAAACTCAGAAATATGCAGTGTGTGTGATTTGAATGTGAAATGTTCCAGTAAACTTATGTGTTTAGATGCTTGACTTCTGTCTTAGGGTTTTTATTGTTGTGAAAGAGATACCATGATCATGGCAACTCTTATAAATAAAAACATTTAATTGAGGGGGCTCACAGTTTCAGAGGTTCAGCCCATTATTGCCATGATGGGGAACATGGCATGCAGGTAGACATGGTGCAGGAGAAGTAGCTTAAAGTGCTACATCTTACAGGCAACAGCAAGTCAACTGATACATTGGGTGATATCCTGAGCATAGGAAACTTCGAAGCCCACCCCCACAGTGACACACTTCCTCTAATGAGACCATAACCCACTCCAACAAGCCACACTTCCTCATAATACCACTATTAATACATTAAAACTACCACAGTTCCCTAGCCAATGCCACCGCTATGGGAGGTGGTAGACCCTTCATAAAGTGACACGTCAGTCAAAGAAGAGGGTCCCTTGAGGAACTTTTATGGTGGGACTTCAGTCCATTCTCTACAGTCTGACTGTGTGAGTAATGTGGCCTGCTGCATCACGCTCCGACCACCTCGCCTTTCTCAGCAGAATGGACCGTATCCCTTCCTAAGCTGAGAGCTACAAGAAAAGCTTCCTTACGTGCTTTTGTAAAGCATTTTGTCTCCAAAACAAGAAAAACATGAGGAAAAGTGGGTGCCAAGCAGTTAGGGCTGTGGCTTTGATTAGCTTGACCATGGCACTCCGAGGAACTTGTTTATAGGAAGAACACGAAAGAGTTTAAACTCCAGGCTGGAAAAGCCCTCGAATGCTGTGAGCAGATCTTGATGGACCATGCTGTCCGGAACCTCCAAAGTCAAGAATGTTGAAGAAAATGCAGACAGTAGAGGCCCAGCTCATGCGATTGGAGATGGGAGCAAGAACTCCACCAGGGACTGGATCAAAGGCCACTGTGCTTCCCCACTACAAAGGATCTGGATGACTTCTACTATGTTCTGCGGACTTCAGTGAAGCTAATTAAAGTAAGCCATGGACTTGCAGCTGAAGAGACAGCTTAGCATTTAGGAACACTTTCTGCCTTCCTAGTTCAGTCCCCAGCACCCAGGTCAGGCAGCTCCAGGGGATCTGACTTCCACAGACATGTACATACACGGCACACACACACACACACACACACACACACACATTCACCAATAAACACAAATTATTTTTTTAAAGCAATGGACTAATTTGTTTGGTGGAGGAAATTTAAGGTAGGATAGTACGACAACCTTCAGGCTTTGACCTAGTTACCACTGACTACTCTTACCCAGGTCTACAGAGGGCGGAAGCAGGAGCCATGAATGAAGACTAAAAGTGAGCCAGTGAACATTCGGAGAGGAACATATGCTGATTTAATGTTGTGGCAGGGTTGGTGGAATTGTTAGAGAACTTTGCCCTATCAAAGAGGCACCTGGTGACAATTCCCTGAGAGCGGGAGCCTCCTCGGGAGCCTTAAGAGAATGCAGGTTCATCTGGAAGGAGAGATCTGAGCTGAGGATTATTGTGACGGGGTCCTCTGCCTAAGAAAGTGCTTTCCCTGACAAAACACACAAAGACCACTACAGCTGCAAAACAGGAGCTGGGCAGCAGCCGAGCTGGGCAACATTGTCCCCATGGTACTGCTTTTTTCAGGCTTGAAAGATGCAAGAGTGAGAGGCTCGTGGAGATTTGCATCAAAGTTCCAGAAAGTCACCGGTACCCAGGCAATGTGTGAGTGGGATGATTTCCTACAGAGGTCCTGATAAAACATAAAGCTTGCAAAGTGGAGACAGCCGGACTCTGGGAAATCCAATGAAGAAAGTTACAGGCATGAAGTGGAGCTGGACCAGGAGAAAGACTTAGTGAGTTGTAGATAACAGAGCTGGAGGGCCTGGAATATGCAAGACTTGGAGCTCGGATGATTCCACAATAGCTCCAGATGCCAAGCTTAGGAAGGACTATAGGATTTGGTGGGCATTGGTCTTACTTTGGCTCATTTTTTCCTTGCCATATGCCCATTCTTTCCTTTTGAAATGGAAATGTTTACTCTGTACCGTTATTATATAGAGGTAAGAGATTATCTCTAGTCTCAGAAGATTGGGGAGACTTTTGGAATAAATGCATTTTGTATTACAAGATGGCCATGAGCCCATAGGGCTTGGGGACAGAATGTCATATTTTGAATGTGAAATGCCCCCCATAGGCTCATGTATTTGAACATATGGTCCCCAGCTGGCAATACTGTTTTAGAAAGTTGTAACACATTCAGGAGGGAGGTAGAGCTTGGCTGTAGGAGTTGTTTATTAGGGAGCAAGCATTGGGGTTTGGTAGCCCACCCCTACTTTCTGTCAGCTCTCTGCTTCCTCACTACATCGGTAGGATGATCAGTTTCCTCCACCGTGCCTTCCCCACTATGATGGATTGTGTCCTTTCTTAAACCATGGGCCCAAACAAGCCTGCCTTCCTTGGTTTTGACAGGCATTTTGTCATAGTAATAATAATAATAATAATAATAATAATAATAATAATAATAATAATAATAATAAAACCAATATGTGTATCACCAAATAAAATGTGACTAACCCACTTTTCAAGACTCAGTTAGCTTGATAATCCTTTGCTATAAAATATGCCAGGGTCCATTCATTGATCCATGTATTAAAGACACATCTATGGATTATCTACTACATTCTTGGGGCTGGACTAGCAGAGCTAAATCTTACAGTACATAAACCTGTTGAAGCCCTCCATAGATTAACACCAACAGACTAAGAACCAAAGCTACCGGCTCTGCTCTCTGAGTGGACGTATACAGAACTATTCCAGATATACATCTGGAGATGGATGTTTTGTGCCATGCTGTGGCCTTTCTATCAGGGGACTAAGGACCAGTATAGAGGAAGTGATAGGAAGGCATAAAAAAGCGAGCAAGGGGAAATGTTTGCTCTCCAGCCAGCCTGTGAGCGCCTTCTGATCCGGCTCCTGGAAAGCAAATTTCTCCTTGCTCACCTCTGAACACACCTCTACTGGAACAGAACCTAGTGAATTCCATCACCCTACCTTTGAGGAGTCAATGTATAACCTAAGTTTTGTTTTGTTTTTAAATCAGAAATAGATTAACTTTAAAGTTCATTTAATTTTAGCCAAAACTGTTGGAAGTCACCAGCAATCAAGACACAGTCCCCTAGGAGGGCTTGGGACTAAAGGGGCCCATGAACTCGGGGTTCAGTTGAGAATCCACTTCTCCGCCTGGGTTCAGGGGACCCACAAGGGGCAACTCTTCTCAGTATGCAAAGAGGAATTCCACACTATCCCTAACTCTGAAAGATTGTTTCACTACATATAGTATCAATTTAAGAAAAAAACGAAACCAACATTAAATCACATGTCAATGAACAAATACCTTGCTTGAATTTTCCCCTTTGTGGGTCTTTCTGCTGGAAACAGAACAAATCCTGGCCACCCCTGTGCAGAAGATTTTAAGGCTAAAAACTTCAAAAACAGCCGTTCTCCCCTGTTTTCCATTCTGGGCCTGCCCCCCAGCCCCTCCCACACACACTCGTGGGATGACCTCACCTGATTTTTATAGAGAAAATTGAGTCCATCTGGTGTTGGCTCCTCCAGCCTCCTCATCTCTATTAGATTGCAATCCGGAGCCCTTTGTCTCTGCATTCCTTCCCTCTGATTGTAAGGACGATGAGTCCCCCTCCTTAACCTGGTCTCTGTCCCCAAGGAGGAGAGAGTGCCTTCTTCACCCATAGACTGCCACCAGAGAACCTGGGCCTCTTCCTGCACCTTGAAGGAATGCTGTCCTCTGGGTCCTGACCACTCACTCTATGCAATTTGTCCCTGGATTTTTGGGTCATTTCACCTAGATTTCCATGCATGGGTCTGACTTGCAGTAATTTTCAAAGTTGGATGTTTCATATTTCAGCTTTTGTAAGTAATGGAATGGACCAAAGTCTTAAACTCTTTCTGACTACCTAGAACCTCCCAACCTCTAAAGTAGATTCTCAGAACTCTACCTGGAGCATGGCTTTCTGTCCATTACAAGACCCAAAAAATGTATCTAGCAAGGAAGTTCCAGGTGCCACCTGGCTTGGATTCCACCCTGCTGGAGGCCCAAGACCAGCTGTTAAAGACAAAAGATCAATTTATTTAATGATACATTTCCCTACAATTCATATTTGTATACTCTGAAAGAAGCTCTGACCTTCGCTTCAGCCCCCAGCATCTGCAGGATTCTCATGGGCACTTTTCTGAGGAGTAGGGTATTATCTTCCTTCCTTCCTTCCTTTGAGTGATAACCTACCCCAGGCACAGCCCCAGCAGCCCCCATCCACTCTTTTGAAGATATTTTGGATATTGTGTGCTTTTTATAGCATCATTTAGCTGTTCCCCGGGGGAATTTCACCTTTATTTTCATGTTTGCAGTCCAAATTTGACAAATTCTTAGAATTTACCCAAGGTATCAGATTTATGTCTTTGAAGCGTTTCCCCCCATTTTGCTGTTTAAAATTTGATTTATAGAACATGATACACTATAGCGGATTATAGCACACAAAGGGTTTGTCAAATTAAGGAGACCTGCCCACTTAGAAGAGACAAAAGGAACCATATGGTAGGAGGCGAGAACCAATCACGCAAGTGACCCTGTGACCTCCACGTGCCCACTATGGTTCCCCCATAAATAAACATTTTTAAAAAGTTTAAATTAAGCTCATTTTGTAAAATAATGGGGGGGTAGGCACAAAATACTTATCAACATATCAAATTAGCCAACCTTGTTGTTTACTTGCTTTTTTTTTTTTTTTTAAAAAAAAAAACCTTTATGACTGACGCCCCCATCCCCCACGATGCTTCCATTGTCTTCCTGGGACCCACACTCACCAAGGCTGAGATAATTCAAAAGGCTGCTGGTAATATAAGACTCTTCTCAGAAGAAGACAGGCACTCTTCAGGATAATAAGATATGGGAGCTGTGCCAGCAGCATAGGCTAGCTGGTATGTCTCAGATAACCCACCTGGAAGCCAGATGACCGCGTGGCCTGTTCCTTCTCTATCATGTGGATCTTTAGCTCTAACAGCCAAGTTAGGTGAAGAGGGAGTCCACTCCACAGGTCTACACCACAGACTGGCCATGGATGGAAAGCCATGACTAAGGGCTACTGTTTTAGGGAAATGAAGAGCAAAGCAACTGTGTCACGGGGAACGTGGACAGCAAGACATGGAAGAGCTGCTGACGTAGACCAAGAAGCCTGAATATCCAAGAAGTGTGTGTAAGAAGCTGAGGGACAAGCCATCCACCTTGGGGCTGAGGGAGAACAGAGTAGAAACGTCCCTGCTTCCTTCTACTTCAAACAAGTCTTCACCACTCATACAGTGAGGATGGATGAGAAGAAGCCTTCACTTAAACAAGAGAACAAGATGGACCGGCTTATGCCACAACCACACGGAGGGTGCTGAAGGACAAGACAGAAACCAAGTGGACAGGCTGGAGTCATTGGAAGTGAGAATGAGCTGACGGTGTGGTGCCAACATAGCTAGTTCTTGAGGCAGTAATCTAACTTCAGGAAGTGGCTCAAAGGAAGCTCAGGGCTTGTCCAGGGCCTGGGAAATCTCTGTATTGGGGACACAGGAACCTGCAAAGGGAAGAAAGGACACAGACAGGTTAAAGCCTGGACATGACAGAGGTGTGTTCCAGGTTCCTCATTCAGTCCACACAGCCAGGGGAATAACCCCCCCCCCATGCCTACACACACACACACACACACACACACACACACACACACACACACACACACACACACACTTTGCAGAAGACAGGAGGGATCCTGGCTGGGGACAGAATAGTGACAGCCAGCACAGAGAAAGCCTCTGCCTTTCTCCACGTTTTAGTTTGGGACAGTGGAAAGCCATTCTCAAGGAAATCCAGTAAATTAAGAGGGATGATAGAATGTTTTCAGGATGCTTGTGGCTAAATGTGTAGCAGTTTCTAGAAAATGAATAAGAATTAGGTGATTACTTAAATGGTATGAAAGAAGAAATGCTGTGTTTTAGCTATAGACAGTGCCTGCCTTAATCATAATGACAATATAAGTATTAATGGGGAAAAGGCCTTCGCTACAACGCAATAGAAAGCATAGAAGGGTTACAGTGGTATAATAAATAGTCAAGGATGATTTCTAAATTTTGCTTTAATTTTAAAATCATAAAGAGTAGTCACATTGGTCCCCTTTAGCAATGTGATAAGTTGCAGTGAAGGCAGGCAGGAATGGCCTGCTTTGTCCCACCGTGTAAGAAAGGACATACAGTCCAGCATGGTGGGGAACGCACAGCTGACCACAGAGCACCTCAAGTCAGGAAGGAGAGTGGGGCGGGGTGCTATTGTGGCAGTGTGAGTGACAAATGTCCCCGTAGGCTTACGTATTTGAACACTTGTTCTCTAGTTGGTGGCACTGCTTGGGGGGGGGGGGTATAAAGACATCAGTGGGTCTTGATCCTCCTAATACTGAGACCCTTTAATACAGTTCCTTATGCTCTGGTGACCCCCAACCGTAAAATTATCGTCATTGCTACTCCGTAACTCTAAATTTGTTACTATTATAAATCATAATGTAAATGTCTTTCTTATATGTGAGCCCCCAAAGGGGTTGAGACCCACAGTTTGAGAGACCTACTGTTACAGAACCTTTAGAAACTACAGCCTTGTGCAGGAAGTATGTCACTGTGGGGCGGGCTTTAAAAGTTTATATCCTTGGCCCATTTCTGGTTCACTCTCCCAGCACATGTGACTGAAAATACCATCTCTCAACTCCCTGATGCAGCCACCTATTTCCCTGTCTCCTTACCTATATGTTCTTCTCTCTCTCTCTCTCTCTCTCTCTCTCTCTCTCTCTCTCTCTCTCAACCAAAATAGACACTTTCTCCACAAAATCACTTCAGATCACTTTTGGTCATAGGGAACATTTATTATAGAAACAATAATAAAAACATAATAAATGCAGCTCTAAACTCCCAAGCCCCACCCCCAGTGACCTGCTTCCTCTAATGAGATTCCTGCTTCTAAACGTTCCCTATCCAGCCAAAGCAGTGCCACCAGCTAAGGAGCAGGTGTCCAACCACAGGAGCCAATAGTGAACCCTCTACATTCAAACTACAGCAGTGGTGCGAGCCCACTGTATAGAAATGTTAAGTACTGGAAAAGCAGAGAAAAGAGAGTTTAGGCAGCCTATCTCCTGAGCAGGGGAGTGGAAAGCAGAAGCTGGCTCGGGAAAGCTAGGCTAGGGTACTACCCACTTCCCTATAAGCCACAGAGTGTCATTTGACTTTGAAAATTACATACATAGATTGCTTCAGTAAGAATAAATTACATTTTGAAAAGGAATTTGTCCAACATTCCTGAGAATTAAGTGTTTTGTGCATGTGTGTGCTCTAGACAGAGAGGGACTAGACCACGGCTTTGCTCCTGCTAATTGCCTGCAGATGTGTAAATTTCTTCAGGGTATGAGAGAAGGATGGCAGAAACCACAGCATATGACTGGCTGGGAGTTGCCCTGTCCTGCCTTCCAAGTTAAAAGGACACAGCTGCCAGGGACCGTGGAACTGTAGGTGCAGGAGCTTGCTATGCCTATTTGTATCATAGCCCTGAGCCAAGAGGCACCTGCCTTGGCAGCTGAACACTGTGATCTTCAAGGGGAGACGTTCCACCACAAACACAAACCTCAGCTGGAAGGAAAGCCGATTCCACCGACAGGCGGTACGCCTGGACTGGAGCTGCTGGGAAGCGACCTGCTTTGGGACTAGCCCGAGGATGTGGCTGACGCCTTGTTCTGAAACATGAGTCTCAGGGGAGACTCAAGAAGAAGAGGGCCATAAAACTAGTGGATACAACTTCATTGTGTGTAATTTTGGAGGGGGAGAGGGTTAAGTCACTTCTAGAGGAACTGCAAATGTCTGCAGAAAACAGAGTTGTCGCACATCTGGTGGTGTGGTGACTAGGCAAGCTTCTGGGTTATTAATTGGTGGCTTCACTCATTGCTTTTTTCACCTTTTAGTTTTAAGCCATAGACGTTTTTATTTTAAAGTCGTTTCCTGCCAAGCATGATGGTACATATGTGTTCCCACAACTCAGGAGGCTGAGGCAGCAGGGTATAGAGTCTTAAGCCAATCTGGACGCCATAGGGAGACCCTGCCTCCAAAAAGAAGACTTGGTGTAGGGGCTCATGTCTTCTTATTGTAGCACTTGGGGTGTAGAGGCAGCAACTGGAAGTTCAAAGTCATCCTCGGCTACTTTGAACGTTCTAGTCCAGCTTGGGTTATAGGAGATACTGCCATAAAATAAAACACCAACACAAATAAAGAAATGCAGTTTTCTTACAGATAAAACAGCTAAGTCCTCCCTCTACCAAATTTAACAATCTCTGACTTTTATTTTTTAAGATTTTATACTATGTATTTGCATGTGAGCGAGTATATGTGGACACTTGAGAGCAGGTGCCTGAAAGGTCAGAAGAGCAGTCAGTAGTCTTGGAACTGGAGTTAACAGGTATTGGTGGGGTGTCCAGAGTGGGTGCAGGGGTCTGAAGTCTGCTCTCCATGTGTGATCACACACGTGCTCTTACCCTCTGGGCCAGCTCTTCGGCCACAGAGTTTGGATTGTTATGGGAGTTCTTCTGTCACTTACTGTTGGTTACCCCTTTCCTACTCTTCCGGTATTCTTCTGTGTAACTTAGTATCTTTATAGGAGGCGTACAGTCTACTCTTATTTTCCACGGCTCTGCTTTGCATTATTGCTATAATACTTTGTCACTGGTTTCTTTCTTCTCTCACTATGTAGCCCAGGCTGATCTAAGACTCACAACAAATTTCCTGCCTCAGTCTCCAAGGCACTGAGAGCATAGGTATGGCTTACCGTGCCCAGCTCATGGGTTTTATATGTATGCTATAAACCCCACCACATATTTCTTTTAATTATATTTAAAATAAAAATTGAAATTAAAAGGTGTATTTTATATTTACCCAACATTTGTCATTTCTAATATTTTGTGTGTATGCATACATGTGAGTATATGTGTGTATATGTGTATGGTATGTACATGAATGTGTATGTGTGTAAGTGTGTATATGTGCGTACATGAATGTGTATGTGTGAGTGTGTTTATATGTGTGTGTATGTATGTTTATATGTAAATGTATATGTGAGTGTATATGTGTGTGGTGGGTTTACATGAGTGTGTGTGTTTTTATATGTGTGAATGGGTGTGTATATGTGTGAGTGTGTATGAGTTTGTATGTGAATGTGTGTGTGAGTGTGTATGTGTGTAGTGTGGGTATATGTGGTATGTACAGTTGTGCACCTTATACAGCCTCTCGCTGCACCAAAAGCTCGCCCCTTGGCACGTGGCCAGTCCGTCTCCTTTAAATGCTGGAGTTACTGTCATGCCACACACACGGTGCTGGAGATTAGGACTCAGGTTTGATGATACAATGTGAGATCCTCACCGGAAGTCAATCAGCACAGTTTCCATGATCGTGAGGCCTCTGGAACTGTAGGATAAATAAACCTCTTGCCTTTTGTCTCAGCTTTTCTACTGCATCAACAGAACGCAGCCACCTGCATGCTTCTGCAACTCCAGATGCTCAGTATTTATAGGCTGCTTTTCGGTGGTCCAGTCCTGTCTTCTCATCAGTGTGAGCTTTCGTTGGCACACTTACTCAATTTTCTGCAGTTTTCCCCCTCAAATTATTGTAGTGACTTTCTTTTTCTCCATTGTTGTATTTCAAAATATTTTAATGAGAACACAGGGGAGACTGCATTGGGAACTCGTAGACATAGTTTTGAAGCAAAAAGTAGAAATTTCCACTTCTGCTCATTACAAAAAAAGTATGTGTTTTACTCAACTATTATTTAATGTACAGGCTTCCTTAACTTTCTCTTCATTGTTCCATTAAGAGTGCTTATGTTTGATTCCACTTTGCTGTTTATATTTTAGATCCTTCTAGTTCTTTCTGATATAATTTCTCCTTTATTTCATTAATACTTTAACGTTATGTCATCCTTAAGCTGACTCCTCTAAACAGTACCGAATTATTTTATGTGCTGAGCGAACACTTTTAGCCAAGGGGTTTGACATTTCCATGTAACACTGCTGAGCTGCTCGGCTTTAGTTTGGACATCTTTCGTGCGTTCTGTCCGCTGAGCTTCTTCATGGCTTCCTAAAACGTTCAGTGCCCTGCTTCCACGTTTCCTCCCTTTTCTCTGGTTTTACTGTGGGCCCCTCTTGCTCCAGGCACTACTCAAGCGTTAAATCAAGACTTTCGATTGTGCTCTGGGTTTTTATTCTTTGAGGCCATCTCTTCGATCCCCTGGACCTTAATTATTCTTCAGTCACTGGACACTGTCGATTCTATATGTCTACTCACGGTTATGTGTGTTCTACTCAACATTTCTCCTTTTTGGATTTATTTATTTAATTTTATGTATGTGAATGTTCGGTCCATATATGTGTCCATCCTCTGTGTGTGTTTGGTAGCCTCAGATGCCAGAAGTGGGCAGCTGCTTCCCCTGGAACTGGCATTATGGGTGGTTGTGAGCCACCGTGTAGGTGCTGGGAATTGAACCTGGATCCTCTGCAAGAGGAGCAGTGCTCTTAACCACTATACCATTGCTTCATGTTTAACATTTCTTAATTTTGTTCTTCAAATAGAAATCGGAGATACTATCTTATAGACATATTCCAAGGGTTGAATTTGTACAATAGTAAGACTTAACATTTCAAAATATAAAGAAAAGCTCATCTTTATTTTTAACAAGTCCTACATAATATTAGCAGTGCCCTAAATGAGTTCCAAACTATACCTATATGAGGGGTAGCACATTGCCCTGTCTACTAATGTCACCCACTCTGGAGAGTCTGGCCACATAGGCTCTTGGTAGGAAGAATGACTTAGGGAAGAATTTGTTCCATGAAGAATGAATCAGAAAAGATGTAAAAGTGTAACTGAGCTAGAGAACCATTAAAACACTGTGTGAAGAAGCTCTTTAACTAAAATGTGTACATAGACCAGCCACACGGCTGGTAGTGTGAACATCACAAAGGCCTCAAGACAGTGGCAGTGAGAGGCCTGGCTCCAGACTGTGTCCCAAATGAGGACTGAAGGGGGAAAACGGTCCTGGTTTAATATTCCTCACTCAAGTGAGAAACAGCTCCCAAAAGAAATTTCAGGTTGGAGTGGAAAATCTAACAGCTCGAATCCACTGTGAGAGCCCCAGGGCTGGCAGGATTCTTCTTCCTCTTTGCCAACAGTCAGTCCGTCCTGCTTCAGAACATCCCCAAGCTCAGCTTTTCCTGTTTTCAGAGTCTCTGTCTGTTTTAATCAGATAAAACTTCCGCATATTGGGAAAGGGGCGGAGCCTGTTGCTTTTCTATTAAGGATCTTCATTGCATAGAAAACACCAGAATTCACCAAGCTCAATCACAACATTGCCAAAAACACTACCCAAAAACATTGTGGGTGTAAGCAGGTCAGCCATCTCCTCCGGGATGGTTTCTCCTCTTATGTGACCCCCCCAGTAGCCACAGCCTTTGTTTCTCTGGTAACTTAGGGGAGAAAAACTATTTGGCTCATGTCCTAGAGAATTTATTGACCCAACGTGACCCTCATACTGCAGATGGCAGTGATATCCCAGCACAGGCTCAAGTTCTCAAAGAGAGGAACTTTCACACAGACTTTTATTAACTAAAACTGTGCCCAGTAAGAAGTCTGCTCTCAATTTTCTGTGTGTCCTGAATCTTTTAACAACGATCCAGATCCCATGAGCTGAACAAAGGATGAGGAGTACTTGGTTTACCCAATTGTCTTCTTTAACTTTCATGGCATGTGTACCCACCAGACTTCCTGTAACATGCTGGCAGCCTACATTCCACAGCCCAGGAGAAATTCACAGGGGCTGATCAGGATCCAGCCTGATTATACAGGTGGGAGGGAAAAAAAACCCACTCTGCCAACAGCAATTGTTAACTTCCAGAGAAATTACTGGAATCCTCTGTAGGCCAACTTCACACACCTAAGCTGATTGTGGTACTCAGTCCAATTACTCCAATTCTGAGAGTACGTCTCCCCTTAAAGGCCATTCAGGATGCCCTGCATCAGGAGATTGCTGATATCCGAGCTTTCTCTATAATGTCACACATCCATGAAAGGCTGCTTAGAGGAAAGACCATAGTGTCTTCCTCTTTGAGGATGCTCCCACCTCCAGTGGGACTAGGGAATTATCCAAGGAATGAAGGCAGGTGAGGGCATCTCTGAATATAAGCCAGGCTCTTGCAAATGTCCCATGAGAATGTAGAATGGAAAGAATATCAGAGTTGGACCAAGGAGTCAGAGAAGGCATGATGGAAAATGAGACTAAAGGAATAGCTAGAACCAGACCTGTAAGGCCTCATAGTTATTGTTAAAGATCTGGGTCTGAATCCCAAATATAGTGAAAAACTAATCAACAGGGGCATGCTTCAGCCTGAGCCCTGGTCCTATTAGCTACATCTTCTGAGGAACTTTGATGTAGACAGCAAAGTGGAGGGATCCTGCCTGGGAGGCAGCAATCCGGAAGTAAGTGGAGTGGTCCTGGGAGGCAGAGGGAAGCAAAGAGATTCTGGAGACATCTTTAGGCAAAGATAACAGGATTTGTCAGTGGGTCGAAGGACAGAAGGCATCAAGCATGATCCTTAACTCCAGAGATGCCAAGAGCATAGCTTGTCTTCTCAAATGAAATTTGCTGGCCTGGCATGTTGAGAGGAGCCTCTAGAAGCCATTCACTAGAGTGGCCCTGGAACATGCTGGGGTAAACACCAGGGATGGGACCGAAAGCACAAAACAGGGAGAGCAGAAAAGCTCACCTTGAAATGAGTCTCCCCAGAAGCCCCACCTGACCGAGCTTAGCATTACATCAGCTGATAGAGAGGAAACGCCCCCCCCCCCCCCCCCCGCTCTAGTGTCAGAACAGAACATCAAGGGCAGGAACTGAGAGGAAGGAATGAAAAACTGGTATAAATTTAGATGAAAATCAGAACGGGATATTGCCACACGTCTGTCAGGATGGTACTGCAGAAAGGTGGAAGAAAGATATTAGCAAAGATGTAGATAAAAGGAGCCTGTGCACACTGCTGCTGGGAATATAAATTGGTAGAGCCACTATAGAAACCAAAAAGGAATTCCTCATAAAAGTCTGGAGGACACAAAATCTTTATGTGTACTAGTCAGCCTCCGCAGCCCTGTGACACAATGCCTGATGCACACGGGAGAATGGGGTGGAATGATGTGCTCAGCTCACAGTTTCCAAGTGTTTCATTCTGTAGTCTTGACGTCATTGACTGTGGGCTCAGGGTGAGAGAGAACATGAGGGGGGCAGCAGAAGGGGGCAACAGAGGCCAACTGCCCCTGTGACAATCAGGATTGTCAGTCAGGAAAGGGTTCTAGGACAAGATATAGCCCCAAGAGAAAGTTACCCAATGTTCTTGTTGGATTCTGTGCCACTGTGAAGGATGGTTTTATGTCAAGACACTAAAAGGAGGGAGCCTCAATTTTAAAAATGCTTCCATAAGATCAGGCGTAGGAGCTGATGGGAGCAGATGCAGAGACCCACAGCCAGACATTAGGGGGAAAGAGAGCCCAAATTATAACTATCCATCACCCCCCCCCCAAGCTTGGGAAACCCCTGAGGAAGAGAAGGGGAAAAGAATTGTAGGAGCTGAAGGAAATAGGGGTCGAAGACAGCAGGAGAATGTCCACACAATCAACTAAATGGGGCTCAGGAGTTCACAGAGACTGAAGTGAAAGTCACAGAGCCCATAGGGGTCTGAGCTAGGTCCTCTGCATATATGTAATGGTTGTGTAGCTTGGTGTTTTTGTGGGACTCCTAACTGGAAACAGGGCTGTCTCTGACTCTTTTGCCTGCTCTTGGGACCCTTTTCTTCCTACTGGGTTGCCTCATTCAACCTTGATATGAGGGTTTGTGCCTAGTCTTACTGTATCTTATTATGTCATGTTCAATTGATATTCTTGGAATGCCTGCTATTTCCTGAAGGGAAATGGAGGAGGGGTATATCAGGGGGAGATGGAAGGTGGGTGATACGGGGAGGGAGGAGGAAGGAGAAACTGTGGCTGGGATATTATACATAAGAGAAAAATAAAAATCATTATATATCTGCACAAAATGGCCTTATGTAACTGTAGACTAATTTTTTAAGTAAAAAAGTAGATTGCTAGGCCAAAAAAAAAATCCATCCATAGTCAAGTTTGTAGGGCATTTTCTTAATTAGTGATTGATGGAGGAGGGACCAGTCCATGATAGGTGGGGCCATTTCCTAGTCTAGAGTTCTGTAAAAAAAAACAAACAACAACAACAAAAAAAACCAAAAAAAAAAACCCAAAACAAAACAAAACAAAACAAAACAAAAAAAAAACAGGCTGAGCAAACCATAAGGAGCAAGCTAGTAAGCAGCACCCTCCATGGCCTCTGCATCAGCTCCTGTCTCCAGGTTCCTGCCCTGCATGAGTTCCTGTCTTGACTTCCTTTGGTGGTGAACAGTGGCATGGAAGTATAAGATGAACAAGCCCTTTTCTTGTCAAGTTGCTGTGATCATGGTGTTTCATCCCAGCAATAGAAACTCTAATGGGGGCTATAACAAAATACCAGACATAAAGAAGAAAATATTGGTTTCAGCTTTTGGTATCAGAGGTTTCAGTCCATAACTCTTGACTGCTGATCTTGAACCCATGTAAGGCAGAACCTTAGGCAGAGGTTCTTCAGCCTGCAGTGGACAGGAAGTAGCCTGTAAAGGGAAGAGCAGCAAGTAAAGAGAAGCCTGAAACAAAATACAGTTCCCAAGAGTATGTCTCCAGCGACTACTTCCCCTACGTAAACTCCACCTCCTAGACATGTGTCAATCAAATTGAGTTTATAATCGTGACTAACCAACACTCTCCAAGAATTATCTCCTATATTCATGCTAGCATTATTTACCATCATAGAAAAATCTAGAATCATTGACAGATAGATGAATAAAGAAAATTTGGTATGCAGTCAATAACTATTCCGCCTTAAAAGAAGGCAATCCTAACACTGCAATGATGTGGGTGAACCCAAAGAGCATTGGAGTAAGTAAAAGAAGCCAAACACAGATAGACACACGGGGAACCGTTCTGCTTATATGTAGGATCTTACATCACATAAAACTCAAAAATAGAAATTGGGGTTTGGGCAAAAATGGTTCCTACAGGCTCATAGGGGGTGCTGTTGTTGGGGGAACTGTGTCACTGGGCATGGGCTTTGGGACTTCAAATGCTCTCTCTTCCTGCTGCCTGCCTATCTGGATGGAGGTCTCTGAGCTCCTCCTCCATGTCTGCCTGTGCTTCCCGCCATGTCAGTAATGGACTAAACCTGTAAGCCAGCCCCAATCAAATGCTTTCTTTCATAAGAGTGTCATGATCATGATGTCTCTTCAGAGCCATACAACACAGACTAAGACAGGAACGATGGGGTGAATCAAGGATGTTAATCGGAATATACAAACTTTCAGTCCTAAGTTCTGGGGCTTGATGTACATGTTGATTATGGTTATCAATACTGGATTCCATACTTAACATGTGCTGGGTAAATCTCAAAGTTTCGCCACACCGAAAAGGTCATTATGTGGGGTGATTGGTAAAATCTTCACATAGCAGCCATGCTTATAATTGTAGTGCTCAGGAGGTGATTGCGGAAAAATCACAAGTTCAAGGTCATCCTCTGCCACATACTGAGTTCAAGTGCAGCCTCTGCTAAGAAGGACATTCTTGGAAAACTGGGACTGTGAGAGGCAGCAGTAGTCACCAAGTCCAGTGGGTTACTGTTTAAGGACAAAGGTCTATAAAGACTGGCCCAGCGTGTCGAGATTTTTTTCTTTTTACTGTTTCATCAACCATGTCGCTTTTTCCTAATGGGAAATAGTAGTTGAAGCAGGGATGGCTGTGCTCAGGATCGATATTCCCCACTGAGCAGAGCCCATCTCAGAGCATGGTGCCCTGCAGCCGGTTTTTCTCACAGCTGACAGTCCAACAGATGCTGGAGGGGAACTAATGACTTTGTGTCCACTCTCTTCTCTCCCCAGTGCCCCCTGGAATGGGGTCTGTGTCTGAGCCCCCCTTACTCAGAGAAGTCTGGAGGGTTATTAATACATTCCCCCCACCCCCGCCCCACTCCTGACTTGCTATGTGATGTTGAATAGAAAGCATCACACACTGGTGAAACTTAGAGCTATTATTGATTAAAGAAAATTCTTATGGGAGCTTTGGACTGCAGAGAGGATCTGGGAGGACATCTACCTATCCCTGGGGAAGGAAAACTATGACTCCACAGGTGACTGATTCTTCAGTCTTTTCTTCTACTTGGCATTCTCAGATTCTAGCTAGATCAATCTCCCTGTATTCTCAGCCACTACATTATCTATTCTAAAAGAGGAATCCTCAATTACCCTAAATCCATAAATATTTTAATACAAATTTATAATTCAAATTTTGTGTTGGATTATATGGCTTTGTATATATAATAAAGTAGACTAGGAAATTATTTGCAACTTAAGTCAGAGGCAATGGGTTTCTATCTTAGCAGAGTTAGATCCTATCAGCCAAAAGACTGCAAAGACTGGCTGGAAATATACCAAAAGGAAAAGGCAGCACAGCTAACAGCCACAGACCCTCTAAAGTGCTTGGAAAAGGTGGAGTGTTGGTTAGTGCACAAATTCTAGTTGGTCTCATAATAAAAACCTGGAGCCAGTATTGAGAAAAAGCTGAAAGATCATGGAGACAGGTGAACAAGCCACAGCCACTTCTAACCCAGCCACCCCTCATGAATCCTCAGACTGGTGCCTCTCAGTCCTCAGAAGAAAGGAAAGAGGGTCCTCAGCCAAGTGCTGACCACCTGCCTCCGCTGCTGTCTCACTTCCTGGTTCACCTTTCCTAGTACTGGGATTAAAGGTGTATGCCACCACTGCCTGTCTGTTTGGCCTTGAATTTAGAGAGATCCAGATGGATCTCTACCTCTGAGTGCTGGAATTAAAGGTGTAGGTCACCACTCCCTGACCTTCCTGGCTAAATGTGGTTTGGCTAGGTCCTCTGATTTCCAGGTAAACTATACTAGATATGTCATATATCACCATAGTTGGTAGACATGGGAGAACCTATGTACTATACTTTACCACTAATCTCTAATCATGAATTGAGTGTCCCCTAAAATCATATACAGAAGTTCTAACTACAAAGGAAATTGCCTTAAATGTCAATAGCAGAGGCCCTAACCCAACATGGCCTATGTCCTTGAGAGAAAAAACAATGGGCACAATGAACACATAAGTCAGCCACCAGGAAACATCTATATGCCACAAAGAAAGACCTCAGGGGACACCAATCCTGTCTACACTGTCATCCCTCTAGTCCAGAAGGCTGTGAGGAAATGTAGCTGTTATTTAAGCTTGGTTCTTGCCACAGAAGCCCTAACCAATGAATATAGCCCAGATCTACTTAGGCCACAGAATATAGAATACTGTTTAGAACCTTCTACCTGAGTGGGTCTCCCAATTGTTGACTTTGTTCTCTCTGTGCCTAGAAACAGGACCCCCAGCCAAAAATGTGCTGCAAGGAAAGATGAGACGCTTTCATTAGACTAACATGGACAGTTGTGCAACTTTGGATCACTATCCTGAGAACCTGAGACCTCCAGATGTGGGGTATCCTTTGCATGGCCTACAGAGCCTGTATCCAATAATGTATCATCCCCTTCTCTAATTTACTTTATATCTGAAACAATCTTGAAGAATTGCTGAATTGCCAGATCAGAGTTTTAAACCCAGGAATACAGGAGGAGGTGTGAGCAAGTTACAAGTGCTCGGTACTTGAAGGGGACCGACTACATGCTTATTCAATATAGGCAGGGCTCAGCTTCCCCGCTGTAACACTAGGCCCAGTCCCCAAATCCCTCAGGATGAGCCAGAGGCTCCCAATGCCACGAAAGTGCTTCCACAATATCAGGTGAGCTGTACAAAGAGAGGTAATTTGACAAGTCAGCCAGCACAAAGCAACCAGTCAAGTCAATGCAGAGTGCTTTAATGCACTTAAAAGCTCAGAAGCAAGCCCAGGCTGGGTAATAATGGCCTAAACACCACCAGGGACTTCCCAAGTCTAATTTCCAGCCCTGATGGCCATGGTGTTCCATCTCCATTGGGCTAATTAAGGCACAGTGGAGACAGAATCTGACAGAGAAGCTCACCCTGGCCTTGCTCTAGATTTATGAGGAAGAGAAGTTGCCAAGAAGGTAAATTAGACATCAAGAGGGCTTCCCCCAGGATGATGAAGTCTCAGCGGCATTAAGACCATGAGATTTAAAATGAATATAGATCAATGTTAGGCAGAGACTGGGAGACACCGTTAGAGCTAGCCATGGGGTCCTGATTACTTCATCTTTCAAATTATTGATTCCTTCATTTGTAGGGTTACCTATCTCAAGAAGCTGTGTGAGAGATGAAATATATTAAATGTGTCCTACACCAAAAACTTGTAGCAACTTCTAGGTTATGTCACTGTTATCGAAAATCTCTGCTATAGTAAATAACCCCTAAAACACAAGCCTAGAAAAGTGAATGTACAGTACCTTTCAGACTCAGAGCCTGTACCCAGTCCTGACATATGCACTTTGGTGTAGAGTTTTAAATGAGATGTGTATCAAAGGGAACCATTTTCCTACCAACTTTCAAGCTAACCAGACTTCAGCCACAACTTACACAATTTATCTATCTATCCTGAATTCTCTAATTTTAGCTCTAGCTGCTTCTCTCTGTTTTGAACGGGCCCTTGACCTTTGCTGTCATTCACTGTGTTGGCATCCCAGAGAACCATGAACTATATTGCCTTCAAATACAGAGAAACCTCTCTCCTAATCAGCCTAACAGCCAATGCTTGCCAGAATCATCAAATGCACATAACATCCTGCTCATAATCCCCTCTGATTTCCAGTGGCTGAAGCTCCGATATCACCAAAGAAAAGAACTTTCATCTGGGACAAACACACACACACACACACACACACACACACACACACACACACACACACACACACCACTATGACAGAGAAAACTAAAGTATCACATCCCAAGTTCATACACTGGGAACCTCATTACTGTTGAGATTGAGTTCATCAATTGACTAATAAGTTAACTAATTTATATATTGATGACAACAAAAATCTCTTCTATTCCAGAATCAGGTGAGTTACTATAATACATATAAAAATGCAAAAGATCTAGAGGAGTGAGCTCAATCTCAAAAAGCAGAGCAATGCTTCAGCATACGCGCTACAGTTTCGGGATGTACTGTGAAGCTGAAATCGTAGAGCAATGAAGAGAATGTGTTAATGATGTAAAAGTAGGAAAACAGACTAAGGGAAGAAAAGAGCTCAGAAATGAGCCAAGCAGATGATTGATTTTTCAACTGAGGTTCCCACTTAAGCCAATGGGAGGAAAGAAGGCCTTTTAATCAATGGACTTAAGACAACTAGATAAACACACAGGACCAAAGCAGCCTCAACCCCTGCTGAGCACACACACTATGCTAATCTGAGATGGAGCACATATCCAAACACAAAAGCTAAGGCTATAACATTTTTAACATAGGAGAAAAAGCTGCAAAGATGTGCAGAGCACTAAACAAAGGATTATGTGATGAGCTGGATGACATGAAAAATGTCCTTAGAAGAGCTCACCATTGAGAAAGCGAAAAAGAGGCACAGGCTTCGAAGAGAGTCACAGCACACCTGTCAGACTTGTGTTCAGAACGGAGATGGGACTCCTCTATAAGCCGACAGTGAAAAGACATGAGAACCCTTTGACACCCACACTCAAGACTCTGAGCCAGAGAACCGAGTGCTTGGAAATGCTGTTCATGGTGTTGTACTCGCGGACTCTCAACAGTAACAGCGAACTGCACAAGCCCTTCACAGAGCTATATAGTCACAGCCCCAGCATGGATGGCAAAGGGGCTCACGAAGCACACCCCCACAACCGAGGAACCCGGGCAGTTGATGGAGGGTGGGGAAGGATGGTCCTTTTCCTTTGGGGTTGTAGCCACTAGTAGATTCTCCCTGTTCTAGTCGATGGCCTCACTTCCACACGTGCACACGTGGGTATCACTAGCTGGATACAGTGGGATATTTTAAAAACTGAAGGAGAGACGTGAAATCAGGAGGAAGATCTACTAAAGGGGTCGAGGGGAGCTGAGGAGGGAAATGGGGGTGAATGTGATCATAATACACTGTGTGCAGATATTAAATTCTCAAAGAATACATTGTTTTAAAATTTTGTGATGTAAATAAACAAAGGAGGTCTCTAATGACTAGTAACTATGTGGAAAAATACTCATTGTCATTTCTCAGCAGGGTGGGAAATCAAAGTGGCACTGTGATGCTGTCTATCCCTGGGATAGCTACAAGCAATACAGTTTATAGTGCTAAATGCTTGCAAGAATATGGAGCAGCTGGAGCTCTTCTATGTTGCTGGTAAAAATATATGATGAAACAGCTCCTTTGAAGATAGTTTGACGTTCCTTTATATGTTAAGCACACGACCAACCTACTATGTGCTAGATATTTGCCTGAGAAAAATAAAATATTTGTCCTTGAAGAGACCCGTATACAAATGTCTATAGAAACCTTATTCATAATACATCCCAAGCAAACAAATGTATTTAAATAGTGGGTTGCTTCCTAGCAATAAAAATCATTGTTGCAACCAATACATGCCACAGCATGAATAAACCTCAAAATATTACATTGCATAGAAGCCAGACACAAAGGAGTATGTATCTTCCACTTACATGAAATTCAAAATGGGCAAAATTAACCTGTGGTATCAGTAATCAGAACAGTAGTTGCTTCCATGCCACAGGCATTTACTGAAAGGAGGAAAGAGAAAATGTAGGCTGAAGGAACTATCTCACGTCTCAGTTATAATGGTACTTACATGTGTGTTTCCACTGATGGAATATCAACATGTACTTAAGATCTCTGCATCTTACTGCATGTAAACGTTACCTCAAAAACTAACAAGACTTAGTAGAGAGATGGTTCTGTGGGTAAAAATGCCTTGCCATATGAGATGGCCAACAATATGAACCCAACATGGTAGAAGAAGGAACTGTCTCTCCTGTGATTCTCACATGCAATGCCACAGCATCACACATACATACACACCACCCACATACTTGCACATACTAGTAAGAATCTATTCAAAATAATATCTTAAAAGCCTTTAAATTCTAACATTTCTGGTTAACGGGTTTGTTCTCATGCTGGGATATCTTAGCAATTCAGATGTTATTTTCTGTGTTTTAGGCTCCAGAAAATAAGGAAGTCCACTCCAACTGAATACGTACATACAGACACATAAGACAACTAATTATATATATAGAAAAAAACAATGTTTTCAAAATTTTAGTGGACATGAATAATGCATAAGAGTTTAGTAAGAAACAGGATATAGGATATATCTTGTATATGAAACATAATATGAAAGTATTCCCTATATTACTCATTAATTTCAAAGGGGTCAGTGACATTAGACAGAAGTAGATACCATTATATCCCAATGATCAAAATTAGTGTTATCTCAATGGGGCAGATGCTGTCAGGCCCTTCCTAAAGCAGTACAAGCAACACAAGGCCTCTACTACTGCATGTCTGCCCCAAATAAGAATTCTGAACCCAATCATGAGGAAACAGACACAGACGCGGGGCATCCTATGAAATAACTGCCTTAAGCCCTTGAAAAATGCTGAGGTCAGGCAAGGCAAAATAAGACTGAAGAACTGTTACAGATGAAAGATTCCTGAAGACTAAGTACAATGACCCTGGGTTGTGTTTGGAGCTAGAAGTGAAGAGTGACAAAGGACCTGATGGGGCACATGTGAGTACATATAGACCTTGGGCTGACAAATGGTACTCTATCGGTGGGAATCATTCCATCCTGAGTCTTCCCAGGAAACGTCTTGGTTCTTGGGGGAAAAAACACACTGTGGCACTTAGAGGTCAGAAAGTATGACTGTCTGGAACATCCTGCTGATGGCCTCACTGCTTCTAATTGAGAACACTGTAGCTGGAATGGCCCTTTGGAGATATCCCAAGTGATGGCAAAGGGTTGGCTCTCTATAACCAAACACACTTTGTAATCTTCTCTAGGAAGGGAGCACAATACTGTCAACATGGTTTTCTCCAGGTGAGGCAATTCCAGTAAGTGGACACGTTTTCCTTTAGTCCTTAAGGGAACCTGGATAGCAGATTCACTAAAACTCTATGTTCTAAACAAGCAAGCTCCAAATTTCTCCCAAAATCTGTGTTGTTGCTATGGAATTCCATAGGGGCTGAGTTAAAGGTCATGCATCATTTCTACTCCTTAACTTGATGGCTTAGCCAGCTGGTAGGAGATTCCAGAGGGAAGTAGGGCAAAAGCAGGGATAGTAACCACAAGTCAGATCACTGCAGAGGAATATCAGGACTTGGAGAACCATCTGAGTGACTGCATGAGAGGAGAATGGTCCCCAGGGCAAGAGGCACATAACCAAACAATAAGAATGCCAGAAACAAGCTGGACAGAGGTGGCTCACGCCTTCAATCCCAGCACTCAGGAGGCAGAGGCAGGCAGATCTCTGTGAGTAGTTTGAAGCCAGCCTGGTCTATAAAGCAAGTTCCAGGATAGTCAAGGCTACATAAAGAAACCCTGTCTTGGAAAAAACAAAACAAAACAAAAAAAAGAACATTGGAAACTTTAAATATTGCTCTATGCTTTAGTATAGAACCATATCCAACGAAGAGGAAACACAAACTGTGCCTTTGCATTAAAAACAGAAGAGACAACAAGATGGCTCCTTGGTAAAGGCACTTGCTGCCAAGCTTGACAACCTGAGTTCAGTCCCTGAGAGCCACACGGTGTCAGAAGCAAATTCTACAAGTCGTCCTCTGGCCTCACATGGGCATCATGGCAGGTGCGCTCCACATACCTACATAAGTAGACATTATTTTTAAAGTTTGAATTGTATGAGTTTGAGGCCAACCTGAGCTACAGAGTGTGTGCTAGGTCAGGTTAGAACATGATAGGAGATCCTGTCTCAAGAACAAACAAACCTGACCAAGTTACAAGAGATACAAAGAGAAATTAAGTAGGAAAAACATTGGACTGAGATTATCTAAGAGATATAGATATAGGAAGCAAACAAAAACTAATTTGGTGTTCCTGAAGAAGAGGGGAAAATCAAGACATTAAAGATAATATTTTAAAATTACTCAAAAAGGAGAAAAAAATGACACAGAATGACCTACAGCGTGACACTTCCTGGCCAAGAAAGCACGTTTATATTATACAGGGAGGTTCTTGTGACATCCATAAGACACCATATGATTACATATGTAGATAAGGACAGGACCTGAGAGACCTCAGCTTTCTCCACAGCAGCACTTTGAGAGAAATGTCTCCAAAACTGCACGGAAAATCAAAGGTTGCTGGAGGGTTTTGTAACCAGCAAAGATGTCCTCTGGATAGAAAAGCAATACAGAATAGTCTCTAGCAAAATCTCCAGGTTATAACCCCAGTCCAAAAAATGTAACTTGGAGATAGGAAAATCTGAGTGCACTGAAGTCATTTAAATAACAGCAACTGGTTATATATATTGGCCACTCATGTGCTAAGAGTGGTGTTTTAAGCTTTATGGATATCACACAATTTAATCTTTGTTAGTTAAAGGATTATTTTAAATGATTTTTTAAAATTATGGATGTGTTTGTTGGGGTTGGTGTATGTGTTCTAGAGGGCAGGTCAGAGATGTGGGATCTCCAAGATCTGGAGTTTCAGCCTAAGGTGGGTGCTGGCAAGGGAATTCAGGCCCTCAGTGAGAGTAATGTGTGCTCTTAACAACTGAAACATCTCTCCGGGCCCCCCACTGATGGGTGCAGAAGGGACATAGTTCTTGTATTTGCCCTTTAGGGCGACGGTTTCAGGCTTGTCAATAAACAGAAAGAAGAGGCAGGAAAGGTGGACAGAAGTTGCAGGAGAGTCCCCATCACTAGATCTCAAGAGAGAGTCAATCCAGATTGAGGTGTGAGGATTGACTTATAAGACAGATGCACCCGAGCGGAAGAGGGTAACCCCTTAAATAGAACCCAAGGACATCAAGAAAATTATGCACAAATGTCTAAAAACTCAACCCTGTGTTGCAATTAAAACAATACTTTGTGTGCTTCCCAAGCCTACCATAGCTTTGAAACCCGCGCACAGCTGGGTTTCCTTCCCATGGTTCAGAAATGCAGTAAAAAGTTAGAGGTAACATCACAAGTGGAGCCCCGAGATCAGCTGGTGAGAGTGGGCTTGTCACAAGTCTAGTCTGGGCTCCGGGCCGGACACAGTATCTCAGACCTCTGAGCGTCTCATCCTGCGATGTGGACAAGACCTCTGCTTCTGAACCTGGGTCCAAGAGGTTTGCAGCTGCCCTCAGGACTGACAGCCGCCTTGCTCTGTATGTTTTATTAATACATTCTCTCCCTCCCTTGCTGTGCAGTCAAGGCACTCAAAACAAATTGATTTTATTAGAGCCAGCTAGCAAGGAAAAGTGTGACTGGAATGGACTACATAATTCCACTGCAAAGGCTGCCAGCCCGCATGGGTCAGGGCTGCCTCCTCTTCTTGTGCTGTCTTGAAGGCAAGTTTTCCAGCGGGAGAGCGGCTTCCCTCGATCCTCCTCAGCAGGTCCAACCTCATGCTACAGGCTACACATCCTATTTCAAAGACTTATGGGGTTTTGTCCTTAAACAACAACAACAAAAAATATTTCATGCAGGCTTTTTTTCTCTTATGCCAGCATTTCCTCAACCCTGGCACTATTGACATCTTGGGCTGCATAATCTTCTGTAGTCACAGGAAGTGAAGAGTCTGTGGGTTGGAGGATGTTTCCCAGCCTCCCTTAGCTTTTACCAGCTGGTTACCAGCATCTCTCTACCCCCTGCTAGTTTTAACAATCAAACATGTCTGTAGTGTCAGGTGCCCCATGGGGCAAAACTGAGTCTGGTTAAGAACTATTGTTTAAGATGGAATTGTGCAAAAGATTTCAAGTATGTTCTAACTGCTATGCTTCATAGCCCATCTATTTGCTCTCCATTCAAAGCTTTTACAAAAACCAGCTTGAGGTGTAATCCATGTCCAGCTGCCTCTTGGAGCATCTGCCTACCTCTGTATTTGCGCATTACAATGCCTCATTGATCCTTCCTTTCATAAATTCCATTATCCATTCATATTTTGACTCTAAGAGATGTTTGCTCAGGTCACGTCTGCTGTGTCTAATGGTCTGGGGAACTTAAAAGCTTCCTGCCAGCAGACACTTCCCACTATCGACTGTGGTCTTCTGGAAAAAGTATGCGGCCTTGCACAAGTGTGGTTGAGTCCCCCGCCCCATTCCAAAACTTCAGGTGTCACTGTGTCTACAAACAAGAAAATTGAGCTCAGAGTGTTTGTATCCAGTTATTTCAACTTGAATCTCTAGACACCAACCAGACAGCTGTGGCTGCTGCAGCAGTTCCTACGAGACAGATAGCTGCAGGAGGCTGTCTCTTACCAGGAATGGACCGTGTCCCCCTCTCCCTCTTCCTTCCATTCTGAATGACTTCTGTTGTTTGATTTTGCAACAGGATCTTGCTATATAGTCCAGACTAGCTGTGTACTCCTGAGCCTCCTGCCTCAACCCTCCAAGTGCTGGGATTACAAGCACACACGAGCACGCACATCCAGCTTGGGTTTTCTTTCTTAAATCATGAGGGTATGTCTCAGTCTCAGACAAGTTTGCCCTGCTGGTAGAGCTTGGCGATCCACACTGGATTTTAACTCTTACTAGCAAATGGTCATTTTGTGATCTGGATATGCTTATGTGGCAAGTGTTGGGCCACTCAACTTTCCCTAGAAATTAAAAATAAAACAGACTAAAGTCAGGCCTAGTCTTACAAACTGGTATCACAGCTACTGGAAAGAATGAAGCAAGAGAATCACAAGTTCAAGACTTGCCAGGGCAGTCATGTTAGTCAGACCCCATATCGAAATCAAAACTCCAGTTTAATAGAGGTTAGGAGTAAAGGTCAGCTGTAGAGCCCTTGCCTACAAGTGTGTAAGACTTTATTTAGTTCAATTCCAGTGAGGAAGAGGGAGAGAGACAAAGACAGAGAGACAGACAGAGACAGAGAAAGAGATTGCATGCCCAGCAGCTAATTTACCCATAACAAAGGCCCCCTTCTGACTTGACTGCTTCTCTTTCTATTTCACCAAGACTGCCATGGCATGTGCTGTGTTTCCTAATCTTAACTGCTAGGTCACAGTTCAAATAATTCTGTTTTCTGTTTCTGGTAACTAATTCATACATCATCTTCCATCATCCTCCGAAGATTAGTCCCCACACACCCATTATAAGACAAACCTATCTCCATCATGCCACATGTTTTAACATATCTTGGGGTCTCTTGCTGTTCCTTGAGTTGAGCCAAGGAACTGGATCATGTCCCAACTCTCCTCTCCAGACCACTCCTGCCTTAGAAAACCCTACACACTCCTCCACTGGGCTCCTCATGCCCTGCCCACTCTTCATTTCTGATGTCACTTGCCCTTTAAGCTGAATTGCCTGTCTTTCTTTCATAGACTAGAGTTCTAGTCTCCCTTCCCTGGGGTCTTCATCACAATCTCTCTTCCAAGCCTCTGACCCTAGCAGGTACTATGCACCACAGCAAGATCATCGTAGCCCCTGTTACAGATCCAGACTTACTGATTCATTTCTTCCCATCAGAAGATGATGTTTCTCCAAGAGCAGGCACAGTGTGTTCATTCAGCTCTGAGTCTGAAGGGCCAAGTTCTGTGTGGGAAGATCTCTCTTTGTGGTACTCAGATGGACCCATTTTCTCTCCACTGATGGCTGTGGTTTTAGTTCAGGCCAGTGCCATTTCTTCCATGGTCAAGAAAACCAGGGTTTGGGCTTCTTTGGATTCCAACTGAGGACAATGGCAGTAGATATGGGGAAGAGAGAGACTTCGAGATATGACTTGGAAACAAAGCAACAGGACCCACTAAGGAGGTGGAGGAACCAGGAGCCAGGGGGGATGATCAAGATCTCTCATTTCCTTCAGAATCCTCAGGCCCTAAGTTCCTTATGTCAGAGCTTATGAGCTTCCTGCTCTGGCTCCTACTGTTCCCCTCCCCCCAAATTCATGTCACCTCCCTTACTCATCTTGAACATTCCTTCCTTAATCCCACGCTGCAGCCACAAACATCAATGTGTAGGTCCATAGGTTCCCCATGGTTTCCGTCAGCTGCACCCACCCTTCATCCAGCTAACACTCCTGGCCCCTCATTCTCACAGACATCATCTCTCTCAGGAAAATGGGGCTGATGGCTTCCTTGTATCCTTTACCCTACGCTTGCCTTCAACTCACATTGTTATCTCTACCTAGATTATGAATCCTCCAGCAGAGGAGACGGTATCTTATTCACTACAACAACCTCCAAGGATAGCATAGGGTATGGTCCGTATTAAATAGCAAGACTTCCAACGAGGCCCCGAGAGACAGACTGGCTTCCCACGTCCCTGGACAGGAAGTAGCAAAGCGAGGTGTCAAATCTGTACAAATAGGGTTTCTATCTTTTTGTCTTGTCTTCTAAAGAAGAAGAGTTAGATATGGATTCTGTTTCGGGATCTAAGAAGAGAGATTCTAGAAGAGGTTAATTGATTTCTTCCTTCCAGGAACTGGCATTGATAGTCGGGGAAAGGCTGGGAGGAGTCGGGCTCCTCTGCCAGGGCGGGAGGGGCAGGAAAAGGCTGGATGGGGTGAAGCAATCTGGAATAAATAGAAAGCAGCACTAGGGGTCCCAGGGCAAGCAGGTCTGGGAGGGCAATGGACTAGATAGCCACCTCACTGCCCTTCCTGAGCTACTAGATCTGGGAGAAAGAAATGGGTGGGTGTGTCAGACATCTCAGGTAGCTGGGCCTTACATGGGCCCTTCCAAGACCTTCAGCATACGGGACTCTTCCCAGAATTTCTTGAGCATATTCATCATGCCAGACCCTGTCTGAGGCCTTTCCCTTCTTGAGAGAAAACAGTCCTGCGGAGCTGTTAGAAAAGACGGTGGGGGTGGGCTGATTTCTATTCCACTGTGGCTGTGTACTCAGCAATCTAAAATTATGTGTAGACAAGTTTTATATCAGTCTTTATCACAAATGTGATGTGTATGTATAGATATAGATAGATGGATAGATAGATAGATAGATAGATAGATAGATAGATAGATAGATAGATAGAGTGTGCCTGTGGAGAGAGAGGGGAGAAAGAATACATGCATGTCCCATAGTGCATATAGAGGTCATATAAGAACCTGCAGGAGTTGATTCTCTTCTTTATCTGTGGGTCACAGGAGCTGAACTCAGATCATCAGGCCCAACAAGTACCTCCACCCCCACCCCCAGTCCTCTCACTAGACCTTGCTTCTTTAGGCATCAGAGGATGAGACTGTCTAGCTTAAGAATTTCTGAACCTGTAGATGTAGATGTACTCCTATGTGGATTTGTGAAAAATTATCTCAGGGCTTCCCTTTCCTTTTCTAAAAGCTGCTGGCGACGAAGTCTCTCTCACATTAAAAAAAAATATGAGGTTTATAGTTTAAAATTAGATCATAGGATTGATTTTCAAGATTATGCTACGTGTATGCTCCAAATCCACTCATTCCATCTGACCTGCAGGAACACATCTGTTCCAGGCTCGCCCCACCCAGCTTCTGACGGTGGCGTATGTCTGATTGCTTTGATTAAAGAGAAGGGCTTGTTAGCATGTCATGTACAGTATATCAAAGGAGATCAGGCACCCGTCTGCAGGTCAGATGACAAAAAGGGTGATCTGGCTGGGTACAGCTAAGCAGAGTGTGAAGAGTCAGCGCTGAAGATGAGTCATAATTTGGAAGTGTTCATTAGCAGCGGTTTGGATAATAATCATGCAGGAGTCCCAGGGTCTTCGATGTTCAGTGAAGCAAAGCAATTTCCCAAACATCCATCTGTCCCAAGCACAGAAGAATTCTGACTAAATTGGAGAACCACCATGGTCAAGGAGACTCTGCAACATTTGGCAATCATTTCCTAAACTGGGATTTCTCCAGCTGTTCAGTTTAGATGGATCTAGGTTAAGACCATGGTTTACCTTTAATCAATTCATGATGAAAAGCTTTTGTTTCTGAATAGCAAGCCTGCCCCCAACACCATGTTCTTTGTATTTAAATCAAAATATACATGCTACACCACACACACACATGCATACACACACATAGTTACCTATACTCATAGACAGACCAGTGGGATCAGTAAAAAAGCCAATCACTTTAACCATTAATGTGTGAAACACTTGATTTTCTTCCTGGCCCACCCCTTACATTTTTTTGTATGTATCTCATGGGATGCCAGCTGTCTCTTTTAGGACTAAGAGGCAGGAACAGAAATGTAATTCCCTTCATGCGGTCCCTTCTAAGCCTACTAAGTTCTGGCTGCCCACAGTGCAAGTTTCCAAATGCCCTGTGCAAAGCTGATAGAATGTGACTTTTAAGATCCTACTCACTGATCAAGACCCCATCATCAACAATAGTTGAGGGAGTCTGCTCCGTAGGTCTGAAGATTGGACTGTCTCAAGCATAGCATTCTTTACCTATTTCATGATGCTCCTCTACCCCCATCCTAAGAAAATGGCTGTTTTCTCTTTAACAATAGTTCAACGACAACTCTTTGGAACTGTTTATACTGCCCACTCTCATCAGATCAGCTGCTGAGCAACGGCATGTGTCTGATACTGTAGGAGGAGCCGAAATAAAATCATGAGTGGAAAAGGTTCTGCCTGACCCCTGGGTATTTAAAGTCACAGTAGATATATTTAGGAGGAAGCCTTCCATTCTCAGGCTGCTGTCACGTGTCCAGTCTGTTTCCTGGTGTGGCATCCTTTACCAAACAGTCTATCAGGTGAAGTGGCAGGTTCACAGAGGGCCTCTCTTGGGTTCTATAAGAGCTGCAGCACAGGACATGGAATGGTGTTTTCCTAAACTGGGTCCTAGACAGTTCCATCCCCTTCTGCCAGCCAAATACGGAGGCTCCATAGAGCATGGCTGGGGATAAGCTACTCCTTACCCTCACAAATGTAATATTGTTTAAAAACAGAGGTTCAGAAAAGCAGAACAGCTTCTGGGGTTAAATCCAGCCTGTTCATGGAGCCTCAGGGAAGTTGCACAGAGACTGTTGTGAACTGTCTCCTGTATCTGGTACCTGGCAAGGCCAGCAGCACAGGGCTGCCTTCCCACCACCTCTGCGATCTCCGCCAAGGATGGCTGGGATGCACTGAGAAGCTGAAGCCAGGCACTGCCAAGAAAGCTTGGTCAGTCAGTCCTGCTGCAAAGCCTAGGGTGGGGGCCAGCAGAGATGCCAAGCCTGCTTCTCACTTAGTCAATGTTGCTTTAAACCAAGAGGCCCAGAGGAATTAGCTGCTAATCCAGCCCATCAGAGCTGTGCTTAAAACCAGTCCTCCCATTCCAGGCTCTGACACGCTCCCTTCCCATCCTGTGCCTGTAGCTGGCACCGATTATTTTTCTATTTGCAATTCTTCGTGGATATTTAATAGAAAGGCAGGAAGGGGACTGGCGGACTCCATCAATCTCCACCAAATCAACTGACTTCATTTAAAGAAAACACTGAATAAATATTGATTAAAAGCACAATTTAAAGAGTTTCCAACTTTTGTAGGTGTTTTGTTGTTTTGGGGTGAGGGATGGATGTGGTTTAGGGGGAATTTGGTCAATGTGGAGACCCAAGGTCAGCTCCTGTGTCTTTCCTCAAGAGCCACCCACCTGTCTTTTTAAGTGGTTGTTTAGCTAGCCTGAGACTACACATTGGATTAGACAGGGCGGCTAGCAAATTTCAGGGATCTGCTTGTCTCCTCTCATCCAGGGCTGGGTTATATGGGAAAGCCATCAGACCAAGGTGTTATAGGTGAGCATTAGGAGCAGAATACAGGTCCTCATGCTTGCTGTTTGTGTGGCAAGCACGGTTGCCCCAGCCCTTGATTGCTTTTTGAACCAGAAGCTGGATAAATAGCCCAGTCTAACCTCAGGCTCAAAATCCTCCTGTCTCAGCTTCCCCAGAACTAGGTAGGATATGTGTGCCATCACAGCCTGCAAGAGTACCACCTTAGAAGTCAAAATCTTGTTAAATGACAAACCTGGAGGTAAGCCCTCTAACAAAGAAACAGGCTGCGCCCCCACCCCCACTTTCTCCTGTCCTTCCCTCCACAATCCCTGGGCCTCTTTGTGGGTGAGACTCAAAGTCACAAATGATGAGGCCTTCTCTGGAGGGGTTTACTGCTTAGCGGTTACTATGGTTACCAAATTAGGACGGTTCTTCTAATGCAATCAGCTTGAAGTGGAGACTAGCATACCAGTTTGCATCTATCATTATTGTGTCTCATCTTTTTTTTTTTTTTTTTTTTTTTTTTTTTTTTTTTTTTTTTTTTTTTTTTTTTTTTTTTTTTTTTTTTTTTTTTTTTTTTTTTTATCCCGATGGTACTTTGGATTAAACCCAGGTTTCAAATACACTAGGCAAATGCTTTTCTGTGGGGCCACTTCCCTCAACCCAACTGATTCCTGTTTTTCAGGTGGCTGAATTGTACACTTTGATTGGCCAGTGGGGTAAGGCACAAACCATGGCCTGCAATTCTGTAAAGAACTTATGATGACTCAGAGACTTTTCCTCACAAGACATATGACAAGCCAGGTAAGGTCAGACCCTCAGCAGGTAATTCATAATCTCTAAAATATTCCCAGTTTCGCAGGTGCTGAGCAAGCTGTGGAAAGGAAGCTTCCTCCCAAATACAGTGCCCTGGACTCACTGCTGCAATAAAGTAGCATGACAAAAAACAGCTTAAGGGAGATTGGGGGGGGGGGGGTCACCAGCTCGCGGTTCCAGATGATTGTCCATCATTGTGGGTAAGTTATGGTGGCAGGCACCTGAAGCAGTTCCTCATATCATAGCCACAGTCAGTAGGAGAGTGAGTGTCTACATGCTTAGTGTCCAGCTAGCTTCCTCTACTCTTACGTACTCCAGGGCTCTGAATCAGGGAATGGTTCCACTTTTAGGCAGGATCTTCCCATATCAGTTAAAGCAGTCAAGACAATCCCCCAAAGATACGCCCGCCTGACCTAGACAAATCCCTCCCTGAGATTCTATGTTGTGTCAAGTCAGCAATCAAATTAACCATCACACATGACTATGCACAAGACATGTCATGTGCAAAAAGGACAGCCAGGCTGGAACCACAAACGTCTAAGCCAAATATCTTCAAGATTTCTTCCCGAGGCATTTTATTCATGCCCGTGTTTGCAGCTGCTGACCTTAAATACTGCCCAAAAGTGGTCTTTTTGATGCCAGACCTGGGGAAAGCATGGAGGGAAGAATAGCCAGCTCCTCCAAGATCTCTGAAAACTCATTCTGTTGCCCCCCTTTGCTCAGTAGGAATATCTGTCCTTGCTGTATGATGCGCTGGGATGGAACGGATTTTACACTGGCAGCTTCAATGCCACAGATACAGCCACCCTCCAGCACCATGCCTCTACCCGATGTCCTTCCCATCCATCCAAAAGACTGAACGCTGAGTGACCAGTTGCAGTGTATGGCAGGGAGGGGATGGTAATGGCCCCATTCCCGATCTCATCTGTAGCAGCCTTAAGATCTGGAATTCCAAGTGTGGATTCTTTGGTCCAAGACAACCAGGACTGATCTGGTCCTTCTGCAGCATTTCTCGTGGGCATGTAACTCAATTCATTATCTAGAATGAAAGTGAGGGGTTTCTGGGAAATGCAAATGCTTTTCCACATGTGACAGCACTCTTGGAAGACAGCTGACCTGTCCTTCAGAGGGTCTGTTATGCATATGTGAAGGTGGTCACTTTGCTATGGGGGGGACAGAGAGAGAAAGAGAGGGAGAGGGAGATAGTGTGAGAGCCAGCAGGTTTGCTGGGGGCAGAGTTTCCAGAGAGAATCGGGGCTGAGAAACTAAGAACCTCGTTCAACATTTGCTCACTAAAGCCACCAGAGCAGCTGGGAAGTCCACCCTGCTGCTTCTGTTCTTTAGGTCTTAGGAGTCTATAAATCTCTTTATTATCTGAGGTATTCTGACTTGGGCTTTCTCTTTCTTGACCCCAAGCAGGGATTAAACAGAAAGGGTACCTACCCTTCCTGCAAAAGGGAGAGAGGAGTCTGTTCTCTCTGGGGTATCACTCACCTCCAACCACATTTTTTTTTTCAATATAAGAACACTGGATAAAGATGACCCTTGAGCAACACATTATAAATTTAACTTTAAATTAAGAAGTTGAAATAGATAGCCAAACTCCATGAGCACTAAGAATCCCTCCCCCAAATACATATATATCACTTACAGGACTGAATGGGCCTAGGAAACAGATGGAAGGAAGCAGAAGCATGATCTTTAAACAACAAACTTACTTTCCCCAGTGCTTGACACTCTCAAAGCAATGCCCCGTCTGCTTTGAAGGTCAGTCTTTTTTTATCAGCAGCCTTCTGGTCACACAGCACCTCAGTCACAAATGAAGAAGGCCTCAGGGAGGCCTTCGCCTTACATCCCATAAGATGACTTCCCACCCTAGTACCACAGCCTAATCATCGTGTGTATTTTGCACACCAGCAGAGTCCATGCCAGAGCCTCACAGCAGACTTAAAACATTTAAGCTCCAGGATCCAAGATAAGTCTTTTTAAAATAAATAAAGATAAGCCAAGACCGGACTGCCCACTTGGATGTTTCTCTTCCTTGGTTCCTTTATCTTCTTTGGCTGCGAGAAAGAGCTGAATCTTGAACCTGAATTTGAACCTGAGTGTGCTTGGTACTGTTCCAGAAAGTTCAGGCTCATAGGTCCTCCAGAGCATGGAGGGGTATGTTTTCTGACAAGAAAGAATTCCAGGGGTCCTTGGGAATCCTGGGGTTATCAGAGGCTTTGCCAGTCACAGCAGGGAGGCATCCAGATAACTTCAGTCAACTCTGAGACTCCCTGGTCTACACTTGAAAATTGGAAGTAGCATGAGGCTCCTGGGGCTCCTCCAGAAAGTTCTGAGATGGAAATGCTTTACAGCAAGACAGAGACATGAAAAGCCTCTATTATACTGCTGTTTTAGGATATGCTCTCAACCACCCTGTGTGGCACAATCACACGTCTCTGTGTATAGTTCCCCAGGGTCCCTTCCTTCTAGTAACCTTTGGTTAGTGGGCATAGCAACATTTATGCAGGGGCCATATGCCTTTGCACTATCCCCAAAATCTCTTCCATGTTTGGACAATTGGTCTCTTTGGAAACTTGTAAAACCTTTGGAAGGTGCCTCCCCCCTAAGAGGAAGTGGATGACTTGGAGGCCAGCCTCGAGGTTTATAGCCTGGACCTGTTTCCTTTCCCCTCTGTTTCCTGCTTTCATAGAGATGAGAGTGAGCAGTCTTATGTTCCTAATTTTACAGCTGCTCTCACACCATGGCACCCCGCCATGGTGAACTGCACCTTCAGACCACGAGCCAAAACAAACCTTCCTCCCTTAAGCTGATTCTCGGGTATTTTATCAGCGACGAGAAAGTAAGGACTGCATAGGACTGCTCCTTCGCTATTACCCAGCCTCAGTTCCAACTTCAATTTTGGTTGTACAACCAAAGCCACCCAGCGGATAACAGTATAGAATGAGACTTTGTGCACAATAAGATCTACAGCCTGTCATTCTTGTCACTGTGTCTGTGTCCTTGCCTGGTGTACCAGCACGAGTCACCAAGAATCTAGTTCTGCACAATAGTCACTCCCAAGTATGTGGCCCTTGCCAGCAAGCGGTCGTCTTCAATGCCCCTTTAATCTCTCCCATCAATACGCAGAGGTGTGAAGAGACTCCAAGACAGAAATGTAAAGCCATCCCGGTCAGGTTCTGTGTGATTCCTAGCCCATCACCAATACCACCCATCCCTCTACCTGGTAACTCTACCCAGGTTCTCTTCTCTGGCTGTCATACTATTCAGGGGCTGTGTCCTGCCCTCCTTTCGTGGGAGACCAGTTGTTGAATTAAAACTGGCAGCTGCTGTGCTATGGAATGGCTGCCTCTGGTGGTACCTCCCGCTCTGCAGCTGGGCCAGGTGAACTGACAGAGATTTGGGGCCTACAGACAAACACCAAGCAGGGATGGGTGGGCATTTGCCACGGCAAGCTGTTGTATAACTATTTCCTGAAACATCCCTGTGTTCATCTCTTTCCTGTTGCTGTGATAAAATACTTTCACAAAAGCAAATTCAGTGAAAAAGCATTCTTTTAAAATGTTATTTATTTATTTATTTATTTATTTATTTGTTTGTTTGTTTGTTTATTTTTGTTCAGCCCTTGATGACAGGGAAGTCCAGGCAATGGGAGCCACTGGTCACACTAAGGCGGCAGTCAGAAGAGGGTAATGGAGGAGTGCATGCAGTGTTCAGCTCGAGGTCCCCATCTTAAAACAGCTGAGGATCTTCTGTAAGAGTGGGTCTTCCTGCATCAATTAAAGCAATCAGGATAATCCCCCAGGACATGCACTATGGCCTTCTTCCTGGTGATCCTAGGTTTTGTCAAGTTACCTCCTGGTGAGAGGGATGCTCCTAAGATTGGGGAAGTTTACAAAATCTAGGAAGCTAATGAGAGAGGCCAAGATTCACAAGGCTCCTCCCCACAGTTACTAAGCAGTTAATAATTGCTGGCACTGGAGACTCTCCAAGGGAGCCACTTGTGAATTGTGCAGAATCAGGGATGCAGCTTTGGTGCTCTGTCCTCACACTGAGGCAGACTTTTGGATGACCCGCATTCATGTTAATAACTTGATAAACTCATCAGTTCCACACAAAGAGTTAGTTCCACACAAGAGTTATGTAGACTGTCTCTGGTCTGTATTAGTGCTCTATCTGGAACGAGTAGATAGATGTCTGTTCACATTTTTTCAAGGAAAGGCCACATAAGTGCCTCTGAGTCCCCTTGCAAGACCAGTGTTGTGCTCACTGCTTTGTCGACAGCCAGAATGATTTTGGACACTTTGTGACCAATGCGAGTTCTAGAATCTTACCACAGCTCCTATGCATGGCTTGTCTCCTAACACCTTCATGCCTAGTCTCAAGCCGTTAAGACCCCCACCCGTACAGTTATAATCTCCATTGGGGTGGCATGTGCTTCTGTGTGATTCTTTGGTTAAATTTTGTTGGCACCAGTAGACTTTCAGATTTAGGAAGTTGGGGACCATGACTGATTTTGCTTCCCATATGTCCTAAAATAGTTGCAACACCTAGAAAAGGCCCCCATATTTGCCTAATAGTTAACTCAGTGAGAAAATGAATGATTCTTACTACCACATGGGAAAAAATTAAAACAAGCCATTTTTAAAAGAATAACACAGAGATGTGCTCAGCAGCTTGGGGTCTGAAGAAACCATCGGGAATCAGAATTCGGTGTTCAGGCTTCAGAACTCTGGGACTTCAGGAGGATTATCTGTTAAATGAGGATGGAATTAGAATTCTCTATGCAGGAGTATTTTGAGGATGAATCATATGTAAAGTGATTTAAACAGTACCTGGCCCCAGCAAGCACTCGGCCTTGGTGATTACTGCTCTTTGGGAAGGCTGGTAGGTGGGTAGAAGTTGAGACAGTTCCAATAAAATTTCTATTTTTGCTTCAAGTAGACAGTGAGTTATCTGCAGGTGACAGGAGAGAAGATTGAAATCACCGTTAACCTGGGAGCTACGGGGCCAAGGCGGAAGGTCCAGCTGAAGCAGGCCATGGATTTAGAAGAGCACCAACAGCAAAATTGAATTTCACCAGCAACTGTCATCAGCAAGTGAAGAGAAGCATCAGGTGGGGACTTGAGTTCACCCAGGACTGGGGTTTCCATGGAAACACTCTTGGATGCTGACAAGAACTAAGGTCTGGTCCATACTACGAATTCAGGCTACAGTGGAGGTAACATTTCAAATAGGAGCATAAATATTCTTCAATACACAATAGAGAGGGTATTGCATAACTCTTTGAGGGAAAAATAAAATTATTTCTTATTTTGTTTTTATTTTATTACCTCACATAAATTATATAATAGAGCTGAAAGTGAAAGAAAGTGAAGTCAACAGTAGTTGGCAATGCCCATGACCTGAGCATGGGGGAGGTCTTTCTAGGTACAACAGTCAATTCAGAAACCATAAAGAAAAGTGACTAAAGAAAGCTTAAAGCCTCGATGTGGCAGAAAAATAAATAAATAAATAAAACTGAAAATCAATCCTGAGAGAGGGAACTGAGAGAAAATATTTACATCAAAATAATCAAAAAAGGATTTCTAGCTTCAATGTAGAAAGTATGCTTTCCAGTTAGTCAGGGATGGGTGCCCTAGACAACGGGTATGCATAAGCATTTGTTAATACATGCAAGTAGTTAGAAAAACCAGAAAATTTTTAATTAAAACAATCATTTAAATCTGTGAAGAAAGGATAAAGTATTCAACAATCTTGAAAAGCCCAGTGTGGTAGTGCATACCTTTAATCTCAGAGCTCTGGTGATGGAGGCAAGTGTGTTTCTTTGAGTTCCAACCTGATGTACATTGGGAGTTTCATGCTATCCAGGGCCGCAATATTAAAATCCTGCCTCAAAATAATCATGGTGGTGATAAAACTAACCAAATTTTAATTGGATGCTTAATTAATGTGCAAGAAAAATTAAGATTTAAGTTTAAATGAGGAAATCAAAAAAGTAGCCAGGGAACGTGTACTTCACACACACACACACACACACACACACACACACACACACACACACACAAAAGGTGCCATATGAAAGGGGATAGTCACAAAACTATACTAATGTAAGAATCCACTTTCTTGAAATGCTTTAAGAACAACCAAAACCGTGGAGCCAGGAGTGTGAAGAACAAAAATCCCTGTTCAGTTACAGTGGTCCAGTCCCTACTGAAAGAGAAAATGTCAAGATGAGCTGTCTATGGCTGTATGACATTATAGATCTGTTTACATATCACCAAGCAACTAGACGTGGTGACGCACACTGGAATCCCAGCGCTTGGGAGGAGGTGGAAGCAACAGGATCGTGAATTTGAGGCCAGCCTCAGCTGCAAAGTGAGACCCTGTCAAAAAAAAAAGAAGAAGAAGAAGAAAGAAAGAAAGAAAGAAAGAAAGAAAGATCGATCGATAGATAGATAGATAGATAGATAGATAGAAAGAAAGAAAAAAGAGGCAAACAAACAAGTGCATAGACTTAAACATACACACATTTACACATGTTACAAATAAATATAGACTATATAAAAATCAACTGCACACATAAATGGCTAGGATAGTAAATATTGTGTTCTGTGTGTTTTATTACAAAATATTGGGGAACAGGTTGAGGTGAAATCATGTTCTTAGGCTTGGTATGAGGAAAATCTTTTGTGCTGTGACTCACGCAACTTTGACTACCAAAAAGTCTAAAACCTTAAAAAGCAAATGTGTTTGAAGTCAAAAGACAAGCGGTGTTAAAATCTGCACAACACAGGAAGCAGAGGCTCCCGACAGTGTGTAAGGAGCTACAGCTCCACGAGATTCTTCTTCTCTGGGGCTTTTATTTTGGGTTTGGTTTTTTGGCTTTGTTTGGTTGTTGGTTTTTCTTTCCAATTTGGTTTTGCCGAGGGATGGGAGGTTCCAAGAGCAGAAAGTGATGCAAGGCAGAAAGATGAGGGGGATCAGAATGCATGATACTGAAATCCATGAAGAATTAATAAAATGTTTAAAAAAGAATTTCAGAAATGCAATGAGAAAGCAGAACTCATTAAGGATCAAGCATTCAGTAAAGTACACAAAGGTTGTGCAGAGGAAATTTACACAAGATGAAAAGACATTCGACTTAGCCTTGCTAATAATCAAGAGATGGGAATTTAAATCTTACTAAAAAATAATTAAACACTCTGAAAATGGCAAACTTTGGCAAGGGTTTGCAGAGATGAAATCTGTCACATCTCATAGATGGGAATATGACTGGTGTAATTTGTCTCTCTATAAAAGCTTTTAAAAATGCCACCATTTGGTCACCCATTTTCTTCCTATAAATGACCCTAAGGAAGTCCTTATGTCCCTGAGCACAGAGCTGTTATTGGCTGCTTGAAGACTTTATCACGAACAGTTCTAAGCAACCTTTATGTCTAACACAATGATTGGTTAAATGATTGTTGGCAGACCTACGGAAAGGAATGCTCAACTACCATTAAAAAATAATGTAAAAGAATGTTTATTGGCATGTGAAAAGATTCACGATATACTTTTAAGTGAATAATGTAAGGTACAAAATAGTCCGAGTAATAATATATCATGTGAAAGTGGTCACCTCAGAGAAGTTGGTCTGCTTTACTTTAAGCACTTTCTCTACGTAGCTCAAAGCTTTCTTATAAACAACCACTGCTTTATAACTGTGAAGGCATGGATTTATCATTATAAAACTTTATTTCAGGGAAAGACCATTTAGTGCCTGAGGGCAGGACCCAGGTCTAGGAGGAATCTGAGAAAAACTTCGGGAATGCACCTAACAGCCAATAGATTCAAAACTTGGTTTCACTCTAAAATTTAAGCTAATAATTTCCAAGAATTACTGTACCCCATACTCCTTTACCCAATCCTGAAATGCCAAGACATGTAACCCCACTTAAGTATCTTTGTCTTTAAAATCCCTCTCACCCCTGAGCTCAGGGCTGAATTCCTTCCGCTGCGTAGGAACATAGGGTTTCAACCTGGGTTCATTTGAACTCATCCAAAAGAATAAACTGACCCCCATGTGTTTGCATCAGATTCCAGCTCCCTGGTGGTCTTTAGGGGGTGGATCATGACACAGGTACAACAGTAATCATAAGACACATAGTAAGTGCTGTTTTAAAAAGATGTATGTGTTTATTTTATGTGTGTGTATATGTTTTAGTGTATATGCGTGCACCCACAGGTGCCTTCAAAGGCCAGAAGAGGATGTCGGACACCCTGGAATTGAAATTACAGGCAATTGTGAGCTACCTCAGTGCATCTAGGGATGCATAATATGGTTTCTTGGCCTCGGGCGGCCAGAGGTCCAGACCCACAGACCTGCAGCCCCAGACCTCTTAGCTGCCCGCAGCTGCTCAGGCCCCCAAAATGATTCAGACGCTTGTATTAACTTCATGCTGTTTGGCCTATGGCTCAGGCACATCGCTAGCTAGCTCTTAACATCTTAACTCAACCCATTCTCATTAATCTGTCTGCCACATGGCCCGTGGCTCACCCATGTTCCTTACATGTTTCTTCTTTGGGCATCTGGCTCCATCTGTCTCTGACTCTGCCCTGCCTCTCCTACCTATTCTGATTCCCCACCTACTTTTTCTATGGTGCCTGTTATGGGCCAAAACAGCGCCTTTATTTAAAGATTGATATTCACAGCATACAGAAAGACATTTCCACATCAGCTTCTGCCTCAGTGGTTCATGACCCTTTGCCTAGCTTCTCTCCTGCCTTTCCACAAATCTCACTGCTATTTCCAGGCAGAGAGACCAGCCACACAGTCACTCCGTTTTCTTTGACCCCATCCCTCCCTCTCCTTTGGATCTGCTACAGTTAAACGACTTGAGGGGTTCATATCCACATCACCTGGAGCTCCCATTAGCAACCCCCCTAAGTGGGGCCCCGTGGGACCCTTTGTCTGAATACCGTAAGCAGCATCTGAAATGTGGTTTCCCCCACCTCTATGCCCCATTCTGGTTACACTTTGACACTTACTTGCCTAGCTCCCCACCCCAAACATGCTCATCACATCTGCATGGAGCCTTCCTCTTGATACACGTCATTACAGAGTCCTGACCATCAGAGCTTGCTCTTCCCGCCCTCCAGAAAGAGAGGGACAGGGCCAATAGGGAGACTCTTCAATAGTCTCTCCTGCCTATGACAGTGTCCAGAAGTTGATTGTTTCCCTCCTGTGCAAAATGCTGAGCAGCAAATCCCAGCAGAACCATCGACATTGGTATCCTCCTCATCTCTCCCGACTATGGAGAGATCGATTTTGTAGAGAATATTCCCATTCTTCACTGAGGAGTCACCTATTAGTTGTATCTTCAAATATTGTTTGTTTTGCTATATGAAGTATTTTCCCTTGGAGGAGGCTGTGCATTCCTGGGGGACGGAGGGTCCCCAGGACACCTTCTAGCCAACAGGTCTCATTTTTAGCAACAATTCTGACAGTGGAAGAGGAGAAACAAGATGGGATGCTTTGGGATCACTCTTCTGAAAAAAAAAAAACAAAAAAAACCAGGCTTGTCTGGTGCAGGCAATGCAGCCACCAAGGAAGCTTGCACAGGCAGCCACCCCTGCTTCAGAAGATGGTGACTATACGCTCTGTCTGCGGTGGCGGTCCCAAAGGGCAGGGCCTGGCACTGACTGGCAATGACTGCCTGAGGTATTTGGTGAGTCCCAGAACCCAAGGACTAAGGAGAGGGCGGGGTGTCTCCGGTTAGCGTTTAAGGGACAGGAAATTCCGAGTGGCAAGATGACCTCATGCTGACAGGGCTGGGGCGAACCAACCTGCCCCAGGCTCATCTGGGATGCCAAACCTTGTCCCAGGATGAAACAAGACCACAGCCCACCTGGTTCTTCTGAAGAGGGCAGGCCAGTAAAGCATCTTCAGATTTTTGGAGAGATAAGAATCTTTCATATCTGGGAGCCAGATTCCCACACAAACAGGCAACCCCTGGTCCAACTCTCTCTGCATCCTCTCCCCCATGGGTACCTGAGAAAACGGATCCCATTCCCAGATGCCTATAAGACTACCTCCCATTCCAAGGCCAAATTCACTTGAATGATTCCTTCATCTTGGGTAAAGTGGTGAAGGAAAACTCAAGCAAGTTGGACTAGCTGTCCTTGGAAGAGAGCTTGGACTGGAGGCGTGGCCTTGCAGTAGGAAGCAGGGCAGAAGGCAGAAGGAGGGGCAGGAGCCAGTGGGTGGTGTTGGTCAAGTTAGCTCATTCCCTTACCTTGGACCTGGGTCAAGATGTGAGGGAGGGCAGACTGTAACTCTGGAGACCCTGTCTAGAACATCTTTGGATTGAGGATTTACCTTCTGAGACTGGAAACTGCAGCCATACAGGGCTAGGAGGGAGGGCAGTAATGCCAGCCGTAAAGATCCCCAAAGGGGAAGAGGGCTTTCAGCTTTCTGAGAAGGGTGGTTTGCTCTCTGATGAGTAAGGCTCCTCTCTCTCTCTCTCTCTCTCTCTCTCTCTCTCTCTCTCTCTCTCTCTCTCTCTCTCTCTCTCTCTCTCAGCACAGATGGCATTCATTCACATTCCTTGGTCCTTGGTCATTAATAAAAACCCCACGGATGTGTACCATACAGCAAACAGGTGATGAGGAGGACACCATGAATCAAACAATGCATGCCTCAGGACACTCCTGGCCCAGTGGGGAAAATAGACAGAGATATCATCCCTTGAGTGAGCTGTGTAGGGACAGGATATTTACACATAGGAGGGGCACAGAGGACAGGACTGGGTGAGCCCAGGAGACATCACCCAGGGTTTAGAAATGGAACTAAAATTCTAGGCAGATCTGGGCTTGAGTGCCATCTCCACCCTAGCTTACTTAACACTGGGAAAAATCATTGAACTAAGCTTGGGATCTGAAAACACCAAAGACATGATAATGCTCTTCTGGTGCTGTGGTGATGTAGTAGAGATGTGTGTGTGGACTTCCCATTTAATGCTCAGCCAGGTGCCTGATGTCAGTGTGGGTTTATTGCTAAGGTGATAAAGAAGGATATCTGGGATTAAGTGGATAGAAGCCGAAACTATTGGAGGTGGAGGTAGAGGTCAGTATACCAAGCCTGTGTGTTGCTAATACTAATGCATTACAATCTGCCAAAGGAAGATTCTGTCTGGTGAGAAAAATGGGGTCTGAGTAGGTGAGATTGGACACATCTGGAATCATCTTGCTGGAGCTGGGAGTAAAATCTATCAGAGGAAGTACCAGAACTGACGGGGTCTATCAAAAGACCAGTGGTTCAGGCGATGAGCTAATATCCTAGGGTGTATGCATCCATGGAACAGGGGGTTCACATGCATGTATGTGTGAATGCATGCAGAGACCATAGGTCAATGCCTTCCTCAATCACTCACTTTATTTTTTGAGGTAGAATCTCTCACTTAATCTGTACTTCACTAGTTCCATTAGATTGGCTGGCCAGTAAACCCTGAATTCATATGGAAACCCACCTCCTAGCTCTGGGATCATCGGTGTGTAATGTCATACCTGCATTCTGTGTAAGTGCTAAGGATCAAATACCAGTTCTCATGTTTACATCGTCAACACTTTATGGACAGAGCCCCCCCCCCCCCAACACACACACCAGTGATCTAAGATTTTAGTGGGTCAGTCAGCAGAGCTATGGTCAGGGACAAAGAAAGAGTCTAAAAGTGGAGCTGGTTGGGGGGCCAGAGGAGATGGGGCTGAAAAGGTATCCTCCTGTGCCTTTTTTTCAAAGAAATTGGCCATTAGTTCTCCCACTTGGTACCTAGCCTGGCCTGTAGATATCATCCCTAGAAATTCTCTATTCTCTCTCCTTTTAAGAATGCCATTTAATCAATTAAGTAATTGAGTTGTTTTTTTTTTATTTTTATTTTTATTTTTATTTTACTGTGGTGATCACAAGCATCACATTGCACATGTAGAGGTCAGAGGATAATATTCCAGAGTCAGTAGTTAACCCAGGTCATCAGGCTGGGCAGCAAGTATGCATTAGCCACTGAGCCATTTCCTGGCTCTTATTCTTTAACTGCTCTGGTGAAGGAACACAGGAAAAGGAGACCACATTCTGAATTGTGCAGAAACGTGTTGAGAACTGTTGAAGACTCTAGGAATCATTTGTTCAATCCACTGTTCTTAGTCATGAAAGAACTCCAATGAAACCTTGACTTCAGGACAAGCACCATGACCAGCCTGACCCACTTAGGACAATCCAGTCCCCTTTCCTTTGATAGGTAAAAAGACACAAGGGTTTTGGGGGTTTTTGTCAGGCCTCTTTCCTTCTACCTTGAGCCACTGGTGTTAAAGAGGTCTACACCTTCAGCAGCTATCAACCCTAAAGGATAAAACTCCACAATGTGCAGGACAAGGATGGGCATGTGCAGACCCAGAAAGCCTGTGTCTTCTACAGCATGGATGAGCTGGTTTCTGGTTATGTAAATGGTGGTACATCAGATTGAGCCATCAGCTAGTTTACTGTCACTCCAGATGAGCATGTCCCAGCTAGCACATGTAGAGATGTCATGTGACATAGCTCACCTGGGGACTATGTAGTGTGGCCTCTCATTAACTGAGAAAGCTGACAGTTTGGGAAGAGATCTGATGGTCTTGAAGGTTTTGAAGTGCAGCTTCTGAGGATCTGAAAAGACATTTCAAGCTACTAGAGTCCAGGATGTCCCTCAAGGGACACCTTACCATCTCTTTTCATGCTCCCCAACACACTCTACCTATGGCTTCTGCAGCTCTGCCCTGGGGATTCCAGAAGCCAGTCATGTTTCTGGTTAAGAATCTGTGTAGCCTTGAATGTTGTTAGCTATTTTTCTGCATGCGTGCTATGTGTGTGTGTGTTCTCCAGGCTAAGGCCAAGCAACCACCATCTTCAGAGTTAGTTCATCTATGCCCACTTGCAAAAGATCATCTCAGGTGAGTTTTGTTTTGCTTGGTTGGTTGGTTGGTTTTTCGAGACAGGGTTTCTCTGTGTAGACCAGGCTGGCCTGCCTCTGTCTCCCAAGTGCTGAGATTAAAGGTGTTTGCACCACAGCCAGCCCAGCTGAGCTTTTTGATCATTTTGAACCCTCCTGAAATGCTCAGGGGACTGTCACCTGAGTATTCAACCTCTCCTTCCAATGAGCTGTATTTGACTCTATCCTAATTGCACTGGCTTTGGATTGGGGGATGAACCAGAGGATGCTGACTGGGGAAAGGACTTGATCTGTACATCTATGGGGGAGTATTGTTCATGAAGGGTATACACTTTCTAGCATGGCTGTCGCCTCTCATCCACTGCTCTCTAAGTAAGCATAATGATCCTACTGGCTCCCCAGGGTGAACTGTGGTAGATTTGACTCTGGTTTGTCATTGGAGCCATAGAAAAGGAGAGGCAGCACTTGCCCCCCCCCCCCACACACACACTATGAACACTGAATTCAGTGCTTAGCAGACTAGAGAGAGGGGATATAGGAGTGAACTGTCAATCCCCCTGGTATTTACATGGGTCCTGGCATCTGAATGCCGTTCCTCACATTTGAGCCATTGCCCTCCTCTTCACTAAGGGTTTCCTAGAGCTTTGGTCACTCTTTTTAAGAAGGCGCCTCTCCCTTCCGCATGGAGAAGGGACTGCGTAGGCCAGGAATACCACACCTCCATGAAGGCCAACAGCCATCAAATGCCTTATTCTATTGAGAGACACAGAAGGCCGTAGAGAATCCTGGGCTGTTTGTTCTTTAGTGGCTACTCTCGCTGGCAATCCCCTGGGCTCTCAAGATTGAACTTCACATCAGTGAGACAGCTACTACCAGTCAACAGGAAAAACCCATTCTCTGTCCTGCTACTGCCTTGATTAGTTATCCTTTGGACCGGAGAGTACAGATCCAGATCCACACTGGCTGCATGTTCAGCCTCCTCTCCTGTCAAAATTAGAAAACATTTGAGTTAGACATGTAATATACTCGATTTTCTGATTATTTTAGTATTTGGGTCAAATCTCTCTCTCTCTCTCTCTCTCTCTCTCTCTCTCTCTCTCTCTCTCTCTCTCACACACACACACACACACACACACACACACACATACACACACAAATAAACCCCTCAAGTCCCCTAATCATTCCAAACTTTGAGAAATTGCTGCATTGCTGCTGATCTGATAATTTTAGTTGGACTTTGGTAATGTCTGCCAGGTAGAGGTGTGTGTGTGTGTAATGGGAAGTACCTTTGATTATCTTAAGTTTGCAAAGGAGCTTCATTTCTCAGGACCATCTACTTGTCCAGATGAATAATGTAAATATTGTATTTTTAGTAAAAGCAGCTGAAATCCTCACCACAGAGTGTTCACCCAAGAGCTCTTGGGACTTACTCCCTTCAGAATAAAAAGCTGCTTTGGCAGCTCAGGCAAGCTCACCATAGCATCAGCAGGACTCAGCACAGTGACAGACATCTAGTAGGCCCTCGGCTACCTTTAAGGAATGGATAAATGTTGATCTTGTGTTTATTTAGTGGTGTTTGAATCTGTGGTTAGAATCCCTTGCTTTTAGTATAGAGCATATTAATGATAGCTAATAGTGTTGCAGACAGTATGCTTTGACTAAGATAGACGAATATTAATTATTTAAGTCCATATAAAGAACTACAATCAAGCCCAGTAGAGTAGGAATTGAAAAGCATCTTATGGCTATTTAAGAGGAGGTCAGTGCTGACCTGGGGGAGACTAGTTTCAGTAAGACATGACACAAGTCAGAGGCTGAGGGTTTGGAAATAAGTGGAAAGAACCCTTTGAGAGCTTAACCAGGAAGGGACAGTGGGATGTCTCAGGCAGTTGGTAGCCTTTTACTACCCAACCCCAATCTCAACCTCATATCGAAAATAATGGTAAAGTCAGTCTACCATAGTGCATCCAGAGAAAGCGCCCTGGGACAGCACTTTCAAGTCAGTTATATCCCAATAGTGCGTGTGTACCTGTGTGCATGCGTGTGTACATGTGTGCATGCATGTGTGCGTGTGTGCATATGTGTGTATGTGTGTGCATGCATGCGTGCTTGTGTGTGTGCGTGCATGTGTGTATGTGTGAGTGTGTGCATGTGTGTATGTGTGTGTGCATGTGTGTGGATGTGTACGTGCATGGGGGGGGGGGGGGGCGTGAGCAAAGCACCACACTTTATACTCAGCTCCCAGAGCCTGAGTGAGACAGGATCTTCATTTACCTCCTCAAAGTCAGTACCTGATAGCCTCAAAATTACAAATTACAAAAATTACAATGACAAACTTTTTTTTGTCCTTTAAGGATCCTTTCAGAACCTGATGACATTTACAGAAGGGAAATGCAGCTGAAATCCAGTCTCATAAATGTTTGCTGCTGCATTGCTGCTGCTGGGGAGATATAAACAAGCATTTACTCACCTCATCCAGGGCACCAGCAGACCAGAGTAATCTATCCACCAGAGTTTTACTCGGTGAACCCCTGAACTTAACATGCTTTATGGAAGCATTGGTGAAATAGCTGCATTTTCATGAAGTGTCCCCAGCATGGATGACAGCTTCCCGTGGCTGTATGTTGGACTTGCCCCTTCAGGTAACCGTCTACCGGCTACTTACTTTAGAAATGAATACAGGCGGGAATGGCTGGAAACTCAGGTAAATGTCCAATGACTGTTCCGACTCTGCTCGCAGCAAGGAGTGTCACCAACCAGATCTGAATGCCTGTTTGACAGTCACATCTGATTACAATGACAATGACCTCTTTACTTGGAGGACAATATGCCACCAAAATCACATGCTCCCAGAGGGTCTCCATAGTGGGGTGTCATGAACCATGGCTCTATAGTCCCAAACTTGGGCTGAGTGTTGGTTTTGTGAATCTAGAAGCACTCTCAGAGGGGCAGTTACTCTGAGAGAGGCCTTAACCCTCATCACCTGAAGATCCCTGACAGACGCATCAATGCCTGAAGAAATGCCCATGGGAACTTTATAAGGTTTATAAATTTAGTCTGATTTCCTCTTAAAATCCAGAGGGACTCTGCCGAGTTCCAGCACTCTCAGTTGGGCAGATCAAAGGTGTGATATGGTTCAACATGCCCATCGTGTCTCCATGGCAACATGGGTGGAGCCAGTAGAAATTTCCCTTCCTCTCCTACCTGAGATGTAGCAGCCAGACTGCCAGGATGCCAGGAGTCTGGGATCTGATCCTGGGGCAGCAGCATATCTGGGAGGCAAAGACTCCAGTCAGACATGAAGGAGGCTGGCTAGTACCAGCAGAAGGAGACCTGAGCCATTGTTGATCCCCTCTGACAAGGGCCTTCACTTTGGCACCTGCACAAACTGTGTGTCGTACTAATGTGCTCTGATTCTAGCAGAGGAGAGCCTGGACGGCCCACAGTGCTGATCTGAAGTGTCTTCCCTTCCAGCTTTCATGTGTCTCAAACTCAGGTTCTCTAGCCTTGGGTCTAGTGCTTTTCACTGGTGTCTTGGCAGTGAGTGAGTGCCTATCACATTTCCAATCCATTTTTTTCCTCAGATAAGAGTCTACTGTAGCCCAGCGTGGCCTTTAACTTTACTATATAGCCAAAGATAACCTTAAACCTCTGATCCTTCTGGGACTGAAATGCAGGAGCATACCATCACGTGTGGTATATGTAGTGCTAGGAACCCAGGGCTTCATGCCTGCTAGGCAAACAGTCTTTTCTTTTAAATAGCGTTTGTTTAAACACTAATATGTAAAGGTACAAAGAGACTGCTAATAGGAAACCTTTCTAGGAATCTGTGGTTTAATGGATTTATCATTTATATCAAACTCACAGAAAAGAAAAAAGGTACCAAGGAGCTTTCCTCACCTAGTACTCCATTAGCATCCTTCTTAGACCAGCCCACCTGGGAGACAGGAGCATCTGCTGTTCTGAGTTCTTCCTTATACTTGGGAGGCAGTATAATAAGGTGGTCTTAAAATGTAGCTAGACCTGGGTTGAGTCCAGTCTCTAGTGCCCACCCCCTGGCAGGTGTCCCCTGGAAGTCACCTTGTCTTTGAGGTAGTTGCCTCATTGTGCGGTGGTGTTGACAGCCTCTAGTTTGCAGCTGGGTGGCTTACAATGAGATACCATCCCAGTACCCACCACAGCGTCTAGCACTTGGACAAGGGTGTTAAGTAGATGTGCTTTTCCTAAGCAGAAAGGGGCTCTGATGGGTTGTTGGACCACACACGAGGCTGGCTGAGCAGGCTTCTACACTGTGAAGCAGAGGCGGCAGATGGCACCGTGCAGAGCAGAGGGGGTTCTGGGAGGTGAACAGCAGGCTGTTTCTTTTGTGGATTCCATAGGCTTGTGAAAGGAGAAGGGCAGGAGGGGAAGGTGGTGCGGATTGCCCAGGCTTTGCCTTCCAGACTACTGAAGCTCCACCTTCATCAAGAAGAACTGTCTGGAATGTAGAAAGGTCAGGAACTTTGTGGGGGAAAGTGGTTGTGTCCTTTTGGATTTTAGACTGTCTGGGTGGGTTAGAAGGACTAGGTGAGTCAGACAGAACCAGGCTTGGCTCCCAGACAGGATCCTTATTAGCTGAGGGGTAGAGAGAGAAGACAAGGACACTCCTCACACTACCTGAGGGAAGCTATGAGAAAAGGCAGATGAGACACCTGCCCCCAGTCGTACCAGGGTGTTCAGGCACTACAGAGACAAGAACACTCCTTGGGTCACGAAAGCAGACACCCAACACTTCCAGAAAACATTGGCTTAATCGTAGCTTTAGCCAGAGTGAAATGGTTCTTGAAAGGGAACGCTGAAGGCAGTGTTTTAAACAATCCAGATGAGGACAGGTTCAAGCCAGCTGTTGTGGGTGTCCTCTTGGCAGCTCCCGCACTGAAAGCTCACAGGCCATGGTAGAAGGGAGAGTCCAAGTCATCTCTTCCTACCTTGCTTCCCGTCCAACTACCACGCCGTCCTCTTACTCTGTGATGTTGACTCGGTGTCTGCTTTGGTCTACATTTCACTGAACTGACTATGCTCTGTCCACTTCTCCACTGGAGCTGCCCTGGCCAAAGTCACACAGGGACCCCAGGCTCTTTGCGCACAGCTCTCCCATTCTCTGGCCTCAGTGACATTCCTGTTTTATTCAGAAAGCATTTCTCACACATCCACTCCCTCCGAGGGATGGTGATTCTACCAACGGCTTCCTCTCTCCTTAAGATTTCCCAGCACTTTCTTCCTTCTTACATCTTCTTTCAGTAGCTGCTTTCCTCCGGTCCCGGTTAAAATGGCATTCCAGCTCTGCCCACTTCTCAGAGGACAGATTCCTTCCAAGGCCACTGATCAGATCCAGCCCAGATCTTTCTTCACTTTTGACCCTCACTCTGCTTCCAACAGAGATTTCCATGCAGACCCACAGGCACTTCACCTGTTCAAAGCAGAGCTACTTCCCAAGGCCTCAGGACCCCAAACACAAACACACTGATGCCAGGACCTCTTTTTTCTCCTCCTTCAGCTCTGCTCCCCAGCCTCCTGCCTCATTCCTGGCCAGGGGTTCTCAATCCACTATCTTGAACAATCTTCCCCACTGTTGAGTTCAATCCATTGCTCATCCTCCCGGGATTAGGGAAGAGCTGCAGAATTACCCAGTTGCCTTGGTAGAAATGAAGAATTCCATTAGACCCACCTGTCACAGACTGAATCAGACATTATGAGGAAGGACCTGGGATTGTATGTGTCTGTAGATTTCTCCAGGTGACTTGTTGCCCTCTTAAAATGAGAACATTCTAGACACATCACAAGCATCGGTCTAAAGATCATCGCAAATGGGATGTGAGGGAGCAGGGACGAAGAATGCTTAGGAAATCGAGCCTGGAGAATGGCGCAGTAGCCAGTGGCTACGGGAGCTTTGTAGGCAGAGTAATTAATTCAGTCATTAGAGCTTCAGTTTGACTAGCAAAAGAGACTTTAATCAAAACACAGGAGTCTTTTCTGAAATGGTTTGCTTCAGTTCAAAGCTATCTTCTCTTCTCATCCTTTAACATAATGTTGGAGCCTAACATGTTGAAGCTGTGAACGCAATGAAACAATCATACAAAAGATGGGCCCATGTCAAATGGGAGGGCATCTGAAGGTAAATTAAACCCTGGCCTTACAAAGACTGCTGCTGCTTAATTAGCTCTCTGACTTATCAGCACATCTCTTTCTTTAAGGATTTTCTAGAACAATTATTCCAATTTATATTTTGAATATGAATGGAAGAGTTACCCCTGAACTTTCACCTACCTCCCACTTGCCAGAAATATCCAAGTCTTCCCAGAGATCTTTCTCAGATGGTGTCTTACAGAGACACCGTTCTTTGTGTTTTAAAACAACACAACACATGGGTGAATTCTACCTCTGTGGAATCACCACCACTGTCTTTGAAATGCAAGATTAGAGAAAGGGACCCCATGTCTTAATTGTTTATACTGAGTTAATCCAATGAAATCCAAACCTAGAAATTAAAGTTCAGATTTACCACTCCCTAACAAAATAGAAAATCATCACCAAATCCAAGATTTGAAGTTCCAAAACAGAATTAGAGATAAGTGGTGACCGAAGCACGGATGATTAAAGAGAAGACCATTGTGAGCAAGGAGCCAACACTGTTTATATTAACATCTGTATTTCAAGACTTACGCTTTATAGATATGAAAGTATTTAAATTTGCTGTCACATTCCGTATGGCCTTAAATCAGCAGAGCCTGAGGTTCTGCTATGACCAAAACCAAATGTTATTTTCAAAAGCCAAGAGCTGCAGGATCAGGGAAGTGTCAGGCCATTCATCAGCAGAAGGAGGACACCATGTAAAGACAAACTGGAGATGCTTTAGAGCCCACTGGGGACTTAACCCTTTAGGCGGAAACCATTAAATGGAAAAAAAGAACAATTCTGGATTCCTACCTTTTTCTCAATTTAAGGAACACCTGGGATCTAAATTGTTATTTAGGAGCTAGAGATTGACAAGATCTTCAGAGCTAGCTATTTAACAGATGAGATGGGGTGGGGGCAGGGAAATGAGCCCAGATCAGTGGCTAAACTAGGAGTACTTCAGTGCACCCTAGGTTCTATCCCCTAGGCGAGGTCATCTGCTAGTCTTCCACGCCTCTGAAGACTTTAAAGTCAAACAAAAGCAGCGTTTCTTAGTTATAGTTTATACCCGAGTCCTAAACATTGTTAACTATGATCTCCAATGTTAGTATAAATATAGATTTCAATTTTTAAACTAAAAAAAAAATTGTCTCATGGATGCACATTTTTTATTTTGAAAATTTCAATTGTATATGGGTATGAGTACAACACCAGTAGGGTATAATTCACTAGAGATGCATGAACGCCCAGGAGATGGCTCAGTTGAGAGGTTTTCCTCACAAGCACTAGGACTTTTGAACCCCAGAACCCACACCAAAATCAAGCCCGTGGACAGTGGTGGCACATGTCTTAAATCTCAGCACCCAGGAGGCAGAGGTAAGCATATCTCTGAATTTAAGACCAGCCTAGCCTGTTCTACAGAGTGAGTTCCAGGACAGCCAGAGCTACACAAGAAAGCCTGTTTTCAAAAAAAAAAAGGAACAATAGTGTCCCGGGGCCAGCCTGCTGGTGCCTTTTCTCTGTTCCCAAGTACATCTCTCTTTCTGGCTCTGCCTTCAGCCTTCAGCTTGAAACTGGCCACGGTGACAATGTTTATACACGAGACATCAGCATACATTACAAATAAGAGCACCAGAGAGACTGTTTACTAGCACCAGGTGTTGTAATGCTCCATGTATGTAATTCCAACCCTAGGAAAGTTGAGGCAGGAAGATACAGGCTTCAACATCACTGTAGCCCATAACCTGGGCTACACAGTGAGGGGATCTGGAAATATAAAACACAGAGACCATATACATAACACATAGGATGCACACTAGACACATGCTACAAGCACAGACCGCATACAAAATACACAGAATACTATAAAAATTACACATATATACCACATACTACAGACGTAGATTATGGGTATGACATAAAACATAATGCACATACCATCTCCACACAGACGACATACAGACTGCATGACAAACTAAACATGCATCACCCACACATAACATGTTGCTATAGCACACACACATACCACAGCACATGAACAAACACCAACTCCCCATAATACACACACAGCACACCAAAACCTTCACATGACACATACACCATATAGAACAGACTCAGAATAATCGCTAAGACCACATAAAACAACATACCACACATAAACTACACAACATCCATGCATGCCACCCACAGTACCCACACAACACCAACATTACACAGCACATTCCACATACCATTTACATATCACACAGAGACCACATACACATATGTGCACACACCCTGAGATGAAAATTCCATTTCACGGTGTATATTTCATACGCACTCAGCTCATAGATTATGTAATAAGGGACAGATTGGCCATCCAGGTGCTAAAGCCATTAGTTAGCGCTGGACTTCAAAGACATGAGGCTAAATCAGAGGCCAGATGCAATCCACCCCTCTGTTGGTTCCATTTGTAGCAAGTGCCCAGATAAGGCAAACCTACAGAGACAAGGGCCGACATTGCGGTTACCTAGGACTAAGAGTAGGGTGCCAAAATGACAGTGAATGATGACACGGGAGGTTGGGGATAGGTAGATATGTGTTCTAAAATTAGCAAATGCCTATAATCCTATAAACATCAGCTACGTGGATATAGCTGTGAGTATAACTCAGAGCTAGAGCACTTGCTTAGAATGCATTCAGGCCCTGAGTTGTTCTACACACGCTGGCTACCCGTGTGTATGTATGTGTGTGTACATGTATTTGTGCACATGCATGTATTTAGTCAAAGCTATTACATTGCAATAGTAAAGTGAATTCATCGATATGTAAATTATACACATTTTTAAGTAACATCACATAATAATTTATCATTGTTTCTCCACCTTGTAATAAGCTTCTCTTGGTCAGCCTCCTGTGGTAGTGCCTGATACAGAAGTTGGAAGAGCCCTCTCCAGGGCACATCCTTTTCATTTTCTTTAAAGCAGTCTTAAACCTGCCCAGCAAGGAGAGGAAGGAAGAGGTGAGAAAAGAAAGTTCCCAAAGAAAAGCAAGAGCCTTTGATGGTTTTAGAAGTAGCTACCTGACCGGCCGCTGTGAAAGCAGCAGGCAAGGGAAAGGGTTAACCGGGCCTAGAAGCGAGGGCGTTGGCAGAGCCCAGCCGCGGTACCAGTCTGTACAGGGAGCTGTCCTGCCTGCTGATTTATCATTCCCTAATGTCACGGGGATGGGATGTTGAAATTGTGGCTAGAATGTGAAATACGAAAAACACGAAGATTATGATTTAGCGTCTGGGCAAGCTCAGCGCCGGCCCTGGAAGAGCTGGTCCTGGGAGCTTCCTTGGCGCTGGCCTGTGGTTTTTCCTCTCCAGCCCTCGGAGAGGAGCAGGAGGTCAGGGCCACTGTGCTGGGGTAGGAGCAGACAGCAAAGGTGGGATGAAAAACAGCTAAACCACTTCTGTGCGGTGCACGCCAGCAGGACCAAAGTCAACGTTAATTAAACGGGAGACCTGATGTTGAAGGATAAACAAAACAGCGTGGTGTGTAAACAGCTTAAATCGGATTCAAATGACACCTGGGGTGTCTAGACTGAGGTGCGTCCTGTTAATTTGCAGTCTCTTGAGAAGATGCAGATGAGTCGGATAATATCCCCAAATTTTGCTCATTAGTAAAAATAATAGCTTGAATTTTAAAGAGGCACCAGATGAGAGGCTGGGCTTAGTAGGAGACTGACTTCAACAGTTTTCTGCCGAGGAAGAGGCAAGCTGATAAGCAACGACCCGCACAAGTCTTCCCGTGAAAAATGAAAGGTCACACTGCTCAGATCTTTTCTTTCTGTTTTCCCGATTTCTGGATTTTACATATTGTGCTGAAGTTTTACTTTGCATTTCCACTTGTCAGGGTGGCCCCATTTGCAGGGGGGAAATGCAGTTTCCACAGTGTTTATTGGTTATCAAAATAGGTGTTGACAACCATTCCCTCCCCTGTGTGGCTTGCTTTAATTGCTTCCTGTCATACCAAATGCATCTACAAATATGGGCCTTAAGAGCTGGCCTCAAGATATGGGTGTGTATGATGAAAATACTTGAATAGTGAACCACTGAACCTTGAGATCCATTCATTTGTTCATTCATTCATTCATCCAGAAAAAAAGGGAAGCACGACTACAGGCACTGTGTGGAAGTAAAACAAAATGCCTTCACAAAGTGGCCAGTGGGACGATGTAAAGCGTGTGTGTGTGTGTGTGTGTGTGTGTGTGTGTGTGTGTGTGTGTGTGTGTGTGTGTGTGTTTAGCTGCTAGCTACCCGGAGTTCTGAATCCATTTTGTAGCAATCTTTTATTTTCCTGTCCAGCTATAGGATAATGGAACTTTGCTTAGGAGTCAGTACTTCAGACCACTTCAGTCAGCACCCATGTAAGGCCAGAGAGAGGGCCCAGGGGCTAAAAGTGCTTGACTTGCAAGACAGGTAACCTGAGTTCAGTCCTTGGAATCTATGATGGAAGAAGTGAACCAGCTCCACCTGTGTGCATACGCATCTCACACACACACAACCAATTTTAAAAATTATAAAGGAATTTTGAGATCAGGGTCTTAAGGAACCCAGGAAGATAGCTTTGAACTTCTGATCTTCCAGCCTCCACCTCCCAAGTGCTGGGGACTGAGAGAGGGCTTCCTTCATACTGGGCAAATTATTCCTGTGGAGGAATTTTGCTGGGACTCACTCTAGTGCACAGAGCTTTCTTCTAGGTCTTTGTCTCTTCTCTTTATCATTATGACACTCGGTGACATTTGCTTTTGCCCAGGCAGCCAAGACTGGGATGTGTCTCTGTTGGGTGTCTTAATCTGCCACATGACTTGAGTTAGGCCTATCTCCTCTCCAGTTGAACTGCTCAGCTGGCAGAACAGGTGGACATCACAGAGATTCTTTAAAGGCAGTTAAACTAGTCTTGGTGTTTCGTTGCTTATAAATATAAATATTTGCAGCCTGAAAGGCAATCCCTGCTAGGAAGCACCCTTGGGAGCACGATGTTGTAGGACTTCCTAAGTGCATGACCGTGTTGCAGGAGGCTCTTCTGAAGGAGGCCCCCAGAGCTCTTGGAGGTTTGGGGGCTTGAACCTGAGGGCACGTGAGGGTTAGGGTGCTCAAAAGCATCTCTCTCCCCTCCCTTCCTCCCTCCTCCCCTCCAGGTCACCCTCCTCCCTTCCCTCCTCCCTTTTCCCTCCCTTCCTCCTGATTCCTTTCTCTTTCCTCCACCTCCCTCCCTCCCTCCCTCCCTTCTCTCCTTCCTCCTCCTTTCTCTTCCTTTCTTCTCCCTTGAATGCCATCATTTTTGCGGGTTTTGGTTTTTGTCCTGGCCTAGAAGACTAAAGCCCTTTGGATCATCTCTAGGTAGATGGAGTCTAATAATTCTTATATAACCGCAACTCTGCAGCGGTCTCTGAGACAGAGGGAAACTTCTCCTACCTGGAATCTCGAACTCCCCAAACAGTGAAGAATATCCTCTCCATCTCTTTGGATCAACTTCATTGACCTTTATTTTAAAACCAACACCAAGAAGCTATTTACTAAATGGGGTCTGCTCTGTCTTGGCCCTCGACAAGCTGCTGTGAAATGCAGTGGGAAGCCTGGGTCTCCACAGGACAAAAGTGGCACAGAGTCTGGGCGGCTCGCTGGACACCACAAGCCAGCCCACCAGCCTCATCTGTCTGTTTCCCCTCAAAGACCTAAAGTCTTGAAGGAAATCCTCCTGTTCTGAGGAGAAAGACAGAGTAAATGCTGCTGTGGCCTCTGCAGAGATTTTTTGTTTGCTGTTGTGATTCTCTATCATAAATGCTTATTGTAAAAAAATAATAATAAAGTAAACGGAAAGAAGGGAATAAAAGTGAGTCGTGTCTCTGAAAGGAACATCATCATTGTTGGGCCATTCCTTCAGATAGACACTCCTCAAGCATCAAGCGTTCCTGAGCTGTGGAGGCCTGAGGCGGGCACCAGGAATACTACAAGGAACACACAGAGCACAGCCCCACAAGAGACGGACAGACAGAGACAGACCTTGGCTTTAGAGTCATGACCCTGAAGGGCAACTAACTCTCAGGGCTCTTCTGGAGTCTGGGTTTACTTTCCAGAAAAGACCCTAAATTAAAAGGCCTGAGAAGCCTGAGAGGCCTTGCCCAGGATGAGAAAGATGGAAGTGAGGGTATGTGGGTGAAAGGTGGGTTAGGGACAAATAAAGAACAGAGGGCAGAGGCCTCTACAAGAAGGCTATGCCACCGGAGGAGAAAACCAGGCTACATTTATCAACCTAACTATTGGCTAGCAGCTATGACTCTGGTCCTGAAGTCTGTATGGGTTTGTAGTTTAGCTGGTTTCTCCCACCCAGTTTTCTTTTGATTCTGAACTTAACATGTTTTACACTATTGTAAGCTATTGGATAGCCTCTTAATGGGCAGGGCATTGTGTAGCTATTCCCTTGTTTATGAAAGATTAATCTATCTGAATTATTTGGAGGAAAAAAAGTCTGTTTCTCCTTGCTTTGCCTTCTACTCTCCTGGCTGTTCTCCATGGTCTCCAGGTAACAGCAAATTAGATGTAGTAATGCTCTTTTGTGCCAGATCAGAACTTGACCATCACCCAGAACCCGCTCCCTGCAGGACTCCTGGCAGCAGCCAGTCAGTTCCCTTCCAGAAGCAGAATCAACACAGCTTTCATAGCCTCTGCCAAATAGCCCATTCCTGTGTCTGAAGATAAACTTACAGAACCAGTTTCCAGGTAGTACCAAGTCCCTTATTCCTTCACCCTTCACTGGGCACCCCTCAGCTGAAAAAAAAAAGTCAATTTACAAAATGCCAACCTTTTATTAAACGAAAAGCTTAGAAAGAAATAACTCAGACAAAAATAGCTTTTACAGAAACTTACTCTTTAATTTTTCCTAATCCCAACATCCACCCACCCATCCATCCATCTACCCATCTACCCATCCATCCACCCATCTACTCACCCACCCACCCATCCACCCACCCATCCATCCACCCACCTACCCATCCACCCACCCACCCATCCATCCATCCACCCATCCATCCATCTACCCACCCATCCACCCATCTATCCACCCACCCACCCATCTACCCACCCATCCACCCATCTATCCACCCACCCACCTATCCATCCATCCACCCACCCATCTACCCACCCACTCACCCACCCATCTATCCATCCACCCATCCATCCATCTACCCATCCACCCACCCACCCATCCATCCACCCACCTACCCACCCATCCATCCACCTACCCACCTACCCATCCATCCATCTATCCAGTCAAGAAAGACTTGCCTACAGAATAGAGGCTAAAACTAACCTTGACATCATAACCTTAGGTATCTTAGAAAGTCACATTCTACATATAAACCAGGAAGTATCACATGAACAACAATGCTAGGTGCTATAAAGGTGACAAGATGTGGAAGGAAGGGGCAGGCTGGGCATGAGTGACAGGATGCTGTCACATGAACAAGTGACTTCAGCTCTCTTATTGCTGTTCCCCTTTACACAGCTCATAACGTGTCTTGGGGACATTTACAGGCTCATCATCAGGATGGGTGGGCTTGGCCCTGGAACAGGGAAACACCCTGTTGTCATTAGCTCACTTTTATTTCCTTTGATCTTTGAGGCACTAAAGATCAATAACCTGGTTATAAAGATAAAAATCAAAGTACTAAATTCACACATGAAGAGGTTCTCTTGATGTACATGCCATTATTGTACAGTTTGTGATTGGTTTTTATTTTTCATTATAACAATTACTATTTATTGTCCTGAGATAGAGTCATGTGAAGCCCAGTATGGCCTTGAACTAGCTATAGCTGAGGATGGTTTTGAACACCTGACCTTCATGCCTCCACCTCCCAAGGGCTTGGATTTGGGTCATGAGTCCCTAGGATTGGCTCATTGGTTGCTCTTTCAAAGTAGAGTGCTCAGGGGGCTGGAGAGATGGTCCAGCAATTAAGAGCACTGGCTGCTTTTGCAGAGAACCCAAGTTCAATTCTGAGCACCCACATAGCAGCTCACAACTGTCTGTAACTTCTTCACACCAATGCACTTAAAATAACGAAGTTAAATAAGTTTTGGGTTTGTGTTTTTAAATCTTACACTGGCAGATTCTCAGAAGAATAAAGTAGCTGTTAGACTGCACTACTGATTTATTCTGTTCAACCAAATTAGTTGGAATGTTTTTTTGTGGTTATCAGTAACAGAAAATGAACCATGGCTGGCTTAAGCAAGGTTATCTGTTCCTGGGACTGGACAGCCCTGGCCAAGGCTAGGTGTCAGGCACATCCTAAGGCAGCAGTCAAACCACAGAGCACTCAGAACAGCTCTGTTCACCTAGTGAGACTTTGTTCTCAGAAGCCATTCACCCTCAGGGTCAGAAGGCAGCTGTGGCAGTTTAGCCTTAAATCCCTGCAGGGAAAGAGAGCTGCAGATTAGGGCCCACCCTGGGAGCTAGGGGTGGAGCTAAGTGTGTGTGTGTGGGGGGGGGGGTGCGCGCAGAACCCATGAGATGCTACACAAACACCCTCTCTTTTAATCGAAGAAAGATAACTAGATGGCAGTCGCACTGACCTCCCTTCTCAAATCCCTAAGCTTCAAACCCCGCTTTTTTGATGAGACCCATATACAGGACTTAACAGAAGAGAACTGGGAAATAACGAGAAAAAACATCTGTCTGGGTCCAGATCTTTCCAGGCAGATGAAGATGTGTAGATGTTTCCACAGAGAGAACTGAGCGAGGTGCCTGGTATCTGATGTCCTATCCCTGACGGCCACCGTTTCCCCCTCCCCCTTCCTCTTGTCAGCCCTTCAACTGAAGAAAAAATATGTTCCATTTCTCTGTCCAAGAATTAACTCTGCTTGGTGCCATCCTTTCCTCTCCAGATTCCATGTAACAGTTCAGGGTCACATCACTTGGTCATTACATCACCCAGTTTTCTTTGGAGTTTGCCATCCTAATTCAGATCCCTTGTCTTGAAAGCATTCCTGAATTTTTATGGAAAGAATAAAGCAGATAGTATATAAAATGTATGTTTTCACAGTAAATATTTTTCCAAAGTGTCTCTCTCTCCCCCTCCCTCCCCCTCTCTCTTTCTCTCTCTCAGGTTTTTTTTTGGGGGGGGGTTCTTGTTTTGTTTTTTGAGATGGTTTCCTCTGTGTAGCCTTGGCTGTGTTAGAACTCACTCTGTAAACCAGGCTAGCCTGGACGCACAGAGATCCACCTGTCTTTGCCTCCTGAGAGCTGAGATTTAAGAAAAGTGTATGCCACCATTAACCCCCACCTCACCACCCCAACTCTTTTCAAATTTTCTACCTTTTACTAATGTCTGATCCTTTCTGAGCCTCCATATCTGTATCTATAAAATGACATCATCACCTAATAAGAAGAATAATAAGCTACTGCAGATGCTGTTCTTGTGGCAACTGAAGCCTTTAGAACTCCATCTGGTATCATTGCCCAACGAGTTAGCTGCTGTCATCTGTTTTGATTTTTGGTTTTCATGATAGGATTTCTCTGGGCAGCTCTAGTGCTGGAACTCAGTCTGTAGACCAGGCTGGCTTCGAACTTGCCAAGCTCCACTTGCTTCTGCTGGGACTAAAGGAGTGGACCACCACCGCCATCTTATCCTAACCCCCCCCCCCCCCCCCCCCGGCCTCTCAGCATAGATCTTTCTCTTTGGGAAATTCTCATCTCCATTCACTAAAATTATCTTCAGCTCTGTTTCCTCCAGCTCCCCAAAACACAAAAATCAAAGCTGAATGTTTTATAAAACCGGTTCTGAGCCCACTAGGATGGCTGCTGTGAACACGATGAACCATAATAAATATTAGCAAAGATGTAGAGAGAACAGGAACCTCTCCGGTATTCCTGGCGGGATTGAGAACAGTGCAGCTGCCCTGGAAAACAAATATAAGTACCTTAAAAAGATGAAGCCTAGAGCTGCTAAGTGACCCCTAGGTGTGATTTCAATAAGAACTGAAAACAGCATCCACAAACGCATGAGCAATGGCTGCACATATCAGCACTATTCACGCCATCCTGGAAGGTCCGAATAGCGCAAACCTTTGCCGATGAATGGATGAACTCACTACAAACTTGATATAAAAGTGGTTATTCCAGCATAAATAAAAGGAATGAAGAGGCTGGTGAGATGGCCCAATGGGTGCAAGCTTTTGATACAGAACCATGAGGACCCGAGTTCAGATTCTACTGGCATCGTGCATGCATCTGTAAACCCAGTGCTGAGGCGGGGGTGGGGTGGGGGGGGGAGCAGAGACATTTGCTGAGGCTTGTTGGCCAGCCGATCTAGCTAACAAACAAAGTGCACGTTCATAGGAGATCCTGTCACTAAGGAAAGAGAATGGTAGAGGCAGATTCCAGACACCCTCTTGACTTCTGCAAGCATGTACATTGGCATGTATGCCCACACAAGAATGAAGTACTAGTATATGTTACAAACCTTATGCTAAATGGACAAATCCCAAAACATTATGCTAAGTGAAAGATGCCAGACTCAAAAGTTCACTTATTACATGGCTCTCTCTCTATGAAATGTTCTGAATAGATAAAGCTAGAGAGACAACCAGTGAGCTAGTTACCTCTTCTTAACTCTGTGGCAAAGTGTCTGGCAGGATCAACTTTAGGAAGAAGGATCATTTACAGGGTTTCAGTCTCCTGAAGTCTCACATGAAGTCAGAACAAACGGCATGGACCCCATTGTCTAGTCTTTTAACAAGCAGACTCTCTCCCTCTCTCCAGAGTGACTTCACCTTAACTCAAAAGTGTCTCTTCCTGATCGTTGTTACCGCTGTGGGAAGAAAACTTATATCCAACATCTTCTGCAGAATGGTTTCAGATATTGAAGCCTCAGGTTTTGAATGCCCCTTCCCCAACCTGGAGAACTGGGGAGCAGTGGTTAGAAAAGGCCAGGAGGAAGTAAGGCACTCAGAGGATAACATGGGATGTGGCTTTCCTTCCCTGATGCAGGGTCCAGCATGTCAGGGCTTCTGATGGAGACTGTTGTCAAGGGCTCGGACTTGCCTGCCCTGTGGGCCAAGACCTATCTTGGCCACAGTCGTTTAGTATGCCCAGACAAAAACAGAGACTTGTGAACAGAGAGAATGTCAAGTGTGTGGCCACTGCCAAGAAGCAGAGCCAGAATCCCCTGGTCAGGATGCGGCTGCCTGGTCTTTCTGTCTGAAGGAGGGTGGGAGCCAGGCCAGCTGAGCTCACCTGACCACATCTCCCTGTGCAAGCCTGAGCTTAGCTTTAGAAAGTGTCTCCTTGATGGGCTCCTATGGATCCTTTCAGCCTGCTTATAGGTGCCCATGGTGGTGGGGCTGCGAATGTGCTCTAAGTGTGTTCAACCCTGGAGACAGCATCTTCAAAGATGTACTGTGCAGAGCTGTGTATTATGGCTCCTGACAATCACCTCTGCACCCCAGTTTTTTCTATATGGTGCTAGCTTTTTCTTTTTTAATTTTTTGGGACAGGGTTTCTCCCGGCACTTGCTCTGTAGACCAGGCTGGCATTGAACTCGGACATCTGCCTCCTGAGTACTGGGATTAAAAGCGTGTGCCACCACAGCCCGCTTTCCTTCTTCCTTTCTACAATCCCCTGCATTTCTTTCTCCCTGTGTCACTTTAGTGACCACACACACACACACACACACACACACACACAGTATCCCTTGGGAATTGTACTATGAACAATTAGAACAAAACAGGGTTCTGCCCTTTGTGGGGTTCCCGCCCTGTGTGGGGTAACGTGTATGTTGTTCTTCCTCCAGGAAGCCTTCTCAAACTGTCCCCACATTTGTATGAGAGACTTGCTGGCTAACCCACAAAGATCGGCAGTTGTTCTAGGTCTCCAGGAGATCTGAGGAGGACAGGAAGTGCTGAGAGTGACCAGCCAAGCATTCCTTCCCACTTCCTAAAACTGGGAGTACCCTGGGGCGATTTTTTGCGGCTCATTAGAAGAACCACCATTAAAGTGGGGCCTAGGGCATGACTTCTGCTTGCCAAGAAGGCCACCAAGCTCTAGAAGGTCCCAGGAAGAAGAGTTTACCACCCAGGCCTGCCTCCAGGGGTGCAAAACAACCCCTAATGAGTCCCTCCCCAGGGAGGGTGAAGTCACCTGCAGAGAGGCAGCTGAGCTTAAGGTGTTCTCCAGGAGGCTTAAAATAGCCAGACTCCCTCCACACACACCTTCCCCTACTGTTTAGGCAGGTGAATGCCAGGAAACTAATGAATCGCAGCTTAGTGAATTAATTGTTGATGAAATAATGCGAATCGTGAGCTTCCTGTTCATCAGTCTCTACAGAAATTAATTAGCCCCGCTTGGCAGCAAGCTGGATCAAATTTTCAACTTAATTTATGAATTTGGCCAAATTGTCTATGGGAAGTCTCGCCTGGAGGACCTTCTCCAGCTGTGTCATGTCCCAACAGGCCTTGCCTCTCACAGAAGTGATTGCCTTGAGAGAGAGCCCCAACTGGAGAACAGGGCGGAGGAGGGAGGAAGGGACAGGAGGTTGAAGGAAAAGCTGCTGAGAGGTTCCTGCCAGCCCAGTGCCCACTCCTGTTATCCGCCTCAGGTCACCCCAAGGACTCTGCCCCACAAGGCCTTCTGCTGGCTAAGCAGAGGGAGGGTGGGGGCCAATGGAAGGGCTGGATGCAGGCTTTGGCTTTAATTCCTAATTAAATTGCTCTAATTCGAACTACAAGATGAGGTGAAAGAAGATGGGGGCGGGGGTTAAAATGGGAAGCAGCGAGTTTCTGTAGTGAGGGACACCAATTTGAGAAAGTGACTTTTATGGTGGTGCAAATTAGCACCCTGGTCCTACAGGTCCTAGGACAACAGGAAGGATGCTGGTTGCTGATTTTATAGTTCCTGTCAATGTGTGGGTCAAGTCCGGGGACTTGTACTGAGCAGCAGAGAATATGAAGTTACTCAGTGAGCGAGGTGACTCTGAGGTCACAAGTCCTCGAACCGCTTCTGTGAGAGTGTGGCCATGAACCTATGTGTGTATGTATGATCTCTCTATGTCCTTGAAATGTCAGCTTTTTCATGGAAAATCCTGGGAAGCCAAGTTCCCAGGTAAAGCAGAAATGAAATTGTTTATGGCATAAGTTCCAGTCTAAGAGACTCCTAATTGGAGTCGGAAAAACGGCATCCTAGGGCCTTTGGTCATTTTACTTATTAGAGTTGTTTGGAGGGAACACACTCAGGAAATTTGTCTCATTGTAGACATAAGCGCAAGCACCAGTTTTTTCGATAGGGTCTCTTCTAGCCCAGGCTAGCTTTGAATTTTCTTTGCAGCCAGAACTGACATTGAGCCTCCAGAACTCAAAGTAGGATGACAGGGGTTTGTCCTTGTGTCCATTATATACAATGCTAGAGATCAAACCCAGGGCAACTGAGCTACGTTCCTGCCTTCTCTATGAAAATGTTGACTTGGTGGTTTCTCAACTCTGAGTTCTGTGATCACTTGTATTCTAAATGCAATGTTCAAAGCTTGATATATAACTACACTATCTGTCCTCTTTGTGTGTGTGTGTGTGTGTGTGTGTGTTTGCAGTGTTAGTGATAAAATCCAGGACTTTGTACATGCTGACCAAGCACTCGACTACTGAGCCACACTGTGTGCATGGTGATTTAAATTTGTATCTGTGAAGATGCCCTCAAATTTAGTTCAGAAAGGCCTTTGTCTTCCAAGGGAGAATGAATAGTGACCATTTCAGGGAATGTCAGCGTGGGAGGAAGCCTGTTTGTTTAAGGCTGGTCTTTTGTGGATGCCCTCGAGAGGTGTGTGTGTGTGTGTGTATGTGTGTGTGTGTGTGTGTGTGTGTGTGTGTGTGTGGTGTGTGTCTCCTCCCTCCCTCCTCTCTCTCTGTTTATCTGTGTTTCTCCCTGTATGTGTATGTGTCTGTCTCTTTCTCTGTGTGTGTGTCTCTGTCTGTCTGTCTGTCTGTCTGTCTGTCTGTCTCTTTCTCTCTCTCTGTGTGTGTATGTGGGTCTGTGTCTATATTTATCAGCATTTCTCCCTATGTGTGTCTGTCTCTCTCTCTGTGTCTCTATCTGTGTCTCCGTCTCGTGTGTGTGTGTGGGGGGGGGGGCATGCATGCACATATGGAGGCCAGAGATTGATGTCCTCCTTTCATTACTCACCTTCTTAATTTTGAGGCAGGGTCTCTCACTGAACCTGAAGTTCACTGATTCAGCCAGACTGGCTGACCAGGAAGTTCTAAGGTATCATCCTGTCTTAGACTGTACCAGTACTGGGGTTACAGGCAGGTACCCCTGCAACTGGCTTTTATGTGGGTGATATGGATCAAACTCAGGTCCCCATGCTTGCCCAGCAAGCACTTTACCCATTGAGCCACCCTGCCAGCCCTGTAAGTTGCACTCCTGACTGAGATCTCAAGCCTGACCACATGGAGGGACCTTACTTACCCAGGTCCTTTGCTTCATCAGACATCGTAGTAAATGGAGGGAGTGTACTGACAGTCCTCCTTCTCTCCCCCTCCTCCCCTCTGTGGGCGTAGTGACTGCAGCCAGACTACCCTTCCCTTCAGGAATTTGTGATGTTATTACCAACTCACCCCGTGACCTCGGGCTGTGTCTGCCTTTTGTTTACCCTTATTCCCAGACTGCCAGGTACATAATTCCATGGTTCCCCTCAGGTAGCTTCTTGAGAGACGATAGATTGCATTGTGTGTGTGTGTACAATTTGGGGTGGAGTACTGGACAAAGAGATGGTGTGTACTAAAGCCCGGGCATGTTTCAGCCCAACTTCCCAGCTAATCAATGTCCCTTTCTCCTTCCCACCCCACTCCCCAGGACTTTACAAAGGGGACCATAGCCCAAGCTGTTATTTTTCCTCCCCCAATTAAATGCTTTTGGGGCCTGGTGCAGGGCTCCACAAGTGTGCTTTGATCATGTTTTCTAGAATATCTTCTTTTTTTCTGGCCCCACACCATTCTTGAACTGTCACAGCTGGCACACCATCATCAGTTTTCAGTCTCTATAGTCTCTATGAGGAAAACTACACATTCATATCTCTCTCTCTCTCTGCACATTGTGAAGACTACAGAAAGACTGTATGCCTCTGTTATGTATCTATTCTCTTCACCATGGGAACATTTGAGGACAAATTACTGTTTACAGCCTATGATGAAATCTAATGAAGGAGGTCTTAGTGTTAAGACCACCAATCGTGCTGAATATTCAAAATGCTTTCTCTGCTGAAAGTGGATCAGCAGACTAAGTCTCTTGTCATTTAGCAAGATCTGTCCTTCTCTCCCTGTCCTTTTTGCTATTAGGAGAATCACCCACACCTACAAGCAGAGGCTCATCTAAGAGTGAGAGCTGGGAAGCAAACCGTCTTACTAGACAGGGATCCCGCACAAGCCATGACACTTAGACAGTAAGATGCTGGGGGAGAGCCATGAAGGTTCAGTGAGATGGTGGGTGCACTCAAGAGTGATTGTGATCCCGGTGGTTTTAGTACACTGTGCTTTGGTAGACACTTTTTTGGCAAGGCAATATTTTGTACAGGCATTTCTGATTGTTTTGTTATTAAATAGCTGAGGGAAAATAAATGAATTGTTTAGAGCTGGCTGGAAGTCACAAGTAGGCTCCTGAACAGATACTGAATTTATCATGAGAATATCATAGCCACTTCAGTGCATGGAGACAGCTCCAGGTTTTGATCCTTATTATTTTGCAATTTCCCATGGTTTAGTTTATTTTAATTTTGTGTTCATTAAGTCTCAATGGATCCACCTTTGGGTGTTCTGGAAACTTGCATTTGAAGTGAGCCTCAGGAGTTTTCATGGAGGAGCATATAATGTCTCTAAGGTTTCTTTTTCTCATTTGTATAAATCTTATTTTCAAACTCCTAGGTAGGATGTGGAAAGTCTTATTTGTTTTTTATTTATTCAACACTATAAACCCAATATATTATAAAGTGCCCGGTGACTTGTGCCCATTTCCCTGAGAACTATGAGGAAGGACACTCAGGGCTTTCAATGTTACAAGTCAGAGTTCCCAGGCAAGGAAAGAGAGCTGGCCCTGTCACTGTGAGGTGGAAGACGTTCATGTATTTGTAGAGAGAAAAAAGGCAGGAAACAAGAAATAAATTCTTGGTGCCACAAATGTCCTTTACATTTTTCTAAAACCATCTGTCTGTCATGTATAAATATTATAATTCAATAGCCATCTTTAAAAGCAACCACTCCTTCTGTAGACAGCATTATAGTAGAAAGTACCTCCGAAGAGTTGCTGCTTGGCAAATACCACATTGTGAGGTCTTGTAAACAAAATAAGTCCAACTGTCCCCATTCTCTTCTCCTGACTAGAGAACTTAGTAGCAAAGTAGCAAACTGTAAATGGGGAGCAGGTACCTTGAGACTTCACTAACATCATGCTAATCCAAAAGCAGAGTTTGGGAAGCAAAGCAGACTGGAAGGGAACTGTTACGAAATTACCTAAACTCAGCCCTAGCTGGGGTGGTGCTATCCAGGGTTCCTTCGGCAATAGAGGGGCAGGACTGGCCTGGGACCATCCTCAAGTGTTCCAAGTCATATGTATCCCACCTCACCGATTTGCTTCTTTACTTAATGTTCACTGTTTGGAGTCTATTTGCTTTTGGCCTGAGGTGTTTTTGCATGAAATCATGAAACAGATTACACTGGCTAGTTTTAGGTCAATTTCACATAAGCTAAAGTCATCTGGAATGAGGAAACCTCAAATAAGAAAATGCCTCCATATGATCAGGCTTCAGGCAAGCCCGTTGGGCTTTTTCTTAATTAATCATTGTGGGTGGTGCCATCCCTGGGCTGGTGGTTCTAGGTTCTGAGCAAGCCACGAGGAGCAAGCCAGTAAGCAGCATCCCTCCACAGCCTCTGCATCAGCTCCGGCCTCCAGGTTCCTGCTATGTTTGAGTTCCTGTCCTGACTTCCTTCACTGATGGACAGTGCTGTGGAAATATAAGCCAAATAACCCCAACCCCAAGTTGTCTTGGTCATGGTGTTTCATTGCAGAATGGTGACCCTAAGACAGAGGATGCTGAGTTTTCCATGGGAAGTTTATCATAGCTCAGACTTTATCATTAGCCCCTTCGCTGGTTTTTATTGTTATTACTTCACAATTCTCCATAGTGACAAATTAAAATAAAATTTATTTTGCTTGAATTTCTCTGACAAACCACTCATCAGATCTGAAGATTTCCTGTGCTTCAGAGGCAGAAGCACCCATCTCCAGTCTGAAACCTGTTACTCACACTTGAGTCTGTCTCCCAAAGTTGCCTCCATCACAAGTTAGGTACTATATATGTCTGCTGGGGGTGCCTAGGAACAATAAGTAAACCAAAAAGGATTTTATCTACTAATCCTTCAGTTATCAAATATGACTTCATCGCCTTTAGTTTAGAAGTAACCACTAAAGAACGAGGCCCTACAAACTGGCTGCCTTCTGAATTTGTGGGTTTTAACTATTAATAAGTAAAGAAATAACTGTAAATTTTAACTGCAAATGAGAAAATAGAAGGGGACGGAGCATACAGAGCATATGAGCAGAAGATCCCAAACTTTGTAGAAAGATCAGAAATATAAACTCAGTAAAATTTAACTTGTCAATATAAAAGAATAACAGGTGTAAAGAATAACAATGTCAGTGACAAAATAGAAGAGTCCACTACTCTGGGCTGATACTTACATACATCTGGGCTGGGGTGTTGAAGCCCCAGCCCCCAGTGTGATGGTACTTCCCGGGAAGTCTTGCAGTATGTGACAGGGTTTGGTATGATGTGAGCCTATGTGGAAGCTTTTTAAAGGACCATTTTCTGTGTCAGAAGGCTAGGGACACTTTAAGGCCAAATCTTTACCACCATTTATATTCAAAATATATTTTGGGCAATTTCAGCTATGTAGGGAAAGGAGATAGTTTGTTCAAGTTCTTTGAATTCTTCTCCTCAGATATGCAGGTGACTCATTGCTAGTGTAGGATGTCCCACCCCGGATACTTTATCAGTCTCTCTGTTACACAATGATTAGGAGAGTCATCTGTCACTAAAACTCACACAGAGAACAAGACTGTAATTGTCAACAACTGGGAGGAGAGCTCTGAATGACACAGAACTGGAGAGGTCTGTGTCAAGTGTGAGATTTCTAACATCTTGGGAGAAATTAAAGAGAGTGCAGAGTAAAGGGTCCAGAAATAGGGCATAGACTGGTTCATCTCACAGATATAATCCATAGATTATGATGGCTAAGAAATAGGGCAAGAAGCACCTCCAAGGCATGCTGTGACTCAACTGGAAAGTACTTAGGATCAACTGGTGGTGTCTGCTTTCAGGATCAACTGGTGATGTCTGCTTTGGTAACAGCCAGGGAGGGTGGAAACACAAAGGACAGTAACAATGGGAGAGAAGCAAAAATTGAGGAAGATAATCACTTCAATTTTTTTTAAAAAAAAGATGTTAATTGTACTTAATTTTCTCCACAAAGCATATAAATAAATGATAGTCTGTCATCACAGCTCTGAGAGTCCACAGTACTAACAATAGTGATCAATGGTTCCATGTGAATCACTCCATCCAGTATGAGTACGTGAGGTGGTGTCTGAATCTTCAAGCAGCCACACACAACTTGTGAACACTTATCTGAGTTAATGTTTATTTAGGTTCTTTTAATAAAGACCCGTTCAGGTGCTCTCATTAGCTGGCTGATGAACACGTTCATGGTTCTCTGTGCTAATTTAAGCACAACCTAAACATTTATTTTCAAGGAATCCAATTTGTACAGGAAATGATAAGAATGATTTTCTGAAGAGGGAGGTGTCTGGGCTGGGAATTCCATTCCCAGGTCCTGCATAATATTTTCATTTGCTCTATTATCAGTCAGATGAATCCTTATGAAAATCCAAAAGCCTTCCAGCAACAGGCCAACCTTGTCATGGCAGTACCTGAAGAAGGGGAAATTTCTTTAAATATTCTTAAATTATTAATAAAATTCCTTTTGCATACCATCTACTGTTCCCCCTCCTTCTTCTTCCCTGCTACCCCTCTTTCCTCTCCCCCACCAATCCCACCCTTCATCAACTCCTCAAAGGGTGTAAAGCCTCCTTTGAGTAGTTAACACAGGCTAATGTACTGAATTGAGGCAGGACCCATCCAATAAGGTGAAATTTTGTTGGCCAACAAAGCAAGGTTCCAACCCACCACTTGGTCACCTTTGCTGTCCTTACACCTTTGCCCAGTGTCCTTATAGCAAGCTCCCCCAATTGCTGTTTTTGGAGACCTGATGTACTCACAGGTTTCCACCCCTTGACACATGATTTTCCCTGTACCTAGAACTATCTAGAAATGTCTCCTTTTTGATTTGCTTGGTTTTTCTTTTTGTTTTTTTGAGACAAGGTTTCTTGGCTGTCCTTGAACTCGATCTGTAGACTACCTCACAGAGATCCACCTGCCTCTGCCTCCCCAGTGCTGAGAGTAAAGGCCTGCACCCCCACCACCCGGCTCAAAGTCAATTTCTTATTTCTTCCAAGTGTGAAATTGTAAGAGTGTGTGGGTCTCCCAGAACTAGAGTTGCCATATGGGTACTAAGAACCAAACCTTGGTCCTCTGAGAGAGTGGACTTATCTGCTCAGTCATCTCTTCAGAAAAATATTTTAAAACACATCTGTATTGCATTGTGCACACTCTTTCTTGTGTATTCCCTAAGCAATACACAACTATTTATAACACCCCAGTAGCAGGTTTCAATCGCCCAGGGCTGAGAAGAAAAAACATGCTGGCACCATCACAGAAGATGAGTGATATACCCAGAATTCCATTTGGAACCCCTGCGATCTAGGAACATGGGCAAAACTTGGATGTAGGGGAGTATTCACAAAGACAAAAGCTCAGTTTTTCCTCACAGTAAGAAATACACACTTCCCAAACAGTGACTGAGAGATTAACAGTAAGCAATGGTATTGGAAGATCTGAAGACATTTGATCTGAGAACACAAGTGCACAAGCACACACAATTCCAACTCTCACATTTGTGTGTGTGTGTGTGTGTGTGTGTGTGTGTGTGTGTGTGTGTGTGTGTGTGATAGAGGCACATGAGCTATGCTGCACATGGGGAGGATAAAACATTGTCAGTTCATATTTCTACCATGTAAAAACATGATCTCTTGCTGTTTTCCATCACATTCACCAGGCTAGCAGGCTTGCAGGCTTCCAAAGATGCCGTCTCCCTCTCTCATATTGCCATAGGTGTGCTGGGACTGCAGACAGGCATGCACTATTAAATCCAACTTCAAGTGAGTAAGAATATCCAGTCCCAGGGAGCATATTCCTTTCAAGGATACACGGGATACTTTATCAAAATTGATTTTGTAGGACAGGAACAAAATAGTGGGTCCAACTGAATCTTCGAATTTGTATTATATAGGAAATGCTCTAATATTACAGTAAAGTAACTTACACATCTATAAAAATGTAACAATTAAATCCTCAAATGTTTAGATGTTAAATAATATACTTTTTATTTATTTATTTATTTTTTTATTTTTTATTTTTTTATTTTTTTTATTTTTTTTATTTTTTTTTTAGCAAAATATCATTCTGTTGTCAAGGCTAATCTTGAAATCTTGAGATCAGGTGATCTTCCTGTCTCAGTTTCCCAGGTGCTGAAATTACAAGTGTATACTACTCCAGAAATTAGAAATCATATACTTTTGAAATTACACATACACCAAAGAAAGATATAATAGAAATTGCTAAATATTTTAAGTGATATTGATGTTGTATGATACCACACTGTGTGGGATGCAGCTAAAACCATGGATAAAAGGAAGTTTACAAATTTAAGTGCATTTAATAGGGGGAAAAATGTAAATTATCAAAAGGGTCATTGCATAAAATTAGAAAAAAGAACAAAACTTTTTTAACACCTCTTAGCCTCTTGGTCCTGTGCTGTGTAAGGACTCAAGGTGGGATGGATCCATTTCGGTCATTGCCTTATAAAATATAAAAAATATAATGTTCTCAGTCCTGTGTAATTCCAAGGAGGTCTAATTAGAGTCCCTCTTTCCTCCTCCCATTCATAAAGTCACAAGGTTACCTGTGCCACCCGGGTCTCCTCTTTCCTCTTTCACACACACACACACACACACACACACACACACACACACACACACACACACACACACACACACACATCTTGCATAATTACACCCCAAAATCATGCTAAACCCCACCTTGGCCTTCCATTGGCATCCTTCGTGGAGCCCAGAGATTGAAGCTCAGATTCTAAAATCCAGCAAACAAACTTCAAACGCACAGCTCCCAGACTCGTGGCACTCAATTTCCTTGTCTGAAATTCGCAGCACCTTTCAGGTTTATAGGAGAAGTAAGAAAGAGGAAAGAAGGCTAATGGATGAGTCTCAACTCTCGGGGGTGGGGGAGTAAACTCCCTTTACTTCTCTAAAACCTGCCAGCTGTTCTTTACAGTCCCAGTTCCCATGAGACTGTAGCCCCTTACTGATAGTTCCTGGCGGTTCCGTTCCTCCTGGGCTATGTTTTCATTTGCTCAACTTGCTGTCAATCTTTATTATGACTTTGAATAGTCTTGTTTCTGTAAGTCTTGTTCAGCAAATGGCTACAGATTCTGAACTGGCCATCTGGACTGGAAGCGCAGCTCTGTCACTTGCTGAGAGTGTGACCTCTTAAGCTCTGTTCCCCAGTGTCTTCCTCTGCAGAATGCAACATAGTAACTGCTAGCCAGGTTGGCGAGAATGGATTCCATGAGAGCCTTAGGATAGGGCCCCCGCACATGGCAATGCTCAGAGGCTCTAAGCTGTCAATTTGGAGCTCCTCTTCTCTTAATCCCTCCTCCCCTTGACTTCTGCACTTCTTCCATCTTTCCAAGATAAGACAAGATCCAGTCCTTCAGGAAGAAATAGAAGACAGCTGCCATTGTACTTGACTCGGGAGAGAAACACTCTCCTACTGAATGATAACACGCTACCCATTGGGCTCCATGCCATCAAGTGTTGCCTTTGGTCTTTGGACTCATGTCTTTCTTCCCCAAATCTCAGAATCCTCCTTCATGCCTCTGCCCACACTCCATGGTGTCCTGGGCTCCCAAATTCACCTGTTCTCAGCTCACCAAACTTTGCAGCCAACGCAACACTTACAAATTCATCTTCTGTTCCAGTTTAGACCAAAGATCCAGCCCAGGGACCTGCTGACAGACAGACCTGGCCCTTCCCCCTCCCTGAACTGCAGGCCCACTATGCAGCTTTTCTAACGTAAGGCTTCTGTTCACATGGATCCTGGATACTGCTGTATCAGGCTGGGTCTAGGGACTCACTGACTCTTAGATACACCAAGAGTATATGGAACGCACACCCTTCTAGCATGACCAAGGCTTCCCCTGTGACCTCCCTGCTTTGGCTTTTAGAGAGAAGCAACACTGCCCAACCAGCCAACTATGTTTTCCAACTCACACCCACACCTGTCTTCCTTCACAGCCAGTATGTAGGCTGGGTGGAGGCTGGTGCTGACAAGTTTTCCCTACCAGCCCCGTGTCATTGTTCCCCCGACCCTAAAACATGGAACCTTTGGTCCTTTTATTACCTGTAGGCATCCGTTACCTATGTATAAATTAGCCAACACCATTCTATGACATACAAGTTTTTAAATGGAATGAGAATATTGTTTAAAAGTACATTGAATTAATAAATGAAAACAGACATATTAAAATATATAAATATAGCAACAGGTTCACAAATTAGGTGACAATAACAATTCAAGTGCTAAAGTATCATAAACATGATCATTATATAAAAGGTATTTATCATTAAACAAATGCAGTGGGCCAGGCAAACTTGTGGCTTTTCGTATAAAGTGAGGATAGATATCGGTGATTTTATGTGATCAGCCTAATGCTCAGCTCTTACTGTGTGGGTCAGGGATTTTGAACATGACACATGTTCAGCTTCTGAACACTTGAGAGGTAGAGGCAGTAGGAATTGGGAGATCAAGATCACCTCAGCTACAAAGTGAGTCCAGGACCAGCCTGGGCTCCATGATACCTTGTCCAAAACAGAAGCAAACAAAAAAAGTACACAGATATTCAGCTAATCCTTGTGGTGAGCCTATGAGAAAGTATATACTGTTGTCAAGTCTGTGTTAGAGATGAAGAAACTGAGGCATGATGTCTTGCTGTAAATCTTGACAAGCCTCCACAGCTGCTGAGCCTCAGACTAGAAACTCAAGGGAGCCAGCTCTTGAGGCACTAATCGGACAGACACTTGGCTGCCAATGTATGTATGGCTTTGCCATTTGACTCCAAGTTCAGAATAGAAACCCTCGAGGGCCGAGACTTTGGGTTCATGGCAAACGCAGCCCACAGGCAAAACCTGCAAGAGCTGATCACCCTGAGCAAACATGCTTGGACAGACGGGGTATCACTCACCTTTGAAACACCTCTGCCTATCTCCTCCTGTCAGCCCCTCCATCAGGAAAATGGGCACACATAATGTGCACTCACAGCAGTTAGATGCAAGAACTAATTAGTGCCAAAAATGTGTATCAAGCTCACCTAGAGATGTCACAATGGGGGCAAGGTAGTCTCACATAAATTCCAGTTTTGCATCCTGTGGCCTGTTCCTCTCTGGGCAGGAGGTGGTGCCCCGTCTTGTTGAGATCTGATTTCTAAATGCAACCATGTGTTTTCTTTCATCCAAATGACTGTGCTCACCTCAGGAGCAGCCTTTAATTTTCTTCTTGGAACCGAGGACCATCCTTATAGCAACAAAAGGTCCCTAGGATGGTGAGGTAAGATTTGAATTAAGATACCTTGGCATGTTGCACTCCACAGCAATTAACGGGCAACAGGTTTTTAGCAGCACCCACTCTCTCAAGGGCAGTTACCTTTTGTCTTAAGAATCCCTGTCTATCCAACTCTCAAGCATTCTGATGAAGCAGCCCCCAGCGGCCAGACCTCTCAAGGTGCTAAGGGAATCAGATGTCTGTGACCAAGAAGCCATGTTGTTATCAAGCTCTATTTGGTGACTCTGGTATGGGCAAAGCAGCTTGACTCAGAGGAGACTGGCCATCTTTATGGCCTATTATCAAGTTTCTTCCTCCTTCTGACCTGCCTCTTGGGCTCGGCTACTCATTAGTGACTCTCCGATGAGGAGAGAGAAGAGAAAAGGGGAAAAGAGCCAACTTTGGCTTGTCCATTTGGCTCCTCGTCAGCGACTCTGCTGCGTGTGTAATCTGATGGAGCCCTGGTCCAAGGTGGAATTTGGCCTCTTTCCCTCTCCAGCCCCTTGCCAGGCATGTGAACTCCTGTTGAGGCTTCAGTCTCTGCCTTCCCAAAGGCCCCCAGGCAGTCAAGTTAGTCACTCCCTCCCTGGTTCCTGGAGCCCCCTCCAGGTCTGAGAACACTCACCACATTGTGTAGTAATTATCAGGCCCTTGTCTATCTGCTATTGGACAGAAGCTCCCGGAGGGTGGGGCTCTATTTTTTCCTCAGCTCCAGTCCCAGGGGTTTTGGGCCCAGTACTTGGCTATGATTGTTGGGTAAGAAATGGATTCAGAAAGAACAAACAAATCCCAGGAGCCTTTATTCTCTGTTTCCTCAGAAAATCAAAAGTTAATTAATACTTTTAAGGGTTTGTGAAAGGTTTTTGGTCTTCATCTTTTTTTTTTTTTTAAGAGATGTTGTTTTTATTTCTTTGTTGTTTATTAATTGTTTTTAAGGAAATCATACCAAGGGCTTCTGAAAATGAGAAGGTTTGTGTAATGGCTCACTGCACTGTTACTGTGTAACTGCTCACTGTTGAGTGAAGTTAATCGAATGTACTGAGTACAATCTTAGGTCCTGGGGAAGCAAAAAAAGGCAAACCCCATGCTCTTGGGGTGTAGCATTCTAGCAATGGTGTCCTTTCTCAGGTACCAACTCCCCCCTGAGGTTCCCCACCTTATATTTATCTCTTGAAGTCTTTTTCCTGAATAAAACAAACAACTTAAGTCGTTTGCATCAAATACACACGAAAATCCAGAATCCAACTTTGGAGAAATGCTGGAAATACCAGGTTCCCTTTTGGGAGAAACCAGGTATGAAGGGAAAGCAAGGTTTGGGGTAGGACTCTGATACTTCCACCAAAACCCATCACTCCTCGCGTTTAGCGGCAGCCAGAGACACGTGAGCCACCTGAGGGCAGCCCTCAGAACCACCTTCCTGACATTGGGCTTTTCTCCAAGGACTATCCTTATCCTGTGTCCTTTGGGGCTAGATTCCTCCATTCATGCCCCTTGGACATCCCTCAGAGCCGTGTTCAGAGGGACACTGATCTCTGAAAGGTCACTCACTCATGGCTCAGCCTATGAGTGAAGTTGGGCCAAGGGCGGGAACAGTTCTGAAAGTACACTGCTTCCTTAGACAGCAGCTGGAGATCTTCCGACACATGGGAACTTAGAAAAGGGGAGAAGGCGTGTGTGCGTGGTCTACACAGAACAGCCTCCGTCAGGCCTGGGCACAGAAGTTGAACAATATAAACAAGCTGAGGAATTAGGACTGTGAACTGCGATGCGTGTCATGGATCTCCAGAAAAACAAAGCAGAGAGAGGAAAGAGAGAGCTCCAACAGATTTACAGTTCAAGGAAACTGGCTCACAGAAGGGGAAGGGAAGATAAGCCCGGAAGCCCGAAACTCTAGAAAGATGGTGTGTGTGTGGTGTGTGTTTTAAGATAATTTATTTATTTCATGTGCATTGGTGTTCTGCCTGCATGTATTTCTGTGTGAGGGAGCCAGATCCACCTGAACTGGAGTTACAGATAGTTGTGAGCTGCCATGTGGGAAATGAACCTGGGTCCTCTGGAAGAGCACCCAATGCTCTTAACTGCTGAGCCATCACAACAGACCCTGAATAGGAAGGTTTTTTGTTTTTGTTTTTGTTTTTTAAAGATCTAATTTCAAGGCAAAATCTCTTCTCTGGACAATCACAGTCTTTGCTGTTAAGGCCTTTGATTGACTGAAGGCTTCAAAATCACTGGCGTAATCTCAAGTCCCCTGAGTGGCTGTTAACCACATCTACAACCTTCCTTTTCATCACTCTCTAGATTAGCCTTTGACCACGCAAGTGGTACCTGTAACTAGTCAGGAGATATATTCAGTTTGAAGTCACAGAGATGAAAACCAAGTTAGGGTCTATAGTGTTTAACAGGATGTGAAAGCATTTTGGGAAGATGAGAAGGAAATAGGATTGGGGTGTGTGTGTGTGTGTGTGTGTGTGTGTGTGTGTGTGTGTGTGTGTGTGTGTGTGTGTGTGTGTGTGACTGTGTCTGTTTTTAAAAAGCTTCATTGAAGGCAGGGATTCCTGGAGCAGCCACTGGCATATAATCCCTTCACTTCATAGACTTAGCCAAAAGTCTTTCAAGCTTGTATTTAGTTTATAGTTCTTGGTGGTGGGAAGCTCCTTTTAGCCTAATGTCTTGCTTCTGGTTCTTGCCTCTGAATCAAGCCTGGTTCTGAGCCAGAGGCAGAGCAAGAGACAAAACCTCCTTCAGTTTTGCCTGAGTCAGGTCTTTAAAGGGAAGATCATTTAGTTTATCTAAAGTGCTGCAAATTCCCACAGCCTTAGGCAGACCCATATTCCAGCGTAAGCACAAAAACAAATTCTAAAGCCAAGCAAATGACTGGTGATGAGCCACAGGTAGGTATTATCATGACCACTGTTCTCTCTGAGAATTCTCTCTGCCAGGTGAGCAGAATCCACTCCACAGACAAGAGGCAAAGCCGGTTTTTTTTGTTTGTTTGTTTGTTTGTTTTTTGTTTTTTGTTTTTTTTTTTTTTGCGACTGCTTTGTGTGTGTGGTACTGAAATGGTGCTTAGTGGGTAGGTGGAGGCACACAGCCTCCACATATGTTCTTCCATGACCTAAAGGCAAGGCATCATGCGTGACCCAGCTTTTCTGGTGCTTGCCCCTCTGAGGCTTGGCTTTTAGGCAACCAAAGCCATGATTATACAAAGTAAGATCTTTGTGTGGACAGGAAAGCAGTCGTTTTTTGAAGAGCTAGGGTGATGATTGAAGACGTTTTGGCTTTCCTGCTGTCTGGGTGGAAACACAGCAGATGTGTGCCTTTGTCAAAAATGACAGTGGAACATATAGATGGTGTCGTCAGCAGCACCAAGGAATCGGATGCTGGAGGTCTGCAGGTTAAAGCAATGGGAACGTAACTTGATACAGCCAGGTTTCTGAACAACTGAAGTAGCTGAGAAGTACCTCTAGATCTGCCCAACCATATCCACCTGTGAGAACATGCCAGGACGACTCAGGTCTCAGATGCAATGTTGCTAGCCAACCAAAGGGTTGCTAGTACATATAGCTAGCTATCCTGCAGTGTTGTGTCAGTATTTCTGAGTGACATTACATGGTTGCCCTTATCCTCACTATTACGTAGAAGAGTGGTGGTGGGGAACCGCTTGCACATATTTACACCCCTTATACCATCAGAGAAGGCAGAACTTTTTGCAAAGTCAGGTTGAGTGAGTTTAGAACAATTATATTAATTCAACCCTCGGTGCTTCCTCTGAAAGAGAGTGGTGAGTAAGCTTGCAAGAGATGTCATACCTGCTGCACGCAGCTGGGACCCCTGAAGAGGCACACTAGGAAAATGAATCCAGTCACTACTTAGTGTTCCCAAATCAGGGCATCATGTAATCACATTCCCCATTCCTCAAAATCCTGGGTTACTGAAACACACCTGTGTGCCTTGGCAGCTGGCTGAGGTCTGTGACAAGGCTGGGTAGAGGGAAGGGCATTTCTACCACTCCATGTTGGTTGGGCACATGTATCGAGCAGCCTTGTCATCAAGCTGACACTCATCTCACAGTGTGGCAACTGCAGCTCCAGGTTCTCAGGAAGGGCTGTGTGTGCATTAGGTCACTGAGCTCTGTTACCATTTAATCAGCCCTGGCCTGTGTCGTGGTGACACACATCTGCTGACTGGACGCATCAGTGCATTGCGCTGTAGGCTGACTGGTGGGCCATGCTTGAAAGACTCCTGGCATGTGGCCCTGCCTGCACTCTTCACTCTTGACTGAAAGCATATGCTCTGTACAATCGGGACAGTGTTAACATGTAGGTCCAAAGAGCTTCCTACACATCTGGCTCAGGCTGGCTGAATCACTTCCCCCCAGGAGGGTGGCTTCCAGCTCTGTGACATCTGTCAAGTGGCAGGAAGTGTCTGGATTCATCCCTGAGTGGTTTTTATCTCCGCATGCTTTTCTAATTTCATCAGGGCTTCCATGCTACATTTCAAATGACATGTCCACATTTGCCATGGACAAAAGAATGACAGATGGAGAAAAATCATCTTTGACCCTTAAAAGTCAGTTGGTCATGTTTTATAAGAGAAAAGCTTGGGTACAAAAAAATATTCTGAGAGGTTGTAGAGGTGCCTTGAAATATCATACAAGTTACTCACTTCAGCATATGGAAATGAATGCTCCTTTTCAAATTACTGATTTATCAAAGCATTTAAAATTATTATTATTTGTTTTTCAAAATCATAGCTTACATGGAATAAAAAACACAAATATCATGGGTATGTCTTGAGGACTTTTTTTGAGAGGATGGCCTCAGCCTGCCTCTGCCTCCATCTTCACTCACCCACTAATCCATAATGGTTGTCACCAAGGTCTAGAACAATCTCAGCTCTTCAGAAGTGTCCTGTCTCCCCCCATAGGTAGGCCATCCACAGACGTTCTCACTTTACGGCCTCTATCATCATAGAACAGTGAAAATGCTGTTTTTCTTTTGGGCCTCACTACTTTAAAACATGCCTCACCATGCACAGAGGATGTAAATTGTCACATACTGACTTGAAGAACTAGAGGTAATATTTCAGATGAAATGAGTTTTTAACACCCCTACCTCAAAGCATGTAACCATGTGGAGGGGCTTCTTATCCTACTCAATAGATAATATTTTGCAATCAAGGGAGAACATGTAAATGCTTTGTCTTTAGTTATGGGGAGAAGTCTGAATTTATATATATATTTTTTTTTTGCTACTGAAGCCTCTTAGAATCCTGTAGTCAACTCCATGCATTTTTAGATGCCGAGGCACCTGCCTTCAGAGTCCCTGTACTTGTAAGGACACCTGGGCCTGAGTGAGAAGCCTAGCTCCCATCCTGGCACAGTCCCACCCCATCTTACACACATCCAGGAATGAGGCCCTCGTTGTAGCTTGCTCTTCACCAAAGGGGGGGGGGGGACGCTTAGTCAGACCCAAAGCTAGTTGCTGCAGGCCCTAATCTGTCCTTAGAAAATACCAAGAGAAAAGGCTGCAAAAGACAAGATTAACACTCCCCCCAACCAAGTCTTCCAATGCCCCGTGTCTGGCAGCTGTTGTGATTAGACTGAGTGGCCATGGATCCCTACCTCGGGCCTACCCCAAGGTGCGCTAACCTCAGCATCATGGACACACATCTCTGGGGATTTAAACTCTTCGCGGCTCTGTTTTATTTTTAGATTTGAAGGCAACCACAAGAAAAGATTTTTGTTTGAGTTTGGAGAGATGGGATAAGAGGCTTTTGTCACAGAAGGGAACTGGTCTTAACAGGAAAGACTTGGAGGAGACAGGAGCCATGGCTGCTCAGGTATGACACAGACCTCCAAGGGCCATTGGACAGCTCATCCCTTCTCTGTTTCCAGTTCCCCCTGTGCAAAAAACCGCAATGCTTGGATGACACTGGGCTACTGTATGGAAAGGCTAGATCTAGCCGTTTTGTCTACCACCTGGAGGTGGGGCATTCCAGGAGGACTTGAGCAAGACAGAGCTCAACTGGAGGGAGCTGGGGAGGCTTTTCCATGTATATGAAGGATGGACTTTTGTTTATTTCTCTTCTCTTTTCCTTTCCTTCTTTTTTTCCCAGCCCCCCACCCCCACCCCGCAGTTGATATATTTGGGTTTGTGCTCTTGAGTGCATATGGGATGGAGGTTACATTTATCTTTTGCGCACATGTGAAAGCCAGAGGTTGACCCTGCATATCATCCTTATTTTATTATAATTTTTAAAAATTTTGTGCATACGTGTGTGTGTTGGGGAGTGTAGGTACGTGTATTTATGTGTGAGTATAGGCGCATGCCCTAGCACGTGCATGGAGGACAAAAGACAGCCCTGAGTGCTGGTCTTCAGCTTCTATCTCATGTGAGACAGGGTTTCTTTGTCTCACCAGGCTGCTGCTGAGAGACCTTTTGTCACCAGTTTCCACAGGAGCACTGGGACTCGGATGTGCACAATACAAACACCTCTACCTGCTGAGCCATCTTCCCAGGCCCTTCACTGTATTTTGTGAAACAGTCTCTTACTGAACCTGGAGTTCACTGATTGATTAGACTGGCTGGCCAATAAGGCCCTGGGATCCCCTTGTTCCTAACTTCCAATACTGGCATTACAGAAGTACACCAGCACATCCAGCTTTACACCGGTGCTAAACTATGACTTTGGGTCCCCCTGTCTACATTACCAGCACTTTACCCTCTAGGCCATCTCTCCAGCCCTGACTTTTGCTTTTTGGTGGCCAGGTAGTCTCTGTCTGCCAGGTGTCCGCAGAATAACATTCCACAGGCGAATGCTGTTTGAGGGCTGGTAGAGTTTTGACAGGACAGCATATAGCTGATATAGAACAATCAAAGGTACTCTTTGTTAAGGTATCATGAACCTTCACTCTGAAGACCAGAGCACCCTTCCAACTACTGCAGCCTAAACAATAGGCTCTGGACACTGAGAAGAGACCAGATCACCCAGACAGGGCAATGCTGTGACTTTTAGGATAGCCCAGGCCCATGTGGTCTCTGTTGGGCATGAGAGATTGCAGAGAACTGAATTAATCTTGTGCAATGTGCCCTAACAGCATCTAGAATGATTGTGTGTGTGTGTGTGTGTGTGTGTGTGTGTGGTGTGTGTGTTATGATCAGAGCCTTCTGGGGTTCTGGTGTTTATTTACTTCAGTTCAGTTCTGACAGAGATGCTCAATCATATGTGAAAACCTCTCACATACTGTCTGAGGATTCTATCATTGGTTTAGTTCTCTCCCACTCCTGTGTCCTTTTCTGGGCTTTATATCATGCCACATTCCACAGGGGTTCTTTGGGAATCACCCTCCTTGGCCTTGACATTTATATCAACCATAATAAGTCTCTGTAACAAAAGATGCTCAGAGATTACACTTGGAGCACATCTTAACCAACGCAAGGTCCACAGTTCTGTAGATCTGTTCCTACTTGGCTATTGCACAGACCTGGGCACTTGGCATGAGCTCTGGTGTATCCACTGCTAAATGTCTTGGTACCAAACAGTCTTTGCCTCATAAACACCAGTCTTCATCTCTGATCACTGCTGCAGCTGCAAGAGAAGTTTTAAAGCACCTGGTGTTTGTTTTACAGTGAAGAGAACTGTTCCCTGGCTGAGAACAACTTGAAAATATCTCCCCCATCATGATGACATCATCAACTTCACCTCTCCCCCATCATGATGACATCATCAACTTCACCAGGCCTCCTGTGGCAAGCATTCCCAAGAATTCTCAGCTTAACCATTTCCTAAGTACTCTACATAGGGCTCAGGACTTTAAAATTATTGAGTGGCTTTGTCTGGGACCATCCTTCATTCATTTCTATCCCCAGTGGTGTAAGCCAGTGATTTATGCATGGAATAGACATTTCAATGAATGAATGAGTGCTCTATTTCATATTTAATCTTTAAGAAAACAGTCTTTGGTAAGAAATAAAGATTCATCTGAAAATTTCCATCTTCTTTAATAATCAGTAAGGAAATCCTGGATATAGACTGTTTTTCCCCCACTTGGAGTGTCTCCAAATCATTTTTGTATGTTTGTTTTTCCAACAGGGTTTCCATATGTAACAGCTCTGGCTGTCCTGGAACTAGCTCTGTAGACCAGGCTGGCCTTGAACTCATAGAGATAGATCCTCCTGCCTCTGCCTCTGCCTCTGCCTCTGCCTCTGCCTCTGCCTCTGCCTCCTGAGTACTGGGATTAAAGGCTTGTACCACCATCACCCGACTTCAAGTAATTTTTTGAGATGTGTTAACTAGAGGCAATGACCACCTCCATGAGCTTCCCGCCTCATTCCTAACTCATCCCCAATCTTATAATTGGCTGTCCCATTCAGGTCCCATCCTCCCAGAAGCCCTCTTTATCTTTCTTGATAAAGGCATCTTCTTGGCTTTTATTGAGGACTCCCTACATCTCAGCATGGGGTCCTTGCCCTGTCCTTACCTTGCCCTGAGATGCATCTGAATAATAGAACACCCCCCCCCCACACACACACACCAAACTCCAGCACCAAAACTCAGGTGGTGCCTAATGGAATATGTTGCTTCTAGAAGTGATTCAAATCAGCTAAAGGGAACAGTTTTTCCATTATTTTTTACAACTTTCAATTTCTTATTTGCATGCCTGAAAGGTAAACTGGGGAAGGTAAGACACACACTCATTTGTAATCCTTAGACATTGTTATCAAAAAACTAATCTTTACATGTTCATAGTTAGACTATTTGTAATAGTCCCAAACTGGAAATTTTCCAAATGCCCATCATTAGTGGATGAATAATAAATAAATTGTGGGATTTCACACAATAGGATAAGGCAGAGTAATTACAGTGAGCAATCTATAGCTACATGAAATGATTTTGATGAATCTCATTAACACAATGCTGGGTATTAGAAGCCAGACCAAAAGCTATGATTCCATTTTACATAAGGAACAACACCTGTTGCACAAATAAAGGAAACTCAGGGCCAAATCTCTGGGAAAGGCGGAGATATCAGAGAATAAACACCACAGTCAGATCTCACCCAGCTGTCTTCCAGCTTCCTCAGTCTCCCTCCTCCTGCCTTCTTCTGCCTGCTCTGTCTTTCTATGCCCGCCTTAAATACTTTCTCTGCTTGTTAAGGTGTGGCCCCACCACTGCCTGCCTGAGAGCCTGGAACTCCTTCTGTAAAGAAGATGACCTCAAACTCAGATTGGATTAAGGGTGTAGGTCACCATTCCCAGGATATTCCCTGTGCTGGGATTAAAGGTATGAGTTACCACTGTCTAATCCTTGTAGACTGACTGTGGGTAGATCCCTCTGACATCTACAGCTGTTTTTATTATATTTGAAATATATCCCCTTTTGTATAAAATTTGAAAAGAAGGTGATAGCTAACATAAGAATAACCATATACAATAGGTACAATAAGTATATACAATATATGCAAACAATAAATGAGTAATGTCCAGTCCATTAACAATTGACAATTCAAAGAAAATATTTCACTAATTATCCTATTTTGATGAGTCCAAAGGATTATACCTAATTTACTTTTTTCTAACTTGTATTACTAACTAAAAACTATTATTTTGATGTCTCTTAAACTTATATACTTTAACTTCAAAGTTTCTTTACTAAAACTGTCACTAGAAAACTCTAACTATCTCATCTTCAACTACCTCAGAGACCCAAGAAGGAAATAATATTTACCCAAGTAAACAGGAAGTGCAAGCAACTTCCAAAACCTAGAAATGACAGAGATGACACATATCTGCCTGGACAGTCACTCAAAGTTCCTTTATAAAGTTGGGGCATCCATCTTCAGCCTACAGGCCCAGAGTCTCTTTTCATTTCAGTGAAGCAGAAAATCTGCTCTGCCCATTCTGATATAGTTCATCGGTTGCTTCTCCTTGTGTCCTGAAGAACATCTGACAGTTTTCTCTGAAAAGCAGGAACCTGAAGGACCATCTCAGCTTGTTCTGTCAAAGTTCAGAGGTCACTTTCCTAGGAAACCTGCATGTCCACTTTAAACAGCATACTGTCAAGCAGTCAATACAAGAACAGGTTCTTGTCCAGTGACTAACCATTGCCACAAAGAAAGTAGATTCCATATGGAGTTTCTTCAATGTCCATTTTTCTCTTGAAGTAGATTGGTGCTGCCAGGAGCAGACCTGTCTCACTGTTCAGAAAAGTCTAAGTTCTTAAAATATTTTAAATGCCATATTCTATGGATCTCTGAAGTGTTTGAAGAAGACCTGTTCATCTAAAATATATTTGCTTGATCTTGAAAACATATCTAATATGACTATGTTTGAATGTACTGTATAACTATTAACTTGCATTACTTTATATTCTAATTAGTTGGTAATAAACACTTTCATGGACAAGCAATTTGTATTACATTGTTAGATGAGCTGAATAAGTATAAGACCTTGAACAAGCATAGAGATGTTTGCGCAGTAACACAATTAATCTCAATATACACAATTTGTATACAATATACAAAAATCCAATCTAATGTAAAATATTTAAAGCTAGTAAATCCTTTTAAAAGAAGATTCAATAATCTATCCTTATATCCTATATATCTGTATCCCCTTTTTCTTTCTATTTTTTAACACAAATCTTGAATCTAATCGTTCTTGTTTAACTTTTTTATAACCATAACTATTAACAATTTTTAACCAATTAACCTAATCAGTGACAATCATCCATAACCCATTGAATGACCAAAAACAACCCACCCCTCCTCTTGGGAATGTGGGTGCTGTGTTCTTAAATTTACTTCCTGCTGTCTAGGGGCAACAACATCTTTAGGGGATCCTGAAAAGAAAAGTTTATGTCAAGTCTTGAAATAAGTAGCTGTATCATTTGTTGTCCAGTATCTGCATAACAGGAAAGCACATGGCTTGTCTCAAGTCCTGGATATAGTAGTCTGTGAAGCTGGTTCATCTCAGCGAGCTGCCTCGAAATTGTCCTGAGCAGTTTGTAGTCCAAATCTGATCTTTGATTGGTGTTTGTCAGCCTAGTGGCTTTGTCAGAGTCCATGTGAAATCATCGTTGTGGAGCCCCATCTTCCTTTTGGATACTTCAAGTTTGCTACTAGGCCTTGTCCTGGACCACTGCAGAAAGCTGATAAGAGACTAAAACCCAACACAATGTACAGGAAACTAAATATATAATGATTTATTCAGCATAGGATTAGTAACAATAGAATAGTCCCTTATTTCTTTGTTATTCTTCTGTCCCATATCAGGTGGCTCTTCTGATATGATACAGAGATTGTTTTATTTTCCTTTAACAAGTATGCTTGAGTTTAGAAAAGGAGAAAGCCACACTCCAACCCTAAAGCCAGCTTTAAATTATAATTAAACTTGGACTTCAACTTACAAAACAATTTGTAGAGGTAAAACAATGAGATTTTACCCTATGAAGTATACTGGTACCAATAGGTCTGATATTCTTTTGCTTGTAAATTTTCTTGGATATAAATTTGGTTTATATGGAAGAAATATCCATTTCAATATAACATTTTCTCTTTGCATCAAAATTTCTGTAGGAGAATGCTTATAGGGCACAATAACTAGAATGCAATTAAGTCTGGATCCACATGATCCACATGTGCATCCTGTAATTTCTTTTCCACCAAAGCCAATTCTTTCTCAGCTTCAGGTGACAATCTTCTCGGACTATTCAAGTCCTTGTCACCATTTAAGGTTTTGAACAAATTATCCATTTCATCAATTTTAATTCCAATAGTGGGTTGTAAATTGGGAATGTCTCCTAGTAGTCATTGAAAATCATTGTCTTCAATCTATCTCTCCTGATTTGTACCTTTTGGGGTCTAATTTTTTGTTGGCCTATTTTGTAGCCTAAATAATTAATGGAATCCCATATTTGTATTTTTTTCTGGGGCAATCTGTAATCCCCAAGCAGGCAAATTTTTTTTCACTTCTTAAAATTTTTTCTAAGGTGTCAATATTAGAATCAGCCAACAAGATGTCGTCCATGTAATGATAAATTATAGATTGTGGGAATTTGTTACATATTTGTTCTAATGGCTTTTGTATAAAATACTGGCACAGAGTGGGGCTATTCAGCAGTCCTTGAGGGAGGACCCTCCACTGGTATCTCTTTACAGGCTGAGAACTATTATAAGTGGGCACTGTAAAGGTGAATTTTTCTTTGTCTTGTTCTTATAAAGGTATTGTAAAGAAACAGTCTTTTAAATCAGTAACTATAATAGGCCATTCTTTAGGTAACAGAGAAGGCAAAGGAATCCCAGACTATAGAGAGCCCATTGGCTGGATCACCTTGTTTATCACTCTTAGGTCTGTTACCATTCTCCACATTCCAGATTTCTTTTTAATAACAAATACAGGAGAATTCCAAGGGCTGGTTGATTCTTCTATATGCTGAGCATTTAACTGCTCCTGTACTAGCTGCTCTAATGCCTGCAATTTCTCTTTTGTTAGAGGCCATTGATGAACCCATATAGGCTTCTCTGTTAGCCATTTTAGAGGTAGTGCTATGGGTGTTTTTGAAAGATCAGCAGCTGTTTTGCCTTGTTTCTCTATAACCTGAATGGTCTGTGACTGTTTCTCATAATACCTTCTAATGTTTTTTTCCAGAACCATGGGCTAGTTTATGGCTTATTTCTGTGTTTGGAGGAATATTAATCTTCATGTTCCGCTGTTGTAGTAAATCTTGTCCTCATAAATTTATAGCAATGTCAGCCACATATGGCTTTAATATTATTCTCTGTCCTTCTGGTCTTATACACTCAAGCCATCTTTTACTCTGTTTTACCTGGGATATCAACCCAATACCCAAAAACTGAACATTTACCTCCTGAAGGGGCCAACTTGGATACCATGACTCTGGTGAAATTATTGATACATCTGCCCCTGTGTCCAATTAGCCTTCAATAATAACATCATTTATTTGTACTTTTAATTTTGGCCTTTGTTCATTGATAGAAGCTTTCCAAAACATTCACTTTATAATTTTTCATGAGTTTTTTCTTTTTCTATAGATTTTCAATCATTCAATGTAGTATGTCTTTTTAAAATAGGTTTTAATTTTTTTTAATTGTTATGGGAAGGTGTTTCCTTCATAATGACAGAGTAAGATTGGTTTGGATTTAATATGGGGGCTTTTGAAAGTTCCTTTGGGGTGTTTCCCAAGGGCATAAAGTTACCTTGTCTGTACCTTGTTGATCTGCACTCATTAGTCCAATGTCTTCATTTTCACACTTTATGCATACTGCAGAAGGGAGAGGCATTCTCTTTGGATTATTCTTAACAAAAGCACTGTTTCTGGGAATGCCTTGTTTACAATCTCTTTTTATATGACCTTGCCTTCCACAATTATAACATTTGACATTTTGATTTTTCTTATACCTCTTGAAATAAGCTCTCCTACCCAGTTATCATCACTCTCATAAGACTCCATATTAATTGTCTCACGAATCCAATCCTCCAAAGGTGCTGACCTTGCTTTTAAATGTCTAAGTACTTTTCTACATTGTGCATTGGCATTCTCAAAAGCCAGTGATTCAATGATTATTCGCCTGGCTTCTGAGTCCGGTACCATTCTGTTTACTGCTGCAGTTTATCTGTGCAAAAAGTCTGTAAAAGTTTCTTTGGGACTTTGAATTACTTTTGTAAAGGTTTCACTTTTTCCCCCTATTTCTTCAATCCAGTTCCAGGTATTTAAAGCTGCCATGCGACATAAATCCAGAAGATGGTCACTGTATAATGACTGCCTGTCAATATCAGCATAATCTCCCTTCCAAAGAAGTTGGTCTTGGGAGACTTCTATGCCTCTGGCCCTGCTTCTTTGTTCTATTGTTTTAACCTCCTCCCTCTACCATGATTTCCACTGTATAAGCAGTCCTGCCTCTAAAACAGCTGTAATTATATCTAACCAATCTTTAGGTCATAGCATGACCAAGAGTTCAACATTTGTTTGACAAATGGTGAATGCATCCCATATGTTACAATTGCTTCTTTTACTCTCTGTAATTCTAACATTAGTACTGGAGCTCAGCTAGCTTCTTTATCATCTTTATCATTCTTCATTTTTTTAAAGGTTACTGGTTATATTAATGTTGCCTGTTTTTGTCTAATTTAGATGACCTTGTTGAAATTGGTTCCTCATATTCCTCTGTTTGAATTTGAACGTCTTTATGTTCTCTCTCGACAGGCTTTTTTAAGACCTCTTTCTTTGCATTTATACTAATTGACTTTTTAAGTGATAAAATATAAATCAAACAAAAAATATTCATAATAAATAGTATGATAATCATTATGATAGTCCCATCTACCTTATTTATCTTTTCCTTCACTGGTTGTAATACCAAATCATCTAGCGAAAGATCACAGGACCAAGCACCCTCCACTGCTTTAAACAAATCCCTATTTTAAAAAAATTGATTTACTCACCAAGTTGTTGGCTGTTGATGATACAATAGATTGTAAAGTGGGGCAGCTACCTAGGGTGCTAACATCCCAAAGAGGGGTCCAAAAAGCAAAAAAGAAACAACCCACCAGGAGAATGAGGCCACTGTCTGAAAAATTTACCCAGATGAGAGTGAAACAGAAACACGCGTGGCCGGTCTGCCTAACACTGGAGCTTAACTCAGAACAGAAAGCCTAGCCAGTTGGTAATTACTCCTCTGGCCACATGTTGCACTGGCTCGCAAGCACTGTCTTTTGGGTACGGAGGGGAGGAATTCATGCCCCAAAGTTGGACGCCAAGTGTTGCATGAATAAAAGAAACTCAGGGCCAGATCTCTGGGAAAGGCAGAGATATCAGAGAAGAAACACCACAGTCAGATCTCACCCAGCTGTCTTTCAGCTTCCTCAGCCTCCCTCCTTCTGGCTTCTTCTGCCTGCTCTATCTTTCTATATCTGCCTTAAATACTTTCTTTGCTCAATTAAGGCATGTCACCACCACTGCCTGCCTGAGAGCCTGGAACTCCTTCTGTAAACGAAGATGACCTCAAACTCAGATTGGATTAAGGGTGTAGGTCACAATTCCCAGGATATTCCCTGTTCTGGGATTAAAGGTGTGAGTTACCACTGTCTGATCCTTGTAGACTGACTGTGGGTAGATCCCTCTGACATCTACAGCTGTTTTTATTATATTTGAAAATATCCCCACAAACACCAAGTATAACTAATCTTTGCTGTTCATAGTCAATATAGTGGCTTCCCATGGAGAAGTAATGCCTGGATGTGGGGCTGTGGGTTTTTTTTGGGGAGGGGGGGTTGCTGTCAACACAAATATTTGGTTTATAAAGAGGTATTCTATTGCACTTTTGGAGCAGTGGCCGCTCTGAGAATTCTGCCACAAGTGCTGTCTCCGAAGAGCCCTTTTCAGAAACTTTCTTTCCAGATCCATGTCTGAAATCAGAAGGTGAGTGTTCAAATGTGTATACATATACTAATTACCTAGCGCTGTATCACAGAGTATCCCAGAACATGGTGGCTAAAACACAAGGCATTCACTACGTGATTGACTTTGCTGACAAGGAACCTGGAGTAGCTAAACTAAGTAGTTCTAGATCAGAATCTCTTAAGAAGCTGCAGCTGATGTGTCCACAAGGGATGTAGGTCCATCACTTCTATGGCTGTCAACAAGAGGCCAATTGGCCCCATATACCTTTCCTCATAGGTCTGCTTGACAACATAGCATCCAGCTCCCCACAGAAAAAGTGAAAAGGAGTATGTGGAAGAAGCTATAATATATTTTCATTATTTAGTATCAAAAGTCACATGCCATCCTTTACTACCATATTCCATTGGTTAGAAATGAGTCCCTCAGTCCTGGGAACACTCAAGTAAGAGGAAATCAAAGCTCACTTCTTGATGAGTGTAACTAATAATTTGTGGGTGTATTTTCAAAATGATGGAAGTTTACCTTCTGACTACAAAGTATTTACCTGTCCCCCCTTACTAAGGATCTTTCAAGGCCACCAAATGTGTAGCATCAACTTAAAATTCAGAATCCTCTCATCTAAATCAGGGCCAGATGCTGTGTGTGTTGCATCCTCAGCTTAAGTGAAGCTACTCAGGGATAGTTCCTCTCATTCAGAACAACAGAGATGCTGAAATGTCCGCTGTCACTGCTTCCATCCAGACCTAACAGTAATAGGAAAAAACACTTCGGATGCTCCTGATCATAAAGGAGACCAGAGGTTAGTGGTCAGAGCTCCATCCATCCCTAACTAGAGTCGCTAGTCTCTAGCAGTTTGAAAATCAAACTGGGAGAAGGTGAGAGGCACCTTGACTAGGATTCAGTCCTCTTTAGCTCGGAAAGGGCTTTCATACCTCTTGGCTCTATCTTCTGTTTTTTCTCCTTTGTCCATGAAAGCAGCCATCTTGTTATCTCACTTGCTTCCCATTAATAGCAAAGTATAGTGGAAACAGTGCCATGCCCCCTACACCCAGGACAAAGGATCCTCTGCTCCCTCACAGATGGGCTCTATGAGAGCAGCCATCATATCGGGGAAGATCCTCTCAACTTTAAAACAGAAGGGAAGACTTTTTGATTCATTTCATGCTGAAAACAAAGAGTTTTCAAAAAATATGAAATCTTGAAAGAATAGGTGCTAGACATTCCTTAACTTTAATTTTCAACTCTTGGAGCAAACGAAGACCAACAGAAAAAGGAGAGGAAGCTATTTGCACCTTCCCTGTCATCACCAGGAAAACAAGCACCTTGCCCTCCCTCCACCCACGCACCAGGAGAACCATCTCTGCATCCAGAGACAGAAGGACCACCCTGGCAGTAAGTGGCTGACATGATGGCACATGCTGTACGTCCTAAGATGTGATCTACACAGGTGAGGCAGTGGACACAAAAGAACCCACAGCAGTGCACCCTGGGAACTGTAGTTTTATGTTTTGTAGTAATTAAGAGCCTGAGAAAAATGACATTTTACTGAGCTCTAAAACCAACCAAAATGGAAAATTCTGAATAAAATAAATATAAAGTAAATGTACCTTTAATATTTTTGTCTTTTTGAGACAGGGTCTCTCTGTGTGCTGTAACTCACTCTATAGATCAAGCCAGCCTCAAACTCAGAGCGATGCCTGCCTCTGCCTCCTGAGGGCTGGGATTAAGGTGTGTGCCATCACCACCTGGTGAATGTACTTTTCTTGAAGAGAGTCTACCTCTTTCAAACTAACAATAAGAAGAGTGAGGAGGGCCGGTGTTCTGCCTCGGGAGGGAATAGTGCTTGCTGCACACGCCTGCTAACTTTGAGTTCAATGCCCAGAGCCTGTAGGATGTGGTTTGAATGTGAAATGTCCCCCATAGGCTCATGTCTTTAAATACTTGGTCCCTAGCTGGTGGCAATGTTTAGGAAGGTTCTTGAACCCTTAGGGGAATGAGCTTTTGCTCTTTTCACTTGGGTGAACTCCAGGGTTTTGTAGCCTCCCCTTCCTGTTTCTCTCCTTCAGGACTGCTTATGCAGTACAAGGGCTGGCCTCATGGGCCCTGCCATCACAGCTTCCCTGGCATGATGGACTGTATATCCTCAGGAACTTTAAACCAAAATAAACCCATTTCCCCTCCAGCTGTCTGAGATATCTTATCACAGTAACAGAAAACTATATCACTAAGTAAAAGTAGAAGGAAATACCCAACTTTGTAGAGCTGTTCCCTGACTTCCAGCCTGCGTGCTGTGGCACACACACCTACACACACACACAAATCATACACACAATAATAATAATTGCTTTTATTTAAAATAGCAACGGATACAACTCAGTGATAGAACACTTGCCTAGCACGCAGAAGACCATAGCTTGAAGCCCTAACACTGACAAACAATAACAAGAACCATCTGGACTCTGAAACTCCATACTGAAAGTATAATTAAAAGTGTGCAAAGACAGGGGAAAAATTTTTAATACCTCAGTTGTTGAGTCTAGTATGACCAGAGGCATTTGTTTTATATTTATTTTTTAGGTTGTTTGTTATGACAGGAGTTTCACAGCCTTAGCTGGCCTAGAACTCACTATACAGCTCAGGCTGGTCCCAAACCTTGAATCCTCCTGCCTCAGCCTCCTGAGTCCTGGGACTACATCTATCTAAGTCTTTAACAATACAAAATTAGTATAATAGATTTATATCCCAATATGCTAGGCTTCAGCTACAGTAACTTACAGTTGTAGAATTATCAAAGCAATGCATAAGTACTCCAGTTGTTTGACAACTGTGAATCAGGATTAACCAAAGGCTCTATAAGATGCACATTCACGCTCCTCCCACCCCCCAGGAATAGTAGTAATTCAGAAAGTCTGGGGTAAGCCCTAAGAATGTGTATCACTAACATGCTCCTCATCAATGCTAAGTCTTCTGTTCTCCACCAGAAAATGTACTACAAAGTTATAATAACTGATGGGTGGACAGATAAAATGAAGTATGTAATAGGAGTTTCTGGCCTGTCTGGCCTGTGGTCCAGACCCACAGACCCGCAGTACACAGAAACACACAGATGCTTATATTAATTACATGCTGCTTGGCCTATGGCTCAGGCTTATTGTTAGTGAGCTCTCGCATCTTAACTCAACCTGTCTCCATTAATCTGTCTTGTCTTGTGGCTTACCTATTTCTTTACATCTTGCTTCTTGGGTGGCTGGATCGTATCTATGCTTAGATTTCCTGCCTCCTTCTAAGATGCCCTGCCATAGGCCCAAACAGTCCCTTTATTAATGGATGATATTCACAGCATACAGAAAGACATCCCACATCAATATCCATACAAGGAAACAATGAAAAGAAAGAAAAATATCAATGCATCTAGAGAGGGACATTGGGTGTCCCACACTATCACTTCTCAGTCCTTTGAATCAAGGTCTCTCACTGGACCTGGGGATAGACTTGTGGCCAGCAAGCTCCAGCAAGCCTCCTGTATCATCCCAGCTCCAGCACTGGCATTAAGGCATCACCTGGCTTTTTACATGGGTCCTGGGGGTTTGAACTTAGGTCCTCATGCTTATTATATAACAAGCACCACCCTTTCCTGTTGAACCATCTCCCCACCACATAGGAAATAAAATATTCCACATCTTTTCTAAGTGATAATTTCAATGATCCACAGGACCAGGGGGACAATCAGGTAATATGAAGATCAAACATTTGATGTAAACATAGTCACCTTCCATATGGTAGACTGATAGAGATGGAAGCCTCCAACAGTTACCTTCCACATAGTAGACTGGCAATGCTTGTAAAGATTCTGCAAACTGGAAAGGAACTGCATGCTTTAAAAAATCTTTTTATAAAGCCAGGCAGTGATAGTACACACCTTTAATCCCAGCACTTGGGAGGCAGAGGCAGGCAGATCTGAGTTTGTGGCCAGCCTGATCTACAGAGCGAGTTCTAGAATATCCAGGACAAACCTTGTCTCAAAACAAACCAACACCAAAAAATAATAAATAAATAAATAAATAACAAAATTATCTGTTTATCAAGTAAAATACTATCTAGCCACTAAAATAATGCTACAGATTTATTGCCATGGAAAGATGCTCATGATATAGTTAAATAAAAAAATACGAATTAGAAAATAGCATTTGAAGACTGAAGGGATGGCTCAGTGGGCACAAGCCTGGTGACTAGAGCGTGAGTCTCCAGAACCCACTTAAAAGCTAGGTGCAGTAGCACAGTATCTAATCCCACTGTAACTACAGGAACCGGCAGTGAAGATGAGAGACTGAAATCTTAGGAGCCAGCTAGTCTGGCTTATACAGTAGTACAGGGATCCTGTCTGAAGTAAAGTGGACTAGTATGGACTGATACCCCAAGGTGATCTTAAACTTCCACCCCTCTGGTGGCATGTGTCCCCTCCCCCTTCTTCTCTCCTCTCTCTTCCACACACGCGCACACACACACACACACACACACACACACACACACACACACACACAAGGAAAGAATGGAAAATGTGACCCAACATATGGAACACGTACAACATGAGATATATCCAGAAGGTGATGAGCTTTTAAGCTTTTTCTTCCTCAAGTATTACATGGTGCCTTTGTAATACAGAAATAATTTCCTTTTGCCTTAATGGGCAATATAACATAAAATCGCGGCAAACACTTTTTTTTTTCTCTGAGACAGCACTCTAAGTACAGAAAATGGAAACCAAAGATAAGAAAGCTATACACCACAAAAGGAAGCAAGGCTGGCCGTGAGAATCCTGTCTCTGTTGTATTCCTCCAGAAAAAGTGTTGTTTTCCTGTTGCAATAATACATGATTCTGCCAACCAGATACGCCCTGCTCCCTAGAAAGCATATCAGTTTAATGAAGATACTTACAGAAACATTTGTTTCTCTGAATATCTTATGTAGAATTTAGTGAGCCCAGACTAACGAACAAAGTTTCAGGCAACGAGGTTTCAGGAAACAAGCAGATTTTATACAAAGGTTATTTTTATTTTATTGATACGTGTTTGTCTTTATGTATGTATGAGTTTCGTGCATCTGCCCCTTGGAAGCCAGAAGAGGGTGTTGGATGCCCTGGCTTGAGGCCATCTTTAGAATCAACTCTCTATTCCAGGTTCAAGCAGCATGCCCTGTTAACTAGGGAAAACTGCTCCCTTCCTCCAGGGCCAAGACTACTGTCACTGAGGGTTACAGAGGGCTAGAGAAAAGTCCTTCAACTTGCTCTGCTTCTCATCCTGGAGCTGTGACACCCCTTTTCAGTTCCCCAAAGCATTGCCCATGGTTTACGTCTGGAGGGCAAGACAGGATTGGCCAACTGTTGGCTTTTGGAATAATAAGCCCTCACGGTACTGTTTCCCTGGGAAGGGGTCAAGATCTGCAGAGAAAGGCTCCAGTTGCAGATTGCAAACCAGAACTTAATAGAAGTTCCCAGCAAACCTTCAACATCCAGGTTTGTTTGAACTTACAGAAAGTTAATACATCCACTGACAACTGGGATAATGGACAGGAGAGAGGTCTATGTAAGGTACAGGAAGCAAGAGGGTACATTGTCCATAGAGAATTCCAAAACAATGGAAGAACGTGTGCCTGCTTTTTACTGTCACTGACACAAACAATGGCAGTGACAAGGTCTACTCCAGCCTGGTGGGTTGGCCTTCTCCCATTGGTCATCTCCAGCCTGAGCACAACACCACTCTCACACCTGTAGTTCTACCGTTTTATTGTAAGTTTGACCATCGACACCCAGGACCCTCCCTCTGGGATCCTCTGTCCCCAGTACAATGTCTGAAGACAAGAGTATTTTAAGAAAGGGGAGAAGGAATGATCTTGAGCATCTGTGATTACCCCTTTGTCCTCATAAAAATGTCTGAGGGGAGAACAGACCTGGGAAAGACTCTGTCCCTAAACTTGAAGTCAGGCTCATGCTGGGAAAGGGAGTGTCTTTGAAGCCCAGCCCTGATGTCCCAGCTTCTGCGAGACTTTCCCAGTGCCCCAAGGCAGAGTTAGTCACTTCCTCCTTGGGCTCCCACAGCACACTTACACACACCTCTTTGTCAGAGCACTGGTGAGGAGGGTGAGCCTCTTGGATCACCCCACTCTTTAGGGAGCCCCCTGAGGGCAGCAACTTACTTGCTCATTTTCCTTCCTGCTTTTGACATCTGAGTGACACTAAGAACAGACACTCAGAAAAACCAAAAAAAAAAAAAACAAAAAAAAACAAAACAAAAACAAAAACAAAAAAACCCCAAAAACCCCAAAAAACAAAAACCAACCAAACAAACAAAAAACACCCCTTAGGACTGAAAGTAGAATACACAGTGTTCTCCTTTCCCCTGTGAGGCCCTATCTATTATCAGCCTGTGGTCTAGGATGAGGCATCATTCACTCATTCATTCATTCGTTCACTTGTTTTGTTCCTGGTGTGCTTGTTTATTATACAACTGTCATAACCTTTTCACTGTTAATAGCCTACTTGAGTTTATTAGGTAAACTGAAAAGCTGAGAAGGAAATACCGATTCAACACGAAGTAGGGAAATTTTCACAAAGAAATTCAGATAGGATGGAGGGGATGTGGCATTAATTCACCTCTGTGGTGACTGGGGCTGTAGAAGAGGATGAAGCTTGGGTCATCTCCACTCAGGAATAGAACCCGACGACAATTTCTGTGTCCCTGTGATAAGGGCTTTGCTGAGGTTTAGGTGAAGTAAGGGAATTACTTACTAATAACGGGCGGGGATGAGCTGGGAGGAAAATGTGGCAGGACCCGTTCAGCCTTGCCCAGGCCACACCCAATTTAGTCAACGACTTCAGAACCCTATGAACAGTAAAGGAACACAGAGGAGCCTGTGCTTGGGACAAGTGGCAGGTAGGCAGGAGGAGGGCTCAAGAAAAGACACCAGCCTGTCCTGCAGTAAGTATGATGAAGCCAGGAAAGTGACCCCACTGGGCCATGGCGTGTCTGGAAAAGCAAAGGTTCCCAATAACACCCGGGGGGGGGGGGGTGGCTTCAAAGCACATCACCAACTTGCTCTGCTTCCTCTCTTCACACAGCAGGACTTGTACCACAGCTTCAATGAGCACCCTGTCAGCTGCAATCACTGTGAAGAACTCTGCCAAGTTGAAATTCAACCTTTGAGGGCACGCACTACAATGGCACTTTAAGATACATTTTCAAGGTGTCTGAAATGTAAAAGCATGTAAAATTAATAAATAAAAGCTGATCTGCAGCAGCGTCCGAGGGAACTGTCGCTTGGGAAAGAGAACGGAATGAAGGGGAACTCCTCGGCAAGCTCCTGGCTGATGGCTTTGGCAGCACTTCTGAGGCCTTGACCTATTCTGAGACCCTTCCCTGACCTCACAGGCAATATTAACACAGGTTAGGATTTGCAAATCAATGGCCCATGGGCTAAATCCAGATGCCAGCTGTTTCGTTTGGCTTGAACAGAGAATTCATTTTCTAAAGGCTAGAAATCCTTAACTAGGACAAGTGTTCTCCAGTTTACCACAGTCCTCACTGTTCCATATGGTCTCACACCAGCTCCTTCATAGGAACTGCTGAGCCTCAGTGGGCTTTTGGCTCTGTTCTCAAACTTGACTGCTCATTGGACTCTTTCAAAGAGGCTTCAGAAAACACCCATGCTTGAGTCCAATCCCAGAGATTCCAATAAAATCTGTGTCAGGATGCCTGGCAAGGAGGATTTTAAAAGCACCTACTATGATTCTACTTCACAGCAAGATCTGAGGTGCAGGACCCTGAGAAAACCAAGTAGCTAAAGATTGTGGTACCAGCCATTGCTTGTCTCAAAATTGACTTCTCTTAACCTGCTTCTGAGCCATATGTTGAAAGAATTGACTGCCTACCTCATCAGAATCCTTGCATTCAATATTTCCTGATGGGCACAAGACCAACGTCCCCCAACCATTTCTAATAGGTTAGTAATAACATCTCAGCTGAAATGAGAAGTCATTTTTGGACACCAGCACAGCCAATCAACTTGGGTTAGCTCAGGCAATTCATCTAATTCTTTACAGACTGATAACATCATGGAAGAGGGTGCTACCCCCTTCATTTTAAAGACAGAAAAATAGTGACACCCAGTCCCATGATCATAAAAGCCCCAGAATGTACTCAGTTACTCAGGCACCAAGAAATTGATTTCAGTAAGAATTCGCACCTGTTATGCAGCCTGTGGCTGCTGTATTCCAGCACAGCCCTGAGGCCAATAGCCAGCATCTGTTCTGATTGGGTCTACTTTGCCACATGGGTGGTGAATTCTTGGATTTTCAGTCAGCGGATTTGTATCAGGCATCAGAAACAGATGTACTCTCCCATCCATAGCTCAGGCCCTGATAGGGAAATAATAGACCCAGAAATACTTGTGATAAGACATGACACAGGATGACTGAAGATGGAACACATACCCTGCTTCCACTACCACCTCTGCCACAGTTTTGTGAATGCATTGGAAAAGCAACCTCTGTGCCATTGAAGAAAGATGCACAGAGAAAATAGTGTTAGAAACACAATCAGAGTGTTCCAGGTAGGAAAGGATGCCTGGGGATGGGCAAACTCTAGCTGAGTAAAGGTGTGGGTGTAACCACTGCATGGCAGACGTTTGGCAAACATACTGTTGAGTAAGAGAAGCACTATAATTTCTCTTAAAGTTTAGTTTTATCCTCATACCTAAATAATTTTTTCATACTTGAACTCTCATATCAATTGCAGACTAACTTCCTAGCTACAAAGACAGTGCTCACTAAGGTGGCAAGAACCCTTCTCTGTCACCCAGCACCTCTTGCCTTACAAAGAATATTCCAGAAATCTGAGGGTGGCCCTTACTTATCTCTAGAAGAAAGCACCCACCCACCCCCCCACACACACAATACAGTCACAAGGCACATTGGCATTGTGAATTACTTCACACTGACTGATTCCAAAGGCAACATTACTGTAGAAAAAAAAAATCACAGAAAAAGTAGAAATCACACAGGAGTCCACAGTGCGTCACTAACACTTTGTATGTTTGATTTAAGTTGTTTGGAGATATGAGTAACCTAAGTCATTAGTCCAGTTCAGTTCCTCTTTCCTGTGTATTTGTGGTATGTGTGTGTACACACACAACACATACAAGTTCATGTGTGTGCACAAATGTGTATGGTGCATGTGGAGACCACAGATCAGTGTCAGCTGTCTCCTCAATTTTTCTCACCTCTTGAGATGGGGTCGTTCACTGAATCTAGACCACAGCAAGCCAATAAACCTTAGCCATGTTTTTAAAACCCCCTTAACTCCGTCACTTATTTTGGATATCTTTTTAAATGCCATTGAATATAGAAAGTATGGATTTTTAATATCCTGGGGAATTATCTAAAGGCTTTCATTTGATCTATTATGGTTATGCCTTCCAAGGCGAGGGCATCGTGAAGAGTAACATTGTCCAAGATCAGCCAAAACATCTGTGCACATGCGTGCCCTTCTGCTTTCACGTGCTTGGGTTTCAGCCTGGGGTGGTGTTCATGACTTTGATATTCTTTAATATTTGCAAGCGGGAAGATCTGTACAAGATTAATTACAAACCTACCGCCTGGTGTAACTCAGACCCTCATTATCATTAATGAACCTTGTCTTCTGTACTAAGAAGGAAGAGGCCTCTAATTGGGTCTATTTCTTAGAACAGATATATAAGTAGCCCTCAGAAGCATACTTTTTTTTGCCAAACTATTATGTGAAGCAAACCTGCTAATCTATGCAAACTGGAGGCTCCACTGAGAGTTTATGAATTTTGTGACAGTAGCTGGCTGGGGGAGGAAGCCACAATGAAAACCCACTGCATCACCACGTACACATGGCTCATTCATCTGTAAGGAGAACTTGGCCTTAATTATTCATGATAATAGCCCTTAATATACTAGTTTGCTGCAGTGTGTTTTGTAGTCATAATGGAGGTCTCCATCTTTGAAAACTTATGACAGTTCTCCACACTCTTAAATCTTCCCTGAGAGGTGGGGTAAGAGTCTGACCAAGGTTTTCCTGGGAATGTCATGTTTGTAGCATAATAATCAAGCTTTACAATTCTCAAGAGACTTTCATCCTGAGGATCTCAAAGCACTTTATGAGCCTTCATTAGTACCAAGAATACCCGGGAGGCACCAGGGTTTTACTATCTTTGTTTTATAGGTGAAGAAACAAGACAGGGGCTGGTGAAGTGACTTGCCCAAGGTCACATAACAAATCAGCGGGACATCCTGAAGACCACAGACAGGTTTTCTTCAACTTTGTAAGATGCCATTTTTGTGATGGGGGTGGGGAGGGGAGGAGGTGAGGAGGTGGCTAAAGAACTGTGGCCTTGACTTTCAATGTTTGTTGACCCTTGTATATTCCTGAAACATAAAGTGCACATCACCAGCCCTGGTGCTTGCTGGAGAAAAAGACATGGAAGGCTCACTAAGATTTCCAGCTCAAAAACCTCAGCTATCCAAACGTATTCCAAGTTTCTCATCCACTTGGGGGAAAGAAGTAGAGATCACAGAGGAGTCCACAGTAGAAATCACAGGCAGGAGGTTCACCTGATCATCCCTTTGCCACCCCAGGAGTATCCCTGAAGGGCCTCAGAGCTTTGAACTTTAGAAAAATGTGCCTTTCCACCACCCCCACCACCCCCACCACTCCCACTCCCCCAGACCCTCCCACCCCCACCTTTTCTGGTGTCTGCAGCTCCCTTGGTGGAGTAAGGTGTGCTGAGTGTGACAAAGCTGTCACTTTCATGTGTGTCTTTTTTTTTTTTTAAGAGTAATTGAGTATTTGTGGATTTTGATCTTTAAGATTTATGTGTGTATGTATGTGCATGCAAATTCAGGTACCCACAGAGACCAGACGGTAGCTAGAGCTGGAATTATAGTTTTTGGAACTGTCCTCAGGTCCTCTGGAAGAATAGCAAGATGGCCGAGCCGTCTCTTTAGTCCTGTGCTTTTATGGGGGGAAAAAGATTTCTACCTCCCATATCATGAGATTTCCCCCGCCCCCATATTATCATAAGATTTCAGTAAGGAAACTTTGCTTAACTTAGAACCTGCTGTTGTGTTGGGAAAATCCTCGATAATTAAGTGATGGGATTCTGCTTATAAAATGAACTGTTCCTTCTAAACCCTCAAGCTTTTTTTGAAAATTATTTTATGGCTAGTGATGTCTATGGTCTAGGTTATAGTCTGAGGTGGATGGAGAGGATCTTTTTTTGTTGTTTATTTGCTTTGCTTTAAATGTGCGCATTTGATCCCAGCTCAGACTTACATTGAGAACATTTTTACAGCGTGTGCACTCCCAGCTGTGTGGAATGCCAGCCAGGAAACGGGTTCATTCTGGGAGGACCGAGCTTTCAGCTCTGTCCTAGGTGACAGACTCCAGAGCAGCTCTACCTTAAGGCAAGCAGGTCACCGGGCCGCTTCGGTGACCCCCCCTAACCTGTACCAGGCTGCCGGCAAGCACTCCTGTCAGCTCTGTTTACTCTGACAAGACTGATAGCATCCAGGTGGGTTTCTCCACCCCCCCCCCCGCCTCCTTCTCCCGCCCCCACTCCTCGGCAGCCCAGGACGCCCAGTGTGCCAGTGGAATGGTTCTGCCCAACTCCAGAGTTAAAACTCATATTTGCTTCTAATCAGGGCAGGAGGTTCACCTGATGATCCCTTTGCCACCCCGAGGAGTACCCCTGAAGGGCCTCAGAGCTTTGAACTTTAGAAAAATGTGCCCCCCCCCCCCCCCCCCCCCGCCTTTTCTGGTGTCTGCAGCTCCCTCGGTGGAGCCTGTGCTGGCCTGGGAAGCATGCACTGTTAGGCAGATAAGCCTGTTAAGCATCTGGAGGGCCTGGCGGGGAGATGTTCAGCTCAAGAATGTCAGGAGGAGATAGAAGGGTTACTGGAGCTGGATGGGGGCAGTGCTGAGGGTAAACAGGCTACTTCTCCAGTGGACATGAGCCTCAGAAGACTTCCAGCTCCCACTGGCCGGGTATAAGCGGCTGGTCACAGGGAATAATTACTAGTGGACGCCTGGTATGTGTTAAGTGTTATTGGCCCCTTGGATGTGCCACTAAACAGAAGGGGCTCGGGCCATGCACGAGTAAGATGAGGTTCTCAAGAAACGTGTGTGAGTGTGGGGGAGGGGAAGGGTGAAGTTAAGGGGTAAGACAGCCAACACAAAATGATAAGTTACAGAAGCCGGGGGGGGGGGGGGGGGGGGGGGTCCCCCGAGGACTGAAAGGTGCGACCTGAAGGAACAAGCAGGCCCAGAGCCTGAGGAGAAGAGGGAGAGAGAGAATCCTTCAGGGGAGACATTACATAAGCAAAGGTAGAGACAGGAACTAATAGGCAGCGTTTAAGGAACAATAATAGAGGTTTAGAACCAGTGCAAGAGTTCACACGGGGGGGGGGGGGGGGGTAACGGAAGAGCAGCTCGGGGGAGAGCAGGGTGGGGCCAGGTGAAAGGGCTGCAGAAGGATTAGCTAGGAAGGTGGGAGGGTGACTCGATCCAGGTGGCGGTGTGAAAAAAATCAACCTGGCATCAGCATGTAGACAGAAACGGAAACTGTTTGGCTGTAGTAACCTGAACAGGATCTGATAAGAGCTGAGCAGCGGCTGGGTAAGTTAGTCACAGTCAATGCCCTACAGGACAGATCCTCGGGGGTGATCGGGCCCTGCCTGAGCCTGGATCAGGCAGTTCTTCCTCTCGTACTTCCACGGAAGTCCACTGGCTTTGTCATAATATACTATTGTGTTGTCTTGGTCTTTTTTTTTTTTTTTAATTCTGATAAAATGTTTTAAAGGTTTACATGGCAGCTGACAACTGTTCACACTCCAATGCACATAAAATAAAGTTAAATAAATTTATATAAAATGTTTAATACCTTGATCATCTAGTTTAATGCTGGTCAGTGTTATCACCCTGCTGTTCAGCCTGTCTCTAGGAAACCACCTATATCCATTAAACCACTCTCCCACTTACCATTCTGTTTCATTGTGTCTTCAGCTGCTAGGGACTCAGAGTATTTGTCTTGTTGTAAGTGGTTTTTTTCACCTGGTATAACATCCTCAAGGTGGATAAATGTTTAATGCATGATGAAATCTCCTTCCTTTGTAAGGCTGAGTAATACTCCACTGTATCTGTCTATACATCTATCTGATGGTTGATATTTGAAGACTTTATTTTTCCAGTGCTGGGCATGGGCTGAACGAAGATACATCTTAAGCAAGTGCTCTGCCCCTGAGAAGCATCCTGGTCCTCTTTGTGCTTTTTGTTTTGAGACAGGGTCACACTGGGTGGCCAGGTTGAGCTTGAACTCATTCTGTAGCCCCAGTGGGTCTTGAACTTGGACTCCACCTGTCTGAGCCTCCCAAGCAGTCCAGGATAAATGCCTCAGCCTGGATAATAAACAGCAAGGGAGTTGTTGTTGTTGTTGTTGTTTTAAGGAAGAAAAGAACTCTGATAGAAAGAGTAGTCTAGAACTGAATAAGAAAGTCTGTTTATTTTCTTATTCTTAAATAGGAACAAGGAGGTATGGGAAGGTTGGGGGGAGCAATGACAAAATACACCCAGTCGTCCACCCCTCACCTCTACATGCTCCTATACAATTGTGTGCACCTGCACACACACAGTTAATAGGAAACAGAATTCTGGAAACCCAATCCCATCTCTATGCTGCAGGCACCTCAAGTATTATGGTAAGTATTGATTAATAATTAATTAATCTATACCTGACTCATCTCAGCTTAACACACCAAAATAGGAAATGGAAGAGAATTGTAAAAGTATCATTCCTTCCGGCCACATTTCCCAGGGTGCCCTCCTGAAGAAGCCATCTCAGAATACTCAAAGCTGATTGGGCAAGACTAGTCCTCTTGGCCTCATGATAATAGAGCTAGGTGATTGGGCAAAAGGACACGTTTTTTTAGGCCAGCCTTGGAACTTGAAACTCTGTCTCAAACAACAGATGCCGTGTTCTGCTCTGCTTCATTTTCCACTGGACCATTTTGAGCCTCTACTGTGAGCCAGGAGCATTTCCTTTTCAATGCCCTTCAGATGCACATTCCTCATATCAAGCCCTGAACAGGAGCCCTTTCCCTGGAGCAGACCAGATGGATCTAAGACATTCCTCTGAAAACATTTTATCTTGTAGCTGCAGGTAGTTAAGTACAGAGGACACGTCACAGGCACCACACACACACACACACACACACAGAGCTTGGTGTAAAGAAGCCAAGAGGAGGGTTTGCAATTGCACCTTGGTAACTGCGGCAAAGGAGAGGCAAACATCTAAGTGAGTTTCCTCAGATCCTCCTCCTGGTCACCCATAGGAACTCCTCTGCCATCATGTTCTGGCAATTACACAGAAGACATGACGCCATCAGAAGAGAGGTTGTCCCTCAGCTCCAGTGTCTCCGTGGGTCTGAGGGGCTTCTGTTGACCTATACCTACCACATTTGTTGACCTCAGGCTCCAGCACTGCCCTTGGCCAGGACTTACATTATGAACAAATAGCTTTTCCTGAGAGACTTAACCAACTTTGCATGAACAGATTTAATAACAACAATCTACTAGAAATTGTTTAACATTGTGGTCGTATCCCTTCACACATATCTGAAGTCAGATTGATAACCCATTTAAGTTTAGGTATAATAGTGGATGCGAGGATAGTATAGAAAATGAATATGTTAGTATTAAGTATAGCTAATAAAATAAGACTTTAAAATTAAAGAAATCCAGTCTAATGTGTATTAGAAATGAAATTTTAATTTGTGTTGGAAATAGAAATACCTTATTGAAATGTAGACACTAAGGGCAGGAAACTGGTACTTAATCTCTAGTGTAGATTATGTATTTGGATGCAGGACTTAAAGTCAAAATTGAGTTAATATCCAGAACCCCTTTTCACCTCTGAACACATGGCAGGGATAGATACATGTATATATACATTCATATATACTGGTGCTCAAAAATACAGTAAGTGCCATACAATTAAGCAACGTATCCTGAGAAATGGGGACCATGGCTGCCACCATCAGTGAGCAGCATGGAACCAAATAATGGGAAATGGCATTCTTTTTATTGGATCCTAATTGCACGCAAGGTGGTATTTCCCCGTCTTCCTACAAATGTGACTTAATGAAAAAAATAGGTCCAGGTGACAGTGCTTTATTTATTATTTTTTTCTAAGTTCATTAGTGGGTAGCAGAATCCTGATGTGACCCCAGTTTTATCCAGTGATCTTAGACCTGATCTCTCTTCTAAATTAGCATCAGTACATTAATTTATTCTGGATGAAATGACAATAGGATTTTCCAAAAATGTTGTTAAAATGACTATTTTAGGGTCTTAAGAAATGAAAGAACAGAAAGTTATCAAACTAAAAACAGACAAAAATAATAAGGGGTAAAAGAACATATTTATAATAAGCTTTAGGAATGAAAAATTCATTCATTGATGAAAAACACACTACAATGGATACAAAATAAAAAATGACCAACTGGGGAAAAATTACCAAGAATTTATCCAAAATCAAATATATAATAAAAAAAAAAAGACAATGAGAGGCAGGCAGTGGTGATGCACTTTAATCCAAGCACTGGGGAGGCAGAGGCAGGTGGATCTCTATGAGTTCGAGACCAGCCTAGTTTACAGAATGAGTCCCAGCCAGGGCTACACAGAGAAACCACCCTGAGTTGAATCCCCCCACCCCCAAAATAAGACATAGTGAGGAAAAAAAACCTGCAGAGCAATTCAGAGACTCAGACTCTAGCAGGTTCCACTGTTAGTCTAAGAGAGAAAAGATAAAGACAATTGGCAAAAATGAGATGTTTTCCCTTACGGAAAGAGCGTGTTTAAACATTGAGCAAGATAACAAGATAACAGAGAAGAATCCATGCCCAGATACAGCTTTAGAAACTTTAGGAAATCAATATAGAAAAAAATAAAGCCATATAGAGACAGGAAAGACAAGAGGCTGGGACATGCTTCAACACTCCGGGCCAGACAGCTTGTTACAGAGCATCACTAACTAACTAAGGGGTCAGGGGAGGTGGAGGGAAAGACCAAATGCTTCACAAAGGCAAACTTTATTGTCATTGAGAACAAAAACAAAGCCTTTCCACACTTATGATATCTAAGAGTATTTGCAACTCCCAGACCTTCGCTGAAAAGCCTACCAAAAGATTTACTTCAGCAAAAAGGAAAATGAACCCCAGAGGATGAAATGGGATGTGAAGGAAGGCAGAAAGCCCCTCAAAGGGGAAATGAACCGATAGATGAAGCACAAACTGTAAATTTGGACCAGAATTTACCTGAAGAAGCACAAGAGAGAGGGGAAATGCCCAGACATGTGCCAAAACAAAGAAATAATTCACCAGCATTAATAAAAATGAACTGTTCTTCTCTGGTCCTCTCTGCCCAGCACTCAGCAAAGTAGAGATGAGTGACCGGCATGGACTGATTGATTTATAGTCCAATATTATTCCAAGTTAAGATTTAGATTAGCTAACCTACAGCTATTCCTGGTCTATCCTTCATTTTTCAAATCCAGGAACCTCCTAAGGGAGCCGTTGGCAGCTTTTGATTGAACCATTGGCACTAGTCCCAGGGAGAGCTCTTCGTGTCCAAATGAATCATGGGATGTGGGTTTTTTTTTTTCCCCAGTCCAATCTATGGTATTCTAGACAAACAAAGTAAAAACTTTTAGGGGGAAAAAAAAACACTCAAAAGAAGGAACATAGTGGGGAATCATTGTAGCACTAAAGATTACATAAGATTTCTTGGAAGGAAAAACCTTCCTCCCAAAGAAGGTTAATGTGAAGACAGACCCTTTCTGTACTTCCAAAGAGATAAGAGAGGTCATTGCATCTATCAGTGGAAAAGTCAGCAATAAAGAGGAATATGAGAAAATTATATCCTGTCTCCATTAAAAGACATGTGAAAATTACCAAAGACCTATGCATCCATATAAGTGATAGCAGCGAGAATGGTACACTGAATTAAAGTAAGTCAGCAAAAGAGCTGAAAGAAACAAAGGAAGATGGAAGATAGCTTAGAAAACATCCAATAATATAAATACTGGTGTATTCTTAAACCCCAAGGGAATAATACATGCATGAGCTGATAATAGGGAAAGGGGGTGGGAGATTGACGAATGAGTTAAAAATCAGGATTCCAAGCCCATTGTGCTGGCCCATGCCTGTAACGACAGCACCCAGGGAGACAAGGAAGGGAGTTGTGAGTTTGGGGCCGTACAGAGCTTCATGTGGCAACTCTGACTTCAAAGGACAAGCAGGCATGCTTTGGTATATCTTCTGAAACTATAGAGAAAAGGAAGCCTCCTCAGACTGCCAAAGCACTGAGGTGACCCCAGAATTCTGTTAGCCATGAGCAATTGGTAGTTAAAGGCCACATTGTAAGATCTCCAGGGACTGAAAACATTCCCACACTCAGGATTGTTTTTGCAGGTCAAGTGCATAATATCATTATGGTCAGAATTAACTTATAATTGAAAAAGAAATAGTGATTATCATTGTAATTAATGAGCTACATTGTGTTTTAAGTAAAAGGCAAGGAATGTTATTGTGTTTATATAATATAATATGTACTAGAGCTAAGGGGAAATGTAATTTTGAAAGAACTAAGAGGAAATTTTCTGTTGGTAGGTAGTTTCCAAGATGGTGGCTCCCTAGGCCCCTCCCTCCTGATGTTTGACCTTCCCCAGTGGGTTGTATCTTTACTCTCTTCTAACAAATAAAATAAAGCTAAGGTGATGGGATGTTCACTTCTGAGATCAGGTTACAAGACAATTATGGTCCTGCCATACATGGCTTGCTTTTCTCTTTCCTTGTTATAAGTTCTGCCCTGTTGGAGCTTCTCTGTGGACAGATCTTTGGGGCAGAAGCTGCAGACTCTCTAAGCATCCAAGCCAGGCCTGATGATGCCTGCCAACAGTCACATGCATGAGCTTAGTGAGAAGCAAATCCTTGCATGGTTGAACTTTAAAAGGGTTATAGCCACAACTAACACCTTCATTGCAGAGTTAGCCATGATCTCTAGCTGCAGGACATAGCTAAGCCACATCCTGAAGCTTTAAAAATATTTTTTAAATGAACTTTTTAGTAATTTTATAAACTTTACTATTTAAAAAAAAAAAAAAACCTTGCAAATTTAAAACATCACACACCCAGTTTAACCAGTCCCAAAGTTAATGCATCTCAGTGAACCTCTATACAGTTAGAATAGCTATTTGGAATGGAAGCTTTACATTTATCACTTTACATTTGGAATTTACAAAACAAAACAAAAACACACCAGATGCAGGGTAGTGGAGGTTCACACCTTTTCACACTGCTAGTCCCATCACTCAGGAGGCAGAGGCAGGCAGATCTCTGTGAGTTTAAGGCCAGTCTGGTCTACAGAGCAAGCTCCAGAAGAGCCAGGGCTGGTACACAGAGAAACCAGCAAAGCAAACAACAACAAAACACATTTTGCTGTTTTAAAGCACTCAACTTTCAGATAATCGGTGGCAATACATAACTATTATATTCGACTTACGATTATATTATCTCAGTAATTTGCAAGAGAGTAAGTCAAAAGAGATCGGTTTTGATTTTAGAAGAAAAAGAGAAAGAAAAGCCTTCTGTTTAATGACTTATTACTACTTTGCTGAACAATGTGGTGACAGCCTTCCAAAGAGCTAAAAGTAAGGAGAGTATACTTCAGATGTCAGTATAAAATAGAAAAGAAAGACATTGAAAGCTACCATGAGGTCCCTGGGCTCTAGTAAGACACTAAACTGGGTCCCTCTGTGGAAAAGCAGCACCCTCAGGTTCATTTCACCAAAGAGAATCCAGTGACAGTTAATTGTTTGCCGGCATCACAGTGGTACCAGGACAGCAGTGAGGTCATTTTATTTGCTGTTACTAAGCTATTACAGAGTAAATAGAATATCACACCAAAAAATTAGAAAGTATTCATACCATCACTTGAACACACAGCAAATGTATACTTCATAAACACAAGCACAATTTCATCTTATTTAAGACCCTGGTAAACTCAAAGAAGTAAAAAGTATGTTGGTATAGTCTGATCACAGCACAATAAAATGAGAAATCATAAGGTTTAAGAGAAATGTTATTAATATACTGGCCATCCTTATATGACATTTGGTTCAGAGAAGATATTAATAATGTAATAAGAAATCAATTAGTAAAACATGGAGCTATCCCGTAAGCAAACATAATAAATGTGACTAATGACATCCTTAAAGCAGAGTGTATGAAATGATACTTGGAGAATTAACTCTGTGTCCTAAACTTCTCTGAGTAGGCACACAATAAAAAGCCTAAGGGGGAGAGATGAAAATGTTGTTTTACTTAAAGAAAAATAAATTATCCGCCTACCGCCTCTAAAGCTGGGATTGTAGGCACATGCTCCATGCCCAGCTGAAGCAGCACCACTAATTTTGGGAAAAAGAAAATTAGACTTGAGGAGAATATTATACAATAATAACAATATTTTCAGTTATATAACTATATATAATTATGTTCTTAAATTCTAAAATGGCAACTAGATGAATATTCATCACTAAATACTAAACAAATAATTTAAAATGCTAGATATCAAAAACTTGAGGAAAATTTTTAAAAATATATTTTTTAAAAAACTATACCCACCAACAGCTGGTCTCCAGAAATGCAGAGAAATACTATCAAATTTTAGAGGAGGTAGTAATTTGAATGTTATAAAAGTATTTCTGTAACACTGGGGAAAGTGAGAAACTACCAATTAATTGTTCGTGTGTGTGTGTGTGTGTGTGTGTGTGTGTGTGTGTGTGTGTGTGTGTGTGTGTGTACACATGTGTATTCAGGTGTCCTACCCACCCTATGCCAGTGTGGAGTCCACAGGTTGGTATTGTCCTGTTCCTGGACACCTTACTTTTGACACATCATCGCTGAACCTGGAGCTGGTCATTTTGATTAGATTGGTTGGCCAGAAGGCCCCAGATCTGCCTTTTTCTGACTGCTACCACCCAGCAGGGCTAAGATTATAGACATGTGTCACCACACCTTGCTTCTATATGGGTTCTGGGGATTTGAACACAGGTTCTTATGCTTACTCAGCAAATCTTTTTCCCAGCCCCTCCATTTTATAAATTAAATATGTTGGTGAATTCTAAACTTTTTTGATTCACATACATTCAAAGTTAACATGAAAAATATCAACTATGGTAGGACTCCATAGAACCCTAAGAGGAGAGTCTGTAAGCCAGCCTTTCGACAATCACTGTTGAACACTTATCACTGGGCACATGAGATGCTGAGCACTGTGCTTCCACTCACAGAGATGCTAACTATTAACATACTGTCCCTGCACTCAGCAAGCTCAGAATTGAACTCATTTAGAATAATTTAAATGTAACATATGCAAAAACAATCTATGGAGCACAGCCATGAGATGGGGATGCCCAGTCCAGCATGGGAAGAGAAAACAAGGCTTTTGGCAAAGACATCTAAAGGTGAGTGAGCTTGAGAAGGTGGATGTGGAAGCAATGCGCTGCAGGTGAGGCACTCCGGCCAGAGGAGATAAGAGTGGAGGCTTGAGAGACAGGAAATGTCCTGGTGTTTACAGAAAACTAGTGTACAATCATTGGTCTGCAGATTTAGACATATGCCTGTTTTTCATATTGTCTAAACTAACATCTAGCACCTGGATATAGGAATCAGCAGCAGCATATGGTTATGGTTGGAACCATACAGGGAGAGATCATCCAGGCAGAGTGTGAAGTGTGAAAAATAAAAAATAAAAGCAGCTGTCTGAGAATAAGGCCTGAGGATGCAAAAGGGCAGGCAGAGGAAAAGGAGGCTGTTAGGAAGCAGAAAATATGTGGTGATGGAAGAAAGAGGAGAACCTGGAGCTTGAGGAATCTCAGAAACTGGGAAAAGAGTGGTCCATGAGATGAGCATAAGAAGGGAGGCCAGTTCTGAAGAATGCTTCTTAGGTTAGAAATTGAGGAATTTTCACACCACCTACAGGCTACTTCAAAAAGTTTAGGTTGGAAGAGAGAATGTGGAGAGGATTGTGATAAAGAAGTCTGGGCCGGGCTGCTTGTTTTTAGGGTTGTTTTCCTTACCTGCTACAAGCTGCTCTGGAGCTTATGGCGTAAGAGAATGTTTCATTACTTCTCAGTATCTCTATTTGAGTCGTTCTTCAGCTAGATTCCCAGAGCCATCCTGGGGTGCACTTTTAACCAGCAAGTCATGTGGTTGGCTTAGTTGGAACGACTGCCCCGCTATTCAGCCAGGTCTCTCATGCTCTGGGACTTACTCCATTCGGTTGTTCTTGAAATCAGGGCAGCTGGGGTTCCTTACAATCTGGCAGCTGGGCTCCAAATAGGGAAGATCTGAGTGAGAGACATTCGGTGCACAGACACCAAGACTTTACTTGTATCAGGACCACTCATGACCATTTAACAAGAGAGAACAAAGTGGTCAAGTCTTCCTAGAGGAAGATGCTATTCAAGGCTCCAAATACTGTGAGAATTGATGAAAGGGAGACAGTCAAAATAACAGTCCCCTCCACGGGTGGAAATGCTCTCCTTTAAAATAGAACTTAAAACTGTTATAGGCTGAGCCCAAAAGAAATGAATTGAAAAGGAGATGGTGGGGTATACCAGAGGGATTGTTACTAGATGAAGACTCACAGGGTCTCTTAGGGAATCGGGGGTGGGGGAGGACTCTTTGGAGAGTAGAGAAAAAAGAGAGTTTAAAAATGAGTTTACTGGACTGGCCAGGTGGTTCAGCAAGTAAAGGCACTTGCTGCCAAGCCTGGTGACCCAAGGACCTACATCAATTTCTAAATGGCGGGAGTAGAGAATCACTCCTGTGGATATCCTCTGACCTCCACACTCATGCGTGACTTGCCAAATAAATTAATAACAATTTCAACTAGCACTTGTGTCGTTTTTTGGAATCACTAAGAAAATCTGAGCATTTTCCTAGAAGTGTGGGAAGATGAATAGAATTTGTGGGGATCCCATCAGTCAGGAGACTGAGGCAGGAAGATCACAAGTTCCAAGCCAGCCCATATGAGATAGAAAAGAAAAAAAAATACACAGAAATAAGGTCCTGGTTCTACACGCATAGGCAAAAGAGCCTAGGAGAGGGATGATAGAAGAAGCAGGAAGGATAAAATTCCTCTGCAGCTTCAAAACCCACTGAAGTGTGAATAAACCTTGGGGAAGGCAAACTATATACACAATAAATAAATAAATAAAATATTAGAGATCAAAGGAGTCAAGGAATTGTAGGAATAAGTTATTGGACATGAAGGCTAACGCAGGGTAGGAGGTTCCAAGCCAACTTTCACGAAGGTGTGGTACAGGAGTATCACTATCCATGAAGTAGCAGAATTGTTGAGGGGTGCTGCTCAAGAACATGGAGGCTAGGTCTGCTGCAGCCTGTACAGTATGCTTGGAGAGCATACCAATTATCTGTGGAATTTAAGAAAAAAGACTCTCCTCTATCTCCTTCATTTTTCAGATGAATCTACTGAAGTTCCAACATATGTTACCGAAAGTCTCAAGACTGGGGTACAGTGAGCTAGAACTTCCTACCTTCTTACAAACCCACACCCAGTGGAATTTCCTCCTCAGTGTCCTCTTAGGGGGCTCCTTTCTTTTTTTATTATCCCACAACTATATTAAATGACACCTGTTATTTTGGGAATGCTGGGATGAAGTGCCCTAAAGTTAAAAAAAAAAAAAAAAAGGAGAGATTGGAATCTTTCTGGAGGCCTGAAAGGTTTTACTCACTTACTAGAGATACACTACATGTCTTTTCAACGTACTCTCAGGAAACCAGTCCTGTAACCAGACTCTAGCCAGATTGCCAGCATTTTATTGTTCTCTCCTTCCTCACCTAGTACTATGGTCTCAATTTCTTTAAGTCTATGAAGATCAGGAAGATACACAAATACACACACACACACACACACACACACACACACACACACACACACACACACACACACACACACACACCTTGTCCACCATAGTCATTGTGGACTTTTTTTTTTTCACAAACTCTAGAATTAAAGAAATTAAATTTCCACCACCTAGATCTGGGGTTGCTTAAGTCTTATTAATATCCTTAAAGAAAAAAAAAATGAAAGCATCTTCTCCTAGCTATTGTCAGCTATGGAATTCAACTTAAGAAGGAGGGTGGTGACATGTTCCTCCTTCCCACTGGACCCAAATTTCAAAGCTTCAAATGTGTGGTAAATCTAACCAAAGATAAAGATTTGCAGGTGTTTTTTCCATAAAAGCAAGAAGGGCAGATGTATCTGAAACGTGCTTCTAACCAAATGGGACATCTGCAGTCCATTAGTGGTGTCCTGATGAGAGAAAGTGAGAGGAAAGGGTTGAGGCGGAGAGCCTGCTCTGGAGAAGCGCCAGCCTGATGTGTAAGGACCTTTCCATCAGGCTCTAAGGACAATGAGGCTCTGAAGTAGGGGACCTCTGCAGGGCTAAACTTACATCATCAACTCACTCAGCTCCTCTTCTTGTCCTGGCGTCTACCAAGTTATCTTTGAAACATTTGTGCTTTCTCGTTACTCAAGTCCACCTACATGTTTTAGTACTTAAGGCCTGGCAGCTCCCTCAGATAAAGAGAACTACTCCTTGGTTAGAGTGTGTGTACTTTCCTTTCTCAACACTTGTGGGGAGCAATCTGTGTTCTGACTTGGCTTCTTACACTCCCAGGGAACAAAGCAAAAGTGTCACCACAGGCATTACTTGCAGCTTACTCACTGGTTATTATGTGTCCTGTTTCAGACTCCCAAGGAAACCACTAACTTTTATGGAAGGCATTTGCAGCAAAGGCTGTTGCAAAAGCGCTACAGCTGAGAAAATGACCCTGACGTGTGCGATTCCTGCAACCTGGCTTTGTTCAGACCCAGGATTTATGGCCAAGCTTGAGCTTCCACTGACTGGCCCTGAATGAAGCATAACAGAGATTTGGGGTGCTCCGTAAATGAATTCAGTGAGCATGCCAGATCTGTTTCCTGTATCGTGTCTCCTACTTACTTACTAGCCTTTTGATAAACCATTACTGCTGTGGCATTTTGTTAATTACTAAACTCCTGGTGACAGACTGAACTGGCCTGTTAAAACTTGTGTTGCAATTTGAGAATTAAAAGCCACACCTCTGATGGAGGCATCAGAACTGATCTGGTGTTGGAGACAAGGTGTTAGAAGCAAGTTTGACAAAGTGGATTTCCAAGGCAGTTAGCAATTACATTTTTAGAAGTCTTCCATTGTGTCATTTATAAGAATGAAATTTTGAGAGGCTGTAAGCAAGGAGTGTGTGTTTGTTGTACACGTATAGGTAAAGTCCACATTTCGGAAGCACCTACGGTGTACACAGCATTGCACTATGCTCGATACAGTAAAGATCAGATGTCTCTACCCATCATAATCTCAAAAGCCAATGAATAAAAGCCCCTTCTAAAAGTTAAAATATTGGTCTCTGCATTTCTTGGAATTTTTTTTTTTTAATTTCAGCTTAAAAAAAAAAAAAAGATATGGATAGAATGGATGTGTACCCGGAAGAACCTTAGGTTTATGGACCATAAGTCTGTGTCAAAGATTCCTGATCCTGTAATGGCAGCATTATTTAAAAGTGCAAACACTGAACAAAGGACAGCTCCTGGGAGGCTGGTGTTCTGTTTATCCTGCTGCCCAGGACAATCTTGCACCCAAACTGGGTATAAGTTTCTGCATTTTGGTTGAGCAGCTTTTTATTGAAAATAGAAAAGAAACCATCTCCATTTAAATGATGGGAGTAATTTAATTTCACATTTCTCCAGGGGCCACAGACTTCAAAGATTCTTTAATCAGAGTTTCACCTGATTTTCTATAATTCTCTCAGTTCTCATCTTCACCTGTCAGCTGAATTACCAGAACGGTCTTCCTTCATTGGCTCACAAGATGAACAACAGCCACAAGAACCACAGAGTCCCCGTCTTCATACCTATGGAAAAGAAGAATTTGGTTTCTCAAACTTACCAAAATCCTGGGCTTTAAGTTGATTGGGTCACCTAGAACCAACTTCTGTTGCAAGAAAATAAAATCTATTGGTGCTGATTGGTTGACTTGGTCAGTCAGCTATAGGACTGGGACAGAGGAATAGCAAAGGCATTGCTCAGACATAACCTGGGAGAAATCTAACAAAGTGAGGAGGCATCATGGCAAAACATGGATTCTTTTCAAATGTGGACCCTAGCTTGCTAGTTGACTTTATCAGTGTTATAGACAGCCTCTAGTCAAAAGCATGTGCTTGAGCTAAATTTGCAAAGTTAGACACTGAAAGGTGGTTTTACATCTTAAAAAAATAACATATGACTAAGTGATTTTGGCTTTGGATTTATTTGAGATAGTCTGACTATTGTAATCCAATTTGGCAGCAATTCATTGCATAACCCAGGCTAGCCTTGTTCACATTAACTGTCTGCTTCTTGAATGCTGAAAATATAGGCACTGGCCACCAAGCCTGGCCTTGACATTTTGTTGATTTTTTTTTCATAATTTTCTCTCCTCTTAACATACAGGGATACCCTAAAGACATTTTTATACTTTGAGTATTTGAGGATAACTTAAAAATATATCCTCTTGCTCATCTTTCCAAACTCCTTCATCCCAATTTCCAAAAGCAGAATGATTTTATTTTGAATTCTCACTTGAAGTGGCCCAAATAACTTCTTCATCTTGGATAACAGACTGGTAAATTTTCAGAAGATGTTGTGTTTCAAGGTGTTTTAAAAAATACACCTAAAAGTTTCCTGCGTCTGTTCACCAGTCTCCCCCATCCCTAAATATATATTCAAAGCAGTTGGTCTTGTCCTCATAAAACTAAACTCAAATTCATCAACTCATCTGTGAACTGCCCAAGAGATTTCCAGAAACTGAATATAATTTACAAGCCTAAATTAGAAATGGGGCTTCTTGAGCTCAGAGATGAAATTGTAGTACCAAATAAAGTGTCCAGAGAGGTAGTTTCTTCCCAGAATGGTGGAAGGCACAGCTTTAGTGTAACTTGTCTTAACTGTCTAAAAGATGGAGAGATGGCTTAATCAGGGAAGGACTTACCACACAGGCACAAGGATCTGAGTTTGGATCCCCAGCACCCACAGAGAGCTGGGTGTGGCAGCAGACATTTGCAACCCCGTGGTGGGGGGTAGAGAGGAAATGGATTTCTCAGGCTCACTGGCCAGCAGACCTAGCAGACTGGATGAGTTTCTACCTCTGTAAGAGACCCTTTCTAAAAACAAAGGAAGGAAGGAAGAAAGGAAGGAGGGAGGGAGGAAGGGAGGGAGGGAGGGAAGGAAGGAAGGAAGAAGGAAGAAGGAAGGAAGGAGGAAGAAGGAAGGAAGGAGGAAAGCAGCTGAGGAAGATACTCATGTCAACCTCTGACCTCCACACATGTTCACATACAAAAGCCACAGTCACAGGGGACTAAGCAACTGAGAACATGACTTCTCACACTTCAGACATTCCCAAACTATGATCAATACAGTTGCAATTTCCCCCAAGTATTACACTTGGGAGACTCATAAGTCTCTAGCTTGTCTATATTAGAAAGGTATTTTTTTTCCCCATGGCAGAAAGGGCCGCTGGTGTGCCCGAGTCACATGCCTGCAGAAGCATTCAGAGTGTCAGTTAGGCCTGGGTCTGTTTTCTCTTTGGAATTTACTACTTCTTTATCCTGGGTCCGTTGACAGCGTCCTCCCTCCACCTCCTTGATAGTTGGACTCCAAAGCCCACAATCCAGGGACAGTCACTCCTGTGTTGGAGGACCTGCACTGCACTTCAATCCTAGGCCTGCATGAGAGAGAGAGAGGAATCGCCTCATCTTTCTCCACAGCAAACAACTATGGAGCTTTGGGAGGGGGGGCGGCGGGGGAGGTTACAACACCTGCGTCAAGCTTGGGGCAGACCAGTCTGCCCCGCAGCAGGCAGCCACGTGGGGGGGCCGGGTTGGCCCAAGTGCTGCTTAGTCAGGCTCCAACACCGAGCAGAGCTTTCAGATGTGCCCAGACCTGCAGCCACCAGGTGTCTGTGTCTGGGCCGGGAGGTGACTCTTGCCTCCTGGTGTTTCCCGACACTGTCCTCAGAGGAATGTAGACGACTCAGGAAAGGCCACCACCATGGGGCTCCAGCTCTCTGCCCACGCCCTGGGTCAAAGCCTCTGCCTGCCCTACCCTTTTGGCCCTCATTCTGTCCTCTTGCCAAAAGCCCCAGGGCTGGCTCTAAGTTTCCTTCAAACCACTGATGGGCTTAGGTGAGAGGTGGCTACCTCCTTAGGCAGGTTACCTGCCTACACGGCTGTTATGTTTCCATCCTTAATTCCCAACCCTCCTAAATGGTATGTGAGGATGTTTAAATACGGTGACTCAAGTGATTTTAAATGTTGTTTGATTTAATTTTTCCAAGTTCATTTTTTATCCCACTCTCCAGGAGAAAATGCTTAAAATTACCTTCCTTGGCTGGGCTGCAATGTCACATGACTTTAATCCCAGCACTTAGGAGGCAAACACAGGCAAATCTCTGTGAGTTTCAGGCCAGCCTGATCTACAGAGTAAGTTCCAGTACAACCAGGGGTACACAGAGAAACTGTCTCAGAAAATGAAAATAGTAATAATTAATAATAATAGTAAAATACAATAATTATGTTGCTAAGAGGCTATTCTCTATTTAATAGAAATTGTGCGCACTGGACATGGTCTTCCAGGAAGTAAATAATTTACCAGCTCGTTTGTAAACCAAATCCAACACAACAATGTTGGATCTAAACTCAGCACGGTTTTTGAGATATGTTTAAGACTCAAGTGGCTGTTTTCTAGCAAGAATGATGCCTACTTTGTAATACGACTGCCTGTCAGAAAGACATCAATGCATGGCAGAGACCAAATGACTGATACACTGGCCAGATTCAGTTTGCAAATGTTTTGTTTAACTCATAGTGTATTATCAAAAACTTGAATTAGTTGTCAATTTCTAAATACCCAAATGCTTCTAGCTTTTTTTGAAAACTCAGAAAATCTGGTAAAACTGAGCCCACAGTCCCAGCTGATGACAAGTAGACACCGTCCTCCTCAGACAGCACTTGGCCCCTGTCCTTACCTCCTTCCTTCTCTGCTTCCCCTGTCCAACATGCCTGTCCCTCTTAGAACGGGAATCATAGCATATCCACTCTGAGAAAGGACTCACTCGGAGGCAAGAGGAACCCAATCAGTCTCTTGTTTCCTTAAGATCACAAAGATTTGTTTTGTGTCTTCTCAATTTTTGCCCTTTTTCATAAAATGTGGTTTTAAAAAGGACCCAGTGACATTGCGGAAGTACTGTTTTCTTACTCCTAGAAGAAACTGGACACAAAAGAGAAATAGCAAGGCTGGACTTCAGCGGGAAATGGGGAGGATTTGGAGAGAAGGGTGGTGTCGGGGATGCCCTCCCTTGGCATGTTAGGAAGGCTTGAGGCTAAGATCCCAGCACGAGGAGAGCATGAACAGGGGCACGGGCTGCACCATCTTTACCCAGCATGCACCACATTCCTTGCTATCTCCACAAGTGTTTTCTTTGTCCCAGTTGGAGTACCTGGAAGAGGTGCCTGTTTTCGTGTGTTCAAACCAATCCCAAGCCCTCCTTGAGTTTGCAAACAGGACTAAAGTTAATATGTTGACTACAATATGTGTCACTGTCAGGAAATTTTACTAAAACAAATACAGTAGCCATGAACACAAACTTTCAACTGGGAAAAAAAACAGAAAACAAAACTAAGAATACTTAAATGGACCATTTCCTGGGACTTAGATACTTTGGTGTATTTACAACAAGCAGATTAAAATGTTCTAAAATTAATTTAGTTCACAAACAAAAGTTAGTGTAGTGAAAAGAAAAGAAATAGAGAAGAGATGTATTTAGCTTGCCAGGCTGGAGTGAGATGACGTTTCAGATCTGCTTTTAGAGATAGGAAAAGTTAGGACCAAATTGGCCGGCTTCCTCCAGAAGTTTCCAGTAGCTGAGAACAAGCTATGTATGTCCAGGTCACCAAACAAGGGTCTTGTCTGCTGCAGCAACTCACGGCATAGAGTTCACCAAGATGAACAACGGCCAGGGAGTTAAGACAATAAAACACGAGGCTTCAAAAAGCATAAGAGGCAGAAACAAGTGCTGAGGGGGAAGAAGAGAAAGGTGCAGAAATATGTGGAGTGGAGGCTCGGTGGGTCAGGGAAGGCTTTCCAGCCTCGGCCACGTTCCTCTTTGAAGAAACCATGAAACAATAGCCAGAAAAGAAAGGACCAGAAGAAAGGTCTAAATGTAGTGGTGTGGCGAGACTGTAGTGATTTGGGAAGGAGCAGAGGCAGAGAAAGTAACCAACCAGTTTAGCTTGGTCTTAATGAAGTTAGCCACGTGGCAATATTAATTTGCCCTCACAGGCCAATGCTCATCACATGAGGCCAGGCACGGTGTAGAGCCAGAACAGTCACCTGGCCAAAATACCAGCTATGGGTCTCCAGACCCCTCCGAAGCCCAGATACCCACAAGTTTTTCATCGTGTGTCCTGTTTTCTCCTTTCTCCCTCTGAAGCTTGTTGTCAGCCCATGCCTTCCTGAGTAGCAGGCATCCTCTTGTCTGTTTGCAACTCACTGATTGTCCCTCCCTCTCAGGTTGTGTATGGGACTATGTTCCCTTTTCAAGGACGCCCACCAGCAGCGAAGCAGGTGCAACAAATCGGGAGAGGAAACAGAGTCGTCGTCACTCCAAGTCTAGGCGCTAAAGAATTCTCAAAAGGACAGGACCCCCCCCCCCCCAAAAGCCAAACAGGCCTCAAATTCTGGGTCAGCCCTGCCCCGGAGCTATAGGAAAGCCTGGTTCCGTTTACACCAACAACGGGCCATCTCTGCCTGCTCATTCTTTGTCCTCAGGCCCCGGAAAGCGGGTTCTCCAGGTGGGCCCCTCCCTATCTGCTCTCGGGGACGAAGCTCCAGCTTGGCTCTCCCAACGCATTTCATTTCACCGCCTCCTTAGAATCTAGTAAGAGGCGAAAGTCAAACCCACTTTAGAGCCAAGTCACCTGTCCCAGGAAAGCGGTAACACCGGGACTTTAACTCAGACTACACAAGGGACCAGGGTGTTTGAGTTCTCAATCAAGCCTCCCGCGACCCGGACACAAGTCACCACATCTGTGGAAAGAAAAGTTCCTGGTGGGGCGGGGTCGGTGCAGCCTCCTGCCTTGTCCTCACTGGGACCCGAGGCGCCTCCGGGGGAGGCGAGGGAGGCAGCACCAGCCCCAGAGTGCAGAGCCAGGGAACTTCAGAGAGCGTTTCGCCCTCGCCCGGGAAGAGGCAAACACCGACACGTCTGTCTCTTTCTCAACAAGTGCCTTCAAGCCCGGCGGGGGCAGACACCTCTGCGCCCGAGGCCGCCGAGGTCTTGGTCTCCGCTGTGCGCGCGGGACGCGTGGAGGCCGGGGGGGGGGGGGTCGCAGCCTGGCCTCAGCTGCAGCGATTTAGCGCGGCCCCTTCCCGGAGCGACGCCCGCCCGCAGCCCCCCGGGCGGCCCGAGTAGGGGCGCGGGGCGGGGCGAGCGGAGGGGCGGCTCCCCCGGGGCGCGGGGGCGACGCGAGGGCGCACGAAGGGCGCAGGGGCTGGCGGGGCCACCGGGCGCCGCGGGGAGCCGCCCACTTCTCCTGCGCAGGGGGGCGCCGACGGCCGGAGCGTGGATGCGGCGGTCGCCGAGCCGGGGCGGACGCGGAGCGGCCCGGGTAGGGGACGCGCGCCGGGAAGGCCGGCTCCGCAGCGGCCGCAGGATGGCTGAGGTAAGCGGGTGGCGCGGGCGATGGGTGCCGGGGAAGGGGCTCCTGATGAGGGTCACCTGTTCGTCGGACTGTGCGCGCCACGGGCGGTCCGACTGCGCGGTCCTCCACCGCCTGCGCCCGAGTCACGGCGGGCGAGGTGACCTGTGAGCGGCACCCCGTTTCTCTTGCACCCCAGAACCCTTGCTCAAACGCTGTTGGCACACGAACGTTCATCTGTCTGGTATTTCAAGCCGTGACCTTCGGTCATTCCTGGAGGAGAGTCCAGGAGATGCCCGAGGGGCGTGGAGGGGGCGCCGGTCCCCTAAGGGTCAAATACTTGCTTTAAAAAAAAAAATAGAGTGAAGCGACCGTGACCAAAGCGCCGCAGATCCTCAGTTTAGACGCGTCTAAAGAGGACGCTTGCAGATAAGCCGCGCTGGAGGCGTGAGGAGGTTTGCCCGCGTTCCGGCTAGCTTGTCGCGTGGGACAGTGGGGTGTTCGTGTCCTCCAGAGGCGCAGGAGGAGCACTTCGGGATGCGGATGGGGAAGCCAGAGCCAAGGTCCAGTCTCTTTAGGAACGATCAGCAGCGGGTGACAGAGGGACCCCTGGCCAGCCAGTGGTGAGGTTCTTAGTGGCTGGGGCACTGCCAGGCTCATCGACTGTCCCACTGGCAGCGGGGTTCCAGCCGGGCGTGCCCCAGAGTCCGCTGCGGGGTGTCCGCTGTTCCAGGGAGCTGCTTCCCCAAGGACCCCCTTAACCCCGGGGCCGCCTGACTTTGGATAAGCTCCTGGGGATTTGTCAGCCAGATGTGACAAGATTGGAGAGGCTAGTGAGAGAGATCTGATATCAATCAGTGCATAGCTCGGAGCCAAACTTTCTCAAATGCGGTGTAGAAACATGTTCTTCTCGTTTAAGGCATCTCTTTGTGGCTGTGGGGCTGCCACCGGCCAGAGTTTGACAGTTAAATGGAATGCCAACTAGCAGCCTTAAGTTGTATGTGTTGCGGGAAAGATCAGACACTCCTGGGTTCGGTAATGTCCCCTAGTTTTATAGCTAGGCTCACCGCAGACCTCAGAAGATGAGGGCATTTAAATAGGGCCAGACGCCTGGTCCTAGCCAGGCCTCTGCTGTTAACACTTAAGGGGCTTGAAAGAGGCCCCACTGGTGTCCTGGGAATACCCCCCCCCCCTCTCTCTCTCTCTCTCTCTCTCTCTCTCTCTCTCTCTCTCTCTCTCTCTCTCTCTCTCTCTCTCTCTCTCTCTCTCTCTCTCGTGTGTGTGTGTGTGTGTGTGTTACTACATGGAAACTCAGAACAGATGTATCAACACTTTTTAAAAAGTAGATCTTTATTAAAGCAACAAGATTTTGTGTGACAGTACAAGTGAACTGAAAAACAGCTTTTTGGCAAATCTGTTTTCTGTTGTTCTTCCTTGCTTGTGTTCTTCAGTAGGCTATTCGATTTTTAGGTTTTATGGGATCTTTTTCAATTTCAGAGAGGCTCAGATTACAAATTGTTGCTTGTATGTTAAAACTTTTGTTGAGTAGTGAAGCAGTACAGCTTGCTCATTTGCCGCTTTCCAAATTTGTTGATACATATTACTGTGACTTTATTGAAATTGCATGCATCAAAGTGAAATTTTGCACATCATGTAAAAAACATTATTCGATTGTTAAAGTTGTGCTGGATTTTATTTTTGCTTTAAAATAGATGTAGACAGCAGCCCCTCTTCCTGTGGGGAATTTTGATAACTATTCTTTTTAGCATACTTTCAGACACTTAAAAAGAATATGATGTAAGTCATTTTTTTTATTGTCTGGTAAGTTCACAAACTTTAATTTTTACATGAACTGTTACTGTCTCCACTCAATTACTGATCATGTTCTGGTGATCAGACATTTCAATGAAATCTTCACTTAGTGTGAGCTGGTCGGACTTTGAGAGCACAGATTGTGTTCAGACAGCTGCATAATTTAATGTGTACGATCATCTCCACCCATGCAGACTGAGAAGGCTTTCCTGGAGCTCTGTCCGGCAGGGAGGAAATGGTTACTAATTTGAATAATGTGTCCACGAGTATCTTGTAGGATATGCACCAATAATCTGTGTGCCTGGGTTAACAAGAAATCTTAACCTACAGAAAGCCATTACCTTAGAAATACACCGTTTATACGAAGGGTGGTTTGGTTTTTATGGCCTTTCCTCTTGCAGAGCTTAGGCCTGTATTCCAGCCCCATACTTACATTTTGTACCTTGAATCACTAGCTTGGAAAGATGGCCCAGCCCCGTGGTGAGAAAAGCCATCTAGATTTCCCTATTGAAGGATAATTGTCTCTTTACACATGCCCTGGCCAAGAAGTAAGTGTAAATGAGGGAACATTTTTAAAGTTTGGTTTGTTAGTAAAAGTTAAACTGCTGTATGAGGGGCCAAAAATGGCCTTTGAGCTTCTGTACTTGGCCTTGGAAGTTATTCTGGCGGTGACCATGAAAAGGAGTTGCCCTGAAGGTTTGCTAGGTAAATTACTTGCAGGAGTACTGTGCTTCACCCCAGGGTGAATTTCCTCCTCTACAGATGTCATTTAGAACGGGGTAGTTACTTGTGTCAGAAATAGACAGGTTAGAAATAGGGTAACTCCAGATTCAGAATCTGACTTTGTTGTCTAAGATCAAGGTTTCGGAAGTGAATCCCCTCCTCCTGCACTTTCCCCTGACTGAATGATCTTACAAAGGTCTTTCATGTGTGTGTTTGTCGTTGGTGGCTTTTCTGTGAGATGTTAGAGATAATGAGGTGCTGCACAGAAGGAACATCTAGGAAGTTTGGGGGTCCTCTTCCCCTTTGGCTGGTTTCTAGCAGAAAACCTCTCTTCTTATCTCGTCCTTTGAAGTCCCTTCCCCTCACTTTGGAGTTTCCAAGATTGCAGAGTGGCACCTGCCATTCTCTACAGATGCACACTTAAAGAAGATGAGTCCAAACAGAAAGTAGCCCGCTTCTCCAGAGTCTAGTTTGGGGCTTCTTCAGACAGACCTCGTTACTGATGAAGAAAAGCTGTCGACACACGGACCGTTTATTATGAATCAGCCTAACCAATCATAAAAGGGCTCTAGCACAGCAGGGATGACCATTTCGCCCCACCAGTGTGAAGGAAGAGGGAATTTAGGAAAAGAAAATGTGAAGGCTGGGTTCAAACAGAAGTAAATGGTTGCCTCAGGTGAACTGTTTTAGGATTTAACTTTTCTTCCTTGTTATACTAAGCCAGTGTCCCCTCCTGCAGATCCTGTGCTCTTTTTTATGCCGAAACACGGAAAGCTTTCAGCTCTCTCTTCTGGAACTGCTCTGGTAGTTTCATAGTCCTCTGACTGTTTCTAGAATTGTTATGATTGACAAGCTCTCACACCCCCCAACTGGGACAACCCATGATACGCCATGCTGAATTTTAAGTTGGAGATTCAGGTGTCATCAATGACTGAGACCTGAGTTTATTTTTTCAAAAAGCCAGTTTCTAGTTCTCTTTGAATCGCTAACATAGTTTTATTGAAACATGTTCATATTTGGCTTTTACAACATCATAAGTAACAAATTTGTACTAAATACTTAACTGGCTACCTTAACTAAGATTTTAAAGTTTTTTTTTTTTTTTTTGAATCCCCATTTTCCAAGGCTGATTCTATGTTACAAATCACGGATGTCTTTTTAGCTTTCACTATCAAAGGTTTATGAAGACTCTTAGTTCTTCTACATGTGGGTTATAAGTGGAAAAAATATGCCCTCATCATCTATATTTCTACGTATTTTAAAGCTTTTCCTAAAAAAATATTCAGTTTGATTTCTAAGATGTTTGTGCATTTTCTACTATCCACATTTTCAGTTTTCAAAACTAATAATTTTAAGAAAAAGGGGTGCAGATGTTAAATTGTTTTGGCATAGGGCTTAGGCTTTGATTTATAAACATCAAAAGAACAAGTATTTTTCCCATTATCCTCTTTGAACTGGGCACCAAGAGAACATTGCAGAGGTGTCGTGTGTACTTTTTGCTCACAGGTAGACTTCGCTCCCTGACCTCTCCATGCCGGCCATCTCCACGGTCTCATTGCCTCTGGCTTCTCTCTCCATGGCTAGCTTGCAGTGAGATGCCAGTCAGTCAGCTACTTTTCCAGTGTCATTTTTACACTGCAATGCTAACTACTTCCTGAGGCTCCCCAACTCCCTTCTCTCCTCGTGTTGTTCCATCTTGATGGTGGTAAACAGTGTCTCCTATTGTTCAGAACCCTAATGGTTCCACAAACTCAGCAGAGAGACCCTGGCTGTCCATCATGCCATCCCACCACTCAGCCACACCTAAACTACTTTTCACTGGTCAAACAGAAGCCTGTGTTTTGTGGCCCAGACTTCTGAACCCAGAACACAGACCCAGGATTTTGCTTGTACACAGAGAACAAATTTGCTTTTCCCTGAAGGAAGATTCCTGTGGCCTCTCTGTACAACATTCTTCTCCATCTGTTGACTCTTGCAGATTGAAATTTTGGAGGGAGTAGGCATCTTGACATAACAATAGTGTAATGAAATTTGTTGATATGTGTTTGGGACTTCAGCAGTTAACCATCCTTATCTGTGTGCCCATCCTCTACCAGTAGAAATCCTGGCTGTCATACAGTTTCATTAAAAATATTTTAATATGTACCTGTAAAATATAAAAGCAACCACTTATAAAAAAACAAAACCAATATACCATAAAACACCTTAAAATAATTTGAGGGGTGTGGCTCAGTGGTGGAGCATATGCTTAGCATGTGCAGGGCTTTAGGTTCAAGCCTCAACACCAAAAAGTAATATAGTTAATTATCATAACTCCTTAATGTCTTTAAGTTTCTAGGAAATGTTCAAATTTTCTAGATTGTCTTATAAACTTTATATTACCATTGGTGTGTTCAAATTAGAGTCCAGATATATACACAGTTTGTCTCTTTTAATGTCTAGGCATATAGTCTGGTTTTTAAAAAAACAAAAACAAAAAAACCTTGTCATTATCTGTTGAAAATGCCATCAGCCATCTTCAGACTGTTAGTCTGAGTTCTGACAATTTCTTGTGACGCCATCAAAATGCCCTCTACCTCCCATCTTCCTAACCTGGCATTGAAAAATGTTGACCAGCCACAGGTTTGGATGCTCTGACAGTGTGCAAATGTGCAGTGGGGCTGTATTTTCTATTCAGGGCCCAGTGCGTCTGATTGTTGTCTATTTACTAGGAACAGTGAAATGGGACTCACATTTTAAGGGAAACTGTCCATCTCATCAACGGTTTGGTGTCCCAGAAACACACGTATAGGGAAGACCAGCTATTTCATTCTTTCTCTTTCCCGGTTTTCAAAACAATCTGTTGGTTTCCTAGTTTCTCTAAAGGTGGCCAATGACTTTTGCATTTGTTTTGAGTACATATTACAGCTTTGAGTTTTCACCTGTGAATGAAGCAATTGTACTTCTGAATAACCGTATTCACTGCCCCCTTTTCAAGTAACATACTTAATTTTATTTAATGTACATTTGCTGTGTGAGGATGTAAAGACCCTTGCAACTGGAGGTAGAGACAGCGGCAAGCTGCCATGTGGGCACTGGGAATTGAACCCGGGTCCTCTAGAAGAGCAGCCAGTGCTCTTAATCGCTGAGCCAATTTTTCCAGTCCCATCACTGCCGTTGGTGACCGCCCTTGTTGTGTGATCTGGTCTGTGTGTTTGTCAGATGGGCTTCCGACCAGTGCTGCCTCACACAAAAGGCCCTCAGTGACTCCCTTCCTTTTTACTCACAGGGGTCCTGATTGCCCATCCGACAACTGACAGGTATTTTCAGAATTCCAGCTGCACCTCTATGGGGTTTTGCATATGAGAAAACTAATGGAGAACTTTAGAAAATGAGAGAAGTTAGTGGAAAGTGAGGGGAAACCAGGAATCCAACACAGTAAGAAAATAAGTATGGAACCAGAGGCCGGTGACTCCAAAGAGACAACCATCCAGCTTTGAATGGTTTGGTTTTCTAAACCAGGAGAGGCAGCCCTACAGCCCCACTGGGAGGAGAATGACAATTTCTCTACAGGTGGAGAGAAACTTAGCCTCTATCTAGCAGCTTTAAAATTTGTTCTGGTCAGCAGTTTTTATGTACACTGAAATTTTCCAGGAGGCAGAGAAACTAATAGCAGTTATCTATAGTCATCGTTTAAAAATAAAGGCTGGAAAAGCAGAAGCCTTTCTGTCCTAAAGCTTAGGTGAGTTGTGGTTTGGCAGCCTGGGGCCCTTTGATTTCAAGTTGAGAACTTAATGATTTTTACCACTAGGGATCTGGCAGAGCCTTGGAATCCCACCATTAAGATGGGGCCACGGACTCCAAACTTCGTCTTAACCATCTCTTCTAGAGAACCGTTTTCTAGGTGGGGTTTTGTTTGATTTGGTTTTGTAGCCCTTTCAATAGTCAGTGGGAAGATGAGTGTGCAAGTGTGCAAACTAGGAAGTGCATTTGGCTGCGAGTAAAAAGCACAGACAGTAGGTTACGGTTCTTTATTCTCGGCCATCCTTGCAATGTGCCTTCAGGTTATCTATTGGTCACAGGATGCCCTCTGGACTCCAGCCATCATGTTTTGTTCTAAGACGGAAGAAGGCAAAGGAATCTCAGTCCAACAGTTCCCATGTATGAAGAGCTTCCTATAATATGCTCCCCCGTGAGCTAGCATTCAGTTGCTTGGCCATCAGTGAGAACAGGAAATTAAAATTTCTTTTTTATTTTTAGTGGTAGAAGTTGTATCTAAGGCCCCACACTTTTGCCAAGCACTCTAACCCTGAGCAAGCATGTCCCCAGTCCTCTGTTTAGATTTCAGTTTGAGACAGGGCTTCACTGAGTTATGCTGGCTGGCCTTGAATTTACTTTGAAACACAGGCAAGCCTTGAACCTGTAACCCTCCTGCCTTAGTCTCATGTGTAACTAACAATATAGGCCTGCATCATCAGGCCCAGCTAAAATTATTTTACCCAGGCCTACCAGGGGAAATAAAATATATCATGAGACAGCAAGATGGCTCAGTGGGTAAAGATATTTGTCACAAAGTATCTGGACCCAGCCCATGAGGTGGAGAGAAAGAGCCAACGCCCACACATTTTTCTCTGACCTCCCTGTGAATGCTGTGGCATGTGGGCACAATAAAATAAGTAAGATTTGAAGGAAACTAGATGGGCATCTATAACCATCGCCCAAGGTAAAGCTTCCATTTATCCATTCAGTCATCCACTTCTCTGAAGTACAGTAGAAGGATTTACCAAGCAGGAGGCTTGCAGCTAGTTGATGGGTATTGTAACTGTCTTCTTCCAAAGTGATAAGCTTTGGGGAATCTCTCAGGAATAGTATCTCTTATCAGTTTTTGGTAGTTATGTCTATGCAGAGTTGAACCAGCAGAGCCAGAGGACCTGAAAACCTACTTGTGGACATGGTGGCCTGATTGTATATCTAACTGGTCCCTTCAGCTGTCATCTGTGTATTCACTAATAGGAAGAACTGACCTCTGAGGATGGTGAGGGTTGCCTAGCAGCCTGTTACAGTCAAAGGTGCCAGCACTTGAGTTCAGTGGAGTGAGGGGAAAGGAGACAGCCATGCAGCCAAAGAGCCAGAGGTCTCTTTCTAGCAGCAGGCCACATTTCTTTTCAGGAGGCTCAATTTCAGACCCGAATCCAACATCTTAGCCTGCCCCCCAAGGCTTCTCTATCTTATTTCCTACCATTAACTTCTTTCTTCAGCTACCCCAGCCCTACTTTCTCTTCCCTGCTCTCACCAGTGTCTCCTATCTTGTGGCCTTTGCAATTGCTGAGATTTCTAAAACACCCCTCCATCCTTCCCATCCCTTGGAACTTAGCTTGTGTGTCCTCCCCCGAGGCCTTCGATGATGGCTCCACCAAGGGCACGTCCTCCATCCATACTCTGCATGCCAGCACCGAGTCCTGCTCAGCTCTCTCTTAACACTCACCTTGTTCTGAAATGCTGACTTACCTTTTTATCTTGGGCCTCCTTAAAGACTGACAGGCCTTAGCAGTCTTGTTCTGTCCTATAGCACTGGCAGTCTAGATTCTAGACTCTAGGATGACATCTCACTCACGTTCCAGAAATACTTACTGAATGAAGTTTCTTTATCACGTAAAATTTTAACCTCTTGATCTGGTAGATACTGTGATAATGCCCAACTCAAAAGGTTGTAGAGATTAAGTGTTTCTGCAGCCAGCATAAAATACTAATATTTTAAGACATAATATTCCCTGAATATTCAGATTTTCTACCTGGATAGCCTGTAAATTCTTCAGCTTCATGGTATATATAATAAGGATGGTAGCACCAACCTCCCTTAGTGGTTGTGAGAAGGAAATGCAGTTAACACATGGGTACTGTTTAGTGTATTTTCTCACACCAAATAAATGTTAGATAAAGCTAACCAGCTGTGTGACCTTGAGTAAGTCATGATCTTTCATAAATTTAAGTGTTCCAAAATAATTTTCTCCTCACAGAAAGATAGTAAGAATGAAATGAAATTACCTGTTAAACAGGAACCTCGCTATGTCAAAAGCAGTGGCTGATCTCAACACTGGACTTAGCACTGCCCCATTACTTCTTGTAATGATGGAAATACTTTCTGTCATCATTGTCCATTGTGATAACTACTAGCCACAGGTGGATTCCTGAACTAGTGTATGATTGGTGAGACCAAGGAGCTGAATTTAATGCTATTCTATTTAATTAGATCACAGTAGCCACATGTACAGTGCAGACTAAATACCTCCAAAGGGTCAATGTGAAATATAAGGGGACCCTAAAGCTCTCGTACTTACCCTCTTCAAGACTATAAGAAATATTATATTAATATTAATATGTATTCTAGAAATGACACTAATTTTGGATGGTTTTTATTATTGGGGTCAATTCAAATCTCACAGTAGGCCTCAACTGCCCAGTGTTGGGACATCTGCATCTACCCTACCATGTTCCTGGGATGGGTACACAACCCCTCAGCAAAAGGCTTGTGGAAGCAAGCATCTCCCCAAAATAAGGTAGAATAGGATGTCTGGGAGATTAAATGGATCTATCAAGCTACCTAAAATCCAGACCATACATTTCCACCCCAAGACCACAAATGACCAAATGTGTCACACACCAGCTGCTAATGGATGAGCCAATGATAGTTGTGAAACTGCATGCCAGAATTTTAAATGCTGATTTGTAGCACATCAAAGTGCCTAGTAACAATTCTGGAAATTGTTTGATCAAGACAAGAGCCTAAGAAGTGATAATCATGCCTCGTTAGTTTGGATTGCTAGAAACATCTGCTTTATGTTTCTGGAGAATGGAGCAAGTATTAGGGACTCAGAGGAAAGCGTGTAAGTTTCAAGTTTTCCATTTACACGAGGACTTTTGTCTTGTAATTATAATTTGGGAGTTCTGATTTCATTTTAGAATTTTAATATTTATCTTTAGCTAAGGGTGCTATAATTTGATATTGTGGAATTCTGAGGTGTGTGGGAAAAATCCAATGGTCTCTACATTAGAAGTTTCCTTCAATGGTCTAATTAGGTTGTTCTAGCTTATAAATTATTCCTGTTATTTATGTCCATAGATGCTTAGCAAGCTTTATTAAGCCCTATTAAAATAGTTTCAAGAATTTTTTTTTTTTTTATAAATCAACACTTTTACATGGCAATTATAGATACACTTGTTTAAAGTTGTGTTCCCCCAAATACATGAATGGCCAGATTGGGTCAGTGGTCTCAATTATACACAAGGTAAGTTTTAGGGGCATTTGGAGATATCTAGAAGACTTTAACTGACTTAAGGCAGCAAGACAGAGGCCAGGGCTGCTGTTGCTGACTGATACATAGGATAACACAAGGTCTATGCACCTGAAATGTCAGCAGTCCCAAGTTGAGAGTGAGATGATTAGAGATGGAGAAAATACGTTCCAGTCCTAGGCTGTAAAGTATGCTTGGAATTGTTCCTTATAGTTTATTCTACCAAATTTGAGACACATTCACATTGTATTTCCAGGAACTTTGCATGACCTTTGAGCAAAGTCTTTAAGGACTGACAAGCATGCACTCTGGGACATTTCTTTCTCTTAAAACAGATTTAGTTTCAAAATAAATTAAATGTAAGTTTATTTGTAGATTTCCATAAGCACCTTTTTTGAGACAGGTTCTGAATTCACTAAAATACTCCAGCCTGACCTCAGACTCAGGGACCTGCCTGCTTCTTCCTACTAAATTCTGGGATTAAAGGCATGTGCCATCATGCCTAGCCATACCTTTTCTGAAAGGATAAATGGCATCTCAATGAATGTAGATAAAATAAATGTTCTTTCTTTTAAAATATTTTCTTTTAAAGTAATACTTATTAAATTGAGATTGTGAATCAATTCAGCTTTATATAATTTAGTGTTATGTTAGCATTTAGCCATAAACAAATGGTTAATTTGTTTGTAAGTAGTTGTTCACAGGGTTGCAGCCAATTGTGAGATGCTGGACAACATAACATATGTGCTCCAAACCAAAAGTAGCTAATGGCAAATTTGTATTCTTGTTTTGAGGATATGCAATGTAAATTAAATCATTTATTTTTGTCCTTTAAATTTCCTTTCAAGGCAACTAATCTCAAGTATGCATATGTCAATGTGTTTAATGTATTTGCACATACAAGCAGAAACTCAAAAGGTAAAGTAATTTATAGCCTTAAAATGTTTTATTAAGTAAGATGGCTCTGTAACTGCATAAGGTTCTTTGTTTTAGATTGTATGACTTTTCCAGAATGAAAAGCAACAAACAACCCAAAACCCCAAACCTCTCTTTTTCACATTTCCCATATGGGGCCAGCTTCTGGAGCAAATCAGATGCTGCTGCTGCCGCCGCTGCCACCACCACCACCACCACCACCACGGCCACCGCCTTCAGCACCTCTGCTGTGAGCAGCTGTTCTTCCACCTGAAAACTAGGTTGCAGATGTGCTCAGGTCCACCCTAATCAAAAAAAAAAAAAAAAAAAGTAGGAAGCAGCCAAATCATGGGAAAAAAAAATCATCTGTATTTAAGTAGGACCACCAATTTTTAAATATCTTTTGGTTGGGTGTTTCACATACCATAAATGCTTGTAAAGTATAAGTTCATTTGTTTTTAGTATATTCATGCACAGAGTATGGTCATCACCATCATCTAACTTTAGAACATTTAATCACCTTAAGTGAAAAAAGAAAAAAAAAAAAAAAAAAAAAAAAGCCCTGTTCAGACTGGCTAGAGAGTTGACTCAGTGATTAAGAGCGCCTAGGACTGGGGGTTCAATTCCCAGCTACATGACAGCTCACAACCATCTGTAACTCCTGTCCCAGCGGATCTGATTCCCGCATACAGACATACTTGCAAGCAAGACACCAGTGTATAGAAAATAAAAATAAATTATTTTTAAAAGCTCTGCTTTACATCTGAATTGTCTGTGCTTCAAAAGATGCCATTAAGAGAGAGAGAAGACAGGAGAACATACTTGGAATATTATATCTGATAACAGACTTGAGCCTGGAAATAAAAGAACCCATAAAACACAATACCAAAAAGACAATCCAATTTAAAAAATAGTCAGAGAATCTCACACAAATAGCCAGTAAACACAAAAAAAGATGCTAACACATCAGTCATCAGGGAAGCATGAGTAAAACCACACTGAAATGTCACTCAGCTCCACAAGAATCACCAAGATGGCTATTTAAAAAATAAAAATAAAAAAAATATCACCGTAGGTGACATGGACCTGTAACCCCAGCATTTAGCAGATGGATGCAGGAGGAATTCAAGGTCGCCCTTGGCTATATAGTAACTTTAAGACCAGCCTTGACTGCATAGGACCCTGTCTTGAAACAATAACCAATGAAACAATAGAACTGTTGGCAAATCCCTCATGTGTTACTGTGGGATGTAGACCAACCCAACTGCTTCCCAAAACAATGTGATAATTCCTCAGCAGATTAAGCACAGTTACTAGATATCCAGACGAGAGATTGTGCTTAATTCTACAAAATAAAGCAAATCATACATTTTTAGTTTCCTTGTGCATATAAAAGTTTATACTATAATGTAGTCTGTTAAATGTCAAATATCAGTTGGTTTTGGGTGTGAATTCAAGACCTAGTTTATTGCTTTAAAAATACAGATAACTCTGAGCTATTGGGAAATACTGCTAATAGACAATACAGTATTGTCACAAATTTTTAGTCTGTGAAAGGTGCAATATTTGCAAGCTCAATCAGTGAACACACAACAAAGCAATGTGTTCCTTTATGTAACCCAAAATGCCCTACTCCTTCCCATTCACAGTCTCCTCTCACCCCTACCTCATTCCCCATAGTCATTGACTTTCTGTCTCTAGGAATTGTCTTCCTCCTGAAATTTCATGTAAATAGAACCATGTGACTATGTGGCTGTTAGGGTCTAACTTCTTCACACCTTTGTAGCAGATATCCATTCTCTGTCCCTTTGTGAGAATACAAACACTCCATTGTATAGGTAGACCACATCTTGTGTATTCATCTATTGGTGGGAACTGGAACTGTTTCCTTTCAGTGTTGTGGATAGTGCTATAACTCTGAACAATTATGTAGATGATTTGGGGATGGACATAGGTTTTTATCTCTCTTGGCTGTATACCTAGGAATAGATTTCTGGGTCATGGAGTAACTCTATGTTTGACTCTTAAAGAAGCTGCTAGACTGTTCCAATATGGCTGTGCCTTTTATAGTACCACAAGCAACTGGGTTGTTTGGTTGGTTGGTTGGTTGATTGTTGGTTGGTTTAGTTTGATTTGCTTTGTTTTTAGGGAGACTGGTAACACATTCCTTGAAGTGAATTTCCCAAATCCTTGACCGGATTCTCCCTTCCTTGTCTCCCGTTGACTGGCAGACTACAGGTTTACGCTCATATTCAAAGGTTTTCATGTCCCTTCTCTGAACATACTTTCTCCCAAGTTTCAAAGCTCTCTTGACCATACAAATTTCACCTAGAAGCATACATTATTGCGGGGAAAAAAAAAGGTAACTATGTGAGTTGGACCCTCACTGAGTAAGCTCCTTTACAGGGTTTTGTTTGTTAGCTGGATTGTTATAATAATAGAGTATGCCCCTTAGGCCTCTGTCTCTGGAGAAACTGAGAGGATGGGTTGGTAAAGTAGATGCCCTGAAAACAAGAAAGCCTGAGTTCAGAGCCCAGCACCCGGTAAAAGCCCAGCATGGTGGTACGCATCTGTAACCCCAGAAGTAGGGCAGGGATGAAGACAGAAGCAGCTCTGGAGCTCACTGCTCAGCCACTCTGTAGGAATTACCAAGCTTCAGGTTTGCTTAAATAACCAAGTGAAGACTACCTGAGAAAGACACCTATACCTGTCACTGTCCTCTGGGCCTCACATACATACATACTTAAGCCTACACATGCATGCATGCATGCACAAATATACAAGACAACATCGCATGCGCACATGCACCCACAAACTTTGTATATGTGTCTCGTTGATCTTACTGCTAGGACTTTGTTGGACGTGGGCATTTTATTTTCTGTTTCCACAGGTATATGCACACACACACATACATACAAGACATGGCCCATAGCATACAACTGAGGCATCAGTGCAGGGCTGCCCACCCTATATCTGTCTCTTGATGGTCACATAATGTGGTTCTAAGTGAGTGCTCATCTGTTCATTCAGATCAGATTCAGAATCAAGGTCATCTGTGATGCTGTCTTTGGTAAGCTAGGGGAGAGCACATTGAGCCCAGGACAAGCTCCCTTGCTAGTGTGAGAAAGAAAGGGTAAATTGAGGACTGCTGACAGTCTCTTAAAGCCAGAATATGCAACATATTAAACTGAGCCTATGGGTAAGTAGTAAGTTGGGAAATGTATACTGAAAACGTAAATCTCTGGTGTTTTCTTTGTGTGGAGATGTAATTGATAGGTGGACACATGATCACATCCCATTTGAGAACATGTAACATTTAATCTTTTCAGCCTCTATCAGATCTTAAGAGTCTGAAGGTAACATATTCCATACATGGATTTCTCTTGCTTCAGATAGTTCTTATCCTGGTCCTAAACTGGTCTTTAGACATTGTTCAGACTTGCTACTCTGATCAGCTTAGAAATTTAGTAAAAGTACAACTTTGTATTTTCTGTGACGTTTATAAGACAAGGTTTCTCAGAAGTCCTTATAGGTTTCCCTATTATATGCTCATTATCTCTGTTAATGTTTATGCTCCCCAAATGCTGGGCCCACTGCTCCTCCTTCCTAAGGTATAATACGCACCTTTGGTCTGGCACAAGGCACATATTGCTGAGTGAATCTCACAAGTAAGGGAATTTTGTTTAATAAATGCAATATATTATGCACATAGACCTTACATTGTATGCACACATGTGTTCTCTCTTGTAGGCTATCAGCTGTACTCTGAACTGCAGCTGCCAAAGCTTCAAGCCTGGGAAAATAAATCACCGGCAGTGTGAACAGTGCAGGCACGGCTGGGTAGCTCACGGTAACGTTATGTCTCCTCTCCTGTAGTGGCCTTTCTTAGTAACTTAAAATTATAGAGGAACTGACTTCATACCAAAGAGGGACAGCTGACTCCTAAGCTAAATAGTAAGTTTCTAGCATGTTCCAGGCAACATGCTATATCAGTTATCTCTTCACACGTTAATACACTGTCTTATTAACTCCATTCTAAATTTGCCAAAACTGATAATTCGGTGCTGTTATATGGCAGTGGTAGGTGTGTTCCATGCCAATAATTAGCCTCTAATATTTTTGGTTGAATATGTATTGCTACAAGTGTATTCCTTATTCATGATTTAGATGAGTTTTATAACTGGGCATCCTGTTTAGGCGTTTACCGAATCTGACAGTCTCGAGCCACTGTAACTACTCAATCCTGGCATTACTAACTTTCTTTAACTTTGATTGTGTTTATATCTAAATAGCCCCCAGCATCTTTTACTCTTGTGTTAAGCAGACTGGATTAGGTGGCTTAATTTCTAAAGTGCCCCCAGCACCATTCCCAACCCAAGCAGCAGCAGATCAGAGCCCGAACCCTGTTCCTTGATTCCCAGGCCATTCTCACCTCCGGATTCTAACTTCTGGCTGTCCGTTCTCTTGATTCTGTCCTTGCTGTTTTGTGCCCCCTTTTCCTTTGCTTCTTCCCCTGTTTGTGAAAATTTTCCTCCTCAGGAATGTCACAAGAAAGGGAGGAAAATCTTGAATCTGTTGTTATTATTTTAGAAGTTTCAGTGAAAAACATCCAAGTAGTTATTTAAGATATTAGTCATTTATGAATCTTTTTTTTCCTGTTGGAACAGACAACTAAGAATAGCCTCAGCTAACTTCTATGCAATATATCTCCTAAAATTAGAGCTTTCCCAAATGTTTTGCATTTGATTTTCAGCTCTAAGTAAGCTGAGGATTCCCCCTGTGTATCCAACAAGCCAAGTGGAAATTGTCCAGTCCAATGTGGTGTTCGATATTAGCAGCCTCATGCTCTATGGAACCCAAGCCATCCCTGTTCGCCTGAAAATCCTACTAGACCGGCTCTTCAGTGTGCTGAAGCAAGATGAGGTTCTGCAGATCCTCCATGCCCTGGACTGGACCCTTCAGGATTACATCCGTGGATATGTGTTACAGGTACAGTGACCTTGGTCTCCTAGAATGTCCCTGGAACTGCTGTAACCCAGTGCTTGCCAGACGTCCATGGCTGTCCTTCCCTTTCAACTTTTTCCTAATGACTTAAGTCCCTGATTCATATTGTAAGAGGCATCCTGTACCTGAAACCCCAGGCTAAGGAAGCATCCCACATTCTCTTGAGTGTTTCACTAAGCTCACTCCCACAGAAAACCACTTATGTCATTTCGGGTGTCGCCTCCATTACATACATCATGCCCAAACTACCCCCTGACCCGAGATGGTCTTTGTGTCAGATTGTACTGGGAACTGGAGGTGAGAAGGGCTCTTCCAGCCAGAACTGCACAGGAAACAGCTTACCAGCTGATGCTCCGGTGCTGTCCTGGAGCTCTCCCACTCTACTACAGAGTTTCTTTCCTGAGTCCTGCGGGTGATGTGGTTGTACTCACGTCCTAACCCATCTTTCTCCGTCTCTGTCTCTCTTCCTCTCCATCCTTTTACCAGCTGTTCTTCCCGCTTCCTCCTCACCTCACCACCACTCCTCACATACTCTCTTCCTTTCTTCAGCGTCCCAGCCTTCCAGCCCTTGTCTCTTTTCCTAGGTCAGGCCATGGGTGTAAGGCTCATGTTTCATTTTTCAAGGCAATCCAAGTGTTTTATGAACAAATAGCATGTTTCCTGAAATAACAGGGCATTCTTTCTTGATACAACACTAGGAAGGTCAGCAGACTTCGGTTAATTTTTTTTTTTTCAGTGAAATGGGAGATACATATATTTTCAAGTCTAATATTAACTGCACTCTCAGGTAGGATATATCATTAGAAATAAATACTGATAAAACTCACTTATTAAAGGACATGCTATCCTAGTAATTTTTTGATAAAGTAGACATATCTCTGTTTTCCTTCTTTATTTCTTTAAATAGGGTCTTGTTACATAGCCTTAGCTGGCCTAGAATTCTCTGTCTGGACAAGGCTGGCCTTGAGCTCACAGATCCACCTGACTCTGCCTCTTGAGTGCTGGGATTATGTGCAGCACCATACCCATTTACTCTTGTTTTACAACTGAAAGTCCAGAAGGCTCTGAGTGCTCTATGCTCTCACTGAAAGTTATCCCAGTGTGTAGCAGACCCCCGAATGAGCACATTTCTTCCTAATTCCTTCGTTCTCTGGATTCCTGTGTGCACACCTTTGGTATGGGGCCCTCAGCTGACTAGAAATGACCATCTGTAGAGTAGCATTATAGTCTTACATTATGACATAATCAATATTTAATGATCCTAATAATCTTGCTTTCTAGTGTTAGGATTAAAAATATGGAATCAATTACCTTGAACCTCCAGTGCATGAAATATTTATGATGTTACATTCCTCCTCATCTTCAAAACTCTCACATGCACTGTGAAAAATCTCAGTAGGCCATCAAATACATGTTCTGTGATAAAATATTTATTGTAGTTTTGGGAAAAGTTAGGCCTTGGTAGAGTCTGAAAGATCTCCAACGCTGCAGCATAATTACAGCTCTGCTTTATGCACACGGGCAGTAGATCAATACCTACTCATTTGGTTTTTGATGGTAGGTGTTTAGGAGATTATTAACTTTGCAGCAAATGAATACTTGGGCTATATCCAGACTTCACTACCCCATTAGTAGTCATTCGGTGAAGATACTACCGTCATTCAATGATATAGATTTTTATTTTGTGAGGAAGATCATCGTGCCTCAGATATGACAAAAATCATATGTGATAACCATCTGGTTTGAAATAAGATGAAAAATAATTTCCAAATTTTCCGGACTTGGGTTTGAGTAATAAACGTTTATTTTACTTTTCTAGGCTAATGGTAGGACTGCTGACTGTGTTTGTGTAGTTTATAATATGCATAGTTTCTGGCCTCGGAGAGTGAGGTGGGGAGGGATTGAACTCTGCAAGTCCTGTGTTGGTCCACAGGACATATTTTCTGGCAGGCACAAAAATACCCTGTTGTAGTCTGGTGGAAGGGCTTGTCAGATGGCACGTTCAAGGAGTGGTGAAGTGAACACTCTTTAAAGTTCTGGTTTGTGTTTAGGATGCCTCTGGGAAGGTGTTGGATCACTGGAGCATCATGACCAGTGAGGAAGAAGTGGCTACCTTGCAGCAATTCCTTCGGTTTGGAGAGACCAAGTCCATCGTTGAGCTCATGGCAATCCAAGAGAAAGAAGAACAGCCTATCATCATACCGCCCTCCTCAGCCAATGTGGACATCAGGGCTTTCATTGAGAGCTGCAGCCACAGGAGTGCTAGCATCCCCACTCCAGGGGACAAAGGAAACCCCAGCAGCACGCACCCATTTGAGAACCTTATAAGCAACATGACGTTCATGTTACCTTTCCAGTTCTTCAACCCTCTGCCTCCTGCTCTGATAGGGGCGCTGCCTGAACAGTACATGCTGGAGCAGGGTCAGGACCAAAGCCAGGACCCCAAACAGGAGCTGCATGGGCCCTTCTCCGACAGCAGCTTTTTAACGTCCACACCATTTCAAGCTGAAAAAGAACAGTGTCTCAAGTGTCCGGATGTTGTTACCCCGAAAGAAGACAGTGCACACTTAAGCGACTCCAGCTCATACAGCATTGCCACTAAGCTCGAAAGGACACAGTTGTCCCCTGAGGCCAAAGTAAAGTCTGAGAGGAGCAGCCTTAGTGCTAAGAAGGGCCGGGTGTTTTGTACCGCATGTGAGAAGACGTTCTATGACAAGGGTACTCTGAAGATCCACTACAACGCTGTCCACCTGAAGATCAAGCATAAGTGTACTATCGAAGGGTGTAACATGGTGTTCAGTTCCCTGAGGAGCCGGAACCGACACAGTGCCAACCCCAACCCTCGCCTGCACATGCCGATGAACAGAAATAACCGGGACAAAGATCTCAGGAACAGCCTGAACCTGGTGAGCTCTGAGACATACAAGCGCCCAGGATTCACGGTGATATCTCCAGACTGTGGGCCCCTCCCAGGCTACACCAGTTCAGTGGAGGACTCCAAAAGTCAGCCAGCTTTCCCAAGCATTGGGCAGAATGGCGTGCTTTTTCCTAACCTGCGGACTGTCCAGCCAGTCCTTCCTTTCTATCGCAGTCCGGCTACTCCTGCTGAACTGGCCAACACACCTGGGGTGCTGCCTTCTCTCCCTCTGCTGTCTTCCTCCATCCCAGAACAGCTGGTTCCCACAGAAGTGCCATTCGATGCTATCCCCAAGAAGAAATCCCGCAAGTCCAGTATGCCTATCAAAATAGAGAAGGAAGCCGTGGAAATCGCCGAGAAGAGGCGCAGTCTCAGCTCAGATGATGACATGCCCCTGCAGGTAGTCAGTGAGGATGAGCCAGAGGACAGCAGTCCTCAGTCAGACCGAGTACCCACAGAGCAGCATGCAGAGTTAGACTTGGAGAAGCCTTTCCCACAAGGAGAGAGACCCTGCCATCTTGAATCTGTGATTGACTCTCATGGAGCTATTAGCAAAATCCTGGAGCAGCCCACACACACAGAGAGGAAAACTGAGCAGAAGTTAGCATTGACTTCGGTCATACCAAGAGAGGTGGAGGATGGTGGCCACGAGCGCCATTTCATGCCTGGACTGGGGCCCCAAATCCCTTTTCCTGACTACGTGGAACTGCAGCGACGCCTACTGGCGGGGGGACTCTTTAGTGCTTTGTCCAACAGGGGGATGACTTTTCCTTTTCTGGAAGATTCTAAGGAACTGGAACACCTGGAAGAGCATGCACTAGTGAGGCAAACGGAAGAAAATCGCTTTCAATGTGACATCTGCAAGAAGACCTTTAAAAACGCTTGCAGTATGAAGACTCATCACAAGAATATACATGCCAAAGAGACACACACGTGCACAGTGGAGGGTTGTGGCGCTGCCTTCCCATCCCGTAGGAGCAGAGACAGGTAAGGTGTCTATCAGCAACAGTCTCTTTTAAGACAGCAGTTTAAATCTTAGCATGCATCAGAGTCACCCGAAAGGTCAGGAAAATAGACTTCTGGGCCCTAACCCTTGGATTTGCTGTGAAACTTGAGAGTATGGGAAATTAATAAACTCTGAAGAGTTTATACAGTCTTGGTGTTATTGAATAACTAGTGGCTGTATTTATATTGATACTCTGACATATTTCAACACATGTGCCATCCTACCTTTCTAAAGTGTGAGAGATCCCAAGCTGAGAAGCACATCTTCCCCCCCCCCCCCAGGTGTGTGGGATAAAGAAGGGTGAGCAGGTTCTCACATTAGCATCTTACCTAAAGAAAAACTCTGTGGAGGGAATGGAGGAAGGGCTTTTTAAAGTGTCACATCATTTCTCAAAACTAGCCTGATTTTCGTCTCACAAAACGAAGAAGTCCATCATATGGAACCATTCCTCTGGCTTCTAGCCATCCAGCAACATTCACAGAAAGAATAACGGTGTGATTAGAGACTTTAAAGATGTTCACCTATCAAAGAGTATAGGTGATTGGCAGCTCCTTTGGGGGGCTACTATGTATGTTTGAAAGTTGCTGGGTTATCATAAAACACAGAGACTTGTCTCCGAGTGCGCACTCACAGGGCTTATCTCCCTGGAGCATAGCACTGAGCTTTTCTTCGTGTGCTTGGGCCACTAATCAAGGTTTGGGTAAAACCCTCCTCCCAGCCTCTGAAAGGAAAAGCAAGTACAGCAAAGGGGATCTAAGGAGTTTAATGAAAGGGTCAGGCGTCTGACGAAATGCTGCATGATACATGGCTGAGAGGATGTGAGAACTACATTTGTCCCAACAAGCTTGACTTGAAGCAGGTTAGCACCATGCTAACTTAGTCCAAATTGTGATGCCTAATTTGTTAAGAGGTTGAAAATGTAAAGACTCCCACACACATTCCTGGCTAGGGCTCATAAGAAATACTCTCATTGTCTTTAATAAAGGGAAGAAAGCACAGGAGATATTAGTTAAAATTCCTGCCTTCTGTTGCTAGGATGTTTAAACCAAACCACTAGGGTACCCCTAATTAATGAACCAGTCCTTCTTCATCCTCCAAGAAGAGGAGGGTTTGCTTATGAATAAGCTGTTGTTATAAAAAGAGGTAGTCATATCTGTTAGATTATCTTCGCTATTTACAAGACCGGTGCAGTCTACAGGATCTACTAACTTATAACACATACTAGATCGACCGTTCTCTTCATCTGATGCTTGATTTCCATACAGTCAGCATGTTCTTATGTTCTGACCTATATGTATACAGAAGTCTCAACAGTAACAGGATCCCATATTGCATTCTAAATGTTTTAACACTTCATTTTACACCTTATCCCGATAGTCTTGATCTTTGAACATTTATCTAAAAAAAAACCAAAAACAAAAAAAAAAACCTATAGTTTTAAAAACACCATTTTAATAAGACTTTGTGGACAGGCCCAGGCCCAGCACTTCAGCTAAGTCAAAGTTGAGAACTGTACTATTTTGTTAAGGCAACTAACTTGCCCTCTTTGAGCCACAGTCCTGCCAGCAGAAGTTCTGAGGATCAGAGGAGGGGGGAAGGGGCGAGAGTGCACTTTAAATGTTTATTTAATCCTCAACTCTTCTGTGTTCGTTGCTGGGAACACATCCTTGCTTACAAAAGTCATCAATCTAGCAGAGAAGTTAGACAGTAAAACGGAATTGCAGATTGTTCTAAAAATTGCTGCAGTGAAATGTGGACCATAAGGACACATAGTAGGCCCTTAACTAGGCTCCTTGCTATGCTCACAAAGGCCCCTGGATGAAGGAGTGTGTCCAAGTCTGCAGGTATTAAATCTATTAGCCCTATAACATTTGTTGTTGTTGTTACTGAGCTAAGGACCTGCAAGAGCTTTTCTCTACTTGGGTTGCAGCAATTATTGTGCACTGAATTAGGAAGTAAAATTGGGGGGGGGGGAAATGACATCTCTTTAAAACAAGAATACACACATTATATGCTAATATAACACATTAATAGGAAATGGCTTTTATTCTACCAAAATAAACATAGTGAGATAAGTGGCTTAATTATATATTTTTGCAAGTCTCTAATATTTGGTTTAGCAGAAAACAGCTGGGTTCTCCTATTTCCTTCTGCATTCAGCTTGTTGCAGTATCACATCATATACATTCTGGAAACTCCCCCAAGTTAATGGTGTTGGTTATGAACTCCTGCTTTGGGGGCTGTTGGAAGGATATTGGGGACTGGGCTTGGTCACCATGAAAACCACTGATCTCAACAAGAGGAAGGGAAGAGGGAATCAGAAGGCAATGGGAAGGGGCCACAGATTCACTAAGTCCTTGGAAAAGAAAGCCTGGCTAATGGTTGGGAAAGTCTTTGTATTCCTAGTATTTCCTGGTCCTAGGGTACTGCACCATAGGAGGGCCTGAAGGAGAGACACTGTTAGTGTCCACTGAATAACCAGGAGCTGGACACGAGAGCCAGAGATTGGCCTTGTAGCAGAGCCTTCACATTCCAGATTCCAGTACATGTCTGAGTTTTTCAACTGCTTGAATGTAGCAGAATTAATATGTCCATCTGCTGTCTGGTTTTCTGCCGACACATGCCAGCCCTTTCTGCGCGGAACATTAACATAATCACAGGGCAGAGCAGTAGCTGAGAAGAGACGCTTGCAAAGTGGGTGATCTCTGAGCATAATTCTCGTCAGGTGAACAAAACATGTATAAGGGCTTAAAGAAACTACAAAACAGAATATATACATTTTATGAAATACAATTACGACTTCCTCATACACATACCTTGAGAGATTCAGGTTGGAAAATTTAATTCTTAGTTCAGAGGGGATGTTTTCTTGACTATGGCATAATTTATATATTGTATATTGGTGGAGACATTTTTCTTATTTAGGATTATTCTCCTGTCACCTGTAAGATTGTACCTGTTAGTGTAAGGGATTTTTTTTTCTTGTCAGAAGTTACCAGGGGATCCCTAAGCAAGAGCAATATTGATTTTACAAGTTACATCCATGATAACATGGAGGTAAACACCATGTGTCATAATGGATGCTCATCATCGGCCTGTTAGGAGTAAATCACTGGGTACAAGATTGGCAGTATGCTTACACTGCTGCATATGCAAAACTCCTGTCTGGTTCATCATAAGACACTAAGGATACAACCTCCACTAGACACACAGACACAGAGACAGACAGATAGACAGACAGACACACACACACACACACATACAATTTGCAGCTGGTTAAGTTGCCAGCTGTACATATAGGACTTCAGGAATGAAACATGAACTCCTGCTCAAGACCAGCACTGTCCAACAAAAAGATTATGTGAAGCCACATTAGGAATCGCTAATGTTCTGTTAACCGTATCAAAAGGGCAAAAAGAACCGGAGACTGTAAATTTTAACAACATCTATTCAGTATACTCCCAAGCTATCTTCTCTATATGTGACAGCGTGTCAGGTGTTGGATACAATATTATATGGTGTGGTTTGAAGATGGCAGCGTTGTTAATCAGGTGGTGAAAATTTAAGTTCTAGACTGCTGGCTCTTCTGGGGGAATGCTGGATTCTGATGAGTAGCTCCAGCAGTGGTCTAGTATCCGCTGACCATAATAGGATGCCAACCCTGACTACTACCCCCACCACCCCACAAGCTTTTCCTGGTGTCTGTTGACTCTTTACTCAGAATGATGGGTCTAAAACAGCTCAACTCATCTCTGTCTTTTTACTCTTGTAGACACAGCTCAAACCTAAGCCTCCACCAAAAAGCATTAAATGAAGAAGCATTGGAAAGTAGTGAGGACCATTTCCGTGCAGCTTACCTTCTGCAAGATGTGGCCAAAGAGGCTTATCAGGATGTGACTTTCACACCACAAGCATCACAGACATCTGTCATCTTCAAGGGAACAAGTGGCGTGAGCAGTCTGGTTTACCCAATATCTCAAGTCCACAGTGCCAGTCTGGAGAGTTACAACTCTGGCCCCCCTAGTGAGGGCACCATCCTGGATTTGAGCACTACCTCAAGTATGAAGTCAGAGAGCAGCAGTCACTCCTCCTGGGACTCAGATGGTGTGAGCGAAGAAGGCACTGCCCTTCTGGAGGACAGTGATGGGAACTGTGAGAGACAGAGCCTTGTCTCTGGAGAAGATGAGTACCCCATCTGTGTCCTGATGGAGAAGGCCGACCAGAGCCTTGCTAGTCTGCCTTCGGGGTTGCCCATAACCTGTCATCTCTGCCAAAAGATATACAGTAACAAAGGAACCTTTAGAGCCCATTACAAAACCGTGCACCTCCGCCAGCTCCATAAGTGCAAAGTGCCAGGCTGCAACACAATGTTTTCATCTGTTCGCAGTAGAAACAGACACAGTCAGAATCCCAACCTGCACAAGAGCCTGGCCTCATCTCCAAGCCACCTCCAGTAACAAGTCAAAAACTCTGATAGATGTTTGCCATGATTTCAGGTATAAGATAATCCAAAGAATAAGGTGATTGGACTACTCAGTACCTTTTCTCATAAGCCAGACAAAAGTCACTTGACTGTACAGTCTGCCACCGCAGAAAAGCACAAGGCAAGCCTGGGAAAAGGTGACACTGGGTATCCCTTCCTGTTACTAGTTTTCTTAGTCCACGGGGTTTTCCACAGACACAAGGGAAGCACAGAAAGGCAGTTTCCCCTAGATTTGTTTACATGTTCGCTAGCAGACCTCCAGACTAACTGGAGGGAGTAGGGGTCAGGAACTAGGAACAGCTTCACATGAGGCCTGCAGTATTAAGGGTATCAGGGAAAAGTCTCCTTGACAACACTGTCACCATGGGCATGACAACCAGTCCCAAGATGTCATTTTGAGGTCCCCTCCCATCTTTTTTTTTTTTTTTTTTTTTTTGGATGAATCCAAAACCAAGACTTGAGTTTAGGGAAATGACATTCAAAAACCATCCCTCCATTGGGAGTCGATAATTGCTCCCTCACAGTCTCAGATGTAATTCCAGGAACTTCTTTGAGGAAGCTGGTTGTCCCCTAATATGGTTCTTGTCAATTCTCCTTGATCTGTAACTTGCATTTAAGAAGCTAGAGGGAAAATATTTTGTGCACTTAAGAGTAGCAGACTTCAGTTTAATTTAAAGTTATTTTGATAATATTTAACTTGTGTTCATATTATGTAACTATTTGTTGTGAGAACAGACATGTCCGTGTCACCTCCAATTCTGTTCAGAATTAGAATAAGTGACAACTTACACTTTAGAACCACAGCCTGACTTCAGGTGATGTGCTGTCGACTGTTGACCCCTGTGGAATGAGTGTGGGTGTGATTCTGACTAATGCATTTGTATATATCCACCAAGCTATTTAGAGAACATGGTTCTGATAGCTGTTGTGTATTCTCAGTACCACTGGATCCCTCGCTCTTCACCTATTGATAAATGAACTTGGAATTTATTGGTAGAAAGAAAAGTAGGGACCTTACTACCATGTTCTATGTCTTAATATTTAACTTATTCCAAGGTCTATTCAACACCATTAAACATGTTTGCCACTATAGAAAGAGTGTGTAATCAGCCCTGTGAAACAAGACAGTCTCTTGGAATTCAGCATTTGCAATATTCTAAAGGGCTATGCAGCTTGAAAAGAAGTAGATCATGTATTCAGAGTTCAAGTTCACTGTCTGACTCATGTTGACTTAATTCTAAGATCCTTAAAGGAAATTAATGGCTATAAGAGATATTATTCCCCTGGCTTAAAGGTAGAAGAAGCCAACAGCCTGTTGGCAATTATTTCAATTTAAAAAATTACTTAAAAGTTGTCTCTGCTTAAGGAGAGATGTATCTTTCAAGTTTTTTTGTTACTGAAATGTTTAACATTGTTTCCCCAAAATGGAAAAATTTGTATGCAATGTTTTCTATGATTTAATAAAAATATATGGCATACCTTTTGTTTAAAAGGCAAATATTTATAGCAATGATTTTGTTTATATGTTTGTCTTTTAATGAGTGGATTTTCTCATACATGCCAACACAGAGACTGAATTTGAGAGATGAAAGTCCACCAATGACAAGACATTGCCACCCCAAAATAGATTGCAATAAAGAGGTCAAAGAGATGAGGTGGGTCATTCATGGGGAGGGTGAGCTGAGTACTGATCTTAAAAAAAAAATACTGTGATGTTTCATAAATATAGTGCTGTCTAAATTAAGCCTTAGCTGATACTTCGAACTTTATGGAGCACTTAAGCCTTTTCTTCAATGTAACTTAATTTCTTCACATTTGTCCACCCTCACAAATTCAGTATCCCAGCTAAACTGGCGTAATTAAAACATTCTGCCGCTCTTTATGGGTGCAGGAAGCTACAAGTCCATTATATGGTGGAGTTGAGAATTCTGTATTCACAGTTTGCAGACTATTGAGCTTCCTAGTAAATCCTAACTCCTGAAAAGCAGTGAGTGATCATCCATGAGGAACTTGAAGCCATCCAACCAGCCTCCGTCCCGTAGTTGATACCCCTTCATGTTTTACTGAATAAAGGACACCACTGGAGAGAAACTATGTGCTTGCATTTACCCTAGTCCCATCCTAAGCCATTTCATCTTTCCTGGATGGCGACAGTGGCATCCTTAATGGTTTCTGTTCTTATACCCTTTAGCAGTTACAATGATCTTGACCAGTTGTAAATTAGATCATGTAGTGCCAAGCTCAGTCCTCCTCCTGTGGCTTCCCCTAACTGCTAATGGAAAACCTAGCAGCATCCCCAGGCTCACAAAGACCTGCAGTGTCTTTCTACTTCTTGCCCACTACCGTGCCTTCTTTGCATACAGTCTTTCTCTTTCTCCTCCAGTAACTCTTCCAAAACATCAGTCACAAGATCACATTCCAGCTGATCTTTCTTTAGATAACTAGACAGTAGTCCATTTGTCCACCCCTGACCTTGTCACCATGACCATATTCGCATCCATCTTGTGGTGGCAGTTGTGATGGTGGTGGTATGGTGGTATGTGGTGGTGGTAGTGGTGTGGTGGTGTGTGGTGGTGGTGTGGTGGTCATGGTGTGATAGTGTGTGGTGGTGGTGTGTGTGGTGGTGTGTGTGGTGGTGGTATGTGGTGGTGTGTGGTGGTGGTGGTGTGGTAGTGGTAGGGTATGTGTATGGTGGTGGTAGTTTTCCCACTTAGAGCTATGTAGGTCTGAATCTTTCGTGAGACAGATTGAAAATACAGAAGGACTTTATTATGAGGAATTTCTTTGAGACATAAAAGGGGTGAGGGAAAGCAGGGCAGACAACATCTTGGTACAGTTTTACCATGATGTATCTTCTGGAGAGAGAGAAGGAAGATCACATGAAAGTACTCACTATAGTCTAGATAGGCGTGTGTGCTTTGGTGTAAATGCAGCTGTGAACTTCAGAACACAGTGGATGGAGGCCTTAGCCAAAGGTCACCTTTCTGAAGATCCTACATTCTGTTCTAAGTGAGTTCAAGCCTATACTTTTCTCGAGACTCCACAGAAGGGTTCCTTCTCTCTGAAGGATGCAACTCTCACCTCATCCTCAGAGCTTCTTCGGCATTGTCTGCCATCCCCACATCAGGGATGGGATCCCACTGCTTCCCTGCTATCCCATTAAGTGTCAGATTTAGCCTTCCCACTAAAGCCTTTTTTATTTTTTAAAGACAAGGTGCACCACCATGCCCAGCTCACTTCACTTGCTCCCTTGTAAGGTTTGCAAGATCTTGTCCATCTGATTAGCCTCCTGGGCTCTGATCCTTTCTCTTGGCATTCTCTCTCCTGTATCCAGGGTACTAGGGGTGTCAGTCATGGTTCTCCCTCTAGCCTACTCAAGACCCAACACACATCAGGGTTCCAGTCACTTTCTAATGGCTACATTCAAAGGACAGGATTGTTTCTTTGGTGTCTCCTCTTCCCTAGGTTATGACACCTCCACAACAGACTCTTAGCTAGTGCCTAAGTCTTCCCCTGCAGAAACGCCCTCCCAGGCAGTAAATAAATGCCCATTCAATGTCACCAAAAAATCCACAGTCTCCCAGCTCAATTTAATGGCACTTCCATCTCTCTACTTGGCCATTATCCTCTGAATGTTTCCTCACCTTGGAGAAGATGTATCATAACCAATGAAAACTGACAACCTAGAAGGAATAGCAACCACAGTCAAGGATATGGCTCTTCAAGTCCAACTGTCCAAGGTCAAACCTCTGATCCTCTACATTCAAACCAGATGACTTTGATGAGGAACTACTTCAGTGAGTCATAGTTTCCCCATCAATACCAAGAGCATTAAAAAAAAAAAAATGTTCTCTACTTCAGGTGTCATAGGACTCAGCAGTGACTCCCTCCATTAGCCTCTGAATATCAGAAAAGCACAAACCTCATTCTAAAGACAAACTTTCAAATCAACAAATGTCTGCTCCCAGACAAAAACCTGCACCTTTGTTCTTAATCACAAAATCTGATCATAGACACACCAGTCAGACTCCAAAGGCATTTTAGTTCCTACCTTGGTCAAACGTTCAAAGCCCACAGGAGCACAGCTGTGTCACTTTGTCTCTGTCAGGGATTTCCCCCCTGACTAAGCTGAGAGATGAATGACTCTGGGTTGTCCCTGCTTTCTTAAAACTTCATTAGGAAGGCTTTCCGAACCCTGAGGGGAGCTTCGTTTGCTGTCTTTTTACCTTTGACATAAATCTCCATAACCTGAGATTGACCATTTTAGCCGTTAGAAGCTTCACTTCAGAGCCGTTCCTATTGCAGGACTTCTATCCAGTCCCAAAACATTCCACATCCTCAAATATCACTGTGTGTCCACTGAATACTCACTCTTCGGAAATTCCCAGATCACGCCAGCCCTTAGCAGCCACATATCCACTTTCTGGATTTCTGTGGACTCACTCATTCTTGATGCCTAATGGAAATGGGCTCATACAATTTGTGGTCTTTTGAAACTTGTCTCCTTCATGTGTTCAAGGCTCATTCATTCGTGTGGTAACATGACATTTCTTGTCACTAGACAATATCCCACTGTGTGTAGAACGCGTATATTTTAATGTGTTAATCTCTTCTTCAGCTTGTCCCATTGTATGGCTGTTATGACTATGAACATTTATGGACAGGTTTGTCATATGGGTACATGTTTTCAATTCTCTAGAAGTGGGGTTGCTGGTAACTGTATGTTTTAGAAACTGCCAGACTGTTGCCCTGCCTCTTAAATGTGGCTGCACATCGAATCACCTGGGCCATTTTTTTTTAATGTGCATCAATATTTTGCCTACTTGTATGTCTGTGTGAGGGTGTTGGATCCTGGAGTTACAGACAGTTGTGAACTGACATGTGGTTGCTGGGAATCAAACCAGAGTCCTCTGGAAGAGCAATCAGTGCTCTTAACAGCTGAGACACTTCTCCAACCCCTGGGCCACCTTTAAAGCACCCAGTTGCTAGGTCCCAGGAGTCTGCCTGTCCTGTGGCCTGGGTACAACCCTCTGAAACTTCTCAGCTGATTTTCCCCATCCCTGTTCAACAACTTCTGGGGTAGGCCTGAGAGACTCAGAGATGATGTCATTAATCAATAACTCCTGAACCTACCCCCTCCCCACAAGCCAGAATCTTCTAATATATTTGTGGGTTTTTTTTAATTAAAAATTTAAAAAAATAAAGCAAACATATCCCTAGGTCCTTCCTTTGGAGACTTCTTTTTGGAGGCGAGGGGAGCCTGGGAATCTAAAGAGCCCATAGGCACTTGGGCTGTGTCTCACACAGGCAAATCTGAAGCAATATCTTGGGTTGTTCTCAAAGTGTGGGCTAGAACAGTCACTGGTAGGACTACTTAAAACATGTAAGAAATGTTAATTCCAACTAAGCTAACTCAAACCCTCCCTTATATCTTAAAAATTCTGCAGAGACAATAAGCAAACTAGTTTATACGTATGTTATTAAACTGCAATATATTCCCTAGACAGGCCTCTAGGCTTGAGTGTGCTGTAGATCATCCAAAAAGATACACTACTGCACAGGTGCAGTTCCCAACTTCTGAAGTAGTAGGTCTGAGGTGGGGCCCGAGACTCCGCATGTGTAATCAGTCCTCTGGTGATGCTGACATGCTAAGTCTTGGGACCACACTTTGAGAATCACTAGTCCCAGGTCTAGACCATATTTTCTCAAACTCAGCACTATTGATGTTTCAGATCATGTCATCCTGTCTTGGGGGGGGGTTCTATGCACTATAGGATTCAGCTGCTTACCTCACCTCTACCTACTAGGTGCTGGTAGTTCCGTACAACACTCTAACTACTAAAATGCCTCCACACACTGTCAAATATTCCCTGTTGGAGGTGGTGAACAAGAAGCTCCAAGTCAAAAGCTATTGGTCTGCCAGAGGTAGATAACATTATGGTCTGCCAGAGGTAGATAACATTATGGTCTGCCAGAGGTAGATAACATTATGACATAATGTTATCACCTATTACGTATGTTGGGCTCCATTCATAGCCATCCTAGAAGTGCAGCAGGGCATCAGGTAAGACAGGCATGAAATGGAGGGACTCTGCGTGGTGGTGCCTGGCTCAGGCAGCCTTTCTTGGCCTGTCCTCAAACCACACAGATCATGAGACATCTACAGCAGAACTTGAAGCTCACGGGCACAAGCCTGTAGATCTCTTCATGATCTACATAGATCTCTTCATGAAGGGAAGGGAGACCTGGGCCCAGATCCTGACAACAGTCACAGGGGAAAAGTGTTGCTAAGTTTCTGGACGAATCTGTGTCATCCCGAGTGGTCTCCCTATCATTTTCTACCCCTTCTTCTGAGACTTATCAATTAAGACAGTTTTACCAACAATCTTTACAAGTAACTGCAGGGAAACTTCAGCGGAAGGATTCCTACTGGTTACCTGTATTGGCATATAGTACATTTCATCAAGACATTTTCAAATATATATTGTATACTTGACTGTATTCACCATCTGCACCCCCCGCATCCCTTCTCACTACAGCCTTCCCTTGCCCCAATCTTACTTCTTTTTTTCCTATATGTATGTATAACATCATTTGGTGTATTTAACATCTCCTTTCATGTTTATAATATATGTGAAGTGTGTTGGGGGTTATGTATCTATATAGAAATCTAGGATCTACAATCAGAGAAAATATGCAAAATGCACCTTTCCTAGTTGAAGTGATGAGTTTTCATTGGTCATAATGAAAGTGCTTTATCTTTACAGAGGGGCAAGAAAAACCGAAGTCAAGAAAGTTGTTTTACAAATATAGTGGCTTTCCAAGCAACACTGTTAGTAGTTCCAATTATTAGGGAGGAGTGCCCTCTGCTGGAATTTATAGGTTATTGCAATGGGCGCTGTGTATTTTCTCTGGCATCCTCCAGATTAAGGAATGTGATTGGAAAATTCCCCTGGGACTGCAGTCCATGCCCTTCAGCTCTAAGGGCAGCTGATCATACTCCCTCTTCCAGGAGTGAAGCATCTTAAATAAAACCTTATTCTGCAGCCAGTGGTAGTGGCAGTGGTGGTGGTGCACGACTTTAGTCTCAGCACTCACGAGGCAGAGGCGGATGGCTGTCTTGGGAGATCAAGGCTAGCCTGGTCTACAGAGTTCCAAAGCTACACAGAGAAACCTCGTCTCAAAAAACAAAAACAAACAAATAAAAAACAAACCAAAACCTTCATCCAGGACTCCAGTCACCACCGTGTTCGGCATTTGCCTTGAAGGAACAAAAGTAGACTCCACAATGGGTAGAAGCATGTTGGTCAGGAAGCAGGATGGGTTCCTGGCCCTGGTGTCATCTTCCACCTCATCACACCTGGACATGAGACCTTCAACATCGACTCTGGGGTCCCCATCTCCTTCTCTGTGACATGGCTTCAGATTACATGTTGGGGAACTTGTCCCACCTTAACTCTGCACAGAACACCTGTGTTAGCCTAGCAGGACATAACCATCTGACATACCATTCCAATATAAAGTGTTGACTGTCCCATTGTGTGGGTACACTTTTGCCCCAAGAGGCACAGATCATTTACTATTTTTTTGTATTGATACTAAAAAAGAGACTTTTGTCCCCCAAACCATTCAGAAGACATATCTAAGTCTCTCGTTCTCTATCCCTGCCCTACATTTCCCCCTGTGTTTCAAACTGTGCTATAGAGAACGGTGAGGCCTAGGGTGACATTGTTTTCTACTGAGCTGCATCCAGTTGCTCAGTGTGAGCATTAACACTGGCCCCCTCCAAAGTCCATCTCCTAAAAAGCTCACTAACTTCTTGTGAACCCCAGGGTTGTTCTGCATCTTCTGTCAAGAAACTGTATGATTCAATCAAATGCAGCCTCACTGGGCCTGGTCTGTAAGACTTGTGATTCTGTCCCATTTAGAAAAGCTGGCACTACTCATTGTAACACATTTCTAAAGTGTCACATGCCAATGTAACCCCCCAGCTGGGGAGGAGACTCACTGGATTTTCAATGATAAACCCTGGGAATAGGATGTGCTTGCCATACAAGCATGAAATCGACTTCAAATCCCAGCAGCTACTCAAATGCTGGGTAGGAGTGAGGGCACACCTGTAATGCCAGCACTCCAGACCTGGAGACAGGAGGTAGATAGATGAGCCTGAAGAGGAGGTTCAATTCGAGACTGCTTGAGAAAATGGGGGCGGGGTGGAGTGGGGTGGACTTGAGTTGTCCTCTGACCTTTGTGTGGAATGTGAGCATGTGAGCATGCATGCTAACACACACACACACACACACACACACACACACACACACACACACACACACACACGACTGGATGCACATACATATATTACTATATCTTCCATTGGAGATTACCTATTTAAAAAAATTAATTTATTAATTATGTATACAGTGTTCTGCCTGGCCAGAAGAGGGAGCCAGATCTCATCATAGATGGTTGTGAGCCACCATGTGGTTGTTGGGAATTGAACTCAGGACCTTTGGAAGGGCAGTCAGTGCTCTTAACCTCTGAGTCATCTCCCCAGCCCCAATATTACCTATTTTCTTTCTTAATGCTAAAATCTGAGGATTTAAGTCCACTGGATTTGTAGAAACAGGTAAGATTTTAAATTCTCACTAGGTCTAGTGGAATTCTTTGGATCAATAGTAGATGCTGGGGAAAATCCACTTTTCATATATTTGAGAGGTTCCAGGCTCAGAGCTAACACCACTGTTTGATGATTAATTATAAACTATCCAATTATTACTTTGGTATTTGGAAAGCACCAAATAATTTGCAGGGCATGTCATGAGTCATCCCTCACCCCCAGACAACAGCCGGGACTGTGAACCCAGCCAAAAGCCTGTGGCTGGGGAGGTCATAGGCCCTAGTTGAGAACTTATCATTGTCGTTTAGTTAAATTGACATGGTTAAAAAAAAAACCTTGCAGTTAAAATATTAATGTTTACACTCAGACAAACACTACATTCTTAATCAGAGAAGCTTGTCTTTACATTGAATACAGAGACTCACAGCTGTTCAAGATGCTTAGAATATACGATGGATGAGTGCTCAGCCCTAAGCAGGACATTTATACAATCTCCTCTAATGTGCAGGGAACACTGCAGAAGAGGGAGCAGAAAGGGTGTGAGCCTGAAGACAAGGAAAGGAGCTGCAAAGTGCTATTTTTAGGGCATGATGTGGCCATTGCAAACAAGGTCTCATAGCAGCTGTGGTTACTTGCACTGGGATAGCACAAGACCCAAGACTGGAAGATCTAGTCTTCCTTGATAACCTATTGGCGACTGATGGATTCTTGGGTGTGTGTGTGTGTGGGGGGAACATAGGGGACTGCCGACCCTCACCCCCTCTAGAAAGCACTGAAAGGTACACAGGATAACATAAATCACAAGGAAGTGGCCTTGCGGTTGCTGTTGAAACAGTCCATGCTGTTTCCTCCAGTATAGTGCCCAACAGGGTGCTACGTAACAGGATGTGAGAAAGGTTACAGGGAAATAGAGACTTCAAAACAAGTAACCACAGGCTGAGGGTTAAGATAGGTCAGCATAGCAGTGAGGTATAAAAGCCCTTGCAAAGCTTCAGTAAAGGGCCTTCTTTGTTCAGAAGTGACCCATGTCTCTCGTGTCTTTCTTAATCTCCAGACCCTTGCCTGACTTGTGGTTCATTCAGGAGGCACAGGCATCACAGGAGGATAGTCATTGCCTTCAGCTGACTGTGTACCAAGCGGTGGCCTGTTCAACTCCAAAGGGTAGTTCCAAACCGGTGGCCAAATAGAGGGGCCTCATTAAAAACCAATGTGTCACAAAACAAAAAGGCAGTAATGTAAGAAGGGGGCATGTGGGTGGAAGGAGAGGGCTGGAGAGAGAAGAGACAGTGTTGAGAAAGAGTAACAGAACACCCCACATACATGCATGTGTGGGGATATGTTTCAAATATAATAAAAACAGTTTCAAATATAATATGCATGACATTGTCAAAGAACACATTTGTTTAAATCGGCTTCCGCCTAAAACTTCATCCTGGGTTATCAATTTGCTATACAAGGCCAAGATTATTTCCAGCTGTGTAGCTCAGTGTAATCTCCATGCAACTTCTTTGTCTGTGATTAGTGAGTTTGGACACTGTGCATACTAAATCAGAGTTGGAAAACCCTGCTGTCTGTCAGGGTTGTGTGAATTTTTCCTGGGAAAATATGAACAAACATCGACTCACCAAAAATAAGGCATCAATTAGAACCAAAGTAGTGATTCCACCCAAGCCTAGCTGGATAAATCAATGAGTTTATTAGGCTTATTTACCAGTGACCCCCAAACAGCCATATTACTCAAAAGTTTTACCCAGCATGGATAACTTCCCCCTAGCTGCAGAAATGGCATCTCCCCACCTGCCTCAGTCAATATATTCTAGCTCCTTCTGAAACAACATGCAGCTGGAACAGAATTACATAAAGCTGTCAGGGGCATGATGACAGGGTGGCTGGAATCCTAGGTGAGGGCTTAATGACCCTCCCCGCGTCCTTCTAAGCAGGCCAAGCTTGAGGGTCACCTGTAAGTGATCATGGCTGCCCTGATGGTGGTGACAGCTGTTACCTTCGGAGGAGAGTTGCCCTATGATGGGTTTTGCATAATGGAGACACCCTAGCTCTTCAGTCAGGGGTGGATTAGGAAGAACTGGAGGGGGTACCTCATCTGCCTACTCAACAGGAGATGGAATAGAAATGGAAGTTTCCTTAGACACAATCTGACACTGGCTCTTGTCTTCTGGGTGCACACTGGGGGTGGGTTCAGCTGCTTCACACAGAGAGGCAAGACTGACGTATCCATTATTCAGTCTCATTAGTAGTACCTGATCAGAGAATGTGGGAATATTTTGTAATATAATAAAAACATTCGGAGATATCAGAGGGATCTACCCAGTCAGTCTAGGAGGATCAGACAGTGGTAACTCACACCTTTAATCCCAGCACAGGGAATATCCTGGGAGTGGTGACCTACACCCTAATCCAATCTGAGTTGAGGTCATCTTAGTTTACAGGAGTTCCTGACTCCCAGGCAGGCAGTGGTGGTGCCATGCCTTAACTGAACAAAGACAGTATTTAAGGCAGACATAGAAATACAGAGCAGGCAGAAGAAGCCAGGAGGAGGGAGGCTGAGGAAGCTGGAAGTCAGCTGGGTGAGATCTGACTGTAAGGTTTCTTCTCTAATATCTCCACCTTTCCCAGAGATCTGGCCCTGAGTTTCCTTTATTCACTCAACAAAAGAGGGCATGGGGGCCCCCACTGTAGGGACCCACATAGATTCATAGACAGTAAAAAAAAAAAAAATGAGGCCACTCCTCCTTGCTGCTACCCACAACTGACCCCCGCCCCCCCCCCCATGTTTATGCTTAAAAACGTAGTATTGGCCAGGACCTTCTCTCTCCATTTCTTTCCTTGAGCATCCTCTGTGGGTCAATAGTGATCCACTAGCTCAGCTGGGTCCAGGCAAAATTCCTCTCAGCTGAGGATCTCTCAGAGGAAACTGGGGGCAGGTGCCACCAACACCAGTTTCTGGACCTTAGGCTGTGCACTTGGAGCAAGGCTGCAGTACCATGTATTAGATGTATTAGTCGGGGTTCTAGAGAGGAACAGAACAGATAGAATAAATCTATAGATATATAGAGAAGGGATTTATTAGAATGGCTTACAGACTGTGGTCTAGCTAGTCTAATAATAACTGTCTCCCAACCAAAGGATCAAGAATCCAGGAGTTGTTCCTCCCATGAAGCTGGGTGTCTCAGCTGGTCCTCAGTATGCGCTGGAATCCAGTAGGCTCTGGTGTCCGTAAGGAATGGACTCTAGCAAGCATGAGAGTGATAACAGGCAAAGAGAGAGCTTCCTTCTCCCATGTCCTTTATATAGGCAGCCAGCAGAAGGGTGCCCCTGATTAAAAATGAGTCTTCCCACCTCAAATGATTTAAGAAAAAGTCCCTCACGGGTGTGCCCAGCCACTTGGGTTTTAGTTAATTACGGACATAGTCAAGTTGGTAGCCAAGAATAGCCATCACACTGGACACACCCCGGCACTCCACTGCGGGTTGGAGTAGTAGAAACTAATAATTCCTTCTTCATCTTGTGAGTGCTACAAACACCTATATTTGGCATTGGGAAAGGGGATGGACAACCTGCTAATATCACTGTCCTGGTCCTGGCACTCACAGGAAGCTACCCCCGACTCAGCTAGCTGGCAAGTCACCTCCTCACCGCATGGATCCTCTAGATGGCAGCCTCCACCCTTCCATGCTGCACTGATCCCTCCCTAGAGTCCCACTCTTTGAAAGTCTGTGTGAGCCCTGAGCCACAAGCCAGGGCTGGCTCCTGAGGTTGCCACCTGTAAAGCCAATGCACTGGAGTCTGGGGTCCCCAGGATAGGGGTGTAGGGATTCTAAAGTAGCCTGGATTCAGCCAGTTAGGGTGCCTCTCAAGAGAGCTCCACCCTCAGGTGAAAGCCCAGGGGGAAACAAGTCAATTCCTTTTCAGAAACAGGCTGCCACGCAGATTTCAAGTCACATCTATCTATTCAGGGTGAATGCCTTCAAGGCTGCCAAACTGTCCATAGCTAACATTAATGCTGCCTGCACTCGCTCCTTTGCCTTGAATCAAGAAAGGAATCCCTCCCACCCTGGCTTTGGAGCTGGCTGGTGCAGGGAATGCTGGGATATTCTCTCTCTCTCTCTCTCTCTCTCTCTCTCTCTCTCTCTCTCTCTCTCTCTCTCTCTCTCTCTCTCTCCTCCCTCCCTCCCTCTCTCTCTGTCATTATTCATCCCAGGTTTTTGTTTGTTTGTTTTAATTTTACAAATTATCCACTTACTAGTTTTGAATGCCAGGGTTGCTTTTACGATCACTAGAAATTTCTGGTTCCAATTTCTTCCTCCTCTTCTCCAGAAACAGAAACAGCCATTCTCAACTATGGAGAGTTGGCTCAGTGGTTGAGAGCACTGGATGGTCTCCCTGAGGACCCAGGTTTGGTTCTCCAGCACCCACACTACAGCTCATAACTGTCTGTAACTCTAGTTACAGGGGGGTCCAGCACCTTCTTCTGGCTTCTGCAGACACCAGGCACATGCAATGTGCACATACCCGTATGTGGGCAAAGCACTCATTCACATGAAAAATAAAGTAAGTCTTTTTCTAACATTAATAATTTATTTTCCCCCAAAAATTATTCATGTGAGTCTGTGTGCTATGTGTGCAGGTGTTTGAAGAAGCCTGCAGAGACCGGAAAAGGCTTTGGGTCCCCCTGAAACTTGAGTTACAGGTACCTATTAGCCATCTAAATACGATGCTGGGAACCAAACCCTGGTCCTCTCCAACAGCAGCAAATGCTCTTGACACTGAGCTAACTCTCCAGTCCTCAATTTTTTCTGTTTTTAATGAGCCATGTATATATTTGTATATATCCCTACACAAATATACACAATAGAAAGCAACTTCATGTGTAAGGCTAATAGCACATGCCTGTAATTCCAGCATTTAAGAGACTGTACATTCAGTGTCTGGGCTCAATGAGACTCAGTGAGAGCTGGGGTGAGGTGATAGAGAGATCAAGCTAATTAATATATTCATAACCCCAGATATGATTATTTGTAGTAGCAGCATTTGAAATTTCCTTCAGCAGTTTTGAAATGCACAGTGCACTTTCAACTGTATCCACCAAAGTGACCAGTAGTTTGAGAGTTTGCCTCATCCTGCCTAGGATTTGGTAACCTTTGATCAGCACCTCCCCATCCCCTCTCCCTAGGCTCTGTCACTATCATTCAGTTTCTAGGAGCTTTGTTGTTTTATACCCAATAAGCAAATGATGCCATGCATATCTGTCTTTGTGTGCCTGGCTTAATTCACTAAGCAGAGTGTTTTCGAATTCCATGAATTTCCTTCCTTTGAAAGGCTGAGTAGCATTCCGTGGTGTGTACAGTACAAGTCTTCTTTATGTCTCTCGTCTTTGATGGATACAGGTTGACACCATAACTTGGCTGTTGTAACTAATGCTGCAATCATCATGGGGTGTCCATATTCTTTTGACACTTACTTTAACCTTTTGGCAAAATATTCTGAAGAAAGATTGTTGGGTTATATGGTAATTCTATTTTAGTGTTTATGAATCTCCATACTTTTCCCATGGTTGAATTTCTTTATAGTCCCACCAACAATATACAAATTTTTTCTTTTTTCCATATTCTCACCAATATCTGTTACTTCTCACTTTATGATAATTGTTCTGGGTCTCTGCTACCAGACTTCCACTGTCATGCCTCACACGCACAATCCCGGAAAGGATGTTTCCCACTCAGTGCTGCCCTGTCTGTCAGTGTCCCTACCTAGCTGAAGGTTACATCTGATGACATGAAGGAGCAGATTTACACACTGGCCAAGAACAGCCCAAATCTCTCCCCAGAAGGTGTGATCCTGAGGGACTCGCATGATGTGGCACACATCCATTTTGTGACTGCTAATAAAACTTTGAGGATCTTCAATCCAAAGGTCTTGCCCTGATCTCCCTGAGGAGGAGTTCTACAATTTGCTGTCTTCAAGCATTCCTAGAGGAATAGAAAGGATAGCGATGCTAAATTCTGTCTGATTCTGATAACAGGATTCACCTATCGGCTCATTATTATAAGACTAAGTCATTAGGGTGGAGCCCAAAGACTGAAGTGGCATTATGGAAAGATGACTTGGCTTCTGCCTGTAATCTCAGCACCAGAGAGGCAGAGACAGGAGGATCACAGCAAGTTCAAGTCCATCCTAGACTAAAGGGTAAGTTTGAGGCTATTCTTGGTGAAACCCCATCCAGGAAGAAAGGCAGACAGGGAAGCAGCGAGAAAGGGAGGGTGGGAGGGAAGGAGGGAGAAAGAAGGAAGGAAGGAGGGAGGGAGGGAGGGAGGGAGGGAGGGAGGGAGGGAGGGAGGGAGGGAGGAAGGAAGGAAGGAAGGAAGGAAGGAAGGAAGGAAGGAAGGAAGGAAGGAAGGAAAGAAAGGTGAAAGACACAGAGCCCAGATGAGACATGGATATGTACTATCTCTATATTTCTCTATACCATGTTCTGTCTCAGGGCTCAGCCAAGAGGGCCATTATCAAAACTGAGCCAATGTCAGCACCATGATCTTGAGCCTCCAAAACTGCAAACTAAATAAACCCATTTTACTTTATAAAGTAAACCTGCCTTGGGTATTTCATTATGGTAGTGAAAAATTGATGAATATGCCACTGTGATTCACTTTAGCAGATGAATAGATAAACAGCAAGTTGTTGTGTTATTTATATAAGGAATACTGCTGAGCAATAAGGAAAAAATAACTGTAACATGAATCTTAAAAAGTAACCAGACCAAAGAAGTACATCTGGTATGGCTCCTTTGTATGAAATGCACACTGATTTATTGTGACAAAAAGAAGATCCATGGTTGTCAAGGAGACGATTTTACAGAAATGTGAGGAAAGTTTGGAGACTTTGGGTATGTCCATATGTCCTCTTTGTTGTGTTGATACTTCCATGGTTATATAATTTGTCAAAATGCAGTAAATTACATGCTTAAATCCAGATAGTTTACTATGTATTAAGCCTCAATCATTTCAAAACCAACCCAGCAAAAGCTACATAGGACTTGGACAAAGAAACTCCTTAAAAGCTCATTTTTTACTTTTTAAAAAACACATAAAGTAAATGTAGTCCAATAGAAAGACATTTTACCATTGACAGGGACACAGTATTTTAAAAACTGGGTGTAATAAAAATATCATGAAATATTCAGGAGGTGATGGCACACGCCTTTAATCCCAGCACTTGGGAGGCAGAGGCTGGAAGATCTCTGAGTTCAAGGCCAGCCTGGTCTACAGAGCAAGTTCCAGGGGGCAGCCAGGGCCACACAGAGAAACCCTGACTCACTTTCTTATATGAGGTTGAAAAGTGATTTTGAAATTACTGCAGAACAACGAAACAAGTGAAAACATCAAAGGATGTCCAGAGACAAAAGAGCAACTTCTGTACAGGAGCTGACAAATGAAGGGTCAAGCACATGGGATAGAGCCCGACATAGGGTAAGAGATGGTAGACCAGAAGGAAGAGCCAATTGGATCACTGAGACCATTCACCTGACTGGCTGCAGTTACATGGCTTCACCTATAGAACAGGTGACTCGGACCCTGCAGGGGGAAAGGGGCTACTTTTAAGTACCAAGTGGCAAGTTTTTATTTTAAAAACCAAGTGGTACTGCTGTTTACTGGCGGAAGGCTTCAGTTCCTCCCTATGGGTAAGATAGGCTGTTATCTCTCACTCCATAAGACAATCCTAGAGGAATAAAATATTTTCATATAAAAATTAAATCTTCAGAGGACTACCGCAAAGCATGGATGAACATTTTCATATTTACTAAGCACAAAAGAAGAAAGAAAATTTTAGATGTATAATGGGAAAGACTGCTCAATTTTAAAATTTAAAACTTTAAAATGAGTCTTGCCTCTGACCTCTACATGTGCTTCCCAACATACACACACTAAATAATAACTATTAAAATGCCAAATATATAAACTAAAAATATATGCAAAATGTATATAAGCACAAAAGACTAATTTCCTCTGCTTGTTAAAAGTAAATCCTTACACATCAGTAAGATAAAGCTAAATAAATGAATAAATCAAAGAGTAATGCTCATCAAGCCTGTAAAAGGCAGCAATTTTATTTATTTATTTATTTATTTATTTATTTATTTATTTATTTATTTATTTATTTATTGTAATATAAATTTATTATGATAAATGTGAACTGGAACATGATTTTAGTGACTGACAACTGTAAACATTTCCTCTAACAGCTTCTACAGACTGGAAATTCAGAAGTTGCTCACCTGGGCAGTTCTGGGCTGGGGTCCATCAAAAGGCTGCCATCCTTTTGACAGGGAAGACCATGCCTGAAAAGTCAAGCTTATAGGTCAGTTCCCTATATTGGCTGTTTAATTGTATGATGTGAGATATCTTTGTGGATGCTGTGAATACCACTGGATAATAAAGGAACTGTTTGGCCTATGGTAGAGCAGCTTAGAAGCAGGTGGGAAATCCAAGCATAGATACAGGGGAAGGGGGTCAGAGTCTCGAGAGACATAATCCAGCTGCCCAAAAAGCAATATGTAATAGAGTACAGGAAAGCCATAGGCCACATGGCAAGACAGATTAATAAAAGTGGGTTGAGTTAAGATGCGAGAGCTCACTAGCAATAAGCCTGAACCATAGGCAGAACAGCAGGTAATTAATACAAACCTTTGTGTGATTATTTGGGACCTAGAGGAGTTTTGGGTTTGAACCTCAGGCTAGGCCTGGCTGTGAGCAGGAGAGACTCGTTTGAACTGTGGGGCTAGGCTAGGCCAGAAATTTCATATAACAATTGTGTAAGAAGGGTGTATCATAAAACTTTTGTCATTAATAAAATATCTCTGAATATTCAACAATCAAAAATTCATTCAAAATCAAATGCATCATGAGTTTAAGTTATGACTGACAGCACGTACCCACCTTCCATGGTGCTTTCCTGCCACCCTGGCTCAGAGCATTAGGGCCTGTGCTCTTTGCACATCACATATGCCACACCATACAAAGCCCTAGTTCATTTAACAACCATTTATCGAAACATTCCATATGTGTCTAGCAGGTATAAATAAAACTCATAATTACCATTTGCAACTGATAACCTTCATTCTGCATGAGTAATTAAGAAACTGAAACATTAAAAGTCACTCAGTAATAAAAATAAGAAATCTAGACTTTCACTGGAGATAATCTGACTCAAATTTCCATGTTCTTTAAACTACTAACGTGAAATCATTTTGTTTATTGTCTTGAGAGATTTCTTTTCTACTGGATAGACTGATTCTCTTTTCAGTCAAATTACCCAAACTTAAGATTAGGTCCAGTCACTTGTATTTCCCTGGCAAGGGAAAATAGAATCAATTTTGTGGGTGGATTGGGGACAGGTGGGGATGGGACCAGGAGGGATCAGGTGGGGAGGGGAGGGAAGGGGAGAGTACTGGAAGAGATGACTGAAAAGGGAAGTTATTTTGGGGTGAGGCAGAAATTGTAGTGTAAGGAAAGGTCCCAGGAATCTACAAGGGTGACCCAGCTAAGGCTCCTTCAATAGGAGATATGGAGCCTGAACTGGTCATTCCTTTATCATGCAAGACTTCCAGTGGAGGGACCTTAGACTATAGTCTGTCCTGCTTACAGGATGTGTTGGGATTGGTATCTAGCCCAATTGTCATCAGAGAGGCTTCATCCAGCAACTGATGGAAACAGATGCAAAGACCCACAGCCAAGCATTAGTTGAGGCTCGGGGAATCCTGCAGAAGAGCAGGAGGAAGGATTGTAGGAGCCTGAGGGGGCAAGGCATCACAGGGTACCCACAGAATCAACTGACCTGGGCTCAGAGGGGCTCACAGAAATTGAATCGACAACCAGGGAGCCTGCATGGGACTGACCTGGGCCCCCTGCATATATGTAACAGCTGTGTAGCTTGGTGCTCTTGTGGGACTCCTAATAGTGGGGGCAGGAGCCGTCTCTGACTCTTTTACTGCCTTTTGGGATCCTATTCCTCATACGGGGTCACCTTGCCCAGCCTTGGTACAAGGGGAGGCGCTTAGTCTTACTACAACTTGATGTGCCTTGTTTTGTGGATGGATACTCATGGAAGACCTGCCCTTTTCTGAATAATAGAGAAGGCATGAATGTGGGGGACAGTGAGGACCTGGGGGGGGGGGAGCTGGGAGAAGAGGAGGGAGGAGAAACCTCTTCTAGGGTTGAAAATAAACAAATAAATAATAAAAAGATGAAGTCCAGTATACTCAATGTGTCCTTTGAAAATTTAAAGCCCCTCTCCATCTCTCGCTTGGCTGGGGCACAGAGTCACCACAGGAGGCAGCAGAATGGGTCTGCATCACTACTTTCGGGTGATGCTCCGCTCCGGGGCAGAAAGAGCTAGGAGAACTGGGAACCAGGTCTTCATGCTGCAAGCCTGTCTTACCTTGTAGTCTGCTGATATGGTGAAGATAGAGAAAACCCCAGCCAGGTCCCGTGGTGAGGAGCTGGCACTGTGCCATTAGGAGACTCAGCCACATTGTCAGACTGATTCCCAACTACATCATGTTACATTCCTGAGATTTTATGTCTCGATATTGTCCACTGTGGTGGTCAGGGCAAGACTCATCTTCTTTTATGTCATCTGTTCCCTACGGCAATCTATGGGCCCTTGGGTATATGTAGGTTCTCTCGTCCATGTTTTGTCTGCTATGAAGCAGGGCAAATTGTCCTGGTCCTTTTGTCCCGGCTCACACATGTTCCTCTCAAAGTAAAGGGAAAAATCGGCCAGCCAAGGGACTAAGAAAGCATATAATCAGAGACAGAAATGCCAACAGCCTCTCCTTATATTCTAGAGGCGATTCTTTTTCCAAAGGCTTCCCAACTTGTCTTTGATAAGTAAGTAGTAGAAAGACAAAGACTACATAGCCCAGACAGTGCCTTCCTTCTTCCCACACTGCTGTGGGTGGGAAACCCTGTGCCCCAAGTTATACATGTTTTTTCCAACTCTGCAAGTTCATGAGCTGTTGCAACAGGAAAGGATACTGTGAGTGAATTCATTTTGAATGAGCACTACACCGTATCTCTTGAAGATCCCCTTTCTTGGAGTTTTCCCTTTTGGTTAGATTCTGTAAGCATATTAAAGGCTCTGGGAAGTCCCAAAGATGTCTCATTTGCATTTTAATTAAGCATTTTTCAGAACTAATTTGACTATGAACTTCACTTTGCTGTACATTTATATACTGTCCTGGTAACAAGCTCTAGCACCAGGAATCTTTGCACTGGACTCCACAAGTTAACAAATATTCCTAGGACCTAGAGGAAGGCAGTCATCTATTGCTTTTCCAGCATTTGCATCCTCAACCCCAAAGGTGACTGTGTGCAAATATAAGGAAAGTATATGGTGACCCTTTTGGGAGTGTAGATGACCCAAGGTAAAGATCTGGAGGACAGCCAAGTTGCCAAAGCACTTAGGTGAGAGAAAAGGAAAAAATGAATGTACCAAATCCCTTCTCAGAAAGCCGGAAACAATCTATCTTTATACAACTAAGTATCTTTTCCTGGTAGCAATAGTTGATAATGAGCCTCAGCCATAGGCCAAACACTTTATAATTAATATAAGCCTTTTATGATTATTTAGGACTAAGCAGCTGCAAGCAGGTTCAAACCTTAGGGCTAGGCCAGACTAAAAACTTCTGGCTACAAGCAAGAGACTGCCTTCTTCTCTTTCTTCTTTGGATTCTGAGTAAGCAGATATTCGCCAATAGCTGTGCCCAGGATTGTTCAAACCATTTTGTATACTTAACCATTAAAATTATGCCCTAAAAACTATGTAACATGTGACATCAATACTTTGCACTGATAACTAGATGAACATTTTGTGCTGAAAAGGCAAATACTTTCCTTTTCATAAAAACTTATGTTTAAGCCTATAGGTACAGTAATGGCACACATACCTTGTCAGTAATCTCTAGATGTACTTAAGACCCTCAGAACAAGAGGGAGACCATGCCTGGTACTAGAAATCTAGCCAAGTAGTCAGTGCTAGGGAAGTCATGGTTATTGGAAAAGACCCTACAACCACTAATTTATTAAACCAGCAGAATCCATATACATAGACATTTGTCCTGATATCCATAGATAAGCAGAGTCTTCACACCTCATTAAGAAAATGTGGGGATTTAATAAAGTTTCAGAAGTTTTGGAGATATCAGAGGGAATCTACCCAGTCTATGTGGGGGGTTAGTAAAAGCTCCAGAAGTCCCAGAGCTCTAACCACAGTCAGTCTAGGAAAATCAGAGTGGTGATTCAAACCTTTAATCCCAGCACAGGGAGTATCCTGGGAGTGGTGACCTACACCCTTAATCCCAACTGAGTCCAGGTCACTTCAGATTATAGAAGGAATTCCAGGCTCCCAAGCAGGTGTGGTGGGGCCACACCTTAATTACCAAAAGAATACTTAAAACGGGATTCAAGCACAGTGAAAACCATTCCAAGGGAATCGAGGCTGAGGAAGCTAGAAGACAGCTGGGTAAGATTTGACTGTGGTGTTTATTCCCTCTAGTATCTCCAACTTCTTCAGAGATCTATCACTGAGTCTCATTCTTTCGTGCAACAAGAAAACTTCATTTTGTAATATATTTACATATACATTCCCCACAACACAGATAATTAAAAACAAATTGCTAAAAAAACAAAAGGATTTAGAAATAATATATGGTTCCAGATGATGTGGGAATGTCTTTCTGTATGCTGTGAATATCAAGCTTTAAATAAAGGAGCTGTTTTGGCCCCATGACAGGCACCATAGAAAAAGTAAGAGGAGAAATCAGAGCATAGGTAGGAGAAGCAGGGCGGAGTCAGAGCAGATAGAGCCAGATGCCCAAAAGGAGCAACATGTAAGGAACACAGGTGAGCCACAGTCCATGTGGCAGACAGATTAATGGTAATGGTTGAGTTAAGATGAAGGAGCTAGCTAACAATGTGCCTGAGCCATAGGCCAAACAGCATGAAGTTAATATAAGCATCTGAATCACTTTTGGGGGCCAAAGCAGCTACGGGCAGCTAAGGGGTCTAGACCTCGGGCTAGCCAGGCCAGAAACCTTATTGTAACATCCAGATATCATTTCAGGAGATGGTAAAGTCACTATACAGAAAATAACACATAATGAAATTAACACATTGTAATGATATGCATAGAATATAAACTTGCTGGTCTGTTTCTAATCTTACTTGAAAATATTATTTGCAATTAAAGATTTTACAGTTCCAGAAGAAAGCAGTGTGGCTTTTAACTTAAAATAAAAAAAAAATTATGTCTATGAATGTTTTGCCTGCATGTGCATCTGTGAACTGCATACATGTCTTGTTCCTCTGGAACTGGAGTTTCAGATGGTTGTGAGTGATCCTGTGGGTGCTGGGAACCAAATCCAGGTCCTCTTCCAGAGTAGAAAATGCTCTTTACTTCTGGGCCACCTCTCTAGCTACTCTTCTGTTTTTCGGTGTTTGTTTATTTTTAAGAAACAGGCACTTGCTTTGTTGTACAGTCTGGCCCTGAACTCCTAGGCCTCCTCCCTCGGCCTTCCAAATAGCCGAGAATTCTGGTGTATGCCTCTGTGTTGCACTCTAAAATAACTTTTAAAAAATCTCTTTATGGTTTTAAACTTTTTATGTGTTCCTCAACAGCCCATTGTGATTAAAGAGCTGGTTCCCAGGGTGCTGGTGCCAGGAGGTGATAGAACCTTTGTAAAGCAGGGCCTCATGGGAGGGCTTTAAGTCTTCTGGGGTGTCCTCAGAAAGGCTGGTAGGTACCAGTTCCTCACTCTTTCTCTCTTTTTTCTTTCTCCTCCTGGATCAGGTTGCTCATGAGCACTTTCACCACTGCTGTCTGTCATGATGGGTCAGACCCAAGAACTAATATTCGGAGCAGGTCTACTTTTGCTTATGGACAGCATAAAGAACAGTCTTCCCTGGAACATCTGTCTGGGAGAAGTTGATGTTCAGCACTGTTTCCTGTTCTGTTTTCGCTTCCTTTGACATACTGCCAACATCCTTCATGATTCTTTGTGTTTCCACCAAACTTTATTTTCTTCACAGTAATTGTATGGATTGGTTCACTGACTTTTCTGTCACAATATTCAGTATTAGCTCAACATCCTTTTGTTCCTTCTGGGAGCTCCTGGACCAATGATGTTTTTAATCCAGTGCTCTGTGTTATCCACCAACATCCTACAATTGTGGAATTTTAGGCCCCAGATTGCTAAAATAGTCTTATGTACCACTGTTTTGTTTTTAGTATCTGCATACATTGCCGAGGGGAAGGCAGAGTATTTCCCATGGATCCTCTGTGTAGTTTCAAGAAGCATTCTTCTACAATGTCCCAGGAAGCCATTACTGATGACTTGGAATTGGCACAGTGAATAAAACCCATGTTAGATTCTCTGCACTCTTAAGTGAATAAAACCTTTCCCTTTGAGAAGTTTAAATGTTATTGATAAGTGACCTTTAATACCCTAAACAGGATTCTAAGTGTCATCTAAGAATTCTCTCTCCCATTCTCGAATGTTTCCATTTTGAAAGCTGCAAATCCCCTTAAGTCTTTAGGGATTTGTTCAAAGAATGAAACACTAGACACACAAGCCCTTATGTGGCTTTCACTTCACATTTTTTAAGCTAAGACTCCAAAACTCAATAAATGCTTTTATTTTAAAGTAAACTTTATTCAAGAACAATAGTTATACAGTATATATAGCTATATAGTATAGAAATCTTGTGAGCTTGATGAATTAGTATAAAATGGACATACCTGTCTTTCCCCCATGAGAAATAAATATCACTTAGCCCCACAAAGTCCCCTATGCCCTTCCAAACTCTACCTTTTTACCTAAGAGCAACCACTGTTCTGACTCTGAATGCCATCGACCAATTCTGATTTCTAAGTTAAAACCTTTATCACAGCATAGTGTTCTAATTATTTTGCTTTTGTTTGGTTGTTAATTTCTTACTATGCCTAATTTATAAGTTAAACTTTGTCACAGTACATATTTGTGGGAAAAAAACAAGGCTTAGTCTGGTGCCCAAAGTGTGAGACATCACCTTTAAGTGTAAGACCAGGGATAAAAGATGGATGAGTGGAGGAGGGTTTCAGTTGTCATCCTTACCAGCACTTAATATTTTTCTATGTGCTTACCATCTTTTGAAAAGAATTTTCTCAAATTCTCCACTCATCTTCATTTTGGTACCTTTTATACCCATGCGTGTTTCTTCATACAGCCTGGATATAATCCTCTTATCATTTCCTTTCTTGAAGATATTTTCTCACACTCTGTGGTTTTTCTTCTCACTTACCATCTAAATTAATGAATCTTCTACTGTTTCAGTCCTTTACAGTTAGAGAGCTTTTATGTTGATGAAGGTACATTCTGTTTCAGAAATTTTATATTCCTCGAGGTCATTAGCTTGTTTTTCCCATTTTTCACATTTTAACATGTAAGATTTTTCATGTAGCACATGAGATTCAAGATTTGATGTCAGAAAGTTTGCACACATGATGTCTCACCAACATGGTTGCCTAAACAAGACCAGAACAAAGACACCCCCAACAGACATGCTAACATAGGAGGGGGAAAGCTTAGAAGCCTAATCAAAAGCTGCAGGGAACTAAAGAAGGCTAAGAGCAGGAGAAACAGTCTTCCCCAGGGAAGGGAACGTGAATTCACACTCCAATACCAAACAGCCAGCCTTAAAAATACATACATACAAAAGGCATTATACAGATTGAGGACACAGTATAATTTATACAGATTGAGGACACAGTATAATTTATACAGATTGAGTACACATTTAGAAATATAAATTTTTACATTAGTACATGTAATAACAACTTTAAAATGCTATGAATTTGAGAAAGCAGAGGGGTGCATGGGAGAAATTATAAGGAGGGAAGAAAAGTAGTAAAACAATGGGATTATGTTATAATCTTGAAATTTTTTTTTAAAAAATACATATAAAGAAAAAAATCACAATATCTGAGAGAGGAAATATCAGCATCTCAACCAATCCTCAATCATTTATTTAAAACACAGCCCTATTTCCAAAGTGCCATCTTTATCAGAAACCATTCATATGTAACACGGTGGTTTGTTTGATTTTTCTATTTACTCAGCCTTGAGACAAGATCTTTATCCATATATCTGGCTTAGCCCTCTGGTGTGTTGGTGTGGTCCCCCCCCCCCTTTTGTTATTGTGTTTCTTAGACAGTCCAACTAAAAGCAACTCAGGAGGAAAATTTTAAGCCTACATGTTGCAGCTCATCATCAAGAGAATTCAGGGTGGGAACTCAAGCAGGAATTTACAGCAGAAGCACAGAATGGCTGCTGACTTACTCACAGGCCCATCTACCTAGCTTTCTTATACAGCCCAGGACCAACTTCCCTGGGAATGACGCTGCCCACAGTGGGCGGGGCTCTCTGACATCAGTTAACAAGATAACCCACCACAGACACACTAACAGGTCACCTGCTATCCCAGGTCGCCTGGACAGTCCCTCAACTAAGAGTCCTTTTCCAGATGCATCTAGGCTGTGTTGACAGGTAAAGTTGACTAGGACATCTAGCTTTTACTATATAGCTCAGGCTAGCCTCAAACTAGTTGTAATCCTCATGACTGCTGTGTACCTGCGTTACAGGTATATGTCATCACACAGGCTCACAAATTCATACATTCATTCAAAAATTTATAGCATGTGTGTTAGTATCTGTCTTGCCATTTTACCTCATTGTCTGTTAGTCTACTTTCATGCTAAAACTCACAGACTTGATCACTGCATGCTGAACTAATATTGAAAAACATACTAATCCCTGGTAACAACAATCCTCCAAAATCGTTCTTTAATATTCTCAAGTTTCTCTTTGGTACTCTATACTTTATATAAGTTTTAGAAGCAAAGTTCCATATACTCCAAAAAGCCCCTGGGATTTTAATGTGGGTTAATGAGAACCCATGGATCACTTTGAGGTAGAATAAACTGTTTCATTAGCAATATGGCCAATTCACCCTGTTTGTAAGGCTCTGGCTTACTATGGTGTCGTAATTGTTTAAGTCTAAAAATATTTAATATGACTTGATAGTAAAGATATGTAAGCCTGTAATTTTCTTTTACAGATTTTACATTACAGATGAAATTTATTTCTCTGGGAGACAGAACTATCCTCACTTCTCCTTCCCTCATGTTTCCAGAGACATTGTCCACTTCAGCTAATATTTCAAATGTACAGACACCAAGCTGTCCACAGTGTCCTTTATGTTAAATATCCTTAAGGTTTGGAATTATAGGCTACTTTTTATCTCTGATATTTGTTATTTGCACTTTCTCTGTCTTGATGAAACTCCATCGTGGCATATGCATTTTATTATCTCTGGCTTTGTTGGCTCTCTATATGATGTGTTTTATCATATATTCAATTTGTTTTCAGTCATATTTTGTTTTTCCCCAGCTTTCTAAACAGCACTGCTTTTTAGCTTTCTTTCAATTATACAAACTTAATGTTCTCTAAACAGATTTCACTTGAGCTTACAAGTATAGATACATTGTGTCTCCACTGTAGTAGGAGGTTTCTGGCCTTGACTTTCGGGCCTAGCCTCAAGGTTTAGGCCCACAGACCCTTAGAGACACAGAGAGACACATACAGATGCTTACAATAGTTTTAGGCTTATCGGCCTAAGGCCCAGGCATATAACTTGCTAGCTCTCTACCCTTCATCTAACCCATGATTCTTCCTGTTTAGCCATTTGGCTCAGTACCTTTCTTTAGAGCAGCATGGTTGTCCTCTGCTTCTTCTGGCTTCTCTCTGGCATTCTGCTCTGTGCTTCCTGTTCTCAGAGTTTTCTTAGTCTGGTAGTCCCACCCACACTTCCTGTCTGCCTTTAGCCAATCAGTGCTTTTTATTAAACCAGTGGGTGGGACAATTATTTACCATGAAACAACATAATTTCCCACATAGTCCATTTTTTCTTTTTAAAACAAAAAGAACTCCAAATCTAATATTCTTTTCCCCCTCTTATCTATAACAACTTATAAACAACACTGTAAATAAACACAAACATCCATAATCCATGTTTTGGGAATGTGGGCATCGTTCTCTAGGCTACTTCCTGCTGAATGGGGATGCTGACAATCTCATGGGAATCCAAAGAAAAATGTAGGATTATGCACAAGTCTTTAGTGGAGTAGTCTGTAAGACTGGGTCATCTCACCCAGTCTCCTTGAAATTGTTCTAGATACAGAGCTCGGGAAACTTCACAGAGGTGTTCTGAAATGCTGAATCATCTGGTCCATCCATTTCCATTGGAGATTTTTCAGGGGGTCTTTGTCTATCAAACTTTATGTTCTTTATCCAGGAAGAAATCCACAGCCTCTCAGTGAAAATAAAAGGAAAACCTCTTCTCCAAAGTAGCATATCTTTGCATTTCAATTTTAAGGTAAACTCATTTACAAAATATATAGGTTGAATTAATCCAACAGTATTTATAATCAACTGTCTTTTAGCAGCTTTTACTATTTCATTTTCAGTCAGGAAGCTTAAAGATAAGACAGTAATATACAGTATCCAGACATTCTTTGTATTTTCCATCTTTACGTGGCTTATTTATTTATTTATTTATTTATTTATTTTACTCTATTTCTTTTTTAAAGGCTTTCTCTACCTTTTCTTTTCTTTCTCTAAGCCTATGTATATATATTTTCAACACGCTCTAAACCACTTATACTTTTTTTTTTTAAAAAAAACTGTCTTTACTGTATATTTATTTCTTAACCTTTTCTGTCTCTGACCACATCTTTGATTGCCTAGGGCGATTGACTCCACCCAGATTCTTCTATTTCTTTCCATTTCTGAACACACCTTTAATCTGCCAAGGTTCAAGGTTGGTAGAATGGGTGGATCTCCCCCCCCCCCCAGCTCCTAGTCTAATTTCATAGAATTTATCTTTTTAGCCCAGGGACTCTTGGAATTTTAGGGTCCATATAATTACCAAGTAAAGCTTTGCCATCTGCTGCTCATTAACTCCATTTAAGTATTAGGCAGCAGGGCCTCTTAAAAAAAAACTCACAACTGTTTTACCTTTACGGCTGAATCAGGAAGCTCCTCTTAAAAAAAACCAAGTCTCAGTTTGCCTCCAGCACACAGAGCTGATCCAAGAAAACACCACCACCAGAAAGCCATCTTTGATTCTGTTCCCTTTTTGTCCTTATGAACAGAAACCTTAAATACATCATTTACAATGTTTTGCTTACATCTAGGTTCCTGTGAGACTTCAGGAACAAGCCATTTTACACCTTAAGCTGCACTCCAAAAGCCCATCATTGTAGCTCAAGCCCATGTGCCTCACCAGGGAGTCTCTGCACCACAGCTCATGTGGGAGACACAATTCAGAGGCTGCTTTGAGGTCTAGACCATTTTTAAGCTTTCTATGACTTTATTGTGGGTATATATCGTGTATATGCCACACACTGGGCTGCCATTTGTAGTAGGAGATTTCTGGCCTTGACTTTCAGGCCTAGCCTCAAGGGTTAGGCCCACAGACCCACAGAGACACACAGCTGCTTACAATAGTTTTAGGCTGATCGGCCTAAGGTCCAGGCATATAACTTGCTAGCTCTCTACCCTTCATCTAACCCATGATTCCTCCTGTTTAGCTATTTGGCTCAGTACCTTTCTTTAGAGCAGCATGGTTGTCCTCTGCTTCTTCTGGCTTCTCTCTGGCATTCTGCTCTGTGCTTCCTGTTCTCAGAGTTTTCTTAGCCTGGTAGTCCCACCCACACTTCCTGCCTGCCTTTGGCCTATCAGCGCTTTTTATTAAACCAGTGGGTGGGGCGATTATTTACACTGTAACAACATAATCTCCCACATATCCTGAAGGATAAGGCGTCTTCGGAACTTATCAGCTGACACCTGAATTCCACCACACTCCACTATTATTCATTCAAATACATTTTAATTTACACTGTTATTTCTTCCTCAAATCATGGATTATTTAAAATTTGAAAAAAGATATTGCCTAATTTACAAGTTCATAGGGATTTCCTAATATTTTTGCTATTTATTCATAGCTCTGTGATTAGAGACTATAATGTGTCTACTTATAGAAAGCTAAAATTTTAAGATATTGAAAATTACATTACCACCCAGCATATGGTCAATTTTGGTAAATGTTCCATATGCACATGAAATTGTATATTTTAGATATTTGGCATTGTGCCCTAAGTATATTAATAATACATTTTACTTAGTTATTATTAAGAAATAAGTTATAATTATTATTTAGTTACATTTATTACTTGTGTTTTTATCTTTGCGCGTGTGTGTTCATGCATGGTGTGTGAATTTATGTATACAGATGCCACCTGTGGAGATCAGAGGACAACCTCGGGCATAGGCCTTTACTTTCTATTTTGTTTGAGACGAAGCCTCTCATTGTTTATCTATGTGTGCCACACTAACTAGCTGGCCTTCAAGTTTCCAGGGATTCTTCGGTCTCCACCTCCCATTTAACCATAGGAACTCTGGTATTGCCTTGCATGCTGCTGCATCTGGCTTTGAGTTCTGAAGGTGAGTTCTTTACCCGCTGGGCCACCTTCCCAGCTCTGCATGTGCTGCCATCATGGTCTTACTGTTTATGCAGAGCTAGGGACTGAACCCAGAGTTTGTGCATGTTAGGAAAGTGGCCTGCGAGTGGACTATAACCCAGATCTCTCAACAGACTTTAGAAAAATCTATGTATGCTATCAGTTTCTAAGAGAATTATATGAAAATCTCCAACTATGATTGTAAATTTGTCTAGTTTTCTTTATGTATTTTGACATATGTTATTAGTCTATACAAATTAAACATTTCATATATTGGTCTCTTTGTTTTTGTATATCTCTTTGTAATAATATTTCTCAAATATGCACATTGATATTGGGGTCAGGATAATTCTTTGTTGAATGGGAGGTTCTGTACCATGTACTGCAGAGCGTCTAGTAACACCCTTTTTCTCAATAAACTACATGGTAGTAACATCCTCACCCCAAATTGTGAATATCAAAGGTATCTGTAGATTTTGCCAAATGTACACTGTGTTGACACCTGGGGGTGATCACTCCGGGTCACGCACTACTAATTTATAGAAATGCCTTGTCTAGTTCATTTGACAAATAAAGCCACTTCCTGTTTGAATCTGCAACTGTCTTCTATCATTTCACTTCTCAGTGTCTTTTCTCAAGCTCCCTCTGTTGCCTTAGAGTAGTGACTTATATTTATAACCATACACTTGATGATGATGGTACCGAGTTCAACCTGAGTTACAAAGTAAGACTTTCCCCCAAAAGAGAGGAGAAATCTGTTAGCTGTAGAAAGTCTTTTTAATTCAGTTTAACAATCATTTAATATGAAAATTTGTCATTTTTATCTTCAGTGTGATCCTTGATATACATGAATTTCTGGGTGTTGCATGAATTCTAGTTGTATTAAATGAAGCTCAGAGCCAGATATTGGGGAAAAACTGGAATATCAGAGAGAGGAAACAGACCACAGTCAAATCTCACCCAGGTGTCTTCCAGCTTCCTCAGCCTCGCTCCTCGTGGCTTCTACTGCATTAATCTTTCTATGCCTGCCTTAAATACCTTCTTTGCCCAGTTGTTTCACATCCAGGGTAAGTTTAAAGGTGTGAGCTTTGAACTCACCACCAAAAGATCTTTGTCTCTGGGGTTATGGGATTGAAGGTGTAGGTCACTACTCCCGGTCTTTCCCATGCTGGGATTAAAGGCCTGAGTTACCACTCTCTGACCCTCCTGGCTTGACTGTGGGTGGACCTCTTCTCTGATATTCCAGACTGGTTTTATTAAATATATAACATATCACCACATCTGGGTTCCGTGTGGTTATTTCATATTCTATAATATTTTTCTCATTTCTTCCCACTTGGGAGTATGAGTTATTTTTATTAGTTTGAACATCTAATTATTATTACCTTAATAATTATCCTAAAATTCACGACTTTGTTAAAATGTAGTATCTTAAAGCCCTTTGTTAATTCTTCATATCCTAATATAGACCTCTTTATTTCATTCATCATAGTCTCATTGTTTTAAAAAAAATGTCTTATTTTTAATTTGTGTGTGTGTGCGCGCGCCTTAGTGCAGGTTCCCATGAAGACCAGAGACATCAGATTCTCTGGAGTCTGAGTTTTATATATAGGCCCATGCTCTCTGCAAGAGCACAATACACTCTTAATCACTGAGCAATCCTTCAAATTTTGCTTGTTGCAAAAAATTACATATGATTATGGGTTATCATGTGAAATTTAAAAAAATTTAGCCTTTGCTTTTATTTTGTATGTATTAGCATTTTGCCTGCACGCATGTCTATATAGCATGTGTGTATAGTGACCAAGAGGTCTGGGAGAGGGTGTTGGATCCCCTGGGACTGGGCTTGCAGGTTGTGAGTGGCCTTGTGGGTGCTGGGAACTGAACCCGTCCCTCTGTAAGAGCAGCAAGTGCTCTTAACTGCTGAGCCATCCCTTTAGTGCTCCCTACTCCATGTGACATTTTAATTCAATGTATACATCTTATATTTGTTATTAATTCTCCTGTATATGTATTCTCCTGTGTGGGGGTGCATATGGAGGTGTATATGTATGCAAGTGGGGCCAAAAGCTGATATTGAGAAGATTCTTTGATTATTCTGCAACACTCATTAAGACAGGGTCTCTCAACTGAACTTAGACCTCACCTTGACGAGGTGTTGTCAGCTTGCTTTGTGGATCCTGTCTCTACTTTACAAGCACTGGAACTACTGACAAGCCACCAAATTCACCCAGCATTTACATAGGTCTAGGGGTCTAAACTCTGGTCCCTAGCTTGTACAGCAAGTACTTTATTCCCTGGGCCATCTTCCCAGTCCTCCTTAGGAGTCCTTCAAAAATGTTTTAAAGGTTAATTTTATTCACATGTATAGGTGTTTTGTTTGTCTTTATGTCTGTGTACCTAGAGGCCAGAAGAGGGTGTCAGGTGGCTGGGATGTGCCCTGTGGGTGCTGGGAATCCAACCCACGTTTCCTGAAAAAGCAGCCAGTTCTTTTAACTAAGTCATCTCTACAGCCCCCTTCTTATGAATTCCTAATTTTCCTTATATAGCTCAGATAAGTAACCATTGCTAATTAAGATACTTTTTATTTTGATTTTCTGAAATATTTGTTCTCTGAATTGTTCATTTCTCCTGCATCTTCCTGCTTCAATTTAAAAGCACTTTGGTTTTGCCTGACTATCTCTCATTAATGTCTCATTCAGAGTAAATTTTATGTTGATAAGCACTCTGGATTTAAAGTTCTACAGTATTTATTTCTCCTTTATTTGAAAGCTAACATGATTTAGAATTTTAGACTGTTACTTCTTTCTGTTGATAATCAGCACTTTACCTTGTTGTATTTCTGAAAATACTCTAGTTTTGTCCATCTTCTTTATGTTTATTACCTATGTGCTCCAGTGGTTTTATGATAAGATTACTTAACTAAAATTCTCTTTGTATTCATTATAATTGGTATTCGAAATACTTTAAAATCCATGGCTTTATATCTATCCATTTAGACTGTTACAACAAAATACTATAGGCAGGTAGGTTAAACCACAAACATTTATCTTCAGACTTCTGGAGGCTAAAAATCAAGATCAAGGTGCTGCCTAATCCAGCATCTGGTGAGAGTGCTCTTTCTGGTTCACAGATGCCATCTTTTCACTCTTTGATGGAGAGGGGGAAAGGAACTCTGGTTTACTTCTTTATAAAGGTATTATTAATCCCCTCCTAAAAGAGCCACCTCATACCCTAGCACTTCCCAAAGGCCTTGTTGTGTGTCTATTTCTGGAGGAAACTTGCATAAATGTCTATTCATCCCAAATAGGACACCAACAACAGACTAATGATTGCACTCAGTCTGTCTCAGTGAGCTCATTAGTTACAGGAGTATGGATGAAGGCTTATAGATGGGGTGCAGAGGACTCTCCAAGGCAGCTGCATCACTGAGAAGCCTATCTCTGCTTATATAAGCACTCACTGCCTTTTTAAACACGGGAGGTCCTCTGGGGGAGGTTGTGTTGTTTCATTTTAAATAATTGTCCCAACCACTGGTTTAATAAAAAGAGCTGATTGGCCAAAGACAGGCAGGAAGTGTAGGCGGGGCTACCAGACTAAAAACTCTGAGGACAGAATGCCAGATCAGAACACCAGAGGGAATTCCAGAGAGAGGCCCGGAAGAAGCCAAGGACAACTATGATGCCTTAAGAAAAGGTACCGAGCCCCATGGCTGAACAAGAGACATGGGTTAGAATAAGGATAGAGAGCTAGCATGTGATATGCCTGGGCCTGAGGCTGATCAGCCTAAAACTATTGGAAACATCTGTGTGTCTCTGTGGGACTGCGGGACTGGGGGTCTGTGGGTCTGTGGGCCTAGACCTTGAGGTTAGGCCCGAGGGTCTGGGCCAGAAACCTCATACTACAGTCCTCTGTGAATTTTATTAGTTTTGCAGCTTCCTGAGACCTGTAAATTTTGTTTGCTTCCTGAGTCTTTAGGAGCCTCTTCCTAGGAGGGAGTCCTCAATTCAAAGGGAAGCGCTAGAGAAAAGGCTCCATCTTCAAATGCACAGAGAATTATTGTTTCAACATACAAATTGGGGAGGGGGTGCACACACATATTCAACCCATAGGGTATCTTCTATTTTAGAACATTCCTGGTAGCAATACTACTTCTACCATATTCTCTCTCTGTCTCATTACTTGGAACTCCATATTAGACTATACGGAACCATACTTCACAGGTACTTACAAATACTAGCAACAGAATGACATATGAAGTTCCTCAAGTTTCTTTATCTGAGTTCAACTTTTTCTTATGACCATTTAAGCCACTAATTCTTTGGCTGTATTAAACTATTAAACCTGACTTTGTCATCTTTCTTAAATTACAATCTGCTCCCACACTAAAAATTATTTTTTAGGGCTATAGAGATGCCTCAGTGGTTAAGAGCATTGGCTGCTCTTCCAGAGATACCAAATTCAATTCCCAGCAACCAGAGGGTGACTCACTATCTCTAGTGGGATCCAATGTCCTCCTCTGCTGAGCAGAGAGGCATGCAGACAGAAACTCACATACATACATACATACATACATACATACATACATACATATGTCTTAAAATTTATTTTTTGTGTCTGTGTATAGATGTGTAGGTATCTATGTGTGTGCTGTATTATGGAGGCCAAAGGTCAACCTCAGGTATTGTTTCTCAGGAGTCATCCACTTTGTTTTCTGAGATGGCATCTTACAGCAGGACCCAGAGTTCCGTCATTAGGCTTGTCTGGCTGTGAGCTAGCTCCAGAAGTCTTCTGTCTCTGCTTCCTCAGCACTGTAATTACAAGTGCATGGCCACAGCACCCCATTTTTTACAGTGGTGCTGGAGACTGCATTCAGGGCCTAATGCTTATGTGAGGCCCCTTCATCTCAAGCTTTCATAACCTAAAAGAACTGCCACTATTGACCTATTCTTGACTCTGTAATTGGGGTATAACTTGCCTTTCTGCTACCACATGGCATTATCTAGGGTAGATTATCTAGGGTTAGAGAATCCAATATGGCTTTACCCAAATGGCTAGCAACCCAAATGAGGAGATGGTAAGCATTGGGACCTGATCAGGTTTCTATCACTTTGTTTTTTCAGTATTTTATCCATCATCTGGCTTCCTCACTCTGACCAAAAGAAACTTAGGGAGCAAAACATTTCTTGGACTTACACTTCCAGGTCACAGTCCATCACTGAGAGAAAACAGGGGCAAGAACTCAAGCAAGGATTTGAAGCAGAAACCATGGAGGAATGCTGCTTGCTGATTGGATGGAAAGCTTATGCTTAATTAGCTTTCTTATAAGTCCCAGAACCATCTGCTGGGAAACGTTGCCACCCACAGTGGGCTCCCCCCACCCACACACACCAAGTGATAATTAAGACAATCCCCCTCAGATATGCTTACAAGCCAATCTGTTCTTGAAATCCATCAGCTGAGACTCCTTTCTCAGGTAACTGTCTAGGCTGTGCCATGTTGGCAGTTTAAGCTATCCAGGACACCATCTCTCTATACATGCCCCACTCTCAATCCACACCAGCAAAACATTCACAATTCTTGACATGATACTGGGCTTCTAAAAGGGATTAAAAATAATAGGGCTCTGAATGCTGAGACTGGAACTATCAAGACATCATTTCTTTTGCATCCTTCATTCCACATCCCCTCAAGACACCCAAAGTCAGATATCCCAGTGCTCCCCACCCCAAATCCTGCACCAATACTTTATTGTCTTTGAATCTGGCACCATAACTCTTTGCTCTCTATGGCCCTGGGTCTCTAGAAATGGCTGATGCACACCAGCCCTCAACAAATAGCCACTGAATAAATGAAGTAATGGACACTAATATTGATCTAATGCTTTCTTCAGCAACATGCACACTAACATTAGAACAATACTAACAAAATGACAGGCAATTTTGCAGATTCTTTGAGCATCTAATGTCCTCCACATCTTGAAACTCTTTTGTCCAAGTAGCAACTAATTCATTAACCTAGGCATTTTCTTCCTGGATCAGGACAGTGAAGAAGGAAAAGTGGGAATGATCTCAATGAAATAGGTGTTAAGCTCAGATTCAGAATTCCCAAGACCTGCAACAATCCCAGGCAGAACAAGCAGAATCGTCTGTGGCTTTTCCTATGCCCTCAATTATTCTGAGAGCATCCTTCATTTCTCTACTTGCTGGCCTCCGTGCACTTACCTTTCTTACCCATCCCCATTCTGCCTAATGCTGCCTGGTCCCCGATCTCTTCAATTCTAGCCCATGTAGGCTTTAAGGTGCCTTTTGCCCATCTGACACTGCCACCAATGCACACTTGGTGAGGGAATTCTCTCACAGTAGTTTACTATGATCTTCAAGAAGATGTCAATGTATAGAAGTCCATTCTCTTTCATGAAGGGTAAGACCTTGGGATTGATTTGCAGGCATCTAAGAGCTGTTTCGAGGAGCAAAATCATTTGAAATAGACTTAGGCAAGGTCACAAGTACTCTCATCTAACATGGTGACTTAGACCCGCCTTTCCCAGAAAGTAACTGAAAGTTATTTTCAACCCTTGATCTGTTAACAATTAAAGAGCATCCCCCACTCCCACCCATTCTTGCACCAGTTTCAGGGCAGCAAAAAAGACTCCCGAGGGCAAGCATCCCCACTAACACCCCAGTTGGTCCCACCCTGCAATCTACAAATCCCAACTGTCTCATCACCCTGTGACCTCAGCAGCTTCTTGGACACAGAATATGCCATCTCCTATTGGACAAAGACCTCAGATTGGACTAAGAAAGACTCCCTGAGACACAGACAAAAGCCAGAGCAAATTGGAAAAGGATCATCACTCTGAGAGGAAGACAATGCTTGCACTGATTGGAGGAACAGCTGAGTAGACGCCAGTTCAAGAATGCACTCAACGACATAAAGGACAATACGGCACCAGAACCAAGAAATTCTCCAACAGCAAGACCTGAAGATTCCAATGCAGAAGAAGCAGAAGAAAACAACCTTAAAAATAACTTTATGAAGATAAAGAAGCCTTTAAAGAGGAAATTAAAAACTTCCTTAAATAAATAGAGGAAAAGACAAGAAAAACGTAGTCAGAAGTTTCTGTATCCGGCCCAGCCCAGTCCCTCAGCCATTTAGTCCCAAATAATCACAAGCTGTTTGGCCTAGGCTGAGGCTTATTACTTGCTAACTCTTACTCTTAAATCAACCCATGATTCTATTTATGTTTAGCCACGTGGCTTGGAACCTATTTCTTAGCATAACACTCTTTTCTTTCTTCCTCTGTATCTGACTGGCACTTGCCACTCTGTCCTTCTGCTTCCCAGAATTCTCCCAGCCTGGCTAGCTCAGTTGGTAGAACATGGCACTCTTAATCCCATAGTTGTAGGGGAGCCCCATTTTGGGCACCAGAAATTGCACAAATTCTATTTGGTATTATAATAAAAACCCAGAGCCAGATATTTTTAAAAAGCTGTAATATCAGAGAGATAGGGAACAAACCATAGCCAATTTTCACCCAGCCTACTTCACAGGTCAAATGGCTTACATCCTATGTTCATGGGTCCTCAGACTAACTGGTCACACAGGTAGAATGCTTAACTTCTGCCTTCTTCTGCCTTATATTTCTTTCCCCACTCAGCTATTTTACTCCTGGTTCAACTCTACTAGAGCAAAGATTAAAAGTGTGTGCTACCACTATCTGGCTGTTAGGCTTTGAACTCACAGAGATCGAGACAGATCTCTGTCTCCCAAGTGATGGTACTGAAGGCATGGGTCACCACTCCCCAACCTTTATGGCTTGCCTGTAGGTGATTCTGTCCTATGATATTCCAGATTATTTTTATTAAATATGCAATGTATCACCACAACAAAAATTGGAAGAAATCAGTAAATCCTTTAAAGAAAGCCAAGAAAAGAAAGCAATCAAACAGATGAAGGAAACAGTTCAAGATCTGAAAACTGAAATAGAAGCAATAAAGAAGACACAAACTGAGAGAATTCTGGAGATGGAAAATCTGAGTAAATGAACAGGAACCACAGATGTAAACATAACCAACAGAGTGCAAGAGATGAAAGAGAGAATCTCTAGCATGGAAGATACAATAGAGGAAACAGATCCATCAGTCAAAGAAAACTCTTAAAGCCAAAAAAGTCATAACACAAAATGTTCAGGAATTCTGAGACACCATGAAAAGACCAAACCTGAGAATAATAGGAATCGAAGGAGAAGAACACCAGCTCAAAGGCACAGAAAATATAGTCAACAAAATCATAGAAGAAAACTTTCCCAACCTAAAGAAGAAAATGTCTATAAAGATACAAGAAGCTTACAGAACACCAAATAGATTATACCCCCAAAATGTTTGCTTGCCATATAGTAATCAAGCCACTAAACAGACAGAATAAAAAATATTAATAGCTGCAAGGAAAAAGGCCAAGTAACTTAAAAAGGTAGATGCATCAGAATAACAGCAAAGTTTTCAGTGGAGACTATAAAAGCCAGAAGGTCCTGTTCAGATATCACACAGATACTAAGAGACCATGGCTGCCAATCCAGACGACTATACCCAGCAAAACTCTCAATCACCATAGATGGAGTAAACAAAATATTCTATGACAAAAGCAGACTTAAACAACACCTATCCACAAATCCAGCCCTATAGAAAGCACTAGAAGAAAAACTCCAACCTAAGGAAGTTAGATGCACCCACCAAATCATAAACAGAGGAAAATCCCAAAGAAGGGAAACACACACACAACGCCACCAAAAAACCCACAAGAATTAACAATCACTGGTAATTAATATCTCTTAATATCAATAGACTCAATTCCCCTATAAAAAGACACAAGCTAACAGAATGGATATGAAAACAGGATCCATCCTTCTGCTGCATACAATAAATACATCTCAACTTCTAAGACAGACACTACCTCAGAGTAAAGGGTTTGGAAAAGACTTTCCAATCAAATGGACTTAAGAGCAAGCTGGTGTAGCTATCCCAATATCTAACAAAACAGACTTCAAACTAAAATCAATCAAAAGAGATCTAGAAGGTCCTTACATATTCATCTCAGGAAAAATCCATCAAGATGAAATCTCAACCCTGAACATTTATGCCCCAAATAAAAGGGCACCTACATATGTAAAAAAAAAAAAAAAAAAAAAAAATTACTAAAGCTTAAATCACACATCAAACCCCACACTGACAGAGGAAGGCTTCAACACCCCATTCTCACTGATGGATAGGTCTACCAGACAGAAACTCAACGGAGAAATGGGGGATCTAACAGATGTTATGACTCAAATGAACTTATAGACATATACAAAACATTCCACCCAAACACAAAAGGATATATATTCTTCTCAGCACCCATGGAACCTTCTCTAAAATGGACCACATACTTGGTCATAAAGCAAATAATAATAAACACAAAACATTGAAATAACCCCTTGTATCTCATCAGATCACCATGGCCTAAAGTTAGAGTTCAACAATAACACAAACCACAGAGAGCCTACAAACTCATGGAAACTGAACAGCTCTCAATGAACCACCTCTGGGTCAAGGAAGAAGTAAGGAAAGAAATCAAAGACTTCCTAGAATTCAATTAAATGAAGGCACAACATACTCAAACTTATGGACACAATGAAAGCAGTGCTAAGAGGAAAGTTAATAGCACTAGGTACCTACCTAAAGAAGTTAGAGAAAACTCACACAAGAGACTCAACAGCACAGCTGAAGGCTCTAGAACAAAAGCAAACTCACCCAGAAGGAGTAGACGGCAGAAAGTAATCAAACTCAGGGCTGAAGTCAACACAACAGAAACAAAGAGAACAATACAAGGAATTAATAAAACAAAGAGTTGGTTCTTTAAGAAAGATCAACAAGACAGACAAACCCTTATCCAAACGAACCAAAAGGCAGACAGAGTATCCAAATTAACAAGATCAGAAATGAGAAGGAGGGCTTAACAGGCACCAAGGAAACCCAGGGAATCATTAGGTCATACTTCAAAAACCTGTACTCCACAAAATTGGAAACCCAAAAGAAATGGACAATTCTCTGTATAGGTACTACTTACCAAAATTAAATCAAGACCAGATAAACCACTTAAATAGACCTATAGTTCCTAAGGAAATAGGAGCAGTCATTAAAAGTCATCCAACCATAAAAGCCAGGACCAGACAGCTTCAGTGCAGAACCTACCAGCATTTCAGAAAACTAATGCCACCTCAAATTGTTCCACACAGTAGAAACAGAAGGATCACCACCAAAGTCTTTAGGAGGCTACAGTCATCCTGATACCCAGCCATACAAAGACACAACAAAGGAGAATTATGACCAAGCTCCCTGATCAACATTGATGCGAAGATTTTTAATAAAATACTGACAAACTGCATCCAAGGACAAATCAAAAAATCATTTACCATGATCAAGTAGGCTTCATCCCAGAGAGGCAGGAATGGTTAAATGTATAAAAATCTGCCAATATCATCCACCATATAAACAAACTGATAGAAAAAAGATATGATCATTTCATTAGATGCTTTAAAAAAAGCCTTTGGATCTTCATGATAAAGTCTTGGAGAGATCAGGGATACAAGGAAAATGCCTAAACACAATAAAGGCGATATACAGCAGTCCAACAGCCAACATCACTTAAATGGAGAGAAACTCGAAGCCATCCCTCTAAACCAGGAATGAGATTAGGCCGTCCTCTCTCCCCATACCTATTCAATATAGTACTTGAGGTCCTAACTAGAGCAATAAGACACAAAAGGAGATCAAGGGGATGCACATTGGAAAGGAAAAAGTCAAACTATCCCTGTTTGCAGATGATATGATAGTAGACATTAAGCGACCCCCAAAATTCCACCAGGGAAGTCCTAGTGCTGATAATAATAATAATAATAATAATAATAATAATAATAATAATAATAATAATGTAGCAGGATACAAGATTAACTCAAGTAAAGAAAATAATAGCCCTCCTATACACAAATGATAAATAGGCTGAAAAAGAAATCAGAAAAACATCATCTATTATGACAGCTGCAAGCACATCAATTATCTTGGGGTAACTAACCAAACAAGTGACAGACCTGTATGACAAGAAGTTTAAGTCTTTGAAGAAAGAAATTGAAGATGTCAGAAAATGGAAAGATTTTCCATGCTCTGGGACAAGTAGGATCAACATAATAAAAATGGCAATCTTAACAAAAGCAATCTACAGATTCAATGCAATCCTCATCAAAATACCAACACAATTCTTCACAGACCTTGAAAGAACAGTATTCAACTTCTTATGTAAAAATAAAAAACCCAGGATTTCCAAAATAATCCTGTACAATAAAGAAACTTCTAGAGGCATCGCCATCTCCAACTTCAAGCTCCATTATAGAGTTACAGTAATAAAAACAGCTTGGTACTGGCATAAAAACAGACAGGTGGATCAGTGGAATCCAATTGAAGACCCTGAATTAGTCCACACACCTATGAACACCAGGTTTTTGACAAGAAGTCAAAAATATTCGATAAAAACTGAAAATATATCAACAAATAATTCTGGCATGACTGGATGTTGGTATGCAGAAAAATGTAAAGATATCCATATCTAACACCTTACACAAAACTCAAGTCCAAGTGGATCAAAGACCTCAACATAAATCCAGTTACACTTAACCTGACAGAAGATAATATGGGAAATAGCCTTGAACACATCAGTACAGAAGTCCACTTCCTAAATGTACCAGTAGCACAGACACTGAGAGCAACAATTAATAAATGGACATCCTGAAACTGAGAAGCTTCTATAGGCAAAGGACACAGTCAATAAGACAAACTATCAGCCTACAGAATGGGCAAAGATCTTCACCAACTCTACATCTGACAGACAACTGGTGTTTTAAATATATAAAGAATTCAAGAAATTAGACATCAAAATACCAAATAATCCAATTTTAAAATGGATTAGAGATCTAAACAGAGAATGCCCAACAGAAGAATCTCAAATGGCCGGAAAAAAAGTGTTCAGCATGCTTAGCCATCAAGGAAATGCAAATCAAAACAACTCTGAGATACCATCTTATACCTGTCGGAATGTCTAAGATCAGAAACACCGATCACAGCCTGTGCTTGAGGGGATGTGTAGCAAGGGGAACACTCCTCCATTGCCGGTGGGAGTGTAAACTTGTACAGACACTTTGGAAATCAGTATGGCAGTTTCTTAGAAAACTGAGAATCAATCTACCTCATATCCAGCAATATCAGTCTTGGGCATATGCCCCAAAAATGCACATTCATACCACAAGGACATATGCTCAACCATGTTGATAGTAGCAATATTTGTAACATCCAGAATCTGGAAACAACCTAGATGCCCCTCAACTGAAGACTGGATTTTAAAAAAAAAATGTGGTACATTTATACAATGGAGTATTCTGTAGCATTAAAGAAATGACATCTTGAAAATTGCAGGCAAATAGATGAAACTATAAAAAAATCATCCTGAGTGAGGTAACCCAGACCCAGAAAGACAAACATGGTGTGTATTCACTCATAAGTGGATATTAGACATAAAACAAAGGATAACTACAATCCACAACACCAGAGACTGGGTAACAAGGAGGATCCTAAGAGGGGCATCCATGGAACCCCCCCCCCCCCAGGGAAAATAGATAAGATCGTCTGAGTAAATTGGGAGCATGAAGAGGGAGGTAAGAGAAGGTGGGAAGAGAATGTGAGGAAAGGGGATGGTAGAGTCAGGGAGTCAGGGGAGGGCGCAGATGGAGAACAACAAAATGGGTGTCTTGACAGAGGAAGCCATGTGGGTGTTAGGGAGAAACCCAGTGCTAGGGAAATATCCAAGAACCCGCCAAGATGACCCCAGCGAAGACTCCAGGCAATAGTGAAGAGGGGGCCTAAAGTGGCCTTGCCCTGTAGTCAAGTTGACGACCGCCATAATTGTTATCATAGAAGCTTCATTCAGTGGCTAAATGGAAGTAGATCCACAGCTAAGCACTGGGTTGAGCTCAGGCAGTCAAAGAGAGGGAGGAGAGATTATATGAGCAAGGGGGTCAAGGTCATGATGGGGAAACCCACAAGACAGTTGACCTATTGGAAGCTCACTGAGTCTGGATTGACAGCTGGGGAGCCTGCATGGGACCAAACTAGGCCCTTGGAATGTGGATGGTAGTTGTGTGGCTTGAGCAGTTTGTGGGGCCTCTGGCAGTGAGACCAGGACTTATCCCTAGTGCATGAGCTGGCTTTTCGGGGCCCATTCCCTATAGAGGGACCTTGCTCAGTCTTGATACAGGGGGAGGGGCTTGGTCCTGCCTCAACCTGATATCCCAGAGTTTGTTGACTCCCTATGGGAGGCCTTATCCTCTTTGGGGAGTGGAGTGGGGGCAGGATGGGGGGGGTGAGTGAAAGGAAGGGAGGTAAGAGGAACTGTGGTTGGTATGTAAAATAAAACTTTTAAATAAAAATATGTCAAAAATACAAAAAATTATTGAGCAGTTACTGTATGCTCAGCACTGTCTAAATTATATATGTTATATATACTTCTACATATAAATATTATATATTCATTATACTTCACACATAATTTCAGGGAAAATAAAAGATTTGGGCAATTGGAATGGGGAGAAACAGCTGCAACTTTATTGGATGCTAACTGAAGAAGGTGAAGGTAGGGTCAACTCCACAAAAGACATGGATGGATGAGAGACACAGGATTACTGGACTAAATCACGGCTCCAGAGGCGACAGAAGCACTAGCTCGGGGCATTTGGAATACTGAAATTAAAAGGAATCCAAGAGATGGATACTATGACAGTTTTTAAGTGGATTTCCCTCCAAGTTTCAGAAATATAATTAATGTAGCTTAAGAAGTAAACCTAATTTGTTTTTCTTGGTTTTAGATATAGTATCATATAACACAGGTTGGATTGACACTCATTTTGTACCTGAGGCTGGCTTTTAAATTTTTGATTCTCCTGTCTCGGCCTCACAAGTGCTAATTTGGCAAACAGACCAACTTCTGGGACCACACTGACTAAATAAATATATCAGGTTCTTTTTGTAAGATCCCAATGATACCTCTAAAGGGCATGCTATTTATTAAATACTTGAATAGAATATTTCCACAGCAACAGTCCTTTGTATCAAGTGGAGAGACCAGCCAGGCCTTCAGTGAGAACTGCAGGTCAGTGTTTCCTAACCAGGAGGTCTGTAGCCAGCCTGGTACAGAGACAGACAGGCTCTTAGCCAGGTACATCATGACAGTCCTGAAGATTATCCGAAGACAACCCATACGGGGATCCCTTGCCTCTGCGTTACTCAGTTTGGCTTGGTTAAGGCACCAGAGTTGGGCCAATGATACATGCTGAGCAATAAGCCCAGACTCAACTGAAAACAAGAAACCAAACGGTTGGGGAAAATGTCTACCTTCTCAAAAGAACCAAAGACCTGTCAATTGTCCCCTTTCTGCATTGTCTCTAACCACCTAGCTAGCTGTTTTCCTGTTTACAATCCCCAACTTGTACTATCTTTAAAACTTTGCCAAACACCATACTGAACAGCCCTCCTTCCTGCTTTCTACTGTTTTTTCCCGCTGGCATTTATTTAGTACTTATTAGAACCCAGTGTATATATTTAGTAATAATGAGCTATCTGCACTTTCTGCTTCCACATTTTTGCCTCTGACTCACTGCAAGTTACCACTCTGGTTTCTTTCCACGTCTACTCAAACAGTTGCCAAAGGTCACCAATGGCTTCCCAGTCGGCGTAATAAATGGGCCCATGTCCTCCAGCAGACACTTCATTTCTTCTAGAAATTCCTTACTCTGGATCCCATGACACTGAACGTTTTTCTTCTACTTGACCCCTAAACTTTGGGTGACCTGTCTCCAAACTTGGCAATCGCTGCTCTCATTCTGCATGCTCCTAGGTTATGTCCTAGCTTTGCTCACCACTTGTACATTGACATCATTCAAATCTCTACATTCTGCCTTAACCAACAGCCCATTAAATATGACCCACAGTATCTCAACACATCCAAAACTCATTCACGGTCTTATCTGCAAACTTGCCTGTTCTTCACAGACTTCCTAACCTTTCCCAATGATGAAAATATTGTTATTTAATCTAGAAACTAAGGAATCATTTTTCAGTCACCATTCTTCCTACCTATGTCACTCATGAGTCAGCAAGATGTCTGAGACCATGTCTTCCCTCTCCTAGTGAAAGTCTCTCAGGGAGAGTCCTGGCTCCAGCCTTACCTTCAGATCCACCTCTATACTGGTTATCTCAGTCCTCTGTCTAAACCAACTATGATCGTGACTTCCTTCCCTGGCTTCCACACTGATAACTTTTTGCAATTCTCACCTCTACTCATGACCACCCTGAGGCCCCTGGGAGACCAGATTGTTCTGACTTTAGACAGTTAGGGCTTTGGTGGCTTGTCAAGAGATGTGGCTTTGACATAAGGATCTAGGAAACACTCTACAAGCATTTATGATGAGTCTGACATGCTTTCTAGAAGTCAAAAGCACATCATCAGGCCATCATGGCCAAGGCAAAAGACCTAGAACAGTTTTGCAGCTGATAAGAAATGAACGCATAGAAAGATAAGGTGAATCTATAGAAGGGGGATTAAGAGATGCAAAATGGAAATGCACTAGTAAAGAAACAGGCCAAGTGAACAAAGTAAACACCCCACAGAGAAAGTCTACAGACTCTATGCCGTGTCACTGGAAGCTCAGCCCTGGAAGCTGTGTTAAAACAATTCTACAGTGCAAAAAGGGTAGTCTTCCAAACTAGGCCACAGGCCGCAGTCACACCAGTGGACCTTTTTAAAGAAGGTATGTTCCTGGTGATGGAAGAGGCAGCACCCATTCATTCATCAGACAAACTCAGAAAAGAATGGATTATTTTATTTACCTCTCAAAAAGGAGGATGTTATAAAGATTCTCGCTCTCAAAATGTCTTTGAAAGCCGTCAGCTGATTTCCAAATAAAACAACGGTGAATGCGCACATTTGTTCTAGACCTACTGACCTGTATAAAGAAATCACCAGAAGCTGCTGTCCAGCATGTTACCAGAATCCGAAACAAGTGACTTGTCAAGCTAAGTCCTTTCCCCCCCAAACCGTTAGCCCTTGAAGCCTCCACATAGAGAAGCATAGCGGCTATGGGCACTGGACCATAGGTCCGTGTTCAAAACCAGACTGTGTTATCCTGTCGGTGAGGACCGGCCTTGACTCCAGCTCGCCCTAGATGGGTCACACTGCATTGTTAAGGCAGACCTGAGGCCAAAACCTACCGAGGTCGCCAGCCCTTTCCTGCAGCCCAGGGACCAGGCAGAGGGTCCCCTGCACGGCCATCCCCCTGCCTGGGTCGCCTTGGTCCCCCCACTCACCAGAGAGCACCCGCGCGGAAGTGGCCCGTGGGTGGAGGGCAGCCGGAGGGGGGTGGGCACGGGCAGGAGGGAAGAGGGGCAGCCGGGTAGTGATTGGCTGGGCTACGCCAGGCAGCTCCCGGCCAAGAACAAAAGAGAGCAGGCGGCGGGCGTCCCCCGGAGTAGGCGCTCCCACCCGCCGGGTACGGGCTTCGCTGCTGCGGGAGGACGCGCCCACCAGCAGCAGCCCACCGAGCAAGCCCGGCGGCGCGCGCGGTTTCTCCGCGAAAGCCGGGCCGTGCACCTAGGAATTAACCGGCCGGCGCGCGAGGGGAGGGAAGCGGGGCGGGCGAGGGAGGGAGGGGGGTGATGCTGAGCGCGCGAGAGAACAATAATAAGATCGTGTTTGCGGTCGCTGCCCGAGGAGGAATTCGGAGGAGGCGCGAGGCCCGGAGCTCGCACGGAACCCAGAGAGCTCGGCGGGGAGGCGGCGGCGGCGGCATGAGGCTGGCGACGCGGCTCCTGTGAGCTGCACGCGGCCGTAGCGGCGGCAGCGGGACTCGGCGCGGCCGGACGCGTGCTCCCCTCCCCCGCAGCCGGGCGGGGATCTGCGGGGCCTGCGGTCCCCTCGGCGCACACACACAGAGAGAGAGACGCCGCTCGCCTCGGCCGCTGCCTCGTCGGAGCGGCCGCTCGCGCGCCGGACTCGAGGCCCGCGGGGAGCGCGGTGCGGTCCGTCGGCCCGTGCGCGGGAGGGGGACGGCCTCCCGGCATCTTCGCGGCGACCAAGGACGAGCGGCCAGGGCAACGATCGGGATGGCGCGTCCGCGGCCCCGCGAGTACAAAGCGGGAGACCTGGTTTTCGCCAAGATGAAGGGCTACCCGCACTGGCCCGCCCGGGTGAGTACGGCGGCCGCGCGCGCGGGCCCGCCCGCCCACCATTTTCCCTTCATGATGGCGCTCCCGCCCCCTTTCCCCCATCACCTCGGCGCGAGACCGGCACCCGGCCGGCAGCCGCCGCCGCCTGGGCTGAGCCGTGAGCCGCGCTACGCACCGGGCTCCGGGGGGCCGAGGCTCGGGTTCCGGCTTCGCCCTCGCCGGCTCGGCGGCCATCCTGACGCCCACTTTCGAAGGCGGGTCCGGCCGGACAGGCCCGACGTCGCCTTCCTGCCTGGGAAGCGGGCCGGGAGGTGGCGGTGCCGGCTCTCGGACACCCTGGTCCCGGGCAGACGTCGAGGCAGGTAGGAGAGCCGAAAAGGTCGTCCCCCCAGCCGGCGACAGCCCGTGGCGGTCAGTCCTGGGAAGGGGGCTAGTGGTCGTGCAGAAGCCAGCGGGAGCCTCGTGGCAGCAGCATCTTCTAGCTCACTGCATCCTTTACCTTCCAGACTTGTTGAGTTTTTTCCTGAGCGCGATGCCTTCTCATTGTCCATGTGCCTCTCTGGTGTCCCTCGGTCTTAGAAACGGACACTAAATAGGCTGTCACGGGCTAATGAGTTCAAGAAGCTCCTTGTGCCTTTTCACCTCCGTGTTTGTTATAAGTCAGTTTCCGAACCTTATTCTTGGTCTCGAACCACAGCCCACGATAGCTCTCTTCCTAAATAGCAAAGCTGTCTCTGGGTTTTCTCTAGAAAGCATCTGCATTTAATACCTGGCATTCGGTATTTTTATTACACTCCCCGACTGAGGAAGAAGCACTACCGGGTGTGTGCGCGCTTTATATTTTAAAATTAAATCTCTTTTACCTTTAATTTTGTAGTAGTTGGCGATTGACTGCCTGAAATAAATTTAAGGATAGTCAAAGCATTTTTGAGACAATGTTGGTATCCTGGAGGAACAAAATTAGCCAAGGGAAAAGCTAACAAAAATTGGAGTGTGAATTCAAGTGTTGTGCGGTAATGAAGTGAAAATAACAAGACCTAGGGGAACAGACACTCATTCACAAGAGGAAGTGACATCAAGAGGGGCTGGCTGAAATTTAGTGAAGTTGAGGTAATGGATGAGCATAATGATTTTTCTAAACGGTTTTTTTGTTGTTGTTGTTTTTTCTTTTTGGCATGATTTTAAAGGAGAGGACACTGGACTGGGAATTTAGGGGATCTGGTGTGTGGGTTAGGCACTGTTAGGAACTGAACATTTTAACTGCCTGCACACCCATTTCTGAAGCTATAAAATAACCATCTCCAGGTACCTTCTAACACTAAAATCCTCAGGCATCAAGAGGAAAAAGCAGTCTCACGCAGACTCTGTTAGGCTGTGAGAAGTTCTTCATGTATGAACTCCAGGTCCTTAAATAAGGCCAGGTTTTCAAAGTAGAATTACCAGTTGTTTTGTTTTTTGATGCTACAAATACTGTATACTACTTACCGGAGCAAGATGTGTGACTTTAGGAGTCTTTTAGGAAATCCCTGTTTGTACTTGTCAAGTAAGAAATAATACATCTTTGAGGGTATACACCCTCAAAGTGAAAGGTCACAGCCATTCCTTCCAATCCTGTCTTTGGAACGGATCTTTTGATGGTCCAAAAGGAAATGCTCATTTAATGTATTGTGCTCACAGGTTGGCCACCTGTGGTAATTTGGGAAAGAAAAGGGTTATGGAGGTGTTTCTAGCTGTATATGTAGTTTAAAAAAATCCTGGAAGATAAAATTCCAGACTAAGATGAAAAGGAAATGTAAAAGCCCGTTAGGTTTTCAGATTTAACACAGTGCATGGAAGAAAAATCTGTGTGGGCTCACATTCAACTGCAGAAATGGTTCTAAGGCTATAAAAATTACTTTCATTTTGCATTCTAAGGAAAGGTAAAGATTAGGAGAAAAGGTATTCTGAGGTCCAACTCTTGGTCATGCTCGATTACACATGCTCTCACATCAATTTTATGTGGCACCGACCCTCACCTTATACTGACTTACAACATTGTCAGTTGGTATTTAAAAATACTAATTGGAAAGCAAATGTTATTGACATTTTCAATACTTTGATCATATATAAAATGTATTAATGTGGGTTTGCAATATGTGAGGCCCCAAAGAATCACACCTTAGGTGGGAAAAGAAGCTTTGATATTGTAGGAAAGAGCTTTTGAAAAGTCAAAGCTGGTCCACACAGGAATGGAAGGACAGTTCCCTTGTTTATGAGGAAGACGTTTGGGTTAAGAGGACCCAGGGCTTGGGAAAATTGGATTCTGCTCCCTCCTGGCCTTGACCCTTAATGGTCTGGCTATATTTCTGTAATCTTTCTGAATTTCAGTTCAGTAGTCTGTAAAATAATGATAATTCCCACTACATAAAGAGTTTATTAGTCTCCCTTAACTGCTTTCATTTCCCACAGTTCAAAAGTACAGTGCAGTGCTGTACAGTATTTTGGGAGACAGAAAAAGACCATATTCAAATACCTTATTACAATGTATTGTTTTAACTATCCATTAATTGTTAGTCTCTCTACCTAATTTATGAGTTTCACTTTTTCATAGTTATGTGTATTTCAAGAAAGAAAAAAATAAGTGTTTATTGGGTATGGTACTGTTCCCATTTCAAACATCCACTGTGAATTTTGAAACATACCCTGAGAGTAAGGAACTGTTGTACCCCAAAGCAACATGCTTGAATATTCCTACTTTTTCTATTCTAAATTTATAGCTTATATTGTGCCATTATACCATTTTAAGTTAATATCTTCCAGTTTTCAGCTCTTTAGTAGATGTGTTAATTTTCCCAACATTTTACTGTAAAAACTGCAGAGATGTTCAATTATTCAATGAGCATCCATGTCTCTTTCACCTATATTTTTATTGATTATACTGTATTTTATCACATACCTGTCCTTGTATCGATCCTTCTATTCATACAAGTCTATCTTATTTAATATATTTAAAAGTAAGTTAGAGACATTATTATAGTTTACTCTTAGCTAAATATACTTGTCATTAACTAGAGGTTAGTTAATGAATCTTTGTTTTTTCTTTATGTGATAAAATTTATATAGAAGGAAACTTCACTGAATTTGACTAATATATACACAGATAAAGTTTTTTAAAAAAATATCTCCCAAGATACAGTAACTAAGAAATTTCTCTTCCTGGCTAGTTTCTGACATCTTCCCTTCTCGCCTACTGTTTGCCTGTGTTATTTTAACATTAAAGGTAGTTAGATGTTTCTGTGGACTATTGTAAATGGCTCAAGTCCATCTGCATAAAGATTTGCTAGCTTGATGCTAAAAAAAACATGTGTACTAAACAAGGATCTGAACGCTTTTGATTAAGAATCCTGTTGCCAAGATTTCAGCATGCATCCCCTAGTATATGTAAATTTACCTTAAAATTATGGATGCCTCTTATTTTATACTACTGTTATGTACATTATAAAATAAACACAAAAATCCAAAGAGGATGCCATGAGATAAGAATATTTTATGGTTTAAATCTTTTACTGTCGAGATATTAACAGTAATTATTAAATCCACGTTTTTAAACCTTAGTTTTTACAATATTTTTTGGCCTGCTCCTTCTGGGACCCAAATGATAGGTAGCCATAGCGTTTAATCTTCTAGAGAGGTTTTTGTTTTTTTAATATTACATGTGCCAGTTGAGCTACAGGTACACAACAGCTAAGGTGTATGCTATGTTCATTAATATTACCTGTGTAGAACTTTTTAGTCATTTGTCTGTTTGGTGAAAGCTAGTTGAATTAAATATTCCATAATTCTCTCAAATGACTGTAAATCACAGTAGGCCTAAGGTAAGAGCATTAATGACAGTTTTTATATTAAATGATAGTGAAATTGACTTTTTAGATAAAAAAATTCAAAAAGAACATTTTTTTCTTTGTACCCTCTTCCATCACCTTGTGTGTGAGTTTCGAACACTCTGTTACCCAGTACATACAATAGCCTCAAAGCTGTTCTTCAATTCAAGAGCTTTCTTTAAATTAAAAAACTTGATATGATGGACTTCAGTAGTAAATCATATGCTTTGTATGCATGAGGCCCTGAATTTAATCCCTAGTTCCTCTCCCCTCCCCCAGGTTATTTCCAGGCATGTGGGCCCATGCTTTTAGCCCTACTACTCAGGAGGCTAACACAGGAGGATGCCTTGAGTCCAGAAGTTCAAGGCCAGTCTGGGTAACATAATGAGTCCCTCCCATAAAGTTTCAATATATTTTTGTGTGGATTCTCAAACGTTCGTAAGTAATTGATATACTCTCAAAACCTGGCCTTATCTACTGAGATTGGACACAAACCAACTTTGTGGCCTAGCAAACTGTTGTCATAGAACCAAGAAAGAAAAATGATGCTTATGTGTACCAAAAGATCTGTATAAAAGTGTCTGAACAAAGCGACTTACTCATAATATACTAGTAAAAACAGCCAAATTTCCCCTCAAAGGAGAATGAGTAGACAACTCTATCCTGCATTGGTGATATCCACAAAAAAATATAAAATTGAGAGAAAGAAGCCAGAGGAGACCATGTATTGAGTATAAATCTGTTTATATAAGGTTTGGAAACAAGCAAAGCTGAGCAGTGGCGATCAGCATGCAGTGGGAAGAAGCTACAGGTTCCCTTCATCTGTTGCTGTTGGGTTAGCTAGTACTCATGGAGAAGGATTTGTGCACTGCAATGGAGTGGTGTCTTACCTTTTAGAAGCACTTTGGGGGGCAATGTGTGGTAATGCACCCCCTTCCACAACTGATCCTGTAAGCCACATAGATTTGGTCTAACCCCTTTTGGTTTAGTGCTTTGCTTTCCTTATGCTGCTAGAGATTTAGCTTCTGCTAGTGCTCACTGAGCAATGTGAGCCCTGGGTTCCTCCTAGGCACTAGAAGACAGAAAGAATGAAAAATGGATTTCATTTACCACTTTAGAACTCTCCCGTTGGTCTCCTTAGGGCTCTGGCTCCAGCCTCCTTTGTTTGCCTGCACTTGTCTTTCTGTTCCGTTCTTACTGAGTCACTTTTGACCATGTGTGAATCTGTCTCAGCCTCTCTCACTTGATAGAACTTTACTGTCCAGCACTTTACCTTATTCCCCTATAGTGCTTGAAGCGCTGAACTCTTACTGAAATTCTGTTCTGTGTGGGGCACAATGCTGGATACAATTTAAATTTTAGATTAAATTTATAGCATAAATTAATTAACATTAAAAGCATAAATGTAAAGTACTTTTATAATGTTTATTAATGTAAACATTTTGGAACAAATGAGTTTCCTTACCATAGCATTGTCTGAGTGGTGGTGTTCATGTCCTTAGTTGTTTGCCTTTGGCAGTAAAGTATTAGAATATAAGACTTTATTTCTGGAAAGAAGGCCACATATTTTTAGGAATTTAAGGGTTTTTTTTTTGTTTTTTTTTTAAATCTCAACATAAAGTAAGATATCTATAATGTTCACTACCTTGGCATTCATCCAGAGAAATTGTCATCAGGTAGAAAACAGCACAGCCTCTTCCCCAGGGACTGCATTGACCTTGCCAAGAAACAGTTTGTCTCATTTACATAAACAGAGTAAATAGGCAACTTAAATGCTTAATACCAATCTGTGCATCAACTCTCAGTCGTGAAACTTTCTCAACTACAAGTTATTGTTTATGATTTTTTATAAAATGACTGATAGTTTAGAATTTTACACAACTTTATTGGAAATGTCCTTCAGTATTAAAGCAGTATAGGGTAGTAAACAGGAGAGAGTTCTATTGATAATAGTATCCAAAGGTCAGATCAGAACCAGGTCTGTTTGATGTGGTTATTGGTATAGGCCATGGCAACATGCCTTTCTGATCACTTCAAGCCCTGCAACTGAAAACATGGTCTTCAGGTTGAAAACTCACTGGGGAAATCAGTAGAGGAAATTACAAGAATATAAAAATGAGGCTTGGCAGTGGTGGTTGCAGGACTTTAATCCCAGCACTCAGTAAGCAGAAGCAGGCTGGTCTGTGTAAGTTGTACAGCAGGGCTACGTAGAAAAACCTTGCCTCAAAAGACAAACCCAACAAAGAATACAAAAATAATTTAGGTTGGTTTAGTTTGTGAATTCAGTTATTTTAAACATGGCTTAATTTTCTGTGCCTTTTAACTTTTACTTTCCAATTAGTCGTCATTTATGTATGTATGCATGTTTTTATCTATCTATTTGTTTATTTATTTATTTGAGACATGGTTTCTCTGTCACAGTCCAGGCTGTTCTAGAACTCTCTTTGTAGACCAGGCTGGCCTCAAACTCGAGAGATCCACCTGCCTTTGCCTCCTGAGTGCTGGGATTAAAGGTGTGCACCACTACTGAGAGGCCTGTATTTTATAAACACCAACAAAATTTTAAGCACCAATGGTCCTGCATTATAGGTAAAGTCTTAGAAAGTACTCTTGAAAGTTACTAATGGTGTTTTAATCTAACACAGTTGACTTAATACTATAAATTTGGACCATTATTAACATGTTAAAGAAGAAAATAAATTGAATTTCCTGTTGTAAATACTAATTTCTCCTGTGTAAAAAGTTGTATTATGTGAACAATATTCATTATAGAAAGATTAATATCACTGTACCTAATTATAACCAATTTGAATATATACTTGTATGGTTATAAATTATAATAGTTCCTGTTATACAAGATAAGTTATTACAATTTATAACTATAGCAAAAGATTCAGAAACATTTTTGCTGGATTATTAGTTAATTTCTTTTATTGTCTCCATAAATTTATATTTTTGGATTATGGGACATGATTGCATTTTAGAGCTTTAGATTTATATTACTAGACTTGCTTTAACAGACTTTTGGCTCCCACATGTTTACTAGCTAAGAAAAAGAATACTCATTTTTCTTTCTAGTCATTAAAAGTAAGTGACTTGACATTTAAAGAGTGTCTAGTATGCACAAGGCTCTAGGTTCTATCTTAAGTACTGATAAATACATAAATCTGTCAGCTTAAATGCACTCATTTACCTAAATTAAGTTATTTAACTAATAGTTATCTCCGAGAGTGCATATGTTACATATATACGCTGATCATATGGTAAGGTAAATATAATAAATACTTTTTACTCTCAAGACTTTAGCTTAAGAAATACCTTATTTTTTCTTCTTCTTTTAAAATAATTAAATATTTCCAAGGCTTATCTCAAATCCATTTTGAAATAATGAATATCCTTAAACTTCTGATCTTTCAGTTCATACCCTCTGAGTGCTAGGATTATGGATATTTATTACCATTCTAAGTGTTAGGAATCAAACCCAGGGCTTCGGGATTCCTAAGCACTCTACCATCTGTCTTAATCCCTGGCCATTAAGAATGCCTCAAGAATGTATCAAGTATGACATTAGATTAAAGGACTGAAGAAACATTTGACAATATGCAAGAAAGTCAGATAGATAGATAGATAGATAGATAGATAGATAGATAGATAGATAGATAGATAGATAGATAGATAATAGATAGATCCTACATCTATGGAGCTGACAACCTTAAATCAAAGAACATTAGAGTGGTTTATATTATATATCTCTAGTCTATCTCTTTAAAAGCCCTTTAGTTCAAGGGAATATAAAAATAAATAAGGCAGTAGTTATGCATTTAGAGAAGTCAGAGAACTAATAAAATCAATTGTAAGTTAATTGCACAGTATTATTAACTTCTGTGAAGGATTTAAAATCTGTATGTATAAAGGAGAACAGATACTCTCCAAACATCAGGAGGTGTAATTACGAGTTTCGAGTTTGCCGGAACCTACAAGTTAAGCTGCAAGACTCACAACTAGCCAGTGTGGATTCTACCAATTCACTGTATTTCTGATCCTGAGAACATTTTCCTGAATTTCTCTGCAATCTGTATTGTATTTTTTTTCAACTTAATTAAAATAGAGTTAGCAAATGATTTTTTTTTTCCTATCTCTTCCATGCCCAAATAAGAATTGGTTGCAGTTAGTCTGGTAAATAACTGTGGTTACAGAGAGGCACATGGAGGGAGGGGAAAGGAAAGGAAAAGAAAAGAAAGATAAATTCAGACCTACAGAATGACATCTTTCAGATACTGAGGAAGCCTGTGATATACAGAAGGAAGTAGACTGGGCTCTAAGAGACAAGCCTTTTATTTACCACTGTTCAAGTCTTTCAGGGTGGGCATATCTTTAAGTAAGATGAATGACTGCTCAAATGTTTTTCCTAAGGATTCACTACTAAAATATGCATAAAAGAAATACTAAGTGACTATTCAGGTACCTCCAAAAGCACCCAATGCTAACTACATAATGCAAGCAACCTAGTTAAAACCTCAGTAAATGCTTGTATGGCTTGTTTTTCAACAGTTTCCTTATAATTTTATAATAACTATTTTTGGCACTAGCTTCTGGGAATTGTGGGGACTTCCCATTGTAAGATTCCCAAGTGTAATGAACCATTTCTAGAGATTCCACATAGTCTCAGAATTTGGGGGACAAGATAAGTGACCATGTTGATGCATGAACGGGTCAGTGAATAAAAAAAAATCAACCTTCATATTTGCTCACTGGGGCTCAAGCTTCATGAAAATTCTAATAATAGTTCAAGGCTACCCAGAAGTGGAGATGTCCAGTTTCCACAGAATGGTACAGTCAGTGGTAGCAGCAATGCTTCTTGTATGGGCAGTAGAAAACTCTTGATAACACAGTAGTAAGTTTCTAATGCAAAATATGCTTAAGATTAAAATTGTTAAAAGATTGGTTCAGTAGCAGTTAGCACATATAAAAATAAGTTTCACAGAAGATTGAAGAAAATTATGTAGGCAGGAATGTCAAAAAATAACTCAGCTTTAAAACTCCTTTTTTGATTCTGAAGTAGAAACTTTTGTACTAATGACATCTTAAATTTTAGAGGAAATGCATATCTAGAGGGAACAGTATTAGAAATTCTCGGAGAGTTTTTTTTGATTTACATATTGAATGGATTGCAAATGAATTTTCTCTCTACCTGTCTTTGATTTTCAGTATGAGACCAGCTGTTTTCAAAATATAACTTTCTACTTCATTGGACTGATTGGAAGAGTAACTCACTGGTTTTGAAGATTTAGACTCTGAAAAATGAGTACTGTTGATTCACTTGGTAGCTTTCATTTTGTTTGCTTTTTGCTATACTCAACAGTAAACAAATAAATACTAATTTCCAGCAAAAACACTAGAATTTTTTAAACCAAACCACAGTTCTTATATGTGATGCAGCCTGATAGTTTTATATTTAATTTGATGTAAAATTGGGTTGACCATCAGTAAATCAGTTTTTACTGATTTAAAAGCATTGTTTTGGTCTGTTAGACCAAAGGCAGTTAACCTATTGTATATTATACGTGTTTACATGGAATAATTGTTGGGTTTTGTAATAAATATGATTTACTTACATTCCTGAACTTTGTACTTTGATACAGCTACAGTTTTACATAAGGTTGTGTGAATATAATTAATGAAAGTGATGCTCCATTAGAAACTTTAATCATCCAGGCCTGTAGAATCTTTGTTTTCAAAAAGCTTTAAAATACAAGCCAAGGGGCTGGAGAGATGGCTCAGCAGTCTACCAGAGGTCCTGAATTCAATTCTCAACAAACACATGGTGGCTTGTGAGATCTGGTGCCCTCTCCTGGAGTGCAGGCAGAATACTGCATTCATGATAAATAAATCTTAAAAAAAAAAAAAAAAAAATACAAGCTGAAACTTTTCTATGTTCACCATCCTTTTATTTTTTTATTTCTTTAACTGTAACATATCTTATAACTATCTTGAAACTATTATAATCTCATGTACATAAACACCATGAATTTTCTAATTGCATATTTATTTATAGTCTGACTATATTATGTTCCCTGGCTGATATTGAGGCTCTGGAGTTTGCTTGGGATTACAATGCTAAACTGTTCAAGAGTCAGACCCTCTGTTACTAAGGACAAGAACTGTATGTTCACAAAACTATCATGTCTACAAGACAAGTTTGTGGAATACAGACTGGAAGGAAAGAACCCACTCCCAGAAGTTACCATCTTAGCTCCATAAACACTAGAGTACTCACATGAAACAGGGAAAGTGAGAGGGGAAACAAGGAGAAATTTTGAAGCATTTGTATAATATTTGTGTGTCATAATTAGCACAGAAGCCCTACATATAAGTATTCGTATCCCTCCTTTACAGGTGAGAAATCTGAAGTGTAGACTGAAAGCCTATCTCCAGCTCCTATTGTAAGCTGGCTAGTAAATTGTATGCTTTACCTCTGGCCATGCAAGCTTGTTCATCTTTTTAGTCAACAGCTATTTATTGAGTGCCTGTACTCTAGGCCCTGGTCTAGAGGCGGGGCTTATACATCTGGAATCTGGCAACAACCCTGCCTTCAGGTGTTAAGTAGCTGAGGAGAGATGGTATGTGCTTACAGGTGTGTGGAGTGCAGAGATGCTTCTGTGTTACATAGAATATTCAGAGAAAACCCCTTTAATAAAATGGCATTAAATAAAGCCCCTAGAGAGAAATCACTAAATCCTGAATAAGCCTACTTTTACATTTTTCTCTGTTGCTTCTTCCTGTCCTGCAGGCAGTACTAAAAGATAAAATGCTAAAACTTTCTGAAACGTACAATTTAAGATGACTTCCAATGTTGTTATTTTGGAGATGAGAAAATTTAAATATATTAATTTAGGCAACCAACTAAGTTGCCTAGAATTACAATCAGTAGAAAGTGCTTCACTAAAATCTGTGTTCTTTATTCACTTGTGTAAAATAACAGAAGTGAAAGTAAATAAAGAAATCACTCCGGTTTTGACAATTAGAAATCATGACTTGGGCTGGAGAGATGACTGAATGGTTAAGAATGCTTTGGGGGGTGTCAAGATCATAATGGGGAAACCCCCAGACACAGCTGACCTGAGCTATTGGGAGCTCAAGGACTCTAGACTAACAGCTGGGGAGTGTGCATGGGACCAAACTAGGCCCTCGGAATGTGGTTGGCAAGTATGACTGTTGTGGGGCCCCTAGAATGGAACCAGGACTTATCCCTAGTGCATGAACTGACTTTTGGAGCTCATTCCCTATAGAGGGACCTTTCTCAGCCTTGATGGGGGGGGGGGGGGGCTTGGTCCTGCCTCAACTGGATATCCCAGAGTTTGTTAACTCCCTATGGGAGGTCTTATCCTCTTTAAGGAGTGGGTAGGAATAAGGGGAGCAGGCAAAGGGGAGGGAGGGGGAATTGTAGTTGGTATATAAGATGAATTATATATATGTGTACACACACACACACACACACACACACACACACACACACACACACATATGCTTGCTTTTCTAGAGGACTCCCAGTACCTGTACTAAGAAGCTTCTGGCCCAGCCTAGCCCTGAGGTTCAGACCTGCATCACAGAAACACACAGAAGCTTATATTAATTACATGCTGTTTGGCCTGTGGTTCAGGCTTATTGCTAGCTGAGTTCCTTTACATCTTCCTCTCTCATCCTCTCATGGGCAGCTCACAGCTTCTGTCTCTGACTCTGCCCTTCTTCCATTTTAACTGTGCTTGGATTTCCTGCCTGCCTATAAGCTGACTTGCCATAAGCCAAACAGTTCTTTTATTATCCAATGATAATTCTCAGCATTCAGAAAGACATCCTGCATTAAGTACCCATATTGGCTGGGTTATAACTGCCTGTAGCTTCAGCTCTAGGAGATCTGACATTTGCTTCTGGCCTTCTTAGCAACACACACACACACACACACACCCTGCTGGCACACAACACATACACACATATTATCTGAAATACAATTTTAAATATCATGAATCATTTAATTAGGAAAATTAAAAGTTTATGAAAAAAAGATAATTTAGACTTGGAGTGAACTATTTATATGCTTGTTGTAATTATAGTTTTTTTTTTAAGTTATGGTATAACACACAGGATTTTGCTATTATTAGACCTGTATCCCAGGTTGCAAAGAAAAAGACCACCATTCCAATTGAAGTGTCTCGACAGGGCAAAACTTGACTCATAATCAAAACCATGTGCAGCTCACAGAAGCAGAAGAGAAAGGGGGTAATGGCAAGCAGGGCACTGGATTCTATTCTAATGCAGGTGGTGACTGTGTCTTTTCCCCATTGGCTAGCATCCAAGATTGGCTGGGTTTTAAAGAATCCACATAAAGAAATGAGGAAAAGCAGGCTGAGGTATGTCACTTTATTTAAGTTCTGAGAATGCAGGATGGCCTTTGTGCAAACAAAGGTTTTACCTAGTGGGAGTGATTTTCAAATGTGCATTTAAGTCTTACCAGGTGAGGGAGATAACAAGACTTGGGTATCTTGTCCAAAACGCAAGTTTTACAGTGTTTGATAGAAAGTTTACTATTTGAAGTTTCCTATACTACATAGCTCAGATAGGTCTATCAGCTCCTTTAATAGAGCATATACCAGCTTAATGACTGTATGCTCAAGTGTACAGTTTAGTAATGGAAGATTGCCTCTGTCTATCTCTACAACTTTTCCTCCTGTAAAACTGAATCTCTATGTTCATTAAACAGTAACTCTCTGTTTCCTGCCTGATAACCCCTGGCAAATACTGTTCTACATTCTGTCTCTATGTATGCGATTTGTCTAGGCATCTCACATAAGTAGAATTAAAATTATATATGTTTTCATGACTGGCTCTTTTTTCTTAGCATAATATCTTCAAGATTCATCCATGTTGTGTCTTAGCATAATATCTTCAAGATTCATCCATGTTGTGTCAGAATTTTCTTTTCTTTCAAAAAACAAATAACATTCTTTTGTGTGAGTGAAGGACTGGAAGCCTAGAAGAGGGCCTGATTCTAGTGATGTCCAGTAGGATAGATATGGCCACTTACTCTTCAAAAACCAAACAGATATGGTTATGATGAAGTACATCTTACACTGCTGTGATAAAACACCCTGACCAAAAGCAAGTTGAGAAGGAAAGGCTTTATTTGGTTAGCTCATTGACTGTATGGGCACGTGCACACACACACACACACACACACACACACACACACACACACACACACACACACACTTTATTAGCAATTGTATCACTACATTAAAAGCAACATTAGTTTCCTAACCAATACTAATAATTGTGTGATCTTAAAATTATAGCATACTTTTATAATTTCTTCCTTCTGCTTACTTTCCCTTTCAAGAGCATATACCCGTCAAAATGGTTTTTATTTTGTTTTGAAAGACAACAAAACTACCTTTATATTTTGCCCTTAAAAAGAGATACTTTACAGAAGGATGTATTAAATCCTTAGAGTGTTATTATTACTACTGTAGGTTAGATTTTTGAGGCATTTGACAGAGTATAAAAACTTGTGCACTGATTCAGTGATTTTTGCCATTTGTCAAGTATCATTTAGTGTGTATGTCCCTCTTTTCAGAAGTGTTCATTCCTAAATTTTAAATTAGAGAACCTCTCTCATTGGTCTTTGTATTATTTCTTCCTTTCCCACAGGCTTTGTGTTCTTTTGTGTTATTCTTTATCTTCTTCATCCAATCCATTCTTTTTGGCATCTTACCCACATTTGTGCTCCTTAAAATGTTTTTCTTTTTCCCCTCAATGAAGAATGTTAGCAGTGATAACATAAAATAAGAAAAGCCAATGTGGAGTCTATAAACACCCAAACAACTTGTAGAATCAGTGCTACAGAAAATAAATTAGTCAAACAGAAGTCAGATTTTGAGGGTAATTGCCAAAACATAAATAAGTTATTAGAGAGAAAATGGTAATTAATTAATGAAGTTTACTGTGGGAAAGTCAACTTTCTGAAACACGAATTGGAGAAGACAGCAGATAATCAACATTATCAGGACAAAGCTCTGGACTTATTTCAAAAGAAAGATGTGAGTTTAGAAGTAGGTAACATTTTAACATATTTTGCAAACATGTTGTTAAAGTCTTAGACTTACAATTCTGAATATTTCTAATCAATAAACTGTGTTGGGATTTTGGATTTATTTGGATTTAAGTTCTATCTGTAGGTTAATCTAGTAAGAATGACATAATAGTAAGGTTTCTTATTCATAAACATAGTTTACTCCTTTATGTCTGTAAATGTCTTTATAATTTTCTGCAAATCTAATTTTTGCTGATATTATGTATTTCAATTGTTTTATTTTTGTTTCTATTCTTTAAATGCATGTAATAATGTCCAAGGCAAAACATTTCTGAGCAATAATAAGATGATGAAACTTTGTAGTATAGCAAAACATAAAAGTGAGTCCAGAAACTGTTCACAGACAATGAAATGCACAGTAGGTGACAAGTGTGGGATTACAGATAGCTGTTCTAAAGTAGTACTGTCATGCTTAGTCGGTCCTGTGCATTGGATTAGGCTGTTTTGGTTTTGCTCACCGTTTTTAGAGGTTTAAGTCCATAGTCATCTGGTTTTATTCCTTTATGTCTGAAGGAAGCAGAACACCATAGTAGAAAGGGCATGACAGAACAGAACTCTACTTCTTTGTCGCCAGAAAGTGGGGCAGGACGGGGGGTAACTGTTGCTAAAATTCTAATTGGTCTTCTGATAAAAACCAGGAGCTAGATTTTGAGGTAAATGCTAGAAGATCAGAGAATTAGAGGAACAAGCCACCGGAAAAACTTCTCACCACTATTGAATCCTCAGGCCAAAAGGGGTAGATCCTATCTCCAAGAATCTTCAGACTGATGCCTCTGAGTCCTCAGCCAAAATGGAAAGGAAGGGAAGAGAAGGGGAACCCCAAACTCCTGTCTGCTCCTACATTATAATCCTTTCTCTGCCCAGCCATGTCATTTCTTGTCTCAACCTTCCTAGTGATGGCATTAAAGGCTTGTGTGCTTCCCAGGTACTGGGAACAGCAGCATGGGATTGCAAGTGCTGGAATTAAAGGTATGTGCCAACACTGCCTAGCTCCATTTCTCTTTTGGACTGAATTTATCTCGAGTAGTTCAGGCTAGCCTTGAACTCACAGAGAGCAGGTGGATCTATGTCTCCCAAGTGCTAAGATTAAAGGTGTGCCACCACTGCCTGACCTCTATCTCTGTAGCTGGCTCTGTCCTCTTATCTTAAGCAATCTTTATTTGTTTAGTTTATTAACAATATGTTACCACATGTAACAGGGTAGCAGGAGCCAAGTTATATCCTTCAAAGACATGCCTCCAGTTACCCACTTTCTCTAGCTAGCCCTCACCTTCTGCAATTTCATTACCTCCTAATAGTCAATTGGTTGGTCAAAACCTAAGAATCTAATCATCTCTGAAAGTGCCTTCACAAGCATACCCAGAGAAGTGCTTTACCCATTTCCTAGGCATATCTAATCCTAATCAAGTTGACAGTCAAGATTAGTATTATATCAGATATCCAGATGACTTAACTGTCAAGGCATCTATGTAAAAATAAATCTATTTTTATACCATATATAAATATCAAAGTGTGAAGATATTTGTCTGGTGTATGAGAACATCATTATGTCCCAAGAGCAGAGAAGAATTTTGTGACAAGAACACAGAGAGGAACTGTTTAAAAAAAAAAAAAAAAAGATTAGTAAATTTGAGCTCATTAAAATTAACTTTAAAAAATTCCCATAATGAAGTTGCAAAGGTAAACCACAGAGCTTAAAGGATGCTTACAACACATAGAACCTATATAGCTTTAGTGTATGTAATAAATCAAGTAGACAAAGACAGGCAGCTTAATAGAAAAATGAACAAAACTGCACAAATAGCCATTTCATTGAAGAAATACATAATGCCTATAAGAACAGTGCTCACAGAAATGCAAACTGTATGAGAAGGCCACTAATAAAGAAATTTGTAAGTATTATATATTGCTGATGGTGTGACTCAAAAGAGATTCTTTAATAGGACAGATGGATTATATAAGGGTCTAGCACTTTGGAATACGATTTATATTGTGAAATTGAGTGTTATATGCATTCTGATTCAGCATCTATAGTTTCCATAGCACATATCCCCACCTCTAGAAGACTAAGAATATAGCATATACATATATATATATTATATATATATATGGGATTTATTAGAGTGGCTCACAGGCTGTAGTCCAAGTATTCAATAATGGGTGTTCTCCAATAGGCCAAGGATCCAGAAGTTGTTCTATCTATGAGACGGGAGGTATCAGCAGTCCCAGTCTGGTGCTAGAGTCCCCCGAGGAACCATAGAGAGCTACTGCTCTGCTGTCTATTTTGGAATCCCAAAGAAGTAGGTTCTAATACTAGTAAAGAAATGACTCACTAGTAGGGTAGATGAATTTGCCAGTGAGTGAAGACAACCAGGCAAAAACCTTCTTCTATGTTCTTTTATGTGGGCTGCCACCAAAAGGTATGGTCCAGAGGTCTGGACCTGCAGTTCAGCAGCCACTTAGCCCCAAATAATCATACAAAGGCTTATTGCAGCTCATTCAACTTAACCCATTTTCATTAATCTGTGTTTTTTTACATCTTGCTTCCTAAGGAAGCAACTTATAAAGTCTCTGTCTGACTCTGACTTTCTTCCCCTTTATCTGTGCTTGAATTCCCCACCTGCCTATAAGCTGGCTTGCTATAGGCCAAAAACAGTTCGTTTATTATCCAATGGTAATTCACAGAGTATGGAAAGACATCACTAATGCTAGGGATTAAATATTCAACAGTATGGAAAATGTTTTGTTCTTGTGACAAGTTTAGTTTACAAAGGACTTTTAGGTAAGCCAGTAAGCAAAATCACATGTGATGTAACTGTGAGAGAACAGGAGATGAAGCAAGCTTAAGAGGGTGTTTATGCTGTAATGATGAAAAGATGAGAAGAGGGTATATGTGTCTGCATGATCGAGGAAGACCAATCTGAAAATGCCAATGTTTCAGAAGATTATATTGTTCAGTTGGAGAAGCCCATACAGCTCCCTGAAGGGAAAGCAGCAATGAGATTAGAATAGCCAAGAAAAAACAAGTTGTTGAGGGAGGCTTGTGCTGATTTCCCTTTTGGTGAAGAGACACAGGAGATGAATTCTGCAAAGTAGACAAGCCTAGTTATGTAGATCTTAGATTTTTATAACCTACGTAGAATATTTACAGTGGTGAAAAGAACTGAAGCTAGGTGTGCAGTTGTGTAGGGTAAGGATTGGGATTGTTGGATGAAAGGGCCTTTTAGGAAACATGTAAAAATTTGGGCCTTAGATGATTAACAAGGAGAGAACAGTAGACTTGGAAAGAAGTGGCTAGTTTGGTAATGTCTCTTAGCAATATAATTGGAAGAAGTTGGTGATGACCAAGGTGTAATGACTTTAAAGAAAATTAAATCAACAGAATCTTGCCAGTTTTGGGTAAGAAACACCTGAGTAGATGGTGATTCCATTTACTTAGGCAATGATCAGCAGGTTAAGCCATAAGATCTAATTTTTTATATGTAATCTTAGACTCAGAAATATCTGGCATTTGGGTATTTACAAAAGGAGATTCATCAATTAATAGCTGACATTTAAAGCCATAAAGATCACTATAGAGTAAGTGAAAATGCAGGTGACTCAGGAGAAGAGGTAGCTGGTGAGATGTTTGTGTGAGTGTGTGTGTTGGGGGTCGGGTGGAATTGGTCCTGGAACTCAAAAGAAGAAAATGTCTCCAAAGGTAGACTCTATTAGGAGCTCTATGTGTTATGGAAATAATAAATGTGGGGTAAGATATGGCAGTGAATAATTTTTAAAATCTATAGAGATGAAGAAATGATATGAATAGGCAATTTGCTGAAGGGCAAATTATAACAGTCAATAAAGCAACGAAAAGATGTTTAACCTCACCTATCAGTCAGAAAATACAAATTAAAAGAGAAGTAACCCCCAAATGCTATCAAAGATGGGGAAGGAGTTCCTTTTATATCTTGGTGGAAGCAGGAGCTACTACAGCCCTTTTGAAAAGTTTGCTAATAGCTATTAAAATGAAAAATAGATCTAATCTATGACCCAACAAAATTCTAGCAATCTATTTCATTGAGATTGAAGCACATGTAGGACAGAGAAGCAAGCCATATGTCTCTCTCCAAGGGAAAGGTGAATGTTTTATAATCACTGGATTATTAGTTATTAAACAAGTTAATTGGATCTGTGCCGCTTGATCTTTGCCAGTTTCAGGGATTTTCATAATGGAGAGAAAAATAAAATTTCTTTTGTGTCTGAGAAATGCCACAGACATCATTCTTTTCCACCGAAAAAACGGGCACCACTGACTAAACATATTCTTATGAGAATACGCAAGTCTAGGGCAAGATGGGAAGGTAACCCTGTCTCTAAAAAGAAAAGAAAAGGATATTCATGATCAAACAGCTTCTGTGACATGTCCATTTATGTAATACGATGCACATATGCAATCTTAAGGGATAATTAATTTTAAAAATAAAGTGTGGTTGGTAAGTACTCACTCCTATAGGGGATTGTCTTATTTCATGGTAAATAATTGTCCCACCCACTGGTTTAATAAAAAGTGCTGATTGGCCAAAGGCAGGCAGGAAGTGTGGGTGGGGCTACCAGACTAAGAAAACTCTTGAGAGCAGGACACACAGGTCAGAACGCTAGAGAGAAGCCAGAAGAAGCAGAAGGACAACTATGCTGCTCTAAGAAAAGGTACGGAGCCCCACGGCTGAACAAGATAAGAGACATGGGTTAGATAAAGGGTAGAGAGCTAGCAAGTGATATGCCTGTGCCTTACTTAGACCTATCAACCTAAAAACTAATGAAAGCATCTGTGTGTCTCTGTGGGACTGTGGGACTGTGGGTCTGTGAGTCCTAAATCTTGAGGTTAGGCCCGAAAAGTCGGGCCAGAAACCTTCTACTACACACTCCCTTTTTATTAACCTTTCAGTGTTGGTTGGTTCTGATGGAAAAATCCTTATTGGTTGAGTTTCAATTCATATCTTACTTGTGAGAAATATACAGAACTGTTATTATTTTATGCTTTTCTAATGTTTATTCCCATGTTCATTTTGTTACTTCTTTCCATTTTAGCCATCAACTTTATTTTGGGTACAAATTAAATATGAGACTAATGATGAACATTGGGACAGTTTAATAGTTAAATCTACAAAAAGCTAGCAGTGCTCAATTGAGTGTGAATTGTGGACACAGTTACCTGATGTTCTCTATTGGTAAACATTAGTAGACAAAGAGGTTTGCATACTGTTAATGTCAATTTTTAATTTTAGAAGGATATCACATACAAACTGTCAGCTTGTTGGGTGTTTGTGTTTTTGCTGTTCATAAAATGTTGTATGTAATCTGGTTAGTTTTCTCTGATGTCTTGTCTTCAAGCTTAACTTGTTGTTAAGCTAGAATTTAACTGATACTACTTCTTTGGTTTTCATGCTTCTCTGTGAAGTTGTTTTGTCTCTACGTGCCTCTATCTGCCTCCTTGGGTGAGCTCTGCTAATGAAAAGTCCTGACATCAGTTCTAGTTAAGCACACACAAGTCAGCAACAGTGAATTCTGAGTAAGGATTAAGAACTTTACATTTTGCTTTCACCCAGTTTTTCCTGTCTGGAGTAATTTCTTCTTGCCTCCTGAATACTGGTCCATTAGGTAGGAAAGGGTTCAGGTAATATTTCTGACCTTGCCTGTCTTCCCCCCACAGTCTTACTAGCCCTAGTCACCACAGGGTAGAATTTATGTAGAAATGACATTGAAGTGTTTATTTGTTTGTTTTTTGGGTGTGGGGTTTTGGGGGGTTTTGTTTGGGTTCAGAGTGTTGAACTCTGGGCTTTCCACATGCCAGACTCCTCTGCTATTAAAAGTTCTTACACATACTTGACTAACAACTGGGGAGCTGGTGTTTCTGCTGCCTCGATAAGGCAGCTGCTTCAAGCTGATTCTTTGCTTGTGAATTCTTTGCAATTTCGTCTTAATACTCCCTAATTGCTTTTATGATATTACTTACTAATCTGTATTATAGTATGATACCATTCCAAATTAAATACCTTTGTGATAACAAATTTCTCTAAAATTTAGTAGCTTAAAACAACACTCATTTATTATCTTATAGTTTTTGTAGGTTGGATCCTTTGGCTCTGTGTCTTCATGAGAGCACAGTTATGTCAAGATTTTATTAGAAGACGGATCCATTTTCAAGACACATGAGTAGTTGGAAGGATTCAGGTTTGTTAGAAGGTCCTCATGGTTTGTTGGCCTAAGTAGTTCATTTCTTCACAGCTATCAGTCAGAGAGTGTCCTGTACCCCATGCCTTGTGGTCTGAATAGAGCAGGTTACAGCACATGAGAGGTCATTGTCCTGATTAACATAGAAGTGGTGTCCAACCACATTTGCCATGTTCCATTCATTACTGGTGTGTAGCTAGATCTAACCTGCACTCTAAGAGATTTCACACACAATGACTCAGGAATGGAGTCCCTAGGAGCCATCTTAAAAGCACCTACAACTCTCAAACCAATAGCATTTCTGGGATTACCTCATCTTCACTCCCTTGAAACAAGTAAATTTGTATTTTCTCAAGGATCTTCCCGCTGGTCACCTTTTAGTGTTTTCAGCTTCCCCCTGCAGTCACTCACTACCTTACCTCCAGATGGCCCTCTTGGACAGGATTTAATTGAATCTGGTACCAAGTCTTGCTGATGAGCCATGGAATTTGGCCTTCTTTACAGGAATCCCTGGCAGTCACCCCTATTTCATGCTGACATCACAGTACCTAACCAAACGGTTCTGTCTAGCCCCTCTCAAGGATTTCAAAGATTGGAGTCATCTGAAGATCTAAAAGACATACCTTTGGCTCTCTAGAGACCTCCTTTTTATAGGTTGAAGTCCTAGAGAAAGGGCAAAGGACAGCCTCAGCATACCAGAATCTTCTCCATCTCTTGCTGTCTCCACCCTGTTTGTTATGCTAGAGTAAAATTTGCATGGGTTTTGATGCATTCTTCCCAAAAGGGCGGTTCTTCACCTCTTTTTGGAATATTCTCTTTTATTTTGGATCTCCAGCTAAAACTGACAGTCAGCTTTGTATTCACATCCTGTCTTCTTTCTGCTCTTTCATCTGGCACTGTTCACCCTCAACGTCACTAATAAGAAAAGCCGTTACTAATTTAGTAAACTAAACTCTAGAACCTGATGAAGAGAAGGGGCGAGTTAATAAAGATTGGGACAGGGAGGGTGGGGTGAGAAAGCACTAAATGTCTCATTTTGAATTATGATAAATATCTTAATTGTCTAATACTATTTAGATAATATTTTTTTAAAAATTTAACTGCTGGTAGAATTTTAAAAGAGATATTTAAGTTATAGTTTACAGGGAAATGCATATAAAAATATTGTGCTTAAAAGGTATATATTCCTAGTATAAGTTATTTTTATTTAGACTAAAAAAATCTGACAATAGAACTTTGTAAAAGACTGGCTTAACAAAGACAATAGAAAGCAAAATATCGTTCCAAATTGGAAAGGTAGATTTAGATAAAAAGATGACAATACTTATATGACATTAAGAGATACAAATTGTCACATATCTTGCTTGACCTGGATTCACAAGTGTCTCAAGTAAAATAATAACTTTACTTGGTCATCTTAATTTAAAATTTTTGGTGAGAAGGTACTAGCAGGTAAGAATAAATCATTAAGAGAAGAGGTTAAAGTTCCAAGAAATAAAGATTCTTTTTAAAATATATATATGAATACTAAAATATAATAAAAAACAAAAACTAGCACATAGGGCTTGAACAGAATAAGCAAGCAAAAGGAAACAGCCTAAGAAAAGGCATAAGAAACAGAGATTCACTTGGTCACACACTCAGGAGTCCCATAAAAACACTAAAATGGAAGCCATAATATATAGGCAAAGGACCTGTTATGGACCTGTATAGATCCTGTGCATGCTTTCTTAGCCTCTGTGAGGTTATTTGTACATGATCATGTTGATCTAGTGCCCCTTGTTCTTCTGGTGTTCTCCATTCCCTCTGGCTCTTAGACTCTGTTCCTCTTCCACAAGGTATCCTAAGGCCGAGATATTTTATTTAGAGCAGTTGTGTTTCAAAGTCTCTCACTCTGCATAATGTCTGGCTGTGGGTCTCCGTATGTGTTCCCATCGGCTGCAGGAAGAAGCCTCTTTGATGATGGCTGAGCAAGTCAATGATCTATGAGTATAGCAGCATGTCATTAGGAGTCATCTTATTGTAATTTTTTTTAAAGAATAACAGTATTATTTGGGTTTACCCTAGATCCCTGGCTATCTAGTCTCATGTCCAGTCACCCAAGCAGTGGATAGGGGTTCCATCTTGTGGAATGGGCCTTAAGTCAAATCAAATATTGATTGGTTACTTCCACAAGCTTTGTGCCACCATTGCCTTGGCAAATCTCGCAAACAGGACACCATTGTAGATCAGAGGTTGTGTGACTGGGTTGGTGTTTACATTTCTCGTATAATAACATGCAGAGTACCTTTCCTATACTGAAGGTACTAGAACATTGAGCTGAGGGCTCTATGTAGGCACCTCTTTAACTTCTCCATGTTAAATGAGTTGTGTAGGCATTGTCTCATTGCCTTAAGCAATGGAGCCTTGCCATCAGCTTGTGGAGAGCAATCTGTTGTTTTGGCAACAGCTGGGCTATTTGGGGATTTCCATGTGACCCCTTGGCCAACAACTTAATTAGATGTAACCCAATACCGGTACTGGAAGCTTTATTTGGTGATAAGAGATGGCCAGTTGGGGTTCTGTCTCCCCCATTATTTAATGATTTTATTTAGAGCACCTTTATGCAAATATTTTTGAGGTTTCTACTATATTAAGTTTCCATACTACCCCCCCCAATAGCCCTTGATTTTAGCTCTCTTCTCCTGTTTCCTCCCTCATCTCCTTCTCTCTCCACACTTGACCCTCCCTGTTCTAGCCCCGCCCCCTTCATAACTCTTCTGTTTTCCTTTCCTAGTGAGATCTGCGTTTCTCCCCTAGTCCCTTCCTTTATAACTAGCCTCTGGCTCTTACGATTGTAGCTTGGTTATCATTGACTTAATAATATTCACATATATGTGACACATACCATATTTGTCTTTCTGGATCTGAGATTCCTCACTTAGGGCGATATTTCTTCCTCCTCTTCCTTTTTCTTCTGTTGTTCTATCAATTTACCTACAAATTTCATGATGCCATTTTTTAACAGTTGGGTGATACTCCACTGTGTAAATGTACCATATTCTCTTCATCCATTCTTCTGTTGAGAGGCATTAAGGTTATTTCCAGTTTTTGACTGTTTTGAATAGAGCATCCATGAACATGTTTGAGCAAATGTCTCTGTAGCAGAATGAAGTGTCCTTTGGGTAAATGACCACGAGTGGTATAGCTGGATTGTTGCACGAATAAAGGAAACTCAGGGCCAGATCTCTGAGAAAAGGAGAGATATTAGAGAGAATAAACACCACAGTCAGATCTCACCCAGCTGTCTTCCAGCTTCCTCAGCCTCACTCCTCCTGGCTTCTTCAGCCTGCTCTGTCTTTCTACTCTTGCCTTAAATACTTTCTCTGCTCAGTTAAGGCGTGGCCCCACCACTGCCTGCCTGGGAGCCTGGAACTCCTTCTGTAAACTAAGATGACCTCAAACTCAGATTGGATTAAGGGTGTAGGTCACCACTCCCAGGATATTCCCTGTGCTGGGATTAAAGGTGCGAGTTACCACTGTCTGATCCTCCTAGACTGACTGTGGGTAGATCCCTCTGATATCTCCGAATGTTTTTATTGTGTTTGAAAATATCCCCACACTAGATCTTGAGCAGACCAATTTCTGTCTTCCTGATGAGCTACTGAACTCATTTCCATAGTGTCTGTACAAATTTGTACTTCACCAGCAATGGAGGAGTGTTCTCCTTACTCCACACCCTCCCCAGCGTGAGCTATCACTTATTTCACTGATCTTAGCCATTCTGAGGAGTTTAAGATGAAATTTCAAAGTAGTTTTGATTTGCGTTCCCTGATGACTAATGTGCAAGCTAGTTTTATGTCACCTTGACCCAAGCTAGAATTACCTGAAGGAGGGAGCCTCAGTTTGAGAAAAAAAATGCCTTCATAAGATCAGGTTATAGGTAATTTTCATAATTAGTGAAAATGGGGAGGGCCCAATCTATTGTGGGTCATGCTATCCTGGACTGGTGGTCATGAGTTCTATAAGAAAGCAGGCTGAGCAAGCCCTGAGGAGCAACTCAATAAGCAGTGCCCTCCATGCCTCTGCATCAGCTCTGCCTCCATGTTCCTGCTTTTGAGTTCCTGTCCTGACTTCCTTTGATCCCCCCCAGTTTGCTCTGTCCATGGTGTTTCCTCCCAATAGTAACCCTAAGACAGCTAAGAATGTTCAAGATTTCTTTACATGTTTCTCAACAACTTGAATTTCTTCTTTTGAGAATTCTGTTTAAATCTGTACACCATTTTTAATTATGTTTTTTTTATATCTAGTCTTTGAGTTCTTTATATATTTTTATATTAATTATCAGATATGTAGTTGGTTTAAAAAAATGTTTTCCCATTCCATAGGCTGTTATTTTGTGCAAATGATGGTGTTCTTTGCCATACGCCTTCCAGTTTTATGAGATCCCATTTAATTGTTCATCTTAGTGTCTGCTAATAGTTGTCTGTTCAGAAAGTCTTTTCTCTTGCCAATGAATTCAAAGCTATTCTCTACTTTCTTTTCTATCAGGTTCAGTGGATCTGATTTTATGTTGAGTTCTATGATCTATTTGGAGTTGAGTTCTGTGCAGGGTTACCAGGATGGATCTTATGGGATTCTTCTTCAGGCAGCTGTCCTATTGGATCAGCACCTCTTGTTGAAGATGCTTTCTTTCTTTCTTTTTCTTTTTTTCTTTCTTTCTTTCTTTACTTCTTTCTTTCCTTCCTTCTTTCTTTCTTTCCTTCTTTCTTCCAGTGTATTTCTGGCTGCTTTATCAAAAATCAGGTGTCCATAGATGTGTAAATTTATGTCTGGGTCTTTAGTTCGATTCCATTGATCAATGTGTTTCTTTTTGCTAGTACATGCTATTTTTACTACTATAGCTCTGTAATACAATTTGAAATTGGGAGTTCTAATACTTGCAGCATTATTAATCTGAATTGTTTCAGCTATCGTGTGTGTGTTTCCATATGAAGTAGAAAGTTATCTTTTCAATCTGTGAAGAGTTGTGTTGGGATTTTAATGTTGATTGCATTGAATCTGTAGATTGCATTCAGTAAGATGGCCATTTTTACTGTGTTAATCCTACCAATCCATGAGTATAGGAGATCTTTCCATCCTGTGATATCTTCTTCAGTTTCTTTCTTCAGTGTCTTAAAGTTTTAATCTTACAAGTCTTTAAGTTGCTTTGCTAGAGTTGACCCAAGAAACTTGATATTCTCTGAGGCTCTTCAATTCCTGTGAAACACAGGAAGACCCGCTATCACAGCAGACAGTCTGCATATGTAAGCATGGGTGTGCATGTGGCACAGCATGCATAGAGATCAGAGAGCAAGCCAGCTCCTTCTTCTGCTGTGAGCTCCTGGAATGGAACTCACACTCATGTTGTCAGACTTGAGCAGCAAATGCTTTCACCTTCTGAGCTATCTCCTAACCTTCATTCAGCCTTTTGTTCCTGTCTCTATCCCCCTTGTCAGACGTACAGCACATAGAGTTAGGATCAACTTAAAACTTTCAGTCAGTCATTGCTGTATACAGTGGGATTACAGTAGTGATTAAAACAACTTTTCTCTAACAGATATATCAATGCCCAGAGACAGATATGTACAGACATACATTCCTGTCAGAAATGTGTTAAAAAAAAATAAATAAATCAGAAAGTGACAAGACAGGTAAAAAAGCAGTTTTAAGTAGGTTGTAAAGGAGTCTTTCTGATGACGCTGAACAGAAATTTGAAGTATAGGAGCTGAGGATGGTCACTTCTAAGAGAAGAGTCTTAGTGTCATCCCTTGGGCTCTGACCCTTCACCACATATCGCTCTCAGCCACCAACTAGACTCAGAATGGATAAGCACACAAATTCTTTAAATGTGAGCCAGCATGTGAAATCCTTTGATCTCCATGTCATTATTGCATTACCCTTATGTTGGTGCATTTTAATCACTAATTTGTTTCCCCATTGAGGAAGAAATTCCTGCTATATAGTTGTAGGGAGGGCTAAATACACAATACTGGGTAGATTTGATGGGCAACAGATTATTAATTGCCTTACTCAAATCTTGGCATGAAAAAAGACATCATATACTACACAGGGCCAACAGTAGTTCTACTCAGAAGCAGCGGAGAGACAGGTAACTGAATGCTGCTACTCTGGGATAGTAGGAGCTCTGCCCAATGCCTTTGATAGGAAAATTTTATTTGTATAAGGGCCATATCCTTAGGTACAAGCTGGGGGAACTTTCACCTAGTCCAGTAGAGCCTCCTAATTATGTTAGATATTGTTGAATTTTCAAATCTTATCATTTAAGCTGAAATTTTCAACCTGTGGGTATCAACCCTCTTTTACAGGGATCATAGATCAGATAAATTTATATTATGATAAAAGTAGTAAAGCTATAGATATGAAGTAGCAACGAAATTGTTGAGGGAGTCACAACAAATGAGCTATGTTGAAAGGTCACAATAGGAAGGTTGAGAACCACTGTCAGCTGATGTGTTACACTCTGTGCTGCAACATTGGAGAAGATAGGAGCTTTTAGACATCTAAAATAGTGGAATGTTCCGAATACCACAGTAGTGTTTCATATAAAGAATGAGAACTTTGGAGATTTGGGGTTTTGTTTAAAAACAAATCTAAGGTTTAGTGTGTTGGTGAGTGCCTTGGGTATAACACTCTGGAGGCAGAATAAGGAGAATCTCCAAATTTGAGGCCAGCCTGGTCACTTAGAAGTTCCAGGACAGCGAAGGCTACTTAGAGAGACCATATCTCAAGAAACATACCAAAAACAAACAAACAAAAAGTGAGCCCTTTATTCAGTAAAATATCTTATCTCAAGGGAGTAAAGTAGAACAATGAAGGAAAACACCCTGTGGCCTTCTGGCTTCTGCACAGAAAAAAAAGAATAGTTGTGAGGAGCAAAGTGTGTAGAGCATGCTTACAGTCTGAGTATTCAGAAAGCCCAATCAAACGGATATTGAGTTTGAAGCCAGTATGAGCTACCGAGTGAAAGAAAAAACAGCAGGATTGCATTTGGTTACATTTTCCTTAATCTTAAACATATAGAGGTAACTCTCGCTTCACAGTAGTGTAAGAATTTTATAAATTCAGAAGAAAACCCGTCTTAAGTAGCAAAACATTGCTTATATCACACAATAGTGATTCTATTCCTCAGACAAATACCTGCTTTCATATCAGGCCAGTCTGATCTGTTCCATAATTCATTTTGACTCTTCGAATTTGATTCCTATTTTTAAAATGCTTATGAGTTTCCAGTTTCTATAGGACCTTTTCCAAAAGGCTACATATTTAATAGCGCTTCCTTAAAGAATTAGGAAAACAAGTGATTGACACATTTTTGCAGTCTGAATACAAAAAGCCTAAAGATTAAGAAGACTTTCGTGTTAATACAAACACCACAGTTCATCTACAAGAACCACAGAGGTTAACAAGTCTTACAGTATGTCAAAAACACCTGGAGGCTTCTTAAAACACTGATTCCTGGGAAATAAAGTCCTATGCTCTCTGTTTTTCAATATCTAAAAACAGCTCGTGCATGTATACAGTCAGCAGACTGATTTTGGACCATGTTACTGTTAGAAAATCAGATCTTATATTCCTTTTTCATTTTCAGAAATAAACAAGACAAAATTCTTCACACTGAAATGACTTATTTTGATCTTTTTGTTTGGTTGGTTTTGGTTTTAAAGATAGGGTTTCCTTGTGTAACCCTGCTTGTCCTGGAACCAGCCATGTAGACCAGACTGACCTCAAACTCACAGAGATCCACCAGCCTCTGACTTCAGTGTTCTGGTATTAAAGATGTGTGCTACCACTGGCTTCCATCATTAGGGGTTCAATTAAAACAGCAGCATTAAAGACATACAAAAAAAATTGTCTATTTATATAATGGTAATTATAGTCCTAATATAAAGGTTTTCTTTTGCAAATTATGGAAGCAAACAGGAAATTTAATACACTGACCTCATAGACGTTTATATTTTCCTATTTCTTCCTAGTCTCTGCCTATAAAATATATACATATAATTATAATCACTGAGGAACATAAAGCATTTGGTTTTGATTTTTTTCTTCACAAAGTCATGAGCTTTTTTTCCTTTTGTGATTTTTTTTTTTAACCATATGACAACAAAGATGCATAATCACTGTCATACCTAGATAAGTGAATTAGGTTGTGGGTGAGTGCTGAAAATCCAGACAGCATATCATCAGCTCTGGTGAGGGCTCCTTCCCGTCATCACATCACAGTGAATGGTAGCGTAATGGTAGAATTGTATCAAGAGAGAAATACTTTATAGAAGTATATATAGGAAATGATAGAATAATTTAGGAACCAACTCAGGGAGCCTACAGAGCTACCGTAATTTTCCCAGTAGCTTCCAATAGAGGGACTACTCACATCCCTACACTAGGGAACCAAACTTCCAGTGGATGAACTGTCTAAACGTCACAGTAACAATGTGTGTGTGTCATGTGAAGAGGGGAAGAAACTACAGCTGAGTGATCATCCCAAAATCACATAGCCAGTAAGTGACAGTCATGACTTGTACCCATATTTAGCTTTCAGAGTCCCTCATTTGTGAATGCAGGGGTTGAAATGTTCGTGGTAGAATTAAAAGCTGTATTGTAACTAGAAACCATTTCTAGATAAACATTTGGGGACATTGCTGGTGATTTCTTTTAGCTTATTTTGTTAAGAAATAACACTACTCATACTTGCAATACTTGAAATATACTCATTTTTTTTTAATTAAACAATATTTGTCACTGAAAAATGGGAGTTCAGCCATCAGAGATTTTGAAAGGAAATAGCACACTGGTGCCTGTGTGTAAATCCCAGCATTGAGGAGGCAGAAGCTAGTGGGCTACACGTTACCAGACAGCCTGGGCTACAATTGAGTTTCGGGCCTGCCTGAGTTACAGAATGACTGTCTCAACAACAGCAGCAAGAATTAAAAACAGCATACTTATAAATAATTCCATCTAGTTTCATGTTGTTGAATCATGATGTGAGGAGAATGGAATATGCTAAGAAATTTCGACTTTATCCTATCTGAAGTTTTCAACCTTAGCAGTACATAAGAACCCATAGATCTTGGGAAATGCTGACTTATCTTTTTAAAACCCAGAAATGGTTTAGATAGATAACTAGGAATGATATATGCAACAAAAAGCGTAGAATCTGGAATATGGAGGTGAAATAATAAATGTGCGTCGTTAAGGCTTACATGGGTGAAGAGAGAAACTGAGCATGGTCCAGACCAATAATTACATAGTAATGCATTAATCATCATTATCAGTCCTATGTGGAAATGTATTCTAAGGATATATGTTTGTCATTGCTTTTAAAAGTAAAGCTTTTGTTTCTCTGTTGTTTATTTCTCTAAAACAGATTTCTGGGAGTAATTCTGTTGAGTCAAAAGAAATGAATAGTTTGGCCTCAGTACATTATTATAATGGATATAACCAATTTACAGTTTTAAGTAAGGCCAAATAGGATGTTTAGAATAATTTTGCTAGGTTTGAGAGGGGGGGGGAAACCTATTAGAATTTTTATTACACTGTTATTTAGAAATTAGCAGTAAATTATCAAAACAATGTTTATATTGTGTTTACAGCATTATTTTGTAACTGAATTTATCTTTAATAGATTGATGAACTCCCAGAGGGAGCTGTGAAGCCTCCAGCCAACAAGTACCCTATCTTCTTTTTTGGTACCCATGAAACGTAAGTTGACAAAATAGCTTCAAGTTTCCACAGCTCTAATTTGACTCCACTGTATTATATACTTATATGTGATCCATGCTATTTATATGTTGTTAGTAATTTATTCACGTAAAATAACCCATCTAAACACATTTATTACTGAAAGGTATTAGTTATTTTTGCGTGTTGTAACAAAAATATACAACAGAAGCAACTTTAGGAAGAAAATGTTTATTTTGCCATATGGCTTCAGGGGATTTCAATTCATAATAGCAGGGAAGGCATGGTGGAGTCTGTGTCAGCAAGAATGTTTGGTTATAGGTTTTTTCATGCTGGATTAGGACATGTAGAAAAAACAAGCCAGGGGCAAACATAGGTATATCATAAAAGGTACAATTCTAATGGCCTCACCTCATTAAGACTCCACAGCTTCCAAAATTAGCATCACCATCTGGGAACTAAATGTTCAAATATATGAGCAGGGAAGAGGGGGCATTTCAAATTCAAACCATAAAATAAGATTTTATTCATAGAAGTCTTGATTACTGAAAGCAATCTCTGCTTTGAATGCCGTTTCTGTTTGTATTTTAAGTATTGGCTATCAATCCAAGATGTCCTATCTGGACACTTGTCAAAGTCCCAGAGTGGTTACTTGAGGAACTCCCTTTGGAGCTCTGTATTTGTCCCCTTTAGAGAAGCTTCTTCCACTCACTGTTTATAGGACAAAGTTATGTTCTCTTAAACTCATTCCTTAAAACAAACGTGCTGCCTTTTAAGGTTTTCTATTACATGTATTAATATATAGATTTAAGTAATACAGACATTCCTTTTCTTTGCAATAACGCAGAAGCGGACACAGGTGTGTGTGGGGGGGGGGTAGATTGGCTCTAAGAAGTCGTACCCTCTTTCACCCTATGGTTCCTTGGTGTTAAGTTACTCTTGTGGGCTTGTTTAGGCTATGTAGACCAGATTGGCCTTGAACTCACAGAGATCTACTTCCTAAGTGCTGAAGTTAAGGGCATTTGCCTTCATGCCCAGCTGATTTGCTTATTTTTAAATACTGACACACCTCAGCTGTGCATGTGCATCTTCTAGAGAGAGGGAGGAGAGAATATTGAAAACAAGGATGCCTTGTAAGGAAATAGCAAGAAAGGTCCATAGATCACTTCTGCTTGCATTTATTCTGTTGTCAAGAATTTGGTCATGGGGCCACACACGCCCATGAGGAAGCTGGGGAATGGTCTCCAGCAGAGCAGTTCTAAAATATGTGAGAAGTAAAGAAGAGAATGACATGGGGTCAGTTGGCAGTCTTGCCACACTCTGTCTTTATCATTTATATTCATTTAAATGTTAGCAGAGTTTGGCATGAATCTTAGCTTACTGTTTCTCCCATTTAACTTCATTCTGCTTTTAAAAGCACTGAGATAAAATCCTGAGGACAGATTTATTTTCTTATGTAAGAAATAGTGTGTCTCTTTCAGGAAACAAATATTTTGTAAGGGCTTTTTGGGAACTGTTTTGAGTTTAGTTTGTTTTGGCTTAGTTTTGTTGTTGGGGTTTGTGTGTGTGTGTGTAATAGCTGCAAGTCCTCAAGGAAGCAAGAAGCTAAACTTCATCTAATAATCACTGTGTATATGCCTTAGTTAGGTGGCTAGAAAACTTAGAAGTAAATGTTTTACCTACAAACACATAATATTTTGTGATACGTATTTTATTTATCTCACTCATGACCTTATTTTATGTGCATACCATTGTTCTGATTTTTTCTTAGAATAACATGTTCCAAATTATCTGGTTGTATTTTGGGGACAAGGCAGAAGTTAATTTTAAAAAAAAAATCACACTTCTGTATTCACCATTTACTAACATTATGTATTTACTTTTATTCTCTTGGTAAGTATTTGTTTTTGTTTTTTTTTAAGGCATTCTGTAAGTCACTGAAAGTAGAAAGGTGCCCTTAAAGACGTGCCAGATGGCACATACAAACTTTAGGCATCTTATCCCTTAGTTATTTCCTCTGCATGGATCAATGATGGCAGAAAGTCAAAAGCCAGAAAATAATTCCTTAAATAATTCCTTAAAAGTGAGCTAGCTTTATACAGTGTCCATTTTTTCCCTCATGCTTATGTTGTTCATCAAATAAGACTTCAACCTACCACCCCTCAAAAAATTTTTTGTTTTGTGTTTTGAGCATATTAATTTTTCCTTCCTCAACTTTTCCTGGACTGACATGTCCTTCCCTTCTCACTCAGCTTTGTGTTTTTTTCTTTTTAAAGCACTGGATATGTGGTTTCTTAGTTAGGCTTCCCTTGCTGTGAAGAGACACCATGACCATGGCGACTTTTAGAAAGGAAGGACATTTAATTGTGTGGCTTACATTTTCAGAGGTGAAGTACTTCACCATTATTTTGGTGTGACATGGTAGCATGCAGGCAGACATAGTCCTGGAGAAGTAGCCAAGGATCCTACATTTTGGCTTGGAGGCAACAGAAAGTAGTCTGAAACATTAGGCACGTCTTGAACATATAGAAGACCTCAAAGCCCTCTTCACAGAGACATACTTTCTCAAACAAGGCCACACCTTCTAATAGTGCCACTCCCTTTGGGGGCCATTTTCTTTAAAACCACAATATGTGATCTTCCTGGATTATGGTTGACTACCAGGTCTACACTCTTAAATAAAACTGTCTTTCCTTCTCCCTTATAGGTAGGGTCTCACATAGTTCAGAGTGGGCTCAAACTCCTGCCTCCACCTCCTGTATGCATTCTAAGTGTATACAGTATAAATAGAGTCAGTTTATTTTTAACCAGCTGGACAGTGTGAGAGATCATTGCTATATCTAGTCAGAAAATTGAATTTATGAATTACTGTTAACATGTTGACTGAACAGTTTTGGTATCATCTTTTGCTGATTTCTAAATCCCTGGCTCATAGTTTTCTTTAGTCTCCAGAACTCTAACTCCATACTTGATATCTTCTTTGGAATATCTTCACTGGGACTTCAAATCTTTTCCTTCAAAATAAAAATCATAACATTTCAGAAAATAACAAGCTCAGCTTTCTTATTTCTCAGTCTGAATCTTAAAGATAGCCTCAAGTCCAGTTTCTCCATCAAAATTTCTTTCCTAAGAATGAATTTGACTATTTCTTCGCCAACTACACTGGGCCCAAGCTGCCATATTACTCTATTTCAGTTACTTCTTGCTTACGTCCTAGTGTGTAACCTTCACCTGGTTTCCAACATAATAGCCAAATGATGCTATTAACACACCTCAGAACCTTAAGTGGCTTCTCATATTACTTAATACCTTTGCAGTGAGCCCCACACCCCTAAATAATGTCACTAACCTTATCCATCCTGGTCTACTGGTATTCATTTCACTCTAGCTACACTGGCCTCTTTTGTGTCTCCCAGACACTGAATTCTTTCCCAGGTAACAGCACAGATAGTTCCTTCACCTCCTTTACTTAGATGTTCCCTTTCTGGTGATGCCTTTTCCAGTATTTATAGCGAAAATTGTAGAAGTCATCCTTAGTCTATCCATCTGGGATGGCTAGTTTTAATTGTCAGCTTGACCCAATCTAGACTTAGCCAAGAAAAGAGTTTCAATGAGAGACTATCTAGACTAAGTTGTCTGTGAGGGGTTTTCTGAAATGGTTGAGACTGAAAGACCCACCCACTGTGAGAGCATCATTCCCTAAGATGGATTTTGACTATATGAGTGAAGTGAGTTGAGCATCAGCTGCATGCATTCATTGCTGTCTGCTGTTGACTATGGGATGCGATGTGCCTGGCTGCTTCAGATCTCCAACTTCCCTACAATGATGGATGATAACCTCAATTGTAAGCCAGATAAACCCTTCCTTCCTTAAGTTGCTTTGTCAGGATGTTTTTATCACAGCAACAGGAAAAGAAACTACCATCCTTCTTTAATACAAGAAATATGTGTTTTGTTTATCATTTCAATTGTCCTATTGTTGGCACCTATGCTTCCTGAAGGTAGCAGTGGCTGTGCCTTATTCTCTGTGGATTCCCAATATCGTCAATGCCTAACACATATAGGTGTTTAGTTGGCATTTGCTAATAGGTACATAAACTTTAATTTGGAATGTCTCGTATGTCAGCCAAAGTGACCCTCAGTAGTTTCACTCACTAGATTAAGATCACCAATAATGATGCTAAAGATTCTGTTTAGAATGCTCCAGTCTGCTTTAGCTACAGAATTTAACTACTCCTTAATGCTTACAATTAATTTAGTTAAGGAATATTTAAATTAAATATGACTATGTTTACTTTGGTACTTCTGGGTTACTCCCCCTTTTGCCCAGTTTATAGAAGTAATATTAACTATTCTAAAGTAGTATACAGATTTAAATCATTTTTATTTCCGTATTTAAATACCCATTATAAACCTTACAAATCGTTACCTACAATAAGATTAACATAAATACTAGCTTAAAATGATTGAAGTAATCAAAGTAAAAAGCTCTAGTTCTACATGGTGTAACTAGAAATCAATTTTGAACAGAGATATTGGTAATATTAATGAAAAGTCAAAATTGAACAGCCCAGAGTTACTGGCTTTACATACTCAGGTATCTGTTTTTATTGCTTTGAAATACGTTTCTGAAGCATCTTGTGATATGTGCTTAATACACAGGGTTTATATATACTTTAAATGTTTATTGTAATGTGTTCTGACATCATATTTGATCCTGATATTTAGAATACCTTGTATTTGAAGGTCAGCATGTCAGTTCTATTTCTGATCTATCTCTGCAGTGCATTTCTAGGTCCTAAGGACCTTTTCCCATATAAGGAATACAAAGACAAGTTTGGAAAGTCAAACAAACGGAAAGGATTTAATGAAGGATTATGGGAAATTGAAAATAACCCAGGAGTGAAATTTACTGGGTACCAGGTAATAGTTTGCATCACAGTCTCTTGTTATACTCTTATTACTTGCTTTTAACCCTTATGCATCTTTGTAAAGCCCTTCATGTTAGTATCTACCTGCCATTCATTTGAAGTCAGAGAACTCCTTTGGCTATAGAAGCTTTTTTGATTAAGTACCAACTCTTGCCCAGAAGAGTCCAGAGTTAAGTGGCCTTTGAAAAATTGACTTTGACAGCCATTTGGCTCATTAATTGAATCAAAATTACACATGCTACTGGGGTTAGCTTCAAATCCTTGGCTGCAAGCAACCCTCCTTCCTCAGCCTCTGGGTAGTTGGAATTAGAGATGCGTGCCACTATGCCTGGCTGTCATAGTCCTTTATTTTGAAAACATTAGAAGTGGGCCAAAGTCTTAAATTTACAGAGTGATTGCTTCCACAGTTTTGTGTTCTTGTTCTTTTTCAAAATGTAATTGGATGATTTTTTTTTTCCTTAGACAATTCAGCAACAGAGCTCTTCAGAAACTGAGGGAGAAGGTGGAAATACTGCAGATGCAAGCAGCGAGGAAGAGGGAGATAGAGTAGAAGATGGAAAAGGCAAAAGGAAGAATGAAAAAGGAGGCTCAAAACGGAAAAAGTCCTACACGTCAAAGGTCACTGAAACCCTCCCCTGCTGTTAATGTGTCCTGCACTAGGGTAGTAGTGTAGCAGGGAGGAGGGCAGGAAGCCTGAGGGAGTAGGGTCGAGGCTAATGGTTGAGCTGAAGGAGGAAGGTTAAGCATAGAGACTGTGCCATACACAGAGTGGAACTGAGTGAGGAAACCAGCTCCATGAAAAGGGAGAGGGGGCACGATAAACCAGTAAAAAGAAGAGTCAGCTGTGGAAGGAGTTCAGGGGAAGTGAGCTAAGACTTAAAGAAGGGTGTGGGAGGAGAGCCATGTGTGAAAGAGCAGGGAAGCTGGGAAGCGACCACCTGTGTGCTCCTAACTCAGGGCAGGACCCTTAGATCTCAAGTAAGAAGACGCAGCTAAAGGCTAAATAGTGTGGACTTGGAAGCTGTAGTAATGACCTGGGTTTTATTCCTAACGTAACAGCGGTGACATGATGGTAGATTGACAAATGGAAAGACTGGGTTTGTTATATAGTATTTTATATATGCAGCAACAAAAACTATGAGATTTGTGAAAACTCTTTGTCCTTTAGAAATTAAAAGCAAGATAAGTGAATCCTCGAAGACCTAAGATTGGTTCAGGATTCAGTAGAGTCTGTCACATGATTGAATACTTGAAGAAATTGTTTACAGTTCGATGTTTGTATTTGTTGGCTGTATATACTTAGGAAACACCCCAGAAAACAAGTACCCTGAGCTTCCAGACTATTAAGATCCACCTACTAACATGTAGGTAAAATGGTACCTATGCATTGCTATTCACTGTGTACCTTATTGATTGCCAACGGTTCCTAGGGCTGACGAGATGGTTAAAGTGCTTACTGCACAAGCATTTGGACCAGGTTTAGATAATCTAGCACTCATCTACAGTCTACACGCATGTGTATCCAACTTGTCCACCCCTCCCACTATTTCCCCACTCAGCTGCATGTATTTGTATTTTTGTTTGTAAATTTCATAGCCACTGCATCCGTTTAGTGCTGCCTATGTGTGTGTGGAGCATGGACAGCCTCACAGAGCCTACATCTACCTTCCGTTTTTAGGTAGGACCTCTGACTGAACCCGAGTTCCCTGGTTGGGCTAAACTGGCTGCCCAGCAAACCCTTCCAGGAATCATCCTCTCACCCTACTACTCAGGGGTTATGGCCACGAGGCCCAGACTGCCCCTGATAGGGGTAAAGTTTACAAATGCTTTAAGGAAAAGAAGAAGAAGAAAGAAAGAAAGTTTTCCCTCTCAGACAGTTTCCCCCATTGTAGTTCTTCAGCTGAGTTTCTTTTGGCATTTGATGTTCACTTACACGTCCTTGGAGTTGTTTTTACTTAATTGATTGCCTGCTGAGCTTGTATGGAATGTGTTTGCAACTCTAAATTACCTGAGAGCTACACAAGGTTTCAGAGACTTTTAACCATGGACATGTTACCTTTAAATGTCTACTTCCTGTTTCAAAGTTCAACAGTACCAACACTCATAGTTAGGATAGTTAACACTTTACAGCAGCAAAGGTGAGGGCTAAAGTTTATCTGTTTAAAGGATTATTTCATTTTAATTCAATAGAATTAGCTAATTTTATTTAATTGCTACTTTCATGATCACTTAAGAACTATGTTTAATTTTTTGCTATTGCTGGTTTTGCACAATTTTAAGAATTAAACTCAAGGCCTAGTACATACTAGGCATCTACCATCTGAGCTGCTACCCAGCCCAGAATTCTAACTTTTTATATATACATTTGCGTGTTTAAGTGGAGGTAGGGTATATGTGTTTGTTTTCCTTGTAGAGGGTCTATCTCTGTAATCCAGGCTAGTCTGAAACTCATTTCATATCCCAGACTAGCCATGACCTCATGGTTGTCTTCCTGCCTCCCAAATGATATGATCATAGGTAGGAGCCAAGAAGCCCAGTCAGACTGTAGTTTTTTACTGTTAGTATCGCATAGAAGGTCTCAAACTTTCACATGTATCAGAATCCTGTGATATGCTGTTGACATGCCTTAAGGCCCCAGGACTGCCATTCACAACTTTTAGGAAAGGGTGGGGAATCCAGTTCATAAGTCTGCTGATATGGAAATGATACTTGCAGAACCATTTCCTACTATATAACCCTGTTAACTCCTTCTGGATTCCCGGTGTTTTCTTTTTGTTGAATATGGTGAATTTCTCTTAAAGTTGAATAGTCTGCCTTTGCACTTGAAAACTAGTAGTCTATAACATCCCAGTTAAGTAAAGGGATTATCTCACATCTCTATTTACTGAATTTTATTTGCCTGGGGGTGGGACCTCAATAATCAAAATAAAAAGCCAAAATACAGCAGATGTGAAGAAAACTAACAGCAAGAGTCGCTGATTCATGTTCAGCAGCACTTACAGATACTAGAAATGTAGAGTAAAAGTATTTTATATGCAGATAATTTACGGGGAAGGCTTATCAGATCCTTACAACAAATTTAACTGGTACAGTTGCCCAAAGAGTAAGGATTTTAGTTAACAAAGCAACAATAGACATTAAAACCAGTTCACAACCACACTGATAAAGCAGATGATGAACACCAATTTAAAAGACACAGGAATTATGACCTGAAGAGCCTTACAAAGTTAGTTTGGCACCCAGATTTCCTGCTAAGATACTAAATATTGTCATTTGTTAGTAAAAAGTCCAGTAATGTCCTAGTTCCCATTGGTGAGAGGCGTGGTACTTGTATTGTGCCAAGTGCTGAGAAGCATAAACTCAGGGTTACTCATAGCACCTGCACAGACATTCTATGTATATTATGATGTTGTACATTAGGCTAAGAGTGGCAGGTCAGGACTGTTATTTAAGGATAACTGGATAATACAGTTAGCATATTTCGACTGTTATATAATATTTACTAAAATGAAAAAGTTACTCTTATACTGTCATGAGATCTTTAAGTGAACATGCTCCAAATTTTGTAAATAAATATGTTTTTAATCTAAAAGGTAAAAATGATAACATTTTAAACTCATTTTGGGTGTGGTTGGTAGTTTTAATCGAGTAAAATAGAGGCAATCTAATGTGTTTTTTTATGTAACTAGAAGATCTTTCTCTTTGTATTTTAGATGTATTTCATGTGTGTGTTGACTGCATGTATGTATGTACAAAACTGTGCATATTGCCTGCAGAGAACAGAATGGGACATTGGATCCCCTGGAACTCAAGTTATGAGTGGGTTGCTAGCCACTGTATCAGTGCTGGGAACTGAACCCAGGTCCTCTGCTAGGAAGCCCTTTTAACCACTGAGCCATCAAAATGGTTATGTATGTAAGGGGCTAGAGAGAAATGGCTCAGAAGTTAAAAGCACTTACTATTCTTGTAGAGGACCAGAGATTGATTCTTATCACATCAGACTGCTCAGAACACCTTATACTTGCCCTGCACATGCGCACACATACATATAAGCAAAAATGAGATAATTTTTTTAAACTAATTTTCTATTTCATTTCTGGAAGGCCAAAAAATAATTTGGTTTAGTCAATTCACCTTAGTTTTTGTTTTCAAAGTACTTGAAGGTTAATTTAAAAAGTATTTCCTCTCTCTTTTTTCCCTAGTGAAATGGCCTCATGTAGCTCAGGTTGGTCTCAAACTCATTATGTAGCCAGTGTTGCCCTTAAACTGGTGATCCTCCATCCCCACCAACCAGGACTGGGATTGCAGACCCTGGATATGCAGTGCTGGGAACCAAACCCAGGGTTTCCTGCATGCTAATTAAGCACTAACTGAGCTACAATCTCAGCCCCTAAAACTTGAGAGAAATATGGATTTAGTAGATAAAAGGGGCAAGTTGGTCAAGTTCAAACTATGTTAAAGGCACTATTTAAACAAACAGCTTAGCTTTCATGGTTTTGGGGGGGGGGTTGGTTTTTGGTTTTTCGAGCCAGATTTTCTCCGTAGCCCTGGCTGTCCTGGAATCTTGCTTTTGTAGACCAGGCTGGCCTCGAACTCACTGGCCACCTGCCTCTGCCTCCCAAGTGCTGGGATTAAAGGTGTGTGCTACCACTGCCTGGCTCAATTTCTACCTAATGGTCATTCACACACACCCAGTAGTCATTGTTTATTGTTTATATGCTTAAAATTAAATTAAAAAAAAAAAAAAAACTTCTTGAAAAGTCATCATGGTGACTCAGTTGGTACCAGCACTTGCCGCCATGCCTGATGACCTGGGTTAGACTTAGGAACAATATGATAAAAGGAGAGAACTGATTCCCACAGGATGGTCTCTGACTTCCACACATGCCATGGCAGGTGTGTGCCCATACAAATACATACTCATCTATAAATAATAAATACATGTAATTCTTTAAAAAATGTGAAAAATTAAAGGAATGTTAAAAATGCTACATCTCATCATTACAAATAAGACACACAATTGAAGCCATCTTTTCTTACTTTAATACTGTTCTTCCACGGACTTGCTGAAAGCTATAGTTTGATTTCAAATGCAAGATGACAAAGAAAATGGACTGGTTCGTTCAGTATGTCTTTGATGTTTAAGTAGTTACCCATAGTTTAAAGATTAAATTGCTTGTGTCATTGTTGTGACAGAAAAGCCTTGTCAGGGTCTTTTATGTATGTCCCTAGTCAAAGAGCTGCAAGAGGTATGCTACCTGGAATGCCACATGTTGTCTTGCAAAGTTCACCTCAATTCTCTAGACCTTGGTCTCTTGTTACTGTAAGGTGACTTTCATTTCTGATGTCCCCTACAGTGGTAGGTACTCACCTGATTGCATTTAGTCATGCTGTGGGTACCTGTATAATCTAGTTTTTACTATCACACATCTTGCAAGAATTGGTCTTCTAGCCCCTATCCGCTTCCTTTCCAGCTAGTTAATTGAAGCTCAGAGAAGTAAAATGACTAGCTCAGCCTGGCACACTGGATGTTCTCTGGATTGTGCTACATGGAGCCAAATAAACTAGATGCAAACCAGATCCTTAATCACCTCTTTACTTAGATTTGTGCATTTGGAGCTCTGCTTTTGACTCTAACTTTTAACTTGTCTAAATGTTTAGAAGTCTTCTAAACAGTCCCGGAAGTCCCCAGGAGATGAAGACGATAAAGACTGCAAAGAAGAAGAGAACAAGAGCAGCTCTGAGGGTGGAGACACTGGCAATGACACAAGAAACGCGACCTCAGACTTGCAGAAGGCTGGTGAAGGGGTGAGGATGTGCTGACGCTTTCCTTAGCGCCTGTTAACCTAGAAGACCTGGTCCTTGGGAATCAGCCCAGGCTTAGCGTTAGTAAACATGGACGTTGTTGTGTCCATTCACACAGCCTGAATGAGAGGGCATATGTTTAGAGTCCGAGAACAAAAGAGAAGTTATACCTTCCTGGAAAATTGGAGCTCTGAATATTTATTATTTTTTAAACTACTTTAGCAACTTTTTTTAAAGTAGTTTACAAATTATTGAAATTGAAATTTAACAGTTCTGTTTTATCACAAAGTCAATGGCATATCCAAAATAGGGTATAAGTATTCAAGCTGTATTTGAGTACTGCTATTTAAAGACCTATAGAAACAGATTTACTTCCTTGACTCCCGTTAACGTCTGTTGGCTTTAGCATTTACAGGCAGGCCCACATTTGTAAAGGTGGTAGTAAAGGTAATTCGTGCACCTGGGCACTTTTCAGAGCATTTTCTCTCTATAGACCAGTTGCCTTTAAATAATAATAGCATGTGAGGGCTGAGCACTCACGTGAGAGGTACAGAGCTTGCCTGACAGGACTGACTCCTAGAGGGATGGTGACACTGTGGCTCCTGCATTAGACTCGGGCTCTCCTCCCTTCACCTCAGTTACCTGTCACTACTCTCAAAGGACGCTTCTAGTCCTCTCGCCTGTCACTCAGGTCAGCCTTCCTCACCTTCCTTCACCTCCCTCCACTCAGCTTTTGAGACAGGGTCTTGCTGCATACCCCTGTCTAGCCTAGTGCTCACTGTGTAGTTGCTTCACCCTCCTGAGGCTGGGCCTAGGAGGCATCATCACACTTTGCCTGTCTCCTTCTCTTGCAGCTCTTTGCTCTCCTGATTCTTCTTACCAGTCACTGTCCTCCTCTGCTTCCCCTCCATCTCGTAGAGCCCTCCTACTTCAGTCTGTCATGACTTGCTTCCTTAACAATTCCCACATCTACCAGGCACTGTGGAGCAGCCTCTAATCGCAGCACTTGGGCAGCAGAGGCAGGTGGATCTCCTAATTTGAGGCCTCCTGGTCCACAGAGTGAGCTCCAGGACAGCCAGGGCAACACAGAGAGACCCTGTCTTGAAAAACAAAACAAAGAAACAAACCAAAAACAGAGTTCCTATTTCCATTTTTTATCAACATTGTTCAATTTGGCTTGTTTATGAATATTTTTTAATGATGACATTTACTCACTACTGAGTTAAGGTTCATTCATTTGGTTATATGTAGCAGCAGATTTGGGTTTGGTTTTTTTTTTTTAATTTAAAAAAAGTTATTACTTTGGGGGGCTGTCACAGATTGTGATGGTGCATTTGAGGTCCCAGGACAACTTTGAAGAATCCATTCTCTCACATGAATCCCGGGGATCTAGCTCAGATCTTGGGCTTAGCAGAAAGTACCTTTATTCACCAAGCCATCTTGTCAGCCCTTTTTCATTTTTTCCATGCTGTATAATGCTCAGTTTATATAGCATATGTGATGATAACGTGAAGATGCCACAATTTATATATTTAGTCTACTATTAATGGGTATGTGGGCTGTTTCCATCTTCGGGCAGTTTAGAACTATATTGTCCCTTAGTATACATGCTCCAGTTTCTTTAGCATGAAACTGGAACTGGAGATACCAAAGTCCAGTTTCTGTCTTTAGTTTTGCCAGGTCACTGTCTGGAGGAGTTGACCAGTTAATGCTCAAACCAACAGTGTATTAAAGTCCCCAGAGTTGTCTTTGTGTCATCTGACTCTGACTTTTGACAGTATATTGGTGAAAAGAATCATCGCATTATGAATTTGTCATGTGTGATCAATGATAAGTTTCATTTTACGTTTTTCAACTGGCTTCTCCACGACATACATTTCCAGGGTTTCTACCTATTTCCATAAGACTTTTTTTCTTACTCGTTTATGAGACTTTGCTTATGTTGTACAGAGCTGTTTAATGTTTGTGTATCTGTTCACTTTTGTTTTTAAAAAATGTACTTTCTTAATTTTACTTAGTCGACTTCACTTTTCTTTGTGTGGTTAGCGTTTTCTGTCTTTAAGGACAACCATTTTAACCATCTTATTGAAATCATCTGTCACATAGCATGAGTTTCTGCCTGTGTTCTCTTATGTCCTTTGGTCAGTTACCCACTCTATAACACCTTTCTAATGAATCATGGTATTTCATAAAGCTAATAGTCTAATATTAAACTTATTTTTAAATATATAATAGTCATGAGATGGGATATAATGTCAAAGGACATTATTTCTTGATTCACAAATCTTTACGAATGATTCAATAGATGAATTATACAAAGAAAAGTTGCTGGAGCAGTGAGTGTCCTTGAAAAGGCAAAAAAAAAAAAAAGCAAGAGATGGGTATATATTGTGAGGGAGTATTATGGCACATACAAATAAGTGGGTACTTGGGAGGAGGGCTCATAAAAAATTCCTGTGTGCTTCTATTTTCTAAGGAAGCAGGGTCATCACTTGAGGGAGTGCAGGAAAAAGTGCAGAAGTTTCACAAGAAAGGAAGAGATTTGAAATAGTCACCTTCAAGAGTAGGGGAGTGAATGGACTGGAGAAATGAAGGATTGTTACACAGCAGGACCCTCTTGGGGCTGCTGGGCATGAGTTTGAAGTAAGCAGTGCGAATGTCTGGTTTGTTCCAGGCAGATGGAGCCGTGCAGGCACAGAGGACAGAGAATTTAATTTCACTGGAGTACAGGACAGGAGCTTGAGGCTGAGGAGCTGATTCAGTGTGGGGGGAAGGGGGTTATAGAATCCAAAGTACGTTCGTTTTTACTTGGGGGTGTGTGTGTGTTCAGTTTTTCCATTTCTTATGAATTCCAGATACTGAGAAATGAACAGTTGGCCAAGGCTGCTCCCCATTCTAGGCTGTCTCTTCACCTTCCTGATGCCTTCCTTCCCTGTAACAGAAGCTTTTTAATGTATGCGATCCTGTTTATCAGTCCTGGGAATATTTCTCATGCTGTTAAAGCTTCAGAAGGCCATTGCCTGTGTCTTGAAGTACTTTACCTATGCTTTTCTTCACCCTTTTTAGGTTAAAAAGAGGTGTTGAGAGTTTCATACATACATATAATGTGTTTTGCTCAAAATCCCTCCCCTGTTCCTTGACACCACTTTCTCAAGCTTCTGTACATTTTTTCTCGAACATTTTCAAATTACTGGGTCTTATATAAACATAATTGATCTCATTTTGTATTTATTTTTATACAGGTAAGATATAGGTTTAGTCTCTTACAGTTGTATATCCAGTTTTTCTAGAACCATTTATTGACTGAGAAGGCAGTTTTCTCTTAATACTTGGTTGACAAAATAAAATTGGATGGCTGTGTCAGTGTGGCTTTGTTTCCAAGTCCTCTAGTCTGCATTCCACTGGAGCTTACATCGGTTTTGTGGGGAGACCATGCGCTTCCTGTAGTCATGTACTATAGTTTGAGATCAGATATTTTGATCCTCCAGCATTCTCTCTGTTTGGGATCACTGTGGCTAGTTGGATTTTTTGTGTCTCCATTTCCATCTGTATATTAGGATTGTCTTTTCTAATTCATTGAACAATGTCTTTGGGATTTGGTGGGATTGTATTGGATATGTATATATATATCACTTTCAGCAATGTAACCCTCTACACAAAACCGATTCTGCCAATCCATGAGCTTGAAACCCCGTCTGTCTCCTGGTTTCCCATTTTTTCCTTTGGTGTCTTAGAGTTTTCATTGTGAAAACTCACAATTCACCTCCTTGGTTAGATTTATTTCTTGGCATTTTACTTTCCTTGGAGCTGTTGCAAATAACATGGTGGTCTCTGACTCTGAAAACTCATGATCAGTGTGTAACAAGTTCTCTGGTTTCTGTTTCTTGTTTTTGCATCCTGCTACTTAATGCTTGTCTGCTCTAAGGATTTTCAGGCAAAACCTCTGAGAAAAGTCTTCTACGTATAGGACTGTCAGGTGCATATAGGGATGGTTTCTTCTTTCTCTACTTTTAGCCCTTTTATTTCTTATCTTATGAGTAGTAGTGTCCTAAAAGGTACGTGCATTAGAATCTGTCTTGTTTCATTCTGTTGCTGTGATAAAACACTGACCAAAAACAACTTGAAGAGGGAAAGGGTTTATTTGGCATGCGTTTCAGAGCAGTCTTCGTTGAGGGAGGTTAGGGCAGAACCTTAAGGGAGGCAGGAGCTTGAAGAAGAACCCATGAAGGAATGCTGTTCGTTGCCTCGCACACTGGTTTTCTCGCTGGTTTCTAGTCAGCTAGATTCCTTATACAGCTCAGGACCACCTGCCTAGGGATGGTGCTGGCCACAGCGGGCTGGGCCTACCACATCAATTATCAGTCAAGATGGTTGTCCCAAACATGGCCACAGACAGCTCTCAAGTGATACTCCTTTAGATAATTCTAGGATATGTCAAGTTAACACCTGATGCTGATCAGGACAGGACCTGAGCTCTTCAGGTTTTGGTTCAGTACATTTTCTTGGACTATTTGAACCTCACACAACTTTTACTTGTTTGGAAATACTAGTTACTACTTCCTCAAATGCTGATCTGTTCAGTATATTTTAATCATGCCTCCAAATATCATTGTCTTTTCAAAGGTTTTAAATGTCAAGAAACTGTTACATGGAAGATTTAAAATTATAATTTTCACTTAAATTTTATCATCGGTAACAAATACTATCCATTTTTCCTATGAATTGGTAAATTACTTTTTTTTTTTTTTTTGCAAAGTGGCCAGTACTAAAGCTTTTTATTAGTAACTACTCAGATTCATGAGGAAGTTTTCATCCATATATACCATTATTATATTTACCCAGGCCTGGTACCTCCCACCCCAGCTTATCCCGTTTCTGTTTTAAATCTAGAATCTGTATGTACTTTTTAAAAAAGCTTTACTTGTCTAAGTCTTATTTATATTATCTCGTTCTCACCATTTTCCTTCAAACAGCATAGTTTCCCTCATTCTTTTGACTAAAACTCCGTGTATGCGTATGTGTGTGTGCGTGCGTGTGCGTGTCAGGTTTTCTCTATCCTTTCATAGGCACCTAGCATGATTCCATAGCTCGGTTATTGTGAATAAGTGCCACACTAAACATGAGTGTACAGGTACCTCCGCTGCACACTTTGATTCCTTGTGCATCCGTCCAGGAGTGGCATATATGTTCAGCAGTAATTTTGTCTTGCTGTTGCTCTTTTAATGTGTCTGATTGCATGTGTATGTCAGAGGGCAAAAACCGTCCATGCAGATTTCATAGTAGCTATGCTAGCTTGTTTCCCAGCACAGTGTTAGGATTCCATTTTCTGCCTGTATCCTTGCCAGCGTTTGTTGTCTGTTTTCTTGATGATAAAGAGTCTCACTGTAGTTTTGACTTGCTTCTTACTACTCAACTCACCAAATATCCAGATCTTAACATCTTTTTTTTTTCACATAAAATGATACTTCATAAAAAAAAATCCTGTTGGCTTCTGCCTGCCATGTTTTGTATATCCATTTGCTTTTCTGCTCTATCAAGCCTTTCAGTGTGCCTCCCATTAAAATACCTCAATCTGATTGGATCCTCAAGATGTCAGTCAGCACAGCCAAAGGCTCTTCTTTATGTAGAGGAAGAAATATCAGGCCTGGCAGATACTCAGAGTCCATGTCTAGTACAGACACCATTCTGAATTAGAAATGAGTAGAAGTGAGCATGGTGGTAATCATAGACATTTAAAAGTCATGGACTCCCTGGAGTTGTTCCACAAGCACCCGTCTGGCAGTGCCTTATTTAAAAAGAAAGAGATGTCCTCCTAATGTGCTCACATTGGTGCCATCATGTCTTTAGTGCATTGGCAATACTCTGAGACTACTGTTGGAACTGCTTCAAAATAATCTTCATGAACTGAGCTGTTAAATTAATTTCCTGCTGCATAAACATAGAATATATTGCCTTTCATTATTTGGATATCTTTCTTCTTCCAAAGGAAGAGAGCCCTCCAAAGTATCTGTGAGTGTATATGTGAATCTAGTGGGTCCTTTTGTTTTATACCAAAGTATCTGTGAGTATAATCATGTGTCTGGTATTTTCATTTATTAATAAATCAGTTGCCAGGCACTACGTTTTTCACATTCACGGGTTGTAAATATGATTTAAAAGATAAATAAAATCCACTAGCTTCCTTGTTTAGGGTAGAGGCAGAAAGAGTTAGGAATTCTATCTCTGACCTCTGTGGAAATGGTAAGCTTGATACTTTGTTGTGAGGGTCCTGTAGTGATCTGATAGGGTAAGTATGGCAAGCCTTGGTTAAGTGACAACATGCACATGGACATGTTGATTGGGTTATTTATGAAAAAACTCAAGCTGTTGTAGGGGGAAAATATCTGTGGTCTAAGTTCCCTTTTCTGACCATTCCATGAGGAGAATTGGTTAATATTTTTAGGTTAATGAGATGGAAAACAAAAATAGCTTTTCCTTGGGGAAATATAACCTGACACAATTTAAAGTGGAATCTAAATTTAAATACAATTCTTGGGTCTGTAAGAGGGCAGAGTGAGTAAAGTTAATTGCTGCCAAACCTGAGGACCCGAGTCTTAATTCCAGAATCCACATGGTAGGAAAGAATCTATTCGGTAAGTTGTCATCTGACCTTCACATGTGCACTGTAGCTTGTACACACACACAGAGACACGCATTTAAAGCCATAAAATTTAAAAGTAAATTAAAATTTTAATTATTTTATGAAACAGGGATATTTTCTTTGTCACATGTATGTCATATACACTTTTAAAGAAATCTAGACTATTTCATCTTTTAGTTTCTTCAAAAGCACAGTCAGAGACAAGGCATGCTGTTCTGTTAACTTTTGTGCTTCATTATGCTGTGTGTGTCACCAATTACTATGGGTGATCTGTGTGCATCCATGTGATCTTCAGCTTTAGACAGCGTATCTTTTGGACAGTCGAACAACACAGGTTATATTTATTTTAGTGTCTTTGTTTACCAGCAGTAAGAACTTCCCTGAGTGATACGGCATGCATACACTACACTTTCCTCCTACCAGAGAGCAAACAGTTTACTTTTGTTTTGTTTTTGTTTTTTGAGACAGACTTGTTTCTCTGTGTAGCCCTGGCTGCCCAGAACACAGAGATCCACCTGTCCTTACTTCCTAGGTGCTGGGATCAAAGGCAGAGCCCACCACACCCCACTGACAAAGTTTACTCTTCAGGGTTTTTGTTCATTTGTTCTAACAGAATGCTAAAAATAGCTCTTAACTTTTTGCTAGATTAAAAGCAAAGCCTCTGAAGCTGTTTTAAGTATTGCTGCTGCCATAATGCTGATGCTGACTCAAACCTCAGAAAAAATAGTGCTGTGCCCCCAGAGATGTGGATAGCTTCCCTCCTTAGTATCCTAGCTCATCTAAGGCTTGTTTTATTTGCTTTTTTACAGACCTAACTACCATAATGAATGCTGCATATTGAGAGAAACCACAAGAAGGTTAAATGTTTGGTTGTCTAATTCTTGGATTTGATATGAACCAACACAGTCTTTGTTGTCATTGACAGAACCCCACCTAGTATGTGTGTACATTATTCACATTCCTCTCTGTTCTGTTGAAGGAAAAGACATTTTGACCTTTTATAAGGTCATTGACTTAATTTTATGTTATTTGATTGCATGAAGTTGCCCTTAACCACAAAGAATTATCAAGATTTTTGCACAGACTTCTCCATGTCTAGGCTCCTTTTGCAAGGCAGTTCTGGTCACCTGCTTCCTGCCTTTACTACACCATCATCATCAAATACTCAGTTAATAGTAATTCATATTTTTTAGATGACTACTCAACATAATACTTAAGAATGGGATTTTCTTTCTAACAGAACCCGAGAATCAATTCCTAGTTACATATTGTTGGTATGTTGGAGCTGAAATTAAAGTCATCTTTCAATTTTAAGGCCATGTGTAAAGTTTAACCATATTGTACAATACCTGTTCTGTATTAGAAATAGTTGGAACTTACACTTCTCAAAACTCATGTTGCTGTGTACACAAACTGAGTGTATATGTGAATCTAGTGGGTCCTTTTGTTTTATACCAAAATAAAGCAAGGATTTATTTTTTTCCCAATGCCAATTATGAGTTGAGCTAATCGCTTGAGGTGGTTACTTTACACTTGAAAGCTGAAATCAGCAGGAGCATTATGGGAAACCAGACAAAACATTGACTCTTGAATATAGACTTTTAAAATAAACTTTTCTTTTGGAACTAGAATTAGAGTAGTTAACATTGATCCGCAAATGATTATTATGTGTACATTATTGTCGCTACTGTGATAATAGAGTTTCATTTATTTTTATACCAGCTTCTGCTGGGAGAACACATTAGTCAGTTTGGGTTTCATCAACTCTGTTACGCTTGTCCTTGGAACATCTGTGTATGTTTGAGGTTTGTAGCTGAAAAGTTTACTGTAAAAAAAATCAAAAACACAAAAATGTAATGTTTTTACAGAATAAATTTATTGGAATGTGTACTGGAGTAAGGCTTGCAGTTGTAAACAACTGAGTCAGTGTCATTTGGCTTCATACGTGTAATGTGCAGTATTAATGTGACTCTTATATTAAAACAAATTGACAGCAAGTTGGCATAAGAATAAATGAAAGTGAGGATTTTATTTATTTTTTTCTATCTTTTTTCTTTTTGAATGTTCTGGGGGTTAGGTTAATTGACAGCAGTGGGCGAATAGCAGCAGTATGATCTGCCTTCACACCTCAGAAAACACCAGCTCAGTGGACTCGGGGTCTGCATACCACTCTTTTGGTTCATTTTGCTGAACTAGTGACATGAAGACGAAGTATAAAAATCCTCAAAGCCCAGCATCATTGTGATGATGAAGGTGCTAGGCTATGAGAGCTGATGCAGTCCACTTAGCCCCTGAGGGCATGCCAAGGAGGCTACTGTTTGGGGCTTGTTTTGTTATTTATCAATTAGTGGTCTCTCTGTTGTACTTACACAGTTCCAAGTATGGAAAGTTTATTAAGAGACGAGGTGTCACATAATTTTAAATATTTTATTCTAAAATTAATGAAAGTCATCAAAGGACTTCTTCATTGACCACACTAAAACATATGGAGAATGTGGATAACATTTTAAATTGGAACATATAACAAACCATTTCTTAAATAAAAAGGTCAAAATTTGTCATGAAAATGTATACATAAAATGTTTCAAATTTAATAAAATTTGTCTTCATAAGACACCAAAAATAACTTTATTGAAAGTATACACAGAAACACAAGAAACATATTATCAGCCACCAATAAAACAAGTGTTCATTAAGGCTCCTAATAAAGTTCATCTGTGTCATCTTAGCTATTTCAATTTACAATAGAAGGTTTAAGAGCAATTTTTTTAAAACAGCAGTAAGAAATATATTTTCCTTATGAAGATACTTCGAACAACTTAAAAATATTATGATGATCTGGCATTTATATTAAGGTTGTCAATGACATTCATAGGAAGAAGTTATTTCTCCAGCCTGTAATTGCTATTTTGAATTATTTCATATGCATAGTGAATATGGTTAGTCACTTCTGAACAGTTTATTTTTATGCTATTTGTAGGCACTAGAGTTGTAATTTTCACACAAATTATGTGCAATGTTAAGATTCATGGTCACATTCACAGACAAATTTTGATATGTTTCTTTAAACAAGCTGTTTCTCAACTTTAGTTTTCCTTTAAAAAACGAGAATATACCCATACAATACCATTATTTTCCCTCGCACATACAGTGTAGAGCAAGAACCTGTATTCTTGTGACTACTGTGAGAGGAAATGAAGTAGATCGTCTGTTCCTATAACAGCGTCAGACAGAATGTGAGGTGTGTTCATTCCACCTTTTCATCTGCCTTTGTTCTTATGAAAAACTCTGGATTGTAGGTACAGCGGTAGGCCAGGAGCTGAGGAAGAACTCCATATGCTATGTTTAATACTAAAAAAAGGATTTTCGCATCTTCAGGGACTCTGTAGACATAAGCAGTTCTAGCATGAAGGGAAGCACCAATGTGAGAAAACTGAGCCTGTTTACATTGAAACAAACAAAACAAAAAGTAAGCATGGGATCTGTTCGCTTGGTTAATGATGAACTCTGGGTAGCTCACTCAGATCATGTGCCCTCAAAACCTGTCTTGAAAGCAAAATACCTTTAGATAATCCACAGTCTTAATACATAGTCTCTCACAAAATTTAAGGTCATTCTTGACATAATTGTTCAAATAATACATCCTATTTAAAGTTTGGTTTTATCATTCCAGTTGTTTTTTAATCTATCCAGTGCAATACATTTCTAATTTGAATTCTAGGAACACTACATAGACACTTGGCTAAGTCTCATGAATTGGGTTCCAATTAAAAATGAAGTTGAGCTAAATTAAGCTACTACTTAAAGAGACACACTGAAGATCTCTGTGTCACCGATCAGACTGGCTAGTAAAAGCAAGAGCTCAGAGCTCCATCAACATATAGTTTTGTTTATCTGTGTATTTGATTGTGTGATTTAATAGCACTATGGTTGTTTGTAAGATGCACTTGTTAATAGCTTGACTGTGGGTAGCATTATGGTTATAAAATAACAAATATGTACACAGGCAACCTTTTCAAATCAGACTAAAATCTACTTAGAGCTGTGAATCGTCAGCAAAATCCAGGTTTCAGGACAGGAAGACAAGGGCCTCCTTCAGTTTATATATGCATGGACTATTCAGAATGTGCTGTTGAGTTTCACTTCGCTTGTTTTAATACTTTTCATAAGCACAGAGAAAAATTATTAGAAGAGTAATACAGGTCATAGCAGGATTAAAACCTGAGAAAATATTTTCTAGGTAACATGTTATTATAAAATGCAAACCCCAAGTCTGTGTTTTATGATTGGCTGAAATTCAAGATACACATGAATAATGACTGAGGGTTTAAATGCAGTCAGTTATTGGTATGCTGTGATCAAGTGAAAAGGTAGAGGGTACTGTAAGGAGGCAGAAGTAACAATGAGTCACTAGGGAATTTGTTTAATGTATTTGTTACCTTATATTTCCTACATTGATTGTGCTAAGAGGGTAACAGATAAAAGTGCTACTTAGCATTTGATTTGACCTTGACAAGAAAAAGACAAACTTTTATATAAACAGCATGTTTAGGAATTTATATCAATGGCAGATATTTTAATGGGTTACAATTTATAAATTACTGATATATTCTGGATACCTCTAATATGTTTTTGCTACTCTAGAGCTAAAAATTAAATTCCTGTGGTGTGTTGACAAGGACCAACAGTCAGATTACCTGCATTGTGATCCACAGGCACTGAGAGGGTTTTGGCCCTCAGACACATCTCCTTAGGGCAGATGGCCAAAGGCCCTGCAAATGTTGGCATCTCAGGGCTACACAGACAAAAGACCTTGAGAAGAAAGGGCACTTTGGAGGCTGCCTTGAGGACCTGCGGTTGTGGATAGTCTGGGAACTCTGAACAAAAGCTGGGCTCCTGACACTATTTTTCTCTAGGTCCTACTTTAAATAGCTGTTTATCTGAATATATGTCAATTTTCTTCTGGACGAGAGGCCAGTTTTGAACTCTGGTTTTGTCAGATTTGTGGGTTTAGTGATTCTATCCCTATAGATTATTGTGCACATCATAAAATGACCAGAAAAAAAATGCCATCTATAGTTTTCAAGAACAAATAACATGAGCAGTTGTGTGTACTTGTGTAGGCAAGCCTGCCTAAAAGGCCAGTGACTCTGTGGGCCCTTTCCTGCACTAAACAGTGTGGTTAGACCTCATTTTCATGAACGGTAAGCTCATGGCAACACTTAAAAAAATGATTTGTGTCATTAGAATAGATTGTACGCCCACTGGGCAGATACTGTATCTGATGTTTTGTGTGGCACCTAACACAATGTTAGAGTTCAATAAACGTTCAACAACTATGGTCTGTGATTGTCAGAATACAAAAAGAATCCTTAAAGCACTTCTTTATACCTACAGTATTAGGCCGTTCTACTCAGAACTATTAACAAGAGGCGAAAATTGTAACAATCATTACCAAAAGATGAGTGCTTGTTAGAAAAACACCCAAAGCCAGTTGTCTGTAGTTCCTGGTACTGCACGGGGGTATGTTTGCAGCAGCCAACTGAGTGGGCCCCCAACTGTAACTTCCTCTAATGCTAAGTGCTCAGGACTCTGATACAAGAAAAAACTGTCACCTGAAGAGGCTTCCCTTTCCATACACATACTGGTAAGGAGTGCCTAGCACACTTGCTTCCCTACATGACTGGTGGAGCTCAGCATGGAAACCATACCAGAGCCAGGTGAGTATGTGAGTGCAGTGCTGCTGAATTCTGCCATCCCAATTAGAACTGGAATAGTCAGTATGTGACTGACACCCACCCTAATCATTTCACTTTGACTTATTCTAAGTTTTCTACCTACAGAAATAAGAGATACTGATTTTTTTTTTGTCAGATTGAATGTTAAGACTATAAAATGAGGTAATGAAAGTAAGCAAAGGCTAAATTGTAATAGCTCCTGTTCCTGATAGAGAAAGTTGGGAAAGGGTGACTATCCTAATCTCTCTCCTCCCTAATCACAACCCGGGCTCCAAAGGGAAGTATTTTACATGTCCATGTGAATGGTAGAGGGCAAAACCTGTAGGTATTGGGCTCCTATCATAAAGGGTAGATAATCCAGAACCATTTTATCTTAGGGTTTCTGAGTAACTGCATAGTAGCCGATAATAATGTCTTTAAACCACATGGCTAGATTGGACTATTGCTCCGGCACAAGCTAGGTAACGGGGCCCTCCTGAGTGGGTAGACAAACTCAACCAAATCCCTGCTCATGATCTAGCAGCTCATTGACAACCTGGGCTCCTTGTTATCAGATCCCCTCTTTGACCTTTTCAAAGGATGAGCATGTAAGAAAGTGATCCCCAAGGTCAACAGTGCTTGGTAATAAAGTATCCGAAATGGATAGCAGAAAGATTGTATTAGTAGCCTAGTTGTTCAGGAGCTTCCTGAAACTTGAAAGTACTTTTTAAGGTTTCTGTGAAGGAAAAATGTTATGAAACTTACAGCAAAGTCAAGTAGACTATCCACAGATGTATCTCTAGATCCCTGTGTAGCCAGAACTGGAGTAGGCAGGGAGTTGAAGGGATGTCACCTGACTAAGTTTGCCCCCTGCCCCGTGTGGATGTAGGGTTACATAATGCCCACTGGTTATCTGTCCCTAAGCCTTTGGCCAAGATATTTTTTTTTTTAGGTCATTCATTACATGTGAGGTACACATGCATTAAATTAGAAGAATTAATCTCATTAAGAAGGCAATTTTTTTCCAAGTATTTTCTGAGAATCCGTATCAATAACTGAGCACGGTTCACATAGTTCTTACATGTCATGCACTATAATTAGCTTTTTTTTTTTTCTTCATTTTGAGACAGGGTTTCTCTATATAACTGTCCTGGAACTGGCTCTGTAGACCAGGCTGGCCTTGAACTCACTGAGTTCTACCTGCCTCAGCCTCCCAAGTGCTAAAATCAAAGGCATGCACCACTACTTCCCAGCCACCGTTGCTTTTTATGTAAGTACTCTGTTCAATCCTCAGCAACTTTACAGAAAAGAAAATTGATCCAGAGAAGTAAAGTAACAGAGGTCATTGCATTAACTACTGACAAGGGGCTTGAATCAGCTCGTGCTGTTAATCATACTATTATATTAACTCGAGTTTTTGCTTTGTTTCATTTTCAATGATTCTAACAATGTGCAGTCTGCCATTGGCATCCAAGGAGGATTAGTTCCAGAACCTGGGCACATCCCATATATATCAAAATTCTTGGATCGTCAAGTCCCTTGTATAAAAATTGTATCCTATGTACATCTTCCAGTGTGTCTTACATTAGATGACTTAGAGTACCAGACATTGAAAATACAGTGTAAGCTGTTACATTGTGTCTTTTAGGGAATAGGAAAGTCTACTTTTTCAGTACTGATGACCATCATAGGCCTCAACATACTTTTCTTAAGTTGGTTGAATCTGCACATAACTAAGAGCTGACTAGTAAGTGAATTGATATGGTCTGTCATATTTCTCAGGTTATGCTTAACAACGTTAGCCCTATAGCAAGGACTGTATATGAAGAGAGATTTGATTTTAACTCCTGTACTGGAACTTGACCTAAAATATAACCTGATTTTCATTTTAAAATGTTTGACTGAGTTTGTACTTTCTGAAGAGAATAGAATTGAAAGGTTCCTGACACAGTCTGAAATCAAGGACCCAATGAGGACCTAGTGAGTCTTCCAATGACCAAAGAAGAATGGATTGGGGGAGGGGGCTTATTCTGGTCTCCACAGGCACCAGGTACACAAATGGTGGGTGGATACACAGGCAGGCAAAACACTCATGTACATTAAAGAAGTTTTTTAAGAGGATTCCAGGGTCTTGGTTTGAGCTGGACATGCAAGCTGTGACTACTGACATTGACAAAATGGGCAACAGGAGAAATGAGGAAGACCAAGAGTCCCATTTTTTTTCAAGTCTCTATTAGCATGCTACCCAGGCATGGTGGGAGGCTGAGACAAGAGGATCTTTAGTTCAAGGCCATTCTGGGCTACAAAGCAAGACTCTTATCAAACAGTAAAATATGTTTTATAGGTTGAGACTTGCTTTGCAAATGTGCTTAAAGACTCAGGTGTGCCTGTTTCCCTTACAAAGATGATGCTTTCGCTTTACTTCAGAAGTTTCTCAAAATGCCTCAAAGAATCTGATGTGCTAGTAAGACAGCCAGGTGAAACGCTTTTCTATGACTCTTCTAAGTACTCTTGGAAGGATTTAACCCGCTGACGCCATAAGCCCTATATTTCTCAACACTGAATTCTGGGATCTTTCTGCTATCACAGTTACTGTGCCATGACTGTATATTTGCTGTGTTTTGTTTCTGGGTGGTCCCCACTCATTTCCAGGTCAGTGTTGAATTCATTAAACACTTGCTGTCAGGCAGGCACCTGGTGAGGTGCCAGAGTGAGGGACTGCAGGGCAAGCTCAGCTGTCTAGAAACAGACTTAGACTAAACCAGCCTCCTTGGCGCTGTTGAGAGTTGTGTAGCAGAGCTCTGGATCCTTTGTTTAAGTAGCCTCAACAGCTTATATGTTACAGCTTTCAACTCTAATAAGTAGTCAAAATGTTCAAAGATTGGGAATCAACTCTATAACACAGTAGTGCCACTTGGTACTTTGGTGATCCCAGGGAAAACGCCTCATTTCACTAGTTATCTAGACATTATCTAGTGACCTAGATGTCGTAATTGTTACCGGGTGGTATCATTGGTAAGAGGGAGAGAGAGACAGTAGCAGAAATAGCTTCCAATGAACTAGAAAACTTTCTTACTCAAACATTGAGCAGAGACATGTTTCATGATTCCAGTGACACCTAGGTCACCAAAGAACTTTCTCAAAAGGGAATATTCTTATCTGAGTACCTGAGCTAGACCTCCAGCATGGACCAGCGTTATATCAGGCATCCACGAACATCCAGGGACCACTAAGCCATAAAGTGCAATCACAAAGTAAGGGACAGAATAGAACATGTATGCCAGCATCTGTATAACAAAGAAATGAGCAAATTAACGGCTTAACCTTAACAAAAAGCAAAAGCATGAACATTTTGAAAGATAAATGCTAACTCCTATTCCTGTGTAGACACTTCATTTCCCATTTAAAATAAGAATTAACTTTAGAAAAAGCTTAGGTTTTGTAACTACTTGACCTGAATTTTAGGATAAGCAGCAGGGTCCTTTAGGTAGGGCTCTTCTAACTGTGTATAGAGTCGGCAGAGCTCAGCTGGACAATCCAAAGCGATCTAAGGACAAAATGAGTTCATTATAAATAGTCTTGTCTGGTTCTTAGGTTTGCTGATGAGGCTGTGTGCCAGCTTCAGCCATAGCTTCTTCAGTTCTCAATATAAACTATGTGTCTTTACAGGCTAGTCAGTAACAGGAAAAACAGAAATCCTCAGACTTTCCTAAAGGACTAAGCCTAGGCTAGCAGTGGAGCATTGTTCTTGGGACTCCTGATACTCAGTTTGGCATTTGGTTTAGTGAGCCAAAGTCTAGCTCTTGGTGTAGATGACCAGATCCACTTGGGAACAGCAGGCCAACTAGTCTCTACCAGAAGAAAAATAACACTTCATCCTATACTTTGCAAGATTCAAAAATAGCATCGCCTTTCTCTAGTACCTCGCAGAGCATATGGACTTTGGAAGCAGAAGGGAAGATTTGAAAGCAGAGTCTTCTGTGAAGCCCCTGCTGTCCAATTTGGAAAAGAGCAGAAAGTAGATTTAGTCCTTGCAGAGTACACACTGGGCCACAGAATAGATTTGGGCACACCAATGAGATGTTTCTTCCTCAGGCACCATTCCTCATATCCTTGGCCATAAGTGAAATGCTCCTAAATGACAACATAGATGACTGGCTAGCAGTAGAGTTGGGCCTTTGCTCAAATGCTAATCTGAGAAAGCCCCTCCCAGCACATATCTTTCTCAGGGCAGGAGAAAGGGACATGAAAGAATCCAATTGGATCTCATGTGGTGGTGTTTGTGGAATTAGTGCAGACCAACCAAGGAACGGGTTCCGTGGCTTGTTCTCAACTTGTGCAACACCAGAAACTTTAGAATAGTTGGTAATTGCTGAAGCTGAATATGATAAGTAATTAGATACTAAAATATTTCTTCGATGAATAAATTATAAAGGTGGGTCATTGTGAAGGGTCACTGATGAATTAACAATTGTTTATGGAGCTCTTATATTGTACCAAGAGTGTAGTCACTAATCTTCAAAATAGGCACTAGTAGTTTACATAGAAGAAAATGATAAGTCAGAGAGATTGTCATTTTTCTAAGGCACAAGTAGCAAATGGCTAGTGTTCCCCACAGGTATACAGAGAAAACTTGTCTCCAAAAACAAACAACAAACATAAACTTAAGGGAAAAGAGAAAAATCAAAAACTCCTGAGTCCTTCATGTCATCAATCTCCAGAGCTTTGAGAAATTCCTATGACCCTGCATGGGTGAAAATGGTTACTCGGAGACTTGATCCCAGCGGCTCTACTCTTGAGAATACATGGTTTCTCTGGGCCACAGCTGTATTGAGGTCTTAGGCTATCACCCTGACCAAAGATGGTTGGCTTTAAATCAGGAAAGAAAAAAAATCAAGGGAAACAAAAGAATGAGATTGTAATGGGCATTTTTCGTGTTTGCTAAAATAAAGAAAGGAAGAGATTTCTAAGAAGAACTTGATCTGAGGACCCGGAGGAGAAGGTATGAGATAGTCCAGGATGAACCGTCCCTTTGTGAGTGTGGGCTGGTGGTGGCAGAACAGCAAGAAGCTAGTCCAGAGCTCCAGGCTGTGTCAGAGGAGTTTCAGTTTGATTTTACACACACACACACACACACACACACACACACACACACACACACACTGTACATACACTTAACACATGAAGACTTTTTCCTATTTGGAACAGAATATTGATATTTTGATATTATGCTTACCAAGCCTCTGAACAGGCAAAATCCAGTCGCCAAGAAAAGACACACAACCAATAGGAAGTCAAATGGTCTTCTCAGCAGGGCCTTTGCTTGGGCTTCTTGAAGAACCTAAAATGGAGTTTGTTGCTGGAGAACAATCCCAAATACAAAGATGAGTCTGCAACACTAAATGCTAAATGGATGATGAATTTGGTAGATGCACAGTTCACATCCTAGACCACTGGCCACTGTGCTTCATCAGTGTCTTCCCTCCAGTACATTATCAAACAGAGGTACTGAGCTAGGTGACCAGAGGCCTGACCAGCTCTACTCCATATTTTTTTTGAAACTACATGTTTATGAATATAGAAGTAATCTGCATGTATTTGAAAAATGAAATTTTAGAATGTAAACCATAATTACCACACTACTGTTAGTGGTTCACACATTGTCAGCCATGTGTGATTTTGGTTGGTTGGTTGGTTGGATGGATGGATGGATGGATGGATGGATGGATGGATGGATGGATGGATGATGGATGGATGATGGATGGATGATGGATGGATGATGGATGGATGATGGATGGATGGATGGTTTCTTAGACAAGATCTCAATTATGTGGTGAAGACAGATCTGCAACTCCCTTAGTAGTGCAGGTTGATCTGAAATTCATGATTATCCTGCCTCCTCCCAAGTACTAGGTCTAAGATTTCATGTGTGCCACCATGCCTGACTCATGTGTTTTATATATTTATATGTAAATACATATATTCACATATAACCTTTTTTTGCAAAGATAGAATTTGGAATATAACCAGTTTTGCATTCCTCACTGAATAACTACCTGTGAGCACATTCTCACAAGATTAAAAGTTGAAAATGCCCTAAGGAGACCATACGTCTCATCCCACTACAAGACATTGGGGCATTTTTTTTCCCACCATAACCCTTAATGTTAAGGAGAGTGGCTCTGCACAGAAATCTCTGCAGTGGTTCTGCGATTTTGTCTCAGGACAGGCCCCTGATGTAGAAATGGGTTGGAAGCATGGATAAACTGCTTTGTAGAATGATTCGGAGGTTGTTGCATTTTGTTTGCTCTAAATATGGTTCCTAACAGCACCATGTATCAATGCCTATGGCTGTGCTTTACTGTTGAAGTAAAGACATAAATGATTCTGTGTGTGTCTTGTAATGCAAACACTGTTCACACACTGACAGAGAGCTCTTTCAAAGCAGTGAGCCCACTCCTCAAAAAGATATCTGAGTGTAGCTGCTGTTGGTCTGCATTTACATAGCAGTATCTAAATATTTACAAGCTAACTGTGTGTAAATTATACTGTACATAGAGAAGTAAACCTCAGTGGTGGAGTGGTGGTTCAGCACACAGTGGCCATGAATTCAACCCCAACTCTTCTCTTAAAAAGATATTTCAATGAATTCTACTTGTAAAAATAATTTTGGCCAGACATGGTGGTACACATTTTTAATTCCAGTACTCAAGAGACAGAGAAAGGTGGGACCCTGTGATTTTGAGGCCAACCTGTACTACATGAAGTGTTTGAAGTCAGCTAGGGAGGGCTACATAGTAAGACTCTGCCTCAAAAATAAATATAAATAAATAAATAATGATTTTAAACTAAGAATAGTTTTGTAAAGTGGGTAATAATGTTCTAACATATCAGAGAGACTTAAAGGACCCTACTCAAGAAAAAAAAAATCACTGTCCTGAAAGTAAAGACTTCAGCAGACCTGCGGGGCTAGCCTTGCTTCTTCATACCACCTTGGCAGTGAATGGAAGGGAAACAGTCTTGGGGGTATTCTTGCAACCAGTGTCCTGGGCCTGCATTCTTAGGGATCAGAACCTTGAACACCTCCTTAGCAAATGAAATGCTATTACCGAGAGAAGTGTCAGATGCTCACACACAGGCCATTGACAACCCAGGCAAACCACATACTCTTAATTTCACCTGCCACACTAACACAGAAGGGTGACAAGAGCCAAGGTGACCCTGTAAAGGAAGTCCCCAGAGTGTAGCAAGACAGAAGCAGACTCTCTGACACATTAACAGAGGTGCCAGCAAATGCCAAGCTATCAGCACACTCTTATGGGTTCAATGCTCCAAATGCTTTCTCCTCACAGGAAATGTGAGCCCTGTGAGTCTTAGAACATGTAAGAGTTACCAGCTGCCAGAATGCTAACCTGCGTTTACACATCAGTATCGAATTGGTTACATTTAAATGTAATATAATTACCTTTGAGGGATAATTATAGTTTTCTTGTGGCTGATTATAGATTCTGAAGCCAGCCCAGACTGGAAGACACGTATATGGTATGCTTAAGAAAAATGCAGGACAAATCCGTGTTCCATATTTTCCTATTTAAAAGAGAGGAAAAGATGGTAAAAGTCTGTTGATGCATATCTAAACAGTAATATTTAAGCTACCTCACACCTCAAATCACCTAAAATTTTGCTATAAACCGGCAGTAATTTTTATTAGATAAGAAAAAGTCGAAATAGTAATTCCTATTTACAATATTAAAAAATACATTAACACACATATCCAAACTTTCTGCAAGTCTAAATGACTTCCTTTACTTCCGCCTGGAAGAACCTTTGTTTCTGAGTGCATTTGCTGTAAGTTCTTTTAGTGTGTGAGAAGCAACATACAACACAAAGAACTGCAAGCAGTGTATGTACACTGACTTCTGGCTGCTTAGCTATCTGTTCAGTACACGCTCCTGAAAATGTCTCTAATGCACTTCTTAAAAGATGAGAGCACAGAGGGGGATGGGAATAACTCTGCAAAATAGTTTTTATAAGCTTAACACTTTTCAATCTTAAAACACCATTATAACATAACAACAACAAAGACATGACTGTTAAGATAGGGTTTCTTACCTACAATGTTTCCAGGCACAAAAACCACAATGCTCATTATAATGGATCCAACCCAATATAGGCCAATGGTTCTGTAGCTTTCCCTACAACAAAATGTTTTGATTTGTATACTTGTCTTGGGACACAAAAGGCAATCCCCAGAGTTATCTTTCATTCTAGTTATGGGAAGGGCATGAATAGAAACCCACTGAATCAAATGATAAGCACAGGAAACCCAGACAATCAAGGATCACTTCCATATGTGACACGGTACAGACCTTTTGTGGGCTTGTACACTCATGCACGCACATGTGTGGCATGTGTGTGTGTGTGTACATGTATGTGTAGGCACCCAGAGGGCTGTGTCCAGTTCCTTTCTCAATCACTGCCCACCTTATTTTTTGAGACAGGGTTTCTTACTGAGCCTAGAGCCCTAGCCAACTAACTCATCTTAGCATGCTGGATGGCAAGTCCCAAGGATGCTCTTTTTCTCGATGAACCCCCGCTACTGGAATTCAGCTTATTGTGTAAGTGCTAGGGATTGAGCTTGAGTCCTCATGTTTATCCAGCAAGCACTTTACTGAGCTGTCACCCCTGCTCTCCCTTGGTGTCCTTTTAAGTAGGAAGATAACATGTTCCACATAACACACGTGTCAAACTATGACATAGTCTTTACTGATTAGAATTAGTATTGCCATGATGTATATAAACTTTGCAGCATAGAAGGGGGGAAAAAGGTTTAAGTTTAAGATGTAAAGTGGCAACAGAAAGTTTGGGCTAAAGCCCCAGAGGTGATGGGTCCCTATATTCTAAAGGGGCTGTTCTAATCTCAATGGTGGCAAAATGTCTCTTCAACTGATAAACCAGAAACAACCCCACATTAGAAACTGAGAGAAATACAAAAGGAGGGGCCTGTGTGGAGAGCCCTGTGCTTTCTGCTCTGCTGTGGGCCCCAACCCAAATGGACAAGCCCACCAGGGCAATGCTCAGTCTCAGACTGCCACAGGAAAACAGACAATAAACTGGGGTGTTCAGGGGAGCATAATGAGGGAAGGGGAAGGCAGCTGAGGGAGGGGGTATCGTAACCTCCCAGGGAGCAGAACAGAAAGACCTTCTCTCACTTAGGGCCACACAGAGGTGGAAAGGCACTTCCTGCACAAGCATGAGAACCCGAGTTCAGATATCTCATGGCCCACGTGGAAAGCCAAGCATAGTGATATCCATCTGTAACTTCAGCAGCAGGGTAAGAGCAGGGACAAAGAAGACCCAGGGGCTTACTGGCCAGCCAGTCTAGCCAAAAAAAAAAAAAGTGAGCTCAGGGTTCAGTAAGAGACCTTATCTCAAAAGATAAGGGGTTGAGCCAGTGAGATGGCTCAGTGGGTAAAGGCCTGCCAACCTAAGTTAGGTCTCTAAGTCCTACATGGTACAAGAAACCCCACTTCTGTAAGTTGTCCTGTGATCTCCACATACCTACCAGGGTGCACACGTGCGTGTTCTCTCTCTCTCTCTCTCTCTCTCTCTCTCTCTCTCTCTCTCTCTCTCTCTCTCTCACACACACACACACACACACACACACACACACACACACACACACACACACACGTTTATTGTTGATACCATGTTTATTTGTTGAGAGAGGCTCTCGCTGTGTATGTAGCTCTGACCTGGAACTTACTCTGTAGACCATGCTGGCCTGCAACTCAAAGATATGCATTCCCCTGCCTCCTGAATGCTGGATTAAAGGCATGCACCACCATGCCAAGAGAGATTGTTCTCAGAAAACATAGAGAAACTTTTGGAATTGCTATGCCTGAGCTGCCACCAAGGTAGAAGGACAACTCCAAGGGATTTGTTTACAAAGACCGTGATACAAAGAAAACAAAGCTTTGACCAACTCAGAACATCCCTGTCCTGGCATGCATGGGCATATTGACCTCTCTACATACATTTTCCTTACATGCCCCTTATCAGTTTCATACACACCAGGAGAGCTAACTTACTCCCATGCTATGGCGGCCACCATCACCAGGTACATCAGGTAATGAACAGAGCCATCCCAGTAGCAGATCATGTGTCCATAGGCCGTGTTCAGATATGGTTCACCCTAAAGAAAGCATTAAAAAAGATACCAATTTTAGGGAAGACTCAAATCTTTACAAATGCAGGATGACAGACCTGTATTGCAAATAAAACAACTAAGTGGTATTTGTTCACTGAGATGAAACCACTTCCACACAGTTGGTAGGATTGCAAAAATATGACTTTACCCTGGGGCAAGCAAAACCAGGGTCTGCCAAGGTGTCAAATAGAAGAATTCCTAACAGATTGGCATTTGGTTACTCAACAAAGGTTTGTAGAACACAAAAGCCATCAGGTGGCTGTGTAGGCAATCCCAGCCAACTGGAACAAAGCCAAACTTGTATCTGTGAGCACTTGGCCCTGACTAGAAGGGTGGCACAGGAAGGCCCTGATCACTGGTGCCACCTGCTGACCTCAGCTAGTCTTTCTGATGTTGTGGTAGCCTGGACAATACATGGGGAGGTGCCCACGTCCAATTCCACACACAGCTTCCCACCCGCCCTTTATTCAGCCTTCCCAACAGCTTTGTGGGCTGCTCAGGACCGTCTGTCTTCAGAGGAGAAAACCATGTTTAAAGAGCTTCATGACTTGCCTGAGGTCATGTAGCTAATAAGGAGCAGTACATACATTGCCAACAGCCACACTACTGAGGTGGTTTTAGTTTCATGAACACAAGATTGTATGACAAGCTATACACATTTCCCTTTCCCACGTCATTGTGGTTCAGGGTCCCGTCAGACACGGATTTTTGTTTTCTTCCTTTTCCTAGGACCGGGCCCTTCCAGATTGCTTCTCCCGTCTCCCCAGCATGCTTTCAGTCCTTTCTCTGAGGTCTGAGCAGCCAAAGGAGGCATTCTCTGAAACGCTGTGCCCCCCTCAGGCAAGGAAATCAGCCACCCACCCCCCCCAAAAGCCACCCCCAAACTTCTAGCCCGATGCCCAGCCACTGCCTTTTTCCCTCAGCTGCGGTGCTCTGACTGCACAATTCCAACTGGTTTCACAGCTCCAGTCATCTCTACCTCCTCACTCGGCTCTGACAGCCAGCACAAGCCTCCTTGGGGAGCTTGACAGACACTCGTGGGCCCTTCAAACCCACCCTGACTCCTTCAATTCACCCGCTTCTCTCTTAAACCAAGCCCTTCCTGGGCTCTGCACACCCAGCTCGGTCAGCTCCGGGATTTTTTTTTCTATGAAGTCTTTGGACTCATCTCACTATTTTAATATCTACGCTGTCACTCTGGGTGACCTTCTGTTTTCATCACTGAGTAGGTCAGGCCTTCAGAGTCATGCGTAGAAGAACCAGTGCTACCTTTCCAAATGGACACCCCACTTCTCCCTGCTTCCTTCCTATCTGCCACTGTTTGGTTTTCCTCTTTGCTCTTTTGGGGGCCCCCACCACCCAGCTCCCACACGGAGATGAGTCTTATGTATAAATGCCCAGCCTGAGCTTGTTTCTAGCTAACTTTTCTTAAATTAGCCCATTTGTCTTTCTCCACTGGCCCTTTACCTTTTTCTATTCCTCTATACCTTCCTCTGTTCCTTCCTCTGTGGCTCACTGTGTAGCTGGGTGGCTGGCCCCTGAGTTCTCCTCCTCCTCTGGGTCCTCCTCCTTATATGCTCTCTGCCTGCCAGCCCCGCCCATCCTTTCTCCTGCCTCACTATTGGCCATTCAGCTCTTCATTAGACCATGAGGTGTTTTAGACAGGCAAGGTAACCCAGCTTCACCAAGTCAAACAAACGCAGCATAAACAAAAGTAACACACCTTAAATAATATTCTACAACCCGCCACAGTCCAGTTGCAATGCAAGACGCATGTAGCCTCCCTCTTCCTGACAGCCTGCAGGCCAAAGCCCCACCTCTTCAACTAGGTCCCCAGATCTTGCTCCTGTTACACCCCGGCTTCCTTTCTTGCACCCACTATCCTCTTTCTTGCCAACCTCACTGAGTTGATATCTTGTCTCCTGAGCACCATCTTCCCTCCTGAGGACCCCTCCTCTGGGTTCACTGGCCTCGCCCCTGGCTTTTCTCTGCCTCTATCTGCCCATCATGGTCTCTCATCCTCCACAGAAGCAACTCTCTTCTCTGATTTGAAGTATCAACTCTATTTGGGTGGCTCCTGAGTCTCTGACAGAGTCATTCTTCAGAAGTCCAGACCAGCTTGTCAGCTGGGACATTAGATGTCCCTCAAGCACCCAAAACTCCACCTGTCCCTGGATGAATTTAGAATCACCTCAAACACTCCTAGGAAGACAGATGCTACTAGGCCTCCTTTTCAGACCTTTGCCCAAGCTGTCCCTTTGCTCTAGAAAGCCTTTCCCTTCCTTGTGCCATATGGAAGTTTGTGTGGCCCTTTCCCGTGCCACTCTGAAATGCTATGGGAATGCCAGCAACTCAAAAAGGCCTTCCTGGGCCTTCCCGGAGCCCATTCATCTGTACTGGTGTACCTCCATCATCATACCCAGGCCATGCCATCCCTCTTCACATTAGATACTGAATTCCTGAAAGCAGGAAACAGCTGGATTAAAGGACTCTCTAGAGAACGTCACTCCTCAAGCCTGACTTAATAACACCAGCATTCTGACAAACCCAAAACATGAATCAGACATCACCTGGGCCTTCCTCTCCATCGTCCCCAACTTGACCCGAAATCCCACTCAAAATTCCTGAATCTCTCTCTCTGCCCACCTCTGTGTGTGTGTGTGTGTGTGTGTGTGTGTGTGTGTGTGTGTGTGTGTGTGTGTGTGTGTGTTTGTTCTGCCTCTAGCCATCTTCTTGCCCTCGTGGGCCTTACAGAAGCCACCTTATGGATAAGGGGGCCATATCCCACTTTATGACATTGTCCCATACCCACAAGCTTTCCTTCTTCCCTGGCTCAAATACTCCCCTCACACGCTCCTGGAAAGGCATACAAAGCTCCCCATTATTTGAAACACAGAAAGGCAATAGACAATACCGTTTTTACCTATGCTCCATATTTTCTATATGACCTTGAGTAGGCCTCTTTGGGACTGGATTCAGCCCACTATCAATTAGTGCTATTATTTTGTAGAAGGATGTTAATTGTGAGGCTCAATAAGCTTATGTAAGTAACTTGATATTACTTTATATAGAGAGATGTATATATGTGCATATGCATATGTATGCATATAAAGTATACATATATACACACATATAATATACAGGGTCCCATACTGTAGTCTAGGCTAGCCTGGAACGCACCATATTGTGAGACTGCCCTGTTGTATTATGTTTCTGGCCCAGATTTTCCAGCTAGCCTCGTGGTCTGGACCCACAGACCCACAGTCCCATAATCCCACTGAAACTCATAGACACTCATATTAATGATATGCTGACTGACCTGGGACTCAGGCATATAACTTGCTAGCTCTTGCTCTTAATCTAACCCATGAATCTTATCCTGTTCAGCCATGTGGCTTGGTACCTTTTCTCAGAGCAGCATAGTTGTCTCTGCTTCTTCTGCCTTCTCTGTGGCATTTCTGTTCTGTTCTTCCTGTTCCCAGAGTTTTCCCAGTCTGGTAGCTCCACCCATACTTCCTATCTGCCTTCAGCCAATCAGCATTTTTATTAGACTAATAGGTGGGACAATTATTTACAATGTTACAACACAATTCCACTACACTGCCCTCAGACTCACAGCAATTCTTCTGCCTTAGCCTCCCAAATCCTGAGTAAGATTATAGCATACTAGACTTTGAAACCCGAGATGTTTAAGATGGATTTGGATCTCTGAGATGATAATCCAGTAACAGAAATCCAAATTCTAAATTCATTTGAAGTTCTCCACTTAAAGGGAAAACAGTTCTGGAGCAAAGGAGGTACGGTGAGAAAGTCTCCTGGCCTTCTGTGTTCTCTGGCTAGCTTGCCATGTGCCTGCTTAGACTGGATAAGGTGACTGGGACCTCACTCCAACAGCGGCCTGCATTTGAGGCACCCAGTCACAGTGCAACTCCCGAGCAACCCCATACCCCATACCTCTCGCAGGTAATGTGTCATAAAGCCGTCAATGATGCCATCTTGCTCCAAGCCTATGATGAGGTTCACCACGCTGGTAAATCCGAACACCGCATACACTAGAACAAAGGGGATAGAGGCTGAAAATGCATGCCCTGGAAGACAGGGATGGGGCGTCCACCGGTCATCATGCTCACGTTTGTCCAGAAAATGCTGTGGCCATTACCACACAGAGAAGCAGACTGCAGCTCCTACACACCAGCTGGACATTTACCTGTCTTCTTAGACCTCCCTCTACTTACCCAAGGATCTCACTGAGGGAACTCATGTCACAGAGACAGAGATTCAGTGTCCCAGAAGATTCTTCCAGGCCACCTCCACCTTCCTCACCCTCTTCCCACACTCCACCTGGGCAGCAAGAGCTATGCCAGTAATCAAACAGCCATAACTCGGGTGGTCTAGAAAAACTGGGTTATCTCAGCATGCAGGCCTGCTAAGAGTGTGTCTGACATATTAGCCCCGTCCTTCCTGAGGTGCTCAAGACAGGTGGATGGCTGATGTTCAGGTGATGGTCAACAGCTCTAAGAAGAAAGACAGTGACGTGTTTGCTTGGTTTTCTGTTTTCTTTGTTTTTGTCTTTGTTTTTGTTTGTTTGTTTTTAAGACAGGGTTTCTCTGTGTAGTCCTGGCTGGCCTGGAACTCACTCTGTAGACCAGGCTGGCCTGGTACTTGGCCTGGTACCTGCTTCCACCTCCTAAGTGCTGGGATTAAAGATATGTGCCACCACCACCCTGCAGAGGGCAGCGACTTTTAAAAAATGCACATGAGATGAGAGAGCTGAAGATACAGGAAAGCTGTCGCGTCTACAGAATCTGGCTAGTCATACAAACCCACTAACTAGGCTTTAAATACTATGAGTGGCCAATAGCTAAGGACCAGGCTGTTTTACAGCCGGCAGCCCCACTCAGAGCAAGTGGTTCCTTCAAGAAAACTGTGCTTTCGGGTTATAATAAATTGGTGTCTGGGACTGTGGAAAAGGAAGGGTCAGTAGAAAATCCGGTGTGTGCATATAAAAGCTGTGACAAAAAAATGAAAAGGGATTGGGGAAGCTGCCTCAGTGGAAAGTCCATAGGAGTGAGGGTCCCTGACTGCGCTTCACCAGGATCCACTGAGACCCATGGCTTCTTCCTGCTCATGGTACTGCTTTGACACCAGGTAAGTGTCCATCATGTCTCCTGAAAACAAGGCGCTGGGTGACACCTATGGAGGGTCAGATACTGTTTCAGAGGTGACAAAGACATTGTCTCTGCCTCCTGGTAGGTGAGGAACTTGGCCCAGGGTGGACCCCAAGGCTGAAGAGTCCTCAAAGCTGGAACAGAATGGAGGACACACGAGTAGGTTGCCTTGCCTCAAGGATGGGGGTTGTATCAGTAGGCTAAGTGTGACCTCCCTGGGTGGGGAGGAAGACGAAGGAGAGGGCAGTGGGAGACTGTTCTGGGACCAGATCAATGCAGTAGACTAGGACATGAAGTCTGAGAGGCACAGCCAGACATGAACTCTCATGGTTTCGCTGAGCTTCAGTTTCGGGTGTGTGCGAACAGGAAGAACTGATCATTTATAATTCCTTTCCTCTCCGCTTTTGCCAAGGCTCACAGAGGGCAGAGAATATCGCCCATGCCTTTGATGAGGGCACACAGCTAGCTCTGACCTTAGGATGTAGCTGGAAGAGACAGTGGCCAGATCTAACCAAAGCATTAGTGACATTCCTTTCTCTCCAGTAGCCCTCTGTGTATGCTCTGGGAAACTATGAGGAGACACAGGTACGGTCCTAACTCTACCCACAGCCTGGAGCAGAGTGTCTCAGCCAACGTACAGGCCAGCGAGCAAGAAAAATAGACGCCGTTGCTAGAGATGCTGAGATGTGAGGCGTGTTTGACATCAGTAGAAATTTAATGAATAAAATACCCAACAATATACCTGGCCACAGGAAGTACTCCAAGACCAGTCCCAGCTTTGCCTGTGGAACCATGTGCAAGTTATGAAGTAGCAATAAAAATAATTTTATGGTTGGGGGTCACCACAACATGAGGGGCTGTATTAAAGGATTGCAGCCTTAGGAAGGTTGAGAACCACTGGTGTAGAGTGAGACAAGGTAAATTCAATCCCACATGCCAGCAACCAGCTGAAGGCAGAAAGCCCAGCCTGGAGGCTGAGGTAAAAGCATGCTGGGGCTTAACTGGGTGCCTGGAGGAGGCCCGCCTGGCCCTGCCAGTCACTCTCTAGCAGAGCTCTATTTAGAAAGAAGTAGACATCATGAAGGGGAGCTTAGAGGGAAGGGCTTGTCCTGAACAGCCCTATATTCCCAGTGTCTGTCAACAGTGGGCTCAGAGCAGTCACAGCCCAGAAGGACCCTGCCAGAGGGGATACACCTACCATAGAACAGAGGGTCCCGTGGTGGTTTTCTTTTGACAAGGACCCGAGCCAAAAGGGCCACCAGGAGCAGGATGAGGGCAGCAACCCCAACAATGGTCCAGGAACTGTAAGAACCAAAGCAGGGAGGTGGTCACTAATCACAACAAACACAATGGTGGCTGGAATTTCCTGGCTGTTAAAGGCACTCTCTCTGTGCTGCAGAAGGCTCTGGGAAGCCAACCTCCACTCTGGCACTGAGAAGTTACTGCAGTTTCTCTACTGTATGTTGGTCTCTCTGGGTCACAAGCCCATAATACGCATGGACCAGCAGCCCAAGTCCCTCTTCTTCCTCTCAGCTGTGTTGTGTGTGTGTGCTTCTGCTTACTCTCTCTGCTCTATTGTAGCTGCTGCCCAGCTGCCTCTACCCTCCTGTTTCTCCACCCTTTACCCTGGAAGCTAAGAGATCTAACCACTAAGTCTGCCACCTCCTCTGGGTCAGCCACAAATCTTCAGACTGAGCTTCATTATGACTGCACATGCCCTGCAGGGGGAGAGACCTGTAGTTTGTAGAGTGTTTCCCAATGTGGCAGGTACTGTTGCTGGCCTTATGAGACTCCAGCTGAACAAGAGAGGCCTGCATCTACATGGAGGTGCTTATCTCCATGAGTTCTGAGCTCTGCTTGCTATAAGGTCACCCCAGACCCACAGAGATAGCAGATTGCCAACACTGGCAGGGTTTCCTATTCTGGACAAATATCTATGTGGCTCTCTCTGTCGGCTATACACTATCAGCTCTCCCCTGCCACTCAGAGATGCTACAAGCACTGATCCTCAGCTGAAACACCCCACACCAGGATCTAAACTCTTGGATCTTCAGATAACTTCATCACATATCCCTAGGGAAGGAGGAAAACAATTCAGGAGGGGAGTGGATGGATGGATGGATGGATGGATGGATGGATGGATGGAGAGATGATGCACAGATGAACAGCGAATGGGTAAGAAACATGGATGAAGGGGAGGTAGTTGAAAGATTGGATCATGCATGGATGAATTCTATAGTATGATGAGAAAGACTGGGTCTGTGTGTTGGGAAAAAAAGGGAGGCTTTTGATTCCTCATACCAATGGATTCTCCAGGCTCCTCACAAAGGTCTAAAGCAGATGAAAAGGAAGCTGCCATGTCTCATAAGCTGGATGCCTCTCTAAGATACCCAGGGAGGAGAAGAGCGGGTAGGTGAGGCTGACAGAGTGTGAATGATGAGCCTAGAGGCAGGCGCTGGTCAGCACACCACCGTACCCCTGGACCAGTGGCTGAGCTCACAGCCAGTGAGCTCACAGGGCTGGGCTCTGATGGGGTACGAGAGGCAGCATGGATTAGTTCAGGCTGTCTTCTCATTTTCTCTGCCTCTGATGTAGAAAGACAAGCGAAGAGAAACTAGGTAGGTCAGTTCCACCTCCCAGACTCTCTGGGGGGAAACGAAGGCCCAAGGCAGGCAGAAGCAGGTCTAACCGGGATTCTAGGTGATGGGGAAAGGGTGCTTCGAATAAGCCATGGGTTGTAAGTCTTGAGTGGGAAAAGCGACTGGTGTTCTTTGATGAATCCTCCAGACTGCCATACTGCCCTCTAGGCTGCTCTCCCAGCAAACACCAGGCTAGCCCTCCCACTTCCCTACTTAGCTCACACATACCGCAGAACACCTAAAAGGTTCTGCTTCCAGAGCTCACCCTAACTGAGCATACATGAGAGCATAGGAGAGACCCCCTAGCTCCCTCCTGACCCTGTATCTTCTCTGGTCATCCTGTTTCTCAGAGTTTCATAAAAGGCCTGGGGTTAAGCTCAGGTTTTGGAAGGCAAGTCTAACTGAAAGCCTGCCGCACACAATGCTGGGCAGAGCAGTACCCACATGAGCCGCAGCCTGTGAAGGTAAGCTCTGGCCACAGGAAGGAACTCTGTGGGGAAAGTGAGTCATGGACCCTGCGGGTACTCAAAGCAGAAACCCTTCATCTGGAAGGAGGATCCACAAACTCAGAAGTGGCCGCTTCATTTACTCAGGGCCATCAAGCTAAGGGTGTCTTCAGCAGTCAACACTGGGGAGAAAGGGAGAAGAATCAGCCACAGAGACAAGTGGACCGGGTGTTAAGAGTCGGAGTTGATGTTCTGGGGTGGGGGTGGGGTGGGAGCTGAGGCTCAGACATGCGCTGGATGCTCAGACACTGGGAACCTTTGCCAGTCCGTGCCATAGGAAGCCAGCGCCAAAGAGAACTCAGAGGAGGGTGCAGCCACCAAAGTAGACCTGTGACTTACCAGGAAGGGGACAGGAGGAAGAGAGGGAACAACTGTGAGGGAGGTGTTGTCGACTGCTGAATGGCTGGAACTAATTCGCTCCAGGGCTCAGCACTGATCAGTAACCTACAATGATCATCAAATCCTCACCACCAGCAGCAGTCCTTCCTGGACAGCTCTTCCAGCAAACGCCTGCCTATCACTACCACTTCCGTCCCCTCCCTTGCTCACCCCCTCCCTATGCTCACAAAGTTTTGCCCCCAGATCTTGCCATAGCTGAAGTATCCCTCGCCTCCCCCTAGGCACCCTGCTTTGCTGTCTTCATAGTTATTCTCTGTTTATGTGTCTGCTGATGTTTACTTGAATATGGCTCCTCAGCAGTTCCTGGCCTGTTCTCAGCTACTCTTCAACTTTCGCAATGGATCGGAGCACAGAGGAGATGTTCAATAACTGTTCACAGAGCTCCTCACGCTCCTTTAGTCACCAAGATCCACGTGCCCTCCATCGACTGGCACAGGACATCTGACTGCCACTGCTTGGGGAGATGCAGCAAAGGTGGGACTGGTCCCGTGCCTAAGAGAACCTCTCAGTGCTCAAGCTGTCTAAATGAGGTGACCAACGCAATAAGAGATAATCCACTGACTGTGCACACCCAGCTGGCAGTCTGGAGGTCTGGAGGGGGTTGCAGGGTATAGACTGACGCAATTTCCTTAGCACCAACTGCTGTGGAAAACATAGCAGGTTACTTCCTCCTCCAGCAGGCAGCAACCAACTTCAGCAGGGCGATTTGCGCCTTTCCACTGACCACCCGGGGCCTCAATCTGCCCACGGGGGCTGGTCAGTCCGCAGTCCCTTTAGAGAAGTGGGAGGGATGAGACCCACAGTCCTTAGAGATTCCTCTGTCCCACCCTTTCCTTAGCGCTGAACCACTGTGCCCTTGCTCCAAGCCTCTATTCCTCCACAAAGTTCTCACAAGATTCTTCGGGTGCAAATACCGACCATTTGACAGACCAGAACACTAAAGCCAGGCCACCCCGTTAATAGCAAAGCCAGGCCCAAACAACCAGGGCTATTTCTGCTAGTTTCTAACAGTTTCTAAAATTAAAAAATTGTTAAGTATGTGAAAGTCCATACATGGAAAACGATCCTATCAAATAAGGCAGGCTGGTGCCTTCCGTGTTGCTCTGAACCCTCTGGTGTCTGAGAGCCTCGGAGGCAGGAGCATAGCAGTTTTGACCTCGATAAGCCCCGCTACCCACTCAGTACCCACGAAGAGCAGGCGCCCAGCCCTCAGACCTTGAACTGCCCTAGCCCAAATGAGGACCTAAGGCCGAGTGACCTGGCAGCCTCCCTCATGCTGCGGGCGTGGAGTTCCTGGACGCGACCCCAGTCCCGCGGGAAAGTTGCAGGCGTTTGCCGACCCCGCGCGTGCTCACTCACTCATGCTGGGCCGCCAGGTGGTTGAAGATGTAGGTGACCGGGATGGCTGAGAGGGACAGCACGAACACCCCGGTGGCCGCAGAGGCACTCATCGCCGCCGCTGCGTCGCTCGCCTTTCACTGCATCGCGCCCGGGTGCCCCCACCCCAGCTTCCGGCGGCGCCGCGCCCCTCGCCGCTGCCCTTCCAGGCGTTCCCTTGCCGCGTCCCCCTCCGCGCGTCCCCGTCGCCCGCAGCTGCCCCGCGCGCGCAGTGGCGCCGCCCGGGTGCGCTAGGGCCGCGGTACGATCCAGAAAGGCGTCCCCTCCTGGCTCCTACCAACGACTGCGGGGATCAGAGGCCACCGCGAGGAGACAAGCGCCTTAGGATGCTCGCTGTCCGGGAAAAGGAGTGACAGGGCTAAGGGCGCGGGTCACAGACGGGAGCTGGGCATCCTTGAGTTGGAACAGCGCTGGGCTGAGCCAAGGGCAAGCGGAGGGTGGAGTCAGACCCGAGGGTGTCAGAGCGTGCAGGCCGGCGAGATCCGCTCGCCGAGACCCATAGGGACAGATGCTCCAGGAGCCTTGGAACCTCCCCGCCCCCTCAAGCAGTCGTTGGCCACAAGCAAGGTTCTTGTGCCAAGTAGAAATACTTGGTTTCCACTCTGGCTGCTCGCTCACCAGCCGTTGATAAAGTTACTGAAGCATTCTGTGTCTTTTCTCTCTCTGAAATGGGGACTAGCCGGCTCCATCACACGATTGTGGAAAGAACAGATTTAACAGGTATGAAGTGTTTGCCCTGCACTGCTCAGCTCACTGGTATGTGTCGCCTGTTCCCTTCCCTTTTTGTAGAACTTTCACTCAGAGAAATGCCCTGGTGTAGGACACTGGGACACATCTCCTTTCAGTCGCTGTTCTCAAGATGCCACAGCCAGCAGGCAGCAAAGCACTTAAGTGACACCTTAGGAAAATGTGGGTGCATGCACCCCAGATTTACCTAGATGATTGCTCTGGAGACCAGAGTCTCACTCAGGGCAGCTTAGTAACACAGTTTTTAAAAAGGGCATCCAGAGGGCTTGGAGAGATGGCTCGGGAGTAAGAAAAGTGGCTATTCTTCCAAAGGACCCAGGTTCAATATCAAGCACCCGTGCCGCAGCTCACAACCATGTGCAACTCCAGTTCTCTTCTGGCCTCCATAGGCATGGGGCATACACATGGTGCACAGTCATAAATGAAGGCAAAATACCCATCCACACAATTTTAAGTTTTAAGGCTTTATGGGTAGTTTTTTTATTTGCTTTTTAAGAAGTATCAATCCTATAAGTTGTAAATGCTAAGACTATAGCTGTAACCAAGCACCAGGTTGATTCCAAGTGTCCTTGGGGGTAAAGTGGTAAGAAATAGGTATTTATCACATTTTTCGTAGTATCAATTCAACAACCAGCTAATGAGGAATGACACTGAAGTTTCCCTCAGCACATCTGTGTCTAGCAGTGAGGAGAATGGAAGGAAGAACTCTGAGGAGCTTGGTCCCATAGGAAATAGGAAATCACATTTATCAATTATGGATGAGGTCCAAATAGTCTTCCAGAAACTACAGCAGAGATCATCCAGCTTTACACTTTGTCAACCCCCTAGTCCCAGGGCCTTCCCTCGACGCCCCTTTCTTGCTTTATTTTCGTTGTGATTGTATGGCTCCGTTTGTAGCTCAGTGATAGAGTGTCTAGAGTACACCAGGCCCTGTGTTTGAGTCTCAGTACTGCAACGAGGGAGAGCTGAGTTCTTACAAAAGCTTACATGTTCTAGATGAGAGTGCATGAGGCATTCAGAGTGCTCTGTGGGATCAATGACACAGGAGTGACCAACGCAAAGACTGTGTGTCTCATGGGGTAGATGATGAGGAGGACACTGGTGACAGAAGCCAGGAGAGAAACCCACCACTCCTCTCCCCAAACACCACGATTGGAAGAATCCCTCAGTGCATGTGACTGCTTAACTCTGGAGTTGCCGTGAGTGGGCTGAAATTATTGATAAGGATCTTGGGGGGGGGTCAGGTGGCTGTGTGTCTGTTCCCACACAGTGCCAAGCACAGAGCATGCTCAGTCCTGACTGCAGAGAAGAAAGGAGTAGGGTGCCAGAAATAGAACTGATGTACGAAAGAGCAGTAAGCAAATAAAACGGGAGAGTGTGTAAACGGTCTGCAAAGGTTCTGTGCAGTTGCCAGGAGAGGTCTGCAGTTTTGCCCTGGGTTTCCTAGCAACCAGGGGAAAAGAAAAAAGGAGAAAGAAAAAAAAAAGAAAGAGAAACATACTCAATTAAAATATTCACAGTGCCCATAAGATAAAAAACAGAGCAGTTGCTCAGAACACCTAGTCAGTCCCTTTATCTTCCTAAGGGAGCATTCCTAATATAGGTTTGTGTCCTGGACAGCTGTTTCTTAGTATATTCTCCCGCAGGTGGCTGGCATTTTACCAACTGTCACTCAGTATACTTGAGAGGTCAAAGCAATATCATGGAGATAAGAACTCTCTGAACATTCGGTTCAGAGAGACATTTTATAACATCTGGGGACATGTCCAGTACCTATACCTTCGCTTCCAGTCTAATTAAGAAGCAGACATCACCACCTGATTGTGGTACTCTTTCCTGTTTGAGAGGTATCACCTTCCCCAAAGAGCACATTGATAAGTTTGTCTTGATAAAATGTTTATTAAGCAACCCTGTCTCTAAAAAGCAACAACACAAAAAAAAAGCATTTAAGTAGGGCTTGCTTGCTTACAGCTTAGAGGTTTAGTCCATTAACACGGTGGGAATATGGCGACGTGCAGGCAGACGTGGTTCTGAAGAAACAGCTGGGAGTTCTGCATCTGGACCCACAGGCAGCAGGAATACAGAGAGAGTAGTCCTGGTTTCGGCTTTTGAGACCTCAAAGCCCTCCCCTACACACACATTTCCTCCAATAATACCACATCTACTACAACAAGGCCACACATCCTAATCCACTCTCTGGTGACAAAGCAATCAAATATATGAGCCTATGGGAGCCATCCTTGCTCAATAACCATACCATAAGCTAGCCAAATCAGTAAGGTCTAGACCTGTAAGAGATCCCATCTCAAATTAACAAAGGGGGCTGGTACCCAAGGTGATTTCTGGCCTCCACTTCTGTGTGTGCACACAAATATGTGTACACACTACTAAAGAAAGCTTCAAGGTCAAACTTGATGGCATATTCCTGTAATCTCAGGTCTTAGAAAACAGACAGAAGGATCAGAGTTCATAGTCAGCCTCAGGTGTTGAATTAGACACCAACCCAGGATATGAAACCTGTCTCCAAAAGCTGAAAGGGAAAGGGAGGGAGAGGAGGAATGGAGGAAGGAAATTTTGATGCAAAAGGAATGATAGGGAGGTTACGGTTACAGCAGCTGGCAAGAAAGGACAAACTGTATTTTTTTTTTCAGTAAGTGTGGTGTAAACATGGAAAATAGATAATCAGACATTCTGAATGAAAAAGGTGAGTTGGGATAAAGTCCTGTATCAAACAAAGCCCTAAGTTTCTGTAGTGTTTGGACTGCTCCTGAGGTGTGGCAGAAAGACTTCACTAAGTTTTAGGTCAGAAGTGACTGGAGCAGGGCTTAGAAACAGCATGCTGCTTAAAAAGAAAAAAGACGTGATTGATAGGCCACAAGGTCTGAAGGACAGTCAGAAGGTTATGACAATCGTTTGTGAGGGGTGGGGAGCAGTGAGCCATCAGGCTGGGCAGTGTAAGCTATACCTCTCAATGAGACGCTGGCACGGGGAAGCTGAGTACATTAATAATTTTTGCCTCTGAGATTCACTCTCTTGAAGCACATCTACCAGTTGGTGAGGACAGTTCCGGTAGTGAATACGAAGAAGCCAACACAGAGGACCAGCACTGGCTGACAGTCATGGATATCCCAGCAGACAGGCAGGCAGCACTTTTGACCTTCCAGCCATCCCAACACTGATACTACCTGAAACAGCACTTCTTAGTCGTGAGAATTATTACAAATTACAAAGTTTTGGTATCCCAAATCACTGGACTTTGGAGCGTTTGTTATGCCACAGTGGATAAGTGACATGGGATGCAATAATGAAAGACCAGAAAGAACCTAAAGCTGGGAGATGAGTAAGTCTGAGGTCAGAGTTAACAAATGAGGAGTAGGAGATGCTCTGGATGGCCCTTCAGGAGCAGAGTGGGGCATATCTGTCCTCTTCCCTGCAAGGCCAAAAAAATGGCCTGAAGTAATGGCTTTTCTGTTGGATAACCAGGCTCTATACTCCCTGAAGGAAATAGGTGATCTGCCAAGGGATGATGGGAGGGTCCAGGACTTCCAGATGATGCTAACCCCACCTTGAAATGCTAAAGAATCCTACTTCTAGAGCAAAGCCCATTTGATATTCTATTGGCATCCCTAAACCTGCTGCTTCTTTCTCTTGCAAACACTTGCAAACAGTCTCTACATTTCTTTAGATCTTGCCTGCTTATTCAGAATCTGATCATCTATCCCCTAAGAAAGACCCGATGAGCAGCTTACACATCTGCAAAGACACTCACAAAAAGTATGCAATAGTCCTTTATTCATAAATATAAGAAAAACTCAAATATTTCTAAATATACCAAAAATCAGCAGTATAGAAGAAAGATGGTCCAAAAAGAAAGCTGGCCTTGGAGGAAGCTGGTGACTTAGGAAAAAGAGTACACTAGTAATAGCTGGTTACTGTCTGGAAGAGTCTGAGGTGTCATGGGAATAAGGAGAGGTGTTGTGAAATATTTTAACTGGGCAAAGATGTGTTACATTTGTTTATGCTGCAGAATATTTAACTGTATAAAGGTTGTTGTATTTGGCTATGCTGCATTTGTTTAATGATGTAAAAATGTGTGTTTAACAATGTAAAGATGGGTTGCATTTGTTTCACCTTGCCTACATAAGGCACCTGATTGGTCTAATAAAAAGATGAACACCCAATAGCTAGGCAGGAGAGAGATAGGTGGGGCTGGAGGGTGGAGAGAGATGGGCAGGGCTGGAGGGCGGAGAGATAAGTAGAAGAAAACTAAGAGGGGAGATAAGAAGAGGAAAGAGGGAGGGACATTCCTGGAAGGAGCCAGGAGCCTCCAGACAGAGGAGTGAAAGTTAGGCATACAGAAGGAGGGCTGGAGAGGTGGCTCTAGTAGATAGGAACACTGACTGCTCTTCCAGAGGACCCAGGTTCAATTCCCAACACCTACATGGCAGTCCACAACTGTCTGTTGCAAAACACTGATGCATATAAAAGAAAAATTAATTCATTTTTTAAAAAGCAACAAAACAATTTTTTAAAGTATGTAGACGGAAAGAAAAATGAAAAGCCCTGAGTCAAAAGGTAGAAAAAGAGAAACAGGTTAATTTAAGTTTTAAAAGCTAGCCAGAAATGGGCCTAAGCAAGGCCTAGCATTCAAAACTAACAGTAACTCTCTGGGTCATGATTTGGGAGCTGATTGGTGCCCCCCCCAAAAAAAATGGTACAGAGAGGTGTGCAAAAGGGACAAAGAACACAGACAAAGTAGTTGCTCAGGAATCTCAGCATATGAAGCAGTGGTCCTCAACATTCCTGACACTTCGACCCTTTGTTTAGGCCATCATGTTGTGGTGACCCCAACCATAAAATTATTTTCATCACTATTTCATAACTGTAATTTTGTTACTGTTATACATTGTAATGTAAATATCTGTTTTGCAGTGGTCTTACGTGACCCCTGTGAAAGGATCATTTGGCCCCTGAAAGAGTCCAGGCCCACACTGAGAATGGCTGGTGTAGAGAAGCACAACAAAGGACCAGAAGTAAAGTATCAAGGAGGAAGAATACCAGAGGGCTAGCAACCGTGCAGACAGGAAGAGACGGAGGAGATGCTCCAGTCATGGAACAGTGTTCCTGTTTGTTTTCTGCTTGCTGTTTGGTCGGTTGGTGAGATGGGATCTCGCTTTTTAGCCTAAGCTGTCCCTGAACATTCAGAGATCCTCCTGCATCACCTTCCCGGTCTGAGATTATAAATGTGCACCCGCATGCCCAGCTAAATATTTCCTTAGGTTCATGAGTCTTTAAGACTGAAGAGTCCCCACTGAACAGAAGGAGGAAAAGAATAAACTCCCCTCCCAGCCTGCCCCTCATTTCCTTATAGAGCCATCCATCACTAACATGCTGTCTACTTTTCTTATGCATTAGACATTAGCTAGGATCCACCCCCTGACTATCCCACCAGCTCTGGAAAAGTGGGAACTGTTGACTGATTTGCTCACTAACAGTTCTGGAACCCAACCGTGCCTGGCACCCAAAGATACCCAGAAAGTTTTATTAAATTAAATTAAAACCTGGACACAAAGAGCAATATCTTAAAACTCCACTTATAAGAAGGAAATTACAAAATAGTTGGCATTTTCTTCCAGAGAACAAAAGGCAGAACTGTCGCCAAATGACCACTGTTAGCTCCTAGGAAATGGAAGGGAGATGTGGGCCTAGAATAGTAAACTCTGCCTAACTCCAATTATTAGTGAAGGGCTGAAGAGCAGAAACATTTTCAAACATGCTATAATTCAGGATGTTTACTATCCATACCCTCCAACTGAGAAAAATAATCACAAATACTGTTCAACAAAAATAAAATGAATTCCAAGGAAGAAGACGACACAGGGAAGGAGAAGCAGAAAAGCGGAAGGATTGAAGAAGCTGGCCCTGAATCCAGAGGATCCTCAAGGAATCTTCTAGACTAACACAGTGTAAATGACCTAACTCTTCACAGTTATAACATCTTCTGGCTCCTCTCATTCTAGCCCAGAGTCCGATCCTCCCCAAGGGGTCATGGCCTTTTCCCCTCACAGTCAGCCTCTCCTGGATGGCTGACCTGCAGAATTTCATAAAGTTGATTAAAGTGATCGTGGAGAATGACCTACTTATAAGAATTTAACCATAAAATTAACTATCAAAGAGCAAATAAACAAAGAGATAGACACGGCAAATGTTTCCAAATAGACAGCTCGAACACCGAGGACCAGTGGTAGAGGTGGGCTTGTGGACTAATCCAGTGAGTGCACTTTCTATCGCTGATCACCAGCTCATTAGCGAATATTTTGAAGAGTTAATGGCTTTTGCTACTTTTTACAAACTGTAATGATTTGGATGTGAGTCGCGTCACACCGCACCTCCCTCGGGAGGCTTATGTGTTCAAAGCTTGGACCTCATTTGGAGATCATCCACTAATGATGACTCCTTACTGGAAGGGCCACTGGGAGTGGGGCCCGGCTAGAGAAAGCTTTAGTCTCTTCCTTTCTCCTATTCACAGTTTGCCACAAGTGAATGATTTCCCTCCATATGCCTCAGAAGCCACCGAGCTGAGTGATCAAGGACAGAAATATGTGAAACTTTAAGATGAAGTAAACCTTTCTTCCTGTAAGTTTATCTTCTCAGACACCATGTCTTTCCCACACTCTACAGCAGATCCTGAATGACAGATAACCAGACAAGACAGACCCTGGGTGTTGGGAATATTAATGTCACATCCACCTTCCCTTAGCTCACCACTTCCTTTTTCTATTGTGGGCTAGCCTGAGGTCAGGAAGCAGAGGGGGACTGGGAAGAAAAGTCAGCAGAGAGATTAACTAATTACACCTCTCAGTGCTAGAGAACAAAGAGAATTTCCACCTTGGTTACCAGATTTAATGCCAATGCATTCAGCACCGATGGGTTGCTTCCTGTACTAGACATTGCGGGTAAGTTACCAAGTCATTCACAGTCTATAAGGGACTCACCACAAACGCAGTTGTGTTGGAAAACCACAACAAGAGTGTAAGCCCCACAGCAAATGGTATGGTGAGGGAAGATACCTTCCTTACCCATTGCTCGATTCATGGCTGAGGCACCTAAAACAAAAGATAATAAACAAGAAACAATCATATAAGTGGATAACTTTTCTGTGACACCAGACCTTCAGAAATGAAGGCTTGAAAGGCACCTAAAACAAAAGATAATAAACAAGAGACAATCATATAAGTGGATAACTTTTCTGTGACACCAGACCTTCAGAAATGAAGGCTTGAAGAAACACAGACGCCTGTGTGTTTTTGTTGTTTGATGAGAGGTGCATAGTCGTGGGAAAATAAAACTGAACAAAGGCAGCAATCACTAGACCTGTTGTTTCAGGTTCTCCTTGGTATCTTCAGGTCTTCAGGAATGAGGAGATCCTTTTCTTCAAGGTCTAAAAGGGGCAGCTCTAGAATGAAAGCTTTCTGACCTGCTTCAGAGGAACAGAATGAGCGGAAGTGCCGATTCTTCCCGTTTCCGCTATTTTCTCAGATGTTAAGATGCTGCACTCAGAGCTGTCCTAGCGCTCTACACTGTGAAGAGACATCATGACCAAGGTAACTCTTGCAAAAGAAAGCATTTAGCCAGGCAGTGGTGGTGCACACCTTTCATCCAGCACTTGGGAGACAGAGGCCGGCCGGTGGATCTGTGAGTTCGAGGCCAGCCTGGTCTACAGAGCAAGTTCCAGGACAGCCAGGGCTGCACAGAGAAATTCTGTCTCAACAAACCAAACCAAGACAAGCAAACAAAAAAACCCTGCCATGTGACTGGGTTTAGCTTACAGTTTCAGAGGTTTAGTTTATTATCATGGCAGAGAACATGGCAGCACACAGACAGACATGGTGCTGGAGAAAAAGCTGAGGGTTCTAGGTCTGGATCCACCCACATCAGGAAGAGAAAGAGGCACTGGGCCAGGCTTGGGCTTTTGAAAACCTCAAAGCCCACCCCCAGGGACACTTCCTCCAACAAAGCCATACCTTGGTGACTAAACATTCAAATATATGAGCCTACCAGTCTTGCAAACACCACAAGAGATGACATGTCCTGAATCTCAGGGTCAGCTAAGGTGACCCCAGGAGGAGCAGAGTGGGGAAGGCTCTTCAAAAACCAGGTGGACTGGCCCCATGGAGGAAATGCTGAGGGCCAGGGGACCAGTGGAAAGTTTCTAAGAGAGAGGTGGTGCTCGCTGGGCTATGTCGGTAGCTGGGGCTGGTAGTGTGCAGAGAACAGGTGAGCAGGAGGAGGCAGGCAGCGAAGAGGAACAGAACACTCATCTCAGCAGGAAACAAAGGGCCCTGTGCTGCCAGAGCAGAAAGGTCATGTTAATTAGGAACTGGGGCCTAGAGCCTGGCAATTAATTGCCCGAGAGTAACAAGAGGATTTGAGATGGCAGGTGGCTAGGAGAGGGAAGGAGCCAAGGAGACCAGCAGTCTCTGAGATATTCTGAGCCCTATTAAGTTTTACGTTTTTCTCTAGAACCTGGAGATAGCTTCCTCTTTTCTTATGCTGCTGCTGCACAAATAAAATAATTGAGTTTTATAACGAGGAGGAAAGGGGGAAACTGTCAGGAAGTAGTTCTAGAGTAAAGATCTACTGAATGCTTTATCTGTGCACCATCTCCACCAAGTTCTCACTGTGTAGCCCAGGCTAACCTGGAACTCATTATTCTCCTATCTCAGTCTCCCACTGCTGGATTACAGGAGTTTGTGAATTTGTCATTGAACTAGACTTGGCTCTTAAACCTCAACTTCCCAAAGCTCTGCTTCCCTTGGGTGCATAGGAAGTTCTAAGTATCAGCAGGCGTAACTCACCTAGCTTAAGGAAGACGATCCTTGAAAATCTCTTACAAAAGTCCTTGAGAAATAAGGTTCCTTTTCCAGCTTGAGTGACTCAAGGATGTCGCTAAGAACCTGACCTCTTTATGCCTTCCTAATCCCATCCTCAGCGTGCTGGATTTTCACCTTTAAGCTTGTTAATACAAGCCTATTTCCTCTGGGGTGTTTAATTTTAACTAGACCACAAAAGCATTCTCGTTGGCTGGAAATCAGGGTTTGATCAATTCAGAAAGAGTCCAGGGGGGGGGGGGTGAGGTGGGGATGACAGACATGTCACAAGGGACAAGATCAGTCTTGGTTCCTTCCTGAAACCAGAGTCAGGCTCTCTCAGGCAATGTTGCCATTAAATGAAACCAGGTTCTATAGACTAGAAAAGAAGAAATAACTTGGCAGGTTGTGGTTGTCTGTCTTGTGGAACATCACAGAAGAGAGGGGATCATGTTGAAAGAAAGAAAGAAAAAGATAAATCAGGCGGTGGTGCACACCTTTATTCCAGCACTCCAGAGGCAGAGGCAGGTGAATCTCTGAGTTTGAGGCCAGCCTGGTCTACAGAGTGCATCCCAGGACAGCCAGGGCTACATTGAGAAAAGAAAGACAAAAATGGTCTTTTAAATCCTTCTTGGTGACATTTAACAATTAGAAAGATTTTTAAAGGCCTTTTCCATGCCACACACTTAGCAGGATATGGCTAGTTTATGTGCGCTGTGGTACCTGGGGTGTATGAATTTAAGGGATCTAGCACAGCAGAAAGCATTAGTGACAGTTCCTTAATTACTAGAGTATGAGATAAGGGTGTTTCCTAACTCCTTTGTGTAAGGAGTGTCCTGCATGTAATCTTTAATAATCTGGCACGTTCCTCATGGGCTACTGTACGTCCTATTGTGGAGAGGCCAGCCCTTCATGCTGGTTCCAGATGGCTCTATGCAGCTGCTAGACTCAATGTCATCTGTATCTTTTTAATTAGTAGCAAAGGCCAATATTGGGTAAGATTTCTGGGAGTTGTGAGTTCTGAACAATTAATCCTTTTGTTATCCCAAGTAAATAAATGCCAATGTTATCATGTCCATTGGACAGGTGAAGAAATAAAGCTTGGCAAGATTTAAAGCCTTGCCCAAGGTCATCTAGACAGAACAGTGTAGCACCAAGGCCTGGAGGCTTTCTACTATGGCTGTGGCTGACTGCATGATGGAGCCATTTCATGAGACAAGAATGGAGTCAAGTGACCCCGTCAGTAAACACAATGGCTGATATACATTATATGATGTATTGCATCTGCTCTAAGTGATTATTAAGACCTCAGGCAAAAACCTGATAGCATGACTTTCTCTCTACTTCACAACTAGAATTTTGGCTGAAATTCTTAAATCTGTTTACATTCATTTACTGCATGATGTGTATGTATGGGTATATGTGCTCCAGCATGGAGGCATAGATCAGAGGACAATCTCAGAGTTTGCTCTCTTTCCAACATTTGGGTTCTGGGGACCAAACTGAGGTCATCAGGCCTGATAACAAATTATCTTTACCTACTGTGTTATCTTGATGGCATGTACCCGTTGGGTTTTGTTAACTTGACACAAACCTTGACGCATCTGGGAAGAGGAGTCTCAGTAGAGAAACTGCATTCATCAATGCCTATAGGCAAGTCTGTATGATTTTTTTGTTTATTAATAATTGATGTGGGAGGATCCAGTCCAGTGTGGATGATGCTACTTCTGGTTAGTCATTCCTGGATGGTATAAAAAAGTAGACAGAGAAAGCCATGAGTGATCAATCACACCAGTAAACAGCATTCCTCCAGGGCTTCTGCTTCTGTTTCTGCCTCCAGGTTCCTGCCCTGACTTGCCTCAGTGATGGACTATGACCTAAGAAGAGCTGTAAGATGAAATAAGCCTTTCTCCAAGTTGGCTTGGTTATGGTGTTTATCGCAGCAATAGAAACCCCAAGGAAGACGAGTCCCTTGGCTCTGAAGTTTTTCAAGGTAGCAGCAATGACTTTATAAGAAAGCCCGAGACAAAAAGATGTGGTAAAACTTGGTTTGGTGTGTGGGACATTGATAGGATATTTCTAGTAGAAATGTGGACATTCAAAACAAGACATATGCAAAGAACAACCAGGACTGGAATGTGAAGTGAGAGATATGACCTCACCAGCACTAGCTAAATTGTTGGTATAGCTGAGATATGGGGAAACTGGCTTTGGGGGTGGGAAGTGAGATGGTCCAGGGGAACCATGTACCAGTTCTCCACAGTGATAGAACAGAGATAAAAATGCTGTGAGAAATCATGAAACTTGTGCTACAAAGTCCAGGCAAAGTAAGTTCCAGATTGTGAGTGTCAGATGTCCTGCCCAAGGAGTCTGAGTCACAAAATGAAGACTCAGTGAGCCCAGTTAATCACCAGTGTTACAGCTTTATGCAGAAGTGGTGATGGAACCAGACAACACTGGCCTTGTAGAGTGTGAGTGAGGGAAGGAAGAAGAGGCAATGGAAGCTGAGACAGGGTTGAGGAAACGTCCCACGATGGGAAATTCTTGCATTTACAAACATCTGGAGAAGGAGCCATGACCTAGGAACATTAACACCAAAAGGAGAATACACTGAGAAGTTTCGGATAACACGTGAGTCCAGTGCAAAGATAAGAAAATCAGTCTTGAAAAGAAGGGGGATTTCTGCCACTCACAGACAGAAGGGAGCAACTGCTTACACTTGGATTATCTACTGTCCAAGGGCTGGGGAATAAGTAGAGATGGGCAGAGCTAAATGAAATGTGTTCACATAATCAGCATCTATATTTATTTCTCTGTAACCCAAGAGGCAGCAGATGCTAGAGAAGTAGCCTCTGAAACCCAACCTGCTGCTTTGCATTTCATTTCTGGCCAGGACATGTTTTTCGTGGAAGATCATATTTAAATCCACATAACAGAAGCACAGCAACTGTGCTCAGAACACTTGGGACAGAGAAGTGTCCCAATGCCCTACAGCCCTGAGGTTATTTTTATTATCACTAAAATCTTGACGTGATGCAAACTGGACTTAGGTCTAGTTATCTGCCTTATATGTGATCCCGTCAAAAATAGTCTGGGATGTCTAATAACAATAGTGTGACTAAACAAAGAAAGTAGATTAAAAGTAGGGAGCAATGGCAACAAATTCTGAGTAACAGCAAATGCAGAAATGGAATTTGTTAAAAAGAGAAAAAAAAAAAGGCCCCACAAACTCAAGAAAAATAAAATTGAATTATTAAGTTTGTGTAAAGTAGACCTTGGGAAATTCGTAGCACAGAAATTACCAGTGGCCTAAGCCTTCGTGGCCCGTGTCTGTAATGCTGAGGAGGTTAAAGCAGGAGGGTCAAGAGTTCAAGGCTAGCAAGGATACATAGCAGGAATGTTTAAAAAGAAAACAGACAAATGAAAAAAGCCAAAAGGAAAAGAAATCAGCAGTTAGTGTTTAAATTGGCTCCTTGATGTGGGAATGCCTTTCTGTATGCTGTGAATCTCAATCTTTAAATAAAGGAGCTATTTTGGCCCATGACAGGCACCATAGAAAAAGTAGGTGGGGAATCAGAATAGGTAGTAGGATCAAAGAGATACAGACAGATCAAGCCAGAAGCCCAAAGATGCAACATGTAAGACACACAGGTGAGCCACGGACCACGTGGCAGACAGATTAATGAAAATTGGTTGAGTTAAGACGAAACAGCTAGCTAGCAATGTGCCTGAGCCATAGACCAAACTGTATGAATTTAATACAAACGTCTGAGTCATTTGGGGGGGGGGGTGGCTAGGCAGTGGTGGGCGGCATTCTGTAGGTCTGGACCTCTGGCCGCCCTGGGGCCAAGAAACCGCACTGTAACAGCTCCTGTTTGAGTAATAGCTAACATTTTGTAGTAAGGAAAATGGGGATGTAAAGATGAAGTAAGTCGGTCATGTTTCGTGTAGCAAATTGTGCCCAGCAGCAATTTAAAACCAGAAGAATTGGTTTCAAAATTCTTTTTTTTTTTTCCCCATTAGTCCCTACTCTATGCCTGCAGCTCTCAAACTGGCCTCAAGTATCTTAGCATTCTTTGGTCTCAGGATCTTAGAAAATATAATGGCTTTTATGATGAAAAACCCTCACCAGGAATAAAAAGGTGACCACCCTCAATATAGTACAGTTGTGAACAAGCCATAGTTAGCATTATACTTAATGGGGAAAGACTGAATACACTGCCCCAAGATGAGACCTTTAGAGGGGACGGTGACATCTGTGGTGCTATTGATCCCCAGGCTTGAGTCGACTGATCTGGCTGGCTCAACAGGGTGTTCTCTTTCCCCATCACTATCCCGTGCATGTTTCTCCTAAAGCCATGCACCAAGAGGATGGCCTTCCCTACAGGGAAGAGCTACTCTATGGGCAAGGGTATATAAGTATGAAACGCCCCTTCCAGGACCTCCAAAGAAACTCTCAGGAAAAAGACATATGTTGATTTTCACCTCCCAAGTCAACACTGCTCTAGAACTCCCAGATAGAACAACCAGGAAAAAAAAAAGAATATATGCACAAAAGCCATTGCTGAATTTGGCAGTGTAGCCGATATAGATCAACACTCAGATCTGCTGTATTTTTATATGAGCAATGGACTATTCAGATATACTTTTTAAAGATTCCATTTGTAATAGCAACAAAGAGAACACTTAGGAATAAGATTGGTGAAGGAAGTACAAGTTTTGTTGTATGTATGTATGAGTGTGTATATTCGGTGTGTAGATGTATGTGAACATGTGCACACCTGTGTGTGGAGGTCAGAGGACAAACATAGTTGCCCAGGTGCCATCTATGGTTTTAAAGAAACCAAAACCGAACAGTGTCTGTCTTAGTCAATGTTCCATTGCCATGAAGAGACACCATGGCCACAGCAATTCTTACAAAGAAAAACACTTAATTGAGACTGGCTTATATTTTCTGAGTTTTAGCCATTATCATCACATCAGAAAACATATCCATATTCAGGTAGACATAGTGCTGGAGAGGCAGCTGAGAGGTTCACCCACAGGTCAACAGGCAGCAAAAAGAGAGAGTGTGGGAATATGTTTCAAATTTAATAAGAGCCAACCTGAGATATTAGAGGGATCTACCCACAGTCAATCTAGGAGGATCAGAGAGTGGTAACTCACACCTTTAATCCCAGCACAGGGAATATCCAGGAGTGGTGACCTAAGTCCTTAATCCCAGCAGATCTGAGTTTGAGGCCAGTTTAGTTTACAGAGGGAGTTCCAGGCTCCCAGGTGGGCAGTGATGGTGCCACGCCTTTAATCTTATCCTGGATGTGAAACAACTGGGTGAAGAGGGTATTTAAGCCGGGCATAGAAAGACAGAGAGGCAGAAGAAGCCAGAAGGAGTGAGGCTGAGGAAGCTGGAAGACAGCTGGGTGAGATCTGACTCTGGTGTTTCCTCTCTTTGATATCTCAGCCTTTCCCTGAGATCTGGCTCTGAGTTTCCTTCATTTGTGCAACAAGAGAGACACTGGACTTGGTTTGTGCATTTGAAACCTTAAAGCCCACCCCCAGTGACAGATTTTCTTCAACAAAGCTGTGCCTACTCACTCCAACAAGGCTACACCTCCTAATAGTGATAATCTCTGGTGACCAAGTATTCAAATCTCTAGGCCTATGGGAGCCATTCCTATTCAATCCCCCACAGTGTCTCAAATTGATCTGGAACTTGCCCAGTAAATAGGCTGGCTGGCCATCAGCCCCAAGGATTTGCCTGTCTCTACCTTCCCACACTAGGATTATAATCATGCATGCGCATGCGTCCAACTTTTTACACAGATAATGCTTGCGAGGCTAACACTTTACTGACTGAACCAGCCCAAGTTCCAAGGTTAGTACGCTGAAGACTATAAAACACTGCTAAAAGAAATAATACCTAAAGCAAGTGGAAAGACATTTGAGGTTCACGGATTGGAAGACTTAATATTGATAAGATGGCAGTTCTTCCCAACACTGTCCACAGCCTGTACACAATCTTCATGCGGATAAAAAAGACTCTTTTGAAGAAAATGAAAAATTGTAAATGAAAAAAGAATTGCAAGGGGTCCTGTTACCCAAAACAATTTTGAAAATTAGAACATTCGATGATTTACACTTTCTCGTGTCAAATCCACTGAAGTATATGAATTAAACTAGTGTGATACTGGCACAGTGATAACTCTACAAATCAACATAGGAGAACTGAGAGCCTAGCCATGAGCCCATGAGAGCCTAGCAATGAGCCCAGACATCTGTGGACAAGTTCAGCAAAAGGACCACATTGATTTTTAATGAGACTCAGAAGCATCACTTAGATGTCTACGTGGCTGTGTGGGAGAGTGGCTGAAAGGCTGTGAGTCACTGTTCTAGAGCATGAGTCAGAGAGTGTCTTCTCCATCCTCTCTCTTGATATCTGGTACATGATTCCAAAGAAACGGCTGTTTCTCCGGATAGCGGACTGGATGATGACTGGGGTCAAAAGGAAGAAAACGTTGAAATGTTTTACTAATAAATAAAGAGGAGTATGGGGGCAGGAAAGCTTAGAGCTTCCTCCTTAGATTCTAGAGAAATGCTCAAAGTAAACTACTTCCGTGGTAACCAGAAAAGTTGGCAAAACCAAAGGAAAAATCAGCAAAAGAGAGTGGTAAATATACCCACACAATACTCAGAAACAGCAGAGAATGAAATTTCCTTATTATCTTGGAGCAGATTGGTCTTAGCAGGTCCCACCTACTTGAAGAAATGGGGAAATGGGTTTTAGCTTGTTTCAGTAACTTGTCCAAGACAGGAAGACAACCAATCCCTAGGAACCCATCCATTCAGTGAACTAGTCTTTTAGATTCAACATTGCTGGCCCGCCTAGCCTGTCTGTAAACTGTATAATCTGGGGAGGGACCATGTGCCCTGAGGATATTGTTGGATTCTCAGCTACTTTGTCCTTGTCCTGAGCCTGGGATATTCGTGGGCTGGTGATGGTTGACACAGTGGTGCTGGTCTTGGAGTTCTGGTGTCTGCGCAGCTGACCTTAGCAGTCATGCTAACCTGCAGCCTTGTTTTGTTTCTCTTGGTCAGAGCCTGAGGGCTCCTCTCCAGCTGGCTCAACCTCAGTTTGGCACTGACTGATTCACTGAGCTCCACTGACATATTCTCTACCAGGCCCTGATTAGAGGGTCCAGGCAAGGAGGTCACTTTGCCCCCATCCAGCACGTCTAGTGTGTGGAAGTCTAGTTGCTCTTAACTGTGGTCCTGTGAGCTTAAAGGGGCTCAGGAGGCAGTATCACAGTGACCACTTGGTGAGAGCGCTGAATTTCTACTCCTTCATTCTGAGGGAAAATAAATCTATCTTAAAGAAGGAACATTAAGGAAAGCAGAGGTGGGGCGCGCCCTTAATCCCAGCACTCAGGAGGCAGAGGCAGAGGCAGAGGCAGAGGCAGAGGCAGAGGCAGGAGGATCTCTGAGTTCTAGTGAAAACTGCAAGAGGCTGGGGTTGGCTTAAGAGCCTCAGGAAGGGCAAGTCTGGGCTCTTCTGTCCTTGACATTTGCCCTCCCTGGAGCTCAAACTGGAATCCCAGGCAGAAGTGCAGTCTTAAGTGTAGAGGATATGATTTCACATACTTACGGGTTTCTGTGGCACACGTGAGTGCTTCTGCCTTTGGCTCCTGAGCCTTAGCTGCTATTTATATCCTCAGCAAGCAGGGCAACAGCAGCCACTGTTCTGTGCACTCCCTGAAACACAAATTCCCAGGACCTAATCACTGCCTTTCAAGCTCTCCAGATCTCTTCTCTTCTTTGGCATTAAACCATTTTCTAAAATAGATGTCTTCCTCCTTCTCTTGCCATGCTACCTTTTCTAGAGTTTTCCTAAGTGCTTTTCTGCCAGTAGGACTTTTTCTTCCGAGTCCTCACATTTGTTCCAATTATAAACTAGCACCCATGGTGGCATATGTTATCTTTCCTAGGCTGGGTTCCAGAAAGCATTGACAAACAAGGAAAGGTTCTTCTGTAAGAGAGCAGTATTTAGTTTAGAACTAAACTGTGTTTTTGTAAACTTTGAAAAATAATATATTTCACATTAGTTGGTTGACTGCTGCTTATATAAAAGAAAATTTTCCGTGGCACTTTCCTTGAGTTGGAGCATAATCAGAAGCTAAGTGGGGTGCACTTAGCTGTGCTTAGTAAAACACCCTTCTGTGGTTCCCAGTCACTAGTGCTATTATGATGATGTAGAAAAAGCTTTAGGAAGACGCCTAGCACCTACTGTGTGGTGAGGATCAGAAAAAGCTTTAGGAAGACGCCTAGCACCTACTGTGTGGTGAGGATCAAGTCAGCAGCTGAGAGGAGGCCCTGGACCTCTTCTCTGTGGGGCATCAGTTCTACAGCATGCGAGTAGTAAGGAAAAACAAGGTCAAAAATTTGTGGCACTTGAAGCCAATCAATCTACTAATTTCTTCCAAACCATCAAAGTACAAATGTATGAGAACTTTGTTCTCAGTTGCAGTTGATCAAGATGAAGTTTCCCACTGTCAAGATTACTCTGGATAAGTCACTGTTTTCAATTAAATCATCGTATCCTTTTTGTGAAATCACACAGAATAAATTTATCAGCATTCTTGTGCCTATAAAACACGCATCTGTACTATAAATGCCTGTGATAGCTCCCACAGAAAAGCATCAATATTCCCTGGATTTCAGAACAGCCTACAAAAGCGACGGTCTCCACTAACAACTGTAAAGCTGACAACATTCACTTAACAACCAATGATAATCACCTGATCATTTTAGAACATGATCTTTGTTTTCTCTCTAGAAAACATTTTCTTAGCCTATGAAGAGCCAGAAGTACAAGAGCAAAGCACTTAGCTTTGCATTATAAAATATACATCTATGATTTAATAATTTTACAGATGAGAAAATGAAATAAGGAGAGGTCAAGGCAATGCTAATTAATTTACTGTCACTAAATTGGGAAATGCTGACCTTGACTATCCGTAAATGACCGTGCTCCTGTGGTGATACATATTTAATAAAATTCATCTGCAATATCAGAGTCAAATACAGAACCAAGCCAGGTCAGGGAGGGGCGACCCACACCATTAATTCCAGCTTTAGGAATGTGGAAAGAGGAAATAGAACTGGACAGAACAAGAGAGTTTTCATCTGTGTGGCTGTGGTTTGTCTGATATTCTTGTTTTCCCCAATATCTGGCTCTGAGTTTTCATTATATACTAAGTAGAGTTCATGCAATATGCTCCATTATACTTCATTTTTTCTTAGCTTTATAGTTCTGAGGATGTCTGATTTTTATTGTAAATGTATGGATGTTTTGTCTGCCATCTTCCATGTATGTTTGTGTACCACGTGCATGCCTGGTGCCCTTGGAGGCCAGAATAGGCTTTCAAATTCCCTAGAACTGGAGTTATAGTTGGTAGTGAGCTGCCATGTGAGTGCCCAGTGTTCTTAACCACTAAGCCATCTTTCTAGCCCAATCTGGGGCATTTTTTTAAAAAAAAATTAAATAATACAACTTGAAGAGCTTTCCATACCAGCACAGATGATACTCTGCAAAGGGCTCTCTGACCACATGTCAGCAGGAGGCAAGAAGGCAGTTTGGTTCATTTAAATGTTGGGAGTCTGACCTGAGTAGTTTAGTATTTTTAGGCATGTTTAAAAAGCATATTTAAGCAGAATAATATTTGGTGAAAACTTTACTGCTGATAATGAACTCAATCCTGGGTGCACAATAAAGCTGATATGAATCTCCTTGAGGAACAAAGTCAGATAAATAAAGATCTGGAAAAACTACATCAAAACTTAAAGCACAGATGATACCTTCTGGGTTCTATAGATTGACTGAGTAACAAGCTTATGATAAAGGTCTGAGGGAGGGTCCATTGCGAGTCTTGGACCACACAGAGCACACAGGTCACCAGGCAATAACCACTTCTGCTCCCAGCCTTCCAGCAAAAACAGGCTGTACATTCCTTCCTTTAAAGGAACATCTCTGTGTGTTTAACATTTCAATTCCCTAGCGTTGATCTGTGAGCACAAAGACCTCCATGTCTCCTATAATATGTACTTTTTAAATGACTATAGTTTTAGATTATATGAGTAGAAGTCAGATCCTCTGGTTCTCAAGGCAAGGACATTACTGACTGAGCTATCTTCTTAACAAATTAAATAATTTTCTTAATTTTGTTTGGTGTTATTCATTGTTAGCATACAGAAGTATAACTGATTTTTCATAGATTTTATATCTTGGAATCTTGACCTTGTTATCTCTGAGTTTTCATACTTGTGTGCATATATTTTGTGTGAGAGCTCTTAAATTCCCCCCTGCTGCCCTCCCTCCTCTGTTTTTTTCTTTGTTGTGTTGAGAGGCCTAGGTATGTAGCCCCCATACTGGCCTGGAACTTGCTGTGCTGTGTAGTTCATGCTGGCTGTGAGCTGATGATCATCCTCCCCCCAGACTGTTAAGTTACAGCATGCACGACCATGCCCAGCCAGGGTTTTCTTACATGTAAAACAAACGTAGATAGTTTCTTCTTGACTAATTGGCCTGGTCAAATCTCCAGTACAATGTTACATACATGTGGTAAAAGTAGATGATATCCTTGTCTTACCCCTGATCTTAGGGGGATTTTCTTTATGCCCTTTGTCAAGGGGAATGTCTTAGTTTTCTATTGTTGTGAGGAGATATCAAGAACACAGCAACTTTTATAAAAGAATACCTTTAATTCAAGTGGGTCAATTATGGTTTCAGAGGTTTGGCTCATTATCATCATGGTAGGGAGCATGGTGGTATGCAGGCAGACATGGTGCTGGAGCTGAGCATCTTATTATGTCTTGCAGGCAACAGAAGTTGACTGACAGTCACACTGGGCATAGCTTGACAAAAGAGACCTCAAAGCCCACCCCCACAGTGACACACTTCCTCCAACAAGGCCACATCTCCTAATAGTGCCACTCCCTTTGGGGGCCATTTTCTTTAAAAGCATCACAGTGAGGTGTGATGATATATCGTATATTTAATAAAATCAACCTGGAATAGCAGAGAACAGAATCACCCACAGTCAAGCCACAAAGGTCAGAGAGTGGTGACCCACACCTGTTAGAGCTCTGGGACTTCTGGAGCTTTTATTAACCCCCCACATAGACTGTGGGTAGATTCCCTCTGATATCTCCAAAACTTCTGAAACTTTTATTGAATCCCCCACACACACCTTTAATCCTCACTCTAGGATTATGATGCAGAGTTGAACTAGGAAGTAAAATAGCTTTGGGGCGGGTGGTGGGGGGGGGGGGATGAAGGCAGGAGAAGGCAGAGATTCATTTATTCATTTTGTTGAAGTGACCAGTCAGGCTGAGGACCCTTGAAGACAGCATTTACCTTGTTTGGCCTGAGAAGTTGGCTGTATGAGAATTGACTATGATCTGTTTCCTCTTTCTGAAATTCCAGTTTTCTCCAATATCTGGCTCCAGGTTTTCATTATATGCTAACCATTTCTGCTCCTAGTTTAATATTTCTACAATAAATAAAACATTGTTTTATATTATAATATAAACTTTAGAGTATATTTAATATATGTCATAAGTAATATAAAATGATATTTTATTATAAAATATTGGAAACTGTGGATGTAAATCAGTTGGTAGACTATTTGCCTAGCATGCATAAGGACCTAGTTCAATCCCCAACTACATGAAAAAGGGGTGAGGGTGTGGTGGTGCAGGTCAGATGTTCAAGGTCACCTTCCACTACACAGCAAGTTCAAGTCCATCCTGGGCTTCTTAAGTATGTCTAAAAATTGCACATTTTTTTTTTGTGAATATTGTAAGATCATATAACTTTTGTCTCTTATTCTACTTACATGTTGTGTATTACACTAATGGCTTTATAAACTTTGCATTCCTAAAATAAATTCCTCTTGATAATGGTATCTAAAATTAATATATACATATGCATGTATATTAATTTTTTGAGACAGGGTTTCTCTGTATAACCCTGGCTATTCCAAAACTCACTCTGAAGACCAGGCTGGTCTCAAACTCAGAAATTCACCTGCCTTTGCCTCCTAAGTCCTGGGATCAAAGGCTTGCACCTCTATCGATGCTACCCTACCACCACCAAGCAAAATTTTGTTTATATGTATATGTATGCCACATATGTGTGGATGCCCAAAGAGGACAAAAGTGGGTAACCATCCCCTAGAGCTGGAGTTACGAGTCATGAGCAACCTGCCATGGCTACCGAGGAGCACGAAGAACCTTAACTGCGGAGTCATCTCTCCAGCCCCAGTGCACTACTCTGGATATGTTGATAAATGCCATTTGTCATTGCTGTTGGGGAGTTTTGCACTCATATTCACTGTGAATATTGGTAGTTTTTCTCTCTTAGAATATTCTGCCTGGCTTTGAGCTTTCTACCATTTCTCCTCACCTAGACTTCCCCCACCAACTTTTGCAGCTTCATAATGTTTCCTTAATTCTTTCTGATTTGGAAATAAACAAGAAATTAGAGAATATTTTCATGAATAGAAGCTGACCTGGTGCTCATTTCTAAGGATTCTATGTCCTTGAGTTTCCGTATCTCTGTATCTATTACTCTGCAAAGCTGATGGTCCCATTTTAGGCAGGTTCTTCTGAACCCTCTCTTCAACAAGGCTTCAGTGAAGGCTCCTGTCCTGCCTTTGATCTGTCCAGCCCAGTCTTCACAAGCATCCTTCTAATTCTTAGCAAGAACCTTCCTAGCTTTCACGTGTCCTTTTCAATGTTTCCATCCCTTATGGCCACAAATCCCCAGTTAGCTTTGCAGAATTCAGAGCTGAATCTGGTTTTTCTGTTACAATGTCCCATTGTAGCAATCTTCACAAAAGTCTTCCCTGCTGTTTCATTAGGTATCAGAATAATCTTTCCTTTAGCATTGCTATCACATAGTCCTTTTATGTATTTTTCATATTTGCATAGTTGAAGGTGGGAGAGTGAGCCAGGAGTGAGGTACTACATTGTCCCAGGAGAAACAGTGCAGAGGATCCTCCATCTTGTATTCTTGCTGAGGCCATTTCAGATTTAACTAGAATTTTATCTCTCTGATGAAAAATGCTGTGGAAAATTACCAAACTCTATTCTAGGAAACAAAGGTCAGGATGTCCTGGATAATTTAGCTTCTGTCAGACTGCTTATTTGAGCAGAATCTTCTCCAGCTAACCACTTACCTTAGCTTGTATAAAATTGCTTGCTTACCTGAATGCTACCATGCCACCCTGCACACCCTGGCCTAGATGCTAGAAAGTGGTTTTTGCCTTCAAAACTTCAAAAATCCTGTGTTCTGGACACTCCAAGTCACACGTAGGTCTAGGAATACCTGGGTGTTGTCCTAGTCAGCTGGAATCAAGACTTTTAATTGGCTATAAACTATGTCTGAATGGTCATCTTTAGTGTGCTACCCATAACAGCAACATGGCTGAATCCATGTCTGCTTATTTCTGTGACAAGAAAGCATTGTTCTGAAACTTTCTTTTACAATTAGAATTTAAAAACAGTAACGAATTTATAGGCAATGGCTCAGAGAACCTACCAAGGGGGTTATGAATCAGAAAGAAGAGGAAAATGGCAGGAAAGCAAGGGGATTTTTAGGAGATAGTCAGCAGGGTAAGGAATCTGAGATGATACAGACTATGGGGATTGATCAGGAATTAAGTGTTCTTGTCTGAGGTAGTTGAACTTCAAGGAAAGGTATAGTGGGATTTTGTTCTCTTCCATTGTAAATAATTGTCCCACCTACTGATTGGCTGAAGGCAGACAGGAAGTGTGGGTGGGGCTATAAGACTAAGAAAACTCTGGGAACAGGAAGAGCAGAGAAGAGATGCCAGAGAGACCAGCAGAGAAGCCAGCAGATACAGAGGAAAATCATGCTGTTCTGAGTAAAGGCTTGTCATCCAGCCTCTTCCAACAAGATCATACTTCCTAATAGTGCTACTCTCTATGAGGTCTGATTACATTCAGACTACCACAGGGTCTTACTGGTTGGCCTGGAATTTAGAGCTCAGTAAGTCCCTGCTGCATAGGATCAAAGGTGTGCATCACCATACCCAAATTACATTTCTTTATTATGGGATGGGTGTCAGCTCTCTCCTTCTACCTTGAAGGTCTTTGGGATTAAAGGCAGGTCATCAGGCTTGGTGGCAAGTGCAACTCTATTTTTAAAGTCCTATAATAGATCATTGAGTTGTACATATTTACCATACTATTTCATGTCTTTGGTAGTTTCAAAATTAACATAGAGCTTTCTCAGCTTATTTTTAATCTCCATAAAAATGAAGAGGGGAAAAGGTTGTTGTGGTAGCTTGCTTTTGTTTTCCAATCCCACTACAGAGCCCAAATTTAGGACTCTTAGATTTCTTGACATTTGTAAACCGCAAGGTTTTTTTTCCTCAACTATCATCACCTGGTAAAGAATCATTTTCTGGGCTCATTTTACCTTCTGCCTCTAACAAATGATTCTTATCTTGGGATCTACTTATTACTGCAGGGTTCAAGAAAGGCTCCCACATAATGACAACCACATTGCAACACCACCCAAAGAGACTCACACAGCCCGGGCCTTTCCCACTTGTCTTTGAAGGGAGAGGAGTTAAGACAGGGTCTCTGTTTGCAGCCACCTCCCTGCCTCGACCTTCCAAATTGCTGGGATAGGCATGAGCAGTTCTGGTTTACAGGTTGGTTGGTTCTGCACAGGAATTGAAAAGAGAAGGAAAAAAAAAAAAAAGGCCAAGAAGAGAGAGGGCTGAGCAGGAGCCTCAAACACAAAGGTGGAAATGAGAACCTTTCTCAGTGCCTGGTGGAACTTGGACAGACTGGAGGACTATGGGACCTGAAGCCCTGGGGAGAGATCGGAGGGGTTCTGGAGTGCATCAGGGCGTCTGCCTGGCACAAACTCCCTTGCCGTGCCCTCGAGGTCCTCCCACTTGCAGTTCCTCCACCAAAAGGGCTGGAACCGCGTTCGGGCGTCCGGGCGAAGAGGAAGAAGCCTTGGGGAGGCTCGCGCGCGCGGGAGTCGGGGGGGGTGGGGGGGGATGGGGGGGGAACGACACGGCGTCCCGCGAGCACTCGGCCGCGCGCTTCCGCCTCCGCCCTCCCGCGGCCGCGCGCCTTCCGTCCGAGCAAGCGACGGGAGGGGGGAGCGGAGGCGCGCGGCCGGAAGCGCCTTTCCCGGAAGGCAGGGGGGCGGTGCCGGTCGGGGGTGGGGGGGGGCGGCCCGACGATGGCGGCGGCGCGCCTGCCGCTGCTGCTGCTGCCGCTGCTGCTCGCTTAGTGTGCAGAGCCGCGCCGCGGGAGGATGGCTTCTCTCGGGTCGGCCGCGGCAGGGGAGCCGGCTGCCGCAGCCGAAGCGGAGCTAGGTCCTCCGGCCCCTCCGCCGCCGCCGCCGCCGCCGCCCGCGGCCTCGCCGTCCGCTCTCGGGCCGCTGCTGCCCCTGCAGCGTGAACCGCTGTATAACTGGCAGGCCACCAAGGCGTCTCTGAAGGAGCGCTTCGCCTTCCTCTTCAACTCGGAGCTGCTGAGCGATGTGCGTTTCGTGCTCGGCAAGGGCCGCGGGGCCGCAGCCGCCGGAGGCCCGCAGCGCATCCCCGCCCACCGCTTCGTCCTGGCGGCCGGCAGCGCGGTCTTCGACGCCATGTTCAACGGCGGCATGGCCACGACGTCGGCCGAGATCGAGCTGCCGGACGTGGAGCCCGCCGCCTTCCTGGCGCTGCTGAGGTGAGCGGCGGGCGCGCGGAGCCGGTGGTCGGAGGCCTACAGGGAGGCGGCGCCCGGCCCTGCCTTCGCCGACTCCCGGGTGACCTTGGGACAGGCGTGCCAGCCTCCCTCGGCTGCTCCCCGGGCCGAGATGCTCGGGAAGGTCGGTGTCGCCATCCCAGCGGTGTGCGCTTTTCGCTAAAGGGCACTGTCACTGCCGCCCGGGTTTCAAAATCAAGGGGCAGGCTTTTCTGATAGTCCACTTGCAAGGTTTGTTTTTGTTTGAAGGATCTTGGAGGACTGGTGTTTTCAGGTTCTTCCCGATTTGTTGTGAGCACCCCGCATAGCCGTACTAGCTGCCCTGCTTAGTGTTTCTGCAAACAAGATGACATTTACTGTACCCTAAACCCGCTACTGCTGTTGAGTGTTTGCTTTCTGATATGAGGGTCGTTGGTTGATTGCTGATTGCTTTTATTTAATGGAACGGAGTTATCACTATGGCGTTAATAGTTTTTAATCACAATGGCCCTGTTGGGGAGACATCGTGTTGTTTACCCCAGTTTTACAAATGGGAGTGAGGCCCAGGAAAGCAACTCGCCCAAGATAACTGAGCCAGCTCCCAGAGGACCATGTGTGTTTCATTATACTCAGATGGCTTTGGCTGCCTGAGTGGTGTGTTTTTAAGATAGCAGAGTCTGACGTAAAACAGGCAGGTCAGTGGAACAGAGGCGTCCGTCCACAAGGGCTCACAGCTTCATCAAGAAGATGCATATGGAGTGAAATATTAAGCAACTAGAAATAAATGGTAAGGTCCCATTAATGAATGGCTAAAGGACAAGATGAATAGAAAAGAGACAATTAGTAATTAGTAAATGAAGAAGTGCAAAATAAAATAGTGAAATACTTTCTCCTTTTCATTAACACCACCAGTTTTGGGGTGATTTTTTTTGGGGGGGTGGTTTTGATTTTCGGGGACAGGGTTCCATTATGCAGGTTTGGCTGACTTGGAGTTCAATATATATACCAAGCTGACTTAAAGATCCACCTACTTTCGGCCCCCTGAGTGCTGGCCCACCCAAAAAATTTTTAAAAATGACTATAGGAACACTTGTCTGACAAAAATGTTCATAAAAGGCCCTTGAAAAATAGTTGGACACCTTAGATTTTTTTTTTCCACACATAGGAAACATTGAGAAAATACAGTAGCATTCTTCATATTAATGTGGAAAGAAGTCAAGCCAAGGGAGTAAATAGTTCCATAGACAGTAATAAATAGATCCACTTGATGAACTACAATGCAATCACCATGATGTTTATGGAAACCAGGTAATAGTACAGTTGATGTTACTGTCTTGACTTTCCTGCACCATAGTAATACCTGTAAAGGATGAAACAAGTGCTGTGTCCCTGGAGATACGGGAGGAGGAGGAGCAGGCTGCTGAGCAGGCTTGGAGAGCTGATGGTGCCTTTTCCTCCCCCTGTTCTTTAGTATTTCCAGCATTTAATTCATTTTCATTTATGGGCATAGGGTGCAACCTCAAGGCTAGTATCTGGGTCATTTGAAGTTGACTAGGAAGACTAGATAAAGCTTGGGATTATAGAGTTTAGAAGTCTTTCTTAAAATGATAGCGCCAAAGGGGTGGCAGTGAAGACTCCAGTTAGATACCTGTGATTCACAGGATGAAAGGAGAGAACCTACTCTTGCACATTGTCCTCTGACGACTATATGTGTGCCACTGTGTACCTGCCTACACCTACATCCAGGAAAAAAACCACAACAAAATGAATCTTTGTTTACATGCACCATGGCCCACTGGGATGTTAAGTTTATACATCTCCTTTTGGTGTCATGTTTAGAGGTGAAACATTAAAGCATTTTAAATACTTTTCCTAAATGATATTTACATTGGCTAATTTTGAGAACTATGGATCTAAGCCTATTAGGGCACTCATAGTGATAGGGCTAGAATACAATTATAGAGGGGGCTGTTTCATACTTTTGTTTTTAGTTTGTATTTTCATTGAATATGCTAATCAGTTTTAATAGGAATAAGTTGATTTTAGAGCCCTTGGATACAACAGTGCCATTTGATCTCTCAGTTTTTTCTTTATCTTTGTAAATTATATATTTTCATGATATCCAGGTTCTGGTCATCTTTTTATTTTGAAATGAATCTCTAGACTAATACTTAGGTATTGATTAGCTTTGAAACATTGGTATCATGCTTTATATTGTGTGACAGGAAGTGTTGAGCCTGCTGAACTGGGATAGTAAACAGATATATTTCGGTTTTTTGTTTTTGAGTTTGGCTTCTTTAGACAAGGTTTCTCTGTGTAGCCCTAGCCGTCTGGGAACTCACTCTGTAGACCAGGCTGATCCTGAATGCAAAGATCCGCCTGCCTCTGCTCCAGAGATTAAAGGCATGGCCCATCACTCTGCTTTATCTTTATTATTATTATTATTATTTTTAAAGATTTATTATTATATATACAATGTCCTGCCTATGTGCCAGGAGAGGGCACCAGATCTTATTATAGAAGGTTGTGAGCCACCATGTGGTTGCTGGGAATTGAACTCTGGAAGAGCAGCCAGTGCTCTTAATCTCTGAGCCATCTCTCCTGTCCCTATTTTTATTATTTTTACAACCTAAATTAACATTACTTACAGGCTTATGAACTTAGGTTTTAACCTTTAATAAACTACTTACTTAAAGCCCTCTCACTTATAAATGATATTCTTGTTCATTTGACAAATACTATGTCTCTTTGTGAAGTGAATAATTACATAAGAGGAAACAAGGACATAATATAATGTATTATTAAGAATGGGCAGTATTTTTGAAGAAAAATGGTCAAGCCATAAGAGAAAGAACAATCTTAGGAGAGGGGGGAAACTGTCTTAGACCTTAACTTTCTCCCGTTAGAGAACTACAAGAGTAAACTCGTGTGGTTGAAGCAGACTAAACAGATGGTAGTGGTCAAGAGAGCAGGCAGGGTTTTGACAGACTGAGGAAGAACTTTTAAGTTCTCATCTGCAGTATGTAGAGGATTTCGGTGGAGTGTTGTGATCCTGTTTACATCTTAAAAACTCATCTGGCTGTTATTTGGAGATTAGTCAAGGAGTAAAAAGGAGTAAAATTAGGAGGTTTTGCAGTAGTCTGCTTAGATGATGGTGAGCGGCCAGGGAGCTCACCATAGTGTATATGATGAGAAGTGGCCAAATTCTGGTTAATATTTTAAGGGTGGAATCAGAGAAAATTAAGAACAAATGGTATTTAAATGATTTAGCTGAATGAAATTAACTTGGGAAAGGAGTGGATTGTGAAGAATGAACCCAGGGGTCTCTTGCAGCTCCTATGAGCTGCAGGTGCAGGAGGGAAAGGGAGCAGGAAACAAAACAGGCAGCTGTCAGTGAGGTGAGAGGGAGCAGGAGCTATACAGAGAGAGAAAACTAGAGTGAGGGAACATTTGCTGTCAGGAATGGTACTGGGGTGAGAGAAGATGAATCCATGTGACGTGATAAGGCGGTGTGTGTAAGACAAAACATTAATGTGCCTTTGTTCAGGGTTCCTTGGGAAGAGACCTGTGGCCCCGATTTCAAGTTGTAGTTTTGGTCTCCTCTTTTCTGCATATTCTTAATTCTGGACCACAGGAGAGTAGCTACCCCTCCCTGATTGCCTTTCTCTAACTAAACTACTGTCTTTTAGACGTGTCTGTTACCATCTCTCACTCTAGCACTCATGATTTTCTGAGTCATTTGGGGACTTTTGTCTGTTGTATGAAGCTTAGTACTTAACAGGTATCAAAGGCCTTTGTGATATGATCCCCCTCCCCCTTTTCCACTCTCCAATCAGTGTCCCCACCTAATTACTGATGGTATCTTCCTCATTTTAATGCCTGCCTTTCAAGGCCTCTTGTAGCGGTACAGCCACTACCTAAAAGACAGTAATCATTATACTTCAGGTCATAATTTGGGGCTTTACGTTTTGATTAAATCATTGTTTCCTTCCCTTCCAGGCAGATTGGTACACTAGCTCATTTCATCTGTCGGCGTGTTTTGGTTCTGTGTTATCCTAGAGCAAACCACTCCAACACTTGGTGGTTTTAAATAACCATCTCATTATCTTCAGAGCTTTGTGAGTTGATGGTATCACCTGGGTGACTGTTTGGCACATCTTTAAGGTTTCCGAATTGATTTCAGATAGCATTTAAGGCTGGGTATGGAGGTTATGTTGGGTTTTGGGAACTCAGATTCTGAGATGATTTTTAAATAGTCTGAGATCCTTCCTTTCCATGTTCCTTTTCTAGCTGATTATTTCAGCAAGTTTGATTTCTTGGATACAAGTAGGAGCTACCAGGGATTCTTACAGCGCAGGCTCCAAACTGACATGTTTACTCTACATTTTGTTGATGAACAATGAATGGAAATCATGGGAACAGAATTCACGTCGGAAGGCATGATTTAATGTGGGCATTTGTACTCACTGCTTATTAGACTTCTGTCCTTGTGCCATTACCTTTCTTTTTCTCTCTTCTTCTTTTTGGTTTGTTTTGTTTTGAGACAAGGTTTCTCTGTGGAGCCCTGGCTGTCCTGGAACTCTGTGTAGACCAGGCTGGTCTCAAACTCACAGAGATCCACCTGCCTCAGCTTCTGGAGTGCTGTGATTAAAGATGTGTGCCTCCACTGCCCAGTTGTTTTTTTTTTTTTTTTTTTTTTTTTTTTTTTTTTTTTTGAGGGGGAGCGATGTTACTTTTTAAACATTTCATTATCAAACTATAAACAAAACTCTTATCCATTTTGTATTCCTTTTATTTATCACAATGCTTAATGATATCCATGTTCCCTCAAAGAATGCTATTAAGTAAAATGGATCATTAGGATACAAAGTTCCTCAGATATAATCTTGTTACCCCCCCCCATATAAAATCAAGTTTTCACTCTATCCTTCCAAAATATTTTAATTATTGGCTGGGGGAACAACTGAAATGATAAAGTGCTGGTTTTATAAACAGGAGGAGTTAAATCTGGTTCCCAAAACCCAACATAAAAAATGTAGATGTGGTCTAGTCCCAGGGCAGGGAACGCTAAGTCAGGAGGACACTGGGCCTCCCTGGCCTGTCTGTTGAGAGACCCCACCCTCATAAGAATTGGGTGACGTTGACCTCAGCACCTACCCAACACACATGCATAAAATTATTTCAGCCAGATGAGGTGACACACACACTTGTCACCTCAGCATTTGGGAGGTGGAGGCATGAGGATCAGAAAGTTAAGGCCTGAAACTTGGCTACAGAAAACCCTATCTCAAAATTTTTTTTCTTTGTTTTGGTTTTGGTTTTTTTGAGATAGGGTTTTTCTGTGTATAGCCCTGGCTGTCCTGGAACTAGCTCTGTGGACCAGGCTGGCTTCAAATTCACATGTGCTGGGATTAAAGGTATGAGTCACCACTACCTAGCTCAATTTTTTTTTTCAGTTATATTAAATATAGCCTTAGATTTTTATCTTTTTGGAGACCATCTTTGGGGTAGAGATAAGAAAACAGATAAACTTTGATGACATACAATCATTTCTCTTTTCTATGTTCTTGCCCTTAAAGGTTGTATTTGGAAACTTCAGCTGTCACTTTAAAATACAAAGAATTAGGCCTATATTATGGTACTTGCTAATAAGCAAGCCTGACCATTGGAATTGAGCATGTATAGGTTAAAGGAGAGAATTGCACAAATCCCAGTTGATATTAATAATAAAAACCAGGAGCCAGATATTGGGGCAAATGCTGAAAGATCTGAGAGACAGAGGAATAAACCACAGCCACTTCCTACCTTGCCAACTCCTCAGCCCAAAGGGGAAGATGCTGTCTCCTCCCACCTTCTATTTCTTTCTCTGCCCAGCCATATCACCTCCTGTTTCCACCCTCCTAGTGTTTCCATTAAAAGCCTGTGTTCTTCCAGTACTGGGAACAGAGACATGGGATCCCAAGTGCTGGACCGGATCAAGCTCATGAAGCCCAATGTGGCCTTGAACTCAGAGATCCATGCCTCCCAAGTACTAGAATTGAAAGCATGTGCCACCACTGCCTGACTTCTGTGGCTAACCCTGTGGCTGGCTCTGTTCTCTGATCTTCAGGCAATCTTTATTAGATACACAATATATCACAACAGGAGAGGCAATTCCCACAAGGTTTTTATTTTACCGCAGCTTGTGTGCTGTGGCATGCACTTCTCTCCCACACATATATCATGCACACTAATTAATTAAAATTAGAAAATTATGATAGTGTCATAAGTTTTAAATGTGTCTTTCTTAGTTTTTCTTAATATAAAAATTCTACCAATTGGGAGCCAGAGAAATATTCAATGATCAAGAGTACCTATTGCTCTTGTAGACAACGGGATATGGTTCCTGGAATCCACATGGCAGCTTACAACTGTCCATAACTCCAGTCCCAGGGAATCTGAGACTTCTGACCTTTGCAGGCTCTTGCATCAAGTGGTAGACAGACTCACTCGGCTTCATATGCATAAAAATCTCACAAGTCTTTAATAGAAAAATAAATTTTACTGATTAAATATTTCAGAGAACATATAATGAAATATGAGCAAGAGGATTCTTGGATTTTTTTTTTTTTTAAGTAAGTTTTCTAGTGGAAATGAAAATACCACCCCATCTATAAAAGTACCACCCAGTCCCCCTTGTAGAAACTTGTGCCTTGTCTGTTAACATGTATTCATTAAGATGTACCCAGTCATTGTCTGGTGCTGTAGGAGAAAATACCTCTATTGTTTACAATCCAATATTTACTTTAACTTGCATTCTCAAAATAATTTAGAGCATCTTACAAGAAATCCAAAATAAAAATATAGATAGCACTAAATAAGGCTAATAAAAACTTATCTTGTGATCAAGGTACAGCTTTGATTTGTAATTGTCTTAGCAACAATGTAAAAAAAGGAAACATGCTTGAGCAGTAATAATTCACAGTGTTTCTAAACCTAAAACTGCTTAGGGGATCTGTAACTCTAGTGCTATGGCTTTAGATATAGATGATTATTTAATGTCATAATGATTGTGTTTTTTGATATGAACAAAAGCTTATTACCAAATTGGAATTTAATAAAAAGTTTTTAATGTGAAGGATCAATGCAGAATAATGTAAAACATAATTCTTTGTACCTGGAATGTATTCACATATATTTCATGCCTGCCTAAATTGCAGCCTCCAATGTAGTTTGATATAGAACTATATACTTCAGCTTTGTGTCCTTGTCTCCCATCTCTCTCTCAATGAAAATGGTAAGAAATATGAAAGATAGTATGTCTGTCATATATTAAGCAGAGAAGAAAAGGAATGCCAATGTGTAGAATACAGATTCTATACTTAGAAGTTGAAAATGACTGAATCTGGAGCCTAGAATTGCAGAAGGAGCTGCAGTGGAGCTAGGTGCTAGCGTTTTGGTAGAAAATCCCAGCTAGGAGTTGGTAGTAAAGAGGGTGGTAACAAAGTGAGGTGCTAAGGCATAGAAATTAACTTAAAGCCTGCTAACAGACTGTTCCTCAACCAAGTACTAGTGATAAGTGAAGATTCTTCTAAATCTGAGCAAACTGCCTGGCAACAAATAGAACCTTTAGTATGATTTTAGAACCACCTGGAAAAGCTTTCATAATGGCCTGAGGGGTCCTTGATCTCAAGGCTGGCTTCCGACTGAAAGGCAAGATGCTGGTCAACAGCTTCCACATACTGAGAACACCCACCTGTCTTTGCATTTCAAGGCGATTTTATTTGGAAACAGAACACTTGCTAATTACTGAACTTAGAGATACTGATCCCCTGACTCATAGAGAAAATCATAATGTGAATGACGAAGGTAAACAGAGCATATGATTTTCAAGGAAGCGTGGAACTGAAGGAAAAGAGAACCTAAACATTTCTGTAAGTGTCTTGGAAACTTGTGGAAGTTTTTGTATTCATAAAGACATAAAGTTGTGGAGGGAAGAAAAAAGAGTAATCAGGAACAAAGCAGTATTTAGACATTTGAATGTCATTGCCAGGGGAAAAGAAATATTCCAAAATACAGAGAAAATTTTTTCTTAATGAGACCATGTCTTAATAAACAACTAACATTTATTCTGATTAACTTTTGTTGGACTCTGTTGAAAGTGCTTTATATTTTAACTGTTCATTTTCGTTGTAACATTACAAATATGTACTGCTACCTTCATCTCTCTGGAGAGTTCCACTGTGGTGATTTGCTTAAAGCCACATACCGAGTAAATAATGGGAGCACTGGCTCAAACCCACACAATGTCTTACCTTTTTCACCCTCACATGTATTGGGGCAGATTTGGTCGAGTCCATAGATATGCAACCTGTGGATATAGGCCACTGGATTATTACATTATTTTATTCCTCTAAAGCCCCAGCACTCTAATCTGTGGCCATTGTGCTAATTCTGGAATAACCATAAAAGGTTTTAAAGAATAAGAAGGTTGTGCTATCAAGAAACGAATTTATCTTTTTTATCATTTGGAGATGTGACCTTAGCTAACTGTAGATTTAAGTGAACTGCCTGTGATGAGGGAGATGTTAGTGAACTGTTCCTGTAAGCAACTTTGGAGTGTTAGTTAATAAGAGCCCAGTTTCACTTAAGGAACATGTGTTTGTGTGTCTGGCTGCTGAGCCTGCTTCCCTCCTCTAAATGGATCTCAGGAATAGGAATATGATGTCTCTACAGGTTCATCTTACTCTGATATAAATTTCAGTTTTTCTTTGTTTGCTCATTAAAGTTTAATTCTGATGGATTGCTTGTCTAAAACAATGCTGATCATCTATTTAAAATTTCCCATTGCTTTTCAGGTTTTTGTATTCAGATGAAGTTCAAATTGGGCCAGAAACAGTTATGACCACTCTTTATACTGCTAAGAAATATGCAGTCCCTGCCCTGGAAGCGCATTGTGTAGAATTTCTCACCAAACATCTTAGGGCGGATAATGCCTTTATGTTGCTTACTCAGGTAAGTAAATATAACGAAAATAGTAGTTAAAAACTGAACATTGGTGAGGTGGTGCATGCTTGTAGTCCCAGCACTTGGTATAAGCATTATAGCTTGAATGGAAAGGTTTCTTGGTAGTCAGGAGCCAAGGAATACAAAAAAATTCACTGCACAACAAACCTTGCAAGAGATATTTGGAAAGAAAAGACCCAGGAGAGTGGCTGCCTTTGCTTGAGTGAGCCAATGCAGAACACAAGATTTATGAAGGTTTGTTTTTTTTGTTTTTTGTTTGTTTTTGTTTTGTTTTTTTTTTGTTTTTTTTTGTTTTTTTTTGTGGGGCAGGAGCTTTCCATGGTGGTCTGGGATTGGAGGGATTATGTGGCCTGATCTTGGGGAGGGCAGGAATTTGTGTTTTGGGGGATTTTGTTTTGTTTTTGTTTGGTTTTCTTGTAGGGCGGAGCTTGGCTTCTGGCTTGGGAATGGGCAGTTAAGGCCCTCAAGGAAGTTTGGCTTGGCCTGGAGCTCCTCAGGGGTCAGGCTTAGCTACTAGAGGTCTCCAGAGGTAGGGCTTACAAGGAGTCTGAGGTTTGAGGTCAGCATGGTTGGTCTGCAGTAAGTTCCAGGACAGCCAAGGCCACACAGAGAAACCCTGTTTCAAAACAACCAACAAAAATCCAACACAATAAAAAGTGAACATAAACATAATTGTATATAAATATTATTTCCTGGATAATTCTAGATCATTATTTTAAAGTATGTAGTTATTTTTGTATGTATAGTTATTTTGTGATTATTTGGGAAAATACATATTTATAAGATTTTTAGAATAGAAATGTAAATTAATGTGCTAAATCATAGGTAAAGAAATTAAAGCCTTATGTAAGTAGGGTTATGTGATATTAGGTTAGATAGCTATTTAGGACTTGAGATATTATTAAAATACATTATTCTTGCTATCATAGAGTATGATACAATGAAATTTTCTAGAAATCTTCATTTTCAATTTTTTCTGGATCTGAAATAAAAATTGAATAATAACAGAGAGGTTCTAAGATTGACTATCTTTTATTTCTTTGCCTACACCTGGAAGCTTCCTGACCCATTACTGGAGCAGTTATGAAATACTTCATGCAGCTTAGTGTTGTTTTTATAATATGAACATAACTAAAGGACCATTTACCATCACTCACCTGTATTATTTAGCATTTTGTTAAGTGTCTGTAATCAGAACTTTTTTTGATGAAAATAAATTTTCTTTTTAGACAGTGTTGTGATACTTTTATATGAACTGTTTTTAAAATTATGGATAGATAGAATAAAATCCTGCCTGACATGATGGCACATGCCTGTAATTATAGCACTTAGGAAGCTGAAGCAGGAGGATTACTTTGAGTTCAGAAGTTTGAGACCAGCCTGGACAACATTGCAGCTGTGTGAAACAATATATGTTTCTCTTGAATCTTTGTACTAGAATTAATTACTTATGACTCCTAGGTCAGTTCTCATTTTATAATGTGATTGAAAATTTGGGCAAATTAACTGCCTGCCTAAAACATCATAGTAAGTGATGCCAGGGCCCAGAGCTCATCTTTACAGTTTTTTATTGGATGCTTTAAAAACAGACTTTTTTTTATTAAATATTTGTACTTGAAAGAACTTGTTGGTGTCATTCTTCTTGGACGTAGTTACAGATGTAACTATGGACAAATCCACATATGCCAGAGACCAGGCTAATAATAAGATGCACCAAATTTAAGAATGTATGAGCTTTAATTGTAGACTGGTTCCTATACTACAAAGAAAAATGTTAAAAAAATCAGACTGGGTCAAAGTCCTAAAACAAATCATTCAACATTAGCAAATTAGTAAATATTTTATTATCAAAACTAAAGTTATCTAAGATATCCTTTTTCTTAGGAAATTTAAAAGCCCACAGTATATGCAGTTTACTCTCATGGCTCACTATCTCACAAATGGTATATGTATACACAGGTTTGTAAGGAGGAAAGAGAATGAATAAGATATAGTAGGTAACTTTTAGATAGGCAATCTGGATATAGGATACATTGTGGCATGCACGTGCACACTATTCTTAAAACTTTGTATAAATTTAAAATTCTAAATTTTATGGGAAAGTTACATAAAATAGTTGATATTATTATTACCTTTTAATTATTTAAATCTAAAATTAGCAAATTGACAAAAAATTAATATAAACAAGCCCAATGTATAATCTAATGAGAACATTTGTTCATTTGCATCTGAATTACTGAGTCTTGGATTAGAGAAATGACTCAGTGAAGTGCTTGGTGTAAAATTCAGAGGACATGCATTCAGATCCCTAACACTCACATAAAAGCTGCATATCAGTGTGCATCTGTAACACCAGCATTGATGGACAGAGGAAGGTAGATTTAGGAGACTCATCGCCAGCCAGCTTAGCTGAACTGTTAAGCTTCAGGTTCGGTGAGAGATCCTGTTTCTAAAATATAAGGTGAAGGATGATAGAGGAAAGCATTTGACATCATGTGCACATGAATGGGCATATACCTACACAGTATGTTCATATATTCAATACACGTGTACACACACACAAACCCAATTATTGAATTCTTTGAGGTTAATTTTACTGGAGCTAAATTGATGGCTCAGTAGTTAAGAGCATTTACTGCTTTCGTGGAGGACTTAGGTTCAGTTTCTAGCATCGAATGGTATCTTAACCTTTTGAATTCCAGTTTTAGGAGATTCAGTGCTTTTTGGTCTATGTAGGCACTAGTACACATATATGCATGCATGCATGAAAAACATTGATACACCTCAAATAAAAATAAATAAACCTTTAAGAAAAGAATTTTACTTAAAATTAAGTGAAGGCTACTCAGTGAAGACTTTGAAGTCAGGTCAGGTAATGGGTGTCATTTCTGGTGTGGTTAATTAGTTGGATGCCTGGGGCTGTGGTGCTCTAAAAGTCTTATACCACTTCCTTCACAACAGGAAATGTTAAAACATCAAAACTGGGATCTATTTTTATTCTTGAAAATTGATGTTCTAGTTACTGGTGATGGTAAAACTAAAAATTTAAATACTAGACTGCAGCATATCTAAATACATGATCTTAGACAAATAAATGCATATGACTGGAACTGTTTAGTGTGCTTTATCTACTCTAGAGAGTTTGTTCAGGATCAGACTAAATAATGCATAAGAAAATAGGCTGTGATGTATATACATATCTATATGAAAGTAGTAAGCCTGTTGATATTGTGAATTTATTGCTCAGTGAAACATTAGTTTTCTTTAGCTTTCCATTTCTCATTGTCAGTATTTTTACATAGTTAGCAATTACAGTTGTATCATTGTAATTCAAAACTGTATCAATTTTGAATGTGTACAGCCTAAAGGTAAAGTAATTGAAAGTAAGATGACTTTCTTTATATGTGTAGGCACGGTTATTTGATGAGCCTCAACTGGCTAGTCTTTGTCTAGACACCATAGACAAGAGCACAATGGATGCCATAAGTGCAGAAGGGTTTACAGATATTGACATAGGTAAGTACCCAGTAAACAAAGTGATGTCTGGTTGGAAAGCTGTGTACATTAGTGTTTTCTCCAAATGATTGAAGGCATGCCTTCTTATGAGTTGTGCTTTCTTTTATTTTTGTGAAAATACTCCTGAAAGTCCTAACTACTTCAGTGTACTCCAAAATGTGCTCACCATCTTTATGGGATTGTACAGGGCCCTAGAACAAATAAAGAGTAAAATGTGATTTGTTTTGTTAAATAATCACCAGTTAAGATGTCAAGGAATAAAATATGTGAACATTAGGATCTAGTATGTTAGTGGAATAATCAGACATGTAGAAAATAATTAACTTCGCAACTACAGAAAATGGAGATGTTACTTTAAATTGGGGTTTTGTTAGGGAAATGATGGCAGAAGCAGTTTTATGTGAGCCTTCAGGAATGGTTAGTACTTGGACTGGGGATGGTTTAATGGTAGATTGCTTGGCATGAATGAGGCCCTGCTTCCATTCCCAACACTAGGAACAAAGTCCCAGAGTCGTGGAGATGTCAGCATTAGGATCAGAGACAGCGGTACTACATGGAGTATGTGTGGTAGACCACTGACAGATTGTTCCAGGTGGTAGAAGACTGTGTAGTCAGTCCTCTGAGGATTTGAACTTTGTTTTATAGTAGAGAGAAAGCTAATTCCCATAGCTTTAAGTTATCTTTTTTATGGTGAACTGGAATTTATGTGTCTTTAGTCCCTTACTTTTAGGATTGAAACTCAAATGCCCTGTTGTCTGTCTCATTTGTAGAATTTTTTAAAAAAGATATTTCATACAAAACAGTCAGAAGAGAACTATTAATTTCCTTCTCTGTGTTAGAACTCTTCACCAAGAAGCCTGATGCCTAAAAATTTTCATGTTCCTTTCTCTCAGTCACAACAGGAAATGTTTTTTTAATCTGATATATTTTTAGACCTCATTGCTTAAGCTTAAACCCCATAACTTAATCTTGATTATTTTCTAATTGTGCCCCACATGCAATCTTATCATTAGGTACCACGACTCCACAGTCAAAACAAATTTGACTGTTTCTTATCTGCCGCTACTGCCCAGTGTAAGCCAGTGTTCTTTCTCATTTGGATAGCTCTGACAACCCAAGGACCTACTTGGGAGAAGAAAAGAACTGACTCCCCCAAGATACTCTTTGGCCTCCATTAGGCATGTGCACATTTAACTAAATAGATGTAATTTAAAATTTTAGATGTTTTATAGCAGCATCCGTTGTTTTACTTACGTTCTTTAGAAAACAAGATTTCATAAAAAAAGCTTACATATATTAGAATAGTTGTTGGGGACAAATAAAATATATTTTACTTTACCAATCTTTATTAAGCAATGGTTCCTGAATAAATGTTGAGTTCCTGGGACTATTAATGCTCATTATGTTTTACACTTACCCTAGAGTGACACATTTAGGGGCTCTGAAGGGTTTTACTTATATTTTAAGCTCCTGTATAAGGCAAGATTGCTTTGCTTCTCAAGTATGAGCACCTGCTTTGTTTGTATGTTTCCTCTTTGTTAGAGTATGCTTGCCTCTAAAGCTCCCTTTCCCTTTGAACTTTCTACTTCTGAGCTACTATTACGTGAAAATAACAGACTTTATATTTTTCCTATGATAGAAAGAAAAATCTGAATGAGGATCTGTGGTACAGGCTTGCCATTTATACTTGGATGTTAAACAGGGATTTCAAACTTAATTTTTATGTCCAAAATTAAACTTGAGCTCTTGGTCCCAACCTCAGCCTGTTCCTCCTATAGCCTTCCCCATCTCAGTTAATATCTCTGCATCCCTCTGCTTACTGCCATTATCCTCAAGTCCTCCCTTTGTATCACCTCATTGCCAGTCTGTTAGGAAATCTCCATTGGGTCCTCCTTCATAATATATTCTGAATCTAGCCAGTGTCCAGGCTAAAGTCAGCTCTGACTTGGGTTTGTACTATAGCTTCCTAACTATAGTACACTTCCAAACACTTCCATTCTTGTCCTTAACACTGTCTCTTCTCAGCCATAGGTTTCTGTCAGGCCAACAACTCCCATATACCCAGCAGCTGCTCCCAAATAATTGACTTAGGGGCTTAGTATTATAGTACATGCTGCATCAGTAGCTCAGGCATATTACTGACTAGCTCTTAGACTTAAATTATCATATAATTCTTATCTGTGTTTAGCCATGTGACTTAGAACCTTTTTGCTCAGTCCTCTACTTTCTGCCTAGCTTCTGGCCAATCAGCATTTTATTAAACCAATATGAGTAACACATCTCTACAGTGTACAAGAGCATTATTTCACAGGAAGGCATGGTTATGTACACCTGTAATCCTAGCACTCAGAAGGCAGAAGCAAGAGACTAACAATTTGAGGCCAGCCTGGGCTACCTACTGAGACCTGTCTCAAAAAGACATACATACTTACATACATACACACACATTATCTTAATCATTATTATATTACTATGAAGAGACACCATAACCAAGGCTACTCTCACATAAGAAGGCAGTTAATTGGCCAGTTGTTAAGTTTCAGAAATTTTGTTCATTATCATCATGGCAGGGAACATGGTGCTAGAGCAGTAAATGAGAGCTGCATTCTGATGTATAGCCTTATGTGGGCTTTTCAAGCTTTCTTCCAACAAGGCCACACTTCCAAATCCTTTTCTAATAGTACCACTTCCTATATGAGCTTACGGGGGCCATTCCCATTCAAACCACTAAATACATCATACTTAAAACAAAAGACCCTGCTACAGTTGGAGTGATCCTTTCAGAATGTAAGCTACCATGTCTGAGAGCACTCCAGTGGTTCTCAATCAAACACTAGGTGACCTACCCTGCTTCTCCATGGCTTTCCACCATTCTTGCTCACTGTTAACCACATCAGTCTCCCTAGCTGACCCTCAGATGTTCTGAATACATTTTCACATGGGAGCATTCCCACAGAGTCTGGAATGTACTCTCTGAATCTCTTTGGTTTACTTCCCCATTTCTTGCAAGCCTTGGAAACAGACTTCTGCAGATCCTCCAGTCTTAAGCAACATTTCTCTTCCCCTGCTATTTTACAGGTTTCATCTAACACGACTTCTGTTTATTTAAACAACTTCTCATTAGAGTATAAGTTCTGTGATGGCAAGGATTTTTAACTTTATTCAGTAACTTATCAGTGCAGAATACCTAGCAATAGTGAATGCTTCAGACTTTCTAAATGGATTGTATCTTCAGTCTTCGTTAGTGTTTGTGAGTAACTTAGTGCTTTTTTGTTGCTTACTATTAATGCTCTGGCTACCATGCTCAATAAATGGCATGACTATATTAGGGGTACTACATGATAAGTTACCTGTTTACTATATAGTTTTTTATAGAATACCTTTTATTTGTTCTTTGACAGTTTTATACACATACACATACAGTTTTTAAATGAACACTAGAATTTAGTTCTTTTTGTGTTTTAGTATTTTAAAGCTAAGGCAATAATTTTTATTAATTGGTTAATACAGAGTAATGGGTTTGTTATGACATTCTCTCCTCAAACCCATCCCACTAAAGCCTCTTTTCTTCTGCTTCCCAGGCACACACATCCCATTATTTATTTTCTCCTTCGTGTCTTATTACTCCTTGGCCCCTTTCTAGTTATATACATACATGCACAGAGAATTTAGGACCATATAAGAGAGTAAACACTGTATTGGTCATTCTGAGCTTGTCTTGTTTCATTTAATTGGATGATTCATTTTCCTGCAAATATGACTTGGGAGGGGGGGGGTTTTTTCAAGACCGGGTTTCTCTGTGTAGCCTAGGCTGCCCTGGAACTCAGTCTATAAACCAGGGTGGCCTTGCACTCAGAGATCTGCCTGCTTCTTCTGGGATTAAAGGCATGACCCAGCTGATTTTACTTTATTAGTTTTTTTTTGTTTTTGTTTTTGTTTTTGTTTTTGTTTTTTGTGGGTTTCATTGTGTCTATGTCTGACATCTTTTTAAATTGTGTCTAGTTGGTCTGCGTGTCTGGTTCTGTGCCACGGTAGCCCTGTAGTGTAATTTGGCATCATTTGTTGTGATGCCTCCAGCATTACTCTTTGGCTACGTGAGGACTTAGTGCTTACAGCAGCATTTTAGGGTTGTTTTGCTAGCTCTGTGAAGAAGAATGTCAATGTAGTTTTAATGGAAATTGCACTAAATATGTAGATTATTTCCAGTAATATTTTTATCGTATCAATTCGACTGATCTTTGACCATGGAAAAACCATTTTCTGATGGCCCTTCAATTTTTTTCTAGAGTTTTTTAGTTTTCATTGTAGAGGTATTTTATTCTTTGTTGTTGTCTAAATTATTGTGAATGAGATTTTTTTTCTCATTTATTTCTTTACATGTTCATTATATACAGAAAAACTAATGAAGACTTAATGAGTAAAGTCACCAGGACTGGTAACCTGGGTTACGGTCCCTGGTGCCTGAAGTAGAAGGATGGAGCTGACATCATAAGTTGTCATCTTTCTCATACAGGTGCTGTGGTACATGTGGCACACATACAACACAGTTCAAAAGAAAAGCCACTGATTTATTTATTTGTTTATTTATTATGGTGATCTATCCATATACTTTGTGAAAATTGTTTATCAGAATGATAAATGCCTGTTCAGGCCAGATAGATGATAGAACAGCCATAGTGGAAAATTATAAATAATAAGTAAAATGAAGACTGACAGTGAGTACTAAAGTGAAATGGAAAGTATCAGGACCATGGATTATTACTTATCCCCAATTGGGATGAATATAGTTTCTGCTTCCCATCTGATGTCTTCTGTGGCAACCTCCACAGACAGGGGGAAGACTGCTAGTCTCAGTTATTCAAACAGGTTGGTGGTCCTTGCTGTGAGGGGTGACATGTTGGGGCTTCACTTTTCTGCCAGAGACTCCATTTTTACCCCCCAGTTAGTTACAACTTGCCTTCTCTAGTGTTTGAAGGAGCGGTTGTTCTTTCCATGCTTGGTACTCCTGTGACTGAGGCCTCGGGTACGGAAAGCCTAGCCACCCGACTCTTGCTGCTTTCACCATCTCTGTCTCAACCAGGCCTGAGAAGCTGGGGCATCTCAGCAGAAGGCTCCTCTGCTACACTTGTTTCTGCTTCTATCTGCACAGCCTGTGCTGCCTGGCTACCTGTCCACTCACTGTATCTACCCTCCAGTTCACTATTGTTGCAGTGTCTGTGTCCATAGGAAAGAGCAGGTACTACTGATATAGTCAGTGGGTGTCAGGTTGTGGCCGCTCTTGGCTACTGCTCTCAGAGGTCTTAGTCTTCATTCTTTCTTTTTCTTTCAACTTTTTCTCTTATAAAAAGTTTATTGTTTTTATCCTGGTTCCTTTCTCTCACTGGGTTGTACAGAGGATGCTGCTAATTCACTCTCTTACCTGGAAATCCTAGTTTTTATTAATAGTTTTAAGTATCTAATCTGTAGTTTTGTTGGCTTTTGTTTTTTGTGGGTTTTTAAAAATCTGAGCTTTAAGAATTTAGCATAAATAATACTTTATTAAAGAGTAAAATGTTCTTGATTATTGTATTTTCTCTATAGATACACTCTGTGCAGTTCTTGAAAGAGACACATTAAGTATTCGAGAAAGTCGACTTTTTGGAGCTATTGTACGTTGGGCAGAAGCAGAGTGCCAGAGACAACAGTTGCCTGTGACTTTTGGAAACAAACAGAAAGTTCTAGGGAAAGCACTTTCCTTAATCCGGTTCCCTCTGATGACGATTGAGGAATTTGCAGCAGGTAAGGCCGTGACATCACTAAGTGAGACTATTTCCAGAGCAAAATATAAGCTATGACTTATAAATTCTAGTAACAAAATAAATATGTTATGTATAATTCATTGAATTCTCATACGAGCTATTCAAGAACACATCCACGTTTATAGCTTAGAGAAGTAAACTAGAAGAGATTAAGTGCCTTGGTCAAGATTATAGAGACAAATTTTTTTGACCTTTATAGGTGATATTTCTGATTAAAATAAAACAGGCCTGCTTTTGAATTTCAGGTGTGTGTTTAGCACTCATATGGTAGTTTCCAACAGTCTGTAACTATAATCTCAGGGGACCTGATAGCCTGTTCTGTCTTTTTGGCACATGTCAATTGATGTATATATTAGTATTTCTATTGGACATGTAAGAGTACAAGTAGGAAGTTGAGAATGAAAGTGTCAGGAATGAACTCATCCTGTCAGTTTTCCAGAGTGAAAGAACTAAGTTCTCTAACATTGAAGAACACAGACACTTAAAATCAGTCTGATTCCCATATGACAGTCTTCTCTTAACATTTTGTATTATTATCAAGGTAGTTTGTTTTCTATTGATGGGATTGAAAACCATGAGCAAAAGCAACTCGAGGAGCAAAGGGTTTATTTCATTTTAACCCTTGGAGTATTTCCCAGCATATCTACAGTATTGGGTTTATCTCACAGAAGCAACAACCAAAAAAACCTCAATTTTAATTTTGTGGTAGAGTTTTCTCTTCAGAACTGTGATTATAGGTGTATGTTTTAATTTCAAATAGTTAAGGGTTCTATTTTTTATTTTCTCATTTCAGTGTACTTAGAAAATTCTGTATCATCTCAGTCCTTTGAAATTTGTTGAGACTTGCTTTATGTCCCAACATGTCCAGTTTTAATAAATGTCCATGTACTAAAGTGAATGTATGCCGAGTTGTTAAGTACAGAAAAATCGGATTTCTATACTTGCTTAACAACTTGATTAATCCTATGTCTACGAAATAAATACTCTAAAAATACTGTTCAAAATTTGTATGTATCTACGGTATCCTTTTGTCCTGTCAGTAACTAAGAGAAATAGGTTCAAGTTTTTGGTTTTGGCTGGAAATCTGTCCCTATTTGGTTCTATAATTTTTTTTTTGTATATTTTAGATTTAAGATCATTAGGAACATTAAGTTTTCTTAATTACTTTTATTGGATTTATTCCTTTATCTTTGACATGTCCCATTTTAAATCTAGTAAAGCTATTTTTTACATCTTTGATACTAATGTAGTTTTACAGTCTTTTTAAAAAGCTTTTTTGTATTCTATAATTTCTATATTCTTTATTCTTTTTAACTCTTATGTGTGTGAGACGCGTATGTATATGAGTTTGGATGCCCAAGGAGATGTTGGGTCCCCTTGGAACCGGGAATCAAACTGAGTCTCTACAAGAGTAGTTAAGTACCATGCTAAGCTGTCTTCCCAGACCTGTGTTATATATTTTCCTCATTCTTTTAATTGAGCTTTCATTACCTTTGCTATCAGTTATGTTCTTGTAAGGGGTGTGTGTGTTAAATCTATACATTATCCTTGGCTTTCAGTAGGTCATTAGTACATTTGATTTACCATATTGCTACATGTTCTTCACTCAGCTATGGGCTGGTGCTGGATTTTCTTTGTTTTTTCTTTCTCCCCTTCTTTTGGAGGAGCCAAATGGTTTCTGGTATTTTGTTTTCTTATTTGTTCTTTAAGTATTTTATTTTATTTTTACTATTTTATAGTGAAAAATCAAGAAAAGGTAAGCAATTTTAAAGAGAAATTATTATTTTCTACTATTATTTTAGTGGGTTACTTGATAATACATAAATGCTTTCTTATGAGATTTTAAAGTTAAATCTTAAAAATTAAAAATTCAAAGTAAAGTTTTCCATGCAGTACAAAAGATTTTACTAATACTTAACTCTCTTCAGTGTTCCTTACCATTTCATGGTATTTTAATTCTTTATCTATTTTAAATCCCATAAGATAAATTGTTATCTTAAAAATCAGTAGTCATTTAGATTACCTGTAAATTCATCCTGTCTTATCATTACTGTGCTCTGTCTGGGATCATCCATCAAGCTAAACAGCTTGATTCCTTACAGCGTGTTTGGCCATCAGATTCTCTTAACTCATTTTTCCCCGTGTTCATTTCTAACATCTTTTACTGCTTTCAGTTTTAATGATATGTTTCATTAGAAAACTTCAGCCTAACTCTTGTTCATATATTGCATAGATGTAATCTTATTTCCTTTTGGCTTACATTATTTCCCTTGGCCAGTCTTATTATTACTCTTTAGGATGCATACCTTTTGCTCTGGTACTTCTAGGATTTTACATTATCTTTACTTTCCAATAGGTTGTTGATTATGTATTTAGGAACATGCTTTTATACAACATACATTTAATCTTTTGATTTACCCTTGTTAATTTTAGTGAATGTTATTTTACCTTCTTTAAACCATTGCATGTTTTTCATGACCTGAAGGCTTCCCTTTTTTTCTTCTTTCTTTTGTTTTTTTGGTTTTTTTCAAGACAATTTCTCTGTGTAGTCCTGTCTGTCCTGGCACTAGCTTTGTGGACTAGGCTGTTCCTCTGCTCTTACATGCCGGGTTAAAGGCTTGTGCCACAACCGCCTAGTGAAGACTTTCTTTTCAGCTAAGGAAATTTCTCTTGATAGGCTTGAATTATCATGTGTTTTTAACCTTAAAAAGTGTGTGTGTGTGTGTGTGTGTGTGTGTGTGTGTGTGTGTGTGTGTGTGTGTGTGTGTGTGTGTGTGTGTGTGTTGATATTTTGCACAAATATATAGAGGCAGAAGTCAGCCTTGGGTGTTCCTTAAATTATCCACATTGGTTTTCTTTTTGAGACAGTCTCTCACTTGGACTCTGCCTAGCTCTGCCTCTGCAGTGCTGGGATTTTGAGTATGTACCGCCATCCCTGGTTTCTTATGTGGGTGCTGGGGTTCAACCACAGATGAAGGCATCTCCTGAGCCCTTATCCTCCTTAACTTTTTAATCTGCCTGGAGGAAATTTTTATCTTCATCTGGTTTCATCATGTGCAGGTTCAGTTCTGTTTCTTCTTACCTTCCTCCCTCTCCACCCTCTTCCTTGATTGATTGTTTTATACTTACTTTATCCGGAGAGTACAAGTAATAAAGCCTGCATTGTGTATGTCAAGCCAATACATCTTATTATTTGTATGTGATTTTTAAATTTATTTGTTTATTTGAATCAAGGTCTTACTATATAGCCACTGTGACTGGGAAGTCGCTATGCACAGTGTGCTAATCCTGAATTTACAGAAATTCAGCTTCCTATGCATCCCAAGTTCTGGCAGAGAAAAAAGAATTTTTTCTTTTTCTTTCACAAAGAAAAAATTTAAAATTCAGTGTTTCAGAGTCAGTAGGCTTTTTAACCCAAATATTTTGAAGTCTCTTACTCCACTTCTACTGGCTTGCAAGGGACCTCCTGGATTTTTGTGAGGGGTCATGCTGGTAAGTTTAAATAAGGATTTGACATTTTTTTCTCCAATAAGAAACAGTGAATTGGGAGACTGTACTGTGTAGTTTTCTAATTCCATAGCTTTCCCAACCATAGTTTTCACCTTCTGCTAGCTTTTAAATCCCAGAAATAATGCTTTATTCCTTGCCTTTCTGTGCTGAAATGTCCCTTATTCAGATTGTGGCTTCAGACAAATAGGAAGTGGGAGATGGAGGGTCACAGAACCTGTCCTAGAGATGATTTGCCACAGAGAGAATGCTTCTTTTGTTGCATGGAAGTCTATGATACTCAGGAGAGAAGACTAAAAATTATTTCTGTTATGGTGGAGTTCCATCACTTATCTAACACATTCTTTTAGATATGCTTCAAAAGGATTGACCATAACTTGAAATGTATGCTAAAAATTTCTATGCTAAGCCTGTCTTCTGTTTGTGCAGGTCCTGCTCAGTCTGGAATCCTGTCAGATCGTGAAGTGGTAAACCTCTTTCTTCATTTTACCGTCAATCCTAAACCCCGAGTAGAGTACATTGACCGACCACGATGCTGCCTCAGGGGAAAGGAATGCTGTATCAACAGGTTCCAGCAAGTAGAGAGCCGCTGGGGGTATAGTGGAACAAGTGACAGAATCAGGTATCTGAAGGGTGAGGCGCATGGGGGTGGGCGGATGGAGTGAGCCGCTAGCCCTTGTCTCTTGTGAAAAGCAGTTAGCCAGCCTTTCCGTTTATAGTTTGCTTCATACAGGATGAGGCCAAAGCTGCCCACAAAGAAAAAATATTAACTGCTTTTAGCAATAAGAGTAGGAACAAATGATTTAAGTTTTTAGTCCAAGTAAGTAAAAAATGAATATAGCAAGAGCACTAGAGAAATTAAATAGGCAAATAAAAAAGTAGTGAGTTAAAAATAGAAAAACTGATGAATTCATAATTTGTTTTCCTTAAAAGATCAATAAAACAAACCATCCTAGAAGAAGCAATTCTTTAAATTACTGTTTAGAAATCAAAATCATATGCTGAAATTTTTACTTTAATTCTGAGCTTACTCTGCTGATAAATTGAACATCTTGATGGAATGGATCATTTTATAGGCAAATATAAATTTTCAAAATTGACCGAAGAGGAAAGCCTGAGTAGACCAGTTACCCTGGGAAGAATTAAAAGTTATCAGAGAACTGTCCATTCGCAGAGTTTTTACAGGTGAGTTTTTATCAAACATTCAAGGAACAGAGTTTCCCTGAGCACTGAAAGATGAAAATACCACGTGATTAGTACTGAAGGAAGCAAAGTTCAGAGATGAGTTGGACACATTCTGGATCCGCCTCACCATATAGAGGAAATTCTACATACCCACTGCTCCTTACCAGGACAGTGCCAGGAGAAGAGAGAGAGTGTGTTTGGAGAGTGAAGTGGCAGTTCAGTGTCAGTGTGTTAATATAGCTCATCACTGTAGGAGACGACAAGAAAACAGTGGTTCCTGTAGACAGCAAGACTCTTAAGGTGGGTAGAGGTGCCTTTGATAAAATTTTACCTTTGTACCTGGGGATCACTGTTAGTAGGTTAAGTCTAGAGAACATTTCACTAATAATGACTGACCATTGAAGATAAATTAGGATCTGAAACTCCAGCTAGAGGTAACTACCGCCTTTGCTGAATTTCAGCAGTCATTGGTGTGGTCATAAATTAGAGCTCTATATAATCAGAAAGGAAGAGGCCTTTTTCATTATTTATGGATGTACCTTAACTCATAGCTCTAGGAAGCTCAGTTTTTCTATAGAAATTTTATTTTTTTCCTCAAAGGATATATCTTTGTGTAATAGCCCTGGCTGTCCTGGAACTCACTTTTAGACCAGGCTGGCCTCAGACTCACAGAGATCTGCCTTTCTCTGCCTCCCGAGTGCTGGGATTAAAAGCACAGGCCACCACTACCAAGCAAATATTTTATACTTATTATATTAGTGAGTTGAAAAGAAATTCATAGGCTATTTATTCCCTAAAAATACAAAGAGAAATACAAAGGAGAAATAAATATGGCTGATAATAAAAATTATAGGCAGAACATGAAGCTAATAGTAAAATTAGTACTTCAGTATATAAATTTTTGGTAGCACACTAACAGGCAAACTGAAGTGTACATCTCAATATATGTGTACTCAAATATGTGATAGCTACAGAGTGTGTGGATGTGAATACCTTGTTAATACATGTTAATACCTTACATTTAAGTAACATGTTAATACATGTTATTACTTTACATCTGGTAAAAGTTGAGTCAGTTCTATGTACTCATAGCTCCATATCTGAACTATACTGGCTGAAAAATGTTTTGAATTCTAAAGTCATCATTACTCAGATTTTTTTTAAGTCTTTTTTGCTGGAGACATCAGTTGCATGCTCCCAGTTAAGCTGAAGCGCTGCCTTCCTGTTTCAGCTTTCTTACAGAGATGCAAACGGTAAAGGCAGTGAAACTGCTCTGGGATGATCTAAAGGGTTAGGTCCAGGTGAAGAACCTGTAAGGCAGGCAACCTTGGTAGTCACTGGATACCTGAGCTCCAATTGCTCTTCTGTAAAATGTAGATAATAGTGTAGGATGAGTCACGTAGGATTTAAGTGGAAGGTAGATGGGGTGTCTCTGTGTCTTCACATATGATGTAGGCATGTATGGGTATAAATTGTATGAAAATTCACATCATTACCAGTGGCAACAATAAATGTATAAGAGTTTATTTATATGGCACTTGGTTTTTATGGAAATAAGTGAAATTGCACTAAATATTTTTGATTTGTAAATAAAATGTGATTATAGCTTATAGTCACAACAAATATTTCCTTTCATGAATTTTGGGATTCTTGGTTATGGGAATCTATTCTCTACATCACAGGAATTGTACTGTCACTGGCTCCAGCGCATAAACCTGAGGGTGAAGAGAACCTTACTAAAAACCTAGTCAAACTAATAAAAGAATAATTGCTGCCTAAAAATGTGAATTTGAGGTTATTCTTGCCATTAAGTACTCCGTTAAAATAAAAATACAGAAATATGCAGTGGTGGCAGTTGTACAGTGATAAATATACCAGATGCCACTTAACTGTGCACTTAGTGACCAATGTGGTCTAGTTTATGTGTGTACTGCCATAATAAGAAAACCCAAGACTTTCAAGTGTAAAAAAAATGAGTTATATTGAGTAAATAACATTTTAAATATATGTTGTTATATTGTAGTAAATTATATGTTTATTGTATTGAACATTACTGTGATAGACTAGGGATTAAACTCCAAAATGTCCAGCAAACATTACTTCTGTGTAGATCTAGAGAACTTAGGCTGGAATCACAGTTTGATAAGGGTGAAATTAACTTTCTAATTAACTTGAGTATGTTAGACAGATAGAGGGATGGACTAAACTATAACTTTATCTGGGAGAATAGATTCTCAGAAAGAGAGGGACAACTCAAATATGAAAAGAGTCTATAAGGAGTGTTGTGGATCACACTCTATAGGTCACAAACATGAGGCCAGAGGAGCATGTAGGATGGAGTCAGAAGGAAGGATTTGGCCACTGGATTGGATTCTTACTGATCCTATGCAGTGTTCATATTAATTAAAGTTTTAACATTAAACAAAAATGAAGCTTTGACCATACTACTGCAGACCAGGATGATGTGGGCCTCTCTAAACCTGGACTGTCTGGTGAGGAGTCTTAAGTCCCAAATCACTGTGATAAACGTGAGACTTTCTTTAAAGCAGTTTGACAAAGATCATAAAACCTAAGAGAGTAGTGCCCTTGGCTTTTGTCAATACTGTTCTTGGAAATTTATTCTAAGGAAATAATGAGAACTTTATAAAAAAATTTCACTCTAAAATCATACATTATCATGTAATTAAGAACTTCAAATAACCTAGATTATTCAAGGAATTGGTTCATTATAGCAAGTCTGTAGTCATTTTTGCTGTTATATGATCAGGTTTAAAGTACACAGTCTGATAATGGTTTTTAATATAGTTCATAGAGAGGGTTTATAAGATACTCTCAATGTTTTCTCACTTGTTAGCTGCATTTCCTGGGTGGGGTGTGTGTGTGTACACTTGTGCACATAAGAAAATTACCTACTTTTAGAACTGGATACATTTTCTGCCACCCAGTGTTTTGCAGAGACCCTGACATGAAAGGTGGAGAGAAAGGAAGAGAAGAGATAAGGACAGAATGAACAAACTAAGGTTTAAAGGAAAAGAACTCTCTTAGGTCAACAGTCTATCAAGCTGGGACATAAAGCTCACTCAGCTCGGTGATGTAGGCCTTGCCTAGTGCATATGAAGTTAGTTCTAACGGGGGAAATGCCACATAACCAGTAGAGTAAGAGAATTACTCTAAAAAATTTCACATTAAATTTTAATCATTAAAATTAGTATTTTATCTTTTTAAAACCAGAAAATGGCCCAAGTGTGCAGCTGGGTGAACAAAACTAGCTAACAGTGCTGAGAACTACAGATTACCTGTGATCATTATGTATAATACAGTCTTCACTTGCCTTTGTATTTAATGTCAGATGTACACATACAGTAAGTGAAATAAGATAGGCCAGCATTTCTTGACTATTGTACCAAACTAGACTTGCTAATTATCTTATGGAGCCTTTATCCAAATCCACCAGTGTGAATTGGTGCCTGTCTCCACCCATCTACCACCAATTGTTTAGTGCATTTACAACTCTTACCACAATTTATAGTTATTACTTATCCCTTCTTTTCTTGTTTATCACTATCTCCCATGTGGCAAGGATAGAAATTGTTTTGTTCACCATTATTTCCTGGCTGGCCACACACAGTGACTGAATCGATAGGCCCTTGGTGAGTGTTTACTGAAATAATTGAATGTCCCAGCTTGGGACTTTGATCTTAGTGACCAGAATGTCACGAGGGAGATTTGGATGAGTGTAGCACAGAACTAACCATTATAATAAAGCAGGCATTGACTATACAGAACAAACCCTTCTTGGGTTCCTCTTCAGTTCACATTAGGATTTGTGGTCAGTAAAGATGACATTTTCACAAGTGTCTTTTATGATCATTTTCTTTTGCAAGTAAAATCCAATGAACACTTTTAAAAAGTTATAATCTTCAAAGTAAGAACATTGAGAATTGTGGGGGTTTTGTTTGTTTGCTTTTGTAATGGGATCCTTTCTCACAGGTTCACAGTTAACAGAAGAATCTCTGTAGTTGGATTTGGTTTGTATGGCTCTATTCACGGACCCACGGATTATCAAGTGAATATACAGGTACTCTCCATTCCTGTTACCATCCTGAGATATAGCAGCAACTTTGCGATAAATACTGTCTTACAAAAACCCAGATTCCATTGTCAGAGGAATCAGGAAGCAGCACTAGAATTTTAAACTATTTGTTTGTGGTTGTTGTAAAATTTGTGATTTTAGGAACTTGGGGTCCTTTATAGAAGTATTGGCATTCCTGGAGCTAACTTTTGTCTAGGAAACACTTCCTAGTTTTATTGATTCCTTAAACTTGAGTGCTTTGAAACTCTCTCATTACGTCACACTACTTCACGCACTCTTGAATTAGGAGTGTCTGAATAGATACTGCTGCATTCTTTTGGTGTTTTGTTTGTTTTATTTTGACAGGGTCTTGCTTCTGAAGATGGTCTGAACTTACCATCCTCCTGCTTGTGTCTTTCTAGTGCTAAGGCTGCAGGAGTGTGTCCCATGCTGCACTGCAGTGTTCTTTAGGGCTGTTCCACTTGCTTCTGCTCTTTCTAAAGAACTACTGTTCTCCCTTGGATTGCATACCCTGTCAAATAAAATTTTTTGAAAACACATAAATGTTATATTTTTTTTCATGAACTATATAATATTGTCCCTACATTCTATACATAAAGTACAAGCATGAAAAAAGGAAGTAAAGCATGTTTCAGGCTTTTAAATAAAGAACATGCCTTATATTATCACTGTATTTTCTTTAATAGTAAAAACTTTGAACCTTGTAGTCAAATGCATACTTTTAAAATGTTGCTCCTTTGTATTCTTTGTTATTACAGCAATTCAAAGATCTGGTTCTGTGACAGCCAGAAAAAGAGGAGAAAATTATCTTCATGCAGTTTTTATGTAGGGGGCTATGTGTGTTGATGTTTGCAGAGGCACATGTTTATGTACATGCATGAGTGTGGAAGCAAGAAGACAACCTTGGGTATCATTCTTCAGGTGTTATCTGCCTTTTGTTGGAGACAGTCTTTCACTTTCTTATAATTCACTATATAGAGCAAACTGTGAAAGAGTCCTGTGTAGTACTGTTGAAAGCTCTTTAAGTGGAGTTTGTATAAATTCACAGTAGCTGATAGAAACAGATCTACATGGCTGACCTAAGATGGATTCTTTATCACTCCCATGTAGATCATCAAATGCTGTAGTAGTGGGGTTTCTTTGGTCCCGGGCAGCCAGAGGTCCAAGACCCCGCCGCACCAAACCCCTCAGCTGCCCAGCCACTCAGGCCCCCAGAAATGACTCAGATGCTTATATTAACTTTGTGCTGTTTGGCCTATGGCTCAGGCACATTGCTAGCTAGCTCTTACATCTTAAATCAACCCATTTCTATTAATCTGTCTGCCATGTGGCCCGTGGCTCACCTGTGCTCCTTACATGTTGCTCCTTTGGGCTTCAGCTCGGTCTTCCTGTGACTCCGCCCTTCCTTTCCTACCTATTCTGATTCCTCCTTCTACTTCTTCTATGGTGCCTGTCATGGCCCAAAACAGCTCCTTTATTTAAAGATTGAGATTCACAGCATACAGAAAGGCATTCCCACATCAAAATGCTTTAAAAAGGATCTTTGATAATTAGAGATTAAGTAGAGAAAAATTAAGAGTATGGGAAGGTTATCGTCTATGTTACAACTGCTAAAGGCTTGTTCTTTTTTACAAGATATGATTTGACTTAAATGTTACTTCTCTTTTAAAAATTACAGATCATTGAATATGAGAAAAAACAAACCTTGGGACAAAATGATACTGGATTTAGTTGTGACGGGACTGCTAATACATTCAGGGTCATGTTCAAAGAACCTATAGAGATCCTGCCCAATGTGTGTTACACAGCATGCGCAACACTCAAGGTAAGAGCCACTGAGCGCCAGGCTGCACCCACTCTGCACTCACCTGTGAAGCTTGGCTTCCAATGTTTACAGAGTCGCTGATGTGGGAGTAGTCTCTTAGAAATGGGACGAGGAAAACAGAGCTAAGATGCTCCACCGTTTTAAGTGCTGCCCAGCCCCACATTGTTCTGAGAGAAAGTTCTTCCTAAGAACTGCACCTTCGTTTAAAGGAATGGAACTTTCCACAGAAGATAAAAGAATTGTTTCCTTAGAACCTTTTTCTAGTCAGACGTTTCTGGCCTGGCCGAGCCCTGAGGTCTGGACCAGTAGTTCCAATAATCACACAAAGTCATATATTAAGTACAAGCTGTTTGGCCTATGGCTTGGGCTGATCACTTGCTAACTTTTGCTCTTAAACTGACCCATGATCCTATTTATGTCTAGCTAAGTGGCTTGGTACCTTTGCTTCAGTGCTGCATTTTCGTCTTCCTCTCTGTCTTGATAGCGTCTTCATCCTGCTCTTCCACTTCGCAGAATTCTCTTAGTCTGCTTGCCCCCTATACTTCCTGCTGGCCAATCAGCATTTTATTAAAACATTTGAGCAACAACTCTTTACACTGTACAAAAGCAATATCCCACAGCACCTTTACATAGTCGCTAACGGCCTAATTATATTGGTGTTTTTAAATGGTTTTAAAGCAAAAACTTGATATTTCATTAAATGACTGAATGAATTTTATATTGGATATATAATGACTATGGTAGATGAGTCAGTCAAAACACATTGAGTACTTAGATTATAACTACTGAACCATCTATTCTCATTAGGGTCCAGATTCTCACTATGGCACTAACTACTGAACCATCTATTCTCATTAGGGTCCAGATTCTCACTATGGCACAAAAGGGCTGAAGAAAGTGGTACATGAGACCCCTGCTGCAAGCAAGACTGTCTTTTTATTTTTCAGCTCCCCTGGCAATAATAACGGCACTTCAATAGAAGATGGACAAATACCAGAAATAATATTTTATACATAATCTAGTGTTAACGACCATTCAGTCCAATCTCAAAAGCATAAAAAACTGGCCACAAATAGTTTGAGTGTCATGAGTATTTATAATTGCAGAATAAGAAACATTTTAGTTTCTTAGAGAAAGTAAAATTTATTTAAATCTCTGCATGATTCAAAGACAGATTTTTCATTTCCTTGTAGCCATCGGGGCAAAGAGAATTGGGTTTTTGTGAAGACCACAGTCTTCCCACTTTGTCTTGTGTGGTTTTATAGGTCACTGGCTTGTGGTCTTTCAATAGTTTGGGAATTGAAAGATTTTTGTTACATATAGCAGATGTGGGTGTTTTTCTTTTCTCTTTTTTTAAATCTGTTTTTACTATTTTGAAAGTTAGGTGAAATGGGTCAGTATTCCTACAGAAGTCTTTTTAACTCAAATAACTAATTTTAAAAAATTAAGAAAGTTGATTTTATATTTGGGGCTTGAAATATCTGGTTGTTGGCATTTGGAATAATGCTAAAAGTTAGCCTAAAAAAACCAATAAAATTTCAGTGCATTTACAGAAAATGTATTTTGTAATAGTATAGTAGTGTATTGCATAGTACTGTTTTAAAGCTGTAAGTGGAGTTTGCATAAATTCATAATAATTTATATAAGCGAATCTACAGGGATGATCTAAGATGGATTCTTTATCACTCCCATCCCACTGTGCCTGTCATGGGAGCTACCAGTAATTCCTAGATGGTTGAGATATGATAGAGTGCCAACAGATACCACTGTAGCTTTGCAGTGACCTCACAGCGAGAAGGGGAATAAAATATGAACAGCTATCCAACCAGTGACTTCTGCTAAAGAGGAGAGAGGCCTTTTGTCACCTACATAGATCTATCCAAGAAGAAATGTAACCTCATTTAAATGTGACTGGCACATCTATAATAAGAATGGTCAGAAGGATATCTGGTGGTGTGATGTTTCTACATTTTTTTATATAAAGCCGATTTTAAAAATACAAGTGAGATAACATTTTCCACCTGAAAATGATTATCTTAAAAAAAAAAAAAACCTTGTATAACTAAGTTTAAAGTGTATCAGTCTATCAGATAGTTGTGGGAAATTATTAAAAATAAAAATTCTAAGTATCAAGAATTTCTTTTCTAAATAGAATATAAAGGATTTCATCAAAAGTAATATTTTGTATTTTCAAGAGGTCAGGGAGGTAACGTGTTGCCGGCCAGGGTCTCTTGAAGGTGCTCAAGAAAGGGAACTGCTTTCTGTTTGCTCTGGTACCTAGTTAGCTGGCATAGCCATGGGCTTGATTCTGCTTAAGTGGAGGTTAGCAAAGACTAGCAAACATTTCGGGGAGGTATTTCTTCCTGAAGTATTGCATGCCAGAGGTAAGTTAGTGCTTTTGACTGTGGATCATTCACATGCCTGGTTTTTACTGAACAACTGTAATGGAATGTAGTCAGTGGAAGGTACAAGAAACAGAACCACTGACTGACATTGGGACATCGCCTGGAATTTTTAAATAAATTTATCCTTTTTGTTTACCTATCTATTTATTTATTTATTTTTGTCGTTTGTCTTTTTCTCTAAAGGCTGAATGTGAGGCGCTGCTTTGGAACAATGGTTCTAGTTACAAATTTAGCTCGTGTGTACTTCTAATCTTAGTATTTACACAGTGGGGTAGGAGACAGTTCAGAGGTACAGCAGTTGCCTAATGTTCTTGGAATGAAAATGGCCCCAAGGGGCTCATAAAGAGTGGCACTGTTAGAAGCTTAGCGGCTGCACACAAAATCTACCGATACTTTAATGACTGTCTTCAGCCCCACATCTCTTCAGTCAATGCTCCAAATAATCAGGCCATGGCCTGGAAGGCCTTTCAGTCCTGTGGCTGTAGCTACAATACGTAGGTTTAAACTAAGTATCATTCTAGTCATCAGCAACGCCATGGAAATCAGATGTCGGGTGAAAACCTGTTACATCAGAAGAGCTGAGAAACAACCAGCTGACCTTACTCTTTGAGCAGACACACAGCAAGAGACATTCTTCACTCCCCTAAACCAGGCTCTGATCAGCCCTTACCTCCTTTGTCCTCTATCCAAATTCCTGGCTTCTCTGTGGCTAATTCTGGTCAGCTAGTCGCTGACTCTGCCCCGGACTCAAGGTTTAACTTTTTAAATGGTCTGAGTGTCACACTGTGAACAAATATCTTGCAACAACGTGCAACAACGTGGGCTTGATGGAGGAGGTGTGTCACTAGGGGTGGGCTTGATGGAGGAGGTGTGTCACTAGGGGTGGGCTTGATGGAGGAGGTGTGTCACTAGGGGTGGGCTTATGGAGGAGGTGTGTCACTAGGGGTGGGCTTATGGAGGAGGTGTGTCACTAGGGGTGGGCTTATGGAGGAGGTGTGTCATTAGGGGTGGGCTTATGGAGGAGGTGTGTCATTAGGGGTGGGCTTATGGAGGAGGTGTGTCATTAGGGGTGGGCTTATGGAGGAGGTGTGTCACTAGGGGTGGACTTTGAGGTTCCAGCAGACCCAGTGTCTCCCTGCTGCCTGCTGATCCAGATGTAGATCTCTTGGCTGCCTCTCCAGCACCATGTCTACCTGCATGTTACCATGCTTCCTGCCATGGCAATAATGGACTAAACCTTAAGTGTAAGCTGGCCCCAATTAAATGTTTTCCTTTGTAAGAGTTCCTGTGGTAATAGTGCCTTTTCACAGCAATTGAACATTGAGTACCAAAATGCCAGTCCTTGTGATCTGATGATTACTGTGTACTGGCCTTTGCACTCAGTGCTTTGCATACATTCTTGTTTGTCTGCATCAATATGTGTTCAAACAAAGAATTTAATATTTAGTAAGGTTACTAAGGGATGCTGGGTACAATTTGAAGTCTTTATGCTCCAAGCTATTGAGCAAGGAAAAGCTGTTGAGTTGCCAAAAGAGCTGGCAGCTATGGTATAGGCCTTTAATCCCAATATTCAGGAGCCAGAGACTGTGGATCTCTGAATTTGAAGTCAGCAGAGTTCTAGGACAGTTAGGACTAGAGAGACCCTGTCTCAAAATAATTTAAAATTGACTAACTTGTACCTACTGTAGAATATAGAATATAAGTACAGTTAAAAAGCATTACTATTCTTATATTTATCCAACAAATTAGGATTAACATTTGTATTTTCAAGTGTGTTTTAGGTCCACATAAAGTTTTAGGTAGACATTTTCAAATGGAAAAGAATGGGATTAAAATGCTTGCAGGACAATAGAGAGTACAGCCATCACGAAATGCACAATGTTCAACATTCACTGCCTCTCTTCCCTTGCTAGTTAGTGCCTCCTCAGCCTTCTGTCTCTGTTCTTGTGCTCACATTCATGAACTGTGACCAAACTGAACAAGATACATGTTTAGAGAGGGAAGCACAGCAGCCTCAGAGTGACCAGAACATTTCCTCTTGCTACATGTTTGAAGTCTTTAACTCCCATTGCTAAGCTAAGCTAAGCTAACTCATAAGCTGGAGTAAGATTTTTAAAACCAAGTGTAAAATGGAATGAGACAGCGGATGAGACACTGGATGAGACAGCGCTGCCATCTTCCAATCTCTAACTAGTCCTTAGTCCTTACCTTCAGCCCCTCCCCACTGTGAAACTCTAGTTCCTACTTCTAAACCCTCATGTAGCTCATCCCTGTGCTTTCAAATGCAGTTATCTGGCTCAAAAAAAGTCCCTGAGTGTCTCAAGCCCCTCCAGATTCCTGACATTTCACAGCAAAGTGAAATATCTACATATATCTACTAAAACTGCCCCTTTCTGGGTCACCAATACCACTGACTTTCTAGTCCTGTGAGCACCTAGTCATTTCACTGATTTTGTGACAATTATCAATTGACCACAGTGCTGTCTCCCTGACCCTCCTCCATGACAGCTCTGCACATTGGGAATTCCCTTCTGTTGTTACCGTCTGCTCTCTATCGCCCACACGCGTCTCTGATGCTTCAGTTAGGATTCAGGTACCTCCACAACCATCCCACTTTGATGTCTCCAATCATTTCAAACTTACTGTACCCTAAACACTCACCTCAGCCCTGTTCACTAGCTTGGGCGTCTTCAGTCCTAGTTGCTATGTGTGATCTTTCCTCCATCTCCAACCATTCAGGACCCAACGATCCTCAAATGGTTACAAGCCATCGCCCATTTAGGTGGCAAATATCTTTCCCACCTCTCGGCACATACTGTCCATACATTCTAACCTAACTGGTCAGGGCCAGTCCCTAACTTCAGCGCGTGTATTGACTTGCCTCTGCTCCACGTGTGGTTATATTCCATTTCACAGAGTATCTCCTCTGTGTGAATTGCCACGATGCCGCAGAGGGCAGGCGAGCGCCAGGGCTGGCTGTTCTTGACACTTAACTCCTAAGAATGGAAGGGGACAGACAGCTTTGCCTCCGCTGACAAAGATAGCTCACCACGTGATCCCACCCCCGGAGGGCCGGTTCCGAAAGAATGAAACATGCGCCTTCCGGGCACAAGGTGGCGCTCTCAGATGAGGGCTGATGCGCATGCCGCACTCGCCCGCGACGTGCGCAAGCGCACAGGACTCTTCCGCCGCGTGGTGGCCCTTCGCGGAGCCTGCGGGCTTGAGATGCTGCAAGTCGCTGCGGGTCGCGGCATTTTGGCCCCGGCTAAACTCCTGTCTGGTTCCACGATGCCAAAGAAAGCGGGTGCGACGAGCAAGGCCAGTGGCAAGTCTCGTGGTATGGAGAGGGTGGGCCACGGGAATAGAAGCGGCGCCAGCAGGGTGTTGCTCCCTGACAGCTTGTCACTCGGTCCACGTCTGAATCTTCTTGGGCCGCACATCAGCAAGCCTGAGGACCACGGGACCTAGGCTCTGCTTGGCAACTGCTGATGTCCACCTCGCACCCGCACTTCCCGGCAGACTGTGCGTTCTACCTCCCTCCTCAAGGAGACAGCAGTCCCTCCCCTGATGTCTTCCTTCTCCAACTTCCTGATCCAGCTCAGGCACTGCCACCTGCTGGCACCTTCCCAGCTCCCCAGCTCTGACTCCTTTTTCCATGCAGTACTGTATATGTGTAATTGGTGCACTTAGCACAATTATGTGCTTTATTATGGTTCTCTCCCACTGTCATCCCAGCTCCTTGAGGTAAGGGAGTATCTCTTCTTACCCACTGTCTGCATACTGCCCTGGAATGAAAGTTTTTAGCATGGCATCAAAGTGCCAGTCATTATTGTTCTTTCTGCAACCTGCCCTCTCACCCACTCTGAGCTTTAGGGTGCATTGGATATAAAGATGACCTAATAAAAGGCTCAGCTCTCGAGGAGTAGGACTTATAAAGGAGACTATAGGGACAAGTTCTAAAGTAGTCAGAATGAGATCTAAACAGGACACACACACAGACTTCCAGCTCTAGGCTACACCAAATAAATGATAAATAATAAACATTCTCTACTTGTGGAACAAGTGAATTATAAAGCTAACAGGAGAAAGCAGCATAAAGGTGTGGAGGCAAGAATCAGGCCTCCCAAGGCAGTACAAACACTGTGGGTTGATAGGAGGCTGACTGGATCCTTGTGAGGTGTGAGGGAAGCATCTTGGTGGCCAGTTGTTGGATGGGAGGCCCCGTTTAGTGAAGGCGAGGGGTAGTAATGGGTTAAAATAAAAATGGGATGAAATATTTTGTAACCTGTAATTTTAGGGCAAGAACCAAACCAAGGAATCAGAGACACCACTTCCTCCTGCAGAGCCTGTGGCAACTGATCCTAAAGGCTATGTCACCATCAGCGTCCATGCCAAACCCGGCGCCAAGCAAAATGCTGTAACAGGTACGTCTGAGTGGATTGGGCTGTCTCTTTACCTTCTCTCTGCCTTGTTAGCTAACAGCCTATCCTGTGACTACAAGTGGTATTTTTATATCTGATTTAGAGGCTCTTTGTATTCTCATACAAAGGTATTTGTAACGGAACATACAATACTTAATACCAAGTTAGATGGAAGCCATTGTATCTCTTCCTTTTAAAATATGTGGTGCTTTGGAGATAGCCTGATTACACTATACCGGTAATTCACGAGTACTTGGGACCTAAGGCAGGGGATCTTAAGTTTGAGGTCAGTCTGAAGTACAGAGAAGACCCTGTCTCTAAACAGCAGAACATTTGAGAAGCATACATAAGGAAGCATATGTATAACCTAGACTGGCCTTAAATTTTCCTCTTCTAAAAATTAGAGACACTGACAAGAGTGGAGAGATACTTCGGTGTAGAGTAATGATCATTCAGTTGCAAAATGGGAGAAAAACCTAAGTTCTGAGAGCCTTGGCTAATTCTTATGCAAAACTAGAATTTGAACTGAATTATCTTGAAAAATCAAGATTTTTCAAGATAAAGCTTTGTATACTAAATTATTTTTATATTTTGAAAATACCACACCAAAACTGAAGTGCTAGGTAGGCCTGGTTCATGCTGATGGCCTTGGTATCTTGTATCTGTTGCTCATACTTTGGCCATCTCTTCTTTCTTTATCTCTCTCTCTCCTTCCTTCCTTTCTTTCTCTCGTTCTCTCTTTCCTTTTTTCTTTCTTTCTTCCTATTTTTCTTTCTCTCTTTCTATCTTCCTTTCTTTTCCTTTCCTTTCCTTTTTTCTTTTCGTTTTTTAAAGTTAAGGATTGCTATGCAGCTTATACTGGTCTCAAGCTCAACCTTTTGCCCAGGTATTTTCTAAGCCAAATCTAAGATGGGATCAATTATAATGTATATAATTACTTATGTGCATTATTTTTTAAAAGATCGGCTAAACTCTGCTGTCCATTATAAGACATGGCTTGATTTCAAAGATGCTAAAATGGAAACCTGTGCATCTGAGAGGTAATGGAAGAGGAGGCACTTTACTGCCTTGGACTTTTGGAATGTATAGATGTGTTGTTACACAGGGTACAAGTGTATGGACATGGCTGAGCAACTCCAGATGCAGGACCAGCTAAAAACTCATTTGCAAACTGCTTTGAGTAAATACTTTGTTCTCCTGGTAACTGTGAACTACTACAGGATACATGACTTGATTTCAGTGCCTCACCTGTAAAACGGGGCTAATAATGGTACTAAGTTATGCTGAAGCCTTTTAGGAAAGCTTCTCTGCTCCTAAAAGTGTGTTAGAAAAATGTTAATAGAACTGAATATTGGAGACACTTTGTAGTGGGATTATGTTGTTACATTGTAAATAATCCCACTTACTGATTGGCCAAAAGCAGACAGGAAGTGTGGGCGGAGCTACCAGACTAATAAAACTCTGGGAACAGGAAGAACAGAGCAGAGAAGCCAGAGAGACATCATGGAGATGCAGAGGAAAGAAGTTGAAATGCTGCTCTGAGAAAAGGTACCAAGCTGCATGGCTGAACAGGATAAGAGTCATGAGTTAGTTTAAGGGTAAAGAGTTAGCAAGTTATATGCCTGGGCCCCAGGTCAGTCAGTGTAAAATTAATATAAGTGTGTGTTTCTGTGGGACAGCAGGTCAGAACCTCAGGGCTAGCCTGGAAAGGCCAGGCCAGGAACTACATAAAACAACACTTAAGATACATATTACAAAAGAGAGGAACCTAGACCAGTGTGGCTTTACCTGAACCCTGTGTGATCAGGTGTGCAGCTTCATCTCTGCACTTCCCCAGTGACACTGGTGGCACTGAAACCCAGCTCCTGGCTCCCTTCCTACAGTTCTTCCCACTGAAAGGCAATTCTGGTTGCCAAAATCCAAGATGCTCCAGCGCCGTCCAGTTAGTAGGGTTTTCTCTTTTGTGGAAGTGTGCTCTATAATTGTAGAGACCTATTTACCTGTGTTCCAAGGCATTAGTTTAACATTCAATTCAGTCCTTGTTTGTGTGCGAGAGACTGACCCTAGTTCGGCAGTTATTAACTGGAAGCCTGTCCCAGGTAATTGCAAACTGTTTGATTGACAGTTCCTTGCTCCATGGAGGGAAAGAGCCTCTTAAGGAAGACGTTCATGCCGATTTATTCCAGATCTGACCTCTGAGGCTGTCAGTGTGGCCATAGCGGCACCACCATCCGAGGGAGAAGCAAATGCCGAGCTCTGTCGTTATCTTTCCAAGGTCTTAGAGCTCAGGAAGAGTGATGTGGTTCTGGATAAGGTAGGTCTCTTCCTTTTAAATTATTATATACTGGTCATAGTTTGTTTTCTTTAATTTTTGTAAAGTCAGTTTTTTAAAAAAAAGTTGTATGTGTGTGGCTGTTTTTCATTCATGCATATCTGTGTATCACATGCATAGGTAGTACCCTTGGAGTCCAGGACTGGAGTCACAGATGGTTGTGAGCCACCATGGTGTGTTGGGATCAAACCAGGGTCCTCTGGAAGAGCAGCCAGTGCTCTTAACCACTGAGCTATCTTTCCAGTCTTGTAAAGCCAGTTTTTAAAAACTCATATTCACTTAAACACAGAAATCTCTGACTTCATCGTCTCTTTCCTCCGCGCTGCCTCCGTTGTACTGAGACTGGCCGCTCTTACTAACAGTCCTTGTTTTGCTCATTTCCACATATTTTCTCCCTTTTCTAAATTCCTAACTGTACCCACTGTCCGATTCCTTGAAGATGTCTCACTTCCTTCAAGGCATCCCCATACTGAACTCTTGTAAATGGTTCCTGTTCGTTATTTCCATTAAGAAGTTCAAGTATTTCTGACCCACTTTGGTTCTGCTCACTAAGGGGGATGCCTTTTGTGGAGATAAGTTTATATGAAGTTAATGTTTTCAGAAGCATCAGAGAATGACTTTTACAAACAGGCTCCTGGGCATCTCTGTTGACATGCTGAAATAGTGTCCAGATGCAAGGGAGCAGGCCAAGTTCATGTTTTTTAAGCTCTACAAGTGTTCTAGTGCTGTATGTATCCAGCAGTTCATATCTGGGTGTCATTTAAAGCCACTGATTACTAGTCAAGGATTGATTAGTAATTGATTAATAATCTGCACCTAAAAATCCATTTGACCAGGCCACTTCCTTTACCTCCCTTAACCTGTAGCAGATCATGTCAGGCCTTGGCACGCTCCATTTTTCCTGTGTATATACACAGTCTGTTTAGATAAATTCTTGCTTAAATTCTATGTTTTATAAAAGACATGTTTCAAATAAATATTTTTTAAGAGTTGTTTTAGATGATTGTGAAATCATAGTACTTAGATGTGTGGTTGCTTTTTATTTGAGATATTTAGAAATGTACAACAATTTAGAAAAGAGCAATTTGTTTATATTTAGATGTTATAAAAATTTTATGCTAAATTGTCACATTTAATATTTTTTAATTATTTTCCTTAGTAATTCAAACAAGTTAATTGAGACTAGAATATTGGCTAGGCATTGTGGGATGGACCAGTAATTCCAGAGAGAGATAGAAAGGATCAGAGGTTCAAGTTCATCCGTGGCTATATATTGAATTTGAGCTAATCTGGGCTACATGAGACCCTGTCTTAAAGACAGACAGAGAGACAGACAGGAAGGAAAGAGGGATAGAAGGAAGGAAGAAAGAAATTAGAATATTATAAACATTCATCTTGAAGTTTTAATGCCAATTTTTTATTATAAAAATTGGCACAGAAAGGCAAAAAGCCCTGGAGAGTCACACAAATTTGTTATAAGGTAGAAGTGTTCAGGGGAGAGAGTGCCCAGATGTCTTAGAGTTTCTGTTGCTGTGAAGAGACACCATGACCATAACAACTCTCGTAAAGGAAAACATTTAATTGAGGTAGCAGCTTATAGTTTAGAGGTTAGTCCATTATTATCGTGGTGGGGAGCATGGGGGCATGCAGGGAGACATGGTGCTGGCTACATCTTGATCAGAAGGCAACAGGAAATGGTCTGAGTGTCATGCTGACTGAAGCTTGAGCAAAAGATACCTCAAAACCCGCCCCACAGTGACAGTCTTTCTCCAAGGTCACACCTCCGGGGGCCATACCACCCTGAGTAGACAGCTGCAGCGGGGACAGAGGTCTGTTGCTCTTGCCAGTACTGGGATGCTGAGACTGTCTTTTTCTTTCTGGTTCAGGGTGGTAAATCTCGGGAAAAGGTAATAAAGCTCTTGGCCTCCACGACTCCAGAAGAAGTCTTGGAGAAACTGAAAAGGGAAGCTGAAAAAAAATAAAGGCAAGAAATGATAAGTATGTCCTTGGGGAATTTTAAAAACAATACAGAGGTGGCAAAATAGGAAAATATTTCTATGTTCAAACAGTGAATAGAATAAATACATATATAAAGATGAGATTGGAATTATAGGCTCTGAAATTCCTTACTGTGGGAGCTGAAGAGATAGGTGGATGGCTCAGTAGTTAGGACCACTTGCTGCTCTTCGAGGGGACCTAGACTTAGCTCCCAGCACTCACGTCAGAGGGGTCACACTGAAACTCCAGTTCCAGGGTGTCCTGACATTCTTTTCTGACCTCTGAGGGGATTTGCAGGTATATGGTTCACATATGTATATCCAAGGCACACACATACACATTAAATAAACAAACCTTGAAAATCTCGGCGTGCCAACAGCCTGAAATATGTTACTCTAATGTCATAGCATCACAACAGAACAGCTGGACAAGCCAGTCAGGACAACTGACCTCACTTTTTGCTGTCCATGATGGTGCCTCTGACCTGTAGACGTTGGGAGAACAGTTGAGGATCACAGTGTACAAGATGACAACAAGAGCCCTGCTCCTCGAGTCCCAGTGATGCCATTACCTCAACGGCACAGTGTGTCTGCATTCTGGGCCTTTCTAGTTCCATTGACAAGTAGAAATCTTTCATACTGATTTCAGCCCTGCCTTCTATCGTTAAGATGTTTATTTAAATGCAGAAGTGTGTTTTTATATCTTTTAAAAATTATATAGAACATTTTGTGGAAGAGTGAATAGTTACAGACTTATAATGTCATGGCAGTTATTTTTGAAAAAAGAGCAAAGAAATGGCTGGAGAATGGCTAGCAGTTAAGGATGCTCACTGCTCTTGGAGAGAACTTGAGTTCAGTTCCTAACAACCCAATGTGGCATGGCTCGAAAGTGCCTGTAACTCCAGTTTCAAGGGATCCAGTGCCTCTGATCTGAGGGCACTCACACTCATGTGCACACGCATACACACAGAGAAAGACAGATACATACAAATTAAAGGTTTTCTTAAGTAAGTCTTTTTAAAAAGAAGAGGGTAAAAATTACCCGGAAGTCCTTTTCATTGTAAGGCCCACCAAAAATCATGGCTGTGAGCTGGGTTGTAGCTGAGTTGGAAGGGCTTCCTGCTATGCATGAAGCCTTGGGTTCGGTCCCCAGCACAGCATAAACTGGGAGTGCCAGGGCACACCTGTAATTCCCACATCTGGAGGTGAGGAGGATGATTAGCCTTTATATAATAGAGTTTCCAGTCAGCCTGGGATACATGAGCCTATGTACCCAGATCTGAATAGATAACATGTATGCCTCCCTCAGTAATACACATTATATATGTATATATGTAGCTGAAAAGATAAATCCATTTTATATATTTGACCTAAATTATACTATTCTGGGTTGTTTTTGTTCTTTGAGTTCTTGGAGTTAGGGTCTCACTATGTAGAGCTTGGTGTAAACCCTGCATCTCTTTACTGTCCTAGCCGGGTTCTACACAGACATGCACAATGCACCCAGCCAGTTACAGTCACTTAGTAAATAACATAATTGCCAAATTTGTAGTGTGTGCTTTGTCAGTAACTACATGAGGAAAATGCGACAATAGTGTAATCATTAAGAACAAAGTCCAAGAAGTACCAAAAGTAGAAATGCTTGATAGGAAAGAACTAGAAATTCCTTTACAGGAACCATGGAAAGGGCAGCTGGAAGCTTATCCCAAGCCCATTGCTTCTTAGAGGCCACCTTGTCGAGTAAGACCCTCTACTACACTGCTTCTGAGTACCTGTTTTGTGTGGTGTGGGCAGATCTTTCCCACAGCCCTACTGGGTACCTAGTCATTTCACCTGTGGCCCTGCATGGCTCAGTGCAGGAAGCTTTCTCATGTCGTGTCAAGGGGGTGTGTTAACACACAGAGTCCAGAGGTGTTCAAGGGTTTCACAGCAGCAATGTCACAATGTGCGGTGATGCCAGCTGGTCATGCTTGGGATTTCATATCTGCTTCTGCCAAGGAGGCTGCTCAGAAGAACTTAGTTGTTTCTAGAAATTCAGTCTGTTGCACGAATAAATGAAACTCAGGGTCAGATCTCTGGGAAACTTAGAGATATAACTTAGAGAGTAAACACCACAGTTAGGTCTTACTTAGGTGTCTTCCAGCTTCCTCAGCCTGGCTTCTCTTGGCTTCCTCTAGCTTCTGTCTTTCTATGCCCGCCTTAAATACTCTCTTGGTACATTAAGGTGTGGCCCCACCACTGCCTGCCTGGGAGCCTGGAACTCCTTCTGTAAACCAAGATGACCTGAACTCAGATTGGATTAAGGGCATATTCCCTGAGCTGGGATTAAAGGTATGAGTTAACACTCTCTGATCCTCCTAGACTGACTGAGGGTAGATCCCTTTTATATCTCCGAAACTTCTGGAGCTTTTTATTAAATCCCCACATCAATCCCCTCTATCTCATGCCAAACCAGATCATAGGAGTGTCTAAACCACCCTCTTGGCAAGAAATGCCAGCCAGCTAAACCAATGATGAGAGGTTTATCCTGATCATTTAGGCCAATCAAGGCCCAGAGCTGGACCAGCACACTGTGGAGCAGACTAGTGGAGAGGAATGATACCAGAATCAAAAATTATAGCTGGAGGTAGGGTAGGAGCCAGCAGCTTTCACTACTACTATATATAGTATATATATATATATTTACATGAGACCTAATTATGTTGCCCAGACTAATTTCAAGCTGCTAGCCTCAAGTTCATCTGCCTCAGCCCCCTAAGCTAGGACTACGGGTGTCTGCCACTCACCAGCTCTGTTTCACTTTAAGTGACTATATTTTAACAAGAAGCCTTTGCCTAATATTTTTTAAAGAACTGTCTGTTGGGAGACAGGGTTTCTCTATGTAGCTCTGCCTCTCCTGAAACTCTCTTTGTAGACTAGGCTAGCTTCAAATTCACAGAGATCTGACTTCCTCTGCCTCCCAAGTGATTAAAGGTGTGTGCCCCCACCCTGACTCATAACATTTCTCTAACAAAGAACATGCATCACAGCCAGTGTGATGGCACAGGCCTTTGATCCCTCTAAGGGGAGGCTGAGGCAGGAGAATTAAAAGTTCCAGGCCACTTTGAGCTGTGTAGTAAGTTCTAGTCTGGCCCTGGTTTAAACAATGAGATCCAACCTCCAAATAAAGGAATAAACAAAAGATACATCATAGTAACACCATCAGGACTGGTCCAGGACTGTATTCTGCTCAGGAGGCAGGAACAGACTTTGAGCTTCTGATTTCTGGGGACCATTCCACATCCTTCCTTTGGCTGAAGGATAGAGATAACCAGGAAATCCAAGAGGAACCTTCGCAGTGTTTAAGGCTCTAAAAAGCTAAAGACAGAATTTTAGAAGACTCTCTAGGCTGTGAACTTACAGTGTTCTATCTCAAGTTTTCAAGGATTTGGTTTAAATAGTCCCTTAACTATAAGGCAGAATGTATTTAAAACCTACCATGACCCTATTGTAATAAATCTTATTTGTAATATATCAAATATAGGATTAATATTTGTTGGAGGGTATTTTAATGTTATGATTATAAGTTAAATCTTAGGATGATTTTTTGCCGATAGGATGATTTAGGTGATGGATGTTGATTTAATCTCCAAGAAAGCAGGAACAAACTGGGGCGCCCAAGATCCCAGCAGCCTCTTTTGAATGGGCTGGCCACACCCCCTTCAGGCTCCCAGGACTCTAGAGACATGCCTCCCAACCTTATCATTTAACACCTGAATCCCACCACATCTTCCCCGTTTGTCTAACTAAGAAGGTTTTAAAATAAGACTATATATAATAGGAATAATTTTAAGGTAATGTCTGGGGGAGGAAGAGGCCAAGCAGAAACATGGTCAAACTATAACTAAAACTTAACACATATAAGGTATATCATATATTTTGGAATAATGGTGGATGGTGGGGTGTATAAATTACTTTAAAACTGTTTATTTGGGATAGTGAAATTTTAACATTTGAATGTTTTTTGTTAAGGGATAATAGGATAGTAACTTTAATTATCTATTTTCTAACTTTATTAAGACTTGAGAAGGAAAATATATTATCTGAAAGTCGGAAGCACATAATAGTAGCTTTTGAGATTTGGGAGAGGACAGTGACATTTAGTTATTTGGACAATTATTTATGTTTTCTTGCGCCATTGGAGCATCTATTATTTTGGCTATAGGCCTATGATATTTGACAGATCTTTTTAGAAGTAGGGCATTTTTGAAGGAACTTTTATTTTGTTTAGACAGGCTTTTTCAGTCTTTATTTGTTATCTTGTTTATTTAGATTGAACATTGTGTGTGTATTGTCAGCAGTCGAGGTAAGGACAGTTTTTTATTTAACCGGCCATTCTCTGCCGTAAGGACTAACTCTAAAGGAGTGTCTTTGATTTTTAACATTATCTCAGGAAAGGAACAGTGGTGCACACCACTCAATGATTGCTTTTAAAAAATAGACTATCGAAAATACCGCTCTATGATTATCCTTCATATCACATCTCTAATAAAAATTCCAAACAGATTTACCCAATACTCTGAAAATGGTTATAGATGTGTATAGTCAGTCTATTAAGATCTAACCATTGTTTTAGCTTTTACAAGATCCCAAAGAGATGCCATCGCCCTCAAATCAACAAAAAACAACCCTATAAAAAACTACACCCCTCTCCCAATAAGTTTTGTCCTCCAAAGGTTATAGATAATTATCATTCTGATAAAATAATTATAAATTAAAAATTAAATTAAAAACAAAGCAATGATATAGACTCAAAGATCTCTTAAAGAGAAAGGGGAATAAATAAAATAAATAAAAATAAATTTGTTGTAATGGGGAGATTTAGTATTGATTGTGTATTGTGTATTGAATTTATTTTTTTATTGGTGTAGATTTGATCATTAAAGGCATAAGTATTTTTTTATATTTTAAATTAGTATGGTTATAGGCCAGAGAAAGTATTGTTTTTTAACTTTTGGATTTGATACTGTTTTATGTATAGTCTTGATAAGCCTTTGTAGAAAGTTAGTATAAGAGTTTTTTTAAGTTTGTTTGATTTTGGTATAAGACTTAATTTTTTGACTATGGTTTAAATTTTTTTTAAGTGTTTAATGTAGTGGTATGGTATAGTCACAACGTATGTGTGTTATAAGTAGTTTGAGTTTTTATATTAGTAAATCTTTTTAAGGATTTGGTTTTGAGAAATATAAAAGCTTTTAAATATTTTTTGGTGTTTTAAGGCCTTCGTCTTTTTTTAAATAATTTTTTATTGTAAATATTGGCTATAGTTTAATATGGCAGTAGTGAGCTGTATTTAATCATTAGGAATTATTTGATTCTTTTGTTGACTATGTATTTAGTATTTGTTTTATATAAATGGAGTATATTTATGGAGTAATATGACCTTTTTGAAATCTTTGATTTTTGTATATGTATTGGCTTATAATTATATTTTATAAATTTTGGGGACTTTTTATATTTTTTTTTGACTGAATAGTAATCGGAAACAATATTGGTGGGGAAAGGGATAACTTATGTTTATCACCTTAGGTAGAGTGTTTTTTATTATAATATTTTATCGGGGGTTGACTTGAATTGTTTTGAGTAGAAAATGTATTATTATTATTTTTTTTTAGTATTGTAATATGGTCTTTTTATTTTTGAAGCTTGGATATTATTGATTTATTTTAGAGCTTGATTTTTTTTGATGAATCAGTCTTTTTAATGACTTTATAGAATTAGTAATTTTTTTATTTATATTATTAACATAAGTAACAAGTGTCTTGTAATTAACAAATTTTTTGTTTTTATTAATATAATGAATGATTTTTGTCTTTTATTAATGTAGTAATGAGTTTTTTGTTTTTATTATTTATGTAAAGTCTGTATTTTTTATATAGTTTTATCTATATCTGAAGAGGAAGTTTTATTTGAAAGTTTGCTGTAACTAATTTTTAGTAAATTAACTTTATTTGTCATTTTAGTGCTTGAAATTTTTATATCATATTGTTGATTTTTAGATTTTATTTTTTTATTATGTTTACTATGAACTTATCAGGTCACTTAATTTGAAACATAAAATATATAAATAAGCTGAAAAATAGTAGGACTGAGGCATTGAAGCCCTTAATATATTTATTTGAGAATTTTTTTATTCACTGTGGAAAAGTATGACCTGAAGTCATGAATAGAAAGCCATTACCTTAATTTAGTTGCAATGACGACGTTTGGTCAGCAGGTGTCGCAGTAGTGTTTAATGCTCTGTTCACTGCACTATAGCGATGTAGGGAATATAGATAGGCTAAGCCCCAGCAGGCGCACAGACTGAATAAGCCGAGAGAAGAACTGACTCAGGCAGCCGCTGGAGTTGGGGGGCGTGGGTCACAGAGGTCTAGTGGTTAGGATTTGGCGCTGTCTCCGCCACCGCATGGGGAGGTGGAGCGCAAGCCGCCCGAGAGCGCTATGGACCGAGGGCCCATGCTGCCGTGATGTGGGGCTTCGTGGGAGTGTGCTGGGAGTGCAGAGCGGTGTAAGCTCTGGCACAAGGGCAGGAGCATGACCTGCGTCCAGCCCACACACGGGAGTGCAGACTCCAAGGGCTGAACACTCTGCCTGTCTTCTGTTTTTTGGCAGTGCTTAAGGCATGGAATGGGGTCGCCAGCCTGATATGCTGACAAGCTAGATGCCCACCTAGGGATGCAATAAATCTCACTTGCAATATATCAAATATAGGATTAATATTTATTGGAGGGCATTTTAACACTCACGATTACAAGTTAAACCTTAGGACAATTCTTTGGCCATTGGATGATCCAGGCGATGGATGTTGATTTAATCTCCAAGAAAGCTTGAACAAAAACAGGGCACTCCAGATCCCAGCAGCCCCTTTTGGACAGGGCTGGCCACACCCCCTTCAATCTCCCAGGACTCTAGAGACATGCCTCCCAACCTTATCAGCTAACACCTGAATCCCACCACATGACCCCAAATTCAAATTGCTTTAGTATATATAATTAGGAGCTTAAAAAATCAGATTTTTCAGTTTACATCCAAGAGGTGGCACCATGGCACCACAGCAGAAATGGACAAAAAATTTGATGATGCTAGTCAATTTAGGTAGGGAGGTCTTTCTGCACTGCTGTCCGAACACACTTGGATCCTGTCTTTCTAAAGTTGTTCTTCACACTTAGATCCTCTTACAATGTAAGTGGTTTCTCTGAGGACCATGTTGGCTGAGGGTTAGGTGGGTGGCAGCCCAGGTGAATGCTATGGAAGACAGCAGGATTCTAAACCCCTCACTCTACTATGCAGCATTAAGAAATCCCACCTAGTCAGTGCTTCTGAAAATGGGATTGAACAGGACAACTGGCCTGGCCCCAATAGGCTGTGTAACAGGATCTTCTAATTAAAACATTCCATTCCTTTGAGAAACCTACAGATGCTATCATTTCCAGGCATTTTAGAGAGGCTGGGATTAGAGTCAGGGAATCCCCAAACTCCAAAGCCAAAGTTAGACTCTTCAGTCATTTCTACATGAAAGGCACCTCATCTGTGATATGTTCTACTATCAGAGGAGCTTCCACATTATGGCAAAGCCTTTGATTTCCTCAGATCCCTGGAGGCCAGTGGCACACTGAAGAATGAAGAATAAGTAAGCAAATTATCAGCAGAGTGACATGCCTCTAATCCTGTCCTGTCCACATGGTTCTAAATCTGCTTGCCACGTATGATGCCTGTTCAGATTACAGCGAAACATCTGAAGCCGATCTAACTGAATTTAAAAAGAAAGGGCTGGAGAGCCGGCCAGCCGTTAGTAGGATCGTATGCTGCTCTTCCAGAGGAAGAGTTCAGTTCCCAGCACCCACATTTACCATTCACAACCACCTATAACTGCAGCCCAACACCACTGGACTAGGGCACCCACACTCACACGCACGCACACACACACATATGATGGAAAATAGTAAATCTTTGAGAATAATAAAAAGAGGAAAAAGCATCAGAGAACAAAAGACCTGGGCAATGAGGATGAGGCTGTGGAGTCAAAGGAAAAATCAGTGCCTATGTATTGAGAATCCCAAAAGAAAATCAGAAACGCTGAACCTGTCTGAAGGTACAGTCCGTCATGGTAGTCAGACTGCACTGGAGTCAGGAAGCAGGAGGTGAATGGTCCAGCTCAGCCCATCTCCTCCCATTTATGCCCATCCCAGGGTGTGGTGCCACCCACATTTAAGGTGAATCCTCCCATTTTAAGCACAACACAAACGTAACTTACATGTTGCTGATGAACATTGAATTCCTAATGTTTTAAGTGGTATCCTTTAACCTGACAATTTTCCTTTTAAGAGTACTCTCCACAGAACACCAAATAAAAGCGCCAAAGGCTATGTGTATAAAGGTAATGTAGCACTGTTAGTATGTTAAAAATGGTGAATCTCCACATATCTACCAAGATAATAGTCATTTACTCAATGGCAAGTCTGTACTATATTACTAAAATTAAATAGTTTTGAACCTGTTATTGACCTAGAGTGATATCCATTGTATTCTGTTAATTAAATGGGGGGGGGTTGTGTTTGGGGGAGTGTAATCTCACTTTGGTAAAGAAGAAATGTATAATTTCTATAAATCTGTGTGAATGTTGTAAATCAGGTAAAAGAATATACAATTGTTTGGGTGAAGACTACTAATCTTTATACCATCTCACTTTTTACATTTATTTTGTATACACACAGAGTGTACATAATTAAAGAAATTTAAAAGAGGAAAGAGAAAAAAAAAACAAAGTTCTCTGGCTAACGCAGTGCAAACAGCTTTGTTTACCTCTTTCAGACAAAGCCTGGCGACTTTAGGGAGTTAAAGGCTCTGGCAGTGGAAAAAACCATGAGATCATAATCACATCCTCCCCAGAACTGGTCTCAGGAGATGTCACTGAAACCCAGAGAAAATTTAACTGGTAATTAATACATAGGGTTCTTTGTGCCCTTAGGGACAGAATGAAACCCCAACTAAATAGGTTGATCAGCCAACCTATTTAGTATTTGTGAGCAGAACCTTAATTTTCCAGAGATAGGGTCATGTGCAGCCAGATTGGCCTCAGACATAGTGTGAAGCTGAAGATGAGCTGTGATTCTGACCGTCATTCTTACATAGAGCAAATGCGGACTTTGCTGGTGCTCAGCCGTCACGCCTCAAAAGCTACAACCCAGCCTGCGAGCTGGGCTACTTTTTGTTTTGGTTTTCTAGTCAGGGTTTCTCTGTGTGGCTTTATCTCTCCTGGAACTCACTCTGTAGACCAGGCTAGCCTCGAACTCAGCCGGCCTCTGCCTCCCAAGTGCTGGGGTTAAAGGTGTGCACTAGCACCTGTCAAGCTGAAATACTTTTTACATGTTTTAAGAGCTTATACAATATATTTTGATCTTATTCTTTCCACTTCCCAATTCCCCAAGATCCTCCCAACTCCCCACCCATCCAACTTCATGTTTTCTATTAAAACAAACAAAACCCACAGGAAAAGCAACCAAAAAACAAAAAATCAAATCAAAACCAAATTTAGAAAAGGGAAAGCAGTAAGAAAAAATTCTAAAACACAAAATGCATAAAACCCCATGGAGTCTGTTTTTATTGGCCAACTACTTCGAGGCAGGGGGCTGCCCTTGAATGTGGTGGACATACCTGAGTTTTCCTTTCCCAGCAGGTATCAATTGCACAAAGCTCCTTGGCCAGGGGATGGAGTGTGTCCACTTCCCCTTCAGTGCTGGGATGTTTTCTGGTTTGAACATGTGCTTTGTATGCTGTACCTGTAGAGCGAAGCATCACTCAGCCCTTATCAGAGAAGCTTCTTTTTGCAGTAAATGGCAATTAGCAAAAGGACCCACAACTGGACAATGGGCAGAGTGAAAGACTTTGACTCACTGAGGCCTAAATGGGATGTCCTTATCAAAACCCTCCTCCCAAGGCTTGGGCAGGGATTTATGTGGAAGAGGAGGCAGAAGAGATAGTATGATTCAGAGGTGGTTGTTGTGGAATATTATTTTAACTGGGCAAACGTGTTACATTTGTTTATGCTGCAGAATATTACTTCAGTGGTGTAAAGGTGAGTTATTTTTGTTCATTCTGCATTTGTTTAATTATGAAAAGATGTGTTGCATTTGTTTTACTTGGCCTGCCTAAGGCACCTGATTGACCTAATAAAGAGCTGAAGGGCCAATAGCTAGGCAGAAAAGAATAGGTGGGGCTGGCAGGCAGAGAGAATAAATAGGAGACTCTAGGCTGGTGAAGGACGAGAGGAGACGCCTGGGGCCAGAAGCCAGGCAGCCACCAACCAGCCAAACAGAGACACCAAGAAAGTAAGCAAAGATAAAAAGGCAAAAGGTAGATAAAGATAAAAGGTTAATTTAAGTTGAAAGAGCTAGAAACATGCTTCAGCTAGGTCGAGCTTTCAAAACTAAGACATCTCTGTGTCATGATTTTGGAGTTGGTTGGTGGCCTAAAAGAAAAAGGCTGGTACAGGTCACAAAGGAATGGCAACTCCAAAGGATCAGCATCTTCCACAACAAGACCAACACACATATTAGCTAACAGACTGAGCTGAACCTCTTAGCCCAACCCACAAAGGCCTTCTTCAAATTTTGGAGGCCCAAGCATGTGCTCTAGTGTGATGTGCTGTGTACTCATTTTACTTTGTAATAGCCATATCTGTACTTTTTATGGAATATGGTATGATAGGTGTGGACAGTACAGCAACCAAATCTGGGTAATTGTCTTTCCATCATTTCATATACTACCATTTATATGTGTCAGGAACTCAGTCCTTGAGTTATCTTAGAAAATATAATGACTCTTAGAATGATTGCACTCAGGAAATACTCCAGCAGTGTCTTTTTTTGAATCCACTGTTAGCACCCTCTATCCCCCACCTCCAAGTTCCCAATGACCTCTGTGCTGCTCCATACTTTTACGTGATCAACATAATCTTAGTTTCTGCTGGTGAGATGTGGTGTTAAGACTCCTGTGTCTGGTTTATTTCACTGAACATAGTAACCTCCAGGAGTTCTACCCATGGTGTATTGTGGTAAGATTTCATTCTTCTTGAAAAAAAAGTCTTTTTCTCTAGCTGTGGCTTTCCTGGGCCTTACTATGTAGACCAGGCTGGCCTTGAACTCAGATCATCCTGCCTCTGCCTCCCAGTGATGAGATTAAAGGCAGGTACCACACCCAGAAGGTTCCATCCTTTTTATGTACTTGCTTTTACAATGTCCTAAAAGGAGCAGTAAAAACCCATTGGTAGGTTTGTTGGAAGCTTATCCTGTTAACCTGCTCCTCCATCCTACCTACCCTGTAAATATGTGAATCTGGCAGGTACTGCCCACTGCTCATCTCCATTTTCCTAATCTAACAGCATGGGTAACAACTCCTCTCTAGTGCCTAGGCTTCTGTACTGTTTAAGCAGCTGAAGAGCTAATCCCTCCTCACCCCTGCACACTCTCACATGTACAGTTTTGCTGCTGGGCACTATGTAGCCATCCTGGCTCAGGCCCACACTTTCCTCAATAGCAGCACCAACCAAATTTCTAGAAAGGAGGAAATATTTGCTCTCAAGGTTCCCTTGGGCTTTATAATCTATTAATTGGATCTAGATTTTAATTTGTTTTCTAGTAATGTAGCAGAATCTGGAAATTTTTTTGATATTTCAGAATGTTGTCATATAGTTGTGTTTTAATCCTTAAGTATTAATGCAAATAGTGACATTATTCATTTTCTTTTGCTATAAACAGTAGTGCTAACTGAAAGTCAATATCCCAAGTAGGATTGAAAGTTAAAGGTCAGCCTGGGCAACTCGGTGACACGCTCAAGACAGGGCTGGGATAAGTAGTAGAGTTGCCTAGCATGTGTGAGGCCCTGGGTCCCATCCATTGCCAGTGTCAACATAGAAGTCAATAGCTCAGGGCTTATTTCCATGACCAAATATTTGTCTGGATTCTAAGGACCATGTGTGAAAAGCTTTGTCCCAGCCTGTGGTGTCACTGGGGGCTTAGAGGCAGGGCCCAGTGGGCAGTTTTTGAAAGGGGCTTACCAGCCCCAGCCTCTTCCCTTACCCTCCTTTCATTTTCAACCCCCCATGAGGTGAACAGGTTTCTGACACATGCTCCTTCACAATTTACTGCCTTGCCAGTAGCAACAAGGCCAACCATGACAGAAGCCCAGAGACCACAAACCTCAAATACCATCGCCTTGTAAATTTCCTCAGGTATAATACGTAACAAATACATTTAAAAGTCAAGTAGAATAAAGAGTAGAAAAAAGTTTAAATTATTTTTATTAGGATTCAAATTTAGTGCTGTCAGTAGCCTTCAAGACGAAAGGTCATTTCCTTCTACTATAGTACTCTTAAGACTGACATTTTGGTTGGGCAGGGTGGCACATACCTGCAGTCCCCAGCTACTCAAGAGTCTACATTATAAGGGCTGCTTGGGCCTAGGAGTTCCAGGCCAACCTAAGTAACAGAAAAATCCCACTCTTAAAGAATAAAAAAGAAAACTGGCATTTCTGTACTCTTTCTTAACTATACCATTAGGTCATGTATTTTTCTTGAAGTACACAAAATTCAAGAGGAAATTTCACCCTTCTCTATTAAATATCTTAAGAATGCCAGAAATCTTTCCAGATGCCTTTCCTAAATGGTTCTAAGACCTCCACACCTATTCTCAAAGCAATGGCACTAGGCTATTTATATGCTGGATATCCTATATTCTTACTGCAACACACATGCCAGAAAACTCTTCAAGTCCCCAGCAAGCTGTTCTCCAAAGGATTTAATCTTATGTGTTCAGTAATTGACACATTTTGAAGTGAGCGCCAATTTCCAGTGTGTACCACCAATTTTAGCTCATCTTCTATATAAGCTTCTCGCAAACTTGGAGCAGTTATTTCCTAAACCTAACTTGATCTCCCTTTGCAATTCACCTATTAGATTACACAGAAGAGAATGATGATAAACCCCTGTCACTGTTTCCTGCCTTTCCTCATGTCTGTTAGAGGCAATTCACTATGCAGCCTAGACTGGCCTAGAACATTCCGACCTCTTGCCTACGCCCCCAGAGGCCTGGGACTTCACTGGGACGACAGGCATGTGCTCACCTCACCTGGTCCTTCTTGTTAGCCTACATCTTATTCCCTCCCAACAAATACTTTGCTGCTTATAACCAGAGGATTTTCTGATCAGCTTCAGTTTTTGTTCTCAGACTCTTCCTTTGGCCATTTACAGCTCTGCAAGGGTGGCAGGGAGACACTGCCACCATCCAAACAGGTAAGCGATTAATCCCAAATTGAAGTGATTTTTCTCAAGTCACACACCTTTAAAGACATGACTGGAAGTCAGGGTATGCCTAATACTTTGTGCTATTATAATAATAGACTTTGAAATTAATTTTATTCAACATTTTTCTGGCTTACCCTTAAATTATCCTTTTTATTTTCATGTTATTTCCTGTCTTATGAAGCACTGGGGCAGTCTGATAATTACTGTTAAAGAAAACAAACCTACAGCCACCTACCAAATGGGTTACTCATGCAGAATAAAAAGGTAATTCATGTTAAAGGACTTCACGCATTTTCTTTAAACAGGGCCATATTTACACATAGCAAATATTAAAATACTGTTAGAAAACAACTTCTGAGCATCTTGAGAAGTGTCCCTCCCTCACTCTAATTCTTTCTCCTATCCTTATCTTTACTGGTATCAAGAGCTGGCAAGCACAGGACCTTCTTGTAAATGCCACAGTCAGCCAACTGTCCTATTGCTTAGGGCCTGTGCTTTACCAGCGGGCAGATATTTTAGGTAACTCATCTACTTTTAAATATCCTGCAGGGGCTGGAGAGACAGCTCAGTGGTTAATGGCACTGGCTGTTCTTCCAGAGGACCTGAGCTAAATTCCCAACAGCCACATGCTGGCTCACAGCCATCTATAATAAAATCTGGTGCTGCCTTCTGGCATGCAGGTATGTATGCAAAGCACTTATAAAAAAGATTCCGCTGTGTAGCTAGGTGATGCCGGCCTCAAGTTTAGTGTCTGTAATATTAAGACTTACCATCATGTAATAGCACTGACCTATTATCTATCTAGAGGATGAGAAGTACACATGGCAAAGCCTTACTTTACGATAACATCTCACTACCTCATTGTGTGTATCAGAATCTCTTAAATAAAGTTACCCGAGAGGATGGCTCTCCAAGGGGGTCTGAGGGATGGATACATTCAGATCCCAGCATGGACTGGGAAAGTCTATCTAAGGGGCTAAGAGAAAGGACACACTTAGAAAGTTAGCTCTTACTCAGAACACATAAAGGACAGCATAATAAAAACCAATTAGGTCATCACCATATAAATAAGGGGGCTGTCAAAACATAGAGTAAAGTTGTACACATTTTACATAATTTGTTCATTCTTTCACAACTTTGTACATATACTGAATAAGTCTTTTAAAAACTTACTTGAATAACTCTATCGTAATCATAAAAGTATTTCAAGAATGATTGTTTTGAAAGAAATGACAGCCTCACTGTAGGTGTGCAGAAGCATCAAAGGTAAGCATTTGAAAATAACCTTATAAAATCATACACATTAAACACCAACGAGTATTGTGAGTCTATAGAGCACATCCATCTCTTCCCTTGTCTAAGTTTGCAAAAAACCTCAGAGTATACAAAATGTTGAGTGCTACAATCCTCCTGCTTGAGGAGGCCGCACTGAAAATGAGTCCTTCTACACAGACCTAACTGGTCTGGAGCCGACTCATACTGAACCACAAAATACCACAATCACAAGACAGACTCAAAGGAGGTATAGCTGTTTACCTTCAACTGCTGCTGTGTACAAAACACCATAAGTAATCACAGTGTTTTCATAATCTGTCCTCTCTGTGAAATGTATGAGGTAAATACATGAGCATGATACTAAGTAAAAGCCAGCATTTCCAATTTAAACACTTTTATTTCTGTGTTAAAGACAGAACTCTTAAGAGGCTAACTAAGGAAAACAGACAAACTCAAAACATTATTAAATCATAAAACAAATGGTTTTAAGATTAAGACAAACACTATAACCCACACTTTATTCCCATCAATCATTATATCTCTAGCAAGATCAATTAACAACCCATTCTGTAAAACAGAATGAAAAAATATGACCAAAAGAAGATAAGCAAATGTTTAACACATTATCCAAACGAATGGCCTTTTGTTAAAAGCCCTAACGTTTCTGTCAGTAGTAACCATATGAAGGCCGCTGGCTGTGACCATACTGTCCATGCTGTTGTTGATAGTAAGGCTCCTGTCTCTGCTGTGGGTAATTGTTACCCCATGGCCGTCCGTGCCACTGATTTGATCGATTGTCACTTGGCCATCCCCGTCTGTTATCCCTTCCTCGAAACTGTCTGTTATCTTGCAGCCTACCAAAAGAAAACAAAGATATTAGCTTCCCTTTAAGGAGATAAAAACACAAGAAATCAATCCGAGGGCATTCTCAATATAATGCACAGTAGTTGGGAGGAAAAATGTATTCCTCTGTGGCACAGCACAGCACAGCACTCGTCATATTTCCCTAGGACTTAAGCCATTCTTCCAGCAGCACACTGGACACCTTTACAGGACAGAGAGGTGGGTGACAAGTCCAGCTGTGATCAAACGGATACCTACTAAGATGTGTAAAACAGTGTTATTTCTTTATTGAATAGTTACATTGAATTTTCCAATTCATTTTATTTGTAAAGTATTTTTGTAAAGGAAATATTAGTTTGAAACAGGGTCTCATTGGACAGCCCAGGCTGGCCTATAACTCATGAACCTATTGCCTCAGCTCCCCCAAGTACTAAAAGTATGGCTCGCATCACTATGCCTGGCTTAAACAAAACTTATAAAAAGCAAGTATTTATAGTGCTTATTGCGTTCCGGCACTGTTCCAGGGCTGTGGGTGAACCATACTGAATACACTGGTTGCTGCTTTCACTGGTTTATGTTTATGGGCAAACATATTAAAGCCATCTACTCCCAGATAACCTTCTGCGTTTATCCTCCGGAAACAAGACATACCAGTTGCCTCTATTTCTTTGGAAACCTCCAGCTCTGCTATTCCACTCCTCAACAATTGGAGGGGATTCAGGAGGACGTTTCAAGTATTCTTGGTACTCTTTGTCATCTTGTGTGAATCTGCTTGCAAACATCTCTTCAAAATTTGAAATCACTTCAGAATTATCACTCATCTTAAAACTTTTAAGATCTGTAAGAATTATAAAAGAAAATTAACACTAGTGTATGAAAAACCAAGGAGTGAACAATTTTGGACAGAGCATTTAAAAAAGGCCCTATGTATTTTTAAACTTAAGACTGTAACAGTTTTTTTGAAGCCCATTCCCTATGGAGAGATACCTTGCTCAGCCTTGATGCAGGGGGAGCTCCTGCCTCAACTTGAAATGTCAGAATTTGTTTACTTCCCCGGGAGGCTTTACTGTCTCTGAGGAGGGGGGGGGGGGGGGCTGTAGTTGGTATGTGAAATGAAAAATATAACAACATAATTAAAAAGACTGTAACAGATCTTGACTACATTGTTACTGGAGCCTGCAATACTAAGTACTAAGATGAACAATATATCATGTGCCAAACCCCCAAGAGTCCCCAGTCTAGAAGAGGCAGATATGGCATGAGAGGATAGCTCAATTGTAACATCACTGTACTGTGAGAATGTGGACCTGAGTTTGTTCTCCAGCACCTACATAAAAAACAAAAAAACAAAACAAAACAAAAAGGCCAGGCCCAGTGGAACAGGCCTACAACCCTGGGAAGTGGAGACAGGCAGATCCTAGCTAATTGGCAAGCTGGAAGGAGGTTCCCATGAAAGACCTAGTTCAAAAGTCAAAGTAGACATTCCTGAAGAATGACCTTGGAGTGGATAATCTGGCTTCCACGCCCCCCCCCCCAATAAAAAGCATACAGGAGATAGACATGATAAAGGGAGAAGCGGAAGACATCCAAATTGTGGAATCCAATACAAATCCTCCCTTTCTGGGAGGCGATGAGAAGTACAGGTGACTTGCAGGTGACTTGGGAAGGCAAGTCTGAAAATCCAATTTACCTGTATACCTGTAACAGGAGGCAGAGGCAGGAGGAACTACAGGCCAACCTGGTCTACAGTTAATTCCAAGCCAGCAAGGGCCATGTAGTGAAATCCCTTCTCAACAAAAATAAAAACAAGATCCAATGTAGTATTTTAAAGGACCCCTTTTATAACTTGGTAGGGACTGGTGGAACCCAACTAAGGCAGTCATTTAGATAACATATTCAAAGGTTAATGTGAGGTAAGGAACTGAGAAAACCATTTTAAAAGAATGCCGGGAAGGAATGGGCAAACTAGATAGGAGAGAAGTGAAGGGCAGTTCTTGGGCTTCCTGCCAAATGATTAGACATACTATAGTGCCACCGAAACTATGAGAAAGGTGTGGAAGGGTACACTGAGTTTAAAGTGAGCTATGAGCTAGGTGGTGAAGCATATCTTTAATCCTAGCACTCAGGAAGCAGAGGCAGGCAGATCTCTGAGTTTGAGGCCAGCCTGGTCTACAGTGAGTTCCAGGACAACCAGCACTACACAGAGAAATCCTGTCCCAAAAAAACAAAAACAAATAAGTAAACAAAGAAAGTGAGCTATGGTCCACACAAGCAAACATAAGAGCTGAAGATGAACAAGGAAGACACCAATGCTTTTGGTAGTTAATGCTGTACAGAATGAGACACACAGGGGACATGGAATAGCCCAGAGAACATCAATATTCAAAGAGCACACATAGGCCAACCAGAAAAGATTGTCATTCAAGGTAAGAGAACAGGAAGTGATTGATATTGGCAAATCAGACAATGGTACAAAGAACCAAAAAGAGAATTAGATTCAGATATCAGGTGACTGTTTTAGAGTAGAAGGAAATGAAGCAGATATGGAAATGATGGACAATTAACTGTAAGATGAGAAATTAGAATTTTTAAAGAAGCTTGAGTAATTGAGTCAGTAGCTGTAAAATCTCCTTGCTTAAGAGCCTAAAACAGAAGGAGTTTGAGGCCAACCAGGCTACAAAGTAAAACCCTATCTTTTGCCAGGTGGTGGCAGTGGCTCACGCATTCAATTCCAGTATTTTGGAGGCAGAGGTAGGTGGATCTGAGTTGGAGCCCGACTGGTCTATCTAGAGAAACCCTGTCTTGAGAAACCAAGGACTTGTCTTAAAACAAAACAACAAAAAGAACCCAGCACCCCTCTCCAAAACCCCCAGAGGTGAAAAGGGGAACCTAGGTACACTGATATATACCTGTAGTCTTTAGCTACTTTGGATACTAATGCAGAATTGCTTGAACCCAGGGGCAACATACATGAAAACAGATGCACTGTTATTAAAGTTTGGGTAACCATTTATAATCTTATGCAATGTATTCTTATTCCCGATCCTGTGAGAAATGGAAAGCACCCAACATTAATAACTAAGACACTGTCTAGTGGATATAAAAGGTATGATCTGGGAGGGCAAAACCAACTTGTAGTGGATAAAGGTCCTTGGGGCCAATCCTCAGGGCCCATATGATGGAAGCAGAGAACAGACTCCCACAAGTGGTCCTCTGATCTCCACCTGTGTGCCATGATGTACAGACCACACACAAATATAATATAAAAATTAAAAACATGACTCTCTTAACAGCTGAGTTATCCATATATGGATACATTAAAAAATATTTCTTTAACCTTCTACCTACAGAAAAAGATTTGACTTTACTTAAGGCCTAATCGTCAAGGAACAATCTTTAGCTAAGACCTATTTTGAAACTGCAGAATTATGCAAGTAGTCCCCACTTCCCAGTCTTCTTTGACCAACTATTGCTCAGCTTCTCTATCCCATAGCCTTCCAAATTCAAACTTTTAAACCTGGTAGACCTAGCACTCCTGAGGCTGAGGCAGAGGCAGGAGGATCAACTGAGCCTAGAAATACAAGACCTGCCTGGGGGAGGGGACCTATTAGGATTTGAGGCATACCTTAACATCATCCAAAGATTTCCCCTTGTATCCTCAAGTTACTATTTCTCCTGTACATATCAAATTTCTAATAAAGTTTTTGATAAGTTGTTTGACTAGAAGATGGCTTCTTCCTTGTTTTATATTTCCTTAAATCATGTAAGCATTTATAACATTTATAAAAAAACTACCCTTATTCCAACGGTAAACTAGAATTGTTATTTACATACAAGAAACAATACCTGCATGGTCTACCTTTCCAGCTACTAGATTATGCCTTATTAATTATACCTTTGTGTGCTTAGTATTGTCAAATACCAAAAAAAAATAAATGAGTTTAAAATAACTCCAACTAGGCCAGGTGTAGAGGCACCTGCCCTTAAACCCAGCACTTGGGAGGCAGTCAGATTCATCTCTTGAGTTTGAAGCCAGCCTGGTCTATAGAGTTAGTTCTAGGACAAGCCAGGGCTATGTAGAGAGACCCTGTCTCAAAACAAAACAACAAAAACTCTCAACTAAATAAAAGTGTTCATGTTTACATACGTACCACAGAAACCACTAAAAAGACATCCTATTCCATAAGGCAAGGAAAATGCATGCTCTATTTTCCACATATCCCTACCACAATAAGCAAGTATCTTCACACTTACTCGTGAGGGTGGAATTTAAAAAAAAAAAATCTTAATGCAGGCTTTACTTAACCCAAGAGTTTGAGGCAACTATGCTGTTTAATATTTGGGTTGATTAAATACAGGATGACACCACCAATATACAAGCTAACACAGAAGGGGTAAAATTCAGGAGGCCCCAACAAAGAACTACAGGCAACTATGGGATGTTAAGAGCAAGAAAAATAGCCTTCTCAAGGGCAGAGCACACAAGCCAGTTACTCAGTGCCATGTAGGATCAGTTCTGGAAACATGTACATATAAATAACATCTATATCTATATGTGTATATATATACACACATATATATACACACACAACTATATATATGTGTGTGTGTGTATATATACACACAAAACACAACTAAAGAAGCCATGAATTTGAAAAGAAGAAAGCAGGATACATGGAAAAGCTTGGAGGAAATGGCAAAATGTAATTATAATTTCAAAGAATATAGATAATAAAATTAAGCAAATATGGCTTCAGGAGTCTTAAAGGAAACCTCAAAAGATGGAGGAGGGATAGCTCAGTAATCGAGCATTCACTACTCTTCCAAAAGACCACAGATCAGATCCAGTACCCACGATGGGCAACTCATAGGGCCTGTAATTCTGGCTCCAGGGGATCCGACGCCTGCTTCTGGCCTCGGTGAGCACACAGACCCTGGTAAAGGCTAACAGGGCTTCGGCTGCTCTCCAGAGATGAGCCCGGGAAAAAGAGCAGGATAACTGGCTGAAAAGTGCTTTTCCCAGACCTCGGCAAATCCGACACGCGGCTTACAACGGCTTTGACAAAGCAACTCCTTCCAGGAGCGCCTTAAAGAGGAGACCTGAGGGGAAAGAGGCTCTGAGGACGAGAGACCTCGGGGCTCCACCGCATCCAGGTCCTCCCGGGCCTCCCCATGCCCTCCGCCGCCTCGACCGGAAGATCCATCCGCCAAGGGCTGTGCTCACCCTTCCGCGGGACGCCCCGGGGAACCTCGGAAGTCCACACAGCACCCGACACGGCTCTCCAAGGCAACCAAACGCGCAGGACTCCCCCACTACCCCACTTCCGCTTCCGGAGCACAAAAGCCGAAAAGTCACCTACCAAATCTCGCGTTACCTAGAGTATGTCGGTTCCCCTCCTGCCACGCCCCTCGTGTTCGAACTCTGGCGGGACCCTAAGAGAAGCCGCCCAAGGTCGAGCTGCGTGGCGAGGGTGAGTGGTGCTGGCTTTTCGCTTACCGAAGGGTAAAGACGTCGCGGTCTTTTAAAATCCCCTGGAGTGGCTGTCGCTGATAGGAACAGTAGGGAAGGCTGCTTGCGACCCCGGCGTCTGTGGAGACCGAAAGCGGGGGTGAGGAGCAGACTGCTGCACCACTTGAGCGTCGCCAGCCCTGTCCTGAGCGAGCCTCTGCAGGAAGGGTCCTGCGGGCCGCTCTCTGTGAGGTTTTGCGAAAACGCACCCACACTTCCACTGCCCATAGTCCGTTCCCTCCCCGAGCCTCGGCGCTTTCTTCTAGAGAGTTTGCAAGTGTAGAATCGCTGATGTTCCAGGTGCAACTTGACCTTTTTCTCAAATTGCTTCCCAGACAGTCCACTCTTCTTGGGAATACAGTCAACCTGAAAAGTTCCCTGTCTAAATTGGATACCCTTTCTGTCCATGCCTCAGAGGTCAGGTTCTTTTGTTTGTCCCCGCAGTAACTCGGGCACCCACCTTTCCCATAACCATTGCCTCCACCTCATCAGCCCCAAACAGTGTGAATGCAGCAGATTTTCTTGTAGATGCCCTTCCTCCTAAATCACCCCCAACCACCATATCTTACGCTTAACTGCTATAAGCATAGTCATACTCAAGCACAGTTGAGATGCAAGATATTCAACAGCCCCTTGCTGCCAAGGTCCAAGATGTTAATTTGGTTTCAAAATTCTATTTTCTGAAGTTTCTCTTTCATTCTTTCGCCCATGGTAAACCAGACCATATGCACTACTTTATTGCTACGCATTCATTACATTTCTCTAGATTGCTAGTGTCCCCTTGCATGGAAAATTTACCATTCCTTTATAAATAGAACACACACACACATCCACCTCCAGATGCTGACAAGTTATATCCATTCTCTAAGACTTTACAGTGTGACATTTTACCTCTGATGGGTTCCATGATGCTTTGTGAACTTAATGTGTTATTGCCACTTTCTGACTTTGGGCTACAGTTATGTATAAACACCTTTAATTTATCTGTACATTTTATAGTATATAACATTGTGCTTTTCATGAAGTAAGCACTCAGTCCATACTTGTGGAATGAACAGTGGAACTATGGATGATCCAGGCCATAGTTCAGAAACATTAACGTAACAAACAAAGAAAAAGGGTGGTATTGATGGGGTGTGTGTATGAAAGTTTTAGTGTCAAATAGTTAAGAGATATCATGATCAAGGTTACAAAAATGGAATATCCTTACTAACTGAGTAGGTGGCAGGGTAAAATCAGTCGGAAACAGAGAAAATTCCACCTCTCTGGGCCTGGGAAATTGGCACTGGAAAGGGATTTCAGGTTCATTTAATTGAAGTGTAAAAGTAGTTTAAGTGCACAAACTTATGTGTAGTGATGCTCCCGTGTAATCCCAGCACTTGGGAGGTGGAGTTTAAGGCCATCCTCAGCTACATGAGACCCTATCTTTTTTTCTTTTCTTTTTTTTTTTTAAAGTATCAGCCAGGCAGGGGTGGTGTACACCTTTAATCCCAGCACTCAGGAGGCCAGCATGATCTAGGACAACCTAGGCTAACACAAAGAAAACCTGTCTCAAAAAAACAAATTATATATATAAACCACACACACATATTAGGTGCATTGGTATTTTGCCTACATGTATGTCTCTGTGAGGGCCTCAGATCTCCTGGAACTGGAGTTACAGATAGTTGTAAGCTGGAGACCCTATCTTTAAAAAAAAAATCTCTAGTTTAATAATTCACTGTAAAAGTAAAAGTGTGTGATAATCACTATATAAAAGAATCACATGTTTATAAATAGGGTCTTGTCCAGATCAGTTTCTTACTTATTAACAAAGGCAAAGTCACTGGGGACACAACCTATTGTACTTCCCTTTCCACAGCATCTACTGCAGAGTGCCAAAAGCTTCCAGATAATGAGAGGTACTTATAACTGCAAAGGTAGAAGTCACAGTAAATTCTCACTTAAACAATTAGCCTGAAGTTATGAACTGTAATCTTGGGAGGTGGAGGTTTGTGGATCACCAGTTCAAGGTCAGTTTCTGCTACACAGGAAGTTTACGGACCGGCTGGGCTACAACAGACCTTATCTTTAAAGAAAAAAAAATCTACCTTCCCCAGGCCATTGGAATGGCACAGTAGATAAAAGCACTTGGCACTAAGATAACCCTAATTTTGATCCCTAGAACCCTCCTAGTAGGTGAAAACTGACTCCTGCAAGCTGTCCTTGGACTCCATAGTGCACTGTGGCACAAGGTCTTGCTCCCATAAACATATACACACACTATAAATAAATCTGAGAAAGTAAACTCCAAAAGATCAGTTGAGTACCTTCTTAAATATGAGGAACAAAAAAAAATAGCTGCTCTCCTAAGTAGAGAAGCAATTAACAGAAATAATATTAAACTTCTGTAACTTTTTCTGATTATCTAAAATAATAAATACCACTCACAGACCAAAGACTCTGCACTGTGAGTTTTAGAGACTTGTCCCCAGGCCCTTGCTCATTTGGTAACATCCTCTGCCATGAATATGAGACTCTGCAAAAACCTAGTGATATTTTTTATAGCACACATACTGTCAAACATAATCTTTAGGGTGTTTTGTTTTGTTTTGAGAGACCATGGACAACTGGATGCAGTTCTGTTCTGCCTGCTGGGATCAGACTCAGTCCTTCAGTGAATATTTCTATAAGGAAGCTCTCTGATGATAATTAGGCTAGACACCGATCTATGAGTATAGCAGAATATTATTAGGAAATATTTCATTGACTTTTTGTCAGTCATGTTTGGTTATACCCTAGGTCTCTGGGCCATCTGGCTCCTGGCCATCCAGGCATAGGCTTCCTTTTATAGTTTGGGCCTTGTTAGACCTGTCATCGGTTGGTCACTCTCATAAGATTTGAGCCACCATGGCCCCAGCACATTTCACAGGCAGGACAGGTTGTATGTGGCTGGTTTGGTACCCTAGTCCCACCACTGGAAGCTATGCTCATCTACCTGATAGAGGCTCTGTGATGGCTATTCTTGGCTATCAACTTGACTATATTTGAAATGAACTACAAGCCAGAAATTGGCACATCTGTGATCTGGATCTTGAGGCAGGATGGGCAGGCTTTTATCCAGTCTTGAGGCTGGAAGACAGAGGCTTTTGTGGGGCACACCTTTAATCTGGGCCACACCTTCTGTTATAAGTCTATGTAAGGACAAGGGAAGAAGGAAGGGTGTGTTCGTTCTTTGCCTGCTTGCCCTCACCTCATCAACACATCCATCCCTTTGCTGGCATTGAAGCCACTTCTTTGGGATTCCAGTATATACAGAAGACAAGCTGAGACACCCAGCCTCATGGAACTGAACATGGACTAGATTCTTGGACTTTCCATTCACTGCTAGGCACTGTTGGGCTGCAGCCTCTAAGTCATTCCAATAAACACCCCCCCATATATATATACACACACACATATATATATATAAAAGATATGAATATGTGGAGAGAGAGGGGGAAGAGAGAGAGGTTTAAGTTCTGTGCCTTTAGAGAACCCTGACTAATACAGTCCTCATTAGGGTCACCTTCGCAAGTCCATTCTACTGGGTTTCTACATTGCTCCCTAAATGCCCCCCATTCCAGTCATCCCCCCCCCCGTGTCTGTTCCCCAATCTCCGACCTGATCTCCCCTGTCCCCGTCCCCAACCACAAAATCTATTCTCTTTCCTCTTCCCCAGGGAGATTCATGAGTCCCACCCAGAGCCCTCCTTGTTTCTTAATCTCTCTGGGTCTGTGGGCAGTAGTGTGATTATCCTTTACTTACAGCTAATATCCACTTATAATTGAGCACATGTCATGCTTGTCTTTCTGAAAAATCTAATGTCCATTTATCAAATATAAATAATTCAAAACAAATTTTACAGTAAAAATAAGTAAATCATTATAGCAGGTTAAAAACCTTTTGTTTTGTTTGAGATGGTATCTTGTTCTGTAGCCGAGGCTGGCCTTTAACTCACTTTATAGCCCAAGCTGTTCTATTATTCATGACCATCCTGCCTCAGTCCCCCTGGTGCTGGGATTACGAGCATATGCCACCACATGCGGATTTGTAGAGTGCCTTAAGCACATTTGTCGTGACACACACCAGCTATTGCCATAGTCTCACCCTCCCTAGGAAATATTCTTATTGCTGCTCTTTTTTGAAAAAATGACAAGATTGACTTGACATTACCTTTCAATATGAAAGGAAACCATTGTGGTGTAATTTCCTGGTTACTTCATATCTTTTCAGAATAATACTCACCAGCAGACATAACAAATTCAAGTTTTCTTTAGGTATTTAATGATAGGGCTAGAGAGGTAACTCAGCTTATGCTCTTGCAGAAGACTGAAGTTTGGTTCTCCGTACCCTTATCAGATGGGTCACCATCACCTTATCCCAGCTGCAGAGGAATCCAACACTCTTTTCTGGCTTTCATGGGCATCCACACATGTGTGCAGACACATAGACCATAAATGCACACACATACACACACACGGAAAGAGAGAGAAATATATATAAATAAAAAATATCTAATGGCATTAAGTAAGTCACTTGTGTTAAATCTGTTGGATTATGAAAAGTATTATTTAAAGTTATTAAAAGATTATCAAGAGTTTGAATCCACAAGTCTTAGAGCCATCATACCTTTTTCCCCAAATACACTGGTAAATTGGATGATTTAACCTAAGTGTCTGGTTGCTTTTCCATTGCTGTGACTAAACATGAAGACAAGGCACTTTATAAAATGAAGCGTTTGATTAGGCTTATGGTACCAGAGGGTTAGAGTCCACTGTGCTGGAGCAAAGTATGGCAGCTGAGAGTGCACATCCTGAACTGCAAACAGCAGGCAAAGAGAGCACACTGGGAATGGTGTGGGCTTTTGAACTTTCTCCAATGAGGCAACATGTCATAATCATCCCAAATAGTCCACCATCTAGGGACCAATTAATCCAGCATAATGAGCCTAGGAAGGCATTCTCATTCAAGACATGGCACTGAGTTTTGATGAGATTTTTTAAAATAACAATTTTATTCTTTAAGAATTTAAGAATACATTCATTCTTTAAGAATTTCACATCATTCATCCCAATCCCGTTCACATCTTAGTCCCTCCAAATCCTCTCCTCACCCTACAGCATACCCCCTCCAGGGAAACCCCCAAAATAGTTTTGATGAAATTTTAATAACCATCAATCCAATACCTCCAAAACTAATGAATGCTATTTTATGGTAGATAGTTTTAATTAATGTCTGAGAGTAATAATTGAGCTGATATGACGCACACATAATTGGCTTGAAGGTGGAAGGGATAGAGGGGTAGTATGCCTGCATAGCTATAATTTAATACAGTATTTCAATTCCCCATTTCACTTATTTTATGTGTAGACATGCATTTGTGACAAGGTGATGTATAAATAATAATTAGGATACTTGCCTTTTAGAAAGAAGAATAAATATTCATACAGCAATGAATTTTCTAGTTTGAAGGCTATTCAGTGATGTGAGTTTTAGATTAATCTGTATCATCAAAGTAAATCAGAGAAGGCAGCAGGCTATATGCTTTCTGAAGTGTTTCTGTGTCAAATATATTGAAATCTCGTGATGATGTAGTGGGAGGTATACCTAAAGAAGAGAGAATGTGGTCCTATTGCACAGATACTGCTCAGCCATGTTCGTTACTGGTTTATTCATAATAGATAGAAATAGAAACAAGCTAAATGTCCTTCAGTTGATGAATGGACAACTAAAATATGGTACATATGCCCTATGGAATATTATTCAGCTGTAAAGAAAAATAAAATCAAGGAATTCTCAGGTAACTGGGTAGTACTAGAAAAGAGCGTATTGACTAAGGTAACCCAGACCCAGAGAGACAAATATCATGCTCTCTCTCACCTGAGGTTCCTAGCTCCACATATTCAGGTGTAAATACATAATCTGGAGTAACTGCCGAAAACAGGGAAGTAAAAGGGACCGTTGAAGCTGTAGGGGTGAATAGGGTGAATAGGTCAAGTGATCTGAAGGGGGATAATTAGAGGAGCGAGGGAAATACAAAAGGAGGGAGTATGATAACAATAAGGATGTCTGGAAAAGTCATAAGGAATTATACTTTTAAGTATCTACCTAAGATACCTGTATTACATGTAAATCTGTGTACACACATATAGTTCAGTGAAGAATTTTCATCTGGGATGACAATGTCCTCCACAACAGACATAGACTACCAAACAAAACCCCAACAGCAGGCACGGAAAGCCCTCTTTTGAGTTATTGGTCAGGGTTTTCCAAGAGTCTCAAAACATAAACTATGGCTGTTGCCTTTCACCCTCACAATCCTGAGGTGGAAGGTAAATCCCTGTTGCTGAAGACACCATTCACTTGGGACACAGAGCCCAGGGAACCCCAATAGATCTGATCTGAAAGATTCCTCTCTGAAACTAGCATTAATGGTAGAAGTTACTGGGAAAGCTTCCAAAGGAGGGAAGCAACCATTAGTGGTACCTAGCTCAACAATCTCCAGCATAGCAAAGGGTGCCACAGAGGCACACATTTCTCAGTAGTAACGAATAGCTCTCGAATTGGACTTAGGATCTGCTCAACAAGAGGGAACACATGCCTGGTACTGGAAACCTAGTCCCCAGGGTTAGTGAATTCAAAGATCTTAGAGGAAAACTTTAAACCATCTCTTTACGAAACCAACACAATCCCTAACTACATTCTAAATATTTATCCTTATACCCACAGATAAATACATTCTCACTTCACATCAAGGACACCTCTCTGCAAGAGAGACCATTGCAGAAAACTACAACCAATCAAAATCCAGATCCAGAGTTATGTAGTCCAGTCCTAACTGATTCATCTACACAGCCCCTGATTTTTAAACCCTTAGGATCAGTGAATCTGCTGTGAGACTGTGTCTCTTGGAAATGTCAAAGAAGCTACTATATCCATGAAACCTCATCAACATAGTTGCCTACACATGACCCAAACAAAGATGACATCAATAGACATGCTAACGTGAAAAGGAGAAAGCGCACAAGGTTTCAACCCTAGACAAAGAGCTACAGACAGCACTGAGAACAGGAGATAAGTTTCCAAGGAAGAGCACAGCAAATTGGTTATCCAGTGCCAACTGGTCAACCTTGAAAACACAGGCATAAGTAACACTACACAGACTTAACAGGTTGAACTTATCTATTTAGGAACATGTAAATATTAACAGACACATGTCTAACAATGGAAAGAGAACATAAACTTGAAAGAGAGCATGGGGGTACATGGGAGGAATTGAATGGAGGAAAGGATGTCAGGCCATGTTTTACCTTTACTTCTAGATGTGAAGTTCATAGGAGAGGGCTTACTTCCCAGGATTGTTTTTTGGCTGCTAGTGGCTATGTCTGTAGTAGCCAAACCACTTATCACATCAGCCCTGGGGAAAGGCTTTGCCTTGTATTTGAAACTTTGAATCAGACTGAAAATGTGAAAATGTCACTACCCTTAAAAAGATACAGGGTAGACCCTGGTACTTGGCAATGCAGTATTTTGATCCTGATTGCAAAAGAAAGAGCCTCGGTATGAGCTACATCTCTACCTAATTTGGTTATGAGGCCTGGTACAAAAGCATTCGTGGCACTGTAAAACTTCATATTTGAGATTTATGGAAGAGCTGTAGATGTGCACCCCATCTTTCATCTGTTTGCCGCCACACCTCAAATCTACAGTCTCAAAAGTCATAGGTGAATCCCATACCTATGCTGGCCAAGAGGCCACGTCTCTAAGTCAAGGGTTGCACTTGATTCCCACTACATAGCACAGTTGGAGGAGAAAGCTGAACCTGAGGATGACACCAGAGTTATTAATGTCAGTGAACTACGTAACTGAAGAAGGGATGGAACCTGTGGGTTTAAGACACAAGCACTTTTAGAGAGAGAAAGAGGTCTTTAAACATGGAGTGTGTCTGGTGGGTCATGCAAACAGACTCTGAATTGGGCGTTTTATGAAATGTGGATGATCTTTTTGGTTCTGGAGACTTATGGCTGTGTTATTGGCAACAGAATATTTGTCTATAATGTGGAATAAGAAGTTTCATTGCTTTCCTTAATTTTTAGGGGGAAAAAGGGACTTTAAGCAGAATATTTAAAATATGCCTTATCCTTACCACTCTTTCAGAGGAACTGGCTTTGGCTACCAGCACCCACAAGGCTGCACACAACCACTTGTAATTCCAATTCCAGGAGATCCAACACCCTTTTCTGGCCTCAAAGTTTCCTGCACATACACACTGTATAATGCAGGCTCACACACAGACACATAAATAATTTTTAAAAATGCTTAAGTGTGCCTTTGGGAAAATGTCTTGTTCTATAGGCTAGACTGGCCTAAAAATAGTCACTCTGTAGCTCACGCCAGGCCAGGTTGGCCTCAAACTTGGTCAATTCTCCAAATGCTGAGATTACATGCATGAGCCACAATTACTGACTAAACTCTGCTTTTAATGGACTATTATAAACATACTTACTGCCTTCTTATGCACAAGAATGTGTGAAATATAAATATTAATATGTCAAAAGATGTAAACATCATAAATAATATGGCTTAATAAGACAGATAAGTAATTTCAAATTTTTATTTTTTCTTTAATTTGTGTATGAGGTGGTTTGAATAACATTGGCTCACATATAATCATGTATTTGAATGTTTGGCCCATAGAGAGTGTCACTATTAGGATTAGATGCTAGGAACCGAACCCAGGTTCTCTGCAAGAACAGTAAGCATTCTCAACTGCTGGGCCATCTTTCCAGCCCAGAGAGACATTTTGTTTTTTAAGAAGAGAGTATGTGTTAGCAAATGTTTGCAGCTACCTATCATTCATATTTAAAATTTATCACTTTTTATGTTATGACAAAATTAATCTTCTAAAGGATTCATAGAGATATTTATACTTTATAACATTTATAAGAAATATTTTGCCTCAAGGCTGGTTTACTGAATTTTATTGAAGATATATATATATCTCTATATATATATACACACTATATATATATACACTACATATATATATATACACATATATATGAGGAGTAAACTTGTGTATAAATACATGTAAACACTTTAAAATTCCTGAAACTGTGATGATATAACCTTAATGTAGTATTTGTATTATAAAAACATTAATAGGCAGTGTTATGCATCTTGATACAACTGTTCCTTACAAGCGATAACGTCCCTGATTTGATCAGAGATGGCATTCAGTAAAGGTCCCTGACATAAAAATTAGAAAGGGTTTAATAGTAAAATAACTTGGTGAGACGGCAGGGACCTGACCTGGGCTCAAGTCTAGTTTCTGCTCGGTTCTCAGCAGGACACTTTGGGCAGTGACCACCTCCAAACCTTGGCTCCTAGACAGAATATTTCTGCTGTTGGAATGATGTGGTTAAAGATTTTAGAGTCTGCTCAAAAGTCTGAAAAGTCACTTTGACTCATATGTCAAGCTAGACAAGCATGTCTTTTATCAACATGTACTCATCATGTAATGCTGCTGTAAGTTTTAGAAAACCAAGAAGTAGGTAGCTTCAGTGTTCATTTAAATCAGGACCTGTCACAGCATTTGTCATGTCTGTAATTGGCACCATCAGTGTATGAAACCAGTCTACAGTTAATTGGTTATTTTCTTGTCCACAAACAAAGGTTAAACATGGTTTTAGGCAGATTCAGTGGTGCCTGTGATCCTAGCAGCTGGGAAGTGGAGACAAGGGCGTCAGGAGTCCCAGTCACTCTCCACTGTATGGTGAGTTTGAGACCAGCCTGAGCCACATGACCCTGTCTCAGAACAAACCAGTCAACAAACAAACTAGGAAATGTTCACCAAGGAAGGTTAAGCATTCTGCCAGCTTCAGAGTCCAGATGGTCAACTCTTAGATAAGGACAAAAGAAGGCATTTGCAAGTTGTTGTATTAAAAGACAGAGATTCTTGCTCTGATATTACATGCTTTCTTTCAGAATTAGGCCATTTCAACTATATGTGAATTAAGTTTTGTGTTTCTGAATCCATCTAAATATTACTACAGATAGTGACTTTGCTGATATAATCTTTTAGATCTCTCTCTCTCTCTCTCTCTCTCTCTCTCTCTCTCTCTCTCTCTCTCTCTCTCTCTGTGTGTGTGTGTGTGTGTGTGTGTGTGTGTGTGTGTGTGTGTGTCTTACCAGCATAGTTGAAATATCTCTTCTAGAATTGTTACCTCACCTCAGTAGATTCTTACTAAGCTCCAGGTACTCAGATAATTAATTTTCAATAGTGTGTTGTATGCTTAACACATTAGAGTTATGCGATGCATGGGCTTTGGCTTTGTGGACACTGGGATTGTGGCTAACATCTCTACACTGCCATCTGTGTTCTGATGATCATACAGATGACTAAATGTGCTGTGCTAGAGTTCTGCACTGGTGGCTCTTCATCTGCCCTTGTTGTCACGTACACTGTGGTCTTGTCCTGGTCTGTAAGCACATCTTTGGACATCACAACACTCTTACCTACAGAGGCTCTTGGTAACATTTCCCTCTAATTAAAAAAAAATGCATTTTCTTTTAGGAATATAAATTCCCATCTCAGCATGGCTTTCTGAAAGTCCTCCTTATTGTAGAATCTATAAAGAATTAAAAATTTTGAATGCATTGTTTAAAAGATTGCTTGAATTTGTAATATACCTCTGAAAGCAAACATCCTTATACCAAGGACTTTCTAATATATTAAGTGGATCAATAAATTCCAAGCAAACCGTGCAGGGCAAAGCATTTCTTTAATCATCAAGTATAATTATCCAAGCAGGCTGATGATTCTACGAAGTAGTACAAAATTACCATTTAACTTGAAAATAGATTATTTCTGAAGTCCACATGGACAGTGGCAACTTCATTTACCTTGAGGTGTAGCTCATCCATCACTGAGTTTCTTGAAAACACAGTGTTTCAATTTAGAAGCTCTATGTACTCCTTCCTAGGGTCCTCTACGAGAAAACCAGAAATCCCTTCCCCTTTCTGCCGAGTCCAGGACATTAGCAGGCCAGTGTATATACTGCACTGGTTCATTAGTTTTCTTTCTTCCATATTCATCACGACTGTCACTATTTTTGTGTAGAGTAGAAACTGGGTTCATTTTCATCCATTTTACAAGGCATGATAAGCAGAAAATTCCAGAATAGCCTGTCACATTTCCTTTACATTGCAGTGCCTCCTGCCAGCAATAATAACCATATCCTGAACTATAAGAGGGCAGAGAAAGGGGAGGGAGGGGTTCAGCTTCACTGTATTCCCTTTCAGCCAAGGATCGGAGCTATTGAGTCTGAGGACTCTTAGAGACAGGACCTACCCTTTTTGGCCTGAGGAGCTGGCTGGGTAAGAAGTACCTTTGGCTTGTTTCTATCTCTCTGATATTTCAGCTTTTCCCCAATATCTGGCTCCAGGTTTTTATTAATAATGTCAAGTAAAAGTCATGCAATACTCTGAAGCTATGTTACCTTACCGGCCTAAAACACCTGATTGGTCTAATGAAAAACTGAATGGCCAATAGCAAGGCTGGAGAAAGGATGGGTGGAGCTGAGAATCGAGGGGCAAGAAAAAGGAGAAGAGGAGGGAGCCTCAGAAGCCAGCTACATGGCTAGTCCCGGAGTAAGAAATAAGAAAGGCACGTAGAGAAAAATAAAAGCCCAGAGGCAAAAAATAGGCAGGATAATTTAAGAAAATCTGGCTAGAAATAAACCAAGCTAACTGAGCATTCATAAGAACAAGCCTCTGTGGATTTGTTTGGGAGCTGGGTCAAAACCAAAAGACCCCACCTACAACCCCACGCTAAAATGTCAACTGGCTTGATCTTGCACAGGTTTTGAGCAGGCTTCCATATAGTTGCTGTGAGTTCATGAGTGTTTCCTTGCAGTGAAATATATAAAATTAAACTCCTTAACCTTTTCTCTTTGTATTCTTGGGACAGTGTTTCTCTGTGTAGCCCTCCCTGGCTGTCCTGGAAGTTGCTCTGTATATCAGGCTGATCTCTAACTTAGAGATCCGCCTGTCTCTGCCTTGACAACGCTGGGATTAAAACCGTGCCAGACTGCCTGGTTTAAACTCTTCAACCATTCTATATGCAGTTGGGTGACATTAGTTACATTGTGAAGAAACCATCACCACTATTTGTCTTTACAACTTTTATTTTCTCTCCACATTGAAACTTTGCACCAGCAGAGCATAACTTCTCATTTCCCCGTCTCCCTGTCCCTACAACCACAATTCTGTTTTCTGTGTCTGTGGATCTCACTGTTGCAGGCATCTCTAGTCAGTGGACTCATACTCTAGCTTCCTTTTTGTGACGGTCTCAGTTCTCTTCAGTGCAGTTTTTAGGTTCACTCATGCTGTAATGTGTGGCAGCATCTTTCCGTTTTAAGGTTAATAATATTTTATCGTGTGCTTATATTTCACTTTCTCAGTCTTCCTTTGATGAGTTCTTGGGTTGTCTCTGCTTTGACATTTATGGATTGTGTGAACAGAGATAACCATTTGAGTCTTTGTTATCAATGCTTATTATGGGCATGGACCTAAAATTGGAATAGCTGGATCAAATGATAAACCTATTAATAAGTAAATGAACAGATGCTTTTAATAACAGAAAAGAAAAGAAAGTTCTTGGACTCCCAGGCTACCTTGTCTTTCCTAGGTCTCACAGCACTGTATCAGAGTACCACATAGGGTTTGAAGATGATGTCACTCTTAGAAGGATACCTTGAGGAGGCACCCAGCACCTTTCTGAATGCCTTTTTTCTGTTTAGAGATGTTATTGATTAATCCCTTGAGGATCTGGTGTAATGTTTTCCATGGTGGCTGTGGAATTTTCCTTTCCCACCAGCAGGACACATGTCCTGGTTAGGGTTCTGTCAACTTGGCACAAAGCTAGACATATCTGCAAAGTGGGGATCTTAATTAGGGAAATGCCTCCATAAGACTGGCCTGTGGACAAGTCTGTGGGAGCATTTTCTTGATAAATGATTGATGTGAGAGGGTCCATCCTAGTATGGGTGGTGCCAGGGAGGTAGTCCTAAGTTATACAAGAAAGCCAGCCAGTAAGCAGCATCCCTTCATGGTCTGCCTCAGTTACTGTGTTGAGGTTGTAAGTTCCTGCTGAAACTCCCCTCAGTGATGGAATCTCTCCTGACAGTTGTAAGATAAACCCTTTCCTCCCCAATTGCCTTGGTTGTGTGGTGTTTAATCACAGTGATAGGAGAGTAACTGATCCAATATAACTACCATAATTTTAAGGCTTACCTTGACTCGATGTTCTGAATGCAAAATGGACTAGTTCAGGGGCCATAAGTGATCTTAGGCAATGAATCTTATTGTCTGAGTGCCTTGGTTATTTTTATTATGTATACATGGTTTCCTTCATTGGATTGATGTCTTGGATAATTCATTCAAGGATGATCACTTAACCCAGCTCTATGAAACCTATATCCTTCACACACTGCTGCGGACATTAGCGGCAGATACTGAGATCACCTTTCTGGATCAGCTACTAGTTTAAGTAGGCACTACCAGAATGAGAACCCTGGTCAGATTTCACACAGAGCTCCAGGAGAGCTGCTGGTGACCTATTTTGAAGGTGTGACAAGGCAAAGGCATACAATTAAAGATAGTGCTGAAGGCCAAGAAAGGGGTTATATAATGCTGTCAAGGGCACAGCCAGTAAAGGGGGCATGAATCAGGTGTACAGAGCTTCACAAGCCTTGTGTTCACTTTGATTCCCTAACTCAAAAATCTTAAGCCACATTAAACCACTTGTTATTCCCTCTGAGACAGGATAGAAAGATAGGAAAAGGTTAACAGGAAGTAGGGAAGGAGGAGGGCTCACCTTCACCTGCTTCAGTCTGACTGGAGACTGCCCTACTCAGAAGCTGAATACAGACACTGATTCCTTTCCTAGGAGACGCCAAACAAGACATAAGATGTCTAATAAACCCTGCTCAGGATAAAAGTATAGGTCTTAATTTCTCTGAATGACCTATGTATAGCAAAATCACTTTGTTTTTTAAAAATAATTTTGTTCATGTTTTTACCTTCATTACATTTCTTCTTCATATGCAAGCCTGCTCAATACTATCATAAATCACCATGTAATTTTATTTATAAAAAATTCCTGTGATAAGGAAAGAGTAGGTCAACACATTCTTCTCTCTTTCCTCAAACTTAGTTATATATTAATCCTTTAAACATTATGAGACTCCCAGAGCCCCAAAGTTACTGATATAGTTGCTGCTGAAGCATTTAGGTGTGTTCCTTTCTTTCCTAACATCCCCTACTTGCCTGTGTTCAAGAGTACCTGCCTTTTCCTCATCAATAAATTCACCATTTGCATTCAGAGTCTGCCTGAAGTTCTTTTCTGTGGCGGTAGCATTCAGACAAGTAACGTGGCTGCACTTGAGAAGTGGCCCTGAGGATCCCTCAGCACTGTTAGACTTTGGCCCCTTATTGCCTGTAACACCTATGCCTGGTGATTATGTATCTTAACATTGTCTATGCTCTTGCAATCATTTCGTCTTGATGTGTTGACCTCTTACAGTCTTAGCCCCCAATCCATAAGGCTTCGGATTTTTCTGGATCAACTATTCTGTCTTCCACGTGCCTTTAAAATATCACTCAAACCCAAATCGCACCCCAAGACTATTCCATCAGCACTTTCAATTCCACATAGTTCACTTAGAGTAGAAACCTGGAAGCCAGAAACTCTGCTCCTCCAGCCTCTCTGCCAAAAAGCAAACCCACAAACTGCTTCTGTCTTCACACTGATTGCTTTGACAATAAAATCTCCTGAAGGTACATCTCATAGGCAGAACTCAAGTCATATTGCTATTCCCGAGTGACATGATAAACGGAGTGCACTTGTCTCCTTATTGAACAGGCAGGACTCGAGGCATCAATTTCTCTCATAGGTACTGGGTGCCTTTCTCTCACCGGGTGTAAGGGTGACATTGTCAGGTGGGGGTGAGGGTGCACACCTTTAATCCTAACACCCTGGAGCCAGAGGCAGGCAGATCTCTTTGAGTTTAAGGCCAAGCCTGGTCTACCTAGAGTTCCAGGACAGCCCAGGCTCTCTAGAGAGACTCTTTTTTGTTTGTTTGTATCATTATCTAAACCCCGTGTGGTACTTGCTGACTCACTATTGTGCAGTGAGGCTCGGGGAGGACAAGGCCGCCTGGAAGTCCAGAACTTTCTTTCCGTATGGGGGAAAACATAGCTTCTTTGTTTTTATGTGTGCACATACCAGTGTCATGGAATGTGCATGCAGGCCAGAAGACACTTTGCAGGAACTGGTTCTTCCTTCCACCATGAGTATCTACATGTCTCTTTACTGTCTGGGTTTCCAGCGTTGGAATTATTATCCAAAATATCTCATTGTGGGCTCTAAGCAAAAGCCACAGGTGCTTGTGCCCCTCAGAGAAGGCCATGGTTGAAATATGCAAGAAGACCATGATATATAAGACCGGTCCAGGTCATCTAGAAACAGGTCCCCTCTGGAGAAATGGCTGTCTCTTACTAGTGAAATGTAGACTTCGTGTAAACCATGGAGAGCATCATTAAAGTCAGATATATTCCTCTCCACTAAAATACCAGTCATCGGCTATTTTGGTACTACCATCCCAAGTGAAGTCACTGCTAGCCCAGCCTGTAGGCATCACCACTATTCACATCTCCAGGGGCCATCATTGGAGTCCCAAGTGTGCACACTGATAAAGACTGGAGACAGTGGATACCAGGAAGCCAGCCTGATGAACACACAGCAATTTCCCCTTCTTTGGGCCAATCATTAACAGCCCTGCCACTCTTTACATCACAGAGGAAACTGCACTTTTGTCTCCATGCTAACAATCTTGCCAGCATTTGTCTATGAGTGAAAATTCTTTATTAGTGCCCTATTCTATCTTCAGTGGGTATAAGTAAGCCCTTGCTTTGTAGAGAACGAGTACACTACTTCACTTGCTGAGAAAGTCGGGTCCTTCTTGGCTGATCCCTGTGCATTTACAGCTGCTGCTCAGATAGCCATGGCTCTGATGTCTAGAATCCTTTTATTTCTTCTTTATTGTTTTTATATCCTTTTTTTGTATGTCTGACTTCTCTTCCGTAAGTTGGCTAGTTCTTATCACATGCTTAAGTGTACCGGTCCTATCTACCTCCTCGTTAAATGTGGTGGTACTTAGAAGGGACCTAGAGAATATGCAGAGCCCATGAGACTTATCCAGAACTTTCTGTCAACCACTCCTTCCCCCACACCATATTCTGTCCTCTGGGTAATTTTCCATAATCTTTCCAGTGAAGTTGTGACCATAATTTGAATTTTAGAAACATTTTCTGAGAACTTACAAATGATATATGCACATCAGGGTGCTTATCTGTGCATGAATTGCTGTCTTCTCTTTTAAGAGTCAAGTAACCTGGGTCTTTTTAAATTTTTTATTTTGTTTATGTATGAGTGTCGTGAGGTCTAGTTTTTATGTCATCCTGACACAAGTTAGGGTCGTCTGGGAAGAAGGCAACTTCACTAAGGAAAGTCTCCATAGGCTAGGCCAGTGTGATTAACCACCAAGATATCTCTCCAACCTCTCCTGGGGTATTAACTCAGGGGTCTTGGGAAACTTGTTGTTTTGATGAAAAGTGGCTTGTTCTTATATGTGAAGCCAGCCTTTCCTAGTAACCTTTCAAAAAGAAAACACAAAAAGACCCATGTTAAGAGAGGCATTTGAAGTGCAGGGACTGTGGGTTGAGCTTGCACAGGAGTCCGGAGGCTTGGGGCCCTCCCCTCCCTGAGGACCACTGGGTGTCAGTTTACTCATTGGCTTGTTTTACAGCATGAGTTCCCCTTGTTCCTCAGGACCATACCTTCAGTTTTACCTCACTCTTTGTCCCCTGGGCTCCTGACAGAACCCCCCTCTATTCCTCTGCTCTTTTCACCCGTCTACTGTCTTCTACCCTTCCTCCCGTCCCCACAGCAGACTTGCTCAGGTTTCCTCAGAATCAAAACTGAGACCTTGCTCTCCATCCTGTGCGCTCCCTGAAGGAAGCCCTTTAGAAACAGGCCTTCACCCCTGCAGTCCACACTTCCTACATTCTGAGTCATTAGCCAGACCTACGTCCTTCACCTGAGTCTGAGACTCTCCAGTCTCCTTCATCCCTGTCAGCAATGATGCTTCAGTTTCCTTCCTCCTCTAAACAGTCTCTTCCTATTCTAAGTTCTTGTGATTCACCTCTGTTCTGCTCAAGAGTTTCTTACTGTTCTATGTTGTGATGTGACCTATTGTTGATGACATCTGATGTGGCCGCAGGAGGCACAGCATAGCTAGAGAAAACCAAGTTTATGGTCATCGTAGGTGCTAGTGACCCCACCAAGGACCAGGAGACAGATATGGTAATTGTGCATATCAAAGATGGGCTTCTGACTGAACCCTTTAAGCTATTCCTGAGTGGGAAAGACCCTTGGTCTCACCCAAGTCGGAAAAGTTTATTTATTTGTTTCTTCTTTTTAAAAAAATGTGATACTTGGGCTGGGGGTGTAACTTGGTTAGTATAAGTGATTTCAGGTGAGGTCTATGAGCTCTTGGGTTCAATACCCGGTACAGCATGAAACCAGGCATTGTAGTACATACCTGTAATCACATCCAACCTCAAAGAAACAGCCACACAACAGTCGGAAATGCTGGTGTCTCCATGACCCTACACCCTCCATGTGTTGTTTATGCAATCTGTCTCTAAGTGGCTTCGGCTTCCACATCTGTGGTGATGACTCAGTGATGGATATCTTCAGTCATTCATCACATCTCAGCTCCAGACTCATAAATACTCTGGCCTACTAGAAATTTCCATCTGGATCTCCAGCAGGCATCTGCAAGATATGTCTAAATGAGCGATCATCTTTCCTCTGGAACCTGTTTATCTGCTTCTATTACACTCTATAAAGAATTCTTCCTCTAGTTACCAATGCCAGAAGCCTGGTAGGCTTCCTGATTTCTCTTTTCCTCATCACACTCAGTTCCTTCCCAAGTGCTGCGGGCTTCAGCCCCTGGGCGTCTGTTCTGTGGTCAATTCCTCTCTGTGTTACTCTTAATTCTGGTCTTCACCATTCTCATACAGAACATGATAGCATTTAACGGATCCCTGATTCCTACCAGATCAGCCTCTACACTATACAAATGGTCTTATGGTCTTACTTGTATGAAATATACAGGTTTGGTAAAAATAGAGCTATGTCTGTATATCTACCGGCCGGCTCAGAATAGTTTTTCCTAAAACAAATAGTTGATTACATCTACCTCTTGATCTAACCTTTTAGTGACTCCTGACCTCACCCCAGGATCAGAAATCAAACCCACAGCTTCACATACGTTAGAATTGTACTCTACCAACTGAGCTTCACCTCTAGCCCCTTTAATGACAGATAATTGCTTCTAGGATACAGTTCAAACTCCTTAAAGTATAATGCACAAGTGCTAAGATTTGGCTAGTACCGGGGCTCAGTTCAGTGGTGGAACACTAGCCTAGTGTGCACTAAGTCCTGGGAGGGGATGTTCAGCCCGAGGCACTGCAAATAAAGAAATTAACCCTGTCCTGTCCTTTCAATCTCCTCCCTACCACTCTCCCTAAAAGAACTCAATGCACATCCTAGAGACTGTGTAAGGTCCCTGGCAGACTGCTTGTGGTGCTTCCTTCTGTATGCTCCCTCGCTCTTCCTGTGAACCTTAGACTCATCATTCTTAGGTCTTCTGTAAAACCCTCACCTGTTCCCCACCTCCAAGTAAAAGCGATTGTTTCCTCTTTTGTGTCTTTCACATATAGGGTTAGAACTTTTGTCACAATTACTTGGGATTCATTTACATCCACCTGCACTATAATCTCTTTGAGCAGAACCTCTGTCTTTCACATCTTTAGCAATTAGCATAGAGCCTGGCAACCTGAGGCCAAGTCCTCAGACAGTTAATGCGAGTCAGTCTGGCCCCTGATTACTTCTCCAGTTTTGTATTTGATAAATCTTTTTCTACTTATTTCCTCCTACAGTAACCACCCAGCCATATATCTAAAACTTATCTTGTATGAGTCCATTCCATTGTACTTCATTTGAATCTGGTTTTGAGGTAGGCGTTAGAGGGGAAACGAAAAAAGGGGATTCCTCCACCCTCCTGGGTCTGATCTCTAACTCCCACTGACTGACACCCTGGAATTTCTACATTGCTAACCAGACCTGCTAAAGCTCCACACTCTTTCTGAGAAACTCCACCATGAGGTTAAGAGAGCAGAAGAGCCATGGAGTCTAGCCCTCCAGTCACCCACATGTAGGACTTCTTCTCACTGGTGTTTTCCCAGTATACCCCCTTCTCTCCAGGAAGGGCATCACCATGTGTAAGGCTCCTCTTTAAGTACATATTTCTGTGAATTCAAACATATGAGTTGTAGCACATGCTTCCCTCAATATCTGAACTTGGGACTAAGCTCCAAAGCTCCCGGTCACAGGTATGGCCACTGCTGGGGCACAGGGGCACCCTCCGGACGCTCACACTTGAGTCTCCTTGTCCTGCTCTTCTCTTCAGTTAATATAGTCCCCAGCTTTCCCCCATGTCCTGTCCTGAAATTCTTTCCTGTGTTTCCAGCCAAGATTCTGCTGCACGGAGCTGGAGGCTTCTGGGGTTTTGAGGGGTCTCAGGCTTCAGTGCCAACAACATCCAATTCCATTTCCAGTTGCCAGTGACATTTTTTCTAGTATCTCCCCTGCTAGAACCTAAGTGCCAGAAGTTTAGGGACCATGTGTGGCAGATGTCCTGCATCCGGCACCTAGTTCTGGGGTTGCCACACTGAAGAGTAAGTAATGTTTGTGAGCATATGAATGAAAGGTTTACACTTGCTGATTTCCCAGGTCTCTTCCAAATCCCAAACTGTATTATTTATGATTCCAAAAACTGTGACATAATCTAAAAGTTCTCCCTTAGCAGATGGTCTGCACAGTTGAAACACCAAATCAAAGGGTTGGCAGATATCAAAGTAAACATTTAAGAGGGTGAGTCAGAGTGAAGGTGAAGCCCCCACCAGGCTTGGGAACAGAAGCAAAGCGAGGATCAGAGTATCACAGGAGCATCTTTGCCCTGATGGTGGGTCCCATATGTTCCCTCTGAAATTCCATGTGCTGCAAGAGCTTCTTAGGTAGTTTTTTAACGATCTTCCTGTGACTAAACCCCACTGGCAAGAAATGAGCTGTAAGCACGTTTCTCTGCAGAAAAAAAGAGGGGGCTTTTCATGTTTCACTCCAATTTGCTCACTTTTGTAAACTAAACACAAAATTATGTCATTCATTTAAAATTTTATTTTTATTCTGATGGAACTCTAGGGAAAAGCCTCCAATATAAATAGCCCTTGCTGCCTTGGAACTCACTCTGTAGACCAGGCTGGCCTTGAACTCAGAGATCTGCTTGCCTCTGACTCCTAAGTGCTAGGATTAAAAGCATGCACCACCACCTGGCAATTTTAATAGTCTTAATATTGAGACCTTACCTAGGTTTAATTCCACAAACATTGTTGATACCATTTTATTTCTAGACCTAGCATCTTGGGGCATGCAGAGAAAGCAAAAAAAAAAAAAAGAAAAAATATAATAAAACCTTAAGATTAAGTGAAGAATCACCCATAGGATAGTTATGATGTAATATCTGTATGTCTGCGTTATTATGAAATAGCTCATGGCAACTTAAAAGGGCTCAAAAAAAGGTATTTCCTACCAGATCCAGGAGTATAGAGGGTCTTCTTTCAGGATGAAGAAGAAACAGCCAAGCAAAGGGTTGGTTGGTGAATGGAACAAGCTTATAGACTCAACACAACACACACATGCACACAGACACACCCATACCCTCACAGATACCCCACCCACATACATGTGCATACACAATCACACACACACACACTCACACCCACACAGACCCCCACACACACTCGAGCGTGCACACACACTGCTAGAGATGGATTGCTGCAGGTGAAGACTGGCCAATCTACTGACTATGGTTTAGAGAAGGGCTCTGGCTGCTACTCTGTCACTTTATAAGCCCCTTCACAGAGCTTCTGATTAGACCTTTCTCCTGTGTTCCACCTTGAGCCCCTGTGAGATCCTCCCTGTCATATTTGGAATATGAACTATGATCTAGGCTCGCTTGGAGACATACACTTCTCAGATTTCACTGTGTTCCATTTGACATTGTTGATCATGGATTCTACACACACCCCTATGATGCAGAGTCCATGCTCTGTGGAGACCTTTGAAGTCTAGACAGGAAGTGAATTTGACTCCAAGCAGACAACCTGACCAACTTTGACAAACAGATTTTTCTGAGGCTTGGTTTTCTACATTTGGAAAGGAGATTTTCTGTGGTCTAAATTATAAAAATGAACAAATGTTGATGGGTAATTTGCCTAAGGTCATATAAGCCAACAGGAAAAATGGGATTTGAGCATGTCCATCTCTCTAAGGCTGTGTCCTGCATAGGAAGATCCTGAGGAGTGTACAGAATATGCTGGAGCTGAAGTTCTGGGAACTGAGAGCTGTATAGCAGGCTGGTTCAGGTTGTTCTGTGGTAAGAGATTAGAATGCAGATGTCCTGTGGCAGGGTGAAGCAGTACAATGTTTGCATTCATTTTAGGTTCCCTGAGCCAGAATTTGGCATCCATCTGGAGTCCAAGTGACATGTTCACAGTTCCTTCTGTTTCCTCCCTGAAGCAAGAGAAAAGCAAGTGAGACAAGAAGGCCTCCTGTTGTGTACCTCTTTCCTACCTTGTGACTGTTTACCCAAAGACTGATGTGTCTGTGTCATGACTGCTCACACAGAGTGAGATGTCTTCTTTTCTTTGTGCCCCAGAACAATTTGTACCATCCTTTAAACCAGCCTCAGGAAGACACCTCACCTGGGCTAACACCTATACCAGAGGCTCTGAGCTCTGCTGCAGCAGCACCAGTGCAGTATCCATTTCCCTGAACTGGCGATCTAAGGGTTTCTCCCCTATGTCCACCTGAGTGCTTTCTGTGAGCAGCCTGCCCAAACCTTCCTAAGGTGTGCAGGCACAAAACCGTAAGAACTGAGGAATGTACCTTCTACATCTATGGCTAGGGAGCACTGCACCCTGAGGTAGATGTACGGAAGTTCTTGGATAGTATCCTAGAGAGCTCCAACTCTCAGTCTGACACAGTCTAGAGTCTAAGAGAGAAACCACAATTGAGGAACACTGTGGGAATGTATGTGAAGAATTCCTTTGATTATTATTAATTGGTTCAGGAGGGCCCAGACAACTGTGGGTGGCACCATTTTTGGACAAATGGTCTGGGATGTATATAAAAAAAAAAAAAACAAAAAAACAAAAAAAAAAAAACTAGCTAAGTGTGAGCCAGAGGAATTCCCCCCCCCCCCCCCCCCCCCCCCGCAAAGTTTCTGGTCCAGGTTCCTCCTGCCTTATGTTCCTGCCCTGACTCCTTTCAATGATAGATGATGATCCGTAAGATGAAGTAAGCCCTTCTTCTCTCAAGCTGCTTTTGGTTGTTCTGTTTGTTACAGCAACAGGAAAGAAACTAGCTAAGACCCAGATTTTGTTCACAGAAGAAACCCAGAGAGACAGAAAGAGACTCATGGTTGACGGGTAAGATTGAGGAAGGGACCGACGACAATGGAGCGATGGAAATGTTCTAAAACACACCACACCAGCCCTACAGTTCACTACAACTCACTAACCTGCATGCAGTGAGCAAATTCTCTGGCCTGTAAGTAACGCCTCAGAGAGAGAAGAGAAAGAAAAGGAAGAGAAAGGACAGGACAGGAAAGGAGCTCTGGACTATGAGCCAAACCATGGGCTTGAACCAGGAGGTGAAGCCCCAGGATGATGGCCTCAGGACACAGACAGAAGTCTGGAGTTCATTCTGAAACCCAGGATACAGACATCTAACTCAAAGTTCACTCGGTTCCCAGGGTATACTTTGGAAAGATCAACAGTGGCTGTGACAGAAATGGGTAGTTCCCGTACCCAGTTTCTTCCTCCATGAGAAAGTTCTGAGGCACCGGTCCAGCCCTGGGCTGGTAGAAGACCTGTTGTTTCTTGCTTCCAAGAATCCTCTAAAATCTACTTGATTTTTAAAATTATTTCACAGTCAGTGTTATAATGGCAGACTGAAGCTAGCTGGCCAATCGGGCTATATATGTCTATCCTCCTGCCTCAGTGCTGACCACCAAACTTTATTTAAAAATGATGTCAATTCTGTATTTTGGGTTTCTTTTTCTTTCAGAAGTATGAGGCTGAATGAATGACAGAAATGGAACCTATGTTAATAACTATGTTCCATAGCTGCTCCTCACTTACGGCCCCAAGCACAAACAAAACCTATGGTAAGAAGAATGGTACGCCCAGGCAGTCATAAATGTTTCTGTCTTTAATTGCAGTTTCTCTTTTGGGGCAGCACAGATCACATACCAAAATGAGAAAGGAAAGACTAGGAGGCAACAATTGTGCAGCCACAACTGTCTGGTCTTCTTAAATTGAGGAAAATCTCTATAAATCTATATACTACAAGGAACTGGGAGGTGGTAGACACATTTACTTTATTTTCTAAACATTTCTATTGTTGCTGGTTTTAAATTCCTTTTTATTTAAATAAAATATTTTGTAATTTCCTCACCATCCTGTCTTCCCTATAACCTCTCCTGTGTATCTCCCAACTCCCTTTCAAGTTTATGACCTATGATTATTTAATTATTATTGTTATATATATATGTGTGTGCACAAATAAATATATAAAACTAACCTGGAAAAAAAAGTCAGAAGGGGTCTCTGCTACCTGCACTTACTGAACACTTCTCAGTCCTTCTTTCTCTCTTTACCTTCTCTTTAATTCTTGAGAGAAGAGACAGAAGTTACTGATATGTGGGAAATAAAATAGTCCCAATACCCTGTGGGAGCTTAGGGATCCAGGAGGTACACATGGTTTTTTTTATATTCTCTACCCCCACCCACAGGGGAGCATGACCCAGGCTGCAGGTGTGAGCTGAGAATTTCTAGAAACCCAGCGTTGCTCAGCTCCAAGAACTGACTTTTGTTAGCCAAACTCACTATTCTCTTAGTAAACCAGATATCAGTTTATTAATTTAAAATGAGAGACGTAACTCCCTAGTGAGTGACCTACTTCTCACCAGGGTGTACCTTTTCTCCCATCTGGGTATCCTGAGCTAATGGAGCCCAGAGACTAGCTTTCCAACAGGCTCTGGTAAACAGTCAGTGCTCAATAAATATTTGCCAACTGGACTTTAATATTTCCAGGGTTAAGACTTTTTATCTAAATCATTTTTGACTGGACAGGAAGGAGCTGGGGGGGCATTTTAATACAGCACTGCAAGCAAGGCTGCGAGGCAAGCCTGGGGATAAGGACTGTTGTTGGAGTTCCTTTGCTTAACCGCCTTCTTCCTCAGAAAGGGTATTACTCAGCTTGGAGAAGTCACCTGGCAAAGTGTCACTGTGGTTCATTGTTCTCTTTACTTTTGAAATGTAAGCTATAAAGGGTTGTACTGGGCTTTGGGTAATAATAGCACACACAACTACAGACTGGCCAGTGCCTGTCCCTGAAATAGATTCTCCAGGAGAAAGGACAACCGTGCTGTCCTTCACTAAGTAGTATGAAAAACAGGGTTAGAAATTGAAGACAAAAAAGGAAGTATGACTCAGTAGCATCCAATTTAGCCGTGAGGATAGTATGAAGCATGCTATTAGGTCCATTTTTGTGAAAATTACATTGTTTGTACAGGAAGCGTGCTGTCTGTTTGCAGAGCCCTGGCGATGAGATCTTGGCTGATAAGGAACCTCTTCTTAGGCTCTGAAACACAGGCCTCTCCTTGGACCTTCTGAAGACATTTGCAGAATTGAATATCCTTCTGTCCTTCCTGTTCTGAGATTGAATTGCTGGGTTCTCTTGGCCTCCATGATACTATGCTGTCTTTTCCAAGGTCAGGGTGCTTAGGATGCTACCCTGGGTCTCTTCTCAGCCCACATGCTCACCTATGAGCCCACACCTCCACTTACAGCTTCAGCCCGCATCTGTACTGTAGAGGCTGTGAGGCTCAGCGTGTGTACCCCACTGACAGCCTCCTTCACTCTCTTCAGACACCTTAGGTCCCACCTCATCTAGCTCCACATTCAGTTCAACAAACACCTATTTCACAGGCTTGGCAGGGTCTTCTTGGGTTGGAGGATAGAGTTTCTATTCTGGCCAGATGTAATGGCTCCTGCCATTTGGAAGACCGAAGCAGGAAGATTGCCATGAGTTTGAGGTCAATCCAAACTCCAAAGTGAGTTCCAGGCTAACCTACAGAGTGAGACTCTGTCTCAAAACAAAACAAAATCCTGTCCTCCACTTGCTAGGATCCAGAAGCCTTAGCTGGGGCCACGGTTATTTCTCCTTCTGTACTCTCTAAGCTTGATATTACTATGGCTTCATTTTCAGATAAGCATGTCAGGTCCCATGCTTCACCTGCCCTTCATCCCATGCACTAAGATGTTTCTTCAGTTCCTTAAAATAGGCATTTACCATAATTCAGCATCTGGTCCCTACTTTGAACCAGGATGGGGGAGATCCTGTAGGATGTCACTCTCTGTCTATGAATAACAAAATAAGCAGCTCTTTAAAATGCTTACAACCATTTATAGATTTCCGCCCAGCCCCCACTTCTCAATTTACAAAGTAAGAGAGTTTTCTGTAATCTTGAAAAAAGTGAGAGAAGAAGCCAGTGAGTGATACAGTTAGTCTCAAGGTGAAGTAGAGTAATATTTCTAGATCCAGTGCTAGAGATTGAGCCAAGGTCTTAGATGTGCCAAAAGAGTTGCACCCAGATCAAGCCGGTCATTCTACATACCACTTTCCCATTCATGGTCTGGCTATGGAGGTCTCCCCGATTAAGGTCAACTTTGAAGCTAAAGCATCTCAATAGTTATTTTCTCAAAAGAAATACCCCCCCACCCCCAGAAAAGGCATTTTACTGTGTTTCTTTCTGTAGGCCCAGAGTTCTAAACTCACTGTAGAGCACAGGGTGAAATAATGTAACACCATACTGTTGTGTGAAGGAAAAGCTCAGAGGCTGAAGAGATGGCTCCACAAATAAGATCACTTACTGCTCTTGCAGGGAATTGAGTTTTGTTCCCAGCACCCATGTTAGGTGGCCTTTAACCCCAGATCCTGGGGATCTGACACCCTCTTCTGGCCTCCGAGGGCACCTACCCATGTGCCATGTAATTCACAGACACATTTTAAAAAAAAAACAAAAAAAACAAAAAAAACCAAAAAAACTACTTTTAAAAAAAAGTTCTTTTGTTGTTATAGAACCATCTCCAAGATATAAATAAAAAACAAGCAATTGCCAAGCAGCGCATAAAATCCTGACCACTAGACTGCATGCTTTAAAGTACAGAATTTGGGCTGGCAAGATGGCATCCCCAAGTTGATTACCTGAATTTATCCCCTGGACCAATTTCCTCATGATGATTTCTGGTCTCTACATACAAAATCAGGCACGTGCCCCCCCCCCCAAAATAAATGCACAATAAATAGTTTTTTAAGTATATGTTATGTGAATTTTATAATAATTTTGCTTATGTGACCATAATATAAATGAGTGGATGAAAGACTAAAATGCACATCATATTTACAGATGTATATGAGGTGACTTGTCCACTCAGTGAGAGTTCTCTATTTTTCAAGTTTCGAATGGGAAACTCCATAAAGAACTAGGACAATAAACTGTGTCATGTTTACCCAAAGTGGCAACAATCAGCCCCTCATAGCCTCTCTAACTTCATTTCTAGATAACCCACTCCTCTTCCACACCTGTTGGATGTCCTTGAAACAAACGGTAGACACTCAGTGCTTGCTCATGGAAACAGGTCGTTTTGCACGTATCTATTATACATTGTCATTCCTAAACGTTGAGTCATTCTTTAAAAATCATTAAGGCATGGCATTAAAATTTCCAAGACTACATCACAGACATCCCTTTTAGACTGCTTTGTGATTTGTAAAGAAACCCAAGTACAGACCACTAAATTCTTTGTTAGCCATTGTGGGAGCTTGAGTAAGTCAAGTCTCTCATCTGAAGACGACTGTAGGATGGGGCAAGGGTTGTAAAATTTTCTTTCTACTCAGGCTTTTCCCGGCATTCATGAGCAAATCCTTTGCCAGCAGTGGCCCTCAGGGCTGCATGATAGCAGACGCCAATCGTGAAATGTCAGGAAGACCACTGAGATTCAAAAGGGAAGTTTCAGTCCATTCTGGGGTTCTGCAGGAAGAATTTGTCTCTTGTCTCCTGGAGACTGTAGTCAACTTCTCTTTGCATGTTGTCCAGAATAGCACCACTGGTTGTCAACTTCCTAAGACTGTCAAGGAGCAATGGGCTTCACTTGGACACCACAGGCGACAAACGATGCTGTCAAAAGAAATTGTGGAATTCAAGGCATTTTCTTCCTCTTTCTTCTCCCGAGCCTGCCTCGTGTGTGTGTGTGTGTGTGTGTGTGTGTGTGTGTGTGTGTGTGTGTGTGTGTGTGTGTGTGTGTTTAGAAAGCAATTACGGACCCACATAAACCTCTATTTTCCTATTTTCCACCCAGTGTTGCATCTGGAGCCTCTATCCTAGTGCATGCTAGCCAGGCACTCTATGGCTGTGTGTCTATATAACTTGTTCTAAGTTGACTTGATTCTTTCAATTTTTCATTATACTTTATCAAACTTCTTCATTGTGGGCCTGCTCTCCTGGCCTGTACCAGATGCTGTGTCCCCAGGTGCTCAGAATATAATGGCCCTCTTCAGTGTATTCTTACCGTTTTATTTATACTTTGTTCACCGTGCCCACCACTGGCTTATCTATTGGGAGAGCAAGCCCGGAACTGGGATAGACTCACTTCCCATGAGGAGACAGCGCCACTATGGTCACAGTAACTCAGTCTTACTAATCTTCCCCACAGCCTTTAACAGATGTCTAGAGCGAATAAGTAGGAGATCCCAGATAAAAATCCAACCATCTTGTGCACTTAGTGATCCCCCTCTACCACTTAACCCAGAAAGTCTATGGTTGAGGAAAGTAGCTCCTGTGAGGGAACAAGGGCATGGGAGGTGGTAACTGCTTGTTTCTCAGAGACAGTATTCTTATTTCAGCACTTTCTCAAGTGTCTTCTCGGGGAAGTTACTGAAGGCTTCATCGCTAATAAATTTACTTAATTTAGGAAATGTACATTGTGTTCATTTTGAGGGGTTTCTAGAATCACACTGATACCTTGTATCAGAAGGAAACAAAGTAGCATTTAAGCTCCAGCAATTATTGTCAGTATCCAATTCTGTAAACACTACACCAGAGTCTGGAGAGATAAGCTTCCCAACTTATTTCCACTAAACGATCCAACTGGATCCAGAGGTAGAATATAATGTCACCAGCTATCTGTAGCTATTCTCTAATTAATACCTGGCCAAAGAGTGCATGGCTTTTTTTGTTCTAAATCAGGACTACATCTCGTCACCATTCCTCCACTGCCGGAACCCAGACAGGGATGGGCGGCCAGACCGTGGGATCATCCAAGGCCCTGGCAGTAGGGATGAAGTAAGAGGCTATGGCATCCAGGTATAATGTGGAAGAAGGACCGGAAGACACACAGGAACCCTGGGCCCCAAGGACCTGGAAAGGTTTGTGGCTATAGCACAGTGATCCTTGAGCCCCAGGCAGCTTACTCAGCCCCATTACTCAGATAATGGAACACTTCCTTTCAGTCTTTCCTCTCCTCGCTTTTCCTAAGAATCACTCCGGGCCACTGCAGAACTTGCAGTTTCTCATGGTCTACCCCAGTAGTACTGAATGAATCGGCAAGATTAATCCATGCCTAAATGAGTCAGGTGATGAGGCAAGTTGGGGAAACACTGCCCTGGTTGTTCAGGAATCTTAGTCAGCATCATGGGGTTCAGCCCATTCTATGTCCTAATTAATTTTGTAACCCGGCTTGGGATGCAGAAAACAAATAAAAGGTCTCCTCCTCGTCTTCTTAGGGTTGGGGGATGGGGGGAGGGAGACTCAGACCCTGTGGCCATGATCAGGGCTCAGTGTGATTTAGATCCAGCTAGAGTAAGCTCATAAAGATTTCCTTCCTTCTCTGTAGACCCAACTTTCTCATTGTGTTAGTATGAAATTTTAGAAGTGGAGCTTGAAGAGCCGATATTTCTGCGATTTCAGCTTCTTTTGAGTTAAACTCCTCTACTCTGACGAGCAGGAGTTACTTTGTTTATTTTGAGATGGACTTTTGCTGTGTTTCCCAGGCTGCTGTGGTATCAACAGTCTGTGGTGATATATTACATATCTTAAAAAGAAATAGTCGGGAATATCAGCGGACATAGCCAGCTTTCCAGCCTTGTTTGTTTGTTGTTGTTTTCCCAAGACAGGGTTTCTTTGAGTAATAGTCCAGGCTGTCCTAGAACTTGCTTTGTAGACCAGGCTAGCCTCAAACTCACAGAGATCTTCCTGACTCTGCCACCCAAGTGCTGGAATTAACGGCATGTGCTACCACTGCCGGGCTGTTAGGCCTTGAATTTACAGAGATCCAGATGATCCCAGTGATGGGGTTAAAGGCGTGGACCACTCCCTGACCTTCATGGCTTGGCTCTGTCCTCTGATTATTTCAGACAAATTTTATTAAATATATAATTATATAGAAATATAACCACAGCAATCTTTCTGCTTCAGGCTTCTGAGTAGTTGGGATTACAGATGTGCCCCCATGATGTCAGCTTCAGTTAAGATTATTGTAAGACTTTGCTGTGGTTTAGATAAAGCTAGACTTCATGCCCCAAAGGTCATGTGTTAGATGCCTGGGGAATGTGGCGGCACTGAGATGTGGTGGAACTTGTCAGAGAGGGAGCCTAGTAGGAGGTAATTAGGTCATGGGCGCTACCTCAATGAGTTAGTTCTTCCGAGGCACATGGTTATGAATAGAAGCCACATGACTATCGTGTAATACATGAAAAATAAGGGGAGAGAGCAAGGGAAGCAAAGGAAGGGAGAGAGGGATAGAGGGAGAGACAGGGACAGAGACAGGGAGAGCTGATCTCTTGGCCTCTTAGGCCTTTCAGCCTCTTTTCAACATCTCCACAGAGCAGCCTAGGAACTCTTGCCATGCTCTTATACCTTTTCCATTTGCTTTTAAAGATTTATTATTTTTATTTATTTATTTATTTTTTGAGACTGGGTTTCACTATATAGACCAGGCACTGGCCTTCTGAATTCAGTCAGTCTTCCAACTCTCAAGTTCTGGAATTATAGGCGTGAACCACCATGCCTGGTCAACCTTTAATACTCTAAGCTAAAAAGTCACACGCACACACACACACACACACACACACAAACACACACACACACACACACACACACACACACACACACACACACACGCATGCGCATATGCCCGCACAGGCACACACACAGATAGCCTCTCAAGTTTGGGGTACTTTGTTATAGCAACAGAAGATGACCTTTAAAAAGCACATGCTACATGCAGAATTAATAATAAAAATTATGTTACTATGCCCCTACTTTCTGAAGACTAGCAAACTTATTTTGGCAGAGTGTAGTGGCTTATACCTTTAATCCAAGCACTCCGGAGGCAGAGGCAGGTGGATCTTTATGAGTTCAAGGCCAACTTGGTTTACAAAGGGAATTCCAGGTCAACCAGAGCAGCAAAAGAAAACAAACCTTATTTTGATTTGAGAATCATGAAAAAGGCCCAGAGGATAGACAATACTGTGATTATATAATACTGTGGATACACTCAATGTCTCGTAACTTATTAACCTGGTAAATCTTATACATTTTGCCCCAATTGGGAAAAAAAAAAAAAAACCAACTTGTTCAGAAGACAAAGTGATAAACCTGTTAATGCAATGAACACATGATTTAAGGGGATCTTTGAGTAAAGTAGACCAGACCCCCAGCTTTGTGATGGTTTGAAGGAATTAAAGAGTCAGTTAACTAAAGAGGTACAAGAAAGGAGAGATATCACGTGCAAAGAGAACAGGACATCAAATAGAAGAGGACAAAATGTATTAAAAGGATGAGTCTGTTCAAGAGGCGACCCTCACATTAGGGCCTAATCTAGGGGTGGGATGGATCTGGCAGTTGCATACGGGGAGAAGAAACTGCGTGTAGCCGGCATGACTGAGGAAGGGTCAGCTAGTCTTAGAGTGACTAGAGCGCTATTGTCTTGACTCAGTTCTGTGGTGTCATCCTTGAAGGGCCTGAGAGACGACAGACACAGACCCGGCTGTGGGAGAGGTGTGCAGAACGATCATCTCCTTACTGTCCTTATTCCTCAGCCGGTGGCCACATCATATTTCTCTGCCTTGCACAGGAGATAGGAAAAAAAAGACATGTGTGCTTTAAAAAAGAAGCTAAGGATTTGGGGGGACCCAGCATAGGCAAGAGCTTTGTGTGACGGTCAGAAAACTCACCACTGAGCTGTAATGTGAAATAGGTGTTTTTCAGAAAAGATGCTATCTACTGTGAGGACCTACATTTGCATAGGACTGTTTGGAAGGGGTGAATTGGAGGCAGGTTCTGGGAACCAGAAACACAGAGGTCTCCCAGATGGGGCTGGGAAGAGTGTGGGGGTGGTGTTGCATGCCTGATAAACTAACCAAGCCAGCCAAACCATCTGTGGTCAATCTGGCACTTAGTAGGCGGTCAGTAAATATTGGCTACATTGAAATGGATGTTAAGCCTACATGGGTTTTGTTTTGTATTATTTGTTTGTTTTGTATGTTTTTACGTTACTGACAAAGGATCTTTTCATATTTTAACAGCTGATATTTGATGAAGATTAATTGGGGTGAAGGGGGGTTGATCTACACCTGGAATAAGGTGGTCCCCTGGGTACTAAGACCATGATTTCATCCCCAGACTGCCCTCTCTGGTAATCCCACCCATGTCTTCCTTCTCTCTGCTTATGTTCACTTAATACTCAGATGCTACCTTGTGGATGGCTCTTGTCTCTCTTCTAAACAGTTTACATATGATGTCTTACTGACTGCTGCCATGTTCTTTTTCTTTTTTTCAGGGCCTGGTGCATGCCGGGAGAGCACCCTATCACAGGGCTAGATCCCCAGTCCAAAATGGCTCCTCTTGTTGGTTTATTAAATTCCCACATCCCAGTGTGTCTACTGCCTTTTTAACTCCTGGATTCCATATACATGTCCACATACATGTCCCACCCTAGCATCTCCAGGCAAATATCCCTGAGCCACAAAGGGCTCTAGGGTCATTAGTGAAGCTCTCATTGATTCTGCCTCAGACATGGCTCTTGGATTCAGCCTCATGGTTTATTATTATTATTATTATTATTATTATTATTATTATTATTATTAATTTTCCTTTTTAGTTAGTGACCTAGTATTTATTGTTAGTGTTCTGAAAGAAATACATATAAAAACCAATTTCATATTACAGCTTACAGTACTTCTTTGAGGGAAGTCAGGGCAGGACTTCAAAGCTAGAAGCTGGAGGTAGGAACCGAAGCTGAGATCCCAGAGGAACACTGTTTACTGGCTTGTTCTTTGTGGCTTGCTCTGCTTGCTTTTCTTATACAACCTAGGATCACCTGCCTAGGGGTGGAACCACCCACAGTGGGCTGCACTCTCCTACAATCATTATTAACATAAAAAAAATGTACATGGTACAGGCCAATCTGATGGAGGCAATTCCTCAGTTAAGGTTCCCTCTTTCTGGGTTATTCTAGTTTGGGTCAATTTGGCAAAAATTAACAAGCAATTAGTGTACAAAGTGATGGGTTCATGTAGCATCATACTTGGTTCTGCTTCTCTCTCCATTTCCCCGTGCCACTCTCCTTCACCATTGCCCATCCGCCACATTCTGCTTTCATGTCACATAGGTTACTCATATATGTTCCCTCTCCTTCTTCTCTTAAGACCTCTTCATATCTACATATGTATGTGTAGATATATGCACACCTATATAGTTTAAATATAAACTCCACACATGAGAAAACATATAGTATTTGGTTCAGTCTGATTTATTCTGCTCAACATAGTGATCTTCAGTTCCATCCATTTCCCTCAAAATGTGGCGATTTCATTTGTCTTTATGGCTGACCAAAACCCCATCGTGTATACGCATCTTGCTTTGTTTATTCATTCACCTGTGATGGACACCAAGATTGGTTCCATAGTTTAGGCCTGATCTGTTTGAACCTGACCCGTCCCAGCTAATCCTGACTTACAAGCCTGCTCTGTTTCTGACAGCCAGATACAATCCACACAGCACTGGTGTCTCCTGGAGAGAATTTTTTTTTTTCTGCCCTATGTTCGTAGGAAGTATCACACTTGTTTGGCTTCACAGAGTCCTTGGCTTTGTTTGTTTGCTTGGTTGCTTGTTTCTTCTGCAAAGCTCTAACTCTCAGGGTAGCCCAGCCAATGAGATAGGGTATATTTCTTTTCATTGCCATCAATTTCCAGATGCCTAGAGTTCTGGGGCTACCAGCTGCTGCTCTTGGAACATCAGTAGGCTTGGAGAAGGCTACACTTCGAAATCTGCTGGGAAGTTTAAAGGATCACTGATGGTCAGATACCTCTTAGACCAATTACGCTCTCTGGGGACCTGGTGTGAGTAGTATATCAAGGTTCCCCAGGTGATCTTAATGTTTAGCCAAAGCTGAGAATAATGTGTCTAAAGCATCTTTTTCTACTCCATCTACCTGAGAGCCTCAGCACTGTGTCCACTCTCCAGATTGCTCTTGAAAGTTCTCCAGGAATAGCTTGACGCTGTGCTGCCTCAGTTTTTCATCCAGGAATTCATCTGTAAACTGGGTAGCTAGGACTGGGAAAGGAATGTAACTATACACTTACATGGGCATTGGATATACCCCTGCCGCCACCCCAAATCTATTATTCTTGGTTTTTTTTTTTTTTTTTTTTTTTTCTGGTTTCTGCTTTAGTCTCAGTCTCAGACAATGGCTGTCTTGAGAAGCTGCCTCCATGTCAAGCCCAGCTTGCATGTTAAACAATCCATTTCCCCTAACCATAGCGATGAGCTCAGGGATGGGCCTGTCCCTGAGGCAGGCCTCTCAGTCACCGTGAACATGTGACTGAGACTTAGAAGACAGGGCTTGTTTGAGCATCATGGGCCCAAAGAGAGAAACAAACATAGTGTCCTTGAAGACCACATTCTAGTGGAGGAGATTCAGATGGCGGAAGGAACAGAACAGGTGACGGGCTGCAGGACAGCTCAGGCATCTGGGCAGCATGGCCTGGATGCCCCTGTGTCCTGTAGGCACTTTCAGCTTGCTGGGCAGCTACGGTCATTTCTATTTTTGCCTCGGAGTGTTGGATTCTGTCAGCCAGTGAGGTCCAGCCTCCCAAGGTTGTGGGATTGTTAGAGGACCTGCCCCTACCCCAGCAGCAGCCACTGCCCAGCTCTCTCACCCCATTCATATCTGAATGTCAAGCTGATGCAGACTCCTTCACTCTTGCCTGGACTTGACTGAAGCCTGTGTCTTGTAGGTCTTTCTAACAAGTTTCTCTTGCCTCTGCTCTTTGCCTTTCTAGATCATTCTCTCCACTGATGCCACATCTGATTATGTGATTATCTGATAATGTCTTCCTACATTAGAACTTAGGCCAGATATCCCTGCAGAGTACAGAATCAAGTTCAAACTCCTTGGCCACTTCCCACCATCCATCACTGAGCCAACCACATGGACATTTCTGTCATTCCCAATAATTCCCTTGTATCTCTTTGTGTGTTGGCTCTCCCTCCCAAATGCCCTTCTGCAGCTTCATTCCTGCAGAGGGGTACCTCATGAAATTTATTAGTTCCCTTTTGCTGGCTAAGTTATCTGAGGTCCCAGGCCTGCTCAGTAAAGGTTCAACAAGTGGATAAATCTTATCACCAACCTTGGAAACTTCTGGGGTGGATGGATTTTGGAAAAATGCAGACCAATAGGTACACTGAAGATCATTTATAGCTCACCTTTATTTATTTATTTTAGGGAAAATACTTAGTTCCCCTGCTCCTACTCCCCAGATGTTGAGATTTCACACAAGTACCACCACAGCCAGATTCCAGTTGAAATGTTATTATGACCATATCAATTCAATCACACTACGAAAATTTCACTCCAGCTCTGCCGCCAACATCGGTTTACTAGGAATGACTATGCAGTTATTATCTCATCTACTCTTCCTAATGTCCAGTGTAGGAGCCCACTTCAGAGATGAGAGAAATGAGGCCCCGAGAGGGAAGGCCTTATCCAAGGTCACAGAGACAGCTAATAGCTGAACCAAGACTCAGAGCTGCCCCGCCTTTCCCGCAGTCTCTGCTGAGATCCCAGAGTTCTGTCCATAAGTAATTATAGAGCAGCCATACCAGGTTAGTTCATGAACTTTATATCTTTTTACACATTGTACACTCACTAAGTCCTTCCTTTGCCTGGGTTGGACCTGCTTTGGAACCTCTTTAACTGGTCTCTGTGATTTCACCTTTATTTATTTTTTTTCAAGCCAAGGTTCAGTTGAGATTCCCTTTTAGTATATATTTTATTCTTTGAGAATTTCATACATATTTACAATGTGTTCTTGTTATATCCACCTTTGCTCTGACTCCCTCTAAGACTCCCCACTCCCTCCAAACTTCATGTTCTATTATTGTTTTCTTTTTACAAACTCACTGAGTGCAATTAGCGCTGTCGGTGTTCACCCAGGTAAAGGGCGTCCATCGAGAGCTGTCTGTCCACCAGACTCTAGTGACTAGAGCACAGACAACCAACCGACTGGGAACTCTTATCTCTGAATAAATCTGACACTTCCTCCCCCCAAAGCTTGTTCCCTACTTGTCCTTTCTCCGAGAAGACAGAGTGACCTTTACAAACGGAAACAGATCATGGCATTTTTCAGCCCATTTGCGACTTCTCATTATGTTTGGATATACCGCCGATTCTCAATTTTGTCTCAGGGCCTGCACACCTCTCTCACCTTCCTAGGGCTTTGCTTGACTTCCCTCATTCTAGGCATACTGGCTGACTGCCTTCAGGCTTTCACGTGCCTTATCCTCTGTCACTCTGGAACCTTTGCGGTCTTCTCTGCCTGGGACCTCTTCTGCCATAACCTTCCTGACTAATGCATCTCAGTCTCAGATTCCTCAACTCATCTTCAAAGAGGCCATTCCTCACTAACCTAAGTTAGAGCCCTTTATTCACACTGGTCACAGCTTTGTATCTGTGTAGTCATTTGTTAGTATATTCTATGCAGTGTTCTAGTTCTGTGTCAGAAGGACTGTGGCTTGCTTTCTCAACGCCTTATTCCTACATGGAACCAGGGTATTAGGGTATTATTGCTGAAGAAATAATTGTTTTTCTATCTTCACAAACATGGCCTAATAGCTTTATAATAATTATTAGTTATCCATTAATTCATGACTTTAATATGTTTCCTATGCAGTTGAGAATTGAACTATCTCATGGTTAGAAGTAATGTCCAGTCTCTATCAGTAACAACAGAAATCCAGATCACTAATAACTTTATATCTATACACGCCAGCCTAATTTTGCTGTTGAAAGAAAAAAAATCTATACACCGCTTTTAGAGACAGCCCGGAATGAAGTGTCGGGATGCTCTACTGGGGAGAGATTTACCTTGTGTAACTTCGCTTGCATTTGACATAGATAAAACTGGAGAGTGGATGTCTCCAGCTATAGCATAAAATATAATTTTTTACTTGGGCTTTGGTTTTTAAAAATTAAATGTTGACTGTGGGAGTCCCGCAAACGTCATTAGATCCTCAGGTCTTGCTTTGCTGACAGAGTCTGAACATTCAAGTCACTTGTCCTACATGCTCACCTCTAACGTATTTGCAGAACTGAGAGCCCAGGAGGTTCTCAAAAATGTTTTTCTTTTCTTTTTTTTTCACAGTTATTGATAGCAGTGTGTGTGTGTGTGGGGGGGGTGTTGTCAGAGGAAAGTTTACCAGAGCCAGGTCTCTTCTACCGTGTTCCAAGGATTGAACTCATATCCTCAGGAGTGGCAGAAAATGTCCTTACCCGCTGAGCTATCTCCTCAGAGTAACTATTTTTTTTTAAAAAAAAAAATTATTTTATATAATCTTAGACTTTGGAGAAGTTTCAAAAATGGTATAGAAGGCCAGGTGTGGTGTCAGCACTTATGAAGCAGAGGCAGGTAGCTCTCCATGAGTTGTAGGCCAGCCTGGTCTACATATCAAGTTCCTTTTCAGCCAAGGCTGCATAGTGAGACCCTGTCTCAAAAACAAACAAAACAAAAACCGTATAGAGCTTTCCCATGGTTCTGTCTGTCAGCCCCATTTATTTGTTTTTTTGAGGCAAGGTCTTACTATGTAGTTATGACCATCCTGGAACTCACTATGTAGACCAGATTGGCCTTGAACTCAGAGATCTGCTAGTCTCTGCTTCCTGAGTGCTGGGACTAAAGGGATGAGGTAGTATAACTGGCCTAGCTCCCTTTTTCATCTTGCATTACCATGGAATATTTGTTATAACTAAGAGACCAACATGGGTGCATTATTACTAAACACTAGACATTGTGGGGCTTTTTAAATGTTTACATTTGTATTTATTATTTGTGGGGGGAAGAAGGGTTTGCACTCTGTGGTGTACATGTGGAGGTCAGAGCGCTTTTGTGGAGTGGGTCTTCTCCTATTTTCATGTTTCTGGTGACTGAAGGTTAGTTGCCAGGCCTGTTTGGCAAGCACCTTTACCCAGTGAGCCCTCTGGTCAGCCCAAGATGTAATCAGGTTTCCTCCCGTTTCAGGATCTAACGTAGGTAACACATTAGTAGTTGCCATGTTCCTTAGTTTCCACTGATCTTGGACATTGTTCTGTCTTTTTCTTGTGTATGAGGACTATGACAGCCCCAAGGACTGGTCAGGTGTTTTGAGGACTTCGCCTGTAGTATTTCTCACTAGTAGACAGATGTTATGGCTTCTGAGGGAATTATCACAGAAGTGAAGGCCCTCCCTGTCATACACTCTCAGAAGAATTAGAAGATGTCCGTGAGACGTCATCAATTATACTAACCTTAGTCGCTCTTGTGGCTAAGACAGCAGCTTTGAGGGTCTGCCCTACAAGGCAACGGTTCCATTTTCTAAAGTGCATTCTTGGAGTCAAGTCACTAAGGCCTGCCTGTGTTGAGGTGATGGTAATGGGGATTAAAGCCGTCTACATATATTTATTGTATACATATCACCATTAACATATTGTCTGCCCTTTGTGGTGGTGCTGGGGTTAGCCCTGATCAACCTGGATCTTCCTGCCTCTGCCTGTGAACCGTGGAACTGCAAACACATGTCGTTTTGCCCGGCTGTGTGTCTATATTTGCTATAATTGTATACAAGTCTATCTAACTATCTCTGAAATTGTCACTCTGGTCATTGGGAATTTCTTTAGTAGATCCCCTGAACCCTTTGTCTGTTTAGAGGGAGCATCTCACAGCATAGCCCAGGCTGCTCTTGGATTTGCAGTGATCTTCCTACCTGCTGGGATTATAGATATGAGTGCTCGGGTATAGCTGTACAAGTTTGGGGGCATGTTCTCATTTTTTTTTTTTTTTGACATGATGAGATTCTTTGGGTGAGGCCACCACAATGGCTCTGTGAGTAACGTTCAATACCCAGAACTCACAATGGAAGAAAAGTGCACCATAGCATGTATATACCTCTCTCATACAAATCATGCATACATAAGAATAGTAATGATAACAATAACTATAAGGCTGTTTTAGGGAATCAACTTGTCACTTTCTTGCCTCACATGAGCTGTTTAACCAAGAGCAAGAAGCCAGAGAGCTGTGAAGCACTGACTTGTCCAGTGCTTCTTTGCCCAGTGGGAGTGGGCACAGGGAGCTGCTTCATTTCCTTTTGCTGTGACTGGTGGTAGAGCCTTAAGAATGCAGGGGAAGCACTCTGCCACTCAGTCACAGCTCCATCCCTTCACTTTCTCATTAGTACTGGTTTGGCCCTAGCTACCCAAGGTTGTGTGATGTGGTCCAGTTAGAATGTAGACTCCTCATCCATGTCTACTGGTCCTTTCTGGTAAGCTTCTGATGCTTTCACAGAATGACAAGCAAGTCCCTGAGTTTGTGGTGCTCAAAGCTGCCCTGCCTATTCAGGATAGGTTGTATCCTAACACTTGTTTTTAATTTTCCCAACCCCTCTGCTTCTTGTTTGATGTCTTCCCTATCCATTCTCTCACATGCCTGCTCACTAGATGTCCTTGCTTCCTAGATGCCCTTCAGGTAAACATCCCCCTGGCCTTTCTAGCCTGCAGAGGCAGTATCTCTTCCCCTCTCCAGGCCTGATTCCATCCTCCCATGCTTTCTCCAAGGCCCTTTTTGTTTAATCTTTAGCTCTGTTCCTGTCACTGGCTCCTCTGCTAGTTTATCGGCCTACATAAGATCTCTTTGGCCAGGCCTCAGCCACCAGCCAGCACAGAACTCTCTCTTCATTTTAGCCTTCTTGGAATAGTACTTTTCACCCATCCATTGTCAGCCAGGGCCACGAGATCACAGGGAGGAGAGATGTTTCACAATGAATTCCGCACTGGCTTCCATGGAGGGCCTCTAATAGGGAAATGAAATGCCCATCTCTTGGGAAGAGTCCAAGACGATGAAAGAATGTCAGTAAAGACTACTCCAGAGGACAAAATGGAGTGCAGAGCCACCAGGGAAAACTCTCCAGAGACTGCAGAGGCCACTTCCCCTATGCCTCACCTCCCGGAGCAGCTTGGAGAAGGTGGAAGAAAGAAAACTCATCCCTTTTCCAATCTGGTCCACCTTAGCACCAACTCCCCCTCCCCCCAGGGCCTTCTACCCAGAGGACAGGCAGTTTAATCACAGAGCACTTGACCTCCATGATGGTTCTGCCTCCTGCTGACTGTGAAGCAGCGAGTATGATTCACCACTCCACCTGTTCAGCCTCATTGCATTGTGCCAGACTGATGTGGGTGTGCCCTCTCCATCAGTGGAGCAGAAGGGAACTCCCAACCGGATCTTGGGGCACTCACAGACTCTGGTTTTCCATCCCCCCAAAACCCAGGAGCTAGCTCCTGCTTGTTACTCTCCATCTGCTGTCACTGTCTCCGTAGGTACCTCGGCACAGGCCTGGTCTTTGGAATTTAGTCTGAGTTACATATGCTTTCTCTAGGACTGAGTGGTTATTGGTCTTGGCTCTCAACAGTCTCACCTGTGTGCACAGACACCGATCAACTTTGTGTAGAGGGGGCTTGGTCTATTTGCTTATGCAGTCAACAAATATTTGTGAGAGACTGTGAATTCCCATTGTAGGGAGTGGGGCTACAATGATGGGCAAAATGCCATGCTTTCTAAGAGTTTGCAGGTGTGTCTAGAACATCGAACCAATAATTTTACAATGGATACTACTAACAGTGAGTGCAGGGAAGATACACATGTACAAAGCCACCCATGGCCTTAGGTAAAGCCTCCAAAGGAAGTGACAACTTAATTGAGATCTGAAGTACAAGTAGGGAAATAAGAGGAAAAAATTCTTCTGAGACAGAGAGACTAGCACATGGGAAGGCCAAGAGAATGGCCAGCTGGCTGGAGTGCAGAGAGCAAGGGCAGGAGAAAATGCTGGAGGTGGTAGTGGACCCAAGACGGGTGGGAGGGATGCTACTGATGGAATTGTACTTGAGGAATTTCTGACTGCAGTTTAGACAGGGGGCTGGTGAGATGAAGAAGCTAGCTAGCAGGAAACAGTTGCCCAAGGGAAATAAGGGAAACATGAGGGTCGTGGCCCTGTTCCAGTTACTTGTCCTTGCTTTCCCCCCATCCCTGTCCAGAGATGCCGGGTCTTATGTGGGCAGCGTGTGCTCAATAGCAGACAACCCCGAGGTGGGGGTGTTTTGGTTAGGTCGGCGCCAGAGCATAGGGAATTGGGACCTGGTGTGTAAAAGGGGGCTGAAGAAATCTCCTTTAGCCAAGGTTAAGGAAGCCTCTTAAATGTTGCCAACCCGCTTATGATGAAGGTGTGAGTCAGGGCACCAGCTTTGGACTATAGAAGCTTCCCTGCTATGCCAGCCTCCAGGATTCTAAAGGGGTTGTTACTCTAATGCCACCAGCCAGACAGTGGGCAGGAAGACGAAGGTGGGCTTTGAGGGGGAGGGGTAGCAAGTCGTGATCCTACCCATCTCAAGCTCTGGGGACCTGAGCTTGAATCTGAGTATGTGACCTTGGTCACATCATTTCTTCTCCCTGAGGGGCCTCGAGTCCCTCATGTGCAAACTAAAGGTAGCCAAAAAGTCCCGCCAGCTGAGACTTCAAGTCCAGCAGGCGGGACATCCCGCCCGAGGCGCAGTGCCAAGCCTAGCAGGGTGCGCGGGTGCGAGGTCGACCCAGGAGAGGAGGGGGCTGTGGGAAGAAGTGGCGGCTGCGCGGCAGCGCGCGCACGGGGAGGTGAGGAGGGGGGGGCGCAGCTCCGCAAACGCTGCCGCGCCCCCGGCTCCAGGCGGGTGGCGGCGGCCCGGGGGCCACGAGGTTACGTAAGGAGCGGGCGGGAGGCACCGGCGGCTCCGCCCGAGCGCGGCTGCCCAGCCCCCGGCCGCCCAGCCCCCGCCCTCCCGGCCGCCAGCGCCTGGCGGCGGCCCCGACACCAGCAGAGAAGCCGCGCAGCCGGCAGAATGGAGCGGCGCCGGGGCTGAGCCGGGCGCACTCGGGCCACCGCATGTGCCGCGCGGGGAGCAGCTGCCGAGCGGGCGGACAGCGAACGCCAGGGGCCCCGTTGGAGCGGCCACGAGAGCAGCGCCGGAGATGGGGTGAGTGAGCTCGAGGGACGCCTGCGAGGGGCTACGGGCCGCCGTTCGCGTGCTGCGGCTGGAACTCCCTCCAACCCCACACCCGGCCTGGGCGCGGACATTGCGCCGGGAGCCCACGGCCCTTTCCCTCTCAGCTAACCCGGCGCGGAGACACCTGCCGGGGACCCGCACCCCGGCTGGTCTCCGTGCTCCAGCCATTCCGCGGTCTCCTTGCTCCTTGAGCGACCAACTCCTGGGCCTGGGTCTGTGAGTGTGAAAAGCAGTTTGCCATTCCTCACGGCGGCATTTATTGCCAGCGATATGGAGATCGAAGTTTTCCTGGAAAGGAAACACACCCAATAATAACCCTTCGGCAGGCAGCGTTTAGATAGCTAAGGATGGTGGACATCTGAAAGGAACCTAGGTGAGATGCTTGGGATGAAACTTGGAAGACTCAGTTGAAGTGACTAATGTTTCTGAGTATATAAAGTAATTTTAAAAGCAGGATTGATTTCTCTTCGGCGTCTCTCTGAGCAGCAGGCGCTGTGAGTCAGGAGCCACTGTGCTTAATAACACAGTAACTCCTTACCTCTGCTCGCCGGTGTGAATGCACGCTCATGGTGCTTCTCAATGCAGGGAATGGTTGTTGCTTGTTCTCCACCCGAGGAAAATGGGCCGGAGTAGTTTGGTAACTTCTTCCAGCTTGCACAGCTGATGCATTTGTCAAAGGGGAGAACCTAGCGCGTGGTTCCTCATCGGCAGAGACAAGACCAGTGCCTGACAAGGGTCATGAGGGTGGTTGAGTGAACCAGAAGTCTTGAATCTCTGTCCCCTGTTGCTGAGCCCAGAGTTGTTCAAACAGCCCTGTATAGAGAACTTGCTTCCCTTTGGGGATGGGTTAGTGTGGGCAGGCATGGGTGTAGTGGAAAGAGGCAAGATTGTCATGGTGGCCTGACCAGTCCGTACGGGTCAATGGCTTTGCTGTGTGCTAGCTCCAGGCAAGTCTCTGGAGTGGCTTTCTCCCTGGACGATAGAGTTTTGGTAGGAGCGGAGGCAAGCAAGGGAGAGCTTGGAAAAGGAGGCTGGAAGGCTGTAGTCTACAGGAACATGGGGGAAAGAGGGGCCCAGTGGAAGTTTGCTTAGGAATACTAATCCCTATCCAAGAGATTTAACATGTTGGGCAACAAGGGTGGGGGTGGGGGTGGGGGGCGGTGATAGTCACCCTAGCTGGGAAGCAGATTTTTGTAACATTTTCAACGATCTCTCAGCAGATATGGAAGAGCTCATCTTTGAGCAGTGGGTATCTTTGAGGCTCTCAGATTTCATACTTAAAAACAAAATCCTGGGGAAGGAGTTAGCAAATGTAGGTCTCAAGATGGAAGATAAAAGGACCTGGTAATTTTAACTCTTCCCTGCCCCTCCCCTCAGCTGACACAAACCCAACTAAGCCCACTTGCGTATCAAAAAACACATAATGAAACTGTGGAAATGAAAATGTTTACTCACAAAAGCTTAAAGAAAATACCAGAAAATGATTTTTGTTTGAGAAGAAACAGGGAGGAGTAGCGTGGGCATTTTGTTTAAACACAGAACATGTCTTTCATGTAATTTTAACATCACTCAATAAACGTGTATTACTCACTTCTTGTGGCTAATAGCTGATTTGTAGCTCTTACCTCTCACTGGCGTTTTAAAATCTATTTTCTTCTGTAGTTTATGAGAATAAACAAGCCATGACTGTAAATTGAGATGGAGCTAAAGACTGGATAAATAGTTCAGAGGAGGTGGATGGAGGGAGCCATTTTAATAAAAAAAAAAAATAGAAATACTGTCATTCTTTCTGAGAGCTGTGAAGGATGGGAAGAAGCAGTAAGGGAAGGCTCTGTAGTATAGACTGGACAAAGGCTTAAGGGAATTAAAACACCAGCCACCAGACTTTACTTCCTCTATTGAGGAGTATTTCCCCTTAGGAGTCCTGACCTTTCACTTCTGTGGTATCTCCTAAGTGTGGGATAGCATCCCCTGAGGCAGCTACTTGGTACTGCTCCATTCAGACAGCGCTCACCCTTTCTGTGTATTCTCCTTGTCCTCCCCCTCCCCCTTCTTGAACAAAGTAGCAGCCATAGACCAAGGCAACCCCTCCATCTTCCTGCCTGGCCTACAGCAAGAATGAAGCTCCGCTTTCCTCCTTCCTAACTGTTAGCTAAAAGGCCAGTTTTTCTTGCTCTCTACAGGTGTAGACTCTGCCCATCCTCTTCCACCTTCTCCGAGGACCACATTCTTTCTTAACCTCCACAGCATCAGCGTAGGAGCACGGTCTAGTTCAGTACTGTCCCGTAGAAATCTCTACAGGGCTGGGAATATGTAATCCATATGGTCAATTTTTCGTAGAAATCTCTACAGGGCTGGGAATATGTAATCCATATGGTCAGTTTTAGCATCCAGCAGCCACTTGAGGCTACTGGGCACTTGAAACGTACCTAGTGTGACTCAGGACATATAGCTAGGGGCTGCCATATTGGGCAACACAGTTTGGCCATTCCCATCTTAAAAAGAACTCCTAGTCCCTATCCTACATACTGTCCTGCTTCTGTTCCAATTCCTTGTCCTTCTGAGGATACCCCAAGGTTAGGGCAAACTCATCGTCTTCGTCCATTCTTTCCCCATCCTTTGACTTCTGCACTCTAGCCTGGCTTCTTCCTTTACCTCAGCATAGACATCTGCTGAAGTCGGCCCTATCTATCCCCTCCCACCCTATCATCAGCTCCCTCCCAGCTCCTCTGACACCACACCCCTATGTCTTCTGCTCCTTTGACTCCCTGGTGGTAGAGATGCTTAGGAACTTGTCCTGATTTCCCCTTCTCTGCCAGTACTCTCTTCCCTGGTCATCATCTCAGCGGATTCCTCAACTTACCCTCACTGCCCACATGATTATCTGCGGTCAACCCTGCATTTTTATTTCCACCGCAGACCTTCCTCAGTGTTTCTAATTTGGATACCAGCTTTCCATATTGCTGGCTCTAGTCCTGGCCATCACTGCTCCCTTCTTGGATGGATAAACTTTTCAACCCCCCGCCCCCATCTTCCACTCTGGGTCATCATCAGGTTTTTTTCTAGGAGCTGAGGGACTGGCTTTTAAGACTGGTATCAGATCTTGTCACTCTCCTGTCACCCTTCAGTAGACAAAAGCACAGGCCTTTACCTTATCATCAGTGGTGCCACTTACCACATTCTGAAGATTCCAGCCCCCCTTTCCAGGGGACCCTCCATCCACCTCCTTCCTCTTTCTTTCTCATCTTTCTCTCATTGTCAGGATAGGAGCACATTGTAGCTCAGCACCATCCTGTAGAACACTGTGCAGTGCTGGGAATATGCTCATCCATATTTCCGGGGCCTCTGAAATCCCCCTACCATGGCTTTGCAGACATCCTCTCCCCCTTCACACTTTGACACCCACCAGGAAGAGCCTTCTCAGCCACCACATTCAGAACCCTGGTTCCCATGACTCACATATGTAGAAAGAGGTTTCTGACCCCGTCCTGCCAGACCCACAGACCTGCAGTCCCAGACCACCTAGCCCCACAGTCTGGACCTGCCTGCCCTGCTTAGCCCCCAGCCCCAAAATGACTCAGACACTTACATTAATTTCATGTTGTTTGGCCTATGTCTCAGGCACATTGCTAACTAGCTCTTTCATCTTAATTCAACCCATTTCCATTAATCTGTCCTGCCACGTGGCTCATGGCTCACCTGTGTTCCTTACATGTTGAATCTTGGGCAGCTGGATCATGTCTTTCTGACTCCGCCCTCCTCCTACCTATGCTCCAATATCTCTGCCTACAGTGCCCACCACAGGCCAAAACAGTTCCTTTATTTCACAGCATACAGAAAGACATTCCTCGTCACACATAGTCCCACTTGTGTGGCCTACAGTCCTTTGTCATAGCACACCTGTCACCAACAGGGTTTGCTGTATTTACACCCCAGCTTTCTCCAATCATTGTACAATGATAGGACTTACCTTTTCACCATTGCATTCCAACATGTAGTACAGTGGCTGAACTTGTAGGCCTGCCATAAGTATCTTACCATCCAGTTACATTTGAATATTTGGAGCCTTGCTTGGATACCAGCCTGAAAGTCAGGGTGCTTTTTGGATTACCTTCTATATGATTTTCTTGGGTTGGGGAGTCACAAGGCCAAAAGAGAAAGGGATCACATTTGGATACAGTTTTGTTTTAATGCCAAAGCAGGCATTCTGCTTTTATTGTGATGTGGGTTCATTTTCAGACTGTTACCCGAGTACTGGAGCTGTAAATTATCTTTTTATTGCCTATTAAAGGGCAGCAGAAGAGGCAGCTTGTCAGCTGTTGTGGCTCCTAGCTGATTTTGTCAGTGTTTACAAATAAGATCTACTGTATCACCAGCTCGCCTGCATTTCTCACTTACTGTTTTGTTGAACCACGCTTACTCGAGGTGGATGGATGCCACAGTTTTGGTTATCTGATACAGTTGGCCACCTTTCAGTGATCTATACTGCTTCACCTCTGATGTTCCTTCCCACCCCGGAACCACACTGTTCTTTTACAAGTTACAGGGCTTTACTTTGGGATTTTAGTGAACTAAAATAGAGCCTTTCACAGGCTGGAAAGTTGGCTCAGTGGTTAAGAGCACTGGCTGCTCTTGCAGAGGACACAGCTTTAATTCTTAGTACCCACATAATGGCTCACAACCATCAGTTCCAGGGGTTCCAACACCCTCTTCTGGCCTCCATGGGCACCAGGCCCACACTGGTACATAGACACACATGCAAACAAAACATCCATCACATAAGATAAAATCTTAAAATATTTTAAAATGAACTTGTCTTTCCCGTGTCCAGTTTTGTTCAACTTCACTAAAGTTGATTCAAATCCTTCATGTGTGAGGCAGTTGTCCAGTGCTGTTGGGGACCCAGCTCTGTGGGCTTTATGTGTTTAAAAAGAGAGATAAGCCTCATACACAGGTACTTGGTTTACGTTTAAGTGCTGTGATGGAAACAAAATATTATCATCTGAATAGTATAAAAGGTGATGGTGGGATGTCCATATATTTGGGGAATCTAAGGGAGATGTCTTTCTGAAGAGGTACCAAAAGGCTGTTGGCATTTGGGATCGCTCTGGCTCAGTTAAAAAGCAACCTCCTTCAGTGTCTGCACTGGGAAAAGTCAACAGAGTTTAGAAAGAACTAGATACCACATACATAGATATTAGCTGCACAAGTAAACAGATGTGAAAAAGTGTTCTCTTTGGATTGTTTTTGTTTGTTTTATAAAGATTCAACTTATTAAGCAACCTTAAAAAGTAAGGAGATGGCTGAAAGATGCTGAGGCCAAGTAGATTTAGATGAGCAGTTGGAAGGCCTTACTGAGGAAGCGGTTAACAGACCCAAAGGAAGGAAAGCCTGCCACATAAGATAATTGGGGGGAGAATATTCTTGGTAAAGTCGACAGCAAGTCAAAGGCTCTGAGGCAGGAGCATGCCCAGCATGATAGTGCATAGGGAAGAGGGCCAAGGGGCTAAAGCGGTATAGATGTCAGAGAGTAGCAGGGCCTGGGCCAAGCATCTGGGGTGACTTCTATTTGGGGACATGCCATCATTCATATTGGAGGCCTCTTGCCATTCTTAACTTTGACAGTTATTAGGACTGGTCAAGGGCCCATTGTAGCATTGTGCACAGTCCCCTGAAGGAGGACTTGGAGCAGAGAGGGTGGTCTGCTTTTCTTAGTAGACTCTGGTTTGTATACATCACCATACTCTTCTGAAATGCCTCTTGGGGACTTGGAGTCAAGTGTGTGGTCACCTTTAGCACACTCATTAGAACTTATTTATAACTGTTCTTTCTAGCTCAGTTTTTTTGGTGTGTATGTTTGCACATGCTGGCCAATATCTACACATGTTGAGGAGGCCAAAGTTTGGCATTGGGTGTCTCTGTATGCCTGTATCTGTTTCCATATCTGTCTGTTTCTCTCTCTTCCTTCTCTTTTGTGTTTTGAGACAAAGTCTCTCACTGAATCCAGAGCTCAGCATTTCAGTTAGATTGCCTGGCCAGTGAGCCCCTGGGACCAGGTGTCTCTAACTCCACATCACAGATGTGTCACCACACCAACTTTTATGTGGGTGTTGGAATCTGAACTCAGGTCCTTATTGCTTCTGCAGCAAGCACTTTGCCACTGGGTGTCTCCACAGCTCTCTAACACCCAAACATAGTTTTAGGGCCCCATCCTTATGCTGCCTTTACCCTTTCTCAGCAATGTTTTTTTTTTTTTTTAATTGTTTTTAAACAAAATGAGAATAGTTTTGCTCCCTCCCTGCTAATTATAAACACATTGCACGCGCATACCAAAGAAAAACAGTGTAAGGAAGGAAGTGAAAATGAATTTACATCTCATATCTTAGGGATAACCTTCGTCTACAGTTGGTTATCTCTCCTTGCAGTCTTTGCCATGTGTGTACAGCCGTGTGTCTAGATGTATGTCTACAAAGGGAAATATATTTTTTAACAAGATGAAATCATTCTTTATGTCTGTTTTGTAGCATAATTTTTACAACAACAAAAATCTTGAGTGGCCGTCTTCTCTTGCCAATAATTATAAAAACACATCATTTAAATATACACCTAATTCGAAGTTGTCATTTTGCCAAATTTGATACATTTTTGTAAACCTGCTAAGAACAGGACAGGGTATTTTTAAAAAGATTTTTCAGCAATTCCTTAAGGCAGTTGTTGGCTTTAAATGAATTACTGAAGGGAAAAAAAAAATGGCAGAGGAGACGGAGATCACAATTAGCACTGGGTAATTTGAGGAGCCTGTGTAATTTGGGGTGAGTCACTGCTCCTGAGTGAGTAGTGGTGAGGACATTAAGGACTCCATCCTCGTCATCATCGTCATCCTCGTCATCACCGTTGCTAAGGGTGGGTGGTGTACTGAGACCCAGATGCTTGTAACACACTCCCTTGTTTAGAGATACTGGGCAGAATAATTCCGCCTTAAGCCTCAGACCACATAGTTCCTTTCAGACGAAAGTATCCTTGTCCCATTTAGAAATCCTTTTTGTGCTTCAAAGGACCATTGTCCATGTCTTCAAAGAAAATTCCCCTAAGGATAGGATTGACAGGTAGATGCATCCAGGAAGGACAAGCAAATAAGCACCAGGGTTGGGGATGTGGCTCAGTGAAAGAATACTTGTTTATCATGCACAAGGCCCTGGGTACTACTATTTCCAGTACCACAGAATATACACACGCACACACAAGAGTGAACACTCATGTAAAAGCAGCAGTGGCTCCTCAGCCTGGAGCATTTAAAACTTCCCTGTGGCTAGTGGGGTAGACACGGAGACTTTTCACTTGAGAAGATGAGAACTTGCCTCAGCTTTGTCGAAATAAACAGCATCCACACAGTGCATTTACAACAGAGCAAAGGGATTCAAAGAACATCAGAAGTCCTTGGTGTACAAGCTCTGACCTTAGAGATCTTGAGAGTTACATTTTTACTTAATGAATTGAGCAAAGAGATGCATGTTGAGGGGCTGGAGCAGAAAGCTCGGGTGTTGTTTTTGATTCCCTAGCCTCTTGAACACTGCCGTGCAGTGTTCCTGCATCTTCTAGGTATTGGGTGTGCGGGCGGCCCCCAGTGTATTTATAGGTTTGGAGGTGAGAGCTGGCATCATGCACCAGTCTCCTAGAGGGGTGTGTTCTGTGTGGGAAGAGGCAGGATGGAAGCCTCTTTGAAAGCACTATGAAGTCTCTTCTGCCACCAAGGTGCCGTTAGTCATATGGTATCATTCTGGTAGAAATTACTTAAATTATATTTCAAATTAGCTTGTTAGAATAAAAATACACGTGTGGGGAACACATTTAGACATTTGTCAAAGACTAAAGAGATTTTTTTTCAACAATATTTTTATTCACAAACTTGATAGTCTTATTATTCCTTGGAGAAATTAGAGACCATGGACTCTCTGCCTTAAGAAACTATTTGGTATGTGGGTGCCTCCTGGCCAAGAAGGACTACTAATCCCACTTTCCACTGTGCTGGGGGGGAGGGGCTCAGGAAGGCTCTGCTGTTTACCCTTTTGGGGAAAGCCTGGGTCTGGATCCCTCATGAGAATAGGTGAGCCTAGCCAACCCTTTGGTAGCTCTGGGGCATCCTGTCTGGGTCATGGGGTAGGGCTGTCCATAGGGACCTAATTAGCGAGGAACAATGCAGACCCACTGCCTGTGCTTTGGAGCCCTTCTGAGATCCTTAATTGGGAAAGTGTTTAATTGGAGTTATTCAGATAAGTGGATAAAGGAGGGTTGCTTTGGCTTCTGCTGTCCTGGGAGGGAAGGGTAACTGAGAAAGTCCTCATGGGAAAAGGGATGCACAGCCTGTTCCAGGATGTTCCAAGGGGCAAGGCAAGGAGTTGTTGGTGATGGTAGCATAGAGGCATATTTTATCTCAGATGTTATAAAGAAGTGGCCTCTGCCTTCTCGGGGTAGACTCGAGTTCCATGCGGCTGTTTTACCCACTGAAGGGTGTGTCCTTGTACAGGCCTGTCTGCCAGTGGTGCTAGAATGAGTGCAGATTAATAGATCAAACCCCAGTCCCCTGACTGCTGTGTGAGCGTGGATAGGTCATTTCATCTCTGTAAGAAGCCTTTCCCTCCCTTTCTCCCATCTCATCCTACCGAGCTACACCAGAGCCTCCAATCCTGCTAACTGATCAAGATGGACAGGGAGCAGTTAATCCTGCTATCAGAGTGAGGCCTGACCTGGGAAGTGAGCGGCACTGGCTTGGAGAGGAAGAGGTGGCAGTAGTGGAATCAGATGCTATCATTGGACTACAGTCTGTGGGCACCAAGGGAACAGTTTCCATTTTGAAGGGAAGAATAATTATTTTGGGGGAATTATTCTAGGGACAGTGATGAAGGTGACATGGAGATAGGAGATTAAGAAGGAGATCTTACAGCTGTGGGTCTCAACCATCAGAATGCTGAGACCCTCGTGCTGTGGTGACCCCCAAGCATGAAATTATTTCTATTGCTACCTCATAGCTGTAATTTTGTTACTATTATGGATTGTGTGTTTTCTGATGGTCTTAGGTGACCCTGTGACAGGGTCATCTGAACCCCAAAGGGGTTGTGAGCCACAGGTTGAGAACCACTGCCTAACAGGAAGGAGCCAAGTCCAGGCAGGAAGTGATGAAAACTTAGAGAAGACAGTAGACATGGCACAGATGACATTGTGCAAGCCTTGGGGTGCTTCCCAGGTCTCCTCCAGGAGTGCACACAGCACAGTAAACATGGGCTAGGAGAGGCCTTTCTTATGTATGTACTTGCTTAATTTGGACACAGGTAAGCACATTAGGCGAGACTGTGGTGTCTACTCTCATTTCATTTCACTCTTGAGAAAGTCCTCACTTTCATAGTTGAAACTGGATTTGGATGATTCAATAACCTGTTCAATCTCTTAGCCAGGAAGTGGATGAGTAGGGAATCAAGCTTAATCCTGTTAGTGACTAAAATTCATGTTCTCTGGATGCAGCTGCTGAGACCAATGTCCTCATGATAAAATTGCTGGAATGAGGGACACAGGTTAGGTTGTTAGCAGTGTGGATGTTTCTAGGGTTTGTGGCTGATGGTGGTGAGCCTGGCTCAGGCTAGAAGCAGAAGGGGAGGAAAGGCTGGGAGTTTAGTGTCCGGTGGTGAATTTCCACTTTTGGTTACCCATCCACTGGTGTCCTCTAGAAGCACAAACTCAGCAATTGGGATAGTCACACACAGTCTTAGAAGCCATCACTTGATATGAATTGACCACCCAGCCTGGGAGAGGATAAGCTAAGACAAAAGATAAAGATAAAAGTTGGGCAAGGAACCACGCTTGAAGGGCAGAATCCAAGGGAATAAGGGAATGAGACAGAGAGGTGAGGAGAAGACCGACTGTAGTAGCTGTGTAGAGCTCTGTTGTCAAGTGGAGCATCCTTAACAAGGCCAGAGGATGCTGGGGCCCAGAAGGAGGCTACTGCTGACAGGGCACTGATGAATCTGAGAGCCGATTCAGCTATGTGAGAAAGCACAAATCCACTCACAGGAGAATCTCACTTAAGGAGTGTTAGGGAGGGAGTGGAAAGTGATTGAAGACCAAGGTGGATGTGTGGGGGTCAGTTGGGGTCCAGGGGAGGGTGAGTTTTGTTTTGTAAGTGGGATGCGTTAAGAGGCAGAGAGCAAGGCAAAGGGGGTATTGTCAAAGTTAGGGAAAGAGGCAAGCAGAAGAATGTAGGGGTAGGAGAATCTCCAGAAGACGTCCAGGAAGAACTCCAGAGCAGGTGTGTACTCTGGTACTTTTGTTTATCCACTTGTTCCTTTTTCAGTGCTGGAGATGGAAGTCTGGGCCTCACACGTGATGGCAAGGGCTCCATCCTGGAAGGAAAGTGAAGGAGGGGCTGGATCTGCTGATCATTCTCTTTTGGTACCAGCCGAGGATTATCTAGGAGCTGCTGACTAGATCATGAAGAAAAGGAATGAATTGATCGGCTGCTGTAATGGATTGGGTCAGGGAGTTAGCTAAAGCAAATACAGATTTATCACCAGCCTTCAGGGCCTCTTGAAGAATCGAGAAGATTATTTTAAAAGTGGCCACAGCTAGGCAACTTGGCAGCATGCTGAGAGATGTAGGTGTGGGAGCAGAGGCCGGAACCCTAGGTCCCATGGTCAGTGACAGCGGCTACACTGATCAGATTCTGAGAGCTTGGCCATACATAAGTGGGGCCATGTGAGGAAGGAACACCTGCTCCATCCTATGGATGACCTCTTTGCCCTTGCATCTTACAGTAGCACTGTTTCGTTGTTAATATTCTCCCAGACCTTTTCTTTTAAAAATGCATTAAAATTCTCCCCAGCATGACCTCTTTGAGTAATGAGATCTGTACATTTATTAACCTCTGTGAGAAGTGGATTTTCTTGCTCCATGGGAGCAGATAATCTCCTGGAGGGAATGAACATTAATGTACAGACTTGAAGGGTTAGCTGAGAGCAGAAGCAGTATGGGGAGCTACTGTGGTGTTCTTCTCTCTCCCTGTAGACACTATGTGACTTAGCATTTATCCCATGGAAGGTGGACTGGTGATCTCCCCACATTGCTGTCCCTCAGCCCCCTCAGAAGCCCCTAGTTGAGATGGCCAGAGAAACAGAACGAGAAACCCTTGCTCCATCCAGTAATTCTAGTTCTCCGAGTATTGGAAAGAAGATGTGGAGATGGGGGTACTGAGTCGTGAGCAGATAGGATTGTCTTGACAGCCTGCCATTCACAGGGTCCTGTATGACTTTGTTGGGACACATTCTCCTCTGTCACCCCATTGATGGACTCAGATCTACACATGTATGGATACTTGACATCAAGTGACTTGGGAAGCATTTGGCCAATAATGATGACTCCTGATTTCAGCCTCATTAGTTTGGCATGTCCAGTACACTGCCACCTAGCCCAGCCTATCTGTCCTCTCTGTACCTCACTGTTCCCCTCTTTAGTGTTTACCACATAAAGCATTTCGTTATTGCTTGAGGTTATGTCATCAGTGCCATAAGCTGGGATGATACCATCCTTGCTAACCAGTTCTCCCTAATAGAAATGTTGGTCATTAAATGTTTTCTAACATCACATCAAAAAAAGAAGTGATATATGAAGCTAAAATTTTAATGTATTTCAATCCACTATGTCCAAAATACTATTCCACATGGAAGAATGAAAAAGATATGCCCCCTCTTGAAATCTGCATTTTAGTGCATTTAGTGAGACAGACTCTGCTTGCTCCTTCGAGCAACCCCCCCTCCAAGAAATTAATCCTATAAATGAGCTTACTAGTAAAAAAAATCTCTGCAAGTTGTCCTCAGAGGGGAAGACATGAAGGCTGAGACCAACTGCAGAATGTGCCTCTGAAGTTTCCACTGCATGAGAAGCAGGGAGCCAAATGCCTGGAAGGAAGGAGAAACCAGTGTACAGGCCACGAGTGGAGAAAGCAGTTCTGAGTGCTTGAAAAACTGGCACCAGACCATCATGGCAGGGTCTCAGCAAGGGAGGGAAGAGAAAGAAGTAGGCCCAGCTCAGATGTCTGTGGAAAGTGGCAGAAACGCAGGTATGACGAGACTGAATCATTACTTTTGTTTATGTTGTATTTGTTTAACTCTGTGAAGCTGTGTCACTGTGCCTGTCTAAAACACCTGATGGTGTAATAAAGAGCTGAACAGCCAATAGCAAGGCAAGAGAAAGGATTGGCGGGGCTGGAAGGCAGAGAGAATAAATAGGAGGAGAAATCTGGGAGAAAAAAAGAAAGGAGCCAGAGCCGGGAGAGGAGAACTTCAGGGGCCAGCCACCCAACTACACAGCCAGCCATGGGGCAAGAGTGAAAATAATATTACAGAAGTAAGAAAAGGGAAAGCCCAGAGGCAAAAGACAGATGGGATAATTAGTTAAGAAAAGCTGGCAAGAAACAAGCCAAGCTAAGGCCAGGCATTTATAATTAAGAATAAGCCTCCCCCGTGAGTGATTTATTTGTGGAGCTGGGAGGCGGGCCCTACTGTTGGGGTTGTCTATGCTCAGGGCCCTGCTAGTTACCCTTGGGGAGAGGGGCAAGAAGGCACAGAGACAATGACACAGTCTCTGGAGACTAGTTGAAATAAGCAAGTCCAATTTTATCAAGGAAGAGGAAAGCCTTGAATACCCTCCTCCCCGCCAGGGGAAGGGTTTTGATTTGCTGGCATCTGTGGCTGTGGTGTGGTGGTCTCTCCCTTATCTAGGTCATCTCATATCTGCACTCCACCTTTGTTGTTAAGACCCCAGCAGACCCCAGGTTGGCCTATGAGGAAGTGCCAGGAGCACATGTCTTGAGGATTCAGTTATAATCAGTTTGAACTGGCTGAGGTCAGGCTGGACCCCAGGCCCTTAGAAGCTCCCAGGGCCTATATATTCCACAACCCCGCAAAGATCAAAACAACAGCACTGAATAAAACTGAGTAAGTCCGGCAAGATGGCTCCATAGGTAGAGGCACCTGTTCTGCTCCCAAGCCTGACAACCTGAGTTCAAACCCCTAAACTCACTGATGGAAGGAGAGAACTGACTTGTGTCTGTGTGTGTGCGTGCACGCGTGCGCTGTGTAAAATACTGAAGGGTTGTGACAAGATCCTCTCTAGGAAGGGGAAAAAGTTGAATCAGGGTGACTATGTAGTCAGAGTGAATGCTGAGGCTGGAATGTCACATGGGGGTTAGTTTCTATACATGGTCTGTTAGAAGTTTCACAGGATGACATGACCTGCAGGGTCAAGAAGAGAGAGGAAGCAAGGGACTTTGGCATATGCTGCTGGTAGAAGTGGTGGATCCTGGGAGAGGAAAACCATTAAGAAAGAGGCGAGGCCCAGTTCAATACCAACATGTTCTCTTTGGGAGCATGAATATAACTGGGGAGGGGGTGTTGATTATAAGACGGGGCTCAGCAGGGATACTAAAGGGAAAACACTGGGCGGTGTCACTGGAGGAGGGGGCAGGGATGAGCCTAGGAGCACCCATCCTTTATTGGGTGGCCAGATAGGAGAAGAAGCTAGCAAAGAATGGAGGAGGGAGGGGTGGCTGCCTGGGAAGGGAAACCTAGAGTAGCAGCTGCTGGGAAAACATGTCTGGAAGAAGGGCTTTGGCGTTGGTTGAGAGCTCCTAAGAGGTGGTGTGGTGGCTTCTGGTGTCCTGGAGTAAGTCAGTGTTAGAGCAGGACTAGGAGCCAGGTGGGCTGGAAGGCACATGGGAAGCTGGGAGGGAGAGGTGCATGGGAGAGCCAGGAGGCTTTCTATATGGGGGATTATAGTGATTAGAGTTTCAGAATGTGATGGATACTACAAGAGAAAGCAGACAACAGGCATTTCATTCCTGAGATGATGAGAAGCATGGTTCAGAGCAATAGGGCTGCCCCTTGGAGAAGCAAAGGGGGCATCTCTCTCTAAAACGGAGGCCAGTGTGAGGCTTGGGTGTGATGGGAAGGTCCTGGAGTCCCATGCCTCCTACCTTTGACAAGTGGGAGGCTGGGCCATCAGCTGAGAGCAGGGGTGGAGAATGGCTGGGAAGCTAGAGGAGATGATGGTGAGAAAGTTGTCTGGGAGTGGATGGCAAGTCTACCAAAGAAACACAAGCCTGTGAGCCATTGGAGAATGACAGTTTGAGGTCAGAGAACACAAATTTAAAGCGAAACTCATCCACCCAGTTTGCCTAGTGGCTTGGGTGTGGGTGCCTACATTAGGTCAGGGTGCTGCCAGATTGGGAGGCAGGGTTTCCTAGTATTGTAGCGGTGATGGACCATGGGTGGGTGTGGGCTATGCTGTAAAAAATGTGAAGCTCGGCCTTGGCCGATGAGAAACTTAAGTCTAGATTGGAGGGCCCTGTGAGGTGGGACAGATCTTATGGGGCCAGAAGGATGAAGCATGAGAAGGTGGGCAATGGGCAGTTCATATTTCAAGGTGAATGGGTCCAGTGTGTGGCTGTGGGCCACTGAAGGACCATGAAGAGATGACATTGGTATGGAGGGACCAGTGGACCTGCTACAGTGTATTTGGGTCTCCTGTAAGGATGACATATCAAGTTTGTCGGAAGAAGTGGAAGCTCTTGGTCAGTGACAAAGTAACTTAGAGGCAAATGCACAGGAAGCAAGTGCCTGGAATGGTCTGGCCTCCCAGGGCTTGGCATGAGCTGCAAGGAAGGACACCCACTGCCTCCATTTGTGTTCTGTGTGCTGGTGTAAGAGGGTCAGAACAGCTTGCGGTTTGGTGGGGCTTGTTCTTGGGGTCATCTGGGTTTAGTTAAGGGGTGGAGGGGGGATATTTGGGCAGGGACAGCAGGTGCTGGCTGAATTCCAGTGTGTTCAGAGAGCGCATGCAGACTTTGGAGAGTAAAGTGAGGAAGACCCACCCAGACATGGAATACATAGAGCAGGGGAATCTTGGGTGATGGGTGACCAGTAGCACTGATGTGAGAGAGACCTGGGGATTTCAGAGATGGTGAGTTCTCCCTGAATCATCTTAGGGAGTTGGTTTCCCCAAAGGCCGAGTAAAACCCTGAAGGCTTTAGCTGCCATATGAAGGAGACATCAGGCAGTGTTACATTTTCAGGTACCCAGGGTCATCCAAATGCAGATGGTGGAATGATTTTTGAGAAGCAGAATGAGACGATCTGAGCATATGTTCTACAGGAATGCTTAAAGAGAAGGGTTCTGTTGTGTGACTTTCCCTGGAGAGACGAATAAATGTCTGTTCATCCCAGATCATCAGTGATGGACTGAAGGAACCCAAGTCTAGCTGGGTGAGCCAGTGAACTTAATTGGGTTACCTACAGAAGGATGGGTGAGGGTTACCTCAGGAGTAGGGAGCATTAGTGAGTGTTCCCTTCCTACAGGAGCATGAGCGGGTGTTCCCTACAGGAGCATGGGTGGGTGTTCCTTACAGGAGCATGGGTGAGGGTTCCCTATAAGAGGGTGAGTGTTCCCTACAGGAGCATGGGTGAGGGTTCCCTATAAGAGGGTGAGGGTTCCCTACAGGAGCATGGGTGAGGGTTCCCTATAAGAGGGTGAGTGTTCCCTACAGGAGCATGGGTGGGTATTCCCTACAGGAGCATGGGTGAGGGTTCCCTACAAGGGCATGGGTGAGGGTTCCCTACAGGAGCATGGGTGGGTGTTCCCTACAGGAGCATGGGTGAGGGTTCCCTACAAGGGCATGGGTGAGGGTTCCCTACAGGAGCATGGGTGAGGGTTCCCTATAAGAGGGTGGGGGTTCCCTACAGGAGCATGGGTGAGGGTTCCCTACAGGAGCATGGGTGAGGGTTCCCTATAAGAGGGTGGGGGTTCCCTACAGGAGCATGGGTGAGGGTTCCCTACAGGAGCATGGGTGAGGGTTCCCTATAAGAGGGTGGGGGTTCCCTACAGGAGCATGGGTGAGGGTTCCCTACAGGGGCATGGGTGAGGGTTCCCTATAAGAGGGTGGGTGTTCCCTACAGGAGCATGGGTGGGCTTTCCCTACAGGAGTATGGGTGAGGGTTCTTTATAAGAGGGTGGGGGTTCCCTACAGGAGCATGGGTGGGGGTTCCTTACAGGGGCATGGGTGAGGGTTCCCTATAAGAGGGTGGGGGTTCCCTACAGGAGCATGGGTGAGGTTTCCCTACAGGAGCATGGGTGAGGGTTCCCTACAGGAGCATGGGTGAGGGTTCCCTATAAGAGGGTGGGGGTTCCCTACAGGAGCATGGGTGAGGGTTCCCTATAAGAGGGTGGGGGTTCCCTACAGGAGCATGGGTGGGGGTTCCCTATAAGAGGGTGAGGGTTCCCTACAGGGGCATGGGTGAGGGTTCCCTACAGGAGCATGGGTGAGGGTTTTCTATAAGAGGGTGAGGGTTCCATACAGGGGCATGGGTGAGGGTTCCCTACAGGTGCATGGGTGGGGGTTCCTTACAGGGGCATGGGTGAGGATTCCCTACAGGAGCATGGGTGAGGGTTCCCTACAGGGGCATGGGTGAGGGTTCCCTACAGGAGCATGGGTGAGGGTTCCCTACAGGGGCATGGGTGAGGGTTCCCTACAGGGGCATGGGTGAGGGTTCCCTGCAGGGGTATGGGTGAGGGTTCCCTACAGGGGCATGGGTGAGGGTTCCCTGCAAGGACATGGGTGAGGGTTCCCTACAGGGGCATGGGGGGGTTCCCTACAGGGGCATGGGTGAGTGTTCCCTGCAGGGGCGTGGGTGAGGGTTCCCTACAGGAGCATGGGTGGGGGTTCCCTACAGGAGCATGGGTGAGGGTTCCCTACAGGGGCATGGGGGGTTCCCTACAGGGGCATGGGTGGGGGTTCCCTACAGGAGCATGGGTGAGGGTTCCCTACAGGGGCATGGGTGAGGGTTCCCTACAGGAGCATGGGTGAGGGTTCCCTACAGGGGCATGGGTGAGGGTTCCCTACAGGGGCATGGGTGAGGGTTCCCTGCAGGGGTATGGGTGAGGGTTCCCTACAGGGGCATGGGTGAGGGTTCCCTACAGGGGCATGGGGGGGTTCCCTACAGGGGCATGGGTGGGGGTTCCCTACAGGAGCATGGGTGAGGGTTCCCTACAGGGGCATGGGTGAGGGTTCCCTACAGGGGCATGGGTGAGGGTTCCCTTCAGGGGCATGGGTGAGGGTCCCTACAGGAGCATGGATGAGGGTTACCCAAGGGACAGTGGGTAACTTAATGGCAGTTCTATCACGGAAGAAAGAAGCTCCCACATCATCATTTACAGATCCATTTATATGTTCTCTGGGAGGCCCAGGCCCAGGGTCCCCTTCCTTCTTCCAGAAGGGAATATTAGTGGGCTCATCCTGGCAGGATCTTGTTGACTAATCCTAGCAGCTCTGATTTACCATGGCAACAGCTGTGTTGGGTCTGGAGGACAGAGTTTCCGTAACAGGGCCCCCCCCCCCTTATCGTTCTGATTTCGTGACATTTTCACGTATGTGTGTGAGATAATCTGGTCATCGTCCGCCCCCTTTGCCTTCTTGACCCTGGACTCCGGCTGTTCCTCACTCTCCCCAAGTAGGCTCCCTTCTGTTTTCATATCTTTAAAAACATATTTTTCATGTGAGAAGGGCTCTTTTCAATGTCTTAAAATATTTGTGTTAATTCTTTAAAATGACATACAGTACATTTGAGTCATATTAGCCCCCTCGTTCCTCTTTCTCTTTCCAGATCTACCCAGCTCTCTACCCCTCTCAGCTCCATGCCTTTTGTTTTTATTATTAAACCACTCATCAAGTCCAATTTGCGCTGCCTGTACGCTCTTGGGTGTGGGCCATTCCACTGGGAGCTTAGTTAAATTAGCAGGGACCACACCCTTAAAGAAAACTGATGCTCCCTTTCTCTCACGGAAGCCTTCAGCTGTCAGCAGCTCCTCAGTTAAGGGTGGGAGCCTGAGAATCGCTCTACCTCCAAGCTAGAATATTGGCTGGCTTGGTCTGGTGCAGACAACTACAGCTGCTAGGGGTTCGTGAGTGCAGGGGTCTCGTGGTGTCAAGAAGACCCATTAACATTCTGGCTCTCTCAATCTGTCTGCTCCCATTTCCCTGATGGTTTCTGGACTTGGGGGTGGGGGTGATGAGCTGAGGACTCTTTCTCCTGGTGGATTCTGGGATCCCTCCTCCAATGATGAGATGTAGATAGGAGGGTGCCCACAGGCTTTTGTTTGTTTGTTCTGGGTTTTTTTTTTTTTAAACCTATTTCCAAAGGGTCCTTGGCATTGCTTAAAGAACTTGGGCATCTACTACCCAGAGAAAGGAAATCTTGGGCCCAGAGGTGATAATGGGGCAGGAGAAGGTTGTCTCCTCATAGCTACGGAGGGGCAAGGGCCTGGCTGTGTGATTACCCAGCTGGTGAAATGTAGGTCAGCAGGGAAATGTTTCACTCTGATCTTCAAGGAGCCGGAGAGCATCTGTTACCATAGGTCTGTCCCGGGTCGATGGCAGAAGGAGGCAGCTTGTGGTGCCCATAGAAGCTTTGCAGCTTTTTGTGGGAAGGAATAAACAAGTTTGAGTGTGGCCAGTTTTTTCTGGTCCCCAGAACACAGAGGGCTGAGCTCCACAGTCAGCCACACAGCTCTGCAGACTCCCAGGTGTGCAGGGAAGGCACAGTAGTCCTGGACACCCGCCCATGTTTCCTTTCTGGAGACAGCTTATTAAATGCTGCCTTAGTCAGTGGATGGCCCTCAGTGACTAGTGTCCTCAGCTTCCAACGCCTTTAAGGTGTTTCACCATCCCGTGACTTCAGTCACATTACCAGGTTCTCTTCTGTGATCTGGATTGGAAAAGCCTGGAGTCAGCAGGATTTATCTTGTCCAGCCCCCACCCAGCCCTAACACCCGGCACTCCATCTTCCCAGTGATGGTTATGGCTTCTGTACTTTGGCACCAACAGAATTCATTTTGCTAAATGTTAAAGGTGCCTCCCTTGGGATAAAACTGCCGATCAATACATTGGCTTTTTCGTGCTTCCTTCCCAGGCTTTTCCACCCACCCCCAATTTGGTTTTGGTAGTTTTTGTTCTGTTATTATTGTTTTTGTTTGATTGATTACTTTTAACACAGGGTTTTGCATTCTATCTCCGGCTGGTCTTGAACTTGCCATATAGTCTTTCTGCCTCAGCCTCCAGTGCTGGGATCACAGGCTTGCTTTGCTACCGTGTACCTGGCTTGGTTTTCATTTTTTTACTTTCTTTTCTTTAGCCAGGAGTGCTTTATCAAGGGTAGAATATTCTGGAAAACTGAAATTGAGGCCTGACTGAAAGACATATCATTTGCTTCAAGGGAGGGAGCTAAAAAAAGCTACTCCTTGGCTTCTCCCATGAATTTTAAATGCTCTAAGAGCTCTGCCCCATGAAGAAAACAATGCCTCGTGGCCTTAAATAATTAAATGGAGCACACTGAGCCTGGCAGTATCAAGCCAGGCTGGTCACACAGAGGGCCCCAGAGCCTCTTTCTCAAAGGTAAAGCTAGCTGGGGGGCCCAAGGAGGTTGCAAAAAAATCAATCAGATGCAAATGCTGCCTGTTAAGCATTTGGCAAAATTGGTACAACTGTGGAAATGTCACAGAAGAGGGGGAGTTGGCATGTGTCCTGACACAGAGTGTCCTTCAAGCAGCTTCAGTTCTGTCAGCCCAGTGACCTCTTGGTTGGTCTTATTGGCTTCCCCACTGTCCAGGGATGGCCATGTGAGGTGGCAGCGGCCTCAGACAAGGTCCCTGTCTTCCCTACCACTGTAACAAGTATGTGGGGTACTGGCTTCTCCACATACTTGATGGGAATTTCTGGAGAATCTCTGAGGAGAGGAGAAGGCGACTTTTTTTTTTCTTTTTTTTCCTGACTGTCTTCCTTCACTGGCAATGGTGACATTTTGGGATCAGTCCATCATTTCTTGGCTATCTGCCCATTCTGTGATTTCACAGGCTTTGTCTTTGAGGTCACAGAATCATATGGCATGCAAACCTAGGGTTGGCCACAAGGTCATTGCTGTCTGTGGAAGAGCTAGCTCGGCCTGAACAAGGGTCTAGTTTTTCTTGGTCATTCATGTGTACTGTTTCATATAAGCTTCCCATTTTGAATATGAACAGGAGCTGAGAGAGGTTAAGCCATTTGATCCAAGTCACACAGCCAAGGCACAGGGTAAAAGTGGTGGTTTTATATGTTGTCCTACTCTAAGGCCTGTCACTCTAAAGGTCATGTTGTGTAAGACCTTCACAGTTCCATGAAAAAGAAAAAAAAAAAACCCTTTATTTCAAGAATAAAACTAGAGGTCTAAAGGAGAAGGCAAGGATGTGCCTCGAGGGAGCCGTGGTCACAGAGCTTTAGGGGTGCAGAGATTGAAAGTACAGGTTCACCCTGATGTGAGTCAGTTGCCTGACTCCATCTGCCCAGCTGATGCGATAACTCAGCTCTCTACCCTTTCCCATCTCTGCCGCCCACATTTTCCCTGGTCCTTCTCCCAGATCTCAGCAGAGATCCTTAGAATGACTGGACTTTAGTCCTATTACATTGCTTCTCACAGTCACATTTATTAAGGTGTTAATTCAGATGATGTAACAGGAATCCAAATGTCAAATAAGTAAACCTGCTGGGCTGAATCTATGGGTTAATTGAATCAGTCTTGACCTCAACACAGAGTGAGGTTATAAGCCCTCCAGAGCCCACACTGCTTGCTTTGGGCTATGACTCAGAATCCTTCCTGTGCACATCCAGCCCATACTCAGCAGTTACCTCTCGTTCACTGCTGAAGGAACTTGTAGCCTATAAGTTTCAGGCTTTGATCCCCAACCCTTCATAGAAGTTGGGAGTTTCAAGCCTTGGCAGCCACACTGGGTCTCTTTGCATATCTTATAAAAATTACTTGATTTGTCTATAGACGCTCTCCTAGTGAATCACGAATGCAGTTGGTTAGGAACTCAGACCCTGGACTCATGCAATGTGATGCCCTCACAGAATCTCTCTAAGTGCTTATTCCTGAGAGGAACTCATGGCTAGGCCCTCTGAATAGTCTCTATTTAAGAGGAAAGTTTCAAGTAGCCTTTGACACATTTTTCAGCAGAATTAGTCCCCCCTACATCCTTGGGATCAAATATTTGGATGGCTGAGGTAGATGTATGCTTTAAAGGCCTCTGGTGTTTGTGTGTGGGCTTATCAGAATCAATAGCTTTATTTAGGTTGCCTGCATTCAAGTGGCAGCCAGTGAGAACAGCTGTCTTTGAGCCATCCAGGTGGAGGTTAGCCTTGCAAAGGCGGCAGATTGGGCCCTGCTGTCAATTGATATTTACTGTGTACCTCTAGTGTTGCCAGAGACAGTCTTGGCCTGTCTGTATAGACTTTACAGAATAGCTGGGAAGATTGATTGAGAATAATTACAAAATAAGTACCCAATTATAATTAATCCCTTCAATGAGTTCTGTTTCGGGTGTTGTTTCACTATCAGGAAGCCAGACATATAAGAATTCTCACCTTCATGGAACTGATATCCTAATGAAATACACAATAAATGAAAAACTCAAGGAGTAAATCTTATGATGTACGTGTTAGAGGAGTGATTCTCAACCTGTGGGCCGTCACCTCTTTGGGGGTCTTGAACGACCCTTTCACAGAAGTCACCTAAGACCATCTGAAAACACAGCTATTTACATTATGATTCATAAAGTAGCAAAATTACAGTTATGAAGTGAAAATGAAAACAATTTTATGGTTGGGGGTCACGACAGCATGAGGAATTGTATTAAAGGGTCACAGCATTAGGAAGGTTGAAGACCACTGTGTTAGAAGGAAGAGGCGAGGCAGATGATAGTGATTGGGGGTGTGGCTGAGTTGGCAGCGTGCTGTGTATGCTAAATTCTGAATCACTTGCTGTGTCTCTGGAAAGCTCTTGTTTTCAAACCTCAATGTGATGGTGTTAGGAAGTGGAGCATGTGAGGAAGATTGCTCATGAACACAGACCTCTCAGGAATGGAATTAATGAAAAGATGTTTCAAAGAACTTCCTTGACCCTTCACCACAAGGGTTAGAAAATACCATCCATTAACTAGGAAGTAGACCCTCCTCAGACACTAAGTGTGATGGAACCTCCGTCTTTAACTTCCAAATTTGTAGAACTGTGAGAAATAGATTTCTATTCTTTATAAGCCACCTGGCCTCATTGTGTGTTGTTATATCCCTAGAATGGCCTAGGATAATATGCATCAGCCTCAGAGAGAAGGGTCAATGAAATGAAGATTGTAAGTAGGTTGGAGTTACTGCTCATGACAGGTTAAGGAAGAACTAAGGAGAGGCTGAGAGAGGAAGAAGTTCAAGCAAGCCTAAAAGGCCAGTCAGAAGGGTCATCCATATGTGCACAGACACCACCAAGAATCAAAACAAAGGTGGGGGTGGAGAGAAGGATGATGATCAGGTGCCCAAATCACCCAGAAGGAAGGGGAGTAACAAGTATGTTCACAGCTGATGTAGCTGTGAGGGATTCTGGGTGACAGTTTCATGATGAGTCAGGATTTGAGGATCATTCCTTTTGACCTGGAGTGATACGCAAGGATGAGCCTGGTTACTCAGAAACCAACTGAACATTTCAAGAACACTTCATCCTGATCATGGAAGAGAGGCACGGGGGGGGGGGGGGGGGGGGGGGGGGAGGGAGGGATTCTGGAAGGAGGGTAGATAGGATAAAGTTATGGGTAAAATGAGATATGCACAATGGAACCGATGTAAAGAGAAGCCTGCAGCATCCCTTAGGTGGTGCAGGGACCATTATGTAACGGATGTGTATGAACCTGGGCAAGCTACTTAATCTTGTCTCTTTGCCAGTTTCCTCTGCAAATAAACAATGATGTTAATCTCAAGGTTATTGGGAAGATCAGGAGAGGTCAGGTACACGTCAGTGGCCAGCATAATGCCCGCCACATAAGGAATGATTTGGCAAACATTGCGATCTCTAGAAATTACCTTTTTCAAAATACTGCTGAGACCTTGGTTGGGTGGATCTCAGCATTGCTATGGGTCTGCAGGAAAGGCCTTTTCTATTTAGAAAAATAGATTCCTTATGAAAGGAATATTAACTACTCTGAAGCCCAAGATAAAATGTGCTTGGAAATAGGTAAATAGAAGTTTGAAGTGTGCTTTGAAAAGGTAAAAATGAAGTGGGAACGTGTTGGCACACACAGCATCTGGCCCTGAGGAAGAGCTGAGTGACAAGCCCTTAGTTCATAGAAACAAGCACGGGCTATTCTGAGCCATACTGGAGTTAGGACATATGAGCCCCAGCTGTCTGGACCCTCTGGCTGACAGTCGAGCCCCCAACCTTTTCCAAAATAGAAAGGGGGGCTCTAGAAGATGTTATATGGAGTCCCAGGCCAATCGTGACCGTTATCTGCAGGCTGACAGGAAGCAGCACAATTCTTTGCTTTGGGAGCGTCTCCCAGAGACATCTGAGCAGAGCTTTACTAGGTGTCTGTCGCTGTTTCCCACTCTCCCCGTCTCTCTGTGCCCTTCCCTCTTACCTCTCTGTTGACACAAGAGTTGGGCGTCTGGCTGTCTTGAGTCTGGCTGTGAAACAGCATGTAAAGGATAGTGATAACCTGTGAGTTTACCCAGTAAGCTGTGCTTTTCACCTTCTTTTAGGCCGGTTAGGGCACACCGGGAAAGGTCACGTATGCAGGACACAGTGAACAGACTTCCAGTGGGGAAGCGCAAAACAGGGTTTTAGATACATGGAGCTAAGAGGGTTAGGACACTTGGCTATGACCATGTGGGTGCTTACATGCCTGCATAGCCAGAAGTTCTGCTACAGAAAGGGGTTTCAGGCCCTGAAACCATCCAACAAGGGTCTGCTTGCTTGACTTTTGGAACTATGTTGGGTCCTAGTTACTTAATATTGATTTCTTTGTGCTATATAAGTCTTGGGTTTAGTCAAGGCTTTAGCTTCAAGTCCCTTCCCTAAGATTTATTTTTATTAGTTTAAATTGTGTGTGTGTGTGTGTGTGTGTGTGTGTGTGTGTGTGTGTGTGTGTGCACATGAGTGCAGGTGCTCATGGAGGTTATTGGATGTCCTGGAGCAGGAGTTACAGGTAGTTCTGAGCTGTCTTATGTGGGTGCTGGGAACCTCTGCAAGAGCAGTAAACACTTTTACCTGATGAACCATCTCTCCAGCCCTGAACTTCCTCTCCTGAGATACTTCAGGGCCCTCAGAAGAGCAGATCTGACCCCTGCCTGTGGGGTTCAGAGGTAATAGAAGGAATGCACCTAGAGTTACTCTGACATGAGTCAGAGTACTCTACAAGGGCCACAGAAGAAGCACAGGGAAAGTGAGCCTCAGCGAGAGAGCCAAAGTGAGAGAGTCTGACGGAAGAAATGACTTGTACTGGCTGTGAAGGGTGGTAGACTTTTGACTGAGGCAGTGGGCTGGGTTGGAGGCTACGAGAAAGGCATTTCTGGAGAGGGCATAGCTCATGGAAAGATGGGTACAGCCTGTCAGGAGCTTCCGTTGTGTTAAGCTTGTTGTCTGGGTACAGGAATTGAAGTAGAGTAGGAGACCTCAAATGCAGGTGGAGACCTTGTTGGGTTGGAGATCACGATGTGACAACTGGTTTATGGATAGCGCAGCATGGATGCCTGTGGCTGGAGAGAATTGGGCATGGATGGCCCTGGATAAAAAAGGATTAAAAAGGAGACAAGCACACAACAAAGGCTCTCTTCCCTGATTTCTCGATTGTTTGAGGTCCATGAGGGCTTTGTGTTGGATTTGGCCTCTCTGGGTATCCTCCAAGACAGCATACACCTAGTGCCCCTGGGCTCTGTAGAGCTGAGAGCACAAGCTATTTTTGTATTCCTTCAAATGGCCATGTTTATTTTTAAACCTGAGCATTTTAGCAGGGATATATCATACAATCTTTGCTTTTGAGTAAAAAGGTTCCCTGAGGCCGATGGAAACTGCAGAAAGTGTTCCTGAGTCGTGCAGTGGCAAATGCCTATCTCTGGCATTAGAAGGAAGAACTAATACTTGGAAACAAATCCTGGAAAGAGGAAGCCCTCGTGTGGTTGGCCGGTTCTTAATGTGTGCTGACTGATCTGTGGCAGGCAGCAGGGCTCATCCAAGGAAGGACTCTGTGTGGAGGCAGGGCCAGTTGCCAAGCTGGGATGCACATCTGAACCCGCCAGTCTTCATGGTCACCCACTGACAGGAGCCTGTGGAGTTAGACTAGAATGTCTGTTATCTTTTAAGCAGATGCAAGTTATAACTGAAAATTAAAGATTAACTCCAGAGTTCAAGATGGAGGATTCATTTTGGGTATCTTTATACCTTCTCTGCCCAGAGCCCATTAAATGATAATGAAGAGATTAGGAAAGTCTAATCCTAAGGGATTAATAGTGATTGAAAGATTTTGATAAATTCTGGATGACAAAGAGCAAGGGGAGAAAAGGTAATGGCAGAGAAAGCAAGAGGAAGCCAGTCCTCCCACAGATCCCCAGAGGTTCTCTCCACTGAGCCCACCCACCAGAGAGGCCAGGAGGGAGAGGCCTGAGCTTATCAGAGGGAATGACGGAATCTTCGAATCTGCCCAGGCTGGAAGTGTGGGGTGGCATTCTAGAAGAAAGTCTACCTCCCTCTGCACAGAATATCTAACACTGGGGAAGGAAGAGGAGGAGCCTTAAATCTCACCTCAGAAAAGACAGGGTACATGCAGAGTTAGGCAAGGCTTGCTAAACGGTTCCAGAGAGAAGATTTCAACCTATTGAAGAAATTACTATTATTATTATTTTAATCGTGTGTGTGTGTGTGTGTGTGTGTGTGTGTGTTGTGTGTGTGTGTGTGTGTGTGTGTGTGTGTGTGTGTGTGTGTGTGTGTGTGTGTGTGTGTAGCTATGTGTATGCCAGAGTTTGAAAGTGGAGGTCAGAGGTCAGAGGGCAGCCTCGGGTGTTGGGCTTCACCTTCCACCTTGTGAGACAATGTCTCTTGTTATTTTGCCATTGTGTGTGCACTACCCACTGTGCCTGGTGTTTGGAGGAGTGCTGGAATTACAGATGTGCTCCACTATAGCTAGCTTATGGATTCTAGAGATCTGACCCAAGTTCATACACTTGTGGAGCAAACAGTTGAACCATGTTCTCAGTCATGTTGAGATTATAGGCAGGAGCCGCCACACCTTGTTTCTGTGATGCTAGGATTGGACCCATGTTCTCATGCATTCTAGGCAAGCACTCTGTCAGGGGAGCTACATCTACAGATCAAATATAATACCTGCTGTGGGAGGCTGAAAAGTATGCCCCAAAGTCCCAATCTCTGGAGCCTAGAAATCTTACCACGTACAGTAAGAGAGTAAGTAAATAACTCTGCTCTGGGAGATCATCCTGAGTTACTAATGCAGAATTGAGCGTGGGAACAGAGAGGTCAAGGGGAGTTGGCACACAGCGATGGCAGTGACTGGAGGGCCTATGCAGAGAAAGATCTGGAGTGAGACTGAGGGGAAGGCCACGAGTTAGTGAGCTAGTCCCAGAAACTGGAAGGAACGGGACAGTCTCCCTGTAGAGCTTGGGGTGGTGGCACCTGCTGGCATCCTGGTTTCAGCTCAGGGAAACTCCTTATACACTTTGGGCCACTAGAAGTGTTTGGAAATAAATTTAGGTTATTTTAGGCCAGAAGTTTGTGATAATTTGTTACAGCAGGTTACAAAACTAGTACATCGAGCTACAGCAACCCAGTGTGAGGGGGAAGTGAGAGGTGTGGATTCCCAGTTGACGGTTCATCACCCTGAGGATCAACAGAACAGAACAGGGCGAAGGCTGTGGAGCAGGCAGTTGGCAGGTAAGAAGAACTAGTGGCATCTGGGAGAAGAAAGAAAAGAATTCCAGACAGAAGCCTGCGGATGTGCCATGAAGTGCTCAGTCCAAATTAGAACAGGAAGTCGTGGGTTCAGGGAGAGACTGGGCCAGATTCTAAACAATGGGCAAAGTAGACATGCTAGAAAAATTCTAGGATGATAGGAACGTGGACTGTGTTTCTTTTCTCCTTAAAAGGGGCAATAAAAAAATTGTCATAGTGACTGAGATATCTCACAAAGGTACTGTATGAAAGGGGATGTTTCCCTCTGACCTCCATGCTAGAAATGTCTCCCCCAAGGGTATTCAGGTCATGACATTGGGACCACACAGAAAGAATTCTAATCCCAGCACATTTACCTCTACAGGAAACAGTATTTATCTAGTCCAATGCTATTCTCTTTTTAAAATAGTTACATAATGCTCAATTGTGACTCTTCCTGGACTTAACAGTTAATATCTGGTTGACCTTTTATAGATAATGCAGGGTTTTGAGTTCATTTTGATAGTGGATCTTCTTTATTGGAACCATAGGAGAACTGAATTATTGTATTAGTAATGTATAATTCTATGTAGTGGGAGAGGCTCCAAGTGCTCGGGTGCCAGCTGAAGCTTGAAAGGAGGTGGTTGATTGGCATAGCTAATGATTAGTCCATTTAGTGGACAGAGTCATTTGTGCTGAGCATTTGGCCAATAGAGGCCATCTTGTCCCTGGCCCTGTGCTGACAAAAGCAGCCTATAGTGGCTTTGCCAGGTAAGGCCCCTGGGCCAAGGAGGCTGTTGGGTGGAGTATACATGCTGATTAGAGGTTCGAAAACTCAGGCTTGCCTCTGCCAACAGAGGAGATCTGGAAACAACGAGGCTATTGTAGTCTAGCCAACGTTTCCAAATCGTCTAGTGTCATGGACACATGGAAAATATTTGTAGAGCACCTAGGCAAGTAGACAAGTCTACCCACAGCACGAAGGCATGGGAGACCTATTGCCTTGGCCCTGCCCCCTCAGGGTTAGAACATCGCCTTCTCCACAGGCCACTTCCAGCCCAAATGGCTTCTTAATACAAATTGGGAAAAGCCACTTAACTTCTTTCTCTGGATTCCTTCCAGATATCTGTTACTTCCCAGGCTGTTGACTAGCATAAAAGGTGTACACTATGCCTTGTATCTCCGAACTGTGCACTGTGCAGCCACTAACTGTTTCTAATACACCTGTGACTCGTGGGAGGCAACTGCTGAGCAGGAAGCAGAGGGTTGGGGCTGCTGGAGAGGACAGACACAGAGGGGGTGTTCTTACCATGTGCTTGGTAGGAAAGTCCCAGGATTCTGCCAAGGGGACAGATCACATGGTGTGAGTCACCATGCAGGGAAACGAGCTGCATACTTGGGATTCAGAAGAGACATGTGAGCTAGAGACATGTATCCAGGCATTATCAGGTATGATGCTTAAAGCCTGTGAGGGAGCATGGTGGAGTAAGTCCATAGACAAGGATTTGGGAAACAAGTGCCCAGCAGGCCATCAAGCCTTGTCTTGTAAGCTAGGTTCTAATATTTGGGTGGAAGAGAGAATCAGGACCCCAGTGGGAGGGCATTCTGAGCACAGTGATGCTCCCTGGCTTCACACTGTTGCTTGGGATCCTTCTTCACCTGTCCACCTCCTGTCTTGCCTCAGCAGCTGTCCCTGAGAGATGGAAGGACATTTGGTCTGGGGCCACCATAGCTTGTCCTTGAAGGCAAGATGGGCCTGTTTATACCTCTGTCCAGGACAATATGGGAAGTAATAGAATGGAGTCTTACGTTCTTGGACACATGTGATACAACCTCCACAATTTGTTATAGCCAAATAGGTTTGATTGAGTTTGGGTCTTGGACTCACAGTAGTTCTCAGCCTCCCAAGTCACCAGGATTACAGTAACGAACCACTATGCCTGGCCATATTATTAGATCGACGGATATTTTGGACCTACTGTGTGCTTAGGGCTTCAGCAAATAAAGGGGTGGTGGGTGATATACTGTCTGTACATCACAGTAAACTTGCCATGGATTTGCTTGTTCTTACTGACCAGGCCTTCTTCCTAGAAGGCTTCTCTTAATATGACAACCTTCTGTAATACGAATTTCTCAGCACATCATTTCTTTGTGTATGTCTTGGAGCTTGTTTCTGTCCCCACAAGCAGATCTGCCTTGCTTTACAATTCTGCATATGCCTTTAGTGCCATGCACTGTGTCCTTGGGTGTGAAAGAAGTTGGCTGCTTGAGCAGTCCCCACCCAGGAAAAGGGGACAGGTGCCTACAGAACTCCATTCTGTCCAGCAGACAAAAGGGAGCTGTTTCATTTCCAGGCAGCTTGAACTGGAAACCAGCATGCCTACATTCTTGAGGCCACGTTGGTGGATTCCTGCGGAATGGCAAGCTATTTGGCAGTCACAGGCGACTTGGTCCAATCAATGTGAAAACAAATTCTCTTTTTTATAAATATTGCCTGAAAGACCAAAGTCTATCACTAATGGGACCCTTCAGAGGAAGGACAGGAGATAAATGGGTGCTTCTTGGTCAATAGATTGGAAACCGGCACATTCACTGCAAGCTAGAAACTAAACACACAGACCCTGGCTCTTTCCAGGGTGGTATGTGGTTTGGGCCTTCTGAGTGTAGTGTCTGGACTGTTGGGGACTCAGCTCCTTGGTGCCAAGTCCTTGTCGGGTTCCTGACGTCTATGGTTCTACACCTCTCATCTAAGAGTGTTTCTCTGTACCACTCTTGTCCATGCTCACTCCTGCTCTCTTTGGTCCGGATGGTTCTGTACTTAGTCTTTAGCTTGGGAAGCAAGAAATAAGCTGCTCTCCTACCTAGACATGGTTTTTACATCGCATCAACACTCTTTGTCTGGACATTGAATGCTTTCAACAAACTGATTCTTGGTCTTTTTAGGGAAAACCCCAGTTCTATGTTCAGCATTTGGCATGCCTTCCCATGCATATGGGTGCTCACACAGGCAGTTGTGAGCAGCCTAGATTATCATTTGAAGGTGATTACTATCTCAGTTCCCTTATAGTTGTAGCCTAAGTATTCGTTTATTAGTAAATATATTTATGAGGTTTGGCAGAGTAGTAATACTGTTTTGGAACCTGATCTTTTCACTTCATAATCTGAATCCTAGTGTTGACTGGTTATTGTTGGAGTTCTGGAACCTCTGAGTTATGGTTTGGTGTGTGTGTGGGGGGGGGTTAGTTCTTTGAGGCAATAGATAATCAAGTAATCAAGTGATATTCAAAGCCTTCAAGGTCTGATGAATTACCTTTTGTAGAGGAAGGTCCAGAGGACTGGGGAGATGGCTCAGTGAATAAAGCATTTGCTATACAATGTGTGAGGACCAGAGTTCAAATCCCCAAAGCTCTCATAAAAATTGAGCAGACATGCCACGTGACTATAACCACTATAAACATTTTGAGAAAGACAGGGGATCCCCAGGGCAAGATGGCTCATTAGATTCAATCGAGAGACCATGTCACAAGAAAATAAAACAAAACAAGAAGCCCAGCATCAACTTTGGGCTTCTATGTGAAGGCACACGTATGCATTCACATTCACACATATGTGTCCCCACATATGCAAACAGTCATACACACACGCACACACACACTCACGCACAGCAGGAGACAAAGAAGGGTGCACCTACTCTCAGACTCAGCAGTGGTTGGTAGCTTCCTTACTTTATAATGGTGAAGTGGAGAGTAAAGCCTAATGGGCTGGGGTTGGTGGCATAAGCCTGTAACCTCAGAGTTCTGGAACAACCTGTTATATATTGAGTCCAAGACCAGCCTGAGCTATGTGAGACTTTGTATTTAAAAAGAAAAAAAAACTAAAAATAGAGTTGGAACTAAAGAAGCCCCATAGTATATTAAGATAAAAAGAGCGTGTTTCCATGTAGGGAGTGCTCCTCAGAATCCATCATCATTTTAAAAGATGAACATTTTTTTTTTTTACATATAATCATGTTCTTTAGCCATTCCCAAGGTGTGTTGGTTATCTTGGGTTTGCTTTCATTTATTCTTGTTTTTAAAGATTTACTTTTATTATTTTTAACTATGTGCATGTGTGTTGGGGTATGTACATTTGTGCTTTGTATGCCCCTGAGCTGGAGTTACAGGTAGCTGTGAGCTGATGTACGTGCTGGGAACTGAACTCTGACCCCTGCACTCTTATGTGCTGAGCCTTCTCTCCAGCCTCCATTTTTGTTTTTAATAAGCAGTTCTTTGGTGATATTTATTTTACAGAAGCTCTCTACAGTATCCTTTCTTACTGCCAGACCCTTAGAGATAGGGTTGCTCAGTTCAGGAGCATGCAGCTTTAAGGCTTTGGCGTGTGACAATCAACAGGCTCCTGCAGAGATCTATCACATAGCACTTGACCAACAGCGGCAAAGAGACAACCGAGCCCACAACAGGGTTTTCCAATCTGGTTTTTTGTTTTTTGTTTTGTTTTGTTTTTTGTTTTTTGTTTTTTTTGTTTTGTTTTTGTTTTGTTTTAATTGTGGTAAAATGTACCCAACACAGAACCATTTTAGCTTGGAGGGCTATGCCTATATTCACCCTGGTGTTTGACTCTAACTACCAGCTCCAGAATGTCTAACATTTTTCTTTTCAACGTCTGCAATTTGATGCTAAAAAGGACCTCATTATCTTACCTCACATTTCTTTTTTCCTGACGTGTAATTTTTTTCAGTTTGGGGAATGGAACCCAACGGCAGGCACTCCACCACAGAGCCACTTCCCGAGAGCCTGAGCATATGTGACTTTCTGTCAAGTGCTTGTAGCCAGTTTTGTTTCTTGGAAACACTTCATTCCTCATCCCTCACAGCTCCCCTAAGTCTTCTCACCCTGCAGACCATCCCCTCAAAAACTGGGCTCCCCGACTCCCAAAACGTGCTTGCATTGTTCCCGGTTCTTGTTGCCTTGTTTTCGCTACTGACCATCTAGTCTTCCTCTGGCAATGATGAGCTATTGAAGGCCACACTTCCTGCTCCTCCTTGACCTCCTCCTGAGGACTCGTCCCATGCTCAACCTCATCAGGAGTCAATGACCAACCAGCACTTTGTTTTGGTAAGTATGCACAGTGTAAAGTCACTCTTTAGTCATTTCCCAGTCTGTGACAGTGGCGTTTAACACCTTCACAGCATGGCTGTCACCGCTTTCTGCCCAGAACTTCATCCCATGGAGAAACTTTGTACCTATTAATTGATTATCCCACCACTGCCCAACCCAGTAGCCACTGTTCTTTCTGTCTTCCAAATTCTCTGTGAATTTGGAAAATTGACTCATATAAGTGGACTCATAATATTTATCCTTTTAAGGCTAGTTTGCATCACTTAATATAGTCTTTGTAAGGCTTCCATAGGTTTGTAGACTATATCAGATGTTCATTTTGAAAGAACACATACACCGTGTTTTTGTTTGTCCATTTACCTCTTGATGGCCGTTTGGATCTCTTCTGTCTCTTGGCTATTCTGCATAGGGCCACTTAGAATTTGGGTATATAAATTATCTCTCTGTGTCTCCACTTTCCATTCTGTAGATTAGAAGTGAAATTGCAGGACCCATGTTGCATTTCTGTACTTATTTTTTTTTTCAGGTACCATCAAACTGTTTCTCCACAGTCTTAAGCACACGTTTTGGAGATGATATGACCCAGGAGAGAGTTCACAGTCAGATAGAGAGACTCTGCCCTGGAGGGAGTGTAGGGCCTTTGGAGGACCTGCAGCAGGAGAGTCTCCTTAAGGAGTAAAGCCTGACTGTGTGGTAGGTCCTTCCTGGGCACTGTTGCTTTAAGAGCAATGGGCTGACAGCATTGCTGTTGGGATGAGATAACAGGGGCAAGGTGTGGCTGATTAGGGCAGGAGAGGGCTATTATGGGCTCCTTCTGAGGAGCCCTACCTGCATTAGGGAAACTCCAGAGCATCTGAAGCTGATCTTCCACACAGCTTAGACCTTCTTGAAAGTAATTTGGAAGAAGAATAAGAAATGTGGAGGTTGTTCTTAGCACCCAGACTTTTAAAGTTACCCCTCTATAGGGGCCAAGCCTATCTTAAGAGAATGCAGACCCAAGGAGGGTGGTTCCTGCAAGCATGCCTTCTGAGGTTGCACTGCATACATCATTTATCACACTAATCCTTGACCCCTTCTGTCCTTGTCCTCTTCATCCTAGCTCTGTTTGAGTTTACAGTATTTTCCAAGGTGCTAATGTCTTTTCTTCCATTAGTAAGAGACCCTGCAGTGAGCAGCCCAGTGTGAAGTGAGCCACTTCTCCTGTAGGAGCTGCCCAAGAGTGTCAGTGAGGAAGCATACCAACTGCCTGGTTGGACTGCAGATTGTCTTCAGATAGGCCCGTGACTTCCCTCAGAGGTGTGCTCGGTCTACTTTTCTCACCCCCACACAACAGAGGGCTGAAGCTAAAAGACAGACAATAGCAAGTGTTGACAAGAAGGTGGACAAATTGGAATCCTGATATATTGTTGGTGGGAAGACAAAATGGTGTAGCTGCTTTGGTGCGTCAGAAAGTTAAGTGCAAAGATAGTAAATCGCCCACAGCTTCTACTCCTAGATATGCATCCAAGAGCCAAGAAGCATTTGTCTGTATAAACCTTACACATAAATTTCATAGAATCATTATTTATAACAGCCCAAGTATCTATCAATTGAAGAAGGTATAAACAAAGTGTAGCATACCCATTCAGTGGAATATTATTTAACCATAAAAAGAATGAAGTGCTTGGGTTAGAGAGAAGGCTTGGCAAATTGGAGTGCCTACCACTCTGTAGAGGACCCAAGTTGGGTTTCCAGCTCTCATGTACAGTGGCTCACAACCATCTGTAACTAACTTCAACTCCAGGCGAATCCAATGCTTCTAGCATCTATGGGCACCTGTATACACACACACACACACACACACACACACACACACACACACACACACACACACACACACACAAACACACACACACTTTAAAAATTAATAAGAAATATTTTGAAGAACAAAGAATTAATGTATGCCATATTATTGATAAGCCTTGAAAATGTGCTCAGTGGAAGAAAAAAATGTGAGCCCCCAAACCAAAGAGATAGAGCTATATGGTTTCCATTTTTTCTGTATAGTTTAGAGAATGACCTATGATAACTATTTCTGAATAGTGAGTTTATTAAATATATAGCAATCCAGAGTAAAATAATGAATACCAAGAGATAGATAGATAGATAGATAGATAGATAGATAGATAGATAGATGGATGATGGGATAAAAAATCATCTGATCAGGTGCTCAAAACATCCAGCAGAAAAGCCTCCCCAAAAGACAGTCAGCTAGCTCCTGATAGAGTCCCAGGTGAAACAGTGTGCCCTTGCATTGGGCTTCCAAATAAAGGAACAAATAGCAGATATGGACAACATCACCAAATTGAGGGCTTCAAAATATGCAGCAGAAACCAACTGGGGAGCAGAGGCCGTCAGCTCCAAGAATGAGTTTGCCTGGTCAAACTCTTTCCCATGGCGGATATTTTCATATCATGGGATAAACAATAGTAACATCTGTTGGAAATGCTTTACCTTCTAGCTGTTCTCAAGGTCTTGGTGTTTTTACTCATGGGCTATTTTGCTGTTCTCTCTCCTACCCCCACCTGCCTTGTCACAGAATTGGGGGTTTGGCAGCCTGTTCCCAGATTAAAAAGTCTTGGAGGATACTTTGAGACAAATATGCTTGGATCTGAAAAGCACAGGCCAGAGAGGATCACACATGCAGAGCCAACTTCTCAGTGAGCTCTAACAGTACTTGAGTTTCCAAGTGTAATATACTCCACACCATCTATACAAAATGCCCACAGTAGGCAGTTTCATAGTCGGAAAGTGGAGCAGGGTGGTCACAGAGGACTGCCAGTGAAGATGGGCTCAGGGTTACCCTGAAATCAACTCTGAGATGCTGGCCAGTTCCTGAAAAAGCCACAAGAGAGTGGATTTTATGGTATCTGAATTATACCTTAATGAAAAGTTTTGAAAATATTATTTATCCAAAATGCAAATGTATCCAGAAATCCTGTATTTTTAATCTACCAAGCATGCCTCTATTTTTGCCATTCATTTCGTAAATAAAGCTTTACTGGAGTGAGTGCACATGCGCACCCATACACACAATAAAAACATCGTAAGATTGTCTGCATCTTTACTTTTGTGTTTTACACCTTTGTAATTGACTTGGCGAGTTGCCAGCCTCTTCACACCATACATTCTAATTTTAAACAAGTGTGATTCCTCAGAAAACAAAAATAGCATCCCCCCCCCCATGCCGGAAGTCAGGGTGGTAACCACCCTCACAAAGATTGTCTTCTAGGACTGGGACTACAGTGCACTGTACAACTGCTACCCAGGACCCTAACAGGTACAGAGGACTCGTTAAAACGGCTAAAACTAATTTGCCAGTCAAAGAAAAAAGCCCCAGCAATTCTGCATTTTTAAACTTAGAAAAAAATTAAATTATGAAAGCACACTGTTATTCCTTTTGAAGATTTCTTTCTTTAACTTGTGGTGAGGGAGAAGGAGCTATTACAGATCTTTGGGCAGGTTCTGAGGGAAAAGGGGATTTTGTGCAGTAGCATCGTCTGGCTGTAATTAATGTATAACAGTGTTCCTTTAGCAGGTTGCCCTTCATACCAAAAAAGCATTTTTATAATGCTGTCATGTTTAATCTTTTCTTATTTTTAATTTTGATTTTATCTAGTCTTTGATAATTTTACACAAGTATACAAGGTATTTGCTTTGCATTCATAGATAGCCCCTGTCTCACCTGAATCCATTTCCTGGTGCCTGACCGTGCATGGATGTTAGACCATCTGCTGGAGCATCAGTTACCCGCCCTCCAAGAAAACATACTGTCATCCAGCAGCCATCAAGTGCCAAAGTTTCATAATGGGACTTCACAACCCCCTTCCCCAATCCACGGTGGGATTTTTGGCTGCCTTGGTCATGTGACAATCTTGTGCATGTCACTATAGTCACTATGTGTCCACGTGCACAGCTGCATGCACTGACCTGTCTAGCAAATGCAGTTTTGCTGCAGACATCTCCTTCTTATGATCTTTCTACCCGATTTCTGCTATGGTTTCCAAGCCTGTGTGGGGGTGAAGCATGATATAGATGTCTCATTTAGAGTTGCGCATTCTACACTACTACTATTCCATGCATGCTTACTGATTATGAATCTGTGTATTAATCACCATCTACTGCACAAAGAAGCCTCTCTGGTGAAGGTTGAGAGATGCACTCATCTATGGATATTAGGGTAAGAACTTAGGGGGCAGGTATTACTATGTTTATTTAGTGGAATTATAGTACTAGGTTTTTCTTCAGAGCCTGTGTCCTAGCCAGCTACGAGTTTTAGCTCAGTTATTGATACCAAAAATGATTCCATCTTGTGGAGTAGCATAAAGACCCTTACCTAGGCCCCATATTCCAGAAATTCTGTTTCCCAAAAGCACCACCTGGGTGTGAAGAAACTTTAACAAATTGCCTTCTGGGGGGATATTCGTCATTTATGAATTAGCATTTATTTTCTAAGCAAAGCTAAGCAAGCAACAACAAAGTAAAAAATATCCCTAAAACCACTGGAAGAAAAAACTCCAGCGAGTTCTCATGTTGCCACCAATTTAATCTCTGTGACCTCGAAGGGATTCAGAGTAACTTTGAAGACAAACTTCTCTGTTCCTAAGTTGCTTTTGTCACAGCATTAAGAAAAATAAGCAGCAGGCACACGGCCATCTTTCTGTACCAGTGTGTTCGCTGGTCTGTGAAGCTACACTGGTACACCGTTGTCACCCACGTCTGCGGTGTGCAGGCTCACGCCTAAAGTTGTACATTCTGCTAGTGTAGATAAGTGAGGGATCCAGGAATCCACTGTCACTGCAGAGTCATACCCTGTAGTTTCACGGCCTCCAAGATCCCCTGTCCCCTGCCTCACTGTTCATCTCCTCCCGCACACTGGCGGTCACTGATCTTTTTAGAAGGTCCCTGTAGATCTCTATAGGTTTGTATTGTATAGACTGATGAACAGCTAGAATCATACAGTCTATAACTTTAACATGCTGGCTCTGTGACGTTTTATGGTTTGCTCCTCAGTTACTCTCGGTCTAGATGTACCTACAGTTTATCCGCCCACTAAAAGGGTATCTTGTTGCTTCCATGTCTTGAATAATTATAAACAGAACTTCAATAAACATCCACATTCAGGTTTGTGTGTGGCTGGTTTTCCATCCATTTGGGTAAGGGCCAAGAAGTACAGTTACTGGATCATAGGCTGAAAGAATGTTCATTAAAGCTGTTCTTCAGATTAGCTGCATTTTTATCGGCAGTGAATGATGCTTTCAGGTGGTCCACATCCTTGCTGAAATTTGGTGTTACTGGTGTTTGGGATTTGGACTACCCTGAGAAGTATGCCATGGTATATAGTTGTTTTCATTTACAATTCTCTGATGATATGTGATGTTGACTGACCTTTTGTAGGCTTATTTGCTGGCTGCTGTGGTTTGAATATTTATGTCTTGTTGAAATTTCACCCTAATGCAATAGTACTGGGACTGGGGTTTGGCTTTTGGAAATGATTGGGTCTTGAAGGTTGTACTTTCAGAGATGGGATTAGGAACCTTGTAAAAGGGCTGGCGAGAGGTGTTTGCTCTGTTCTCTTCTTCCATTGCGCTTGGTGCACCTTGGAGTCAGATATTGGACCCTCACCAGACAGTAAACCTGCCTTGGACCTTGGCTTCACTGACCTTTAAAGCTGTGAGAAATATTTCTCTGGGCTTTTTTTTCCCATTTAAATACTTGGAACACTTCACAAATTTGCATGCCATCCTTGCAGGGGAGCCAAGCTAATCTTCCCTGTATTGTTCTGATTTTTAGTATATGTGCTGCTTAAGTGAGAAAAATTTCATGTTTTTAAAAATTGTTCAGTATTTTGTTATGCAGAACTTGAGATGCATCAACTCTATGTCCTTCTCACCAATGTGTCCTGAACATCATCAAAGGTTAGGTGTTCTGTGTTAGGTGTATATTGAGGGTCAGGCTGTGATGTCCAGTCAGTCTGCTCTGTAATTCTTGAGCACAAGAATTTTCTTCTTCTGTCTTTTACATGGGTGACTAGAAAGAAGGTTGCATCACCCACCCTGTTCTGCCCCAGTTAGGTTACATGTGTTCTTCTCATCGAGTTGTAAACATTCTCTGTATATTTTTGATAGCAATCCTTTCTCACATGTGCCTTTTGGAAGTATTTTCTCATTGCCTTCTCATTCTGCTAAGCATAATCTTGCATGTAGGAAAAGTTTTAAATTTTTAAAGATCTTTCTGTAGTACAGACTTTCCTGCCCAGCCCCCCATGTGTTAAAATTACAGACATGTACCACCGTGTCTAGCTAAACATTTTAAGTTTTAACAGAACCAAGCATCAGTTATTTCTTCATAAATTGTGGTTTAGGTGTTGTATTTTCCACAGCCCTCCCCATACCTATGGCCATCTACATCATTTTCTTTTTATCTTAATCTAGGGGATTTTATAGTTATGAGGTTTAGATTTAAGTCTGTGATCATGTTTAGTTCATTTTGTGTCTGGTGTAAGATCTGTGTCTGAACTATTTTCCACATCTGAATGTACAGTTGTTCTGAAACCATTTGTTGAAAAGATTATCTTTGAACCATCTTAATGCCATTTGCACCTTGCCAAAGATCTGTTGATATTTATGTGTGATTTATGTGGATTTATTTCTGGGATTCTGTATTCTGTTCTATTGATCTCTTTTATTTTATTTTTTTCAAGTTCACATGATCTTGATTATCCTGCTTAATAAGTCACTCTCTGGTCCTCTCCCCCCTTTCCCTCCCTCCCTGCCACTCCTCTCTTGCTTGACTCTTGAGGTGGGAAATTAGAAGCCTCCTAAATGCTAGGCAAACACGTCGCTACTGAACTGCTCCCCCAGCCTCTAATGTTTTTAAAGATACCAAGAGTCTTTTGCATCTTTGTTTCAGTATCTGTTCAATTTCTCAATATCTACAACATGACTTTGGCATCTTGACTGAGTTGCATCGAATCTATTGATAACATTGTGATGAACTAACATCTTGACAATATTGACTCTTCTTATCCATGAATATGGGATATATCTCTGCTATAGTTCAGATATGCTCCATGCTGTGACGTAGTGGCATGGTCTGGTCATTGGAGGAGCCACTGAGGCACTCCATCAGAAAAGACTGATGTCACATGGAGGGAATGAGTTGAAGGGAGCAAACCTGTCTCCTGTAACCTCGCCCAGCGTCCTTTCTCATGGTCTTCTTCTGTATGTGTCTACTGTGATGCTGTCCACTGTCAGATCCAGCACCGGGTCCCTTCTCAGGACTAAGACAGTTCCAGTGACATCTCAACAGTAGACCCAATGCAAAGCTTCTTTGCCTAGTCCTTTGCTATTTCTTACCGAAGTGTTGTAGATTATCTCCTTATGTTGTATAGTTCCATTTCTTACTTGTTCCAGAAGTATATTCTTTTGGATTTTCTAAAAGACTATGATGCTGTGTGTGAGCAGAGAAACTTTTGTTGAGCTCTTCCTGATTTGCACACCTCATTTCCTTTTCTTCTCTTCCTGCATGGTGCTGAAAATGAAAAGGAAATAGTAAAACTTGTAGTTCCTGATTACTGATTGTTAGGATATTTCCAAGTTTTCTGTAACTGTCCTTTGTGACGTTGAGAAAGTCTGTCCCTGGTCATTGTTGTTTGATGGAATTTTTTTCTTCTACATAAATGAGCATTAGATTTTGTCAAACACATTTTCTTTACTGATATGCTAATGTGATATTTTTCACTATCCTATTGGTGTCGTGGATTATTTATATATTAATTTATTTATTAATTGATTTTATGTAGTGAACCTGCCTTATATAACTAGGGTATTTCACTTGGTTGTCATGTATAATTCTTTACACATTGTTGAACTATATTTGACAATATTTTATTGGTGACTTTTCCTTTTGTGTTCATTTAATATTTCTGTCTGGGTAAATTTTAGGCTGACATCCCCTTCGGATGAGCTAGGAAGAAGTCTGTCTGTGAAAGGAATTGGTATAATTTCTTATGTAAACATTTGACAGACTTCACCAGTGAGCCCCCTGAACTTGGAGCTTCCTGCCAGCACTTACTGGCTGTCGTCCAGAGAGCCTCTCTGCACACTGTCTGCTTCATGTTACATTTCAATCTGTGTCCATCAATGGACAGAGAGTCCACAACTTTCTTCGTCTTCTTACTACCATTGCATGTGTGGCTGTGTCCCTTTTCATCTCAGTATTGGGATTTTTCTCTCCCTTTGAATCATCCTGGACAACAGTTACTGGTAAAACTGCAAGGAACAGACCTTGAGTTCTGTCAGCTTCATCTCTATTGGCTGCCTTTATTCTTTGTCACTGACTTCTGATCTAATTGCCATTATATATCTTCTTACACTTACTCTATATTTAATTTCCTTTTCTGGTTTTCTAAGACAGATGCTTAGGCAACTGTTTAGATCTTTGTTTTTTGGTTTTTTTGTTGTTTTTTTTTTTTCCTTCATGACAGATCTCTTTACAGATTCCAGGCTAGTCTTGATCAAGTGCTGAGATTATAGACTGGTTATGAATGAAAATAAAATGTGTATGTGTGTGGGGGGGTACATATGCATTTGCATGTGTGCAGGTGCATGTGATCAGTGTTGTCCAGAGGTCAGTCTTGAGTCCCCCTTGGTCCCTGAGTCAGTGTCTCTCATTGAACCCGGAGCTCACCAACTGACTAGATTGTCTGCCAGTGAGCCTCAGGGACCCACCTATCCCCACAGTGCATAGTTAGGGACTTATGCTGCCATTCCCAGCTTTTTAGCATGAGATCTGGGGATCCAAACTCAGGTCCTCATGCTTACAAGTCAAGCACCTCACCAGCTGAGCCATCTCACCAGCCCTGACCTACCTTCTCTTCTAATTTTGTACATTTCTTTTTGATTTTTTTTTTTTTGGTCTCTTACTTTTGGTTCATCTCACACATTGTGATATGTTATCTTTTTATTTTCATGTAGTTATGCGTTTTTAAAATGAGCATGTTATCTCTCCTTTGACTCTTGTACTATTTGGAAGATATTGAATATCTCAAAGATGTTGTCACGTCCAAATCTTTAGTTATTGACTTTTCATCCCCTTGTTCTCCGTCTCTTTCTCCCTGCTGTGGCATGGAACCCATGGCTTCCCAGGTAGGTAAGCTGCCAACCCAACCACACACTGTGCTGGCTACTTTAGGCTGTTTGACACAAACACAGACATATGCGGGAAGTGGGACTCTCAGTTGAGAAAATGCCTTTGTCACATGGCCTGTGGGCATGTCTGTGAGACATATTCTTGATTCATGGTTGATGTGAGCAGGCCCAGCCCGCTGTGGGTGATGCCATCCCTGGGCAGGTGGTCCTTAGTTATATAGGAAAGCGGCTAAGCAAGCCATGGGGAGCAAGCCAGAAGCAGCATCCTGCTTCAGTTCCCGCCCTGATTTCCTTCAGCGTTGATGGGCTGTGCGGTGGTAGTGTAAGTAAACAAACCTTTTCCTTTTCAGGTTGTCTTTGGTCGGTGTTTTGACTCTACATGAGAAGAGCAAACTAATACATCTACCTTGTTATTAATGTCAGGTCCAAAAGAGACGCTGATTTTCCTGGACTCCAAAAGGCAGTCTTGGTATCCAGAAATGGGCCAGCCTGCACCAAGAAGACTTCTGGTTGTTAGATAAAAGTCACAGTCCCTCAGGAGTTCTGGTTCCCCTCTACAGAAAGAAGTCATTTTCCTTGTCACAGAAGGAAGGGACAAATTGTAAGGGCTGAGAAATCCACCGCGAAAAGGAAGACGTTCTGTCATGCAACAAGCAAGGGGTTTATTTTCCAAGCATGCGTGGGGCTCGCTGAATGCTCAGGAACAGGGAGCCCCGAGCTGAAATTGAACAAAGCTTTTATAGGTCATGGGGGTTGCTACATGCAGGAATGCAGAGGTCAGATAACGTATAACTTTAAAGCCCTTACTGGTGATTTATCAGTTATGCAAGGTTTAACAAAATTTTCTCTAACAAAATGACACCTGTGCCTATTAGCATGCCAAAGTTATGCTGGCCTCCAGGGTCCCTCAGGATCACAAGCATATGTTACACATTTCAAAGATCATGCTGACATCCTAGCCCTTCTCACCAACTCCCCTACCCTAACCTCTACCTGCTCACAGCTTCCCTTCCCCCAGGCCCTCATTCTTCTTATAGCCCTTTTAACTTTTATATTTAAAGTGGAGTTCTTGTTAATAACATTTGGCTTTTAAATCTAGTCTGATTGGTGATTTAATGGGATCAGTATCTACCAGATGCGTTGATCTTGCCTCTCTGTGCTGCTCATGTTTTGGCTTCATTCTTTCCTGTTTGTGGTTTAAGGAAAGCAGGGGCTTTGCAACCAAGCTGCATTCTCAGCCCAGACTCACTTTCAAATAACAATGTTGTGCTTCACAGACAGAAGTGTCTTACAGCAATGAAATGTTCCCGATTCCTCCTGTCACCCTGTGCCAACCCCGTCTCTGTCACACTTACATTCAAGAGTGTGTACATATGTATGCACAGCAAGGTACACTGTCTGCCTGTTTCCACACTTACTATAAGCGCGCATATGCATGCGCAACAAGATACACTGTATATACTGTTGTCCGGACACCCTGGTGTCTGTCTAAGCCAGCTGAGAATAATGCACAGTGTGATTTTACCTTTCACTTACTGCACCTGTCCCTTCTTATATATCTACATTTCTGGCATACATCCTGTTCTTTTCTTCCCAATGTTCTTTAATGTTTCTTGCAAGGCAGATTGGTTGTGAACAAACTTCATCAATCTTTAGCTGAGACTCATTATTCCTCCTTTGCTCCCAGAGGATAACTTTGTGGAGCACAGAATTTTAGACGTGTGTTTTCTTTCCCTCAACACATTAAATCCTGTACCCCATTCTTGCCTTGCTTGCCTAGTGTGTGAAGCAACATCAGATGTCATTTTTGTATTTCCTCCTTTATTGGTAAGGTAGGTCATTCCCCAACATCTGGCTTCTTTTTTAAGATTTTATTTTTTATTTTCTGAAGCTTTAGTGTGTTAAGTATTGGAATGATGAACTGGTTCCCCCCACCCCCACCCCAACCCGTCAATCTGACACAAAGTACCCAGCTCACTAGGAAGTGCCATCCCTCCGCAGATTCTCAGATTCTCGCTTGTACAAGAAAGAAGGCTGGAAACCAGACAGTGGTGGGGCATGCTTTTAATCCCAGCAAGATCTCTTGAGTTTGAGGCCAACCCTGGTCTACACAATGAGTTCCAGGACAGCCAGGAATACACAGAGAAACACTGTCTCAAAAAAAAACCAAACCAAAACAAAAGGGGTTGGTGGAGAGAGAGAGAAAGCTGAGCAAGCCCTAAGGACAGGCCAACCAGCATCCCGCCCCCCATAGTCTCTGCTTCAGTTTCTGCTCCAGGTTCCTACCTTGAGTTTCCGTTACCTGTAACTTGTAAGCCAAATAAACCCTCCCCTCCCTCAAATTATTTTTTGCTCAGTGTTTTATCATATCAACAGAAAACCAGTCTAGAGCTTATGGCTTTATTTAGCTTTCATTTGATGTGCTTTGATGTCCTGGATCTGTGGTTCAGTGTCTGACATCACCTTGGGTGAAATTTTCTGTCATTGTTGCTTTACATTGGTACTTAACTTTGGTCTCCTTTCAGGCCTATGATTATTCATATTAAACCTTCTGTAGTTGCCCCTCAATTCTCGTATTGCGGAGTTCCCCACTTTTAATCTCTGCTTCCCGGCTTTTAATGTTTCTGTTGTCATACCCTTAAGCTTGGAGATACTATCCTCAGCTCCCTTCCATTTGTTTCCACCATTATCATCATCATCAATTTGTATGCGGTGCATGTCTGTGGGCACCACACACACACACACACACACACACACACACACACACACACACACACACACACACACACACACACGGAGGTCAAAAGACAATTTTGTGGAGTTAGTTCTTTCTCCTTTGCTTGGATTCTGGATCAGACTTGGTTGTCAGACTTACACGTCTTTACCCACGGACCATTGCTGGCTCCAGTGGTGTGGGTTTGTTTTTTAACCTTCAATATTCCTGCTTGATTCTTGCTTAGAATCTCTCTCTGCTTACAGTAGCTATCATCTGCTGTCAACTTTCCTCATTAAACCTTTTTAACGTATTAATTACAGTTTTGAAAACTCCTGATCCAATATTTATTCCATGTAATTCTTTTATTGAAAGTTAGACATGGCATTCTAGGTACAGGACTGCAGTAAGCCAGCCTTCAGCAGTGTGGTGGTCCCTGGCATGTTGGGAAGAGGGACCTTACAGCCTTATGATGGATTCTTAGTCTTTGGTGGTCTGGTGTCCCCACTAGCCAGGTGTGACTAAACCATGGAGGGGTGTGGAGTTGGGTATTCCCACCTCCTGGGTCATTTAGGCTCTGATAATGCTCTTAGCACACTGGTTTCTCTTGAGGCAAACCTTGTTAAGAACAAAGCACCACTGGTGTTTTTAAAGGCTGTTTTCCTCCCACTGACTAGAAGTGAGCCTGAGTTTTTCTTTGATCATTGGTCAGAAGGTAGTGGGGTACCCTGCTCTCATGGCTTTTCTCATGGGGGTAACCAAAGTGTCTAGAGGAGTGTTTACAGTTTGAGACAGGTACAGACCACACACAGTGTGAAGCAGCAAGAACATGAGGTGACTGGGGAGGGGTGCTCATCCTGCTTCTCCTCCTCTGTATTCAGCCCTAGACCCTAGTCTTGGGATGGCGTCACCGGCACTCAGAGATCCTCTTCTCTACAGAGACTCTCACGGCTATGTTCCAGAAGCGTTTCTCCTATGGGCATTTCAAAGCTAATCAAATTGATGGTAAAGATTAACTGTTACAACTCCATTCTTCTCAACTCAACACCCCAAAACATCACTACCAACCACATTATAACTCTCTACTGGGCTCCCATGGTTTTTAACCCCCAGACTTGTCCCTCGTGAGACTTCAACAATTCATCAGCTGCAGTCCAGATTTTCCTGCCCTGGCTAGCACTAGGTTTCTGCTGTGGGCAGTTGGCATTCTCCATATCCAGTTAGGGAGCTGTGGTCTGCTGTGGCCTTTATGACAGAGCTAAGTCAGGTTATCTCTTTATCAGTTAGGATGCTTGGTGGTGACTTCTCAGTTGTTTACCTGCTGGAACTGGAAACCCAACATTCTCCTAATGCCATTTTTGACATTTCAGTAGCCTGTTTCTGGTGGCCCATTCTCATTGCTCATGACCAGGCACTCACCTCATTCCAGAAGGGTTGTGCAGTGCGGCCTCTTCCTTCTGTTGACCCTCAGGACAGGTGTCAGGCACCCCTTTGCACTGCATTTCCAAACTATGCTACTTCTTTGTTCTAAACTCAGCATCTTCCATTTCCCATGAAATACCAATTTACATTTTCAAATTTTAATTTAATTTTATTTATTAAACATTTTTTTTTGAGACAGAGTCTTACTGTATAGTTCTGACTAGCTTGAAACTTGCAATGTACACAAGGATAGTCTCCAGCTTGAGGTGATCTTGCTCTGCTTCCAGTGCTGGGGTTATAGGCATGTGTCAACACAACTGACCCATCTTGGCATATTAATGGAAGAGCAACAGATCATAAAACTTGACATACTCCAAGATAAAGTATGGAGGAGGCAGCAAGATATGCTCTCACAAATATTCTCATTGCTACTGATTAGTCTCACATATTTGTAAATACTTCTTAATAGTATCAGGGTAAAATGTCAAAGAAAATTCTAGTTTATTAAAACGGAGTACTCAGTCAAACATCTAATTTATATTTTTTATTGTAGATGACTATAAAGTCCTTCAATATTTAAAACTGAAAACATTATTTTCCTAGTCTTTAGAAAAATCCTCTTTAGTTAAGATTAGAAATTGTGTTGCCAAGTCAGAGCCTTGTATGGAATAAAGTCAGCTATATTGTGTTTCATTGTGGTCTAATATGAAAATCTGTGTGCACAGATGTGTTGTAGCAAGAGGAAGACCACAAACTGATCCTTCAGCAGGATTTTTCACTCTCTCGAATTAGGCCGTCCCAGAGATCATTAATCGTCGTGAGTCTGGCAATTCACCACCTGCTTTTCCAGAAATCATTACTTGGATATTTTCCAATTCTTGGCTGTGAGATTCACATTTTGTGAACTGAAAAATTCTGATTTTGTATTCAAAACTTGTCCTACTCACCATGATTGTTTTTAAAGACAGGGTCTCATGCAGCCCTGATTGGCCTCGGATTCCCTGTGTAGCCAAAGGATGACCTAGAATCCCTGATCCTCCTGCCTCCACTGCCCAAATGCCACTGTCACAGGCATGTGCCAATCACCCCTATCTTATTCAGTGCTGGGTATTGATCCCAGGACTTCATAGATGCCAGGCAAGCACTCCATCAAGTCATATCCTTAGCTATGGAATGAGGTTTTTGTTTTTAAATAGATAATATTCAGTATGCTTTCTACAGAATAAAATAGTGAGTGTGTACTGAAATACCAAAATATTTTCTATAGGCAGCATATAGTGAATGGAATGTCCATGCATGCCTAAGGTTGTCTACAAGAGTGGCTTACATACCTATGTGACAGATATGCGTGTATCATGTACCATCTATGTTATTTCCTAGCAGTATTGGGTTAAGAATGTTACTCCTTAAAAGTGTGATTGCATAATTATGGGAGCAGATATCTAAACGCATTTAACATTTTTCCTACATATGTATTTTTTGGAATGCATTTGAAAGAGAAAATTGCTTTGACATAAATTTTCCATGGAGCCCAGTCAACAGATGCTGGCCCTGAGATAAAGACTGATTTCTTTATTTGTGGTGTTGATGTTCAGGATCCACTTTTGACCGTGTCCTGACCTTGGCTTCATCTCCTGATGTCCCTTCTTGTAAATTCCCAGCAGCCCTAGTGAGTGAGATGTGGACCTCTGGCTAGAAGTGAGGGAGGGGAGTGTGTGTGGAGGTGGGAGAGGGATGCCTGTGCTGGTGTGGAGAGGGGCCATTTGAACATGGAATGGCATTGCAGCCTTGTAATGAGGTCTCACCCTTTCCTTGCCCTCTTCCCCCACCCCCATAAGCTCTTCACTTTGCATCCTCAGAGAGAGGCTTCACTTCCACTCATGGAAACACTTGCTTTTCTGGTTCATTTCTCTACTACTGGCTATCTAGATCCAAAGTACTTGGGAATGGATCAGATGTCCTCCCCAGGGCAAGCCATGACCAATGGAACTTAATTAGACCCACATCACGGAGAATGCATGCTGAATGGTCTTTAAAAAAACTGCCAGATACACCAAGGAGTAAGTAGCATCATTAATCAAGCCTGCCATCGTTCACTGTGAGCACTTGTCTCTTCTGCTCTCTGGTGTAAATGTGATCTAAAGGGGAAATCCCCTGTCGGTGAACTTGTATGATTGATGGCAAATGCTTGTACTCTGGGGCCTCTGATTTATCAGGTGTGATAATTAGCATCTGGTAATGTGTAAAAATAATTTAAGACAGTGAGGCAGCTATGGCCCACTTGAAGGGGCTCAGGCAGGGCAGAGAGATGGGTTTCTGGCTCAGGTCTGGCAGGTTCAAGTTCCCTGCATCCTTGGAACAAGATGTGTGGAATAATTCTTTGTCCCTGAAAATGGGCAGAACTGCCTGTACCATGCACACAGTTCCTGAGGCTTCTATTTATAGATTTTTGTTCTCTTCCATGAATGTGTCTGCATATTTGCTAACACTTCCCTTTTTGTTTGCTATTAATTTTATAATAATTTATTTCAATGTCTGATATAACTAAATATCTCCCTTTGCTCTTCATTTTCAGATTTTTTTATTTTGGAGGCTTTGTTTACATAATGAGTTTTCTATATAAATGACCTTGTCTAGTTCTAAAAAAGATCCTGCTGATACTTTCATTATATTACCTACATATTAATTTAGAGGTAATTTACATATTCATATTAATTGTTTTATGTAAGAATGGGGCACATCATATTTATTAATGTTTTATTTCATGCATGTTGGACATTTTTATTTTTAATATAAATTCTGCTTACTTCTTAAATAGATTCCTAGACACTGTATTCTTTTGGTTGCTGTTGTGAATGGAATTTTTAAAAATTCATCATAATTTCTATCTGGTTATTTGTATACATTGGTTTATTTTTAATGAACAATTTTATACCTCATCACTTTATTAATTTTACTATTTATATATGCAGTTATTTCTACAAATAACCTTACTATTTGGATCTTGTATGAGAGTAGAGCCCTAACATGCTTGTGAATTAGATTTTGTGCTTGAGAGAATATTTGAGATCTTCTGTCTGCGTTCCCTCCCACCCATCTTGTGTCTCTCTGTCTGGGTTCTGGGTATTTGGCCTCACAGGCAAAGGGCCTGTTAGCCATCTGGAATGCTGGCCAGGGGCCAGGTAGCAATGCTTCTGGTCCTTGCTTGTATCCTTAGAGGGGTGAGGAGTGTAACATGATAATGGAGGATTGACCAGCACTTACAAGGTCTTAGGCACTGTGAAAACAAATAAAAATGGATTACGTCAGACCTCTCAAGATGCTATGACAGGACTTGACTCATCTGGCCAGCTAAGAGCATAGATTTTACATCCAGAAATGGCCCTGGTTGTTAGTATGGGCATAAGAAAGTACAGATTTCAGAACTTCTGGAAGAAGGCTGGGGTAGTTTAGTTGTAGAATGCTTGCCTGGAATGTGTGAGGCCCTGGGTATGATCCTAGTGCTCCCAAACCACACAAGTTCCAAAGGAAAACAGCAGAAGGCCCAGAGATATGGCTCGCTTGCTTCATAAGCACTACGACCTCAGTTCAGAGTCCCCAGAACCAATGTGAAAAGCCAGGCTTGGTGGAGTGCTCCTGTAAACCCAGCAGTGGTGTGATGGGAGGCAGAGACAGGCAGAGGCCTAAAGCTGCCTGGTTAGCTAGGCTGGCCTGTGTCTAATAATAAAGTTGGGACATAACAGAGGACAGACCTCTGAGGTTGTCCTTCAGAGCAATATTCACACACATGTGCATATACCTGTACACACACACACATACACACACACACACACACACACACACACACACACACACACACACAGCAGTAGTCAGTTTGGTGACAGGGCAGAGCAGGGCAGGTGGCCTGGAGCCTGTGACGGATAGAGCAGAGAAGCCTGTGGTGCTAGCCAGGTAGGACCTTACACTGAGGCAGGGGAGACTCCTCCAGGCACTACATGGATGACTATTTGAAGGAGCTCAAGGGTCAAGACTAAGTAGGGAGTGTTATGAGACTTTGAAATTTTTAAATAGCTGCAGAAATGATTTTTGAATCACCTTCTGCAATTCAAATAATAGAAGGAGAAAATAAGAATCATGAGGCTTTATAGATCTATGTCAGGAAACAGCCTGGCACTGAGCAAGTGAAAGATTATGACAAGTTAAAACCTCATTTTTCTCTCTCTTCTGAAAAAAAGTAGTCATGCCAGTTCTTTTGCGGAATCACTTCAAGCGGAGCCAGAAATCGTTCAAAGCCAAAGCAGTGGCTCTGCCGGATGGTTCTCGTGTTCCAAACGTACATATGTTGCACAGAGCATCTAATTATTCTTAGGGACAATTACTGTCAGGTTCCAAAATGTGCTCAATGAGCAGCAATTGGTGTTTATTCAGCTTTTAAAAGACCATGCAAGGGAACAGTAGGTTATATTGTCTGCCTGAAGAAGCATTTTTGCCACCCGGAAACATCTGCTTTCTATTTAAAGCTGTGGAGAAGGAATGAGGGTGTGCTTCAAATATACGCCCTGAACACTGAACACCAAAGAAAGGCGAAGAAATTGGATCTGAAGGTGCTTTCTGTTCCCTGAGCCACACTGCTGGGAGGGACCCATGGCCTTGTGGGTCGGGAAGTTCTGATTCTGTTGACTCTCATTCTGATTTGCTCACACATAGGACCTGACAGCTATGCCCTAGATACAGCCTTCTCAGGTGAGGCTAAATTAGCTTTCAAAGCGGGGGTTTGTTTCTCTGAATTTCAAGCATTCCAGTTGTGCTCTTTATGTAGCTAGGCATCAGCGTCACCTTGACCCTGAGCTCTCTGCGTGGATAACATTGCCCACTCGACTGTTAGGAAGATCGGGTGAGGATATTACCATCCATCTGGTGTGTTGTAAACTTTCTGTGAAGGGCAAGGTCTTAGTTATCTGTCTCACTGTAATGAGCTACAAATTCAGCCGCTTAAACAAACCGTGTTCCTGTAGGGTAAGGTCTGAGTGTCCTTAGCTGGGTGCATTCCTGTGTCAGGTACGGTCGTCAGGTGTGGGCTGAATAAATAATAAAGGCTTGATTGCAGAAAGATCGGGTTTGGAACTCACGCTTGTAGGTAGAATTCTGCTCTCTGGGGATACTGGACCCAGGGCCTCCAGTTCTTCTCTGGTTGCTGGCTGGATCTTCTCAAGGACTTACAATGTGGCACTCAGTATTCCTGGAAGCCAGCAAGGGCAAGATAGTTGAAAACAAGCTAGAGTCCCATATAATTCAGTCACACATGTGGTAACCTATCACCTTTGCTCTGTTCTGTTGGCTAACGTCAGACTTAAAGGGCAGACCTGCAATTCCAGTGCAGAAGGTTGAGGTAAGAGGACCACAAACTGGAGGCCTGTGGGGACTGACAGAGACCCTGGGCCTCAAACAAAGGCCAAAACAAAGGATGCCTCACCTGCATGCAAGGGGAGGAGATTACACTGGGAACCACACTGGAGGCGATATACTGCCCACAGCTGCTGTTGAGAGTTAAAGTTTTCAGACACGCCACTTACTGCGTGACCCAGCAGGTCTTTTGGCCATCTGAGCCCGTTTCTCCCACCTGTACAGCACTTTGCCCACTGGATTATTGTGATCCTAAATGAGAAATCCCATATGCAGAATGCTAAGCAGTTGGTAAATGTCAGCGCCTGGCTGTTCTTTTCATCCTGGCCTTTTTTTTCCCCTTCTTGAAATAACATTAGACTTTTTGAATATCAGAAGAATAGCTTAAAGCTCCCCAGTATTCTCAGATTGGGTTATTCATGTGGAAATCCCAGTCCTGTGGGTGGCTTGCTGGGTACAGAGCTTCAGTTAGACTGGATATGAAGGCCCAGGTCTTCTCTGTCCCCATCCTTCCTACACATAGCTCCACCCATGTTTGCTAGGACCTCAGGGCCAAGGAATGTAGCTCTGTGGCCTCAGTAGAGCCACAGATTTTTGGTACAGTGAACACTTTCAGAATAGGTCTGGTGAGAGTCTCACCAGTGTCCCTCCTAGGCCTCTTTCTGTAGAAGGCCCGGTTATGATAACCAAGGAGTATCCAGAGGAACCCACTGTACCTCCCCATCTCTATGGATTTCTAGTTGAGGTTCCAATGGCAACTCAAGGCTTCCGGGTATGGGAAGGCAAATTTGGAGATGGGGCCTTAGGTATGAGTGCTTACCTGACCTAAGTCATGCCAAGCAGACAGCAGGCTACCTTGGCTGTATCAAGTCAAGCTCTGCCATCTTCCCTTGCTTTCTGGACTTTCTCCTGGCAACTCGCTCCACTCTGACGGATTGTCTCAGTTCCTTACTGCTGCCGACTTTAAGGACACTAAGTCCATGTAGAAAGTCATTGCTGGAACACAACAGGCCTCCTACCTTCTCCTCCTTTTCTGAGAACTTCCTCCTCTGACCAGAGCCTTCTCCTCCCTTCACCCCCCTCGCTCAGTCCCTTGCATCCAGAGAAACAATTCTTGGTCCCACTGTGCACCCCCAGAGCTGACCTTGCAGGAGTAGATGAGCCACTAACAGTCAGCTAGGTGAGAAATGCTGGCTGTGAGGACCGTGTCCTTGTCTTCTGAATCCTTGGGTAATGTCTAAGGAAAGTGCTTCCCAAGGTATTTAGAAGATAACGGTTACCTAGAATAGAACTCTTGGTATAGGAGAAGCCTCAGATCTTTTGGGTAGAGAGAGTCATGTGCCAGGAGCTTGGGAGCTAGTAATGTGGCTAGTTGCTCTCATGAAGGCTTAGCGAACTAGTGTCCACAGGATGCATGCTTATCCCCAGCCTCAGCCCCTCTTCATCAGGGAGGGAGAGGGTCAGAGATTTGAAAGCCTGGGCTCTGTCCCTGAAAGGTTTTCCTCTCCGACCTGCCAGACACTGTTTAGTTCTGAAGGAGAGTGCAGCCGCGATCGAGTATAATTTAATCTGCCAATTTCTCCGTGGTGACAGCCGTTCATCCATCCTTCCTCTCTCATATGCAGACCATTGTGCGAGAATGTGTTTTTCTTTATAGTGTTGTACTTAGATGATTAGAAAACTACAGTGCTGGCTTGCGCGTGGCACAGCTGGGTCATACAGACAGCAGCCTTCCCCACATATATTCCTCAGTATGTGCTCCACACAGCTGGGCCTCTTGACAACAGATGTGAAACATTACAGTGAGAATCTCCCTTTTGTTTCTACAGCTGTTTCCTAGCCACTGGAAGGCTGTGGGTTTGGGATAAGGCAAGTGAGTGGGCTTGAGATTTATAAAAGGAAATGCCCGAGTAACCCACATGCCTGCTCTTACTTTTTCTTGCTCGTTGGGCCTTGGGAAGAACAGGAATGCAGCCTCTGGCTGCTCTTCTGGTATACCAGCTCTAGAAGCAGCCATACTGGCATTATATTTATACCATACTCTTCCAGAAGTTTCTGTGTTCCTCTAACACTGTGCTGATATCTAGAATATTATCTGACATCCCTTGTATGAGGCTCAAAGAGTAAATTGCTTTCCTAGAATAAAGGTTTCCCTTGAGAGCTCTGTTTCCAGTAATGAGTCTTCTGCAGATGCTGTTGTGGGGAGCATCAGGACCCAGAGACTCCTCTGCCCAACACATCCCTACAGAAGCATAGCACTTGAGATATCCTTGCCTTTTGAATTTCTGTGTACACTTGGGTGACCAATGTCTCTTTGATATTGTTGGAATTTTAAAAATTAATCTGGGTAAACCAAAAATCACACTTCAGATTTACTATTGTATAATCATCATTTACTATAAGTGGTGTTTTTATTTATTTTATTTTTGCATGCTGGTGCCCCCATTTTTGTCTTATTTTGGACACTTAAAGAATTTTTTAAATAGTTTGCCTACAAAGCTTTTGTTCAAAAAGCAGATTTTGTGATGAGTCTGTTTCCTTTTTTGGTGGCTTTGTTAAGCAGGTACCTCAAAGTATGACTGTATAGTGAATTTTGTTATAGCTTTAAAATCTGTCTTGGTTACTAATGCCTATTTTTAGGATCTAATTAATTCTTTACTAAACAGGAAGACATGTATATACTGTGTTAAGGTGGTTATTTTTTGGCAGTCCTAGAAGATGATTACATGCATGCGTGATGAAAAGCAGTTCAGTCAGACGATGGAGGAGAGGGGTTCAATAGAGCATAAAGCTAGCAAAGCATCCGCATAAACCACGCAAGGATCCTCCAGGATGCAACGTCTTTACTGGTTTTCAACCCAAACTGGCAATTCTTCCAAGGATATAAAACAATTTGGTGATTTAAAACACTCCCTCAAATTTGAGAAATACTCAAATGAAATATTAAGCTTCAAATGGTTTACAAAATCCTACAGTTGAGGCAGAATCTCCCAAAATAGTTCCAAAGTGCCCCTCACCCCAACAAATGCCAATAGGACATCAGAGAAACAAACAAAACACAGGACACTTGACAGGGGCGTAAAAACTCAACAAAGAGCTTCATTTTAAGCAAATTGCTCATTAGGCCGGTTGCCCAGTAGCCTGGAGGTAGTTGCAGCTAAATAGAGTGTGGGTTGCAGAAATTACTCACAGGGTATCTCTCTCTTCCTCCTCCTTATTTTAATTGTTCTCATGCATATGTATCTTTGCTGAAAAGCTATTTAAAATCATACGAGACAGTGGGTGGCCTAGAAATCATAAATTATACATTAGGTCAAGTTCCGTTAATTTACATGCACATCTGTCCCATTGCAGAGAGCAGCCCATCTTCACGACTCGAGCGCACGTCTTCCAGATTGACCCCAGCACCAAGAAGAATTGGGTGCCTGCTAGCAAGCAGGCTGTCACTGTTTCCTATTTCTACGATGTCACCAGGAACAGCTATCGGATCATCAGCGTTGACGGAGCCAAGGTACTGCCCTGCCAGACGACTTTGACATCCTCCCTTAATTTTATTCCGAAGCAATATGGTGCATTTGAAAGATGAAGAGAAACGCTGTATCCCCACCCTACTGTCTTATCCCAGAGCTTATCATAAAGTCTGCATAACCACATATCTTGCTCTTTCTTTTCCACCTAAAATGATGACAAATGAGTAAAAAACAGATTTCCCTATTAGCTCACTGTCTTCATAATTAAGCTTTTAATGCCTATGCAGTGATTATACTAAGGGCCTATAATGATCTTAGTTTCTTTACAATGTCTTCAACTTCCTGCTGGTATTAGGAATTCTTAAGTAGTGAATATCCACCGTTGTTCATTTTATACCTATTGCTTCTTTTTGAATGTTTCCTCAGGGTAGATTCCTACAGGTAATATTATAGGTCATGCTATTAACACTTTATGGCCCTGGATGCATATGGAGTGCTTTCCAAAGGGTTCTTTCTTGCAGCCTGTATGAGGAAGCTAGTTTATTACACCCTTGTAATTAATGAATGTTTCTTCTAATCTGGTTCTGGTATTATTAGACACGGGATTCAATTTTTATTAAATAATTTGGGATTTTTTCTTTTTAAAGATCAGGATATTGATATGCAGTCCAGGCTGGATGTGACCTAGAGACAATCCTCTGGTCAGTCTCCTGTGTACTAGAATTTCAGGCATATACTATTGTATTTGATTTAGTATTTTTTATAATAGTTTGTTCCCAATATTTTATTATTTTACTTTCCTTGTCTGTATTTTTGCCACTTTATTTGTGGAAAGAGAATGAAGAGATGCCAGCAAAGTACTTCCATGTCTTTAAAATTAAATAAGCCTTCTGTGTTCCAGTCTTTCTGTCTGCAGTCTGTATCCACTGTGCTAGGTATTTTTCCTGGCTGGCTGTCACCTGAGGTATCTGGAGGTAAAATCCCCTGTTTACCACCTAAACCACCTTTCTATTTCTATTTTCTAGTATTTGACATAAAAACCAAATAGAGTTTGTCTTCTGATTTTTTTTAAGTCTCTTGCCAGGCAATGGAGGCACATGCCTTTGATCCCAGCACTCAGGAGGCAGAAGCAGGAGATTCTCTGAGTTTCAGGACAGCCATGGCTACACAGAGAAACCCTGTCTCAAACAATCAAACACACATAAAGAAAAAAAAAAAAACAAATACCAAAAACAACATCAAAACCCCAAACCAAACCAGCCTGTGACTTCTGTCACAGCACTCTGGGCGTTCCTTTGGATTAGGGTGGACGGGGGCTCCTCATTTGTCTGTGTTCCCCTGTGGATTTTGCCTCTACGTCAGCATTCCTAGATGATAAATAGGAAGTAAGGAGTTGAGAGCTAAGCAGCGGTGTTTTCATTAGGGCCTCCCACATGTTATAGGCCCCATATCTCCCAGGTGTCTCCCTTGGGCGTTCAGCACTGTGATGTCCAGAGATGAAGGTGAGTCTCGTGGCCTTTTCTTTCTCAATTTCCACAACCCTTTCTCACTCAGCAAAGGACCTAAAATGTCCTCATTTTTTATAGCTGAGATCTAGATTCAGATACCTCTGGGAAGGTATGGCAAGCTGGTGCTGGTGTCCAGTCCCTATACCCTCAGGTCCTGACTTGTTGGGTTGGCACAAGGTTCACTCAGGCAAACAGAGAAGCATTACCTGACATTTTTCAGGCAGGGACTGTTTGGCCCCTGTCATTTCAGAGAACAGCAGTTGGTCTGATGGACATCTTATGAGACTGAAGAATAGTCCTCCCCTCCCAGCAGCTGTCTCCCTGGGGACATTGTAAGGGGTGGCCAGTATTAAGGAAGTGTGACAGTGCTGGACATATAATAATACCTTATTTGCAATGAAGAACTGTCTGAAAGGTGCCTTGATTTTAAAGTTTTATGTTTTATTTTTACTTCTGGAAGGCACAGTGGGATGGCAGTTGTAATTACCACTTCCCTGTGCTTCTAAGCTGGAACTACTTGGGCTATTCCCAGGATGTTCTGACAGGGATGGAGAGTTGAGCTGACCTGCTTCCTTTCATCTGTCGATTCTATCAGAAGAACTGCCATACCGAGATGGGTCTTCCCCTTTGTCAACTGAGTTATCTAAGGATTTATTGGGCTTAACTATAGATAAAGCAGCATCCTTACATCCTTGCCTTGGTTATTAGCTAGGCTTTTTAGTAATTTGTCAAACTGTGAGCTGCTGTATCAAAATGCCTCTACAGTCCCTGCAAGCTCTGGTAGTGTGGTGGAGTGCAAGCTGGTGGAAATGGCTCTGAGGAGTCCGATGGGTGAGGGGAGGTGAGCTATGTGATAATTGTGTGGTTGAGTAACTCAGGCCCAGTGTAGTGTATTCACTGAGTTAGAGTGGCACTTAGGAAGTGAGCATTAGAACATAGATTGTGAAGCAGCACTGAGATTCAGGGACTAAGTCAGAGATGCTCAGGCTTCCTCCCGCCATGTTCCTGGTCACCTTGTGTTCTTGAAGTTCACCTAGAGTTTCAGCTTTACCATTGCAGTGCAGAGAACTGTGGTAGAGCCTTGTTTGGCAAAAGGAACAGAAGGCCTGGAATGTGGGGGTGGGTTAGACTTAGTCTCTGAGTTATCCTTGTGGTCAGGAGCTGGAGACAGGGAGGTGTCTTCTCTGAGTAGTACTAGGTGTGGTTTTAACACTACCACAATCCTGCTGACCCACCCTTGACCCAGCAACAAGTAAGATGGGTAGGCAACATCTAAGTGAACCTGCTTCAGCTTCCATAGTTAAGTGAGGAGTGGAGATAGGACCTCAGACCAGACCATAGAAGTAATTACCACACTGCTAGCTCTTCTCTGTCCAATCTGAAGTATTGATGTCTCAAGCCCTAGCCCCTACTCTATCTGAATATGCTAAAGTTTTTGTCTTCCTTTATGTGGTGGCAATATATGTGCTATGCTGAGCTGATTGCTAGGTACCTGTGCCTACACAAGGCCTCCACTTCTTGGCTCTGGTTTGTAGTCTCCCCTCAATATCTCTGTGCAATCAGAATGACTCATTTCTGGTTTTGAACATCCATTGTGGCTCCATGTTCACTTACATCCCACAAAATGTACATCCAAGGTCCAGATAACCTTCTTGTGAGCTGATCCCTCAAGCATGGATGCACCCATGCCCGGGAAAGTATGGCTGCCTTGTCAATCACTCCTCCATCATTGTGCTCCCCACCACGAGAGAATGACTGTGCTTTGTTCAAGGCCTTTCATTGTAAATGTTGATCTGAGTTAGGAACCACGCATGCCTCAGCTCATGGGTCGTACCTTGATTACCCGAGGCAGGCCTTGGTCCTGCTTCTCGTTATTAGCCTGGACATATCAAACTCATGGCCTCAAGCTCCTGCTTGGCATGTGTAGGGCAACTGTACCTCCCAAAGCACAGGGTATTGCTTACTGGAAAAGCATACTTGTCTTGTTACTCTTGGATGGAGTGAATGTACTTTAGTCACAAGTTGTTGAGATAGAAAGGGACGAGAAGGTGGTCACTTTGAGTTAAGACCACGCCAGATGCAATAGCTGTGTGGACTCAGCTGCTGGAAGAGCACAGGCTCTACAGGTGTGGGTGTGTGTGTATGTGTGTGCGCGCGCACACTGCATCCTATAACTTAGCTGCTGTTATCCCTTCCCAGCATTGCACAGAGGGCTCGCCTATCTGAAAGCAAATGGGCTACTTACTGTAGGATGGGCTAATGCCACCGGTTTGTTATTCTTCTTGAAACATGAAGACATTTCCTTTGTTTAGGGACAGTCTGACATGTGTCCCTTCCAGTTTGGCCTAATGGCATGGCCTGGTGAGAACCCTGATGTGTGTTGCCTCAGCATTTCCCAAGCCCTGGGAAGTGATATGGATCCCATGTCTGTGTGTGTAACTGCCCAGATACTGAGCTTCTTGCAGATGGGCTTGGGTAGAGGTATGCCTGGTTTGCTTTCTTGCCTCGGGGCCAAGCTAGAATGGCTGGAGGGGTACACAGTGATGAGGTCGGGCCTGGCTACCCCTTCTCAAGATGTGCAGCAGGTGTACTGTGTGCACAGAAGGAGAGTGAGCAGGGCCACAGCCACTGCCAAGGGTGAGCCAGGAAAGGTCCACCCTGTTCACAGCTGATGGATAGATAGGGGCCACAGACATGCAGAGCCTAATTCCCAGCTTCTTAGAGCGCTGCTGTGAGCTGTGGCTATCCCAGCAACCACATGATTTGTGGTGAGCTTTGCACAGAATGGCCAACTTTATTATGAAGAAGCTCCATTTCCAGAGCATTTGTTAACTGAGCAGCCTGAATTTTGCTGTGCTTTTGCACTCTCTGTGGACCATGTTAATCACTGCCATCCTTATGAGAAGCTGCCTGTGCCTGTGGGCAAGGCTTGCCTGGCTCAGGTGCTTCTCCTGAGGGTTCTGGATGACTCCCCTGACCTTGGTTCCAGGTTATTTATAGGATCACAGAAAAATCTACATTAGCAGAGACCCGAGAGGTTGTCTGTTCTACAAATATTTAGCAGTGCCCACTGTGCCAGAAGCTCTGCCCGATCATGATAGTTCAAAGGATAGAAACAGCTGAAACCCTAGAATACTCAGGATATTCTAGGAATCTAAAGTTGCTCTTAAAATCACAGTCAGCAGCCAGTGAGATGGCTCAGAAGGTAGGGTGCTTGCTGCCAGCCTTCCAAGTCCAGCTTTGGTCCCTGAGACCCACATGATGGAAGGCAAGAACCATCTCCCAAAAGTTGTCCTCTGACCTCCATAAATGCACAGTAGCATGCATGTTCTCTCTCTCTCTCTCTCTCTCTCTCTCTCTCTCTCTCTCTCTCTCTCTCTCACACACACACACACACACACACACACACACACACAAATATAATAGTTAAAAAAAAAGAACAGGTTCCCATCTTCTATTCACCACTGTCATTTCCTCTTGAAAAAGATGTCAAGCCCCTCTGTTAAGAGACAAGAGTTTCTGGAATGTTCCTACTAATCAGTAGGTTTTCTACGAATGTCAGATTCTTCCATCTCTGAGGCACAAGACAAGGGATGGGGAGGGACACATCTTGCTAATTTACACTAGGAGCGGAGCGAGCTGTATCTTATAGCTTCTTATGGAAAACTACGTTCTTCCAGGTTTCTGAGCGGTAATATGCTCTTCCCGACTGGCCTTCTTCCAAGACCTTGTCACTGTGTTTTGGGCATCCTAAGAAAACTTATCTCCAGTGACCCACAGAGACTCAATCAGGACACATTTCCAGTGGAAGTTGCAGAGATAACCCGGGAGGTATATGGAGGAGTCAGCAGCTCACCTTAACGTCTATGTCTGGGGTAGATTCTCTTCCCACTGGGCTCTGCTTTCTCCCCAAGCCTTCTCTTCCCTTGTGCCTAGTTCTTCCTTGTCCTGCCAGGCTCCTCACTGTCCTCCCACTGTGTGTCCATTCTTCCTCCAACGCCATCTCTGCCCATCTTTGTAGTCTCTGCTCTTTCTCGGTTGCTTCCTGATGGCAGTTTTCTGTTGCAGGCTCCTTGTTCCCTTCCCCTGTATGACCCCTTCACTTCTGTGACTCCTTCCTTGCCTCACAGTCTGTTTGAACCCCCGTTTCTCCCCTTAATGTTCGACTCTGTAAGTCTAGTCTCTCCTCTCCTCTAAGTGTGACTTGTCAGTGTCTCGGGTTCTCTCCCTGAGGGTGAGCCCAACAATTCTGTTACGGGCTTGTGTAAGTTAATTTTTAATGCGTTAATACTAAAACAAACTCTCATGTATCTCCTCCTCAGCTGAAGTATGTCCTTTAGTACAGAGACCCTAGTAGACATCTCAAAAAACAAAATTAAAAAAAAAAACCATGACAAATTGAAAGTAACATAGCAAAGCACTGCGTTGAACACTTGAACCTACTGAATGCCCCAGCTGAGTCATATAAGGTGCTCCAAAGTGCTGATGTTCATTATGGTGATCACATGGCTGTTGTGGCTACTGTCCAATAGAGGACCAAGCTGGGCATCATCAGCTGGGCAAATAACAACATTTAGAGGCTGTAGTATAGCTCTTAACTGCATACCCAATGCCCTGTGTTTCAAACTCAGAACTGAAAAAATATAATAAAAATTTGAAGTATAATTTCTAACCATATTTCAGAAGTATGTGTGGGCCTCTTCCTAATTACACATCCTCCATCCATCCATTTTCCTCTCGTGAAACTGTAGCAGGGATTCCCTTGGTAGTTTTGCCATCTCTGTGTGTGTGTGTGTGTGTGTGTGTGTGTGTGTGTGTGTGTGTGCATGCGCGTGTGCACGTGCATGTGTGTATCCGTAGACCAGAGGTTGGTAATCTTCTCAACAAGCCAGGAAGTAATTTCTTTTTTGATCTCTTTGAACTTTTCTGTCTGGTTTTGACTTTTATACAAATAGACATCCTATATGTGTTCAATTGTATCATTTTTTAAAAAGTTAACTCTGTGTTTTTGTGACTCACCTATGCTAATGTCCATGCCCTTGGTTAATTTCCCACTAGATAGCATTTAATTATGAATATGCTGCAGTTTATTATCCATCCTGCTGGTGGTGGGCACTTACTCTGCAAACACTGCCTCTGAACATTCCTATACATTTCCCACACTCTGTGCAAAGGCTTCTTATAGGCACATGCTCAGAAGCGGACTTGTTAAATGCTGAGACCCCACATTATTTTTTTAATAGTTTTGCTTACCTACAGCAGCTTCATTACTCCATACTCCGCCCAAACCCTTGATGGTATCTGACTTAACTTTGAATGTGTCGATCATATATTTCCACATTGCTAGTAAAACTGAGCTAATAAGTTCTGCCCACCAACCTGCCTTAGCTCATTCTCTCATCTCTAAGGAGCGGATCATTCACTTGCCCAGAAAAAGCTGCTGTCTCTTTGTTCTGAACCTCAGGCTGTCCCTCCTGCTCACCCAGCTGCACAGGGTACTCACATTTCAGACTCACAGCAGATTAAAAGGTCTTTGCAGGGGGCCCGGAGAGATTGCTCAGTGGTTAAGCGCACTTGACTGCTCTTTCTGAGGTCCTGAGTTCAATACCCAGCACCCACACAGTGGCTTACAACCATCTGTAATGGGATCAGATCTATTCTTCCCGTGTGCATGAAGACAGAGCACTCACATTCTATTTTAAAAAAGATCTTTTCAGCTGGGTTTGGAGGTGCATGCTTACAATACAGCACGTGGGAAGCTAAGTCAGAAGGTTCTTGAGTTCAAGGCCAACCTGGGATATAGCAAGGTGTTTTTTGTTGTTATTGTTTCAAACAAAACAAAACAAAAAAAACCCCCAGAAACATGGTTTTTCTGTAAGTGTTCAAGTTCTTTCCTTTCTTCCCCATGCCTGAGAAGGGCAGGAGCCAAAACTGAGTCAAGAGTCTCCAAGAGAAACACAAGCCTTCTGGGCACAAATAAAGCTGCAAGGGACAGACAGAGCCTGGGAGGGGCAGGCAGAGGAGCAGGCCTTGCTAGCTGCTGCCCAGCCTGCTGAAGGATTCAGTTGCAGTGGACAAGGAAGGTGTAGTCAGGGGTTGTTCCATGTCAGTGTCAAGAAAAGGAAGAAGACTTCGAGGTTGGGGACATTTTGACAGCATGCTTACTGGGGGTGTCATTCTTGATGCTCTGGGAGGATTTTCTGGGAGGGTAGCCAACCAACTGTCTTACCTCCATCCGTCTACGCTTATTCCTCTGGCTGTGACATTGCTCAAACTAATCACCTCGGGTAGCTAATGCACAGTAAAATGATGCTAAGGTACTGAGAAACATGATGGCCCTCCTGGCCACTGTTTTTTCTATCTCCTCCCCTTTCTTCCTTCCTTCTGGATCTAGGAAGTCTCAGAACCTTGGGTAAACTGTGGAGAACCATCTAAGGCCTTGTGGAGCCTGCAGGGAGCCAGGGTAAGAATCACAGGGCAGTGTAGAAAGGAGGGCTTTCGCTATTCTCCCTCCTGGCTCGGCTCCAGCTTGTAGATCAGGGACCTGGTACCTTAATGCTGATGACAGAGAGTGGTAACTACAGAGCAGACCTTTAATGAGGTGAGGAGGATGCTGCAGCTCCCTCTGCAAAATCCTGAGTTCTGCAAGGTCAGCATCTGCGTCCCAAGGACAAACAGATTTTTTGTTACCTGTGGAGGGAAGTACACGGCGTGATTGTATGGATAGGAGGAATGTTCTGGAGTTAGAGACAAAGACACAGGACCCATGGAGACAGGGAAAGCTTGGTTATGACTGAATAAATGGACCCTTGGCTTGGTCTCCCCGGGGTTATGTGCTGTGGCCTGACAGCCCCTACTCTCTCTGCTTTCCATCACATGCTACAGATGGAAGTAGGAAGGCGTGGTGAATGGTCTTTGAATGAATACAGGGATGTTACTGGACTTGGATTGGAGCTGAGCTTAAAGCCATGCTAACAGGCTTGACTAGTATGCTTGAGCCCAGTTTGCCTTAACAAACAAGAGCAGCAGCCATATGAGAGATCTTATGCTTCCCAATAAACACTGTAGAGTAATACCCAAGCACATGGTGAGACATGTGTCTGAGTTTGTCCTGACTCAGCACCTGGCTTCTAAGGTAGATAGCTTCTCATGGGCCAGTGTTCTCTCTGATAACAAGTGGAAAAATACAACTTTGGGAGGAATATTGGGGAACTGAACACATGAAACAAGCACTGAACTGTGTTCCTGTTCCCACAAATATGATTTGAGAACACCAAAGAGCTATAAATGGATGAGGGCTAGAGAGACCAAACTTCCTCAGAGATGGGACCACTCAGAGCCAAGATGGCAGCCTCTCTCCTGTAAACATTTTCCAGTTCTGGGTACAGGCTGAAGTTTGGGGCTTGGCTCTGGCAGACATACTGCTGGGGAGGGTAATCAGCACTTAGAAGTGGTCAAAGAGGTGAAACTAAAGACCTAGGAACTTCAAAATGGCTGGATCCCTCCCCCCCCCCTCTGCCCACCCTGCCCACCCATGACATTTTCTTAATTTACAGAGTATAGAAACTAAGTCCCTGTCAAAGGTTTAAAATACACAAAACCATGAAAGTCCCAGAGAGAGTAAGGAGTGGACCCAGGACACTGGACTCTTACACACCCTGTTACCTGGGCACTTACTAACCGGGGACAGCCTAAGACTGTACCAGACCTGGGTCCTAAAGAAGGCTGGGGATCTTGATAATCATGTTCACTAAATGACAGAAGGGGAGACTTGAGTAACAACCCCAAACACATGGCCAGTTTCCCCCTCACAATTTGCTAGTTGGATGGTGGCACATGTGTATAATCCAAGCACGTGATAGGTAGAGGCATCGGCATCAGGAATTTAAGGTCATGCTCAGCTACATAGCAAGTCTGAAGCCAAGGTAAAAGGGTTGGGGAGTTATGTGCATCTAATAGGCTAAGAGAGCAAAGAGAGAGCAAGCTGAACGCTTCTCCCAGACAGCGCTGGCTCTCCACAGTCCTTGAGGGCAGAAGAGGTAAAGATCTGCCCATCTCTCTGTTGAACTCCTTAAAGAGCCCTACCCTAAGGATGTATATGTGTCTAACTCAAGGGTCATCCAATACATCTGCATTCACTCATCCATCCACTCATCTATCCATACAACCACCTGTCTGTCCATCCATCCATCTGTCCGTCCATCCATCCAAAACATTAGACATTTACTTCAAGGCAGCAATTTTGTTAACCAGAAATACAAAATTAGAAAGCACATGCTCCATATGACCCTTTCTTGCTCCCAGGTTTTATTTGAGGTCAAGGGGTAGGAACAGCCAGCACCAGGCTCCTGTGCCATCCCCTACAGTCTTCTGGCTTACACCAGTATGGCTAGTCTATTAATTAGCCCTCTACCTACTCCCCAGATTGGACTCTTTTCCTTCCCCTTAGGAAGCAAAGGACCAGCTGCTGGCGGAAGTATTAATTGATTTGACTGGATGTTAGAGTGCCTGGGATTTCAAAAGGAAAGGTGGGGTATGGCTGGGGGGCATTCTTCTGGAATGTACACATGACTAGTTTTTAAGGGCAGTTTGATACTTGGTACCTGTCAGGCAATAAAGCATCAGTTTTGGCAAACTCTTTTCTTAGGAGAGATGTTTTCCTGCTGGTAATGTGAAGGATCTTGTCTGAGACTCTTCTGTTGTTAAGTGTCTGAAATCACCCTTTCTCACGGTTGTGTCTACCCCAGTAAGAACAGCCCCTGAGCAAAAGTGACTGGATGAAGGAAGCGCCCTGCAGCCATGGGCTTTGTGAGAAGAAAAGGGCCTAGTTCAGAGTTAACATTCTCTCCCTCTGGGCTGTCTCCTCACAGGTGATTATAAACAGCACCATCACCCCAAACATGACTTTCACCAAAACCTCACAGAAGTTCGGGCAGTGGGCCGACAGCAGAGCCAACACTGTGTTTGGTCTGGGATTCTCCTCTGAGCAGCAGCTCACGAAGGTATGTGTTCCTCATGGTAGTACAGTGCGCGTGGGTGGATGCCCTCTCCTCCGTTAGCTGCCACTGTGGCACAGTGGGTGAGGTGAAAGCAGAGCAGTCTGTGGTGGAAAGGCAGTTCATCTCCAACAAACGCTTTCCCTTGGAAAGCCTGAGGAGCTCAACTGGCCTGGCATAGTCCTGTGAGCATCCAAGAGGATGCTTACCATTTCCTGGGGCTGAAAAACCTTCCAATCACAGAAGCAGAAGTGCTAAGGTCAGGTATAGTTGGGATGTGAAATGTCTTCTCAGGCTCATGCTGTTTGGGAGGTTGTGGAATCTTCAGGATGCAGGGCCTCGATGGAGGAAGTGCATCACTAGGAGCCAGCCTTGAGATTTTATAGGTTGGCCTCACTTCCTGTCCACTTTTGGTGTGGCCAGCTTTTTACCTCCGAACACTATGCCTTCCTAGTCATGATAATCCACACCCCTTATTAATCTATAACCCCTTCCTTCCTGACAGTGTTTCCTGGTAGGTATTTGTGACAGCAGTGAAAAGAGTGACCAAGTAACCAGGACATTGGCTGTCTGGGACTCTCCTTTTCACCCCATCCCACTATGCTGGACTTCTGTGACTGTGGAGGGTGGGATACTCTAGTAGGGATAAGTACAGGGCTAGCCTGCTGCTCTGCTTGATCAAACATTCAGGGGACCAGAGGAGTCTCTGGCAGGCTGGCAGATTATTGCTTCTCTGCATCTAAGAAGCAGCAGTCTCCACAGACTCCGATGTCTGCAGCACAAGGCACTAGATGAAGGTGTGAGGAGCAAGCTAGTGGAAGCATGGCTGTCTTGTCTCAGAATTATAATCTCTAGTAAGGTACTACTCTGGAGAGAGGGCCAGTACAGCCAGCTTCTCCAAGGAGCAAGCTGTTCACCATACTCCACCATACTAATTTCTGAACCCTCCATAACGTAGCACTCTGCGGGGTCAGAGGTCAGGGTGACTATGTAGAGTAGGAGTGTGTCTTGAGTAGGATGTGTGGGATGTGTGACACCTTTTCCTCTGCACCGTGACCAGTTTATCCATGGGTCTTTTGATCCTAAGGAGGTTGTATCTGGGCATCCACAGAGCCCTTGTTGCTGCATGGCTTGGAAGATTGTCTTCTGAAAAGTGGGGATTTCTAAAGGATAGTCAGTAACATTGCTAGTTTCCAAGTCTCATTGTCATTTGTTAGGGACAAAAATTGTCCAACTCTGTTTCTTCACTTTCTGTACACCTCTGGTCTTGACCATTCTCCAGGGTCCAGTGTAGATCTGCGTTCAGGCTACTTTTCTGGTACACTTGGCTCAGTAGTGAGGGCATTCCCTCAGGAGTGTCCTTTGTCATTCCAATATCGGGAAGCAGCAGTCACAGCTCCAGCACAGGCACCATGGTGTGTGCCCCTGAGGGAAGGTGCAGACACCACACCAAGTCTCTTCTGAGATGACTGCTAGAAGCTAGCTTTTGAATGGTCTTGCAGGGGCATGCTGGGATTTCTAGATTTTATCTTGTGATCTCAGAAGGATTTTAACCCTAAAGTTAAATGATCAGATTTGCATTTCAGATTTTTTTTTTTCTTCCTTTCCTGGAAGCAAGTCAGATTCGGTTCAGGATTAGAGCTGATGAAGATTTGAGTAAGAGATGGGAGGATTTTTAAGAATTTAAAAAATTTGCAGACCTTTGTCAAACATTTGAGGGAGGCCAAGAGTCTGGGAGGGTGATGGGTGGATGGTGACATCATCCCTCTTTTGAAATGGGGAAGGGAGCAGGTGCAGTGTAATGGTGACTGGGAATGAGTGGCCAAGGCCTCTGTCTGAAGTAGGGCAGGGGTCTGTGTGATTTCCAACCCAAAGAACTGCCTGGTAGGGAGAGGAGAGGCTGGGGAGGCCCCCCCTTCTTACCCAGCATGCACCCCCATGCCTTCTTATCTGGAGGCCTCCGGCTGCTGCATAAGCATCTGATTCTGTCTGGGCCCATCTTAGCACATGTGTCTGCTTCTGTCTAGGGCCAGAAGTTCCCTGAAGGCCAGGGTAGTCTGAAAGAACCACTCCTAGCTTCCTGGTCCAATCTCTTTCATTCTGTAGAGGAAACAAGATGGTGAGGACACATAAAGGGGAAAAGCATCCCTGAACATGAATCAAAAAGAAAACTCCAAACCAAAGTAGGCCGCGGTGTGAAAGTTCAGTTCTGCCTGCCTTGGAGAACTGAAAAGACCTCGATCCTTGTCACTTCAGCTCTCCCCAGATGAAGAAAATGTCCTACTATTAAGGAGGAGTGTCCCATCTTCCTCAGTCACTCAGACTCTGGCCACACTGGCATCTCTGCTCTCACTGTGACCTGCCATCATCACAGAGATCTCCGAAGCAAGCTCTCAAATATGTCCTGAGTCCAAAAATATTCCAAATCGGCCTTTCCTTTCTCTTAGGAGGGAACGGTTAACCATACCCTGATAAATTGCCATGAATAGAGGCTAGCAGCCTCGACAAGGGGCAATTAGCTAGCACAGAGGAACCCGGAGCTGCTGGGTTCCCGAGGCCTGCGTCTGGAGGACAGCTAAGAGGAACTTTCCTGAGTTCTCAGCACAGCCACCCCCAGACCTCCAGGGGATCAGTAATCAGACACTGTGGGCTGGACAATGACACACTAGTGTGGTTTCACTTAAGAATGCTTTATATATACTTCTCTCTCCAGCCTCCAGAAAGAAAATAGATACCTTGTTCTCAGCTTCCATTTAGAAGGACCTCTTAACAGCCGCAGCCCAGGAAGTACCGTGCAGAAACTTTCTGCTCTTTAGTCAGGCTTTTCAAAAGTAATAAAAGTTGTATGCTCCTGGAATGGAATTGGAATATATGTGTCCATTGGCGAAGATGTGATAGTTCAGCCTACTGGGGAATGCTGGAATGGAGCATGCGTGCATTCTCTGCTAAGACGAGGGAAGAGACAAAAGGAGGTGGAGTCAGGGAGAAACAGACAGTCATTAACATTCGGTCTTTCTGGCATCTGACCTCACATTCCCACCATTCTGAGTTTGCACACAGAGGTAACATGTTCTTTCATGAGGCGAATGACCCAGAATAGACTCTTCGCTGCTCTATGGTGGATGCCTATGTGGAATTTGCTTTCAGTTTCAATAATTTAATCTGGGATATGGTGATTATCTTATCAACTTAACACAATGAAGAGTCACCTGAGAAGGGTCTATACAAGGATTGTCTATATTGCGTTGGCCTGTGGGTATGTTTATTATACGAAACCCAACTGGTCTTAATAAAAATCTGGGGTCAGTTATTGGGGTAAATGCTGAACGATCAGAGAGACAAAGGAGCAAGCCACAGCCACTAGAGAGACCTCTCACCTCTACCGAATCCTCAGGCCGAAATAGGTGAGCTCCTGTCTTCTCACACCTTTTCTTTCTTTCTCTGCCCAGTCATTCACTTCCTGTCTAAACCTCCCAAGTACTGGGATTAAAGGCATGAGATCCCAAGTGCTGAGATTAAAGGTTTGAGCTACCACTTGCCTGGCCTCTATGGCTAACTAACGGCTGGCTCTCTGCCCTCTGATCTTCAGGCAAGCTTTATTTGTTAGAAAATGCACAAAATATCACCACATCATAGGGGATTGTCTTAAGTTGATTGATGTGGGAAGACCCAATCCATTGTAGGCAATATCATTCTCTAGGCAGGGGATCCTCCACAGTGGGGAAACAGAGCTGAACACAAGCAAGCAAGTGAGCATGCCTTCATCTTTCTCTGCTTTTGACTACTTCAAGCTCTTGATACTGTGACTTGCCCATAGTGATAGAACATAATATGAAATTGTGAGCTACAATAAGCCTTTTCTCCCATAGATTGTTTTCTGTCGGAGTATTTAACCTCAGCTATAAAAACGAAACTAGGCCAGGGGCCCAATGAGATGTCTCAGTTGACACAGACACTGCCATCAAGTCTCCTGGGACCCACATGGTGCAAGGAGAGAAATTACTCCTGCAAAATGTCCCCTGATCACCACATGGTATATGTGTATACACAATAAATACATGTGATACAGATTTTAAATGAAAATCATCTGTTACCCACTTGTCCCCTTACATTTCCTTTATTAATTCAGTACACTCGTAAGAGTATCACCCAGACCCCTGTCTCCAAGTTGTCTGATTTAAAGGCCATCTTTCTACCTTGGGGCTGTTAGTCATTCTTCTAATATGTTAATTAGAGTACTTCTGGCTACAAGTAACATAAAAAGAATAATCACAGTGCTTAACCATATAGGATTATTCTTATCATATAAAGAGAAGTCCTGAGGTAGGCTATTGTTAGCCGTGTGTGGTTGGTTTGAATGAAATGGCCACCATGCTTAGTCATTGGAGACTGGCACTATTTGAGAAGGATTAGAAGGATCAGGAGGTGTGGCTTTATTGGAGGAAGTGTCCCTGGTGGTGGGCTTTGAGGGTTCAAGCTCATACCAGGCCCAGCATATCTCTCTCTCTCTCTCTCTTTCTCTCTCTCTCTTTCTCCCTACAGACTAGGATATAGCTCTCAGCTACTGCTCCAACACCATGCATGCCACCATGCTCCCCCCCCCCATGATGATAATGTTCTAATCCTCTGAAGCTATAAACCAGTCCCCAATTAAATGCTTTCTTTTTAAGAGTTACCTTGGTCCTGGTATCTCTTCACAGCAATATAACAGTGACCAAGACTATGTATGTGTGTGGTGTGTGTGTGTGTGTGTGTGTGTGTGTGTGTGTGTATAAGAGTTTTTGAGATAAGTTTCACTACATAGTCTGGGCTGGCCTCAAATTTGTCGCCTACCTGCTTCTGCCTTCTGAGTGCTGAGATTATAGGTGTACATCACCATGCCTACCTGTGACTGTTGCATTGAAGAGATTGTAGTGGAGGCAAGAATGGGAATGTAACAGGTTAGGATGCTATATAACAAATGTGAGTCATAGGTGGCAGTGGCCTTAACCAGAAAAACAGCAGGAGTGCCAAAACATTAAATTTGAGCATATTGTAAAGGAGGAGTCATGTAAACGCTTCCTTTCCTAAGAGTGGCCTTGGTCACTTGCTGGCAGCAGTCCAGTGACTGAGAAGCCGGCTTCATACTGTTGCGTCAGGACATACTTTTGTCCTTTCTCCTCAAGCTGTCACATCGACAAGCAGAGAAGAAAGCAGAGGTGAGCAGAGGGTGGGGCCTGCACGCTCCTGAGAAACATTGGGACAGACATCATCTTTGGCTTCCTGGCAGCCCTGGGTCCTCAGCACACCACACCAAAATCAAATAGATTAATAAATGGTTGCCATGACCAGCCTCAATAATTCTCATTCTTCCTCACTGTTCCAGACAACTGTGAGATACTGCTCAGCTAATAGAAAAAAAAAACAAAACTCAGTTTTTAGTAGGCAGTCAGTAGGGTTGAGGTCTTCCAGAATGACCTCATCCCAAAGCAGGGACACATAAGATCAGCGGTAATAGTCTCATTTTTCATAAACAATAATTTTGATTAAAATTATTACAACTTTAGAAAACGACTTCAGAACTTAAAAAAAAAACAAACATGTATTTGGCAATATATTCCAGAGAACTTAGTTCTGAATATCATTCAATCCATGAGCTTCACTATAGGAAAATATACAAAAATACTGGTGGCATGGTACAGCCACTGCAGGGATTTTCCTATAGGACCAGAAAGAGAAACAGATAAACTGAAAATCCAACATAAGGAAACTGGTAACTGGACATGGTGATGCACATCTTTCATCCCAGCACTGGGGAGGGAGAGGGGTGCACATCTCTGTGAGTTCCAAGCCAGCCATAGCTACATGGTGAGACCCTCTATGGTCTTTTCGTTTTTGTTTTTTGTTTTTTTAAAGAGGGAATTGATTAAATAGCCCAGTGTATCCCTTAAGGAACAATTAAAATAATTTAGCACAAGATCTTATAAATTCTTGAAATTATTGATGCCATTTTATTAATTTCAAAAGTGTTTATAAAGGAGATATGCAGTATCATTCATTCTCTTTTTTAAAGATGCGACAGAAACATTTATGTAAATAGAAAGCTTATGTTCTTAGTGCTCATCTTTGATGAGACCATAGATTTTAAAAACATCTTTTGAGGATTTCAGGCCCGGCCTTTCCAGCCTAGCCCTGAGGTTCTGACCTGCTGACCCGCAGACCCACAGAAACACACAGATGCTTTTATTTATTTTATGCTCATCAGCTTATGGCCCTGGCATATTGCTAGCTAGCTCTTGCTCTTAAACTAACCCATGATTCGTATCCTGTTCAGCCATGCAGCTCAGTACCTTTTCTCAGAGCAGCATAGGTGTCCTCTGCATCTGCTTCTTTGATGTGTCTGTGGCATCTCTGCCCTGTTCTTCCTGTTCCCAGAGTTTTCTTACTCTGGTAACCCCGCCTATGCTTCCTGCCTGCCTCTGTGCAATCAGCATTTTTGTTAAACCAGTAGACAGGACAATTATTTACAATGTAACAACCTAATTTCACTACATACTGAGTTGGCTTAGCAGGTGTAAAGGTTCTTGCTGCACATCTTGAGTTTGATCCCTGGGACTCACAGGAAAGTTGAAGGGCAAGAACTAAATCCATAGACCATCTTCTGACCTCCACGTGTACACAGACACAATAATAACAAAAATTAAGACAGTATTTTTCCAAGCTTACAGGTGTATGTGATTTTTAGTATAATAAAGGGGTAATATTAGAAAGCTTTAGACCCAGGTGATAACTTTGGGGGATGTCCATGGCTGGCTCTGCTCTCCCAGTAGTCAGAGGCTGTAAAAGGATCATTCTCTCATCAGCCTCACAGGGCCTTGGATCGCCTCCAGTTTTTCATTATTGTAGATAATGCTAGGATTATGATCATTATAATGAAGGCCCCATTTTTTCATATTCTCAATTATTTTCTCTGCAGTTTCCCAGAAGCGTTATCACTGCGTCAGTAGGTATGAATATTTTTGCCACTCACAGTATGTGCTTCCAAATTGCTTCTCAGTGGGGCTGTACCAAAGCATGCTACCAGAAGGATTTTGCCAGCACCAGGGTTTAGGATTGTATTTAGTGTGTGCTAATTTTACAGGCAAAGAACAGCACCTCATTATTTTGCTTCAGATTTCCAGCCAGGGTGAACAATTCCCCTCATAGATCATTTATTTGCTGTATTTTCACTCATAAATTTTATCATTTATCTATTGGCATTTTATCTTTCCCTTTTCATCTTATACAAACTCTTAAAAAATAAGCCTTGTGTGTGTGGCGTGTGTATATGTGTATGAGTGTGTGTGTGTGTCTGTCTGTATGTGTGTGAGAGTATGTGTGTGCATGAATATTGTGTATGTGTGTGCATGTGTGTATATGTATGTGTATGAGTGTGTATGAGTGTGTGTGCATGTGAATGTGTGTGTGCATGTGAATGTGTGTGTGCATGTGTGTGTGTGAGAGTATGTGCATGTGAATGTGTGTGTGCACATGTGTGTATGTGTGTGAGTGTGTGTGAGTGTGTGTGCATGTGTATGCGTGTGTGGCCTTCTCCTGGCTGAGGACATGTCTCCCTGGTATTGTTTCCCTTCTGAGTTAGGGTTTTGTTGTATTGTTCTGTTATTGTTTATTTGTCTGTTCAAAGCTTTGATTGTTATGTAGTCAAACCTGTCACTCTGTGATTTTCTTTCATGGCCTCCAAGTTGAGAGAATTACTTTACCCCTCAGGCAGCAGACTGATAAACCCTTGATTCTGTCTGCACACAGGTCTGGTTTTCTCATAGCTGCCTTTTAGCTCATCAGGGGCTCAGCGCACTTTCCCACTCACCACAGCTGAATAATCTTCCCCACTAACTGTTTGTTCTGCCTAAGCTTCTTACTGCCTGTGTGGTTAATAGGGGCAAATTCTCATGGCTCAGTCTGCTCTGTTCTGTATCAGCTGAAAACATGCAGGGTTTCTTTTTTTTTTTTTTTTAACTTTTTGTTGTTATTGTTTTGGGGGTTTTCTTTGGGAGGGTGAGATAGGTCTCATACTATAGGCCAGGCTGGCTCAGAACTCACTGTGTAGCTAAGGCTGGTTGGTTTTGAACTCACAGAAATCCTCCTGCCTCAACCTCTCAAATGCTGGGATTATAGATGTCAAACACCATTCTCAGATCGTAGTATATTTTAAGTGAGCACTTCTCTTGCTTATAAATATGCATTTTCAAGATTTATTTCTTTTTATGTGTAAAGTGTTTTGCCTGAATATGTATATGAACACCATCTGCATGCAGTACCTGAAGAGGTCAGAAGAGGGCATCAGAACCCCTGAAACTAATACTAGAAATGGTTGTGCACTCCCCTGCGTGCTGGGAACCTAACCTCTGCCCTCTGCAAAGCCAGCAAGTGCTTCTCACAGCAAAGCCATCTCTCCAACACCATTCTCCTCTTTCATTACTTTATAGCTTTTTTTTTTCCCCTCCTGAACGTCCCTTTTTAGTTTCTGTCTGCTTGAATGTAAGCAAAATCCTATGTGGAGAGGGACCAAGTCTTTGACATGACTGTTTCTTTTCTTGGTAAGCAGGAGCACATTCATTCAAGGATAAACACACATGTGCCTGGGACTGGAACTGGGAGCCGGGTTGGGGGTGGGCTGGGGGGTGGGAGGCAGTTTACCAGAAGCAGAAGCAAGGCCTCTCTCCATCAGCAGCTCCCCAAAGAAGGAGTAGTGTTCTCCATTCCCAACGAGTCTCCTGTGTTTTCAGCAAGAGATACAGTGTTTTTCTTCTGGCAGCTCTGGAGTGATCAGGTCTAAAGCCCCATGTCGGCAGCTTGGTTAGTAAGCCTGTAAGGGGAGTGCAGGCTGGGACAGGAAGGATGGATGACCTTTGCTGCTTACATTGGGGGGGGGGGGGCGGCTCAATTGGGGGGGGCCTCAGGTTCCTGATGTTGCTCAGAGAAAGAGGTCTGTGCTCCCCGCAAATGAGTGCTCAGCAAACTCCCTAAAGGGTCGAGGACTTCGGCTTGTTTCTCAGTGTTGCCAGTTCACTGTCCCCTGATTGATAACGCTAGCATTATCTGTCAGCCATTCTCTGTGCTTACAACATTCTGCTAGCTGAACTCAGCCCCTGCCAGTCAGTGACTGTGAGCCAGCAGCCAATAGGATTTTCCTGTGACTTTGGAATTTTCAAGATTCTTTAAATGTTTCTTTTAAAGTATGTGTATATGTTAATCTGAGTGGGGATTTGTGCATAGAGACTCCAGAGAGGGTTTGGGTCCCCTGGAGGTGGAGTTAGAGGTGAATGTAAGCCACCTGACATGGATACTGGGAACCAAACTCATGTCCTCTACGAGAGCAGCATATGCTCTTAACTGTTGAACCATCTCTCTAGCCCTGACGTTAGGATTTTTAAATTATGAAAATATTAAAACATAGAATAAAAACACTGTGTATATCACCTAGATTTCACTTTTCATTGTACTGGGTCTTTTTCTGGTCGCTGTAATAAAAGCAACCTAAGGAAGGGTTTCCTTTGGCTCGGGCCTTGAGGGTAAGTTCTTTATAGTGGGGAAGACAGGAAGTGGCTGGCTGGTCACATTGCATAGACAAGAAGCAGAGAGATGGATGCTGGTCCTCAGCACCTGCCCTTTATATATTCTGAGATCCCAGCGTATAGAATAGTATCTACATTCAGGGTGCATCTTCCCGCCTCAGTTAAACCTCTTTGGAAACACCCTCACAGACATACAAAGAGGTGTCTCTCCTAAGTGGCTGCAAATGGAGTCAAGCCAGCAGCGAAGAATGACGTTAGCATTTTGTCATGTTTAGTTCTTCCCGCCAAAGCATGTAAATTATGTAATAATTAAAGATCTATTCATAAGCCATTTATTGCATTTTTCTACTTTGTACCTAAACCCCCCCACACACACACACACATTTTAGGTGCTTGTTTTGTGGTGGTGGCTGCTGCTGCTGCTTGTCAGGATCTAATTGTTTACATCAGGCTGTCCTAGACTCTTTATGTGACATGAGGTGGCTTTGGCTTCAGCTCTGTCCTCTCGGCCCCCAAGTTGTGGAGTTACAGGTCTGTACCACCAACCCCAGGGTCGCTTTCCCTTTACATGCCATTAACCTCCAAGCTCTTCAAGCCCTTCAATGGCATTTGCAGATTCTCCCATGGGCTCTTCCGTGCAGGAGCCATACTTCTGTGTCATCTTTGTGTTGGATATTGTTAACTAGAGGATTTTAAATGTGTGCTTTCTCTTGGTTACTACATCTAGCTGGCATCAGTAACTTTAAAACTGCTTCTAGTTTGACCGTGGCCAGTGTGTTTATTGGAAAAAGGGATTTCTTATTTTTGTTTCCTTTAATGACAGATAAAGATTTTCTGGCATTTGTACAGAATTTATAAGGTTAAAATTGATACAAAATAATAAAGGTGGCTTCTGGGCATGGCCAAGAATAAGATTAAAGTAAATCCTAATAACTGTTCTTCATGTTCAGTTTGCAGAGAAATTCCAGGAGGTAAAAGAAGCTGCCCGGCTAGCCAGAGACAAGTCCCAGGAGAAAATCGAGACTTCAAGTAATCATTCCCAAGTAAGTAATTTGTCCCTGAAATAAATATGAGTGTGATCAGTAATTGAGATTCCTCATTCCTTGTCAGTCTTGGCAGGAAATAGGTAATTTTAACAGCAGGGCATTCTGAAAGGCATTTTTCAACTATTAGCCTGCTTTCTCTGAGATGAAGTGACATGCTTTTATGAGACTTTGGAATTTTCCAGGTGTAGTACTGTATTCTTGACAGAAACCTATCGATAGAATCAGAGTTGCCTGTTCCCAGGCTGTGAAGAGCTTGTGCAGTCACTGTGTTTAAAGGCCAGGGTGTAGTGTAGTGACAGGATGCTTACTTAGCCTTCATGCCAGTCACTGCAAAGGGGGTGGGGCTTGGTTAGTGCACAGGGTCTCTGCATTAAGGTCCATCATGCTGGGTCAAGGGCAGTGTTGTGCTTTCTTGAACTCTGGCATCCTTGAGGGTAAGTGGTGAGGCAGAGTTTACTGACTGCTGAGAAGTCCATAGTAGGATGTTCTTCAGTGACTGCAAGCACCTCCTGCTCACTAGGGGAAATGCTTAACACAAGACAGGTGGGAGCTGGAATTCCCAAAAGCTCTAAGTCTGTGGAGATCTGGCTTTGCCAGGATTTGAGTAGTCTGCCTGCTTATAAGTGTGGTGATAATGGCTGAGTAGGACCCACTTAACCTGAGATTTAAAAAAATACTCATATGCCTGGTGTCTTTGTTGATGAGAGAAGGCTTGACCATCTTACAGGTAGGGACAGGGAAAAGGACACTCCAGGAGCAGGCATGGGATTCGGAATAAGCACGATGGCTGGAGCCTAGATATCTGCCTTGCACACTTTTGCATTGGGTGTGGAGCTAAAGCCTGGAGATGCTGTGAGACAGGGAATTCCTCATTAATCATCCATTCAATTGACTAGGTGGTCAGCAGGCATTTGAGTTTTTATATGACTACTGACATGGCCTTGACGTGAGGATGATGTAAGCGTACTGGGAATGTGTCTCTGGAAGAATGGCTTGGCCTGCATAGCTGTGGTACAAGTGAGAAAGGGTGGCCAGGAGGGGACAGCTCCAAGGAAAGAACCAGGAAAACCAGGCACTTGGAATAGTCATGTTCAGCACTTGACCTGACCATGAGCCAAACAGAATAGCTGAAGCCTGGGAAATAAAGAAAAGAGACGGTTAAGAGCAGGAGGCCTGAGCAGGAGAACCCTCAGCAATCACTCAGGGTGATTGGGATGATCCATACTGGCAGGGCCTAGGCCTGTCTTGAGGGGTATGCCGTAAAAAAGATATTCCAGGTGGGTTTATGGGACTGAATCTATGCCAGGCTTCAGGTGGCAGGAACTTTCCTGAACCTGTCTAAATAGTCCTTAATCTAAGTGACAGTTTGATTTAGTGGAGTAAGTTTATTGGGTAAGTTCTTGAACTGGAAATGTAGGTAGAAACTATAGACATTTCTCTCTCTCAAAATTTTATGTTCAATCATGTGTGTATGTGTATCTGTATGTCATGTGTTGGGGGCAGGGCAAGGAGGCCAGTGCATCAGATTCACTGAAGCTGGGGGTGCAGGCTGTTATAAATCGCCTGATATGTGTGCTGCCAATTAACCTGGGGTCCTCAGATGCTATGTTAATCACTGTACCATCTCTCCAGCCCTCGTGCCCCACTAATATTGTTAAAGCTTCTACAGAAATGGTTCCTGGTGTAGAGAGTTTGAATACATGGTCTTTTTTCAGAATGCCATGTTTTGTAGTGATATCCTTAAATTTGAATATCTGAATTTATCTAGAAGATTTTGCTTTAAGATTATCTTGGAGAAATGTACCTAATAAGACATTCAGTAGAAATGAGACTTTTCTCTCTTAAACTTTAGTTTTTATTCACTCTTGCTGATATTTCACTGTTTTTCTGGATCTTTTCAATGAATGAACTCTCTGACCAAGTTTTTCAGATAGGAAACTGTTACACAGCCACATTACAGAAACGTTTCTGAGTCTTGTGCACATGTAACAAGAAAAGAAATACAGTGAGGCGTACTACCAAGAAAGAAAGCCCACTCACTCTTAGGCTAGGTTGTAGCACGGTAGTGGAATACTTACCTAACAAGCACAAGGCCCTGAGTTCAAACCCCAATGCTGGAAGACAAGCGGAAAACCATGTACTGCATTGCCACTAGAAGACAGGTTGGTTGTATTTGAAAGTATAGATTTCTATTATATCTTTATAGCACACTTTTTGCATTATGCCTTTAACCTTCTAAGAGTAAGGCATGACCATTTCCTCTTGGTTTCCAGTATTCACTTTCAAAACTGCTTTAATGTCAAGTAATATTCCAGTTTGTATCATGACCTTAACCTCTTATAATTTGGGACAGCTAACTGGGTTTTCTGTTGTTTTCCCTCACTAAATACCATGGTGCTGAACATTCATTCCCGTCTTTAAGCATTTATTATTCTCTGCAGGATAAATTCTAGAAATGGAAACATGGGTTAAGGTGTGGACATGTCAAGTGTTGAGTGTCTGCTCTTAGCCTACAGCAATGCTTAGTTCTGACTCCCACCTGCAGTGAGTAAGGCTCTTCCCACACCTCACTAAGAGCACTTATTATTGATTTGACAGATGAAAAGTGACTCTCCACTGGCTTTTTCCACTTCTAGAGCCATTGAATATTTTTATGCTTATTGGCTACATGCATTTATTTCTTTCTTGTAATTATCAATAGTCTTTCTGTCTTTTTTAAAAAGAGTTGAAGTATTCTAAGGGCTTTACATATTTTAGTATACTATTAAGTATGCAATACAATATTCTTATTAATTATTTGAAAATTTCATACAATATGTTTTGATCATATTCACTCCCCAACTCCTCCCTTATCCACCTACCTCCCTTCCCAACTTTCTTTCCTTCCTTCCTTCCTTCCTTCCTTCCTTCCTTCCTTCCTTCCTTCCTTCTTCTTCTTCTTCTTCTTCTTCTTCTTCTTCTTCTTCTTCTTCTTCTTCTTCTTCTTCTTCTTCTTCTTCTTCTTCTTCTTCTTCTTCTTCTTCTTCTTCTTCTCTCTCTCTCTCTCTCTCTCTCTCTCTCTCTCTCTCTCTCTCTCTCTCTCTCTCTCTCTCTCTCTCTCTCTCTCTCTCTCTCTTTCTCCCCCCACCCCCACCAAGGCCAGTTTGTACTACCCTTATACTTATGGGCATGAGACTGTTCACTGGAGCATGGCTGACCTACCAGGGGTCACACCCTTAAACAAACCCAATTCCCCCTTCTTCATAAGACACCACTGTCAGTAATCCCTCAGTTAGAGGTAGGTGCTCTTGAACCCCACCCTCCATACTAGACTATTGGCTGGCTTGATTATATGCAAGGCTTGCTCAGCCACAGCTGCTGGCTCTACATACTTATGTACATATATACATATATACTTATGTACATATGTGATATTTTTTTACATATGTGATAATTTTGGGTGTATAATAAACCTCAGTGACCAGTTGTTATGGTTCATACTTCTGCTCCTTGTCCCCTGGTCTAAAGGAAATCCATGGTATCTGAATACATCCAAAAGCATTTCAGTATGTAATTCTAAAAAGTAAGGATTCTTGGGCCAGCGAGATGCCTCAGCAGGTAAGGGCACTCGCCACACAAGCCTAGTGAACTAAATGATGTCAGTTCAGTCCAAGGGACCTGCAGCTTAAGAGAATAGACTCCTGAAAGTTGTCCTCTGACTTCCACATCCTTATTTGCACATGCATGCATGTGTGCATGTGTGCGCACACACACCCCACACACATGTAAATAAAATCTTATTTTTAATTTAAGAAAATGACTTAAGAGATTTTTAACATGAAAAAGATCTTTAAATTTCACTTTTAATACCTGCTGCATATATTTTCTCTGGGGCTTTGTTTGCATTTAAATTTTGTTTATGACTTCTGTTTTGTGATGCAGAAATTTAAGTTAGTTAAATTTATACATTATTCTCTTCACACTGCCTTTATGCCTATTGGAGTCTAAATAAGATCTAAGGTTTCATTTAAGACTAGATGAGGTTTTCCTCATGGTGACTTGGTTTATTACAAAAAAAACCACTTCAGGATACTCATAAGAATGCTAAGCAGTATTGAAGCCAGCAGACAGCGTATCTGGCTGGCTCCTGTGTTTTTAATAAATATGTTGATCTGACTCTCCATAGCCAGGATCTGATTCTGATACTTTCTATATCCTCAAGGATTTGAACTCCTCAGACTCTTTGTTTATTTATAGCAATGTCTTAATTGTAACTTCTGTCCTGGGGTATTTAAAGAGACCAGATATTTAAGCTTGCCAAGGATTGAACACAGAAAATAGGGACATAAAGTTTGAATTAAAAAGCTCTGAGTGATGGTCCCAGGTACTATTTTACCAGTAAATCATAGACTTTATGAACTGTGCAGGACTGTTTGTCTTGCTCAGCCTTTTTGCTGATTGGTCTACACTGTGTTCTGGTTCAATGAGTCGGGTTGTCCAGACTCATAAACACATATTTTCTCATTATGCCTAATTTGCTGCCAATGTAAGGACAAGCAGTAACATGTGAAGACAATTCACTTTGGCCAGGAATCTGCGTGTGAAACCCCATCTTCCACTCAGGCATCCAGCGTCAATGGGACAGATGATGAAAAGGCCTCTCATGCCAGTCCGGCCGACACACACCTCAAGTCTGAGAATGACAAACTGAAGATGGCTTTGACACAGAGGTGAGACTGCTTCCAAATCCACACCCTCTGCTCTTTATGCTCCGTATTTCCTAGAAGCCTTTGCCGCTGGGCAGGGTTTCAGGAACTGGAAGCGAAGACCGTCCTGCTCGGAAAATCACATTTTACCTCCTGGTCAGAGGAGGAAGAGGCTTCACCATCTGTCTGTCAGGCCCATTTGTGTCAGTCAGTGTGAGGAAGTGTGTGTGGAGGACGGAATTATGTGTGAATGTATGTGAGAGAGTGTTTTGTTTTTGAAGAGCAACACTTACCTCTTATTCATTGGTGGCAAGACAGTTAAATACCCAAGAGAAGTAAATAAAACCCTAAGAAGTGTCAGCTCTCTCTCTCTCTCTCTGAAAAACCCACACCCACGATCTCAGGTACCCTATTAACCATTAAAACCCACACCCACGATCTCAGGTACCCTATTAACCATTAAAACCCACACCCACGATCTCAGGTACCCTATTAACCATTTTGCTTCAGATCTATGATAGAAATTCCTTTCTATAAACTCCAATTCTTCTCTAAAATAATCTAAAACTATGAAAAATAATATGAAATCACACACAAAATCAGTAATATTCCTATGTATCAAAGGATAGGATAGTATTTGAAAAAAGGGGTTTTCTTTATAAAATTAACTAGAATCATAAAACACATGGGAATAAAGTTGGTGAGGAATGTCCAGGATGACATCAGCACATGGTTTTGGTTGCTGTTTTGAAACAGGGTTGTTAGTATAAGTAAGCCCAGAACTCGCTCCATAGCTGAGGGCAGTCTTGAACTTCTGGTCTTCCGACCTCTGCTTCACCAGTGCTGGGGTCATAAACATGTATCACTTTAAAGTGATTTTCGAGGGTCACAAATGAATAATTTATTTTTAAAAATATTTATGGGGAAAAAGAGGAGAAAATTTATGGAGACAAGAGAGATGGTTCAACAGTTAGGAATGCTTGCTGCTCTTTCAGAGAACATGATTCCACCTCCAAAGCCCATGCTGGGTGCTCATAATTGTCTGTAACTCCAGCTTCAGGGATCCAGCACTTTTTTTGACCTCTGAGAGTCTTGGCACACACACACACAAATAAAAGCACAAATCTTTTAAAATATTTATAGTTAACGCATGGTTCTACATACTTATTGTATACAGCATGACATCAAATGAATGGAATAATATGATCGGGTCAGAGTCGGCAGTCCTGTATTCAAACAGAGGTGGCTTTCAGTTGAGAAGCGGGAAGAAACCAGGTAGTTCTCAAGGCTTTGGTTTCTTCTAAGTGGTCTTCTGTGTTAACATGATCCCCATACTGATATCAAAAAGACTTGAATTTTAAATGCCGATGCTATTCTTACATTTCTGGGTCTTCAGGACTGGTGTGGTACCTTTAGAATTACTCTACCCACCTGGCTGAGAGCTTAGGCCAGAAGCCCTCAGTCTCCTTGTGGCTAAGATGGTTCTCCCTCTCACCATACTTCCCCATGTCAGAGCCATGCCACCTTCAGGCCCGTCCTGTCTAAATTCCCCCACTGAATTGTAGAGGAAACGAGGTACAGTTAGTAAAGTGACCGTGCCCAAGGTCACATGGCTAAAGCAAATTTTCCATCTCAGTACTGCCTTGTGTGCACTTATCTCTACAGACAGTCTCCAGACAGCCACCACTGGAGCCCATGTAGGGGCTGCCATTCATTGCCCTCACTCAGCATCCTGGCTCCTGTTCGGAAGTTAATTCCTGTGAGCTGACCTAGAAATTCCAGAAAGCACAAGAAACGTTTAGATCCCACCTCCTGCGTCTGGATGCTGGCTCTTTGTAGGTGCTTCAAAGACTAACTGACCACTCTCTTTTCTTACCTATTTTTGGTTGTTTAAGTCACAGTGGGATGCCCAGATGAGAATATTCCAACCCCAAAAATAAATGTTTTCAAATCCAAGTTCAGTGAAAAGCGAGTGAAAGGAATAACCACAAAACTGTTCTCTAAGTCAGCTTACTTCTCAGACATCACCTCTAAAATTCAGCAGACAAAAACGCTGTGCTAGGTTTTTATCCAGTGTGTGGCATTTAAAACTTAAAGCATGCATTTCCCAATATCACCACAGATTCATAAGGCAATAGATATAAGTGTAAGTTTAATTTTTTCAGTTATTAGAAAATGGACGTTCCTCGGCTGGACATAAATTTTCTTTGTGAATGCATGTGTATATCTCTGTGTGTGCAGGTGTGTGAAGGCCAAAAGTCAACTTTGCATGTTGTTCCTCAGAAACCATCTACCTCAGAGACAGAGACCGACACTCAGTGTCAGTGTGTATGTGGGATGTGGCATGCAGATATGTGTACATGCAGAAACCAGAGGGGGATGTTGGCATTTTCCTCCGTCACTTTTCACCTTCTTTTTTGAGTCAAGGTTTCTTGCTGAAACCCGAAGCTCACCATTTGGCTGGGCTGGCTCACCATCCAGCTTCTGTGACCCAGTTTTGTCTCTGTCCCTTTACAGGCTCATGTGGTGATCTATGCCTAGCTTTTTTACATGGGTGCTGAGGATTTGAACTCTGGTCCTCCTGCTTTCACAGCAATCACTCTTGTCCAGTGAGCTACCTTTCAGCCCCAGTTTTGTTGTTCTGCCTTGTTTTAGACAGGGTCTCTTTGCTGCTCTGGCTGTCCTAGAACTAGTTCTGTAGACCACGATTGCTTCAAACTCATAGAGATCCACCTACCTCTGCCTGTCCAGTGCTGGTATTAAAGGTGTGCATCTCTGTGCCTAGCTCCCATTTTGTTTTGTTTGTAATGGTTTGGGTTTCTTTTTAAATTTTTAGGTGGGGTCTCTTAATGAACCTAGAGCTTACCAATTGTCTAGACTGTAGAGCCAACAAGTTACAGAGATCCTCCTGCCTCTGCCTCCCACCATGGGGATTATAAGCACACACTCCTGTCCCAGTTTTTATGTCTGTGCTATAAATCAAACTCATGTCCTCATGCCCATGTGACAAATCCTTTATAGATTGAGCTGTCACTCCAGCTGACATCAGAACTGTATATGGGTTTTTCCTGTCCAGCTCTGCTCCATCACCTCAGTCACATTTAGGACTGCAACTCTCTGGACACAGAAATGAAAGGGGACAATAGGGAGTGATGGCCGAGGGAAACCTGGATCCTGTTTGTTAGAAGGGTCTTCTCTGAGCACAGAGATTGAAGGTGGAGCAGGAGGCCATGTGTGCTTTTAAGAACGGAGCTACCCCTGCCTCTCTTCTAAGGCAACCCTTTAAGACAATGGCTAAGGTGACATGGTCACGCTAGAAAGAGACTCCAGTTGGTATGGTCAAACCCAACATGAATGAACTGACGGGTAGACAAGAGTTTAGCTTCTCTTGGGGTGAGCTGATGAGTGACAGAGTCCCCATTCCCCGGCAGATGGAGATGCAGTGTGATGGATACCACTAATCTCCATCCTCACCCCTCCTCACCCCTCACCCCTACAGTGCTGCCAATGTGAAGAAATGGGAGATTGAGTTGCAGACCCTTCGGGAGAGCAATGCTCGGCTAACCACAGCCCTGCAGGAGTCGGCGGCCAGTGTGGAGCAATGGAAGAAGCAATTCTCTATCTGCCGAGATGAGAATGACCGGCTCCGCAGCAAGGTGGGCGTCAGCTGCCAGCAGGACAGGCGGCCTGGCCAGCTAGAGTGGGCACTCAAGGCCCTTCCCCACTCTCCTAATCTCCCTCTTACTGCCCTCACCCCACAGGCAGGAGAAAGACGTATTTATCTCTTCCTTGAACATCTTTGTCTTTCTTAGTTGGACATAAAATATAAATTGTTGACTTTAATTCCTGTTGCTAAGGAAGAGATAAGGGAACCAGAGCCCCATCTCAAGGGTTTCCCTATATGCCTCCCAGGCTGGCCTTTTGTTGTAGGTGAGCTCTCCTTAGCATCCCAAGGATAAATGAGAAAATTGATCCGGGAATGCTGAGGAGTCTGTTTCCACAGAAACCCTGCTCCCATCCAAATCATTATTTCTAAAAATGTAAATATGGAAGGAAAAGGAGAAATATATGTTTAAAGAGGAGAAAGGTGGGGCCGGCTGTAGTGTGCTCTCCAGTGTCCTACTTGGACGGCTTAATTTTTACTCAAAATGTCCCTGTCACCAACCATGCAGTCACACTCATCTGTTGTTCTGCATCATTGATATTATAGTCTGGGGTATTCAGAGATGCCCCTGTAGAGGTTCTTAGGTTTCTGTTTAGACTGTATTATGTGTGAACCTACAGGGATTCAGAGAATGCTCTGGAAGTGCAGGGCTTGGGGGGACCTCTTCCTTGACCCACGTGTCCCTTGCCCTGACTGGCCTGGTCGTCATAGCCACTGTGGTGAAGCCCTACTTCATCACCTTCCATGAGTGCTAATTTACCACCACAGAACTGCCTCAGGTCATTTTCCATCCCTTTGATGAGCATGCTGGCAGTCAGGGCACCAGGCCAGTTGCTGACTTTGTGAGTTCCTATCTGGGCACTGGCTGATCTGCCTGCTGAAGGGATGGATTGTACCTCCTTTCCAAGCAAAGAGCTGATTTTCTCACTCTGGTCTGATCGTGATAGCCAAACACAGCACTGAGGTCATCCAGAGCCGGGGAGAGTGTTGGCCTCTCTAGGAGGAGCTCCACGATTGCGTGATTTCCAGGCTAGAGGTAGAAGTTGGGATCATCAGTGTCAGTGGAACCGAGGGTTTAAGTCCTGAAGGTTGGTGTAGCCACCATGAGAAGAGGCCTTATGTTGAAGTTTGGCTTTGTCTGAGTGTAGCAACTCAGTCTGCTTTCTTTAGATTGTAGACTGACACCACTCCTGCTATCCACACTGAACACACATTTTAGTTTTCAAGAAATGCTGAGCAATGGATGATAGTGTCAGAATATGGGGGCTCTGTACCCCGCCCCCTCCACACTTGCTTAGCCCTTTTTCAGGGTCAGGCCCGTGAAAAGATGCAGTCCTGGGGTTTACAAGTCAGTCTTGAAGACAGTACCTCCATATACTGCTCCCCAGCCAGACCCTCCTGTGAGTACCAGTGGGTGGGGGTCACCTTGATATGCAGTGATTGAAATGTCTTTGATTTCCTGTCCAGTAGCATTGCTAAATTTTACTCAGTCATTTTAAACCCTTGAGATGAAACTGAGTAATCCAGAACATGATTAAAATGTCAAAGCCATTCTTGGGGAAAGCAGATCAATTCAGGGGACATCTGGCCTGTGACAGATACGGAACCTACTTCTATGCGGCCATAAAGAAATACAGAAGCCCGGCACATAGGCAGAGTTTCATGACTTACTGGCCCTATGGCTTAGGAACAAATCTCAGACAAGCAGGGCAGATGGCACAGGGGAGCTGCACGGTGCCTGTTTGTGGAAGTACAGAAGTAGGCGAGTGTATGGCTCATTTGAAATGAAGGCATACGAGAAGTCATTGACAAGCTCATGTTTCATAACTCCGCTGGCACCCACACCCTAATGTTCATGTTCTTCAAGATTGAGCAGCTAGAAGAACAGTGTGGTGAGATCACCCGAGAGAAAGAGAAGAACGCCCAGCTGAAGGGCAGGATCGAGGAGCTGGAGTCTGAGCTCCGAGAAAAGGACACGGTGAGTCAGATCTGAGTGGGGCCCCTGGACAGTGACCTCTGTGACCTGGGACCCTGGCACCTCTCTGGACTCCAGGACAGAGGATTGGGACTGGCTTCATGGTTCAGCTTCTCCAGAGCGGAAGCCTCACACTGCCCCTCTGGCACTCTAGAGTGAATCAAGGCTGAAGACGTAGCTCAGAAGGTAGAGTGCCTGCCTAGCATTCACGAAGCCTTGGGGCTTAATCCCCAGTACTACATAAACTCACCACGGTGCCACAGGCCTGTAACCCCAGAGCTTAGTTGTAGAGGCAGGAGGTCCAGGGGTACAAAGGCCATTTTCATTGAGGACAGCTTGGGATGCTTACGATGATATCTGGGAAGGAGAAAAACCCAAGGAGACTTTCCAAAAGCCCTGGACGTTCTTAAAGAGTACCTGCCAGCGAGAAAGCATTACACTGCTCATGGAGCTAGAATGTCCATTTCTACAGTCATGTATATCCTGGGAGACCGAGAATTAGTCACACAACACGGGACATGGGCAAGTTAGCGAACCTCCTTAGGCCCCAGTTTTCCCGTTTCAAAACAGCAGTGTACGGTGTGTAAGGGATGCATCTAATATGTTCTGCTCTTAGAGTCTTCTGATGCTTCAGAATAGCAGCCTCCATTAGTATTCATGTAAGACAGGACCCAAGAACAGGACCCGCTAGTACACACACAACCCAGTAATTTTCAAGAGTATGTTTTTAATCTGATTTTTGTGTTTTTTAAAATTTTCTGTCTCCTTCCAGGAGTTGAAAGATCTCCGAAAACAAAGTGAAATCATACCTCAGCTCATGTCCGAGTGTGAATATGTCTCTGAAAAATTAGAGGTAAGGGGTGTGAGTTGGCTCAGAGGTGATTGGCATGTCCCTAATTTCTCTCCTCTCTCTCAATTTTACATCTAGGAGGGTCAAGGGTGGGTCTCCGTTTACAAAATGCTAGTGACTGTATCACATGCATCCTGAGGGCTGCCTCAACAGTGTTGGGCTTTTGGTTTTCCGGCTTATACAAAGGGTCTCCAGCACCACCAGTGGTGTGGTTGACTGTTTATTACCCACAGAAAATCCCCACAGAACCACAGGAAAGGGGCAGATGGGTAGCCTGGATGTACAGGGTCAAGGTACAAGTTCGCCTTGGCCTTGCCCCAGCTCGTGACTTTGGTACTGACTTAAACAGGCTTTCATCATCCTGTCAGCATCCTGATCTACAAAATGTTCATCACCTGCAGTGGTCCTCTCACTTCAGTCCCCTGTGTGTACACAAGGGGCACTTTATTGAATTACACAACCCAAGATGGAGAACAGTCAGGGGTGACACCACAACATGGCCTCCTTCCTGACTTCAGGGCACAGCTGTTTTGGGGGACGGCTCTGTCCGCCCCTGTCTTCCAGACCCTTCTCTCCTTTGTCTTGTCAGGCAGCAGAGAGAGACAATCAAAACTTGGAAGACAAAGTGCGGTCTCTAAAGACAGACATCGAGGAGAGTAAATATCGACAGCGCCACCTAAAGGGGGAGCTGAAGAGCTTCCTGGAGGTGCTGGATGGGAAGATCGATGACCTCCATGACTTCCGCAGAGGACTCTCCAAGCTAGGCACAGATAACTAGGCCAGGCAGAGCCTGGGTCATGGGTCTCAAGTGTGTGTGTGAGATAAAGTAGGTCTAGGACATTCTCCTTTTGTGTTGCTTCTGTAAATGCAGGTGCATTCTGTCTGTCTCCAGACCAGTTGTGCCGTCCACTCACTCCTCCAGAATAGTAAATCTCCCGCTTTCTCTGGCCTTGTGAGGTTGTGGACAACTGGAAGCTTCTGACTCAGGAATCCAGAACTTGGTCTACCTTAGCTGTTTACGCAGTCAGGGCAGGGATGTTTATAACTTTTTTTTTTTTTTAAGGGCTGTTGCAACCCTATGAACTGGGGGGTGGGGGTATTTTCTAATCCAAGTATCAATATCCTTTTACACCGGGCACCTTCTATTGAGTAGCATCAGAGTGTGTGGCTCTCCGGCAGACTCTAGTCCATGGGCACATGGAGGGAGCGTCTTTTCTGAGTATGCATCTGGATGCATTAGCAGATGTATCTAACCTTTTGACGTTGTGATACAACATCGCCATCCACAAAGTTCATACACTCATGCAAAAAGAAATAATAGTTGAAAAAAACCCTTATAATGTTTTAAGTAAATTTACTATTTTGTGTTGGAGCACATTCCTAGTTATCCTTGGTTGCATGTGGCCCTCGGGCTGTAGGTCAAACCTACTTGAAAGGAACCATTCAGTGGAGACATATTCAGAAAGAAGAAAACCCAGAAGTTTGGGGGTACATCACTTGTACCCACTGTGCCCCATCCTTCCCTGATTTGTATGGTTGTAACAATGTTCCTTTTATTGATTTTTTTTTTTTTTGGTTTGTTGGTTTGTTTTTGTTTTGTTTTTATTTCAGAGCATACGCTTACGCTGTGGGGACAGATGCAAGAGGATGCCTAGCACAGTCCTGGGCACACAATAGGTGCTTAATAAATACTTGTTTAATTAAACATATAAACAGAATTTAGTGTTTTAATCAAACCCCACAGCAGAGTTCAAACCCTTGTTGAGTTATACATCATCTTTGTTGTGCTGAGGTGATGATTAGAAATGAATGCAGTTTACTGCAGTCAAACCTAGACTTGGCTTTGAGGCAGTGGACTGCTCTGAGACCCTCCTGCAGGGAGCCCAGGCATGATCCCCTTAGAGGTCGTTGCCTTTGGGACCAACTTCTCTTCTAGGCAGAGAGCCTGTAGTCTGAGACTTCTAGGATACTGGGAGAGCCTGGTAATAGGAGCCACCCTGGATTTAGAAGCTCGGCTGGGCTCCTATTTGTGTTGAACAATTGAGAAGATATCCTATGGGCCATGTAGGTAAGATAGTCACTCAGGTGGCAGCCCTTGGCCTTAGTGATAGAGCAGCTCTGCTCAGCCCAGGTCTGCCTTTCTTTTTTTAGCTCCTGCTAAGGAAGGACCTGGAGCCATAAAGCTCCCCTCTCACAAAGACTTCTTAGTAGAGTCATTGTGCATTCAGGTCTACAAGCCTCCTTCCTGAGGAGAGACTATCCACAGGAGACAAGAGGTTTTAAGTCTGGACTCCCAACACTTCCAAATGCCTTGGGCAAGTAGAACTTTTGTATTCTCTACCTCTCTAGGAACCCTCTAGGTATGTGTTCACACAGAGTAGAAATTCTTCATCTTGACTTGGCATGAATAAGAGCCTGAGGGAAGGGACTGGGGCTGCTATGTTCATGACCCAGGCCCTGTGGTGATTTCCACACCTCACCTTGAAACAGCTGAGCAGTCTAGCAAGGAAGGCTGGAATGCTGAGGTATGTTAAGAGGAACCTGTCAAGTTGAGGTGTCTTGTGCAACCAAAGCGGTCAGTTGTGGTGTAATTGAGCCCAGGTGCTGCTGGCCCTGCATCTCCCCACAATCCCAGTAGTTCTCAAGGCAGACGTAGCTCCTGCTAGTGCGTTAGGAGAACAGAGCATGGGGGACTCTTCTTAGGCCATCCTGGCCTTTCTGTCTGTCAGCAGCCCGGACACTAGGATCCACAGGTGACAGAGGCAGCTCTCTTGGCTGGCTGGAGTGTGAGCTGGTGACATGGTCAAGCCCCTTCTTCATCCTCATGCCAGTGACTTCCAAAAGTACTGAAAATGGAAATGTAGAAAGTTCTGGATGTCATTACTATAGCGGGGCTGGCTGTAAGGTAGAGACCATGATCTCTGTTTTTAGCCATTGGAGAGTTTGGTAAGCTTTTTCTAGCCAGTAGGTGGGGGAATGGAGTTTTATGCTGTTAGACTCAAGCCTCCCCTGAACTGCCACAACCCAGGAGCCTAAGAGCCTATGGCCTCCTGTATAGGGTGATTTAGGCTCCACAGTGAACATGCAAAACTAACTCCTGACCTTCCAGCTGTTTTCTCTAAAGAGCTCAGGTTTCTTTTTAAGAGCAGTCATGACTCAAGACTAGCCTGGATGGTCAACAGGAGGCCTAACCCTGTCTGCAGCCTCTGGCTCTGAACAGAGCAAGTGACACAGAGAAACCGTTCAGTGTCCCCTCACACTGCTGTGACATGCCTTCAGTTATTATGATGCCCAGTCCAGTCTTGAGACTGTTGCCATGACCTCAAACCCTGTGCAGGTGGGGTGAGCTGTTTGCTCCTAGCAATTATCACTGCCGTGTGTCACCTGCAGAACCAGGTTTCACATGTGCTCTCCTGGCCCTGGCAGCTCTAAGACTGGCTTGGCTTGCTTTCTACAGCCATTCACATGGGGCCTAAAAGGCCAAGTTAAACTCAGAACCCTTCAACCGTGATCCCTATACATTTCTAACTTAGGACGGGTAGGGAGAGGACCTGTTTCTGGTGCTTCAGGAATGTGAGACCACTAGAGGGACAGATTGGGAGAGCAAAACAGAGCCCATGCTAGACCTCCGATCATCTCCTTCAGTATGTCTGCTCAGTTAGAAGCAGAGGCAGAGTGGCACACTCAGGAGAACCAAGTTGTGACCAGCAGCATGGGCTCTTGGGTCCTGGACCTTGGTCCACTGTTCTCCTATGAGCCATATTGTTGTACTTTGACGTTCCTTAGATGCCAAGAAGAAATAAATACTCATCTGTCCTATTAAAAACACACTATGGCTATATTATTTCAGTGTGTGTCTACAGCAAAGGGCATCTGACAGGGGAATGAGGCAGAATTGTGCTTCTGTTCACCATGCACAGCGAGGCCCATTTTTGGATGATTCTGATTTGGGGAGAACTCTTTCATCTCTGTGCTCTGAGAGTCCAGTTTGGCAGGACACAGACAGGCTTTAAGTTCTCTATTGATGGTTTTAATGGAAGCACACTCATCTTTTTCAGGAGGCAGAGGCCTTTAACTGCAGGGACATAAACAATGCTCTGTCTCAGAGATGGCTGGTCCAGATGAGTCATAGCCGGGGAAGTGCTGACTTGTCCAGGGGTTAGAGTAGTTTGCATGTGTGAAAGACTGTCCACAGGGGGAGCTGCTCTCCAGCCTGCAAAATCCACAGCCATCAACAGTGTGATGGGCAGGTGTGTGCACTGCATTTGATGTAAGGCATCCAATAGAGGGTGAAATATGAAGCAGTTTATAATCATGATCAGGCCATTCTGCAGGGTTTTTCGTTTTTCTATAGACAAGTCTCCCCTCCTGCAGAAACCAGGGACAACTTTGAATGAGACCCAACTTGAACCTCACATCCAGGTGCATGCTTGGAAACTAGGCCACCTGATATGAGCTCAAGGAAGGCTGCCCTTTAGGAGCACCAGCCTCTGCTGTTTGCTAGTAACTGGAAGTGAGTCACTACAGGTTACAGTCCTTTGATTCTGGGGAACATTGCTGGATTTTTGAAGCGCTTGCAACACAAACCAGAAGCTTTCAAACCAATGTCCGTACATATTTTGGATGATAGACATATTATTTAAATGACTTCTGAGTCCATGGCTTCCCCTCAAAGAAATAGACTATATTCTGAGGACCACGGGTGTGACGGCATGGAGAGAGTCCTAAATACAAGTGTGAATTACTTACATGTATTTTCCTTATACCTTTCTTTTAAAAAGTTTTTTTTTTAATTTAACTTTGTTTTATGTGCATTGGTGCGAAGGTGTCGGATCTCCTGGAGTGGGAGTTACAGACAATTGTGAGCTGTCATGGAGGTGCTGGGAATTGAACCTGGGTCCCCTGGAAGAGCATCCAGTGCTCCTAACCACTGAGCCATCTCTCCAGCCCCCTTTATGCCTTTCTAAAGATTATATATCTCTCTTTAAAAGAAAACCTGGCAAGAAAGTGATTTTGGTAGTAATTCTGAGCTATATGAAGTGTGTGTGTGTGTGTGTGTGTGTGTGTGTGTGTGTGTGTGTGTGTGTGTGTGTGTGTGTGTCACAAGCTTTGGGGAAGGAAGCATGAGGAAGAGCCAGAGAAATGATTAGATTTCAACTACAACTCCAAAGCCAGGAGGCGTCTTCAAGTATTTCTGGTTGCGATGCTGAATGTTCTAGAATCTGCTTATAAGACTCTGTGGGTCTTCGGTTCTGTGTGAAATGGTACAGTTTCCTACTCTGTCAGTGTAGCTCTTGCTGCAGAGTGGCCTCTGGGCCACAAGGACCCCTTCAGAAGCCCAGATAGACCACAGTGGAGTCTATACTCATGCTCTTTGTCAGGGGATTGATGCTTCATGGCTGTTGGGGAGATGTTGCTGTCTCCTCCCCCACCACCCGCCCCTGTACCACTTTTGATAGGAAAGTCTGGCTTACAGTCCATTGTGTGGTGTCTCATGCTGTGACAACAGGAAGGCATTTCTTACATCTTTGTAAGAGCTTAATGCCAAGAAGGGGTTGGATAAGGAAATTATTTCATGAGTACCATTTTTTTTTAAATGCTTTAGTAGATACTTAAAAAAAAAACACTAAAGATAAAAAGAACAAAAAAAATCACCTGTTGTTCTAACATCTGATTGTGACCACTGCTAACGTGTGTGGTTCTTCAGCTCCTCACAGCTGCCCTTGTTCCTTTTCCCCTTCAATGCTATATTATGAATGTACTTCTCTATCAGTAAATATGTAACTGCTACTTTTTTGAGCTGTGTAGGTCATACCATGGATATTTCAGCTGTTTCCTGTTTTCTACTTCTGTAGTCAGGAAGTGATTTAAAAAAAAATTGTCCTGACATCTTTGTAATCTGTTCAAAATGTTGACTTAGATTATATTACTCAAATGAGTCTTCCCTGAACTCCAAACCCTGGCTCCTTTCCTTCCCAAACACGAGAGACTCCACTCTGCACCCTCAGTGGTTCAGGGCCCTGTAAGTCATTCCAACCAATGAGATGTGAGCAGAAGTAACATATGAAACTCTGACCAAGAGTGTAGAGCGTCCCATGCATGACTCCAGTGTCTCTGATCCTTTGCCTCAGCAAGTGGTGACATCTAGGGTAGAACTTCTCCCAGCCAGGGCCCTTAACATCTCTTTTCTCCCTACCCTACCCACCAAGGTACACAGACACTCGGCTTAAGGTGAGATAGACCTTACCAGTTTTACCACTGGCATGTCAGGATTAGCGTTTTTACAGAAGCATAACATAGCCCTTCCCTCCCTTTTTAACTATTAGGAAAAAAAGGCATGCATGTTTTTAGGGTTTTAAGTATATTTCAAATTGCCTTTCAAAAATATGCCCCCCAACTATACCCCACTAGCAATGTGTGTGCATAGTCTGCTCCCTCTGTGACACTGTAACTAGCACAGAAGCGGGAACTAACAAAGTTACATTTTTTATTAAAACATGATCCTTATTAGCAAAAATATTTATTAGACTACATATTTTGTATCTTCTGTTGCCCTCTGGCCAGCTTTTTCATAGGGCCCTCAGTTATCTCCTTGATTCTTCTTCGTTTTAATCGTAGAGGTGTTTTGCCTACATATATGTCCCTGCATCACTTGTGTCCCTGATGCCCAAGGAGACCAGAAGAGGCATCAGATTCCCTGGAACTGGAGTCACAGAGGTTGTGAGTCACCTTGTGGGTGCTGGGAGTCAAACCCAGGTCCCCTGAAATAGTAGTTAGTGTTCCTAACCATTGAGCCACCTGTCCATGCCCAGCCCCACTTATTTGTTTTGTTTTTAAACTATGTAACTGCAGCTACCTGCAACTCGCTGTACAGACCACAATAGCCTTAAGTTTGGGTGGTCCCTCTCCCTCAGTCTTCCAAGTGCTGGGGATTACAGGCTTGCACCACCACATACAGTCCCATTAATTTCCAAGTTCTTTCATAAATACTATAAAAATTAAAATGTATTATGGATTTTAGAGAAAGGAAGGTTAAATGTTTAGAAGAAACCTCTCCTGTATAGTTAGTCCTTTATTGTCATGATTGTGAGAGTCTTTTCAACGCTAATTCCAGCATGTTTTACTCATCAGTACATTGTTCGTGTATGTTCAATTGTTGAATCTCTGATCTAGGCCAGGCACGGTGTCACATGCCTTTGATCCCGGCACTTGGGAGGTGGAGGCAGGAAGATCAGCTGCACAGAAAGTTTAAGAACCAGCTGGGTTACAGAGACTCTGTCTCAAAAAAGAACAGCCTGGTGTGTAGCACTCGCCTTTAGTCCCAGCACTCAAGAGGCAGAAGCAGGTGGGTCTCTGAGTTCAAGGCCAGCCTGGTCTACATAGGAAGTCTCAGGCCAGACAGAGTTGCACAGTGAGACTGTCTCCAAAACAAAATAAAAACTACCTTTCTGTTCTACTTCCATTTAGTTATAAATTTCATCAACACTATTTTTGGGGAAAATGATCCTTTACTGATATTATATTGAATTTTTATTATGCATCCCACCCTTCTATTGGGTGTAAATATGCCTAAACTGCCTGTGTGCTCTAATGCTGATACCACAGTGTTTGGGAATCCTAACTTTAGGTTTAAAATCCCCACTAATGGGATTTTCTGAATTTCCTAGTCTATTTTACACACTGATATTTCCAAAAGAAATTCAGGGACCATTTTATAAATTTTGAAATTGTTGGAAATTAGATTATATAGTATTTCTGTACTTACAAAAGAAGTAACATCTTTATAACTTCTCATCTCACTAAATTTATAATGCTCAGTTTTATGTCCCTTGGTGTATTTTTTTTCCAATAAAGGTAAATTTTTTCATTGTGGTTACTGTTGTAAATGAAATTTTTTCCAACATTTTACATTACATAGGTACAGCACTGCTTTGTTAATGGAAATCCTTCTCTTTGGTTTTCTGAGGTTACATAAATTTAAACATGAAAAAAAACTATAGAAAATCAATCACCTCTAATCAAAATTCTCTCTGATCCAAAATACTCAACAATTATGTGAATTATGTGAAATGTACACATACTCACAGAGACACACACACACTCACACACTCACACACATACACACTCACACATACACACACTCACACACACACTCACACACACTCACACACATACACATACTCACACACACACACACACACATACACACACTGGTGTGTAATCATTTTGACTGTTTGACTTGCATTCTCTCCTTGGGAGAAGACTGGCTGCCAGGAAGCATGCCTACCTCATTCTTGTCTCTGCACAGAAGAGTAGGTGTTGGCAAACCAGTTAACCTCATTTATGTTCAGAGCCATGATTCTCTTCAGTCTAACGCCTTTACTCCTCATTTCATTTGCCTCCTTCATATGTAATAGTTTTGATTAGTGATGATAATTTTCTATCTAAATTTGTCTGTGATCGAGCTGGTCCTGGACATGCTTCTCCATAGGCCTTCTCCTTGGTGAGATTTTTTTTTTTTATCTTTACTTGGTGTACATTGTGTAGTCAAGCCATGCTCTTGTCTCTAGCTTTCTGGTTTTGGGAATTTAGGAAATCAATTTAAGCTTTTGTCAAGCTGATCAAATGATTTTTCTCTATGATGATTTAAGATGAGTCATCATTCTAGGTTTACTAATATCAGTGAAGCCCTCTTCCTGTTTCTACAGAAGCCTGATACAGTCACAGTATGTTATTTTTTAAAAAAATATACATCTCCTTTCAAAGTTAACAGTGGTTACACATGATTGTTTGGTCTTTGGTACATTTTAATTTTGTCTCATCTGCTCCTTCAGATTTTTCTATAACAGTTGCTCGTTACTTGGATAATGAAATTAAGAGCTTTACAATGAGAAAATATTCTTGATTTGGTGGGTCCCTTTTATTTTGGAATTTCATATTAATAAGATGAGTGTAATTTTTCTGCTGTGTTTGTCGGGTGTTTATGTAAAGTTCCTTTAAAATAGATCTTGGGACACTTTCTATATCTTTTTCTACGCCCTGGGATAGTTCAAATAATAGTCAAAATTCCCTACTCTTTGAAGTTTCTATAACTATAAAATTGTCCAAGTCTAGTGCCTTTTAAAGAAATAATCTTTTGATAATTTAAATTTGTCCATGTTCATTTCAGAGTTTCTTCTTATTCTGTAAGATTTTTGACAAATTAAAATTTCCTAAATGATAATTGTCTAAGATTTTTCGGGATCTGTTGACATGGGGCTTGTATTATTTTTCTTTTAGTATTGTGTGTCTATGCTCTCTATTTTTATTCTGATTTTTTTCAATAATTAGCCAATTTTTATTCATCTTTTCAAGAAACAGCCTTGGAGTTTATGCGTAAATTCCAAGTTTTATCATTTTATGATTTTTACCTATTTTTCCACCTTTTCAATTAAAAACTATCTTACTAGTTGTCAGCGGAAGGCACAGTAATCCATGCGGCAGGACCGTGACCTTTCCTCTGAATATGTCTGTATCCCATAGATGTTTATATATGATATGATTGTTATAAAAAATGTATTATTTCAGAGTGGAGCCTATCTTTTAGTTACATTTAGATCTCCAGATCATTTGGTATTTGCTGCTGTTGTTTTTAACATTTGTTACAAACTTCTGCTTTATTACCTCGATGCTAGAGAAGATATGGCCTGTACAGTTTGTGCATTTTGGAATTCATTAACATTTTGTTGAGACCCAATAAATTTTTAGTTTTAATAACTTCCCCAGGAAGTTGGAGAAAGTATATTCTTTGAAAGCAACAATATTTGATTATGTGTGCTAATTCACTTAACTAAATATACTATATGGACCTTTAATTTTTATTTACTTGATTCATTAAAGACTTAAAGAAAGGCTTGTTCCCATTATCACTGTCTGTGGGGTCTGCTTGGGAATTTCTGTTTGCCATAAAAAAATGACCCTTTTGTATTTAAGGGAAAATCATTTTCTTAAAGGCATATCCCCTTGATTTTACCCGGCTTTGTTGTAACAGAATTGTTTATGTAGAAATACACGGCTCTGAAAAAATCTTTGTCAGTTTTTAAACTGACAGAAACCTCTTGGAAGCCCTTTGTGCCTTGAGGTTGTTTGGAAATTCATAATGTCCTCCAGCAGGAAGATGTCCTTCCAGAGCAGACCAAGGGTGCCAGTCTGGGTGGGGATTCCTTAGCTTTTGGAATAGAATGGAGAATAGAATGTTCTTAGAACATGCAAACATTTTCCCTTCCTATTTGAGGGAGCCCTATGTATAGGGACACTTAGGGATTGGTGCCTCCTGCACAGCAGGTTACATTTCTGCACTATGGGCCAGACTATGCCCCCCCCACACGATGTACTTGTGCAGGGACTAGCTGTCTGAGAGAGGCAGTGAGAATGGACGCCAGTTGCCTGGATACAGGAAAAAAGCCAATCTCAGAAACACCCTACTAGAGCAGACCTTTCCAGAAGAATTTCAACAGGCTCTGCACACAGCAAAGTCTGTGCCAGGCACAGAACCACCTTTCCCAAATGTGTAGGAGGTGTGAATCCCAGCCCTCCACTCAGGAATGGAAGAAATATGACCTGTTGTGTCTTCATTTAATTTCTATTTTAAGCCCTTGTGTACCAGGCTCATGTAATTCTGGGTTCTTTCTCTCAAGGTGAGTCTTTGATGGTTTGGGGAGGGTTGACATCTTCCCTTGGTGGTTTGGGGGATGGGGAGCACATGGGAAGCAGCCCATATCTGCAGAGATGTCCCCTGCCCAGTACTCTCCAGCTATGCCTCCCTTTCTCTCCTAAGCACGGGAGCATAGGACTTGCTCAGATGCCCTGTGCTATATGATCACTGTGCCTCTATGCTCTTGGCTCCCTGGGCCCTCTCTTAGGCTAGCAGGCTTCAGGTTGTGGTTACTTAATGGTAATCAAAGGGACAATCCCATAAACCAGATGAGTGTTTTCATGGGACATCAAATCACTGAGTAGCAAAGGGATTCCTTGCCTGCTGCCAGCACAGGCTGCCTTTGCTCACGGCCAGATCGGCAATCCTCTGCTGTCCAGTTCTTGACTGGCCTCTGACTCTTCTCCTAGTCTGGTTTTATTAGGTTTCCAATGTTTTATCCTGGGTTGTTGCCCTGTGGTCCTTCCTCAGACAACCTAAAGGTGTCCCGGGGCAATTTTGAATAGTTCTTTGCACCTAGCACATTGTATTGAGTGTGTTCATGGTGCCCCACCTCACTCCAAGGCTGGCCTTGCTAGTCATCACACCATGCCTGCCCTCTCTCTGGTCCCCTCACCCCAGGACCTCGTCCATTTCCTGCTTCCTCTTGCACAAAGCTGCCAGAGATTTCTTGCAAAACCCTGGAATAGTTTCCAGACCCATCTCTCATTGGCTGTTTCACCAGAACAGGTCACACTGAAGCGGTCTGGCTGCTGCATTTTTTCTCAATGTCTTTTTTTCATGTTGTTCCTGAAACCTGGAATTTTCTCTGTTCCAATTCCACTCTCCTTCCTAGACCCAGACTAAAGGTTTCATAAAGTCCAGCCACTCCTGGGGGCTTCTCATGCTCTGAATTTTGCCATACCTAACAGGTTTTTGTTTAGACAGTTTTGTATGTCCTAGGCTGGGCTTGACCTTAGTCTTCTGACTTTTGTGGGCAGTGTTAGTATTTTATTATTAATTCTCTGTGTTTTTACCTATTTTCACGAATCTCTCAGAGGATAGTTTATAGCATATAGTTCTTCCCTTCCACATATTAAACCTGAGACTCTTGAGGAGAAAAAACAAACCTACGATTGTCCAATCGTAGCTCTGTTAGGGCGCACCCAGGCATGGCCAGCCTGCACTCATCCTAAGCAGGGATTTGAGAGAGCAGCCCCTGCTGGCTTCTTAAGTTCCTTTACAGGGGTAGAGATAAGCTGTTTACAGGGTGCGAGAGTGGCCGTTATATATTGTTAAAACATACAGTGGAAGAGAAAAGGGCAAAACTTTACATCTGTGAATGAGTACAATTTTAGTATAGGTTGAAAAACATGTTTTGCAGTTCACATCATATCTAACAAAAGGAACTTTTTTCCCCCCCAAAGACAAGGTTTCTTTTGTATAACAGCTCTGGATGTCCTTTAACACAGGATGCATAGGAACTTACTAACTGTCTTAATAGCAAACAGAAACCTTAACCTGCAAGGCTGTTCCTGTTTTGTTCCATGTGTTCCCGGGGATTGAACTCGGGTTGTCACGCTTTGTGGCATGTCTTTGTCCATTGTGCTATCTCACCTGATATTAATACTTAATGGGTATGTTTTGTATGTACCTGTGGGAATTTATATATGTCAGCTGCAAACAGGTGACCATGGTAGGCAGAAGGAGGCATCAGATCCCCTGGAGCTTATTTACAGCTGATTGTGAGCCACCCAATAGAGTAGGAACCAAATCCATATTGTCTGCAAGAGCAAGTGCTTTTACCCAGTCATCCTGACTCCCCTCCCCCAGATGTTAGTGTTCCTAAGGATGGGCTCAGAGCAGCTGCTCTGTGGATCATCAGTCTACTCTAGAAAAGCTTCCTAGATAAGGCCTCTGTGGACTGCCTGGCAATCTGCCTTAGAATAGCCTCCCAGAGGAATCTGTGACTATTCAAAGGCAAAGGGACTGTCAGGTGGGCATTACCTGCACTGTCTGTATGGATCCTGTATAATCATGAGTTCTTAGAGCTGGAATCGCCCTTCCAAGCAATTATCAGAGATGAGATATGACAGAAGGGTCAGGAAGCCACACACTGCTTTGGAGATAGAAAGAGGCCACAAGCTAAGGAAGACAAGCAACTCCCAGGAATTAGGCAAGGCCAGGGAATGGAGCCTTCAGAAAGAACAGTTCTACTAACACCTTGATTTTAGCCCTTAAGAGCCATGCCAGACAGCTGCCCAACAGGACCCAGTGAATAAGTGTCTGGTGAGGCATTGACGGCATGTGCCTGTCTGTAATCCCAGCACTTGGGAGAGGGGTAGAAGCAGATGATCAGGAGTTCAAGGTCATTCTCAGCTACATAGTGAGTTCAAAGCCAGCCTGGACTATATGAGATTCCCAACTCTAAATAAATAGTGTGTAGTTTTAAGCCATTGCATGTGTAGGTTAGGGCAGCAGTCACATAAACATCCATGCCTAAAGGTTAAGAACAAGTCCATAATACATGGCTTCACAGAACATGTGGTAATTAATCAAAATGCTTTTGTTCTAGTTCCTGCTATGAGTTATTTGATTTCAGATGCAAATGAACAAATGCATTAGTTTGTTATAGCTCAATCTGCTCATGTGTACAGCCACCCAGGACCAGATTCTTCCCCAGTCTACCCAGCTGAGTATAAACACTGCCCTCTGACTACCCCCCCCCCCCCCTTTTAAATCTCTGAGGCTGGGTCTTCAGTAGACTTGCCTGAGCTTGAGATGTAGCGAGGGATGATGTTAACTCTGGACCCTCTTGCCGATACTTCCCAAGTGCTAGAATCATGGGTATGCACCATTAAGCCTAGCTGTATGCCGTGCTACGAATTGAATTCAGAGCCTCATGCATATGAGACAAGCGCTCTACCACCTAAGTTACATCCTCAGCCCAGGGGTTCACCCTGTAGTAATGCTGTGGATGAGGGGTAACAACACTGATGTCCAGAAGAAGCCTCAGTGGTCATGTGAGGGAAGGGGCAGGGAGGATCCCAGAGAGGAGAAAACTATGAAATTGGGACAGAACATGTCTGAGTCTGTCTAGATGAAGTGTGTGTGTGTGTATGTGCACGTGTGTGTGTGTGTGTGTGTGTGTGTGTGTGTGTGTGTGTGTGTGTGCGCGTATGTGGAATTTAAACTTTATTTAAATTCCAGGCATTTAAGCTTCAGAGCAACACTATGGGGGTAGGAGCAAGCAGTGTGAAGACATGATTAAAGCCTGCAGTAGCAAAGGGAGCTGCCCAGGGGACTGCGGCCAGTGCTCTGAGAATTTGCATCTCAGACTGCAGAGCTGGCCTTCACCTCATGTAGGTTAGAAAGCCAGGGAGATACTCCAAAAGGTACAAATTGATGGGCAGCACTCGTGATGGCACCCTGGGAGGTTAGCAGTCAAGGCTACAGAGAGCACACTGTTCCCAAAAGTCAGAGTATACATTTACCTGAGGACTGAGCTGAAAGAAGGGTGGGTAAAGGAGAAATGAGCGAGAAAAAGAAAGTTCTAGACCAGGAACTTAGGGAGAACTCCCCTTTGAAGAGTCAGTTTTTTGAGGGCTTCTTAAAATAGTTGACAAAAGCCAAACTCTTGAGGTATCCAAACCTGACAAGGCCTCCCAGCCCTTCCAACACTGAAATCAAACAGAATAAAAACAAACCAACTAAAAAAGAAGCAAAGCCCATGACGCCAGGCTTTCAAATTCCAAATTCACTCCACAGAAGCAAAAGGAGGCCTGAGCCATTTTATGCCCAGCAGGCCACAGATCCCCCTGAACCTGTAAGGGAGCAGGGGTACTGAGCCAGTGTGAGCCGATGCACATGCCCTACACCAGATGGCAGATAAGTGCCTTCATCAGGGTTAGCTCTGGAGATATGTGACAGGTGGCAGACCCATGGGTAGCCTAGCAGTGGCCACACTGAGATGTCAGCCAGGCCAGGTTGGGACTGGCCAGACGGAGTGCAGAAGACAACGAACATGGGGGACAGAAACATGGCTTCATTCTGTTTGGTGGAAATTCAGGATTAATGTCCTGAGATTTGGAATAATGAGGTTAAGGGTCATGAGGCAGTCTGAGAAGTGACTAGGTTGCTTCATACTGGTCTCCTCCCCACTCCTGAAGAGTCCCTGAGGTGAGCAACGCTATTCCTGTGCCCTTACCACTTACTCAACCAAATGTGGAGCTGAAGTCTTGGGAAATTTTCAATCCACCCAGGCAAAAAAGAACTTTGCTTTCATTTGTGGGCCAGAGACCATTTCCTCATGATACAGATACATTATAATACTGTTTATTGTGAGTTTCTGTAGTGCTGATACACAAAATAAACTTTATTTAAATATTTAAAGTAACTCTGAAACATATGCATTTTTTTTTGATTATTGCTAAAAATCATATTCACATTTGAGCCTTTAAGTCTGAGGAACCAGTGTTCAATACACACGGAAGCACGCTGATTAGTGTATACCATAGGATGCACCTCCAGGGTGGACACAGGACTTCCCATCTGTGGGCAGTCACCCCCACTGTTGGAGCTTTGCTGCTCTAGGGCTGATGGGCCAAATTCTGATGAGTGGTAGCTTGAGAAGAGGACAGGGCAGGGAGAGGAGGAGGGGCGGAGGGAGGGGTGGGGGAGGATGCAAGTGTGGAGCCCTAGCGGTCCCAGTCCCCAGGGCTCTGCTCATCACTGTCCTCTGAGTCAGCAGACACTCTCTTGATCCTCTCCAGGGCTGCCCTGATACTCCTCTCTAGGTCGCTGGGGTGCTTTCTGCTGGGCTCCACACTTGCATCTGGGTGGACTTTCTTCAGCTGCACCCCCTGTCTGATGGCAGCCAGGACTTGTTCATTGACTGAGGTGCGGGGAGGGGATGAGGTAGGTGCTTCTACTTTCCGCAGAGAGGCCTGGCCCTGCCGGAGAGAGGCCAACACTTCATCCATAGAACCTGAAATTGAGCAGATGGCAATACGATGAAGAACCAGGTTCCAGAACACAGACCAGTTCATGCCATGATTTAACAGATTTGCTCTCAGGGCAGCACCAAGACCCTTGTTTCAATCAGGCAACTTGACAGTTGATGTTTTATCTTGACTACTTACTTAACACCCACTTCTTCAAATCCACTGTAACTTAAAAGCCACAGCCAGACTCCTCTTTTGTTGAAATGACTTAAGACTCCCTAAAGAGCTAAGGGTGTCTGCAGTAGGACAATCTGATCACTGGGTGAGACTTAGCTTCCTCTAAGGTGTACTCCTCCATCTGGGACATGCTGACACCCCTCTACTTCAGTCTTTGTGATCAGTCAGTGATGACTCACCCTGACAACAGCACTCAGTAGGTTCCCACACAGAGGCTAAAGTGATATACTTATCAGCTCTCAGTGAGCCCAAGGGGGGGGGGGGGTGCTGGCACATTTCCTGTACAGCCTGTTTAATTCCACCCACCATACCTGAGGTGGCTAAGGGCTCTATTTCTGAGTGTGTGAAATGCTGTTAAAACACAAATTAGCTCAGAGTTCTAAGACATTAGTGAGAAGCTATTTTTTTTAACTCTGCCATCCTGAGACCCTGAGGGGTAAAACCTTCCTTTCCTTGCCAGACACAGGGCATGAGTACAGCCACTAACTCAGACACCTGCCGGGTGAACCTTCAGGATTAACAGTCATTTCTAGCTGGGGACCGAAGAGCTGGGCTACACTAACTAGTCTGTCCATTCCTGACCCAAGTCCTCACCTGATTACAGCCCCTTTTGAGAACTGATTAGGTAAGTTCCACAACCAAGGACTCACATCTTCTTACTCTCCAGTGCTAAATAGTGTTTGTGAGTTGAAATTTGAGTCCCCCAAAATTGTGCATCCAACTCCCTACCCCAACTCTAATCTAGGCAGACAGGAAATCACTCTCCCTTCACATAGTGTTGCAAACCCTTTAGATGGGCTGCCTGCCACCTGAACCTGCAGACATTTTCTTTACATCTTGTTCTGGGCATAGTGAAGCACCAAACTCACAAAAGGAGAGTGGTCAATTAACCAAAGCCAGTGTGTGTGTTCCATGGGCTTCATGCTCCTCACACCTGTCCTAGTCAGTGTGCTCTAGGTGGAGTGACATACTGAGCCAGAGTACAGCATTTACCACAGTTTTTCTAAGGCATCCCTCCCCAGAGTAGTAGGCTTTGAGTCTTGGCAGCTTTAGGCCACTTTCCCCAAAAGTCAATGTTGAAGGCATAATTAGAATTATGCATGAGGACTGTGGCCCTCACTAAACAAATACTTGAGTGTATTCAGTATGAAGACAAAAGTTGGCCCAATTTTCCAGTATTCTCAATGAAATCCAACACTTCAATTCTGTGGATGACTCAGAGATGTAACACCACTTAAAGCTGTATTGTGGACACTGGCAGAACTCACATCCACGCTGCAGTCCGGGACAGCCTGAAGTAGGTGATTCTTTACCAGCCTTAGGAATGTCACACTGTATGATCGGCTAATGCAGAGATGTGTTTTCAGGCTGAGTTAGCATGTCAAATTCAGTCTTATCTATACTAACCACAGTCAGTACCAACAAGGCATAATGGTGGGATATTTTGAAATGAGAGAATTTTGAAGAAGATTCTAAATCGAAACTAATGAGACTTCTTCAATAGCTTAAGAACCCACAGGGAGTAAGAGCAAAATTGAGGAGGATTACCTGGATGCTGGAAGCCCTCCAGGCAATCGAACGGTCTTTCAGCAGACACCTCACACACTAGAGAAAGTGGCCGGTCCTCTGTTGCTAAAGTCCTGAGTCCTAAATTCTGATGAGTGGTAGCTTGAGAAGAGGACAGGGCAGGGAGAGGAGGAGGGGGCGGAGGGAGGGGTGGGGGAGGAGGAGGTGGTGGCTGTGGTGGCAGTGAGTGATCCTCACTGAGTCGGGAGAGTATCTGGTCACCAACAGGAACAAAGTCCTGGACAGGGACACCGCCACAGGAGTCTTGGTGCTCAGGGGTTTTCTTATTAGCTCCAGGTGAGAGAGTCACACTCCTGGTTTTGCTGGAGGCAGGATGGGCTATCTTGTGATGAGCTGTTGAGGCCCGCTTCTGACAGCGTCCACCTGACAGGTTTGGTACCTGAGTTTCTGAGCAAGCCATTTTCAGTGCAGAGCGAGGAGCTGGACACTTCTGAGGACAAAAATCTAGTGAGAGACTGGCCACCATGCAGGTCATCAAAATGGTGCAACTCTGAAAACAGACCTACAAACCAGCACTGCCCTGTGCACGGGGCATCCTAACCCGTGAGAACTCTGCCACCATCACAGACCCCTGTTGCTTAGCCTGTTTTCACAGGCTCAAAGAACACTGTCCGAAAGGCAGCAGCAGAGCTGCCTTGAGCTTGGGACCACCCTGGGCCAGAGTGAAGCCTATCTTTTCCAAAACAAACAAACAAACAAAACAAACAGAAACACGAAACAAATAGACAAAAAACATATTCATATTGTTTGACCAAGTGACCATATCATGCTTTGTCTGTAATAGATGAAAATGAAAAATACGCATTCATAACCTTTTAGAGAGTGAGAAAGGACATAAAACCTTCACTCACCAGAGCACTGGGCTGTAGTTACATGCCATGCTTCCTCCACAGTGATATTTTACAGATTTATTACAAAGAAAATGGAAGCGAGGTAGGCCACTTAGGCAGAGTACTTGTGCAAACAAGAAGACCTGTGTCCAATCCCCAGAACCCACACAAAAAGCTGCTGTGGTGGGCTGGTGCTGTAATCCCAGAGCTCAGGGGGAGCTGTGCAGTGCTCTGGAGCTTGCTGCCAGCCAGCATGGCCTCCTTGGTGAGTCTGAGAAAATAAGGTGGACAGCTCTGAAGACTGACACCTGAATTGTCCTCTGACCTCCACAGGCCTGTATGCACTCACACAGACACACTCAGAAATGAAGTCACCTAAAGAGTTAAGAGCCATTCAGGAAGGAGAGCAGGGAAGCCAAATACGTTGTGATGTCACCAACAGCAGCTGTGACTAGGCATAGCAACACACACTAACACACCATTTGGGGACTGACCAAGAAGGAGGTGTGTCACTGGGGTGGGCTTTGAGGTTTCAAAGGCCCAGACTCCAGCTCTTGTCTGCTGTGTGTGGATCAAATGTAAGCTCTCTGCTACTGCAGTGCTGTGCCTGCCAGTCTGCTGCCACGCTCCCAGCCATGACCATAATGAACTAACTCCATGAAACTGTAAGCAAGCCCTCAATTAAATGCTTTCTTTTCTAAGTAGCCTTGGGAATGGTGCCTCTTCCCAGCAAAAGAACAGTAACTACTAGGGCACATCTTAAGACTCTGCCTCAGTCAAAAGAAAAGCCAGCAGTGGTTCATATTGTGGCTTTCCTAGTTTTTATTCCTTATCAGTAACGGCATTTTAAAAATGCTATGTTACTGAGCTGGAGAGGTGGCTCAGTATTGAAGAGCATTGGCTGTAATTCCAGAGGACCCAGGTTCAATTCCCAGTACCCACATGACAACTCATATCATCTATAATGAGATCTGGTGCCCTCTTCTGGCGTGCAGGTATACATGCAGACAGAACACTACACATAATAAATAAATCTTAAAAACATTCTGTGTTATCTGTTCACAATGCAGTACACTCTTTACTAGGGTGGGTGAGGCTCATCTATCTCCCGAGATAAAGAAGATGAGTGTTTTAGACCTTACCTCCCTATACGCTCTTAGTCGCTCAAGTGTTTTCTGGCGCTCATGGTTTATCCATTCCTTTTTCTTCGCTTCCTCTTCTTTTATTTTGTCTCTTTTCTGTACGTAAATAAACACAACCTCGTAAAGGCTCAGAACTCACGGATGTATTCACAGGGAAAGGAGACCTAGCCTCATCTACTCACCATCTGGATGCTGTGGTGCTGGTGCAAATGTCTCACACTCTGTTTGGCCTGTTGCAGTCTGAGCTGGTGATTTTCCCGGCAGTGATCCTGGTGGGATTGCAAAAGTCAATACATGGTTTTTTAGTAAAACATGGGCTGGAGCAGATTTGGAAGCGTTGTACTTTTGACTAACATGTAAGTTTCTAATGAGGGTCAGTGATAGGTCCTCCTTTACAGTCATGTGACAGGGCCTGCCCACAGGTGTCATCTGTTCCTAGCAGAGTGCTTTGAGAGATGGCGTGTCTGAACCATCTGTTTTATTGATTACATTTATGCATTTACTTTAGTGGGGGAGCTCACGGGCAGGGGTCAGAGGGCAGCTTGCTGAAGTCAGTTTTTTCCTTCTATCACGTGACTCCTGGTCGTCATGCTCAGCAGTGGAGGCCATCTCACAAGTCTGCTCTAATGCAGTGGCTTGCACCCACTTCCCATGTTATATATTCTAATTATATTTCCAAACACACCTGCAAAAACACGGCCCACCCAGAAATACTTGGGAAATTATGTTAAAAACTACCTCTCCCAGGTGTAGCCACTCACCATATCCCTTCATATACAGGGGAAATGCAATAATACTAACATTCACTGAGTATGTTTTCAATCTGAGCCATAGTGAGGTTTTATTCACTGTGAAATCTGTATTAGTGTTATTATCTTCCAAAATAAAACCTTAGCTTAAGAGAAATCACAGGGCTTAGTAAAAAGTGTTTGAGGCTCGTACAGAATAGAGTTCAGTTTCCAGCACCTACCCTGGACAGCTCACAATGACCTGTAACTACAGCTCTCAGGATCTGATACCCTTTTCTGGCCTCCCCAGGCATCTGCATCCATATGCATACACACACATGCAAACACAAATACACAGACATATAAACAAAAATAAATCTTAAAAATAAAAATCTGGCAATTTGCCCTTGAAAAGTCACGAGTGGCCACAGTGAAGTCTGCAATGGGACCTGAGCTTCTTCCTGTTAGCCCAGTGCTGCAAACCCAGTGGAGGAGCTACACAGAGGAAGGACATCATCCTCAGGGCAACAGTTAGTGTTCCAGTTCAAAACAAGACTGTGGTTCTCAACCTGTGGGTTGCAACCCTTTGGGGGTCGAATGACCCTTTCACAGAGGTCACCTAATATCATGGGAAAACACAGATATTTACATTATGATTCATAACAGTAGAAAAATTAGTTATGAAGTAGCAAAGGAAATAATTATATGGTTGGGGGGTCACCACAGCATGAGGAGCGGATTAAAGGGTCACAGCATTGGGAAGGTTGAGAACCACTGGTCTAGGAGAAGACACTGTCCTCCTAGCAGAGAAAAGGCCTCCATCCATCTCACCACAGTGACACAGAACTTGGGAGGCTGACCCAGATGGCCCCCGCTTGGGCTTTCTGAAGTTGTGGGGGAAGGGGGGCGCAACAGTCAACAGCCTGTGACTCTTCAGAGCACCTGAGGAACAGCCCCTACCCCAGAGGCTGCAGCTCCAGAGCACAGACCTGCACAGTCCAAGAAATGATGTTTGTGGGAAAGAGTAACATCTTCAAAGGCTGAAGGAAGGCACAGCTGGGCATCGGCCTATAATCCAAGCCACTGAGCACACTGAAGTTAGCAGGCAACTCAGCAAGGCCTTGCCTCAAAATAAGACAGAGCTGCGGGTGGAAGCTATGGCTCACTGGCAGAGCACTTGCTTAATAAACAATCCCAAATGCAAAAAAAGAAGAATAAAAAAAAGGAAAAACATTATCAAATTCCAATAATAAAACACAATAAATATGAGTAATTACATAAAATATAGGAACTTTCTCTCTCGGTGTTTTCATGTAATCGCACTGCTTTAGAGTTGAGAAAGCAGATTAGTTTCACTCTGCTTTCTTTGTGTGGTTTTTCGCTTCGTTGATCTTTTGCTTATTTGATTTTCATTTTCCTGTTTCGTTTTATAAGTGAGAGAAAGAACATAAAGTTGGGTGAGTAGAGAGGTGGGAAGGGTCTAGAAGGGCCTGGGGGAGGGAAACATGATCAAAATGTATCGAGGAGGAGGAGGAGACAAGCCCAGAGGTGGCCCACACCTTTATTCCTAGCACTTGGGAGACAAGAGGCAGAGGCAGGGGGATCTGAGTTCCAGGCCAGCCTGATCTACAGAGTCAGCTCCAGGATGGTCAGGGCTATACAGAGAAATCCTCCTCAAAAAAATAAGACAAAACACACACACACACAGACACACATACACACACACACACACATACACATGCACACACAGACACACATACACACACACATACACACACACACATACACACACACACACACAGACACACATACATACACACACAGACACACACAGACACACAGACACACACACACACACACACACACACACACACACACACACACCTTTGGTTTTTGGGTTTTTTTTTAATGTTTTGTTCCACTAAATGTAAGGTCTGAAATAAGAAAAACATTGCATCTGTGACTGGCTTCATTATAATCCATAACTTAGAGTGAAACTTGTGTGTACGGTGATGTGAGTGTCCCCTGGTGTAGTTTTAAGTTTTATTTTATTTTCTGTGGACTGAGGGTTGCAGCCCTGCTTATGTGTCTTGAGGAGACAGGGTCTCTTCAGGTTATGCCGACAGCTGGGAAGTCAGGCCTGAAGCAGCGGCCCCACACCCAGCCTTTTGTTTCACTCTTATCTATGAAGTAGTGTGGGCACAGGGCGTCAGAGGGAAACTTCGGGGCTTGGGACTCTCCCACCATAGGTTCTGGGGACTGACTGAGGTTGTCAGGCTCCTGTCGTAAGGGCTCTTATGTGGAGAATATCTCAGAGTCCCCATTCTTATTCTGATTAAAAAGACAGAGGAGGAACTCACTAAATAATTACTGAATAAACTAATTAAAATCTCAAAAGAAACAATTTTTAGCATTTTAAGATATATTTGGCCCTAGCTACAGAGACAAAACCACACAGAACATTAATCACCATGTAGGCAAAACCCTGTCAGCACTTGGAAGGCCGCACCTTTCTGTTCCTGAGGTGGGCCCGCCTGGCACAGATGCGGCCCCGCTGAGCCTCCAGCTGCCGGCACTGCAGTCTGAGCACCCTCAGCTCTTCACTCTCACCAAGATGCAGTTCCGGGCCAGGAGCCAGGCTCCGCAGCTCCTCGGGGTTCTCACAGGGATCGTAGTAGATCACTTCATCCTCTTTCTCTAAAGAGATTAGTGATTTTCTTAGATATGCTCTGCTACAAAAAATAATCCAAAAACTCTCTTTACATGTAAAACGTTACTCGCTGTAACTACACCATGTAGAGGAAATAGCATTAACGTAACACACACTTCTTACATAGCTCACACAGCAACAGTGCTGGAAATAACATTTTAATGGCCACATAGTATTCACTAGCTCAAGCCTTCTTGTATGTCCCAGTGTTCTGTTATTTCCAGTTTCATGGTGATAAACATCTCTTCATGTCAGTGTGTGTGTCTGTGTGTGTATGTGTGTGTCTGTGTGTGTGTATGTGTGTGTCTGTGTGTGTGTCTGTGTGTGTCTGTGTGTGTGTATGTGTGTGTCTGTGTGTCTGTGTGTGTATGTGTGTGTGTGTCTGTGTGTGTGTGTATGTGTGTGTGTCTATGTGTGTGTGTCTGTGTGCATGTGTGTGTATGTGTGTGTCTGTGTGTGTGTCTGTGTGTGTGTGTGAGTGTGTATGTGTGTCTGTGTGTGTGTCTGTGTCTGTGTGTGAGTGTGTGTGTCTGTGTCTGTCTGTGTGTGTGTCTGTGTGTGTCTGTGTGTGTGTGTCTGTGTGTGTGTCTGTGTGTGTGTGAGTGTGTGTGTCTGTGTGTGTGTGTCTGTGTGTGTGTGTCTGTGTGTGCGTTTGCTCCTTCTTTAGCAAATGAAATGATTCTTTATATCTATGCCAAAATGCCCCAGCACAGCACAAACTGTCTCATTGGTCTTCACTTTTGATTACACATTGACATTTAAAAACTATGCTGATAAGACTCCCAAATCCTGCAGAAACAGACAGAATAACCATTTTTCTAACTGGTCCCCAAACCTGAGTCCCATCCCAAAGAAAAACATCCTTCCAGATGTTTTTAAAACTATTTAAAAATAACTATTTTTAACTATTTAAAAATAAAAGTTCCCCCTAAATGTATAAAATGTTCACAACTGAGAACAGCTCCAAAGGTTTTGGATATCAGGGTTGTAGCCAATGTCGAGGCCTGAGTGAGGGCTGGGGAAGGAGGCTGAGAGGTGGAGAGACCTACCATGATCCTGGGGGAGGAGCCAAAAGTGCAAGGCCACAGCTCTCCCCAAGTGTTCGCTAACTTTAAGCACAATCCCAATCAAAATTCCAGTGAGTTTTTGTTTGAAAGTTGCCAAAGTGATTCTAAAGTTCATCTAGAAGAATAGAGAAGTGAGAGAGTCAGAGGACAAGGAGCAGCGAGGAGGGGGTGACGTGTTTTGCAGGTACACAGTGGGGCCGAGGTCACCCCACGAGGCTCAGGAGTCAGCAAAGCGCGGTGGCTCAGAGCCTCCAAAGCAGCAAGAGAGATTTTAAAATCAGTGATCTGGACCAATTTGGGGAGAAACGTTCAATTTTTACCATAGTATGACCAACAATTGGATAAAATCCTTAAGGTGGAAAGGATTCTAAAATAGAAGATACATATGGCATGACTTTTCTCAGATGCAGACTCTAGATACAGTACTATAGCAGCGTGTGGTGGCACACGCCTGTAATCCCAGCACTTGGAAAGTGACAGCAGAAGGCCCAGAATGTAAGGCCATCACTGACCACGAGGCAACTTTGAGGGCAGGTTGGGCCAATTACATGAGACTTTGTTTCCAAAACAAAAACCAAAGGAATCAGTAATGTTGTGTGTGTGAAGACACAATAGGAGAAGTGTTGGGAGAGAGGGACAATGAAGGGGAATGGATGCAGGTATAAGAATGGAAAGGAGATGTGAAGTGCGGTGGTGCACATCTGTGATCCAGCCCTCAGAGGGGCTGAGGAAGGAGGACCCAGTGGGTCGGAGATCAACTACAATTGCACAGTAAAACCCTGTCTCAAAACACCAAAGAAGAGAAAAGTGGGGGGTAAACATCTCAAAGAAAAATGTCTATTAAGTGTATTAAACTATTTTCACTATCAATTGTAATTAAATAAAAAGAACTGTAAGACGCCATTTTCTCTACCAAGTATCTGGAAGTTCAAAGACTGCAGCATGTGTGGAAGGCACCCCCATCCGCTGGTGGGTGCCCTGTGTAGCCGCCCTCGGAGCTATTATGAAATTCAGGGTTGGATACAATAGAGGGAAAAGGAAGATGTATTCCAAATTACTATCCTAGTGCCATCACAGTAGATATATATTACAGTGTTAACCCAACCATTCTAACTCTAGAAATTCATCTCATAAATTACGAGGAATCTGTGCACAAAGAGGAAACTTTTCTGCTGCACTGATGTTCAAGACAGGGAGGAAACAGAAATCCCAAGATACTTGTAAAATGGAATACTATGCAGCCATTAAAATTCTGAGAGTTTTTTAAATCACTAATACTTAAATAAGTTTATTGTGCATTAGGTAAAAAAATAAGGTTACTTGGTAGAGTATGTGGTTTTACTTTTAAAAACTGATACTCACTTTTACATATGTAGCACATTGTAAAAACCCTACAAAGCCATCAGTAAATTGCTTTCACTAAGCACCTCTACATGATGGGCATGAGGTTTTCTTTCTTTGTTTCTTGTATGTTTGAACATATTGTTAAATAATAAAAATTCTGAAGGAAACTAAAACTGTTCAATAGATTTAATGGGTTATTTATAAGAAACAACTGATAACTGGTCGATATTTCATTCTAACATAAACTTGAATGTTACCTTTTATAAGTCTCTTAACAGAGTCCAACTGTGTGACAAGGATCGTCTCTTCACTTCTCAGAATCTCAAGTTTAACCTCATACAACTCCAACTGAATCTCATAATACTGTATTTCTAACTCATCCACAGCATCTATATTCTTTCCTTGGTCTGGAAGATCTTCCACCTGGTTTGTGTGGAGAAGAGATGGATGATTAGCATAGGAAGAACAAACTGTCAGGCATCTTGGCTGTTCTTTGCTCTTCCATGGTGCTAACTGTAAGAAAGGAGACAGGACCATCTCATCTCAAACTTGAACTCATTCAGTGCTCTTTACATTCACTCCACCTTAAAAACAAGTCAGCATGTTCATGGTCTAGACATAATGACAATGAGACCATGTTGGGGATGGAAGGTGTCACCCCAAATTTAAATGCTGGCACGCTAAACACCAATGTGACAGTACTAGGGAGCCCTTGGAGGTGACCAGGTCTGATGAGGTCAAGGGGTAGGGCCCTGTGTTGGGAAGCCTCTTAGTATTTCCTCTCCACAGACAGGAGAGGCCTGTGAGCACACAGCCAGGAAGAGCCCTCACCAGATGCTGAATCTGGATGAATCTGAAGGTACTGAGATCTTGGATGTCTAGTCTCTAGAGTTTCAAGAAATAACTAAGTATGTGTTTAGTCAGCCCACTATGGCATCTTCTTACAAGCAGCCTGATCTAATGCAATAACTGGCAAGACTCTGTTTGAAGCTCCACTTAGATTAAGATATGGTGGAGCACTTAGCTATGATGGGCTAGGGCTCAGTGTTGAAGCACTTACCTGCATGCAAGATGTTGGTGGTTCCAGGATACTGTCAAATTGTGTGTGTGTGTGTGTGTGTGTGTGTGTGTGTGTGTGTGTGTGTGTGTGTGTGTGTGTGTGTATGTATGCATGTGCACACATTAATATAAACTGAACATACTGCTGGATTGATTTTTAAAGTAAATATTCCCACTTTCAATCCTAAACTCAGTGTTACAAAGCAAATCCTGGGCAATATTGGCTAGATTTCTTGAGAATCAGGAAGGGAGCATCACGGCCCACCTTCTTCAGTAGCATATCTACAGGAAGCCTGTGATGGGAAATACACAGGGAGCTCATTACCGCTACCTAAGATGAAAGGGCAACGTGCCGTCAGAGGAGAGCTGTGACTGTTGTCTCACCTTCCTGTGGATGTCAGCGCACTTGTGGTTGAGACACAGCTCTCGGGCTCGCATGAGCTGCAGGGTCTCCCGAGCTAACCTGAGCTGGAGACTTTCTAGCCTGGGTATGGCTGTCGACCAGGCAGCCTGGCCAAATCTCTTCTGGTCCTGCTCCATTTGTTTCCGCATTCCTGAGTTTATAATTAATAAAATAAAACGGAAGTACAACTAATTAATGAATCTTGAGCTCTTTTTTGTTGCCTCTTCTTTTTACTAAAACATTCTTTCAAAATATTTTTATAATTTTATTACCACAGAAAAGACATTTGTCATTGATAGAAAATGTTAAGTATTTAATTTAAAAGCAAGACAGTAACAGCTTATGATCCACCTCACTGAGCCACCTGCTTTTATAACTTTGTTCCCAACTATTTCTGTGGCTAGACAGGCTGTGTGAACAGTCTGACCAACATTAAGCTCATTACTCTGCTTTCAATCGAATGTCAAATCCTAATATACTGGTGTGCTGGTTAGTCACTTAATGTAAACTAGAGTCACTTGATAAAAACATCATTTGAGCAATTGCCTCTATCAGACTATCTTACGGACAAGTCTGGAGGGCATTTTCTTGACTGTTGATTGATGTAAGAAGGCCTAGGCCACTGTGGGTGATCACATACACACCCCAAAGGTGGTCCCAGTTGTCTAAGAAAGCAGACTATTGACTTCAGGCAGGGAAGCAGCCACTGGCTCCAACAGGTACTCCCTGAGAACCCATGGGCTACTGTGTTCAGAGAAGTAGGTCGGCTAACGGCAGATCTTCCCCTTTTCCTCAGATCCTCCAATCCCATATTGCAGGTCTTATTCCCAGCTCTGTAGCAAACCCCCGCTACAGAGAGTGGCTTCTCCTCACTCTGCCCCCATTCCAAGGGGACCAGCAGGCTTTCCTCCCTCCACTGGATGCCCTCAGCACTCCCCTCCTAGCCCATCCCTATTACTAAGGTCAGCTCTCTCTACCTAGAAATACTTGGAACTGCCAGTGGCCACCACCTGTCAGGATCCCTAAAGAATTTCCTACCAGGCAATATATAGCCACCACATTCTCCAAAAACCAGAGGGGGCAACAGAAACCAAGGGAGAAAATACCCACCCAATAAAGACCAGATATCAGCTCTTAGAACTGCAGTCTTCCCAAACCCAGATGCCGAGACAGCAGCATAAGAGCACAGTCAATGACAGCCAGGACAGTGTCTCCACTAGAGCCCAGCACCCTCGCAGAGCAGGCTGAGTTCTGCCTCTTAGCTGAAGTGCAAGAAAAGGGCCTTCAAATAACCTTTACAACATGATAGAGGTGGTTAAAGAGGAAATAAATAACCCTATGAAAATACAAACAGTGGAAGAAAATCAATAAAACAATTCAAGACCTGAAAGAAAACATAGAATCAATAAAGAAAACCTGAACTGAAGGAAATTTGGAAATTAAAACTTTAGAAACCCTATTAGGAACCTCAGAGGTAAAGCTTCCCTCCAGAACACAGAAGATGGAAGAGAGAATCTCAGGCACTGAAGACCAAATGGAAGAAAATGGTACATCAAAAACAAACAAACAAACAAACAAACAAACAAACAAAAACCAAGACACCTGGACACCACGAAAGACCTTTATACTAAGAACAACAGAACAGAAGCCACAGTCAAAGGCACAGAGAATATTTTCAACAAAATCATAGAAGAAAATTTCCCGACCTAAAGAAGGAGACGCCTATCAAGGTCCAGGAAGCTTAGAGAACACCAAACAGACTGGACTAGCAAAGAAAGTCCAAGTGTCACATCATAAAGCACTAAAACTACAGAAGAGAAAGAGTCTAGACCAAGGAGCACATAAAGGCAGACCTCCTAGAATAACACCTTGCTTCTCATGGCGTCTCTAAAAGCCAAACAAGGCCTGAACAGATGCTCTGCAGACTAAGAGACTACAGATGCAAGCCCAGGCTGCTCTACCCAGGAGAACTTTCAGTCACAATGGATGGGAAAAAATAAGATATTTCATGATAAAACCAGATTTAAGCAGTATCTATCTACAAGCTCAGCCCTACAGAAGGCACTAGAAGGAAAACTCCAACATAAAAAGAAAACACAAGAAATAAATAATTGCAGACCTGCAATTAAAAGGGGGAAACACACACACACACACACCCACCCCACCATACCCCACCCCTACAACCCACAACAAAATAACAGGAACCAGCAAACACTGCTCATTGATATCTCAACAGTAATGGTCTTAATTCTCCAATTTAAAAAAAAAAAAAAAAAACCAACAAAAAAAAACCAGACTAACAGAATGGATTGAACACAGGATCCATCCTTTTGCTGCATCCGGGAAACACACCTTCACATCAAGGATAGACATCATCTCAAGGTAAAAGGCTAGAAAAAGATACTCCAAGCAAATGGATATAAGAAGCAAGCTGGTGTAGCTATTGTAATATCTGATAAAACAGACTTCAAACCAAAACTAATCAGAAGAGATAGGGAAGAACACTATACACTCAAAGGAGAAATCCAAGGGGACATTGCAATGCTTTATATCTATGCACTAAACACAAGGGCACCTGAGTTCATATAAGAAACAATACTACAGTTTAAATCACATATTGACCCTCACACACTGATAATGGGAAACTTCAGTTCTCCAGTATCACCAATATAGGTCATCCAGGTAAAAATTAAACAAAGAAATACTGGGGCCAGCTGATGTTATAAACCAAAGGGACCACATACTTGGACACAAAGCAAATGTCAAGAGACCAAAAAAAGAGAAGTAATACCCAAAACCCTGCATTCCATCAGGCTGGGAATCACAACAGCAGAAAGCTCACAAACTCATGGAAACAGAACAACTTACTACTGAATGAAAAATAGGTCAAGACAGAAATTAAGAAATTAAAGACTTTCTAAAATTGAATGAAAATGAATACAAAATGTCCCCAAAGTTATGGGACACAATAGAGGCAGTTCTAAGAGGCCAGTTCATCACTAGATGCCTACGTTAAAAAAAAAAAAAAAAAGGAGGGATCTCACACTCCTCACTTAACAACACACCTGGAAGCTGAAAGCTCTAGAACAAAAAGAAATCACATGCAAAGGAATGACAGCAGGAAATACTCAAACTCAGGGCTGAAGTCAATACAATAGAAACAACAACAAAAAATACCAAAAATCAATGAAAAGATTGATAAACCCCATCCAAATAAATTAAAAGGCAGAAAGAGAGAATCCAAATTAACAAAATCAGAAAAGAAAAGGAGACCATAGCAACAGACACTGCGGAGAGCCAGAGAATCCTAAGGACAGACTTAAAAACCGCACTCCATCAAATTGGAAAATCTAAAAGAGATGTATAATTTTTTCAATACATACCACTTATCAAAGAAAAATGTAGATTAGCTAAGTAATTTAAACCAACCTATAATCCCAAATCAAATAGAAGCAGTAATTGAAAGTCTCCCAACCAAAAAAATCCCAGGGCCATAGGGTATTCGTGCAAAAGTCTATAAGACTTTCAAAGAAGAGCTAATGCCAGTTCTCCTCAAATTATTGCACAAAATAGAAACAGAAGGATCACTGCCCAATTTATGAGGTCACAGTTACCGTGATACCAAAACATTAAGACCCAACAAAGAAGCAGAATTACAGAACAATTTCCCTTATGAACATAAATGAAAAATTTCTCAATAAAATATTTCTAACTAGAATCCAAGAAGACACCAAAATGATCACCCACTGATCATCCCAGAGATACAGAGATACAGGGATAGTCTGACATATGTAAATCTATAAATGTAATCCTCTATATTAAAAAACTGAAAGATAAACATCACATGATCATCTCATTAGATGCAAAAAGGCCTTTGACAAAGTCCAACGTTCCTTCATGATATAAGTCCTGAGAGACTAGGGTACAAGGGACATACCTCAACATAATAAAGGCAGCTCATATCCTACATCCACTAAGAAGTCTTGGATAGAGTAGCGAGACAACTGGAGGCGGTCAAGAGGACACAAGGTGGAAAGGACCAGGTCAAAGCATCTAAACGGTCACCCTAAAATCTACCACAAAACTACAGCCAATAACACTTTCAGCACAGTAGCTGGATACAAAAGTAACTCACAAAAATCATAGTCCTCCTATATACAAGGGGCAAATAGACTAAGAAAGAAAATTAAGGGAACAACACCTTTTACAATAGTCTCAAAGAGTATAAAATATCTTTGGGTAATTCTAACCAAGCAAGTGAAATACTTGAATGGTAACAATAATAATAGTAATAATAATGTTTTTTTATCGTAACCACTACTGCTCCCCTTATCCTCCTTCTCCCAGTCCTCCCACAGCCTCTCTCCAGCCCAACCCCCCATCCATTCCCCAAGGAGGGCAAGGAATCCCAAGGTGAGTCAACTCAGTCTGGCTCCCCCCAGTATCAAGGCTGAGCAAGGTGAAGCAATAGGGGGGGAGGGGGGTGCCTAACCTGGCCTTCCCTATGATCAAATGAATGACCACCCTCATTGCCATGATAGAACCTTCATCCAGCAACTGATGGAGGCAGAAGCAGAGATCCACAGCTAAGCATGGGGTTGAGCTCCTGGTCCAGCTGAGGAGAGGGAGGAGAAAGTATATGAGCAAAGGGATCAAGGTCCTGAGGAGACCTAGAGAGATGCTGACCTGAGCTATTGAGAGCTCACTGACTCTGAAATGACAGCTGAGGAAACTTCATGGAAAGGAACTAAACCCTCCAAATGCAGATGACAGTGGAAAGGTGTGGGCAGTGTGTGGAGCCTCTTGCAGTAGGACCAGAGTTTATTCCTGTACATGAACTGGCTTCCCGGAGCCCATTCCCTACAGAGGAACACCTAACTCAGACTTGAATGATAAAAATCTTAAGACAATGAGGAAAGAAATTGAGGAAGATAACAGAAGATGGAAAGATCTCACATGCTCATGAATCTGTAGTATAAATGTAATAAAAATGGCCATCCTACCAAAAGCAATCTACAGATTCAATGCAATCCCAATCAAAATCACAACACAATTCTTCACATATCTTGAAAGAATAATTCTCAGCTTCATATAGAGACATTAAACCAACAACAACAACCAGGATCGCTAAAAACAATCCTAAATAATAAAAGAACTGCTGGAGGTATCACAATCCCCAATTTCAAGTTGTGCTACTATATAATAAAAACATCATGTACTAACACAAAAACAGGAATGTTGGTCAATGGAATCAAACTGAAGATCCAAACACAATCCACACACCAATGGACACCTGATTTCTGATAACAGCAGAAATACACATTAGGAAAAAAGGCAGCATCTTCAACAAATGGTGCTATAAAGTTGGATGGCTGTGTAGAAGAATCCAAACAGAGCCACACTTATCATTCTGTACAAAATTTAACTTTTGATCAGATGGATCAAAAACCTCAACATAAAACCAGATACACTGAACCTGACAGACAAGAAAGTGAGGAATAGCTTTAAACGTATTGGCACAGGAAAAGACTTTCTGAATAGAAGGCCATTAGCACAGGCTCTAAGAGCAACAATTGACAAATAGGACCTCACGAAACTGAAAAGCTTCTGTAAGGAAAAGGACACTGTCATTCAGACAAAGCATCAGCCTACAGAATAGGAAAGGATTTTTCACCAGCTACACATCTGATAGAGGACAAATATCCAAACTATATAAAGAACTTAAAAAAAAAAACCCTAAATATCAAGAAAATAACCCAATTAAAAAGCGGAGCAGAGATTACAGAATTTTCAGTAGAGAAAATGCAAATGGCTGAGAAACACTTTTTAAAAAGTTTAACATCTCTAGCCATCAAAGAAATGCAAATCAAAACTAATTTGGGATTTCAGTTTTATACCTGAGGATGCTAGCAAGGATGTAGAGTAAGGGGAACACTCATCCATTGCTGGTCAGAGTGTAAACTTGTACAGACACTATGGAAATCAGTGTGGTAGTTCTTCAGAAAGATGGGAATCCATCTACCTCAAGATCCAGCTATACTACTCTTGGGAACATACCCAAAAGAGGGGTCATCCTACCACAAAGACACTAGCTCAACCATGGTCATTTCTGCTCTAGTCATAATAGCCAAGAACTGAAAATAATTTAGATGGCCCTCACCTAAGAAGAATGGGGTAAAAAAATATGGTAATTTATACATTGGAGTATTACTCAGATGTTAAAAAAAATGACATCATGAAATTTGTAGGCAAATGGATAGAACTCAAAAAAAAAAAAAGAAAAGAAAAGAAAAAATCATCCTGAGTGAAGTATCCCAGACCTAGAAAGACAAATATGGTATGTATCACATACGTGTGGATATTAGCTGTTAAGTCAATGATAACCAAGCTACAATCTGAAGAACTAGAGGTTAGTTATAAAAGAAGGGACTAGGGGAGAAACACAGATCTCACTAGGAAAAGGACATAGAAAAGATAGTTAAGGGTGGGAGGCTGGAATGGGAGGGTCAAGACAGGACATAAAGGGAGATAAGGGAGGAAATAGGGGAGAGAGTTAAAATTAAGGGCCATCTGAGGGGTAGTGTGGAATCCTAATACAGTAGAAATCTCCTAAAATGTTTACATATATGTAATCTAAATTAAATCACCCAATAATAGAGAGACAGAGCCCCAAGTGGCCATCTCTTACTACTAAATAAAGTTTCTAATACTGGGATTGGGTTACATCTAATTGAATTGTTGGCCAAAGGGGTTCAGTAGAAATCCCCAAACAACCCAGATTGTTGTAGACTATAGGTTGTTTTCTACAAACTAATGGTCTGGTGATTAAAATAAAAATGGCCCCCATAATTTCATAGGGTGTGATACTATTAGGAGGTGCGGCCTTGTTGGAGTAGGTGTGGCTTTGTTGGAGTAGGTGTGGCCTTGTTGGAGTAGGTGTGGCATTGTTGTAGCTTTGAGGTCTCAGAAGCTCAAGCCAGGCCTAGTATGACATGTCTCTTCCTGATGCCTGTGGATCAAGATTAGAACTCTCAGCTCCTTCTCCAGAACCCTGTAGCCTGCACGCTGCTATGCTTTTCCCACCATGATGATAATGGACTAAACCTCTGAACTGTAAGCCATCCCTAATTAAATGTTTTCCTTTATAAGATTTTGCCATGGCCATGGTGTCTCTTCACAGCAATAAAACCCTAACTAAGACAGATAGTAAGGCCCCATTGCTTACCTACACAACTCACTGAACAAGGAGAAGTCAAATTAGTGCCCTCCATAGAGCCTTCACCTCTATGTTCTAGTGTCTCTGATATAGAAAAGTGCTCTGTTACTATAAGTGCTGCAGCATAATCCTTTTGCACACTGTGAGCATTTGTCATTAGGAATGGTTTAATAAAAAGCTGAATATCTAATAGCTAGACAGGATTTGGGGGGCAGAGAGGACACTGGACCAGGAGTCACCAGCCAGACACAGAGGAAGCAGAAGATAAACATGTTGAAAAGAGCTACTGCCACATAATAAAGGATAGATAAGAAATATATGTTAATTTAAGTTGTTAAGAGCTAGTTAGTAACAAGCCTAAGCTATCAGCTGAGCATTTATAATTAATAATAGATCTCTTAGTGGTTTATTTGGGAGCCGGCTGGCAGGACAGAAAGGTATGCTAGAGTAATGGTGGCACAAAGCTTGTGGGAGCAACCAATCAACATGTGATTTGACTTAAGGACCACTCCATGAGATGGAACTCATATCCAATATTTCTTGGGTGACCAAACCTAAGACTAGATATCTCAGGGACCTATGATAAAACCAAATATTACTGTTCTTTAAAGAAAAAAAAAAAGTAGGCAGGAATAGTGGTGCACAGCTTTAATCCCAGCACTTGGGAAGCAGAGTAGGTGGATCTCTGTGAGTTCAAGGCCAGTTTGGTCTACAGAACGAGTTCCAGATCTGCTAGAACTACACAGAGAACCCTGACTGAAAACAAACAAAAAATCATCTCTAATGACATTCTGCTATGCTCATAGATCAGTTTCTTGCTCAACCATCATCAGAGAAGCAGACAGAAAAAAATTACAAAGACTCACAGCCAGACATTATGTAGAGAGTGAAAGACCTTGGAATGCTTAGCCCAAGAGATGTCTCCATCAAATCCATCCCCTCAGAACTCAGGGAAGCCTGTGAAAGAGGAGACAGAGCAGGATAGAGTGGAAGGCTCCAGAAGAACAAGGCCCTCTAAATCAGTGATCAGCATGCATATGAACTCAGAACGATTGAAGCAGCATGCATGGGGCCTGCACAGATCTGCACCAGGGCCTTATGTACATATCACGGCTTCCACATGGTGTTTTATGGGACTCCTGAGTGTGTGATCGAGTGGTCTGCTGCTTCTGCCTTCTGCTGGGCTCTTTTTCTTCTGCTTATTATTTTGTTCAATTCTGATGTATTGGTTTTTGTTTTGTCTTATGTTTTATTTTGTTATAACCCCTAGAAGCCTGTTCTTTTCTAATGAAAGACGGAAAGGAGTGGATCCAGACAGGAGGTAAGGTGAGGAGGACTGGGAGGAGCAGAGAGAGGAGAAACTGTAATCAGGACATACTATGTGAGAAGAAAATATTTTAAATTAAAGGGCGGGGAGGAAGAAATCAAGCTAGCAAGGTAGCTGGCTGAGCAAGCAGTGTGAGCCATAGACAGCACTCCTCCCTGGGCTCAGCTTACCTGGAAATTTAAGATAAAATAAGCCCTTTCCTCTCCAAGTTGCTTTTGCTTATCACAGCAACAGAAAGTAAACTAAAACATTGGAACTTCTACCATTCATTTGAAAAGATATCAAATATCACATTTTTTATATATAAAGTCATATATCACATATGGTGTCATGTGTGCGTACATGCATGTGTGCATGTGTGTGTGTTTGTGTGCAAGTGCACGCATGTGCACGTGTATGTGCGTGGGTGTATGCGTGTACATGCGTGTGGGGGGGTGGATGTGCACATGTGCCTGCATGCATGTGTGGGTGGGGGCAGACATGAGGTTTCCAATTACATCTAGTGCGACTCCTGCCCAGCTGGCCAACTTCTTGCTCATAAGAAGCCCCCACACTCCCCAGGACCCAGCCCACGGTTTTGTTTTAAGTTCTCCTATGTGCAATGATACCCAGAGCCACAGAGCCTTTGTAAATACCAACAACTCGCCACTCCCATGTTCTACTCAGGTATGTACCATCAGAGGCCTTTCACCCCAATCACACTCAACTGCTTTCTCAGGATCTCAGAGCACTGTTTTTCTTCTTTAGTGTTGTTTATTATGGCTGAATGGACGTATCACAGACTTTTCTCTGTTCACCAGGCTGGAAAGTGGTCATACTTAGCCTTCTACTGAATTCCCAGTACCCAGAGAATGTGGTTCCTGATATTGAAGATTCGTGTAAATGTTACTGAGTAAACAAAAATTATACATCTTAGTAGAGTAATTTTAGTTTTACCTGTTAATGCTGTTACTGTTTCCTTAAAATAATTCACAGTGATGTCTTGAATAGAGACCACAGCTTCTTCAGCCCGTCTAGTCCATTCATCAGCTTCCTTCTGCAGGGAAACTACCCTTTTAGGACCCAGGTCATCCTCATTCAGGGACTTCTACAAAAAAGTGATGTAGTGCCGTTAGGAAACTTTGAAGTGGCTGTTACTTATGCTTAGTTGGTTCCTGTCAGTGGGACAGAGATACAGCGGGACAACACTGACTTTGCATTTCTAGGATTTTCCAGGGCACACAGTTGTGTCGGTACACATTCTGTTGTGCAGAATTCAAGTGTTGCTTTTGCTATTCTTTATTTTAGGAACCTTAAATACTTAGCACTTAAATTAATGCACTACGGTCACCTAAAACATATTCACACCTATATATTCAGAGTGGTGACCATTCTTACCTATCAACTGAATGTTTGTAGGCTCTGAGATTCACACATTTGTGGGGCCCTAAATCCCCAAAGTGATGGTATGATGTCACGAAAGGGAGGGGCATAAGATCTCTCTGCTCTTTACCATGTAAGGACACATCAGGACAGCCAGCCAAACACTAACTCACCAGGTCTGCCAGCACCTGATCTTGGACTTCCCAGCCACCAGAGCTATAGGGACAAAAGTTGTGTTGTTTATAAGCCGCCCAGTTTGCTGTGCACTGTTCTAAGAGCCTGAACTAAGGGCTCCTATGCACCCAGTTTCTCTCTACAAAGCTTGATTCAGTGACATGGGGTAGAGTGGGTTAGTGTTTCACAAATGCAAGTCAATGCTACAGATAGTACTTCCCATCCACTAGGATAAAGACACAAATATAACAAGTGTTAAAGGCAGCGACACCTGTAACCCAGGCTGAGGCAGAGCTGCTATGAATCAAGGATACTACGGGTGGGCAGTATAGCAATATCTGATCTCCAAAGGAAAGAACGAAACATCCCGGGGTCAGTGCTGACACAAATACAAGCCTGTGGGCAGGGCTACCAGACTAAGAAAACTCTGGGAACAGGAAGAACAGAGCAGAATGCCAGAGAAGCCAGAAGATGCAGAGGACAACTATGCTGCTCTGAGAAAAGGTACAGAGTCTCATGGCTGAACATGATAAGAACCATGGGTTAGTTTAAGGGTAAAGAGTTAGCAAGTTATATGCCTGGGCCTTAGGCCGATCAGCCTAAAGTTAATGTAAGCATTTGTGTGTCTCTGTGGGTCTGTGGGTCTGTGGGCCTAAACCTTGAGGTTAGGCCCAAAAGTCCAGGCCAGAAACCTCCTACTACAAGCCCACACTCAGGTGCACTGAGACAGTCTGGCAGCCTTCAAAAGGTTAAACTTTTTTTAAAAAGCCACAAGATAAACATTATCATGTGACCAGCAGGTCCACTTCCCAGTACATACACAAGAGAAACCAAAGTACCTTGTGCCTGTAATCCCACACCCAGGGGCTGAGGGAGGGAGACTGCTGTGAATTCAAGGTCATCCTAAATTAGTGGGTGCCAAGTTAGCCTGAGCCAGGGGTGAGATCCCGGCTGGGAGGAGGGGCACAAGTATGCATACACATGTTGGTGTCAGCATTATTCATAATATGTAGAAAGTGTAAAGGGTGATGAGTAAGCAGGATGCAGTATACTCTTATCTGCCAATAAAAAGAAATGAAGTTCTGACAGCTATGGCAGAGCCAGTTCTTAAAAGATGCTAAGTGAAAAAGCAGTCACGAACCCACATGCATTGTTTCATCCCATTTTTCTGAAATTTCTGTGGTCTGGGGAGATAGCTCACAGGGGAACATCCTTGCCTTGCCTGAGTTCAGGTTCTAGAATCCACCTGAAGTAGATTCCAGAATCATTCTAAAGCCAATAACATATTCATAATATAAGTGTCAGGCCAAATGGGCAGTGGAGACAGGAAGATCTCTAGGGTCAAGGGTCAGCTAGCCTGCACTAGCTGCACACAGACAAGCACATACACAAGCATCATATACATAAAAATTAAAAAATAAAATTTCTATTAACAGCCAAATGTAGAGACAAAATAAATTAGGAATTGCATAAGTTCGAAGAAAATAAGAAAAAATTGCTAGTGGGTATGAGGTTTCTTTTGAGGATAAAAAGTATTATTGTTGGCTGGTAAGATGGCTCAGGGGTAAAAACACCAGCTGCCAAGCCTGGTGACCTGAGTTCAATCCCTGGAACCCACACGGTAGAAGGAGGAAACCTATTTTCCACAAGTTGTCTTCTGACCTCCGACCTCCATATGTGTGCCTCTCTTTCTCCCCTCCCTCTTTCCCTCCCTCCCTCCCTGCTCTCTCTGTGAGCATGTCTGTCTGTCTGTCTTTCTCTAATCAACAGACTTTCTCCACAGTGATGAGAACACCCCCACCCCACTCTCTGGGGTAAAGCAGCAAGTACAGAACAGCTTCCTGCTGAGGTCACAGAGGTGCCCCTGTTAAGATGGCCAGGTGCAGGAGAGCAGGAATCTGTCGCTCTCTCCTGCCTCTAGCTGGCTAGACAAAAGGCGAATTTCATGGTGCATTTTCTAATTGGGGTCACCCTAATGGAGTCCAAATGAAAACAATTACTCAAGTATAATCACCGAGTTACAGTCCAAGGCCCTGATATTTAAGTCGGCATCTCATTTCTAAGAAATCTACATGTGTTTTTGCGAGTAGACAATAATCTAAAGTCCATCAGCAGAGACAGTGTCGATGCTTCCAAATGTGCAGTGTTCTCAAGGGACAGATAGAATTAGGAGATTAATGGATTCACTGAAATCCATGATCCACCCCCCTCTCTGGGGGAGAGGGTTTGCACATGCTCAACAGGAGGTCACTGCCTTGCCACAGCCCCAAGACCTTTCTCTCTCTTTATTTTGAAACTGGGTCTTACGAAGTTACCCAGGCTGGCTTTGAATCTCTGCTCCCAGGCAGGCCTTAAGCCTACCTCCTGAATGGCTAGACTGACAGTCGTGTGCCATGAGGCTTGGCTCTGTTGTTTGTGGTTTATGTCCAGGGTCTTGAAAATGCTGGGCACAAGCTCTACCACTGAAGAATACTGTCTGTAGTAATTCTAGCACTTGGAAGAGTGGAGGCAGGAAGATCAAGTGTTCAAGGCCAGCCTCAGCTACATTGTAAATTTGAGGCCAGCCTGGGCTATAGGAGACTTTGTCTTTAAATAAATAATAAGGTATTTATATATATGTATGTGTATATATATATACATATATGTGTGTATTTGTATTACACTGTTAGATGAACTAAATAAGTATAAGACCTTGAACAAGCATAGAGATATCTGTACAGTAACACAATTAATCTCAATATACACAATTTATATACAATATACACAAATCCAATCCAATGTAAAATATTTAAAGCTAGTAAATCTTTTTAAAAGAAGATTCAATAATCTATCCTTATATGCTATATATCTGTACCCCCTTTTTCTTTCTATTTTTTAAAACAAATCTTGAATCTAATTGTTCTTGTTTAACTTTTTTCTAACCATAACCATCAACAATTTTTAACCAATTAACCTAAACAATGACAATCATCCATAACCCACTGAAGGACCAAAAACCACCCACCCCACCTCTTGGGAATGTGGGTGCCAGGTTCTTAAATTTGCTTCCTGTTGTCTGTCAGGGGCAATGGCATCTTTTGGGGATCCTGAAAAGAAAAGTTTTGTTAATTGTCAAGTCCTGAAATAAGTAGGCTGTATCATTTGTTGTCCAGTCTCTGCATTACAGGAATAATAAACACTATTATTTATATATACATATTTATATTATATATACACACATATTTATAATATCTAAATATAAACTCAAAGTAAAAGTACAGTCTGAATCTTATAGTGTTTAAAAGAACAATATACAACAGGTAATAAGATAAAAATATCAGGAAACATACCAAAATATCAAGCTTACATGACGTGGCAACTTCTCGCATATCTCTAAATGGCTGCAGTAAATACTGGAAGAACATGGTTGCCGTGGTAACTAATTCCTGATATGCTTCATCTTCCTCTTCATAAACTTTCATTAATGCTACCATGGTGTCAGCTTTTCCATGATCTTGAAGAACCTAAAAGGCAAAAAGTGCAAATAAAGCATAAATCTGGACATTTAAAAACATATCAAAATAAATAAAAGAGACCCAACATTAAGTAAACACAAAAATATTTTCCAACCAAAAAGCCCAATAACACAAAAGTGTTATTATATAAGTGTTAAATAAGATGGCTTGTCCATGGAATCCTACTATTATTATTTTCACAGTCATTCAACAGTTGTTTTTTAAGACTGTCTAATAATATGAGGACGTAGCATGATGTCTCAAGCCTTTAATCCCAACACTTGGGAGGCTGAAGCAAGAGTTATACTATGAGTTTGATGCCAGGCTGGGCTAAATGCTATTTCCAGGTCAGCCTGAGCTACAAAGTCAGGCCCAGTCTCAAAAAATAAACTCGATAGTATTTTTACCCCTCCAACCCCACGTATAAGCTCCAGATGGACAGGTGAATTATACACACAAAGAGCTCAATAGTATGAGCTAGATTAGAACTGTAATGGCTGTCACTGAACTAGAACTTGGGGAAAATGGAACTTTCCAGTATGATAAGAGATTAAGTGTGTTGGGGGGGGGGGCAGGAATCTAAGAAAGTGTTAAGAACCAATTTTGAGCTGAGCCTGGTGAATGGACCTGTAATTCAGCTACGTTGGGAATATAAAGCAGTAAGTGGTTCGGGTTTTAATTACAACTATTTCAGGAGTCTGAAACTGGTTTGATCCTGAAGCAGAAAGCTTCTAAAAAGCATGGGACATAAGAAAAGTAGAATAAGGCCTAAGAGGCTGGACTGAAGGATGACATCAGTGGTGAGCTTGAGACTAAGCCTGGGCAACTTAATAAGATGCTGCCTGAAAATAAATAAGTCTGCAGAGGTAGTTCAGTGGTAGAGTGCTTGCCTAGTGTGCACAAGGCCCAATTTCTAGCACCAACTAAATAAATAGCCAATTCTGATATAAAATGATCAGGTTAAGGATCCAAAGATGATTGACCTGTAAAATCTCCTGTAGTTTCCTCATTGTATGAAGTGAAATCACCACAGGGAGTAGGTGTGTGGCTATTCAGAATGAAGTGACCTCAGCTGAGCTAGGTGTAGTGGCAAAAGGTGATAGGCCCCAGCATTTCAGAGGCTGAAGCAGATGGTCACCACAGTCTGAGGGCAAACTGAACTACATAATCAGTACTAGGACAGCCTGAGCTACTATGTGAGATCCTCTCTCAAAACAAAGACCTCACTGACAGAATCCTCTATAAAGCCATTTAGCTTTAAAGACTCATTCTATATTAAGCTTAAGATAATATGCAACCATCAAGATTTTGCTATGTGGCTCAAATTCCCTACACCTCCCCTTCCTCAAAACACAGGGAAACCACTGCTTAATAACGGCTGTCATAATTAGCTTCAGCTGTCAACTTGACACACCCAGGCAAAGGCAACCTCACTTGAGCAGTTGCTGCCATCAGACTGGCCTGTGGAGCACATTTTTTTTTAAATTGCTAAGTTGATAGAAGAGGACCTAGCCCTTTGTGGGTCATTGGACCTGGGCAGGTGGTCCTGGGCTATCTAAGAAAGACATCGGAGCAAGCCAGAGAAAATCCCTTGATGATGGACTATAATCTGTAAACCAAACAAACACTTTCTGCCCCCAATTGCTTTTGGCCAAGGTGTTTATCACAGCGATAGAAAACAAAACTCATAATGAGAAACAGGAAATGCCCAAGGAGTGTCCAGGCATAAAATGAAGCTCTGACATTCTCTTTTCATCGGGAAATTGTTGCTGAATAAAGCATATATTCTCCCTAAATCTTTCAGTGAACTTTTCAGTCCTCCTTCCCTTTAGGGTCTGTAAGTGTGTCCCAAAATACCTCCTTCTGGTCCAAAAGAGCCTTCCTAATCGTTGCCATTCCAAACTGATGAAGCCTCACTTTTCCATTTGCTATTTATTGCCCAAAGAATAACAATAAAACTACCTTTTAAAAGTCATTCATCCTCTAAGACATTTTTAAGCCATCTCTCGTCTTCCCCAGAGGACCCAGAATTGCTCCAACTTAGCTTATGTTTTTTATCTCCTTTGGGAATGCGTGGTCTTAGTTTTGCTTTCAATATTACTGGCCTTTCCCACATTACATCACCCAGCTCTGCCAAGATCAGGGAAAGGGTGAAGGGCGGAACCTGGCTCGGATCTGCAAGCAAACTTCTATCTAAGCCACTAATGGTAGCACCCGCTTGTAACCCCAGGATTTGAAAGGCTGGGGCAGAGGACTGCCTTAGTTTAAGGCCAGCCGGGACCACAGAATGAGACCCTATTTCAAAACACCAAGAGAGCCTGGCGTGGTGTGGAGATGCAGTCTGATGATACCAGCACTTGGGAAGCCCCGCAGAGGGATGAGGAACTCAGGCTTGGGGTACCTAGGACCCTGCCTCAGAAAACAAACGCACGAAAACTATTCTGCTGCAACGTCCCGGGCCTCCGTTCCCCCCCGCCCCAGCCTAGATGCAAGTGCACTAGCGACACCCGGTATGCACAGTGTCCCGGGACCCACCCTGGGCCCCGCTAGGCGCCGCGTACCTGGCGCAGCCGTGCGGCCGCCCCGTCCAGCCGCGTACGCAGCGTCCTCTCCCGGAACTCGCGCAGGCCCTCGCAGTCAGCGGGGTCGCCCGGGACCGGGAAGAGCGCGTCGCGCACGGTGGCGCCGCCGCAGCCGTCGGCTGCTTGGCTCAGGTAGCGCTCCAACTGGCGACACAGCTCCTGCAGCGCCGCGTCGCCGGGGTCCGCAGGCGCCGGCCACACGAGCGCCCACAGCCCGCGCCCCAGGCCCCAGCCCGCGCCGCCTGCCGCCTCCAGCTCGGGTGGCAGCGGCGGGAAGCAGCGCTCCAAGGCGGGCCACAGCGCCACCAGCTGCCGGTGCGCGCCGCGGAACCCGGCGGCCGACAGCAGCCCGGCCCAGCTGCAGCCCCCGCCGCCGCCGCCCTCCGGCCGCCCGCGCCTCCGCTGCGCCGTGCGGTCGTGACAGGTGACGGCGAACTGTCCCTCCGCCGCGTTCCAAGCCACCAGGAAACGTAGCTGGTGTCTCTCGGGCTCCCGGAAGAGATCCTCGCGCAGCGGCACCCAGCCTTCCAGGCTGTCCGGCTGCTCGCAGTCCATGGCCGCCGCACACCCCCAGACCCCGGCGGGCCGCGACATTTTTCGCGAGTCGCTACCGACGGTCAGCCGGACGACATTCCCGCCCCCTTCGCTCTGATTGGTTGTCTGAGGGAGGCTGTCCGGAGTTGGTTAAATGAGAGCCGATGAAAAGTTTTTGGGGGAGGCGGGACTGGGTCGCCTTTAAGCAGACCTGGCTAACTCATTAAGTAAACTATGCTAAACCTTGAACCCTTAAAGATCCGCCTGCCTCTGCCTCCTCAGTGCCGGAAGTAAAGGCGTACACCACTATGCTCCGCAAAGATTTTGCTTTTAATCGCGTATATACATGGACAGGACAACATTGCTCCTGAGTGCAGGTACCAAAAGAGGGCGTCAAACCACCTAGAGATGTATAAATGTATGTGGCTGTGAACCGCCTGAAGTAGGAAGTGGAACTCGAACTTCCGGTTCTCTTAGCTTCTAAGTAAATGCCCTTAGCCCCTGAGCCGTCTTCCAGCCCGTCTCAATTCTCTACACTAAATGGCAGTATTAATGTGTAGCTCCTGCCACAAATATACTGGTAAGATCACATTTTTATTTGAGCTCCATAGTTATTGAGAGCCTCCGGGTGTTAAGAACTGAGTTCTTCCAGGTTTTCACTGAGTATCTGCTGTGTTGTTGGGCAAGGGGGGGAAATACCTAGATATTTGTGCTTCCCAAGCATCCTGGCTGGCAACTCAACATGCTTAAATACAATCTATTCTACTCTCATCTTGACAGCAAGGGAACTGAGACCTAAAGAGTCAGCTCACCTGCAATACATATACACTAGAGCTAAGCAAGACCTCGATACAAAACAAAAACCCTGCCTGCTGGGGTATTATAACAAGCCTGAAGAATGTGCTTTTGCTAAAAGCATTTTCTCATATAGACCCTACAAGACCCCTAAGATGCCTTGTCCTAAAACTGCAGTCACCTTAGATTCTAAGAACAGACCGACCCATAAATATGTTTGTTATATAAGCTACAGTGAGCCTTAAAGAGTAGGTCATACATGCCCCCAAAGAGTTACTTATCTGTGATGATGAAGCTGAACTCTCACGCATAAGTAATCACCCTTTCCCATACACAACCTGTTGGGAATACCTGGAGAGAAGTGTCAACTAAGCCACACCTTCATCAAGATTGCTCGATTATGCATCTTTTTCTCCACATGGGGAAAGGGGTCTTTGTCCACTTGGGTTCTATATAGGTAGAGCCTTTATCCAGGATGCCAAGTTTTGACCTGCCTTCAGATTCAAACTGAGGTCTTCACCCTCCTTGTTTTTTATCTATTGTCCTTCAGCACACCATCAGCTCTCTAGGGCTTCAGCTTACTAACTGCAGAAGCCTCCAAATCATATGAAGCCAATTCCTCAAAATACATTTTTCCCATTATGTAAACATCCTATCCAGTTTTATTTCCTCTAAAAATCCTGGACATGAGTACAGTGTGTGTGTAGGAAGACATGAAATGAAATGATAGCTTATATTTTTCTAGTTATAAATATATTGTGGGCATATCCATATTAAAGAAATGTAGGCATGAGGCTAGGGGTATGACCTGGTGGTAAAGACATGCTTAGCGTGCACCCTGGGTTCAGTCTCCCAAAACAATAGGCACCTACATCATTGTTTTTAGTATTTGTAAATATTGAGTTGACTGTATCACAATTACCTAATGACTCACATATTAATAAAAATAGATTAATTTTCAGTTTCTGGCCATCTAAACAAAACTTATAGGAGTGAAGTATTATGACACATGTTAAGTATACTTCAGGCCCCAGGTCAATCCCCAGCTGTAGTGCAAATTCTAATTGTCTTATAATAAAAATTCTGAAGCCAGATATTGGGGTAAAGCGGAAAGATCAGAGAGACAAAGGAATAGCCACTTCCTCACCAGCTCCTTAGCCAAAAGGGGGAGATCCTGTCTCTATGAATCCTCAGACTGAGTAGCCTGAGATCCTGTCTCCACCCGCCTTATATTCCTTTCTCTGCCAAGCCATATCATTTCCTGCCTCAACCTTCCTAGTACTGGGATTAAAGGTGAATGATTCTCAATTACTGACATTAAAGGTGTGAGCCATCACTGCCTGGGTCTGTTGCCCTTTGATTGAACTAATCTCGTGTAGCCCAGGGTGATCTTGAACTCACAGAAATCCTCTGCCTCTGCCTCCTGAGTGCTAGGACTGAAGGTGTGTGCCACCATTGCCTGGCCTCTATGGCTAACTCTGTAGCTGGCTCTGCCCTCTGATCTTCAGACAAACTTTAATTGTTAGAGCATACACAAAATATCACATTTCCCTTTTTGTCTAAAATAAAAAGGTTATGGCTGACATAAGAAAAACTATATACAATGTATACAGTCAAGAATTACATTAGCAATGTCCAGTTCATTAACAAATTCAGAGAAAATACTCCATTATTTATCTTATTTTGGTAAGTCCAAGATGTTATACATAATTCACTTTCTATCTAACTTGTATTACCAACTGAAAACTATATTTTGATGTCTCTCAAATTTATACACTTAGTACCTCTTTAGTGAGCTTCTTTCCTGATTTTTTAACAAGGAAAACTAATTTTTGTTATCCTGTATGTATATTTCTACTCTTGTTTAGGGAGTGTATGCAGCTCATTTAAAATGTAATGTATAATTTAAAAATACAGATTAATAGTCATTTATAATAGTCAAACTTATAATCATGTTAGGTTTTCTAGGTATACAAAGATATATTTCAGATAGGTAATCTTCAAACACTTCAAAGACCTACAGAATATGGCATTTAATATGTTTAATAATCTAAGGCTTTTCATGACAGTGAGACATATCTGCTCCTGGCAGCACCAATATACTTCAGAGATGATGATGGGCATTGAAGAAACTCCACATGGAGTTTACTTTCTTTGTGGCAAAAGCTAGCCACTTGGCAAGAAAGTGCCTTGACTGCTGATGGTATGGTGTCCAGATTGGACAAGCAGGACACAAGAGAGAGGACCGCCAAACTGCCTTCAGAATTTCCTGCTTCACAGAAGAGTCTGTCAGATATTCTAGGCCTGCAGGCCAGAATTGGGTGCCTGATGTTGCAAAGGAACTTTGGGTAACTGTCCAGGCAGCCTGGGGTCCCTGTCATTAAGTAATATTTCATCCTTTTGAGGTCTTTGATGGAATTTAAGACTAACTAGTTATAATTATAGTTTTCCTTAGTTATAATAGAAAGTAAATTTGGTACAAAACTTTTGACTCACAAAAATAGATAGTTAAGTAGTTTCTCTAATTTTGTCAAATATAAATGGATTGGATTTTGTTACTGTAATTTTTACTTAATTGTTTCATTGTATATAGTTTTAAAGTTAAAGTTAAAATCTCCCTTTTTGATTAGACAAAAAGGGGAAATTCTGTGAGATAATACTCTTGTAAATTATAACAAATTGTCACTTGAACTGGCTTAATAAAATGCCGATTGGCCAGTAGCCAGGAAGGAAGTATAGGCAGGGGTAACAAGACTTGGAGAATTCTGGGAAGAGGAAGGGCAGAGTCAGGAATTGTCAGCCAGACATAGAGGAAGCAAGATGAGAATGCTTTACTGAGAAAAGGTGCCCAGCCACCTGGCTAAACATAGATAGAATTATGGATTAATGTAGTTGTAGGAGCTAATTAGTAATAAGCCTGAGCAACAGGCCTAACAGTTTATAATATAAGTCTCTGTGTGTTTATTTGGGACTGAACGGCTGTGGTTCTGGGCAGGACAGATATTTCTGCCTACACCCAGCCCCACACCAAAACCAAAAACAGTGATGAATATCTTGCACATTTTTCTTTATGTATTTTTTAACATTTTGTTGTGTTTAATCTGTTTCAGATGGGGTCTTTCTATATAGCCCTGGCTGGCCTTGGGCTGCAGTGATCCTCCTGCCTCAGCCTCCCAAGTGCCCAGATTACAAGTAGCATGAACCACAAAGTCCAGATATTCTTTCATTTTGTTTCTAATATTTTTGGATATTTTGAAGTAATGACATTTTAAAACAGCCCAAACAATAACTACTAGGTACCCAGATCAAATAACCACATACAGACTTTCAAAGAAAATAATTTTCCCCCAGTTTCAAACTCTACATACATCTCAACAAACTTCTCTAGAGTCAGAGTGGCCATTGTGAAGACATGGAGGTTTTCTTAGCATCCTACCCTTCCACTACCTACTCCATGCTTATGTATATCCACTACAGACAAAAGAAAAGTATGACAGATTTGGAACTAGAGAAACAATTATCATTATATCCTCTTTTATGGCTTAAGTATTCTTTTGCCTACATCCTGCCCTGCCTTATCACCTACTGATACCCAAAGGAAATGGTTTAGAACCTGAGTCACACTTCTTGGGCCTCTCAAATGATTGAGTAAAAAATAATAAGACCTGAGTAGGAAAAAAAAATCTATCTGTGATAGAGGCTCTCTTCAGGGAGTTGTCAAGTTGGAGATGGTAGGCCACTCCTTTACCCTGTGTTCCCCATCGCCCCTCCGACTCATGCCCTTTCTACCACATGATCCTTGTATCTCATGCCTCTTCTACCTTATGGCACTTTCACTCTGTACCCACTCTACCCCATAGCTCTGCCACTCTGAGCCTCTTCTACCCCACGTCCCACCACCCATGGCCCTTCCTTCCACCCGGTCCCTTCCATCCCATGGCCCTTCCTTCCACCCGGTCCCTTCCATCCCATGGTCCTTTCATCCTGTGCTCCCTCCACCCTGTCCTCCTCCACTCCAAGGCTCCTTTGCCACATGCCCCCTCCACCTGGTGTCCAGAGATGGACTCTCCGAGGGCCCCTTCAGAGAGTCGACTGTGTTTGCCACTGTGGAGTTACAGTGAGAAGATAGGCTGGTGTGGGGAGGCTCACTGGGATCACTTATATCTCCGAGTTTGCTAGGAGCAAAGATAGTGACCCAGTTCCTGTTTCCCAAAGCCACCTACACAGAGGAAGAAACCTCATTGGTGGTAGGACACCAGACCACTTTGGGGAGGGAATAAAGCAGACTTTCAGGGAGAGAAGTGCTGTCTGCCTGATTATGGGGACTTCAGGAGAGAGGTCTTCACAATGGGTTTCTCTGGACATGAGAGAATCATAGCTGAGAATGGTACAGGCTTCACAGCCCAGTGTCAGCATTTCAAACAGCCAGTGAGTCACCCTCACCACCGCTCTGACATCCAACCCTTTGCTCTCAGAGTGTGGGGAGGAGAGGCCCATCTCACCCTTCCTGAGACAGGCATCCTGCTAAAGAGGAACGAGCTAAAGAGAGATGCTGGTACTCCATAAACTAGGCTTGGCCTTTGAATAAATCTATAGAACAGGATGCTCAATTGCTGACTTTGAAGATACCTAAGACTGTCACCTAAGAAGCAATAGAAATCACAGGCTTTGCTCGATCTTCAGAGAGAAGGGAACAAGCCAAGGATGATGGGGAGAAAACAGGTTGCCTTCCGTTGCCTCCAGAACTGTTTTTCACAAAACACCTTGAGAAAACACAGGTGGAAGGCATACAGCCCCAGGACTCTCCATTCTGGCCTGGCCATGGCCGTTCTAGCCCTCTACATATGGCCAGCCCTCTGAGTCCTGGGTCTCCACCCCCACAGTAAATGAAGTACTTCAGAGCACAGCATGTGACCTCTCCTGGTGACACTTGAGTGGTAAGAAGTGGCTGCTATGACAGGTCTATATTTGGACTGTTCCTCATGGCAGGCTGTTGCTATTTGTGGTGGGAGCTAGCTCATATTACTATCCAGCTTTGGCACCCCACTTCCCAGGGTGGCCTAGGCAAGGCCAGTCTTCACAGCATGTAGAGGTCACCAGGAAGGGGAGCTGGCTGAACAGAGATCCAATTTTCCAGCAGAAAACTAGAATCTCGAAGTTAGAAGACACATTTATGGGCCTTTAGATGAGCAGGCAAGTTTGTGGATAATTATATTTTGTAATGCGAACTGTATTATCTTGATGTAATAATTAATGGACCATCTTTCCTTTAGATGGGAAGGGATATCTTAGGATGCTGCAAATGTAAACTACACCTGACAGGGCAATGTTTTCCATGCCTTCTTGAACTCACAAGAATTCATATTGCCTGAAGATGGTACCAGCCGTGAAAAGTCTCTAAAAACTTGGGAGAAGGTGACAATTCTTGACATGTGTCTTTTGGGTGTTTTAAGTGCAGGGCTTATTTGCTCAAACACTTTAGAGTTCTAGACAGCTATCATTTGGCTATGGAGCTCTTTTGATAAACACTTTTAAATTTGAATCTGCCTATGTATTCTGAAAACTCTTTCTTTCCAAGCCTTGATTCAAATATCAGTGCTTTTGTACTGTTTCCTCTATGAGCTTCAGGTAGGCTGCTCTTTAAGAAAGCTTTGAAGTCTGTGCTGGGCCTGAAAAACTGGTCAGGACCACTTTTGCCATACTATGCAGCTAACATTGAAAGGGAAACTTTCTTTAGCTGCACTTCAGAAATTGATAGGAGCTTTGTAGATGAGCATTTATAATATATGAAGAATGATGTCCCTCCAAACATGGTTTCACCTTTAGGGAATTATTTTCAGTAGATTCTCAGATGTACCCAAGGTCCCTAGAAGGTTTAATTTTCCATTTAAATCATTCAAGATACATTTCACACACAAGACTTAAACAAATGTCATCTTCTTTGTAAAAATATCTTTCCAATTATGTGTATATGTATATGTGCATGTAGATATATGTACACGAGAGCAGGTCCTAATGGAAGCCAAAGGTGCCAGAGCTTGGTCAAGCTGGAGTTACAGGCAGTTGCGAGAAGCCTAGTGTGTGTGTGCTAAGAATCAAACTTGAGTGCTCTGCAAGTAGTAAGCACAATATAAACCATTGCTCCAGCCCCCGTGCACCCTTTTAAAGTCGCTTGTTATAGGAGAATGAAGAGTCTCCTAAAATGTGCAGGGTAGACCAGTTTGTTGCTTTATTCCCTTAAGCCTTTCATACTTTAGAAAAATGACAATCTGTAGTCAGGTTCCCCCCATTCTTATTACATTGAGAAACAGAAGGAAACTTAAGAAGTGCAGGAGCCAGGGGAATCTGTGTGCTGGGGGTGTCCTGCAGGATTCCTGCTCCACTGCTGAGCATGCGAACCATATGACATTCACATTAAGAGAGCAGATGCTGGCGTGGAAGGTTGTGCTCTTATTAGCATGTATGTCACAAAACTGTAGGTCTTCTTGTTGGGATCTTCCCTGTGGCTCAACTTGGTACTTTGAGCTGATACTATTTCTTGTCAAGATCTCAGAATAACACAGATCACTCCACCTCTCTCTCTCTCTCTCTCTCTCTCTCTCTCTCTCTCTCTCTCTCTCTCTCACACACACACACACACACACACACACACACACACACACACACACACACATACACACACACACGGAGGTGCACAGTTTATTTTTAGAGAGCTTACCCTCCATGCAAACAAAGGACCAGAAGCAGAGGATCCCAGACAAATCCTTGTTAAATTGATTATTTAAAAAAGCTTTGTGGTGATATATATTTAATAAAAATAATCTAGAATATCAGAGTCAACTACAGAACCAAGCCAGGTAAGGGAGGGGTGACCCACACCTTTAATTCTAGCGTTAGGAATGTGGAAAGAGCAAGTTAAGAGAGCTGGGCGGAGCAAGAGAAGAGGGATTTTCAGCTTCCCCAGAGACTTTCCCTTCCTTTTGGCTGAGGACTCAGAGGCATTCAGTCAGAGGATTCCTGGAGACAGGACTGAGGAGTTGGCTGGGTTTGTTTCTAATATTTCAGCTTTTCCCCAATATCTGGCTCTGAGTTTTCATTATATGCTAACTAGAGTTCATTCAATATTTGGTGCCCACCATGGGGCACAAATTCTCAAAAAAAAGCCACTTGCTGGCCAGAGCTATGCGTGGCCACTGGAGTCACTGATGGCTGGCTATGTTTTCTGTTCCGAGTTAGCCTCTAGCCTTAGGCAGAGTCCACCCAACTCTCTTAAATGTTTGTTTTCTTTATAAATTGTTAATGGTCATAGTCAATCTCTTTCTAGGGAAAAAAGGGGGATTTGACATATAAATAATTTAAAAAGATAAATTATTGAATCTATTTTCATCCAAAAAACAGCTATTAATCTCAAAATACATTGGTATGGATTTTGGTTTATTGATACACATTTAAGGTTAATTTTTGTTATACTGTATGTGTTTCTACTTTTGTTTAAAATATTATGTTTATGCAATGTTACAATGAGGTTTCTTGGCCCCGGGCAGCCAGAGGTCCAGACCCACAGACCTGCAGCCCCAGACCCCTTAACTGCCAGCCACTGCTCAGGCCCCCAAAATGATTCAGACACATATTAAGTTCATGCTGTTTGGCCTATGGCTTAGGCACCTTGCTAGCTAGTTCTTTTATCTTAATTAAACCCATTTTCATTAATCTGTCTGCCACGTGGCCCTCGGCTCACCTGTGTTCCTTACTTATTTCTTCTTGGGCGGCTGGCTTGGTCTGTCTGACTCCACCCTTTCTTTCCTACCTATTCTGATTCCCTCGCCTACTTTTTCTATGGTGCCTGTCATGGGCCAAAATAGCTCCTTTATTTAAAGTTTGATATTCACAGCATACAGAAAGACATCCCCACGTCAATGCAATTCCTTTAAAATTGTAATGTATAATTAAGAAATACAGATTAATAGTTATCCATGATAATCAACTTGTAGTCATGTCAGTTCAGTTTTTTTAGGTATACAAAATATATTTCAACTGGATAGGCAATCTTCAAACACTTAAAGACCTACAGAATATAGCATTTAAAATGTTTTAAGAACTTGGACTTTTCTGGACAATGAGATATGTCTGCTTCTGGCAGCACCAATCTACTTCAGGAAGATGATGGGTGTTGAAGAAACTCCACATGGAGTTTACTCTCTTTGTGGCAAAGGTGGACACTGGGCAAAAGACTGCTCTTTCTTTGACTGCTTGATGGTATGCTATATAAACTGAGCATGCACGGATCCATAGGAAAGTGACATCTGAACTTTGCCAGAACAAGTCAAGATGGTCCTTCACGTGCCTGCTTCTCAGAGACTGCCAGATACTCTACAGGACACAGGGAGAAGCAACTGACAAACTATGCCAGAATGGGCAGAACAGTCCTTTTAATTTCCTGATTCACAAAAATGTCTACCTGTAGGCTGAAAATAGATGCCCCAACATTACAAAGGAACTTCGGGTGACTGTCCAGGTAGCTGGATATCTCTGTCATTTCTAGAATTTAGAAGTTGTTTGCACTTCCTGTTTACTGTAATATTATATCCTTCTGTGGTCTTTGATAGAGTTGAAGATCAGATTGTTATAATTATAGTTTTCCTTAGTTATAATAAAATGTAAATTAGATATGAAACTTTGGACTCACAAGGATAAGGGAGATGAGAGAATATTTTCTTTAATTTTGCTAAATACAAATAGACTAGATATTATAATTGTAATTCTTGCTTGATGGCTGTTTTGTTATATGTAATCTTTCTATGTTGAAGTTGAAGACTTCCTTTTTGATTAGACAAAAAATGGGAAGTGATGTGGGATGTCTTTGTGTACACTGTGAATTATCATTGGATAGTAAAGGAACTGTTTTGGCCTATGGCAAAGCAGTTTAGTGGCAGGTAGAAATTCCAAACATAGATAAAAGAGGAGGGTGGAGTCAGAGGAGATGCTTCAAACTGCCACCCAAGGAAGTAATATGTAAAGAAACACAAGTAAGCCACGAGCCATGTGGCAAAACATAGATTAATGAAAATGGGCTTAGTTAAATTGAAAGAGCTAACAAGTAATGAGCTTTTTAATGAGTAAAAAGCATTGGATATTTATAGACAGCCATAAGCCAAACAGTTCATAATTAATATAAGTGACCAAGTCATTATTTGGGGGGGCTAAGCAGCTACGGGAGTGCAGATCTGGACCTCAGGCTGAATAGACCAGAAATTTCTGACTACAAAGCTCCCTGTCCTCCTGCTAGCCCAGGTTTGATATATTAAGATCTATAAATGAATTAGAGGTCCTCCAACCCTAGAACACCACATCTGTGCCTAGGCAACTTGGATGATTTGGTGTGGGGAATGGTGATATCATTAGGCAGTGTCTCCAGCTGAATCTGAGGGTACTTGGCCTTCATCATCAGCTGCACTCACAGGTCAAAGGTTCCTACAGAAGCTGACATCACACTGCTGTGGCCTTCTGCTCCCCGTCCCTGGTCCTCACACTCCACAGTGTCCAGGTAGCAGGCTTCTAAATTAGCCCAGGTGGGAGGTGGTGGTCCAAATAATATTAATAACAACATGAACAGGAACAAAAGCATTGGATATTTATAGACAGCTTAATTTGAGCCAAGTAATATATAGAACAGTTCACAGACTTACATCATTGCACCTAAATACCAACCTTACGAGGCAGATTACTAATTAATAAGCCTGTTTTATAGTCTATGTATTATAGACCATGAAAGTGAGGTCTAGAGAGGTGGTTTCACTATATCACATTTTTAGGGTACCTCAGAGACAGAATGTAACCTAAAGCTATCTGAATCTAGAGGACAGAGGTGACCAAGGGGAAGGGAGAAGGTGCGTGCGTGCGTGCGTGCGTGCGTGCGTGTGTGTGTGTGTGTGTGTGTGTGTGTGTGTGTGTGTGTGTATGTGTGTGTATGTGTGTGTATGTGTGTGTATGAGAGAGAGTGGTCATGCTGACTGGCCACTCACATGGTCTTCATGAAGAATGTGGTAGCACTGGCTGGGTGGGGGAAGTAGGTGGCTGAGGAGTAGCAGAGAAGGAAGGAGACTGTCAACAGGAAGACCCTGGGTGAGATTTAACTGGAAGATACTAAAAGGGGTCGAAGGAGCACAGAAGTCCACTAGCGAAGGATGAGTGTCATCACTTTGAGGGTGAAATACATGAGGATGAGGATTGTGCCAGAGATCCAAAAGAGCAGAGACTGCCAGTGATGGAGCCTCCAGAACTCAATATGGCTGACTGTGCATCTAAGTGCCCGGGCCAAGCACACACCCAGCTGCAAGAGCCACGGGGCACACAGTCAGGAGACTGGAGAAAAGATGGCTTCTAGGAAGATTTCTGCCTAGAGAGTGGCACTCAGGTGTGATATTAGAGCCTCAGGAAGAAACTGTGATTCTAGTCTATGGAACCAGAGGCAGGGCTTAAGGAGGAAGGAGAGACCTGGTCATATCCGGGCCCCAGGAACAGAAAGTACTGGAGCAATGAATGAGACCCAGTGCTATAGTCCAGGCACAGTGACATCAGCAGGGTTAGCAAAGGATCCCAGGATCCCTCTAGACTGTAACTCTGGGAAAGGACATTTCCTGGGCATTGTACATTGCCCTGAAAGCCCCAGGGAACAAGAACTTCTGAGCCTCTGAAGTGATCTAGGGGCTTGAGGAAGCTGAGGCAGCAGCCAGGGGGCCCATGAGGTGAACACAGGATAACTCTAAAGCCTAGGCTTGCTGCTGCTGCTGCTATTGTCTAAGATGTGACCCCTGGAGGAGGCTGTGTGATCAGCCTCTCGGGCTCCATTTCCAGATTATCAGCCCCTTCTTCATTCCTCTCCTTCCCCGTGAGTCAGAGCTCACAGCAAGTACTAGCAGTGAAGCCTTATTTTCATGCAGCAGGAATGCCTGATTAGCTGAGTATTCAGACATTTGGGACTGAGAAAGCAGAACTCACAGCCTCTGAGAAAGGACTGTGAATTGTCCTATCGAGAACCATCCACCACAGTAGGTAAATGGGTCCGGGATGGATAATAATGAGAGAGACCACGGTTAAGGCTCCACATCTAGGAGGCAATTTGGAAATCATCGAAGGGAGACGGACTTACACGCAGGCAATGTGCACAGCAGCCTGGATGTGCTGCCGATCTTTCAAAGACTTGTTATGTAAAAGCAGGCTTTATGTTAGAAATGTCATTTGTTGATCATCTGTGATATTTTCTTCAAAAAAAATTCATGTAGGACTTGGAACCTAATTTTTTTTATTTTCTTATATTCACAAGTCTCTAAATAGTAAGTAAGCTAATTTTTCTATTGAACCAAGTTATCAGCATAATCTTTAGTTGAATGTAATCAGAGCAGCATGTAGACATTAAAAATCTTGATTAAATAATTTAAAAATAAAATGGAAATGCATGTATGTGGGGTGGGTATGCATATGAGTTTATATGAACAAGTGCAGGTATGAGCATATGCCTGTAAGGCCAGATGTTGGCATCAGGTTCTTTCACTGATCGCTTCCCCCTTGTTTTCTGAGACAGAGACTGTCACTGAACCTGGAGTTCACCGATTGTGTTAGGCTAGCTCAGTGAGCTCCAGGGATCTGCCTGTCTGTCCCCTCCCCACCTCCGACTTCTGGGTTCAGAGACATCTAGTTCCTCTTGGCTTTTACGTGATCTGAACTCCAGTCCCTGTATTTATGAGGCAGACACTTTACTGACTCTCTCCAGTCCCCAAATGCATCTTTTAATTGAGTAAATGGGACTTTTTGTTTGTTTGAAAATCATACACAAATTTGAAAATGTCATGTTCTAGAATGCAGCAGGAAAGAGTTTTTTTTGTTTGTTTGTTTTGTTTTGTTTTGTTTTTTTTCTTTTTTTATCTTGTCCATGCAAACTCAGGGTGGCTATGCTCACCCACATAAGTAGATGGAAAGAGAAGCAATTTCTAACAATGTCATTCCATTCTGTCAGCTCTTTCTGGAATTTATGCCAAAATTATGTAAAGACCTATCATAAACATTTATTTTAAATAATGTATCAGCTGACAACTTGATTAGATCCTCTTGCAATTTTGTTGGAAGCAAAGAGCTGGGAAGCACTTAACTTGAAAAAACTTTTTCTTACCCATTCATTAGTGTCACTCACTCTCAGCATCGATGCTGATACTTCAGATTTTCCCTTCATCAAGTCTCCTGGAGATTTTATTAAATTCCCAAGCAATTAAATTGTACTGTGCAGTGTATTAGTAAGAATGAACAGGAAGTTTATTTTTGCTTTTATAATAAAGAAGAGAAGGGCTGTTGAGAAAGAGAATCTCAGATGCTGCCTCATTCCAAGGCAAAGCAGCTCTGAGAAAGAGTAAATACAAACCTGAGGATCTGAAAAGCTGAGAACTTTACATACTAGCTGTGCCTGCATTGCCCACAGAAAGCCCCGTCACCATATGCCACGGTGTAAAGATCAGTACCATCAATGCCATCTTTTGAAGCAGCCTGAATATGAACAAAAGAGCAGGCAAATAGTGGCAGAAAGGAAGGAAGGTTATTTTTAGGGTGGTATCATGCATGCTATTATTTCATAACAAATTATTCCATAGCTTGATCACTCAAAATAACCGATGTTTATCATCTTACCTGGTTTGTGAGGGCCAAGGATTGAGCTGGGGTCTTCAGGGCGACTCTGGTTCAGAGAGGTGCTCCTCACGAACCTTTCCGCAACGGGGTCTCCAACTTCCTGTGCTCACTAGCCAGCCTCGGATTACCTGTGTTTTCATGTGTTTTTCCTGATTGTTGAGTGATTGTGAGTCAGCTCCAGCCTGGACAATTCAGTGAATTTGTTTGCTATGATGTGAGCTGTGACTAGAACTTCAATGAGATCTGAACCCATGCCTTCTTATGGAAACTGATGTTCACCTCTTATGTGTCCTAGGACTCAGGATATTCAGTAACTGTCTGAGAAGGATTATTCTGTATTAATGGAGGAGGAAGCAGGGGAGGAACCTGGGCTGGGCATGTCAACGGCCCCCAAAGACTTCCAGTTTTATCATATGGACTTGTATGACTCTGAAGACAGACTGCAGGTCTTCCCAGAAGAAAGCAGCAGAATCAGGAGAGAAGTCACCCAGGCTGAACTGACCAATGAGCCGAGAGGGGCGGGGCACAGTAAAGGTCTTCCAAAGGAAGTGGACGAGCTTGTCCATTTATATGGACTTGAAGATGACCATGAGTTAGGAGATGAGTTTGTTGATGAACACAGACTGGGGAATCTGGGGTATCTTTATGGGACGAGGAGGAGAGACCCAGCCAGGGAGCAGAGAGACAGGGGACTTAGTGGTGAGGCAGCTGATGCCGAGAACCTGCATTACCTGGGACAAGGCCTTCCTGGCCAGTGCGAAGACCTCCGGGAAGCCTACAGGTACACACACGGCCGTGCCAGTGAGGAGTATGAATGTTACGTCATCCCAGAAGAGGAGGATGAAGAAGAGCCTGCTGATGTCTTCTGTGTCACTTGCAAAACTCCAGTAAGGACTGTTGAGAAGGATTTTGAAATACACAAGGAACATGAAGTAACACCACTCAGCAAAGCGCTGGAAAGTGCCAAGGTAACAGGTCTCCTTCCATCTTTGTCTGGATATGTATGTGTGTTTCAGGGAGGCAGGCACGGGATACATCCTAAATGTCTCTACAAGGATGGAATGGGGGAATGAAGAGATGGCTTAACAGTTAAGAGCACTGGCTCACCTTGTAGAAGACTTGGGTTCAATTCCCAGCACCCACATGGTAGCTCACATCCACCTATAACTGTAGGCACTGGGAATCTGATGCCCCCTTCTGGCCCCTGTGGTCACCAGATATAGACACACATGGTGTGCAGGCAGACATCCACACACATTCTTTAAAATTTAAACAAGTTAGAACAAACATAGTATTAATGCCCCACTTGTTCTGTTCCACAGGATGAAATTCACAAAAACATGTGTAAATTGGAACAGCAGATTATTGAAATGGAAAATTTTGCTAGCCACCTGGAGGAGGTGTTCATTACGGTGGAGGTAAGAACCTGCTTGGTGATTTCATCACATATGTAGCTTCTATCTGTGGCCACATCAAGCAGGTGGTCCTAGTGAGCTATGGAAGCTATTTACTAGAATGTGAAGTATCACCTGCCCCATCCTCTTAGTTATCAACAGACCCTCCACCACCCCTGGGCAGCCACAGAGGTAATGGTTGACTAACTGCATCACCTTTTATGTCTTCTATGTCCACTAGGTAAGGGAGGCTGGAGTGTGTGTATCTTCAGGCTTTCTACATTCGAATGTTTCCAAGCAAGTGGCATATACACGTTTATTGCATAGATAAATAAAGCAGAAATTTTCCAATCAAAGTGCCAATTGCATGAGATTTAGATTCTCTTTTTTAAAATTCTAACAATGATGACTCCATGGTAGCACCATCCAGATGGTGAAGTTTCCTCAATCCTTAGAGTTGGTGTGGGTGGTTAGAGTATGCATGTGTTTATGCACATGGGTGTATACAGGTGTACAGGGTCAGAGGTCAAGTTTGGGTGTCTTCCTCAGCCACCTTTTACCTTATTTTTTTTGACACTGGTTCTATCACTGAAATTGGAGCTCTCTACTTTGACTAGCCTGGCTGGCCAGCAAGACACAGAGAATCCCCCTGTCTCTGCTGCCCTTGGTGTTGAGATTACATACGATCAGGGCTGCACCTGGCTTTTTACACAGGTGCTGGAGATCCCCACCCCCTGTTCTTGGTGTGCTTTCTGTTTGGTTGGTTGTTTTTGTCTTCTTTTCCTTCCTTGCTCACAGTCTCACTCTGAGATTCCCTTGGGTACCATCTGATGCCCTGCTGTATAACCAGACATTGTAGGCGTTATGGTGTTGCCTGGCTCTTTGGAGTTTTTCATTTGGGTCTTTGGGTGTACCATCATGTCATTGTATTTAATCAGATGTGAACTGCCAAAGCTTCCTCCCCTTTAAAACTGTTTATTGTGAATATTCATTGTACCTATTATGTTACAGCAGGGCATTTTCACACACATGTATAGTATGTACTGAGCGAATTCCCCCAGCTCCACTTCCCTATTCTATCTTCCCTGTCTCTCTCCTGAATATTCTCTGTTCCCTAGATGCTTTCATGCCATGTGTACATATGAATCTATGTAAGATTCAGGAGCCACAAATGAGAAAGAATGTGTATTTGTCTCCTGTGGAGATATTTTCAAATATAATAAAACAGAGATATCAGAGGAGAGATCCACCTCCTCCAGTCTGTTTTTTTTGTTTGTTTGTTTTTGTTGTTTGTTTGTTTTTTCCAAACAGAGTTTTCTGTGTAACAGCCCTGGCTGTCCTGGAACTTGCTTTGAAGACCAGGCTGGCTTTGAACTCACAGAGATTCTCTTGCCTCTGCTTCTCAAGTGCTGGGACTAACAGTGTGGACCATGGCTTCTTCTGCCTTCTCTGTCTTTCTATGTCTGCCTTAAATACTTTTCCTGCTCAGTTAAGGTGTGGCACCACCACTGTCAGCCTGGGAGCCTGGAACTCCTTCTGTGAACTAAGATGACCTCAAACTCAGATTGGATTAAGGGCGTAGGTCACCACTCCCAGGATATTCCCTGTGCTGGGATTAAAGGTGATCCTCCTAGACTGACTGTGGGTAGATCCCTCTGACATCTCCGGCTGTTTTTATTATATTTGAAACTAGCCCCACAGTCTCTTGAGACAAGCTTAATTCATTTAATTGTATTGTCTCCACTAGCATTTTTCCTGAAAATAATTCCATTGTAAATATATACATTTTTTTTACCCACCCTCTGTTGATGGACATCTTAATACCATAACTTAGCTTTTCTGAATAGTCTTAATAAACATAGATGTGCAGGGGTCTGTGGCTTGGACCAAACGGGTGATGAGGGACCTCCATGTTGATTTCCATGGTGTCTGGACTAGTTTACATGCCAACAGTGGTGTGCGGGGATTCCCTTCTGTCACACACTCACTGGCATTCATTATCAGATTTCAGTTTTTCATGCAGCAACACCCCACTCCTGCTGGTTATCATTCTTCAGACACAGACACACTTCTAGTCATGCATGGATTATACAAATAAGTATCTGCCATGTCTACTTAACTTAGTCATTTCACAGGCTTTGAAAGACTGGTAAGAACTCAGGACTCTGAGATTAGTGGCTGTGTTTTGGGCCAAGAGTGTCCAGATTTTTGATCTTTTATTCAAAAGCGAAATGAAAACCCACATAAATTGCCAAGGAGCAAGAAAACTGTACTTAGAGCAAAATGATAGAACAGATTAAAAATACACTGTAAAGAATGACATCATGGCTGGGCGTGGTGCCACAGGCCTTTGATCACAGCACTTGGGAGGCAGAGGCAGGTGAGCCTCTGAGTTCAAGGCCAGTGCGGTTTACATAGTGAGTTCCAAGAGAGCCAGGGCTACACAGAGAAACCTTGTCTCAAAAAAAAAAAAAAAATGCTTGACATCAAGACACATAAATAGAAGTGCTCACTCATTATTGTTTGAGGGGCTCCCTTTATAGGGTTCAAGAAGAGGACTCTTGGTGATTAGGGGTGTAATTTGAGCAATTCGCTATTTTGACTGACAGGCTTAGATTATATGAACCCTTACTGCCCATATCCCTTCCCATGATGCATCTGATTTTAATCATTGTGCATGCATAGTTATGCATAGGATGGTAAATACAACCTCCTCTCTCCTCTCTGAAAGTTCACTTTGAGGACACAGTTTGCTTGCACCCAATGGAGAGATGGCTTAGAGGGTTAGATTCCCAGATGGCTCACAGTGGCCTGTAATTTCCAAATGCCCCTTTCTGGCCTCTGTGAGCACTGAACACACACGCATGTCAAACACCAGACTTTTCCCTTTTAAGTTCCTTATGCTCTATCTGTCACCCTGTCTTCTGTCACACTCACATCCAAGTATCTTGGTCCCCACCTCCTGTTATCTCTACTTGAGACTCATCTATTGCTTTACGCTCTAACTGTTCTGTGAAAGCCTAATGCACACAGTGGGCACTTAGTAACCACTCTCTGAGTGACTTCTAGAAGTCATGGTTGAGACTCTTTTTTGGAAATGTCCTTGTCATTGGGTGAAGGTAGCAACAGTTAAAACCCATAGAGCTCTCATGTGCTTCCAGTGGTGAGAAATGGATACCAGAAATCCATCTGCTCTACTCAACCCTTCACAGCCTCTATGCTCCCAGTTATAATACTTTAGGAATCAGCCAGCTGTGGTGGTGCACACCTGTAATCCCAGCACTTGGAAAGCTGAGGTAAAAGGATTGCTGTGGATTCTAGGCCTGCCTGGTCTGCAGAGGGGGTACCAAGCCATGTAGGGTCACCTAATAAGATGCTATGCTATGCCAAGAAAACCAGCAAATACATAAATACCACACATACCAGATTCAATATCTACATTCTTCTTCCTGCATTTCCTCATTTGTCAGACAGCACCATTTGCCACAACCCTACCTTCTCTGCTTTCATATCTCTCCTCACTGGCAAGTTGATGTACTCCGGGTGTTTATATGATCCACAAATCAGTGCCGACAGATATCGTGACATGGGAGAGCACAGGAGGTAATGGCAGGTGGATATCTCTCAGGGCAATCATTTCTGCCTTGAAAGCAAAGCTTTCATTAACAATCTGACTAACCACTGATGAGCTCCACGGTTGGTTGCTATGGTAATAGGAGGGGGCTGAAACAGAGGATTGTAGCATATTGTCAGGAAAATAGCAGCACTTTCTAGTGAGGCAGTTCAGGTCTGGGGAGCACACATCTCCCGTCGTGAAGTTCAAGGACCCGAGTTTGACCCCCAATAACCCACATAGAAAAGCTGGGTGTGGTGACACATGCTTGTAATCCCAGTGCTGGAAGGCAGAAAGAGGGGATCTCTGGGGGCTTGCTGGCTAGCCAGCCTAACCTAATTGGCACACTCCCTGCCAGTGAGAATCTCTGTGGATGACACCTGAGCTTGACCTCTGGCTTCTACATTCACAAACGTGTATGCACACATACATGTTCATGTGCATTAATTAATTAAATAATTGATGATCATTCCCGTGGATTTAAAAAAGGAGTCTCCTCTGTTTTCACCCCTTCCAGCATCCACTTAAGCATCCTGCTAAGGGATGAGATAAAGTGAAATGATAAAAACAATTCTTGGTAATAGAGTTCCATGTCTCCTATGACTCCAGCCCACATATCATGTGCAATAAAATGATGGCTAAGGTCAACTGTCTTGCAGGAAAATTTTGGAAGACAAGAACAGAACTTTGAGTCACATTACAATGAGATCTTGGAAACCCTTGCTCAAAAGTACGAAGAAAAAATTCAAGCTCTAGGAGAGAAAAAGAAAGAGAAGCTGGAAGCTTTATATGGACAACTGGTCAACTGTGGAGAAAACCTTGATGCCTGTAGAGAGCTGATGGAAACCATAGAGGAGATGTGTCATGAAGAGAAGGTTGAGTTCTTAAAGGTCCGTGGTGAAACAGAAAGGAATCCCAGGTGCAGCCTAGAGCAGGCTAGCCTGCCCCCTCTCCTCCCAGAGGTCTGAGTTGACTGTGATGGTCAGCATCTATGGGATTTCCCTCCATCTCTCCACACCACTTCATTAGAGGCTGAGGAGGCAGGGACACCTGGCCCTTTCTTTCCGCCACTCCCCAGGTAACTCCAAGCTCTGTTCCATTGTCCCTTGATCATTGGCTGTCCCTTGACCATGAAGGTGAGCAAAGACAATGTCCTGAGAGTCTCTTGGCTGCCTCTGATGGCTTCTCCTGGTCTCTGGAGAAAGGTGGTTCATGTTAATAAGGTACCTTCAATTGCCCTGTGCCAAGTGGAGGCAGTTATAAATCTTTGCAACTTCATACATATGTCTCAAATATCTGTTTCTTAATTATGTTCAAATCATATTAGGTTTGGCCCAAGCCCCATATAGAAGAATTATGGAAATTTCAATCTCATTTAGAGGTCTTACAAGGTTCCATGAGACTGTGGGTCAGATGTGGTTTCACAAAGAGGTCTTCAGAATCTTTTCAGATGCCAAGTATGGCCTCCTCACTGTCCAAGCTCATAGCTACTCCTCGAAGCCCAATCATACCTTCTTCTCACTATGATCGCGCTAAGAGACCCATGATAAAGGTGGAGAGCAATCTGGCCAGTGTCACGAGGGGAAACAAAGCTCAGCCTTCTGAGCCAGTGTCCCATGATGCCTCTGTATCTCAAACACAGAAAGTAAAAAACCTGTGTATTACTTAGGATGATGAAAACTTGTAGACAGTGTCCTACAACTAAGGAACCACTATATAAACAATGGCGTTTCTAGGCAACAATCCCTTGCGGTCTTTGTAGTAAGCGGTCCAAAGGACCCCGTGTGACTCGGGAGGTTCAGGAGGGAGGAGGGAAATACACAAGTATGATGTTTTAGTTAGGGTGAGCCCGTCCCTTTTCATAATTTCCAACTTTAAAAAATTTAATTATTATATTGTTGAGAAAAATTATTTCCTAAATTGGTTTAATATTTTCTCTTCCTTTTCAGGATGCAGTGGCAATGACCGACAGGTAATAGCTTTGTCCTGATCCAGTTTCTGTTTCCATTCCTTTGCCTTCTAGGCTCAGTTCCACTGGGTTATCTGCTTCCCTTTGCAGCTCTGGTGACCCCAAAAATAAGATAGTACCAACTTTGGGGTGGCAGTGTGGGGTCAGAAGGGCCCTTTGGTGTTGAATCTTAGGCCCCGCCCAGCAAGCCTGTGCTCAGATCCCCTTCACACATAGCTTTGTTCCATTGGGAGAAACTGAGGACTGGAACACATCCCAAGTTCCTCAGCCCTTGGTCATGTTGTGGCAGAAAGCATACGCAATTTAAATTTGGCACAGCAGAGCATAATCTCTACTACCACAGTGACCTTGGACAGATCCAAGTCCAATGCCACACCTTCCCTATTTACAAACAGAGGTGCTTCTGTGATACTCTTGTAAGACAGTGTCTTGTAGAGCAACACAGGACCTTAATAATGGAAGGGCCTAAATACATATTCTTTGGCAAAAAAAAAAAAAAAAAGGACCTGGATTTCAAATTCCACCTTTCCATTTAGAAGCCTCAAGACTGCCAGGGAGCAGATGCCAGATCATCTAAAATCTTTGGAGCAGCCACATGAGGGCACCTGACCATGTAGAGTACAAGTCTTCAGAGTAGAAACCCCAAGTGCATGAGGGGATAGGGGGTGATGGGGGAATGGAGAAAATGTGGGTCTGCATCCTGCTGATGGATGGACCTCCACCCATTCTTAGGCCTAACTCTTCTTCCCATCGCCCCCCCTGGGAGGGATTAGACCAATATTTCTCAACCTGTGGTTTGCAACCCCTTTGGTGGTAGTGATGGAGGGGTGGTGTATCAAATGACCCTTTCCTAGAAGTAACATACGGCCATTGGAAAAGACAGATTTTTTTTTTTTAACTTTACAATTCATTACAGTAGCAAAAATGCAGTCATGAAGTAGCAACCAAAATAATTTTATTGTTTGGGTCATCACAACATGAGGACCTATATTATAGGGTCAAAGTATTAGGAAGGTAGAGAACTACTGAATTAGATACTGATGAATAGATTGGATTGGAAGTGTTCCCTAAAAGGCTCATGGGTTGAAGGCTTTGCTCTCAAACAACTATGTTCAGAAGTGGGGTTCTGGGAAAATGATTAAATCAGTAGAGTTCTGATTTCATGAATGAGGATCCTTTGATGGGTTGGTAATTCTATGGTACAATTGGGAGGTGTTGGAAATGAGGAGCTGGGGCCCAGTTGAAGGAAGTGGTCACTGGAGGTTTGCCCTTGAAGGGTATGTCTAGTCCCTGACCCCTTCTTCTTGCCTCTCTCTGCTTCCTGGCTGCCCATGATAAGCGTCTTTCCTTTATTTTGCGCCTCCCCCCCAATACACACCATGCTTCCACTACAGGCCTAAGAACAATGGAGCCAGCTGACCATGGGCTAAAGTCCATGTCCCCTCCCCTTTAGTTTCTTATCTCAGAGATTTGTCAAAGCCACAACATTCTAATGAGGTAACCTCCAGGCCCATCACCAAATCAGAATCCAAAGTGTGTGAAGAAATGCAAGTTTGAGAGGTCCTTCCTCTCCTCCAGTGACCCAGCACTATAGACATACCTGAGAAGACAGCCCTCTCTCCATCTCTGCGTTACTTTGTGCTGTTTTTTAAGCATGCATGAGTGCTTTGTCTGCATGAATATCTGTGGACCATGTATGTACCTGATGTCCACAGAGGCCAGAAGAGGGTGTCACATACCTTGGAAATGGGGTTACAGAGGGCTGAGCTGCCATGTGAGTGTTGGCAATTGAACTCAGATCCCCTGAAAGAGCAGCTAGTGCTCTTAATTGCTGATCCAACTCCCCAGACCCTGGTCATGTATTTTTATACTCACAGACTGGGGAAATTCCTGAAAACCAAAACAGATGTGGAGCTCTCTGCACAGCCTGAGTTTGAAGACCAGACCTTGGATTTCTCTGATGTGGAGCAGCTGATGGACTCCATTAATACCGTTCCAGGTGTGCATTTTAACAGGTGCTCAGTTGAGAGACACAGAGAGAGAGAGTGTGTGTATTTTAGAGATTCTTCAGTGTTTTGAATATCAGTTATAAATAGCTCTTGTCTGTCCCTGGGCACCAGGCATACAATGGTGCGCAAACGTGTGCAGATAAAATACCCATACATACAAAATCGTACAATTTTTAAAAAAAAGTAGCTACTCCCATCTCGAACTGGCACATATGGCTCCTCAATATTTTCTCTCCTGCTGTTTAGCTCCCTCTGCCCCAGTGATCAATCCACAGGTCCCCAACTCGGCCACAGGTTCCTCAGTCCGTGTGTGCTGGAGCTTATACTCTGATGACACCGTGGAGAGCTATCAGCTGTTCTACAGGCCAGTGCAGGACAGCTCACCTGGCAAGGACCAAGCAGGTAAAGTCTAGAGCCCGAATGAGCTGCTGCTGACCAGAATGCTTCAGGGAATGGCCCCTTGCTCCCTGGTGGGCAGCTCTGGGCCGATCCTCACCCCCAGGAAAATGGCTTGAGTGGTACTAGGGCTGAGGCCACCCATCAATTATCCATCAGCCTGTCTCCTGTGAGCAGTGTGTCTGTATTAGCCATTGGTTAGTACTTTTCTTGGTGCTCTGAACGAAAGCCATCAAGAAACAACTTTAGGAAGGAGGGTTTATTTTGGCTCATAGTTCAAGGGCGCAGTCCAGCACTGCGGGGAGGGTCTGCCAGCAGGTGCATGAGGCCGCTGGTCACGTTGTATCTACAGTCAAGAGAGAGTGATGGATGCTGTTCTACTCACTTGCTCCTTTCATTCATTCTGGGACCTCTACCCACAGAATGGTGGTGCCCACATTCAGCTATACCTCTTTGGAAATGTCTTCGTAGACACCCAGAGATCTGTCTCATTGGTGACTCAAAATCCCATCAAATTGAAAATTAAGATTAATCATCATAGTTCACTTGCTGTTACCATAACAAATATGAGATAAATCAACTTTTTACAGAGGAAAAGTAGCCCATGGTTTTCGTTTTTAATGACACAGTCCACCATGACAGAATGTGGCAGAGGAGCTGCTTACCTGATAGTATCCATGGGGCCAAGAGAAACAGGGAGGGGCTGGGGGTACCAATACCCTTTTCAAGTTTATGTTCTCAGCAACCTAGCCTCCTCCCATAAGGTCCCACCTCCTAAAGGTTTTTCCAGCTCGTGGGGTATTGGGTTAGGAACAGCCTTCCACACATAGCTGTTGGGGTACATCTTTAATCCATAACAAAATCAGACTGGAGGAAAACTACCCCCCAACCCCACAAACCTGAAGTGATGAGGATCTGGTCCTGCTGGTAGGTCTGTCCAGTATGAGTCGGGACAGAGGGAGATTGCCAGGCTTGGCGATCTCCATTTAACAGATGAGGTTGGTGGAGGCTCAGAGAGAAGCAAGCTGTCAGTGGATCACAGTGAGTTGTGGAAGAACCTGGAAGAGAAGCAGGTTTGTGGACTCCTGCCCGGAGCACTGCACACGGTTCCAGGATATGCAAGTGAAGGGAGGTAAAGACAGCATTTCTGCCCAGGGGCCAGGAAGAAGGAGATTTTTTTAAAAATGTTTTTTATTATTTGAAAGTTTCCTACAATCTATAGTATGTATATACAATGTATATTGATCCTATCTGTCCACCACTACCCCCTGCAGCTCCCCGAGTGCCCCATGTCATCTCTCTCCTAATCATGTCTTCTTATTTCTGGCTTTTGTTACTAACAACCCCAAAGCCAATTAGTGCTGCCCATATGCACATGGGCACATGGCCATCTAGTGGGGCATGAGCAACCTACCTCTGGAGCACTCAGCTTCCTGCTCCAGCCATTATACCTAGCTCCTCCTGTGCTCCCTATCATCACCAACTCTTATCTGTCTGAAACCATAAGCCCAATAGCCCTTTCTTTCACGAGTCACTTGGTCTCATTGTTTTTATCATAGCTAACGCAATAGCCTGTTCCTAAAGCTTAGATGTTCATTAGTAACCTCTCACTTATGAGAGCAGATTCATCCATACATGCAGGTACTCAGTTTTGTTTTGTTCTTAAATTATTATTAGTTTAACAAGTAACAGATTTCTTTAACTTTTTTAAAAGTACTTTTTTATTGGTTAGATTACTGAAAGTCTAAATAATCCAGAGTGACCCTGAACTCACAGCTATTCTCCTGTCTCAGCCTCCCTGGTATCATGATTACAAATGTGCACCATCATGTATTAGTCTAGTACCAGTCAGCTTTTTTTCTCTGTAACAAATACTCCTGCTTCCAAATTGAGTGGCTTGAAAATAACATGCATTTATTGTTTTATAATTTTATGGGTTGCTTAGACAGCTCAGGTCTGAGACCCCTTAAATGTGATCAAATGGTCCAAGGTGACCTTACTCATTATGATAGTTTATCTCCCTTGTCAACTAAAAGGATTTAAAATCACCATGGAAACACACCTCCAGGTGCATCTGTGGAGGTTTCTCCAGAAAGGTTTAACCAAGCAGGCAAATCCACCTGATGTCTCAGACTGATTCAGAGAAAGCCCACTGAGCATTAGTGCTTAGTCTGCTTCCTGATTTTGGATACAATGTGAACCACTGCCACCTCGCCTCCCCTGCCATGAGGGCAGGGGACTTTACTTCAAGTGAAAGTGACTAATGTCTTCCCCTGTGGCCTTAGCTGGGATAGCTGGTTTGGAGTGTGTGTGTGTGTGGGGGGGTATCAACTCTCCAGAGGGTGTCCTCAGACTCAGTCATAGGTAACAAAAGCATCACTGTCTTTCAAGCCTCCTCTTGCATAGTCCTCCATCTCTGAACTACTGGCTAAACTGTCAACAACTTAAGCCCCACTTCAGAGTCTGGCAGGGAAGCCAGAGCCTCTTCTTAGCACAGATGGCTGGGTCATGCCTGGGGAGGAAAGAGTCTGCAGCCAGTCTTTTACAGTAGGGTACGGCAAAGCCATGTGGCCTTTTAAGGTCTGAACTCTGACTTTCTTTCTCCTCCAGAGCTGACCAGGATGGTCAAAGAAACATATTGCTCAGTGACAAATCTTGAGCCAAATACCCAATACGAATTTTGGGTGACAGCTCAGAACAGGACTGGTTCCAGCCCCTCCAGTGAGCACGCAGTATACATGACAGGTACTGAGCTGTTCATTCTCAAGGGGACACAGGAGCTGCAGGTTTCTAGATGTGACTGAGTTTTCCATTTCATTTGAAAGGATAAAAAATGCTGTGTGATTATTTCCTTTTCTTTGTATTTTGTTTAATGCATAAGATCTGCATGCTTGGTGCTGTAGAGACATTTTTTTTTTCAAGGCTAGCCTGTTTCCCACAGTCATAGTGGTTGGGACTGGTATTAAGTTACTTCTCTGTATTAAAGCATCATGCCCCAGGCAATGTAAAGAAGGAAGGGTTTATTTGGGGCTATGTTTCCAGATGGATAAAAGTCATGGCAAAGTCATAGCAGCAGGTATAGTGCCAGGGCAGGAAGCCGAGGGCTTGTATCTTGAACTGTGAGTGCTAATGGAGTGAACTGGAAATGATGTGAGTCTACATTCTCAAAGTTCACCTACAGTGAGTGACACACTTCCTCCAACAAGGCTATACCTCCTAAAACATTCTAAACAGGGTTTCCAACTAGAGAATTAAACATTCAAGTGCCCTAGACTATGTGGGACATTTATTGCTCAAATGCTGCAGGTTTAGCGAGCATCCTCAACTCTGGGGGTATCTGAAAGGATTCCCAAAAGCTTGCATTGCTGTGGTGTTTGTCCATGGCTCTAAGGAAAATGTCTGGGACTGACCCTAATGGTTGTCCCTGTCTTCTTTCTCCTTCCCTTAGCCCCCTCTCCCCCGACTATAAAAAGTGAGGCAGTCAGAAGCTGTGAAGAGGCTGCGTTGATATGCTGGGAATCTGGGAACCTGAATCCTGTGGACTCCTACACAGTGGAGCTGATCCAGGCAGAAACACCGGAAGCCTGGGGAGTAACTGAGTGAGTCCGGAGGGCCTTCACTGCTTACTAAAAGCATATGTATACTGTGTGGGGACAGGGTCGGAATCTGTGACACATAGCAATCTTTTTTTGGGGGGAGGGGCTTTTTTGAGACAGAGTTTCTCTGTGTAGCTTTGGAGCCTGTAACCAGGTTAGCCTCAAATTCACAGAGATCCACCTGCCTCTGCCTTCCAGAGTGCTGAGATTAAAGGCGTGGGCCACCATACACATAAGACACATGGCAATTTTAATTAGGATACTTAAGGTTACCAAGAAGCTTTATTTTTTTAAATTAAATTAAAGGACAGGAGGGTCATTGTTTTGGTTTGGTTTTTTTGTGTTTCCAGACAGATTTCTCTGTGTAGTCCTGGCTGTCCTGGAACTCAGTTTGTAGCCTAGGCTTGCCTTGAACTCACAGAGATCCATCTGGCTCTGCTACCCAAGTGCTGGAATTAAAGGAGTACACCACAACTGCCTGGCTCTGGGCTGGTAATTAAGGGCACAGTGATTAAAGGTGCTTGCTGTGCAAGTGTGAGGGTCTGAGCTAGGATCCCCAAAACCTGTGTAAAAAGCTGGGTGTGGCTACTCACCTATAACCCCAGTGCTGTAGTGAGTGGAGACAGGAGGTCCACTGGGGCTTACTGGCTATTAGCCTAGTTCCAGAATCAATGAGAGACCCTATCTCAAAGGAATAAGGCCGAAGGTGACAGAGAAGAACACCTGATGTCCCTTTTGCCCTATGTGTATACACATGGGTAATACACCTACACACATCTATGTGTGTGCAGACTGCACACATATGCACACTCAAGCACAGGTGTGCATATGCACACATACACACAGAGTCTGATTAAGATTTATCTTTATCTTTAAGCCGACCATAGTGGCATACGCCCGTAATCTAAGAACTTGAGAGACTAAGGCAGAAGCGGTGCCAAGAAATGGCCTGGGCCATACAGTGAGACCACGTCTCAAGAAACAACAATAAAAACAAAGCAACTGGGCAGCGGTGGCACTTGCTTTTATTCCTAGCACTTGGGAGGCAAAGGCAGGTAGATTTCTGAGTTCGAGACCAGCCTGGTCTACAGAGTAAGTTCCAGGGCAGTCAGTGATATACTATCTCAAAAGCAAACAATTTGGGCATGGTGTTACAATGTATAATTGGAAGGTAGAGGGAGGAGAATCGGGAGCTTAAGATCATGGCAAATTCAAGCCCAGCATGGGTTTGAGATCCTGCCCACCCCTCAAAGGCTTTCTTTCCGTTCATATACTAAGTCTCAAGCTCTGAGGACCTTAGAGAACTAGAAAGACACATTCCTTGCCTGAGCGAGCTCATAGTCCTGGAAGGACAAGTCCAAGCAAACCAATAAACTATGTGTAAACTACACGGTGCAGAGAAAGGGAGAAATGCAATGGAGAGAATGCTAGTGGGTGGTGATTACTTCCAATACATGTTTAAACTGAGTCCAGGATGGGAGGACCGAGTCTGAGAAGGGCAAGAGTGAGCCAGATGTTTCTGGGAGAGGAGAAGGGCACCTTGAGGACAGGAGTGGGCTGGATACACTGCAGGAGCTGGGGCTGATGTGACTAAATTAGGGTACCAGGACAAAGAGCACAAGAATGACAAAGGAGACCAATGTACGATGTACAGGGGATGCAGAAGGCTGTCTGTAAAGAGACCTTCCCAAGACTGTGAAGACAGGACATGGTGGCCACCAGGATCTATGGATCCCAAGGACCTTTGGCAAGGCACCACAGAGGAAGTATGACTGCCAAGCATTTCTAAAGCATTCAGATCAAGGAATCATCCAGCTTGGCAGTCCATCCCCCCGCATGGATTCAGGGGAGCTCTGCAGGGGAGTGCAGGGGTACACTGGGCTGCATGAAGAGAATGAGAAGGCCTTTGAGGCCAGCTGTTAGGGAGGCAACTATTATTATTATTATTTTACATTCCAACCTCAGCCTTCCCTCCCTTCTTCCTCCCATCACCCTTCTCCTCTCCAGCCCCTCCTAATCCACCCCTCCTCCATAATCACTCAGAAAGGGAGGCAGATTCTAGTGCCGGTCTTGTATGGCAGCCTGTGTAAGAAAGTATGAACTTACTGTGGACTATAGATAGGGCAGAATGCAGAATGTTCTTCCCATGGGGGACCCTAGAGAATTGTATAGACTATGATGAGCTGATTCACTTGAAAGCAAGGATATAAATATGCCCATGTTATTTCTGTGGGAAAGGCAAAGGCTTGGGAGGAATGTTCTTGGCTCTTCTCACATGACCAAAGATGATAAGACACACCATCAGGTGTATTGTCTCACTGAGCCTGTACTTACTGAAGCTAACTGCAAACATCACCTCATGTTTTGCTTGCTTTAAAATAAAATAAGAAATGCTTTGTTTGCATTACTCTGGAGCCCCTGGCTACTCCACACAGATCTTTGGCTTTTTCCCTTCAATCTGTGTAGACTTAGCATTGCTAGCAGGGCTGGTTGACAGCCGAGTATCCTATTTATCTGCTCTTGCTGGGATCTATGTGCCTATAGCTACATCGAAGCTGACCTTTGCCTTCTACTTCTTTTTAAATTAATTCATTAATTAATTCTTTTAAATTTTATTTTCATTTTAAAAAGTCATCTCCATAAATGTATCCCCCTGTTCTCCCTCCCCTCCCCCCTCTCAATCCCTCCCAGACAGCCCTCAGCCTCGCCCCTCCCCATCCACCCATCCCTTCCCCCAAAAGGGGGAGCAGTCCCAAGGTGGGTCAGCCCAGATGGCACATCCACTCGGGCATATACAATTCACTTATCCCAAAGTCAATGCTGGGCTGGGTGTTCCTCTATAGAGAATGGGTTTCAAGGTTCCCGCCCATGAACAAGAACATTGTCTTCTATTTCTCAAGATAGTCAGAAGTCAGAGGAGAGGTCCAGTGGTTCTTATCACCACAGTGATTCAGGTTCCCTTCATCATGATAGAGCCCTCAGAGGACAACAGGTCAGCACCTTGGTTAATCTGAGGTGGTGGTTCTCATTCTCCCAGATCAAACTGAATCACATGCCCTCACTGAAGGAGTAGACTATAGTTTCTTCACAGGCTGTGGCACCTCCTTCCTCCATCCATCCTAACATCCCTTCCTTCTCCAGATCCTACTTAATTTCTTCATCCACAGGACCTTCGTGCATGTGTCTTCTGTGTGGGAGACTATTCCCTTTCTAAAAGTCACTCTTCAGAATTCAGCCTGAGAGTCACCACTATCCTTCCATACTGTGTAGCACACTGTATGCTTGTCATAAAACCACTGTGGTCTCTTGAGAAATGCCTCTCTTCCCATACAGGAGTAGGGATTATGTTCAATTTCCTCCAGACATATATAGCACCTAGGATGAAAGATGCTTTGTTACTACCTACCAAATGAACAAACAGAAGTGCTGCTCTGGCCCAGATGACATCATGTCCCTGGATGGGTAAAGTGTTATCTGTACATAAGCGCCATGCTGAAGACTTCGGTGTCCACTGAACTGAGTTTGACAGCCAAAGAAACCAGATGGCGTTGTTATGAGCTTGTATTCCCATAGTCTAGCTGAAATGAATTGGCTTACCCTCTCTCTGTGCAGCTTTTTAAAACAAGGTTGTCTATTCATAGACATACACTGGAAGGATTCTATGGGTCCAGGACTATTCTACAGTTAGTATACTTAGTCCCACCCTCATGGAGGTCATGGACAGAACAGACAGAAACAGGCACAGTATGCATACTCCACAACACTTCAGTAGACCCTTTGAACACAGTGCCAGGAGCTTGGGAAATCTGGCTAAGGAGCTTGGAAGGGAGCCGGCCAGACACAGACTGGCAAGAGAGCTGTGAACTGGGACAGGCTTGCTCTGGGGGCTGATGTCCCTGGCTGTGCTCCCGTGGGCCAGAGCACAGTAGGTGTGAGAGGGATGGCGGGTGCTTGGGCTCATGCTCACTGTCACTCTGCTTCTGTGCATAGGTCTGTTGTGGGCATCCCAACCTGCGAGTCCCTGATACAGCTGCAGCCTGGACACAGCTACACAATCTACATCCGGGCCCTCAATGTTGGGGGCTCCAGTGCCAGGAGTGAGCCTGCGACAGTGCACACCACAGGTCTGTGCCCAGCCTGACACTCTTGGGATGCAAAATTAACCACTTTGTTGCAGACTCTGTAGCTCACTCAGGCTGATCTGGAATGCAATATGTAGTCAAGGCAACCTGGAACTCAAGGTGATCCTCCTGCCTCAGCGTCTCCAGGGCTGGGCATTATAGGTATGAACCACCATACCTGGTTTAGAAGAGAGATTTTTCATGATATTCTCAAGAACTCCAAGTAGCTATGGCCACCTCGTGCCTGTCAGACCAACCACCTCTCCAGTTAGAAGCCGCCAAGTCTCCACCATTCAGCCTCCTCCCTGCCTCCATGCACTGACCTTCCTGGGTGCTGACACCCCTTTTCATCTGCCTTAATTGTGTCAGAGAACTGGCATGTCTTATGCCCAAGTCCTGAGTGAGTAGAGACCTCATTGGAAACAGCTATACCCCCATCACCCCCTCCCCAAGCAATGCTACAGCTTTGCAACATGAGCTTGGCCTCCAGAAGCCTCACAGAGCAATCTAGTTCAAGCCAGCTGGATGGGTGGCCTCCAGGTGAGCAGCAGAAACAGAGAGAGCCTAGGGTGTTTGGGGACAAACGTCCTTTGACTGAGATCTTTCATTGAAACACACTGTGCCTCTTTGTGCCCGTTTCCATTGGCAGGGGAGGTCTGTGAGTAACCACATTCATATTCCTGCCACACAGATGGGAAAAGCAAGCTGGGTGTTTTGAAATAACAGATGCTTGCTCCAAACAATGACACAGAGGGCAAAGGTACAGCCTTGACTCACATCCAGCATACAAGAGGCTGAGGTAGAAGGTCTACTATGAGTTCAAAGTCAGTTTGTGCGACAGAATGGTTTCAGATGAGCCTGGGCTGCAGTATAAGACCCCGTCCAAAAAAAAAAAAAAATAACAAAAAACAAATTCCCCCAATTTTGTTTTCTTTGGCAAGGTTAGAAATTCTTACTCAGGTACAATCACTCACAGCATGCAAATTAAAAACCTGGTCTCTGGAATCACAGAGGCGAGAAGTTCAATCTGAGTGCCATCACTTGCCAGCCTATTTCTTAACCACCTGTACTTCAGTTTCCTCATCTATGAAATGAAGAAGTAACACCCGTGTCTAGGTATAGTCCTAAGGACATGGCACTAAGCATTCAAGTCCTGCCCTTTAACACTGGCCATCCCAGGTTGCTCATGACTACTAAGGGCAGGCGTCTGTCCATCCCTTTGGAACGTGTGCTTAGGTAGCACCACCAGGCCATGTTGGGAAAGTCCTGCAATGCTGGGGCTTCTGGATGTTCTCTCTCCCCACAGGAAGCTACTTCCAGCTGAACAAGGCCACCTGCCATCCCTGGCTGACCATTTCTGAAGATGGGTTTACAGTGGTTCGAAGTGAGAAGAAGACTTCCAGAAGGGAGCTGCCACCCAGCGAGACTCAGTTTACCAGGTATCTGACTGGCCTCCTGATGGAGCATGCGGGAACTTAAACCTAATGCCATAGTTATCCGGAGTAAGATATCACAAAAGGATGCAGCTGTCAAGGAGGGACCCAGGAAAGAAGCAGACTGTAGTATGAGGTTTCTGGCCCGAACTTTCGGGCCTAACCTCAAGGTTTGGGACCCACAGACCCGCAGTCCTGCAGTCCCACAGAGATACACAGAGGCTTACTATAGTTTTAGGCTGATCGGCCTAAGGCCCAGGCATATAACTTGCTAGCTCTCTACCCTTCATCTAACCCATGTCTCTTATCTTGTTCAGCAATGTGGCTGGGTACCTTTCTTTAGAGCAGCATAGTTGTCCTCTGCTTCTTCCAATTTCTCTCTGGCCTTCTGCTCTGTGCTTCCTGTTCTCAAAGGTTTCTTAGTCTGGTAGCCCCGCCCACACTTCCTGCCTGCCTTTGGCCAATCAGCGCTTTTTATTAAACCAGTGGGTGGGACAATTATTTACCATGAAACAACACAATACCCCTACAGCAGACTGTGGTGGCCTCTGCAGAGGGAGGTCCTGGGCTGTGGGGACTATGAGATATGGCCAGGATGTGAGGTCACACAGCACAGGGACAGAAACCAGACTTTGAGCACTTCCCCTATTGTTGTAAAAGCTTCCCCTTAGGTTAGCAGTTCTCAACCTGTAAGTTACAATCCTTTTGGGGGTCTGACAACTTTTTCACAGGGCTCACCTTAGACCATCTGCATATCAGATACTTACATTATGATTCATAACAGTAGACAAACTACAGTTATGAAGTAGCAATAAAAATAATTTTATTAGGGTCACCACAGCATAAGGACCTGTATTAAACGGTTGCCACGGTGTTAGGAAGGTTGAGAACACTGCCCTAGGTCTTGACTTCTCCTGGCAGAAGTTCATTTGGCTGCAGAGCTGGAAGGGACCACAGCACAGTGGGTTCTTTTGTAGCTTCTTAATGAATTTTATGAATATTTATAAGGGAGGTGGCAGGTGACCCTTTTTCCTATTTAAGTTGGAACAGATCTCCTTTTTAGAGTATTTCTTCTGAGCCTCTAGAAATGTCAGAAGAAGTGAAACCATGATGTAGATGGTATATGATGTCAGTTTCTAAAGATGAAGCCCCTTCATGAGTGCATGTGTATGGCAGTTGGGGAAGCATACTCAGTCTTTAGTTTCTGGAGTAGCAGGAAGAACTAACTGAAGCTCAAAGATGCTTACCATTCTGCCCTCAGAAGGCAGGAGAGAAGCCCTGGTCCTCACCTCTGCTTACCTGCCCCATCACGCCCACGCTGCAGACCAAAGTAATGTAGTGGGCCAGTCCCAAAGCGGGTGGAGAAAACCGTCTTTGCACTTACTCAAGACCTGAGGGGAGATGTTACCTGAGGGCTGTCTGTCTGTCCAGCTTGCTTGTTCCTTCTAGAGCTTAGTGCATTTATGTTGAGCTATTCACCTGTATCATTCTTTCTCCAATGAGATATGAAAGGCTTAAAATAGGGGCTATTTAATTGGGAAAAAAACAGCAACAGAAGAGAAGGGATAGATTAATCTCAAGGCTGAATCACTATCCATGTTAAACACTAAACATGACCTCTCTGCTTCCACATGGCAAAGGTTAAAGGTCAGAGGACCTGCTGAGGAAGATGGGCTCTCCTGTTGTCAGCAGCAGCTGGAGACACAGCTCCTTGCGGCTAGCTCTAGAGTCCCAGGAGAAGCCCAGATCACAATTTCAGGATGAGGCAGTATTAGGTAAAGCTGGAGTCTACTAAGAGAAGCCTTTCCTGTAGAGCAAGCCTGGGCGGAGAGGCAGACCGAAGTTTAAGAACAGTTCTCTGTTCTCAGAGAGAGCCAGGTGCTCTCAATCGAGTTTCACTTTAGTGGGTTTTCAGCTTAGTTTGAGAAAGAATCTCCTGTGGATGTGTAATGCTTAGAACGTCTCATCTTTGCCTGTTTCCCAAGGCCTGGAAAGACAGACAGGTGGTACGCCACCATACCCAACCCTGGAAAATGTTTTTTGACCATCCTGTTTTGCCGGTTCTGCTTAGGTGGCCTAGCACTCCATCTTGAGATATGGTCTTGGCTCTTTAGGGGTCCAGCTGAGTTAGAGAGCCCCATTTTAATCTCCAATTTCATTGTATCCGTTGCCTTGTGAATGGCTGTGCTGTGTAAAAGGATGGTAAGGAAGATTTTGCCCATGCCCTCTGCTAGGACTCTCAAGCAAGTATGAGTCGGACATGCCTATGCAAGACAAGACAGAGAGATATACAATGTATCACTGGAGCCTGTCCTAAAGGGCTTATTTTATCTTACAACAACCTCAGGTGTTCTGGGGAGCCATTTGCCTTGTTTCTGAGACATGGTCTCTTACTGGGCTAGGGCTCAGCTAGGAGGCTAGACAAGCTGGTCCAGGAATCTGCCACACCACCATACAGATGTTATGTGTGTATACACACATGCGTTTCTTTCTTCCTAAGACAGGGTTTCTCTGTGTAGATCAGGATGGCCTTGAACTCACTGAGAGATCCAACTGCCTCTGCCTCCTAAGTGCTGTGATTAAAGGCATGTGGAATCATAGCCCAGCTAATTTATGTACTTTTAAACTGTATTATTTTGTGTGTACAAGTGTTTACCTGAATGTATGTCTGTGCATGTGTACCAGATACAGTCAAAAACAGGGTGTCAGATCCCTGGAACTGGAGTTACAGACCTGCGCTGCCATGAGGGTGTTGAGAAACAGTGATTAAATGCTCCCAGACTTTTCAGTTAGGTTCTGGGCCCTGAACTCACATCTTCATATTTATAAGGCAAGGGTTGTATCAAGTGAGCTACCCAGCCCCCGAATAGTAAGTCTGTTAGCCAAAAGAAGATTTAAGGGGTGCATACCTCTCTTCCTTAAACTTTAAACAGGGGCTCTGGCAGGTGAGAGGGGTGGGGACATGACGGTTTCCATTTGAGTCACTGAATTTGCAAAAGGCTGCAAAGCTTTGTCCCAGCAATAAATGGGGGCTTAAAAAGCCAAAGAAAATGTTTGATGCCAATTGGACAAATCTTCCCTGTTGAAGACTGCATCAGGTCTGGCTAGAACCAGAATCTTGACACAGATAAGACATAGATACTTTGGAGGTTCTGATGTGACCCCCCTTGCAGTGGAAACCTTTCTCTGTTGGGTAATTTGTACACCAAATGTCTCTGAGCTGTCGGTGGTGGTTCCCATTAGAGAGCTGGGGGTCAGCTTCAATGACTGGTGAGGAATGTGCCATCTTGCTTTTGGATCATTCCCTGAATTTCTTTCAAAAAGTTTTTATAACATTCTCATTATTAGTGTATGTGATATGCATGTGTGAGTGCACATATACATATGCCATGGTGAGGAGGCTGGAGGACAACTTTGTGGGGTTGGCTCTCTTCACCTTGTGTGGGATCTGGGTTGCATGCTTGCACAGCATACCTTCCCTCTGGAGTCTTGACCTCTAAAATAAAGATTATCTTTTGTCTTTATTTTGTACCCAAGTTGAGGGCTTGCCAGCCATGAACTTCAAGCATATGGTGATACATCCGTCCCTCCCATCTTATGATGAATTCATTATTAGAAATGTCTTAGCCATTTTTAAGAGGCAACAGAACCTGTTCTGCGGGCTTTCGTGTTACCTCATCCATTGCCAGGTCCTGTAATATGTGAATCGTCAGCATTAGCTGTGGTACCCTAAACGAAGCATGTTTCCACCCTTTGTACATGCCACACAAGCATTCTAACGCCCCACCGGCCTCTGCTTCTGCTTTCTGACACCAGGTGTGTCGCTGTCATTGGAAATCTAATTCCAGTCCGAGGACGCCATTACTGGGAGGTGGAAGTCGAGGAGTGTCTGGACTACACTATTGGTGTAGCCTGTGAAGATGTCCCTAAACACGAAGACCTAGGAGCAAACTGCTTCTCCTGGTGCATGAGGCATACATTTGCCTCCACAAGGTAAAGTCAATCTGCCCACCCAAAGTGAGGGCTTGAAAGATGCAAGTAAGAGGTTTGCTAATAGTAATCAAGGCACATGTTTGCTTAGAAAAGTCACAGATATTCCAAGAGTTGTTTCCACCCACTTCTGAAAAGGAAAGAAAGCTAAAACTCATGCTGTGCTCCTCAGGTACCAACAATGTCCTATACGGTTCGTTGGTTCTGTTTTTCCTCAAGTCAGGGTCTCACTATGCAGCCCTGATTAGTCTGGAACCCACTCTGTAGACCAGGCTGGCCTTGAACTCAGAGATCTGTTTGTCTCTGCCTCCTGAGTGCTGGGATTAAAGGCATGCTCCACCACACTTGGCTCACACTGCCCAACATTTTTACAGTGTGACCAAAGGCCACCTTCACAGCTCATATGGATGACCAGAGCCTTGCTTCCAACCCAGGCAGTTTGGCTCCACAAGTGCAGTTCTTAATCACTGGCTGTTTTTTTTCATTTATGCTCAGCTCCTGTATACCAAGCTTACAGTCACTGTGGAAGCTCAATTCCACCTTAAGTCTGTGCGGCTAATAGGTCCACTGAATAGAATAATTCTGCATGGAATGGTTCCATGTAGACAGAGGAAAAAGAGTCCCAGAGTCCTGGCCAATACACAAAATGTTTGGACTTAAAGCCACCGCAACTACTTTCCTTCACTTAAAAACTTGCAAAACAAAACACTATGAATGTCTGCCCAAATCCCTACCAGAGGTGGTGCACACCTTTAATCCCAGTACTTAGGAGGCAGAAGCAGGTGGGTCTCTGAATTAAAGGCCAGCCTGGTCTGCAGAGTGAGTTCCAGGTCAGCCAGGGCTACAGAGAGGAACTGTCTTGAAAAACAAAAGTGTATGTGTATGGGGTAGGGGGAGATGCGGCCTCTGACACTTTTGGGCTGGATGAAGCCTGGCCATGACTGTCTATCTATTAAAATGTTACTGGTCATGTCCAAGCATACACAAAGTAGTAGCTTTCCCTGGAGAGATTTGGATTAGACTGGACTCTGCTATCCCTCAGGACCACTTTGTTCTGCATATTCTTAATCTGAACCAAGAATAAAGCCCAGAGGCTTCTTTAGTTTAGAAAGAACAAAGTGAGAGGATAAAAGGAACAAGGGAGCTGGGGGGGGGGGGGCAGGGAGAAGAGGGTCAGCAGAGGATGAGGACAAGGCCTCCACTAGACCCGTATTTTTGGTTCATGGTCTCGAGTCCATTGGTAGAGACAAGAGACTCTTTGTTTCCAGTAGCTGCTTAATTTAAAGGAGAAGACTGGAGATGGAGACCAGCTGGCTCACTGACTGACCTTATGTGTTGATCTAGGGAGTCTGAACTTTTGTTCTAGACAAGACAGTTCTTTAGATGTCTATGTCCTATGGCTAGTTTTGATTTCTGGCACTTTCAAACATAGCAAAAAGGGTACAGCTGGTGCTTGGCACTCACCTATAACAGCAGGTGACTGAAGCCCCTGCCTGGTTGCAAGTTTAAGAACTGGATGTCATGGGGTCCTGGTTCACTTTATAGAAAAAGCCTGTTTCTCATGAAGGCCCACAGGGCTCCACATTTCAAATGTCTACTCCAGATGGGTCACACACTGGCTTCAAATGTCCTCTTCTGTACAATCCTGATGTGGTGGAAGCTCATGGTTCTGTACAAAAGCTTTTCAGGTGCAGAATTTGCACAAGAAACTCAGAAACTGTTTTAGGACAAATGTTAGAAAAGTAGTTTGGAAATGTCATGATACTTGGTAGTCACTGGTTACAGGAAAGGGACAAAATCGTAGGACTGTAAACACTCTTCAAAGAGCTCAGTCGTTTCCAAAGCTCTGTTGTATCGACATTGAATTTCCAGGCACCGGTATGAATTTCTGCATAACAGGACAACTCCAGACATAAGAATCACAGTTGCTCCAAAGAAGATTGGCATCCTGCTGGACTATGAAAACTCCAAGCTGTCATTTTTCAACGTGGACATTGCTCAGCACCTATTCACATTCAGCTGCCAGTTCCACCAATTCGTGCATCCTTGCTTTTCTCTGGAGAAATCTGGATGCCTAAAGATCCACAATGGCATTTCAATGCCAAAGCATGCCACTTTGTTTTAGGCCCTCTGATGTTGTTTCAAGTCTTTCTGTCCTGTCCCTCAGTCACCCTCACCTGGATGGCTGAACTTGGTATTCAAGTTTCCTGCAGCCAGTACAGGCTAACGTTCACAGCCGTGTCTGGTAGATGGTGCACCAGGCCCATTTCACCTGGTGTGGACTCATCCTGTGTGCTGCTCCCTGCGCCATGCCAGGGCAGCCATTATCCTGTCAGATGAGGGGTCAGACTCTGAGCTCAGAGGACTCTTGTAGGGTTAAACTACACTTGTCTGTCTGTGGATATGTAAAGGATTCTGAGTCTCCTAAGCCTATATATCTAGGGATAGGGCCAGGAAGTCATAATGGCTTCAGCAGCCCCTGCGTATTTGTGACATTTCACTACTGAGAACATACCCAAGAAGGCAAGACCCTCTCAAGACCACTGTGGTAGATTAAGAATGGCCCTCTCAGGCTCATATATTTGAATGCTTAGTTATCAGAGGTGGCACTGAGGATTAGAATGATTAGGAAGTGTGGCCTTGTTGGTAGAAATGTGTCATTAGGGGTGGGCTTTGAGGTTTCAGAAGCCCATGGCAGGCCCTGTCTGTCTGTCTGCCATGGATCAGGATGCCCCTCTCAGCTACTGCTCCAGTGCCATGAGGGCTGCCATGATTCCTGCCGTGATGATAATGGATTAAGCCCCAAAGGCTGAAAGCCAGCCCTCTTTACATTTTATGAGTTGCCTTGATCACGGTGTCTCTCACAGCAATTCAGCTGACTAAGTCAGGAGTTGGCACTAGGGAGCATGGTACTGTAGAGACAGGCCTGACCATGCTTCTTGTTGGAGGAATATGGAAGAACTGGGGACTTTGAACCAAAGAGTGGTTGGACATTTAAGTGGCTTAATGGGAGCATGGAAGGCAGTGCTGAGGATGACTTGAATTGTGGGGCCCAGACCAAGAGGTTTGAGAGGGCATGAATTAGTAAGTGGCCTAGAGATCATTCTCGGGCTGTTTTGGCAAAGACTGTGGCTGCTCTTTGCCCTTGCTCTAAAAATCTGCCTGAAGCTAACTTGAAGTTTTGGACTAAGGATTTAGTGGCAGAGATTTAAGACAGCCTGGTCCTGACCCTGTCCTGTGGCTCGCAGTGACTGCTCTTATGGAGAAATACAATGAAGAGGGGTAAGGGGAGAAAGGAAGATACAGTGTAGTTCAGGGAGAAACGGGCGCCAAGAAAGGTTTGAGAGCCAGGTCCTGTGTTCAAGGAGACAAAAAGGTCAAAAGAAAAGCCCGATGCTAAACTGAACAGAGCGGTGACCTCCACAAGAGCCCACCTAGCTAAGCTTCCAACCCGTGAGGAGTTAAAGGGAAGTTCAACAGTGGAGGAAATCAGTGGCAGCAGAAAGCTGATGCAAATGTAACTTACAGAGGAGCCATGTTCTAGCCCCACCAAGCAGCAGAACTTGGCTACTTCAGTCTTGTGATTCTGGCTGTAGAGTCAAGAAAACAAGGTGTTGTGAAGACTCCCTCCACTGAAGCCAGATGTCAGGGGTGTCCCTTGAGGGAGGCCCAGAGAGTGGGAAGCTATAAAGGCTGACACCTTGGAAACCAAAATATACCAGAGATGCCAGGGCCACCCGATACCTGCCAGAGAAAGCTGCTAATGGTGTGGAACCAGCCCGAGAGAGAGAAGTGTGCTGAGCCAACATGACTGAGAGAAGTTGGAGTTCTGAAGGATGCTTTGATATTAGACATACAGATGCAGAACTTAGCCCTGCTGGTCTTGCTCTGGTCCAGTGTTTCCTTACTGTGCTCCCCTTTCTTCCTTTGGAATGGTAATGTATATTCTGTGCCACTGTGCAATGGGAGGAAATATGTGATCTGGGCTTTTATTTTGATTTTACAGGGGGTTATAGTTCAGAGTGCCTTGAGTCTAAAGGAAACTTTGAGCTTTTAAATAGTGTTAGGATAGCAACAGAGCAGTGACAAAGACAGTCCCCAGCACCCTCCCCTACCATGTCTCCTAAGACACGTTCATAACCCCTATCTTCTCTCTTGTGACACCACTCTGAGATTACCTCTACATGCCTAAAGGCAGGACAGTGTCCGCCATGTTTACAACTTGACTTGGGGCTAAGACATCAACAGATGCACACCAATACATGCTGTGTAAGCAAGGACCTTCTTAGTCCAACTGCTGCTCTTGGTGGGAATGACGGCAAAGTTCTCAAAGCCATAGCAAAAAATCTATGGCAGAGAGGGTAAAACCTTAAGGGAGGCAGTGTGAAGGGACGACAGGTACCTGTGGCTCGGTGTAGCATTACTTACACAAGCGCTCTCTCTCTCTCTCTCTCTCTCTCTCTCTCTCTCTCTCTCTCTCTCACACACACACACACACACACACACACACCTGCTCTGCCAAGGCCTCTTACCTTACACAGGACTGGCTGAAACTGTTAATGAAATACAAAAAACACCAAATAAGAAATATGAATTATAGACATGGCCAGTTTGATTTCAGAGTTTTAGTGAGAATTCCTGGGATGTATCACACAACACAAATATAGGTAAATGGCAAAAACATGACACCTGTTAAAGATTTTAATACTTTTAAAAAAATTTAATAAGATATCTAGGTCTTCAACATTTAGAGTTTTACCTAAGCTAGGGTGACCAATTTCAAGAATAACAGTTACTCATCATAAAGAAAGGTTTAAGTGTGTTATCTTCTTCAAGAAGAAAAAATACATCTAAAAAGAAGGGGGAAACCTGCTGGGTTTTGTGATATATTCCATGTCCTTATAATCCCATGCAGAAGCTCATGAAAATTTCAACCAGGGGCAATGTTTACCTCATGATGTTCAGCTGCAACCTGCCAATAAATCTGTTAAAAAACAAAACAGAAAAACATTGAAAACAGTTGTGTGTGTGTGTGTGTGTGTGTGTGTATGAGTGAGTGTCTGTATGTTTGTTTGAGACAGGGGCTCACTACTTAGCCCTTTGGTGGGGGGTGGGGAGATGCCCTTGCTATTTGGACCTGGCTGGCCTTGAACATCTGCCACTATGCCCAGTACCAACCAGTATGACCACAAGGCCTGATGCTGGGCAGATAAACCAAACTACATTAGCATCTGCTCTTCTCCCAGCTTTCCCAGTCCCAGTGTGTAACTCCTGACTGAGTCATCACACACAGGCTGGCCTCCCACCCTGGCAAAGGGGAAGGAATCCATAAAGCCTTCACAGGACCATGGTAGGAACCAGCAAGCATTTAGTAGCCAAACTATCCAGAATGTACCATTGTTAGCAGGTAGAACGAACAAGTAGTTAGGAACACTGGATATAAAACAGTACTGACTTCTGGTAAAATTAAATAGTTTTTATTTACAGAATGTTTTGTTTTTTGTTGTTAGTGGTGGTGGTTTGATTTTGGTTGTTTAAGACGGTGTCTCACTAGGTAGCCCAAGCTGACCTTGCACGTGTGGCTGTCCCCCAGCTTCGGCTTCCCAAATACTGGGATCATAGGCAGGAGCCTCTTGTGATCTGTGAATGGCAAAACATGTTATGTCTGATTGGCTCCTGGGGCTGGAGAGATGGCTCAGCAGCACCTGAGTTCAATCCCCAGAGCCCACGTGATGGAAGGAGAGACTCTACCAGTTGCCCTTTGAACTTCTCATGTATACACGGCACATAAACCCCTCCTTCCTCTCCCTCCTATCACACACACAAATATAATGGGCTCCCTGCTGGTTCAAATGAGGGCAATCACTTGTACATATGAAGTACAATATTTCTGGAGCATGTACTTGGTTGCCAGTACAAAGTAGAACATGTTTATCAGCAGTTGGTATTCTCAACATCTTACCCTCAAATCTGGTAAATCACCACCCTGCATGACTCGCTCACCAAAAGCTGTGCACAGCACAATTTACTCTAATGTGGCATTCTGTAAATGATGTCATCTCAAAACCTGCACTGTAGGAAACATCCTCTCAACTTTCTAAGGCCTGGTCTGGACTCCAGCACCTTCCTAGCACTAGAGGGTGAGACTGTGCACTCTAGCTCTCCCCACCGTTCTCATCTATCTTTCTGTAGTAAGACAGCAGAAAGTGGGTAATGGCTGTTGGTAGATAAGTAGGTCTTGAGTTTATTTTGCAAACAAGACCTGTTCTATCTACCTTTTCTTTTAGGAGGCTAAAGGCAGAGTCAGCTTGACTTCAAGGACTCTGTTTTCTTAGTCTCCAGAAGAATATGACTAAATCCACCATTTAGGTGGGCATGCCTGTAATCCCAGAACCTAGAAGGTAGAGGCAGGAGGATCAGGAGTTCAAGGTCATCCTCAGCTACATAGCAATGTTTGAGCCAGCCTGAGCTACATGTGATCCTATCTGAAGAAACTAACCTAAAAGTTAGGCATGATGGCCTACTCCGCAATCTCAGACTCAGGAGGCTGAAGCAGGAGCATAGCCACAGGTCTGGACTACAAACCTGTTCTTAAACCACCGTTCTTAAAATGCCTAAATGTTAAAAAAAAAAAAAAAAAAAAAAAAAAAAAAAAAGAATCATAACTCTATGCTTTAAGAGATCTGAACGCTGCAGATATGCTTCCCTTACTGCCAATGGTTAACAGAGTTAAATGCATGGCAACAGTTTCCCAGTTAGCACCTGTCATTAGCAAGAGGGCCCCTATGACCTGGCACCACTGCCACTCAAAACAACTGCTGCTGCCACGGCTTGTCAAGTTCACTGTTTTCTGCTGACACCAGTCCTGGAAGTAAACCAGGCGCAACTCACAGCTGAACTGACTTTTCGTCTAAGACTCTGACAATCTGTTTTCTCTGATGTTTTCACTCACTCAAATTTGGCAGAATTAAGTCATCATTTATTTGAGTTTTTAGAATAAAACAAGTTACAGCTGATTCAAATAACATGCAGTTTCTAAGCCAAAATACTTCCATAACATGAACTATGACCCAAATCTGCCTGCCCCCTATGTCTGAGCCTACATTTGGATCTTCTTCCTGAGGGAATTTAAGAGATTTTAAACAGACTAGAGACAAGAATATAATACACCCACTTGGAAAGTACCCAGCCAACAAGACCTGAGTTTGCCAGTTGTCTACTTTAGCAAAACAGGAACAGACTTCTTAGAGAGATGCACTGACTAGATGGGTACATCACTCTTCCATAAGCCCGCCCCTCATCTCGCCACCCACTCCCCTATTTCCTGCCACATCTCAAACGTTAATCTGAAGGGGAGAGAAGCAAGAAAGAAGGAAGACACAAGAAGCAACATCCAAAAGTACAGACAGCATGCTAGAAAAAGTTTTCAAGATGCTCCATATTGCTCTTTTACCATTTATCTTTATAAACCAACAGCTGATCCCTAAACACCTAGAGTGGACCTCCTCCTTTCTGTCTTCCTAATGCCTGTATGGCTCAGAATCACCTCTGGGAAGCACTGCCTAGTTTCCCCCACCTCACCCCCACCCCAAGTTGAGTGACATGCCACACACTCACCATTTACAGAATAGTCAGGCAGTGATATGGCAACCACTGGCCTGGTCTGCTCCCTTGAATTATGCATATCAAAGACAGGGTTGTGGCTGCATAATCTGGGAATGCTCAGAGCATGGAAACAACTGCCCTCTGCTCCCAGGGAATTCATATACCTGAAGAGAGAAACAAGAACCAAATTATCTTATAAATCAAAGGAAAAGCTGTTTTTTCTTTTCTTTAGATTTATTTATTGTTCATACAGTGTTCTGCCTGCATGTACATCCGAATGCTAGAAGAGGGCACCAGATCTCTTACAAGGTAGTTGTGAGCCACCATGTGGTTTCTGGGAAGTGAACTCAAGACTTCTGAAGAGCAGTCAGTGCTCTTAACCTCTGAGCCACCTCTCCAGCCCCAGAAAAGCTTTTTCATTAGAAATCAAAGCACTGTCAAGTATATGCTCTTGGGAATTGTGGGATTAAATTAAAAACATGGAACAGTAATTCTCTTCTGTCCAAATACATGTAGAGGCCTGTCATAGTCCCATTAATTAGTAACTGTGGTGACTTCTAATTTGTGCAGACTGTAGAAGAGCCAGGGTGCAGTGTTGGATGTGGTGTAGAATGATCCTCCCCACTACAATAAAACTGACACATTTAATCCTTAATATAGTTTTGACTGTTTCTAAAATAGCTCAAAGATCTGATATGCTATTTTAAATTCTCTGAATCATAAATTTGGTTCATAATCTCTGGAAACTAGTGTGTCTAAATTGTCCCTGACCCACTAAGTTTAACTATCTACTTGACATTTTGAGCACCACAGGACAATATGGCTATCTGCCAATTTACTGTAGAGAACACAAAGAAAGTCCTTGTGCTCATAGACAAGCACTATGGAAATTAGCAATGTTAAACTTGCGGGAAGAGCAGCACATACAAGCTGTTTTCCACCCAGAAGGCTGAATACAGTTAACAGCCTAGTGACCTCTGTGCTATCTGTATGACCATGTGCTTCCTCAGACTCTTCCTACCTGGACCAAAGGTGGTTAATAGCCTAGGTGACCTCTGTACTATCTGTAGGGACAGGTCACACCTACCCCCCTAACCCTTACAAAGAAGACTGGAGGTGGCTAATAGTCTAGTGACCCACACTATCTGTATGACTGTAACCACCCTAGATTCTTTCCCAGGCCCTTAAGATAACACATGTAGTCAGTCTATCTGTAGAATCCATCTCTACAGAAGAGGTGATTTACTTTGAAAAGAGTTTCAACATATTATGTCTTATTGTGTACACAGGGCTGATTGTGTTACATACGGTAACTTTTTTTTTCCTCCAAATTATACTATCTTAAATATGCCTAAAATAAACCACTCAGGTTCAGACTCTAGAAGTTTACCAACACTAGCTACTGAGTCATGGTGAACCAAACTTCCTTCTTGCCTCACATGGATTGGACACTGATGGCCCTGATATTTGCAGAGACCAGTCCTACAGCTTATAATCTAAGATTTTTGTAGAGGAAATTATACCGTGTAAAGGAAATGGCAAACTTATCAAGGCCACAGCTATTTATTGGATTTCTTCTTAAATGTGAAATGTCTTTAAAAATCATTTTATAGACTTCCTCACAAAATGACACAAAGCAACATTTAAACTAACTCAATTCTTAGCAACAGTCCCTTCCTCTGAGAAATCGACCAGAGGCATTCATCATTACTGAAATTTCATCCAAGGCAGTGGATGGTCAGAATTTTCATAGTGGGATCCTGAAGTCCATTATTTTAAGCCAGAAATAAATTTTCCCAGCTCTTTAAAGTACTTTAAGCCAATTTCTCAAAAATATCTTTTAGCCCCGGCGGTAGTTGCCCACGCCTTTAATCCCAACACTTGGGAGGCAGAGGCAGTCAGATATCTCTGAGCTGGAGGTCAGTTTGGTCTACAGAGTGAGTTACAGGACAAGTTCCAAAGATACTCAGAGAAACTCTGTCTCAAAAAAACCCAGACAAACAAAAAACCATTTAACTGACAAAGATTTCTACATAAGAGTTTATGGGTTCTTTCCTCCTCCCCACCTTTAATGCTGGGGATCAAACCTAGGGTCTTGTCCACACAAGGTGCCCACCTTATCAGAGCTACATGCACGGCCCAATATAAGAAATTGTAAACATTTACCTACTTACATAACAGTTACAGTCAGTATAATATGTGTGTTTTTGTAAGCTTACTTATCAATTAAAAGTTCATGGGCATCCTAAAGAGAGAAGTGAGAAGCAGAACAGCAACAGGCAGCTGGATAGGGGCAGAAGAGCGGAATGAGCAGAAACAGAAGTTACCTATCATTGACCCACGTGCCAATTTAATGAACTGGTAAGTCTACAGAAATAGGTTGGAGCCATTTCCTTATGACAATAAAAGCAGTTAAGGCTGGGGCTTCAGCTTGTACAGACAAGTGTACAAGGTCATATACTTGCCTAGTATGTTTGAGGCCCTGGCATCAATTCCTAGCAGGCGTAACAGGAAACATGATTTTAAAAGAAAATACAAAATGTAAGCCCATTTTTATTCTTTAGTCCAGAATTATACAGTTTCTAATACTGTGCATATTATTGCATTTTCAGGTGATACTTCTGCCCATGTCATAATTCAACAGTAACCATTTACCTATACAACAAAAGGTCACTGATTGTGAGCAATATGGTGTGGGTGCGAGGAATCAAATCCCAATCCCCTGTAAGAGCCACAAAAGCTCTAAACTACTGAGCCATTAAACTGGTATTTAAATGCACCTCACCACCCTCTTCACTCCAACTTCTACCCATACACCCACACCATCTGAAAGCAATTTAAAAACAATTGTCATAGACCACTATGTACAAGAATTCTGAGCTGGAAACAAGATGAGATTTTAGTCATGATTACATCTTTAAAAAACTTTCCAATAGTCTCCTTGCTGTTCTTCAGTTGAAGCTGAAATAAGATGTAGTATCAAGATGTTTTCGTTCCTTTCTACCATCAAATGACTTTGCTGACATATTCAACAATGCCTGGATTTGCAGAGACGATATTCATCAGCTCTGTGAATGTGAATATGCACGTGTGTATGTATTTATGTGCATGAATATGCATGTGTGTGTGTGTGTGTGTGTGTGTGTGTGTGTGTGTTCGTACTTCTTCTTGCACATCAACCCACCACCGCAGCTCCGTGGGCTATCAACTCTTTGTAAAGAGATAGAGAAAATAAGGCACAGAGAAGTAAGTTCGACGCCTGGGTAGCTTACCCATCTCTTCTACTCTTATTCCTCTGACGCCTGCCACACCAGTCAGCCTACCGGGACACCACTGTCGCCCCCCGCAACAGATGGCCAGATTGTGGCCCAACTTCATGTGACAAAAGCTTCCAGCATCAGCAATCTGGCTCCCGTTCGCAACATCCCTCTCCTTCCGGTGGAAGATTAGTCCACTTCCGGTCTCTTGGACGTGGGGAGGAAGTCCCGCCTCACGCAGCAGCGCGGCGCCAATCACTGGCTTGCTGTTTGGCGATAGGGCACCTGAGGTTTCTGGTTGGGAGGGGTGCTCCACCGCTTTTGCTATTCTGGGCTCCCCTCGCTGGAGCGGTTCCTGGGACCGCGGCCAGCCGCCCCGCCCCGGGGACGCTCCTTGCGACCTTGCGCTGTCCAGCCCTGCGTCTTAAGCCTCTTTGTGTTGTTCCATCTTGTCACCCTGCTTATAGAGCATTGTCTGCACTGCATCTCGGTAGGGCATTTACTCGGCAGCTTTCATCCTGTGAGTGCAAGCGCATGTATCTTCACCAAGGAAGAGGTGGAGTGCATCCTGGCCTTTTTTGGTCAGGGACGTGGTAGTTTTAGGTCTAAGAAGATAAGTAAAATCACTTTGGGAATAATTTCCCAAGAAGCCTCAAATGCTAAGAGGCTTAAACAACAGACTAATTTGATATTTGTGTCTTGGTAGAATCAGGCTTTCTCTGTGGTTTTGAACCGGTTTCTTTGCCTTTTCTTAGTTTCCGGTGATTGCTAGAATCATGTGCGTGCTATGTCTTGGAGCAACATCACTCCGTCTGTTGTCAAATGGTGTTCCTATTTATGCTTATTTCTGTGTCTTATAAGGACACCAGTCCTATTGGATTAAAAGCCATCTTGTTCCAGTATTAACACATATGCAGTGTGGCCTTATTTCCAAGTGAGTTCATATTGTGAGGTTGCAAGAAAGAGTTCAGGAGCAGCACTAGCCACCCCAGTAAGCTGTCACAGGAATATGCAAACCAAAGCTGGCTGTAAGAATGAATTCAAATAGAGATCCGGTGCTATGCAGTGAGACCATTGTCCTATTTTCTTGTGTTTTTCTCACCCTGGTGTAGACACATGTTGGCTCCCAGCCTGGAATGCTGCCATCCAGTTGACACCATTACCTGACTGACTTCCTGTCATGGACCCTGTATTTTAGCATAAGAAAGTACTCATATCATTTACTAGTATTAGTGTTTTAGGGTTTCTGTTGCTGTAACAGGACACCGTGATCAAAAAGCAAGTTGGGAAGGAAAGGAAACTTCAGCAGTGCTGTTCGCTGCTGACGGAAGTCAAGATAGGAACTCAAACAGGGCAAGATCCTGGAGGCAGGACTGCTGCAGGGGCTATGGAGAGGTGCTACTGGCATGTTCAGCATGACTTGCTCAGCCTGCTTTCTTATAGAACCCAGTACCAGCAGCCCAGGGATGGCACTGGCCACCCTGGGCTGGGCCCTCCTCCATCAATCACTAATTGAGAAAATGCCTTACACCTGGGTCTCAGGAGGCATTCCCTCAAGAGAGCTCCCTTCTCTCCGATGACCCTAGCTTGTGTCAAGTTGGCACACATAACCAGCCAGTACAGTTAGTGCCTTAATTACTAAGCCTGGCAAACAGTGCAATAGAAAAATTGAAGCTAAACTCGTATCAACAAACCTTCCTTGCAGTCTTCAGATAAGTGGATTCTTAACCTGTGGGTCGTGACCCTTTGGGGAGTGTCTTTTATGGGGATCATATCAGATACCTTGCATAACAGATATTTACAGTACAGTTTATAACAGTCATGAAGTAACACCAAAAATATTTTATAGTTGGAGGTCACTATGTGAAGAATTGTATTAAAGGGTTGGACATTATGAAGGTTCAGAACCACTGTCTAGCTAGGTAATGAATTGGTTTCCCCAGAAATGATTTAACATTAGAAAACCTATCACTGCAAGTGATTGTATTAATGATTTAGAGGTTTAATACTATACAATTATCTCAATGGCTAACATTTTAAAATTCAGTATCTACTTAGCAAAATGAGAATAGATAGCAATTTGATGAAAAGCTTTTAAGTAGAAACCTATTGTAAACATAACATAAAAGACACTGCCATAGAAAAATGTGAATACCCATTTTTATTGTTAATATTCAACATGGCGGCAGGTTTGTTATCCAGAGACCACCCCCAAAGGCAAAATCATTAGGAAAGAAGGAAATGAAAATATCATTTTCAGTTGACATGATTTTCTTTCTAAAAAGATGGTAGTGATAAACTGTCAGAAAGTTCAGCAAAATGGTTGCATAGGTTAATAGTTAAAACCTGTTATATACCAGTAACAAACCAAAGGTTAGCAGGATGACTCAGCCAGTAAAGGCACTCGCAGCCAATCTTGACCTGAGTCCAATCTCCAGAACTGACAGACACAAATAAATATAATTTTTTAATTACAAAGGAATCCATCTAAAGGTGCCAATATAAAATACCTGTGAATATACTGAACAAAAGGTATGTGAGATTTAAGAAAAATATAAAATATTTTTGAAAGACAGTAACTCAGTAGGTGGTGATTTTATTTTTTCTTCTGGAAAATTTCAGTGTTTTAAAGATAATGTTCTATTTAAAATTAATGAAATATCTTGACTAGAATACTAATAAAGTCTTCGTGAATAATTCTTAGGTCAACATAGGTTATTCTTTTGGGACACTATTAGAGTCCATGTACTATATCTAGAATCTTCTGTGGGACTGATATGCATGCCTGTGGCTCTACTATATTAGTTAAATTTTGGTTACATTAGATTCCTTAATTTGGGGAGTGATGGAACACAGTCCAAGAATGGAGTCCTGTGATAATGCTGAGTACTTGTGAGGAAGCTCCAAGAAAACAAGATGAGTCTTGTGACCTCAGCTTCTTCAAAACAGAACTGTTGATGGGATGTGTTTTCGTGCTCCTTCGGGTGTAGCTGATCTGAGTGAGTTTACTTCAGCTGTTACTATTCACTTGCCTGATGATCAGCTGGGGCCATCACTATCACAGTGTCAAGGTGTCTCTCCTTCTATGTGATCAGGCAAGAGTCTTACATCTTTCATTGGTCTGGTATGTTTGAAAATGTCTCAGGCTTAATTATTCTGGGATGATTTTAGTACAGACAGACACGTGCCTACGTACTACCAGTCAATTTTGGTAAGTTCATAGACGTACATTTTAACTTAGAGGAATAGGTGATTTATCAACCTGTACTTCATGGTTCGTTGCTGGATAATTGGTAGTATCTACATATGATGCAGAGTGAGTAAAGAACTTGGTTTTCTTTGTTTCTCTAAAGTGTGTTATTTATGTATTTAGCTATATCCATGGTCCACGTGGGACTGTGATTTATCTGTCATTTTATAGATTATACTTTATGTGAGTCCCTTCTTACCCTGTGTGATGCTTCCAGCTTGTATCACCCCCTTCATGACGTCAGCATGACCATACCTGCTTTGCCTTCCTCTGCCCAACAGCTTGTGTCTTTATTTTCAATCCTTAGGATCACTCCGTTTTATTTGTAGGAACAAATTGCTAACACAATAGCTCAGTAACTAAGTGGCTTAACAACCAAACACCTATCATTTCCCCAGCCAGACACCAGTGCGGATTCCTCTCTGTCCTTTATCCAGAAGCCACTCACCACTGCTCAGCTTTCAGCATGGCTACCCTGCTCTCACCCCACCCACTCAGCTCTGTAGAATCTCAGGGTGAAACTAACAGTGTCCAAACTGGTGTTCAAGCCTCCCGCTAAGCTGTCCTGGAGTAGATGATAGAATGCACCCACTAGTGGTTCTTACCTAAGACACAGCAAAGAGACTGCTCGGGCCTGCCATTTCTCCTTTCTCATTAAATATTTTTCTCTTCCCTAATATAACTGGTGTTTTGGGTTGCTGTTGCTCTGTTTATTTTGTTTGGTTTTGAGACAAAATCCCATGGATCCCAGGCTAGATTTAACACCTGATTGCCCTGACACCCTCTTCCAAGTGTGGGGATGACAGGCATGTATGTGCCAGCAGCCCAGCTTTAATAACTTTTGTGATAATAACCTTCACAATTTTCCCATTTGTTCCGTGGGATAAGTCATGTCTCAGAAAGACAACAGAATAGTGTGACTTCATCATGCTACCCAGAACGGCATGCAACTTAAAACTTACAAGTTGTCCATTTCTGGAAATGTGCATGTTATGCTTGCAGACAGACCGATGTCAACAACTCTGCCGATGAAAAGGGATAAGCAGCAAGAGAGAGGGTTAAAATGTGCTTTTATATCTTGTGATATTTTTGTTTTGTTTCGGGTTTTTGTTTGTTTGGCTTTGAGACAAGGTCACTTTCTGTAATCCAGGATGACCAACCTGTAACCCAACTAATCAAACCTGCGGTGGTCCTGCTGCCTCAGCCTCCCAAGCACTGGGTGAAGTTCAAAAATCCCCTTACCTCTCCTTATCAGGAGAAATCCAACTGGAGCTAAACTTTCCATTCTGAAATAACCCCAAGTGTCTATCCAATAAGCAGTTCTCACGAAAATCATAAAAATTCCTCACCCCCAACTCCCCTCTCCTCTCCTATGAAACCCTGGCCTTCCCAGCCCCACACACAGTCTCCATCCACTCAGAGACTGCTGCCCTTCACTGTCTAGTAAAGGACACTCTGCCTGTGAGAGGTCAGTCTCCTCTGTCTCTTATTTTCATGCCACCTCAACTGCAATCTAGCACGGGGTACACCATGTATTCTTAACATGTCAACCTGAGATGTTGAAAGGACCCAAGAAGTGTTAAGTATCATGCCTGCACAAAGATTCCTGAGGTAACTAGAATCGACTGAATATGGAATCACACAACAGATGCATGGCCTGAAATACAGAGCAGGAGTTGAACTCTGCAGCATGGCTCTTGGCTTGGGCTATCGTGAGTGGCTACTGTGACAGGGAACTGAATCTAAGGCCGTTGACTGCAGTTACTTCAGCACACAGCTAGTATCTTCCAGGTGCATTTCCTAAAAAGGGGAAGCAGTGTCAGGCAAAGCAGCCAGGTGAAACAGCTTCCTAAGTATCTGGGACTTCCCTGACTAGAACAGCTGCTGAGCGTGCCTACTAATGTGACAGCCCACTTTTCTCCATCATGAGTGGTCATTTCCCTCTGTAAACTCATAAAGAATGGACACCCTGTCCCCATCACCCTCTTTCCAACAGTGTATGAGTGAACACACCTGTGCCCAGGTGCTATGGCAACCTATAAAGGCCCAGATCTGGCTTAAAACAAATGCTTTCCTCATAACATTTTTTTGGAGCCATTGATGCTGAGTATGAATTTATATAGTTACATGAAGAATGGTATGTTAGGACCACAGGAGGGCATGCACCAGGAAAACTTGGTTGCTCTGTGGACACTAAATATCTTTCTCAGTACACTCCCCAGCATTCAGGAAAGCACTGACTCCTCTCTCTCCAGAATTCTATGCCCCACTTCATTTTCCGCAAGGGAAGCAATTGGTGGCTGATTCCATGCTCCCAGCATGTTTATCCATTCCATGTTTATCCATTCCCTCACTCTTCCCTCCAACTAGTGAGCATGTAGACTTAGACTTGTATACATCCACCTGTGATGTAGAATCCCTCTCTTAGCCAGTCAAGGGATGGCTATCATTCTCCCCTTTTTTCTGGCAAACATTCAACCACTGAACTACCTCCCAAGCCCCCGGATCAGTTTATTTCATACTGGAAATTTCCTTCAAATGTCCAGGGAAAGGTCTTCACTATTCATATTTAAAACTGAGGAAATAAATAGAGTGTAAAGTATCTTGCATGGGATTCATCCGCTGGACATGATGTTGGGATAGAAGACGGCTGAGAAATAGTCTATAGCAAGGCTTTGTGCTCAGAGTCTCTTACCCTAGGTGGGAAAGAAAACCACTGGTCTGACAGATGCTATTAGGACCTCACAGATGAAGGACATTCACACACCTGCCCAGGGTCACTTGACTAGCCTGGTGCCTTGCAGCACTGGATGTCTGGTGCCATTATGGTAAGCCAATATATTATGGGATATGGAGGAGAGAGAGAGGGAGAGAGAGAGGCAGAATGATTCATGTACTGTGGAGAGAGGCAGATCAGAAGAGATGAGGGCGGGAAGGAAAGGGCTACTTGCCATTCAGGGCCATGGTGACATCTGGGCCTGGACTGCTGCCAAGAGCCATGTCTGGGTTCATGGCCCTGCTGCAGCCCTGGTCTGTATTAATGCCTGTGGCTCCTGTTACCACCAAAGACTTTGAGCGTGGAATGAGGTAAGGGGTGCTGAGCCACCAAATGTGCCACATTGGTGCCAGAGGGCCATGTCCTGCATCAAGTATCCCCACTCTGAGTGGCCTGCTCTGTCATCAGGGGCCATGGAGGCACCTGGGCTTTGACTGCAACTGAGGGCTATGTCTGAGTCTGGGCCCTGGCTGCAGTTGGGGTCCATGTTGATATCCATGACGCCTGTTGCCATCAAGGGCCGTGCACCACCCAGGACCACGTTGGTGTGTGAAGACCTCCCTGCAGCTGGGGCAATCTGGGGAGCCTGTGCTTCCACCAGGGGCCATGGTGGCATGTAGGTCTAGGCTGCTGCCAGAAACCATGTCTTGGACTGGGATCCCTCAGCAGTTGGGGTCTTCTGTTTTGATTGATGTCCATTGCCCATGTTGCCACAGGGACTCATTTGAAGCATGTGTTGAACCATGTGTTGAGGGCCACTGTCACCCAAGCACACATCCAGGGCTTTCAGTTGACACTCCCCAACATCTACCCCATCTATGGACCTGCTGGAGCATGTGAAGGGACTGGCCCTCCAAAACCATAGCTGCAGGATCCATGACTCAGGACAACAGCAAGATATCAGGGAGATGTTCTGGTGAAGGCCCAGCAGCGAAGCCTGAGGCCTTGAACCTGACCAACAACAAAAACACTACACAATGAACATTGGCAAGTGAAGTTGTTTGGACGAACCAGTGTGCTGCATGATTGACCGCAGCCAGCAGTGCTGCTAAGACAAAGGAACTCAGGAAAGATGGAGGAGTGACGTCCTTTTATGTTTTGTTTCTTCTCTGTGTTTGTTTAATATTCTTATTTGTATTTTTTTTAAGTTTTCCTTGGGGGATGGTACAAGGGTGAAGGATGGACACAGAGGAACTGGAAAATGAATGGAATTGAGGTACAGGATTTGAAATGCCCAAAGAATCAATAAAACTTATGTTTAAAATTAAAAATTAAAAAATAATTTTATGTGCTCTCTGGCTCTCCCTACTCCAATCCCACATAAGAAAATGGAAAGAAAGTATGGGTGAGGGCGTAGGAGACGGCTGAGGTGGTGAAATGCTTGTGCATCAAGCATGAAGGCCTGATTTTGATATTCAGAGCCCATGTAAAAATGGGGGGGGGGTGTCCTACATCTGCAATCCCAGTGCTGGGAAGGCAGAGACAGGCAGTTTTCTGGGCCTTGCTGACAGCCAGCCTACTCTAACCAGCAGAGAGGCTAAGACTTTATACTAAAAGGTTACTAAACAGAGTAAATTTAGACCACGCCACACCTACACTCACAGTACACTTACATACAAACATACCATAAATACATGCACACATATGCATTTTACAAATCCCTAAAAGATTTCTTAAAGCTGAAAGGAAGAACCTAAAACCTTCCATAGAAGGAAAATAGAGGTTGCCCCAAAAGATGTGGAAACAGAATGGTCCTCTGTTTCGTTTCCAGGGGAGAAAAGTGTATGAGAAAATACTGAAGCAACATTTCCAAAGGTAAATAGAAAGTTCTGTGTCTTTCCCTAATGCTGAGGAACATGCTTAAGTGCTCTACCACTGAGCAACACCCCGTCCAAAAAGTATTTTTACATATATATTGCAGTGCCTGGGTCACTCCTAATATCCTCAGGCTAACCTGGTCTAGATAATTCTTCACAGGCATGCTGAGAGGCTTGTCCTATAATTGATTCTAGAACTGTCAACTTGACATCAGTTACTTAAGGCTATATTCTGGAGAGAATTTAATGTAGGAACTAGTAAAGAGGATCCAACCTAGGAAACGCAATACAACAAGCTTTAAAAGTATCGGATTTGCATTGAACAGGATGCCAGAGGATTAAAGGGATGCCTGGAAAAATAAGGTTTAGATGCTGGATGACAGCCACAAACATATGTATTAGTATATGCTTCATTTTGTCAGAGACATTATTAGAAACATCAAAGAACAGGGTTTCAATAAGAACATGATATTTGAGATATGTAAATCAAAATCCAACATGAATTTTAGGTCTGCTAAGATAGAAGCAAAACCTTAACTTGACCTTCACTCTTGAAGTAATCCTGTAGTGGCAAGGATTTTGTTTATATTTTTATTGTAAAGATGTAGCATTGGTGCAATGTTAGATAAAATTATAGCACAAGAGGTCCAGGAACAGTCATTCAAATGGACGCTTGATATAACCAAAGAGATGCTGGAGACCAGTAAGGAAGTTGTTTAATGAATGGACTTGGATCTATTTATTGTTAAATGACAGAGGAAAAATTAAACAGGGTCCCTATCTCCCAAAGCGTACAATTCTATATGAAATTAAAACTTCCAGTTCTGTGAGGATGACTCAGAAGGGAAAAGCACTTGCCATACAAGCTTGGAAATCTGTGTTCAGGTCCCAGAAACCCATGGTAGCACGTATCTATAATCCAGCATGCCAGCCTCCGGATAACAGGCATAGACAGGAGAATCTCTGATCTCCTCATGTGTGCCATGTCACACATACACACACACACACACACACACACACACACACACACACACACACACACACACTTTCAGAAAAAAAGTGAGAGAAAACCAGGCAGTGGTGGTGGTGATGCACACCTTTAACCCCAGCTCTCAGGAGACAGAGGCAGGAGGATCTCTGAGTTTGAGGCCAGCCTAGTCTATAGAGTCAGTTCCAGGACAGTCAGGTTACATAGAAAAACACTGTCTCCAAAAATAAAACAAATATAAAAGAAAACTTTGCCCAAAGACATTCTTAAATAATATAAATATAAAATGCTGACTAAAGCAGAAAAGATTGGTAGATTTTTCTATTAAAATTAAGTTAATTCACCAAGCAGGATCATAAATAGTTGCAATAAATATAACCAACAGCTATATAAAATTACCAAGACAATAAGAAAAATCAAGTAGCATAGTTCACCAGATGCAAGGGCATGATCACCTGTAGAACAGAGTAGAAAGGAAACACTCTATTAAAGGAAAGTATTTCTGTCTCATCACTTCCTTTAAGACAACTCCTCTGGACATTCCAGAATTCCTCCTCCTAAATGCTAGGCTACGTATAAAAATAGTCTCCCAGCCTCCCACCCCCAGTCATTTGGCTCTCATTCATTGAAAATGTTTTACTAAAGATGTACTTTACATTCTTTAAAATTACATATTTATTTACTTATTTGCTTTTTTTTTTTTTTTTTTTTTTTTTTTTTTTTTTTTTTTTTTTTTTTTTTTTTTTTTTTTTTTTTTTTTTTTTTTTTTTTTTAGACAGTCTCATTATATAGATCTGGCTGTGTTGGAACACAATTAGATCAGGCTGGCCTCCAACTCGTAGAGACACTCCTAACTGCCTCTCAAGTGCTGGGATTAAAGGTCTACACCACCACATTCTAATACACTTATTTGTTTATTTTAGGAACAATTTATTTTTATTTTATGTGCATTGGTGTTTTGCCTGCATGAATGCACATTTGAGGGTGTTGGATCCCCTGGAACTGGAGTTACAGGCAGTTATGATGGATGCTGGGGATTGAACCTGAACTTGGGTCCTCTGGAGGAGCAGCCACGTGCTCTTAACCTCTGAGCCATCTTTCTAGCCCTCGCTTATTTATTTATTATGTATGCATGTAGATAGGACACACTCATGTCTTGGCATAAGTATGGCAGTCATAGAAAAACCTTCTGGATATTGTTTCTCTTCTTCCAACATGTGGGTTTCAGGGATCAAACTCAGGCTGTCAGGCTTGGTGGCAAGTGCCTCTACCTGCTGAGCCATCTTGCAAGCCCTAAAAGTGTACGTTTTATAGGAGGACGTGAATCCTATCATTTCATCCCAGTCCTACTTTATTCATTCATTTAGCAAACACTCATCAAAACGGCCTGTGCACAGTCCCAGTGTGTATACAATAATGTGCTACCCCACACCCGATGCCCGCACGTGTATACTCGGAAATGGTTGCAATACCTCACCAACTGTTGCGACCGAGGCACACTCCAAGCCGTGGGGGTGACAAAGCTACGGATTACTACACAGTCCATGCTGAACTTTGGCGAATGACTGAATGACGATCAAACTAAGCCGAAACAATATAAGAAACAAAGACTACAAAAGTCAGGAAAGCCAGGTTGAGTGAGGCACTGATGCTGGTGAAGGTGAGCTATGGGGAAGGAGCAGGAGCCGGCTACAGGGACAGGGAGAATCCCATACGATGAGTGGCGTGGACCTTCTAGACTTTAAAGCTGCTGCTGTGTGTGAAAAGATCACATTTATAAACATGGGGTGGGGGGATGGGATCAAACTCAGTTTGTAGAAAGAACTCTGGGTTGACGCGGGAAAAACACCAAGGCCCGATTCTATTTCCTTTGCTTTGTTTGTGTGGCAGGGACTCATTTTATAACCCAGCAATCTCAGAACTCAAGATCTTTCCTCGGTCTCCTAAGTACTGGACGACAGTCACCAAGCCCAGCTGATTTGGATTCTTGGTTTTGTGTTATTTTTTTTGAGACGGGGTCTCACTAGGTAGTCTTAGTTTGCCTGGAAGTCACTCTGTAGAGCAGAGTAGGCTTGAAATCATGGAGATCTACCTGCCTCTGCTCCCAGAGTGTAGACTTTAAAGTGCAGCACCAGGCCTGGCCTTCTTCCCGAGGATCCCTAGGTACTCGTATCACTTTGAAGGAAGCTGAAGTGTATTTCTTCAGAGCCCCCAGGTGCCATCTTAGTCAGGATCCTCCTCTCAAGAACTCTTGATTATCCTCAGACCCTTCTCAAAATATCCCCTCTTTGACTCTGAGGTAAGGAAAACTAATTTCCCTTTTTAAATCCCTATTTGAATTTGATACATGTAATTATTTCCATAATGGGTGTTTTGTCCTCACTGTTATATCTGCTGTAACAAAACCACCTTGATCATCACCGTCAATTTTGCATAGAAAGAGTATCAGCAACTGTTACACCAGAATAATGATAAAAGGAATGAGCCCCAAGAAACAGCCGATGTCAAGATACCAGAATCTGGCAAAAAGGATAGTTGTCTCTGGGAGAAGGAAAATATAAGAGGGGCCCTGTGATTACTCAAGTTTACAGTTTTTACAAAGAATTACCAAGAGAGAGTAGCAGGAGGGAGAGCTCGAGCAGAGAGCCCAGTAGGCTCACAGAGGTGAAGAGAGAGAGGTAACCAAGGCATATAGAGTTTCTAGAACAGTGTACCTTCAGAGGATTTCTAATGGATTGCCAGGAATACTCAGCTGAGTGTTGGCTGGCTTATGTGTGTCAAGAAACTACCTGAACCTTTCAAGAAAGCGTCTTTCTCTGTGGCCCAGGCCTGCTCCTCTTGAATGCTGGAGACACAAGCTTGTCCCAATACCGTATACATGATCAGGTAGTGTGGAGGTCAGCCTGCAGCCCCAGGGCTTAGTGCTGTTTAGTGGCCTGTGGTGTTTACCAGAACCAGTTGATTCATTTCCATTATCAGAAGACTGTCTAAGCAGGTGCTGCCATTAGGGAATCAGAAAGTTAGCAGAGAACAAAGAAGTTGACCCAGACCAGGTGTTGCTTGTGAGCTAAGAGTACTCAAGGTGAAAAAAGCAACCTTGGTATATAAGGCTCCCCTGAGCTTGAATAAATGGCATTCTTTGTTCAAGAGTGACCTGCGTCTTTGTGCCTTTCTCATTCTCCAGGCCCTTGCTCGATATGTGGCTCACTCGAGTGATGCAGGCATCACAAGGCACTTTCTTTCTTTTTCAAAAACTATCTCTACACTCTATTATGTACTTGAGAGATGGTCTCATGTAGCTCAGGCTAGCTTTGAATTCTTTTTTTGTAGCTAAGAATAACTTTGAACTCCTGATTCTTCTCCTACTGCCCAAACGCTATCAGAATGACAGATATGTACCAGCACCCTTGGCTCAGGTAGCTTCTTGCCACATATAAACTGATCCAAAAAGGACACAGGAAAAGGAAAAGAAACTTAGTTCTCATCTGTAATCTCAGCACTTGGAAGGCTGAAGCAGGAGGATTGCCATGAGTTTAAGGCTAGCCCGGGTCACACAGTGAGCTCCAGCATGAACGACTCAGTGAGATCTGGTGTTATAAAAGCAAAAGAAAGGGATGGAAATGGGGAGAGACCAGAGGAGGGTGCATAGGGAAAAAACAACCTGAGATCTAGAAGAATTTAAGCAAAAGGTACCAGGGTTCTCAGCTCCTGGGTCACCCGTTTCCACCGGGAAGACCGGAAAATCTTAGTTCCTTGAATATTGGGGAATGTGCTTTAAGTACCCTGGTTGTGTGCTGGAGAATAATTACTCCCATGCAAAACCCACAGATCTTTACCTCACAAGATGTAAAATCAAGATCTAGAAAGATGGAACTGTTTCCAAGCTTAACCACATCAGTTAATAAAGCTCCAAAAGCTTTGTAGCAATGCAAAAATACACAGCAGATAAACAATAACAGGAGGGTCTCCTTATGTCCAGGCGAGGAACCTTAGGCAGGAAAAGGCCTTACTTACATGTACGGTGGGGTGAGTGATACAGCAACCAAATTCAGACAGGAAAGTGCAGCATGTAGTGCAGTCAGCAATAAATCAGTCAAAGCAAACAATAACTACCAAAAAGAGATAATTTTTAGAAGAAGATATTATAAATCACTGAAACTGTATACTACATGTTCAAAAAATGCTGAATTAATGAAATACTAAAAATATCCCGATGGAAATTCTTGTGAAAAATGGCAGTTCATATTAAGATGAAAATAAATTTGATTGGATCCACATCAGGTCAGACAGCACAATAGACTGGTGAATTTTTTTTATTTATAATGTTTTTTTTTCATGTATCCCCCTGCTCCTCCTCCCTACACTCTTCCCAATCCCTCTCAGTCCTCCCTCAGCCTCTCCCCATCCTATCCATCCCTATCCTTTCCCCAAGAAGGGCAAGGAGTCCCAAGGTGGGTCAACTCTATCTGGTGCATCCATTTGAGGTAGGTCCGATTCCCTCATCCCAGCATTAGGACTGGGTCAGGTGTTTCTCTGTAGGGAATGGGCTCCAAGATGCCAGTTTATGCATCAGGAACATAGTCTGATCCTACTCCACGAGGTTGCACATACTGCCCATGCCAGTCGACAGTCATCTACCTTTGGAGGGTTTAGTTCCTTTTCCTGATGGTTTCCCAGTGGCTGTTTCTGATTCAATGAGCTCCCCAGAGCTCCAGCCAGCCATCTCTGTGGGGACTCCACCCCATAATCCCTATCTCTTTGCTCATATAGACTCCCCTCTCCCTCTCCTCCTTCCCCCTCCCTCTCTCTAGACCGGGTGTTCAACCTGGTGCTTAGCTATGGATCTCTGCTTCTGCCTCTATTCATTGTTGGATGTAGGTTCTATAATGACACTTAGGGTGGTCATTCATTTGATTATAGGGGAAGTCCTTTTTAGGCACCCTCTCCACTATTGGTTGGAGTCCTAGCCAGGGGCATCCTGTGAGTTCTTGGAGGTTTCCCTAGCACCCAGTCTCTTCCCAACTCCACACTAGCTTCCTCTATCGAGATATCTTTTTCTTTTTTTTCTCCTGCTTTATTGCTCCTCTCACTTAACCATCTTCTTCTCTCATAATTTGTTCTCACCTCTCCTTGGTTGCTACCCATTATGATCCCAACTTGCTCAGGAGATCTTCTCTATTTTCTCTTCCCAGGAGGATCCCTACATGTCTCTTTTAAGTTCCCTCTGATCCCAAGCTGATCAGAGGTTGTGGTTTGTAGTTTGGGTATTTGCTTTCTGTCTAAAATCCATTTATGGGTGAGTATATTCCATGCCTATCTTTCTAGGCCTGTGTTATCTCACTCAGGAGGATATTCTCCAAATTCATCCATTTGCCTGAAAATTTCAGGATGCAGTTGTTGTTTTTTTTTAAACTGATGAGTAGTACTCCATTGTGTAGATGTACCACAGTTTGTTAATCCATTCTTCAGTTGAGGGACATCTAGGTTGTTTCCAGGTTCTTGCTATTATGAATAGTGCTGCTATGAACATAGTTGAGCTTATGCCTTTGGGGTGCAAATGTGCATCCTTTGGGTATATGCCCAATAGTGGTGTTGTTGGATCCTTGGGGAGATTGATTCCCAGTTTTCTGAGGAGCCACCATACTTCATGAAACTATCCAACATGAAACAGAGAATAAATATGATTTGAAAGTCATAAGAAGAGTCAGTGAACTGTGGAGCAATCCCACAGAGCCTTATATACTTGTTATTGCCCTTGAAAGATATGCAATAAAAGCAGGACAGAAAAAAAATTGAAAACTTAGTCAGGTATAGTGGAATATTTCTGTGTTCCATCACTTTGAAGGCAAAGGCAAGAGGAGGGTCTTGGATTGAATACTAGCCTCATCCATATGGCAGGAGCCAGAACTACAGAAAAACACCCCCATCTCAAAAAGAAGGAGCAAGCAGAAGAAAAAAGGGTAAAAGCAGTGACCCGAAGGTTTCTCTAATGGGTAAATATTAATAAATTGATCAAAAATAAATGATCAATCCACAGAAGAAAGATTAATAGACGTCTGCTCTCTGACTCTGGGCACAGTCTCCACACCCTTCACACTCCGTTGCTTTCCCACTAACCATGAGCTGTATCACCGTAAACTGTTCCTGTCCCATATATTGTCAAAACAACAGGAAAGTAACTTACACATTAAGTTGGTATAGAAAGGTAGGCCACTGCTGTGGTAAATCTGACCACATGGTTTCCAGGCCTCTGGAGTAAGGTGGATGAGTTTGGAGGACAAATTAAAATGCCAATGGAGGGTTCTCTGCTTCAAAAACAAAAACAAAGCACAAGACATGAACCTGGGAAGAGGACTTGGCGTTTAGAGGATGACATGATGAGAGCGAGCTGAATTTATTATATATGCACGGGATTGTCAAAGAACAAACGTTTAAAATACTACTTGGAAGTGAGTTTCCTAGGCCGAGCTTCTAATGTGCACAGAAGCAATGGAAGCTGTGGCAGATGGGACAGAAACATCTTGAGCTGATGGCAGAACTTGTCACCCTCAAGGTGCTGGATTAGCAGAGGTGCAACTCAAAACAGTTGTGGGGTCCTCAAGGCTTCTGCCAAGGACCCAAAAGCTGCTAAGACCAGGCAATGTGCGGTAGGGTCAGATTCCCTACAAGGAGGCTTTAAGAGGCCATTATATGAAGATGTGAAGGTGAAGCCTAAGTGACAATTGGAGATGCTGGGACTGGAATGTTCTGCAAAGAAGACACGTGTAGATGTACACAAGGGTGTATCTAGAGATGGTCAACTGATAGGGAGAGCTCACCATGAATGTGGGTGACATCATCCTTTGTGCAAGGCTGGGGATAGGGGATAGAAGGGAGCCAACTGTATTAGTCAGGGTTCTCAAGAGGAATGTGTCTTAGGTAGGGTTTCTGTTGTTGTGAAGAGACACCATGACCATGGCAACTCTTACAAAGGAAAGCATTTCTTTGGAGTGGCTTACAGTTTCAGAAGTGTAGTCCATTATCATCATGGCAGGACATGGTGGCGTGCAGACAGACACGGTGCCAGAGAAGGAGCTGAGAATCCTACATCTTGATCTGAAGGCAACAGGAAGTGAACTGTGTCACTGGGCATAGCTTGAACATAGGAAACCTCAAAGCCCAGCCCCCACCCCGTGATATACTTCCTCCATCAAGGCCATACCCTCTCCAACAAAGCCACACCTTTAATAGTGCCACTTTCTATGAGCTTATGGGGACCAATTACATTCAAACTACCACAGAACAGAAGTTATGTATATGTATATATATATTCAATTATATATATATATATATATATATATATATATATATATATATATATTCAATTATCCATTCTATTGGCTGTCTACCATTAGAGAGTACAAGAATCCAGGAGTTGTTCAGTCCACGAGGTTGGATGGCTCAGCTGGTCTTCAGGAATCCCAAAGAAGTAGGCTCTTAATAGGCAAAGGTATGATCTTGCCAGTTTGAGCAAGAGCAAGAAAAGAGCAAAACTTCTTTATTTCTCATCCTTTAAATAGGCTATGACCAGAAGGTGTGGACTAGATTAAAGATGGATCTTCCCACCTCAAAAGATCCATATTAAAGATGGGTCTTCCCATTCTAAATGATTTAATTAAGAAAATTCCCTGACAGTCATACCTAGCCACTTGGATTTTAGTTAATTCCAGATGTAGTCAAGATGACAACCAAGAGTAGCATCACCTCAGTTGAGTACCAGGATACATCTCTCTGGTCCCTGACTATGAGTATGACTGACCACTTCATATTCTGGCTGTTATGCCTTCACCACCATGATGGACATATCCCTTCTTAAACCATGAGCCAAAATAAATCCCAACAAAACTCCAACTCATCTCCACCCCCAAATCATAGTAAGTTAAATTTAAAAAAACTCAAAGTGAAAGCTGGAGAAATGGCTGGGTCCAGTGTTTGCTGTGTAAGCATGAGGACCTGAGTTCAGATTCCCCAACACTCATGAAAAAGCCAGGCGTAGTGACATACATCTGTAACCCTAGCAATAGGGGTGAGTCCTGGGCGGGGGGGGGGGGGTGCTGCTAGCCAGTCAGCATAACTAAAGTAGTGGGCTCCAGATTTAGTAAACGACTGTATCTCAAAACAAACAAAGAAACAAAAAGCTGAAGAGTCTCAAACAATAAGAAACAAAATTAAGGTGAAGAGTCTCAAATCAAGGAAAACAGCCCACATTAACCTGTGGCCCACACACATGAACTCATGCGCACACAAGCACACTACATACATATCCGCACACATACACTGTATAAATAGAGTGTGTATCTGTGAATGACGCAAGGGTCAGGTAGGTCAGTCACATAGTTAGTATAACTCCTTAAGCTAAATCTGTACCTTTCAAAGTTTTCAGTTTTCTCCATTTTAGATTCTCACATGTGAATCTATGACTTTGGTTTGTTAGGTTTCAAGAGTCTTTCTCAATTCTGGTTGGTATTGAGGGTCTTGACTCTGTTGTGAGCACAACTCCAAATCCAGCCCCTTCCTCTTTGGAACTTGATGGAATGTGCCAGAAGAACAGGCCTCCAGTCTCACAGAACTTGGCACATGTACTCTGGTCTGGCATCTAGAAAAGGAGGTCAGTGTCAGCTGAAGCCCTGGCTCATGCTAACTGTATGCTCAGAACTGCAATCTCCCTTTGGCTTCCTTTGTCTCTTCCTCTGGGAGGTTGGACAGCGTTTGAATCAGGGTTTATATCTCTGTGAGAAGACACCATGGCCATGGCAACTCTAATAATGGGAAACTCTCAGTTGAGGCTGGCTTATAATTTCAGACGCTCAGTTCATTGTCATCATGGTGAGAAGCATGGCGGTGTCCAGGCAGACATGGTGCTGCAAAAGGAGCTGAGAGTTGACCCACAGGCAGCAGAAAGGAGACCCTGCCACACTGGGCATAGCTTGAGCATAGGAGACCTCAAAGCATGCCCCCACAGTGACACATTTCCTCCAACAAGGCTATACCTCTTAATAGTGTCACTACTATGAGCCAAACATTCAAACACATGAGTCTGTGGGAGCATTCCTATTTAAACCATCACAGACAGCAACATCCTGTTAGAAGCAGTTATTAGACTGCCGTCTGTCAGAATGCTGCAGGTGATTACTTCTGAAACAGGCCAGGAGATATGTATTCGGCTTTCTCAGTATTATTGGGAACTCATAGATAGTAGGTGTCTCTGAATAATTGCTTGCCAGAATTCAGCTCTAATGGGGTTCAGGTCCCAAAGAGGAGGTACGGAGTCAGTGAAAGGAAGGAGGAAACTGACACAATCTGAAGGTGAGTTGGGGTGGCTGTCAGTTTATTGAAAAAAAGGCTACACCCTTTATAATTGTACAATAATTTAGCACAAGCAAGATTCAAAGTAGGCTCAATGATACGGAGTCAAAAGCAACCATTAGTTTCATTACAGCATTTTTCCTGAAACAAAAGTGGTTAAGTTCAGCAACTATCTAAGTGCCTGTTGTCCCCTAAAGCTCGTTAACTCCTCCAGGTGCCTCTAACATCAATTTTGTCTTTATGTCTTCGTCTTACTATATGGGCCTGTTCCCCTCCTACGCTCCCCAAGGGGAGGTTCTGATGTCTTACCCTTTTCCCATTATACTCCACCATTCTGATTTCCCTACGCTTATTAACTGAACTCTTGCCCTCAGTGGCCTCAGGCTTTGGAACTGAATTATGCCCTTTTTACCCTTAGGGTCAGATGTGTCCCCACTTGTGGTAAATCTTTAACTTTCCCATTCTTGATGTAATCAGGAGGTAACAATGGCCATCCCTATATGCAGAATCATCACGCTATATGGATCCATGGTATCAAGGATTTTTTTCCAAAGAAGTATTTTTGCTTTAAGAAGCTACCATTTTTGTCCTTTAAAGCCCACACAATATTTCCCAAGAAAAAGACATTAAGAAATGCCCATAACATAGTGAGAATCATTAAAAATGAAAGTAAAAGGTGCTGGAGAACTGGAGAATTGTGATTACAACGTTCAAATGCTGGAACTTTGTGGAGCAGCAAGTTGCCATGAGGTCCATGTGGGTTACTCATCAAACTCAGCTGTCAGGGCATCTAAAATAAGTCACAATTATAGCACTCTGAAAGAGTATAAAGTGATTAGGATATGAATCAAAGACTAGGGTAGAAGAAACCTTAATCTCTATCCCGGTTGAGTTGGGAAGAAAGAGGATGTTAGGGGATGACCAGCTTACAAAGACTCGGGCGTCTCTTACCTCAGTCTCTCTCTGTTATTTTCTCTTCTCTTTCCGGTCACCGCTCTGTTGATACACTGATTTTTTATCCATCTGTCCTTGCTGGTGCACTCTAAAGTAAGCAAACTAAGGAATATCTCTCCAGCCTATGCTGCTTGGTTTTGAGACAGGCTCTTATCATATAAACCAAACTGGTCTCCAACTAGGACTACCCTGCCTCAGCCTCTCAGAGGCTGGATTTATAGGTGTGTCCGTCAATATTTGGTACCACAATATTTTACTTGTATTATTTACATGAGCATTTATTTACAGTTTGGAATAGAAATTGTTTAGGAGTATCATATGATCAAAAACAAAACACAGGGAGATTATCTCCTCTGTAGATAAAATAAGTGAGTTCTGTACTGCATGATGAAGGAAGATCTCTGATTTTCACAAGCAAACACCCAGGCACCAGCACACACATACATCACACACACACAAGAACACATATACACACACACATACATACATACACAAACATGCAGGGGGGGGAAGGATGGAGGGAGAGGAGAGAGAGAGAAAGAGAGAGAGAGATCTTGCAAATACCGATGAGTTTACTTCCATAAAAGACTGATATAATGCCAGGTGGTGGTGGCTCATGTCTTTAATCCCAGCACCCAGAAAGCAGAGGCAGGCAGATCCCTGTGAGTTTGAAGCCAGTCTGGTCTAGAAAGCAAGTTCCAGGACAGCCAGAGCTACATAATGAAGCCCTGTCTGTTAAAAAAGAGAGAGAGAGAGAGACAGGGACATATACTTTCTTTTGCCTTGGTTAGCAATGACATTTTTCTCTTTCTTTTTTATTCTTGAGACTGAATAGAGCATACAAGCCTGGCTAGCCTGAAATTCATGATGCTGACAGACTGGCCTCACTTGTAGTGCCCCTCCAGCCTGTTTGCTGACCCACTAATGGGATTATAGATTTGAGCTGCCTGGATATTTATCCGATTACTGGGATGTTTGGCCCCTTTAGATCATGCATCCAGAACTAGTACTTTACTTACCTTCTCTGAAGTCCTGGCTATGGATTCGCTCTTCTTTTTTCATTTAAGGTAAGGATTCCTGCAGGAGAGACCAGAGGACTTACTGACTAAGTCTGGGTCCTGTGTACAGTGTATGAGCCACTGTGGCAGGATGGTCATTACCAAACCGACACTTTGAAATCAAGCAGATCTGGGTTTTGTGACCTGGAACTGATAATTGCTCCATTTCTCAGCCTTCCCATTTGTAAAACGAATCAGTATTTCCATAAAGCCTGGCACACACAATTTAATCTTATTTATAATCATTTTAGCATCTAGGATTAAGTATTTAAATAAGTTCTGTGTGTAGAGTGATCAGAGGAAATGCCTCCAAAGAAAGAGCCTCTTACAAATCCAGAGAAGGTCCTCTCTCATGAAGACAGCCTTGGAGTGCAGGGCAGACTTTACTAAGGTCATATCTCCCCTTGTCCTCTTCCTCCATGACGCCGTACTCCAGCCACAGACTGTGAGCTCCAGAGGATGAGACCATATTGTTTAATTGTTTCACATTCTGTTTTTCTTCTTTTTGATTTACTACCTGACATTGAAAAACATCCTAGTCATGGTGAATTTTGAAAGGATCCCCAGGGCTTCTCTAAAAAGTATCATAGAACAAATGGCTCAAAACAGAGATTGATTATTTCACTCTTCAGGGCTTGAAGTCTGAGCTCCAAGTGACCACAAGGTTAATCCTTTATGAGTCTGCAGAAACATCTTTTGCATGTCTCTCTCCAAGCTTCTGACAGCAACATTTACACTCGTCTGGGACTCACCATAATCATATTAACTACAGGTATGTTTGGCTTACTGGCTGATATTTTCTGAGAATTTCAGTGTTATGGTATTCGGTCAGTGTGAGTTTAGGACACCTACTGTAGTTGTGGGACCTGTAATCCTATGCGACTATATTTGCACTAATCTACTGTTGACCAGATGCCACACGGCATGTGCCTGAGACAAATCCCCCAACATGGTCGAGCTTCAAGTCTGTACATTGAGGGGTTGGGGTACTGCTGGATAAATTATTGCCCCTATAGCAAATGCAGAGAAAAATAACACACCTACCGCAGTACCACAGCTACAAAGGTCCTGGGCAGCAGTTTAGCCAGGCTTTGTCAGATTGTACACTGATGAGAAGGCCAGACAGAATTGAGTGCCAAGATGGGCATCTGTTATATATTTAATAAAACCCAGTCTGGAATATCAGAGAACAGATCTACCCACAGTCAGTCCAGGAGTCAGAGAGTGGTAACTCAATCCTTTAATCCCAGGACAAGAAAGACATGGAATGGTGACCTATGTCTTTAATCCCATTACTCCAGAGACAGAGATCTTTCTGTTTCTGTGAGTTCAAGGCCTAACTACCAAATAATAGTAGCCCACGCTTTTAATCTTAACTAGTGAAACAACTGGGCGAAGAAGGTATTTAAAGCAGGCATAGAAAGACAGATTCATTCTGTAGAAGTGACAGGAGTAAGGCTGAGGAAGCTGGAAGACAGCTGGGTGAGATCTGACTGTGGTGTTTCCTCTCTTTGATAGTCCAGCTTTCCCCCCAATATTTGGCTCTTAGCTTCATTTAATACAACCAGAATTCTTGCTACACTGGCATCCAACTTTGGAGCACAAATGCCACCCCCCCCCAAAAAAAAATACTGCTTGCCAGCCAGAGCAACAGTGGCCAGAGGAGTAATTACAGGCTGGCTAGACTTTCTGTTCTGAGTTACCCTCCAGTCTTAGGCAGACCAGTCACACGTGTTTCCTTTTCACTTTCACCTGGGTAAGTTTTCAGAGAGTGGCCTCTTTCTCCTAGTGGGTTGGTTTTTTTTTTTTTTTCTCTTTTTGAACCCCTCTTTGGGCTGCTATCACGCTAGGTAGCTGCTCCATTCACAGTCATCTGAATTGTCACCGACATCCAAATTGGTGAGTAAATTGGATTTTTTTAAAAGGGGGAATTTGTTTAAGGCAATGAAGGTGCTTGGTCTTTCTGTGATCTTACTCTAGACTTGATATTGGAACCAGTAAAGGAAAAGATAAATAAAGTAGATGGGACTATCATAATGTATATCATATTGTTTATTATGGATATTTTTGTTTGATTTCTGTGTTATCATTTTAAAGTCAATTAATAAGAATGTCAAGAAGAAAGTCTTTAAAAATCTGTTAAGAGAGAACACAAACATATTCAAACCCAAATGGAACGATATAAGGAACCAATCTCAGCAATGTCTTCTAAGATTACACAAAAACAGTCTAAGGTTATCAAACAGCCAACATCAATATATCCAGTAACCTTAAAGAAATTGCAAAATGATAAAAATAGTACAGAAATTATTTGGGCTCTGGTAAAAATGCTAAAATTAAGAAGAGTCAAGGAAGAAATTATGACATGTGGTATGTACTCGCCATTTGTAAAACAAATGCTAAATAGCTGGTCATCATGTCATCAGATCACCCCTAAGGTCTGGTTAGATATGGTTGCTGCTGTTTTGGAGGCTGAGCCACTTATCAGTGAAAAACATGGTGGGAGGAGGAGGCTAAAACAATAGAACAAAGAAGCAGGGCCAGAGGCATAGAAGTCTCCCAAGACCAGCTTCTTGGGGAGGGGGATTAAGCTGATATTGAAAGGCAAACACTATATATTGAGCATACCCTGTATTTATGCTGCATGGCAGCTTTAAATGCCTGGGATTGGATTGAAGACATAGGAAAGAAAACTGAATACTTCACAAAAGTAACTCAAAGCCCCTAAGAAACTTTTACAGACTTTTTGTAGAGATTAACTGCAGCGGTAAACAGAATGGTACTGGATTCAAAAGCTAGGCAAATAATAATTGAATAGCTGGCTTTTGACAATGCTCATTCACAGTGTTAAAGAACAATTAGACCATTAAAAGCAAGGTCAGGACCTTTGGAGAATTGGATTCGTGAGACAATCTAGAGTCTTATGACAGTGATGATAACTGGGTAGGAGAGCTTATTTCTAGAGGTATAAGAAAAAGTCAAAATGTTAAATGTAACAATTGTGGAAGACAAGGTCACATAAAAAGAGATTGTAAACAAGGTGTTCCCAGAAACAGTGCTTTTGTTAGGAATAATCTCTGTTGTCTCCTGAATAAGTGCCATTTTGACCTCTATGGCTCACCATTCTCCCCTAAGGACTAAAACCTTATGTTTACAAGGGGAAAGAAGCTTCCTGCACTACAGACGCTGCCACCTGCTGAGTGCTAGCCTCTCGGGAGCCTCCAGACCTTGGGTGTGCCCAAATGAGGGGGCAGGGTGTGAAAGAGAGTTAAGGTGATAGCGGAGACAAAGGAGAAGCGAGGGAGGGACAGACAGATCTAAGAGATAAGATGTGCTGAATAAAAGGTTTGGGTCTCAGAGTGAGTGAGAGAGAGCCCGAATGATGGAACCTAATAAATGACTCCTGAGTGTAATTATTTTGATGTTCCTCGCCTGGACAAAACTCGGACCACAAAGAAACCGGACGCGGTAAGTGGAGGTCCTCACCGAGATCCAGGAAAGTAGGATTAAGAAGTGGATAAGACTCACGGTACAGAGACCGGAAGGAAATCTGGGAAAAGAATACCCAGGGTTAGGCGCCTAATAGATAATAGATTATAAATAGAAATATAGAAATATGGGAAACTCAACCTCGCAAGTTCGGCTGGCTTCCGAACTCCGAGAGTTATTAAAGCAACAGGGACTTTTAATAAAAAGTCAGACCGCACTCGCTTTTATATAGGGGAGATTAGTCCATGGTTCTTGACGGGAGGAAGTTTCAACGTTTCTGATTGGGAACAAGTTAAGATAGACTTACAAAAGACATTGAGGGATCAGGGTCCCAAATCTCTTCCAATGTTTACTTTCTCTCTCTGGAGATTTGTAAAAGACGCGCTGCTCTCCAATCAGGTTAAAATAAAACAGCAACTGGCTGACCTAGAGCGTACGTTTGGAGAGGAACAGGAAATAGGGACCCAGGAATCATTTAAAGAAGCCTCAGATTCAGATTTGTCCGATCTTGAATCGGAGAAGGGGGTTTCCACTGCCTCATCCAGTAAGAGTAATGGATGGACGGCGGCTAATAGTTATGATTCAGACAGTGAAGGGGAAAGACATTTTGAGGAGCGCTCCCTTGTTAAAGACACTCACAAATTGACTCGAAAATTAAGGCATTTAGAAGTGACTGAGGCGAAGGAGCCAGTCACTCCCTCTGCGCCTCCACCGCCCCCATATAATTGGGACAGACCAGAAAAGCGGCTGATGCGGTGGAGACAGGACAGGGAAGAAAATAGCCCTAAGGGAGTAGTTTTCCCAGAATTGCAAGCTTACCCGGTTACCGAGATACAAGATGCCCAGGGCCAGACTATTCGGCAGCATGAGCCGCTCACCTTTAAAGACCTGAAGCAGCTCAAAGAGGCTGTTTCCAGTTACGGCCCTCATGCCCCTTTCACCCAATCTCTTTTTGAATCTTACCAAGGGTCATTTTTGACTCATAGTGACTGGCAACAATTGACTAGGGCTGCTCTATCGGGCGGAGATTATTTAATATGGAAAGGAGAATTTCAGGAAAAATGCATTGAAATTGCCCACTTAAACGCCCAGGCTGGAAAACCTGAAGTTAACGTAGAGCTGCTGACTGGCACTGGAGCGTATGCTAGTATACAAGCACAGATTCAGTATGATGCCGGCACTTATGCCCAGATTGCTGCTGCAGCAAACAAAGCATGGAAAGCCCTGCCTAATACTGCGGCTGGTCAACAATTAACTAAGGTCCTACAAGGTCCTTCAGAACCCTATGCAGATTTTGTTTCTCGACTGTTGCAATTAGCAGAAAAAATACTTGGAGATGTTAAAGCAGCTATGCCAGTAGTTAAACAGCTGGCATTTGAAAATGCCAACAAGCATTGTAAAGAAGCCCTGAGACCTCACAAAGGAAAGAGTCTTGATTTTATGATTAAGGTCTGTAGAGATATTGATGCAAGCTTTGTGCAGGCACAGGTTATGGCTGCTGCGATTAGCAAAGGATTGAGGGCAGGAAGAGCAAAAAATCAAATGAGGAGAAGAGGTTGTTTTCAATGTGGACAGCCTGGACATTTAAAACTTGATTGTCCAAACGGTTCACCTGCTAAGGCAAGGCATGCCCCTGGAATTTGTCCTCGTTGTAAAAAGGGACAGCACCGGAGTAGTGAATGTCGCTCTAAATGGGACATTCAGGGAAACCCCATCCAGTCGGGAAACGGGGTGAGGGGGCCTCTCCGGGCCCCGAAAGCCAATGCGTACGGAGTTTTGAGAACTACAGCACCCCTTCCAGACAGTGGCAGACTGCATCACATTCCAATAAACAATCAGGCCAACAATCCTTTTTTGTCAGAGATCTCTGCCGAGCAACCCCAGGTAGCGCAGGATTGGACCTCAGTGCCTCCGCCAGGTCGATATTAACCCCCTCCATGGGGCCTCAGGCAATACCCACAGGAGTTTCTGGCCCACTTCCCACGGGGTCAGTAGGACTGTTGTTAGGAAGAGGTAGCATCACTATGCAGGACATAATCGTACATCCTGGAGTAATTGACTCTGACTTTACTGGAGAGATAAAAATCATGATGAAATCTAAAGGGGGAGTGGCAGTGATTGAGAAAGGACAAAGAGTGGCCCAGCTGTTACTTCTTCCTTATTTAAATACTAATGCCTCTAGCACAGCACCTATGCGAGGTGATAGGGGTTTCGCCTCCTAGGGAGGGGCCCAAGTTTATTGGGTTGCTCAGATGTCCTCGCGACCTCAGCTCACCCTTAAGGTGAATGGTAAAGAATTCTTAGGAATTCTGGATTCTGGGGCTGACGTTTCGGTTATTTCTACCCTCTACTGGCCCAAGAAATGGCCAAAGGACGAAGCTACTGCTATACTCCAAGGTTTGGGACAAGTAAGGCCAGCCCGCAGCTCCCAAATTCTTGACTGGAATGACGGAGAGCATTCAGGAAAATTTCAACCTTATATAGTTCCCGATTTGCCCACTAATTTATGGGGACGGGATGTGCTAGCTGCTATGGGGGCAGTGCTTACTACTCAGGCTCTTGGGAACAGTAACCCTTTTGTGACCAATAAGATGTTAGACATGGGATGGACTCCAGGCAAAGGGCTTGGCCGTTTACAACAGGGGCGCCCTAAAGCATTACAACCTTGGGATGAAGTTACTAGGAGGCCTGGGGATAGAAGAGGGCTCGGTGAAGAACCTTTTTCCTAGGGGCCACTGTGATTAGGCCTGAACCCACACCTATAACATGGAAATCAGATTCCCCAGTGTGGGTAGAACAGTGGCCCTTGACTAAGGAGAAATTACAGGCCGCACAAAATCTTGTCAAAGAACAACTGTCAATGAGACATATAGTTCCTTCCACGTCACCTTGGAATACTCCTATATTTGTTATAAAAAAGAAGTCAGGAAAATGGAGGCTGTTACAAGATCTTAGAGCAGTTAATGCCACCATGCAAATTATGGGGGCGCTGCAGCCTGGACTTCCTCATCCTGCTGCTATACCTAAAGATTGGCATTTGATTGTTTTAGATTTAAAAGATTGCTTTTTTACCATTCCTCTTGCTCCTCAAGATTGCCAGCGTTTTGCCTTTTCTGTCCCCTCACCAAACTATAAGGAACCTTATAAGAGATATCATTGGATAATTTTACCCCAAGGCATGGCTAATAGCCCCACATTGTGTCAAATGTATGTTTTTGCAGCCTTAGAGCCAATTAGAAGCCAGTTTCCTGAAGCCTATATAATTCATTACATGGACGATTTATTTCTGGCACATTCTTCTCAAGAGGCATTGATGGAATTGTATGATAGATTACAAAAAGGATTAAAATCAGTGGGTCTCGTTATAGCTCCTGAAAAGGTTCAATCAATACCTCCTTATAGTTATTTGGGTTATGTTATTCAAAGAGTGGGTATTGCCCCTCAAAAGATACAGTTGGCCACCTCCCAGTTAAAAACCTTACATCAGTGGCAACAATTCCTAGGAGAAATCCAATGGCTAAGGCCCTCTTTCTCAATTTCTACAGGGGAACTTAAGCCTCTTTTTGAACTCCTAAAGGGAGATGCTGAACCCACATCTACCCGGATTTTAACTCCTGAGGCCAAGAAGGCCCTTACTAAAATAGAACAGGCATTACAAGATATGTCAGTACAGCAGATAGATTATGAACAGCCTTTGCAATTTTTAGTCTTGGCCTCTAATTTTGCACCTACTGGTGTTTTTTGGCAAAAGGGTCCCATTTATTGGGTACATCTTTCTGCATCACCTGGGCGCACAGTTATTCCTTATCCTGAATTAATAGTTCAATTGTTATAGAAGGGTAGATGCTTGGGGCGGGCTTTATTTGCCAAAGATGCAGATATAATAGTTTTGCCCTATACCCAAGAAATGGTTACTAATTTGATTCAAAATGATGATTCCTGGTGTTTGTTTTTGTGCACCTTTAAAGGACAGATAGTTCAAGCTTATCCTAAACATAAAATCATTCAGAGTTTTAAATTATGCCCTTTTATCTTTCCCAAGATAATAAAGACTCAACCTATAGCTGGGGCACGTCTACTTTTCACTGATGGCTCCAAGACTAGAAAAGCAGTAGTTGTAGATGGGGATCATATAGAAAGCGTAGTAGTGCCTCAGGCCTCTGCTCAGTTGATAAAAATTACTGCTATGATACTTGCCTTTCAATTATATCCTGAAGAGCCCCTTAATATTTATACTGATAGTGTCTATGTGGCTAATATTATGCCCCAACTAGAAGTGGCCCCTCATGTGGGAGAATCATCAAAAATTGTTACCCAGTTACAAAGCTTACAGATTTTGATATGGTCCAGAAAGCAATCTGTGTTTGTAGGACATATTAGAGGACATTCTGGCTTGCCTGGACCACTTGCCAAAGGCAATGCGCGAGCAGATGAAGCTACTCGAATAATCTTTGCCTCCCTAGAATATGATCGGGCTTTACAATTACATAAAAAATTTCATCTCAATGCTCAAACGTTAAGACATCAGACACAATGCACCAAAACAGAGGCCCTTTCTATAGTTTCCACATGTGCCACTTGTGCTCCCTTTATTCATGTTCCATCCTTAGGAGTAAATCCTAGAGGTCTCAGACCAAATGATATATGGCAAATAGATGTCACTCATGTCAATGGTTTGGGAACCAAACATTTTTTACACGTGGCTGTAGACACTTATTCAAAAATGATCGTGGCTACCTTACATTCAGGAGAGAAAACTAAACAAGTAATTGAACATTTGCTAGCTTCTTTTGCCGTTATGGGAGTGCCTAAACAAATTAAAACTGACAATGGTCCAGCATATACTAGCAGAAAATTTTCCCGGTTTTGTGAACTCTGGGATATTAAACACAGTACTGGTATCCCTTATAATCCACAAGGACAAGCTATTGTTGAGAGGACCCACCAGCACATCAAAACTTATTTAAAAAAATTAAAAGAAGGTGACATATACCAAAACTGTCAGGGCCCACAGGCCCTTCTTTCTCTTACCTTATTCACTTTAAATTTTTTGCTGCTGGATTATGAAGGATATAGTGCTGCCCAGCGACACTATTCTGTTCCCCCCTCCACAGAAGCTATGGTTCGATGGAAAAATTTATCCTCTGGACAATGGCAACCGCCAGCACCTGTCCTGGCCAGAGTTAGGGGGGCTGTCTGTGTTTATCCACCAGGTGCTGAAAAGCCAATCTGGATACCTGAGAGGTGTGTGCGTCCTGTTCAACATGAAAAGATTGTGGTTCCTGAAGCTTCTGGTGAGGCCAGTAAATAAGTAAGTAAGTTTAAAAAAAAAAAAAAGCCCTTTGTTTTCTACTGTTTTTGCCTTCAATTTAGGCCACTGACACAGCTGCCAATACGGTGCCCATACAAAAAGCTTTCATAACATATGATTGAGGCAGTTGCTTTTAATAGCACTGCTAAGTAGAATGCCAGCACTCATTTTTAAGCTACCCCATACCTCTTGGTCACTTCACACAGATTCAAACCCTGGAGGGTGGGGAGGGTTTCTCTTTAAACTGTTCAGCTCTAAATTTCAGCTTAAGCAACTGATTGGAGTAAAGAACATCCCAGTGCCCTGTTGGTACGAGTTCCAGCTGCAGTGATGCCAGTAGCGTTTCGTCAGACCAAGATCCATCTCCCAGGTGCAAAGAGAAACTTCAGAATAACTACACAGTCACCCTGTTGCTTTTGGAGCTACAGCCTCGGAAAATGCATTGAGCCAGACAGCCAGAGCTGCATCCTTGCTGAACCAGCTATCAGCCAGAGTGGTGACTGCCTTTGAAATTCCAGAGACTTTTATGGACAAATACATTTTAAAATTTATCTCTCAACCAACAAACTGCCCTATTGACATTTTGCATATGTAATAATTGCTATTGTGTAACTTTGGATATTCTGATATTTGTGTTACCTCAAGTAAGATAGAAAATGTTAAGTCAGCAGTTGCATATTGTTAAACCAGTGCTTTTGGGGTCCCTAGAATGCAATTTTTAAATTACACCTTGCAGTTAGCATATATCTTTATACCCCTTGAGACTAGTGGCTTATAGAATACCCTGACTAGTGGCTTCCCAATGGTCTGGATTTATATCCCTTCTTAATATTTTGCCTCAAAGGTTGGCATGCTGTCTTTTCATTCTAATACGCTGCAAAAGCAACAAAGTCATCAGCAGAAAATAACAAAACAGGCTTCTGGCCTTGTAACTCCTGACTGATGCTCAGATATGCATATCAATGTTAGAAGGACTCACCCAAAGACGGGCAACTTCCCCGCCTGCTATATCTACCTAAGACAGGAGTTGGCACATCCAATGACGGGTTCTATAGCAGGGGCTAGGGGTCGATCCTAAGACAGGGGTTTCCTTCTCTATATTTCTTTTTTAATAAAGGGGAGTGAGATGTTGTCTCCTGAATAAGTGCCATTTTGACCTCTATGGCTCACCATTCTCCCCTAAGGACTAAAACCTTATGTTTACAAGGGAAAAGAAGCTTCCTGCACTACAGACGCTGCCACCTGCTGAGTGCTAGCCTCTCGGGAGCCTCCAGACCTTGGGTGTGCCCAAATGAGGGGGCAGGGTGTGGAAGAGAGTTAAGGTGATAGCGGAGACAAAGGAGAAGCGAGGGAGGGACAGACAGATCTAAGAGATAAGATGTGCTGAATAAAAGGTTTGGGTCTCAGAGTGAGTGAGAGAGAGCCCGAATGATGGAACCTAATAAATGACTCCTGAGTGTAATTATTTTGATGTTCCTCGCCTGGACAAAACTCGGACCACAAAGAAACCGGACGCGGTAAATCTCAAGAGAATGACCCTCTCTTCTGGGATATGCAGAAGGTTTGGAAAAGGGGGACATTGGATGAATGAATGCAGGTCAACAAGGGATAGACAAAGTAACTTTCTGTCTTTGGGAAATGCCTCAAGGGGGCTTTCAGAAGCCCCCAAATCAAATCCAGTTCAATCTTACCCTGCCATCATGGAGGAAACACCTTCCCAGAACAATTAAATAAATTAAAACCTATTTTAAAAAGACATACTACACTGAATGATAGAAAATCTATAGAAAAGGGGAAAAACTCATGAAAAATTATAAAGTGAATATTTTGACAAGCTTCTATTAATGAACAAAGGCCAAAGTTAAAAGTAGGAATAAATGATGTTATTATTGGAGGCTTATTGGACACATGGGGCAGATGTAACAATAAGTTCACTGGAGTCATGGCATCCAAATTGGCCCCTTCAGGAGGTAGATGTTCAGTTTTGGGGAATTGGATTGTTATCCCAGGTAAAACAGAGTGCAAGATGGCTTGAGTGTATAGGACCAGAAGTATAGAGAGACTCCTGGTCTGCACCCATTTCTGTATCATATTGTAGACTGAACCAGTATCCGAGGATTAAAGTTTTGAGCCATTCACTACCTTTTGAGCCAGTATCAGAACTGTCTTTGAGTCATTGAGGGAGGATCAAGTGTCAATGGACATTCCCAACTCCACTCTATTGTAACTACTAAGGAAACAGCACACATGCTTGGCTACCTCCCCACACCTACTTGCACTGACAGAAAGACATTAGTCTTACAAAGCACATAGAGAAAGTGGGTTGTAATATAATACAGATTATTTTAAAACCCACTGATGACAACTGAAGCCACAATATCCCAAAAACACATCATTGAAAGACCACTTAGTAAGGAAACCTTTCCATAGACTTTAAAAGGACAGTTCCATCAATAGATGCACAAAATAAAACATAAAAATATGAAAGAATAAGTGTATGACACCTCATGGATTCATCTCTATAGTAACAGGTTCGAGAGGTACCAAAGTCAATGATAAAAATTCAAATGCATTTTTTTAAAAAGCGCAACAACGATTATGAAAATAAATTGAATTGAGTTGATTAGGGAAAGCAATTCAAAATATGCAAAAAGATTTAGTAAAACAGAGAGTTGGGGGGAGAAAAGCCAGAAGTCTTGAAATGAAAAGCTTAGTGAGTCAGATTTTTAAAAAATCGCTGAAGCCAGGCAGTGGTTGCATGTACCTTTAATCCTAGCACTCAGGAGGGAGAGGCAGACAAATCTCTGAGTCTGAGGCCAGCCTGGACTATATTGTGAGTTCCAGGACAGCAAGGACAGCACAGGGAAAAACTGTCTTGAAAAGCCAAACTGTTGATTATAATAATATTCATAAATAAAGTAATAAAAATCAGCTGAAAATGTTAACAACCAACTGGATTAAATAGGAAAATAATACTAGAGCTTCAAATTGTTTTTCCAAAATAATATGTTTAAGCAGGGAAAAACCCCAAAATTCTAAGAAAGAATGAAGAGGACATGCAAGATACCTGGGCAGCTTTAGAAATTACTTCAGCCTGATGAGGAAGTCTCCACTCAGAAGGCCCCTGTATTGAATGCCCAGTTTGCAGCTTACCACAGAGAGATGACGGGTTCAAGGATGTTGACCATTAGTATTCTAACCCACTTCCTTGGGTCCTGGCCAATAAGCAATAACCTGGTATGCTCAGTGTGTGGATGTCAAACTTCATTTAAGAAAAGACCCCTCCCTCTTCTTCCCTCTCTTTCTTTCCTCCTCTCAGAAGTCACGTGCATCTCTGACCCCCCTCCTTGCCTCCCCCTCCCCTTCACTCTAATAAAGCCTCCATGTGAGCCCAGCCTGTGTGTCTTTCCCATAGCTCCCACCCACAGCACAGTGACCACCCTGGCAGCCTGCTTGCATGGTACTGGGACCCTGTCTGCCAGCTCCACCAGCTACCTTCTCCCAATTATATTACAACTGTTGAACCTGTGTTATGACCCCCCCCCCCCAAAGACCACAAGGGAGCTGGATTATGATGCAAACACACTCGGGTCAGTTTATTCTTTTGGACAGGTTTGAACCCAGACAGGCTAGAGTAATTCTTGGAAACTATTGGTTAAGCTTTTCAGCGCGAACCCAAGTTTTTAATCTATTGGCTGTCAGGCATATTCCTGAGATTTTTTCCTAGATTCTTCTTAGACCTGGACCCTGCCCTCAGGTACTAAGTGGTCTTTCCCTGAAATAAAGTTTTCTAACAGTAAATCTATGCCTTCACAGCAACATTGGTACTGTGACTCAATAGGGCCTCACCCCTCCTAGCATTCAGCCCTACTTGCCAGTAGTCTGAACCCTGTGACCCCCTGGGACCTTCATTGGGTAAGCTTCCCTCTCTGCATTTCCCACAAATGAGAATTATCACTCAGACCTTACTGTTTTAAATGCTTGAGATTATGTGTTCATTTGTCTTGAAGAAAAAAGCAAAACAAAACAAAAAGTGTGATCACATGGGCTGGTGCCATATGCACTGAGGGAAAAGACAGGTCATTGGGCTTTGTCACCATCTTTGTTGTGGTCATAGGCTCCCCTTTCCCAAGTCTCTGACACAGGTCCTTGATTTTTCTTTTTCTTTTTTTTACTCTTCTCCCAAACTTCTTTCATGAACTATGTTGCACATTGTTTGTTTGTTTGTTAGACCGTCTGGGTTACCCACTGAATGCCAGGCAAGCCAGGATCTCACTGGCCTGAGGCAGATCTGCTCCCTCCTGCCCATACCAGGTCTGCTTTCTGATTGGCTCCCCTCCACGTATAACAGGAGCTCCAGTTCACTATTGAGAGTCGGAGATGAAGAAAGCCAGCTTCATCCTGCTCAGCACATACTTTTATTTATTCAGTTCCTGTTCAATAGCTCTGTATATGTTAATATACACTAGCTCCAATGCTGCCTGTGTGCATATGCAACTCTGTCTATACATGGCTTACATAAAATGTTCTTACCTTAAGGTTTATAAATTTATTTTATTAGATATAATTTAAAATCTATGCATAGATAAATTTAATATGATATTAAAGCTACACATCAATGCTTTTATACACAAGAATACGTCTTGCTCTGGGAGCTAAACTTTGTCATTTAAGAGTCACCAGATGATAATGGTTTGATTGTGGTCATGATTTTTGATATTACAGAAAGACATCTGAGAAATTTTAAACCTTTTTTAAGAACAGTTTTTAAGATATTTACATTTATAAGATTATAATCTTGGGCATGTGCTTGCCACATTTTTTACAATAGCTCATTGTTAGACCATTGGTCAATCTGATAAATACTTCATTGCCATAATTTCCTCCTTGCCTTTGACTAGCCTTTCAGCATTTTTGAGCCTAGTAAAAAAAACAACCAGTTTCAACTTTGAACAGCTATAGAAGAAAACACATTACCTGTTTCTGAGACAGATTAAAAGGCCAAGCCAAAGGAAACTCCCTGGGCCCAAAGTTGCCAACAGATAGATTTATTAACTAAAATGGTTCTGCAATAAGATAAGGCACTTGATCTTTGCTATACAGGACCCACTAGGTATTATATGACCTTAAGTAATTATTATTTCTGTATAACTCATTTTAAGATTACAATCTGGTTGTAATCTGATCAAAAATCAGATGAAAACTACAGGGCCTTAAAAATGACAGTAGGTGCAGATATTGTTGCCAATGGCTTAAAAATTTCCTTACTCAATGTTTAGTCAGGTTTAAGAATGTATGTTTAGCCTCCATGTCTTCGCTAACTTTTATAAGATGTAGATAATACATTTTATCTAACAAAAAATTTTAAAGGATCTATTCAGATTAATAAAAGACAATTTAGAGATTTACACCTGTCTTTGCCAAATGCTCAATACCAAGCTTCTAGAAAATTTAAAAATGAAAGCCGATTACATAATAAAGACTATCAGAGAACATTGATAGTTAGCCATTCAGACCTAATAGACAGACAGGCCTCAAATGCTCAAAAATCTGCAGAATATGCCGTTTGAAATGTTTAATTAAAAACTTTTCATGATATAGAAACATTCTGACTCCTGACAGCATCCTTTGTCTCCTCCAAGAGAATCAATGGGTACAGAAGACCCTCCATCGGAAACTAGCTCCAGAGGGACAACACCAGGCATTGTACAAAGACTACCTTTTGCCTTAACCACTGCCAAGGCCACCTTCAGACAGTAGGCAGGACTCTGGGGAATCCGTTTCCTCACTCTTGCCTAGACAAGGTAGATTGGTCCTCTCCGTGAGTTCCTATCCCACAACTGTTGGATCTACTGAGACCTGGCACCTGGAGACTGAAGGAAGCCATGAGACCTCTGCCCTCAACCAACATGGTGGTCCCTGGCTGTCAAGGAAGTCAGCAGGTAAATCTCTGTCACTTTCAATTGCTAACTCGGGCATAGTCTATCCTTCTCAGATCTCAGATGCCATTTGACAACTAGGCTTTGCTTCAGCTACCTTCTCAGTCACAGCTGTCATTCCCTTAGAGCTAATACTAGGTCTAGACAGCACTGGAGAAGGTATGGAAGCCTCCCTCCCTCCTCCTATTTCACTCACACAACCACTTCCACTCAGTAAATTTCTTCTGGTTATAGACTAAAAGATGTGCTTCCATGGACTGAAATCAGGCCCTGATAAAATGCTCGTACCTTCTAACCCAAAGCCATAGCTTTTCTGTGACACACCAAAATGTAAATCTGTTGCAGCTGTTTTTCAGATATTAACAGGTTCCTACACAAGCCCAACCTTCCTGCCAGACAACAGGGAAACAGCAGATGTGATGCCTCCAGTACCCTAGGACATAGCATCCCTCAATCAGATGTGCCATCTCTCCAAGGTCCTGAAACTTCACTGCCAGTACCACCTCTCCAGACACAAGTGGGCACCGATCCAGGAACTGGAAGCTGGTTTTCGAGGATGTCCCAGCGAAGGGCTTCTCAGTTCTTATGCATCTTTCACTCACCCTTGCCTCTTCTGGACACAATCAAGGCACTTTCTCATTTCATGCTTTCTGGCGGAGTTTTTTCCCTGGCAAACCTGCCTTCTCATCCTCCTCTTTTTATAGTGAAAAATCAAGCATCAGGCACAAAACAAAAGGATTTGTTACAACTTGAGGGTAAGCTTAGAGTTTAAAATTTTCAATTTATAATTTCCGTTCATAGAGTGCGGCAGGCTTAAGATATGTGCAAAAGCCTGCAGCTGTCCTGACACAAGCTGTTCTCTCTGAGCTGGGAAGGAGACAAGATGATGTGAGCGGGAAGGTCACGGATAGCAGTAAAAATGAAAGAAACGGGAGCTGTGAGAGCAATACAAACAACTGAAGGTTACCTTAGTCCACAGCAACTGGAAGGCAAGGGCCTTGACACTTTACCTTTGGCTGATAGAGCTGTCGGCCATAAGGCAGGAAGCCATTGTTCAAAGTTTCTATCTGGATGCTGACAGAACTGTCCAGACTCATCTCTCTAGGCTTACAATTTTATATCCCTGGACTTTTCACTAAAAGGCTTCTGCTATGAGCTCAGATTCCCATGGGATCACAGTGACCTGAGCCTCTGGAAAGGGAAGGGTGGTCAGAAGAGCTGGGCTTCCACTCTGACCTGAGTTAGGTGTAGGTACCTGTGACCCCAAAGCCAGTCACAGGGACACCCTGCCCCTGCTGTTCCTGACAGCCAGGGTGAGAGAAGTAAGGTCTCAGGACTCTAAGCCAGGACCCCAAGAGGGTGGGCTGTGTCCTCAGGCTCTGGGCCTGGAACTGGGAAACTTGTCTCCTGGGCTCTGGTGGTTCCTGGCTGTTATTCTTTCTCCTTCAATATGACTGAATGAATGAGTGCTAAATGCAAGGGTAGCTGCTTCTCTAGTCAGAAAAAAACTGGGCTCAATATTTGCTGATGGTGGGGCCTTGAGGTGGGGCCCTTCAAAAGGTGCCAGCATGCCAGAGGAGGTCATCAACCTGGTTAAGTCAGATCACCTCAGTTTGAATGCAGGTTCTACCACTGATTAGGAATAGTTGTAACACCCTAGCAAACCCCATTTTTCTATCTTCTAAATGAGAATGACAGTCAGATCTACATGATGTGTTAGAGGTAACCAGGGTATTCATATAGCTTTTGTCAATAAGTATTAATTTTCATTATGGGTAGGAGGCCAGCCATGACCAGGAACCCTGTTGGCAGGGGCAAAGGCCCACCTGATGGCAGCCAGAGTGCTTCTCTGCCCTCACCACCCAGTGGGAAATTTGAGGGAGAGTCTGGGCTTTCCAGTTGACTGATTCCTTTTGATCTGTGAGGCAGGGGTCACAGGGAGGCCACCAGCCTTTGGGATTTATTGTTCATCTCCTCTGAGCTGAGAAAGAGGTACTCTCCTGAGCCCTCCACTTGGTGTCCAAGTGTGCATGCTCAGGCAGAAGTGCAAGTTCAGGAGCCAACCAGACCTACTTAGATAAGGGAACGTTGCCCTCTGGCCTGGAAGGATCACAAAGAGCTCTCAGTGCTTGCCCAGGGTCAGCTGATGCCCAGCTCACCAACCTGATTGTCCCCACTTTGCAGATGAGGAAGTTGAGGTTGAGAGAGAAGGGACTTTTGGATGAGCCAATGGAGAGGTGGCATAGATCTCTCAGACTGTAATCAGCCATCTAGTGCATACTCAGGCACAACACACAGATCTTAGCAGGCAGAAAAGGAGAGCAGGTGAAGTAGCAGGTGGTAATAACTGTTTTTTCTCTCTGCAGATGAGCTTGAAATCTGAGGTAAATGGAGGAGAAGTCCTTGGTTCATCTGGTCTCTTTCACAGGCAGGGTGCCGGCTGCCTCAGTGGGGGCTAGGACAGTCCACTGTCTTCCACAGCTGTGACTTCTGCTTGACCCAGTGGGTATGGGGTGCAGGCAAATTAGGAGTAAGGTTTGTCCCTGTATGGTGGATGTTAGAGAGTATGACCCCTGACCCAAGTGCACAAGGACCAAAGATGCCTGAGGCTGGGGTCAGGGGTCACTGGTTGGCCCAGCTCCTTTAGAAGTGCCCAAATGGACACTCCCTCTTTTAGAGACCAAAGCACAGGTATAGCCAGGGCAGTGAAATCATCCTTCCAGAGCTCTCTGCTCCCAGTCAAAATGAGAAACTAAACTGGATTTCTCAGTTTCTTCTGGGAAAAAAAAATACCATGGCATTTATTTAGTACATGGGACCCAGGATGGTCATGTAGACACAGATTAGCTGTGTGTTCCCTAGCAAAATTTGAAGTGCCTCAGTTTCCTCCTGGAAATAAGGATACTGTATCTATCTTGAGAATTGTAGCAGTTTGTGGATGAATGCTTCTTTCCTATAGAGGTCTTGGGAGGTTTCTACCCTGATGCAGAGCTCATTGAAATTTTCCTCTTTCCTCAGGCCTACATATCAACCCAGGTATCCGCTGACATCTAGAAACCAGTGCGTCTTTTAGGAAGGATGAGATAGAAGATGGATGAGGAAGGAGATCCAGGAGCCAGGAGAGCTAGTAGAAAAGCCTAGAAGGATTGGGGACTAAGTAGATAACCCTGGGTGGGGAGGAAGTCCCAATTGCTGGGCAGTATGGGGTCTTTAAGGGTGGCTCAGGGCAGGGTCCATCTGTGTTTTTCAGGCCTCTGGAGTCCCTTGAGGACAGGAAGGCAGGTGTAAAGCAGTGAGGACCTTCTCCCAAGGGCCCATCCCAAGCCAGTTCTACCAACTGTGATAAGAATGACCCAGCCAAGCCGTTGCACACCCTGCAGCCTGTATGTTTCTCCTCTTAGTTGGTGGAAGGGGCATCTAGCACCTTGGAGTTCTTCTCTGAGGAGTTTATAGATCAGCACTTCAAGAAGGTGTTAGACAAAAGCAAACCTCAGCCTGGAGACCTCTACCTGTTCAAGTTACAGGCTCCAAAGGGAGAATGGGGTGGGGCCCACATGGTGGTTTATTGTGGCCAAGGAGAGATCATACACTTGGAAGGTGAGTGAAGACAAATTTGTCCAGGCTTGAGGGAACTCTGCTTTAATAAAAAATGTCATGGAAGTGTAGCGCATGGGCGGACAGCCTGGTTGTAGGACTTCAGTTTGAGGAAGTGCTAGCTTTGAATGCTTTGGGTTTTCTATTCCCTCAGGTAGGCACCCCTGCAGTAAAAAGCTTCTGGGTTTCCGAGAAAGTGTGGTGTCCAAATGAGGCGTTGGTCCGATGCTGCACTCCAGACAACTCTTGAGTGTGCTTCGAAAACGAGGTGGGATTGACCCTCAGGTTCAGGAGAATCACGTGCCTATAGCTATGAACAGTGCTCCTCCTCCCTTTACCAGCAACTGCGTGCACTTTGCACTGAAGCTGTTAGGCATTGACTTTGTAAGCACACCCCCACCCCAGCTCCTGAGTTTACTAACAAGTGCACCTACCCAACCTGCTCCAGCAAAACTCAGATATTCCCAGCCTTCAGCATCCACATCAGATTCCTCTAAACTAAGGTCTTTACTCTTGTGATTCAAAAGTCCCCGTAAACAAACTGGTGTATCTATTTGTTGAAGTTACATGCTAAGAAACCCTTTAGAACCCTTGCCAGGTGGGCCTCAAGCCCAGTTCTTAGATCCTGGGGAGACATGTTTACTCAGTTCTACCAATCTCCTACCCGGGTGCTGGTCCAACCCCATCATCCTTTCTACAGTAGAAGTTTCTGGAAGGAAACACCAAGACTAAGTTCTCATCCTAAAGGACAACTATTTGCCCCATGGGGACAAAGACCGGGAAGGAGACAAGGGAGAGGGGAGATAGCCAAGATTTCAAGGGGTCTTTCTCAAACAAAATTGATTTCTTTAAACTAGAATGAATCCATAGCCTCTTGTTTCCTGTAGAAATAAAAGCATAACCTATTCCCTAAAACAACACATCTTGTAACTTAAATTTTGAAGTCAAGATAATATTAAAGCACATAGGTTGGTTGGAATCTAGCAGCTTTAAGCTAGTGTCTCTTAGTACACATAATACTTAAAGACAACACAGTAAGGTACAGGATCCAGACTCTGTATTTTTTATCTTTATGTGGCTTTTTTGTTTTATATTACTTACTCCTTTTTAAAACTTTGGTATTTTAAAACCCTACTTTTAAAATCTAAGACTGTATATACTCTTTTTCTTTTCTCTCCCAAGCCTACACATATTTTTAAACATACTATAACCTGTTCGAAGGCTTTTTTCTGTCTGTATGTGCTTTTATTGAATATCTGTAATCCCCTCGTGTCTGCATGAACAGAATTTAACTGCAGTGTAACTTAGATCATGGCAGGCCGATGGCTGGCTTCTCCCCCTCTGTTTCCTACCAAGAAGCCTTGATTGGCTCTTCTTTTGTGTGTTTAGAATCATCCCCCCTTTTTTCAATGGTGTTTGACCTGCACACAGGCTCTGCTGACTATACCTACTTGTATTACCAGAAAAACATTAGCCCTGTAAGACACACAGAGAAAGTGGTTTGCAATATAATACACATTGTGTTAAAACCCACTGATGACAAATGAAGCCACAATATCCCAAGACATATCATTGAGAGACCACTTACTGAGAAGACTTTATTATGGACTTGAAAAGACAGTCCTCTCAACAGGGGTATATCTTAACACAGATATACAAAAATATCAAAAATAAATAATATGATACTTCATGAAGTTCATAACTCTATAGTAACAGATTTCAAAGATACCAAGATGGATCATAAAGAATTTAAATGCATTTTTTAAAAGTTCAGTATGCCTATGAACATAAATATAAACAGTCAAATTGATTCAGGAAAGCAATTTAAAATATACATGAGAGATTCAGTAAAGAAAAATTCTGAAAAACAAAACATAACAAAGCAGGAAACAAACAGAAAACCAGATGTCTTGGAATGTAAAGCTTAATGAGTCAGATTTTTAAAAATCAGCTGAGGCAGGGTAATGGTTGTACACATTTTTAATCCTCAAACTTGAAAGGCAGAGGCAAGTGGATCTCTGAGTTTAAGGCCTTCCAGTCTATAGAGTGAGTTCCAGGAGAGCCAGGGCTACACAGAACAATGCTGTCTCAAAAACCCAAAAATTAAATTATAAATAATATAAAAATAATTAATGAATTGAATTAAGTCAGCTGAAAACATCAACAACAAATTAAACCAAGTGAAGAAATCATATTGTAGCTTCAAATTGTTTCTTACAAAATAATATGTTTAAACCAAGGAAAAACCCCAAAATTCCCAAGAAAGAATGAAGAATGCCTGGGCAGCTTTAGAAATTACTGCAGCCTGATGAGGAAGTGTCTCCTCAGAAGGCTCCGGTGTTAAATGCTTGGTCTGCAGCTGGCCACTGAGAGATGACTGGTGTATTCAATTAAAATAGCCTGGAATATCAGAGGACAGAGATAAGCCATATAGGTCAAGGAGTGGTGACCTTTAATCCCAGAAGTTGGGAGGCAGAGATCCTCTGGACCTCTGTGAGTTCAAGGCAAAACAGAGCCAAGAGGTGATGGCACCCACTCTTAATCCTAACTTTAGGAATGTTGAATCGGAAGTAAAATATCTGGATGGGGAAAGAAATATAAGGCAGGAGAAGGCAGAAGTTCTTCTCTTCAGCCTGTGTGTCTAGTCATGATTCGTGAAGATAGGACCAACTTGTTCAGCCTGAAAAGTTGGCTGTGGATGATTCCCTGTCTCTCTGACATTTCAGCTTTTCCCCAATATTGGGCTCAAGATTTTATTATAATTTCAAATAGGATTCATGTAATATCTGGTGCTCAACTTTTGGGGCACAAAACCACACAGGCCAGAGCTACACATGACCACAGCCACTATCCAGCTGGCTAGGTTTTCTGTTAGGAGTTGGCCTCCAGACTGAGGCAGAGTGTGCTACACATATTATTACACATATTATCTTCTCCACAGACACCTGGGTAAGTTTTTCATAAGGCAGCTTCCCTCTTCTGGTGGGTTTTTTTTTAATTTGTCTTTTTGTTTTCTGGAACCTTCTTTGGGATGCTGCCACACTTCACATTCATCTAAATCATCATTAACAGCAAATTTGATGAGTCGAAAGGGAAATTAGTTTATGCCTGAGAGAAAGGTTTTCTTTTTTCTACATTAAGAAATGAGAAACAGTATCAACTGGAAGAATTATGGAAGGTATTTGGTCTCTGTGTAATAATAAGCTAAATGATATGAAAACAGAACTATGAAAAGTGAGGATAATTAAGGTAAATGGGATTGTTGTAATGTCTATTATAAATGTTCCTTTTTGATTGCTTCTTTTTTTTCATTTAAAAAGTCAGTTAATGTGAATGCCAAGATGAAAGATCACAGAGACGTTCAGACCCCTACAAAGGAGTTTAAAGGAGAACCAATTTCAGCATTGCCTTGTAAGGTTACAGAGAAACAGCCTAAGGCTTTCAAACAGCCAATCTTAGTATATCCAGTAACTTTACAGGAACTGTCAAATGATAGAAACTATGCACGAGCTGAATAGACTCCTGTGAAAATGTTAGACTTAAGGAGATTCAAGGAAGCAATAGTCACATATACAATGCACTCACCATTTGTATACTACATGTTAAATTCCTGAACAGCTTATAATACAATTATCCATAAAGACTGGATAGATACGGCCACAGCAGTTCTAGAGGCTGGACCTCAATTACAGTGGAGGACCTCGTAGAAGGATGAACTAAAATCACAGATGTACACAGTAAAGTTAGAGGAATAGAAATATCCCAAGACCAACTTCTTGGGGAGAGAGATTATGCTAATATAGACAGACAATCTATAAATGATAACCACATCCTGCCATTGATGGTAAATTTCAGAATTGAATGCTTGGGACAGACTTGAAGAAGTATGAAAGAAAATAGAAAATAAATACTGACCTCATCAGTGGGACAATCCACCAAGGAGTTTATAGATGACTTAGGGGGGGAGGCACGGTTGGAGAAGGCAGGCCCCTGGGCAGTGTGGTTGGGGAACACGTCTTTGAAGGTTATCATTTGCCTCTGGGCTGGTTCTCTTTGTCACAGCTTCCTGGTTACTGTGGCTGAGCAGCACTGCTCTAACATGCCCTTCCACCATGGTGTACTGCTCCATTACTGGTCCCCAGACAACAGAGCAGCCAGTGGACCAAGGACTGGGTCTCTGAAACACAACCCTAAATAAATCTTTCTCTCTTAAGTATCTGCTACAGTAAGGAAAAACTAACACAACCAGCAAATATCTTCCTCATTGGTTTAGCAGGAAGAAAAGAGCTACAGGTCAGTGGTACAGAATATTTATTTAATGCAATACTAGAAGAAAATTCCACAATCTCAAGACAGACATGGAAATAGTGTCCTGTGATTATGTTGCTCTCTCTTCCTCCTCTGGGTGTGGGGTCCCTTAGCATCTTCATTAATGCTGGGTGAATGCTATGAATTCCTGAGTTTATGCTTATCTTTGAAGGTCTTCACTTCTCCTTTCCAAAGGGAAGCCCTTGTTGTGTATGACAATCCTGTTCAAAAGTCATTTTCCTTCACAGCATAAAGTATTTCTTTAAATTCCATCAAGGCCTTTAGAATTTCTACTGGAAAATCTAGGTCTAATTAACTTGCATTTAAATAAGACATTATATAGTTCTTAAATTTTAATATGTTCTGTATGTTTAGATAGAGGACTGTCAATAAGTAGTTTAAAGCCAGACTGATGTAAATACAAAGAAACATGCTAGCCAGGGGTACATAGTAAAAATCAATGAAACCAAAAAAGAAAAAACAAGATATATATATACACAAAAACTCCATTAACAACAAGAAGAAATTATAGAATTAAAAACAAATTAAAAATTCTTGAGAATGATTTTGGTAGCTAGTAGAGATATTGTAAGAAAATATAATTAAAATTTAAAAATACATTGATTCATCAAACAGTACGAGGGTGCTATCATTATTTTGTTAACACTTTATTTTATGTGCATTGGTGTGAAAAGGTCAGATGCTCTGGTACAGGAGTTGCAGACAGCTATGAGCTGCCAGGAGGGTGCTGGGAACTGAACCCACATCCTCTGGACGAGAAGCCAGTGCTCTCAGCCACTGTGCTCCTAGGGTGACATTGTTAATTAGAATTTTAGAAGAGAAGACAGTGGAACAGAAAGTGTGAAGGAATAAAAATGAGAGACAAAATTCACATTATATCCCCGGACTGGAGACAAGATAAACATGAAGGTAACACCCGGAACACACCCCAGTCAAGCCACCAAAAGCAAAGAGAAGGAGAAAGCCAAAAGCAGCCAAGGACAACACACACTGTGAAGCCCAACAGTGCACACGACCACTGACTTCTCACCTGAAAACATGAAGTTCAGATGCCATGGAGAAACTTCTCTACAGGGCCACAGGAGTGGGAGAGCTGGCCCTGCCCCTTGCCTGGGCAGCTCACTAAAGCTCACCTCTTGGTGGGGGCTCAGGGAAGCTGGGTGTGTAGGTGTGAGAGCAGGTCAGCTGCCCCTCCTCCATGTATGCCTTGGCATTGCAAAGGAAAGGGAAATAGCCCCCTCCCCATTTCTGCCTGTCACAGGCAGGAGAGCTGGCCCTGGAGGAGTGAGTGAGGGTGAGGTGGACCTAGGCTGTGAGAGCAGGGTAGCAGGCCCCACCCCTTGCTGTCTGCTGCCTTAGGTGACCTAGGCAGGGCAGTGCTGGAAAGGTCTCACCTGGGTAGTGACAATGAGGGGAAGCTGACAGGCTGACTCACCCAGGCCCAGAGTCAGGACTACAAGATAACTCACACCAGCACCCACCTCATCTATGCACTGCTTGAGCAGATGAAGGGGCTGGACCTGTAGATCAAAAGCCACAGGATCTCCAGGATCTGAGTCAACAACAGGATGTCCAAGAGGAGTCCAGTGAAGACCCAGTATCAAGGGTCTAACCAAAGTCGGAGGCCTCAGACTAAAACAATAACTCGTTGCAATGAACAGGTACAAGACATCTGAAATAAAGGGTACACCATGTGACTCTGTGGGACACACTGCAGCTTCCATGCCAAAATTTTCTTTTAGTTCTTTTTTATTAATGGTTTTGTTTTCTTTTTGTTTTTTGTGGGTTTTTTGCTTCTACTTTTAAAATTTGTTTTTGGGGGGAGGTAACAATGGTGGAGAACAGAAACAAGGGGACAGGAATATGGCAGAATCAGGATGCCTGATGTGACATCCACAAAAAAACAATAATAAGTTAAAAAAATGCTAAGTCACAATTTTGTCCAATAGGAGGAATAAAGACAAAGATGTTTCAAATAAAACTAAGAAGGTTCAATTTGCGTGAGCAATGACGAAAGAATTTCATCTAAGGGGAAATAGTTTTAGGGAAACACTTGGACCTTCAAGCATGGAACTATAAGGGGCTTCCTTATTCTCTCCTACAACACACAGAGGTTTAAAGCAAAACTTATAAAATGGTCCTGTGGGGTGTAAGATGTACATATGACAAACATAACGTAACAGGCCGGCAGGGATGGTGGTGCCAATGCTACACTATGATGGTTTCTACTGTGTATGGACAGTTACAAGCTCTATAATTCAGTCGTTGGTTTAAAGTGGTTAGTATTAGAACCATGTCCTAACCAATTAAGCTAACTGACCAGCTGGAAGCTTCATTATATTGTAATCTCTAGAGCCTGTTACTATATAAGACAAAGAACTGGAGCTAGATGTCAGCAGATAAATGGAGTCCGTCTGAGTCAAGGACCTACTATATGACACAGGTTATATAACCCAGACCAGTCTGGAACTTACTATGTAACCCAGGCTGCTCTCACTTCAAATCCTCCTACTTCAGCCTCCTGGGTATTGCAATTAAAGGTGTATGCTACTGTGCCCACCTCAAAATGAATTAATAAAAATTTCAAACATATCAAAATAAGACAAGAAAGGGAAAAGAAAAGAACACACAGACACACACATACACACACACCACAATACACACAGACACACACACACTCAGGTACATATATCCACAGACACACACAAACATACACACACAGGCACACACATAGACACACAGACCCTGGTACATACAAACACACTCACAAACACAGACAGGCATATGTACACACACAGACACACATACACAAAGGCACACAGTTACACACTACACACAGGCACATACACACAGGTACACACACAACAAACATACACAGGTACACATACACAAAAGCACATAAACACAGACACAGACACACACACATGTATATACACACACAAACACACACACACACACACCCAAAGGGAAAACAGGTAAATAACAGTAGACCAATGTTTAACCATATCAATTACAGCATTACCTATTCGTAGAGTGAAAAATGAGACAAAATTCTATTCTAATAGTACTTTAAATAAAGGAAAAAAGAAGAAATTGAGTGATATTTCACAGGTGCTATTAGCAAGTATAGCAGGAGACAAAGACTTAACTCAAACATTAGCATCATAATGATAAATATCAGTTCATCAAAAGATCTAACAATCATAGAATATTTCTACATATAATAAGGTTTCATTGTCCACAGAGCAAAGTACGAGAGAAAGAAAGGGAGACAGTTTTTCACCTGCACACGGCAGGAAGCCTTACCATCCCTCTCCACAGACTGAAAACCGTATAAGAAGTGAAGTTGATATAGTCAGAGGGGATATGAACAACACCATCAGCTAGCTTGACTTAGCCTACGCTCACAGGGCACTACACCAGCACCTGACAAAGGCTCTTGCAACCAACCATGCAAAACACAGTCACTAGAACTGAACATCTACATAGAATCTGAATTAACTCACAGGATTGAAAGGGAGCTCTTGCTCTGAGGCCAAAGCAGGGTGGAGATGAAGTATGGAGTACCCTGAAGCCAGTGGAGAGTGAGGAAATGGCGCTGAGGAGAATGGGCTGTCTAGGATGTCAGATGACAGATGTGGAAGGCAGGGGAGGGGGAGGGGAAGGAGGCACTGTTTACCTACCTGGGCCCCAGCCCTCAGCTCTGCCTTCCTGCCTGCCCCCAGGGCCAGAGCAAAACTGCTCCTGCCTCATTCAGATTGGCTAAGACACTGGAGCTCAGAACCTGGCCCCAGAACTTCCTGGTTGGTACCTTTATCTGCCAGATGCATGGCCATCTTGTCCTCTTTCTTCTGGTCACAGAGGACAAACTTCTCACAAGGAGTGAAAGGTGGTCACTGCAAGGTGAGTGGCTTCTGCTATGAGCTCAGATTCGCTTGGGATCACAGTGACCTGAGCCTCTGGAAAGGGAAGGGTGGTCAGAAGAGCTGGGCTTCCACTCTGACCTGTGGTAGGCGTAGGTACCTGTGACCCCAAAGCCAGTCACAGGGTCACCCTGCCCCTGCTGTTCCTGACAGCCAGGGTGAGAGAAGTAAGGTCTCAGGACTCTAAGCCAGGACCCCAAGAGGGTGGGCAGTGTCCTCAGGCTCTGGGCCTGGAACTGGGAAACTTGTCTCCTGGGCTCTGGTGGTTCCTGGCTGTTATTCTTTCTCCTTCAATATGACAGAATGAATGAGTGCTAAATACAAGGGTAGCTGCTTCTTTACTCAGAAAAAAACTGGGCTCAATATTTGCTGGAGGTGGGGCCTGGAGGTGGGGTCCTTCAAGAGGTGCCAGCATGCCAGAGGAGGTCATCAACTTGGTTAAGTCAGATCACCTCAGTTTGAATGCAGGTTCTACCACTGATTAGGAATAGTTGTAACACCCTAGCAAACCCCATTTTTCTGTCTTTTACATGAGAATGACAGTCAGATCTGCATGATGTGTTAGAGGGAACCGGGGTCTTCATATAGCTTTTGGCAATAAGTATTATTTTTCATTATGGGTGGGAAGCCAGCCATGACCAGGAAACCTCTTGGCAGGGGCAAAGGCCCTCCTGATGGCAGCCAGAGTGCTTCTCTGCCCTCACCACCTAGTGGGAAATTTGAGGGAGAGTCTGGGCTTTCCAGTTGACTGATTCCTTTTGATCTGTGAGGCAGGGGTCACAGGGAGGCCACCAGCCTTTGGGATTTATTGTTCATCTCCTCTGAGCTGAGAAAGAGGTACTCTCCCGAGCCCTCCACTTGGTGTCCAAGTGTGCATGCTCAGGCAGAAGTGCAAGTTCAGGGGCCAACCAGACCTACTTAGATAAGGGAACGTTGCCCTCTGGCCTGGAAGGATCACAAAGAGCTCTCAGTGCTTGCCCAGGGTCAGCTGATGCCCAGCTCACCAACCTGATTGTCCCCACTTTGCAGATGAGGAAGTTGAGGTTGAGAGAGAAGGGACTTTTTGATGAGCCAATGGAGAGGTGGCATAGATCTCTCAGACTGTAATCAGCCATCTAGTGCATACTCAGGCACAACACACAGATCTTAGCAGGCAGAAAAGGAGGGCAGGTGAAGTAGCAGGTGGTAATAACTGTTTTTTCTCTCTGCAGATGAGCTTGAAATCTGAGGTAAATGGAGGGGAATTCCTTGGTTCATCTTGTCTCTTTCACAGGCAGGGTGCCGGCTGCCTCAGTGGGGGCTAGGACAGTCCACTGTCTTCCACAGCTGTGACTTCTGCTTGACCCAGTGGGTATGGGGTGCAGGCAAATTAGGAGTAATGTGTGTCCCTGTGTGGTGGGTGTTAGAGAGTATGACACTTGACCCAAGTGCACAGGGACCAAAGATGCCAGAGGCTGGGGTCAGTGGTCACTGTTTGGCACAGGTCCTTTAGCAGTGCCCCAATAGTCTCTCTCTCCCTCACCCACTCTCTCTCCCTCCACTGAAACCAAGCCTCAGGTATAACCAAAGCAGTCAAATGATTCTTCCAAGGTTCTAGAGCCTTTGTTCCCAATAAAGATGAGAAAGGAAACTGGATCTCAGTTTTGTTATGGGGGGAAAAGTCATGGTGTTTATTTAGTACTTGAGATGCAGGATGGCCACATAGACACAGATTAGCTCTGTGTCTAGATTAGCAAGATTTGAAGTTCCTCAGTTTCCTCCTGAAAATAAGGTTGCTATATCTATCTTGAGAACTGTACCAATTCTGGATGAATACTCCTTTCCTACTGAGGACTTGGGAAGTTTCTACCCTGGCCCAGATCTTACTGATATTTTCCTCTTTCCTCAGACCTACATATCAATCCAGGTACCTGCTGACACCAGAACCCAGTATTGATTTTAGGAACGACAAGATGGAAGATGGATGAGGAAGGAGATCCAGGAGCCAGGAGAGCGAGTAGAAAAGCCTGGAAGGACTGGGGACTAAGTAGATAACCCTGGGTGGTGAGGAAGTCCCAATTGCTGGGCAGTATGGGGTCTTTAAGGGTGGCTCAGGGCAGGGTCCATCTGTGGTTTTCAGGCCTCTGGAGTCCCTTAAGGACAGGAAGGCAGGTGTAAAGCAGTGAAGACCTACTGCTAGTGCGCCATTCTGGGCCAAGTCTACCATCTGTGATAAGAATGACCCAGCTATGAGGGTGCACACCCTGCAGCCTGCATGTTTCCCCTCTTAGAACCTGGTAGGGGCTTCCAGAACCATCAAGTTCTTTTTCTCTGAGGCATTCATGGGTCAGCACTTCCAGGAGGTGGAAATAGACATAGAGGAGCCTCAGCCTGGAGACCTCTACCTCTTTAAGTTGCAGTCTCCTAAGGCGCAGTGGTTTGTGGCCCACGTGGGTGTTTACTGTGGCCATGGAGAGATCATACACTTTGAAGGTGAGAAAAACCAGATTTGGTGCGGGACATCATTTTGAGAAAATACCAGCTCTCATTTGCACTGGGCCTGTTACCCCTGTAAGGCAGGACCTCCAGCAATGGTGTGCTACAATCTCTCCTGGGTTACTGCGAAGGTGTGGTGTGCAAACAGGGTCACCGTGCACTGCAGCGCTCCCGAAGGCTCTGGCGTGTGCTTCGAAGACGAGGTGGTGTTGATCCTACGATGCTGGAGCAGCGAGTTCGAGAAGCTATGAACAGTGATCCTCCTCCCTATAATGCTGCTAGCAACAACTGCGTGCACTTTGCACTGAAGCTGTTAGGCATTGACTTTGTAAGCACATTCCCACCTCAGCCCCTGAGTTTACTAACAAATGCACCTACCCAACCTGCTCCAGCAAAACTCAGATATTCCCAGCCTTCTACATCCACATCAGATTCCTCTAAACTAAGGTCTTTACTCTTGTGATTCAAAAGTCCCTGTAAACAAACTGGTGTATCTATTTGTTGAAGTTACATGCTAAGAAACCCTTTAGAACCCTTGCCAGGTGGGCCTCAAGCCCAGTTCTTAGATCCTGGGGAGACATGTTTACTCAGTTCTACCAATCTCCTACCCGGGTGCTGGTCCAACCCCATCACCCTTTCTACAGTAGAAGCTCCTGGAAGGAAACACCAAGACTAAGTTCTCATCCTAAAGGACAACTATTTGCCCCATGGGGACAAAGACCGGGAAGGAGACAAGGGAGAGGGGAGAAGAGGGACATGGGAGAAGGAGAAGAGATGTCTTCCCCAGAGGAGAAAGGACTGCCTTTGGGTAAAGTGGAGGCAGGTGTGGCCCAAAGGCAGATGGCAGTTTATGAAGGGAAAAAGTAACTCCTGTGTTAGGATGAGTTGGTTTATTTCATGTTAATTAGGGCAGAGAAGAGAAAGGTTTTGGTTCCTGGGCTTCAATACTTCGACAGCTGGAACTTGGTGGTCAGTTTCAGAAGGAGGAAATTGCCAAAGAAGAGAATAGAGCCTGGAGGCTCGCTGTAGGAAAATCTACCAGTTTAGCAAGGACGAGGGAATGGGGGAGGGTAAGACCTACCAGTGCCTGTAGTTCCAGAGCCCTTGACTTTCTATTGACCCAAAGTCCACCTTTCTGAGCTCCACCTGTTTCCAGTCAGCTCACCAATTCTGATCTTGGAGACCTGAGGATCCTAGTTCTACAAATCAAGACAGCCTTGGGCTTTTTCCATTCTCCAAGGCTCCCAGGAGTTTCCAACCACTCACCTCCATCAAACTCTAGCCCAAAGAGATATAACCCATGCATCAACCTAGTTTAGGGCTTTCTCTCTATCTAGACCTATCACTCTCTCCTCTCTCCCTCCCTTCCTCTCTTCCTTCCTTCATCCCTCCCTCCCTTCTCCCCCTTCTCCTCCCTTGTGCCTTGGGAGCTAAGCTCAGGAATCACCAAGTCCCTGTCACCTGGCCATTTCACCAGACCCTAACTCAGTTTGTTACTGCTTGCTTCCCTCCCAGATGTCAATGGACATGGTCTTAACCAAGGATTAATGTGACCTTGGGTCCTCCTGACAAGCCAGAAGAGGCCAGAAAGGATCATTAAAGTATTTTCTAAACCTTAATTGGAATGTTAAATGTTTCTTTGCTCCATCTGGAACTGCTCTGCTCCTAGAATGCACTTAGTGCTTGCTTCCTGGGTCAGCCTACCCTTAAATTCTACTTCTACCAGGAAACTGCTATGCTTCCCACCTAGTAGGCAGGTTGCTCCAAGAGGGCTTCAGACTGTTTAGAAAAAGTGGTTGGCAAGATACCTCCCTAAATCTCCTAGGCAGGTGTTCTAATAGGGATCCGTGGGTGTGGCCTTCTTTCAGAGTATTCCCCTTCCTTCACAGAGTGGGTGGGCGGACCTCAGGAGGTCAGGTGATCAGGGGTGGGGACAGGAGGTCCTCATCCCTCCAAAGGCTGTACAGCCCTCAGCCCAGCAGCCTGGTTCACTGTTGGATCTGTGAGTTCTTGCTGTTGCTTTAAGTACAGAGGAATGGGTGTCTGTCGTGGGTTCTGAATTATTGGGACGTTTCAGGAGCTGTTCCTCCTGGCCAAGTCCCCTCATCCCCCAACTCCTGAGTGTGTACTGGAGTGTGAGTCTGGACCACTCCAGCAAAGCCTTGTTTACTGCAACTGTTTTTAATGATAAATAAAAATGATCAAATAAATAATATTTATAATTGACATTACATAAATCCCATCTAATTAATTATCCTCTCATATCTCATCAAATCTGCATAGGGTGATGATTCAGATGCTTGTGTCCAGGGAACACAGAGCACCCTCTTAGGGTAAACAAGCCAAAGAGCCAGGGGACTGCATGAGGAATGCAGGAAAGCAGCTAACTCCTTGGCAGTTGAGTAGTGACTTGGCCATGTGCAGCTGCAGCCTATACTGTGTCTGCAAAGCCACAGGCATGTGGCTTTCTCATGAATTGTGTCACACAACTGGGCACCAGAATTAACATAAATCCTAACTGGTCTTATAATAAAAATTCAGAGCGAGACATCAGAGTGAATGCTGAAAGATCAGAGTAACAAAGGAGCAAGCGACAGCCATCTCTCCCCTCGCCAACTCCTCAGCTGAAAGGACTAAGCCCGTCTCCTTCCGCCATGGATTCCATTTTCAGTCCAACCCTATCACTTCCTGTTTCAACTTCCCTGTGCTGACATTAAGGAGCTGTGACCTCCTTAGCACTCAGACCACAGGCATGAGATCCACAGGTGGGATTTAAAGGCGTGTACCACCAGTGCCTAGCCTCTGTGGCTAACGAGTGGTCTGGCTCTTCCCTCTGATCTTCATGCAAGCTTTATTTGTTAGATCATACACAAAATATCATCACACACAAGGACTAAATATAAATTATAACACTCAGCTGATAACTCAGGCTTGTTACTAGCTATCTCTTACATTTTAAGTTAACTCATATTCCTTATTTATACTCTGCCACATGAAAGAACCCTCATTAATATGGCACATTCATCACCTGTATCCTCTGCATCTGTCTGGCATTCACCCTATCCCCCATTTGCCTTCTATTTCCTGCTATCCTTACTTTAGTACCCTCCCTATACTTCCTGCCTGGCTACCAGCCAATCAGCATTTTACTGAACCAATTCAATTGACAAATAGTCACAGTATACAAGTGAATTATCCCAGAGCATTTCCTTCTTTTGTCAAATTAAAAAATGTTTTAATTTTAACATAGTAAAATTGTATACAAGAAAAAACAGTTACTAAGAATTATACCTACAGTATCCAGTCAATTTGTATTTGGAAAAAATAAATACTCTATCATCTATCTTATCTTTGTGAGTCCAAGCTTTTGTACCTCATTTATCTTTTATCATAACTAAAGAAAACTATGATTATCTAGTATTCAACTCCATCAAAGACCTCGGAAAGATAAAATGTTACCTAATGTCAAGGACATCAGGCTGCCTAGAGAATCACCCAAAGTTCCTTTGTTGGGGCATCCAGTTCTGGCCCACATGCCTAGCATATCTGACAGACTTTTCTGTGAAGCAGGGAACTTTAAAGAACAGTACTACCTTGTCATGGCAAAGCTCATCAGTTCCCTTTCTTGTGCCCTGCTGGTTCAGTTTGGACAGCATTTTATCAGCAACTGAGGTAAGCACAGTTTCTTTGCCCACATAGCTAGCTTTGGCTATAAAGAAAAAACTCCATACTGAGTTCCTTCAATGCCCATCATCCTCTATGAAGTATATTGGTGCTGCCAGGAGCAGACATGTCTCATTGTCATTAAAAGCCTTAAGTTATTAGACATATTAAATGCAATATTACAAAGGTCTTTATGTGTTTGAAAAATTAGTTTAAGCAGGGCAATGGTAGCACACATTTTAATCATAGTACTTGGAAGGTAAAGGTAGTTGGATCTAAATTTAAGGCCAGCCTGGTCTGCAGAGGAAGTTCTAGGATGTTCAGAACTACACAGAACAACACTGTCTTTAAAAACCCAAAATAAATAAATAATAAATTAAATAAATAATAAAATTAAAAGTAATTGAATAATCAAATTAAAAAACAATCGAACGACAATCTCAACAACAGATTAAATTAAATGAAGAAATAATGTTGGAGCTTCAGACTGTTTCTTACAAGATAATACATTTAGGCAGTAAAAAAAAAAAAATTCCAAAAAAGAATGGAGGACATGCAAGATACCCAGGCAGCTTTAGAAATTACTTCAGCCTGACGAGGGAGTGTCCACTCAGAAGGCTCTTCTACTGAGTGCCCAGTCTGCAGCTGGCCACTGAGAGATGACTGGTTCAAGGACAAAGACCTCGACAGTGGATCAATCCACCTGGGCATTTATAGAGGACTTAGGAGGGGACCCACGGTTGGAGAAGGCAGGTCACTGAGCAGTGTGGTGGGGGGGACACATCTTTGAAGGTTATCATTTGCCCCTGGGCTGGCTCTCTTTTTCACAACTTCCTGGTTACCGTGGCTGAGCAGCACTGCTCTAACATGCCCTTCCACCGAGGTGTACTACTTCACTACTGGTCCCCAGACAACAGAGCAGCCAGTGGACCAAGGACTGGGGTCTCTGAAACACAATCTCAAATAAATCTTTCTCTCTTAAGTATCTGCTACAGTAGTGGAAAACCGACTAACACAAACAACAAATATCTACCTCATCAGCATACCAGGAGTAAAAGAGCTACAGGTCAATGGTATAGAATATTTATTTAAGAAAATAATAACGGAAAGTCCATAATCCCAGGACAGACATGGAAATAGTGTCCTGTGATTATGTTGCTCTCTCTTCCTCCTCTGGGTGTGGGGTCCCTTAGCATCTTCATTAATGCTGGGTGAATGCTATGAATTCCTGAGTTTATGCTTATCTTTGAAGGTCTTCACTTCTCCTTTCCAAAGGGAAGCCCTTGTTGTGTATGACAATCCTGTTCAAAAGACATTTTCCTTCACAGCATAAAGTATTTCTTTAAATTCCATCAAGGCCTTTAGAATTTCTACTGGAAAATCTAGGTCTAATTAACTCACCTTTAAATGTGACATGGTATAGTTCTTAAATTTTAATATCATTGTTCTGTTTGTTTAGATAGAGGACTGTCAATAAGTAGTTTAAGGCCAGCCTGATGTACATACAGAGGAACATGCTAGCCAGGGGTACATTATGAGAAGTTGTTGCAATATATATGTGTAGTATACATGTGTGTGTGAACTCAATAAAAACAAAAAGTTCTACATTTAGAAATAAATTAAAAACTATAAAACATGATTTTAGCAGCCAGTGGAGTTGTAAGTAAAGTAAGAGAAATATTTAAATAATGCAATGATTCATCAAACAGTATGAGGGTGCTATCATTATTTTGTTAACACTTTATTTTATGTGCATTGGTGTGGAAATGTCAGATGCTCTGGTACAGGAGTTGCAGACAGCTGTGAGCTGCCAGGAGGGTGCTGGGAACTGAACCCACGTCCTCTGGAAGAGGAGCCAGTGCTCTCAGCCACTGTGCTCCTAGGGTGACATTATTAATTGGAATTTTAGAAGAGAAGACAGTGGAACAGAAAGTGTGAAGGAATAAAAATGAAAGACAAAATTCACATTATATCCCCGGACTGGAGACAAGATAGACATGAAGGTAACACCCGGAACACACCCCAGTCAAGCCACCAAAAGCAAAGAAAGGAGAAAGCCAAAAGCAGCCAAGGACAACACACACTGTGAAGCCCAACAGTGCACACGACCACTGACTTCTCACCTGAAAACATGAAGTTCAGATGCCATGGAGAAACTTCTCTACAGGGCCACAGGAGTGGGAGAGCTGGCCCTGCCCCTTGCCTGGGCAGCTCACTAAAGCTCACCTCTTGGTGGGGGCTCAGGGAAGCTGGGTGTGTAGGTGTGAGAGCAGGTCAGCTGCCCCTCCTCCATGTATGCCTTGGTATTGCAAAGGAAAGGGAAACAGCCCCCTCCCCATTTCTGCTTGTCACAGGCAGGAGAGCTGGCCCTGGAGGTGTGAGTGAGGGTGAGGTGGACCTAGGCTGTGAGAGCAGGGTAGCAGGCCCCACCCCTTGCTGTCTGCTGCCTTAGGTGACCTAGGCAGGGCAGTGCTGGAAAGGTCTCACATGGGTAGTGACAATGAGGGGAAGCTGACAGGCTGACTCACCCAGGCCCAGAGTCAGGACTACAAGATAACTCACACCAGCACCCACCTCATCTATGCACTGCTCGAGCAGATGAAGGGGCTGGACCTGTAGATCAAAAGCCACAGGATCTCCAGGATCTGAGTCAACAACAGGATGTCCAAGAGGAGTCCAGTGAAGACCCAGTATCAAGGGTCTAACCAAAGTCGGAGGCCTCAGACTAAAACAATAACTCGTTGCAATGAACAGGTACAAGACATCTGAAATAAAGGGTACACCATGTGACTCCATGGGACACACTGCAGCTTCCATGCCAAAATTTTCTTTTAGTTCTTTTTTATTAATGGTTTTGTTTTCTTTTTGTTTTCTGTGGGTTTTTTGCTTCTACTTTTAAAATTTGTTTTTGGGGGGAGGTAACAATGGTGGAGAACAGAAACAAGGGGACAGGAATATGGCAGAATCAGGATGCCTGATGTGACATCCACAAAAAAACAATAATAAGTTAAAAAAATGCTAAGTCACAATTTTGTCCAATAGGAGGAATAAAGACAAAGATGTTTCAAATAAAACTAAGAAGGTTCAATTTGCGTGAGCAATGACGAAAGAATTTCATCTAAGGGGAAATAGTTTTAGGGAAACACTTGGACCTTCAAGCATGGAACTATAAGGGGCTTCCTTATTCTCTCCTACAACACACAGAGGTTTAAAGCAAAACTTATAAAATGGTCCTGTGGGGTGTAAGATGTACATATGACAAACATAACGTAACAGGCCGGCAGGGATGGTGGTGCCAATGCTACACTATGATGGTTTCTACTGTGTATGGACAGTTACAAGCTCTATAATTCAGTCGTTGGTATAAAGTGGTTAGTATTAGAACCATGTCCTAACCAATTAAGCTAACTGACCAGCTGGAAGCTTCATTATATTGTAATCTCTAGAGCCTGTTACTGTATAAGACAAAGAACTGGAGCTAGATGTCCGCAGATAAATGGAGTCTGTTTGAGTCAAGGACCTACTATATGACACAGGTTAAATAACCCAGACCAGTCTGGAACTTACCTTGTTAACCCAGGCTGCTCTCACTTCAAATCCTCCTACTTAAGCCTCCTGGGTATTGCAATTACAGGTGTATGCTACTGTGCCCACCTCAAAATGAATTAATAAAAATTTCAAACATATCAAAATAAGACAAGAAAGGGAAAAGAAAAGAACACACAGACACACACATACACACACACCACAATACACACAGACACACACACACTCAGGTACATATATCCACAGACACACACAAACATACACACACAGGCACACACATAGACACACAGACCCAGGCACATACAAACACACTCACAAACACAGACAGGCATATGTACACACACAGACACACATACACAAAGGCACACAGTTACACACTACACACAGGCACATACACACAGGTACACACACAACAAACATACACAGGTACACATACACAAAAGCACATAAACACAGACACAGACACACACACATGTATATACACACACAAACACACACACCCACCCAAAGGGAAAACAGGTAAATAACAGTAGACCAATGTTTAACCATATCAATTACAGCATTACCTATTCGTAGAGTGAAAAATGAGATAAAATTCTATTCTAATAGTACTTTAAATAAAGGAAAAAAGAAGAAATTGAGTGATATTTCACAGGTGCTATTAGCAAGTATAGCAAGAGACAAAGACTTAACTCAAACATTAGCATCATAATGATAAATATCAGTTCATCAAAAGATCTAACAATCATAGAATATTTCTACATATAATAAGGTTTCATTGTCCACAGAGCAAAGTACGAGAGAAAGAAAGGGAGACAGTTTTTCACCTGCACACGGCAGGAAGCCTTACCATCCCTCTCCACAGACTGAAAACCGTATCAGAAGTGAAGTTGATATAGTCAGAGGGGATATGAACAACACCATCAGCTAGCTTGACTTAGCCTACGCTCACAGGGCACTACACCAGCACCTGACAAAGGCTCTTGTAACCAACCATGCAAAACACGGTCACTAGAACTGAACATCTACATAGAATCTGAATAAACTCACAGGATTGAAAGGGAGCTCTTGCTCTGAGGCCAAAGCAGGGTGGAGATGAAGTAAGGAGTACCCTGAAGCCAGTGGAGAGTGAGGAAATGGCGCTGAGGAGAACTGGCTGTCTAGGATGTCAGATGACAGATGTGGAAAGGTGGGGGAGGGGGAAGGAGGCACTGTTTACCTACCTGGACCCCAGCCCTCAGCTCTGCCTTCCTGCCTGCCCCCAGGGCCAGAGCAAAACTGCTCCTGCCTCATTCAGATTGGCTAAGGCACTGGAGCTCAGAACCTGGCCCCAGAACTTCCTGGTTGGTCCCTTTATCTGCCAGATGCATGGCCATCCTATACTCTTTCTTCTGGTCACAGAGGACAAACTTCTCACAAGGAGTGAAAGGTGGTCACTACAAGGTGAGTGGCTTCTGCTATGATCTCAGATTCCCATGGGATCACAGTGACCTGAGCCTCTGGAAAGGGAAGGGTGGTCTAAAGAGCTGGGCTTCCACTCTGACCTGTGGTAGGTGTAGGTACCTGTGACCACAAAGCCAGTCACAGGGACACCCTGTCCCTGCTGTTCCTGACAGCCAGGGTGAGAGAAGTAAGGTCTCAGGACTCTAAGCCAGGACCCCAAGAGGGTGGGCAGTGTCCTCAGGCTCTGGGCCTAGAACTGGGAAACTTGTCTCCTGGGCTCTGGTGGTTCCAGGCTGTTATTCTTTCTCCTTCAATATGACTGAATGAATGAGTGCTAAATGCAAGGGTAGCTGCTTCTCTAGTCAGAAAAAAACTGGGCTCAATATTTGCTGATGGTGGAGCCTTGAGGTGGGGCCCTTCAAAAGGTGCCAGCATGCCAGAGGAGGTCATCAACCTGGTTAAGTCAGATCACCTCAGTTTGAATGCAGGTTCTACCACTGATTAGTAATAGTCATAACACACTAGCAAACCCCATTTTCCTATCTTTTACATGAGAATGACAGTCAGATCTGCATGATGTGTTAGAGGTAACCGGGGTCTTCATATAGCTTTTGGCAATAAGTATTATTTTTCATTATGGGTGGGAGACCAGCCATGACCAGGAACCCTGTTGGCAGGGGCAAAGGCCCTCCTGATGACAGCCAGAGTGCTTCTCTGCCCTCACCACCCAGTGGGAAATTTGAGGGAGAGTCTGGGCTTTCCAGTTGACTGATTCCTTTTGATCTGTGAGGCAGGGGTCACAGGGAGGCCACCAGCCTTTGGGATTTATTGTTCATCTCCTCTGAGCTGAGAAAGAGGTACTCTCCCGAGCCCTCCACTTGGTGTCCAAGTGTGCATGCTCAGGCAGAAGTGCAAGTTCAGGGGCCAACCAGACCTACTTAGATAAGGGAACGTTGCCCTCTGGCCTGGAAGGATCACAAAGAGCTCTCAGTGCTTGCCCAGGGTCAGCTGATGCCCAGCTCACCAACCTGATTGTCCCCACTTTGCAGATGAGGAAGTTGAGGTTGAGAGAGAAGGGACTTTTTGATGAGCCAATGGAGAGGTGGCATAGATCTCTCAGACTGTAATCAGCCATCTAGTGCATACTCAGGCACAACACACAGATCTTAGCAGGCAGAAAAGGAGAGCAGGTGAAGTAGCAGGTGGTAATAACTGTTTTTTCTCTCTGCAGATGAGCTTGAAATCTGAGGTAAATGGAGGGGAAGTCCTTTGTTCATCCTGTCTCCTCCACAGGCAGGGTGCCAGCTGCTTCAGTGGGGGCTAGGACAGTCCACTGTCTTCCACAGCTGTGACTTCTGCTTGACCCAGTGGTTATGGGGTGGGGGGAAATTAGGAGTAATGTGTGTCCCTGTGTGGTGGGTGTTAGAGAGTATGACCCCTGACCCAAGTGCACAGGGACCAAAGATGCCAGAGGCTGGGGTCAGGGGTCACTATTTGGTACAGGTCCTTTAGCAGTGCCCCAATAGTCTCTCTCTCCCTCACCCACTCTCTCTCCCTCCACTGAAACCAAGCCTCAGGTATAACCAAAGCAGTCAAATGATTCTTCCAAGGTTCTAGAGCCCTTTGTTCCCAATAAAGATGAGAAAGGAAACTGGATCTCAGTTTTGTTATGGGGGGAAAAGTCATGGTGTTTATTTAGTACTTGAGATGCAGGATGGCCACATAGACACAGATTAGCTCTGTGTCTAGATTAGTAAGATTTGAAGTTCCTCAGTTTCCTCCTGAAAATAAGGTTGCTATATCTATCTTGAGAACTGTACCAATTCTGGATGAATACTCCTTTCCTACTGAGGACTTGGGAAGTTTCTACCCTGGCCCAGATCTTACTGATATTTTCCCCTTTCCTCAGACCTACATATCAATCCAGGTACCTGCTGACACCAGAACCCAGTATTGATTTTAGGAACGACAAGACGGAAGATGGATGAGGAAGGAGATCCAGGAGCCAGGAGAGCGAGTAGAAAAGCCTGGAAGGATTGGGGACTAAGTAGATAACCCTGGGTGGTGAGGAAGTCCCAATTGCTGGTCAGTATGGGGTCTTTAAGGGTAGCTCAGGGCAGGGTCCATCTGTGGTTTTCAGGCCTCTGGAGTTCCTTAAGGACAGGAAGGCAGGTGTAAAGCAGTGAAGACCTACTGCCTAGTGCGCCATTCTGGGCCAAGTCTACCATCTGTGATAAGAATAACCCAGCTATGAGGGTGCACACCCTGCAGCCTGCATGTTTCCCCTCTTAGAACCTGGTAGGGGCTTCCAGAACCATCAAGTTCTTTTTCTCTGAGGCATTCATGGGTCAGCACTTCCAGGAGGTGGAAATAGACATAGAGGAGCCTCAGCCTGGAGACCTCTACCTCTTTAAGTTGCAGTCTCCTAAGGCGCAGTGGTTTGTGGCCCACGTGGGTGTTTACTGTGGCCATGGAGAGATCATACACTTTGAAGGTGAGCGAAACCAGATTTGGTGCGGGACATCATTTTGAGAAAATACCAGCTCTCATTTGCACTGGGCCTGTTACCCCTGTAGGCAGGACCTCCAGCAATGGTGTGCTACAATCTCTCCTGGGTTACTGCGAAGGTGTGGTGTGCAAACAGGGTCACCGTGCACTGCAGCGCTCCCGAAGGCTCTGGCGTGTGCTTCGAAGACGAGGTGGCGTTGATCCTACGATGCTGGAGCAGCGAGTTCGAGAAGCTATGAACAGTGATCCTCCTCCCTATAATGCTGCTAGCAACAACTGCGTGCACTTTGCACTGAAGCTGTTAGGCATTGACTTTGTAAGCACATCCTCACCTCAGCCCCTGAGTTTACTAACAAATGCACCTACCCAACCTGCTCCAGCAAAACTCAGATATTCCCAGCCTTCTACATCCACATCAGATTCCTCTAAACTAAGGTCTTTACTCTTGTGATTCAAAAGTCCCTGTAAACAAACTGGTGTATCTATTTGTTGAAGTTACATGCTAAGAAAACCTTTAGAGCCCTTGCCAGGTGGGCTTCAAGCCCAGTTCTTAGATCCTGGGGAGACATGTTTACTCAGTTCTACCAATCTCCTACCCAGATGCTTGTTCAATCCCATCATCCTTCCTACAGTAGAAGCTCCTGGAAGGAAACACCAAGACTAAGTTCTCATCCTAAAGGACAACTATTTGCCCCATGGGGACAAAGACCGGGAAGGAGACAAGGGAGAGGGGAGAAGAGGGACATGGGAGAAGGAGAAGAGATGTCTTCCCCAGAGGAGAAAGGACTGCCTTTGGGTAAAGTGGAGGCAGGTGTGGCCCAAAGGCAGATGGCAGTTTATAAAGGGAAAAAGTAACTCCTGTGTTAGGATGAGTTGGTTTATTTCATGTTAATTAGGGCAGAGAAGAGAAAGGTTTTGGTTCCTGGGCTTCAATACTTCGACAGCTGGAACTTGGTGATCAGTTTCAGAAGGAGGAAATTGCCAAAGAAGAGAATAGAGCCTGGAGGCTCGCTGTAGGAAAATCTATCAGTTTAGCAAGGCAGAGGGAATGGGGGAGGGTAAGACCTACCAGAGCCTGTTTGTCATGCTCCTGGGTTCCAGAGCCCTTGACTTTCTTTTGACCCAAAGTCCACCTTTCTGAGCTCCACCTGTTTCCAGTCAGCTCACCAATTCTGATCTTGGAGACTTGAGGATCCTAGTTCTACAAATCAAGACAACCTTGGGCTTTTTCCATTCTCCAAGGCTCCCAGGAGTTTCCAACCACTCACCTCCATCAAACTCTAGCCCAAAGAGATATAACCCATGCATCAACCTAGTTTAGGGCTTTCTCTCTATCTAGACCTATCACTCTCTCCTCTCTCCCTCCCTTCCTCTCTTCCTTCCTTCATCCCTCCCTCCCTTCTCCCCCTTCTCCTCCCTTGTGCCTTGGGAGCTAAGCTCAGGAATCACCAAGTCTGGCCATTTCACCAGACCCTAACTCAGTTTGTTACTGCTTGCTTCCCTCCCAGATGTCAATGGACATGGTCTTAACCAAGGATTAATGTGACCTTGGGTCCTCCTGACAAGCCAGAAGAGGCCAGAAAGGATCATTAAAGTATTTTCTAAACCTTAATTGGAATGTTAAATGTTTCTTTGCTCCATCTGGAACTGCTCTGCTCCTAGAATGCACTTAGTGCTTGCTTCCTGGGTCAGCCTACCCTTAAATTCTACTTCTACCAGGAAACTGCTATGCGTCCCACCTAGTAGGCAGGTTGCTCCAAGAGGGCTTCAGACTGTTCGGAAAAAGTGGTTGGCAAGATACCTCCCTAAATCTCCTAGGCAGGTGTTCTAATAGGGATCCGTGGGTGTGGCCTTCTTTCAGAGTATTCCCCTTCCTTCACAGAGTGGGTGGGCCAACCTCAGGAGGTCAGGTGATCAGGGATGGGGACAGGAGGTCCTCATCCCTCCAAAGGCTGTACAGCCCTCAGCCCAGCAGCCTGGTTCACTGTTGGATCTTTGAGTTCTTGCTGTTGCTTTAAGTACAAAGGAATGGGTGTCGTGGGTTCTGAATTATTGGGACGTTTCAGGAGCTGTTCCTCCTGGCCAAGTCCCCTCATCCCCCAACTCCTGAGTGTGTACTGGAGTGTGAGTCTGGACCACTCCAGCAAAGCCTTGTTTACTGCAACTGTTTTTAATGATAAATAAAAATGATCAAATAAATAATATTTATAATTGACATTACATAAATCTCATCTAATTAATTATCCTCTCATATCTCATCAAATCTGCATAGGGTGATGATTCAGATGCTTGTGTCCAGGGAACGCAGAGCACCCTCTTAGGGTAAACAAGCCAAAGAGCCAGGGGACTGCATGAGGAATGAAGGAAAGAAGCTAACTCCTTGGCAGTTGAGTAGTGACTTGGCCATGTGCAGCTGCAGCCTATGCTGTGTCTGCAAAGCCACAGGCATGTGGCTTTCTCATGAATTGTGTCACACAACTGGGCACCAGAATTAACATAAATCCTAACTGGTCTTATAATAAAAATTCAGAGCGAGACATCAGAGTGAATGCTGAAAGATCAGAGTAACAAAGGAGCAAGCGACAGCAGTCTCTCCCCTCGCCAACTCCTCAGCTGAAAAGGACTAAGCCCGTCTCCTTCCGCCATGGATTCCATTTTCAGTCCAACCCTATCACTTCCTGTTTCAACTTCCCTGTGCTGACATTAAGGAGCTGTGACCTCCTTAGCACTGAGACCACAGGCATGAGATCCACAGGTGGGATTTAAAGGCGTGTATCACCAGTGCCTAGCCTCTGTGGCTAACAAGTGGTCTGGCTTTTCCCTCTGATCTTCATGCAAGCTTTATTTGTTAGATCATACACAAAATATCATCACACACAAGGACTAAATATAAATTATAACACTCAGCTGATAACTCAGGCTTGTTACTAGCTATCTCTTACATTTTAAGTTAACTCATATTCCTTATTTATACTCTGCCACATGAAAGAACCCTCATTAATATGGCACATTCATCACCTGTATCCTCTGCATCTGTCTGGCATTCACCCTATCCCCCATTTGCCTTCTATTTCCTGCTATCCTTACTTTAGTACCCTCCCTATACTTCCTGCCTGGCTACCAGCCAATCAGCATTTTACTGAACCAATTCAATTGACAAATAGTCACAGTATACAAGTGAATTATCCCAGAGCATTTCCTTCTTTTGTCAAATTAAAAAATGTTTTAATTTTAACATAGTAAAATTGTATACAAGAAAAAACAGTTACTAAGAATTATACCTACAATATCCAGTCAATTTGTATTTGGAAAAAATAAAGAAATACTCTATCATCTATCTTATCTTTGTGAGTCCAAGCTTTTGTACCTCATTTATCTTTTATCATAACTAAAGAAAACTATGATTATCTAGTATTCAACTCCATCAAAGACCTCGGAAAGATAAAATGTTACCTAATGTCAAGGACATCAGGCTGCCTAGAGAATCACCCAAAGTTCCTTTGTTGGGGCATCCAGTTCTGGCCCACATGCCTAGCATATCTGACAGACTTTTCTGTGAAGCAGGGAACTTTAAAGAACAGTACTACCTTGTCATGGCAAAGCTCATCAGTTCCCTTTCTTGTGCCCTGCTGGTTCAGTTTGGACAGCATTTTATCAGCAACTGAGGTAAGCACAGTTTCTTTGCCCACATAGCTAGCTTTGGCTATAAAGAAAAAACTCCATACTGAGTTCCTTCAATGCCCATCATCCTCTATGAAGTATATTGGTGCTGCCAGGAGCAGACATGTCTCATTGACATTAAAAGCCTTAAGTTATTAGACATATTAAATGCAATATTACAAAGGTCTTTATGTGTTTGAAAAATTAGTTTAAGCAGGGCAATGGTAGCACACATTTTAATCATAGTACTTGGAAGGTAAAGGTAGTTGGATCTAAGTTTAAGGCCAGCCTGGTCTGCAGAGGAAGTTCTAGGATGTTCAGAACTACACAGAACAACACTGTCTTTAAAAACCCAAAATAAATAAATAATAAATTAAATAAATAATAAAATTAAAAGTAATTGAATAATCAAATTAAAAAACAATCGAACGACAATCTCAACAACAGATTAAATTAAATGAAGAAATAATGTTGGAGCTTCAGACTGTTTCTTACAAGATAATACATTTAGGCAGTAAAAAAAAAAAAAATTCCAAAAAAGAATGGAGGACATGCAAGATACCCAGGCAGCTTTAGAAATTATTTCAGCCTGACGAGGGAGTGTCCACTCAGAAGGCTCCTCTACTGAGTGCCCAGTCTGCAGCTGGCCACTGAGAGATGACTGGTTCAAGGACAAAGACCTCGTCAGTGGATCAATCCACCTGGGCATTTATAGAGGACTTAGGAGGGGACCCACGGTTGGAGAAGGCAGGTCACTGAGCAGTGTGGTGGGGGGGACACATCTTTGAAGGTTATCATTTGCCCCTGGGCTGGCTCTCTTTTTCACAACTTCCTGGTTACCGTGGCTGAGCAGCACTGCTCTAACATGCCCTTCCACCGAGGTGTACTACTTCACTACTGGTCCCCAGACAACAGAGCAGCCAGTGGACCAAGGACTGGGGTCTCTGAAACACAATCTCAAATAAATCTTTCTCTCTTAAGTATCTGCTACAGTAGTGGAAAACCGACTAACACAAACAACAAATATCTACCTCATCAGCATACCAGGAGTAAAAGAGCTACAGGTCAATGGTATAGAATATTTATTTAAGGAAATAATAACGGAAAGTCCATAATCCCAGGACAGACATGGAAATAGTGTCCTGTGATTATGTTGCTCTCTCTTCCTCCTCTGGGTGTGGGGTCCCTTAGCATCTTCATTAATGCTGGGTGAATGCTATGAATTCCTGAGTTTATGCTTATCTTTGAAGGTCTTCACTTCTCCTTTCCAAAGGGAAGCCCTTGTTGTGTATGACAATCCTGTTCAAAAGACATTTTCCTTCACAGCATAAAGTATTTCTTTAAATTCCATCAAGGCCTTTAGAATTTCTACTGGAAAATCTAGGTCTAATTAACTCACCTTTAAATGTGACATGGTATAGTTCTTAAATTTTAATATCATTGTTCTGTTTGTTTAGATAGAGGACTGTCAATAAGTAGTTTAAGGCCAGCCTGATGTATATACAGAGGAACATGCTAGCCAGGGGTACATTATGAGAAGTTGTCGCAATATATACGTGTAGTATACATGTGTGTGTGAACTCAATAAAAACAAAAAGTTCTACATTTAGAAATAAATTAAAAACTATAAAACATTATTTTAGCAGCCAGTGGAGTTGTAAGTAAAGTAAGAGAAATATTTAAATAATGCAATGATTCATCAAACAGTATGAGGGTGCTATCATTATTTTGTTAACACTTTATTTTATGTGCATTGGTGTGGAAATGTCAGATGCTCTGGTACAGGAGTTGCAGACAGCTGTGAGCTGCCAGGAGGGTGCTGGGAACTGAACCCACATCCTCTGGACGAGGAGCCAGTGCTCTCAGCCACTGTGCTCCTAGGGTGACATTGTTAATTGGAATTTTAGAAGAGAAGACAGTGGAGCAGAAAGTGTGAAGGAATAAAAATGAGAGACAAAATTCACATTATATCCCCAGACTGGAGACAAGATAAACATGAAGGTAACACCCGGAACACACCCCAGTCAAGCCACCAAAAGCAAAGAAAGGAGAAAGCCAAAAGCAGCCAAGGACAACACACACTGTGAAGCCCAACAGTGCACACGACCACTGACTTCTCACCTGAAAACATGAAGTTCAGATGCCATGGAGAAACTTCTCTACAGGGCCACAGGAGTGGGAGAGCTGGCCCTGCCCCTTGCCTGGGCAGCTCACTAAAGCTCACCTCTTGGTGGGGGCTCAGGGCAGCTGGGTGTGTAGGTGTGAGAGCAGGGTAGCAGGCCCCACCCCTTGCTGTCTGCTGCCTTAGGTGAGCTAGGCAGGGCAGTGCTGGAAAGGTCTCACCTGGGTGGTGACAATGAGGGGAAGCTGACAGGCTGACTCACCCAGGCCCAGAGTCAGGACTACAAGGTAACTCACACCAGCACCCACCTCATCTATGCACTGCTTGAGCAGATGAAGGGGCTGGACCTGTAGATCAAAAGCCACAGGATCTCCAGGATCTGAGTCAACAACAGGATGTCCAAGAGGAGTCCAGTGAAGACCCAGTATCAAGGGTCTAACCAAAGTCGGAGGCCTCAGACTAAAACAATAACTCGTTGCAATGAACAGGTACAAGACATCTGAAATAAAGGGTACACCATGTGACTCCGTGGGACACACTGCAGCTTCCATGCCAAAATTTTCTTTTAGTTCTTTTTTATTAATGGTTTTGTTTTCTTTTTGTTTTTTGTGGGTTTTTTGCTTCTACTTTTAAAATTTGTTTTTGGGGGGAGGTAACAATGGTGGAGAACAGAAACAAGGGGACAGGAATATGGCAGAATCAGGATGCCTGATGTGACATCCACAAAAAAACCAACAATAAGTTAAAAAAAAAAAAATGCTAAGTCACAATTCTGTCCAATAGGAGAAATAAAGACAAAGATGTTTCAAATAAAACCAAGAGGGTTCAATTTGCGTGAGCAATGACGAAAGAATTTCATCTAAGGGGAAATAGTTTTAGGGAAACACTTGGACCTTCAAGCATGGAACTATAAGGGGCTTCCTTATTCTCTCCAACAACACACAGAGGTTTAAAGCAAAACTTATAAAATGGTCCTGTGGGGTGTAAGATGTACATATGACAAACATAACGTAACAGGCCGGCAGGGATGGTGGTGCCAATGCTACACTATGATGGTTTCTACTGTGTATGGACAGTTACAAGCTCTATAATTCAGTCGTTGGTATAAAGTGGTTAGTATTAGAACCATGTCTTAACCAATTAAGCTAACTGACCAGCTGGAAGATTCATTATATTGTAATCTCTAGAGCCTGTTACTATATAAGACAAAGAACTGGAGCTAGATGTCCGCAGATAAATGGAGTCTGTTTGAGTCAAGGACCTACTATATGACACAGGTTAAATAACCCAGACCAGTCTGGAACTTACCTTGTTAACCCAGGCTGCTCTCACTTCAAATCCTCCTACTTAAGCCTCCTGGGTATTGCAATTACAGGTGTATGCTACTGTGCCCACGCCAAAATGAATTAATAAAAATTTCAAACATATCAAAACAAGACAAGAAAGGGAGAAGAAAAGAACACACACACAAACACCACAATACACAAAGCACATACATAAACAGAGACACAGAATAACACAACCACATGCACACACATGTATATACATACACACACATACACACACAGGCACATATAAACAAACACATACAACACAAAATCACACACATAAAAAAACACACACAGGTTCAAACACACAGGCATATGTACACACACAGACACACTGGCACACACACAACCAACACCGACACAAAGGGAAAACAGGAAAATAACAGTAGACCAAAGTTTAACCATATCAATTACAGCATTAACTATTCGTAGAGTGAAAAATGAGACACAATTCTATTCTAACAGTACTTTAAATAAAGGAAAAAAGAAGAAATTGAGTGATATTTCACAGGTGCTATTAGCAAGTATAGCAAGAGACAAAGACTTAACTCAAACATTAGCATCATAATGATGTCAATTCATCAAAAGATCTAACAATCACAGAATATTTCTACATATAATAAGAGTTTCAATGTCCACAGAGCAAAGTATGAGAGAAAGAAAGGGAGACAGTTTTTCACCTGCACACGGCAGGAAACCTTACCATCCCTCTCCACAGACTGAAAACCGTATCAGAAGTGAAGTTGATATAGTCAGAGGGGATATGAACAACACCATCAGCTAGCTTGACTTAGCCTACGCTCACAGGGCACTACACCAGCACCTGACAAAGGCTCTTGCAACCAACCATGCAAAACACGGTCACTAGAACTGAACATCTACATAGAATCTGAATAAACTCACAGGATTGAAAGGGAGCTCTTGCTCTGAGGCCAAAGCAGGGTGGAGATGAAGTAAGGAGTACCCTGAAGCCAGTGGAGAGTGAGGAAATGGCGCTGTCTAGGATGTCAGATGACAGATGTGGAAGGCGGGGGAGGGGGAGGGGGAAGGAGGCACTGTTTACCTACCTGGACCCCAGCCCTCAGCTCTGCCTTCCTGCCTGCCCCCAGGGCCAGAGCAAAACTGCTCCTGCCTCATTCAGATTGGCTAAGACACTGGAGCTCAGAACCTGGCCCCAGAACTTCCTGGTTGGTCCCTTTATCTGCCAGATGCATGGCTATCCTATACTCTTTCTTCTGGTCACAGAGGACAAACTTCTCACAAGGAGTGAAAGGTGGTCACTACAAGGTGAGTGGCTTCTGCTATGATCTCAGATTCCCATGGGATCACAGTGACCTGAGCCTCTGGAAAGGGAAGGGTGGTCTAAAGAGCTGGGCTTCCACTCTGACCTGTGGTAGGTGTAGGTACCTGTGACCACAAAGCCAGTCACAGGGTCACCCTGCCCCTGCTGTTCCTGACAGCCAGGGTGAGAGAAGTAAGGTCTCAGGACTCTAAGCCAGGACCCCAAGAGGGTGGGCAGTGTCCTCAGGCTCTGGGCCTAGAACTGGGAAACTTGTCTCCTGGGCTCTGGTGGTTCCAGGCTGTTATTCTTTCTCCTTCAATATGACTGAATGAATGAGTGCTAAATGCAAGGGTAGCTGCTTCTTTAGTCAGAAAAAAACTGGGCTCAATGTTTGCTGGAGGTGGGGCCTGGAGGTGGGGCCCTTCAAAAGGTGCCAGCATGCCAGAGGAGGTCATCAACCTGGTTAAGTCAGATCACCTCAGTTTGAATGCAGGTTCTACCACTGATTAGTAATAGTCATAACACACTAGCAACCCCATTTTTCTATCTTTTACATGAGAATGACAGTCTGATCTGCATGATGTGTTAGAGGTAACCGGGGTCTTCATATAGCTTTTGACAATAAGTATTATTTTTCATTATGGGTGGGAGGCCAGCCATGACCAGGAAACCTCTTGGCAGGGCAGAGGCCCTCCTGATGGCAGCCAGAGTGCTTCTCTGCCCTCACCACCCAGTGGGAAATTTGAGGGAGAGTCTGGGCTTTCCAGTTGACTGATTCCTTTTGATCTGTGAGGCAGGGGTCACAGGGAGGCCACCAGCCTTTGGGATTTATTGTTCATCTCCTCTGAGCTGAGAAAGAGGTACTCTCCCGAGCCCTCCACTTGGTGTCCAAGTGTGCATGCTCAGGCAGAAGTGCAAGTTCAGGGGCCAACCAGACCTACTTAGATAAGGGAACGTTGCCCTCTGGCCTGGAAGGATCACAAAGAGCTCTCAGTGCTTGCCCAGGGTCAGCTGATGCCCAGCTCACCAACCTGATTGTCCCCACTTTGCAGATGAGGAAGTTGAGGTTGAGAGAGAAGGGACTTTTGGATGAGCCAATGGAGAGGTGGCATAGATCTCTCAGACTGTAATCAGCCATCTAGTGCATACTCAGGCACAACACACAGATCTTAGCAGGCAGAAAAGGAGAGCAGGTGAAGTAGCAGGTGGTAATAACTGTTTTTTTCTCTCTGCAGATGAGCTTGAAATCTGAGGTAAATGGAGGGGAAGTCCTTGGTTCATCTTGTCTCCTCCACAGGCAGGGTGCCAGCTGCTTCAGTGGGGGCTAGGACAGTCCACTGTGTTCCACAGCTGTGACTTCTGCTTGACCCAGTGGTTATGGGGTGGGGGGAAATTAGGAGTAATGTGTGTCCCTGTGTGGTGGGTGTTAGAGAGTATGACCCCTGACCCAAGTGCACAGGATCCAAAGCTGCCAGAGGTTGGGGTTAGGGGTCATTGGTTGGTCCCAGGTCCCTTAGCAGTGCCCCAATAGTTAGTCTCTCTCTCTCTCTCTCTCTCTCTCTCTCTCTCTCTCTCTCTCTCTCTCTCTCTCTCTCTCTCTCTCTCTCTCTCTCTCTCCTATGAAACAAAATTCAGGTATAACCAGGGCAGTGATATCATCCTTCCAGAGCTCTCTTTTCCCAGTCAAAATGAGAAACTAAACTGGATTTCTCAGTTTCTTCTGGGAAAAAAAAAAATACCATGGCATTTATTTAGTACATGGGACCCAGGGTGGTCATGTAGACACAGATTAGCTGTGTGTTCCCTAGCAAAATTTGAAGTGCCTCAGTTTCCTCCTGGAAATAAGGATACTGTATCTATCCTGAGAATTGTAGCAGTTTGTGGATGAATGCTTCTTTCCTATAGAGGTCTTGGGAGGTTTCTACCCTGATGCAGAGCTCACTGAAATTTTCCTCTTTCCTCAGGCCTACATATCAACCAAGGTATCCGCTGACATCTAGAAACCAGTGTGTCTTTTAGGAAGAACGAGATAGAAGATGGATGAGGAAGGAGATCCAGGAGCCAGGAGAGCGAGTAGAAAAGCCTGGAAGGATTGGGGACTAAGTAGATAACCCTGGGTGGTGAGGAAGTCCCAATTGCTGGGCAGTATGGGGTCTTTAAGGGTGGCTCAGGGCAGGGTCCATCTGTGGTTTTCAGGCCTCTGGAGTTCCTTAAGGACAGGAAGACTAGTGTAAAGTAGTGAAGACCTACTGCCTAGTGCGCCATTCTGGGCCAAGTCTACCATCTGTGATAAGAAGAATGACCCAGCTATGAGGGTGCACACCCTGAAGCCTGCATGTTTCCCCTCTTAGACCCTGGTAGCGCCATCCTGCACCTTTAAGCTCTTCTCTGAGGCATTCATGGGTCAGCACTTCCAGGAGGTGGAAATAGACATAGAGGAGCCTCAGCCTGGAGACCTCTATCTCTTCAAGTTGCAGTCTCCTAATGCAGAATTTAGTGGGACTCTTGCGGGTGTTTACTGTGGTCATGGAGAGATCATACACTTTCAGGGTGAGCAAAAAAAAATTTGGTGCGGGACATCATTTTGAGAAAATACTAGCTTTCATTTGCATTACCCCGTTAGGCAGGATCTCCAGAGGTGGTGGGCTAAAATCTCTCCTGGGTTACTTTGAAGGTCTGGTGTGCAAACAGGGTCACCGTGCAGTGCAACGCTCCCGAAGGCTCTGGCGTGTGCTTCGAAGACGAGGTGGCGTTGATCCTACGATGCTGGAGCAGCGAGTTCGAGAAGCTATGAACAGTGATCCTCCTCCCTATAATGCTGCTAGCAACAACTGCGTGCATTTTGCACTGAAGCTGTTAGGCATTGACTTTGTAAGCACATTCCCACCTCAGCCCCTGAGTTTACTAACAAATGCACCTACCCAACCTGCTCCAGCATCATCAACCTAGTTTAGGGCTTTCTCTCTATCTAGACCTATCACTCTCTCCTCTCTCCCTCCCTTCCTCTCTTCCTTCCTTCATCCCTCCCTCCCTTCTCCCCCTTCTCCTCCCTTGTGCCTTGGGAGCTAAGCTCAGGAATCACCAAGTCTGGCCATTTCACCAGACCCTAACTCAGTTTGTTACTGCTTGCTTCCCTCCCAGATGTCAATGGACATGGTCTTAACCAAGGATTAATGTGACCTTGGGTCCTCCTGACAAGCCAGAAGAGGCCAGAAAGGATCATTAAAGTATTTTCTAAACCTTAATTGGAATGTTAAATGTTTCTTTGCTCCATCTGGAACTGCTCTGCTCCTAGAATGCACTTAGTGCTTGCTTCCTGGGTCAGCCTACCCTTAAATTCTACTTCTACCAGGAAACTGCTATGCGTCCCACCTAGTAGGCAGGTTGCTCCAAGAGGGCTTCAGACTGTTCGGAAAAAGTGGTTGGCAAGATACCTCCCTAAATCTCCTAGGCAGGTGTTCTAATAGGGATCCGTGGGTGTGGCCTTCTTTCAGAGTATTCCCCTTCCTTCACAGAGTGGGTGGGCCAACCTCAGGAGGTCAGGTGATCAGGGATGGGGACAGGAGGTCCTCATCCCTCCAAAGGCTGTACAGCCCTCAGCCCAGCAGCCTGGTTCACTGTTGGATCTTTGAGTTCTTGCTGTTGCTTTAAGTACAAAGGAATGGGTGTCGTGGGTTCTGAATTATTGGGACGTTTCAGGAGCTGTTCCTCCTGGCCAAGTCCCCTCATCCCCCAACTCCTGAGTGTGTACTGGAGTGTGAGTCTGGACCACTCCAGCAAAGCCTTGTTTACTGCAACTGTTTTTAATGATAAATAAAAATGATCAAATAAATAATATTTATAATTGACATTACATAAATCTCATCTAATTAATTATCCTCTCATATCTCATCAAATCTGCATAGGGTGATGATTCAGATGCTTGTGTCCAGGGAACGCAGAGCACCCTCTTAGGGTAAACAAGCCAAAGAGCCAGGGGACTGCATGAGGAATGAAGGAAAGAAGCTAACTCCTTGGCAGTTGAGTAGTGACTTGGCCATGTGCAGCTGCAGCCTATGCTGTGTCTGCAAAGCCACAGGCATGTGGCTTTCTCATGAATTGTGTCACACAACTGGGCACCAGAATTAACATAAATCCTAACTGGTCTTATAATAAAAATTCAGAGCGAGACATCAGAGTGAATGCTGAAAGATCAGAGTAACAAAGGAGCAAGCGACAGCAGTCTCTCCCCTCGCCAACTCCTCAGCTGAAAAGGACTAAGCCCGTCTCCTTCCGCCATGGATTCCATTTTCAGTCCAACCCTATCACTTCCTGTTTCAACTTCCCTGTGCTGACATTAAGGAGCTGTGACCTCCTTAGCACTGAGACCACAGGCATGAGATCCACAGGTGGGATTTAAAGGCGTGTATCACCAGTGCCTAGCCTCTGTGGCTAACAAGTGGTCTGGCTTTTCCCTCTGATCTTCATGCAAGCTTTATTTGTTAGATCATACACAAAATATCATCACACACAAGGACTAAATATAAATTATAACACTCAGCTGATAACTCAGGCTTGTTACTAGCTATCTCTTACATTTTAAGTTAACTCATATTCCTTATTTATACTCTGCCACATGAAAGAACCCTCATTAATATGGCACATTCATCACCTGTATCCTCTGCATCTGTCTGGCATTCACCCTATCCCCCATTTGCCTTCTATTTCCTGCTATCCTTACTTTAGTACCCTCCCTATACTTCCTGCCTGGCTACCAGCCAATCAGCATTTTACTGAACCAATTCAATTGACAAATAGTCACAGTATACAAGTGAATTATCCCAGAGCATTTCCTTCTTTTGTCAAATTAAAAAATGTTTTAATTTTAACATAGTAAAATTGTATACAAGAAAAAACAGTTACTAAGAATTATACCTACAATATCCAGTCAATTTGTATTTGGAAAAAATAAAGAAATACTCTATCATCTATCTTATCTTTGTGAGTCCAAGCTTTTGTACCTCATTTATCTTTTATCATAACTAAAGAAAACTATGATTATCTAGTATTCAACTCCATCAAAGACCTCGGAAAGATAAAATGTTACCTAATGTCAAGGACATCAGGCTGCCTAGAGAATCACCCAAAGTTCCTTTGTTGGGGCATCCAGTTCTGGCCCACATGCCTAGCATATCTGACAGACTTTTCTGTGAAGCAGGGAACTTTAAAGAACAGTACTACCTTGTCATGGCAAAGCTCATCAGTTCCCTTTCTTGTGCCCTGCTGGTTCAGTTTGGACAGCATTTTATCAGCAACTGAGGTAAGCACAGTTTCTTTGCCCACATAGCTAGCTTTGGCTATAAAGAAAAAACTCCATACTGAGTTCCTTCAATGCCCATCATCCTCTATGAAGTATATTGGTGCTGCCAGGAGCAGACATGTCTCATTGACATTAAAAGCCTTAAGTTATTAGACATATTAAATGCAATATTACAAAGGTCTTTATGTGTTTGAAAAATTAGTTTAAGCAGGGCAATGGTAGCACACATTTTAATCATAGTACTTGGAAGGTAAAGGTAGTTGGATCTAAGTTTAAGGCCAGCCTGGTCTGCAGAGGAAGTTCTAGGATGTTCAGAACTACACAGAACAACACTGTCTTTAAAAACCCAAAATAAATAAATAATAAATTAAATAAATAATAAAATTAAAAGTAATTGAATAATCAAATTAAAAAACAATCGAACGACAATCTCAACAACAGATTAAATTAAATGAAGAAATAATGTTGGAGCTTCAGACTGTTTCTTACAAGATAATACATTTAGGCAGTAAAAAAAAAAAAAATTCCAAAAAAGAATGGAGGACATGCAAGATACCCAGGCAGCTTTAGAAATTATTTCAGCCTGACGAGGGAGTGTCCACTCAGAAGGCTCCTCTACTGAGTGCCCAGTCTGCAGCTGGCCACTGAGAGATGACTGGTTCAAGGACAAAGACCTCGTCAGTGGATCAATCCACCTGGGCATTTATAGAGGACTTAGGAGGGGACCCACGGTTGGAGAAGGCAGGTCACTGAGCAGTGTGGTGGGGGGGACACATCTTTGAAGGTTATCATTTGCCCCTGGGCTGGCTCTCTTTTTCACAACTTCCTGGTTACCGTGGCTGAGCAGCACTGCTCTAACATGCCCTTCCACCGAGGTGTACTACTTCACTACTGGTCCCCAGACAACAGAGCAGCCAGTGGACCAAGGACTGGGGTCTCTGAAACACAATCTCAAATAAATCTTTCTCTCTTAAGTATCTGCTACAGTAGTGGAAAACCGACTAACACAAACAACAAATATCTACCTCATCAGCATACCAGGAGTAAAAGAGCTACAGGTCAATGGTATAGAATATTTATTTAAGGAAATAATAACGGAAAGTCCATAATCCCAGGACAGACATGGAAATAGTGTCCTGTGATTATGTTGCTCTCTCTTCCTCCTCTGGGTGTGGGGTCCCTTAGCATCTTCATTAATGCTGGGTGAATGCTATGAATTCCTGAGTTTATGCTTATCTTTGAAGGTCTTCACTTCTCCTTTCCAAAGGGAAGCCCTTGTTGTGTATGACAATCCTGTTCAAAAGACATTTTCCTTCACAGCATAAAGTATTTCTTTAAATTCCATCAAGGCCTTTAGAATTTCTACTGGAAAATCTAGGTCTAATTAACTCACCTTTAAATGTGACATGGTATAGTTCTTAAATTTTAATATCATTGTTCTGTTTGTTTAGATAGAGGACTGTCAATAAGTAGTTTAAGGCCAGCCTGATGTATATACAGAGGAACATGCTAGCCAGGGGTACATTATGAGAAGTTGTCGCAATATATACGTGTAGTATACATGTGTGTGTGAACTCAATAAAAACAAAAAGTTCTACATTTAGAAATAAATTAAAAACTATAAAACATTATTTTAGCAGCCAGTGGAGTTGTAAGTAAAGTAAGAGAAATATTTAAATAATGCAATGATTCATCAAACAGTATGAGGGTGCTATCATTATTTTGTTAACACTTTATTTTATGTGCATTGGTGTGGAAATGTCAGATGCTCTGGTACAGGAGTTGCAGACAGCTGTGAGCTGCCAGGAGGGTGCTGGGAACTGAACCCACATCCTCTGGACGAGGAGCCAGTGCTCTCAGCCACTGTGCTCCTAGGGTGACATTGTTAATTGGAATTTTAGAAGAGAAGACAGTGGAGCAGAAAGTGTGAAGGAATAAAAATGAGAGACAAAATTCACATTATATCCCCAGACTGGAGACAAGATAAACATGAAGGTAACACCCGGAACACACCCCAGTCAAGCCACCAAAAGCAAAGAAAGGAGAAAGCCAAAAGCAGCCAAGGACAACACACACTGTGAAGCCCAACAGTGCACACGACCACTGACTTCTCACCTGAAAACATGAAGTTCAGATGCCATGGAGAAACTTCTCTACAGGGCCACAGGAGTGGGAGAGCTGGCCCTGCCCCTTGCCTGGGCAGCTCACTAAAGCTCACCTCTTGGTGGGGGCTCAGGGCAGCTGGGTGTGTAGGTGTGAGAGCAGGGTAGCAGGCCCCACCCCTTGCTGTCTGCTGCCTTAGGTGAGCTAGGCAGGGCAGTGCTGGAAAGGTCTCACCTGGGTGGTGACAATGAGGGGAAGCTGACAGGCTGACTCACCCAGGCCCAGAGTCAGGACTACAAGGTAACTCACACCAGCACCCACCTCATCTATGCACTGCTTGAGCAGATGAAGGGGCTGGACCTGTAGATCAAAAGCCACAGGATCTCCAGGATCTGAGTCAACAACAGGATGTCCAAGAGGAGTCCAGTGAAGACCCAGTATCAAGGGTCTAACCAAAGTCGGAGGCCTCAGACTAAAACAATAACTCGTTGCAATGAACAGGTACAAGACATCTGAAATAAAGGGTACACCATGTGACTCCGTGGGACACACTGCAGCTTCCATGCCAAAATTTTCTTTTAGTTCTTTTTTATTAATGGTTTTGTTTTCTTTTTGTTTTTTGTGGGTTTTTTGCTTCTACTTTTAAAATTTGTTTTTGGGGGGAGGTAACAATGGTGGAGAACAGAAACAAGGGGACAGGAATATGGCAGAATCAGGATGCCTGATGTGACATCCACAAAAAAACCAACAATAAGTTAAAAAAAAAAAAATGCTAAGTCACAATTCTGTCCAATAGGAGAAATAAAGACAAAGATGTTTCAAATAAAACCAAGAGGGTTCAATTTGCGTGAGCAATGACGAAAGAATTTCATCTAAGGGGAAATAGTTTTAGGGAAACACTTGGACCTTCAAGCATGGAACTATAAGGGGCTTCCTTATTCTCTCCAACAACACACAGAGGTTTAAAGCAAAACTTATAAAATGGTCCTGTGGGGTGTAAGATGTACATATGACAAACATAACGTAACAGGCCGGCAGGGATGGTGGTGCCAATGCTACACTATGATGGTTTCTACTGTGTATGGACAGTTACAAGCTCTATAATTCAGTCGTTGGTATAAAGTGGTTAGTATTAGAACCATGTCTTAACCAATTAAGCTAACTGACCAGCTGGAAGATTCATTATATTGTAATCTCTAGAGCCTGTTACTATATAAGACAAAGAACTGGAGCTAGATGTCCGCAGATAAATGGAGTCTGTTTGAGTCAAGGACCTACTATATGACACAGGTTAAATAACCCAGACCAGTCTGGAACTTACCTTGTTAACCCAGGCTGCTCTCACTTCAAATCCTCCTACTTAAGCCTCCTGGGTATTGCAATTACAGGTGTATGCTACTGTGCCCACGCCAAAATGAATTAATAAAAATTTCAAACATATCAAAACAAGACAAGAAAGGGAGAAGAAAAGAACACACACACAAACACCACAATACACAAAGCACATACATAAACAGAGACACAGAATAACACAACCACATGCACACACATGTATATACATACACACACATACACACACAGGCACATATAAACAAACACATACAACACAAAATCACACACATAAAAAAACACACACAGGTTCAAACACACAGGCATATGTACACACACAGACACACTGGCACACACACAACCAACACCGACACAAAGGGAAAACAGGAAAATAACAGTAGACCAAAGTTTAACCATATCAATTACAGCATTAACTATTCGTAGAGTGAAAAATGAGACACAATTCTATTCTAACAGTACTTTAAATAAAGGAAAAAAGAAGAAATTGAGTGATATTTCACAGGTGCTATTAGCAAGTATAGCAAGAGACAAAGACTTAACTCAAACATTAGCATCATAATGATGTCAATTCATCAAAAGATCTAACAATCACAGAATATTTCTACATATAATAAGAGTTTCAATGTCCACAGAGCAAAGTATGAGAGAAAGAAAGGGAGACAGTTTTTCACCTGCACACGGCAGGAAACCTTACCATCCCTCTCCACAGACTGAAAACCGTATCAGAAGTGAAGTTGATATAGTCAGAGGGGATATGAACAACACCATCAGCTAGCTTGACTTAGCCTACGCTCACAGGGCACTACACCAGCACCTGACAAAGGCTCTTGTAACCAACCATGCAAAACACGGTCACTAGAACTGAACATCTACATAGAATCTGAATAAACTCACAGGATTGAAAGGGAGCTCTTGCTCTGAGGCCAAAGCAGGGTGGAGATGAAGTAAGGAGTACCCTGAAGCCAGTGGAGAGTGAGGAAATGGCGCTGTCTAGGATGTCAGATGACAGATGTGGAAGGCGGGGGAGGGGGAGGGGGAAGGAGGCACTGTTTACCTACCTGGACCCCAGCCCTCAGCTCTGCCTTCCTGCCTGCCCCCAGGGCCAGAGCAAAACTGCTCCTGCCTCATTCAGATTGGCTAAGACACTGGAGCTCAGAACCTGGCCCCAGAACTTCCTGGTTGGTCCCTTTATCTGCCAGATGCATGGCTATCCTATACTCTTTCTTCTGGTCACAGAGGACAAACTTCTCACAAGGAGTGAAAGGTGGTCACTACAAGGTGAGTGGCTTCTGCTATGATCTCAGATTCCCATGGGATCACAGTGACCTGAGCCTCTGGAAAGGGAAGGGTGGTCTAAAGAGCTGGGCTTCCACTCTGACCTGTGGTAGGTGTAGGTACCTGTGACCACAAAGCCAGTCACAGGGTCACCCTGCCCCTGCTGTTCCTGACAGCCAGGGTGAGAGAAGTAAGGTCTCAGGACTCTAAGCCAGGACCCCAAGAGGGTGGGCAGTGTCCTCAGGCTCTGGGCCTAGAACTGGGAAACTTGTCTCCTGGGCTCTGGTGGTTCCAGGCTGTTATTCTTTCTCCTTCAATATGACTGAATGAATGAGTGCTAAATGCAAGGGTAGCTGCTTCTTTAGTCAGAAAAAAACTGGGCTCAATGTTTGCTGGAGGTGGGGCCTGGAGGTGGGGCCCTTCAAAAGGTGCCAGCATGCCAGAGGAGGTCATCAACCTGGTTAAGTCAGATCACCTCAGTTTGAATGCAGGTTCTACCACTGATTAGTAATAGTCATAACACACTAGCAACCCCATTTTTCTATCTTTTACATGAGAATGACAGTCTGATCTGCATGATGTGTTAGAGGTAACCGGGGTCTTCATATAGCTTTTGACAATAAGTATTATTTTTCATTATGGGTGGGAGGCCAGCCATGACCAGGAAACCTCTTGGCAGGGCAGAGGCCCTCCTGATGGCAGCCAGAGTGCTTCTCTGCCCTCACCACCCAGTGGGAAATTTGAGGGAGAGTCTGGGCTTTCCAGTTGACTGATTCCTTTTGATCTGTGAGGCAGGGGTCACAGGGAGGCCACCAGCCTTTGGGATTTATTGTTCATCTCCTCTGAGCTGAGAAAGAGGTACTCTCCCGAGCCCTCCACTTGGTGTCCAAGTGTGCATGCTCAGGCAGAAGTGCAAGTTCAGGGGCCAACCAGACCTACTTAGATAAGGGAACGTTGCCCTCTGGCCTGGAAGGATCACAAAGAGCTCTCAGTGCTTGCCCAGGGTCAGCTGATGCCCAGCTCACCAACCTGATTGTCCCCACTTTGCAGATGAGGAAGTTGAGGTTGAGAGAGAAGGGACTTTTGGATGAGCCAATGGAGAGGTGGCATAGATCTCTCAGACTGTAATCAGCCATCTAGTGCATACTCAGGCACAACACACAGATCTTAGCAGGCAGAAAAGGAGAGCAGGTGAAGTAGCAGGTGGTAATAACTGTTTTTTTCTCTCTGCAGATGAGCTTGAAATCTGAGGTAAATGGAGGGGAAGTCCTTGGTTCATCTTGTCTCCTCCACAGGCAGGGTGCCAGCTGCTTCAGTGGGGGCTAGGACAGTCCACTGTGTTCCACAGCTGTGACTTCTGCTTGACCCAGTGGGTATGGGGTGGGGGGAAATTAGGAGTAATGTGTGTCCCTGTGTGGTGGGTGTTAGAGAGTATGACCCCTGACCCAAGTGCACAGGATCCAAAGCTGCCAGAGGTTGGGGTTAGGGGTCATTGGTTGGTCCCAGGTCCCTTAGCAGTGCCCCAATAGTTAGTCTCTCTCTCTCTCTCTCTCTCTCTCTCTCTCTCTCTCTCTCTCTCTCTCTCTCTCTCTCTCTCTCTCTCTCCTATGAAACAAAATTCAGGTATAACCAGGGCAGTGATATCATCCTTCCAGAGCTCTCTTTTCCCAGTCAAAATGAGAAACTAAACTGGATTTCTCAGTTTCTTCTGGGAAAAAAAAAAATACCATGGCATTTATTTAGTACATGGGACCCAGGGTGGTCATGTAGACACAGATTAGCTGTGTGTTCCCTAGCAAAATTTGAAGTGCCTCAGTTTCCTCCTGGAAATAAGGATACTGTATCTATCCTGAGAATTGTAGCAGTTTGTGGATGAATGCTTCTTTCCTATAGAGGTCTTGGGAGGTTTCTACCCTGATGCAGAGCTCACTGAAATTTTCCTCTTTCCTCAGGCCTACATATCAACCAAGGTATCCGCTGACATCTAGAAACCAGTGTGTCTTTTAGGAAGAACGAGATAGAAGATGGATGAGGAAGGAGATCCAGGAGCCAGGAGAGCGAGTAGAAAAGCCTGGAAGGATTGGGGACTAAGTAGATAACCCTGGGTGGTGAGGAAGTCCCAATTGCTGGGCAGTATGGGGTCTTTAAGGGTGGCTCAGGGCAGGGTCCATCTGTGGTTTTCAGGCCTCTGGAGTTCCTTAAGGACAGGAAGACTAGTGTAAAGTAGTGAAGACCTACTGCCTAGTGCGCCATTCTGGGCCAAGTCTACCATCTGTGATAAGAAGAATGACCCAGCTATGAGGGTGCACACCCTGAAGCCTGCATGTTTCCCCTCTTAGACCCTGGTAGCGCCATCCTGCACCTTTAAGCTCTTCTCTGAGGCATTCATGGGTCAGCACTTCCAGGAGGTGGAAATAGACATAGAGGAGCCTCAGCCTGGAGACCTCTATCTCTTCAAGTTGCAGTCTCCTAATGCAGAATTTAGTGGGACTCTTGCGGGTGTTTACTGTGGTCATGGAGAGATCATACACTTTCAGGGTGAGCAAAAAAAAATTTGGTGCGGGACATCATTTTGAGAAAATACTAGCTTTCATTTGCATTACCCCGTTAGGCAGGATCTCCAGAGGTGGTGGGCTAAAATCTCTCCTGGGTTACTTTGAAGGTCTGGTGTGCAAACAGGGTCACCGTGCAGTGCAACGCTCCCGAAGGCTCTGGCGTGTGCTTCGAAGACGAGGTGGCGTTGATCCTACGATGCTGGAGCAGCGAGTTCGAGAAGCTATGAACAGTGATCCTCCTCCCTATAATGCTGCTAGCAACAACTGCGTGCATTTTGCACTGAAGCTGTTAGGCATTGACTTTGTAAGCACATTCCCACCTCAGCCCCTGAGTTTACTAACAAATGCACCTACCCAACCTGCTCCAGCAGAACCCAGATATTCCCAGCCTTCTACATCACATCAGATTTCTCTAAACTAAGATCTTTTACTCTTGTGATTCAAAAGTCCCCGTAAACAAACTGGTGTATCTATTTGTTGAAGTTACATGCTAAGAAAACCTTTAGAGCCCTTGCCAGGTGGGCTTCAAGCCCAGTTCTTAGATCCTGGGGAGACATGTTTACTCAGTTCTACCAATCTCCTACCATGTGCTGGTCCAATCCCATCATCCTTCCTACAGTAGAAGCTCCTGGAAGGAAACACCAAGACTAAGTTCTCATCCTAAAGGACAACTATTTGCCCCATGGGGACAAAGACCGGGAAGGAGACAAGGGAGAGGGGAGAAGAGGGACATGGGAGAAGGAGAAGAGATGTCTTCCCCAGAGGAGAAAGGACTGCCTTTGGGTAAAGTGGAGGCAGGTGTGGCCCAAAGGCAGATGGCAGTTTATAAAGGGAAAAAGTAACTCCTGTGTTAGGATGAGTTGGTTTATTTCATGTTAATTAGGGCAGAGAAGAGAAAGGTTTTGGTTCCTGGGCTTCAATACTTCGACAGCTGGAACTTGGTGATCAGTTTCAGAAGGAGGAAATTGCCAAAGAAGAGAATAGAGCCTGGAGGCTCGCTGTAGGAAAATCTACCAGTTTAGCAAGGCAGAGGGAATGGGGGAGGGTAAGACCTACCAGTGCCTGTTTGTCATGCTCCTGGGTTCCAGAGCCCTTGACTTTCTTTTGACCCAAAGTCCACCTTTCTGAGCTCCACCTGTTTCCAGTCAGCTCACCAATTCTGATCTTGGAGACTTGAGGATCCTAGTTCTACAAATCAAGACAACCTTGGGCTTTTTCCATTCTCCAAGGCTCCCAGGAGTTTCCAACCACTCACCTCCATCAAACTCTAGCCCAAAGAGATATAACCCATGCATCAACCTAGTTTAGGGCTTTCTCTCTATCTAGACCTATCACTCTCTCCTCTCTCCCTCCCTTCCTCTCTTCCTTCCTTCATCCCTGCCTCCCTTCTCCCCCTTCTCCTCCCTTGTGCCTTGGGAGCTAAGCTCCAGGAATCACCAAGTCTCTGAGACCTGGCCATTTCACCAGACTCTAACTCAGTTTGTTACTGCTTGCTTCCCTCCTAGATATCAATGGACATGGTCTTAACCAAGGATTGATGTGGCCTTGGGCCCTCCTGACAGGCCAGAAGAGGCCAGAAAGATCATTGAAGTATTTTGAGCTGGCCAGAAGAGGCTTCAAAATGGATCATTAAAGCATTTTCTAAACTTTATTAGGATGTTATGTTAGATCTCTTCTCTACTCCACTTGGAACAGCTCTGCTCCCAGAATACACTCAGTGCTTGCTTCCTGGGTCAGCCCACCCTTAAATTCTACTTCTTCCAGGAAACCGCTATGCTTCCCACTTAGTAGGCAGGTTGCTCCCAGAGGGCCTTAGACTGTGTGAAAAAGAGGTTGGTAAGATACCTCCCTAAATCTCCTAGGCAGGTGTTCTAATGGGGATCCCTGGGTATGGCCTTCTTTCAGAGTATCCCCCTTCCTTCACTGAGTGGGTGGGAGGACCTTTGGAGGTCAGGTGATCAGGGGTGGGGACAGGAGGTCTACATCACTCCAAAGGCTGTCATCAGCTCAGCAGCCTGGTTCACTGTCAGATTTGTAAGTGCTTGCTATTGCTTTAAGTGCGGAGTTATATGCGTGTCGCCTGTTTCGAGTGATTGGGGCGGGGCTGGTGCTGTTCCACCTTAAGGCGTCCCAAACCCTGCACCCTGAGGGCGGTGCCGGTGCCTTTAAGCATCTCAGTGGGCGGCCCTGATTGCTGAATCAGTGCGCAGCCTCTGCTGTGCTGTTAGCGTCTCTGCAGAGCCAGCGTGCGCTCGGTGCCTTCGCCTTAGCCCAGTGGAGCGGCTCATCCACCCCGCCTCGCAGATCCATGTCGGCCGCCCCCGCCTACAGCGAAGACAAAGGTGGCTCGGCAGGCCCGGGCGAACCGGAATATGGCCACGACCCGGCCAGCGGCGGTATCTTCTCCTCCGACTATAAACGGTGAGCTAGCCAGTGCAGGCGGGGATGCTGCTGAAGAACGGGCACCATGGACAGCGCCCAGGAGGCCACTGGCCTAGCAGAGACACTCTGCTGGGTACTGACAACCCAGCCTCTGGGTCTTAGGCAACCAAGGGCACCCATGGCTGGTGGGGGAGGGACCAGCCAGGTAGCGTTCTTAAGAATGGCTGCCGTTCTGGTGCATCTCCTTTTTGCAGACTTTTATTTGTTGGGTTGGATGGCTCACGGAGAAACCAAACCCAACACTGTGGGGGAGGGGTCTGAGTTCCTGAACTATAACTTGAGTCTGGGTCACTCCTGGAAGCCAGTCCGGAATGTATACCGACAAACTGGCTCCTCCTACAAATTCATTTCTGCATCTCCCACCTCATTCTCACTCCTGGTCCCAGCCCTACCACCCCTTGCCCTATAATTCAGCCCTGCTGGACTATGGTTCAGCCCCATACCTTTGACTAGTGAATTCAATAGCAATCACTTATTAAAGGCCTGTCGTGTAGACCTGGTAGTCATGTTACACAGCAGTGAACAGGAGACCACAGATTTCTCTAACAGCTAAAATGAAGTAGTGTGACAATTCAGCTTTTAGGATCAGGAGGGGAGGGTGAGGTGCGTTCCATTTTAGGGAGAAAATACTCACATAAGAAATGGGTCTGCGGTCTGTGGGGACATAACCACATCACTAGGGACAAACAAATTTACTTCTGCAGGAGGGGGATCCAAGCAGGCAGGCACACCTAATAGGAGTCCCCCTGAATTTTTATTACTGATGAAAAAGGTGGTCCTGTTCCTCACTTTGGATGTCAGTGCTAGGCTTCACATGCTTAGTTGGCTGCTAACGACAAACCCTTAAAAGCCGTGCAACTGAGAAGCAAAGTAGACCTTTTTATGTGTTGGGATTTTGTTCTGTTTTTGTTGTTGTTTGTTTGTTTTGAGACAGGCTCTCTGTGAGGCTCTGGCTGTCCTTAGTCTCACTCTGTAGACCAGGCTGGCCTAAGACTCAGAGATCCACCTGCCTCTGCTTCCCTAGTGCTGTGAATAAAGCTGCTTGCCACCGATGCTCAGCTCAGGATGCAGCTTTGAGCCCATACTTTGATCTTAGACAAGTGTTAGGCTATGAGCCTGTGCAGGATTCACAGCTCCCAAGGCTGGCAGAGAAGAATAAGCCTCAGACAAGGGAGATGAAGCCTCTGCTGATGCTGATCCTCTATGTAACATCTTAATAAAAACTCCCACTGATAGAAAAGATGGTGTAGCTTGGTGCCATAGTGCTCACCTGAACCCCAGCACTCAAGAGGTAGAGGAAGACAGACAGATCTCTTTGAGTCCCAGACTAGCCTGGTTTGCATAGCAAGTTCTAGGACAGCTAGGGCTACAAACAAACAAAGTGGGATATTTTATTTACATTTCCCATATCCCAGAGGTCTAAGGATGTGGGTTATTCTGATGTCAGCACAGTGTGGCTAGAATCACTGTGACTCACTGGAATGATTGAGGGTTCTAAGCATGTGCTGTTACCAGATTTGCATATGGGAGGGATCTCAGGCTGGATTGAAAGTGATGGGGGGGGGGAGGTTGCATAAATGGCTCAGTGGTTAAAAGTTCCTGTTGCTCTTTCAGAGGACCTGGGTTCTATTTCCAGTACCTACATGTTGGCTCATGTGGCCATCTACAACTCCAGCTCCAACAGGGACAGATGCACACTTCTAACCTCCTTGAACACTAAGCAAACATGCACATATATGCATATAGTAAAGAAGTTTCTTGTCTGTCTTAGTTCTAGCCCTAAGGTCTTGACCTGCCTGTAGCCACTTAGTCCCTCAAAATGACTCAGATGCTTATATTAATTACAAACTGTTGGCCTATGGCTCAGGCTTATTGCTAGCTAGCTCTCACTTAACTCAACCAATTTCTACTAATCTGTGTTTTTCCATGTGGCTCATGGCTAATGTACTCCATTACATCTTTTTTCTTGGGCAGCTAGGTCAAGTTTATATTGACTCCGCCCTCCTTCCCCTTTATCTATGCTTGGATTTCCCTCCTGACTATAAGTTGGCTTGCCATAGACCAAAACATTTTCTTTATTATCCAATGATAATTCATAGAATACACAAAGACATCTCACATCATTTCTCCTTTTCTGTCTAATCAAAATGGAAGGTTTAATTTCAATATAGCAAAATTACAAATGACAAAACAGCTATCAAGCAAGAATTACAGTTACAATTTCTAGTCTATTTGTATTTAGCAAAATTAAATATTCTATCATCTACCTTATCATTGTTGAGTTCAAAGTTTCATATCTAATTTACCTTTTATTATAATTAAGGAAAACTATAATTAAAATTATCTAATCTCCAACTATATCAAAGACTACAGGAAGATATATTACCTGAGTAAACAGGAAGTGCAAGCAACTTCCAAATTCTAAAAATGACAGAGATGACATCTGGCTGCCTAGACAGTTACCCAAAATTCCTTTGTAATGGTGGGACATCCTACAGGCCTAGAGTCTTTGGCATACCTTTCAGTGAAGCAGGAAATTTGAAAAACTATTCCATTCATTTTGACATAGTTAGTCGCTTTTCCCTATGCCCTGAAGAATGTGTAGCAGTTTTCTCTACGAAGCAGGAGCCTGCTTGTCCTGCCAGTGTTCAGTGATCATTTTCCCATGGGTTCTGCATGTTCAGTCTATGAAGCATACCTTCAAGCAGTCAAGACAAGAACAATCTCTTTCCCAGTGGCTAATCTAACTGTTGCCACAAAGAAAGTAAACTTTATGTGGAGTTTCTTCAGTACCCATCATCCTCTTGAAGCAGGTTGGTGTTGTCCAGAAAAGTCTAAGTTCTTATAGCATTTTAAATGTCATATTCTGTAGGTCTTTGAGGTGTTTAAAGATTACCTATCTAATTGAAATATATATTTGTGTATCTAAAAAAATCCAACTAACATAACTATAAATTTGAGTTTCATAGATGATTAACTATTAATCTGTATTTCTTAATTATACATTACAATTTTAAATGAGTCACATAAACATAATACTATAAATAAAATAAAATACAACATAACAATATTAACCTTAAATTTGTATTTAAAAGCCCATAATCCATATCAATGTGAAGTATTTTGAGATTAACAGCTGTTTCTTGGATTAAAGTAGATTCAATAATCTATCTTTTAAAATGATTTCTATATCATATCCCCCCTTTTCCCTAGAAAGAGATTGACTGTGACTATTAACCATTTATAATGAAAAAACATTTATAAACAATATTTTGGGAATTTGGGAATAGTTTTCTATTACTAGTTCCAGCTGATTGGGGGGCACTGGCAAATTTGTGGGGTCCTGAGGCTGGATCATCTTAGCCTTGAAGCTGATGTGGCCATCTTTTCTCATCAGAGATTTTTTACAGGTGGGTCTTCTTTGCTCAAATCATATTAGCCTGGAAGCAATCCACAGGTTCTCATCTTCTGTGGAAACAAAAGCAGAACTTCTTTTTCAAAACAACCTATCCTTAGACCCAAATTTCAAAGTCAGGATAAGTTTAAAATACGTACGTTGGTTTAACTTTAACAGCCCTTAAATCAAATATCTTTCTGTGGTTAGCTCATTCACAGTTAAAAAAAATAAAAGAAAACTCAATATTAGACATAATTCAGACACTTGTATTTTCTATTTTTACATGGCTTATTATTTTTATTGCTCTATTTCTCCTTTTTAAGGACTTTCTCTATATAACCTTTTTCTTTCCTCTCCCAAGCCTATGTATATTTTTAAATATATTGTAAACCATTTAGTGTTTTTTTCTTTTGTCTGAATCTGTCTGTATTTCATTTCTCTCTTTTTTTGACCACACCTTTGATTTACTAAGGCGTGGCTAGAATTAAAGGCTTGGCTGAGTGGCGGCTGGCTCCACCCAGCTCCTTAGCCCAGTTTCATAGAGAGTTTGGTTTCATAGCTGAGGTACTGGCAGAAGCCACACTTACACCCCCAACTCTGCCACCAAATAGAGCACCACTGCCCACTGCTCATAAACCTTACTTAAGTATTTGGCAGTAGAGCCTCTTACAAAAGCCACACGCTGAGTCAGGAAGCATCTATTAAAAGAGACACACCTCTGCTTGCCACCAGCAAACAGTCCTCCTGAGGAAATGCTGTCACCAGGAAGCCATCTTTGACTCTGTTCCCTTTTTGTCTATAAAAACAGAAACCTTAAATCTGTCATATGCAGCTCGTGCTTGTATGGAAGCTCTTGTGAGACTTTGGGAAGCGGCCTTGTTGAAGCTTAAGCTGCATGCCACAAGCCCGACATTTTGTAGCTCAAGCCCCACACCGCTCTGTACAAAGACCAACTTAAGAGATGACTATAAAACTGTTTTCTGCTCCATTTCTGTGTTCTAGAACCCCTTTTAAACTTTCTCAGGCTTTTTGTGGGTGTACGTGTCCCAAGTTGGAAAGCCATTTGCAGAAGAAAGTTTCTGGCCTGTCCAAAGACATCCCACATCTTATGCATACAGGCAACACACAAACACACATGAAATAAAAAAAATATTATTAAGTCTTAAAAGAAATAGTTATCTGGGTTGGGCAAGAAATAAGAGAAGGAGATGTTAGTCAGACTTGATTAGTTAGGCTGAGAATGACCTAAATCAAAGCTGCTTAAATTGTGGGTCCCCCTGGGTCTGCTAACCGGATGTTATCATTCACAAAAGGTTGGTAACAATAAAGAGTACTGAACACACAAAGCCTCAAAATTAGTTCAAAGTCAAACACATAATGGAACATGGGACTTTCTGATCTGTGCTGCCTACTGTGACTTTACTGCCACTCTGATTCTGAACACACAACATTTTCACTCTACAGCTGTGATCAATCACACTAGACATTGACACTGCCTGAGATACCTTGGTACAGACAAGGAACTAACCCTGGAGACTGCTATGCCATGAACCACAGCACTTTGAACTGTACATATAAAAGCATAACGGTTTAATTACAGAAACAAGGACTTGTGACCTTGTCCTACCATCATTCTATATCATGTATCAAATTAGTGTATCTTCTGATTGTAGTGGTTACACAAACAAGCACATCCATCTCATCAGTATGAAGACTTATTTTTAGTTCTGAATGCTAAAATTGTGTGTGCTAAATAACTGGTTTTATTATATTGTTATCATTTTTATGTGTATATGTGAATGTGCATATAGATGTGTATGGATATAAAGTGTATGTGTTTGGTGTATGTGCTCAGATGGGTGTGGAAGGGCATGCCACTGGATTACAGGAATCTCTGTAGTCTGTCTGCCTTGTTCCTCTGGTGCAGTGTCTCTCACTGAACCTGGAGCTCGCAGATTTCATCTAGGTTGGCAGCCAGCCATCCCAGGGGATCTGCTCTCTCGGTGCTGGCTTACAAGTGTGACCAGGACCTTGCCTGACTTTTACATGGGTGCTGGGATCCGAACTCTAGTCTTTTGTGCAAGCACCCTTAACTGCTGAGTCGTCTCTCCAGCCCCAAAGAATTGTTTTCAAATAAAGTGCTTTTGAATTTATTGCCAGTAAAGGCTTGGCTTGTATGCCTGTTTTATACACCTGCATACAGGCTCATGTAAAAATTTCTCAGGTATGAAGAGGTATTTAGGAGAAAATGTTTAAGATGTTCTGACCTAGGCTAGGGGGACAGGGAGGACATGAGGGCTAACCTTTCTATTGCTTTGATCAAATATTTGATAAAAACAACTTAAGCAAGGGTTTATTTTAGCTCACAGGTTGGGGGTGCTTCATATTCTCTCTCTCTCTCTCTCTCTCTCTCTCTCTCTCTCTCTCTCTCTCTCTCTCTCTCTCTCTCTCTCCCCCCCCCCATGTATTATTCTTATTTATTGCCTACTCTGTATGTAACTATTTTAAAGTTTACTGTTTTGTTTTATCTGTATGGGTGTTTTTCATGCATGTCTGTGAACCCCATGTGTCTGGTGCCTGTGGAGACCAGAAGATGTCTGATTTCCTAGAACTAGAGTTACAGGCAGCTGTGAGCTGCCATGTGGGTGCTGGGAATTGAACCTGGGTCCTCTGGAAGAGCAGCCAGGACTCTTAACCATTGAGCCATCTTTACAGCCCCTACTTTCTCCTTTTTATTCAGTCAGAGTACCCAGATCATGGGATGTGGACACTTATACATAGGATGGGTCTGCCCACCTCTAAATATCTGATCTAAATATCCCTTCACAGACAAGTGTACAGGGTTTTTTTTTTTTTAAGATTATTCTATTTTCCACAAATCGGCAATCAAAACTAAATATACAAACTGGCTTTGATGAGGATTAAGAGGCTTGGCCAGAGTGAGCAAGGCTGTATGAGATTTCTAGGGAGGCGAGAAACACTGTTCTAAGAAAATATAAAATTCAGATGTGGCTTGAGATTGGGAGGAAAAAAAAATTCTTCCTCTGACCCTCTCACCTGCCCAGAGATTGGGATGGGCTCAGTGTCTGTCCCTAGCCATCTGTACCTCTTTGTGGCTTTGCTTCTAAACAAAGAAACCAGAGCCTTCCACCAGGCCAGTGTCTAGTTACTGAGTCTCAGGGCGGGCCTCCTAGTGGAAGTGGGCAGTGACAAGTAGTCCCAGCTCACTGGCCAGCTCAGAATTCTCGTAGAGCTGGACCTGATGCCAGATGCAGCGATTCCTGCAGCTCCCAGGGACTGTAGTAAGGCCAGGGGTCAGTGGGGATGATCAGAAGGAGGCTTCCAGTCCTGTGCTAGGTCCTGAAGGTGGGCCCCCACCCTGGTACCAGGCCTTGAAGCCTGAGGAGCTTCGATGGCTGCAGGCTCCCGAGGAAGACACAGGCCCAGAAACATCAATAGAAGGACCTTGCCCTGAGGCTGGCCAAGGCCAGACCCAGAGCCAGCCATTAAGGTACAGAATGTCCTGCTTCTGCTCCAGAGAGCTAAGGAGGCCAGGAATGGGTGGCTACTGTCAGCCCGGTTCCCTGTTTCAGCTCCTTAGGTAGAGGAGCTTTAGGCTGAAACTCAGGGTCCAGGCTTGAAGGGCTTCAGGTAAAGGTCACAGGGCACCGGAGAGTTGAGAGTATGACTAAGGGAGGTGAGGAGCTTAATTAACTAACTCCGTGTCCCTAGAAGCTCTGAGTAGAGGGAGATGGTAAAATGTTCAAGCTTGAGGACCCACCTTGACTGTTCTCCCTGCCCCCCCCCCCAAGACCAGGCTGGAGTGAGCTCCGGATAAAATGTGGGGACCAAAACAAACAGTCCAAGTCTGAGCAGTCTCTCTGGGTTTGTGGTCTGTAACTCCGGGGGGGGGGGGGGGGGGGGGGGGAGCGCCTGGTGGCCACTGAGGGGTGGGTGGGAGCCTGGTGGCCACTGAGGGGTGGGTGGATGCATCTGATCCCGGTGTCAGGTCTGACACAGCAGAGGGCTCCTCTGTCAGGAGTGTCTGCTAATCCAGAGTAGGTCAGGCTCAGGTAGCAATGACTGCAAGGTAAAGAGATCTGACAGGGAGGTGAATATTTCATGACCTCAGGACATTGTGTCCTCTCCCTTCCTCTGCCTCTTGGGAACTTGAAGCCAGTGTGAGCAGTGGGGGGGGGGGGGGGATGAGGCCCATTTCTCACCAGGAAGGAAAGGGGCCAAGGCCAGCTCACCCCAAGAGGCCTAGTGTGGGTTGTGGGGGCGTTTGAAGATCAATTCTGTCCTGTTTTATATCCCAGGTCCCTCCCTCCTCTCAAGTACCTAAAATCCATTAACATTTTTGTGGGTTGGATGCCTTGGGGTATGTGCTTTTGACTAGGGCCTGAGACATTTTGGGTGTGTCAAGGACACCCAGGTGTGAAGCAGTTAGCTTCTAGGGAACACCCAGACTGAGCCTGCTCTGTTCACTATAGGCCATTGCCTACCCCACACTCCACCAGGTGGTCAGAGAATCTCCTCATCTGTTTTGAAGTTCCCTGGCCATTTTGGTGAATGAGTCTGGGGTGACCAAATTTGTCAAGGTTGCATATGGATTAGATATGGCTGTGGCTTATGACTGCAAGAGGCCTGTGTGAGATGTGTGTGTCAATGGGATACCACGGAGGAGTGGTTTCTTGTGCATATATTTATAGTTTGCGTAGTAGGTGAAATGTGTATAGGGTTTTAGCATTGAGATTGCTTCTGCTGAAGGATGCTGTGTTGTTTTGTGCGTATTTCTGTGAGCTTGTGTGTTTCTCTGGGGTTTATAGCTATGTGTCTGCAGTTTCGTGTGTGTGACTATTTGTGTTTATAAAGGAATGTGTGTGGGATATGATTCTATCTCTGAGGTACAGGTATATCTACAGGGTTAGACTGTGTGTGTGGTACTTGTATGTGAGTTAAACATGGAGTATACACTTGAGGGGTATAGCAGTGCCTATTTACACATGAGGAAAGCTGGTGCCCATCTTTTGTCAGATTCCATGACTCTCAGTACTGCCAGTGTCCAGGCAAATAGTTAGTGCTTCTGCCCACACCCCAGCTCAACACCTCCAAATAACTGGTAACCAGATCCGTGTTTGGGAGTGATGTGGGACTTTTCCTGGAGTGACATGAACAGATATAGATTCACACCAGATGTGGCACCAAAGACAGACCAAAGGAGCATTCTACCTAAGTCCAGCTCAGTGAGCTAGGGAATTCCAGGTGTGTGAGCAGTTACCCACCGGGCCATGGGTGACTCAAAGGCAGCTGTATGGCTGAAAAGTACACTCCATCGTGGGTGACGGTTCCCAAAGGCTATATCCCTCCAGCTTACTGCACATCACTGGCTAGCCCTGTGGAAGAGTCTTCTCTCTCAATGATGGTGACTGTTGTGTAACTTTGGGTAGGGACCAATAATATAGAAATGATTAAAAAGATAGATTATTAAATCTATTCTAATTCAAAAAACAGCTGTTAATCTTTAAATATTTTACATTGGTATGATTTTGGTTGACTGATACAAATTTAAGGACAATTTTGTTATATTCTATATATATTTCTACTTTTTAAAGGTATTGTGCTTATGTAACTCATTTAAAATTGTAATGTATAATTACAAAATTCAGATTAATAGTAATTTATGGTAACCAAATTTATAGTCATTTTAGTTAGGTTTTTTTTAGGTATACAAAGATATAGTTCAATGAGATAGGTAATCTCCAAACACTTCAAAGACCTACAGAATATGGCCTTTAAAATATTTTAAGAACTTAGACTTTTCTGGACAACGAGACAGGTCTGCTCCTGGCAGCACGGATCTATTTCAAGAGGGCGATGGGCATTGAAGAAACTCCATGTGGAGTTTACTTTCTTTGCAACATAGTTAGCCATCGGACAAGAAACTGTTCTTGCCTCAACTCCTGACAGTATGCTGTATAAACTGGACATGCAGGATCCATAGGAAAGTGACCTCTGCATGTTGGCAGAACAAGTGTAGATGGTCCTTCAGATTCCTGATTTGCAGAGAAAACTGCCAGACATTCTGCAGGACACAGGGAGAAGTATATGGAATAGTCCTTCAAATTTCCTGTTTCAAAAAAGAATGCCAGAGACTCTAGGCCTATAGGCTGGAGATGGGTACCCTGATGTTACAGAGGAACTTCGGGTGACGGTCCAAGCAGCCAGATACCTCAGTCATTTCCAGAATTTAGAAGTTGCTTGCAGTGCACTTGCTGTTCACTTAGGTAATACTATATCCTTCTGCGGGATCTTTGAAGGAGTTGGAGACTAGATAGTTATAATTATAGTTTTCCTTATTTGTAACTATAAGGAAATTTAAAAGATAGATGTGAAACGTTGGACTCACAAGGTTAAAGTAGATGACAGATTATTTTTTTTTTAATTTTGCTAAATACAATAGACTAGAAATTATAAGTAATTCTTGCTTGATAGCTGTTTTGTTATATGTAGTTTTGCTATGTTAAAACTGAAATCTCCCTTTTTGATTAGACAGAAGAGGGGTAAGTGATGTGAAATGTCTTTGTGTATGCTATGAATTATCATTGGATAATTAATAAAGGAATTGTTTTGGCCTATTGCAGAGCAGCTTAGAAGCAGGCGGGGAAATACAAGCATAGATACAGAGGAAGGAAGGCTGAGTCATGAGAGAGCAATCCAGCTGCCCAAGAAGAAAGATGTAGCATTGGTAAGCCACAGGTCACATAGCAAGATAGATTAATAGAAAGTACTTGACTTAAGATGTGAGAGCTAGCTAGCAATAAGCCTGAACCACAGGCCAAACAGCACATAATTAATATAAGCTTCTGTGTGATTTATTTGGGACTAAGCAGGGCTTCAGGTCCAGACCTCAGGCTAGGCCAGGCTACAGGCAGGAGAGGTTAATTTGGACTATGGGGATGCCTGGGCCAGAAATTTCTTTCTACGGGGACATGGTGAATCTTATTTCTTGATCTTGTAAGATTAATATACTTCCTGAGTAAGGAGCCTACCATCAGGAAGAACAGTTTCTTAAGAAATAAGTACTATTACAGTAGTAAGAGGGGAAAGTGATTGTCTTATGGTCTTTGTTTCTATAGTGCTGGAAGTTTTCTGGTCTTGGGGACATCCATCCAGGCAAGGGCATTTTAATTAACACAAGCTGGGTGCTTTTTTCTGCTATCATCTGCCAGATAGCAAGGGCCTCTGTGTTCTAAAAGACATCCTTTATTATTTTTCTTTCTGTTAAAAATCTCTTCAAAAAAGTTATTTCTCATTTATGTATGCATGTATGTATTTACTTGGATTATAAAAACTTCTCAAGGGTGTGTGTCTGTACATGTGCATATGGAATCCAGGAGAGGAAAGATAGTTCTAAAGTTCTTGGGACATGGGTTTAGTTCTTTCTGTCCCTCCTAATTTTTTTCTGTTAGGCTTACAAATGACTAGGACATGTGTAAGGGAATTCTCTTTCTCGTGGTGTGGGTCACCTATTTCTCCCTATCAACAGCAGGCACGTTGGCTCCTCTCCTATGACTGTATGTTGTTTCTAGGTGTTTTATAGCTTCATAAGTGGCCACTCAATGCTGACATGTCTGACCTTGGACAATGAGGTCATCCATGGAATCTTTGGGAGCTATCCAGTTCTTGGATTTATCTTGGTCTGTGAAATCAAGACTTGTAAACATGCTTGAGGTGGGGAAAGAGCATTATAATCTCTCTCTCTCTCTCTCTCTCTCTCTCTCTCTCTCTCTCTCTCTCTCTCTCTCTCTCTGTGTGTGTGTGTGTGTGTGTGTGTGTGTGTGTGTGTGTGTGTGTGTGTATGCGCGAACATGCAGATGCCAGACACATACCCCATGTAGACTTTCTCAGGAACCATCCTCCTTGTTTTTTGAAGCAAGGCTCCTCTCACTGGTTTCTGCTCTTACTGCTTTGATGAGGTGGGCTAGCCGGAAAACCCCGAAGGTCCTCCTGTTTCTGCCTCTCTAACACTGGGATTATAAGCACTTGCCATCATGCCTTGCTTTTAATGGTCCTCACTTTTTGACAGCCAGTTTCTCTCCCTTGGTTCTTCCCACCCATCGAGCTGGTCCTTATCTTTCCAGCCTTTCCTTTTCCCCTTAGCTCCCTGCTCCTGGCTCCATAGATTTTCTTGTTTTGGTTGGTTTGGTTTTTTAAGAGAGCGTATCACTGTGTAGTGATGGCTGGCCTGGAAGTCACAGAGATCCACTTGCCTCTGCTTTCTGAGTGAGGATTAAAGGTGTGTGCCATCATGCCTAGCTTAGTTTTCTATGGTTGATGTAACAAAAAGCCACCAGCTGGGTTACTTTTGGGGGGCAGGGTCTCCTGGTCCTCCTGCCTCCTATTCCTGAGCACTGGGATGTGCCACTATGTCAAGTGTATGTGGGGATCAACCCAGAGATTTGTGAAGCTAATCAAACACCCTAACAGCTGAGGTTCATCCCAGACTGCAGAACAGAAACTTTCCGAAGGCCAAAAGTTTAAAATAAAGATGTTAGTGTCTTAGTTAGGCTTTCTATTGCTATGAAGAGACACCATGACCATGGCAACTCTTATAAAGAAAATACTTAATTGAGGGTGTCTCGCTTACAGTTTCATGACCATGGCAACTCTTATAAAGAAAATACTTAATTGAGGGTGTCTCGCTTACAGTTTCAGAGCTTCAGTCCATCATCACCACGGTGGGGAGCATGGCAGTGTGCAGACAGACATGTTGCTGAAGCTGAGAGCGCCACATCTTACAAGAAACACAACATCAACTGTTACACTTTGTAAAGCTTGAGAAAAGAGACCTCAGAGCCCACTCCCACAGTGACACACTTCCTCCAACAAGGTCACACTCCTAATAGTGCCACTCCCTTTGGGAACCATTTTCTTTCAAGCCACCACAGTTAGCAAGAACATATTCCCTGAGAAACCCAGAAGGGAATCCTTCCTAAATGCAGGTAGCTTGCTGGCAATCATCTATGTTTGTTGGTTACAGATGAAAATGTTCAGTCCTGTGTCTTTACAGTGTTTTCTTTGTGACTCCATCTCTTTGAATGGGAACCATCAGAGGATCTGGGTGTGATGTTTCAGGCTAGTAATCTTAGTACTCCAGGAGCTGAGGCAGGAGAATCATTAGGCTGAGGTAGGAGTCCAGTTTGAAATGTATAGCAAGATCTGTCTAAGACTGAACTAATACATAATCAGGAGACATATTGGAATAGGGAGCCACCCAACTATGGCTTCATTTATTTAACTCAGGTCCCTAACTCAATGATAGTTCAACATGTGAGTATTTTTATTTTATGATGCTGTGAAAGCAGTGTGCATTCCATAGAACGTACTTTGAGCTTTCTTCCTTTCCCAGGCTAATAATTCACAGTGTGATACTTTGGTGTTATGCCCATCTATCAGCTAATATAAGACTTCCAGAAACATTAAAGATGATCCAGGATATCCTATGATATTTGGTAGATAAAGCATATTAAATATATTTTCCTCTTGGTACGTTCACTTTATGTTTATGGGGACATACTACCCTTATAAATAAAAAAAACACCTGCCATTCTATTTTTATGTATTGTGTGTGTGTGTGTGAGTGTGTGTATGTGTGTGAGTGTGTGTGTGTGTGTATGTGTGTGAGTGTGTGTGTGAGTGTGTGTGAGTGTGTGTATGTGTGTGAGAATGTATGTGTGTGTGTGTGTGTGTGTGTGTGTGTGTGTGTGTGTGTGTGTGTGTGTGTTTGGAAGCCAGGGGTCTTCTTTGGGTATCATTCATCAGGAGCCATCAACCTGATTTCTTTTTCAGACAGGGTTTCTCACTGGGACATGAGGCTCACTCATTAGCCTAGACTGGCTGACCACAGAACCTCGGGAACTTTCCTGTCCACACTTCCCCAGTACTGAGATTATAAGCACTTTCCACTTCACTCAGCTTTTATGTGGCACTGGAGATTGGACAGGCCCTTCTGCTTATAGGGCAAGCACTTCACCAACTGAGCTATATTACCAGCCCACATCCTTGACAAATCAGTTTCCAAAAATTCTAAAGCACTAGGGGTTTAGGACTTCAACATCCTTTCTTCTGGCCAGGGAACACAGTCCAATCCATAATAGTGGTTGGCCCTTGTGTTTCTCCTAAAAACCTAATGTGTAGTTTGCCCATTTCCACTCCAAACCCACAACCCCTGGCTCTGTTCCCTCTCTGGACTGGACTTGACCTGAGTCCTGCCCCACCCCCATTTCTTATCTGACTTTCTGTGCCTCCCACCAGGCATGATGACCTGAAAGAGATGCTGGACACCAATAAGGATTCCCTTAAACTGGAGGCCATGAAGCGGATTGTGGCAGTAAGAGGGGATTCTCATGGGTCTGGGTGTCCAAGAGCAGTGACCCCGGGGATGTATCAGGCTTTGCCCTAATCAGTGTTCTGCTTCCTCCCCTTTCCTTTCCTATTTGACTCCAACATACAGATGATCGCCCGGGGGAAGAATGCCTCAGATCTGTTCCCTGCCGTGGTGAAGAATGTAGCCTGTAAAAACATAGAGGTGAGCACCCCCCAGAAAAGAGCCAACAATCCTAATCCAGGACTAAACTCAAGTTGGGCTGAGGGAGAGGAGGAAACTCTTTAACCTTTGGGGGCTTAACCTGTTCAAGCTGTTCCTGATCCAGAAGACATTGTCCTTATGTCCCTGAAATGGTTGTGAGGACACACTCAAGGCTGCTGTCCCCTACTAGAAGGGCTTGATCCCCATGAACTACAGATGCATTCAGGGGTGGTGATGGCATCCTGGTTGGTGAAGGTACTATCCTCTGCTTGGAAAGCTGCCAAGACACCTGCTCTCTCCTAGGTGAAGAAGCTTGTCTATGTGTACCTGGTCCGATATGCTGAGGAGCAGCAAGACCTAGCTCTACTGTCCATCTCTACCTTCCAACGTGGCCTAAAGGTCAGAGGTTTGCATGGGGCCTGGCCTTCTTTGGAAATACATGGGAGGAGTGGGCCTAGGCACAGGTCCTGGACATTGTATAAACTCTGGAAACCTCTTCCTACCTGCAAAAGTTGGAAAAAATAAGAGGATCCAATACCCTCCCATGTACATTCATGCAGGCAAAACACCAATGCACATAATTTGCTCGTCTCACAGCCTTGGAGGATGGAAGGTCTAAGGCCAGGAAAAAGGTACATCTTGTGAGGGCTTTTTGCTCTGCAGAGTCCCAAGGTGGCACGGGGTATGTATCATATGGTGATAGGGACACACAAGAGACAAAGCCATTTTTAAGCCACTAATTCATCCATCCAGAGCCCTCTTGACTCAGGTAGGAATTACATCTCAGTTTATGTTTTAGTAGATTTACTTTTTAAGAGCAGGCTGCCTTCAGTCTGAATCATTTAAGCCCCTGACAGTGGAAACTCTCAGCCTTTACCTCTACTGATGGATGTAACAGGAGGTTTCTGGCCCAGACTTCCTTGCGGTTCAGACCCTCCTGCAGCTGCTTTCTCCCCCCAAAATGACTCAGATGCTTACATTATTTCATGCTGTTTGGCCTATGTCTCAGGCATATTGCTAGCTAGCTAATTCAACGAATTTCCATTAGTCTGTCCTGCTGCATGGCCTGTGGCTCACCTGTGTTAACTTACCTATTGATCCTTGGGCGGCTGGGTTGTGTCTTTGTCTGACTCCGCCTTCCCTCTCCTGCCTATGCTCTGATTCCCCCGCCTACTCCCATGATGCCCAACATGGGCCAAAACAGTTTCTTTATTTAAAGGATGATATTCACAGCATACAGAAAGACAGTCCCACATCAAGGATATGAATTTTGACTCATGTCAGGCCCAGGGCAGTCCCTTGGGGAAGAATGGTAAGAGTCTCTCACCCTGGGCAGTAGAGCCTTGGCAGTGGCAGGATCTCCTGGTTCTGGTGTCTGCAGAGCTCAGTGACTTAAAGAACCTTTTCACCTTTAACCTGAGAGGGGGGACAGAGAACCCATGAGAAAAAACCAAGTTTCCCATGCAGGAGGAACCTCCACCAGGCAGAGGGTTGCCACCTAGATTACTGCAAAAGACCAAAAACATCTACCAAGGCTGACCCTGGGAATCCCATCCTCTATACATTCTGTACAGCTGGTGATTCCAGAGTTGGAAAAAAAAATCTGTCTTTCTTCTGTTCTGCACAGGGGGTCAGTGTCATGTCTTAGATGCACAGAGTATTAAAAAACAATCATCTTTTAACTACCCCGATTGCATCTATTCCTTCAGAATGAAACCTGAGCCAGACAGAAATTACAATCACCCAAATGAAAGGACAGTAAGAGGAGTCAAGTCCTCTATTTAAGTTGTAAATACTTTCCCCATTTTGTCTTTTATCCAGGGCCTAGATTTGAATTCATGAGCTCATGTGGAAGTCTTTTGTTTCTCTGCTCGTTAGTTTAAGATTTTTCCCATGAGCATCCAGGCAGCCTCCTTTCTCTATATCAGACTTTGATTATGACTTCTAATGCCCCTTCTTCCTACACTTTAGGTGAAGACTTCTGAGAGATGGGTTCTATAGTCAGAATTTTCCTTTTCTGACTTCCTGCTCCCAAACAACTGACTTGGAGACTTAATATAAATCATAAATGAACAACCAATAGCTCAGGCTTGTTACTAGCTAACTCTTACATTTTTAGTTAACCCATATTTTTTATTTATGCCATGGCAGTACCTTTATTAACATGTCACATCTATTACCTGCTCCCTAGGTATCTGGCTGGCAACCTTCTGACTTTGCCCTTCTTCCCATCATCCTCAATTTGGTCACACCACCTATATTTCCTGCCTAGCTTCTTGCCAATCAGCATTTTATTAAACAAATTAAAGTAACAAAACTTTAGAGTGAGCAAGAGGATTATTCTATAACATTTCTCCTTTTGTCTAATTTAAACAGGTTTTAATTTTAATGTGTTAAAATTGTATACAACAAAGCAGTTATTAATTACAATTAGTCTATTTGTATTTGGCAAAATTAAAGAAAATGTTCTATTATCCATCTTATTTTATAATAACAAAGTTTTATACCTAATTTATCTCTTTGTCATAACTAAAGAAAACTATACATGTAACTATCTAGTCTTCAACTCCATCAAAGACCCCAGAAAGATGAAATGTTACCTATATAGGAACAACAGGCTTCTTGGAAAGTCATTCAAAGTTCCTTTGTAAGGTTCAGGCAAACAATTCTAGTTTACAGACCTAGCGTATCTGACAGACTTTTCTGTGAAGCAGGGAATTTTGAAGGAACAAGCACAGTTTCTTTGTTCACATGGCTAGCTTTTGCCATAAAGAAAAAAGCTCTATACTGAGTCTCTTCAATGTCCATCATCTTCTCTAAAGTAGATTTGTGCTGCCAGGAGCAGATGTGTTTCACTGTCTTGAAAAGCCTTAGGTTATTAAACATATTAAATGTCATGTTCTGTAGGTCTTTGAAGTGTTTGAAGACCACCTAAATATAAATATATCTGTGTATGACCTTGAAGACATACCTAACTTGATATAAGGTTGACTATTACAGATGACTACTAATCTGTATTTCTTATTATATGTTACATTTTAAATAAATTGCATAAACACAAGAGTGTATATATATATATATACATACAGTATAACAAAATTACTTTAAATTTGTATCAATAAACCAAAATTCATACCAATGTAAAATATTTAAGATTAATAGCTATTGGGGGGAGGGTTAAAGTAGATTCAGTAGTCTACCCTTGATCTATCATTTCTATAATCCCTTTTTCTTTTTAGGATGAGAATTCTGAATCTAATCTTCTTTGTTTAGCTTTTCTTCTTGACCATTACCAATAACAACTTGAAATCAATGCCCCCTTAAATGATAATAAACATCTCTAATCCATTTTGAGGGAATGTAGATCTAGTTCTCTAGAATATTTCCTGCTGTCTGTGGGGTACTGACATCTTTTGGGGAATCTTGAGAAAATCAGGATAATTGTAAGATCTTGGCTGGAGCATTCTGTAAGACTGGATCATCTCAGTCAGCAGTATTGAAACTGTTTTGGCTGTTGGATTACATGGACTGTTTTTAATTGGTGTCTGGTCCCCTTGTTCTGAAAATACATAAGTAACATACATATCTGCATTAGTACAAGTATAGACTGTGCATTTTACACAAGTCAGCCAAAGATGATTTTTTTGTTATATGTTTGAGAAGGTAAAATATTTATACATGTCTTATAGTTCTCGTTTATGTTGTAGTTTATTTCTTTATGTTTGTAGCCAGGACTTCAAGGAGTCTTCCTTGAACAAAACTGACTTTCTTTAACCTAGAATGAATTGACAGCCTCTCATTTCCTGTGGAAATAAAAAAAAACATAACCTCTTCCTGAAAGCAACACATCTTTTGACTTAAATTTAGAAGTCAAGATATTTTTTTTAAATACATATGTTGGTTTAATCTATCAGCTTTAATCCAATGTCACTTAGCCAAAAAATCCAAATATAACACAACATACAAGAGGATCCAGACTCTGAGTGTTTTTCCTCTTTATGTGTATTTTTTCTTTTATGTTAGTTTACTTCCTTTTTTAGTAACTTTATTATTATAAAACTATATCATTTAAAAAATCTAAGACTATATATACTTCTTCTCTCTTTCAAGCCTATGTATATTTTAAATACACTATAACTCATTCAGATGCTGTTTTTCTGTCTGGATCTGCCTTTATTGTGTATCTAAAATGTGTTTTTGTCTGCATGAGCAAAATTTAACTGCTTTGTGATAAATCATGGCAGGCTGGTGGCTAGCTCCTTCCCCCTAGGTTCCCTGATGCTACCAAGAAGCCCTGGTGTTTGACTCTGTTCTTTGTGTGTTTAGAATCCTTTTTGTAAACTTTCTCAGGTTTTGTGTGGAAATTGTTTCCAAATGTTTGGGCACCATATGAGAAAGAGTTTTTCTGTCTTGACCGCCTCCTCCCAAAGAACCAGAAGCTACTTCCTAAATAACTGACTTGGAGACTTAATATAAATTATAAATGATTGGCCAATAGCTCAGGCTTGTTACTAGATAACTCTTAAATTAACCCACATTTCTTATCTTGCTTTGCCATGTGGCTTGGTACCTTCTCTCAGCACACAGCATGCCCATCTTGTTTTTTTCTGGGTCTGCTAGTGACCTCCTCTGACTCTGCCCCTTTTCTTCTCATCATCCTTAGTTTGGTCACATCACTCATGCTTCTTGCCTGGCTTCTAGCCAATCAGTATTTTATTAAACCAATTTGAATGACAAATTTTTACAATGTACAAGAGGATTACTTCATAGCAGGTTCTTGAGAGGTATAACTCATCCTTTCCTTTACTTTTTAAAAATTTATTAATTTTACATACCAACCACAGTTCCCGCTCTTATCCTACCACTCATCCACTCCTCCAAAAGTGTAAGGCCTCTCTTGGGGAGTCAAGGCAAGACCAAACACTTACCCCTTGCATCAAGGCTGAGCAAGGCATCTCACCATAGGGAATGGACTCCAAAAAGTTAGCTCATGCACCAGGGAATACATGCTGGTCCCACTGCCAGGGTCCCCTCAAACAGACCAAGATGCACAGTGTTTACCACATGCAAAGTGTCTAGTTTGGACCTATGCAGGTTCTACAGCTGCATGTCTAGAGTTTGTGAATTCCCACGAACTTGGTTCAGTTATTTCTATAGATGTCCCTGGCATGATCTTGACCCCCCCACTTGCTCATATAATTCCTCCTCCCTCTCTTCAACTTGACTCATGGAGGTGAGCCTGTTGTTTATTGTGGATCTCTGTGTCTGCTTCCATCATTTACTGATGGCTCTATGATGGCAGGGTAGTCACCAACCTGATAACAGGGGAAGGCCAGCTCAGGTACCCTCTCCACTATTGCTAGTAGTCCAAGCTGGAGTCATCTTCCTTAGCACCAAGTTTCTCCCTAACCCCATAATGTCTACCTCTATCAAGATATCTCTCATTGCTCTCCCACCTCATCCCTCTTCCAGATTGACCCTCCCATTCCCTCATGGTCTCATTTCCATCCCCTTCCCTCTACTCTTAACATGCCCCTCAGTTTACCCAGGAGATCTCATCTTTTTCCCCTTCCCAGAGTGACCCATGAATTTCTCTTAGTGTCCTTCTTTTTAGCTAGCTTCTTTGGAGCTGTGGGGTGTAGTCTGGTTTTTCTTGCTTTACATCTAATATTCATTTATGCAACTTATTTTTTTCATAGTCTAACAATTCTATAGGTTGCTGTGAAGGCTGAGAACCAGCTCCTGTCCTGTGGGGCAGCTCTGGTTTAATCTGCTGAGCTGGCAGAGGGGTGGTAGTCTATTCTTAGGGCAGGGTAGGAATCATGGTTACTTGTATATATGTTAATTAGTAAATAACCTGAGTATTGGGGGCGGGCAGTTTCAACACAGTGTTTCTCTATATAGTTCTGGCTGTCCTTTAACTCCCTTTGTGGACCAGGCTGGGCTAAAACTCACAGAGATCCACCTGTCTCTGCCTCTTGAGAGCTGGGATTAAAGGCCTGTGCCACCATTGTCCAGCCTAGTTTGAATGTCTTTATGTCATACAAATACTAGACTGGCCTTTCAAGTCAAAACTATGGGGTCCATCTCAGATTGGCAAGTAATATTTTGTTTGAATCAATGCTAAATTATTTTATAAAAGCTATTCTGAGACTGTGGTGCAAATTTTGCATTGTACTTTGTACAATCTGTGTCCCTGTCCCCACCCCACTCCTTCACCTCTGCTTAAGGTACACAGGGCTCATTTGGCTCAAATCAATGCAAAAAAAAGAAGAAAAAAGCAAAAGACAAAAAACAAAAGTCTAGAACAGTCGTCAGTGAACTGTAAAATGTTCAGATAGTATTTAGATGCCATAGGCTGTAGTGTCTCAACCATGCAATTGCTACATTAAAAAAAAAAATAGACATGGAGGGATATGTTTCAAACTTAATAAAAACCAGTCTGAGATATCAGAGGGATCTACCCACAGTCAATCTAGGAGGATCAGAGAGTGGTAACTCACACCTTTAATCCCAGCACAGGGAATATGCGGAGTGATGACCTACGCCCTAATCCCAGAAGATCTGAGTTTGAGGCCAGCTTAGTTTACAGGGGGAGTTCCAGGCTCCCAGGTAGGCAGTGGTGGTGTCACGCCTTTAATCTTAACCTGGATGTGAAACAATTGGGCAAAGAGGATATTTAAGGCAGGAATAGAAAGACAGAGGAGGCAGAAGCAGCCACAAGGAGAGAGGCTGAGGAAATTGGAAGACAGCTGGGTGAGATCTGACTGTGGTGTTTCCTCTCTGATATCTCAGCCTTTCCCTGAGATCTGGCTCTGAGTTTCTTTTATTCATGCAACATAGATATACTTATATTCCAATAAATCTTTATTTAAATAAACAAACAGGAACTAATCAAACAGTTCTAAGGTCTATCTAACAGGCTTTGTTGTACATCCCACACATCTCCAGTAATAGGGACCACACTCCATAAAGCCGTATGCCACACCCCCTACCCTATCTTAGGACAATTATACATGGCTCTTGAGATTGTTTCTTAACCATTATATTATATTGAAACTTCTGTAGCTATAATGCTTTTTGTTGTTTTTTTGAGACAGGGTTTTTCTGTGAAACAGCTCTGGCTATCCTGAAACCCACTCATTAGACCAGACAGGCCTCAAACTCACAAAGATCTGCCTGCTTCTGCCTCCTGAGTGCTGAAATTAAAAGTGTAAAGCACAACAGATTGGCTTGTAGCTATAATGCTTAAAAATTTCTTTTTAAGTATAGGCAATATCACCAGTGTTCAGTCACAAGATCACAAGAGAATATTCCGTGTTCATAAAGGGCCTAATGAATGTCATGCAATACTCAACACAAGCACCGTTTATCATACAGCCAAAGTCTTCTGTGTGTCTCCCATACTTTTCATGAATATTCTTTTTTAAAAAATCATATTTTTTTTATTTACTTCTTGTGTATGTAAGCACATGTGGAGGTCAGAGGTCTCCTTCCACCATGTGGATCCTGGGCTCACACTCGAGAGCCATCTTACTGCCCATGCATTTATTCTTTTGCTGCTTTGTTATGCTATACTTTCCTAAATGATGTAATACTGCTTTATAAATAGTCTCATATTATAAACATAGTTTTCTTGTTTTGACTACTGGGTCTGGGACCTGTCTTGGGCCATTGTGTATGCCCGAGTTCTGTTTTTCTTTTCTCTTTCTGTTCAGCACACCTGTGTGGATGGCAAACAGATAATCTAGAACTTCCTCTACCTTCTGTCACCGTGACCCCTGGGATCACCTGTGAAACACTATGTTTTACTTAATTAGTTTTACAAAGTCTCTAAACCAGGATCCAGTGCAGGATCCCTCAGCCCTTTTTGTTACAATGAGGTTTCTTGGCCCCAGGGTGGCCAGAGGTCCGAGACCCACAGACCTGCGGCCCCAGACCCCTCAGCCACCCGCAGCTGCCCAGGCCCCCAGAAATGACTCAGACGCTTATATTAACTTCATGCTGTTTGGTCTATGACTTAGGCACATCCCTAGCTTGCTCTTCCATCTTAACTCAACCCATTCTCATTAATCTATTCCTGCCACGTGGCCCATGGCTCACCTGTGTTCCTTACATGCTTCTTGGGCAGCCGGCTCAGTCTGTCTGACTCCACCATGGTTCTCCTACCTTTGCTGTGGTTTTCCCACCTACTTTTTCTATGGTGCCTGTCATGGGCCAAAACAGCTCCTTTATTTAAAGATTGATATTCACAGCATACAGGAAGACATTCCCACATCACCTTTTATTTTTATTTAAGACACAGTTTTGCTAAGTGGCCCAGGGTGGCTTCAAGCATTGAGTCCTGTCTTGGCTTCTTTGGTAACTGGGACTTCACGTACACCCAATGCAAGGTTCTGAATTTTAATTTTGTCTCTTAATTCTGTGTCTTTCTTAGTGTTAAAACTGAGAGGTTATTTGAATCGGAGCATCAGTTTGGAGTGTGTAGTGCGTAGTGTTTCCAGATTGTCAATATTTTGTTAATAAATCTTTCCCAGCTAGATTTTAAGTTATGGACTCATAGAATTGTATAGTCAGCCAGTATTTTTCTGTCTTACCTTGGAAGATCCTGAAAGCAAGGAGAAAAAAATTTAACACCCTTCATGTGAAAAGGACAATGATAACTCAGAGATAAAATAGGCCCAAATTCTTCTCCTAAACTCATGACTATGTGAAGCCAAAGGCCTAAATCAAGGGTGGCAAAGCAGGAAGTGAGATGAGAGACTCCCAGCCTGCCTTGCTGAAATCAAGAGCCACAGTGCTAACATTTACTAGCCTAATTACCTCTCCCAAAATGAAAAAAGTTTTTTTTTTTTTTTGTGCCTATGATTGTTTCCAAAGAAAACATGGCAAAAAACAAAGCAGGCCAGTTTTAAAAAACATATTAATTTATTATTCTATATCCTCCCCTCCCAATCCCTTTCCCCAACCACCTCTCTACCCCTTTTACCCACTCCTCCTCCATTTCTACTCAAAAAGGGGCAGCCAGAGGTCCAGACCCACAAACCTGCGGTCTCAGAGTGCTTAGCTGCCTGCTGCTGATTAGGCTTTTAAAAATGATTTAGATGTTCATATTAAGTTATGTTGTTTGGCTTATGGCTTAGGTATTTTGTTAGTTTGTTTTTTTAATTTTAATTTAATTTATTTTGTTATGTGGTTTATGGTTTATTTGTGTTTTCTATATGTTTTTTTTGGGGGGCAGTTGGTTTGTTTTTTACTTTGTTTCTTTTAATTATTTTGATTTTTATTTATTTTTATGGTATATAAATAATTTTTAAAAATTAAATTATTAAATTTACTTTAATTCAAAAATCAGCTGTCAATCTCAGAATGCTTTACACTAATATAAATTTTAGTTTATTAATACAATTTTAAAATCAATTTTGTTATGCTATATATATTTTTCTATCTTGTTTAAAATATAATGTTTACATAACTGATTTAAAATTATAATATATAATTTAAAAATACATCTTAAAATTTTTTAAATATACAAAAATATATTTCATTTAACTAATCCTCAAACACTTCTAAAAACTACAAAATATAACATTTAAAATATTTTAAAAACTTAAACTTTTCTAAACAATAAAACAAATCTACTCCTGGAAGCAATGTAGTCTGGGGCAGCAGGTGTGTGGGTCTGGACCTCCGGCGCCTGGGGCCAAAAAAACCTTATTGTAACAGGTCAGCATCTGTTTCCATCAATTGCTGGATGAAGCCTCTCTGATAATTGGGCCAGGTACCGTCTGGTCACCGGAGATGTCCTGTTCAGGCTACATATTCACTATTGCTAGGAGTCTTAGCTGGGGTCATCAGCAGGCCATGTTTTAATGGTTGACATGATAAAAATTTGTCTAAGAAAATACAGACTCCTGCTTTTTAAATAAATGCTTTTTCACCATTTATTTAAAAATCAATTCCAAAATTTTGCCAGGGATTACCATGGCAAAGTACCTGGTTTTGTGGCTTTTTTCCAGTTAAGAAACCAGAGTAACATCTGTCTTCCGTTTTTTGTCCCAGAACTCTTGCTGTCTATCATTCTGCAGGATTAGTATCTGCTTACCAGCCATGGGTCTCAACTGTCCTAATGCTACGACCTTTTAATACAGTTCTTTATGTTGTGGTGGTCCCTGACCATAAAATTATTTCCATTGCTACTTCATAACTGTAATTTTGCTGCTGTTATGAATTGTAATATAAATATCTGCTATGCAGGATGCCTGATGTGTAACCCCCATGGGTCCTCTGACCCTCAAAGGGGTTGACTCACAGGTTGAGAACTGCTGATTTACTGCTACTGTGAGAAAATGGTGCTAAACTCTGAGATTATACCAGGACAGTGCATGCTCTCAGCAGGCATGTACAGGAGGATGCTATCTGAACAGAAGTCTATGGGTTTTAAATATTGGATAAGGGCAACTTTCAGTAGGCTGCTGGGAGTGCAAAGGAGAACTGGGAGAGAACAGAGTGCATTTCCTGGCCAGCCCTGCAGGCATAGGCAGACACTGACTCTTAAGAAAGACCCCTAAAGTTTTCTATGCTTTTTAAAACAAAGCTGCTCCTTGCCACACTTGTTATGCATCAGGTTTCAGCACCCAGAGCCAAGAGGTGGTGCCCCCAAGAATTGTTCTGAAATTGTTGCCTAATGAGAGGCAACACACACATCTACTTGCTCCAGATAGAGAGTCCACAATAGACCAAAGTATACCACCAAAGTCCAACTGGATGAACTTAAAGGAGAAGAAATCACTTAAGACAGCTGCATCACCAAGGCCCTCCCCCAGCATGGGTAACAGCTCACAAAGCTGGGAGCCCAGAGCATCCTACACAGCCTGCATGTAGCTCAAGGGGTTGGAGAATGTTCTGGGCAGCTGGGCTGATCTCAGAGTCTTTGCAGCTTATCTTGACTGAGAGTCTACCTTGCAGCTTAGCACCTTCTTAAGACCTAGAGGGCTCTCCTCTGGTATTATTTACTTTAATAGGCAGGGGCCTAGTGGATCTGGTCAGTTTCAGGATCTCGGAGATATGAAACTTCTCCACAGGATGAAATGGTTCAATCTCAAAGGAAATTGTTACAGGATACTAAGGTTCCTGACACAAGATACTGGCCCACAAAAGGCAGGGAAGCAAGATCTGGTGGTAGTAGCCAGAAATAGCATCTTCTCATTAGGGGACCTAATGCCCTCTCAGGCCTTTGTCTCCACTTCTGTCCTTAGGATCCCAACCAGCTGATCCGTGCCAGTGCCCTCCGTGTCCTCTCTAGCATCCGTGTGCCCATCATAGTGCCCATCATGATGTTAGCCATCAAGGAAGCTGCCTCGGACATGTCACCGTACGTTAGGAAAACAGCTGCTCATGCCATCCCCAAACTTTACAGGTGAGCCCCTCCTTTGCCCAGGGATCTGGGTTCTTAAGCCCCCAGCTCACTCCTGACTTTACTAGGGTCTTGCAGGCTGCTACTCATCTGGAGTCAAACAGTTTAGGGATCTGACAAATATAGGGCAAAGATGGGGGCTCACATCTCTTGATGGGTGGGCATGCGTTCCCAAAGCGAACCTGGCTGGAGCAGCTGTAGAGGAGCCTGGGGACAGGAAGGGACATATTCTCTGCAATTGTTTCTTCCTCAGTCTGGACTCTGATCAGAAGGACCAGCTGATAGAAGTCATTGAGAAGCTTCTGGCAGACAAGACCACGGTGGGTGCATTATAGAAACAGAAGGACAAGTGATGGGAAGGGAACAGATGGATGTTGCTGCCTTTCCCAATTCACATCCTCTTGCCTTGCTTCCCCAGCTGGTGGCAGGTAGTGTAGTGATGGCCTTTGAGGAGGTCTGTCCGGAGCGTATTGACCTGATTCATAAAAACTACCGGAAGCTCTGCAACCTACTCATTGATGTGGAGGAGTGGGGCCAAGTGGTGATCATCAGCATGCTCACACGCTATGCACGCACACAGTTCTTGAGCCCCACTCAGAATGTGAGTTCCAGGCTCCAGTCCGGCGGAGGGGAGGGAGATCACCCTGGGAAGATGCTCACAGACCCGGCTGTGTCCCTTCCAGGAGTCCCTGCTGGAGGAGAAACCCGAGAACGCCTTCTACGGCTCCGAGGAGGACGAGGCTAAAGGCGCTGGATCGGAGGAGGCCACCACTGCAGCGCTGCCTGCTCGGAAGCCGTATGTAATGGATCCGGATCACCGGCTGCTGCTGCGCAATACCAAGCCGCTGCTGCAGAGCCGCAGCGCCGCGGTGGTCATGGCCGTGGCACAGCTTTACTTCCACCTGGCACCCAAGGCAGAGGTGGGCGTCATCGCCAAGGCCCTGGTACGCCTGCTGCGCAGCCACAGGTAAGGGAAACCCCCGCCCCTTCCACAACCCAGCTCACTATCCACCCAACAGTTCCTTCCTCCCACCTCTTTAGCCCACCTTTCTTCCCTCTCCCCAATTAAGGGCCTCAAAACCCTCTGTCCGGTCCTCTCCACAGTGAGGTGCAGTACGTAGTACTCCAGAATGTGGCCACTATGTCCATCAAGCGCCGGGTAAGCATGCATTCAAGGTCCGCTCTGGATCCTGTGGGCTCTGTTGGGACAGAGGGGTCACGAGAAGGGGGAGGGGTGCCCATTGAGAAAGAATAAGTCAGATTTAAGGTGGACTGGGAATGTGGGCAAATAGCGTGTTGAGGCTTAGGGGACTTGGGCCTATGCTAGGAGGGACAGGTGTCCCTGGAAGAGGCAAATTCAGGTGAGAATTTGGTGAGAATGCTCTCTATTGCTTTTAGAGCATTAGAATGCTCTTTTTTGCTCTCTTTTAGGGTATGTTTGAACCCTACCTGAAGAGCTTCTACATTAGGTCCACGGATCCCACCCAGATCAAGATCCTGAAGGTGAGTGCAGCACAGTGTGCGTGGCCTCGGATTCCTGCTCACCTGTTGAATACCCACTAGATTAACTAATACTGGCTACACAGGTGCCTGCCTCTTTCTGCAGATGAGACCATCTATAGGCTGCACGTGTTTGCTTAGGTGGTGGGGAACCGCCCCAGGTGGTGGGGAACTACCTTTGGCTTGTGTGGTGGGGCGATTCAGCACATTTCTACTCATCAGGATCCCATAACAAATCCAAACACAGATGCCATTACTGGGATGACTTACAGGAACAGTATGGGTGAGGGGTTACTTACAGGAACAGACATGACTGGAGACAGATGCATCGCCAAGGTCCACCCCAGCACAGGTGACAACTCACAAAAACTGGGAATTCAGAGCACACTGCTCAACCTGCAGGTAGCAGGTAGTTTTCTTCTGGACAGCTTGGCTGGTGTCTGCTTCTCCCAAGCAGCTGGACTTGGTCTCAGAGTCTTTGCAGCTTGTCTTAGCTGAGAGTCTACTTTGCAGCTTTAGCTCCTGGGATCTTGGCAGCTTCTTAGACAGAGTGGGGCTCTCCTCTGGTGTTGTTTATTCTGGTAGGCAAAGACCTAGTGAATCTGGTGAGTGTCTTGAATTTTTTCTGAGTTGTTTAGCCTTCCTGCTAAAGGAGCCTCCTGCAGGGTGAAATGTTTCAGTCTTGGAGGAAACTGATACACAATTACTTGGTTTGTACCAGACACTTCCCAGAGTAACAATTTTCATAATCAGCCCCCCCCCCAATGTATTGCTGCCTTTTTATATTTAAAGAATTGTAGACTCCAGGAAGAGATGTTACTTACTACAAAGTCATCAAAGTCTGCTGCTTGATGGGTCAGGCTTGTTTCCCCACTCAGTTTTCTGTCTCTCATATAGCTTCCCCTTTAGACTTTCTGGTTCAGATGCGCCAACAGGAATGGTGCTGGGAGCCGCACTGGGTTCCTCTCCCATTCCGTTGCTTCATTTTCACTAAGCAGTAGCTGACTTTCCTATCTTGTTGGCACATCTGGTACTACTTCTGTTACTAGATCAGGGGTCTCAAAGGGTCTGGGGAGAGTGCTTATCTAGTATGCACAAAGCCCTGGGCTTGATCCTAGTGCCCCATAAACAGGATGAGGCAGCACATGCCTGTAATCCTGTCACTTAGGAGGTAGAAGCAGAAGGATCAAGAGTTCAAGGTCAGTCTTGGCCATACATCCAGGTCCGTTCCTAGCACCCACATGACTGTCTATAACTCCAGTTTCATGGCATCTAATGCCCTCTTCTGGCTTCTGCAGACACTGCATGCGTATGGTGTGTAGACAAAACAACATAGGCAGGAAATAAATAAAAGTTGAAATAGTGCCACCATCATTTGGATCAAAGAAGCTTTCTTTAATAAGGAGTCCAAACGGAATCCTGGTAAATGAATGCAACTTACCTAAGTAAATGCAGGGTCAGAAATGGGAAGAATGGCTTCGTATAAACAGAACAGCCTTTGCAAAGACTCTGAGGCAGGAAGCAGGAAGAGTGGTCGGGTAATTCAGAGACTTAGAGTTCAGCTCTGGTTTCTGTCCTTAAAGGAATAACTTTCTATGGAGGAAGGAGGTGACATGGCCCTACTTCGCCTATTCTTTGTCAGGTTCTCTTGAGGAGGCAAATTGATCCTCTTGTGTTTTATAGGAGATGTGATCTCGCATTTCTACACCACTCTAAGAATGCACAAAACTGTCCTGAGTATTGCTATAAAGTCTGTTTATGACAAAAGCCCAGAAAATCTGCTGGCCACCCTGGCCACTTTGTGCCTCTCTACCTCTCCCTGCAGCTGGAAGTGCTGACCAATCTGGCCAATGAAACAAACATCCCCACCGTTCTACGGGAATTCCAGGTACAAGCCAACAGCCCCCAGGAGAGGTGCCCAGCAGATCCTTCTACCCAGTGAGAATTGGCCTGATGGGTCTCATCTTCAGCTGGAACCCAAAACCGTAGAAACTGTTACTTTTGGTCCTTCCAGTGACTTCTGTTGGTTTGGGGCTGAGAACTCCCTCAATGTGGTTTGGAGATGTCATAGTCTTCGATGAATTGTAAAATGAGGGGTCACAATGTTAGTCTTAAGCCTTTCACTGTGGGGTCAATACTTAATGGATGTTATTCTGTCATGATGTCCTACAGACCTACATTCGCAGCATGGACAAAGATTTTGTGGCAGCCACAATCCAGGCCATTGGACGATGTGCCACAAACATAGGCCGAGTCCGTGACACCTGCCTCAATGGCTTGGTGCAGCTTCTGTCCAACCGTGATGGTCAGTGTTTGCTTGGAGAAGCGTTCAACCTTAACGGTATATGTGTGCTTGTATGTCTGACCCTGCTGGCCAGTGGCTATCCCCTCATGTGTCTAGATGTAATGTCTGTCTGCTTCAGTTAGTGTCCAGGTATTGCTGTAACTGGAGGGCTGATGAAGAGGACGACCGAGGGCATTGTGGGTGTGCCTGTCCACCTTGGTGTGGCCATCCGGCTGTCCTGGGCCTTAGGTTCTCACTCTCATTCCCTAGAGCTTGTGGTCGCTGAGTCGGTGGTGGTCATTAAGAAGCTGCTGCAGATGCAGCCAGCACAGCATGGAGAAATCATCAAACACTTGGCAAAGCTCACAGACAACATCCAGGTGAGGGAACACCTCCGTGTCCCCAGCCTGCCAACGTTGGCCCCGTGATTTCTTTTTAAAGATTTATTTTGATTGAAAGTGTGTGTTGGGGAGGGGGTGCAAACTCACACATGAATGTCAGTGCCTACAGAAGCCAGGGGCTTCAGATTTCCTGCAGCTAGAGTTACAGGCAGTTGCTCACCACCCAGTGTGGGCGTTAGGAACTGAACTTGGGTCATTTGCAAGATTGTGATCATCAAGTGCTCTTAACTTCTGAGGCATCTTCCTAGCCCTGTTTAGGACTTTAAGACCCTGGAACCAAATACTTTAGCTTCATCCAACTCAGCTTGCAGTGGGGCACTGGAAGTTCTTCAGGTAGAGGGAGAGTAACTGGACTATGTGACCTTGTTGTCCTGGATTATCCCTGTGGGGCTCGCTCACAATGCTTTCTAGCCTCTACCACCACCCATTTTCCACCAAAGCACTCACCAAGGATGGCTAACTGAGTAATCCTTAGTTTTTCTGTTGCATTGAAGAGTTGAAATATCCCCATTTCCATTATGGAGATTCAGGAATACTGACATGGAGTTATAGAAATAAATCCAGAAAACCATGGTTGACTTTAGGGCTTGGCAGCTTTACTCATGATAATGAAACCATATGGAGTTGGGGGTGCTATTTAGGAAACGCCCACTGTTGAATCTATTCTACACTACTGCCCCTGTCCTCAGATACCTCTAAGACAGTAAGCTAGCACAGACGGCAGCCATTTCCTTGGCAGATCACCCCTTCCACATCAACCTGTTTCCTCTAGTTCTAATGCCTGTCCATACCCACAGGTGCCCATGGCACGAGCCAGCATCCTGTGGCTCATTGGAGAGTACTGTGAGCATGTGCCCAAGATTGCACCTGATGTCCTGAGAAAAATGGCCAAGTCCTTTACAGTAGAAGAGGACATCGTGAAGTTGCAAGTCATCAACCTGGCAGCCAAGCTTTACCTGACCAACTCAAAGCAGGTAAGGAGTGAGAGACATCCCCACTAGCTTTCCCTGGACCCCGAGAGCCGCCCCAGGAAGCATTCTTTTGATTCTCTCCAGCAGGACTGGACCCTTTTCTAAAAAGGCATATTAGGACAGAGGACTAGTTTTGTCAAGTAACCAGTGCTATCCCAGTGCCCATAGCTATTCTTGAGACTCCAGTGGAGAAACCATTGAAAAAGAGTCTGTTGTGAGGCTGTAAGTGTTCATATCTTTATCTTAGAGAGTCCTTATCTGTCATCTTTGGAACATTGGCTGTGAAGTTCTCATGCTGATTGAGCTAAGGGAGGGGCTGGAAGTGATGGGCATGGATGGGAGAACATGTATTCCAGGGGACATGGGTTGTACCTCTTCCAAAAGCTTGGCAATCTCTGGCCTGTCTGTGCCAGGGTCAAGGTTGTGTTCCAGCCTGGGTGGCATTGGCAACCAGTCCCTTTTAAAAGGCCTAAGATTATGAGAGATACTACAGTCAAGGATGTGGTTCAAGTAAGGTAGAATATTGGGGTGCTTGCAGCCTTTGGTTATCCAGTATTCCCTGAGATGGCACTAGTGAATATAAAGCAGAATGTACAGAACTTCTCAAGGAGTTGGAGATTCTAACTGGCATTGCCAATTTATAAATATTTCAATTGGAGCATGTTCATTTACACTTTACATGTGGGTATATTTGTGCTACAGTGATAGAGTTGGCTACCTTGAAACAGTATGCACAGCCTATAACACCTAAAACTCTCTGGCCCTTTACAGAAAATGTTTACAGGTCCTTGAAGCAAAATATCTGGATGAATGGATTAGGTCCACAGTAAAGTTACAGCCTGAGACTGCAGTGTGCTCTAAAGGTGGCTCCTTTGCCATCCTATGGCCGTCTTAGGATCACAGCATTTGACATCCTTATTGATTCCTTTGATTCATAGTGCTTGGCATGAGTCCAGGGATTTCGGTTGGACAGGCTGGGCCACCAAATGCCAGGACCCTCCTCATGAGTTAAGATAGGAGGGTAGGAACTACATGTAGAGGCAGCAAAGTACTAGGTCTGTGCAGATCAGTGTTTTATGGGGAATCAGTCAGGAGAGAGAGAGCAGCATGGGAAGCAAGTATGTGTGCTGCCTTGTTTGAAAGGGAGGAAGGAGCTGGTTGGAGGAGCACTTGGAAACATGAAGCAGGCCTGAGGGTGTCACTCAAGTGACAGAGCACATGCTTAATATGCACACAACTCTGGTCCTCTGGGTTCAATTTCTAACCCATGAAGGAAGCAAACCAAGCAAAGAGGCAAAGCAGTGCTCAAGTAATGGGGAGTGTGGCATGCCCAGAGTTAATCCAGGGTCCTCAACTGTGTTTTTATAAGCTTAGGCCTATCCACATGGCAGTTGTCACTGTCATGGTGAGGGCTGTTGATTCTTCTTCTTCTTCCTCCCCCTCTTCCTCTTCTTCCTTCTCCTCTTCCTTTTTCTTTTTCTTTTTTTGTTTTTGTTTTTTTGTTTTGTTTTTTTTTGTTCTTTTGTTTTTTTGTTTTTCAAGACAGGGTTTTTCTGTATAACAGTCCTGGCTGTCCTGGGACTCACTTTGTAGACCAGGCTAGCCTCATAATCACAGAGTTCCTCCTGCCTCCGCCTCCCAAGTGCTGCCATCACTTGTGTGAGAGCCACCAAACCCAGATGAAAACTGATGGCTTTACTGGATTCTTGGATTCACAAATCCCCAGGAACTCAAGCAAGGGAGGCAGGACCACCAAGTGTTGGGACTCTGCACAGTCATCACCACTAACTACATGTGCCTGCATTCATTCATCCATCCTCTTTTCTAGATTTTCTCTGAGCCGTGGGTACAGGCATTTTGATGTCACATTTTAATTCTTTAAGCTTTCCATAGCTTTATAATAAATTACTATTAACTTAGTGGCTTAAGATAACACAAGTGTTTTCTTTTCGTTTTTATGGGTCAAGAACCTGGGATGACTCAGTTGGGTCTTATGCAAGACTCTCCTAGGAGTATAGGCCACAGCTGGGTTTCCACCTGGAGGCTGTACTGAGGACAGATCCATGTTCCAGCTCATACAATGTCAGGTTCACTTTCCTGCTCATATAACGTCAGCATTGCTGTGGCTATAGAGTTAAGGCCCTGAGTTCTTGTTGACTATCTGCTGGAGATTACTTTTGGTTTTTAGAGTCTGTCTTTTGTTTCTTCCATGTGAGTATCCCAATGTGGCCACTTAATTTTTCTAAGCCACAAGGGACACAGTCTCTAGAGCCTTCATACTATCAAGACGGGTCTCTATGCCCATTACCTTTACCACATTCCAAAGTCTCGGGCCTTGCTTACAACCAGACAAGGGGATTACTCAAAGTACAAACTCTAGGAATCAGGGGTGGATGTTAAAGTCTAGATTCTAGAGTTTATAGAGTGTTAAGGAGAGGTTGTATTTTAACTTCTTTGAATAGTTAGCTTGGGTACAAGCTGGTATGAATGTAGAGACAGATTATTGAGAGTGTCCCATAGTGTTTTTCCATGGCAGCTGGACCCCGTTGGTCAACAGATTTTTGTATACTAACACTTGGCTCATAGGTTCTCTCTATAAATATATAATGTATATATATATATATGTATACATATATACATATATGTTTATAAATACATACAAAAATATGTTACTTATTTTATGCGCACATAAAATGTATACATGTATGTGTGTGCCTGTATGTGTACATGTATATTTGTATGCACACCATATACATGTCAGAGACTATGGAAATCAGAAGAGCGCATCACATCCACTGGAATTTGAATTATAAATGGTTGTGAGCTAATATGTAGGTGCTGAGAATTGAACCCAAGTCCTCTGAGACATTTCTCCAACCATAGCAGCCTACCTGTTGACAGGGGTGTCTACCAATTTTGGCTAATCAGATGGTCAGTGGTATCCTGTGTTCATGTTCCTGAGTCCAATGTATTAGGAGAATTTGGGACTGGAATCATGGCTCATGCGGTACTGGAAGGGACTGAGTCTAACATGAGGCATCAGAGTCTGTGGAGACTCTGTAGGTAAGAGTGGAGCCACAGGGGTCCCTCTAAAGTGATATGGGGCAGTTCTGCCACAACAGCAGCACCTGGAAATCTCTGCCCCTCTTGGATATCTACTTGATGGCCAGCAGGGTCAGCAAACTAGTCATGTCTAAGGTTGGATGTGATATTGTATCATCACAAATCTTTAGAATTCCAGAGTCATTCCTCAGTTCTGCCTTGCTGTTGCTTATAGCATGAACATACTTAATGTTTGGTCAGAGGGAAGAGACACCTAGAGATGTGGGTCAAATGCATAGGCAATGAGGGCCTCTGACCAGGCCTGGGTATAGTACCTATGATCTCCTCAACCTTGAAGAAGCCATGTCCTGATTCTACCTCTCTTTGAACTGAGTCAAAGTACCTACCACTCAGAAGGACTGTAGAGGTGACAGGAGAGTGGGGAACACCTGACACAGTTCTTAGCTCCAGAAAGTTCTTCATAAATGATGTCGGTCACCACTGTCATCATGTGAAAGCAGCTTAGACTAGGTCAAGATAGCTGCAGCCTATGGACTCCAAATGACCTCAGCAAACCTCATTTTTTGTCACCTTGTTAGAATTGTCTAGGCGACAGACTAGAATCTCGAGACCCCTTAGGCTGTTCAGGATCTGCTCTGTGTGTTGATAGCCATGTGTTGTGTGTAGGTCCTGTCAAAGAGTCCCTGTTTTCCTTGTTCCTCATTGCCTTCACTCTCTTTGAAGAGGGGGACCTGGAAACCACAAGATGTAGCACAATGTTCTAGCCTTCTACTTAACCCTGCTGTGCCAGTAAAGTGGTTGGCTGGCCTGGATCACTAGAGACCAGAAATTAGCATAAGAATAGAATCCAGGACCAAGAGGGAGGGGTGGGCAACTTCATTTGTTGTCCCAAGGCAGTTGTGACTGTTGGGGGCAGAAGTCAAAGCCAGAAAGCAGAAATGTAAAGCCTGCAACTAGGGAAGGTGGGGAGGAAAGTTGGGTCATGTACATAAGCAGGAGAAAATCTCTTCTTGGATATGTTGGCTTAACAAATCTGGTTCCAAGTTGTGGTGATATACATTTAATTAAAATTAGCCTGGAATATCAAGAGTCAACCAGAGAGTCTCCTGGGTCCCCACCCTCCACTGGCTGTTAGGCCACCTTCTCTTTTCTCCTCAGACCAAGCTCCTGACCCAGTATGTGCTGAGTCTGGCCAAGTATGACCAGAACTATGATATCCGAGATCGAGCCCGCTTCACCCGGCAGCTGATCGTTCCTTCAGAGCAGGGTGGAGCCCTCAGCCGCCATGCCAAGAAGCTCTTCCTAGCCCCTAAGCCAGCCCCTATCTTGGAGTCATCCTTTAAAGGTGGGAGCAGAACTGGAGTAACCCTCCTGGGAGAGAGGGCAGGAAGTGGGTAGGCCCAGGGCCCAGGCCTTCACCCAAGGCCACAGCCTTAGCCGGGCACCAAACTCTTATGTGTAGAACTAGTCTTCTATTGTTCCTGCAGTCTCCACAGCTGTCTCCGCCTCACCCGAGTGTCTGCTCTCCCTGTCACATGGGGCTTTTGCTTTTTCCCCTCTTCTCAGGTACCTCTTCCACCTCTCTCAGAGCAGGCTTTGGGTTTGGGATTCTATACTAAGATGTTAAATGCCAAGAACCCGTGAAGACAGGTAGTAGAACATGCAAAAGAGAGAAGCATATAACAATCCTGAGGATGCAGTTGCCAAGTGTAGTCACTTGAGGTCAGCCCAAGTCCCCAGGCTCTCATCTCAGCCTCTGTTCATAGTTGTGACCTGGGGGAGGAAGGGAGTGTTGCTTCAGCTGCCTCACTAGTCCCAGGAATCAAAGCCAAGGCCTACCCAGGAAAGATGCTTCCTGCATGGAACAGATTTTCCTGGTATCTCTGCTTTTTTTTTCCCTCTCTTGGGTCTCAGGGGTTGATGTAGGGCAGTGATGTAAATCTCCCAGGATGCTGGACATCCCTGAAGCTGTCCTCATTCATGTCTCTGTGTTAATGTCCTACACATCTGTTGGCTGAGACCTTGACTCTCTCGCATTCCATTTCTGACTACTTATCCCTCCCCATGAATGCAGAGGCCCACAAGACCTGCCTCCTCCCCCTTGGCTTGCCTGGCCAGCCTCTTCTTCACCTTGTCCCATGTTAGACTTCTTTCTAAGCCTCACTGTGCCCAGGAGGGGAGCCACATTCATACTTTGGGATCCCCATAGATACCTGAGTAGCTAGGCCAACAGTATCTCTGACTGGAGTCTTCTCCCTCAACGCTTTGTCCATATTCTTCTGTCCTGGACTGACTAGAAAGTTTTTTCTTCCAGAATGTAGACCTGTGTGTAATCAAGTACAGAAGTCACCAGGGGGGTGTATCCATCAGTTTCCTTGCCCAACTTGGGAATCCCCACTAGAATCAGCACCCAGTCCCACCTCAAGTATTGTTCACTGCCACTCTACTAGCCTAACTTGTAAATCTGTCTTTAGATCGTGACCATTTCCAACTAGGCTCACTGTCCCACCTGCTCAATGCAAAGGCTACAGGCTACCAGGAGCTCCCAGACTGGCCAGAGGAAGCCCCAGATCCATCCGTGCGCAATGTAGAGGTCAGTAGCTTTGGTGCATGTGTGTGTGTGTGTGTGTGTGTGTGAGTGAGTGAATGCATGCACATTTGTGTGTGTTAGGTAAGAGGTAGCAGCAAGGATCCCTGGCAGTACCGTCCCAGTCCTCCTGATCTCCTCCTCACATGCAGGAAGAAGACTTCTCTCTTATTGAGACCCACATGGGCCTGTTGGGCGAATACACTGAGGTTCCCTTCTGTGTGCTGTGTGCTATCCTTCCTCTCTCTGTGCCGTACCCTAGGCCTTTCCTCCTTGACTGGGTGCTGTCAGGGCCGTGAACCATTTACTCCTGTCCCTGTGGAGTATACATCTCCATTTTCTCTTTTGGGGTCAGGCCCAAGTAGGGAACCAAGAAGAGATGTTGTGATGGGTGCAAAGGGCATGACCTTCCCTTCCTCCTCCTCCTATCGTCTTCAGGTACCTGAATGGACCAAGTGCTCAAATCGGGAGAAGAGAAAGGAGAAAGAAAAACCTTTCTACTCTGACTCTGAGGGAGAGTCTGGCCCTACCGAGTCTGCAGACAGCGGTGAGCAGAGGGAAAGACCTTCCCGCCATTCAGAACAGACTGTGAGGTTTTACCCATGTGCATGCCTGTGTGACAGAGCATGCTCTCCATATGCTTGCTTTTGAGTCTCAACCTGTGTGAACCCAAGTGTCCATTCTCAGATGTATGTGCTGTGGGAATAACACTTGTTTGTGTGGGTCCTTCAATGCTTCTGAAGTCTCAGTTGGCATCTAGGGTTGGGGCGGGCCACATGGAGTTGACACTTCGGCAGTCCCAGAGAGGCACATACATACAGTAGGGGGGCCGTCATTATGTTGGGGGCTTCACATGCAGCGGGGAGGCCTGACATGCTTCCTCCATAGAGCCTGAATCTGAGAGTGAGTCTGAGAGCAAGAGCAGCAGTGAGGGCGGGGAGTCCAGCAGTGGCTCCGACAATGAAGATGATGGAGAGAAAGGAGGAGGCAGCGAGAGGTAAGCAGGGGAGGCTTGGGGATCTAGAAAAGAAACATCCGAGTCTTCAGGAGGCCCCGAATTTCCCGAGAGGCGCTGGGAGATTGCACACCCTCGGCTCCATCTGGGTCTAAAAGACCTCATGGGAGTGGCAGAGGGGTAGCCAGGGGCTTGGGGCCTGAGATGGCACTAGCTAGCTTAAAGCTCTTCTGGGACCAGGCATAAGAAATAGATACAGGCTCAGCTGGCCAGGGGTGTCCACTCGCACCCCCACTTTTCAGGGCTTCCCCTGTCCTAGGAGACAAGGAGGTGTCCAGGCTGGACCATAGCCTCACATTTCCGCTCCCCTTTAGTGAACAGAGTGAGGAGAGTGAGAAGACGACAACGAAGAAGAAGAAGAAGGCGCCAGAAGAACGCAGGGAGGGATCATCTTCAGAGGAGGGCAGCGAGTCCAGCAGCAGTTCCTCAGAATCTGAGGTGACATCAGAGTCAGAGGAGGAGCAGGCTGAGCCTGCCTCCTGGAGGAAGAAAACAGTAAGCGCATCCTTCCTCCCCTCATTCAGAACAGACTGCCATCTCCCACCATTCCAGAGAAGGCCAGGATGCTCCCCTTCCTTATAGCCGCACCCCATTTTTTCTCTTTCAGCCTCCTAGCAGCAAGAGTGCTCCTGTAACCAAGGAGATTTCCCTGCTTGACCTAGAGGACTGTGAGTTTGCATGAAAGAAGGCGGGGGGGGGGGGGGGGGGGAGTAGGGGGGAGGAGGAAGCACCCTGGGAGATCCAAACCAGCTTCCTGAGGTCTGGGGTGTCTGTCCAGGGTCAACCTAGTTTCTAGGGTAATGCATGTGTCTTGCTGTCCACGGTGCTGAATTTTGCACCTTGAGCGCTGGGCTCCTTTCAACCCAAGGCAACTCTAATTTTCTCTTCTTCATTAATCATCTACTTTCTTCCCCTTCCCTCCCAGTTACTCCTTCTAGTGTCCAACCTGTGTCTCCTCCCATGCTTGTGTCTACCAGTCTGGCTGCTGACCTGGAGGGCCTGACACTCACAGACTCCCCTCTGGTGCCTTCGGTGAGTTGGGGAAGGACACAACTTTATTCTGTATCCGGTGGTTGTGGGCCTGTGTGGTAGGAGGTGGGTGTGATGATTGGGATACCATTAAATTCAAGTTTTTCAGGGTGGCCATAGGAGAGACAAGGTTGGGACTTTGATTTATTTCTGTATCCCCTCCTCTTTACCTCTAGCTGCTGAGTCCAGTGTCCAGCATTGGGAGGCAGGAGCTGCTGCACCGGGTAGCTGGAGAGGGGCTGGCGGTGGACTATGCTTTCAGCCGCCAGCCTTTCTCTGGGGATCCCCACATGGTGTCCATACACATCTACTTCTCCAACAACTCTGAGACTCCCATCAAGGGGCTGCATGTGGGCACTCCCAAGCTGCCTGCTGGCATCAGCATCCAAGAATTCCCTGAAATTGGTACAGAGGGCCTTGGGCAGGGTAGAGGAGGACCCCAGGAAGATTCAGTCTTTCTGTAGTTGCTGATACCCCTTTAGGGTCAAGCCAAGTGGCCTGCTGTGGGGAAACAGAGGCATCTAATATGGCCCATGCCATGATAGACAAAATAGAGTAGGAAATAAGTTCATAATAGGGCATGAGGTCTCTGAGCCGGTTTGAGAGTGGGTCAGTGACAGATATTTAGGCTTAAAGAGGAAGCCAAGGACAGTCTCCAGGGGCCCAGAAAGCTGGCAATCCACAGAGGGCTAGTCTGCTCTATAGGGGGGAGAGACAGAAGTCATGCTGGGTTCCAATCACGGTCTTTCCTGTCCTCTCATTGCTCTCCTTACATCACACAGAGTCCTTGGCACCAGGAGAATCTACCACCACTGTGATGGGCATTAACTTCTGTGACTCAACCCAGGCAGCCAACTTCCAGCTGTGGTACGTAACCAACTCATATAGTGGCAAGAGAGTGGGTAGAGAGAGGCCGAGTCTGAGAGAACCAGAGCTGGAGGGGGTGGTACGTGGGACTATATCGAGTTCTGTGGGTTGTCTGCCATTCTAGCCAAGGTCTTCTGTCGCTCTGTTTCTACGTCCTGCCTCAAGGTAAGATGGAAATGAGGGAGTGGATGCTGACCTCATTTCTGCTCCCCTCTCCTTTTGCTTTCCTAGCACCCAAACTCGACAGTTCTACGTCTCCATTCAGCCACCTGTTGGGGAGTTGATGGCCCCCGTGTTCATGAGTGAGAATGAGTTCAAGAAGGAGCAGGGTGAGTGCTCCCTATGGGAGATTGTGCAGACATGTGGGAGGAGCCTCAGCCCTTTAACAGAGAGGGGCCCTGTAGCTTATGCCTCTGGCAAAAGTCTTCACAAAGACTGAGGCATATGGTGGGGCTTGGGAAAGTGTACACAGCCCAGGCCCACATTCCAGCTGGGGATACAGTACCTGCAGAGGTATGGTGGAAAGTGTTGGGAGACATTCTGTTTAGGACATGGGGGGTTCTATCATAGGGCAGCATTAGGAAAAAAACTGGAAGCGGTATGTTTGTCCTAGATCCAAGCAGCCCTGAATGTTCTACTAAAGGATTTTGGTCCTAGGATACTAAGTGAGAAGGGGTCCCAGAAATTACTGCGGGGGGGGGGGAGGGGGAATTACTAGGTTTCATTTTCTGGCAGTGGAGAGGTCAGGGAAGCAGGAGAAAGATTCTGTCCTTTGCTTCAGAAAGCACAGCCTCAAAACACAAGAGTGAAGGAACCTACTGTGGGAAGAAGGTAGCCCTACATCAGGGGTGGGGACACAGGGCTTCACATAGCTCTGGACTCAATTTCTTGGTGTGGTGGGTAAATACTATAGTTAGTGATAAGGCCATTGTAATAGATCTGATGAGAGATGTGAGGCAGGATCAGAGCCATGGCAAAAGGAAGGGCTGGACTGGGAAGGGGGAAGCTGTAAATAGTAAACCCTGAAAGTGAGTGAGAGGAGGTGGGCCATAGCCTGACTCTAGAGTCCCTGGCTTGACGTGGACATTCAGAACTCTTTCACCTAGAGCAGGTGGTGAGTGCTTACTGTTATGGGTCAAAAGGTAAATGTTTAAGGTTTTGAGAGTCACATGGTCTCTGATGTAATAACTTAGCTCTGCTGCTGTCAAATAAAACAGCCACAGAGGATATACTTAAATGAATGGGGTGGCTATGTTTCTAATAGCATTTTATTTATACATTTGGGAAATTTTAACTGATTAAATTTTCACATTTCAAGAAATGCTCATCTTCTCTTGAATTTTCACCCAGTGATTTAAAACAACAACAAAAAAAATAATTACCAGCCACTTGGGTAGTGGACTACACTTGGCTTATAGCCTGAAATTTGTCAAACCCCTGATCTAGAAGAAAGAACAGGCAGGCAAGAGAAGAGCCTGGTTAGATCTGGGGAAAGGCCATTTTGAAGTGTATTTGGAGAGGTGTTAGAATGTGATTGAATATATAGATCTGTACTTAGCAAATGCCTAAAGGTTGGAGTCACAAGCTTAGAGGTGGAAATGGAAGCTGTGAGTGTGGGTGACATCACCCTGACACAGAGAGGCAGTGTTAGCATGGGGTGAGGGGTTGAGAAGCAAGGACTTCTCAAGTATCTTAAAGAAAACCTACCTTCTACAGGAAAAGGGGGAAGGGAGCGAGTAGAGAGAGATGGTGAGGCAGAAAGATGCTGTGGGGTGCCTGCAGGCTGTAATGACTAAACACTTCCAGACTTGACATGCCAGAGTCCGTGCCAGCCTCAGGGAGGATGATTGCAGTGTCTTGAGGGAGATTGTGGAATCCTTTTTGGGGGACCTTGGGAGAGGGTGGGGCAGGAACATGAGGAAAAGAGTTTTTAGAAATGGGTAGACTTGAGTATGATCAGCATGATGGACAGTGGCATGCTGATGTTACTGGCCAAGAATGGAGGGTGTGAGAGAAACAGGTTAAGTATGCCAGTTTCCTGAAATGAGAGAAGCATGGGGAAGCATCACAGGAAAGATAGAGGCCAAATAGAAGCTGATGTGGGTGATTCTGACCCACAGAGCCTGGGAGAACTTGAGAATGTTCAGGTAGATGATGCAGGTGCTAGCCTGTGTCCACCACAGCCTCCTCTGCCCTCATCATGACCTCTGCCCCCAGGAAAACTGACAGGCATGAATGAGATCACAGAGAAGCTCACACTGCCAGACACGTGTCGAAGTGACCACATGGTGGTGCAGAAAGTGACCGCCACTGCCAATCTGGGTCGTGTTCCTTGTGGGACATCTGATGAGTACAGGTACTAGTAGGTGGGCAGAGATGGGTTTGCTGGGGCCCCAGGGCTGAGCCCCTCACAAACAGTCACCCTCAGTGGCAGTTCTCTCCCCACCCCTTCCTCTGCTCTCAGGTTTGCAGGGAGGACACTGACTAGCGGGAGCCTGGTCCTGCTAACTCTGGATGCCCGGCCAGCTGGACCTGCCCAGCTGACCGTCAACAGTGAGAAGATGGTGATTGGCACCATGCTGGTGAAGGATGTGATACAGGCTCTGACCCAGTGACTCCTCAGCATTGTGACCTCATTGACCCTCACCTGTCCCTCCCTGTGACATTTGTTCACAATCTCTCCCCTATACTTTCCTCCCTCGGCCGTTCCTCCATACTATTACCCACTTAATGTGGAGGCACTGCCTTCCCTCACCTGTTTCCTGTGGGTTCCTTAGTGGCTTTGCAGAGGAAGACAGTAGCTGCTCCTTCAACAATCCCTCTCCTCAGCTTTCTGTAGGTATTTATGTAGCAAAATCTCAATAAAATGTCTTCTCCCCGGGTTTGGACTCACCTTTCCTTCTAAGGGGTTGGGGGAGGAGTCCTAAGAGCGACACTGTCTGACGCTTGTGATATTGTAGGAGAAGGAGAATATTCACAGCTCTCAGGAGACTCTGGCTGGTCCCTGAAGTGATTACCTCTAGGCAGGAGTGTTTCAGCATCCCTGAGCAAGAGACAACTAGGGAAACATGGGTATGTGGAGCTGGAAGAGTTCCTCAGTTTCAGCTTGATATGGTGTTACTGGCTTGGAATCCCAGCACTTGCAAAGTGGAGGGGGTCCAGAAGTTCAGGGCTGTCTTCAGCTACTTAACAAATCCAAAGCAAATCTGAGCTGAATAATCTGTCTCCAAAAAAAAAATTATTTTCTTTACGTTTGTGTGTGTGACTGTTACGTTGGTGGGTACACTATAGTGTGTACACATAATATGTGTATGTGTACATGCCGGTGCATGTCAGGGTCTGAAGTTGATAATCATTCTTCCTCATTCTTCCTACTTACTCATGGAAGCAGGGTCACTCACAATCACCCCCAGAGCATACTGACATGATTAGTGACCCCAACCAGCTTTCTCTGGGAATCCTGTCTCCACCTTCTCAGGCTAGGTCGGCTGTTACACACATACAGTATTTATGTAGGTTCCTGGCAAGCACTTTAACCACTGAACCAGCTTCTCAGGCCCCTCCCTACAGTCCTTTCCTAAGCAGAGCAGAAGCAAGTTCCCATTAGAGGCTGGCAGTATGCCTTTGTTTCCCTCATAAGCTCTTTGGAAAGAAGGGACTTATCATATGGGGGAGGGGTTTCCCCAAATATAAATACACAGTTCAAAATATATCAATTATATTTTTGATAGAGGCCTGGAGCTTTGCTGTCCTCCCAGCTTGGGATACAACCCAATTGGTCATCTTAAAGGAGGAGGAACAGAAGATGGCCATACTTCTCAAGATACCTTTCTTCAGTCTCTTGGGGGATCCTGTTTCACAAATAGATTCTGGGGCCCCTCTGGTTAGCTGAGCAGACATAGGTGCTTGCTTCCAAAGTTAATGACCTGAATTCAATCCCAGAGACACACCTGGTGTGAGGGAGAACAAATTCCTGATTTCCACACTTGTGCTATGGCACCCCCCCCCCAGTACACACATATGTAAAATGAATGTAGAAAAATGCAAATGTAATGCAGAAGCAGTTTTTAAGATTAAAAAACAAAACAAAAAATCCAGATTCTGAGCACTCGGTGGTGAGTGTACATTGTGGCACCTTGAGTACCTGACATAGAAGAGTAAGAATTTGAGCCTCCACACCTGTGACAAACTGGGTGGCCTTCCCTGATACCTTTCCTAGTGAGGAAACAGGTTGAGTCAGCAGCAGGAACTCAATCACCATGTCTTCAACCAGAAAAAAAAATAGTTATATATGATCAAATAAGTTTAGGAAAAATCAGTGATTTAAATGAAGTAATTATTTCCCACAGGCCTTCTCAGAAACTTTACTATTCTAACAGGGCTTATGACACCTCCTCCCCCCCAAGTGACACTAAACCATGCACATTGTTACACTTAGTATATATTATCTTGGGATACTTTTCTCACAGAACTCTGTGATTGGCTGGGTTGTGAGGGATAGCCTTCCGGCACCGATAGCTTGAGTTGTTAAGGCAGAGCTTCCATCCTCTGTGATCAAGATCCTTGTATATCCCAGAGCCCTGTCACTTAAGTGCCCATCTGTTCAGAAGTATGTCGGGGGAAATAGGTGTGGCTCTCCTGTTAGGGAAAGAACAAAATCGGTACCAGGGGACAGCCTTGCATCTGGCTCTGGGGATTTGCCAAGCACTGTGGCACCAGACAGCAGCTGGAGCTGCTGATTTCAGGAGAGCCTGGAGGCCCTGGATTCTACCCCCAGGGTTTTTGTTTTTATCACTTTGTCTGAGGTGGGACTTGAATGCTGGACTTAGACTAATTTTTACATCTGGATCAGCTTTGATAGAGATTAGAGGCAAATCTCTAAGAAATATTGGCACAGAGATTGAGAAATGGTTCTGAGTAAAGTGTGTGACACACAAGCTTTAGAATGTGAGTTTGAATCCCAAGCACCCATGCAGAAGTCCAACCTCAGAACCCCAGGGAGTTATTGGTTAGCCACCTTGCCAAAACAGTGACCTCCTCCAATTTCACTAAGAGACTATCTTATTTTTTTAAGTGTGTGTGTGGGGGGGTGGAGCCATGGAGGAAGACTACCGATGTCAACTTATAGTCTCTGCCTAAGCACACATTTGAATACACACATTTATTGATCTAGAGATACTTTTCTCACAGAGCATTTTAACTGACTGGGTTGTGGAGAATGGAAGTTCTTAGATATTCAAGCTATGTTAGATCTTTGAAGACCATGGTATACATTGAAATATGAGTCTATAGCTCACTTTTTCTAGTTTTAAATATTTTCCATAAAGTTTTTAATTCCAGTGTGGTCAAATTTATCATCATCCTTCATATTTTATTCTTATTTTTAATTTATAGAATCTGTTCACAGGCAGAGGCAATAAAAATGCCCTCTTCCAGGCTGAGATTTATAATCTTATAATCCTAGACTTACAGACTTATAATCCTAGCATTTGGGAGAAGGAGAATTTCAGTTCAAGATTATCCTGGGCCATATGGTGAGATCCTTTCTCAACAATCAAAGCAACAAATTAAAATAAAGACATCTTCCCATATTCCTCTTTAAAATTCCAAGAACAGCTTATATTTAACCTATTTAAAGTTTACATTTATGTATGATAAAAGGTAGGGCTGATTAACTATCTTTTTTAAAAAAATTATTACTCTGTGCATGTGTGTATATACTCAAAACAACCCTAGCATTTATTCAATAAGATTGATGAAACATGGACTTGAATGGGACTTCATGTCCACCTTCCTTGTGGTCTGGATTTCCTAAATGATTTTTTCTCTTCTGATCTTGCAACTAGGAAATTATTTTCTCCCAGTAATCTCCTTTATTCTTTGAGCTTCCTGCCTCCTGTGCCCTGTGCTTTTATGTGTGAGCACATAAAAACTAGTCTCTCCTGTTCCCTTACTACATGCAATTTAAAACTTAAAACAGCCAATCAGTTACACTTAAATGTAACTGCGGAGACAAGTGCCAGGCATGGCTGGACTCAAACGATGTTTGTTGACTGGGAGAATGGATAATTCTCTCATCGTCTGCACCTTCCTGACACATCTGCCGGTGGCCAGCTGTGGTGACTGACCAAGTCATTTAATGTCTCTGCCCTATCCTCTTCCACACAGTGTGGTATATAGTGGAAACCTTCTAGTCAGGACTGTGCTTCCTGTCAAACCTTAGGCCTAGTCAACTATGCACCCTACTCCATAACCCCATCCTGGGAACAACTCAACAGAGGCCACGACAAAATTTGAACCCCCTACTTCTTCCCTTACTACATCAGTGAGCTCTGATTTTTCACATGGAAGTGCACACATAAAGGTGCTGGAAGTAACCTGGGCATGGTGATGCACAGCATTCATGAGGCTTAGGCAGGAGGATCAGAGGACCAAGGCCAGTGTGGGCTACATACATATGGAAAAGCTGTTCAAAAAACAGGGTGGGTGGGGCGCTCGTGTTGGCTCAGCAGGTAAAGGCATCAGCCACCAATAGTGACAACCTGTGCTCAATCCCCATGACCCACACAGTGGAAGGAGAGCTGACTACTTTGTCTTCCGACCTCCACTTGTGTCCACAGGTTCATACAATTAAATAACAATGTGGAAAGGGAATGGAGGCTGGAGATGCTACAAGCATCATTTTCATCAGGATATGTACAGTTTGAGTTTATGCTTTTCTCCTCTTGGCAAGGAAGGGATCCTTCCTAGAGTTACTTAATTGCCTTCTTCTGTGGTCTCCTGGGGATTGACCCTGGAGTCTGGTGGTACTTTACAAGCGCTCCTATTGATTATATCCCCAACTCTATTCTCAATTCTGGGTTGTAGGTGGTGGGGTGGAGTGGGGAAACACAGGCTTACTAAGTTGTTCAAGCTGCCTTTAAATTTGCAATCCTCCTGCCTCAGTCTCCCAAACAGCTGAAGCCAAGCACACGAGTTATTTCTTTGAACACCTTTTCACCTACAAAATGAGTTAACACAAGTGAAGCTCTTGGATGTGTTCTAAGCACATGGTTGAGTGCCCAGAAAAGACTCTGTTCTCACAGCTTTGGTAAAGTTTAAGGAAGGTGATTTAAGCACCAGAAATTCATGTTCAAAGTTACTTTCTTATATGCTGGGAACTTGGAGGCTCGTTAGATTTTTTTCCCCCCAGGGGAATGAGCTCAGGTCATAAGCTTGGTGGCAGATGCCTTTACCTGGTGAGCCAACTTGAGGCCACTCCCCCTCCCCCCGTTTTTTGAACAGCCTTTCTCGTAAGCCCTTAGGTGCCGTTTCAAGTCCGATTCTTATCTTGCTTAACTTTTGGGCCAGGGAGGACTAGATTCGAAGAATTACAAATTGGCAGCCACTAAGGTACATGGTGGCATTGGATTTTATAAACTTTAGACGTACTTGATGCCCATCAGCTAACCCCATCCCTTCTACATATTTATTTTTTGAGGCAGGCTTTCTTCAGACTGTAGTTCTTAGCTGCCTTCCAATGCAAGGCAATTCCTCTGCTTCAGTCTCAATAGTATTGAGATTATAGGCCTAAGCCACCATGGCTGACTGACCAGCCCTTCCAAGGGTGCCTTGGGCATCCATAGCACGTCAGACACCCTCACTTACAGTTCCTATGTTGTGGACATCTGAGTGTGGCACTCTTTCAGAAGAGGAAGAGAAGACAAGAACATAAGATTTGGAGTACGAGGCATATGCTGCTTTCTGGCTGAGATGGGATTGAGGGTGGGCTGCTCCTAGGGGTATGGGTTCCCCTACAGTCATCACCCTGTCTTGGGGAAAGCCTTGGGAAAGCTCCAAGATGGAGACTATCCAGCCCGTGCTGTCACTGAGCTTCCTCTGGATTTCAACTAAAGCATCTGTCCTCTTCCCGCTCTTCTCCTCAGAACACCGTACTAGACTAGGGTCATAGGCTTCCTTTCTTCCCTCCCTGGGCAGAAACCTACAACACTTGCCTCACAAACCTGCCAGCAGTTGGCAGAGGCTTCTTCCCGACCTGTTAGGAGGAACCCTAAGTATACTACGTGCTTAATAAATAGTGTAACATGTAAAGCACTTAGAAATATTAAATAAACTCTGGTCCCTTTTTTATCCACGCCAGTGCCTTATTTCCAACTTCTAAGGCTCCAGCAACACCTTAAAAGTGACTGACAACTTCAGAAAAGAGACTGACAACTTCAGAACTCTGTTCACCATTCTTTACTAGTTTCCAGCTTGCTGCAGAATAAAAGCCCTTCATAAACTGGGCTCAGGCTTCCCTCCTGTGGTATCAACACGCATTAGCTGGGTTCTAGTCAGATTGGGCTGCTCAGTACAGTCCTCCCTCTCCGCCTTCCCTGGTCTCCAGCCCGGAATGCCATCTCCGCCTCTGCGCTGGCTCGCTTGGGCTTCCGGTCCCCTCCAGCTGGCCCGTGACGCCTTTCTAAACAACAACCCGGCTCACCCTGATCTCCTGCCCCGAATTTTCTCAGTAAAGCGCCCTATCATATCTGGCAGAAGCGTCGGAAGCGGTTTCCCCGGGGAACTGCAATCCAAAGAGGAGCGCTGCTGTCTTTGGAACTTTCCGGAATCCCCTGACGCCTGAGCTCCCCATTCCAGCTCGCTGGAGATGCAGAGGCAGTCGGTCTGAAGTGAGGGCGTGTCCGCTGCAGGTGGGGGGTGGGGGGACCGGGTTCGTGCGCTGGGGCTTCCACCCGGGAGGTCACTAGAACAGGAGGGGCGTGGTCACACGGCTTTAAGGAGGCCGCTCGTCACCACCGCAGGGGCTTGTAAATCTGGAAGGGAAACTGAGGCCTGCGGGAGAGTGACTTGGCCAGGATCACCGGGTGAGGGGCGTGCTCAGGCCCGGATCTCCGGGCTACCGGCGACAGGGGTGGCTTGCAGCCGCTCCAACCTCCGAACTCGCCCCCGCCCGGGTCCCCAGGCCGTGGGTGGGCGGTGAAGCTCGGGTATGGACGGCTGGAAGGAGCGCGGGGGGCGGGGGCGGGGGGCGAGGCCGGGCGGGGCGACACAGGTGCTCCTCGTCAGGCCAGCGCCGCGGAGCTTCATAAGCCGCCGGGGCGCGGAGTCGCGCGCCGCTCGCTGCAAAAATAGTGCCCACGTGTGTGCGCGTCCCGCGCCGCACAGGCCCGCCGGCCCGGCCGCCAGTCCCTCAGGGCCACGCCGGACCCCATGGCGTTCTCTCGGGTAAGAGCCGCCGGGGCGGGGCCGGGCGGGGCCGGTGCACCCGCTGCCTCAGCTAACGGTCCACGCGCTGTCTCGCCGCCCCACAGGCCCCCTCCTCCGCCGGGGCGAGCGTCCCGGGCGGGGCGCCGGTCACATGCCCACGGTCGTGGGCCTCGTGGAGCCTCCGGTGCGGGGCGGGGGGGGGGCAGGGAGCTTCCTCGTGACTCAGGCCTTTGGGCTTAAAGGAGCCGCGGCCCTCCGGGGGCGGCCGCTGGGGCCTCAGAGCTGCTCTTGCAGACCCGCGGTGGCCTCGAACGTATGTCCAGACGGGAGCTGGCGGCGCGGAAGGGAGCCCGGGTGGCCGCAGCGCTTCTTCCTGCCGCAGCCGTCGCACGTGAGAGCCGGAGCGGCGGGCTCACGTCCCTGGGGGGGGGGGAGTGGCCGGGGGCGGGGGGCCGACGGCTCGCAGCGGGCAGCGGCGCAGAGCAGCAGCGGAGCCCCCCCACCCCCCGAGGCTGGGTCGGCGCTCGGGGACGCGCGCCACGACGGCGCCGCCGACACGGCTCCTTTAAAGGCGAGGATTCGGGCTCCTCGTGCGGGCCGCGCGCTTTCCGAGCCCGGGGAAGTCACGTGGCTTCACACGTTCCGTCCGTCGCTTCTGGAGCCCCGAGCCTCGAGGGTGGACGGGGCCAGGTGAGGTCGCGCGCGTGCGTGGGACCCGCCTTCGAGGGCTAGCCCGGGGAACCTCGCGGGTCTGGGGGTGCGGGCCCGGAGGAGTCGTCACGCAGCCCGCGAGGGGGCGCGGGGCCTGGAGCCAGCTGGTCCTCGGCGGCGTCTGGCCTGGCGAGACGCACTCATGTGGCCTCGCGGCTGTCCCTCAGCTTTTCTCAGGCGGCAAGGCCAGGTGCCCAAACTCGAGGGTGTCGGAGTGTAGACGGGTTCGCGTGGCCTCCAGCTCTGGCCTCGGGTTTGGGAGCGTTGTGACTGGACGCTGGGCGGGCGCGGCTGACCGGGCGCTTCGCTAGGGCCTAGACGCCACCCGGGGAAAAGGCCCACACCTGCCCTAGGATCGCTGAGGCCAGGAAAGTGTCTTTGGTGGGCCGCTCGGTGTGTTGCTCGGGTCTTCGACACCCGCGTGGGTTTGCTCTGCGGTTCCAGTCGCTCGCAGTGTTGCGCTTCGTTTCCAGGGGACTCTGCAAGGCCACAGTTCCTGCAAGGGGCCCTCGACACGAGAAAGCATGGAACACCTGGGCTCAGGGTACTGTGCAGTCTCGCGTGTCACCGCCGTGGTCGGTGTGGCTCTTTGCACCCTGCAGACTGTACCTCCTTCTACTCTGCTAGAATTAAGCGTGTGGAAAAGTCGGGCGCTCTAGAGACCCGGAATAGCCCGGGGCTGCCTGCCCCAAGCCTCCCCATCCCCCACCGCGGCCTCAGGCCAGGCTCTAATGAACGCATTTCTCTGGCAACTGCTTCCTTTGGTCTCCCTGGCTACCGTGCTGCCTCCCCACTCTCTTCTGGCACCTGGGTAAACTGCTGGTCTGCGTCATTTGCTGGGGCCAAGGCAAGTGGGTCGGTTTAGAGCTCTGGAAAGGCATGCATGTGCCAGCCTTCTCCAGACCACCTCTTAGGTGATTCGGTCCAGACGGACCAGCGCAGACTTTGCTGAGGAAAGTTTTCCCTTTCACGCTCCTGATCTGTGCGTAAGGATATAAACTATGCTTTTTGCTTGTTTGATTTTCGAAAGAAAGGTAAAACAAATCCTCAGAAATACAAGCTGATGGTTGTTTTCTCGGTTTGTTGAAAGGGATGGACCTCTGACTTCTGATGCACACTGGGCCTCCTGTCACCGTTTGCCTTTTCTCTTAAATAACTTACCTGAGATTCACAGTGCATTTTCTGTTTACTTTGCCCCTACCCACAGTTTGCATTGTTGTCTAAATTTGAATTATTTGGCGCTGCCTGCTCTGTTTATTGAAAGTTGACAAGTGTATAGGTAATTAAGCCTTGTATAAAACACTTCCTCCTCCTCCCAATGATTGTTCTACAAGACAGCTTCCAGGCAGAGGCTCCCCTTGTGGAAGGGAGGCTGTCTCATCAGTTAGAGAGCTGACAGATGCAGTCAATGATGGTGAGGACATTTGTAGTTAGGAATGGTCCTGGGGTCCTTTCAGAACAAGTAACTACACTGCTGTGGCACAGTTAAGCATTCAAGAGAGTGAAGGAAGAAGGTGAAGAACTATTGTAGGAACACCACCAGACTTGTTAACAAGGAGCTATTGATAAAGGCTGCCTCAATAAATACTTGCATCAGGCACAACCGCCTCGTTTTTTGAAATCTTTAAGGTGAATTATAAACCCAAATTTTACCGAAGGTAAGAGTTGAAGAGGAGGGAGGAGTATACACTGACCTGTAGTGTGTGTGCCTCTTTTAAAGGAAACAGCCATTGATTGGTTGCTGAAAACAACTGCACACCCAGAGTTGATGGGCCTTTGGAAACGCCCCCCCCCCATTTTGATGAATCTCTGCTTTTAAGTGCGGCGATAAAAAAAAAAAAAATTACAATTTAAAACAAATACATTATACTAGATTCAACCCGGAGACTGGTTTGGAGACAGTTTGTAGCTATCTCTATATATGATACTTGAGACTCAAATATCAGCTCACATAAATAAGGTGATAGAATGAGATCCTGCATCTTTTTGTTGCTTTATCCCAACCAGTTACATGTGTGCCTGTTAAGGATCAAAAAGTTATTGGTGGAGGGATGTGGTTTGTAGGTCCTGTTTCTACATCGTCAACTTTGTTATGGTAGGAATCCCCTGTTGCTGTAGAAGTCAGTAAAGGTCTTCTGAGCTTTAGTGCCTGGAAGGAATGTGCTGTGTCTACCATTCCATGATTTGTAACAGAGCAGTTGGTCTGGAGAAAGGCTCCTCCCACTGTGGAAGTGACCCTCTCAACCTTCTATACAAAAGACTTTCATTTTCAACATAGATAAAATTTCAATAATTTTTCCTCTGATGAGGCAGAATTGAAGTGATATAATTAGTTTTTATTTATTGTGTTTTTAGTAATTGTGTGTTGGGAGTTGGTGCCAGCCAGATTATGCTTTGTGTGGCTTGCAGAAGCCAGTCCTGTCCTTTCACCACAGGGTCCCAGGGCTCATGCTCAAGTGGTTTTACCTGCTGAGCCTTCTTGCCAGCCCTGAAATTTTATATAATTTTTTTAAGACTGATAAAAGTAGAGGGATGATTACTTTCACCTTTTCTGTCTTAACTAAAACTCTTCTAGTGATGCCTCTTAGATTTCCAAGAAGTTAGACAAAATTTTGTGCCTCTTTCCCCCCTCTCTTTCCTTTATTGTCTTCCCCTCCCTCCCGTCCCCTTTCTCTCCTCCATTTCCCTTCTCTCTGAAGGATCTCCTTATATGACTTAGGCTGACTTTGAACTCCCAACCCACCTGTGGCAGCCTATTCCTGAGTAATACAGCTGGGCTGGGTTGGGCTGCATTTTTCCTGTTGGTGGTGGGTTTTGTTGCTTGGTTAATTGTGTGTATGTAAATTACACACAAATTGTAAATTGTAAAATTGTACATGATAATCTCTCAGGGCATAAAAGGATCCTGACCCAGGAATGAAGGGTTGGGTCTTTAATTCTGGGCAAGCTTAGACTCTCAATATCAGTATTATATCTAGTCGTACTAATAGAGATTGGAAGGGTCTAGAAGGAACATTTATTTTTGTATCTTGCTCTTTAGGCTTTAAAGGAGGAATAAGTATATTCCAAAGCCTTTGGCAATCACCTTTTTACATGCGAATACAAGCTCTAATGCAAACAAGGCTGCTCCTTTACTCCTTTACTAAGCCTGGAAGGTTTTAGTAAAGATAGGAACTTCAAAATGTTGCCTGGCTTTTTAGCCTCTCTGCCTTCCTTTATTTACCAGCCAAACTCAGGTTCAGTGTTGGTAGATTGGAAAAGCAGAGAGCAGTGGGTGAGTCTGGGATATCTACACAGTTCTTTGTTTGCTAGTGTCTATTTTAGTGCTAAGTGTTGTGTGTGTAAGCTTCATTCACTGGTATGAGGTTCTTTAGACAAAGGGCAAATTAGTAAATTTGTGATTGTTGTTGAAGTTGGGTGGAAAAGATACAGTTCCTATCTACAGTAGCTAGTGATAGAGGCAGTAACAAATTATTTTTCTGCTTTGGAAAAGCTGTGCTAATCTTGTCTATAAATCTGTTTTTTTCTAATTTAAACTGATCTGACTCTGGGTAGAATTTCTCCCAAAGCTCCTGAGACAAATGAGAAGTGGGGTAGGATATAGAGCTTAGGGTGAGGCAGTTATATAAATAATTTGGGCTTTTATCTGTTTGATTTAAAATCAAAATATATTGATTGCACCCTTTCAGTGTTCATTAAGCCCTTTGGATGCTACTAATTCTACCTCCTTTGCTCCTCACATTGCAGCATTGGAAATGTCCCTTGTTTTCCCCAGCTCTTGTTTGCAGTCTGTTTCAGTTAAGCTGCTGGTGAAGGAGTCTCATCTTCTGAAACACAGATCCCAAGTGCTGAAGGTTTTCATGTTGAAGATAGGACTACCAAATATTAGACATTTCCTTAGTACAGTACAGACTAAAAAGATTGACCTAAAAGATGCATTATAAATGTTACTTTATATTTTTTATATTTACTTTGTGGGTGTATGGGTGATAGATGGAGGACAGCTTGAAGGCGTTCATTCTCTCTTTACACCATGCAACTTCCAGGTTTTGAACACATAGGCGTTAGGCTTGGTGACAAGTGCCTTTATCCACTGAGCTCTCTCACATTTTTATAGGAAGGTATTTAACTTTTCATGAGAAGTTGGTATTCACATTTCATTTTTAGAAATGATATTATAGATATGCTCTCCACTTTGATCTTCTTTGTTATTATGCTACTGCCTTAATATTCAATATGTTTTTTAGTAATAGGATGGAAGTGTTCTGTTCCTGACTGAATAGTTTAGGTGAGCGCTTGGGTATGGACTACCTTTGAATTCAGCTTCACTTCTTTGACTATTTTCTAATGGGTTGAGTAGCTCTTTTTGAAAATATTTGGTTTTTTTGTTTTGTTTTGCCTGAATGTATAAATGTGCACCATGTGTGCATCTATGGATGGTTGTGAATCCCTGTGTGGGTATAGGGAACTAAATGCAGGTCTTCTGCAAGAACAGCAAATAATCTGTTTCTACCTCTGAGTAGCTCTTTTAGAGTACAGTGAGCTAACTCTCTTTTGTTTTTATTTTTAAGGCATTTTGTGCTGGCTTCCCTTGAGGTAACTGGAGACTCCCCAGAAGGTTAGGTCTAAAGATTGGTTTGACTGCTGGAAATGGATTAACTGTTAATTTTAGAAGTAACCTGACTAATGGTGTTACTGGTCTCTTTATTCTTCACCAGCATATACTTGTACTGTACCATCTGGATGGAGTTAGTACAGCTGCCTACAGTGTCCTTTGGTAAGGTTGTGAAAATAACCTTCGTCTACCTTGGTTGGCAAGCATGTGTATGTGTGTATGGAGAAGTTGTGTTGTCTTTTGACACACACTTGGTGTTACTACACCTATGCATCCTGCATTTTAGTTTGGGCTCTGATACCCTCTGTCTTCCGAGTTGCCTATTTTTCCTGAGTTATTGTTGTTGATACTGTTATTTATTAAAGCTGTCTGTAGAACTGTTTTAGGATATCTTTAAAAACATGTTGGAGACATGTCTTTCCAATATAATTTGGAGTTAATTCCAAATCCAGGTTATAATTTCTTACTATTGTAATGTACAAAAGTGGGGGGAGCTTAGAATGAAAATGTTTTTAATTTTATTCAGCAATTAGTCATATAACGAGCTCATTTCTTCAGGCCCATTGTTTTGTCTAGAAATCTTATACCTTGACCTGCTATGATTTTATTTTACTTAAAATTTCTGCTTAATTCCTAAGATTGAAGCTTCCTACTTTTCTTAATCTGACCCTTGGTCTCTGCACTTACATGCTTTCTTTTTCTTCTTCCATCTTTGTGCTGTATTCCCTATGGTTCAGCCTGTTATCAGGGTACTTATGTAGTTCAGTAATAGAGCACTTTCATGTCACAAAGCTTTCTCAGTGCTGGAATAACGAAGAAGCCCGACCTCCTGGGTGTAGGGTTATATATGCCTTGAGTCCTATCACCCAGAGGGCAGAAGTGGGGATCTTGTGAGTTCTAGGTGAGCCTGGTTTAAATAGCAGGCCAGCTGAGGCTACATAGTGAGGCCCTTTCTCAAAACAAAACAAAAAAAAATAATAAAATGTAAAAATCCGCATCATAGAGAACAAGATTACCTGTTATATGACTGCACTCATGTGACATCCAAAAGTAGATAAGACTAGGATATGACTTAGTTGGTAGCATGCTAGCATCACATGACACAGAGTGCTTGATGCTTATAATCTCAGCACTTGGGTGATGTTAAAAAAATCAACTTCAGAGTTTTCCTCTACCTTTACTCAAACCTTTACCCAAGGTTTGAGACCCTGGCTCAAAAATCACAAGTGAACGTGAACAAGCCAAACTGTTGATAACAGAAGTGAACTCCAGGCCATTGAAAAACAACAGCGTGGACACCTGAAGAAAGGCATGCCAACACACTCTGAACAGTCAGCTCTTAGAGAATGGGCTCAAAAGAGCACAGAAAAAACAATATAGAGCTGTTTTATTTTAAGAAAACCTACAATATAGAAGTGTTTTTATTTTGATGTGTTGTGGTACTCAGATTTATACAAATACGCAGATGTTTATTAAGTTACTATTATGAGGGATTTCCCATGTCTTTATGGCATAAATTCTCACCCTTCTGGTCTCCAAAGTCAAAAATGTTTCATAATTCTAAAATACCACGGACTTTTTACTTTTCCTCTTGAGATAGAATCATAGACCGAGTCTCAAAACTTACTGTGTAGCCCAGGCTGGCTTCAAACTTGTGACCCTCCTACCTCAGTCTCCCAAGTGCTGGGTTTATAGGCATGTGCTACCAAACTTGGCTCCATCAGTTGCTTTTAAACTGTGTTGGTCTTTGCACTGATGATGCATAAGTGATAGGGATAAATATAGCTCATTGGATTTTTGCATGAACTACTTGGAAGATGGTGGGTTGATTCTTCCCTCCCTCCCATTTTCCATAATACATGTGTATGGTATGCAATATACATGTATACTATGTTTATAATATTAAGCATATTTCCTTACATACCCTCTTACCCTACCTTTTCCTGCACTTCCTTCTCTTCATAGTTCCTTTGTTTGTTCTTACTATGTAGCTGTGAATGGCCTTGACCTAATCCTACCAAGTTTCCTGATGCTGTAAACTTCAGCCAGAAGTTTGACAATGAATGACCTGGTGTTTTAAAGCAAACATAGAAATGTTGCTACATTTTTATTCTTTTACAAGGAAAGCATGTTTCTAGTTTGTCAGCACCAAATGATTTTTTTCTGTGTGGTTATTTATATAAAAGCTGCTTAAAATTATAGTAAAAAGCATATTCAAAAAGTCTTGAATATAAATGTTCAGCTGTATATTTAGTGTAAGTCTAAGGTAAATTGCCAAAGTACATTTCAGTATAATGCTCCTGGGAGGCATCTAAATAGATTATTTTCTGTTACTTTGACTCATTTAGTTTTATTTTTTGGAGACAGGTTTCTCTGTGTAGTCTTGGCTATCCCGGGACTTGCTTTGTAGACCAGGCTGGCCTCAAACTAACAGATCTGCCTGCTTCTGCTTTCTAAGTGCCAGGGTTAAAGGCATGTACTGCTGTACATGGCCCAAACTTAAAACTTCTTTTCTAGCCTTTTACAAGTCCAAAGAGGACCAACAGTAATTCTCTAAGATATCTCTAGGATAGTCGTATTGTTAAGTAAAAGCAGACTGAATAAAAACTAGAGGAGGTAGTGTTTTAATCATTTATGAGAATTCAGTATAATGTAGCCAGAATTTTGACCTGAGGAATGGTCACCATGTACTCAGCCTGCAAGACCAGGGTTTTCAAATAAAGCAGTTTTACATATTTTCTACCATATACAAAGTAGAATTTTGTGATTTTATTTTTGAAAAAAATCTGCTTGGAGTAGATGTACATTTTTACCAAGAAAGAATGGTAAATGTCTATAATTCCAGTGCTTGGAATATAGAGGCAGGAGGATCATGATGAGGTCCTGTCTCAAATCAAGCAGACTTTAGAATTGTGGTAATTGGAAATTTGAAACCATAGGTGTAAAATCAAAAATCACCTTATTTATGCTAAAATATACAAATGTTTCTTGATGAAGGTGGCTTGAACAATACATTGAAAGCATATTTATAGTAGTAATTCCATTACCTACATGAAATGGACAACTGACAACAGTATGTTATTTATTGAGAATTTCAGCCACTTAATTTGTAAGTTTATAATATAAACTCTACCACTCAACTTTTTTATATCTTAGGTAACTAAGGCTCACAGTAATGTAAGGTTTATAGATCTGGTATTTTAAACTCAAAGCATGTGATTTTACTTGCTTTATTTTTTAAAACATAAGGACTGACATGTTAGGGAATGAATATTTCAAAAAGAAAAAAAAATGTGTAGCCTGAGCCTGACCTTCTGGAGGGACTGAGGCTCAGCTATGGGAGACCACTGTTTTACCTTAGAACACCATTTGTTATCCCTGAGAATTGAGGCCTGGTCTAAAATAATTTGTGCTGGTAGGTTCTTCATGAGATATTCTAATAACATCTAGGTAGGCAGAACTAGTTTTATCCTGAGGCCAGTTTTTTACTGTATCATTAGCTTTAAATTTTAAATAGCATATTTTTCTTTCTAGTATTGCCAAGTAACCTCAAGTTTAATGGTAGTTTATCCTAAGTTTTTGATTCATGTAAAAGCTTAATCTTCTGTCCACAATAAAAGACTTTAAGTTGAGGTTTTAAAAAAGCTTTGCTGATGATCTCATTTCATGGCAAAATATACCAAAACAATAGAAATTATCAGCAATAGAAGATTAAGAAGAATTCTCGTTATAGTAAATCATTGGTCTGAATTCAGAACTAAATGTTGCTAAAAGTTAAGATGGACCATTCCTAATGCTGTGACCCTTTAATAATACAGTTTCTTATGTTGTGGTGACTCTACAATCATAAAATTATTTTATTGTTACTTCATAAATGTAATTTTGTTACTCTTACGAATCATAATGTAATACCTGGTACACAACCCCAGAGGGGCCATGGAGATAGACTATATAAAGTCAGTGGTATTCAACCATGAGAGTAGATGGTTTCAGTTTTGAAACTGGGAAATAATGAATTATTTTAATCGATGCTTTAAAAGGATCAGTCTTTTCTATGGTGGATTAAGGTTTTAGGTAGTCATATTTGTATGATGTCCTCAGTATTTTAACTAAGCTTCTGAAGTCAAATGATTAGGAGCAGATACCCAGACAGAGAAGGGCCTAGGGTCATCAAATAAATAGTTGCCTTATCTTTCTTTTCCTTTTTGATTTTTAGAGACGGGGGTTCTCTATGTAGCCTTGATTGTCATGGAACTTGCTCTGTAGATCAGACTGGCCTTGACTCAGAGATCCTCTTGCCTTTACTTCCCAAGTGCTGGGATTAAAGGCATGTGCCACCACCACCCAGCAGTTGCCTTAGCTTTTAAATACATTTTTCCTTATTTAATGAGCACACAGATCCCTTCTTCAAAGATCCCAGTAGTTGTCTCTGACTCATGGTATAATTATATTAGTACTGATAACATTAATTTTCTCAGCACATAATTAGGTGCCAGGCATTGTGGTGTAGACACAGGTGTGTATTAATTCAGCCTCTACATGCCATAGTATTATACTTCGATGTGTAGTGTGCACATAAGAAAAGTGATAGGACTGTTCTCCATCTAATAGTACTGGCTGACTTTCCCCCAGTGCGGTTACTCAAGGCAAACATTGATGCTTACTGATAAGATCAGCTATTTCGGGTATACATTGAACACCTTTAATGAATGCGATCACCTTAAACCTGACCTTTAATTTGTGGTACATAAGGAAGGGGGCATGCCAGATAACATTTGCACAGTTTAGGAATATTAGGTTAGGGGGGGGGGGGGGGGGGGGGTGGGGGGGGGGGGGGGGGGTAGGGGGGGGGGGGGGATGTTTTTCAGGCTACTTGAAATAACAAACATTTTAGACATTACTTGTGAGGAATGAATTTCTCAGGCTTTCCAAATCTGCATGTATGGCCTAGACTATTGTCATACTTTTTTCATTGGTTCTCATCTCTTTTGCAACTGCTGTCAGTCTATCGGGACTTAAGTTAATCATTTTCTTGCCCTCAGGTGTGGACAAGATCCTGAGATTTATAGCCCTTGTATTATACTAAACAATTGGGGTTTTTTCATTGTTCAAGGGTACTTTAAATTTTTGGTAGCTTCTGATGTAGGGATATTGCTAACTACTTAACCTGGTTTAAGAGGCTTTTCCGGCCTTCTCTCTTCTTTACCTAACACTCTACCATACTGGAACTCTTTTCTATTTCTTTAGATCTCATTCTTTATCCAACTCCCAAATACATTGTGAGATAGAGGGCAGAATATATTTACACCATGCTGTAGCTTGTGTTATGTTTATTTACAGCATGATCAGATAGATCTTAGTTCATTGTTCAAATTTTCAAATTGAGCATGTCTCACTTATTGACCATTGAGGTGTTGCCTATAGATAGAGAACAATTAGGTAAAATGTTTATTAGGCAGGGAACGAATGAAGTGTATATAACCTTACAATCTGCAGACTGTAAGTGCACTCCTTTATGAAGTTACAAAGTGAAGTTGAGTATCGTCTTACTTAAAAATGTACAATTGTGAAAAGACCTTATGAATGGTGTAAGTCAATAGGGATTGGCAAGCACCCTTGCAAAATTGAGTATTTGGTGGCCTTCAAAGGCTTCAGAGGATATCTGTTCTCAAAAGCTTGAAGTTGAAGTAGGGTATGAATTTGTCAATTCAATATCATTTTGTAAACTGTAAATGCATTTGGTCTTTTTCATAACCTGGATTTTAGTAGACTAGACAAAGTAACACCATCCTGTTCTGTTCTGTTTTGATGAGGAATGCTATAAATTAGTGCTGGTTTTCCTTACTTGTTCTTATTTCTGTTTGGTTTTTTTTTTCCTTCCCAAGTTATTTGAAAATGATTGCACTCCTTAAACTGATTTTTCTTAGAAAGTTAATTGTCCACTGAGTATGAAGTCCTAAACTTGTAATTTTGTTGCTTGGGAAGCTGAAGCAGGAGGATAGCTTTGGGTATCCCCGTTTTTCAGCTCCAGACTACATGTTGAATTCTGGGCTAGCATTTCTCAAACAGCAGTTAAACATCAGGGTAATGGTGTAATTTCAAGGAGTTCTGAGTCTTTTGTGAGAACCTTTCTCAAAAGAAAAACAAAAAAAAAAAAAAGAAAAGAAAATTCAATTTGTCAACCAGTGTGTCATTGCTTAAAACATGTGGCCTTGCGTGTAGAAAATAAGGAAGTTGAAATGGGAAGAATGATACCAGCTAGGTAGCTGCCCATTGTACTAATATAAGTGGTGATACTTAACATTTTCTAGAAAAACAACGTAGGGATTATTCATGATTCTAGATCTAAAAGTAGCTTTTTTTAACAGTGATGCTTTACACAGCTTTTCTTGGCAGTAAGCAGATCTCTGTGTTCTTTCAATGACCATATTTCTTTTGGATGCTATTGGTTTCATTGATGCTTGCCATATCTTGCAATTTTATCTTTAGTGTCTAGACAACTGCTTTATGCCAGGCACCATGCTTTATACAAGTCATCCAAAAGTTGGTAGGTTCATCTTCACCCATTTCACACGGGGAAACTGAGACACGGGCTAGCATCACACAGCCAGTACGTTATCATAAATTTCAAACAACCTTACTGAGGTAATGCATATATCATAAAGTTCACCTTTCAGTGTACAGTTTTGTCAACAGGATTGTTTTTGTAGTGTGGTCTTGAGCATACTACACAAGCATACCACTGAACAAACTCCAAGCCTTTTTCTTTTTCTTTTGAGGTAGTTTCACTAAATGAATTTGTGATCCTCATGCCTCAGCCTTTCCAAGTAGCTGGAATTACAGATTTGTGTCATCAGGTTTGGCCAGTGAGTTATTTTATGTATGTATTTTGCCTGTGTACTGTCTTCCTGCCATGCCCACCAAGCCCAGAATTCCTGTGGGACTGGAATTCACAGGTGGTTATGAGCTCCTATGTGGATGCTGGAAATTGAAACTAAGTCCCGGGAAGAGCAGCCAGTGTTCTTAAATGCTAAGCCATTGCCCCCTAAAAAATTTAAATAACTAATTTCAGGCCTGTAAGACACACACACACACACACACACACAATTTTTAAAAGAGAATGTAATGAGATTCAGTATGACATTTTTATACATTTATGTAATAATTTCCCCCATTATCCTCTCTTTATCTGTTGAAACCCTTCCTCTTAGTCACTCATTTTTATATCTTGTTTTTCTATCCTGGTGACTTGGTATATTTAATTACGGTTTTTACATAGGCGAAGGGTTATTTACAGGAGCATAGAAAACGCCAACCAATGGAGATACTTCTGATGAAAATGTCTCTCCCTTAATATGTTATCCTTTTTGTGACTGGTTTCTTTTGCATTTTTAAGGTTTACTGAATTGTGCTATGTCTCAGTACATTTTTTATGTCAAACTATATTCTATTGTGTGAATATACTGAAGATTTGAACCAAATCTGTCTGGTTCTGAAGTTCATGTTATTGCTACCATGTCATGTTAATTATTGTGTGTGTGCTGCTGGATTAAGAGATTCTTGGAAGTATCTTTATACTTAAGTTGGTATTCAAAATGTTCTGAATTCTTTGTTCATGATAAACATTAGTGCTTGGATATGTAGGCAATAAACTGAACTCAGTGTTTTTTTTTTTTTTAAATTCATGGTATTGTTTAAAATAACAGGGTTAAGTTTATCATTCTATTTGAGTATAGAAAACCTAAGTATATTTTTTCCATGTCTAGGAAGAAGAAGCAGGAAGAATCAAAGATTGCTGGGACAACCAGGAAGTTCCTGCACTGTCTACATGTAGCAATGCCCATATCTTTCGAAGGATAAATGCTATTTTGGACGATTCACTAGACTTCAGTAAAGTCTGCACAACACCTACAAATCGAGGGATTCATGATCATTTACGAGGTAATTGAGATTTGAAATTTGGGGTGTACTTGGCTAGTCCAAAACTTCTGCTAAGTAGTTTGTGCGAGAGGTCTTCATTGGGAAACCCATGAAAAACACACTGAATCTCTCTCAGTACTTGCCCATTTCATGATTTGCATTATAGATTGCACTGGCTGTGATTAGAATAATGATAATCGGTTTTGTGTGCTGCACAGGAAGGTTGAATTAAAAAGACTGAAAATAACAGTATTATGTGTGAGGTGCTGCTCCTGCTGCAGACATGCAATATCAGCTCACAGGAGGTGGAGAGAAGGAGAAATATAAGTTTGGGGACCACCTGGCTACATAGTAATTTCAAAGCCAGCATGAGATAGCTATATTGTTAAATATTTGGGGTAGCTATTTAAATTGTGGGACTGGAGGCATAGCTTTATTGTTAGGAGTACTTGCTGCTCTTGCAGAGGACCTGGGTTTAGTTCCTAGCGCCAACATCAAGCTATTCACAACACCTGTAACTGCAGTTCCAGGTAATTGAACACCCTGTTTGGTCCCTTAGGGCACTAGGCACATACATGGTGCATATATGTATACATATATATACACGCATTCACATACACATGAAAATAAATCTTTAAAAATGTTAGAGTTGAAATTTGATATTTACTTCAACATACATAAAATATTGCCTTGTCAACATATAGTCAATCTAAAAATGTTCTAGTAAGCTGTGTTCCTTCTTCTTCATTTATTCCTCTGAGCACAGGGTCTTTTTTTCACTGAACCTAGAGCTCAGTGCTGTTGTAGGGTTTTGTCTGTGTGTCTCCTTACCCCCAGCTTCCTGCTAGACTGGTAGCTAACAGTACCCAACAGTCTTCCCCAGTACCAACATTATAGACACATATGGCCTTCTATAGCTTCTAATATGGGTGATATGGATCTGAACTCGGGTTCCCATGCCTATGCAGAAATCCCTCTTATCTTCCTAGCTCAGCTCTCTTACTAGTACTAAAACTTGAGAATGAAGTTGATTTGTCATAGTTGATTAGTTACATTTCAAATATCAAGTAACCACATGTGACTGGTAGCAACTGTATTTATTGCATGGTACAGCCTTTGAAACATGAATACAGGTCAACAGACATGTAATTTTACCATGTAGAAGACTGCTGATCAGTAGGGGAGGGGACAGCTCCTAAAGCTACTCTTGCTAAGAAAGTATGGATGCCTTGACAGTGTTTCATAATCTTTTGTGGAAGTTGCAACATGTTTTAAGAAAGTTGATTGGAGTGTTTTGTTTGAGTCATTTTAGAAGAAAGAATACATTTGTGTAACAGGTCTTTCTTTGGACCACCAGATCCCAAGTAACAGCACAGAGAAGTTTTTGTTTTAATTATGAAAACTTGGCTGTAGCTTAGGCTTGTACTCAACTACCTCTTAAAGCTTAATTTATGTTCTGCCACGTGGCTCATTACCTCTCCTCAGTACCATACATCCAACTTCCTCTGTATCTGGCTGGTGAATCTCCCTACCTCAGATTCTTTCCCAGAGTTCCTGTGTCTGCCTCTATGCCCTGCCTGTTTTCTCCCTAGCTATTAGCTGTTCGGCTCCCTATTAAACCAATCAGAAGGTGCCTTAGGCAGTGAGATAAAACAAAGTTAAGTTGTTTAAAGGAAAACTTATACAAATGAAGATAAACATATTAAATGAATTAATCCAGTCTTAGCAAGACAAATATTTTATTTCATATGTAGACCCTAGATTTTGGTATAGGCACATAAAAATAATGTATGCATGTATGGAAAGTAGAATCAAAACTGTCTAGGAGAATAGAAGACTAGAGGGGTTTTTGTCACTTTGGTCTTTCTGAGTTCATACATAATACTGTGAGGGGGAGCCAGCTTTTGGATCTTCTAGTAGTCACATATCTGGTCCATGTGATAAGTCTATTTTTAGATGTTTTTGAGGAACCTCCATATTAACTTCTATAGTGGCTAGATTATTTTATATTCTCACCAACACTGTATAAGGGATTGCCTTTTGTCCACACCCTAGTCAGCACTGGTTGTTTTGTTTTAAATGTGTGTGTTTGAGCATCATCAAGTGCAAGTGTTCACGGCCGCCAGAGCTGAAATTACGAGGTAGTTGTGAGCTAGCTGCCCGATATGGGTGCTGGGGGGGGGGGAGGGCGGACGACGGACGATGGACAACTCTGGTCCTTAGAGCAGTAAGAACTTTTAACCCAAGAACTCTTACAGCCCTCTTTGTTTTTTCTTCCTTTCCTTTAGCTTCTGCTTCCCTTCTCCTGTTGCCTCCTTCCCTTGTTTCTTTCTTTGTTTTTGAGGATATCTTTTTCTGATGTATGTCTCAGGTGGCTGTAGTTGTATCTGAGTTCTTTGTTGTAGTTTATTGATCTCAGTAGTCAACCTGAAATCAGCTTCAGTGAAACTTGTAGGATTATTATCTTTCTTGGAACTGCTTTAACTGTTTTTACTCTTTCATGGTTTCATAGGCATTTTAGAATAGTTTTTCTCGATTTCTGTTACCATAGTATTAGAATTTTGATGGAGATTGCATTGAATCTTGGATGCTTTAGCGGTATAGCCATTTTCACTTTCTTACATTCATAAGCATCATTGTTTACCTTCATACTTAGATTTGCAGCCCTCCTAGAAAGTTAACATTTGTTTTGTTTTGTATTGTTAGTCAGTTGGCCCAGCTTCTTGTTCCCTGCCTCCCTGTGTGTGTGTGTGTGTGTGTGTGTGTGTGTGTGTGTGTGTGTGAGAGAGAGAGAGAGAGAGAGAGAGAGAGAGAGAGAGAGAGAGAGAGAGAGAGGGAGGGAGGGAGAGAGGGAGAGAGGGAGAGAGAGAGGGAGGGAGGGAGGGAGAGTGTGTGTGTGTGTGTGAGAGAGAGAGAGAGAGAGAGAGAGAGAGAGAGAGAGAGAGAGAGAGGGAGAGAGGGAGAGAGGGAGGGAGGGAGGGAGAGTGTGTGTGTGTGTGTGTGTGTGTGTGAGTGAGTTACTGGGAACTGAAATGAAGACCTTACCTGTATTTCTGGGTAGCTGCACTGTCAATGAGCTATACCCACAGTCCAGAAGAGTATTCTAAAAGTGTCTTCTGGGGTTGGACTGAAAATGGGCTTGAATATTGTCTGCTTAGAAATAATTCTGTTCTTGGGCCAATGACATGGGTCAGCAGATGCGTACTTATAACAGGATCTATTTGTATGTAAGGGTGGCTTGATTGTCACTTCTAAAAAATTTTTCATTCTTATCCTGCCTCCCACATTCTACCACTTGTGTGACTTTGGGATGGAATTTGTTCTTTCTGTTTGTGGATATAGTCTCAAAATAGGGAAGAGAGGGAGAGGAACAGTTTTGAAAAAAATCTTCAGTCTTCCCATTTCATAAGTTTACATAAAATAATGGTACAGGCTCTGACACAGGTGACCTGAAACAAACCATAGCTTTGTTGTGTGTTTGCTTTGACTATGGCCAATTCTGAGTGTAAGCCTAGGAACAGTAACAGTAGTCATTTATAGGGGTTTGTGAAACTTGAAATGTGTTGACCTTTAGTTTTAGCTATTAAAACATTGGTGCCGTGAACATTGATGTATATAAACCTTGATATACAGATTGTCTAGGATGTACACTCTGGTGAAGAATATTTAGGTATGGAAATCTGTTAAATTAATGGTACCAAAATTTCTCTAAAAGAGGTTGAACCAATTTTTATTCCCACCAGAAGGATACATCAGTGCTTGCTTCATGACACCCTTATCTATTACTCTTTCTTAAATGGCCATCTTTGAGGAGTGCAATGATGACATACATAGAGTCTTGCTGGTTTGCTCTTTGTTTTTGAGACAGAGTCTCATGTAACCATAACTGGCTTCAGCTGCTTCTCTACCTCAGCTTCCAAAGTGCTGGGATTATAGGTGTGCACCACCAACATAGCCACATAAGGCTTTAATTTTGTATTTTCCTGTTGCAGATTCAGTTGGACATAATCAGATTTTTATTGGCCATTTCAAGTTATTGTTTTTATCATGCTTGTGCATGCTCACTGGGAAAATAAGTTTCATCTTAGAAAAACTTTGATCTTTCTTTTTTATTAATGATATACATGTTATTTAAATTTCTTAAGATTTACTTTTATTTATGTTTATGTGTGTTTGTGTGATTGTATGCCAGTGTATGTGAAGAATGCCAAAAGAGGACATCAGATCCCTTGGAGCTGGAGATAATGTGAAATTTTGAACTGCCAGTATGAGTGATGGGACACAAACTGGTCCTCTGCAAGAGCAGAGAGTGCTCCTAACCACTTTCCTAGTTATAGTAGGCAATTTTGCTAAGTTCTTTTATAGATGCTATTACCTGTTTCTTTATAGGTTGTTCAGAGCTTCTGTTTATACAGTTATGTTGTCTGAAGATTATGGTAATTTTAGTTCTTTTTATTCCTTTTTGTCATAACTTCTTCCTACTCTCTTGTAATCCAAGGTTAACTAGAAATGATAGTATAAATATTTTGTTTTACCTTGTATGTAGTCTTAGGGAGGAGAAATGGATATTGAGGGTTTGAACATTTTAACAGTAGGTGTGCTGGAGTTTGTGCATAGTCTTTAAATGATTAAGGAAGTTATTATTTTTAGCCTTTTCAGTTGGTTTTTAGATAAAAAACCATGAATGGTTTTTTGTTTTGGTTTGGTTTGGGGTTTTTGTTTTGTTTTGTTTTTGTTTTTTTTCAGACAGAATTTTGTTTTGTATCCCAGGCTGGCTTGGAGCTGGCCCTGTAGCTCAGGTTTGTCCCCAGGTTCACAGCGTTCCTCTTGTCTCAGCCTCTTGAAGCTAGAATTATGGGTGTGAGCTACCATGAATGAATGGGGTTTTAAATTACATTAATTTTTGTGTTTGTTATTTTACTTTTATGCTTACTTCTAGGGGAAGTACATTTCAGTGGGTAGTGTGCTTGCCTGGCATTCAAGTTCAGTCCCAGTGTTGAAAAAAAGCATACTAGAAAGCAAATTGAAGTTAACCAATCAACAAACATAATCTTGCCTCTCTATGTGAACATTCAGGAAAGAATACCAAAGTAAAAGTGGATTTTCATCCTATCAGTAAATCTGAATTCTCCATGATACATTTTATTTAGCATGTTGCTAAATTTCATTTAGGTACATGTTGTCTTTAGGATTCTTGCACCTATGCACTTTAGAAATTATCCTGCAGTTACTCTCAATGTATCCTGGATGTCAGTCTTGCTAGCCTTCGAGGCAAATTAGAAATTTTCTTTTATTTACTGTTTTCTTTATAAGAGTTTGTATAAAAACTGTGATGATGAAATTTACTGGTGAGACTACCTGGATATGGAGTGCTTTTTGTTTCTAAGGTAAAATTTTAAAGTTATAATTGTATTTTAAAAATAGATACAGAACTATTAGATTTTGTATTCTAAGTTTGGTAAGCTGTATTTTTCTAGGAATGTCTTTATTTCCTTTCATCATTCATGGATATAAATTTTTATTTAATAGCTTCTTTTAATCTTTTGTATTACCAATATTCTTGATACTATTAAATGTTTTCCTGACCTTTTGTTAAAATTTTAAAATAAGATCTTGACTTTGGTTTTCCTATTCTATTATGAAGTTATATGTGTGTGTTGGAGGAGAGAGGTTCTGGGGTATAGCTTAGTGGTAAAGTATTCAAGGATCTGACTTAAGTCCCCAGCATGGAGAGTGGTAGGGAGATCATTGTTTGAGTATCATTGAGTTCCTCATCATTACTATTTTTATTGCCTAATGTATTCTAATGCTTTAGTACATTTTTTAATATTTAAAAAAGTTTCTTAAAATTTATCCTTGTCATGAAATATATCCTGACCACAGCTTCCCCTCCCCACTCCTGTCCTTCCAGCCCCTCCCTCCCCTTCCCTTTCCCCTAGAGCCATTTCTTTTCAGTTTTCATTGAGAAAAGAGCAGGCCTCCTAGGGATATCAACTGAACACACGTGCATAACAAGATACAATAAGACTAGGCATAAACCCTCATATCAAGGCTGGACAAGGCAACCCAGTAGATGGAAAAACATCCTAAGAGCAAGCAAAAGAGTCGGAGACTGACACATCCTCCCCTCCCCCACTCTCTCCTACTCTTAGGAGAACCCAGAGCAGACCCATGCAGACTCCATGATTGCCATTTCAGTTTCTGTGAGCCCATATGAGTCCTACTTAGCTGATTTTGTGGGATGTGTTCTCTTGGTGCCCTCCAACCCTCTAGTTGCTACCATTTTTCCTCCCTCTCTTACGAAGGGTTTCCCTGAGCTCTGCCTAATGTTTGGCTATGGGTCTCTGCTTCTGCTTTCATCAGTTGCCAGATGAAGCCTCTCTGATGGTGATTCGGCCAGGTACCTATCAGAGTATGACTTTTTTTCCAGTTAGTGTTTGGTTCTATCTTAGGACTCTGTGTTATCCAACCTACAGTTCCTGGACGTCCAGGTAGGGTTGGACATGGGCTCCCTCTCATGGAATGGGCTTCTAGTTAGACCAGTCATTGGTTGGCCATTCCCACAAATTCTACAACACCATTGCCCCAGCTTCTCTTGCAGGGAGAACATAGTGTAGGTCAAAGGTTTTGTGGCCGTGTTGGTGTCCAAGTCCCACTATAGAAGCCCTACCTGGTTACAGAAGATGTAAGGTTTAGGCTCCATATCCTCATTACTAGGAGTCCTCATATATCTGTCAAAATACTTGTAAAATTTTAAATACAATATATTTGAGAATTGCATGCATGCATACTATATGTGTGTGTGTGTGTGTGTGTGTGTGTGTGTGTGTGTGTGTGTGTGTATTCTATCCATTCCCTATTCCTTCCACGTATTACTTCCAGGTTCACCCCTCAAATTTTTTTGAACAGTAAGGGGTTTATTTTGACATTTCTGTGTATATGTTTGGTATACTTTGATCTTATTCATCCCCTCTGTCACTCTTACTTTTTCTCTTCACAATCCTAATAGTCTCCTGTTGTTTGAATGAGAACAACTTTCATAAGTTCATAGATTTGAATGCTTGGTCACCAGGGAGTAAACTATTTGAAAGGACTAGGAGTTGTGGCCTTGCTGGAGGAGGTGTGTCACTGGAGGTGGGCTTCGAGGTTTTTAAAAGCAGTCACTGGCTCTTCTCCTGCTGCCTGTGGATCCACATAGAACTCTCAGCCCCTTTTCCAGCACTATGTCTGCCTGCATCCTGCCATGTTTTGATGATAATGGACTAAACCTTTGAAACTTTTAAGACACCCCAGTTAAATGCTTTCTTTTATAACGTTTGCCCTGGTCATGGTGTCTCTTCACAGTAGTAGAGCCCTGACCAGAACATGCCCTTTCTCTTTCATGTTTTTATTTTCTTCTCTGGATTTCACAGACAAAAGGAAGCATGTAATGCTTTAATTTCAGTTATTGTGATAATCATAGTTCTAGCCCATTTTCCTTCAAGTATCATATTATCTTTTAATGATGGTATAAGACTTCATTGTGTACATTTACCACATTTTTCTTTATCCATTTATCTCTTGATGGTTACTTAATCTCATCCCATAATCTGGTTATCACAAGCAGTGCAGCAACCAACATAAGCACAGATCTCTCTATAATAAACTAACTTTGATTTGCGGTGGGGTGGGTAAGATTTGGAGTGGTATAGCTGAATCACATGGAGAGTATTTTGTCTTGGTTTTTGAACTGAGTTTGAGGTCAATCTGGTCTACAAAGCAAGTTCCAGGATAGGCTCCAAAGTTACACAGAGAAACCCTGTCTGGGGGGAGGGGGTGGGAAGTACATCCGGTCCTGAGAAGGCCTAAGTAAGGAGGTCTACCCAATTTTTCCACTAGTTTCTGGGACCAGTTTGCTCAGCCTTCTTAAGAGTTCTATTCATTATTTCTATCTGACTTGAGTTCTGTGGCCTGTAGCACAGTATAATGTCCAACTAGTACATAACACCCTTATCAGATTTTGAGACATTTGGCCATGAAGACTGGGCCATTGCTGTGGGCAGTCCAAACAGAAAATTTTTTCATGAAGAAATTACTAGTAACTGTTGGAACAGTCTTCTTTGAAGGTGGGGGTAGGTCTCTACCCATCTGGAGAACGTCTGTGCAAATACCAGCAATTATTTATAGCCCAAAACACTAGGCCATATTTTAGAAAAGTCCAACTTCCAATCCGCCCCAGGTCGATATCCTCAAGCCCAGATCTCTTGCGGAGTCTTCCTTCCCTCTTTGGGGTTTACCTGACCACAGGTGGCACATCTAAAAGTGTTTTCATTAATAAGACTTCCAGATTTGTAACATAATATCTGTGTCTGAGAAGATCTGTAGTGTCTGTAGCCATTCATCTTCCCAGACTTGCAGGAAGGATGGGGTCTGAATCTGGCAGCATCTACCATCTTTGTTTATCCAGTGTGGCCAGTTGTTTTCTCTCAGTTTCACCCTGGAGTGTATTCCAGGCAGTCCAGTAAACTGGGCTCTTGTAAGGTTACCAAGACTTGGAGAGAACCCACTGGTTCTAGGACCACTTACTGGGTTGCCAGTCAGCCTTTTTTATTTTGGCTTCTGGGAAATCCCCTTTTTGGTATCATTTGCAATGAATGATGGCCACCCTTTTGGGTAACCAGATAGCTTATGAAAGGGCTGCTCTACCCCCTCCCCCTCTCTCCATTAAGGTTGGTAATCCTTTTTTCCTGAATAGAGCCCCATGGACATAGGCCATGGTGAAAGCATACAGGCTCTTTCCCCCAGTGGAGTTCTTTAATCAGAGTTAAAAGCTCAGTTCCTAGAGTTGAAGTTATCATGCTTAAAGAATATGTTCTTATCTTGGATCACCACTGCTATCCCTGCATACCTGACTTCCATCTTGGATGAAACTGTGCTCATCTGAATAATACCTCAACTGGTATTACCAATGGGATGTCATTCAGATTAGGCATGATAGACTGGATCAGGTTAGTCACCTTGAGACAGTCATGTAAGAGACCCTCAGAATAATCATCTGGCAGGAAATTGTCCAGTGTCTTTTGGAACCAAATGCAAGGTTGATATAGGAGCAGATCTTGATACTGGGTCATACAGGAGTTAGATATCCATCTTTCAGGTGTTGCCCTCAAGAATACCTCAACAGAGTGAAGGGTTGTCAGGAGCAGTTCATGACCTAAAATTATTTTGTCAGCAGAGCAGTGGCAGCTGTGGTCCTTGTGTATGCAGGTCATGCAGCTGTGACCAGGTTAAATCTCTTGAGCAGATATTGCCACTGGTCTTTTCCAAGTCTTGGGGTTTGCATGAAGACCTCCTAGACAATGCCTCTGGCCTCATCCATGTACAAGTGAAATGACTTTAGAGATGTCTGTGAGGGCCAGGGCTGGTGTGGATACCAGGGCTTTTTACTGCTCAGTCTCAGTCCATTCCAGCATTTGTGTAGCCCCTGGTGCTGACACCTCAGCAATTCCCACCATCCATAGCTGGCAGCATCCAACAGTCTCCAGGAATTCCTGTACTTGGGCGGGTTGCAGGGTAGTTGAACGTGGTTGTGGGAAAGTAGCTGCTTTCCTTCCTATAGGTTGGTATGTAGCCTAGGCATGTGACCCGGGGAACACACAACTGAGCCGCCTTGGCTGAGACTTGGTACCCAGGACATAGAGGCCTCTAAAAGGCCTTGTGTTAGCTGTCAGCATTCTTCTTCAGTGATTGGAACTATGGGGAGGCCAATACACACTGGAGCAAGAGCTCTACCAAATTGTGCTGGTAAGTCCCTGGATCCCTTCTCCTGGTCTCCTATTTCTTCTCTTGTCTGTTTCTCCAGGGGAATAGCCACCTCAGAGTATTCCTGCCTTTCTTTGGCTGAATCTCAGCTGTTGTAAGCTTTCTGAACAGTTTTCAAAAGGTGAGATATGTATGTTCATCCCTTCAAATCCCTGTAATTCTGCAGATTTCTCCTTGTGTCTGGGGATGACAAAGGCAACCTTAGTGTCTTGTTGATTTGGGGTTTGTCATGGTCTATGAGAGTTAATACCTGGCATGTCCCACAGAGCTGTTTCAGAAACATAGTGGGACCTTGAGTAACCTGACCTACCTACTTTGGATACATTGACAGCTTTTATGACTGCTGCATTTTAGCCTCTTTTAATTCTCCCAATAATGAGTGACCCCAAAAGGCATCCAATGCCCTCCTCTTAAAACAACTTACAACAGGCTGATAAGTGCTTGAAGCGTCTAAAAAAAAAAAAAATGGAGGGTTTGGGGACCTTCCATTTATACAAGTCACTGGTAGAGAAAGAGACATAAACAATGAATGGAGAAGAAATTTAACTTCACCCATCCAAACACACACACACACACACACACACACACACACACACACACACACACACACACACACACACAGAGAGAGAGAGAGAGAGAGAGAGAACGAGAGAGCGCAAGCGCGCAAGCGAGCTTATTCCTCCCTCCATTTTAGAGCTGTTTCTCTACAGAACTGACAGAAACAGAGAGACATAGTCATACAGACACATAGTAAAGAAAGACATCCAGGGTTGACTACCACACATTTACACATGTCTCACACAGATCCCAGACACAGGATCTGTGGTTGTGTCTGACCTCTCCTCTTGTGTCCTAACCAGGCCCTTCTCAGAGACCAAATTTACCTTGGGAGATTTTTAGACCACATGACTTTTGACTTAATCATTGTTTTCTTTGGGGTCGTGATGTTAGAGTACCTCCAGAGCACTCACTGATAATCAGTCAGAAAATTTTCTGGGGTCCTGGAACATCTCAAGGTGCACATCCCCTAAGTGTCCTCTCCAACTGTTGCACACTTCCCTGCTCCTGGGCATACCAAGACCTGGAAGTGTCAGGGTCCAGTCTCTGGGAATCACACTGGTGCCTTCAAGATGTTATCAGCGATGACCACTCACAGTTCATAGCCAATTGAAAGTCTTAATTCCAACCAAATGTGACTGCACTCAGCTATTTGGGAACCCAGTGTAGCCCCAAAAATTAGATCAAGGAGATTTTAAGGGAAAAACATACATCCTGATATCTTGCCCTGCAGCTGCAGGGAAGGTTTGAAGAAGTGGCCAGTTTAACAGAAGCTAAATTAGCTGGGATATCTTGGCCTCAGCTTCTAGATTAGAGTTGGGTAATTTTCCACAAGATACTCCATTAAGAAGATCAAACTCTAATTGAACTTGAAATGGTCTCAAGATGAAAGAACCTCTGTACTCTCTTGCCCTTTCACAGTAGTTAAAGTCTGCCATTGTGGAACCCATGGATATGGAGAGCCAACTATACTTTTGTTCACCTCTCCTGACAGGACAAATTAAAGTTTTAAAACTTAAACCATTAACCCTAGCCCACAGATATCAGAGGCTCATGTGTTTTATCTTTTTTTTTAAAAAAAAAGTCTTTATTTTATTTATGAGTATTTTGCCTGAGTGGAGGTTTGAATAGGAATGGCCTCCCCGGGTTCATATATTTGAATGTTCGGTTGTTAGGGAATGGCACTTCGAGGAGTTGTGTCCTTGTTGGAGGAAGTTTGTCACTGGGGATGGTCTATGGGGTTTCAAATGTCAATCTAGGCCCATGTCTCTCTGTCTCACTGTGTGTGTGCCCCCCCCCCCCCCAGTAACCATGTCTGCCTGCGTGCTACCATGCTATTTCCCACCATGGAAATAATGGACTAAACCTCTGAACCTATAAACCAGTCCCAGTTAAATGTTCTCCTTTGTAAGAGTTGCTATGGTCATGATGTTTCTTCACAGTAATAGAAACCCTGACTAAGCCTGCATATACAAGTGTACCACTTGTGTACCTGGCTCCTGCAGAGGTCAGAAGAGGGCACTGGGTCCCCTGGAACTGGAGTTACAAACTAAGGAAATATGCTTTGGGTGTTGGGAATTGAATCTGGATCCTATAGAAGCGCACTGTTTCTCTAAACTGCTGCAGTCTCTTAAGCCCCAGAAGCCCTATTTTAATTAATTTTTTGAGGAACATCCATAGTGACTGCATTAATTTAATTTTTATTAGTGTATAAGGGTTCTCTTGCCCCCTGTATACTCACTCACAAGTATGTGTTATTTGTTTATTTTAATAGCTCTTCTGCCTGGGGTGAGGTGTAATCTCAGTGTAGTTGGATCTGCATTTTCTGAAGATGTTGAACGTTTTTTCTCATGTTAAAATACCTTTAAATTTATGCTAAAATAATTTCGCTGTTTTACATTCCTACTGGCAGTAGCTGAGGACCCCCCCCCCATTTTCCTGTTAATACTTATTATTTGCCTTTTTTGTTAGTCAAAAGCAGTTCAAGGAGAAATGAGGGGCTAAGGGTGGGGCTGAGATCAAATTCAGGGCCTTGCATAGGCAAGGTAAGCCTCTACCATTATGCCACATCCTTAGCCCTTTGTTGTGTTTTTGATAATAATGAGTTTTTCTGTGGACAAATGACATTTCACTCTTTGTCCCTTTTATTTTTGTATTTGGTGCTGGAGATTCAACCCATGAATACTAAGCATATACTCTGCCACTCAGCTATAACTGGACACCCTAAATATTTTTCTATTTTAAGTTGAAACTGAATTTCAGTTGCATATGTTTATGGAAGAATATCATAATTTGCAATAAAATGTGAAATAATCAAGTTAATCCTTGTTCAAATGTTAATATTTAATCATGCTGGTCTAATAGAAACTTAAGAGAACTTAACCTCATTGAGGCTTTGTACCCTTTATCTTCCCATATCTTCCATCAGTTGTTCAACACCCTCTATTAATGACCATTTATCTCATTTACAAATTTTAACTTAAACTGATATTTTGAAACTTTGTTGCTGATTTGTATAAGTCCAAATACCAAACCCTTACTAGACAAACAAGTTTCTTCTTCATTATGTGTACCTATCTCTGTCTTTCTTGATAGGCCTCCTTCGGAGAACATTTTTTTTATGTTTTTATTAATTCTTTAAGAATTTCATAGGATTTATTGGTTCGTGCCCTCTCCTAACTCCTCTCAGATCTCTCCCATTATTCTACCTACCTGACTTCATATCCCCTCAGCTTCACAGTCAAGTCTGGTTTGTGTTGGCATGGGGCCTGCTCTGGCGCATGGTCAGTATAACAGATTTATCATACCATTAAAGAAAACTCACTTCCCTCCCAGTAGCCAGGGAAGGAACTTCATGCCTACTCTCTGTCCTCCATGCTGGGATTTTGTCAATGCGGTTTAAAAAGTAACCCTGCTAAGTGGCATAGTGTTAGGATTTGTTTTTTTTTAGGATGTTCAGTAATCTAAACCAAGAGCTATAATACTGTCTATAATACTGTGGTGACACCTCAAAAGGTTTTATTAAGATGAATTGATTGAATCAGATTATAGTAGTGTTGGGAGTTTAAGAGCCCAAGTCTTGTTACATTCCTGCTAGTATTGACTGAATTTCTTGTGGGACAAGCCCCCACCTTGTTTGAATTCTTCTGAAGTAGATAAACATACACATGATTGTTGGAAATTTCTGGTTGCTTTTAGTTTCCAGTTGCTTCCTCTGATTTCCTTTTGAATTTCTTTGTTGCAATTCAATAAACCCATGTTTATTTTGTAGAATTATCCACATTACAGATTTTTAACTGGAAGTGTAGGTGTTTGTCGGCTCAGATGGAAAAGTATTCAGCAGTCAGGAGCCAGTGAACACCACAGACCACATTAAGCGTAGGTAGCAGCTTACAGCCTAATGTTAATAGCTCTGCTTGGGCAGGGGAGGACTTGCCCTGTGAAGTTATTAGAGTCCTGCGTGTTCTGCTAGGAGGCAAGCTTCCTTTCTGCTGCTCTCTGGGAGTGTAACAATTTGGCCTTGATGGCGGATGGTGGTGAGAGGGTTTGTTACAGCTTCCTTCCCTCAGCTGTTCTCCTTCCAGGCTCCATTGCTGCTGCTCCAGTAAAAGAAAGGTCTTCACCCAAACCTCATTCTAGAGATGTGTTGGCAGGGAAGGGTCCAGGAGAGGGTGGCTGTCTCAGCCAGGGTGGGAGAGGACCCCAGGGAAAGGGCAGCAGGAGCAGGGTTTATATAGGGCTTCTTGGGGGCGGAGCTTCCTAGGAAGGAGATTTCCAGAGTGGGGATTGGTCAGATTTTTTAACCCTGATTTGATTCTGGTTTCAGGCTCAAAATGTTTCTTTCACTGGTTCTTTTGGGCTCTAATTTCAGGGTCAGGGCACATTTCCTTCACTGGCTCTGATTTTAGGGCCAAAGTGTGTTTTGTTTGGTGCTGGTTTCAGAGTCAGGGCACATATTTTGGGGGGTTGGGGGAGGTTCTGAGTTAAGGATAAAGTATTTCTTTCACTGGCTCAGGTCTTAGATCCAGAGCGGGTTTCTTTGGCTGGCCTCTTTTCCCTATAGGAAGTACTTATTGTCTCCCAGTATTTTTAATTAACTGATGATTATATTTAGAGACTTCAGTTGATATTTTAGCACTTGTGCCAGCAGCCAATGATGGGCATACATGGATGCATTAATATATTATGGATCAGCAGCAATTTCCTATCTCTTTCCTTCATTAACTGGTGTAATTTTGTAAAAATTAGATTTCACTAACTGTTTGACTTAGGAAAGATAGTTAAATGGTTGATTGTTCTTTTTTTTTTTTTTTTTTTTTTTTTTGCTTTGTTTCATAATACAGAGCTTATTTCTTAAAATTTGACCAGTATGTTTTTCAGTATCATCATGACCTAATAAATTTAATTTGTTGGATGTGTCTTGACTAATTGCAGTTACCTGCTTTTGTTAACATGGTCCTATCTTTAAACAGCTGGGGTTTTTATATTTAGTAGAGTGACTAATTTTTTAAAAATCAGTTTAGATGTTGGAGAAATGTAATGCTCATGTAGAATGTTTCAGCTGCTTTGGAAAATTATATAGAAGTAGTCAAAAGATCAAGTGTAAGTTACCAAGGGCCTAAAAATTGACTTCAACTTATATCTAAGAGAAATAAAAACAGAGGCCAGAGAGGTGACTCAGTAGTTAAAGAGCATCTACTATTTCAGAGGACGCAAGTTCAGTACTCAGCAACCAAACTGAATAGTTTACAAAGTCTAACTTAAGATCCAGGGGACCCAATCAATGCCTTTGGCTTCTGCAGGCTCTTGCATGTACATGCAGGAGCATGAACATGAACATGCACATACCTTCTCTCTCTCTCTCTCTCTCTCTCTCTCTCTCTCTCTCTCTCTCTCTCTCTCTCTCTCTCTCTCTCTCACACACACACACACACACACACACACACACACACACACACACACACACACACGAATTTTAAAAGTAAATCTTCTAAAAAAAATCTTTAAAAACAAACAGGTTCAAGGACTAGAGGCTTATTTAGTTTGGTGGAAATGCTGCTTGCTTTCATGTGTGAGACACTCTCCAAGATTGTAAAGAATGTGTCTTGGGACTAAGTAAAAACGTGTAAACAGACTTTTGCACAGCATTTTTAATACTGTGTCAAATGGAGGAACTCCTAGTGAGTGGATAAATACTCAATAGTAGAATATACTATTGAGCAATAAAGAATGAAATTCTAATTGGTATTTACAATATGGAAGTGCCTTGAAAACATCCTTAAAAAACCAAACTTTTTAAAAGCGTTATTTTTGTTGTTGTTTTTTTTCGGGCAGGGTTTCTGTGTAGTCCTGGCTGTCGAAGAACTTGCTCTGTATATGGACAAGACTGGCCTTGAACTTAGAACAGCCTCCTGAGTGCTAAGATTAAAGGCATTCACCACCACTGCCTGGCTTAAGGGGCCATATATTGTAATATTTTGTTTTTGTGAATTTCAGAAGAGGCTGGATTAATTTATTTGACCTAATTAGTGGCTACCCATGGGTAAGAGGGGTAATAGGGTAATAGGAATAGCTACTGGACAGTTTCTTTGGAGAGCGATAGAATGTTTTAAAATTTTGTATTGTGACACTCTGGATTATTACTATTAAAAACTACCGAATTATATAACAAGCTTGTTTGTTTTAGTTTATATATGTAAATTTTGTTGAAATGGTATCTCAGTGTTTCCCAGACTGATTTGGAATTGCAGTGTCAGGTGATCCTCCTGCCTGATTCTCCCAAGTAGGAGTATAGGAGTAGGTTACTATACTTGGTTAAATTGTGTAACGTAAATGGATAGATGGACTAAAAAGAAAAAATATTCACAGTGCACAGCAGAGGACTACCAACTTTCTTTACTGTAGTGTTCTCAAGAATAAGACTTAACAGCCATGTTTTAAAAACACAAAGAAACAATTCTTTAGTTAACACATAATAATCAAATTGTTCTGGATGCTGTAACTACAGATGTGAGCAGATAACACAGCATCTGCTCTCTTGTAGAACAGCTATGAATAGTATGTGTGTGGGTTCTAAAGGATGGAGAGGGTAGCACAAACAAGACCTTTCAGATTATTACAAATAATTTGAAAACTAAATAGTGGGGCCAGATAGAAAATGACAGGACAGACATTCAGTGGTTATAACATTTGTATCAGCCAGGATGGGGGTGAATTTAGGGATTTAAATTGTTCTTGTTGTCTGTGTTTGTGTGTCTGTCTGTCTGCCTCTCCCTCTCCCTGCCTTTCTCTCTCTCTCTCTTTTTCTCCCCCCTCCTATTAGCAGGATGACAAATCCAGTCATGTAAAGACTTGTTTGAGATTGAGACAGGGTTTCACTGCATAGCTAGATTGGCCTATAATTCACTATTAGCTCAAGCTGGTCCAGAACTCAGGATCCTCCTGCCTTAACCTCCAATGTTCTGGGATCATAGGCATTGTGTCATTATGCCCAGCTAGAAACTATTCTTAGACAAGGATGAGGACCGAACAGCAAGGCTTCTGATTGAGCCTGTATTGGGTGATTAAAGCCATCATTCATTTTAAGGGAAATAATTATTTCAGTTTCTCACCTTTGATAATGTTGTGATAAATGTTTTTATAGGTAAATCGTAGCATTTGAGTGTATTTAGGAATGGATGTTTGTTTTTTATCTAAGTGGTGTACTGCTGGAGAAAGGGAGTTGGAACTGATTATACTACTGAACCATACCCTGAACCCTGTAAGAGATAATAATTGTATCACAGCTGCTAGATTAAGGTTAAGCAGGCTTGTTTTGTTTTCAGAGACAGGGTTTCTAAGTGTAGCCCTGGCTGTCCTGGAATTTGATCTATAGACCAGCTGGCCTTGAACTCATAGGGATCACCCTCTGGCAAGTGCTAGGATTAAAGGTATACACCACCACTGCCCAACTTTGATTCTTTTAAAATTCTTTTTCATTTATGGAAATGCTAACCTTTTTGTCCCTTCCATAATTTGATAGTGCTGCTTCACCACATATGTAGTGAAGAAAATTATCAGAATAATTCATCACCACTGAACGTTAAAACTATCATTTTTACATCTTGATAAAGTAAAATTCACATTTTGATTTTCATTTCATTAATAAATTGAACAACTTTAAAAGCTATTAGCCTTTTCGGTCCTCCCTTGGCCCAGGAAAACTACCATGCCATCTGAAAACCAAAAAACCAAAAAACAATGCCTTAAAAGAGTTGTGATTGCGTCATTTAAGAAAAATCAAAAGGTGATAGGCAGATTTTGATTTGTTATTATCTAGTTCCCAATAAATAAGATACTCTGGGAAACTACAGCAAAGCCAGCTTCTATAACCATACATCTTTGACAGAGAAATTGAACTTTATTAAAACACAAATTCTGGCTAGGAATGACAATTGTTGAATAAACACTTAGATAGTTCTGTCTCTGGGTATAAAGGTATACTCACGAGTGTAACTCCATTTAGAATAGCTATGAAACCAGTTCTGAACCAGTGACTTGAATACAGCAATTCAAACCTGTGAACTATAAGATTGTTGTATGTAGACTAATCAAGCTTCTTTTTGGAGGGGAGGTCTCAGCAGTTTGGTACTCTGAACAAAATGTAACTGAAGAAACTTTGTTCTGGCTGAACCCCAGAGAAATAATAACTGTTTAATAAAGCCAGTATACTAAGAACCTCTACAAATAATAGTCCTACAGTTTTAGATATTACCTAGTACATAGAAAATGTAATGAAATTATTTTGGAGTATAAGTTTTGTTTGGTGGTCATTGTTTACCGTGACAGTAAATAAATGCTGACGTGCTGTAATGAGAAGGAGAGGACATGATTAGATTAATTAATTCATGATTAGAGAAAGAGGACAAAGAGTATGGCTCCCAGCTGTTTCATTCTATTGGAAAAATACACTTCAGCCAGTCTATAATCAAGGACATGGAAATGATGCCAACAAGATATCTAAAAACATGCTTACTGGAGAATTTGAAACCTGCTTCACTCTACCCCAGAAACTCTCCTGTGTTTCTTCTCTGCTTTCATGTCTCCTCCTCACACTTCACTCCCAACTGTGTGATTATTTGGTTTGTCTCTACACAAAATTTGTAAAGCAATGAGATCTTGCAGCTGTTTTTATCCAGTTCATTTGCTTTCTTAATGCCTAATACACAATATTAAGGCACTAGAATTTTTTTTAACCTATCATGTTCATGGGACTTATAGTTGAGTAATAACAGAGTTTAAAAAGATAAAAAGGGGCTGGAGAGGCAGCTCAGTGGTTAAGAGTACTGGCTGCTGGACCTGGGTTCAGTTCCCAGCACCCACAAAGCATCTCACAGCTGTTTGTAACTTCAGTTTCAGGGAATCTGACACAGTTGCAGAGATATAAGTGCAGGCAAAACACCAGTGCACATAATAATAAGATGTATTAAAGGTCAGTGTCTTTAATCACAGCACTTGAGAGGCAGAGGTAGGCAGATGCAGATCTCAGTGAGATTGAGACCAGCCTGCTCTACAAAGTGTGTTCCAGGACAGCCAGGACTTTTACACAGAGAAACTTGGTCTCAAAGAAAAACATAGAAGTGTCATAAAAGCAATATTCTCTAAACTGTTCATTCAAAGCAAGTAGAGTGGTGGATATGGGTATAGGTTTCCCTGACTCTTTGATCCCTTCCACATCAGTTCTCCAGAGGAAAGACTAGGTAGTGGCTCAGCCCCTACCAAAAAATACAAATTAAGTCACAAATTAAGATTATTAAATAACTTTTAAAAAACAACAGGACAAATAGACCTTTGGCTTGCAAGTGGAACCTATGTGACCGTGGTAAAATTGATTTTCTTCTTCTGAATCAGTACTTGTAAAATGGCCTGATAACAGCCAGGCAATAGTGGTGCACTTGAGAGGCAGAAGCAGGAAGATCTTTGTGAGTTCAAAGCCAGCCTGGTCTACAGAGGAAGTTCCAGGACAGCTACACAGAGAAATCCTGTCTCAAAAACCAAAAAAGAAAGAGCATAATATCTTCCTTTTCCATAGGTTTATAAGTTGTATGTTTTTCTTCAGTCTACAAAGTTAGTTTTCTTGTTCTTTTTTCCCCTCATTTGTGAAACTGAAGAGTGATGTTTTTATTTCGTCTCTAAAAGCCTTGGTCTGTGTGGCACCATCCCCATCTGCTGGACTATCAGAGTTGTGCCATTACAAAAACTTGATCATATCTTAATCAGAATTACTTGTGTTCCAATTTCCAAATGTAGAACTTTTACTTCATTTGACTGAATGAATGAGTGCACTTAGAAGTGAAGGCCATGCATAGAAAAGGGTGAAGACTTCAGGATTAAGCATGGTATTTAAAGGTTTTCCTATTTGTTGTGCAATTTAATATGTTTTTGAGGTGATATCTTTTAATTTCTAGAGAATTTGAGGATTAGTAGAAAATTATTACAAGGCTGTGTATGGTGGTGCACACCTTTAATCCCAGCACTTGGGAGGCAGAGAGAGGTAGCTCTCTGTAGGTTGGAGGCCAGGTCTACATAGCAAGTTCCAGGATAGCCAGGAGTACATAGAGAAACCACTCTCAAAAAAATTTTACTACACCCAATAAGAAAGTAGTTATAAAAGCAAATATTCAAAACAAAGCACAAAAATAAGCATGAAACAGGAATTTTCTTTATCCTAATAATAGTTATAAATTTAAGGAAATATTTTTTTTATGTTCCAGAGAAACACCTTAGAAATAGACACATAAATAAGTTATCTATGGAGAAACTATTCTGAAGGATACAAAAATAGGATTTCAATGAGTGGAAAAAATTTTGCTTCTGGAATGGGAAGGATTACTATTGAAGACATGGATCCTAAAATGATTTATTAAAAAAAAAAAAAGCACAGAGTTAACACAATTACTCTGTTTAACCAAAAACCTGTCACAGTTTCTGACTCTTTTGCCTTAGATCAGACGTTAATATCCCCACAAAACATATTTTGGGAGCTTTTTCCTCAACTTATGTGGTCATCTGAGCATACAAGTTTCCTAGAATGTTGCCAAGAGGCATTCTTGGGTGGGAAACAAAAAAGATTGAGCATCTGGGATCTCAAAGGGTAACATGTTGGCCCAAATAGAGTGGGCAACATCTGAGAACACCTGGAAAAAGTCGCTCCCACTTGGGAGAATGGTGTCTTTAAGCAAGAATCTGGCAGGATTCTTCTTCTCTTGGTCATATACCTGTTGTCGTAGAGCTGTAATAAGACACTATTACTAAAAGCAGAACTTGAGGAGGGAAAAGGTTTGTTTTATTTCAGCTCACACTCCACCACTGAGTGAATTCTTAGGACAGGAACTCAAGGCAGGAATTAAGCCATAGTAGAGTGCTGCTTGCTGGCTTACCCAACCTGCTACCTCACTCACTGATTAAGAAAGTGCACTACAGACAATCTGACAGAGGCATTTTCTCATTTGAGTTTAGCTGGTGTGAAGCTGACAGAAAAGCAAGACCTAGAGAGAAAGACCAACTAGCGAGTTTAGTATGTCTTAGACTTGAGTACAGTGATGGTTGTTTTAACCATGTTCAAGGCACATTTCCGTAGGTAGGGCCACTGATTCCCCAGTTCTTGGAATACTTATTATACACTTGGGGCATCACGAAATAAGGCTTTAGTATATATATTCCTGGGGGATACTACTCAATTTCTGCTTACCCATTTTCTTCTCTGTGGACTTTCAGTTTTCATTTACAAAATAAGGATTTCCCTCTTCTTTTTTAGCCCATTTCACAAATATTGTGTAAATGGGCTAAAATCATGAACTTGCTTTCTTGTTAATAAGAGCTAAAACATTGCCTTGAAAGTCTATAAATAGAATTCTCTACTTTCTGTTTTGAGAAGAACAGTATTTTTTTTTTTTTTTGTCTTCCTAAGATGCAATAAAACAGTATTGAGTCTACATGCACGAACAGAGAGCCTACATTTCCAGACTCTCCTACAGCTTGGTGACAGTCTAAAGTAAAAACCTTAGTTGACAAATTCTGTCTGTATAAAGCCCATTTAGGCCACAAGTCAATCACTTTTATATTAATTATGAGCAGACAATCAGGATAACCAGGTAAGACAAGACTGGGTTAGGAAAGACTGAGAAAATGCCTTCTTTGTGAAGCATTTAAGGGGGGGAGGATTACAGAGTTACATGTTTTGCTTTTTGAAACTTGGTGTGTTTAAATTATATTGTGATCCTAATTTTACATTGTCATTGGTTTCATGTAAAATTTAAAATTTCATTTTAATATCTTTTTTGCAAGTACTGAAAGAAATTCAGTTTTACTAGAAGGTGTTAAATCTGACTATCTTACCCTATTTAGTAAGAAGTAATTTGAGGCAGAGGAGGGCTGGAGAAATGGCTCAGCGGTTAGGAGCACTGGCTGCTGTTCCAGAGATTCTGACTTCAATTCCCAGCAGCCACATGGTGGCTCACAACCATCTGGAATTTGATCTGGTGCTCTCTTTGGGCATGTATACATAATATAAATAAATCTTTTTTAAAAATAATTTTTCTGGTAATGTTGGTTGTAAAAGTTTGTATAAATTGGACCAAAAATTATTAAGAGGAATCATATATAATTACTAGTGGAATTTATATCTGTCTCAGTATTTCTCTAACATACAGGTTTCCTATACATGAAATATTTCAGAATGTGCTATGTATTAAATTCCCTCTTTCTCTTTCTGTTATCACTTTTTAAGGTTTGCACGACATTTAACTATGTAAATAGATGGATGAAAGGAGCCTTGGTACATGAACAGAATTCTGGGCTCCCTTGATTTAGATAGATTAAAAACAAGTATCTGTTTTATATACTGGTAAGAGTACCTGAAGTTCAAACTTTTGCTACCTTTATGGTTATCCCTGAAAGTGGACTTTACTGTCTAAGAATAAATATCCCTTTGAGTTTTCAACACACATCTTTGATAATCCTTCAGAAATTGACCAGTTTACTCTGCCACAAAGTGTTATGGATTGAACCTCTAGGGCCCTGTGCATACTAGGTAAGTATTCTACCACCAAGTTACTTGCCCTGGCTCCCTAGTGTTCTTTGTTTGCTTTGGAGCAATGCTAGAGATTGAACTTGGGCTTCATGAAGCAGGCTACCACTTCAGCTCTACTGATTTTATATACAACTTGGGGGACAGCACTAAACAGGATATTGGACTCTAAAACTGTACATTGGAAATGTAAAGATAGTCAGCTTTAACTTCACCTCCAGAGTCCATAGATTATATTAAGGTGGTCTCATATAAATAGGTTTCATTGTTGCTTTCTTTAAGGATATAAAATACCATCTTCAAGTATAATGCATACACTTGGCAGTGAGATTTGGAAGCATCAGAACAAACAAGTTGACTTTTTTCAGAGTAAGCAGAAAATTATAGGAAGAGAGGAAGGAGCTTGGCCTGTGTTGGCTGTGCTTGCATTTAATCCCACAACTAGAGATGCAGAGGCAGGTGGATCTCTGTGAACTCGAGGCCAACCTGGTCTGTAGAATGAGATCCAAGACAGCCAAGGCTACACAAAGAAACCCTGTCTTGAAAAGAATTGAATTCTTGGAACTAAAGAGGTTGTCTAGTGGTTAAGAATATTTAGTACCATTTCAGAGAACCTAAGTTTGGTTTCTAGCACCCACATGGTAGCTTATAAGCATCTACAACTCCAATTCCAGGGTATCTGACACCCTCCTTTGGCTTCTTTGGGCATTGTATACATATAGTGGACTTTTACACATGCAGACCAAATATTCATATTCATAAAATAAATCCTAAAAGTAATTGAATTCTTGGTAGCACAGGATAGATCTAATGCAAAGCTCCATGGGGATCTGAGTGAAGAAGAGAAAAGCTGTTGCTAATGCCCTAATAAAAATAGATCTGATCAGGATCTGTCAGGAGAATGGCTCTGAACCTTTGAGAGTCACAGAATAGGAAATAGGAGTATGTATTGGTCATTGGGTTTATTGGTGCCAACAGTTCTGGATTTGGATTCTGCCTCTACTGGTGGTAGAGCTCTTGTTTCTGTTTACTCTTGGCCTTGTTTGTGCTCCAGTGAAGAGCTCATTTGGCCAGGTGGTGTTTCAATTATTGTTCTATGTTTGTGGTTCAGTTGCCTGATATTAGAACTTCAAGGGCTGATTTCCTGTGATTTTTGCTGTGAGTGTACTGTTTGCTTGGTTGATCAATTCTTGTGAAAGGATATAAATGCATTACACAGAGAATTCTTACTTGAAAAATGACTAAATTAATGAGAACTAACTTCAGAAAAATATGTTTGAAGGCTCTCAATATATAGTTCATAAAATACAAGGGAATGATTGAAAATGCAGAGATGTGAAATCTAAGACTCCAGCTTCATCAATATTATCTTAACTCTGCTTTTTTTCCCAAGGTGAATATCTTAATTAGGATTTTATTACTGTGAAGAAGTACATTAAGACCATGAGAACTCTTACAAAAGAAAACATTTAATTGGAGCTTACAGTTTAGAGGTTTAGTTTGTTACGGTCATGGCTGGAAACAGCGGAACGCAGGAAGACATGGTGCTGGAGAAGAGACTGAGAGTTCTACGTCAGGATCCAGGCAGCAGAAAGAGAGAGACACTGGGCCTGTGACACAAGTGTCCTAATCCTTTCAGATTATGCCACTCCTTATTGGAGGGGGAGCATTTCCATTCAGACCACCACAGTGAGTTTGTCTACCTTTGAAGATTTGCCTGTTGTCTAAGAAATGGCTTATATACATACCATTTGGCATCATGAACAGCTGAAAAATGACTTTGTATTTTGTTTGTGTGTTAGAGAGAGAGAGAGAGAGAGAGAGAGAGAGAGAGAGAGAGAGAGAGAGAGAGAGAACACAAACAGGACTGGTTTCTATAGTCAAGGGAATAATAGTGTTATAATGGCTTGGGTATGGTTTGGATGTGTCTTCCAAGGCTCACGTATTAGAAATTTGGATCTCAGAGTAGTAATAATAAAACTAGCTGGCAGGGTGTTATTTGAAAGTGGTTGTTTTTATGTTTTGTTTTGAGAAAGGATTTCAGTGTGTAGCCTTGGCTGTCGTGGAACTTGCTCTGTAGACCAGGCTGGCTTCAAACATGAAGAGACCCACCTGCCTCTGCCTCCCGAGTACTGGGATTTCTTTAAAGGCATGTGCTGCCACCACCTGGCTTAAGGGGGATGGTCTTTTGAGGAAGGGTCTCACATAGAGTAGGGTGGCTTTGATCTGTGCATCCCTGAGGATGACTTTGAGCTGGTGTTCTTGCTGCCATCTCATGTACCACCATTACAGCTTAAGACGGCAGCATCTTGAACAGGTAAAACCTAGGGAAATAATATTATAGAGGGTATTGCTTTTAGAAAGGATTAAAACAGTGGGAATATGATTTAGTTTACTGATAAAATTGTTGTGAGCTCTCCCTCCATTTCCCCCTCTTACCTTTTGGACTCATCAAGTGATCTATGCCTCTTATATTTATTCTCTTTGACTATGACACTATCCATAGTAAGATCTCGTGAGGGCTAGGCTAATTCCATGCCCCTCAGCTTCTAGAACCATAAGCTAAATAAGCCTATTTCTTTATAAAATAACTAGTCTCAGACATTTAATTTAGTAACAAATGGACTAGGTAGGTTGCCTTTTGGACCAATTGAATGACATAAAAAGAAAAACAGCTCAACAAATAAACAGGCATATAAAATTTTTCTAAAGGCATGATATTGGCAATTTATAAACTACACGATAGCTATCTTCAAATTTTTATGTAGAACTTAACTCAAAAATGTACTTCATAGCCAGGCAGTAGTGGTGCATGCCTTTAATCTCAGAACTTGAGAGGCAGTGGCAAGAATATCCCTGTGAGTTTGAGGCCAGCATGATCTACAGAGCAAGTTCCAGGACAGCCAGGAGTACACAGAGAAATTGTTAAGTACATTTTTTTCAACCCCTCCAAATGTACTTAGCAATTAGTTAGCAATTTATACTCGTTAGGATGGGCACTATCAACAATAGAAAGACCCAAAATGTCGTGTTGATGATGTAGATAAATTGGAAGGCTTATGCATTGCTGGTGAAAAATGTAATATTGTACAACTACTGTGAGGAATGTATGATACTCCATAAACATGGAATTATAATGTCATCCAACAATGCTACATCTAGGAAAATGCCCATAAAATAATGTTTCTCAGTCTGTGAGTTGTGACCCCTCGGGGGTTGAATGGCACTTTCACAGAGGTTACATAACAAATATAAACATTAGGATGTATAATAGTAGCAAAATGGATTATGATGAGCAACAAAAGTAATTTTATGGTTGAAAGAGGTCACCACAAGATGAGGAATTATATTAAAGGCTCTCAATGGCATTAGGAAGGTTGAGAACTACACTGCCCTAAAGATTTAAAAGTAGGAACTTGAACACATTTATACATAAAATGTTCATAACAACACTCTTCATAAAGGCCAAAGTGTAGACCAGGTAACAACTGGAAAACAAAAGGAAGTGTGACACACAGGGAATATTACCAGCTTTAACAAGGAGGATAGTTCTGATACATGCTACAACATGAGTTAAACTTGAAAACATCATGCTAAGAAAAATAACTCAAATTCACAGGATAGCTTATATGAATCCATTCATGTACATGGCATTCCTAGAATGAAGAGAGTAAATTAGCAGATATCAAAAGCCTGGGAGAGGTTGGCAGTAAATTATTGTTAAATGATACAGAACTTTACATGCATGAAAAGGTTCTGCAAGTAGACAGTAGTAATAACTACTAAAAAGATAAATAGTACACTTAAAATGGTTAAAGTGGTTAAGTTTTATATTGGGTATATTTTACCACAATGAAATTCTAATACAGATTACCCCTTGTACATTTAACTTGGTGAATATTGGATTTCAGATAATAGATTGGAAGCCTATCTGTTTAAAAAAATAGTTGAAGGTATAGCTTAGTAGTATGTAATGTGGTGTTTTTAGCATATAGGAGGCCTGGGTTTGACACTTGTAAGCCATTTTTAAAAGTCAGAAGGAGGCCTGGAGATTTCTCAGTAGTTGAAGAAGACCCAAGTTTTGTTCCCAGAACCCATGTCAGCTGGCTACAGCAGCCTGTAACTCCAGCTCCAGGGATCTGATCCTGTCTTCTGAACTCCACGGTTTTCTGCATGTACACAGACACACATGCACACGTGAATGTCACCTCCTTTTTTCTCTCCATTTCCCTCCTTAGAAGATCCTCTCTTCTCTCTAACTCCCTTACTAGAGATAACTAACCTCTGTGATGATTTGGATTATAACACACATATCAAAGCCCAAAAGCTAATATCATGCACAACAGAAAACACATAATATCTGTACTATCACTCACTCAATATTTTTTAGTTCCATTTATTTACTGACAAAGTTCATGATTTTATATTACTTTATAGCTGAATATATGTCCATGTGTATATATACATTTTCATTACCATTCATTGTTATAAGACATTAGGTCATTTACATTTTCTAGATACTATAGAACAGCAATGAACATAGCTAAGCATGTATCTGTGGAGTGGGGTGTAGAGTTCTTTGGAAATATGCCCAAGAATGTGGTACAGCTAGATCTTGAGAGTAGATCTATCCCCAGCTTCCTAAAGAACTGTCACACCAGTTCCCATAGCAGCTATACAAATTCACATCTCACCAGCAATAAACATGTGTTCTTCTTTCCTACATCCTTACTATCATTTGTTTTATTGATTTTGGCTATTCTGACAGGTATAAGATAAAATCTCAGTAGTTTTAATTTGCATTTCCCTGATGACAAGAATGTTGAACATTTCAGCATTCCCCAGTCATTAATGTTTCATCTTTTGAGAACTCTGCTAAATTCTGTATCCATTTTTTAATTGATTTGTTGTTTTGGTTTGATTGGGGGGGAGGGGGAGGGAGCTGTTTCTAAGACAAGGGTTTCTCTGTGTAACACTGTCCTGGAACTCACTCTGTAGACCTTGAACTGAGAGACATGCCTGCTTCTGCCTCCTAAGTACTGGAACCAAAGCATACACCACCATCACTCGGTGATGTCCAATTTTTTTTTTTTTTTAGTTCTTACATATATTTTAGATGCTAACCATTAATAAATGATTGTAATTGGTAAAGATCTTTCACATTCTTTTAACCTGTCACTTTTTCCCAATGAGGTCTTTACAGGAGCTTTTCAGTTTCTTGAGGTCCCATTTATTAAATGTTGGTCTTAGTGAAAGTCTTTTTCTCTTGCTGATGAGTTCAAGCATGTTCCACATTTTCTTTTCTGTCAGATTCTTTACTATTTGACCTTATGTTGAGGTCCTTGATCATTTTGAGTTGAGTGTTGTGCAGGCTGATACTTGCATCCTGACTGACTGGCACCATTTATTGAAGATGCTGTATTTTTCCTCCAGTATGTATTTTTTGGCTTTTTTTGTCAAAAGTTAGGTGTCCATAGGTGTGTGAACTTATGTCTGGGTCTTCGATTCAATTTCATTAATCAACATGTTTGATTGGTAGATTGGTTGGTTTTTTGAGACCAGGTTTCTCTGAGGGTAACTGTCCTGGAACTCACTCTGTAGACCAGGATGGCCTTGAACTTAGAGATCTGTCTGCCTCTGCCTCTGGGTTGCTGAGATAGAGATAAGAGTTAACTGCCACCTGGCAACATGTCTTTTTATATCAATACTATATTATTTTTATAGCTTTGTAGTACAACTAAAATCTGAGATGGTGATACCTCCAGCAGTATTGTTTAGGTATTCTGAGAAGGTGAATAAGCGCCTTGTGTGCCTGCATGCATGTATTTGTATCTCTGTATTGTTGCATCAATAAAGGAAACTCAGGACTAAATCTCTGGGAAAGGCAGAGATATCAGAGAAGAAACACCACAGTCATATCTCACCCAGCTGTCTTCCAGCTTCCTCAGCCTCGCTCCTCCTGCCTTCTTCTGCCTGCTCTTTCTGTGCCTGCCTTAAATACTTTCTTTGCTCAGTTAAGGCATGGCACCACCACTGCCTGCCTGGGAGCCTGGAACTCCTTCTGTGAACTAAGATGACCTCAAACTCAGATTGGATTACGGGCATAGGTCACCACTCCCCGGATATTTCCTGTGTGCTAGGATTAAAGGTGTGAGTTATTACTGTGTGATCCTCCTAGACTGACTGTGGGTAGATCCCTCTGATATCTCCACTGTTTTTATTATATTTGAAAATATCCCCCCAGGTAGAGAGCCCATGACAGACCAAAGTCCCAATAACACGAAGTCCAACTTGATGAACAATGAGTTTTGTTAGGGTTACATACTTGAAGGAATGTGGATGAGGGGTTACTTACAGGGGCAGAAATGATTCAAAGATAGATGCATCGACAAAGCTATCCCCACCATTGGTGACAGCTCACAAAAGCTGGGAACCTGGAGTACATTGCATATCTGCAGGCAGTTTAACAGGTTGGAGAGTGTTCTTTCAAAGTGACTCAATTGGTTTAAACCTCTTTCAGGCAGCCTGGCTCCTGGCTGGTTTCTGCTTCTTCCAGACTGCTTGTCTTAGAAGCTTGGTTCTACTGGACTCTGAGAGGGATTCCAGTTTGTATTGCTTACTTTAGCAGGGAGGGGCCTAGTCAATCTGGCCAATTTCAGGGTCTTGCTGCAGCTGTTTTGAGCTGTTTACCTGACAGTTCAAGGAACTCTCCTACTGAATGGAAGGTTTCAGTCTTGGAAAAAACTGTTACACAACATCATCCTATCGAGTTTAGAAATTGTGTTGGAATTTTGATAGGGATTCGGTTCAGTCTTTGAGTCTCTGTTGGTAGGGTGGCTATTTTCATAATATTAATAGCAATTATTCGTCAACATAGGAGATCTTTCAATCTTCTGATGTTAACTCATTTTCTTGAAAGTAAGCCAAAATGCTGTTCTGTATTTCAGATGACTCGCATTTATCTTTTAACTGGATACATCTAAAGCGTTAGGGGAAGTTAAAATATTGTCTGTTTTTAAAATGATTTGTATCACCCAGATTAAGTAGTTTTTTAATCAAAACCTGCAGCCTGTAGGTTTTAATATATTCTATTGCAATTATAATAAAACCTTATTTAATAAAGTCAGTTCTTACTGTTAAGCCAATTAGTTCAGCCTTTAGTTTCTCAGCATTTTATTCTGATTATTTCAATTACAGAAAGGAAGTTGAAAGAATTAACAAAATGAGTGTGTACTTGTAATATCTATATCAAGATTTGATGAGCATTTTATCATATTCATTTTATCACACAGCTGTTTACTCCTCTAGCCATTTGAGTATGGTAATATTTTTATGATTCAGTTCAAAGTAGATAGGGATATAGCGCACCCTTGAATATTCAATATGCACCATTAATGTTCAGTATTTATAGATTTATATATGTTCTTTTATATGTTAGCATTGTATACCTTATACCTTCAGTAATAATATTGCACTGTACTTAAATACTATATTTTGTTTTTATCTTCAATTGGACTATATCCAGGTTTGGGAAGCTTGTACAGTTAGAGGAATATGCACTTTTTATTCTCTTATTTGAATTTCGTAAGAGTAGAATTTCTGGTTAGTGTGTTTTATCGTCTTATGAGAAGTTGGAATTTTTTTTTCAAAGTGCTTGTTTCCAAAATGGAAATTGTGGTAGGTGATAACCAAATGCTGGCAGATGTGCTCTTTGCATCTGAATAGTTTGGCAGGTGTGTCCTCATGCTCCATTGTGTAACTTGACTCTCTGATTGCTAATAATGCCGAGTGTTTCTTTTAAGTTCTTATTGGCTGTTTATAATCCTTCTTGGAGAGCTTTGTAGATCTGGAGCCTTTTTAAAAATTAGGAAATTTTTAACTATGAGATTCCTTCTATACTTCATGCATTATCTATTTGTTAAAATTGTAGATATTTTTCACATTTTATGGCTTGCCTGTTTATTTTCTTGTAGTGCCTTGATCAGAAAAGCTTAATTTTGATAACATATAATTTACCAAAACTTCTCAAGTTACATTGCATTCATTACATGTCTTTGGGCTGGAGTAGAGTGGTAGAGTGCTTGTCTAAATGTGTGAATGCTGAGCTCAATCAGTCCTCAGCACTGTGAAAATAAATAAAGCTTTCTCTCTCCAAAGCTCCCAGCCCCTTTCAGGTTTATAGTTATACTTTGATTTCATGATTAGGTGTTTGAGATCCCATTAATTTTTATATATAGTATGAAGCAAGATATCTAGGTTTTATTTCCCCATTTTCCCACTCTCATTTGTAAAAAGTCTTTTGCCATTGAATTGCTTACAGGCAGGCAGGCATGCATGCATTTGTGACTATACTGACTACTAATTTGGTGGGAAATAACTTTTGACAATATAGAATCTTCTAGTATATAAAGGTGGTATATAAACATTGTTTATCATGTGAGTTTTCTTAGGTATTGTACCACAATAGATGAGTACTGAAAAGTACAGAATAGTGATTTTTTTTTCTCTTTAGAAGTTTATAATTCTCATTTTTAATAAAACAAGATAACTAAAAGCAAGATTTTGCCTATTAACATTCCAATTTTTCCTAAAAAAAAAAATAAAATAAACAAATAACCTTGTAATGTGTTTCCACTACTGCTAATCAATGTGTAAGAAGAGTTAAAATTTTATTTTTGGCTCTATATTTTATCTTACCAGTGTCAATATATGGAAAATGTCTAAGTTAGAAGTTGATATAAATGTAAATCAGTTATGGGATTCTGTTTAAAGAAGAAAATAAGTAATATATAAAGGATCGAACAAACAAAATATTGAGAAAAGTTCTAGGTGCCATGTAAACTTGGACTTTTTTCCACTTATATTTTTAAACAATAAAAATTTTAAAAAACAGTCAATTTTATAAATTATTATATACACTGCATTGAAGAAACTTTTGTATTGCGATCAAAAGTTTCTTTGTATTATAGAAATTATCCTGAATGAAGACATTCCAGAGTTTTTTATTCTAGAATGTCTTATAAACGACCAAACTGCCAGAACATGTTTATACAACAGTAAAATGTTCTCTTGAATAAAACTGAAGACATTATCATTAAAAAAAAAAAAAAATTAAGAGAATGTAAAAAGAGCTGTCATGCTCTTAAATTCATCATTAGGAATAAAAACAGTACTGATTGGTCTGGTCAGTGAACAACCCTGATGCCCAAGACTGATATTGGCAACTAACACATAGCACCAGCCATGGACTTCAAAAGGCATTCTTGTTCTTTTTTCTTGTTCTAAATATGTTGTCAGGCTTCAGGGTCACTTTCTCTTCCTGAAACTGACATTTTTTTTAATCTAATTCTTTTTGCTGTGCTTTCAGATTAGTTTCCATTTGATCATTGCATTGTTGGAGCAGCTTCAAAATCTTTGAACTTTGCTCTTTGTCTGATAAAACACCTGTTTATCTTTATTTTACATGTTCTCTTTTTCATTTTGTCTAAGCTCTCTTAAGTTTTCTGGTTCCTAACTCCAAAGTAAGTCAAAACTACATATTTTCCACTTTAGTCATTCTTGTGTTATATATCATTTGCTACATTATTCTGTCTACATGTATTTTCTTACCAATATATTTCCTATTGTGGTAAAATCAGTGGTCACCATTTTTAGCTGCAGTGACATCCAAGGATACTGTCTTCCTGTAATCCTTTTACCATTAAATTCAGTGATAGGATTACTACTCTACTGTAATAGCCAGAGTCTTGTTACCTTTTTAACACTTTACCATAGGTTTCAAAAATACTTTACAATTTTCATATATTACTAGAGAAAATATTTTCAAGAATATTTATTAAAATAATGAGCATTACATGATCATAATAGCTACTTTCTCTCATGTAAATATTATAATTAAAATATTAGCATATTGGTTATGCTGTAAGCATAATTAATATACTCATGAATATTCTATGTAGTAGGAGGTTTCTGGCTTGGACTTTTGGGCCCACAGACCCACAGAGACACACAGATGCTTTCAATAGTTTTAGGCTGTTTGGCCTAGGGTCCAGGCATATCACTTGCTAGCTCTCTACCCTTCATCTAACCCATGTCTCTTATCTTGTTCAGCCATGCGGCTTGGTACCTTTTCTTAGAGCAGCATGGTTGTCCTCTGCTTCTTCCTGCTTCTCTCTAGCATTCTGCTCTGTGTTTCCTGTTCTCAAGAGTTTTCTTAGTCTGGTAGCCACGCCCACACTTCCTGCCTGCCTTTGGCCAATCAGCACTTTTTATTAAACCAGTGGGTGGGACAATTATTTACAATGAAGCAACACAATCCCCCTATAATTCTATTTATATGTTTTGCTTTATTTTATGACTATGATGTCTTTCCTCATCACTCCCTTCTTCTTAACTCAGGATTTTTGTCTATTTCTTTTTCATTTGTGTGGGCTTCTACTTGGAACCCCTCTATGTCATAAACTGTCAACATCTACCTAGCCAAGTAACTCCCACCAAAATGTCATGGATCTACCATTGATGGCCTTTCTTCATTCTTTCCAGCGTCGTCTGCTTTTTCTTGTTCTTCTTGCCAACAGTTACTGGGTTATTCCAGTGTGCACTTTATCACATCTCAGATAACCTCAGCATATAATTTTGGTTAAGAGCATTCTTAGCTCTATAGGACTGATGTCTCCTTTCGTTTATCTTTCACTTCTGAAAGTATTTCAGGTAAGATATTGAATTTTTTTTGGCTATTATCTTGATTGTATTTGACATCCAAGTCTGCAAACAGATCACTGTCACTTTCAATGATTCAAGAAGCAGAGCACTTTTTATTTGTCTCCGCAATGACAATATCATGAAAAAAGCAAGAAGGTCACAAACAGATCATTTGTGATTGAGGAACTTCAATTGACACTGAAGAATGCAGTCTCTATTTACTATAACAGTCACTGTCTTCTCTAACTTCAGTTTTAGCATTTTAAGTTATCTAGAACTGTGATTTCTTATTCAAGTAACTTTTTTCTTCTCATAGGAAAGGGGGAAAAAAAAGAAAAAACAGGATTATCCCTTCATCTTCTTTGACATAGCCCGGTTTCCTCAATCTTTAAGATTTCATGTGCTTTGCTAGCAATGATCTAGGTATGTGGTGATTGTAAGCATAAAGACAGGCTGTGATTTCATCTTCAGCCTCCACCTCATCTCTGGGGTTCAGCTGATCTAGGCTCCACTGCAGTCATACCATCAAATTCCATATCATCTGGCAGCCACACACCATGAACTTGTTATGGAAGTATTTTAACTTTATGTTCCTGAATTTATTTCATTACTCAATTCTTAAGTGGTTTATGTTCCTGCTGTGAAGCATGATTGCTTCGACAATAAGGGAGGTGATACTGTTTGATATAAATGCTTCATAAACCAAGATCTAGTGGTTTAAAGTCCATGTCTTAAAAGAGCATTAGACTATAAATAACATTACATTCTGCTCACTCACAATTCTGCTTTAGACAGTCTTTGGGTGGACTATCCAGTAGTCTGTATCAGATTGCCAGCACATTGCTATCCACTATGCCCTTAAAGGCTAGGGTGTCAACTACAAGAGACAACAGAAAAGTAAGCATTGCATGTTCTACCTAGGGGTGTTATTTCTGTAGATAGAACTTAAATGCTCCAGAGAATGATGACTTGAAAAACACCAACTTCAGACTCACTTCACTGCCCTAAAACATGAATAAAAACCTCTCCTCACTGATTTTCCTACATACTTTATCTTAGTGCCTGGCATCCACATAACCTTCAGAGTTCTTCTTTGGCACTAAAACATGGCTGCTGTTGACATGTCTCTCTTCTGTAGAAACTGAGTTTGCATTGAATGGCAGCTTTCTCCTCCCTTTGCAACCAGTTCCAAGGCTGTGTTGGTATAGAGACTTTAAACATGATTCAGATGACTGTTGAATTAATGACAGGGAAAGCTTGCTGGTCTCTTGAACTCAGAGATGAGACATGAAAAGATCATGGATAATAATCAGATAGGGTTTTCATAGGATATGTGACATATCCAATAAGGTTCCTGAGGAGGGAGGGGTTTAAAATTGTGGGGTGACAAGATGATTTTCTCTGGTGTAAGATTAAAACAAGTGCAAAGAAAACCACATTAAGATGAAAACCACAAAGGTCTATGAACTTGCCACCCACAAGAAGGGCAGTTATAATGAGCTAGTTGGGAGCCCCATCAAACTTGGAGACATTGTGGAGAATATCTGTCCAGGTTCGTACAACTCAAACCTTTTAAGGAAGATTTATAAAAGTAAATTCAGTGTGGAATATATTTTGACCCTAGATTTTATAAGGTTGTCTACATAAATGATGACTCTAAGGTTGACCCCTGGCATAATGGAATTGAGTTTTAGGGATCGACATATTGGCCATTTGGAGTAGGTGGCAACTATAGAAAATTTTGGCTCATATATCAAGAAGGTGGAATTTATTGACATCATGGCACAGGCTAGTGAATTCGGATCAAGAAGGCAAAGATCAAGAGCTAGAGAGATGACTCCGTGGGTTAAATGCTTTCTGTGTCAGTCTGACAACTTTAGTTCATTCAAACCCACAGAACCCACATAAAAACCAATCTTAGTATGCACCTGCTGGGACATGGGAAGCAAAGATCTTCAAATCAGCAGAGCATACAGGTCAGATAGCCTGACATATACATCAGTGAGCAAAAAAGACCCTATTTCAAAGTAGAAGGTGAGAGCCAGCACTTAAGGTTGTCCTCTTCCATACATGTGCTATGGTGAACACAGGTATGTTTTATCCTAAACAGTGTAATATATAGTTCACTTCTCTTTGAGCTTTACTAAAATGGGATAAAAATGTAAAAACTAAACATAATATTTATTTTAAGAACTTTTAAGTAGAAACTAGTTTGAAATAATTTAGACTTGATTGAAGACTACTAAGATCAGTTGATTAAAGTAATTAAATAATCACGTTTATGATGGGAAATACAAAAGAAGGTTAACGGACTTGTTAGACCTGATCCCTAATAACATAGATTAGTGTATAGCTTAATGTTTAAGGCAGTACTTTAACTATTTTAGTTATCATGCATTGGCTGTCTTTTGAACTCTTCTACCTTTTAGCACTCAGATTAGGAATAAATCCTCTAGAGTATGAATTTCTAGGGAGTTGCAATTAACTCATATCCTTTTACATTTGCTGAACAGTGTGAGAGAAGGTTAAAAAGTAATCAGAACCTAAAGATTGATTTTGATCTTAGTGAACCATTGAGAGTATTGCTTAGGAACTTGAGTACCATGAACACAGAGGCATAAAGGAAGGATAGGATGAGTTACTAGGGAGTGAGATTCTGGGATAGAAGTTAAAAAGCGAATCCAGTTTATCCCACTGAGCTATCTTAACTGCCCTGCAAATCAAGTTTAGAGCAGAGCTATATAAAACACCCTCACTATTCAAATTGCGGTTAACAGACTAGAAGCATTAATGTCACCTTAAGCTAGTTATAAATGCAAATCTTAGGTCCATCCTTGACATACCTTTGTAGCCCCAGAAGCTGAGCTAAATTGGGAGGATCTTTGTGAGCCCCAAGCCGGCCTCAGTTGACACAGCTAAATAACTCAAAAGAGCTAAAGAAGTTCTTAGCAATACAACTGTATTAGCTTATAGAATATTAAAATAATTTTTAATAGTTCTTTGAGAATTTTTGTGCAATGTATTTTGGTCATCTCTTCTTCCAGATCCAACCTCCTTCTCCAACCCACCCAACTGCCCACCTTTAAAGCCATAGAGTACTATTTGTATTGTTAATATGCTCTTGTATGTGTGAACTTTGCTGGAGGTAGTTTACCAGGAGCTTCACCCTTAAAGAAAACTAACTCTTAATCTCCTAGGCAGCTATCAATTGCCAACAGCCCCTTTGCTAGAGGTGGGACTTCATGTCCATCTCACCTGTCCACATTGTAATTTTGTCTGGCCTGAGTCTGTAGAGGTCTTGTTCATGCTGTTTCAACTGATGTGTGAATTCTTAGAGCCAGTTGCCCTGCTGTGTCCAGAAAACAGTAGTTATCAACTACCTTGGCTCTTAAGAACTCCCCATCCTTCTTCCACAAGGATCCTTGAGCCTTAGGAGGAAGGACTTTGATATAGATATTTGTTTATGGTTGGGAATTCTTCAATCTTTTTTCTCTATATATTGATTCATTGAAGATCTCTATGTTAATCGATATATCCTGCACAAAGAATCTTTTCAGATGGTTTATAGATGCAATCATCTATGGGTATAATGACAAGTCATTAGAGTTTAATAGTATGTCCGTTTAGCAGAATGATAGTAGTATGTCTCCCCTGTGGACTATGGCCTGTATAGCCACAGGTTCTAGGCCCTTATAATGGTGTTAGGTATGCGCTTCAACTTGTGGAGTGAGACTTTAATCAAAATGATTGGTTATTTCCATGACATTTGTGATAACTGTTGTACTAGTGAGCATGTCTTGTCATTGTAGCTCACATGATTCACAGTTAAGTAAGACAGGTGATTGTTTTTAGACTCTGGTAACATGCATAGCACCTTCCAGCACTATGAAAGCTGGCCAGTAGAGATGAAACTTTGAGATAAGTACTAGCTCAATTTCTGTGCTCTATGACTCAATTATGTGGTGTTCTACTGCCACATTCTGAAGAGTAATCAAGAGCATTAACAATAGCTTGTATATAATATTTGAGAGTCTACAGGATTTCATTGGCCAACAACTCCAAAAGAAGGAATGTATTCCTGGCACTGGATTTTTATTATTATGTGGTATATAGTAGGGCATTGACTTGCAAGAATTTTTAAGAATCATCATCAGTCATTGATTACAACAGTCTCAATTGGCTGTGAAAACATTTGTTTGAAAGAACATAATGGGGGCAGGTGACTCTCCTACCTTTATTACTCTGAGGACTGAGCTTTTCTAATGGAGCAGAGATTTGGGGGAAAAAAAGAACTCAAGTATAGTTGCTATACTGTCTAGAAAGAACAAGAGAGCACAGATTTTTGTTATTTCTTGTTGCAATATTTGTAATAATTAAAAGTACAAAGATCTATTTAACATTTTTCTACCCACACACTAGCTGTAGTTTCCACATTCCCATACCAACATTGTTCATCAACATAGAGAATTCTTATAGTTATAATTGTAGGGTAGATGCCATTCAGTAATCTGGGTACATCATTTGTTTCCAGCCTGGCTCCTCTTCTATTTGTTTTAGTATCCATAACCCCCCTTCTCTTTTAACTGTGAGAGCAGAGAACCTTAATAGCATTCAGCCTTAATGATGTCCAAAAAGGAAGGGCCTTCAAGACGTTAAGGAACTGTTGCCAGTTCTTTTCTCCTACTTGACAGATACCCCAAAATGTTACTTGTTGAGGGCCCAGCAATGTGATGAGTTTCTTTTAGTAAAGGAACTATGAGAGATAGACTTGTCAGAGTTGTCACTATAACACTAGGAGTCTTGGAAACAGTCTGTGAAGGAATGTTCTAATTTTTAAGGGTCTGCATTTTTGCTGTGAATTAAGCATTTGAGGCTGAATAATTTTTATTATAAAAAATAGAAGTTGGGGTTGGAAAGATAGCCTAGCAGTTTAACACTGGCTACTCTTCCAGAGGATGCAAGTTTAATTCCCAGCACCCACATAGCAGCTTATAATCATATAACTCCAGTACCAAGGAATTTGACACACTAGTCTGGCTTCTGCAAGTATGGCAAGCATATGATGTATGAGCATGCATGTAAGCTAAATATCCAAACACATAAAATAAAAAATAAAGGTAAAATAAAAACTTAAAATAATAGAAGTTGGGCTGTTGACATAGCTTAGCAGGTAAAAATACTTGCTGCCAAATGCTGATCTGGTCTCACACGGTAGAATAAGAGAATCAGCCCCCACATCTTGTCTTCTGCATCTCATCACAAATAAATAAAGGTGATTTTTTTTTTTAAGTTTGTCTTACAGTTCTGAAGAGGGTACAACATGTTATGTCTGTATCTGATGTCTTGCACTTCCTTTGTGCTACAGTACAACAGAGGATACCAAGCGTATACTAACTCAAGTCTTTTCCCCTTACAAATTCTCCTAGGGAGCTTGTTCACATACTCTAGCTCAAGATAGAAATTTAGGAATTTTTTTTTTTCCAAGATAGGTTTTCGTTGTGTAGTTCAGACTGTCCTGGAACTCACTCTGTAGAAACCAGGTTGGTCTCGAACTCAGAGATCTGACTACCCCTGCCTCCATAGTGCTGGGATTAAAGGCATATGCCACCAAGCCTGCCTGGAATTACATTTTAACACATGAATTTCTGGGGATACATTGAAACCATAGTCAGACTATAGTCAACTTTGAATTAGTTTGTTTTAGGAAAACTGTAGAAAATTAACATTCTTTTTAAAAGTATGTGGGTAGGGGGCCATAAAAGTACACACACTATGCATAAAGATGTTTAGAGGTCAGATAGGTATCTGATATGGAACTGGAATTACAGATGGTTGTGAGCCACTTTGTGGGAGCTGGGAACTGAATCTAGGTCCTCTGCATGAGTAGTAAATGCTATTAACCACCTTATCAGCCCCTGGAAAAGATGAGATTTTTAAAGGGAAACAATTTTTTAAATTTGAGCCCACTTAAACTTAATTGGAAGCTTTATATAGGTATAAAACACACCTACTGGGAGAGTTTTGTATATAAAGAAACTTCTAGGAGAAAGCATTGGAGATAATAGTTCAAAACAGAATAAGAATCAGTTTGGTCTGCTGGGCACCACTGTTCAGTGTCTTTTCTAATAAAAGGTCTAATAAAAAGGTCCAAGTACCTGTTTGGCTTCAGATATAAATTGAGAGGTTTAGTTGATCTTTTGTTTATCAAAATTAATCTTTGCTCATCGGGCCTTTTGAATCTGTGTGGTAGCTTGCAATACCTATCTTTCATTTGTTCATTCTATACTTTTGTTGATTCATTGTGGATTTTACATTATGCATTCTGATCTCACTTATCTCCCTGTTTCCTCACATCTGTCCTCTGCCCTTGTCACCTTCCCCTAAAAACACAAAACCAAATTTAAAAGAAAAAACAAACAAAAAAAAGAAAAATAGAAGAATCTTGTCATGGAAGCTGTATTGTCTCACAGTTTACCCTTTAGTTAGTTCATCTTTATTTCTAAATGTTCATTGGTATGGTTAGAGGCCTTTGGTTTCTGACATGATACCAGTAAAACAGTTCTCACTGGAGCCCCTGTTGTCCTGTGTCAGGGGGATCCTGCTGTTTTGGATCTGTAGGTTTGTCCCCTTCACATGCTCCAATAATTCATAGATTTCGGAGGATGCTGGGGTGAGCCAACTCATAGTCCTAGTTCTGGGTGGTAACTGGACTGGTCAGCTCACTAGCTTTTCCCCCTAGTCACTACCCATACGAACTCTTCAGAATTGCCTCAGCTAACTTACCCAATGCAGCCTATAGCAAGGAGCAGGGCCAGTTCTGCTCTTGGGCCCTTAGATCTGGTCCCACTCACTCATATCTCCAGGGCAGTTCTACTGTTTTGCCCAGGCAAGGTGAAGGACTCTCCTGATTGTTATAGGGTGTGTTCAAGGGGATAGGTCAGCTCTCCTGATCTCAAGTCTTCAGGGCTGGTTCACCTGCCTCCCCAACAATAGGATCAGCTCTAGTATGCTGCCCATACAGGAAGCAAAGGTTGCTTTCTCATAAGGTGTAGTCAGTGAGGGTCAGGGCTAGCTCACCTACTCTTATAACCTCAGGGCTAGCGCTCTCATCTGTTTCAGGTGGTAATGGGTGATGGGCAAAGGCATCTTATCCTCACCCAAGCCACCACATGGTAGAAGAGGGTGACAGGGTCAGCTCTCCTGCTCTCATGGCCTCAGGAATGGCTCGCTTTGTGTCTTCCACCACAGGGTCAATTCTAGTTTTCCAGATGAGGTACACACCAATGGTGAGAGATGGAGTCATCTTTTCTGAGTATGTGGTGGGGGTGGTGGAGGTAAGCTCTCACCTGATGGGTAGGGCCAGCTGGCCTGCTGCGATATCCAGCTAGGGGCAAGACCAACCATCCCAGGACCAGTAAGGGGTAGGGTTGGTTCAGCACAGCATGATTCCAATGATCTTCATGCTAACACAGGCCATGGACATCACCATGGACCCAGACATGGTCCTCAGCAACAGCTTCATGGCTCCAATGTCAGCATGGCTCCCGGGTATCAACATAGTCCCAGGTGCTGAGCCTTCCTCTTAATATGAGATGAAGAGATATAACAGAATGGGTAAGATTCCAGAGACAAGAACAGGGAGCAACTAGAAAAGAGGCTTTCTATGTAAAGTGTAAGTAGAGTGATCATGTCTCTTCATTTATCTCACACAGATTATTTTGAAAGTCATAGCTGTAAAAGTGTTAATAGTCGTCCCCCCCCACATACTCTCTTAAGTGCTGTGGTATGGATAATCAGCTATATAGTCACTGTAGAGATAAAATACTTTGTACTAGACACTGTACTAGATAATTTCTTTAGTCTGAAAGGATAACTGCCCTTATCACTTAACAGATAAATATTCTGAAAGAATATTGTGGTAAGACAACATGGTTGATCTGATGAGCAGGCAAAATCTGTTAGTCCATAAAAGCTGCTTGATTTCTGGGAAGGATCTACATTTTTTTCTTTTCAAGACTCTATATATAGCCCTGGCTGTCCTAGAACTTGTTGTATAAACTAGGTTGGTCTCAAACTCACTTCTTCCTCCCTCTGAAGTTCCTGGATTAGATTAAGGTTGTGTACCACCACACCTGGTCTGGTCTTCATTTTTTTAAATCTAGTGAAAGTGTCTTAGACTTTCTATTCTAAGGGGTCTGGGGCTACAGGTCTGTGGGTCTGTACCTCTGGCCGCCTGAGACCAAAAAACCTCATCATAACACACCATGACCACAGTAACTCTTAGAATGGAAAACATTTAGTTAGGGTGGCTTACAGTTCAGAGGTTTAGACCATTATCATTATGGCAGGACATGCTGCATGCAGGCAGACATCATGCTGGAGAAGGAGCTGCGAGTTCTCTATCTTGATCCATAGGCAACAGGAAGTGAACTGAATGTCACATTGAGTGTAATTTGAACAAAGGAGACCTTCAAGCCCACCTCACAGTGACGCATGTAGTTTGAAGTTTCTTTGTTCTGCCTGGCCAGTCTCATAGTCCCAATTAATCATACAAAGGTTTATATTATAAACTATTTGGCCTGTGGATCAGACTTATTACTTGCTAACTTTTTACATTTAAATTAACCTGTGATTCTTATCCAATTTAGCCACATGGTTTGCTACCTTTTTCTCAATATAGCATTCTCATCTTTCTTACTCTGCAACTTGCTGACATCTGTTTCTTTTCCCAGAATTTTCCTAGTGTAGTTCTGCCTTTATTTCCTGTCTACCTTCTGGCCAGTCAGTGTCTACTTAAACCAGTTATTTACAGTGTACAAAAGCATAGTCCCGCAGCATGCACATTTCCTCCCAACAAGGTCACACTCTAACAAAGCTATACCATATGTGCCACTCCCTATGAGCTTCTAGGATCCAATTACATTCAAACTACCACAGATAGTTAAAACATTTATAGGAAAAAAGCCAGTGTATTAATGAGTGTCTGGATAAAAAGTGAGGCTTCTGGGGATGGGGCTAAAATTTTACTACATGTAGCTCTCCAGGCTCTGTGTTCATATAATCATTAGGGCTTTTGATGGTTTTGTAGAACCTGTTGCTCATGGCTGAGGTCCTTTGGGGTACGGAGGTAGTAATTCCGTTGATGAATACTTCCTAGATTTTCATGTGCATACATTGTAACTGGGAATCTTACTAAAATGTAGCTGAATTCCATAGGCTCCTGGTAATGCTGATAGTATAGCTTTGCTGAAATTACTGGCCCACCATATTGAGTAGCAGGAGCATAGCTGTTGAGTACATTTTTCTGCCTGAGGTTCAAAATATCCATTCTCTAATTTTAGACATGGAAGGAGAATGGCTACTTCTGGACAATAGATGCCTTTTAGTTAGTAGAAAGGGATAGAGAAAAGAAAGGGTATTTAAACATGGATTATTTTTAAAGGTTGATTATATTTTATGTTTTTTGCTTGTTCTTGAGACAGGGTCTCTTTGTGTAGCTGTGGAACTGTATATGTACATATCCATGGCAAACTCCTCTCTTGAGGACATGCCCCAACACATCCCTCACACTTTCATGTCTTTTGCTTTTTTCCCTTTCTGTAAACCACTGAATCGAATTAGAGCTGCCCTTGGAATAGTAACTGGTCTTGATTAGCCTTAATTCCAATGAATTCATTAGTCAGCAGTCCTGTCTTGTCCAGAGAGCATCTCACAGTACTCCTCCTCATTCTCTGGCGCTCTTGAGCCTTGAAACGTGGGTATTGATGTAGATAGCACATTTAGAGCCCAGAATTTGAACTCATAATGAGTCTTTGTTTTTAACTGCTGTGCACTACAGAAAATTCTCTGATCAAGGTTGAAAGTAGCACTATAAACAATACTTTGAAAGCAGTTTGACAGCATGTCCAGTTAGTAAAACATTAGTGGATTCCCTCCTAGAACCCAAGACCTCTCAAACCATGAGCTTAGAACAGATTGACAGTACCAGCCCTGGATCCCTTTCTATGGAGCAGACATTAAATCCAACCAGAAACCACCATGTGGTGGTTTGGATAAGAATACCCTCCCCCAGGCTTTAAATTTGTGGTCACCAGGGAGTACTGCTACTTGAAAGGGGTGAGGAGGCTTTGTTGGAGGAAGAGTGTCACTTCAGGTGAGTTCTTCTGCCTTGGGATCCAGTTATAGAACTCTCAGCTGCTGTGTCTTCCTGCATGCCTCTGTGCTCTCCCCGTGGGAATAATGAAGTAAACCTCCAAAACTATAGCAGATTCCCAAGTCAATACTTTTTTTTATGAAAGTTGCCATGGTCGTGGCTCTTCACGACAGTGACTAAGACAAGTGTATTACCTTATAAAACAGTAGGTTTCTATAAGAGTTTATCATGTTTCCTTAGTTTTGATTATCCCTCCCCATATCTCTATACCCTCCATACTCTTGTTTTACCAGTGGGTTCATTTTGCCTGGTAAGTTAGTATTCAGGGTTCCCTGCTGGGTAAGACCATTTATGACTTTTCTCCCCTAGTGTGGCTTGCATGTTCTATGAAGTTATATGCAAGTACTGTGAAAGCTAGCCAGTGAGAACTTTTCAGGTCAGTTCTGGCTTGGCTTTTGTATGTACTGTTGCAGCCAAAGTGTTGTATGTTCAGCAAGAGGGTATTACTATCTAGTTATGGTAAGCAATGAAGAGCAGTAGCAATAGCCTGTGTTGTTTTGAGGGCCTACTTGAGCAATAACTGGTAAGAATGTGTTGACATTGGTACCAAGAGTTTCATTTAATAACTCATGTCTTCTAGTAGAAGCATAGTCAGTCTACTTAGGTGTTCCAACTTCTTCTTTTTTTTTTTAATTACATTTTTAATTTAGCTAACAAAGTAGTGGGTTCCCAAGATTGGAAAGATGGCTCATGGATTAAGAGCATTGACTGCTCTTCCAAATGACTTGTGAGTCCCAGCACCCATATATCGAAAAACAGCAATCCCTGACTCCAATTCCAGAGGCTCTCATGTCCTTTTCTAGCCTCTTGTAGCACCAGGCAACACACATACATACAAAACATCCATACACATAAAATAAAAATAAATCTTAAAGAATTATGGTGGTTTGAATAATAATGACCTCCATAGGCTCATAAATTTGAATACTTTGTCACCAGAGAATAGAACAGTTTGAAAGGATTAAAAAGGTTAGGAGGGACTGAGAGCACTGGCTGCTCTTCCAGAGGTCCTGAGTTCAATTCCCAGCAACTACATGCTGGCTCACAACCATCCAAAATAGGATCTGGTGCCCTCTTCTGGCACACAGGTGTACATGAAGAGCACTCATACATAAGTATAAATTAAATAAATTAAAAATTTTAAAAAGATCAGGAGGTGTGGTTCTGTTAATTTCCAAAGCCCAAACCAGGCCCAGTGTCTCCTTTTATACATGTGATCAGAATTATTAGATGTTGGACCTCAGCTACTTCACCAATACACTCCTGCCTGCTGCCATGCTTTCTGCCATGATGATAAACCTGTAAGCATGCCCCCAATCAATTTTTTTATGAGTTGCCTTGGTCATGGTGACTCTTCACAGCAATAGAGCAAGGATAAAGACAAGAATTATCTTACACAGTAGTAAATTTTCTAGGAGTTTATCATATATTCTTAATTTTGGTTTTCCCCCTTCCCATACCATCCCCTCCTGCTCCAACTTCTTCAGCATTCCCATCCTACTTTCCACCTTTGCCTCTTACAGCCCCTCCTTTCTCTCACAAGCCCTTTCTGTCCCTTCTAGTGTCCTCTATAGACTTCCAAATTAAACACTCAAGTCTAAAAACTTGACAAAAGATGCAGTATTTGTCTTTCTGGGCTTAGATTACCTCATTTAGTATATTTTTACCTGCCATCTTTTTTTCTGAAATTTTCATACTTACATTTTTATTTCTAACTGATAAATGTTTATATTAAATATAAAATTTAGCAAATATGTACCACATTTTCACTATTCATTAGTTGATGAACATCTAGCTTGATTACATTTCATAACTATTGTGAATAGAGCCATGGTGAGCAAGGATGCGCATCATTTTGTCAGATCAGTGGTAGAGGTGTATCATGACCTTGAGCTTTTAAGGTATTTCCTCACTGGTTTTTTGGTGCTGCACCCTTTTACTTGCCCACCAACAGCACACAGTGCTGCTCTTTCCCCACATCCTCCCCAGTGTTTATTGTTTGAATTTTTTGATGATAGTTAATTCTGGCTGAAGTTAGATATAATTTCAAAGTAGTTTTAATTTTTGTTTCTCTGATGTCTAATTATCAGTTCTATGGCCCATTTTTTGGTTGAGTGTTGATGTTTTGTTTCTTGAGTTCTTTGTATGTTCTAAATACTTAATAGTGTTGAACTGCTGGGAACAATGGCTTTACCAGAGGCCATGGACGTATACAGCAGGTGACAATTACTGTCTAGCAGATCTACCCACTGAATGAATAATTCTCTGATTGGAGCCCCACTTGGAAAAGCCATGGGATCACTGACTGTAATTGACTGGTTGCTTCTGTCTGTAATTTTTCTCATATGCCACTACATTTCTTTCCTAATAACAGCCATGAGTATTTTTTCCACTGCTTTTGTGTTTATCTCATGAAAATATTTCATCTTTCGGCACTCAGAGCAGCAGATGGTCAGGAAGATGATTTCTGCTTAATGTGTATAATTCTGATGAGTAGAAATAATACTAGGACATTTCTCATTGCTCAGACTGACATTGGAAAGTAACAGTATTCTCAGAGACAACTGATTTTAGACTTTACAGCAAATTCAAAACAGACTAGCTGCCCCTGCAGAGAATGCTTGGTAACAGGTTCCCAAGTGTCAGACCAAAGTTGGGCTGACAACATTAAGATAGAACTTTTCTGCAGCAATTGACTTTTTCTGTGTTCTTCCAATGATAGGAAGGCTCAGCTAACTAATTGTTTAACTGCTTAGGTCCTGAATTTCAAGGTCATTCTCTGTCTGGGAACCCTAATCACTCAGGCTACATGTGTAGCCAAGGGTAACTCTCTAGCCTGAGGAAACTGTGTGACTTATCATGTGTTATGAGGTGGGCCAGCCCTGAAAATATAACTTAACAATTGTCCAAAGTTGGGCTTTGAAGTGCAGGAGCATGAACACGCATGAGAGGGCTGCTGTTATGTAGAAGAGCTGTGAGAGCTATGTGAGAAATATATGAAGAAAGAGATGTGGCTGTGTGACAAGAGAGCTATATAGATGAGATGTATATTTGTGGCTGTATGGAGGTTTATAACTGGAGATAAGATGAAGTTAGAGAAAAGAGATGTAGCTATGTAAAAAAGCTATTGTCTGTGTGGAGAGTATGGAGAATGTAGCAGTCAGTGTGCAACGTAACTATGTGGAGACAATAGTTTAAGAAAGTTGTTTTTCTGCTTTTGGTTTTGGTTTTTTGAGACATGTTTCTCTGTGAAGTTTTGTAACCTGTTCTGGAACTCACTCCATAGACCAGGCTGGCCGCTAACTCAAAGAGATCTGCTTTGCCTCCGCCTTGAGAGTGCGCCCACTGCCCAGCTCAGAAAGAGATTTTTAAAGATGAAGTAAAAGAGAAATTAACCATTAGAATTCATGAGTGTTTTATCCTAATACTTCTCAGATAGAAAAAGTCTGACCCCAACACATTCACACATTCATAGAATTTTTTTTATTTTATTTTGCATAACCTGGAGGTGGCCTTGAAGCAGACTCTCCCAAAGGCTACAGGTATGTTAGATACAGAGCTGGCATTCTTTAGGCTGACTCTCCACTTAAGTGAGCGTTCCCTTTGATAAACAAAAGCTGTTGAGTTTTATAGTCTTAATTGTTGGTTGACCTTACTTCTTAAACAATCACAGTCCTGTCCTGAAAACCCTTAAAGTGTACTCCGTGCTTTTTCCTCCTGTGCTTTTGATCTTAAGTTGAGGTCCTTGATTCATTTGGAGTTGATTTTTGTGCAGGGTGTACTTTTGGCATCTTCGTCAAAAATCAGTTGGCTATAGTTGGGTGACCTTGTGCTTGGGTCCTCTTCTTTTCTTCTTTCCTTCTTTCTTGTTGTTGGTCGCTGTCTTTTGATTACTATGGCTCTTGAGTGTGATAAGATCAGCTGTGGTGATATTTTTTAACAGTATTATTTTTTGCTCATCGTTGCTTTGCCTCTCCAGGATCTCTTGGGATTCCACATGAATTTAAAGACTGCTCTCTTTGTATGGAGAATGCCAGAATTGTTATTGGACTTGCAGTCAATCTGTAGGTTTCTTTTAATAAGTAGGCCTTTTTCATAATATTCTTTTTCTAGTTCATGAACATTGGATATGTTTCCATCTTCTTGTTCTTCCTCAATTTCTTCAGTGTTTTATAGGTTGGGTGTGTGATTTGACTCATATATTTTTGGTTAGATTTATAACAAATTATTGTTATTATTTTTGGCTTTGGCTTTGTATTGTCATTTGTTTTTCTTTGTGGAGCCCTGGCTGTCTTGGAACTCCCTTTGTAGACCAGGCTGGCTTCAAACTCACAGAGATCTGCCTGCTTCTGCTTTCGAGTGCTAGGATTAAAGGTGTGCCACCACAGTTGGCTAACAAGTTAATTTTTAAAACTTATTATGAATTAGATTATTTCCCTTAGTTTTTCCAGGTTGTCATTGGTATGTAGGAAGACTAATAATTGTGTGTGTTAATTTTGTGTTATTGCCATCTTATTGCAAGCATTTGTCAGTTCTAAGAATTTTTTTGGTGGAGTCTTTGGGGTCTCATGGAACCTTAACATGTACAAATAGTGCTGCTTTGGCCTCCTCCTTTCCCAGTTGGTTCCTTTTATTTCCTTGTCTTATAGCTCTAGCTCTGTGTAGGATGAGAACAAAGCAGGCGAACATCCTGTTCCTGGTTTCAGTGCAACTGCATGGGTTTCCCCCATTTAACATGATGTTGCCTTTATTATGCTGAGCTTTGCTCATTCTTTTTTTTTTTTTTTTTTTTTTTTTTTTTTGAGACAGGGTTGCTCTGTGTAGCCCTGGAACTCACTCTGTAGACCAGTCTGGCCTCAAACTCTGAGATCTGCCTGCCTCTGCCTTCCCTAGTGCTTAGACTAAAGGAGGTACATCATGCTTAGCTTTCTCTGAGTTTCTTTAGGACGGTTAACGTGAAGGGATGTTCAATATTGTCAAATATCTCATCTTCGTTCATTGAGATGACTAGGTGATTTTTGTCCTTGAGTCCATTTATGTAATTAGAACATTCATTGATTTACCCATATTTGAATGACTCTAGAATAAACCCAACCTGGTGTTTTCTTAAAGTCAGTTTGTACCTTTATCATATATATGCATGTGCATATTAGAGCACATATGTGGAGATCAGAGGACAACTGCACAAGTCAGTTCTCTCTTTCCACCTTGGGAGGCTTGGAACTTTAACTCAGGTCCTCAGGTTTAGTGGCATATGCTTTATCCATTGGGCCATCTCACTGACCCAAGAGTGGATGGCTTAAAAGGGAAATTTTTTTTTTTCATTAAAACATGAGTTAATTTAAAAGTGTAGCCTTAGCTTGGGGGAATGGTAGACATAGGGAGCAGGAGGATAGCATTTGGGGTGGGGACAGCTCTAGTATGGGTCCATTCTTGCTCAGCCAGAATGAGAATACAGCTTTGACACACAGAGACAGGGAGCAAGTAGGATGTCTACAGCCAGACAGGAATAATGTAGATGGATGACACAGCAGCAAAGGAAGAAGTCCCTCCCACAAAGGCATTTTTCCCTCCAGGTCTTTGCCTGAGTCACCTACAATATGCTACAGTGTTAACAGCACTGATCCAACTGTCTTAACTGGCTCAGAATCTGCCAGGATCTGTCCCAGGTTGGAATGCTTCCTGTTACCTGCATAGTTTTTCTTGCAACAAGGGAAAGAATAGGCAAATGGAGTGCTGCCAGCCGACCTGGTATAGGTGGAAGCAGCTTTGGCCCTTCTGAGAAAGGCATTGGGAAAAAAATGTGGGAAGAGACATTGGGAAAGAAGAAATGACAGAAACTCAAAAAGTTGAATTTTATTGTAGCTGGTAGAGAAAATGGAAGACTATTGAAATACGTTCTTCATCCTAGGCAGCACCTCTGAAGAAAGCACAGTCAGTGATGTTCATAGCTTGCCAGCTATTGCCTTGAGGGATCCTGAAATGACAAATATAGCCAGATGATGTGAGCTCCTGAGTGTTGACTGCTGATTGAGCATACGATAGTTATTCAATTGTTTTCTCTTATTATGATTTGTCAGATAGTACTTGAGGAGTGTTTTCCTCTGTTTCTTTAGTGGTAAGAGGGAAAGGAAAAACTGGGCCATTGTATCCACTTGTAGCTAATATCTATCCTGTTGGTGTATAAGGGAGTGTGGGTAATAATGGATTATTCAGATCTTACTCTGATATGTGAGTTGTGGGCCAGGTCCTTTGAGCTATACCTGGAACTGTCTGATAAATCCCTCCCCTCCCCCTCAAAGCTGTCCCCTTCATTCTGTGATAAACTGCTCTAGACAATCCCAGAGCACCAGGTGTTGTTCCCAAGGGTCCAAATCTACAGTGTTTTTCTGATGGTTATCCCATTCCTCAGTGGTAAACACTGCTGTGTCAAGGTGCTGCTCAGAGGCCACTTGGAGCACATACACTCTATGTATTTATTTATTTTTGTTAGCAGGATTGGGAAGCTTCACATGGGGCTGCAAAGCCAGGGCTTGAGCCAGCAGCTGGAGAGAGTCCAGGACTAGAGCGTTTGGGGATTTGAGGTAGAGAGCAGGGGAGAGGGAGTGGCAGAAGGGCAGAACTGTGCAAGCAGGCAGTCCACATTGCCTTGCCTTTAGCTTTACTGTCAGCAGAGCAGACTTCAGTTGTGCCAGAGGGCCACCTGGCCACCATTGCTGAGACTAAAGAGAGGGTGCTGCCTCACCCTGACTTAACCATACTGCACTGGACTATTCCAAATAGCTCCCGTGCTATCTTTCCCTGAGAGGCAAGTCTCCTCCCAGTCATCCCTTTCTGCTCCTCCCCCGTTCTGTGAGAGATGATGCGGTTCTCTATTGCTAGGCTCTGCCGACTGATGTCACTGGCAGCGGGAAGCATCAGCAGCCTGATCACATGCTACCTAGTCTGTAATGCAGATGGGATAGGAGTGTGTGAGGAGGGGGCTGTATGGCAACTATTCTTGTTTGAACGTCCCCCAAAGTACAGACGCAGCGGCTGCAGCATCCAGCCAGCTTGGATGTCTTGCCCCTGAACCTGGGGAAACTATTATTGGTGGTTTTTATTGTTGATGGTATTGAGGGGAACAACCCTTAACTCTAGAGGTTTGTTTTGCTGTTCTCCTTTTCAAAGCAGACTTCCAGGACTCTGAAAACACACTTACAAGCAGGATGCTTTTTCCCACCTCTGCGCAAGAATCTCCCCGTGGCCTTCCAGATGCAAATGATTTGTGCCTTGGCTTGCAATCACTCAGTCTCACTGGCTGGGACCGACCCAGGAGCACTCAGGACTCCAACTCCTCAGCCCAGAGCAGCACACAGTCCGGTGAGTGCAAGAGAATAAGGTGACTGGCTGGCTGGGGGAGGGGGCAAGTGGGGTGGTAAGCTAAGATACCAAAGCAACAGTTGTTCTGTTCCCCCTTTGCATCATCCCCTATATACACGAAGCTGTTTTGCAAGCTGTGGTAGCTGTAGGTGTTGCAAAACAGATAGATGGCTACTGGTATAGTCAGATAATGGCTTTTTTAACTTGTTCTGACAAATTCCCTGGAGTTATTTGTCTACACCTGAAGTGGCCCTGACAAGGGTCCCCAAGGTTACAACCTTTTGCAGATATGATCTATCTAAGCCCCTGGTGCCCAGGCCTGTCTTGGAGATGATGAAGCAAAAACACTTTTAGGTGGGGGAGGGGACTTGAGGGATTGATGACTGGATGACCAGATTCTTTTCAGTGATTCTAAAACTAGAGAGTTATATGTAAAGGTTGGGTAGCCTGAGTCATAGCAAAGAAGATTAATTAAGCAATTTTATTTGAATTAACATTAGGTTAAGAGCATCAATCCTGGAAAGGGGCTGCCTGGGAGAAGAGAGTAGATAACTCCCAGATACAGAGAGGAGGAGATGTTCCTCTCCTCCCACCCTGTCTTGTCTGTTTGTTGAAGGTAACTAATGGATGAGGGGCCACTCCCCTATAGGATCCCTGGTTTTCTTGGTGTAGGATTAATGGGAAAAAAAATGCAGGAAGTTCTTAACATACCTTTGAACTACTTCTGCTCAGACTTTCCCATTATATGTTTATTCCCTTCTTGTGGTATTTGGGAGAATATTGGCCAGATGAAAACCTTACGATTGTCCAGGAAGAATTGTGAACTTAAACACTACAGTATTCGTCAATATGTTTTACTTTATCTAAGTTGTGTCATAATACAAAAGCATTAGCAAACTCTGTAGTAAAAGGAGAAATGGGGGACTTGGGTGGGTACCTGTAGCTATTTCCAGTTGCTGCTGACAGTGAAGTATACTAAGTCTGCTGTCCCTTCATATAACCTCCCCAGTTTAGGACCAGCAATCCTGACACCAAGGTACTGCTATGTGGATTTCTCTGTCCTCCGCCCTATTTGGTAGGGGTGTTTTGTTTGTTTTTGTTTGTTTCTGTTTTGTTTTAAAAAATGTTTTGCAGAGGCTGGAACTCTTAATGTTAAACATTTTAATGCCCATTTATTTTGGTAAAATGCACTGGGAAAAAAAAGGAAGGTTAATTTTTTTTTTTAATTGGCTTGTGGGAAGGAGCTCTTGAAAGTAAATTTATCTTGAGTAATACCTGCCTTTTATTTAACTCCAGCTTTTTGGGAAAGGTTGATGCCTATCCTGTTCCCTGGGCCAGGAAAGTGTCATTATTCGATGTCCTTTGCTTTGGAGGCCACAGTACATTTTTTTTTTTTTTAATCTGTTCTTTAAAAAAAGCCTTGTCCTTTCTTTACTCCCACAGGATCTGAGCAAAAGAAAAGCTCACACAGGAAATGAGCACCTGTGAGTGCTGATCAGTGTCTGATTTGTGCTGGCATCATATTGGGGTGTGGCCCTTCTTTGGCTCTTGTTTTTCTTAGCTACAAAGTTAGCTTCTGAAATATAATATTAAGCCCATAGAATTTAAATGTATCCACCTTGAGGCTTAGAGAGCCTGCTCTAACAGCTAAATAGTAAAGTGACTGTCTTCTCAGGAATGAGTGACCTGGGAAATGTCTCACGAAAGAAAGAAAAGTTGGGTTTAGGCATAATTCTGTCAGATTTCCTACTCTCTGAAAAACCTGATCTTACAGCTAGTGGTCTGAAAATGGGGATGTTTTACTTCACTTTCCATCTCAAGTACTTTCGGATAAATATTATATGATTTTGTAGATCAGGGAAGGATTGCAGTCTGAACTTCTGAATTTGTAAAGTCCTGAGAGTGGCAGTGCAATGATCTGGCTGTCAGGGCAAGATTAGCATGGGTATCTCTTGCTTTCTGGAGGGGAAAGACACACCCATCCCTCATCTCCATGCTGTGTTTGCCTTTAGGAGCTGTGGTGATAGCCTTCTCTTTTTCTTAAGCTTTGTGCCTTCGTGGAAAGCCCATATGAGGGTGCTGTCTCCTAGAGTAGGATGGAGCCCTCCCACCAGCCAGCTGCAGTGCCAGATCGTGCACCCTTGCCAGTAATACGGGAACACTCAGCCTACATTCCAGTGCCCACACTGTCTTCCCATCTGAAAACCGACTCACTTGGTTTCTTGAGGAAAGGAGGAGAGAGTTCAGTAGCTTTAGGAAATCTGAGTTATACATGGAAGCAGCCTGATATCCTAATATCTCTGTGTGGAACCTGGGTGCAAGCTTATTGCTTAAACTCTGCTCCATGATATTTTCTCTAGTAAGTTGTATTCTCACAACTTACTGTCTTTACTATTTGACAGTGCATTGGACAGTAGGGCTCATGACAGATAATCTTAACTATAAATTTAAACACCAGCTGTATGCCAAGAACTTTTTGGGGCATTGAAGGTACATCAGTAAAGGATAAAATCATTGCCATAAAGAATCTCTAGGGCTGATAAGTTGGCTCAGCAGGTAAAGGCACCTCCCACCAAGTCTGACAGCTTGAGTTTAGCCCTGGGACCCACATGGTAGAAGAAGAGAACTAACTCCCAAAAGTTGTTTTCTGACCTACACACACGTGTGTATACATGGGCACACAGAGCGGAAATAAATGGAATTTGAAATTTTTTAAAAAGCAATCACTGTGGCTATCAAAGGAAAAGTCCTTTAATAGAATACCATGGCTCTGGAAGCTTCCTCAGTATTCTGGGATGGGGAATAGAGTGACAAATAGCCACCTTCTATTGATTTTTTTTTTTTTATGCTGAGTATATCACATGATTTTAATGCTTGCACAGAGGTTGCAAAGTACCCAGAGTGGCGTGCCTATTGTTAGGCTTAGCGTCCCAAACCTGGTGTCTGTTGTTCTAAAACACCCCTTCTAGTGACCAGAACCTTGATATGTTAGATGAGAAGGCTTAAAGTAACTTCATGTAGTGCAGGAGCTATGTGGTCAGAGGTGACGTGCTCCCTTGATGACATCTCTAAGGGAAGGACACTCAAGAGCAGTTGCTTTTCACCTTTGGTCTCAGTTCATCAGCTGAACCACCCACTGGATTTGTCTTTCTACCTTTCCCCTTACGATTCTTCTGTGTGTAGCATTATCTGCAGGAGAGTAAAGTGACTTTTGAATCTACCTGAGGGATCTGGAAAAAAGGACTCTTAGTGACCATTTTGTACAGAAGCCCAGTGGGCAAGTGAGAGGCTCAGCTCAGCCTAAGGATGCCAGAGGACATGTCCTGTCTATTCTAACTCCCTTTAGAAGTCTCATGGGATTAACCTGTTCACTCTCTTTGGTTTCTGTCCTGTTAACCCGTTGAATGGAATGTTCCCTGTGTGGTGTCATTTGCACATCTCTCCATTGACCCACAGGTTACATCAGACTGAGATGACACAAACGTCTGGCATTTTTCTCCACTCTTCAACCTTTTTCAAACAGTGTTAGGGAGGAAGCATGGAATATGTGGAATGTAGACTCTGTGGACCCAAATCTGTTTCATCTCACTACACGCAGTCTCAGAATTAAGGGTACAGATAGGAAAGAAGACTTCCAGTGCACAGCTATGTCTTAGGCTAAAAATAATGACTCTGGCCTAGATTATCTCTGTGACTACTCTTACTAGATAAAAACCATTTGATGATGGTGTCCTGGGCTTAGCTAATCCCACTTTGGCTGTAATCTTGGGCTGAGAGGTGTGTCTTGCAGTGCAGGTCTGTGCCAGTCCCTGCTGCTGTTGCCAGTGCTGCCATCAGATCTGGGAACCTGTAGACTCTTGGAGAGTGAGGCTTCAGAAAATTCCAACAATGACTCAGCTGAAAATCCAGAGACCTGGCACAGAGAGAAGGGTGAAAGTAGAGAAAGTTAAAATCAGTCTAAAAATATTACTGCTGATTTAGTCTCTTGTACTCTGAGATGGCATTAATGAGTTGGAGCCTTCTGCCAGGATAGGCTGTAAGGGGACAGTCAGGTCACTTGAGAGATCTGACTTTGGGTCACAGTTTCCAGAAACTTGGCTCATTCTTTGGCTTGAAAGAGATCTCAGACCAGCTTAATTTAGAGTCTTCCCTATTGTTGGCATTCATTCTATCTCATTTGCTTTATCTGCTGTGCATTTTCTCTGTATGTATTTGTTGTATACACATTCTTTGTGAACCATTAAAAATAAAAGGGAGTTTACCTAGATTTGTCTATAACAAAACAGTAATGAACTTTGGGCCATTTAAAACAGATGTATTCACTTATTAAACTATTGTTTTTATATTCCAAAATTTTCATTTTCCCAATAATACAATAATGTCTGTCTGTCTCTCTGTGTCTCTGTGTGTGTGTGTGTGTGTGTGAGTGAGAGAGAGAGACCTTATCCGTTAGAAAAGTCTTTTGTAGCAACTGTCTTGCCTTTTTTTAAACATAGATCTTCCTGAAGCAGTAGACCTTAGTTCCCTCTGTTTCTGTTGAATATGAGCTTTTTATAACATGCAGCTAGTTCTGGCCATCACTTTCCTAAGAGTATTATATTCCACTTCATTCTTGTCTGTGTCTCTACCTCTCTGATTCCCCCTCTATCCCCAAGTGGTTCTAAGGTGTGTTTTAATGAGTTCTCAGCATGGCCATAACTGAGTTTTGAGTTGTCTCTTTTAGGTCCCCTGCGCTTGCAGTAGCTGAGATCGTTCATCTGTGGTTGATTATCTTAAATGATTTGAACAAAAAGGAGATGTGTGAAGGACATGAAAATAAGAGACATGAGATCCTGACAATACTTTATAATGTAGCTAGTGATGATGCACTTCAGAAGACCAAGCTTGGAGTCAGAAATATTCCCTTCCCACTCAGCTCTGCTACCTCACGCACATCACTAACCTCAAAACTAGCTTTCTTTTTTTAAGATGGGCTAATACTTTTTAGGATTTAGGGCAAGATTCACATGTGTTTAATATCCAGTACATGGAAAAGTTGCTGTTAGTGGAAACTTAACTGAAGCTTGTCTAGATCATACAGTAGATGCCTGACCTCTTGAGAAAATGGAGTTCATATAGTATGGGTTGTTATGCCATTTTCTATTTAGATAGGCTTGTTGACATAGTAGAAGATTTCTGTGTTGATGCTGTTGTTATTTGAGACAGAGTGTCACTGTGTAGCTTTGACTGGCTTAGAGCTTGCTTGTAGACCAGGCTATCCTGGAACTCTGCCGGCCTAGCCTCCAAGTACTGGGATTAAAGGAGAATGCTTCATTGCCAGGCCTCATTGTAGAAGACTTCTATAGATACAGGTACTATTGTTGAGGCGTTAATTTCCAAGAACCCCAAGATACTAACAGTTTGTATGCTAGCTGAGGTAGATAGGATTTGTGGCTGGTGAAACATAAATCAATACAAATAAATATAAACTTGAGTAAATGAGTAAAGTCACCTGTAGTAGCTACCATGTTGGGTTTTGGCTCTTTCCAATCCACCTAAAAAACAAAGTGCTTTGGGTAAAGGCATGGTTCCCATAACCCATTCTTGTCCTTCTTGGTGTCCCTAGATATGACCCCATTAGTCTAGTCATATATTCATTCATTCATTCCATTCATTCATTCATTCATTCATTCATTCATTCATTCATTCATTCTCTCTTTCCCTCCGCCCTTCTCCCCCCCAGCATTTTTTATTTTTAGGTGCATTGGTGCTTTTCCTGCATGAATGTCTATGTGAAGGTGTCAGATACCCTGGAACTAGAATTACAAACAGTTGTGAGCTGCCATGTGGGTGCTGGGAATTGAACCAGGGTCTTCAGGGAGAGTAATCAGTGCTCTTAACTGCTGAAACATCTTTCCAGTCACGATTTTTTTTTTTTTTTTTTTTTTGGCATATTGCTTTGTTCTATGTGATGAAAGAATACAGGTCTCACCTCAAAGGAAATAGAGGTGTTTTATTTTGGTACCAAGCATGAATGATCATGGCCTAGGAATGCAAATTCAGGTTACCCAAAATACCATGTTCTAATGCGGTAATATTTAGATGAAATTTTTATAGCAACAAAACAAAAGACAGTCATAAATTAAAACACTTTAAAAATATATCAATAATAGCCAGTCGTAGTGGTGTATTTCCTTAAATCTGAGCACTTGGGAGTGCCTAGTATACTTAGACAGTTACTTAGGCCTGATATACCATGGCCAACCAGTGCTACATGGAAGGTAAATAAACAAACTGAAATGCTGGTTAGACAGATTACAGCAAAGCCAGGAATTCTCTGCTATAGAATTTAGATGTTATCTGATGACATTTATCTGTGTCTCTGTGTGTTTGTGTGTGATTTGATGAGTTCCTTCAGGATGGTTTACACAGTATGGGCACCTTAGTTTACCAGTAGTTCCATTGCTGGGGGGGGGGGGGAGGGGGGAAAAGGCACACTGCTACAATAAATTTTTAGAGGAGGGTTGGAAGTGGATCTGAAGCTTTTAAGATGCTGTTTTTCCAGGTGGATAATGGGCTGGCCCAGTCTCATGATAATAGCTGCTTTGAATCTTGTGTGTATGTTCTGTCAGAAATGGCAGTTGTCTAGTACCCCCAAGTGATGCCTTGACTTTGATTCTAGACTTGGAGAAGTTCAGGCCTGCCACTGGGAGGTCAGGGAAGAAACCAGGTCTGGATGACCTGTTTTCGCTTAATTGCTAGTCAGAGCTAAAGGGGGGGGAGGGGCAGTTATATTCACTGTTTATTGAGCACTTAATATTTGGGTTTCTCTTGAGATGGATGATGCATGTGGTGGTTAATGAGAAACACCCCCTCCCCATAAGTCTCTTTATTTGAGTTGGTTTTGAATACCCTAATTTGGCTACTTGGAAGAGGATTAGGATGTGCCACCTTGCTGGAGAAAGTATGTCACTTGGAAGTGGGCTTTGAGGTTTCATAAGACTCACTCCATTTAGTGCTCTACCTGTTGCTGTGGTTTGAGGTCTCAACTGCTGCTCTAGTTGAATGTTGCTTGCTATCTCTGCTCTGTCGTCGTGAACTCACAAAGACAGGTGTATTCTTTAGTCTTCAGATGAATAAAATGTCAAAGCTTCTATCTTTACATTGATGATCCAAACTTCATAGTGAAGCCTTTTTATTCTTTGCCCTTGTAGATAAGCATGTGCTTCTCTCAGGTCCCTCGTTTCCCTCCTTCCCTCCCCTACCCCTTCCTTCCTTTCTTTCTTTTCTTTTTTTTCTTTTGACAATATCCCAGACTGTTCTGGAGCTCAAAGGTGTGCTGTACCACATCAGGCTTTATTCTTTTTGATGTTAGGTATTTATTTATTATGTGTTGGGAATTTTTGCTGAGCATTTTTTATCTGCTGATTATTGAACCCAGCAAGCAATGTTGTGAAGTAGTTGGTATTTCACCTAACTTGCCAGTGAGAAGAAAGAAACCTCCAGGTGAGCTTCTCATAGTTACAGCATTTGAAAGAAGTTTCAGATCAGGGTTTTCATACAAGATTTGTTTTCTTAGATAGTAGACTTTATGAAATCATTCCACTTTCATCCTAAATACTTGAAATTTTGAGCTGTATAGAAAATGAGTACATGTTAGTTTTCAGAAGAGAACTTCTCAGATGAGACATGCTTATGCTATATTAGTCAGTGGTGTTTTACATGCAAATCTGTATTTTTGCAAAATGTTACTAGAAAAGTGGGGATGTAATAAAACATGCTGCTATCCAGTAAAGCAATATGGTTTTGAGATCTTAATTGTACTTTGGGTATATCCAGACATTAACAGCAGTTGTAACCAGGGTCACCAGTGGCAAAGTCTCAGGTGATAGCACTACTCCTTAAGCTTGGTGGCTGAGAGAGAACAGTTCTGCTGTTAGCAGCAGGAAGCTCTGGTGTTCAGTTATCCTGTAACTTCTAATGCGGACTGGGTGGCCAACTCTCCCAAATCATCAGTTATCTGTACATTTTGTGTCCTGTGTCTCTGAAATGCTCTCAGCAGTTGATCCTGTCTTGGTTAACTACGGGGCGGAGAGGGGGGGGACAAAAAGGGTTTTTGTCTGGAAAGATTTCAGAGGTCATGAGCATTCCTTCTCTCCCCCTCCCCTCTTCTTTTGTCATCCTAGTATTAAGCATGCTCCAAAATCCACTGGGAAATGTCCTAGGAAAACCCCCCTTGGGTTTCCTGTCTCTGGATTCCCTTGGGTCTGACATGGACAAATTCCCAGCACCCTCAGTTAGAGGATCTCGCCTGGACACCCGGCCAATCCTGGACTCCCGTTCTAGCAGCCCCTCTGACTCAGACACAAGTGGTTTCAGCTCTGGATCAGATCATCTTTCAGATTTGATTGTATGTAACATTCTCAGGGATGGGGGATGTAAAGGTGGAGTTGTCTGTGTGTGTCCACGGGGAAAGATGCTACAGTGTCTGTCTTAGAACTTTGAAACAGGGTACCCATTCACCAGGATGTAGGCAAGCAAGATGATCATCATTAGGCATTGAGATTCTAATCTTATCTCTGGGGTTTCCCATTTGTGGCTTTTAGAGCCCACCCTATCTTCTTCTGCCTGTGCTGGACTGTGAAGGCTGACATTCATTTAATCTATCCAGACTAGTTTTAGAAATACAGCTACAGTCAGGTCCTTTATTCTTTGGACTTGAGATGAACTTTAAGATGGGTTCACATGAGATATTTATTGTTTTATTACTTAGATAGAATTCATCTTGGGAATTTACCCAATGACTGACAATTACAAGTTTCTCAGATACTCACCTAAGAATTTATTTGGAAAGTCAAAGTTAACACAAAAGAGAAAATGAAGCAGTTTCATACTTACAGAAAAATATTCTAACATATTTTAATAATAATTTTTGACACAGAATTTCAAGATTAATACAAATATGTAGTATAACATGTTCAAATAAATTTCTAATAGAGCATAGAGCCATCAGAGAGAAGTTGTTTAGCCATGGAGAACTGGATCAGTAGGGATGTAGTTGGTCTACTGAATAAAATGTGAAAAATTCATTGAAATTGTTATGAGAACTCTCTGGCAAGAAAAAAATGTCTGTGGAGAGACAATTTATTTTAATTATAATCTATAACTAATCTAAAAATGAATAGAAAGACAGATAAGGAAAAATATATCAAATTATGAATGTTGTGTTAGATACTTTTCATGTTTTGTTGTACAATTATTACTTTATGTTTTCCTTTTTCCTCTAGTCAAGCCTTCGAATTTCCCCCCCTTTGCCCTTTCTTTCCATGACGGGAAATGGCCCCCGAGACCCTCTAAAGATGGGAGTTGGGTCCCGGATGGACCAAGAACAAGCTGCTCTTGCTGCAGTTAGCCCCTCTCCAACCAGCGCTTCAAAGAGATGGCCAGGGGCATCCATGTGGCCATCCTGGGACCTTCTTGAAGCTCCTAAAGACCCATTCAGCATAGAGAGAGAAGCTAGACTACACCGGCAGGCTGCAGGTGAGTGCAGTCTGATTTTTGAGTATGTGTGAGACCTGAGTCCTCTTTTCAGAAACTGAATTGACCTTTGTTCACACAATGGAGAACTCTTCCGGAAGAGAATTTGATAATATGGTAAAATATCCAGGTCTAAAAAGAACCATGTATTCTGTAGAATAAAGGACAACCTTGAGACCGAGTTGAAAGAGGCAGATAGCCTGGCACACAGGCTGTGCCACAGCAGAAAATGGCTGGCCCTGCTTCTTACTGTGGGCTTCTGTGAAAATTGTGCTCTGCCTTCGCTTTTGATTGTTATGTGAGAAAGACAAAAATCTTGAAAGTGATGTCTACAATTTTTTCTGCCTTTCCTATTTCTAATTCAAAGTCATAACCAATCACGGTTCATTTTCTAGCTTTCTGTCCTGAGATTTTCTGATTATATTCTGGGTACTTAACCTCTAAAGTATGGGATGTCACCAGATCACTCAGATTTCTTTAAAGTCCTTTATTTTTCTACATTTAAATATTCTTAAGTGCAAGTTGGAGAGATTGCTCAGTGCTTAAAGAGTACCAGTTTCTCTTCCAGAGGAACTGGATTCAGTTCCCACCACCCATATGGCACCTAAAAACTGTAGCTCTAGTTCTAAGGGATCCAAAACCCCTTTCTGACCTCTGCAGGCATTAGGTATGCACACAGTATACAGACATAAATGCAGGCGAGACACCTATATTTATAATACAAAAATAAAATCTTTTTATTGGTTTGATTTTGGTTTTTTAAGACAAGGTTTTTCTACATAGCCCTGGATATTCTAGACTCACTTTGTAGACCATGCTGACATCAAACTCATACTGTGATCTACCTGCCTCTGCCTCCCAAGTAGGAATAAAGGAGTGTACCACTACCATCTGGTGAGATACATAATATTAAGTGCACATTCTGTTTTTCACATTACATCTGAGCTTGGAAGTAAATTAGCTACTTACATCATTAACGGCTTTCCAGTCAAATCATGGTGCTGACTGAACGTACGTTATTACTCTGTTATATGTGTTTGCATAAAACTCGTTCCTGTCTCATTCTCCCCTAATAGTGTGAACACCCTGTTTATCCATCTGGTGGTTCTGATAGCCCGTGCTTGTGCTTACTATGTAGCACTGTATGGTATGCTCTCTGGAAGCTACTTGATTTTGTATGAAATGCTGCTAGCAGTACCCAGTTTCTTGTCACATGAGCCTTATACATGTTAGGGGTGGCCTGGTGTCTGGGGAGGAATAGTGGCTCATCTCCTTGATTGTCTTCCTCAGCGCTGAAGGGGAGAGGGTATTCTTTACCAGTCTTTACCTAGGTCACCTTCATATGTGAAAGGTCTGAACTGCTCACCAACAATAGACTCTGGAAGTTAGTAGGACAGGACAATCTGAAGAGAATGCCAAACCTACACAGCAGAAAGAGCCTCTTAACATAATTGGGTTTAACATAAGTAGGAAGCTGAGGGTTTGGGCAGAAATCCATTATCATACCATGTGGGCAGCAGGGGAACTCAGTGTCTGCTCAGGTGCTTTTGAGTGGGTTTCTAGGACCTGGTAATGTTAATTCTGTTGAGTTGTGTTTTCTACTGACTTCTGTGGTTGATGAGTTCAGAAACAAGATAGGGAAATGGGCCTTGGGGAGAAAGTCTATTAGGTTTAGAAACTTGAAGGGCATTGCATATAAAATTGTTCTATATAGTCTTTATTTATAAATCTACTTATTACTATAAACAATAGCAAGATAAAACTGCTTTCTTGAGTTGTGATAATTTTTACCCTGTATATTTCCTATTTCTTTCAATTTTATAGGAGACAAAGCTGCTGAGGTAAGATTATCAAACATACTTTAAATATTTAACAAGACAAAGTGTCCTGTCTTTCAGAATAACCATGGATAGTCTTCCAGGTTGGAATTGTGACTGCTCTATTTCTTCCCAACAAGCCCCATTTCAGAGAAGGGTTGTGACTTTGTTAATTGGACTCCTGTTTTTTATTTCCTGCCAAAGCTGTAAATGAAGCTACCTGTACCTGGAGTGGCCAACTTCCTCCCCGAAACTATAAGAACCCCATCTACTCTTGCAAAGTGTTCCTAGGAGGTGTTCCTTGGGATATTACAGAAGGTGAGCTGCCTCTGGATCTCTTACAACAAGAGTTTAAGGTGGGGCATATATTTAAGGAGTGTGAGCCCTAGGCTCCTATTTAGGGCCTGAACCTCTGCCTCAGTGGACTGTGTCAGGAGCAGCTTTGGGAGGGTGCATTTCATAATGCTTTCAAAGTTACATATGAGACCAGATTTCTGTTCTGAGTTTTGTCAGGAAGAGTGCTGGTGATCCTGTGTTTGTGTCTTTCCTGAGTAGACTGTCTCTGTTTCTGTTCTTCTCCACCTGTGCAGCTGGATTGGTTAATACCTTCCGTGTTTTTGGCTCTCTGAGTGTGGAGTGGCCTGGTAAGGATGGCAAGCACCCCCGGTGTCCTCCCAAAGGTAATATGCCTAAAGGTAATAAAGACATGGTAGGAATTTTTTTCCTTCTGTCACATGTACTGTACCACGTGGTGCTGGGATGTCACAGAAGCATGCTGGTCATGTAGGCACTCCAGGGTACAATCAACACATCCTTTTCAGTGTTGCACATTCCTTTGTCCCTCTGTCCAAACTTGCAGTGCTGTGGGGAGCTGCCACCAGACTCTTTCCTGTTGCACTTGACCTCCAGACCTAAGCCCTTTCTTCTCTCCTGCCTCTCCTTTTGAGAGGGTGTGCCTTTGCCTGCTGTCTCTGCTGCCTCAGAGGTTGTTGTCTGACCCAGTTCTGAGATTCCCTTTGGAGTTGTCAGGAATGAGGACCAGCTATCAGTGGTCTAAAATGAGATCCTGCCCCATAGAAAGGAACGGGTGCTATTTTCACTCTGCCCCATCTTCAGAGAACTTGATCCAGTGGTTTAATTAGGCTTTTAAAGCACTACCTACATCCCTGACAAACGGTTATTCTTCTGGCTCTGCTGACCCGAGCACGCTCTGTGTTCTGGAGTAGAGAGCTACAGAGAACTGTGTGGTAGTGGGTGTGGGGCCTTTTGTTCCAGTTTTTGTGACAGTTCCTTCCTTTAGTGAAATAGGATGTACATCTTTCTCCCTTAGCCTGGCATAAGGCGTAGTAAGTGCCTATTATGACAAGCCTATTTGGGAGTGGAACAAAAAGGAACTTTGGAATGAGGGATTTAGTTCAGCAGTAGAGTGCTTTCTTAGTATTACTATCTGTTCAATCTCAGCATCTACTTCAAAAAAAAATAAAAAGTCTTGAGGCATCCTCCCTTAGAAGAAACTTCCTGCCCAAAGCCATGGCTCTTTGTCCACCATAGAGGATGTTAAATAGCCACCCAAGGAATATTAAGACTTCTTTTCCTTCTGTTGGGTATAGGGTATGTGTATTTGGTGTTTGAACTAGAGAAGTCTGTCCGGGCCTTGCTTCAGGCTTGTTCTCATGACCCGATGAGCCCAGATGGCCTGAGTGAATATTATTTCAAGATGTCCAGCCGAAGGATGCGCAGCAAAGAGGTGAGTTAGCTTGGTATCCTATATTAGTTTCTGTTGCTATGATAAAACACCATGACCAAGGTAGCTTGTAAGAGAAAACATTCTCAATGGGGTTTACAGTTTTAGGGGGTTTGAGTCTATAGTGGCAGAATAAAGGCATGACAGCAGGAACAGTGGAGAGGTCACATCTCTAAACCTCAAGCAAGAGAGGCAGAGAGCACATTGGGAATAGCATGATATTTTTAAATCTCAAAGCCTGTGCCTAGTGACACATCACCTAGGCCAACAAGGCCATGGCTCTTAACCCTCCCCAAATAGATCCACCAGCTATGGACCAGCGAAGGCCAGTTTCACCTAAACCAGCACAGTCACTGTGATTAAAATACTGTGACCTAAGCCAACTTATAAAAGAATTAATTTGGGCTTATGAGTCCCGGAGGATAAGAGTCCATCACAATGGCACACACCTTTAATCCCAGCATTTGGGAGTCAGAATCAGGCAGATTTCTGTGAGTGCGAGGCCAGGCTGGTCTACAGAGTGAGTTCTAGAACAGGCAGGGCTACACAGAGAAACCTTGCCTGGAAAAGTCAAAATAGAAAAATTTCATTGTGGCAGGAGCTATAATGTGCTTATGAGCTCACGTTTTGTACCATAAACACAAAACAGAGCAAATTTGGAAGTGGCAGGAAGATTTTAATCTCAAAGCCCACTCCCAGTAGCCCAATTCTTCTAGCAAGGCTATATCACCAAAAACTTCTCAAACAGCACCACCAACTGGGGACCAAGATCAAATGCCCAAGACTTTGGTGGACATTTCTTGTTCAGACCACCACATACTCCTTTCTGTGTCAAGATTGACATGTCATGGCACACACTAGATTTTCTTGGAACTAGGGCAACAGTTCTTGCTGAGGCAAGAAGTCTGCTTTTCTTGTCCATGGTTAGTAAATCATTATCTTGTAAATTACAGTTTTTTAAAAAGCTAACTGTTGGAGCTTGCTTAGGGAAAAGGGAAGTATGTGAAATGTATACAAACAACCCTGGAACTAGTGGGAATCAAGCCTGTCCAGCCTCTTCTGCTCTGTTCTGATCTACATTTAAACTCCAGCTTAAAGTTGAAATTGAAAGCAGCAACTTTCTCTACTTGGGCTATACTGATAGAATCTACAGATCTTTTCTCCTGGTTCTCAGACTCTCCATTCTGACCCCATAATGTGTGTGGGTGAATAAATAAATTCCCTTTTAGCACAAATCCAGCTTTATTACATATTGTTATCGGTATGTTGTCTTGACCTGTGTGTCCTGAACATCAAACTGATTTCACATTGGGGAACTCATTGCAGATTCTTATCTCACACTTACTGATTCATTTGGGCAGAGTTTAGGAATATCTTGTAATCAGACTCTGCAAATGATGATAGTGGATAGAGTTTTGAGTTCGGGAATTGGTATAGTGGTGTTTTTAACCAGGCTGATTTTAAAGAACATTACTTTGTGACATTAAACTACTGTGATTTTTTTTTTTGATATATCCTATAACTATATTGCCCTGTGTGCAAAGTAGCCTTTTCATGAATTTGTAGGGCTGTTGGCTTCCCCTTGTACCATCTATCAGGTTTCTTGGTCCTGCTTGGTTCCTCCTTGCTTACCCATGGAAAAAGTCTGACCTCTACAGACTTCCATCCAAGTCTCTCTTTACTTGTCACGTGTAACCATTACCACAGGTCTTCTTTTGAATTGTTTTTACCGCCTTGTGTTTTCCTCACTTATTTTTCTGCGTCAAAACATTTAAAAAATATCTTCACAGGCTAATTTCCAAAAATAGCTACTGGCATTTGTAAGCCTACTTCATTGTAACACCCTCTGCCTGCTAGACTAGATTTGATTCTGGGGTCAAGGAATCAGAGGATAGAGAATGTCAGCGCTTGCCCAGGTGATAATGAGCTTTTAAACACCTCAGATCTTAGTGCATGGCTTTACACACACACACACACACACACACACACACACACACACACACACACACACAGCCCTCTCTTAGACCATTAGCCATAGCTATTTCTACCGTTCTGTCCTTCCTGCTTCCAGCTTTTAAGTGTTCTTGAGCTCTACTTTTCACAGGACTATTTTCTTTCCTGAGAACTCATGCTCTGTTAGTTCCTGTGGCTCTTGGTTGGAATTATAGAATCATTGATATGTCAGTTTGGTACTTCTTGCTTACTCTGCAGAATGAGCAAATTCTATTGTATTTTCTCTCACCATTATGAACACAGGAAGTTCAACTCAAGTTGTGTTTGGATAAAGATGCCTTCCTGGAACCTGTGTGCCTCAGATGGGGGACAGTGCCCTTTTGCCCCTACACAGCCTAGGCCGCTGCAGCATGTGTTCTGCCATACAGGAGGCTCTCTGAAGCTGCCAGCTGATAAACCTTTGGGGGGGGTTTTCAGGTGCAGGTAATCCCTTGGGTCTTGGCTGACAGCAACTTTGTCTGGAGCCCATCTCAGAGGCTGGATCCCAGCAGGACAGTGTTTGTTGGTGCCTTGCACGGGATGCTCAATGCTGAGGCTTTGGCTGCCATCTTGAATGACCTATTTGGTGGAGTGGTGTATGCTGGGATTGACACAGATAAGTACAAGTACCCCATTGGTGAGTGTCCTACTTCTGTGTGGGAAGGCTTGGTGCCCCTGGGAGAAAATTAAGATTATAATACTTGCTCTTGAGAGTAGAGAGAGAACTGACCCAAGTTTGCAGATCATCTTTTCCTCCAGAAGTCACCAGTACTGGCCCATCTGTGTCTTGCTTCTGCTCCTGTTTCCCACATTGGGAAAAAGGGTGAATGTAGGATCTATGATAATATTGGTGAAAACAAGGGAAGAAGTTTGTTGAAATTTAAAGTATGCAGAAAGCAAGTTTGGGACAAACTATATGTAGTATTGTATTTAAAGATTATTCTTCACCAAGAATTTGCTCAATTTCCTTTATTAAAAGTTCCTGCCAGACATAGTAGCACATGCTTGTAGTCCCAGCACTTTGGAGACAAAGGCAGATAGATTTCTGAGTTCAAAACCAGCCTGGTCTACAGAGCAAGTTCCAGGCAAGTCAGAACTACATAGTGAGACCTTGTCAAAAAGGAAGAGGGAAAAAAGGGAAGGGAGAAACATTTGTTTTTACATCTTTGATGTTGTCTAGAGTAAACGACAAAGTCAGATCAAAGGTGCTTTCTGGATAACTCAAAAATGGAATACAGCTTTGAGCTGTTTTGATCAGCCTGAGGAAGTTAGTTCCAAACTTGGTACAGTAATCTCAGTGATTGGGTTTGAAAGTGGAGCAGAGCAGACCTGAACTCTCTGCTCAAGGCATATATAGTTAACCCACCTTCCAAGACACCTGGTTGAAGGCGGAAGTTCTCTTAAATCTAAGATTAATATTTATTAAAATATAAGCCAACACTCACGATACAGGTAACAACTTATATGGGCACCTGATAGACTGGATTATCCACACCATGTACGATGGATGCCAAACCTGTCTCTCTAGGAGTCAGGAACCAGGAAACAGGCTTCCCAAGATCCCAGCAGCCCTTTATGAATGGGGTTGGCTAAGGAGCCACTCCCCTTTCAGGAGCCCGGGGACCCTGGATAGGCATCTTTGGACCTTCACAGCTGACACCAGAATCCCAGCACACCTGGTCTACCCACCCACTCTGAATCTTGTCCAGAAGGAGAACTGTGGCTCATCAGTGCTATGCTGCAGGAGGAGGGCTAAGACTTCAGAGGCTGTAGCAACAGGGGCTGCACTTGGCAAAAGGGGGATTCTTGTGCTAGTTCATAGTCCTTTAAGGTACCTCTGGGTCAAGCAACTTTTTATTACTGTTTTTACCCTTCAGAGGCATTCAGTCTGCAGCTTGGTTGCCACCTGAGCCTGCACAGGATGAGGCCCTTCCCTTTTCTCTTTACTAAATAATTTACACTAACGTGTCCTATGACCTTGCTGTCCAATGTGATAGCCACGAGCAGAAGGTAGCTGTTGAATACTTGAAATGTAGCTTCTCCTATGTGTTAAAATATCCTGAGTAAAGCTGGATGATTGGTGGTGGTGCACACTTTTAAAAATATCTTGAACACATAGATAAAATAAATTATTAAAGTTCTACTACTTTTGATTTGTTGTGATACCCACTAAATTAGAAATTATATAAATACTTATGTTTACGTCAGACAGCACTGATGTACAAACAGGGTTTAAGTATTTAAGAGGATTTGAGCAGAATGTGTAAGCTTGTGCTGATTTTCCTAGGGTCTGGTCGTGTGAATTTTAATAACCAACATAGTTACCTGAAAGCAGTCAGCGCTGCTTTTGTGGAGATCAAAACCACCAAGTTTACCAAAAAGGTGAGTGTCTGATTTATGCCCTTACTTTGAGAGAGGCTTAGATGAGTTTCAAAAACAACATAGTTTCAAAGTTAGGGCAATGAACCCAACTGCAGAGTTAACCTGAGTTCAGGGTTCAAGGTGGGCCTTGTTTCTGGGGACTCAGGAGGAAGGGACACTGCCTGAGTGGGTGTGAGTGGGGAGAAGTTCCTTCATTTTGATATTTGTTGAAATTGCTAAGTAGATTGATTTTCTTTATCCCCTTTTCCCTAAATCCTCTGAGCACTTCCCTGCTCTTTACTGATGAAGAGAAAGGGTTCATTTTGCTAAGGAGAGCAGGTAATAAAGCCTGTAGAAGGAGCCACCTCTGTCTTTGTGCGATGAGTATCCTCTAAGGTCCATATCAGGTCTTGGCCCACAAATCTGTTTAGCCTCCATTAGAATAGACAAGCATTCTACATCTCTGCATGCTCAATAATATGCTCCTAAAGTTTATCTGACTCATAGAGCCATTTTATCTCCCTCTATTTCTTTTCTTCAGGTTCAGATTGATCCCTATCTAGAAGATTCTCTGTGTCTTATTTGCAGTTCACAGCCTGGCCCTTTCTTCTGTCGAGATCAGGTGAGTTCTCTGGGCATTAGAAATGTCTACAAAGTTCCTACCACAATTAAAAATTATTAGGGCACATTTATGACATTGAGTATTAGACTTCTAAAGTGACTTGTGTTGTCTGAGAGCATAGAGAAATAGTCAAGAGGACATACTATGGGCAGGTTGGTGTACAACTCTAGGTGTGTTGGACGCTTACTGGATTTTCCCTTTCCCTTCCTGGGCTATTGCTATACAATATGACCATTGGCAATGGTGGGTAATTTTTTGTTTTGTCTTTTGGAAATGGGACTCATGAGCCAAGCTAGCCTTGAGTTTGCAGCAGCCTCTTTCTTACCCACTGCTCCTATCAGAGCCTTCGTATCACGGGCATATGTTACCATACCTGGATAGTGGTTTTGTAGACATTGAGTAGTTGGGTACCTATGAATCAAGCTCTACTGATACATTTTCTAACCCTGAGAAGTAGGCCCAACTACAGTCTCTGGTACCATTTGCCTCAGGATAGCTATGAATACTGCCCAACCCCAAAGTGTTATTTTAGGAGGTCTCCCCCTTTGTGAAGTGTTGGTTTGGTTTTGTATCTGGATTGCACGGTTCTCTGGTGTGAACCTTGTATATGACAGCCTTGTGTTTCAATTTCAAAGGGGTCTGTGTTGCAATTTCAGTTGCTGGAACTGAGTTTTCTCCTTTATTTCTGAACTTCAGGACTGCTTTAGTATTTGTTATCTGGATTTAACCACAGTTGTCAGAGGTAGAAGCCTCATGGAAACTTTCTATTGGTTATCTCTGGGTGGTAGAACATGGATGTGCCCTAGGAGTGTTTGGTGGTCAGTGCTTTTCTGACTTGAATGTATGTACATATTAACTAAGAACCTTGTTGAAATGAGAATTTGATTCAGTGGGTTTGGGTAGATCCTGAAAGTCTATGTTTTTAATAAGTTGCTGAGTTGAGTGGTGCCTTTTGAGTTGCTATTTTGAATGACTTTTTAAACACATTAAAATATATTTTCATACATGCATACAATATATTTTGATCATGTTCAACCCTACTTCTGACTCCTTTCCATCCACTTCTTTATAACTTCTTTTTGTTTTATTTGGATTCTGTTACTGTTTTTGTTTTGGAAAACTTTTACCTCTGGTCAGCCTGGGACTCACTATGTGAACCAGACTGGCCTCAAACTTAGACATCAACCCACCTTTGCTTTTCAAGCGCTGGAATTAAAGATGTTCACCACCGTGACCAGCTTCTTTGAGAAAACAGTAATAACAACATGCCCAGTCCCAATGTGTTACTTATAGACTCGTGGTCCACGACCACGGAGTAAACTTTAGAGAAAACATTCCTTATTCCAGAAGCCATAGCTGTCAGTAGCTCTTAGCTAGGAGTAGTGGCTCATGGCCTTTTCCCTGTTCATGCTGGAATGTTCTTTGGGTTGATCTTGTGCAGCCACAGCCATTGAGCCACATTTGAAACCTTCTAGCAATTCATCCATGTTTGGTTTGTCTGAGAATGATGCTGTCATTTGCATGGAGCCTGTAGATAGTCAGATACAGACTACCAAGGGAGCTCACAGTAAAGCCTAAAACAAGTCTCTTTCTAAGTCAGCTTTTGTAGATCAGTATCTTTCACAGTGAATCCTCAGTTTCATGTTCTTGGTAGGAAGTTATGACTTGCTTAGGGTTATTCAGCTCTAAATCAGTCACTTCTCACTGAGAAGAGAAAGGCATGTCTTTATTACTTGAATCTGTAACTAGTTCTTCAAACATTCTCCCCTGTTGGTGCCCTGAGATTCAACTGCTCTGTAGGTGAGAAGGATGGGGAATTAGGAAGCTGCATAGTCTTCTGTTCACACCAGGAACCTAAAATATTTGCATAAGGGTACATATGCAAACAGGATAGCTTTTGCCTTAGTCAGTCATAGCTCTCTTACCTTGAGAGGGCTAGCAGGAAGCATCTCTTCTAGCCCCACCGAAGAAGCCAGGTGGCTTCCATTTCCTCTTAAAGTAGAGCCTTTATACCTAATGCTAATGTACTTTTTGTTTCCCTAATCTAGGTCTGCTTCAAGTATTTTTGCAGAAACTGCTGGCATTGGCGACACAGCATGGAAGGCCTGCGTCACCACAGCCCCCTGATGAGGAACCAGAAGAACTGAGATTCCACCTAGAGAAGCTGGCCTTGCCCAGTGGCCTGCATTGCCCAAGGCTAGCAAGTCAGGCCTGTACCCTGCACTGGCGCCCAAGGAGCTAGCTTTCTGCAGACAAGGGAAAATTGTAGTCACCTTTGTACTTGCTAAATCTGTCTTTGTTTCTGCACTAATGGATGCACAATGAGTTTTGTCAGGTTTTGTTTTCAGGGGTGTGCCAGAGCAAGTACCCTCAGGCTCACCCTCAAGCAAATGTAGTTTTCCCAGACTATAGTTCCTCATTTTGCAAATGAAAAGAAAAACAAAAACAAACTATGTGTCCAGAAGGTATTGACACCTAAGTTTATTTATTAAAGCGCTTTTTACATTCCTTGCAATACTGATGGTGGTGATGCGCAGGTCTCATTGGTTCATTCTTGCAGTTGCCATACAGTGCCTTTCCATTTATTTAACCCCCACCTGAACGGCATTAATTGAGTGTTCAGCTGGTGTTTTTTACTGTAAACAAACAAGGAGACTTTGCTCTTCATTTAAACCAAATCATATTTCATAGTTTACGCTCGAGGGTTTTTACTGGTTCCTTTTTACACTCCTTAAAACAGTTTTTAAGTCATTTGGAACAATAGATTTTTTTTTTCCTTTTCTGGCAGCTTTTAACATTATAGCAAATTTGTGTCTGGGGAACTGCTGGTCACAGTTGCAAATCAAAGCATTTGTAACCAAGGGAAAAATTATTTCATTTAAAAACTGGACCGGAGAAAAAAAAATTAGGTCTGAGCAGCTGCTGTATATAGTTTGAAATGCTTTGTTGCACCTTCTTATGTTGCACTTACATGTGAGGGAGGGTTGATAGAAGTTTTTAATCACAGTCACAGGACTTTTTCTTTTGTAACTGAGCTTAAAAATTAAAAAAAAAAAAAAAAAAAAAAAAAAAGGGCTGGTTTCTGGTGGGGGCAGTTGAAGGCTCACAGGAGCCCGTTCTCTTAGAGGGGCAAGTTCCCTTCCTTACATCTTTTATTTGAAGAATGTATGAATCAACAGAGTTGACAAAAAATGCTACTGGAATATGAAAACTTGACTTTTTCTTTTTAATTTAATTACTACTTGCCCCTCTTAGGGAAGCTGTGTGCCAAAGAACCAGTGTCATAACCCCCTCCTCCCTCCTGCTGAGCTGATGTTGCATTGTTGCATATCCCAGCTACTCTATGGGTTTTGTGAAGCTGTGTGTGAAGTCTCTACCTCATTGTTGTATATGCAGGCAAGACTGCACTCTCCTACAGATGTGTGGAGTAAGCTGTGGTGTACTTTTTTTGGCACATAATAAACACGTTGCAGCAGAATTGTGTTTTTGTCTCTATGTCTGAGGTGTGTATAACAAACAGCTAAGATTCCAGAGAAAAGTCCTCTCCTTGGATTTTCTGTACTGGGTTTCCAGTCCAGGATGATGGTACAAGCATGTGGAAACCTGCCCTATGCGGGATTTATTACATTCTGGTCAGCCACTTTGGAGATAACTGTACAGTAGCTGGGTGATTACATCCCAAAACAAGAAACTTGTATGTTTCAATTCCTTGACCATCAAGAACACCAGAGGCACCACTGCCAAGGTGTCAGAAGCCACTGGATCCCTGCTCTCCTGTGACCCCTGCCATATCTCCTCTCCTCTTGGACACACTTTTGCTGATGTCATTCTTAGAGGATGGTACTTTGCTTTTTTGATTCAGGGTCTTTGTGTATTTATCCTGGAACTCCTTATGTAAACCAGGCTAGCCTCAAACTTACTTTAAAAAAAAAAAAAATCTGCTTGTGAATCAAGCATTCTGAATGCTGGGACTAAAGGTGTGCACCAGTATACCCAGCAGGACTCTGGTTTTTGTGAAATCCCTTACACTAGAATTTCTGTTTCAGGCTCCAGGACTTTATGACAGGTTTAATGATGATTTTCAGGTAGAGAAGTTTTGAACTTAGGGAAACTCTAGTCTGAGATAGAGATAGACCCCTACGGTACTGAAGCATCACTCCTGTAAGGTTCAGAAACTCATTACTGGTCAGGATCCAAGAGTTACCTTCCTCCAAGTCTGTAAGGTCTAGTCTCCATTAGAAGCCCTGCAGCCGCTTCATTAGCATGTCACTGGTAAAAAGTAAGCTTGTGCTACAGAGGGCATACTGACCCTTTGATCTCTCCATCTCTTCCTGTTCCTTAGATAACATCTTTTAGTCCCTCCATGACCTACTTTCAGGGTAAGGGCTTTCACCTTCTGACTAGAGTGATGTTGAAGAGTTGAGGCCCCTTTGATACATTCAATGTGGCTGACACAGTCCCAAGTTGGGTGAGCCTAGGGATCAAATAGAGGAAGGACCTTCTTTAAATCGATGAGGGCCCTGGGACTGATTTGGACCTAGGTATGGCAGAACAGCCAGAAGAAGCTGAAGGTGTTTTCACTGGTTGGAGACAGAGCAAACTGACCCTAACTTGTTCATATAAACGTTTGAGAGCTTTCTGTGGGCCGCCGGCTGTTTAAGCACTGGAGGTTAGCTCTTCATGTTTAGCTCATTCCATGGTTGAGAAAACAGAAAAGTCGCATGACTAGCTAAGGCATTTAAGAGCAGCTCCAATGCAACGCTGTACAGGAGTGTGAAGGAAAGCCGCTCTGGTGAAGCAATGTTTGCAGTGTCACCGGGAAGTGAGAGGAGCCTCTCCAGTCGGGCTAGACTACAAAGCTCTGACCTGAGCCACGCGCGAGAGGTAGAAGTCACGAATGACTCCCTTTACCACTTTACCTTCCCAAAGCGCGGGCTTCCCGAAGCCCCGCATAGACTAAAAGACCCTCATACTCGAAGAGAAGCCTACCAAACAGCGAACAACGTAGGGCGGAAAAACAGACGTCCCAGCTACTATGTGCGCACGCGCCGGCCCTCGCCCCGCCCTCCTGACACTGCCACTCCGCTCCGCCAGGGGGCGCTGCGATACACCCGCGGGCGGAAGCGGCTGTCGGGCCTGCGTTTTATAGGCCTCTCTTGTGCTTCCTGTTTCCTCTTTCACCGGGACCCGTCAACATGGTAGGTGTTTGGCTCCCAGGCCTTTGTCCTCTTCAATCCGCGTCCATCCTCGGTTTTTCGTGGCTCCAGCCCGCAGCGGGAAGCAGTAGGTCGGGCCTCCGCGGTGTCTGGCGGGCCAGGCCAGTGATTTCTTGCCTTCCACCCGCAGGGCCGTGTTCGCACCAAGACTGTGAAGAAGGCAGCCCGTGTCATCATCGAGAAGTACTACACGCGCCTGGGTAATGACTTCCACACCAACAAGCGCGTGTGCGAGGAGATCGCCATTATCCCCAGCAAGAAACTCCGCAACAAGATAGCCGGGTGAGTGCATGCCCCGGGCTGCTGGGGCGCTGCCCGTTTCCCGGGTGGAGGTGTGTGTGTGTGACGGGTTTGAGTCCGATCGGGTGCCAAGTGGTGATCCTAGGGGGAGGAGGCTGGGTTTGTATCCGGGTGCTCTAGGCACCGGCGAGAAGCTGGTGTGGTCACCGTCCTCCTGGCTTGTGTACCTTACCTGTAGCTATGTCACACATCTGATGAAGAGGATTCAGAGAGGGCCTGTGAGAGGCATCTCTATCAAGTTGCAGGAGGAAGAGAGAGAAAGGAGAGATAATTACGTTCCTGAGGTAAACTTTGTGGGTCTTTCTCTGGGCCCCTATGCCCTGTCCAGGTTGTAATTAGGCTTTTGAGAGGGTGGGGGCTCATTGGCGGTGAGAGGTCTTAGTCATTCAGCTCTCGGATGATTTGATGGATACAGGGTCTCATTGTGAGGAACAGGATCTTAATAGTGATCCACCTGCCTCCTGGGTGCTGGGATTAGAGGCATGGGTAGCGAGATGTAGCTGGCTGTAATCTGCCTACCTATTCGCCTTTCTGCCCCAGCCAAGTTGTCTGCTGTTTAACACATGGGCGCCTAGTGAGTTTGTCTCCAGACTTGATTGAACATCTATCTCAAGTGTGGACTCTAACTTAAGGCTTTTTGAATAACTACTATATAGTGGTGGAATAAGCAGTCCAGGCACTGTGGTGCATCCTGTAATCCCAGCAGACAAAAGGCAGGTGCAGACGAATCTCTAAGCTCCAAGCTAGCCTGGACTACAGAGTTCCGGGATGAGCAGAGATGTAGGGAGACCCTGTCTCAAAAAGAAGGAAGCAGACCTGTTCTTGCTCATTTGTGGTATCAACACATCTGTGGGGGTACGAGCGTTTAATCCCAGCTCTGGGGAGTCTTTGGCAGGCAGATCCCTGGGGTCAATCAGGATAGATAGTGAGGCTGATCTTGAACGGGAGCAGAGGAGGTGGAAGAGAACTCGGTCGTGACTAGATTTCTTTCTTTCCTAGGTCTCTGCCCTGGACCAGGAGATCATTGAGGTAGATCCCGACACCAAGGAAATGCTGAAGCTTCTGGTGAGTATGGCTGGTTTCTGGTCAAGGGTCACTAGTGGCTTTCTGTCACCTGGTGTAAAGTGATTGTGGTTGGTTGTTCTGTGTATTGAAATAGCTTTTACAGGATAATTTCAGGGTTGTGGGTTCTATCTTAGTCCTTTGCTTTGTTCTAGGGCTGGCTGGCTTGTAAATTACACCCCTCCCCCTTTGATTCAGCTCTGGTTCTGTTGCGTGCTTTCCTTGGAGACCCTTGATTTTATCTTCAGAAATGGTCTCAATTTCAGAATGCTCAGGCGCTGCTTAAGACAGTTGACAGGTGTCTGATATGGTTTCTCTTAACTGAAGCAACCTAAGCTTCAGGGTCCAGCTGCTGTTAGTGATTTTGAGCGGTTTGAAACACTAACAAAAACACTCAGCATGGCCTTGATTTCTCCTGAAATTTGAATTATGACTGGGGGAGGGGTTGTCTTGGGGACTGTGCCTCCAGACCCCTAATGTGAGCAGCCTTAGATGTACAGTGGTAGAAAATGCTGACAGTTAAGCCTTAGTTGGGAAATTGGGTGTGGAAAGCAGGCCTGGGTTTTGCTGTTACTGTTTGCAGTCTGTAGGCTAGTTCATGGTGTCCTGGCTAGGGAGTGCCTGCTGAAGAAGCCTGGTGGGTTGGATGAAAGTCTAGACAATCAGGTCGTCGGGGATAGGGTTGGTCGGTTGTGTGTTGAAGGCCTTTGGCTGAAGAGGACGTGCTGACCGCAGATGACCCCTTGGCCATTCACTGGAGTCTTGTTTTGTTTCAGGACTTTGGCAGCCTCTCCAACCTTCAGGTCACTCAGCCTACCGTTGGGATGAATTTCAAAACACCACGTGGAGCAGTTTGAAACTGTTATGTCATATTTTCAATAAACCTGAAAATAACTTTGCCTGTGTGGTCCTTGCTACTGTTGTGGTAGGCTGAGGCAGTTCCCAAGAGACTAACTTGCACTAGCCTGGCCATTATCTGGGATTAGAGCAGTTCGGAAAGAAAGATCTAGTGCTCTCAGGACAAGGCTGCCTTGGGAAGAACTGGTGTGGTGAGGTAAGTGTGCCTGGTTTTGCCTGTGGATGTTCTTTAGGAGGGCCTTTGACATTTTCTGCATAAAAGCCACAGCACAAAATTTCAATCTTAGTTCATCACTGAAGGAAGTCGAGGCAGGAGCTTATAGATAAAAGTCCACAGAGGGTTCTGCTTACTGTCTTGTTCTTTCTGCTTAAAGACCCCAGAGATGCCCCACCCACCATGGGCTGGGTCTTCCCCCATCAACCACTAATTAAGAAAGATGACCTGCCTGCAGCCTGATCTTATTGAAGGCATTTTCTCAATTGAACCCCTCTTCATCAATCTACAGTGTATTTCTTTTATAATTTTTAATAGAAATCCCAATATCATTGTGGCTCACAGATCCTGAGTTGCAGAGGATCCGAGGCCTGCTGGCTTACACACACTGCACAGACACATAGAGGAGAATACCCATATATTGATACTTATATAACAAGATACAGCTGGTTTTTAATGTAGGTGGGGATATGGTGGTTTTGACAGGGTCTCATTGTGTGGCCCTGGCTGCCTCCCAAGTGCTGGGATTACAGATGTGGGCATTTTCTTAGTGATTGGTGACCGTTGTGGGTAAGACCATTCCTGGGCTGATGAGCAACTGAGTGAGCCAGTAAGCAAGATTTCTGTTACCTCTGTATTGGCTCCTGTCTGCATTTCTACTTTTGACATTCCTGTCCAGACTTCCTTCCATAAACTGGTGTGGATGTGTAAACCAAATGAAATTCCCCAAGTTGCTTTTTGTCATGAGCTGTAATGGGGAGCTTGGAAGATAACATTGAGAGCAAAGCCAGTGGAGGCCTGCCCTGAGTTTCAGAGGAAGCAGTGACAGTCAGACTTGGTAATGTGAGAAGCACCAGGTGGTACTGGTTTAGGCATATAAAGGGGTCATGGAGAACAGCTGCAGTTAGGGAACAAACCCAGGAGGCTCTTGGTGAAAAAGTACTGCTTAGTTCCAGAAAGGGACCATGGGAAGACCACAAAACAGCAGCAGTGGAGTCAGCCTGGGCCTAGAAAAGCTGAGTATGCTGCACAGAGGGCAGAGCCAAAGAAGTGACCAGAAGATGAGTGGATCCCTGACATGGGATACCGAGTTACTTACACAGATGGGAGTTTGGTTTGGTTGTGACTATCCTGGTTCTGCCCTCTTGAAGTCAGTAATTGACTTTATATAGGAACCCACAGTAGAGAGAATTTCAAAAGAGACTGGATTAATAGATATTTTTCTAATTTGTATGTGCATTGGTGTTTGGCCTGCATGTTATGTCTGTGAGGTGCCAGATTGCTGGAACAGGAGTTACAGACAGTTGTGAGCTGTCATGTGGGTGCTGGGAATTGAAACCAGGTGCTCTGGAAGAGCAGCCAGTGTAGTGTGCCCTTAACCCACCCCCCCCCAGCCATGTCTCCAGCCCCAACTTTGAACTTTAAGTGTTTGAATTTGATGTTCATATTAACGTGTGCTCTTGGAGATGAACAAGAGAGGGTTGTGCGGACTGGTTTTTTGTTGGTACAAACTGGAATCATGAGAGGAGGGAGCCTCAATTGAGAAATGCCTCCAGGAGACTCAGCTGGAGGCAAGATGTGAAGACTAACACCAGGCTTTTTTAATTTTTCTGGACAGAGTTTCTCTGTATAACAAGCCTGGCTGTCTTGGAATTTGTTTTGTATACCAAATGGGCCTCAAAATCACAGCTCTGCCATGCCCGGCAAAATCTGTTTTCTTAATTTTATTATTATTATTGGTTATATTTCAAGACAGGGTTTCCCTTCATAGCCCTGGCTGTCCTGGAATTCAACACTGTAGACCAGGCTAGCCTCAAATGCAGATCCTTCTGAGATTAAAGGTATGTGCCATCACCACCTAGTGGGCATTTTAGTTAGTGTTCGGTGGAGGAGGGGCCAGCCCATTATGGGTGGGGCAATTCCTAGGCTAGAGGTGCTGGGTGTCTTAAGAAAGCAGGCCCCCTCTGTGGCTTCTGCATCAGCTCCTGCCTTCCTTTGATGAACAATGATGCGTGTTTCCCAAGTTGTCTTTTGTTCCATCACATTAGTAACCCTAACAAAGATTGATTTTGAACCTACCAGAGAACAAACGAAACCAACTGTAGAGACGGTTAAAACTACAGAACCTGTCATGAGAATTTCAACACAAATGCTCTCCTGGCTGGTGATGTTTACACATAGACTGGCTATCTTACCTGCTTCTATGCATGTGCACCGTATGTATGCCAGGGACCCGCAGAGGCCAGAAGAGGGTCCTCTAGAACTCCATCACAAGCAATCCTGTGGTTGTGAGTCACCATGTGGCTGTTGGGAATTGAACCGGAGTCCTCTGCAAGAGGAGCCAGTGCTTTTAACCATTGAGCCATCTGTCTCCAGCTCCTGGGTGATAGAACCTTATGTATGTATAAACTTAGGAGTTATCCTGGAGAAAAGAGCATTGTCAAATACTGTGCATGGACCAGCAGAAAGCTTGGTAATCATAGCTTTCCAGTGAAGTCTTATCAACCCATTGCAGGGGAATAGTCTGTTCTTGCCTGGCTCCCCAGTGGTCTAGATGGGATGAAGGGAGGTCAGTTTCCTGGTCTCAGCCTGGCCCTGGTGCTGGCTGGTGTTCTTTATGAAACTCTTGCCTAGACCTACCTTTGCTTGAGGCAGCTAGCAGTATACCGTTCCTCTATGGCAGGCACACATCACAGCCATCACATCTGCATTTTAGACCCTGCTTTTGTATTCTAGGATGTGACTTCTTACCATTCTGTATAAACATCACCTGTGAATAGAGGTAAATAACATTTTTTCTTTCCCAATTTGTATGCTGCTTTCTTCCTTCTCTTACCCTAACCCTTGGTGAATAACTAGTTTACTGCCTGAGCAGCTCCTCCAGGCTAATGATGGAGCAGGCATCCTTGCCTTGGTCCTAACTGATTTAAGGGAATGATTTCACTTGTTTGTATTTGAGAGGATGGCCTTGAGTTCCTGGTCCCTCGTAAGTGCAGGGATCACAGGTGTGTACCACCACACCAGGCTTTTCACTGTGGGGTGCGTTAGCTGTGGATTCTTTGAAGGTTGGTGTGTGGGGTTGAGGACATCCACCTCTTGTAGTTTTGATTGTATCATGAATGTTTTGGTTCACGCTGTTGTCTGTCCTTTGCTGTCTTTAGGGGGTGGGTATTATCTACAATATAGATCTTAGCTTACTGTATTGAATCAATACCTAGTTAATCATGAGATAGAGTTCATCTCAGCCAAAGTCTGGAGGTTTCAGTTTAGATGATCCAGCTACTTCTGTGCCTGTCATAGCAGGTTGTGTATGGGACAACATTGCCCTCCATATGGTGCAGAGGAGAGGGAGTTCCACAGTACACACCCAGAGTATTCCAGTGACCTAAGATGACCTCCCACCACCTCCCTTAACACAGGGGCTTTAGGGGGCATTGAAGATCCAGATTGGGACTGGGGACAAGCATAGTGGTAGAGTTCTGGTCGGACATGCACAGGCTCTGAGTTTTCCCCTTCAAAAGCCAGGCTTGGTGTCACCTGCTGTAGTCTGGGAAGTAGGAGGCAGAGGAATCTTGTGCCTGAGACACAGGAGTCTGTCTCAATAAGGCCTAGACTAAAATAATGATGGATGACTTGTATGTGACAGCAAACGTATGACACTGAAATAATGAGGTGTGCCTGTGGTAACTGATCACTTTACATGTTGCTGTATAGGGGGAATTTTGGTGTCTAAAAGACACTGGTCTATGACTTTCATATTTTATTTTTCACATTTTATTCCATTTTCTGTGCATATATACATGTGTGGCTGTGGCAGGTGTAACAGGAGGTTCTGGCCCAACTAGTTCCATGGTTCAGACCTGCTCACAGCCGCTTATCTGGGCCAGCAATCCCAAAGAAATACACTTATATTAACTTTATGCTGTTTGGCCTATGTCTCAGGCACATTGCTAGCTAGCTCTTTCATCTTAATTCAACCCATTTCCATTAATCTATCTGCAACCTGGCTCACCTGTGTCATTACATGTTGATTCCTTGGGCGGCTGGATTTGAGTCTCATTTGACTCTGCTCTCCTACCTACGGTGTCCAGCATAGGCCAAAACAGTTCCTTTATTTCACCGCATACAAAATGGCATTCCCACTTGAGGCAGGCACACCATAGTGCTCAGAGGACAATTTGTTGGGAGTCAGTTCTTTCTCTGTGCGTCCCAGGGATCCAGCTCAGGTTCAGTGGGTAAAGGTGCATCTTTACCCACTGAACCTCTCCCCCACCCTCTGATACTTTTGTCTGTGTTGGGGAGGAGGGTAATGTCGGCCTCACAAAATGAATGGAGAGATATTCTCTTCTAGGGAAGAGGTTTACATTTCTTTTTTTGTTGTTTTGTTTCCAAGACAGGGTTTCTCTGTGTAGTCCTGACTGTCCTGGAACTCACCCTGTAGACCAGGCTGGCCTCGAACTCAGATCCACATGCCTCTTCCTCCTGAGTGCTGGAACTAAAGGTGTGCGCCACCATGCGCAGTGAGCTGTCTTATGACTTCCTGTGTTTACCCCAGATGCCTAGTTTGTGGGCACACAGCTATTCCCAGCATTGCCCAAGCGCCGTTGGTTTATCTAGAAGGCTGGTGATGGTTCCTTCTCACTGATTTTAGCAGGTTAGCTTAAGATTTGCTAATTTATTCGTCTTTTTGATTTTTATTTGGTTTTAACTTTTTTTACTTATTTCTACTTTTTTTTTTTTTTTTCCTGGTGCTGGGACCAAACCCAGGGCCTGTGTATAGTAGGTGAGTGCCGTGCTCCTAAATCACAGCCCAGCCTGGAGCCTTTGCTGTCTTCCTATTTCAGGGCCATGGGCTTTATTTTCTCTGCTGGAGCCTGGGTTATTGATCTGAGAATTTTCTTTTTCAGTGTGTGATCTCCAACTGTGAGTTCTTTCCCAAGCAAGGCTTTCCCTGTTTTGCAACTGTTAGTCTGTTTTGGCTTTAGGATCAACAAGTCTTCCTTTGCCTTATTTTTTAAATAAAAGAAAGCATTTAATTGGAGGTTTGCTTACAGTTTAGAGAGTGAGCCCACGTTCATCATGGTGGGATCAGACAGGCATGGCACTGGAGAAATAAATAGCTGAGAAATTTATATCTGGGTCCTCAGGCAGCAGGCACGCGCGGGGGGGGGGGGGGGGGGGGCACACCCTTTGCTGTACTCTTGAAACTACCATTCAAAGTGTTTTACATTCTGTATGTTTGTGTCCAAACGTTCCCCTTGTCATTCATTTCCAATTGTCTTCCTGTTTTGGTCAGAGAACATACTCAGTATGAAAGTTCGCTTTTTGAGAATTTTGAGCACAAAATGCCATCTGTCTTGGAGTGTGCCCAATGCACACGGTGTTGAGTCACTGTTTGCTAAGCCTTCAAGTGTTTCTGATTTGTAGTTGTCAGTTTCTTGACAGGGCTCTGGCTAGCCTACACTGGCCTGGATTCAAGGCTAACCCAGGATACCTTGATTCCTGATCCTTCTGCTCCATTCCTTCGTGCTGGGATTATAGGCATGTACCACCAAACCTGTCAAATTTCATCTGATTCAGTCATATCTGTTCCTCTGGCACTGCACACATGGTGCTTTTTCCCCAAATCCTCTTAGATTCAACTTTTGTGTGTGAATTAAGAACATATCTCTTGTAGATAGATAAAGCATTGCTGTTTATCTTCCAGTGTTTCCTATTGTTTTGTCGCCCATGCTGGCCTCACCCTTCTTTACTGCTTTTATGTTATTACACCAGCTAGTGTACAGCATCCCCTGCATTTAACCTGTTATTTTCATTTCTATATCCCTTTTCTTTTAAATGCACACGTGTACATACACACAACAGTGCCTTTCTGTTTAGGCTGCATGAATGTAGATGCAGTGCCTGTAGAAGCCAGAAGAGGGCAGCAGATCCTCTGGAAATAGAATTACAGATGGGGTTGGGACGGCCATGTGGGTTCAGGAACTTAACCCAGGACCTTTGCAAGAGCAGCCCGTGCTCGTAACTGGATTGTTCAACACAAGCCTCTTTTGCTTTTTGTTTTGGGGTTTGTTGTTGTTGTTTTGTTTGAGACGGTCCCTGGCTGCCCTGGAACTCACTCTATAGACCAGAATGACTCTGGTCTCAAACTCACAAGATCTACCTCTCAAGTGCTGTTACTAAAGGCATATGCCACTGCACCCAGCTTACAAGCCTCTTTTCTGCTCCTGTATCATTGCCATGTATGGTTTACATACCACTCTCTTCATTTCTTTGAACATATTTTAAACATAGTTTAAAGTTCTTGTTTCTATAAATCAGGAATCATTTTCCTCGAGAGCAGCAAACTACAAAGTCAATGGAGTAGAGAGGTAGGTGGCTTTGTAAGGTCAGTGAGTCAGTGACACATTAAATGTAGCAAAGGTCTTTGTTCCATCTAAGGAGCCTGATGTCTCAGTACAAGTAGAGTTTGGTGGTGTTTCTGGGCTGCCTTAGAGTCTTGGTTTTATCCAAAGAATGATCTGAAGTAGCTGCGTTTTCAGTTTTGAATAATTAAGTTTATTTAGCAAGCAGCAGACACATGACATCCTCAGGCAGGGGTTTTTAAGCTCCATGAAGGCAGCCAGCTGGAGTTTCCAACTGAGAGGGTCCCTGGTAGGTGGGACAGAGTGTAATAAAAAGTTCTGAAGGGCTTACATGCAAAACCAACAGCAAGCAACAGGTAGCAGTGGCTGGGACTCTGCGGATGAGCCTCTGGCTGTTGCCCCACCATAAGTGCTTTGATGCGGTGGGATGGACTGGAGTGGCCTCTCTTGGAAATGGTCACCTTCTAGCTGTCCCTGAGGCTCAGTGGTTTCAGTACCTTTAGCTGTTTGCTCTCCTTTCTCCCTATTACAGGGCCGGGGTGCCCCAGGACAGGAGTCATGGAGACACTTGGATTAAACATGCTTGAGTCTGAGACAAGCCCAATAGCACATGTCAGTTACAATGTAATTTGTTATACTTTCCCATGGGAGAAATTTTCTCATCCCTGTCCAGATCAAAGTAGGGGGACAGCTGGCTTATATTGTCACCACCAACTGGTAAACTTTGCTTTCACTTTGGCAGCTGGGATGCTCCAAGCTAAAGTCGCTCTTCCTGTAATCGGGAGATACTGTAGTGTGTTTAGTCCTTGCATGATCTTCTTTAATTTTGTATGTAATTCTGTGAACTGTATTATGTGGTGTGACATTTGCACATTGTGTAATAAAAAGCTGAATGGCCAATCACGAGGCAGGCAGAAGAGGTCAAGCGGGGCTTCAGGGCAGAGAGAGGAATCAAGGTATGTGAATTTCAACAGTGAGAGATGGAGTCAGATGTACAGAGCGGACGAGAGGTAAAGAACCACGTGGCAGAACGTGGATTAATAGAAACAGGTTAAGTTTACAAGGGTTAAGTTAAAAACAAGCCTAAGCTAAGGCTGAGCATTCATAATAAGTCCTCTTGCCATTATTTGAGGGCTGGCAGTCCAAAGAAGGGCCAACAAGAAAAAACTACAATATTATTAGAATGTATGAATTGGTTTTGTTTTTTTGTTTTTGTTTTTGTTTTTTTTGAAGCAGTTTCTTTGTGTAGCCCTGGCTGTCCTGGAACTTGCTCTGCAGACCAGGCTGACTTTGAACTCACAGAGATCAGACTGCCTCAGCTTTCAGAGTGTTGGGTAATTAGAGGCCCGTGCTACCACTGCTGGTGGGAAAATGTATGTTAAAAGCAATGTTTCCGATGTTAGTATCCTTTAAAGTCTCCATGGAGGAGAACTGTTACTTTTCTAAAACCTTTTCCTGTTGAAGGTCACACCCTATCTATAGGCAGTGACCTTAAACCAGGTTCCAAAGCTGATTATGGTAGCCTGGGACCCCAGACCTTCTGAGCTGGAGGTCAGGCTCAAGGGCAGCCTCAGTTGTATTATACTCCATTAAAAAACAAAACCAAAGAACCAAAAGGTTCTGGGGCTGAGGCTTAGTTTATAGAGTGCTTGCCTCAAGTATAGGAAGCACCACATAAAACCAAGCATTGACTGTGCACATTTATAAGCCCAGCCCTGGAGCTGGGTCATGTCATTTACACTAGATCCCTGTCAATTCAAGACCAGTCTGGTTTACACTCCAAGACTGTAATGTGAGTCCATCTCTAGAAAGAAAAAGGTTTTCAAACAGCCCTGGGGAGATAAAGAAAAGATGCTCAGAAATTCAAGGCTATGAAGGAAGTCAGGCTAGGCTAGAGACTGTTTCCAAAGAAAAACAGATCAATAGCAAAAAACCCCCAAAACCCCTTGTGTTTGGGGGATGACTCGAGGTGAACAATGATGTCAGAAACAGATACTTTATGTAATGTCAATTTCCCTGTCGTGAAGGGAAAAAAAAATGTGTCTAAGTGTGTTAGGAATATGGAGAGCTGGAGAGATGGCTCAGCAGTTAAGAACACTGACTGCATTTCCAGAGGACCTGAGTCCAATTCACAGGCACCACATGGTGGCTCACAACCATCTATAATGGGATCTGATGCCCTCTGATGTGCAGAGGATATATATATATATATATATTTACATATAGAAAATAGATCTCTAGATGTGTGATTAGGTGTCTTCCTCCATTGTTCTTGGCACTGTATGGAGATAAGGTTTCTCCTGGCTCCATTCACCCTAGTCCGACTAGCATCTTGTCCCCTCATCTGCCAGCATTTCCGTGGGGTCTAAAGATTTGAATTCCAGGCTCACACTTCTGGGAAGACTTACTTGCCGAGCATAGACACAAAAAACCCATCACAGTTCTCAGCTTAAAGGGCTCTTTAGAGTGACCATGGCCTGCGAATACAGATGTAGGTTATCCCAAATCCCATATTCCAACATGGAGGTGGTTTCATGAAGGTTTTCATAGTTTTACAGAACAAAGAAAATCATAAATCTAGGCAAGTTTAAAATACTCTGGGGTACATAGAGAGGGTTATGAGGGAGCTTTTCTATAGCCCCAGGTGCTGCCAATACTGATCTTGGATTGGTGGAAGCTAGTGGTCTGCTAAGTTAAAGGATTCTATTTGGTTCCTTTGCTTGCTCTGTTTTTTGGTTTTGTTTTTTTGGAGAGGATTTCTCTGTGTAGTTAGTCCTGGCTGTCCTGAAATTCAGCTGTAGACCAGACTAGCCTTGGGATTAAGGGCATGCTCCACCACCACTCAACTTTCTAAAAGGTTTTTGTTGGGTGTTGGCATACCCAGACCCATATACTCTGTGTCAGGCTAAAAAAGCCTGGGCAAGGTCAGCACCCTTTTGTTTACTTCCCTGATCTTTGTTGATGCACCTTGTGTGCATCAACACCCTGTTTTGCAATCAGTGGTTTTCCTGTTATGATGAGGAGTCTTGCACCCATTGCCAGAGAAAACACTGACAGGTACAGGAACCCAGGGCAGGGGAACTTAAGGGGTATATAAGCTTGCTAAATAAAGGCTGAGGGAGCAGAAGCAGCTGATCTCCCTGGATGATGGAACTGACTGTCTCTTGAGTGCTGATTTAACCTTGATGACCCTCTCCAGGCTCGGCTAGACTAGACTAGGCTGGACAAGGCAGTTTTGATTAGTCAGAAGATGTTAAATGGGGGGGGGGGGGATGCCAAGGGATGGCTATTCTGAGGCTAGAACTAGTCTGAAATAGGTAATTAGCCTCCGGGTCCACAACAGTTCAGTCTCGCTAGTCAGCCTCTGCAGACACAGCTTCTTGGCAGGTTTTGTTGACAAGAGCCATCTCTCCCAAACCGCCCCAACCAAATTATTTTTGTCTTCTCATCCTTGGATAAGTTAAACAATTACCCATATTTTTATTTATGTATGCCTATGTTCATATGAGTGTAAGAGCTGGTGGAGACCAGAAGGGAGTGTCAGAGCCCCTAGCGCTGGATTTACAGGTGGTTGTGGGTGGGTACTGCCAACTCAATTGTGATCCCTGGAAGGTCAGGATACCCTTGACTTCTTAGCCATTTTCCAACCTCTACCCCTATTTTTAGAAAACTTGTTCAGCCTACCCTCCGTTTGCATGATTTCCACTGGGGTCCCCTTCTCTCTTCTGGACAATGACAGAGAGCACTGATCTGCCCTGGACCCTCCCACACAGTTCCACCCATGGAGCTGTTCTTGACCCGAGTGAATGCTATTGCTTCCTGGCAGCTGAGTGGACATCTTCCCTTGTGGATTAAACAGGGTTCTGCTCCACAGACCAGGAACCACGCTGTTGCTTCTGCTGGGAGGGCAGGCAGGAGGCATAGCGATGCACCCTCCAGGGCCACCAAGGCTGCAGGCGCAGACCTTTCTGGCTGGAGGACTTTGTTTCCTTGGGGTCCTTCCTTCCAGGCTCAAGACCATCTAATAGGCTGCACAGCCACAAGCGTGACAGTAGTGAGCAGCCTGAAGCTTCCTCTGGGCACAGCAGGATGAGACAATTGTTACCTTGATTCAGCCTCTTCCTGGCTAGTGTGAGCTGCTGGGGATCCATTCCCGGCCATTGTTTCGGCTCCCACCAGGGAAAAGACTTCTTTGTGACTCACGGGCCCTTCTTCCAGCAGCTGCCTCTTTGAAGAAAGCGGGGAAACAAGCATTTTTCTCTCTCTCTTTCCCTCTCCTCCCTCTCACTTTATGGGAAGGTTCGTCCCAAACCAGGCAGGTGCATGAGTCTTTGTCATCCTCCAGATAGGTCACTTCTTCTTTGGTCTGAATGTCACTGCCTTTGGGTACAGGGCATTGCAGGTGGGACTTTGAAGACAGCCTTTAAACAGGAGACATCACCTAGGGAAATCTAGGGCATATGCCATGCCTTTTATGTTTATTTTTCACTTATAAAGAACTAGCATATTAATTTACTGGAGCCAGGCAGTGATGGCACAGGCCTTTAGTCCCAGCACTCAGGAAGCAAAGGCAGATGAATCTCTATGAGTTCGAGGCTAGCCTAGTCTACAAAGCGAGTTCCCAGAACAGAGCTGTTATACATAGAAACCCTGTCTAAAATAACAAAACTTTATTGGGGAATGGGGTGCTGAATATGGTGGCATACACCTTTAATCCTAGAACTGGGGGGTGTAGAGGCAGGAAAATCTCTAAAAGTTCAAGACTAACCTGGTCTACCCAATAAGATTCCAAACAACAAAAGAGAGAGAGTGTGTGAGGGGGGAGGGAGAGGGAGGGAGGGAGGGAGGGAGGGAGGGAGGGAGGGAGGGAGGGAGGGAGGGAGGGAGGGAGGTTATTGCACATGCCTTTGAACCCAGAGTGGGGCAAGGCAGGAGAATTGTCAGTCCTAGGCCAGCCTAAGTAATGGTGAGAGCCTAACTCCAGCAGTGTGCACTCTGTGCTCAACTGTGCTGTGCAGAGTGATTCTGTTTTGCATTGAACCCAGGGTTTCATGCACATCAGGCAAGTTCTCTGCCTCCGAGCTGTATCCCCAACACTCTTCTAACTTTTTATCTTCAGATGGAATCTCATTAACTTATTCAGGCTGGCCAGGAACTCACTCTTTAGATCAGACAAGCCTTTCCACTGATGCTTTTTCCTGTCTCAGCCTTCCAAGTAAATTCCAGGACTCTACCACCAGGCCTGGCCTGTGTTAATATGGTTCTGTCCAGGTCTGCTCACTCACCTGAGCAAGGGACAGTGCTTCGCTGACTAATCATGGGATTCTTGTTTTCTTATCTTGGGGTCTAACCCTGTTGTACCCATGTTAAGGGACCCCCAAAGACTGCCAGGGAGCTGGATTCTGATGCAAACACATAAGCGTCAGTTTACTCTTTTGACAGGTTCGACAAACCAGGTCCAAAACCTTTTGCTCCAACACAACGGAAGGAATTCGGCGTTTTTAAAGAAAAAGGTATGTAAGTGGGTGCTACATGTCTTGGCACTTCAGGATTGGGTAAAGGCGAATGGGGTAGAGTAATTCTTGGAAACTATCAGTGTGAACCCAAGTTTAGAGTCTATTGGCTATCAGGAACATTCCTGAGATTTTTCCTAGATTCTTCTTAGACCTGAGCCCTGCCCTCAGGCATTACATGGTCTTTCCCGGAGATAAAATGCCTTCACAACCCCCATTATTTTTCACTTTCAGAATTTCCTTTTTCTTTGAACTGCTTTGTTGTTTTTAACTGTTGTGCCCTGGTCAGGAGACCCCCAAAGAGACCACCGGAGACACAAACTCTCTGAAATGCAAAAGCAAGGTTCATTAAAAAAATACAAGTCAATACACCAACAACTGGAGACCCAGAAGCCTCCTTCCCGGTCCACAGTTGACTAAGAAGTAAGTGTCACCCCAACCCTCAGGCCAAACTCTGACCCAGGGACACAGCTCCCCTCAACCATACCCAGCTCCAAAACCAAAGAAAGCTGGGAGAGCACCCCCCAACTGCCTCCAAGCCCAATCCCCAGCAAAACACAGCTGGAGGGACAGTCCATGGGCCAAACCATGCCCAAACTGCAATCTGTGTCATCACACATCAACAACTGGAGACCCTGAAGCCTCCTGGTCTACAGCTAAGAGCCAACTAAGACCCTACCAAGAACAACCCCTGTGACACCTGGAGACACACAGCTCCTTGGCCTACAGCCAACTAAGACCCAAATAAAAGCAGCCCCTACAATTACTGGAAACACTCAGCCCCCAGGCTCACAAGTGACTAATTACCAGCCAAGAGCTGACTAAGAGTGAAGCAAGGAAGCAATGGGCAGACGCCAGTGCAAAAATACATATAACAATATAAAGAACAACAGGACACCACCATAAAAAGCTGGTGGTTCTACAACATCAAGACCTGAGGGTAACAATGAAGAGGAAACAGAAGGAAATGACCTTAAAGACAACTTTATAAAGATAAATAAAAGCTTTAAAAGAGGATATAAAAATCTCCTTTAAGGAAATAGAAGAAAATACAAACAAAAAATTGGAAGAGATGAACAAATCCCTGAAAGAAAATAAAGAAAACAGGTGAAAGACACATTCCAAGAATAAAAACTGAAATAGAAGCAATAAAGAAGGCACAAGCCAAGGCAAAACTGGAGATAGAAAACCTAAAGAAACCAACTGGAACCACAGATGCAGCATAACCAACGGAATACAAGAGATGGAAGAGAGAATCTCTGGAGTGGAAGATTCAGTAGTAGAAATAGACACGTCAGTTAAAGAAAGCACTAAAGTCAAAAAAAGTCATAATACAAAATGTCCTGAAAATCTGGGACACCATGAAAAGACCAAACCTGAGAATAACTGGAATCGAAGAAGGAGAAGAACACCAGCTCAAAGTCACAGAAAATATATTCCACAAAATCATAGAAGAAAACTTTCCCAACCTAAAGAAGGAAATGCGTATGAAGATACAAGAAGCTTATGGAACACCAAACAGACTAGACCTCCCCCCACAAAAATCTGCTTGCCACATAATAATCAAGCCACTAAACTTACAGAACAAAGAAAAACACTAAGGACTGCAAAGGAAAAAGTCCAAATTACCTATAAAGGCAGACCCATCAGAATAACAACTGACTATTAAATAAAAACAATAAAAGCAAGAAGGTCCTGGCCAGGTGTTTGTTATACAGACACTAAAAGAGCCTGGCTGCAACCCAGACTACTATACCCAGCAAAACTATCAATCACCATAGATGGAGTAAACAAGATATTTCATGACAAAACCAGATTTAAACAATACCTATACACAAATCCAGCCCTACAGAAAGCACTAAAGGGAAAACTCCAACCTAAGGAAACCAGATACATTCATGAAACCACCAACAGACAATCCCACAGAAGAAAAACCCAAAAAAGGGAAATATACACAAGCTATCACCAAAAATAACAGGAAATAACAATCATTGGTCATTAATATCCCTTAATATCAATGGACTCAATTCATTTATAAAAAGACACACCCTATCACAATGGATACAAAAACAGAAGCCATCCTTCTGCTGCATACAAGAAATGCACCTCAACTTCAAAGACAGACACAGGCTCAGAGTAAAGGGTTGGGAAAAGACTTTCCAATCAAATGATCCTAAGAAACAAGCTGATGTAGCCATCCTAATATCTAACAAAATAGACTTCAAACTAAAATCAATCAAAAGAGACCAGGAAGGACTTTACTTATTCATCTCAGGAAAAATCCACAGAGATGAAGTCTCAATCCTGAACATTTATGTCCCCAACACTAGGGCACTTATACATGTAAAAGAAGCACTACTAAAGCTTAAACCTCACATCAAACACCACACACAAATAGTGAGAGATTTCAATAACTCACTTTCACCCTTGGATAGGTCAACCAGGCAAAAACTCAACAGATGTTATGACCCAAATGGACTTAATAGATATACAAAGATCCTTCCCCCAAACACAAAGGAATTTACATATTTCTCAGCACCCCATGGAACTTTCTCTAAAATTGACCGCATACTTGGTCATAAAGAAAATATCAATAGATACAAAAAATGGGAATAACTCCTTGTGTCATATCAGACCACCATGTTCTAAAGTTAGAGTTCAACAACAACAAAAATCACAAAAAGCCTACAAGTTCACGGAAACTGAACATCTCTCAATTGAATCACCTCTGGGTCAAGGAAGAAATTTAAAAAGAAATCAAAGACTTCCTAGAATTTAATGAAAATGAATACACAATATACCCAAACTTATGGGACACAATGAAAGCAGTGCTAAGAGGAAAATTCATAGCACTAGATGCCTGTATGAAAAACCTAGAGAAATCTCACACAAAAGACCTAACAGCACAGCTGAAGGTTTTAAAGCAATTAGAAGCAAACTCACCTAGAAGGAGTAGACGGCAGGAAATAACCAAACTTAGGGCAGAAATCAATACAATAGAAACAAAGAGAACAATACAAAGAATCAATGAATCAAAGAGTTGGTTCTTTGAGAAAGTCAACAAGATAGATAAACCCTTATCCAAACTAACCAAGAAGCAGAGAGACAATATTCAAATTAACAGAATCAGAAATGAAAAGGCGGACATAATAACAGATGCCCAGGAAATCCAGAGAATTATCAGGTCATACTTTGAAAGGCTATACTCCACTAAAATGGAAAGATCTCCCATGCTCTTGGATAGGTAGGATCAACATAGTAAAAACGGCAATCTTACCAAAAAGAATCTACAGATTCAACACAATTCCCATCAAAATCCCAACACATTTTTTACAGACCTTGAAAAAACAATACTCAACTTCATATGGAAAACAGGAAACCCAGGATTGCCAAAACAATCCTGCTCAATAAAAGAACTTCAGGAGGAATCACCATCCCTGTTTCAACTATACTATAGAACTACAGTAATAAAAACAGCCTGATACTGGCATAAAAACAGACTTGTAGATCAATGGAATCGAATCAAAGACCCTGACATTAACCTACACACCTATGAATATCTAATTTTTGACAAAGAGGCCAAAAACATTCCATGGTAAGAAAATAGTATCTTCAACAAATGGTGTTGGCTTAACTGGATGGCAGTATATGGAAGAATGCAAATTAATCTAAACCCTGCACAAAACTCAAATCCAAGTGGATCAAAGACCTCAACATAAACCCAGCTACACTGAACTTGACAGAAAAGAAAGTGGGAAATACCCTCCAGCACATCGGCACAGGTGACCACTTCCTAAATATAACAGCAGTAACACAGACGCTAAGAAAAACAATAAGTGGGACCTCCTGAAACTGAGAAGCTTCTGTAAGGTAAAGGACACAGTCACTAAGAGAAAACGACAGCCTACAGCATGGGAAAAGATATTCACCAACCCACATCTGACAGAGGACTGATCTCAAAAATATATAGAGAACTCAAGAAATTAGAATCCCAAAACATAAATAACCCATTTAATAAATGGGGTTCAGAGCTAAAAAGAGAATTCTCAACAGAAGAATTATAAATGGCTGAAAGGCACTTTAAAAAATGTTGAACAGCTTTAGCCATCAGAGAAATGCGAATCAAAGCAACTTTGAGATACCACCTTACAGCTGTCAGAATGGCCAAGTTCAAAAACACAGATGACAGTCTATGCTGGAGAGGATGCAGAACATGAGGAACACTCCTCCATTGTTGGTGGCAGTGTAAACTTGTACAGCCACTCTGGAATGCAGTATGGGGGTTCTCAGAAAACTGGGAATCAATCTCCCCAAGGATCCAGCAATACCACTATTGGGCATATACCCAAAGGATGCACATTCATTCCCTAAAGGCATTAGCTCAGCTATGTTCATAGCAGCATTATTCATAAGAGCAAGAGCCTGGAAACAACCTAGATGCCCTTCCACTGAAGAATGGATTAACAACTGTGGTACATCTACACAATGGAACACTACTCAGCACAAAAAAAAAAAAAAAAAAAAAAAAAAAAAAAAAAAAAATGACATCCTAAAAATTTCAGGCAAATGGATGGGTTTGGAGAATATCCTCCTGAGCAAGGTGTCACAAGCCCAGAAAGACAGACAGTCCACTCATAAGGGGATTTTAGACAAAAACAAAAAATACCCAAACTGCAAACCACAACCCCTACCAGCTTGGGATCAGGAGGAACTTAAGAGAGACATCCAGAGATTCCCCTAGGAAGAGAAAATAGAGAAGATCACCTTAGCAAATCCAGGTCATAACGGGCTGCAACCAATAAGAGGTGGGAACAAATCGTGAAAGAAGGAGATGGTTGAGTGAGAGGAGCAACAAAGAGGGAGAAAAAGAGATGGATATCTCGATAGAGGAAGCCAATGTGGGGTTGGAAAGAGACTGGGTGCTAGGGAAATGTCTAAGAACTCACAGGATGCCCCTGGCTAGGTCTCCAACCAATAGTGGAGGGGGTGCCTAACAGGACTTCCCCTATAATCAAATGAATGACCACCCTAAGTGTCATCATAGAACCTACATCCAACAATGAATAGAGGTGGAGGCAGAGATCCATGGCTGAACACTGGGCCGAGCTCCTGGTCCATCTGAGAGCGGGGAGGAGAGACTGTATGAGCAAGGGGATAGGGATTATGAGGAAAATTCCCACAGTGATGGCTGGCTAGAGCTCTGGGGAGCTCACCAAATCAAGAACAGCCACTGGAGATCCATCAGGAAAAGGAGCTAGGCCCTCCAAGGGTAGGCAACTGTCTATTGGCATGGGCAGTATGTGGAGCCTCAAGGGGTGGGATCAGACAGTGTTCCTGTGTGTGGGCTGGCACCTTGGAGCCCATTCCCTGCAGAGGAATGCCTAACCCAGTCTTGACTTTGGGATGAGGAAATCAGACTTGCCTGGAGTGGATGTGCCAGGCTGAGCTGACCCACCTTGGGACTTCTTGCCCTTTTGGGGAGGGGAGAGAAGGAAGGGAAGGGGGAAGCTGAAGGCTCACTGGTAGGGATTGGGAGGAGGGAAGGGAGGAGAAACAGGAGATATATAGATTATAAAAGACATTTTTAAAAATAAGAAAATGAAAAAAAATGCAAGTCATGACAAGGATCCTGTCTGGCGCACAGGCATGCCAGTGACCGCACAGGCGTGGCAGTAACCAAAGGAGGTACATGCCCCTCTGTAAGCTGGGCTTTTAAAGGCAAAACCCCAAGGTTATATATCAATTAGAGATCTTAGTACAGATACAATTCTGATTAGCTCGTTTTGGGGGACTTTCCAGATTTCCTCTATTATCTTAGCTGGCTGTTTGTCAAGACCTCCTCTCTAGACTATCCCGGGGTTTGGACATCCCATGGTTAATTAGCTGCTATCAGATGGCCCTAGGCTATCTCCGGTTTGTATTTTGTGCTGCAGCAGAACTCAGGCAGGCCTGCTTCAGACTGGGGTTCAGGGACTTTTGCACAAAAGTGGAGATGTAATTTGTGTAAAATTAGCACATCCTGAAAAGATATGCTTTTACATCCGTTTCTCTAAGGAATGTTGTTCAAACTTCAAAAGTGACCCTCTCTCTCCCAAATGCAGAGGAAAGCCCTTCCTTCCATGTCCCTGGTCACCTTTCCTTCCTATAGGCAACTGGTAGGAAATGTCTTTTTCTTTGTATCCCTCTGGAGGATTTGAGCATTGTGCTGCTTAGTTTTACATCAACTTGGCACAAGCCAGAGTGTTTTGAAAGGAGGGAACCTCTATCGAGAAAATGTCTCCATAAGATCTGTAAAGTATTTCCTTAGAGATGAATGGGGAAGGGATTATCCCACTGTGGGGGTATCATCCCCTGGGCTGGGGTCCTGGGTTCTATAAGAAAGCAGGCTGAACGAGCCATGAGGAGCAAGCCAGTCAGCAGCTCCCTCCATGGCCTCCGCATCAGCTTCTGCCTCCAGGCTCCTGCCCTGTGAGAGTTCCTCTCCTGACTTCCTGATGGTGGAAGTGTAAGCCAAATAAACCCTCTCCTCCCCATCTTGGGTTCTGGTCATGGTGTTTCATCACAGCAATAGACTCTGTAGCTAGAATAAGTGTGGTTTGCATTTAAATGGGTACTTGCAGGAATGGACGTTTTACTTTCCTCCCATGCGTCTCCTGTAATCTGGTTGCCTTTGAGCTATACCTTCTTGGGTTCTGTTCTATTCTGTTCTGTGGTCTATAACAAAGTGAGAGAAGAGACCAGAGAGATGGTTCAGTGGGGTAGTCACTTTCTGCACAAGCATGAGAACCCAAATTCAGGTCCCCAGCATGGGCCGCACACACCTGCATCCCTAGGACTAGAGGCAGGGACTGGTGGATGCTCAGAATTCATTAGCCAGTTGGCCTAGCCAAAACAGAGCTCCAGGTTCAGTGAGAGAACTTCTTAAAAGCCAAGGTGGAGGAGTTACAGGAAGAAACCCAACAGCCGCCTCTGGCTCCACACACTCAACAAATGTGCATACATGTGCTCATGGAAAGTTAAAGTCACAAAATTCTCATATGTGCCTGTCATCCACCATACAGCGTTCTGTATGTAATGTTGACATCCCTTCTCCATAGTGGCCCAGTTGATGAACCACTGATGCATCCAGATCTAATCAACCACCTGGAGTCCACAGTTTACAGTAGGGGTCACAGTTGGTCCTGTGCATTGAGAAGCATGCTCAATCGGTACCTTTTGTGGCAGAAGGAGCTTAAGGGGAGGTTTGTTCATGATTTCAGGGGGTGGGGCTTGGCAGTGTGTGAGGACAGACAGCAAGACTATGAGAATGTGAGATGGGATGCCATACATCTTAGCAGACAGGAAGCTGAGAACTCTGGACTAGTGACCTGTGCACACAGCTAAGGATGTGTCTTGAATTTCCATACCCACCTGGAGACCAAATGCCCCCAACACTCAAACTACGCCAGCAAAGTGAAAGATGGACATCTGCCTCTCCCACTCACCCACCCACTCCTGACAGTCACAGACTGCTGTATTCTCCTCACTGCTTTGCTTGGAGTCACACTGTCCAGCCCTTCCAGTGGGGCTTCCTTTACATATGGTGTGTGTCTTGAAGGTTCCTGTATAGATTAATAGCTTTTTTTGGTTTGTTATTGTTGGTGGTGGTTTTGCTTGTTTGTCTTTTGGTTTTGTTGAAACAAGGTTTGTCTGGGTAGCTTTGGAACCTGACTTGGAACTTGCTCTGTAGACCAGGCTGGCCTCCAACTCACAGGGATCCACCTGCCTCTGCCTCCTGAGGTGTGCATCACCACCACTCAGCAGCTGATCTCTTTTTTAGCACTAACTTAAGAACTTTATTGTCTGGCAATAATAGTTGATCACTCACCCACTGGTACCATCTTGGCTGCTTCCAAGTTTGGCAATCATGAGTGGATCTCATGACTTCATGCCAAACTTCATCCACATCCACGGGATTTTATATGAATGTAGTTTTCAGTCCTTTGGGCAAATATCAAGGATTACACTTGCCAGATCTTGCAGTAAGAGTAGTCATATTTTCTGGGGTTAGAGAGATGGCTCAGCAGGTAAGGGCACACTGATCTTTGAGAGGACCTGAGTTTAGTTCTCAGCCCCCACGTGGTAGCTCACAACCTGAGACTCCAGTTCCAGGGGCCAGTGCCCTCTTCTAGTCTCTTTGGTTTCCTACACACACATGCACATTTAAAAAATGTTTAATTTGTTTTATTTGAAAACTACCAAGGTACCTTTTAATATGGCCATACCATCTTGTATCCACTGGTGTGCCATTCTACATCCCTGTCAGCATTCGGTGTAGTTCACCATGTCTGAGTATGTCATTGTTCTAATTTTCCTGCACATGCCACATCACTATTGTACACTTATTTGCCAGATGTATGTCTTTGTTGAGGTCTTTGATCCATTTAAAAATAAAAATACAATCCTTTATTGTAAGACAGGCCCATAGGAAATTGGCTCAAGTCAGTTGCCAAGGCATGCACATAACATACTTCCTTGTGAGCCAACCTGGAGTCTGCCTAAGGACCTAGTAAGAGCCACTGTCAGGGGTCCTGATCATGCCCAGCTAAAGAGGACAGCCGCACAGTCCCTCAGGTGTGGAGGTCATTCACTCCACATCTTCTCATCCCTCCTGCAAGGGACTGTCATGTCCTAGCAACACTATCAGTTGTGTATTTTGTTTTTCCTCTGGTCTTTTGACTCTCATGATACTGCATTTCAGAGTAGAAAGTTCAGTTCATCAATTATTAGCATGGGGTTACCACTGACCTTTGGTGTCCCCCCCCCCCTTTGGAGATGGTTTCTCTGGCTGCCTTGGAACTTGCTCTATAGACCAGGCTGGCCCTGAACTCATTAGAGGTGTGCCCTACCACTGTCCAGCCCCTGATCTTTTCTTAAAACCTTTTGTGTGTGCGTGTGTGTGCATGAAGGTGTTTGGGTTGCAGTGTGTGCTTGTGTATGCAGATACAAGTAAGTGCAAAGGCCAGAGGTCAAGGTTAGGTGTCTTTTCCCTCACTCTCTATTTATGTATATATTTATATTGTTTATATGTATATATATATATGTATTTGTTTTTAATTTTTGTGGGGACACAGTCTCTGACTGAACCTAGAGTTTAATATTTTGGATGGACTGGACAGCCAGCAAGCTGCAGTCATCTCCCTGGTTCTGCCCTCCTAGTGCTGGGGTTATAGACAAAAATCACCATTCACCATGGTCCTCTAATTCCATCATGCATGGTTCCCATGGCCCAGAGGCCACACAGGCCACCCAGCTGCAGCAGGACATGGGTGCAGACATGGCCCTCAGCAGCATCCTGGCTCTGGGTGGAAGCATGAGCCACTCAGATCATAATGGTTCTGGTGGAAGCAACAGCCATGGACACCAGCTCAGGGCTTCTGTGTAACTTGGTGGCAACACAGACCCTGGCTGTGATGGGACCATGAGCCCAGACCTGGTCCTCAGCAGTAGCTGGGTATGGATAGCACCACTGCCCCAGGTAGCAGTTCACATCACTCAGATCAGCAAGGACCCAGCAGCAGCATGGACGTCTATGGTAACAGGAACTTTGGAGATCAATGCAGACCCTGGTTGTAATAGGGTCAGATCTGGGCCAGATCTCTCCGTAGTATCATGTAGCAATGGGGACCACTCAGATCTACATGTCCCTGGATGCAGCATGTCTGTTGCCCACCAATATGGACTCAGGTAGCTGACCTGACAAGAGCATCCAGATGGCCCTCATGGCCATGGGCCACAGACTTCAACACAGACCCCAGCTGCAGAAGACCATGGAATCAGATGTGGTCCTCAGAAGCAACTCAGGCAGGTCTGGACATCACCATGGCTCCAGATGGTTGCACACAGGCCACCCATACTGGCATGGCCCCAGTGGCAGCGTGGCCCTCACGATACCAACATGGTCCCAGGTGGTGGCCTACAATCCTGTATTCCAATTTTATAATTTGATTATTTGGGTTTTTGATATCTAGTTTTTGTTTTTAAGATTTATTTTATATATATATATGAGTGCTGTATCTGCCATGTATCCCTGCAGGCCAGAAGAAGGTGCCAGATCTCATTACAGATGGTTGCGAGCCACCATGTGGTTGCTGGGAATTGAACTCAAGACCTCCAAAAGAGCAGCCAGTGCTCTTAACTGCTGAGCCATCCCTCCAGCCCTATATTGTAGTATGAGGTTCCTGGCACAGACTTTCGGGCCTAACCTCAAGGTTTAGGCCCGCAGACCCACTCAGAGACACACAGATGTTTACAATTGTTTTTGACTGATCAGCCTCAGGCCCAGGCATATCACTTGCTAACTCTGTACCCTTCATCTGACCCATGATTCTTCCTGTTCAGCCATGGGGCTTGGTACCTTATCTTAGAGCAGCATGGTTGCCCTCTGCTTCCTGCGGCTTCTCTCTGGCATTCTCTCTGGCATTCTGCTCTGTGCTTCCTGTTCTCAGAGTTTTTAGTCTGGTAGTCCCGCCCACACTTCCTGCCTGCCTTTGGCCCATCAGCGCTTTTTATTAAACCAGTGGGTGGGACAATTATTTACCATGAAACAACATAATACCCCTACACTATATCTAGTTTCTTTATATATTTTGGAGATGAGGCCTCTGTCAGATGTGGGATTGGTGAGGATCTTTTCCCAGTCTGTGGGCTGCCGTTTTGTCCTACCAATGGTGTCCTTTGCCTTACAGAAGCTTTTCAGTTTTATGAAGTCTCATTCATTGTTGATCTTAGTGTCTGTGCGATGGATGTTCTGTTCAGGAAGTTGTCATCTGTGCCACTGTGTTCTTCTCTCAGGTTCCATGTGCCTGGATTTATGTTGAGATCTTTAATCCACTTGGACTTGAATTTTATGCAGGATGATAGAAATGGATCTGTTTACATTCTTCTACATATTAGCTAGACCAACAACATGTCTGTTGTGTATTTTTGGCTTGTCAAAAGTCAGGTGTGTGGATTTACATCTGGGTCTTCCATTCCACTGATCCACCTGTTTGTTTTTATGCCGACACTTTTATATTACTTGTGGCCATTGTAAAGGGTGCTGTGTCCCTGACTTCTTCTATTGTTTCCACTGTTTATGTCCCACAGAGTCCCATTTATCGCTTGTGTATAGAAGGGCTACTGATTTGAGTTAATCTTGTATCCAGCCACTTTGATGAAGGTGTTCATCAGCTGTAGGAGTTTCCTGGTAGAATTTTGGGGTTCACTTATATACACTCATATCATCTGCTGGTGATACTTTGTTTCTTCCTTTCCAGTTTGTGTGTCCTCCATATCCTTTAGCTATCCTACTGCTCTAGCTACAACACCAAGTAGTATATTGAATAGATATGGAGAGCCTTGTCTTGTTCCTGAGTTTGATGGAATGGCTTTGAGTTTCTCTCCATTTAATTTGATGCTGGCTGTCAGCTTGCTGTATATTGCTTTTATAATGTTTAGGTGTGTCCCTGTATCCCTGATCTCTCCAAGATCTTTACCATGAAGGGGTGTTGGACTTTGTAAACCGAGGTATTCCTGGGGCAGCTGTACTGAATAAGGAGGTGATTCCTGCGGGTGCTAGCAGGAGTCAGTTCTTGCTGGTTGTCAGCTGTGGGCTTCTCTTCCTTTCCTCAGAGGCCTCTCCACAGAACAACTGGAGACATGGAGCCAGCAGGCAGTGCCCTCAAAATACAACCTCATTTACGAATTGTGAGATGGTCCTTCAATTTGGGGTGGTCCTTGAATATAGTGACTGGTATCCTTGTGAGACAAGGACACAGACACATATACAAGGTAATACAAGGTAATGTGATGGATGCAGAGACTGAGATGATTCACTGACCAGTCAAGGGGCAGCAGGATTGCTGGCAGTAGATAAGATCTTAAACCTGCAACAGCCACACCCCAGAAGCAGCACCCTACCACTTTTGCAATATTCTCATCGTTAGAAGGACGCCAATAGGTCCAGGCCAGAGCTGGGAACATCAGAAGGCAAGGTCTTCACTGGGAGGCTTAGGAGCCAAAACACCACAATCCGTATACAACACCTCCATTTTCTTATTGTCCTGAGGACATCCAGACTGGCTCTAGCTTTTCACCATGACAGAACTGTAGATAGAACAGCCTTTGGGAAGATCTTCTGACGAACATTTGCAAGTCTCTCTAAGACATAAAAATGAAATTTTTTTTTCATCTTCTATTTGCTGTGGTCAGTCCTTGAACATGCTGTATATCATAGAGTCTTTGTGCGATGCAGCCATTTTCCATAATATTCTGAGTGTGAATACTTCATGACTTCTGTGGGTCATGTCCAAATCAGGGCCATGTTCTTCAGCCTTATTTACATATTTCCTAGAGTTTATCACTTTTATAGATTTTTTTGTGACTTCTCAAACTTTTGGTATAATTTTAAGACTTCCTACATTTTAATGTCAGAAAAGTGTCTTTACACATATTTCCCGAGTTCTGCACACAATATTTATACACATGCTTGCAGTAAGTTTCTGACCCAGCCTAGCCCTGAGGTCCAGACCAACAGTCCCAAATAACCACACAAAGTCTTTGTATTAATTACAAGCTGTTTGGCCTACGGCTCAGGCTGATCACTTGCTCCTCTTATACTTTAGCCCATACTTGTATTTGTGTTTAGCCATGTGACTTGCCTTTTTGCTCAGGGCAGCGTTCTCTTCCCACTTCCTCTGCATTTTGCTGTTATCTCTTTCTCTGCTCTTCTCTTCAGCTCCTCAGAATTCTCCTAGTCTGATTGTCCCGCCTCTACTTCCTGTCTAGCTACTTGGCCAATCAGCGTTTTGTTAAACCAACATTTACAGTGACAGATATTTATAGTGTACAAGGGCATAATCCCACAGCACATACTTCCCCTATTAACTTTTCCAATTGATGTCCCCTTATCTTCTAACGGTTTGTCAGTCATTTGGAGTTCTGTCTTCAGGCTTTCCTGTGAGTGTCAGAGACAATTATTTTGACCTCTTTAACATTTAGCTTACCTTTTGTGTGTCTGCTTTCCTCCATCCCTAGTGTGTGGGGATTTAATAAAGTTTCAGAAGTTTTGGAGATATCAGAGGGAATCTACCCACAGTCTATGTGGGGGGTTAGTAAAAGCTCCAGAGGTCCCAGAGCTCTAACCAGTCAGTCTAGGAAAATCAGAGTGGTGATTCAAACCTTTAATCCCAGCACAGGGAGTATCCTGGGAATGGTGACCTACACCCTTAATCCCAACTGAGTCAAGGTCACTTCAGATTATAGAAGGAATTCCAGGCTCCCAAGCAGGTGTGGTGGGGCCACGTCTTAATTACCAAAAGAATACTTAAGTCGGAATTCAACTGAGGAAGCTAGAAGACAGCTGGGTAAGATTTGACTGTGGTGTTTATTCCCTCTAGTATCTCCAACTTCTTCAGAGATCTATCGCTGAGTCTCATTCTTTTGTGGTGTTTATTCCCTCTAGTATCTCCAACTTCTTCAGAGATCTATCGCTGAGTCTCATTCTTTCTTTCGTGCAACACTAGTGGCTGTCACCACCCTACACCTCCCACAGCACAGCCCTCCTCCCTCCTTTTGTCTAGATGTTGTCCCCTTACTGGCTCTGACCTCTAAGGAGCCTCTTTTGCATTTTCACAGGGGCTCTTTTGAAGTGTATTGCATATCCAAAGTTTACAGGTGTAGCTAAGGAAGAGGGTCTGGGCTGGGAGCTCCCTTTGATTTTTTTGGAACTAGAAGCCTTTTTTGTCTTTCCGCAGTGGCAGTCTCTATTTCCTTGCAAGGGATTTTTCTTTTCTTTCCTTGAGCTCCATCTTCTGTGGCTGATCATGTGTAGATTTGCCTTATGCATTTCTGTAGTTTTGGGTCTCCTAAAAAGCCATGGTGTAAAGGTTTAGTTCCCAGCTTGGGACTGTTGGGAGTGGCAGACGTCAGAATGGGGGTCTTCTGGCTTGGAGAGGCATGTTCCAAAAGACCATGACAGGACTCTCTCCTTCTTTCTCACTCGGTTTCCCACCTAATGTGCTATCACATGCTCAGCCTGTGTGGACAGTAAGATCTTCACGGTCCTTTAATTCAGAGGGTGGCAGCTGTCTTCATCCTGGATCTCCTAATGTCACAGTTAGGAGTTATGGATAAGAATCATGGGTTAATTAAAGTGTAAGATAGTATAGTAACATGCCTGAGCTACTGGACCAGCAGTTACTATATTCAACCTCTAAATAATTATTTCATAAGGGCTGTGGACCGCTGGTGGGAGAGGTTCATCAGAACTACAACTACAAACAGCTTTCCAATGTGCTGCACGTACATTCACATAAAGCCTGAGAAAGCTTAGAAAGGTTCTAGAATAAGGAAATGAAGTCCAGAACAGCTTCCTAGTTGTGTCTCTCAAGTGCACTGAGGTACAGAATGCTGAGCAGGCAACATGGTGGGCTCCCCAGGCTCATAGGAGCCTCAGCACAAGCACAAGCTACACCTGACTGATTGAAGGTTATTGCTCATAAAGACAAAAAGGGAACAGTCAGCACAGCTTCTTGGTAGCAGATGTGCTCTGTTTGCTGACGGCCGAGCAGAGACTTCCTGACTCAGCATTATTAGCAAAAACCTCCAGGCTCTTAAGAGACTCTGCTGCCAAACACTAAAATGAGGTTCATGATCAGCAGGCACCGGTGCTCTACTTGGTATCAGTGTGGACCCTAAAATTCCCCAGAGTTAGGATGGTAAACACGGCACTTCCCAGTACCTCTGCCATGAAAATATGGTTTCACAGACCAAGAAGCTGGGTGGAGCTGACCACCATAGCTGAGACTTATTCCTAGTCATGACTTAATAGATTACAGGTATGGTCAGAAAAAGATAGATACAGTAAAGCCAGATTCATATTTTTAAAGATTCCACATGGTTTACAGTGTGTTTAAAAATATATGTAGGCTGAGAGAGAAAAGGAAAGGTCAAGAGCCCTTTAAAAATTGAGTAAAAAAAATAAGCCACATAAAGATGGAAGATACAGAGTACATTATTGTGTTATCTGAGGAAGAAGAAAGAGCTGCTGAGATACATTTAATTATAAATGGTGCTGGACTGATCCAACCTAAATATTTTGAAAATGCTTTGACTTCAAAATGTAAGCCAAAAGATATGTTACTTTGGAGAGGAGGCTTTGCTTTGATTTCCACAGAAAATTAGAGGTAGTGAATCCATTTCAGGTTAAAGAAAAGTAAGATCTGATGGAGGAATAGCCCTGAAAAATCTTCGATGGGAGCAGATGGCCCTGATGACCCAGTGTTCCAGAGCACCTCTGTTGCAGTTTTCTCTGAGTTCTGCATCCAGAACAGCTTCAAGGCTTCTGGCTGAGATGATCCAGCCTCACAGACTACTCCACTCAGGACTTGACCATAATCCTAAATTTCCTTTGGGTCCCTATAAAACTACCAGCACCCTCAATCAGTAGGAAGTAGTCTAGAGAACTATGCCCACATTCCCAAAACATGGATTATGAGCCTTGTTTTTGTTCAGAGTGATTGGCTACAACCTGTTATTGCTAATGACTAGGAAAAAAGCTATACATAGGAGATTAGGTTTGGGGTTCTTGTTTTAAAAAGAAAAAAGGGGGAAATGTGGAATAATACTTTGGTACATTGTAAAGATTTGTTATTTGTATTGTTTTAATAAAATGTTGATTAGCCAGTAGCCAGACAAGAAGTATGGGTGGGGTATACAGACTAGGAGAATTCTGGGAAGAGGAAAGGCAGAGCAGAAGACACCAGCCAGACACAGAGGAAGCAGGATGAGAATGCTGGACTAAATAAAAGTACCAAACCATGTGGCTAAACATAGATAAAAATGATGGGTTAATTTAAGAGTAAGAGCAAGCTAGCAAGAAGCCTGAGCCAGAGACCAAACAGTTTATAATTAATATAAGCCTCTGTGGGTTCATTTGAAGCCGAGCAGCTGCAGGATACAGAAATCTCTGACTACAGTTGTGGTTACCACAACATGAGAACTGTATTAAAGGGTCAGTGCACTGGGGATGTTGAAAACACATGTCTCATGTGGGTCTCTTCGGATCTATTCTAAAACACAAAACAAAACAAACCGTGTTACTTCTTACTGCTTCTTTTAGCTCTTCAAAAATGTTAGGCATAGTTATACTCACTGTTCTGTTAGATTTTGTGGTGAAAATCCCCTGAGTTCATGCTGCCTGTCAGCCCATGTTGCTGTGGGGTTCATTTGCTTTGGTTCCTTGGCACTAGGAGGGAAAATACAGTGTCTCTTCCTAGCTTAGCCCACAGCTATCTTCGGGAGGGACACAGGACCTGTTCAAACCTTAGAACGTTTCTTAGCTGCTATTTTGTTCTATGAAATTCCTAATTTAGAAATATTACTAGACAATACCAAAGAAATGGCTACAAATGACTTCTTAAAAACAAATAGTTTAATTTCATCCAGAAAAAAATACAAGTTTAAGATGAAACTAACACTCTGACATGTCATTAAGTGTCTTCTGTATAGTATTATGCTCATTAAAAACATGAAGAGATATCACCTTTATACATTTCTAGAATCAAATATCCCATGTTAGTTATAAAATATCAACCACTAAGTGTTCCAGTTTGCTTTGTTTTATAGAGCATATTTTATAGAAACGGTTTAAAATAAGGCAGGCTCTTAGAAATTCAATTATAAAATTTTAATGAAAAAAAATGGTCACATCCAGGCACCTGCAAAACTCCTGAGGTCACAGCTGCTGCTTAGACCAAGTCTGCAGATGTGGCCTCTCGGATGCGGGTTAGAGTGAGGCTTTCCACACTAACGTCAAAGAGACGAGCTTAACTTTTCTACAGTGTGCATTATGAAAATAGTCTGTGCACCGAGTCACAAACAATGACAAGGAATCATGAATTTGGTTGTAGTATCTGAAGGTGGCTTTGGCTCTGAAGTATTTTTAAATTCATAGAAAATGTCAAACCTCTAATAAAATAAATAAAACGTAATAATTGGGTAATCAACCCTAAGTTTCTTTGACTCATTTGCTAGTCAGTTAAGAGACAAGTCACTTCCAGTAGGAGCAGCCACACTTCTGCCAGGCTGTTGTGCAGGCTGAAGGACCCAGGAGAAAGGGTGGAGGCCGTGCCAGGGGAGCCGGGGTCACCCCTGCAGGGTTCCCAGGCCTATGGTAACACAAGGCTGATACAAACCAGAGTCCTTAAGTGTCTCACCAAAGAGCCTGGCAGCAAAATGGTGGCCACAGAAGTCTGGTGTCCCGGGTCCTTTCACAGGCTCTGCAGATGAGGGGACAATGCTGCCTAATATCTAAAGGTCTGAGAAACTGCAGAAGGCAGGAGGACAGGGCCTCAGAGCAGAAGTGTCCCCACACTACTCTGGAGGTGGACGGAGGCTGCGCACCTTCTTCTCATCCAGCCCTTTCCAGTACCTGAAGTTGTCATCTAGGTGCCGCATAAGGTCAGGAAGGCCAACAAAAGCTGCAGAGAGAAACGGAGGCAGCGTCTCACACAGCCTTTCTTTTAAAAGTGGATTCTGGCTTCCTGATTTTCTTTCTGGGAGTGGAACTTGGGCCTTCTAACGCAGAGCTAAGCCCTGGCCCCAGCATTTTAAGAAGGACCAAGGGAGTCAGCAGATGTAAAGCCAGATTCTAGGGAGGGTGGACTAGAGGGGAGGGAACCTGTTCTTGGCCCCTGGACCTGCAGGCTCGGCTCTGCATCCTCTCCTCCGGAGTGTAGTCCTCAGGGCACAGGGAGGAGCTCAGGACATCCTTAAGATCCTCTTCTGGGTACTTCTTATTTGACAGGCTCTTTGCCCTCCATGACGGCTTTTTTCTCTCTGTTCCACCTTGCAAGTCTAGGCCCCACATGCTACTTATCATATATCATATAAGTCCCTCCTTCAGGAAGGTGCTAGGTTCCTTACCGTCCCAGGCATCATACATGTCTGTGATGAAGTAATCAATGAAAGAGATCTGAGACTTGGGAATGCTGCAAGTGTTTCTGTCAAAGACTGGCATCACCACAGGCAAATCCAGCTGTTTCTCTTCATCAGTCTGCAAAGCAGAATACCCCGTGATCTCAGAATCCCGCCCTACCATGGAGCAGACCCAGACAGACTGGCTTGAGAGCTCATGTAATACTAGTCAAGCAAACAAGGTCTGCCAGACACCACACTGTTCCCAGAGAGGACATTCCAAACCAACCCAAGCATTCTCAATATCTGGAAGTCTCCTCACTAACATTCCTCAGGTAAAAATCCAGCGTGTATCTGTACCTGCCTCCACTGGTCCTATCACTGTCCACCATCCTTCTATCTACAAATAGCCACTATACCCACCCTGGTACCATAAGAAGTAAGCAAGAAACATGGCCCCCTGCCTCAGGAAGGCCCTAGTGGCTATTTCTCAGCCATGATCGTGTTGCATTTTGGGAAGACTATGAATAGACCTGTTAATTAACTAATAAGGAAGCACCATCAATGCTAAAAACCTCCTAACAGAGAAAAGACAGGAGCAAATCCTAACGTAAGTTTAGAAAATCAACAACGGTTGTTCTCAAACTCTTCAAAACTAAAAAAAAAAAACAAACAAACAAACAAAAAAACCCAAAAAAATGCTGCTGTGGGGTAATGCTCTTGTACACTGTAAAGATTTGTCACTTGTATTGGTCTAATAAAACACTGATTAACCAGTAGCTAGGCAGGAAGTACAGGTGGGGCATACTTAGGAGAATTCTGGGAAGAGGAAAGGCAGAGAAGCAGCCGCCAGCCAGATGCAGAGGATGAAGGATAAGAATGCTGCACTGAGAAAAGGTACCAAACCACGTGACGTGGCTAAGCACAGATAAGGATTATGGGTTAGCTTAAGTAAGAGCGAGTTAGTAATATGCCTGAGCTACTGGCCCAGCATTTCCTATAATACTAAGCCTCCGAGTCAACTATTTTGGAAGTGAAGGTAGAAGAGAAACTACAAAGAGAACACTTCTAGTTCATCCTAGAAAGCCAGACACCATCACAGACACATACTGCAAACAAACCCTACAGACCAAAATCCCAAACAAGATACTAGTACATATTAAGCATGTCAGAGAATTCTATGTGACTGTGTGAATATCCTGAGGCAGGCTTCACTACATAAAAATCAACCACTGTGTTAACAGAATAAAGAACCAGGGAGTGGTAGGGTTAAAGTACTCAGGCAGCAGGGGCAGGAGGATTACTCTGAGTTCATAGTTTCAGAATATCCTGAGCTACAGACTAATATACTGTCAAAAGACAGAGAGAGGCAGGTCTTGGGGTTTATAGTTCAGATGGCAGAGTGCTTGCCTAGCGTGCATGCTGCTTTAGGTCCAGGACCAAACGAACCAAGTATGGGGGTGCCTGTAAACCCAGTACTTGAGAAGGAAGGGCAGATAACAGGGAGGTGAACACCAGGCTGAGGTGGCGCACGTGTGTGCTTTAGTCACTCCCAAAGCAGGAAGATTGTGAGTTTAATGCCAGGGGAAACCACGATGGGCACTATAGTGGCAGCAACTCTTTCTGCAGCTTTGCTGATATCTGTGTCAAGCTGTCACCAACATTCCATGTTGCCAGGTACTCTGGGTGCCTGTGCTGTTGCTGTTTTAGGATAGAATCTCGTATACAGCTCAGGTTACAACCAAGCACAATAAGCACTGTTGAACCCCCAATCCTCCTGCCTCCAAATCCCAGGCGCTGCGGTTGTGCATGACCACACCAGGCCCAGAATTTTCAGTTTAAACATTTCTGCTGGTATGTGCTAGAATCTTGTGGCTGTCATTTGAACTTCCCTGATGAGGTAAGGTTTTTTTTTCTATCTTTTGTGAAATGGCTATTGGAATAGCATGTCTGTAACCTGGGTACAGTCTACAGTCATTGTCAGAAATGACTGGTTTTCTCTCAACATTGTTCAGCATTATTTTTTAAACTCTGATCAAGTCTAATGTAAATTTTCTTTTTTCCATGGCTGTTGTTCTCTGTACCTAAAAGTCTTTGTCCATTTCAAAGCCACTGGGGATTCTGTGGTAGTGTTCTCTAAAAGCATCATGGTTTGGCTTTTCTGACTAGCTAATGAGCCTACTGTGAACTGACAGGTCTGTACTCTCTTTCCAACACCAATCGGAAAATCTTGGGAAAGCCCCTATTCTAGTTCTTTACACTTCTAGGAACAGTTTGAGATCCTGTCATCTGTCAGTAAATTTAGTTCTAAGTAATTTTTGCTTTTTATTGCTAATTTAACCAGTGCTATCTGAAGCTTCACTCTTTTTTGGCTGTTATTATATAAGATACAACTTGACTTTTATATATGGTGCTTACTGTCCTATATGATCTCACTAATCAAATCTAATTATTAGTGTAAGGTTATGTGCCTTGGAAAATCTTACACACACACACACACACACACACACACAGGCTACCTGCAAATTTTAAGGTGTGGTCTTTCCTGTTTTTATGTCCCCTTTTGTGTGGTGCACTAGCTTGAAAGACTGACAGTGTTGATCAGTGTGTACCCCAGATTGTTTCCATTATTAGGGTAATAGCGTATGAATAAATGCAACATAAACTATGTTTTTAATCCCAGCACTCGGGAGACAAAGGCTAGAATGATCTACCTAGAAGATTCCAGACAGCCAGGGCTACACAGAGACCCTGTCTCCAACAGAGTAATGTCCTTCTGTTCCTCTTGTGCTAAATGTTCCTGTGATGGATGGATCGATGCTGAGTTCTGTAATGCCTTTTCTGTAACCAAAGTAACAGTTGTAAAGTTTTCTTCTATTACTCCAGGGTTATAGTGAATTGCTAAAATAAGTGACCAGCCTTGCACTTCTGGGGACAAACCTAGGAGGTGGTGACACAGTCCTCCATGCTGTTGGACTCAGCTTCTCTACATTCATGGTCTTGAGAAACAGACTGTGGTGTCCTGTGTTGCCATCTTTGCTGATTATCAACAATGGATAAGGACAGCCTCGAAATGAACTGAAAGCGCTCCTGCTTCCCTTCCTCCTCATACATGCTGTGAGGCTGCCGTCATTTCTACCACACATGCTCAGCTCATAAGCTGCTGACTGTAGGTGATATTAAGTATATAAACACTATGATTATGGCCCTTTCTCGTTAGGAAATGAGAAAATTCTGGCAGCACTCTGTCTTGATATCTTTTGTCCAAGATTGACAGGACTTGCCTATAGTCTTATGCTTATAATTTGCACACTATACTTGTATGAATCCACCATCTTTCTGTTCCTTATTTAACATAGTCTTTCTAGTCTGCCCGTAATTGAACCTTCTGTTTTGTGTTGCTTGGTTTTTGAGGCAGGGTGTCATCATTTATCTGTCCCTGTGCTGAATTCTCCCTCTCAGCCTCCCACGTGCTAAAATTACTGGCATTTATCACCATGTCTCATCTGTTCTAACAAATGCTACTTTAATGGGAGTGTTTAGTTTATTAATATTTAATGGAATTGAATTGAATAACACTGTTATGATCAGGTATTTGTATTTACCGCCCACCCCCTCCCTTCCTGGTACAGGCCCACTCCTCTTAAGCTATGACTTCTGAGGGATGAAAACCTGCCTGCTCGGTGTTTAACTCAACAGTGCTAATACTACTGCACTTTGTGTACATGTGGACACCTCAGACTCATGGAAGGCCATTCACTCCTTCTACATCCTTTGCTATCACATTATAGACCCAACAATGCAAAATGAGAACCTTTGCTTAAAATAATCCTATGTCTTAATACAGAGCAACATAAAGAATGAGAAGTCTTATATAGCTACCCAGTTATTAACCAATTTTTGACACTTTTCTTTTGTCTTGAATAGTCAGGTTTACACCTGTCCTCACTTCCTTTCTACTTTAAAAGCTTCTTTTAACATTTCTTACATTGTAGTTTTACTAGTGATGAATTGTACTCGTTTTCCCTTATCTGAGAATGCATTTATCTTTCCCTTATCCTTGAAGGCTATTTAACGAGATACAGAGTGCTTGACTTCAGGTTTTCTTCTAACAGCAGCTTAAACATGACGTTTCAGTGTCTTCTGGCCTCAGATGTAACCCTGGCTAGCCTAGAACTCTCTAATGTAGACCAGACTGGCCTCGAACTCACAAAGACCTATCTACCTGCTTCTGCATCCTAAGAGCATGGATTAAAGGCAGGTGCCACAATCAGGCCCTGGTTATGTACAAGCAAAGCTCTATCACTAAAGCCTCTCTCCCTGGGCTCCTTTAATCTGCAAACATTTTAGCATTTTTTTTTTCCTTCTGTCCCAGGAAGATGTGAGGGACACTGCTTTTAGGAGGAACCTGCCAACCCAGGGATCCAAGTCCAGCAAAGATGCACAAAGCATAAGGACACAATAACAAGTGTGTGTCAATAAATGTGCAAAATACGAGAGGCTCCTCTATTAGAGTTCTCTTTCCTTGTTTTGAGTCCATAGCCCTCATGGTGTTCTTCCCATTTGGAGTGCAAGCGTGCGTGCATGCGTGTGTGCACGCGTGGCGTGTGGTGTAAAGATTTAAGATGTAGAATCTTACCTGAGAAAAATACTCCTCTGAAATGCGTGCAGCCCACTCGATGCAGTGCTCTAGGGGCCGGCAGGGGTTGGACACATCAGCACACTTAATCAACATTCGTTTGATGAGAGCCCGGGTCTCTGGAGTCCTGAGCATAGTGTTTATGGCTTCTTGATTTTTGCCGGGTTCCTGAACCATGAGTGAAATTAAAGCAATGAAAATGGGCCCCTTCATGCCCAGTTACGTAGGGTTCTGTGAGCTAGGAAGCCTGTAACAGGGATCAGCAGTGTTGAAGGCATCGCATAGCAGAGCACTGTAATGCTCTGAGCATTGAGAAGCCTTTCATTCTGCAAAGAGGGCACACGGCTCAGTGAGAGGTCAGCAGGACCTGGGCAGGACTGGGGACTGGCAATCTGCCCGCCTTTTCTTTTCATATTGGTAAGAACTCAAAGGCTTTTTAAAAAAATCTTATTAGGATATTTACTAAAAACAAAACGAGTTCTTCTCACAATGACAGAGCTCTGTGGCCCTGCAGCCCCTGCTCCCTGCAGTCCAGTCTTCACCAGTTCTGCAACAAGTGTTTTGAGAATCAGCCTTCACTGAGCCCAGATCACATTAAGTGACAATCCCTCATACTGCCTTAGTATCTATGACATGGAAAGGACACAGAGTCCTTTTCTTTTGATCTGTATTTACAAAAAGAATCTGTGGGAACTGTGAAGAGTATTACATCATAATTACAAACAAGGACAGGGTTCAAGGTGAGGTAACTCATCCAGAGCGTCCCAGCTGGGCACTTCACTTCTGCACTGTCCTCTGGCTTGAGCTCCGTCTCTGTCTATGGACAAGGGGATGATAGTAACAGAAACTGACACCTGCTCCACACGGGGCAGCTCCCGCCTGCCCAGATGTCAATGTCACCCTTGCTAGGCAGTCCTGGAGTCCATATCCCGAATCCAGAAATAGTCACTTTGGTGACCCGAGCCCTTCTGCTGCTGCTGCTATCATGGAATACACCCACAGAGAGTGGCTGCTAAGGGCCCTCCAGGAGCCAGGTAGTAGCACACCTTTAATCCCAGCATTTGGGAGACAGAGATAGGCAGATCTTTGTGAGATTGAGTCCAGCCTGGTCTACTTATTGAATTCCAGGAGGTAGGTGAGTCACTGAGATAGTCTGGGCTACAGAGTGAGGGCCTGTGGATGGATGGATGGATGGATGGATGGATGGATGGATGGATGGATGGATGGATGGATGGACGGACAGACATGCAGACACGTGACTAGACAGAGACATGGATGGATAGGCAGGCAAGCAAATAAATAAACAAATCAAATGAAAGAAAAATAGAAAACCAAATTCAACACGCCCACCAAAGGCCCTGCCCCTGCATGGGAACCACTGCGTCTGAGTTCTTCATGGCACGGGTGAGTGTGAAGCCCAGACCAGGCCTTCAGATTAAGATCCTCTTACCTCATCTCCTTGTGTTGCCAAGGGCTTGGTGATGCTATTGATAAATTTATTGACATGTTCAAAGTGCTTTGTCATTTCTGTGGCCAGGACCATATCGATAATACCCTGGCGAAGTGTCCGGTAGTCATTCCTGTTTCAGACAACAGAGAGACTGTTACCCCCTCAATCCGTTTATACAAACAACCTGTTGCCAAGGATGTATGTCCACTGCAACTAGCCAGCTAGTACCATAGGAAGTTACACTTGCCTACATCACTAAAAAGAAGTTAAAAATCAGCTAGAAGCAGGCTGCCATAGCTTTGCATCATCTCTGTAGATATGTTGTGCAGTGCACATGGTTCTCAGGATAAGAGGTTCTAGCAGGATGAACACAGACCTTCCCAGTCTTTTGCCTCAGTGTAGTCCAGGGTAGCCTCAAACCCATGACTTCCTTGTATCCACCTTTTACCACTGGGATTACAGACATGTGTCACTAATACCAAGCAAAGCTGTCCTCTTTATACCCACAACCTCCATATTCATGTGCCCTTCATGGAGAAACCTCAAGACCCAGAGTACTTCCTTAAATGAGCCCTAGTCTGCAAGCCAGGAGCACTGCTCCCTCGAGGCCCCAGCTTCAGTCTCTTCCTTCAGGTTCCTGCCCTGACTTCCCTCGGTGGTAGACTGTTCCCTGGAAGTAACAGAAACAACACCTCCCCAAGATGCTTTTGGTCTTGAGTTTTTATCACAGCACTAGAAACCCTAGGTCTTATGTATTCTTTGTGGATTATGTACTTTCTGGCATATGTGAGTAAAATTATATGAAGCCCACCTCTGAAATTTTAAAAGGGCCGCAGACTAATTCAGTGGTAGAGCTTGCTTACTCAGCATGCTCAAGGCCTCAGGGATCAGCAGTGGGGGCTGAAGAGAGACTGCTCATGGGTTTGAGGGGGTGTGGGCAGTACACTTGTTTCAGTATTGATGGTGGGGACAGTAGTAGCTCTCCATGATTACACCTGCAGTCAGGGTAACTTACATCTCAGCAACAGTCTGTTCTCACCTCTCCATGTTTTTAAAGATATTGCATTTGTCATTTTCAAGGGTCAGCTGGAAGGCCAGTGCTGCATGGTGGCTCTCCAGCACGGCAGTGTCATTGTACAGCACGGCCAGCTCATTTCCTGAGTTGCAGAGGAATGAGTTGGTCCTCCCACGGTGATCCACATCGTGAATGGCGGCAGCGATTAGGGCAGCAACTTCATCAATTGGATCTAAGGTTTCCTGAAAACAACAATGTGGTGATATATTGTGTATCTAATAAAGTCTGCTTGAAGATCAGAGGACAGAGCCACCCACAGAGTTAGCCACAGAGGTCAGGGAGTCACGGTGACTCACACCTTTAATCCCAAACTTCTGCTTCCCAGTACCTGGGAAACACACTTTCAATCCTAGCACTAGGAAAGTTGAACCAGGATATGACTGGGCAGCCCTTCACTCAAGACCTCCTTCCCTTTCAGCTGAGGACTCAGAGGCATCAGTCTGAGGATTTCTGGAGACAGGCCTGAGGAGCTGGCTGGGTGAGAAGAGGCTGTGGCTTGTTCCTCTCTCTTTCTTATCCTGCAGCCTTTCCCCAGTGTCTGCTCTGATCTGTGTAGCACCAGAACTGCTTTAGAGACCAGTGCCTATGACATTGGAACAAGCCTTCATCACAGGCTCCTCTCTGCCTTTTTACTTTAAAGTAAGAACCACATTGTCTAAGCCAATCTTGTTCTCCCCTCACCGCTCCAGGCAGCTGGAGAGCACCCCCTGGAGAGCACTCCCTGGAGAGCACCCCCTGGAGAGCACCCCCTGGAGAGCACTCCCTGGAGAGCACTCCCTGATCTTCAGGCTCCTCAATGCACAGGTGGTACGCTGTCTGTCTTTCTCCAGATCCATTGGAAAACAAGCCCAGAGTCTGGGATTTTTAACTTAGCGATATTATGTAACTCAAAATAAAAAAATAACTTTAAAATAAACACTATTAATATCAATTAGAATTTAGCCTCCATTTCCACTCTTCTGATGCTATCTTTTTTTGTGAACTTGGTAAAACGATCTGGAATTTCTTCACCTCTTCCAGGGCTCTGAAAGGGTTTATGTCGTTAAAAATGACTCCAAGCTTTGACTCCTTCATGTTCGTATTTATTACCTCAGAGACAGTGTTTTCCCATGTAATGCAGGCTACCCTCGAACCCTTGATCTAACCTCAGCTTCCTGAGGCTGGGATTATAGAAACATCATTTGCCCAGCTAGTTTTCTTTTACTTTTATCAATTTACATAATTAAAAGAGAGAGAGACCATCAGCTTTTACATTTTTGACTTAATATAGACGTGTGTGGTACTTTTTTCTATCACTTATTTTTTCAAATTTATGTACTTCTATTTTCTTAATTTCTCAGTTTTGACACTCGATGGTCTTAATTCCAAAAGCCATTGTGGATAATTATTGGCTCACCACTCCCTTACAATGTAGCCAAGACTAGCCTTCAACTTACATACGCAGATGCACATGTACATGATTGAGTGTGAACACTTGCATGTGTACATGCATGTGGAAGCCAGAGGCCAACCTCAGATGTTGTCTGTCAAGAGCTATTTACTGGGGTTGGAGAGATGGCTTAGTGGTTAAGAAGACTGACTGTTCTTTCAGAGGTCCTGGGTTTAACTCCCAATACCTACATGATAGCTCACAACTGTCTATAAGACTTTCATACAAACATACATGCAGGAAAAACACCAGTGCACATAAAGTAAATAAATCCTATCTACCTGTTCTTTTGGGACATATTTCTCTCACTGGGAAGGCTGGCTGGCTAGTGAGCCCTAGGAATCTGCCTGTATTGGCCTCAGCAGTGCTGGGATGACAAGCACAGACCACACTCCCAGGCCCAGCTTTTTATGTGGGTGCCAAGTGCTTTCCTGGCTAAGCTATCTCCCCGACCCAAGTCATTCTATAGGTTTTTCATTTTCCTTAAAAATTTATTCAAGCACATGACTGCCCAACTGTAAGTTAAACAAAGATGACCCAACGAACATGCCATGCTGAAGGCCCATGAGGCCTCAACCCTGCATAGAGAAGGAAAGGTAACAGGAAGGCTGGGAGAGAGGTGGTCTGCCCCAGGGAAGAGCACACTTATCAGGTGTGCAATGCTGAATGGTCAGCCTGAAAACATACAGACATGGATTTGAAAGACGACAAGGAGGAGAATGTATTCCTTCTGGATTGGAGGAAGATAAGGGAAGGGAGAAATGTTGTAATCTCAAAAAAAAAAAAAAAAAAAAGCTGGACTGGGCACGGTACTGGAGTGGTGCACACCTTTAGTTCCAGCACTTGAGAGGCAGAGGCAGGTAAATTTGAGTTCAAACAAGGCTAGCCTGGTCTCCATAGTGAAACTGCTAAAAAAAAGGGGGGGGGGGCTGAAAAGAAGCTTAGAGGTTGAGAGTACTAACTGTTCTTCCACACACAGGCAAAACACTAATCTACACAAATAAAAACAAATACACCATTTTTTTTAAAGGGGAAAATTTGAAAGCACCTGACATTTTGGGTTTCATTCTCTGTGGGTCTGTACTTCTCAGCCATTTTGCATTTGAAGTGATTGACAGATACTAACTGCCAAGTTCCAGTTCTGTTGTGATTCCGCATCTACTACTCATAAACTGAGCTTCAAAACATTATGCTCAATGTAAGATATTCAGGGGTGGAGCTAGAGAGATGGCTCAGAGGTTAAGAGCATTGGCTGTTCTTCCAGAGGTCCTGAGTTCAAATTCCCAGCACCCACATGGTAGCTCACAACCATCTAGAATGAAATCTGGTGCCCTCTTCTGGCATAAAGTCATACATGTAGAGAGAGCACTCATAAAATAAATATATTTTTAAAAGATATCCAGGGGTAGGCAAGACAGCTCAGCATGTAAAAGTGCTTTCCATCAGGCCTGACAGCCTGAGTTTGATCCCAGAGACCCAGTGGCAGAGAGAGTAAACTCTCACAACAACCTGTCCTCTGGCTTCTATATGCATGCTGTGGTAGGCATGCAGTTCTCATATGTACATGGGTGCACATGCTTGTGTGAATTTTTTTAAAAGATATTTCAAAGTATTTTATAAACATGAAAATAAGGTTTATATTTAAAGTTAATTTCATTTAAAATTCTATAGTTTTTCACTTTAGCTAGGGACACTCTATGATGTGACTTTCAATAAATGCTTTGACTATCATTTTAAGAAGGCCTGACTGTGCCCCAGCATTAGGGAACTAGAGGCAGGAGGATAAGGCATTCAAGACACACAATGAATCCAAGGCCAGCCTTGGCTACAAAAGACCCTGCCTCAGAACAATATATATTGTTTTAGGCTAGCTCTAAATATATGTGTTCAAAAGCAAAAGACTTCAGCAGAGATTGCTCTTCAGAGGCTAAGTTACTTTAACCCAGACCCTCCTTGACCACTTGTCTCTCTGAGAAAACAGTCCTCTTTCTGGATTCTTACCCCACCTATGGACTTGGTCTCCATCTTCAAATATAAGAACCGGGCTAGAGGTTAGCTCTCTTGCTTCCCAGCATGCAGCCCAGGGGTTGCTGCAGCCTGAGCAGTCGGCCTGTATGTCTGAGGCACAGGGGTGGGGTGGGCTGGGCTGAGTGATGAAAGGGGATTTCATCACAGGGCTGTGTCTGAAGCTTTTCAAACACCAGCCATAGGGTTTGAAGTCTGAATCTGTGGCAGAAGAAAGCTGCTCATGGTGGTCCCAGTCAGGAAATGTGCTGTGGAGAACACGATGGTAGCTCTATGAGAGTACTCCAGAGGGGCCAAGATGGAGCTCACTGGTGTGAAGGTCAGACAGCCAGACACCAAGGGGCTAAGGACTGGGCTCACAGCACACACACAGCTGGGCATCCTAAAGAGGTTCAATATGCCAGTGGTTCAAACTGAAACCTCTTCTCCCCAAAAGGACAGACCTTTTCTGTCTCTGTTGGTTTTCCCTCTGGGACTGTATGTTGCTTCTGACACTCTTATGCCTGCAGACTGATCTACAATTGGCTTCCTTTGTGTGCCAAGCAGCACACTGTGAGGACTAAGTGGTTCTATTACCACACAGTGGGGCAACGCAACGGCAGCAGAAGCACCACACTCCCCTACAGTTGCTGCTAAGACAAAACACAGACACTAGCTTACCTTTATTTTGTTTCTGGAAAGAAAATAGGCAGTGGCATGAAGCACATCCGCAGAATGTGTGGAATTGTGGTAGGGGTTAGAAGAATGGTAATTGGCTTCAATAATTTGAAACCACGATCTCAGCGTTGCCTCAGAGCATTGTAAGAATTCACAGATTCCAAAACGAGCAAATGTTTTGAGACCTAGATAAATCAAAGGCCTACAAAGAAAAATATTCATGACATAAAACAAAGCAAAGAACTAATGTCCTGAGATGAAAAGAGATTTAGGACCAACAAGCCAACCCAAGCCGACTGCAGAGTCCCCAGGACAGCCAGTTGGCACTGCGGGACAGCATTTCAGGACAGTTTCCGTGTTGACCTTCTTTGGGCATACTCATTTGCTGGGGTGAAGTGTTTCATCCTGAAGTGGAATCTTCAGAAGCATCCCTTTCCCAGATTCAACACGCTACCTGTAATCCTATACTCAAATTACTATTGATGTCTTGTCTAGAGAAAATAGCTGGTGTGACACAGCACAACCACATGTCAGGTGACTGATCACCTCAACAAATATGGAGGAAGGTGTTACAGTCTAAAGGAATCTATTCTGAGAAATTGACTAGCTACCAGCAAGTATGGCCCTTCCTTAGGTGGTACGTGGTTTATAGCTTAGCTTGGAAGGTTAAGAAATCTGTCCCATGGAAGCCATCTCAGAGGTCATTGCAGGACTTGACCTAGGCAGCCTTGACATGATTTTCATAGATGTAATGGCTCTGGTATGGAAGCTAGGAGCTCAGAGGCTCACTTGTCATGGGGCACGCTTATATCTCAGCATTGCCTCAGAGCACTGTGCTTGGCCATGTGAAATGGGAGCATCAGTACAACAGCTCACCCAGTGACCTGGTCAAACACCCCACAGTTTAGCACAGCCATCTACCCAAATCCAGACCACACTCCTGGCTGGCTTTGGCGGTGGATGTCCAGTCCTATGTGCCAAGACCCCTATGGTTAACAGCTTTTACTCAGCAAAACCCCAACTCCCACTCTGCAAACATAAGCCAGTGAACATAACTAGGGTGAAGTGTCCATGTGTGGACCACCAACATGGTGACCAAGATCTGAGGGCAGTATCATCAAATGTGTAACTGATAATATTTGTCCTAGGAATCAGGGCAGGGGACTCTTTTGTTGCTACCTCATATAGTACTGCATACGAGAGAAATTAGGCACCGATGTCACAGAAAACTGCTATCTGAGGAAAACTACCTGTGGCCCAGTGACTCAGGCAATTTCAAGCACCATTACTCCTTCCCAGCCTCTATCCTCTCCCAAGGAACAGCTCTGCACACACCAACACTGCTTGGAAGCTCCCTGTCCAGACCCTGGGAAATCAGCTCAACACACCTATTTTGAGTAGCTGCTTCCAGCTCAAAAATGTCAAAATCCCAGAGTTCTTCATTTTCTATGGCCAGGGCAATCCGTGCTGGGATGTCATGAAGGGAGGTGGGGGTAGGAATATTGCTTGAAGATGGCTGAAGGTCTGCAAGGTGATGTAATTTGGAAAACAACATTAGTAGGTTCATGGCATCTGGTGTTTGGGGTGGGGGCAGTGCTATATTGGAAATGGCGCCTTGTTTCTGAGACTTTACAGCATACTCAGATTACTGATGAGAACAGTCGTTTCCATCATTTGACCTGATTTGCATTGTTGTAGTGGTCTAAGAGGTAAAAACAGAGAACTTACTTTTGGTTGTAAGGACATACTCATTTCCTGAAAACCTTCGTAAGCCATCCTGGTGAAAATCAAGGAAATAAGAAAAAGTATGGTTATAGCCCTTTGTTCATCATAGATAACCTAGTAGTCAACCCCAGGACATAAACTAGAGCAGCCCACTACAAGGCTGCCCAGTCCAGCAAAGTGGCCACTGTGGCCAACCCTAAATTCATTCACTTCCTGGGTGCTGGACTCTTCTCCTGGAACCTAGGCTCAGGCAGGGTTGACACTACTGAGGCGACCAGTATGCCTGCCCCATTCCAAAACTAGCTAATGCTCTAGTGACAATTCCCCTCTGCCCTCTCCTGTCTTTGGAACATTTCTTTCTCACTTTTTGGGGGCATATGTGGGGCATTTGGAGACGGGTCTCTCTGTATAACAGCTCTGGCTGTAGCCTAAGCTGGCCTTGAATTCAGAGAGCCACCTTCCTCTGCTAGGATCAAAAGCAGGCCCCACCCAGGGTTTTCACATCTTTAGTGGGTTCCACTCCTTGTTCCCTGGGTACTAGCCCAAGTGTCCAGCACCTTCTATGCTACAAGACTACAACCTCCTTCATCTACTCCTGCCCCTGACCTGCAGGCCACAGAGGTTACCACTGGGAATCACTCTACCTTCTAGAATTTACTGTCCCTACCTTACTTTTTAAAAAATCTAGTGACTTCAGACCATGGAAATAGGAAGGGAGTACATTTCATTTCTAAAACAGCTGGTAGAACTCTGGTACATTTTGTTTCCCTCCCTCCCTCCCTCCCTCCCTCCCTCCCTCCCTCCCTCCCTCCCTCCCTCCCTCCCTCCCTCCCTCCCTCCCTTCCCGGCTCTGGAGGGGCTGCAGTGGTTGGTGTTCAGGGCTCCTCAGGAGTCTGAGAGACACACACTCTTAAGGCCTTCTTTCTTTGAAGTTACCCAAAGGCTGGTGGGATACTTTGGAGGTGAAACTATGCCCTATACCCTGGTACTTTTTAAACATAGAAGCAGAAGACAGTTTTGTTTTGCAATTTGTCATGTAGCCTTCAGTTTAAGATGTGATGTTCTGTTGGTTTTGTTGTTTTCTTTTTTGGGGCTAGGGATGGAACTGAAGGCTTTGCAAATGGTAGGCAAGCACGCTATCACCGAGTGACACTCTTACCACTAATATAAAACATCCAATGGTTTTGATTTTTCTCAGCTTTTTAAATCTTTAAGACAAACCAGGTGTTACTGTGGGACAATCTTTTTGTACAATGTGAATACGTGTCTTTGCCAAGGCACCTTCTGATTAGTTTAACAGGGATCTGAATGGCCAATAAATAGCTAAGGAGGAGAGAATAGGCAGGACTTCCGGGAAAGAGACTTGGGATGAATCTAGGTGTGCCAGAGAAGCCAGAAAAGCATGGAGGGAGTTAGAGGTACAGAATGGAGGAATGGTAACACCACATGGAAGACTGGAGATTAATATAAACGGGTTAAGTTACAAGAACTGATTGAGAACAATGCTAAACTAAAGCCAAACTTTCATCATTACTTATAAGTCTCTGTGTTATTATTTAGGGTCTGGAGCTCCCAAAGAAAATCCAACAATAGAATATGGTGGTTCACACCCTTAATCTCAGTATGAGAGGCAGAAAAGGGTAGCTCTCCATGAGTTCAGAGCCAGCTCGGTCTCCCCAGCAAATTCCAGGTCAGCAAGGGCAAAAACCCAAAACAAACAAATAAAACCAACCCCAAACAATCCTTTAATACAACTTAAAATGTCCTACTTAACTAAATGACCTGTAAAACCCTAAGGAACACTGGAGAGCGTGGTCAACACCTTCTGCTCCATGCTGAGGATTCACTAGGAGATAAGCAGCAAGAAGAGCTTAGTGCAAGCACAGCTGAGACAAAACATGGAGGAGTGCTGGTCTTTACTGAGCCCTACACAGATGCCTGCGGGACTTCTAGAGCCCTGTTCAGATACCCTCTGAGAAAGCAAACAGAACAGAAGGCCAGTAGCCTGGGCAAATAAACTTACAGACACTAAGCCCCCAACAAGGTCTGTGGCATGAGGATCATCTTCAGCATTAAACTGTGGTGAATATAACTCAGTGGTTCTCAGAATCTCCAACACACGGTTTAAAGCTTCTGTCACAGGCATAGGACTGTTTTCCTGGGCAGCGTTGATAATATTGATTACCTACCTCATGGAAATAAAAGACATGAGTTTTGTAACATTAAAAACAATCAGAGACCAATCAAGAGTCAGGCTAGTAATAGTCTGTAATGATGCCACTATGTTAATGTTAGTTACAGTGTCTACCATCCACCCTTTCTTCAGAAGAGACATTATACAATTGAAAGAACACTCTCATTTCCTGCAGGTCCCTGTTCATTGTCAGAGAAGCAATTCACTGGGAGTATGAGGGCCTTGCATGCTCAGTGAAGACCAACCTTGGTGATGGGTGCTTCGATCATCATAGAATGTATCCGGGCCAGAGAGGAGTGTCTTCTCTGATTGGAAACTGTGGAGAAAAGGGTGGGAGATCAGGGTGTGCTCAACCTTGGGCACATGTCTTTATATCCTCCCCTTCTAGGCATTAGTGTGCCCATCTGCACACAGGAGACTCTGGAGTAACTGCACACTTGACAAACCAAGGTTCTGCATTACCAACTCTGCTTCCCTCAGTTTTAGGTGCTAGAGTGTGGGTCAGAGAAGACAGGGGGACAACTTTTGTGTGTCTACAACAATTAAAGCTTTAGTTACATCTCTTACTGCTCTCCACAGGTCACGATGTTCTGGAAGACAGCTCCACATACCCTTTGTTCCATAGAAGGTGGGAGCAATGGCTTAAGCTTTACCACTTACTGAAATCAATTAATTTCTATTTCAGATTTCCATGGTCTTTTCTGCTGTCTAGCATGTCTAATTTAGGCTAACCAGGCAACAACATTACAACTAGACTTTTGCTGTTGGTGTCCAGGCCTGACTCTTCTAAGGTGAGGGAAGCCTGGACAATGCACAGTCAGGAAAAGAATGTCCCCAGATCCTGTGTCTCTGTGAACACCTCTGCTAGGATTACCAAAGGTCAGAAAGGATAAGAGACTGTCCAACAAGATGATGCCTCAGCTTCAACGTGCCATCAAAAAAAAACTAAGGCCTAAAGAAATACTATCTAAGATAAATACTACTAAGGCTAGGAAGCTTCAAATGTCTTGAGTTTGGGGACCAACAAAACTCAAATCTAATTTGAACAATTAGCATATGGTTGCCAACTTTACATTCTGTACAATAAAGTCATGAAACAAAATCCCCACTGTCTTATCATGGTCAGAAATGAATGTGCTCTTATTTAGGAATGTAATGAAGGTGCTTATAAAAAAAACAGAACAGAGAGCTGCTGGACAGCATACACTGTGCTCTTGAAAATTTCTAAGGTAGATTTTTAAGGATGTGAAGTAAAACATTTGTTAATTAGCTCAATTTAGTCTTTTTAACAATGTATACATAAACATAAAACAGCATTAATTATCTATGATTAATATATACAATTCTAAAATTTGTCAACTAAAAGAAATTTTAAAAAAATCAAATAGCAAAAATGCAGTGAGGTAAGAAAAATAAATAAGATGCAAAAATTTCTATGTGTTATAGAGATAACTCTGAAGAATCTGCAAATACACTCACTATTCTATTCTTAGAGTCAATAATTAAGTCTACCTAAGTACTGAGTAAAAAGTCAATATTAGATCCATTGCGTCTCTATGTACTAATGCATGTAATCAGAAGTGGAAGGAAAGACATTGTTAAAATACCAGAGTTCTGTGCAGGAGGGGCTCACAAGGTCTACCCCCAGCTGTTTTCTTTGGGAATGTGGCCCCTGCTAGGTTGCCTACATTCAGGACTTAAACGTGGGAAAGGGGCATGGTTATTGCATTAAAAAAACAAAACAAAACAAAACAAAAACCATGTTGGTCAGCACGCATCTACATGGTCTTAAGTTTTTATCTCAGCTGAGCGAGATGACACACACCAGTAATTCTAGCACTTGGGAGGTGGAAGCAGAGGCATCAGGAGTTCAAGGGTCATCCTGGATTATAGGGTATTTGAAGCCAGCCTGGGCTATATGAAACCCTGTTTAAAAATAATTGTATTTCAGGCATGTTAGGCATGGTGGCACATGCCTTTAGTCCCAACACTGAGGCAAAGGCAAGCAGATCTCTGAGTTTGAGGTGAGCCTGGTCTCCGTAGTGAAGTCCAGGACTACTAGGGCTGACTTGAAAAACAAAAACAAAAATTATATTTCAATCTGAACTTAAATAATATTTTCTTAGTGAGAGTTTTATAATCTCCAAATTAGGCTTACCATTTCCAAAGGTTAAGTTTCCATAGTAAACTGTAAATTCTTCTAGCCTTCAGAATTACCAAATGTGTGTATGTGTGCCTGTGTGTATATGTGTTGGTGTGTGTGTGTGTGTGACTTAAGTATTGATAGCTGATTGACAGACAAATTTCCCATAAGAGTTTAGGAAAACCTAGAATTGGATTTCCTTGATTTTCCTTATCATTAACTCATTTCAAAGGCTCAGAATGGAGTCTATCGGTGTGGAGGGTGGGATGGAACACTGTTTCCTAGAGGGACCTTCTCTTTCTGTGAATGCACAGTGCATGATAGCCAGGAAATGAAATTTTAGGGCCAAATGTCCTGCCTCAAGGTCTACACAATCCAGACTGCCACTCACCTTCACTTGTTCTAGAGGAAACCGTTTTGACGTCTATGGAATTTTTCCTCCTGTCTTTATATCTGCCTGTTTGATTATCTGTGGAAACAATTAAACTATAAATCATTTCTTTATAGAGATGTTAGTGGCATATTAGCAAAAGACATCAAGCTAAATCTTATAAGGCCACAAGAGAAAAGAACTTGAACACCATTTGAGACACCACAGACATCTGCACTGTACCCAGAAACAGACCACACACACCTTGGTTTTGAGGGGCTTAATTTTCTCAAAGCTTTACAAAGTTCAAAACCATGAAGAACAACCAGAAGAAGTGACCTCAGGAGAGATTCTCCTGTTGTAGCTAAATGAAACAGAGGGACTTCATTACCCTGTCTCAAAGAGAAAACCAACAAAAAACCTCCTATTTTCCTTCAGCAACATCCTGGGAGAATGTTCTTCTCTTTCCTAGGATCCTATGTGGAACATAAATCGGGGTACAGTGTGAGCTTAATTTGCTTTCTCCCCAGTTCTTCTTTTCAGTAGATATCAATGCTATTCTAGGCTCCAAATAAGAGCTCTGTGACTCATCTCCAGCCCTTGCCCCATCTGCTCACTGACAAAGCGAGCCTAACCTTCCTGCTTGCCCCTCTTGTACCTGTGGGCACCTAGTGTGGTGCTGATGACTTAATGAACAACTTATGTCCCCATCTCACACCAAAGGAAACAGGGAACAACCAGCAGGTAAGTGCATAGAGTGGCAGGGCAGGCTCTGAGTCTACTCCTCTCGGGAGGTGGTGGAGCATCTCTGCCTTGCTGGGTCCTCTTACCTGATTCTTCTTCCTCTGCCCAAGTGCTCCTCTGCACCGTGGAGAAGGTTCTCCATTTGGTTTGGTTTTGTGGGACTGGGGATGGAACTCAGGGCCTTGAGTAAGCTAAGTTAGCATTCTACCACTGAATTATAGCCACAGCTTTCTGACCCAACAGAAGCCAGAGTCTCTTCTCTATGTGCACATGTGCAAACTTGCAAAGGCACTGATGACCTCCTTGTTACTAACACACATGAGTCCTCTGGCCACCACACTATCCTTCCTCCATCCTTTCATGCTTCCTCTTCCTCAGCCCCTGGCATTTCCAAAGGCTACCTTTCAAAGGGTCTAGGTTTACTCCTCTCTCTTTTAAGCAAACACAACTTCATTAAAAAAAAAAAAATGCTCCAAGCAGCTCTATCTAATTCCCATGCGGCCATTTTACCCCATCCTCTCCTATGGCAGACTTTTGATGGACCATTGGCCATCTCCACCTGGACACTTCAGCTATTGCCAATTAACCCATACGAATGAACTCACCCTTTCCAACTCTGCTCTTCACTCCAGGTATAGACAGGACCTACCCACATGACCAATTTTCTACACGTAGCCAACACAGCCTTCTATACCATTTCATCAGAGCCCTTCTAATCATAATGCAGTCCTGGCTGATCAGTCCTCAGGGCCAGCTTCCAACTTCCAAGGGTGGCACTCAGAACCCTACAGTGCTAGCCCCGACTCTCTAGACCCTCATGAAATTTTTATATTGTAACAGTTTCCCGAAACCTTTATATGCTGGTACAAACTACTTGCTTAAGAATGCACATTTCTCACGTTGCCTCCTTTCCCTAGTTAGCTCTAGTTCTCTAGGAAGATGCAGTTCTGGTGCTGTAAACTTTGGGAAACCTTCCCATCTGCCTCCTCATCCCATCCCATCCCATCAGTGTAGGCAAGTGGCTCTATTATTGCCTGTCAAAACAACTGTGAACAATGTGGGGGCAGAACAGTCCTTCCTGTGTGCCCAGCAACATATCTGGTAGCCAGCAGATGCTCAGGAAAGCATACCTGCTTCGCTTGACACCTGCATAGTCCTGTGCACACATGAAAGGGCTGTTGTGTGAAACCACTCTGACTCTGGCCTTTAAAGGTGCAGCCTGCCCACAGCATCCTGCCTTTGGGTTCTCTCTGGTCTGCTTTCCTCACACTTCTGGAACAGTCTTGACATCTGTTCCTCTCCGCTGAGGTGACACTACACTGGCTTCAGATGCTCACTCTTTCAAATGGCATCTCATTTCAACCATATGGAGAGATCAGTGCCTTTCTTTCCCTTCTCAGGGTTTTGCGGTGACTCCTGGTTACACAGCTGTCTAGTGGGCTGGGCTCTTTCTGCCCCTTTCATCCCAGCATTTGCCCAGTCACAACACCTAAGACTGGGGCTGTGCTTTAGATCTTGACTATTCCTTAAAGGCCCATGTCCCTCCCAATCGGAACGATGCTTTTGGCACATGGATTTCATACTTCCTCATTTGTACCCTATGTGTATCTTGAAGACTAGCTCTGAGAACTAGGCAGTAGGGCACGGGGTCAAGATATGCAGGGTGCCTTTAAGAGATGGAAATGAGCAAACGGTCTTTAGGTCATCCAGGGTATCTTCTCAGGCTCTTTCCTTTTTCTTTATTTTGCTCTCTGGCCAAGGAGCAGTGATCTTACTTTCTCACATGCTCCTACCATGTTCTGCCACCATAAATCTAGAGCAACAAAGTTAAATGATCATGGGCCAAACCTCCAAAATGGTAAGCCGAATCACCATAAGCTAGGTATTTCATATATACCCTCGCAGCACTGGGGATATGACAATGAATATGATAAAGCCATATCCTCAAAAGGAGGTAGTCTAATGGGGAGCGAGGCAAGTGAGCAGAATTATGGTAGTTACTCTGAAGAGAAGGGAGAGTGAGCCAGAACATGGCAGAAGGACTCCTGAGATGGGGACGGGGCTGTGGAGGAGAGGGAGAGGAAGCAGGGCGCACCTAAACTCGGTTTCCATCGAAACACTTTAAAGTTGCTTCATCTCTACATAAATCCTAGACTCTCTGCTCCCAACACCCCGTCAGGAATTCTGCTCCCACTGTGCCCCTGCAGCTCTTTGTAAGTGACTCCTGGGCTGCAAGGGGCGGCTCCCAGTGAGGAAATATGAGGGTCATATTCCTAAGGGACCACAGCCCTGAAGAAGCACCATGCCCAGGGGCTCATACAGTAGTGGGTGTTCAACAGATAGCATACCATCTGATAAGGTACCATGCCTATACTTGGAAACACCTACAAACAGACTTGCATGACCATCTATAACTCTGCTCTTGGTTTTCTGTCCTAGAAAATGGGTCCTTAAACTCTACTCATCTCTTAGAGACATTAGCATTTCTGTGGCCTTACAGGACAATCCAAAAAGTTCTGGAGAAGCAATGTTGGGCAATGGAAGACACAGTCTCTAGTCAGCACCCTAATTGCAGGAACCCTTTGGCCTAAAAGCAGGAACCAGTCTGGATACAAGAAAGCTGAAGACAGGTATCTTATCCAACATGCCCACCAAGTTCCTATGCTGAGACCTTGGCAAACTGCAATACACACTCTCAGGCACTCAGCAGTACAGGCCTGTGAGAAATGCTTACCTTCCAGCCCTAGGCTCCTGACTACCTCCAGTCTTAGACAATGGTACTTCCATTCTTCCTGAGAAGGCTGTTTCCAGATATACAAGAACCTCTGTATCTCTACAGAGAACTGTGATGTGACATCTATAAGCAATGGGTCCAGCCCTGGCAGTCCATAAGATGATCTATGAAGTACCTGAGGACTTAGGCCCACCCTCTTCTGTCTAAACCAAAGCTTGATATGTGATGGCAAGCCTGGACAAAGTTTATACTCCATCACTATAACCATTTTGTGACTTTAGTGAGGTACAGCATCACCTGAAAATTACACGTAGGCTAAGAAAACTGTAACATGTGTGAGGACTTAATTATTGTTCTAAGCTCCCAGACTCTTGACTGGGGAGTTCCAGGACCTCCCTTTACAGAAGGGAGGAGACCGGGGACTCCCTTGTTCCCCATGTAAGGAGTAGGTGACTTAGACCCAGCCAAATGATCACCATTTCAGAGTCTGCCCTGAGCAAGTGAAACAAGAATCAAGACCCTGAACCTGGAACTCGCCAGAGCCTGCAGTGCCCAGCTTTGCTGTTCCCATGGTTATGCCCAGAGCAGAGGGCACAGCTGCCCAGCATCTCTTGGCTCCTGACTCTGGCCCAATCTGTGAGGTGCTCTATTTCCTTTCAATAAGTTCCACTTCTGCTTGAGGACTGACTTACCATCCCTGATGGCCACCCAAGCCCCGCACTGTCATTTCCTAGCTGTCTAGCTCTAAGCTGTCAAACTTCCTTGACACTTGCTTTTCTTCTTCTGTAATAATGGAGTGTTAGTAACAGTCATATCCATTTTCAGTGCTCTTCTGAAGTACTAAAACCAACAAAGTACCACTAACAAAAAAACCAAGCAATGTGCTCTGAGCTGTGACACAGAACTCCTGTCATGCCAGGCCCTGTGTGCCACTTCTATTTGACTCTACAGTTCCCTGCATCATGGATTCTCCCTCACTCTCTGACCTGGATACTGACAGCTCTGTCGCTCTTGGATATAAGTCAAAGTGTCACATTTCTGCCCAGGTTCCCATGTGCTGTGCCTTCTGTGCCATCCAGTACTGACCAGCAGCACCTTTCCTACCCTCAGCTGCAGCCTGCAGCCCTGGCAGCCTCCTGCCTCCCACCCCCACCTTGACTCCCTTCCCTGCTTGACTTCTTCCTTTTTTCTCAAGGACTCACCAGGATCTGCCTCACACTCCACTGTCATTCTCTTCCATAGGAACCTTGAGGTTCCTACTTCCACACACACCCTGGGCTCTATCTCAGCAGTTCCACGTCTTCATCACTTGCTGATGCTTTTCTCGTCAGAAACATCTGCATCTCAAGGTCTTACCTCTCTGAAGAGCCTAGGAACCAGCGAGCGGCAGATGTTTAATATGTCTGTACAGCAGTAAGCAGGCCCACACAGGTAAAGTGGTCCATTTATCTTCCCCAGTCCAGATGGGGTCTTTCTGCCTTTTCTTCATTCTTCTGTGCAGTCTTACAGCATCATGTGTGTCCCCACTCCCTCCTTACTGTCACCTCATCTTCCTGCCCAGAGTTTTCTCTCCTCTCAGTCACAATGTGAGCAACACTTCCAAGTGAACAGTTGCGACACAATATAAGAACTTCTTAGAGCTCAAGTGTCTCTGTGCTATCTCCCTATTCCAAAACCCCTGGAGACTCCAACTACCTGATTTCCTATCTGCCCTTTAAGGACTATGATTAACCTAAGCTCCTTCTCTTGACCTACTCTGCCAGTCTACACTTACTGTTCCTCCTTCTGGAGCACATACTATCCTTTCCTTCCTCTGCAGTGCCTGATGGAGTGCCACCACAGTCCATCCTCTTGTTTGTGAGGGCAAAGGCAGGAAGCGGCTTGCACAGCTGTGAAGCAAGTACTCCAAGGCAGAGTAAAGGCCTTGCAGTAGGATGAGTAGGTCTGAGCATAGTCAGAAGACATGAGATGAAGTCTGACAGGCCCAGATACCTACCTACAGGATGGCAGTGATGACTGAGGGCAGATGAAGATGTCTCTGCTAAAGTACTTCATTCAACAGATACACACGTGAGTCATGCATTGGACCTGTCAGTTGTCCCCACCCAGGCCAGCACCCAGCCCAGGCACTAGCCAAGATGCCCACACTCCAGTCCTTCAACTTAAAGCACGCTGCGGCAGTGGCGGCGCTAGGAACCCCACTGCTGTACAAAGCAGGCCTATCAAAGAAGGGTCTGCAAGCTCCCCCAACACTCAACCTCAGGAATGAATATAGGGCCTCATACCTGTTTGACTGTCCGTCTGCACAGACTCCGTTACTGTCTCAACCTAAAAATAAATTTTACAAGCCATTAGTTTTGATCACCTAAAAAATCCTGCTTGGAATGCTGGGGTCCTGGGGCTCCTTGCCTACCTTAATGTTGTCATTGCACACTCTGATAATGGACACATAGTGTCTGATTTTTCTGTAAGTAGAAAAGAATGCATTATTTTTCCCCCCCGAGTCTAATTTGGGGTAAACATAGTTACTTTTTCACTATGAAAAGAATGCTTGTGTGTGTGTGTGTGTGTGTGTGTGTGTGTGTGTGTGTGTGTGTGCGCACGCGCAAAAGTTTATAAACATCCTCTTATGACTCTGGGGAAAAAAGTGATGTCAGCATTCACTTCCCTAGTTGTGACTACAGTGCACAGCGTGTTGGCCTTTGGACATGTGTTGATGCTGATGCTCTGAGATCCAGCAGTCTGCTAACAGTCACTCATGGAGACAGCCACAGGCCACACAGGCCACACAGGCCGAGGTTTCTGCTACCTCGGTTAGCCAATGTCTAAAACAAAGTGTCCCATTTATTTATTGTTCCCTCAGTTTTTCCTCCCTATCTATGTATGTATCACTAAAGAAGGAAAGAATATAGACAAGCAAAAAGTAAGAACAGAGAGCCCACACAGATCTGCTCCCTGACGCGTCACCAACTGGCCGCAAAGTCTGCTGACACAGCATGCTAGCTGTGTAGTCAGCTCTGAGGGCTGCACCAGGCACTGTCATACATGGCAGCCAGAGCTGGGGCCAGAAATCAGACCTCTCTACTACTCAGTTTCCTCATGTGTAAAGTGCAGACACCACTGTGCACTGTGATAACAAAACAGAGCTACATCTGCAGTGAAATGAAATGCCATCTCCACTAGCCAGAGCCTGGCCAGAGGGGGAAGTGCTCAGAGAACAGGGCGGCCCTGCCACCATGGGTCCACACTTCCTCCTCTTACTTCCCATCCTCCTGTACCACACACTGGGTCTGACTTTACAGTGTGCATTTAACAGTACAGTAAGATCTTTCCTTACAACTTAATTTTCCATGATCGCTATTTACAAGAGTATATTTTACTGTTGGGTATTCTATAATTCATACTCAAAACTTCTAGAAATGTTATTATTTTGAATAGGTTTTGAGATAAGGCATCTAAACTTTTTAGGATCTTGATATATATATTTGTGACTTACTCTCTCTCTCTCTCTCTATTATATATGTATGTGTGTGTGTGTGTGCACGCGCGCACATGCATGCTTGCCTATGTAGTCATGTGTGGAAGCAGAGGTTAACATTGTGATGTCTTCTTTAATTGACTCTCCACATTATTATTATTAACTATTATTATTACGACAGATTCTCTCATTGAAACTGGATCTCACCATTTCACAGCTAGACTGGCAGTAAGATCCTAGGATCTCCACCTACCGATGATGGGGTTTCAGGCATGATGGCACACTGGCTTTAGGGAGGACAGTGCTAGAGATCTAAACTCAGATTCTCATGCTTGTATAGCAAACACTTTCCCAATAAGCCAGCTCTTCAGCCCCTAACACATCTGTTGCATTCACAATATTTTTTTTAAATTTGACAGGCCTTTGCAAAAAATAACTACCTCCAGTTAGATAAAAAGCTTATAAACACAGAAGTAAACTGTGATTTGAATATAAACACTGAAGTCTACAGAGCATAAAGAATACTGTCCCAAGTCAGGTGGAAGGTCTTAGAGGAACCGCCACCCTGGAAATCCATCCTGTGAGACACTGGCCCTACTCTGAGCCTTTCGAACTGCTGTGAGCAGGTCTGAGTTTATTTAAGTATTCAAAGCAAATTCAAAACATGGGTGCTGATTGAAGTGCTTTCTTTACTTACCCGCCCTGCCCAACGACAGGTATTATCTTCACATTTTGTTGTATATTATCCCCATTTTTCTTTTGGGTATGGTAAACTCCCTGCCACTCCTATAAATAGAATGTAAACATCATTATACTTTGGGCTTAAAACATAAACCCAGTAACATTTTCCATCTTGGTTCTAATTTAATCACCATAAAAGAACTTAGGATAAAAAATGATCCCAATTCCAAGTGCAATTCAAGTAACTTGATAATCCTTCCTTGCTCTCTTGAATCCACTTGACAAAGGTCAAGTCACCTCAGTGTAAGCAGTCATATGTTCCATAGTCATCTGTTGACAAAAGAAAACCCCTCACTTCAATTTCCACTGGCTGAGGTGAAGGGAATTAGCACTTTGCCTTGGTACCTAGTGTAGGAGAAATTTTAGGACTAGGGCACAGAAGAGCAGTTTGTGGTCATTACTATGGTAATGTGACTGCTACTAGTTTCTTACTCTGCATGGCTTTTCCCTTCTGGAATTGGGGGTTTTCAGTCCCTCTTCAGGGTGGGATGACCCAGGAGCTAGGATTAATCTCAGACAGCAGCAAGGTGAAGCTGAAAAGCACTAGGTTGTAATTAAGAGTACACATGACTACAGATAGGGATCTTTTCAAGAGGAAAGGGCATGGCTGTGGAGGAAACGGCACACCTTCCCTTGGGGTGATGAGGGCAGCTAGGGATTTGCCATTATTAGCCAGCTAGCCAAGGTTCTGAATTAATGTGACAAGTCTCTAGGGTGCCAAGCTACGAAAACCCCTAAACCCTCCAGCTGGAACATTAACCAGAGCAGTCCATAATGTTCTTAGCCCTTCAGAACTCTCAGAACCCAGAGCTCTAAGATACTCAGGTAGGCATTGGTTATTGGATATAATTCTGAAAATAATCACTTTTAAGACTATGTCAAAAGCAACTAGTTCTATCTGTAGCTAGCACTCAACAGAAGAACAGGCCAACACAGCTCAGTTCCGAGTGCAGCCACCCCAGAGACAGGCCATGCCTCAAACAGAACAAACTAAACAGGGATCCACAAGCAGGAAGGCCTTCGTTCCTCCTCTCCACAGCCCATGGGGTTTCCCTAAGAGTGCTGCCAAAGGTAACATGGGACGTTGTCTTGATGTTTACAGTAACTGGATAAGTAGTTTTGTTTGCTTGTTTGAGGTGAGTTCACACTATGCAGCTCTGGCTGACCTGGGACTGACTACACAGACCAGGCTGGTCTTAAAACTTGCAGTGACCCTCTTCCTTGGCCTCCCAAGTGCTATGAATTGGACACTTTAAATGTACTGTGTGAGAATTACATCTCAATAGAACTGTTACATATTTAGAGAGAGAGAGAGAGAGAGAGAGAGAGAGAGAGAGAGAGAGAGAGAGAGAGAGAGAGAGTAAAGAAAGAGAAAGAAACATCAGGTCAATAGGATCAAGACACTAGCACATTGAAAAATATATTCGGTATATTCTTTAGCTCTTTCTGGATAAACTCAGACAATTGGCAGACCCCAAGCCAATGTCTAACAGGCCATGCCAGCACTACCATCCCCCAAAGGAGCAAATGGCAGATGACCATCAAACTAGTGACTTGGCTGCGGGGAACAATGTTAAATCTAAGTTTCCAGTTACCAATATAAACAAAACAAATGTATTTAGCATGAGCCATATTTACTAATCACAAATATAAAAACATTTAGTTATGAATCATTGGGATTTTGAATTCCTGAGAAGCATACTACCTTAGAATATGATCATAGAGAGTTATACTTGGTAAGGTTGACACCTGGCAAATTCAGTGGCCAGCCTGTTTGGGTGCAGGTGCTTTTGCATAGAACTGTCCCCACATGAGCTCCTCAATGCACACAGTAAGACCCATGCTTCCCTGATGCTGTTTGGCACCAGCTACATACCATGCTGGGCTTCTATGGCTATTGATGTAGTCCCCTTTGGCAGTCACTGTCATAAAATTAAGTCATTGTCATCCAGCTGTCCTGTCCCCAGGGCTGGCACAATGCTTACCCATGGTAAACAATCACAAAACACATGAGGCTTTTGTTTACAGAATGACTGAGGTGGAGTACAGAGTCCTAGTCACCAGACTAAGTAATCTGAACACTACACTAAGAGGACAGCATGATAAAATGGTCCCTTACTGAGACCATCCATGCACAGTAGAGGGGGGAGGGACTTGGTCTCTATATCTGCAGGAGTATGAGGGAGTCTTGGAGCAGGTCGGGGCAAACAGCAGACACCCAAAACAAGGGAGTTAGCAGGCAGCAGGATTAGTGATGGACTTGAAGGAGGCAGAAGACATCGGGGATCAGTTTATTCCAGGGATCTAGGACAAGGTAACTGTGAGGATAGCCTATGAGCAGGGACCAACTAGAAGACACACTGGAGTTTTTAATTCATGGAGGATGAAGACTGCTATCTGACAACTTAATTTCAATTGACAGCAGGATATTGAGGAGCAAGAACAAAGGGGCAAAGGTCAGAGTCCAGGTAATTTGTGGAGGAAATAGAAAGAAAATGAAGTAGGGAAGTGGAGTTTGTCAGGAAGGAAGAAGGTTCAGAGGAAATAAGGAAGGTCACAGGGTCCTGAGGCCACACATCAGCACTGACAGGCATCCAAATAGCCAACATTTATTCTATTTATCCTGCAATGAGGAGAGAGAAGGAGGGTGGGAGGGAGGGAGGGAGGGAGAGAGAGAGAGAGAGAGAGAGAGAGAGAGAGAGAGAGAGAGAGAGAGAGAGAGAGAGAGAGTTTGTGTGTCCCAGGGCAACAAGGGAGTTATACAGAAGGAAAAAAGGATACAAGGAGGCACACATGTGAGCATCTCTATCTTCTCCAAAGAAAGCAATAGGCAGAAAGGTTTGTGGTGTGATGGGTGTCTGTAATACTCTGCTTCAACAGCATGGGAATTTCTCCTCTGGCCAAAGATTAACAAACTGATTATTCAACACCTATAGTGTGACATCCTGGTGCTTACAGCTCTGATCATCCGACCTTTTCTGGTTCTCCTCTCTTCTGCCATTCCGGTCCCTAGTGGAAATCTGAGCCCTCCTTGCTGACCACAGCATGATGACTCCACAAGACCACTGACCCCTCCATTAGCCTTTGCCTTACAGAGACTGTGTTATACACTGTCTACTGTACCTCAGTGAACCAACAGGTTACTGCCAATGGGTAGAATCACCTTTCATGCTCCGAAATGCCGTCAACAAATGGCCAGACTTCTTTTAGAAACAGAGTAGCAAATGGGTCAGTACATGGGTTTTGCTCATAATCATGTCAAGTTTCTAGAGAGGAGTTCCTGCTATTCAGATTGGAGGCTTTCTGCACTGTGGGGACAAGTTTCAAATATAATAAAAACAGTAGGAGATATCAGAGGGATCTACCCAGTCAGTCTAGGAGGATCAGACAGTGGTAACTCACACCTTTAATCCCAGCACAGGGAATATCCTGGGAGTGGTGACCTACGCCCTTAATCCAATCTGAGTTAGAGATCATTTTAGTTTACAGGAGTTCCAGGCTTCCAGGCAGACAGTGGTGGGGCCACACCTTAACTGGGTGAAGAAGGTATTTAAGGCAGGCAAGAAAGACAAAGCAGGCAGAAGAAGCTGTGGCTCATACTGTTGGTCCCAGCACTTGGGAAGCAGAGACAGGAGGATCTCTTTGAGTTCAAAGCCAGCCTGGTCTCCAAAGTAAGTTCCAGGACTGTTACACAGAAAACTCTGTCTGGGAAAAAACAAAAAACAAAGACTGGAGGAGGTGGATCTGTCCTCTGATATCTCAGGCTATTTTTATTATATTTGAAACATCCCCACCCTGCACTGGTCCCCAACAATGTCAACCCAGCAGAAGCGAGGTACCGAGTACACAGACTGTGGCCATTTGCCCTCCTTAATAAGAAGGACCCAGCATGCCTGGCAGAGGTTCAGACTAGTTGATATCTAACAATAAAATCACTGACTTAAAACAAACAATAAAGACCCCAGGCAGGCTGGCACACACCTTTAATCTCAGCACTAGGGAAGGAGAAGCTGGTGGATCTCTTGAGTTGAGGGCAGCCTGGTCTACGTAGAGAGACTCTATCTCAAACAAACAATAAAATGTCCGGCTACAATGGACCAAAATGACAGAACTGGACGCTTGGGCCGTGGGAAAGCCCCGGCGTCATCTAGCACAGTGCATCAGAGCACTGAGGCCTCTTTGTCCATCTCAGCCTTTGTTCCTCTTCCCAGACAAAAAGCACCCTGATCTTAAAACCTGAAGGCAGGAGGGTTTGAGCAGTTCCTAGCTAGCCCTGAGCCCTGAGCATACTGCTGTGCCCCTGCACGCAGCCGCAGCCGCTCTGTGTTCTTCTGGTTTTGTTTGTTTATTTTGAGGCAGGATTACTCTACATAGCCCTGGCTACAAAGTCCTGGAACTCACAGACCTATGCCTACCCATGCCTCTGGCGTGTTTGGATTAAAGGAGAGGTCGCCTGCCCAGCTTCTTCCGTGTTCCTCTTGTTCTTGAGCCATGGGGAGAGCACAGAAAATGAGGCTATTCCCTGTGTCTTCCAAGGGCTCAAGCCGAGTGAGGTAGAACCTATGCATTGGCCCCTGCCTGCTGGCATGGCTACTGTGGCCTCTGTAGCTGGCTGCACAATGGTCATAGTAACAGCCTTCTCAGCCCAGCTGCAGGCAGACAGACCACAGCAGAGGTGGTCTATCTGGCTGCATCTGCCTCCTGTCTGTTCCTTTAGCACTGTGTTCATACAGCCTCTCACGCTGTCAACAACTCTGGAAAATGGGCTCTCTGAGGGGAATGTTCTTGTTCTGATCATTCTTCTAGGGAGAATTTAGCATGGTATTTGGCCTACATCAGGCATTCGAAAATTGCTCAATGAATGACAAAGACTCAGACACACTCTGTGGGTGTGCTGCTCACTGCTGACCCTTATCTAGATGCCCACATCTACCATGTAAAAGATCAGTTATTAGAAACACCAACTTATTCACCCATCACTCAGATAAAAACAACTCCAGTGACTGTGATAATTGTTGAGTCTTACAGCATTCTTGGCTTCAGTTTCTGCATTTGTAACACAAGAATAACAGGGACTTCTGGGGAGAGGACAGGGCTGAGGTCACCTGCTCCACAATGCCAATTCCCACCAAGTCTTCGCTTTTACCTGGAGGTGATAACAGTGCTAACATCCACTTACCTTGCCTATCCTGATACACGAGTTTATGGCGTCAAGCAAATCCCCTTTCTTTTCATTAATGGGCACTTGTGCTAATTCCTTCCCTATCAGTTCTCCTGACTGATAACCCATTGTTGTTTCAAATGCAGGGTTTGCATACTGGGAAGAGACAAAAGGAAAAATAAGGATAAGTGAGTTTAAAAGATGTTTTTGAAAAAATGAAGGACTTTCACCTCAGTACACTCCCTCCATACCCCAGTGTTCTAAAGCCATGAGAGCCTCACATCCCAGAGAAGCTTCTGCTCAGAGGGCATATGGCTGGGTTTCCTGCTGAGACTCCAGGAAGGCAGCAGGCTTGAAGACAAAGGAAGGCCTATTATCAGGACAAACCCAGGCTGCAACATCAGAGCTGCCAGGATTGTGCTACAGTGAAGTAAAGTATCAGGTTGGGCTGTAAAACACCCAGGCTCTGCCCTCTGGACCTCTGCCGGTCACTTCATCCACCAGTGCTCACCTGGATATGGAGAAGGAGAACACGCCTCTCTAGTATGCTCAGATGAATAATGTGTGGAAAGCAGGCTACAAGCTAGAAAGTGTTTATAAATGAAACATTTGACATTAAGTTTCAAATACAACTATAAGAGCAGGAAAAATGTGAGAGAGCTGAGCATGTGTTGGTGATGCTGGTAGGACACACGAAACAGAAATCAGCAGCAGTTATCAAGATAGTTAGCGGTAATCCCCAAAGCCTTATGAAAGGCAGGTGGCTGCTGTTACTGTCAATCCCATTTGTCAGAAATGCAGATTCAGCTAGATTAAGTCACTTGCTCAAAGATGAAAGGCTGAGGCAGACACACGTCTGCCTGTGCCCTAAACTCACCGCCTGTGTTGCCTTTTAGCACCAATCCCAAATGTCACCAGTAACAATCGCAAAATAATATGGTTAGATACTGTGACCTGAAATCAAAATGGAGTTCATTCCCAGACTAAAGGAGTGCTTCCCCTGAAAACCTTTGTCTTTTAGTAAAAGCCATGTTAGCTTTATCTATCTCTTATAGAAACGAGCTTTGCTAATAATGATAGTCTACTCTGTTATTTCTGGCATTTTAACGGTTTTTAGTAAATTTCTATAAATTTAACCTGCCTCCAAAAACAGTGAGGACAGTAAAGAAGGCCTGTGTGGCCAGCTGGCAGCACCCCCACCCCTGCTGAGAGTCTCCTGGGTGAGCAATAGCCACTGGCCAGGAAAGGAGAGAGAGCTGGATCTCTACATGTCCAAGTACCATAAGTAATCACGATCTTTTCTTATCGAGATAGTTTATTTTAAATTATATATTTTAATTTTGCTCTTACAATCATCTCGGGGAGGGGAATGGCCTCCTGTACTTCAAAAAGAAAAAAAAAAGTCAAACTGTAGGGCTACAATCCTAAAAATTATAACAAAATGAAGCCATAAGTGTAATTTCCAAAATAACAAACCTGTATAATGTGGTCTTCACTTGTAATTTCAATCGCTTCTTGACTTTTCTCTAATGCGGTGAATACTGAGTTACAAACCCTTTATGGACAGAAACAAAAGGACTGATAAATGTATTTATTTAATCGAAATTACTAGGTTTAACACAATCTCAGGGTAGTACAGCAGCTTACTTAAGTGTCTTGTGTCTGGCTTATAGAGGTTAATGTGTGCTCAGAGAGAGGAAGGGGAAATATTTAAAAACATAAAGACCTTCTACAGGCCTAGTACTCATTGTCACACATCAGTGTAGCTGTGGTACCCTGAGCCCCTAAAGTGTCCTTTCTTGACACTAAAGAACCTTGGTAAGGACTACATGAGAGCAGACAGTCAAGGCTGTGGCACAGAGCCTGAGGGTATTAAATTAATTCTTTTCATAGTCCTGGCATCTGGAATGACCAGCTCTGTTGCTGGCTTTCTTCACCTAGTCTTACTCTGTGAGCACATTTCCACACCCTTAGTATTCGAAATGCTTTCTTAATTTTACAGGTAATACATTTTTATTGACAAAAGTTAGAAAATATAAACAAGACAGCTCCGTGCTAAGAATAAGATGGAGAGTAAACATTAGTGATACCCTCATACATTATTGGTATGAATGTAAAATTGGTGCTGCTCCCATATTAGAAAACAGTCTAGAGATTCTTCAAATGGTTTAAAACATAGAATCATATTTGACCAGGCTCTATCTACTCTTGACTATGTACTTAATAAAAATGAAAATATCTGTTGACAGAAAAACTTGTACATAACAGTTAGCAAGTACAAATAGCCCAAATGTCCACCAGTGAAGAATGAATAAGTAAAATATAATGAGTACATATGTTGGAATGGCGTGAAAGCTAGACAAGAGGAAGGAGGGCTAAGAGCGGGGAGACTGATGCCTCATGGATTCATTAATCCAGGCAAAAGGTAAGTGAAGACAAAAATAAATCAACAGAGTCCAGAGGAACCCATGAGGTAGGAGTGACAGGGTGCATTGAGGAACAGGATTTAGTGGGTAAAGGGGACACTCCTGCATTTACTATGTGAAGGCACCAAGGAAGAAAGTTTGAAGTTAGTTCAATTTCAGGAGACCAGGAAAGAAAACAAGTACAGTATTAGAAACGTAAATTACAGACAGTGTGGTGGAGCACACCTTTGATTCCAGCCCTCAGCAGACAGAGGCAGGTGAATCTCTGTGAATTTGGGAACAGCCTGTCATAGCCAGGGAGACCCTGCTTCAAAACAGATAAATATATAAAAACCCTGAGTTACAAACAAGTGAATGGACCGCTGTCACTCTGTCAGGGGACTCCTCTGAGGTCATTTTCTGCTCCCAGCCTTTGAAGTGCCTGTCTTTCCTGCATATGGTGCCTTGTAATCCTTCCTACAAACTGGAAAACTCTCCATAGCTTTTTATCTGCCTCAGGCTTATACAGACAGAACAACAGCCTTTCTCTTTGATCCCAAAGCTAGCCATAGAAGGGATACAGAATAAAGAAGATGGCTGGTTTTATTTTCCCTCTGTAAACCTGGTAGTATTTTAAAACTTTTTCTTACTTGCTTACAAATTTCTAAGCTTCTACTCATTTCTTAATTTTTTTTTTTTTAAATCTCAGCTGCACATGGTGGCACAGGCCTATAATCCAAGTACTCATGATGCTAAGGAGTAGGATTCCAAATTCATGCCTACCCTGAGGTATATAGTAATATTCTGTCACAAAGCAAAAGAAATTCTTTATCAAAAATTATAGCCAAGTATTAATGGCTCGTGACTATAATCCTGGCAGCTGGGAGACAGAGGCAGCAGAATTAGGAGTTCAAAATCAACTTTGGCTGCACAGCAAGTTCCTATGCTACATGAGATCCCGTCTCAAACAAAAGGAATTCATGACAAAACTGTCATTGTAAAGTAGGAAACAGTATCAGCTGCCAGAGAAGAATGGCATTAGGTATGATATATTTAGAGTACTTCCCCTTAAAACACAAAACAATGTGATTTTGTGTCTTTTTCTCACTTACTACTGCTTTGAGCCTCTCATTTAAACTCTAGCCATTAATAAACCACTCATTAGATTCCCAAAAGTCTGTTGTTGCAGAATGTTCCTTAACACTGCGTGAAAATATGTCACTGTGATTGGTTTAAAAAGCTCAAGAGTCAATAGCTAGGCAGGACTTTTGGAGCAGAGAGAATGTTGGGAAGCAGAAGGGCAGAAAAGCCAGGCAGGTGAGGAAAGAGCCAGTCACACAAAATGGTGAAAAGATAAAAGCCGCACAGTAGAACATAGTTTAAGTTATAAGAGCTAGTTAAGAACAACCCATAGCTACCGACTGAGCTTTAATAATTAGTAAGAATTCTCCATGTCGTTTATTTGGGAGTTGGCTAGCAGGGCAGAGAAGGACTAGCTACCGTCTGCCTGAGAAGTTGTATGCATAGAGGAAAGTTGTATGCATAGAGGCCAGAGTCCACACTGGTGCCTTCCTCAATTGTTCTCCACATTGTGTTTTGAGTCAGGGGCTCCCACTGAACCTGAACTCACTGATGTGGCTAGACTTATGATCAGTAAGCCTCAGGGAGCCTTCTCTTGAATGCTGGGATTACAGGCACACCTAGCCGTTTGTTCATACAGAACCGGGGCTCTGGACATGGTAAGCACTTTCCTGGCAGCCAATTCACACCTAGCCTGCTTTAAATGGTATCAGTTACGGCCAAAATACCTTTGCTTGAGTTTTCCCTGGGGTCTGGAGGACTTTTTAGCAGGGACAGAATTACCTGAGTTTCAGTTGTGAGCGCACCTCTCCAAATGCCAGCTGCAGCAGTTCATTGTAACAGGCCATGACGTTGGGGTTCTCTATATACCTCTACAACAGAAGGGGAGTTTTGTAGACAAAGAACCTCTGAGGTAGGCCACAAAAGAAATTTTAAACAAACCTTTCAATTTGGCTACTGAAATTTTAAAACTAGTTTGTAATCATTAATGTACAAGATGAGAAATCAAATTTAAATGTACCAAAATAACTTTAAATAGAAACACTAAGGTTCTCTGCTTATCTCCATGTTGCTTATAAAGCCGAGGTGAGACTGTATAGAAAGTTTATATTGGGTTTCAAGTAGTTTCTGAAACAATATTTTGTCCTCAAAGTCAGACAAGCTTCCTGTACACAGAGCATACTTACACTTCTACTCACCCTGTGCTCAAAGAGGGGACTCCTACTTGGAAACATTTTCCACTAAATGCCAAAGAGGCTGACTGGTGATTGTTCTGTATCAAGGAACCAAGAGAAGGAAGGCATGGGCTTGCCACGTGCCTCTTACTGCTATGGACACTAAGTGTTATGTACATCTTGGAAATGATCCACAACAAAGCAAACTGCATACTAACAAGAAAATGGACCCATCACTATCAAATAATATACTCCATAATGGTATCTTAGAAGTCACTGTGTTGTCACAGACAGCAGTCCCAGCGTATTTGCAGAGATTGCACAACTCCCTTATATAAAATGACAGTGTTTATATATAAGTGATGCTATCTTCCCGTATACTTTAATGACACCTAGAATACTTCTATACCAAACACAGGTAATTCTGTATAAACAGTTGTTATACTGTATTATGTTGGGAACAAAAACAAGAAAAAGTCTGCACACATTCCTATGTGAAATGTTCTTTCCTGAATACTATAGGTCTACAATGGAAAGAGTCATACAGAACTGGCTGATGGGGACTCATTGCTAGAGGTACAACTGTACCTTTAATCTGACAGAAAACACTTCTGAACATTTACTCCTTCCTGTTTTCTTACCTGTACAATAAATGTATAGTAACTCTGAAAGAGAGGGAAACTGAGCCCAAGAGGCAGAACCTTGGCAAACCACCAAACCCAGCCAGATCAATATGGGACATGGGCTGTTTGAGGCCCCTCTACGACCCACATGATGGCAGATATCCATGAGCAGTGTCTTGCCTGAGTGACAAGCAATCTAGGTCCCCGTGAACATGCCAGGTTCAATCTTTAAAAGTTGTATGATCCTAATGAGACACTCTTCCTGAATCTTGTCCTCTCACTTATAAACAAGAGAAGTAATGCTGTACCTACCCACTACAGACCTCCGCAGACAGAGACGGCAGGAGGAAGCATTCTGTCTACCAACTGTTACAGGAATAAAAAGATCAGGCAGTGGGGCTAGAAAGTTGGCTCCATGGTTAAGAGTACTGGCTGAGCTTCCAGAAGACCCAATTTTGATTCCCAACAACTATATGGTAGCAAACAACCATCTTTAACTCTCATTCCAGGGGAGTCTGGCACCCCCTTTCTGTTCTGCTGGCACCAAATATGCATAAGGTGCACAGACACACATGCAGGGAAAACACTCATAACACACAGATTTAAAAACAAAAAACATCTTAAAGAAGCAAAGCAAAGCTAGTGTGACCCAGCAGAGAAGAGCCAGGGACTGAGGGCAGAGGCATGATGGGTCTGTGCGCTTACAGGCCAAGCCCTTTCCACTCGGAGGTTAGAGAGGACTCTAGCTCTGACTTCCTCACAGAGATACAGAGCATTAGACCATCTTCCCATAGCAGCCAGGACTCCAGAGAATACTCAAGATGGAGGTACACACATATAGGTTCCTACTGCTGACTAGCCAAGGGCAGCAAGGAGAGGTTTCTGAGTACAATGTTTATGCCACCCAATCAGAGGGGGTGGAGGTCTTGAGACAGACAAGGGTCACCCACTGCTCTGCAAGTGAGATTCTGAGATATGAAATCATGTTTGTTTATCCTCCTCAATGAACAGCCTCCTATGTAGCCAAATATTTACTGGATAAAATTTTACATATATAACAAATTATTTTTACCCTCAGCATGCTGGGATTACAAATATACACCTCTACACCATCTATTCTTTCAAATGCCTTTGACTTTGTTTGTGCTTTGGTGTTGGGGATCAAAGCCAGGGCCTTCTACTCCTAATCAAGTATTTTTCCACTCAACTATGTCCCCAACCCCTGTGGCCTCAGCTTCAATCAGCTAATCAAAATTCTGAGAAGCCCTTTGGTTTAAGAGAAACCAATAGATTATAGGTGGATATAGAGGAAGAGGAGCCAGTGCCTGGGTTTCCCCATTTCCAGAATCACCGAACTAACTTCAGAAATTTCAAGTACACACAAAAGCATGTAAAAATACATTCTATAACAGAATTGTAAGTAAGTATGACAGTATAGGACATTTTATTCTACATGGATGACTTTGGGCAGGCATAATTTTGAGACTAAGGATGTTAAGTGCTACAGATTAGCAGATTACAAAGTCAAAGCAAACCAACACAGAACAGGAACATTTTTTCCCTTCAAAATAATTTTTAAATTTACTGGACACAAAATTAAGGTAAAAATTTCTCACACTGAATTATACTCATACAATTAGGAAGTAGGTACATACCCTTGTGAAGCCAGCAGCAATGAAGGGCATTAAAGACACCTCCTCTTTGTCCCCCCTTCAAAGGAAAATGGTAAAGGTTAGATAGGTTTAGATAGTGCTCACTAATTTATATACTCTTCAACGGTCATATAACCAGTACCTTCAAATAAAATATACATATGCATATAAAATTGAAAGGCCTTCTGGAGGGGTATTAGGAGCTTGCTGTGTTACTCAGGCTGACCTCAGACCCCTAGGCTCAAGTCCTCAATCCCTTTCCTGGGCCTCCTCAATATTGGACTACAGGTGACTGGCACTGCACCAGGTATTTTAAGACTTTAAATACAAAGGTTCTATTAACAACTGAATAGTTTCTAGATATCCTTCTAATATATAAAAGTATTATGTTTAAACTATTAGATTCCCTTATCTTCTATTCTAGAAGGCTAAAGGGCACAGCAGCCTTTCTGTCTGTAGTGATATGTAAACAGTCCTTATTTAAGTATTTGCTCTCCTCTTGTCTAACTTGACAAGATGCCCTGCATTTAGATCCTTTAGATCCTCAAGGCCCTAGAAAGACACATCTGAAAAATGTCTTCACCCTTAAGAGATCGGAACTGTTTCTAGCTGGCCTGCAAAGGGCACTTTGGAATCAGAAAACTAAACCCTAGAGCAGAGGTCACCCCAAAGTCAATAAAGAAGAAAAATAAAATGCTAAGGAGTAAAAGAGCCCGGACCTAATGGCACCCCCTCTCAGGCAGCCCTCGTCTGACCATGCTTATCACAGAACACCGACAACTGATTTTCAACATTAACAAAACTTTACCTGCGAACTACACCAACAATAACTGTATTTTCTGAGAGTTTTGATGATCGGATAGACCTTAAAAAAACAAAAATTTAAATATTTATAAAACAATTTATAAGTATAAAAAATAATTCTTAAAAAAAATATACTTTCATAGTTTTGGCTGTACAATTCCAAGTGGGGAGGAAAGAAGAGGGATGAGCTCCTTCCACACTCTGGTTCACCTTCTTGGCTTCATCTTCTCTTGGTGATGAGTTCCTAATTAGTGGACTGTAATAATCATGACAATTATCAATGTGAAAATGAAACAGCTAAGGCGCATCCCTTTATGCGTTTACCTTACTTATTTTTGCTAAGTAAAATAGTTAGTTTGGAGGGCTCCATCTTATGTGAAAGAGGCCATAATCACTTGTTGCTTCCTGTGGAAGGAAATGTATGCATCTGTGCATTTCCACAGACTCCTGTCTATGCAGACTGTAGGGATCAGGACAACCAGGAGCCTGCTTGTCACTATATTTTAAGCAGCACAAAGAATAAGGAAGTCTGAGATGAACGGGAGGCAAAAATCATACCACCACAAAACTAAGTCTAGGAATCACAAGATACTGTCATCAGTCAGGACCTGTGATCAAAGGATAAGATGGTGGTTTGGTGGAGAAAACAGGAAGACACTGCTCCATCGACATCACCAAAGGAGTATGAGGAGCTCCACCCTTAGAGAAAGCAGCTGTATGGACCACAAGTGATGACAATATAGTCAAGAGACCAGAAGGAAGATGCACATGAGATGTAGAGAAAGGACATAGACACTGCTGGAGGCATGCACCAGCTCTGAACTCATCTTTGAGGAGGAGGAAGAGAGGTGTTCGATGGAAGCTGTGGAGAGGGCCACATACAGACTGTCCTAGTCAAGGGAGAATTATGCTGGCCTCTTGGAGGATGTGTTCAGGAGGGACAGAGACCACTCAGGGCTAACTACATGACTTCAGCTCTAGCAATTTAAAAAATAATATAGACCCACTTCTGGATCACAGAACACAAAATTATTTGAGTGGCTATTTAATTAAGTAAGCTGATGTGGAAGGTCTGTCCACTGTGAGTAGCACCATTCCCTAGGCAGAAGGTCCTGAACTGTGGAGTGGAGAAACTGCTGAGGCAATGCAAGCAAGTGAGCATGCATGTATGCATTCGTTTCTCTCTGCTTCTGACTGTAGGTATAATGTATCAAGTTCCTGTCACCTCAACTTCCCCACAGTGACAGACCTTAACATGGAATTGTGAGCTAAAACAAACCTTTATCATCTAAGGTACTATTTGTCAGATATTTTGTCACAGCAACAGAAAGAAATTAAAATAGTATTACTACTGTTGGAGCATGAATATGATCACAGAATGAGCAGAATATTTATCCTAGGCTCACCTTTACCTCGAGGCATGCAGACTGAAGGTTCCTATGGGTCTGAGGCCGAGAAAGGACAGGCAGAGAATGGTCCTCATAGAAAGCCGCTCAGGAATGAAAAGCATCTCCTGGGACAGCTAATCTCTCCCATGGGCACACAGCTCACCTCCCCATCTTTCTCAACATTCTTGTTTACCCAGTGTCCACTGGGCCCCTCTATCTCTCACCTGTCCTTCTTTCCCACAGGAGCCAACCCAAAGGCACTGCAGAGACCGAACGGGTCACTGTAGGGCTTGCTGGCCAGGTATCCAACTCTGATCTTCCTGCACAGAGAAGATCAGACTCAGTGTCTGGAGAGAAAGGCCAGGGGAGGGTCACTCAGGCCTAGAAGGGTCACTGGTACAGCAGACCCTCATCTGCACAAAGCCAGTGTGCTCCTGGTAACTGATATGCATGCTGATTCTAATCTCCAGTGCTGGAGAAGGAACATGGACTTGTGAGTGCTGTCTGTCACTTTGGGGACACTGCATCTGTTCTTATGTGTTTCTATCACACCCTTCATCATAATAAGGGATGAAGAATGAAGAAAAGGAGGGTTTAAGTTCCCAGACAGCCACTTCAAATAAGTCCTTAGTATTCCAGTGGTAGTACAGCAGCAGCCAGTAGGTAAACGTCCAAATGAGTGTGAGGGGGAGCTCTGGACAGCCTGCCCATTGCCTGTGCCAAGGAAACAGCGGCACTGTGCCCAGGGAGAAGCAGAGGAGAGGCCACGTTCACCCAGTGACAAGCCCAGCAAAGCAGTGCTGAACCCCACATAAACCCAGGAGTATACACTTAATTTTCTCTAGTGAAAAGGGGTAGGAATGTCAGGGACACTGCCCAGCATGAAAAACAAGAGCCTTAAAAGCTAACACACTTGCTTTAGAATTCATGGAACAGGAAAGAATTTACTTGGCATAGGCAAAATGTACATATGGACATTAGGAAGGCAGATCTCAAAGTCATGTGACTATAAAGACTCAGAAAACCGGGCTCTCAAAACTATATAACCTCTGACTACACATGATAGAAAACCCCAAAGAATAAATGTGTGTGTGTGTGTGTGTGTGTGTGTGTGTGTGTATTCCTGTGTGGTGGTTTCACATCTTCAATCCAAGCATGAGGCAGAGACAGAGGGGCAGAGGCAAGTGAATCTCTCTGAATTCAATGCTAGCCTGGTTTATGTAGCGAGTTCCAGAATAGCCAGGCCTATGGAGAGAACCTTTCTCCAAATATATGTTTAATAAATATATTATTCCTATATCACATATGAAAGACATGCAGAGTGATGTTCAGAGCTGCCATAGCACCCTGCAAGACTAGGAACCTCAATTTTTCACTGTGTATTTCCCTATTATTGTCTAAACAAGATTTCTTCTTTGTGGTCTAATTATCTGAATATTAGCTATAATGCACACACTCTAGACATGAGGAAAAACATCATGCTCCCTCCCATCAAGGATAGCCACAAGAATAGCTAAAGAACGAAACCGACTTCTTAGGTGGCTAAATGCCCCGCTAAGTATCAGAGGATTTGTTGTTATAGAGAATCAGAACTGTGTAGTGGGAAACAACCAGTCTCTAGTCACATGGGACAACGCCAAATGATTCTGATGGTGGTCTCAGCATTAACACTGAAAAAGATGACCTGGTGAAGGCTCGCCTGTAAAGAGCTGTATACAGGTCTATCCTACTTTGCTATGCCCTCCGTCATGCACTGAGTTCCAGACTGAAAAGACCAAGGTGAATCACAAAACTGTATGAACACGGCTGACACTCTCAGTTTTATGTTTCTGAGGGGGTGTGTGTAGGGGGGAGTTTACAGACCCAGATTGATGCTGGGAACCATCCTCAAACATTTCCCACTTTATTCACTGAGACAGGGTTCTCATTTGAACCTGGAGCTCTCTGTTTCAGCCCACCTAGATAACCAGCGTATTCAGAGATCTCATCTCTGCTCTCTGAGGCTGAAATTACAGGTGGGCCATACACATCTGGCATTTATATGGGTTCTGGAGACCTGAACTCTGATTCTCATGTTTGCACAGTAAGCTCTGTACCTGCTGAGCCATTTCCTCATCCTGAGTTAGTCTTGCTTCTGTATCTTGTGGAATTTTAATTCTGCTAGAAGATGTGTTTTTCCCCAGGACTTCCCCCTGCCTTCCTTCATGAAATCTTCCCTTCTTGTTATACAGCTATGCTCCTGTGGCACTAAGGAGCATTTCTTACCCCTTCTGAGTACATCAAACTTACATCTTCTAAAATGTTCTGCACTTTCTCACAAAACAATAGTCAAAACTTAGGAAGATGGCTCAGTTGGCAAAGGGCTAGCCTTAAAAAAAAAAAAAAAAAAAAGTATCTGAGCTCAGATCTTCAGCACCTATGTAAAAGCCAGAAGAGTATGTATACAGCTCCAGCACATGAGGCAGGAAAAATTCAGAGTTCGATGGCCATCAGGTCTAGTCTAGCTCTAGGTCAAGGAAGAGACTGTCTTAAAAAATAAGGTGAAGAATGACCAAGTACAATCCCATGTCAAACTCTGCCCTCCACATGCTTGCACACCCTACACATATAAGCATGTGAATGCAATCCCCCTTACACATTTTTTTTTCCTCAGCCATTGGTGCCATTGTTGCCCTGCCACATTGAGACAGTCCCCCCACCCCACTCTTCTTTATCCTGTCACTCACCCTTGGACAGATTGGACTTAGATCTTCTGGAAGAGCAGCTGGCACTCTTAGACACTGATTTCCTGGCCCCTAATTTCTGTTCTTTATAAATTACCTAGTCTCAAGCTTTATGTACTAGCCACATAAAACAATGATATTCTATGTATTAGTTACTTTTCTTACACTATGACCAATTAGCAACTTAACTGATTGCTGATAAGCAGCAACTTAAGGGAATGAGGTTTATTTTTGCTCACAGTTCAGAAGGTACATCATGGCAGGGAAGGCTGGCAGCAGAAGCAGCTCACATACAGCCTTGGCAAAAAGAGCTCACATCTCAGCAGATCAGGAATGGGGAGGGGCGTTCTGGAGATAAGTGGCTCTTTCCTTTCCCCCTTTTTTTCAGGCAAGGACCCCAACAATGGCATGGTACCCCTACATTCACAGTGTGTCTCACTAATGCCTTCACCAGGTCTTAATCTGGTCAGGCTGACATGGTGAAGTTAACTATTGCACTGTACAATTAGAGCATTATTTCCTGGAGGCAAGATGCACGTTTTGTTCATTCGTACTACTATAGTGCCATTTGCAATGCCTAAAATTGAGACTTGCAAAATAAGGCTCTGAAACAGGAGGATTTAGATATGAAACAGACAAAATATTTAGCCTTCAGGAAAGTATTTCACAGGAGTACAAGGAGTTCCAAATGTCCAGTAAAGAGCTACACAGGTAATAATTTGGACAGGTCAGCAACAGATGAAAAGCTTTTCACAGGTTGGTACTGCTTAGGCATCCCTTAAAAGAAGGATAAAGCGAAGAGCAGTGCTCTTCAAGGCTACGGTCTCACAGGCCGCACAGGACTGCTGAGAGCAAGGAACGTCAGCTCAGGAATGACACTCTGGAGACCGTTCTTGATGAAACAGTTCAGAGCGGGCAGATGCCTTTTTGTAGAGATGATTTAAAAAGACAAACCAGGCAAAGGCTGGGAACAAGATGAAGCTGACCTGAGAAACGATCAGGGCCTACTCTTGCCTCTAGAAATCCCTCTAGGGATGACACAAAGAACCGTTCTACCCCAAACTGTCACCCCACAAGATGAAGATGAAATGCTAGGAAGGAGTCAACAAGAAAGACTCAAGATTCTTGGCCAGGATCTGTCAGGAAACATATTTGTAAAGGTCTGTTCTTCACTGGCCAGTCAAGCCTCCTGTGTACTCTTCAGTTCTGGAGTGATATAAGAGCTGTCAGTTCTTAGATGCTTGTCATACAAGCATGATGAATCCACCACCCAAGCTGGGGGAAGGTGAGAACAGGCAGATCCCTAGAACTTCTTAGCCTGCCAATCTAGCTGAAAAGATGAGATTCCGGTACAGTGAGAGATCCTGGCTCAAAACAAACAAACACATAAAATGGTAAGGAGGACACATGTTAATCTCTGCATTCTTCATATTCTTCACACACCCACATGAAGCTGCAAAAAAGATTCTTTAAAAATAGTCTAGGAAATTATAGCCATTCTTGTTTCAGTAGCATGCAAATGATAATTAGGATTAATTAAATGTTGGGTTTCATGTTAACCCTAATGGCTATTTATATTTTTTCACTATTGCTTTTATTTTTTATTGTGTTTGAGAGTAAGCCCAGAGCTTTGTGCACTCAAGACAATTTTTCACTATTTTAAATAGAGCAAGTGAGACAAACAAGAAATAAAGATTAGTCCCAGAAACACTGAGGTTATAATGCCTTGTTTACTTTGCATATAAGGAAACTGAAATTGAATTTAACTTAATGTGGTTACAGGCTGCATTTACTGTCACAAAGGCCAATGGGACTCTATAGGCTGGGTCTCTAGCTTACCTGCACAGTGCCTCTGCATCCAGCCGTCGGGGATTTCTATGGTCTATGATGACGATGTCATGGAGTTTGTCCAGGAAACAGGTAAGAACAGCCTGCACCTCCTTGGTGAGGGTGCACTTAAACCCAGCCTTTTCACATGCCCTGTGGAACCCATTACACTGCTTATCTTCTTTGGGAAACACTAAAAGTACCTGGGTCAAAAAGAACAAACTCATTTTCTAAAATCTGCTACAATTGTCATTTTTAAATAAGCCACATAAAACTCTCAAATGTTTAGGTGAAGACACAAGATGAGAATATAACATCTGTAAATACATCTTTTCTTACATATAACTCAGGGATATTAGCATTCACTGTCTACTATTACTTTCTAATTTGGAAGTCCAAGCTTGGGTCATATGCTTACTTCTTTTGCTGATAACCCCATTGACAGGACTCAATACAGACTTGACAGAATTTAAAGTAGAACCAAAACACACCAATATTGATGTTATCAAACAGAAAGTATAGCAATGCTAGTATTCTAGTGAAATGCCTCAGATGGCAAACGCTAGCTTTTAGTCAAACTGTTGAGACACATAATCCTTAAATCATGTACCTGAGATGCTCTGACTCACATTTTATGTAACGTCTCCAAGTTAAAAAGTAACTCTGAATGTGAGGGAGAAGACTTAAAGACAACAGTGTTGAGTTTTAAAGTCTGCTGGGTAAGTGACATGGGCACAGAGCCCAGGCAACGTAGAAAGCATCTATGCCAATGCCAGGCCAACAACTGGTTGCTTTGGTGCCTGACCTGTACCATATAAACCTTAGATCTGTTGTCTCCTTCCTATTCAATCAGGTCTTCCAGCCAAATCAGGTTCAAAGCACCTGTGCTACACTCCTTTAGAGCTTGAGCAGGAGACTACGGAGGTTGTGTGGTAATGAACAGCCTGGTACACAGAGGTTGACTACAAAACTGAAAGAAACCCTTTACCTCCCTGAAAGTTTGCCCAACTGTTCAAATACCGTAAATATAAAGAACCGAGAACTCACACCTCTGTCCACCTTGTCCACAAGATTAAAATAAAATACAAACATAGGTCACATACAAGAAGCTTCAAATAACCTGGATACATTTTATCACTTTTTAAAGATTTGTTTACTTTTTATTTTATGGGTACAGGTGTTTTGCCTACATGTATGTATGTGGACCTCATGTATAAAGTGCCCACAGAGTCCTAGGAGAGAGTGTCAGATCCCTTGGCACTGGAGTTACATATAGTTGTAAACTATCATGTGAGCACTTTGAACTGAACCCAGGTCCTCTGCAAGAGAAACAGTTGCTCTTAACCACTAAGCCATCTCTCTAGCCCCCTGATGCCAACATGGGGTACATGAGACCTTGTCTCCAAAATGAAAACAAACTGGGTGTAATAAGGACTTTTTTTAAAAAACTTTTTATTTTGGAAAATTCAAACTTACAGAGAAATTGTAGATGATAGTACCTTATAAATTCTTCCTCTAGATTATGACCTAGTGCTATTATCATAGAAGAACACATATTTTAAATATATGATTTTAAACACTCTTCTCATTAAAGAAATTTGAAATGTGATCATTACAGCATTTTACCTGAAGTTGGTCTTGATGAAATCTCATCGGGCCAAATTGCACATCGGTTACTGATACCTGTAAGAAAGAGATTTGCTTATATTTTTCTCTCTCTACTTAGTGTCACAGACAAAAGTAAAATATATTAATATTAAATAAATAGGACAAATTACAACCACATACCAGGAGAAATAAGAATACAAAAGAAGAATGAGAATGTGTTGATCTCAGGGTGGCTGTCTGTCGCTAGCTCTATGTAACTTTAAGAGGATTACTCAACCTTCCTCAGCCAGGATTTCTTATTTATTACAAAGGTCAATTAAGACTGTAAGGTAAAGAGCCTCTAAAGACTACACACAAAATAAACACTAGTAGTCCCTATAGATTATCCCCACCTTTTCTTGATGGATAACAAAATCTTACATCCAAAATAGCATATGAATAATAAAACCTAGCAGTCAGAACAATGAATGTCAGTCAAAGAAAGTTCTCTGAGAAATAGCTGACACTTTCTTTTACAGAGGAAAATAACAGCTTGGTTAACACATGCTTAACCACACAAGAAACCGACATTAAACACTTGACACTAATACACACACAGCATCAGGGCTGGGAAGATGGGGACCTGAGATCTTCAGCCCCTACACAGGAAGCTGGATGTGTGTGTGGCATCTAGAATACCAGCACTGGGGAGATGGAACAGGCCAGCCAGTCAGCTGAATCGATAAACTCTGAGTAGACACAGAACTATTGCTTCACAAGATAAGGTGGAAGATGGCTGAGACAGGTCAGCAGCTACGTAAGACTCACAACCTACATTTGATCCCTGAAAGGTAGAAGAAAAGTAACTTCACATGACAATCCTCTCACCTCTACACATGATGTGTGATGTCACTCTTTCCCTCCCCCTCTCTCTCTTTCTCACACACATACACACAGACAGACACAGAGAGGACATATAACATCACATCACATCACATCGCATCGCATCACAACACAACACAACACAACATATCACAACACAACACAACACAACATAATATATATTGGGAGTTTTTTTCTGAGACAGGGTTTCTCTGTGTAGCCCTGGAACTCACTCTGTAGATCAGGCTGGTCTCAAACTCTGAGATCTGCCTGCCTTTGCCTCCCATGTGCTGAGATTAAAGGCATGCACCACCACCACCCAGCTGAAGTAATTTTTAAGTTGTAGATTCTGGAATAATAGGGAAGAAAAAAATGTATCTGACCTCAGTGGTGCTATTTTTTGCTAGACTGTTATAATATTAAGAGAAGTACTCAATGTGCATACAGTAGGTAGAAAGTCATGAAGGAAGTTACCTCAAGTTAACTCCTGGCATCTATGCACATGTACACTCATGTACACCTCCCCACCACATGGACAAACATACACTATATACTTCTCCAAAAAGAGAAAACAAAACCACAATGTCCCTAGTGACTCCCAGTAGTATCAGTCACACTGTTGTGAGGCTCATCATGTCCTGTGTCAAGGGACATCTTATTAGGTCCTCACCACAATGTACTGAGTGTTTCCAACAGGAAACAGGCTCTAAAACCTTTGTTTAAGGCTACAAGGCTAGGATGTATGCTTGCTACTATCCCTTCTGTTTAGTTCAGACCTAAGGTGCAAACTCAGAGCCACAGGAAGGTTCAGGTAGTCTATGCTTTTCACAAAGAAGCCCAGAAGATGGAGAAGCTGGGGCTTAAATCTTTGTGCTAGCCTAGAGAAAGAGATAGACTTTGGAATCTAAGATCCCACGGAGAGATTCCTCCCCTAAGCCTCTGGGTGATGGTGGGATTCCATATCTAGAACAACAACCCTAGAACTAGATACTTCCTATAAACTATCTCTGCTAATCTCTCCTCAAACCATGGAAAGCTGGTTGTCTGGCTAGTTTTATGTCAGTTTTATACAAGCCAGGTCATTTGGGGAGACCGATTCCCAGTTAAGAAAATGTCTCCTGTAGGCAAATCTAAATTAATGATTGATGTGAGAAAACCTAGTCCATTGTGGCCCTTTGTGCTATAAGAAAGCAGGCTGAGCAAGCTGTGAGGGAGCAGCCAGTAAGGTGTTCTTCCATGGCCTCTTACACCAGCTCCTGCTCTGACTTCCCTGGATGATGATTTGATGATGATTTATAAGCTGTTACTTCCCAAGTTACTTTTGGTTACGGTGTTTTATCACACCGGTAGAAACCCTAACCAATAGTCACTAATTATGAACCACTGATTAGCTTTCTTATTTGTCTTGTGATAATTTTGTTTCTTTAAAGAAATCAGAGGAATGAAGATCAGTATTTCAGACCTAAGACTGAAGGAAGATTCTCTGGAAAAGTGAATCGTAAGAACAGGTACCCAAGGAAGACCTGCCTCCTGGACACATCACTGTGGGACATCATGGTACGAGTATGCATAAAAGAGAATATGGTCCAGGATAACACAATGACAGACCTAGGGGAACATGGTAGTGTGAGAAGCAACAGGAATCTTCCCCCTAAGCAGTACTACACTGGCAAAATGAGTCTGAGATCATTCTTGTGATGCACAGTAAATGTGGTTAGTTTCAGTCAGTTTCCACTCTTGGTGCCAGCCCATCAGACCTAGCTCCATGCAGACAGTGTGCACAGGTTCCCAGACCAATCTAAACATGTTAGCAAAGAGCATAGCCATACAGGCCGCCTCCCTCAAAATCTCAGAAATTGGTGTTCCAATCACAACTGTTGCATATTCTCACTGACTATTACACTTTATTTACTGCTTTACCAAGAAGCAGGTAGTAATAAAGTGTTAAGGAGAAATGTGTAGCCACACATGTTCACATTAAAAGAGTCACAATAGGGGCTGGAGAGATGGCACAGCAGTTGAGAACATATATTGCTCTTGCAGAGGATTGGGGCTTGGTTCCCAGCACCCATGTCAGGCAGCTCACAACTGCCTATGAGTCCAGCTCCAGGGGATCTGCTACCTCTGACCTTCATGGGCACCTGCACTTGTGTACAGGTGCACATACACACAATTTTCTAAAAATTAAGAATCACAATAGGTCTCAAATTATCTTCATAACTTAAGGAACTAGAAAAATAAACTAAACCTGTAATCAGAAATTTCTCGGCCAGGCCTAGCCCTGAGGTATGTTTAGTCCCAAATAATCATCACATAAAGGCTTCTATTAATTACAAGTTGTCTGGTCTATGGCTCAGTTTTATTACTTGTTAACACTTATACTTTAGTGAACCCATATTTCTATCTATGTTTGGCCACGTGGCTTGGTACCTTTTCTCAGTGCAGCCTTCCCATCCTCTTCATCTGTGTCTCCCTGTGTCTCCTGCTCTGCTCTTCCCTTCTCAGAATTCTCCTAGTCGGCTTGCCTCACCTATACTTCCTGTCTAGGTACTTGACTAATCAGTGTTTTATTAGACCAATATTTACAGTGTACAAAGGCATAATCCCACAGCATAAATCAAAGCTTGCAGGAGAAAGAATAATAGAGTGTGGATAAAGTGAAATAAAGAATAGACAATAGAGGAAATAAATAATGAACCTTTAGTTGGATGGACAAATCAAAAAGACTCAAATCCTAAATCACCAATTAAAGTGAAGATCTCATTTCTATGTTAATTCTATGACAATAAAAGATCATGAGAGTACAATGAACAATTATGCACATAATAAATTGAGTAAGCTGGATCTAATAGACACATTTATAGAAACATAAAACCTAATGAGATTAAATCACACCCACAGAGAAAATCTGAACAGATGGATGAACTCTATCGTTTAAAGAGTACTGATCTTCTTCAAAGTCTCCAAACTAACTCTACAAAAGCAGTATTACCCTGACACCCAAACTAGTCAGAGTCGCAGAAAACTATGAATCAATGTCCCTTAAGGGCTGATAGAAACATCCTCAACAAACACCAGCAAACTGAAGCCAATGGCATATTAACATGGTTGTACCTGGGCTGGGGCGACTCAGCGGACACAGTAAGGACCAACACTGTGGAGGCAGACAGTGACTACACTGGTGCACACTGGGCTAGACAAGCTGACAACTCTGGGCCAGTGACAGAGCCTATTTCATAACACAAGGTAAGATGTCAGTAGGTCAAGAACTCACATAAAAATTGAAGGAGAAAGGTGAGGTTTGGTTACCTACTCTGAGAAGTAGTTCTCAGACAGATGGATGCCTGCCACTGCCAGGTGCCCGTGTCCACACACACACACAGCAAATGTGTAACAACAACAACAATGAAAACAACTAAGGTTGAAAGCTAAGGAAGAATGACTGAGGTTGACCTCTGGCTTCCGCATGAATTGCCCACACATCTACATGTACACACAACACATACACAAACAATGATAATATACCATTAGTCAAGTTAAAGTTATTCCTGGGATATGAGAATGACTCAGTGTATGAAAATCAGCAAATATAATGCACTATAACAGAGTGGAGGAAAAGCATCACACGGTAATTATCAAACATTTGAGAAAATTCTAAATAAACATCCGTTCATGGAAAAAAAATTAGTTAACTAGGGGTAAATGAGAACCACCTAGACATAGTGAGCACACAACAAACATGCCCATTAGGGAAAGAATGAGATGGTTTCTCTAAGTTGGGAACAAGGAGAGAAACCTGCTTTTGTTCAACATAGTCACTGAAAGTTCTAGACAAAACAATTAGACAAGGGAAATAAACAAGGCTTTCAAAATAAAAAAGGAGTAAAGCCATCTTTATTCATAAACAATACAACCTTAAGTAAAGAAACCTCTGAGGATCTACAAGAAAACTGCTAGGACGAATGGATTCAGCAGGACACGAGTCACAAAAATCAGATCTATTACTATATTTAGTAATCTAAAAGGAATTTGAGAAGAATGCACTTGATAGAGGAGCAAAAACAGATTATTCAGCTGGGGAGACGGCTCAGTCAGGAGAGCGCTTTAGGTGCATGAGTGAGGGTCTTGCTTTGGATCCCTGGTACCAACGGAAAGTTAGGCACAGTAGTGTGTGTTGATAACCCAAGTACTGGGTGGGGACAGAGAGACAAGTGTATCCTAGAGGATCACTGGCCAGTCAGTTTAACTGAAATAGTGATCCCCAGGCTCAGGGAGACCTTGTTTTTTTAAAGTAGAAAGGCAGGGTGTAGTGGCACCCTTAATCCCAACTGAGTTGGAGGTCATTTTAGATTACAGAAGGAATTCCAGACTCCCAAGCAGGCAGTGGTGGGGCCACGCCTTAATTTACCAAAAGAGTATTTAAGGCAGGGATAGAAAGACAGAGGAGAGGAGGCCAAGGGAAGCCAGGCTAAGGAAGATGGAAGACACCTGGGTAAGATCTGACTGTGGTGTTTATTCTCTCTAATATCTCCGACTTCCTCAGAGATCTATCTCTGAGTCTCATTTATTTGTGCAACAGTTGTGAGTTTGATACCAACGAGGTCTACATAAACTTGGTCACATATGGAAAAAGAAATTAAATAAGTGAGCATATTGAGATATTATTACATCATTAGGGGCAGCAAGATGGGTCAGGCAGTAAAGGCACTTAATACCAAGCCTAACAACCCAAATTCAATCCCAGGGAACCACATGGTGGAAGGAGAAAACCAACCCCCCAAAGTTGCTCTCTGAACTCCACATGTATGCTGCGGCATGTACATGCTTACACACAATAAATGAATAAAGGGATTTTTTAAATAAAAAGTTGCTGGGTGTGGGAGCATACACCTTCATTTCAGCACATGGAGGGGCAGATTCAGGCAGATCTCTATGATTTTGAAGCCAGCCTGGTCTACAAGCTAGTTCCAGACAACCCAGGCCTACATAGTGAAACCTTGTCTAAAAAAAAAGTAAGAAGTTAAAGAACTGAGTTTCTTGGTATACTTAAGGCCCTGGGTTCAATCCTCAGCATCCCAAAGGAGAGAGAAAAGAGGAAGGAAAGGGAGGGGAGGGTGGGAGAGAAGAAGGGGCGGTGCTTAGATTGGTTAAGGAAACCAAAGTAGATAATTAACAAAATGGTGAAGTGCTAATGACCAGAGGAAAATGCATAAATGAAGTACATAGCTGGACCTGACAACATGCCTGTATTCCTAGTACTTAGGAGGCTGAGAGGATTCAGAGTTAAGCCAACCCAGCCTCCATAGTTAGTGGAACTGTGAGACAAAATAGAAGACGGAGGTAAATAACACTGAGTACATGATTTTCATGAACGATAGTAACTAACACACAGGAGATAGAGGCAGATAGGTCTTTGAGTTCAAGGCCAGCTTGGCCTATAGAGCAAGTTCCAGGACAACCAGGGCGACATAGAGAAACCCTGTCTCCAAACAGCACACACACAACAAAACAAAAACCAAGCAAAGAGTCGGTGAGATAGGGAGCTGGAGAGAAGACTTCCCAGTGGTTAGTGCTTGCTGATATGATACTGCCCAGGACTTGGATCTGGGTAAGAGTTCTTACTGCTCGTGCAGATTTGGTTCCTAGCACATTGTGGCTCACAACTGCCTTTAATTCCTATTTCAGAGGATTTGACACTGTTTTCCATCTCTGTGAGCTCCTGCATAAATGTTAGTATGCATAAACTCACATAGACACACACACAATAATTATTTTTTAATTTTTGAAAAAGTTAGTGAGATAACTTTTAGAAAAGACAGCTTACTTTTATAATCTCAACTTATAAAAACAACCCAACTACTAGATTAATTTTGAAAAATGCAAAAACAGTATGTTCATCATTTAAAAGATTTAACACCTAATTTCAGACCCTGTAAAATTTTAGCAATATCATTTTAAAAGGTTCATGTTTCAGTAAGTGGGCAAATAGACCACTGAACACTTTATTTACTTAGCTAGACAACATTTAGCTGTACATCCTGTCTACAGGGAATATCCGGATCTTAGGTCCTCTATGAACAAAGTATCAGTCCAGCTGGACAATCAACAACCTACGCCCACCCCCAGCCCCACCACCCCTGCAAAAATAAATAAATAACCCCCACCAGGAAATCTGATGATATCACTCAGTGAGTGGATGCAAGCAACAGGTCCTCAGCTTCCCATCTGTTCTAGGAAAAGAAGAGGGGACCACTGGGATCCTGATAGCCATCCTTTTCTCACGCCTCAAAATCAAAATCAAAATCAAACTGATCTAGTACTTTAGGCCACAGCCCCTTTAATTTAGTTTTTCCATTATTATTTATAATAAAATAGTCACTTTCAAATCACTTTTAATAGCATAGCTTTCATTTATTTTTCAGTTTCAAATGTAGATCATTTTTCTAGAATATAGAAACAATAGTATTTTCAAGAGTTGTGTCTGGCCAGGTGTGGTGGTGCATGCAGTTAATCTCTGCCTTGGTAGGCAGAGGCAGGCAGATCTCTGAGTTCAAGGCCAGCCTAGTCTACAGAGTAGTTTCAGGACATCCAGGGCCACACAGAGAAACCTTGTCTCAAATCAAAAAAAAAAAAAAACAAAAAAACAAAAACAAAAAAAAACCCCAGCCAATCAACCAAACAGGTAAACAACAAAAACACACCAACAACACAAAGGGTTGTGTCCGAATTTGTGTTTGTTCTCTGATAAACAGTGACCAAAAGCACTCTGTGGGGAAGAGGGCAGCTCCCCTTATAACTGCAGTGCATCACAAGGGAAGTCAGGGCAGGAACTGAAGCGAAGACTACAGCGATGCTGTTTACTGATTTGCTCTCCATGGCTACCTCAGCTTGCCTTCTTAGACAACCCAGGACCATCTGCTCAGGGGTAGAACCAGCCAGTGGATTAAGAGAGAGGAGCACATCCACATGGATGCCACGGCACATAATGTGATGTCGTATGCCTTTAACCCCAGCACTTAGGAAGCAGCAGGCAGATCTCTGCATGTTCCAGGACAGCCAAGGCTACATAATGAGATGGTTTTGAAATAAATAAACGGATGAATGAATGAATGATTATAACATTGGAATGTCAGAAAATAAAGATGTATATTTGTATATAGCAAATTAAAATATTTTGAAAAATATCAATTATTAGAAATGGCAAAATTATTGTTAGTTCTGATGAACCATATCAGATTTTTTATTATCTGACTGACTGAATACTGGTTACATGTGACACTAGAAGGCAAAATTAGCCTGTTATGAGTTGAGGACCTGAGGTAGGAAAGGAAAGCTATTAGCTGGAGGTGGTGGCACACACCTGTCATCCCAACTTGGGAGGCTTTGGGAGGATTGCCCAAAGTCTGAGGCCAGGCTAGGCTACACAGCAAGATCCTGGAGATGGAAGGGAGGGGAGGAGAGAGGGATAAGTAATCAGTCTATTTAAACTTACACCCTTGCGGCTCCCCCTCCTGTCCCTGGCCTACTATTATTTTCCTTCTTCGCTTCCAATCACCGTCGGGAAAATGTGTATTTACTATGCTTGGAACATAATGTGTAGCCCAAAAAATAAGCCCTGAGCTTCTGATTCTCCTGCATCAACATCTCAAATGCTCAGATTACCAGTGTTAGAGACAGAACTGGTAGGAAAGTGCAGCCCATCCTCCAAATTCTTTCTTTGTAAGGCAAGCTCATTAACTCCATTTTAGCAATGAAGAAAAATGAAACTCAAAACAGAAAAAACAAGTGACTGAGAAGCAGCAATCAGAGGAACAAACTTAATTCTGTTTGCATTAATTTCTGTGGTTCTTTTATGTTCTATAGGGAAAGATCTAAATCACCTGCTCTAATCTATATCCACAAGAAATTGGCAAACAGTCTTTACCCATCTGACGAATCCATGCTGTGCCAAGTTCTCTGAGGCTTTTGGAGGTAAAGAAAGAACATGGCAGAGAATACTACTAACAACAAGAAGAACTGGATTGAGAGGAACTTGGAAGCTAGTACAAATGGGACCAGGGAGAGGACTCATGGGAACTGATGGGGCACTAGATGTAAAAAGGGGAAGCTCATAAGACAAGGTCATGGGCAAGCAGAGGCCATATCATACAGAGCTTTGTACGCCAAGAAATTTCCATTTTATGCTAAATTTTATGAAAAGCTATAGGACGGAACATAGTGATATAGTTGGATCTATTTATTAATAAGACTTTTTCTTATATTTTGATCATCATCTTTGCCTTTCCCTAGTATTGTCTGACAAACAAAATAAAATAAAAGTCCTTTTTATTGTCTGAGACTAGTCCTTGGGGAGGTAAGAACAGATTGGGTGGGGGAATGGAAGCCTGTCCTAACAGCTGCCGTGGAGGTGATCACATGAATTTGAGGTATGTTTTTGAGACTTGCTAATTAACATACATGATCTGAAACCACTGGTTTCTAGACCAGAGTTCTGATACCTAAGTGCTGTTTGGTATCAATCAAGTGTGGAGACCTGAGGTTCTGCAGAGAATCCAATAGATGACTTTCTTTTATTCTTGCCAGATCCACCCACAAGATGGCACACAAACCACCCCGAGGCAAAGCTCCTAGGAGGCTTTCCTAGGACCTTTTCCCACACTTGGCAGCCATATCCATTATCCTAATCCCTTGTTACTTTCCCTCCCAATCAATTTAAACGCAAATATTCATGCAAGCCTTTTATGCCATTCCATTTGAATACCTGAAGAACTTAATGCTAGAGTGAAGCCATTGAGGTCCTTTACTCAAAAGCCACAGTGTTAGGCAAACACGGGTCTGTATTAAAAGAGTTATTTCTAGTGCTTAACACAGTGCTTAATAATGAGTAACCAAGTATCTATAGCAAGGACTTTCCAGGGAATTTGTCCATGCACTAGAATTAATTCTATATATACACACATTATAAGGCATTTTAAAAAACTGTATTTTCTTAAAGAGAGGATTCCTTTATTGCACTAAGGCCATAACTTCTAATAAAAGTCATTAAGTTCATAATGTGAAATACAATAGAAAATGGAATCTCATTCTTAGATATATGTTAATGCATTTGTTAGAAGGGACAACGAAAGGCTTTTCAGAAATAAAATTAGCTTTGAGAATACATTTTCCAGTAAGAATTAACCTACAGACAATGGGAGTAAGGCTGGAGAGATGGCACAGCGGTTAAGATCAATTACTGACTAGCAGGGAACTCATGTACAGATCCTTGAGCCCATACAGTGACTCACAACCGATCCTAACTCCAGTTCCAAGGGCTTCAACACCATCCCCTTAACCTCGTGGACACCAGACCACACATGGTGCACAAACATACACATAGGCAAAACAGCTAGCTATACACATAAACAAACCCTTAAAACAAGCAAATACAACAAAAGTGAGAGCAGTAGGCTGTAGGATGACTACATTCACTACAGTTTAAGACCTGAGAACCCTCAGATCCAATAGTAGAAATCTGAAATACAATATCCTGAGGTACAGCTTAGAATCTATCCATGACCCCCTCAAAACTACAAAGTAGTCACTGGCTTATTGACCTGTTAGACCAACAAGGAGAATTACAGGTCACCCCCAAAGATGGAAGATAGAGGTAAGAACCCTGCTAGTCACATTTCTCTCTGAGGGAAACGGAACACAGCAGAAATTGGTGATCTGGATATTGAAGGTGCATACTCTCAATCATCAATTAACAAATCAGCACCAGATGTGATGGTGCTTGTGATCCCAGCATTTGTGACGCCGAGGCAGAAGAATAACTGTGAACTTAAGGCCAATCTGAGAAACAGTGCTTTAGAGATCTTGTCTCAGAACAACAGAAAGCATCCTTTCTGTCTCTGGAATAATCTGTTTCCATCAAATTTACACTTTCCAGTCGTGCATAAGAAACACACTGCACTGACAGCCCTCCTGTGTCCTGACTGCAAAGGGAGACCTGCCTTTTTCTGGGAGGGCTAGAGATTCAATGAGAGCCAAAGCAAATTAGACCCAGAGTGACAACCCACATAAGAGGACCATCTATACTCACCCCACAGCTTTCATAATCAATACTGTGAGGTTTCCGTTCTCACCCTACTGCCTGATAAACTGTATTACTTTTAGGCAATCATTTCTTTACTCAGCTGCTCAGTGGCTTTGCAGATGAAGTGAACTAGCAGACACACAGCCCACTCTGATCAAGAGCACACAGTCCAGTGCTCTTTCATGTGCGGCCACTATTAGTGGAGGAGATTCAAACAGCCCCACCATGGCTCTGGAAGAGTGAAGCAATCCTTGAGCAGTGGAGGTGTCTTCATGCCATTGTGTTTGTTTTCCCCTTGTTGCTACAGTAAAATACCAAGACAAACGCAATTTAGGATGAAACAGGCTATTCTGGCTCACAGTTTGCGGTTTCTATTGCTGTGATAAACAGTTTGACCAAAAACAATCCCAGGAGAAAAGGGTTTATTTTATCATACAATTTTCAGGTTACAGTCTATCATTGAGAAAGTCAGGACAGGAGCTCAATGCAGGAGCCTGGAGGCAGGAACTGAAGCAGAAGCCACTGGAAAACGCTGCTTTCCAGTTTGCTTCTCATGGTTTGCTCAGCTTGCCCTCTTACAAGCCTCAGAACCACCCACCCAGGGATAGTACTAACCACTGAGGGCTGGGCCTGCCACATCAATCAAGAAAATGCCTTTCAGAGGTGTCTTCTCAGTTGAGGCTCCCTTTTCTCAGATGACCCCTTGCCTGTGTCAAGCTGACAAGACATCCACATCTGGAAGCAGATGAGAAAGTGCTGGAGCTCAACTGCCATTCTCCACTCATGCCATCCAAGGTCCGAGCCAGGGAATGATGCTCCCATCCCAGTTAGCACAACCAGATCTACCAGGTAAGTCTAGACCCTAAGCTGACAACTGAACTTGACACTATAACAAGAGGAACACTTTACATCCCTATACTTCTGGCAAATGTTCAGAGCCTACAAAATGGTTCAGTGGGTAAAAGCACTTGCCAGGTCTGTCCTCCTGAGCTCAATCCCCAGGACCTATATGATGAGAGAAGAGAACAGACACCAGATGTTGTCCTCTGAGCTCCACACACACACCATCATGACATGTGCACACCTATTCACCCTCCTACACACACAACTAAATACACGTAATAAAAAATGTAGGTCAGTTTCAGACTGAATGCCATCTGAAAGTCTGTTACAAGTACTCAGTCTCACTCCTTTCTGTCAAGCTGAGACCCCAGGCTGAGGCTCGGCTGTATCTATCCTAGTCTTCTTTTAGGAGAGCTACACAAACATTCTCAGCAATTGGCCTATGCCGCTTCTACAAAACAGTGATTTCTTTAAAGCATATTCTTATACCATTTCTACTACTATGTTGTCTAGCTCTAAGTTTAGCTGGTTATAGAAATATCAAGGAAGAAACCATTTCTTACATTAGACTGGGACTTTGGGTTTCAGAGAAAAACTCCAGCAAAGAGAAGGGGCATATGCGAAACTAATCAGCGTCCGCAGAGCTCAAGAGCCCTGAACAATAAGGGAGGGGAGAACAGGTGTGGATGAGAAGCCCTAGCTCCTTCACTACAAAGAGCAGCACAACCTGGGGTCCACGATAAGAAACCTACAACTTTCCTTACGGGAGGTATCTCTTCCAAGGGCCATTTCTTCCCTCAGTCAAATATTGCCTAGTGTTTACACATGGAAAAAGGAATACTTATATTCTCTAAAATTCAATATACGTATGTAACAGAATAGCAGACAGGAAATCTCAAATATCATCTCAAATATACTCGCTGGACGATCCCAGGAGTCATAACCATATGAAAAGTATGGACTGTTAAAGAAGATATGCATCTCATATGGCACTGCGCCCATAGCCATCCACTATGGGGCACTGCCCACCCCTGAGCAGGCCCTGAGAGCAGGCAATCTTCCCTCAGTGTATTCAAAGAAACCACTTGTTAATAGCTATGTTGTGAATAAGAATATAACATTTATACACAGGGATATTCTGCCATAGGGAATAGGGTAAAGATTTTGAGGTAACTTACAATGAATTGTTTTTCCCTTCTGACTGGAATTTTCAATAAGAAAATATTTAAGAACCAATTACTAAAGATAAGCCAAAAATGCTTGTACTTATATTGCCAAACTATGGCCCCAAAAAAGTAAACCTGTGCTGATTCACAAAAGGAAACATGCAAAATGGCAACAAATGACATTTGAAGTCTAGTTAGCTGAGGGTGGGGGTGTGACAACTGCCATGTGAAAAGAGGAAAAACAATGAGATTAGTAATATAACACCATTTGACAAAATAAAATATGTAAGCAATGGCCTGGGGAAATGACATGGTCAGTCAAATGCTACCGAAGCCTGAGGAACCAAGTCTGAAATCTGCATGCTGCACGCACACAATAGATTAGGGTATGGTGGAGCATACACTTAGGACTAGGAAGATGATCCAGCAGGGTCTCAGAGGCCATCTGGACAGGTCTATCTGAATTAGCAGGCTCTAGGCTCAGTGAGAAACCCTACCTCAAGAAATAAGGTGAAGGCAGGGATGGCATGGTACCCATGTCTTTAATCTCGGTACTAAAGAGTGAGGCAAGTGAGTCTGTAAGTTCTAAGTCAGCCTCGTCTACATAGGAACTCCAGGCACACACGGCCACATAGCAAGACCCTGACTGAGAAAAATGTAAAAGAAAGAAAATGGGGTGCAAAGGATGGAGACAGCGTCCCTGACCTCTGTCCCCTTCACATATGCTCACATGCATACACAAAATATCTACATGCACATGCCACACACATATGCTTTAGAGGAACACAGGAGCCGGATGTGGTGCTGCACAACCTTTAATTCCAGCACTAACAAGGCAGGAGCAGGTGGATCTATGAGTTCAAGGCCAGCCTGGCCTAGAGAACTAATTCCAGGACAGGCTCCAAAGCTACACAGAAAAACCCGTCTCAACCTCTTCCCCTCCCCCACAAAAGAACACATGAAAACAACATATCATACATTAAGCACATTAAAATGGGTACCCAATCAGAAATCACAAACAAACGGGTCAGTGACAGCCCTCAGGAGACAGAGGCAGGTAATCTCTGAGTTTGAGGCCAGCCTGGTCTAAAGAGCTAGTTTCAGGACAGCCAGGACTACAGAGAAAAACCCTGTCTCAAAAAACCAAAAAAACAAAAAGTTATAAAACAACAACAACAACAAAAGTGGATTTGATGTAAAGACTTAAAAAAAATCATCTCCTCTATCTCTCGTTTCTGTGGTAGGACAGCCTCTCTTTCAGTCCCTCTCAAATGCGCAGGACTAAGATGCTGCATTGGCTATTACTACCTTTCGGTATCAGATCACCATACATATTCACTGTCGACTGAAACTTTGCCCAAGCCTTCTCTTTTCCTGCCTACTCCCCACACAAAGCAGAATCCATCATTATACTCTGTGCTTTTAAGTTCAGTTTTTAAAGACTGGAGTGAGATTTTATGGTATTTGTTCTAGCTGGCTTATTTTGCTTAGGCTCATCTATATAATCACAAACAGCAGGATTTCCTACTTTTTAAAGACTGAATGATAATGCATTGTGTACATAGACTGCATTCTTTAAACCATTCATTAGTGGGTCCTTCAATATTTCCTTACCTTAGACTATTGGGATAATTCTGCAATGATGACTGGAGTGAAGATATCTCCTTATCACTAATTTTAATTCCTCTGAGTATTTACCCACAAGTGTGGCCACTCTAGTTTCTGAAGATCCTTCATATGTTTCCAAAGTGTTATACCAATGTACAATGTCTCCAACTGTGTATATAACCTTTTCCTCCACATTTTCACTAACACTTGTCACTCACCTTTTTGGTAACAGCCTCTAGTAATAGCTCACTATGGTTGCATTTCCCTTACAATTCAATGTGTTAAGTGAGTTTTTAAAATATACTTTATTTATTTCTGAAGCAGGCTCTTTCTGTGTAGATCACATTGGTCTCAAACTCAGAGATCTGTCTGCCTCTGCCTCCCAAGTGCTGGACTAAAGGTAACACACTATAGCCAGCTTTGTTTGTTTTAACATCTGTAGCCAGTATCTTTTTTTGAGATACTCAGGTCAACTCAGGACCTTTGCCAATATTCTAACAGAGACCTGCTTCTTTTCTTGCTATTGAGAAGCTTGAGTTTCTGCATATTTTGAATATTAGCTCCTTATCTGACTTATGATTTATAAATATTTCTTCCATTCTTCAGGTTATCTCTTTACTCTTTTCTTTGCTCAATGGCTTTTTTTCAACAACTTTCAGGTTTTACTAAATTTATGTCTGTAGGCCACAATGAACTGAGAGGGGCTTCCAGGAGAAAACAAGGACCTGCCCTGTGCCACAAGGTACTGGGCAAATGGGGTAGAGGGAGGGGGAAGGGGGGAGACAGAAAGACAGAGAATGAATGGTTCATTTCCTGTAGACTGAAGAAGTGGAAGCAGTGAGGTGCAGGCTGGAGTGGGTGCCTCGATTGCCACCCAGGGCCATGGTGATGTCTGGGCGTGGGCTGCTGCCAGTGAGAGCCCAGTGTCCATAGTGTAGCAGAGACCAAGAGCCTTGAACTGAACAACTGATTCTTTGCGATGAACGCCTGAACGCCTGCATGTAAAGATGTCTGGATAAAGGGGTTCACTGTGTGACTCACTGTGTCATACTGCAGCTTCCATGACGAGATTTTCCATTTCTTCGTTTTTCCCCTTTTTTGTCTTAAATTTTATTTTGTTTTATTGGGGGGCAGTGTTCAGGGGCAGAGGGTGGATGTCAAGGGGCTGGGGATGGGTGGGATTGGAATGCATGATGTGAAAGACACAAGAAATAAATAAAAAAGAAAGTTTAAAAAAAAAAACAAACAATGTTTGTTAAGCAGGAAACCTGAGTGAAAAACTTAAATTTGATAAAACATATAAGCAAATGTCACTGGTAAAAATGTCTCTATTTTAAAGAGAGTTCTTGAGAGAAAAATAGGAAAAGAATTTGCATTGACAATTTGTGTATCTACAAGGGGGAAATGACTTACTTATGCAACTACTACACAGTAGAAAGCTTTGTTTCCATAAAGATTATGACACAACTGATCTAGGCCTTAAATTAGAATATTCCAATTTGAATTGAGAAATGATCTTTTTGTTTAAATGAATAGTGAGTGTATTCAGCGTGAATAAAAGCCCCGTACATCTGCTGATTTCATTTCCTCTTTACTTCAATAATGATTAGTAATAATACATCTACACAAGTTCTAAAAAAAAATTACACCCCAGTCTCACAAGTGCCTGAGAATTCAGGGAATGACATATTTCTATAGGGTGTACAGAAACGCTGACCAGGAGAACAGAACTAGACAATCAAGTCTCTTTTCAGTTCATCTCTGTCACATTTAAGCATCTGAAAGCAAGACAAGTCGATCCCATCTGTCTTCCTTATCTACGTCACCTGAATTCAACAGATAAGGAGGAAGAACCCATGACATTACTAATACAAAGCATCGCACAACAGAATGTTCTGATTCATAAATGCAACCTGGGCAGGATCCTTCATGGACTCCACACTGCCCTAGCTAAAGCCCAGATGACTGGCCGTGGCATTCAGGACTGGAGGCTTGAATTTCACCACCAAACAAATCACTTACAAGTCCTTGAAGGCAATGTGGTCTTACTTCAGTACCACAGGCATGGCAAACTCCTGCTTTTCATCTCTTCCCCCCTAAATCCTCCTCAACATGAAGGAGAGATCGCCTATCCTTACCTCCCACTCAGTGTGATGGCTGTTCCTCTGTGTTCCCCAGGCTGGTCTTCACTGTAGTGGAATTCTGATCACAGACTGCCCTTTTCTCCTACCAAACTAAGCTTTTGAATTTTTGTTTTTCTCTTACACAAAGCCAGAAAACTCAAGGGATCATGCTCACTAACTGTGCTGAACTGAGGCAAGACAGGAAGCCTGGGGAACTAAAGGGACACAGGAGGGCACAGGAGACTCTGATGGGAGTCTCATTTGAGTCCCTTGTCGCTAAGCATCACAGATTCTAGAAGTGATGTGGAGGTATTTCAAGTAAGGATGTTTAAGGAGCAGTGAACCACTCGAGTCTAAGTGTTCCCGGCCTTGCTCCTTCCTAGACACAAGCCTGAAGCTGTCTGGGAATCAAACAATGGTGACAAAAATGTTCGTTTTTCTGAGATGTATTTGCCTGTTCATTTTTAGATGAATTAAATCTTGGCTGAATACTTGATACTACACGGCAAAAAACATCAATGTAAACTTGTGTTCACAGTAAAAACATCTTAAATTCTTACAACTTTAACTTGTAGTTTTACCTTCTTAGCTGTAATCCTCCCTATACATCAGGAAACATCCTACGATCTCAAAGTTCCTTAGCAACCCTCCGAGTATACTGGGAATAATGTCAATAGCCACCTTGAAGGTGCTTAATTAAGCTCTCCTTTTTCCGTTAACTTCCCACATATATCTATATTAAAATCTCTTAATTGAAATTGGTTTGTATCCTGAAATTCCTTCCTGGCTTTCCTGGAAGACATCTCTGAAAAGAACACTTCTGAATGCTACAGCCACCACCTGGGAATTGTGTCCTTGACTTGCTGATGCTGACAGAATAAATCAATGTTTGCATAAATTAAGTCCCTAACATTTTCTCATGCTTTGAAAATGTTCCTAAAGTAAATTTATTTTTAATTACATTTATTTATTATTTCTTTATTTATTTAGAGCGTGTGCTCACATGCACATGTTTGGAGGTCAGAGGACAACTTGGAGTCAGTTCTCTCCTTCCAAATGTGGGCCCTGAAGATTAAATTATCAGATCATCAGGCTTTCAGCAAGTGCCTTTACCTGCTGAGCCATCTTGCCTGCCTTTTAAAGTAAAAGGGGGGGGGGCAGTGCCAGTGAGGGGCCTCTGGAGTAAAGCTGCTGGCTGTGAACTCCAGATCCTCCAGGAACACAGGATCAACACACATACACACACACACTGTGGCCAGCACTTGCACTGACCTCACACACAGTAATACTGTTTTAAGACAAGCAATTCCAGATAGGTTTATATTATAAATCATTCTATTCAATTTCTAATTTCACTATGAAATACTTCTAGTTGAATATTCTACCTCATTCTCAAAAATCTACAAGGAAATAATATAATCTTTATTTTTGTTTCAGCTGAGTATTTCCTTGACTTAACCAAATATTCAAAGCTTATGTGATTAGATTTTTATCTTGTTGCAACTTTGAGCATTTTAGCTTCCTGTACCAATTGTTATTTTCAACTGAGTTTTATGCAGAGATCAGAAAGTACTTGAATTCCTCTTTTTTGTTTGTGTGTTTTGTTTCCAAACAGGGTTTTTCTGTGTAGCTGGCTGTACTGGAACTCAGACTGGCCTCAAACTCACAGAGATCTGTCTGCCTCTGCCTCCTGAGTGCTGGGATCAAAGGCATGCACCTCCACCACCCAATTTGAATTTCTTTTTAAAGGCTGCTTTCTGTTTAAATTATAACCACTAAGTTAAAGGCAGTGCTGGTTGGAACATACATGACTGAAAAAACAAACAAACAAACAAACAAACAAACAATGCCAAAAAGTTAGCCCTCCAATTCAATGAAAGGCACAAGTCTCATACCAAAATGTTAAGGTAACATCACAGTTTTGTAGAAAAAAATTAAGATCAATAACAAAATAAAGCAAAAATACATAGGGGATTAGTAATAAGGTATGAATGTATATCTATACATAGAGAAGATATTAGTAAGAGGCAGGTCCTGGGGCTGTGTGTGGGGATCTCCGTGGGAAGAAGTGCTAGCTGCACAAGGCTGACACAGTTCAATCCCTGGGCCTCTGCAGAAAGCCAGGGAGTGGTGTACATCTGCACCTCCAGCACTCCTGCACGACAAGGAAGGTAGAAGCGCCCAGCCAGCCAACTTGAAACCCACAGTGCAGCAGCAGACGCAACAAGATGCCCTGCTGCAATGAAGTAGAAGGCAAGAACAAACTCCCAAAAGTAGTCCTCTGACTGCCAAATGACACCATGGCACAATGCACACTCATTCACATTTATGTGTGCACTTTACACACACACACACACACACTTTTTTTTAACGTTATCTTAAAAATACATCAAGCTAAAGTATAATTTTAATTTCATGGCACTGACTTAATAGCTATCAGAAATGTTCTACTTAGGAATTATTAGAAAAAGAGGATTGCACATACATGATAGAAATGAATAGTAACCTAAGACATGAAGTTATAATTATCCTCAGAAAGGGAGATTAAGGCAGAACCCCTGGTAGGGCTGTTTTTATTACTAGATGCTAATTTTTGCTAAGTAGTTTTCTGTAAATGGTGACTAGAGAAAATGAGGAAGTACATATTCCCTGCTCTTCCCCATAGGACACTGAAGTAAGACAAACAAGCCAGGCTGGCTTACTCTCCTTCTCAGAGGAGATCTGAAAAAAGACTGCTAACTGGAGAGAAGAGGCTTGGATAAGTGCATTTGTTTTTGTTTTATAACCCTTTAACTTTGACGTGCCCTACTGCTCCAAGACAGAGCAATCACTTGGCAGCATTTGGACTTCAGTGGGTGTAAGGGCAGAGAACTTCCCCACTTCAGAGGTGAATGTACTTTGACTCACTGAGGGGAGAAGAGCTAAGCAGTAAGTAGCAAGAGACAAAATAAATCCAGAGAAGGCTTTGCACCCATTGTCCTCTGGAGAGTGAACATCGAGGACCCAATATTCAAGCTAGCCAACGGTTTGCCTCTGTTATTGGTGGATTGAATAAAGTCTTTGAAGGTTTTAAAATACTAATTTTAAGTGATTTTACTACTTTAAACCTGTCCAGGGGACTGGAGAGATGGCTCGGCAATTAATAGCACTGCGTGTTCTTCCAGAGGTGCTGGGTTTTGATTCCCAACGACCACATATAGGCTCACAACTGTCTGTAACTCCAGTTCCGAAGTATCCATACTTTCTTTTGTCCTTCTTGGGTACTTCAAGCATGTGATACACAGACTTATATACAGGCAAAATACATTAACAAAGCAAACCCATTCTGTTCAGTGGGACTAGTGCTTCCTCAGCTTTTAAAATATGAAAAATTCTGATTAACTTTTCTATACTGGGTATGGAAGTCAGGGTCTTGCACACACTAGGCAAAAGCTCTCCCACTGGGTTACATACCTATTCCTTGTTTAAAGAAAAATGATCTGGCTATGCAGCTAAGGCTAGCCTAGAACTCGAGACTCTCCTGCTTCTGCCTTCCAGTGCTGATATTATAGGTATAAGTTACAACTGTCACATCTCCCCACTCCCTCTAATACAGATGCCTAGAAATGGTGCTGGATTCATTTCTAAATAAGTTAGTACAAACTGGGTGGTTTAAAATAAGAGAAAGTTATTTCTCACAGTTCAAAAGACCTAAATATCCAAAAATCAAAGTAAAACTGAGTGGGGGGACCACACCTTTAATCCCAGCACCTGAGATGCAGAGGCAGGAGGATCTCTGTGAGTTCAAGGCCAGCCTGGTCAACAAGTCAGTAGACTTTCAGGCCAGCCAGGGCTACAGAAGACCTGTCTTATGGCTAAACAGGCTCTGACGGGAGACAGGAAGCGTAGTCCGTGAGGAGGTGCACTGTACCACTGAAGACGACCTTACTAACTCATTTGAGAAGTCTGGGGATATCTCAGTGTGCGGGGTAATGGTGGAAAGACTTGATCCAGCTGAAAGTATGAACAGTGGGCCCCCTGAGTGGAGATTCTAGGTTTAATATGGCGGCTCATACAATTAAAAAAGGTGCCAAAATTTGTTTGAATGACTGGCTGAAGCATTTGTCAAAGGATGCCCTCCTGAAAAGGAGCTGGAGATGTCTGATCTCCCTTCAATTAATGTTGATGAAGGGATTTTAGGGTTCGGGAAATTGCAGTGCTAGGGCAGGAATGCTAGGTGCCTCCTAATCCTCCACAATGGAAAGGCCCAGAAAACAGGCCCTTCACACACCCACACATCTGGAGAGCTTTGTTGTGGCTTTTTTCTTTGTGCCAGATCTTAGGGTCAGAGATGCTGCTGCTCAGTTGGATGAATTAAAAATGTGATGGGTTACTACCTTGTAAGTCATGCACATACTCAACTTTTCCCTAAGCTTGAGATTGAGTCTGCTGACTTGCTTGCTTTTCCAGATGAAGTTTGGACTTGTTTTTATCATTTTGTCTTCCAAAATTTTTTGAATTGTTTTGCCTAATAAACTCTTTGAGGATCTGCCCACCTTGAGACTGTTCTGTGTGGATCATCTTCTCCGCCTGGAGTAGACTTGTCCCCCTAATACTCCTCCCAATCTCCCTGGGCTGTGTCCACTCTAGGACTGATCAGTGAGACTTGCTCTTCCCTCTCCAGGTAAACTGTCACCAGGAGACAGCAGGGTCTAGGAAGAACAGAGCTGGTCCCTAAAGGTCACACAGAGGTTTGGTTTCTGCCATGAAAAATTGGGAATAAGGAGCCAGGCTTGGAAGTGTCCTAGAAGAGCAAGAGAGAGAGGACCTGAGCTGGCAAGCCCCACTGGGTGCAAATGGATGGAAACAAAGTCCTGCCCGATATTTTGTTTGTATTCTGGAGGTCAGAGGGTGAAGCTAGCCGCTAATCAACCACAGAGGTATAGAGAGGAACAGGAAGTGATTAAGTAGAGTGGAGACAGGATCTCTGTTTTTTGGTGGTGGTGGGTTGGGGGGGGGGTTGTTTGTTTGTGAGGTTTTTTTTTTCCTTTTTTTAAATTTTTTTCTTTTTTTGGATTAGAGGAAGGGAAAGGTAGGAAGTCCTATGCTTCACTGATCTTTCAGGTTTTACCCTGATATCTGACTCCTAGTTTTTATTGATAAGGTTAATTAGATGCAAATTGACTAGATAGTATTACTGAGATTTTTACTTAATAACTTTTTGTTGTTTATAATCTTACTATGTTAAAGTTAAAACCTTCCCTTTTAATTAGACAAAATTGGGGTAGTACTGTAGAAGAACCCTCTTGTACACTGTAAAGATCTGTCACTCTAATTGCTTTAATAGGACACTGATTGGCCAGTAGTCAGGAAATACAGGCAGGAAGACCAAACTAAGGATGAGGGGAAGGAGAAGGGCAGAGTCAGAGGAGTCACCAGCCAGATGCAGAGGGAACAGGAGATGAACATGCCATGCTAATAAAGGTGCCACCACTTGGCAGAGCATAAGTAGAAATATGGGTTAACTTAAAATGTCAAAGCTAGTTAGTAAGAGCCTGAGCTATTGGCAGAACATTTTTAATTTAAAAAAAAAATATGATGGGTTTAATTGGGCTTTAAAGTAGCAGGAGCAGGTAGCAGCACTGAACTGCCAGAACAAGATGATCCTAGTTACTGTAATGGACAGCACAGAGAATGTCCATCATGGCGGGAACCATAATAGGCAGAGCAAACTGATTTTTATTGTAACATGACTTGTATGGACTTCTGGGACTGGCTAATCAGTCACGATGTTTCCAGGTGTAAAACAGATAAATGGTTGTAGCATTTTGTCTCAAAACAAAAACAACAACACCAACAACAAAACCCAAAGCATAGGCCGGGTTGTCTTCTGGAGGCTCTGAGCTGAACCTATTTCACATCTGCTCTCACTTCATTTTTCCTTGGCTTGTGGCTGCATTACTCCAGCCTCTGACTCTGCCATCACAATGTCAGGGCCGCCTAATTCAATACGATTTCATCTTAACTGCTTGCAAAGCCCCAATTTCTGAGTAGGAACACACTGTGAAATTTTAGTGGAAATGAGCTTAAAGGGAGTTAGTTACTCAGTATATATTCATTTACAAACAGCCCAATCAATAGCCAAAAGTGGTCAGTTCATTTAAATTAGGTTCAAACAGAAAAACTAATTACAGAAGATTCTGTGGTAGTAGGAAGGCCCAGAATGCTCTAACGCTCTATTTCTTGACCTGACAATGGCTACATTTTGATAGTTCATTAATTGTACTAATTAATGAGTTATATAGCCGTTGTTACAAGTTAAACTTTCAAAGTTCATCTTTAAGAGAAAAAAATGAGTTCAGTCTTTCCAGCACTTCAGTTTTCACTGTAGAAAGACTTCTCTCCCTCCAGGGCCGCTCACCGTTGGGGAAAGGGGTGGAGGTGGAGCCCCTCCATCCTCAAGTATTGGCTGCAGTTTTTGGGCAGGGAGAAGCTCTTCACCAGTAAAGGTACACTTGCATTCTTGGACCCGGACAAATGCTTGACATTTTGTCTTGTGGGATAGACTTCTGAGCTTCTCTGGAGATTCTCCTACTATGTCCATTCTGGTACAACTCTAGTGAGAAGAGCAGTGCCTCTCTTTTATCTGACATTTCCCAACTTACTCTTCATTTCCTACCAAAGTGGACAAACAATATCACCTCTAGTGCTGGGGTCTCCTCAACTTGATAGGCTAACATCCTAGGCAGAATTCTTCTACAATAGCCCCAGATTAACAGCCTGTCTAGATCCAGCAGGTGCCCAGAGCCATGTGTGTGTGTGTGTGTGTGTGTGTGTGTGTGTGTGTGTGTGTGTGTGTGTGTGTGTGTGTGTGGTGTGTGCTATGTGTGTGCTGTGTATGTGGTGTGTGGTATGTGTGTGCTGTGTATGTGGTGTGTGGTATGTGTGTGGTGTGTGTGTTCCTATTGGGATGACTCCTATTTACTCCACCTTCTGGAGGTCAGCTAAGGCAGCAGTTCCACAGCTCCACTCACTGCCTCCATATAAGCTGAAAGCTAGAGTCTTTGAGTGGAAATAATATGAAGAAGCAATAGGCTATAAGAGGGGGGAAATGCTGTATCTGACTGCTGTTAACATGACCACAGGGTTTATGAGAGCACAGAACACAAGAGGCAGTAAGACAACAATCTCCTACTGTCTTTTCTGTGCTCAGGGTGATGGTCCCGCAGTAAAATGTTTTTATATATATATTTTTTAAATGGTTTTCAAAACAGGGTTTCTTTGTAGCCCTGGCTGTCCTGAAAATGGCTCTGTAGATCAGGCTGGCCTTGAACTCATAAAGATCTTCCTGCTCTGCCTCTGGGATTAAAGCATGTGCCAGCACTGCCTGGCTTAAAATGTTTTTCAATCCAGTTCTAATTGCAGTTAAAGAATAAGCCATAGGCCTATGTCTTATTATTTTGAGTTTTCAACTTGAATCATATCAATAATTTGCCAACATAGCTTTAGCAATTGGTATATGTAATTTAAACCAGAATCCCTAGGGCATATGTGCACACACGTGTGTCATTTCCTAAGATTAAATAAGGTTTTATCTGCAGATAAAACACAGAATGTTGTTAAATATATACAATTTCAGATCAAATATTCCTTGGAACTTCCAGAAAATGGCCTGTTTATATTTGAAGAGCTGTGGCCAACAAGACAACTCAGTGTGAAGTCACTTGCTGCTAAGCCTGACAGACTTGTTTGATCTCCAGAGCCCAGATGGTAGAAGGTGAAAATTTACTCTTGCAGCTGTCCTCTGACCATGTGTGCTGTGGTGAGCTCACGCCACGCCACGCCACACACCACACCACACCATGCCATGCCACGTCACACACTACACCACCCCACCCCACACCACACACACCACACTATATCACACAACCATGCACACCACACCACACACCATATCACACACCACACCACACCAGCCCACCCTACCCCACCACAAACCATATCACACATCACATCACACCACCCCACCCCACCCCACCCCACCCCATGCCACGCCACACCACACCACACCACACACACCATACCACACCACATACCACACACACACCACACACACACACACCACACACACCACACCACCACAGAAACCACCCACCACACCACAAACCACACCACATGCCACCCCACCCCACATAACCACACACACACCACACACATACCACACACACATTATACCACACACATACTATACCACACACATACTACACCACACACACACACCATACCACACTCACACACCACACTACACCACACACACACTTCCACCATAACTATTCAAAACAGATTAGAATTCAACCTTTGTGCTCGTTGTCTCATTCACTTAGTAGTTTGGAGTTTTTAACTCCTTTGAAGCAAAGCTGCTTATCTTAAGCCAGCACAGCATGGTGTTTAATAAGAATCCCCAGAGATGAGGTAGGTTCCTGCACACTCTGGCTTCTCAAGCAACACACTTTGAGTAGCTCTTTCTGCTAGGGAACTATTTTCTTAGAGTGTATGCTGTGACTTGGTTTGAGTATGTACTGTCCTCCCCCAGGAAGTAGCACCATTTTGAGATTGTAGAAACAGGATGGGGCTGAGCTGGAGAAAGGAGGTCACTGTGGAGGGGTGTCTTGGAAGTTGGGGTAGCCCTGGCTGCTTCCTGTCTCAGCCAAGAAGTGAACTCTGTTCTCTGATATACAATCTTGCTGCCATGTCGTGCCCAAGCACATAGGATGAAAAACATGACTAAACCCTCCAAAGCTGTGAGCTAAAAATCAATCTTTCCTCCTTTAACCAATCTTCTCCTCCTTTGTCAGGTATTTTGATCACAGCAATGGAAACCAATACATTGGCGGGTGCCATCTTATGACCCCCACTCACTTTTATCTGTTGTTATGACAGATCCTGGCCTTAGTTCTACCAATTATTAAAATTGGCTCAGCACGTGTGGAGGTCAGATGACAACTTCTGGAAGTCAATTCTCTCTTTCTAGCATGGTCCCACCCAGGAAGCCCCTACCAGGATGGGGCAATGGGCTGTGCACTGTCTCTTCTTGTTGCTGTAGGTCAGACTGCTAAGTCCTAAGACCCCATTCATGAGCTCATTTGCCCTATTACAAGAGCTTGGTTATCAGTCCCAGGGTACACTCTCACTGTGGAAAATGCGTTTAGCCAGATGGAATCTTGTTTTGTTTTATTGTTTCTCTTTTCCTGAATTCTGTAGCCTAAGTGTCTTGTCTACTTCCTTTCCTCCTTCTGATTCAACCTTTCAAAGCCGCCAGGATTTTCAGACATTCCTCATTTCTTCAAAACAGGATTTTCACCTCTTTCTATCCTCTTCCATTACTCAGGGTAAATTTCTCTGGCAAGTTTCTGGAGAAAGGACAACTTTACCCTTTTCAAATATTTTTCTACTTCTTTCAACTCCAAAACCAAATGCCTTAAAATATTTTGACTTTAAGTCAATAATACTCATTAAAAACCTAGACATTAAATCAGAAGAAAACATTTTTTTAAAAATTACTATCTGAAATTTCATTGTAGTCTAAAGCATTTCCTCGTGGTGTTAAAGCCCATCTCATGTTTTTTCTTCCCAGTGCATACTAAAAAAAGAAAAACAAACAAACAAAAAGTTTTTCCCTGCCCCCCCCCTTTAAAAGTGACTCTTAGTCTGAGAGATGGCTCAGAAGTTAGGAGCACTGGCCGTCCTTGCAGAGGACCCAAATTTGGTTCTCAGTACCCACATCAGGTAGCTTGAAGCCTCCTATATCTCCAGCTCCAGAGAGTCCCACACCTTCTGGTCACAATGGACACCTGCAATCATGCACACATACCCATACACAGGCACACATATACACATGGTTAGAAATATAAAGCAGAATCTTTGAAGTAAAACAAATCCTTCTTTGCAAATACAGATCAAATTAAATAATTTGATAGCTAGAGAACATTCAAGAGAATTACTGTTTAACCAACTATATCATGAAACACCAAACTGTTTAAACTTAAAAATACCATAAACCATGCCCCTTAAAGATAAAATTTTCCATATTTTAGTTTCTCTGTAAATGAGTCAAAATGAGGCATTTATTCGAGAAGCACTCAAAAATAAACCTCGCACGGCTTTTAAAAGCTAGGTGACAATGTGTTCTTTTTAAAATTAGTTTCTGTGACCTTCGTTCCCTGTATAATAAACACACTGTATTTTCCTGGTTTCTCATTTACAAAACGGATAAAATTCAAGTAGAAAAATAACCCAAGTGTTCTATCATGGATGTACAATCTCCATACGTTATCGATCAGGAAGAGAGTGAAAAGAACCAGGCCGCTCTCTTACATAACAGACCAACTGATACTGTGGTGTCAAGCAGGGGAATATGTGCAAACTGCTTACAGCCCACAAGTTTTCATTAAACTGTCTTATCTAATCCATTTCTTTAATTAGTGACTCAGAGCTGGACCAACACTGAAGCTCAAAGCTGGTTGTATCTGTGAAGCAGAGAGGAAACATCCTGTCTTTGCTCTAAACAGACCTCAAGAACACTTGTTCAAAGAGACAACATCCTCCACACAAAAGAACAAACCTCCAGTTATCAAAGCACTGGCATATTCCAAGGAACAAAACTTTTAAATTAATGCTAGTTACAAAGATATTCCAACAAGCATTTGAGAGTAGCCTGCAGGCTTAGAATGTACCACTTACAAAACTGTATGGCTTCTTTCAGCACAGAAGTCAGAGACAGACAAAATCCAGTAAGGCCAAGAAACAGCCACCATGATGTACCCAGGTGCCACCAACAACACTAGCAGCCTTTAACACCTAGATATTTGTTCCATCCTTCAGTACACCTTAATCCTAAACACCTTAATCAGCCCTAAAAAGAACTGTTGTTACTACTTCTTGAAGCTCTGGTTCACCTGCTCATCAGTCAGACGTCTCCTAAGCAGGGTGTTTGGAAACTGGACCTATGCCTCTATGTCTTACAAGCTGGAAACTGAAGTTACTATGCTGTATTACCCCTATGCTACAACAGATAAAGAAACCTATTAGAGTGATTTGGGCTAGAATAGTCAGAAAGGCAACAAGTATGGTCAGTCTAGAATGGAAAGCAAGAATCTGGCCAAGTAGAGAAACAGAGAAAGGTTTCACATGTGCAAAAGCATGTAGCAGAGGAGAGCAAAGGCCACACAGGTGACGCTAATTGCAAATTATTACAGACAGTGGTAAACAAGTCTTAAGAGACATAATTTAGAATACGGGGTTGTATTAGTCCTCCAAGACTGTCGGGTTCCATTTTAAATAACATACTATCTTATATATTTTACAACTTCTAATCTTTTAATACATAGATTTGCTATCATAAAGGCGATAATATTATTATTTGCAGAGTCAACTGTGAAATTACCAGTCATTCATTAATTTCACCTAACATTTATAAAGCACTTTTATGTGCTAAATCTTCAGGTACTAATATGGAATTAAGAATATGGATCCTATCTTCCAGAAGCCAAACACAGAAGGCTAAACAAATACAAACAGACAATTACAACATTTTGTAAATGTTTAACCACAAGAACTTGTACAGAGTGTGACTGAAAGTGACTGATTAACTCTGCCCAAGTTGCAAGGGTGGGGGTGGGGGAGCATTCTAGAAAGGGAACTCATGTACAAGGGTGGGAGTGGGGAGCATTCTAGAAAGGGAACTCATGTACAAGGGTGGGGGTGGGGGAGCATTCTAGAAAGGGAACTCATGTACAAGGGTGAGGGTGGAGGAGCATTCTAGAAAGGGAACTCATGTACAAGGGTGGGGGTGGGGAGCATTCTAGAAAGGGAACTCATGTACAAGGGTGGGGGTGGGGGAGCATTCTAGAAAGGGAACTCATGTACAAGGGTGGGAGTGGGGAGCATTCTAGAAAGGGGACTCATGTACAAGGGTGGGGGTGGGGAGCATTCTAGAAAGGGGACTCATGTACAAGGGTGGGGAGCATTCTAGAAAGGGGACTCATGTACAAGGGCACGGGAGGATGGATCCACCAGGCATGTTCAGGACAGCGAGTCGGGAAGTGCGGCTGAGATGAGGCTACAGAGGGGGCAGATGGGCCGAGCCCACTATGAGCCTCCAGGTAACAACGCTCCAGTCAGGTGCAAACACCAAGGAGCTCACCAGCAGAGCTCCCTAGCACCATCACTCTGAGGATCATAACCAGAGTAAACCAAAAGGCTGGGGACAGGAAAGCAGTGAGACTGAGACAGATCCAAGAAACTGAAGTTAGCCCAAGGAGGAGACAAACTCAAGGAGAGCCAGATCATTTTCAAATAAAGGAGCGCTGTGAGAGAAGTCACCTCTAACACCTTGTACTGGTCCCATTGCGAGCAGGCTCTCACTTTAATGGAAGAACACTAGCAGATGCACCCGTTCATCCCTTCTCTGAAACATAACGGAGTTATTTGGGAAGAGGGCGTTTAACAGGCAATTTCTTCCTTCCTGCTAAATGAAGAATGTCCTTTCCTGCCGCAAGTCACTGTCACGTGAACACGTGAGCTGCTGCCTCACAGCACAGAGAGAGAAGTTAACTAGGGTAGGGAAACTCACCAACCTCAATCTTTCCTCAAGACTGCTTACTAGGTAGGGAAACTAAATAGCTTTCTGTAACTGTGATGTTACAGTGATGTTCTTGCAACTGGAGCCCTGACTGTCTAGCTCTCAGGGTTGAACAATGGCAAGATGTGTAGCTTCAAAGCCCCTGGTAAAAGCTAAGTGAGTGGACTATACAGTGGAAACAGGCACCAGAAAATGTCTCAAGTTTTATGGGCTTGTGCTACTAATGAACCTCACAATTTCACTAAGCAACACACACACGTCCAATGGGAAAAGTGAAAAATAGAATTAAAATGTTGTATATTTGTAAGAGAGATGAATGAACATAAGCTGGATTATAAATACAGAAGAGCCTTTGGTTAAAAAATGCTAAAGTAAAAGTGCCATCTCTGTAAATGTGTGGATAACATTCTAAAACTTAAGTTATGAACAGCACAGTGGCACATATCTATGATCCCAACACTTAAAAAACCATGCTTCGGCCAACCTGGGCTACATAGTATAGGAGATGAAAATGGAAGATAGGTGGAGAGAAATAGAGAGGAAGGAAGGAAGGAAGGAAGGAAGGAAGGGGAAGGCTCATGAGGTACAAAAGAGATCTGAAAGCATCTGAAGTCAATATAGTATGGGGGAAGGAAACAGACAAAAACTGGAAGCCCAAGTACCCGTCTAAAGACGATACTAATTTATTGATATTAATATTCTTGTAATAGAAAGGTTATTTTAGCTGGGTGTGGTGGCACAGCCTTTAATCCCAGCACTCAGGAGGCAGAGGCAGGCAGATCTCTGAGGGTTTGAGGCCAGCCTGGTCTACAGAGTGTTCCAGGGCAGCCAGGGCCACACAGAGAGATCCTGTCTCAAAAAACAAAAACAAACAAACAAACAAATTCTGGTTTGGAAGGGATTAAACTTTAGTGCCCCCTCTAATCACATCCAGACCTGCCCAAACTTCTAAACTTGTACAAATATGCCCAAAGATGGAAGATTTACAGCCTAGCCAGCCCGATAACCTTGGCCAATCACAGACAGGATGATGTAACTGCTTCTAGAATTCCTTTAGTTGTGTATAGAAGGACCTGGAAGCTTCTCTCAGGGTTGCTACTTTGCCTTAGTGTCAGATGTGTGGTCCCCGCATGCTAGAACTCTTACTCTGGAAATAATAAACACACTTGATGATTACATACGTGATGGTGGTCTTTTTGGGGGGACTTCTTGAGGACCCTAACAGAAGCAATTCCCTCTACACATATTAAAGTCAGAATATTGGCAAAAGATGGTTCAATCTATAAAGTGCCTGTGACTGAAGCCTACCGACATGAATTGAAATTTGAGCCTCGTGTAAAAATCTGGGTTCAATAAAGGGCTTATAATCTCTCAGTAGGAAAAAAAAAAGATAGAGGAAGCCCTAAGGGCTCTCTGACCAGCCAATCCAAGGGCCTCTAAAATAAAGTGGAGATCCATAAAGGAAGCCACCCAATACTGACCTCTGGTCTACATACAAAGGTGGAACACATATTTTCACATACGTATACAGAGAGGGGGAGGGAGGGTGAGAACTCATGGTGGGTTTCTCTAGGCCCCAGCCTCTACTAGACCTGATTTTAGTTTCTATTTAGGTTTCTAGTAAAACAGAAGAGATATTGCATACCAGGCATGATTCAGCACTTACAGTCCTAGCCAATCAGAAACATTTAAGTGTGGTCACTGTGCTTGGCCAATCATGTTTAGAACGACCTAATCCCCTCCTGGTTGTCTATAAACGGAGCCTGCTAGCTTCTTTGGTGGTCAGCACCATTTTGTTGTGGAATTCTCCAGAGAATGCTTTTGCATATGTGAGTGATGGTCTTTGTGGGGCAATAAGCAGATCCTAACGAGAGAGAGAATTTTAGTTTTAAAAAGCATTGACAAAAATGTCAGCTATCTTTTATGAGGAATTTCCAGGCTAGGTTGCCTTAAAAAAAAAAAAAGCCCAAATTAAGCCTCCAGAATGTTAGCGTCCTGTGGAAGTTCCACAAAAGACCCTCATCTGACATATGCAATCAGGAAGAGTGTTTATTCCAGCAGCTAGGGCTGCCATCCCTCACAAGATGGTGAAAACCCTGAGGGAGTGAGGGCTCCTTTTAAGCCTAACTAAGGGGAATGTCCAAGGAAGTTAGCTCATCTTAGGGAAGATTGGCCCTTGCAAGTAACAATCATGTCAGTAATTTCTAATTGGCTAGGGTTAGTTGGGGGTTGGTCAGGCTACAGTTTTCTGTTTGGGGGCAGGCCGGGACAACTCCTAGGCTCTGTCCTTATTTGGTTATTACTTTAAACTTGCTGACTATGGAGGCTGGCTCAGTGGCCCAGGCTTGCTATGACCCATCTGCCTTGTCCCTGTTGTCAGGGAGCCAGAGATTAATTGCCCTCTGTTCTCAGCTTCCTCAGAAACTGTCTGTTCAATTTCAAAAGCAGGGACCAAGGTCTAGTTTTTAACTGAGTTAGTAGGGCATGATATTTGTCTGGCTGTCTCACAGAACAGATTTATATATTTTGCACTTGGTTTTATGCACATATTTATTCTTTAAATGCCTCTAAACAAGCTATTTTCTGCTGTCATGAATTTGGCAAACTCCAATTTACCTCAATATTTACTGAGTTTAAATGTATCAAAGTTCCTACAAACCAAAAAAGGGAGGGAGGGAGGGAGGAAGTGAGGGAGGAAGTGAGGGAGGAAGGAAGGAAGGAAAGAAGTGAGGGAGGAAGGAAGGAAAGAAATGAGGGAGAAAGGAAGGAAAGAAGGGAGGGAGGAAGGAAGGAAGGAAAGAAGTGAGGGAGGAAGGAAGGAAGGAAAGAAGTGAGGGAGGAAGGAAGGAAAGAAATGAGGGAGGGAGGAAGGAAGGAAAGAAGGGAGGGAGGAAGGAAGGAAGGAAAGAAGGGAGGGAGGGGGAAGGGAGGGAGGGAGGGAGGGAGGAATCTGCAAGATACAATGATTTTTTTGTTTGTTTGCTTGAGACAGGGTCTTGCTTGGATCGTAGCCCAGGTAGGCTGACCTTGAACTTTAGAGGATCCTCAAGTCTGAGCCTCCCACCATTCCTGGCTATGACTCACTTAGTGCTGTTAAATAAACTACAGTTAACTTGTAGAGGATAAGAAACATAAAACAAAACAAAAGGCAGAGCAGAAGGGAAGTCTTTACTGTGTATTGGAAAGTGGGAGGTGGGACATGGTTCTTCAGCTAGAGCCTAAAAAGCAGGCAAGGTTTTGAGAGGGCAAGTGTGAAAAAGAAGGTTACAGTACAAATAAATGACACAAGTTAGCAAGCAAAGAATGAGGTTTTTTTTCCTCAATTCAATTGGGAAATACTAGGAACAAATAATACTTTAGGCAAAATATAAAGTGGGGCATTTGTAAAGGACAATTTTTCACTGTATACACAAATCTTTTAAAATGCTCAGTCTGGTTTAGTAGTTATACAAACAATTCCTTAAAAAGATCAAATTTTATACCATGCACATATTGCATATTTAAAGAACAAAATATTTAAGAATAATTGTAGTATGGACTAAGAGTTACATGGATGTTTACCACAGCACTATTTTATGTGGTTAAATGTTATCAAAAATACTACATGTCTAAATAACTATTCTACAGAATGTAAAAACTACAGAGTGTTTATAATAATGGAAGAATACTAATTGGGATGAAATGTGTTCAGCTAAGTTCAAAGGCAAGTTTCACTCAAACGGCCAATAAACACATGAAAAATGTTCAACCTCACTAGCTAGCCAAGAAATTTAAATTGAACTACATTGAGATTCCATGTCATCCCAGTCAAAATGGCAGTTATTAAGAAAACAATAAATGTTGGCTGAATTGCAGACAAAAAAGAATGCTTCTATACTGTTATCGGAGATGTTTACTAATCCAGCCACTACAGCAGCAGTATAGAAGATCCTCAAAAAACTAAAAGATTTATCACGGGACCCAGATTAGCCATTCCTCAATCTATATACCACATAGATAACCTGCACATCACTGCTGATTCCAGCACTGCTCATACAGCTAAAGGATGAGGCCAACCTGTGTCCTTCAACAGGGGATGGATAAAGAACTTTACTGTATTTATACAATGGATTTTTTTTTCAGCCATAAAGAATAAAGTTATGGCCAGGCAGGGAAATACATTCTTTTAATTCCAGGTGAATGGGAACTGGGCAGCAGAGGCAGGTAAATCTCTGAGGTAGGGGTCAGACTAGTATACAGGGAAAGTTCCAGGCTTATACAGTGATATCCCATCTCAAGTCAAAACAAAAGAAAAAATAGCGTGTCCTCTTCATTTCACATCTCTTTATTCTTTTAGGAAACTCACAAAGATTAGGCTTCATTTTCAGTGAAGTTCTGACTTGCTGGTCTGCAGTACAGCCCAGTTGCAACAGGACTATTCAAGTTTACCTAACAGTTAATAAGGCCTTCAAGACTCCTAGTGGGTGAAAAACAAGTTTGAAAAGGAAAGGTGCTGTGGGATAATGCTCTTGTATGCTGTAAAGATTTGTTACTCATATTGGCTTAATAAAACACTGATTGGCCAATTGCAAGGCAGGAGGTTTAGGTGGAGTGACCAGACTAGGAGAATTTTGGGAAGAGGAAAGGCAGAGACACAGTCACGAGCCAGACTCAGAGGAAGCAGGATGAGATGCTGCACTGAAGAGAAGGTGCCAGCCACAAGACTACACATAGACAATAATTATGGGCTAGTTTAAGTGTAAGAGCTAGATAGTAACAAGCTTGAGCTGCTGGCCCAGCAGTTACTGTAATATTAAGCCTCTGAGTCAGTTATTTGGGAAGCAGCTGCTGGGATAGAAATTTCCGACTACAGAAAGGCAATGTCTTTTTATAGGTAATGATAATCAGTTCCTTCAGTTTTCATATTTACAACTGGAGACTACATAGTAGAAATCTATTAATTATTAATAGATACAATTTGGTATTAATAAACAAAGTTATCTATAGGTAAGCAATGTTTACAAATTTTTGTAGTCTACAGCAAGAAAACCAGCAACTATCAGCAATCACAGAACAGAGATAAGCTATCCCCTTCCAGGATCTGTCCATCTTTCTGACCCACAGCATCTGTGAGAGTGATAAATGGCAATTGTTTTGAGTTTTTGTTTTGGGTTTTTTTTTCCTTTGGTGGTGGTGGTTTTTGTTTGTTATTTTGGGGGGAGCTGCTTGTTTGTTTTGGTTTGGGGGTTTATTGTTTTTTCTGAGACAGGATTTATCTATGTAACAGCCCTGATGTCCTGGAAGCTACTCTGTGACCAGGCTGATATTGAACTCGCAGAGATCTGCTTGTTTCTGCCCCGAGTGCTGGGATTAAAGGCATGCACCACCATTGCCTGGTTAATGGCAACTGTTTAATATCAATAAGCTTAATGTAGTTTATTTTGGGGGGATGATAACCAAAACAACATTACTAGATGTTACTGATAAACTAATGTTTGAACCCACTAAAGGGCAGTTTAACAAACATTCATTTAAAAGACATTAATTCAGTATTTGGAGTTTGGTATTCAACATTCATAGTTCTCACAGCCTCCACATTCAGACAGTCAAAAGTTTTTCAGTGGGAATAAACAGAACAGATGGTATAGGATAAAGCAGGCCCAAAAATGTGTTTGTCACACACATATATCTGCATTAAAATGGCTGGAACACACTGGGTTCAAACTCTGAAACTCATAGGTAATCTGCATTTCAAGGAACCTCTGGCTTCCTAGAGATAGCCCATATCCCTGTATAGTTACCTGCCAAAGACTTTCTGGTCTGAAGGCTGACCTGTAGCCATTTAAAAGCATTCATCCCTGTCTACAGCATCAGACTTTTCTGTTAATTGATAACTTTCATCTAAATATAAACTCAGATTAACCTGTTAAGGGTCAGCAGAATCTAAAGAAGGTGGACCGTGCACAGAGGACCTAAGGGCATCTGATTCACTGGAGCTTCTTTCTTTAGATGTCACTCATTAAGCTAACAAATAAGGAATCAACTCTGAGGACAAACAGGAAATGTCCTGGCTAGATCCAAGAAGTCAGCCGGGGAGTAGGGGCAGCAGGGAATGGTCTCCAAGGAAGAATTGCTTTGTACAGCTCCTCCTGAAAGCAGGCCTTCTAGGGGAGCTGACAAAAAAGGAAAATTTCCTCTAAATGAAAGGCTCAATTCATAAAGGCTGTGGCCATCGGAGCTAACAAGAAGCCTAAGTCAGAGTTGAGGTGACTGGAAGGAAAGAGGTCCTTCAGGAGCTACAGTAGACCTGGGATGGGTAGCACACTCATGCTACGCTGGTAAAGACAAAAGCAATAAGGAACAGTTCTGAGTCTGAGAAGGAGTGGGAGGGAAATCCACTCCAAAAGCCTAGCCTGACTTTATGAAGGCATGCTAATCCCAACAATCAACCGTGACATCAGCTAGGTCTGCTGTCTTTGATTTTAACCTAGACATGCTGTTTGCCGCTCAAGGTCCTTTTTAGTGGATGACACACATGGATAATTAAGTGTGCAGAAACTATCTGATGCAATTAATAAGCTATAATCATTGTCCAACAGAATTATTGACAGTAGTGACAGGAGTATCTTCATTGCTACATTTAAGCCAACAGGTTTGACTATAGACAACTAGAAATGAGGAAATCAGGACCAGAGGATGAAATTTATCTGGCCTACCACTTGACAAGTATGTGTGAAACCCTGGGTCTGATTACCAGCACCACAGAAACCCCAAATATTTGGAGAGCTAAAGGCAGGAATATCAGAAGTTCAAGGTTACCCAAGCCAAACAGTTAGTTCATGGCCAGCTCAGGCTACATAGTGAGACCTAGTTCTTAAAAACAAAACAATAAACATTGAAGTAAAATGGAGAATCAAAAGGTAGAAAAATTTATAGAGAAATGACTAAAAAACCAAAAGCTGGTGAGGACTTGGGGAAGGATAGCCCTCATTCACTGCTGATGAAGAAACTGGTGGAGCCACTATGAAAATCAGTATAAATAATTCTGACTCAGGTATATCAACCCCTCCTTGGCATGCCCAAAGGATTCAACATTCTACACCACAAATACCTGTCCACTGCTGCACTATTTATAACTAGAAGGTGGGAACAACCTAAATGTCCTTGAACCAATGAAAGCAAAATGAAAATGTGATACATACACCCAAAATGGAATTATATTTATTTGTAAAAATAAATAAATAAAAGATTGAAATTAACAGGTACATAAGTAGAACAAGAAAATAATATACTGAATAAGATAACCCAGACCCTGAAAGACAAATGCCACATATTCTCTCTCTCTCTTGAGATTGATTTATTATGTATATAGTATTCCCCCCCACACACAGGATTTATTTATCATGTATACAGTGTTCTGCCTGCATGTATACCTGCACCCCAGAAGAGGACACCACATCTCATTACAGATGGTTGTGAATCACCATGCCAGGAATTGAACTCAGGACCTATAGAAGAGCAACCAGTATTCTTAACCTCTGAGCCATCTCTCCAGCTCCCATATGTGGATTCTGGCTCTGAATCTTTAGATATGAGTTTAGAACCTGGAATGCCTAGATACCAGGAAAATAGGAAGGAACCATAGAGTAGGCTAGTTTAGAGGTGGGGAGAGAACACAAGTGATATGAAGGGGAAATGGGAACAGCCAGGGTAGGGAGGAGTGATACAGAGGGTAGGAGAGGAAAGAGAGATAATACTAAAGATGTCTGAAAGCCATAGGAAATATAATTATACCTACTTAAAGATATATATGTATGTGCATATGCATGTAATTTTAATGACATTATAACACTTAGGGTAATAATACTCCAAGAGCTCACAGACTAACAATCCCAGTAATAAGTATGGAAAGCATCACTTCCAGCTGCTGGGGGGGGGGGGTTCAAAAGACTCCCCACAACAATGCAGGCCACTATCATTGCCCTTGGCTGTCTCCCAGAACCTGAAAGTAAGAGACTATTTCTGGAGACACTACATACTTGAAGCACAACACTTTGAGGAACTGGGCTAGAACCGATCTAGAAACCTCCTCTTTTAGGACTAGCCCTTATTAGTATCTAAAGGTGCTATGCAAGCTGCCTAGAGGGGAAAAAAATCAATAATTCTATTTAGATGGAAAGATTACAAACCACAAGAATGCCAGCCCACTAAGATAATCCTAAAGGTACTTAAATCTTGATAGTAACTAACAGCTGTCTAACTGGACTTATGGCCCAATCAGTAAGAGGGAATTCATCCCTGGTTATTGTGGAATAATCTTTTTGTACACTGTGAAGATCTGCCACTCAGACTGATTTAATAAATAAGCAATATATAGACAGAATTGTCAGGGTAGAGAGGATACTTGGAAGAAGAAAGGCAGAGACACGGAGAGTCTCCAACTAGAGAGGGAGGAAGCAGAAAAGCAGCATGGGCAGTACAGAGGAAAGGTAATAAGGCCATGGGGCTAGAGAGATGGCTTAGTGGTTAAAAGGACCTGCTACTCTTCCAGAGGACCTGAGTTCAATTCCCAGCAACCACATGGTGGCTCACAGCCATCTACAGCACAATCTGGTGCCCTCTTCTGGCATAAAGTCATAATGTAGATATAGCACTCATATACATAAAATAAATAAATCTTTTTATAGGAAGGTAATAAAGCCACAATGCAGAAAGCAAACTAATAAAAATGGGTTAAGTTATAAGAGCTAGTTAGAAACAAGTCTAAGCTATCAGCCAAGCTTTCATGATTAATAAGTCTCTGTGTTGTGATTTGAGCTGGCTGGTGTGGACAGGGAAAGTCCATCTGCCTGGGGCTACATACATCCACATAAGACCTAAAAAAGCTTTTTAAAAAAGATCTAAACACACAAAAAACAAAGCCAAACGTGGTTTCCTAGTCTCCTGCCTCTCATGCTAGCTGTGGTATAGAAACACATCTTCCAGTAGCTCCCTATGTGCCTGAGCCTCTAGTGCACCATGAGCTGAGCAGCATGGCAGGTTTCAAGTTTTGCTAATACAGGCATAAAGGTTACCGATATTCAGTAAAGCATGTTCATATGAAAAAAAAAACCTTCTAAAAACAGGTTACAATGTGTTTAAGAATGTGGGGAGGCTTGCAAAAGAAAGAGGTGGATGGGGAGGTAGGGAGGGAAAGAGGGAGAATATAGTCATAAAAATAATAGTTTAAAAATAATAAAGACATTTATAAAGAGTAAAGTAATAATAATAAAAGAGTAAGCCACATAGAGATGGAAAATACACAGGGAGTCTTGATCCTGTATGGTTTTGTGTGGTCTTTGAAGTTTTTGATTGCCAATGAACAAACCATAGCTGCGCTGAGAGACCCTGGATTACAGAAACAGCTAAATTAAACCAACCTATATTCTTTTAATTTCAAAGTGGAAATCAAAAAATCATGTTGCATTACAGAAGAAGTTATGCTGTTGTTTCCACAGAAAATGAAAGGTTGTGGATTCATTCAAAGTTAAAAAGGATCAGTTTTGAATAAGGGATCAAATCCTGACTACAGACATAAAGAAACAAACCTATAAAAACAAGACAGTTAACATATTTTTACCTGCTCAAGCATAAAACAAAAACAAAGTCATCTTTGGTTTGCTTGTGTACAACGTATCACCCCTAGTTGGTTAATGCAGATATGTGTTTATGTGTTTTCAGAGCAAGGACACCCGACACCAATGAAAATGGGTATCCTTGATAATTCAGCCTCTCAGAATGCCTTTGCTGCAGCTTCTTCAGAGCTCAGCATCCAGAGAAATTTTAAGGCTGCTGCCTGAGTTGATCCAGCCTTGACCATTATTCTAATTTTCTCAGGATCCCTCCAAAATGCCAGTGCCCTCAGACAAGAGGAAGCAGTCTAGAGAACATAATGCCCACATTCCCAAGAGATGGTGTGGGTAGTTTTAGTCATTCAGTGGGTTATGGATGTTTGTCATTGCTTGGGGGTGGGTTAGAATTTGTTATCGTTAATGGTTGAGAAAAAAGCTGAACAAAGAAGATTAGATTTAGGGATCTTATTCTGAAAAGAAAAGGGGATGTAGAGATGACAGGATAAAAGGGCAGATTATTAAATCTACTTTTAAACTAAGAAATCAACTAGTAGTCTTAAATAGTTTACATTGGTGTGGATTTGTGTATGTTGATACAAATTTAAGGCTATTTTGTTATACTAAATGTATGCTTCTACTTTTATTAGAGTATTGTGCTCATTTAAAATGTAATATCTAGTTAAGAAATGCAAGTCAGTACCTAGTCATCTATAATAATCTAATTTATAGGTATAGTAGGTATGTTTTCAAGGTTAAACAGATATATTTAGATAGAAAGATGGTCTTCAAACACTTCAGAGACCTACAGAATATACCATTGAAAATGTTTAATAACCTTGGGCTTTTCATGGAAGTGAGATACATCTACTCTTGGCACTATGGAGAAAATGATGGTCATTATAGAGTTTGCTTTCATTGTGACAAGGTTAACCACTGGGAGGGGAAAAGACCTGTCCTGGCCTCAACTGCTGACAGTGTGCTGTACAAACTGGACATGCATGACACACAGGAAAGTGACTGCCAAACTTTGCCAAAACAAGGTAGAACAGTCCTTCAAAATTCCTGCTTCATAGAAAAGTCTGCCAGACATTCTACAGGATACACAGGAAAGTAATTGTTGGATGTTGCCAAGACTAGGTAGGACAGTCCTTCACAATTCCTGATTCATGAAGGAGTCTGCCAGATATTCTAAGCCTATAGACCAAATATGGATGCTGCAAAGTTACAGAGGAACCTTGAGCAACTGTCTAGGCAGCCAGCTGTATCTGTCATTTCTTTTAATTTTTTAAGTTGCTTGCTCTGTACTTCCTGTTTACTAGGGTAATATTGAATCGTTCTGGGGTCTTTGATGGGCTTGAGGACTATTAGTCATAGTTATATAGTTTTCCTTAGTTATGATAGAAGGTAAATTAGGTACAGAGTTTTGAATCATCAAAATAGAATAAATAATAAAGTATTTTCTCTAAATATGCCAAATACAAACAAACTGGGAATTGTAAATGTAATTCTTACCTGATACCTATTCTTATCATTTAGTTTTATTATGTTGGAATTAAAACTTTTCCTTTTTATTTAGACAAAAAAGTAAAAGTGTTCCTGAATAATCTTTTTGTACACTGTAAAGATTTGTCAGTTGGATTGATTTAATAAAAACTGAACAGCCAATAGATAGGCAAGATTTTTTAGGGCAGAGAGGATGCTGTAAAGAAGGGTAAAGAAACAGAGTCTCCAGCTATAGAGGGAGGAAGCAGGAAAACAGCATGGGCAGTACAGAGGAAAGGTAATAAAACCATGGGGCAGAAAGTAAATTAATAGAAATGTGTTAGTTTAAGTTATAAGAACTAGTTAGAAACGAGCCTAAACTATCAGCTGAGCTGTCATAACTAGTAATAACACTCCATGTCATGATTTAGGAGCTAGCATTGGGAAAGTCTGCCTATGCCTGGTTCTGCAAACTTAGCTAGTGAGGCCACAGACCCCAGGGAGGAACTACTACTGCCAGTATATTCTCTAACTGAATTCCAAATATTTATCCTTATATATAGAAATAGGTGTAGTTCTCACCCCTGATGGTTGTCACTGTACACACACACACACACACACACACACACACACACACACACAAGCAATACTAAATGAACTCAGCAGCATTTATATGTATGTGTTAACATGGGGTTGGAATGATGTAAATACAGGACTCATGTATAAAATCCTCCAAAATTTTTAATTAAAAGATGACCGAATAGCTTTTGGCAGCTAGAGAAGACTAATTACAAGATAGTTTCTTTTGAATTCTTTTACCAAGTGGAGAGAAAAGTAGAAGGGACATCAACCATCAAAACCTAAGCAGGATGAATACTGTGAGCCATATGGACAGATGTTGGTAACTAATAAACAACCTTATTCATCTACATGAACTGTAGGACTAAGGCCAAATTAAAAAGAGGTTTTGACTTCAGAAAATGATAGATGAGTTGACAAAGGAGGGCCAACTATTAAGGGAGATTAATAACAAGTGAGACCAAATTCACTTTCTATGTGGAAATTTTATACAACTAAACCAACATAATACAAGACTACAGATATCAGGTCTCTTGAGAAGGACGCAGATGCTGACAACAGAGTATGCTTCCTTCTAAATTAGCAGGAAACCCAAGGAGTAATGGGAATTTAAAAAAAAAAAATCACAAGGTTCAAAAGAATGTCTAGAAGGAGAGAGAGAAAACATAAGTGGGGAAGGGGAGGAAGAAAGAGGGGGGATGAAAGGAGAGAAGAAATCATATAATCCTTTGTTCCTCCCTCCATTAGCTAAAGGCTATGGCAGGGGTTTAAGCAAATCTCAGTATCTAACCACCTTTGATCCCCTGGAAGCCTCAAGCATCACCTCTTCTAAAGGTTGTTCATATCATCTGTCTGCATTCCATTGTTACTTATTCCTTCTGAATACTTTTGAAATACAGGCAGCTCCTCTACCAGTGCTCTGGAACCAAGTTAGTATTGTCAGTATCATGTGAACAACTCCCCTCCACCCAACTTCAAACAATTTCCTCATACCTCAATAATCAAAAAAACTCCAGCCAGACACACTGAACTTCCACACTCTACTCTTTGTGAAATGTATCTGTCTGCCACTGACCCTGAACCCTACTCTCCTCTACTAATGGTCTGATTCCAATCTTTCCCTCATCTGCTTTCTCTTCTATTCCACTTTCCAACATATATAAACCATGGCTCTTGAACCATGGTTCACTATTCAAATCTCTCTAACTTCTCTCCACTTCTCTCAACTTCACACAATATCTTAGTTTGCTTTCTACTTCTGTGATAAAATACTATGACCAAAATCAAGGGAGGAAAGTATTTATTTGGCATGTAGGTTACAGTCCATCACTGTAGGAAGCCCCAATACTAACTCAAAATGAGCAGGAACCTGGAGAAAGAAACTGAAGCAGAGGCTATGGAGGGGTGCTGCTTACTGGGCTTGCTCCCCATGGCTTACCCAGCCTACTTTCTTGATTAATAACTGGTATGGGAGATCCCAGCTCATTGTGTGTGATGCCATCCCTAGGCAGGGAGTCCTAGGCAAACACACCCAGTGGCTTACAACCATCCGTAACTCCAGGACATCAAATGTTCTTCTAGTCTCTATGGGAACCCACACTCAAGCATAAATTTTAAAATATAATTAAGTATTCCTTAGCTGGTATGGTGGTGAGTTCTAGGCAAACCTGAGCTACGGAATGAGAGCATCTCAAAATAAACACATAAATAAATCGGCATAACAAGTCACTTTAAAAACCAAAAAGGGAGTTGGCGATGTCTTACTTTAGCATGTGTGAAGACCCATACCCAGCACCACATAAAATGTGTAATGATGATGTATACCTGTGATCTGAACATTCTGGGAGTAGAAGCAGGAGGACCAGAGATGCAAGGTCATCCATCCTTGGCCACACAAAATTTAAGGACAGCCTGGGCTACAAGAGAGATCTGGTCTCCAGTTTCCAATATAGAAGAAAAAAAAAAACCCAAAAGGTGTAAGAAAATATTCCCTTTGGAGAAATAGTCTAAAGATGGAAACCAGAGATATACAGAAAATAGAATACAAGTGATTCTTAAATAACTTAAATATTCAACAATTTGGCATGGTTAATTAGGATGTAGATAGATTAATCCAGTAATGTACTAGTTAGCCATTGACAAAAAATGAGAAACTGATTCTAACTACAATAAGGATGAGCCTTAAAAACATTATGCTAAGTGAAAGACGCCAAACATAAAAGCCAAAAGTCAGATAAATCTATTTATATATCCATTATTTAATACAGAGACAAAAAGTAAATTAGTGGTTGCGATGGCCTGAGAATAAGTAGGGAACAGGAGAGTTTCCTTGACAAAAAATACCCTGGAACCAGGGTTGTGGTTGCACAGCTCTTGGAATATGCTGAACACTAGCAAACTCTAACTGTGAGAGTACTCAGGGCTGGAGATGCAGTAATAGAGCACTCCCCATTTTTACCTGTTTTCTGTTGTTGTTTCTCAGACAGGGTTTCTTTGTCAAGTTTTAGAGCCTGTCCTGGAATTCGCTCTGTAGACCAGGCTGGCCTTGACTCCCAGAGTCCACCTGTCTCTGCCTTCCTAGCACTGGAATTAAAGGTGTGCACCATTACCACCTGGAATAATTAACTCCCCCCTTTTAAAGATGGGATGAGTCCCATGTAGCCCAAGGTGAAATCCAGCTTGTTTTGTTACCCAAGACAGCCTCAGTGTTCTAATCCTCAAGCTTCCACCTCCTGATTATTGAGATTTATAGGTGTGAAACACCACACCTAGGTCTCCAGGACTTTATGTGTGCTCAGTGTCTTAGTAGGGCTTATATGGCTGTGATAAACACCATCTTGTAGTCCACCATCCAGGGAAGGGAGGACAGGACCTCAAGGCAGGAAGCAGGGGGCAAAGGCCATGGAGAAGTACTGTTTACTGGCTTTCTCAGTCTGTTTTCTTAAACTATGCAGCTGCCTAAGGACAGCACTATAAAGAAAATATCCAACAGACTTGTATACAGGCCAATTCCATGAAGGCCCTTTCTCTATTAAAGATGCCCTAGCTTGTATCAGGTTGACATAAAAACTAATCAGCATACTTGGCAAGTACTCAGTGAACTTAGCTACATCCACAACTTCCATAATGATACTTTAAAAATAAAAGTATTAGCTTTTAACTGATCCCTTTAGGATAATGCTAAATAATCAAACTACTCTTCTAAAAACTGGTATATCTTGGTCAAGAAAAGACATTACTCTGCCTAGGTTATTTGAGCCTTACTGTTAAATGAAGAATTTCTCCTTACAGCATAGTATTGTTTAAAAAAAAAAAAAAAAAGACACAAAAGATTACTATTTGTTACCGTATTACCACTAATTAATTAAAGATATGATTAGCACAAGATCTTTTTTAAAAATATTTATTTTGCTGGGCATGTTTAATCCCAGCAGTTGGGAAGCAGCAATAGACAGATCTGAGTTTGAAGCCAGCCCAATCTACAAAGCAGTTTCAAGCAATACAAGGCTAGATAGCCAAACTCTGTCTCCAAAAGCAAATACACAAAAATTTATTTTACTATTTATATTTATGTGTAGGTACGTGTCTGCATGTGGGAGATACATACATACACACACACAAGTGCAGGTACCTTTGGAGGCTAGAGACACCAGATCCCTGGAGATACAGCCAGCTGGTCATGGGTGCTGGGTACCAAACTCAAATCTTCTAGAGGAGTAGAAATGCTCTTCTTAATTTTTTTTTTGACTTTTAATCTTATGTGTATGGGTATTTTGCCTGTATGTATGTCTATACACAACTGCACACCTACAGCTGGAATTACAGAGAGTTGTGGGCCACCATGTAGGTGCTGGGAACAGAACTCAGGTCCTCTGAAGAGCAGCCAGTGCTCTAGCTGCAGAACCATCTCTCCAGCCCTGTTACAATATCTATAGTATATACTATCACTGTGTGAGCAACAGGATATGGTAAAATTGGCAAATAACTTCTCAGATGTCTTGGTTTCTTAGATGTTCCTCTAGCAGGGAGCATATTCTATGAGAGACATTTGTGCAGCAGCCTGAGAATGACCTATGGGGTCAGAAAGTTGCTAAGTCCAAGACTGACTACATTCTAGGCATCAATGGATAGGAACATTATAAGGGACTGTGAGCTAGAATGCAAGCCTAGCCAACTCGCAAATTCCTGGCCCATGGACACTGAAAAATAACGATTAGAACTGTTTTAGTCAAAATATTTGAGGATAATTGTTACACCACAAATATTAACTATTATAAATTCTACACAATAAAATATTTCAGAATACTAAATCAACTAATTACATATTTAATGTTTTTATTCTTGCCAAATGATGCAATAGGTTAAGCTGAAGGATTAGAGGATGGAGTTAACAAAAATTCACTCCTTTATATTTATCAATCTCACATGTCTTAGGTAAAGTATAATTGTCACATTAAGGTAGGACTTATCAACCTATCCTCTCCATTTTGAGAGGAAAGCAACACCTCACAATTCATTTTCAAGACCTCACCAACCTACCTAAGCTGGGCATGGTGCTCTGAGTTCAAGGCCAACCTGGACTGCTACAGAGAAGGCTGGTGCGATGCCTCAGAGGACTCAGTACCTTGGTTACAGTACAGTTGGAGAGAAAGAAAGGGGAGTCCCAATACACCTTAAATCCCCTCTGACCTGATTTGCTCATCAAGCCCTGTTGTTTTTATCTTTTGTGGGCTGCCACCAAGCTCCCAAACAAATCACACACACAGAGGCTTATTCTTAATTATAAATACCTGCCTTTAGCTTGGCTTGTTTACTGTCAGCTGTCCTTAGCTTTGAATTATCCCATCTATTTTTTGCCTCTGGGCTTTTCCCATTTCTTATTTCTACATACCTTTCTTTGTTTCTCACTCCGTGGCCTGCTGGGTGGCTGGCCCTTCTTCTTTCCTCCTCTCCTTATGCCTTGATCTTTTTCTCATCCCAGATGTCTCCTATACATCCTCTCTGTCTGCCAACCCCACTATCCTATTTCCTGCCTCACTATTGGCTGTTCATCTTTTTCTCATCCCAGATGTCTCCTATACATCCTCTCTGTCTGCCAACCCACTATCCTATTTCCTGCCTCACTATTGGCTGTTCGGCTCATTATTGGACCATCAGGTGTTTTAGACAGGCACAGTAACACAGCTTCACAGATCTAAACAAATGCAACATAACAAAAGGAACACATAACAAAACTTTTAAGACCACAGTTGTGTGTAAATACTTCCCATCCTTAGAAAAACAATGTTATTTACTCTTTTCTCACTGAAAAATTTGGTACAGTAAGGCAAAATTGTAAGAAATTGCTGAAGAAATAAAGAACTGGTAAGAATTCAAGGCCTTATTAAATATCCTCAGATTTGGCTACAGTTCTGGATGGGTCTGTTCTTCAGGAAGTGTTTATTAAAATAAATTGGGTTCTCAAAAGTTCTCTCCCTGCTTCCCATTCTTTGTTCCCAAAGCAAAACAGAGATGCAGTGAATCAACATAGATAATTATAACTAAACATAATGATACTACATTTTTTTTCCTTCATTCGCAGCAGTAAACTGTGAGAGGACAGTGGATCCCCTGGAATTGGAGTTATGAACAAATTGTAAGCAACTATGTGGATTCTGAGATCCAAACCTAGGTTCTCTGCAAGGACAGTTGTTGTGGGATATTGCTCTTGTACACTGTAAAGATTGTTGCCAGTAGGAAGTATAGACAGGGCTCTCAGACTAAGAGAATTCTGGGAAGCAGAGGAGCAGAGCAGCCGATGCCTAGGAGATGCAGAGGAAGAAGATGGGAAGGCTGCTCTGAGAAAAGGTACCAAGCCACGTGGCTAAACATGGATAAGAATCATCTGAGCCACAGGCCAAACTGCTTATAATTCATATAAGCCTTTGTGTGATTATTTGGGACTAGCCAGCTGCAGGACCAACCAGGAAGGACAGAGAAACTTCTGACTACAAACAGTAAATGCTGTTAACCACTGAGACAACACTCTAGCCCCATTACTATACACCTGAATCATTTGTTTACCTGTCTTCTCAGGTAACAACTATGAAATTTTTACAATTTTTACACATTGAGCAGTCTGTTTATGTTAGGTCTTAATAACTACCTGATTTCACAAATAAGAAAGCTGGAGTTCTCACACTTGCCAAAATTCAAAAAGTAGAGAGTGGTAGAGCTAAGATGGACTAGTACCACCTGGTCCCAAACCTGACACCTAATCAGATAGCCACAGAAACAAACTATAAAAACCACCCAGGAAAGCAATCTAAAGGTAAGTGTCTAAGTTCTTTTTCCTACGGCATTAGCTGGAACATTCTTTTGGCATAATTCTCTTAAGTTATAACAACAAATGAGAATGTGTCATTTTCCTAGATCTAATTGAAAAGAAAGCCGAAGTTCAAGGAAAAATCCAAATAGAGGATATTTATGACACTTATAAAGTTCTTCAAGGGAGGAGTTGGGAAGGACAGCCAAGACTGCAGTACTAAATAAAAAGGAAATAAGGCTCTGGAGCTGACTTTCAGGACATATTTCTCAGACTTAAAATAGTCTTGACCTTAGAACTGTCATGAGAAAAGGCAGATGAAGTCATCACATATCAATTACTCTTTCACAGGAACATGCCAGTGGACACAGAACTATGTTAAGGAACACTGATGATGCAGCCCCATTTACCACATTCAACTGAATCTTCCTACAAGTCACGTTTTAAGGCTATTAAAATTACTATATTCTTAAAAACACTTTAGGCAACTCTACAGGACTTCAAGCTCATGTTCCCCTATTAACAGTTGAGGGTGGAGGACAAACTCAGCTCTCTGTGAAGGCAGTGCATTCTCTTCCTTCACTGAGGAGTATCAGTGAGCACAGGTACCTTGACAGCACAGGGAACACAGTTGTTGGCATTAATCCATCCAGCCTCTGCTCTCCTGGAGCTCACAGATCAGGAAGCCAGTAATCAGCTACTTACACAGGCAGGTGGTCGTGGGCACCAGGGCCAGCAGAGCACTCATCAGGGAAACTGAGCCCACTGGGAATGAGAAGGGTACAGCTTACCAGAGAATGTTTCCTCAGGGAAGAGTGGGGATCCCACAGAAAATGATTAAGACTGAGACAAGCTGAGTCTAAGAATGGGGGAACATAGGTATGAAAACTGCTCAGCTGTAGTACGTACTGCGGGGTTTCAACAGAAATGTGTACTGGAGGTTAATATACAGCAGAAAGTATGTCCTATTTATAGCTTAGGTGACTTTGTGTGTATGACTATCATCATGTCAAGAAATAAATAGCACATTAGCAGAACCCAGAAGCCCTTGTGTCTTCTCAAATCACTGCCTCTCCTCCTCCCGAGTCAGTATCTCCTAGTTCAAACACCCCCTTCCAGGTTTTGAACTATGTGTAAACCAAATCATGTTATACATATGGTGTCAGCTAGTCTCTCAACACTACTTATGAAATCCATGCCTTTCACTTAGCGAGGCTTCTGTCACTCCCATTGTTACAAGGCATTTCGTTGTGTGCTCATTGCTAGTCATTAGCTAATGTGGATGATAGTGCAGTAACATTCTAATGTGTGGTTTTTGTAGTGAACATATTTACTCATCTCTGTTAGCGATATGCCTAGAAAGAGAATTGGTGGGTGGGAATCATTGACTGTGCTGAAGTGCAGTAAATCATACCAACAGTTTCCAAGTGATCTCACTAGCATACATTCCTAATAACAGCAGACAACGTCTGTTCTGTGGTTGTTGGGGTTTGTCACGACATACTCTCTCACAGTCTGGAGAACACGTAAAGCACCTCTAACCTCAAACCCTTATGTGTACTCCTTTACAGAAACTCGACATTTACCTCCCCAAATCCTGAACTTTACAATGTGACAGCTATTACAACTGCCACCAGAGAGAGGCTGGGCTGTCGTTACCTCTAAATCACAGGGAATGCATACAGAAGTGGTACATCTTAGTCTGATTTTCTATTATCTACAGCCCAAGAACTTTCTAACAGTCACTCTCACAAGAAGAGGGCTTGCTTTTATTCCACTTGTTTTATATTACTAGATAAAAAAGAACTAGAGTAGATTTCCTTTGCCTTAGAAACAAAATAAAAATTAGCTTTCAATCTCCTATCCTTTATCACTTTGAATATCCTCAGCACATACTAACCAAACATCACATACTCACTAAAAACTAGCACAGCAGGACACACAAGGACAAAGAACAGAGGCTGTGCAAAGAACATTTTCCTTTTTTCCCCTTAAAGCAAAACAAAAAACCAAACCAAACCAAACCAAACAAAACAAAAACCCTTTAATATATACTTGGGGGGAGGGCACATGTGCATGCTTGCTCGCCATAGCACATATATGGAGTTCACAGCATAACTTGTGGGAGCTGGCTCTCTCCTTCCATGTGGGTTCTAGGGATCAAGCTCAGGTCATCAAATATGACCGTAAGCACCCTTACTTGACGAGCCATCCTTCTGGCTTTCTGGCTTTCCCATGCGTTCACTGTTAGGACACAGATTCTGAAGAATGGCAGGCTGGACAGCAGGGCATTCCCAAGAAGTCTCATAGGCTCACTGAAGTGGGCAGGTCCTTAATTACTCAGGCAAGAAAAAGGAGACCAGATCCCAGGAGACAATGGGGCTGACAGGCCTCAGGGAGAATCAGCAAAGGCCGGGGTTCTAGCAGGCTATGGGGTGGGGTGGGATGAGAGCAGAAGTTTAGGATTCAAGCTTGAGAGTCAGGAAATGGGAAGAACTCCATGTCAGGTGACAGAATCTCATCCTTCGGGTCTAGGGTCAGAAAATTAGTAAGCAAACACACAAAGACAACCTGAGATGTGCAGAGACCAGAGATGACAGAGGCATTCAGAATGATAAGGCTGTAGCTGCTTGGATGGGAATGTGGGGCTGGAAGGACTGGGAGTGGAGGAAGAGGAAGATAACTAAAAAAGTGTCTGGAAGAGAGAAGTCCAGTCAAGGCTCAGGGAGGAAGGAGGAACTGAAGAACCAAGCTGTCCCCAGGAGGTCACAGCAGACTGAAGCTGCAATACAAAGCACTGAAACACTAATTAGGCAGTATTCCACTGTCACAACACAGTGACTAGGCTACTGCATACATAAGCACAGCAGAGTTCTGGAAAAGGCTCTGCAAAGGCACCTCTTCCAGACCCTTACTCCAAAGAGGTATTCCTTGCCCACTGGAACTTTCAAACAACTCCTCTACCCAGCCTTTTAAGACACCACCCAGCAGGACAGCCCTTGCCACTTTCTTCTGACCTCTAGGCCATTGATATACTTAAAGATCTCAGTGTCTCATGCTTAGCCTTCTCCACCCCAAGTTCTACCCAGACTCCACAGTCCTGTGGCAACACCACTCCCTCACAGTTCCTTCCCTTTAATTATGTGGCCTGTAGCCCAATTCCACCCACACAGGTCACACTGCATAGCTGTACTCAAGACATCACCAAAGTGTCCATACGCAATTCCAGGCCATAATTTCTCAATTCATTTTATTATGTGTGTGTATGTATTTGTGTGTATATGTATATAGATTTATTCTCATTAATAAACAGTATGAATAAATGTGACAGCAGGTAATAACTCAAAGAGTATTCAGTAGGTACTAGGCACTCATGTGCTTTACAAATATCAATGTATTCAGTCCTCATACATTCCTCTGACATGGGTGACTTTTGTTCACTTTTTGTCTGAACTAAAATCTAGGGAATAGGCAGGTTAAGTAATTTGCTCAAGGTTCCACAAGTATAAAGTGGTAAAACTGGGATTTAAATGCAAGTGATGTGTAACCAAAATGTACACTATTTCATTTTGTTACATTCCACTGTGAAGCCAGCACCCAAGTGAAGCAATTTAGACCTGTGCATTCCACTTCACCCTCGACATACCAGGCTGGCATCTAATGGCATAGGTCCTGCCGCGGGGCTTCTGTGACTGGCTAACTGACTTCTGCAGTTCACTGCCACACATGCCATTAACAGTACTGTGCAGTCCCACTTTTTGGGGCACTGCACATCTTAAGCACATAGCCATTCCCTTTAAATGACGCTTACTGGTCCTTCCCTCACCTGTTCTTCTCGTCCCCCAGTACCCTATTATGCATGTCTCTTTTATCAGACCCACTCTTGCTCCCTCATCTGTGTTCTCAACAGTTATCTAACAGACATTTTGTAAAGTGCAAAACTAGATCCAAATCCAACTAGGTAAGGAGAACGCGAGGGTGGCCAAGCCCTGCTGAGGAAAGACACCACACAAGTTTGTGGAATGACAACTTCAATGCACAACCTCCCACAACAGGGCTTCAACTTCCTCATGTCCCTGGAACTGCTCCTCGGTTCCTCACACCCTCACCAGCACATTAATTAGCAAGCATGACGAAGACCCTTCTCCCTACAGAAGAGCTCAGGAGAGCAATTCCTTCAGTCCCAGCCCAGAAACTCTTCCTCCCGAGTTACTCTAGTTCTCCTTCTTGGCAAGGCTGTGGGAAGTTCAGAGCCAGCCCCAGGCCCACACGGTCCCTGTGCTGTGCTATTCCACACAATGCCCTGGCTCCTGACTTAACTCATCTTGGCCCTGATCCCCTTCTCCGTCTTTCTACATAGGCCTTAAGTTGCCTCAAATTCTTCTTGAAACCAAGGAAGGTAGGGCAGTTCCATGCTGGGATCTCACCCCTCAGCTGTTCTCCACATTCTGATAGAAGTGAGTCAGACTGGACTTCCACAGTTTACATTTGTCACCACAGGTGGATGAGGTGTCTGTGTGCTATGCCAACAGTTTTCGGTTGTGCAAACAAGCTTCTTGAGCAACAGTCCCTAAATACTAAGCAGTTTGTTTCCAACAGCCTAATGAACACCACATAATTCTGTCAGTATCCTTTCAGAAATATCATGTGTAATTTTTCTCAAGTTAGATGTGCTTATAAAAATCAACAAATACCACAAACTATTCAAAAGAGTTTAGAATAGGCAATCCAAAATGTTTAAACCTATATTCATATACAATAAACAATTAGAAGCCAAATACATTCTGCAACGTGTATTTTATATACCTGATGAAAGGATAAGCAAAGAATGTCACTTGGGAGGCAGAGGCTGGAGGATCAACTGCAGAGGGTAGGTATCCTGGGCTACAAAGTAAGAGCCTGCTTTAAAGAAAGAAAAAGAAGACAAGCTTCAGAGAAGTTGCTAGAACAAAACATATGAATGGGGCTTCATTCCATTCATTTTAGTAAACGCAACTACATATTTGGGCAGAGGTTGTAGCTCAATTGGTATACCACTTGCCTAGCATGCATGAAGCCTTGGGTTTGATTTCTAGCATCTTACAAGTGAGGTACCATGAAGGTGGCACATGACTGTCATGCTAGCAATTGGGGGGGGGGGGATAGAGACAGGAAGATGAGAAGTTCAAGGTCATCCTCAGTGACACATTTAGTTTGAGGTCAGCCTGGGATACATGAGACCTATTAAAAAGAAAAAAGAACCCCATATCATTCAACTCAGGGAGAAATAATTTTGTAAATTTTTAAAAGAAAGAGGAAAAAAGTAGTATTAAAGGGTGCCATAATCCCAGCAGGAAATTCCAGGGTTCAGGGAAGTCAAACTTAGATAGCATCAAGTCAAGCCCTGCTTAGGCATGCTCTGAAACCACCACAGGACAGCTAGTACGGACAGGAAGTGGAACGTGGGAGATGCAAGGCTCTGTCTTTCCCTCTCCCTGATCTTTCTCTATTGTATAATCTGTGTCAGTCAGGAAGCTTCTAGCTGTAAATAATGAAAATTAATCTCAAAAATACCATGTGATGACGTGAGTCGAATGACTCACACTAATGCAAAGTCTAGCCTTAGATATCAGGACTTCTGGCAAGGTCCAGAGAGACTCCCTTTCTCTGACTACAACTCTCTAAGCTGTTCGTTATGAGCTGCTCCACCTTTATTGCCAGGGGCTGGACAGGTGGTTCATGATCAGAGGTATTCCATAACCAGCCTCATTTAAGCCTTAGGTTATATAACTACTACTGAGCTAAAAACAGGGGCAAGGAGAATGTGAGGGACTTACAATAGCTGTGAGAAACCTCTATTCTACCCAAATTGCACAAGGTCCGTTCATGGAAAAGGAGAAAGTACATGGTGTTAGCTACTGACAAATGTAGCAGAGACTGGCTACCCCTTCAAACCCAGTTTCTCCTTTTCCGGGGTACTATGCAAAATTGCACTTCCCAACTTTTGGTGATGTGAGATGTGGCTTTGACCAAGAAAACAAGAACCAACTAACACAGACCCCTTCCAAACTTGACACTGGAAACCTCTCTCCCATGGCCCCCCATGCTTTTATCCATTCTGTGAGAGTCCATGCAGATAAACATGAAGTGACCCTGAGATCTATGTGTTGAAGCTAGCTGAATCACACTGACAGAAGGAGCCATGACTTCTGTATCTACTTTAAAAGAGGGCCCCACATATTAAAAGCATCTATTTAAAATTTGAGGGTGCTGCTGATAAACTTCTATGGAGACTGATTCTTTTGGGTTTGTTTGGGCTATCACACAGTTAGCCCAGGTAGGGAAATTAAGACCCTGAGACTGGGCAACTTGCTCCAAATAGATTAGCAGATGCATTAGAACACCATGCAGTGCTCCCGCCACGGGACTGCAAAACCATCAGTGATTAGAGAATACTTGATAAGGTGAGAAGTAATGACCCTAATCCTAGATACTCACGACACTGAGACTGCAAAATCACAAGTTCAAGACCTGCCAGGGCTACACAGTAAGATCAAGGGCAGCCTGGGCAACTTAATGAAGCTCTTCTCAAAACAAAAAACAACAAAAAAAAAGAGGGCTAAAGACACAGTGCCTACCTAGGGAGAGGGGAAAGAGATGGAGTAGGGTCCTCCTAAGAAAAAGGTCAGATTGGAGCACACACTCCTTTTATGTCAAACCTAGATGAAATTTTCTTTTGGGTTATTATCCATCTTTGGCAAGTTTCTCCAGCAACAAGCAAAAACATGCCTCAGAGTCAATTACAAGGAATAGCAGTCATTACATATGAAAGTGGGATTAATAATTCTTAAACTGACAAGCACTAAGAAGTCTAAGCCCCAGTAAGAAGTCTAAGCCCCAGTATAGGGCAACATTGGCATCTCCCGCCAGCATCCTTCCTTCTTCTAAAGCATGTTCCCATTCCCACTGCCTACTTTCTAGGAACACTGCTGCCAATTGTGGAGGCACCTACTAGCCACTGAAGTGGGTACTCCAGGCAGGCTCATCTTTTCTCCCTAGGAATTTTCAAATTGGAATTAAGAGAGAAGGAACTTCATTAATAAAACTATGAAATGAGGTTAGATGGCATTGTTACTTGTTGAACAGCACAAGGCAACCCTAGAAAACAAAAATAACACTTGTCAGAGGCCAGCATATCCATATCCTTGCCTTTGCTCAGTTACCCAAGTCAGCCTATGGTGGCCCACAAATTCCCTTTTTGGCCTCAGCTAACATTCAAAAAATTCCTGACCTTTACAACTGGCCCTTCCTTTATCTGTAGGCTTTAAACTTGCAAATTTGAACAACCTGGCAGGTCTTGAACTTGTGATTTTGCAGTCTCAGTGTCGTGAGTATCTAGGATTAGGGTCATTACTCCTCACCTTATCAAGTATTCTCTAATCACTGTTGGTTTTGCAGTCCCGTGGCAGGAGCACTGCATGGTGTTCTAATGAATCTGCTAACCGATTTGGAGCAAGCTGCCCAGTCTCAGGGTCTTAATTTCCCTACCTGGGCTAACTGTGAAAAATGAGCAGTGCAGACTTCTCTTTCTTATCATTACTCGCTAGACAAATGATTTACACAGCACTTGCGTTGTATACTTTATAATTTAAAGTATACAAGAGAATATGCACACAAGGGCCTGGAACATTCACAGATCTGCTATCTAAGGTCTTAGAACCAACACCCCTTCATAATGAGAGATGGCTGTGGTCCAGAAACAGTCTAAAATTGAGATGAAAAATATTTATGATATCTCACAAAGCTCAAAAAAGCCGAGTGAAAACCACAGATATAGCAGAGTGCAACTATGATATATAATGAGAAATAAACACAGTCCCTGGTTATAGCAGGGTTTGTTATATTTGGTCCTTTGTCCTGTAAGAACTCTGGAGACACTCCAGAAAAATAAAGACAAAGGCAAAAAGTTAGACATGGCAAAAAAGACCTATAATCCCAGCACCTACGAGGCTGAATCGGGAAGATCGAAATTAAAGACCAGCCTAGGATAAGAGTATACATCCTGATTAGATACAATTAAAAATAAAGAGGGTATAAGAAATGTTTTGTATTATTCATAACAAGCCCCTTTAACCTGAATGTATGTTAGGAACATGATTTATGAAAGGTCCCTAGATAGCTGTAAGCAGAAGAGCTAGTGCTGCTATTCTCACGCTCCTCTGAGGAGGGGGAGGAAAGAGAGCAGTGGTGGCTGTATAAAAATGGCCCTCACAGGTTCATGCATTTGAATGCTTAGCCATCAGGGAGTGGCACTGCTTGAGAATTAGGTGTGGTGTCGTTGGAAGAAGGGTGTCACTGAAGGTGGGCTTTGAGGTTTCAAAGCTCTAGCCAGGCCCAGTGTCTGGCTCTTCCTGCTGCTTGGGGATCCAGATGTAGGACTCTCAGCTCCTCCAGCACCATGTCTCCCTGTGTGCTGCCATGAAAACAATGGACTAAACCTCTGAACTCCATGTCAGCCACTCCATAGAATGTTTCCCTTTATAAGAGCTGCCATGGTCACAGTGTCTCGTCACAGCAACAGAACCCTAACTAAGTCAGGAGAACACAAAGGGAAAGGGGAGGAGAAAAAAACTAAAGGTTGCATCACTCCCTGATCAGCAACTGTGGATAATGCACAGAGACGAGAGGCCACCATTTAAATCAGAAGGTCTGTCCCACCACCCTCTCTCATACCTGTATTTTAATACAAAACTATGGCCACAAAGAATTACATGATTTCGTCCAACCTACAGGTAAATACGCTAAAGCAGAATTCAATCCTGTCTTCAACTCCACTTCATCTGGCTTCTCTGACCACTTAGTAACAACAGCACGTTCAGATCTCTGAATACACAGTGCAGAATCAGGGGCAAGAGAGAGGTGAACCTGCCTTCTTCTGAGTTTGTTAGTTATTTATCTTCACATTGCTTTATCCAGCCCACAGTAAACATTAGGGGAAAATATATGTTGAATGGGTAAGAAGATAGTAAGAAACTTACTATGTGAAGATTTACGAAACAAAGAAATGAAGAAAGCCTATAAACAGAGATCAAGTGTTTTCTAATTCTTAGTCTCCAAAAACTAGAGACCCCTGGTTCTCATCATTACTGGAAATGACTGTATGCCACTCACTCAGCCATCTATCAAGGCCTATATAAAGGTCTCTGGGCCCGTGAAAACCCTGCTAGATCACAATATGACTTCTTCATTCCCAAGTTACCTCATCTGGACCACTTGGCTTTTCAAAACCTTCTGTCTTAACCCTAGAATATCCAAGGACACAGCACAGAGGCTTAGAGAAGAAAAAGCAATAAAACTGCCATTTTATTGAAAAATGTTAAGGCAATTAAAAAGCTACCAACCAGTCTATTAATAATTATATAATAATATAATCTTCATTGTGTGCCCACTCCAATTCTCTATATTAAAAAAAAACAAACTAAAAAAGTAGGGATATATACAGGACTTTACAATAAAAAGAGCCATGATTTAGAAAAGTGGTTCTGAAGATATTGAAGTTTAGATGTCCTGGGGATCCCGTTACGTTGTTGCTTCTGACACATGTAAGCCACTAACCAGCAGTGCAGCCTGAAATTCTGAGTGAAATGGGCATGCAGACAGTTTGATGCCTCTGTCTCAGTGAACTGACCAGTGGGGTCACACATGGCATACTATCCCCAATCCCTAATACAGCTGAAAAGGAAAATTTTAAAAAAACAAACAAGTGGGGATAACTGTCTCTGGAGCACTTCCCACAAAAATACAAAATGCCAGGGGGCACAGGGCAGACTATGAACACAAGGTTCTTACCCTGGCTCCCTTACACATGCAGCGTGATTCTGGGCATGCTGTCTAATCTTCTTACAGTTTTAGTTTCCTCTCAAGTATGATCAAGTCAAAGATTCTATTAAGGAAAAAATTTCTGCTAAGCAGTGGTAGCACACGCCTTTGATCCCAGCACTCAGGAGGCAGAGGCAGACAGATCTCTGTGAACTTGAGGCAAACCTGGTCTACAGAGTGAGATCCAGGACAGCCAAAGTTACACTGAGAAACCTTATCTTAAAAAAAAAACAAACAATAAAAGAAATAAATTTCTTATAAAAAATGAAATAATTCAATAAAATGTTACTCATCTGTGCCAGGTTTACAAATATAGACTTTAAAAGAAAATAATGCTTTTCATTAGACTGTACCAAAATGTTTTAAAATTTGACTAACAGAATTGATTTCTAAATTAAGATAGATTCAAACTTATTATAAATCCAAGAAAAGGACCACAGATGTGGAAAGGCTTATGAGCAGACACACATACAGCATCCGTAACCTAAGTTATACTTTGGGTAAAAACAAAAACAACAGCTTAATGGTACAGGACACGGTTCCAACTTATTGCTGTTTTAAAGCCAAGACATAAAGCCGTGCATAAGTATTTACTCAGCGTTTCCATTTAGGTCTGGAGACAGCTCAGTGGTTGGCTGCTAAAGTCTCCTAGAACCAAAGCAACACTGCTGTCATTAAAACTGTCTATACACACACAGAAAAAAGATACCACTAATGTGAATATTATGCTATAAACACACACAAACAAATGTTTAAAAAAAGGCTATATGTAGAAAAGAAAGTGAGTTTAAAAAATCTCATTCATGAACTCTAATCAGAATTATTTTAGATAATAATTATCAATTCCTTCTTTAATAAAAGGAAACAGTCATACGTAAATAGCTGATGGTGAACATTCATACAGTACCAAATGTCACTTTGACAAAATACTTGAAATAAAATCTCCTAAGACAGAAAGGTCCATTGTGACTTATGGTTTGAAAGGTTTCCACTCATGACCAGTGAGCACTACTGCTTTTAAGTTAGGAAAAAGGCAGTACACCATGGTGTCAGAGGAAGGGCAAACTCTTCAAGGAAGGGCTGAGGTCCCAGTCTCCCCTTCAAGGGCATGCCCTCATGCCTTACCTTTCTTCTACTAAGTCCTTGTCTCCTAAAAGTTCCATCACTTCCTAACAGCACCAGAGACCAATGACATGTGTCTTTAGGGGCAGTCATCCAGACTGTAACAGGAGCAAGGCTCAACAGCAGGGGAGACACAGCAGGCATCTTGACCCACTCAACCTGAGCATCTTTAATGGTGGCTCATTAAACTTTGTCTTCTGATATAACTCATGAGTCATCAACAATACAGTCTAAACCAAATATTTAACTCAAATTTATTTTAGATACAACTTCTTACTTATAAGAAATACAGAAGTATAGGACTAGAAAGATGACTCAGTGGTCAGCAGAGCTCATTGTGCAACCATGAGAATCTGAATTCAAATTCCAGAACTTACTATAGAGATGCTCTTACAAGTGCCTGTAACCCCAGCACTGTGGGGGACAAAAAATAGGAGGCTTGGTCAGACTTGCTGGTTGCCAGACTACCTAAAAAACACAAGCCCAGGTTCAGGGAGAGATCTTTTCCTAGCTGGAATAACTCAGGTGGTGATCAGAGAACATTTGACACCCTCCTCTGACTTCTGTTCATACACAGACTTGTACACCAGCACTGCATATGTACATATAACCACACACTCTAAAAAGGAATTACAAAAGGTAGATTGAGAGATAAATGATAGCTCAGGGAAGCAAGTTTGGGCATGACTGGTAGAGTTTCCTTAAGAAGAGTTTAAATATGCTCCACACAGAAGAAGTAAAGGATCATAAGCAGATGCAACGAAGGACATTTATGAAACTATAAAAAGTACTAGTAAGGTATTATGTAGGCAGTGAGTAATATTTTTTATAAATTGATAAAATGAAAATGTGCAGATTATTAGATGAAAAAAAACTACACTACCAAATAATATGTATCTATTTAAAAGCAGTACCTTTAAAAATTAAGGAGTTACCATATAATCCAACAATTCTATTTATGAGTACATATCCAAAAAAATTGAAAGTAAAGAGTCAAATAGATATTTGTATATTTGTGTTCCTATCAACATTATTCAAATTGTCAAAGATAGAGGCAATCAAAGTATCATAAATGGATAAATAAACAATGTGGTAACACATACAATAGAATATTATTCAGCCTCAAAAAAGGAAGTAATTTCTTATACATATGTAGGAAAAATGAGCCTTGAGAACATTATGCTAAGTGAAATATGCCAGTCCCCAAATACAAAATCTGTATCTGGACTAGTCAAATTACTAGAGATAGAAAGTAAAATGGAGCTTTCCGGGGCAGAGAGAAGACAGCAGTTACTATTGGGGTGTGGCATTTCAGGGTTACAATGAAGAGCCAGAGCTGGTGTTAATAGCTGCACAACTCTGTGACTATACTCAGTACTAAGGAACTGTATACCTAAAGCTATTAAGACCATACCCTTGTTCATCATTTTAAATCATTCATTTTTAATTATGTGTGTATCTGTGAGAGCATTGTGCAAGAGTGCAGATATACAATAAGGCCAGAATTCACTAAGCATCAGATCTTCTAGAGCTGGAGTTACAGGTGGGTGTGAGCCTCCTTGTGTTGGGTGCTAGGAACAGAACCTGAGTCCTCTACTCAAGCAGTATGTGCTCTTAACCACTGAGACATCTCTCCAGCAGTTTTTAAGTATATGCAGAGTGTAGCTCAGTGGCAGAGAACTCGCCTAGAGCACACAAGGCCCTAGGTCCCATCTTTAGCATAAATGAACCACAATTATGTGCTAAATGATCCAATTTCAGTGAAAATAAATATACATCCTAACATGTTGCAGCAAGTAATTTCAAGATAGTGAAAACTACACTGTAACATTTGCTTATTTTCTATAATGCATAAACATTGCTTCTGTAATAAAAGAGAACACAGAACCTATAGTCTAGTACTTAGAAACTGTTTAAGTGATTTTGCAATTTAAATGATCCTTATTATTTTGTATATTTTTCAAGTTCCCTGAAATAAGCAGAATTTATACAAGAAAAAGTAGAAGTGTATTTTTATAAAAGGACAAAAAACCAAAAGCAAAGATGGCTTTTATGGAAAACAAAAGCTCCCCTGAGCTCTCTTTGCTCTGGCATCTACCCTATGCTCATACAGTGAACCTGCTTCTGTAACTGGTCATCACCAAGCTGGACAAGTCATCCTATCGCCTTTAATATCTGCTTCTTTCCATCTTAAACAAGGGAAATGAAACCCTTCTGTTCTACTTCACAGGGGCTTGAAGAACATCAAATAGGGTATGTGCAGAAATAGCATTGGCAAACCATAGAGCACTGTACAAACTGGGGCATGTCACCATAGTCCCTCTAAGCTATGGTAAACCCCAACCTCTGAGTCACCCTCCACTTCCTTCCCCTTCATCCCTCAAATCCAATGTGTCCTTAGCCTGTCAGGTTTTCCTCTGTTCATTCCCTCCAGTCCTAAACCACGTACAAATGTTAGTTATGCCTGGACCATGACAAGGGGACCTGGAGAGTGCCCACCTCTGTCTTTTCCTTTACCCACTACTGTAATTTCTGCCTGAAACAATCTTTGTGCAATATATTTATCACTTAACTACCCTTCTGAAAATGAAAAAGCCTTTGGAGGTTTATAAAGTAGACTTCAAACTCTTATCTCCTGATCTTCAGGTCTTCCCCTTGTATCTTCTATTATAGTATCCAGGTGCTCCTCAAACACTGTCAGATGTTTAAATGTTTGCCAACTTAATGTGTCTAAAAATGTCTAAAATTCTTACTTCTCTGCATTTATACTTGCATTTCTGAAATAGCATGCAAACTCCTTTTGGAGATTTATTAGCAATTTAGTTTCCTTCTTTTTTGATAAGGTTTCTTTGTTTAGCCTTGGAAGTACTCAAACTGGCTCTGTAGACCAGGCTGACCTTGAACTCATAGAGATCCACCTTGTGTGTATTATGTGTGTTGTGTGTGTGGTGTGTTGTAGTGTGTGTTGTAGTATGAGGTTTCTGGCCCAGACTTTTGGGCCTAACCTCAAGGTTTAGGACCCGCAGACCCGCAGTCCCACAGACCCACAGAGACACACAGATGCTTTCATTAGTTTTAGGCTGATCAGCCTCAGGCCCAGGCATGTAACTTGCTAGCTCTCTACCCTTCATCTAACCCATGTCTCTTGTTCAGCCATGGGGCTCGGTACCTTTTCTTAGAGCAGCATGGTTGTCCTCTGCTTCTTCTGGCTTCTCTCTGGCGTTCTGCTCTGTGCTTCCTGTTCTCAGGTTTCTTAGTCTGGTAGCCCTGCCCACACTTCCTGCCTGCCTTTGGCCAATCAGCGCTTTTTATTAAACCAGTTGGTAGGACAATTATTTAGCATGAAACAACACAATCTCCCACAGTGTGTGGTGTGTGTAGCACCATTGCTGGCTCAATTTCTTTTAGTGACATGTCCTCCAAGTCTGCCTATTTTTTCTTATTGAATTGGAAGACCCGTATGTATTTTTGAATACTGATTCTTTATTGATATTATATGTTGCAAATATCTTTGAATTATTCTATTATTAAATCAATCTATTATTCATTCTCTTTTGATAAGACCTGTATTTTTAAATTTAGTTGAATTTTATCAGCTTTTCTTTATTATAAATGCCTTATGAAACCTGATTACTGAGATCTTCCATACCTGAAGTCACACACTAAATATATGACCCAGGTTCAACTCCCAGCACCCACATGGCAGCTAACAGCTGTCTGTCAACTCCAGTTCCAGGATATTTAACACCTTCTTCTGGTATCTACAGTCACTACACACACATGTGCACAGACTTATATGCTGGCAAAACACCTACACACCAAAAAATGAAAATAAATCTTAAAAATATATATATGTTTTTTAAAGGTGTCCTTTGGGCTGGTAAGATGGCTCAGAAACTAAAAGTGGGTACTGTTCTTGCAAGGACACAAGTTCATTTCCCACTGTTTATGTCAGGTGGCTCACAGCTATCTGTCACTACAAGTCCAGAGGATCCGATGCCTCTGGCCACCTCTGATACCTGCATTCACACATACACACACATACACATATACACACATACTCACACATACACACACCTCACACACACCACATACACATACCACACACACCACATACACACACACATACACCACACACACACATTTTAGTATGTAGCACGGTTGTTCTTGAACTCACTATATAGACCAGGCTGGCCTTGAAATCAAAGAGATCCACCTGCCTCTGCCTCCAAAGTTGTAGTAGAATTAAAGGTGTGTGTCACCACTCCCAGCCTAAATAAATCTTAGGAGAAAAAAACAGGAGGGAGGGAGGGAGGGAGGGGGGAGGGAGGGAGGGGGAGGGAGGGGGGAGGGGGAAGAGGAAGAGGGTAGTTTCATCTGCCTCTAGGGTTCAGTGGGTAAAAGCTCTTGCTGCCAAGCCTGACTGACTACCTGAGTTTAATTTCTAGGATCCACGTGGTGGAAGAACATCAGTGCCCATGGTGTGAACAAACATAAAATACATAAAAAGAAAAAAAGAAAAGTATCTGTCCTAGCATCCACAAAGTCCTCGGTTTGATCACTGGCACTGATGGGGGTAAAAATGAAAATGGTCAAACCTTCCATGCTATAATAAAACACTCTTCAAGACACTTAGTAATCTCACCATAAAGCATGTATTCTAATCTCCTTTTGCTTTTCTTTGTATCTGTGTGTGAGAGAGGAGTTGATGGAGCTTGAGTCCAAGCTCTACCACATGCCAGACAATTGCTTTACCATTGAAACAGGGAGCCACATCCCTACCCCTCTGCAGTCTCCTCTGCAAGGTCAGGACTTGCCAACTCTTTGCCAATCCCTGATGAAGTGGATGCCAGCCACATTTCCAGCCTCTCCTCCTACTCTTCCACATCACCTCACAGAAAGCTGCCATCAACTGCAAACGGCATGGCATGGGGCAACTGTGGGCTAGCCACTGCAGAGGGAAAGGAGCTGCAGCAGTCATGCAGGCCAGGAAAGAGTGAAAACAGATGAGCTCAGGAAACTAGAAGGTATGCATTCAAGCATACAGAGTAAAAGTATAGTGAGTCCACACCTCTGAATCCTCCGAAGTCACACCAAAGTTCAGGGAAAATTGCAACATCCTTCCTGTCTGTGTGGATAGGCAGTCTGCATTTCATTCTTGTAGCTGAGAAACAGCAGCATAAAACTTGTCAAAACAGTGTTCTAACACGATATTCCACCACTTCTACCAAACAGAGCAAAACAGAAGGAGGGGGACCCAGAAACATTGCTCAGCTTAAACTCAGCCAAAACTGGAGAACAAAAGTTTACTAATAACCTGACAGATTAATCACTGGCTCAAGGGTATTTTTGCTTTTTGTTAAAACACGTGCAACACACCCTAACCATTTCTGTTAACTTTAAATAAGATGAAATAGACCTAGGGAATGTGAATAAAAAGCCCTACCAGACTCAGAGCTGGGGTTATTTATCCAAATACTTTAGAGTGTGCCCAGCATGTAGGACACGGTCCTGGTTCTCAAGCAGCCTATACTCCAAGCAGAGGCTCCAAGAATCAATTCTGGCCTTTAAAGTGCAGGCTCTGAGAAGGACTCAGGAAAGTTTTTGGCTGGAGCTGGAGTAACTCTGGGAGGGGGCCTACATATGCCTGGAGAAGTACACTAGGCAAAGGTCAATGGGGAGCACACAGCTCCTGGAGTCAAGTGATGAAAGGCAGGCTGTACCTGAGGAAGGGATTCATCAGCTGGTTTCAGACAGCAAAGAAGACAGACTAGAGAAAGGAGAGATAGTTTTGTGGATAACTGGAGCAGGACTAAAGTAGCTACAACTTCCACAAACAGAAACTTAAAGCTGGGCTATAAACAACTTCCTCAATAAGTTAAGACAACATAGAAATACAAATTCAAGACACCCCATTAAAACTCAGGTGACTGGGGCTGGAGAGATGGCTCAGTGCTTAAGAACACTGGCTGCTCTTCCAGAGGATCTAGGTTTAGTTCCTAGCACCCCTTTCAGTGGCTCACAACTGCATGTAACTCTACTTCCAGGGGATCACCATCTTCTGGCCTCCTTGGGCACTATATGAGTATGGTGCATAGACTTCCACTGAGGCACATTAAATAAATAAATGAGGAGGCTGGAAAAATGGCTTAGCAGTTAAGACACTGGCTGCTCTTCAAGAGGGACTGGGTTCAATTCCCAGCAACCACATGGCAGATCACAACTGTCTATAACTCCAGTTCTAGGGTATCTGACACCTCAACAAACAAAAACCCAGGTGACTTAATCATTCATAGCCTACTGCAGTGGTTCTCAACCTTCCTAATGCTTTGACCTTCTAATACACGTTGTCTTGACCACCAACCATAAAATTATTTGTGTTGTTACTTCATAACTTTAATTTTGTCACTGTTATGAGTCATAATGTAAATACCCATGTTTTCCAATGGTCTTAGGTAACCCCCTTGTAAAGGGTTGTTCAACCCCCAGAGGTGTTATGACCCACAGGTTGAGAACCGCTGGCTTAATGACAGGCCAATCCATGAGAGGGAAAGTAAAATAGGCAGTTAGAAGAGCAACAGTTATAAGAGGGTGAGAGTCAGGAATGATGTGTTCTGATCCCAGCTTGATTATATGGTCCTGGGTGATTCTCAAACCACTGGAGCCTTATCTACAGGAGAACATGACATCAGTCATCTCACAAGGTTGCAAAGATTAAAGCAGGTATCATCTGTTACACATCTAGTACAAGTACAAGGCTTACAAAGTAGAGAACATCCAAGAAATGGCCATGGTTATTAACAGAGACAGTCTGCAATCCAAGAACAAGTACATCACCTTGTATCATCTCCCTACTGAGAAACCACCAGTCTTGGGCCAGACCCAGGGCTCAGTCCTGGCTGAGCTTCTCCCTCTGCTCTTTAATTTTATTTTTGTTTTAACTTTCTGAAATAATCTGTCCTTTAAAGCACGTTAGGTTGTTCTGAGATATCAGCCTCACAGATGAACCTGCTCTAAAGAACTCAGTCTCAATGAGCAAGTCATATAAGGGAGCACCAGTGTCCCCAAACCACTTCGAAAGGATTAAGTGCCAGAAGGGACCACAGGCTCATCAGAAGCTTCACTTCAGTATGGAAAAGATCAAGGGTGGCCCAGGGCAAGTGACAGAATTCTGATATACCATTCTTAAGAATCACAATTAAATTTATGGCAGTAATGACAGTATTATATTTATATATGTACACATTACATTTGCTTGGTGTCTATAAATTTTAGGGTAAAGCTTGCACTTCAACCTTAATTTATATGTGTTTGTGTTTGCCTAAAGTAAAGCAATTCTCTCCTTGGGTGCTATCTGATTTTGTTACTCTGAGTATTTCTCTCTGAGAATGGAAAATATTTTTGAAACGTTATGATATAAGTGATTACCAATGCAAAGCATTTTAGGTATATAACAAGAGTTCAAGAAAATATTTTTTTACTTCATAGCTAAGCCTGAAAAAATATATGTGGAAGGGCATAAGAACACAATAGTGTGCACCACCCTGCCCTCTTGAGATAAACTGTATCATAACAGGAGCACAAAGTTAGATCTCATTGTCTCAACTACACCCACAGAGGGAAACTGTCAGTAAACTTTCAGGTGGCACACCAAGAGAAAACCACCAGATTTAACAGACACAGACGGGATTTTTTAAAATATAAATTAACATCAGGCAACCAAGTTTTTTCTAATGTAGATGATAATTATTCTATAGCTATGAGGTCAGTGTGTTTTGATGAACAAAAGTGCTAGTTTGGCCAATTGTGTAGAGAAAAGGAGTTGGTGGGAAGAGACAGGAGAAGCCTCAGGAGACTGAAGAAGACAGTAAGGAACAGAGAAAAGCAAAGGGAGAAAGAGAAGCTGGGGAGCAGGGGAAACTGACCAACCAGAGCACCGGGGACCCTCAGAGCAGTCTGGTGGCCACTAACTCGGCCAGAAGGGAGTGTGCAGCTGCGCAGTCCTGCTGCACTAATCCCTACAACCTCATTAAAAAATAGCACACAGCACAAGTGGTGGAGCACACCATTAGTCCCAGCACTCAGTAGGCAGAGGTAGGAGGATCTCTGCAAGTTCAAGGCCAGCCTAGGACAGCCTGAGCTGTACAGTGAGACCTGGCCTCACAAAACAGACAAAAAAATAATCACAGGCAACATAGTTCAGTGGATGAATACATCTTGTCCCTGGGTACCAATCTCTGGGGAGCAACTGGAGATGCCCACAAAAGCAATCTGAACTTCACAGCCTCAAATCTAGTTGAAACTCTTGTCTGTTTCTCTGTTATATAAACGGGAAATTTTGTAGTTATACAGCCTGTTTCACACAATTCTACAATTCAACAACTGTTTGTGGGAGGCTACTGTATACCAGGCCTAAGGGAGACAGCAATAGGTATGGCTGCCCACCTCACAGGGCTGATGAGAACAGGTGAGAGCAGAGGGGACCAGCATCAGCAGCCTGGGTGTTTGTGAAGACATCTTCTCTATCGCTCTTTCACACACACACACACACACACACACACACACACACACACACACACACACACACAAAGTTCAAGGGTGCCTCAAGTTCCCACTAAGGAAAAGGGAAACACAGCCAATCTAAAAACTGACAAGACAATATTGAAATGTTACATACAGTTAAAGCTCACACTGATTAAAAATAAAAATGTAAGTGTTCAAGCTGAACACAGCATCCATTTTCTGTAACCACATAGGCTATATAACTCCTGGATAAATAAACAGCCAGAGTATTTTCAGTAATTCTTAAATAGGTTTATACACTTCTCTCCCAATATATTGCCAGATCTTAAAGTGCTTTTGGAATAATTAAGAAATAAATCATATCTGTTCAATTCTACTGTTGGATACATTTCTTGTACTTTGAATATTACCCCATGGAAGGAATCAGAGCCATCTTGGCTTGCCTAAAACAGAACCCTAAGAAAGGGGCTGATACTCAAAGAGGTCAAGGAAATGCAACTCTAAACACCCTTTGGAAGATCACAAGATATTTTAAGAAGCTGTCTCTGAAAAGTCCTGAACTAATAAGAATCGGGGAGGAAGAAGAGGGGAGTGAGGACGGGAAGAAGGGAGGAAGGGAACGACAGGCCTTGTCTGAAAGTAGTTTTAGGGGCACACATCTATAACATGCCAGGAAGGTGGGTCTGAAGCAGCGAGACCCCAAGTTTCAGGCCACTGTGAGTACCACACCAAAATACTGTCACAAGGGGGAAAAGGAGGGAGGCAGGGACTGCTGGACCTACTGAGTCAGGATCCCTTGAACTGATTGGATCATAGAACCCTTTATTTGTGTAATACTTGTTCAGAGTCCACAAACTGCTGCATGGAATTACATATGAAATATACTACAGTGTAAATCACACACTGTTCAATATAAAATTAATTTAATCAGTCTCCTAGCAACTTTGAAGAACTATTTAATGCATGCTACTGAATTTGTTTAAATTCACTTAAATATAGCCTGAATTTGCATTTTAAAGAATGAATATATACAAGAACACATATATGTATGCAAGTTTGTACTCATGAGCCTGCATGCCTGCACGCCTGCATGTGGAGGCCAGCCAGCCACCTCTATGGATGACTACTTTGTTGTTTTGAGACAAGGTCTCTCACTGAACCCATCCCACTGAATGGCTAGGCCACTTGGAAGCAAGCTCAGGGGACTGCCTGTCTCCACCTGGCTCCAGTGGCAACACTAGGGTTAGGGTTACACCCAGTTCTTATGTGGGTGCTGGGAATCTAAGCAAAGGTCTTCACCCTTGCCTGAGAGGCACATCTAAGCCATCTCCAAGCTCCCGGCTCCAAGAATGTTTTTAATGAACTACAATAGGCTCTTAAGCCATCAATAAAGAAGCAAATTACTTATAATTTGATCTTGCTAAAGCTTTTCCTCTCTAGCATGTACTTTTCAATTTCCAGAGTACATTTAAGTCTTAATTTTAAGAAAAAATACTAAGCTGTAATTATTTCTGCCCCATTCTCTGATATGCCTAATCTATCTGGAACTGAGATGTGCTATCAGTATGGACAACTCGGACACAGGTATGGGAGGGGCCTTCATTTCTATTGGCTGTGCTACTGGAATTTGCTTCGTCTGTATATGTTAATTTTTAAGCCTGTCCTAAATGTTTTATCACACACTAGTGATAGAAGTATTGGTGACTTAGCACCTATTATACACACACCATGAGGTCACTGTAAGGATGTCCAGGCCATAACACAGGCAAAGGTCTCTCAGCACAGAGTACTTGGAACTCTGAAACCCAAACACAGAGGGTAGCACAAGAGTAAACCACAGCCCAGGAGAGGCTCACAGGATGCCTAACAGGGATTTCAAGACAACCAGGCCACCAGAAAAAAAGCCTGTATGAATAAGGTGTCTCGCTGAAAGAATTATTTTGGAATTTAATATTGGCTAATGAAAAAAAACCTGTTAGATCTGGGTCAAAACTGTGACAGTTGTTAAGGCTCCCACATTCTACTTCATCTGCAGTGTCTGGTTTGTAAGTCTGTTAGGCTTCATAGATAAGTTTCTCATCAAAAACAGTTTGGCCTAACAGTCTAAACTCTTAGCCATCACAGGTTTCTTTAAAGAAACTATAGGAGAAATAATTAAACTTTTGATGATCAGAATAAGATTGAATCCAGAGCATTGGTAGGGTGGAGCAATCACTCCAGTACGGAAAGTTGAGCAAGATCTTCCCTTCCATACAGAAAAAGTACCTTAACGATAGCTGGAAATTTAGGACAGCCAAGCAAATCAACTATATCTTTCAAATTTGGGAGGCGCCACAATACTCAGTAAGCAAGAATAACAATTTAAAACTTGCTAGTATCGAGGGGCTTATATTCGACCACTGCAGTCAAGCACACCAGAGTTTCCTTTATTACCTTAATGAAACACAAACCAATACATAAGGTATCACTCCAAGTCCCAAATGTAAGTGGAAAGCGGCTGCTGTGGGCCTCGGTGAACTTTTATCTTTCCTTTGGAAAACCTTAGCCCTTGAAACTTTTGATAAAAAGCTGAGGCAAAAGGCGCTGGGGAAGACACGCAATGAAAAACAACAAAAAGCCCTGTGAAGTCCCAGTCGGAGACTGCCTCCATAAAAGATTAACTTTGCCCTGCTGAATCCTTCAAAGATCACGTCTCCAGGAGTATTTTTAAATTACACAGGTTTTAAATACCACACTTATGCTAATAAACCTGAACTTCAGATAACATGTGCAGTGAAGCCAAACCGATGTTCCAGGTTACAAATCAACAGTTCCAAATAAGTGGAAAAGTGAAAAGGGGAGCGAGGTTGGGATAAACTCGGCAGGGTGGGGTGGGGGTCGCATCCAAGACCCTTCACAGAGCTGACAGCCCTCCCCTTTCTGGGAACCGCAAGAGCAAAGGGCTCCTTAATTTATCATTTCAGGGGTAGGTACTGCCAGACTATCTCTGGGTCCCCCACTCACCCCGCCAGGAGGAAACTGCCCCAAGACGTCCGACCTGGCCGGGGATCGAACGGACGACACCGCGGCTCGGGCAGAGCTTCGTCACGGCCCCGTTCAGCGACGAAGCGGGCACGGAGCCTCAGAGCCAGCGGCTGTCGTCGGTCAACGCCACCGGAGACCACATGGAGGGCCCCACGTCTGCCACCCTCCCGGCGCGGCTCACCTTCGAGGCACCGCCGTCGCGAGGCTGAGGCTCCACGAGCCTGGTGCGACCGGAGCCGGGCGGGGTTGACCGTCTAGACCGCGGCGCGGGGCCCGGGGCGTCCTCGTCCTCGCTGTGGTTCACCGCTCGGTTGTCAGAAATGTGGATGCTCGGGGTACAGCCCATGCTGGCGGCGGCGCCGGTGACAAGCTGGCGGGCAGCAGCGATCCGGTCAGCAAACGGCCCGCCCGGCGCCTCGGGGCCACCGCGGGCGCCGTGTCATCGCGGCCTGAGCGGGCGGGCGGGCGGCGGCGAGCGCGGGTCTCGCGTCAGGAAGCGCGGCCACCTCTTTTATCGCGCTGCGGGCGCGGTGGCGGCGGCTGCGGGGAGGGGGCGCTGGGGCGGGAGGCGCGCCGCGGACGCCCCTCCGAACATGCCCTTCCTGAGGCGGGAGCCGCCGCCGTCTCGCTCACATCGCCGCGCGCCACCACGCTTCCGGGGAATGTCGGGGGAGGAGATTTGCGCTCTCGCCACCCCGGGGCCCCGCGAGCAGCACCGCCGCCCTCGCCCCGACCGACTCTCGAGGAACCGGCGGGCGCTAGCGTGGCGCTGGCGGAGCCCGCTCGGCAGCCCGGTGGGAGGCTGGAAAGCGTCCCTTAATAGGGCGACCGTTGGGAAGCCTAGCCCTCTGCCCCTGCACCCCGAGCCACGGGATGGACGGCACAGGGAGCGAGCGCGTCGGCTCCACTTGGGCCGCGCCGTCGAGAAGCGCCCAGGCGGCTGCGCGAACGGGGAGTTGTGCGGCCCGGGCTCCCGCTCCGTGCTCCGGACCGCGTCTTGCAGACGACACGCCGCGCCCAGCCCCCAACGGTGACCTCCAGCGGCTGCTGGCGTCAATGCAAAGCAGCTGGGGCGCCCGCCGCCTGCTCCCAGTACCGCCGGTCCGAGAGCATGCGCGGCCGCGACCGCAGGGGCGTCCAGCCAGAATGCCCAGAGAAAGGAAGGGACGTGCTCAGTGATACATAGCAATACTGCTTGCTGCAGGGGCCACCAGGTTCGTTCGCTGTCACAACACTGTGCTTGAAACTTAAAGAGTTTTATCATCCGTTTAAGAGGCCAGTTGGAAGGACCTCATCCCGAAGTGGTCAGAAGTCCGTGGGGGTGGGGCGCAACCGTACTCCCAGACGTTATTGCCAGGGACAGCGGTTGCTCCAAGACCTGGCATGTCACACCTCTGAGTCCACTGGGATCGGCACGACTGCGAGGCTTCAAAGCTAGTTTGTGGAAGGCCGGTCCAACCAAAGGACAATTGCCAGGTTCGACAGTGCCCAAGAATCAGAACCAAGGGAAGGGGTGTGCGCCCGTCCACCGGGGATCAAGTCTGTGAGGACCCGGGAGAAGATGTCAGAACTGTAGCCCTAGCATGCTACCAGCCTAGCTGTGTGACTCCGGATGAGTCTCTTAGCCTCTCTGGCTGAAGCTGGAGGGCGACGCCCTTGGGTGTGCATCTGGTACCCAGAGCCAGCCACTTCGGGGGGCCCTCCCTCTCTTCCTTGCTCTCCAGGTCCACCGGGACCCCGGTGGGGATGTAGTTTCCTTTCCCCAGTCCACACCTTTCCTACCCGCACCCGGGAGCGACCCTGAGAAATCCAGGCTCCCGCCTGCCGACTGGTTATTATTAAAACCCGGAGATAAGCTCCGGATTGAAGTCCCTGCTGCCACGCTGAGACGGACACAGGTGTTAGTTCTGTGCAGCTCGGACATCCTTGAGCATCTTCCAGATCAAAGGAGAGGACAGGGAGGCTTCGGGAGCGGATAAGGCAGGGGCAGCTCTGGCCATTGGCACGGAGCTCTTTTGTCAAGTTAAAGCGTGCTGCCCTATGAAAGTATCACTGGCTCCGTGGAGGTGTCTTGAAAAACAGGAAAAAATAGAATATCACCCGTTATTCCACCCAAATTGTAGTGTTTTCGACTAGCAATCTAGCAATAAAGGATAGCTTTTATAGCTGACAGCTGGATCCCTGGAGAAAATGCCTTTAGCCACAGATGTTCGTACAAGTCCAAGGCTCTTCCCCCCCCCCCCCCCCCCAGAGGTCTGGCCTTGAGAACTTCACGCTGACCTTGCTTATGAAGCTCCAGGAAGCCCCAGCCCTCCAGGCCCTCCCAGCACAGGCTGGTTCTGAGCGTTCCTGCTTTGTCTTGGGGATCCTTGAGCTTTATGTCAATAACAGGGTGGGGTTGAGGAAAGGGGGACTAAAGACTACTGGTACCTCCCCCTCCCCCTCCCCCTCCGCCATTCTGAGTTGGCTACATACTCTCTCTAATCTCAAAACTGACCTCCCGCCCTGCAATTTAGGGACCCACAGATTTGGAAACCTGAGGCTAAGACAGACACTCGGCAGATTGGAGCCAACTGTTTACTTGTGGGGTAGATGGAGCACACTTTTCCTGTTCTTAAGGCCTTGGCCTGGATCACAGTGTTGAAGTTGTGGAGAGTAATCCAGCCCATCCCTCCTCTGGCTAGAATCTACACCTGGGGGTCTTTGAACACAACCTCTGAAACCAGAGCTTCTGCCGGCCTCAAGAACTGTGACTTTAAGTGGAAGTCATACTGACAAAAACAACCTAAACCTTCCTGATATATGCCACCCTGTTCTCCCAAGACTCTCGGGGCTCAGTGGTTCTGAGCCGGCACTGCTTGTAGGGAAAAGTGGCCAAAGAAACTCACCCACTAGTCTTGGAGCCAGTGAAAAAAAAACAAAACATCGCAGCCCTGAATCCAGAGCTAGTGAAAGAAACCACCCTGGATCTAAGACCTGAGCCAGTGAAATACATTTATCCCTGAACTCAGAACCAAAAAGAAATGTGCCCTGACTCTGAAACCAGCACTAAAGAGATACACTTTGGCCCTAGAATCAGAGCCAGTAAAAGAAATGTGCCCTGGCCCTGAAATTAGAACCCAAAAGCCCAAAAGAGCCAGTGAAAGAAACACACTTTGGCCCTGAAACCAAAGACCAAATCAGGATAAAAAAGGGAAAAGATCTGACCAATCCCCACCCTGGAAGTCTCCCCAGAAAGCAAAGGCAGCCGCCCTCTCCTGGATCCTTCCCTCCCAATAAATCTCTTGAAGGAGAATGAGGTTTGGGTGAAGGTCATCTTTCACTGGAGCAGCAGCAGAGCCTGAACGGAGATCAGCTGAGGGAGCGAAGCTCTAACACTCTCACCGCCCAGGGAACCTTCCCTGGCTGGGCTGTTATATTCCCTGAATGGAGAGCAGTGAGCAGCAGCAGCAGCAGCAGCAACTGAGAAGCAAAGCCTGCTGGCCACTGTAGTAACTTTGCCCGGGAAGCCCTCCCTTGCCAGAGCAGAGCTGTTAACACTGGGGAAGAAGCCTTTCCCTGAAGCAGGGCTGTAAACTGCTACCTGCGCTTACTGTGGCCTATGCTGTCACTGGCTCCTGGATGCCTAATTACCTACACTGCTCCTCTAGGGAACTTAAGTTTATTTTCCAGCTCACATATCATACACACAGCCATTCATACACACAGACCCACACAAAATAAAGTTTTATAGAACCCCACCAGTGCTGAGAATTGTAGCCTGTGCCCATTATCCAGGAGACTGGAGCAGAAGATTACTAAGAATTCAAGGCCAGCCAGATCTATGTAATAAGCCCCTGTCTAATACTTTAAAAGAGAGAAGGGGCTACAGAGTTGGCTCAGTGGTTAAAAGCAGTTGCTGCTCTTGGAGAGGATCCAGGTTTGGTTCCCAACACCCCTTGGGGGCTCATAACCATCTGTAACTCCAGGTACAGGTGATTGAATACCCCTTTTCTGACCTCCAGAGGTACCAAGGTACATGTCACATACATCCAGGCAGGACATTTTTACACATTTTTTAATTAAAAAAAAAAAAAAAAAAAAGAATCCCACCAAGAGTCTTAGGGAACTTATGAACTATCTGAGTCCTATACAGAATAGATACCCTTACCAGCAGGAGCCTCACTGGCACCTGTACAATCTACCAACATCCCTATCCAGTTTTGGGGGGCATAGGAACTCTGACCAGAGTGTCTCCCCTTATGTTTTGACTCCCAGGAATCAAGCATGATGTCCAGTGGGCTGAGCAGAGGGTAACCCCAGGATCTCAGTTCAGTCTCTTCCCTGAGAGCTGCATCAGCCATTCTCAGGAGACTCCTTGATCCTGGGGGCTGGGAGAGGGGATCTTCAGTCCCATGCAGGCCAGAACTGCTTTGCTGTCTAAACCTAACCCTACTGCTTCCATGCTTCTCCTAAAGCTGATCCTGCTCCCTCAGGGCCTCACTTCCTTCTCCACCCAGGGGCCAGCTATTTTCAAAGACTACCGCAGGCAGAGTGTTCCCTATGGTGCCTCTCCTGTCTTTCCTCCCTGAACTTGGCTGAGAAAGGAAGGAAGGAACACACTCTGACAGCTAGAGATCTGACTCTCAGGCTTGCCCTTTCCTAGACCTTGAACAAGCAACTTTACCTCTGTGAGCTGATTTTCTCTGCTGTAAATCTAGGATTAAAGATTTCTACCTCTCAGAGATTAGATGGGCTCATTGGTGCCAAATGCCTAGAATAACCACAGCATCCCATAAGCTTAGCATCCACCTTCCTCTGAGAATTGAATGTCCACTTCAGTTCTGACATACACTCAGTTCTAGCTCCCAACTACTAAACACACACACACACACACACACACAAAACAACAACAAAACCCTATAGGAAGACATGGAATTACCCAAACAAATCTATGGCTTCTACTTTATCAAGTCCCCCTCCCAACTTTCAAGGGTTAGATAACATGTAATATGATTTTTAAATTATATTGTTTTGTGTTTGTTGTTGAGAATGTATCTCTCAAATTATTCGTTTTAAAACTATACACTCTATAAATTTATATACAAAAACTTTATGGAAAAAATAGTAAAATATTTGAACCAAGCAGAGATATACAGAAGGAAAGGGGGTGGGGAGGCAGGCACATTGGGCTTTAATTCTAGGACTCCATATGTAGGCAGAGACAGAGAATCTCTGAGAACTTCAACCTAGCCTGGGTCCCCTAGTGAGTTTAGGCCCCTCAGGGCTATATTGTGAAAATCTGTCTCATAAGAAGAAAAGGGAAGAAAGGTTCTTCCCGTCTTAAGATGACTATTGTTAACAGTTTTGACTATATGTTTCTAGACCTGGTTCAACACTGAATGTTACATGTGTTATGTAGCACACCTGATACAATATTGCAAAGAAGCCTACAGTGGACACCACTTAAAAGGTTTTATGGGGTTGATACCTAAAAGTCTGCCCCCTGCTCATTTGCTCCAGAAGGGGGGAAGGGAAATGAAGTCAGAGACATTCAGCCTTGGCCGCCACTGAGACTGGAAACATGTTAGCCACCCCCCAGACACCCCCAGCCCCTGAGTCAAGGTCTTTCTGAACCATCCTCAAATTCATCTTTCTTTCATTCCCTGACTATCCCAGCCTTTCTCAGATAACAGAACCACCCAGGCAGAAGCCACAAGAAGGGAGGAGTGCCCTCTGGAGGCCAGATCGGTGGAGGCATAAGACCCCAGTAGCTCAGCCCTCCACCTCCAGGACTCTGTGGTCCTCTCTTCAATTTGGTTTGGTTTTTGTCATTGACCTGGAGACCTGGAGTAACAACTCAGTGTGAACGCCCTTTCTCAAGATGGACTTAATGAGTCTTAGTTTGGGAACTCTCTGGTTCATGCTTTATTTTGTGATTCTACCAACCTCTTCCCGAAAGGCCAGGAAATCCACCCTGCTTTCATCTACTGGATAAAAAACAACATTCTTAAGACATTGTCCTGGGAGTCAAGTGCTTAGGGGGCCAAGGGCTCACATTTAACATGGACGAGCAAGGGGTGCGCACCACCAACGACTAAAAGCCGCCAAAACTTGCTCACCCTTTTGATACCTTGATTTCCCAAAAAACATTTTCTGTGATTCTCCAGGAATCATCAGCCCAGGACCTCGTGATTTCCACCCCGGCTTGGAAGCACTTGGCCCAAGTTCTGTTCAGTTTGTCTTTTATTGTTTGAGACGGGCCTTTTGTAACTCCGGCTGGCCTAAAACTTGATATGTAGTCAAGACTGGCTTTGCATTTCTGATCCCCCTGCTACCCCTCCCCCCTCCCACGTGCTGAGGTTCCAGGCTACCGCCATGCCTGACTTCTTTACCCAAATTCTTGATTTGTGATGTCCCAAGTGTCGTCTCTGTGCCTAGACCTGGGTAGCCATAGGTACTTTGCAGGCCAACTTGACTAAATGTTTCTCTATCTCTGTATTAGTTATTTTTGTCATTGCCGTGTGACAGCTGATCTTGGCTGTCAACTTGATAGCCCTGGGAAGAAGTAATCTCATCTGAGGACTTGTCCTCATCAGATTGGCCTGTGGACATGTCTCTGGGCTATTTCCTTGATTTCTAGTTGATCTGAGAGAGCTCAACCAGCTGTGGACAGTACTATCCTTAACCAAGGGCTGGGGAGTTGGCTCAGTGGTTAAGAGCCCTTGCTCTTACAGAGGACCCAGGTTTAATTGCCAGCACATACATGGTGTCTCATGACCTTCTCTAACTCAGTTCCCAGGAAATTAGATCGACTTTTCTCACCTCTTGTGAATCAGGCTTGCATATGGTACACATACATACAGGCAGGCAAAACACTCAAACATATAAATCTTTTTTAAAAAATGAAGAGAAAGAAAAGTAGCTAAGTGTGAACCTGGGAGCAAGTCAGTGAGCATCGCTCCTCATGGTACCTGCTTCCGTCCCTGCCTCCGGTGCTGTGAATGCTGGAGTGAGACCTGAGAGTCGTATTAAAAAACAATAACTTTCCTTCCCCAACTTGCTTCCAGTCATGGTGTTCATCACAGTGTCAGAAAAGCAGACTAGGACAACCTGACAAGGAAGTGGAAAAGGAAGAGGAATTTCTTTTAGCTCACGATTGGAGGGATACAGGGGGAGAAGTGCTGGCATCGTGAATGTTAGCTGCACTGGGGAAGCAGAAGGCCAGATGCCCATTCTGAGCTTGCTTTCCCTTTATTGAGTTGAGGACTCTAGCCCCACCGAATGAGGCGCCCCCTTCAGCATAGTTCTTTCCACCACAGTTAACCCTCTGGAGACACTCTCACAGACAGGCCTTGAAGTTGTCTCCTAAATTGATTCTATCTCCTTCAAGGTGACAAAATCAACCATCAAAATCTCTGCCCTTTTCTCTTCTAAAAACAAAACAAAAATGTCGTGTGTGTGCAGCTACATGTGCAGTTGAATACACATGTGGAGGTCAGACATCAATGTTGGGTGTCTTCCTAAATCACTTCCTGTATTTTTTAAGGTGAGTTTCTCACTGCACTTGGAGCTCACTGATTGGCTAGACTAGCCAGCAAGCCCCAGGAATCTTCCTGTCTCCACCTTTCCATTACTGGGATTATAGTGAATTCTAGGGATCAGAACTTGGGTCCTTATAATTACATGGAAAGTACTTTACTGACTGAGCCACCTCCTTGGCTTTTTTCTGATATTTGTCTGTGAAGCTCAAGATAGGCTAAAACTTTAAAGCTTCCTGCCTTAGTCTCTTGATTGCTGAGACTGCAGGTATGCAGCTCCTTACCTCACTGAAAATTCTTAATAGTTATAGCAAAGGTCTCTTGGGCTTAGGTTGACCACCACTGCTACCATCATCATAAATCCAGCATTATCATCATAATCATCACCATCACCACCAACTTCACCATATCATTACCATCCTCATCACCATCACCACCACTGCCACCCCACACTCCAGCAGCAGGAGCAGTACAGCATCACCATCACCATGGTCACCACTAAAATAGGCATCACTCCCATCAGCAACAATCATCCCAATGACACAGCTTTGCAACACGTTCCTAGGCTCCTTCTCACCAGGGCAAATGGGACTTCTACGGGTCTTTTATTAGGACCCCCTTGGACTTTCTCCAAAGTTCTCACATGAAAGCAGCCATGCTTCCTGTCTTATGACTGAGAAAACATGAAATGACAGAGGCCCCCATGAACTCAAGTGCACCTTTGAATGACCTCACTCGTTGTGTGACTTCCAGACTAACAGATTCCTCACAGGACTGTCCCCCAGCCTGGGGCCACTTCCTTCAGCTGGGGCTGACATTCTTGCTTGGGAGTAGATCCTCATAGTTTGAGGCCAGGGACCTTGCCAGGCTGACAAGGCCCTTCACAGTCTGATTGTATCAATGCTCACCTCTGTCACCTCCATGTTGTCCCTTAAGGCCATGCCTCCTTCCCTTCTTTCCCTTTCTCTCTCTGCCTCCCCTCCTTCTGGTGAGGCTTCACTATGTCTCTGAGGCAGACCTGGAATCCTTAGACTGACCCTCCCATCTCAGCCTCTGAAGTAGTTGTGACTACAGGCCTGTGCCATCACACACAGTACCAAGTTTCCCTCTGGTACACATATATCTACCTCCTCCTTCGGGTCCTCCCTCCCACTCCACTGCCTTTATAATTTTGCTTACCTCTTCCTGGAATGGGCTGGAATGTTCTTTCGTTCATATATACTCATCTATATCATTACATGACTCACTCTTCTAGTACAGATAGTTTTGGTTGTAGTAGATCAAAACCCAGGCCCAAAGTGATGTTAGCAAAGCAGAAGTGGCTGGCTATTAGAGCTGTAAGATCCAAGCACAGCTCTGAGTTCAGGTGTGGCTTGATCGGGAACTCAATGACATCCAGTGTTGACTCTGGATCGCCTCATGTGCCCACTTTAACCAATTGCTGAGATCAGGGAAGAATCAGCACTATAAGTCCTACCAAATAACCGTGGCTTGCCAGAGGAAAACCAGATAGAATTTTAAGAAAGGTGGGGGTGTGGATGAAGAACGCTATTTCTTGTGTCTCACCTTAGGTTCCTGTCCAAGATGGAGTGCTTTCTCTTGGGGCACACACTTAGAGCTTACCTCGTGCCATGGTACCCACAGGTCTCATTATGTCAGGTGCTAGCTGCCTCCTCCCCCACATTCTACACCCCCCCAAGAGGCTGGATTTTTCTTTTTTTAGTTGTCCTGTGCTGCCCAGGTTGGGGCTGGTGCCGCATGGAACAGAACAGTCACTCTGTGTATGAGGGGTAGACCCTAACCAGGCCCTTCCATAGTTTGACTTCCCAGCTGTACTGTCATTTGATGATTAGCTTTGCACGACTTAGAAAGCAGGCTTGGAGATCATACATAGGGCACATATTCCCAGAGACGTGACAGATTTCCCATGAGACCTGGCAGGCCTGAGTCCCAGGACCCAGAGAGGGGAGAGTTGATGAATCAGGAAAGGAGCCAGGAGGGAAAGGAGGTTGCTTTAGATTAAGAGCTTTTAAAAAAGAGTGATTCATGATCATTGTGGCTGACATTTCAAAAGCCCCACATACTTTTGGTAACCAGCATGCTGCTTTGCATTTATCCTGGGAACAGAGCAGCCCACAGTTGCTCTGGGGTATATCATATTGCACTTTTTGACCCTCTAGACTCAGTAGTGTTTGACTCCTCAGTTGTCCATATTTAGATTATTATTCCTGGGTTTATTTTTACAGAAACTCTTGTACTGTACGAAGTAGACGCATTAGGCTTCAGTGTCAGATGAGACTGCTAACTTACCATCTGCTGTGTGACTGGTGGGAATAGGTTACTTAATGTTTTGGAGGTCCTATTTCCTGTTCAATGATGTGAGGACAGCATGGCCTACCATCTCATTGAGCACTAGATGCTTCCATGTAGTATGGGCTCTAGGTTTCTGCCTTAACTCTGATGCAATAGAGGAAGGAAGGAGTAGGAAGAAGCAAGTGTCCCTGTGTGCGTGTGTGTGCTTGTGTAATGGTTTTGAAGGGGTGCAAGATGGCCAACCAGCTTGGGTTGCCTGGGACTATGGAGCTTTCCATTCACATGTAAGACTTTCAATGTTAAACCCTGAGTTTTGGTTTGTCACCAAGCCACCCTGTCACTGTGCTTCTCCCTGCTTGTGCCTGGAACCCTGAGGAGCTGCAGCCGTCTTGACCGTCAGGAATAGAGCTTACCCAATACCAGGAGTCAGTGCTTAGGGCCTGACTACCAGCTTGCTGCAGGCTACCAGGGCCAGAGAGGAACATGTCCCAAAATAACTGGCTGAAGCTTTGTAGAGGAGGGAGGCCCAGTCAACGAACAGGGGAAAAGCCAGGCAGAAAGGTACTCCCTGGTGAAGTCTGGAGAATTGGGAGTTCCATACAAGGGTGCACCAGTACCTGAACCTCACTGCTTTTTATTTTTCTCTTTTCTTCCCCGTTTTTCTTTTAGACAGGTTCTGGTCTGCAGCCCAGGCTGGCCTCAACCTTGAGATCTCTCTGCCTTACTTCAAGTGCTCAGATTATAGGCAAGGATTGCCAGGCCCAGTACTTACTATGATTTTTACATTACATTTTCTAATTTTTTTCTGATACATAACAATATAATTTTACTTTGAATCTGGCCACCCTAGAGAAATATTTCTTCTTAGAATTGCTTTTTTAAAGCCTTGGATATAAAGCTGTGCCTTCTGCTATGATGATAAGCCTGGTCTCAAATGTCCATAAATGTTCCCTACTGTGTTAAGGCACTTGTAGTCAAGCCTGACTACCTGACCACCTGAGTTTGATCCTCAGATCCCATATGGAAAAAGTGAGAAACTCTGATCTTCATACAAGTTATGGTATGGCCATTCTTTCTCTTTCTCACACATGGGGGGCGGGGAGATGGAATTTAGAAGAAAAGATCTCAGGTGTCACTGCTGTCCTGGGTCATCCTTGGCACACAGTTTCTCTTCTCTAAGGCAGGAGGCCTCTCCTCCTATCTTCATAGACATCTCTGGCCAGCAGAGATCCACCCAGAAGCCAAACCATTTCAGGCAGAATGTGGTGTGGTCTGGGCAGTTGAAAAGCTAGGAGACTGGGATGGAGACCCTGAGAAAGAGTGTAGTCCTGCCTTTATTCCTTTGATGAACTTATCTTGTGTCTCACTGTATACTACTAGTCCAGTTTCCTGCAGGGCCGGCTCTGAGGTCCCTCCCACCTGGGAGGCCACTAAGGGAGGCACAAGACTGAGGTAAGGCAGGACCGGTCTCATAATTAATCACAATATGACCTGCCTGAGATGACCTTGGAATGTCCCCTGGGTGACCAGCGGACTCCACCCCTTCTCCCTGCTTTCCATATATATCTGAGCAGAACACTGAGAGGTGCATGGATAGTACTCACCACATGATTTATGGGGACGGGGCAAACCACAACTACCTTTAGTATCAGCTCATTAGTTTGGTAGAACTTTGAGCGTCGGCTCTTTCCCAATGGGTTAAGATGGGCACGTGAGCCAATCCAGTCAAGTGTTATCCAGTCAAGTGTTTTTTTCTTTTCTTTCTTTTTTCTTTTCTCTCCCTCCCCCCTTCCTTCCTCCCCCCCCCCCCTTTCTTAGACAGGGTTTCTCTGTATAACAGTCCTGGCTGTTCTGGAACTCACTCTGTAAACCAGACTGGCCTCAAACTCACGGAGATCTGCCTGCTTCTACCTCCCAAGTACTGGGATTAAAGACATGTGCCACCACAGCCCAGGTATCAACAAGTGTTGATGTCATTGAGTTCCCGATCAAGCCACACCTGAACTCAGAGCTGTGCTTGGATCTTACAGCTCTAACAGCCAGCCACTTCTGCTTTGCTAACATCACTTTGGGCCTGGGTTTTGATCTACTACAACCAAAACTATCTGTACTAGAAGAGTGAGTCATGTAATGATATAGATGAGTATATATGAACGAAAGAACATTCCAGCCCATTCCAGGAAGAGGTAAGCAAAATTATAAAGGCAGTGGAGTGGGAGGGAGGACCCGAAGGAGGAGGTAGATATATGTGTACCAGAGGGAAACTTGGTACTGTGTGTGATGGCACAGGCCTGTAGTCACAACTACTTCAGAGGCTGAGATGGGAGGGTCAGTCTAAGGATTCCAGGTCTGCCTCAGAGACATAGTGAAGCCTCACCAGAAGGAGGGGAGGCAGAGAGAGAAAGGGAAAGAAGGGAAGGAGGCATGGCCTTAAGGGACAACATGGAGGTGACAGAGGTGAGCATTGATACAATCAGACTGTGAAGGGCCTTGTCAGCCTGGCAAGGTCCCTGGCCTCAAACTATGAGGATCTACTCCCAAGCAAGAATGTCAGCCCCAGCTGAAGGAAGTGGCCCCAGGCTGGGGGACAGTCCTGTGAGGAATCTGTTAGTCTGGAAGTCACACAACGAGTGAGGTCATTCAAAGGTGCACTTGAGTTCATGGGGGCCTCTGTCATTTCATGTTTTCTCAGTCATAAGACAGGAAGCATGGCTGCTTTCATGTGAGAACTTTGGAGAAAGTCCAAGGGGGTCCTAATAAAAGACCCGTAGAAGTCCCATTTGCCCTGGTGAGAAGGAGCCTAGGAACGTGTTGCAAAGCTGTGTCATTGGGATGATTGTTGCTGATGGGAGTGATGCCTATTTTAGTGGTGACCATGGTGATGGTGATGCTGTACTGCTCCTGCTGCTGGAGTGTGGGGTGGCAGTGGTGGTGATGGTGATGAGGATGGTAATGATATGGTGAAGTTGGTGGTGATGGTGATGATTATGATGATAATGCTGGATTTATGATAGAATGATGAAGATGAGGGTGGCAATGGTGATGATGGTGATGGTGAATCTAATGTTTTGAACCCCTCCTACGCTGCTAGACATTTGCTTGAGTCCTTTGTAGTGATGGTTTTGAGCCTTCATAACCCTACCCTGAGGTCTAAATGTCACCTTTTTTACAGATTAACTGAGATGCTTCAGTTCAGTAGGAGAACATGATGTGAGGATTCTAGTAATGGACACACTGCCAGGAGCTTAGCAGTGCAGTGTGCAGGCTCCTGGGACAGACAGACGGACAGTTTCCTGATCTTTGGGCGACATCTTTTCACGCTTTTTCCTCCTGACCTTCCAACACTTTTATGACCAATCCCTTTGTTTAAACTGCTCTTCTTGAAATCTCTTCTGGGATATTATTTTTATCAATAGCTACTGGTGTTATAGGTTCATCCAAGGGCATCACTACCACCGTCTGCCAGTTTCTGAAGGATCAATCGGCAGTGAACGGGGCAGGGAGGGCACCCAAAACCACTGTGTCCTGGAAGAGATCTCTCCCACTGAGCAACTGGCTCCCCTCACTAACAATCTGAGCGTACACATGCGATTTTCACAGGCTAGCTGTCGGCGTAAGGTGATTGTGAAATGAAACATATTCACAGAAAACCAAATGTTTAGTTCCAGGCTGGGGGCCATCAAGTCCAAAAGCAGCAAACCATGGTGACACACTGCTTGTCTGGAAGCCAGAAGTGCAGTCACAGCTGCCACCAAATCTTGTGGGACATGGCTCCAAGGAAGGACTCTGAACCCCAGTCCAGTGCAGTGTGTAAGAGGAAGTGAACTGTGGCCGTGGTCCACCCTCATTGTTTTCCCTGGTTCTCGTGGGCTTATGAACCCTTGCTATACCACCCGAAGTATAAGGGTTGATTGCTTTCAGCTAAATACCCACATTCCTGTCCCCATGTCAGGGACTGGTTTAGTCATGTGCGTGTGACACGGTTCTGATCAAGGAGATGTTGCTGGGAGTGGTAGAAAGGAGGGTTCCTTATATGAAAGAGGGAAGGAGGGGGGAGGGAGGGAAGGAAGGAAGGAAGGAAACCATTTTCTCAGCAACCTGGAGCTATTTCAGAAATCTGGCCCCCATGATTGGGGCCTGCCAACACCTGAGGAGGCCAAGTGGAAAGCTGGGGTGAGCCTGTATCATCGTGCCCCATATGTAATCATAGAGCTGCGAAAACAGCAAACTGTGAAGCCACCTAGCCTCTGAACTCCTTGCTGTGTGGTAAAATACACATTTGTAGTTCAAACTAGTTGTAGCTCGGGCTGTTACCTGTCCTCAGAAATGTTCTACTTGACCTATAAAGCCATCAAAAGGATTTCAGTATCCTCTCACAAGTACTACCTTGTGACTCAAGGTGCTCTCTTTTCCAAGAAGTAAAACAAGGCTCAGCAAGAGAAGAACACGGCAGGGCAGAACCCCCACTCTGTCTACAGCATTCACCCCAGCCCTTTGCCCAAGCCCTTATACCACTGGAGAGAACTGCTGAACAGGCCTGATTTCTAAGAGATGCTTCAGTTTCTCATCTACCTACTCCTTCTCTGAGCTGCAGGCGAGTGTCAGATGGGACAAACGTGATCCCTCCCTCCATCATTTTCCATCCTGTAGCCCTACCCTGTCCATGTGCGCCCTTGGGACGCAGCTCAAAAGGGGGACAGGGCACTGCCTTCCCAGCACATAATTACCATGCTGGCCACAGTGCTGCCAGCTGCTCCCAGCCACCCAGCAACTGTGCCCCGAGCTGCAGCTGATGTGGAATGTTGGGAGAGGGTAAGCTTAAAGGCATCCCTCCCTGTGGAAATGTGGACAGTCGCCAGTACCCACACACAGGCAGCAGAGGCTCTGTGCATCCTGATTTTCTGGCCCAACTTTTGGGAGGAGACCAAACCTGTGTACATTCAACAGTCTCTGGCTCATGCTCTCAACCTTGCAGTGTTTCTTTGTGGCTAGCCATTCAATCAGCAGCAGGGTCAGGGAGGCTCTGCTAGAATTTGCCCAACCTCAGAGTTAAGCAGGGAGGAAGTCTAGGAAGGGAGAGATGTAAAGTCTGTGAGCCTCTGTGGAGGCTTGACCACAGAGCCAGCCCAAGTGGAAGGCAGCGGCCTTCACTTCACATCATAAATTAAGCATTTTTCTTTCTAATTGTGTTTACATATGTAGCATATTTAAACATGCTCCTTTTCCTCACAGTGCTTGCTCTTGAACCCTAAAAGACAGGGTCATGTTTATGAGGTTCAGGCTAGGAGGCATGTCTGTTAACAAGGCAGATAGTCTGGGATTCCCCACTGATCTCAGTCAAGGACTTTGTTTATATGGCAAACTGAGCCCATTTCTAGCTATGCTACCAAGAAAAGGAACTTTCCAGAAGGAATATCAAGATGCCAAGGGCTACATGGGATGCTGCACAAGAACTTCTGAGGATACTTAAGAGTCAGGTGTGGACTGCCAGCCGAGATGTTCAGCAGCAATCATGGTCATGAGTGTGGCAGTCTACAAGATGGGTAGGGCATAGAAGACCAGTGGCTTCCACCCTGTCTTCTCCCATACTCTGGTGGAGCAGCCACCATATATGATGTGGACATGGGTAGACACAGGTAAAGAAACTGAAGCTTCCTACCCAACATTTACAAGTGTACCAAGGTTTGCAACAGAAGCCCCTGAGGCTGGTAAGTCTGCTGACAGCTCCTCTGAAGCTTTGTGAGAGACTTCTCACCACACCTAGCTGGACAGTGAACTGCGTTTTTGCTTCCTGCCTTCAAAACATCCATTAAGGAGGCTTTATTAGTTATTAGCGGTTACTCCATGCTGCAGAAGAGAGGCATAATCAGGAAGTGCAGAGATGGATGAAAACAAAGCCTTCTCTTCAGAGGTTGGGGTGGGGAGGACAGCTAAGCTATGTGTACCTCATGTACTTCAGAAATCCCCTTAAGCTGGGGCTGTAACTCAGATCCCCAAAACTAGACAGCGGCTTATAAGCCCAGCACTTAGAAGGTGCAATCAGGAGAATCATGTGTTCAAAGTCATCCTTAGCTACATAATGAGTTTGAGACTAGCCTGGGATACGTGGGACCCTGTTCAGAGATAGAGGGGGAAAAAGGGAGGTGGGGAGAGGGAGAGGGGGAGAGAGAGAGGGGAGAGAAAGAGAGCCTTTTCCTAGGTTTATGCTAGCTGCTCTGGGTACTTCCACCCCTACTTATTCCTCAAATACAGGGCTATTTGACCTTCCAGCCATATGACATCAGGACCAATAGGAAGTCTTCCTTCAGCACATACCCCTGACTCAAGTACTCGTTCTCAGACCTGCACCCCTCTTGTCCTCCTCCTACACACACTCATCCTTAAACCCTAGAGCACCTGAGTTTCCCAGGTGCACCTGGGGCCAGTGATGCTTTGTTAGAAAGAACAGTCTCTTGGGGCATGATGTAACAGCCCTGGGTCTTGTAGGTTCCCAATTGGAGTGGCCCAAGAGGAGTTCCTACACCTGACTGCTGCCAGTGACAGTCTGGAACCAGGTCCCCTAGGGAGTTAGGCTTATGCAACTTTTTCTAGGATTTAGCTTCCTCTTTATCTTTGGACTATATGTTCATCATTTTGTCTTTAAGCGAATTGTGTGTAGTTCATCTACAAATAAGATGTAGTTGAATTGCTGGGAGGGAAACATCAGAGTCCTTGCCATTTAAGAGCCAGTAACTTTGAAATTACATCACGGCAAAGATTCTTCCCAGTGTTCAACAGAACAGCTAAGCCCTTGGCCAGGTGGAGGCAGAAACTAACCATAATGTGCAGTCCCCAAGGCAGTAATGTAAAAAAAAAAATATGATTTCAGGACTGATTGACACCTTCTCTCCAAACATGCCCAACTGGCAATATAACAAAGCAAATCCCAGCACCCAAGCACCCAGAACCTGAGCACCCCAGCACCTGAGCACCCAATATAACAAAGCAAATCCCAGCACCCAAGCACCCCAGAACCTGAGCACCCCAGCACCTGAGCACCCAATATAACAAAGGAAATCCCAGCACCCAAGCACCCCAGAACCTCAGCATCCAACTTCTCAAGCAACCCAGCACCTCAGCACCCAAGCACCTGAGCACCTGAGCACCTGAGCACCCCAGCACCTATCACCTGAGCACCTGACCACCCCAGCAAGCCATCACCCAGCCAGACTTTAGTACTACTTCTGCATGAATCAGGAAGCATTATAACAACTTGTAGTAGACACTCCGAATGACAGAAGCTTTCCAGGACTTATTTTTATTTAGACGATGTAATTGGAGATCTGTATAGAAACAAGCAGAATGAACTATACTCGTGTATACATGTGTACCATACCACAGAGATGGTAACATGTGGCTTTTGCTTCATGGAGTCAAGATAGTGTCCAGCACATATTCAGTTTGGCCAGAAGGACTGAATGTGATTGAGTCAGCTGATTTGCCCAGGAATAAACAACATCCCTGACTTCAGGCTTTTCAGTGCTAAAACCAACAAAGGCCTAGGCAAAGGGGAACACGTCACCATAGAGAGGGACATGGCTCCACTGATCTGGAGCCCTAGAGATGTGGGAATCTCAGAGAAAGGCACAAGCTCCTTGCTGAAGCCAAGCTTCCCTGGGTGACCAACACAGACCTGTCTTTCCAACACTGCCTGGAATCTGGATAGAAGGAAGTTCTTCCTTTCCTTTCCAAATGGAGTTACTGTCTACCTTTCCCTCTCCTATGGCAAGATCTCTCTCTCTCTCTCTCTCTCTCTCTCTCTCTCTCTCTCTCTCTCTCTCTCTCTCTCTCTCTCTCTCTCTCTCTCTCTTCTCTCCTCTCTCCTCCCCCCCCCCTGCTGTTCTCAAAGGCCACACTTTGGTCCTTCTCTCTCCCAGACACTTCACAGAATGTAGAGTCAAGGTTATTCCCAAAGTCAGAAAGATTCACCAATTGTGGTTTCTGGGTTCTGGCCACGGAAAATAAGCGAGGCAAGGAAGTGCCTAGGGATTGACTCTGCTGCCAAGGGTTAGGGAAGAGAAACTAGGGCATATGACAAGTGTCTCCATAAGTCATCTTGCCTCTGCCATGGGATAAAGGTCACAGACTATCACAGGTTTCTGTCTCACACACTTCCCGATTCTCTCAACTGGCAACCTCACCTGGCAGCCTTGAGACTTTCTCATCCAGGGAATCTTCCTAGAGTAGTAGACTGTGAGTACATCTGTCAACTTTCACTAAGCCATGTAAATTTTGCTAACAGCCATCAAGATTGACATCTTGTAGCCTGAGTCAGCCAGGGTGGCTATGGCTGTGTTGGACCCGTTAGCTTTGTCCTAGGACTCAGGAGAAGAGTGGGAACTTTCTGAGTCATGCTGGTCCTAAGCAGGTCAGGTAGAGCAAGAGTTCATGTACTCTTTAAAGGGTGGCAATCTCCTCCCTTTAGAGGTAAGACACCGGAGGGGAGGCTCAGAGTTCATTTCCTTACCTAAAGATGCACAGAAGCATGAAGTAAAACTGGAATTCACCTGTGTCAGTTTCCCTAAATTCCAAAAGTCAGAAAGGACAAATGACTGTGTTGCTGTCTATTAGCATACTAAAGCACTTGCTGACCTCCAGGTTGCCTCAATCTCAAAAGCTCCTGGTACACATTTCAAACTCCATGACAACATCCTGGCTCTTCTCACCTCCACCCCTACCCAAAATTCTCTCCAGCTCATAGGCTTCCCTCCCCCAGCTACTCACTGAAGGGATTTTATTGTTCTATTACTAAATAAAACTCAGGAGTCAGATATTGGGGTATAAGTCTGATAGATCCACAGAGAAACAATCAGCTGACCCTGCCTCTCCACTTTCTCAGATGGAAAAGGCCTTTGAAGCCCCTCCCTATTCCTTCCTATGTCTTTCTAATCTGGGTTGGCCAAAATATGGTTAATTCTGGACAGCTGAATGCTGACTCCACCCTCTGCTTCAATGTTTCACATTGTTGGCTGTCTCAGGAGTGACAGAGTTTGATAGAGATATCTCAGAACAATTTATCCTCCCTAAAATCCTGCTATTTTTGGCTAGTCTCTCTCTCTTCCCCTTTCCCTCCCTGCTCACGTTTCTCTCAGGGCTGGGTCCAACTTGCTGGATGCTGAAACTCAAAAATAGAGGTAACTGTTACTGTACACGGAATGCTGGAAACAGCTTGGTCAAGGACACCCCAAAGCCGGCTAACTACCTGACTCTGTCCATCTGTTTCCTCCTTTTTGATGCATTTCAAGAGCCAGAGTGATAGCTAGGCAGCAGACCTAGGGAATCAACTTCAGTAAGGGGACAGGGGGCTCTTGGAGGACTGTTTGCATTTCATATGCAGGTGATTGCAATCAGTTCTTGGGACTGGCAAGATAACTCAACAGTTAAGGTCCTTGCTGCAAAGCCTGATGATACAAGTTCAGTCCCTAGAGTGCACATGGTAGAGGGAAAAAGTCAACCGCTTGTGCCTGTACCTGCGTGAGCACATGTGTGTGTACACACACACATAAATGGAAGCATTTTTAAAGAGTCAGAAATCTCTCCTAAGTATTCCCCTGACTCTTCCACTGAAGGTGCCTCTCCTCTCTGATGAAATGAATAGTCCCAACCCAATGACCTCAACAGTGAGATTCACTAGTGACTAGTCAATAAGCCTTACCCCTCTCCGTGTTCCACCCTCAGCACTCAACCCCTCCCCCAGGGACTCATTATTTATATAAATGTGTATGTGTGTGCATTCAAAATATCACTGTACATTTAAAGAAGGTACCCACCATGAAGAGCCAATGAAATCAAACTAATTAAACAAAACGGTGGTAGAGTGGAAGGCCGCAAAGTGGCACCAGGAAAACTGAGGCATTTGTAAGCAAATGTCTTATTCATTTGCTTTTCATGACAGAGCCTCTTGCCTTGGCTGTCTTGGATCTTACTCTGTACACCAGGCTGGCCTCAAACTTACAGAGATCCCTCTGCTTCTGCCTCCCAAGTGCAGACTTCTAGCTACCACCCCGTGACTCTAAGCAAACATTTTTGTTATTCTCGCAGTGCTGGAATGGAATCTACGATCTCACGCATTTGATATGGTACATGTGTCCTTAATTTAACTTGGTAATTTTTATTTGCATAACTGAGTTACTAGTCTGTGCCTTGTGCTCAACAAAAGGCCGTTTACTTACAAAAACCACATGCAAGAGTCCTTGTACCTTAGCCTTCAGAATGGAGCAAATTTGCTTTGTAAAATAAAATCACACAGGGTAAGGCATGACTTGAAAGTCATTCTATATGGCATGAAAGAACAGGGCAGGGCATAGCCTGCTCTCCTCATAAGGAAGACAATGACTGTGACCTTCCTTGTAACTGGCGAAATCCACTTCTGCAAACTCATTCCAGCTTTACTGCTGGCCAGCCTTTTCCATATTGGCCATCACAAATCCCCACCTCTGGCTTCTAATTATATCCTTAGGGCCACACTTCTGGCTCAGAGCAGCAGATGCTAAAATAAAGGCAAACTCTAGGCACTGACGAAGCCGACTGGAGCTCTCTATGCCCCCCCCCCAACAAGAACAGTTCCCTTGAAAGTTGCATTTAATTTAGTTAGTTTGTTTCTTTTCTAATTGAGCCCACTGACAAAAACAAAAAACAAAACAAAACAAAACAAAACCCTCAGGAGGCAGAGGCGAGCAGATCTATGTGAGTTTGAGGCCAGCCTAGTTTACAAAGCAAGTTTTAGGAGAGTCAGAGCTGTTACACAGAGAAAGTCTATCTTGAAAAGCAAACAAAACAAAAATGCTGGATGAGATTACAAACAAGTGCTTCCTCTGAAAGTATAAAAGAATCTTAGTGAAACCGGTGTTTCAAAAAATAAAAACCAAATTCATGGCACTAGTGAAAAGGTTAAGGACACCCCCACCCCGGGTTCCCTCCTCCACGGAGTCCTAATATCAAACTCAGGTTCAGGCCCAGAGGTGGGAGCCCTCCCCTTGTTTTTAGATAGTATCACACACCCACACTGTAGCCCACACAATAGGTGGCCAGGCTAGCCTTGGAAGCCTCCTGAGTGCTGGGATTTATAGGCATGAGCTGTCACACCGGGCATGGTTTCCGGTTCCTAAAGCACTTCTGTGCTGAGTGAAACTGTCTCAGTGTCAGCTGACTAGCCAGAAGTCTGAGGAAGTTCTGTGACCTGGACCATCACACTCAGCCATTTACTCCGGCAGAGTCATTGCATTTGGGCTATTTCTTGACAGTTTGGAGTCTGCAGCATTGCGTGTGGCTATGAGCAGGCCCTGATCTGTGGAACAGCACCTGTCTTATGCACAAAGGAGAAATGAAGAGTTCTACCTTGCAAATATAAGAAAGGTGTTTGTGAGGAGTCAGATGGCAAGACTGTGTGGGGATTTGAACCCTGTTCCAGACAGTTCTCGGGGAACGGTCTTTCTCCTTGTCTTTGTGGCTCTGAACATAATTTGCAAGGATTGGCAGGTGAGAGGGCTTCTTGAAAGAACTCAGTCTCTTCTTCTGGTGACATCTTGCTGATCCCCATCAGATGACAGATATTTGGTTGGTTAAATTAGGCCAACCTTCCCAGTAGACCAGTTCCTGGTTAGCTTCTCTGATGTTCTGATAAATTCTTCTAACCAAAAGCAACTTGGGGTGGAAAGAGTTTATTTCTTCTCATACTTCCAGTTCACAGTCCATCTTTGAGGGAAGTCAGGTCAGGAACTTGGAAGCAGGAAATGAAGTAGAGACCTTGGAGAAATGCTGCTGACCAGCTTGCTCATCGGTTCCAATCAGGCTCTGAAAATCTGAAGGCTTCCTGGAGAGCCTCCAAGCAGTAACAATAACAGCAACAGGACAAATCAGCTCAGAAGCAAGAGAGGCCTTCCTTCTGCTGTGCCCTGTTTTATCAGGGCTGCTACCAGAAGGTGCCACCTATGTTGGTGGTGGCTCTTCCCTCATAAATTAAGGCAATCAGGGTAATTCCTCAGTAGAGTTTTCCAGCACAGGTGATTCTAATTTGTGGCCAGTTGCTAGTAACCCTAACATCACAGCTGTCACCATAAGCAGAAAGGTCCCATACCTGCTTTTCTTCCACTTTTTCTCCCGATGAGTCTGAGGCTTAAAGCTGCTGCATGCTCCATGTGCCATCTGGCTCTCTCCCATTTCCCCTCCCATTGGATCAGGATTCCGTCTTTCATTAAATCTCTGTGGCCAGTAGAGAGTATATTCCACATCTGGACCTTGCTAGAAGGTGTGGACCTGTATAAGATCTCCATTAATTACATCAGCCCCCTGATACCATGAAACCAGCTGTCCACGGGAAATAGGCTCTGGGTTGTCATAGAATATTAGTTGAAGATGTGTTACGTTCTTTTATGCTGTGGAACATTTGTTTAGTGATGCAGAGATGTGTTCCATTCCTTTATGTTGCATTTGTTTAACTCTGTGAAGCTGTGTTACTTTGCCTGCCTAGAACACCTGATTGGTCCAATAAAGAGCTGAACAGCCAATGGCGAGGCAGGAAAGGGAGAGGCGGGGCTGGCAGGCAGGAAGAATAAATAGGGGGAAAATCTAGGAGAAGATTGAGGATTAAGGAAAGCAAAAGAGGACTCCAGAGGCCAATCACCCAGCTGCACAGCAAACCACGGAGAAAGAAACAAAGAAAGGCACAGAAATAGAGGATGGTAAAGGCCCAGAAGCAAAAGATAGATAATTTAATAAAAGCTGCCTAGAAATAAGCCAAGCTTAGGCCAGGCACTCATAAGAAAGAATAAGTGTCTCTGACTATTTATTGGGAGCTGGGTGGCAGGTCCCCAAAGAGCAAAAAACTAAAAATCAATGATTCTGTTCTCCTTTGTTCACTGTATACATTGTCAGCCTGTTTTATCTTTGTGGTCCTCTGGTAGGGTACATGTAGTCGAGAGTCCAAATTTCAAGTCAGATATGTATTTCTCTCACGTGAAGTCTAAACAGGCTCTTAGCCTAGACAGGCTTTTAGTCTAGAGCAGCGGTTCTCAATCTTCCTAATGCTGCGACCCTTTAATATAGTTCCTCGTGTTATAGTGACCCCAACTATAACATTACTTCATTGCTAGTTCATAACTGTAATTTTGTTACTGTTATGAATTGTAATGTAAATATCTGATATGCAAGATATCTGATATTTGACACCTATTTAAGGGTCCTTTGACCTCCCCGAGGGGTTGAGAACTGCTAGTCTAGGCTATTAGACTAAATAGATCTTAGGGTTTGTATGTAAAGTCTTCCTTCAATAGCTCATGTGTTGAAGGGTTGGTCTCTTTAGATAGAGCCAATCACCAAAATGTAACTGAATCTTCTGTAACTGTAAAATGTAACCTCATCAATGGATCAGTCCATTGATGGATTCCAATTCAATGCCATTATTTGAAGGTGGTGGATACTGGGAGGTACGATATGACTGGAGCTAGTGGGTCACCTTTGAGAAAACAAGGGGTGAGCCTTAAAACAAGGGGTGAGCCTTTGAAGGATCCACCTTGTCCTGGATGGCTTCCTGTCTCCATGCTTCTTGCCACAGGGTCAGCAGCTCTTCCCTGCCATCCTTAGCCATCCTGTCTTTGGTGCATGCTCTGCCTCAACACGGGCTCTCTACCATCAGACTGAGCAAGCTCCAATAGAAGCCTCCAAAGCCTTCCGAAGACAAGTCCTTCCCCTCTGTAGATTGTTTAAATCTCAAGTATTGTACGGGGTAATGAAAAAAGGCACAAGAGTACATTGTGGCAGCCCCACATCTGAGATTTGGCTCATTCTAACTTGACACTGCCTCCATTCCAAGCCTGTTGTCTTTGGCTTCATGATGGCTCACCTTCTTACTACACTCTAACCTTTGTCAACAAATACGCAAAATGTAGCGGGGACATGGATAATGAGCCCCCTCATCTAAGGCAAGAGTCATAAAGTCGGCCTACTTCTGTGTTTCGTGAAGGGGGTATGGATACATGTGTGTGCACATTCATAGGAAGGCAGGGCACCAGCATCGAGTGTCTTCCTCGGTTACATTTCCATCTTGTTCCTTTGAGGCAGGGTCTCTCACTAAACCTGGAACCATTCAGTTTGGTTTGGATGGCAGGACAACCAACCCCCAGATATCCTCCTGTCTCCATGATTCCCCTCAATAGGCTCAGCCATCGCACCCAGCCTTTTACGTGGGTTCTTGGGATTCAAACCCATGTCTTTATGCTTCTGCTGCAAGCACTTTGCCAACTGTACCATCTCCCCAGTCCAGAGCATGGTTTTGCAAATACAGTTTTATTTTTTAAATTAGTTAATTTATTGAAATTATGAAGATATTTGTGAAAGTACTTATAGTGTATGGCTGCTTCCAAACTATAATGGGTATCTGCATTGGAGATAATAAAAAATAATCTATCTGACCCATTCCATTGCTTTTTTTTTTTTTTTTTTTTTTTTGGTTGTTGCAACCTTCAAGACAAAGGATTTAATTTAGTTCACAGTTGGATGAAATGCAGTCCATTGTGGCAGCCAAGATGTGGATGCTTTCATGGGGGTGATGTGCAGTAGGAATTCTTAGCACCTCTGCAGACTGGGAGGTGGGGAGCAGGAAATCCTGCCTGCTTCCTTCACTCTCCTCCTTTTTATTCAGTTCTGAACCCCAGATCGACTGTACAACTCACATTCAGAGTCTCTCCTCCTCCATGGAGCCTCTCTGCAAACAGGTCCACAGACATACCCAGAGGCATGTCTTCTGGGTGATTCCAAGTCTAGACAAGCTAACAATGAAGACTGACTATCTCGTCCAGTAAGGAAAATCTTTCCTCTAGAGCTCTGATACACAGTCAGCTTGGTTGGCTTCTGTGCACACTGTTGGCCAGGCCTGAATTATCTGCTCACCTAGCTACAAGGAAGGTGGGAAATGTCATCTGTAGCCTAAGTGTTCTAGTTAGAGTTTTACTGCTGTGATTATAAAAACAGCAGGAGCTGAGCTGAGGCGATGGAGGATCCTGCTCGCTGGCTTCCTCCTCGTGGCTTGCTCAGCCACAGCGTACCTCACAGTGGGTTGTGTTCTTCCACATCAATTATTAACTGATACTCCAAAGACTTGCCTCCAGGATAGTCTGACAGCGGCATTTTCCTGAGTGATATTCCTCTTCCCAGATAATGCTGGCTGTGTCAAACTGAAAAATACAAACAAGTGAAAACAACCAGACAATGACCAGGAAGTATAACTGTTACCAAAGGCGGAAAAGGGACAGTGGACACCCACCCACTATCTTCCTTTAGACAGACTGTGGAGCCTCAAAGTTTAAAAATTTTTATCTGGGCCAGTGAGATGAATCGGAAGAAGGGGCAAGGGGCAGAGGTGGGGTGTGCTTGCTGCCAAATCTAACATGAGTTCTGTCCCTGGGCCTCACATGATGGAGGAAAAAACTGACTCTTGTAAACTGCCCTCTGAACGCCATACTTACAATGTGGTGTGCGTGTGCGTAAGTGAGCACACACTAATTAAAATTCGTAGCTAATGAGCCAGGTTCCTGATACTCATTTGCAGCCAAGGTGCTTTCTCCTGTGACTGCTGCTGTTCCTTCCTCACAAATGTGCTGACCTGGCAGAGCAGGGCAGGATTCTGCTCAACCCCTGGCCTCCCTTCTAATGCCCTTCCTGAAAGCTGTATCCTCAAGCGTGGAACAAGCACCTATCCACACTAGCCTCACATTTTTCCCAGTCAAGTCTCCCTGGCGGCTGGAGAAATGGTTCACATTCGATGCAGAGGACTTGAATTCAGTTCTCAAAAATTGTATCAGGTGACTCAAATTGCCCATAACTCCAGCTCCAGGGGATTCAAAGGCCTCTTCCGACCTTCGTAGGCACCTGCACTCATGTTCACATACTCATCTACAGACACACATACGTACACCCTGCTTCAGTATTCCACGTTGTTGTTAGAACTTATCCAAAGTGGCAATCACCCCTGGGAACATAAAGTGACTACCAGGTAAATTAAACATTGGTTATGATCTTGAAGCAGGCAGGAATCCTAATATATAAGGTTCTATTCACACCACTCCTGTACCATATCTCCAGCCCCCTGTGTAAGCTAAACCAGAACATTATTCCACAGTGACAATTCCCTTGAGTTACATCTTCAACATGCAGGTCCCAAAGGTTGAGGACTTCATAAACAATCATAGCCTCTTGACATGCTTCCTTCCCTTATTAAATCTGCTCTTTTGAGAACTCTGCTAAGGCCATATCCAGTTTTTGCCCCATCACATCATCCTGGTTACACCCATGAGGTCATCTTCACCACACTATTCACTGGCTTCATGTAGATTTGCTTGTGATTCACAGGCTGCCTGCACCAGAATGCAGAACAGCTAAAATATTTTTTCTATGTGTCGTTCTAGGAACACTTAAAAGACCTACAGGCCCTGCCTCAGAGAAGGGAAATCTGGATGGTCACCATCTTTAAAGGTTGAAGAGGACATATCAGTGAGATGCTGGCTTTGCTCGCTGCCTGGCCTGATGACTTGAGTTTGATCCTTGGTATCCACATGATGGAAGAAGAGAACAGTCTCCTGTACGTTGTCTTCTGACCTCCACATGTACCCTTTCACATACAGACAAGTAAAGTAAATTGTAAACTTTTCAATTAAAAAATGTTAAAAAAAAAAAAAATGAAGAACTATCATGTGGGGAAAAACTAGACTATATTCCTATAGTGTGTCTAGAAGAGTCAGGTGATATGGTAGAGGTCCAGAATCCATTTCTCTCAGCAGGCTGAGGCAGGAGGCTCCCCATGACTTTGAGGCCAGCTTGTTCTACCTAGTACATACCAGGCCACTGTGAGATCCTGTCTTAAAACGTGAAAAAAAAAAAAAAGAAATAATAATAAAATAAAAGAAGAGGTATCAGGTTAATAACCAAATATTACCTTGGTAGCCAGAGAAAAGAACAAAGATGCAGGCAGGAGATAAGGATGCTTCTCTAACAAACCAGAAGAACAAGGCAGAGCATTTTTCCATGTGAAATTCAAAAGCCCAGAAGGCCCAAGACAGTATGAGAGACAGTATGGAGTGAGAGGGTCTCGTCTTTGATGGGATTTTAAGGGAAAACTAAATAGTCACGTGATTCCAAGCAGCACAAGGCTAATGAAGTGACTGCACTAAGTAGTGAACTTTCCATCACAAAGGGAAGTCTTATTCTGTTTACAGAGGATAAGGGAAATTTCTGTAAAGAATTCGGCCTTTCAGGACAAATAGAGAGGGAGAACCTACCTGAAAAACAAAACCTAAGGGACAACAGTTGAGCTCTCATCACCCTCAAAGCAAAGCTGAACAAGGGAGCCCTGGGAAGGATTGGCGTGAGCTCAGCTCAGACAGCCCCGTGGTGGTGACTCAGCTCCCAGCCCTCTGCCTCTGGGTTTTATAATTCATATTCTTTTTCACGAATCTGAAAGACCATTGGCAAAAATACGGACTTGGCTCTTCCTGGGTCAGGCATTCGGTCCTGTTCACTCAGTGAGTCACTCTTAGAAGTAGAGCCTCATGATTAACATACAAACAAAACCCCGAACAAAACGTGGTGACAGACACCATCTTTGTCATGGGTGTAAAATTTCTCAGAAATACTGGGAGGCAGGGATGGGGAGTGTGGGGGGTGTGATCATCTTCAAAATGATGTTTAAGGTCCTGTCTAAAATCTTGGGGCTCGCTAGTTGTGAGTCATAGGTAATTTCATGGCCAGGATGTTTACCACATGGTTGGAAAGAGGTGAGATCTCGTTCATATTCAGCTAAACACCTGAGCTTGAATTAGTGAGGAGAAGGTGATCCTGGAGCCATGTAGACAAGGACAGAAAGACTCTGGTGCTGACCTGGGGTATCATTGTCAAGGACAGAGATACTCCAGACTAAATTACAAGTTGTCTACACAGGGCATTCTCTCCATGACCTTTTTCTTAAAAAGACTTTTAGGAGCTGGGAGTGACGGCACATACCTACAATCCCAGCGCTCAGGAAGCCAAGACAAAAGTATTGAGTCTGAAGCCAGTCTGTACAGTGAGAGTCCCTCATGAATATAAAATAGAAGCCAGCAAGATGGGTCAGCAGGTAAAGCACCCGTCACCGTGCCCAAGGTCCTGAGTTTGGTCCATGGGACCTACACAGTAGATTACCTACTCCTGCAAGGTGCCCTCTGATCACCTTCATGCACCTGATATGATATGTGTGCACCTATAGATGTGTACACACAAAACAAAACTTTAAAAGATTCAATAAAATAAGCTTCTACATTTTGGAAGTCTAGATTTACAGAAAGGTTTCGCAAATAATCCAGAGTTCCCATATGCCCCACACCCATTGTCAATGCCAGGCTTTACTATGTGCTAGACTGAATTTTAAGTCTCTAAGGTGATCATATTAGGAGATGGGGCCTTTGGGAGGTGGTTATATAGTGAAAACAGACCCTCCACAAATGGGTTTAACATCCTTATAAGAGGCCTGAATTAGCTCACTGGTTTTTTCTACCAGGCAAAGACACAGCAAGAGGGCTGTTTTTGAGACATGGGCCCTCCCCAGATGCTGGATCTACTCTTGAATTTCAGAGCCAGAATGGTGGAAGAAACATTTCTGTTGTTTGTAAGCCATGTTCTTTGTGTTTGTTTTGTTATGAGACACTATGGTTCATTGTTGCAATCACTGAATATGTTATGGGAGCTGAACTTTGACTTGGACTTGATTAGTCTTCCCTGATGAGCAGAAGACGCAAAGGTCCTTACGCTCATAGATAAGCACTAGAGGGATCAGGAACAGTAAACACAGAGTTGTCTTTTCAAAGGGAGGGGTGCATGGCCTGTTGTTATCTGCCCCAAAACAGACGTGGTTAATAGCCTGGTGATCTTTACACTATCTGTGTGGCTGAGACCACACCATATCCTCCCTCAGACATTTGTCATGAGCTTGTCAATCTATAGAACCTATATTTATGACAGATGTCACATGTACTTTACAAAGAATTTCAACTCTTAAGCTTTTGTGGGGAGGGGGAGTTAGTTTTTCAAGACAGGATTTATCTGCATAGTCCTGGCTATCCTGTAACTTACTCTGTAGACCAGAATGACCTGGAACTCACAGAGATCCACCTGTCTCTGCCTCCCAAGTGCTGGAATTAAAGGCTGCACCATCACTATGCAGCTATATCTTAAGCTTTGTTGTGCACCCAGGACTGAGTTAATTATCACCAAGAAATCTTTCACCAAGTTGTGTTGTACTTAAATATGCCTAAAATAAACTACTTGGGGTCAGACTCCTGAAGTTTGAATGTACATTAGCTACTTAGTTGTACCTCCTTCTTGTTGCTGACACCCCGACACTGATGTCCTTTTTCTTTCCAGGATCCCACCTAGGACGCCTATATCAGTCTCCTAGGAGTGGCTTAACTGAGCGCCATAAAGCTGTTGGCTTACAACAGAGGTTTGTTTATTCTCAGGGGTCTGGAGGACAAATCTTGGCAATCTGTTGGTTAGGGCCCGCTAAGCTCCAGAGAGAAGGGAGGCTCCTTCTCTGCTCCTCACTGCTGCTGCTGGCTCCAGCTTGTAGGATCAGGACCCTAATCTCCCCCAGTTCTCACACGGCTTTCTTCTTTGTGTGTCTCTGGATCTGAGAGTCTCAGATGTCTCTGTCCTTCTTCTTCTACCTGCCATACTCTGTCTTACGCAAATCCAGGATGACTTCATCCTGGATCCTTGATTTACATCCACAAGGCCTATGTGTTGCAGCTTCCTATCACCATGACAACTGTCTGGGATAACCAATTTACTAGGAGCAAGGCCTGCTTTGGATCACGGCTGCAGAGGTTTTGGTCTATGGTTGTAGAGAGCTGCATGGCCGCACCTTAAAGATGGCGCTGGCTTCCGCCTTCCACCTTCCAGATGGTGAGTGCTCTCTGAGATAAACAACTCCTTATTTGGCTAAGGCTAAGCTCTTGGTTTGCTCCCTCGTACCTGGACCTATTGGCATGGCCCACGTGGCACCCTGTGATTGGCAGTCCAGAAGGTATTTAGTTGGGAGCAGGTACCCCAAAGAGGAAGAAGAAGCTATGTTCAAGGTTCCTGAATAAACTGCTGAAAGAAGAGCCTGGTGTTACGTCATCCTTGCGTGTGAGGATGGGCGTAACATATGGTCATTTGGCTCTGTTGTTAGGGTCACTGGTGATCAGGAAGCAAAGAAAAAAAGCAGGAAGGTAGTGGGTTCTGATATCTTCTCTGGTGAAATATCTCCCCAGTGAACCACCTTCTCCCTACTAGGCCTTCTGCCACCATCTCTCAAGTTGGGGCCAAACTTCCAATACGTTGCCTTTGGGGGATACTCTAGATCCAAAATACAGCACTCTGCTTCCAAATAAGGGGTGCACTCACAGATGCTGGGGATTAGGGTTTCAGCTCTGTGGAAGGGGGTGGGAATCAACATAATTTAACCACTACAATATCACGCTTAGTCACAATGTCTCCTTAGGTTCTACCGGGCAGGCTTTCCTTGTGGACGAAGGCTCTGACAGTTCTGTGGCATCGTGGTTAAATATTTTGTAGATTATGTCATGGATTGAGTTTGTTCAATGTTTTCCTTGTGTTTAGACTGAGGTTCTAGATTGAGGGAGGGAGACCACAGAGGGGAAGGTCCTTCTCAGCACTGCCTCCAGAGGGTGCCACCCGGCCCCTCCCTGCTGGAGTTAGCCATACCAAGGAGGGCTCTCTCCTGAGGACTTCCCTTCTGACTTCCTCTATTTCCATGCTGAGTTTTTTGGAACCACATCACTAAGTATCGCCCACACTTAAGAGATGGGAGTCATGCTACCATCCCCCAGAGACTTATTGGTACAAATTATTCAGACTTTTTCCGTTGTCATTGAAATTTCACTCAGTTCTCTCACATGAAAAGAGCCTGTAGGGCAGCTTGCCTCACAGTCATAGAGCCACTGATCTCCAGAACTACAGAAATTGGGTCTGCTGGCGTACACTTATAATCTCACCACTCAGGAGGTAGAGGCAGGAGGATCAGAAGTTCACCTGCATCCTTGGTTATACAAACTTGAGGCCAGCAAAGTATACATAAAACCATGTGTCTCCCCCCCAAAAAACCCATGTGTCATGTCCCCCACCCACCCACCCACACACACAATCTGCCTTGACCCAGCTCTTCTGAAAGAATTTCAAATGCAGGCCCAGCCTCTGAGCACATAAATCACTGTTAGTTTTAACTAACTTAAAATACTCTAAGGACAAAGCTATGCAAAACAGAAGTCATGAGGCTCTGGAGCTGGCTCCAGGGGTTGGGGTGCTTGCCACCAAGCCTGACAACCCGGGTTTCTCTTGAACCCTCATGGCAGAAGAAGATAACTGACCCCAAGTTGTCCTCAGGCCTATAAGTGCATGTATACTCCCACATAAATAGATGTTTTAAAAACTGAAATGTAAGCCATGGACGAGTTGGTACACATCTGCAATAATTGCTACAGAAATTGGAAGAAATATGCAGACAATTTCATAACAATTTAAAGAGTAACCTTCTTAACTCCAACAGTAAAGAATTGAGGCTTTTTTTAAAAATGAGGTTAGCTGGGCAGTAGTAACACATGCTTTTAATCCCAGCACCTGGGAGGCACAGGACAACCAGGGTTTACACAGAGAAACACTGTCTCTAAATAAATAAATAGATAGATAGATAGATAGATAGATAGATAGATAGATAGATAGATAGATAAGAAATTAGGTCTCAAATAAAAAATAAATTAGGCCTGAGCTGGGGAGATGGCTCAGTGATTGAACCCTTGCCATGCAAATATGAGGCCCTGAGCTCAAATCCCAGAACCTATGTAAAGGCTGAGTTGGTAGCTCACATATCTCTAACCTCAGCACTTCTGCAGGAAGATGGGAGGCACAGACACGAGGATCCCTTCAGACTGCAGAGCCAGCCCACATAGCATGCACATCAGAGCACAACACAGAGACCCCACCTCAAACAGGCAAAAGCCAGGACACCCAAGGTTTACTCTCTAATCTTTGTCTCACACACACTCGCATACACACACACACACACACACACACACACACACACACACACTCACACACACATACACGCTCACACACATATACTCTCACACTTGCACACATTCATATACACACTCTCACACAACACACTTGCACACTCGCCTACACACACTCACACATACATACACACTCACATACTCACACACACTTACACACTCGTATACACACACTCTCTCACACATGCATTCACACACACATTCATATACTCTCACACTTGCACACTCACATACTTGCACATACATGATAAAAAGAAAAACAGTTGAGTCATGTACGGTTCACCTTCTGCATCTATGGTTTCTATACCTGTGTATTCAAACAACTGTAGAGTGGAAATAGTCTAAAAACAAAACTGTAAGAAGCAGGAGTTACTGCATGTGTGCTGAGCATGCACATGGCTCTCTCTATTGTCATGTCCCTTACAACATAGTGTCACATCTGTCCACACACACCTATATTGTGTTATGTCTTATGTCTTAAGCTGTATGCAAATGAACAGCATTTCATTTTATTTAGTGAATTTTTGTTTTTGAGATAGTGTCTCACGTCAAATTTACTGGGTATGGGGATTGCAGACATGATTTCCACACAGTCAGCAACACTTTATTCAAGAGGCTTGGACATCTGCATGGGATCCTGGAACCAGTTTCTGACAAACTCTGAGGAACAATTGTTCCTGTTACTGTTTTCTGGTCATCTGTTCTATTTTCCTCCCAGGAGCGTCATCCAGAACCGAGGGTGGAGAAGGCACCTTCAGGAAGCTGTGTGCACCAGGCTAAGCATGCCTCATGCAGATTTTGGTTTTCCAGGATGTCACCTCACCACCAAGTCCCCTTGCTCTCTAGATGTGATGGAAGCACCAGGACCCAGCAAAGGCCACTGACCCAGCTTTACTATGCCAAGCTCTTGCCTGTGGCTTTTCTCCCAGAGTATGCTTTTCTGACCATTACAGGTCCTGTTCGATTTTAAAGCAAAACAGACCCCACTCTGGCCACTCCACCCTGCTTCAATCAGCTTGATATGTGGTCACTGACATGTTCTTGCCCATGCTAAGCTTATAGTGCCCTAAGTATTGCTGGTGCTCTGGTCCATATGGAGGACAGGAGCCTGGCATCCATGAAGGGCTGCCAATGTGGTTTTTGCTAAGATCTTCAAAACAAGCCATTCATATAATTGTAGGGGCTAAAAGCAGTTAATTATCAGGCTAGTTTACCAGGAATTAATTTAAAATAATAAATATATTGATTATTACTATACCAGCTACAGAAAGAACACAGAGTCTACATGCTTGCGGGGAATATGTAATCAAAGTCACATATTTGATTGTTATAATGTGTTTTCTTGGTCCCGGGCAGCCAGAGGCCCAGACCCACAGACCTGTAGTCCCAGACTCCTTAGCTGCCCACTGCTGTTCAGGCCCCCAGAAATGACTCAGATGCTTATATTAACTTTATGTTGTTTTGTCTATGGCTCAGGCACATTGTTAGCTAGCTTTTACATCTTAAATCAACTCATTTTTATTGTTGCTTCTTTGGGCTTCTGGCAAAATTTATTAATAAATAAATATTGTTATTATCTTGTAGACAAGGTAAATATATAGTAGATCATGTCTTTAAATAGATAACCCTTGCAGGGTGGTAGTGGCACACATGTCTTTAATCCCAGCACTCAGGAGGCAGAGACAGGCAGATCTTTGAGTTCAATACCAGCCTGATCTACAGAGTTGGTTCCAAGACAGCCAGGACTACACAGAGAAAACCTGTCTCAAAACAACAATGACAAAAACAGATATCCCTTGATAAAAATTAATTCAAACAACTCATTTGACATTATTTTCACTTTGTAATATATAAACAGTCTCAAAAGAACACGCCCTGCAGGGGCTGAAGAAATACCTTAGTGGTTATGAGCACTGACTGCTTTTCCAGAAGATCAGAGTTTGAGACCCTGCTACATGGTGGCTTGTAATCATTTGTAACTCCAGGTCCAGGGGATCCAATGCCCTCTTCTGGACCCTGCAGGTACCAGGTACTCAAGTAGAGCACAGACATACATTCAGACACCAGACACATAAAATTAAATAAAAACAAAAATAAAGTATGAGCTGGATGGTGGTGGCAGTGGCAGATGGTACACACCTTTAATTTCAGCATGTGTGTGGAAGACAGAAGCAGGTGGATCTCCAGGACAGCCAGAGCTACAAAAGAAACCTTGCCTCAAATCAGCAACAACAAAGCATGACATTGGCCAAGGCATAGTGGCACACACCTGTAATCCCAGCACTTGGGAGGGAATCAGAGGCAACTCCCTCCTTTCTAAGAGGGGGAATCCAGTCCTTTGCTTCCTATAGGGTCTGCTGTTCCCTTAGGCCTTGCTCAGGGTCTAATGCATAATAGGCACTGTGGACAGGGTTCTATCCCATTCGTTTCTGTGATGAAGCCCTGGCTTCCAAAATGATGGATTTAGAGGTTGGCCTTATGGATGGTCATTAGGTTCAGATGAGATCATAAGGGTGTGGTTCTGTTTTACATCAATCTCCGTTACAAAAGACTCTGAACAGAATGGCTTATAAACAATAAGAATTCATTTCTCTCAGGCTGAACTCTCATGAGGACCCCCTCCTGGCTCACTAAATGGCCCTTGTGCCAACCTGGCTTAAAAGATGGCATCTGTTTGTCTTTTGGTTTTGTTGTAATGGGTTTTTTTTGTTTGTTTTGTTTTTGAGATAGGAACTTGTGTAGCCCAGACTGGCATTTAACTCATAATATACCTGAATTTCTGAATATTCTTGAATTCCTGTTTCCTCCTCTGAAATGCCGGTACTATAGGCACAAACTATCATACTCAGCCTAGAAGCTTTTGCCTAGAACGCAGTTAAGCATGGATACTGGGTGTCATCAACCATGACTCCTCTAAGCCCATGTACATACTTGGGCCCTGTCCTCAAGGAACACCCAGCTAGAATGGTGGGAGTTAAGAGATGAAAAAAGTTTATTGCTCTGTGACTACGGAGCCCTGAATCATGTGCTCAAGCCCAACGGTACTGTCTCCACATGGGACTCTCCAAGAAGTAGTAATCCATTTCCACAAATATAAGTCCAGCACCGTGCTAGGAACTTTGGAAGAAAAACAGAAGCCCTGTGAAGCCCGTGTCCAAGGAGCTGCCATTTCCCCAGGAACATCACTGGCCATGTAGTGGGTAAACAGTGAGTCCAGAACATCAGGACAAGGACAGCTAGACCCAATAGATAGGTGAGGAAGAGCTGGAAGTTTGACCTTGAAAGACACCTGTGCATACAAGTTCAGCTGTGTCCTGTTAATGGTTCCAGGACAGCAGGAGGCAGAGCTTTGAGTTCATCGGAGGGCTGCAGTGGAAAAGTTGGGGACCATAGCTGTGGGGTACAGGAGTCAAACCAAGCCTCCACACTGCAGAGCTAAGGGCCCAGGGGACTGGGACTCAGGTCAGCTATGGGACCCACAGGCAAGGAAGGTAACTTTGGAAAAAGATCCACGGCAGAGACAACATGACCCAGCTCACTGTGGTAGAGCCTGTAACTGCCACACAAGGCTCTACATTCCCTCTCCCTCCGGCAAGTGCAGTCTGTACTGGGAAGAAAGTTGGAGGTGCAGGTAGGGGTGAAGAAACAAGTGCATGAAAGGCCCTGAAGTCAAAGCTACTGGGAAAATGAGTATTGAGATAGGAGCCCGGGCAGGGAGGAGGGGAAGGGGGCTCAGAGACAAACTCCAGAAGCCAAGGCAGGTGTCCTGCTTGCTTTTTCTATTGTGGTAAGTCACTGGCCAAAACCAACTTGGCAAAGAAAGGGTTTGTTTGGTTTAAATGTCCCAGTCCATCATTGATGGATCTGAGGCAGAACTCAGGGCAGGACCTATTGGCTTGCTCATTCTGTGTTTTGATACAACTCCAGACCACCTGCGTAGGCTGGTGCTGCCCACAGTGGGCTTAGCCCTTCCATACAAATCAATCAATAAAATGCCCCAAAGACATTCCTACAGATTAATCTGACGATAACAATTCCTCAGTAAGGCTCTCTCTTCCCAGGTGACTCCAACTTGTGTCAAGTGGATGAGGACAATAATCCTCAATAAGCACAATGATCCCTTGTCAGCCTGACAGATAAGTACATTATTAAACCATAACCTTTAAGGTCTTTTTGTTTCCAAGATCTCACGCTAATACTAAGATCAAAATATGAAATACAATCCAACTTTTAAAAGTCTCACCGTCTTTAAAAATTCAGTCACTTAAAAGATCAATATCTCTTTAAAATACTCAAAGTTAGGGCTGGAGAGATGGTTCAGAGGTTAAAAGTACTTGCTGCTCTTGCAGAGGACCCAGGTTTCCAGCAGCCACAGCTGCCTCTAACTCCAGTTCCAGAGGATCCAACATGACCCCTTGAGGGCACCAAACACATTTATATATATGTACGTACATAAATATATGCACACAAGCACTCATACACTTAAGATAAAAATAAATTATTTTTAAATTAACCTAAGAGAGACAGTAAATAAATGGCTCAGTAGGCAAAGAGCTTGGCATGTAAGTCTGATGACCTGGGTTCAATCCCCAGAACTCACATAAAAGTGGAAGGAGAAAACAGACAATATAAGGTTGTCTGTTCACACTCGTGTGCAAGCATGTATACACACACACACACACTGAAGTATACATGTGCCCACAAACATAATCTTACACACATACAATAAAAATAAATAAATGAATGTAAATATTCAAAATCTCTTAACTATGGCCTCCTATAAAATCCAAAATAAATCACATATTTTCTTATTCCAAAAGGGAAGAACCAGGGCACAATTATAATCAGATAAAAGTAAACCCCAAATCCAAGAGTGTACAAAGCTCAGTGTCTGACATTTGAGACTCATTCATGATTTCTGGGCTCCAAAGGGTTTGGGCAGTCCCATTTCCCTGCTGCCATTTCTAACATGCACAGCTAGTCAGCTCAAGCCAGCTCCACTCCATCCCTGCTGCTGCCCTTGGGGGTCACCCCACAGTTCTGACATCTCCTGAATGCTGGGGGCTCCACTGCAGCTGAGGCTGTACCTCTACCAGTGACCTCCCCTGGCCTTTTTAGGAACTGTGACTCGTACACATGGTGCTGTGCCTCAGTTTCTCTCTATGCCCCCTCCAGTCCTAGGGTTGCCACTGTAAATGAGGTTGCACCCTCACCACTGGTCCCCTCTAGTTCCACACAGCTCTAAGCCTCATGGACTCCCCGTTGCTATCCATGACCCCTTCATGCCTTCAGAACCATGCGTGAAATTCTTTCGCATTGCCGCATTATGCGGCCAGCTTGATGCACCCATGTGACACTGCGGTAGACCACAGTCTCTGTATGCTGATCTTGAGGAAATACTTCCCAGAAGACTTTGCCTCAGTGATTCTGGTTTTGTGTCAATCACAGATGATTCGTCATGCCTGCTCATCAGCATCGATTGCCCCAGTAAACTAAAGGTTTCACTTCCATGGACTCTTAATTCAAAATATTATACAAATGGCCTTGATAGTCTTTGGAGGGACTCTGGAACTTTATAAGCCAGGTTGCCGTCATCTGCATGTCTCAATAGTCTTTCTTCTAAATTCCCATCAAGAAAAGTTTCTGGAGTTGACAGTGGTGATGCACACCTTTAATCCCAGCACTCAGGAGACAGAAGCAGGAGGAGCTCTGTGAGTTTGAGGCCAGCCTGGTCTACACAGGGAGTTCTTGCATGGCAGATGACTCCTCAGGTAAAGAGTTTGCCATGCAAGTCTGAAGACAAAACTGGAGTTTGAACCTCAGAATTCATTTAAAGGTGGAAGAACCAACTTCCAAAAGTTATTCTCTGATCTCCACATGTGTGTGGTGGCACTCCCACACTCTTATCACATCATGCACGCGCGCGCGCGCGCTCGCACACACACACACACACACACACTACAGTTTTAAAATTATATTTATTGTATTTATTATTATTATTATCATTATTATTATTATTATTGGGTTTTTGAGATCTGGTTCAGAAGAGATCCACCTGCCTCTGCCTCCTGAGTGCTAGGATTAAAGGCATGTGCCACCACTACCTGGTTGCATTTTATTATTTTTAATTGGGAGGGGGTGGGACATGTGCCACCGCACACATGTAGAGGTCAGAGGACAACATGCAGAGGTCTTTCTCTCCAGTCACCCACGTCTCAGAGGTAGTTCATCCAGCCTCTCAGCAGATGCCTTTACTCACTGAGATCTCCTGACAGCCCAAATAACAAGTTTGTATGGGCTAGGTGTGATGGGCACACAGGTACCCCCATGTACTCAGGAGGTTAACAGTCATCCTCAGTGAACTTAAGGCCAGAATGAACTATATGAGGTCCTGTCTAAAAACCCAAACAGACAGACCCTGTCTAACATTGTTCAGCCCAGTGTTTCAAACTTAGTGGGTCATGCATGGGCTGCTCAGAACATCGCACCTATTGAGGTGCAGGACACCAGTCTGGAAAGCACTCTGGGGACTGAGTGTAGGTGAGTATCCCCAGAGGCAGCTTGGGGAGGGGAGCATAGCAAGTCTGATGGTTGGGAGGGAGCAGGGAGGAGGTTTGGGACAAGTAACCTGAGCATTCCCAAGGAAAGAGGAGTAGAAAAGACCAGAGTGTTAGCATGCAGAGGGTAGTGGAGCAGAAGAGATGCTGGGAACTAACACTTGAAGAGGCAGGACAAGGGGGAGCAGTGGGATGGCCAGGGGTGGAAGATGTTTTCAGTAATGATGTCTCTCTTTACTATTTACTATAGCACCCTGAAGAGTGGAAGTCATGATGAGTCCCATGGCCTCCTTGAAGACGGACACTTTCTGGAATGAATGACCCCTGAGGGCAGGAAGATGTTCCCAGCTAGGTGCAGATTGTGCGATTGTAAAATCGACAGCAGTTGTCCAATGCCTCCGGGCCGAACTCTAGGCCGGTGCTGGAAAGAAACCAAAAGCCACAATAGGATGTCCAGGTTGCTTTGCAGCCCTGGGAAAGTCACTTCACACCTCTGGTTCACCTTCCCTCCCCAGCCTTGGCCTTTAAGCCTTCATACATCCCCCACCCCCCACCTTCCCACACCTCCCAGTCCCCTACCCATTAAAGCCGCTGCAGACATAACATTCCTCCTACTCTGCCTTCTAGTGCCAAAAACAGGAGGGTACTTGGGCCTTCTGCTCCAGGTTAGGCACCACCCACAGCCCAGGCGCTCACCTCTGGAAGACCTGCCCACAGCACTGGTACACTTCAAAGCTGCTGCTGCTGAGAGTCTGGTTCAGAAGAGACACACAGTCCACCTCGATGCCCCTGGGCACATAGAGGATCCCTGTGGAGGGAAGCAGCTTAGAGGCTTGGCCCAGGGACCAGCCCTGCCTAAGAGGGGCTAGAAAACCAGGAGGCAGAGTTCTGGGCCCATTGGACCAGCACTCACCTGCCACACAGGCATTCACCAGGGACACGAAGGCCCCAGTGATCAGCGCCCTGAGCACAATCTGGGAGAAGTCACTCCTCCGTTGGGGGACCAGAGAGGCTGCAGAAGGGCAAGAGAGTTTAGAGACAAGGAGGCCACCCACCCATCCCTCTAGCACCTCCCTCCTCTGCTGAGTGGCAGGAGGGAAGATGTGACCCTTCATTGTCCTCTGGCCTTTATTTTCCTTCTTTTTTTGTGAAACGGGGTTTCACATAGCCCAGGCTGGCATTGAACTCCCTATGTAGTCAAGGATGACCTTGAACTACTGATCATCCTGCCTCTGCTTTCCAAATGTTGAGATTTCAGGCATGAGCCACTGTGCCCATTGATGTGGTACTGGAGATTAAACACAGCCTCTAGCATTCGAAGCAAGCACTCTAGCACCTGAGCTGCATGCTCAGCCTTGGGTGTGTTGTCTTTTATTTGTCTCATATAGCCCAGGCTGGGCTTGAAGTCCCGATTCTCTTGTTTTAGCCTCCTGAGTGTTAGGATTACAGATGTAGGCCACTATGTCTAGCTAAGGAAGATAAACTTAGGGTGTGGCATATTGAGGACAATATAAGCTGAGCCAATTCCTGGCTGTCAGTTCAGGTCTTGGACAATAAACTAAGCTAACTGTACCATGAAGGCTGCCGTGCCCATCTGTGCAGAGCCACATTTATAAGGGACCTTCCTCTTCCTGGTGAGGGTGTGGCAGGAAGCAAAAATAAGCAAGAAAACTCACATTTCAAGGGAAGACAGCAGGTATCTTTCATGACCTTCTATTCATAGGACCTGTGACCTTCCCTTTACCCTGCCCATTGTCTCCATCACCCCTTCCCAACCATCCCCCTTGAGGGACTCACTCAGGCCTCCCAGCATGATGCCGATGGAGCTGAAGTTGGCAAATCCACAGAGGGCGTATGTGGTCAGGATTTCTGCTCTGACCTGGAAATACAGATTACAAGGAGGCCTCACCCCAGGCAATAATGTTTCTCAGGATTTTTTTGTTTGTTTTGTTTCGAAACAGGGTTTCTCTGTGTAACAGTCCTGGCTGTTCTGGAACTCACTCTGTAGACCAGGGTGGCCTTGAACTCACAGACACCTACCTGCCTCTACCTTGCAGGTGATGGGATTAAAGTTACATTCCCTGGTCTTAATTCACTCAGTTCCTTTATGGCATTAACCTTGGCATCCTCCATGAGCCGCCTCTGCCAGCTTCATACCCTCACTTTCAACCTATATGCCTTCCTTTTGTTTTGGAGACAGGGCCTCAAACAGTTCTAAACTGTCCTCAAGCTCATTATGTAACTGAGAATGACCTTGAACTCCTGAGCTTCCTTGTTCCTACCTCTGAAGTTTCAGACAGTAATATCCACTACCATGCCTAGTTTGTAGGGTGCTGGGGCTTTAACCCAGGGCTTCATGAATGCAAGGCAAGCACTCTACCAACTGAGCTACATCCTCAGCCCAGTTATCAACTTCGGAGCATCTGATTCAGATAGGTTGAATGTGTACCAGGGCAGACTGAGGACCAGCCCTTCTCCCAGCTCTGCAGTCTCTTGCTTCTTTCTGGTCCCTGCAAATGCCTGAAAGCCCAGATCTAGATCTACGCCAGGCTGGAGTCGGTGGTCTGCTACAGGTGGCCATTGAGAATCCAACCTGCCTATCTTCCCAGCTTGTCTCTACTATAATCAGCTTGAACAAGTCAACAGCCTCTTTAGGTTTCAATTTCTACATCTAGAATGTGCTTAATAATTGTGCTTACTTGGCAAGACAGTGACAAGACCCATGTAGTATTTAGCAAACACCAGGTATACAATAGGTAATTAAGCAAATGGTTCTTCTCCCATGTGCTCTGAACAGTTAATTTTCCAGAAAGAAATGTTAACAGCCAAAATGAAACACTTCAAAAAAAAAATAAACAAACAACTGGTTCTATCCATGTCTCACACCATAAAGTCAATTTTAGACCACTGAAGAAAATAAGAATTTGAAGTTATAAAATGATAGGATTTATATGATAATGATTATAGCTACAAGGTAGTATTATTACACTCATTTTGGGGTCATCTAAATAAACTGAAGCTTAGAGAGTTAAGTAATTGAAAGGTGACGTATTCAAAAGATAGCTGTGCCAAAATCTGAACTCAGTCCTGCCTGACTCAAGGCACAGTCCGAACTATTCAGTTCATTGTTTCAGGAATTTAATGCTCTCCAGACCATCCTCTAAGAAATAAAAAAGAGAAAAATAAATCAAGGAGAAATATTTGGTATTAAAAAAATGATGTTTAAAAATTAAATTCTCTTAAACAAAAAGAAAGTGAGAAAAAATAGAGGAAAAAAAATACAGAAAGCCCTAACAGAACCCAGGCCTGGTAGCTTGGGCCTTATAATTTTAGTTAGGCAGAGGCAGAAAGACTGCAAATCAAAGGCTTTCCTAGATAACTTAATGAGACCCTGTTTCAAAACAAAAATTAAAACATTTGTAAAAGTAAGAAAACTTTCCTAGAACTTTCTGTAGCCAAGTACGGCCCTGAACCTCTGATCCTCCTGCCTCTAGGAAATGGGTGTTGGGATTGCCAGCGTGTACCACCACACCTGCAGTTTATACTGTGCTGGGAACTGAACTCTGGGCTCTGTGTGTGCTATTCAAACACTACCAAATGAGCTACACCCTCAGCCACCACCTTGGTTTTAAGTACAGACTCCCAATGCTGCTTTCTTTCTGGTAGTGACTGCTGAGTGTTGGGCAGCACTTAACCACCACAGGATAGGAAAGTCCTGTGGGCAGACTCTGCCTGGAGTTCTTCTAGCCCACATCTGAGGAAGCTCCTAAGAAATGACCGAGGAGGCAGAGAAAGTTCTACACACCAAGATACTCATTTCAACATCGTTATACACAGAGCTAAATAAGGAGTTCAGATGAATGGCCCAGAGCACAAGACTGGCAAATATGCCAAGACATTCAAGCCTGTGAGAGGGCTCAGCCAGGAAAACGCCTGCTGTTAAGACAATCTGAGTTCAACCGAGTCCTGCAAGTTGTTCTTTGGCTTCCATGTGTGCAAAATGAACACACACACACACACACACACACACACACACACACACACACACACACACACTGAAATAACTATCATCAAATATCTTAAAGATATATGAATTTTGGAGCCAGGCATGGTGGTGAACACCTTCAATCCCAGCATTCAGGAGGCAAAGGCTAACCTGATCTACAAAGGGAGTTTCAGGACAGCCACGGCTACACAGAAAAATCTTGTCTCTGAAAATAAAGAGAGAGAACACATAAATTTCAAATGGTGTGTAGCTCAGTTTTAGCATGCACAACAAGGGCCTGGCTCCATCTCCAGCACTGAAAATAAAAAGCTACATAAAGGGAGGAGAGCTGGCTGCAATGTACTGCTGATAGTAGCTGTGTCGATTCTGTCTTAGAAAAAAACAAAAGAAACTCCTCATGGAGGCTCACACCTGGAGTCCTGGCACTCCAGAAGGATCAGGAATTCAAGGCCATTCTTTCAAGTATCTTTGGCAAGCCTGGGCTATATGAATCCCTGTCCCTTAAATGACACAGCAAAAAGACGAAAATGGATAAACTAGCAATAGATGTCATCTTAGGATAGTGAGATTATAGTTTTTGTCTCCAACATTATGTTCTGACTTTGCTTTCTTTTAGAGAGACTAGTACCATAGATTTAGTATCATGTTGTTCGTGGTGGTGTTTTTAGAATAAATGTCAACAACAAAAAAACAAAAAAACCAAGCCCTCGATTGCACACGGTATAAATCATCACGGGCTGTGGTGGAGGGTCTCCTAGCTCACTCACTCTTAAAGCTCACTGGACCCTCCTACATTCTCCGTTGGGAGTTCTTTTCTGTTTTCCAAAAGAGAGGCAAGGCACAGCAGGCCCCCCCACTCCCCCCCCACCTCCCACCCCCCCACCCCCCACCCCCACCCCCGCCAAAGCAAGCAGTGGTTTATCTGGATCTTGATCTCAGATGAATCTCTTCTGAGCCCACAGTGTGGCTCTGCTATCTGCCTGGTCTGTCAGGATAGCAGGATAAGGACCACCTCAGTGTGTCGAGACACATAAAAGCTACCAGAGGCCATCCCTGTGCTGGCACAAAGGAACCGGACACTCACAGAGATCCACTGCTTCTTGTCCCTAAGCCACTCCTCAGCCCCTGCCAGGCGTCGCTGCTTGTACTGAGAAAGCTCTTGATAGGCCACGAACTCATTCAGAAACAGCTTCATGCCCAGCAGCTCAGCCACCACCGGACAGTCCTCCCAGGCCACGCCCACCAAGAAGGCCACAGGCCGCAGGACATAGGAACAGATAAGCTGAGGATAAACGGCAGGAGTATTCAGTGGGTCAGACAGAGGGCTCTTCTGGCCTTCCATTTATCATTCCCTATCCCGAGACCATTCCCTCCCCCACAGCCACACCTGGAAGCTGAGTCCCTGGATATCCACCATGTCTCCCAGCCAGGACAGGGCAGCGTTGATGAAGGCCAGGACAGCCAGGAAGGCGATCAGATTGGCGGCAATGTTGGCAACAATCTTCACTGAGATGGCAGCCCCAGCGCTGGCTGCTTCCACGAGGTTCTGAGCGTCTCTACCATGGGGATCAATAGGTGTCATCACTGGCAAGTTCTCAGAAGCAGGAGAAGTCCCCCACCTTATAGTCTTAAAGAGGAACCTTGGACAGAGGTTTGTTGTCTTTCTGAGACATGAAGAGAAGAGAACTCCAAGCAGGTAGGGAGCTGCTAGTCAAAGAATGTGAAAATACCCAGGTTTCTGGGCTGCGCTGCAGGATGGGAGTCCATAGTTCAATGTGTCTCTGGCCACTTGAAAGCAAGCTGGCCCCAATCAAGTAGTGTTGTAAATTCAGAATACTACTCACATTTTGAGGATTTGAGATGAGGGAAGGAGGGAGGGAGAGAGGGTGCAAGGCGGGGGAGAAACATCTTAGTCTGGGGGGTTGTTTTGTTTTGAGATAGGGTCTCTCTGTGTACCTGGATATCCTAGAACTCATTATATAGACCAGGCTGTCCTAGAACTCACAGAGATCCACCTGCCTCTCAAGTGCTAAGATTAAAGACCTGTACCACCATGTCTGGCTTCATACTATTTTTTATTGATTACATATGACATGAAAACATTTTTGATATACTGATCTGAGCAAAATATTTTAAGAGCACCCGTTTCTCTTTATTTTTAAAAAAGCAACAAGAAACCAGGCATGAGGGCACACACCTTTAATCTCAGCAGACCTCTGAGTTTGAGGCCAGCCTGGCTTACATAGTGAGTTCCGAGCCAGCTATGTCTAAAAAGGAAGACGCTTGCTGCCAAGGTGGATGACCTGGGTCTGGTGCTTGGGACACACAGGAAAGAAGCAGAGAACTAACTCCCATGAGAGCTGCTTGGGATCAGCCTGCTGTCAAGAGGCCAGAGATACACTGAGCTATCAAATCCTGTCTTGCAGCTTTTTCAGAAACCTGGGTCTTAATTCTGTGATCCGCAGTCCCCTTTCCCTCTTGAAGATCTTTCTCTGTCTCAGAAAGAAAACGAGGTCCCTCTGAGTGTCCTGTAACCTCCATACATGTGATGTGGCATAAACACACAGTAAATACATGCAATAAGAAGATATCGAGGGCCGGGGAGATGGCTCAGTGGCTAAGAGATCTTGCTGCTTTCAGAGGACTCAGGTTCAGTTCCCAGACCCACTTGGCAGCTTAGAACTGCTCCTAACTCTAGGTCCTGGGGATCTGTTTTCTTCTGCTCTCCAAGGACACCAGGCGTGCATGCAATACACTTACATACATGCAGGCAAAGCCAACCATAAACATAAAGTAAAAAGAAATAAGCCTTTAAATATATGTGTAGGTGTAGGTTACTAGAAAATATATAATAAAGGTTAGGCATGAAATTCAAGGGTGGATGGCTTGCCTAACATGTGCAAAACTCTGGGTTTGATGCCCCAGCATCTCATAAATTGGGTGTGATAGTACATCCATAATCCCCGAATCTGGCAAGAGGATCAGAAGTTCAAAGTCATCCTTGGATACCTACTAGATGGGATACTTGAGACCTTGCCTCAAAAAAAAGGGGGGGGGAGGCAAGAGAGGAGGAAAGGAGAGGGGGAAGAGAGAGAGACAGAGAAGATGATAGAGGTGGTAGTTTTCAGTCTATTTCCACAGGGCAGAGCACCCCAAAGCCTCAGGAGGTATGAGGTTTGGATAACTAACCCTTGTGTCTTTTCAACATTTGAGTGTTGAGACAGGGCCTCATGGAGCCTAAGCTGGCCGGGAATTGACTGTGTAATAAGGATGACCTCCAATTCCTAACCTTCCTGCCTCCATGTCCCAGTGCGGGGATTACTGAATATGACACCACACCCAGCTCCATTTTTTACATTTTTAAAGGATTGGTTAACGCATGTCAAGAGCCTGGTACTACTCCACTTGTCAATGTGAGGCTGCCACCTGGTGGTCAGATGTCAGAAATGCAGAGAAGGTGATAGGTAACAATGCCAGGCATGTAGCTAGGTTGGCCTTGAACACTCCATTTTCCTTCAGTAAGTCTGTGTTCCAGTTGAAGACATGGCTCGCAGGTTAAGAGTAACTGGCTGCACTGCCAGCACCCATATGGAGGTTCTATAACTCCAGTTCCAGGGGATTCCAAACCCTCTACTGGCCTCCTCAAGCTTGAGGTAGATACATACACACAGGCAAATACTCATACATATTAAATAAATACATTAGTTCTTTAAAAAATAAGTGTGTTTTTGTGTATGAAGCCACATCAAAGTAATAATGAAAAGTCGGAAGTGAGTCAAGGACAGCGCTGTTCCCCACCTCTGCTCCCATACCCCTGCTCTGCAAAAGTCCTCTGTTGCTCTCACCCGTAAGTCAGCCTCACTCCTTCCTCACTCCGGAACTTGGACTCCTCCACCTCTGGGTAGACCAGCTTGGAGAGGGCCAAAGCGCAAGGGGCCGCCATTACAGAGGCAGCAATTAAGGAGGCAGCGTCAATCTGCAAGAACAACGGAGAAGGTGGACCCGGGGTAGTGATGGCAGAGTGCTCGTCTAGCATACAGGAAGCCCTGGATTTGATCTCCAGAACCACAGAACCAGCCATGGAGGCGCATGCGTGTAATTCCAGCACTCAGGAAGTCGAAACAAGAGGATCAGAAAGGCAAAGGCATCCTCAGCTCCATAGTGAGTTCAAGGTCAGCCTGAGACAAATTAGTTAATATAAATAAATAAATGTAATAAAAATAGACAAATTCCAAAGGGACAGTTGGGAGAAATGTGGTGTCAGAGGGATGAGTCCTGTTATATGACTTTGCTGTATCACTGCTAGCATGAGCATCAATAACCCCTTTTATGTTCCGAGACTCGAAGTACTTCTGTGAGGGCTCCTGAGGTGGCTGAGCAGGTAAAGGCACTTGCTGTTAAGCCTGAAAACCTGAGTTCGCCTGGAAGTGTAGAAGGAGAGAACTGGCTCCTTCAAGTTTTCTCTGACCTCCACCCACATGCACATGAACACACACGAGTAAGATACACGTAAAAACAAAGAGTGATCTCCACTTCCCTAAAAGAAGAACTGCACGGCAGCAGTACGAGTGGTATTACCCCATTTATAGGCAAGGAAACTGGGGGGGAAGAATTAAAATCTTTGGCTCCCGTTTCAAGTATCCTCCTTTTCATCTAGGCTGTTTCTCTTCCACCACTAATCCCCACTGGCTAAGAAGTTTGTGACAGATTTAGATAATGCTCCAGAACTGATAGATAGGATACCCATCCCCTTGGTGCAGCTTACATGCTGGTGTTAAGAGGGCAACTCTGTGTTTGATCTTTGAGTACTTACCATGACAGGAAACTCACCACTTCAAAGCAGCCAGTCACACTCACTCCTATATTTGGAAACTTTTTCAGGATCAGCCTCCTTCAATTTCCCTGGAGGCACCGGTTTGTCTCCGGGAATCACACTGGACAGGCACTCCAGCAAGATGGCAAAAAAAAACACCAACTCTGGGGAGGGGTTCCAACACACATGCCCTCGCTGTCCTAGTGACAAGTGAGACAGCCTCCCCCTCCGCTGCCTTATTCACTAAACAGTGAGATCAGAACTGATTCCACCATCTAAGTAACAATGAGCAAATGACATTTAATTTTGTTGTTGTTTGTGTGAATGGGTGTTTTGTCCACATGGCGGTGCATTGTGGGGCATCATAGATGTCTGGTGCCTGTGGAGACCAGCAGAGGGCCTCAGATCTCCTGAAACTGGACTGGGAGATGATTGTGAGCTATCATGTGGGTGCTGGACCGTGGGTGCTCTTACCCATCCTGAGAATGGTCTCTAGAGAGTGATGCTTCTTGGGGTCTTGCAGTAACATGGGAAAGTGCTCACAGCACTGTATGAAGAGCAGGACGGTAATGAAGAGAAAAAACAAACACCAAACGGCCTAGAAAACCTCTAGAAACAAGTCCCCCAGGTTGTCAGTGTACTTTTTGAAATCTTTTTCTTTCTTGCTGTTTTTTGAATACCTTCCAAATAGGTCCACAACTTTATACCATTTTTTATAAACAGGAAAGTGAAATAGATATTGTCTCCTTTCATTTTGTAGTAATTTTTAGTAAAAAAGAAGGAGGTCTGAGGGGCAGCTCAGTCAACAGAGTATTTATCTAGCATTAAGAAGCACTGGGTTCTACCCCTGGCATCACACGAACTGGGAAGGGTGCTGTGGTCCTGTAATTCTAGCACTCTCTGGAAGTGGTGGAAGAATCAGAAGTTCAAAGTCATCCTTGGGAGTGATCAAACACAGCGAGTTTGAAGCCAGCCTAAATACACAAGACCCTGTTTTTTAAAGGGGGTGGGGAGGCTAGAGTGAGACCTCCACAGTTAAGAATGCTTGCTGCTCTTGCAGAGGACCTGAGTTCAGTTCTCAGAACCCCATCAGACATCTCAAAGCAGATGCCCTTTTCTGGGCATGGTGGTACATGCCTTTAGTCCTAGCAGAAGGCAGACCTTTGTGAGTTCAAGACCAGGAAATTCCAAGTTAATCAGAGCTATGCAGCGACCCTTGTCTCGAAAGAGGAGGGGAGGAAGGAGGCCAGTTTGCATGAGCTAAGAAATGCAGAGGGCAGAAGTTCCCAGGGAACATCTAGGAAGGGTTGAGGCAGAAGCAGGCCTGGAAATCTTCAGGCTCTAAATCCCTCCTTATTTTTCTAAGCCTGCTTGTTTCTCCTTAACCAGAAGCAGAAACCACTCAGGGTGTGAACATGAAGCACTGCTCACAAAGGCTCAAGTGTTAACACTTGGTTTTCAGCTCATGCAATAGAGAGACCATTGGCTTCCATCAGGGAGGGGGCTAATAGCTTCACCAACAGGTCAATCCATCCACACCCTGAGTCGGGAGGGAAGAAGGAGGTCACTGGGATATACCTTCAAGGTATATCTTGTGCCTGGACTCTTCCTCTCTGTCTCTCTGCTTCCTTGGCTTCCATGAGGTAGGCTGGGGATTGATCTACCACAACTCTGCCATATTGTCCCATCTCAACCATAGCCCACAGTGACGTGGCAAAGTGAGTATGCTGGAAACTTCTGAAGGTGTGTTAATTAATAAGATAAATCTTCATGTTCAGTGTTTCTCTGGGGTGCTTTGTCATACTAACAGAAAGCTCATTCCATAGTTTGAAAATGAACCTGCAACAGCCCCAACTCCTCTGTCACAAACACTGGATGGCAGACCCAGGACCGCCATCCTTTCCCAATAAAGAGCAGTTTGGGTGGGTACCCTCTTTCAGGGTTTCACTTGTCTCCTCCGTGACTACCCAGCTCCAGTGTGGACAGTGCTACACCTGCAGTCTGGGGCTACTCTGTTCGCCAGCCTGGATCCTGACCTCTTCATCAGCTTGAAGAGTACACCCTGTTTGTAAGCTTCAATCTCAGTCAGAACACATATTCCAGAAACATTGCAGCCACAGCCCCAAACTACACAGTGGCCATTCCTGCTCTTCATGGAGAGGTGGAGACCTGTAAGCAGGGAATGAAGCTGGCACAACTTCGTCCACACCGGCCTACTCCAGGAGCTCAATCAAGAATGCTTTCCACCAGTTACCCCAGTCCCCTCTACTCAGACGTCCCACATGGAAGCAGCGGACAAGAGCACACCACCTTTCAGAAAGGTATTTAGTGAGGAAGGAAATAAAGAAGTCAGCAGGACAGACTTCCCATGCTACTGTGACCACGTATTTTTAGCGCCACGCTACATGTTTTCTGCCCATCTTCTATCCATCTACTGCGGTCCGGCAGCCAGTACATCTGCCCATTTTACAGATGTAGAAACTAAGCAACGAAGTCACTTTGCCCACTCAGGATCTGGCAGACCCTGTTCCACTTGGGCACAATTCAATAAGAAACATGGGTGGCCAACTCCTAACTGTTATCCTGACCAGCTTGCGTTCAGAGATCTCTACATGAAGAGACCAATTTGTTTGAATCCGCAGTGAAAGCTGGTGTCTACTCTAGCATAATTAGAAATGTATGTGGCAGCCACAACAGATTGATTCAGTCAGGTGGCACTCAGGGCTCTATGACAAAAGAGTGACAAATGAGAACACGTAGGCTGGCACTGTCCAGTCCAAATGTGATGGGCACAGCACCTGTAATTTTACACCTGCCACATTCTTTTACATGGGGTCTTGTGTAGCCCAGGTTCGTCTCAAAGTTGCTATACTTGATGGTGACCTTGTGATCCTCTCTACCTCCCAGGTGTTAGGCCTGAAAGACACATAACACCACACAGAAAAACACCAAGACATTTTTAAAAGTGTAAAGGAAACCAGGCTTGTGGGGAGCAAGTCAGTAACACTATTTGGGAAGCTGAGGCAGAAGGTCACCGGTTCAGGCCAGTCTAAGTAACTTAGTGAGGCACCATTAAAAAAAATGAAAATGGGTCCTTAGCTCAGTGGTTCAGTACTTGCCTAGCATTTGGGATAGAGTCCCTGGCTTTGCTCTCTCGCATAAAAGAAAGGATGAAGAGAGAGGCCTAGTTCATTTTTAATGTGTTTAAATTAGTCCAACATATCTCCAAAGTTTTCTTTCCACCTACATAATAATATTAGCTTATTTAATAAAGTATCTTTTTTGTTTTTCTGTGAAAAGCCTCCTGTACACCTCATTTCAAACCAGCCATGTTTCAAGTGCTCAGTAGCTCCTGCCTACTACTGTGTTGGACAGGTCCCAGAACTATCCAGACATCTGCAATAGGACAGATGTGGGTGAAGGGTCGGAAGCTGAACCACAAAAAGAAATCTGTGACCTGAAGGGAGATGGTTCAGCGGATTTTCCATAACAAGCCTCAGTTCAAGCCCACGGTGGAAGCAGAGACCTGGCTCCCAAAGTTGACCTATCCTCCCCCCCCCCCACACACACACACGTGTGTCCCTGTGCTCATACACAAACAATAATAAAAATTTAAAATATAATGAATCTGTGAACTTGGAGGGTAGCTCAATGACTTTCCTAGCACATACAGGGTCCTGAGTTTGAAACCCAGCTGGACTGTGGGAGTCCAGGTGATGGGGGGGAGGGGGCAGAGCTTCAGCCAAGGAAGAGAAGGATAGAGCAGAGAGGAGGGAAGGATGGTGTGATCTACCCCAGACTCTACTGTGGCTGCAGCCTGGGCCCCACCCTCACCCCACCCCCAGCAACTGCCCCACTCCCCAGCCCCCTTCTCCACCTCAGCAATCCCCACTCCACTCCCTCACATCTGTAGGACTACAGAGGAGGAATAGCCAGGCCATCAGCTGATGCGGGAATGCCTTTCTGTATGCTGTAAATATCAAGCTTTAAATAAAGGAGCTGTTTTGGCCCATGACAGGCACCATAGAAAAAGTAGGAGGAGAAATCAGAGCATAGGTAGAAGAAGCAGGGCGGAGTCAGACAGACTGAGCCAGACGCCCAAGAATAAGCATGTAAGGAACACGGGTGAGCCACGGGCCATGTGGCAGACAGATTAATGAAAATGGGTTAAGTTGAAAGTAGCTAGCAATGTGCCTGAGCCATAAGCTTCAAACAGCATGAAGCTAATATAAGTGTCTGAGTCATTTTTGAGGGGCCTAAGCAACGGTGAGCAGCTAAGGGGTCTGGCGCCTGGGGCCAGAAAACCTTATTGTAACAATCAGCTGGGAGGAAAAATATCCCCAGGGCTAAACTTGAATTCATGACTCAAAAAAGAGAAGGAAGGAGCTGAGTTTTAAGCCAGATGGCATAAAAGGAACAAAGGTCTTCCAGTATGGATGATCTTTGACTTAATGGCTTCAAACAAATCATCTTTACATCCAGGTGGTATTAAAACATTTTTTTCGGTAGAAATTGCCCTTGACATTTTGAATTTTAATCTTTCCCAGACCAAAGGCAGTGAGATGCTTTCTTGCAAGGCTGTTAGCAGCAGCCAGCCAAGTCCCAGACCCAGGTCTGCTTCCACAATCAGGCCAGAGGAAGGCTTAGTGCTGACAGTGTGCTGTCTGTGATGGATGGGGCAGGTTAGACATATTCCATGCATTTTTAACTTATGATGTACTTAAAGATGTGTATACTGTGCATAGGCCCACCATACACCCAACACAGCAGACCGTTCTTAAGTTTTCTTCTTAACTGGTTTTCACTATGTGGCCATGGCTCATCCTCCTGCCTCAGCTTCTAGATGGCCGCGATTATAGGTGGTGACAGATGTGTTTTTGTTTTAGCATCGTATAAAGGGCTCAGGACTTTCCAGAGACAAGCGCTAGTTGTGAGCTATATTTCTTGCCTTTTAAGTCCTAATAATGACTTGAGGTCTCTGCAAAGCTCATGTGGTTGGAAAGAACGTAACGGTGATTCTTACTGCTGACCACAAAGTCCAGAGCAAAGTCAAAACATTTAAAGACTTTCAGATGTGAAAATAGTAAGTCCAATACGTCACTATGAGAATCGGTTCCACTAAGAGAAACAGTTTGGTGTTTCAATTTCTGTCTGCTTTGTTTCTTTATCTGTTTGGAGAAGGAGAGCCTCCAACTCTGTGTGAAGCTAAGGACCTAGGACTTCTGATCCTCCCGCCTGGATCTCCCAAGTGCTAAATTTCAGCTCTCTAAAGAAAAAAAAAAATATGGTTGGAGGGGGGGAGAGTGGCACTCTGGAGGCAGAGGCAATCAGATCTCTGTGAGTTCAAGGCCAGCCTGGTCTACAGAGTGAGTTCCAGGATAGCCAAGGATACACAGAGAAACCCTGTCTCGGTGTGTGTGTGTGTGTGTGTGTGTGTGTGTGTGTGTGTGTGTGTGTGTGTGTGTGTGTGTGTGTGTGTGTGTGTGTGTGTGTGTGTGTGTGTGTGTGTGTGTGTCCACAGCGTGTAGCTCTGGGGATTGACCTCAGGTAGTAGAGGCAGGCTTGGCAGCAGGTACTTTCCATGTTCATCACCTGCCCACCTAGGTTTGGATTGATTTTGACAGCATCTTAGTATGTAGACCAGGCAGTCAGTCCCTGAACTCAAGACTCTCTTCCTGCCTTAACCTCTAACTGCTGAGCCATCTCTCCAGGCTCTTGTTTGTTTCTTTGGAGAAAAAGTCACAAGGCTAGCCTCAAAATTCTGATCCTTCCGCCTCTTCACAAATGCTGGGGTGGAGGCCTGCACCACCACCACCAGTTTAGGATGTGAGCTTTTAATAAACTTATTTGTGAGGCAGGGACACAGCTCAGTTTGTGGAGTGCTTGCCTAGCGTGCTTGAGGCCCTGAATCCAAACCCCAGCATGATGTTTATGGTACAGTGGTGTAATGCCTGGAATCCTAAACCTTGGGAGAAGGCAGGAGGCCAACCTAGGCTACATAGGGAAGCCCTACCTTAAAACACTAAACCAGTCTCATGTTGTGGCCCACACCTTTAGTCCTAGTTCTTGGAAGGTAAAGGCAGGAGGATCTGAGTTCAAGGACAGCTTGGTCTATGTAGTGAGTTCCAGGACAGACAAGACTACAATAAGGAAACCCTGTCTTCAAACAAACAAACAAAACATCAAACCAAGCTGGGTATGGTGGTCCACACCTTTAGCCCCAGCACTGGGAGAGCTGAGGCAGGCAGATCTCTGTGAGTTGAGGCCAGTCAAGCCTGCATTCTGCGATCCTATCTCAAACACCAACAAAACCACCAAACCCAAAACAAACACTTCATTTGCTGCCATAACAACCAAAGATAGCTTTGATAGTTACAAAGGGAAAAAACAACTGGAGCTTGTGTGACATCACAAGCAGCTCCACAGCATTTCACAGAGCATCATGGTCAGACGCTCTGTCAGGGACAGTCAAAAAACTTCTCTCTGCCCATGCTGCTGTATTGTGATAAGGACCCAATTCATAACTCTGGCTTGGCCCATGAAAGAATTATGATGTACATCATCATTTAGGGACAAATTAAAGACATGACCCCACAGTGTATGAGTGTGTGTGTGTGTGTGTGTGCGCATATGTGAGTGTGCATGTGTGTGTGTGTGTGTGTGTGTTTGTGTATGGTGACATGGAAGATCTCTATATGGGACTATGGAAAAATGAGTACATATTTTGATGGAGTTAGATAGAGCTGGGTTCAGTTCCTGGCTTTAACCACTAATTTACTCTCTGAGCCTCAATTTGCTTATCTATAAAATGGGGTCATTAGAGTGCCCAGTATAGTGCTTGATACATAGTAAGAGCTTAGTAAAGGGAATTCTAGAAATCTGCTCCAGCAGCCATGTAAGAATCCTGCAAAGGGTTCAGTCCCGCAGGTCTGCCTTGCTCAGAGAGGGGACACCCTGTGGCTGTTGTAACTATGTGGGACTTCCAGAAGAGGAATTTCTGGGTTCTGACATAACTAAGCAGCACAAAGGCCTACCTACCCCAAAGGAGATGTAGGCACCCAGGAGGCTGCCTGCAATAGTAGCATAGCCTCCAGTCATGACAACGTGAACTTCAGAAAGTGTCATATCTGCCAGGTAGGGCCGGATCAGCAGAGGAGCTTCGGTCTACAAACAAGAGAGATTACAGACAGTGAATTGGGGCAGCTGGGCACTGTTCTCACTGCTTGTCCTGATGGTTAGTGGTCATGGTGCATGGCAAGAATCTCAGAGGAGGAAACAGAAGGGTGGGCTCCTGTTCAGCTGAGTGTCTCTGGACCTCATTGTCCTCCTGCCTCTGTGAATGGACCTCCACAGCACACTATTTCACAATGCTTCCTATGCTGATCCATACCATGTGTGCCTCACACCCAGGCACCTCCTCACAACTTACAACCTGAGACAGAAAAGATCCAGGGGAGTATGAAATCTTGGGAGGGGAAGCAAGTCTGAATTTCTGATGAGGACGGAGGGATACCACCAAGAAAGGAGCGGGGTATGCAATGGGCATTTGCTTTGGGACCTGTAGGGAAGTGTGAGCCACTCTTTCTTTGTCTGGTACAGCTACAGAGTCACCAGCATCTCGGCACTGCTCTGTAGGATAGGGAGATGAGAGTATGATGGCTAATCGTCATTGCCAAGGTGACCGGGTTTAGAATCACCATGGAAACACACTTCTTGGTACATCTGTAAGGGTGCTTTCAGAAAGGGCTAACTGAGGGACAATGGACCTACTCTGAGTGGGAATGGCATCATCACATGGGCAGGGGTCCCAGGATGAATACAAAGTAGAAAATGAGCTGAGCCCCAGCACACGCATCTGGGTGTGCTTCTGCTCTGACTGCAGACATGCAATTACCTGCTGCCTCACACTCCCACTTCTGGCCAGGCTGTTTCTGCCAGGAGAGACTGTACCTCTTAAATGTGACCAGAACAAGTGTCTCCTTCCTTCTTTAAGGTGTTTTTGTCAGGAACAAGAGAAGTAAATAATACCCTGATGGGGCAAGAATTCCTCCCTGGGAGCAGGAAGAGGGAGGAGGGCCAAGGGGAAGAGATACAGACAACAGTCAGGAGCCAGGTGGATTCACGTGATTTTAGAGGATGCTAGAATCTGTGAAGTCATGTGAGAAGGAAGGCCGAGTGCTTATGGGATGTCAGTAAAGGCCTCTTTGAGGATGTAGCATTGGGTTAATGTTAGCTGAGATAGAAAGGCACCCACCACAGACTGGTGGCTCAGCAGTCCAGGCCGAGTGAAGACCTGGGCACAGGAATAGCTTGGCCAAGTTTGGGGAATGGTGAGGAGGAGTGCTGTGTATGAGGGCTAGTTTGATATGGAGGCCAAAGAGGGTAGATAGGCTCTCGGGGAAGAAGTTCACTTGTGTGGGTAGGGCATGGTGTGGGGTGTGTGTGTGTGTTACTAGGATAGGACCTTTGCCCACATTTTACCACCAAGTCATACCCACAGCTCCTCATACGTGTTTTTGACAGGTCATTCAGACATATGTCTAAGGATGGGTGACGTGAGTGAGGATGGAAAGAAGAACGGGAGTGATGGCAGGGGTCCAGGTGACTAGCAGTATGGCTCACAGCAAGAAAGAAGGTCAGCACCAGGGATGGATGGATGCAGGGGTAGGGCTGAGGGACTTGGTACCAGGTGGAATACCTGGGTAGAGCAGAGCGAGGAAGGCAAGATGTTGGAGGCCACTGGCCCCAGCCCCTCTAGGTGGCGCTATTACCTGGTGCTGGCCAACCCGCCTGAGTCATTAGAGAGCGCATGCGCTTGGTAATCTCTCGAGACTGGTCTGGTTTCTCCGCCTTTCCCGTGGCGTCATGGGATTCTGAACTACGACCAATAGGAAGGTGTTTCGTCTAAAGCAAGAGCCGTTTGGTCCTCTTAAAACCGGGTCTTCCTACCTCGTGGTCCCTTCTCTCTCTCTCCTCCTCTCTCTCTCTCTCCGCCCCGCCGTGCGCACGGACGCCGGCCCAGCTTCTGGGACGCGGGCTCAAGGCCACGTGGCAAATGGCTCGGCCCAGACCACGCTGGGGCCTAGCCTAGCTCTCTGGCTTCCCTTTTCCCCGCTGGGGGCCCGCCGCCGCTGGCTCTTGCGCAGCGGCTCCTGCCCCTCTGCCGGTCTCTCTGCCGGCTCTTTCACTCTCTCCTCCCTCTCCATTTTCCGTAAGCTAAATGCTCTCCCCAAAGATACATTAAAGTTATACTGCAGAAGGATCCTGTTGTACTGCGTCTTGTTTGCGGGCAAAGAAGGCGCGGGACAAGTGGTGCCGAGAACCCGGGAATTTACATCGTTTGCACCGCCAGACAGGATTCAGAACTGCAGATAAGAGGTAAGTGGCTCGGAGAGATATGTCTGAACTGGACTTTGTTTTGGGATTTTTCCCGCCCTGGAAAGGGTCTTTTGAGGCCTTAGTGCTTGCTTTGGCAGTGTTTCTGGTTTTCTTCGTGGTTGTTTTCTGCTTCCGCTGGTCAGTGGGATCCCCCCAGTCTATCATAACAGCACCAGACTCCCTGCTTAGGCAGCGTGGTATTGAGATGGCACAGGGTACTCTAAAGAACTCTGTAGAAGAGAAGGCCTGTAGAGATCTGATAGCTAGAGGGCGAGATATCATAAAGAAAGTTCGGGGCAACATGTCAGAAACCGGGAGCCGTGTGAGGTTAGGCGCGCACCAGAAAAGTGAAAAAGGACCCCCGGTAAAATAAAAGATATGGGGGAGTTAGGAATACTCGATAAGTTAAAAAGGACCCCCCAGAAAAATAAAAGATTTGGGGGAGATAGGGAACCAGAAACTAAAGGTATGGAAACTTGAAAATTTAAATTTAAAGTTTGGCTCCTCGCGGTATGAGGAAAGACAGGGCCTGGGGCGGTTGAGACAAAGACAAACCACGCCCAAGATTCATAGGCAAAGACAGGGCCTAGGTTTTTCTTAGGCGCCACTGAGGCAGCACGACCTATACCTTAAAAGACAGAGGTGCCGGTATGGGTTCCTCAGTGGCCACTGACCTCTGACAAGCTTAAGGCAGTGATTGAGCCTGTTGTGGAACAGCTTGCTAGAAAACATATTTTTAAGCCCTCCACTTCTCCATAGAGTATATTAATTGGCTTAGACCTTTTTTGAAAATTCCCACTACAGATTTAAAGCCTTTGTTTGATGTTTCCTGGAAAAATTGATAATCATTATCCTAAATATCCTTTGTTACAGTTTGGCTTATCACCCTGTGGTATATCCACGTGTTACTTCCTCAGTGCCTTTAAAAGATGGCTTAACTGTATATACAGATGGCTCAGGAAATGGAAGGGGTGCTTATATTATAAATTCACAGACATTTTTCAAAGATTTTGGTCAAAAATCACCCCAGATTGTTAAATGTCTAATTGTGTTAGAAGTTTTACAAAGTTTGATTGTCTGCTTAATATTGTGTCTGGTCAAAAATCACCCCAGATTGTTAAATGTCTAATTGTGTTAGAAGTTTTACAAAAGTTTGATTGTCCGCTTAATATTGTGTCTGATTCCCATTATGTGGTAAATGCCCTTCAGTTACTTAAAACGGCCAGTGTTATTAATCCTTCCAATACAGTGTCTGCTCTGTTTTGTACCATAGCCCTTCTATATTACCCATATACGGGTACATTCGGGACTCCCGGGCCCTATGAGCAAAGAAAATAATTTGGCTGACCAAGCTACACGCCTGGTCGCTGCTGCCTTTGCTAATCCGTTGTAAGCTGCAAAAAGCTTCAATTTATACATGTTTCTATTGAGACCATACATGTTATTCAACATTGCTTAGAGGCATAGAGCGCCTGAGACAAACCAGCTTGCCTCAAGACTGATAATGGGCCAGCTTACAGCTCCCAAAAATTCGCCCAATTTTGTGCACAAATGCAAGTGACACACCTTACCGGGTTACCATACAACCCTCAAGGACAAGGCATTATTAAATGTGCACATCAGACCTTAAAATCCTATTTTTAAAACAGAAAGGGGGAATATAAATGGAAAGGCCCAGATCCTATTTTAATAAGATCCCGGGGAGCTGTCTGTGTTTTTCCACAGGATGAAAAAAATCCAGTTTGGATCCCAGAGCGCCTCACCAGAAAAATATTACAAGAAAAAGAACCTTCGCCTTCTCCAGTTGATGTGTTTGGTGACAGCAGTAGAAGATAATGCCCACCTTCCCTCTGCCAATGCCGGTGATGTATAAAGATTTAGACATAGCTTTAAAGAAAATAGAAGTTTGGGGTTAAAGAAAAGTTTATGTTTTAGTTAAAAATAGTTCAGATATATTACTAAAAAATTTCTCGGCAGCCTGACAAAGGAAACAGAGTTTAATAAAACCAAAATTGGCTTCCTTTTGCTCAGGCAGGCCAGATAAAAATTCAATTTTACCATGTAACAGTTGCCAATCCAAAAATATAGGTTGGGCCATGCCTAAAATATTTTCATTTCCTCCCAATTTGGCCACCATTTATTTAGATTGTTAGCAATGCTTCAAAAATTATAGATAAATTAAGATACAAATTTGATAATTGCCTTTATGCCTTATGCTGAGATACTCAGCTTTATTTCTTTGCAGTAGTGACCCACATGCCACGAGTCACGCCCATATCACCGTGGCCTCCCCAGTAGCTCACAACTATCTGATGCACTTTCAAAAATAGTGCAGACTGCACAGGCGGTTAACAAACTGTCCACCTCAGTAATTGGCACAATTGAGGTGTGAGCAATAACTTGCTGGCTTATACATAACCTCTATTCAATATAAAAACTTTACAAAGACAACTAATCTTTCGAAAAGCCTCTCTCAATTTTCTTACAGAATTGGTCGTCTAAGTTTGAACAGACCCTTCGTGACCTGCAAGTGGCAATCGTCCAGGCCAATTCCACTCGGCTAGACCTGTCGCTGACCAGAGAGCTCACTCCATAAATCCCCTCTTCCCCTACTCCAAAAGATGGGTGGGGGTGGATATATCTGACCTAGCTTTTGCGGAGGACTAGTCATTCTTCTCTAGACGGTTTATAGGTTCAGAATCCAAAGTCCGAGAAACAAGACAGTTTCGGCTCAAGCCTTAATGGCTCTAGACTCAGAAACCTCGATAGAGGTATGACTAATTATGATAAAGCAATAGAGATATTGTGGCTTAGACAGCTCCTACACACCTAGACTGCCTTGTCTATTGCACTAGATGGAGCGTTCAGCCCGTGTCCTAAGAGGTATGCTGAGCCAAGGGCATCGCACGGGACATACCTATGTCCCGAGAGACACATCATCCTGCATAAGGGTATCTGTCTTAATTCCCTTCCCAGCAAAAGGCAGAGGACAGGCTGGGGGCATCTCGATCTGTCGAGGGATTAGGGGTGACCCCCACGCAAGTCCACGATGTATTCTGGGGGATGATCACTGTCTCCACCCTCTTATAGGACTTCCTCGTTGCTTAATATTTGAGAAGGGTGAGATGTTGGAGGCCACTGGCCCCAGCCCCTCTAGGTGGCGCTATTACCTGGTGCTGGCCAACCCGCCTGAGTCATTAGAGAGCGCATGCGCTTGGTAATCTCTCGAGACTGGTCTGGTTTCTCCGCCTTTCCCGTGGCGTCATGGGATTCTGAACTACGACCAATAGGAAGGTGTTTCGTCTAAAGCAAGAGCCGTTTGGTCCTCTTAAAACCGGGTCTTCCTACCTCGTGGTCCCTTCTCTCTCTCTCCTCCTCTCTCTCTCTCTCCGCCCCGCCGTGCGCACGGACGCCGGCCCAGCTTCTGGGACGCGGGCTCAAGGCCACGTGGCAAATGGCTCGGCCCAGACCACGCTGGGGCCTAGCCTAGCTCTCTGGCTTCCCTTTTCCCCGCTGGGGGCCCGCCGCCGCTGGCTCTTGCGCAGCGGCTCCTGCCCCTCTGCCGGTCTCTCTGCCGGCTCTTTCACTCTCTCCTCCCTCTCCATTTTCCGTAAGCTAAATGCTCTCCCCAAAGATACATTAAAGCTATATTGCAGAAGGATCCTAAGTGTGTACCGTGCCTTTTCTTGCGGGCGAGAAATAGGCGCGGAACAGCAAGAGAGCTTTCTGAGTTGTCTGAACAACCTGGAGAGATGTTATTGCTTCCTGGGATTCTTAAGAAGATGCAAATGTGTCAAGGGAGTGGATCTAGGTCCTGTTTGGTGAATTTGAGACATCTCTGAGTTATTGGCTCAGAGGAGTAAGAAACCTGTCAGACCATCAGTCCGGAGTTATGGGAGGAAAGATGGCCTGGAGCTCCGGATCAGGACACATATAAAGCATTTATAGCCATGCGGCTACTGTAAAACCTGTGGGAGGAAGTGTGGACTGCATAGGTGGCCCAGTTCTGCCATGGTTATAGACAGAAATGGTGTCAGCAAATCTTGAAGGCTCCTTACTCCATCCTTCCCTTTGATGGAAATGAGGCAAAGAGCACTGGACCAACAACTGAGACACATTGGGAGCTTTTTGTGGCAGACAGCATCACACCTGCTGCTATGTTTTTTCTCAGCAGAAAAACAGGCTGTGTCTTTCAGCTTTCATAACAGTCAGGTTTCTGTAGTTGGGAGTGTCCTCCTCTTTAGGGGCTTCAGTTTAAACATCTTAAAGAGAGCAGCTGAAGGCCTTTAATCCCAGCACAGGCAGAGGCTGAGGGATCTCTGAAGTTCAAGGCTGGCCTGGTCTACAGAGTGAATTCCAGGGCAGCCAGGGCTACACAGGAAAAAACAAAACAAACAAAATCCAAGAAAGAGACTGTGCCACAAATCCTAATTGATCTTATAATAAAAAATCTGGAGCTAGATATTGGGGCAAATCCTAAAGATCAGAGAGACAGAAGAAAAAGCCACAGCCACTTCTTACATCGCCAACACCTCAGCCTGGGTGGGATAGATCCTGTCTCCAGGAATCCTCAGACTGAACGGGCAAATGAAGGCCATCTCAAGGCCAAAATGGAAGGGGGGAACCTTGTTTCCTCCCAATTTATATTCCTTTCTCTGCCCAGCCATATTACTTCCTATCTCAAACTTCCTGGTGCTGGGATTAAAGGCTTGTGTGCTTCCCAAGCACTGGGAGCAGAGTCATGGGATCCCAAACACTGGGATTAAAGGTGTGTGTCACCTCGGCAGGGCTCCTTTCACTCCTGGACTTGACAATTTCATGTAATCCAGTATGGCCTTGAACTCACAAAAATCCAGACTGATCTCTGTCTCTTCCTCCCAAATACTAGGATTGAAGTCAGGTGCCACCACTGCCTGACCTCTGTGCCTAACTCTGTAGCTGTCTGTGTCCTCTGATCTTCAGGCAGTCTTTATAAGATACACAATATATCACCAAAGGAGACAGAGACAGACAGAGATAAAGACAGAGACTTAGAGAGATAGAGAGACAGAGGGGGGTTATCTTGAGAACAACTTACCTGTAACCACATCTGTCTGGAGCACCAAACATGCAAACTATAAAACTCTTTGAAATTAGAATGCTTACTCCATAATAATAATTAAAAAAAAATAGGCTGACATTTTCTAAAATTTCTAAATTACCTAATGAAAAAGAAGTAACTTGACAAGGGTGTCTCTTAGGGACTCACTGACTTGCATAGTTTCCTTCTCAGGAAGGTCAGACCTGAAAAGTCCTGGTGCCTTCAGAGCCATGTAACTATTTTGTATTTTGAAAAATTCATTTTAGACAGAAGAAAACCTGGGACAAACAGTACAGTGAAAAGAAGCCCACGCAGGAAAGAAATAAACAAAACCTGGGCCATCAAACAAATGTTATCTCACTTATCTTTGGGAGATCTTGACCAAACCATTCGTACTTCCCTAGTTTTCCCATCTAATATCCGTGAGTCTCTAAGCTGCAGTGACAGGGGTACCAGATAGGCTCCGTCTGGGTTTGGCATGACACAGGCATACAGGCACAAAACTGATCATCCCTAGGCAGCAGCATTCGATTCCTGGAGACAGGTTCTAATGGGTCTCCCTCAAATTAGATTGGATCCCTGTCCCTCACTCCAGTCTGTGAGGGAAGCTTCAGTGCCCACCTGGCTCACAAAGATGTTTCCTGCTACACTCAGGGTCTCAGTGGCTGAGGTGCCCATAGTGACCTGCATCAGCCAGGCAATCTGGAAAACAAAACCAAAAAGCAGAGTGCTCATGAGTGGACGTCAAAAAGCCCAGATTCAGAAAGAGTTGAGGGGGTGAAGGTACCTTAGAAGTCTTCCTTCCAGCCTAGGGCCCTGCTGTGGTCTCTCCAAAACTTATGTTGAAATTTAATACTGGGGCAGTACTAAGAGGTGATGGGGGTGGGGTACGAGGGGGAGATGATGGCTCAGTCAGTCAGGTACAGACTCCCAGCATGCACCTGTAATCCCAATGCTGTCGAGATGGATACGAGAGTCCTGGGACTTGCTGGCCAGCCAGTCTAGCCAAAGCAGAGAGCTCCAGGTTCAGTGAGAGAGTCGGAGGGTCAGCCACTAGCTCACTGGGTAAAGGCACTTGCCTTCAAGCCTCATAACCTAGTTTGATCCCCAGGACCCACACAGTGGAAAGAGAGCCCCTACTCCTGCAAGTTGTCCTGTGATTGATAAACAAGTCTGTGGCAGACAGAAGTAAATCTTGTCTGAAGATCAGAGGACAGAGACAGCCACAGAGTTAGCTATAGAGGTCAGTTAATAGTGGCACACACCTTTAATCCTAGCACTCTTGAGGCAGAGGTAGAAATCTGTCTGAATCTCTGTGAGTTCAACACCACACCGGGCTACATGAGAGTAATCCAGTCCAAAAGAGAAAAAGAGCCAGGCCGTGGTGGCTCACGCCTTTAATCCCAGCACTAGGAAGGTTGAGATGGGACACATATGGTTGGACAGGGAAAGAATATAAGGTGGGAGGAGGCAGGAGGGCAGCTCTGCCCTCCTTTTCTGTTTTCTTCCTCTCCCTTTGACTGAGGACTCAGAGGCATCAGTCTGAGGATTCATGGGGACAGGATTTACCTCTTTTTAGCCTGAGGACTAGGTAGTGGTGAGAAGTGTTCCTCTGTCTCTCTGATCTTTCAGCTTTACCCCAATATCTGGCTCTGGGTTTTTATTAAGACCAATTAGGATTTGTGCAACACACACACACACACACACACACACACACACACACACACACACACACACACACACACGTATGTGTATTTTATCTCTCTGTGTGTAGGTGCCTGAGGCTTGGAAAAAAGGCACTAGATCCCCTGGAGCTGGAGTTTTAGGGAGTTGTGATCTGCCAAGGTGAATATTGGAAAGCCAGCTAGGTCCTCAGCAAGAACTGTATCTATTCTTAGCTGCTGAACTCTCTCCAGCCCTCAGATAAATAATTTAAAATGTTATTTGGGCTTAGTGGCACACATTTTTAATTCCAACATTCAAGAAGCAGAGACAGGCAGATCTCTCTGAGTTGGAGGCCAGCCTGCTCTATCTACATAGTGGATTCCAGGACAGCCAGAGCTACATAGAGAGACCCTCTCTCAAAGAAAAGTTAAAAATTGTTCACCATAATATCTAGTCTAGTTTTATTCAGTTACATCACCAGAGACTTCCTTTTCCAAGTAACATTTGATAGCATGCCAGGGTCTAAAGTTCAACGGAAAGGGGTCTGGGACACACTGTTCTAGAAAGTTCTTCCCTGGAATGTTCCTGCACTGCAACCACACCTCTCAGCCAGTCCTTGCTCAGCCTCTCTTCAGAAGTGTTTGGAAGTAGCCTTCCTTCCTTCCCATCTCCCTCTTCCAGGCTTATCATCCTCTATCCCTCCAGCCCTGCTGTGTAGGTTGTGGATTCAAGCCTTTGCACTTTGCAGCTTATAGAACCATTTGTCCAAGCCCACAGTTGAATACATTCTCCAGATCCGGGAATAGTCCCCTCCCTTAGATTCTGCCAGACCTGTTCTTGGTGTAACCATGGGTCATTTTTTATTCTTGCTGCCATCCTAAGGTGCTGATTTATTCTGTAGGCTAAATCTTCATAATCCTTTTCCAGGTCTGATGCTGCTGAGTGCTGCACGATGCTATTTCCAACATCCTAATGTTGTGCAGAAGATCTCATACACCTAGGAACATTTGGGCTGCCAACATGGCTCAGCAGGCGAAGGGGATTGCTGCCAAGTCTGACAACCTGAGTTTGAGCCTCAGCTCCCACAAGCAGAAAGAGAAAACTAACTCCTGCAATGTGTCTTCTGACCTCCACGTGTGCATCCTGCTACGTGTGCATGCACACACAGGCATGTGCACACATACAATAAATAAATAAATGTAAAAAGTCTTCTAAAAAATAAATGCATTTATACTAGCTATAAATGTCAATGTGGCCTGAGGCTATTTATAATCTCTCAGGATCATTTTTATACAAATCATTTTTCTCCTAAAGCCTGGGTTGCCTCATAGACTCCAACCCTTCTTCCTGCATTGAATTTTGGAGCCTTTTTTTTCTGAGTATTAGGAGAAGAGACCTGGAGGGCTGTTTGGTTAGCAATAGATTCAGAGAGAATGTGAGGGATGGAAGCAGAGGACTTGGGGAAAGCATAGCCTTCAGAAGCTAGAGACTCAGAGAGTATGGACCCTGAGAGCAGAGGATTCTGGGAAGGTATGGATCCAGAAAGCAAGGAATTCTAGGGTAGGGAGGTAGACCTGGATTCAGGGAAAGTATGGACGCTGGGGCATCCTGGGATGGCAGTATTCTAGAAGGGTGTGAACCTGACAGCTGGCGACGCTGAAGAACCAAGCAGAGGCCTGAGGACTCACCTTCAGGATCACCCACTGCATGAGGCCCAGATAATAGAGAACTGACATGACACAGCTGAAGAAAACGATGATGGGCAAAACCTGCCGGGAAACAGACAGAGGAGCTCCGTTAGCGGGAGCAGGGCCCAGGAGGCAGCCAACGCCCCAAAGCCTCAGAGTGCCAGGTCCAGGGAGAAGCCCTGAGGTCCGTGCTGGAGTCCCAGGTGATCCCCAGCAAGGCTTTTCTCCTGTTATTAGTAAGGCCACTGAAGAGGCCACCCATCTCCAACCTCCCCATCCTCTCTCCCCAACAGGAGCCTGTGCTGGGCTTGGGGGTGGGGGGCCTTTACCACCAGCTTCTTTATCTCTAGCACAAGGGTGAATCCTTCTTGGGACTCTTACGAAGTTGAAGAAGCTAGCTCAGGACTAGCACCCCGCAGGCGCTTTGACTTCCCCATAGCTCAATTCCAGGCTATGGCTCTTGCCTGAATGGGGCCCCTGGACTCTGGGCCTGAATGAGGGAACTGCTCATTCTTTTTTTAGGGGGGAGGAGGCGGCATCAAGCTGGGAGTAGAGTCATCCTGGCCTTGCAATTAGCATCTCACCCTGCTTCCTCTTCACTCATGCCAGGACCCTCACACCCATTCCTTCCCCTGCCCGTGCACGGCCCCATGCCAGGGCTTTCTTGCTACAGCTCTTCTATGTATTTATTTTTGAAGATTTATTGTATGTATTTATTTTTGAAGATTTATTGTATTGTTTTAATTATAGTAGCTGGAGGGGCATGCTGCGTGCACATGAGTGCAGGCACCTACAGAAGCCAAAGAAGAGCATCAGATGCCCTGGAGCTGGAGTTACAGATGGGTGTGACCTAACAACTGACACAGGTGCTGGGAACCAATCAGGTCCTCTGCAAGAGCAGGGCATGCAGTTCACTGCTGAGCCATCTCCCCAGCCCCAACTTCAGCTCATTTGTAGTAGCAAAACTTGCATGTCTTTTGACAGAGGGCTGACTTAATGAACCAAATGTCAGAAAATGAGAACAAGGAAGCCCATGAAATCTCCTGCACCCACATCTTGAGTACATGCCCTTTTCCTAAGCCCCTCCCTCTCCCTCAGTGCTCCTGCTAAAAATAAGATTAGGGAATTAGGAAAGCAGGTAGATCGATACTCCCTATGGGAACTTGGGAGATGATTCTGTCAGGTGTGGGGGAGCACACCTTAGTCCCAGCACTGGGGAGCAGAGACAGGCAGCTCTCTGTGAGTTCGAGGCCAGCCTGGTCTACAGCACAAGTTCCAGGACAGCCAAGATTGTTACACAGAAAAACCTTGTCTCGAAAAACAAAAAAACAAAAACAAAACCAGGTCGTTAAATGAGAAAAGAGGGGGTGTACAATCGGCAAGGGTGTTGTTACATTAGGAAAAGGCCAGAAGTTTGTGTGGACATGGGGCATTATTAGAAGGGTTTGCAAGTGACCAGCGACAGTGGGCATCTGAAAGTAAGTGGCTGAGGGCCAGGGCTGGGGCACATGGGCCTTTTAGGTCCTTCTTTGCATTGCAGTTTCCTACCCATGTATTTCTTTTTCAAATAACTCAAAAATCCTACAGAGTTGCCAATAATATGGGAATTCCCTCTCATTAAAACATGGGAACATTTCTGGGTAATGGTTCATGCCTTTAATTCCAGCACTCAGGAGGCAGAGGCAAGCAAATCTGAGTTCGAGGCCAGCTTGGTCTACAGAGCAAGTTCCAGGACAGCCAGGACTACACAGAGAAACCCTGTCTTTAAAGTTGAAATATTAAAACATAGGAAGGAAGCCGGCAAGACAGCTCAGCCAGTAAGGGTGCTTGTCATCAAGCCTGGCCACCTGAATTTGATCCCTGGGACCCACATGGGAGAAGATAGAATCAACATATTGTTTTCTGACTTCAACACACTGGTACTACAGCATGTGTGTACCTGCATGCACGTAGCCACCTACCTGCGCACACTGAATAAATCTTTCTTAAAAGGAAATAAAAGGCACTATTCCCAAGCAAATACTTACAAATACTTTGTGTGCCAGGGCTGTGAGGAATTTTGTTTTCTTTCTAATTTTTGAATTCCCCATCTGTTCCTATAATTTTTTCTTCCTTTTTATTTTGTGGGAGCTGAAGCTCTAACCCAGGGCTTTATGCATGCTCCAAAAGCACCCACCATATGCTCAGTTCCTGCCCATAACTTTCTCTAACAGCAGAGATTTTTCAAGGAGGGGACAAAGGCAGAGGAAAGCTGTGGGATCCTCAACTTAGTTTTGAACTTGGTGGGTTTGAGAGGTCCACAGAATCTCTGAGTAGAATGTGCCACTGGATAAGAGGGTCCAGGGCTGATCAGGAACATTGAATGGGGCCTGTGTTATGAAATGTTATTTTAACTAAACAAAGATGTGTTACATTTGTTTATGCTGCAGAATATTACCTTAAGTGTGTAAAAGTTCACTGCATTTGTTTGTGCTACATTTGTTTAATGATGTAAAGATGTGTTACTGTTTCACCTTGCCTGCCTAAGGCACCTGATTGGTCTAGTTAAAAGCCAAAGAGCCAGTAGGTAGACAGGAGAGGGACAGGTGGGGTTGGCAGGCAGAGAGTATAAGGAGGAGGAAGAAGAGAGGAAAGAACCAGAGAAACACCTGGGGCCAGAAGCCAGGCAGCCACCAGACAGATACAGAGATAACAGGAAAGTAAGATATACAGAAAGAGAAGGTAAAAATCCCCAGACAAAACATAAAGAGAAACGAGCCTAAGCTAGGTCAAGTATTTATAACTAATTAGAAGTCCCCATGTTATGATTTGAGAGCTGGTTGGTGGCCCGAAAGAAAAAGTCTGGTACAGGACTGGATTTAGGACTTGGTCCATAAGAAATGCAGATGAGGCCTTCAAGATGGGTCAGCAGATAAAGGCCTGGCATCTCTGATAACCTGAGATCTACCCTTGAGAGCCATGTGATGGAAAGAGAGAACCAATTGTCACAAGTTGTCCTCGACTTCGTATACTCACCTGGCACATACACACACATCCCCCCATCCCCAATAAATTAATTATCTTAAAAGAAAAAAGGATGATGAGGTCCAGCTGAAGGAAAGGAACAGAACGGATGGCAGTCACAGAGAACTCTTGAGGTGTGCAGAGCGAGACCCTGGGCTCTGCATCACTAAGGTGAGAGAAGAGTCTAGAAGGAGCCTAAGGGTATCCAGAGCAGGTACTGCCAGTCACCCAAGAGGGAGCCCCAGTACTCTGGCAAGATAAGGCTTGAGACAGACTATGGAATTAGCAAGAAGCCTAGCCAGGGGTGAGTAGTGTCAGGGAAAGGGTGTGGACACAGACCAGAAGCCAAACAACAGTGAGAGGGCACACAAAGCGAGAGACAGCCAGGACAGGCACCATTTCCAGGAGAACAAGCTGGAAGGGAAGCCTGGATGGCAAGAGCTGGTCATTTATGTTTTGAAAAGGCAGCATCTTGTGCAATCTCTCAGAACAAGCCGATGATCATAGGTGGCAGCACAGATGTGCTGCAGCCCAGCTGATGAGGGTCTCCTCCCAACCCTGCCAACATCACTACCTTGTTCCTCCACACTCCCCATTGTGGCAGGCCTGCTGCTGGAGAACATCACACTACTGAGAATAGCTTCAGAATGCTGTTCCTGCCCTAGAACTCCTCCTTACCAATGCTGGGTGATGACATCATTCTGCTCTCCCAGAAGCCAGATCTGCTTACTGGCTAGTCAGCTGGTGTGACTGATCATGGAAGGGACTCCAGAGCAACTGGCTAGCTACAGCTCCAGGCTCAGGCCAGGAAAATACATCCAGGATTAGCAGAGTGGGCATCAGAAGACATGTTCTAACTGCAGATGGGGGCTGTTGGTGATGGGGAAGCTGCATTGGGAGTAAAGTGGTGAATAGCAAAGGAGGGAAGGGAAACAGGAGAGGAGAGAGGTAGCCTTTGGGTAGCTTAGTGATAAAACATTTGCCTAGCATTTGAGGCCCTGGGTTTGAGCCAAAGAACCCCTCACCAGAAATAATAGAAGGAAAGCACAGGGAAGAGGAGGGGAGGGGAGGAGAGGGGAGGGGAGGGGAGGGGAGGGGAGGGGAGGGGAGGGGAGGGGAGGAGGTAGGCAGTCTGGTTCCAATTTTCTAAGGCATGGTATTTAATAATGTCTCTTGTGGGCAGTATGATCTACAGTGCCTGGGATAGCAGACCATTAGGGTACTGATACTGAGGAAGGTAGACGGAAGTACTATGAACTCATACTATATCCTGGTAGGAAGCTCTACTGCGAGCCGGATATCCACTGACACATGGTAGCTCACTGACCTTCAAAGCCACTGAGATGTAACCATCTCCACCTAACCAATGGGTACACTGAGGCTCTGACCTGTGGGCTGCCTGTCCAAGGTCAGACTATTGAGAATGGGCTGAGATCTCCTAGTTGCCAGGAAGGTTGACAACGAATGGTATGGCTGAAGCATTTGCCCTGAGGAAAACTTGCTCCTCTGAGTTCAGGGCAGCACATGTTTCCATAATAGGCTGTAATAGGCTGAACCTCCCAGAGTCATATGATAAGATTGAGGAACAGGATTAGAAAGGCCAAAGAGGTGATTGGATCACGGGTGTAGCCCTCATGAACGGGGCCAGCTTCCCTTATACAGAGGGCCTAGAGCATCCCCTGTCTTCCACCACGTGGCTACACGAGAGAAGAGCGGATTATGACCATGTCCTTATCAGAACGTGACCATATTGGGGGGCAGGAGCTGCTCACCTACCCCATTAAGGAAGGAATTCCTGATGTTTGTGAACCAGCACAGCCCTAGTTTTAAATCGAGACATCCCATACTCTGAGGACCATTGCTCCAGAGCTCCACTGCACCACACCCTTGGAACAGACTTCATCCTGCCTGGAAATCAAACCTGTTCAAACTGGCTGTCTTTCCTCAGCCATCCCATGTCCTTCCTTTTGGCTTTCCCATTCAAGGAAGCCTTGAATTCAGCTCCAGCTCCCTTCCCACCCCCTCTCTGAAAATAGTTCTGTTTACCTGAGGGGATTAGAATCTGCCTTAGGCAGATACCCTAAAAAAAAAAAAAGTTTCTTACACCATAGGGGATCCTCAGAGAGAGCTGTTAAACAACACTGCTTAGCTGAGTGGGTGGGGCTTGTACCAGAGGCTGGAGCCATCCCTTGTGAAAGGCAGAGGGAGTGTGATCTTGGGTCAGCCAGACCTAGCAAGAGAGCAGGAGCTGGGGTGGGGGGAGGGGGCACAGGGGGATTGGGTGGAAAATTACTAGGAGGGTGATGGAGCCAAGGACAAGAGTGGGAAAGTGAGTGACTAATCAAGCAGATACAGCCAGGAGGGGACATCACGTGGGCTGTGCAGAACTCCGGGCCCAGGATAAGCTGGAGGCTGAAGAAGTCCCAGGGTGATTGATTCTACATCCTGGAGAAAAGATCATTTGGACAAGGTCCCAGCAGGAGACAGCCTGGGCTCTAAAATTCTGCAGGCGCTCAGGGAAAGATTCCCAGAGTGGACACTGGCCAGACTTAGACTAGGTTCTGGGGGTTCACAGGAAAAACCTTGTGTTCGGCTCAGTACCCAAGAGCCACACTACCTTGAGGGCAAGTCTCAATGTTGAAAGGGAAGGGTGTGTGTGTGTGTGTGTGTGTGTGTGTGTGTGTGTGTGTGTGTGTGTGTGTCCAGGCCTTGCTAGGGTTGCCATTGGCTAATTTATGAGGAATTTATGTGCAGGACTGATCTCCCAGGATCCAGGAAATTTCTAGGACTGGACTGCAAACTGCTGAGGCCGGTCAATGATGAGCCCTCAACTGAATATTAAATCCTCAAGTATTTTGTTAGCATGAGTGGATCTCCAGCATATTAAGGGTGCTTCTGGATTTACCAGAAACACACCATTACTGATGTTACCTCAGAGTCTGAGGAAGGGGACTGACTCTTGTCACTGGAAGCACAGTGACAGGTCTAGCCCTGGACAGTCCTGCCTCTCTGGATGATTAATGGCCCAGGACTTGGCTGGACCCTCTGTAAACAAAGGGAGGTCAAAGGCCACGGAACTCCTGCCTAGCACTGACAGTTGAGGTTCAATGGTTCTAAAGGGTGATTTGAGGAGAGACACATGGGAGATGTGTGCATCTTCTTCCAGAATGGACTGCACAGCCTCCACAGAGAGAGCGAAGGACAGTCCCAGCAGCCATCCCAGGGACCCAAGAGTCTGGAACGGAGAGCCTTCAAGCACCAGCTGGGGCTAGGCTGGCCTGGAGCCCTTCTCTCTCTTCTTTTGTTACAGAGTTTTTCCATCAACAACCACCTTCTTGACTGTCTGTCAGCCTGTGGGCTTCGGATGTAACAGTGAAAGTCTCGGCGTAAATCCTGCCAGTAGCTCAGGTGTGCACTGTCAGTCAGGGAACTAGTAAGAATGTCAGACTCTGTCTCTCTTTATCTCCTTCTCTCCCTCCCTCTCCTACCTTTCCCTTTTTCCTTTCTAACGTTGCTAAAGCTTGTTGGATACAAACCTGATAAATATTTACCACCACCTCAAGCCAGGCTCCTCATAGCTAAAACTAGAAATCAGAACCAGGACAGAGCAAGATTAGACCAAGGCAGATAGATCCTGGGTCATGTTAAACACCTGGGTCCAGCAGGACCAGGACCAGAAGTCCCTGTGCTTACCAATCACAGAAATTAATCTTTTCTAGGCTCTACAGTCAGTTTGAGTTTGCCTTTCTGCATAAACAGCTCATTAACAGAACAGTTAAACACTGGTCAGGAAGTACAGCCCAGACTCCAAGATACAGCCTGCGGTTAGCTGTGAGACACTGTAGAAGAAAACCAGCCAGGGGGTCCCGGCCTGTCACTGCTTTTCCCAGGCAAGGACGCCATTTGTCAGGGCTCTGATCCCATGCCAGACCCCTAACACTAGAGGGCCCTAACACTCAGGTCTTCCAGCTATCTGCGGTGGCCTCCAGTGCCTCCCTCTGCTGGGAGAGGCTCCAAAGGTTACATTTTTCTTTGGGTTTTGTATTTTGACACAAGGTTTCTCCATATAGCCCTGGCTGGCCTGGAACCCATTCTGTAGTAGACTCAGGCTAGTGTCCAATTCAGAGATCCACCTGCCTCTGCTTCTTCAGTGCTGGGATCACAGGTGTGAGCCACCACCACCCAGCTAAAGGACGCATTTCTAAGGGTTGTTCCCATTCAATTAGGGCTGTAAGCCATGGCCCAATCTAAGAGCAGAACTGAAGAGCTCAGTTGCTCAATGCAGAGGACCTGGTTCAAGCATGGTCATATTATCTAATGCAGCCCAATCAGAGCCCTGCTGCAGGACTCCAGCTGCCAGAGAGGCTCCATGCTAGCTGATGGGCTGTAAGGATGAACATCTGGTGTGGATGGGGTAAACATGATGTGAGGGATGAAGCTGACCTTGAAGGCTAAGTAGAAAGGCTGTGAGGCTGCAGCTGCTCCTGGGCCTGGTTCTGGCCATTGCTTGCTCCACCTGCTTTTCTAGTTGGTAAGCCAAGAAACAGCCCTCCCCCCCCACCCCCACCCCCACCCCCCCCACCCCCGCTCTGGGAAGTGAGGTGCATGCAGGTTTCCAAAGAATATTGTCTCTTATAAACCAAGAGAGGAGAACAGACGTTCTGAGACCCAGCCCCCCTTGCCACCTAAGAAAAGGGCTCTAATGTTAGGACACAGAAACTAAAAAGCAAGAACATTGGTCTGGGGCACTAATCCTAACTCACAGGCTGTGGCTTTGCATGAGAGTCAGCCGCTCTGAGCCTATAAAGGTTGTATTTTCTCTGAAGGATTGGTGTGAGACTCAAAGGAAGCTGTCTGACCACATCTCCTCTCTGTAATTTGTAGTAGTTATTAGGGCCCCCACACCCAACTTTTCTTTTCTCTTCCACTAAAATATGTGGCTTTGAGTGGGGCAAAGTGGTTTGTAATAACCCTGAATTATTTCAGAGTCTGCATTTGGCCCTTGAGGGATAAGAAGCCCTGGGCCTTCTTGCAAGGGTCAAAAGAGAGTGCTTGCTTGAGTCTGGCATGGTCTTGCAAGCATGTCATCCCAACACTTCACAGGTATCAGTAGAAAGATCATGAATTTAAGTTCAAACTCAGCTCTATGATGAGGTCAAGGCCAGCCTGGGCTCCATGAGACCCTATTCCAGCACTCAGGAGGCGGAAGCAGGCAGATCTCTGAGTTCCAGGACAGCCAGGACTACATAGAGAAACCCTGTCTTGAAAAATCAAAGAAACATACAAAGGTAATTCAGCCCTTGTGTTAGACCACAGGGAAATGCCGCCAGGGCTACTGTTACTGGGATGTGATACCTAGCACAACCTTCCTAGCAGGCACAGAGGAACTTCCCAGGATCACTCTAGAAACACCACTTGTTTGCTTCATCCACTGAGCAGACAGCAGAGGCCCTGGGGCTTTGTGAGGCTTGAGGCTGAATGAAGGATACAAAGTAAGACCAAGTCTTGTTCTCAAATGGTAAATGCTACTGTGACAGCAACGTGGAATTGAAGGATAAATGATGCACAGTGTCAGTCGTCCCTAATTTGACATCCTATAATGCATCTCCTTTGCTGGGCCCCTTCCCAGTGCACATACCAGCATCCTGTCTACTGTCTTTCCTGCCCGATGTTGACATGTTAACCAGCCCATGATGTAGTCAGGACTGCTCAAAATCCTGAAGCGGTTCCTCATTTAGTGGAGAAAACCCAGATGCCAGGCATGGTGACACCTTAATCCCAGAACTCAGGAAGATCACAAGTTTGGACTACACCCAGGCCCTGTCTCAATGAAAGATCCCCAGATGCCTCATCCTGGCATTAAAACCCTTCAAGCCAGAGTCCCACTGAACTCACAGGCCATCTCTAGCTTCCTTCCAGACGTTTCCATGCTTCTCCCAGAAGATGGCCCTGTACCTTAGGTGCACCACCTTCCTCTCAGCTCCCTTCCAAGCCTTTACCCACACTATTTCATCTCCCTGCTTTTAGCTCCAGGACTTCCCAATCCTGGGACTCTGCCTCATCCTGAGGGAGTCTCCATTCCTAGTGACAAATTCTCTCCTACAGGCTCTTCTGCCTCAGGCACAGGAGATAACCCCTATCACATATTGTTTGAAACTGAGAAGCTGTCTGGGCTCTACCTTGAGGTGTCTTTAAGAAGTGACCTGCAGCAGATCTTCATGTTTTTCCTTTGGAACTTCGGGTGTCCCCTGCTTGGTTATGCACAGTTGGAGAGAACAGTCCTCACACCCTACTAGAATGGAATTCAGATGAAGTGTGTGGGATGGCCAAGGCTGCCCTTCCGAATATTTTATGTGATGGATCGCTCAGGATAGGCAGCCTCTGGGAACCTGGGACCCGCCCTTTCCTTGTAGAATTGACATCATTCAAACTCTTTAGACAGGCTTGGATCGTGCTCCAAGGAGAACTGGGAAGAGGTCGGGGGTCAGGCCCAGAAAAAGGCCCCTACTTTGTCTCTACACAAGCCCAGAAGTCTACAGTTGAGGCTAGAAGCCCCCTGGGTCCAACATCCCCAGCAGAGTAGAGAGGTTCTGGGAACATGGACCAGCGTAAGAATTAAAAGCGGAAACTTTAGAACCTACCGATCGCCTGTGCAGCCCCTCCATGGGCTTGGTGGTCTAAACCGGCAACAATGACTCAATTCTTTGTTACTATGGCATCAGAGGCAGAGAGCTGGGGCCAGGCAGTCACTCACTCTGCCTGGCTCTTGGAAATGCAGACTAAGTCTGTGGTGAGCTTTGGGGTCTCTGGATAGTTTGCTATAAAGCAGGCTAAAGTCCTCACTAACCAAGGATTTCAGAGGCTTGGCCAGGTTACCAAACAACTCCATCCAGAACAATTGGGGGCGGGGCACATGTCAGCAGTGTCCCCAGCATGAGCTGCTGTTTTAAACTAGGCCTGCCTGGACTCTGCCAGGAGACAATGGAGTCTTTAAAACAGAAGGGCAATTTTGATCTTAATTTCTCCTATAATATTCTGAAAGACTGTAGATGTTCAATAAAATGTTGAGAGAGCAGGAGAAGGGGGGGGAAGAAGGCGGAGAGAGCGAAGGGGCTGTAGCCTACGGCTGGAATAAGAATGGGGGCCCTCCATTGGAGGAGGCTGCCTGTGAGGGGTGGTGAAGGAAGGGCCTGACAGGAGACTGCATTTGTGAAACCAGTGTCCCCACAAGAATTTGGGAGCTGTCTCCCAGTCCCCATTTTGAGTCCTCAGCCTTCTAGCAGTTCTGTGATTAGCCTTTAAGAAAAATACTGCAGAAGCCGCAAACATCTCACATTTTACGAAATGTAACCCAAATGTCATCAGGCAAACAAGTTGCTGGGTCCTTCCCCACCAGAGCTTTGGCTCCATTAGCATCCTAGGGACCAGCTGGTGTCCACTGGAACCCTCATTATCTGAGCTCAACTTCTCTCCTCCGTTCCCACAGCTGGACCTGAGCAGCAGCTGCCAAATCCTGCTGGAGCAAGAATCAACTGACCTGAAAGGCAAAGACATCCTTGACCAGAGCCTCCCCGAAGACAAAGCTGGAGCCGGCCACGGTGTAGCTCAGGAAGACCTAGAGAGAACATACATACAGGAAGTGGAGCTGGGAACAGAGGAGGAGAACCATGGCCAGAAACCCGGCTGGCGTAAGCCCAGCCCAGATGATAGAAGAACACATAGCCACAGGCCTTCCTGCCCCGCCTCAAGATGTACCAGTTCTGGGACACGGTCCCTGTGTGACGCCTCTGACAACAGTCGTTAATGAAATCTACCAAAGAGTCTAAGCGGTAAACTTTGTTATATACACTTTATCATAGAGAATTTGAGGCGAACCTGAACTACAAAGACACCATCGACACAACATAGATGTGTAACTTCAGGATGTAGGAGCAGCAGCAGCTTGTGCCTATCATCTCAGAAACTGAGGCAGGGGGATTGCTGGGTGTTCAGGACCAGCCTGGGCTACACAGTGAGACTGTCTCCAAAGCTAAAACAAGCAAACAATAACCCCCGAATTTTTAAGGGGATAGCTCAGTTGCTCCTGTGCTTGTCTCATGGGAACAAGGACCTAAGTTTTTATCCCCAGAATCCATAGTGGGGCAGGTGCTTATAACACAGGTGGATCTCTGGACAGCCATCCTACTTGGCAAGCTTCAGGCTAGTAGGAGACCCTGTCTCAAAAGAAAGAGATATTACCTGAGGAATAACACCCAAGATTACCTTTCTACCTTTACATACATGTAACTACACACGACAAAGATACACATACACACACACACACACACACACACACACACACACATGCTAAGCCAGTCCAGCTCCAATAATTTTTATATGGAACAACTCAGAATAGTAAAAAAACCAATGATATCAGCTGGACATGGCAGCACACGCTTTTAATCCCAGCACTTGGGAGGTAGAGGTAGGCAGATCTCTGTGAATTTGAAGCCAGCCTACAGAGTGAGATCCAGACCATCAGAGGCTACATAATGAGACCTTGTCTAAAAGGAAAGAAAGAGAGAGAGAGAGGGAGAGAGAGGGAGGGAGGGAGGAAGGAAGGAAGGAAGGAAGGAAGGAGGGAAGGAAGGAAGGAGGGAGGGAGGGAAGGAAGAAGGAAGGAGGGAAGGAAGGAGGGAGGGAGGGAGAGAAGGAAGGAAGGAAGGAGGGAGGGAAGGAGGGAGGGAGGGAGAGAAGGAAGGAAGGAAGGAGGGAGGGATGGAGGGAGGGAAGAAGGGAAGGAAGGAAGGAGGGAGGGAGGGAAGGAAGAAGGAAGGAGGGAAGGAAGGAAGGAGGGAGGGAGGGAAGGAAGGAAGGAAGGAGGGAAGGAAGGAAGGAAGGAGGGAAGGAAGGAGGGAGGGAGGGAGAGAAGGAAGGAAGGAAGGAGGGAGGGAAGGAAGGAGGGAGAGGCAGCTGAAAAGAAAAAAACAAGTATGACTCAAATAAACACTATTTCTAGATCCAAGTGCCAAGTGGGTAATTTTTGTTTACAATTTGAACTCATATACATCCTAAGCCACTGCAGCTCACATGACCTGGCATCTGTACCCCCTGAGAACCTCACCACCTGGGAGACCATTCAACACCAGACCCAGCCTCAGAAAGGATGAGAAAGTCTGGGTTCCTTGGGCTCATGGCTCCTGAGCCCCTGTCCAGCCCCACCTCCCATCCTCACTCCGGCTATCAGGCCCTAGCTTTGCTGGTCCCAATCCATCTCTGTGACCTCCACACCTATATTCTCCTGAATCGAGTGGCCTCTCCCCAGCTCCAGCTCCCCAGAAGCACGGCCCAGCATACACACCTGGATCTGATCGCCTAGCCACTGGAACGTGACAAATCCAGGTTCTGTTCTGATGACAAAGAGGCCAAGTACAAACTGCAGCCCGAGGCCCCAGGACACAGTTCGCCATGATACCTGCGATCAACAGAAAGGTCCTAGTGAGCTCAGAAGCTTGGGGGATCCACAAATCCACGGCAGCGGGGGGGGGGGGGGGGGGGGGGGGCAGGATAGTGGCAGGGTGGGAGATGGGGGAGACACAGATGGCAGAGAGGGGGACACCACACCGTGAGCTTTGTTCTGCTTGTGGTTGCCTGGGTCTAGCCTAGCACTGGGCTTGCTGCTAACAGTCACATGGATCGGGCCAGGCTGTTGGCAGCAGTAAGATGGGGCACAATATTTATGAACTGTTGTGAAGTGTGCCTGGTCTCCAGCTTGACAAAGCATTCAGTTCTCAGACCATGGCCTTAGGATATAGGCATGAGCTTGCCCAGGCCCAGCTCCTCTCCAGCTCAGAGTATGATTTTTGTCTGCCTAGACCCTCACCATCCTCCATGAGCTCTGGGCACCCTGACCTAGGGCTGCTTTTCCCACTCAGCACAGTGGGAAAGACTCCTTGACACCTCCCTCAGATACTTGTGCAGCCACACAAGGGTCCTGATTCTGGGGCATGGTTGCTAAGTTGTGGAGACAATGAGGTAAGAACCCATCCATCCAGTACAGCAGGGACTGCCCTCGTGAGTAGGATATTTTGTATACCAGCCACCTGGAGGGCCAGCCTCACTCCAGAGTTTCTAACTCAATAGGTGAAGAGTCAGATATAGGACTTAGCATTTCTAATATCTTCCAAGGAGATGCTGTGGCTCTGGTCTGGGAAGTAGACCTCAGGAGCCACTATTGTAAGCTAATGATTTTTGGATACCCGTGGGTTCTCCCATGGAACCGGAAGCTCAGGTTCTCTAATTTCTGGGGTGGGGTGGTTCCTGAGCTCATAGACCTGCCTGAGGAACATGTCACTAAGGAAATAAATACCCCTAGTGGCCTGTGAGTTCGGAAAGATACCAGAAGTCCTCTCCAGAAAGCCCTCTGTCCCCTCCTCCCCAATCCCCTGGGGAATTCAAGAGCTTCTTACATAAATTTCCACTTAGGAACCAGTCCCAATATGTCCTGCAAGGGCTGCATAGGGAACCTGTCCCATGGTACATTGCTCTTCCCCAGGTATTCTCCCAATAGCAGCATCCATCTTACCCCAGCCCCAGCCCACAGGAAGCACCCACTGGCTTCTAGCCTGGGTAGCCAGCTGAACACTCACAGCACGGTGATGCTTTGAGCCAGCAAAGAGAAGGGTAAGAAACACACAGATCCCTGCAAAAGACACTAGTTGTTCTGGCCGCTGGGAGGTATCCAGAGATAGCCACAAGATCAGGCCCAGGCCAGCAGCAAGGGCTAGACCTCTACAGGAGAAAGATATAGAAATAAAAAGTCATTAGTTTTAGTATCACACACACATAAATATAACAATATAGATTTAAAAAAAAAAATAGAGTCCTGCTTCCTTGAACTTCAAACCTATCCAGTTCCTGTTGCTTGTCTTCTATCTCTCTCGCCCTTTTGGACTGCATGTTTTACTCACCTGCCGTATTTTGGAAGTAAACACCCGCTTTGATATATAGGCTCAGGGCTATATATATAGGCTAAAGAGTTTGCCCTGACCCTCAGATGAGACTTTGGACTCTCCAGTCGATATCTGACCAAGTAAAAACTCTGGACTGTTGAGACAGGAAGCCATGTTGTGTATGTGAGGAGCACGGGGTTTGGGATGGTCCAGGCAGGGATGCTAATGGTTTGAGTATGGTTTTTCCCATCATAACTCATGTTGAATTTGTTTTGTTTTGAGACAGCTTCATATAGCCCAAGGTGAGCTCAAACTTGCCATTCCCCTGCTCCATCTTCAAAGTGCTAGGGTTATAGGTGCTCACCACTTTATCTGGCTTTTCATGGTGGAGTCTGTCACTCCACTGGAAGGGGGTCCTATGAGAAATACTTAGGTTCTCTCTTGCAGGAACAGGTTTATCGTAGGGGAAGAGAGGGAATTGTCACTTCACAGGTCTGGATTAGTTAGCAGGCAGGTAAATCAAGGCAGCCTCTTCTGTCCCATGGGCTCTTATATGCTTTTCTGCTAAAGGTTTAGCTGAGGCATAAGCCAGACAAATACCAGCACCAACCTCTTGGACTTTTCAGACTCCAGAATCATGAGCCAAGGTAAATCTTTCTTCTTTATAAATTGCTCTGTTTATGGTATTCAGTTACAGCAACAGAAAAGAGTGGCAGGAGATCTGATACTTGTAGTTTCTAAAACATAATTTGTTTTTAGGATTTATTTTGAATTATGTAGATATGAGGCTCCTGAGGCCAGAGCAGTGGATCCCCTGGAGCTGGAGTTACAGGCAGCTGTAAACCATCCAGTGTGGGATCTAAACAAGAGTCCTCTGTAAGAGTGCTGATGCTTTAACCACCAAGCCCTTTCTTAAGCTCTAGGACTATTAAAATAATGCTTTATTAAGAATTATTTGTTATTGGGGTGTGTGTGTGTGTGTGTGTAGGACAAAGGATAGCTTTTAGTCCACCAGGGGACACCAGGGATTAAACACCAAACTATTATTTAGGGACTTGGCTAATTATATCAAAATCTCCTGATTTAAAGTGTTGAACTGGGTTCTGGGCATCTGTGATTTCTGCAGCTGACTGAAAAGCTAGCCCCAGGTGATCCACCTAATAAGACATTATGGAAAGGCCTCTGTGCTTAGTGGCCAGACTCTTGAATCTAGAAAACTGTCACGTCACTGGTCTGGTTTTAACCCTCAGGTACCTGCCACGGCTCAAAAATTAGCAAAATGCCAAAGCTGGCCATTTTTGAAGCCAACAAGCACCTCTCCCCAGGGCTCCAGGGGACAAGCAGAGGGGGTCACATTCCTCTAGAAGGCCAGAGGCTGAGTGATCACTCACCTTTTCAGCCAGAGTCTCAGGCGAGAATGGCCTTGAAACTTCACACACCTCTTCAGCCTGGACCCCAGAAGCTTCTTCAGTAGACCGTAGGCCAGAAAGACGAGAACCACACAGGTGATGACCAGCAGTGCCAGGGCCCTCTGGAAGTCCAGGAGGCAAGCGGTGATCAGGAAGGCACCATAGGCTGCAAGAAGAGTCATTGGGGGCTCAGCGGGGTAAGACCACTGCTCTGAACCCTGGTGCTGATTAGGGTCAGCAAAGTCATTCAGCCTGGCTTCCCTCATCTAGAAACACTTGTCCTTACTATGACAGAAAGTTTTTAGGGGACTGGGGACACCATTCACTGGTGAATGCTTACCCAGCATGCCCGGAGCCCTGGCAAAATGTGTGAAAGGGCCTTTGCATGCTATAAAGTGGTGGCAGAGTCTAGGAGAAAACATAATGGGCATCAACAGAGCACCTGGCCTGAGCCATGCTAGGTCTAGAGGACCAAGCTGAACAAGCCAGTGACTCCGTGATTCCAGATTGTACCTCCAACCCTACTGTGAATCAATGATCTTTCTCCCTCCCCCCTTCTCTCTCTCCTTCCTTCTCCCTCCCCCCTCTCTGTATGTGTGGATGTGTGTGTGTGTGTGTGTGTGTGTGTGTGTGTGTGTGTAGATGCATGCTTGTGCACAGGGTTGTTAGGCTTGGTTTGGACCACACTCATCTATAACAGCCTTTCTCTGCTCACACAGCTGCTATAAAAGAAATGGCAGGCACCCGACTAGGTCTGTGGGTCTGCAATCCTCATTTCTGAGAGTTCAGCAAGCTCAGGTTACTTGACTCTGGGAATTTGATAAGCCCCCTGCTGTGACCCTGCAGTTGCTAAGGAGAATAGCTTCCCTTCCCCTGCTGCCCAGGCAACCTGACTACAAGCACTTATTATTGACTACTCATTAACTACTGTCCTCTCTTTGAAACCTTTAAGACAGTGGCTCTCAACCTGTGGACCGTAAATATTCTGTAGGCTAGATATTTACATTATTCATAGTAGAAGCAAAATTACAGTTATGAAGTATCAACAAAATAATTTTATGGTTGGGGTCAGCACAACATGAGGAACTGTATTAACGGATCGCAGCATTAGGACAGTTAAGGACAACAGCTCTTAAGAGAAGGAACCCCACTCTGTCTCCTGAGCCTGAACTCACCCAGCCCCTGCCATGGCCATGGTCAAGAACTCTACTGTAACAAGGTCCCAGACCTTAGCTCATGATGGAGAGACACCATAATATCAGGCCATAAAACTCAGCATGCAGGCAATACCACTTGCCAAAACAGAAACAGAGACCTAACCCATCAAAGTCCACAGCTCTGGGAAAGTCTCGAAATGTTCTAACCTTGCTTTTTGACTTCTGTGATTCCACTCTGTCTAACTGTTCTTGTTAACTAAAATATGCCAACCCAGGATGTGGTTTTTGTGCTTAAAAGTTCACCCTGAAAGAGGCTCAGAGCTACACTGGGATCCTGAACACCCAGTGTAGTCACTGGCCAGCTAATAAAGAAGTTCTATTGGCTTGAACCTGTACCAAAAGTCTACAGTGTATACCACACAACACCACTAATACATTTCCTACCTAAAAGGACAGGCTCATGATGGCGTTTTTCCACAGATGTTGGGAACCTGTGCTGTGTGTTGAGCACTTTACTGATGGAGCCATTTCCCAGCTTCACCAATGATACCTATGTCGCACGAAATAATGAGACTCAGCGATAGATTTCTGAAGAAGTTGGAGATACTAGAGGGAATAAACACCACAGTCAAATCTTACCCAGCTGTCTTATAGCTTCCTCAGCCTTGCTTCCCTTGGAATGGTTTTCTCTGTGTTTGAATCCCGACTTAAGTATTCTTTTGGTAATTAAGGCGTGGCCCCACCACACTGCTTGGGAGCCTGGAATTCCTTCTATAATCTGAAGTGACCTTGACTCAGTTAGGATTAAGGGTGTAGGTCACCACTCCCAGGATACTCCCTGTGCTGGGATTAAAGGTTTGAATCACCACTCTGATTTTCCTAGACTGTGGTTAGAGCTCTGGGACTTCTGGAGCTTTTACTAACCCCCCACATAGACTGTGGGTAGATTCCCTCTGATATCTCCAAAACTTCTGAAACTTTATTAAATCCCCACATACCTATTCCTAGACTTTCCTCTTACTTGTCCTGGCTCTCCTGTGGGCCACTGAGCCCGTCAGTCAGAACGTTTGCCTCAGAAAAGAAATATAGTGACAGCAGATGGGAAATGCTTCTCCCTGATTTTTGAGTTTCAAAATCCAGACCTCTTGAAAGAGTGGAAAGGACTTAGCCACCAATGGAAAAATGTAAGGTGAAGCAGTTCGAGATAATATGGATGTCACCTCATCTGCCACCTGCTACCAGACTACTTAGAGCAGGACACAATAAGCAGTCCTGGAGGGTGGGGGGAGATTGAAGCATGGACCTCACAAACTGGCCTAAGCCCAGGGTGTTTGTGGCATGGCAAGCTAGAAGACCCGAGGCCTTGATTCCTGAGAGCAGTCCAACAGGGCATGGGCCTTCAGGGTGTTGTGTGTGACCTGTAGTTAAGCAGAACCCATGAGCAATGCACACTGTATAGAGCACAGATGTGCTCTGGAAAAGTCGGGGAGGCGGAGGCCCAGGGCAGATGCACACTGGAGAAAGGATGCCAGAGTGACCTGCCCTGAGGGAAGCTAGGATGGTCACAGTGGTTGGGTCAGTAGACAGTAAGGAATGGTAGTGGTAAGGGCCTGCTGGAGAGTGAGTTCTGAGAGACAGTCCAGAGTCACAGAAATCAAGCTTGGGTCACTCAAGAGAGGACAAAATTGAAGTTTGAATCAAGCTGTACAAATGAAGTTCCCTTCTCTCATAAGGGAGCTCTCACAGAGCAGGGCTCTTTACTCTTTCCTGCAGCAAGATTTCTCTCCATCCTAGAACCAAGATAACTGTGAATTATAGCCCTAAGACCAACCAAATAACAAGCCCAGAATCTCATAGCCCATGAGGGGGAAAAAAAATCCATCATGTAGCCCAAGATGACCTTGAATTCTGACCTAGCCTCCTCTATCTCCCACGTGCTGGGAGTCCAGGATGTGTCAATTACCAGTTCTGTGCAGTGCTGGGATTGAACACAGGACTCTGTGCACACTAGGAGAGATCCCTACCAAGTGAGCTTCAACCCCAGACCACTTAAAAAGAAAACTGGAATCTATCATGGGGTGGAATACAGGTGCCACCACACAGGTGTGGAGGCCAGAGGACAACTTTGGGGGGGGAGGGCCTGTTCTCTCCTTCCACACCCGCCTGTTAGGGATAGAACTCAGGTCCCCAGTCTTGTGTGACACTGAGCCACCATCTCCCTGACCAAACTATTATTGGAGACAAGGACTAATGTGGCCTAGACTGGCCTCCAAATCACATAGATGAGGCTGGCCTTGCCTCCTGAACTTCCAGGCACCAGGATGCTGTTTCTTTACCTCCTTTCTAAAAAGTACCCTTAGCTCAGAAATAAGTTCAAAGTGTCTCCCATCATAAACACTTGGCTGAGCTGGGTGGTGGGGGCACACACCAGCACTGGGGAACAGGTGGATCTCTGTGAGTTCAAGACCAGCCTGGTCTATGGAGAGAGTTCCAGGACAACCAGGGCTAAACAGAGAAACCCTGTCTTGAAAAAACAAAGGAGAAGAGGAGGAGGGGGAGAAGGGGGAGGAGGGAGAAGAGGGGAGGAAGGAGGGGGAGGAGGAGGGAAGGAGGGGGAGGAGGGGGAAGAGGGGAGGAGGGGAGGAGGAGGGGGAGGAGGAGGGAAGGAGGGGAGGAGGAGGGGGAGGAGGAGGGAAGGAGGGGAAGGAGGGGGAGGAGGGGGAGGAGGGGGAGGAGGGGAGGAGGAGGGAAGGAGGGGGAGGAGGGGGAGGAGGGGAAGGAGGGGGAGGAGGGGGAGAAGGAGAGGGATACATGACTAACTCCAACCTTTGATCACACCCTGACCTCTAGCATTTTCTTCTTGCTTTCAGCAGGAATGGTGTCTCATTCCTATAATTACAGGAATCAGGAGTCTAAGGCAGGGGGATTGCCATGAGTTCAAGGCTAGCCTGCACTATACAGTGAACTTTAGGCCAGCCTAAGCTAGAAAGTATGACTCTGTCTCAAAAACAAAACAAAACAAAAACTCAAAATTATTTCTCCAAAGAGTTAGGCATCTATATTTATTGTCTTCCCTGCCTGGCCTCTCATCCATTCCCATTTTTTTTTTAATGCGGGGTCTCACTATGTAGCTCTGACTGACTTAGAACTCACTATATAGGTCAGGCTGGTCTCGAACTCAGAGATCTATATAGATCTGCCTGCTTCTGTTTAGGATACAAGGTATGTGTCACTACCCTAAGGGCACCTTTACATCCCTGTTCCTAAATCAGTGGACCCTGATCAGCCCTTATCCCTGACTCTCTGTAGACATAGTGCTGGACTTTCCCTCTCTCCCCTGGCTTCTACAAGCTCTTTATATGTAGCTGGTCCCAGACTTTCTGTTCCTAACTCATTTCTCAAATCATTCTGCAACAATCCTTTGGAAGTAACTTCATCTGCCCATGGTTTAGGAGTTCTACCCCTGGCAAATGGTTCCAATCTCTCCCTCCCTGTGGAGACCACCTCCTCTGCCTGTGTCTGTGGAAAGGAAGCATTGTGATCCCATTTCCACACCCACCCTCCATCATCCAAGCAGGAAGCTGGGGCAGCCTTGACCCGAGACTTCCTCTGTCCTGCAATGGGGTCACTTCTCAGATTCAGCAAGCACCAATCGCTTCCTTGATTCTCATATCATCCCAGTTTGCCTTTACTTCATCCTCACACCACACTGAAGCCTCACTGTCTTCTCTGTCTCTACTGCAGCCATTTTTAATATCACAGTGTGACATCAATCTGGACACTTCTCAGTTTAAATCCTTCCATACCTTATCTGGACTTCAGAGTCAAATCCAAGTTCCTGAATAGATAAATAGCCATCCAGGCTCTTCAGAGTCCTTTAGCCTCAGGACTCAGGCTGGGTACCCTTCAGAAACTTTACCCTTCAGCCACACTAGACTATTAAAGCCCACACCTTGCTGGTTTTCACCTTTGTTCCTTGACCTTTGTGATTTGAGGGTGGAGTATGGGAGGGTCTCAATCCTCACTGCCCTCCCCTCTACCTAACTGGTCCAAGACCCTAATGGTTAACCATCCTCTCAGGCGGCTTATTGCCCTGTGTGTGCCTATTTGGGCCTCTCCTTTGCTCCTAGGGAAGGACTTGGGAATGGGATCCAGTTAGGCTTGATGGAGACCTGAGCTCCTAGCTTGAGCTGGCCAACATGGTGCTCCACAAGCTTTATTGGTTGATGAAGTGAGCGAGCGAGCGAGCCTGCTTTGTGATATGGAGGCTAGAGGGGCAGTGACTGTCTCCTGAATGGGGCAGGGTGGGTCCCCACTTACCAGTACAGAGCAGGCCTGTGAGAATCCATCCAAACAGCTGCTTGTACTCCCTTAAGAAGCTTCTCGCTTGTACAGTCAGTTGCTGACTCCTCCTGAGGAGAAAACCAGTGTTCATACGTGGCCCCCAATTTCTACCCCACTGGAGAGCCCCCAAACCCGCAGGTATGTTCCTGGTGCAGTAATGTGATAAGCTCAGACTGGCCTTGATACTGGACCAGGCTGAAAAGCAACCACAATCCAAAGACACAAACTGTGATTCCTGAGGCCATGCCACAAGGCCACTCCTGCTTTTGAGTGACAGAGGGTACTAACTAATCCATAGGTAGAAGCTTATGGGCACTCAGAAAAGCATGCCATGATTGCCCAACCTCCCCTCTGCATCCACCCGCCCAGTGAGCAAAATGGAGAGATTCTTAGCTCTTTATTGGTTCCCCTGGGACAGGAACTTTTTATTGTCTGAGTCCTCGGTGCCTACTCAAGAATCAGGACATGTAAAAGTATGCAGTCATCCACCCCCACTGCCTTGGGTGTCTGGAATGGACACTAGTCCTCTGGTCCACTGGTCACTTCCTGTCCCAGAAGGAAGACCTGCTACCTATATATCCTCTAGGGCCCTACTGGCCAAGGCCCTCTTTGCTCATAAAATTCAACTCTCTGCTGTTGTTGCAAGAGCTTCCTACCTGGTGGGAGCAAGGCATCCTCTCCACTCCCCCCAAGAACCTAGAGGATCCCCCCTGTCTTTGGGGTATCCTTTCTGCTTTTCTCAGAGATGCATTTGGCTAACCAGGACTCTCTAGGCTCATTCCAGACCCTGTGGGTTGGTCCCTTCCCCTCTGTAAAAATTAGGAAATCTGACCCAGTCCAAGAGTGTTATAAACTGAGTCTTGGAGTCCCCCAAGGTGGCTCAGTAATTGAACAGGGTAAAGGCAGATGAGAGAGGTTTCAGGGAGGCCTGGCCATTTGGGTGCCTGAGAAGCCCCATGCACACATTGAGCTTCTAACTGGGATAACATCTTGGCAGCTTACAAGCAGGCAGGTGGGTGCCTGGGTCTGGTTCACCACTGAGACCAAGGCCTGCAAAGCTCAGTTCCCCTTCCCTTGGACAGACTTTCACCCTCTTTTCCTGTTGACCTGAGTCCCTCACAAAGATCACCTACCATCTGGAGACAGGCTTCGATTCTGCTTTGTTCCAGCTGCCTCCACCCTCTGATGGAGTTGAGTTACCATGTGGGAGCTGGCCTTCCTCCTAAAATCAGCCAATAGGGAGCATTCAGGGCCAGTCTTCCCACCATGGGAGACAACTCTGGCTGAAAGGCATAGAGATAGGAAAGACACTAGCTGCTGTGTGCATACACAGGCACCTCATAAGTAGACTGAAGTAGAGATTGGGCTTCTGCCTGGGAAATGGGGGAGCTACTTAATTAAATTCTGCAAAGCATGCATTGAGCATTGAACACGTACAGACATACTGTGGCTTCCTAGAGACCGGAAGGAAATACCTAAGAAGGCCCCAGAAAGGTCCATCCTGCCACATGACTCCAGGACACCTCTTGCCTCACTGTCCATGTAGTTATTTGCTGGAGTGGGGGGCATTTAGTAATGGTGAGGGAGCCTTGTTAGGGAAGATAGAAAGAATGGAGGGTATCATGTCGGGTTCACAGTTGGAGATGTGGTCCTCAGCTTGACTTGCAGCTTAGGGAGATAAGACAAAATACCCCACCCCATCATCTGCTTCTCTCCTCATCTTCTGAATCAGAAGTTCTTCCCTCCTAGGACCTTTGCTGACTTTTCAAGTAAGGATAGGCAAGTTAGCACTCAGCAGGTACTCAGGACATGTTTAAGGGGAGAAGTAAAGGATATGTTTTGTGCTGAGGGCGATGCTATGTGAGTAGGGGAGAGCAGAAGACAGAGTGAAGGAAGCAGGCCACTCCCACCTATGAGCTGCTACCCACTGAGGAGGCAGTGTAGGGGAAGGGAACAGACCATGCTTTCCAAGAACTCAGCCCCCATGTTCTCCAGGCCGTGGGACACAGGTGTGAGAGAGAGGGACTCTCTTAGCCTTGGTGTGTCATCTGCCATGTGCCAGGCGCTTCAGCTGAAAGACAAAGAAGTCCAGAAAAGGTCCAAAGCTGAAGGGAGGGCCAAGTGAGAACAAGAGGAATCAGAGAGAGAGAGAGAGAGAGAGTACCCTTCCTGCCCTTACTCCCCTGATCTCGGAGGTAAGTCCTTGCAAGCTCTGGGTATTTCAGGAGAAACAGTGAGCTGCAGCTGGTATGGGCACGCTTCAGAAAAGAGGCCCTAATGCCCATCAGCTCCTACAGCAGATGAAAAGCATTGCCAGAGAATGAAGTTTTTGGTTCACTCATCTTGAACACAGGGTTTCGGCCCCTGGATCCAAACATGTCCTACCCCTGGGCTTTTCTATTCAAAACCCAACATCTTTCCTTTCCAATGAAGGTCCTTTTAGATTTTAGCTCTTCTGAAAACAAGAGCCCCCAAACCCTCTTTTCCTTGCTGTGGCTCCCACTCTTTTCTAAGCCTTAAGGATACTCTATTCCAACGCTGACTGAGGGAATCTCTGTGCATGGTTGCAGAGAGGAGAGGATTCTGAGCTACTCACGTGTCTGTAGTGAGCAGGCAGTATCAGGAATGACTGACTGAAGGACAGGTTGCTGTGGGGAAGGCTGGGTCCAACCTGTTTGGGCCTTGGCCTGTCCAATTCTGTGGAAATTCCTGGGCAGAGTCCAAAGCTGGAGTAGGCTGGGCCTCCCCAGAGCTCAGGGTCACTGCTGAGGCGGGGACTCCACCTCTGTTTTGGGACAAAGGAAATGGAGGAACCAGGTCTACTCAAGGCTCTCAATCTGCTGTTCTTTCCCACACCAACCCTCCTCGGCCTCTCTTCTGGCTGCCTCCTCTAGGAAGCAACCTTGGTTGTCCTCACCTTCCCGGGTTCCTCTTTCTGTCAGCCATTCTGGTGGTTCGTTTTCATGCTGGATCTCAGCCTACTCTTCTCAAGGGATCAGCAACTCATCTTTCAAAACTGGAAGATACAGAAAACAATGTCACTGTCACAAATGGAGTGGCCCAGACTGCTCTTGGAAAATTTCTTTTTCTATTGGGGTTGGGAGAATAGGGTCTCATCTAGCCCAGACTGGCTTTGAACCTGCTGTGTAGATGAGGATGGCTTACATGCCCAACCCTCTGGCCTTCACATCACTGGGATTACAGGTGTGCACCTCCATACCAAGCCTGCAGTTGTCACCAATCACTGCATGTGGAGAATGAAACATGCAGACGTCATAGAAATATACAGAGAATTTCCCCCTAACTGTATACTATGTTATATTATTCATTTTCCAATCTTACTACCCCAGGGTCTTCAAAGCTTGCTTATCTGAAAGAGATCCAATACCCACTGACTAGGTGCTGGACCCCCTTGGTCATAAAATAAATGTTTACCTTGAGTAGCACTGGGATGGGGCCAGAGCAGATACCCAAGGGGGCGGGGTCTCAGCCTCAATGAAGGAAAAGGATTTTAGCCATTTTGATGTCTCTGTCCTTTTCAGTGGCTCCTTTCTCCACCCCTTCCCTCTGCCTTTTTATCCTCTCGGTGTTCAGAATCAGTCTAGGGGTGCACTGCACCCATCAGTGAGTGGGCTGCCATACCCTGAAGTCTCAGGGGCCCTCCATGTGCTCTAAACAAGGATTTAATGTGATGCATGTCACAAGATGAACCTTGAACTTGGAGCCCAGAGATTGAGATTCACCCTGGACTCTTAAATTAATGGATTTCCTCATCTGTGAACTGCTGAGGGTAGGAACTAACTTGGAGATTTAAACCAAGCGCTTGGCAGGGAGCCCGACGCTGGCAGGCTGGCAGCTGTCTTTACTTTCCCAGGCACACTGTTCCCTTCCTCAGATGTTAGAGTGACCAGCAGGGATCACACCCAGGAAGCCAAATCTCTCTGAGGTGCAAAGGCTGGGCAGGGGGAGACTAAATAACCCTGATACCGACACCACGGAAGGACAGAGACCAAAGTGTCCCACTTCTGCCTCTCCACCTCACCACCTCACTGGCCCCCTATGATGTGGTCTGTTTCTCTGAGGTCCCACTTACCTCCCTCATCCAGGCCAGCTAATAGAGGCACAAGCATGGGTGCAGGGTCCTGGACAGTTCAGAGGAGACCATATGAATACGTATGCAATCCCTCTGACATCAAAGGGGAAGCTACTGGCACATCCAATCCCCCAGCCCCATGCTGCTCCTTGAAGGCAGCCTCCCTCCCAGTCGATTTAACTCTTTTTAGGAGTCACCTTCCATTCCAGGAAAATTCTTAACCAAAGAGCTAGCAAGGGGCCCTTCTTTCCATGTGGAGTCGGTTAGATCTGCCGCTCTGGACCTCAGTCACAGTGCAGGCTCCACACCCAGCAGCAGCCAGTGTCATTAGCCAGGGAGAACTAACTCAGTCAAGAGATCGCTGTTTGCAAATATATAATTGGCTGAAGCACTGGAATGGCTATCTTGATCATGCCTTACTTTCTGTCTGGTTTGGCTCTACTTCCCATGCTCTACACAGTGAGGGCCCAAGGTGTTTCCCTGAGTTTCCTTTCCTTGAAACTTAAGGGGTTTCCAAGATCAATCTTCTCTCCAACGATCCTGGCTTCCGTGGATTTTACAGCAAAGGCTACATTTTCCTCTGTCACTGGCAAGGTGAGGAGGGGTCAGAGGGCTTCTAATTTTGGTTCTATTTGCCTTATTAGCTCAGAGTTTTACACTTACGGGTGAATTTATTAGTTGCACAGGCAAAAATGATCGCTTGTTTCTTCCATCACCTTGCTCTCTGTGAGAAAAATTGATGACCATGCTACAAACCTAGTAATTGTTCTTAAACAATAACAAAAAAACCCAACAGCTTTTTTTATTTAAAACAACAACAAAAAAAAACAAGATATGGTTTCATGTATCCCATGATGACCTGGATTCACAGATGGCCTTGAACTTCTGATCATTATTTCATCAATACCCAAATGCTGAGATCAGGGGCTTGGGCAGCCACCACGCCTAGGCTTAGGCAATGTTGGGATCAAACTTAGGCCTTCACAGACGATAGACAAGTACTCTAGCAGCTGAGGTAGATCCCCACATCACGTGACTCGTTTGGAAACACTCCTTCCCTTTGTCATGCCTACAGAGCACGTTTCTTCACCCTATTCCTTCAGTTCCGTGACTAGGAGAATGTGTAGGTGAGTCTGGCCACCTCAAGGCTGAGCCCCGGCAGGCTTGCAGGTCAGCAGGTTCCTGTCTTATTGGTTCCCACCAGCTTCCATTCTCCAGACAGAATTTACTGCTTCCTCCCAGAGAGAAGAGAGCCGGAAAGTCAATGTTCAGGGTCAGGGACAGAGATTCGTTGCTACTGAAAAGACAGGGGGACCCCTGGCGTGGAGCAGAAAAAGCACTGTGTAAAAGTTTCCTGAAACAGATCGTGGAGTTCCAGGAGATGATGACAACCACCTGGTTACTTGAGAGCTCCCTGGATGGCAAGGTGAGCACTCAGAGCTCTGTCTGCCCTGTCTCAGAATCCTCAGTCACAAGGACTCCGTGTGGTAGGTACCTGCCTGCCATCTTTCCAGCCGTCCTCCATAGAGGTGTGACAGGGAGCCAGTACCACATGGAGTGACTGTTTCAGGAAAGAAAAAAACCTGAGGTGAACTGAGCTGGCATCTGTACCCCATGTTGGGATTTAGGGAATCTGAGCTTGCTCTTGAGGTATCTGTGGTGGTTTGGAAGAAAATGGCCCTCAAAGGGAATATCATCACTATTAGGAGGTGTAGCCTTATTGAAGAGGGTGTGGCCTTGTTGGAGGAAGTGTGTCACAGTGGGAGTGGGTTTTGAGGTCTCATATGTGCTCGAGCCACACCTAGTGAGACAGTCTACTACTTCCTGTTGCCTGCAAAGACGTAAGACTCTCAGCTGCTTCTCCAGCGCCATGTCTGCCTGCACGCACCATGATGATACTGGACGAAACCTCTGAACTCTAAGACATCCCAATTAAATGTTTTTCTTCATAAGAGTTGCCATGGCCACAGTGTCTCTTCACAGATTTGAAATCCAGTATTTATCCCATGTTTCCATTCTGTCTGCTGCTTGGCTCCCTTCATTGTGAATTACATACAGTCTCTGTTCATGATCTGTACTATGGAGGACATTGTGTCCCTGCATGACTTTCCAAGTGAGCCCCAGTGTGAATTCTGTTAGGGGATGACTGTACCGGGAAGCCTGCCCAACACCCTGAGTAAGAGCCCAACTACTCCAAGAACGCAGTCTGCCTGGATGGCCCTATGATACTTGTGTCCCTGAGAGAGCCAGTGTACAACACAATGCCTGTAAGGTCTGAGCTGTGTTCTGCTTGAGATGGGAGAATCTCACAGGTGATGCGCTGGGCAGTGCTCTTGGACCAGGTGGGAAGGGGTACAGAATCTGGTGAGGCTAAGAAGCCAAAACATGGTCTCTCAGATGGAGCTTGGCTTCTACTTGACTGTACAGGGAAATTATGAGCACGTCTAGCAGCCTGCTAAACCCTGTCAGCCACAGGCCAGCATCAGGGGAGGCCTTGATGTTGCCTCCTAGGGTAGCTTTGTTTCCAGTAGGTTCAGTGTAATGCTTCAGAGAAGATCAGATGTGAGCAGTCACCTACCCCGCCATAGCCCCTGGAGGATGGATTCTCTAGAAAAGGGGTATTGGGTTGTACAGCAGCAGCCCAGATAAATGGGTATAGTGGGATTATGTTTGTTATATTGTAAATAAAAGTCCCATCTACCAGTCTAATAAAAATACTGATTGGCCAAAGGCAGACAGGAAGTGTGGGCGGGGCTACCAGACCAAGAAAACTCTGGGAACAGGAAGAACAGAGCAGAAATGGGACAGAGACATCAGACAAGGCAGCAGATGCAGAGGACAACTATGCTGCTCTGAGAAAAGGTACCTAGCTGCAAGGCTGAACAGGATAAGAATCATGGGTTAGTTTAAGGGCAAGAGTTAGCTAGCAATATGCCAGAGCCACAGGCTAATCAGTTTTACAGTATAGTTTTTGGGCCTGTCTGGCCAGAGGTCCAGACCCACAGACCTACAGCCCCAGACCCCTTAGCCGCCCGCCGCTGCTTAGGGCCCCAAAAATGACTCATACACTTATATTAGCTTCATGCTGTTTGGCCTATGGCTCAGGTACATTGCTAGCTAGCTCCTTCATCTTAACTCAACCCCTTCTCATTAATCTGTCTGCCATGTGGCCCATGGCTCACCTGTGTTCCTTACGTGTTTCTTCTTTGGGCATCTGGCTCAGTCTGTCTGACTCCGCCCTGCTTCTCCTACCTATGCTGTGATTTTCCCTTCTATTTCTTCTATGGTGCCTGTCATGGGCCAAAACAGCTCCTTTATTTAAAGATTGGTATTCATAGCATACAGAAAGATATTCCCACATCAGATCAGCATAAAATTAATACAAGCATCTGTGTGTTTCTGTGGGTCTGCAGGTCCGGACCACAGGCGGACAGACCAGGAACCTAATACTACAACTGGAATCAATTGCTTCTTTGGCCCTTCTGGCTCCTTAGGTGCACGCTCCCATAACATAGGCCGAGACCTGGAAATCTGTTCCCCATAGACATCCTGGTACCTCAGGAATCCCAGAGAGGACCTGATTCAGTCTGTTCCAATCAGAATCTTTATCAGAAATGATGGAACTGAAGAGGTTTAACATGCAACCAGGGCATTTAATTTGGTCAGAACTGTCAACTGCTTGAATTATTAGGGACATATCCCATCACGGGCCTAGATGTACTATAATATTATTGCTGTTTTGTTTATTGTTTTAGGGGTTTGTTTGTTTGTTTGACACAGGTTTCTCTAAAGCCATGGCTGTTCTGGAATTCACTTTTTAGATCAGGCTGGCCTTGAACTCAGAAATCTGCCTACCTCTGTCTTTTGAGTGATGGGATTAAAGGTATATACTACCACTGCCCAGCTAACCTAATAATTACAGTACTTAATTAAAAGACATAATGGAGTAGTGAATGAGACCGTTATCTCAGCTCAAAAAGCCATATGATCATCTCCTATTATAATTCTACCATCCACCCAGGGCCTCAACTCCTTCCTCACGTGAGGTACATCCCTTGAGGCTGTGTATGGTAGCTATTACTCCTTCTGCCCTTAGAAATAGTATATCTAATAAATCCGTTTGGTTCTAGGATTTCTAGTACAAGTAAGGGCACCTCCTGCCCGGAGACAGTGGCAACCACAAAGCCACAAAAGGTCAGGTGATCCAGCAGTCTCCTCAAGAGCACTCTCTTAATTTTATATGTATGGGGAAGGGGTTGGATTTTGGGGGGATTGCACACATGTGCATGCAGGGGCCAGAGGATGCTGCTAGGTGTCCTGCCCCATCACTCCCTTTTGAACCAATGTTTCTCACTGAACCTGGAATTAGGCTAGAAGCCGATGGACCCAGTGATTCCTGTCTCTGCCTGCCCCCCAGCAATGAGGTTCCAGGTGGTGCTTTTGACCACACCCAACTTCTTTTTTGAGATAATAATTTACTTATAATTCCTCCCTCCCCTTTCTCCACTCCAAGGCTCCCATGTATGTACCCTTCTCATTCCCTTTCAAATTCATGCCCTTCTTTTCTTGTTAATAGTTATTGCATGCATATATGTCTATGTTTGTACATGTGTATTTCTAAAGATAGCCTGTGTCCATAAGTGTTACTTGTATGTATATTTTTAGGGCTGACCATTGGGCACTAGACAACCAATGTGTGCTCTTTCCTAGGGAGGACTGTAGTGGGATTCAGGCATTATTTAGGGAAGCTTTAATAGCTCCTGAGAATCAGGATTCCCTACAGGGTGTGGCCAGAATTTATTGAGGCCCAGGGAACACTGACCTCCCTTCCTGTTTGTTGCTGTGTTCCTGGAGAGAGGAATGAACAATCCATCGTAAAACATTCCACTCTCCAAAAATTGCCTTAAAGTTCAATTTATATCATAAATGTTTATATACCCCTCAATAAATATTAATCCTTTATAAACTATCTTACAAGTAAATATTTCTGCAACAGAGGACCACTTCTCTCCATTTCAACTCTCCTTGGTTGTCTAGAGTTCTTTGTGTAGGGCTGAGGTCTCATGGGTTCTTTGTCATCCAGTTTGTGACATCCATTGGTGCTACATTTGTCCAGCTCACCTTTGGGCAGTCATATTGGTGGGACTTTATAGGTATAGCTTCTGATGTCACAAGGAGACACAATCTCCCAGCAAACTCCCTGGTCCTCTAGCTCTCACACAGTCCTCTCCCTCAGTGCTTCCTGAGCCTTAGCTGCGGGAACGTTCATGGATGTATCCACCGACCGGGATGGGGCACCACAACCCTGCAGTTTGGTTGGCTATGGTTTTCTGTATTGGTCTCTGTTATAAAGAGAAGTCTTTGGAGGGATGGCTGGCAGTTAAAATCACTTGCTGTCCTTCCAGGGGACCCAGGAAGAAGAAAAACTACCCAACAGTAGAGTCTGGAGAGCACACATGTCTGAACATGTCCCCTTGCCTGTGTTGCACTGGTTGTTTCTTGGATCTGGTTTGTTCTTGCCTTTCCCCTTTCTCTTCCCAACACCCTCCTGACCTAAGCTCAGTTGCCACAGAGTCTGTCCATCAAAGTGAAGCTTCAGAACTAGTATTCCCTTTGCCAATATGTGCTTTTTGGCATATTATGCCCTTGGAGACAGAGAATCGTGTAGCCCAGGCTAGCTTCAAATTTCTATGTAGCCAAGGATGATTCTGAACTTCTGTTCCTCCTTCCTCTTCCTCCTGTGTTCTGAGGTTATAGGCAGCACCATTGCATTGGATTATTATGATGTGGCTTTGTTTCTTGCTTCCCCTACAGGACTATAAACTCCTTGAGAGAGAAATTTGTATTTGTCTATATGCTATTATAGACACAGCACATATAAGAATCACGTGGTGTAGAGGGTCCCAACAGCTCAATTCAGATAGGTTAACGAAGAGTTGGAGTTAGCGTGTCTGGAAAGCAGGATTTAAGGCAAGGCTTGTCTACACACCAAGTCTCCCAATATCTGTCTTCTCTTGCCGCTGATCCCTCTAGAAGAGGAGAGTTAGCCTTCCGGGTAAGCACAGTGCACAATCTACTTCGTGTTTCTCACTTAAAGCTATTGAGGTGAGTTTACAGTGTGGAAGTTCCACTCCTGGGAAATGGAACAAAATGAGGCAGCCTTCTGAACAATGCAGAGTGCTCAGTTACAAAACTGGGGCCCAGACTTTGCCCTGGGGAGATTTACAGAGAGAAGGCTACTGGTCAGAGCTCTTGAGCCTAGCATGAATTTTCCTCGAAGGTATGACCCTTGGCTGAGGCCATCTTGCAAATGTCTAGTGAGTGCCTCTGGGGTGCAGGATGCGCTATAACTCTGTGTGTTGCATACTAGTCATCTTTCTAGTTACACACCCCACTTTGTGGGTTGAGGTAGAAGACAGAGTTCAACCCTCCTCCACCTTACAGTACCCAAGATATCCCAGCGTTGGGGAAACAAGAGACCCAAGGCTGTTGAGAAACAAAGGGCAGCTGTTGGAATTGAGTCATCCAAAAGGGAGCACGTGATGATAGTGAGGCTAGAGTCACCAGATTTCCTGGTTACCATCTTCTAGAATTGTCATTCAATGTTTCCTTAGCCCCAGGGGCTACCCAGGCATCCTGTGAATAACTCTGCTTCTACCTAAGTCACAGCCAGTTAAAGGGCTGGCAGAGCTTAACCCCACACATTCTCACTAGACAGGAAGGTACTAGACCTGGGTGAGTTTTCACTTCCCTAGGAGTTCAAGGCTTATTTCTGGAGTTTGTTGTGAAGGTGAGCCAAGGTAAAGCACATTGAGACTCTTACTTTAGGATGGGAAAGTCATTGAACACCCATTTTTTGAAAATACTATTACATTGGAGGCTGGAAAGATGTCTCAGCAGTTCAGAGTGCTTGCGCTCTTTAAGAGGAGGCAGACTGGGTTCCCAGTACCCATGTCAGGCAACTCCAGCTCCAAGGGAATGAGATACCTTTTTCTGGCCTTCAAGGGTATTCACACACACACACATACACACACGCACATAAAAATAATGATAATAAATCTTTGACGATTTCTCTGTATTACATTAGTATGTGTGGGAGGAGTCAGAGATAGCTTGTCTTCTTCCACCATGGATCAACCTTGGGTTATCAGGCTGGAGGTCATGTCCCTACCCACTGAGCTACCTTACCATCCTTCATCGGTCACCTTTAAAAGCCATTTGTGATCAAATTCTCTTCCCCTCCACAGTAGTGAAATGAGGGACCTTTCTGTGGTTATGTAGAAATCTCCTTGCAGCTTGTAGCCTCTGATTTTGCTTAAAAATAAACCCAGAGGTGAATTCTGTAAAACTAGAAATCTACCACTAATTGAAACACAGCCTGATCCAATTGCAGAAATCACCACCTCGCCCAGGAGTGTTCAGAGTACGCTGAATAGAAGCTGACAGGAGCGTTTCTATCATGCTCTGGCAGGAGAGAGCTTTCCTTTGCTGACACTACACTACCTCTCTGCCAAGCTCACAGGGTCCGCCCTCTGCAGCTGTAGGTACAGAAGCAGCATCACATGAGGAAAAGAAGAAACTGCACAGAAGAAATCACTGTTCAAGAAATGAGCAGAAATTGTGAAATGTTGCTCAGTAAGATGAGCAGTGGAATCCTGGCTCAAGTCTTCTCTACTGATGCCAGAGGTTCTTCATTTGCTATAGAACCTCACAGACTCTGACAGTTTTCCCCATTTTTAAGGGGCATAAATAGCATAAATCTGGATTAAATTGTTGGCTTATGCTAGGTTACATCAAAGGCCGTAAGAGCTGCTGTAGTCATATAGTGCCAGTGACTTTGGAAGCTGGGATAGAAGAACCATTTGAGCACAGGAGTTAGGGCCAAGCTGAGAAACACAGCAAGACCCCCCCTCCCCCCCACACACACATGCTCTCTCTTAACAAACACAAAGACCAACACAAGAAAAGCACAAGTCCTAAGATTTCAGGAGACAAAAAAAGTTTTATTGGGTCCCTAGCATGCATCTATCCCTATCTGCCTCTGCCTTCAGGCGGGACAAAGATGGACTCCTCCTGCCTATAAGAAGGGGATGAGGCTCTGCTGGTTTCCCCTGGAGTACTGGCTAGCAGGGCTGCCTCCTCTCCTCAATGGAAAGGCAGAGCTGGGTGGGTGACTAATGGACTTGGGTGTATGAGCAAGCTTTGAAGCTGCGGTTTATCAATGTCTGATCCTAGGAATGGCAAAGGTCAGGCAGGCCCTGAGTGTTACCTAGTGGTCACTGTGACTAAAGACTTCTGGTTGGACAGTCTCAAGCTGCCAGGGTAAAAGTCAAGATCTCCTACTTGATTTCTAGACTTTACCTGCAGAGGAAGTCAGGCATCCAAATACCTCTTTGAAGAAAGCTCTTATGCCTACAGCCAGATGCAGACTGATAGACTTAATTCCAACCTCCAAGAGATCTGTGCTAAGTCTGTGGTCTGTAGGACTAGGGGCTCAGCCATTTCTCCAGATGCCTTGATATGATATATAATGGGGACACACACACTCGCATCTGTGTAGTCTCTGACATGTGTGTGTGTGTGATGTGTATATGTGTGGTGTGTGTGTGTGTGTGTGGTGTGTGTCAGAGATTAGTAACATAGGACTTGAAAATGCGATCAGCACACACTTATTCCTTGGGACAATTCTGGTGGTAAGCATGTCTGTTGAGGTCAGAACAGGCTTTTATTTTTTCAAGTCCCTTTGGACTATGGATCAAATTCCTTGCTATTAAGGTTCATTTTTTGACTGATCAATCTAGAAGGCTGCAGCTCTGGACTGGGCCTAAAGCAGGTAAAAGCTCTCCAGCTAGGTCTACTGATATAACTGGTTATGCCCCCAGGTTGCCAGATCCAACAGCACCAGAGATGTCTATCTGTGGTACATGGGGAATTACACGGGGCCTGTGATGGGCAGTGCTAGAGAGCTCATGGTCAAGCCCTAACAAGAAAATATGGAAGGAGAGTCCAGAATTTGGAACCAAATGATGTTCTAGTCAACAAGTTCCTATTACCCTTCTGAAGAACAGCTCTCTGGCTCCCCACTAGGTCCCCAAGGAAAATACTCGTCCTCAAAGACACAGTTACTCATTTGAAAGCCAAGGCAGCCACCATTCAGGGTCCCTATATCCCAGAGCAACCTGTGAAGAGGTTAGGGATGCAGCTAGCAGGAGCCCAATAGGAGAAAGACAACTTGCCGCTACATAACAAGAGAGACAAGAATCCAAAGTACTTCTGGCACTGTCATGTCCAGCAGAAGGTCCCATCACACAGGGAAGACTCTCGGGGGGGGGCCAGACATGAGCACCGAGCCCAAGAGGCCAAAATCCAGGAGGTTTTATAATTTGGGTTGATCTTGGCAGTTCACAGAGTGCAGAATCTCAGAGTAGGAGTAAAGTAGGATTAAACTGAAAAGCTAGTGGCACCTGACTTTGACAAATGTCAGCCTCATCGTTATCCTTAGGCTTGGCAGTTGAGTGGAGAATATGCCCCTTTGTAAGCAGGAATTGGTAGTTATAGAGCCCACGGGAAGAAGTCTTCTAGTCTGTGTATCGCTCAGCATTGCCCACCAAAGCTTTCTATTCTCTGTTCATCCGAGACAAGCCATCCTCTTAGCCTAGGTGTGGCACACCTGTAACCCCAGCACTATGGAGGTTCAGGGCCAGCCTCTCAACTACTATATATAGTGAGCTTGAAGCCCGGGCTACATGAGATGCTGTTTCAAAAATAACCCCCAACTTTTGGAATACTGCCTGTCTCCTACCCTGTGAGTCCCAGAGCCCCAGGCCAGACTCTCTTGGCTAGAATTTGAATTTTCATGGAGGAACTTGCTAGGAATAAAGGCAGCAGCTACTGAGAGCTTCCAGGCTTCTTCCTTCCCCTAAGCTAATTGTTCAATTATTCTTTTGGTTCTGTGAGTGGTCTACTCCAATAACCTCCCCATTGCCATTTTCTCTGTTAAGTTGGTCCGAGTTATCATTTATGCTATTTAAAATCCACATCCCAAAACATACACATCTCTCCCTTTCAAATGGGTCTGGCATACGGCAGCTCTCACTGGATATGCAGACTGGTAGAACTGGGGGCATTGGCGGAAGAAGAAAAAGTGAGGAGTCACCTGAGCAGGTAGGAGGTAGAGAAGTTACGGGCATCCTCATGGAAGGAGACAAGTCAGTTAAGAGAAGCCCCTGAGCAGGGCGGGGCGGGGCGGGGCAGGACAGGGCTTGGCAGGGCAGGTCTTGGCACTTGCCAAGAAGGAAAGGACCAGCAAGTAGGTCAAAGGCCGATGCTCTGCTGCTGGGCTCCTCCTCTTGCTGGTGGAAGTGGCAGAGATGAAGTTTCTGCTGAGCCCCTAGCTCTGCTCTTCTTGGATCCCTTCCTTCCAGTTCCCTCTACTAGATGAAGGCTCAAGTCCAAAAGGATTGAGTTCCCAGATGCCTGCTGCTGGGCAGGAGCTATCAGCTCCTTTGCATTGTAGCAACGACTGTCCAGCTATGGCCACAGACGACTGAAGCCAAACCGAGTAGGAGCCAAATCAGATCCCCTTTGCCATAGGCCCAGGGACCACAGGGAGCCAGCTTCACCTTTCCTAATCCACAATCCCACCAGATGAGGGCAACAAACAAGACACACAGGTGCTGCCTTTATTGCATAACAAAGGGAACAGGCTAGCTCCGGACCTACCCCATCCTGGGTTTCAAGGAGGGGTGTCTAAGAAGGACCCAGAGTGCTGGACCCAGCACAGAAATTCCCTGGGAACCCACACCTGAGAATCTGACGTTGAGTCCCAGGATCAAGAGCAAATGTTTGGAGGTAGGTACAGAGACAGCCTTCTTCTACCCCAGCACATGAATGATTGCAACCCTCCTGGAACACCCTGTGTCTCCTCATGAGGAAGAGTCCCAGTCTTCCACTCCTTTAGGACAGAGATGTGACATTGACTGCAACCTCACTGCTTTCAGAACAGAGCACAAGGTGCCTCAAAGTCAAAACCTCCCTCCGCCTCCAGCTGTTCATATGCTACCTCCCTCCTCATGGGCAGAAGACCCAGGAGAACCAGGGGGAGATTGCTGTCCCTCACCCAGCCATTGGTAGCTAGGGTCCAAGGTCAGTATGGAAAGCGCCTTTGGACAAAGGGACAAGCAAAAGCCAGTGAAGGGCAGGCAGCAGACTGCATTGGTTCAAAGCCTGGGAAGAGAGAGGGTATGTGCAAGGAAGCCTGGGAAACAAGTAAGTGCAGGGTAACAAGAACATGTATCATCAAAATAAAAATAAACACACACACACAAAACACTGCACAAAGATCTGACAGGCTCCAGAAGGGCCACAGGGCTCACCTGGACTCAGGACAGGTTAGTTGCAGGGTAAGTTGTGATGAATGAGGCAAAGAAGTTGACAGGTGAAACCCTGAGAGTCACAAGGCTAGACCCCACAGGAAGTCTAGTGTGCCGAGGACAGGGAGAGGGCCAGGAGAAGCAGTGGGTGAAAGGTAAATGCTGGCCCACAGGCCCCAGAGTGCAACATTTGCTTGTGTGGGGCTAGGGATCAAGAGTGCAGAACTCATGCAGAGGACTCAGGGAGCCTCCAGCAGTGGCGAGTGTAAACTTAAATGAGGGCCGAGGCCACCAGGCACTTGGAGGTGGCTGGGAGCCCTGGGCAATATTGGTGCTTGAAGAGGCCAACAGATCATGTGCCATGCCCAGAGCCTTTCAATGAGGTGAACCTACTGAGGGAGGTCCCCAAGAGGCACATGCTTTGGGCACCTTCTCTGGTTAGTCCTGAATTGAAAATGTCTTTCCATCTGGTTCAAGCTGCTTTCTGTTGGTCTGCTCTCAGGTAGAGGCCCTCAGCCTCCTGTTGGGGCTACCGCATGCCCTGAGCCTTAGAGCTCCCCTCTTGGGCAGGGGCCTGTTCTAATAACTGAACAGTGACTGCCTCAGAGGCCTGAGGTGTGGCCTTGAAGTTTAGAGCACTTCTCCTGGAGCCCTGAGGACTGGGAACGCCTTTCTTCTGAGGCTGGGGACTTAGCTGGGGGCCTTTCCTGCCAGCAGATGGACTCTTGGGGCCTTTGGCCTTGGCTTGAGGGTGGGCAGCCTCAGGGCCTTTGAGGGGTTTCAGCCTCAGCATCTCACAGTAGGTGTTGCATTGGTGGGAAGAGGCAAACTGGTCCAGCAGGGCAGGGAAACAGTTCTCCTTGAGGCCTTGGTATCTGCAGCAGAACATAGGAGCTGAGTGGGCCCTGGGTCACAGGCCCATGGCTTTAGGGTGGCTGACATCAGAGTGTTGCATTGTACCAGAATGCTACCTCAGACGGTTCCCTCCCAGTCATATGTAAAATGGGTTCATCATACCCTGCTATATAGAACTCATCAATGAGCCATTCCTTTAAATGTGAATTCCCGTGGTCAGGTGGCCCATCTGTCTAACTGCAGGGTCCTTGCTCTTCTTTCCCAAAGACAAAGGAAGTAGAAAAGGACCCAGAATTGCAGGGTGCTTTTTGTGTGGCCATTGTGGGTCAGGGGTACCGGGTGGGAGGATCTGTGTCCCCAGGGTGTTAACAGTTAGCACATGGCCACAAGTTCATGTGACTAGGATTCTGCAGCCCCAGGCCCAGCACCTCAGGAATGGAGGAGGAGTTAGGGTATCTGACACCAGAGAAGACGCTCTAAGACATGTCTCCAGGAACTACTCACCCTCGAAGTTTGGTAGCAATCTGTACATCAGTCATCTTCCAGTCAACCCCTGGGGGGGGAAAGTAAGAGGTTGATGGCAGCCTGGCCAGCTGCCCGGACCCTGAGTCTCTAGCACTACCTTAGAAAGGAACTTCTAAGATGGCTGGAGACCACTTTGCAAGCTGGCCTTTACAGGTCAGACCGGTCCATAGAGTGGATCATCCTTGGGCTCTGGACTGAAACCTCTCCTTCCTCTTAACAGAGCAGTCATCCAGCCAGGGGAGAGAAGGTGAGAGTGAGTCAGAAATAACACTGGCTAAGACAAGGTCCGCACCCTCACAAAGGCAGCAAGAGCTCGCCAGGGAGTCAGCACAGCCCCGGACAAAGGGGACAGGGAAAATCTCTCCTGCAATCAGTCCGTAAGTGTCTCAGGTTCGGGACTAGCATCCCCTGTCCCTACATCCTTTTAGAAAGCTGCCTTTCCCTCACAGGCTGCAAATCATGTGACAGGGTGGAGCAAATGCGGGCTATGGAATCAGACTTCTAGATTTAGATTTAACTATCACTTCTGAGTTGTATGAACTTAGTCAGCCACTTCATCTATCACATTCCATTTTGTGTTAAACTGATGACCCCTTACACTCGCATGGACTTTTAGCTTGCAAAAGGCCTTCCCAACTGCAGGGTCTCAATGCTGATCATAAGTCTGGGGGATATGAAGACACCATTGGAAAGAATTGAAGGCAACTACATCCCAGAGAGATTAATGGCTTGGCCTGCTTGAGCTTTGCTTCCTTCTAATTGCTTTGGTGTTTGTTGTTTTTGTTGCTTACAAGAGGGTCGTGCTAATTTTCTGACTCAGTTTCCCTAGTACTGAGAAGACAAGTGTGCACTGTGAATTAATGTATTGAATGATGATGGCTTAGTATGTCACCTAGGTACACACACACACCAATGATAGCTCAGTAGGTAAAGACACTTTCTGAGAAAGCTGAACAACCCAAGTCATAACGAAAGGGAGAACCAATTCAACAAGCTCTGCCTCAACACACCACACACACACACACACACACACACACACACACAGACAGCCCAGGCTATCTTCAGATTACTACGTAGCCAAGGATGACTCTACTTCCAGAGTAGTGGGATGACAGTTTGTCTGCATTCGACATGGAGGCTCACTTGTTCTGTTCTGGCTTCACAGTTCCAGGTTATAGGTTGCAGCACCGTGTTTGGCCATGATTTGGGGGACGGGGGGGTGTGGTGGTGGTGAGAGAGTCAAGAGCAAGGTGGCAGGGAAAGGCGGGTAGGAGAGCTGATGGTGGATTTGGGATTAGATCCCATGTAACGCTCTAGGAAGTAAGCAAGTGGGCCTAAACTGAGCCCCTTTAAATGCAACTGGGATTGGGGTGCCATTGGGTTCACCTATAATCCTGTGCTTGGGAGACAGGAGGACAGGCTAGTCCACATATCGAATTCCAGACCAGCCAAGGCTAAATAGCAAGACCTGTCACAAAACCAATTAAAACAAACAAAAACCCAACTATTGGGTTTTTTTGTTACATTGCCTAACAAAAAAATTGAAAATTAAAACAAAAGAAATCTTTTCAATTTTAGGTGGGTCAGGACTTCACATCTTTAAATGTAACTACATTACAAACTGGCTAAATGAGACCCTGGTATATCTAAGGATTGCATGCAAAATAGTCTCCATCCAATTGTAGTTAAAAAAAATCATTAGCATAAAAGAAGATAAATGCTTTGTGAGCTAGCAAGCATGCTCTGACTTGCCTTCTCTGCATGCATCCACATCATGCACCTGTGCATCCTCCACCCTCATACCTGCCAAATCTGTGACAAGGAAGCTGCCATTTGTCCACTGATAAAGCCAGTGCTGGAAGGTCTGGCATTTCTGCATGGCCTCCGAGCTGCTAGATGCTGCTGGGGCCCCAGCACAGATCCATTGCCGGGAACAGTAAGATTGCAGAGGCTTGCCCAGATCTTCCTCCAGGGTAGCATATGGTATATTGTTGGCAGGACGGTAGATCAAATAGAGTGGGATGATCCTAAAAATAGTTGCACCCTGCAGTAAGTCGAAAGAGTGGCCACAGAGAGAGCACCTCTCTCCTGCCCAGTTCATTCTTTGTTTAGAAAAGACCTTCCTGGAAAGAATTCTCAGCCCTGGGTATGAAGGACATAAGAGAGGATGGAAAATGGCCACTGACCTCAGAGTTGAGCCCATTCTCTGTGGTCAGTAGGACGAAAATTAGCTCCTGGCCTGTGTTGGGTGAGGGCTAAGGAAAGTAAGCGCAAATAGAAAGGACACCTGAAGGAAGGATTTGAGGGACATCAACCCTCCTGATGGCTTGATGCCAGCAGAAGACCAGATGCAGGAGAGGCATTCACAACTCGCGCCAAAAGTCCATACTGACCCACCCTATCCACCTGCCACGTTAGAATCTTACCCAGATGCCTAGCTTGCCCACCCCTTCTCTCTCCAGAGCCCCAGAGCCTGCTATGGAAGCTTTGCAACAGGCAAGATCTGGGTTAAAGGTGAGGGGAAGGAATGGGGGGGGGGTGAGACATTCCTAAAGTGAATAGTGAATCTTGATGTGAGTGCTTCTAAACGTGGGATCACTGAGCTGAGTGTAGGGTGGCTGTACCTGGTTGGAACTCAGAAGGGCCCTGGGAGGTTATGAAATCACTGTCTTTACACAAACCCAAGGAATATGCTACTTACTCGGGCACCTCCCCAAAGCCAGATGCTGCCCGGGCTTCAGCTGCAAAGATTTTGCAGTACTCCCGACTCATGTTCTGGATTTTGCATCCCTATGGATTAGAAGAAAGCAAATCTCATCAGCAAGGAAGCTCCACAATTGTCTGGTGTGTCTGTCTGAGTGAACCAACCGGCCACCTGCCAGGGGACTGCAGGGAGAATCCCTTGCCTGTGCCTTCTTTGCACCTAATTTTCTCTTTTGAATAACAATGGGCTGTGGGCTTTTTTGTCAACGTTAAGTTTTCTAAGTGGTTTCTGAACTGGGTTTATCTGAGCTCTAATGCTAAAGAATGGTGCCCCAGGGACCCCTCTGCAGAACGTGGGCAAGACCATCCTCCCCGCCCACACTACTCTCTTTGATTTCACAGAAAAAGACTTCAGTGAGATTGGAGTTGAAGCAGAAAAAGGCTTCTGCTGCAAAAACGATAATTTGGGGCTGGAGAGGTAGAGCAGTGGAGGACCAGGTCTTCCAGGGGACCTAGGCTTGTTTTCCAGGCTCACATGGCTCTTACAGCCAGCTCAGGGGATCAGACAGCTTTTTCTCAGTGTCACATACCCATAGGCAAAACACCCACACACATGCCTTTAATCTCAGCATTCAGGAGGCAGGAGCAGGTGGATCTCTTAGTTTAAAAGCATCCTGGTCTACACAGCAAGTTCCAGGCCAGCCAGAGCTACATAGAAAAACCCTGACTCAAAAAAATAAATAAATAAAAATATAGATTAAAAAATTACATATATGTATGTATGTGTGTATATAATTTAAGGGTTGAGAATAGGTTCAGTGGGTAAGAGTATTTGTTGCACACATATGAAGACCTAAGTTCAAATCCCAAGGACCCATGTAAAAAGACAGCCTTGGCTATATGCAATCCTCTATCTGGGTTGCTAGGTCTTACTGGCTGCCAGCCTAGCGACAGCTCCAGCCAGAGACCTTGTTTCAAGTGAATAAAGCAGAGAGTGATAATGCAGGATACCCAACATTCTTCTCTGTCTTCTGCATACAACACACACATACAACACACGTACACATATATGTGTGCATACAACACACACACAAAATTTGAAAAGTAGGTTTCAAATGGCTCTGAGACGAAAAGTTCTCTGAGGCCAAGGGTCTTGGATTCACAGCTGCATCTCAGCCTCGGTCCTTGAAGCCCACCCTAGAAGCCTCATGAGCTTAAAGTGGAGATGGCTTTTATCTCCACACCACATGGGGCTTCCAAAAGAACTCAGACTGGAGAAGGGAAAGAAGGAGGGGGAGGAAAAGGGGAACAGTACCTGGATAGTGACGTCATAGTTTCTGCCCAGAAGAGAAGTCTCATTGCTGGATCCAAACACAAGCAGGCTGGATACCTTGATGACACACATCCGGCCGGATTCGAAGATGGGTTCTAGCCCATAGATGACCTTGGCCTGGGAAGCTTTCTGAAGGCCACATCCATGCCCACTCCCTCGAAGTTCCTCGTTCACCAATCGCCCAAAGAGCTTGTCCCCCCAACAGCCAGAGTCAGCCAGACCCTTAGCAAACACCATGGGGGTCATCTCAATCTCTTCTTCAACTGAAGGGGAATAAGAGAGACATGGGGACTCGCATCTCCTGCCTGACTGATGTAGGGTCTGCCAGAAGGTAAGAGCTTGGAATGCAAAACTGCCACACAGTAGGGTGTTTGGCACAGAAGCTATCTCCTGCCACTTAACACTGTTGCTATAGCAACCACCAAACAGTGAATGCTCAGCAAAAGCCTGCAGAAGGTCAGTATCCTTCCTCTATGGCATTTGCAGACATACAAATCATAGACTGATTACTAGAATTATCTCAAAGAGTTAAGCGTTTTGGACAAATAAATCAATGACTTTATTTCAACCAACATGTTTGACGGAAAAAAAAAGTTTCCCAGGTCAATTCAATAGCAGTGAGCATCACCAGTGCTAAGCATGGTTACTAAGGACCTTTCTCCACTAAAGGGAAACAAAACTCTCCCAAGAAACAATTGGCTCCAAGGCTCAACAGGAAGTGCACTGTGTGGATCTAAAACATTGTACACCACCAGAAAGCAAGTGACCGTGAACTACTTACTGGGAAGCTTGACCTCGGGGTACAGACCTTTTGTCTTAGGTACTTGGGAAGCTGAGGCCAGGTCTGCCAGGGTTGCTGTGGGTGAATTTCAGGCCAATATAGGCAACTTACTGAGACTGTCTCAAAAGGTAAGAAAGGGAGTTGGAGGTAAATTCACTAGAGAGCATTTGCTTAGCCTATGCCAGGCCCTGGGTCAGTCCCCACCACTGAAGCGCAAAACAATGAAAACTACTGGCAAAAAAGCATAAGACTTAGCCAAAGAGGCTCCATTTGGCCTCCAATAAAGCAATTTTAGCAACAAAAAGAATTAGTATAAGGCACGGTGCATTTTAAAATCCCCCTAGTTCATAATAGTAATTGAAAAAAACTTCCAGTCCCCTGGAAAAAGAAACAAGCTTCACTGGTCACCTTGGAGGCTTCCCAGAGACAAACTCATTATTCTAAAACTGGTAAGCACAGGGAAGCAAACGCTCAGCCTTCACCTGCTCTCAGAAAGCTTGTAACAAGGTAACCATGGTCACTTCTTCTCAACTAATGAAGGACAATGAAATGGTGAGATTGCGTACCACTATGCTGTAAGTCCCAAAGAGATGATGGATTTAGGTAATAATCAGTGACCACTAAGTCAGCACACATTTTTTTTTTTAATTTTACAAAGAAGTTGCTGAACCCAATGAGCAATGAGCATTACTAAAAGCGAAAGAATGTAACATTACCAGGACCAAAAGGAAACAAACAGCGCTCCTGTGAGCAGCTGCTTTCGAGGTTTTGGTGTTGGAGACAATGGCTCCCTATACATACAAAGCAGGAAAACCTTGAACTCATAATCCTGCCTCAGCCTCCAAGGGCTGGAGTTCTGGGCATGTAACACTACATCAAACAAACAAGCACATTACGCCTGAATCTAAATTCAGCCCAACTTTCTAATTCAAAGGTAGGTTTTAGCCCGCGGACAACCTTGGCCTTGAAAACCTTCTGAAAGCCACATTCATGTTAAGAGCGTGTTCTCCCAGCTGCCAGAGTCATCTGCCAGGCCCTTAATTATGAGTTTAGATGCATATAGATGCAAGGATCTGGTACAGGAAGATATAGTGAATAAAATCTAAACAGGGAGAAATTCCACAGGGCTTGGGGAGATGGCTCAGTTCATGAATTCTGCCCACTAAATCATGAGGACCTGAGTTCAGTCCCCAGTCATGAACCCTAGCCCTGGAGAGACAGAGACAGGAAGATCCCTAGGGTTCACTGGCTAGCCAAATTGAGGTCTCAGTGAAAGAGCTTGTCCCCAAAAGAGCAATCCTGAAAAGAATCACTCACAGCTCATCACTATGTGTGCCTACTCACATATAAACACTCACAGAAGAATTCTATGTATCAAGTAACTTTAACAAATGAAGGCGAGAGAGAAAGCAAATGGGGAGGGGGGCAGAAACATTAGACAAGATAAGATGTATCAGCCAAATAAATTAGTGGCTCCTGACTCCAACCAGTTGTGGGCACGACTGGGGAAAATGGGCATTTGACGATATTAAGGAATTTCTACTAAGTTCTTGATATGGTTGACCTCTCTGTTTCTTTCATTTTGTTGTTATTGAGACAGGGTCTCACTTTGTAGTCGAGGGTGGGTTGCAACTCACTACGAAGATCAGGCTGGCCTGAAATTTATAATAATTCTCCATGCTCTCAAAGTGCTGGGATCACAGGTATGCACCACTATGCTTAGCCCAGATGTGGGTCTATATGTAATAAAGATTAAATATTATTTGACAACTAAAGAAAGGGACTTTTAAAAAACAACTTATTTTTATTTAATGTTAATTGGTTTTCACCTGAATGCATGTCTGAAGCCCTGGAATTGGAGTTATAGACAGGTGCTGAGAATTGAACCCAGGTCCTCTAGAAGAGCAATCGGTGCTCTTAACCACTGAGCCATCTCTCCAGCCCCTGAACAAAGAGACTTTATGACAGACTCTCCTGTGATAATCAAACCCTTCAAATGCTTGTCAAATTTTGGGGGTAGTCAGGCATGGTGGCAAACACATTTAATCTCAGCACTCAGAAGACACAGGCAGGTGGACCTCTGTGAGTTTGGGGCCAACCTGGTCTACAGAGTGAGTTCCAGGACAGCTAGGGCTACACAGTAAGATGCTGTCTCAAAACGAACAAACTTGCGAGTGTATCTCACTATCACAGAAGAGTTGTGGAAAATGCACACTTTCTAGGTCTTCCCTAGACATTCAGGACACTCGAAACTGTGTTCATAGCAGACAGACATCGGGTGACTCTGATGCCGAAGTCCACAGAACACCGTGAGAAACTCTGGGTGTCCTTCAAGGACTCTGAAGGGGGCAGAGGATTGCATTAACTCCTGCCAAGTGTTCCCCCATTCCCAGCCCATCTTCCTCTACAATCTTTAGAAACATCAGTTCTCTCTCATATCCCAAGACATATCTTAAACTGGGGGGGGGGGGGAGCAGCATGCAGATTTATAAACCCCCGAGGAAGGAAATCCTGCAAAGGGCAGAGCTGGAGATGAAGGCCCACCCCGCCCCCCACCTCGAGGGGCAACATACCTTCACCTTCCTCTCTAGAGATGAAGCTGGACAGCACTATGTGGAGAAAAAGATAGCACTGCCTTCAGGCTGTGTGTCCAGGCAGAGCACCATCCCTGCACAGCACCAGGCTGCCCCCCCCCCCCAGGCAGGGTCAAGGCCAGCCAATCCTTTCCTATCAGCTGAGGACACTCACCCTCAGGGCTGAGGCAGAAGTCCGTAGAGGCCGAGCCATGCTCATTATGGACGGTACAGCGATACGTGCCACAGTCCACAGAAGATGCCTGAACAATGGCCAAGGCTGCAGGCCCCTCCTCCCCTGCACTGCAGAGAGCGGAGACCTTTTTTGTGAGGGTTATCACCATGACACAGGGCCTTCTACCCATGTCTCACAGGCAGCTGGGAACCCAGGCTCTGGGAGCCTTGGGGAGGTTGAGAGGTCCCATGGTCAGAAACTGGTCCTCAGTCACACAGGTGGTACTCGGTGTGTGATTTAGGACCTGTGACTTAAGATCTCTGAGCTTCAGTTTTCTGATCGCCACAGGAAATAACAGACTACCTCACTGGGGCTGCTGTGAGAAGGTCCAGCATGAAGGTAAGTGGGGACCTGGTCAGGTGTGGTGGTACCCAGGTGGCTTACCTTCTGCTCACCTCGCCCACTGGTTGCTGATCCTTCGTCCACATCAAGACAGAGTCACTAACAATGTTGAAAAATTGGCACCAGAGCTTCAGACTGCCAGAAGAATCTGGAAACTGCTCCACCCGAATTTTCCGGATCACCTGTGGAGCTGCAGACGGGAGCTCTGTTACATCCCAGCACCCTGTGTCCTCTCCAGCCATACCCTTGCACCCCCCCACCCCCATGGGCTTTCCTTGGGAAACAGGCTAAGAGAAGGTAGCAAACACAAACCTGACATTTCATAGCCCTGGCTGTCTCCCACCTATATTTCAGGCTTCTAAAAACCCTGACTCCACCCCCAGCACACACATCGTAACCAGGAAAACAATCACCCCAACCCTAGGCTAGGCAGGGATGCATACTAAGAACACCAATACTTACAAAGGTTTCTGTCTCGACCGACCTGCCTTTGAGTCTCACCTTGACCATGGAGTAACAGTAAAACAAGTCTAGTAAAGGAGGTCATGGTAATGGTGGAGCTAGGGTGCCACTGAAGCCAGGTCCTGCACTGAGTGGCACCTTTTGGGTTGATGTTCAGACAGGGTATCCCTGTGTAGCCCAGGCTGACCTTGAACTTTCTCAGTTCATATGCTTTAATCTCTGGAGTACTAGGATCAAAGATGTCTACCACAGTACCTCACCTAGAACTTGACTTCTCCCACGCCTTTACCCCTTACTGCACCAAGGCCATGACCACTGTCACCTCACTTTGTGAGGAAAAAGAGCCTGCCAGGCCTTTCTGCCAGCTCATGAAGTGCTGTTCCCGAGGGAACCTACTGGTCCCTGGCAGGGAGGCGCCCCCACCACCGGGCTGCACAGACCTGGCCGCCCTCCTCTCCCAGCATGTACCTGTTAGCAGGTCTTTGCCTTTCTTTGGCTTTGCTAGAGCTTCCTGCTTGCCTTCATCCAGGACAGGCTCTGAGTCCAGGCCACTGGCTTTCGGTCTGGAGCCCAGGTCTCCTGTTACAGGCTCTTCTTCTGTCCCAGGCACCTCTAACATGCTGGTCTTTCGGGCCTGTGTAGGGGAACGTCTCTCCCGCCCTGGAGTTCCTAGGGATCCAGGTGTCAGACTCTTCCTGGATCCGTGAGGGGAAACGGTAGGGCTCTCCCTCTCTTCTGCCTTGTTCAAATCTCCATCTGACACTGCTTTGACCTTAGGGAGGAACCTCTTCCTCCGGGCCCCTAGAGCCAGTTCCTCAGGTGTAGCCGCAGGGAGGCCTGTCAAAGCCTCCTCTGGGGTTGCTTCTTGGCAGGGCTCCTGGGTTGTGCTCTCCACAGTTAGATCACTCACCTCCCCTAGTAGTCCATTCTTGTCACTTTCCTGGGAGATCGCCTCTCTGGAATCCCCTCCCTCACCAGCACCAGATCCTTCCTCACCCACCACAATGGCAGGGATGGTGAGGGGGCTGGGGCAAGGGGCCTGGGAGCACTGGGCAGCAGCCAGGGCCTGCTGGCCAGCCTGTACCTCACGGTCCAGAAGGCCAGTAAGGCGGCGGGAGGTGCAGGGGCTCAGCAGCAGGGTCTGAGCACTCTGTACCAAGTCATTGTTCTCCACACGCTCCAAGATGCGCCTTGATGTTCTGGGACTCAGCCCAGCCACTTCCATGGTAGGGACCAGAGTAGAGGAGGAAGCTGGGCCTCCAGGGGCAGCCTCCTCCTGGGACTGTGCCCTGGCTTCACTTGTCTCTGGGCTGGAAAGCTTCAGCAGTAGCAGTAAGTAGTTCTTTAGGGAATCTATAAGTCCAGGGTCACAGCTCCGGGTACCTGAGGACCTTCCCTCCACATTTGGCTCCTTGGCACAAGCTCCCTCACTGCTAGTAGCCATGGCTTCTGGTGGGTGACTCTGGATGGGGGACCCTGGCCCCAGTTGCTGTGTGGGAGCAGAACTCAGCAGGTCCTGGTCCCTTGAGGGGAGAAAGTCGCCTGTGCTTATGTGCTGAGAAGCTGTGGGGCTGGGCAGTCTCTCCTGCAGTCTATTAGTCAGGTCAGTTGCAGAAAAAGAGGGCATGGTGGACCCCTCCTGACTCAAGCCGGCTGAATGGACACCAGGGAGATCCACATACAGGGTTTCTCTGGGCTGCTCCTCCTTGGGGCACTGAAACAGGCCATCCTCTTGCTCGGCCTTAACCAGACCTAACCACTCTGGCCTGTGGTGTGTTTTTTCTCCCAACTGCTCCGAGTTTCCATCAGGAGGCAGTTGTGCTGGGCACATACGGTTCCCTGACGGGGGACCTAGTAGAGTATCCTCATGGCTTCCGAAGGCTGTTACTGTTGGCTCTTCAGACCTAAACGTGAAACCAGATTGTTCTTGGACACAAGATGCTTCTGGGCTCCTCTCAACACATTCCATAGCCTGAGCCGCTCTAGGACCTTCTGATGAGAGTTTGAGAGCTCCAGGCAATGAGCTGCAGCTGGCCACAGACGGCTGCTCTGACTGGGTTTTGAAAGCTGTGGAGATGCTGCCCACTAACTGTATCTCCTCTTCTTCCTGTGTCTTTGTGTCTCTCAGCTCTCGCTGCAACTTCTCACCCACCTGTGTCTGTCCTACCTGAGTATCCACCCTTCTCTGTGTCACCAAATCCTTCTGTGAACTCCTGTCTGACTTCGGCCTCTCACTTCCTTGTGTCACGACGTCCACCTGTGCCTTCTCATCCATCCGTGAACTCTGGGAGGCTTGTGCTCCGTTTCCCTGAGTCCTTCTATCTACCTGCATCTTTCCATCTGTCTGTGTTTTCCTCCTGTCTCCAGGTTCCCCATCAGTGTGCGTCCTCACACCCTCCTGAGCTTCTGTGTCCATGGGCTCCATGACACCTTGACTTCCAGAGGTGCTGTGATGAACAGAGATGGTATCGGGGCTGCTGCTGACAGACAGGACAGGAGCCATGGCTGCTTGGGACTCTGGAGCCTGAGAACACATGGCAAAAGCAAAGTCTTAATTACACGTGTTGGACTCTCTGCAGTAGGGCACCCCAGCTTCCTTTGACCTCATTCAGAACAGCTCTGAAGGGAATCTTGCCGCTGAGTTCCTTGGGCTTGCTGAAGTCAGGCAGAGACTTATGATACAATCATGTTCTGATCCCAGAAACCAGATTAAGAACATTCAGAATCCAGACCTATCTGGCCTTCCAGCTTCTCCCTGAATTCTACCTGTCTTGAAAGACTCTGATCATGGCTGACCCTGCCTTCACCTCTGCCATTTGGAGGTTATTGTCCTTGCCCCAGGTCTCCCAGAACTTCCATTTGTTCCCTCCCTCCCTCCCTCCCTCCCTCCCTCCCTCTCTTTTCCTCCCTCCCTCCCTCCCTTTCTCTCTCTTTCTCTCTCTCTTTCTTTCCCTCCCTCCCTCTACTCCTTCCTCCCTCCTGTCTTTCTCTGTCTGTCGTATGCAGGGTCATATGCAGCACAGTTTCGCCTCAAATTCATTCTGTAGCCGAGGTAGGCCTAGGACTATTGATCCTCTGCCTCAGCCTCCTAACTGCTGAGACAAACTACCAGCCTGGCCAGACCCTCTTATATAGTAACTGAGAGAATTTCAAAATGTGTAAATGACCTCAGTGATAGCATATGCCAGCATGTGGGAGTATCAATGTCATCCAAACAGATTCAGAGAACTCTAAAGAGCACCTAGGCCAAGAATCAATGAACTGTCAGTATTCTCTTTACAAGTGCTCTGTAGAGCACTGTGCTAGGTTCCCACACTAGGCAGCCGGCCTCTGCCACTTCTCGACACAACATGAACTAGTCCCATGGAGAAGCCAACCGTGCTGGGCAGGATGACTCTGAGAGTGTTAGAGTCTGAACCCTAAGTCTGAACCCCTGATTCTTCTGTGATGCCAGCGCTCTCTCTTGTAAGATAGACAGAGACAGAAACAGAATAGCCTAAGCTCATGGGCCAGCAAGGCTGAAATACTCAGCAGGGCACACTCACGGGGTGGGGGATGAGGATAATGACAATAAATTAAAATAAAATGTAAATCCCAGTGTGACGATGCCTTTAATCCCAGCACTTGGAACACAAAGGCAGGTGGATCTCTCTGAGTTCAAAGCCAGCCGGGTCTATAGAGTGAGTTCCAGGACAGCCAGGGCTACACAGAAAAACCCTGTCTTGAAAAAAAAATCACCCGGGGGTGGGGGGGAAGGGAGGGAAGACTGCCAGGCTAAGAGATTTGCTTTGAACATATGAGGCTTAAGTATCTATCATTCCTCTGAACATGACTTGAAGCGTCTAAACAACAAAATTCAGTCAACCAAAAGATGGCTAAGAAAGCCATAAAGGCTGGGCAGTGGTGACATACACCTTTAATTCCAGAGACAGAGGCAGGGGGATCTCTGTGAGTTCAAAGCCAGCCTGGTCTACAAAGTGAATTCTAGGACAGGCAGAGCTACACACAGAACCCTTTCTCAAAACAAACAAACTAACTAAAAGCCTTAAAGATAAAGTGGGAAGCACTAAATGTATTTATCTTATGTCAACATGGGATCCTGGACCCCAGACTAAAGCCAAGTGAATTTGAGTGGATGATGAGAACGTCAAAGGGACGCGCCTGCACCGCATAGAAGCCCAGCGGGACAAAAACAGAAGTAGGAAGAAGGCAAGTGGAATCATCATCAGATCGAGCCAGGAGCCAGGCTGGAGACGTAGCTCATCTAGCATGCCCAAGGCCCTGGGTTCTAGCCCTAGCACTGTATAAAGCAGGTGTGCTGACACCTGTAATTCCAGCCCTCACAAGTGGAAGCAGGAGGATCAGAAGCTCAAGTTATCCTCAGTTACAAACCTAGTTTAAGGCCAACCTGAAATACTTGAGATTCAAACAGCCAGGCATGGTGGCACGGATTTATAATCCTCCAGTCAGGAGCAGAGCCAGGCAGATCTCTACATAGTGAGTTCCAACAAGAGCCACACAAGGAAAGTGCACATGCGCGTGTGCGAGACAGAGAGAGAGAGAGAGAGAGAGAGAGAGAGAGAGAGAGAGAGAGAGAGAGAGAGAGAGAGATTTAACTATACAGAGATTACTGTAGTTACTCTACAGTAGTAGAGGAAGCAGGTGGGGGAGGGAAACCTGTCATTATTCGCTGTAAGGAAACAAAAGACAATGGAATTCATTCCTTGGAGACCTTATACTCTGGGAAGTTCTGTCTCACTTTTTCTTAATAAGTCTGTGTCACTCTTCTTTTAAAGAGAAAGATGGTAAGGACTGGAGATTAAGAGCACTTGCTGCTCTTGCACAGGACCAAGGTTTGGCTCCCAGCATCTACATCGGATGACCCACCCATAGCTGCTGCTCCAGGGAATCCGATGCCTCTGGCCTCCTGGGACACCTGCACTCAGTACACACACACACACACACACACACACACACACACACACACACACACACACACACACACACACCTAAAAATAAATACATTTTTAAAATATTTTAAAATAAACTATTAAAGCAGGTATGGAGTAAAATGCATTTATTTTTCACATTTTTGAGGCAGAGCAGTTGGATCTCTGCAGCCTTGTTTTTAGAGTCCCATGCCAACTAGGGCTATGCAATGAGACCCTGTCTCAAAATAAGAATTAAAATAATTATATATAGCCAAAAATAGAGTAAAATTTAAAGTTTCTTCACTAAGTGCAGAATTTTGAATGGGTGTTATGAATAGGATATTCATGTTTGGTGAATATAAGGAATCCAACTGAAGGATTTTAAGTAAGATGTTCTTTAGCTTCTTTCTGACAAGCAAGATATGTGTCTGTGTATGGTTATGTGCATGTGTGAGTGCAGCACCCAAGATATCCAGAAGAGGGCACTGGAGTTACAGGTGGCTGTGAGATACCCAGTATGTGCTGGGATCTGAACTCCTCTGTAAGAGCAATACTGAGCCACTCTTCACTGGACCCTCACTCCAGCCCTCTTATGTACATTTTTATTTCATACCATGTGCATATGACACTTAGCCAACAAAATTTGGATTAAAAATAAAAATAAAAAACAAAATCTTCAGCTGAGCATGATGGTGCACACCTTTAACCCCAGCACTTGGTAGGCAGAGGCAGGAAGATTTCTGTGAGTTTAAGGCCAGCCTTGTCTACATAGTAAGTTCCAGGATGACCAGAGCTATACATTAAGACCTTGTCTCAAAAACAAATAAAAATAAAATAAACTCTTGTGTGATTAAATGAGATGTGTCCTTCAGCAAGAGTCCAATATCTCCAGGTTCATCTCCTTGGTCCTTCACCTAACATTAGGTTACTGTAATGATGGTAGCTACTTGGTTTTTCTGGTGCCAGGCATACTGACCCTGCTCCTTGCCTACCTGGGAAACTGCCCTCAATCTCGAGGGTCTTATTCAGAACCCCCCTCATCTCTGAAGACCTTGTGGCTTCTCCCAGCCCTCTAAAACATTAGTGACCTCATGCCTATGTACACAGATAACAGACTAAACTTCATTATCACACCCTCATTCTTTATGGCAAACATTTATCCTGTGTATCCATCTGCCAACCTGTGAACCACTTCTGACAGAGATCCAACACAAGCCTAGTTCAGAGTTAACTATATGATAGATTTGCAAATACTTCTCTCCATGTCTACAAGGGTTGAACCCATCAAACAATAGATTGTTTAGGTGTGTGCAAAAACATATTTGTGTGTGGTGTGCATAGGTATAAACACAGGTGCACGTTTATATGTATGTAGAGGCCAGAAGTCAACTTTGGGTATGGTTTTTCAGGAGCTTTCTTGGTTTTTAAGATCTGAGGTTTACCAATTCAGCTAGGCTGACTGACCAGTGTACCCCAGGTACCTCCTGTCTCTTCTTCCCAAGTGCTGAGATTATAAGCACATATCACTGTTTCAGCTTTTTAAGCGGGTGTTGGATTTGAACTTGGGTGCTCATTAGAAAACAATTTAGAAACTGAGCTAGTTCCCCAGTACTGACAACATTTTTTTTTTTTTTTTTTTTTAGATAATTATGGGAGCTGGAGCTAAAGAGATCACTCAGCAGTAAAGAGCACCTACTGATCTTGCAGAAGACTTGGATTCAGTTCCCAGGAACCACACTGTGGTTCACAACTGCCTGTAACTTCAGTTACAGCAGATCTGATGCCTTCTTCTGACTCTGTGGTCGCCAGGCACTCGCATAGTGCAATACGTACATGTAAGCAAAACACTCACATATGTGAAATAAACTAATTTTTTTGATTATGCAGAGTGAACCTAGGTGGTGTCATATAAGCTTTTCTATTACAAATAACATTAGCAGGTTTTACTTCCACCCTCTCTCATCCACTTCCTCCATCCTCAGAGTAGAAGGGCCCAGTGGTCATCTCTCCAGCCTCTCAGCTGCAATTGTCTCCTCTCTGTGACCCTTTTTCATTATTTCCCAGGGTCTCCTTATCTCCATCAGTCCCATCCCCCTGCTATTTGTCATGTGTTTGATTTGAACTGCTATATATATATATATTTAAAAAATATATATATTTTAAATTAAAGTGCCTTCTACTGTGACAAACAATTACAACCTGTAGTGGGATTATGTTGCAACATTGAAAACAATTGTCCTGCCTACTGGTTTAATAAAAATGCTGATTGGTTGAAGGCAGACAGGAAATGTGGGCGGGGCTACCAGACTAAGAAAACTCTGGGAGCAGGAAAAGCAGAGCAGAGAAGCCAGAGAGACCACGATGAGACACCAGCAGATGCAGAGGAAAGAAGCTGAAATGCTGCTCTAAGAAAAGGCACCGAGCCACATAGCTGAGCAAAATAAGTATCATGGGTTAGTTTAAGAATTAAGGGTTAGCAAGTTATATGCCTGGGCCCTACAATGATCAGCATAAAATTAATATAAGAGTCTGTGTGTTGGGACTGTGGGACTGTGGGTCTGCGGGCCACGGCTTTACTTTCTTCTAGCCTGGTCGTGCCCTGTCGTCTTTGTCAACACACAGGAGGAGGTCCATGCCCTTTGGAGACTATTCTAGATCCTTCTCCTCCTCCTTCAGTCTTTGGGGGGAGAGTGTTAGACTAGTATTTTTCCCAGAAAGAGTCACCTTTCTCCAATTAAAAAGAAAGGAAAAGAGAAGCCCCTGGTAGCGTCTTGCAGAGCTGTGTGTCCTTATAGGTCATGCTGAGCCTTGAACGCTTTCATCCTTACACATCTTTTCTCCTCGGTAACTGGAAGTTATTGATGGTGAGGACGGTGATGGCAGAATAATCTTGCTCTCCACTTGCTTGCTTTTTAAGTCATAGTCTTATGTAACCCAAGATGATCTTGAACTCACTATGTAGACCGGGCTAACCTCAAACTCAGGGATCTGCCTGTCTCGACTTCCCTCATGCTGGAACTAAAGGCGATGCACCGCCATGCCCAGCCAATATTTATTTTACTTTTACTCATATATATATATGTCTGTATGTGCATGTGGGTTTGTGCACGTGAGTACAGATGCCTACAAGAGTCTGGAAGAGGGTGTTGGGTCCCCTGGAGCTGGAGTAACAGGAGGTTGAGAGCTTTGCCTGACATGGGTTCTGGGAACCAAACTCCAGTCCTCTGCAAAATCAGTGCTTAACCACGGAGCCATATTGGCATTCCCTGTGGCTTCCTTCTCAAAGGAACCTCTTCTTTGAGTTCCTCACTTTGGGGGCCTGGAACTCATCTTTTAGAAAGATTCATTATGTGGAAAGGAAGAATGAGATGATGACCTTGGCGATCTGGAGAACCTATCTGGATGGCCAGATCTGCCCCAGCACCTTTGGAAAAAAGATGAATCTTGGTTTCCGACTCCTCGAATGTGAATGTCCTTGCCCTACCCTAGAATGCCTCTGTGCTGCATGACAAGGTGTATCACACAGTTTACAAAGTTCTGGGATAAACCCAGGAGTTAGTGCACACAAGGCAGACCCCCACTCATTCTTGCTATTGCAAATTACCCTGTATTGGTCTCCTCTGAATAATTTACTGGGCAATTCTTCTAGGACAGATATGCTGGCCAAACATTCAGAGTTCGCCCTTAATACTCAAAAATATTTTTACTAAATATATCATTTGATTTGGAAGTATCTTCATTAATCTGTTAAAACAAATTCTTTCTTAGCTTTATTTTCTAGGATGAGAAATCTGTGGTCACTCAAACAAATGTTCCCCTATAAGTAATGCATTATCTTCCCCTATCTATTTCAAAGGTTTTTCATTTTCCTTACCTTTCCACAATTTGATTATATATTCACGTGGACATTTATCCTATCTGTGGTCTGTGTGTAGTGCTCTTACAAGCCAAAATGGCATCCTGTTAAACTGGAGTTATCAGGCTGTGAGCTACTGGTGGGTGCTGGGAATTGAACCCAGGTCCTCTGAAAGAGCAGCCAGTGTTTTTAACCACTGAGCCATCTCTCCAGCCCCATTATTTGTGGCTTGTTAAATTTGGGGTTTTTTGTTGTTGTTGTTTTGTATTTTTATTATACTTAGTGTGTATATGTATGTGTACATGTACCATAGTGTGTGTAAAGGTCAGGGGATGTAAATGTTAAAGGGCATGGAGGTTATAGGGCAGCCTGTAGGACTCCGCTGTCTCCCTCAACAATGTGGATATCAAATCAGGTTGTTTGGCTTAGCGCCAAATGCCTCTACCTCCTGAACCATCTCGCTGGCCCTTTTCTTGTTAGGCTTATTTCTATATTAAATTATGTGTGTATGTGGACTGTGTATGTATGTGCAGGTGAGTCCAGGTGAGAGCACTGGATCTGTGGAGATGGGGTTCCAAGCAGTTGAAGCCCATTCAATGTGGAGATAGGAAACAAAATCCGGTCCTTGTGAAGAATAGCAAGGGCTACGTCGTACAGTATTTAGTCAGGTGTGGTGGTGAAAACCTCTGATCCCAGCATTCCGGGAGCAGAGGCAGAAAGATTTCTGTGAGTTTGAGCAGGCCAGCCTGGTCTACAAAGTGAGTTCCAGGTCATCCAGAGCTACATAATGAGACTTTGTCTCAAAAATAAAATAAAATAAAAGGAGCTAGGTATTAGAATCATCTGACTTAGAAGCAGCTAAACATGACAAGAAGTGTGGCCACACAATGGCTAGGAGCCGAGAAAGTTTCTGAAAGTTGGAGATGTGATAAATATGACTCTGGATCCCCTGGGGCTGGAGTTATAGGGCAGTTGTGAGCCACCCAATGTGGGTGCTGGGAACCAAACTTGGGTCCTCTGGAAGGTCAGCAAGAACTCTTAACTGCAGAGCCCTCCCTCTGGCCCCAAAATGTTTACTTAGGAGACAATCTACTTGATTGGGTTCAAGTTGTAAGTTCTATCAAGCCTCTGAGGTTGTGGTTTTCATGTTGGCCCAGCTTCAAGTCCTCTCCTGTGGTATTTGGATCGGTCCTTTGTTTGTGCCACCCAGTGGCCAGCTTGATACTTGAATCATGGTTCCAGCTACATCCACTCTCAAACTCAGGAACAAGTTTAGAAATGTGTAGGTGTTGTTGTTGTTTTTGGATTTTGGTTTTTCAAGATAAGGTTTCTCTGAGTAACAGTCCTGACTGTTCTGGGAACTCACTCTGTAACCCAGCCTGGCCTCAAACTCACAGAGATTCGCCTGCCTCTGCCTTTCAAGTGCTGGGAATAAAGGCATGTGCCTGGCTATGGATAGTGATTATAGAGTCAGTTATTCCTGAGTCTCGATGGTCTTTTTTCCAAGTGTCTCCCCCTTCATGATCTCCCCAGCACATTCTAGAGTCCTATGTCTCTGGAGTTTCCCAGCTCTACCACATAATTTCAATGTGAGCCTTGCCATGGACAAAGAAGAAAATTCAGAGGAAAACAAACAGAAATCCTCATGAGGGCTCCATCCCATGGTCTTAGAACCACCACCCTGTGAATACAGAATATATCCCTCCTTTCTCAAAGTTCTAGACAACTGGCTTCTGCCACCATGCCACCACGGCCACAAGGAGACCTAACCTCAAGCCTGACCTACTGTGCTTCCTAAAACTCTCTGTCCATGTTAATGGTCATGTCATTAGCTGCCAACCAGCTCTAACCAGTAAGACAAAGGGACAGACAACAGCAGGGCTCACTTGACACAGCCACTCAGCTGTGAGCTCACTCCCCAGCAGCATGACCCAGAGGTCCCAGGGCTAGGCTGATGGTCAGTGTGAATCACCCAGGGTACAGGGAGATGCAGCTTCATCCTCACCTTCCTCTCAACCTCTCCTTTGCATCTTCTGAACTCAGGACATAGAATTTTCAGTTTAGAAATCATGTCTGGGGCTGTCAAGGTGACTCAGTGGAAGAAGCACTTGGTGCCAGACCTGAAGACCTGAGCTTGATGTGTGAAAGCCACATAGTGAAGGAGGGAACCAGCTCCTGCAAACTGTCCTTCGATCTCTATACACAAACACACATGAACAAGTATACATTCACACTAAATAAATAAACATAAGTCTAAAAATTTAAATCATGTTTAGCAATCTTCAAAGCTGGAGCTCTATGGGTAGCAGGTTTTGTTTGTTTGGTTAGTTTTTTTGAGACAAGGTCTTGGTTGGTAGTCTTGGTTGGCCTTGTACTCACTATATAGACCAAACTGGCTTTAAATTCATTTGAGATTCACCTGCCTCTGCCTCCCAAATACTGGGATTAAAGGTGTGTGCCACTATGCTACACCCGGCCCAGCTGTATTTGCTGATTTTTTTTTTATGCACACCCCTATACCCACCCCCGCTATTTATCTTAGGTTGCTAAATACTATATATAAGATAATTTTAAGAAATAATTTGAAAAAAAAAAAACAAAAAAAAAACAGGCATGCAATTCCATGCAGCATTTGGGAGATCGAGACAAGAGGACTGTGACAAGTTTGAGTCAGCAAGGCTCTGGGTATCCTGTCTCCACTTCTCAAGTACTGGGATTCAAAGCAGGCCACTCTGCCTATCCAGTTCATCCAAACGCTGGTCCTCATACTTTCACAGCAAGCTCTTAACCCGCCGAGCCTCTGGGCCCACTACTGCTGTGGGATGATCTTTCTGTATTTGTTAGTAAAGAAGCTGTTTGGGGCTATGACAAGAAGGATACAGCCAGTTGGGAAATCCAAGAGAGATGTGAGGTGAAGAAAGGCAGGGTCATAGCAGACACTGCAGGCTGCCTGGGAGCAAGATGTAATAGAATACCGGTAAAGTCATGAGACACGTGTTGATGAAACAAAGATGAACAGAAATGGGTTAATTTAAGATGAATGAGCTAGTTAATAATCAGCCTGGGCCATAGAACAAACAATTTGTAATTAATATTAAGCCTCTGAGTCAATTATTTTATATGTGGCTGCAGAACCTGGGTGGGACCCAGAAAAGCTGGGTGGGACTGAAAAACATCCATCTAGATACTAATCTTTTATTTACTTTTATTTTATGTGCATTGGTGTTTTGTCCACATGTATGTTTGTGTGAGAATGCCAGAGCCCCTGGAACTGGAACTGTAGAAAGTTGTGAGCTGCCATGCGGAATTGAACCCAGGACTTCTGGAAGAACAGTCAGTGCTCTTAACCACTGAGCCATCTCTCCAGCCCTCACTATTCTGATTTCAGTCTCCTCCCAGAAGCTAGCCCACTAACTTTCCACCTTGTTCATTCTCCAACGCTTTCAAAAAGACACTTCTCATATTTTGCTCAGGGTCCTCAGCTTTCTTTAATAGTGAAGTTGGTCTGAATTATCCAATAGTGCTAATGTAAGCTGGTATTCCAGGGATTTTTGCCCCTCGGGATGGGATGACCATTTCTCAGGACCCACAGGGTTTATCTGGAGATATGCTGAGGGCTGCCGAGCTGGGGCAGCAGTTAAGAGCACTGGCTGCTCTTGCAGAGGACCCAGGTTGAGTTCCCAGCACACACATGGCGGCTCACAATCCCTGCAACCCCAGTTCCAGGGAATCCTCAGGCATACATACAATTTTTTAATTTTAAAAAGAAGGTGGAGAGGCATGGTCAGGTATCAAAGCTCAGATCTCTCGTGCCTCTCCAGTGAAGGCTTAGGCACATGGAAAACATGCTTAAAATCTTGCTGTGGCATTAAAGATCTAATCATGTGGAATTTTTTAAACAATGGAAATGTTCAGGAAATAGTGAGAAGCTTAAAACAAACAAACAGAAAACCAGTATAGGAAACTCTATTAGGGACAGAGCAGATAAAAGGGGTTTGTCGTGGAAATTTGCTGACCTGAGTTCAATCCCTGGATCCCCACAGTGGAAGGAGACAACCAGCTCCTGCAGCTAGCCCCTCTTCTCCACACACACTGTGGTATAAACCACCCTACGCAGACACACACACACACACCATACATGTGTGTGCACATGCACACACATACATATGTACTCACACACGCATACACATACACAACAACAACAACAGAAATATAAACAAGGGTCTGGCTCAGTGATTAAAAATATTGTTTTTGTTTCTTGAGACAGGGTCTCCGGCTGGACTCACAGAGATCCACCTGCCTCTGTCTCCTGAGTACTGGAATAAAAGTGTGTGCCACCACACCTAGTAAACTGCTGTTTGCTCTTGCAGAAGACCAGGGTTTGAGTCCTAAAATCTACATGGTACCTCATAACTGTCCATAACTCTAGTTTTGGGGACTCCAGTGCTCCATCTCTGAGACTTACACATCAGAAGGAATCAATTCCTGTAAGCTATCTTCTTACTTCCACATACACTCAGTGACAAACCTCCACATACACACACAGTCACACACACATACAAGTATATGCACACAAAATAAATAAAATGCATATATATCTACATGTTAAATATATTTTTAACATGAATACTTAATTTTTTAAGTTTACCAAATATTGTGTGTGTGAAAGAGGAAGAGAGAGAGAGAGAGAGAGAGAGAGAGAGAGAGAGAGAGAGAGAAAGCCAGACAAGGTTCTGGCAGAAGTAGAAACATTACAGACAGCTTCTGAGGCGCCTGCTCTGCCTGCACCATCCTCACCCAAAGGAGGGGTGAGCTGGTACTTCTTTCTCCCCCTGCCAGGAGGACACAGCCACCTGGATGTGGGGTTTCCACCCCTGTAGGCAGAAGCCAGGTCCACACCACACACACACACACACACACACACACACACACACACACACACACACACACACACACTTGGCAGCTAGCCTGATCACTTCCTAAATGAGCTCCCTTGGGGCCTTCAAGGGCAATTTTTCTGGAAAGCTGTTGTGCAGCCTGTGGTTGTCTGGGACACAGAGTAACCCAACCAAGCTTTTCTGGAACCACTGAGGGGTTGACATCACCAGGAACTTCAAATAAAGTAGGCAAGAGCGATGGACAGATGCAGAATATGGTGTGAAGTCTTTAAGATTTGTCCCACTTCAAAGTCCCCTGATCTGCTCTTCCCACAGCCTAACCTTAACACCCACTGAAATAAAACCACATCCCAGCACCACTGAGTCCTTCCACCCTCTTCCCTCTAGAATGCTCTTTCTCTGTTGGAAAGCCCCCCCCCAACACCCTCTTTCCACCTTGCCCTAAGCTACCCAATCAATTGTCCTTTGGGTGCCTCTCTTCACACTTCCAAAAAGTTCCGTCTGCACTCCTGAGAAACACTGCTTCTCCCAAAAAAAAAAAAAACAAAAAACCAAGAACAAAAACCAAAAAAACAAAAAAAACAAAAAAACAAAAAACAAAAACAAACAAACAAACAAAAAAAAAACCTCAGTTCATGGGAGCCAGGACTCTGGCTTCCTCTACCCTGAGAAACAGTCTTGGTGTCATTCCTGCCCAAATCAGAAGCCATCTCCACTTACATTTAACAAAGAGAAATACAGAACACAATAACATTGGAATTTCTGAAAAATGTAATATATTCACAATATAAACGTGCCCCATTTATCGTATACCACCCACACTCACAAAAATACTATCTTCCTCCTCTCTGCCTCCTCTGAATCCAGTGCATGAACCCCTGGCCACCTCACATCCTCTCAACCCTGCCCCTCAAGCTCCATACTGCTGAATCTCATTAGTCTCTACCTGTGGTGGATGGATACCCTGTCCCTCCTCCACACAAAACACATTTTCCTCTTGGCTACCTGTTCCCTAGAAATGACTGACTCCTCTTCCCAGATTTCCCCATCTCCTTCCATAGTATATTTTGTGCTCCAACACTTAGTTTATAGGCGCCATGCCTCCTAAGCACTCAGTTCTTACAATGACTATAAATTATTATTTTGATTATTGCCCGCCCAAGATCACACCTTGCTAAGGATTGGCAGCCAGGTTTATAAGTATGCCACATCCCAAAACTTAAACAAAACCAGAATGAACAGTACCTCTTAGACATCCTTTTTGGGAGGTGCTTGGGTGACTTTGTTTTGTTTTGAAACAAGGTCTTGCTCTGCATCCCAGGCTAGCCTTGGCTCACAGTCTTCCTGCCTAAGTCTCCCAGGTGCTTGGATCATAACATACGGTATTTTTCAAGTCTTCTGGTGAGTACTGTGTGTACTGCTACACACTACAGAACACACCCCTCTTCCCCATGAAGCACTGTAGCTTTGGCATGGCTATAAAAAAACTCTCCACTGATCCTTCTTCCTCCCCCAGAGGACAGTTCTTCCTTCTCTTTCCTGAACTGGTACTCTCTCAGACAAAAAGAGACATAGTCAAGCTATGCTGCCTGCATGCTCCTGTCTGGAGGATGGTCAAGCAAGGGCCATGCCTATGCCCCCTTGCTCTTGGCTGGCACTCCAGCACTTCCCCACCCCCTTCTATAAATAGCCCACCACCCACTGGCTGCCAAGCCATTTCAGCAAGAGTTTCCATGAGGTCAGTTTCCCAGAGCAGCCTCCACACACTCAATACCGGTACTTACCTCTCCTGGAGTCTTGTAACTTGTCCGTCCTTGCAAGGGGCTATCTCGAGTGCTATGTCTCTGTCGGGCAGGGGGTGTTGGGACTTGGGCAGAGGATGGAGGTAGAGCCTTCCCTAACCTCTGGGCCACAGATTCTGGAGACTGACTTGAGGAAGAGGTGGTAATGGGCTCCACTTTGGGTTTAGGAGGAGCAAATCTCTTCCTATTCAAAGGTTTAATGGGCGGGGGAACCATGGAAGGTGTGGGCTGGTCAGAGACCATAGGAACCTTCTCACCTCTAGACTTGATAGGTTCCTTTCCTGAGGGACTTTCTCCAGGTACCCTGGTACTTGGGGGCGGAGGCAGTTCTTCTCCTTTGGGCCTACCTGCCTGGGTGCTCTCCATGTACATGTCCTTCAGGGAGAAATATACCTGCTCTGAGCTGAGGCTTGGGATAGGGGCCGGGGCCGGGGCTGGTACAGGGGTTGGGACAGAGGCCGGAGCCGGGGCTGAGGAAGGAGCACCCTGGACCTTGTCTTGAATGTTCACAACAGAGGCTGACTTCCTGGTGCTTTCTATTCCAGAAGGCCCAGCCCCCCGTGCTACCCTGCCTCTGGGCTGGGTCTGAGCTGGCTGCGGACCGGTCGTGGGTTTCTCTCTTCTACTGGAATTGGGTTCATCTTTACTGGGGATGCCATTTTCTAAAGAGCTCTGGCTTCCATCTGCCTTTTCTAACTCTGGCTTCTGTACTCCTGGTTTACATTCTTCATCTTTACGTTTCTTCTTAGCCCCAGACTCCTTTGGAGGGGTGTTCTGAGGCCCCAGCTCCATGACCTCACAGATGTACGTCAGCAAGCCACGCTCTCCATCTTCCCCGTTTTCTGGGGCAGGCTCCCCATTGGTGGGTACCTCTCCAGGAGCAAAACTATTGATCAAACCCAAACCTGGGTGCTGAGCTGACTCAGTCTCTCCTTCCTGCCAGGTAGCTGAGGACCCTTCCTCCGTTTCCCTGACTGTGGATGACGGGACTGCCGCTTCGGCCCCACTCAGTCGGCGCTTTCTTTGGAATCGGTCAGGGCTGATCTTTCGAAGAGTATCAGCCTCCCCTGATGACTCCTTCCCATGCTTCCAGCTCTGCTCAATCTCCCGCATCTTGGCTGCAGCCTTGCGCTTCAACTTGGCGAACCAGCGCTGGTGAATCTTGTACTCCGTCATAGTGCCCACCTCTAGGACCCCTGAGCAGGACACGATACCTTTGGTGTTCCGAGCAGAGGCCTGGTAGATGGCAGCATCTTCTTCCCGGCACCTAGAGGCAGGAGCATGAGGCGCCATCTCTCCCCTCTGAAAGGTGAGAGCCCTCCTCCCCACAGCCAGAGCCTCTGGCATTGACTACGTGCTCCCTCCCAATCCAAGTCCTGCCCTACCTTAGGCATCATGAATTTCCTCAATTACAATGGAGGAAACTGAGGCCACAAGAGGGTGGCAGCTGACCAAGGTCATGCTGTCCCAGGAGGGATTAGACTTGGGGCCCAGAAGTGCTCCCTTCAGAAGCAGGTGACCAGCACAGCCCCCAGAGCAGTGATGATGACACTGTTGCTTTTTCTGGCTGCTGATCTCATGGAAAAGGTTTCTGTGGGTCAGGACCTCCTCTGGTTGCACTGACTCGTGGCTGTGAGAAGCGCGCCTACCCTGGCCTTGGGAGATCCCAGACACTGGTAGACAGAACAGTTCACCAGGTAGATCAACTCAGCTGCAGAACCCTGCCCTCTAACTGCAAAGAGGGCCTGGGCATTCCACCCGGCTGACTCCAGGAGGGCAGAGAGCCATGCAGGCCCCTCTCCCTCACCTGTACAACTGCAGGGTGTGACGGTTGCCTTGGTGAGTGATCTCGTATTTTGGCAAGCCACAGTAACGGTCCAGTTCTATGTCATCCTTGTACCAGGTCACCTCTGGCTCTGGGTATCCTAAACAAGGAAGCAAGAGATTGGATAATGTTAAGGTGAGTTCCAAAACAGTGGGAGTGTCCACAACCTCAAAGGCTTCCCACACTGCCTGACAGGCCAGGCAGTACCAGTGTCCCAGGCCCTCTGTAAGTACCATCCCTGTGGCTCAGCTCACTTTCAGAGTGTAGGATGTGTCAAAGCTGAAAACATTTCCTCTCTGGCTGGAAGGAAGAAAACCAGGGGGAAGAAACTCCTTAGCTATTAGGAAGGGGTGAGGGAGTACCAGCAACGGATAACAGGATAGCAAGCTTCCTCTCTATACCGCCCATTCAATATTTGCACATGCAGAAAGGGCTCTGCCTCATCCGCCTCCTCCAAACCCATCACTGCTGCGACTCCGCCTTTCATTCCCAGCTCCTAAGCCACATCCTTTGACAACATGGGTAAAACATTCATCCAGCCAAAACACACACTCCCACACATACACACAGACAGACAGATATGCACATTCACACACACACACACACACACACACACACACACACACACACACACACACACACACGACGGCGGGGGCACTTATTGAGGGTAATTAAAGAATTTACCAGTTGACAGACAATCATGGTATAAAACCTTTATTCCCTGCACTCAGGAGGCAGATAGAAGAAATCTCTGTGTGATTGAGGTGAGCCTTAGCTGTTACATAGGAAAACCCTGTGGGTGTGGGTGTCGGGGGGCAATGGACACTTACCAGTCCCTTCCTTGGGGACTCCCAGAATACCTATGTGGCAGAGCTCCTAACTGCATAGTCATGTGCCTCTTGCTTCCCAGGACACAACTAATCTAATTCAATCACTGTGTCTAGAAATGTAATTTTATTTTTAATTGTATGTGTCTGTGGTGTATGCATGTACACATATTTGTGTGTGTGCATGTGTGCATACATGTGTGTGAGAATAGATATGCATGCATGTGGAGGCCAGAAGACACAATGCTTTCCACATATGCACCAACACCCAAAACTTCCCAATTCAATTTTTCCCCAGTTCAATTCTTTTGTTGGATCAGGAGCTCCTGGACATATAATTATGAAGGGTATGTGAGGCAGCTTCGTTCTGAAGCACAACCTTAGTAGTGGACAATACTTGTTGGCAGTGAGAGGGAGGTAGAGAGAAGCCAACAAGTCTCACTTCTAAAGCTGAACTGATGGTCCATGCCTACAGTTTCAGGCTAGCCTTGGCTACAGAATGAGAAGCTACCCTGTCCCAACAGAAAAAGAACAAAGAAGAGAGATCTTTTATTTATTCGATTATTTATTTATTTATTTTTACTTTGCTGTTGGCTTTGGGTTTTGTTTTGTTTTTGAGACTTTCTCTGTAGGGTCTTTCTCTGTAGCCCTGGCTTTCCTGAAACTATGTGGACCAGGGTGGCCTTGAGCTCATGTGCCTGCCTCTGCCTCTGAGAGCTGGGATAAAGGCCTGCCTGCCCCTCCATACACAAGCCCACAGGAATCTTTTACAGAGTTCTTTCTCCTCATCCTCCAGTCCTGTTCACTTTGTTACACCAGAATTATTCATCAAGGTCACCTGTGGCTTGCACATTGCTAAATCACTGGTCACTTCCTAGACTGGCTCTGGTTGGTCAAGGTACAGCAAGAACCCCTGAGGAGACCATCTCCAGCCCAGCCCTCTCCCCTAACTCTTGACCCTTATCATTGACGGCCTAACAGGTGACAGGTGTGACACAGAAGCTCCATATTCTTATCTCAAGACAGTTCACCCAAAGTTCAATAAGTGGACAATCCATCCCCCAGCGTGGTTCAAGCCAAAGCATGGGGTCATTCTTTCCATACACCCACTCTGTCAGGCAGTCCTAAGGCTCTCCCTTTGGGATAGATCCGGAAGCTAATCACTTCCTGTCACAGCCTTGGCCCTGTCACACTCATCTCCAACTTGGATTCCAGGGAGACCTTCCTTGTGGACACCACTGCTTCTGTCCTCGCCTCTCTTCAGTTCATGGAAACACAAGTGGTCTGGGACGTCCATCCCTTGGGCCCTCCCATGCTGCTCAGGCCCACATTCTCAAAGCACCCCAGAGGCTCCCAGCTTACACAGGCCCACCCAGCCTACACCCTGTGAATGCACTGCCCTATCCCTTCTGTCCCAACCCCACAGTCCTGCTGGCCGCACCCCAGCTCCTGTGGAGATCTGCCTCCCAGTTAACCCCTTCCAGAGGCCTTCCCAACATCCCTCCAAGCCCGCAGCCCTCTCCTCTCAGCACTCCCTGTCAGGATTGTTTTTTCCTAGAGCACACTGCCACGAGACACACTGAGTTTAATTGGTGTGCCTCCTGTCCATCATGGAATGTCAGCTTCATGACAGCGGGGACTTATCAGTGTTCTTTGCTGCTGTGTCCCCAGTTCCTAGAATAGTGCCTGGCATGCAATCCACAGTAAGTAAATATTTACAGATGAATACATCAACAGTGTATGAAGAGCCTAGGGTCCAGAGAAGGAAGCAAACTCTTTGGCTGGGGGTTTGGTAGAGAGTCTTGGAGTGTGTGACACTTGGTCTAAGATAAGCAGAATTTCAGAAGACTCCCCTTTCTCCCACTAATCACGGTGTGTTAGGGACCTAGCTCCTTAGCCATCTCTTCTGCTGGACTCCAGACCTACATGAGCAGGATGACCCTGTTCGCTGACTTATCTCCTCCATCTGAGACAGCGCCTGCATGGTAGCTACTTAACAACAGTCTGTTAGATGGACCAGTAAAGGAGAAGGTGAATGGTAAACAAAAGGTGGAAAGGGCAGGCCTGAGAGCAACTTCAGCAGTAGCCAGCGAGGAAAAGCAAAGGGCAAGCTAGGGAAGGCACACAGCAGCAGGGAGCAAGACAGGCAAGGCCACAGCTGGCTTGGCTAGGAACAAACTGGGCTGTGCTGGCTGTAAATCGAACCCTGTGTTTCCACTGTGTGCTAAAGCCCCTGGTTACATCACTGCACATGTGGTCAGGGCCAACGCAGGTGCTCTCTCCATCTTGTGAGATGATCTCACCCACCAGGGCCTTAGAGCCTTCTGCCTCATGACCTGCCCAGAACACCCTCAGCCTCCAGTCCAGAGAGGCTGGAGCAGGTCAAAGGCATGGGGCAAAGAGGAGACCATTGAATGGCCTACACAGCTGCAGCCTCACCCCATAGGAGTCTCTCGATTCTGCCCACAATGGGGATTTGACAGTTTAGGGCTTCCTAACAGGAATAGCTTTGAAAATGAATTTATCTGGGGAACATGCTGGTTTTCCCCTGGATACTGTGAACTATATTGTATTAATACACAAAAGCTGGACAAGGCTAGGACCATCACTCAGCTGCATACATACTGGACAGGTATGCATGTATACGCACAGAAAGACAGAGCTCTGGCCAGGAGAGTTCAAAACAAAACCTGAGCCAGTGTCCTTCCCCTGGCCCTTCACAACCTATGATCTGTTTCACGGCTGGCTGACTTGCCTAGGAACCCAACTTGGACATCTGCAGTCTCATCCCAACCACTCCCAATTAAGAGAAACTCAGATCTGGAGAAACAGGAGTTCAGCATTTTAATAGATCTCAGATATAGAATTCTGCTTCATTCCCCTAAACAAAAATTGCTCACATTTATTGAAGACTTACTGTGTGCCAGAGAATGAACTGAATGAAATTTCCTGTATTTCTTCCTAACTCTTATAATGGTCCTAAGGAGATGCGATTACTAATCCTCAATATAAGAAGAGGAAATGGGGCCCGAGGGTGACTTTATAGTCTAGAGCACTTGCTACTCTGGCAGGTCTGACATTTAGTTCCCAGAACCCATATGGGGCAGCCGGCATCCACTTGAAATTCCAGTTCCAGGGGATCTGATGCCCCCTGCAGGCCACTTGGATACTGACGCACACATGATATACACACACACTCTGGCACACACATACATAAAAAAATTTTTAAAATAATTTTGTTTGTTTGTTTCAAGGAAAATGAGTCCAGCTCTGGTGGTGCACACCTATAGTCCCAGAACTCAGGAGGCAAAGGCCATCAGATCTCTATGAGTTCAAAGCCAGCCTGGTCTACAGAGAGCCAGGGCAGCACAGAGAAATCTTGTCTTGAAAAACATTAAAAACAAAAAAAGGAAAAGGAAAATAAGGTTCAGGAAATGAAGACTTCTGCAAAGTCACCTGCTGATTAAGCAAGAAGGTCTGAATTCAGATCCCGCTCTGCTATAAGATGATAGGTATAATCCTCTTCCTGTGAGAGGAAAACAGACCCCACAGGACCTAAAGGAGCTACTACCCAGGACCACTCAGCCGGCACATGACACAGCCAACTTTTTTTTTTCCTAGCATTCTTCCCAGTGAGGATTCTCGAGTCAACGTATTAAATTTTTCTCATAAAAGTTTTTATATTAGACTTAATTCCCTCTAAAATTTATTTATTTATTTATTTATTTATTTTACTTTTTGGTTTTTTGAATCAGGGTTTCTCTATGTAGCCCTGGCTGTCCCAGAACTGGTTTTGTAGACCAGGCTGGCCTCAAATTCACAGGGATCTGCCTACCTCAGCCTCCCAAGTGCTGGAATTAAAGACATATGCTGTAACCACTGGCTTTCCTTCCTTGCTTCTTTCTTTCTTCCTTCCTCCCTCCCTCCCTCCCTCCCTCCCTCCCTCCCACTTTTCTTCCTTCCTTCTCCTTTAAAAAAAAAATGTGGTTCTTGGAGGCTAGAGAGATGGCTCAGCAGTTGGGAGCATTGTCTGCTCTTCCAGAGGTCCCCAGTTGGGTTCCCAGCACCCACATGGCAGCTCATACCCGTCTGTAACTCTAATTTCAGGGCTTCTAACACCCTTGGCACAGATGTACATTCAAGCAAAAAACCAATGGACATAAAATTTAAAAATATACTTTTTAAAAAAGGAAAGAAAGAAATGTGGTTTTTTACAACAGATTAGGTCCCTTGCTGCCTGCCTCTTCCACTTCAACATGGGACTATGCACATATGTATACATACACACCCCAACACAGAGTGTACCCCAGAGCTGAAGACAGAGGAAGGAGGCCAGCTTGCCAGGCAGAAATGAGCAGTCTTGAGACAGCAGCATTCCAGCCTAAAGGGGCCTGCAGGAGCCATGACCTAGCCTGTCCACTGTCTCCTCTTCTCCCAGTATGAGTGAAAAGAGCCCCGGAGGTCCTGTGCCCTCCAGCACGGCAGGGCTTTCCTCCCAGAAAAGCTAGTTAGTTCCCTGCTCAGGAGAGTCTTCCTCAACAGGACAAGAGTCCAAACAGAGGAAAGCATCACCTGTGCCCAGCGAGGTCCTGGAGTCAGGTCTGAGCCATCTTAGGTTGCTCAGGGATGCTTCTAGCAGGGAGGAAGACCCTGCATGCACCAAGAGAAGCCAGGGACAGCAGCAGCTTTACACAGAGGCCAGTGTGAGCTACTGATGAGCCAGGAACACCTCCAAACTGATCCTGTCTCCCTAGTTCTCAGTGCCCTCTCCTTCCCTTCTCGTTTCATGCCATCAACATTTTCTCTTTGTTTGTTTCTGATACATGGTGATACCATGGCAACCACTCTCTAATCTGCTACAGAAAACTGAATGAGCTGAGCGCTGGAATGTGTGGGGATAAGGAGGGGGAAATACAACAGTGAATGAAAATGTGGATATCATAGTTGTGCAGAGCCCTGAAACTGTACCAGCTCCATTGGTAGGTGCTCCTTGGTAGATGATTGTGGTCTATGAGATGTAGGGATTTAAAAAAATAAAAAATGCCTCTGAGGTCCATGAGATGGATTCACTGATGAAGGTGCTTCCTGCCCTGCCTGTCAAGACCCATGGAGTAGATAGACAGACAGAACTGACTCCCTCAAGTTGTCCCCTGACCTAGACACAAGCACTATGGCACAGGCACACATGTGCAGGTGCACACACATTAAAATAGATTTTTTTAAAAAAAATTATTCCTTTGGGCTCAAAGTTTTTAAAACACTTGCTTTGTGAGCCTAATGACCTGAGCTCAGTCCCTGGAATCCAGGATGGAACTGACTCCTAGGAGTTGGTCCTTTGACCTCCACATGCTTTGTTTGATATATATGCTCAAACATGTAACACACACACATACACACACACACCCACCAATAATAACACTTCTTTAATTGCTCCTTTGGACTGGACTTGAGGAAAAGACTTACCTCCATAAGGAAATTGGGAATATTTAATATAATAATAAAATGTGCCATGATTTTGTACATTAAGCTGGTGTCTGGTAAATTCACATTGCTTCTGAGAAGCCAGACACCCTTGATGCCTGCTCTTGCTGAGGATGCCCTTGTAGGTCCCCACAACAGATATCACTGCTACCCCACCAGAGCTGCAGCTGAGATGAGCCAAGTGGAAAAGATTTGGTCGTCCACATGGCCAGGGGTCAGGGAGGTCATGTGGCAAATGAGTACTGTGGCAGCTCCAGAGAGGCTCCAAGTCTCATGTGCACCCTGTTCATGCAGATCTCACGATCTTGGAGAAAGGAATGTGTGGACAAAGTAGATGTGCCGTGGAGAAGCGTGCAGGAGCACTCCTGGAAGTGTTGGGGACAGCCTTGGGAAGGCCTCAGAGCGAAAGGATTGGCCAAGCACACACACACATAAACACACACACATAAACACACTCACACATACACACATACACTCACACATACATACACTCATACACATACACACTCACACATACATACACACACTCACACATACACACACATATGCACATACATATACACATATACATATACTCACACACACATACATATACTCACACAGACACACACTCACACATACACACAGACACACACATGCGAGCACATACAGATTGAGAGAACGGGTAAGAGAAATGGAAGCATGTAAACAGGAAGCAGACAGGCGAGTACAAAGTGCCCACACACTCAGGAGAGCCAAGCCCTGAGTTTGTAAGTAGTAGAAATGGAGAACAGCCAGAAAACCCCAATAGAGCAAAAGAACTGGTGATTGGGGGTGAGGGGAGAGGAAAGGTTAAAATGTGTTTAAAAACAGAACGCTGGGCCCGTGGTGTGTGCACACCTGTAGTCCCAAAACTCCAGAAGCTAGGGCAAGAAGCTCTCCAGTTTGAGGGCAGTCTAGACTGCACATTCAGACACTGTCCTAAAACAAGGTGAGAGAGGTGGCTCATGCCTTTAGTTCCAGCACTCAAGAGGCAGAGACAGGTGGACCTCTAGGAACGAGACCCACCTGTTCTATACAGAGAGTTCTGGGCCAGCTAGATACATAATGAGACCCTATCATAAAAAGCAGCAGAAACAACAAACAGGCATGGTAGCTCATACCTACAATCCGGGTTTTGGGAAGGCACACCGGTGGGAGGGATAAATGGCTATACATTGATAAATATCTTTAAGTATAATTTAAAACCTTAAACTATGCACATGTATTAATTTAATAAAATAAACTTTCTTTGAGACAGGTTTCATGCACGCCAAGGTGGCTTCGGACTGGCTGTGCAGCAGAGGAGAACTCTGAACTCATGATCCTCCTGTCTCCACTGCAGAGTGCCAGGATCACAGGAGCCCACCACAGGTCACACAGTGCTGGAAGACAACTCCACAGCCTCAGTGTGCGGTTCCAGCCCTCTACAAACTGAACTACACCCCCAGCTCCTGACCGTCTTCAAGAGAATTTAAAACATTCTACATAAAGCAGCATATGAGATTGTATGGAGTGAGATCATGTTCTTTCCTCCTTTGTTTCTTCCTTCCCTCCTTTTCTTTCTTTCTTTTTTTTGGTTTTTGTTTGTTTGTTTGTTTGTTTGTTTGTTTGTTTGTTTTTTAAGACAGGATTTCTCTGAGTAACAGCTCTGGCTGTCCTGGCCTCAGACTCACAGAGATCCACTTTCTTCTGCCTCCTGAGTGCTGGGACTAGGTGTGCACCACCACTGCCCTGTGTGAGGTTATTTTCTAGGAAACCATTGGTGCTACAGTGTCAGAGACTTGAGCCGTAGGCAGTGCCACAGAGACTCAGCCGTAGGCAGTGCCACAGAGACTCAGCCGTAGGCAGTGCCACAGAGACTTGAGCCGTAGGCAGTGCCACAGAGACTTGAGCCGTAGGCAGTGCCACAGAGACTCAGCCGTAGGCAGTGCCACAGAGACTTGAGCCGTAGGCAGTGCCACAGAGACTCAGCCGTAGGCAGTGCCACAGAGACTCAGCCGTAGGCAGTGCCACAGAGACTCAGCCGTAGGCAGTGCCACAGAGACTCAGCGTAGGCAGTGCCACAGAGACTCAGCCGTAGGCAGTGCCACAGAGACTTGAGCCGTAGGCAGTGCCACAGAGACTTGAGCCGTAGGCAGTGCCACAGAGACTCAGCCGTAGACAGTATACAAGGCAAAAGCAGCTAGGTCCTCATGACCGGGGTGGCTCACCTAGCCTCGTCTAGCTTTGTCCTCTGCAAAGCTGGGCTAACAATAGCACTTACTTCACAGGGTTTGGAAGAATTCAGTTGCAACACACCACGTCATACAAAGATAAAGGATACAGAGGAGTCGGTGTCCCTCCAGCAGATGTGCTGAACAGTTCTGGTAATCGGGACAACTACTCATGGAAAAACCAATCCCAAAGAAGCTATTTAGCTAGAAACCACCCACGCCCTTGACTAACTGAAGAAAAGAAAGGGGCAGGGGCCTTGGAGGTATGTGAGTCTGGGTCCTGAAATGATGAGTGCAGCTGAAGGTAATATCTATAGGCTATAGGCAGGTCAGGATGGTGCAGAGGGAAACTGGACTGGAAGGTAAGGGAAGGGGACATGACCTGGAGCCCTGTCCCCCATTCCTGCTCCCTGATTCTAAGGTGCACTGCTGGGTATCCTACTTAAAACCCAGTGGGAGACTCAGCGGAAGGTGAACAGTGTAGTCTTGGTTCCTAACATTCACTGTGTGCCAGGTGCATTCACCCACTCAGGCTCACAATGCTATCAAGCTCATAGCAACCTGCTTAGCACCATATACTGGGCAGGAGTTTGAGTCAGGATCCTAAGTCAGGCAGTTTGCCTCCAGGGTCTATGGTTGAAGTAGCTGTGATTTACTGTCTCTCAGGCTACATATTCCCAAGTCACAAATGTTCAAGTATTAAGTGGGATGTTCAGGAGATGGCTTCAAAGCTCACTCCATCGATACAGTGAGTCTACTTGAAGGGGGAGGAGCTTTGCTGAGCACAGTTTGGGGTTTACTGTCTTCTTTTTCAGTCCTTTGAGACAGGGTCTCAGGTAGCCTACCTTGGGCTCAAACTTGCTATGTGATTGAGAATGACCTTAAACTTCTAATCTTCTAGTCTTCCCCCGTGCTGAGATTACAGATACAAACTACTGTGCCAGATTCATGGGTACCAAGGATAAAATCTGGGGTTTCATGAATGCTAGGGAACGCTCTACCAGCTGACCAGCCACATCCTCAGCTACATCCTCAACCCTGAACACAGATTTTAAAGAAAAGCAAAGTATACACACACACACACACACACACACACACACACACACACACACACACACAGTTCCAGAAGAGACAAGGACCAGCTCACACACAAAGTTTGGTACTTAGGCACAGTCTACCACCCATTCTATCCTCCTGGGACCCTGTTCTGTAGGGGCTAAATCACAGCTTCATTACCTGTGACAATGCAGGTGAACCTGACATCACTGTCTTCAGACACAGCCCGGGACTTGAGTGTAGTTTCGAATAGTGGTTGGGTCTCTTCTGTGAGCTGAGCAATGATGGAGCAGAAGGTGCTCCTAGGAAAAGCAAAGAACCATTTAGAGAAGCCCTCCCTACAAAATAGACTCTGGCCTTGCCGTGCCCAAGTGTAAGCCTTACCATGTTTGTCAGTCATCCTGTGGCCGAAGTTCCTGGGCACACCCAAGCAAGCCTTTATTCAAGAGTACCTGGGCTTCTTGGCCAGGTTGGGGCGGGTACTAAGAGGCTGAATGCAATCCTGACCCAGGGCCATTACATTAGGCAAGAGACTGACAATAGGCCAGACTACCATTCTACATATCCCCATCAAACCCTCACTGGGAGATGGTAGGGAGCTGGTTTTACCTTCCATTTTCATCTCCAGAGAAGCTGGTATGTATATGGGAGAGACAAATATGTAAATACATCAAGTCTTAGAGATGGAGCCCTCACACAGCCATACCAAAGAGGGAGATGCCAACCAACCCTCAAGGATTCAGAGGTCCTAAAGGCATGGAACTGTATCCTAGAGTATCCAGAAGAAAAACACCAGCATGTGTGAGCCCAGGCCATGATAGATAAAGAATGAGCTGGCAATGCCAAGGGCCTTGGCCCTTAAGGGTTCTCTACTCTATGGGCTATCAAATGAATTTGGTTGCTGCGTAGAGCTATGGGATGGTACTAGCAAGCCAGCTATGGCTCCTCTGCTCCTTCTATGGACGGCGGCATGTGCTGAGGTGAAAGCAAGGCTGCCAGTTGGTTAGGACAGCAGAGTTACAGAGTGACTCCTGGAAACTCCAGAAGTCTTGGTTCCCTTGAGAAAGTTTCTCATGCAGAACTCAGTCATATCTATGGGCTTATTTGCTGTGTCTATCCCAAACTCACCAACAATCCTCGGGGCTTACAGTCCACTCCCTCCTGGACACAGGAAGCAAACCTAGGTGCCAAACTCTTCCATGGGCCAGCAAAGACAGTGCATTCCCAGGCATGAAGCTCAACCACATAGCAGATTGTGTGGTGCACAAGCTGTGCCCAGCCCTCCTCCCCTCCCTGGGCACACACCTTTTGTGAGCAGCAGTGAGAGGCCGTGAAGGGGAAAGTCAACAGAAACAGAAGGAACCGTGGAGAAAAGCACATCATTCTAAATTGCCTTTCTCTGGTCCTCAGAGACCCCAAGAGCCGTATTCACCTGCTCATGACTCTAGCAGGTACAGAGTGAGAGTATGTATGGATGCAAAGAGAGGGTATAACGGTACATACATTGTGGGGAGAAGACTGTGTTCAATGTATCTTTTCTGTAAGCATTATTCTGCACTTGAGTTCTAAGAGAAAGTTTGATTCCCAGGAAGTGTTTTAAATAAAGTAAGACTTCTGGATTGAAGGTGTCTAAGAATGCAGACACCCAGGCATTTGAGTCCTCTTTTAAGATCCACCCAGGATAGGGATCTCCCTCCCATCTCAAACACCTGAACATTGAACCAGGCCTGTAAGGTGCATGCTGTAGCGTTCTGCAGCATCCTCTCACAGAAACCAATTGTCGAATTGAATAAGCTCCTTTCTTCCCCCTGTAGTTATTCAGAAATAGAGATTTCTTTTGAGATCTGGACTATCTACTCTCTGAACACTTAGGATATAACTTCTTGTTTTAGATGTGCAGTACAGGTTTTGTCTGTTGTCTAGATCTTGTGATCTCCCTACTTCAGCCTTCCAAGTAGCTGTGAATTACAACCCTGAAAATGTCTCAAATATTTTTTTTTCTTTATTTCTCTTCCTCCTCCTTCCTCTTTAAGACAGAATCTCTCCATGTTGCCCTGGCTGTCCTGGAACTCAATATGTAAACCAGCCTGGTCTCAAATTCACAGAGATCCGCCTGCCTCTGCCTCCCAGGTGTTGGAATTAAAGACATGCACCACTGCACCCTATTTTAAAATGTTTCTTGTTTCATATAATAGCCATTTCTGACTTGAACTTTCTAGGAAGCTCTAAGCCAAATATAGCCAAACTGCTGTTAATTCTCGTTAGATTACATAACTTAATTTTGGTTTTTCCTTGTTGTTTGAAGAAGACTTGAAGTTTTATTTTTATTAAATGTGTGTGTTTGCTTTATGTGTGAGAGAGAGACAGGGTGTGTAAAAGAGAAAGAAGGAGGAGAATATGAGAGTGTGTGTGAGAGAGAGGGAGACAGAGAGGAGAGAGAGAATGGAGCCCAGATGTGGAGGGCAGAAAACAACTTACAGCTTTTTTTCCTCCACTTTTATGTGGGTTCTAGAGACTGAACACAGGTCACCAGACTTGAGGGACAGGAAAGTGTGTCCTGGCCTGCTGAGGCATCTTTCTACTTTGCCCTATTCTCTGGAGACATTTGTTTGCTGAGACAGCCTCTCAGTGTGTAGCTCTGGCTGGGGCCTGAACAGGGAAAGTCAGTCTATACTGTCATGTTCTCTTGACCATCACACGGCTTCTGGTTGCCACAGCTGTCTGCCCCTGTCCTCCATTCTGTATGGGCTAGACTCCAGGTGTATCCTATCCAGGCACCTAAGAAATTGGGAAATCCACACACATCTGGTAACAGCCTTTTCAACCATGACAGTTCCATGTCCATTCAGTTCCCCGGTTTTTAATGGTATCATGGGGTAATATGCATCTTGAAAGGACCCAGAATCATTGGTTTCCATGATCTTCAAAGAAGCCTAACCCTTCCCTTGGGTGTGCTAGTTCCCTCCCTCCCTGACTACCCCAGTCTCTCTCAGCACTTCCACACATCACTGAATCAATTGGGCTATTCTCTCTTCCCCCTACACCAAAGTTTCCTGGGTGTTCATCCCTACCAAGGACCAAGCACACCCTGAGAACTAACTAATCATGCCTGAAGGCACGATGAACTCAGTTAGCTAGTCAGAAATTTTCCTTTGAAAAACAAAACAAAACCCGAGCTGACTCTCCCCAAACGTCCCAGTCTAGGATGGGACCCAAGAGGTGAGAAGTAGCCAGGAAACAGTTCCCTTCTGATAGTTCAGCCAGAGCTAAGGAGCTACCCCCAGCCTTGAGGCTCTGAGCTGACTCTGAGTCCGGGATATGCAGGACAGTAAGGTGATCTTCTTTGATCTCACAGAGTTCTGAGTCTCTCCGAGTAGAGAAGAGTCATTGGAAAAGAAAATTCAAAGGAAGAAAAGGTATCAGGTGAAGTTACAGGATGGCAGGGAAAATATAAAAGGCAGGGCCACTATTACAGGGAGAAGGTTAAGGCGGCAAAGCCAGGCCTGTGGTTCCTGTGGCTAGTGGCTGCCTACTGTGGCTCCCAAGGCATCTGTTCCAAAGGCAGAGGGCTATCACTGCAGGCATCTCAGCAGCTCTTCCCCACATCTTTGGTCCTGAGTCCCAGGTCCATGCAAGCATCAATGCTCCCCATGAGACCCATGCCCATGTGAGTACCCTCTTTCACCCTCCCCATCACCCCATGCAGCCTAGTTAGTGTGCAAGCAGTCACCCAGTGGCCTCTCAAGAACAGTCAGAGAATGGAATGCAATGTGCGTTTACCTTCCAGAGCTGGGGTGAGACAACCGGCTGCTTGATAAGCTAAGCAAAAACAGTAAACGGAATCATTAGGCCCAAAAGCAAGGAGAGGAGGCGAGAAAAATCAAGTTACAAAGTATTAATCGGCCACCATCTGAGGCCCAGAAGCCCTTCTATTAAAAGGAACCAGCTGTCTTAGTTGGCCGCTCCTGTTAGCAGCAAGGGGCCTCACCACTGGACATCAGTACATCTGAAACCAAGAACTCATTAAATGCGGCAGAATCAGGGAATTGGTTAGGAGGGATGGAGGACCCTGGGGGTTGTGCTTTGAGAGAAAGATGTGCATCAGTCTCTTTCCCCAGAGGGAGGCCCTATTGCCTGTTCTCTGCCCGAGCCATACCAGCCTGTGGGTAACTGCTGCTGCTTCTTGCCTTTGAGGGAGAGCAGCCTCATTCCTGGAAATGCCCCCCCACCCCAACAGGCCTGGAGAAGACAGGTGGCGTGGAGAACATCCGACATTAATATGTTAAAGAATGGTTAAAGAGCAAGGCAAACCAGCTGGGAGAGCAAAGAGAAGAAGAACAAAGCAGTTAATTCAGCGGGAGCTAGAGACACTGAGCTCCCTCAGTCCAGCATCACATCCTTCTTAGAGACCGGGCCCTGGGCCGGATCCTCACTTCAGTGGAGCACCAGTCTTTTGGTGTTGGGCCAACTTTGACCTCTTCCTCCAGAAGACCTCAAGTCTTTGGGAGAGGACAAGGGCCATTGCACCCATACACAGGCCTTCACTTCACCCTCCTTGATGGCTCCCTAAGCCTGCCCAGTGGCACTCAGGGAAGCTTACATTTCCATCCTTGATAACTGGCCCACTCTCTTTATCGCACCTGGGTTGTTTGGATACCAGCCATTCTTCCAAACTCCTAAGCGCAAAACCTGTCATCACGAATCTTCCCCTCTGTCCCACACTTTCCTCCTTTTCTAACACCCTATTCTTGTGCTCTGTCTATATCATGACAGGTCCACACTTAACACCTCCCCATGATCCTCTCACAGGCTGTTGTTTGGGTTTGTTACCTGTTTGCTTGCTTAGCTGATTCTGGGAAGACAAGGTCTGATGTAACCCAGGCTGGCTTCAGACTTACTGTGTAGCCAAAAGTGGTTTTGAATTCATAGCGATCCTCCTGCCTCAGCCTCCCAAACGCTAGGATTACAGGCATACATCATCAAACTTGGCTTCACACAGTTCTGTGTAGAAAATGCTGCAGTACACCTACAGCCTGTACAACTCGCGTCAACAGTTAAGGCCATTTCTGATTCTCTTACAACTCCTTCGACACTCAGGTTCTGTGGCAGCCAAGCCCATCCAAGCATGGCCAATTCAAGGCTACCACTCCTCTCCTGCTCAGCTAACCCCACACAGCCTTCACATCTAGGTCTGTTTGTAGCTTCTATGGCTCTTCTCGAGTGCTAGGCATACAGTGGGCAATCGTGACAGTTTTTGTGAGAGAAGGAAGAGGAGGAAGAGGAGGAGGAAAAATGGAAAAGCATTTCAAGGAGGAAGAGCCCCAGCCCCTCCCCCAGGCCGCTGTTCCAGAAGAGTCAGGGAAAGGGCACACACTGCAGGGGCCTTTGCTTGGAGTTTTAAACCCTCTGGAGGCTGTGTGGGCAGAACCCCCCTTAGTTCCAAGGTACTGGCAACCCTAGCTTTCCTAACCATGATCTGCCTTTGTCTGTCTCCTTGGAATTGAGAGATTTCTCCTTGAGTCTGGACCTCCTCCCTAGGAGGAGAGGCATTGGGCCAGCTTTGTAATTTACAACGGAAAATGACAGGTTCCACCTACACGTGGGCAAGAGTCTGAACTGAGACAGTGTGTCCTTTCCACGTTTCTCGGGCTGTTTGTGAGGTTTTGTTTCCTGGCCCCGTTGTCTTTCAACTTCACCTTACATGTTTGCTTGTTAAGGTCTTTTTTAAGATTTTATTTTAATTATTTCAAAAATATTTGCACGTGTATATATATGAGCTACAGATGCCCTCTGAGGACAGAAGCATCAGATCCCCTGGAGCTGGAGTTACAAGTGATTGTAAGCCACCCAGTGTGTGCCGGGGACTGAAACCTCTGAAAGCAGCCCATGCTCTTAACTGCTGAGCCATCATTCCAGCCCGATGTATATTATTTTTAATTATGTGTATGGGATGAGGAGGATGTGTAGATGTGTGCAGATGCCATCAGAGGCCAGAAGATGGCATCAGATCTCTTGAGCTGCAGGGATAGACAGCTTGAGTGGCCCAACTTGGGTTCTGGGAACCAATCTGTATTCTCTGGAAAAGCAGTAAACTCTGTCAACTGCTGAGCCATTTTTTTTCCAGCGCCTTGCCTTACATGTTAATCAAGGCAGAAGAATGTGAGGCCTACAAAGGGCAGAAGATCTGTTGGGGCCTAGCTGACTAGCTAATCCTAGCAGAGGGGCTTCTGAGTGTGTGGAGGGTGGGTGGGGCAAGGAGGGTCAGAGATAGTTAATGTTGGATCAGAAGGGCTTTAGAGGTCTTGTCATGATCCCATTGCAGAACAGGAATTCAGGGCACAGGAAACAAAGTTTTCCTCATAAAGGAGCAAATAGACCTGGAAGAACCAAGGTAGGCATGGAAGCTGGGGGCCTCCCATTGCTTCTGATTTTTATCTATTCTGGGACATAAAAGGCCTCTAGAAAGTTGTGGCCCAGTGCCTTAGTTTCTCTAACACCCTACACAACCCGCCTTATCCAAGAGGAGCAACAGTCTGTAACAATATCATAGTCCTTCTGTTTCTATGAGACCATCAGGATCAGGACCGTCATGAAACAAGAGGCAGGGACTTGAGAACTTTTGAGTATCACACAAAAAAACATCAGTCACTGATGTTTACTGTCAACTTCAATTCTTTAAAGTACTATCCACATACTACTTCCTAGAGAGGTGAGGTCTTCACAGCTGGATGAACAAAATGACTGCCTATCAGATAGAACAGCCAAGAGTGACTATCTATCTCTGACCCCAGTGAGCGGTGAAATATCCTTGAACTCACATAAGATTAGAAATCCCCCCCCCCCAAGACCATGGGGCAGGCAGGAAGCATGGAACACACATAGATTCTGAATCTCTAGCCATGTGGCGGTAGTCCATAGCTCCAAGAGAGAAAGGTCAGCCTCAGAGCCCTTAGGAAGTATGCTTTAAGAGCCTCACAGCAAGCCATGTGGTGGCACACACCTGCAGTCCCAGAGCCTGGGAGGCAGAGGCAGGCAGTTCCCTGTAAATTCAAGGCCAACTTGATCTACAGAGTGGGTTCCAGTACAGCCAGGGCTCCACAGAGAAACCCTGTCTCAAAAAACAATTAAACAGAACAAATATAAAAGCAAACAAGCAAACAAAAGATGCACAGTACCACAGCAAATCTACAGAAAGGCAGACCCAGAATATTTTGGACCCAAACTGGTGAGGGCAGAACTTGCCTCTCAGCCAGGACCCAGGGATAGTCAGGGTTCAGTTGGGCTGGAGCTGAACACAGCTAGTAAAGTCCTCAAGCGACCCCTCTTGTCTTTGTTCCTTGGGCCCCCTCCACCCCTACAGACAGTCATCTGAGGAGCAGCAGAGAGCATGCTTCCCTCCTACAACACAAGTCAGGCCTTCCCATGATCCGGGGAACTGGCCCTTCCCATCCCACCCACTTCAGCCCCCCCCCCTTTTTTGCCATGGGCTCTTCCGGAAGCCAAACAAACCTAGTCAGGACCCATGGGGATGGGAGTGGGGAGCAGGCTGTAGCCAATTGGCAGGAGGTGAAAAGGGGCAAAATTGTTCCAAGTCCAAGACTAGAAAAACTCTTTCTCCCGCTCCTGTCCAGAGCCTTCAAATATTCAACAAGAACAGCCTTCTAACAACATCCCCATTAAGATCCAAGGACTCAAGCCAGACAAGCCTTTCTTGCTTCCAGCCCTCCGCCTGGCACACCGTAAAAATGTCTAACACAAGCTCAGCCAGGAAGCAGGCCCATGCCCAAGCCTCCAGCCTTGCTCCTAAGAGCCCAGAGCTCCACTCTGCCTGGCTTTCCAACCATTCTTTGTTTCTTGTTCCACTAGTGTTGACAAAAGCCAGGTACAGAAAGAAGTCCAGATAAGCCACAGTGACAAGACAGAGTCAGCTTCACTAAGGTGTTCAACAGATGTCCACGTTTCATTGCCATGTTCCACAGAGCCACTACCTGGGGAAAGGGTGCCCCACCACAACCCCCAACAGCCCCAGCAGCCTGGCTGAGTCTGACTCAGTCACTAACACCAGCCCTCAGCCCTGCCCCAAACATGTGACACCATTTGCAGAGTTTTATGCAGAAACAGGTTCCGGTTACATTTGAACTTTTTCCAACTCCAAGGTCAATAGGACTCAGTCAATTCAGGAGGAAGTGCCCAAGGCTTTTCCTGAATGTCATTAGTCTCTTTTTGGTGCTCTTCAGAGCAGAAGTGTGCAAACAGTGGCTACAGAAGCAACTTCTGCACAATACACAAGCCAAATTCTGTGCTAGGAAGCACTGCCTATTCCAAGAGCCACACTGTCACATTCCCCTTTGGAAAATGGACTCAGGAATAGAGGGAAGAAGGGTTGCTCACAGAAGCTTGCCTATTGTCTGTGTATTCTTCTATCTAGGAATAACAGCTCCTGAAACAAAACGTCTTTCACTCCGAGAAGGCCAAAGAAAAGTTTATCAGTATTACACTCCTCCCTTGGCATCTCAGTCCCCACAGCCTTGAAACTAGGCATCTTCCAAGTCACCTCCTGGCACCCTTTCCTCTCAACCAGACACAACACAGGGTTGGAAGGCCAAAGCCCTGGGCCCAGAGGAGAACTAGAGTTATCCCACAGATCTCTGTCTCTCCCTCTAGGATAAACAGCCTCCACTAGCTCCCCACACCCACCCGCCAGCAGCTTCCTCTCCTTTGAAGTAGAGGAATTTCAGCCACTCTGGATCTCCTTATCACTAACTGAGGAATTCAGCCCTGGGAGTAGCTGGTCTGGGGTGAGGGAGATAAAAGCCGTCAGGACCTTGTAAAAGAGCCAGCCTCAAATAGGCCTCTCTCCTCTCTTGGGCCCCACATTTGAGACACACCAGGTCTCAAGGGGTCAAAAGAGTACCATGAGGGTCCCTTCTTGCCTGGTTCTGTCCCCAAATCTCAGGGCCGTAGGGTTGAGGGCATGGGCCTCCACAGCTTCGGGGTGCTTCTGAGAGCCTGGCCACACCGGGCCACCCCCCCACCCCCCGAGGGACAGAGCGGGGCGAGAGGCCCTGGGCGAGCCAGGGCCCTGGGCGACTCACCTAGTCTCCGGCCGTACGCTGAGCAGATAGCTGCGACTAGCCGGGCCGGGCGTCCACACCGGCCCGTCGTCCTCGCCATCGCCACCCGCCCCTGCCCGTCCACCCAGGCCCCAGCCCCGGCCCGCGGCCCTCCGCGACCCCATGGCACTGCCGCCCCTGCCTCCAGCCCCGGCTCCTGCCCGACGCGTGACGCGCGCCCCTATTTATAGCCCAAGGATGCTGTCACCTGCTGCTGTCCCTCCCCGGACCAGCGTGGCTCCTCTGCCAGATCCCTGGGCCAGGGAGGCCTGCAGAGAAACGCTGCCCTGGGGGTGCCTGGGGCCCGGGCCCCCGCACAACCTTCTATCTCCCTTCCAGTTTTCAGGGGCGCTTTTAGAAAAGGGGAGCTTGAGACAGACCCTGAAAGTGGACCCACTGACCTCCACCTGGGCAGCGATCTTTAGGCCAACACTTAGACAAACTCTATCAGAGACCCCTGTGTCTTCCCAGAACCCTAGCATATGGTAGTGGCTCAACTAAGGCTTCTAGAACCTAGAAGGACTTCCACCCCTTCAGGCTTCATTTCTTAAGGTCAGAAGAGGGAAATGAGCCAAGTCCTAATGCCTAGAAAAATGATCATATCTTTCAACATCTCCAGAGTAAGCTGCTAAGCACTGCCTAAACCTGGGGCTTGCTTTTGGGAGCGACCACAGTGGAGCTATCTGTCCCTTCCACGTCCCTGCATCTAGAAAATGCCTACAGCTGGAGGCCTGCTGCCGGACTGATGGATTATCATTCTTCTCTCTGGCTGTATTCACAGCCCCACTGTTTGGAAATGCCGTTCCTTTGCCCCTCCGGCCTCAGCCGGCTGGAGTCTGACTCAGGCCAGATCGTTCATGGTCTCCTGACCACAGACCCAACCTGTGCCAGTTAAAGGTCTTCAAAATATTTTTTTATTCTCTCTCTCAGCCCTGACTTCAAGGCAAGTGCTAGGACTACTAGGTGTGTTATCATTCCTGATTTACTGAAACATTCTTGGGGGGAAAAAAGTATTACAGCTTATTTAGTGTGTGTGTCCATGTGTGTCCATGTGCACACGCTGTGTTCACCAAGATGTACAGAGGACATGTAGATAAAATTACATAAAGGTCAGAAATGGATGGCTCAGTGCTTAAGAGTATGTATTACTCTTGCAGAGAACCAACCCAAGCTCAATTCCCAGCACCCACATCAGGCTGCTCAGAGCTGCCTGGTTGCCTCCTCCTCAGGCACCCATGCTCAGAGAGAGAGAGAGAGAGAGAGAGAGAGAGAGAGAGAGAGAGAGAGAGAGAGAGAGAGAGAGCCTCTTCTCTTCCTTCTAGTTCACAGTAACAGGTCAAGGTAAAATTCCTCCAAAGTTCACTCTGGAGAGTCATGGTCAGGAGTGTGGGTGGTCTTGAAACAACCACAGTTTGGTCTGCACCCCTGTGGCTGTAAAGGTGGAGTCCCCTCCCCTAATCTTTCCCTACCCATATAGCCCTTTCTAGAAGGCATGTGCAATTAGAGTAAATTGTATTCCACGGATTGGGAGGGGTGACTGAGTACCTGAGTGAGGGTTCCAGGAACCTCTCTGCCATTCTGCTCTGAAGGAATTTCAAAATCAACAAGCCGGACTCAGCCAGTCTCTGTGCAATGGAGACGGCACCCCTGTGGTCTGGAGAAAAGCCCTGCTCAACAGGAAAGCTTAGGAAATTTCTCCTGTCTTTCCATTATAAAGGGCTGGTTTGCTTGACTTCGAGAATATTCTTTTTTAAATTAGCGTAACTTTCCCTACATTTTCTTTCCTTAATCCAATCTCTTCCTTGTGTTTCTCCTGCTCTATTTCAAATTCATGGCCTAGGCCAGGTGGTGGTGCACCATGAATCCCAGCACTCAGGGGGCAGAGGCAGGTGGATTTCTGTGAGTTCAAGACCAGCCTGGTTTAGAAAGCTAGTTCCAGTACAGCGAGGACAGTGTTCACCAGCCTTAAACAGGGGTTGTGTTGTGACCACATGCCCCCCATCTTTATTCTTGGGTCTCTAGAGATGTACATGCCAACTTTTCTCCAGCCACAGCGCCAGCCTTCAGATATTTGCAATTTTGTTCATTTGTTTGGATCTTGTAAGCACTCGTGTGTCATCCTCGGACTGGGGGTCACATGATCTAATAAGAGAGACTAGCAGTGCCAGGGGCAACATAGATCTACAGTACTCAAGAGAGGGGCATAAAAGTTAAAGAAACAGAGTGATTAGTTCTGCCTGGCGATTTGGTTAGGAAGGAAATAAGGTATGAGCATCATTTTAAAAATAGGTGCTCACCAAGCAGGCTGTGGGGAAGACAATGTTCCAGATAGAGGCAGCAGTTTGCATAAACATGGGGGATATGCTAGTCACACAGCGTAGAAGAGTTGGGGAAGCAGAGAGGTGGTTGCTAGACAGGGGCCAGAGCCTGAAGGTCTAGTCTAGCACCACACTATAGAAACTAAACCTGACTTCTAGACCATTTCTCTCATGACAATAGATACTATAGGACCCTGGCTACCCTCCAGCCTCACCCCCCCTTCCTAAAATGATATTAGCATCTCTCAGGGTCTATACACACTAACAACTTTTTCCACAGTCAGATTATTCCCCCTTGGCTTCTAAATCTTTTCAACATGAGTTACTGCTTTCCTACATTTTCTGAACTTCTTATAAAGTCATTTCCATAAAAAAGGCAAATCCTTAAAATTTGGGGGGGATTTAGTTATTTTTTATTTTACATGTATGGGTGTATACACATACCTCTATGTGTTGTGCACCGTGTAAATACAATGCCCACAGAGACCTGAAGAGGGTTGGATGCCCTGCAGGTAGGGATGTGGGTTAGCCACTGTGTAGGTGCTGGGAATGGAGCCAGAACCTCCAGAAAAAGTCAGTGCTTTTAATCACTGAGCCATCTCTCCAGCCCAGACAGGTAAAGATTTTGTCCCTTTTGTATTATGGTTTTATTTAAAGCGCATCCATCTTCCTCGCGCTCCTTGTCCAGAACTTTGCCAGCTTCTTGTGATCTGAATTTGTTGTCTTCATTTGTCTGTTTTTTTGCTTTTTCCAGACAGGGTCTCTCTGTGTAACCCTGGATGTCCTGGAACTCACTCTGTAGATCAGGCTGGCACTGAACTCACAGAAATCTGCTTGCCTCTGCCTCCCGAGTGTGCCTCAAAAAAGCATGGACCATCACTATCCTGCGTGTTTGATTTTGTTTGTGTGTATGGGTGTTTTGTCTGCATGAATTTCATGCCTGTGTACCATGTCAATATGCAGTGCCTGTGGAGGCCAGAAGAGGGCATTGAATCTCCCGGAACTGGAGTTAGAGATGGTTATCAGCTGTCATGTGGTTGCTGAGAATCAAATCAATGTTCTCTGGAAGAGCAACTAATGCTCTTAACTGCTGAGCCATCTCTCCAGTCCCTGTGGATTTATCTTTCGAGAAAGGGTCTCACTGTGTACCTCAGGTTAGCCTGGAATTCGTGGATCACCCATCTCGGTCTCCCAAGTGCTAGACACCAAAAGTCAATGTCAGGTGTCTTCTTCGATCACTCTACACTTTATTTTATTTTTTTTTTAAAGATTTATTTAGTTTTGTATATGAGTACTCTATTTGCATGTATGCCTGCAAGCCGGAAGCGGGCATCAGATCCCATTATAGACGGAGGTGCTGAGAATTGAACTCAGAGCCTCTGAAAGAGCAGCCAGTGTTCTTAACAGCTGAGCCATCTCTCTAGCCCTCCACTTTATTGTTTTAATGTTTATTTTGTGTGTGTGTGTGTGTGTGTGTGTGTGTGTGTGTGTGTTAGTATGTGGGCACAGGTGTTTATGAAGCGTGTGAAGGTAACAGAATAACTTGAGGGAGTCAGTTCCAAGGATCAAATTTAGAATGTCAGGTTTGGTAACAAGGGCTCAGCCATTCCAGCTCTCACTTTATTATTTATCGGAGACAGTCTGACTATGTAATCCTGGTTGGACTGGTGCTCTCTAGGTAGACCTGGCCTCGAACTCACAAAAATCCCCCTGCCTCTGCCTCCTGTGCCAGGATTAAAGGAGTGCACCACCATTCTTGACCTCCTTACTTTACTTTTTTGAGATCAGGTTTCTCACTAAACCCAGAGCTCTCTGATTCAGCTTAAGACAGTGCACCCCAGAGATCCTTTTCTCTCCGCCTCTGAAGCACTGGCATCATGGGACAGACACACCTGTAAGCCCAGCATTTGGGAGGCAAGAACTAGAAGGTCAGGAGTTCATGGTCATCCTCAGCTACAAACCAAGTACGAGGCCAATTTACAGGAGACCCTGTCTTATAGAGAAGAGAGAAGAAAGCCTAGAGAGACATCTCAACAGTGACGAACACTTACTGCTCTCAAAAAGATCCAGGGTTCGTTTCCCAGCACCCACATGACGGCTTACAACTCACCATCTTTAACTCCAGTTTCAAGGGATTGAATGTTTTCTATTAGCACCAGGCATGCACATGGTGGACATACACACATGCAGGCAAACATTCAGACACAAAATAAAAGTAAACAAATATCTTTAAAAGAAAGAAAAAAAAATACCTAAACCCCCAAACAAAATGATAGCCAGCACACACAGAGTGCCATGCACACCATCATCCTGCCTGGTGACTCAGCCAACACCCTGGCAGCAGGGACACTGACCTTGTCCTCTCAAAGACCTTCACCTTCCCTTCCCTTTAGCAATCCGATCAAACGCTGGCCACTCTAACCTCGTCACCAGGAATCCTCCACCTCTAAAGGGTCAGCCGGTTACCTGTCTCCCTCCCAGACCTATGCTTGCTTTTGTGTAGCTCTGGACACTCCCTCTCCCAGACCTTATGCTCTTCTCTCTACGCCAGCTCCACATACATAAGGACATAATGTTCAGTGGACAGTAATGTCACCTGTGGGATCGATGGTTTTATGTCAATTTGACTCAAGCTAAAAAGTCAGCTGAGAGGAGGGACCTTAGTTAAAAAAATGCCCCACCTGGGTGGTGGCGGAGGCGGCTCACATCACTGATCCCAGAACTCAAAGGCAAAGGCATCGTGTGAATTTGAGGCCTGCTCTTCCAGAACAGCCAGACCCTGTCTCAAAAAAGAAAAGAAAGAGAGACCTCCCCGTAAGATTAGGCTCTACAGGCAAACCTGTAAGGCGTTTTTAAAATTAGTGATAGATGGGAGAGGGCCCATCCATACATGTAAAATTACATTAGAAATGTAATTAATAAATAATAATAATAATAATAAAAAAGAATCTCTGGGGCTGGAAAGGTGGCTCAGCAGTTAAGAGCACTGGCTGCTCTTACAGAGGACCAAGGTTCAATTCCCAGCACCCACACGGCAGCTCGAGGCTGTCTGCAAACCCAGTTCAAGAGGACCCAACACCCTCACACAGATGTAAATGCAGGCAAAACACCAAGGCACATGAAACAGATACATTCTTAAAAAGAAGAAATCTGGCCAAAGGCAAGCTGTGGCTAAGATAACAGTTACACTTTGCCATTCTTATTTAAAATCTGGGCTCTGCCATAGCACCTTTTGTCATGTATAGCTGGAAAGAAGGTTTGTCTTAGAACTACCATTTGGTATAACAAACATTTGTAAATAGCAATAATTAAAAACAGAAATAAAGAATCTAACTTCTTCCCCTTCCTCACTTCTTCCATGAGCCAACTGTGCCTTCAAAGCGCAGGACAGAGGAGTGGGGTGAGAGAGGGATGCTGAGTATGGTGCTCATGCCTGCACTTCCAGCACCTCAGATGCAGTGGGAAGTTTGCTATGAGCTAGGCTCTATCCAGCCTGAGCTACATAGTGAGACCTGTTACAGAAAACAAAAGACAAAAGCTAAAAGGAGAAGCCTGGGCTACAACAGGGAGACTCTGTCTCAGAAAAATAAACACAAACACTGTGGGGCAGAGTGAGGTTATTGGGCAAGAATACCAGCTTTGAAGAACAGACTAGCTTTAATGTCCCATGTCACAGCAACCTCTGCTTCAGAGGGTACAGTTGTTCCCTCCCAAAGCTCCCAGAATCTGGAGCTTCTCAGCTGGTTTGCTCTCTCATTTTCCCTTCCCCACTGCTGTGGAGGTTATCAACTGTTTGCTTTTCCCTGAGATACAAACCTTTCACTACTGCAACTCCTCAGAAGATCCCAAAGAGGACCATTTCCCTTATCAGGCTGTGATGGGTTACAAAGTACAGACAAAGGCCTCCTGAACCGGGCCAGAGCAATCCCATGGCTATGCTCATCAAGAATGGCCAGATGACAATGCCTTGGTTAGTCCCCCACACAGGGACAGGGGTAAGTTGAGGGCAGAATATACAGCCACAGCTCTAAGGGAGGAAATTGAGCAGGGGCCAATCAGGATTGGCAAGAAGGGAACATGGCATCATTAAGTAACCTTGATCTCCGCCCTGTCACACTGAGCCTCAGCATTAGCTAGAATGTCCATCCTGGAGGTGCCCAGCCCCCACATATGCAGCTCTAGGCTGTGAAACACACCCCTCCCATGTACATCTCACTTCATTTTTTTTTTTAAATTTTAAATTAAATTCCATTCTAAGACAGCTCAATTCTAAGACCACAGAAGCCTAACATCTCCCGTGGCATAAACCCATGATGAGATGTGGACACACTACCCATGGGACATCTTTTCATTGCCTTGTTTTGTTCTTGAGACAGAGTCTCACTATGCGGTGGCTTTGGATGACACGGAACTTGCAATGTAGACCAAGCTGGCCTCAAATTCAGAGATCTGATGCCTGCCTCTGTTTCCAGAGTGCTGGGGTTAAAAGGTGTGTACTGCCATACCTGGCTCTTTTTTAATGTGTGTGGTCCATGTGTATACACTTGGCCTTGTGGGGCATGTAAGAAACAGAGGTTGATGTCTTTCCATGACTACTTTTTGAGGCAAGGTCTGTGAGTGATGTGGAAGTCACTGTGTTAGACTGGCTGGCCAGTGAATCCCCAGAGTCCTCTTGTTACCACCCCTCCCGCCATGGAATTACAGGTATGTGCTGCAAAACCAGGGTCTTTGTTTGGGTTTGGTTTTGTTGTTGTTTTTTGAGACAGGGCCTCTGTACATAACTCTGGCTGCCCTGGGACTCACTCTGTAGACCAGACTGGCCTTGAATTCAGAGATCCACCTGCTTGGCAATGGTCAGCTTTCTTATGAACTCAGGTCCTCATGCTTGTACAAGCACTTTAACCAGCCAGCCATGTCTCCAGCCTGATGTCTCTTTGCTTGATGGCATATCCACTCCCTCCTGTCCTTGCCCGAAAGGGCTCGGGAAGCCTCCTGTCAAACGCCCTTCCTCTCTTGACATGTCCACCTGGCTACTGTGCCATAAACCACCACCACACTTCCTGTGAGCTTCCCAGAGCCAAATGGAGTAAAATTATCAGTAGTTTCCCTGCAGCCTGGAGACTTTCTACATCTTATTTCGTGGTGTCGGCAACCATGTGGACTCGTACTGAAAGGACCTTTTTCACAAGCTATGGCACATGATTTCAACACAGGTCAGTTAGGATTTCCTACTTTCCCCTAATATGGGACAGAAGGAAACTAAAATTGAGACTATTCTATTGCTACTAATCTTATGATATATAAATTTTATGTGAAAATTTATAAGAATTATATATATGTGTGTGTGTGTGTTTTAAACATTTTGTCCTCATAGCAATGTTCATATAGGGTACTAATTAATTCCAGAAAAGGGCTTTATCTAGCTTTCTGCACATTGTTTTGGGTTGAGTCTCTGTCAGTTTTCTGCAGTGAACCATGAGGATGCCTAACTGTGATCTTTGAAGTCTCCAAAAGGAAGATGGGGCCCACAATGATGATTTCACATGGACTCTGATAATGCCACTAGGCTGACAAAGAGCAATTGGAGATTGGCTTTTGGACTAAAAACTGCTCAGGACAATTTCAAGGTGGCTAGCTGAGCATTCCCCTCCAAGCTCAGCAGACTGGTGGCCTATCCCAACATTAGCACTTCAACTTAGTCTGTGCACCTCTACACCCCTGTATTCCAACCCTCATTCTCCTCATTTTAAAGTCCAGTTCTAGCTCTGAGTTCACTGGGACCCAGATCTCTGCTGGTCCATTACCTCCTACTGTAGGCTACCCTTTCTGCAAGCTGATCTGGCCTGTTGTGTGTATGACCACCCCATGTGGGCCAGGCAAGCATTCCAGCACTGAGCTACATCACTGGTCTTTCTTACTTTTTGTGTTTTTGAGACAGGATCTCACTAAGTTGTAAAGGCCTACATTTGAACTCATTCTTGGCCTGGCAGACATTTTCAATCCTCCTGCTTCAGCCTCTGATATGCTTGAATGTTTATCTGATCTCCCTCCAAGAGCTCAGGCAGCTGAGCCTCTCTGTTCCAAGGTGGGGCCTCTGGGTCCTGCCCCTCTGGGATGGGCTAGCCAGCCTGGCATGTTCCTATCTTGGAACAGAACATGTGACCACAGCTGTGTTGAACTAAGTGGGCACCAGTGAAAGAATTACATGCAACAAAAAGGCCCTCTGATTGTAGTTTGACTGGAAAAGGAATTAGGGTTCCCAAAGTAGGGCTTCGCAGCTGGGTACTTCTTCCTTCCCACATGCCAGAGAGCTGCATGTCTAGGCACTTTGAGGAAAGGGTAACTGTGGTCACAGGCACCGTTAGTTGGGCCCAGAAAGCCAACTCATCTCAACTGAGCCTAGAAAGCCTCCCAATGTTAGCCTCCTTCTAGGGCAAACCAGCCCTTTCTTCCCTTCCCCACCCCCTTACTGTGGATTGGATTGAAGCCTTGCCCTTTCTTTGTTTCTCCTTTTGAGATAGGCCTTTGTCACTTTTCAGTCACCCAGGCTGACTTGGTGATTCCCTTTGTATCCCAAGTATCTGGGATTTCAGGCTTGTGCTACTGAAGCTTCCTGTGGCTCTCCCTTTCCTAAACATCTGCACCTTCTCATTCTTTTAAAAGTTTGAATGCCTCTCAGTGACAACTGCTACCATCCCTGCCCACACAAAGAATGCCACTAACAATCCAAGCCACGGCCCCACCACCAGAGTTAGGGGTTGAACCCAGGTCCTTGAGCACAATAGGCAGATGTTCTACCACTGAGCTACACAACCATCACTAACCACAAGTCCTCGCCCAGACAGGCTTGACCTGGAAGCCCTCCTTCCCATCACTGGCCAGACCCTCTGTTTCACTGCCATCACCTCCTCACAGGTTTTGAGAGTCTTTCCTATATAGCGATAGCTAGCCTGGAACTCTGTAGCCCAGGCTGGCCTCTGTCTCCTGTGATATCATATCTGGCTCTGGTCTTGTAGCCTTGAACTCCCGATTTTCTTTCCTCTGCCTGCCTAGTGTTGTGATTAAGGTGTGTGCTACCTACATAGCTTTGGCTCCATTTAAAAATCCTATCCAAAAGCCTCTTTAGATCTAGCCTAGGAAGGAAATGGGGAACCCCCAGAGGTGGAGCTTCTTAGACAGTATAAAGCCTTTAATCCCAGCCCTGGGGAGGCAGAGGCAGTCAGACGGCTGTGAATCCGAAGCCAGCCTGGTCTATACAGTGAGTTCCAGGACAGCCAGGGCTACAGAGAAATCATGTCACCAAAACGAAGCCAACAAGCACATTAGCTGTGCCCATTTTCAGAAAATGGAGTCAAAGGTGACAGGCTTCAACTTTAGGTCTTAGGAGATCAGAACCATGGCTGTCTATGTGATACCATGTCTCCCCTTGAAGTTAGTGGTACTACAGGTCTGTGGTCACTTACTTATTCAATATGATGGGGTTCCTCTCAGCTGGAATTGGCATAAATGATTTTACCATATTTTATGACCTATTTTCTATAATCAAAAAATATTTGATTTGTAATATTCTTGCACCAAACTTTGGCACGAAGGAGCCTGAGGCAGACATATTTTCATGAGTTTGAGGCTAGCATGGACTACATGGTTAATTTCAGGCTAGCCTGTGCTAGAGACTGAAACTGTCTCTATATGCACACACATATTTTTTAAATTTTTATTTTTTTTTTTTTTGAGACAGAGTTCCCTGTATCTGAGCTGGTCCTCCTATGTCAGTATCCCAGGTGCCAGGATTGCAGGTGTGTGCCATCACTCCCAGCTTAATAAAAACACATCTGAAGGCTAGTCCACTATACAATGAAGTAGCTCAAGAATTCAGATGTAAGGTCCCTAAAGTGCCTAGATGTCAAGATTTGAAGGTGCCTGGAAAATTACCAACAGACAGTTTGATTTGGAAAGGGTTAACAAAAGGCAAACGTGATAGAAAAGAACTCAGTACACAAAGGCAAAAAAAACATGATATAAACTGAGATTTAACTAGATGTACTGGGAATGTAGCTCAATGGTAGAAAGTGTGTGTGTATGTGTGTATACACAAGAGATAGGAGGGATCTTTTCCATTTGTATAGATCTTAGCCAAAAAATAAATGAATAAGTAAAAGAAAAAACTGTAAGAATTCTTGCCTTTGTGACAATCTTCTCTACATGGGCATAAACATCAAACCAAGTTCAAGGTACCCAAAGACATAAAACCATCTTATTATTATCCAGCAGATGAGAACCTGAGACCAAATGACTGTAGAGAGGGGTCAGGAACTAGTCTTTCTGATGTCTAGTTACTGGCTTTCTCCATTCTTTCACACTGCTCTTGAGATCATCCAAGAAAAATCAGAAAGTGTCTGTGGTGGTGCATGCTTGTAATCTGAAGCTGAGGAGCCAACCTGGCTACAAAGAAAGATCTGTCTCAATAAAACACAAGACTGGTCACTGGTAGAGCACTTGTCTAGTAGATCAACACGCTAGGACACGAACTGCTGCCATCATAATTACAGTTACACCATATATTTAATTATGAGTATACCAAAGGACTGAAGTCGATACCAAACTGTTAAGTGTACTTGCTAAGATAGGATTATAAATGTGTGTTTGGGGACTAGAGAGGTGGCTTAGAGGTTCAGAGCACTGGATGCTTTTCCAGAGTTCAAATCCCAGCAACCACATGGTGGCTCACAACTGTCTGTAATGGGTTCTGAGGCCCTCTTCTGGTATAAATATGTATATGCACATAGAGCACTCATACATACATAAAATAAACGTGTTTTATATTTTCTCTATTAGTGGTCCCTCATTTTCCAATAAAGAAGCTTTTTTTTTTTTTAAGCAGGGACTTGAGAAAAAAAAATCATGTATTTGAGAATAATGGTCCAAGGCATCCTGCACTCACTATCTGGTTAGCTCCAGAAATAATGGGTCTTCGGACATCAAAGTAAATGTGTATGCTGTGTATGCTGATGAAGTTAGGTAGCTGTCTGGACCTCCTGGGGAAGACATAGAACATATTGTAGAATCTAGAAGGTTCTGTCTTGTTTAGGTCAGCCCAAGAGCTCTGCTAATATGTTACTAATTGAGACAGATTTATTCATTCATGTACACATTCATTCACTCACCCACACACTTTTTAAAGCACCACTGGATGCAAAAAACTGTTTGAAGCTTAAGAATTATACTTACCCCGTGTCTAAGTTTTGAACAACCTCTATAACATGTAAGAAAAAGAAAGCAAGCCTCAGAACATGGTGTAGAGAATGCTACTGTTTGTATTAAAAATAGATATATAAATATACATATTTATAAACTCATAAATGCATAGAATTGCTCTGAAAGGATTACACAAGATAGCGATAACAATGAGGAACTCTGGCAAGGGCACTGGAGGCTCACCTCCACCAGGAAGTTTACTTTTTATTGTATATTCATTTGTATTGTTGAATGCTTTGTTGTCAAATGTATATGTATTTATTTTTTCCAAACAAAAAAATTTTTTTAAAAAAATTACCTGGTGCTGAATGTACAGTGGTGAATAGGACAGAAGGTTCCTCTGGGGCAAAATGTGGAAAGGGCGGAGAGGGGCAGCAACACAACGGTAAGTCTTTAAAACCCAGACTGTTTACAGAAGAGGCAAATTTTTTACAATTAGTCCATGGTAATTCGGCATTATCATTTTACAAAGACAAAGCAATTAAAGGATAAATTATAGTCATTTGTCAAGCCTCAGTGTATTCAGATGGTAGTTTCTAGAGAATCTTATCTAACTTGATGAGAACATCCACTGTAGCAGTGAAATGCCTGTTACCGCAAAAGCATCCCCAGATGACAAACAATAGGGCACTGAAAATTGTCATGAGCAATCAGGAGATACTGACTCTGAGGGAACCATGTTCCCTAGGAGTTAAGATCCCGTTCTACAGTGCTCCAGAAATAATGGGTCTTCGGACATCAAGGTAAATCCCAGTGAGAATCAAAGTCACAGGGACACTGCACGTGTAAATGCAGAGCCCTCCTTGGGGTGACAAGGCACTGTTGGACTCCACAGAGGATCTGACACTATGGGGCACCCTCCCTTTTTGGAAAGCAGAGGGTGGGCTTTGGATGGCTCCATGCTGCCGGCAGGCTGGCAGCAGCCAGAGCAGCCCTGTCACTAAGGTAGTACAGTGGTTAACAGGCTTGACTCAGCACCATCATCACAGGTAGCCCAACATATCTGTCATTCAAACTAAGGCTGTTTTCTTCTCTGTAAAACAGGATAAATGATGTCCTTGTGAGGAGTAAGTTAACATCTGTTAAGAGTTAACAAGATGCTAGCCATGACCAGGACTAGAAATGGTATCTTCATCATTGAATAATGGATAGGTATGCAGGCCAATTCTTAACTGATATCCCACATCCAACTGTGAGCAGCGGATGAACTATGCTCCAGTGTCCAGGTACAAAAGTGCAGAATTCCCAGGGTATTCTGGACACTAGAAAGGGCTTGCATACTCATAACCTCATGAAAGCTTGGAAGGAACTGGATGGGGATTCCTAGTGAGGAGGGCTGAGGTCATGGCTCAGGCTTCACAGAGGAAAGGTGCTCCACCCTGAGTTTCTCACCTTGTGTTCTAGCTCCTGTGGTTTGAATGGTTAAGAAATGCAGCCATACAGCTCAAAGCCCTCTATTCTCAAGAGCATGTTCTCACGAATGACCTGGGGTAGGGACACTCCCTCAGTGGGGATTGCTGTAAGGTGAAAGACTGATAGGATCTGAAGAGAAACCAGACTGATGTGATACAACTGGAAAGCGACAGTGGCTGGCTTCCCCTAGTGCCAGATGGGGAAGCAGAGAGGTAGAGTCCTCCCAAGAAGGTTCATCAAATGGTATAGACAGCAGAGCCTCTCTGGACCTGCCCACTCTCTGGAAATTAACCTTTCACTACAAATTTGGCATTTGATAGAGCATGGAAAAAAATCTTCAATTGTGAAAAGGTCATGCATATTTATCCAACTTGATTCCTAGATATCATGCCTCCCTTGAAGGATCCAGTCTAAGAACTCAGCCAGCACCCCTTTTCTATGCTCCACAGGATGCTGCTGGGCCTAGCGGCCATTTGGGTCAAAGAACACCTTCCCACAATCTGTCCCTTGTTCTTGGGCAGGCCCCACCTAACTAATCCTAACTCTACCATGTCTGTGTTTGCTGTGGCAATGGCAACTATCTCCAAATGTATGAAAGTCACAGAATTCCTTCTTTCCACCCCTCACCAAGAATCTGTTAGATTCAAAGCCCTTTAATGGAAAGATGCCCAGAGAATATTAATAGGCCTTAACGCCAATGCTACTAGGCCAGAGTCCTTGGAGGTTGCTCTTGACCAGTATTGACATCCTCCCTCTGCTCCTTTAGAAGTTTCCAGAGAACCAAGATGTATAAGACTCCTGGTTTCCTAAGCACAAGCTCCAGAACCTAGAGCTCCCCTGGCAGCAGAAACACTGTCCTTCAGAGGAGGCAGTCAGGGCACTTGGGGCAGAGCCTCAGTGGAGCAACGAAGGGCCAGCTCACCTGAAGATGAATAAAAGAGCCTACCTGCATGGTAAGAAGTTTTTTATTATTATTATTATTATTGAAATATAGTCTGAGCAACAAGAATGTAGCCGAGAGGAGGAGGGGCTAGCCTGCCTGAGGCAGCAGCCTCTCTAATGGCACAGGAGCAAGAATACAAATATCCCAATGTCTGTGTCCCCATGCCCCACCTGCCAGGGGTTGCAGGACAGCAGCAGAAGGATCCAACAAACAGCCCCCAAAGAGGGTCTGGCTCTGAGTGCCTGCCTGCCTTGGCCATACTTCATGCCTTCCCCAGTTCCAAACAGGAGTGTACTGACATCTCTCCCACCCCAGAGACATAGTCAGCCAGGGTGACAGGTGAAGTCCTCAGGATGTTTCTGGGGAAAAGAATCAGAGAAGACAGGAAGGAAAGGGCGAGTAAGGAAGCTCACCAAGCCGGGCTGGGCAGGGTTCCAGAGGAACAGCCAGCACCCTTCATTCCCTCCTTCTTAGCTCTAAAGACAGAAAGGAGAGCCGGTGTCTACAGGGAAAGAGAGCTCTGAGGAGTCTCTGCTGACCACAGCAGGTAGGGACCCAGAGCACAGCCACTAAGGGGATGCAGGCTGAGAAGACAGCATGGGGGCTGTACTAGCCTGGGGCTGGAAGGACACAGATGAGAACCGGGGTAAAGAGCAGCATAAAGCCATAAATAACAGAAGCAAATTCAGAGCTGTGAAGGCTTCTGGATGACTCCACATTTTCTGGGGCTTGGGGATATCCGGAATCTCCAGCTCAGGACAGACACTGCTCCAGAGCACAGTGGCCACACACACGGGGGAGGGGAGGGCAGAGCTCTTTATTTCACACCGTCTGCACAGCAGGTGGAGGGTGCCATGGCCTGACTGATGGTTACAGAGCCTCTCATCACACCTGAGGAGATAGTGCATGGCTGTTCTGGTCCTGAGAGGCCTGTGGTTGATTCTGAGAGCCTTGGGCACTGTCTTCCTCCAGGGACAGGCCTAGTGATCTCCTTGGCTCTAGGTGAGCCAAAGGTTCCCGGGTGCATCCTTCCAGCCCATTCTCTTTAGTTTCCATGGCCACCTCCTCTCCAGAGCATGCCTCTGGGTCAGCGGCCTCCACCTTCACTTCCACAATCTCTGCCTCCTCCTCCTCTTCCTCCTGGTCTCTCACTTTGTGGACTATGAACAGGTGGCGGTTGAGGGAACTGGCAGACGTGTAGCACAAGCCACAGAGGAGACACTGGGCTGTGGAACTGTCCACCTGGTGCTGAGGTATGTGCCTCTGGAACTCAAGCTCTGAGTCTGTAGCAAAGCTGCATTTTGCACACTGAAATAAGGACTTGTGCCTTTTGGTTGAGGAAACAGTTGCGCCATTGCTAGCGCCTGGAGCATCTGCCATTCTGCTGACTGGTCTTTTCAGATGGTTCACCTGAAAGAAAAGACAGTGTGAGCGGAGATGAGGCTGAGCCCTCAGATGTACTTCCTGCTCAGTACGGAGAGCACACGTGTGCCATGAAGCTCATGCAGAAGTCAGAAGACAACTGGTAGGAGTTTCTCTCACTCCACTGTGGGTTCTAGGGATAGCTCAAGGTTTTTGTCGGTTTTTTAAATTTTTACTACATTTATTCATTTTCTTTCATGTGAGTGTTTTGTCTGCATGTATGTATGCACCATGTACCTGAGAAGGTCAGAAAAGGGCACTGGGTTACCTGAAACTGCAATGTTGAATAACTGTGGACTACCATGTGGGTGTTACTCCGCCAGAGTAACAAAAAGTATTCTTCACTGCTGTGCCATCTCTCCAGGCCAAGTTCTTTATTTTTAATGTTATGTACAAATGTGGCCTGACAGGAAGGTAGAGAGTCCTGCCTACCCCACGTCCCAAGAACATACTACCTACCAGCTATGTGCAGTATTTGACAACTTGACAAAAGGCAGGGCCATCTGGGAAGAGGGAATCTTAGTTAGAAAATGCCTCCTTAAACTGGCCTGCTAGAGGGAATTTTCTTGATTACTGCTTGATGTGGAAGGTCCTAGCCCACTGTGGGTGGTGTCACCATATGCAGGTGATTCTGGATTGCATAAGAAAACAGGCTTAGCAAGCCACAGAGAACAAGCAGTGTCCTTCCATGGCATGGCATCTGCTTCTGTTCCTGCCTCTAGGTGCCTGCCCTGACTCTTGGCCCTGACTTGTTTCCATGATGAACTATAAACTATAGGCTGCATAAAGTCTTTCCTCTACAAAATGTTTTTTGGTCATGGCCTTTATCATAGCAACAGAGAACAAACTCCTCTAAGAAATAGCTCACGAATGGTTTTTTGTTTTTAAAGCTGTAAAATGATTGCACATTATGCTCACTTCCCTTGCCCTGTGATATTGTACCTAATAACATGCACTGGAGCTTGTCTCCATGTGAGCAAACAGAAGCTTCATTTCTCTAGAGGCAGCACATTGTGGGCTGACAGTTTCCTCCAGCAGATACCCAAATTCCATCTCTTCACTGCAGCAGACATCACTGAACACATGGCCTTATGCTTAAGGCCTAACATCTCTAACCAAAAAGTCCTAGAAGCAGAACTGCTGTGTCAAAGGACATGTATATGCATTTAAGGAAAGGGAGCTTGTATATGTTCTCATATATGGGTACTGACCACAAAAGGAAAGAAAGAAAATGATATTCTACCTACTTTTGTGCTAGCATCATTCCCTGAATAGACAAAAAAGCTTCAAGACAGACCACGACCTCCAGGTAGCTCCCTCAGAGTCCCTGCTCTGTACCATGAGGGAAGAATCTGCAGCAGAGGGGCAATTAGGCTGCTCTAGAAGCTCCAGAAACGAGAAAGGAGCATGCAGCAGGGGTGAGGGAAGAAAGGAAGCAAGGGCCTGGCAGAGGGGGTTCTAGACCTGACAAGGTAGCTCTGCTTGCCTGGCTGCCTGCCTGCCTGCCTCATAGGATTTGAAGGAAGCAGGAGTAAGGTTACAGTGACAAATGTCTGATGGGTGGGCTTTCTCTTGGATCTTTGTTCCTATCTTCTATGTCCTGTGCCTTAATGGGACACGTGGAAATAGTGACTACCTTTAGGTATTACTCTCCTTGACCCTTAAGACCCTTTCCAGTCAGTCCCAGGACACACTGAGCAGTCAGTTCAAGGCAGTGATCCCACACTTACCTGAGGGGAATGTCCACCTGGATGTCTGTCTTTAGATGTCTGGCTCAAATCGGGGTTTCTGATACCGTGCATAAGGCTGATGTGGCTCTCCAGTAGGGAGGGCCGAGGAAAGCTGGGGCTATCCTCGGTGCAGTACCTGCAGGAGTATAGTTGAGGAAGTGGGTGAAATCTCAGACTCCCTCATGTTCCTCACAAACATGTGAGAGAAAGCTATGTGAGCAGGTAGACTTGTTAATAAAACTAGCAAGGCGGCTAAGGGAGCAGGCAATAGCAGTTCAGAAGGCTTGCATATTTGACACTAAGCCCTCATCCCAATGCCATTGAGAGGGCTCAGTACTAGGCCAGTAGTCAGTAAGATAGGCCAGAACACATCTGTCACATCACCAGTTCCACTACTAAATAGTAGACCCCACTGAGAATATCTAGGGCTAAAGAATGAGAGAGGAAAGGACCAAAAGCTGCCAGGCCCTGGAATCTGGTCCCTGACAGTTGTGGGATATTTTGATCACACTGTAACACTGCAAGACTGTTAATAAAGCTAACCCTAAGTCAGGGGACAGGGTCAATGACTAGTTGACTGGAATTAGCCATAGAGATTTTGGAGGACCAAGGACATGATAGAGAGGCACATGAAGGGATTAGGGAGGGGCTTTAAAAATTTGCAGGTCTTTTCAATCTGGGTTGGCTGGTCATTCCTCTGCTGATTCTTGACCACAATACCTGACTTCTGAGTTTCAATAAATGCTCCACTTGACTTGCCTGATTCCTGATTTAGCTGGTGTTTCTTGCTAGGTAGGCCCTGCATCTCACAGCACAGAAGAGCCCCTTTTGAACTTCCCTCTTCCACACTCACCCACAAGTGTAGACCTTCTTTACTGTGTCATGGTTGTTACGTATGTGTTTGCGAAGGCTGCTGGGGGTGTGGAAGGACTGTTCACACTGCCGGCATGGGTACCGCTTCAGGGTCTAAGAGAAGAGGAAACAAGTCCCAAAGCATCAGAATCCTAAGTCCTGAGTGTGTCCTTCTTTTTACAGATGTGGACAGAGAGGAAGAGAGCCTCAAGACCTTAAGATCTATGGTACACACCCTGCCCAAAGTACCAGGACCTGCAGGTTAGCCACACAAAAGGATTCTTGCCTCACAAGACAGATGCCCAAGAATTCTAGTGCTAACTGGCATGTGGCAACACTCACCCGACCATGGCTCTTTTTCATGTGGGACAAATAGCTCTCTCGATCAGGAACCCATTCCTGGCACTCCTGGCAGGTCCAACCAGTGCTCCTCATCCGGGGCCTGGCTTCAGCCCTGCGGTGGGCTTCTGGCCTGCCCCAACGACCAGTACTCAGGGAGCTGCCTCTAGCAGCTCCACTTGTGGCTGGGGGGTCAGTGAGAGCTCGAGAACCAGGGCGGCTAGAGGGCGTGTCCGCTGAAGACTGGAGGCTGGACAGCTCATCCACATTCCGAGGAACACCATGGGTACTCTAGGGATGGAAAGATGCACAGAGTCACACCCCTGTCCTGAGGCACATTACTTCTTCTGAAGCTTCTTTCCCAGGGCACCTCACCTTGACATGCTGCATTAATTCTGGCTTCTGCAGAAATAGAAGTGGGCACTCAGGGCACTTGAAGACACCCGCTTGTGTCTTGCTGACATTCTGGTAAAAATGCTGTTGAATGTGCCTCTTCTTATTGAAGACCATTTCACAGGAGCACTTATAAATTAGCCTGACAAAACAAGCCCCGGAAGTATGAGGTAACCAGGGCTCTTTTTGAACCAAGGTGAGGGTTGGGGACATACTAGCCTAAGCCAGTGTGCAACTTTCCTGCCTTAGGATGTCCTCAACAGATTCCACATAATCTCTCCATAGCCTCAGATCTCCAGCCCATCCTTATACCACCCTTACAGCATCCAGGCCACCCTCTCTGCCCCACAGGACCTAGTGGTTCTGCAACTGCACTCACTGGGAGGGTTTGTGGGGCTGGGTGGGATGCTGGGCAGTACTGTGGTCCATCGTGCTACTGGCAGTCTTGAAGGCCATGGGGCAGAATGCACATTTGTGGAAAACCTGGCAGTGTCGCTCCTGGATGTGGCTTTTCAGCAAGGCCAAAGTCAGGTGGATGACACCACAGTGGATGCACCTGGACAACAAAGGTAGGAGAGTGTTAGACCTAGGCATGATGCTGGAAGAGGCATGGAAGGCAAGAAGAGAACACCTCAGGGCCCTTTTCCCTCATTCCAGGGGTTTTGGCATCTGTACATACATCCTAATACTGCACTTGCTGCCATATGCACAGAATAAATGCACAGGACTCCTTGAGCCAAGGTCATGTCTGGTGGAGAAGAAAGGATAATCCTAAATCCTCCCCAAACTGGCCATCCTGCAAACCCAAAATCTGGAGCCCTCCTGAGAGGAAGGAGGGTGTTCAATACTGACTCAAATGCTATCAGTTCAAAGTCCAAGGGGAATGTCCCAGGGAGGTTGGAGACGGATCAGCCAGGAGAGAACAGGAAGTACTCTAGGGCAACACTGTGTTGGGATTAATGCGAGCAAGAAATTGTTCTGTAGCTGCAATGGAATGTGGCTGTTACGTTTTTAAATTAATGAAATTACATTACAAACTCAATTCCAGGCAGTAAAATGGTTAGGCATGCATAGGTTCTTACTGCCTGCCAGACTTGATGATCTGAGTTCAATTTTCAGAATCTAAATGACAGGAAACTACCAACTCCCATAAACTGTCCAGAAGCCTACACACATACACCAACACAGACACACAGGCATGCATACACACACATACACATGCATGCACACATACACAAAATAAAGTCAACTTCTGGCATACAGAAGTGCTTCCACCCCATAACCACATTTAAAAAAAAAAAAGACAATTTTATAATTACATGTTGTAAAACATGTTAAGTTTTGAAAGAATTATATAATATTTGGTTTTGTCCATTATCAGAAATAAGAAAACAATACACTATTTAAATAGTATAGTTGTCCTTTCTTATGACATCATTGGTCATATTCCAAATTACCTAAAAAAGGATAGATTAAGTTTTAAAATTCTAAAGAGATTAAATTTAAAATGTGTGGGAAAGAGAGCAGAAGAATGAGACATCTAGAGAGATGGTTCAGAGTCAAAAGCGCTGGCTTCTCTTCCACAGGACTGGGTTTCATTCCTAGTACTATTGTGGCTAACACCACTGGTAACTCTAGTTTCAGGGGATCTGACACCCCCTTCCCATCTCTGTAGATACCAGGTATGCACATGGGTCATAGACATACATGCAGACAAACACGCATAGTAAGTAAAATTAGTTAAAAAACTAGTAAAACTAAATTTTAAAAGAGAATCTAAGAGTCAAAAGATAAGAAAAGGATCTGTGAAATGTCATTTTCTGAGCAAGACACAGTCATTGTCATCAGAACTCATATAGCATCAGACATTGGTAGCTGAGTCTGCATAAAAATGGGATCCGCAGGACAGCTGTGGTAGTGCAAACCTTTAGTCCCATAACTCAGGAGGCAAGAGGATTTTTGTGAGTTTGAGGCCAGCCTAGTCTTCAGAGCAAGTTCTAGGACAGTCATGACTTCACAGAGAAACATTGTGTGTGTGTGTGTGTGGGGAGGGGGGTTCCTCTATAGGTATGAAGGGAGGGGAGACATATCACTATTTGCTATTGAGAAATTCAGGGAGAGGAGATTGGGGACTCCACCAGGATCAATGGACAGTTCCAATTCAGTGTTCACACAGATGGCCCTGGTTAAACTAAACAGGTCACAGAATGAAACTAAGTCATGTAGAGATGGAGGATGGAAGCTGATAGAAATGGAAAAAGGGGGAGATTAATCAAAATACATTATAACATTAATCAAAACTTTTAATTTCCTAAAACATTTAAATGTATACATATATTTTACAGAAAATGCATAAAAGTTATATAACACACACACAATGCACAAGCCTTTTAGCATTGTCCTAAGAAAACAAAACAGAAAGAATACAAAATACAAACTGATATTGTAAAACTCTATAGTAGCATTTGGTAAAATGAAATTAGTAAGTAGCATTAGTACCAGGAGAATGGGAAGACGTATCTGCAATGCATACCTCTAACAAGGTAATAAAGATTGGCAAAGACAAAAAGATAAAAACTTCATAGCCTGCTGGTAGAAATTTAAAATGGTACAGTACAGCAGCTTTGGAAAACAGTCTGCCAGTCCCTCAAAGAGCTAACCACTCAATCTGGATTTGGTATTCTGTGGGATAATCCTCTTATACACTGTAAAGATTTGTCTCTAGTCTTGGTTTAATAAAACACTGACTAGTCAGTAACCAGACAAGAAGTAGAGGTGGGGTGATCAGACTGGGAGAGTTCTGGGAAGAGGAAAGGCAGAGAGGCAGATGCCAGCCAGACTCAGAGGAAGCAAAACGAGAATGCTGCACTGAGCAAAGGTACCAAGCCACACACACGGCTAGACACAGATAGGAATTATAGGTTAATTAAACAAAAACTAGCCCAGCAGCTACTGTAATATTAAGCCTCTGTCTGTGTAATTATTTCCTAAGTGTCTTTGGGACAGAGAAACTTCTTACTACAGTATTCTCAGTTACTACTATGTGTTCACTCAAAGGAAAGGAAGAAGGAGGTGTGTGGCTCATTCCTGCAATCCTAGCACAGGAGGCTAAGGCAGGCAGAGAGCCAGAATTTGAAGCCAGCTTGGGTTAAACTGTGAATTACAGTCCATTTGAGCTACATAGGGAAACCCTGTTTCAAAATAAAAACCCCTGGGCATAGTGGCATACGCCTTTAATCTCAACACTTGAGAAACAGAGGCAGGTGGATCTCTTTGAGGTTTGAGGCCAGCCTGATCTACAAATCAAGTTCCAGGACAGCAGAGCTACACAGAGAGACCCTGTCTCAAAACAAACAAGCACCACAATAAATAAATAATAAAGGAAGTTTGACAGATGTCTGGCTCAATTGTCAAGAGCACTTGCTGATTTCCAGAGATCTCAAGTGCAGTCAGTTCCTAGCACTCACATCAGCACCCAAGGCAGCTCCCAACCACATAAACTCCAGCCGCAAGGGATTTGGTATACTCTTCTAGCATTGCAAATATCTGGCATACATAGGCACACATACATAAACATAAATAAAAATAAATCTTTTTGTAAAAAGGTAATAGTTGAGGAACTTAAGTACCCCCTTCCCCACCACAGTATTTCTCTGTGTAGCTTTGGCTGTCCTGGAACTCATTCTGTAGACCAGGCTAGCCTTGAACTCTCACAGATCCACCTGCCTCTGCTGAGATTAAAGGCTTGCGCCATTTCCTGACAACCTTAAGTAAACCCTTTACTGGCATGTGTCTTCTGAGTTCAACACTAGTTCCTTAAACATTTTAATGTCACTCTTCCCAGAACAATGTTTTTATATGGTACTCCTTATAAAAAGGCTTGATAACTTAATTGCTTTTAATACATTTTATCTGTTCATTCTTAAAGAAGTAAAATAAATATTTAATTAAAATTAAAAATTTACCAGGTATGATGGTACATGCCTGGAATCTTAGTACTAAGAAACCAAATACAGGAAGAATATCTGAAGCTGTGAACCAATTTGTGCAATTAGGAATTTCTACAACTAAAGATTCAAAGACAGAGATGGAGAAGCATCTCTGTGGTAGAGCACTTGCCTAGCACTTGAAGCCGTGGAGAGAAAAGATTAGAATATAAGTATCTGGTGCTCAGTATGGTTGCACATGCCTTTAGTCCCAGCACTTGGGAGTCAGAGGCAGGTGTAGGCAGATCTCCTTAAATTCGAGACCAGCCTGGTCTACAGGGAGACAAAATGAGAACCTGTCTCAAAACAGCAACAAAGCAGGATGAAAGAAAAAGACGCATCCCCTGAACAGTGTGGTGGTGAATGAAACGCTATTAGATTAGATTTGACCTTACAATTAACTGCACAAACTTGTCAAAGTTTAAAAGATACTATAAGTTTCTACTGTTTTGCCACATTTTTGTATTTTTAAGAAATGGTCTCCCTGTGGTATGAGCTAGCCTTGAATTTGCAAAGTATCCAAGGGTGGCCATGAACACTTGATCACCCTGCCTCTACCTCCCAAATTCCAGAATTACAAGACTGTACCACCCCACCTTATTTAATATTTAGCCTTTTAAAAAGCCATTTTCTCTCATCCTTCCTTTACTCTATAGCAGGGCCTCAGGGTAGCTCAAGCTACTGATCTTCCAGTCTCTCCTTCATAAGTACTGGGGTAACAGGCATGTGCTATCATGCTGTTTTTAAAAAATATGCTGTTAGGGATAAAATCCAGGCCTTCCAAGCATGCTAGGTAAGCATTCTACCAACTCAGCTACATCTTATGCCCACCAGCCAACATGATTGTCCTATTTGGTTGGGGTGTATGTTTGAGAAAGAGTGAGAGGGTGAATTTGTGTGTAAGAACAAGGTGTTTTTGTATCACTGTGTGGGTATATAAAAGCATGGCTGTGGAGGTGCCTCCTTGTGACAGAGTCTCTCTGTTGTTCACTGCTGTGCATACCAAATTATCTTGCTGCAATTTTCCAGGCTTTCTCCTATCTCTACCCATTTAACCAGAAGCAATGGAATTGCAAACACATACTACATTATGCCCAATATTATAGAGTTCTGGGAATCTGAACTTAGATCTTCACACTTGCGTGACAAATGCTTTATCCAGTAAACCATCTTCCCATTCTCCTATTGGGTTCTTAAAACAAAACAAAACAAAACAAAACACCAAACAACTGTATTTATTCATTTAGCGCATGTGTGTTGATTCTCTCCCATCATCATGCTGGTAAAATGTATCAAACTCAGGTCATTAGATTCATCAGTGGGTAACACTGAGCCATGTCACCAGCACCCCTACTCCCCAAACACACACATACACACATTGGATTCTTAAAAGCAAATCTCAGTATAAAACAGTTCTTTGCCATCGGGCAATACCAGGACAGGGAGACAGGGAGCACCCACCTGTAGCCCACTTTTCGGGCATAGTGCAGGCAATTCTCCTTTACATGAGTCTGGAAGTAGGCCGAGCGGCAGAGGACACCACACTCCGGGCAGCAGTAGGGGGACTTGTGTGCATGAATTCGCTGGTGCGCACAGAAACTACATTGATTTGGCAGCAACATCTGGCACACCTGGCAAGTCTAGGAAAAAAAACAAGAAACCAATGAGATAGGTGGGAGGAGGAGGAACATACTGTCACGGTTAATGCCTGGAACCCAAGGACGGACTGCTACAAAATTCAGAACAGCTATGGTTATATACTAAAACCAAAACCAAACCAGTAAGAAGAAAAGAAGAAAATAAGCAGTGTAAATATGATTTGTGTGTGGCCCAGGATAGGATAGAGCTCAGGCTCGGGCCAGGGATATGACCCAGAGGTAGAAAGCTGACCTTATATGCTTGAGGCTCTACACTGGACGCCCTGCACTTAAACGCAAACAAGCAAGCTAGTGAACAAATAAGGCTAATATGGTGACACACATCTGTGGCTTTAGTACTTGCCAGGAGGGTCATGAGTTTGAGGCCAGCCTGGGTTACTTAAAGAAACCCAGGTGTTTGTTTGTTAAAAAGCTAGGTATAGTGGAGACATACCTGTATTCACAGCACTTGTGAATTAGAGACAGAAAGATCAGGATTCTGAGTAAAGTAGGGGTTAGCAGAGATAGCCATGTGAGCCATTGCTTCAAAATAAATAACAAAATAAAATAAAAATAAAAATAGATAAATATAAATAAAAAGCCCATTGTGAGACTTTTTAATGTAATTAGGAAAGTTTGAATGCAGGCTAGTACTAGGTAATATTAAAGAATGTTATTAATTTTACTAGATGTAATGACAGCATATTTAAACAAAAGTTTAAGAACAAAAAGATACACTCTACCAGGCATGGTGGCACATGTCTTTAATCCTAGCACTTGGAAGACAGAGGCAGGTGGACCTTGAGTTCAAGGTCAGCCTGGGCTACATGCTGAGTCTCAGGGCAGTCAGAGCTATGTGGAGAGGAAGATGAGAAGAAAATACAATGGTGGGACAGCCCCTCTGCTGACATTCTGTCCTAATGATGGCTTAGAATGCAAGGAAGAAGATGAAAACACTCCAGCAGACCCAGCCTTAGTCAACACAGAGGGAGGCAGCTGCTTCAGGCGCAGACTTCCAGAAGACAAATGCAAGCATGCTGTTCTGCTTTGGTAGAAAGCAGCACCCCACCTCAACTAAGTAGCCTGTGCCCAGCCTGATACTGGTTACTGTCATGGGAACCCAAGCCCAGTGACCATCAAGGCAAACTCCTGATCTCAAGTCTTCCCCTCTAGAAGCCACATTTAGCAGTAAGAGATAGCATAAAGGATTCATGCTAGGCTGAGAGGAGACCAACAGCCTTCCAGCTCAGTCTCTTCAAACATGCCTGGATTGTGCTTTTATGTAACTCCCACAAGGACAGTGGCACAGGGAAGATGTAGTAGAGACTCACTTCTACCTATACAGGGCTTTAGACCTGGGGTCAAAGAGCAATATGAAAAACACCATAGACCCAGGTACCAGACCTAGAAATTAGAGTCCTAGCTAGCCTCTAAGTAGGCTAGGACAAACAAGAGCACAGAAGCCCCTAGATAGGGTGCTGACCACCTAAGAAAAATGGAACAGAAAAGGTGAAAATGAAGCTACACAGTGACTTTGGAGGTTTGACCAAGGATGGCACCCATAGGCTCAGATATTTGCTTAGTCAGCAGAGCCTACTTGAGAAAGATTGGGAGGTGTGACCTTGTTGGAGGAAACATGTCACTGGGGATGATCTTTTGGGGTTTTAAAAACCCAAACCAGTCCCAGTGGCTCTCTCTTCCTGCTACCTGCAGATCTAGATATAGCTCTCAGCTACCTCTCCCGCCATGCTCCCCAGCATGAGAATAATGGACTAAACCTCTGAAACTCTAAGGCAGCCCAACTACTTTCTTTTTATAGAATTGCTATGGTCATGTGTCTCATGCAATAGAACACTGACTCGACAGTGACCCTATGGCACTCCCTGGCCACTTCAGACACCAAGTCCTCTGCAGAAGCTCAACTTCCTGCCTCTACCTAGCACATAGCCAACCACACCTAACAATGTCCTCTTCCTTACCATCTCTGCATAATTCTGACTTCTGCTGCCCATAGCCAGAACACCTTCAGATATCCTCTCCCTGACCTTAATCCACACAAGCATACAACACTGCCCCTATGCCTGCCATTGCTCTGATGTCCGTTATACAACTAGATTCTTAATTGTTCTAATCTCAATAGCTGTCATACACAGCAGAGGTCTGGGTGCAGACTGCTGCCTCTGCTCTTACTGTTGCAGCTCCCTCCTCTAGCATCCTGAGCATACAGAGCCAGGCACAGTGATCTGGGCTGGACTAATGAAAAGCAGCTCTCTGTTCTCCTAGGTCTTTGCAGCCTGGTGTCCTGACTGTTCTGTAGACCAGACACAAGCAAGACATGTCAATTGAGGAAATGTCTCCGTCACATGCCTTGGCAGATCTATACGATATTTTTTTAAATTAATGATTCACATGAAAGGGCCCAGCTCAGGTAGACCAGGCTGGTCTTGAGTTTGAGAGATTCACTTGCCTCTGCCAACCTAGTGCTGGGGCCACAGGTGTATCCCACCACACCTGGCCTTTTTTTTTTTTTTTTTAAAGAGATTTATTTTATTTTTATATGTTTGAGTGTTCTGTGTGTACATATATGTATGTATACAATGTGTATGCCTGGTGCCTCTGAAGGTCAGGAGTGTATTAAATCCCCTGAAATTGAAGTTATGAGTGTTTGTGAGCCAGCATGTGGTACCAGGTATCAAACCTGGGTCCTCTACAAGAACAACAAATGTTCTTAATCACTAAGTCATCTCCTCTAACCAGTGATTATAGTCTTTATTATGCAATAGAAGACAAACTAATACACCCTAACTAAGGGAAACATAGTAAAGAGGTTTATCATGAAAAGAATTCTAAAGATGGAAGATGTCTCAATGGGTAAGAAGAGCATTTGCTGTGCCAGCATAAGGACCTGGTTAGACAGTACCCATGCTGTGCATGGCTATGTGTGATTATAACCCCAGCATTGAGGAGTAGAAATAGGCAGATCTACCAACCTAAGCAAACTAAGCAAAACAGTGAGCCTTTCAACTCAAAAATACCTGTCTCAAGGAAATAAGAAACCTTATGTTCTTTGTAGTCTACATGTACATGCATGTTTTCAGGTACACAGGCACGCGCGTGCGCACCCCCCCACACACACGCACACCCACACACACCCACACACACAGAGGAGCGCACACCCAGCTCAATATGGAGGTCTTTCTGTTTTTAAAGATAAAGTCTTACTACATAACTCTCCTGCCTCCAGCTCCAACATGTTGGGCTACAACTATGTACAAACACAATTCAAGGCTGCCTTCTTGACGGAATCTGTTAGCAATAGCAAGGGAACTAAAGGTACAGCATCAAGTACTTTTCAAAACAAACCACATACCTCACCAACTATAACCAGGAATCAGAACAAACAGAAAAACTCAACCCCTTTTCTAGAGCTGGGAGAACACAGGTGAAAGACAGAGATCTGTAAAGCCTCTGCACGGGGCCCACATGCCTACCCACACTTCTCTAACCACCTCAGCCTTGCCTCTGGTCCTGTCTCCAAAGAGGCTCTGCTCAACAGCTCTGTATACCGAGGAGTAGAATGACTTAAAGACCCAGTTCTTAGAAAACAGACTAAGGAACAAGACAGGGATTCACATATCCCTTTCCCCAGGTTCTTTAAGCAAATGCCAAAACCATGCAGCCATCAGCTAGAAGCCAGAAAGAGACCATCCAAGCCAGGCCCTAATAGGCCTAAATTTGGACCAAACAATTGCTAATCTTAGTGTGAGTGGAACATGGAAGATGTCCTTAAAGACACTGCTTTGTATTTATTTGAGACAGATTCTCACTATAACCCAGACTGACTTCAAACTCATGATCCTCCTGCCTTAAGGCTTAATGTTGGAATTATAAGCATATACCACCACCTCCAGCTAAACTTGCTAGGTCTTCAGGCTTTCCCAACAGGTATGGGTAAAATATCTTTCCAAATAAAAACCAACTACTATATATTCAGGTGAGACACTAAGCATTAAGCCAGATGTCCTCTTCTAGGACTCCAATGAATTTTCTCCAGTCCCCATCATGGAACCTGTATAGGCCTGAGGTCCAAGACCTAACCTAGTAATGGTGTACTTACTAGTCCCTCGGTTTCCTCTGTTGTCCTCTGAAAATGTGCGGCCAGGACCATATAGTCTCGCATCTGCTTGTGACATTCAGGACATTTGGTTCCATATCGGATGAGCCTCACTGGGTCTGGGTAAAGTGGTAAGGCTGGAATTGTAGGGCTGGCATTGCCTGAAGTGGGGCTGGGTTTGGGGGAGGAAGAAGCAGCTGGGGTTGCTGGTGCTGTGGAGTTCACAGGAGCCGTCACAAACATCTGGTCAGCAGAGATGGGCTTCACAAGCAGCTGAGAACACTGCATGACAAGTCCCTTGCTCTTGTGGTCACGGGCATGCCGAAGCAGGCTACACTTGTTGAAGAAAAGCAGCGTCTTAGAGCACAGCGTGCACAGCACCTCAATGTGGACACTCCGCCGACTATAATGCTGGCTCAGGCTCTTCTCTAAGGCAAACGCGTCTCCACACTCCAGGCAGCAGTACCCACTGGCCGGCACATGGATTCTGCTGTCTGCAGGTGGGCTGAGATTTGGCGCATAGAGGGGAACGGGGTTAGAGCTGTGGAGGACCTTGTTGAAGACCTCCACAATTAGAGGGGCGGCCTTTTTCACCTGATGGACCAGGGGCACTGTCATTTGTGTGACCTGAGGCTGGCTTCGTCTCTGTGCAGAGGACTTGGCAGTCACAGATGCGGCAACACTGTGGGGGACCAGGTTCAAGTTGGCCAAGTGCACAGCTTTGGGCAACAGACTGGCAGGGGCCATAGTTGACGCCTGGAGTGCCGTGTTCTGTTGTCTCTTGTTTGCCTGTGAGTTCAGGGCAGTCCCTTTTGGGACCCGGGGCCCAGAGATGCGGTAGGGAGATGACGAGTCACTGGCCTTTATCATGCTCTCCTCTCCTTTTCTGTCACCCTGGGGACTCCCTGAATTTATGCCTGCCTCAGAAAAGTGCTCTTCCACAGGCAGGACTGCACCCTCATCCCCTGGCACCTCACTTGGGGTCTCAGCAATGGTGCTTCCTACAGGGGATTCAACAGGGGACTTACTTGGATCATCAGGGTCTGGCAAGATCCTTGTAACAGTCCGTTTGATTTCCCCTGATGATGTCTTAATCGTTTTGATTCTGACTTTGGGAATTGCTGGTGGGGAGCTGGCAGCCACAGAAGGGGACCCTTTGCTGCTACTGTCACTGCAGATGCTCCGAGGGCTGTCTGATGGCTTGATACTTTTTCTAGTGGCCTCCAGAGGGCTCCGGGGACTCTTTGGTGACTTGGGCATTTTGGGGCTGCCTTTAGAACTCTCTTTAGTGGGCCCTGAGGAATCCTTTGTGTGACCAGGCTGATCCTCCTTGGTGACATTGGCCACCCTTTTGGCCTGTAGAGCCACCAAGGCTGCAACACAAGAGGATAGTTTGGAATGGGCTGGCTTCAGACGCTGCCTAGGGGGGACAGAGGAGCAAGCACTAAGCTCTGGAGCAAGCTTCTTGGGTTCTCCAATACTGTTGCTAGAGTGACTATTGAATTCTAAAGCTTCCCCAAAGAACCGACTGGAATCCAGATCTTTGTGAGGCTCCACCACCTTCGGCCCACCCCGCTCATGCTCCTGCTGGCTCTCTAAAGGCAGAGGTTCTGGTTTGGGTTCTTTCTTACAAAAGTGATCAAACATGTGTATTTCTGGGACTGGGAACTTAGCTAGAGCTTCCAAGACTGGGCCCCCCACAGTCCCACACCCAGGAGGAGGTGGAAAATAATTATCAGAGTGCTTGGACTTTATCCCAAACCCATTATTTTTAACTGGATCCTCAGGCTCTGGGCTAGAGATTGGGCTGAACTGGTTGAAGGTGGGTAACGGCTCCGACCTGGAAGGCTCTAGCTTGCTTGTGAAACTCCTAGCACTGTCTCCATTTATAAAGGTGGAATCAAACTTCCCACAGTGGTGGGAGTCTGGGGGCAGGTCTGAGCCCCGAAATCCATTGTGTAGGAGACTGGGAGCAATGTGGTCTTTCTCTGCTTCAAATGACTCTTGGCGGCTGGTGTTCTTGACAATGACACTCACGGCCGGCACATCTGGGGCTGATCCTGAGTGAGACAAGGAAACACTCTCATCCATACACATGCCGGAAGACTTCAGGGGACTCTCATTCTCCTCACTGGGTGTTTGGATGGCCTCCTTGGCATCAAGACTCGTGGGATCTGGGATGTCAAAGGCAGCCAGAAGGTCATCAAAATCTGGGGTTTTCATATCCCCCATGGCTGAGTGCTGACAAGAGCTAGAAGAGAAACAAAGAACAGAGTCAATGACTATCAGGGCTTCTCTGAACTGTCCTACATCATCTGTATTGAATATTATCATACTAATACATACATGAGACTGGCCTGCCCCTGCAGAACCCCACCTTCTACAGTACAAAGTCACATACCTGAGTTTCACCCTAAGAGGTTTCTAGCCTGCTTGAAAGATAGGGGAGGCTAAAAGAGAAGCTTATATGTAGTGACCAGTTTGCCTGTAAAATCTTAACTCTCAATACTTGGACATTTCTGGTTGGCCCCATGACAGCGTGAACAAAAATGAGGGATGCCTGCCTATCCAATTAAGTCATGCCCCTCAACCTCCCCACCACCTCTGCCCTCACTACATATATCTCATTGCATATGTTCACCCTCTGGGTAGACCATATATTTCACATAAATATCAAGAACAAATGGTGCCTAGAAGGAAGCTCTCTGCAAACACTGCCTATCATCTCTGAGGCTCTTTGCAGCATGTATGCATGCTCATATTCATATATATCTCTCTCCCCCTCTTTTTCTCTCCATCCATGCTTTCTTTTCTCTCTCTCCCTCTTTTTTGTTTTCTTTTTACCGTCTCCATGCTTTTTCTCCTTCTTTTGATTTTTGAGATGATACTCTATATATTCCTGGCTGTCCTGGAACTTAGTATGTAAACCAAGCTTTCCTCTAACTCACAGAGATCCACCTGCCTCTGCCTCCCAAATGTTGGAGGTATTCACCACACCTTACTGCTGTTTCTTCTTCTATTACAATCTCTTTTTAACATTTTTAATGCATATGTTTATTTTTCTCACATGTACATCTGTGCACCATGTGTGAGCCTACTGCCTGTAAAACAGCGATATAGGATTCCATTATGGAAAGTTTGAAGCTACTATGTGGGTTCTAGGTGTCAACTGGTATCCTCTGCAAAAGCAAGTGCCTTCTTAATAAAGAAAGACAATGAAACAGAAATAGAAAATGCCACGCAAGTAAGGAGATAACAATGTCTGTAGTCTGTAGAATTTATTCTGAGGCTGAGGGAACAGATCCCTCCATCTGGGTACTACCATCTACAGAAGGACTTGTCAGTCTAATTCCAGTGCCAAATAAAGTATGACGGAGTGCTGTGGGATAAAGCTCTTGTACAATGTAAAGATTTGTCACTCATATTGGTTTAATAAAATGATGACTGGCCAGTAGCCAGGCAGGAAATATAGGTGGGGCAAAGAGACTAGGAAAATTCAGGAAGAGGAAAGGCAGAGAACTGGTCACCAGCCAGCCAGACAACAAAGGAAGCAGGATGAGAATGCTGCACTGAGAAAAGGTACCCAGCCACATAGTAACATAGATAAGAATTATGGGTTAATTTAAGTGTAAGAGCTAATTAGTAATAAGCTTCAGCTACTGGCTGAGCATTTATACATAATATCAATCCTCCAAGTCAATTATTTGGGAAGCAGCTGCCAGGTATTTGAGGGTTTCTGGCAGAACACAAATTTCTGACTACAAGGGGATGTGAGCCAGGTGGGAACACTTATAATCCCAGCACTTCTGAGGTAGAAGCAGGAGGATCATAAATTCAAGGCCATCCTTTTTTACATAGAACACTCAGGGAATAGAATAAATACCTAAGAATGGAAAATTATTAAATATTTTAATATTATGTAGTTAACAAAAACAACAACAAAGAAAATTGTTAACTTAAAAAAGTCTAATACAAAAGTATTATCACATTATGATAACAATATACTTTAACAGTATCTATTGGAGCTGTGATTGAAAAGAAAAAAACAGTTAAGGGTGGTGAGATTACTAGCAAGTTATTTTTATAAACATGTTACGCTAATGAATTACTTTTATAAATTTTAAAAGGAGGGAAAATGAAAGAAAATTAGAACCACAGAGGAAGTAGATGCACAACAGGATCAAAGTGTTTCTCTCACCACCCCTTGATACCAGCAGGTTTTAGGTTTGGTTTCTCACATCACAACCACCCACACCCCAAACCCTTAACAAAGCATAGCTATCTGCCTAGGAGCTCTCATAGGAATGAGAAAAGCACACTCCCTCCACTGGAAAGGGTATCAGTTATGCCAGATAATGACAAAGTAAAATACCAATTATTTAAACACAACCAGCAGACTGCCCCACTGCAATGAGATTGAGGTTATAAACAAAACAGATTTGTTTCCTGGACTAGGCATTGTAGTCCACAAACAACAGACAGACTTAGGGATTCTTACTCCAGAGGCTCCCTCCTCCCTGTCTTCCTGTCTTCCAATGCCTAGAGGGAAGAAAGCTGAAGGAAGGGAGAACAGATAGGTCCTTCTGCAGAGTTGGAAAAACCATGTGTGAGAGGGAGAGCAGTGGATGACAGTGAATGATTTACTTGCTGGAGCTCAGTGTCTTCCACCAGAAAATGACAAGGCTTAATGAAGACTCATTAGATCAGAATACGGAATGCTCTCCATTCAGGAACATTTCAGGGCTTTGCTGAGAATGGTCAGACAAAATATCTTTGAAAGAAAGTCAGAGCTATTAACAGGAGTGGTGGACCACACCAACAACCTCATCTCCTGGGAAGGCTGGTGCCAAGGAGTACTGAAAGAAGGCTAGACTCCTAAAAAAATCTACATCTAAAATAATAATAACAACAACAACAAAGACAGGCACAGTGGCACATAGCTGCAATCCTAGCACTCTGAAAGGTGGAGGCAGGAGGATCAAGAGTTCAAGGCCAGCCTCAGTTATGTCTAAGGTCAACATGAAAACTATATGAGAACTTGCTTTAATTTTTTTTCCTTAACCTGCAGGGGGAGTCGATGCCCTTAATCTCAGCACTTGAGTGGCAGAAGCAGACAGATCTCTGTGAGTTAAAGGTCAGCCAAGTTAACAAGTTCCAGGATAGCCCAGGGCTGTGCAGAAAAACCCTGCGTGTGTGTGTGTGTGGGGGGGGGGGGGGGGGGATGAAAAAGTAATACTCCCAACTGTTACATAGTTGTGGTAAAAATTTTATAAATAGTAATTTATATGACCAGTCAGAAGAACAATGCATACGTAAAGCCTGGAGAGATGCTCAGTAACTATGAGTATTTAACTGCTCTTGTAGATGACTTAGGTTCGGTTCCCAGCACCCACATAACTGACCCACAACCATCTGTAACTCTACTAGGGAATCATATGCTTCTTCTGGCTTCCTAGACACTGAAATCACACAGTGTACACACATACATACAGGCACACACAAACACATATATTATATAAATTCTTTTTTAAAAAGAAAGAGAGAAAGAGAGAGAGAGAGAGAGAGAGAGAGAGAGAGAGAGAGAGAGAGAGAGAGAGAGGGAGAGAAAGAAAAGCCCAATAATCCCTACAGAAAGAGATAATGAATTGCAATGAGAAAATGACCCCACTGGACTGGTGTATGAGCAAGCTGTGATTCATTTTCTCGACCAATTATTGATGTAAGAGGGCCAAATTCACCGTGGGTAGTGCAACCCCTGAGCTGATGGTCCTGGATACCATAAAGAAAGCAGACTGAAGGAGAAATGGCACACTGACTACTCTTTCAGAGAACCCAGGTTCAATTCCCGTCACCCATATGGTAGCTCACAACTGTCTGTAACTCCACACAGACATACATGCAGGCAAAATACCAATGCACATAAAATAAAAGTAAGTTGTTAAAAAAAAGTGTACTGAAGCCAGGGGGTGGCTTTACATGCCTTTAATCTCAGCACAGAGGCAAGAGGGTCTCTGTGAGTTCAGGACAACCAGGGCTGCACAGAGAAGCCTTTTCTTGAAGGCCCCCTCCCCCAATGAAGTAAGAAAGAAGGAAGGAAAAGGGAAGCAAGATGAACAAGCCATGAGGACAAGCCAGTAAGCAGCATTTCTTCATGAACTCTGCATCAGCTCCTGCCCTCAATGACAGACTTATAAATATAAGGTGAAATAAACCCTTTCTTCAAAGTTGTTTTTGGTCATGGTGTTTACCCCAAGATCCCTGGATATCAGCTTATAATGCTTCTTTAAAAATGTGGCATTGTTTGTTTCATTGCAAGTTCAAGGTTGTTCAGGCAACTTCAGGATGATATTCAGTGGTAAAACACTTGTCTAGCATGTGCAAAGCCCTAAAGTCAATCTCCAGTACCACAATAAAAGACATGGAATGGGAGAAAGGAAAAAAGGAAGACACACCAGCACAGGAAGAGGTCGTGGGAAATGACAGTGGAGTTATGGAACAGATGGGGGCTCCAGCAGAAGGACTCCATGGGTAAAGGACTTGCAACCAAGCATGCTCACGCACAGGCGCACAGGAGAAAGACAGGAGAAGAAAGACCAAAATTCACGACCACTCAGTCCAGAGAAATGAAGTGTAACTAAAGTAAAGTTTGTTCATCAAAATCACAGTGCTCTGATTTTTAAAATGATACATGCAGACAGACAAGAGGTGACTTAACAGTCAAAATACATTGACATTATTAAATAGGTAAAATACATACCAAGGGCTGAGTACCTCAGCAGAGGAGGACATGCCTAGCATGTATCACACACACACACACACACACACACACACACACACACACACACACACACACACGAACAGACTTGAATTAAATACGAGGTCCCCCCTCTTTGCATCAAAACTTTAAATTCCATAAACAAACATTTATGGTCAGGTAAGGATGGCCCAGCAGATTAAGGCACTTGCTGCCATGTTTGTCTAACAACCTCAGTTTGACTCCTGGGGCCCACAAAACCAATACCCACAAGTTGTCCTTTGGCCGCCACAGCACACTAAAAAGAAAACAAAAAGAATCCTACCAAAAACCAAACTGGGCAATGGTGGCTATGTCTTTCATTCTTTCTTCCTTATTCCCTTCCTTCCTTTCTTTTTTTTTTTGTTTTTGTTTTTGTTTTTCAAGATAGGATTTCTGTAACAGCTCTGGTTGTCCTGAAACTTGCTCTGTAGACCAGATTGGCCTCAAACTCACAGAGCTCTGCCTGCCTCCTGAGTGCTGGGATTAAAGGCGTGTACAGCAACAGCCGAGCTCATACCTTTCTTTAATCCCAGCCAGCATTTAGGAGGCAGAGGCAGGAGGATCTCTGAGTTTAAGGCCCGCCTGATCTACAGAGAGAGTTCTAGGATAGAAAAGGCTACAGAGACACGGTCTTGTAAACAACAAAAAAAAGCCATTTCTTCACAATACTTCAAAAATACTCTTCAAAAATAGAGATATTTAATGAAAGTTAAGCAATAGAACACCTAGGAGGCTGAGGCACTCGAAAAGCTTGATATATATTTACTTAGTATGTTCTGTAGAAAGGGCAGAGAAGAATGCACAGCTGCAGACTGACACAGGAAACTGACAGCCTGTCGATCACTTCACCCTAGGACCACAAAACTGAGTTACCTTCAAAGTGTGCCGTGATTTTTTAGACCAGGCAGACAGAAAGAGAGGGAAAAAGGAAAGAAGAAGAAAGGAAGAAAATGTTTCTTAACACTTGGTGAACTCGAGTCTGCCCCAAATGATGACCAGTTTACATACCGACACCACCTATACTCAATGACTGCTTATAATAGTTAAGAATTTTTAGCTGAGCAGTGGTGGTGTTCACCTTTAATCCCAGTACTCAGGAGGCAGATCTTAAGTCTGGGGCCAGCCTGGTCTACAGAGAGAGTTCTAGGATAGCCAGGACTGCACAGAGAAACCCTGCCTTGAAAAAAAGTTAAGAAAGGAAAAAAGAAAGAGAAAAGGAGGAAGGATGTTGAGGCAGGGTCAGGACAGGGAACTCTGTACCTGGAGGACAACAGAAAGACAGAGTGACCAGTCACACTCAAGAACACACCACTGTGGCTGGAGAGAAGGTACACTGGCTGCTCTTCCAGAGGACCCGGGTTCATTTCCTAGGGCCCACATGCACATGGCAGCTCACAACTGTCTGTAACTCCAGTTCCCCAGGATCCAACACCTCATACCAATGCACATAAAAAAATAAATAAATAAATAAAGCATACCACCGCCCCCAAGACCTCCAGAAGCTTTGGCCTGGACTCTGGCAGGGACATTGGTCAGAGAGACATTGCCTCCATGGATCGCTAACAAAAGCACTAATTAGGTCAAAGGGAATGTGGGAGAAGGGTGCATATTTCTGGATCCAAAACCAAGTCCCAGACCAGGAATGGTAGAACTGTAATGATAAGGAATTATGAACCATAGAACTGGCTTTCTCCTTACTATGCTGTCAGACTTTAATTAAAATGTAAAACTAAACTAGCTTTAAAGACTTAAAGCTTAAACAGCTAGGCAAATTTATGTACATCTAATAAATTCCTACATAAGTATTGACTGCTAAGGTGGATAAACAGACCCTTCCATAACATATCACAACTCTCCTGGACATAATCTAGACTTGCTTATAGGACAAATGACCCAAAAATCACATATGTTCTGAGTGAGTAGCTAATGTTTCACTTCATAAAACACCTGATAGTCAAAAAAGAAAGAAAGAGAGAAAGAAAGAAGGAAAGAGAGAGAGAGAGAGAGAGAGAGAGAGAGAAAGAGAGAAAGAAAGAAGGAAAGAGAGAGAGAGAAAGAGAGAAGGAGAGAAGGAGAGAAAGAGAGAGAGAGAAAAGAAAAAAGGCCCAAGGAGTCTCTGACTCTAAGTAGATAAGAAACAGCTGTTTGATGGCAGGCAAACACATTACACAGATATAGGAGGACCTCCAAAATTATCATGCCTGGTACCTTCCAAGTGCCACTGTAGAGTGCTGCTGGTTCTGCCTATAAAGCATAAAATTAACAGAAGCCAGTAAGGTAGCTGAACAGGTAAAAGCCCTAGAACACACATGGTAGAATGTTGCCTTTACGCTGTATGAAGTGTCACTGTGACTGATTTAATAAAAAGCTGAATGGCCATTAACTAGGCAGGAAGACGTTAAGCGGGATTTTTGGAAATAGGGAGGACTTGGAGAGGAAGAAAGGCAGAGACACAGCTGAGATGTAGAGGAAGCTGCATGGGCACACACAAAAGAACATAGATTAAAAATATAGGCTAGTTTAAGTTGTAAGAACTAGTTGAGAACAAGCCTAAGCTACAGGTTCAGCTTTCATAATAGTGAGTCTCCGTGTCATTTCTTTGAGATAGAAGCCCAAAGAAATATCTGCCCATAGTGGAAGGTAAGAAATAATTCCTACAAATTATTCTCTGCCTTCCACACAAGTACCATGGCATGTGTGCACACACACACAAAGAAATAAAATGTAATGCGTGAAGAATAATAATAATAATAGTAATAATAACACACAAATGACTATAACAGATACTTAGGATCCAGGCACAGCAATTCTGACTCAATAGGTCTGGGTCAAAGCTTTCTAGTTGTTTCTAGAACATGGTTCTAGTCCAACCTCTTGATTTTACACAAGGAAAACTAGGGCTCAGGAGGGAGTCGTCACGAGAACTGATATGCTGGGTCTTTAATCTCAGCACTTGGGAGGCTGAGACAAGTGGATATCTTTGAGGCCAGCCTGGTCTACAAAATAAGCTCCATGACAGCCAGGATTGTTATACAGAGAAACTCTGTCTCAAAAAAAACCAAAACACAAAACAAACAACAACAACAACAAAAACCCAAAACTGATTGATGTGCAATGTCATTCTGTAGCTAGCTGTGAATATACTTATTATGACTGGCTAATAAAGAAGCTGTTTTGGCCTATGGCAGGGCAGCTTAGAGGCAGGCAGGAAATTCAAGCAGAGATAAAGACAGAAAAGGGCAGAGTCAAGGAGAGATACAATCCAGCCAGCTGCCCAAGAAGCAAGACATAAACCGGTAAGCCACCAGCTACATTGCAAGACACAGATGAATAGAAATGGATTGAGTTAAGTTGCAAGAGCTAGTTGGTAATGAGCCTGAGCCATAGGCCAAACAGTTTGTATTAATATAAGCCTCTGTGTGATTATTTGGGACCAAGCAGCTGCAGGCAGGTTAGGCCAGGCCAGAAACTTCTGGCTACAAACGATACTTATGGAAACAAAGCTGAAGGCCCAGACCCTACTCTGAACTCATACCAGCTACTGAAGGCACACTGAGGCATGGGTTTCCTGTGGAAGTCATCCCAGCTCCCATTACTCTACTTATTCTCCCTCATGACATAATTCTCTACCATTATTTCACTTGTTTTCAGGAAAATGCTTGCTTTCTGCCTTTACAAGCCTTGGGTAAGAACTCACAAGATTATTAATTGGCACTTCTAGACTTGGCACTCTATTTGGATGTCTAACAGACACCTCACATCTAATAGACCTAACAGCAACTTTTAATTTTCTCTTACACTCATCTTTCCTCAGTAAGATGCCATCCTTCCAGGTTCTGAGGCCAATTTTTTTTGTTCCTTCATATTTTCCACCTAGCCCACAAGCAAATACCACGCACTATACTTTTAAGATGCATCTAAATGCAGATCCAGCCATTTCTCATTACAAGCAATAGCATCACCTCTCCTGGATTCCCACCATGGCCTGGATTCTGCCCTGGTCTGTAATAGCTACAGTCAACATAACAGCCAAATGCTGCTTTGAAAATGTTAAGTCAGGCAATGGCCCTCCTCTCGTCTCATTCTGAATAAGCTCCAGTCTGTCTTGCGGTGTGCACAGCCTGCTAGATCTCAGTGCATGTCTTCCCCACAAGATTCTGTCACACTAAGTCTGTTATGGCACCCATCCATCTCCTTACCATTCTTTAAGCATTCTGGCAATACTCTTGCTTCAGAACCTATACATTTCCAGCCTTCTATGATCTACAAATCCTTGCCCACTTAGTACATACCTTAATCCCTAGTTTAGGAGGCTGAGTCGGAGGCCAGCCTGAGTTACACAAAGAGACTAGATGAAAAGAAAATGAAGACAAGTGCAGAAAGAGACTCTTGTTTTAGGTCCCTGTGGACTCACTTCCTCATATCCTACAAATCTTCAATCTCTGTGGGTGCTCTCCATGGTCACTCCTATCCCTTTGTTCTGCCTTTCTTTTTCTTCACAGCACTTATAACCACTAAACACTTATTATTTGTTTATAAACCCCACAGTGTTTACTGGAAGGTGATTCAGCATTAGAATTTCACAAGATTATTTGTTCAAGGATAGTCACAGTAAGTTTATTACCAGCCAAGTATTTGGTAAATATGCAACATGTTTGTGTATAGAGTTGGGGGCTAGACTAAACACAGGTCATTATACATACTGAACATACCCTTTACCACTTGCCTACACCCAGCCCCCGAAACTTCATTAAGAAAGACCTTAAGGGGTGATAGGCCTTGTGAGTAGCAAAGGATCTATCTGAAGTAGCCCTTGTCTTTGATTCTGGGACCCCCTACAGCAATCTAAATATTTCATCAGTGAAAAAACACCTACTGGCCAAGGCCCCAGGATAAGGATATCTGTCTGTCTGATCATGAAATCTGTGGAGATGAAAGGATAGCTCTAAGAACTAGGAGCTAGGACCCAGGAGGAAGGCACAGGTTGATCCTGAATCATAAAGGGATATAACTCTATGAGCACACTAAGGTTCCAGGAGATATAACAGTTCTCCTCCCCCCCCCCCCCCCCCCCCCCCCCCCCCCCCCCCCCCCCCCCCCCCCCCCCCCCCCCCCCCCCCCCCCCCCCCCCCCCCCCCCCCCCCCCCCCCCCCCCCCCCCCCCCCCCCCCCCCCCCCCCCCCCCCCCCCCCCCCCCCCCCCCCCCACCCCCCCCCCCCCCCCCCCCCCCCCCCCCCCCCCCCCCCCCCCCCGCCTCTAAGGGCACCAAGCACGGACACAGGATATACAAATGTACAGACAAAAACATTCATATACATTAAATAAAAATAATAAAAATTAAAAAGAAAATAGAATAGAAACAGAAGGGGTAGGGATTATACCGACTATAAATCCGACTGAGAAGCAGAAACTAGGACTAGGCAACCAAGTCAGACCTAGGGGTGTAGATAAAATCTGATACTTTGTAATCTGCACTTATTTACCTTGCCTTATTTGCAAAAAGATCTCAGTATTACCTAGGCACTTCACTTGTGAGAAGAGAACACAGACACCTGAGAGAAAAGGAGACCATAACCCTTGCTCACACACCATCTAGAGTCCTTCCTACTGAACCTTGTAAAAGCATCATGTCTTAGTAGTAAGGATTCCTCAAAATTAAGCAAGAGTCCAATAATCTCAGACTTGCTTGAAACCCATTCCTGAGAGCAGAAAGGAGCCATTCCACAGGACTACTGGCCTCTCTCTGGTATCACTATTTGGGGTTCTGAAGCTGTCCCTTACTTTCTCACCTACCAAAGCCAACCAGAACCATAAAGATTCACCAGATGAAATGTCACAGAAACACAAGGGCATGCTGCTAGCCTTGGGGATTTCTGTGGTGCCACAAAAGTAGGTATTAGTCAAAGAAGGGGCTTCCTCAACCCTCAACCCTCTCCCCAGCACAAAGAATATTCATTTTAAATTGAAAATGTAAATAAAAATGTAAGCCTAGGGCTTGGTAAAACAATCCCATGGGCAAAGAATGCCAAGCCTGACAACCTGAGTTTGATCCTCCAGACCCACATGGTGAAGAGTCCACTCCCCCAAATTGTCCTCTTCATACACATACCATGGCAAAGTGCACATGTACTGAATACTAAATACATATTTTGTTTTGTTTTTTAATGTAACCTGTAGTGGGATTCAGGCTTTAGTTGACAAGGCTTGGGGGCGTGTCTCTGGAGTTCCAGGAGCCTCAGTGGGGCATAGTCAGATCCCATAAAGAAGCCACCAGGACCCTGAGCTCTGCTCTGTTTTGTTCCTATGTTCTCAGAGGAGCATGGATTCCCGGTTGTGGGACAGTTCCTATCTCCAAGAATTGTCTTAAGGTTCAATTTGTATCGTGAGTATTCTTATACCCCTCAATAAATATTAATCCTTTCTATGATGCATTGCAAATGAGTATTACCGCAATAGTAACCCTAATGTGGAAGTGCATGTCTGTATCCATCAGTTTGAGTGGAGGCAGTAAATACTCAGGAGGAGTTTAAGCCCAGCTTAGGATACATGAGACACTGTCTTAAAAACAAACAAAATATAAGATACCTAGCCGACTTATCCGGTTTGAATACTTCTGTCACAACTCACACTGAAATTTAATGACCATAGTAACAGCATTAGGGGTAAGACTTGATTTCTCTTCCTTCGAGGTTCAGGAGGTGACACAATGTCTCATACAAAGATGACTTTACTCCAATCCTCCTGCTTCTTCCTCCAAAGGGCTGGGAATACACATAGTCTAGGGTAGGGCTCTGGAAAAGAGACTAGGCCATAAGGATCATGCTTTCATGAATGGATTAATAAAGCAGGAGTGGTTCTTAGGAAAAATGGTAGGGTTGTCTCACATATATGCCTGCTAGTTCATCTTATATGGCACAAAGGTCCTCACCAGAGATGTGGCCCTCTGACCTTGGACTGCCCAGCCTCTAGAACCATAAACCAAATAAACTGTTGCTTATACATGACTCAGTCTATGGTATTTTTCTTACAGCAACAGAAAACAGATGACAAGACCCACTAAGCATCATAGATTGGCCACACGATATACTGTACCATATTGATGGTTCACCCACATGATTTCATGGCTAGCTGATTAGGAACTGTGGCTCATTGCCACTGCCCAGCACACAGAAGGTGAGAATCCAAATTAGAAGTGTGTTGTTACTGAATGCCTATCACTTCATACCACTGTCCAATCACACCAGAAAATTAAGAACTCAGAGTACTCTTCCCTTTGCCATCCTCCCCAACCTCTATTCCATGTGCTATCATCTCCAGAGATCTCCGGATGACCTATCAACAAAACTGATCAGCCCTAAGGGCAGTCAGCCTCTACTCTAACCTTAATTTGCAAGAAAGTGGTCCCAGTTAAGGCAAATTCTCAACCAAAACCCATTCCAGCTCCAGACCCAACATCCAGAGAACCAACAGGTTCACTAAGGTTTCTGTTGATCTAACAAAATGGTTCTCAACTTGTGGGTCTTGACCCTCTTCATAGGGGTTAGCTATCTGATATTTACATTATACTTCAGTAGCAAAATTAGTTATGAATTAGCAACAAAAATAATTTTACGGTTGGGGTCATCAAAAGAGCCTGTACTAAAGGGTAAAGGGTCACAGCATTAAGAAAGTTGAGAACCACTGATCTAAGAGAATATCAGAGAATATGTTCAAAGGACCATCAGTATGTACCTTTTATCATCAGACAAAATGAAAATGGTAAGGGTGCTTTTGTTACCAGGATGTAATGAACCCTGTGGTCCCAGCTATTCAAAAAGCAGAGGCAGGAAGATTTCTTGAGCTCAGGAGTTTGACGCTAGCCTGAGTAAAACAATAAAATCCTATTTATAAAATAAATTAAAAAAAAAAAAGCCCTTATCTTTCTTTTGTTTGGGTTTTTCTGGTTTTTCCAAGACAGGGTTTCTCTGTGTAGCCCTGGCTGTCCTGGAACTCACTCTGTAAACCAGGCTGGCCTCAAACTCAGATGTCTTCCAGCCTCTGTCTTCTGAGTGCTAAGATTACAGGTGTGCACCACCACACCCAGCGGTCCTTATCTTTACTTTTCAAAGACATACAGTGGAACACTCACAAATATAGATACGATACTTGGGATTTGTCTCAAAATGACAAAGAACAGAGAAAAGGAATAGGGAGGCACATAAACAAAACAAGATCAGCCACAGACTGTTAACTGGTTAGGTGAGGCTTTAATCATTATTTTCTACCTCATTTATGACTCCATGGGGCAAATTAGATAAGCCCTAAAGTTCCACCCATCAGGATAGGTTGTAATATTAATATTAACAAACATAAAGTAACAACTCTTAGTATGAATGTGTGAAACTGAAAGTCCTGTGCATTGCTAGAAGAAATATAAAATGATATTACTGTTGAGCGGTGGTGGTACACAACTTAAATCCCAGAAGGCAGAGACAGAATTTCTGAGTTTGAGGCCAGCCTGGCCTACAAAAGGAAGTCCAGGACAGCCAGGGCTAAGCAGAGAAACCCTGCCTCAAAAAACCAAATAAATAAATAAAAATAAAATATTGCCAGTATGGAAAATCCCTCAAAACAAACAAACAAACAAACAAATAAATAAAAACACACACCCACCAAATGACCCAAAAGTCCATTTCTAGGTGTATGTTCCAAGCATGGGAGTGCAGACCTTTAATGTCAGTATTCAGGAAACTGAAGCAGGAAAATCAAGTTCGAGGCTAGCTTGAGCTACAGAGCAAGACCCTGCCTCGAAATAAACATATACATAACACATACACTGCAAGACCTCAAAATGTCCACATACTCATTAGTAGCAGCCATATTTACAATACGCAAAGGCAGGACAACCTAAATATTTATCAATGAATAAACAGATTTACAAAATATAAAATATATAAAAAACGGGATGTTAGCCTGAAAAAGGCTGGAGGTTAGGAATACTGCTCGCTCAGTGGGAGAAGGCTTGCCTAGCATGGATGAAGTCTTGTATTTTGTTCATGACTGATGAAAGAAAGGAAGGTGTGGGGAGACAAAGAAATCTGGACACACGAGTAACATAAGCCAGACACAGTGAGACAAACACTGAATGGTTCCAGTTACAAGACATCTCTAGAGCAAGCAAATCCATAGACAGAAAGTAGAACGAAGGTGGCCAGGAGTGTAGGGGACAGACAGAGGGTTATTAGATGGAACAGACCTAGGTGAGGAATGGTGGTGATGGCTGCCTAACTGCAAATGTACCTGATGCCACATTTAAAGTCAGGAGATTTGTTGTATTTTACCACCAAAACAAAACCCGACCAGCAATAAAAGCTCTCTGGTAGTCAAATTCAGCTCTTCAAGACCATGGCAGGTCCACCTAGACATCATACCTTAGTGAGGTTCTCACAGGGGTGTGGTGAGCGCTGCTGGGGAAGTAGAGCTGCAGAGAAAGGAAAAGCTACCTAGGAACATGGTCTAGAGTCCAATCACCACCTATGGAAAAAAGAAAAACAAAATGTTTTTTTTAAATTACTTTAAAGATAAATGTTAAAGTAAGGAGAGAATTTGAGAAAACTAGAAACAATCATCCCGCCAGCCTAGGTACAGCTGTGAGGAAAACCTCAACCCCAAGGTGGTCCCACAAAAGTGAGACTTCCAGTCCAGACCTGCTCCCCTCTACCTAGCCCAGCATGATGATTCAGAGCACAGATTGCCTAGCCAAAACCCCACTGACAACTAACTAGCTGTGTAAGCTTAAGAGAGAGCATCTATACCTGTGTGTCTGTTTCCCATATGTAAAAAGTAGCTAATAAATGCATAGCAAAAGCAGTTATTTGTGATGTTATACCACACGGGGCGGGCAGGCTTCCCCTCACCCTTCCAGATCACCAACAGGAAGTGCATGCATGCAGAGGACAGAAGCAAGCAGTAGGGCAGATTGGCCCACAGCTCAGGATATCACCCACTGAGGCTGGGGAGGACAGAGGAGGGAGCACTCAACTGAAAGAAAAACTAGGAACAGCTGACAAGACAGATTTCTTTTATTAGGTAGGGTTTTTGGAGGTGGGTTTCAAGACAGGGTTTCTCTGTGTAATAATAGTCCTAGCTGCCCTGGAAGTCACTCTGTAGACCAGGCTGGCCTCAAACTCCGAGATCCACCTGCCTCTGCCTCCTGAGTGCTGGGATTAAAAGCATGCACCATCATAGCCCGGTTTACTTAAATGGTTTTTAACTATAACTGAACCTGAGCATTACTTTGGGTACTTTGGAAGCTGTTCATCTTGGACACTACCCCAAGATTTAGATTGACTTGGCCAGTGTTCTGAAATACTAGCCAACAATATATCAGTACTTATGAACAAGAGGACGAGAGCAGGGTGTGATAATGCATCTATAAACCAGAAGTCACAAGGCTGAGATGGGAAAGTTGAAGACCAGCCTGGGCTACAAACAGAAAGGGGAGGAAAATTGGCTCAGTAGTTAAGAGCACTGGCTGCGCTTCCAGAGGACCCAGGTTTGGTTCACAACACCAGTATGGTGGCTTACAACAGCCTGTGACTCCAGTCTGACACCCTCTTCTGACCTCTGCATACACATGTGTATAGGCAAAACACTTACATACATAAGATATAATAGCCAGGCAGTGGTGGTGCACACCACCTTTATGCTAGCACTTAGAAGGTAGAAGCAGACAGATCTCTGTGGCCAATCTGGTTTATAAAGCAAATTCCAGGATATCCAGGGCCACACAGAGAGACTGTGTGTGTGTGTGTGTGTGTGTGTGTGTGTGTGTGTGTGTGTGTGTGTGTGTGTGTGTTAAAGCTCAATTGTTAAAGGTATCTGTATGTTTTCTTCTATGTATATACCTTGGTACCTATCTTTTTAAAATTATTTTTATATTACTTTATGCCTGCATATGCCTGCACACCTGGTGTCCTTAGAAGCCAAAACTGAATCCCCTGGGACTGAGTTATAGACTGTTCCAAGTTACCATGTGAGTGCTAGGAATTGAACCCTGGTCCTCTGGAAAAGCAGTCACTACCATCAACTGCTGAGCCAGCCTTCCAGACTGAGATCCATTTCTGAAAACAATACCTGGTTGGGATAATCATTAGGACAGCTTGTGGGAAACTTACTCATCACCAAAGAATGATCTGCAAGAGGCTGTGTGTCTTTCAAGTGTCCTGTCAGCTTTCCTGAAAGGTTCAAGAGCGTGAATTACCAAATGCAGTATTTCCTTATTAAAGAATGTTGTTGCTCTTGTTGGTTTTTTGTTGTGTTTTTAATAAAAACACATCTATCTAGAGAAAAAACTGAGGGGAGCTTTCCTTTAATTTAATGTTTCTTTTTCTGTTTTCTTCCTGACTAACCTGGAACTCACTAGATAGCCAGAGACCCTCCTGCCTCTGCCTCTGGAGTGCTGGGATTAAAGTCGGCCCACTATGTCTGGCTATCTCTTTAACTTCTAGTTAAGTTCCTTCTGCCCTTTCTCACTCTAATCAAGCATTTCCTGGGCTGACTTCATCTTTATCTTAATTTTGACAGGTTGGAACTTATTTTAATTCTCAGTAGAGCTACAATAACATTAATGGAAATGTTGAAAGGCACCAGGTACCCCAATTCTGCAGAAAGGAACAGAGGTTAAATTTCCTGAACTTTTCCCTTTTCACGTTTGGATCCTAACATTCCACAATAAAGTAGGCCAGGTATTGGTGGTCCATGCCTGGAATCCCAGTGCTCCAGGGGTGGAAGCAAGAGGATCAAGAGTTCAAGGCTAGCTTGAGCTACATGAGATGCTCTCTCTCAAACAAACAAAATATAAACTAACAGAAACTGTAACATCAAAAATAGGGCATGAAACCAGAGGCTGAGAGCTGGTTATCAGACCTATTGTCCAGTGTGAGTAAGTTCTGAATGGATCTGCCTACTCAGTCCAAGATATAACCTTGGTGCCTCCAGCCATGGGGCTCTGGCAGATTAACCAGAGAGTCTATGGTCTGGTGTGAAATAAACAGTCTGGCTGTAGAGAGGGGCTCACTGACCCAAACTGTCTGTTTCTCCCAAGCTACTGAAATTGCAGACTTTGGATCCAATAAAGACCTTATCATTTACAACACATTACTCTCACCTCGGCAGTAGGTGAGCCGCAACTAGCACTCAAAGGATGCTCGGGCTTCTGCCTGCTTCCAAAGACCAAGCTGCCCTTACACTAAAAGCTCCAAAGCTTCTAGCCAGTTTCCCCATTCCCAGCATGCTCATCTTCCAGCATCCTACTGGACATGGCACAAATTTCCCTTCAATTTGGTATTGAGGCATTCACTATAGCTCTTGTCATAATTATGACACACCTGAGTGTGTTATAAGACCAGGATTAGAAAACACTGTCCTAGAATATCTTTCTAGATTAGAGGTTTTTTCCAACATCAGAAACATAAAAAAGCCTGTCAGAGCCAAAGAGATTCCAGGAACTCATTAAATTTAAGCCACTCTACAAATAAAGAAACAGAGGCCCAGAAAAGTGAGGCAATCAGATCAGAACAGGCATACAAATTGAAAAGAATTTTTGTTGCCTGCAAAGTTCCTAATATCCCTAGCTAGATCACAAGCCCCTACTCTAAGGCCTTCCCATCACAGGGGGTAAGCACTGGGTCCATCCAGTGCTGGACAAAGAGCTTATTTAACTATGAATGAACACTGGAAACACCTGGGGAGGAAGTAGACCTGACACCCAAGGTATCAATCTGCATGGGCCTCTGCACTCTACCTTCCGGTCTCCTTAGGCACTCTGACCTGAAGGGTTTCCGTTTGCTTCTTTCTCCATGCTGATCACTCACACTTCCCTCAGACACTAGTACAGTCAGTTCTCACCATCAAATCTCTACAAAGATCTTTTTATTTTACTTTGAGACAGTTTTTCTTAACTAGCCCAAGCTGGTCTCCATTCCTCCTGCATCAGCCCCCAAGTGCTAGGCTTGACTTCTCACTTGCTCATTCATTCCTCCACCCACCCACCCAATTTTATTACATGTGAGAAAGAGAGAGAGAGAGAATATAAGCGAAGTCAGTTCTCTCCCTCTACCATGTGGATCCCAGGGATGGAATTCAAGTCATTAGACTTCTCTGCAAGCTCCTTTACCCACTGAGCCATCTCAGCAGCCCTGACTTCTCTGTTTAAAATAAGAAGCCTAGGGACTGGAAAGATGGCTCAGAGGTTAAGAGCCCCATGGCAGCTCACACCTGTCTGGAAACTCCAGTTCCAAGAGATCTAATTCCTTCCTCTAACCTGGCTTGTGTATGTGTGTGTGTATGTATAGATGTGTGTGTCTATGTATGTATGTATGTATAGTACATAAACATATACATGGGCAAAACACCTATTCATAAAATAATGAAAATCTTAGCAAAGAATCCCATAGCTGGAGATGTAGCTCAGTAATACGAATTTTGCCTAGTGCTGTAGAATGTTATTTAAGGTGTGTTACTTCTGATTATACTCTGGAACACTTATTTAGTGATGCAGAGATGTGTCACAGTCCTTTATGTTGCGTTTGTTTAACTCTGTAGAGCTGTGTCACTGCCTGTCTAAATAAAACACCTGGTGGTGTAATAAAGAACTGAACGACCAATAGAAAGGCAGGAAGAAAGGATATGTAGGGCTGGCAGGCAGAGAAAATATATAGGAGAAATCTGAAGGAAAGAAGTAGTAGCCAGAGAAGGAGGAGGACCCAGGGACCAGCTCCCCAGCTACACAGCAAGCCAAGAAGAAACAAAGAAAGGTATACCCGAACAGAAAAAGAAAAGACCAGAGGCATAAGGGTGACCAAATAATTTAAGTTAAGGGAAGCTGGCTAGAAATAAGCCAAGCTAAGGTCAGACATTTATAATTAAGAATAAGCCTCCATGAATGATTTATTTGGAAGTTGGGTGGTGAGCCCCACAAAAGAGCAAAAACAAGCCTAGTATGTTGGAGACCTATGCTCAATACCCAGTATCAACGAGAAAAAGAAAGATATCTCTCTAAGACACCTACCCACCATACCTACTTTGGTTTTCTTTATATACTTACCATCCCTCGCATTTAGTTCTTTCCTATTTATTAACTCTGTCCCCAAACTCCTAGATAATGAGTTCTATAAAGAGAAGATTTTAATAATGTTCTCTGCTACGTTCCTAGTGTTTGGTACCTGGTATACAGCCTACCTGTACATAACTTGCCACACATAATTGGTCAGCACCCAGGAGCCTGAGGCAGGGGGATTCCAAGGTTGAGGGTAGCATGCAATACAGAGACCCCATCATTAAGAAAAGAGACCGGAAAACTGACTAAAAGCCTAATGTAAAAAAAGAAACCATATAGAAATAATATTGCTGGTTAACCTAATTGCTTGTGAGAAACAAAATCATAGAAACCGAAAATAAAGCTGAAAGGGGGTGACAGAACAAATGGATGTTAGGTAGCAGCCTTGTGCTGCCTATAGAGCTATGCCATAAAGGACTGCTCTACCCTGAAGCAAACTACTCAGCAGACCAGAAAGAACAGACTGCGCTCTTCTCTTGGTTGACCACAAGAACACGAACCCTACTCACCACCACCCATCCATTGACACAGCCTGTGCCTCTCTAGTTCCTCTTCACACTTCATCTGCCTTGGAAACCTGTTTGAAATCACAGACATGCGGAAGGTTGGTGCACTGACAGCCGTGGTGGTCAGTGGCTGCACAGCAGATGTCATTCTGCCATCATCAAAATCAAGTCTCATTGACACCATCTGTCCTCTCCCACGATTGTTGACCTCCTGTCCTGTTGTCTCCTGACCACCTCTGGTCTTCCCTCAAACACCATTTCATCACATGACTTACTGCATTCAAACAAAACAAACCTCAAATAGTTTCTCACTGCCTACCACCTCAGGTTTAACCAAGGCCAGGCTCTCCTGAAGCTTTAACATGTAGAGCCGGATGTGACATTGCAGCAGCTGCCCCTTCCTTCCCTCTACACACTAATCTCCAAAGGATCTCTTCCTTCATCTTCCAGCTTGCAGCTCCCATCTGCATGACATGGAGTACACATATTAGCTGTCCAGTGGGGTAGTTCATGATTCTAATTCCAGCACCCAGGAGACAGGCAAGAGGGCGGTCGTGAACTTGAAGAAAGAGACAGTGGTTCGTGACAGGGAATCAGAAAGGTTCCTACTCCCACATCAGAATGGGAGGGAAACAAGTGGAAGAGCAGCCCACATGAATAAGGGAAAGAAGTTTTAGGCAAATGAGAAAACAGAAAAGTCTGAAGCAGGAGCAGAGGGATAGATGGCAGAAGGTAGATGATGAAAAGCAACTGCAAAGACTTCTAAAACTTATTTTTAATTATGTGTATGTGCATGTCTGTGTGGGGAGGTATGAGCACATGTGTGCAAGTACCTGAAGAAGCCAAAAAAGGTATCATAGCCTCTGAAGCTAGAGTTGTGTTTGTGAACCATCCACCATGGGTTCAGAGACTCTTAACTACTGAGCAATCTCTCCAGACCTCAGGACTTGGATTTTTAATCTAAAAAAAAAAAAAAAAAAAAAAAAAAAAAAAAAAAAAAAACCTGAGACAAGAGATGATGCATTCTCTATTTTAAGAGAGATCTGGCCAGGCAGTGGTGGTGCATGCTTTTAATCACAGCACTTAGGAGGCAGAGACAGGTGGATCTCTGATTTCAAGGCAAGCTAGGGCCACACAGAGAAACCCTGTCTCGGAACAAAACAACCAAACAAACAAAAGGCCCTTCTGGTCTAGAAGTAAACTGCTCTGTGATCACTTGCAGTAGGGAACCCCAAAGGCAAAGCTCATCTCAGATGACTCTTTATGTCCTACAAAGCACAGTGCTCTGGTCTGGGTCAGTGGTAAACTTTTCATACTTGACTGCACATTGCCTAGCAATGATGTACAGGTGTTTAAAAACCCACCCATGCAAGATTTAAATACAAGTAAAGCATTCCTTGTTCTAGGTGTGACAGCTTCCCCTAACAGAGGATCAGGGAGCCTGAGGAAGAGGACCACAAAGGATGCACAGCAAATTTCAAGCCACCTGGGCTAAATGGTGAGACTGTTTCAAAACAAAGAAGAAGCTGGGCATTCAATGGAGGCATTTATGCCAGTCATGGGAGGTAGAAGAAGAGAATCAGATGTTCAAGACTGGCTAGCCCAGGTTATATGAGACCCTCTCTCAAAAAACAAAAATACTAAACTAATTGGGCATGCAGACCTTTAATGCCAGCACTTGAAGGCAAAGACAGGCAAATCTGGATCTGAGTTCCAGGCCACAGATTGAGGCCTGGTCTATGGAGTGAATTTCAGGCCAACAAGGGTTACATACATTGACTTTGTCTCAAAAAACAAAACACACAAGCACACATCAAACAGGACAAGACAAAAGAATCTAAGCAGCAGCTTGGAGTCCACTCCAGGGCTTCTCTCTCCTCTGCAATGACAAAACTGGGGCTTAGCTTTGTTTTCACACTTTGGGACAGCATGAGTTGTAGCTACAATTGACTCATGACAAAGCTACAGTCTCACTTTGCCCTTTGCCTTGCACAAGTGAACACATTTGAATTGATAAGCTGAATTGGCAGAAAGGAGAATGTTGTAAACTGCAGTAAGCGAGACTATAAACAGGAAGCAACAGCCAATTCCACTGGTGGTGTGGAATTGATAGTGTGGATAAAATATTCCTGTATCTAAAGACTGTGAAGAGGAAGGAACAGACCCCACCTTGGCCCCAAAAGTACCAAGCCTCCAGAAAGAGAAATTCTAGGAATGCACCTAAAACTTACACATGGACCTAACTCTTTTTCCTTTGCAGTCTCCTGGGCTCTAAACTGACTTCTGGCATCTTCCATGTGAATGTGTGGGAGACCGCCTGGACCATACCAAAACCAGGTCAAACTGGCTCTGAAAACACCAGAAACAAATTGATTTCTTTTAGAAGCTGTGTGGTGATGGCGCATACTTTTAATCCTAACACTTGGGAGGCAGAGGCAGGTCGATCTCTTTAAGGCAAGCCTGTTCTACAGAGTGAGTTCCAGAAGAGCCACAACTATACAGAGAAACCCTGTCTTCAAAAACAAAATAAAACATACACACACACACACACACCATCAATCTGGTGGTGGTGCCTGCCTGTAATTCTAGCACTTAGGAGGAGGGGGGTTGGGATTTGAGAGTTCCAGGTTGACCTGTAATCCCAGGATTCAGAGAGCTGAAGCAGAATGATTTTGAGTTGAAGTTACACTAGACTACAAGATCCTCTCTCCTCATCGCACACCCCCAAAAGAGACCCAAGTCAGGCTCACACTCTACTCACTATGCCAGGCTCTCCGGATTCAAGGACTAAAGGACTATCCTACTCAGAGGTGCTAGCCTAATGACCCTGACAAGGCAAGCCATCTCAAAGCATCTAAAAGCACCTTCCCTTCAGCATGGCCCAGGAGATGCAGTCAATTCCAGCATCATATTTCTTTTATAAGGACACAGCTGTATTCAGTTTCAGTTTTTGCTACACAGACCTCAGTGTCTCCAAAATGAAAGTAAACTTTACTGCATACTTACTTATTCTTGTGGAGATATTAGAACTTTTACATGAGTCAAATTTTATAAAACAAATAAAATACAAAGAATAAAGTTTAAAAACTAGGGCAGAAGAGATGGCTCAGAGGTTAAGAGCACCAGCTGCTCTTCCAGGGGACTTGAGTTCAATTCCCAGCACCCACATGGTACCTCATGATCATCTAGAATGGGATCCAATGTCCTCCTCTGGCAAGCAGAGGAACAAGCAAGCAGAGAACATTCATAGCCATAAATAAATCTTAAAAAAAAATAACTTAAGAAATTGTATCTACACACATATGTTCCTCTGAGGCACTTAAAAAAATTAACTACATACACTCCATTCAGAGGCAAGATCTTATAGGAAACTGTCCTCCAGGGAGGAAGCCATCATGCTGAGTTAGGCATGGTACAGCTCTTGCCTTCTGTGGATGAGCATATATTTTTGTGAAAGATCCTTAGACTACTCAAAACATTTTCAGGTTTTAAAAAAAAAAAAAAATGACAAGGTAGGCGTTGTAGTATACACCTTTAATCCCAGCTCATGGGAGGCAGAAGACAGGCAGATTACCTCTGAGTTTGAGGCCAGCCTGGACTACACAGTTAGTTCTAGGCAACTAGGGCTATGTAGAGACCCTCTGTCTCAAAAACTTAAAACAAAATTCAATAAACATTTTAAAGTTTCAGAATCTTTCAGGGGCCCCCAAAATTCTGGAACTTTTAAAACCAGATATAGTCTAAAGCCATGTAGGCTTCATACACACACTGACTTGAGACCAAGAGCACACATTCTCCTCTTCACTCAAGCTGTGAGTCTATTGACAACCTCGAGCAGACATCACATCCTGTCTTGTCTTCTGAAGTATGTTAATGAGAGTGAAGGGCCACCATTACCTCTCAGCATAGCACCTTCAGGTTCTGAAACACAGGTGGTAAAGGACTTAACTGAAGTCACACAGTAAACAGGACAATCCAAACGTCCATTAGTAACACCAACCTTGAAATGAGGTCATTTACTTTTCTGGGAGGCATAAAATTATGCATTGGGTAAGTTATATCAAAATATGCTTCCCTGCTGTCTTACGAATTTGGCTGAAAAAAAAACTTTCTTAAAAATAATTATCTAATGGATATCATATTCTACACTCTTATAGCAAAATATAGAGCAGATGCCCACAAATAGAAAAACTTAGGTCTCAGGTATATGAAATTATTCTACCTCACGGACGTCAATTTTCAGAATGTTCCCATTTTATAAAGAGAAGAGGAAGTTAAACAAACATACACACAAAAATAAGGATGGAAATAACGACCTAATACAAAAGTCTGGGACCTGGGCTCAATCCTTAGCACAACAAACAAGTCGAATATCAAATATTAAGCCAGGTATAGCCAAGCCTATAACCTTAGCACTCAAGCACAATTCAAGGCTAGCCTTCACTACATGAAACCCTGTTTTAAGAAACAGCAGCAAGGTTGAGCCAGTAGGGAGATGAGTGTTCTTGGATTTTAAGAACAAGAAAAATGGCTGGGCAGTGGTGCCTTTAGTTCCAACATCGAGGCAGACACAAATGGATCTCTGAGTTCAAGGCCAACCTGGTCTAAAAATCCAGTTCCAGGACAGCCAGGGTTACATAGAAAAATCCTGTCTCAAAAAATCAAAATAAAACAAAAAAGAAACAACGATTTTAATTAAATGCTATTAACAGTTCTGAATATAAGATTTATCAGCACACTTTATTTTCTTCCTATTCCTATCTGCATCCCCTAATTTTTCTTCATGAATATATAATAGTTATTTTGGAGATATTTTATAAGGATTTTATTTTAATTCCATGTGTATAATCTTTTGTATCTAAATGTAGGTATATGCACATGAGTTCAGGGCTCACAAAGTCAGAAGAAAGCATCAGATCAACCGAACTCAGGTCCACTATAAGAACAGTAAGTGCTTTTAACTGCTGAGTCATCTTTCCAGCCCCCAAGCTTTATAGTTTTAAAAGAAAAAATCTACAGTCTAGGTTACTCTCTGAACAATTCATAGGAATATATCCATACTACTACTTAGACCAAGACTACTCACACAGAATCTGCATGTACTTTCTGTTAGCTTAGTTCTAAAAAACCTCTCTCATCAAATTTCCTTTCTTTCTAAAATTTATGTAATTTTTTTGGGGGGGGGGAATAAGAAAAAGTCCCATTGTCAGCCAGGCTAGCCTCAAACTCAGTATAACCCTAAACTTGTCAACTGTATTAAGCTAGTCTTCCTTCTTCTCAAGTTTCACAAGCAAAGGACCCCACCCAGATAATACAGACCTGCTCACTATCAATAATTGTCAACTATATAGAACAGTGCTTGAAGAAGACTAATGTAGAGAAATGTTCCTGTCCATGAAGCCTGAGAAAAATAAACTAGAACTGGAAGTCTGTAAGGTGCCCACCCACCCCTAGCCAGAAAGGGGAAAGAGGCGGAGACAATGGCCAGGGGATAGAAACATCTGTCATTCTAGTTTCATTTTTATGATAAGTTAAAAGTCTGGGTTTACTCATCAGTGTCCTCTGAATTTATTTAATTAGTCAGTCTCCCTGAATCAGCTGAAAACTTACTAAGCTCAAGTTTTGGTCTCCAAATTTAGGAATTGATAGTGAAGCCCAGGGTCCCCACAGAGACAAAGCTGTCCCAGAACGACAGTGACCATTGCTCTCCAGCTGCAACATCCACACTAATACTCTGGCACTACGCCATGGCTTACAGAATAAAATACAAACTTCTTGACCTGTCTCTCATATAACCCTGTTTTCCAGCCACATCTCCAAACAATGAGGCCTCTAATAGCTGCATGTTTTCATGTTCAGGGCATTCTCTGTAGAATGTCCTTCACACTCTCACTAACTGGTCCACCAAAACTCACTTCAGAAGTCACCTCCTCCCCGAGGCCTTCTCTTTCTGCCCAGGCATTTTTAGGACCTGGAATATCCCAGGGCTTCAAAGGCTACTACATAGCTGATGAGCTCCTGACCTCCCTCTCCCTCCCAAGTGCTAAGATTACAGGACTGGGCCACCGTAACCTTTTCCTTACACTCTATTGAAAAGAAAACGGTATCTAACAGGTCTCACTTTGGATAAAGCATGAAATGAGGTATCAGTGTTGGATGACTGATAACTAAAAACAGCATTGGCATTAGATTAGGAGGAAAGAGGAGGGAAAGGAGAAGTTACACAAAACTCAAGAACTGGATTATGTATGGCCAGATGCTGGTGGCAGTGGTGGCACACGCCTTTAGCCCAGCACTCAGGAGGCAGAGGCAGCAGATCTCTGAGCTGGAAGTCAGCCTGGTCTACAGAGAGCTCCAGGACAGCCAGCGCTACCAAGAAACCCTGTCTCAAAACAAACAAATAAATCCCGAATTACCTATTTAATCTTATCCATAATAGTCACAATATGGTTAGAATTCCCCAGGATTTTTTTGTTATGAAAGTCAATATTATTGAACAAACTCTATATAGCTCAACTTTATCCGCATAACTTTATTAAGTAGATACTTGCATTGAAGATGAGGAAACTGAGGCATAAGCAAGGTTGAATAATTTAAGATCTGTGGTTTATAAGTGTCAGGAGTAAAATTAAAGTCCTGTAGTCTGATTCCAAAATGAGTGAGCACTGGAACAGGCAGGCCAGGGTTTAAATCCTTGTGTTAAAATTATCACTGTGGACACTTCTGGATTTGTTTCCTTGTAAAATGGACATGAGAACCTTGTCTCCTAGGATGTGCAGAGTAGTAAGATAATATAGACAAAAAACATTCAGATGGGCTCTCCCACCTAGCAGACACTCAGCTACTTCATTTTCCCTTCCTAAAAGCTGGGTAAAGAAAGGAGGTCCCACAGACTTCAGATCTTTTAAACAGAGAAATCCTTGCCTTATCTCAAAGTCAGAACAGAACCCAGCCTGAGGACTAATAAAATGCAAATACTCCTAATTACCCTAAGCTACAATCCAACCTTAAAAAGGGTGATCTTCCCTCCACTCCAGTCCTGGGTCATCAAGCAAGCCAGGCTCTCCCCTTTTATCTCCCCTCTTTCCATTCTTCCTGTAGCCCCATGAACCTCTTTCGCTTCCTCTCAGTTGCCATGCAGAGTGCTGCTCCACACACATGGTTAACTCTTAGGCCTTCTTTGGGTCCTGACCTAAAGCAGTGGTGCTTCCTTTGACAAGCCTTCCCTGAGCCCCCAACTCAAATTCAAATCATTCTCTTCCCTCATCTTTTTTCCCTTGAACTCACCAGAGCTTGTAACTTTTATATCACCATTTCTCTCAGAGTTTTGTTCCAAAGACTCATCTGGGATCAGGTAGAGCTCAAAGGCAGAGTCTATGCTTACAAGTGAGTGAGGCCCTAGGGTTGATTGATTTCCACCACTGCAAAAATAAACAAGCCTGAAACACACACACACACACACACACACACACACACACACACACACACACACACACACAGGGGGGGGGGGGGCACGACAGGACATACACACCACCTTCCTAGACCCCTGACATTGTAAAGGAATGTTGGCATTTAGGTATCCTAGTATTCAGGCTGAGGAAGGAAAATCTAGTCAGGAAGACATAGTTAAACTGTATACACAAAGAAAAACAAAAAACACCCACCACTTTACCTCAGATTCTCCTCCCCACTATTCTTTCTCCTCTTAGTATTTAATAGATACTATATGTTTATTGGACACTGCTTATGGTGTTCCCACACACTAGAATCAAACGCTACAAGGGAGGTTATTTTTCACTGCATTATCCATCACATTGAAAGCATATATTTATTGACAAATATTTTCTTAATTACTAGACTTTGTCTCAAAGCTAAGAGCTCTAATACTAAAATAGTGATCTCTTTCTGGTTGACAGTATTTCCAGAACCTCGTTCAGTCATGGCCCATTCTTCAAGTGCTCAGAAAAAAATCTTTAGTCAGGCATGGTTGCCTGAAATCCCAACTACTGGGGTGATTAAGACCTGAGCTTGGTGGCCAACCTAGCTAAAAGGGGAGGTGGGGGAGGGGTGGTTGCTAGCCGAACCAAAGCCATCTTCAGTGGAACAGCAGAAAATGGTCAAAAAATAAAATAAAAAGCTTCAGCACCAGGTTTCCCCTTCTCTTTTGCGATGTAATGTATCTCTCAGTTTATCAAACAGATCTGAAATCCCAGGGACCACCTATCAGGCCAAGCACACTGTGTGCTCAGCCAATGTACACCTGACACAAGCACCCTCAAGCACCCTCAAGCACCCCTGCACGAACACAGACCTGGGGAAAAGTGGGCAAGTCCTGGTCAAAACACTTTTTACCGCCCAAGCCCCACTCTCCTCCTAATAATGAAAGAACTACCTAGGCTGCTCCTGGGTACAAAACATGCTCCCTGGGTGGGCCTGTGGACTATTCCAACCCTGGACTTTTAATGTCACCTCTGGCCTGCTCATAAAAATAGTTAAAAAAAAAAAAAATCCCTAACCACCTCCAATAATCCCGCGGCTCTCAAGAGCGAGCATACCTAAGGTCATACGGACCCCTCCCCCTCACAAAAGCTGAGTCAAGGCCAGGAGGCCATCTGTCCAGCAGACGCTCCCCTTTCCTCCCCCCCGGGTCACACGGAGCCTTTCCCCCTAGACCCTAGGTTGGTGGCAGGAAGAGTCCCCGCAGAGAGATAAAGTCAGCCCCGATCAACAGGCCTGGTCACCCCCTCGCCCGAGGACCCCCAACTCGGGAGGAGGAAGACCCGTCTGCCCCGGGAGAACGCTCCCCGGGGGTCAGAACTTGGGCGTCGCGGAGGGGTGACCGAGGGGCGCCGAGGAGGGCCGACGCTCCAAGTGCCTGCCCCGTGACGGCGCCTGGTCCTAGCGCGGCGGGGACCGTGGAGCTGACAGGGCGTCCCAGCCGGGCGAAGTGCACCGTTATCCCCGCCCGGGCCGGGGGCTCGGCGGGCGGCAAGCCTGTCGCGCGCGGGACGACAGCGGCGTGCCCGGGGCCGCCCCCCGAGCGAGCGGGGACGGCGGCGGCGGAAGGGGACGGCGACCCGGGCCGGGGGCGGGGTGGGGTGGCGGCCGGGGCCCGCCTGGCGGCGGTCGGGGGAAGTGGCTGCCGCCTCGGGCGGCGGGCAGGGTCCGCCAGGCTGCAGGGCCGGGCCGCGGCGCGGGCTCCGAGCCCGCTCTCCTCAGACTCCCCTGCCCGAGCCGAAGCGGCTGGGGCGGTGGCCTCGCCCTGTCCGGGCGGCGGGGGGCGCTTACCTGACGGCGACGGCGGCGGCGGCAGGCCCCGGGCTCGGCCGCGCGCGTCCCCAGCGCCGGCTGCGGGAGCCACAACATGGCGACGGCGGTGGCGGGCGGGGCTGCGGCTCCGGGGGCGGAGCGGGGGCGGGAGTCGGGCTGGCGGCGGGACCTAGCTGAGGCCGCGGGTGGGGAGGGCGGGCGGAAGGCGACTCGGGCCTGAGCACCGGCCAGGGCGGTGCGGCTGACGAGCTGCCCGGGCCCGGCGGGGCCTCGCGCTTTCCGCCTCCCGTCTCAAGCGAGCGCGACCCTGGCGACGCCGCCGCGAGGAGGGGCGGGGCGGGGACGGCGCTACCCTGGGTTCCGCCCGGACTCGGTCCTGAGCTGGCTCCCGCCGCCCTCCGCGCGGCCTCGTACCCGGGGCTGGAGCGGCCCGGGGCCGCGGCCGCCTGGGCCTTTGGAGCTCTGAGGCCTCGGTGCGGCCCAGGCCTCCGCTAGAGGGACGAGTTGTGCTTTGGCGGCTGCAGGCCGGCAGGCCAGGAGCCCGGGCGATGTCGTTTTCACTAGACCCGGCCGAGCCGGGCCTAGTCACGGCTGTTAAGTGAAAGGAAGCAGGAGTGTCGTGGGCCCGGGCACTCAGGTGCGCCCTAAGTGGAGACGGGAGGAGCTCAGACATGTTGCCTCTGGGGGAACCAAGGGATGCGCGGGGAGCGGACTCGGGCACTGGTAACCTCTCAGGGCGAACTGGCCATTCGTGGGCTTACCCGGGAAGCTGGGACTGCAGGGCAAGAACTTGGGGGCGGGGGTGCCTGGGTCTGCAGCGTTATAAGGCAACAGGGAGGTCGGAGTGCCCTGCAGGATTGCTAAGCAGAGAGAAATTCCTTCTGAATAAACCAGGAAAGAGGCGACACTTTGCAAAAGGGCTGGAGCTGACATTCGGCTGGGGCCAGGCCCTGACTGAGCCGAACACTTGGATAAGGAGTATGTTTAGTGATAAAGCAATGAAGGCACTTAAATGATTTGGCGGGGGATGGAGGAAAAACTAGGTCTCTGTCTCAAGGAAGGGTAAAAGAAAGGTTTGGTTTGGGTTTTACAATTTGAAAGAGAAAGCGAGCTCACGTAATGAAGCCAAAGGTCGATTAAAAAGTTTCTAGTGCGTATTCCAGAAAAGATGGGAAGTGGGGAGAAGTCCAAGAAAAGGGTGTTTTTTCCAACAAGATTTTAAAAATGAATAAAGATAGAAATGTTTCTCCCGTGAGGTTTTGCATGTGTGTAATTACAGCTGAGGGGGAGGGGAGCAAGAGGATCTTGAGTTCAAGGCCAGATGGCATTATGAATTGAAAAACTGACAAGCCAGGGAGAGAAAAAAAAGGGAAGGATCTTATGTATTTATTTGAGACAGGGTTTCTCTGTGTAGTGCTGGCTATCCTGGGACTCTATAGACCAGGCTTGATTTGAACTCACAGAGATCAATCAGCCTGCCTCTGCCTTTCAAGTGCTGGAATTAAAGACATTCTTCACCATGCCCGTTGGGATTTTTTATTTTTTATTTTTTTTAATTAGGGAGTCATGCTTGTTTCTGTATATCAGCTACCAGGACGACTCTAAAAGACATTCACAGGTGAATTCTCTGACTTTTATATTTTAGCTACGGTTAGTTCTAACTCCCGCCTGTAATCCCAACATTCTACCTCTGAGATAGGAGACAGTATTATCAGGAATTAAGGTTTATCTTGGCAAAGTATCCACTTTGAGACAAATTTGAGTTACATGAGACCTTGCCCACACCCCCTCAAAAAAAAAAAAAAAAAACAAGAGTAAAACCTTATAAAATACCACTTAATATAGGGAACAGCACAGCTGACATTTCTCTAAAAGTTTGTGAGACACTTGTTTTTTGTTTTGTTTTTTTCTGAATACCTTTGGTTCCAAGTGCTTTGTGCACATTCCTGTGTATGTGTGTGGTCACATGTATGGAGGTCGGAGGACAACTTGGGAGAGTCAGATCTCTGCTTCTGCCATGTGAGTCCCAGAGACTGGACTTGGGTCATAAGGCCTGACAGCAAGAGTTCTTGTCCACTGCCATCTCACCAGCCCTATTCCTAAACTTCTGTCAGTTTAAAAATTAGCAACAAAACCTTTCCCTTTCAGGAACTTTGTTTCCATTCCCCTGGTTATCACCCCCCCCCCCATGCACTGTACCTGTGAACAAAATGGCCAGGATAATAAGATTTTAAATAAATTGGAGTTTGTAGTCACTAAGCCACAATGAGGCGTTGGAGAAATGGCTCAGTGGTTAAGAGTATAGACTGCTCTTACCGAGGACCTGTTTGATTCCCAGCACATCAACCAGCTCACCTCTGACCTCTTCAGGCACACACACACCCCTAGAAATAAGTGTTAAGTGGGTAAAAATCATGTTGTGTGGCCAACGAGATGACCCAGTGGGTAAAAGTGGTACTGTACAAGTGTGAGGACCTGAGTTCGATTCCCTGAAATCCAGACAATCCAGGCACATAGTATGACTATTTGTAATCTTAGCACTCCTGTAGGAGGGTGAGAGACAGAATCCTTGGAAACTCAGGGGCCGACAAGCCCAGCCAACACAGCAGAAAAGCTACAAAGGATCCCACCTCAAGTGAGGAAAAAAGATGAGAACCAATACCTAAGGCTGTCCTCTGACCCTCACAGGTGTGCCATGGTACAAACTTGCCCACACTGTCGCAGAACATACACAGATGAAATTGTCTTTATCTACATGCAGACATTACACGTGTACACTATGTATGTATTGGTGAGGCTTCAAGGATTGGGATTTAGAAAAGGCCATCAGAATTAGATCTTTTAGGTGTGTATAGGATTCTAACAATCAAAATGGCCTAGGTGAGGAGACTGTTCCAGGTAAAGGAGACAGCACAAAGACAGAGGATGCCCACCCAGCAGACTATTTGGCTACAGCCCGGGACTCCTGTAGAAGAGTGGGGAGCCTGTCAGGAGAGGACTGAAGCACTGTGAGTCGGCCTGAACCCCGCTGCTCAGACCTGGATGAACAACTGGAGCTTGAACCGTGTTGGCAATACAGTCTAAAGTGCATTTCCCCATTATTTCTTACTCAGTGAGGTTACAGGCTTTAGCCTTTTCAGTCCTAATAATTGAACATTTGGTTGACTCAGAACAATAAGCCGGGGAGAACAGCCAATGTACTCCAGCTGTTTATACAATGAAAATTGGGCATTGCTTCTCAGTTAATTACATTTTTTCCCACTAGACAAAGAGTTCTGTAGAGAGAAAATGTTCAGAGAGAAAAGAAAAAGAAAAAAGAAACCATATCTTAAACCAGGGTTGTTGGCTGTTCGGGTATTTTTTCTTGTTAAATTTTAAGATTTTATTTTCTATTTATGTGTTTGTGTGAATGTATACCATGTATGGGTGAGTGTCCTCAGAAGCCTGAAGAAAGTGTGTGGACATCTGTAGGCTACTAAAGGACCCTGAAGCTGAGAGTTATAAGTGGATGTGAGCTGCCTAATGTGGATCCTGGGAACCAAGGTGAAAACTGAACTTGATTTTTCTGGAAGAGCAGCAAGTGCTCTTAACTACTGAGCCACCCCTCCACTGAGTCATCTTTGCACCTCCTATTTCATTTTTGAGACAGGTGCTATCTCTCCTCTGGATGGTCTAGAACTTAACTTTGCAGCCCAGCCTGGCTTTGAACTTTTTATCCCATTTCCTTTACCTCCCAAAGCTAGGGTTACAGGTATGTACCACCACACCAATTTATGCAGCGTTAGGGATGGTAAGTGTTGCACCAGCTGAGCTATATTCCTAGTCCTTTGGTTTAGTTTTTGGGACAAGGTCTAGATACAGTTCAAGCTGGCCTCAAACTTCCATTTCCTGCCTCAGTCTCCTGGTCCTTCCCTCTTTACCTACCTTCCTTCCTTCTGTAGTACTAGTGACTGAACCTAGAGTCTCCAAGGCTCCATGCCTGGTAGGCACCTCCAAGAGCAGGTGGGTCTCTGTGAATTCAAAGACAGCTTGGTCTACAGAATAAGTTCCAGGACAGCCAGGGCTACACAGACAATCTCTATTTCAAAAACAAAAACAACACACACACACAAAGCTGGGTGTGGTGATAAATGCAATATCCCCAAGACCGCAAACTTACTTTAAATAATTTAAAATTGGTATGATCATCATAGATGTCAAGGAAGCCAGATGATAATTCCAGCACTTGAGAATTGAAAGCAGGAGAGTCTACACAAGTATGAGAAAGTTTCAGGCAGACAGAACTACAGAGTGAAATCCTCTCACAAAAACAAATCCTAATCAGCACTCAGGAAACTGAGACAGGCAGATAAGTTCAAGATCAGCCTGGTCTACAGAGCAAGTTCCAGGACAGCCAGGGCTATGCAGAGAAACCCCTCTCCCCTATCAGATCCTGATACATATTCAATTCAAATGATTAGGTTACTTAGTACATTAGCAAAATATACTATAAAGATGTACTTTCCAGTACATTCATAATGCAATTGGCACATTCAGAGAATGTGGTGGCAAGGTAAAATAGCATAATCTTTTACAAGCAATTCAAAGAGTCTTAATAGATATGTGAGTTCCTTTTTACCTCACCAGTAGTACTCTTAGAAACTTCTCTTTGAGGAACAATTGTCCCTCAAAAGATAACTATAGGCACAACAATGTTTACTTATAATCTTAATCATCATGAATTGTAAACAGTAAATGGTTAAGTAACTGATGCGTGAAACATTGTATAACAACACTACACAGACAAGAATGTGACTCGGAAACATTTGATTACATATTAAGTGGTAAAAGATACAATTCTCTAGGGTTTAAGAACTATTAAACTACGTATTATAAAAGTTGCTTTTCTTTAAAAGATAAAATGTGTATTTTCTGCTTTTGTATCAGCCAAGAGCAGCAGGAAACAGATGGACTGCTCAAAATGTGTAACTGAAGAGAAACAATGTACAAAGATAGGGAAACTGACAAGGAGCTGTGACCCACCCTGTGTTTTCAGGGAAGCCAAATTGATCATCAGCATGAAGATCCAGAGATACATTGTTAGCAATGCTGTCTTAGCTCTAAGAGGAAGGACAGACAAGATCTTAGAGGCACACAGCCATACTTGCCTTCTGTTAGCTCTCCTACAGTACCTCACACTGGCTGAACCCAAAAGGACACCTAAGGTGAACTGAGCCCAGGTGAACTGTATCTCAAGGTCAGCCTCTAGACATTAAGATCAGAATGGAGGAGAAGTGAGAACTGGGTCAAGGGGCAAAGGAAGACTAATCATGTGCAAACTGGGATTGCGATTAGCTCTGCTAGAGCACTGGTCTAGCATGTACAAGGTCCTGGGTTAGACCACATAAGAAAAAGAAAAAAAAAAAAAGATTTAAGACAAACAAGCAAACAAACCTAAGCATGTAGTGTAGCCAAGGACCTCAAGGGAACTTGGGAAAGCACAGGTAGCCAGGAAACAGATAGAACAGATAAAAGGAGCAGGAAAGACTAATTAATTCATGATGAGGCCAAATGAGGCTGTTCCATTGTTTTGTTATAATATTGCGCTGAAGTCTAAGCCAGGAATGATATTAATCAGAGATGTATATGAAAGGACTGGAGAGATAGCTCACTTTGTGCCAAGGGCTTGTTACACAAATGTGAGAACCTGAGTTTGTTCCCCAGCACTCACAAAACGGTTGGGTCTGAGGCCTGCCTTTATACCAGTCAGGAGACAGAAGCAGGTAGGTCTCTGTGAATTCAAAGCCAGCCTGGTCTACAGGACCAGGACAGCCACAGAGAAACCCTATCTTGAAGGGGAAAAAAAATGCTGATACACACTTGTAATGCAGTGCTTAGGAGGTCTAGACTGGCAGATTCCTGGGGCTTGCTGGCCAGCAGTTTAGCTCAATCAGACAGCACCTGAGGAACCATACTAAAGGTTGACCTTTATCCTCCATATGTGTGTTCACACACATGCAAACCCCTTTCCCACATATACACATACAAACATAGATTTAAAAAACATTTTTAAGAATGTCTATATATTTAAACAAAGTTAAATAGTCTATAGTCTACCACCACAAAGTATTAGCATAGATTTCTCTTTGCTAGCAAAACTTCATGCAGTTAACAGATAATAATGTGGTACCTATCCTGTGCCAGGAACTGGGAGGCCCTGGGAATTGAATCGGAAACAAAATTAGCCTCCTTGCTCTGTGGAGTTTACATCCTGGTGGGGGTGGGCAGACCATGGCTAAGTGTGATAAGAGGACCAGAGGAAAACAAAATTCTGTCTGCTCTCCTACCTTTGAAAACCTCTTGATTTGAACCACATAACTCCTATGTGTCAAACCCTATGGGCAAGCTAAGTCCTTGGTGCCTCTCACTTAGACTAAGATCACAATGATCATAATATCCTTCATTGGCCTTCCTGTGTCCAAGTCCTCCAACTATGCTGTGAACATGTCTGAAACAAATCATTTCAGTATCCTGCTTAAAACTCTCTATCTCCTCATCTATAATGTTGAGTAACAATCTGCTTATCACCACCCATTTATTTATTCATATATATCCCAGACAGGATTTCTCTGTGTAGCTCTGGCTGTCCTGAAATTCTCTCTGTAGACCAGGCTGGCCTTGAACTCACGGAGATCTGCCTGCTTCTTCCTCCCAAGTTCTGGGATTAAAGGTGTGTGCCTCTGCACCCCTTTGTTGGCCCCCCTCGGTCCATCCTCTGTTTTGCTGGCCTCACTCTCCCGTTCACTCCACCATCACCCGTAGTTTACAGAACATGCCATGTCGCCTCTAATTTCTGCCTCATCTCACAGGCTGTGTTTTTACTCTTTGGAGGCTTGAACCCAGCACTTTGCACATGCTAGACAAGGGTTCTGCCATTAGCTCTTCCCCTTTTGTTCTTGTCTTTTTTCAAGATTAATTTTTTTATGGGTATGAGTATTTTGCCTGCATGTGTGTTTACATGCATGTCTGGTGCCATGGATCCCCTGGAACTGGAGTTATAGTTGTGAGCTGCCACTTGGTTGTCTAGGGTAAGAGGCTGGCCAGGGAACCCCAGGGATCCTCTTGTCTCTGCCTCTCCAGTACAAACATGAACAACCACTCCATGCATTTTCACATGGGCTCTGGGCATCAAACTCGGGCACTTTCCTGACGGTTATCACTCCAGCCCAATGTTTTATTGAAACAGGTTTGTTGGTTTTAGGTTTTATTTTGTGTTCATAGGGGTGGGGCTACACCTGTGCCAAGGTACCACACATGGAGATTGAAGACAAGTAATGAAATGTAGTTCTCCCTTCCACCATGTAGCACCAGACTGTCAGGCCTGGTGGACCATCTACCACCACCACCCTCAATCTGTTATTTGGAGTCAGGCTTCCCTTGGTTTCCCAGGCTGGCCTTGAATGCATTCTGTAACACTTGAACTCATAATCCTCCTGCCTCAGACACCCAAATATCTATAATTACACACCTGTGCCTCAAGGACTGGCTTGCTTTCTCCCCACATCCTCTGTTCTCACTGTTTAATTCTTTTACAACTGTCAGTGTGGTCACTGACCTTTCCAGGGATAACTGGATGTTCTATAGGTACCAGTGAATGTGTTTGTCACACTAGGTAATTTTATTTCTTAAATTTCAGGAAAGATTTTACTAAATATAATGCATAGATCCAGACAGTATATTTACTGGTCCATATGTTTCCTCTTTTCTTTCGAGGCAGCATGTTTGGGAATAGAACCCAGGGCCTCATTCATGCTATACTCATCCTTTAGGACCAAGCCACATCCCTGGCTCTGGCAGCCTTCTTTTGTCACTCACAGCCCAACCTAAAAACTAGAAGCGAGAACTCACATATCTTTTCACTTCTATTGCTGGGATTGTAGCTCAGCAGTAAAGCGTTTCCTCACCCTGTGCAAGGCCTCAGGTTCAGTCCCCAGCCCTGGAGGTATGGGCTTATGTTTACCATTTTTCTTGTTTTTTTGTTTTGTTTTGTTTTTGAGACAGAGTTTCTCTGTGTAGAGCTCACTGTAGACCAGGCTGGCCTGAACTCAAAAGAAATCTGCCTGCTTCTGCCTCCCAAATGCTGGGACTGCATAGGTAGGCTGAAGAAAATGGATTATCACTAGTTTAGTACTAGCCTGAGCTACACAGAGTTTTGGGACATCCAGGGCTATAGAACAAGACCGTATATCAAATAAATAAATGAACAAAATTACAAGCTAGATGTAGCAGTGCACACCTGTAATAATAGCATTCAAGAGGCAGAGGCAGAAGGATCAGTATAAGCTCAGGGCTAACCTGGCCTACACAGTGAGTTCCATACTAGCCAGGAGACCCCTTTAAGAAACAAAACAAGGGGCTGGAGAGATGGCTCACAGATTCAGAGCACTGGGTGCTCTTCCAGACATGCTGAGTGCAATTCCCAGCAACCATATGGTGGCTCACAACCATCTGTGAGATCTGGTGTTCTCTTCTATGTGGTGTGCAGGTATACATGCAGGAAGAACACTGTATACATAATAAATACATATTTAAAAAGTGTTTAAAAAAAGAAACAAAAAAGAGTTGATACTAAGTATATTTTTGGTAAACTTATTAGCTATGTAGTTGTTTTCTCTTTCATGAAGTGTCTGTTTATACCCCTTTTACCTCCCTGTAGGTGGAGTTTTACTTACAAGGCACCAGTCCAAGATTAATATTTATTAAAATATAAATCAACATTCATGATACAGGTAACAGCTTATAGTGGCACCTGATCAGGGACTGGAGTATCCAAGTGATGGACGATGGATTCCAAACCGGTCTCTCTAGCAGCCAGGAACCAGGAACAACAGCCCTCCCAGGGTCCTAGCAGCCCTTTATCAATGGAGTTGGCCATACCCCCTCCAGGTTGGCCACACCCCCTCCAGGAGCCCGGGACCCTGGATAAGCATCTTAGGACTTTATCAGCTGACACCTGAATCCCACCACACCTTCCCCTTTTCTGTACCAGGGGCCTAGGTGGGCTTTTGTCAATCTAGTCAGTGATGTGTTACTGAGCTATTGAGGCCATCCCTACTTTGTTTTGTATGGTTTTTGTTTGCTTATTATTGTTTTACATTCTTAATGTATTTATTTAGTCTTCCGTACAGAGTCTCACTATGTAGCCCTGGCTAGCCTAAAACTCACATGGAAACCAAGCTTGTCTTGCCATGTGTGAGACACTGGATTTGATCCTGAGCACTAGGATATGAATGCGATCATAACTTTAAAAAACTCTCTTTTACTACCACTTCCACCAGCCTGCCTGCGAACAAGAACAACTCCTGTGAAGTTTTCTGTTCCGTGTAGGTACACATATAGATACACATATATACGATTTGTTTCTCCATTCATGCTGGACCCCACACTCACTAGGCAATTGTTCTACCACTGAGCTATCACAAGGCATTAAAAAAAAAATTTTTTTAAGACCAGATCATTCTATGTAACCAAGACAGGTGTCAAATCTCAGACTCATTATGGAGCCCAAGCTAGCCTCAAATTCTTACTTAATTCTTTCCTTGGCTTCCCAAGCACTACGATACATCACCATGCCCAGTTCTTTCCACATATTTAAAAATATTTATTTATTAGCTTGTTTATGTCATATTAGGGTGCATGTCATGATCACATGTGTAGGGGTGTGAAGAAAACCCTCCAAAGCCAGACCTGTCCTTACCATGTGAGTTCCAGGGATCAAACTCAGTTCTCGGGTTCTCAGGCTTGGCAGCAAGCTCCAGACTCACTGTGCCATCTCAGTGACCATAGATTTCTCTCCCTCTCCCTCTCCCTCTCCCTCTCCCTCTCTCTCTCTCTCTCTCTCTCTCTCTCTCTCTCTCTCTCTCTCTCTCTCTCTCTTTCTGTTTCTGAAGGTCCTATTTATGAGTAAGAACTGCATTGCACTCACCTTTGTGTTTTAGCCTTAGTCGTGAAGACTGTCTGCAGAGCTGCTCTGTCACACTAGAGCAGCAGTTAAGACTGCAGTCTGGGAAGGTGGGAAGGCATACTGCAAGCCTCGGCCATTGCACTAAAGGGCTTTTTTGTTGTTTTTGTTTTCTGTCACGGTAGTATTCGAACCTAGGACCTCGTGAGCAGGTCAAGGGCTCTGCCACTGAACTACACCCAGAAACCTAAAGCATATGACTCCTGTCTTGGAGGTGACGGGGAAGACATTCAAGACTTCTAAGTGGAAGAAGTTATTTGTTTTTACATTTCCCCCCAGAGACAATGGGATCAACAGCCTGGTCTCCTAATGGCATTGTGCAGGATGCTAAAGGGAAGAGAAGCAGGCCACTGACGCTGAATCAATATGCCCAGGAGCTTTTCAGGAAGAGCTGGTCAGTGGGCTATTTAGGGGTGTACAAATGAACTTGCTGCCTGAATTCGTTCATTCAGAGACATAAGGGGCCTCTTCCACACAAGGCCAAAGGCAGATTCAACTGAGCCCTCTGAGTTCCAGCTCCTGGCAGGTGACCGACTGTACCCCACAGGTGATCTTTGGTTGAGTGCTAACTCCACCCTCACAGGTTGCCAAGAGAATTCAATGAATTCTCCATCCCTGAAAAAACACTTCAAATTCAGGGCCTCCTAGGGAGAAGCAAAGAAAGCCTGAGCTGGATTTCTATAGCATGGTCTAAAGTGAGAGAAGAAAGAGGTGACCAGAAGGGGAAGTGAGGCCAAGGAAGAATTCTTTTTTTTTACTTTTGGTTTTGGTAAAATTTTTTGGTTTATCTATTTTGTTGTTTTCTTTTTTAATCCTTGGTTGTGTGGTTATTGTGAAGTTGTGAGTGTTCTCTGTCTGTCTGTCTCTGTCTGTCTCTCTCTGTCTGTCTCTGTCTGTCTGTCTCTCTCTCTCTGTCTGTCTCTCTGTCTCTGTCTGTCTCTCTCTCTGTCTGTCTCTCTGTCTCTGTCTGTCTCTGTCTCTCTCTCCGTCTGACTGTCTCTCTCTGTCTGTCTCTGTCTGTCTGTCTCTGTCTGTCTGTCTCTCTCTCTCCGTCTGTCTGTCTGTCTCTGTTTGTCTCTGTCTGTCTGTCTCTGTCTGTCTGTCTCTCTCTCTCTCTGTCTCTGTCTGTCTGTCTGTCTCTCTCTGTCTGTCTGTCTCTCTGTCTGTCTGTCTCTCTCTCCATCTGTCTGTCTCTGTCTCTCTCTCTCTGTCTGTCTGTCTCTGTCTCTCTCTCTCTGTCTGTCTCTCTCTCCATCTGTCTGTCTCTGTCTGTCTCTGTCTGTCTCTGTCTGTCTGTCTGTCTCTCTCTCCATCTGTCTGTCTCTCTCTCCATCTGTCTGTCTCTCTCTGTCTGTCTGTCTGTCTCTCTGTGTGTTCTGTTTCTTTTCATTTGGGGTTTTTTGGTTGTTCTTTGGAAACAGAGTTTCTCTGTGTAATGGTCCTGGCTCTCCTAGATCTCTCTTTATAGACGGCCAGCACAGAGCTGTCTGCTGTCTGCCTCTGTCTTCTGAGTGCTGAGATTAAAGGTGTGCACCACCACCAGGCTCACCACACCAGTCTAGATAAATGCTTCATGTATTCACACCTCATCCAGGATTGAGAAAACTCATCATCCTCTTCCTCACTGAAGTGTTTCTCAACGATATTCAGGGCACTCTGACTAACATAACAATTCTGGTGGAGCTGTGAGGACTCAATTTTTTTTCATGACTACCAACTTCCTCTATCAGAAGATACAGCCTTTCCTTATCTGGCTGCAGGAGGAAATAAGAAACACTGTCAAGGATGCTGGTGATCTTTTTGTCTGGGGCAGTGAGCAGATTCAGCAGCAGCATGCTTAACAAGCATGGCCACCTGGCCCTGACAGGCCCTGTGGCAAAGTTACCGCTCCATACAACTTCTTTCTGGAGTCTGCATTCTTTAGGAGGGCTACCAATGGAGGCAGCAGGTTACACACAGTCAGCTGCTATATGTGGTATTTGGGCCCAGTGGCCACATTGCTCATGGCCCAGGCATCCTCCTTCTGGATAGACTGGTGCTTCAGGAGCTGGCTCAGTACCTTCAGCATGCCAGCACTGATAGCCTTCTGGGTCTGTTGGTCTGTGTCTGTAACAACTTTGCCCATGGTGCAGAAAGAAAGGGTGCCAAGACATTAGGTTCCGAGCTGCTTACCAGCTCTATGAGCAGGAGAAGGACCCCAGTGACTGCCACATGATGGATGCACTCACTGAGGTAGGACAGAACCCAGCAGGCATCTGAGAGGATCTCATAATCACAATGTTGAAGGAGCTGGAAGGGCAGGCAGCATCTGCCTCTTCACCTCCTCCCAAGGGGATCCTTTGTTTCTGCTTAGGCTGGACAAAGCCCATGTGATGTTCCAAAGGAATGTGATTGGTATGTTAGTCAAAATAAGGTTGAGCAGGCACAGGAGGGCATTGTTTGTAACAAGTCTTTCTCTGTACTGATAACTCCCAAATAATTACATGGAGATTTATAATAAATTATAAAAGCTCAGTCTTAGCTTAGGTTTGTCTCCACTAGCTCTTATAACTTAACCCATTTGTATTAATCTTAGTTTTGCCTCGTGGCTTTTTTTTAACCTTTCATTCATTCTGCAGGTCCAACTGTCTCCTCATTCCATTGGCTTCTCTCTGCTGTTTCGCTTTTTATTACACCAATCACAGCAATACATTTTCACACAGTGCGCAAATATCCCACAATAGTTGGAAATGATATTGTTTCTGAATTATAGGCCATCACCGGCTACATTACCAAGAGCTCAACTTGCCTGCCCACACAGGGTGTGAGGACAGGAATTCAATGGAGGGCTGGCTGGATGGTGCCCCCTTTCACAACAACTTGGGTCTGCTCTAAATTCCTGAGGCAATGCTGGTGAGAGCCCAGGCTGCCTGGAACTTCAAGACGGCAAGAGCAGCCACCTTCAGGAGCGCCACCAGCTTGGGAACAAGCCTTGCCTCAATAATCAATTATAGAGGAGGGTTCCTTTCCTGAGAGAGCATTTTCCTGGCAGCCTGGTGGCCACAGAATTAGATCTGAGCTAGTCACACTTTTGATTATGTCTTCCAGAGTGAGGCTGGCTTGAGAAACCCAGTCACTGGAGAACTGGCTGATATTTCACCTCTTTAAGGCTGTCCATCTTTCTTTCGGAGTTCAGGCTGGCAGCAATCCTCTGCTAGCATAGACACAGTTTTCCTTGGTACTTTTCATTTTTCTCAGCGTCTCTTTGGGAGCTTCTGAGGCAGGCGTGTTGACTTGGTCTGTTTAAAGGTAGGCTCTCATATAGCCTAACTGGACTTTAGTTCTAGATTTTCCCAATCCCAAAGGCTGGGACTACAGAAATAAGACACTAGATCTGACTAAATGCAGAAAAGCTGGAGTATCAGAGAGATGAAACAATCCACAGTGAATTCTCACCCAGCCAACTTCTCAGTCAAGCAGTCATTCACAGCCTAGCTGGTTGCTTTTACAGAATACCTGAATCTTTGCTGCCTCCTGCCTTAAATATCTTCCCTGCCCTGCTGTCTCACTTCAGGGTTCAACTCTGCATCATAATCCTAGAATTAAGATTAAAGGCCTGAGCTACTACTGTTTGGTTGTTAGGCCTTGAACTCACAGAAATACAGAAAGATGACGGGATTAAAGGCATGAGTCACAGTTCTCTGACCTTCATGGCTTAACTGTGGGTGATTCTGTTCTCAGATATTCCGGGCGGATTTTATTAAATATACAATATATCACCACACATGACTTATTTTTGTTTGTAACAGTCATACAGTAGTCCATACTGGCCTGAAACTTTGGGTGATTCTCCAGCCTCCTTCTCCCAAGTACAAAGAAGAGTCTTAAAGGCTGCCAAGGAAGACAGAGTAGACTAGAAGACACTAAGGGTTCATTGCTTCAGATCTGCTCTCTCCCCTGACTGCTAAAAGTGGAGGGATCCAAAGTGAAGAGGAAGCCTCTATCACTTAGAAAGGCATTGGTGGTTCGCCTTTAATACCAACACTTGGAAAGTAGAGCCAGATGGATTTCTGGGAGTTCCAGGCCAATCTGGTCTACAAATGTAGGACAGCCAGGACTTTTACAGAGAGAAACACTGACTGGAAAAAAAAAAATCGCTTTCCTTGTGAGTCCCTGGGGGAGTAGATGTGAGTTCAGGTGTGGAATCTAGTCTCACAGGCCAGTGAGAAGGAATGTCACCCACTGGGGATGGAAGACAGGCAGACTGTGACATTTCAAAGAAACGAGAGGGGAGGAAAAGAGAGTGCAGAACATTATTTAGGGCCAGGGGGCTGAGGCGGGGGACAATGTGACAGGTTGGGTGCATTTTTCCGATGGAAGAGAAAACACCCCAAAGGGGGCCAGATTTACAGACTGTCCTGGCAGCAAAGGAGGGAAGGAGGAAGGTTCTGGGGGAGTCCTTTGATTTGCCAGCTGACTGGCTGTGAAGACTAAGGTAGTATCCTGAGGGGTACTATTGTGTCAGACTGGGCAAAGAATAACAGAGAAGGAGAAAGAAGTGAGGCAGTAGACCTGGGCTGTTTGACCACACTGACTGCCAACTGAGAGAGCAGGTAAGACATTAACCAGAGCATTCCAAAGTCATGTGAGGCCGAGAGCTTTCTTTCTAAAGGTCAAGAAAGCGCTCTCTCTCTCTCTCTCTCTCTCTCTCTCTCTCTCTCTCTCTCTCTCTCTCTCTCTCTCTCTCTCTCTCTCTCTCTCTCTCTCTCCACGCAAGTAGGAACTATAGATGCTGGCCAGTAGAAAGGGTGGGACAAGATTGATGGTGAATAGCTCCTTTAGACTGGTATGTTCCATAGGCTGTGTTATCCTCAGAGGAAGGAAGTTGGACACTGGAATTTAAATGTTCAGGAGCACACTGCTAATAAATGGCAAAGCCAAAGGCCCAACTCAGGCTATGTAACTACAATGCCCAGTGCTTCCTACTACCCTTGTTCTAGAGCATCAGCCCTGAAGACAGAGGAACTACCCCCAGCAGTGAGGGGTTAGAAGACACTCCTGTACTTATGATCTGGCTTTACTCTTTAGAATTATTCTCCTTCCCACCCACATACTGACTTGTAAAGGTTGTGTGATTGAAAAAGCCTCACTTTACCTCCAGAAGAATCCTCAGGTAGATTCAGGTTGACTCTTCTGAAGTCAGACAATGAAAAGGACATGGCCAAGAAAGTTCCAGGGACAGATTCAAAACAACTGTGTGGGCCCATTGATTCCAGCCCTCTGCCCAAGTGATTACACTCTTAACTCGAGTGGAAGGGAGAGGCTGGTTTATGATAATTATGAGAATATTAATACTGTCTCTTTCTTTCTCAGGATTTCTTCAAGCCCAAGCAGGCCTCAAGCTTGTAGCCAAAAATGAATCTTGAAATTCTGACCTACTGCCTCCATCTCCCAAGTACTGGGATTACAGATGTGTGTGACCACACAAGACTTTGAGATATATTCCTCACTTAATATTTTCTGTTGACTTCAAAACATCCACCTACAGAACAGACCACATTTATTTTGCCATCTCCCATGTGCAGAGAAAACCCAAACCAACCAACCACAGGACAAAGAAAACTGCAATGTCAAGATCAGATCACAGGCTAGAGTCAGAGAGACAGAAAAACTTGGAACTATAGTGAACTAATTGGGCAAATAGGACCCAAGGTCCAGAACCCAGAAGCAGGGGTGGGGGTGGGGTGGTTGCCATGCCTACCTTCAAGCCCCAGAGGTCATGTCAGATGAGACAGTGTCCTGGAACAAAGGCATCTAGTAGACCACAAAAGGCCTGAAAAAGCATAGCTAAGCAAAAAGGAAATGACCACCTGACCCAGCTTGCCCATTAACCCCTACACACTTAACCCACCCCCTCCTCAGGAAAATTCCATTCATTACAATACTTATCATTTCTTGTGTAGATATATGAGCTACATATATAATTTGAAATTTTCTTCCCCCCTCCCTTTGGAGGTGGAGGATAGATAGGTAGGTGGAGCAGGGTCAAAAATGTAGCCTAGCTAAATCCCAAATTTGTGGCAATCATCCTGCCTTAACGTCTGTGATTACAGCTGTGAACTACCACACCTGGCTTAGGTTGTAATTTAAAATTTTCTAGTAGTTGCCAGTATCGTGGGTGAATAGGTTAGGGCTCTTGCCACCAAACCTGAGTTCCATTTCCAAGACACACATGATAGAGAACCAACTCCCACAAACTGTCCTCTGACCTCCACTCATACACTGTGTGTGTGTGTGTGTGCAATAAACAAATGTAATGAAATTTTTAATGAAAAACAATCTCCTAGTATCCCCATTTAAAAGCACAATTAGGTCCAGGTGTGGTGGTACATCCTTTGATCCCAGCACTTGGGAGGCAGAGGAAGGAGGCAGAGTGCAAGGCCAGCCTGGTCAACAACCAGGAATTCCAGGCTGAGTTCCAGGAAAGCCAAGACTACACAGAGAAACCTTGTTTTGGGGGAAAAAAGAGAGAGAGAGAGAGAGAGAGAGAGAGAGAGAGAGAGAGAGAGAGAGAGAGAGAGAGAGAGAGAGAGAGAGAGTACAGTTAGTAGCCCCATTTAAAATTACAGACAGGACCTGGAAAGATGACAGAACAGCTAAGAATACTTACTGCCCCTCCAGAGGACCCAGCTTCAGTTCCCAGCACCCCCATCAGACAACTCACAACCACCTGTGACTCCAGGTCCAGGTGATCTGACACCCTCTGACCTCCATGGGCACCTACAAAAATGTGGTATGCATAAACAGGCACACATAAGCACATATCAATTAAAATAAAATATGGCGCTTGGGGAGCACAGACGTAGTAACTGATTTAAGAAGCCTGTACACACTTCTTGAGTGCACTTTTTGACATGTAATAAATTTCTTCCAAATTATTTTTTAAAGCAGATAAAAACAGTGAAATTAATTTTAATAATATACTAAAACTCATATATCAAACAGTATCATTTCTGCTTATAATCAATACAATGGATAGTTTTCGTTCTCTCTCTGTGCATGTGTGTACACTTATATGTATATGGATGTGTGTGTTTGAGGCTAGAAGTCATTCTCAAATGTCATTCCTCAGGCACCATCTGCCTTGTTTTTTGAGACAGGGACTCTGTGGCCTGGGCCCATCTGTCTCTGCTTCCCCAATGCTGGGATCACAATTTTGTATAACCATATCTGACTTTTTGACACACACGGGTTCTGGGGGTTGAATTTAGGTTCTCGTGCTTGGAGTGTAAGCACTTTATTCACCAAATCCCCATCCTTTTTTTCTTTCTTACTCTCCCCCCACCCCCTAGATAGGGTCCCTTGTAAGCCAGGCCATGTGTAGTAAAGAATGACCTTGTGTGGTGGTGTTGCATCCAGCATTTGGGAGTTGCTATGTGAGTTCAGGACCAGCCTAGTCTACAGAGCTAGTTCCAGGACAGCCAGGGCTGCACAAAGAAACCCTGTCTCAAAAACAACAACACATAGAAAGACCTTGAACCTCCGTTTAATCTTTCTCTTCTCCTAAGTGCTGACCTTAGAATCATGGGCCACCACACCCAGTTTACACCTTGCTGGGGACTAAACCCAGGCCTTGTGAATGCAAGGCAAGGACACTACCAACTGAGCTACACACCTAGCCCCTAAAAAATAAAATTAAATTAAATTTTTAAAAAATCTAATTTTGGCTTTTTGAGACAAGGGTTCTCTGTGTATCTCTGGCTGTCCTGGAACTTGCTCTATCTGTAGAGATCCACTTGCCTCTGCCTCCAAGTGCTGAGATTAAAGGTGAGTCAGTGCAACCACCTGGCATCCTTATAAAAATTTTCTTTGGAAATGCCTACATCTCTGACCATATGTTTGTCCTCTTTTCAGGTTAGGTGAGGTCTGAAGCCTTCATTCATTTTTTTTTTTATTGGTTAGCTGGTTAGTTGACCAAGTTTCACATGGTCTAGACTGGCCTTGAACTCAATGTAGTTGAAGATGATCTTGAACTTCTGATTTGTGGTGATATATTATATTACTTAATAAAAATAGTCTGGAACACCAGAGGACAGAGCCAAGCTATGAAGGTCAGGGAGTAGTGACCCATGCCCTTAGTCCTATCCCTCAGGAATCAGGGATCCATCTATATCTCTGTGAGCTCAAGCCCTAAAAGCCAGGCAGTAGTGGCGCACACACCTTTAATTCTAGCTCTAGGAAAGTTGAACCTGGAAGTGAGATAGCTGGACAGAGACAGAGGATGGAGGGCTTCCCCTGGGCACTTCTCTTTTTGGCTGAAGATGGAGAGACTTGTGCTCTGAGGATTCATGGAGACTAGCCTGAGGAGTTGGCTATGTAAAAAGTAGCTATGTTTTTTTTTTTTTTTTCCTCTATATCTCTGATATTTCAGCTTTTCCCCATTACCTGGTTCCAGGTTTTTATTTTAATACCAAATAGAATTTGCTTGATATTGATATCTGGCACCCAACATGGCAAACCCACGACCTTGAGATTAAGAGTCTAAAGCTCTACTGTCAGAGCTAGTGGGGGGCTATTTAGGGGAATCCTGAAAAGAAAATTTTTGTTAATTGTCATAGACTACTCCACTCAAGACTTGTCCCTAATTCTAAATTGTTCTTGGGTCCTCATAAGATTACCAGCACCCCCAATCAGCAGGAAGTAGTTTAGAGAACTGCACCCACATTCCCAAAATATGAACTATGGATGTTTGTTTAGAGCGTTGGTTACAAGTTGTTATGGATAATGGTCAGGGAAAAAGCTAAACAAAGGAGGTGAGATGTGGGGTTCTTTAAAAAGAAAAAAAGGGGAATTGTGGGATAATGCTCTTGTACACTGTAAAGATTTTTCACTTGTATTGATTTAATAAAATGATAATTGGCCCGTAGAGGCAGGAAGTAGAGGTGGGGCAACCAGACCAGGAGATTTCTGGGAAGAGGAAAGGCAGAGCAGCAAATGTGAGCCAGAAGCAGAGGAAGGAAGATGGGAACACTGCACTGAAGCAAAGGCACCAAGACACGTGGCTTCCACAAATAAGATAATGGGTTAATGAAGTGTGAGAGCTGGTCAGTAATGTGCCTGAACTAATAGCCTGGCAGTTACTATATAACTAAGCTGGACAGGACAGAGAAACTTCACTCAATTTTCACTTATAAAAAGTAAACCACTGGGGTGGGAGTGTAGCGCGAGGGTAGAGTACACTTATTCGGTAGGAACAAGACCATGACTTTGAGTTCTAGCACACCCCCCCTCCACAAAGTCGGAGGGAACCCTAGAAACCAGAACCTCTGCTGGCAGATGAGGAAACAGAGACAAGGCGCACAGAGATAAGGTAACTTGTCCGGGGAGTTACACATCTGTAAGATTAGAGAAGCGTGGTCCCGGAACTTGATTCATTAACCCCTATGCCATATCCTGGGACTGTGGGTAGCACTATGAAGACAGGTACACGGTAGTCTTTTGAGGTGTGTGTGTGTGTTTGAGAGAGAGAGAGAGAGAGATTGCTAATGACCATATCCTTGCATTAAAAGATTCATAATGAGATTTACCAGGCATGTTTCCAGTGGGGAAAAAAAGTCTCCAAAAAAAAAAAAAAAAATCAACTAATTTCCATAAGAGCTCTAAAGTTATCTAGAGAAACATGAGAAGCCACCCTCTGCTGCTAGGTCAAGGGCTCCAAAGGCAAGTGAAGGCTGTAGAAAGAAAAGGGGAAAGAAGGCCCAAGCCCCAGCTAAATGGAGCAGAAAGGCTGAAGTGTTCCTTATTCTCGGTCTCTACCCCACCCCCCACCCCCAGCTTCCTCATTCACAATGAGGCTCTCTCTAAGAACTCAAGTTCCTTTCTTCAACAAGCAGTAAGGCCAAGCAGGAAACTGGTACGTCCCTAGCCCTCCCATTACCACACACATACACATGCCAATCCAGAAGGCATTTGCTTCCTTCTCCCAGCTGCCTATGCAGCTGTCTGGGACTTTTTAAAGAAAGCTCTTCGAAAATCTTCCAGGGAGATTTAAGAGATTCCAATAATCCCTTCGCATACAGACAGTGCCTTTGATTTGAGGGAATGAACTATCTTGCTGTACAAGCTTGCTTTTATACCATCTCTGGTTTCACAGCCTCCAACTCAGCAAGCAGAAAGTTCTGTCTCTGGAGACCCCTGGCTAACTTTAAAGAAGTTGGCTTTTCTCAGAAAAGCTGGGAGATCATTTTAGGAGACAGTCCTGGAGCACGGTCATTTCTGGTCCAGTCTATGTATCAATGTGCTATGAAATGCCGTGGTTGCGCTTTTCCTCAACTGTAGAGGAACCTAATCTTACTTCCTTCAAAGAGAAGGTCATGAAGACACTTCATGATTACTGTTACTTGCATACATGTGTTTGAATTTTATAAAAACTTACTGTGTGTGTGTTTGTATGTGTGTGAGAGAGAGACAGGGAGAGACAGAGAGAGAGAGCATATATGTGTGTGTACATGTGCACTCTTGTGCACATTGTAGATACCTAGGGAAGCCAGAAGAGAGGGTTGTGTTCATTGGAGCTGGAGTTACAGGCCTTGGTAAGTTGTCTGATGTGGGTGCTAGATAGGATCTGAGCTCCAGTCCTCATGACGGGGAACAAGTGTACTTAACTCCTGAGCCATTTTTCCATCTCCACATTTACTTATTATGAATTTATTCCTGGGATGGACTCCGGGGCCTCATGGCTGTCCAGCATGTGTTCTGTCCCTGAACGGCTCTCACACTCACGCATGTGGTCATTTTAATAGAGGGAGAGCTTTTTATTATTTTGTTTCTTCATAACCTTGGCTGGCCTTGGCCTGGAACTCGAAGTGTGCTGATCTTGAGATTAGGCCTTCCCAAGTGTTGGAATGACAGAGCTGAGCCACCAAACCCTACATGAGTATCCTCTCCCCCAACTTGCTCTGCAGACCAGGCTAGCCTTATGAACTCAGAGATCCTCCTGCCTCTGCCTCCCACTGTGCTGGGATTAAATGTGTGCACCACCACCACCACCAGCACCACCACCACCACCATCACCTGGCTCCATGAGTTCTTTTTTTCTCCCCACTTTACACACTAGAAAATAGGGGGAAAAAAAGAGGTAAATGGGCTGGGCTCAGGGTAGAGTTCAGAAGGATGGGGTAGGGATGGATATGATAAAAATACATTGTATGTATGTATGAAAATTTCAACAAACAACAAAAATTATACTTTTTTTTTTTTTTAAAGCAAGATAACCATTTGGCTCAAGGTAATCTGTGGTTCAAAGCCAAGTGAGAGTTAGACTTGACCTTTAGGCAAGTAGTAGGCTACCTACAAAGGAAAATACCAATGTTCCAATACGAATGATAGGGTCCAAAAGCCGTATTTATTGGGAAGGTTGGCATTTCAGTCAGTGAGGAAAAGAGCACATTGAATCACACATTTGCAAATGTAATTCTTTAGACTTTGCACCTTTTTTTGTTCTTGGGTCACCCAAACATCTAAATTATTTTAATAGAAGATACCATATATGTCAGCACTGTAAGGAGCCTTAGTCAGGTTTTCCACATTCTTTCTGAGTCAGGTCAGAATGAAGGCAGCCCCAGCTAATGTCTTTCTCCTGCTGACAGTGAACAATTCTAGCACAGCAGGTAAAGGTGATTGACACCTAAGCCTGGAAACCTGAGTTTGAACCTGAAACCCACTAAAGCTGGAGAAGTGACTCCACAAAGTTGTCTTCTGATTCCACATGCTCAGCATGGCATGTACCTCTCCACACTTTCTATGAAGGCATACACACAATGTCTGAAGACTTAAAAAATACTTAATCACAATTAGAAGAATTTGCTGTGAAAATTGTCTATATAGGGACAATATTCTTTTTATATAGAAATAGTTCAAATAAAAATGTTAAAATATCAATGAACCATGCTTAAGGCCTGAGCACATATGAACTTATTCCTTTACTAACTGTAAATCCATAATTTTCTGAGAATGTCCTAAATAGGACTGTAAACTTTGTACATAATAAAACTGTCTCTTAACACCTTTGTGACCTATGGCTTTACAGACGTAATCCTGTTTAATGCACTTCAGAAAAGAGAAACAAAAATGTGTGTGTGTGTGTGTGTGTGTTCATGTTAGAAACCCTTTGAACAATGTAACCTCAGAAGCCACCCAAATCATAAGTATACTTACTGATTAGTCACCTTGGCGCTGCTGTCTGATGAGAAGCCCATGCCCATAGCTGGATATGTACTGTTCTTTACCTAAGCAGCCTTTAGCACTTGTCTTAAATCTGTAAAGGGGTAGAGAGATGCCCAGTACCTGCTGCTTAAGCATGAAGATCAGAGTTCAGGTCCTGAGAACTCAAATAAAAAACTAAGGATATGGTCCTGGAAGACAGATGGAACCATGAATAAAGAACTTGCCACACAAACTTGAACACCAGAATTCAGATCCCCAGTGGCCATGCAAAAAGTTGGATGTGGTAAGGCACACCTGTAATTCCAGAGCTGGGGGAAAAAAGACAGGAAAATCTCTACGGTTCACGGGTCTAGCCAATCAGTGAGTTCTATCTTCAGCAAGAGAAACTTGATGTAGGATGTCTTTCTGTACACTGTGAATTTCCATTGGTTAATAAAGGGACTGTTTTGGCCTATGGCAAGGCATCTTAGAAGCAGGCAGGAAATCTGAGCAGAGATAGGGGAAGGAGGGTGGAGTCAAACAGAGACAGTTACAAGAACAGAGCAAGATGTAAAAGTACAGGTAAGCCACAAGCCACGTGGCAAAACATAGATGAGTAGAAATGGGTTGGCTTAAGATGCAAGAGCTAGCTAGCAATAAGACTGAGCCATAGGCTGAACCATTTGTAATTAATACAAGCTTTTGCATGATTATTTGGGGCTAAGCAGCAGCTAGGCTGCTGGCCAGTCCGGACCTCAGGGCTAGACAGGCCAGAAACTCTTACTATAGAAACCTGCCTGAAAAATAAGGAGAAGTTATAGAGGAAGATATCCAATACCATCCCTTAGTCTTCATAAGCACCCCCACTCCACCCCCCACATAAACATAAATAAAAGGCTGGATAGATGGTTCAACATTAAGAATATTTACTGCTCTTGCAAAGGACTTGGGTTTGGGTCCCAGTACCCACATGACAACTCACAACAGCTTGTAACTCCAGTTTCATAGGATCCAATACTGTCTTCTGACTTCCACAGGCACTCAACACAACACAACGTAGTGTACTTACATACATGCAGATAAACACTCACATACATAAAAATAAATCTTTAATAAATAAATAAAAAATTAAAAATTAAAAATAAGTTAAAGAAAACCAAATCTAAAAGGACATAGATTATCAGGACAGCCAGGGCTACATAGAGAGAGCTTGTCTCAAAACAAAAGCAAAAAAAGAAAAATACAGATTATGGCCAAATGCTTGGGCATGAGTGCAGGTCACACACACATACACACATGCATAGACACACACACACACATACACAGGGGTATTGTGTTGTTTCATGGTAAATAATTGTCCCACCCACTGGTTTAATAAAAAGTGCTGATGGGCCAAAGGCAGGCAGGAAGTATGGACAGGGCTACCAGACTAAAAATTCTGAGAACAGGAAGCACAGAGCAGAACACCAGAGAGAAGCTGGAAGAAGCAGCAGAGGACAACCATACTGCTCTAAAGAAAGGTACCAAACCGCATGGCTGAACAGGAAGAATCATGGGTTAGATGAAGGGTACAGAGTTAGCAAGTTATATGCCTAGGCCATAGACTGATCAGCCTAAAACTATGGAAAGCATCTGTGTGTCTCTGTGGGTCTGAGGGTCTGAGGGTCTGAGGGTCTGTGGGCCTAGACTTTGAGGCAAGGCCCGAAAGTGTGGGCCAGAAACCTCCTACAACACACATATGCATAGATACACACATACACATATGCATAGATATATACACACATACGCACATGCATAGATACACACACACACACAGATGCACACACATACACATATACAGAGATACACACACTCACATACACACACACACACACACACACACACACACACACACACACACACACCAGTCATACATTTTACTATATGTAAATTATAGGTCAGTAAACACCCAGAATAAACATTTTATAAGAAAATATTTGAATGGGATGGTGATGCACACACCTTTAACTCCAGCACTCAGGAGGCAGACGCAGGCAGATCTCTGAGTTTGAAGCCAGCCTGGTCTACAAAGCAAGTTCCAGGACAGCCAGGGCTACACAGAGACCTGTCTCAAAAAAGCAAAAACAGCAACAACAACAAAAAAATGACAAAAAAACCAAACACAAATTGAATTCTGGCAAGGTGGGGCACACCTATAATCCCAGGACTCCAAGGTGGAGCATACATGTAATCCAGGAGTCAAGAGGCAGAGGCAGGGGGATTGTCACAAATAGAAGCCAGTCAGAGTTATAAGTAAGACAGGAAAAGGGAGAGAGAACTATTAATATTGGATTGTGATAGTGGAGAAAGAGAGAGCCAGGATGAGTCACTGAGTGTGGAGGGGGGATGATTCTTTGGAAAGTGGAGGGGGACAGCTTTGGTGTTTTAGTCTGAAGAAAGATGGCTTTTCATATGGCATGAAGAGGCACTGTTGTTTATATGGCAGAGACCAATGGAGGAGGCAGAAATGGTTGGAAGCAAACACACTGCATTAGGCATGGACCTGAAAGAGATCTAGCTAGTATTTTTTTTTTTTTTCCAAACTGGGCCTGGTGAGATAGGCCTGTGGTCCCAGCTACTCAGGAAGCTGAGGCAGGAGGACCAAAGATTGTAGGCCAGCCTAGGTTATAGAAGGAATTTAAGGCAAGCCTGGGCAACTTAGTGAGAACATGTGTCAACATTTTAAAAAAATTAAAAATGAGCTGAGTGATAGTATTTGCCCAGCACTGGTGAAGCCCTAGGTTCCATCCCCAGGACCATAAGATGTGAAAAATAAAATTCTTTACTTTACCCATACAGCTGGATTGCAGAAATGATGACTGAAAAATTTGCACGCAAATTCCTTGATACTATTCTCTTCAAAAGATACCAATAAATTTCCCTCCCCTTTTGAATCTGTATTGAGGTAGCTTTTAGTGGAGAGACTGTGGAAGAAATGAGGTTGTTACTATAAGGGGCAGTGCTGACTTACCAGGCCAACATTATCTGATGTGGCTGGTAAAAAATTAATCTTGATCTGGCGTAGGTTGGGGAGTCACAGCAAGACAGAGTTTGTGACAAATTTATTGTGAGCAATCAGACTTTTTAATGCTCTTATCAGAAACAGAATATAATAGCCATTGCCAGGATCAGTACAATGGTAGTTGCCAGGATACCATGGTGTTTGCAAGCTATACAGGATATACAAGATTAATGTCTAAGGCCAATTGTCCTGACAAACTTTTGTATGTTTCACTGACTTTCAAGGAACACAGAGAAACACAGAGCAGCTTGAATACATTACTGCCTAGGGAGTGCCTCAGTTTCTCGGGAACTGAAAGGCACACTGTGCCTTAGGAGCCACAGACTCTAACATGGAAAAGTTATGATGCACACCTCTTGAGGTAGCTAGACCAGGCCAACTCCATGATTCCCTGTATGTTACTTCCATGATTTGGGTCTTATTTTGTCTTTTTCATTATTTTGTTTCAGATGGGGGTCTCAGGTTGGCCTTGAACTCCTGTGCTCAAGCAATGGTCCAACCTTAGCCTCTCCAGTAGATGGGACTACAGGCATTATGTCCCCACTCCCAGGACATTGTTAGGCTTTCGAGGCTGTGAGTTTTGTCTCTATAGTCAGCTATCCTGGTTTAACTAGGACTGATGAGTCTCCTGAGATGTGGGACTCAGAATCCAAAACCTGGGAGCATTCTAGGTAAATCAGGACGTGAGACAGAAGGCAAAGGAACTCTAGCTCTTGAGCTGTGACTTGTTAAAAGCATGGCATGTGCTTTCATCTGTCCCCATTGCTGAAGGTTAATCTTCACTATGCACTTGACTGGATTTGGAATCACCTCTGAGCATATCCTTCAGGCTGTTTCTAGAGAGGTTTAACGCTCAATGTGGGCAGTGGACTGGGGTCCTACACAGAACCAAAGAGGGAACACAGCTGAGCACCAGGCTTCCTCTCTCTCTGCTTCCTAGCTGTGGATGTACCCTGACCAGCCACCTGATGCATCTGCTGTAAGGAATTGTATATCTCCCAATCATGAACCAAAACAAACCCTACTTAATTTTTTTTCTAGGCATGGTAGCACATGACTTTAATCCCAGCACTCTGGAGGCAGAGGCAGGCAGAACTCTCTGAGTTTGAGGGCAGCTCGGTCTACAGAATGAGTTCCAGGACAGCCAGGGCCACACACAAAGAAACCCTGTCTTGAAAAACCATAAAGAGAGAGGTGTGTGTGTGTGTGTGTGTGTGTGTGTGTGTGTGTGTGTGTGTGTTAGATATTAGGCAGATAATCTATGAGGTCAAGACCAGCCTGATTTACACATTGAAAGTTTTGGTAAGACCACTCTAAAAACAAAAACAAAAAGCAAAACAATCAAAAAATTAAAAATATAATGCTCAACATCCTGATTTAATTAATTTTTATGGCACTCCTATAAGCTCCTAACCCATCTTTGTGAGTTGATAATATAACAATGAAATTTCAAGTTAAACATTTAATGTATATGAAACTATCAATCATATTAACTACATATTTAAAAACTACTGCATTGATCTTGTCTACTTGAGTGCAAAATGTGGCATGGAGTTCAAAGGACAGTTTTGAGGAGTCAGTTCTCGTCTTCCTCAGGTTGTGAGCCTTGGTGACAGCCCCATACAACAACTACATTCTTTTATTAGATATTTACTGAGATATACTATAGCACCAATACAGTCTGAAGAAAGATAAAACATTTTGGTCAATTTAGTGGTCTGTGATCCCAGCACTCAGGAAGCTAAAGTTAGAGGCTTCCTGAAAATTTGAGGCCAGCCTGGTTTACAGAGTATACTGCAAGTCAAAATAAAACAAAAAACCAGGTGAGTTTCAAATTTCTAAGTGCTGGGACTACAGGCATGTACCATTAGGCCTAGTAAGAACAAAAGTGATTCATGTGTACATGCATGCTCTTGTGTGTACAGGTGGGTGTGCATGTGTGTATGCATGCATGCATGCATGCCTATGAAGGCCAGAGGACAACCTCAGGTGTTTTTGCTTAGGTGCTATTCAGTTGTTTAAAAAAATTAGTGGTTTATCTTTACTATTTTTAAATTGTGTGTGTGTGTATATACAATACTCGAAAAGACACATAGCTTCCGGTAGCGCACGGCTACATACTCAACCTGAGAACAAACAGCTAGGCACCACGTCCCCGGCCACACCCAGGACCTGGCAGTACCCTGGAAGACCGCTGGCCTTGCACTGTGCAGACTCGGCTTCCGATTGGCCAGGCGTGCGCAGGCGGCGGGCCAACCCAGGGTCCCGGCCTTCAAGAGCAGCCGCGGGCTGAGCACAGAAGCTGGCTTTTGCAGGATCTCCGCCGGCGAAGGTCAGCTCGGGAGGTCCTCCTGTGGCAAAGCCAGGAACCGAACTGTTCTAGGAGGCTCGCGAGTAATTCTCTGTCGGTTCTTGGCAGCGAAGGGGCGGGGCCTCTCTTGCTCCCGCCCCGGAAGCGGAAGTGCATGCGTCAGGGGTCCAGTCCACTGTGAGCCCGGCCCGTGTAGCAGCGGTTCCTCCCGGTGATTCTATCGCGCTTTCTTGGCTGCTGGTTGTCGCGTTCTCCATCTCACCATGCTGTCTCTAGATTTCCTAGATGATGTGCGGCGGATGAACAAGAGGCAGGTGAGACTGGCCTCTCTCTGTTCGGGTTCCCCTGGTCCCTTTGCCGTTGCGGGGGCCTTACGGACCTCTGGGCAGGGTCGAGGGCCTGCGTGGGTCGGTCGCCTGTATGGATCATTCCTTTCTTTGCCGTCTATAGCCAAGGCCTCGTTGCCCCATTCATAGCTCCAGGTTAGGGGACCGAGAAGGAAGGCGCGCCTTCGCCATCCCTTCTTCCCAAGAAGGTAGAGGAGTAAGTGGATGGGAGTTGGGGTTGCTTCTTGTTTTGGATGCTGTAAGGAGACAGACTTAACTGTTTTCGGTCGGGCTCTGGGGAGGACCGTCCCACAAAAGTCGACTTATTGCTCCCATTTCGTAGTCACCTTTCTAACCCAGCTGGACCTCAGTGGACTTCATCCACTTTAACTTGGGTCTCTCAGAGCCCGGAGTCGAAGCACTTACACCACTTGTGTGCCAGTTCCCTTAGCAGAAAGCTGACAGCCCTCTGAATCTTTGATGACAGAGACACAGAAATCTTGAAATTTAGTTCTCCTCATTTTAATTCTTAAACCTTACTCTCTTGGTCTTCTAGCTCATGTGCTAAAAGTCACTGAGAATACTATCATTTCACTAGAAAAGTTTGCACCTTTTTGTCTTCTGAACCAGCTGTGTCAGGTGATTATTTTTGCTAGCAATTACTCCCCCACTAGTATTAAGAATAGTCTCGACATGACTATTAAAGTTTTTTTTTTTTTAAATGTCTTACACTGTTTATAATTACCACGTAGAAAAGTAGGTGCATCTCTTCTTAGACATATCTACAAATTGTGAGACGTTCCAGTCAGATCATCAGAACAGCTTCAAGGACCAGCTGTCATTTAGCTGTATTTTGCATGTACTCCTACTTTGGTGCTGGAGATCGACTCCAGGGCATTGCAGTGTTCATTACAGGCTCCCACAGAGCTGCACCCCTAGACTTAAAAGTCCTTTATTTTGAAATGGAATCTTGCTATGTAGCTCTTGAAGTCAGTCCTCCAGCCTCAGTGTCATGAAAGGTAGATTTATAGATATATGTCACCACATGGCCTTACCTGCTAGAATGACTATCTACCTATCTGTCTTTTGTAACAGTGTCCATACGTAGCCTCTGTGGCCTGGAACTCATTCTGTAGACCAGGCTGGCCTTGAGCTCATAGAGATCCACCTGCCTCTGCTTCCGAGTGCTGGAGTTACAAGGTGTGGGTCACTACAGCCTGGCTTGGCTTTTCAGCTTCGAAGAATGTGCTCTACTAGTAAATTTAGCTTTATGTGTATGAGTATTTACCTGTAGGTATGTATGTATGTGCCTGGTGCCAGGTGAGGTCAGAGGAAGGCACTGGATCCTTTGGAACTGGATTTATAGTTCTGAGCTGCCACGTGGATGCTAGAAACCAAACCCAGGTCTTATGCAAGTGTTCTCAACTGCTGAGCTATATCTCTAGCCCTTCACTTACTTATTTTTATATAGTGTGTGTGATGTGGGCTTGCACAGGCTACAGAATGCATGTGAAGATCAGAGGAAACTTTTGGGAGTTTGGTTCTCTCCTACCACCTTGCTGAGGCAGAGAGTGGTCTCTTGTCCTGCCATATTCCAGGGTAGTTGGTTCATGAGTTTACAAGCTGAGTCGTCTGGCTGGTCCCCTCCCTCCTTTTAAAAATTATATTCATTTTGCATGTGCATATGTGCATGTGAATGTGCTGTGTGACACTTGAGTGAATTGATAGAATCAGTTCTTTCTCCCATATGAGTCCCAGGGATTGAGCTCAGGTGCTCAGTCTTAACAGCAGCACCTTTACCAATTGAGCTATGGTTTTGCTTGCCCCTGGTTTTTTGAAAGACAGTCTTGTCCTGAGTACATCTATAGTCCCAGCATTTGGAAGGCTGAGCCAGCTTGGGAAACATAACTGAAGGCCAACATGTAATTAAAAGCAAACCCTTCTCCAAAAGAAAAAAAACACGAAACAAAATTCCCCAAATGGAATCCTTTGGTGGTATGCACCTGTAACCCCAGCACTTTGAAGGTGTGTGTGTTGGGGGGGGCTCAAGAATTCAGGGTTAGAGGATGACTTTGGGGAATTGGTTCTTCTCTCCTATGGGTCCTGGAGATCAAACTTAGATTGTTGTCAAGATTTGGTGGCAAGCACTTTAATTCCCTGAGCCATCTCATATCTCTCTCTCTCTCTCTCTCTCTCTCTCTCTCTCTCTCTCTCTCTCTCTCTCTCTCTCTCTCTCTCACACACACACACACACACACACACACACACACACACACCCCTCCCCAAAGGTCATTAGGGCTTTTCTTAATCTATGAAGCTGAGATTTGTAGACTTGACTTATTTCTGTGATATAAATTCTTCTAAAAAGGTTAGTGTCATGCCATCAACACAGCATCATGGAAGAAGAATTAAGAGAAGACAGCCACACACAACTATACTTTTTATTTTGTAGACAAAACAGAAAAAGCAACAAGAGCATACATAGATGCAAAAAATAAAACAGAATGTGATAAATTTTGGGCATTGCAATATCTATTACTAATATAATGCAATTTTACTTTTTTTTGACAGTTAGAAATTATTCCTGGATCTTAGGCATGCTAGTTACAAACCTCACCTGGTTTATACACCCATGCCCTGGAACTAATTTTTTTTAATCATTTCATTTATTTTGGTGTATGTGTATGCACATGCAAGTTTGCTCACCTATATGGGGGCTAATGTTCACACAGGTGAGCATATTTGCATGTGTACACACACACAATTGCCAGAATCCCACCACAACACACCAAAATAAATGGGGTGTCTGTCTCTGTCCCTCTTCATCTTTTAAGATTTTAATAACTTTATCCACCAAACTTTGGAAACAAAAAGTAATTATCTGAGCTGTTCCCACTGCAGTTACATATTTCCATATTGAGATGGCATGGTAAACTTTGTGTGGATCTATGTGGAATCACTTGGATGGAAAGGGTTTTAAAATTACGGCCTTTTTTTTTCTTTTGTTATTTATTTATTTTATTTTTTCCAAGACAGGGTTTCTCTGTGTAGTCTTGGCTGTCCTGGAACTCACTGTAGACCAGGCTGGTCTCAAACTGCCTGCCTCTGCCTTCTGAGTGCTGGGATTACAGGTGTGTTCCACTACTGCTGGCAAATTACGGTCTGTTTTTAATAACTTCTTTTTTTATTTATGTTTTTGAATATGTTTTTATCTGGTAGAGAATTACATTACTCCCTTCTATTTCCTCCAGCTCCTCCTACCTACCTTTCCTCAAACCCTTCACATCCTTCCCACTTAAGTTAACGGCTTTTTTCTTTATTATCCTTACACATATGTGTGTGTGTACACAAATAAATATAAATACAACTTGCTGAGTCTGTTTTTGTTCGTGGTGTGTATATAGTTTTAAGGCTGACCACTCTACATTGGACAACTCACTGACAGGTGGGCTCATCCTGGGAGAGGGCAATTCTCCTTTTTCGGGTAGTCATTAATTGCATGCATGCAGTTCTTTGTTTAAGGGTGGGACCCCTCAAAACTTCCCCCTTCCGCCTTAACTTGCTTACTGTTCTCATCTTGTTTATGGAGCTGTTTCAAGGAGAGTGTTTTATAGCAGACTGCCTGGTGTTCTGGCTCTTACATTCTCTCCATCCCCTTTTGTGATGTTCTCTGAGCCACAGACCCAGGACCTGTGCTGCAAATGTATTCATCATTGCTGGGCTTGCCACCATCTCAGAATCTGTGCACTGTGTCCATTGTGGTTTTCTGTGATGTAAGAGAAGCTTCTTTGGGAAGAGATGGTAGCTACACTTGTGGCTTGTGTACAGACTTTTCACTGAATGTGGGGTTTGCCTTTTCATCTAGAAAGGCGGGTCCATTTGTGTCTGTTTCCCCAGCACTAGAGCTCAGGTAAGCACTGCCGTGTCTAGCTTTCATGTATGTGGTTGTTGGGAATCTTAACCTGGGACTCAGGACCTTACCTTACCCACTGACTGAGTCATCTCCTGAGTCCCTATGTGTTTTGTTGTTGTTAGGGGTTGTTTGTTTATTTGTTTTGAGACATAGGCTCACTCTGTAGTCTGAGTTAGTTTGCAACTTTGTGGCCCAGGCTAGTCTCAAATTCATGTTAGTTCTCTGTCAGAATCTCCCAAGGGCTGGGAGAACCCTTGGCTTATATTTTTCATTTATTCTTTATAATGGAGTTTCCTTATGTTGTGCAGGCTAACCTGGAACAGTCTCCACGTTAGTCTCCCATACACCAAGAGTATAAGCAGCCATCACCCAGCAATTGTAAACATTCCTGCCCCTGCCGAGGACCAAACCCAAGTTTAAACATTTTTTAAAATACTAAATTTAAGAGCTGGGCATGCTGGTGGCACATGTCTTTAATTCCAGGATTTAAGAGGCAGATGTAGGTGAATGTCTGCATTGGAGGCCAGCCTGGTCTACAAAGGGAATTCCAGGAGAGCCAGAGCTACACAGAGAAACCCTGTTTTGGGGGGAAAAAAATCATATATTAAAAAAGAATTTAACTGAGTCTAGGGATTTGTGGACATGAGCACCTTGGTGTTGGGGCAAACACAGGGGACACCCGGGACGCTGGGCAGAGCTGAAATGGCAAGCTCTGAGTCCCTGGGAGATGGTCGCAGAAATGAAGACCAGAGCAGCGAAGAAGATCCCCAATGTCACCTGTGCTCCTCACATGCCCACGTGGGTGAATGCATCTGCACACTTGCCCAGACCACACACACTTCAGCAGCAGAGGATGCAAAGTTAAAATAGTATTAAACTTAGATTACAAGTATGATGGTCCCTCTTTAAGATGTTTTTACTTTTTAGATGACAGCTACATAGATAGATTGATCGACTGATTGATAGAATGTAATTATATATTATATAACTTCCTCTTTTCCTCTCTGCAAATCCTCTTGTGTACCCCTCATTGCTTCTTTCAAATTCATGGCCCCCTTTTTTTGAATTGCTTTTCAAAAGTAAGAGTGTTTATTAGGTGGATCTCTGTTAGTCAAGGCCAGCCTAGTTTACAGAGCTAGTTCCAGGACCAGCAGGAGCAAAACAGAAACCCTGTCACAATATTCCCCAAAAAAGAAAGAAAGAGAAGGATACAAGAATGCAGTGGTGGGTAGAATGTGCGGCTCAAAACAAAATTGCATTTGTGATTTCTTTTGGCACCACGTTTAACAGTTAGTTAAAGAATACTGACATCACCCCTCTCTCCGCTAATAAAAATTTTATCTTCCTAATACTGTGGAAACATCAAACTGATGTTCTTTTTTATTTCATTTTCAATTTTTTAAAAAAAAGTAACAAGTAGCCAGGCATAGTGGTGCATGCCTTTAATCTCAGCACTTGGGAGGCAGAAACAGGTGGATCTCTTGAGTTCAAGGCCAGCATGGTCTACAGATTGAGTTTTGGAACAGCCAGGACTACACAGAGAAACTCTGTCTTGAAAAACAAACAGATATGTGTATGTGTTCCTAAATACATACAGACTGCCGCTCAGTCCATACATAACAGTGTTACTTACATACATACTGTAACCGATTGTTGTACTCTGCTGGGTAAGACTGTTTCTCCCACTGTTCTTTAGTCCTTAAAGTTCTCTGTCTAGGGTTGAAGCCTCTTGAGCTTTACCCCTTTTACATTAGCATTTGTATTGCTTAGGTAACCTGGCTAGTGAGACACAGTCTCACTGCAAATTCCACGGTCTGACTCTGACCTTCTTTCCCTCTGTCACAGTAATCCCTGGGCCTTAGGTGCAAAGTTGTGTTGTAGATGTATCTGTTGGAACTGGTCTTCATAACTGCATTTTGATAGATTGTGTTTTCTATAATGGTCCCCGACTGTTCAAAGAGAGGTGAGGTGTTAAGACTACATTTGCCTGTGTCAAGGACAAGTATTTAGAATGCAGTTAGGGATTAGGCTGGTTTAATAAAGTGGTTCTAAGTTCTTCAAGATCCATGACTCACTAGTCCTGGGTAGTCAGCTAGGTTTCCAGTACCAGTTGTGATTTTCCTCTTGTTGAGTGGGTCCTAAGTCAATCAGAGAGCTATTGGGTACCACTAAGGTGTGTGTGTCCCTATTGCTCCCTTAGGGTTATTGTTGTACCATGCTGGTCATTGTTGTGGTTTTTAGGTATTGTAATTGGGTAGAAATGTTAATTGCTTCCATCCTTTGGATGCTTACATTGGTATCTTCTAGTACCATGAAAGTTAGTCTTCAGGGAGGAGGTTTTCAAGTCAGATCCAGCTTGGGGTCTTTTGGGCATTTTCATCACTAGGGGCTTAACTTCTGTCTCTGGGATTACCACCACCGCCCACACCTTTTAAAGACAAATTTCATTTAGAGAGAGAGAGAGAGAGAGAGAGAGAGAGAGAGAGAGAGAGAGAGAGAGAGAGAGAGAGAGAGAGAACTTTAATTCAACAAACTTGATGGTTTTTTTTTTTTTTTATGAATTTGAGAATTTTCTATATGTCTTTCTGAGCTAGGGTCTCTTTCTGTAACCCAATCTGGTGTGGGATTCCCAGTGTAGAACAGGCTTAGTGTTTCTTGGTGAGTTCTTAGTGACTCTCCCTCCTCCATTTCCCCAGTGCCAGGATTATAGCCATGAGCCCCTGCTTGGCTTTGTTTGAGATTTCTTAGTGACTCGGGCTGTTGGCCAGGATGTGACTTGAGCCCTGATAACATCAGTCTGAGTTTGACTCATAAAGTTGCTTAACTTCCCACCAGCCCATCTCTTCTCTTTGGACTTTTTAAATTTTTATTTTGTATTATGTGTACGAATGTTTTCCCTGAATGAATATATGAGCAATATGTGGTTGTCTCTTGGATCCTTTGAGATTGTTTGTTTATTTTGTTTTAAAGGTAGGTTCTCATGTAGACCAGTCTGGTTATAAACCTGTATGGCTGGCCTGAAGCCCCCGATCCTCCTGTCCCCTTCTCCTAAGTGTTGGATCACTGCTATTTGCCACTGCTGCTCTTTATCTGTTCTGTATTTCTACTTAAGATAGGCTGTCTGTCACTCCTTGGCCTTGGCTGGCTTTGAACTCAGATCTGCCTCCTGAACACTGCTCTTAAAGACATGTGCCACCAGGACTGACAAGTGTAAGGTCCTTGAGACTTGATAAAATCTTTTCTTGTGTGCTATTTAAGATTATCTAACTTTTTGTTGGTTTGTTTTTATTTTCTGGTTTTTGGACAAAGGTTACCCTGTGTTACCCTGGTGGTCCTGGAACTCACTCTGTAGACCAAGTTGGTCTCAAACTCAGAGTTCCATCTGCCCCTGCCTCCCTAATGCTGGGATTAAAGGCATATGCCAGCAGGTCCCAGCAGGATTACCCAGCTCCTGATAGCTATTAGAATATAGATACTTGAACTGAAAGTAACAATTTTCAGTTGCTATTGTTAATGAAATGACCCTTAGATTAGAACCTAGAAGTTTAGTCATTTCTTAGATTTGGGCTTAATCTGAGTAACTGCTGTGGGTGTCAGGTGGATATGTTACAGAGCACCCACTACTTCCCTGCTTTTCCTGGGCCACTACTAAGATTCAGTTTAGGGCTGTGGGCTTCTTAGGCAGGTGCTCTTCCACTGAGCTGCACTTTTCTGTTTTTCTACTTGAGTTGCCTAGGCTGCCTCAAATTTACTATCCTCCTACCTTTGTGAGTAGCTGGGATCAGAGGGATGTGTCACCATGCTTATTTTTACTTGTGTGTGTGATTTTGAGACTGGGTCTCACTGTGTAGTTCTGGCTGTCCTAGAACTTACTCTGTAGACCAGGCTAGCATTAAATTCAGAAATCCACCTGTCTCTGCCTTCCAAGTGCTAGGATTAAAGGCATGCACCACCATGCCTGGCTACTTGTTACTTAAAAAAAAAAAAAAAAAAAAAATTGAAAATTGAAAATTGAAAATGAAATAAAAAAGAAAATAAATTTCATGTTTCCATAGGATTAGGAAGATAAAATCCTTATTAGCGGGGAGTGTTACAATGAGGTTTCTTTATCCCGAGTGCCAGAGGTCCAGAACCACAGACCTGCTGTCCCAGACCACTTAACTGCCCGCCACTGCTTAGGCCCCACAAAATGACTCAGACACTTACATTAACTTCATGGTGTTCAGCCTATGACACAGGCACATTGCTAGCTAGCTCCTTCATCCTAACTCAACCCATTTTCATTAATCTGTCTGCCACGTGGCCCATGGCTCGCCTGTGTTCCTCACGTTTCTTTGTGAAGCTGGCTTGATCTGCCTTGACTCCACCCCTCTTTTCCTACCTATTCTGATCCCCCCCCCTTTACCTTTTCTATGGTGCCTGTCATGGGCCAAAACAGCGCCTTTATTTAAAGATTGATATTCACAGCCTACAGAAAGACATTCCCACATCAGGGGAGAGGGGTATGTCAGCATTCTTTAACTGTTAAGTGTGGTATGGAAGGAAATCACAAGTGCAATTTTGTTTTGATCCACACATTCTACCCACCACTGCATTCTTGTATCCCCCCTCCCTTCTTCTCCCTTCCTCCCTTCTTCCCTCCCTCCCTCCCTCCCTCACAGAGATCCTCCTGCCTCTGCCTCCCAAGTTCTGAGATTAAAGGTGGCCACAGTTGCATTTTTAAGCATCCAGAAATCACCCACCTGTCATTTGAAACTGGGAAATCTAGAGTACAGCGCTTATAAAACTTAGAAGCTTCTTTTTGCAACTGTTCTTACTATTTTGCCTCTTTATACCATTCTCCTTGTGGACCTAAAACAGTCTTCACTCCCGTAAGTAGACATGACTATGGAAGAGCAGTGAGCTCTTCCTCAGTAGAGCTGTCTTCTGACTTTAAGGAGAGCAGAGTCAAAACACAGGTATTCTCACAGTCTTCTAGTTTCATTCCTGTTGCAGTGACAAAATACCCTGACTGAAAGGCACTGTAGGAGGGAAAGCCCCATAGGCCTGAGTCTCTCTATGTGGCTGCTGAAGTAGAGCCCCAAAGCTTTGCTTTTGTGATCTGTTAGCCAGAAGTGGAGCTGGAGCTGGAGAAAACAAGGATAAACTGGATTCTGGCAGTCTTGGTGTCCTCATTGTCACCACTGTGACCTTGGGTAAGATCACAGCTTCCCTTCACCTTTTAGACCTTTGGCACATTGCCCTTTGGAGGCAGATTTAACTCAGAACCACTTAGCAAAGGGGACTTGTTGGTTTACCCAAGATAACAAGAGTACAAAGCCTGCCCTTTGTCACCTTGGCATCTGGTCACACCTATTTTAATCATAGCTCTCACATAAAGATGAAAGCAGTTAGATTGTAACCTTTGTTTCTATAGTTGATCACTTGGTCTTGGATGTTTTTTTCTGCTCTGGGCAAGAATCTAAACTGGCCATAGTTCCTTCTCTGATTGGGTGACTCAGACCTTCGTTGCTGAAGAACTAAGTTAGTGTCATATAGTCCTGGAATTGGGACATTCACTAACTTTTATGGGAACCCAAGAGTTCTCGGGCTGTGCTTTTTCCTGTAGTCCATTAGTCCATTCATGTGTAACAGACTTCAGCTTCTCTCTGACAGTCAAGGCAGGTCACCAGCTGGTAGCAACTCAGTTCCTTGCATTTTGATTCAGTGGCATAAGGAGCCCATAAATACACAGCTTACTTAGCTTCTAGCTGAGCGGAACCATTGTGTTCTCTGAGAGATTTATACCTGCCTCTTTTGGGAATTAAAGCCTTTAGGTTAGCAGATATAAAGAGTTGAGCATAGGAATCACTGTCATGTCACATCACAAATATTTCTTTAAAAATTTTAATTACATTTATTTATACGCCCCCCTCTCTGTTGTGTGTGTTGCATTATGGTGCACATATGGCGGTCAGTGCTCTCCTATCATTTCGGTCCCCAGGACTGTACTTGAGTTATCAGGCCTGGTAGCAAGTGCCTTTACATGCTGAGATCTCATTGACTACTGGCCTAGTGAATTCTAGCTACAGAGGTGTCGGTGGCCATGCCAGTCCATGTCACTCACTGGAGGATATTAACACATTGCTCCAGCTCCATAATGCTGAGTGCCGAAGACAATGGCAACTTCTTAACAATATAAACCTTTACAGTTACTACAGTTACACAAATCCCCTCCGGGTAGTACTTTTTGTAGGCATATACAATACATTTTGTTGTGTTGTATTTTTATTTTTATTCTGTTTTAAATGCTTTGTGTTGAGGAGTGCTTGTGAAATGGCTGAATGGTTAAAGTATATGCTAGGCAAACAGGAGGACCAGATTCCCGGTACCACATAAATGCTGCGTGCTGGATAAAATGAGCAGTGGGTCTGTAATTCCAGTCTTGGAAGGAAATACTCTGAGCAACTGGCTAGCAAGAGTAGTCTTGTCTGTGAGCTCTGTGTGTGAGACACTGCCGTAGAGCATAAGGTGGAAGAGCTACTGAGGAAGATTCCTGGAGTCTAGAGTGAATTTGAATTTATGATCCTCCTGCCTCTCTCCCCAGTGCTAGGTGGGCATTATTATACCTAATGTATGTGTAGCTATGGGTCTAACCCAGGGCTGCCTGCATGAAGGCAAACACTCTACCAACTGAGCTCAGCCTTAGGTAATATTTGAGCGAGGGTCTCACTGTATATTATACCAGTTGGCCTGGGACTGCCATCCTTCCTGCTTTAGCCTCCCTATTGCTAAGGTTACAGACATGCTTCACTGTGCCTGGCTGAGAAGAGCTTAAAAATTAATTCTCTCCTTTTTAAAAAATTTGAGATAGTCTCATGTCCTTCAGCTGGCATTCTTCCTGTGGCAATGATAGGTGTGTGGCATTACAGTGTTTTCATTGGGTTTAATAATATTCTTTAATAGTTTGACCTTGAACAATGAGGAACATACTGTTCTGGTCTCTTCTTCAAAGGGGTGATTCAGTTCTGTGGTTGCTGTTGTGCACATGTCACAGTTTCTTGCTAATAGCTTGATGTGGTCAAATGGAATGAGGTTGGGCAACTTACTCGGCCAATACCAGACAGATAAAAACACTCTTCTTGATAATTTATACCCATAAGTGTTAGTTAGCATGTAGGGTAAAGAAACAGCAAGTAGAAGCTGTATAGTTGACATTTGAGTTAAGTCTCTTGGCAGAAAAAGGAGAGAGAAAGATGGCTCAGAGGTTAAGAGCAGAAGGTCCTGAGTTCAATTCCCAGCAACCACATGATGGCTCACAAACATCTGTGATGAAACCTGTTGCCCTCTTCCAGCCTGCAGGGATACATGCAGGCAGAACATTGTATACATAAAAAATAAATAAATCTTAAAAAGAAAAGACAGAGCAAGAGTGTCTGACTTCACTCAGGGCATTTAGCACTGTGTGCTTCTGCCTATGTTTTGCCCAAGGCTAACCTTTAGTCCTTTCTAAGGAACTAACAGGAGAGGCACTGACATACTCCAGGGACTGGAGCTCTCTCGGGTTGATTATTAGTTATTTGTCAGCTTGACAGAATCTAGAATTACCTGATGGTATGCCTGTGGGGTTACCTTGACTTGTTCCTTGATGTGGAAAACCCATTTTTCCTAGCCAGAGGATCATATTCTGCATAAAATGGAGAAAGCCAGCTGAATATTAGCAAGCATTTTTTTTGTGGGGGAGGCTCTCTCTGCTTCCCGTCTATGGATGGAATATGACCAGCTATTTCAAGCTCCTGTGTCTTGACTTCTCTGCAATGATGGATTGTCCCTTTGAATTGTGAGCACTAATAAAACTTTACTACTATAAATTGCTCTTGTCATTATTTTACCACAGAATCAGGAGAACTAAAATGTACTAAAAATGAAGATGATAATCTTGATTAGATGACTGGTAGAGTAAAGATCCTGTAGTCAGTGTGGTGGTGTGTGTCTAAGGAAAGAGAGAAGACCAGTGTAAGTGGGACAGTAACTTCTTACGGAAACATAAATCTTTATCTTTTTTAAAAAAAATTCTGTTTTCAATTTTATTTTGTGTGTCTGAAAGTTTTGTCTGTATGTGTGTATGAATGTACATGTACCACGTGTGTGTGTGATGCCCACAGAGGTCAGAAGAGAGTGTCTGATATCCAGAAACTGGAGTTACAGACAGTTGTGAATGTCATGTGAGTGCTGGGAACTGAACTCTGGACCGCTGGAAGAGCAGCCAGTGTTTTTAACCACTGACCCTCAAATCTTAAATTTTTATTACTAATTTTCTTTCTTGACGGGAAGAGTTAATTTTCTTTCTTTCTTTCTTTCTTTCTTTTTTTTTTTTTTTTTTTTTTTTTTGGCTTTTTGGCTTTTTGGCTTTTGGCTTTTTGGCTTTTTGAGACAGGGTTTCTCTGTACAGTCCTGGCTATTCTGGAACTCACTCTGTAGACCAGGCTGGTATTGAACTCAAAGAGATCCACCTGCCTCTGCCTCCCGAGTGCTGGGATTAAAAGCACCACCACTACCTTAATTATTTCTTTAAGCAGTAGTTGTAGGGCTAAGGCATGTAGTTCACTCAGTAGGTGAACTTGTCGCAGGTAAGACCCTGGGTTTGCTCACCTGCACTGCAAATGAATGAACAAGAGAAATTGAAGAGAGTGATCAAGTTAGCTGCAGTGATGCACTTTAGCTAGAGGACCGGGAGTTCAAGGCCAGCCTGGGCCACATAGCTAGACTCCTGCCCCACATTCAATAAAAAAATTGAGATGTAATATGAAAAAAATGGGTAAAGGTAGAAGGTAACTAGATAATAAGACACATGAAAAGAAGGCACCAGAAGAATCTGAAAAATAATACTAAGTGTAGATTACAGAAAACTTTAACTGTAAGACTGATAATATGGGCCTCCAAATATTTATGATATGCCTTGACATATAAAAATAAAAGTTTTAAAACTATGAACAATAAAAGCTTAGCTTTACTATCTTAAAAAAATGTAGTTCAAGCAAGACATAACATAGACATAATCACAGAACTCAGGCAGGAACATTAACCCAAATTTAAGACTAACCTGCTTTATTTGGCAGGTTCCAGGCCAGGGCTGCATGGCAAGAGCCTCACTCAAAAACTAAACAAAACAGCTGGCCTAGGTGCTGCCCAGTGACAAGTCATGACCGCAGTTTGATCCTTAGGACCCACTTGGTGAACTAAGAGAAGTGACTTCCCCAAGTTGACCTCTGACCTTCACATGTACTCTGTGGCTTAAGCCTCCCTTCCTGAACCCACACAAAAGAAAATGAATGTTATGGGGAAAAGTATTTGGGAAGATAGTCTATGTTAGGAAAGACTAGAGACCCAACAACCAAATGTAATGGAAAAACTTCTGTTGTGTCCTGGTTGAAAATACCAAAAGAAAGGGAGGAAGTCCAAACCACGAACAGTCTGCATCAGAGACTGATGTAGGATCATGAGTTTCAAGGTCAGCATAGAATACATTAAATCCAGCCCTGAGAGGGAGGGATGGCTCTGACATTTAATTCAGAGGACTTGTTTCTCTTGCAGAAGACCCAGGTTCAGTTCCCAGCACCCATGTGGTAGGTTGCAACTATCACTAATTTTTGTTCCAGATCATCTGACATCCTCTTTTGAACTCAGAGCATCAGGCATGTATAAGGTACACAGACATGCATGCATTCAGGGATGAAACATTCATACACATAAAATCAATAAAGTTTAAAAAGGCTAACTTTGACTATGTAGATCCTGTTTCAAAAATAAAAGCAGAAAAAGTAAAGATAAATAATTTTAATAGTTTTTATATTTCTAATGTATATAAGTATTTTGCCTATATGTATGCAAGTACATGGTATGTGTGCCTGGTGTCTACTGAGGCCAGAGGTAGGTGCTGGAGCCTCTGGAACTGGAACCATGGACAGTTAGTTGTAAATAGCCATGTGGGTGCTGGGGACCAAAGCTAGGTCTTCTGTAAGAGCAGCAAGTGCTCATAACCACCGAACTCTCTCACTCAGTCCCCATTTTTTTTCTATTTTACTATTTTTCTCATGTAAATTGTCTTTCAATGAGTGTAGTGACATGGGAGTGCCTTTCTGTATGCTGTGAATCTCAATCTTTAAATAAAAGAGCTGTTTTGGACCATGACAGGCACCATAGAAGAAGTAGGAGGAGAAATCAAAGCATAGGTAGGAGAAGCAGGGCAGGGTCAGGCAGATCCAGCTGAAGCCCACAGGAGCAACATGTAGGAGCACAGGTGAGCCACGGGCCACATGGCAGACAGATTAATAGAAATGGGTTGATTTAAGATGTAAGAGCTAGCTAGCAATGTGCCTGAGCCATAGGCCAAACAGCGTGGACTTAATATAACCATCTGAGTCATTTCTGGGTACCTGAGCGGCGGGCGGCTAAGGGGCCCCGGCGGCAGATCTGTGGGTCCAGGTCCCTGGCTGCCCAAAATCAAGAAACCCCACTACTACAGTGTAGATCTGGTGTTGTCTCAGTTCAAGATAGGAAATTTTGGTATTTATGGAGTAGTGCAAGTTTAGTAAACAAGTATAACCTACATAGTTCTTGACTCTGGAATTCTTTTGTTGGTTTAGTTTTTTAGGCAGAATCTTTTTACATAGCTCTGGCTGTCCTGGAACTCACTCTATAGACCAGGCTGGCCTCAGTCACACAGAGATCAGCCTGCCTCTGCCTCTGGAGCTCTAGAATTAGACTACCACCACTGTCTATTTTTGGGGGGGACTCTATCTTATGGTTATTAAGGAAGACAAACCGGGCAGTGTAAGTAGGAGAGAAGTCCAGAAGCAGAGAACTGTCAGCCAGGGTGTGGCACGTCACAGTTGATTATGAGTTAAGATAGCAGTAAGGCAGCCCAAAGGCAACAGTGCAGGGTTCTGAATCTTAGTTATTACATAGATTGACATCTGGTGTTGTAGCAAACAATTCAGGAAGGCATTTGGGTTAGGAGGGGCTGACCTCGCAGTGGCACCCTTGGGAGGTGGGGGCAGGAGCTAAAGTCAAGGTAGCTTCAGCTGCTTGGTTACAGGCCACATTGGCCTACATTTGAGAGACACTGCTTTAAGGAAAAGTCTCAGGACTTCAGCAGCTGTTAGTGATACTTCTTTGAAATTTTGGGTTGTTTGTTTGTTTTGGTTTTGGACAAAGCCTCATTTTCTAAGTCAGGTGGTCCTAGAACTCACTCTGTAGTCTGGGCTGGCCTCAAATTCATGTAGTAGTGTCCAAGTGCTAGATTGTAGCCTGGGACACTGTAGTAGTTACTTGAAACTTTTAAGGAAGTTTTCCTTTCCCCTCACATTTATTTATTAGAGTTTAATAGCATGGTACTTTCTTTTCTTCCTTTGATTTATTCATTCATTCATTTGTTTGTTTTTGAGATGGTCTCCTGGCCAAGCTAGGCCTTAAATTCAGTAAGTAACCAGATGATAATGGCTTTTTACCCCTCTGACTCCACGGCATGAATGTTAGAATTATAGGAATAAGTCATCACGCCTGGTTTTATGCAGTGCTGGGATTGAACCTGGGGCCTTGAACATGCTAGACAAGCATTCTACCAACTGAGCTATATCCCCATCTTGGCTACTTGAAACTTTTAAATTAATAGCTACTATCATTTACTTTCCTGAGTGAGAATAATAGTGGATCTGATTTCTTCTCTCTGTCCCGACAGCTATACTACCAAGTCCTAAATTTTGGAATGATTGTCTCCTCGGCACTGATGATCTGGAAGGGGCTGATGGTCATAACTGGAAGTGAGAGTCCGATTGTAGTGGTGCTCAGGTAACACTGTTCTTCTTCAAAACAGACTTGCGTGGGAGAAAAATAGAGGTATTAAATAAATAGTTATATAGCAATTCCTTAGAAATTGTTATCTAGGAGAGAGCCCACGGGAAGTCAGTTTTAAGAAATACCATGGGAAGTGTTTTCATTCTGAACCCCAAAGGGCACACATCCTTTTCTTTAAAAAATATTTTAATTGTATGTATATGGAGGTGTATGCATGTGAATGCAGGTGTCCATGGAGGCCATGAGCTAGCTGCCCATCATGAGTATCAACTCAGTCTTCTATAAGACCTGTGTGTGTCCTTAACCACTGAGCTATTTGTCCAGCCACCATTCGCAACTTTCTACTCAGAGGTTGCTGTATGCTTAATGTGGTGGCCCATGCCTAATCCTAGCACTCAGGAATCAGAGCTGGAAGGATCAGGAGTTCAAGGCCAGTCTTAGCTATATATGGAGTTCATGGTCAACCTGGGCTATGTGAGAACATTGTCTTAAACAACTAAGAGGTTGCTATGTGAACCTTATTTTTGATTCATCCCTTAAGAAAGTGTTCTTTATTTCCCTCAGATTCTCCTGTCTTTGCTTTCCTTAGTTTGAGATATCAGGCCTCAAACTTAGTTCTTTAGGCTGTATAGTGCTTCCGTTAAAGAGTTTCTCTGCATCATGTATTCAGGTGCTAACAGCATCACTGATTATTTCCATATTTTCTGTTGACCTTTAAATATCATTTCTAAGTAGATTCCAGGAATTTTGAAGGTAATAATGCTATCTCTTTAGGTGATAGTACTGAATTTTTTTTCCACCATGTTTCCATTTTTATCTTTGCCTCATAAATAAATCTTACTGATTCTAAAGCCTGATTTAGCAACTAATTTTTGGGAAATTACTACGTGGTTATTTAATAGAATCATTATAGTTCTTTTTTATTCGGGGACTTATTTTGTAACCTCTCAAGTTCTTTCTGGAGCAAATAGAAAGGGAATCGGAAGGGAATGGAACTTTCCCCATTACCTAAAGTTGAGATAACCACCGACTTTAGTGCTTTATTGTAGCAAGCAGTAGTCCTTAAGGAACAGAGCTGGCCGAGTTTGGTGTCTACCTTTTAACACCACAGTCACCACTATAAGTGGGCCTGTCATTTTCATAAGTTTGTTCATTCTCCACCACCACAGATAGGAACAGAATTATAATGGTGATAATAACAGTATATTAAATGGTCTCACTGCTTAACCCCACACCCCAGGCAGGCTTTCTTTATGTAACAGCCCTGGCTGTCCTGGAGCTCACTCTATAGACTAGGCTGGTCTCCGGAGCTCACAGTTCTGCCCATTTTGCCTCTGCCTTCCGAAATGCTGGGATCAAAGGTGTGTGCCACCAAGCCCAGCCGGCTCTACATAATTTTTATATTTACAATTCCTTTTGTGCTAGCCAATTTTGTTTTTGTTATTACTTTTAAATTTATTGTTTTATGTGCATAGGTGTTTTGCTCGCATGCATGTCTGTGCATCACTTGTGTGGCTGTGGAGGTCAGAGAGGACATCAGATCTCCTGGAACTAGAGTCAGGTTGTGAGCTGTGGTCATGTGGGTGCTGGGAGTTGAACCTCCAGTCTTCTGGGCTCTTAACTACTGAGCCACTGTTTGTGGCTTATTTGGCACAGGGACTATTTTATTATAAGGTGTCTAAGCATATTCACTCCCATGCCTCCCTATTCTCTACTACACACTTTGCATGTTTTATTGATTTGTTTGGTCTGGGAGCTCAATCTGAGCGGCTCAGACCAAACATTGAATTTAGGTCTGCTGCTCCTGACTCCCAGGGTTGGTGTTACAGTCATTTCCCCCACTCTGGGAAGGTCTTAAATTGGCATCTACATGTGAATTCCTCAAGCTTTTCTTGCTTGATTCATTCCACTGACAGGTCCACCTGACTGCTAACCAGAAACTTGATTCTCTGCATGACAAAAAGAAAATTCATCTTCATTGGTCCTCCCCCTCCTGTTTCTGTGATGTCACCACATCTGCTCAGCGCACTGCCACAAACCTATGGGTCATTTTTTTTTTTTTTCTCCTGTGTCTAATTGGCCACGGATTATTTTCCCTGTACTCCAAGCTGCTCTCTTGGCTGTTCTATTTCAGGCCCCTTTCATTTCCTGCCTGACTCTCATGGTGACCTTTAAGGAGAAATGCTTTTTTAATAAGAAAAAGTTAATATGTCCTCATAATGTGAAATGTTGGAAACAAGAACTCTAGAACCTGTCTTTGTAATAACAATCAATGCTAACATTGTAGTCTCTTCATCTTCATGGATATTTTTACATATGATTGACATGCTTTTGTATGTGTGTCCTTTATCCTTTTCTTGTCATTTGCCGTGTGTGTTGTGTATGTGTGTGTGTGTGTATATGTGTACATGTGTGTATATGTGTATGTGCACATGTGCGTGTATGTATACATGTGTGTGTGCACATGTGCGTATATGTGTACATGTGTAATGTGGACATGTGCGTGTATGTATACATGTGTGTGTTACCCTGTTTGTAAAGTTCTCTTTTTCCTTTCTTTTTTAATGTTTTGGTAGATCCAACTGGAGAGTCAAGTCAAGGCCTGTTCATTCTAGGCAAGTTCTCTACCACTGAGCTGCAGCCTCAACCTGACAATTCTAATAACAATTTTTATATTTATTTAATTTTGAGACAGGATCTCACTATGTAGCCTTGGCTGCCATGAAACTTGCTGTGTAGACCAAGGTGGCCTGAAACTCACACAGATCTGCCTACCTGTAACAAAAGCTTTAAGAAGTTTTCACACACCAGGGGGTAATGGCATGCCCCTTTAATCTCAGTACCCAGGAGGCAGAGGCAGGCTGATCTCTGAGTACACAGAGAAACCTGTCCAGGGATGGGAAGGAGGGAGGAAGGAGATAAATATAGTAGCCAAGCTAGCACAGACTGTAATCCCAGCAGGAGGATTACTGTGAGTTCAAGGTCAACAAAACAATAAGCAAACAGACAAGCATGCCTGTAATCATCCCAGCACTTCAGAGGCAAAGAGAGTTGTTTTATGTCAGCATGGGCTACCCAGTCTTTGACAGAAATAACTTCCCCAATTTTGCTTTATGCTAGATTTTCTGGGGATTCAGTGATGTCTGCTTCCCATTCCCAGGCATTCTGATATGAATGGGTTTATGTGTGGCCAGAGCATGAGGATTTAATTTAAATTGCTCAATTTATTCCAGTGTACGAGAGAGTTCTCATCCAGTCTTGAAACAGCAGTGTCTGCACCATGTTCTCTCATGAGTTTTATTTCCTGCTGATATTTTTACTTTTCAATTAATGCTCTTGTAATTGAAAGCTGGAGTGTGAGTTCCTGAAGTTGTAAATACAAATCTCTTAGGACCTTCTGAGAACTGGGTATGAGGCAGGACAGGTAGGGGAAAGAGATGTCTCTGTGAGGTCCTCTCAGTTCTTCCTAGTTCCCAGATTCTGAGACAGAAATCTCAGCGGTCTTCCAGATTTCTCTTTTAAAAACAAAGAAGTGACTTGATAACACAGTGTTCTCGTAGTTGTGTTTTGTGACTTGCTGAGCTGTTGTCTTCCGTGATCAGCTGGACTCATAAGGTCATCATGGTCTGTATCTTTATAAATGGCAGAAGGTGATCTGGGCTCTCATTTGAATATTTAAATATGTTTAGTATTTTCAGATGAAGTCAGAATAAGGGCAGTGCTTTTTAAAGTTCATTCTTTTATAATGTTTGTCATTTGAAATTTTAAAAGGTTAAGGAATTAGTAACGCTGCCCTTTTCAAGACCAAAGCATCTTGAGTTGTAATGCTTAAAATGGAACTAGTTAGTAAAGACTAATAACCTAAAAATTCCTTCACTAGTTGATGGTGCACACATGACTTGGAAGGTAAGGAAATTGGCATAAGCCTGAGAGCAGCCTGATCTCTACTGTGAGGCTGCAACTGTGTCCTAAAATCAATAAATGAAATAACATGGACTAGAGCAACCTAAATGGAGGACAGTGTCATCTGTGGTATCTGACTTTCTGTGTCCTCTCTCCTTCCCAGTGGCAGCATGGAGCCTGCGTTTCACAGAGGGGACCTCCTTTTCCTCACAAACCGTGTTGAAGATCCCATACGAGTCGGGGAAATCGTTGTTTTCAGGATAGAAGGAAGAGAGATTCCTATAGTGCATCGAGTCTTGAAGATCCATGAAAAGTACATGCCAACTTTTTATTTGTGTTTTTGGGAAGCTTAGAGTTTGAAGTGTTTAATTTTAATACATAAAAATTATTGAAGGGGGAGCTGGAGAGATGGCTCAGCAGTTAAGAGAACTTGTTGCTCTCACAGAGGACCCAGGTTTGTGTCCGAGCAACTGCATGATATCTTGTAACCATCTATAACTTCAGTTTCAGGAGATCTGATGCTTTCCTTCTTCTGACCTCTGGGACCACCAGGCATTGGTGCACACATATATGTAGGCAAAACACTTACCTACGTAAAACTTGTTTTTTGCGACAAGGTTTCTCTGTATAACAATCGTGGCTGTCCTGGAACTTACTATGTAGGCCAGTCTGGTCTCTAATTCACAGAGATCCACCTGCCTCTACTTCCAGAATGCTGGAATCAAAGGTACATGCCACCATTGCCTGGCTGATAAAACTTTTTTTTTTTTTTTAATTAATAAAGATGGTTGGAGATGTAGCTTAGTTGGTAGAATGAAGCCGTGAATTAGCACCCACCACTGCAATACAAAACCCAGGCCTTGGGAGGTGAAGGAAAACAAATTCAGGGTCATTGTTGGCTTGCATAGCAAGTTGAAGGCTAGCCTGAGCTAAATGAGACTCTTCTCTAATAATAAAACATTGTAGAGAGTAAGGAACCCCTTGACCTTTACTTCCATCCAATTTTATGAATGTCTGAATGTTTGGCAAACATTTGGAAAACTAGTTATTCATTTCTCTGAAGAGTTTTTTTCAGAGGCTTTGCATGTTCTTTTTTAATTCCTTATCAGTTTGTGTGTAATTCCCCAAAATCATGATATAAAAATTAATTCTAAAAATAATTCCCTGCTACAATGGTATAAAATAACCTTAATCTCTAAAATGAAAACAAAAGCTTTAAGACAGTGTAATAATAATACAGTGGTCAGCTTCTTTTGGTATACTGGATTCAAACCCAGGCCAGACCCAAATTTATCAACTTTTCAAAGTTCAGTAAAGAGGGCTGGCCAAATGGACCTGACCTTGATTCCCAGAACCCACAGCAGAAGGAGAGAACCAATCTCAAAAGTGTCCCCCAGCCATCTGTGCATGTCTTTAATCCCAGCACTTGGGAGGTAGAGGCAGGGGAATCTCTGTGATTTCAAGGCCAGCCTGGTCTACAGAGTGAGTCCAGGATAGCCAGAATTACATAGAGAAACCCTATCTTGACAATCAGAACAACAACCAACCAAACAAAACCTTGTCCTCATGATAAATGAATTTTAAGTTTAAATTTTTCAACAGACTCCTGAGATGGCACAGTGGGTAAAGACATGTGTCACCAACCAGATGACTCTGAAGGACATGTGCACCCCATGTGTCCACACTGAAGGAACACTACTGACCTTCCTGCTTCTGTAGTGCTACTGCTGGGATTTATGAGTATGAGCCAGTACACCAAACCCAAGATGAATTTCTAAAATCTGAGTTATTTTCCTAAATAGAGCCTTACATTTTAGAAGCAGAAAGAACACATATAAAACCTTCCAACCACCTTAGAGTGAGAACAGCGAGCAGAACTTTCCACTTCCCCGGTCTCGGGTCTCATTCTCCTGAGGCAATGTAAAGATTTTCAAGATGGACTCTTAAGTGGACAGTCCCTGTCTCGCCGTGCAGTCCTGTCCATCTGTCTGTAATATTTGTAGTTGGGACTTATATGAGGAGAGAGAGAAATGAGTGAAAGGGACTGCATTCTGGGGACTCTCAAGGATTCCTTGCATTGAGAAAGTCCTAAATTAATCCTGAGTACACATCTGGGATAGTGCATACCTTAATTCCAGCATCAAAGAAGTGGAATCTCACTCAGCGCAGCTGGGTGAGGAAACACTCAGGAGGACCAGAATTTGGGGGAGACCTCTTTTCTCTGCCTCCTGGGTTTTGGGATTCCATGCAAGGCACCGCCACACCTGGCTGGAGCATCTCTTAATAGGCTTTTCGATGGGTAGTCACCAGGGAAGAGAGGGAGATGTGTGCTTTGCCAGAAAGCACTAGTGATCTGATCCCAGCTCAGCAGGGGAGGCCTGTGCATTGTTTTGCTGAGGAGCAGGTCTTGGGAATAGCATTCCTTCCCTTCTGAGGCCTTTCTGATTTAACTGTTTTAACCTTAGGCTTTTGACTGTCCTCCTTTCCTCTTTAACCCTCCACAACACATCAGACATCCTTTCACTTACTGAATTGTCAGCTACAGGTTACTTTTCTCTACATATTTTTGCATTTTTTCCAACTGGAACCTCATTTTGAATGTGGCTTTTGCATGTCACTGTCTTTGATGTTTGCAGCACCTTCCAACTTTCCCTCAAGGTTCTAGCATCTTGGGAGGCAGTTTCTTGAGTGGCTATTAGTCAGTAGAAACCCGAAACTGATTTTCTTTTTTATAGACTGATTGTTAAAGACACTTGTATTAATTTTAGTCCAGTCTTTAGTAACTGTAAATTTTGCTTGGTTTTACAATTACAATATAAAATTACTAGAAGCTGGGCTGGAGAGACAGCTCAGTGAGTAAGAACACTTTTGCTTTTGCAGAGGACATAGTTCCATCCCCACCACCCACACGGCAACTCACAATCCCTCTTAGGCACCAGGCACATGCATGGTTCACATACATGCAGCCAAAACACCAATACAAAATACACCTGAAAGAAATTTTTAAAAAATTACTGGAAGTTTTACCTTTTTTTAAATTTTTTTGAGATAGGGCCTCTGTTGCACAAATCCTAATTGGTATTATAAAAACCCAGAGCCAGATATTGGGGAAAAGCTGAAAGATCAGAGAGACAGAGGAACAAGCCACAACCACTTCTCCCTACTGTGAATCCTCAAAGCCAATAGAGGGAGTGAAGGGAAGCACAGCCCTGAATGGAGGAGGGGACTAGTCTCCTCCCAATGTATGTTCCTTTCTCTGCCCCAGCCATATTACTCACTTACTAATAATAGGGCGTGTGTGCACGTGTGCGTGCGTGTTTCCTCCAGGTGCTGGGATTAAAGTTGTGTGCCATTGCCACCTGGCTCTGTTTGGCCCTGAACTCACAGAGGTCAAGACAATCTCTGGGTCTGCCTCCCAAGTGCTAGGATTGAAAGTATGTGTTACACCTCTGATCTTCAGGCATATACAATGTATCAGAACATGCTTCATGTAGTATAGCCTGGACTGTCTTAGTTTCCTTTACCTACTCCCCCCAGCATCGGGGTTATAGGCATGTGCTGTCATAGTCAGTTTGTTGGTGTACAGATCAAAATCAAGGCCTAGTATATGCTAGGCAAGTACTCACCAAGCTCCACCAGCCCTATAGCAATCCTTTTTGATTAGGCAAGATAGTATGGTGTTTTGCTTTTTATTTTATTTTGTATGTGTATTTGTGTTTTGTCTCCATGTGTGCCTGTATGAGTGTCAGATTCCTTGGAACTGAGTTGCAGGCAGCTGAGGGTTGCCACGTGAGTGTTGGGAATTGAACTCGGGTTCACTGGAAGAGTAGCCAGTGCTCTAAGCACTGAGCCATCTCTCCAGCCCTGGTGTTCTTTTTCGAGTCAGGTTCTCTATATAGCCCTGGCTGTCCTTGAACTTCTTACGTAGGTCAGGCTGTCCTGCCTCAGCCTCCTCCGTGTTGGGATTAAAAACATAAAAACGTGTGGCAGCACACCTGGCCCAAGGTAGTATAATGAATGCCAGCATACCTGAAGTATTGAGACTTTTTTTTTCTTTTAAGACTTGTTTTTCTTCTGGGCAAATTGGCGCACACCTTTAGTCTTGGCACTCAGTGAGACCCTGTCTCAAAAACTGAACCAAACAGACTTGTTTTTCTAACGACTGCATGTTTGCTGGAGAGAAAAAAATTGGATAGTGTGAAACCACAGCCGCTGTCCACTCTGCTCTGTGTTACTCTAGCTAGGCCTTGTGTTTTGTAGTTAGAGGTTATCTGGAATGTCCAGCAGAGGCTAGTGAGCTCATGTATCTGCCCTCTACAGATGACTAGAGTGTGCCAGTTCTGTGCATCTACATTCTTTTCTCTTCCTCCTTTTTGTAGTATTTTAGGCTAGGTCCTCAGTATTATAGCATGTGTATTTCAACAAATGTCTATAAAACAGCTATTCACATTTTATAAACTATAATTAGTGTGGCGAATAAATAATATAATTAATAATATAATCAAATATAATAGAAATATTACTAAGTACATGATAAATGCAAATGAACAATTCCTTAAGATTGTTTCCAGGTGTTTAACTTAGTAATTTCATTATGACTTTTAGAACTGTTTGGACCTAGATCAATTAAAGTCTTTGGCTACAGTTGATTGGTGTGGCTTTAATAGACACTTGGGGTGTTATTTTAATTACTTTGATTGTTTTTAATTGCTTTCTTATTTGGGGGCACTAGCAGGTGCCTATGATGGTCAGAGGACAACTTAGGGAAACTGGTTCTTTGTGCAGTGTGGTCTCTGGCAGCCACACTTGGGTTGTCAGAGGTCAAGGCAAACGCCTTCCACAGCCTCTGACTTCACCCAGAGCCTCTTTCTCCGGTGTTCTTTGTTCCATGCAGAAATGCCCATGTCATGTAAAGGAGCTGTGCTATTTGCTAGTTTCCATACTTTAGACAGTTATATCCTGAGGGATAATTTAGTGTGTTCCTTTGATTTTTTTTTTTAAATGTTCGTAGAAAATTGGTTGTGCATATTTTAATAAAATGAAGTTTATTATATATGCTAGTTAATCTTTTCTTCAAGAAGTAAAATTTGTATGGTCATCTAGTATCATTTCATGTTTTCATACAACCTTGTCCATAATGCTCATATTTTAGCCCTTTAATGTTGGACTTCTCACTTATTCTTAGTATTTCTTTAGCTGAATAGTCAGCTATAAACATTCTTTTAGACAGTTACAGAATTGCTGTTAGGTGTGATGATTACCTGGCACTGGTTAAGAAGAGCAGGTTCTGCATTAAATGTCATAGAGGTGTTTGGTGACTTGTGTTTCCCTTACTCTTAAGGCAAAATGGGCATATCAAGTTTTTAACCAAAGGAGATAATAATGCTGTTGATGACCGAGGCCTCTATAAACAAGGACAACATTGGCTAGAGAAGAAAGACGTTGTAGGGAGAGCGAGGGGGTAAGTACCCAGGGGAACATCTTAGTTTTTCATATTACTTTAGACGTGGTCTCTTAGATGTGCTCTCTCTGACTGTGCACAACTGAATGCATAGCAATTCTTGGTTCCATCGAGTCACCTTTGTCCTTTAAAAGGTACACATCTTAAAAGTGCATCCAAGTCTTAAGTCATACTACTCCTGAGGGAGGAGAGGTCCAAATAAGGGAGTGGAGTACTAGGGACGAGATTGTATACTGGATATCACAATTAAATAAAAAGTAGTTAGCCAACTGTGGTGGTACACACCTGTAACCCCAGTTCCTGGGGAGTAGGGTTAAGAGGATGGAGAGAGTTAACCTGGGCTACATGAATCAGTTATTTAGTTCACTCCAGGAATGTTGATATTAATAAGTAGTTGGCCAGGCTATTGGGTCTAGAGAAGTATTAATGCTGCTTCATGATACTTTAGTAGAAATTTATTAGGACAGTTTAAATTGTTCATTTAAATTAATTTTATTGCATTAATTTATCCTATATTTTATTTCTAGTCTTGAAGTTAATGAGGTCAAATGAAAATTTTAAATTGTGTTAAGCCTGTTTATTTCCGATATTATCAGGAGAACAGATCAGTGGAGGACAGGAGTTGTAAGTTACAGGTATAAGGAAGTATAAATTATTACTTTAATGTGTTAATAGTATTAACAATAACTCCTTTTCATTAAGTCTTGCTATATAACAGACATTCATTGTATGTGCCTTTATAAGTGTTGCTTTATTCTAACCTCCAAACAACCCTTATAATCCCATTCTGCAGATGAGGAAACTCAGATAAGCTATGTTATGTATCCATATTCACGCTGATGGTGGTATTAAGTGGCTGGAAGCTCCAGAATTGCTGGCATGATGTCTTTCAGTGGGTGGGTGCTGGCTCTCCTTTAGGTGCTTCACAGCATCCTTAATGTTGTCAAATGTTGTCCTTACTAATCAACTGTGCAACAGCCACCTCCCTGTGACTCGTTGTGCAGAAGGAAGTAGCTGTTGACTTTAAGTTTCTGCAGTGGTAGAATGAGAGATGGATGAAGGGATCCAGAGCGAGTACTATCGTGTTGTGTTGCGTGTGCAAATCCAACTTCAGGGGAATGTTTGTATCCTATATTGGAGCTAAAAATAATTCACATTAGGTCATCAGTGCCTCAGAGAAACAGATCTCCAAATTTTCTCATTTCCAAAGATGCTCCTATCATGCTTTTTCAGATTCATTAGTCTTTTTTAGCCTCTGGGGTTTTTTTGGGTTTTTTTGTTTTGTTTTGTTTTAAGTTGTAAACCTACAGATATATTTAGGATGATAAGGAAATTCCAGTCATCAGAAAGTGGGTTGCTTTATTTTCTTCCACCTCCTTCAATATTTACTATTAACCTGCTGATATTAGCCTTTATGTATAGGGATAGAGATTTAGGTATTACTGTGTACATGCTTACACATTCATCAAAACATTTGTATTGAAGGGAGAATAGTCACACTGTTATACAACTCCCTTTCACTCCAAGGTCATTCATTGTTTGTTTATATACATTTACCATCTTTTGCAGAGTGAGAACTCCATTCTTGGGGTAGCTCATACAGCTGCTGGGTGTCCTAGCTCCTGACTGATTTCCAGTTGTTTCTATGAACACTCTTAGAATGAACATATTGCTGTTAGATATATCCAGAGAGTCTCCCCAGTAAAATTAAAAACAAAAAACAAAAAACAAAAAATAACTTGAGTTACTAGGTAAAGCATATTCATACTTTAAAGCTTTTTGATTAATTTTGCTGAATTGTTTTATGTATACTTCTTCCGTTTAAGAGTGTCCCTGTAGCTGAGTTGTATTGTTGAATGCCTTTAATCCCACACTTTGGAGGCAAAGACTGGTGGATCTTCAGGTTCAAGGCCAGCCTGGTTGGCAGTGAGTTTCAGGGCAGCTAGAGCTACACAGAGAAATATCTACTGGGAGGGGGTATCCTTTTACGGGTGTTTGGTTCTTTACTGTCACAATTGTGTCTGCCAATTCTGTCCCTTTGTTGGTTAAAAGATGTCTCATTTTCTAGGTTAGCTTTCTTTCTCTCAAGTAACCTGACTTTCTGAAGAAACTTTTTAAATTCCAAACATTGTAAAGTTTAAACTAAGATCTCAGCTTTAACAATATAAGCCCTTTAATGGCTTTTAATGAAAAAAATTAATAATCTGAATTAAGTAATGCTTTTATGAAATAGAAAACACCTGGTGCATGAACAGCTGGCAGACAAGGGTTCACTGTACAAACTCACTTTCTATCGATTACCCTAGCACTTGACTTGTATTGAAGTGAGTCACCCTCCTTTGTGGAAATTGTATTTATATCGCATGAAGCTGGTATTTCAGAGTCAGGCTGGACCTCACTCTTGGGGGTAGGTTATTTCTACAGGCATTTTTTTAATTTCCTTTTTTTTTTTTTTTTTAAACTACTGCAGACCTAAGGTTCTGAACCAAAATTGTTTTTAAAAAGTATTACTGAAACAAAATTCACATATTTGGGGATATACGTTCTCTCTTTTAATGGATGTAATTTACAGACGTTAGTATATCCCCAAGTTTGTACAGCTGTCATTACTATCTCCCAGATAACCCTCCACACTCATTAGCAGTCATGCCTCGTCCCCTTCCTCCTGCAGTGCTCACTGGTGATGTATTGTGACAACCACTAACCTACTGTCTCGGGATCAGCCTGTTTGGGGTATTTCCTTCGTGTAAACAGAATCATATAGTTGCTCTTCTGTGTTTGACATCTTTCACATATCTTAACTTTCAAACTTAATCCATCTTCTAGCATGTAATAAAAACTTAAGAAATGAAACTAATATTGTACCAACGAAATGTTAATAGAGATGACTTTGGAAAAGCAGAAAGTTTAAAAATAATATAAGAGGACCTTGTTAGTCCCGGAGAAGAGAGCAGTGGGAAGGGAGAGACAGACAGAATAGTTAGGGACAATGTTAAAGTGAAGAAGGGATGACTAGAAGGGGAGAACAGCATAGTGACGTTCAGAGCATCCAGACAGGACTGTCCTACAGCAGAGGAGATGAAGTGCACATACAAATGCTCTTAAAGCTTGCCACAGGCTTTGATGGTAGACTGGAAACATGAATTACCCTGACAATTTAGTGCACACTTATACGTTAAGTGATATCCCATAAAATGCATGTAAATAGAAAAGCTTGTGTCTCACTACAGTGGCACATATGTATAATCCTGGCTTCCTGGAGCTGGAACCAGGGGCTGTTTGTAGTAGCACAGTGAAACCCTACTTTGAAAATTAAATATATGGAGCTGAATAGTTGCCTCAGTGGTTAAGAGCACTTATTGTTGTCTCGAAGGACCCAGGTTTGATTCCCAGTACCCACGTAGAGGCCTACCACCTACTTAAGCACCAGGCACACATGAACTACATAGACACACATATAGGAAAAACACAAAATAATAAAAAAATCTAAAAATTATTTTAAATAAAAAATATAAAAGTTTGTGAGCTTTCTCTTGACTGAAATAATTACAATTTATATATTCTTTATGAATATACATTTTAAAAAGTACTTTTTATCAACTAGACTTGGCAGTTGTATGCCTGTGTTAACAGGATTAAAAATTCATGGCCACCTTGAACTACATGAAATCTTACCACCATAAAACTTTACTTTTTATTTAATTTGAAACAGATCATTCCAAAAACCAAACTCTTCCCTGTGGTCATTATACGGTATTTTATTAAATTGGCTTCTGAGGTCCAGACTTTGTATTTATTTGTTTGTCTGATGGTTTCATTGTATAACCCTGGTTAATCTGGAACTCTCTTTGTGAATCAAGCTGGCCTTGAACTCCCAGAGATCACCCCCTCTGCCTCTCTGCTGGGATTTAAGGCATCCACCAGGCCTGGATTTTTTTTTTTTTTTTTAATTAATATGTGTTTTTGTAAATGTGTATGTGGTTGTTTCGCAGTTCCTGTGTGGAAGTCAGAGGACAGCCCAGGGAAGTTGGTTCTCTCCTCGCACCGTGTGTGTTCCAGAGTTCAAACTCATATTGTTAGTCTTAGTGGCAAGTGCTTTACCTGATGAGCCTTTTTTTTTTTAACCCAAGACAGGGTGTCACTGTATGGATCAGGCTGGCCTCAAACTTAGAGTAGTTCACCTGCCTCTATCTCTGAAGTGCTGGAGTTATGTTAACCTCACCAGGACCACTACCACAAATTTTAAGTCAAATTCAAGCTTCATGAAGTATTGACCCAGACAATGGACACCGGCCAGGTCCATACCCGGGTGCCCAGAGTATTACACCACATTACATTAGTCAGACGCTTATAAAGGCAAAACCCACAAGGCTACATCCTTCCTGTCTCTGTATCGTGTGCCTGTGTGTGATCAAGCACATCCTATACAGTTGGGGCAACCAAGCTTGTTTACAGAAGCAAAAACGCATGCTTACATGAGCAAAGTCCCCCAACATTTCAAGAAGTTATCTGTCCTTGGGCAAATAGGGATTTATGTTTTATAGATCTCTTAAGCACAGTAATTTAAACTTAACTTTAGCCATCATACATAAAGGTGTGCACCACTACTCCCAACTTGCCCCAAACTTTTTAAATATAGATCCACTCTTAATTTGTGTAGCGTATTTTCTTTACTGCTTAGTCTTTAGGCTGATCAGTTTATTTTCTTTTATTTTTCAAATATATTTAAGTGTGTGGCTGTTTTGCCTGCATTCATGTCCATACCACATGTGTGTCTGGTGCCATGGGTTAGAGAAGGAACCACAGTTACAGTGTTAGCAAGCATGGACGTGCTGGGAGTCAGAGCTGGCGTCTGGGTGAGCCAGTCCCCTAGCGTCTCACTTGTACAGTCTTAGGTGTATGCAGTCACCATCAGCGCAGCCTCAGTCTCCCTCACGGCTGACGTTGCTGGAATAATGCCACAACAGCCTTACAGCACTTCTGGTCACATGAACTCTAGACCGTACTCTGCCCTCTAGATAATAACTTGACATGCGCTGGTGGTCTACTTATTTATATCTTATCCTGTTTACTAGCAACTCTCCTCTAACATAGTCATTTATGTGAGCAGTATGGGGAAGTACTGCAGGTCTGGATTTAAACAACTGATGGTATCCTTGCCAGAGCTTGGCAAGATTTTGCAGGTGTCTCGTCAGCTCTTGGGGAACCCACATCTTGACACAGGTCCTCTATGGTGAAACTGCTTGTCACCATGTACCTGTGTTATACATATCAGACCTAAGTATCTTGAACTTGAGTATGCGAGAGAATTATTTGAAGTGCTTCTTTCAGGGATTTGTTTACTCAGAAAATTTGAGGTCAATAGAAAAGTGTATGTAGTGATTTTATGTGTGTTTGACACAGGGTTTCATTTCTTGTAGTCAGAATGACTGATCCTCCTTGTCTCCACCTCCCAAACATTGGAATTACAGGTGTGTACTACCACACCTGATTTATGTGCTACTAGAGATCAGACCCACTGCTTCGTGCCTGTTTGCTAGGCCACATTGCCACATGGGCTCCAGCTGCAGCCCCAAGTGATTCTGTCAAAGAAGGTCCAGCAGTTAAGAAAAGGGAGTTGGGGATGGAAGAGAAACCAGTTTAGTTTTGCAAAAAATGTAACAGGAGCTAGGAAGTAAAGAGAGTTCTTAACAGGAAATGAAGGGCATTTAGCAGGAAGTGATGTCTGTTGAAGCTTGCCTATGGCTTTGATAGTGGAGGTTGTAAGTGGGTGGTCATTTATGTGGCCTTTGACATGGCAGGAAGGTTCAGTCTACAAAGTGAAAGTGGATTGTGATAAAACGTTCTGAGTACACTTGGCCCCAGCCTTTTTTCTCGGATAGGTGAGTCCGCCACACACGCTATGTCTCTATACACCGGAGCCCTCAGAGGAGGAGCCAGGGAAGGAAGTTGATTACATTTGCTTACCACCTGTTCTCTCACATCAATGATATGTTGATCATTTTCTTGTTCTGACTTCAATTATTATTGTTGTTATGAGTTGTCTTATTTTGTTTTTGAGATAGGGTGTCACTGGGTAGCCCTGGTTGACTTTAAGTTTCATATATAGACCGGGCTAGTCTTACATAGATCTACCTGCCTCTGTCTCTCAAGGGCTGAGATTAAATTCATTCATGTACCACTATGCCCAGCCCCTGCCCTGTATTCTTAATGTTAAGGTGTCTTGCATAAAGAGATGATTTAAAGCCTGGAGAAAATGGAATTTCTCAAGAAAATGAAAAGGAAAACTTTAGATGTTCAAACATTCCACCAGACAGTGTTGGGCTAAAGGCAGTTCAGCAATAGAATGCCTATTGCCTGGTCTGGGTGAAGCCCTGGGCTTGATCTCAGTGGTGAATCTCTCTCTCTCTTCCTGGGCTTGATCTCAGTGGTGAATCTCTCTCTCTCTCTCTCTCTCTCTCTCTCTCTCTCTCTCTCTCTCTCTCTCTCTCTCTCTCTCTCTCTCTCTCTCTGTGTGTGTCCCATCCTTGTGCAAACTTGCACATGTTTCCTGGAAGATTCAATGTACGAAGCACTATGTTGGCCTTGAGGTTATAAGGCGTAAAGATTGCTACTCTCGGAGTATAATTGGTATTACGGCATGTTAGTTCAAATTGTGAGAAAAGCCTCAAGGGCAGTGTATCCTGTGCTAACAGAGAGTAGTGTAGGAGCTGAAGGAAAAGGCTAGTGACGACACTGGGTTGGGGGTGGCTCAGTGGTTAAAGCACTTGCAGCTCAAAGTGTAAGGATCTGAGTTCAGATCCCCAGAGCCTCTGTTGGATCCATCTGTGATTCTAGTTGGGAACGAAATGAAAGTACAGGTACATCAGTCTAGAGGTTGTGGGTTATTGAAACCAGAGAGGAAGTTTAAGAGCAAGCATCAAAATAAAATACTGAAGACCTGTACAGGAAGATGGAGGCTATATGTGGTGATAAAAATGGTTCTAGAAAAATTTCAGAGCTAGGGATAGTGGTATTTTAGGAGACTGAGGCAGGTGGAAGTAAGCTTAAGGCCAGCCTGGGCTATATTTCATAATCCTGTTTAAAAAGTAGAATCAGGATTAAGAGGGTAAATTTAAATGGGCAGGTGGTGAAGCCTTGAGCTATGTAACAAAAAGCTCATCTGTTCATTGGCCGCCAACATGAAGTACCTTGTAGTGTGCTGCCCTGTGTGTCATATCTCCCCACCATGATTGGCAGCTCCCTAAAGGCTGAGGTCACACCCAGTCCCTAGCCATTGGGGATACCAACTGGAGACCTAAGATCTCCATCCAGTCTGGTTACTGCTTCTGCTACACATAAGCCATGCAGCTCGGGTGTGTGATCCTGCTTCCTCATCTACAAAATGGTGATAACCCTAACTTCCTTGTAACAGGCTGATGAAAGGGGCACATAGAATATATACAAGTGGATTTGTAATTGAGGATTAGTACTCTGTGGAAGGTACTGCTGATTAATATTCAGAGAATGTTAGCAGCTGCTTCATGATAAGTTGTTTGTTTGCTTGTTTGTTCTAGATTTGTTCCTTATATTGGAATTGTGACAATCCTCATGAATGACTATCCTAAATTTAAGGTGAGAGTGCCTATTGTATGTTTAATTAAAAATGAAGTGCTCTTGGGTTGAGGGTACAGCACAGCAGCACACATGCTGAGCATGTGTGAGGCCTGGATTCAGTCCACACACCCCCCCACACACACACAGTGTCTTGTTTAATTTTGGAAACTGTTAAGTGGATTATAGCTAAAGCGTGAAGGAATAACTAGATAGTTTAGTAACTGATTAATTAGCACTGAAGACTTAAGTGCTGTTAGATGTGTCTCTGACAGTGTGCTCATGTTTCATTTTCTAGTATGCAGTCCTGTTTCTTCTGGGTTTATTTGTGCTGGTCCACCGTGAGTAAGAAGTCGCCTGTGCTGTTCCTGGAAGATGCTGTGCTTTTGTTACTGGATGTTTGGAGTAGATCCTGGTCTGGGATTGGCAGATAATCAGAGGACACATATTGGCGCTTCTTGGTAGCACTGGTTTGCGTTAGTTTCTGTTTCCACACCTGAGGAAGTGTGGGCGGGCGCGTGTGCACCATGGAGTGCACCCACGGGGATTTTGAGTCACAGGATTTCATATGCTGTCATTGTCACTCTTTCACGTTTTTGTACATCAGTGAATTTTTTATATTAAAAGGTTGAGCCAAAGCCCCCAGTGTTTGTATTTTGAAGCCAAGCTTCACTTTTAAAGTGCCTACAGAGTTCTGTAAATGAAAACACAGCTCTGCATGAGTTCACACCTGCTGTCCTTCCTTATGGTGGGATGGTACATATTGAGGTGGTCAGAAGTCTTTAACTTTTCAAAATTTTAAATAAAAGACTTTGCACATTGAACCCTTTCCCGGAATTGTTTTTGTTGGGAAAGCTCCTGAAATGTGCCTTTCTTGACCGGTTATTGGTGCCCATTATGGGTTTTTAAGAGGCTTGGATGTGGCTGGGAATGGTGATACATGCTTTATTTCCCAAGACCCGGAGTATCTCAGCACCAGAAACCGGAGGAGCACTTCTAGGTCATCCTCAATTACATTGTGAGTTCAAGGCCAGCCCAAACTATGTGAGCTCTTGTCTAAAGAAACTTTAGTATGAACAGTCTTTCAGCTATGAAGGTTGACTAAATACGAACAAATAGGTTTTTGTTTAGGTTTGTTTTTGTTTCTGTGGAGCCAAAGTAGCCATTGACGTTCATGGAAATCTGTTAGTCACACAATTGGTTCTTCACTAGGGTGTGACTCAGATGGTTCCAAACAATCTCACCTGGCTGCAGAAACACATGACCCTTCTTCGCCCGCTGGAGGCCCTCTTAGCACTTCCCACACTGTATTAGCATTCAGATGAGGCAGGCCACGGTACCCAGACCAGCATTTTACTCTCTTTAACTGTAATTTGCCTAAACCCATTCTTTTAAGTGGCTTTGCATTTTCTCTAATGCAGGCTTAAGTTTGAAGTAGTGACTAAAAGCCCAGTTGTGTTTCCTTTTGATTTGGAAGCCGCCAGGAAACGGACTGTAGGTAAGTAAGCCAAGATGCAGTGACACAGACATCTAATTCGTCTCGTTTAATGTGGAGTCCCAAAATAAGCAAGGTTTCTGTTGGGCACATGGTCAGATTCTGTTTCCTCAGCTGAGGTCTGCCTTTGCTGTATTGCTAATGGAGTAGAAAACTTCCAGAGCCTTCCCAGCGAGAGAATGCTGCCATCTGAAAGCCATTAACTAAGCCTGCCCTCCAAACTTTGCATATGAATGCCTAATGGTGTCAACTCTTCACAGATGGCTTTTTCCACCTGTGAGACTTCTAGTTCCTCAGGATCCCCAATGATGCTCAAACTGCCTCTCCAGCATGGCAGGATGTTATCCATTTCTTCCTTCCTGGTCTGTGGGAGACAAGGCTAATAGTCTTCCTCTCAGAGCGGGGTAGGGGGCACACACCTTTGATCCCACTGCTCTGGAGGCCGGTGGATCTCTGGGAGTTTGAAGCCAGCCAAAGCTTCACAGAGAAACCTTGTCATAAATCATCCTTATTATCTTCCTGCTCAGGGCTCTGGCTCCTTTTCCTCCATTGTGAGATACTCATTATTAACAAACCCTGGGGCTGGGGAGATGGCTCAGAGGTTAAGTGCACTGGCTGTTCCTCCAGAGGTTCAGAGTTCAATTCCCATGTATGATGAGATCTGGTGCCCTCTTTTACACCAGAAGCAGGCATATGTGCAGCTGGAGCACTCATATACATAAAGTCGAAAATTCTCTTTAAAAGTAGCCAGAGCATCTCAGCATTTTAAAACATTTGAATCACTTTGTTAGCCAGTTTTTATATTGTTGAAAGATAAAACACAAGACTTGTTTTTACCAGGTTTCGGGGGCTAGAGAGATAAGCTCAGCAGTCTTGTTCTCCACTTTCTCACAGGGGAATCTGATACCTCTTCTGGCCTTTGTGTACTGCAGGCATGGTGTTCATGAATACATTCATGCAAAACATACCTTAAAAAATAAAGGATGGAAAGATGGTTTATTGGTTAAGAATATACACGTGAGCAGCTCACCACCACCTGTGACACCCATCCCAGAGGTCCAGTGCCGCCTGTTGTCTTCCGCAAGCACAAACATACAAATTAAAATATATCTTTAAAACAGAAATATAAATATATTTTGAGCTCTTTGTAAATATAAGAATTAAAGTAAATACTGCAAAGGGAGGTTGGAGAGAGTCTGCTCTTTGGGGTAATGGGTGCTTGGCTGCTTTTTGCCCACATGGCACCCACAACTGCCTGTAATTCCAACTTCAGGGGACCACACACCTTCTGGTCTTTTTGGGCACCTGCACTCATGTGCATATACACAAGTAAAAATAAATTTAAAAAAAAAAACATAAGAAATGAGCCAGGCTTGTCAGTACATACCTACAGTCCAAGTCACACAAGGGGCGGAGGCAGGAGGACCATTGGAGCCCATAGATTTGAGACTGCGTGGGCATTGTGAGACCCAATTCACGAAACAAAAATACAAGAAGATGTAAGAAATGCTAGAGAAACCTAACTAGTAATTGAACGGAAGTTCCCAGTTCTCTGGATTAAGCGGAAGTGTGGAAGGATTTGGGAAAGGGGTGAGAACCAATAAAACTTGGAATTAGAATTTGATATTAGCTAATAAATCCTGTGTCATTTCCTCAGCTTCAGCCCTACACTTATGACTTGAGCTTCTACAGTTCTGGAATGTTCAGGGAGGAGCTAGGTGCTCTTTCTTGTGCCTCTCATTGCAGAGACGTACCCCCTGTAGCGATCCATTTCATTAGCATTTCCTGAGTCCTGTGGCTTAAATACCAGTCTTGGGGTCCGTGCCCATTTCTGTTTTGTGTTCCCCTGCCACTGCTCAGTCTGTGCATAGTAGATAATTCAGAAGTTTCCTTTGATTGAACATCCGTTTGTTTTCACCCTCCCTCCCTCCCTCCCTTTCACCCACATGTGAGGTTCGGACTTTGAATGGTGCTGATGGTGAGTGAGCATCCCCTGCCATGCTCCCTGGTGTTGAGTCTCACCATCTTTAGACATAATTGTTCTTCTGCTGCAATCTTTGACAGCTTTACGGTGCTTTGGATTTGGGGTATGGCCTCAAGATTGTTAGTGGGTTATGATCTCCTCTGGAACAGGAGCCTCATTTTAAAGACACCGTACTATTCTTCCCCAGTAGCATGAAGCAGCACATATTAGATGCCTGGTGTAATCGTGTGCTGGAAGCAGAGGCACAGTATCTTAGATTAGTGTTGTTAAGCAGAGTGAGCATATGAATCATTAAAGTGATTTGTACTTTCCTGTTATTTGGTGAGTACATTCTCTCTTGGCCTTGCCAAATTTGAATCTGAAAACTTCCTCTCGCCATGTTCCATTTAAGCAGATTTTTTTTTTTTTTAATGTTAATTCTACTTCTTGTTCCTGTATGCCTGTAGGCTTCTCTCTCCTGTGTCCTCTTTACCGGTGGGACTGTTGGCATTTGTCACTTTACCTAGGGAATCATAGGCTTTCTTGGTTGTTTGTCTCTAGCATAGTGCCTTGGTATTGCTTTAGTGTCTTATCAAGCCCAACTCATCACCTGGCAGGAGGGGGCGCTAGTCCACCACTTGGTCACTGTCGCTGCTTAGGGTGGGTTCTCTCCCTTCCTTAAGGTGCTCTTTGAGACACGAAGGCTGGTCCAAGCTGTTTTCTGTCCACCTGTACCTTCATCACTGTTCTCTGCTGCTAGAACCGTGAACACCACCAGTAGTTGTGAGAAGTCAAACAGTGGGTGGGACCCTGTCTACACAAAGAATTTCTGGATCTAGGAAGGATACTGTTTAAACCAGAAACGCTGAGACCGAAGTGAATAGGGCTTGCCATAAATGAAGATATTCCTTCCTACACTCTTCCAGCCTCATCTCTCCCCAGATGCCACAGTCCTCATCCCCATAGGACTTACCAGGTAGACATGCCACCTTTGCTTATGCTGGTTAGTCAGCCTACCTGGCACCTGGTCTCAATACAAACCAGAAAAGCCACCTCATCTCATCTGTCAGGAATTTCAGCTTTTCCTATGATGGTCTTCTATCAACTTCTAAAACTCACAGCTTCCTTAGGAACTAAAAATCCGCCATCATGGTCATCCTGACACGCAGTCCCCAGTCTCTTCCTCTCGTCAGCCAGGAATATTTTACATTGTTACCTTGGTTTTTCTTAAGCTTGTATTATAACATCCTTTTCTCATATACAGTTAAATCTCACTGTTGACTCTGACGTTCAAACTGTATATCCTGACTCAGGCATTTGTGGCTCACTTCTACCCACTCTCAATTAAGAATCACTTCTCCAGAACCGTCACTTTAATTTCCCATCTATTTGGATTGGTAACCAGGCTTCAGCTTTAATTCAGGAAGTCTAGTTAGACAAATTTATATTCAGAATGTAGTGTCAGACAAGTAAATGAATTAGCTGGCATCAAACTTTGATCAGCGCTCTTAGCTGACAACTTACTTAAGCCAAAAACAGAATGCTATAGAATTCCAAACTGGTCAAGAATTAAATGGACCAAGTCTTTAATCCCAGTGCTCGGGAAGCAGAGGCAGGTAGATCTCTTTTTTAAAAAAATGTAGGTGCAATGGCATTTTGGTTTAGGAACTAAGGTGGGGCAGGGTCATGCTCTGTTGTGTGCACACCCTGGTCTCTGCTGTGAGTGAACATTTCCTGGTTATGGACTTCAGCCTTTGCTTTTCCCAGCACCGTACTAGGTGCTTTATAGTTAATAACAGACTTTTATTCTTTCCTATTTTTTCCCTGTACGCAGTGTTTAATGAACATTGTGCATAAGGCTCTCAACTCGTGCATCCTCTCAATTGTTTCTCTGTTATATTTACCTTCTCCTTTCCTGCTGGGTGCATTGGCTTCACTTTCAGAATCTTTTCCATCTTTGTCCAGTTTTATCCTGGTGATTACCACCTTGCTGGGGTGGATGCCCATGTGGGCAGTTGTGCCATTAGCCTTTTCTTGATGCCCCTTTTCAGTGTAAATGACACATTTCTTTCTATACACCTGGACCACCTTGTGTGCCTTGGTAGTGCCCTCAGACAAGCTGAACTGCATTGTTTTCTCAGATGTGCAAAGATCAAAGGGACATTACACTTGTGTTTCAGCTCCTCAGAAAGAGGGGAGGACATCATTTTCCCAAAGTGAGAGGGAGCACTGGAATGCTGGTTATTTGCTTCAGACAGAAGTCACAAAGGGACTGAGCTTCATTTTGGTGGCAGCTGGTCCAGCAATGGCTGGGAAGGGAAGAGGTATTGTTTTCTGTTTAACAAGCCTCAGGATAACTTCTGTTTTACTGAAGAGAGAGCCCAGAGTTCAGGATTTCCACTGTGCAAGGTCTGTGCACGGCAGAGATCTGCTGTTTTAATTGTTAATGCCCTCGGTGCCATATCCTGTCCCACCTTTGGAAGTTGAATAGGCTGTTGCAGCAAACCTCAGTTTGCAAAGCCTCCTCTCAAGGTTTGCTCAGAAATAGTGAGATTCTCTACCAGATTTCTAAGCATTTAAAGTTCTTTGGATAGTCAGTGACGTGGCACACATTCCAGCACTGGAGAGGTTTAAGGCTAACCTTCAGGTCTACAGTGAATCTCTAAAATCCAAAAATCTTTTTAAAACCCTCTTTGGGGTTGACAGTCTCATGTACTGTCCCCTTAAATGCATGAATGTTATATGCAAATAGTTAGGAAGGCTGCCTGGGCTGCTCACTGCTGGGTTTCATTGCACCCCTGAGCTCTCACCTGCTCAACCAAACCCATAGGAGAGCTGTGACACTAGCTCTGCTCCCTGAGAACTCAAAGCTCAGTCGGTGCTGAAATGATAGCATGGGAAAACAGGGGTGTGTGTGAGAGGAAAACTATCTGTTCTTACAGCTTTGGGAGCGGGAGGCAGTGCCCTGAAAGTGTCGTGACACATCTGAAGCCTGACTCCGGTGAAATGTCTAGGCAAGTAACTCAGCCTCTGGGGTGATCTTAGCCAGTAACTTAAGAGAGACATTTGTCAAGATTCTTCAAGCAGTTAGGAAGGCAGCACTGAGTCAACACCATTTCCCTTGGTTTCTGCATCCGTGGACCAAAGAGATAGTCTGGCAGTGTGAGGGTGCAGAAGGGAGGGAGGAGATTGCAGAGGGAATGATTATTACAGGAAGGTGATAAGAGCTATATCTGAACACCATGGCTAAGCTGTGACAAGAAAGCAGAGAGGTGTAAATGTCAGGTTAGGGGTGAGAAGCAAAGGAGATTAAAAGGAAAAGCCAAGGCCAGAAATGGACTGTCACTGTTCCGTGTGTCACAGTCCATAACCTCAACATCATAGCCTCAGAAAGCTTCCCTGGGCTTGGGAGATGGCTCAGTAAAGTGCCTGCTTTGCAAGCATTAGGACCTGAGTTCAGATGTCCAGCACCTAAAATCCCAGTGCTGGGGAGTGGGGACAGGAGGGCCTTGCTGGCCAGCCAGTCTTAACTCAATGAGAAAGCATCAGGTTCTGCAGGAGACACTACCTCAAAAATTAAGGTGGGGGCTGGGATATGACTCAATAGGTAGAAGCACTTGCTGCAACAAGCCCCACCTAGAACCCACATGAAAACTGCAGTATCAGATACATGCAATCAGTCCTCCTATGGCGGGATGGGGGAATAATCCAGAAGCACAAACTGGATGACTCACACAAGGCAGAAGGTAAGCACTGACCCCTGAAAGTTGTCCTCTGGCCTCCATATGTGTGCACACACATGTGCACACAGCACACAGGTGGAGCATAACTGAGTATAATGCCTAATGTGTTAACCTATGATGTTCACAAGAACATCAGAGATCCCCTTCTGGGACAGTGAGCCACTGGCCTGCGAGGCCTTGTTCAGTTAGCTGTTGTAGGAGTTAGGACAGAAAACCAAGTATAGCGGCTCCCACCTGTAATACTGATCCTCAGGTTGCTGAGGACCACTGTAATTCAACTCAGTCTGGTCTGTGTAGTGAGTTCCAGGGTGACATAGCAAGACCTTGTCTCAAAACGATTATGATAGCAGGTGCCATTATTGGGCCAGGTTAGGAGGTTCTGTCATGCCTCATGAGTGTTCCAGGAAAGGATCCAAATCAATTGTCACACACCATTTCTTCAGTCAGTTTCCAGTGAGGTGAACTCTTGGTGGCAGAGTTGGTGCCCCCTCCTGACTGTCCCACAGTGCTTCAAATGCTGATATACATTGAAGAGTTAAACAAAAAGGTTGGAGCACGTATCTGCCCCTGCTCATTAAGTTATTTTCCAAGTGCAATCAAGTCAGGTCTTCACGAAGACAGAGTATGCTCCATAACGAATAGGTGTAAAACTATTGACGGTATAGGCAGTATTGTTATTTCCATTTTACAGTAGAAGAAAACATCACCTGGCCCTGTGCTCTACCTGCTCTCTGACCCACCAGACAGGACTGCCTCCCGCGTTATGATAGACTAGGCGCTCCAAGTGCCACTGCATGGTGACAGCTCCTGGATCCTTTCTTCCCCATCATTTTCCCCCCATTCTGGGCACAGAGCTTTTCTAGGCTACCCAGTGTGTGCTGTGCTAGTTGTGAGAGAACAGAGGTGCAAGCAAGGGTCAGATGCCTTGAACAGGAGGTGTCAGAATTCCTTTATGGAATTCCTTTGCTAGATGATGCTAAACACCCACGCTGTCAGGAGCGGGACTTTCTGCTCCACTTTAGCCTCAAGAAGCAGCTTTGAGGGCTGATGTAAAGACATGATGGCAGAAAGCTGGTATCGGTGACCAAGGAAGGCCTTGGGAACCACCTTTGCTGTGGGGCAGTACCTGGCGCCGGGCTGCAGGTAAACTATGGTGGGTTTCTGCCAAAACTCGGGTGAGGCAGTGCCCACCTTGGGGGCGGAGCCTGAAGAGGGCGGGACTCGGGGCGGGGCAAACTCAGCGCCTTCCGCAGGCTCCGCTCCCGGCTGTAGTTTAAAAGGCTGGAAGGCGGGCTTCGCGAACTAGTATCCGAGTACCAGAGAAGAGGCTGCTTGACACAGCCATGACCCGGCGGGCAGGGGCCTCTCGGCTGCTCTGCAGTCTCCTCCTCTTCGTGTTGTTCGCTGCGGGCGTCACCCCTTTCAACTGGGATCTCCCGGAGCCCCGCAGCCGAACCAGCAAGATCCGAGTGCACCCCCGGGGCAACCTCTGGGCGACTGGTAAGTCTTAGGGGACCCCAACAACCGTATCTCTTTCTCTTCGGTCCCCAGTTTTCTTTCAACTCTCTGAGGCTCATAGTGGCGGAGCTCCTGCACCCCGGGGGCTCAAGGTTAACAGGTGAGAATTAACAGGTCAGATCCAGCTACCATGGGCTTGGCTAAGATAACCCACTCAGCAAGTTGAAGACAGAGCTGGGCCAGCATAGCACCAGTTGCCAGTCGGCCCCTCTTTCCTTAGGCAGACTGACAGGTTTTCTCATTCCTGCCTTCTCTGCATATTCATCTCCGAGGCACCTTCTCCACATCCTTCCCTGGCGGTTATCCCTGGTCCCAGGCTATCTGTCTACCCTTTTTCCAGATGTGCTGCCCTCCAGAGGGTTGGGAAAAGCGGAGGCAGCTTTGCCTCCACCCAGAAGTCTTTGGTTTCTTGTCTTCCCAATGTGAGAGCTGAAAGGCAGAATAGGCCTGAACTTGCTTATGGTAATAGGGTCCTCACTCCCAAGTTATACCTTGGTACCTCTATTTTAGGTCATTTCATGGGCAAGAAGAGTCTGGAGCCCGGAAGCCTGTCATTGGTGGGGACAGCACCTCCCAACACCCAGAGGGACCAGAGCCTGCAGCTGAGTCATGATCTGCTCAGGATCCTCCTGCTAAAGAAAGCTTTAGGCATGAACCTAAGTGACCCAGCTTCCCCAATTCAGGTGAGCCCCTACCCCAGTACCAACATGGAAGAATTGCCAACAAGCTTGGGGTCAGGAAGGGACTGCCTAGCCAGGGTGGAATGGGTATGGACTCCAGAAAGCTGGGGTCCCAGGGCTCAAAGGGGGAATATCCCAAAGACCAGAAAATGACACAGCAGACTGCATGAGAAAGAAGTTCATCTTTGCCCATCCCCAGTCTGAAGTCACAAACTAGGATTATCCTAGCCCTTAAACAGACCTTCATCCTCTATGCCACCCCAATTGTCATCCACTGTACTAGCCCAGCCCACCAGTGGAGACAGAACTCAGAACCAGCCTGCGTTCCATCCTCCCGTCCATTTACTGTGCTCTAGAACAGTATAAGCTCTGTGGGGCTGTCCTGTGCTTTTTTAGGATGCTTAACACATGCCCTGTTTCTTTTACCTACCAGATGCCAGTAATAATTCCCTCTCCTCACCAAGTTGTGACGACCAAAATTCCCTCCAGGACAGGAATGGTGTACTTGCCTGCTGTCCTAACACTTCAGAGGTTGAGGCAGAAGGCTGGTTTAAGACCAGGAGTTTGGGAAAAACAAAGCATTTAGACCACAAGTTCATGTCCCCTGGGTGGAGATGGGCTCAGATCACCACTGGATGTAAAGCACTAATGTGGGGCTCAAGCCTGTGGTGTCCTGCTGCCTGGGTGGCAACTCCTCCATCCTTTGATCCTGGTACTGTCCCCATTCATTGCACACCGTTCTCCCTGGTACTTACTGCTGTGTGCAGAAGGCACTGTGGTGGGGTAGAATGTGTACTGGGGCCATCCCTACCTACTAGGTAGCTGGGCGACCTTAGAAATGTCACTGAACTACTCTTAAGCTTTCTGTTCTTCATCAAATGCAAATAACAGGCCCACCTGTCAGGAGATGATACCATTTATGCCATAGGCACAGCATGGTGCTGAGCACACAGAAAGCTCTTAGTAGGCAGGAGCTCCTACCACCTGTCTGCAAGCCACTGGCAATACCTGCTGCTGACTCCCTAGCAGTATGCATATGCTGAAAGAAAAGACATTGCTTAGAGAAAGTCTACTACAGTCCCAGCAAACACCCCAGGAACTTCAGATGCAAGATCTAGAAGCTGAAGCTAGCAGAGTCCAAAGAGATAACATTACCCCTAGGGGCACTGTTTTGAAAGCCTGAAATACCAAGACTCTCAGAGGAATACTGGCATGGCCAGGGGCAGGGAGCATCAGAGAGGTCTGGAGCAGAGCTTGGGGGAGGTAAAGGGGTGTCACTAACACTTGATTTCTGGGATGCCCTTTGGTTGTCATGACTACCCTGTGACATGGGTGCTGTATTCTGGGAAAACCATTATCCCTGCTCCTCTCAGGCCTTTCAGGGAGAAAGTTACTCAGAGACTCAGCAGAGAGCCCACCCCTGCTCACCCCTGCACACCCAGCATATCCCTATGACTTGTGGATTGCAGGGTCAAGTCCTCTCTTTTTACCTTCAGTACAGGAGACTGCTGGAGCCCATACTGAGGAAGTGATGCCAATCACGGGACAAAGGCAATGACTTGGCTTAGAATGTGTCCACCCAGGGAAGCCGCATCTGGATGTAAAGCTTAAGCTCAAATGTGTTACTCCATTACTGTGATTTCTGGTTGGCTCACCAGGAATGTTGGTGATGCAGACACAAAGTCTTTCCTGCTGTATTTCTTGCTTCCCTGGCGAAGTTGTGAATAAAAATACTGCTCTTTACACAGAATGTCTAGGCCTTTCCTTCCACTCACATTTGAAGAAAGGGGAAAAGGTTCTGGAGGGTGGTATATCTGTCGAGATGGGGTAATCTTGGAAAAAGACCCATCACCCCTCACCGTGGCACCAACCAGCCAATGAGTGATTGTCAGCTCTCAGCAATCAGGCTGCACTGGCTCACTGCCATCTCTACAACCCAAAGTTTCTTTGCCTGTGATGGGGGGCTGCCTACACTATGTTATACCCACCCAAGCTTTCATCCCAAGCTTTAATGCGGTACCTGGTGCACACAGAAGAGAACCACATCAAAATCCAGCCCTGGTGTGAATGGCCTCGAACTCCTATGTAGCAGACTTAAAACATCTGATTCTCCTTGGTGTCCTGCTGCCCGGGTGGCAGCTCCTCCACCCTTTGATCCTGGTGCTATTCCCATTGCACACTATTCTCCCTGGTACTTGTGCCACCACGCTGTTCTTTGTTTTTAAAAAACGTGGTACTGAAAAGTGGACTTGCATGCTAGGCACTCTACCCGCTAAGTTACATCTCTAGCCCAGCAAGATTCCTTTCATTAAAAAAATTCCGAAGTATTCTTCACCGACATATTCACGCAAACTTTTAAATTAACTGTTCATCTTGAGTTCCAATTAAGTCTTTATTGTACCTGGCTTTGGGACACTGACTGCTCTCTGGCTGCACATACTGAATCCTAAAACAGGCATATTTGACGTCTCGGGTCCTGCTTGGGGCTGACATCGAAGAATCTCTGCTTCTGCATTGTTTTTACCGGACCCATCCGACCCACAGAACCCAGGAAACCTCAACAGTTTGGAGTACTCAGGACTCCGCTAGGCAGGAAACCACGCCCTCTCCTCGCGCGAGCGCGCATGCCCAGGAAGTCTGCCTGGCGGAAGTGGAGTGGCGGAAGCGACAGTTGCTATGGAGCTCGCGGAGGACTGGCTGGTGGAGTCTTTGCGCTTGTTAGTCCGACTGTGGTGTGGTGGGCAGTGGGAGAGGGCGTGGGCAGCAGGGCCCCGGGTGTGGGCTCGCGGGCGGTGCCCAGGCACGGCCGGCCTGAGAATCCTGGTCCCCGGCCTCGCGCTCTGGAAGACTCGGTCCTTTTGTGAAAGTACTGTGACTCGGTGCTCACTCACTCGTGAAGGCTGCTTCTTTTGCGCCGGCCTCTGGGTTAACCTGGACAAGGTCTTCCAATTGATTGTTCATCTCAACTCAGGGAAATCAACTTTGTGGAACCCTAGGAGTCCCACAAGCAAGGGTCGATGCCCGGTCCTAAACACACGGGGAGTAAAATGCGGGAAAAAAGACTCAGTCCCATATCTCTCTGACTCCAGAGCCTGGATACACTAATTCTGCAGTGATCTCCGAGTTCTTGGTCAACTCGTGCATCATGTGATTTTTGCCTCTCTATCCTGCAGGTACCAAGATTTCCATGCATTTAACCTCTCAGGAGCCACTCGAGTCCTTGAGTGGATCGGTGAAAAAGGTGATGTACATAGTCTGCCACTAAAGGAGATGGATTTCTGCCCCTTGGGCTGAGTTTTAAGATCTCAGCCTTTAGAGAGACCCATCCAACTTCCATCCCCTGACCCAAGGATGCCCACTAATGAACAGGGAAGAAACTTATCCTTTAGGGTTATTTATGAATCCAGCCATGATCCACGATATTTCTAATGATTTGTAATAGTTACTATTTTGTTTTCAGGAGTGTTTGTTGCTGGTTATGAAAGTTTGGAAAAAAATGAGATTCTTCATTTGATACTACCTCTCAGACTCTCTGTCAAGGAAAACCAGGTAATTTAAATAGAGAAGCAGATTGTATGAGTAACTTTTACTTATTATGCATTTCTGGAGTACCTGTTACCCACTACTGTCCCTCACGAGCTCTGGGTCTGCCGTTAAAAATCTAGCAGCAGGAGGCTCCTGTGCATAGGGATGACTGCTGAGGAAAGTCACGTGGCTCATAAGAATACTGCTAGAAATAAAGGGCAATCTGGCTTTATCAAAAATAGATTTAGAAGCCAGTTGGTGGTGGCACACACTTTTAATTCCAGCATTCAGGGAGATAGAGGCAAGGGGGTCTATGGGAGTTTGAGGCCAGCCTGGTCTACAGAGGGAGTTCCAGGACACCCAGGGCTTGTTACAGAGAGAAACCTTATGGGAGGGGGATAGATTTATGGAGCTAGAGAGATGGTTCAGAGAGAGTACCTACTGCTCTTCCAGATCACCTGCATTTGAGTCTCAGCACCCACATTGCCACTCACAACCATCTATAACTTGTCCCAGGGCATCCGACATCTTCTTGCCTCCAAGGATACCAGGTGTGCATGAGGTATATAGACATGCAGACAAAACAATCATACACATAAATAATTTTAAAAATAGATATAGGGGTTTGAGAAGTAGCCCAGTGGTATAGCACTCACATAGCATGAGCAAAGCCTCTGTTCAATCTTTGTAGCATCATACATACATACACGCACATACCAGATTAGGGAGCCATCAGGATATAGGGGTTGTTGGAAACCATATGGATGGGTTAGATCACCTAGGATGGAAGTGTGGGATCTGAGGATTAAGAGAAAACAGCAGGGCCAGAACCTTAGGAAGTGTATCTAATGATGCGAAGAAAGAACAGTTTTTGAAGTTGGAGGAAGAGTGGTAGCTATGTAAATACATTTAGTGGCTACCACTGCTGGCCAGGACTGCACAGTGAGAGCTTCTCTCAAAAAAGAAGAAAAAGAACGAACTAAAGAAGAAAAGAAAGAATGAAATGTGCCTGATAGAGTGAATACTTGTTGAGTGGTTATTTTGTCTTTGCTGCTAGTGGGAGGGTGAGCGGTTGATGGTAGCAACCCTTGCTCTCTTGGCCGAAGCTGTTTAATCTTCTCTGACTCCTCTAGGAAGCCTTGAAATGTTTTTGCCCCATATGAGAGGGATGGGGGACAGACTAGAAGAAGGTTTGGAAATAGGCAGGAAGAAAAAGAAGCTGGATTGTTGTATGAAGTTTCTGGCCTGGACTTCTGGCCTGGCCCTGTGGCCCAGATCCACAGTCCCTCAGTTCTACAGAGACATACTAATACTTTTATTAATCTTATGCTGATTAGCCTATGGCTCTGGCATATTGCTAGCTAGCTCTTGCTCTTAAACTAACCCATCTTGTTTAGCCATGTGGCTTGGTACCGTTTCTCAGCACATTTCAACCTCTTTCCTCTCCATCTGCTGGCATCTCATCTCACTGGTGCGTCTCTGGCATGTTTCTGGCATCTCTGCCCTGTTCTTCCTGTTCCTGGAGTTTTCTTAGTCTGGGAGCCCCACCTACTCTTCCTGTCTGCCTTCAGCCAATCAGCATTTTATTAAACCAGTAGGTGGGACAATTATTTACAATGTAACAACATAATCTCACTACACTGGATATGTAGACATTTACAGACATCAGTCTGCCAAGGTCCAGCTTAGTAACTTTTGTGGCCTCCTCCCCCAACACTCATCTGAAATGTTCATTTGAAAAGCAGGTGTGTGGGTCTGAAGAGATGGCTCAGTGGTTAAGAATACTGGTTGCCCTTCTCTTTAGATTCAATTCTCAGCACTCACATGGCAGGTTACAACTGTCTGTAACTCCAGTTCCAGGGCATCTGGTACCCCTCATGCAGACAAAACACCAATGTACTACAATAAATCTTAAGAAAAAGAAAGAAAAGCAGATGCTGAGCAGCCGTGGTGGTGCATGTCTTTAATCCCAGCAATCCAGAGGCAGATCTCTGAGTTTGAGGCCAGTTTGGTCTACAGAATTATTTCCAGGACAGCCAAGGCTACATTGAGAAATTCTGCCTCAAAAAAAAAACAAACCAAAAAAAGGAAAAATTGGGTGCTGTCTGATTGTTCCCACCCCTTTGTGTTTTAGGGTTTATTCCCAGAGAGAGATTTCAAAGTATGCCATGGAGGATTTTCCAACAGATCTGTCTTTGACCTAAAGCACATGCCAGGTACCAGGTATGGCAAGTCTGTGTCCCAGACCTTCCATTCTTTGGGTCAACAGGAAATGCTCTTCACTGTCTTGTCTTCTTATCACCATGCCAACTTCCCAGGCTCTAGACATGGGTGGCTGCACATGGGGCTGGAGTACACAGAAATTTAGCATATGAAGAAACCATTAGCACAGCAGCCATTTTGATTAGTGGAGCCAGCTGGTCTCTGGAGTTACTCCAGTGACCAAATACAGAGTGGAGAGTGTTCTGAAGCTTCTCAGAAAGCTCTCTTATTCAAAGTTATATGCTCAGGATCCCCACTTGGGTCCTTTCTAGGTGTCCATCATGACCTGTGGAAGCCTGGGCTCAGTCTCTTTGAGTCATAATCCATTCCCTAAAGCAGGGTGAGCCTGCTCAACTGTTGAATGTGGGCAGTGGTCCCAGGAATCCTGAGTGGGATGCAGGAGAAAGGCAGCCAGGCTGGGGGTGAGCTTCCTCTGTCTAGACTGATTTTCTGTCTCTCTGGAACAGGTTGCTAGTGACCAGTGGCCTCCCAGGGTGTCACTTACAGGTGTGGAGGATTGGAGAAGACAGTGGTGAGTGAAGTTCACCTGGTGGAAACTGAGGTTTTAGGAAATCAACTCATACTCCTGTCCCTTATACTGAGCCAGTAAAGAAGCACTTAAGGGAGGGGACAAGGGGACAGCACGGTTCCTGTCTGCTTTTGTACAACAAAGACAAGTTAGAATCCACAGTGTAGCAGACAGACCTAATGCCACAGTTTCTCTAACTTTCTCCAGGAATTGAGCTTACCAACTCAGCTGCTGGCAGAACACCTAGAGAGCAAGGCCTCTCAGCTGGGCACAGAGGGAAGGCTGAGCCAGGGCCACTCAGCTGGGCACAGAGGGAGGGCTGAGCCAGGGCCACTCGGGAGTGCTCAGATCGAGGAGGAAGAGGGGAAAGCATCAAAGAGGGCCCTCTTACAGTGTGCTAGTTCTGGGGAAGGATAATAGCAAGTGAGCAGTCTGCCCAGGGATCACACTTCTTCCGGGACCCAGAGGAGCAGGAAGTCCTTGTGGGGAATAGGTCCTGTCAGGTAGGCACAGAGCATGTGTCTGTCCCTTCAGCCTGATCCAACCCTTCACTCCATCACTCCCTCTAGTGAAAGGCACTTCCCAGCAGTTCACAGTCTGTTACTTCTCCCAGGCTCCCCTGCTGCACAGGGAACACTGTTGGGCTCATCCCTGACCCTGTGCACATCCTGTCACTTGTCTGTGTGGCCCTTCCCGGTTTCTTGAGTTGCTTCCCTATACCTGTGGCTATTTAATGATTTTACTGAGGTATGTTTTACCTACCATATGATTCATTCATGTCAACTATACAGGTCAATGATCTTGGAAGAAAATTTGCCAAGTTTTACAGCCACCACTGTAAGTCAGTTTTAGAACGTTTTCTCTCCCCAGTTAGACCTGTCATGCCATCTGCTAAGGATCTCACTCCCACACCTTGCACCAGACAATCATGAGTATACTTTCTCTATAGTAGATTTGCCTGTTTTGAGAGAGTCTCTTCAGTGGACCCTTTCTTGTATTGTCTTGTATCTGGCCTCTGCCCTTAGCCTATGCTTTTTAAGACTGTCCATGTTGCACCAGTAATTTGTTCCTTCTTATTGCTGATGCTGTCCCCTGATGGATAGGCCACATTTTGTCTGTCTGTTCCAGCCCTAATGTGCAAATCTTGATATGGACATACATTGCTGCATTATGTGATAAATTGATGAGGTTTTGTTTTGTTTTTTAAGAAACTAAAAGTTGCCAGCCTGGTCTACAGAGTGAGCTCCAGGACAGCCAGGGCTATACAGAGAAACTCTGTCTTAAAAAACCAAAGGAAAAAAAAAAATTAAAAGTTGAGGCTAGAGAGATGACCTGGTGGTTAAGAGCTCTTACTGCCCTTGCAGAGGACATGGGTTTGGGTCCCAATAACCTGTAACTCCAGTTCCCAGGGATCAGACACCCTCTGACCTCCATGGGCGCCTGCACACACATAGTGCACATAAACTCATGCAGGAATACATACTTACGCATACAATTTTACAAAATGCTTCCCTTTGTGTTCCCACTAGCAATGTGCAAAAGTTCCGTTTTCCATGTCCTCACCAGCATTTGTCACTGTCTCTGTGTGCCTAGGGATTAAAGCTTATGCCTGCTGGGCCAATCGCTGTCCCTAACCCTGCCTTTTATAGCCATTATAATGGGTGTGGTGTTTTTCTCCACTGTCACTTATTTGCCTTTTTCACTAACAGCACTGGGGTCTTTCATGTGGTTGGGACGCTGCTCATTTATTTAGTGGAATGCTGACCTTAGACCAACAATTAAGTTGTTGGTCTTTATTGAGTTTACAGAAAGGTTCTCTGTAAGTGCTGGATACGGGTTCTTCATTAGAAACATTCCTAATGATTTGTCCGGGTTGGTGTATCCTCATCGGCTTGTATAGTGGTAGCATTTTCATTAGATACATTTACTAATAATTTATGCCAGGTTGGTGTTTTCCTTATCAGTGTGTATGTGGTAGTGTTTTGCTTTTGTTTTTTGAGACACAAATCCTAATTGGGTGTTATTAAAAACCCAGAGCCAGATATTGGGGTAAATGCTAAAAGATCAGAGAGACAGAAGAACACGACGCCTATGTTGTTACCTCCAGAAATTTACAAAAACGAAGCCTCAATGATGTAGAATGCAGAGACTAGAAGGAGCCCTAACCAACAGCCTGAGCCTGAGAGAAAGTGGAGCTAGACATGAGAACCAGACAAACAGGGCTTCATCCTCCATTCCAGCGCCAGGAGGGCAACAGTTTGAGGCCAGCCTGGCCTAGTAGGACCCTGTAAGGCCCCACGGGATGTCTCAGCAGGTAAAGGTACTTGCTGCCAGGCCTGGCCATCTGACAATCTACACTCAATCCCAGGACCCACTGCCATCTGCAAGTTGTTCTCTGCCCTCCATACATACAGATGCAATAAAAAACAAAGTCAATTATTTAAAAATGAAAACCAAGATTTTATTCTACTTGAAGCATTTCTTTCAAATTTGCATAAGAGGCAGTCCTTCCTGTTTTCCCAATTTCCTCAGCAACACCTGCAGGGCAGCCGTGAACCGCCAGGTCTGACAGGCTATGTGAGCTCACAGCATATTTTGGAAGAAGGGGCCTGTCATGGACTCAGAACTTCTTCTCACTGGAGATGTCAGTGGCATCAGCAGCGTGCCCGTTCCCTCCCTCCTCCTCCTTCCTCTCAGACAAACAAGTCAGACCTGCGTGATTTCAAGATGGCTGCAGTGACTCATTGTCTCCCATTTGCAAAAATAGTTCAAAAGACAAACTATGAAGACGTGAAAGTGATTCTGGCAGGTTCAAGAAAGTGAACGAACCCGAGTGCTGTGTCTCAGCACTGTCTCCCAGCCCTTAGCTCCCTCTCCCCCTTGGCCTTGGAAATGTCAGGGTTTCTGGCCAGTCCTCACTGACACTGCACTTTGGCCTCTTCTTCCCTTCAGATGTCATTGAAGCTGTCAGTACCATTGATGTACAGGACAGAGAGGAGAGTCTCTGGTCTCGGGTGTCTGTCTTCTCCTCTGTGGCACCTGGAATCCTCCACGGGGCACGACTCAGTGGCCTGAGGACTGTGGACATAGAATCCCAGAAGATCACCTACAGCTCAGGTACTGCCACACTGCACCCCCTGCTGGGTCCCCAGCCAGCTTGGTCCCTTCTTCCAGATCAGCCTGGAGACATCACTTAGGCCTCTGCCAGGCACTTGGCCTGGGGGAGGAAGTTGGGCCATGCCATGCAAAGCCTGGCCTCCTAGGCTCAGTGTCCACCCAGTAGAGCAAAGCAGCAAGATGAAGGAAAGGTGCAGACGTGATTTATTCTGCCTGGGCCTGGCACAGCCTGCCAGCCCTGCCATGTTGCCAGACACACCCAGCTCCAGCACTCTTTCTCCTCTGCTCCTGTCTTCTAGGTACCAGTGACAGTGAGCTGTTGAGTAGCCTTCAGGTCCTAGATGCAGACACCTTCGCTTTCTGTGGCACCTCAGGTCGGCTGGGATTTGTGGACACCCGCCAGAAGTGGGCACCTTTGGAGACTCTCAGTCCCAGCCCTGGCTCTAGTGGAGAAAGATGGTGTGCACATGTTAGGAACAGAGGCCAAGGCCCTGGGCCCTGCATTGCCAGCCTTGGCTCAGATGGGCAGCTCTGTCTCCTTGACCCCCGGGATCTCTGTCATCCTGTGAGCTCAGCCCAGTGTCCAGTGTCCAAACCCAGCCCTGACCCAGAGCTGCTGCAAGTGACTTGGGCTCCAGGCCTGGACAACTGCTTGGCTATTTCAGGTACTGTTGAGAAAGACATGTCTGTTACACCACTGCACTCGCCTCATACTTAACCTGGCTGCTTTGGTCTCTGGGCTCAAAGGCAGGTTGCTCCCCACCCTGGCCACTGAACTTGCACCAGTTAACAGAGGCCCTTATAAGCTAGCAGAGATTCAGGTGTGTTGAGAGACTTGTAGATGGTAGGATCTGGAACAGCCAGGTACTACAGCACAAAGAGGCGGCAGTCCCTCAGCTAGCCGCTTGTCTGCTTGTGTTTTTAATTGTAGCCACAGCAGCAGGCTCCTTAGGGCTCTCAATTGTGTGTGTGGGTGTTCAGTGGGGCCATCTAGAAGCCAGTGAGAAAGATCTATTGAGAGCACTAAAGGGAGAGTCCCAGGATCCAGAAAGAGCAGAAGAAATGCTGTGTGCCAGAGAACAGGAAACAGCAGGAGGGCTAGGGACAGATGGACAGGAGAGCCAGCACTCAAGACAAGGCTGTGTGCTGAGGGCCCGGAGTGGAGGCATTGGAATCTGAGCAAATTGCAAAGGGTTGAAGTTTCTGCTGCCTCCATTTCCTGTGGAGATACTGCTGTGAGGATTAGAGATGCACATGTTGAAGTTGGGGATGTAACTCAGTAACACTTTCCGTGCATGCCTGAGTGTCTAAGTGTGATCCCCAGAATCTGTGTAAAAAACCTGGACATTGCCAGGCATGGTGGCACATACCTTTAATCCCAGCACTTGGGAGACAGAGGAGGTTCTTTGTGTGTTTGAGGCCAGCTGGATGTGGTGCTGTGTCCTTACAATTTCAGCCCCAGGGAGCTAGAGACAAGCAGATCTCTAGGCTCGTTGGTCAGCCTGCTCTACCCAAATTGGTGAATTCTAGGCCAATGAAAAGACCCCATGATAAAAACAAGGTGGACTGTGCCTGAAAAGTGAGGTGACCTGCACACGAGACACACACAGACACATAGTGCATCCACCTCAGGCCTAGCTGTGGTACATATTCTGGATGAGTGATACGTGTTCACAGGTGCTCCTGGAGACATTTCTCCGTGGGTGGCCCCTAAGTGTCTTGTGACAGAGGAAGTTGCCCAAGAAAGTGAGGGATGTAGGGTAACTCCTCTCTTTTCTGTGTTTTTCTCCAGGCTTTGACGGGACAGTGCAGATCTATGACGTCACTTCATGGGATGGAAAGAAAAACCAAGTAGAGCCTCTTTTTACTCACAAAGGCCACATCTTCCTGGACGGAGATGAGGTTGGCACTGCCCCTTTGGTCACCACTCATACCTGGCACCCTTGCAAACCCAGAACTTTGTTATCCGCCGCAAGTGATGCCTCTCTGCATGTGTGGGACTGGGTGGACCTCCAGGCCTCCTGTTGACATCAGCAGCTTCCCTCCCATGCCTCTTGAGAAGAGGGTGAGTTGCTTGAGTGGCAAGGACACTGATGCAGGACTCTGGGTGACCACAGCTGTTAGCTTCAGACTTGTCAGCCTGCCCTTTCTGTCCCTTTTTCTTATCTGTAAAATGAAGGTGGTTTAACTCCCACCAGGGTTGTGGAGAAGTCACCAGTATCCAAGACGGGTGGTAGGGCCGTGTGGCACAGCATATTGGTTATAAGCAACTCTAGGAGCCCGTCTCTCCAAGTGAACAGTGGCAGTGGTGTGTTCCTGTCTCCTTCACACTATCATGGTGAGAATAGGAGAGCTCCAGTGTGAATGTGGGTTTGACCTTTTACACAGAAGGAAATAATGTCTATGGGCCAATAAACGTTGAAAAAGTAACACACAAATAGCTATTCGTTCATTTAGTTTTGTGATTGAACCCAGGGCTTGGTGTACCAAGTTATGTCTTAACCTCTTTTAAACTTTTTTGAGTTTTTCTCTGTGTGTGTGTGTGTGCATGTCTGTGTGTATGTGTGTGTGTGTGTGTGTGTGTGTGTGTGCATGTCTATATGTCTCTGTGTGTGTGTGTGCATGTCTGTGTGTATGTGTGTGTGTGCATGTCTGTATGTCTCTGTGTGTGTGTGTGCATGTCTGTGTGTATGTGTGTGCATGTCTGTGTGTATGTCTGTGACTCTGTGCACACATGTGAGTGTGGGCTCTAGGAAGTTCTGGCAAGGTAGATTTGTTCTGAGTCCTCTTTGCTGGGCTGAAGGATACATCCTGCTTCCTGTGTGCACCATGACATCTGTGCATGATGGCAGAGTGAGGTCTGCCTTCCACCCTGTTAGCTAAGGGGCTTGTTTTAGTCGGTGTTCTATTGCTGTGAAGAGACACTATGAGCACAGTAGCTTGTATAAAGGAAAACACTTAATTGGAGCTTACAGTTTAGAGGTTTAGTTTGTTACCGTCATGGCTGGAAACAGCGGCACGCAGGAAGACATGGTGCTGGAGAAGAGACTGAGAGTTCTACATCAGGATCCACAGGCAGCAGGAAGAGAGAGACACTGGGCCTGGCTAGAGCTTTGAAACCTCAAAGCCCCACCCCTGTGACACACTTCCTTCAACAAGGCCGCACCTCCAATGCCACTTCCTAAAAGTCTGTGGGGGCCATTTCCATTCACACCACCACAGGTCTCATCCTTATGACCTTATTTGACCTAATTTCTCCTCAATCCCAGATACCACATTGGGGGGTTGGGGCATCAGTGAGTGGGTATTAAGAAATATTTGGGAGTAAAAAAAACCTTAACAATGTTTTAAAGTAGATTTTATTGTTTTTGAGACACAGACTCATTTGTAAAAGCTTAGGCTAACCTTGAACGTGAGCCTTCTGAGGCCATTCCCAGTAGATGTAGGCAGACATAGTACATTCTCTTCCCATTAATACAAGGCTGAGAGCTGAGGCATCCTCTCCTACCTCAGCTCCTGAGTAGCTAGGACCGGCATGGAAATGAATTACTTGGCTATTTTACAGTGAAGCTGATAGAAGTTTGGCTTTGGAGAGCTGTGAGACTTTGAGTTTCATAACATGATGTTCATGCTCAGTTTCTCAAGTGTTCTCGGCCATTCCCGCCCCCTCCTGAAGCTCACTCTGTAGCTCCGCTCCTCGCTTTGCTCAGTGGTGTCACACTGACAGTTTGAAATTGGCCATGGTGGGAGTATGTACATCTCAGAAACTGGCAAATGTTACAAAGCAGGGCTCTTGTTTCCCTCAGAGATCAGGGTTACCAGCAGCCACTAGCAAGGCTATAGTATTTCACTAAGTGAAAGCAGAGTGAGTAATTTTGAAAAGCGGAAAGTTGTGTATGATCTAGAAGATGCTTTGCTCAAATGTACCAGTCAGGGGCTCGCCAGGAAGACCAAACCCACACCAGGTAATTGAACTGAATGTAATGGTGCAGGAAGCAGAGGAAGGTGAGACAGAGGTCTGTGTGTATGGAGCAGTCGGCCTCCAGGTGGGAACAGTGCAGTGCTCTTGTGTGGCCAGGCCTAGATGATGGAGCGAAGGCTGCCTCGGGGGCTCTTGATCCACAGAGAAGATGGCTATAGAAAGAACAGAGTCAAAAGAAAGGTTCAGAGGTGACACGGATTTCCCTTCAGATGAGCTGTGTTAGGAAAGGCGTCTTCACAGCACAGGTGGCAGTGAAGGGGCCTTGGTGGAGGAGAGCCCTAGCAGAAACAGAAAGCCAGGCCTAATGGGGCCTTGAAAAGAGCCAGAGCCTCCCTCTGCCCTCCTCCCTTTCCCTCCCCCCTCTGTGAGCTCCACACCATGTGACCTGCCCAGCCTGGCCTGGGTGCTAGAAGTCAAGAAAGCTTTGACAAAGGCTTGTTAGGGTCAGTGTTGTCCTTGGTCTAGGGAAAGGGAGACGCAAGGCTACAACATCTTTTTTTTTTTTTTTTTTTTTTTTTTTCCCAAAACAGGGTTTCTCTGTAGCCCTGGCTGTCCTGGAACTCACTCTATAGACCAGGCTGGCCTTGAACTCAGAGATCCACCACCACTGCCCAGCACACGTGCTCCCTTTCCTTTCAGCTCTTTCCCAGAGAAAGTCTTGAGGGGGATATGGCTGGATTTGGGGGAATGAGAAAGGCAGCTGTGGAGGTGATGCTGTAGACCTAGTTCCTCTCGGTCTTCTCCGAACATTCCTGAGTACCACACCACACTGGGTGCTAGGATGATATACTGAACTGTGTACCATAGGGCCTCCCTTAGGAGAGGGAGCCGCCCACCTGCTCGGTGAGAGAGTAGGTTCACACAGGAAAGGTGACAGTTGTATCTTGTGTAACTCAGTGTTAGAACACGAGCAAGCAGGTCCCTGAGTCCAAAACAACAACACAAACCATCTGGACCTGGTAATGTCAGTTGCAGAGCTGGGTGTAAATAGCACTAAGCATTCATACTAAAGTAGATGTCATGACCCAGGGCTTTACAGGCCCCTCCATGGTGCCCCTCCACAGGTGAGAACTCCACAGGGAATGTGCCTACAATTCTACCCTCCTACTGGGTTATCCTCCAGATGCAGGAGACTCCAAATTCCTTGTCCAGATAACTCCTTCTGCTTCTGAAACTTGCACAGCCTCTTCACATACTGCCCTGCAGAAGCAGAAGAGCGCATGCACTCTAGGCCTAGCAGGTGACCAGGGGTGGCTGAGGTATGTGGGTAGAGCTTAGATGTACAGCTTGGGTATCCATACATTTGTCTGCCAGAGCATTGTCCATCAACGAAAGACAGATAAACTAAATGTGGCAAAGCCAGAAATACTGGCACATGCTACCTCAAGGACGAACTTTAATCTCAGCACTCAGGACACAGAGACAGGCAGAGCTGTGTGAGTTAGGCCAGCCTGTTCTACATAGTGAGTCCCTGTCACAAGCAAACACAAAAAGAACTAAGTTTGCTAATACTTGGACATTTTAACGTGTGTGGCCTTCTGTGTGTACCTTATCAAGGGTCTCTGAATAAGTGAGTTTGGTTGCTTGGTCCTCTCCCTGTGTACTGTCTCTTCAAGATGCTGGAGATGAAAACCACAGTCTTACCCATACTAGGTAGGCACTCAACCAGCCCCAGGGTAACTGTCCTGAGTGGTTATGATCTGGTTGGAGAACTAGACCTCCAGTCAAGAACCTCCTTGCAAAGCAGATAGAAACCTGGGACAGTGTGGTCTATCAAAGGAAGGAAGGACATACCCATTACCTGACCAGCCAACCATTCTTCCCAGGGACACACCACCCAGAGCAGTATCCCTGAGCTCTGCATTTCCTGAGAAAGACCTTGTTCCTTAAAAGATAACCTTGAACTCTACACACTTGTTTCCTGATGGTATAGCCCCCTCTTTCACAAGCTGTAACTCCCAACAGCCGTCATTAGGAGGCTGAAAAAAAACACCGATCAAGACCCCAGACTTGGCCTAGCATGGTGGTGCACAACTTTAATCCCATCACTTGGGGAGACTGAGGCAGGCAGTTCTCTGAACTCCAGGCCAGCCTTGACTATGTAGTGAGCTCTGAGCCAGCCAGGGCTACATGGTGAGACCCTGTCTGGATCCCATGGGCCAGGGGACAAGTCATTGTCCTGCATCAGTTTCTCTCTAATGTGGCAGAATCACAGAGCAGTGTCCTGGGGTAGTTCAGTGGTTATCTAAGGCCATGGAGCAGAATGCCTAGCACAGGCCTGGCACAGTAAATGTTAACTATAAGCAGTTTTCCTTATTTTTTGCAGTGCCAGGGATTGAACCTGGGGCCTTACATATGTTAGACAAGTTCTTTATCAATGAGCCATATTCCAGCCCTGGCTCAGTGTACTGTTTTTTATTTATTTTATTATAAACATTGTTTTTTTTCGAAGACAACTTCTGTATCACAGGCTGGTCTCAAATTGCCACTATGCAGCCAAGTAAGCACTTGGTCACACACCTGGCTTCTATAGCAGCTCCTCCTCCCTCCCTCCCTCCCTCCCTTCTACCCGCCCTCCTTCCCTCTGTCCCTCCCTCCCTCCTTCCTTCCCTCCCTCCCTCCTTCCCTTCCTCCCTCCCTCCTTCCCTTCCTCCCTTCCTCCTTCCCTTCCTCCCTCCTTCCTTCCCTTCCTCCCTCCTTACTTCCTCCCTCCCTCCTTCCCTTCCTCCCTCCCTCCCTCCCTCTTTCCTTCCCTTCCTCCCTCCCTCCCTCCCTCTTTCCTTCCCTTCCGCCCTCCCTCCTTCCCTCCCTCCCTCCTTCCCTCCCTCCTTACTTCCCTCCCTCCCTCCTTACTTCCCTCCCTCCCTCCTTCCCTCCCTCCCTCCTTCCCTCCCTCCTTCCCTTCCTCCCTCCCTCCTTCCTTCCTCCCTCCCTCCTTCCCTTCCTCCCTCCCTCCTTCCTTCCTCCGCCTCCTCCTTCCTTCCCCTCCCTCCTGCCCTTCCTCCCTCCCGCCTTCCCTTCCTCCCTCCCTCCTTCCCTTCCTCCCTCCCTCCTTCCCTTCCTCCCTCCCTCCTTCCCTCCCCTCCCTACTTCCCTCCCTCCTTCCCTTCCTCCTTCCCTTCCTCCCTCCCTCCTTCCCTTCCGCCCTCCCTCCTCCCTTCTCCCTCCCTCCTTCCCTTCCTCCCTCCCTCCTTCCCTTCCTCCCTCCCTCCTTGCCCTTCCTCCCTCCCTGACTTCCCTCCCTCCTTCCCTTCCTCCTTCCCTCCTCCCTCCTCCCGTCCCGTCCTCCCTCCCTCCTTCCCTTCCGCCCTCCCTCCTTCCCTCCCTCCTTCCCTTCCTCCTCCGCTTCCTCCTCCCTCCTTCCCTTCCTCCCTCCCTCCTTCCCTTCCGCCCTCCTTCCTTCCCTTCCTCCCTCCCTTCTTCCCTCCCTCCCTACTTCCCTCCCTCCCTCTTCCCTCCTCCTTCCCTTCCTCCTTCCCTCCTCCCTTCCTCCCTCCCTCCTTCCCTTCCTCCTCCTCTTCCCTTCCTCCCTCCCTCCTTCCCTCCTCCCTCCTTCCTTCCTCCTCCCTCCTTCCCTTCCTCCCTCCCTCCTTCCCTTCCTCCCTCCCTCCTTCCCTTCCTCCCTCCCTACTTCCCTCCCTCCTTCCCGTCCTCCTTCCCTTCCTCCCTCCCTCCTTCCCTTCCTCCCTCCCTCCTTCCCTTCCTCCCTCCCTCCTTCCCTTCCTCCCGCCCTCCTTCCCTTCTCCCTCCCTCCTTCCCTTCCTCCCTCCCTACTTCCCTCCCTCCTTCCCTTCCTCCCTCCTTCCTTCCCTTCCTCCCTCCTTACTTCCCTCCCTCCCTCCTTCCCTTCCTCCCTCCCTCCCTCCCTCGTTCCTTCCCTTCCTCCCTCCCTCCCTCCCTCTTTCCTTCCCTTCCTCCCTCCCTCCTGCCCTCCCTCCCTCCTTCCCTCCCTCCTTACTTCCCTCCCTCCCTCCTTACTTCCCTCCCGCCCTCCTTCCCTCCCTCCCTCCTTCCCTCCCTCCTTCCCTTCCTCCCTCCCTCCTTCCCTTCCTCCCTCCCTCCTTCCCTTCCTCCCTCCCTCCTTCCCTTCCTCCCTCCCTCCTTCCCTTCCTCCCTCCCTCCTTCCCTTCCTCCCTCCCTCCTTCCCTTCCTCCCTCCCTCCTTCCCTTCCTCTCCTTCCCTTCCTCCCTCCCTCCTTCCCTTCCTCCCTCCCTACTTCCCTCCCTCCTTCCCTTCCTCCTTCCCTTCCTCCCTCCCTCCTTCCCTTCCTCCCTCCCTCCTTCCCTTCCTCCCTCCCTCCTTCCCTTCCTCCCTCCCTCCTTCCCTTCCTCCCTCCCTCCTTCCCTTCCTCCCTCCCTCCTTCCCTTCCTCCCTCCCTACTTCCCTCCCTCCTTCCCTTCCTCCTTCCCTTCCTCCCTCCCTCCTTCCCTTCCTCCCTCCCTCCTTCCCTTCCTCCCTCCCTCCTTCCCTCCCTCCTTCCCTTCCTCCTTCCCTTCCTCCCTCCCTCCTTCCCTTCCTCCCTCCCTCCTTCCCTTCCTCCCTCCTCCCTCCCTCCTTCCCTTCCTCCCTCCTTCCTTCCCTTCCTCCCTCCCTACTTCCCTCCCTCCCTACTTCCCTCCCTCCTTCCCTTCCTCCTTCCCTTCCTCCCTCCCTCCTTCCCTTCCTCCCTCCCTCCTTCCCTTCCTCCCTCCCTCCTTCCCTTCCTCCCTCCCTCCTTCCCTTCCTCCCTCCTTCCCTCCCTTCCCTCCCTCCTTCCCTCCCTCCTTCCCTCCCTCCTTCCCTTCCTCCCTCCTTCCCTCCCTCCCTCCTTCCCTTCCTCCCTCCTTCACTTCCTCCTTCCTTCCTTCCCTTCTTCCTTCCCTTCCTCCCTCCCTCCTTCCCTTCCTCCCTCCTTCCCTCCCTCCCTCCTTCCCTTCCTCCCTCCTTCCCTTCCTCCTTCCTTCCTTCCCTTCTTCCTTCCCTTCCTCCCTCCCTCCTTCCCTTCCTCCCTCCTTCCTTCCCTTCCTCCCTCCTTCCCTTCCTCCTTCCTTCCTTCCCTTCTTCCTTCCCTTCCTCCCTCCCTCCTTCCCTTCCTCCCTCCTTCCTTCCCTCCTTCCTTCCCTTCCTCCCTCCTTCCTTCTTTTGGTTCTGTTTGTTTTGTTTTTGTTTTTCAAGATGGGTTTCTCTGTGTAACAACTCTGGCTGTTCTGTAGCTTGCTCTGTAATCCAGGCTGGCCTCAAACTCAGAGATCCACCTGCCCATGCCTCTTGAGTGCTGGGATTAAAGGCATGCACTACCACCTCCTGGCTGCAACTTTTTAAATAAGTTAATTTTATATATTCCCTATTACAGCATATTATCTTTCTGTCTCTCTCCTTTCTGTCTCTCTGTCTCTCATCCTCTATCTATCTCTGTCTTTGTGTCTCTCCTCTGCCTGTCTCTGTCTCTCAGAGGAAAGGTGTATTTGTATCTACTATTATCACCATTATCATTTTCATCTTGAAAGATTTCACAAATAAATGTGTGGTGGCACATACCTTTGATCCTTGTACTCTAGAAGCAGAGGTGGGAAGATCTCTCTGAGTTCAAGGCCAGCTTGGTGTACATAGCAAGTTCCAGGGCAGCCAGGTGGTGGGGCCACGCCTTAATTTACCTAGAGAGTATTTAAGCTTAAGGCAGGCATAGAGTTGAGGGAAGCCAAGCCAAGGGAAGCGAGGCTGAGGAAGCTGGAAGACAGCTGGTTAAGATCTGACTGTGGTGTTTATTCTCTCTAATATCTCCGACTTCTTCAGAGATCTATCCCTGAGTCTCATTTATTTGTGCACCATAACTGCAAGCATGTGCTACCAATACAAACAAGCAGATAATCACACAATAATAATAATAACATATACTTTGGCAGCACATATACTAAAATTGGGACGATACAGAGAAGATAACATGGCCCCTGCACAAGGATGACAAGCAAATTCATGAAGCGTTCCATACTGTAAAAATAAAGGGGGGGGTAGCTAATACATATTCTCCCTTACATATTGGGGTTTAAATATCTCTAAAGTTGAAACAGTTACTGTGCACTCTCCTCCGGTGAGGAATTTCCTGAGGCCAGTTTGAGCTGACTCAACTAGAGACCCCACCAAGTACGACTCTTTAATCCTGTTTTGGGGAGCCGAACATCAACTGCTGTTTTCGCTTCATTTTGCTTTGTTTTGTTTCATTGCCAGATCCAGAACCCATTATGCAGACCAGGCTGACCTCAAACTCACAGAGATCCAACGGCCATGCCTCCTGAGTGCAGGCATTAAAGTCGTGTGGGACTACACCAGGCCAACTCCTGTTTTTCCGTTCTGTTTTCCCTGCCCATGAGTCAGTCTGTTCCAGAGCTGACTTTTAAAAGCAGTACCTGGAAGAACAGCACCTGGGTGGGTCGAGCCCCCGAAGCCAAGGTTCCAGTGCTCCAACAGCTACGCTGTGTGTCTGTGGCCCTAACGTAGAATTCTCCCACACAGGGGATCGTTACTTCTTAAGACTGAAAGCTTTAAGAACAGATAATAAAAATGTAGGACCATAGGAAGTTAATATTGGAAGTTATCAGACACTGACTACAATTCTGTCTGAACTGAAGCAATCATGACACAGGTACCCCAGGGACTTGCCCCAGGTTACTTGATTGGCCCAGGATGACCAGGAGGAAGGAAGGCGACTCTGCTCCATACACCATGTATTCTGGAACATTTTGGTGGCAAACGCAGGCCTGGTGGACCCGAGTGTGTTGGAAGCTACAAGATCAGGGATATCCTCTCCAAGACCATTGAGGAGCGAGACCAGCTTCCATCACCAAGATCGCACCCAGCTAAGAGGACTGGAGCAGCCTGACCCTGACGCTCGGCCTGAGCCTGGCCACATCCACGAGGATCCGAAGTGGGATTGAACAGCCCAAAGCCAGAGAATCCAGGAACCAGAGCCACGAGCCCCAGGACTCAGCAAATACTACATTTCCCAAAGGCCTACGCATCTAGACTGACAGCAGCATTAACCAATAAATATGAGGATGCAGCAACGCCTATTTCCCTGAGGTGAATCATTGGCGAGGGGCGGGACCTTTGTACAGTTTGTGGGGCAGGAAGGTGCAGAGAGAGCGGCTTTTGTGTCCGGAGAAGAATTGGTCTAAGAGCGGGAGGGGTCCTCGCCACGCGGACACTGAGCATCCGAGGCCTTTTTAAAGCTGTCACTCACGGCAGGAGCAGAGGTATTTATCCTTACCTAGTGAACAGGTAGATAACCACTACGAAGCTCCAAGTCCAGTTGACATTTTCTACAACGTAAGGTGCTTGTCATATGAAGCTACATCACACAGCCCACTTCTTTATTTCCTGCACGCCCAGGCCTGGTTGGTTCAAAGTATCCTCGACATTAATTTATCAATAGCCAACTGTGGGGAATCTACTTGGACTAGAACTATGTTGTGATGGGGAAAAGCAAAGCAGACCTGGGTTCAAATCCCAGCACCCACATGGCAGCTCACAACTGTCTGTAACTCCAGTTCCAGGGGATTTGACACCTTCACACAGACATACATGCAGGCCAAACACCAATGCACACGAAATAAAATAATTAGAAAAGCAAAGCAGAGCATTCCCAGTTGACCAGGGTGGAGAGAACCTTTCTAAAATACTGAACACCCAGTTGCCTGCAGAGCAGCGTGCTTCACGCCAAATGCAGATGTGTTCAAGTCCCTGCTGAGAGTGGGAGAACCCAGAAGGAAAAGGCGGGGCGGGGCGGAGGGGTGGGGCTTCAAGGAAAGAGGCAGAAAGGCACTTAGCCCTTACTGGGTTTCTGAGGCTGCAATGGATCCAGCACACAGAGGGAGGCAGATTTCTGGCTAGTCTGGGCTATATACAGTAAGACCTTGCCTCAAAAATTGTAGTGTTTTTGATTTTTGGTGTTAAGGACCAAACCCAGTGCTGACACACACTAACCACAGGCCATTACTGGGCTCTGCACCTAGCCCCTTTCACTACTTACCAGACAAAAATTCCAAAACTCAAGATAGCTAAACTGTGACTGTTCAGAATGACCGGAGGGACCAGTGAGGAGACTGGGCCTTGGAATTTCTATCTTCAGGAGTTATGAGGTGGCTTATGTGGAAGCCCAGGTCAGCACACAACTAGCTTCCAAACCATTCCCTGGACCAGCCTAGGAGTTTCAGAATTGCCTTAGGAACCAAAAGGGTTTGACAAAGGTTTGGGGTTCTTATCCTTTGGTGGAGCTCTTCTTTGACAGATTTTACATTACAAGCCATGAAGGTCTGGGCAAACTGTCTACTGGAATGAGACTTTTCACTCAGCAGTCTTTTCCCACAGCTGCTTCAAGCAGGTGTTACATACTCAGAGTTCAGATACCCTAGGGTGAGCAGCAGAGGAATCCAGGAACAAGCCGGGGCCATTGCTCAGATTACCAAAGGCTCCATTCCCAGACTACGGGTGGCAGGTAGGAAATGTAGAAAACCAAAGGGAACTGATCTCTATCTCTACACCTCTCCATCACTAAGTTTTATATCTGCTTCCTCCATAGCTTTGGATAATTTTGTCTGAATTTAAACTATTATTTTACCCAAAGGTCTGAAGAAAGCCTACTAGAACCCTTCATGGGAAAATCTCCATGGCCATCTGAAAGACAGTGGGTGGGAACAAGGCAGCTGTGCCTGTGGAGTTCTGCTTATGAGGGAGAGACCTTGCCTCAGTCAGGGGAAAGGGCCCGGAAAAAATGATGTTACCTGCAAGGACAATTACAATTGTGACAACCTCGCTTCTGACTAGAGATGAAAAACTAGCTAACGTGTCGTTTATTTAATCTGTGCTTTCATCCATTTGTTCCCATTAGTGCGTCTTGTGCTTTGCTTTGGTTTTTGAGACTTAAAAAAATTATATGGGAGGAGCAGAGAATGATGATGATGATGAAAGTGTGGAGGTCAGAGCACAACTGGGAGTCAGCTTTCTCCCGTCTCAGGGACTGAACTCAGGCTGTCAGGCTTGGTGGCTATTTCCTTTTCCCTCTGAGCTGCCTGCCTGAAATATTTTTGTCATGTGGCACAGACTAATCTTAAACTTGGTATGTTGCTAGGGTGGTCTTCATCTTAAAATGCTGGGATTATGGGTCACCATTCCCCTTCCTATGGCTTTAATAATAGATTTGACGCCCAGTGTGATGCCCAGTGCATGTAACCCGACATCAGAAAAGCTGAGGCAGGAAGGAGATCTAAAAACCAAGGACAACCTGGGCTATGCTCCTAGCCCTTGCCCCATATAAACCAAAGTAAAAATAAAAGAAACTAATAGAATGTATCTAAGTAACCACAAGGGTGTGACCAGCAGGTATTAGTAATGCACTTACCAGATACCCCAAGACTCCACTGTCCTGAAGTGAGGCAGGCTTACGTACCTCAGAAAGTTGTCAGAGAATGGGATTGCAGGAGCTTACACACTCTGTCGCTGCATTGCACCTTTTGATTATGCTATAAAATATTATGGTCTCAAACAATGAATGTAATCCAAGGAAAATTCTATAGAGAAGTCATCTCCTTATGACTTGACTCAATTGTAAAATACTAAAAGCAGAAGTGTGCAACATAATTTTTATCTAGAACGAGGTCTGATGAACTTCCCACTCTACCCACACCACTAACCTTAGGGTAGGTGCAAAGCGGCACACCTGGGCACTGCTGCTCTGCTGCTCTGCTGAAATAGCTTATACACTTTAATGTACTTAACTGCCATATTTCAGTAAAACCTTTGAAATAAAGGGACTGTCTTGGGATATAATTATATACTGGATTAATGTGTGAGAGTGGCTGAGCATGGTGGCACATAAAACTGTAGTCCTTTGGGAAACAAAGGAGAAGGATCTCTGTAAGTCTGAGGCCAGCCATAGCTACATGGAAAAGACCCTTCTGTGATGGCTATTCTTCGTTGTCGACTGGACTACATCTGGGATTAACTAGAATCTATACAGCTAGGCACACCTGTGAGGGATTTTGCTTAATTAAATGATTAGAAGTGGGAAGATCCACTTTTAATCCAGATCTAATCTGAGCCACACCTTCTGGGAGCCTATGCTCTCGCCCTCACTAGCAAGTCCAGTCTTGCACAGGCTTTGAACCTACTTCTTCAGGATTCCAGTGTAACTGAAGACAGGTAAAACACCCAGCCTCATGGAATTAACTGCTGAATTCATACCATAGACCATAGCCTGAAATCATTCTAATGGATCCCTTTTCTATAGAGAGGTTCATTTTGTAGATTCTTGGTAAGTTAGAGAAGTCTCCAGTTTAAAATAAAAATAAAAATAAGCAGTAAAGATAATCTGTAATCTCTGAAGCTCACTTCTTATCCAAACGGGGAGAGGAGAGCATCCAGATTTCAACTACAGAATGAGCTTCAATAAAGAGGATAGGGGCTGGAGAGATGGCTCAGTGGTTAATAGGAGTGCTGGCTGCCCTTCCAGACCACCCAAGTCTGGCTCTCAACACCCACATGGGGCAGCTCACAACCACCAGTAACACCTCCCTGGGATCTGACACTGTTTTCTGGCCTCCTCATGGCACACACACACACACACACACACACACACACACACACACATACACACCCCCACCTTAAAGAGGTGGGGGAGATGGTTCAGCAGCTAAGGACACTTGCTGCTCTTCCAAGTGATCAGGGTTTGATTCCCAGCCCCCAGGTGGATGGCTCCCAAATGTTCATAACTATAGTTTCATGGAATCTGAACATAGGCGGCTATGTTGGTACATGCTTGTAATCCTTACACTTGAGAAATTAAGCCATGAGGCTCAGAAGTTCAAGAACACCCTTGGCTACTGAGTTTAAGACCAGCATAGGCAACAGAGGAATTCTCCCTTCCTGGCAGGCAGCTCTTGAACCTTCCTGGACAGATTCAAATATCTGTCACTTGACACCTAATAGAAGTTTATAGTTTCCCTAACACCCAGCACAGCGATGGTACATAGCATTCAATGACTGTTTACCAAATAAGGGAAGGGATGGAATCACAGATGGAGCTTACAACCTGCCTGGATTCACTGTCTACCACCATCACTGCTAAGAACATCCATCCTCCTGTCTAAATGAGCTGATTCACGTCAAATCTTGAGTGACAGGTAGCTAGGCTGGACTGGATTTGTATAGTTCAGAATTTGTGATCTTTCTACTATCTCTGCCTCCCAAGTGCTGGGTCTCTAAGATTAAGTCACCACAGCTAACCTGGGTGACAAACATGATGGATGTATGGTTCTCAAACAGCAGTGGTAAGTACTCCAGTGAGATTCCTTAGGACAGCTAGTTCTTTCCTCAGTTTAGGTCACTTTCAGCCTGGGGCAGGAGATGAGTACCATATAGAAGTGAGCTACAGCTTTGCTAACGGTGGTCAAGTTCTTTTTATTGTTTTCTGAAACTGGGTCTCACTATGTCTGTCCTGGAACTCACTATGTGGACAAAGCTGGACTTGAACTTATAGGGATCTGCCTGCTTCTGCCTCCTTAGGGCTGGGATTAAAGGCATGTACCACTATGCTTGGCCAAGTTCAAGCTTTTAACAAACATTAAAAGATAAGACTCAAGAGCTGGGCATGGTGACCCAGGCATGTAATCTCAGCATTCAAGAGGCAAAGGCAGAAGGCTTACAAATTCCAGGCTAGTCTGAACTAGATAGTTCAAATCTACTGTTTAAAAAAGGTAGAGTCAGGAAAAGAATGGGACTCTACTTGGCAATATTCAACATCCATTTTTTAAAAAATGCCCCTGATGCGTTTTACGTAGATGAGGGCTTCACATTTCTCAGGAATGCTCTATCTATTCTTTTCCCTCCCTTCTCCAATTAGCACACCTGTCTTCACTTTTCTCAGGCTGGGATCCTAAGAATAAAGCCCTGTGGTAGCAGCTAAGATTTAGTGTGAATCTGCAGGGCAAACTCCTGATTCAAGACCAAACCTCAACAGAGCATTCTCTCTCTCTCTTTTTAAAAGATTTATTTTTATTTTATGTGTATGGGTGTTTGCCTGCATGTATATGCACCATGTGCATATAGTCCACATAGAGGTCAGAAGATTCCCCAGAACTGAAGTTCACATGGTTGTGAGCCACCAATCAGGTGCTGGAATTGAACCAGGGTTTCTGGAAGAGTAGTAAGCATTCTTACCTGCTAGACATCTCATCAGCCCCACCAGATTTCTGATACCCTCAAAACTGACAGTCCCTTAAAAACAATGCTGTTGGTTACAAAGCCTGCAGGGCAATATTCTAGATCCACATACTAAACTAAAACTATGCTGCTGGAGAGACTGTTCAGCTGGTAAAGTTTTCACATGTTGGGAAAGCATGAGGATCTCAGTTCAATCCCTGCACCTACGCTGAAAGCCATATGTGGTTTGAAAGCTTGTAACCCTAGCACTGGGAGGCAGCTCCTGGGGCTGTCTGAGTCCCAGACCCAGGGAGAGACTCTGACTCAAAAAAACAAGGTGGACAGTGCTCTAGAAATGACACTGGAGCTTAGCCCCTGGCCTCCACAAGTATGGGCACACGTGCGCGAACACACACACACACAATGAAAGCTGTAAGGGTGAGAGTATAACTCAGTAGTGTGATGGTCTGACATGCGTGAAGCTTTGAACTGAATCCCCAACACTGCATAAACTGAGCATGGTAGCAGACAATGGTAATCCCAACACTCAGGAGGTGGCAGCAAGAGGATCAGAAGTTCAAGGCCAGTCTGAGCTATATGGGACCCTATCGTGCACGTGTGTGTAAAATATGGAAGGGGCAAACAAGTACACAGAGTGACTGAGAAATGCTAATGTGACACACAGCACACAGTACTGTTTCAGCTATCAGACAGCTAAAGGTCAAGTGTCAAGGCCCAAGCACAAAGCTTCAAAGCTGTATGTGTCCAAGTGTGCTCCCTACACAGGACTGCATGAGAACACATAAGCAGGCATACAAACCTAAGTTGGCACCTTTCCTTGCCGTTACAGTCCCGCTCACCAATGGAATAGACAGACACTGGGTCATCAGTTCCAGGCCATACTCTCCTACACTGTGATCTGGACACTATAAAACTAGAAAAGGCCTTTGCCTTCATACAGATGATCAGCATTGGAGATCCACCATCCTGACCTGACAGCATAAGTGAAGCTGGGCACAGGGAGGGAGCATGAAATGCTACCAGCTTGAGGTAAAGGCACCTAAGAGACAAAGTGATAGCAAAATAATCAGAAGCACACAAACAGTATCCAGTATTTCCTGAGGGCTCAGCCTAGGCTGCAGACAAATTGTCATCCCACATGGAGAAGTATCTCCCCATTTCAAGGGAACAGAAGCACAGGGGAATACAAATCAAATCATAAAACACAATAAAAAAGACTCCACGTCCAATCTTCCGCTCTTACACTCCATTCTGGACCTGCACACAGGACTCTAGCAAGATAACAATGTCCTAGAAATGAGGACAAACGGTATGGTTCTGCCAAAAACTCCCAAAGGGCATTTAGGAGGGGCAGTGTGGGAGTCAGCTCCAGCATCTCCTTCCCTTTACTACCGCTTCAGTAAAGTTTCTCTTTCAGGTGAGTCCTCTGGTGGGTAATGAAGTTGGAGCTATTGCTGAAGCCTTTGCCACAGTCGGGGCATTTGTAAGGTTTCTCTCCTGTGTGAATGCGCTGGTGTATGATGAGAACCGAATTCCAGCTGAAGCCTTTCCCGCACTCAGGACACCTGTAAGGCTTATCTCCCAAGTGGGCTCTCTGGTGCATTACCAGAATGGAGCCCCGGCTGAAGCGCTTGCCACACATGGGGCATTTGTAGGGCTTCTCTCCCGTGTGGGTCCGCTGGTGCACTACCAGCTGCGATCGTTGGCTGAAGCACTTGCCACAGTCGTCACATGTGTAGGGCTTCTCGCCCGTGTGAATCCTCTGGTGTTTGATGAGGTTGGAGCTCCAGCTGAAGCTCTCACCACACGTCAGGCACTCGTAGGGCTTTTCGCCGGTGTGCACGCCCTGGTGCGCGATCAGGCTGGAGCTCTGGCTGAAGCTCTTCCCACACACCTCACACTTGTAGGGCTTCTCTACCATGTGCGTTCGCCTGTGTGTGGCCAGGTTGGAGCTGCGGCTGAAGCTTTTGCCGCACTCACTGCACTGGTAAGGTTTCTCTCCTGTGTGTGTTCTCCGATGGGTGATGAGCGCTGAGCTCTGGCTGAACTTCTGTCCGCAGTCGGTACATGTGTAGGGTTTCTCTCCCGTGTGGATTCTCTGGTGTCTGATCAGGTTGGAGTTGTAACTGAAGCTTTCGCCACATTCCTTACACGCATAGGGTTTTTCTCCAGTGTGAATTCCCTGGTGAGTGTTAAGGCTGGACCGGTTGCCAAAGCTCTTCCCACACTCAGGGCACGAGTATGGCTTTTCACCTGTGTGTGTGCGCTGATGCGCGATGAGATTGGGGCTCCTGCTGAAGGTCTTACCACACTCAGCACACCGGAAAGGCTTCTCACCCGTGTGGATCCTCTGGTGGGTGATCAGGTTTGCACTCCGGCTGAAGCTCTTCCCACAGTCCCTGCATTTGTACGGTTTCTCTCCGGTATGAGTCGTCTGGTGTCTACTAAAGTTTGAACCATCACTAAAGCTCTTCCCACATTCATCACATTTGTAGTATTTCTCTCCTGTGTGGATCCGTTCATGTATGATGAGGTGGGATTTCCGGCTAAAAGTTTTCCCACACTGGGGACATTCATAAGGCTTCTCACCCAGGTAAGTGCCCTGAAGGCCTATTAGCTGGCCAACTTCCCTTCCTTTGGATGGCACATCCCTGTGGTCCTCAACTGGGGCATGTCCCTGGGGGGCCCCAGAGCCATAGTCTCTCTCAAAGTCACTCTCCCCATCAGATTGCTGACCACCTTCCCCTCTGGGTATTTTCAAGAACATCTCATGTGACTCCACATCCTCAAACACGTCTTGATTTGAGTTCTCTCCATTCTCACTCTGTATCTCAAAATCTGAAATTAAAAAAAAAAAAAAAAAAATACAATGTCTGGTCAATTCCCCACTGCAATGAGAAAAAGAATCCAAAAACTAAAGTTAAAAGAGGGGGCAGCAAAGTGGCTCAACGGCGCTTGCCGCCAAGTCTGATGGCCCGAGTTTGATCCCTGGGACCTATACTGTAGAAGAAGAGAACCAACTCCAGCAAGGTGTCCTCTGACCACACACACAAGTGAAAATAAAGAGGACCAGGAGATGGCTCAGTTGGTGACATGCTTGCTTGACAAGCATGAGGACCTGACATTGACTCCCAGAACCCACATAAAACATAGTTGGGTGGCGGAGTGCTTGTAATTTCCATGCTGAGGAAGCAGAGACAGACATCCCCAGGATCAGCTGGCCAGCCACACTAGCCTATATGGCAAATTCCAAGCCAGTGAGATCCTGTCTAAGATAGGCAGGCAGGCAGAGAAGTAGACAGACAGACAGCAGACAGACAGAAGGACATGGGGCTAAAGAAATGGCTCATTGGTAGGAGCACTGGCTGCTCTTCCAAATTACTAGAGATCAATTCCTAGTACCACATGGTGGCTAACAATTGAATCTTCAGTTCTAGAGGGTCTGACGCACCTTTAAACTTCTGTGGGTGCTGCATGCATGTGGTGCACAGACGGACAGAACACTATAAACATATAGTTTTAGAATGGTCAATGTCTAAGGACCACCACTTGAGATTGTCCTCTGCCTTCCACTTATATGGAAGTGAAAGTCCCAATTAATGGACAGTGACAAGGTACACAATGACCCTAAAGGTCACCATGGTTCCTGGAGCTCAGCAGGTATTCAATTAAATCTGACTTGTGCACTTGTAAACACATACACAGAGTGGCTGCAAAATTCTCAACTTATGAAAGTCAGGCTTGGGGCTAGGAGTAACATCCAGGAGCAGAACATATATGAGAGGCTTCGGGTTCAAATTTCTTTTTTTAGTTTTTTAAAAAATATGTAGTGGTGTTTTGCTTATATGAGTATCTGTGTGAGGATGTCAGATCTCCTGGAACTGGAGTTACAGACAGTTGTGAGCTACCATGTGGGTGCTGGGAATTGAACCTGGGTCTTCTGGAAGATCAGTCAGTGCTCTTAACCACTGAGCCATCTACTGAGCCATCTATCCAGCCTTTAGACTATTTCTTTCTTCTTTTTCTTTCTTTCCTGCCTCCCTCCCTCCTTTTCTCCCTCCCTCTCTGTCTTTAGATTTTATTATGTATACAGTGTTCTGCCTACATGCCAGAAGAGGGCACCAGATGGTTATGAGCAATGCTGGGACTTGAACTCAGGACCTCTGGAAGAGCAGCCAGTGCTATTAACCCCTGAGCCATCTCTCCAGACACATGGACTCCATTTCTACACTCCACAAGGGCCCAAGTTCATTTCCTCCTGACTGGCTGTTTAGTTGCCAGGCCTCATATCTTTGTGGCAATCGTTGAGTCTAAAGATTTAGGTTTCATGTCTCTACTTGTTTCTGCACAAGCAAATAAGATCAGGTAGGGATCTGAAAGTCCCAATTAATGGACAGTGACAAGGTACACAATGACTGTAAAGGTCACCATGGTTCCTGGAGCTCAGCAGGTTTCAATTAAATCTGACATATGGTGATTTTTTGTTTTGTTTTGGTTTTGGTTTTTGGTATCACAGAAATACCACCATAGCTCAGTCTTGTTCAAAAGGTTAGGTTGCCTGGTGGTGGTGATGGCGTACACCTTTAATTCAAAGCACTTGGGAGGCAGAGGCAGGCAGACCTCTGTGAGTTTGAGGCTAGCATGATCTACAAATTGAGTTCCAGGCAGCCAATGCTGTTACATAAAGCCCTGTTTCGAACTCAAAACAGACACACACACACACACACACACACACACACACACACACACACAAAGAGGCTATACTAGTCTCTTCCATTAAAATACATTTGGTGTTGATACTTGACCCTTGCAATGACGGCTCTGGATGTCTTTGGGTGACTGTGCCAATTCAGTAAACAGTTAAAAAAGCCCTTAAATCTGTCTGTAGTGGGAGCTTAGAGACTTTTGGCTGGTGACACAAAATATTTATTTTCCTTGAAAATGTCAAACCTAGGGCCAGAGAGATGGCTCTGTGATTAAGAGCACTGACTTCTCTTCCACATGGTGGCTCACATCCATCTGTAGTGATTTCTGGTGCCCACAGGCATGCATGCTGACGGAACACTGTATACATGATAAATAAAGTAAATCTTTACAAAAAGTATTTTAAAAAGCAATAAATCAGTAACTGTACTGATAAAGATGATAGTCTAGTTATTTCTAGGAGCCAATATTAGACTTCTTGAGAAAGCAGGAAAGACAATTAGTAAAATGGCTCTCTAAGGTCCTAGTCACATTTCTATTGTTCAGATTTGACCTCAATTTGTAAAAATATATTCAGACTAGTTAAGACTTCAGAAAAAAACTTGAGTCTAGCCCCTAATGAGGGCTATAGGTATTAGGTAATCAGAAGTTATACACAGGATAGGAAAATATATTTCAAGATTTAAAAACACTTATTGTCACTGTGTTACTGAAGAATGCCCTAGTGGGTGCATATTTTAAAAAATTAAGGCACTCCTGAGTTCCTACCAAAGCACTTACAACACAGCTCTCTTTCTGTAAACACTTCTAGAAAGCCCAGCATTTCTACTAATCATAAAGTGTTAGATAATGTAATGAATGATTCCTTGTTTGCAGCTGCAGCCGCATTTTACAACCAATTAAGAAGTTCAGATTTATTATTTGTATGTATTGGGGTGGCTCTGTTTCTTATCATTTACTGAAATGTTACCTTAAAATGCAATTCCTATATTCAAGCATGAAAGAAGCTACTGCGTATATATATATCTGTATGAGCAAAAGAAAAGTTGCAGCCAACACGAGAAAATAAGGTAACCACCAACAGACAGCATGTGAGCTTTTTCCTTACTTCCTAAAAAGACCCTCCCCATATTAAAAAAAAAAAAAAAAATCCTAAAGCCCTTTGCTACTCTGAGGCATTCTTTTTACTGCCCTGGAGCAGCCCTGGGAGTTTATCTCCCAGACTGTATTTCAAGGTCATTCTTGGCTACACAGTGGGTGTGAGATCAGCCTAAAACACAAGCGAACCTGTCTTAACAAAAAGTCTGTCCCTGAGATAAAGAAAGAACATGTCTCAGCCCTGTGCACAGATACAGGGATTGGAAACAGTGCATCCATCAATGAAAAGAGTGAGAGAGTGTCTCTCTAACTCTACTGTATAATCCAGTAATCCCAAAAGAACAGACAGCTCAGACAGGAAGTGAAACCTGTAGTATTCACATCAGCCAAAGGAGGAAACACTAATGTCCTTAGCTGATTAATGGATACACAAAACGTTTACTTAGCTTTAAAAAGGAATGACAAGCTGGAGGTGCAGGTCAGTGGCAGTGGTGTCCCTAGGTTCAGTCACCAGCACAAGGAAACTCTAGGTCTCTATTTTTCATCTCTATTCTCTTAGGCTGTAGATCTTACTGCAGAAGCTCCCTCTCAGGACACACATTGCCTGTAGCTTTGTTTATAGTGTCTATTTTAAATAGGAATTGCTTTGTTTTGTTGAGACATGGTTTTTCTCTGACTAACTCTGTAGACCAGGGCGGTCTTCAACTCTCAGAGACCCACCTGCCTCTGCTTCCAGAGTACTGAGGCATGGGCCACATGTGTGACAGTTTGTTTTCACTCTCTAATCTGGGTTGGTTTATTTGAAACCAATTCTTGTGTTGTAGCAAAGGCTTGCCTCAAACTCTTTTTTAATTAAAAAAATTTTATTTTGTGTGTATGAGTGTTTTGCTTACAAGTATATACACGCATGCGTTCTGCCTATAGAGGCCAAAAGGGGGCATTAGATCCCTTTACACTAGAATTACTGGCTATCACGGACCTCACTATGTAGACCAGGTTGGTCTTGTACTGAGATCCACCTAGATCCACCTACTTGTCTTCTCAGTGCTGGGATTAAGGGGATGTGCCACCACACCTGGCCTCAATTTTAGTTGTTTTTTTTTTTTTTTTTTTTTTTTTTTTTTTTTTTTTTTTTTTTTTTTTTTTTGTCCCCAAAAAATCCTAATTGACCACTGTCCATTCAGCAGTTGAACTGCCACTTTTAAAAAATCTGCATTGGTGTGAAAGTGTGAGATTCTTGGAACTGGAGTTACAGACAGTTGTCAGCAGCCATATGGGTACTAGGAATTGAACCTGGATCCTCTGAAAGAACATCCAGTGCTCCTAACCCCTGAGCCATCTCTCCAGTCCCAAACTGCCACTCTTAAGACCTTACAGTGAACTCTTAACAAAGTTGGAACCATAGGTTCACCTAAGCAATGGTTCTTGGCTTTTCCCACCCTGGACATTCTTTACCCTCAGGTGCACAACAGGGTCCTATGGCTGTGTACAGGATCCGCACATCTCCTGCCTGGCTGCAAGCCTTTGCTCTCCTATAACAAAAAGCATTAAGGACGAGTGAAGAAGACTAAAGTTGAGATGGGAATAAACTCCAGTTTGTTTTGGAATAGTTCCTCCTTATCTTCTGTTTCAATTTCCAAGGTTTCAGTCACTCCGAGTCAACTAAATTTCAAAAACATTAAGTAAAATTCCCAGAACACACAAATTCATTCTCTCCACTCTCTCTCCCTTTCTCCCTCTCTCTGTCCAGCGAGTGGGGTTTAAAGGCATGTGCCACCACACCTGGCTATGTTCTGCTTCAACCCAGCTGCTTGAAAAGAGCAATTAATTCAGTTATCAGTTTAGATGATCGCCATGCATTTCACAGTGTAGGGTTACTTCTGCTTAAGAGTTCTATGTGGTATGTGTTTCTAAGATTTAAGTCAATTCAAAGTAATTTTGTTTTCAAACTAAATTGGAGTTTTTATTTTGTTAAAAAATTTTTTTTTATATTTTTTAATTATGTACACTGTGTGGGTATGTACATGTAAGGTGCTCAGGGAGCCTAGAGACATGGGATTCTCTTGGAATTAGAGTTACAGACATTTGATATCTGCTATTGGTGCTGAACCAAGCTCAGGTTCCACCCTAAAGACTTTAACAGCCCAGCTCTCAGTACCCTTCATGGTACCAAGTGGTTGGTAGACCTAGTAGGCACAAAGCCCTGCGTCTGATCTCCAGCACCCCATAATCCTGGCATGGTGGCTCATATCCGTAAAGCCAGGACCCAAGGGGAAGTCAAAGGATCAGGAGTCCAAGGTCATCCTTGGCCACAGACATGGTCAAGTCCTAAGCTACGTAAGATTGTTTTTAAAGAAGGAAAGAGGGCAGCAAGATGGCTCAATAAGTAGAGACACTTGCTGCCAAACCTGATGACCTAATTTTGTTGCCCAGAATCCATCCACACAGTCAGAGAGAAATTTCCACATGTGCACCATAAAACATGTGCCTAAACACACACATACACATACACACACCCATGCATGCACTCACATATGCAGACAGAGAGACAGATGGAGACAGAAAATGTATGTAGATGTGTTTATATAGTCATTGAGGGAACAGCCAGCTATACAGCAAACCACAGATAACCTGCTGGCTATTACCACTGAACTTCAAAGACTCTAAGGACGGCTGTGATGCTTTGGCTCATCTGCTGAATAAGAGCAAATATGAATGTAATAATTCCTATTCTTCTCTAATACAGAATAGGCTTCTCATTCTCCAATGACAGGAACCACCAAGAGATCTAATGAAATGTATTTTGCTTCAGTGGGACTGAGGTAAGATCGACTGTTTGCATGTCTACCAATCTCCCTTGTTATATTAATGCTGATGTTGCATTAACATTGTTACTTTTATTCAAAGAATTATCCTTTGAGTAAAAAAGCTATACTGCTGGGGGCTGGAGAGATGGCTCAGAGGTTAATTAAGAACACTGGCTACTCTTTCAGAGGTCCTGATTAAATTCCCAGCAACCACATGTGGCTCACAACCATCTATAAAGAGATCTGGTACTCTCCTGACATACATGCAGCAAGAATACTGCGTATATTAAATTCACCTTTTAAAAAAGCTATACAGCTATATAGGATTTAAATTTTGCTTCATTATGGAGCCTCCAAAAACTTTTGCCTGGGAAATAAGGCATCTCTTAGTCGTAGAACACATGCCTATCATATGAAAGTCTCTGAGATGAATCTCTAGCACCCTAGGTATGGACTCCAGGTCCCTGGTGCAGTGGTCAGAAGACTACAGCTCAAGTCAAGATCATCTATCCACAGAGCCTGTAAGACCCAAAGGGCTGGTCCTACCCTTAAAGTTTCTCATTCTTTAGCTGTGGAATGGAATTTACATTTTTAACAGGTTTGGTACTGCCGGTCCAGGGGACAAACACTTCACTAATGGTCTGAAGATCTTGCCTGGAACTATGCAGCCCACTCTGTCTTTGAATTCATGATCCTCTTGCCTCAGCCCCCCCAGTGTGAGTATTATAGGTGTGTACTGCCAAGTGTGACCATTATCAAAATTTATCAGTTTCGAGATTAATAATTCTGTTAGGCTGATGCATCTGTCAAGAGAGGATTATCTCCCCCTCCACCCTGATGAAATGACTACATTGGCTCAGAATTGCCTGGGGTTGCAGCCATAGCATGAGTTCCCTGTGTCCTTATCTCATAGAGAGATGGTAAACTCTCGGACAACGGTTAAAGCAGTTGAGAGACAAACTGTCCCCATTTTATACCAAGCATTATTGGAACCAAAAATTAGGCCATGAATTTGATAAATGACTTCTAACCTCAGATATGAATCAAATGGAATAATTTAACTGCCAACTACTAGAATGTGAAATGTTTGGATAATTTTGGGAGGGGGCTAGGTGATGGGCTTTACCCCAGGGCTTCAAGTATGCTAGGCAAATACACAACCACTGGGCTATCTCCCATGGGGGACCTCAACTTTCTATGTAGTTTAAGCTGACCTTTAACCTTGGGCTGCCCTGCTCTACTTGAATGCTAAGGTTTCAGATATGTGCCACCACATCTAGCTCTCTGGAATTGTAGTTACAAATGTAGTTACAAATTGTGAGCCACCTGACGTAGGTGCTGGAAACCAAACTTAGGTCTTCAGCAAGGGCAGTAAGTGTTTTTAACCACTGAGTCATCTTTCCAGCCCTCAAAACACAAATATTTTAAACTCAGGTTTTTTTTCTGGGAAACCTGAGTGTCATTCCCCAAAGCATTCAAGGAGGAAATACACACACACACACACACACACACACACACACACACACACACACACCCACACACACACACACACACCAGGTAGTGGTGGCCTATGCCTTTAATCCCAGCATTTGGGAGGCAAATCTCTGGATTTGAAGTCTGCCTGATCTACAAAATAAGTTCCAAAAACTCTGTCTCAACCCCCCCTCCCAAAAAAAAATCCCAAGCATTCTGTTTTTTACATCAATAATCTAACCAGGTACAGAAGTTGTCTGTAGTGCACTGGAAACACAACCATCAAACAAGGACATCGTGGACAATCTCTTGCAAGCCCAAGTCACCTCGGAGGGTCTCCCTAGAAACAGTGATATCATCCTATAATTTTTATTTCATGAGCATTTGCCTACATGTGTATATGTGCACTATGTGCATACCTGTTTCCCAGAGAGGTCAGAGGGCATCATATCCCCTGGAACTGGAGTTATGGATGGTTGTAAACTGTCATCTGAGTGTTGGTACCAAACTTGGGTCCTCTGCAAGAGCAGTAAGTGCTCTTAAGTGCTGGGCTGTCTCCTCAGACTTTTATTCATGCTCCCAGAGCACCTCCCATCAAGGGACATTAACCCACAACAGAGTCAGCTCTTCAGCTTGAGAGGCTGTCGCTATCCTCCCACAACCTAAGTGAATTCTCTATAACTCAGTCTCCTCCAACCCGTCTGTTCAAGGAGATGCTGTTGTCCACACCTGTGGCTGATCTAGGTCACAGCAGGTGAGAGGACCACCTAACAAATGTATACCTCATAAATGTGCTGCTTTAGAATATCTTTATTGATATATATTATACACTCTCTGGGTTTGCTGAATATAAATGAGAAAGCTTCTGAGAATGAAACCCTACAGGCTAAGGGAGTTTTCGAAACTAAGCTGCCCTTGCCCACTGGCCTGAGTATTTCCCCAGGTCTAAAGAGCATCCTTCTTCAAAGATTAGAAATATCCTTGGCTATGCTTTCCAGGTTTGAACTTGACCTCATTTTGTTTTACAAAATCAAAGCTTAGGGGTTGGAAAGATGGCTCAGTGGTTAAGAGCTCATACTGCTCTTGCAACTGACCTGAGTTGGGTTCCCAGCACCTGTGCCAGGAGGCTCACAACCACCTGTAATTCACCTTAGGGTAGCTGACCCCCATAGTCTTCTGGCCTCCATGGGTATCTGCACTCATGTAAACATACCTCTGCACAAACACGTTTTAATTACATATGTATACATAATTGAAAATAAAAACATACCTTTAAAAATCAAAGCTTAACCAAATGGTGGTGGTGTACACCTTAATCCTAGCACTTGGGAGGCAGAGGCATCTCTGAGTTGGAGGCCAGCATGGTCTACAAAGTGAATTCCAGGGTTGTCAGAACTACACAGAGAAACCCTGTCTTGAAAACAAAACAAAACAGAGTAAAAGGTAAATTTAAAAAAATTATTTATTATATATACAGTGCCCTGTCTGCATATATTCCTCCATGCCAGAAGAGGGCACGAGATTTCATTATAGATGATGGTGAGCCACCATGTGGTTGCTAGGACTTGAACTCAGGACCTCTAGAAGACCCTCTGGTGCTCCTAACCTCTGAGCCATCTCTCCAGTCCTAAATCTTTGTTTTTAATGGCAGATGCTGAGGATAAATATGCAGCTCAGAGTACTTTCTCAGGGTTTAGATCCATGGTGGCACACACCTATGATCTCATCTCTAGGGAGGTAAAGGCAGGAAGATCTGAAGCTCAAGACACCTTCACTAGCACAGAGTATGACACCATCCTGTTAGGGTGGGGGGTAGGGAGCAGGGGGGTGAGAAGCGGGAGGTGCAGATGTTAAGTTTCTTGTTTCTGGAATATAAGGGTCTAAAAAGAGCTAGCCATCTGCCTGTCTCCTTGATAGACTAAGCAGTGGTCTCTTAACCATCAAGGACAAAAGTTTCCTTTAGGGCTGGAGAGGTAACTCAGAGGTTAAGAGCACTGGCTGCTCTTCCAGTGGTCTTAGGTTCAATTCCCAGCAACCACCCAGTGGCTCACAGCTATCTATACTGAGATCTGGTGATAGCATACATTCAGACAGAACATTGTGTACATAATAAATAAAAATCTTAAAAAAATTTTTTTTTCCTTTCATGCCCACACCTTTAATTCCATCACTTGGAAGGCAGAGGCAGGCAGATCCCTGTGAGTTCCAGGCCAGTTGTTACAAAGAGAGCACCTAGTCTTGAAAAAAGTGCTGGACAGACAGGCTCAGAGGTTAAGAGTACTGGCTGCTCTTCCAGAGGTCTGTATTGAGATCTGGTGCCCTCTTCTGGCCTGCAGACATGCATGCAGACAGAACACTGTATACACAATAAATAAGTCTTAAGAGAGCGAGGGAGGTGCCACTCTGCAGTTCCAGAAGCAACAGCCTATAAATCATAATCACTGTCATAAACTGAAACATTGACAGTGATGTGACCTGCTGAACTTACTCAGACTTCCCGAGTGTTCTTAATAGAAAAAAGAAATCCCAAAGTCTGATTTATAATTTGGAATAGGATTAAAACACCAACGGGAAACATGGACAAATAGAGATGAGCTTGACATGTAAACTATTATGGTTTCATTTGGAATTGCAAGACACTTTAACTGTGAACACTCGGAGGTGCCTCTTGGTCAAATATTAAACAATGACTAACTAACTTGAAATGCCCTTTCCTGGGTAAACACACCCTCAGACCTGAGGTCTGCTGGTATCAGGTAAGGGAAATGTTTGAGAAGAAAAGTGTGTAGATTGCTGTGAGCAGCTATGAGGAAGAAAGGTACAAGGTGTTAGCAAACGAAGACCAACAGATTTTTTTTTTCCTAAGACAAAGTTTGTGTAGCTCAGGCTGGCCTTGAATTTTCAGAGATCTTGCTTCTACTGTGACCAAAGGTTTGTGTGAGACATCTCCACCCTGCCCAACAGAGATAATCTTAAAAGCAGAAGTCAGGGGTAAGAACTTGGTTTCTCTGTGGGGAATCTTCCATCTAAGATGACCAATGAGAAGAGTAAGACACTACAAGGCTGATGGCCAGTGCTGCGGTCATCTCAGACACAGGATGAGAAATGGATGTGGGAATGTCTTTCTGTGTGCTGTGAATATCAATCTTTAAATAGAGGAGCTGTTTTGGCCCATGACAGGCACCATAGAAAAAGTAGGAGGGGAAATCACAGCATAGGTAGGAGAAGCAGGGGTGGAGTCAGACAGACAGAGAAGCCTAAAGGAGCAACATGTAAGGAACACAGGTGAGCTACGGCCACGTGGCAGACAGATTAATGAGAATGGGTTGAGTTAAGATGTAAGAGCTAGCTAGCAATGTGTCTGAGCCATAGGCCAAACAGCATGAACTTAATATAAGCGACTGAGTCATTTCTGGGGGCCTGATCAGTGGTGGGCAGCTAAAGGGTCTGGGGCTGCAGGTCTGTGGGTCCGGACCTCTGGCCACCCGGGGACCAAGAAACCTTATTGTTACACTTCCCCAAATAAAGAGTACTCAGACAGACCTCTTCTCAACCCAAACTTCTATGATATCATAGAAATCATGAAGCTCATTATAAACTTGCCACAGCCATCAGAAGGCAAGTCTAAAATGGACGAGAGTTTTTCCCTTTCTTCTACCTTGTACAAATAATAAAATTAAGATGAATGTGGTAGCATATCCTATAAACCCACAATTCAGAAGACTGAAGCAGGAGGATTACCATGAGATTAGATCCAGACAGGCTACATATGAGACTCAAAAAACAGACAGTTGGTGGAGTGCTTTGCCAAAGAGGCAAGAAACTCTGGGTTTGCTTCTCCAGTGCCACACAAACTAGAAATGGCAGCGTACATCTATAATCCCATCAGGTAGAAGCAGGAGGATCAAAAACTCAGGTGGGCTGGAGATGGCTCAGCGCTAGGAGCACTGTTTGCTCTTCCAGAGGTCCAGGGTTAAACTCTCAGTAGCCCCTTGTCAGCTCAAAACAGCCTGATCTGATACCCACTTCTGACCTCTGAGGACATCAGGCACACACACACACACACACACACACACACACACACACACACACACACACACACACACACACACACACACATGCAGGCAAAACCCCCATACACATAAAAATAAGTGTGTAAAAAATGTTTATGTTCAAAGGGGTCCTCAACTATATACCAACTTTAGACCCAGTTTGGAATACACAGAATTCTGTTTCAAAGATTAATTTATCAGCTAAGTTACTAGGCTGTAGGTGTAGCTCAGCAATATAGTACTTGTCTGTCATGATTTGGACTGTAGGCTTGCTCTCAAGCACACTCCTAAAGAAGTTATCTGTCAAAGCAAAGAAATTACAATACTTTACTTCAAATAAAACTTAAGGTCTGTGAAACTCATGCAGAAGTAAAAAGACCTGAGCTTGAGTTCTGGCTCTACCAAACGACAGCCGTGTGAATTTATTTGTCATTTACAATCCCAGTCACCTCACAAAACCCTTAGTGTGGGTGCCATACAAGGTGCTCAGAGTGGGCTAGGTCAATGAGGACCCTTTTTTCTGAGGACAAACTTCTCCGTATCTCTGTCCTTGTCTACTGTCACCACACCCTTTGCCTTATACCTTCTCCTTTCCCTTCCCAGTCTGCTATGTCCTCTAGACTGAATGGCACGAGTCACTCACTGCCTTTGTCCTTTCTAGAATCTCCTCCTCCCAGAGCCTCACTAGGAACCCCCAGACCATTCATGTGATGAAATGATTAAGAACACAGGTCTTGGTTTTCCCTCATACCAGCTGGCATGATCTTAAGTGGGTCACCTCTGATGACAATGATCCTCTAATCTTCCAAGATTGTGGCCATTTACACAAGCTTTGTACATGAGATGCTAAGCAGAGTGGGCCGAAGAAAGAATTCCAAAAATGCCATTCATTATATTACCACTTCCCTCTCAGACGTGCCCAGTCTTGTCCTTAATATTGTGGTCTCTCCACCTCCTCCTGACTCCCATCACTGGGAATCCCATAGTCTCCACTTCGGTCTGACTCACATCATTCAACACCCCATGACCAAACTACTTCCTGGCTGCTCACCAGCCTTTAGCCTCTCCCCAGTCTCATCAAACTTTCATCCTGTTGCCAAACTCAGCTTCCTCTCGTGCCCCACAGGCCCTGATTCGAGAGCTTGTGGAGGCCAATGACATTTAATTCAAAACTCCATCCTCCCTTCCCCCAAACTCCCACCACTTCCTGAAAACACGCTTTCCATTCCAGTCAGTAAGTGTGCCTCACTGTCATCTGAGGAAACTTCCTCAGCTCTCCTACCTCAGAGCTTTGGCTGAATACAGCTCCTCTGGGCTGTCACAGCTTCTTCCTCCCCTGTGACTTTCCAAATTCTACTCCACTCTGTAACCTCTTACTCATGGTCCATGTCTTCTCTGAGCCCTTCTCTGATCAGGCCTGTCCTTTCTAAACTCCTGAAGTACTTGGGCAGCACAAAGCAGCCACATCCTATAGGTCCTGAAATGGTCCTCTGGAAAGGTAGAACTGAAGCAAACAAATACTTGGTAACCAAATGAGTAAAGGTTGTAGCCCAGGGCCAAATGCAAACAATAGCTAAATGGAAGAAGGATCCAGAATTTACTATTTAACAAAGACCTAGTATGCAATCCTCCTGACTCAGTTCTGAGTACTAGAATAACAGGTGTGTCCCTCCATGCTTGGCCATTAATTACTCTTTTACGGGTCTAAGATAATGTCATACAGCAGAAAGCCCAGACAGTTTACTTGTTGCTTATCATGGCTTCATACAATGACTTCAAAAAATATTGCATTTTTTTTCTCTAATTGCTAGAACTATTTGAATGATTACAACATACAGAAAGAACCAAGAGTAGACTATAGAGGTTATTTTTGTGCTTATGCCTGCCAACAAATGAAAATTTCTGTTCCTCTAAAGGGAAGAATATCTTATTATTGAAGCAGAGGCAGGAGTATCTCTGTGAGTCTGAAACTAGGCCAGCCAGGGATACATAACAAGACCCTATCTTAAACAAAACAAAACCCCACCACTTTCTCTCTATAGCAGGGGAAATTAAAAATCACAAGCACACATTTCCAGATAACTTTTTGTACACACTAGGCAGACTTTTTTTTTTTTAGCAGCCTCAAAGTCCAGCTCTCAAGGCCACTCTAGGGTTACTTAGAGGAAACCTTCAGAGAATTGGGAATCCAAAGATTTCTGCAATAACTTCACACACGATCTGAGGGTGATTCTCTTCAGTTCTCACTCTACAGCCTTTTTTTTCAGTTCTAATTGTTCACAGCTCTTACCCTTAGCTCCTCTCTCTGCCTGGCTACATACAAATTTCTAACAGGAGACTCTGAAATACTCAGAAAGACCCTCTTAAGGTCATAACACATTCCTTGAGTGATACAAGGAACAGAGTCATTTACCATGGCAACACAGTCAGGGACATGGTACTTGGCATTAGAAATGTCCCAACCCTAAAAATATATTTTCTTATCCTGTTTGTAACCCCAGAACACAAAAAGAGGGGAACCTTGTAACTTTGGTTGCAAGGCTAGACCATCCTCTGTAGCCCTGGCTAACTGTGAAACTTTATCCACAGTATCTGGACATAAGATTAACTTTTTCTGGACTAGGTTAATTGATAAATTGTTGTTTGGGAGCTAAGTAATAAATGGTTAGTGTAGGGAGATTATGTTGTTCCGTTGTAAATAATTGTCCCACCTATGAGTTTAATAAAAAGTGCTGATTGGCCAAAGGCAGACAGGAAGTGTGGGTGGGGCTACCAGACTAAGAAGACTCTAGGAATAGGCGGAGCAGAGCAGAAAGCCAGAGAGAAGCCAGAAGAAGCAGAGGACAACTATGCTGCTCTGAGAAAAGGTACCGAGCCACATGGCTGAACAGGATGAGAGTCATGAGTTAGATTAAGGGTAAAGAGTTAGCAAGTTATATGCGTGGGCCTTAGGCTGATCAGCCTAAAACTATTGTAAGCATCTGTGTGTCTCTGCGGGTCTGTGGGTCTGCGGGCATAAACCTTGAGGATAGGCCTGAAAGTCCAGGCAAGAAACTTCATACTACAAGTTAGTTAACTGAAGCTTGAGTTTTATATCATAAGCTGTGATTAGAATGTTCGTACAAAATATGGATTGCTAAAGGGTCAGAGCTGGTGAATTCTGTGAGTCCTTTATCAGCTGCCTGTGGGGGAAGCTCAGGGAGAGTCAGTCTCTGAAGGATCTTGATTTAACAAAGCCAGACACTTCAGTAATTTCCTCCTTGAGTCTAATCTGTAAAGTCCTGTTTGTGATCTATCTACAGAGACTCTTTTGTCTGGCTAAATTGCCCTGTCAGTAAGCTAATTATAAAGAACAGACTTCTAAGTTTCTCACTGAAATGTGGAACAATTGCTGAACCATGAGAGTCTGTCCTACCTATCAGAATAACAGTGTGAGAAGTCATCTTCCTGACCACCTGTAAGAATGAGATGTAATCATGAGATTACAGATATACATCACACGAAAATGCATGGCAGTGGGGAGATACCACAGCTGTTCTGTACATGTGAAATTACAGACAGGAGCAATCTAGTTTTTCAGAGTCTGTTGCCCTCAGACCCTTCCTGACAGGGTCCTTCAATAGAGAAGCATTCCTTTGATGGGTTGACATCTGAACACTACTTGTCACCTGCTGTATATATACTTCATGGCCCATAACACATTTTATTAAACTTTATCTTAGACCACCCCATGATCTCAGTCAACTTCCCAGCCTCTGGAATAAACAAGTCAAAGCTGTGTTTATGCAAATGGAGCTCCAAGAACAGCCCTCCAAGCCCCTCACATTGCAATTCTGGAGCTACCACACACAATGGGGGCATTAAAAGAGCTATGATCTTGCTGAGTGCTACAGACAGAACAGGGAGACACAAGTGCCTTGTGTGAATACCACTTGCTCCCGCACAGACTCCATCTTGGGAGGTTCCCGCCTCCTCCCTACGTGGTTCTGCTACTTACCACTGTTGCGAAAAGTCTGAGTCAAGTCCTCCATCAGGGCCATAGCCTCCTCACTGCTCTCAGGCCGATGCTCTTGCAGCCAGGCCTGAATTTCCCTCGGCAATACAGTTAGCATCTGCTCCTTAGTGTGAACCTCTGGCCTCAGCCAGCGCCGACAGAGCTCCCGAAACCGGACAAGTGCACCCTGAGGTCCCCCAGCTACACCCTCCTCCTGGGGACTCCCCTTTCCAGCACTCTGGGGAAAGGGCTCAGAATCAGGGCCATCTTCCTGCAGCACTGCTTCCTGTACCCATGAATCATCCTCCAGGATCATAGTGGTAACCTCTGTCTGTTCATCTTCCTCTTCTTGAGGTACCTGAACCAAGGGACTGAGGGGAGTGGTCACTGCTGGCTCTTCTGCTGCCATTGTCCAACTTCCTGGATAATCACTCACTCAGACTTCAAGCCTTACACCTGTCTCCAGGCAGACTCTCTGAAGAGGCAACTCCTTCCCCCAATGTCAACAAGAAACACTGTTGAGAAACAAGACAGAGAACCAGAATCACTAAGTACACTATCCTACAGCCACCTGACATTCAAAACCAACAGAGGCTTGCCCCCTTACTCCTGAAAACAGTAACTGTCTGCGGCAAAAGAAATATCGCATACACATACACACACAAACAATAATACAGCATTGTTCTTTTCAGAAGACCAAAGAATGAGTAGCAGAAAAGCAATGTTCTGGGGTGAGGAAACAGAACTGACATGTCCTACTCTAGGTCATTTCAGATTTCCTGCAGAGCAAGGGAAGATGATCTAACAAAGAGGTTAGTCATCCAACCTCAGTGACCACTTATAAATAGGCAATAACCCTCATCCTTATCATATTGAACATCTTAATGGTTAGCAATGGAGAATATAGAGAAGGCATTACTGCTATATTTCAAAGGAGGTGCTTCTCCTCAGGGAACTGATTCCAGAAATCTCACAGATTCCAGAATCTGTGAATGCTCAAGCCTCATATATAAAATCGTGTATCATATAATTTCATCTCTAGACAACATAAGTGTAAATACTATGTAAACAGTTGTCCTATTGTACTGTTTGAAAATAATAACAAGAAAAAGCCCCTACAGGTTCTGTACAGACATTCTGTTTGTTTTTGTTTCTGAAGCAAGGTCTCACTATGTAGCCCAGGTAACCTTGAACTCCTGATCTTCCTGCCCTGTCTCCTGAGTACTGAGATATATTACCATGCCCCATCACCTAGGATTTTCCAATTCCCTTTAAAAATGATCATACATGGGAGCACTTAGGGAAGGCTCTGAAGAGCAACTCTACAAAATATCCAAAGAAGTGGAATTAAAAAAACTATTTAAATATTACAGAAGCAATAAATATTTATTTTTAAAAATCATTAACTATAGATTCAGATAGATTAACATGCCTTCCCACCACCATGAAAATAGCAAAAGTAAAAACAGAACAGCAATTTAAAAAAGGAAAAAAATACAAAATTGATGCTCTTAATGTCAATTTGCCCAAATGACTACGTCAAAAGCAAATACATTGGAATTCTTCCTGGGCAGCACCAGTGCACTGAACCTAGACAGCCCATTCGCTAAACCGGGAGATGACACGCCCCCTCAGAACCTCAGTTTCCCCATCTGGACAAGGAGGAGGCTCGGCGGGATGTCGTCGAGCATCCCTTCTCAGGGTAAAGCTGAGCTCCTGGGCTGCGTGCGCGCGGAGCTCTGGCGAGAGTGGAACTCCACCAGCCGGGAGGAGCCGGGCCGCCGAGCCCCCAGCCCGCCAGACGCCCCTCCCCCAAGCTGCCCTCAGCTGGCTTCAGGCCCGCTACTTGCTCGTCTCTCTGGCTGCTCCCCTCGGGGCGCGCGGCTCCAGACCTGCCTCTCAGGCTCTCCTCTCCAGGGACCAGATCCCGTTCCTCCAGTAGCTCCGCGCGCAAAATCGCCCCTCAGCTCGGCCCGGCCCCTCTGGATTCACCTCAGCTCAAGCCCAAGGGGCACGGAGAACAATGGACGGGAGAGGCCCGCCCACCGCCACGCTCATTGGCTGTTTAGGACAGTCCTTGGAAATTCTGCTTCACTATTGGTGGAGGCAGCGTCCAGCTGGGCAGTGGGTGGGAAGTTCTGCCCGAGGCATTGTGGGAAATGTAGTCTACTCACATACAAGCGAAACACTGTACCCTTGCTTACCTGTGGTTTGATAGCTCTATAGGCAATGTCTCAGGATCTAGCTTCTGCTTTCTAATGCTTCCCAAGGCTTTTACGTGAGACAGATAGCTTCAATTCTCTAAAGCCCGCGTGTTTTGTCTATAAATAAAAAAAAAAAAGATGAGTGGATTTATCAGTCTTTTTCAGCAGAAAATTAAGTGGCAAATGATATTGTCGGGCCTTCAACACCCAAAAGCTGACTCTGAGCAGGGAAGAGGCCGAAGCCGGCACTTCTCCCTGCAGTTTGCAGCTACCCATGGATGTTGCACACCCGCTTTGTTTTCACACGTGGTATTCCTGCCTCTGCAAGAAAGCCCCGCCCTGCTCTCTGCTTTTGAACTATTGCCTTCTCCTTGAAGCCTGCCTTAGTGTTAGGCAGAAGGTTAACTCTGGAGAGGGAATGACCAACCAGGCTCCTCTAAAACAGGACATAAAGGACAAAGGTGAGTGGTCTCTCCAGATGGGTCAGCTCAGGGCCCCAAAAACAGGATGTAAAGAACAATAGATGGTAGTGGTCCACTATTTGGCTCAGTTTAAACTGGCTCCAGGGTCTTTCTGGACAAGGGATCAAGAGTAGAGTGCTGCTACCTTTTCCCATAATAAACTTTTCAATGTCAAGGGTACTTAAATTCCTGTATTCTTGCATCTTAGATGTTTATTTAGAGTGGGTAAAATAAACTTCCAAAATAAAGCATGTCACTTTCTTTCAGTGCTCTCTGAGGGAGGCCCAAGGAGGGGAACCCCACTTCTGACAGGATACAGCCATTTGCTTTTCCCAGAGAGCATACTTTTACTTCCTTACCTGCTCTAATTAAAACTTTTGACTTCGGGGCTGGAGGGATGGTTCCGTGGTTAAGATCACTTGATGCCCTTGAAGAATACCTCAGTTCAATTTCCAGCACTCACCTTGCAGGATCACAAGAGTTTGTAGGTCTGGTTCCAAGAGATCCAAAAGCCTTCTTCTGACCATCCTAGACACCAGGCATGTACATGGTGCACGTACATACATACAGGTAAAATACTAATACATACAAAAATAAATCCTTGACTGCTTTACTCCTATGTCCTTTTTGCCTATATTTAATTTTGTTCTCATTTGGTACCACAAGACAAAAGACTCTTGCTGGGGTAGAAACCAAGTGTGGACCTCTCCAAAACAGTAGCATCACCTGCCTAGGTCATCCCTGCTCTTAACACAGCTGTGTAGAGTTTCTATTGTAGACCTTAAGCTATCATAGACTAGCTCATTTTTGTCCTCATTGAATGGGTGGGAATAGTAATGTAGCTACTACCTTGGTGTTTCCATGGTTTCATTGGCGTCACAGCAGCACCCCCATGTTGTGGGATATTTGTACACTGTGTGAAGATGTATTTGCTGTGATTGGGTTAATAAAAAAGCCGAATGGCAAAGTATAGGCAGGAAGTACAGGGAGGATTTCCAGGGAGATAAATGAAGAGGAGGAGAATCTAGGCACACACAGGAGACACCAGAAGACAGAGAGGAAAGAGGACACACAAGACGGAAGAGAGGTAATTCTTTGTGATAGAACATAGGTTAATATAAATAACTTAAGTTACAAGAGCTAGTTAGGAACAAGCCTAAGCTTGTTCAGCCTATGCTAAACTTTCATGAGAAGTCTCCATGTCATTATGTAGGAGCTGTCTGGCAGAACAGAGAAGGACTTACTACATAACAGCACTCGAGGTGAGGCTCAAATATCCAAAGGGCCTGAGAAAGCAGTCTCTGGTAGGCTCAGCATACAGAGTCTCAACTCTTTTAATAAGAAACCCTGCTGTGCAGCAGAGCACTTGTGCAGCTGGTGTGCTAGGTAAAAATGCCTGCTGTACTGCGGATGAAGCAGTGTCCCAGAGGTTGGGTAGTAAACACTAGCATGAGGCTAGGTACTCAAAGAACCAAGGTGGTGGGGGGGGGGGGGGTAGAACTAGCTGTGATGGCTGGTTTGGCCAGTTTAGGTTTTGTAGTCATTCAGTAAAGTGGTCCAGACTGAGAAAAGCTTTTAACAGATACAGTAAAATATGAACATAGACAGTCATAGAAAAAAAAAGTTTAAAATAATAAAGTTTTGGGAGAGATGGCTCAGCAATTAAGAGCACAGGCTGTTGATGTGAGAATGTCTTTCTGTATACTGTGAATAAAGAACTGTTTTGGCCCATGGCAGGCACTGTAGCAGTAGGCGGGGGAAATTGGAGCATAGGCAGAAGGATGATGGAGTCAAATGAGATCGTTCCAGCCACCCAAGGAAGCAATATGTAAACACAGGTGAGCCACAGGCCATGTGGCAGACCGATTAATGGAAATGGGCTGAATTAAGATGAAAGAGCTAGCTAGCAATGTGCCTGAGACATAGGCTGAACACATGAAATTAATATAAGCCTCTGTGTGTTTCTTTGGAACTTTGGGATTGCTGATTCAGATAAGCAGCAGCGGGCAGATCTGGAATGTGGGACAAGGCTGGCCAGAAACCTCTTGTTACAGGCTGTCCTTCCAGAGGACCAAGGTTTAATTCCCAGCACCCATGTGGCAGCTCACAACTGTTTTTAACTTCAGTTCCAGGGAGATCTGACACCCTCACACCACACAGAGATACATGCAGGCACAACACCAATGCACTCAAAATAGAAATAGAACTAATAATAAAAATAAAGTCTTTAAAGAGAGAGTAAATGTTTTGAGATAGTTGATTATACTCTGTAAAGATATATCATTCTGATTGGTTCAATAAAAAAGCTAAACAGCCAATAACTAGGCAGTATTTTCAGGGCAGAGAGACTGCTGAGAAGGCAGAGTTGCCATCTGGAAGCAAGATATGAAGAATGAGAGGTAAAAGCCATGAGCCGCTTGGCAGCACATAGGAGAACAAAAGTGAGTTGATTTGAGTTATAAGAACGAGCTCCAAACAAGCCTAAGCTGTCGGTCAAGATTTCATAATTAATAAGTCTGTGTGGTTATTTGAGAGCTGGCAAGCCAGACAGAAAAAGATTTACTAAAAACAGCATCCAGTGTGGAGACACATATTTCCATATAAGATCTAAGAAAGCTTTTTAAAAAGTTTTCAAATCCACAAAATTAGAGTCAAACAGTTGCAGTCTCTCATCTGGCCTACGGTACAGAGATGAGTCTCCTGGCTTCTGCCTGTGGACTTGAGCTGACAACACCACCAGCTGCATAGTGGTTTCAGTTTTGTTCATGCAGGCAAAAAAAGTTACAGACACAGTGTTGTGTTATGATATGATACCAAGTTTACTCGGTGTGGCTGGTGGATAGTGATGGATGGAGAAGACCTCATGCCCCATATATGTGCGGTGGAAGGCTGCGGCATGGCAGGAGATACTTAGACTGGGTCTATGTGGAAAGACTTTATTATTATGAAGAGAGAGAAAAGATGGAGAGAGAGGGGAGAGAAAGAAAGAATGAGAGAGAAGAGAGAAGGAAAGGAAGGGGTGGGAGTGTACCCTCTATCAGGGTAGGGTAAGGAAGGACGAAAAGAGAGAGAGGGTTGGTGGTGGGAATCCTTCCTTTTTTGGGGTGGGGGAATCCTTCTTAAATAGAGCTTGACATCAGACCTCAGAGTGGGTCCAGGCCAATTGTCATTTAATCAATTGGGAAAGCCTTATATACCTTCCTCTCAGAACCCAGGCTGTGTCATGATCTGGTGATATTTTGTGGCCATCCCTCATTGGCTGGGCATGATGAAGAAATTTTACAACATCTGTTGCTAGGCATATTCCGAGCAATCAGGAACATTGGACAGCAGCTATTGCTAGGCCCTTAGGCAGACTCCAGGTTGGCTCATAAGGAAGTAAGTTATGTGCATGCCTTGGCAACTGGTTTGAGCCAATTTTCTCAGCCCTATGGGCCTGTCTTACTACATTGTGTAACAAATATTGTCTAAAGATCAGAAAACAGAAGTAGCTACAGAGTTGGCCATAGAGGTCAGGTGGTAGTGGTACATGCCTTAGCACTCCTTAAAGACTCAGGAGGCAGAAGCAGAGATCCACCTGGATCTCTGTGAGTTCAAGGCCAAACAGAGCCAGGCAGTGGTGATACACACCTTTAATTCCAGTACTAAGAAGGTTGAAACAGCAAGTGATATGGCTGGGCAGAGAAAGGAATATATAAGGCAGGAGGAGGCAGGAGTTCATGTAGTATGAAGTTTCTGGCCTGGACTTTCGGGCCTAACCTCAAGGTTTAGGACCCACAGACCCGCAGAGACACACAGATGCTTTCAATAGTTTTAGGCTGATTGGCCTAAGGCCCAGGCATATAACTTGCTAGCTCTTTACCTTTAAACTAACCCAAGTCTCTTATCTTGTTCAGCCATGCTGCTCGGTACCTTTTCTCACAGCAGCATAGTTGTCCTCTGCTTCCTCCCGCTTCTCTCTGGCGTTCTGCTCTATGTTTCCTGTTCTCAGAGTTTTCTTAGTCTGGTAGCCTCACCTACACTTCCTGCCTGCCTTTGGCCAATCAGCACTTTTTATTAAACCAGTGGGTGGGACAATTATTTACAATGTAACAACATAATCTCCCACAAGTTCATATTCTGGTGCTTCCCTTTCATTTCTGCCTTTTCTTCCCTTCAGTTCCCCTGTTCAGTCTAAGGATTCATGAATACAGGAACGTTCCCTTTCAGGCTAAGGAGTTGGAGAGGTGGGAAGTGGCTGTGTCTTTTTCCTCTGTCTCTCTGATCTTTTAGAATTTGCCTCAATATCTGGCTCTGTTTTTTTTTTTATTATAAGATCAATTAGAATTTGTGAAACAATAAAGTCTTTAAGGAAAAAAAATAAAATAATATAAAAAGGATGAGCCATGTAAAGAGAGTAAATACAGTCTGGATCCTGTTTGGTGTTGTATTGACTTCAAAGTTTTTGATTGTTGATGAGCAAATAGTAGCTGCTGAGAGATATTGGATTGTAAACACTACTAAATTAAAACAACCTATATATTTTTAAAATGTCTTAATTTCATAATGGAAGTAAAAAATACGTTAGGGAAGAGGTTATGTTTTTGTTTCCACAGAAAATGAAAGGCTATGGATTAATTCATTGTTGATAGCAATGATTTGATTGAGGAAGAATCCCTGAAAATTCTGGCTACAGACATTAAGAAATAAGATTGTATCATATCACTAATAGCTGCTCCCTGAGTTTAATTCAGTAATCCCAAACCGACCACGTGCCAACAGCACCACCTGCAGGCCATCCTGAGAAGTCTACACTAAATTTCTGGATTGCCAGCCACCACTCACTCCTGCAGTCAATGTGCCTAGTGAGAACAGTTGAGAGAACACTACTACCAGTGATGGCCTCAGGGGATGACCTCATACCAACAAGATTGTCTCTTCGTAGGTCCATCTTCACCACCGGTGGAAATTTCCACAATGGAAAGATTTGATGGGCCATTGGTGCACAGCTGGAACTTTACACAAGTCCAAGAATCCGTTTGTATTAGCTCCCCTCCCAAACTAACTGCTGACCATAAGACTGGAGCCAGTTTGTCACAGAAGAGTCTTACAGCCAGACATGGCAGTCCTGTGACTCAGGGAAGCTGTCTTGGCCTAGGTCAACCATCCCAGGTGAAACAAAGAGTAAGTCACTTGAGAGGCCAGCACATGGCCTGCTGCCCATGCTAGCCTCTGAGACCACCTTGGGATAGACAAGCTGAGGCAGGATAGACGGCCAGGAGGAATTATGGGTACATGGGAAGGAAAAAGAGCCTTTTATCCAGGAGTCTGGTTCAAGCTTCTCACAGCTGAAAATGAAGAATTCCAACACAATTCCATTTGCTCCTTTCTCAGCTATAAACCTATCATTTTCTGTAAATATTTTTAATTGCATTTTTATTCATTTATCTTCTGTGCATGTGCGCATGCATGTAAGCCACAGTGTAAATATAGAAGTCAGAGGACAATTTGCAGGAATTAGCTCTCTCTTTCTGCCATGCAGATTCCAGGAATGGAATTCAGGTCGTTAGGCTTGACAGCTGGCACCTTTATTGGCTGAGCCATCCAACTCACTGGTCCCTGGTTTCCTAAGCATATGACAAGAACCCCTTTCTCAGGAGAAGAGATGTCCTAAACCTTTTGTGCAGCCCTGCCTTAATTTTACCAGATTATAATCCATCCAAGACCCTTCTAGGTCCATCTATAACTTACTTACCAGAAACAGAGAGGGAGGCTGGGCATGATGGCACATGCCTCTAATCTCAGAACATGGGCAGCAGAGGCCTGTGGATCTCTGTGAGTTCAAGGTCAATCTGATTTACATAGTCCCAAGCCAGCCATGGATTCACACAGTGAGATCCTGTCTTGGAGTTTTCATTGCTATGAAAAGATCCTGACCAGGGCAACCTTTTTTTCCTTCTTTTGTTTTTGTTTTTTGTTTTTTGGAACATGGTTTCTCTTTGTAGTCCTGACTGTCCTAGAACTCACTTTGTACACCAGGCTGGACTTAAACTCACAGAGATCCATCTGCTTCTGCTTCCAAGTGCTGGGATTAAAGACCTGCACCATCACTGCCTTCCTGACAAGGGCAACTCCTATAAAGGAAAATATTTAATAGGGTGGCTTATAGTTTCAGAGGTTTAGTCCATTATCATCATGGTGGGACATGGTGGCACACAGGCAGACATGGTGCTGGAGAAGGAGTTGAGAGTGGAGAAGGAGATACATCTTGATCCCTCAGGCAACAGGAAGTGGTCTGAGTGCAACACTGAGTGAAGCTTGAGCAAAGGTGACCTTAAAGTCCACAGTGACACACTTCCTCTGACAAGGCCACACCTACTCAACAAAACCACACCTTCTAATAATGCTACTCTCTAGGCGCTTATGGGGGCCAGTTACATTCCAACTACCACAGATCTTGTCTAAAAACCAAACAAATAGCTTGTGTGTATGTATGTGTGGAGAGAGATAGACAGACAGACAGACAGACAGACAGACAGAGAAGGACTAGAGAGATGGCTCAATGGTTAAGAGTATTTGCTACTCTTGCGGAAGACCCAGGTTCAGTTAGCATTCATCTGGAGGCTCACAAGCATCTAATTCCAGTTTCAGGGGGCCTGGCACCTTCCTCTGGGCTCCAAAGGCACCAGGCATGCATGTGGTAGTACACATACATACATGCAGATCAATACTCATATACATTAAAGGAAAAAGTAGAAGGCCAGATATGGTGGTTTATGCTTTTAAGCTAAGCATTCAGAGGCAGAGACAGGTAGATCTCTCTGAGTTCGAGGCCACTATGGATTACATAGGTCTACAACATCCAGAGCTGCACAGTGGATGGTGAGATCCTATCCCAATAGGAGAGTGGCAAAGCTAGCACTCAGTAAGCTTTTATCCTGCAAGAGACAGCATTTGTAAATGGAGGGATTAAGTCAGTGAAAATTTCTGCAGAGAAGCAGTCAGGAAAGCTGAGAGTTAGACCTGAATCTTTTTGTCAGCTCCCAATATCTCTTAACAAACCTCTATTTTGCTTCATACTGGCTTATCTGAAATTATTTTCTGCATCAAAGCAAAAAACCTGGTTTTAGCTTGAGTCAAGGTCACTAAAAAGTCACACCAGAGGGCAGCAGTGCCCTGTGCTTGCCTCTGTTGACAAGGCCATCTTAGAAACACAGCCAGGCAGTAGTGATGCATGTCTTTAACCCGGGAACTGTGGAAGCAGAGACAGGCAGATCTCTGAGTTCGGGGCCAACCTGGTCTACAGAGTGAGTTCTAGGACAGCCAGGGCTAGACAGAGAAACCCTGTCTCACCTCTTCCCCCACAAAAGAAAGAAACACAGATGAGTTTATGGCGCCTCCTCTTTTCAGCACTGACCTTAGGGAGAAAGTAACTCTGTTCCACTAGGAATTCCTGATTAAAACCTTCACAGAACTGAGGTTAGAGAGATGGCTCTGCTTTTCCAGAGGACCTGGGTCTGACTCCCAGCACAAATGCAGTAGCTCACTGCCATCTGTTACTCCAGCTCTGAGGAATTCAATACCATCCTCTGATCTTTAAAGACACCAGACACAATGAGATACATAGACATACATACTAGCAAAAAACCCAAACACATAAAATAAAATAAATAAATAAACCTTTGTGAAACTATTTATAGCTGATTTAAACAAATTGGAAAGCTATTAAGGAACTCTCAAGTTGATGGGAGCTGAGAAGCCAGGCTTGGGAACATCTGGGAATCACAGAACAAAGTGTAAGTCCCCAAGAACCACAACAGTAATCCATTAGTCAAAGTTCAACCTTCCCACCCATAGCCCTGGCATACTACAGCCAGTGTGTTTCCTTCTCTTCTTCCTCACCATACCTCCAGAAAGGAAGGAAGTCACATGTCCACTCACCAGAAGTACTAGGTCAGAGTAGGAGGCTCTGACCTTTCTCACTACCACCCTACGGAAAAGCAGCTTCTCCAGCAGAGACTGACAGTCTGGTAGGAACTAGGTATTCACTAACTGTCTCTAGATGAGGAAGCTCACCTCGAGGGATGCCTAGCCTAAGGCCCCCTGTGGTCCTCTGCTCTTCAGGTGAGGACATGGTGAGGCTGAATGAACGAGCCCTGAGGATGAGGTCCAGTCACTGGGGCAGAGAAGCTTTGGGCTAACACCCTATCATTGCTTGCTCTATGTTCCTTCCTCGGTGTTCCTCAGGGACCTCTTCCTGATGAGCACAAGTGTTGTTTCATTTTTTGTTATTCTGTAGGCCTAGGCTGCTAAATGTGATTTGTAAAAGACCATTTAAATGCACACCATGTAGGAAGTAGTAAGACAAAAGACCAAATGAAAGAAACACGTAGACAGGAAGAGACTGGAAAATGGGATGGGGGAAACATTCATCTCAAGAAAGGAAGAGTGAAATTCAGTCCAAGGATGTGTGTGTCCCCTACTTCTTGGTAGTGTGTAGTGGAATTATGTAACATTGTAAACAATTGTTCTGCCTACTGGTTTAATAAAAATGCTGATTGGCTGAAGGCAATGGGGGTGTGTGGGCGGGGCTACCAGACTAAGAAAACTCTGGGAACAGGAAGAAAAAGGCAGAAATGCCACAGAGACTCCAGAGTTGCCAGACAAGCCAGAAGATGCAGAGGACAACTATAGTGCTCTGAAAAAAGGTACCTAGCTGCATGGCTGAACATACATGGTTTAGTTTAAAGGTAAAGAGTTAGCAAGTTATAGGCCCGGGCCACAGGCCGATCAGCATAAAATTAATGTAAGCGCCTGTGTGTCTCTGTGGGACGGTTAGACTGCAGATCTGTGGGTGCAAACCTTGAGGCTAGGCCGGAGAGTCCGGGCCAGAAACCTCATACAACAGTAGTTCATTGGCCACCGGTCCGCAAAGAAAAAAGGACAAAACCAGTTGACAGAGAACCTTGGACAGCCTGTGACTACAGCAGAGACAGACTTGTGGAGGCAGCTTCAGTCAGACGGCTCAACTGTATTCCAGACACAGGGGAGATAGAGGATTGGGGTGGTAGCTAGGGTAAACCCTAATTTGCATTAGGTGACATGTTTCTATCATATGGCTGGGTCAGCAGCAGCCATATGGAAATAGCTAGAGCTATTAGCATGCTACTCCTGTGGGCAGCAAGGGAAAATAGTTCAAAAGGAACGTAGGGTCATCCTTGAGATAAGTCAGGCATCTGGGCTCAGAGACATCCTCCAGATAAGGCTAGGTAGAGAGCAGGGAGCCCCCACTGGGAGAGAAGGGGAGTGAGTCTGCCATACTGTGCTGCTAAGCTATGGTAGACTGCAACCTCTGACCAGCAGGGCATCCTAACAACGATGCGTCACTGAACAGCTCGAAACTCAATCACATGATATACGACATATGAGAAAATAGGAACAGGCATTTTGGTTTGGGCTTTGTTGTTGTTGTTAGGTTTTGGTTTTTGAGCCAGGGTCTTCCTAGCCTGGTTTTACCTGGAACTTACTTTGTAAAGCAGGATGCCTCCCTACTAGGCCTACACATGAAGGGACTCAGGCAGGCCCGAACATGGCAAACAGTGCAGACAGGTTTTGTCTCTACCTCCTTTCCTCTTCCTTGCTAAAAACTATTACATCCCTGAAGCTACCTCACAAGGCCCATGGCCACTGACTCATTCCTGATACAAACACCAAGGGCCAGCAATCAAAATTCATTATTTGGCAAACATGCCCACTCAGGATTCACCAACTCACTGTGGCACAGACTTGTCTCCTTTCCCCCTTAAAGGCCCTGCAGAAACACCCACTTACTCTCTGCTTTGCTTGCTTGCACTTGCGGCTGCTGCTCCCTCTGTAGCCTCCCCATCCCCACCCAGCTTGCCCATCTAAGGTAACAAATCTCCTTTGTGTTAAGAATGTGCTGTCTAGGTGTGTCCTGTACCAACTCTGAATGAGCCAACCTCCCCTAATGCACATGTAAGGTTTTGGGGGGGTCTTCCAAAAAATGGAAGTGGACTTTTCCATCCTCTATGGTCATATGCTTGCCTTGCCTTTTTTTTTTTTTTTTTTTGGCCTTGAGTGTGACAGAGAGGCCCTTAGGACCTTAGGGGAAGCTGGCTTTTATCTTAGCTGTCCTGTGCTAGCCAGGCTTCTCTGGGACTGGGGGCAAGGCTCTATTCTGGCCCCTTCCTGCCAAGAGGGAGGAGAATGGGTTTGCAACCTCTGGCTGGTTCCCATGCCCTATTCTGAATTTCTCTATTCAAAGATATTTATGGACAAGGGTGCCCTAGGCTGAACAGAATGACTCAGAGGCAGCGTGGGGTTGTCCTTGCCAAGATACAGAGACATGAGTGGTACCAGAGAAAGCTTGGGGCAGGGTATTGCAAACTAATTATAAAGATAGGACTGAAATAAAAAGAAGGAAAAATGTAATACACAGAGGGAGAGAAGACACACACAGAGGCTAATACACACACACACACACACACACACACACACACACACACACACACACACACATGTTTCCCTAAAATATCTGGCTATTGAAAAGAAAAAACAATCTTGTAACATTTAGCAAAAATAATGAATTTATCATAAACCAAAGCAGATTCCATGCAAGTTTTTTAACCATATGCTGTTCTTACCATAAATTCCACTGCTAACTATGAAATTTACCTGGCTGTACAGCTTAGAAAATTGAGATCACCTCAGGGATTGTCTGGTGCCAGCTCATTTTTTGTGGACTTCACTATTATGTATTTGATTACACACACACACACACACACACACACACACACACACACACACACACACACACAGAGAGACACACAAATACCAACAACAACAACAGCACACACACAAGCAACCTGAATGTCTTCTTGGAAAAAAAAAAAGCAGACAGGCATAGTAACATACATCTTTAATCCCAGTACTTGAAAGGCACAGGCAGGCAGATCTTTATGAGTTGGAGGCCAGCCTGGACTACATAGTGAGTTCCAGGGAAGACAGGGTTACATAATGAAACCCTGTTTCAGAGAAATTAAATAATTAAAAAATAATTAAATTATTTTTAAAGTAATCCATTCAGAAATTTGGACAAGCCAGGCAGTAGTGACACATGTCTTTGTCATTTAGGAGTCAGAGTAAGGCAGATCTCTGAGTTCCAGAATAGCCGGGGCTACACAGAGAAATCCTGTCTTAAAAAAAGAAAAAGAAAAGAAATCAGGACAAAGACAAATTTGCATGTGTAAATAAGTACAGTATAGTGGCACAGTGATTCCAGCATTCAAGAGGTAGAAGGCCAGCCTGGGCTACATAGAGTTCTAGGCCAGCATGGACTACATAGCAAGACATGTCTCAAAAAAAACCGAAAAATGGATTACAAAGATGGCGCAACTTAAACACTTTGTAAACTTGAGGACTAGAGTTTGGATCCCTAGAAACCTACATAAGTGCCAGGTAAGCATGATGCCCTGTCCGTAGCCTTAGAAAGTGGAGATTCCCAGAGTAAGCTACCTAGCAAGACTGGTCAATCAGTGAGCTCTGGGTTCGATTGAGAGACCCTGGATAATGTGGAAAAGCAGTGGAAGATGATCCCCAACATCAGCCTGGGACTGAACTAGCACACACCCACACGCATGTGCACTCACACAGGAAAATTCATGTGTACACACGTGCACACCACATCACATACATGAAACATGATCATATGTGATAGCACATCTACTAAGCTAAACAAATAAGAAAAACAAAAATTCATAAGATATTTGTGCAACATAAAAAGTCGTAAGTGGATTAGAGACACAACTAAGGACTAGAGTGCTTGCCTAGAATGGGCGAGGCCTTGGTTTGATTTGACTCTGTACTTCAAATCACCTGCTGTTCTTCAAAGGACTTGGGTTTGATTCCTAACATCTATGTGGTGACTCATAACTATCCATAACTCCAGTTTCTATGATGCCCTCTTCTGGCCCCTGTGAAAACCAGACACATATATGATACAAAGACATATACTTAGACAAAACTTTAAAACACAAAAATAAAAATAATTTTTTTTTTAAAAAAGAAAATTGAACTGGATGGTGGTGGCAAATGCCTTTAATCCTAATATTTTGGAGGAAGAGGTAGGCAAATCTCTGTGAGTTCAAAGCCAGCCTGGTCTACAGAGGAAGTTCCAGGACACTCAGGGCTACACAAAGAAACCCTGTCTTGAGAGAGAGAGAGAGAGAGAGAAAGGAAAGAAGGAAGGAAGGAAGGAAAGAAAAAAGAAAAGTGAGGTTGTAGATGCAATTTTTTGGGAACACCAGCTCACAAAAAATAATGCAGAGACTTATTAATTATGAAAGGTCAGCCTATAGCTTAGGCTTGTCTCACTAGCTCTTATAATTTAAATTAACCCATTTATATTCATATACATTTGTTTCATGGCTTTTTAACCTTTCTTCCACCTTGCACCTCCTGTTTCCTCTTCCTGTCTTTCTTGGGCCTAGATTCATCTCCCGTTCTCTCTCTGCCCAGAAGTCCTACCTACCTCTTCCTGCCTAGCTATTGACCATTCAGCTCTTTATCAAGCCAATCAGAAGGCTCCTTGGCAAAGACTCATTCTCACAGTATACAAGAAGATTATTGTATAACATGAAGTGGCTATGGAGATGGCTCAGTAGGTAAGAGCATTTTATGTGCAAGTATGAGGACCTGAGTTCAAATCCCCAGTATCAAGTAAAAAGCTGGGTATGACCATATGTTCCTGTAACTCCCACATTATGGGGATGGGAGACAGGAAGCAAGAGAAGGATCAAGTTTGTTGACTGGCAACATAGTCTGAGGTTCAGTGAGAGATTCTGTCTTAAGGGAACAGACCAGAGAGTAATAGAGAAGGATAACCAATGTCCTGCTCTGTTGTCTACACATGTGTGATGTAATGCACACCCATACATCAACTCCTTTTCCACCAAAAAAAGGTCATAAATGAAGTCAAAGGACAATTGAGTTGTATTTGTAGCACATATGACAAAGTGCTAGTATCTGATTACTGTGACTTTGTACAAATAAGTACACACACACATACAAACATACATACACACATACACACACATACATACATATATATACATACACACACACATACAAGCATACATACACACATACAAACATACATACACATATACACACATACACACATACATATACATACACACACACACATAAAAACATACATACACACTCACTCAAAGGTAACTAAAAATAAACAATCACAGAAGAGAAACAAGGGGGAAATAATCTCAAACTCTACAGCTAATTTGGTTTTTTCTCCACTTCTGTTTTGGGGTGTGAAAGGAGGGTCTACCCCAGAACTGGTACAAGACATACCCAGATACCAAATTCTCAGCACAAAGGAGGGCAAGGAGATGTAGGAAGGCTGCAATGGCAGGAGCAGCAGCAGCAGCAGCAGCCGCAGGAGAGCAAAGGGACAAGCTCAGGTGTTTCGGCAGGCCTTGAGTTCAGTTGCAGATAAAGGAGGAGAGGTAGGGGAGAGAAGGGGTTGATTTCTCTGTGCTTAGAGACCCTGATTACATTTTTCTTGTTCTGTACACAAGAAAATGTTAATGGTTGGACTGGGGAGACAGTAGGCAAGTACTGAGCAAGCATGAGGCCCTGAACTCAATCCCTAGCACCCTCATGGAAAGCCAGGAGTGGTGGTGTACAGCTGTAATTCCAGTCCTGGGCCGGGGCTGTAATTCCAGTCCTGGGGGGGGTAGAGACAGACAGTGTACAGCTGTAATTCCAGTCCTGGGGGGGGCAGAGACACAGTTGGAATTCCAGTCCTGGGGGGGGGGGGTGCAGAGACACAGCTGTAATTCCAGTCCTGGGGGGGGGGCAGAGACACAGCTGTAATTCCAGTCCTGGGGGGGGGGGCAGAGACACAGCTGTAATTCCAGTCCTGGGGGGGGCAGAGACACAGCTGTAATTCCAGTCCTGGGGGGGGCAGAGACACAGCTGTAATTCCAGTCCGGGGGGGGGGGGGCAGAGACACAGCTGTAATTCCAGTCCTGGAGACAGAGACAGACTGTGTACAGCTGTAATTCCAGTCCTGGGGGGGGCAGAGACACAGCTGTAATTCCAGTCCTGAGGGGGGCAGAGACACAGCTGTAATTCCAGTCCTGGGGGCGCAGAGACAGACAGTGTACAGCTGTAATTCCAGTCCTGGGGGCGCAGAGACAGACTGATCTCTGAAGCTAACTGTCCAACCAGCCTGACCTAATCAGTGAGCTATGACTCTCAGGAAGAGACTCTGCCTCAAACAACAATAACCAGATAGATGGCTTCTGATGATAACACCTGACGTTGACTTCTGCCCTCCACATGCACACATATTCACTGCACATACACACAAAGAAAGTACTGAGAATGGTTTGCATTAGAGAGATGGAAACCTGGGGCCTGGGGGTTTTGTTGGTGGTTTGCTTTTAACTTCATTTTATCATGTGAGTGGATTTTTTAAAATCTGAACTTTTTTGTAAATGTTTAAAAATGATTGTATTTTTTATTTTATGCAATGGATGTTTTGCCTACATGTGTGTCTATGAACTACATGCATGCTTGGTCCCCAGGAGACCAGAAGAGTGCTTTAGGTCTTCTGGAACTAGAGTTACAGATGGTTGTGAGCCACTATGTGGGTGCTACAAGTTAAATCCTGGTAGTCTGGAAGAGAAATCAGTGCTCGTAAGTGCTGAGACACCTCTCCAGCCCAAGTTTGGTTTTGTTTTGTCTTCTTTGGGTTTGAGGAGGGATGAAGTTAAGTTTTTGTTTGTTTGGTTGGTTTTTCCATTTTTGAAGTTTTTGTTAATTATTGTTGTTTTTGTTTTGTTTTGAAGATTGGCTATTTTGGAACTCTGTAGACCACACTGGCCTCAAACTCAGAGATCTGCCTGCCTCTGTCTTATAAAGTGTTGAGATTAAAAGTACATTATTTATTTTGGTCTCTCCCGCCTTTAATCCCAATGGGGTTGACTTTTAGTTTGGGATTTTTGAGACAGGGTCTTACTTTATGACCTAACATTGCCTAGAACTCGCAGAGCCTGAAGCAACTGCCAACTTCTGTTCTCCTAGGCATCTCTGGTGCTGGGATTACAGACATGGACCAACATGTGCAGATCAACAGTCAAAATTTTTTTTAATAAATAACACCCCCTCCCCAGGCAATCCTAGCACCAAGAGGCTGGAGCAGGAAGATTCTGAGCTGAAGACCAGCTTTGGCTACATAGTAAGAACCCATCCCCTCCCACCCCCTCAAAAAAATTCAAATAAGTGAAACTAAAACTTAACTTTATCCTTTAAAGACTGAATTAGCCAACTAGCTTGATTGAAGCTGTCTTTGCTCCAGGGTTCACTAGGGCCAAGGACCCAAGTGATTCTCCATGGAGACCTTCCTCCTGTCACACTGGCTCTCCCAAGACTGGTCTGTTTTCTGTCACTACTCTTGACCACCACAGACCATCACTCTCTGATGGCCCAGGTTCTCTCTTCAGACAGATCCGTAAGATTCCACTTCCTGCCAGCTAACTTTTCTGTACCAGACAACAAAAAACTTTCATTTCCGGGGATTTTCTGTCCGCAAATAGGATTTCATCCCTTTGTCTTTTTTTTTTTTTTTTTAACCAGATCAAAGAGAAACAAAGTTCAGAGTCTCAAGGCTGACTTGTCCGTTTGTGAGACAGGATCTCATGTACCCAGGTTGGTCTGGAACCTGCATGCGTAGCTAAGGATGACCATAGTTTTTGATCTTCCCAAGAACTAGGATTGCAGTGTTGGCCACCATACCTGTGGTTCCACAATGACTTCTTATTTTATTTTTGAGTTGGGACAGTCTTACTCTAGCCCAGGCCAGCTTCCAGTTTATAATGATCTTCTTGTCCATCAAGTGCTACAAGTACATCCACTATCCTCGGCCCAAAGGGGATTTCAAGGACTGTGCTGGCATTCCTATCTTCTTTGTCTGCCCCTCACACAAAAGATTGGTTACTGGTCCCCGCTTTCACTTTCTCTGACAGTGAACTTGACAGCCTTCGGGGGAACAGCCCTCCCTGACAGCTAATTCTGTTTATTTTCCCAAGAGAACTGGGACCCTGTGGGAATCAGTCTCAAGAGATATTTTTTGACACTCTAGTAAAACTATAACTCTTATGCTCAGCTATAAATAGCTAAATGACACATACATTTTTATATGGCTATAAATACCACACAAAAATCATACCCTGATTTGATTCATTCATTTCTGTTTTTAAAATTCAGGCAGTTGAGCCTAGGTTATTGTACATGCTAAACATACACTTACCATTCAGCAACATGCAACTTCTGATTCTCTGTGTGAGGTGTGTGTATGTGCATATAATGCACACACAATTACATTACAATGGAGTGTATATAGAAGTCAGAGAACATCTTCTGCAGTCATTTCCTTACTTCTGCAATGTGGGTCCCAGGGACCAAACTCAGGTCTCTGGGCTTGGCAGCAGGTCCCTTTAACCGATGAACCATCACACCATTCCCACTTTGCTTATTTCTATCACCTTGCCAGACTCACCTTTTGATGGGTTTCATTTGGTTTTTGAAATAGGATCTCATTCTGTAGTTTAAGCTGGATTTAAACTCATTTTGAAGCCCAAACTGGTTTCAAGCTTGCAATCCCCCTTCCTCAGCCTCCTAAGTGCTTGGGTTTATTGCAACCATACTTGACTTCTACAGGCTATTCATATCTTTATATTTTTCATGAATATTTCCTTATGGAAAGAATAGTATTGTAATTATTGAGTCAAAACCACCTGTAAGTCCTTTTGTGCATGCTGCAAGACTCCCAGAAAGCTTGCACGCTATATACAGCGTAAAGGATGGTGCTTACCTTCCTGCAGTGGGGGCACAGCCTGAGACAAGAAAGTCTCACTAAGCGTAGCTCAGGCTAGCCCTAAACTCTATGTAATTCAGGCTACATGTATTTATTTAGGCTTCTCCTCTCAAAAAAATCTACTTTTACTTATTTATGTTCTGTTAGTTTAAATCCATGTGGGACACAGCATCAATCAGATTCTGTGCCCAGCAGCCTATGCTAGAAGGTTGCTTCAGAATTTGGCACAAACCGTACCACCGATTCCATGGACTTGAGTTACTTTGGTTTGGTGTGGTTTGCTTCCAGAAGTCACTTTTTTTTTCTTTTGGTTTGCTGTTGTTGTCTTGAGACAGGGTCTCACTATGTAGACCTAGCTGGCATGGCACCCAATATGTAGACCAGACCGGATTCAAGTCAGAGATCCACCCCCCTCTGCCTCCCTAGTGCCGGGCTAGAGAGAGGCCTCAGATGCTAAAGACTAAGGCTCACAACCCAATGCCCAGTGCTGTTTTTTTGATTTTTACATATAAGCACATCTCTTGCTTATGTACAGTTCAGTTTCCTCTGAGGCATAAACACCATCATAAGCTGAGACAGGGGGAGTCTGGGTTTCAGGCCAGACTCACATGCCTTGTGAAACACTGTCTTACAATTGAATAAAATGAACAGCTAAAATCATGTCTTGGAAAAGAAGGAAGGAAAGAAGGAACTGGACAGATGGCTTAGTCAGTAAGAGCTCTTGCCATCAAGCTTGAGGACCTGAGTTGGGATCCAGCACCCATGTAAAAAACTAGATAGAACGACACACCTGCAGTCCCAGCTTGGAGTCAGGACAAGACCTCAGCGGCTGGCCAAGGTCAGTCATTCTAGCTGGCTGGTGAGGTCTGGGTTCAGTGAGAGACCCTGTCTCAAAAAAGTAAAATGGAGAGCAATAGAGAAAGACACCTGACATTGACCTGTGGCCTCAAGCGTGTGTATCGGGACACATACAGGAGAGTTAGAAAGTATGCACATTTCCAACCAGACAAGGTGTGGCCTTTCCGTTCCTGTGAATTCTCTCTTCTGTTTTCCACCCACCTTGACCCTTAGCCTTTCTTGGAGGAGTTAGGGTACAGTTGGGGAAGTCCCTGTGTTCAGGTGCTAAGTTCCAAACTGACAACCAGAGTGTTTGTGAAAGTAATTTCCCAGTGACACAGAAGCTCTTGTGCATGTATTAGGACATCTGCTGGTCTCGAGGAAGAGGCAAGAAAAGAATCTGATCCCTGTGGCTTACTTCCAATGTAAGTTTTCTGCATCCTCCTCCTCACTTCCCAGGCCAGTCAGCTTGGAGGAAAAGAGACAGGAACTGATGGAGTTGTCCTTGCTGGTCACACCTCTCTCTCTGAGCACAGAGAGCATGTCAACCAGCCTGAAAATTGCAGACGTAGATGGTGAGGAATCCCATGCTTGGATAATGATATTGGTGGGTTAAAAGTGAAGCAGGGAAATCTGACTGACTAGCAGATGCAAGGCTGAAGAGCAAAGCTTGGAGTCCAGACCAGTGACTAGAGAGAAAGGAGATCATAGAACAGCGGGGCAGGTGAAGAGAGCGCTCCCAAGAGTGGTAAGGGCGAGGGATGGCTGTTCTGAGGCTAGAGTCAGCCCAAGATAAGGTAATTAAACTCTGGGCCTGCAACATCACCATCTCCCCACAATATTGAAATTCTGTCAGTCAGTCAGTCATCAGTCAGTTTTCACAGCTTCTCACCCACAGTTCTCCTTGTTGGCCAAGTATCGCATTTTGTGTATATGAGGAAACACATATTATTAAATATTATAAGTCTTAGAGTTTACAGACCATCTTAATGTGTTGTACCATAATGATATATTTTAAAAATGTTCATCTTTATTTTTAGTTATAATGATACTAAAGTCTTAAATGCCTAACTTCATCCTGCTCTATATGCCTTATCTACCTTGATGCCAGCCTGGTCTACAGAGCCGGTTCCAGGATAGCCAAGGCTACACAGGGAAAGCCTGTCTTGAAAAACAAAAAGGGGGGGGCTCATCAAGCACCCCTAGCTCTCTTTGGTTCTTCCCCCTCTGTTTCTTACTCTTGTCTGTCTGTCTGTCTGCCTCTCACATATGCACACTCCAAGGTGAACTTTCACCCTCTCCTTCCCCCAATAAACTTCTTGCACTAACTCTGTTTCATGTGTGTTTGCTTAGTGGCAGCCTTAGGGCCTGCGAAAGGTACCTACTTCCTCTTTTTACTTATCATTATACTAAGAACAAGCTGCTAGTGACACTAGCCATTATTGGTGAGTAAATAAGAGAGAGAGAGAGAGAGAGAGAGAGAGAGAGAGAGAGAGAGAGAGAGAGAGAAGAACATGACTGTTTCTAGGTATGGTGGAAGAGACAGTTTATTATAGATACATGGGAGAGCATAGCCAGAGGCAGGACTCAGAGGCAGGGACATGCAGGAGAGTCCAGAGTGGGCATGGCTAGACTGAGCTGGGCCATGCTGGGGGAGAAGGGAACGGGGAGGAGATTCGGCAGCCAAGAGGACGAAGGTACTAAAGGGGCAGGTAACCAAAATGGCTGCATTATATAAGGAAGACCAGCCCAACTTCCTGGCCTGGAGAGTTCTGGGAAGAGGGCAGGGTTTGCCAGTCACACCCCCTTAACAGGTAAGCACCGAGGATGCTGGAGAACCTGGTGGCTAGGCCCACTTTGATAGGTTAAATAGGCTCCTCAGCCATATGTCCTAGGGTCTGAAACATGAGCTTGGGGTCTGCTTCAAAGTGAAAAATCCTGCTTCAAAAAACAAGGGAAGAAGAGATGGAGGAAGACTCCTGACATCAACCCCAGGTCTCCACATGTATGTGCACATATACCTGAACACACGTATGCATGTGCACAAGAGGAAAAAGGTAGGTGGTATGTCAAGGTCACTTAGCAGGAAAGGGCACATACCACCAACCCTGGGCCCACATGACAGAAGGAAAGAACACTTGTGTCTTTCAAAACAAAACAACCCCCCCACCCCGTCCCATGCCACCTGCCACCAGCTATTTAGAGAGAAGAGAGATTACCCAAATCTATTGGACAAACTATTTTTATCAATCTCTTGTGTAACAAGCCTTACCCACAGTTTAGGGAGATAGAAATAAGCTTTCTAACTTTTTTTCTAATATGGATGCCCTATTTCATGCAATTGTTTTGTGGATCTATGGTTGTTTTCATATGCTGTTTACGTCAAGGATTTTATCACATTACGGCCATTTCAGTTCTCTTTTTATGTGTTAATAAGTTGTTGGCATGATCAATTAAAATGCACTCACTCACGAGTACACACAAACCTTCACAAAATAAACAACAACAAAATGTTTAAAAAAATATGTGTGTGTATGTAGATCCATAGTAAGGAAAAAGAGAAAATCCAATTGGTATTTTGATTATAGCAACTTCTCACAATGAACACCACAGTGTATTGTTTTTTGGGTTTTTTTTTTGTTTTTCCAGGAATCAGTGTTTTAAATGTGTGCTAAGGTCACGTCTGGGCTATGAAACAGAAGTTCTTTCACGTGCTCATGATGACTAATAGCTCAGAGTTAGAAAGAACTGAAGGCTAAGGATTGACACAAGAAATGGAGCTCGGTGCCTGTCCACAGAACTCAGGCTGCTCCAGTGTAGATCTGATGGGTCAGGATCCTCTTGAGGTCATTATGTTCACACATAAGTTATAGAAGCAAATTACTAAGTAATATTCATAGCATGCTTTTACTCTCATTTTTTAAAAAATGTATATTTAATCAATGCTCTAGCTTTGCATTTACTTTAATATCTTGAATTTTCATATTCAAAAATAGAGACGTAAGGGTCTCAGCCCCACCCAGGCCAAACCTTCTGGGCTTTATTGTTTTCAGTTTTCCACTTAAAAAGTCCGGGGATTTATTCTGAACCATTCCCTATGACTGTAATGTAAAAGATTCTTTGTAAATATACTACTGTTGGCCATGCATGGTGGCATATATCTTTAATCCTAGCACACTGGAGACATAGGCAAAAGGAGCTCTGTGAGTTCAAGGCCAGCCAGGTCTACACAGCGAGCAGGCTAGCAGGGGCTACACAGTGAGACTCTGTCTCACACAGTGTTCTTCACGGTCAGCTCTTTCTCATTTTCCCCTAATGAATCTATATTCACACAGACAGAACCAAAACCAGACAGACAGGCTGGGGGATAAAGCAAACATGCGGGTTAAGTTTATATATGCGGGACCTATATAAACCCCTAACAGGCATGGTGGCTTCCTATAATTCCAGGAAGGCAGAGTTGGGGGGCCTTCAAGGGCTCTCCAGATAGAGTAGCCAGAATTGGGGAGACCCAGGTTGAACTAGAGACCTCGATAGAGAGCAATTGAGGAGAGTTTCAGATGTAAAGCAGGCCTTCATGGCCTGGTGGTGCTGGTGAACACCTTTAATCTCAGCACTTGGGAGGCAGAGGAAGGCAGATCTCTGTGAGTTCAAGGCCAGATCAAGTTCCAGGACAGCTGAGGCTACACAAAGGAACCCTGTGTCAAGGAAGGAAGGAAAAGAAAGGAGGGAGGGAGGGGGGAGAGAGATAATCGAAAGTAAAAGTGGCCAGCCAAGACTGGAGGTAGCAGAGCACTTGGCCAAGCACAAGAAGCCTTGGGTCTGCTCCTGAATATTGGGGGAGGGGGTGCGCAGTGTGAGGCTCTTCTGCTTTGTTGCTTTTAAGGAAGCTCACCTAGTAGGTAACTTGTGAAATTTGAGAAATACCATCTTCTTGGCTATGAGACTGCAGGGTCTTTCCCGGCTCCCTTAGAGGGAAAAACTTTCTCCTTCTGGAAATCCCCAGCTCTGTCACATTTCTCTAAGCAAGAACCACATCTGTGGTGATATATATTTAATAAAAACAGCCTGAAATATCAGGGCACAGAGACAAGCCATGAAGGTTAAGGAGTAGTGACTCACGCCTTTAATCTCAGCACTTGGGAGGCAGAGATCCTCTGGATCTGAGTGAGTTCAAGACCAAACAGAGCCAGGTGGTACTGGCACCCACCTTTAATTCCAGCTCTAGTAATGTTGAATCAGGAAGTAAGATAGCTGGGGGTTGGGGGGTAATAAGGCAAGAGAAGACAGCAGTTTGGCCCTTTTCTGCACCTGCACCCACTACCCTGGGTTGGCCTGAGGAGTTGGCTGGGTGAGGTTAGCTGTGGTTTGTTCCCTGTCTTTCTGATATTCCAGTTTCCCCCCCAATATCTGGCCCTGGGTTTTTATTATAACACCAAATAGAATTCATGCAATACACATTCCCATCTCCAGCAACTTCCTCCTCCTTCCCCTCCTCTAGGGCGTGGTCCCCCAGGGCGTGGACCCCCTGCCAGTGCCATCACCTATGACTGGATGTGGGAGGAATGTTCTTCCTCAGGTTCTAGCTTGCATCATGTCACCTGCCAGAGTCACCTGCAGCCTCTGTTCTCATTTGCTGCCAATGGAATGGCAGCCAGACAGAGACTACCTCTCTCTTCTCCCCAAGCCTTCCAACCACTAAAAACTACCCTCTTGCTCCCCAACCTGGATGTGAGGTTTACTATTGAATACAATATCACTTGGTGTAGTATAGGTAGGGCCCAGTGCAATGGAAGCACTTGACTGCTGGACCCACCATTTCTCCAGGGGCTGATTGGGTATATTTATGACTTCATAGCCATCAGGTATGAGCCACCTCTCAGATGCCATTATCTTCAAATTCATCAGCATTAAACGTGGTGACACCTCAGTTTTTTGAGATGAGTATCATTTTGTGGCCAGGGAATTTGAACTTGGCAGGGTTTCAGTCACATATTTCTTATTCTGAAACTTGGTGGGGATGAACATGATGACATGACCAATATAAACCCTGGCCACTATGCCCAGGGACTTCCCAAAAGCACTCCACTCTGAATGCCAGCCCTGCGTCTGTGAGCTCCATACAGGAAAACATCTTGTTCATGCAGATAGTGCAAAGGGAATGAATGTCCTCACTGGAATATGAAATCTGTTTCTCCACAGCTCTTCACAATGTACTTATTGGCACAAATACGGGTGGACAGACTCCAGGGTTTTGAAGGAAGTTGTTCACACTCATCTGACACCATCTGGCCACATAATAGGAACTTGTCAGCTTTTCCCTTCTTCAGCCCCAAGTCAAAGTTCCACATGTTGGCACTGGGAAGGCCTCAGCAGAAGCTAGATGTGGATCCTACTGTTCTTGTGATGGCCATAAACCAAATCAGAGCACAGGAAACTTACCTCAGAGCCATGTGAAGAGAACACACGGCCTCCCCCTGCAGAGACAATAGCCCTTGCCACTCTACTCTGCCCCTTTAAACAACTCAAAACAAAAACAAAATACTGTGAGATTATGTTCTTGTACATCGCAAATATTTGTCCTCCTACTTGTTCAATAAAACACCGATTGGCGAGAAGCAGACAGGAAGTGTGGGCAGGGCTATCAGACTAAGAAAACTCTGGGAAGAGGAAGAACAGAGATGCCAGAGAGCAGCAAAGGAAGTGGGATGAGAACACTGCTCTGAGAAAGGTACCAACCCACGTGACTAAACAAAATAAGAATCATGGGTTAGTTTAAGAGTAAATGTTAGCAAGTAATAAGCCTGAGCCATAGGGCAAACAGCATGTAATTCATATAAAACTTCATGTGATAATTTGGGACAGCTGGTCCTTATGGGCCAGAAACTTACTACAACAAAACTTAGAAACCCCTAGAGGTGCACACCTGTTATCCTAGCACTCAAAACAGAATCAGGAGGATTGTGAGGACCAGGTCAGAACAACCTACAAAGAGAGACCCATCTCAAAACAAAACCCCACAAGATTATATATGTATCTAATGTGTAGATGTGGGTGCATATGCAAGTTGTGGAAAGCCAAGGACAGCCTCGGGTATCATCTCCAGGAAGTGGTCTATCTCCTGTGAAAGAAGCTCTTTGCTGGCCCGGAACTCATCAGTGAACTCTGGGGATGAGGGTGGGGTGATTAAGAGCTGGCTCCACTGTGCCCTGAATTTTCAAGTGGGTTCTGTGGAATTGCACTCAGTCAGGCAAACTCTTTACTAACGGAGCATCTCTTGAGTCCCAAGTTTTCTTTTTGTTTCTTGGTTTGTTTTTGTTTGAGAGTGGGTTGTGGTAGTGGTATTGCATGTGACTTAGACCACCTCCAAAGTTCTATTCAGCAGAAGATGACTTTGAACTCCTGATCCTCCTGCCTCTATTTCCCAAGTGCTAGGACTCCAGGCCTGCTCCACTCTGTCTTGCTTTCTACACACCTTTTTCTTTTACAGTGGTTCTCAACCTTCTTAATGCTGCGACCCTTTATTACAGTTCCTTATGTTGTGTGTTGGGTGCTGGCATACCCAGACCCATATACTCTGTGCCAGGCTAAAGAAGCCTGGGCAAGGTCAGTGCCCTTTTGTTTTCTTCCCTGACCCTGTTTTGCAATCAGTGGTTTTCCTGTTATGATGAGGAGTCTTGCACCCGTTGCCAGAGAACACACTGACAGGTACAGGAACCCAGGGCAGGGGAACTTAAGGGGTATATAAGCTTGCTAAATAAAGGCTGAGGGAGCAGAAGCAGCTGATCTCCCTGGATGATGGAATTGACTGTCTCTTGAGTGCTGATTTAACCCTGACGACCCTCTCCAGGCTCGGCTACACTAGGCCGGACGCGGCAGTTTTGGTGACCCCCAACCATAAAATTATTTTCATTGCTACTTTGTAACTATAAATTTGCTATTCTCATGAATAATAATGTAAATATCTATGTTTTTCATAAATATCTGTTTTCCGATGATCTTAGGCAACCCCAGTGAAAAGATCCTTTGCCCCCCAAAAAGGGTTGCAACCCACAGGTTGAGAACCGCTGTTCTATTATGAAAAGAAATACAGCAATAGTAAGTTACTGGTTTTTAAAAAAAATTTTTCTGAATGAAGTATTTTTCCTCATTCTTTTTCATTTTTATATTTTTAAAATTAATTTATATTATTATGCACTTACAAAAATAAAATGTTCTGTTGGAAGAAATGAGAAACTTCCCAAGGGGAAGCACTGTGAGTTCACATAAGTCTTTAAACAGAGAATTGGTCATCCTCTAGAAAGTTGATGTGTGAGGTCACAACAGCTTCATCATAGGACTCACAGAACACAAGCAGGCTTTTCTAAGCAATGTGGAGTTCAAGGGCAGGAAAGGAAGTTGGTTTTCAGCTCTTGGCTGGTGGTAGTGGGAAGCACCATCGAAATCTACCCTCCCCCCAAATAGAGGGTCCCTAGCTTTGTTATCTGTAAACATGAGTCTCCTTCCCCTCTCCTTCTCCCTGACCCCAGGATCGTGTTAAATTGTTCACACTGGGGCTAGAAAGATGTCTCAGAGGTTAAGAGCACTGACTGTTCTTTCAGAGGCCCTGAGTTCAATTCCCAGCAACCACATGGTGCCTCACAACCACCTGTAATGAGATCTGGTGCCCTTTTCTGACCTGAAGAGACACATGCAGGCAGGGAGAACACTGTATACATAATAAATAAGTAAATCTTTAAAAAATTTATCCATGCTGCCCTTAGGCTTCTGAGCCCACAGAAAACTCAGAAGTCCTTCATCATGCCGTGGGGTACCTGGATCTATGTACCACCCAGACTCAGAGGGACAACCCCACTAACCCCAACTCCCCCCTGTCCTCCAGTGTGTGTGCTCATATGTGTGGTACGTGAATATGGGTGGGTGTGCTTATGAAGACCAGAAGTTGACATTTGGACATTTTCCTCAGTCATTCATCACTTTTTTAAATAATTAATTTAGTTACTTTAACTAAGGTGTGTATGCCACATGTGTACACTTTGAAGGCTAGAAGAGGACATCAGATCCCTAGAGCTGAGGTAACAGGTATTATGAACTGTCTGATGTGTGTACTAGAACTGAACTCAAGTCCTCTGGAAGAGCAGAAAGATGGCACTGAGCCATCTCTCCAGCCCTCATCACCATCATCACCTTGTTTTAAAGACAGGGTCTCATACTGAGCCCCAGAGACTGTCTGGCCCCACCCTCTGGTACTGCAGAAACAAGCATGTGTTGCTACAGCTGGTTTTACATAGGAGGAGAAGATCTGAACTCAGGTCCTTGTGCTTGCATGGCAAGCACTCAACCTCTGAGCCATCTCCTTAGGGGATAGATAAGAAAGCTTTCCCATCATTATACTATTGTAACAATACACCATCCCCCAATACACACACACACACTCAGATCTAAGCATTGGACGTTTTGGTTTGAATTTTACCTAAAAGGAGATATTGAGCCTGGCCAGATGGTTCTGCAGGCAGCTGCACTAGCCAAGTAAGCCTGACTGATTTGAGTTCCACACCCAGAACACTCAGGAGGAAAAAGAGCTCTGATTCCATAAATTGTCCTCTGACTCTCTCTGTCTCTGTCTCTTGTGATGCCTGTGTTACCTGAGCGAGCTTCACCAAGCAAAAACCTATAGATTGAAAAATAGACACATGCTGGTCACTCTTGAAAGAAGAATGCCATTTATTGGAGCGCAGGGAAAGCCTTATATACTGGGGGTTGCCTTCTGACCTTGAGCGACCTCTGCAGCTCACAAGCAACACCTGATCATAGCCAGCTTCTTTGTCTTCTGTTAACTTCCTGATTCCTAAATCGCTGCACCTGCTTGGGCATAGTTCCAATAAAGGAAATGGACCAATTGGTTCAGGTAAACACTAAACAGTGCTAAGCCCTGGGAGCTGCAGGCTGACCTCCACAGTCTCTCTCACCAAATAAATATAAAATTTCCCATTTTAAAAATGAAAGGATAAAAGCATTCAGCAGATGCAGCTAATCTCTGTGAGTTCGAGGCCAGCCTGGTCTACAGAGCTAGTTCCAGGACAGCCAGAGCTACACAGAGAAACCCTGTCTCAAAAAACCAAAAAAAAAAAAAAAAAAAAAAAAAAGGAAGAAATTAGCTTCCAAGTTTCCAAGTTGAAATGGCTCAGCTCTGACTGCTGTTCCAGAGAAGTTTCCTCTGTTCCAGAGTATAGGAAAAAGTGGCCAGCCAAAGAAACCAACCTTGGTCCTGAACTAGTGAAAGAATCCCATCCTGGATCTAAGACCTGAGCCAGTGAAATACATTTATCTCTGAACCCAGAACCAAAAAGAAATGTGCCCTGACTCTGAAACCAGCACCAAAGAAACACATTTTGGCCCTAGAATCAAAGCCAGTGAAAGAAATGTGCCCTGGCCCTGAAATTAGAGCCCAAAAGAACCAGTGAAAGAAACATTTTGAGCCTGAAACCAGAATCAAATCAGGGTTAAAAAATCTGACCAATCCCCACTCTGGAAATCTCCTCCCTAGGAAGCTCCGCCCCCAAGAAGCCCTATATAAACCCTGCTCCTGCTGCCCTTTCCCTGGGGTCCTCTCCCACCCTGGCTGAGGCAGCCACCCTCTCCTGGACCCTTCCCTGCCAACACATCTCTAGAATGAGGTTTGGGTGAAGACCTTTTGCTGCTCCAGCAACAGAGCCTGGACAGAGAACAGATGAGGGAGCAGAGCTGTAACACTCTAGCTGCCCAGGGAGCCTTCTCTGGCTGGGTCCTGTTGTTCCACTCCCTGAACAGAGAGCAGCAAAAGTGAAGCAACTTCCCTGCAACACTTTGGCCAAAGAAGCCTTCCCTGAGCAACTGTAGCAACTTTGCTCAGAAGGCCTTCCCTTGCTGGAGCACAGCGTTAACACTGGGAAACCTTTCCCTGAAGTGGGGCTGTAAGCTGCTACCCAGGCTTCCTATGGCCTGTGGTGTTCATTGACTCCCAACTCTTTCCACCTGAGCTGCACAAACACCTACACAGAGGACCCATTTCTCCAGGGGATGATTGGGGATATTTAAGACTTCTTAGCCATCATGGCTGAGTCATTTCATAATATACCTGTAACTCTCACCTATTTAAAACATGGCATTACAAATTTCAAGCGTCCAAACTCTTGGTTAGTTGTGGACTACATTTCCCAGGAGGCTCTAAAGTGATTGACACACAAAATACCCAGTAGATGAAGAAAGTGCCTAGTTATGGTGACTAAAGATCCAAAAGCAAGAATCCAGGGTCCCATCTGTGTCCCTGCTATGCTGCCAGGAATTCCAGGAGCTTTCTAACTGGGACCAACTGGGTATGACTGGGCGCTGGGTGATTTCCACTGCCTGCTGTTGGCTCTGTCCCCAGCTAGTGGAGCACAGGGACAACCGGTGTGCAGCGGAGGGGTATGGAGTCGACACCCCCCCCCCATTGAAATCGGGGAGCCCTGGGGTCCCTGAGGTGCGGAGAGATGCCTCCTGTAGTTTATCCTTAGTCAGTTTTCTTGCTCCTCAGGGATGATGCCCAGGTTCATCTCTTTGATGCTCCTATGGTTGCACTCTATTACCATCTGAAGTCCCGGAGGGAAGAACCCGGCTCCCACTGGTGCAGTCATGTTCCTACTAATAAATCAAGTGCACAGACGCTTGTGATTCACAATGGTGCTTAATAATAGCACTTTGGAGCTATGGAGACTTTAAGGTCACCTGAATAAAGCGAGAGCCTTACTGGGAAATAGGATTTCTAAAAAGAAAACAACCAAGGTTAATTGATTCTTATATCTCTTTTTATCAAATGAATGTCCAAACAAAGCCTATCCTTAAAAACATTCACAACAATTCACTCAATGACGTCATTTTATTAGGTTTGTTTGCTTGCTTATGGGGTGGGCTGGTGAGGGCTGGAGGTCTAGAGAGTTTCATGTTTCCCAACTTTGAAGGGTTAAACTCTCCCACTTTCACAACTGACTTTAGGCTCCAGTTCCCTGAGAAGGACAAACAGGTGTCTGTCCAGCAAAGGCCATTATCTACAAGGCCCTTACATTCAGGGTCAGGGAGAGAACAAACCCAGAGGGCCCAAGTCAGCCTTACAGTATCTCAAGGACAAACCCAGCAGCCCCCTTCAGACTCACATCTAAGCTTGTGCAGATGTATCCAAAAATGATGACTAAACCTCAGCCAATTAAAAATATATTAATGTACCTGCTACTTGCTTAACCAATTAGGTAGTTGACCCTGAAATTCCCCTTAGTTGTGCTTAAGAGGAGCCTGAACATCTCTCTTGAGGTCGATATCTTGTACAGGTGAATGCCCCTATGAGCTGCTATAATAAATGCTCTTTGTTCTTGCATACTATTTGAGTCTGGGGTCTTCCTCCAGTGCTTCCTCAGAATCTACACTATGAAGCTGAGAATGACCTTGAACTTCGGATACTCTGTTGCATCTGCCTCCCAGTGCTGGGGTTACAGGTATCTGTCCTTTGTGTGGTGCTGGGGATCCAACCCACAGCTTGCTTCATGCTCTATAAGTACTTACCAACTGGCTGAGTTACAGCCCCAACCCAATAGTAAAAATATTTTAATGCAGAGCAATGAAATGTGTTCCTGTGGTTTGACACGAGGTTTTTAAATAGGTTCATACTTTACAAATGATCGATAGCAATGTCAGTAAATAAAAAATGTATGTGTGTGTTGAAATAGTAAACAGGAGCTTTGATTCATGGGTCAAAAAGTGGGAAAGACTAAAACCACATCCCAGGCCTAGCAGTGGTGGTGCAGGTGGGGATGCCCACCAGGAGACAACCTGGTGTACTGATGTGGGAATGTCTTTCTGTATGCTGTGCATATCAATCTTTAAATAAAGGACTGTTTTGACCATGGCAGGCACCGTAGAAGAAGTAGGTGAGGAATCAGAATAGTTAGGAGAAGGAGGGAGGAGTCAGAGACAGATGACCCAGCTGCCAAAGAAGACACAGGTAAAGAACACAGGTGAGCCACGGGCCATGTGGCAGACAGATTAATGGAAATGAGTTGAATTAAGATGAAAGAGCAAGCTAGCAATGTGTCTGAGCCATAGACCAAACAGCATGAAGTTAATATAAGTGTCTGAGTCATTTTTGGGCATGACTAAGAAGCAGCGGGCAGCTAAGGGGTCTGGGACTGCAGGTCTGTGGGTCTGGGACCTCTGGCTGGCCCAGGTCAAGAAACCTTACTGTAACAGTATACAGAGGGAGTTCCAGGATATCTGGAGCAACACAGAGAAACCCTACCTTGACACAAAACAAACAACCAACCAAACAAACAAACAAATCCTAAACTCTTCATCCCCATCTGATTCATTTTCCACTGAAATGGAGAATTCTTAATAACAGGTGATTGATCAACTGGGTAACTTCTGTTTGTTTCTACTGGAACTCTGTGTGTGGATGTGTGTGTGTATGTGTGTGTGTGTGCGCGCGCGCGTGTATGTGTGTATGTATGTGTGTGGATATGTGTGTATGTGTGTGTGCATGTATGTGTGTGTATAGTGTGTATGTATGTGTGTGTATGTGTGTGGATATGTATGTGTATGTGTATGTGTGTGTGTAGTGTGTATGTATGTGTGTATGTGGATCTGTGTGTATGTGTGTGTATATGTGTGTGGATGTGTGTGTGTGTATCTGTGGATATGTGTGTGTGCATGTGTGTGCGCATGTGTGCATGCACTTGGAGGCCAGAGATCAATGTCAATCACCCTCCACCTTAATTTTTGAGATATGATCTCTCACCAAACCTGGAGGGAATAGATTTGTCTAGTCTGGCTGGCCAGAAATCTGCCTTTGCTGCACTCCCTGTCAAATGCTGGAGCGACTGTTGTATACCAATTTCCCTCTCTGGGAGCTGAGGATGCTAATTCAGGTCCTCATGTTTTGTGGCACTTTATCTGAGCCACCTTCCCAACCCCTCTACTGCAAACTTGTTAAAGAAAAAAACATCTCATATATCTTGGTGACCCCAATGCTTTATGGCATTTACTGTCCAAATGAATCCCCAATCCATGTAGCAGCCACCTTAATTAACTAAGCTCCTCCCAAGTTTATGCTGTTGCTGTCAATTAATGAAGATAAAGGTATATTTCAGCTTGTGTTTTGGGCTTCTCCATATTGGCCTTTATTTAGTTTTACAACTTATCTGTGTCTTTTTAAAAATAATTTTTTAAGTTATGTGTGCATGTATACTCTTGGGAGTGCAGGTGTCTTTGGAGGGCAAAGGTTGGGAATCCCTCTGGAGCTAGAGTTACAGGCAGCCATGCGCTGCCCAATGTGGATGCCAGGAACTGAATGCAAGTCTTCTAGAAGAGCAGGGGACAGTCTTAACAGCTCAGCCATCTTTCCAGCCCAAGCCATTCTGTTTTTGTTTTTCAGACAGGGTTTCTCTGTGGTACAGTCCTGTCTGTCCTGAATCTTGTTTTGTAGACCAGGCTGGCCTAGAACTCACCGAGATCCACCTGCTTCCATCTCCTGAGTGCTGGAATAACGTATGCACCAGCACTGCCAGGTTGAGCCCAATTCTTTTTGTTTTTAATCCTCTTTTTCCAATCCGAGTTTTAAGTCTCATTTTGATTTTATTAAGCCTTGAAGTTCTCTTTGGGGATCTACATAACCCTTCTCTTTCCTTTGAAGTTGGCATTCTCACAGCTAAAATGAGTGTAGTCAGTCCACACTTTTCTTACCTGTTGAGAAAAGTGTAGCTGATGGAGATTTCTAGAAATTGAATTATGCATGAAATCTGACTCCTTTGTTTATATATAAACTATGGAGACTTTTCTCCCCCTCAGAATGCCAATGTACGCATTGGGTGCTCTCCCTTGATCCCAGCATTTGGAGCCAGAAGCAGGTGATCTCTGAGTTCAAGGCTCAGCCTGGATCACAGAGTGAGTTCCAGGACAGCCGGACTACACAGAAAATCTCCCAAAAAACAAAACAAACAAGCAAACAACAAAAGGCTACATAGAGGGGTGAAGAGCATGGCTGCTCCTCAAGAAGACCCGGGTTCAGTTCCCAGCATGGCAACTCACACCTGTCTGTCACGCTAGCTCCTCACACGGATGTACATACAGGGAAACACCAATTCACATAAAATAAAAACAAATCATTTGAAAAAGAAAGGAAGGAAAAGAAACCCTTCTGTGGTGGATATAAATGACCTCAGGACTATTGTAATCAGGGGAACTTCTGTTTGGGGCTGCTGGTGGCCACTTTTGGTCTTCAGACAACAGTAGGAATCAATAGCCTCGCAGGGCTATTCGTGGTTATGCGTCTCTCTTGCCTTAGGACTGGTGACCCTCACCGATGTGGACTTTAAAGAAGAGAGGCTTACCTGACAGCCTCAGAGATGCTGTCCAGCACAGCTGGAAGAATGGCAGGCTCTCGAGAGTGAGAGTTCTATTCTTCAGATTCAGACTGAAGTGCTGTGAGAGGACCCAGGTCTGAACAGCCTTTGAGGACATTAGTTCCTTAGAGCTAAAGACCGCTATGAAAGTCTCATAGCCTTCCTGACAGAAGGACACCATTTTTATGGTACTTCACGGTTTACAGAAGTCTCTTATATTTACCTCTGTGTGTCTTTGTATTTCACTGCGACCCTTTAACTTTAACATACCATACTCTTACTCCTTCTTCCCATCTATGGGTGAAGTCGGAAGGTAGGTGTGAGAGAACTGTTCCCATGGAGCAATAACCTGTCCCTTAAAAACAAAGCTTCCATGGTGGTTTACATCCATCATCCCACCCACTTAGGAGGTGGAGGCAGGAAGATCAGGAGTTCAAGGCCATCCTTGGCTAAATAACAAATCAAAGCCAGTAACTTGGACTACGACAAGACCTGTCTCAAAAATCAAAAACAAGAGATGGAGGTAGTGCTTAAGAGCAGTTACTGCCCCCGATCCTAGTTCAGTTCTCAAATGGTGGTTCACAACCTTCTATAACTCCAGTTCCACACCCTCTGCTGACCTTCTTGGGCAACATATACACAGCACACAAATGTACAGGCAAGCAAAACACTCATACACATAAAACAAACAAACAAAAAAGTCTAAAGAGATAAAATACAAAATAGCAGAAAGAGAATGTGGTTTAGTGACTTGAGTCTGTAATCCCAGCACTTGGTAGGCAGAAAGTCTGTCTGAAGTTTAAGACAACCCTTGATTACACATTGAGTTCCAGGACAGCCTGGGTTACAGGGCAAGCCCCTGTCTCAAAAGTAAATAAATAAAGAGAAAGAAAAGACAGGATGAAGTAAAGGGTTAAGAATGTAGCTTAGCTGGGTGGTTGTGGCACTCATCTTTAAACCCAGCACTCTGAAGGCAGAAGCAGGACAGTCTCTGTGAGTTCCAGGCCAGCTTGGTGTACAAAGTGAATTTTAGAATAGCCGGGGCTGTTGCACAGAGAAACCCTATCTGGAGAAACAAAAGACAAAAAATAAGGTAGCTTAATACTCATAGGTTGGTGCATATTGTCATCAGAGAAGCCTCATCCAGCAACTGATGGAAGCAGGCTCAGACCCACAGCCAATCATTAGACAGAGCCCTGGGACTCTTTTGAAAGGAGGGAGGAAGAATTGTAGGAACCAGAAGGGTCAAGGACATCACAAAGAAAACCCATAGAATCAACTAACCTGGGCTCATAGAGGTCCACAGAGATTGAACTGACATCCAGGGAGCATGCATGGTACTAACCTAGGCTCTCTGCACACGTGTTACAGGTGTGTGTAACTTGGTCTACTTGTGGGACTCCTAACAGTGAGTGTGAAATATTCTTTTATACTGTGTGAATGTGTGTCACTGTGATTGGGTGAATAAAGAGGCTGACTGGCTAATAGTTTGACAGGCAGGACTTGCAGAAAAAAACAGAATATGAAGAAGAAAGTAGGAGAGAGGAGATGAACATGTAATACTGAGAAAAGTATCAAGCCACATGGCAGGGCATAGATAAGAAATATGGGTTAATTTCAAATGTAAGAGTTAGCTAGTAACAAGCCTGAGCTTTTGGCTGAACATTTATAATTAATAATAAGACTCTGAATGATTATTTGGAAACAGCTGTTGGGACACAAAAAAAAACTCCACCTACAGTGAGAGCAGAGATATATGTTGTCTGCTTTTGGGACCCTTCCTTCCTGCTGGGTTGCCTTGCCCAGTCATAGTCTCACTGAATCTTGATTTATCATGGCTGGCTGATTTTTATTGACCTGCCCTTTTCTGAAGAGAAAAGAAGGAGTAGATTGGGAAGGGGGGAGAGGAAGTGGAGGGGTAGAGACTGGGAGAAGAGGGATTGGAGACAGGGATGTAAAAATAAATAAATTAATTAACAAATAAAAGGAAAAAGAAGAATGTAGTTTAATTGGTAGAGTGCTTACCTAGCATGTAGGTAGCCCTGATTCAACCAATAACACTGTCTAAGTATTAATACAGTGGTACATGCCTGCAATCCTAGGACTTGGGAGGTAAAAGCAGTGGATCAGGGAGTTAAGGTCATCCTCAGCTACACAGAGAGCTCAACTTGAGCCTGAGCTATATAGGACCCTTTTTTAGTAAACAAAACAACTATTTTTAATGCTCTTTCTAAAATACCATAAGTGTAGTCTGGAGGCTAAGGCAGGCATATGGAAGTTTGAGGTGAGTTTGGCCTACAGAGAGACTCTCTGTCTCAAAAAGTTAGGAAAGAACAAATCAATAAAACATAAAAGCACAGATGGACTAGGGCTGTAGTTCATAAATCAATCTGTTCCTGTGTCTCAGTATAACAACTCTGAACAAGGCCATTGACTCAGTCCCTAGGAATTCTAATCTCTCTCTCTCTCTCTCTCTCTCTCTCTCTCTCTCTCTCTCTCTCTCTCTCTCTCTCTCTCTCACACACACACACACACACATTAGATTATATTGTACATTTAGTTGCACAATCTACTCTCATATGTTGTGTGTTGTGAATATATTTCAATAATAATGTGTTTCGTTGGACAGTGGTATTGCACACCTTTAATACCCAACATTTGGGAGCCAGAGGCAGGCAGATATCTGAATTCTAGGCCAGCCTGGCCTTGAGATTGAGTTCCAGAATAGCCAGGGCCATACAGAAAAACCCTGTCTCAAAAAAAAAATGTGTTTTTATACAGTACTTTAAGTAACCACTTGTATTTTGTTATAGAAACTAGAGTATTGATTTATGGAATAGACTATCAGATTGAATTTTGTAGCTGACCTTTTTTGCTTTTGCTTTGCTTTGAGACAGGTCTTACTGCTGAGTGAGTATGTTTTGGTACATTTTAAATATTTGTCCCACCTACTGATTTAATAAAATGCTGATTGGCCAGGAGGCAGACAGGAAGTGTGGGTGGGGTTACCAGACTAAGAAAACTCTGGGAAGAGGAAGAGCAGAGGAGAGATGCCAGAGAGACACCAGCAGACCCAGAGGAAATGAGACGGAGATGCTGCTCTAAGAAAAGGTACTGAGCTGCATGACTGAACAAGATAACAAGATAAGAATATGGGTTAGTTTAAGAGTAAAGAGTTAACAAGATATATGCCTGGGCCCTAGCTTAATCAGCAGAAAATTAATACAAGACAAGATTATTTGGGACTGCTGGTCTGGATCTTGGGGCAAGGCTGGGCCAGACGCCATCATCTACTACATCTTGTGCAGCCCAGGCTTGCTCTTTGATTTGTAGCTATGGATAACTTTATTGCCTGTTCTTCCTTTTTCTACCTTCTAAGTGATAGCAATATAGTTAACACCATGAGAGGAAAAGGCCGCTCCATCTTTCGGTCTCTTAAAGAAATCAGCCCACCTTAGGAGTTTACTATGGTTGCCCTTTAATAAGCCCAACCACCCACTAACAGTACCCCCACACCCCTGTATCTTCTTCTACATGGGGAAGGAGGAAGGCTTAGATTTTGGCTGGGCCTATATGAGTGGCTTGGATTTATATCCTGTGTTCACCTTTTTGTGTAGGACTTCAGGAGCTAATGTCATCTCCAAGCTGGAGAAGACATTCCTTCTACTCCAAACAGTGAGATGAGGCTGATGTTAAATCAAAATCAGACAGTGAGATACAAGTGACACTCTCATGGTGTTAGTTACATTCCTGTCACTTGGAAGGTAGAAGAAGGAAGACACCAACATATCAACATCTTCTCCCTAGTTCTATCCATCTATCTATCCATCTATCTAATCTATCTAATCTATCCATCCATCCATCCATCCATCCATCCATCCATCCATCCATCTGTAATCATCATTAATTGTAGTAAGAGGTTTCCAACCCGGACTTTTGGGCCTATCCTTAAGGTTTGGACCTGCAGATCCACAGACCTACTGACACACAGACGCTTACATTAATTTTAGGCTGATCAGCCTAAGGCCCAGGCATATAACTTGCTAACTCTTTACCCTTAATCTAACCCATGATTCTTATCCTGTTCAGCCATGGGGCTCAGTACCCTTTTCTTAGAGCAGCATAGTTATCCTCTGCATCTTCTAGCTTGTCTGGCAACTCTGGAGTCTCTGTGGTATTTCTGCTCTGTTCTTCCTGTTCCCAAATTTTCTTAGTCTGGTAGCCCCGCCCACACTTCCTGCTGCCTTTGGCTAATCAGCGCTTTTTATTAAACTCATAGGTGGGACAATTATTTACAATGTAACATAATAAATCCATTACAATTAATATTATTATTGTTGTCTTCCAAGGCAGGGTTTTTCCATGCAGCCCTGTCCCAGAACTCACTCTGTAGATCAGCCTGGCCTCAAACTCAGAGATCTGCCTGCCTCTGCCTCCTGAGTGTTGGGATTAAAGGTGTGCATCACTACCACCTGGCCTTGTTCTTTTTTTTTAAATGTATTATCTTTTAATATTTTATTTTTTTTAGATAGCAGGATGCATGGAGGTGGTTCTCTCTTTCCATCATGTGTGTTCTTGGGATCAAACTCAGATCATGGGGCTTAACTGTAAATGTTCTCATCTGCTGAGTCATCTTGCTGACCCAGACCTTTATTCTAATGGAAGTTTCTGCTTAGCCTCTTGGAAAAACAGACTGAAGTCTTCATTTTGAGCAGCATTTTATTTCTGTTTAGACTTTAACACGACTTAAGGAAGTTGCTCAGTTTCGACAATCTGGATAACATACATTATAGTGCTAGAAATCAAAGCTAGAGCCTTGCCCTTGGTAGGAAAGGCCCCTGTCACTGTGTCCCCAACCAAAGTTTCACATAAAAAGGAGTGGCCAAGTTAAGTGTAATTTTTTTATTTAAATGTAACTTTTATTTTTATATTTTTATTTTTATGCATATTGGAGCCAGGTATTGGCAGCATACACATTTAATCCTAGTATTTCGGAGGCAGAGGCAGGTGGATCTCTATGAGTTCAAGGCCAGCTTGGTCTACAAAGAGAGTTCCAGGACAGCCAGAACTACACAGATTTTATGTGCATTGGTGTTTTGCCTGCATGTATATCCTATAAACTCAAGTGTGGAAAAGCCTCAGTCAGAGTCCCCATTTCACTGCCATCTGGGAGACAGACCCTGCCTGTGTCCAGAGTGTGGCAAGATCTTCAACTAACATGTCCATTCTCTCACACACTGTAGGAAGGTGTGACAAGAGCTTCTGGCAGAAAGCATACTGTTTTAAACTTTTTTTAAAAAAATGACGTCTTTATTATGTATATAGGGCCAGAAGAGGGCACCAGATCTTAATATAGATGTTTGTGAGCCACCATGTGGTTGTTGGAAATTGAACTCAGAACCTTTGGAAGAATAATCAGTGCTCTTAACCACTGAGCCATCTCTCCAGCCCTAAAAATACTTTTTTTAAATGCTACCAAAACACCCACTTGGTTTAGAAAATGGTCTTCAGTGACCTGCAGTCTCTGTCCCAAGTTTCCATGGCCACCTTCCACTACCCCAAACAGAACCTGAGTGCAGGTAGCTCTGCCAGGCTCCAATCTGTTCTCTCTTTACTTTCCTATGTTGCAATGAACAGGATTAAGATCTAAACCATATTCCCAACACAAGACATTCCTTCACCATGTATAACTGAGCCTTAGACAGCGACCCTGTGCCTGGATTCTAAACAAGAAATGGAAGAATGGTGGCCTACCAGTTGAATATAAACTACATGATATGGCACTTAGTGTAGAGTAGATGCTCGGTATTGATGGTTAATATCTGAGCCTGGCTGTCATCATAGTGTACCATGTAATTTAGGCACAGGAGGAAGGAGTTCAAGGTCACCTTAAGCTTCAGAGTGAGTTCAAGATAGCCCAGGCTACCTGAGATGCTTCTTTATTTATTTATTTTTTTCATACAAAAGCTTAATCACCACCAGGTGGTTTAATGCTAGCTCTTTAGGCAGAGGTATGAGGATCCAAACAAGGGCTTCTGGGGCTATTTGGTGGGACTTTGTCTCAAAATGAAACTGATTGCTCTTCCAGAGGACCCACATGACAGCTCACAGACATTTGTAATTCTAGTCCTGTGGAATCTGATGCCCTCTTCCGGCCTCCATGAGAATCATACGATGATTCTTTGCATATGGTGCAAAGACATACATGTAGGCAACACACTTGTACACATAAAATAAAGTAAATTGAAGTCTAAAAAGAGAATATTAAAAACAAGACAAAACAGCCAGGTGGAGCAAGGGCCCAGTCTTCATGCTCTTTCCAGAGGATTTGACTTTGTTTTCCAGCATACACACTGCCTGTAACTCCAGCTCCAGGGCATCCAGCGCCCTCTTCTGGCTTTGTAGGCACCTGCACTCATGTTCACACACCCATACACATAAACATAGTTAAAAATACAGGGTGGGAACATAGCTCAATGGTGGAGTAGCCATTTAATATGTGAAATGGGTCTAGGTTTAATCTTCAGTATCATAAAACAGAAGAAAAATTCCCAGTGCAGTGTCTGGCCCTTAAACTGTTTTCAGGGCAAGCTTACTATCTTGTTTGGATGTGGGTGTGTGATCAGACAGCAGTTTGTAGAGTTGAATCTCTCCTTCCTCTCTTATGTAGGTTCTGGGGACTGAGCTCAGGCTTCCAGGCTGTGTTAGCTCACTAGCTTGTCCCTGTTTTCATCCTTTCTAAACTTGGTTGAGTTTTTTTGTTTTGTTTTTTTTTATCAACCGCATTGTGTCTGAGTTCAGGACTTGCAAGAGACTAGTACCACAGATTTAATAAGATGGAAATTCTCTCTCAGTGACTTGCTGTTCCGGCATTAGTCACCAGCTGTCTCATTGCCGTGACAAGGCAAAATTATTCTGACGGATGTGGTTTAGATGCTGAAAGAATCACAGAAGCTCTTTGTACAGATATGTATGTAGTGAGCTCTGCTTGGTCTCTTCGCCACCCTCTTCAGCAGCTTCCTCCCTCCTCCCCTTTGCCTTGTTCCCCCCTTCCTGTGTGTGTGTGTGTGTGTGTGTGTGTGTGTGTGTGTGTGTGTGTTCTGTGTGCAAACCTCTCACTGGACTCAGAGCTTATGAATCAGCCAGACTGGCTGGCCAGCAAGCCCTAGGGATTCTCTTGTCTGACTCCAGCACTGGGGTTGCTAGTGCATGTCTGGCTGAGGATTGAACTCTGTTTCTCCTGCTGTTGAAGCAATTGCACACAAGGTTACACAATTGTAACCTTGAGGTCTTGGTTGTTCTTTCTGCCCAGAATGTCCCTTGCTGGATCTTTTCATAGGCTGTTTCCTGGCAGGTTAGCCTAAATTCACCTCTCCACTGGGACTTTTTCTGGCCTTCTCATCGCACTGGACCTCCTTCTCCAGCAGTCTTCTCTGCTCACTAAAATCTTTACATTTATTTCACAATTTCCTACTTGTTTTTGATAAATCCCATGAAAAGAAAGCTCGGTTTATCATTTCCATCCTCCCATAATAGATGCTAAAGACATGCATGTTTAGCCAGGTGGTGATGACACACACACTCGAGAGGCAGAGGCAAGTGGATCTCTGTGAGTTCAAGGCCAGCCTGGTCTATGAAGAGAGTTCCAGGACAGTCAAGACTGTTATACAGAGAAACCCTGTCTCAAAATAATAAGAAGAAAAATAAATAAGTAAATCAAGCTTGTTGAATGAATGAATGGATACACGCTTCCGCTGTCAGTTAAGGAGCTTGCTATGAGAGAGATGAAGCTGGAGAGGCAGTGAGGGGCCTACTGTAGCTTAGTGGCTAACTATGGAGTTTGGATACTCTACAGGAGTGGAGAGGTGTGGTCAGCACTGGGAAAGGCAGACTTGGCAACTACGTATGTGTGAGTTCTGTTACATAGAGAAAAGCTAAAGGCATTGAGACAGTGCCTGGCACGTGAGTCTTCTGTGGTCATGGCAAAGACAAGGAACTCCACAGCCACATGGCACAGTCAGGAAGCTTCTCAACTATTCCTGCCTTCCCCTTGTTGTCAAACTTCTAATCTTTTTCTCAGAACTTGTGTGTCCAGACCTGTAAGGAAGGATCATTTCAACATCAAACATGCTCCGGGAGCTGGACTCTCTAAGGTCTTCTCTCTTTATTAATTTTGCCTCTTTTTCATTCAATAACTCTTATTAATAATTCATATCTTTTAAAGAATTTCTTTGTTTGCTTTGTTTTATTTTTTCTGAGGTAGGGTTTCTTTGTGTAACCCTGGATATCCTGAAACTCACTCTGTAGACTAAGTTGGTCTAGGATTCAGAGAGTCATCTGCCTCTGCCCCACTGTCTCCACCTCTGCCTCTCTGTGTGTGTGTGCATGTGTGTGTGTGTGTGTGTGTGTGTGTGTCTGTGTGTGGGGGGGTATCTGTGTGTGTGTAGGGGTGTGTGTGTCTGTGTTTAAAGCATTGTAAAACTACCTTCTGCTTCATGAAATTAAAAAAAAAAAAAAAAAAAGCAGATATACCCAAAGTCAAAGAATAAAAATAGCAGGCTGGGGCCTCCCCTCCCCCAGACTGGCTCCCTAGATCTCTGCTCTGTAAGGCTGGCAAGCCGGATCTTGTCTCCAGCTCTCCATTCCCATGGCCACCATGTGAATCACAGTGCTGGTTCTCCATCTGCTCTGCCTACCTCCTGTCCATATTGGCAAACCCTGAGAGCCCTGCTGCATACTAAGTCTTACCCTAAACCCTCGAGGGTGAGAACAGAGAAAATAAAGACACCCACCTTCAGAAGCTGCTTGACTTTGAGCAAGTTATTTGACTTCCCTTATTTCCTCTTGTGTCTGTCACTGTCACAGTCCCTTCCTTATGGGGTCAGGTGACGATTAGAAGGATGATCACATAACTCTGTACAGCACCTGGAACACTATCTGCTCCATAAATGTCAATGACCACAATGCCTGTGACGACAATCTTTTCCTTGGATAAATTACTGATCTCAGTGAACTAATCTAGAAGCTAGGTGTGGTAGTTTATGCCCTGGAGGGAGGCAGGGGAGTTTTGCCATAAATTTAGCAATGGACTATAGAGTGAGACTCTCTCAAAAAAGAAAAGGGGGGGTGGGGAGGAAGCAGCTGGAGAGATGGCTCAGCAATTAAGAGCACTGGCTGTTCTTCTAGAGGACATGGATTCCCAGGACCCGCCTGACTAAGCATGTTTCAGGGCCTCTGATAACCTCATCTAGCTTCTGCAGGCGTGAACGTGCTGCAGACACACACATGGAGGCAAAACACTCACACACATAAAATGCAAAGTGTCAACAAGAAAATCTAGGTCAGGAGAGATAGGCAAACTTTTTTTTTTTTTTTTTTTTTTTTGGAAAAGGGGAAGGAACAATGTAAATAGAATTAAAAGATGGGGCTGGTGAGAGGCTCATGTTACCAAGGGTGGTGACTCAAGTTGTATCCCTGGTACCCCATCGTGGAAGAAGAAAACTGACTCCTAAAAGTTGTCCTCTGGACCCCACATGTGCTCTGTGAGTGTGGACACCCGCACATATACGCACACCTACACAAAATAAATAAAAATGTAATTTAAAAAAAGAGGGAGAGGTTCTTATTCTCAAGGCCAAATGACAAATAGGAAAAGAGAGCATTCCTCTGAAGACTGACCTTTCTCCCCAAACTTGGGGAAGCTGGGTTATATCGAGTGCAATCAATCCATGTTCCTGGGCCCTGCACCAGCACCGGGAACTTCCTGCCTCATCCCCTTTTTGCTTTTCAGTGGTGCTGGGAACTGAACTCAGGACTCAAGTGCTGTGACCTCCCTTCCATTCTGTTAGTTAAATAACTGCCCAGGTTTGTAGGCTCACCGTCTATAAATCTCTGACTTGGATGGCCTGCCTGAACAGGGAATGCCCCTTGTACAGCAACCTCATGTGAACATCGTTTTTTCCCCTTCAGAGAACAATGATTTTCCCCCCCACAGGGTGTGAACATTTTTACAGCCCTACCAACTCCTGGAGGCAAATCTACCACTTCATAATGTTATCGGCAGTAATTAATGGCTTCTGCTTTCACCCCACCCTCCTCCGTGAGAAAGTTTATCTCATCCAATAGAGAGGACTCTTACCTGATGCTTTAATCCATGTTTCTGTGAATACTTGTGAGGCTGACTGTCCTTTCATGTTGCTGCTTTCTTGTCTTTGGTCATGTGCATCCCCAAGGCAGGACACGGAGTCAGAAATGTGACCATTTGATTTTGAAGAAGTCATTGGCTTTTCTCCCCTCCTCTCCCTCCATCCCTTATGTATCATTTTTTAAAGCACACAAAGCTATACATGTACATTTACAGAAATATTAGAAAATACAATTGAGTAAACAAACACCTGTATCCAACCTGGTGTGGCGCTACACGTTTTTAATTCCAGATTTTTGTCAGCTGAAGGCCAGCCTGATCTACATAGTGAGTTCCAGGCGAGCCGGGGCTTCAAAGTGAGATCCTGTTTCAAAAATCAAAATCAATCAAACAAAAACAGCAGGCGGAAGTGGAGAGATGTCTGTGAGTTCCAGGACAGCGAAGCTCTATAATAAGAATTTGTCTCAGCAAAGCAAGCAGGCAACAAGAAGAAAACGGCCTTCTTATTTCTAAAGTTGAAAATTAAGTGAGACATATGAAAAAAAAAATTAACCTCCAATTCCATTCTTTTTTAAAAAGATGTATTTATTTATTATTATACATACAGTGTTCTGCTTGCATGTGTGCCTGCAGGCCAAAAGCAGACACCAAATCTCATTATAGATGGTTGTGAGCCACCATGTGGTTGCTGGGAACTGAACTGAGTACCTTCTGGAACAGTATCCAGTGCTCTTAATCCCTGAGCCATCTCTCCAACTCCTGAAAAAGTATTTTTAATTAAAAAATTATTTTATTTATTGGAACTGCTGGAAAAAATCCAAATTGTTGGAAAATTAAGTCCTTTGATATTGCACAGAGACATGGCAAGGCAATTTACTTTTGGGGGTGGGGCTGGAAAGATGGCTCAGGGATTAATATCACCAACTACTGTTTCAGGAGATCCAGATTTCCCAGGACCCACATGGCAACTCTAACTCTAACTCATGGAGTTAGTCATAACTAACTCCAGGCCCAGAGGATCCAACTCCCTCTTCTGGACTCCTCAGGCACAGGGCATGCATGTGGTGCATAAACACCCATGCAGGCAAACCCTTATACCTATGAAATAATGAAAATAATTTTATTTTAAGGGGCTGGACATGCTGGTGCACACATTTACTCCCAGCTCTTGGGAGTTAGAGTCAGGTGGATCTCTGAGTCTGAGGCCAGCCAGGTTTACACAGTAAGACTGAGGCCCGTCAAAGCTATACACCAGTGGTTCTCAACCTTCCTACTGCTACAACCCTTTACTGTGCTTTTTCATGTTTCTGTGACCATCGCAACCATAAAATTATTTTCATTGATACTTTATAACTGTAATTTTGATAGTGTTATGAATCACAAATATATAATACACGAACCCCAAAGGGGTTGCCACCCACAGGTAGGAAACCTCTGCTATATAGTGAGACTTTATCTTTTAAAAGCTTTTAAGCCAGATGATGGTAGTGCACACCTTTAATGCCAGCACTTGGAAGCAGAGGCAGGCAGATCTCTATGAGTTCGAGGCCAGCCTGCTCTTCAGAGTGAGTTCTAAGACAGCTAGGGTTGTTATACAGAGAAACTCTCTCTCAAAAAAAGAAAGAATATTTCTCATTCCTACTACAATTTTTTTAAGTACACAAGGAGCCAGACTGGGTTAGCAAGCACATTGCTTGGGTGGTTCACTTAATCTTAATTCTAACACAGGTTGGTGACTGTCTTACCCCATTGATGAACATTGTACTTTACGATCTGATGCAGTTGGCTAATTCATAATGGGCACAAAGGGGAAGCATGTGATAGAGTCAAGTCTCAGGAATGTCTGCATACAGGATCTGGACAAACAGGCAAGAGTTTCATAAGATGGTGGCCATTTTAAAATACTGGGTCTTGGTGGGCTAGCCATCTTTGATAGGAGACTGCTTCTTACAACTTCCCCAGCTTCAGCATATAACTCAAGCACCATTTGATTATTTTATGAAGCCTCTAGTAACAGTAAATCACTGTTAGGATAAATGATGACTGGGGACTGTTTGGTGAGAGTGCTCTTTATGGGGCTCTGGATGAGATCCCCTAACAGTAGGAATTAGCATAGTTTATAGTGAGCCTACCAGCCTTTGACTGAGTGACTGACCTGGCCTAACTGGAGTGTCAGCTGTTCTCCCAGGATAGAGATTCTATCCAAGAGACTCTTGTGTGGTTTTGTTTGTTTTTGTTTGTTTGAGATAGAGTTTCCCTGTGTGGCCCTGGCTGCCCTAGAACTTGTTCTGTAGTTCAGGCTGGCCTTGAACTCACGGAGATCCACCTGCTTCTGCCTCCTAAGTACTGGGATCAAAGGCATGTGCCTCCACCACCCCGCTTGAATAGAGGAAATTTTCTCTATTGGGCTTTTACAGGTGCTGTAACATGCCCCCTCTGAAGAGATACCCTAACATCATTTAGGAATCAGATCAAATGTCAGAGCCCCCAGACACTTCAGGTATCTCTACCCCATCGAGGATGAGGGTCCTGTCTCGGGCAGTGCTCTGTTGCTGAGAAGAAGCATGATGGCCATAGCAATTCTCATAAAAGGAAGCAGTGGATTGGGGCTGCCTTACAGTTTCAGAAGTTTAGACCATTTTCAACGTGACAGGAGCATATCAGCCCACAGGCAGACATGGTGCTGGAGAAGAGCTGAGAATTCTACATCCAGATCAGCAGGTAGCAGAAAGAGAGAGAGAGAGCAACTGGGCTTGGCCTGGACTTTTGAAATCTCAAAGCCCACCCCCAGTGACACACTTCCTCCAACAAAGCCACATCTACTCCAAAAAAGCCATACCTCCTAATCTCTCTCAAATAACACTAGTTCTTGATAACCAAGCATTCAAATATACAAGCCTATGGGAGTCATTCTTATTCAAACAGCCACAGCCACCAAAATGTCCAAGAACATTTCTTTCTTTTCACCAAGAAACCAGTTACTTTTGTGGGAGGGTACTCTTACTCTAAATGCTTGGCCAGTTTCTACCTCTTGCTTTCATCATTTCCTCCTAAGTAGGCAACTATAGTTTGTATTTATACCATTGAGACAAATGTCAATCTGGATTCTACAAGGTGAATGGTAGTATTGAGTGTGGCAGTTGAAGTTCCCCTCTAGAGAAAAGAGATGTTACTGGGGAGTGTGTCAGCTTGATACAAGCTAGACCCAAGGAGCCTCAGCAGAGGAAATGCCTCCTTGGGATCCAGCTATAAGTCATTGCCATGGAATAATTATTTTGTACACTGTAAAGATGTTTTGTCCTCATTAGTTTAATAAAGAGACAACTGGCCAATAACTAGACAGAAAGAGGTTAGAAGGGAGAGCCAAACAGGAGAACACTGGGAAGAAGAACATCTAGAGTCACCACCCAGACTCAGAGGAAGCAGGAGATGAACATGCCATGCTGAGAAAAGGTACCAGGTGGTAGATCATAGATAAGAATTATGGGTTAATTTAAGTTGTAAAAGCTAGTTAGCAACAAGCCTAAGCTATCATCCAATCATTTATAATTAATAAGTCTCTGTATGATTATTTGGAAGCTGGCTAGCAGGAAAAGAAAAGTCTGTCCGCAAGGCATTATCTCATTTAGTAATCAATGGGGGAAGGTCCAGACCATGGTGAGTGGTGCCAGCCCTGGACTACTAGTCCTGGGTTATATAAGAAGGTGGGCTGAGCGAGCTCTGGGAAGCAAGCCAGTAAACAGCTTGCAAGAGCATCTGATTGACCTTCTTCTCATCTTTTTCTTTGGCCTCTAAGGCTGAGAAACCCAGGACCTGTTTTCAGTTGCTTTGATGTCTGTTGTGAGATCCTTCCCCATACAGACTCTAGAGAAGGAGAACACATCAATTTAACCATCATTCAATTTTTAGGTTAAAACAATATTTTACTCTTGGCTGCAGGAAAATACTGTTAAATTCAGCCAAGGTCTGACAGCATTTCTCTTATCAAGAAGAAAATCATTAGTGAAAAATATTTGTCTAAACAGTTCGTTTGGGCTTAATGTTTAGGGAACATCACCCTTTGGACTTGTAAAAATTTCTCAAGGCAGGTGTGGTGGTGTTGTAATTAAGTTTCCTGGTTCCAGGAGGCCAGAGGTCCAGACCCACAGACCTGCAGCCCCAGACCCCGTAGCCGCCGGCTGCTGCTCAGGTCCCCAAAATGACTTAGACACTTGTATTAAGTTCATGCTGTTTGGTCTATGGCTCAGGCACATTGCTAGCTTGCTCTTTCATCTTAACTCAACCCATTTTCATTAATCTGTCTGTCAAGTGGCCCGTGGCTCACTTGTGTTCCTTACATGTTGCTCCTTTGGGCATCCGGCTCAGCTCTCTGACTCTGCCCTGCTTCTCCTACCTATGGTGTGATTTCCCCTCCTACTTTTTCTATGGTATCTGTCATGGGCCAAAACAGCTCCTTTATTTAAAGATTGATATTCACAGCATACAGAAAGGCACTCCCACATGATGGTGGGGCACGCCTCTAATCCTAGCAGTTAGGAGGCAGAGGCAGATAGATCTTTATGAGTTGGAGTCCAGCCAGGGCTGCTGTCTCAAAACAAAACAAAAAAGATAAACCAATCGTTTTAGCTCTGGTTACATTTTCTGTTCAGGAGTTTAAGACCATGCAGGCGGCCCAAATCAACTGTGTTCTTTCTTACTTACTATCAAGACTAGTTGAGGATCTGATCCTTGGGGGTCTCTTGGGCTGGGAGGAGCCTGGCAGGGAGGCTTTCTTTACCAGGTCTTCTCCATCAGTGTGAGGATAAGTTAAAGGCCTTTTTTGACTGTGGCTCAATGTTGAATTCTTGAGGAAATTTTTGCTTTGGGTTGACCCTCCCATTTGTAATAAGGGAAGAGTCCACCAGGTGGGGGCTCCACGGCCTCCCTGAAAAATAGGTGATTTCAAGAAATGCCTCACAGTCCCTTGGACTTTAGAGGTCAACGAGCAAAATATTGTCCCTTTTTAAATTCCTCTGGCCACATCAGTAGAGTTCTCCATTTATAGTTATTGAAGACCCAGATGGTGAATTACACCACTCAGGTACTTTTAACTACTGGGTAATGTTTAAATAAATCTTGGGCAAAACCCAAACAGACACTTTTACATAAGCTTTGATTAGACATACATTTTTTGTTCTTTAAACTAGTCCTTGTAATTGTTACCAAGAACAGATCAATAATTCCATTGACTTAATTTATCTTGAGATGTATTTATTTTATGTGTATGTGTGTTTTGCCTGCGTGTCTGTCTGTGTACCACGTGCATCAGTGCCAGATGAGGCCAGAAGAGGGCATCAGATACCCAGAAGCTGCAGTTGCAGACAGTTGTGAGCTGCCTTGTGGGCACTGGGAATTGAACCCAGGTCCTCTGGAAGAACAGCCAGAGCTCTTACTCAGTGAATTATCTCTTTAGTCCATAATGTTCAGTTGAAAGCTCAGGCTGAACCCCACTTCCCCATTATAAACCTCACCCTTCTCAGAAAGCCCACCAAGCTGCAGCTTCTTCCCTGGAGCTGTTCAACACTGCACCTACAGGGTATCTAAACTGCCATTTAGAGAGTAGAGAGCAGTTTCCTCTCCCTGGCTCATCTCCTGGGGCCAGAAAGGTCACCCGGAAATGTTTTTGCACAATAAACAGGGTCTTTTATTTTTAATTCTGCTTGATTTGGATTGCTGTGTTGGCTGAGAGACTTAATATAGGGGTACGGAGACCATTCACCTCATAACTCAATTGATTTAAGCACAAGTTTGACATCAATGTATTGAACTTTGACCTTAGAAATTTTAATATTATATACATAAAGTTTCATCTTTTACATACCTTATGTAACTTGCTAATATATTTGCAACCAGTTTAAGCTTTTCTGGTTTTTAGAAAAACATCCAACCATGTTAATTTTCATATACAAATCCTTCTTTACTAAATATATTTCTATTTTTACATCCTTTTTAGTGTTTGTTTGCTTGTTTTCACGTAGTGCTCCGTCCCCACAGGCATAACAACATTAACAAACATGCTTACCACCAGTTGTGAAAATGTTCTCTTAGGAGTGTGGGTGGGGCTAAACATCATCTACTTCCTCTTCTAAGGTCCAAATGACAAACCAAAGTTCCGTTTTAGCAAAGTTCACCCAGGGGACCAATGTCTGCTGGAGCATTGGTGGGGAGTTAGTCCGTGAGGGTCAGTTTACCTGGGCCTAAACCTTACGTTGCAACACAGCAGAAGAAACGCAGCCCTGAGCTCAGGGGTGATAGGGTTTTTAAAGAAAACATACGTAAGTGGGGTGTTAGACATCATGGCATTTCAGGATTGGGTAAAGGGGTGTGGGGTACAGTAATTCCTAGAAACCATTGGCTAAATTTTTAGTGCAAACCCAAGATTTGAATCTACTGGCTGAAAGTTCAACTCAAAACCAAATTTTGAATCTATTGGCTGTCAGGCACATCCCTGAGATTTCTCCTAGGTTACTCTTTAGACCTGGGCCCTGTCCTTAGGCACTAAATGGTCTTTCCCTGAGGTTAAATTTTGTAACAGTAAATCTATACCTTCACATTTATAATGTTTCAGGGAAACCTTATAGGAAACAGAAGACAACCAGAAATTTTTTATAAGCCAGGTGGTGGTGGCATAAGCCTTTAAACCCAGCACTCAGAGGCAGAGGCTTGCACACACTCACTGATTTACAATCTTTTATGTGCTGTGTAGTCCGGAGAGTAAACTACCATAGATGAGCATTTGGTTTTGAGTGAGTTGAAACAGCAGCTAGACCCAAGGGTTCACAGTAAGACCTCGATGAACTGAAGATGCTTAACATCATTCAGCAGAGATCAATTAAGGAAGCCTTGTTAAAATTAGGACACTTCAGAGCTGGAGAGATGTCTCAGTGGTTAAGGGCACTGGCTACTCTTCCAAAGGTCCTAAGTTTAATTCCCAGCAACCACATGGTGGCTCACAACCATCTCTAATGAGATCCAGTGTTCTTTTCTGGCTTGTGGTTATAGAACACTGTTTAAAAAAAAAAATGCGACTCTAGAGTTATCACAAAAGAGATGTTTTTAGGCAGAGAATCTTCTCTGTCTTCTCCATATACTGACTGTCAACAGATTAAATAATAATAGTAAAAAATAATTTTTTGTATCTGTAATTTAGAGACTACAGAAAATAACACCTACAGAGCCTGGAAAGAAATGGCATGGGTCTGCTCTTTTTTTTTTTAGCCTTTCTATGTCACTGTAACTGGAAAGGAAAAACATAGCAAGTACCCAGGACTCCAAAGGGCAGAGACAAAAGTGGACAGCCAGCATGGAGTGAAGGGATCTTAAGGGGAAGGCTGTTTTATCTCAACAGAAAAACAGGTTTCCACCCAACCCCAGGCCAGCCTCTCACTCAAAGAAGTGCTTTGTCTTAGGCTGTTACAGTTTTGCCTGATGCTTTACTGCACCTGGCAATCTATCCTTTGGATCCTGATTGGTTCTGTGCTTCCTAGGACTCAGTCCTGGGTCACAGAAAATTCACAAGGGCCACCTGGAACTGTTAGCTTCTGGTGGCTGCTGGCTAGTGCTGGATGAGAAAAGTCGCCTCTAGAGACCAGTAAAATACATTGAGCAAAAACAATTGTCAAAATCTAAACAAATAATAAAACCTCCATGGAGGCCTAGTTCAGTTTGATGTAAAAATGAACTGACCTTATCACTTGGCAATAAAGCCTTTTTTGAATCCTATTAGGCAACCAGGAAGGTGAAACCCGAACCCCAAAGGCAAAGAATGTTGGGATGTGTGGCTGAATGTGGTGCAGGAAATTCTAGGGATTCAGTAATCCCCTGAGGCTCAATGGTACCATGAAGTTTAGGGGTGCTACCACTTAGGTTTATGCCAAGTAACTGCATTAACCAAGATGGCAGTGAGGTCACATGACCCTTACCATGCTGATGAGTCACCAGCCAAGATGGTGACAAAGCCTTTTGCTTGTTGTAAGTTTAGCTCAATAATTAAAACCATCACATCCCTCATCAGGGCACAAGTGTCTGTGGGAATCACAGTCTCACAGAGTAAATGTGAGCCACCCCATCCCCTTCTAAATAATAAATCCGAGTAATGGCATAGGCTAAGATCAGAAGCTCTATGACCTCTGACCTTCCGTGTCTGGAAATCTAAGTCCCCTAGAAACCAACTTGTTCAAATTAGTTCATCCTGATTTAAACCTTAAGAGTGATGCTGTGTGGTGCTTTTACCCAGGCAGAAAAAGTGACATCTGGGGAACCACATAGTCTAAGGCGGGGTCTGAACTCACCACACCACCTGCTCCTTACCTGAACCATATCCAAAGACTCCCAGGTCGAGGGAAGGAAGGGAGAATCCTGTGCCAGGGAGAGAACGTAGGGTCTTATTTATTAGCTCCCTGCACACAGGCCACAGGAGCCTGAGGGAGAAGGAGAAAGAAAGAAAATAAAGACAGATTCTGGATTTTTGTTTTGTTTTTTCCCTCCGAGGAAGACAGAGCACCATAACTTCAAGGCAAGAGAGATAAAAGGACATTACCTGCTTTGTATTCAGGGTGCACATCACCAAGGTTAATGGAATACTGGTGTCCTTCTGTGCTTAGGGGAAACTAGAGTCCCCTCTTGAAGTTTTTAACTCACAATAAGATAATTTAAGAAGGGATTCAAATGGAAACTTAATTATTACAGTTTAAAAGAAAAGGTCCCAAAGCACCTCTTAGCTATTGTCTGAGGAGACCAATGGAAAAGAGAGCAGGGAGGGCGGACACTCCGGGAGAGCCAGGTTGGCTCGGTGAGGGGCGGGGCTCCTGACCTGAGGGGCGGGGCTCCTGACCTCAGAGCTAGTCGGAGGGGATTAACAGACCCAGTTCTCCTGCAGTTAGTGAAAGAGGAGGTTTGCTCCTTGTTTTCTCAGCGGTTTTTGATTCTCATTATTCTTCCTATTTTAAGCATGAGTCTCAAGGGCTATCAAGGGAATTGTGTTCTTCCTTTTTTTTCTCTTTCTCTTTCTTTTCTTTTTTTCTTGTTTCTCACCCCAGCCTTCAGGCTTGAGAATCCCTTAGAACGGAATTCCCTTCCCTGGGCTGGAGGTTTCTGGCACTCCAAATCAACCCCTTTGCCCATCTCCTACCAATTCCTTTTTGAGGTGTCCAATGCTGGCACGTCTGCAGCAGACAGTTTGGTGTAAACCTCTGCCTAGTCTGAGGGACTGTTGCAGAGCCACATAAGGTCATCTGAACACCTATGGAAGTTCTCTTATTCTGTATTGACAGAGTATGTCCCATTCACTCTCCCACACCGAAATATGCTCTGCTCCTCCATGAAATACTTTGTCATTTGGTCACACTTGCCTGGTCCTTACATCTCTAAGAGTCCCATCACTGATCTTAAGATGGCTCAGTTGTTAAGAACCTTACTTCTCTCTGAAAGGGCCGGGGTTCTATTGCCAGCACCCAAATGACCACTAAGAACAGTTTGTAACTCTAGTTGTACGGGGGATCTGATGCCCTCTTCAGGCCACACTGGGCAGTGTATGTATATGATACACAGACACCCACACACATAAAAAATAAAAATTAATAATTTTTAAGAAGTGCCATTTGCCTGAGGCCCTGGAGGGGTAAGGTGCCATTGCAATGAGGCCATTGGATGTACCTCCTCCAAGGGTCTGAGATTATGAGCACTTTTCCAGATAGAGCTGAAATCCCAGTTAAGCTCTCACCAAACCCACAGACTGCTGGAAAAGAGTGTTCCTGGTGTCTCACACAGAGAAACAAAGTGGAAGTAGCTTAGCAAGCAACTTATTTTTACCAGAGAGGGCCTAACCACTCACCAGGTGGGCCGGCACACCCGACAGTAAGTTCACTTTATCCTAACACCGCATTGGTGGGAGCGAGACCTCACAATCTGATGTGATTGGCTAATCATAATGGAACAAGGTGTGAGGTCTGGAAGAACTCGGGGCAAATCTCTAACGGAGGCGCCCCTTTAACGTATCGAAGCGGAGACTGGCTCCAGTCTCAGGGTCCTCGGGACCTCTTACAGATCCTGGCTCCTCTCGACACTTACTCGCCCCCTAGCCTGAATCTTCCTTGCCACCCCCCACCCCCACGTTTCTCCCATTCCTATAAACCTCAGCCGTTTTGGCTATGTGATCTTTGGTACTCCTGCTCTCCGGGGTCCCCAGCCCCTCATTCTCTCTTCTCCTTCCCCTCTCTCGCTGCCCCACCCCTCTTTCTCCTCTCAGCCTGGACTCTTCAAGATGCCTCTGGCTGTTCTCTGTCAGATCTGCAATAAACCTTTCTCCTCAAGCCACAGGTAGGGAGTAGTCATGTCCTCATTTTTCTCAAAGGTTGTGATGGAGTCAAATGTCAGGAATGTCTGACATCCAGGGACCTGGATGAGGCAAGAGTTTCACAGGACAGGGGAATACCAGCTCTTGGTAGGCTGGCCTTTGAGAGGAAAGACCACTTCTCACAGGATGGGGTACCATAGTACACATTCCAGAGGTCAGTTCTCTGCTTCTGCCAAGTGATTTATGAGGTCAAATTTAGATGACCGGGCTTAATGACAAGCACCTTTACCCAGAAGCCCTAGCAAAAGGATTTATAAAATACAGGTTATTATTTAAGTGCAAGCTGCCACTCATTGCAAATAGTCCTTTATTATGCCAAGCAGAGTTTGTGTTCTTGAATACAGTTTGTTAATGTAAAAAAGTTAAAATTATTATTATTATTTTAGCAAAGCACAGTTGTCACACACTTTTCATCCTGGCACTTCAGAGGGAGAGGCAGGTGGATCTTTATGAGTTGGGGGCCAACCTGGTCTACATAGTGAGTTCCAGGCCAGCCAGGACTACATAGTAAGATACTGCCTGTCTCAAAAAAATTAAAATTTTTATTTTTGTGTATGAGTGTATAGGCCACTATTGCCTGGCTTGTTCAGCCTTAAAGAGTTTTAAGTGGTAATTTGTTATTATTGTGAGTGGGCATGCACATGCCATGGCAAATATGGACAGCTTTGGGGAGCTGGTTCTTTCCTTTTATGTGGGTTCTGGGGATTGAACTCAGGTCTTCAGGCTTGCAGAGCTTTACCCTCTGTGCTAATCCAATGGCCCTGGTTAATTTATTGCCAGTTTGACACAAACTAGAGTCTCCTGGAAAGAGGAAAGCTCAGTTGAGGAAATGCCTCCACCAGATTGGCCCATACGCAGATCTGGTCTCTGGGATATTTTATTGATTAATAACTGGTGTGGGTTGTAGGGAGCCAGCCGCACCCTAAAGATGGCGCTTGTATCGGGCCTATGACTAAGCGGTTTAAGGAAGCTCCTTAGTAAACAAGTCACTGCGCATGACACCTTGTAATTTTCCAGCAAGAAGCCTGGCCCCCAGACAGATACATCATATCGGGTGAGGGTGTGCTGACCAATGAGAAAGGCCCACGTCAGAGATAAACAATGTTGCCTATAAAAGCGGCTTGCCTGGGAGGCTTGGGGTCTTCCGTTCTTTGCCCCAGTGTGTGAAGCTTCAATAAACCTGCTGCAGAAGGATCCTGTTGTACTGCGTCTTGTTTGCGGGCAAAGAAGGCGCGGGACAAGTGGTGCTGAAACCCGGGAAAGACAACATCAGCTGCACCAGCGGAGACCCCTCGGTGACGAGGAGGATTCAGAACTGCAGAGTGTTCGCTCGGAGAGGTATGGTCCCTGACTGAGGTTTGGTTTTTAGTGCTTACTGGCAGAAGGTTTTGGCAGGATTAGGTTTGGTTCTAGTCACCCTGATCATCTTTCTTGTGGTTGCCTTTCTTTTTCATTGATTTCGGTGCTGAGTGCCTAAGACCGACGTAGGTAAGCGGCAGCGCTCTTTGGTTTCGTTTTGCGGATAAGCCGGACGCGGATAAGCCGCGCTGCTAACGGTATCATGGGTACTTCGCAGTCGATGATCTCAGATTTAAGGATGGGCACCAAAGCTATATGGAAGATGATCAAGAATTGTTTAAAGGATGAGTCCTGCTTGCCAGTGGTCATGGAGGGACAGATAATGTTGAGAGAGGTTCAGGATAGCCTATCAGAAACCGAGCGGGATGAGAGATTGGGAGCGCGCCCCAAGGAAACTGTACATAAGGAAAAAGGACCCCCCGGTACTGGTATGGGGGAGAAAAGTTTCGAGAAAAATTATGAGAAAAATTCAGAGAAAAATTCAGAGGTTAGAAGAAAGAAAGAGACCAAACTTACCTACCCCTGGAAAGAATTGGCTAATTTAGAGATCAGGGATGAGAAAGAGTCCTCTATTTCTTCCTCTAAATCCAGCCATGTAGATGAGGAAGACCCACTAGACCCAGGAGATGAATTTGATTTGGAAGAGGAGGCAGCCAAATATGAGGCAGAGAGATACTACCCTGATGATCCTCCTCGTAACCAAATCAGAAAGAACAGGCACAAGGCAAAAAGCCAGCGAGTGCACAGACCTCTGCCTACAGCTCCTCCTCCTTATGGTGTGAGCGGTGCTACAAACTTTTCTTTTCTGCCGGAGGCCACGAGGCGACAACTTAGTTTAGCATTTCCGGTATATGAGGGCCAAAATAATGATCGGGTCTATGCCCCAGTAGAATTTAGTCAGATTAAAGAGCTTGCAGAATCTGTCCGCAAGTTTGGTGTAAATGCCAACTTCACTGTTACACAACTTGATCGGCTTGCCTTATGGAACCTGACTCCATCAGACTGGCAGACGGTGGCTAAAGCTTCCCTGTCAAGCATGGGTCAGTATCTAGAGTGGAAGGCTCTATGGCATGAGATAGCTCAAGAACAGGCTAGAGTAAATGCTGCGGCCATAACCCCTGAACAGAGGGAATGGACCTTTGAGATGCTGACTGGGCAAGGACAGTATGCTACACAGCAGACCCAATTTCCTTGGGGGATTTACCCTCAAATTTCAGCCACGGCCATTCGTGCTTGGAAAGCACTCTCTAAAAAAGGAGAGGGTAACAATCAGCTTACTAAGATTATCCAGGGACCAAATGAACCATTTGCAGACTTTGTGGCACGCATGACGGAGGCAGCAGGAAGGATCTTTGGAGACCCTGACTCCGTCGCTCCTTTTATAGAGCAACTTGTTTTTGAACAAGCAATATCAGCTGCCCCCGTATGTGTGTGGCCTCCCTTTATTTGGATTATAAGTAATGTTTCTATAGATAAAGATGTTTTAGAGTGTGCCCAGAGCACCTGCTTTTATACCCTTTGTTGGGATGCTCAGAAGTATTCCTTTGCGATGGTGACTCGCATGCCACGATTTGTGCCTGTGCCGGTTGAGGCTCCTAGCAGCATGATTTTGTTTCGACCTAAAAGAGATTTTGGCATTTCTGCTATAATTGTTGGGATTGTTGCGGTCGCGGCTGTAGGGGCCACAGCAACCGCTTCAGCCCTCGCCCTTTCCAACACCGTACAAACTGCTCGGGCTGTTAATAATTTATCGGCCTCCATAACCATGGCCCTAGATAGGCAAGCATCCGCTAATACCCAAATTCAAGGAGGACTTATGCTGGTTAACCAGCGTATTGATTTGGTACAAAAACAATTAGACATTTTATGGCAAATGGCCCAATTGAGATGTGAACAAAAGCTTCCTGGACTTTGTGTTACCTCCATTCAGTATGAAAAATTTTCTAGGGCAGCTAACTTGTCGAAAAGCCTTTCTCAGTTTATCTTACAGAATTGGTCTTCAGAGTTTGAGCAGACGCTACGAGAGAGCTCCGCGTTGCCATCGTTCAGATTAATTCCACCCATCTGGACCTGTCCTTAACAGAGGGCCTTTCCACATGGATTTCCTCAGCCGTCTCGTACCTGAAAGAATGGGCTGGCATGGGAACCCTTGGGATCCTCATGGTCGTGGGATTTGGAGGCAGTCTTTGGCTTATTTGCCAGATGCGGGCGTCCAGAAAGAGAGAAAGGACAATTTTGACCCAAGCCTTAATGGCTATTGAAGATGGACAATCCCCTACAATTTGGCTGGCAGCTTTGAATGAGCAAAAATTTTAAGCTTGACTGATTGTGGTCACCTAACCTTGCGGAAGGTATGCCTCTCCCTGATTGGTGAGGAAGTTTGGGCAGGCTTTTGGCCTATTGCTTGGAATTGAGCATGGTTGATTGTGTATACTGTATAGGTATGGCTCTTGCACTGAGAGGCTTAATTGCCATTGCACCTCATTAGAGCATACCTGTTATAGTTTCCATGTGGATTGTAAGGCTAAGCACTACAATGGTTCCACCTTAGAGTTTGAGGGGATCCATGGAACATGTTTGTCTGCATATGGGCAAGGCACACAAATCCCATCTCCCACAAAGGTGCCGGGCTGGTCGGGAGGTGTACCTGGTGGACGCATCAGGAATGTCTCCTTTGTACATAGTTCCCAGAAGTTTTGGGAGGACAAACCTCTGTTTCCATCCACTGGATAGCCTCCCTCATTTTAAATATAAGAAAAGGGGGAGATGTAGGGAGCCAGCCGCACCCTAAAGATGGCGCTTGTATCGGGCCTATGACTAAGCGGTTTAAGGAAGCTCCTTAGTAAACAAGTCACTGCGCATGACACCTTGTAATTTTCCAGCAAGAAGCCTGGCCCCCAGACAGATACATCATATCGGGTGAGGGTGTGCTGACCAATGAGAAAGGCCCACGTCAGAGATAAACAATGTTGCCTATAAAAGCGGCTTGCCTGGGAGGCTTGGGGTCTTCCGTTCTTTGCCCCAGTGTGTGAAGCTTCAATAAACCTGCTGCAGAAGGATCCTGTTGTACTGCGTCTTGTTTGCGGGCAAAGAAGGCGCGGGACAGTGGGTGACATACCAAAAAAAAAAACAAAAACAAAAACAAAAACCCCACAAGATAAGCAGCCTATGGAGAGCAGTCCAGCAAGCGGCAGTCACCCAGGGTTTCTGCCCTGAGCTCTGTAGTGGGATTCAGCACCTCCCTGAGCTAAAGGTGTTGCCTCTGAGGTAGGGCAGGTTTGGTGTTCACCTGTGACCTTTGAAGCTGTAGCCTTAAGGTGTGATTGGAACAGATTGAAGTGCTGGTCCCTGAGAACAATGCTCTCTCTGCTTCTCCAACACCTTGGAAAGAAAATCTGTTCTGGATGGTTGGATCCTCTTGCCATCCACTGCATTTTATATTGTAAGTTTCTTAAATAAATATTGGCCTAATAATATAGCTCCTTGAGACAATTAATTGGGCTTATTAATTGGGCCACAGAGCTCTCCTTGGCTTGAAGATGGACTACAAGTCATAAGATGAAATAAACCCTTTCCAAGTTGATTTTGGTCAATGGGTGTTCGTTTTTTTTGTTATTATTTTTCTTTTTCTAAGATTTCTTTTTATTTTTTAAATTGTGTATGTGTGTGAGTATGTGTTAGTGAGTGTGTGAATGTGTGTGTGTATGTGTATGTGTGTATGTGTTAGTGAGTGAATGTGTGCGTGAGTGAGTGTACCTGTGTGTGAATGTGAGAGTGAGTGCATTGTGTGTGAATGTGTGAGTTTGAGTGTGTGAGTGCGTGTGAGTGAGTGTGTGTGTGTATGTGCACGCATACTCATGTGTACCTTAGTGAAACTGTCCACAGAGGTTAGAGGCACTTCCTAGAGCTGGGGTTATCTGCAGTTGTGAGCTAACTATGAGCGGGTGCTGGGAACTGAACCTGGGTTCTTTGTGAGAGCCATCTACTGGGCCATTTTCCATCCAGGTGGTCAGTGTTTTGTCACAGCAACAGGAAAGCAACTAGGGTGTAGTCCTTGTTGTGTACTTGAGGCTGGCTTTGAACTTCTGATTCTCCTATTTCTACCTCCATAGCACCAGGACAGTGGTTCTCAATCTGCTCTTCTGGGGCTCACATCAGATATTTATTTACATTGCAGTTCATATCAGCGCAGAATTACAGTTTTGAAATAGAAATGAAATAATGTTTTGGTGTGGGGAGGTCACCACAGCATGAGGAACTGTATTGAGAGCCACTGTGGCTGGGACTATAGGCATGTGCTGCCATATCCAGTAGCATACCTAGGTTAGTCACCCAACCCAGTCCTAATGGGGAGAAGTAACAAAGGAAGCAATATTCTAGCTCCCTCACCCAAGGGTTCTCCACCTCTCATTACCCATGGGACCTAAAAAAAGAGAGGAGGTTACACTCTCTCCCAGGAGCAGGACATCTTTCAACTTTGGGAAACATCATGTGGCTTCTGCTCTTGGAGAAGACTGGGATGAAGACAGCCAGCAGTTAGCAGAGGCACAGTTACATGCACATGCTCACATGCATCCCCTGACTTCAAGGCTTTTTGGAGACCACTTCTCTAACCCTCTGTTCTGTGTCTTTTCTGGAAGTCTTAATTAAACAACACTTCTAGGAAAAGTCCTCATATGATGTAGTAAAACTGTGGTTTTTTTTTTTTTTTTTTACTGAGATGTGGTGGCATACATCTGAAATGCCAGCACTAGAGAGGCAGAGACAGGAGGATCACCATGGTTTGAGATCAGTTTGGTCTACATAGAGAGTTCCAGGCCAGGGCTCCACAGCCAGACCCTGTCACAGACAAACAGATAAACCAGCAAACCCCAAGAACACAACAGCCATGAGAGTAAAGGCACATGCTGCCAAGTCTGATGTCCCGAGTTCTGTTCCCAGGACCCATGCGGTCAAAGGGGAGAGTTGATTGACTCCCTCAAGCTGTCCTCTGACCTCCACATGAGTGTACAAGTACACACATACAAAGACACATTATTAAAATAACAAAACAATGTAAAAACAAAACAGAAAAGGACCACCATAAACCGTCTGTGACACTAGCTATATTCCCAGATCCCTGTTACAAAATCCGAAATTCCTTGAGAGTGCTTTGGCTCCTTTGTGATCATCCCACTTTTTTTCTTTGTTTTGAGACTATCTCACATTGGGTGGTCTGGAACTCACTGTATAGACAATCCTGGGATTAAGGCATGCACTGCCACATCTGGCTTGTGACCCTCACATTCTTTGGTTGCTGATGTCTCACAGATTGGTCAGTAGAAATCTGTGAGGCAGCTGCTGCCTGGAAGGAAGCAGTTTATCAGTAGAGAATAGAGCTCACTTCTGGACATTCTGGGCCAAGAGTATTTGAACCCTGACAATGACTCTAACAAGGTGTACAATCTGAAAATGATTAGTCTTGTCAGATCTCAGTTCTTTGAATTGTAGAATTATGTATATATATATACACACACACACAATAAACAAACAAAAAGTTAACAAACAAAATATTTTTTAAAAATGAGATGATGCATATCAAATACTCAGAAGAGGACCTAAATGGCGGGGCATGTAGCTCAGTGATACAGAGCATGTTTAACATGTGTGAGATCCTAGATTTTGTGGCCAGGACTGCCAGAATGATAGAGTGTTACAGAAAAAACATAAAATTGTATTAGAAGGCACACACCTCAAATTAGCTATTGATATTCATAACTCATTGTCATCCCTGGAGACCTGCGGGGGCAGCCTTGTCTCAGAATCTAATCTTTATTGAACTGTGCTATCTTCGGCCCTAATTACTTCCCTTTTCTCCACACTTTGAGTCTCGGAGTTCCCTAGAGAACAGAACCGGTAGAACAGATGTTTATTACAAAGGGGCGCAGTAGATTGTTTTGTGTGATACTGACTCCACAGTCCAGTGATGGAGAAGCTGAAAACAGTCTGGAGAGCTGAGATTTCCGGGTTGGGGTAGCTGTACGCTGTGACTGGGAAGGATGGTGGGAACAAAAACAAAGGAGAGCAAATGATCAACACTTTTCCTGGGACCTCCTCACAGCTGGGTCACCCTGTACCGCCCACTCCCCCTGGGAGGGCTTCCCGCCCACTCTGCCCTTATTGGAAATACTCCTACATACATGCCAAAGGACTATTTCCTTTCTTCTTTTTCTTTTTCCCTTTTGTTCTGTAAGGTCTGAGAATTGCTGGAAAAGACCCCAGACCCAAATAGTATGTGAAAGCAAAGAGCATTTATTCCAGTATGGCGGGGGGGGGGGGGGGGGCCTACCACTTGCACAAAAAATAGTAATCCCGAAAGGAGCACAAGGCCTCTTCTAAGCTCAGCCAGCCAGGGGAATTCTAGGAACAGTTAGGTCATCACAAACACAATTAGGTGAGCAGGCTGTAACTACATTAGTACATTTTTAGTTGGCTGTGGTTATAATTTTACCATTTTTGAGCACAGTTGGGCGAGACAGGGTATGTTTTAGGACAATTATAGGAACTGTTCTTTTTGGTCACTGCCTTGAGGTACTGTGGGGACTAGCTCAGGCCTGGTATGTGCTATCTCGCTGGTTGTCCCTTTAGAAAACTGAAACTCAGGCCTCGTAAAATGGGTAAAGTTCAGACCTTTTAGTCCATAGATCTTTACTTGCAATTGTTCATTAAAAAGAGTCATTGGTCTGATTTGAGGTCTCTGGTTTCTGCTGCACTCTCAATGCTGGGCCCTCACTAGGGCTCCTCTTGGGGCTCCTCTTGGATATCCTGTTGTTGTCCTGTGTCAAGAAGATCCTGCAGCTTTGGGTCTGTAGGACCAGCCCCTTCAGGTGTTCCAGCAGATCATAGGGTGGGTCAACTCAACTCTGTTTCTGGGTCAGGGTAGTTGAAGTGTTGGTCAGTCCTCAGTACCCAAGGGGAGATCTCTACCATTGCCCTGGCTAGTTTACCCCCTTTTAACAATAAGCAAGGAGCAGGGCTAGGTCTCCTGCCCCTCAGGGGCAGTTCTCCCACATCTGGACCATCAGGGCCAGCTCTGTGTTGCTCAGGCAAGGTACAGGGGCCTCTTTCCAGAGTGCTGCAGCTGGTGAGGGGAAGGGACAGCTCTCTCGCCCGCTACACCAGATGGTAGATGAGGGATGGGGCCAGATCTCCCATGCTCACATTCTCTGGGCTAGTTCACCTGTAACCCTGGCAGTAGGGTCAGCTCTACTGTGCTGCTCAGGTGGGGTGTAGGGCCAACTTTATTAAGTACTGCACTTGATAAGCCAGCTCCCTCACCCACCACAGGTGGCAAGGGAAGGGAGGAGGGCATTTTTTCCATTACTCTCTCCACCAAACGGTAGGTGAAGAGGGTGTGGACAGCTGTCTCACTCTCACACCCTCAGGGCCAGCTCACCCTTACCTCCGCCAATAGGGCAAGCTCTACTGTGCTGCCCAGTTGAGGAGCAGCAGGTGAGGGAGAAAGTTGGCTCCCTCATTCATCTGTTGTTGAGGACTGACAACAGATCTCTCCCTTACCCATGCTACCACAAGACAGCTGAGTTGTGGGGATAGGTCTCCCATACTCAAAAACTTTGGGGCTGGCTCACCCACACCTTCACCATAGGGTTGACTCTACTGTGCTGCCCAGGAGAGGTGCAGGGCCTGCTTTCCTGAGTACTGAAGCTGATGAGGGGCAAGAGCTGCTTTCCTGTACTTATGACCTCAGGGCCAGCTCTCCCACCAGACTCAGGCATAGAAGGGTAGAGTACATCTCTTTCCTACCCATGCCGCCATATGGCAGTTGAGGGGCAGGGCCAGATCTGCTCACATTCTTGGTGGCTCACCCACACCACTATAAACAGGGTCAGCTCTGCTGTGATGCCCAGATGAGGTGCAGGGCCTGCTTTCCCGAGTGTTGTAGCTGGTAAAAGAAAGGGTCAGTTTTATCACCAACTGGGGTGGTAGGTTTGAGGAGGGAGAATCTCTTTCCCTTGATCCCACCACCATGCCACAGATGGAGGCAGTACCAGCTATGCCCCTCTCATGCCCTCAGGGCTGGTTCATCTGCACCCCTATCTACTGTGGTGCCCAGGTGAGGCATAGGGTCTGTTCTCCTGAGAGGTTAGGTCAGGATCCCCACCTGCTGCAGGTATTGAGGAGCAAGGGAAGGAGGGCTAACCTGCTCTCCCACTCTCATGCCCTCAGGGCCAGCTCAGCCATGCCCCTGTGAACAGGAACAGCTCTATTCTGCTGCCCAGGTGAGGTACAAGGCCTGGTCTCCTTGAGTGCTTCAGCAGGTGAGGGGCAGCACGGGTTCTCCCCAGGGTCACACCAGTGAGGGGCGAGGCTAACTCTGTACAGCCCTATTGTCTCAGCCTCAGAAGCCACAGACAGCTCTGACCCTCCCTGCTTTTCTACTTTTCAGGTGTGCCTCTGTCCACAGTGCATGAACCTATTGCGGTAATACTCACTTGCAATGCATCATAGAAAGGACTAATATTTACTGAGGGGTATATGAACAATACATATATGAATACAAATTGAACCTTAAGACAATTCTTGGAGATAGGAACTGTCTCACGACCTGGGATCCCCAATCCTCCGAGAACACAGGAACATAACAGGGCAGAGCTCAGGGTTCCAGAGGCTTCTTTATGGGGTCTGACCACACCCCACTCAGGCTCATGGAACTCCAGAGACATGCTCCCAAGCCTTGTCATTAACACCTGAATCCCAATACAGGAACTTTTCAATCTCTCTCTCCCATACCATACCATAAATTTGCTTACCATAATAGTGCCCATCTGCCTGGCAATGCAAATGCTGGGTGGGCCTGTGTATTCTCCTCAGAAGAGGTGGACCATCCCATGCCTACATGTGGTTCTCCTTGTCTTGCTCAGTGCGTTATGGCACAGGGCAGGACCATGTTTCCATGTTTCCTCATCACAAAGAGATCATATTAGCGCCTGAGGCGTCTGGCTCCAGGGTCTAGGGCTTGTTGGGTTAAGTTCCAACTGCCCCTGCCACACAGTGGGGTGGGGTGTTGAGTCCAGATCCAGTCAATTTGGCAGTTAAGGTTAACCATTACAATGTCTCTCTCTCCTCTCCCCTCCGTATTCTTCCCTTTCCCTCTCCCCCCACCCTGTGCTGTTGTGAGGCCACATCCCTGAACACTCTTTTTCTCTGTCCACTGCCCCCTGCTGGGGATCAAACTCAGGCCTTACAAGTAAAAGACAGGCATTCACCTGTGTGTCACTCCACCTGCTGATTTTGGGAGAGGGTGACCTTAAGCTTCCACTACAGTCAAGCTGGCTTCAAACAGTTCCCCATTGTCATATTCCTGTATGTCAGGTTTACAGATGTGTGCCACTAAGCAAGCTTAACCATGCATGTCCTTTGTCTTGGTTAGCCTTGACACTTCAGGAGGGGCTCAGCCCAGAAACCAATGTTCCACTACATTTCGGGCTGACCTCCTGACTTCTTGACTCAAGCTTTCTGATTTTTTTTTTTTTTTTAATTTCATGTAGCCCAGGCTGACCTCACATTTTTTTTTTTTTTTTTTAAATCTCGTGTAGCCCAGGCTAGTGTTGGTGGTAAAATCTTAACCTCACCAACTCCTAACTTGCTGGTATTGTGGGTGTACCCACCACACCTTGCCATTGTGTGCTATTTTGATCATGTTCTGACAAGGCTTTCTTGGAGTCAGAGGGCGGAGTTAGCCACTAGCTGACTAAAATTAATTGATTAAAGAATAATTAGAGTAACGCTCCACCTGACTTAGTTTCCTGTTATACAGTGTCAGTAGACTAGGAGCGGTGTATTAATGTTTGAGAATCTCTAGAGTTGGTAGGAAGTGTGAATATGTAAATCACCTTGGTGTTGAAAAAAACCAAACAAAATAAATCACAGCTCTTATCTCCAAGGGAATGAGAGACCTTTTTTTCTGAGCTAAATATGAGTGACCTTGGCCCACAAACATGGCTTCAGGTTGCCTGAAGGATGTATTCCTTTGTGAAAACAGTTTAGTGGACTTTATGGTCACAAGACATCAAAGCTTAGCAGATACTTGTGTGAGGATTCAGGCAGCTGGGATTCCGCAACACAGGGAAAGCTCAGCTGTGGGCCTCAGATGCTATCCTAGGGCATTCCTCCACGTGGTGGAATTTAGGAGTAAGCTAACAAGGTTGGGAGGCGTGTCTCTAGAGTTCTAAGAGCTTAAACCCGGTGTGGCCAGCCCTGTTGAAAAAGGCCACTGAGATCTTGAGCGGCCTGTTTGGTTCCTACATTCTTAGAGATCAGATCAACACCCATCAGGAAACAATCCTAACTTCAAGAATTGAACTAAGTTTAATTTATATCTGTGACTGTTAAAATACCCTCTAATAAATATTAATCTTATATGTAATATATTACAAGTAAAAATTACTACAATAGTTCTCGGCTTGTGAGTGGGTAGAAATGAGTGGTCTGTGAAGAATGCTTGTCAAAGGTTTTGCCCGGAAAAATGGTAAATGGAATGTTAGGTCAGAGACAGGTGAGCAATAAAAGGCCACTAAAGGGACTAAAGGCAGCATTCCAGTTCCCCACAGTTCCGGAGTTCTCATAAGTCAGTCGGTCCCAGAATCCTTGACACAGGTGGGGCTTTTCCAGTGACCTCAGTTCACAACCTTCTCATTGGTATGCTGTCCATAAAATGACAGGAGGTAGTGGCTCTAAAATCAGAAAGACCTGGGATTTATTCTCAACTTTGAATCCTTGGGCCTTGAACAAGGATTTGTTCCTGTTTCTTCATTTTACAAGTTTTTGTAAGAAATACATGAGATTGTGTCTAGGGCTTGGATGAGGCTCATTTGGTAAAATGCTTGCCTGGCAAGTAGGAGGTCAGATATCCAGCATCACATACACTAGCTAAATAGTGGTCCTTGCCTGTAATCTTATAATTCCAGCACTCAGGAGGAAGAGGCAGAAATTCAAGTCAGAAATTCATCCTTAGCTCCATAGTGAGTTTAAAAAGGTCATATTGCCCAGAACAAGTGGGAAGAGCTTACTAGTGCCGAGAGAATATCAGTTATAAAGCCGGGCTGTGGTGGTGCACACTTTTAATTCCAGCACTTGGGAAGCAGAGGCAGGAGGATCTCAGTTCATTCAGGTCAGCCTGGTCTACAAAGCAAGTTCCTGGACAGCCAAGACTGTTATATAGAAAAATCCTGCCTCAAAACAACAATAACAAAAGAAAAAAGAAAAAAATTGTGTAGACCAGATCATTATGAGCTACATCAGATCTGTCAGAGAGAAGCAAGAAAGGAGCTCAGCTAACCTGTAATCTTTATTTATACAATCTCTTCTCATTGGTTTATTTGGCAATGATTCTTAGGGGCCACCTCAGACTCCTATCCAAACACTGAAAGTGTCCCTAAGCACCTGTAGTAGTTTTCTACTGAAATCCAAGTAGATGGTGGCTTCTTTTTTCTCTCCTTCCTCCCCTCCTCTTCCTCCTCCGCCTCCACAGAGACTTGCTATGTAGCCCTGTGGTTGGCTTTTTTCCCCTTTTACTCTGTGGGGGCCCACCATCCAGCTCCCAAATAAGTACACAGAGACTTATTTTTACTTATGAATGTCTAGCCTTAGCTTGACTTATTTCTAGCCAACTTTTTTTCTTTTGCCTCTGAGCTTACCCATCGTTCCTTCTTACTCCACGGCTGGTTGTGTGGCTCAGTGGCTAGCTTCTGGCATCCTCCTCCTTTTCTCTTGAGCCTAGATTTCTCCTCCTATTTATTCCTTCTGCCTAGCAGCTCTGTCTATCCCTCTCCTGCCTCCTTATTGGCTGCTCATCTCTTTATTAGACCAATCAGGTGTTTTAGACAGGCACAGTAACACAGCTTTACAGAGTTAAACAAAGGCAACAGAAAATTGCAACACATCTTTGCATCACTAAACAAATTTTCCACAGCATAAACAAATGTAACACATCTTAAACTAGTATTTCACAACACAGCCCAGAGTGGCCTCATACTCACAGCAATCCTCCTGCCTTTACCTCCCGAGTGCTGGAATTATAGGCATGCACTACCATGCCCATTTGTGAAGTACCTGGGGACTAAATACAGAGTTAATGCACACTAACATGCTCCCTATCAACTGAACCACATTCCCATCTCTGATGTCACACATACTTAAGCAATAAAAGGCTTCTCCATCTGCTTTCTCCACGAGGTACTTAGCTCATAGGATTTTTGTTTGTTTTGTGCTGATTCTAAAACCTATCTTGCTTTTAGAAGCACTTACATGTAAAGGCGCCCAAAAAGAACTGAATAAGAAAATGATTAACTGAGGGGAGGGAGCAATATTTTATTTGGGTCTGGAAAGTTATGTGGGAATTTCCCAGGCAGATGAGAGGCTAAAACTATTTCAGGCCAAGAGAAACCTCTATTCTGGTGCTTACCCCAAGCTATTCTGTTAATACTGTTCTGCCCTCATCAGCTTTCAGACCCCTTGAGGTCATGAACCAATGTGACTTCCGAAATGTTTTTGCCATTTAATTCTTAATTACAGATTGGGTTACTATTTAATAAACTTTATTCTTGTTTGTGCTCACTGACAAGATTGTATTTCTAGTATTTCATTGTGGAGAACATAGAGATACAAACAAACAAGGCTCACACAAACCCAGTAATTTCACAACCTGGAGAACCCCCTGTTAATATATTGTTCTGGATTTTTTTTTTCTCTTTTAAGGATGGGGTCACATCATGTAGCTTTTGCTTGTCTAGAACTCTTCATCTACCAGGGTGACCTGGACTTCATGAACTTCATAGATATCGGCCTGTCTTTGCCTTCCGAGGTGCTAGGATGAAAGACAGGCCCATCATCCCAGATCCTCTTACCTCAAGACAGGGTCTTGAACTTATTATTCTCTTGTCTTAGCCTCATGAGTTCAGGGATATTCAGATGTGTGTTATGGGTTCAGGGATATACAGATGTGCATATGGGTTCAGGGATATACAGATGTGCATATGGATTCAGGGATGTACAGATGAGCATCATGGATTCAGGGATATACAGATGAGCATCATGGATTCAGGGATGTACAGATGAGCATCATGGATTCAGGGATATACAGAAGTGCGTCATGGGTTCAGGGATATACAGAAGTGCGTCATGGGTTCAGGGAAATACAGATGTGCATCATGGATTCAGGGATATACAGATGAGCATCATGGGTTCAGGGATATACAGATGTTCGTAATGGGTTCAGGGATATACAGATGTGCGTCATGGGTTCAGGGATGTACAGATGGGCATCACTATGCCTTACTGTTTTCTTTCTTCTCTTCCTCCTCCTCTTTTTCCTTTGTTAGAACACCGTCCAAAAATGGAGCTGTGTGAGGAGATTTCTGAGTGCTTGTGGGAAAGCTATAAGAAAACAAGACAGCTCTTGTGATCTCGGGAGTGAATGTACAATAGATTGTTCATTACAACTGGCTATGGCTATTTGTTTACACGCCTCTGGAAAAACCTGTTGTCATCAGGTGCAGCTTGCCCTTGTGATTATACATTTATTCATGTGACTCCTCTTAGCCCTCAGAGTATAAATTGTCCGATGCTTTGAATAAAGTTGGCTATCGCAAGAGGCTTCCATTTGCCACACTTATTAGTCCCATTCTCTTAGGTGCCACTGCTTTTAGAGTGGTGAACAAGTGGAGCCTAAACAGGGACACCAATGCCTATACATCATGTGCAATGCCACTCAGAAATCTCACGACTCCATTCTTTGACTGTATGCTGACATTCCCTTTTCTCTCTATCTTTTTTGTGAAGGGGTTGAAGGTAGCCCTGGCTAACTTTCAACTATATGTATTGAAGGTTAGCCTTGAACTCCTGATCCTCCTACCTCTATCTCCTAAGGACTGGCATTATGGGTATGTACTACTACTGCTCTTGGTTATTTATATATTTTAAAGCCAAAATCATATAATCATTTGTTTGTGAGTTCAGAATTTATCTTCATTTAAACATCATCTTAGAAATCCTGATGTCTCTTTTCCAACCAGTCTCCTGCTAAGGAAATATAGATCTTCTGCTTAGAGTAGCACATCTCAAACAACCCACATAATGAAAATATGGTCAGCTGAGACACATACTCATCCATCCAGCTTAGTGGACGACACAGCTTAATTTACTCCGAGAACATTTACATCATCTCATTACTGGGCATCCACTGACTATCTCCAGTCCAAGAAAAAAAATTACAATTTAAAATTTGAAGTATTATTTTTATTAAACATGTATCTTTTACATCATCACAAAATTGAAAAGAATGTCTTCCTTTGTTTACTTTGTTGCTTGAACAAGTTCTTACTGTGTGGCCTAGGCAGGCCTCAAGTCCGCTGTCCTTGTCTTAACTCTCCAAATGATTAATACATATGTACCATCAGGTTCTGAAGCTTGGTGACCACTGCCTTTACTCACCTTCTCAAAGAGCCATTAGCACAAACTTTGGGTCTGTCCGTGTCTTTGAAATTCCCAAACTGCCCTGGAAAACACAATGGAAGTCAGGCCAGGCTGGAATGGTCCCAAAGAGATGAAACACAGAGCTCTATACCTGTGGACCAGTACCGCCCTAATTTTCAAAGCAGAGATGGCAGGATTAGTCTGAATATTCAAGGTGCTTCACACTAACCTAGACTGCTTTCCTTTCACCCTCAGGAACCACACACCTGAAACTATACAAGAGAAACTTCCTCTGAACACAGGACGACACCTGTCCCCTTGCCCCATGTGACCCACTTATTAAACTTACAGGTGGTTCACTAGTTGTCCTTAGATAATTGAAGGAATTAAGAAGAAAACCAAATATAGTTTTGTAGATTATTTTAAATGCTTGAAGGTACAGAATTAGCAAAAAGAACTGTTTTGTGTTTTGGAAAGGACAAAAGAACATGCTGATAATTGTGACAATCTGGTTGGCAGAAGTAAGAATAGATATGATGATAATCTAAACAGTGTGATTCCAAGCATGAACAGAAACAAAAACTAAATGCTTCAGAAATAGAGGTGAGGCAAGACTTGTGACTGAATACTTACAGAGAATGGGGCAGGAATGTTGACTTGTGAAGCTTTTAGCGGCTGTGGGAGAATCAGCAAGTGCACGTTAGATAGCTTGAAATTACCGAGGGCTTCCAAATGGTCTGGATTGAAACCTGGCCGTCCGAGGTTTATAGTGAGTGTAAGGTTACTGAGAACTGGGCTTTTACCTTGTTATTATTATTTGGAGGTAATGTCTCACTCCATAATCCAGGCTGGCCTCGAACTCATGGTGATCCTTCTGCCTCAACCTCTCAAGTGTGAGATGATTACAGGCTTGTATCACCATGCTGGGCAAGTTACTGAGAAAAACCAAAAAGGACCGAGGCTAGAACTCGGCTGAATACCGACACTTTAAAAGCATATCACAAGGGCAACAAGAAGAGGCTTTCTTAACAGAGTCAAGATGCCTCTTAAGAACTTGCAAAGTAGCAGCATGGAGTATAAAGTTAGTCTGAGAAAGAGCTCTCCGTCTTTGTCCCCCAAATTTAAGAGATTGAGCAGTTCTCCACTTTAGCACTGCTGAGGAGAAACGGAGGCCAGATAGACAAAATGTGGCAGAGAGCAGGGATGGAAGTCTTTCCTGTCATTTTGGGTCCTACTTGCGACCAACAAGAGCACGCTGGTCCACCTGAAAAAGCTCCGCAGTGCTGCGGAGGTTAACTCAGATGTCAGGGGAAGGCAGGCGGCTGAAAAAGTTTGGATTTCAAGCCGAGGACATTGGCAGCCTTTCGGTTTGGGTCGGGGATAGGACGATGGCGGAGGAGCGTCGGAGACAACCGACAAAACGGGCAGGAGAACTTGTCGGCCGCACCCCGCCTCCAGGCTTCCGCAAGCAGAGGGCGAAGCGGGCAGGGGCGGGTCCTACAGACGTGACCACGCCCCTTCCGCCTGATCTGGGGAGTGAGGCTGGGCGGGGCCCTAACTAAGGGCGGGGTCTACGGGGCGGGATCAGCAGGGTGGGGCCGATGGCGTGGGGCGGGGCCGTGGGGCGCACACTGGGCAGGAGTTGCTGCTCCTGCTGCCGCCCGCGTCTTCAAGGTCTCAGCGCTTCCTCACCGGAGACCAGACTCGGCCGCCATGTCCGCCACGGAGGAGATTGATGGGCTGGGTGTGGTCCGGCCGCACTATGGCTGTGAGTGTCGGGGGCTTGGGGTGCGCGGGCTAGGGGCTCAGGTTTTCCCGGGGGCTCAGCCGGATGGGTGCGCTGGGTGGCCTGGGACCGCACGGACCCGGAAGAGCAGCCCAGCTGTGTGACTGGCAGCAAGGTTGTCGCCGGAGCCCTCTCGAGCTCTGGAGGCGGCGGATAGGAACCTGGAGGCCTCAGCCTTAACCAGGCGCTGCGGCAGGGGAGCCCCACCCAGCACCTTAGCCGTTTAGTTCTACTGAGATTGGGGAAAACGGCCTGGGGTGAGGTGGCAGGATTGTGCAGGGCGTGTCCTAGGCACTGGATCCCGGGGTTCTGCTCGGGCGTGGTGGGAAAGTGTTGTGCTGTCCGGATTGCTGCCCGCCAGGGTAGATCCAGGGTGCAGTCCCACGAGGTCAGACTAGCTACGAGGTGCAGTTTTAAGCAAGCCACTTAAGCTTTCTTCGGCAGGGTTCTCTCGTCAGCATCTCAAAAGTAAAGTTAAAGAGCGCGCACACACACACACACACACACACAAACACACAAACACACAATCCTCCCCCCCCACACTTCCTCATTTTCGGTGGCCATCCCTGCAACATCAGTGAAGTAACATGTGGGATAGTAGTTACAAAAGGATCCATTTGGGTTTCGGGTTTAAATTTTGTTTTATGTTCTGTGAAAAAAGTACATTCTTAAAAGATCCTTTAACATATCCACAGTTGTGTGTGAGATAGTGTGCCACGTTTGTTAAGTTAGAGATGAATAAGATCATGTAGTGCCTTCAAAAGCTGTCAGAGACAGGTGTGCCAACGATTGCTAATTAGATGCAGGGTTGGGAATTTAGCCCAGTGGTAGAGCCACGCTTAGCAAGTGCAAGGCTTCGGGTTTGGTCCTCAGTTTGGGGGAGGGGAGAGGATAATAAGGTGCAGTAAAGATACAGGATGCATGAGTTAGCCTGGTATAAAAGTAATGGGGATGAAGAGAAGGGAGCTAGGGAGTCCGTGGGAGCACAGGAAATGACTTTTGAACAGAGACTTCAGTGATGCTGTGCAGGACAGGGTGTGCAAGACATAACTTTGACAGGCCAGACATAAACTAAATATGGTATTGAAGAGTGTAGGGCTATTCTGTGGAAGAAACTGAGTGGTGTGATGTAATAGTGGAATAGGAAGGGAAAGAAGGGGAAAGGTATTTTGCAAAGCAAGAGAGTAGCTTTGATTGCTTTCCTAAGGAGTTAGGAATTTATTTCTTACCTGGGGTGATTACAGAGGCAGATTGCTTCAAGGTTAAGCCCTCAGGCCCTGGAGAATTTGACTGTAGGTCCCCTTATTAGCCCCGGAGCTGAGTTCATCCTGCTCAGTTTCCTCATCTGTCAGATAGTGGTAATCACAGGATTGTTCTCCGTTCTCGTGAGAGAATGTGTTTAAAATGCTTAATCCTATAGCTACTGGCTTTGGCTATGAGTAAAGAGGGGGAGTTTTCTGTTTCAGTTCTGACCAACAAGGACAGACCTTAGTTGGTACCTTTTGAGGCAACAAGAAAATGTAGTACATAGACATTAGAACACTGATAACTTAAGAAGTCCCTACATATAAAAAAGTGAAATATGATTATATCTATCTTTCATCTCTTCTGCTCAATAATTTATCTAAGACAGGATATGACTATATATAACTCTAGCCGGCTGAACTTGTTATTTAAGACAACCTGGCTTTGGACTCAGATCTGCCTGCCTCTGCCTCCCAAGTGCTGAGATTACAGACTTATCACTGTTGGCTCTTTTTCTTTTTTAACTTTTTTTTTTAATGTGTATGGGTGATTTGTTGTCCGCATGTATAATGTCTGTGTACCATGTGTGTACCTGGTTCCTGCAGAGGCCAGAAGAAAATGTCTGATTCCCTAAAACTGGAGTTATAACCTGTTGAGCGCCTTCACGTGAATGCTAGGGATTGAACCCAGGTCCTTTGCAGGGGCAGCCAATCCTCTTAACTGAGGCTGAGCCATCTCTCCAGCCTAAAAAAAAAACAAAACAAACAAAACAAAAGCCAAAAAAAACAACATTGAGGCCAATTAGAGCTGCCCCTGTGTGTGTGAGCATCAGATTGTTCACCAGAGGAGCATGACCACAGGCCCATGTCATACATAATTTTTCTCGTTTATATACGTGAGTGTCTGCATGTATGTACATCGCATACATACATGGTGTCCTTGGAGGTCAGAAACAGAGCATTGGGTCCCCTTGAATTAGAATTGGAATTGTGAGCAGCTGTGTGGGTGCTAGGAACCCAGGTCCTTCTTCAGGAGCAACAAATACTCTTAACTGCTGAGTCATCTCTGTAGCCCATATCATGTATATATATTTTAAGGGTAAGATGAATGTAGTTGAAACCATATGGGTTTATTTTTAGGAAAATCATTTGTAGTGCACCCAGCTACCCACATATCCTCCAGTTAGCCCAATTTTCTAGGCGATTAGCAGCCGTTTGATGGCAATGACCCTCGTTGATTGCTGAGGAAAGACGCAGTCCTTGACCTTTACACTCTTTCCTTCTTGCTTTAGCTGTCCTGGATAATGAGAGACTCACTGCAGAGGAGATGGATGAGAGAAGACGGCAGAACGTGGCTTATGAGTACCTTTGTCATTTGGAAGAAGCCAAGAGGTAAAGGCGGACTGATGTGGGGTGCTTTTTTAAGATTTGTTTTTTCTTTATGTGTGTGCGTTTGTTTTGGGACCTGTGTGTGGGTGTCTGCGGATCTTCCTGGAACTGGAGTTGCAGGCAGTTGAGTTATCTGAGTTGGGTGCTCGGAGCCCAACTCCAGTCCTCTCCTAACTGCTAAGCCGTCTATCTGTCCAGCCTCCAGATAGCTTTCTTTGTGTGTATTATATTTTAGGTAAGAATGTTAGAGGTTGGTAACAGAGTGTTTATTCTTCAGAACAAGTGGTCCATGGTAGTTTATCATGAAACACTGTTGAATACTTGTACATACTGAAGAGATTTCTAGGTTTGTGTTCTCCAGCTTTTATGTGTATATTGGTTGTTTTGGGTACTGCCAGCTGTCTGTTAGAAATAACATTTGAAGATTATTTTTATGTGCACTGGTATTTTTCTTGCATGTATATCTATCTGTGTGGGGTGTCATATCCCCTGGAACTGAAGTTACAGACAGTTGTAAGCTGCCATGTGGGTGCTGGGGCTTGAACTCCCCTCTAAAAAAGCAGGCAGTGTTCTTAACTGCAGTCTCTCCAGCTCTAGAAATAACATTTTAAGTTAGGGTTTGATGTTCATGATCGTCACAGGTTTTTTGTTTGTGTGTTTAGCTCTGTGTCTTTGTGACTTGTAGACAGGGTATTAGGTTTGAGAGGCTGATGAGGGTGTACTCTACAGGGCTGAGGATGTACCTTAGTCAAGGATGCCCCAAGAACCTAAAGAAAACGGAAGAGTCTTATCTAACAAGGGTAATCCATCCATTTGGCAGCAGCGAGAGACCTTCCATCAAATACATGCACTCTCATTGTCCCCCTCTTCCCCCCCCCAGGATCTTAGGTAGCCCCACACAGGCTTCAAACTCATTTGTTGCTGGGGCCTGCCTGACCCTCCCCCCCTCCCAAGTGCTGAGACTGCAGGCGAACACCACCACGCCCATCTCTTCTGCATTCCTTATGGAGCTGATGGACTGCTGCTGTTTATCTTTTCCAGGAATCTCAAGACCTTGTGATCTTAATTTTAGGGTGTCAGTTTGTTATCAGTTCTTCCTTTTGCTCTGTTGCTTATATTCCTTTGCAAGATTCTCAAGTAGATAAATAAAATTATAGATTGTGTACATGAATACTGAAAGATAGTTGTCATCCAAGTTTACTAAAAACCAAGGATATTTCAAATGGGGCTGAGAAAACCAGAGTAAAGGTTTGACTTTGTGTGTTTTTAAAATAATTCTAGAAATGTTAAAAGCACTCCAGGAAAGTTGATAGCATATACAAGCGTTCTTGAGCCTCAGAACTCTAAGCCCTTCAGAGCTTCCCTTTTCTCTAGAAGAAAAATGCCAAAAGGGCCTCAGTTAGTGTCCCCTGGACTCATTAAGATTTACTTCTTATTTTTAATCCCATGTGTGTATGCCCATGGAGGCTGGAGGTGTCAGGATCCCTGGAATTGGAATGGAAGGAGATTGATTCACCTGACATGGGTGTTAGGAACTGTACCAGGCTCTAACTCCAGAGCCATCTTCCAGTTCCCTATTGTGTCTTCTTGAGTCTGGGCTGCTTCTCTGAGTTTAAAGCCTTTTAGAAAGTTAGAGAAGAATAATAGTGATAATTTAGGTGAGGATTAGCAATAATAACATTTTGGGGATGGGGTTCAGACAGGGTTTCTCTGTGTGGCCCTGGCTGTCCTGGAACTTGCTCTGTAGACCAGGCTGGCCTCAAGCTCAGCAATCCTTCTGCCTCTGCCTAATCTTCTGAATAGAAGTTTATTAGGTTAGTTTTGGTAGTGCCAGGGGTGAAGCACAGAGAGCATTTACCAGGCCACTGAACCTCTTTCCCAGCTTAATGCTGAACAAAAGTGTAGATAGCAAGAGATGAATATATTGTGAGAAGGGAAATATTTTCTCATAGGAAGTTTTTTAAGAAAACAAAACACCAAGTCCTTCGACACTTAAATTAACTTCTTGTTGTGGAGGGTCAAGAAGTCTGTAAGCTGCAGCGGGTCTCAAAGGCCGTCTTGTGCTCTGTGGAGTCACTGGGACCCTGCCGAGGTGTCCTAAGACACCAGTTTATTAAGTTCCCCCTCTACCATAGTATTGGCTTTCTACTGTGACGTTGCCATTTTACACTGTGACACTGACAGCTACATTTTACATCTCACTTGTCATATTTAAGAGCACAGTATCTACTGTGATATGCCATACCACTAGTCTAGTTTAAAGTTTTACATTTCCTAGAGCTCTAGGGATCTGGCCTTATGTTAAGTGCTAGGCAAGCACTCTCATCCACAGGCTATATCCCTGGCACAAAGTTAACTTCTGTCTCATTTCAGTGAGGAAGCCAAGGCCTGAGATTTCCCAGTCTACTTGTAGCATCTGTCTTAGAGGTGGGGGTCATATGACATAGGCTGGTCTGGATCTCACTGTGTAGCTGAAGATGACTGAAGCCAGGAGCCCCCTGCCACAGTTGTCTGCCATCTGGCTTCCCATAGTGTCTTGGTTAAGGAATGTTTCTTATTTGTGCAGTGGTTATTAATTGAGTATGTGGTGTTTACATTAGAATCTTTGAGAGACTGTCTACAGATGCAGATAATCTGGGTTTTACTGTCGAACATGTTAGTAAGTATGTTCTACTGCTGATCTACACCCCCAGCTCCCTACCCAAATATCTTAAATGCCTCTAGTGACTTAGCCAATTCTTTTTACCCCAGTTGAGAAGTAAGATTGTTATTCTTTTAACACATTTAAAAAATTTGAATGGTTTTTAGATCATAACCTCTTAGGGAGTTAGTGATGCTCTCAACTTCCTTTTCGAGTACAACACTCATAACATTTTATTTGCAGTATTTTAGAGCCTGTACCTTTTGACAGGAACAATTCCTAGTATAGAAAAGCAGCCCATTTATCTACCCATTGAGAGGCCATTAGTCCCTCAAGTGACTTAGGCAGTGGAGACATTTGTGAGGTTATTAATTTTTTTTTAACCTTTAGACATAATAGTTGTGCATCACCTTGCCATACCCTGGCATTGTGGAAATGCTGCCTGTTTTTTCTAGGGAGTAAATGGTATTAAGTTTGAATTCATTACTAGTCCGTCTGTCACCCACCCCCAAAGCCAATAGCAATTTCTGATTAGAAAATCAGCCATGGAAATGTCTAAATGTCAACTAAAAAGAGCCAAGAAACCTGGGAATGTGATGGTAGGGCCAGAGGGTAGAATTAACACCAGCCACTTAACTTGATGCCTGCCAGTCAGTCATCATTAGCCAGGACTTCTTTCCCAGCCCCCTGCCTCACCTGGGCAGCCAGGCTGTGTCTCTATGCCCCCAGACTCATCTTCCCCTACAGCAAAAGCCCAGTTTGCCTTTCTGGGTCAGCCTGGTTCTGTTTCCTCTAAAGTTGGAGGGCCCCCAAAGTCTGGGGTTTATATCAACTCAGAGGCCAGGAATAAAGGAGAGAGATCCAGGGGAGAAAGGCTCCCTCCTCACTTCTATTTATAATGCCTCTGCTCCTGGTGAGCACTCCACCTTTTAATACAGAGGAGTCATTGTGTGCCCTGGGGCTCTCTCTTTCCTCTGGACCTTTAACAGAGTTTGTTCCTGGGGACAGGGAGGAGTGTAAGAGCCACTTGGGTGAGTTTGGATGCCTGGAGACTGTTGTGTTGTCTGTGTCTTTATGTGTAGACAGACTAGAAGATGCCACAGAACAAACTGGTTCATAGTTTCCCCCCAAAATTAAGTGAGACTATTAAGTGTGGATTTCATAAAAGTATGTCCTGGAAATGGTTGAGAAATACAACACAGAGATTTCTGCTTTATTGAAAAGTGGCTTCAGTATGAAAGTTAAGATGGTGTTCTAATAAATTTTTAGAATATTAGCTATATAACAGAGTAAAGACTTATCAAAAGATACCTTCTAGTGCTTACATCCATCCATCCATCAATCCATCCATCCATCCATCCATCCATCCATCCATCCATCCATCCATCCATCCATCATCCATCCCTTCTGATTGGGCTTGATGTTTATTTTAGCTAAGGAGATGCTGAATGAGAGATGCAGTTGAAGGAGGCAACATTGACATGTGAGATATGTAGCTACTCAGGACTTGAGACAAGAGATTGTAACAGAGAAGGATCAGAAGGTGACTCGGGTAACAAAGGAACGGAGCCAAGAAAGAACATTAGGTTGGCCAGAGGAGTGGAGAGAGTATGGTAGGTTTGGACGTGAGGGAAATTCAGTTAGGACAGTTCCCATTGTACTCTCTCAGCTAATCTATTTAGTCCTTCTTTCAGGGACTTTTTGGTGTATCCTTTTGAGTCTTCCCTGAGCCACCTTCTTCCTGGGTGCCTACACCCCAGCTTAAGGGTATAGATACTCCCCCAACCACCTGTGTAGAAGGGCAAGTACAGGCTGTGGCTGGTTGGAGATTTTCAGAAATGACATGAGTTAACAAGAGCTTAGCACTAAACAGAAGCACTTTACCTTCAGTTGAGGGGAGCCGAAAAAATATTTGGAAAGAAAACAGCTCTTGGAAACAGATTCCCCTTTGTGCGCACATCTTTGCTGTTGGCATAGAACACTTTCTGGGTTGACTTCTTTAGATCACCTTCCTGAATGGTATTAGAATTCCAGGCTCAATTTCTAGGCTGAGACTCTGATCTTGAAAACAGAAGTTAAGATATTTACAAGGCAAAACCCCCTAAGGCATAGATGGGGTGGCTAGGAAAAAAATATCATGTTCACCAGCTTTTAGAATTCTTAAATGGAGAAGGATAGCTTGAAGGTCAAGGGAAGATGTGTTACTCACATAGTAACAGTGCTACTCACACAGTAACAGTGCTACTCCACAGTAACAGTGCTATTCACACAGTAATGGTGGTACTCACACAATAACGGTGATACATACACAGGAACGGTGATATTCAGATAGTAACATTGCTACTCACACAGTAACGGTGATACTCACACAGTAACGGTGATACTCACACAGTAAGGGTGATACTCACACAGTAAGGGTGATACTCACTCAGTAAGGGTGATACTCACACAGTAACGGTGATACTCACACAGTAAAGGTGATACACAGTAACGATACTCGGGATAGTAACAATGCTACTCACTTAGTAACATTGCTACAAACGGGAGTTTTCTTTTCTAGTGTAGATGTCAGTCACTTCTTACCAGACTCCATTTAAACATTAAAGATGTGAAGCAGAGGCAGGGTGTGTGTGGCACAGGTCTTCAATCATAGCAGGATGCAAGAGGAGGTAGAGATGAGCAAATCTTTGTGACTTTGAGGCCAGCCTGGTCTATGTAGTGGAATCTAGGGCAGCCAGGGCAAGAGACTCTTTACCCACTCTTCCCCTCCCCTTCCCCACAAAAAAAAAAAAAAAAAAAAAAAAAAAAGAAACTGGAGCTGGGGAATGACTTAATGGTTATTGGGGTTAAAGAGTTCTTGAGTTCAGATTCCCAGAAACCCATGAAAATGCAGGTAGGCGGGCTTATCTGTAATTCCAGCTCCAGAAAGCTGTCATGTAAGACTACCATCTTGACAAGTTCTGGTTTTTATTGAGAGACCTGCCTCAGTGAATAAGGTGAAAAGTGATAAGTCTTAGGCTTCCACATTCACGTGTGCACATGGACCCGTATGTGTGTGCATACACAAACACAAGTAAGTATGCATATATAAGCATACACACATGAAAATCCGAGAAAGAGGATGGTGATGTATGCCTTTAATTCCAGCACTTGGAGACAGAGGCAGGCAGATCTCTGTGAGTTCTAGAGCAGCCTGGTCTACAGAGCAATTTCCAGGACAACCAGAACTACACAGAGAGACCCCGTATTTAAAAACAAAACAAAACAAAAGCTTGAAAGAGAAAAATAAAAAATAAAAACCTGAAGCTGTATGGGTGGCTAGAATGGTAATTCCAGCCTTTGGGTGATAGAGCAAGGAGGGTTAGGAGTTGAGAGTCACTGTCAGCACCAGGGCTGTCAGCAAAGCTACAGAGACTCAGTCTCATATGTGGAGCTGGAGTGAGGTGTGATCTGAACACCGGGAGACAGAACGAGCATGAGTTTGAGGTCAGCCTCAAGTGCAAAACCAAAGGCAGATGTGGTGGTGTGCACTTTATACTCTCAGGACTTGGAGACTGAGGCAAGAGGGCTTTAAAGTGAGACCTGCCTCAAAAACAAAAAAACAGAGCAAAATGAAACAATATTAAACGTAGTCTGATAGAAAGCGGTCATTAGTAGTTATCATCATTACTAAGAAAAGTCACACAGCTGCCCTTAGGATTCTTATAACTGAAAAAAGTCAAAAATAACTGAAGAAAGTTAAAAAAAAAAAAAAAAAAAAAAGCCCTTGTGAATCTTGACTGTTGAGGTAATTGAGCCATGGAAAAGAATGTGGAGATACTTGGGCAAAGTAAAAAGAATGGGCCTTTTGACTTTGAGCAGGTAATCATTCTGGTTCTGGTTTTTCAAGCTGCTTAACCCTCAGGCAGTAGGACTGCACTGCTCTGCGGGGTTGGCATACTCTGCATTTTACAGAGTTGTAGTGGTTATGAGGTGGCCCAGAGAGATATAGAAAACACTTGGTAAATGCATCCTATTATATTGAATATTTCTGTTCTTTGGTGCTTTGCCTGCATGTACAAAGATGTCAGATCCCCTGGAATTAGAGTTATGGTGAGTTGTTGTGAGTTACGATGTGGGTGCTGGGAGATGAACCCAGCTTCTTTGGAAGAGCAGCCAGTGTTCTTAAGCATTGAGCCATCTATCCAGCCCCAGTGAATACATCTTTGTCTACGGCCAAAGGGAGATTTAAAGATTTAAAAAGAACTTGAAGCAGTGTTAATACACTTCAGAGTCCTAAGTAAATTGTACCCAGTGTGTGGCCTAGGATGCACAGCTATGCATGTGGCCCGACACATTTATGCACAACACGTTGTATCACAATGTCAGCAGTGTAAGGTTGGTGGCCCAGGTTCTTCCATGGGAGACTTCATTTTCTTGGGAAGGAGAGTGGGGGAAGAGGGAGTAAGGAGACGGCCTTTTATCGACTACTCTACCATTGTACAGTAGTCCCTTTACAATGAGATAATAAAGGGAGGGATTAAGGGATTCCCTGTGCACCTACATAGTTTAGGCAGTTGTATCACAAATCTAAAAGACCCATCCATTTTATACTTATATGTATGTGGGTAGGTATGTGCACATGCATACAGGGCTTAGGGAGGTCAGATGGATCTCCTGGAGCCAGAGTCTCAGGCACTTAAGAGCTTCTGACATGGGAGCTGGGAACAGAACTCAGGTCCTCTGCAGGAGCAGTACATGCTCGTCACCCTTGCACAATCTCTTTAGTACCACAAATTCAGAGTTTTCTTACTGTTTTCAACACCTACATAATATTTTGATTTCGATTTATCCAGTTTAAATTTATATAGCTTTGATTATTGGCCAAGCTGGACATTTTCTTACATTTTTTGTCTATAGTTTTAATTTTCACATCCAGATTTTCTGTTGTCTCCCTGTCCTTGTGTGTGTGTGTAGAGGGGGCACCCTGTGTAGCTCAGGCTAGTTTGAACCTGCTTCTACTTCCCAAAGTCTAGAATTACAAATGTGTGCAAGTTAGCCAGGGATAGGGGCACACACACACCTTGAATCCCAGCACTCAGAAGGCAGAGGCAGCAAGGCCAGCCTGGTCTACAGAGCAAGTTCAGGACAGCTGGGGCTGTGTAGAGAGATCCTGTCTCCCTAAACCCCAAACCAAACCAAATCCAAACAGCAACACCAGTAAAAGCAGACACAAGCGTGGAGCTCAGAGCGGTTAAAGTGGTCTCATTGTCGGCTAGCAGCGTGCACCTAATTTCATAAATAGGAAATGATATGTCTAGCCCCGGCCTCACTTCTCTCTGACCGTGCAGCCCTTCATTTGCTTTACTTTCTTACTGAGAAACTGAAGCATCTTCATGTTGGGTCCTTGACAAGTACTGTGATTTGTTTGTCTTTTTACTTTGATAGTAAAATTGGTGTAGTCTTAGCAGTTTTGTATGTACTGTGGACTCTTTTAAGAGGTGGGGATAAACCCAGGCCTCCGGTGCGCTGTGTAAGATGCAAGCACTCAACTGCCAAGTCGGCCCTCCGTCGCAGATGCTTCTCGATTTGTAATATATTTTAAAAAGTTTTTCCCCTACCCTTTTTTTCTTCCTTAAATTTTATTTCATGTTAGCACACAAAGTAATGTGGCAATTTCATTTTCATGCATAGGTGTCATTATATTTTGTCTGGATCTGTTCTTCCCTGCATCCTCTGCCCTCTCCCAGCTGGTCCCTTCCTGTAATATCTTTTTGTTTAGTTAAGCTCTAGGAAATTGTCCATTTTATCTTTAATAACTGCCATGATTCATTAGTTCTGTCTTGAGAGTGAGAGCTGCAGAATCTCCTCATGATGTCTCCTCATTTCATTTGTTGATGTAAAGTCATAGCAACAGAGATGTATCGTAAACCATCCAGCCTTCATCCTCGGTGTGTGCGCCACATCTCTGGCGTGGTGCTCCGCTGCCTTGGTTTGTTCTCATTGGTCCTGTTGTCTGACTTGTTAGAGTTTTCAATTTGATATGCTAAGTCTTTCTACTCTTATAACAGTTAAGTGGGCTTCTATTAGTTCATGAAGAGTAGTGGGGTACATAGAAGTCCCCTCAGAGGTGGAGAAAAGGCGTCTCATGGGAAACGTGGGCTTGTCATTCTTCTGTAGTTCTTGGACGGTGAGTGGTGTGGAGGTGGACGTGACCACAGAGCAGTGCTAACACAGCTGCTGAGTGTACAGACTGTTCACTAGTCAGGATTGAGAGAGTCTTAGAGAGCTAAGCAGCCTGTTCCTTTGATCTAATTTGTCACATATCTCTTCTGGATTTAAAGATCAGGCAGAAATTGTGCCCATGTATTTTAAACCCCAGTGACAAAAAAGCAAAACCTATCTTAGTTAACTTATTCTAGGAATTCTATTTCCTGGCCTTGCTGGGTTGTCTGTCTCAGATTCTACACCATTTCTTCTGCTTCCCTGTGCAGCAATTTGGTGATTCCTGCTGGTAGGTAGCAGGACCGGTTTTGAGTATTTTTAGACTATGTGGTATTTGATGGACCTCTGGTTGCTTCTAACTGGGGCTGCCTAAATAAAGCCTGTGACAAGTACTTGTGTAAAGAAAGTGCTGGTAGGCGAAATGAGCCTGTCCGGAAGTGATTCATGTTATGGCCCCTGTTTGTTTAATTTGGGACTCCGTTGCTTAGAGACCATATCTTTGAGCAAGCTGAGTGTGAAGTACTAGTTAAATGTCAAGGGCTAAGGCCTACCTGATCAAATAAATTGCAGCTCTGCTTCTTCATTTTAATTTTGGTTTGGAAGGCCTGACAGTGTTTTTAGTAAAAAGTTTAAACATACAAATGAAAAGCTTGGTTAATGATATAGTTTGAATTTTCAGAAAACTTCTTAAACTGCTTGGGAAGACTTGGTTATTTCAATCAGGCATTGTATTATAGGAAGTCTAATCCTCTATATTTAAGAGAGCTGAAAGGAAGCAAAAACCCCCGGGAAACTCCAGGTCTCCAAACCTGCCGTTTGCATTGATTGAAATGTTCCCCATATGTCCCAAGGACAGAGACTTCCTCATGCTTCTTTCCTCTCCCTCGTTGCCATCCCTACCCTCTCTGTCTCTCTCTGTCCATGTGTGCTGAGCCCGTACACGCTGATCTAGTTAGCTCTTCTGGATGCCCCATGAGGAGCTTTCTATGTATCTTTAGCAGATAAGAAAGCAAAACTCAGAGAAGCTAATCACTCCTGTAGTAGGTTTCAAGTTTGGCAGGACTCCAGAGCCCTGTTCTTAACTGCCATGGCTCACTACTTCAATGTTGCTGGTAGTAACTATCAGTAATTACACTGAATGCTGGAGAAGCTTCAATCGAACGTCACTGTGAGGTGGGCATTATTCCCAAGAATGGAAATGAAGAAATAACACCTGTCCCAAGGTCACTTACCTGTCTGCATAATTCAAGCCTAGGTCTGTGTCACACCAACCATTGCCAGTGAGGGCTCCTGACCTCTACAGACATGGAAGGGGCAACAGTAAGGCCCTTTCTGTGTCCAGCTGTCAAATAGCCAAGGTTCGATGCTTCAGATGCTGACTGTGGTCTCACTCACCTCTCATATCCAGTCTGTCTTCTTGTTTGTTTTATATATTGAGGATTGAACTGGGAGTCTCACACCTGTTGTAAAGTTGCCTACCACTAAACTACACCCGAAATCCTAGTGATTAAAACAGTCTGAAGCAGGGTCTCCCTGAGTTGTCTAGGCTGGCTTCAGGTCTCAGACCTTCTGCTCTGGTCTTATGAGTAGGTTGGATTTACAGGCACAATCCACCACACCCAATTCCGTCATTTATTTTTGTCTTGAACTGGATGGTTGAACTATCCCTCATCATTTTTCTACTTTTTAACCTGGTCTCTGCCTTTGGACTTAGCTCCTGTCCCAACAGCCTGTCATTTGCTAAATAGTGACCTCACACAGACAGGAGTGGTGAGTTGGATTGGAAATTGTTTTACATCGTTTGGCAAGAATTGTGCTTGGGGGGTTGTGACGGAGGAACGACTCGACTTGTCTAAAGGCCTCTCTCTTTACTGAGAATGCCTTCCTGTTGACTCATTGGAAATCATAACCAAAAGCAGAAGGAACACTGGAGAGGCAGCTGCCAGCCCAGGGCTTTTCTGCTGCTGGGGCAGATGCCCCGGGACTGTGGAGACACTGGGTCCTAAGATCTGTGAGATTTTTGAGGACAGAAAGAAGGGAATAGGGAATCGTGTTATGGTGAAAGGTAATTAAAAAAAATTATAGTTGTGGCCCAGGTTGAGTTTTTTTTTGTTGTTGTTTGTTTTTTAATTCAAAACCAGAGAATATATGGATATGATATATAATCCAGAGGTTACGGGAGGATTGCAGTCGAAGAAAAGCCCAGCTCTCCCGTCTCAGGATCACCTTTCCGAGACAGAAGGCTGTTGGACTGGCCTCTTCCAGATCCTCTCTTGGGCTTCCCTTTAGAAGTGGATGTGAACTGTGCATTTTGCGACTCTTCAAAACAAATGCAGCAAAGTGCCTCCTTTTTATTTTTCAGTGACTTTGCTTTTCGGTTGTGGACCAACCATTCGTTGACGCCCCTCTTAGCTCTTGTCATTCTAAACGGTGCTGTAGTTAGCAGCACTATGTATACTATTGGTAGTCCATCCTGGAAGCGTGGATTATAGACATGAGCCACCCCGGTTACTCTAGTAATATTTTCCTATTGGTTTGTAAGCGCTCTTTATATATTGAGGAACTTGGTCCTTTCTCTGCCATATGTGTTATAAGTATTTATTCTATTTGCCCCTTAAACTTTTATTTTGTGTAAGGTGTTTGAGTTTCAAACCTAGAAAAATGGCTGAGGTGCCTAATTTAATGTATCAAAGTGGACCTCAAAGAGGGTTTGAGACTTGACAGAGTTTAAAATAACAGCATCTTAAAACATATTTGAATTTGTTAATTTTATTTTTTAGCTTCTGGGGGCCTCCTTCAGGTTGTTTTTATATAACTATTGTATATAAAATGATATAAAATCATTCTGGGGTTGTCAGTAAAGAGCCCAGTTGCTCTTCCAGAGGCTCTGAGTTTGGTTCCCAGCACCTATGCTGGGATTTCACTCCTGTTCCCTCTTAGGTACATGTATTCAATGTGCAGTGGATGGACACACACACACACACACACACACACACTCTTTGTACTGGTCTCAGGGGTCATACACTCTCTGTGCCCTCAACAGACCTGGTCTAGCAATGTATTCTCAAAAAGCTAATTATTGGAGCTAAAATAATAGCAAAAAGCAGGAAAAGGGGACTTTGTCAATGTGGTCACGTGGGGAAGAGGGACAGAGAGATGCAGCATGGTTCCCATGGTCCACCTTTAGGGTTGGAAGCAAGGTGCACCCAATTGAGCAGTCAGACAAGGTGCGATCTGAGTGCACCATAAGCTCAGCTCCCTCAGGGTCATCTGGCTAGGTACTTTTTCTGGAAACAAGGTCCTCTCTGGAGCCCCTTCCCCAATTCACTGTTTCCTCTCCTGGCAGGAGAGTCCTGGGGACATTTCTCATTTATGTGTGTGTGGGGTCCATTCTTTCAGCAGTCTGCCAGCCAGAGAAGGAACACACACATCTCTTTAAGAACATAGTCTGCTAAACAAGCTTGTTGTGTTCTTACACACATGATTAGAAATTACTAGAAACCACAACTTAAACATATTCCCTTATGGGCTTCTTCCCTACTCTTTCAGTGATGGGGATTTAACTGGACATGTTATGCGAGTATTCTGCTGGGCTTTACTTCCAGGCCAATCTGGCCTAATGGTGTTTAAAAATAAATGCACACATGTACATATAATATATATGATATATGTAAATGATAAAGCTGAATCATGCATATATATATGTAGAGTTTTAATATTTCATTTAACTCTTTGATTCATTTAGAATTTTGGCATGAAGACTTGGGTAGATATCTTATTTATTTATTTTTGAGGCAGGGTCTCACTATGTAGCCCTGACTGGCCTACAACTCACTGTGTAGACCAGAGTGGCTTTGAGCTCAAAGAAATTCATCAATCTGTGCTTCCTAAGTGCTGTGATTAAAGGTGTGTGCTACCACATCCAGCAGTGTAACTCTGTTTTTGTCCAGATAGCTTTTGGATAATATCTTAAATTTTATGCATCCTTAATAGCTGTCTTAATAAACAGGCAGAGGGATATGCTGTACCTTTTGCATGTGTGGGGTGACAGAAAGAGAATGGTGTATATATAAAGCATTCCTCAAACCCACACAGCTTGCTGCCTCTCATAGTCGCCTGTCTTGGAACCAGTGCTCTGAGTTCCTGTGGTCTGGAAAGCACAATTCTCTGTCAGAGTTAGGGACCTGATCTCATTAAGAACCTGTGCTGTTCATGCTAATCTCATCTCTGCTCCACGAGTTATAAACTCTTTTCCTAGTCATCGAGTCCTCATCTTGGAGACTTGCTAAATTGTCGTTCATGATCTTTAGGACATTGTTTCTGAGATGATCTCATGCAGCCAAGGCTACCGATTCTCCTACCTCTACCTCCTAAGTGCCGGGCCCACAAGTGTGCACCATCACAGGAGTGCACTGACACACTCTGCATCATTGTAAAGGACAGAACTGTGGCTTTTATAAGTTGGGATCAGAAGGAAAAGAAAACATATCAAATTCTGAACTTGTTAACTAATTTCTGACAAAACATAGGGATGGCAAAACTCCCGGTCACATTGTCAGATAGACCGCTTCTGGAGATTTCCTGAGAGCAGAAGTGATACTAGGAAGCCACCCTGACTCCTTCAGGAGAACTGGGTTGCAGAAGCATCTCCTGAACAGGGTCACCAGATTGGTGAGTCAGAAAAGCAAGTAATGTCTGGATCGCAGTAGGCATTGAAAGTATGTCCTGTGATGCTTTTGCAGAGGTGCTGGATAAATACAAATTAGATTTCAGCGTAATTAAGGTGATTTATAGCTGCCTGAGTAAGCACATTTTAAAAGGGTGCTAGAGCGGAGTGGCTACTTGATTGGTGTAGGGCTTATTTGGAGTGATGGAATGTGTGGTACTATATTGTAGTAGTGGTTAGACAGCATAGTGAATAGAACAACAAAATCACCAAATTGCTTGCTTTTAAATGGTTAAAGAAGGTGAACTCCCAAAGTTTATCTCAGAAAAAGACCTGTTTTGTTTGTTGGTATGAGATGGGGTCTTGTAGAAATCAAATTAACCTTAATGTGTTATGTAGCTGAGGGTGGCCTTGGCCCCTAGTCTTTCTGTCATTACCTCTTAAAGGCTTGAGATCCAACTCAGGGCTTCATACGTGTCAAGCCATCTGTTTATTAGCTGAACTATATTCCCAGCCCCCACCCCCCACTTGCTGTGTTCCTGGCTGAACAGGCTTGTATTAAACTCAAGGAGATCCACTTGCTTCTGCCTCCCAAGTGCTGGGAGGTGCCTGGGCCACCACTGCCTGACTTGTTCTTTGTTTGGGGGGGTGGGGGGTTTGTTTGTTTCTTGAGACAGGATCTCCTATAGCCTAGAATGGCCTCAGACTCATGGTATAGCCCATGACCTTGAACTCCTGACCTTCCTATCTGTCTCCCAAATTTTGAGATTACAAGTAGATGCCACTGGGGCTGCTCTTCCAGAGAACCCAGGTTCAATTCTCAGCGCCCACATGGCAGCTCACAACTATCTGTAATTCCTCTTCCAGGGATCTGACACCCTCATACACACATATATAAGGACAAAATACTAATGTCCATAAAATACAAACAAATAAATAAATAAGAGATTTAAAAAAACAAGTATCTGCCATCAGCTTTAGCTGTTGAATGTTTAACTCAAAGCTCTTTAGGGAAGCTTCTCTGTCATACATTGGATCTTATGAACACATAAGTGATGTGTCAATTAAATTTGAACTGTTAAGGAAAAGGTTAATACAACAAATTCTGTTTTTATAATACACTGACTTATCAACAGCGTGATAATTTTTGACATTGTGTTCAAAAAGGTCTAAGCACAGAATAGGAGAGATGTAACATTAGTGGGAAAGCAAATTAAATCTGAGATATTTGTTAACTGTTGAGTCTGGTGCCTTGAATTTGACCCCTGGAACCATTGTGAAGGTGGAAATAGAGAGCCTATCATGACCTCACATGTGCAGTGTGGCCTAGAGTATATACAATAATAAATAAATAAAAACACAAGGTGGAAAGTTCCTGAGGAATAACGCATGAGGTTGGCCTCTAGTCTTAACATGCATGTGCAAGCATGCACATGTGCACCTTTCCAAGTGCACATACAGGAAGTTTTCCGAGCCACTTTGGAAAACCACACTGTAGAAGATTTTCAAGCATAGACCCATAGCTCTGTGGAAGCTTCTTACTCTGCTCCAACCTATTTCCGAAGCTAAAGACTTAATTTATCTCTTATGTATATGCTGTGTCTGTCTGCATCAAATTCCATTACAGACCGGTGTGAGCCACCATGTGGCTCTGGGACTTGAACTCAGGTCCTCTGGAAGAGCAGCCAGTGCTAACGGCTGAGCCATCTCTCCAGCCCTTTTCTGAAGTTATTTAAAAATAAGTTTTATTTTCAATTCCTGTTTTATTAAACACTCTTTTGAATGATTTGATTCTACTGCCCATTTTTCTCTGACGTGGAAAAAGGATGAGAAAAAAAAAGTATTTTTATTATTTTAAAACAAATGAAAGGCATTCTCAAACTCTCCATTGTCCAGGACATTTTGGTCATAGTATCAGGGAGGTTTTGAAAGGCTGAACCAGTCCTGCCATTAAGAGAGGCTTCCACTCAGGGCTCAGTTGTCCAGAGTGCTCGCTGCTCTTCCAGTGCCATCCCAGCCACACATGTGTGTGAAACTCCAGCTTCAGGGGAAACCTGTGGCCTCTGGCCTTCTCTGTACCTGCACTGTACAGACCCCCACACACATAATTAAAAACAGTGAGTTTTTTTTTTTTTCAAAGAGGCCTCCATATTAGTAGGACAGACTAAGATAAGCATTCAAAAGTTACTCAACATGAAAGAATGTAAAGTCTGAATGTCACAAGGCGACGTATGGTGGCTACAGGAATGATGCAGTTACTGTGTAAAAGTTCAGATGAGGGAGGTCATTTTTTGTTGTGTTTTGCAAGAAAGGCTCAGATTGTGAAGGAGAGGGAAGCATGGTGTCCATATTCTTGGTGCTGTACCTTTTTGGTGCTCAGGAGCACCTCTGACCACCATGCTCCTCATTAAGTGGGTGCTCAGGAGCACCTCTGACCACCGTGCTCAGTTCAGAGTGAGGCACCTAGGCATTGTGGTGGGCTAGTGGATGCAGTCATGAAGTTGCTGTAATTTTCTGACTTTTTTTTGTTTCTTGTTTCTTACTGTTTGTTTAGAATTGAGTCCCAGGGTAGTATGTTCCGTAAGCAGGAGCGACTGAGAGATCTTCCAGTAGTTAGAATGCTTTTACTGAAGACAGATGAGTGCCTTTATGTGGGTAGTCACTGGTTTCTCTAGGAGGAGAGATAGAAAGAGACACTTGGTATAGGAAAGTTTGGGTGTTGTGACTTCTGATCATGGGGAAGGTGACCTTTTGAGGCTTTGTTGGAATGGACAGGGATGGGTGAAGCTGATCAGGAAGTCTTGGTAGGCATCTCCAGCTTTCCTTTCCTACATCTTGGCCTGATGATTTGTCTGTGCCATGAAATTCCTCAAAATGCGTTGCTCCCCAGCAGATCCTGAGTCACCCCTGGGCTGTGTTGCCCCTCTTCCCCCAGCAGATCCTGGATCATCCCTGGGCTGTGTTGCCCCTCTTCCCCCAGCAGATCCTGGGTCACCCCTGGGCTGTGTTGCCCCTCTTCCCCCAGCAGATCCTGGATCACCCCTGGGCTGTGTTGCCCCTCTTCCCTGTTGCTGTCTGTGGGGGCGATGGCCCAGTGCTGTTTCCCTAGTTATAACACAGACACCAGAAGCTGTTTACTGTGCAACCCCTTAGTCCTGACACGCTCCTCATCTTCGCTGTTCCCCCAAGGAACAAGTCCTCTGTGTACTCTCCTCATCTCATACCCTGAGGGGGCGGAGGGCCTTCCCCTCTCTCACCGATATTTCCTGCTAAGAGCAGCACTGATCCTGGATCTGGGTTTCATTTTGTTTTCAGATTCTAAATTTTGAACAATGTGTGAGAAATGTGTCTGCTTTCTGAGAACATGTACTCTGGAATTCTCTGGACACACTAAGGGAATGCTGAGCTGAGGTTCTTCAGAGCTTTTTACAGCCTACCCTGTCTCTAGGATGCCATAAACCTTAGAGGGAAGGAAGAGCTGTGTCCTGAATAAGACCCATAGTTAACCATGCCATAACTTGTCCGCAAATCATAGATTTGAAAATTAAAATTTGATGTCTTACTATAGTAACATAACTTATTCCCAGGGCTCCAGAAAAGATTGCTCTCACAAAGAATAGGAACCTGTCTTCTACATTCTATAGGGACAGTTAACCCTTTATATCCTGTCTCTTATTTTTTTGTGAAGAGTTCTTAGGCTCAGACCTATAGTTTCACATATACTAGGCAAGTGTCTAGGCAAGCTCAGCTCTGGCTTACATTTCAGAGGTTAAGCCACTGAGACCTACCTATTGTCTAGGCTTAATTCGGCTTCTGACTTTTTTTGTGGAGGAGGGTAGGGCTTATCTGTAGCCCAGGCTGTCCTGAAACTCTCTCTGCAGGCTAGACTGGCCTCAAACTCACAGGGGTTTGCCTGCCTCTGCCTCCCAAGTGCTGGGATTAAAGGCTGTGCCATCACTGCCCAGCTCTGATTTACTATTGTTATTTAATATTAAACATTCTGACAGGCTGAGTTCAGGCCGTGGGACTCACATGGTGGAAAGTGAGAGCCTTCTCCTTCAAGTTGTCCTCTGACCTCCAAATATGAGCCATGGCACACAAATAGATAAATAAATAAATAAATTTAATGGAAATTATTGTAGACTCTAATTTAAGTGACATAAAATTCACTTATAAGTGATAGTCAATGAATTTGGTTCTGCAGCCTATTTCCAAAGTCTACTTTTTAGTCACCCCAGTCAGACAGAGGGCCTGTTGATAGAAGATTAGACACCCTTTCCAGTTCAGCTCCTTTTGTTCTTTTGAGATAGGGTTTCTCTCTGTAGCCCTGGCTGTTCTGGAACTCACAGAGATCTGCCTGCCTCTGTCTCTGAGTCCTGGGATTAAAGGCGTGTGCCACCACCACCACCACCACCACCACCACCACCACCACCACCACCACCACCACCTCCTCCTCCTCCACCAGGCCAACAGTTCAGCTTTTAATAGAACAATTTGCTGAGGGATAGGTCTGTATTAGATAAAAACAAACATTAAAACATTAGTTAAAGACATTACTTAAGGGGGAAAACATTTTCTGTTTCTAGCTCGTTCCTGTTTTTTTCCCCCCCAAATTGGTTTAATTTGAACTCAGAAATTCCTTTTAAAACAGATGCTATCAAAATTTCTCATTTTGCTGGTTTAACCTGGAAACAAGCTTTTATTGTCTGTCTGTCTGTCTGTGTCCGTCTCTCTATTTTTTCTTTCTTTCCTCCCTCTCTCCTTTTCTGAGACTGTCTGGCTCATTGATGAGGGTGACCCTTGGACTCCTGATCTGTCTCTACCACCTGGTGCTGGAATTACGGGTGTTTGCCTCCTCACCCAGCTTTAAATCAAATTTTATTTTTCATCCCTGCTTCAATCCCCGAAGGGTTTGTCCATTTTCCTACTCTTCTTCAGTGTTTTGTGCTTTCTCCCATCACGGGCTTTTCTGGTCCCCTCAACCCCAAAGGCTTCAATACCGAAGCTGCACTTTCCCTGGGTCATGGGAAGCCTGCCCGGCTCCTCCTGTGATACACCGTGCCCCTCTCCCATGACTTTGAGATTGTACATGCTTTGGTGGTGTGGGTGAGGGTGAGGGTGGAGGGTGGCTTAAGGGAATCCCCAGTGAGGTGCAAGCTGGCTGTATTTGGGAGGTTTTTAGCATAGGGCGGTCCTGGCACGGGGTTCCACTGGGTAGGATGGGTGTGGTGGCAGTTTCTGCTCCTGGGGGAACTGAATCTCAGCGGTTGGAGCAGTAAGTTCCGGCATTGGTCGGTTCCCCTTCTGTATTGCACAGAGCTAGGAAACCACTGAAGTCATGTGCTCTGCAGAACTTGTTCAACTGGTTTCCTCTTCACAGACCCCTAATTCAGATTCCCACCCTGATTCTTTTCTGCATATGCTCCTGGTCCGGGCTTGTTTTTGCCTTGCCACTGTAGTGTTCTGGAATAGTCACGTCTTTGTTTCGATGGTGGCAGAGTGGGTAGGACCGAGAACTGAAAAATGTTATCAGTAAGACCAGGTAGACAGGTATTATGTAATCACTGGATTTGGCCTCTAGAAGATTTATTTCTGGGAATTGAGCTGTTCTCCCCCCCTCCCACACAGACACACACAGACACACACACACACACACACACACACACACACACACACACACACACACACACACACACACACACGAATAACATAGCTCCCGTCATTCATTGCCTCCAGCTCTTGGTGTATGTGAGCTCTTCTAATCCTCACACAACCTAAGGAGGTTCCATGTTGGTCCTAATCCGTGTTACAGACAGGAAACGGAAGTCCAGTGGGGTTTGCTAGATAACACGCCATTCTTGTTCATTCTTATTTCCTTCCCTCTTTTCTAAGTTAAGGAGAAGGGCATGTTCCATCTCCTGTCTCTTGGTCTCTCCATCTTTTGTTCTGTTTTTAGCATACCTACACCTTCCTCACAAGGAGAAAACGAACACCACCCTTTCCCTTGATTTAATCACCATCCTGGACTTTTAATCAACTCTTACCCAATGATTTGTTGGAGCATGGAGCTAGACATTTGCCACAGTCTTGTCTGTCAAGGTGGAGGCTGGCAGCCTCTACCTCAAGGGCTCCGGATGGCCGGCTGAACTAATTTACTCACTCTGTAGACCAAGCTGCCCTTGAATTCACAGAGACCCTCCTGCCTCTGCCTTGCTAGTGTTGGTTTCCTGTTTATATCGGTGTCCTGAAGTCTCTCTCAGTAGTAGGTAAAGGGCAGACCTTTTCAGTTGCTTGCTGCAAAGCCCAGCCATTTTGTATTAGGATGGAGTTCTTTTCTGGGGTCTGGGCTTTTACATTTCTTTTTGTAGAATCCGAGCTTTCAGCCTCCTGTGTGATGGATGGTCTTCCCTGTTTTTTAAGTGAAAACTTGCATCTTGGCTCTAGTTAGAATTCTTGTCTGTTTAAGCTTGAAAAACATTTGCTGCCTTGCTGATGCCACGTCAGTATTTTTCTGTTTTTTTCTGGTTGCTGCAAGCCAACTCTTACCGACCCCTTTTCTGAGGCCCCTGAGTTTGTTTTTTCAGGCTCCCTTTGCCCTGCCACCAGCTTTCTCCTTGCTCTTCCTTTCTGCTGCATTTGAGGGTGGTGATGTCTGCAGTGTGTTCCCTTCCTGATTGCCACCACGAGTCCCTCCTACCAGTCTCTACAGCGTGTCTCCAGGGAGAGCCCTCCCTAGGCTCCTTTCCAGGTGCCTGCAGGATGTCACTTTCTGGATGTCCCATTGATATTTCAGGCCCAGCATGTACTTGTCATCCCCTGTGGTTCCCTCACCCCCATTGCTTCATCTCCTATTTAGTCATCCATGCCACAAGTCACTAAGTCACTTTTTAAAAATAAAGCCTTTTTCTTTCCTTTTATAGAAGTTTCTGTATGTTGCTGTGGATTATGGTGCCAGTTTTTTGTTTGTTTGGTTTGGTTTTTGATCTGTGTAATAACGTGGGATTTTCCTGCAAAGTGAATAATAAATTATTATTTTTACTACTCGGCAGTCTGGCAGATGGTAATATTGTTACTTTAATTTGCATTTCATGGATGACTGTTTAGACTGAACGTTTCATGTGAGCACGAGTTATTTCTATTTTTCCTTGTCTGCGTTGCTTTGCTTCTGTTTGCAGCCTGCTTTTCTAGGGATTTTTGTCATTGTATTTTAAGTGTTTAAAATATGTATGTGTAAATGCAGGAAATTGTTAGCAATTTTACCACTTCAGTTTATTTTTTATTTTTATTTTTTTTTAAGTCTGGGTCTCAGCTATGTAGGTCTGGCTGGTCTGGAGTTCACCTTTGGACCAGACTAGCTTGAACTCATGGAGAAAAAGGCAGGGGCACCATGTCTAGCCTTGTTGGATGTTTTGGTTGTTGGATGTCTGTTTTGTTTCTGCCTTTTTTAAAAGAGATAGATCTTGGTATGTAGTTCAGGCTGCCTCAGACTCCTGAGTGCAGGGTTATAGTGAGGATTACATGTGCTGTGCCACCAAGCTTCGCTTATTTTTAATTTTTTTTTTTTTATGAGTCTTGACCTCGGCTTGCTCTGTACAACTGGAATCTATGACCCCCCCCCCCCATCTGAGATTATAGGCCACTATTATTGCACCTGGCTAAATACTTAACAATATATTTTTTTTTTTTTACATTTGTTGTTTTGTGTGTTTATGGGTATGTGAGTTTGCACGTGCTATCTGTTCAAGTGGAGATAGCTGGGGAAGTTGGTTCTCTTCCTCCACTCAGTAGGTTTGGGGGAATTGAGCTCTGGTCATCATGCCATCATGATCTTCACCCCTGAGCCATCTTGCCAGCCCCTAAATACTTTCTATGTAGACATTTTATTTATATTTTTCTCTCTGATTTGTACCTGCATAGTCTTGCTTTTAAGTTCTTTTTCTCTTTTCATATTAATTTATTTTATTATATATATCTTAATATATATTTTTATTTTATATATATTATTTTATTTATATTTTTTATTATATGTATATTTTTTAATCTCTAAGTCGACTTTGGTATTCATATTAATTGTAAAATGTGTGGTCAAAAACTAGCTCTATGTATTGGACATAGTGACAGTCATAACCCGTTCTTTAAGAGGCAGAGGTGAGAGGATTGGGAGTTTGAAACTAGCTTGGGCTATATAGCAAGACCCTGCCTCAACACACTTCCCCCATAAAGGATTTCTTTAAAATTACTTGGTAATTATATGAGCGCTCAGTTTCTTAGCTAATTAAGTCAGCAGCAGTCCCCAAGGCCTAGTCCTGGAGGCTCCTCTCTGAGGGCTTGGTTAGAGCAGAGCTTGTTACTGAGGTCATGAACTGTGTTGCTGATGGCTTGAAGAAGGTCTGCTTCAGAGCCTCAGCTTGCCTTGGTTGGAAAGTGTTCAGGAGGTTGTACCTGGTTCTGTCTTTGAAGGAAGGAGTACATTGTCATTATTGGGTGTGTGGACTTTGGGGTTGTAGAGATTCTCAAGGGTTAAGAGCACTGGTTGCCATCCCAGAGGACTTGGGTTTGAATCCCTGCATTGGCAAAGTGGCTCCCCACTGTGGGTAACTCTAGTCCCTGAGGATCCGACACCCTCTTCACAGGTACTGCAGGCACACAGTGCACAGACACATGCCAAACACCATACACGTAATATAAAAAGAAAGGTTTATGGGCTGGAGAGATGGCTCAGCAGTTAAGAGCACTGACTGCTCTTCTAGAGGACCCAGGTTTAATCCCCAGCACCCACATGGCAACTAACAACAGTCTGTAATGCCAAGATCTGACAACCTTATACAGACATACATGCATACATACAATGCACATAAAAATTAATTATTTTTAAAAAGAAAAGCTTAAAAAATATAAGGTGAGCTTTGGATCATGTCACTCTAAATTCAAGAGTGAGTGAATGATCTTGGGTTACTCCCCATCTACTCTGTGAAGCAAGGCAATACTACTAATTTATCTGGAGTTGATGCAAAGATCGCATGAGATAATGTTTATATTTAGTTTTATAGCCCTCACACAGTATTAGATTTTTTTTAAAAAGTTTTGTTTATATTGACAACAAGTCTTTCAATCTAATATGCTGTGAAGTAGTTCCAAATCTGATAGAACTTTGAATAATATTTTGCACTTAGGTTTCATGCAAGCAGTAGTAGAAAATGGTGAACGTTTATACCCTTTGTGAGAGGAACTCCACTTCCTGTAGGAATAACAATTTTATCACTACACCGTTTCTAAATCCTGACCACATGTAGGGTATTTTTAGATCATCACCTGGCATGATAATTTGAACTTGTTTGTTTGTTTTTGTTTTTTAAGCTAATATTTTATTTGTAGCCCTGGCTAGCCTGGAACTTACTATATAGACAAGGCTGGCCTCAAACTCAGAGCTCTGCCTGCTTCTATCTCCCAAGTGCTGGGACCACAGCTGTTATTAGCTGCAGTTTGAGGGTGGAGCCCGTCATGTGATATGAGGTCACATTGCACAGTAGGGTGATGATGCTGCCTGTCAGCTGGCTTTCTCTTCTTTAGTCAGCCCGGGATGCAGCTCATGAAATGGTGCAGCTCACAGTTAGGGTCTTTCACTTGAGGTAACCCAATGGAACGACTCCCTCATAGACTGTTCAGAGTCTAGCTCCTTGACTCTAGATTTTGTCAGGATGACAGTGTCCAGCTGGAGAATGCAGGGATGAATGAGAAAGATTGAGGGGTACCACAAAGGTTGAGTAGGTCCCACACTCCTCTTAATGCTAGGTGACATGTTGAGTGCCTTCTCTGTGCCAGGCAGTATTCTTAGCACTTATACATACTGTTTCATCATCCAGAACATTCTATGGGTACATGCCATTATTATTCTTTTTACGAGAACACTTGAAGGAACTGGAATCATTGTTCTTAACGGAAGTATCAAGTGGCGAATATATGACTCATAGAAGGAAAAAGTACAGATATCTTTTAATCATCAGCCAAGCACTATGCCAGACTCCTCTTGTAACCTTACTGAATTCTTAACAACAACCCTGTTCGAAAGGTTTTGCTACTCTATCCTGTCAGTCAGTGAAGAAATTTCAGAGCGTCATGGCATTAGGTCTCTCTGTAAACCATCACTTGACCCTAGCACTGAGGCAGCTGAGGCAGGACCACTGAGGAGGACCAAAGTTTGAGGTCCACTTTGGCTACACAGTGAGACTGTCTCAAGATGACAACCAAGAGAAAGACTGCTTAGGTGGTTTGCTGTCTTGTTAAGTGCAGTCTTTCTAAGTTCAGGGCCAATGCTTGTCACATGATGCCCTCATTTTTATGTTATCCTGCTGCAAAAGGCAGCCTGAGTGATGTGCAGGAAACTAGTTGGCCTCACAAGCACTTTCTGGCTGCAGGTGTCTAGAAATGAAATGGTTTCCCTTGAATGTTTTTGACTTGTCTGTCACAGTGGCCCAGACCCCTGCTTTATGCTTTGGCTCAGATGTTTTGGGAACATTGAGGCATTGTTGGAATGGGAGAAAAATTTTTATTGACTGATGAATTATCTTTTATGAATGATTAATTTTTTACTATCTATTTATTTACTATTTATTTATACTTTGCAATATTGGGGATTATAATATATTATAATATAGGGCTACAAGCGTGCTACACAAACACTCCACTTCTGGGCTGTACCCCTAACCACAACTTTTATTTAAATGTATTTATATAAAGATAACATCTTAAACTGGAAAAAAATTATTTATTTATTTACTTACTATTTATTTATTTGAGGGAGAGTTGCATATGCCACAAATGTGTGTGTGTAGGTCAAAGGGCAGCTTTCCAGAGTGACTCTTCCACCGTGTGGGTCTTAAGGATCAAACTCAGGTTTGATGGCAAAGTGCCTTTACCCATTCAGCCATCTTGCCAACTAAATGCTATATTTTATTAGAAGGTTTTGTGTCTGAGTTGAAATCATTGGTGGATTTACTATTGAGCTAAACTAAAACAGTTTTTAAGAAGAATTCCCAGCCATTTTTTTTTTTCTTTCATGAAATTTCTGAAACTCCACCCTTGTGGTGCCCAGTTCTGTTTAGACACCCTGTGGTGTTCAGTTAGTTCTGTTGGGGTCTTGGGGAGTGTAGCCACAGCAACAATGATATCATGAGAAGAGTTCCAAAGAGAGCTAGCTCACCTTTGCCACATGATAGCACTAACCTTGGGTAAGTCATTCATAATTTGTAAATGAGTGATTGTGCAAATGAGGCACAACGTTGGAGCAGCCTCTTGGGCAACCAAAATGCTTGTAAATGTATATACAAGGGAAATGGCTCAGGGCTTAGGAGCACTGACTGCTCTTGCAGAGGATCTTGGTTCAGTTCCCAGCATCTACATGGCAGCTCACAACTCAAGGGATTTATCCATGCCTTCTACTGATCTCTGTGTACTAGGCACACACACATATGCTCATACATACATGCAGGCAAAGCACTCATACACATAAAAACTTAAAAACCATCGCCCATCTCAATATTTTAAAAATCTTTTAAAATGTTTATGTGTATAATGTACATATATTCCTTTGTTATTTTTGGTTTTTCTGGGATTAAACCCAGGACTTTGCACTTTCTGAGTATGCTTTCTAAGGGTTTCCTCCTAAGAATTGATTCTAACACTGTGCACAGAGCTCTTATTATTTAATGGTTGGAAACATTTATAAATAACATAAAGCCAAAAGGTAGCTAATCCCATGGTGGAATCTTTCTATAACTTAAAAAATCCCCAGAAGTAAAAATTGCATGCAAAATAGTTACGCAATTTTGAAAAATGTTGGACGATTTCTTTAATGTTTATTCTATGTTCAAAACCAAACTAAAAACCAGGCAGTGGAGGCATACTTCTTTAATCCTATCACTCAGTGCAGAGGTACGCAGGTAGACCTCTGTGGTCAAGGCTAGCCTGGGCTACCCAGAGAAACCCTCTCTCAAAAACAAACAAACAAAACAAAGACCATAGAGAGAAACGCATGTGCACTCATGGTTCTCAGACTTTAAGGCTTCCAGTTATTGGCTGGAGAAATTTCATGTGAGCTGCAGAGGACTGAAAGATGGTTTGCTGTTTTTGTAGAAGTAGAGTCCAAATGCTAACAAAAGTTCTAACAGCCTAGCAAGGTATGGTGCTATACACCTGCAGCCCCAGTGCGTTGGAGACAGACAGTCTGTGCCTCAGCCAGTCGATGTTACACAAATTCTGGTTGTAATAAAGGAAGCTCAGAGCCAGATCTCGGGAAAGGCTGGAATATCAAAGAGAGGAAACATCACAGTCAAATCTCACCCAGCTGTCTTCCAGCTTCCTCAGCCTCACTCCTCCTGGCTTCTACTGCATTATTCTGTTTTCCTACATCTGCCTTAAATACCCTCTTCCCCCAGTTGTTTTACATCCAGGTTAAGATTAAAGGCGTGGGCTACTGCTATTTGGTAGTTAGCCTGGAACTCACAGAAACACAGATCTCCTCTGTCTCTGGAGTTATGGGATTAATGGCCTGGCACCACCACTGCCTGCCTTGGAGCCTGGAACTCCCTCTGTAAACCAGTCTGTTCTTGAACACAGATCTGCTGGGATTAACCACTCCCTGATCTTTCCCTGTGCTGGGATTAAAGGTGTGAGTTACCACTGTCTGATCCTCCTGGATTGACTGTGGGTAGATCCCTCTGATATCTCAGACTGGTTTTATTAAATATACAACATATCATCACAAGTCTATCCTGGGCTTTGTAGAAATTTGGTTGGCCAATCAGTCAATCAATCAATCATAATAGCAATGAACTTTGCTTAAAATTAATATTCAAAATTGGAATAATACAGCATGCTGCCTAGTTTTTATGGCAATTTCATACAAGGTTTTTTTTTGAAAAAATGCCCCCACCTGATTAGCCTTTGGGCAAGCCTGTGGTGCATTTTTTTGATTGGTGATTGATGTAGGAGGGCCCAGCTCACTGTGGGTGGTACCATCCTTGGGCTGGTGATCCTAGGTGCTGTAAGAAAATAGGCTACATGGCTGGAGAGATAGATGGCTCAGAGGTTAAGAGCACTGACTGCTCTTCCAGAGGTCCTGAGTTCAATTCCCAGCAACCACGTGGTGGCTCACAAACATCTAGAGTGAGATCTGGCGCCCTCTTCCTATGTGCAGGTAGAACACTGTATACATAATAAATAAATAAATCTTAAAGAAAGAAAAGAAAATAAGCTATGAAGCAATGGAGAGCAAGCTAGGAAGCAGCATGCTCCATGGTCTCTGCCCTAGCTCCTGCTTCCAGGTTCCTGCTGTGAGTTCTCGCCCTGACTTCCCTCAGTGATGGTGAAGTAAACCCTTTACCATGTTACATTAGGTTATGTTTTATCACAGCAATAGAAAGCAAATAAAGACACCTAAAACCCTGCTTTCCCCAAATTGATTTATTTTATTCACGGAAACAAACCATTGGGGACAGATGGCTCCGCAGGTGCCAGTTGGAAGCGGTGCTTGAATGCTTCTTTCTGTTTTAGTTTTCTGCCTCTGCCCACCCTGTCGCCAGATCACAGCTGGCCTTTCTATCTCTGGCTTGTGGGTGCTGTGCCCAGTATCCCACCTTACTGCAGGAAACTTGACATAGGCATTAATCAGGATTGTTTTATGACTGTTGGGCCCGGGAAGGCAAAGAAAAAATTGTGGATCACCTCATCTGTTTCTGTTAGTCTAGTAACGTCAGAGAGGAGGATCCAGCCACCCATGGGAACTGTCTCTGACTCGGGCAGATGTGTCCACTTGCTCTTATCCACAATCTACCCTATGGCACGCCATCATACCAAGCAAAGAATAAGTGATTTTTTTTTTCTTGTACTGAATCCGGCTTCAGCTGTTGTGAGATTGTTCCTGTCAGTAAGAACCCAAGTTAGAAGCTCCCCTGAGAGCTGAGGTTGCCAGCGGCTGCTTGTCAGAATTAATCTTATTCATTTCCTTCTTCCCCACTGGTGTTTGATACAGGGTCTCTCTACATATCCTTGACTGTCCTGGAACTCAGTGCATAGACCAGGCTGGCCCTGAATTCATAGAGATCCACCTGCCTCTACCTTCCAAGTGCCAGGATCAAAGGCATGTGCTACCACTCCTGGCCATCTAAAATCCTTTCTAGTAGTAAAATATTAGAAAGAAAATAGTGTGACATGTGTCCTTTGGCTATAGCTCTTTCCACCCATGCAGGTGACATTCTTTCCTGTACTGTTGTCCTGATCTTTAGGGTCCAACAAAGGTATGGTTTGAGTTTTGTGGCCCTAATTTAGTTTCCATGGCAACTCTTCTTGCATGGCAATTTGCTTCTTTTCTCTATTAAGTCAGAAGAAGAGCTTGTTGTCACTGTGTTCACTTGACAAGCAGAAGGTTCTCTGGTCCATCCATGTGTCCATTTCACCCTTACTTTTTGTCTGCTGTGTATCAGGTACACTAAAGAGACTAGATTGGAAGATGGCATTGGCTGCTCTTTAATATTTGAGGGGAAAAGGAGAATTGTTACTTTTCTTGTCTTTAAAAAATCAGGAAAACTCTTTACATATGTTTAATGTGTGTGTGTGTGTGTGTACATGAGATTTATTTTATGTATTTGCCTGCATGTATGTATGTGCATCCATGGAGGTCAGGTAGGGGTTTTGGATCCCCTAGAACTGGAGTTACAGATGGTTGTGGGCTGCCATGTGGGTCTTAGGAATGGAACCTAGGTCCTTCAGGAGAGCAGCCAGTGTTCTTAACTGCTGAGCCATCTCCCCAACCCCATGGGTTTTTTATTATAAAGGAGATATTGGCATTGAATTTAGGTCTTAGAGCCCACTTTGAGAGTCCTGTGTTACTAAACTATGTACGTCCCCTACCCCTCTTTGGCTCTTAATATAAACTTCTATGGTTAAAGTCACACTTAAAATATCATTATATCATTATTCCAGTGTGGCAGTCGTGGTGCATGCGTATAGTCCCAGCACTCTGGAAGCAGAGGCAGGCTGATCTCTGAGTTGGAGCAAGTTCCAGGACAGCCAAGGCTACACATAAAAACCCTGTCTTCAAAAAAAAAAAACCAAAAAACAAAAAACCCCCAAAAAACAAAAACCAAAAACACACACACAAAACAAAACAAAACAAAAAAACCCAAAAACATTTTTAAAAAAATCAAGTAAAAGGGAAGGGGGGTAGGGAAGCTTGTCTTTTGCTTTTTCCTTAGGCATTTCTTCTTTGGGATTTTAGCCCACTGACTTTTCCAAAAGCAAAGTGCCTGAGTCTCTAGCAGGTCGCCTGAGAAGACCAGCAGTGACTGAGATTGGCTTCAGTTGCAAATGGACTTTGGTGGTCTTGAGAAGGGGTGCCAAGGAGTTTGAAGTTTCTGGAGCAGCCTCACTGTGGTGGAGAAGGTGGCATTTGCCCTTGGCCTTGAACTTCACAGCTCACAGCTCAAAGGTCTGAGCTGGGCAGTGCAGCTGTGTGGAGTGTTGGTACATTTGGGTTAGGAGAGTATGAGTTATAATTCATCAGGAACTTCTGACCTCATCTCCTCTTGTGCAGGTGGATGGAAGCATGCCTAGGGGAGGACCTGCCGCCCACTACGGAACTAGAAGAGGGGCTTAGGAATGGAGTCTACCTCGCCAAACTAGGGAACTTCTTCTCTCCCAAAGTGGTGTCCCTGAAAAAAATCTATGATCGAGAGCAGACCAGATACAAGGTGAGTTCTTTGCTTGGTGCTTGATTATTTCTGTGTGCCTCAGAGGGCTTACTTAACACATTGGTTCTGTGTGTGTTCTGTGAGCCCAGGGGAACAGTCGTGAAGAGGTAGATGCAGTAGGAACATCTTCAGCCGTGTATTTCTGGTAGCCTGCTTCTGACAGGGCTGTTTATGGATTTTTTTTTAATTCTTAGAAAGTAGAGGAAGTAACAGGGGAATCACCACTGTCAGTCTTTAGAACTAGGTGCTGAAGTGAGCTATAGTGGCTTTGGGAAAATTCTTACTGCAATACTGTAGTTCAAGAAAAAATGGGAAGAGACTTACTTTCAGAAAGCTTAGGTTAGTGAATGGTCTGATTCCTGTGGTCGAGGAGGCCATGGAAAGGCTGAAGGACCAGATTTCCCCTCTCCAGAGCTCCTAACAGGAATTGACCCTGAATTACTACTGTCTGGGAGGCAGTGGAGGATTGCATAGCCAGGGTAGTGTAAGGGGTTGACCTTCAGGGCTGGGCCGAAACTCATAGGTGCTAAAGCCACACACTGCAGAAACAAGAAGGCCTAGATCCTCAGACAAGATCACTATATTATTAATTGTCTGAAATGAAAGAGACGATCTAAGGGGGAGAGATTTTACCCTGGCCGGTAGTTCCCTGGGCGCTGTCTGCGGTCATTGTCTCCTGTGTTCCTTGGCTGAGGTAACCACTGTAGCAGGGAGTGGAGCAAAACCACAAGGAAGATTCTCCTCATGCTATCGGAGAAGCCAGGGAGTAGGGCGGGGAGGGGGGGGAGGCAGACTTCAGAGACATGTCACCAGTGACACTGGGCCACCCAGCTATGAACTAATCAGTGGATTAACCATTGATGAGGTTAGTACCCTCACAGGACTGTTAGCTGGGGACTAACCCTGTAACTCAGGAATCTTGGAGGATATTCTAGATCCAAACCATGAATGAGATCCTAAACAAGAAATAGCTTCAACTTCTTTTTAAGACAGAGTCTTGACATGTAGTTCTTTCTGGCCTGGAACTCACTGTACACCAGGCTAGCCTTGTACTCTTAGATCCAACCTACCTATGTCTCCCAAGTGTGGGATTAAAGGTAAGCACTATTATGCCTGGCTAGAAACTTCTTTAAAATAAAGGTTTAATATTTTGAATTTTACGAAAACAGTTACGCTAAAAACATCTTTAGAGCTACCCCCTCCCTCCTTTCCTGAGGCAGGGTCTCACTTTGTATCCTTGGCTAATCCACAACTTGCTGTGTAGATCAAGCTGGTCTCAAGCTCACAGAGATCTGCCTGCCTCTGCTTTCCAAGTGCTGGGGTTAACCACACACACCACTGTACCAGCACAGGGGCTTTGTAGACAGAAGAGCAGCACACCAATGCAGAGTAGAGTTTTGCTAGTTTTGTTTGACTTAGGGTCTCACTTTGTAATCCTGCTCGTCTGGAACTTGTGTCGATTCTGCTCCTGCCTCCTGAGTGGCACATGTGTGTGCCACTGTGTACAACCTTATATTAATTTCTAAACGATGATTTGCAACAGCAAGGTTTTAGAAAGCCCTATTCATATATCCCCTTGTATCTGAGCATGGTGGCACACACCTCTGATCCCAGCACTGGTCTACAGAGGGAGTTCCAGGGCAGCCAGAACCACACAGAGAAACCCTGTCTCAAAAAACAAAAACGTATATCTCTTTTTTCCTTTGTGATCTGCTCCAAACTAATAGTCATAGGGGCTAGGGCTGTAGCTCAGGGTAGAGCTCTTAACTAGCATGTGTGAAACCCTGAGTTTGATACCCAGCACTTAGAAAGTATATTATGAAAACCTTCATTGGTATACTTATAATATCTATCAGTTTTGAGTATGTTCAAACACCACACTAACCTAAGTGGTTATGTGTGCACTGTCTCATACAGCCTCACAGCAGATGCACAAAGTAGCTATACTAGATAGAGTGTCTCAGGCTGCAAGGGTGTCTGGCTGGTCCACTGTCTCCAGTAGATGCCCAAGCCTGAGGACTGAGTCCTGGATATTGTGAGTTCAGAGACCACGCTGTAAAGCACACTGGTGAGCGAGGCTCTCCAGGCAGTTTGTGAGAGGAGCTTCTTGTACGGAAGTTTAAGAGTGAAGACTTAGGAGGCATAGAGTCTCACAAGGGGTTCACAAGAAGAGTTGTATATGGTTGTTTGCCAGCAGCACCTAATACCATTGTATTTCTTTCAGGCCACCGGGCTGCACTTCAGACACACGGATAATGTGATTCAGTGGCTGAATGCCATGGATGAGATTGGATTGCCTAAGGTACCTGGTATTCATGTTATTGGTGGTTTTGGCATAATAGCTTTTATTCAGCCTGTAAAATTATTCTTCATATCAACCAGTCATCTCTCCATCTTTTGATCCTTCCTTCCATCCAGCCTTCCCTTACTCCCCCACCTCCACACACACCATTCTTCATCGTTTGTGAGACAGTGGTTCAAGTTTAAGCTGTAGCTGAGGCTGGCTTTGAACTCAAAATCCTCCTGCCTCAACTTGCGGAGTGCTGGGGTTATTGGTAAATAACAACTTGCTGTCTAATTTCTTTCAGCGTGACCAAGGAAAACAATTCTATTCTTTTTCTTTTCTATTTGTCCCTTTTCCTTTATGTCCTTCTCCAGTTGTAGATTTGCACTGTTACGTGTAGGGTGTTGCATATGCTAGGCACCTTTAATCCCAGCGCTTGGGAGGCAGAGGCAGGTGGATCTCTGAGTTCAAGGCCAGCCTGATCTACAAAGTGAGTTCCAGGACAGCCAGGCCTGTTACACAGAACAACCCTATCTCAAAAATTAAAAAAAAAAAAAAAGTTGCAGAGAGGTCACCTTGAGCCTCTGGTATCCAGATCTGCAAGGAGTGTGAAAGCTGCTTGGCATTTCTAGTTGTGGAATGAGGTGTGTGAGGTAGCTGTGTTTTTGATAGGTGTGCATCCCAAGTGTTTTGTTCAGGAGTTTATTCTGTGGTCCCCTGAGTAAGATGTCATCTCTCATCTAGTCAGGACTGAGAGGAGGCACTGACCTCTACTTTCACAGTCATGTTTTTGTTCTTCTCTCTCTCTCTCTCTCTCTCTCTCTCTCTCTCTCTCTCTCTCTCTCTCTCTCTCTCTCTCTTTAAGAAAAAAATTAAGGTGGGGTCTCACTATGTAGGCCTGGTTGGCTTGGAACTCACTATGTAAACCAGGCTGGCCTCAAACCCAACCTGCCTTCTGAATCTAAAGTGCTATGTTAAAGACATATACCACCAAGATCAATGAAACATAGCCTGCCTCTCTCCCTCCTTCCCAAACTGGAGCAGACTATGGGTTCCTTCAGTTGGGGCGATGTTCACATCAAAGCTGCAAGCAAATACTAGTGCCATTAAAGATTGTCTTTGAGAGGCCAGAGAGGTGGCCCAAAAGTTAAGGGACACTGACTGCTCATCCAGAGAACATGGGTTTGATTTCCAGCACCCACCCTCCACTACCCTCTCCTGACCTTCACAGCCACCAGGCCTGTACCCAGTGAACAGACAAACATGCAGGCAAAATGTTCATATGCATAAAAATTGAAAAATTGTCTTTGATATTAAGTAAGGGAGGTATTCTACTTTAAAGTTATAAAAGCTTGTTCCCAGCAAAGATGAGATCACTGTTTTTGTTCAAAAATAAAGTAGATGTGCTTTGAAATGAAAAGTTGGTAAGGAGAGGCTTTTCATTCCTGTGTGATGGGATTAGGGGGTGGTTTTTATTTTCTTTATACTTCCTTGTGGGGCCCAAGCTTTTGTAATTGAAGAAAGAATAAGCATAGAAGTAAGATGTAGAGCGTCATAAAGTGACTAAGTTACATAGTGATCAGTCTTTACGGCTCAGCGCAGAGCTTAGACTCATTATTACAGATGCATCTGTTGATCTGACTCTAATCCAGATGAGTCTTTGAAAGAGACCAGCTTTTGCCCTCACCTCTTCGGAGTAGAGTGTCTGAGATTTCACTCCCATGGTGCATTGCACCGTGTTGCTGAGGTTCCCTGGCCTTTCTGTGCACCTATACCTTCTGTTTCCATTTTCTATGCTGTAAAATGCTACACTGTGTACCGTGACTTCCTGCCTTTCATACAGTGTTGGCATCGTGAGCAGTGGCAGCTTAACCTCCTTTGTATGGTATCTCAAGTGTGTTTATGTTTGCTGTTGCTAGGGGGTTTTGGCTATTGTTGGTTTGCCTTTATGCATACTAGGCAAGTGTTCAACCCTTTCCCTGTAACTTCAGCCTTTAGTATTTATTTTGAGACGGTCTCCATAAGTTGTCCAGGTCGCCCTTCATCTCACTCTGTATCAAAGCAAACCTTCAACTTGGGATTTTTCTGACTTAGTCTCAAAAATTTAGAGATACCCTGGACTCTTTATCAAATTCTTCCCTAAACGTTCTTCGTTTATCTGAGCTGCCTCTTTTATTATCCACCCACCATTATGACAACTTTCCAACTGCTTCTTCAGCTTCCCGTCTCCAAATTGGTCAGCACGGCCTGGGTCCTGCCTCTGGTTTGATCTCTAAAGCTTCTTTTCATCCTCTGCTCCAAAGCTAGGGTATATCTTTGTGCCCTACTTCTCAAGTCTGTCTTTGCATATGATTGCAGACATCTGATTCCACCCTACATAGCTGCTTTGTTTTATAGTACTTTCTAGAATATATCAGCCAGAATGCTTTAGAGTCTCTTCCTTGCCATTTCCCCTGGAGATCCTTTGCTTTATTCTTTTCCAGAGTCTTCCAACCAATTCATTCAGTCCACTTCTTCTATTTCTCCCTAGATTTTTTACCCAGAAACCACCGATATCTATGATCGGAAGAACATGCCAAGATGTATATACTGTATACATGCTCTCAGGTAAGCAGGATGTTTGGTAAAATACATCATTTAAGGGTAACTTCCAGTCAAGGGTGTCTTTTTGTCCATGGAGTAAGAGGATTTTCAAATGGAACATAAGACTGTTGACCTTCCTTCCAGAGGCACCTGTGTTTTCCAGGGAGCAGTGGGAAGAGGTCTGCATATCCCACAGTATATTATTGTTGCAAAAACATGGTCTAATCTTTCACTATTGACTACTGTCTCTCTGGACTCTGCATCCTAATCAGGGTGTGGTCTCCTTTATTTTGGCATCTAGGCCCTTGCCATTGGTAAGCTATTTGTTCATTCATTAAATAATTTTTATACAACCACAAATATGATAGGAAATAAAGCATTTCATGGAAAATGATCTAGTTTCAAATCCCACTTCTTCGAATCAGCAGGGTACTGAATAGCAGGAAACAGCGCTGTGTCTGAAGGGAGAGAGAGGGGGGATGAGGGTATGCACTGGTATCTGGGAATGGCAGTATGATATTTTATCAGTTGACTGTATGGCTACAGGACTGAGGGAAAGTTTGGGGAGGAAGTGGGATATGAACGTGAGATTTCTTTGTATTCCTATCTATCTATCTGTCTGTCTATCTGTCTGTCTGTCTGTCTATCTATCTATCTGTCTATCTATCTATCTATCTATCCATCTATCTATCTATATCTATAGCTATATATATATATCCGCTTGTATGTGTGCCTAACCAATGTTAATTTTATGAATAAAAGTGGATCTATAGCATGGATCTACAAGAATCCTGTTATCTCTAGCTGAGTCTAGAACCTCACACATGCTAGGCATACTTTCTGCCACTGAGCTGCCCTGTTTTTGATGAGACTTAGGATTCTTAGTATCACAGCATTGTTGTGAGCATGCAGAGAGTGGATAGCTGGCTAGTGCATCTCCTGTGGTAAGAGCAGAACACATTCAAATGTGTGTGCCTGAGCCAAAACCTGATTAATTCTTAGCATTGTGATTGGCTTAGTATGCTGAGGTCTGTCTGTGTTGATAACCTGGTGAAGGCTGTGCCTGCAGTGGGTGTCTGAACTTGGCAGGCACAGAAGTGAAGCTGCCAGAATTCCCTTCTGTTCCTTCTGTGGCCTCTGATGCAGCCTGGGTCCCAAGCACTCAACGATGGAGTCAGGACAAAGGGAGGAAGTTACTATTGTTCTCCATTTCTCTTGCATATACAGTCAGTGCTTAGAAAGCACATACAGAGCAGAGGGTTCTGGCTCAGGGTGTATGGTTTCTTTCCTCCCATTTGTTTTTTTTTCCTGAAAGGTAAGTTGGCAACACTTGACAGTATGTAGGAAGGGGCTGTCAACTACTCAGGGCCTAAACAGCAGCTCCGAGGCAGATCCCCACCTCCCTATGGTGGGGCATCCTCTTCCTTTGTACAGCAGTCCCCCAGGGGCACCTCCTGACTTTCAGGCAGTACCAGGGCTCTGACCCACACCTTGCTCATGCTAGGAAAGTGCCATCTCACTGACATGTGAGGGGGAATAACTGGCATTATTACAGAGATGTTTAGTGCACTTCAGTTATACTTGGTTATTTTGAGGGTAACATTTCATTCTCTGTTGTGTTTATATATATATTTTTTTTTCCCCTAATATTTTACATTTGGAATTAGAAGGATCAGGCATTCTAGAAGGATCAGGCAGGCATTCTAAGTCATTCTTGGCAACATAGTGAGTGAGTTCCAGGCCAGGTAGGACTGCATGATAAGACCCTGCTCTTCCTTTATCCCCTTTCTCCAAAGCAAATTTAAATAAAACCCTACTGATTCTGCTGTTAAATAAACCCCTAATTCCTCACCTTTTATTAAGAAAAATAAAAATTCTCTATGTTGTGAAAATTGAGTTTAGGTTAGTATGAGTTCATTTGTTTGCAAAACCTGGTAAGAATTAATTGAGATTATCTAGAGTATTTATCTACAGAGTGTGGTTAATTTTAGAGGGTACCAGGGTTTATGAATTATGTGCAAAACTGTGTATTACCCTGTTGCACCTTTTAATATGATTTTAAAAACAGTTTATTTTCTGTGTGCACAATGGCATGCTTGTCAAGGTCAGAGAACAACTTCTAGAAGTCAGTCATTTCTTCTACTACGTGGGTCACGGGGATTATCTCAGGAAGTGCCTTCACCTCCTGGGCCAAAGCACCCACTCTTTTTGATATTTTTTTTATTTCTCCCTCATGTCTTGCTAATGTCAGTGTATGTAAAGTGCACATCTGATCTCTTCTAACTCCTTGGTTTTGGTCTGTTTAAGCCTGAGAATCAACCTGAAAACACAGACTTGTAGACATTTATCTCTGGAAGATTCACTGGTGAACTTTGTGGTTCTTCCCTTCCCGAGCTGAGAGTCTAGAGTCTTTTTGCTTTGTTTTTTATGGGTTTTCCAGACAGGGTTTCTCTGTGTAGCCCTGGCTGTCCTGGAACTCACTGTAGACCAGGCTGGCCTTTGACTCACAGAGATCTGCCTGCCTCTGCTTCCTGAGTCCTGGGATCAAAGGTGTGTGACACCACTGCCTGCCTGAGTCTAGAGTCTTTTTATTCTCTGAAGAGGGAGGATAATAAAGCACTTTATTTTACAGTTTTAATTAACCTACCTTAAGCTTCTATGTCAGTAATAGGAATTCCAATGAAGCAAGATTTGCTATCTGAATCATTTTCATGAGACTTGTTTAAAATGTCTTATTACCTAAGACTTAGAGACACAAGTCAAGAGGCCTCACTTGTATTGACAAAATGTCAGCTATATTAATATTAGCATCTAGTACACATTAACTTTGTGCCACAACTGGGACTTGAATGTGAGCCTAAGGGAAATCTTTCTTTATATTATGCCATTCAATGGGGCAAAAAGTATTCGAGGTAGACACTGTCACTGTAAGAGAGACTCTCTTCAGAACATTCCTCTCTCTCTCCATTTCACCCTCTCATTTGAGAGCAATGGTGGCCTTACTCATTTGCACATTGGTGTCTTCTAGTTTGTACCTGTTCAAACTGGGCCTGGCTCCTCAGATTCAAGACCTGTATGGAAAAGTTGACTTCACAGGTAAGGAGTTACAGAGGCTTGGCAGCAAATGTATGACTCATGTGGTAATGGGCTGGAAAGTTCTACAGTACCTGTCTTAAAGGAGAAGGCCTTTAGAAAACGCTCCCTCTAAGATGGCAGCAGTAGGTAAACTGCCCTTTAGTGAGGTATGGAGAACAGGAGCCTTGGAATTGTAAACTCGGCTCTTTGATTTAAGAAGTAGGATGTTTGATGGATTTAGTTTTCTCATACATAGTTTTGTATGTGAGAATCAATTATCTGAGAATGGTAGCATATAACAAAATGGTAGTATGTGGAGCTAACATTAAATGCTTCTGTGTGGCGAGAAAAGCTTTATAAAGTGAAGCCTTTCCCTTACAGCTGGTACCTGTTGGGGAAAACTAAGGGGCAAGAGCATAGCGTGAGGTGACTCAGAAGCGAGTTTATTTTAGTGTTTAAGCCCTTGGATGTGTTTTTCTTGTGTAGTACAAGTATAACAAAATACTTGATAGAGCAAAGTTTTGGAAACTGGAAATCGAGTCAGACAATTCTGTGGGTTTGGCCTCTGATGAGAGAATAATAGTAGCTGATCTGGTGGAAGCACATACACCAGAGTATTTTACAAGACTAGAGCCTGGGTGGGTCCAGGCTTTCTCTGACAGTTGTGAGAAGTAAAAGCTTAATGAAAACAGCCTTGATCCTTTCTGAGAAAGAACACTGTCATCAATAACCTAGGGACCTCCCACTAGACCCCCTTTTATCTCAACCCCACAATGTAGACTGAGCCTCTAACATGGACCTTTGAGGGGTAGGCCACATTCCAAGCCATAGTATTTTGTGTATTTGTTATAGTCAGGAGCTTTAAGAGATGAAGGCTTGGGAAGGGAATGGACAATAGTAGCATTAATTAAGAGTAAAATTCAAATCTCTCAATTGGCGATTATTTTGTCAGCCAGGGACTTTAAAATTGGTAGTAAAGCTTTTTATCTATAATATGTTTCCTTCCAGGAAACTCATTCACTAGACTCAGGAAAAGGTCAAAGTTTAGTTGTTTTCTTTATCATTTGGCTTTCTGCCTTAGAAAGGAAACTGAGTAGCAGCCAGTGATTTGGATTATAAAGATAACGGGTTGTGAGTTAGTCATTAAGTTCCCTTTAAAGCCTCCATTCATCCATAGATTACTGTAGGCAGTAGAGTAGGGCTCACAGGACTTTAATCCTAGCACTCAGTTCGAGGCCAGCCTGGTCTACAGAGCAAGTTTCAGGACAGCCAGAGCTACAGAGACCCTGTTTCCACAAGCAAGCAACAGCAAAACAAACAAACAGAAGCACCAAACTATGTCCTAGATCTTCCTGCCTTCCAGTTATGTTCAATGCTATTGATACTAATAGTGAGCATTGACATTTGTCGGCAGACATGTCGCCTAGCAGGTACTGCACTAAGTGCTTTCATCAATTAAGGCAGGGACCATTTTACCCCATCTCATAGCTGAGGAGTCCGGTCCTCGGAGTCATGAAAGGTGTTTAGCTTGCCTGATGGGTCTCGTTCTCTTCTGCAGAAGAAGAAATCAACAACATGAAGATCGAGCTGGAGAAGTACGGCATCCAGATGCCAGCCTTCAGCAAGATCGGGGGCATCCTGGCTAACGAACTCTCGGTGGACGAAGCTGCATGTACGGGAGCTTTTCTGGCCAATGGGTTTTGCTCACTGTGGCTAATGCTATGCTGGGGCCTTGGGCCCCAATAAGCCTTCCTAGCAAGCTTTGATCTATAAATAGTTTCAGACCCTGCTTTAATCTTTGTGGTTGTTGAAAATAGATTATCAGTTTTTGTTAAAGACATTAGAAAGTGAGTCCTGTATTTCAGTGCCTTTGGGGATCTTTTTCTTAGGGCATTTACTACATAATTAAAGGTGAACATTTTTTTTTTCATGGTAAATATTCTTGACCAAGTTATCTTATGAATATTCAACATGAACTGAAAATTCCAATGGATTCCGGGGGCGGAACTGCTGCTTTATGCAGGGGAGAGATGCCAAGTGGAGGTCAGACTGTCCTCCAGCTCTGCTTGTTATCTTCTCTGGGAAATGAGTCTTCCTCAGTGACAGCCAGTTGCATTATTGACTTGTCTGTATAGGGTACCCCCGTTACCACCTGTGATCTCAAGGTGCTGAGCTTGGATTTTGCCTGTTTTTTAGTACACGCTGCTGTCATTGCTATTAATGAAGCTATTGACCATAGAGTTCCAGCTGACACCTTTACAGCTCTGAAAAACCCTAATGCCATGCTTGTCAATCTTGAAGAATCCCTGGCTGCCACTTACCAGGATATCCTTTACCAGGCCAAGCAGGACAAGATGTCAAATGCCAAAAACAGGGTAAAAATGCAACACTTTATTAATGAACTTATATTCTTCCTTAATTGGTGAATCTGCACTTTAAAAGCCATTTTATTGAGATGTAATTTATGTTTAGTACAGTTTTCCTGTTCTGAGTGTATGGTGAGTTTTGATAGATGTGTTTGTGCTGATTAATTGTCCCTGCCAAGAGTTTCTGCTGCCCCATGTGATCACTCTGCCTCCTCACCCCAACTCCAGCTACCGGTATATTTTTCCCTTTTTAATTTTTTGTGACAGGGTTTCTCTGTGTAGCCCTGGCTGTTCTCACTCTGTAGACCAGGCTGGTCCCAAACTCAAGAGATCTGCCTGTCTCCGCCTCCTGAGTGCTGGGATTAAAGCCATGCATCACCATGCCCAGCTGGCTTTTATTTATCTAGTCTGTTTATCACTACACTTCACCTTTCCTAGAATTTCCCATAACTATATTTGCTTAGTGTGTAGTCTTCTGGTATTGCACTTTTCCTTCCCATTTCACACTTATGTGTGACCATTGCAAATCAATTTGAATAGATTTCTTTTGAAAGGTGATCTCCAAATATTGATATGGCCCTTCTCCACTAGCTTCTCTGGGATAAAATGAATGTTTACTCTTGTTATAAGTATGCAGAAGTTAGTTGAAGGAATCCACTGGTAGTGTAGTTGTAGACTAACTTGAATGACAGATGAGACCCTGCCTCACAAACAAACAAACAAACAAACAAACCAGCCATGGCGCTGTTCCATTGATTCCAGCATGAGGACAGAGCCAAGTGGATACCTGAGTTTGAGCCCAGCCTTGGCCTATATAGAGTGAGTTCTAGGCCAGCCGGGGATTCATAGTGAGACTCTGTCTCCAAACAAAAACAAGAGCCTGGGAGATGGGCTCAAAAACTTTTAAGTCACAGAAGCCTAAGGACCTAAGTTCAATCACCAGAACCCACGTTAAAGGTGAAAGGAGAGAGCTATCCACATAGCTGTTCTTTGTCGTATACGCGCTCTGCTTGCTCCTCCAGCACACCACACAACAGTAACTGGACAGAAGTCTTCACACATGCTTATTCAGGCTTTTAAGGCAGTGACTGAAATGTCTAGCTTCATTGAGAGGTATTCACATGTCAAATTGAAGGTCTGTGAATATGTTTTATGTCTCTTTATTTGGGGGTTTGAAGCGCCAAGGTAGGTTCTGAATAGGCTTTCAGGCAGGTGGTGAGGCCATGCCTCTGCCTATATCACCAGTGAGAGGGTCCAAGCCAGTGCCTGGAAAAGCTGTTCGTTCTCAGGCAAGGATGTAGACTCAGCCCACTGACTCAGCAGGCGGAGAGGCTCCTCTAGTGACTGTTAGTATTAAGAGGACCTGGTCTTGTGTGTTTTTGTCTTTTGTTTTTTGGGTTGTTTTTGTGGTTTTTTTTGAGACAGGGTTTCTCTGTGTAGCTTTGGAGCCTGTCTTGGAACTCACTCTGTAGACCAGGCTGGCCTCAAACTCTGCCTGCCTCTGCCTCCTGAGTGCTGGGATTAAAGGTGTGCACCACCACCCCTCCGTGGGTCTTGTGTTTTTAGGTACAAAAAATCTGAACTCAGATGTAGCTTGTTCTTGGTTTTGTTATGGTTGGGGAGAAATAAGCACATACACTCACTGCCCTGCCCGCCCAGGGGTTTGGGGGAGGCCTCTTCAGAGATCTGGCTAATCTCTACCCTTTTTGTTCATCCTCAGACAGAAAACTCTGACAGAGAAAGGGACGTTTATGAGGAGCTGCTCACACAAGCCGAAATTCAAGGGAACGTAAACAAAGTTAATAGTAAGTATGGCTCTGCATCAGAAACCTAAGGAGGGTCCCTAGAGCAGCTGAGTGTTGATGTGCTCAGTAGTCTGCGCCTGGTGTGCCCTGTGCCCCATGCCTGTCTCTGTTTTGTCCTCTGGCAGGCCTTCATTCCTGCATCTGCAGTAACTTCTGGGTCCTCGTTTTAGGGGTAGAGATTCTCTGTGTATCCCTGGCTGTCCTGGAACTCGCTTTGTAGAGCAGCCTGGCCAGGATCACAGAGATTTGCCTCCCCCTGCTTCCCAAGTGCTGGGATTAAAGGTGTGGGCCACAACTACCTGGCTTCCCCCTGTTATCTTTAGGCCCAGCAAGCTTGTCACAGAAACATGGCCGCCTTATCCCAGGGGCCTTTTTTCACAGCAAAGGTTGCCTTTGCATTATTGCTGAACTCTCTCAACCATCAAAAGCATTATTTATTTTTAATTTACTATTAATAGTAATAGCAGTAATACATGGATATATATGTGTGGGCACATGTGTTTGTAGGGGTCAGAGGACAACATGGAATTGGAATTGGTCCTGTGCCCTGTATCCATCCATGAGTCCTGTGTCCCGGGGCTTGAACTCAGGCTACTGCTTTTACCTGCTGAGCATCTCACCACTTTTAAAGAGGCTCAAGGTTTCTTTCTCAGTGCTACCAGAGATGAAACCCAGGGCCCTGGGCGTGCTGAGCAAGTTCTACCACTGAGTTACACCCCCAGCCCAAAGAAGGATCTTAAGAGAAGGCTACTTTAAAAAAACGTATTTGACTATATATGTAACTGTTAAGAAAAAATTTTATGCATTAGCTTTTGTTTATATTTGTGTTATATTCTAAAATTAAGATTGTTTTGTTTTTTTTATTTATTTATTTTTAAAGTTAGCACCCTAGCTCAGGTATCAGTTGGTTAAATTGCAGACATGAGGGACAGTTTCCTAGGAGCCTATATGAGATCACGAATCTAAAGCAACTTCTCACTCAGCCCATCTCTTACCTTTGAGTTAATGGTAAAGTCCCTCACTCAGGAACCTCAGCAGGAAGACCAGCTTGGGCAATACACCGAGACACCTCATCCCCATCACCCTACGGGAGACATCTTTTCATCATCATTTTCTGATAAAGAGCCATCTGGGTTCCCCTGCCATGTGCCTTTAAGTTTTCTGACGAAAGAGAGTAGGAGGGCAGGATCTGAGCAGAGGCCATGGAGGGCGCTGCTTACCGGCTTGTCCCACAGCTTGCTCAGCCTGCTTTCTTACAGAACCCAGGACCACCAGCCTAGGATGGCACCGCCCACCCTCCCCCCTGAGTCACTAATCTTAAGGAGGTGTTTTCTCAATGGAGGCTCCCTCCTGTCAGATGAGTTCAGCTTGTGTCTGGTTGACATAAGACTGGCCAGCATAGGGGGACAGCAGGCTAGTGGATTCAAATGGTCGAAGGCATCAAGGGTGCAAGTGAGGTATGTGCTGTCATAGTAGGTAAGAGTTGGATGAATTCAGCGTGAACTCCAGGGCAAGAGAGAACTCAAGAGATTTCAAAAACAACATGCTCCAGCTGTCCATTTCATGGAAGCATCGTTGGCAAAGATGTGACATTTTGAGGATTTCTCTTGTGGAAATTGACTGGTCTGGTCTAGTGGGCACACCACGGTGCCAAGCCATCCATAACTACAAGCTTTTAAGTAGGCCCAGGACATGGCAGAAGTCTGTAGGTTGAGGAACAGTCTGCTTGGTGATGGCTTTCCGCTTCTAGGACTGGGCTGTTTCCTCAGTTTGGACTGAGATTGTTCAGGGGAAGGAGGATTCCCTAGGTTACTGTGCTGTTGTCAGATTTTAAGTCTTGGCCTTTCCCTCAGCATCCTCTGCTCTGGCCAACATCAACCTGGCGTTAGAGCAGGGCTGTGCACTGGCCCTGCTCAAGGCCCTGCAGTCACCAGCTCTGGGCCTTCGAGGGCTGCAGGCCCAGAACAGCGACTGGTACATGAAGCAGCTCCAGAGTGATCAGCAGCAAAAGAGACAGGTGGGCATGTTGGGTAGGGCGGGTTCTGCCTGGCCTTCTTGGTTGTATGCTCTGCCTCCAAGATGCCTGGTCTTCACTTCCACACTGTCCCCCCCGGGTGTCTGCCCCTCACTTCCACACTGTCTCCCCGGGTGTCTGCCCCTCACTTCCACACTGTCCCCCCGGGTGTCTGCCCCTCATTTCCACACTGTCCCCCCGGGTGTCTGCCCCTCACTTCTACACTGTCTCCCAGGTGTCTGGCCCTCACTTCCATGCTGTCTTCCGGTATTTATGTGACCATTCCCTAATAAAACTGTTCCCTTTCATACAACTTAGGCTGGTGGTATTTTAAATTCCAACTAGATACATAGCCATCTAAAACCCATTTCACTTTAAGAACTGACTCCTCTTTTGAAATACATAATACACGATGCCTCTTCCCTCCATTACCCTCTCCTCCATTCCCTCCTGAAGTTTTTCCATTCTTGCTTCAAGAAAAGACTACATATGAGTTTCCTCCTACCAACACTGGAGATACTTCAGGTGCTTCAGGGTGGATGTGGGATTCGACATGTAGGCTGAACAAATAGGAGAGTCTCCCCTTTTTTGTCTAGATAAAGACAAGTGTACATCTTATAAATTCCCAGCATGCATTGGTTGGAATAAGCCACATTTCTACCCTTGCAAGTCCATAAATATTTATTCATAGAACATTTCAGTTTCTCGTTCTCTCTCTCTCTTCCTCTCTCTCTCTCATGTTAATATACTAGAATATGGAAAGCCACTGTACCCTATGCCCCAGATTTAGCAAGGGCTTGGACTCATGAAGCCTGGATCTATCACTTAGTCTCTGGTTCTTTGTCCCTTGTGACTGCTGTTAAGAGAACTTTCAGCCCCAGAGGCCTGCACGCGAACAGACATCTCACCACTGCCCTCTGCTTCCCTAGAGTGGCCAGACTGACCCCCTGCAGAAGGAGGAGATACAGGCCGGAGTGGATGCTGCCAATACTGCTGCCCAGCAGTACCAGCGAAGTAAGAGTCCCTTCACCCTAGGCCATGGAGATGTTCAGGGGAAGGAAAGCTGTGGCTTTGTCATTCAAGAGTCTAAAGTTATGTCACCCGATACCCACCTACTAGTCATGGTGAAAAGCCAAGTGCCTTTGGTTCTTCTAGTTTTAAAAGCAAAACTGGAGTCTAGGCTGATTCACTGTGGTTGATAAACCCTTTGTGGGTAGTTGGAGAAGTGTCTGGAGAAGTCAGCACTTAGAGGTTACAGATTTTCACTGTGGAAGGGGAGAGAACATTATTAGCAGGAAGGAGAAGGGGGATGGGTCAGACACTGAGTTTGGAGCAGTGGCATCTGTGACTGGATTCTTGTACTTGTTTGGGGCCCAATGCTGTAAGGTGCAGTTGGGAAGCTTTGAAGCACAGCCACCCTTATTAGAAGGCCGTGATGACCCACACAAGGACTAGTGCAGACAGTAAATGGAGCTGAAGAGGGAGGTGACTCTTCTTTTCTAGACCCAACCTGGGTTTTATTGAGATGCCAAGTGTGGAAACACACGTCAGTGTAACCATGGAGGACAGAGGTGTAAGCTGTGATGGGTGACAGCCCCTATACCCATGGTCCTGTTTCCTGTGTCAGCCACAGGATGAGTAAGCACAGTTAACTGCTCCCTCTACCCCAGCATGCATGCTCAGTCGCCCCTACCTCTGGGCTATATTGTTCTCAGGTCAGACACAGAGGAATGCAGGAGAATAAAAGGTGTGGTCCAGGACAGGAGGCCCTCTTCTGGAGTGCACTCAGCTGGAGGTCCTAGGCTGTTCAGGAAGCTGCCCCAAAGGGAGGGCAGAGCCCCCCCCCCCCCCCCCCCCCCCCCCCCGTGGGTAGGGGTGGTGTCAGCAAGAGGACAGAAGTTCTGGGGGACCAAAGGAGCAGGCAGCCCTCAAATGCGCAAATGAACTAGTTTTCAAAGCTAGGGGGTTTGGCCTTCTTGGGAAGAAGAAGATGGGAGACCTGCCCTGCAGTGGAGCTGAATGTTTTTCCTGACTTGGCCCTGCTATATGAGTTCTATGTTGTTGGCACAATCTAGTACTTGCAAGACAAAGGCATTGCCTGCAAACTGGAAAAGCTCTTATATAAAATGTGGCAGAGGTACCAGCTGATAGCTCAGTAGGTACCCAGGTAGATGGTGTAGCCATTGGCATGCAGGTCCTTAATGCCTGTAGCATGGAGGACAGAATCAGCCTGCAGGAAACCTAAGCACTGGTTTGAAGACATCTTTGTGAACACATATGACCCAGTGCCTGTCACCTCCATCTCCTAAACCTGCCCCTCAACCATGATCCAGACAGTTCTAGCCTGGCATAGTCCTGCTTGAAATTGGGTGCCAAGTAAATCAGCCACTTGCCTGAGAGAACATACTGGGTGATAGCCAGCCAGCTGGAACAATGTTTTTGGCATGATGGGCTGCCTGCTGGACTTACAGCCTCTTATGTTGCCTGTGGGCCCTGCATTTCCATGTTAGGAGTAGATCCTTGCTCATAGGCTTATAGTCCAGCCCATAGGCTAGTGTTGGGTGAACAAGGGTGGAAAATGATCAAGATATTTAGCATCAATTTAAGGACAATACACATGTCCTGCCACATGTGTCTACATGTGAACATGCATAAACACATATACTCCACACAAATTTTAAAGCAGATGGTGGGGGGTTTGAGGAGTGTATATGGTGCTACTGGCCCAGGGGTTAAGTGCACTTACCACTCTGTAGAGGACCAGGTTTTGTTCCCAGCACTCCCACAATGGCTTACAGCCATCTGCAATTCCAGTTTTAGGTGATCTGACACCCACGACTGGTCTTCATGGATACATACATGCAACCAAAACATATACATAACTTTTTTTTTTCTTTTTTTTTAATAAAAGCATCTGGGGTATGGTGGCATAATCCCAGCACTTGGAAAGCAGAGGTGAATCTCTTTGAGTGCAAGGCTGGGGAATTACAGGGCGGCCAGAGCTGCATAGTGAGACCCTACCTATGTCAAAATCAGAACAAGGCACAGTTCCTGCCCAGAGCTCTGAGCCCACGGCATGTTGACCTGTTTTCTCCCAGGATTGGCAGCAGTGGCAGCGATCAATGCCGCGATCCAGAGAGGCGTCGCCGAGAAGACCGTTTTGGAGCTAATGAATCCTGAAGCCCAACTGCCCCAGGTGTATCCGTTTGCAGCTGATCTTTATCAGAAAGAGTTGGCCACTCTGCAGCAACAGAGTCCTGAAGTAAGTTAGCTGAGCCTGTTTTTTTGGGGGGGAGCAGAATGGGGTGGAAGTGAATTTAATACCCACATCTTGATGTGCTTGGGTAGAAGTGTTTCCCAGAAACTTGGGTTTTCATGTGGAACTTCAGTTAACTTGGTACTGGAGAGTGTCTTTCTCACCGATTTCCTCCTCGCCCCTCCTGTACAGCATAGCCTCACCCATCCTGAACTCACAGTTGCTGTGGAGATGTTGTCTTCTGTGGCCCTCATCAACAGGGCTCTGGAGTCAGGAGATATGAACACGGTGTGGAAGCAGCTGAGCAGTGTAGTCACTGGCCTTACCAATATCGAGGAAGAAAACTGTCAAAGGTGACCCCAGAGCGCATGTCTTAAATCCATTGTGTGGCAGTTACCTCTGTCTTCAGTGTCCACACATCTGTTTTCACCCCAGGCCTTTTATCTTCCTAATGCACTGTCGGTACATTACAGACACCATGACAGTCTGTTTTCATTGGGGTTGGGATTGGAACCCCGGCCTCATACATAATGAGGCGAGTGCTCTACCACTGTGCTCTGTCTTCAACTTGGCCCTTTTGTCCGTCTTCAGCTGAGTCCCCTGCTTGTAGAATTGGTCTTCTAGAAATAGAGACTAAGTGGTTTCCTTGTGTATTTAAGTTTTAAGGCTGCTCTGCAGTCCCAGAACTTGCCTGTGGCTTATATCAAAAACTTCTCATCTTCTGGAGACCTTTGTTTCTTGAATAATCATTCTGATGGTTTTTTTGTTTTGTTTTGTTTTTAACAAAACAGGTATCTGGATGAGTTGATGAAGCTGAAGGCTCAGGCACATGAAGAGAATAATGACTTTATTACATGGAATGACATCCAGGCTTGTGTGGACCATGTGAACCTGGCGGTCCATGAGGAACATGAGCGTGAGTAGTCATCATGTCCTCTCAGAAAAGGCTCCTGTTAAAGATGATATGATTTGGGGTTGGGGAGGTGGATCAGTCATTAAATCACCTGCCTATGAGCATCAAGTCATGTGTTCAGATCCCTAGCACCCCTGTGAAAATTGGTAAATCCGGTACTGAGGAGGAGGGTAGAGACAAGAGGCTCCCTGGGAGTCATGATTAGCCAACTTCATGTGTAGTAAGAGGTTTCTGGCCCAGGCTTTTGGGACTACCCTCGAGGTTGGGACCCACAGACCCGCAGAGACACACAGACACTTACATTAATTTTAGGCTGATCGGCCTAAGGCCCAGGCATATGACTTGCTAACTCTTTCCCTTAAACTAACCCATGATTCTTATCCTGTTCAGCCATGGCACCTGGTACCTTTTCTCAGAGCAGCATAGTTGTCCTCTGTATCTTCTGGCTTGTCTGGCAACTCTGAAGTCTCTGTGGCATTTCTGCTCTGTTCTTCCTATTCCCAGAGTTTTCTTGGTCTCATACTTCCTGTGTGCCTTTGGCCAATCAGCACTTTTTATTAAACTCATAGGCAGGACAATTATTTACAATGTAACGTAAATCCACTACAATCATGAATAGAGAAAATTCCTGATTATCAACCTCTGACCTCCAAATGCATGTTCATCCACATACCTGCACATACACCCACACGTGCAACTGGCACAGACCCATGGTACACACATAAACATGTACATACACCACACGAGCTGGTTCTAAATATCGTTTCTCCAAGGCTTTTGAATGAAATATTTAATATATATATTTATATTTCACACATACGCAATGCACACACACACACACACACACACACACACACACACACACACACACACATATATATGAAATAGTTATGGTTGGCTACTGTTTTCAGTACACCCGACAGTTATTCTAACTGGGTATGTGTCTTATAAATACATTTTTGGGGGAGAGGTGAATTTAAATGATGTGTTATAGTTATGGCAAGTGCTTATGTATAAACTGCCCGAATTGTGTCATTTAGCACAGGTTGGGGGTATGGTCCCCACAAGACCCTCCTGGTCAGACATCAGCTACAAGCACAAGCTAGGTCTCACTGCTGAACAACCAGCTACAAGGTTAAGGTTTAGTGGTTTGCAGGAATGGCTCTTAGAACTCAGTCAGAAGCCAGGTGTGGTGGCACACGCCTTTAACCCCAGTACTGGGGGGCAGAGGCAAGTGGATCTCTATGAGTCCAAGGCCAGCCTGGTCAACAAAATGAGTTCCAGGACAGTCAGGGCTTTTTAAAAAAAAAAAAAAAAAAACCAAAACAAACCAAAAACCTTTGTCTCAAAAAACCAAAAGAAAAAAATAAAGAACTTAGAATCATGCTAGATTTGGGATTACAGTTTATTATAAAGGCTGTGAATCAGGAGGAAAGTGGGAAGAGCCAAGGACTGTGTCTGGGAGGGTTCTGACTACAAAGCTGCTGTGGTCCTCAGGATGTGTGGTCCTCAAGCTAATGTCACTGAGCAGCAAAGCTCACCTCATATTTAGCAATCCAGAATTGACTTCATTACCTATACATGATTGGCTAAATAATTGGCCATGTATCTAGTAATCAGGAGGGTGGGCTAATATTACATGACTTCAAGCCATGTCTTTCATCCGGCATGGCCAGCCCCATCCTGAAACTACCCTGAAGCCCACCATAGGATGTCTCCATTGGCACACCTCCAGGTGTGTTGGGAGGTACTGCCCTAGAAGACAGGCTCTGTCCTTCAGACACCAGCTACCAGCCAAATGCCATAGCACATAGCAGAGTCCTCACCAGGGTAGCCTAGCTGCCTAGGTGGCTGTTTCCAACCTTAATTTGTATTCCCTGTGAGAAACACTCAAGTGATTTGTGGGGAGGGCCTGCAATGGGCCATCCTGGTCTTAGGTCTTCCCTCTGCCTCTCACTGGTTGTGTAATCCTGGGGAAGGAAGTCCCCAAGGCTCCTGTTTCATTCAGTAAAAATGATGAGTGATTTTGAGTGCATGTCTGAAAGCTGTGAAGCCAGTGTCATTGAACCCTCGTGACTCCTTCAGCATGTGGTGGCCCAGGCTCAGATCTCAGCATTCAGGGGGCCTGGACAATAAAGCCAGCCTGAGCTTCTCCCCATCCCTGAGTTAGTGCATTAAAAATGAAAATAAGAGCCCGGCCTCCTGTCAGAATGGATAGGATGAGGGAGTTAGGTGAAATAAAGACCAAATTACTTTTTGAAATACAGTGCTACCCAGTTGTAGTTTGAATCGTGATTAATCTTAGGTAACTTTATGGAGTTAGCACCGTGTCATGCTGGTCTTGAACTTGTGGGCGCACATAATTCTCTTCTGTCAACCTCCTGAGTAGCTGAGACTATAGGACTGATTTGTTTCTAATTTCTTAGCTAAAAACTAGCTTTTTTCCCCCCCTCTGTATTTAGGGATTTTGGCCATCGGCTTAATTAATGAAGCCCTAGATGAAGGGGATGCTCAGAAGACTCTGCAGGCCTTGCAGATTCCTGCAGCTAAACTGGAGGGCGTTCTTGCAGAAGTGGCGCAGCATTACCAAGACACACTGATCAGAGCAAAGAGAGAAAAGGCCCAGGTGAGCAGCACCGGGGATTGTTCTGATGGGGCAGCCAACCTCTTAGGGCAAAGGTGGGGATAACCATGGCATCGGCCACTGGAGAGCATGAGCAAACACTCCACTTTCTGGGGTCTTCATGGTCCCTTCGTATAGTTGTCTCCTTAGCAGTTTTTTTTTTTTTTAAATTAAATTTAATATTCTTAATTAGCTTTCAAAGTGGCAGGTTTCTTCATGGCAGTTTTGTAAATACTTGGTTTGGATTAGTTCTCCTCTACACCCAGCCCCCATCCTTGCCGATACTGCTTAGATGAACTGAAACAGGAGATCCTGAAAACAGTAAGTCATACGAAGTGTTCGGGTGTATAAGCTTTCAGAGGTGAATGTACTTGTGTGACTGACATTTAGATTATATAACATGGGTTACCAGCACCCCAAAACTCTCATTCATGTTCATACCCACCCACTCCCCATTTGGTGGTCCCCACTATCTCAGCTGCAGACACCATGGTTGACTTTTGCCCTGTATTTAAGTGCATCCATACATCATGTGTGTCTCTGTCAGGTTTCTTTTTTCCAACATGCTAGTGACATTCATCCACACAGCTTGTTGTATATGGTCTTGAGTATGATTATTTTCCATCACTGGCAGTTCTGAATTCCTACTTCTTGACTCATTTGGAAAGTCTCTCTATGAGAGTTTTAATCCGTGTCTTTTGGTAAATAGATGTATGTAGGCGGTGCAGCTCAGTCGTGGGATACTTGCTTAGCATGTATGAGGCCATGCATTTGTTCCCGAACACCTCAAAACAAAACAGAAAAATAAATAATGTATAAATTTAGAACAGCCATTAGTGGCTAGAGGTAGTACATAGATGTTAAGCTTCGGGGAGAATGCCATATTTGCTTCACAATACTTTTATTGAAATGCAACTCACATGCCATATAAGTCACCATTTTAAAGTGTGTAAGTTTCCAATAGAATCATAAAACTGTGAAACTCTCAGTCATTTTAGAGAACTTCATTATTCCCAGAAGAAACCCCGTACCTGCTGGTGGTCTCTCACTATCGCCCAGTCTCCCTCCACCTTGTTCAGCCATCGGTCTCTGTTCTTTGGATTTTTACATCCAGAACACTTCATATAAATAGAATCATGTGACATATTGATGTTTGTAACTGGCTTCATTTAACTTTATTTATCCAAGTTATAGCCTGTGAGTGGAGTTTAAAGCATTTCTTTCTGCTGTGGATAACTTTGCGAAGTTCATCAAGAGCAGGAGAAAGGGCATTGGTGGTGCCCACCTTTCATCCCAGTGCTCAGAGGCAGACACAGCTCTGAGTTTGAGGCCAGCCTGGTCTACAAATCAAGTTCCAGGACAGCCAGGCTTACACAGAGAAACCCTGTTTCAAAATCCAAAAAATAAAAAGGAAAATAAAATAAAAAATAAAAATAAAAAAAGTAGGAAAAAGGGAAAGCCTTTTTGTGGGAGCCTTGTGGATCATTACAGGACCAAGTGGGTAAATGGCACTTCGGGTTAGGCGTCTGCTTAGCTTCCAAGTCCTTCAAGCCATTAGGGAAATTTTAAAAATAATCATCAAATTCTAAATTTAGTCTGTAGCCGGGTAGGGTGGCACATGCCTGGAATCCCAGCTCTGAGGATGTGGAAGCAAATCAGGGGTTCATGGTCATCTTCAGTGACACAGTGAGTTCAAGTCCAGCCTGGGCTATGTAAGACACTGTCTCAAACACAGTCAAAAAGCCCCCACAGAATATTTAGTGGGTAGTCCTCTTGGTGATGTGTTGGTGTCTGTGGTGGTCATGGGATCACACTGCCCTGCAGACTTAGAAAAGTTTCTAAGGATTAGCAGATCTTTTGAACACAGATTTTGTTGCAGTGTATCCATCCTCTGATTGTCACAGGCAAGATTCCTCTCCTTTCAGGGACCCCCTGACCAGACACTAACCTGACGGAATGTCCACACCTCGGGCTTCGCCTTCTTTCTTTTTTCTTGCTGGCTTTCTGATTTGAGCACTGAAACTGACCTGTCTTCAAGTTGACACTTTTCCGCCTTATACACACACAAATCCGCAGTAACCCATGTTTCCCATTTCAGTGACTATGCTTTGTTCAGTTCCGGAGTCTCCGTTTGGAGTGGTTAGGAATGTGATGGTTTCTCTGTTGACACTGTTTGATAATGTTCTTACAGTTTGCTCTGACACGATTCCCCATTAGTTCTTTGAGCGTAAAGTAGTGCCGAGCTTAGTCTTCATCTCCAAGTTCAACGTGAGGCTTTTCATCAGTGATTTCTGTTGTCTTGCGGGTTTGCTGCTCTGTGTATTTACTCTTCATGTATGTTCTTTCCAGTATTTTTATGTGTGTCTTATTTTTTTATTGTCATTGTTTTGATAATCTTATTTTTAATTACTTAATTGATATATTTTAGGTTTTTTGAGACAGGGTTTCTCTGTGTACGTCTGTCTGCCCTGAACTCACCCTGTAGACCAGGCTGGCCTCAAACTCACAGATCCACCTGCCTCTGCCTCCTGAGTGCTGGGATTAAAGGTGTGCGCCACCACTGCTTGACCGATGAGCTTTAATTTTAATGTTAGCACATTTTAATGGTAATGTAGTAATTCTAGAGATCAGATTTCTATCTCTCATCAAGAATCATTTGTCCAGTGTTTTAGGGTTTTGTTTTTGCTGGGGCAGGGTCTTGCTTCAGTTTCTTGAGATTGCTGGGGCAGCCACCAATCTTGCAGTGACCTTTGTGAATTCTGTGAACTGTCTTTGTCATGTATATGTATATGCACTAAAACTAAAATCTCCCTAATGAGCTAGTGATTTGCTAACAATTGGACAGGTTTGAATTCCTGGAACCAGTGCAGTACCCTGACAGCTCTCCCAGCCCCCAAGGACAGCCCTCCAGGGTGAGGGCTTAGAGCTTTAGGGGAGAATACCACATTGGTTTTTATTATGCCTTTATTGGAATATAATTTCCAATATATTCCCTGTAGGGGAAGGCTGAGTTCAGCCTCCCTGCTCTGCTGATTGCCGATTCCTGTGAGATAAGCCTGACTGAACCATGGTAGGGCTCGTAGGCTGCTTCTCTTGCAGACTAGGACCAGCCCTCTCGGTGTTGACTTCTCAGTTTTGTAATCACAAGCCTATGGCTGACTCACTGTGACTTCACACTGGAATTGATGTCTGACATTTCCAGTACTAAGGTGAAGACTCAGGTTGTGTATGGTCATTTTTTATCTTTAGTACGTTGTGCCTGAGTCCTGAGACCCCCAACAAGATCACGGAGCTGACTTCCTGATGCAAAAACAAAGGTTTCTTCTTATTTGAGCCCAAACAAGGGCTTCTTCCGCACTCCAATTACAGCGAGTGAAGGAGGAAGCCCTGAGCCCTGATTACAAAGGGCTTATATAGGGAGAAACCGCAGCAGGGAGCCGTATGTCTTGATGTTCTAGGATTGGGTAAGGGGACAGGGTGAGGTAATCTTTTGAAATCAATGATCAGGCTATAGGGAGAAATTGCTAATGGTTATAGAATGCTGACAGGATTTATGGCAAGAAATGGATGTCTGCAGAGACATCTGGCTCTTGTTAAATCTTACTACCATGCCTCCTGCTTGACTGTGTCTGGGATGTTCAGGCTTCAGTCACCATATAGAGGCCTGTTCTCAGGGTGATGTTGGTTGTGCTCTTTCAAGTGTATGTGACGTGAATGCAGATGGAAGGAATATTTGAGAGGACATAGGAGACCAGCAAGAAGGGACCAGGGAGGTGGGGATGAATAAAACACAATGATATGTGTACCAAGAGGCCATATTGAAGCCTTTGTTTGTTAGCTTAAAGAATTAAACTCTAGCAAGAAGGGAACAAGCCACCTGTACTTCATCACCCCGTCACCTCACCCCGTCACCTCACCCCGTCACCAGTGGCCCCACAGCTTCACAGGCTTTGCTGGCTGTCTCTTCACCGTTTATTATAATGATTCTGTGTGGAAATGTGTTTTTAGCTTTAAGTGACTGATTTGAAGTGAAAGGCCTAACCAGGAAGTGGCAGCACACACCTTTGATCCTAGCACTTGGGAGGCAGGGGCAGACAGGTCTCTGAGTTTGAGGATAGCCTGGGCTATGTAGAGAGACCCTCTCTCAAAAGAAAAGACAAAAACAACAATAACAACCCCCCCCCCAAAAAAAACTACAGTTTAGTCATGATTCACAGTGCACTGACAGTTACTCCAGGCTTGAAACCTGGGGGTTAAAAGGATCTGCTTAAAGTAAGGCACGGCAGTGTTGAAACCTTAGTCGTCATGGAGAGTTTGTACTGCCTCTGTGTCAAGGGCAAAGGAGGCTTTCTAGACTTAGTGTATTAATATGCGTGCTCTGGCTTTTGTTATTGTCAAGTTCCTGCTCCCTCTGCTGCTGTCAACTTCCTGAACTGCTCCATTTGTCCTCATTCAGCCGTGTCTGCACCTGAACCATTCTCCATAGCTTAGGGCAGGGTTTTTGATCCCTGGCCTTTTCCGGTCAACTAATCCACACCTTGTATGTGGAGCTTCTCCTGCTATTGCTGAGTCCCAAAAGACCGCTCATCACATAGAACCTGACATCATGGCTCTGTGATTGTTTTGTTTTTAATCATATGTAGGAAACCCAGGATGAGTCAGCTGTGTTGTGGTTGGATGAAATTCAAGGTGGAATCTGGCAGTCCAACAAAGACACCCAAGAAGCTCAGAGGTGTATGTATCCATGTAGTTGTTGTTTTGTTTAGGGTGGAGGGAGATGTCACAAGCCTTTGCTGTGGCGGGTAGGAGGGCAGGTGGCCTGTAGGTATGGCTGGGTGAGGTCATATGAATGTAGACACGGTCTAAAGTGCTACCTTAATAATTCTCGTCTGAGGCAGTTGCCTTAGGGATCTTTGCCATCAATGAAGCTGTAGACAGTGGTGATATTGGCAGAACACTGAGTGCCCTTCGTTCCCCGGATGTTGGCTTATACGGAGTCATCCCCGAATGTGGGGAAACATACCAGAGTGACCTTGCTGACGCCAAGAAGAAGAGACTAGCAGGAGGTGAGTTATTGGGGGGGGGGGTCCATGAGCACGTGGGGGGACAGAGCAGAGGAAGGGTACTGTAGTGTGGATGTGCAGTCTAGGGAAATGGGCCTAGGCTCTGAATGCTCATAGGTTCCTGTGTTAGCCAGACCAACTATGAGAGACTTGACTGCCTTTCCTAGGTAGGATGCCGTTAGAGGACAGTTGAACGAAGTTCATACAGGGACAGTTTTGTAGCTTCCTCCTTCTTGAACTGCGGTGCTGACTGGCCGCTCATCTTTTCAGGATAGGCAAGTCTTAGAGGCTTTGAAAGAAAAGATTAGTGTGGCTGACCTGTGACGGGACTTCCTAGGTGTCCCTTTTTAAAATACGACATAGACAGCATAAATTCGACATTACCTAGCTGAGGTTTAGTGGATACATGAGATGTTCTTTTCCTGTCCGACCCAAGGGACAGCGGACTACAGTAATCCTCTGGTGTTGGATACATCGGTATGGGAGCATGGCTCTGGGTTACTCTCATTTTCCCTCATTTTTCTGCCAGGAGACAATAGCAGCAAATGGGTGAAGCACTGGGTGAAAGGCGGGTACTACTATTACCACAATCTGGAGACGCAAGGTGGAGGATGGGATGAACCCCCGGACTTTGTGCAGAATTCTGTGCAGCTTTCTCGGGAGGAGATCCAGGTAGGCGACCTTTCTTCATCTAAGAAGGGTCTGAGAAAAAGTGCTTTGGGGCTAGCATTAATTAAGAGGAGCCACACACATTCCTGGACTCCAATGTAGGCCGTGTAATGAATTATTTTTGGAGTCATTGTATTTTAGTGGTTTGAGAGATGCTGAAGTCTAAATTTGAAAACATCTGAGTTGTACAGTTCAGTGAACTACACTGTGTGGTTATTAATGAAAACTTGGGTGACCCATTGTCTGCCTCTTGGCTGAGTGTTGTGGAAACATTAAGTCCGGAACAGAGCCTGTGTGTGCAGGCAGAGACAGGGCTCTATCTAGCACAGTGGGGTCATGGAAATGTTAGGGGAAAGTTTAATTCTGTCCTGGAGGAAGGCAGCCTGAGTGACACTTTAACAGGTGAGTAGGAGGGGAAAGAATGTTTTAGACAGAAAGTATATAGTGGGGGAGTCACTGAGGGTGGAAAAACCAGGACTACGTGAGGAAAGAGACACAAGCTGTTGAGTGACTGACAGGTGCAGCTGGAGCAGCCGCAGTGAGGCTATGAGGGAAGGGCCAGGGCTAAGCTGAGGAGAAGAGGCTGCATCTAGTGACGTCTAAGTCCGGAGACTTTCCCTAACCTCTATAGGCTTAGACTGCACTTAGCATGGGGGTCCAACATCACAAGGCAGTGGTCCCCTTACTTTTAACACATGACCTAATCTCTTGCTCCCAGAAAAACTGTTGCTGGCAAGTCTGGCCCCTCCCGTGCCCACTCTGCCCTTTCCCGGATGTCTCTGTTTGCCCACAGGAGGGAAGTCTCCTTTCCAGAGCTCACTGTCATACTATTGCCTAATGTCTGTGGCCTTCCTCCCTGGCTCCTGCAAGTCTTGACTCCTCTTATTTTCCATTATTATACTTGTCTGAATTTAAAGTGCAGGGTGTGAAGATTGATCTTTCGGGCCTAAGGCAGAGCCTCGGAGTCCACTCTTACCAGTCCCCAGGCGGTGTGGTTGCTGCTACTTTAGAAGGACTGTGCTTTTCGGTATCGGTCTTCCTTACCACAAAACAAAATAAAAATCAGCCAGCCACAGGGACAGACACCTTTGATCCCACTCTAGGCAGAAGCAGGAAGAACTCTGATTCCACGGCCAGTCAAGTGAGTTCTAGGACAGCCAGGGAGACACAGAGAGAGAACCTGTTTATTTGTTTTTTAAAGAGAAGACAAAGCCCATATAATTTCTCTGATTTGACGTAATCTACATTCATACCCTGTCTTAAGTGCCTTGAAAGTTAGTCTGCTCCAAATTTACTCTGTTTCTGTCCATTTCTTAGCGCTCAGCAAAGTAGTGTTTTGTCTGTCGTCTTTAGTGAAAATGTTTTCTTTCATATCTGGCAACAGCCTTTGAATTGTCAGGTGCTTTTAAGAAGTCTCTGCAAAACCGTCAGTTTACCTCCGTGCGGTTCCCCAGGTCTCCCACTTCTGGTACCTTCCATAATCTCTTGCTGCCTTCCTTGACTTCTGCCTGACTCAGCTGTCAGCCCCCATCACCCTTCCACCCTACTGTCAGGTTGCAATTGATGACATGACCGTGACCTTATTCAAGCCTGTGGTGTGACCTGAGATCTGAACCTCCATATCTTGCCCCTTTCCCACACTATTAGGTCTCCCCTCCTTCTAGAAACCCAGACATCTCAGCTTGATGGAAGAATAGGAAGTGAAATAACGTGTTGAGGGGTTCATTGCATCTTGTTCTGTTCCCTCTCAGAAGGGTATTCTGGACGTCAGCCATTCAGGGAAGGTGTGGTGGCTCCATGACGTCAGCGTTCCAGGAGCCTCCGATCTGCTGACATTCTTGGGACGCTCTCGAGGTCATTCCAGAGACAGTTTGGAATGCCAACCGTCTAGAGTAGCTGTCCAAGCGGGAAGCAGAGTCCCTCAAAAGCTTTCCCAAAGCACTTAGCTCCGTGTGGTTTTGGTGTGCATGTTTGGGCCCAGCCAAAAGCCTCTCATACTGAGGAAAGGAAGGGAGGACATATTGGTAGGCAACCAGATAGGCGGGTGTTCTTAAACATTCTCATGGCTGCTGCCTCATTCAAGCCCAGGACTCCTACTGGATCACACCAGTAGCACTGTAATTCACCTCATTTGCTCTTATTTCAAAATTCTTTCCCACGTGCTGTCATCCATAATCCCAGTCCTTGGGAGTCTGGAGCAAGATGGTAAGAGTTAAAGGTCAGCTCAGGCTACATACCAAGACCCAGACTCAAAAACAAAATAAAAATAACTAGGGGGAGGGGAGCGCACAAATGAACACGATTCTCCTCTGCTCTGTTCGCTGTTCTGCCTGCAGTGCCATTTTTCTAAAAATAAATCTGATTGTTTTATTCCTTTGTTTCAAAGTTTTCCAGTTGTCCATTACCTGTAATAATGGCCCAAGCCCTCTAGGCTACTGAGCAAAACCTCTTCACAGTGTGTGTGGTCAGGTGTCCTGCACACCTCAGTTCTAGGTTCTTGAATAGCATCATGTGCCAGTGGGGATAGGGTCATGGGTATAGGAATGAATGATTTGAAGGCTGGCCTTTAATATTTAATTAACAAATCAGCCTGGCCCTGGAAACCACACATGTGGTCTTTACGTCCATTACCCAAATGAAGATTGGGTAGAATTGAAGGAGAGGCAAGCCAGCTGTGTGCCCTGGGTGGTGCTTCGTGTCCATTCTCTTGTCCCTGACTGTGACCAAATTCTTTCCCAGAGCTCCATCTCTGGAGTGACTGCTGCATATAACCGAGAGCAGCTTTGGCTGGCCAATGAAGGCTTGATCACCAAGCTGCAAGCCTGCTGCCGTGGCTACCTAGTTCGACAGGAATTCCGGTCTCGGATGAACTTTCTGAAGAAGCAGATCCCCGCCATCACCTGCATTCAGGTACATCACACAGTGAGCAGGCCTCTCAAACAGGAGGAATAAACTGTCACACTATAAAGTTGAGTGTACGAGTGTTTCTTGTGACCTCTTTCCTCCTCTTGGATGGTTACCTCTGTTTGTGAAATAATAATCATTGTGCTTAATAGTGGTGGCACTGGAAACTCTGCTTCATTTTTTCTTTCACTGTGTCTGTGGGTGATATGTGTACCTCTAGAGAAATAATAGCAGTGATATTATATAAATAATAAATAAAATGATAGGGCTTTACTAACAATAGCAGAAAAAATTGAATTAGGAATTTTGGATCCATTGCTACTAGACGCCATGGGTCTCTTAAGTTTCCTAATCTGAGAAATGGGTATATCAGTGTGTGTCTCCCTTGCCTGGTAACAGTAAGGATGACAAAGTCGGTGTGACTCCATTTTAAGATGATGACAAGTATGGGCTGGGTGTATAGCTCAGTGGTATAACATATGCAGAGTTTTCACAGGCCATAGATTGGGTACCTAGCACCAAAGCCCCAAACAAAACCTTGTATAGTATTCCACTGATGTCAGGGAAGTAGTGTTCTCCAGGTGGACATAGGGTCTGTGCCTGCAGAGGTACCTCCCCCTACAGCTTCACCAGGAAGTTGAGCTTAGAGAATGGTGAGCTGAGATTGTTTATTTTGTAACTTTTACTGATTCTCTGAAAGTAATGCCACGTATACTATATGATGCTTTTAGTCACAGTGGAGAGGTTACAAGCAGAAGAAGGCCTATCAAGATCGACTGGCTTACCTGCACTCCCATAAAGATGAAGTTGTGAAGGTATGGTAGTCCCCCAGGGTTTGTCTGAGTGGGGTGCAGGCGTGACACATTGAGAAGGTTTCCTCCTAAGTCCCAGGATCCCTCTCCCACAGATTCAGTCCCTTGCCAGGATGCATCAAGCTAGGAAGCGCTATAGAGATCGCCTGCAGTATTTCCGAGATCATGTAAGTATCTGCAGATGCAGCAGGCTGGTCAGGTGGCTTCTCCTGTGTACTTGGTGGACACATGAGTGAAGGAATCTCCTCTTTGTTCCTTAGATAAATGACATTATCAAAATCCAGGCTTTTATTCGGGCAAACAAAGCTCGTGATGACTACAAGACTCTCAGTGAGTAACCATGGCTCAGCGGTGAAGAGTTGAGGCTGTGCTTGGGAGCCTTCAGGTCCTGGGCCCTCTCCACGGATCTCTCTTTGGTTGTCCTGAAGGCAAGGCATGGGGGAAGGGTGCCACTTGTGACTAAGTCCCTTTGCTAACATGTGGCTAGATGTCTTGCTGCTTGCCCACGTAGCCCCTTTGGTAACACAGCAATAACGCAACTGAGGGACTGTACATCTCAAGCCTAAGTGTTACTTTCCCACGTGTCACTAAAGCTCTAAGACAGTGCTGATCCTTCTAGTAACTTAGGTCCTTGTCTGATTCATATTCTCTTTGTCAGTTAATGCTGAGGATCCGCCTATGATTGTGGTCCGAAAGTTTGTCCACCTCCTGGACCAAAGTGACCAGGACTTTCAGGAGGAGCTTGATCTTATGAAGATGCGGGAGGAGGTCATCACCCTCATCCGTTCCAATCAGCAGCTGGAGAATGACCTCAATCTCATGGATATCAAAATCGGCCTTCTAGTAAAGAACAAAATCACACTGCAGGTATGGCCGGGTGTTGGCGACCACCAGGGATACTTTGCTGCTCCAGGTCTTGCCTCTCTCTTCCTAAGGGAGTGTGGAGGTTAACTTAGTCTAACAGAGTATGGAGACCTAGTCTAACAGGGTGAAGCTAACCTAATCTAACAGAGTATGGAGGCTAACCTAGTCTAACAGAGAGTGGAGGCTAACCTAGTCTTAACAGAGTATGGAGGCTAACCTAGTCTAACAGAGAGTGGAGGCTAACCTAGTCTTAACAGAGTGTGGAGGCTAATCTAGTCTAACAGGGAGTCTGGGGACCAATATAGTCTAACAGGAAGTGTAGGCCGACCTAGTCTAACAGGGAGTCTGGGGGTCAACCTAGTCAAACAGGGAATCTGGGGGTCAACCTAGTCAAACGGAGTCTGAGGGCCAACCTAGTCTAACGGAGTCTAGGAGCCAGCCTAGTCCACAGGGAGACTGGGAGCTAGCCTAGTCTAACAGGGACTCTGGAAGCTAGCTCTCTTCTAATTCCACACCCTATTATTCTGTGTTCTACAGTCTTGTTTGCTTAAAGACTGACTTCATCGCTAAATGCTTTGGTTCAGTGAATCACCTCATTATCTGATCCAGGTCTTTTTCTACGTTTTATCATAAATAGCGTCTCAGTCAATGTCCAACTATACAGAAGACCTGTTTGTTCTAGGGCAAGGTCTCTGTGTAACTGCTGAGCTCAAGGTACCATCTTGTCATCTCCCACATGGCTAGGACTATAGACTCCCCACTGTGCCTAGCTGACTTTGCTTCCAGAATTACATTTGGGGGTTTTATTTTATCCTTTAGGGTTTTAAACGTTAGCTATTTCAGGCTTCAGGCTATTTATTTATTATTTGATTTATTTGGGGGTTGGGCACCTGTGGAAGTCAGAGGATAAGTTGCAGCTTATCTCCTTCCTAGCACAGGGGACCTGGGGACCAAACTCGGGGTGCCAGGCCTGGCATCTCATGCTGTTCCCTGCTGCTGTCTTGTTAGCCCAACCCCCAGGTTATGTATTATTTCATATGTATGTGTTTTGCCTGCTTATATATCTATGTGCTGTCACATGTGTGCCTGGTGCCCTAACAGGCCTGAGGAAGGTATCAGATCTCCTGGAACTGGAATCACATGGTTGGGAGCTGTCAATGTGGGTGTTAAGAATCATACCTGGGTCCTCTGTAAAAGCAGCCAGTTCTCTTAACTGCTGAGCCATCTCTCCAGCCCTCATAGTCTTTTTTTGTTTTGTTTTTTAAAAACCTACTGTTCTCATTTTAAGCAGTATGAGAAACTGAATCAGGGCTTCACTCATGCTAGGCTGAGCTATATATCCAACTCTATTCCTGTGCCCTCCAGGTTTTTATAAATTTTATTTTGTGACAATATCTTGATAAATTTTCCAGATTGTACTTAACCTTGTAAATTTTGTTTGTTTGTTTTCCAAGGCAGGGTTTCTGTGTAGTCCTGACTGTTCCGGAACTTACTCTGTAGACTAGGCTGGCCTCGAACTCAGAATGCTGGGATTAGAGTTTCGTGCCACCACCCAGCTTCAGTCTTGTGATGTTTTGCCTCGATATCTTGAGTAATTAGGATTAAAGGAATTTGTCTGATTATTTTGACACACGCTGGCAGCATGTACCCTGCTCCTGAATTTCCCCCCTTAACACGCGTTTTTAAGGCTAGAACGTGTCTTAGTTGATGGCATACTTTAAGGCATGGTTTCACCTCACATACTGTGCTAGGCATGGTGGTGCATGCCTTAACTTGAGAAATGGAAGCAGGAAGATCAAAAGTTCAATGTTATCTTTAGCTACATAGTAAATTGAAAGCCAGCCTGGGGTACATGAGATGCTATTTTTTAAAAAAGAGTCATGATTTCAGGAGCAATATCTAGAAAGTGATTTCTGGTCCCTCTGATGCCACGTGGAGAAATCCATGGCTTGGGTTCTTCATAGCGAGGTAGCAGTAACAGATTGAGATATCAAAATCAGGATAAAAAGGTCTGTTTAGGGGACCAGCCCGTGTGGTACATGCAGGTGTACAGGTGCAGAAGCATAGTCTCTGAGCTGCAAGCCTTTTGTTCTGTGTGTTGGTTCTGTTTGTAGGATGTGGTTTCCCATAGTAAAAAACTCACCAAGAAAAACAAGGAGCAGCTGTCTGACATGATGATGGTGAACAAGCAGAAGGGAGGTCTCAAGGCCCTGAGCAAGGAGAAACGGGAGAGGCTGGAAGCCTACCAGCACCTGTTCTATCTGCTGCAGGTGAGAGGCTCCTGGGCTCAGTGTAGACCCAGCGCATTTCTTTCTCCTGGGGCAGCCTCCCACAGACCCCTCTGGGAGTCCAGCCTGGTTTTCACGGAGGGTACCTGAAGGGCTGTCTCCTGGGGCAGCCTCCCACAGACCCCTCTGGGAGTCCAGTCTGGTTTCCACGGAGGGTACCTGAAGGGCTGTCTTGTTTTCATTCTGTATATTGTAAACCTTGACATTTTATAAAACATGAACTCGGGAGGGGGAAGCCCAAGAAGCCTCAACTCCAGGCAGTTAAGGAAAGCTGAGAGCAGGAGGAACAGACGCGTCAGGGAAGAGCACACCACCTGCTTATCCAATACCAAATGTCAGCCCTGGAGACATTCATACAAGTGATGTTACACAGATTGGGCAGGTTGTATTTATATATTTTATACCAACAATTAAAGGAAAAGAGGCCAAGAGTTTGAGAGAGCAAAGGCCGGGATAAAGGTGGGATTGTAGAGAGGAAATGATAGAATTATAATTTCAAAAAAAATACTAAAAAACATGAATCTAAAAAATCAGGTTTACATTATCTAAGCTTTTGATCTGCCGGTTTTATTTCAGACCAACCCCACCTATCTGGCCAAGCTGATCTTTCAGATGCCTCAGAACAAATCCACCAAGTTCATGGACTCTGTAATCTTCACACTGTACAACTACGCATCCAACCAGAGGGAAGAGTACCTGCTGCTGAGGCTCTTCAAGACGGCCCTCCAGGAGGAGATCAAGTATGTGCTGCGTTGGCGGATGGGCTGCTCGGCTGCTTAGTGCTGCAGATGCTCGTAGCTCACACTAACCTGTGTCTTTCCTTGGTCTCAATTTGTTAATAGAAGTAGTGCCCAGAACAGGTCTTCATACCCACTGGACATTACTGGGTCCAGTGTGGCTACTTGTCCATCCTCTTCTAGTTTACCGTTTATCAAGAGGCATGAAAGACCCTTTAATTCTACACCTGAACTAAACAAGACAGTATCTAATTCTTAGCAGTTATCACATCGTTGTTATAGTTACAGTTGACTTCTTGAGAGAGAGCCCGGTGGAGTTGTTGAGAGGGCTCAGTGGGGACACAGTGCCTGCTGCCAAGTCTGATGACCTGAGTTCAATCCTCAGACCCGCATGGCAGAGAGAGCTGACTCCTTCTCTGGCCTCCACATACATTCTTCATACATAACTACATGTAATTTTTAAAAGAAAGAAAGAGCAGGCCAGACAAGTGTCCCGTCTTTAATCCCAGCACTCAAAGGTGGAGGCAAGAAAATCATAGATGCTGTCTCAGTCAAAACACAAAAAGTCACGGCAGGAGGCAGAAGGTTAAGAGTCTGAGGACAGCCTCGGTGATGTAGAGACCTTGTCAGGGAAAAGTGATGCTCGGGTATCGGTCCTAACTGGAAGGGTCCAGTCACCACTCCTGCGCCTAAGTCAGCAGCTACCAGAAGCTCTGTGAACATTGGGAAATCATGTCTTCATGAGGAGGACAGGATCTGTTTCCAGAAGAACATCTGTAAGTTGATAAACTCTGAGATTAGTTTAAATTTTAATTTGTGTTTGACATCTTATAGGTCGAAGGTGGATCAGATTCAAGAAATCGTGACAGGAAATCCTACAGTTATTAAGATGGTTGTAAGCTTCAACCGTGGCGCCCGGGGCCAGAATGCCCTCCGACAGATCTTGGCCCCTGTTGTGAAGGAGATTATGGATGACAAATCGCTCAACATCAAGACTGACCCTGTGGATATTTACAAGTCTTGGGTTAATCAGATGGAGTCTCAGACAGGAGAGGCAAGGTATGATCGAAACACTTTTCCTATGTGTGTGTTGTTCTCTATGTCTTTTTAAAAATGCTTTAAAAGGGTTTTTAAAAACTTTTGATTTACAATAATAATTATTATTAAATAATTTTTCCATCAGGGATGTTTATAATCTCAGTGTTTGGAATCTGGATGCAGGAAGCTTGGTCATAGCTACATAGTGAGTTCCAGGCCAGCATAGACTACATAAGGCTCTGTCTCTAAAAAAGCAAACACACACAGACATACACACACACACACACACACACACACACACACATACACACACACACCCCTTTTCCTTTGAGAACTGTGCTTAGTTGATAATTCATTTATTAGGCAAATATTTGTTGAGTTCTTTTGAACCAGCACTATTAGATTCATGTAGAGTAAATAGTAGTGAACAGGGCATGGGCGAGACAGCTCAGCAGGTAAAGGCTTTTCCTCGCAATCCTGGAGAACAAATTTCATCTCCAGAGTTCATGTAAAGGTAGAGAGAACCAGCCCCACAGAGCTGACCTCTGACCTCCACTTGTGCTTTGTGGCACACCTCTTTCTCATAATAATAGAAAGAAAGAAAATAAAAACCGTAACAGTGAATGATTCACTCCATTATTCCTTCATAGTTCACTGGGGAAGAGAGATAGCATACAGGTAAATAAAAATTACAGTCAAGGAAAGGATTTCAAAGTACAGGAGAGCAATAATGTTGATAGGTGGTTAGGAGGGTGGGGCCCTTAGCTGCACCTAAAGGATAAGATGGTGAGTGTTCCATGCATGGTGCACATGGTACGTGCCTCCTGCTCTGTGGTGAGAGCCTAGGACCAAAAAAGGTCCTACTGTAACTGGAGCAGTTGAAGAAGGACCATGCAGATTGAGATGGATAAGGGGCGAGATGGATGATGATCGGTGCCTTGGTACTGAAAGCTGAGCCAGGTAAATGCTTAGGCTAAGGACGCTGAGTCTGCCAGAGTGAACTTTATCCACCAGAAACAAATTTAAAGCAAAAGCTTGTCAGTCAAATTTAGGTGATATGGGGAAAATTGAGGAAGCCATGCTGCTTTTGGCTGTACAAGGGTAGAGGACCCAGAGACAAGCGAGCTCTCTGGTTTTCATTTTCAGCAGATTAGACAGCAGGAAGCTGGTGCTTGGTGGAGTAGCTTTATATATACCATTGTCACTCAACCTGCAAGTCCTGGCATGGTGACTCACACGTGGAAAGCCAGCACTTTGGAGGCTGAGGCAGGTATTCAAAGTTAGCTACAAAACCAAAAAACGTGCCCTTAGTAGACCAGTAACAAAGTCTTCTGTGTCAGCACACCGTTGATTTTAGTGTCCTGTAAGTCTGTCTCTGGGATTAGGGTCTTTTCTGAGCATCATAAAAACTTGTCTTTTTTCTTCTTGTGCTGGGAAAGAGCCACTCAGCTCAGCTGACTCTTACCTCTATGCCATCTTTGTCTGGGAAGTTTGGCCTGTCACTCAGGCCATCTTAGACAGCAGCCCCGTGAATGCTGCTCAAGGTCATTTCCTTAGAAGATTAATGAGTCAGTCATTTACAAACCAGAATCCCACTGGCCGCTTCAGGGCTTTCTCCTTGTTGGTGTTAGTAAGAAACCGTGTCTCCCAATTTTCAGAAAATGGAAATAGTGTTTTTCAGTACGAGTACCTGTGAGGTGTGGGAAGCCATCCAGCATGGAAGCACCAGGCCATCCAACCTCCCCAGCGCTTGCCCCTTCTGCTTAACCCCCCAACTCAGCTGACTCAGACCTTGTCTTTAGAAGTGCCATCTCTGTATTCTTGACATTCTCCTTTCCTCAAGCCAGGTGGTGCTGGCACACACCTTTAATACCAGCACTCAGGAGGCAGAGGCGGTAATCTCTGAGTTTGAGACCAGCCTGGTCTACAGAGAGTTCCAGGACAGCCAGAGCCACACAGAGAAACCTTGTCTCAAACCCCCCCCTCCCCCCAAAGTTTCTTCTCAATGTTCTTTTCTCTGACAGAAACCACTGTTTTTGTTTTTTTTAACTTTTGTATGTTGCTGAGGATCAAACCCTTGTAGATGGTAGACAGTGCTCTGCCACTGAGCCACCCTCCCCAACCCTACTGCATTTTAAAAACAAACATGTAACGTTACAGTGACGTTTACTGGTATAAAAAACAACAAAATTACAAATTAAACACACAGACTGTAGCTTACAGATTAAACACACAGAATTATTGTAAACACTGACTGGGTATCTAATGTGTGATATGGTACACGTACCCCTATCTGCTTGGCTTGGCTCACCATGGTGATCATAACCAGCTCACCACACTTCTGTTCCTTGGCTCAGTTTCTGGTGGCCTCTGCATTGCTCAGCTTGTGGCCATGTTACTACACTCTCTCCTCTCTGGGTGTATGCTAAATCTCCCTCTGTCTCTCTCACTAGGCCACCTGGCTTATATCTAGGGACCACTTGGATAATCTAGGATAATCATCTTTTTTTACTTTGAAAGTAGCAAATGGTTATCCCTGCCTTTCTTTCTGTCTCAGCTCGTCGTCTTTTCCTTCCTGCTAAGTAGAGGCCCGTGTTGTAGCACATCTGCTATTCTCAGACTCCTTTTCCTTTCTTTTGGACAAGTCCTATGTACTCCGGGCTGGCCCTGAGTTCACTAGCCATAGATTACTTTGAACTTCCACCTCCCAAGCGAGCGCTATAAGGGTGTTAGGGATTGAACCCAGGGCTTGGTGTAGGCTAGGCAGCCTCTGCAACTGGCCCACACCCTCAGCCTCTCTCTCCTGCCTCTTCTGACTAAACCCTGTGCTCCTTCAGTTCTGTCTCACTGCCTCCTCTAACATCCAGGGGTACCAGGTTCTACTGCTGACTTGTCCCTTCAACTCTACGGAACTTCTTGGTCTGCATTTTTGTTCATAGTCAATGTCTCTGGTTCAAGTTGGAACACTGGTTTCCCACATCTCTGATCTGTGTCTGTCGGTCCATCTTTAATTGAGTGGAGAACCAAGGCAATCATTTCTCAAAATTTAGAATTGTCTTTAAACTCTGTGTGTGTGTGTGTGTGTGTGTGTGTGTGTGTGTGTGTGTGTGTGTGTGTGTGTGTGTGTGTGTTGGGATACGAAGGTATATGGAGGCCAGAGGGCAGCTTTGTGAAGTTGGTCTCCACCTTTTCTGTGGGCTCTAGGGATTAAACTCAGGTCCCCAGGCTATACTTGTTCAGGCATCTCAAGTCTCCAGAACCTTTAACTTGTAGTGGCTACTTCTGACTTCTGAGCAAGTCCAGACTTAGTGTGTACAGGGGCCTCCAGGGCCTGACCCCTTAGCTTTTTGCTCATTTTTCCTCCTTCTGTTCTTCATGTGTATGTAGCCTTCCTTCCTAGAAGACCCTTCACCTCTATTTACTTGAGCTGAGGTGTCTGTCCTTGGAGTCCAGGTCTTTTTTTTTCTTTCTCCAGTCTGAGTAGAAGCTCCCCTGTGACCCGCAGCACATCATCCACTTACTGTTTATAAGAAGCATTCTTTTTCTTTATTGTGGAGATTAACCCAAGACCTTGGGTATGCTAGGTACGTGTGGTACCTTTGAGCTAACCTGGAGCCTGGACAGTATCTTTATGATCACCTGCTGGTTGCCTCTGATGCCATGACTGAGACTCGAGAAGGTTTGATGTCCTAAGAACTTCTCTTGTTAAGTGCTTCTCAGAGTGCCGAACACATAAGACATTCAATTCACAGTCGAAAACACACATTCAAATTTTAGCCCTAGCTTTTACCAGCTCTGTGCAGAGGAGCTTAAGTTAGCTAAACTTTCTGGGTCTTTCTATTTATAAAAGACAAGTTTCCTGCCTCAAGTTCTCCTGGGGGGGGGGGGCTGGTCTAACATTGCTGGGGGTCATTTCTGTTTTCTCAGCAAGCTGCCCTATGATGTGACCCCTGAACAAGCCTTGTCTCATGAGGAAGTGAAGACAAGGCTAGACAACTCCATCAGGAATATGAGGGCCGTGACAGACAAATTCCTCTCAGCCATCATCAGCTCTGTGGACAAAATCCCGTGAGTGCCATCAGTATGGCCCCAAATAAAGCCTGGCATTGATCTTGTACTGGTTATCCCTAACCTTGCTTTGCTTATCCCACAGTTATGGGATGCGCTTCATTGCCAAAGTGCTGAAAGATTCACTGCATGAGAAGTTCCCTGATGCTGGTGAGGACGAGCTGCTGAAGGTAAGAACCTGAAAACCGGTGGGTCCCTGCCTCTCGCAGCCATTAGGGTCAGGTTGGAAGCCTAGCCCAGAAGGAAGTGCCCGAAGTCAATTCTGGTGCAGCTGGACCTTGACTGGGAGCCTCAAAAGCAATTGTAAATAGAAGTCAATAGCCCTTCTAATCAATAGTTCCTACTCATTTGGAAGGCACACAATATACACTGCATAAGTATAGAGGTTGGAGTAGTTTCTGAGTCCTCTTTTCTCTGGAGCATTGCTCCCTCTGCTGGCGGCCAGGTGAATAGCAGCAAGCACAATTGCTGTGCTAAGGCTTTGTGACTCTTCTTACTCGGCTGTTCTCTTTCTGTTTATTTTTTTAATCTGAACACTTTTCTCTTCTCTCTCCTAGTTCTGTGCTTTCCTACAGTGAGGCCTCGATTCTAGACTTTCTGTTCAGGTGAATTAATTTTATTTTTTTCTGGAACTCTAGGGGAGATGCCTTGAGTTCTCCTGTGGAAGCGATGTGTGTTGAGTGAATCTCATTTCAGAGGCATGAACGTGGCCTTTGCAGTCTGCAGCATGTGGATGGTGGGGTTGGACAGATGGCCTTGGGCTAAATACGTCATCTTAAGGCTTTACTTTCGCTGTCCTCCATAGTGTCATAAAACCCAAAGTGCAAGCAGGGGGCAGCAGCCTTGGCTGCTACTGTCACATGTGGACAAAAGTTGTCCTGTCTTGTTGGATCGCACAGCTGAAGTGTCGCTTAGACATTCTAAATTCATTCTTTCATTCATCCCTCGTAGTAGTTTTTTGGTTCTCTTATTACCCCTTCGCCCCCAGAATTTTTTAAAATGTATTTCGAATTCCAGGTCTTGAAGGGAAGTATATGTGCATGTATGCATGCTGGTGTGTGTTTTTTGTTTACCTTTCCTCACAGGACTGCATTTTCTCATTTTTATTGCTAGCAAAGTCACATGAGCATCCTCAGCAGTGCGGTCTTTAATGCCCAGGCTTCTGTTTCAGATTATTGGTAACTTGCTTTACTACCGATACATGAACCCAGCTATTGTTGCTCCTGATGCCTTCGACATCATTGACCTGTCAGCAGGGGGCCAACTCACCACAGACCAACGCAGAAACCTGGGCTCCATTGCAAAGATGCTCCAGCATGCGGCTTCCAATAAGATGTTTCTGGGTGATAATGCCCACTTAAGCATCATTAATGATTATCTTTCTCAGTCCTACCAGAAATTCAGGTAAGGAGCCAAGTAGACAGTAATCTATCCTTTTATGATACCTTGGTCTGTGTTTGGGAGGAGGGTAATGTTGGCCTCACAAAATGAACTGAGAGATGTTCTCTTCTAGGGAAGAGGTTTGCATTTCTTTGTTGTGATAGTGGTTTTTTTGTTTGGTTTTGGTTTTGTTTTGTTTTGTTTTGTTTTCCAAAACAGGAATTTACTCTGTAGACCAGTTTGACTTTATACTCAAAAGATCCGGCTGCCTCTGCCTCCTGAGTGCCTACAACTAAAGGTGTGTGCCACCTCCACCTGGCTAGTTGAATGATTCTTGTGGGTGAAAATAAAACTAGCCAAAGGACTGACTATCAGTATCTCTGGCTGCCAGGCAGGAATTGTACAGCAAACATGTGGCCACTCTTGTAGAACATCATTGTCTTGGCTGGTTAGTGTCTGAACACAGAGCTGGGAAGGTCTGTGTGCCTTCTCTACAGCTTCCCTGCCAATGCCACCTGCTGGTGCTTACTTTCAGACGGTTTTTCCAAACTGCATGCGACGTCCCAGAACTGCAGGATAAATTTAACGTGGATGAGTACTCTGATCTAGTCACCCTCACCAAGCCGGTTATCTACATTTCCATTGGTGAGATCATCAACACCCACACTGTAAGTGTTTCCCTTTAATTATTAATCCCATTGGATTGCCCTTAATCACTTTCTCTGGCACCTGCTTCCTCTCTGACGGCCAGGTGTCTCATTTTGCTGTGATCTTGTTTTGGTTTTTTCAAGACAGGGTTTCTCTGTGTTACCCTGGCTGTCCTGGAACTCATTCTGTAGACCAGGCTGGCCTCAAACTCACAGAGATCCCCTGCCTCTGCCTCCCAAGTGCTGGGATTAAAGGCCTGTTCCACCACTGCCTGTACTTCGCTGTGATCTTAATTGACTACAGCTCCTTATTTTTTTCTTTTCTATGGCTATTCTTTGGTGGTCCTGAGAATCAAACCTGTCTTCTCCGAAGACATTAGCTGAGACAGAAGCACATATGAGGCTTTGTGGTGGTGATAAGATAATGTGAATGTGAATCTGGATGCTTCTTTTCTGAATAAAAAGATACTATACATTGGCAGAGTTTAAAAACTGGCATTGGAAAAAAATAACAAAAATCAACCAAAACAAGCTATATCCTTAGGACCCTGAGCAAATCTCAGTATGCCGTTGCTGTATTGGTGCATACTGGGTATAGTGATGGATTTAGTCTGTGACCTGTGGCTTTCTTACACATTGGAATCTATGATGGCCAGGAGGTGACGATGTGGCAAGGCCAGGATTTCCTGGTGTTTGACAGTGTGCACTGTTCCATGAAGTCCAGTGTGCTGCTTGGTCCCTCATGCTGTTCGCTAGGTTGACTTGTTTGTCCTTTGGATATTGTGGATTTGTTGTTTGGCCTCTTCTGTGCAGATCCCATTGGGCCTTGCTGGTGGGGACAGAGGGTTGAGGGTGAATGTGGGGTGAATCACTGGGTCTTTGCAGCTCCTGTTGGACCATCAGGATGCCATTGCTCCAGAGCACAATGACCCCATCCACGAACTCCTGGACGACCTTGGCGAGGTGCCGACCATTGAGTCCCTGATAGGTAATGTTCTTAATTAACTGCTCAAAAGCTGAGAAGAAGCATGTCAGAGGATTATCGTCAATATCTCTGATTTTGCACTGTTATCAAATTCTAGAAACAAAGCTAATGTAGGCCCCATCTACGAGCAGCTGAGTCCAGTGAAATGCATACTTTAAAAACAAAGACAAAATAATCATATATAATTAGAAAATGTAATGCTTATAAAGGAAAGGATATTTTGAGGGAGAATTTCAATGTTACATTGTTGATTTTTTTTTTTTTTTTTTTTTTTTTTGAGACTAGGTCTCACTTTGTAGTTTTGTTTGACTATAACTCATTATAAGACCGGGCTGGCTTTACAGTCCCAGAGATCTAGCTCTCTGAGCCTCCTGAAGGCTGGGATTGGAGGTGTGCACAATTGTGCCCAGTGAAATGATTTTTCACACATTTACTGAATTATGGACCATTTCCTTAGCCATTTGGCATATCTTCCTTTACTTCTCAGTAAAAACTGCTTGCCACACTTAAGTGTGTTGGTTTTTCAAGAGTCATACTGGACCTGCATTATAATTATTCATATTATTTTTCCTCTAAGTATCTTTTTATTACATTGACTCTTTCTATGCTCCCAAAACTGCAGGGGAAAGTTGCAGCAATTTAAATGACCCCAACAAGGAGGCACTGGCCAAGACAGAAGTGTCTCTCACATTGACCAACAAGTTTGATGTGCCTGGTGACGAGAATGCCGAGATGGATGCACGGACCATCTTACTGAAGTGAGTATTGAGAGAGAAGGAACCACCATGACAGTACTCATCACCCACATTGTACCTGGCATGGGCCTTTCTTTGCTCACCCTCTCCTGTACCACCTGTTGTAGCTCCCTTGCTCCTTGTGCCAGTAACTGCTCCTGTGGGTGCTATAGCAAGGCACTGTGGTGACAATGGTGCTCCAGCTGCTGCTTAGACCCAGTGACAAGGAGGTGGAGCACACAGCCATGGTAAAACCCATTCCCATCTCTTTGCAGCACGAAACGTTTAATTGTGGATGTCATCCGGTTCCAGCCAGGAGACACCTTGACTGAAATCCTAGAGACACCAGCCACCAATGAGCAGGTACTCACGAAGCTTTCATACACATCGTCCTAAACTGGCTAAGTGCTTCTGTGATGGGCGCATCCCTGGATGAGGGAAAACAGTACAGGGAAGGAACTGGGCCCGGGATGAGCGTGGATCTAATGGTGGGACAGTGATAATCGGGCTCATCTGACTGAGAGAGTTAGTCAACTCCTAAATCCAGAAGACGCTCTTAGGACACGACACTCCCTTCCACACAGACAAGAGAAAGAGAAGAAGGTGGAGAGTAAAATGAAGAATGTGTAGGGTGGGTGAGAGTTTCCTCTGGGACGGAACGGTCTGTCTAGTACTGTAATGACTGTCTTATAGTTGTGATTTTATGAAGTATCTTGGTTTTGTCTATAAAAGTGCATGATGTGGCCCCAGACTTAAGGTCCAGTTAAAAAAGCGTGATACAGATTTCTGAGACCATTAGAAATTAGCTATAGTACAGATTATAAAACTGCCAGGGGGCTGGAGAGGTGGCTCAGCAGTTAAGAGCACTGGCTATTCTAGAGGACCCAGGATCAGTACCCAGTACCTACATGGCAGCTCACAACTTTAACTCCAAGATCTGACTCTCTCACACAGACATACATGCAGGCAGAAAAGTTTAAAAAGGAAGTTGTTCCTGGGAATGGTGGCCATGCCTTTGATCCTAACAAAGGAGTTTGTGAGATCAAGGCCAGCCTGGACTATATAGCTAGTTCTAGACCAGCCAGGAAGTGAGACTCTATCTCAAAACAACAAACCCCTCACAGTTTCCAAGGTGCAGGTCAGTGGGGAGCTGTGTGTCAGGAAGTCAGAACAACAAAAGCAGAACCTGGGTTGGAGAGATGACTATTCTTCCAAAGGTCCTGAGTTCAATTCCCAGCAACCACATGGTAGCTCACAACCATCTATAGTGAGATCTGGTCCCTACTTCTGGCCTGCAGGCACACATGCAGGCAGAATGCTATATACACATTAAATCTTTAAAACACACACACACACAAAAGCAGAACCCAGGCCACAGCTAAAGACCAGGAGGATTTAGGAGCACAAGAGAGCCCTCATTAGGAGCCAATGAGGGAGGAGCACAGGGAGGACTGTGATGGGGTGAAGATGCAGAGGCTAGTTTCAAGAAAAGCAAATCCAAGGGTGGAATTGTCTAGAACTCCAGAGCTCTTCATGGGGTGAAGAGATGGTAGGTGATAACAGCCGTAGATGCCAAAGTCAGAAAAATTGCTAAAGTTGTGAGGGAAGAACACTGTAGGGCCTGGCAGTGCTCGATATAATCCCAGCTTCCTAGGAGGGTGAGGCAGGGCTACCTGACAAGACCTGGTCTCAGTGTTTTTTAAAAGCAAGGGAAGGGTAAGAAAAGACAACAGGGTTCCTAACACAACACCGCTGTTTGCAGCATGCTTGGGAGGGCAGCAGAAACCTGCGTCAGCTCAGGCAGCGTGTCAGAGGCAGTTAGCAAGATTTTACTGGGCACTGTTGTCACATCAGTTTGTGTAGTTATACTGAGCCACATTTTGAGTAGAATAACAATGGCCTCAACATCCTAAATGAAGCCAGAGAAAGATAAAGGATTTCGTGGCTCCTAGAATCTAGTTTTCTGACTACACCTAGTGTCAAGGAAGCCGAGCATAGGGATGCACTATTGTACTTTGCTAGGTACAATGATCTATCTTACCTTGCTGCTCTTCCTCAGCTGGCATTTAGTAGAGGGAAGAACTTTGCAGCAGTATGAGAACTCTGCATTTGATTGCAGATATGCTGTATAAGTCCAAGTTTAGGGCTCCTGTGATGAATTTACCAAGAAGTATTTTTTTTTTTCCACCTGTAGGAAGCTGAACATCAGAGGGCCATGCAGAGACGCGCTATTCGGGATGCCAAAACCCCTGACAAGATGAAAAAGTCAAAATCCATGAAGGAGGATAGCAACCTGAGCCTTCAGGAGAAGAAGGAGAAGATTCAGACTGGCCTAAAGAAGCTAACTGAGCTTGGGACCGTGAACCCAAAGAACAAATACCAGGAACTTATCAATGACATTGCCAAGGTACTTCATGGGGAACAGTGGAGGGCCAGCTTTGTTTACAGCCTCTTCAGGAGCTCAGAAACACAGTAGTCCCTCAGGCGTAGCTTCCCATATGCAGAATAGTACAGTCTGAAGACTGATTTCTGACTCTCATACTAGGACTTCACTCTCTGAGGTGGATTTTTTGTTTGGTCTAAATTAACAGGGAGACAAGACAGCCTTCGGTAGAGCTTCCGGGGTCTGAGTTTTTCATTGCCCCTAAAAAAATCCTTCAGGGCTTTTTCATAATTGCTATGGAATGTATAAAACTGGTAGTCATTTGATGGGCCTGATTTGTGCGAATCACCCCAAGCCAGGGCTCAGAGTTCTAATTGCCCTGAGATAATGCCATTTGTACCTTTCAGGATAGCGTGTTTATGGGGTTTGGACCAGCTTAATAAAAACACAAAAATCTGAGCACAGAACTCTCTATTCTAGAGGATATAGACAGATGAGAGCTGAATTTCTTTTAGGCTGCAAACGCAGATTGCTGCCAGCTAAGAACAGTTGGCACGTTTTGGTTTAGCCCCACTGAGTGGTGGCATTCAAGAGGCACAGGCTGCCCAGTCCTCATTCTCCTAATTTTCATGATTGTGCTTCAGGATATCCGGAATCAGCGGAGATACAGGCAGAGAAGGAAAGCCGAGCTGGTAAAATTGCAGCAGACATACTCGGCTCTGAACTCTAAGGCCACCTTTTATGGAGAACAGGTGGATTACTACAAGAGTTACATTAAAACCTGCTTGGATAACTTGGCCAGCAAGGGCAAGTGAGTGTTTGTTCTTAATTGTTCCTGGGGAAGCATTAGCGGGGTGGGAAGAAGTCGAAGCCGCTCCTAGAGTGCCAATGAAGGAAGTGTCTGACTTCCAGTGAATGTGCTATTGCTAATGTGGGGAGAGGGAGGTACATGCACGGAAGTCAGAGAACGCCACTGAGAGTTGGCTCTCTGTCTGCCGCGGCTTTCAGCGCTGAAGCATGTGCTTTTACTTGCTGAGTCATGCCGAACTTTCCTTTTCCTCCCTTCTTCCTTCCTCTCTTCCCCCTCCTCCTCTTTTTCTTCTTCTTGAGACGGGATCTCATTGTCTCCCTGACTGGTCTGGAACTCACTGTTTAGACCAGGCTGGGCTCAAACTCAGAAGATACCTGCCTGCCTCTGTCTCCCAAGTGCTGGAACTAAAGGTGTGCACTACAGCACTACCTACGATCTACTTGCTGCATTAGCTCCATATTTTGCTCCTGATGTCTACATAATTGCCTCGTTCTCTTTAGTGGTATGGGATGCTGGGAAGGGTCTTGAGGATGCTTCTAAGCACTTCTTGTTCTAAAATATTAGTTTAGTCTGGAATTAGTGAATCATGCAAGAGTACCATCTAACTTGGCTTCCAAATCTCCTACCAAGCATGATGGCATACACTTGTAGTCCCAACACGTGGCCATCTCTCTTCAAACTGACTAACCTCCTAAGGATTTTATAGACCTTTGGGCTCCCTGGTAATTGTGGACAGGATCCTAGTCTCCAGCTTTCTTGTGCTGGCTATGAAACTGAGCCTTCCAGTTTTACAGGGAAGAAACTCCAACCTTTCATTTTTTTAAACATTTAAAACCTCAGAAAGGTTAGAAGACCAGAGTACCCATGAGCCCTTTCTCTGGGTTCTCTAGAGTTTGAGTTTTCCCCTATAGCTCAGTCATGCTCATCCCTGGAGGGGGGTAGGGCTGGAGAGATGGTCTCCCAGCCCACCTGGGAGAGCTGACTTCTGTACCCTTTTGATATGTCTCTGTCAGTCTTTGTGTGCTCCATGGCTTTCTGACAAACTCAGTGTCAGACTTAATTTGTAGTTTTCTCTGCCCAGGCCTATAATGATGATTTCCCCCAAGCTGCCCTGGTTTCATTTAGAAGCCCATCTAGTGGCTAGCTGTCCTGGTTACTAGGTTCAATATTCTAGCTCCTGTAGGCAGACACAGCTAGATGTTCACTGTTCCAGGAGATAGCTTAAAAAGATGTTCCTACTCAGCTATCCATTAATGAACACTATGTCTAGTTGTTTGATGTAGGATGTCTTTCTGTACACTGTGAATTACTATTGGATAATAAAGGAACTGTTTGGGCCTATGGTAAGGCATCTTAGAAGCAGGCAGGAAATCCAAGCATAGAAAAAGGGGAAGGAGGGAGGAGTCAGACAGAGCTGCTGCAAGATACCACCCAAGAGAGTAGGATGTAAAGAAACACAGGTAAGCCACGAGCCACATGATACACAGATGAATGAAAATAGGCTAAGTTAAAAGAGCTGCCAAGTAATGAGCCTGAGCCATAAGCCAAACAGCTTGTAATTAGTATAAGCCTCTGAGACTGCGCATGGGAGATCTTTGGTCTGACCTCACGGCCCTGATGAGCCAGAAACTTCTGACTACAGTTGTTGTCTATTCTGAGGGGCTGGAGAGATGACTTAGTGGGTAAGGAGCAGCACTGCTCTTCTGGGGACTGGAATTTGGCTCCCAGCATCCACATCAGGCAATTCATAGCTATCTGTAACTCCAGCTCCTGTGGCTCTGACACTCTTCTAGCCTCCATGGGCATGAACACAGCTGACACACAAACATAGAAAGAGAAAATTTAATCCTTAGGAAAACAAACTAACGAAGCTGAGAGATGGTGCGGTGGCTAAAGCAGCAGCTGCTCTTCCAGATGAGCCAGGTCAGATTCCCAGCACCACGTGGCGGCTCACACTTGTCCATAACTCAAGTCCCAGGGAGTCTGGTGCCCTCTTCTGACCTACCTTGCACCGCACATACACTTACACATATAAAATGATAAATAGCAACGCACTTACACATTAACAAGTAAATTCTAGTTCTTTCTTAAAATGTCCACATCAGCCTCTTTACACATATGCTCTTCTGCAAATGTAGGCATTCCTGAATGGATGGATAGGTCAGATGTTCTAAGCAACCAGCGTTTGCTGTTGTCAGTGACCTTCCTGAGGGTCACTTCAGATCACCCGCCCACTTCCTGACACTCCTTTGGAGGCGGGGATCCCAGGATGGCACTTAGCTCTTTCCTTCCTGTGGTTACTCCTCAGCACTCTGTCCTTGATTTCCATATGGACCGTTCACGTTGCTTCTTTCACCTTAACTCCGTGTCCTCTATCCCTGCTGCCCCTGCTTAGAAGACTGGGGTTTGCAGGGGTTTTGTTATTATTATTACGTGGTGATGTTTTATTTGCATTTTATACAGATGAGAATGCCTACATCTTTTTAAAATTTCTTTTATTTTTGAGTTACAATGACTTTATTTTAATTTATTTTGGTTTTTTAAGACATGGTTTCTTTGGGTAGCTATGGCTGTCCTGGAACTTGCTGCGTGTAGACCAGACCAGCCTCAAACTCACAGAGATCTGCCTGCTTCTGCCTCTTGAATGCTGGGATTAAAGGCATGTGCTACTAGCGCCTGGCCTTTTAAATTTCTTTTAATTTAATTTTATTTATTTAATTTTTACAAAGAGTCTCAGATAATTCACTAGGCTGGCGAACTCACCATGTAGCCAAAGCTGTACTTGAGCACCTGATCCTCTTGACACCACTTCCCAATATTTATTTGTGTGTCTGTGTGCATTCGTGTGTTATATACATGCTTGAATACAGCCCACATGTGAGGCTGGAGGCCGGCTTCCTTCCTTCTCTGATTGCTCTGCAAATTCCACACAGCAGGCCTGAGCTGGTTTCCACCTCCCATCTCACTGTAGAAGTGTTGAGATTACAGATGCACACCACTGTAACCAGCCATTTTCCTGGGTGCTGGGAATCGAACTTGTGTCTTTAGACTTCTACAACAAGTACCTTTACCCTCTGCCATGTCCCTGGCCATCACGTGGGCTTGTTAGGGGCTTGGTTGCAGAACTGACATGGGAGCACTGCCAGGTTCTTAAATTCATGACCTTGTTCTCCATTTCAGCTTAAAACAGGGGTGGAAGTGAATTTGGGATGTCCAGTTTTGCAGAGGCTGCTCAGGCCAGTCCTCACATTTGTCTGCCATTTTAGAATTGATGTGTTTTTATGCTGGTGTGTTAGTTTCTGGCCGCACTTCCATGATGTCTAAAAGACTTGTAGCACATTATTTGAAAGTCATCATAAATGTCCTTTCTGTTTCCTTTCACAGGGTCTCCAAGAAGCCTAGAGAAGTGAAAGGCAAGAGAAGCAAAAAGATTTCTCTGAAGTACACAGCAGCAAGACTGCATGAAAAGGGAGTTCTTCTGGAAATTGAGGACCTCCAAGCAAATCAGTGAGTGTTTCCTTTTTATGTGCACGTGTACGTGCTGCTATGTGCATGCGTGTGTACGTTTGTGCATGTGTGAACGTGGAGACCAGTAGCCAGTCTCAGCTGACTTCTTCCTCTTCAAATTCCACCTTATTTCCTGAGGCACAGCCTTTCACTGAATCGGGAGCTCATCAGTTCTGCTGGCTAGCAAGCCCCTGGGCTCTGCCTGTGCCCACCACCCTCATCCCTAGTGCGGTTGCAGGGAAGCACTGCTGTGCACAGATGTTCACATGGATGTTGGGGATCTGGAGCTGAGTCATGCTTGGACAGTAGCACTTTTCCTGTGGAGCCATTTCCTCCCACATTTTAATCTTATTTTAGAAATTTTTTTAAATTTTGAATTTATCCCACTGTCGTCTCATTGTTTTCTCTCTTTAGGTGGCTCTTTTCTATATTTTTATGCACTTATATATAAATACCTGTTTTCAGTGTGCAGAGCTGGGTTTTACAAACAGTTCATTTACCAGGCAATAAAAGAGAATGCATTTTTAAATTCTGTTTAATTTTATATGTGTGCACCCGCATACACCATGGTATACACATGGAGGTAAGGTGATAACTTACAGGAGTTGGCTCTCTCCTGGTGCCATGTAGGCTTGAGGACAGGTGCCTTTACCCCCAGATTCTCATTTGTCCCAGGCATGTTGACACCAGTGTGTGTGCATACTTGGTCATAGTCTCGCCTCTTAGAAGCAGAAGCCACTCCTTCATCTGTTGTGTCTTAGTTACTGTTCTCCCGCTGTGAGAGAACACAGTGACCACAGAAACTTATAAAAGAAAGCATTCTTTTCAGAATTAGTCCATGGTCATCAAGGCAAAGAAACTGGCCACAAGTGGGCAGGCACTGGAGCAGAGAGCTCACATCTGATCCCGTAAGCAGACAGGGAGAGAGTAAGACTGGGCCGCCATGGGCTTTTGACAGCTCAAAGCCTCCTGTAACAAGGCCACACCTCCTAATCTTTCCCAAACAGTTCCACTAACCGGAGCCATTCTCACTGAAACCACTGTACATGCCTGTCCGCATATGGATCAACTGCATCCTTCCTGAGAAGGCCTGCTAGCTTTGCCCCGGGGTCAGAACAGTTAGGTCTCTGACCCAATGTTCCCTGGCAGCCCCAGTCTGTATTGTTAGAAAGCACGGATTGAATTTAGACTGCTGACTGTCCCTTCCTTTGTTCCAGAAGGATCTTAGATCTTCTTATTCTGAAATATGTATGACTGACTTTTGAAAGTAGGGCAAAGCATAAGAGAGAGAGGCACCTGGGACTCCACAAGCTAAAGGAAACTCTTGAGGTTGTAAACTTTATTCTGTGCTTTTATTCAGAGAGGTGATCTGCCACTGTATGCCTAAGTAATCTATCTCACTTTCTGAACATAAATCAGAATATTGTGTGTATCCCACTTTTATTGATAACACTGTATTATGAGACATTTTCATAATAATGAAAAATATCGTGAGCTGAGTGGTGGTGGTTCCCAGCAGAGGCAGGCAAATCTCTGAGTTTGAGGCCAGCCTGGTCTACAGAGGGAGTTCCAGGACAGCCAGGAATATACAAGAGAGACCCTATCTCAAAAAACCAAAACAAAACAAAAAGTATTTTTTATAATTACTAAATATTTCCTCTCTTGATCTAGTTGAGAACTTTTTATTCTATCACTTGGTAACACTTATATATCAACCAGTGCTTGCATTGAGCTGAGGGGCTTTCTTTTTTGAGATGTTTCCTGGCTGTGCTGCTCAGTCAGGCTAATACTGAACTAATGACTCAACAATCTTCCCACCTCATTCTCCTGCATATATAGGACTATAGGTACATAGCATCATGCTCAGTTTTTGTTATGTGGTGGTGGTGACAGGGCCTCACTGTAGCCCAAGCTGCTCAAACCCTCCTCCCTTAGCCTTTGCTGTGCAAGAGTTATAGGCATGCATGGCCACTCTGTTGGGGAGTAATCTTTTTGTACACTGTAAAGAGTATCACTCTGATTGGTTTAATTAAAAGCTGAATGGACAATAGCTAGGCAGGACTTCCAGGCCCAAAGGACACTGGGAAGAAGAAGGGTGGAAATACAGGGAAACAAGGAGGAAGCAGAAAAACAGGATGGACGCTACATAGCTAAGGTATGAGCCTCGGGGCAGCACATAGATTCCTGGAAATGGGTTATGTTATAAGATCTAATTAGAAACAAGCCTAAGCTATTGACCAAGTTTTCATAATGACTAAGAAGTTTCTATTATTGGGGAGCCAACAGTCCTGATGAAAAAAATCTACTTACTAAATTTGTACACTGTGTGAAGGTATATTGCTGTAGTTGGTGTAATAAAAGCTGAATGGCCAGTAGGCGGGCAAGAGGTGTAAGCAGGACTTCTAGGAGACAGGAAGAGGAGGAATCTAGGCATGTGGAAATGCCAGGAGACATGGGAAGGAAACAGGAAGTGAAAGATGGAAGGGAGCAAGCCTAAGCTATAGGCTGCACTTTCATAATTCATGAGAAGTCTCCATGTGATTATTTTGGAGCTGGCTGGCAGGACAGAGAAAGACTCACTACGACTCTGGGCCATGATTACTGTTAAAAAGAATGGATGCCTACAAATTGCTTTTCAAAAACTGCTACAGAAAACACATGATGTAGGGTTCACATTGTAACCATTTTCCAGATTTCAGTGTTCTCCAGTAGTTCAGCCAGATCACCGAAGGTTTTCATTTTGCAGGACTCACTCTCTGTGTTTCCCTCTTACAAGCCTCCAGCAGCCACCATGCTCTTTATGGTCTTTGGGTTTTACTACATTAGTTACCTCACATAAGTGAAGCCGTGTACTTTTTATCTCTTGTGAGTGGCTTGGACGCTCACTTAGCATGATGTCCTAGAGATTTAACCACATGACAGGATTTCCTTCATTTTTTTATTTTAAGGTTGAATAATCTTCCATTGTCTGTGTACCACGTTTTGTTTCTCCCTCATGCACTGATGGTCAGGCACTGTTTCCGCTTCTAAGCTATATTACAGTCATTGCTCTTGTCTTCCGGTGGAGGACCATGTGGTAACTCACGTTTTGACTGTAAGGACTACAGTGGTTGCAAAGCATGCTGATGCATTCTTGCCATGGTGGTTCCAGCAGTGCAGCAAGTGTGGGAGAGTGCCCATGCTGCTGTTCCCCACTATCAGTGAGGAAGGCAATTAATAGTTTAAATACCTCTATAAGGACTGGAGACATGTTCAGCAGTTATGAGCACCTGCTGCTCTTGCAGAGGACCTGAGTTCCAATCCCAACACAGGCCAGACAGCTCACACCTGTAACTCCAGCTCCAGGGATCCAGTGCCTCTGCTGGCCTCCATATGCACACATGCTCACATACACAGGCATAACATACATACACATGTTTCTTTCTTTTTCTTTTAATTAAAACTAAGAGTCTCATCACGGTATGTGTTTCTTGGGTTTCTGACTGAGGTGTTGGTTTGCTTTAGTTTTTGTTTTTCAAGACAGGGTTTCTCTGTATCCCTGGCTATCTTGGAACTCTCTCTAGACCAGGCTGGCCTTGAACTCAGAGATCCATCTGCCTCTGCCTCCCAAGTGCTGGAATTAAAGGTGTGCATCATCACATCTGACTCCTTCTCTCCTTTTATCACTAACTTTCTGTAGTAGTGTCAGGAAAGATCCCCATGGCATTCCCCATGGGTCCTCTTTGAACAGAATGCAAGTGCTTCAGGGAAAGGTGACCATTTCTCCAGGTCTCAAAGCATAGGGCACATAGCAGGATGTTCTGCCCATGGTGCCTCTCCTGCAAAAGAACTCTCTTTGGTCCTGAACCTTCTACTAGGCACCCCTAAAGTCCCCTCCCCCACCTCAGAGTATCACTACCTGAAAACGTGAAATTTACCCATATGGTGTTGTGTTTTAACAGGTTTAAAAATGTTATCTTTGAAATCAGTCCAACAGAAGAAGTTGGAGACTTTGAAGTGAAAGCCAAGTTCATGGGAGTGCAAATGGAGACTTTCATGTTGCATTATCAGGTGGGTGCACAGGCTTGGACCTGGAGCTCTCTGATGAGGTGGGAGAAAAAGATAAGGGAAGGGCCTTTGGGAGTCTGGCATGGCCTGTGTCCTCTGTGTCCTCTGGGAGCTCTAAGGTGTATGAGCTTCAGAGTACATTGGTACTCAAGCTTTGCTCATCGCTACCCGAACTGAGCTGGTGCCTGGCCTTGACAGAAGTGCCTAACCGTAAGTATTAATAGTACAAAAGTACATGTACCTCAGTAGCTGAAATCTCTTTCAACTGTGTAGTGATTTGCTTTATGACATAATTAGCCCTAACTTTTATTTTTAAGTGTCTTCATTTTTTTTTCCCTGGTGCTCAGGCTTGACCCATAGGGACTTGCGCTTGCTAAGCAAGCAGTTTCCCACTAAACTCAATTTTTAACTCTAAGTATCTAATTTGGGGAAGGGGTAGGAATTTCCTGTAGCCCAAGCTAGCCTCAAATATACTATGTAGTTGAGGCTGGTCTTGAACTCCTGTTTCTCCCAAATGCTGGGATTATAGATGTGTGCTGCTATGCCTAACTGCCTAATATCTATTTTTGCACATTAAAAAATATCTACCCAGTGAGGATGGAGGCACATTAACAGTAGCCCTAGCATTCAGGATGCAGAGATTCAGAGTTGGAGGCCAGCCTGGACTTCATTGTACATTCCAGACTAGCCTATATATTGAAAGCCATCTTCAAAACCCAAGCCAGAAATAGCCAGAAAATTGAGAGGATTCATAAGCAGTGTCCAGACCCCTCTAGCTTTGTGTGTGAATCACCTAATAGGCCTCTTAATTTTTGTTGATTGGTTTAGTGTTTATGTAGTGCTGGGATCATCCTAGGGCCTCGCACATGCTCTGCCAAACTCTACTCACCCATGTCTTATCCCTGTGCTGTCTTACACTGCTATGACCTAGCAAATGAGGCTAACGCCTTTCCATGAGCATTGCGATTTCTCTGCACAGGATGCTTTCCCCTCAGTAATTAGCTGGCCTTCCCTCCTCCCTGCCTGCCTTTTCTCCCTCAAACCGTGAGCACTTTTGCGTACGTTGCCTCCCCTGCAGCCTTTACCCATAACCACATTGGTACCTCCTCCCTTTGCCTCAGCAGCTCTGAGACATCCTCTGTTGACAGTGTGAGCTGATTCATTTCCCTGCCACCCCCAAAACTGTGAACTCTTAAAACAGTCTTAGTCATCTCCATTTCCTCCTCAGGAGCCAGTAGTCTCTCAGCATATTATTTAATAAATGTGAAAGGATTTCTTCATACACTGTAACTTAGAACTACTACGCACAATCCCTTATCCCATGGGTCTTACCATGTATGTGGAGGCAAATGAATCTGCTAAGGAAACACACTGATGCTTAGATTCATTAAACTTGTTTGGATCACTGGTGCATGGGGTTAGTTAGGTTAGGCGAAGAGGAAGCCATGGTCCCCATCCTTACAATACTGCAGTCCCTTCATGCCCTTTGACCCTGGCTTTTCCATCACTACTCTTCCAGTTTAGTGGTAGAGTCACCAATGGTGCTGCTGTGAGCCTTCAGGACAGCAGAGTGCTGGGAAAACAGACTGTGTCAGATTTGTGCCACCCCAAAGCCAACTCCCCCCTGACGGCTGTGCCACCCAACACCTCCAAGCCTCAGCAGTTCATCCTTGAAGTTTGGAGGATCACACTTGAAAAGATACTGTGTAGTGTCTCCGCACAGGCTACGCATCTGATTACATTGGCCCTCTTTCTTCACTTGCCTTTACAGCAGGAAGTCTTTCTCGTGTGGATTAGAAGTCACAGTCTGATAAGGCTGGGGCTGCACATAAGAGAATACATATTCAGTATCAGAGACCCTGCATTTAGTCTCCTAAAAACAGGAGTCCAGTAGATTGTGGCTCGCTCAGCTGGTAGAATACTCGTTTGGCATGCACAGAGCCCTGGGTTTGATCCCAGCACTGTAGAAATTGAGTGTGGTGGCTCCATTATCCCAGAAGAGAAGAGCGTAGTCTAGTAAATCCTGAGACATTACTTGCCATCTCATTTTCACCATTAGCATATTTCGCCAAGAATTGAAATAACTTTATCTTTTCCACAGTTAGCTACATTTCACATCTGACACCAAAGGCCTGTCTCACCCCTCCCGGCTCCTCTTTTCATGGGGACCTTCCTCTTCTTGTTCCAGACTTGACAGTTAAAATGTTGTGCTTTGTTTTAAACAGGACTTGTTACAGCTACAGTATGAAGGAGTTGCAGTCATGAAGTTATTCGACAGAGCTAAAGTGAATGTCAACCTCCTGATCTTCCTTCTTAACAAGAAGTTCTATGGGAAGTAACTGGTCATTTGCTGACAGCCCAGAAGAATTGAGAAGGCAGCGCCTCACTGCTGCCTTTCTAGGATTCTCCATTACTCCTTGGAAGCAAAGACCTGGTCCAGCAGTGCCTCAGTCTCACACTCCTGAAGCCCCATGTCCTCTCCCCCCACAGGACATTCAGTGCCCTCTTTCAGTAGTGACGTTGTATTTCAGGCTTTGCCTTATTCCTGCTCCCCTCGTTTTCTTTCATCGTGTAGGAAAGAGTGGAGCCCTACCCAGTCCCTTGCTGTTATGTCTCCTCAGTGGCAATTGCTACTTTGTAAAAGTTGGTGTTTGTTTTACTTAGCAATAAGGATGATGGGATTCAAATTCTTGTTTAGAAGTGAAAGCTGTCAGATGGATAGCAAGTCTCAGAGAAGTCCTTCACAGTATCTATGTGGGCAAGCCATGGCGGAGGTCTCAGTGGGTCAGCACAGTTAGAGGCGAGTGCTAAGAAAGGATCTGGCACCTGTATTTTGAACAGTTTTCTCAGAAAACGTTTTCTTTAGATTAAAGGAAGATGCTAAGGCTGGCGTGGTAGTACATACCTGTAATCCCAGTGCTCAGAGGCTGAGAGGAGAGAGATGCTGTTACACCAGCATCACCTCAAAAGCAGGGCCAACATGTTTAGAGTGTTCTTTATTTTATTCCTTTTTTTTCTTACCTTTTGAGACGGGATAGACGGGTTCTCTATTTCGCTTTGGCTACACTGGAACCCTGTATAGACCAGGCTGTCCTAGAACTCACAAATATCTGCCTGCCTCTGCCTCCAAGTGCTGTGATGAAAGGCACGAGCCACTGCACCTGGTTTCAAGTATGTTTTCTTAGAGTCCTCATCACAAACCCTTCAGCCACCTCCAAGACAGTAATGAGTACAGATTGCAGTGCTTAAGATGCCTCGGTTAACTGTGAGGATGCTCCTTCCCTGAGCATCAAGTGTCCTTGGAGACCTTCTCATGGCACACTGAGGTCACCTGGCAAGCCTCACACTGGCACACTGAAGTCGTGCCATGCTTGTGTTATTTATTAGCTGCAGCCCTGTCTGTCTTGGCTCTCTCCTCCCATGACCTTCTGTCTGACCAGCTATCATGACATTTACTATGAATTTACTTCCTTCCAAGAATTTGGACCGGCTGTCAAATTGTTGCTACCTGCACACAATTGCCTTTGTATCTCTGTATGAAATAAAAGGTCATTTGTTCCTGTTTGTGTTATTTTTCTGTTTCATTGTTAGCAGTTCCTGCTGCACAGTAAGATTATTAAGTCATCACTCCCTTTATAGGAGCAAACCAAGTCTGCCTTCGAACCGCAGAGCACCATTTTAAAGTTTGGTTTATTGTGTGTGTGTGGAGGTCAGAGCACAACTTGGGTGTTGGTTCTCTCCTATGTGGGTCCCAGGGATCAAATTCAGGCTGTCAGGTTTCTTAGTAGGTGCCTTACCTGCTAAGCCATCTCACCAGCTCTTGGATTCTGGACTTTTTTTTTTTTTTTTTTTTTTTTTTTAAGGAGAGAGAGAGAGACTCTACCTACAAGTACACCGTTATGCCAGAAGAGGGCATTAAATTTCATTATAGATGGTTGTAAGCCATGATGTGATTACTGAGAATTGAATTCAAGACCTCTGGAAGAGCAGCCAGTGTTCTTAACTGCTGAGCCATCTCTTCAGCCCCCAATTATGGCCTATTTTAACAGACTGTTTAGTCTTTTAAAATGTTATGTTTAAAGTAGCCTCTACATAGGACTGTAGCGAGGGACACACTATTGCCACTTAACTGTAATTGGCTAAGCCTGAAGGTTTCAAATTGCCTTTTGTGTTATTTTTATGAGCAGCACACCAGCTGTTAAGCATACATGGAAAGTGTGTTCCCAGTGACTCCTTGTCATACAAGTCACCAGAAATGACTAGGGTAAGTTAGATATGAAAAATAAATCAGCAGCCACAAAAACAAATAAATGGGATTGAGGAATGGTGCTAGAGATAAGCTCAGTGTGTCAGAAGCATTGTAGATCGAGTGTGAAGACCTGAGTTCAAATCCCCAGAATTCACATTGAAGTAGGCATAGTAGTGCATGTTTATAATTCAGTGTTCCTGCAGTGAGGTGGGAAGTGGGGACAGGAGAATCTCCAAAACCTGGAGGGCCAGTGAGCTTGGCATACAAAAGACCCTGTCTCAAGATGGAAGGCAAGGACTGGCACCTAAGGCCCTCTTCCCACGTGAGTACCAGTGCACGTGTGCACCAATGCTCACACAGCCTTCCATAAGAGTACACAGCTTTGCTATCTTACTGTGGAATAGTTACACAAGTGAGATTTGTAAAATCAGTGGCAATCGAATGGCAGACGGATAATCCTGAAGTGAGTTTGACTGGAAGGGCTTCTGAGCTGTAGTGACCCTCTTAAGGGGGAATGTCATGGTCAGAACATGGCTTCTCTGACAGCGGACCTTATGTAAGGAACCAGCACAGGATGAGCCACAGATTTCTCATTCTGAAACACAGGGCTGGTTATTGGGACATGAAATCTCTTAGCCTGTGTTCTACATTGTCCCGCAAAGAAGCCACAGTGTTAAAAGGAGAATCCTTAAATACAGAGCTGCAGGTAGCCATGCATGCTCTTTTCCTTACCATGACCTGACTAAAGGCGGGTATAGAGGAAGGTTGTTTTGGCTCATAGTTCAGGGGAGTGCAGTGCACCATGGTGGAGAAGGGCTCAGCAGCTGTGAGCAGCAAGGCTGGCAATGCCACCAGGAGGAAGGGGGAATGTCTGCTAACTGCCTTTCTTCTTTCCCCTTTAGATCCTGTCCAGGACCACAGCTCATGGAAGGGTCCTGACAGATCCCAGGGTGGGTCTTCTCTCGGTTAGATCTTATACTCAGAGGGGCTGGAGAGATGACTGAACACCTAAGAGCACTTGCTGCTCTTGCTAAGGACCTGGGTTCAGTTCTTAGTACACACATGACAGCTCACAGCCAGCTGTAGCTCCAGTACCAGGGAATCCGATGCCCTCTTCTGGCCCCACAAGCACTCATGCGGTACACAGACATAGATGCAGGCAAAACACTCATACATGAAATAAAGGGAAAAAGACACACACAGACCCATGTCTCCTAAATGATTCCAGTCCTGTTCGAAGGCAAAATCCAATCAGTAAAGTTGCCACAGAGCTGACTCAGAAAAAATGGTCATTCTTCAGAAATGCTGAAGGTGCCCCCCCCTCATTTAACCCTAAAAATATTTATATCTTCTTTCACACATTTTCACTTCAAGTTATCAGGTGGTTTGTTCTTGTTGGTCGGTTTTAGATGATCTCAAGTAGCACAAGTTAGCATCCAAGTCATATTGTCAAGGACAGTTTGGATTTCCAAGCAGCTGCCCTCACAATCGTGAAATGACAGAATTACAGATGTAAAATAAAGAGTCACTGGAACTCTTTATATTTAAATTGCAAAGTGTAGGAGCTGGGGTGTAGCTCAGTGATAGAGCTCTTGCTTAGCATGACTCTGGGCTCAATGCCCAGCACAACTTTATAATTGCTGGTGTGTTGTGGATTTTGAGATAAGTTATTTCATACCCTTATCAAATAGAACCCACTATTACCCAGGGGTTTTGTTTGTTTACCTTGTTTTTTTGTTATTGTTTTGATCTGAGGTTTCACTGTGGAGTGCATGCTGAGCTGAAACTCACCAACATCTGCCTGCCAGCCAGTAATGATATTAAAAGTGTTCCACCATAGCTGGCAAATAGCATCCTTTATAAAAGACATGTGTATGAAGCTGTAGGGAAAGTTTGAATTCCTTTTATTCTTCCCTTGAAATTCAATGGGGTTTTGTTTTCTTGTTGGTACTGGGGCTAGAACTCAGGGCCTTGCACATAGTGGACCAGCTTTCTACCACTGAAGGACTGGACAGATGTGGCTCTAACTCCTGTTTCTACTCTACAGTTCTCAGAACACTTTTTTTCTTTATATATATAATGCTAGAAATTGAACCCAGAGCCTAGAGCATGCTAGGCAAACACTCTTACTGTTGAACCATAGCCCTAGTTCTTAAAAAAAAAAAAAAAAAAAAAAAAAAAAACCTTAATTGGCCAGGTGTGGTAGCACTTGCCTTTAGTCCCAGCACTTGGGAGGCAGAGGCAGGCTGATATCTGTGACTTTCAGGGCAGCCCGGTCTACAGAGCAAGCTCTAGCACAGCTGGGGCTGTTCCATAGAGGAAGCCCTGTCTCAAAAAACCAGAAAAATCAAAACAACAACAAAATCATCAGAACCCAAGTTAAAATTTCAAATCTCCAACTTAAACTTTCAGCTCCTTATGGTATGGTTTATCACTATCTATGATCCAGCAAAATAGCTGAGCAGAGTGTGGGTCATACGGACCCCACAGGGCTCCCCTCCAGTGTCTTCCTAGAATTGTGCCTGACTTTGGTACAAATTTCCATTCCAACCCACTGGGAGGTGGCACAATTTTGCTTTTGTTTCTTGGACAGGGAGTCCTTGATTCTGAAAGGCTTGGGAGATGTGGCAAATAAAACTTATTGACCACACTGGCAGAGAAGAACCAAAGGGGATGCTTTTTAACAATTTTGAAAGCTATTTGGAACTCACTTCTTGAGATCAGCAAAGGTTTTCTAAGAATCCTTAGATCAATTTAAAAATGATTAACCCACCATTTTATAAAAATTGCTTTCTGAAAATCTTTTTTTTTTTTGTATATGCATGAATGTGCATGACTCATGGAGGCCAGAAGAGGGCATGGTATCTATCCCCTGAAGCTGGAGTTAGCTGCTCAATGTGGGTGTTGGGACCCAAACTTGGATCTTCCACAAGAGTAGCAAAGTAGCTAGTGTTTTTTAACTAAACCATCTCTTGAAGCCCCTAGGTTCCACAGTTCCATTGTGTGTGTGTTTTCAACTAAAGGCTGACAGTTTAGCATGCTCAAGGCCCTGGATTCTATTCCCAGCTCTGCCTCCACTACCCAAACAGACAAACAAAAACATTGGTGTGAAAGAACATTCATTACCTGATTTGGAAAAGGATTTTGTTTTTGGTTTTTGGAGACAGGGTTTCTGTGTGTAGTCCTCTTTGTGTTGGAACTCGCTCTGTAGACCAGGCTGGCCTCAATCTCACAGATCTACCTGTCTGTCTCTCTAGTGCTGGGATTAAGGGTGTGTACCACCACCACCCAGATGGAAAAAGATCTATAATCCAGTAATTACATTAGGTAAGACTTAGGAGGTAGATTAGGAGCTTTGTCAAGATTCTCAAGATAATATTAATTATAAGCCTTGACTTAAAGATAGCTTGTACAATCCAAAATAATAGAGATGCTTTGGAAAAATAGAAATAACACTTATACTGGGTGGTTTTCTGTCAACTGGACACAAGCTGGAGTCATCAGAGGGGAGGGGCCTCAACTGAGGAAACGTCTGCATGAGATTGTGCTGTAGCTATTTTCTTAATTACTAATTGATTTGGGTGGACCCAACTCATTGTGGGTGGAGCCACCCCTGGGCTGGTGGTCATGAAAGCAAGCCAGTAGGCAGCATCCTCCATGGCCTCTGCATCAGCTCCTGCTTCCAGGTTCCTGCCCCGACTTCCTTCAGTGATCAACTGTGACATGGAAGTGTCAGTCAAAAAAACTCTCTTCTCTCTAATGTGTCATGGCATTTCATTATAGCAACAGCAACTCTGACTATGAAAACTCCATATTACAATTTTGAAAGTTTTTATTATGGAAAACGTACAAGAAGAAACAGCATAATGAGCTTCCGTACACCCACCATCTGGCCTCAAAAACTTCCAGTACCCCTCATGTCAAACTGGATTCACTTATGCCCACACCCCACCCTCATTCCCATGCTTATTGTGGCTGTCCGTGATAAATACTTAGGATGTGACTCTGACAGAGATTCTCAGTGGGAGCAATCTTACTTCCAACAGATATTTGCAAAACCTGGAGATTAACTAGAGAGCTCCTAGAATCTAGTGGGTAGAGCCCAAGGTGCCGCTACCCACCTTAGACTTCAACAGGCCAACTCCCCAAAGCAATTGATCCAGCTGCTCTTAATGATAAGGAAAGGAGAGAGTGAGGGAAGTAAACAAGAATCCCTACAGCATTATTAGACCCTAAAAATAACTAAGATGCCAGACATGCTAAGGAGATGGCTCGGTTGGGAATGAGGACCCTGGAACCAGGTGTCACAGATGTACCTGTAACCCCAGACAACTTAGCTGAACCAGTGAATTTGAAGCCCCGTGAGAGACCTTGTCTCAAAAGATAAAAGAAGAGCAAATCAGGAAAGATGCCTTACATTGACTTCTGGTCTCCACGGGCATGTGCACACACCCACACTGTCAAGTACAACTTGAGACACACACACACACAAACACACCAACATGCAGTCAGTGTTTACATTTCCCACTTGTATTCATCTTCTAACATCTGAACAGTTTGTGTGTTTGCCAAACAAGATCACACATAACATTTAATTTGACCCATTTCTGAAATTCCCCGTCTAGAAATTCTCCAGCTAGGTAATTTTCTTGACACAGATCTGGTGATGGATCTTTAGATAGAATCAGTCCCAGATTTCTTATTACATCTTCGTGTTTCACTCAGTTTCCATCTTTTAGCAGAATATTTGAGAATTTCCTTTGGCACATCAGAGACATCTTTTGGTAATGGAAACCTCAAGCATTGAGTTTGATTTTGACAGTTTGACTTATTGATTACGGAAGCTTCCCAGCAGAGTAGACACTGCCAGCACCTCAGTGGAAAAGGAACTACTGAGCCCATGTGAGGCCCTGGGTATGACCCACAGTAACACACACACACACACACACACACACACACACACACACACACACACACAATCTGTTCCTCCATTCCTGCTTCACTAGGACCAAGCAATCACTGACAAGGACTGACTCAGTTTCTTCACATCATTGTAGCCAAGAGGCAGGAAATGATCAACTGTGTAGATGTGTTCACTTGTTTTTCTTTTTGCTTTAAGACAGGATTTCACGATGGAGCCCTGGCTGCCCTGAAACTTGCCTTGTAAACCAGCTGCCCTTAATCTCACAGAGATCTGCCTGCCTCTGCCTCCAAGATGCTGAGTGAGATTAAAGGTGTGCACCACAACACTGGCTATCTGGATTTCCTATTAGAAATTAACAATATCAGAATTCCAATTTTATGTTTTTAGACAGTCTTACTGTGTTACACTGGCTGGCTAGCCTTGAACTCATAGAGATCCACCTGCCTCTGCCACCTTGACCATCACACACACACACAGACACACACATGCACACGCGCACACACACAGAAACACAGACACACACACACAGACACAGACACAGACACACAGACACACACACACACACACACACACACACACACACGCATGCCCACATGTGCAGGCACACATACTGGAGGAAGCCTGAGGAAACCAGACAAGGATGCTATGTGGAGCAGGAGTTGCAGGTAGTTGTGAGTTACTGATATGAATTTTGGGAACCAAACATGGGTCCTCAGGAAGAACAGCAAAGGCTCTTGACCACTGAGCCACCTCTCCAGTTCCTTCCCCATTAGTCACTTTTTACAAAGTGAGGGGATGTGAGGCCTTCTCTGTCTTCCTCAGGTACCCCCACATTTGTGCTCACACACAACACAGAAATAAATAATAAACAGCGACTAATGAGCTTTGTGTAACAGGAAGTCATTACAAATGAGGCTAGAATGTGGTTTATTTGGTACAGGCTTGCCTAGCATGCATGTAGGCCTTGGAACTGCATAAGCCAGACACCTTGGGGCTGGAGAGATGGCTCAGCAGTTAAGAACAGACTGCTCTCCCAGAGGACCCAAGTTCAATTCCCAGCACCCACATGGCAACTTACAACTGTCTATAACTCCAAGATCTGACACACTTCCACATACATACATACATACATACATCGGCAAAACATCAATGCACAGAAAATAAAAATAATTCCCAGCACCCACATAGTAGCTGACACCAAGGATATACATGTAGGAATGCATAGAAAATAATAATAAAAAAATGAGCCAGACACCATGCACACATTTGTAATCGTGGCATTTGGGAGGTGAGGCAGGAAAATTGGAAGGTAAAATAAGGGCCTGTGAGATGGCTCAGTAGGCAAAGGTGCCTGCTGCCACCTTGATCATGGTAGAGAAAGAACTAACTCCTGCCTACTGTCCTCTGGCTTCCACACATGTGCTATGACACCTAAGTGCTCCCTGACACTTGTGCATATGCACATTTTGAAAAATAAATATATGAGGGCTAGGGCACATGAGGCTGTCTCACAAGCACACAAACAACAGAAACATAGCAGTAAATCACTATGAACACATCTGATATAGCAGTACACTAGCACCGTATGCTGTATTCCCAGTCCTAAGAGGCTGACAGGAGAATCATGCTACAAGACCCTGTCTAAAAAAGCAAAGTATCATTATAAACTCCTGGGCTTCATATATAGATGTATGTATGTGTGTGTGTATATATATACATAATACATACATATATATACATACACACACACACACACATATATATATATTAGGGGGTTGTAAGATGGTTGTAAAATGGGTCTCCTGTAACCTCAGCTAGCCTGGAGGATGACCTTGAACTTCCAATCTTCCTCAGGCTCCAAGTGGATTACAGGTCCAAGCCAGCACATACAACTCTAGGCTTTTCCAAAGTGTGTGTGGGGGGCGGGGGGATATGGAGAAAACACTTTGTGAGTTCATAGTAAACAAACAAGGAAGAAAAGTCCATTTTTATATAGATGTAGCTCATGAAAGAAAAAAAGAAAAAAGAAACTTTTTCAGCCAGCAGCATTTGCAGGTTCGGTGGGTTACAGCTCTGGGAAGTCAAGCCTCTGGCTGAACTTTGTATTACCTAGCTCTCCCGAATATCTCTGCCTTCACTGCTCCATCTCCTAGTCTTCTGTAACTGTGTGAACCTTCCCTGCAGCTCATTCCCCTGAGCTTCTGGCCTTGTTCACTGTTAGCAATCTCTCCAGGGCTTGTGCTATAGCACAGGGGCCCTTCTGAGTCCAGCAGAGAGCTACTGATGATTTGGAAGAGCAAGAAAGGCTCAGAGATTTATTTCAGAAATACAAAGGATGTGCAGGTTCAGGGGCTGGACTCTAACGAGGTTGTTCCAGGTTTCTGTAGCCCCCAGGAGCCAGTTTCTCTCTCTCTCTCTCTCTCCCTCTCCCTCTCCCTCTCTCTCTCTCTCTCTCTCTCTCTCTCTCTCTCTCTCTCTCTCTCTCTCTCTCTCTCACACACACACACACACACACACACACACACACATCATGCTCTGGGAAGCCACCCTCACAGGCTATACGTCATTTTGCCCCTGTAGCCTCTGGCTGGGCTTGCCCCATGTCAAACAACACTAGGAAGCTGAAAAGCACAGGATTCCATCTGCCAGGTCACTGTGAACTGGCTCCTATTTCCACCTAGGGCCTCTATCAGTCAGTTTTCCCAAACACTCACTTCTCCCCAGGGCAGTAGACAATCTCATTCTAAGACCGTTGGGCCTCAAGCTAATGATTCTTGCTATAACTAGCCCCCAGAGGAACTGCATTATCCCTAAGCTCTGCCTTGCCTCTTAATTAACTTCTCTTCAAATTACTCCATTTGAGTGTGCCACCTGTTTCCTGCTGTGATCCTTACTGATACTCCAGTGGACCAATTAAGGTCTCAATTAGGAACGTTTGGTGGCAGGTACTGGGTGAGATGGGGGAGTTCTGGACATATTTGGGAATAGGAACTATTTGGTGGCAGTTACAGAAAAAACAATGGGCCCTGGATTCTTAGGCCAACAAGCATTTCTCTCTTCTATAACAGGGCAGGCTGGGGAAGCATGAGGTTCCATCACCCTAAACAGAAAATAAATACATAAGAGGCTCTTATTTTTTCTTTTAGAAGACTTATTTTTATATGTAATTATGTGCATCTGTGGGTAGGGGCAGGCAGGATGTATGTGCATCTGAGTATAGTTGTCCAAGGAGGTTAGGAGAGAGCATGGGCTCCCCGGAGCTGGAGTTACAGGCAGTTGTGAGTTACCTGACCTAGGTGCTGGGAACTGAACTATGGTCCTCTGTGAGAGCAGTACATGCTCTCAACCACTGAGTCCTCCCTCTAGGTCCCAAACTTTGATTTTCTTTCTTTTTCTGTCTATTTCTTCTTTGAACAACTGCCCAAGCCCTAAACATACTTGTCCTGTAGTCTGGGCTTTCTCCCGTCCTCTGCTGACCGCCCTTCGGCAGCTGTTCACCCACCTTCATCACTAACCCGCCTGCCTTCCTGCCCCCTAACTCAAAGGCAAGACTTTCTTCCTCTCCTCCCTCCTCCTCCTCCCAACAGCAGCCAGGACTGACGACAGCCTGCTGTTGTTCTCTCAAACTTAATAAAACTGTCCCCTAGCTAAAAACAAAACAAAACAAACCCAATACAAATCTGAGGAAAGCTGAAACGAATCCATCATGAAGCTCCCCAGAGTCCATAGAGCAGTTTTCACAGTTGCAGCTTGGTGACCCTTCCCGAGGCCTCCCTGACTGTCAGTGTGACTCATGTCCCAGGGCTGCTTTGAAACCCTAGTTCTAGAAGAAGCTGGATTACACTACAGGCTATCTGTAATAGTACATATTATTAAGAAGACAAGGAAAATCGCACACTCGTATCTTAAATTTATGTAGAATTTTGGGCTTCATACTACAATTTCATTACAGTTTGGGTTGGTTTGTTTGAAGAGCTTCTGTTTTCATCGGCAAAGCATGCCTAAGGTCTTAGGTTCAGTCCCCACCTCAAGTCACACAAGTATTCGGTCAAGCAAAACAAGCTGAGCTGTGAGTGTTGCTCAGAAAGCAAGACCTGGGCTCAGTCCACAGCACCACATGGATGAGGTGTGCTGTGTGGGGATTTAATAAAAGCTCCAGAAGTTTCGGAGATATCAGAGGGATCTAATCACAGTCAGTCTAGGAGGATCAGAGGGTGGTGATTCACACCTTTAATCCCAGCACAGGGGATATCCTGGGAGTGGTGACCTATGACCTTAATCCAAACTGAGTTCAAGGTCATTTTAGTTTACAGAAGGAATTCCAGGCTCCCAGGCAGGCAGTGGTGGGGCCTTGTCTCACCTTACTAAGAGAGTATTTAAGGCGGGCATAGAAAGACAGAAGCTAGAGGAAGCCAAGAGAAGCCAGGCTGAGGAAGCTGGAAGACAGCTGGGTGAGATCTGACTGTGGTGTTTACTCTCTCTAATATCTCCGACTTTCTCAGAGATTTATCCCAGAGTCTCATTTAATCATGCAACAGTGGTAACATACACCTGTTGTGGAGGATCAATAGTTCAAGGTCACCCTCAGAAATGAGTTCTAGCCCAGCCTGGGATAAACAAGACCCTGTGTAAAACAAAGAGTGAAATAACCTTTGTTAGAGACAGTTTAGAGAAGAGAGGAGACAGAGGACCAGAGGGGGAGAAATGGTCTAGAGTTTAGGACCATTTGCTCTTGTGGAGGAAATCAGGTGATTTCTCAGCATTTATGCCAAGCAGCTCCACAGCCACCTATAACTTCAGCTGTGGGGATCCAAGGCTCTCTTCTGGCCTCCACAGACACTTATATGCACAAACATGCACACGACACACACATAATAAAAAACAAACAACTTTTGGTCTTAAGTTCTATCTTCTGATTCTTACAAAATAATTTTGATACCAGTATATAAGAATGTACATACTTGCGGTAGAGTGTTGGCCTGCCACAGACAGGTGCAATGCCCAGCCCCCACTGGAAAAAAATGTATACTTGATAAACTTACTCAGTCACAGCCACTGGCCTTTGTTACAGGAGTAAAACATGTTACTATAAATACACGTAGCTCCAAATAGTGGCAGCAAGCTATGGAGGGAGTTATCAGACACTCAGTAGGAAGGGTAGTGTGATATGAATTAAAGAATAACTTCTATATAAGGCCAACTCTGCTTCCTCAGCTCTGGAGAAAACAGAAGATGCCCACACACCCATCCTCACTGCCAGAGACTAAGTTCTGTTCAGTGGGAAAGGGACGAAGGAGGAAGCTCATTGGTGGCTGCTAGGGACCTTTTTAAAAAAGAACAGACGAGGAAGGCAGATGGTAAGGCTGGAGTTGCTCCCCTCCTGGACTGTGGCTTTCCGAGGAAGGAGACAGTTTCTCAGAGAACTGAACTGTGGGAAAGTGACCTTTCTTTAACCTAAAATTACTTTAATTTATTTTTTAATTTAATGTGAGTACAGAATGTGCCTACAGAGTTTGGAGGACAATTTGAATTTGGGGGCATCAGTATTCTCTTCCACCACGTGGGTCCCAGGGATGAAACTAAAGTTATCATCAGGCTTGGTGGCTTTACCCACTGAGCAATCTTGCCAGCCCAGAATCCATGCTTGTGATCTGAGAAATACTGGTTGAGGAAATGGCTCAGAGTTCAGAGCTTGCAGTACAAGCGAGAGAAACTGAGATCAATCTTCAGCATCTTGTTCAACAGCAGCAACAAGCCTGGGTGTGCTGGCCTGTGCTTCAGTCCCAGCTCTGGACCTGGAAGCAGACACAGGCAGATCCCTGGGGCTGTCTAGCCAGCAAGTCTAGTCCAATCAGAGGGTTCCAGGTCCCAGTGAGAAATCTCATCTAAGACAACCAGATCGTTGGAATGAAATATATTATAGAAATGAGCTCTTTAGATTTAAAGTTTTGAAATTCTAAGATCCATATTTTGGCTCACAGTAACATAATTGCAAAGTAACCAAATGAAGATAGGATTGTCCACAGAAAAACAACTCGGGGGAGAAGGGTTGGGGAATGAAAACTCAGTTAGTAGAGTGTTTACCTGGTGAGAAAACACCTGGATTGACCCCTGGCATTCAAAGGCACATACTCATGTATGTGTACACACATATACAGAAACAACCATACATGTGTACACACACAGAGAAGGAGGCTGGAGAGATGCTTGGTAGATGCTCTGGCAGAGAAACCTGATTTGGTTCTCAGCAGCCACATGTTTTGTCACCCTCTGTAAATCCAGTCCCAAAGGTTCTAATGATGTCTTCTGGACTCTGCTGGGACTGCACAGGAGTGGTGTGCATACATAAAAGCAGGAAACACGCTTATATATATAAATAGATAAATAAATAAGTGAATAAGCAAATTTTTAAGGAGGTGGGGCAGTAAGAAAGGGGAGGAGGGAGGGGAGAGAGAACAGGACACAGAGTATCCTGTTGGGCATCAGGATAACAGACACGGTGAGATTAATGACTTATTCCAGCCGGAGAACAGGCATTTTAAGATAAAACAAAAACCCAAGAGCAATTTAGTTGAGACATATCTGTTATTCCTGTAACAAAGGGAATGTAGGGATTATCTACAAAGTAATAACCATCCAACAGGGTGGGGGAGCGCTCAGAACACCCAGGCCATAGCCTACTTAGTAGAGTGCCCCTAGCCTAATAAGGTTCTGGTCGTGTCCCAGCATCAGAACAACTGGGTGTGTTTGTGTTCATCTGTAATCCCAGCAGTTGGGAGGTGAAGGCAGGAAAATCAATTCATGACCATCTTTGGATACATAGTGAACTGGGGGCCATCCTGGGGTACTTGAGACCCTGTCTCAAAAGGCAACTATGGGGCAGTGAGATGGCTCAGTGTGTAAGGAGCTTGTTGCTAAGATGGAAAACCAGAGTTCGATCCCTGGGACATACAAGGTGGAAGGAGTTGTTTGATGACCTCCTTACATGCCACACAGCACTCCACAAAACCCCACAGTAAACACATACATTTAATAATATTCAGGAAAAATAGCAATAAACGATTAAATACGTAAAGTCCGGCTATGAGAACGAGGGAGAGGAAAGAGGAAGAAATAGGGGATGAGTATGTACGCTGAATATACACCAGTGAAAAATAAGATTCAAGCTGAAATAGAGCATGTCTGTCATCCCGTAACTAGAGGGAGAGGTAGGAGGATCAGTTCAAGGTCATCCTAGGCTGTGCAGTTTGTGCTACATGAGATCCTATCTCAAAAAACAAACACAAGGTAAAATATAGATAACTTAGAAATATGTAAAGTGGAAGATAAAATGTCCTAGGGCCTCCTATGCATTGATATATGAATAATAAAAATTCTCCTCTATTACAGGCCCTGGTTCAGTACCTGGCTAGTTAACAATGGCTAAAATAACAGCGCTTTAAATGATTGTCTCTAGAATATGGGTCCTGAGGCTGCGGTGGGTGCACATGCAGGTCCACAGTGCTATGGAGCCAGGCCTCTCTGCTGCCTGTTCTCTGGTATCTCAAATCAACCCTTCCACCCAGCGGCCAAGACGGCTGCTTCTGTTCTAGTTGGTAAGTCCGATTCCAACAGTAAGAGGAGAGAGAAAGGATTGGGAAGAGGGGAGACAGAGGACCAGAGGGGAGAAAAGGCTGCTCCTTCTGATTAAATAAGGGCACAGCCCTGAAGCCACCCATGTTACCACTATTTAAATCCTACTGGACAGAATGCAATGTGGTAACCATGTCTATTTGTGAGGGAGATGGTGGTGGTGGTGGTGGTGTGTGTGTGTGTATGTGTGTATGTGTGTGTGTGCACGCACCTGTGCATTGATTTTTTTTTTTTTTGAGGCTGTCTCACTCCATAGCCCTGATTGTCCTGGAACAGGACTGTAGTTGAGGATGACCTTGAACTTCTGATTCTCTTGCCTCTACTTCCTTGGTGCTGGCTTACAGATTTGTGTGTGCCATCACACTTGGCTTTATGCAGTGCGGGGAATTGAACTCCAGTCCTCTGAAAGATCAGTCAGTGCTCTTAACCACTGAGCCATCTCTCCAGTCTCCATGCATATTTTTATTACAATTATTTATTTAGTGTGTGCGTATGTGTGTGCATGGTATATGTGCTGATCTGAGGACAACTTGCAACAGTTGGATTTAGGTTGTAGGTCTTATTGGACAGTCCCTCAGGAGGCAATTTTTAACTCTTCCCCAATATATACAAAGTACACTCTGTGAACAATGCTGATTTATCAAATGTGATCATTTAGTTCAATTGGAAGAAGGAAAACAGAGGAAAAATGTTTTAAAAAATGGGCATAAAGCACCCTTTTTGAGAATAGAAAATGAACAGTCTGGAAGATCAAGCCCATCATGACAGCAGGTTCCACGGTCATCTTCAGTGGAACTGTCATTCTAAAATTATAAACCTCTATACTTACTCCAAGCAATTCCGAACAATGTATTTATTGGATTAAAATTTAAGTTTAGAGTTAGGTGGTGTGGCCAGGTGGTAGAGGCTTGCCTATCATGTGCCAGATGCTGGGTTTGTTGAGAAAAATTAAAACAAGTTAGTTACAAGAAGAATCTAAATAGAGCAAATATATTCATTCAGCTGGGAGAGACACCAAATTATGATGCAGTAGGGCAGCCCCTGGGGTTGTATTCAGCTGATGGAGACATTCATTTAGCTCCATAGACACACTAATGTCCTTCAGTTCTTTCAGATGGCAAGAGCTAGAAGGCTAGAGCTACATTTTTGAGGTGATCTTGCAGCTAGGATTCTGGGCACAATTTTGCCTCTTTCCATCATCTGTTTTATCTTACAAGATCAGGAAACAGATGGATTGAAAAGATGACTCAGTGATTAAAAGCACTAGCTGCTCTTTCAGAGAACCAGAGTTCAGTTCCCAGCACTTAAACTCGGGCAGCTGAGCTGCCTGTGAGTTGAACTTCAGGGATTCCTTTTCTGGACATGGGAATCTGCTTGTGTGCATATAAGCACACGCACATGATCATCATTCTCTAGTTGTTAAGCTTGCATAAGAAGAACTTTTTATCTGGTTTATCTTGTAGGTGCCCATCAAGGGCTTATTATCTTTTACATTATTATTGAGTGTGTGTGTGTGAGAGAATGCGCTCGCGCCCCTGCATGCATGCACTAGTGTGCCATGGCACCTGTGTGAAGGTCAGAGGACAGCTTATAATACTTGACTCTCCTTCTGTCATGTGAGTCCTGGGGATCAACTGTTAGGTCTGGTGGCAGAGTGCTTACATTCACTGAGCCACCTTGTGGGCCTCCAGCTGGGGCTTTTTATTAGATCAAATAAAAGTGAACAAAGCATTTTATGGCAGCTGATCTGAGACCCTGTGGCCAAACAAGCAGGTGGTCTATACAGCATGGACAAGCTGAGCAAGTGGATGCCTCCCATCCATTTGTGAGACAGCACAAATTTTCATCGTGCTACTCAGATTGGCAAGCAATATGAAACTCATGAATTGTTAATTTTCAGAATGTCCCACTTAATATTTTTAGACTGTGGTTGATGGAGTGTAATTGAAACCTTGGAAAATGAAACTGTGGGTGGGGAGTATTCCTCCTCCTGTGTGTTGTCAGAGCTGCTAAGTGTAGTGACAGCTTTTCCTATCCGGTTGGTGGCTTCCTATTTCAGGAGAGTTAGTAGTTCCTTTCTGGCTCCTTTCTGCAGCCAGGCCCTCAACATCAGAGTCTGTTACTCTCAGAATAGGTTTTTAAGCAACTAGCTAAAATGAATTTCTAGTTATTTGGTTTTGTTTGTTTATTAAGATGGTGGGAAAGGGGGCCTGACTCACTATGTGGATCTGGCTGGCCTTGAACTCACAGAACTCTATCTGCCTGTGCCTCTGGAGTGTTGGGATTAAAGGTATATATCACTTCACCTGTTTATATGCTTGTTTTGGAGACAGGGTCTCAGTATGAAGCCCTGGCTAGTATGAAACTCAATATGTAGATTAGGTTGATCTCTAACTCATAGAAATCTTTCTGCCTGTGCCTGCCAACCTGCCAAGTACTTCCATTAAAGGTGTGTGCCACCATGCCCGGCTTTTATATATATATATATATATATATATATATATATATATATATATATATATATATATATATATATATATATATATATATATATAAACCAATATATATATTGGTTATATTTAATTATGTGTCTATGTGTCTCTGTGTGGGCATGTATACATGAGTGCAGGTGCCTGTGGAAGCCAAAGGTGTGAGACTCCCTGGAGAGGGAGTTATGTTACAGGTGACTGTGAACACCCAATTTGCTGGGTACCAAGTGCTCATACTGAATTATTCCTCCAGCCTTTGTGCGTTTGCTTGTTATTTTTTGTGGGGGATAGGGTTTAACTCTGCAGCCTACAATGACCTCCAACCTGATGTTCTCTCCAGCTCTACCATCCCAGTGCTGGGATCTCAGATACTATGCCCAGCCTGGCTTCTCTGGTTTGAAACTGAACTCAGTGTCATACAAAGGCAGAAAACAACATGTTAACAAAAAGCATGGGTGAGTCTGGGGAGATGGTTCAGTGCTTAGGAACATTTACTATGTTCACAGAATGCCAGGGTTCAGTGCCCAGCACCCACCTGGCAGTTCATGACCAACCATCTGTAAGTCCAGTTCCAGGGGATCTGATGCCTTTTCCCCAGGATTCCTACACACATCCTGCACACAACCTTATGCAAATACACACACACACACACACACACACACACACACACACACACACATAAAGATGAAGAAATATAAAACAAGAAAAAAGCATGGAGGGTAGGATAGATACAAAGATATATAAACCTAATTATAACAAAACAATCTAGGGGTTAGTGGGATGGTTCTGTAGGTCTAGGTGCCTGCCACCAACTTGAATTAGAAGCATGGTACCACACAGTAGAAGCAGAGGACTAGCTGCCACAAAGTCAACTTGGCACATGTGAACACACACACACATACACACACAAAGTAAGTTTTTTTTAAAAAAAATCAACACATCTCAAAAACATCACAGGAAATAAAAAATTGCATGTCATGTCTATAATTTTGTTTTTCTGTGACAAGGTTTCATATAATCCAGGCTGCCTTCAGTCTCACAAAGTGTCTAAGGATGACCTTGAACTCCTGATCCTCCTGCCTCTGCCTTTCCATGCTGGAATTACATGCTGGGTCATAATACTCAGTTTCATTTTTGTTCAAACTTAAAACACAAAACTTTACATTCCACATATAGTCATTGGATTAATAAGTCATATGCAATAAAAAGCATAAAGTATGAACAGTAAATAATTTTGAAAAATATGAACAATAATGCTAGACATCAACATGGACAAAGCTACATTTTTATGGTGATGAAGAAAAATGAGGGTAGGCCTTTTTTTAAAAAATAAACTCTAAGAGTATGAAGCAAATTGACTTTTTAAAAGTTTTAGTGTGTGTGTTCATGTATATACTTGGCACCGCCTGAGTATGGAGGTCAAAGAACAATTTTCAGGACTCAGTACTCTCCTTTCGAATGGATTTTAGGGATCAAACTCAGGTCATCAAGCTTCTATCCACGGAGTCACTTAGCTGGCCCCAAAATGCCTTTTTAATTTTTATTTGCAATGCTGCAATCAAACAAGGGCCTAGGGCTTGTCATACAAATGCTCTATAGCTGAATACCATTCCTAGGCCCTGCAAAAATGTTTTGATGATTTAATCATGAGGTACGTGGGCGTTATTAATGTTATTTTCTGTACTTTTCTGCATGTCTCTAATACATCTTAATTCATAAAACACAGACACGCTCAACACTCTCCAGGATATCTTGGCGTACAATTATGCTAGAAGCAGCTTCTGGGATAAAAAGGGGGGGAACTTGATTAGGCAATTGGCTGTTTTAAAAAGGCAAAGTTGAACAGGCTGAAGACATGGCTCAGCTTTTAAGACGGTGGATCTCAACCTGTGGGTCAAGACTCTTTGGGGTTTAAGGACCCTTTCACAGGGGTCGCATATCAGATATTTACATTATGATTCAAAACAGTAGCAAAATTACAGTTATGAACTATCAATAAAAATAATTTTATGGTTGGGGTTGCCACAATATGAGGAACTATATTAAAAGGGCATGGCATTAGGAAGGTTGAGAAGCGCTAACATAAGAGTATATACCACTTCTGCAGAGGACCTGAATTTGGTTCCCAGTCAAGGCGGATCTGGCATCTCTGATCTCCGTGGGAAAGTGCATACACATGTACATAACCACATAGTTACACCTATTTAAAAGCAAAACAAATTAAAAAAAAAAAAAAAAAGGTAGAGTCGGCACTGTCTAAAGCTGGGGTTTTGAAGACACCGCAGGGGTATTTGCAAAGCATGGGGGCTGGGGCTGTGAAATGAAGAGGCTGCTGCGGCCTGCATAGTGTCTCCGTAAAACAAGAGTTAGAAACTAAGATCCAGGCTTGGGCTGCTCTTGGTGGTAGCGGTGATGGTGACCTCAGATGGCCACCAAGAAACTAGACCGGAATGGGTAGGAGGAGACAGTTGTTAGGCTCCAGGCTGGTCCGGTGAGGTCCCCCAGGTACACTCTGTAGTAAACTCCTCAAAGCGAGGGCGATCCTGGGGCACCGGCAAACTAAATCCCGTTCCCTCGAAGAGGGTAGGTGTATTGGCACAACCCGGTTCTGCTCACCTACATCCAAAGGCCATCCCGAAGCTGGGGGATGTGGGCAGTGGTATCCAGGCTGCTCCCACACACCGGCTCGGTTTAGCTTTGCTGCCGGGATATAGACGTGAGGGGGTCAGCGGGCTCAATCCCAGTCCGCGCGCGGGAGGTGGGGCTGCGCGGCGGGGAGGCCCGACCGGATCGCAGGAGGCCGGCCTTCGGGGCCAGGAGGCCCGGCGGGCTGCGCCGGGGGCGGGGCCGGCGCGTGGGGGCGGACCTCGGCGAGCTGCTGGCCCGCTCGCTGGCTCTGGGGCCCCGCCGGCTCCTCTGCCGGGTCGCGCCGGAGGACAGGCTTCGGGCGGCGGCTCGATCGGCCTGCCGACCGACCGGGTGGGCCGTGCCGCGGGGCCCCGCGCCTGCCGTCCGTCTGAGCCCGCTCGCGCGGGGCGCGCGCCATGGCCGCCTCGCCCGGCTCGGGCAGCGCCAACCCGCGGAAGTTCAGTGAGAAGATCGCGCTGCACACGCAGCGGCAGGCCGAGGAGACGCGGGCCTTCGAGCAGCTCATGACCGACCTCACCCTGTCGCGGGTGAGAGCCGGGGCCGGCGAGGGCGGTGCGGGCGGGCCCCGCGAGGCGGGGGAGAGGTCGCCGGGCCGAGGCGGCGGGGCCGCGGTGGGGAGCGGGGCCGAGGCGGCTGCGGCCTCGGCTCTGGCCGGCCTGGCGACACCGAGTACGGCTCCCGGTCTCGGTGGAGGGTCGTCGGGCCTTCGGTGCGGTGAGCTGGAAACGGCCGAGCCCGGGGAGGCGGGCATCGGGGCCAGGGCGGCCTAAGCGGGAAGATGACCCCGAGAGGAAATCGCACGCAGCTCCGAGACGGTGCTTCGGACGCCCACCGTCGGCCGGCCCGAGGGTCGCACATCCTCGGGGGTGGGGGGAGGGGAAGCTCGGTGCACGCACAAGGGAATGGACGGCTGGCTCCGGGGTGGCAGGGGGCCTTGGTACCACGATGTGATTCCGTGACGAGTTTGTGGCTTTCCCCCTTTCGCCTCTTGGAGGTGCTTTACGTAGTCCGGTGTATTTATTCACCATCAGATATTTAGTGGAACTGACGGGGTGTCCAGCGTAGACGGAGACTGTGGAGGCTAGACAGAGCAGAGATGCAGAGGATGGAGCAGGAGTGTCTGTGCAGGACCACAGAGGGTCCACGAGAGTGGGAAGCCTTGAGGATTCTGAGTCGTGAGATGGGAGAGGCCGTGAAGATGCTGGGGAGAAGGGGGAGCCGCTGGAAGGAGATGTGAGAGCAGATTGCAAGCTTTCCCTGCCCCCTGATTTGCAGGCATACTATTTTTTGGCCACCATAGTGTTCAGGAACTTAAAAAAATCTGTTGCCAGGGTTTTAAAATTAGAAGTTATTTTCTTTAAATACAAATTTAACACAAACTGAATTAATGTAAATTTGTAATATAAACTAAATTTGCTTACTTTAAAAATTGAGAGACCTGGTAACAATCTTAAATTCTCATGTTACCACCCTTAAGTGGGGTATGAACCCTATTCTTATTTTGCTATTATCTAATCCACACTACTTACTGGCACAGCCCCTCACACCGAGACCATTTATCACATTTATGTAATGGGTTTTTGTTTGTTTGTTTTTGGTGTAGTTAAGGGGAAAGTGAAATACTTTCAAGGCAAAATAAAGGGGTGCCGGGGCGGGTAAGGGATAGTAGGTAAAGGAGGTTTTAAGAAAAAAATTTCCTCATCCCCTGACCAACTCCACCCCCTTACCAGTTGGCATCCACAGGCCTTTACATTTTTGTGACCTTGATTAGATTGAGCTTGACAAACTGAGAAGGTATTGAAGAGTATGTGTGGGTAAGAGCCATGGATTAATGTGAGGCCTGTGTTGTGATGTTTAAGGGCATGAGTTATGCACAAACACATGCTCTGTATGTATGTGTCTGTGTTGATCCAATCACTCATGCGATATTTTGAGCCCCTTTTAAAATCATTCTTCGAGGTGAGGTCATGAGTAAATGTGGGGATTATTCTCATTTTTATGAGACAAGGTGGCACTCTATGGTCCAGCTGATTTCTAGCCTGCCATTCTTTTCCATTAGCCTCATAAATGCTGGGATCATAGGTGTGAACCACAATACCTGGTTCAGATTTTTAAATATAAAAAATCCTCACAGATCCTTGGTGTTCACTTAATTAAGATTTTACTTGTGTGTTCACATATAAACTTGTGTATGAAGTTCTTTGGGTAGAGCTTTGATACACCCATAAACCAAAACATTTATGTTGGCAACAGAAACTCCAAGTTACAAATGCAATAAATCCAAGTTAGATTTAATTTACTATGATAAATGCTATTCTGCTGAACTCTGAATATGTTGACTTCAACAAGCCTGATCAACTGTGGCTTACAGACTAATCCAATTGCTATTTTCTGCTAATTAGTACAAAACGATGTCACTTTGCCCTTTACCTGGTCCATGGAATCATCTATGCATTAATTCTACTTGTGTTTTCTCCTTGACGAATTGATTTAATTGTGTTCACACATACACTGATTTTACCCAGGAGTTTTTGCTTATTTTACATTTTAAAGGTTTATTTTCCCTAGGAAATCATAGAATGGAACACTTCTCATAAAATCCCATAGATCCTCAAATATACAAGTATACTCTCATTTGGAGAACAATCCATCTAGTTCATAGAGGGATACTTACTTTCCTTAGGGCTTTCAGCAAACATGTTATTGATAGGCAGGCATTGAAATTAATCTAGGTATCCTTTCTTCTCAGAGACTGTGTCAAGCTTCACATTCTCAGTGTAATCACAGCCAGTCTTTCAGGGCTGACCTTGAACTTTACTTGCCAGGTAGGTAGGATGCTCAACCTGGGATCATAGGTTTCAATCCCACAGGGGGCTCATATCTGATAATTCATAACAACAGAAAAATTATAGTTATGAAGTGACAACAAGATAGTTTTGTGGTTGGAGGTCAGCACAGTGGGAACTGTGTTCAAGGGCTGACGAGTTAGTAAGGCTGAGAACCACTTTATCAGGAAGCAACGGGAAAGACTATTTGTTTGTTTTCCAAAGAAAGGGTTTTTCTGTGTTGTTCTGGCTGTTCTGGAACTTACTCTGTGGACCAGGCTGGCCTCAAACTTGGAGATTCTCCTGCATCTGCGCCTGCCTCTTGAATGGTGGGATTAAAGGTGTATTCCACCATACCTGGCTAGCAGTGAGAAGGTTTTGAGAAGGCAGTACTGGGAGGATTTGTCCATAATGGTACCTGGGATTTCCTGGTAAGGAGGAGGAAAGTGGAGGCAGGTCTGCCTAGGAAGAGTGCTGTGTTGTCCATTCATTTCTGTGTTGTTTGTGAGTTGATGCTACTGGTGGGTTAATGGACTGTTTATGATATGTGTGTGTGATGCAGGTAAAGGCAGGGTGCTTCCCCTTTGACGGTCTCTGAAGTATGCTTATAAATGCTGTGTCTGTAGTGTGTGCCTGGGTTATTAAGGTTATTTGCGATACCATAGTGGGCAAGCAACAGAGTCTTCTGATAGCCTTCATGGTCTAGAGAGGAAGTCTTTTACGAAGTAAAGATCCATTTGGGTGAATGTTATAAAAAGAAAGTAGCTGGAGAAAGTAGAAAGTCCATACCATGGCCTGAAGGATGAATGAGTATAGGGAAGGAATGTGGGGATATGTATGTATTAAAGGAGTGTGCTTCTTGCAGAGTCCTAAAGTCCAGCAGAAGGATTAGTTGAGAAGAGATTCTAATTCTTGGAGACTTCACAGGGCTCAAGTTGTAGAGATGGGATTTGGGACTTGATCCTAAGAGCAATAGTAGGTTGAACCTGAATTGATTCGTATCTTAAAAGGATCCCTTTAGCTCTCTAGTAGCCACTAAAGTCTAGGAGGAGGCCACAGGGAGAAGCTGTTTCCAGGCTGTAACAGTAAGCTCAGGCAGGGGGTTGGTGGCACTGATGAGAGTGAGGGTGAACAGACCAATACTTAGAAAGTGTGAGGAGCGGTAGAGAAGTGAGAAGAGAGGGGAGGGTCCAGATGATCCTCAGGTCTTAGAGAGAACTCTGGCAGGAGCAGGGTGTGGCTGTGAAGAGATGCTGAATTCAGGGGGCCTTGGAGGCACAGAGTGCATGTTCCAGCAGGCAGTTGTTTGTATGGAGCTGCTACTCAGGAGGGAAGGCCGAGTGCTGATACAAATTTGAGGCTCTTGGGAGCTTAGCCACAGGAGAGTTGGCTTCTTGGGAAGAGTTTTAAAGGCCGCATCCTGCAGGGAGGGAGATGTAGTTCAGTGTAGAGGGCTTGCATTGAATGTTCCAGGTCCTGAGTTTGGTCCCCTGCTTAAACCAGGTGTGGTGGCTCATACCTGGAATACCAGTGCTTGGAAGTTGAGGCCGGAGGATGAGAAATGTAAAGTTATCCTTATATAGGAATTTTGTGGTCAGCCTACTTTATCTCAAACAAAAAAAAGCACCCCCCTTCCCAATACACACACACAAACTATAAACAGACAGTGGGCCTATAGCCTATTTTTGGCCTTCTGACATATTTTTATTTTGTTTTCTTGGCCCGGAATGTGTGTGTGTCTGTCTGTGTCTGTGTGCTTGTACCTTTTTAATGGGGACCAGCAAGAGTGCTGGGACTGTACATTAAAGTCTAGCCTCTCAATTTTGGGAAATGAGATCACTTAGCAACAACCTTTTCACATTTTTTTCTTTTTACATTAAAAGTATTTATTTATATTTTATCTGTGTATATGAGTGTTTTGCCTGAGTGTATGAAAGTGTACCACATGGGTGTCTGGTGCTTACAAGGCCAGAAGAGGGTACTCATCCTCTGGAACTGGAGTTAGGGATGGTTGCAAGCTGTCACGTGGGTGCTGGCAACCTAACCTAACCTCTTACCTTCTGAACAATGTCTTTGGCTCTTCTTTTCACAGTTATCCATTGTGTGCGTGGGAGGGTCGGTACATACATGCACATGTGGAGGCCAGAGGACAACTGATGGGAGCCCATTCTCCTCTTTTTCCACCACATGGGTCCTGAGGGCCAGACTTAGGCCATTAGGCCTCGCAGCAAGTGTCTTTACCTGCCGAGTCATCTCACTGGTCTCTTCATCATATTTCAGAAAGCATGGCAGCAACAGTCTGCTGATGCTCCATTAGACAGGACATGTGATAGTCTTTAGTTTACCACAGTCCCCACCATCCCTATGGCATGCCTCATGATGTTCCAGATTACCTTACTGACTTAGCGTCCCTATATCAGATTTGAATTTGACCCTCTGCTGTAAAATGAAGTAAAGAGGGCTTGGGCATCAAAAAGCCCTTCCTGTCTAAAGGTGAGATGGAGGACATCTAGGATGGCAGGAGGAAAGCCAGAGGAATTGCTGTGAAGAGATGTCCCAGCTGAGCCACTGGTGCCGCCAGCGTAAGATGTGTCCTTTGGCCTTGTATGTGGGATCAGTTACTGCTGCATGTGCAGATGCTGGTGGAAGGTGAATTGGGAGAGGTGGGCTGTCCTGGAACTTGCTCTGCAGATGGCCTTCAGCTCATAGAAATCCTCCTGCCTCTGCCTTCTGAGTGCTGGAATTTAAGGCATGTGCCACCACTGCCCAGCTGTTTTTTTTTTTTTTTATTCTTTTTTAAAGGCCTCATCTAGCCATAATAGTGACCTCAAACTCACTGTGTTGTCAAAAATGACCTTGAACTCCTGATCCTGCTGCCTCCATTTCTAGGACTAACACTCTACCTATCTTATACAGCACCAAGCAGTGAACACTGGGGACTTTATGTTAGGCAAGCCCTCTTCCTGCTGAGCCACATCCCTAGCTCAGTTCAGTCAGTCTTTGGTTTTCTGTTAAAACAATGCTGTAGAATGATGAAGCCTCTGAGCCACAAGAAGAGAAAAAAACCCAGAAAGACCAGATTTGGGTTAAATCTGAAGGCTCTGTGACAGGCACTGATCTCCTTACTTGTTATCACAGATAGTCTTCAAAATGACCTTGTGGTTTATCTGTCTCTATTTTCCATCATTTTGTGGATGAGTAAACTGAGCCTTATTGAAGTTTCTTTACAAGACTGGTAAGGGCAGAGCTAGGACTAAATCTGGATGTCACACTGGTTACTGATCTCCTTACCCAACTCCTGGGATTGAACCTAAGGATTCATGCACGCTAGGCAGTGCCCTACCACTCAGCCATTAGCTCCACCCTAGATCTTATTCACAACAGCACACTGGGTTACTATAGCTTTATAATAGATCTTGAAACTATTAAATATTAGAAGTTACTGTGGGCTGAGAGCATGTGCTACTTTTGCACTCATATGTGTGCGTTTCTCTACACAGACATAAACATAGACATAATTTAAAATAAAATAATCTTTAAAATTTTTCTCCTGCTAAACTGGGTCATTTGTACTTACATAAATTTTAGAATTATCTTGTTAATCTATAAAAGCAAGATTTAAAAAAAAAAAAACTTTATTTACTTTTATTTTTGTTTGGTCTTGGAGATTGATATGCTAAACTGTGCTCTGCTGCTGAGCTATGCCCCCAGCTCCCTGCTGGGATTTTGATTAGGATTGTGTTGACTATTGTGAGGCTTTCCCAGAAAAGAATTAGAGCGGATTCTGTGTGGTTTATACAAGCATTAGAAGAAATTCTACTAAAGTGTATGACCTTAGGGTAGATCTTGCTAATGAAAGTTTCAGAGTGAGGTAGATAAGGAAGATAATGGAAAAGCCTGGAATTGATGGCAGATGGTAGCTTATACTTAGCTATAGAGGTGGATAACAGGGTTTATGGAAACCTAGGGCAAACTGAACAGTCCAGTGAGGGTGAGGGGCAGGCAGTATTCCCATGCAAGAATATGAGTTCAGGGCTAGCGAAATGGCTCTGCCAGTAAAGGTACTTACTGGCAGCCTTGCTGACTTGAATCCAGTACCCAGGACCCACATCGGGGAAGAAGATTATCAGTTCTTAGAAATGGCTTTCTCAAATCTACACACACACACACACACACACACACACACACACACACACACACACACACACACACACACACACACACTTAGTGTTGTTTGCTCTTTCAGTCAATAAAGTTAGAAGTCTGGATTTTATGCAGTGTCCCAAGTTCTAAAATTGAAATTGAAAACATTGACTAAGTCAGTACTCCCTGTGGGCTGCCATTCTGTGACCTCTGCCTCAGTCTAGTCATACGTTAGTCCGTATTTTCATCATCTGTAAGCATGGAGGTGTTGAATTCAGTCTCAGGTTTCTTCTTAGTTAATGATTCAGAATTTCAAAAGAGGAAAGTGTCAAAATAGCTGAAAGGCTTTAGAGGTAGCTGAGAACATCTACAGAAACAGTAGCCAGAGAACTTGTCTGGCCTCTGTAGCTCACATAACAGCACCGAAATTTTTCTGTTTATCTTTATATTCTTTGTGAAGGGCATGGGATGACTCGGTTGACCACATGAGAGCTCACTGTGGTGTCACACGGGTCTTTGAAGGCTCTGGAGATAGGCTCCTCCAGAGGGCTAAGTACAGTTAAAGGCAGGTCCCTAGCTAGATTTATAATTGAGTCTCTTTGAAGTGTCAAGGCTTTTGAGTGAGGGTTGAAGCCTTTGTGGGAACTCCCAGGAGGGAGGAGCTTTGGCACGTGTGTACCTTTATAAGCTTGTGCCTGGCATGGTAGCCAATACACAATTAAGTTTTTATGTAAATGAAGAAGTGTATTGAGTGAGTCTTTGAAGAAGGAAAGAAAGGCTTTAGATCAAGGTAATCAAGAATCTTGTCTGAGCATTTCAAGGATTGCAAGTCAGATGCTTCTAGTAAGAGCATTTAGACTGCTAAGTGGAAAGCTGGCTTGATTCTTAAACTTGGATTATAGACAGAAATAGCTTACTGAGTCTTCAGATTTGACTATGAGATCTGAGTTTTGATTAATATATATAACATATAATTAATATGTTTCCCTATACAGTATGTTTCAGAAATCAAGTACTGTATCAGGAAGCTAAAGACTTCCAAGGGCTTCATATGACTTTAAAATTTAAAAATATGTGTACTTATTTTTGAATATGCATATTAAATTAGGAAATATTATCACATCTGGGATCTCTCTTAGGAAGAGGGGATGATGAACAGGCTGCTGATAATCATAGAAGCTCTTGGGTAGATAGGAGATAGGTTTCATTCAGTAATCTCTATTTTTAATGTATCTGAAAGTATTCATAGTAAATATTAATAAATCAGATTAGCAGGCTCCACAGTGTATTGAGAGTCTTTCAGACTTTGTAAATAGTATGGTTATTTAATTTTTCTTGTCATAATTTTCTTACTACCATACTTACAGAATATTTACATTGTATCATAAAATTTTTGATAATTTAGAAATTTATTGATATGTGTGCCTGAGTGAGCTCATATGTGTGGAAGTGTGCTTGGAGACCCTAGAATCGGAATTATAGGATGTTGTGAGATGCCTGATGTAGGCCTGGCAACCGAGCCTGGATCCTCTGTAGGAGCAGGTACACGTTCTTCTGCTGAATCGTTATTGCAGCTCCTACCCTGTAGCAGATATTTTAAAAAACATTTATTTTGTGTTCATTGGTGTGAAGGTGTCAGATCCCCTGGAACAGGAGTTACAGACAGTTGTGAGCTGCCATCTGGGTGCTGGGAATTGAACTCAGATCCTCTGGAAGAGCAGCCAGTGCTATTAACTGCTGAGCCATTTCTCCAGCCCCCTGTATCAGCTATCTTAAATAATAATATTAATAAATGGTATGAGCATTAAGGGAGAAATGGAAAATAGGAATAGAGCATGGTAGAAGTAGGAATGTGGGCTTTCAGTAAAGCAGGACATTGATGAACTTATCTGAATCTGGGCCCCAGGTCTGTAAATGCAGGGTAATGCAATTTTCCTGCAGTATTGTAGAAAAGGTAAGGGTGAAGTGGACCAAGTATCTGAAGCCAACACCTGGTATATTTTATTTTATAATTGGAGGACAAAGTAATGGAAGGGTAATCATCTCCCCCAGGGACCTCTCTAGTACCTTTCTTCCTTGTATGAATTATAAGGTCCAAGGGTTATATAATACACAGTTAATGTATTATTTTAGAAATAGAACTCATGAAGATCAAACTGCATCACTGTAGGGCTTCTAAGAACTGTAACAGCTAATAAGAGTGATACTGCCTGATGCCTGTTTGCTTGGCCTCCTTCATTAAATATTTTTATTACAAATTCATGTGTGTGTATACACATGCACACATGGCACATGTATAGAGATCAGAGGACAGCTTGCTGGAGTTGGTTCTCTCCTTCTACCATATGATCCTAGGGATCAAACTTTGATGGTGCCACTTAACTTGGTGGCAAGCTTTCCCATCCATTCAGTTAGCTTATCAGCCTGCTGTGGCCTCCTTTAATAAGCCCAATATGAATGTTGCATAGTTATTAAAAATCACACACACACACACACACACACACACACACACACACACACACACACACACACACTATGTAATGGTCTAGAAAGGCTCATGATGTAAACATGCAAGATGGTGCCTATGTTGGCTGATTGTGGTGGTGCATACTTCATATCCCAGGACTTGGGAAAGAGATGTAGCTGGGGGGCGGGGGTTCAAGGGAGTTCAAGGCCAGCCTCTGCAACATAGTGAATTTGAGGCTAGCCTGAGTACATGAGACTCCAGATGAAATAAACAAAGAAAGAAAAAAAAAAAACCAAACCAAACAAACAGATCCCCCAGCAAGTTATAGCTCTGCTACTATCCTCATCCATAGTTATGACACGTGAATGTCCGTGGGATTGGGGCAGTCTGTGCAGAAGGAGGGACAACAGTGTTTTGTGTCTAGATAGCTTAATTTTCTTTGCTTTTAAATATTGTGCCTGCGTGCCTACACATCATGGTATGTAGGACATTTCATACATTTTTTTTCTAAAACTAATAAAAATTAAAAAAAAAAAAAAAAAAGAACAGAAACCAGGCTGTGGTGGTGTAGTTCTGTAATCTCTTAGGAGTCAGAAGCAAGATGCTCAGGATCCTTAGCACATAGTGAGTTTGAGGCTATCCTAGATTGTGTGAAACCGTTTCTCAAAATGAAGCCCGAATATAACAGATCCCAGAAAGCTCTGAAAACCTGAAGATTATGGTCACTTAAGTAGAAAAATAAATTGAAACCAAGACTATTTTTTTTAAAGCATCTAGAAAACACTGTACTTGGATGTGTCTTTCAGATTTTGCTGAACATTCTTGAAATCACTCTGTTTCCAGGTTCAGTTTCAGAAGCTTCAGCAGTTGCGCCTAACACAGTACCATGGGGGATCCCTCCCTAACGTGAGCCAGCTGAGGAGCAGCACATCAGAGTTCCAGGTACTCCACTCAACCTCTTTTGTGATGCTTTTGTGTGAAGAGCCAGAGATAAGCCCTGAGAAGATTAGAGTTTGAAGGACAGCAGGGGCCTGAGACAGATCAGTCTGAGGAGTCCAGTAGTATGTACTTTCATAGTGTCTGCCAGTGAAGGCAAAGTGACTTTACAAGTAGCCAGAGGCTGTGCATCCAGGTGAAATGTGTGGGGAGATGTTGTCTACCATGGACCAGGCCCTGGGTTCCATCCTCATCACCACCAGGAAACAAAACAGAGAACACTAACTTGAACCACATGTTTGAGTTTTCTGCTAGATACACTAAAATAAATAAATAAACTGATGGAATTAAGTTTAATATAATCTAAACAAAAGGTATTTAATTTAAAATGTATTACCATATGGATGTGTGATATGTGTATGTGTGTAGACATAGCTTCTGCCACAGATGTGTGTGGAGGTTAGAGGACAACTTTCTTTTGTTCATTTATTTTTCAATACATGGTCTCTCTGTGTAGCCCTGGCTGTCCTGGAACTCTCTCTGTAGACCAGCCTGGTCTCAAACTCAGAGATCCACCTGCCTCTGCCTCCTGAGAACTGGGATTAAAGGTGTGGGCCACCACACCCAGCTTCAGAAGACAACTTTCAAGGGTCAATTGGTCTCCTACCATGGGCTCTGGGAATAGAGCTCAGGTCACCAGATACCTGTCAGTTTCTTGCTGGCCCTTGCTTAGGGCTTTTGAGGTAGAGTCTGTATAACCTTGGCTGCTCTGAACTTGCTGTGTAGATCAGGATGGCTTCAGACTGTCCTGATCCTCCTGCCTGCAACTCCTCTGAGTGCAGAGAATACAGCTGTCTTACAACATCTGTCATGCTTGTTCTTCTTACTTTCTTTCAATTTTGTTTTTGAGACAGGGTCTTACTGTTTGGAGCATCTTAAGCTATATAGCTGAGTATAACTTTGAATTTCTCATCCTCCTGCCTCTGTCTCCAAAGTGCTGGGATTATTGGGGAACTGGGGATAGGACCTAGGACTCCTGTAAATGCTGTGCTAGGCAAGCACTCTACTTAGCAGCTGAGCAACATCTTCAGCCCTGGTCTTAAGTTCTTGATTTTTCTTACTGTAGCTCCCCAAGTCCTGGGATCATAGGCATGTACCAGCATGTCCAACTTCATTTAAATAATTTGAATACTTGCTTAACCCAAGATATACCATAATGTCATTTCAACATATAATCAAAATAAACCTAAGAGAGTTCCCTTATTGTTTTGTGCTGTGTCTGTTGTGTATTTTATACTTAAAGCACATCTCAGTCTTGACTACTCATGTCACCAGATTCATGTGACTAATGATGGCCTCACTGTGCAGGTGGGCCAGAGTCATAGATAACAGCCTGACCAGCTGAGATTAGTGCCGGCTCAGGTGCTGTGGTCATTTACCAGAAGAGCCTTCCTTAAAACAATGTGGAATTAGTGCTGCAGACAATGGTGTCAGGCATTGTAGTTAAGATCTGAGTTAGACCTCCTTTGATGTCTTACCCACAGGAGAGTTAGAAGCCTACCATTCTTGATTAAACAAGTTAAGATTTGATGTTAGAGTTGATTTATAGATTTGTGATAAAGTATCATAACTATATTTTTGGATGCCCTTTTGTCTTATTTTTGGGATATGCATATGTTGTGTGAAGAATGTCTGGCTTCTGTGTCGTTGTATATATGTGGTATTTGTGTGATGTGTGTATGTGTGTGGTGGGTAATGTGTGTGTGATATGTATGTCATCTGTGTCATGTTTGTGTGGTGGGTGATATGTGGTGTGTGTGCATGCCTGCATGTGTGTGAGTGTATGAGCTCAGTAATGCTGGGGTCCTAAGCACACAAAGCCCTGCTTAGTTTTTTACATGGTGCTGGGGATTTGAGCTCAGGTTCTTATGCTTACAGAGCATGTGTTCTTACCTGTCTGTCTTCCTAGCCCCACTTCTCCCCAGTCTTAGAGCTGAGTCTGCTCTAAGTTCTTATGATATCCAAATGTGGAACATTTTGGTTATCTGGCTTTTAAAAAATCTCTCTCTCTCTCTCTCTCTCTCTCTCTCTCTCTCTCTCTCTGTGTGTGTGTGTGTGTGTGTGTGTGTGTGTGTGTGTGTGTGTGTGTGTTAGTGTGGGCACAAGCTTGTTGTGGCACATATGTGGAGGTCAAAGGGCAACCTCAGTTGTTAGTCTTCACCATTTGTCTTTTTAAGACAGTGTCTCTTTGGGGCTGTGTACAGCAGGCTAGCTCTTTGGGGCTGTGTTCAGCAGGCTAGCTCTTTGGGGCTGTGTTCAGCAGGCTAGCTCTTTGGGGCTGTGTACAGCAGGCTAGCTCTTTGGTGTTGTGTTCAGCAGGCTAGCTCTTTGGTGCTGTGTACAGCAGGCTAGCTCTTTGGTGCTGTGTACAGCAGGCTAGCTCTTTGGTGTTGTGTACAGCAGGCTAGCTCTTTGGTGCTGTGTACCAGCAGGCTAGCTCTTTGGTGCTGTGTACAGCAGGCTAGCTCTTTGGTGCTGTGCACACCAGGCTAGCTAGCTGTCCTGCAAGCTTCTGGAGATTGCTCTTTCTCCCACCTCACTAGGAGGAGTACTCGGCTCACAGATGTGTGCTGTCATGTACAGCTATACATGTCCTTGTGATTGCATGGCAAATGTTTTACCCACTGAGCTATTTTCCTAGCTGAGATATTGGATTTTTAAATTAGGAATACTTAAGGTTTTGCTAATATTTCACAAAAAAATGGAATTTGTGGCACTTCTGCTTTTAAGCATTCAGATTAAGAATACTCCTTTTTTAAATATTAGAAATTGCTATTTTAAGCCAAGGGTGATGGCACATGCCTTTAATCCCAGTACTTGGGAAGTAGAGGCAGGTGGATCTCTGAGTTCAAAGATAGTCTGGTCTACAGAGCAAATCTCAGGACAGCCAGAGCTACATAGAGAAACCTGTTCTTGAGAAACTAATAAATAAATATTATTTGGGGAGCTAGAAATATAGCTCAGCAGTTAAGAGCATTTGCTGCTCTTACAGAGGACCCAAGTTCAGTTTTCAGTACCTCATTAGGAAGTTCACCACTACCCAGAAGTCTAGTGCCAGAGGCTCTTATTTCCTCCTCTGGTCATTGGGGGCACCTACAAGCACATGGTGCACATTTATGTACTCAGGCACACATGTGGACGCATAAAATAAAAACAAATACAACTTTTTAAAGTTATTGTTTGAGAGCTTGGGGAGACAACACAGCAGTTAAAGTATTTGCTGTGTAAGTATGAAGACTAGAGTTTGCATTTCCAGAACCTACAGAAAAGCTGGGCATGTGTGGCAGCCATCAGATATCACAGCACTGGGAAAGCACAGGCCATCCAAGCTGTGCTCAATGTGCTTGCCCTTCAGCAAGAGACCCTGCCTCAGTAGAGTGGAGCAAGAGTGAGGCTGATCGCCCCCCCCCCCACGTGCCTACACACGTGTGTAAAATGTGTTTTAGTTTGTTTTGGGTATATAGCCCAGGCTGACATGAAACTATCCTCCTGTTTCGGCCTCTAAGTGTTGGAATTATAGGTTTGGTTACCATGCACAGTCAAAAGATTTTGGGGTAAGGATGTACCTCAGCTGCTAGAGCACCTGACTGGCATACACAAAGCCCTGGGTTGGGTTTCCAAAACAACATTAGCAGGAGGACTGACTGACATTGAGAGTCATCCTTGGCTATATAGCAAGTGTGAGGCCAGCTGGGATTAATGATACACTGCCTCAAAAAACCCCCAAAACATTTTGCCTTTTGTGACCTGGTATTTTTGACAACCTCAGACAATTATTTTGTAGCACGATCCCAGCTGTCCTTTAACATTTTGGTGTTCAAGATTGAACCCAGGGCTTCCCATATGGCAGGCAAGGGTTTTCTCACTAGGCATGGGCTCTAGTACCACTCTGCTGGGGCTTGTATTGTCTTTGTGATGAGATTCAGATGTTGACTGTAGGAATAGCTCAGAAGTGACGGTTGGATCCCACTAGGCATGTGATTTCATGTCTGTCCTGTGACTGGCTGTGCCTTTACCAGCTACAATCAGTCTTTCAGGCTTCCCACTCCGAAGTTCCTCTTTCTTCTGTGTAATGAACAGTTCTGTGCACAGCTGTCTTAAGTCTTCCTACACTTTATTAAACTTTGCATTATAAACACACATGCATACACACACATATATATTGATATATTTATGTATGCTTATTGACATATTTGTTTATAGTGTATCTGTGTGTGGTTTTAAGAATTCCTACTTTGTTCAGTGGGTTATGGTCTGTAACTGTTATTTTTATTTTGATGATGATATAATCACTTATTAAGTTAGTAGGATCCTTCTTCCAAATAGAAAATTTTATAACAATTTGTTGTAAAAAAAAAAGGGGGGGGGAATCTTGGGGCATAGATTTTCTTCTGTTACCTTTTATTGTGGTATAATTGACTCTTCTAGGTATATAGCTCTATATCATGGAACCACCACCACAGTCATTGAGTTAGGCAATGGTTCCTTGACTGCAGGGTGGCTCTGTCACTTGATAGCCATTCTTCCTGCTCCTCCAGAGTACCCTGTGAATGGAATCTAAAGGATGTGGTCTTGTGGCTTCTTGTTGCCTTTACTGAGCCTCGTCTGTTTTGTTGCATGGGCTCGTTTCCTGTGGCTGCTGGTACGAAGTACCACAACCTGGTTGCTTACCCTAGCGAAATTCACTTTCCCAGATCCTAGTCCCAGAGTCTGAAATCAGGGGGTCAGCAGGGCTCACTTCAGTCCTTGGATGTAGGGCCATGCTACTCTAGTATGATCACCTTCTGAATTAACGAATGATGGGCAAAGATCCTTTTCCTGTTTAACCTCCCCCCCCCCAATCCATTTTGAGACAATAGGAGCTCACCACCTGGTTTCCAGAGTGACTGTACAGTGTCACACTCCCACCAGCAAGATGTAAGAGTTCCAAGGGCTCTTTATTTTCTCTAGCGCTTGATGTTTCAGGCTTAAAAAACAAAACAAAACAGTCAGGCATGGCAGCATGTGCTTTTAATCCCAGCAACTGGGAGGCAAAGGCAAGTGGACCTCTGTGAGTTTGAGGGTCTGCCAAGTGGGGAGGTGTAGTAAGATATCTCAAAAAACTCACCAAAACTAACCATCAAAAAACAAACTGGACACACACACACACACACACACACACACACACACACACACACACACACAAATTGCCATCTTAATAATTTTTAAAATCCACCATTCAGTGGTATTAAGAATATTCATATGATTGTATGTCAATCTCAAGGACTTTTTCACCTTACAAAACTGGAACCCAGGACTCATTGAGAAAACATTTCTGTTTTCCCTTCCCCAGCCTGGCAGCCACCCTCTGCTTTCCGTCCATGAATAGAGCTGCTGTACGTGCCTCACTTAATCATGCACTGTTTGTCTCTTGTGACCTAAGTTGTTTCATCTCACATAATTTCCTCAGGTTTCATCCATATTGTGACGGGATTTCCTTTCCTTTTAAGGGTGAATAATATTCTATTGTATGTGCATACCACATTTTGTTTATCTGTTCATCTGGTGGACACTTGCTTTGCCCTGCCTCTTGACTGTGGTGATAATGCTGTTGTGAATGTGCTGTGGTATGCAGATATCTCAAGTCTTCCTGTTTTGTGACAGGGCTCAGGTAGCCTACGCTGGCCTCAAACTGGCTAGTAGCTGAAGAAAATGGTGAATTTCTAATCCTTCTGCCTCTACCTCCCAAGTGTGGGGATTACAGATGTGCTTCACACCTGGTTTAAGAATCTGTTTTCAATTTTTTAGGTATAAATTCAAAAATGGGATTGGGAGGTCAGATGTAGGTCTCAGGAACTGCCTGTTTCTACAGCAGCTGCTCCATATTGTGTTCTCGGTTTAGTGCACAGCACAGGGTTCCAGCTTTTCCACACCCTGGCCCAGACTTGCTCTCTCTTCTCCCCAAGCCCATTCTAATAGATATGCTATTTCAGTGGAAAAGGCTTTGCTGTTCAGTTTACATTGATAATGTTGAGGATTTTTTTTTTTTATTTTTTTAAGAGACAATGTCTCACTATGCAGTTTTGGCTAGCCTGGTTGGGTATTCGCTATGAAGACCAGGCTAGCCTCAAACTCAGGGATCTGCCTGCTTTTGCTGCCTGAGTACTGGTAGTGCTCAAGTCCTGCTTGATTGAGAATATTTTATATGCTTAGTTGACTTGCTGCTGCTGCTCCCTCCTCCCTCCTCCTTCTCTTTTCTCCCCTTCCTCTTCCTCCCTTTCTCCTGATCCTTACCCCTTCTCTCCTTTCTCTTCTTTCTTCCTCCTGCAGCGTTTTCCTTTCATATTCTCCTCTTCCTCTTTCTACTAACAATAGCAACTATCATTACTGTTGTTTTCATAGTCAAGGTTTCACTTTGTAGCCCAGGCTGGCCTTGAACTGCCAGTGAGTGATCCGTAGCCTCCCTAGTGCTAGGATTTTAGGCTGGGGATGTGGGACATCTTAATAGTATGGAGTCTCTCTATTCTTTAGTGTGGTTCAATTCAAAATACTTCAGAAATACAGATTTTTAAGTTGCTTATAATCATTTACTCATGCATGGTCCTGGTCCTTAAATGTTTTTCCTCTATTATATTCTAATTAATAAATAAAGATATATTTATAATGTACAACTTCTATCTTTTTTCTCTGCTGAGGATTGAAGTTAGGATGTAAACATGCTAGTTAAGTATTTTTCCACTGAGTTCCGTCTCCCAACATCTTACAACATGTTTTGATACTCAAGGAATGACTAAATCAAGCTAATTAGCATCAATACTGCCTCATATCCTTATCACGTTTTGTGAGACTTTACTCTCAGAACTTTTCAATTATACAGTATATTGTTAGTAATTACAGTCACTACAAACTGGAGCAGATTCTTTGAACTGTTACTCTTGTCCACCCGTGTTTTTGTTTTGTTTTGAGACTTGTGTTGATATAGATCAGGTTAGCTACAACTTACTATGTAGCTTCATGCTGGCTTTGAACTCTTCTCTCGGCTCAGTCTCCTGGGTGCTGATGCAGGTTGTAACTCCACACAAAGACAACCTGTGATGTTGCTTGTTTCTCACTATACCATTGGATGTAAACAGAGTACTATTTTAATATGATTAAAGTCCAATTCTTTATCTTAGGGGCTGATCTGAAAGCACATTCTCTCCTCTACTCCAGAGGCCCCTCACAGGGGATACAGATCATCAACTGAGTAAACCAAAACAGGCCATTCAAATTCTCTTCCGATAGTCCTTAGCATGGGGTGGGCTGTCAGTCAGAGCTGTCTCTTGGTGAGACTGGTACGTGCAGACTGCAAGCAGTGAGGAGGAAGTGGGCAAATCCCTTGAGAGCCAGGGTTGCCCCCTTTGGTTAGAGGAGGAGTAATTCTTCCACTGTCATCTTCCAGTCTGAATCGTAGCTTGAGCACCTGCTGGCTGTGTATCTTGCTTATTAGGCATCCACAGAGCAAGGGACTGAAGGCTTCTATCTATCTACATTGACCTCTCTGAGCATAACTGTAGCTTATTGTAGCCTTCATATAACATACCTATCCTTTCAAATTGTATCACCAAAACCAGCTATGAATTGTCTCACCAAAGAGTTCTACATTGTAACAAAAGTACATCTCATGTTTAGAAACTGAAGGTTTCTAAATTCTGACTGAATTTGAGTAGTCTGGCAGCCAAGGGAGATCCAAAAGGGTGACTTTACTGAGGTTTACTACCTACACGTGTCTATAATGAAGGGAGAGTTTGCATAGCAAGTGTGCTAGAGAGCCAAGGCTTAAAGACCCATGGCATTGACCGTACTTCAGTTCCAGTGGGCTTCCTTCCCTAATTCCATGAGGTCCTAAGAAAAAGGAAAGGAAAGCAAGAAATCAGACTGGCAAAACCCTGCTAGTACCCACAGCAGCATGCTGAGCTCACACTGTGTGCCAGGTACTGGATTAAACTCTTTACACACACTATTAATTTTTACAGAACCCTCTTGGGGTTGATGTATGGATTCGGTTGTTGTCAAACAGCATAGCAACAAAGTGTCCAAAACAAAAACCCTAGTAAATAATAATGGGACAGTAGCACAATTGTAGATTTTAAATTCATTGTAATGTCTTGAGTCACCAGACAAAGATAATGGAGACGGGCACCATAAACAAGTTAGTCATTATCTACCAAAGTGTGTGTATATGTGCATATAATAATTTAACAATAAATTGCATATATGTATGTAATTATTATTAAAATACATATGTAGACACATATATTAATTTACTCCCTAAAAATACATTTTTAGATAGTCATAGAAAAAAATTGAAAGCATTTTTCTGATTTTAAATGTGCTAGTTGCTTATTAAAAAACCAGATAGTGTCTTTCTTTGTATTTTGATTTTTTCCAGTAGCTTTGCTGTGATAAGTTTTCTTAACAAGTAGGTATTATATTGCATGAATGTTTCCTATCTCCTTTTTTCTGCTGTGAACAATGCCCCCTGTGTTTAAATAATCTTCTAGAGAATTGTCTAGTTTCTGATGGTTATCACACATGTGCAGCACAGTTTACTTAGCTGCTCCCATTGTTGAGCATTTGGTTGCTTTTGCTGTTAGTTCAACCAAGACATGCTCGTGCTTGATGGTGTGTGAGTGCATGGTCCTTTACACGACAGGATAGTTCTCAGGAGAAACTGAGTCTGAATGATATAAGATTATAAGCCAAAATTAATTTAAGCTAAAAATTCTTGGGCTGGAGAGTTGGCTCAGTGATTCAGGGCACATCTTACTGTTATGAAAGACCTGGGTTCAAGTCCTAGGATCTTGAAGGAGGTTCTCCACTTCCTTGGGCACCAAGCACACATGTGGTGCGCAGACACATAAAATAATAAAAATAAATCTTAATTTAAAAAAGTTGAAAAAAAAACCCCAACCATTCGAAAAAAATTAAATTCTTAAGAAAAGCATTCAATGTATTATTAGAGACAGACAGACTATGTCAATTAGAAAAAAAAGCGCATTTGAATAGCTTATATATAGGCACAGAGTATACATAAATATACAACTATGTATAATATTGAAGTGGATGTGTTTCTATTTGAGGCATTGGTTTTTACCTACATCTAGAACTGTATGATGCCTGGTGGTGTGCACCAGGACCCCAGCACTTGGGAGCCAAGGCAAGAGGATTAGGAGTCCATGGTCAGCTCAAGTCACATGAGACACTGATGAACAGAACAGACAGACAAAAAAGCAAGGACTGTGTGTGGAAAAAAAAAAAAAAAAGCTGAGGGGCTGTATAGCAAAGATCTAGAAGATTATCTTCACACTAAAATTGGCTGAGGGCTGTGGATTTCTCAGACCCAGAGAGACATGTATGCACATGCATACCTCATTTTCTTCTCTGAAATTACACTTTAAAAAATGTTTTGGTAGGTTCTCACTCTGTAGCATTTGTTGGCTGAGAACTTTCTCTGTAGACCAGGCTGCCCCCCCCCCCAACTCACAGAGATCCACCTGCCTCTGCCTCCTAAGTGCTGGCATTAAAGGTGTGTGCCACCACACCTGACTTAAATATTATTATTTTAAAAATTATGCATATATGTGTATCTTTGTATAGGAATGTACATGTGGGTGGGGTACCTTTAGAGACCAAAAGAGTTGTGTTAGATGCGCTGGAGCTGGAGTTATAGGTGCTTGTAGCTGCCTGATCTAGGTGCTGGGAATTGAATTTACAAGGACAGAAATGTTCTTAACCTGCTGAGCCATCTCTCCAGCCCCCAACACCACCCTTTTAAAAAGACATGATCTGGCTAGGTAGCTCAGACTGGCCTGTAACTCCTGTTTCTCATATCTCAACCTCCCAAGTGCTGGGATTATGGATATGCAATCCCCCTGGGAAAATTCACTTTTGGACAGGTAAAACTTTAAAAGTACCATTCTCATTTTTGTCTATATATTTATCCTGTGTCAGAGTTCAACCTAAAATGATTTACATTCTAAGTTGTATTAAATAGAAAAATACCACCAAAAGTGGTGATGGATATCTAAGATCTCAGCATTTAGGGGGTTCAATCAGGAAGCTCACAAGTTCACGGCCATCCTGGCCTATGTGAAAAACACCTCCCACTCCCCCAAAAGAAAATGATCCTCTCGTTTTAGCCCGGTTTTCTGGTTTGTAAAGTTTCTAAAGGAACATGGCAGAAGGTATTGTAGTGACTTGGTACTATGTCCAGCTGGCAGAAAAGAGTGGTTTAAAATACCTGCTTCAACATCACCCCTTAACCTCTGCAGCAGCTTTTGGAATCTCTTTCATCCTCATGTAGAAAAATCTATTCCTCCATTTGTGTTTGCATGTCAGTGCTTAGGGCCTTGTGGTTTGAGTAGTAGCATGAATCCCAAGAGGGGATAGGCCCAGGGAGCCAACTTCTCAGTCCTCTGGCCCTTGTCCTCCTCCACCACGGGGTCCCGAGTCTGGGACAAGGGATGCTTTGGCTTACTTTCTATGCTGTGATAAAGTAGGTACACAAACACAATCAACTTAGGGAGGGAAAGGGCTTATTTGGCTGACATATCCCAGGTCACATTCTATTGAGGGAAGCCAAAGCAGGAACCTAAGTCAGGGACCTGGAGACAGGAGCTGAAGCCGAGGCCATGAAGGAATGCTGACTACTGGCTTATTCCCATAGTTTTCTCAGTTTGCTTCCTTGAAGGCTCCAGGACCCCAGCCCAGGGATGGTACTGCTGCCTTGTAGCCTTCCTGTAACCACTCTTAGGTATATGCATGGCTGTTCCTACAGTGAGCCCAAACTGCCTGTGAGGGCTTCTGTTCTGCTCTCTCCCTCTTCTGAGATAGTTAACTCCTTTCTTCCTTCATTCCAAAGAAAGAAAGAAAGAAACTTGGCAGAAATTTCTTTCAATTCTTTTTTTTTAAGACAAAGATCTCACTGTGTAGCCTCTGATTATCCTGAATTATTTCCACTCTGTAGACCAGGCTGGCCTCAGACTCAGAGATCTGCCTACCTCTGCCTCCAGAGTGCCTGGATTAACTGCTTGTGCACCACCGTGCCTGTATAGTCTTGGCAGGGTGTTTGTGTGTTTGGTGATTCTAGGGATTGAACCTACAGTCTCTTCCACTGAGCTGTGGCCTCAACTGGCAAATGGTTCTTCAATACCTACTATGTGGCAGACTCAGTGTAGGATCTAGGAAACATGGAAATGAGTAAGACAGACAGACCCCTCCCAACAGTTGCATTAGTTCTGTTTTAAAACCTCTAGCTCTGTTTCTCCTCATGAAGAAGGGCTTCTCTGCTTCCAGCCACAAATGGCCTTGAGATCTCAGTCAGCATCTGAGGAGACCACCCAGCAGTTCTTTGTAGCATCTTAAGTTCCTCTCCATATCTATGGGACTCTTGACTCCTCAGGTCTCTTGACCAGCTTTCACTTAGACTTGAGTATTATGCACTTTTGCCTATGGCTTGCTCTCAACTGCTGTTTGTTGGGTACTGTTTAGGCTGAGCTGTTGTGTGAGGAAGAATGCGGGCTGACATGTCACACAGACCTAGATGGCACATCATCTGTGAATCTGTACTGTGGACATTTTCTAAACCTCTCTAAGACTGTGGGGAATAATACTGCTAATTGTCTGTAGGGCAAACTGAAACCACAGGAAGCAGGAGGCATTGACCAAGGGATTTGGGAACTGGCCTGTGTCAAGGGAATTAGCGTGTAAAGATAACGGTTCCTTCCAAAGCCACTAGCTAAGTTCTGTTTATATATATTCACTCGTCATAGTTTGTGGCTTTTGTGGCAGAGTCATCTGCTTAAAACTTAAAAGTGAGAGGGAATTTTGTTCCCAGGGTCATAAGCCTTGGTAGCCAGCCCTGCTCTTGAGCACGAGTCCTCTCTGCCAGCCCCAAACAACACTCCTTCGTCCCAGTGCTGTTTGAGAGACTGAGATAGAACAGCGACCTTGGATTAGAAGACCACTTTGCAAATCATTTTAGTATGAATTTTTCTCAGGAAAGACTTCCACTAGTTACTAATATCATTTGTTTTCTATTTCATCTTATTTTCTTTTTGCAGAAAGTGACTTTGTTTCTAAGTTCTGTGTGGGAGTCTGTCTTGCAGACCAAATGCACTTTGCAGCTGGGACTTCTCTCTCTATTTTGCTCGATTTTGCCTTTGTTTTTACTTTTAGCAGTGTGTTCTTTTCTGATGAAGGGAATAGTGAGAAGCACAGAAAGTTAGTGGCTTACTTAATACTTGTGGAATGTGCATCTGTCCTAAAATAGGAACTGTGACCAAGGATATGGTTGTCATATTTTAATACACATTTGAATTGTGCTTTTTTGTCTTTCTTTTTATCTAACCATATGTGTTGAGTAAGAGACTTAGAGAATAAGAGAAAGTAGACAGCCCATGAATCTCTAGTAGGCTGGAATAAAGCCTTTGTTTGAAATTATAGAAGGAGTAAGGAAGCTTTGGCCCCAGCACTGAATTAGGAACATCTGGAAACACTGAGCAACTGGAGCAGTGCTATCTGCATTCTGCCTCTCCTTTCCATCCCAGTTGGTCCTGCAGTGAGGGGTCAACAGTGGCAAGGATGCTAGAGGGGTTTGGGGATGTAGCTCATTGCTGTGGTGGTGCTTGTCTGACATTGATGAAGCCCTAGGCTTGACCCTAGCATAAACAAGCTGTGTGGGCACACACTTTTAATCCAAGCATTCAGGAGATAGAAGCAAGAGGATCATAAATTCAAGATCATCCTGGGATACATGAGATAGTGTTTTAAAAAGACAGTTGTCATGATAGCACCCACCTGTAGACCCGGATTTTCAGGAGGCTTTTTGCCTGGGTTTGTCTACCTCTTAGTTGGGGGGGGGGGATCAGTAATGTCAGTGTCATCGCAATTTTTGTTGGATTGGGAGGTATAAATGAGTTCTTATGTATAACACCCTTTGGCACAAGGTGAACCGTGTAGGTGTTTCCTTAGCATTGTTTCTGCTACCTCTGCTATTGCTGCTTTGGTAATTATTTCCACCACCCCTGCCCCCTTGATGGCACCATGCACAGGAGCAGCAGGGTAAGTGCAGCCACTTAGCAGCTCAGCGCCCTGTGTAAGTCCAGACCTTATTTCTACTAATAGTGCCAGCTTTGCAGACAGTGGTGGGATGACATAGGGTAGTACCTGGAGCATGGGGCACCACGAAGTTACAAGAAATACTCAACATCGATGGTACTGTTATGACCCCAGCAGCTCCTGGCAAAGGAGTCGTTCACACCAGAGTTTATTCTCCATTGTGAGTTGTGTCCCCTGTAAGTCATTTGTTCTCACTAAAGAAGTACCAGTGCTTGAGAATGAATCTTTTTTAATTATGAGAGGTGACAGATTCCCAGTTAAGAGTGGGTACTGCTCTTGCAAAGAATCCAAGTTCAGGTCTCAACACACAGATTGAACCATTCACAACTGCCTGAAACTTCAGCTCCAGAGTCTATTGTTCTCCTAAGACACTTGCAGTCATGTGCATATATCTCCATGTAGACATACAGGCACACACACATAATTAAAATAAAATAATCTAAAAATAAATTAAAAGGCTAGATGTGGTGCTGTATGCCTTTAATCCCAGCAGAGGCAGGCTGGTCTCTGCATTCATCCTTATCTACATAACAAGTTCCGGGACATCCAGGACTTCATAGAGAGACCCTGCCTCAAAAAAAGCCAAGAAAGAAAGGAAGAGGGAAGGAGGGAGGGAGGGAGGGAGGAAGGAAGGATGGATAGATATGGCTAGAGCTAAATCAAAGCTGTCTCTACCCTCACATTACTACACTTCTATCTTGAAAAGTAGGAGGGTGTTTGCACACCCCAGGGTTAGTCACACTTTGGCTACACTCTGGGTACAAGGGTCCCACAGCTACTGGTGAGTTATCTGTATGGTCAGAAAAGAGATTTGAAAATCCCAGGCCTGGGGTGCTGTTAGGACACAAGGACTTCACTGGTGCTAGTCTGTGTTCACATCACCTTGTGGCAAGCCTTGGTTCTTAACGATTGCCAGGCCAAAGCACCATAATCCTGTACAGCCCAACTGTGCTTATCTTGTCCAAACATATGCCAGAAAATACCTGTCCAGATGATTAAAAATCACTTTTCTATTACATTAGGCAGCTATTGTTACTTGCCCTGAATTTATTTACTAATGTTACTGAGTGCCTGTTATGATAGATATCCGTGGATTTAGGAAGATAATTCAGAGGCTCTCTGTTTAAGAAGTATTTAGTTGGACATGACAGTATATGGCCATAATCCTAGCACTTGGGAAGCAGGGGAACAGGAGAGTTCAGGGCAGCCTGGGTTACAAAGCCACACCCTGTCTCAGAAACAGCAATGAAAACCACTTAGAATGAAGTCTGATAAACTGAATATTTGTATAATAACTATAACATAATATCATTGACTCTAGCATTCTTCCCCCCTCCCCTCCCTTTTTTTCAAAACAAGATGTGATAGAGTTTCCGTGTATCCCAGGCTGGCCTCATACTTACTATTTTGTCAAGACTGACCTTGGACTCCTGCTTATCCTAATTTTCCTGATTATCCTTTCATTTTGAAGCTTGAAATTATACACACACACACACACACACACACACACACACACACACACACGTGTGTGTGTACATGTGTATTTTACTGTTTTAATTTTTTATGTGTATGGGTGTTTTGCCTGCTCTATGTCTGTACACCATGCTCATGCCTGGTGCTCATGGGGGCATAGGATACCCTGGAACTAGAGTTAGAGATAATTGTGAACCACCATGTGTGTGCTGGGAATGAAATCCAGGTCCTCAGAACAGCCAGAGCTCTTGACTGTTGAACCATCTGTCCAGTTCCCTCATGTTAAAACTTTCTGTTCACTAAGAGTGTGGTGGGACACATGGGGAATCCTCGTACTTTGGGAGGACAAGGCAAGAGGATCAAGAGTTTGGGGCCAGGCAGGGCTATGCAGTAAGACTGTCTCCAAAAACAAAACAAAATCTTTTATATTCAGGGAAAGTAATAAGTTGCATTCATTGAAGTTTGCTCCTTTGTTTTTCACTATAAAATAATACATGCTTATTATATAAAATTTAGAAAATATTCAAAATTCAAAAGGAGTAAGTTGGATGTGGTATGAGAGGCAGAGGTAGTTAGATTTTTGTGAGTTCAAGGCCCGCCTAATTATGTAGTGAGTTCCAGGCTAGCCAGCACCACATAGACCCCGTCTTAAAAGCGGGGTGGTGAAGGACAGAAAAACTAGTCACAAATTTATTTAAGTACACACATACACACACATATAATATATATATATATATATATATATATATATATATATATATATATATATATATAACATATATGTGTCTTTTGCTTTTGAGACAGTGTCTTGTGTAGCCCAGAATTGCCCAGAGTTTGCAATGTAGGTGGAGATGACCTTGAACTTCTGACTCTCCTGTCTTCCCCTCCTGACTGCTGGGATTATAGATGTATGCCACCATGCCTAGTTTATAAATCAAACCCAGGGCTTCAAGCACCTCACCAACAGAGCCACACTCCCAGCCTGTTACTTAGGAATTGGAAAATATTATTTTAGTGTATCACTTTATCTCATGTATCTTTTATACAGATGATGTCATTCTCCCTGTCTCTGTCTCTGTGCGTGTGCATTCGTGCACACATATTCCGGAACATTAGACTCAAGGTCTTATGCCTGTGAATGGATCTTCCTCAGTCTCCCCAGCCCTCACTTTGCATATTTGCATCCTGGCATTTCCTTCCCCTTTTGTTTCAGCTACTATAGAATAATTATTTTCCCATGTCATTAACATACTTTGTAAATACAGTCTTAAAAGCCAAACAATAATTCACACCTATTCCCAAAATGCTAGATTCTGATTTTCTTTGATTAGAAATAATATAATAGAAAGCAAATTTCTGTGTGACTCACCTGTACTTTGATTATAAATTCCTGCTAGTAAAATCAGTCAAAGGAGACTGTCTGCAAGGGTTTTACTACATGTTGTCTTGTTGCTTTTGGCAATGATATTTAGTCTCATAAAATTTGTGGTACTGATTGATACAGATATTTGTTATTTAACTGCAAGAGACTCTTAGCTTTTCTGGTACTCACATTCCTAGTGTATGTTTACTATTCAAGAATGACTCCAAAGTCCATTATATAAAGTAGTTTTCATGTTTGCTGAAGTTCACAGTTTAATCACATGAGCTGAATAGCTGAGAGATGACCAACATTGCTTAGCAAATGTCGCTGGGGCTTCCTAGGTCTGTGCAGTACTTCATATACTTATTGACGGAAATACTTTACCTTTTTTAAATATAGAGAATTTGTGTGGGGATTTAGCAGTGAAGAGCACTGGCTGCTCTTCCAGAGGACTTGAGTTTGGTCCCCAGCACCCACATGACTTAACAACCATCTGCAATCCCAGTTCTCCAGTTCCAAAGGATCTGATGCCTTCCAGGCTCCATAGGCACCAGGCATGCACAGACATATATAAAATTAAAATAAATAAGTCTTTTAAAAGGGGCTTTGGCTGGACAGTGGTGGTGTACGTCTTTAATCCCAGCACTCGGGAGGCAGAGACAGACTGATCTCTCTGAGTTGGAGGCCAGCGAGGTCTACAAATCGAGTTCCAGGACAGCCAGGGCTATGAAGAGAAACCTTGTATGGAACTCCCTGTTCCATCCCATACATACCCCCCCACCAAAAAAAAAGAAAAGAGAACTTTTGTGAAATTGGCAAGGCTATTAATTTGTGATATACAAACCAGTGGGAGAAAGATGTGCCTGCCATAGAGCTGTACTCAAGAAAAACCTCTGAGGACTTGTAACAAAAGGCCTGCAATTCCACCTAGTTTCTAGATTATATGTATTCATTTTTTATATCTAGCAAATATGTCTGGTTTTATTCTTAGTACCAACACAAATGATTGTTTTCTTTATAAAAAGTGCTTATAATTAAATATGAAAAACAAATACAATAACAAAGCCATCATTGATGTATTGAACTGCTGATATTCCTCCCCCATTTACTTGCTGTAATTTTAAAGGATGTTCCTGTAGGAAAGCAAATATGTGGAAAATAGTTTAATTGGTTTCTGAGAAAAATTTAGCAAGAGAGACATTGCTTTGACCAGTTGCAAGTTTGTATTAGTATCTTTGCCTTAACCTTGCAGTCTTTTCTTGAACATGTATGTAGTTTATTTTTCATGTATGTACTTTTGGTTTGTCTGTTTGTTTCCAGACCATGTTTCTTTGTATAGCCCTGTGTTGTATGTGGTTTCTGTTTCAGACTTTCCAGCCTAGCCTCCTGGCCCAGACCTGCAAACCCATAGTCCCACTGAAGCACACAGACACTTATATTAATCATATGCTGATTGACCTGGGGCCCAGGTATATAACTTGCTAGCTCTTGCTCTTACTCTAAGCCATGGTTCTTATTCTGTTCAGCCATGCGGCTCGGTACCTTTCTCAGAGCAGCATAGTTGTTCTCTGCATCTTCTGGCTTCTCTGTGGCATTTCTGCTCTGTTCTTCCTGTTCCCAGAGTTTTCTTAGTCTGGTAGCCCCACCCATACTTCCTATCTGCCTTTGGCCAGTCAGCATTTTTATTAAACCAGTAGGCAGGACAATTATTTACAATGGAACAATGTAATTCCACTACAGCCCTGGCTGTCCTGGAGCCAGCTCTGTAGACCAGGCTGGCCTTGAACTCACAGAGATCCATCTGCCTCTTTCCCCAGTGCTGGGGCTAAAGGTGTGCACCATTACAGCATATGTATACCTACCAGCCCCCTGAACTGTAGTCTTTAGAGTAGGTAGCTTCCTTCCTTCCCTCTGCTGACAAGGAGGTGGCAAGCTACTGTTGTCTCTTGTCTAGATCCCAGAATGCTTATCTCCTTTATTTCTTAGTCTCTGGCAAACTTGTACCCCTAGTTCTTCCTTTGAAGGATTTTTCCTTTAAGATCTTAAATACGCACAAAATGGTGTCCCTCTTGGCCAGCTTCATACTTCTCCATTTCTGATCCTTTTATATAATGATCTGTGCTAGGCATGAACTTGATCTGTAATGTGCCAGCCTCCCTCAGTGTTTTGGCTGTTGCATGGGGATATAAATAGAGTCAGGTCTATTGGCTTCTGGTTCCTGATGTTGCCTCATTCCCCAGGCGCCTGGGCTCCTTGACCCCCAACTAACCTTCATCTTGCCCATCTCTAGGTTCCAGCCAGAACCAAGGCAGAGGTTCTCAGAGTTCTGCACATTCTGTAATTTGGCCTCCAGTCACCATTGTTGGCCTTGTGCCTTAGCTCTGAAAGCTGGACTCTAATCTGGTCCTCTATGCCAGAGTCCCATGGTAACTGCCTCATTTCTTTGTGGCTGCTTTTTATCAACCTCATTCTCAGGGACTGAAACCCAGCGACCATTGCATTTTCTTGGTATCAGCCTCCAGCCTGCCGTTTGGACAACACTCTGGAGCACTCATTGTTGCTACTTGTTCTGGGTGCCCACAGTCAGGAAGTCCCTGTTCTGAACACTTATCTCAGCAAAGACAGCTGTGTTCCCCCAGTTCTTCAGGCCAGAATTCTGGGGTCATCCTTTACCCCTTTTATTCATTCACATCTGCTTTTGAGCCTTCAGCAAATTCTTATTTTATTTTAAAAGCACATTTGCTGTTAGGGATGTAGCTCAATTGGTAGAGTGCTTATCTAGTCCATAAAACCTTGGGTTCTATCTCCTATATTTGGAAGTTTGTGTCCTTCCAGAAACTCTCAAATACCCAACAGCTGCTTCCCAAATAGTTGACTCAGAGACATAATATTATAGTAAATGCTGGACCAGTAGCTCAAGCATAGTACTAACTCACTCTTGCACTTAAACTAACCCATAATCCTTATCTGTGCTTAGCCACATGGCTTGGTACCTTTTTCTCAGACCAGCATTCTCATCCCGCCTCCTCTGTCTGTCTGGTGACTGCATCTCTGCCTTTCCTCTGTGTAGAATTCTCCCAGTCTGGTTGCCCTCCCTGTACTTCCTGCTTGGCTCCAGGCCAACAGCATTTTATTAGACCAATACAAGTGATAAATCTTTACAGTATACAAGAGCATTACCCCACAGCAGCCCTCAGTACTGGATAAACAAGATGGGATAATACATGCTTGCATTCCCTGCACTTGGTGGGTAAAAGCAAGAGAATCGGAAATTCAAGGTTATCTTCAGCCACATAGTGAGTTTGAGACTAGCTTGGGCTACATGAGACTCTGTACCTCCCCAGAGCTCTCTAAAATAAAAACAAATGCCAAAAGTTGGGTCTGGTAGTATAGTACCCCTATAATTTTAGCACTTGGAAAGTAAAGTTAAGAGGATCAAGAATGCAGGGCCATCCTTGGCTAAATAGCTGGTGTGAGGCCAACCTGGGTTCTTATTGTAGCCTTCCTGCTGGACTAACAGGAGAGTTCTGTTAACTTGCATCATATTTTCTGACCTGCCTCTGGGTGATCCTCTAAGACATGACCCGGCTTTATCTCGTTTCAGTCTTGGGGTGACTTCATGGTCTTTAGTATGTAGCCAAAGTGCTATTGAAGTGATCCAGTGCCTCACAAGTTCCTGTCACCTCTGCTCTAGCTGCCTGCTGCCCCAGGCCCGACACGCTTCCTCACTCTGGACCCTTGGCCATACTTACATGGTTCTCTAGGACGTCTCAACGGCTTATTTGCTCATTTTCCCAGCTTTTATTCCCTCAGTGAGGCAACATCAGGTCCTGAAAGTTACACTCCCATCCCAATCTTTGCATTGTATTTTCCTCCTTAATCTTTCTCACTTTCCAATACATGATATGGTTTTTTCTCTGTTATTTACATTATGTCTCTTCTATCAGAATGTAAACTTTAGAAGGCAAAGGTGCCAAAGTCTAAAACATATCATCTCCAAAGTAGTGGTTCCTAATTATTGAGTAAATTAGAAGTTGAGTGCTTATACATTTTATATGTACTAACAAATTCTCACAGTGACCTTATGTGCTAGTACTCTCATCTCATGATTCCCATTTTACACAAAACCCCGAGACCAAGTGTCTTACAAGAGCATCTGACCCACAGACAAATACTCAGATGGGCAACATGTCTGGAGGAGCCGACTTTAACATGTTACTAACTGGATCCGTGTTATCTTCAAATATCCTTTCTCACACTCACTGTTTAATGATGTTTTGGGTAATAGCTTCTCTTCAGTAGTCACGGGTCCAGTGTTGGTTGATAATCAAGCTAATGAGAATACAGATTTATTCACTCAGCAAATATTTCCTTAGGTCTAGAACATTTGGGGTGCCCATTCAGCCAGAGCACCTTTAAATCCTGACTTCCAGTTGGCGCCACTGATGGTGGTCCTTCCAATTGGTTTTAAAAGATTCTTGAAAGATGATATCTTTTCTTAGAGCCAAAGAGACCCAAACATTTTTCTGATTTTGGCCACATAATCAGAAGTTTCAAAAGAGTTCTGGAATTTATGGGCTGGCCTCCAAATTATCAGGCATCTGTTGTCTTCTCTGGGAGCAGTTTACTTTCAGCTCACTCCACCCTCAGCTGTGCAGCACAGATGGGGCAGATGATGAACACTCAGATGTCCCCTGTGGGACCGACTCCAAAGGCAGTCTCTAGACTCATAATTCATATGGTCAGAACTTGGCAGACTCTTCTGAACTGTGTGACTTCCTGTGACCACCGGTTGTGCAGACCCTCCACGTTCGGGTGCTGCAGCCCTGGGGAACAAGTACAGCACCCAGATGTTGCCTACAGTAGCTCAGGTTTGCTTTGAATTTGAACAGAAAATCTGAAGCTTTCAGCCATTGCTCTGAATGGCCTGGATGGCCTTCCTACACCAGGTTTAATTTGTGCAGATATCTCACACCGGAAATAGCTTGTAGGTCAAGCCACTTGGTGCTTAATGAAATGGATCTTTCAGATACCTCTTTTTTTAAAAAAATATTATTTTACTTTTAATTATGTGCATGTGGTGGGGTTGGAGAGGTGTATGCATGTAAGTGCAAGTATTGGTGGAGGCCAGAGATGTCCCTAGAGCTAGAGTTACAGGAGGGGGTGTGAGCTGCCCAGTGTAGGTGCTGGGAACCAGAGTGCTCTTAACCACTGGGTATTTCTCTAGCTCCTTGGATACATTTAATACTATATAAGTCTACCTGTTTCTCTTCTTCCCCCTCTACTCCCATGAGAGAGAGAGAGAGAGAGAGAGAGAGAGTGTGTGTGTGTGTGTGTGTGTGTGTGTGTGTGTGTGCACATGTGAGTATGTATTTCTGTCTGTCTTCTTTTTTTTCATGGCCTCAAACTCACTATATACAGTCTAGGATAACTTAGACCCCTGTCCCCTTTGCTTCTGATTTCCAAATCTGGGATTATAGGCACACAGAGCCAGTCCAGGTTTATGCAGTGCTGGGGATCAAAACCAGGGCTTCTCCACATACTAGGCAAACATTCTATCAACTCAGCTATTTTCCTTTTATTATTTTAGATTTTATTTTTACTAGTGTGTGTGTCTGCCCGCGCGTGCCAAACCAAGGAAGCTGAAGTTACAAATGGTTGTGAGATCCCCTATGTGGTGCTGGAAACTGAACTCAGGTCAAGAACAGCAAGCACTCTTAACTGTGGAGCCAGCCATAGACCCATGGCACTCTAGAGATTTAAGTAGATCCTTTGATCATGAGTTTGAATCCTGTCTGCCTCAAACAAAACAATTAAAACCTGCCAGCCCTCTGATACATGAAATATATAAAAGTTTCATGTCCTGATTTGGCGTCTTAGATTGGCTGGTGGTCAGGAGTGTGGTCCCTGAAGTCAATCAAGCTGGCTCTCTTTACTAGCTTTTCAGTAGCTAGCATTGGGGACCTTAGGTAAGTTTGTTAGCTTCTCTTCACCTAGCTTATTATGCATCAGTAAGCTCTGGTAACTAAGAGTACCTAAGGTAGACTGGCAGGATTAAGTTAGCTAATACATGTACATCCTCAGAATAATGCCTAGCATGGAGTTATTGCTCAGTGAATGTTGCAAAATTCCTGTATCAACTTCTCTTGAGTGAAATGCTGGAGGCTGGACCTGTAGCCTTCTTGTGTGATTTTAGTAAACTGTTGACACTTTTCCTTTCCGTGTAAGTGCTGTCTGGGGTAGAGGGCTAAGCTTTAGTTATAAGCTATTTATATAAAGCTTCTTTTATTTTTATTTTTCTAAGGTGGGGCTTTACATATCCTAAGCTATACTAGATAGACCTCATTTGAGAATGACCTAGAACTTGTGTTTATGTGTGTGTGTGTGGGGGGGGTTCTCACTATGTAGCCATGGCTGGCCTGAATTATCTTTGTAGAGAGATCAGGCTGACTGGGCCTTTAGAGAGTTCTGCTTGCCTCAGGCATGTGCTGCCATGTCCAATTTATGCTATTCTGAGGATTGAACCCAGAAAACATGTTAGGTGAGCACTCTACTAATTGAGACACATCTCAGCCCCCTCTCCACCCCTGACTCCTGTCAACCAGATCTTACTGTGTAACCTTGGCTGTCTTGGAACTGGTAGTCCTGTGTCAGCTTCTTGAGCACTAGAATTACAGGCATGTGCTACTCTGCCAGCTCTTACATAGAGCCTCTTAGATTGTGTACAGACTAGTTAACATCTGAGTGGTTCCTCATTGGCTGGGTAAAAATCCTCCTGCTGGAGTCTCAGCTGGCCCAGCCCAGGGTCATCCAGACTGTATGTGAGCGAGCGAATGCCCTGATTCAGTGCAGCTCCAGGAGAGGCGGGGGCTGTCAGAGCTGGACAGGGGCAGAGCTGGACAGGGGCAGAAGCTGTTTCTCCAGGTGGCCTTGTATTTGGACTCTGAAGTTGAGTGCTCTTTCCTCAGGCTGGATCCCAGGCTCTGATTGCCAGGCCACTAAAGAGCAGGGGAGGGGAGCAGCAGTCAACGCAGTGCATGTCTCTAATCTTCTAAGTCACCACATATTTTGGCCATAACATCAGCCAAAATTTTGTTCTAGTTCCTTACAAAATTTCACAATATTCAGGCGTTAGAGTTGGTCCCTATGTTGTGAAATGGATGGTTTTTATACTTTAAACTTGAAAATGAAGATTTAGTTGTTGATTATAACTTTGGGTGTTTTCCAAGAGTCAGAATGCCGTCTGTGGAAGTTTCTCCACTGGCCCCAACACCAGATACTGTAGCAGTTTTCCTCCTCAGAGACAATAGTCTGGGTTCCAAGGAAATCCCTGGGTACAGAAATGGGTTGCCTTGACAACAGATAGCTAATGTTCCAGCTCTTTTCTTTCTTCACCCCCAGCCTCTTGGGGATGTGACTTCAGAAAGCTCTCCCCTCCCATTTTCTCCTGGAAACCTGTTTGTAAGAGTAGTAACCATTTTGAATTCTAGTTCCTCTCTACTACCCCACCCCCATCTCCCAGTACTGAGGACTGAACATAGTTGCTAAGTCTCCTATCATTGAGCCATGTCCGCATCCCCTTTTAATTGTTTTATTTGGGGACAGTGTCTCAGTGAGGTATCAAGTGTGGCCTTGCATTTACTCTCTGACCCAGATAGACCTTGAACTGTGAGCTTTCCTGCCTCAGTCTCCTGAGTAACTGTAATACAGGTATGCACCACCAGGCCCAGCTCAAACATTTCCCCTTTTTTTGGAGGGGTGGAATTAGGATGCTAGTTTGTTTATTTATTCTCTCTGTGTATGTGTGTGTGTGTGTGTGTGTGTGTGTGTGTGAGAGAGAGAGAGAGAGAGAGAGAGAGAGAGAGAGAGAGAGAGAGAGAGAGAGAGAGAGAAAGAGAGAAACATTGCAAGACACAGAGCATATGTGGAAATCAGAGGACAGCTTGCAAGTGGAACTGGTTCTCTTCTTCCACCATGTGGCTCTGAGGGTGTCAGCTTGGCAGAAGAGCCTTTACTTGCTGAGCCATCATGCCAGCCTCTATTCTAGTTGATTGGTTTATGACCTTATTTATATGTTTACTATTGTGTGATGTGTGTGAGTGCAGGCGGCCTCCTCTACCTGGCACAGTTTGGAGGTTTTCTTCTTCTTCCACAAGTCTCAGGACTGAGCACAGCCTTGGACTCCAAAACTATGCACTGACTCACTAGCCCTGTTCTAGTTTTCCTGAATGCAAAGGAACACTTCCCCATAGATGTTACAGATGTTAGCCAGGAGGGATTGATTGAGACAGAGTCCTACTATGTATCCCTGACTGGCCTGGAACTCTTTACATAGACCAGGCTGGCCTTGGAGTTGTGTTAATTCCCCTGTCTCTGCCTCCTGGATTGCTGGGATCACAGGAATGTGCCCCCGCACCTGCTGTCTTCCTCTTGCTTTGGTGCCTCCGATTGGCCCCACTTTGCTAAGCTGCACTTCAGCCTCTGGATAGGAGTCTCATAAAGCTTAGAGGACAGGGCCTCTGAGCACTGTGTTCTGTCCCTTAATTCTCCTACTGGAGTAGACAGTAGCTACCTGAGGTTTTGCTGGCAAGTGACAGCATCAGGATTCTGATCCAGAAATTGTATCTTTTGTTATCCAATAAAATAGGACATGGAAACATGTTTTATCCAGTTCCAGTCCATATAAATGCCCTTTTCTAGTCTCCTGGAACCTTCAGATGGCCACTTAGTGTCACTTTTGCTTGGTCATTCTCTTAGATTATGTTGTTTATTCAGACCTTTAGCCACCTGAGAAATATTTTTGTTAATATAATCCTATTTTCAGCCCTAAGCAAACTTTTCTTCCCTCAGCTATCAAAGAAATGTTTCCTTTTGGCAGTCCCAAGTCTCCCATGCCCCGAGAATTTCCCTCTGGAACCTGATCAGGAGAGGCTGGAATTGGGAGTCTGTTAGTCTTAGTGAAAGTGGTCTGTTAACAGGGAAGAAAGCATCCAGACCAGGAGGACAAGCAAGATCCCAAAGGTCTGAAGGCCGGGGAGGACAGTGGCCAGCAAGGACAGACATGGCCTCCCTTCCCCTGAAGTGCCTGCCAGCACTTAATCTTTTCAGTATCTCATTGCCATCTTGGCATTCATGAAATTGCTCAACAGACACACTGGACCGGTCTCTGCCTGTTTAGGCTCTGAGTAGTTTTAAGGTTTGTTTAGAGTTAATTAATTAGGGTAGTCACCTAAAAGTTTTAATATGTGCAATCATTACATGTCAATTAAAAAGAAAAAATTCCAAGCTTAGCAGCAGCTCCTGACCTAAAGTGTAACTTAAAACAAAGCAGAGAGACTGTTGAAGCAAAGTGTTGAGGGCAACCCAGTGCAGCCTTGACTGGGCTTTCACCAGCAGCAGTGGCTCCAATTTGTCACAGCCCTCTTTCCATTTTGATTATTTGCCCTGAAATAACAAAATTTATGGCATCAGAGGGGACTCTGTAGTCTTTCAGTGCATAGGTGGAAATTGAGTGCAAGAAAAATCAAGCAGTTAGCCAACATCTTCTCAGTCAGGGTCAAATGTGAGGACGGAGTTGTGCTCTCCTGGTCTGAAGCTTTTCCAGCACTGTATGAGATTTACCACATTTGCCTTAGTTTCTCAGTTAAGTGGAAAAGGAGATTTACTTCTTCTTGTCTTCTTTCCTCCGTCCTTTCTTTTATCTCTTGTTGTTTGCTGTTGAGACAGGATCTTGCTATGTAGCTTTGGCTGGCCTGGAACTCACAATATAGACCAAGCTGGTCTAGACCACATGTGATCCTCCTGCCTGTTTCTCTCAGGCCAGGATGACAGGTGAGCTTCTGTCCCATGGTGCCTGACTCCCTTCCTTTCTTTCAGCCATGTTTCCTCAGGAATATCTTGTGTCCCTGCTCCTGTCACTGCCATTAGTGGTTAGAAACACACTCCGTCTGTGCCATGCATCACACACTGTGGCCCAGTGCTTTGCATGGCATCTACTCCTGCTAGTAACCCCAGATAGAGCTGTTACTGTGCCCAGCTTTCATACAGGGCAAAGCTGGAGGTGGATGCGGCCTGAGACCTTGCTCGAGGCAGGTGGAAGCTGGTCTCTTTGTTTCTGGCCTCAATGCTGTAACTGTAGCTGCCCTGCCAGTAGCTTTTGTTCATTCTTGGTTTTCCCAGAATGAATTTCTCTGAATGCAGAAGTTGAAACCTGTTAAGGAAATTTAACCAGAGTATTTCTTGAAGAAAAAAAAGAAACCATTTCCTGATTTCTTCATTTGTTAACTCAGTGACATCATTGGGGTTTTACACTGCTCTCCCGACTTCATACGAAGAATGAAGTGGAGATAATCCTTTAGGAACTTCTGAAGCTCTTTGGGGGCAGCACTTGGTACCCTTTGGTTCTTTTTTTTTTTTTTCCTTAAATTTGGTTCTTGAAGCTTGTAGAACTGTGCATCCTTAGTCGTGGGGCAAAGGAGGCAGGGAGAGAGGCCCAAACTAGTCCTGCAATGGCTGAGGTCTTCTGGTAGTGCTGGCCAAATGCTCCCTCAAGTTGTGCCCAAGTCAGGTGATCTCTGGATCCAGTTATCTTTGACCCTTTGGGTTTGCTTGTATTTTCCCATGGGTAGAAAAATCAGGAAGTAGGAAGCTGAGCCAGCAAAGAAACTTTTGGAAGTGTGTTTGTTGTTAGTGGCATTCATACTGTAGGCAGCAGTGGAGAGTCAGGGTTACAGAGCCTGCTTCAGACACCCTTACGGGGTCCTAAAAGCTGTGCACTCCAAAACTGGCGCTTTCTAAGCCTCCATTTTCCCGTCTGTCCTTCACAGAGTTGTTCTGAGAATTAAATAAGAGTGTGAGCATCAGCATTGTTCTGGCACATTCTGAATGCCAGTGCAGGTTCATTATCAGGAGTTTGGCCTTGTTACTCATTCAGTTAGGATACAATCTGAGTTACTCTTTGGTATTAATGAGAATACTAAAATTTGTTCCTAGTATTATTACAACATTGTAATTTGATACGTGTCTTTTAAAAGCAAATTAAGATCATGTTTCCCATTAGTATAAAGAATATTAAGACTTTAGCCTGGTGGTGGTACATGCCTTTGATCCCAGCACTCATGAGGCTGAGGTGTGCTGGGCAAGTGCTGCACCCTTGATCTCCCACTCTGGACTACATCAGTTTTCTGCACATGCTCACAGGTTTGAGGTTAGCCTGGACAACAAAGTAAGACCCTTTCTCAAACAACAACGACAAAATACCAAAACAGGCAGCCTTAACCTTAACATATTTCTTATATACAGTTTTTAGTCTAGACACTGCTCAATGCTAGAGATAGTCATGACCCAGATATGTCGGGGTTCACTACTAGGCGGAACTTTGGGCCAGAAAGACACACTTATTATTTTACAACTTTTAAAACCGTGTGATAAACCTACAATTGAGTACAGAGCTGGAACATCTCAGAGTGCCTAATCCAGACTAGAGTCAGGGAAGCCTTCCTGGAGGAGGAAGTGTTGAAGTGTGACCCGAGGGCAGTGCCGCTGAAAGTTGGAGTGGAGTGTTTCTAACAAGAGAAGTACTGTTTGGCTAAGAGGTAGGAGAAAGCATGTACTGTCTGAGGAACCGGAAGTGGTGATTCTGAACCAGTCGCACTATGAAGAGGGAACAGTGGGAGCCTGGAGGGGCCAGAATCAGATCACATACCTCACTGCTTTATTAAGGAATTTCTACTTGGTCTTGAGGACAGTGCAAAGCTGTTGAAGGAATATTTATTGCTTTTTGCTTACTTGTTTGTTCTTCCAAATTTTTTAAAATAAAAAATATATTCATACGTATATTTAAATGAATAAACTCAACTAAGAGCCAGGCAAGTTGATGCACACCTTTGTTCCTAGTACACGGGAGGCAGAGGCAGGTGGATATCTGTGAATTCAAGGGCAGCCTGGTTTATATAACAAGGTCGCTCATCTGGGGCTACAAACTGAGAGTCTTATCTCAAAGCAAACAGACAAATAAATAAACAAATAAAACCCCCAACAAAACAAACAATAACTTAAAATAATATTGAAGCATTGTAAACTGAAAGCCAATGTCCTCCTTCTGTCACTGACATGGTATGTAAATTCTAATCCCAGCCAAGTGTTTTCCGTGTATGTGCATGTGGCCTTGTGTCACCTAATACACAGACACACATACTTTTGTTTTGTTACAAACCCAAGGCTTTGTGTGTTCTCCCACCGAGTTCTCTCCCCAACCCCTTTATATTCATTTTTTTTTCTCCAGTGCCAGGAATGAACCCAGATCCTGCAGCAGTCTAGGTAAGTGTTGACCATCCTAGCCCCTTATTCTTGCTAACACAGCACTTTTACTAGACATTGTAGTGTGCACTTGTATTCCCAAGTACTCAGAAGGCCAAGGCAGGGTCCCAAACTTGAGTCCAAAGTTCAAATCTCGCCTAGGAAACATAGGAAGACTCCCTGTCACGTGCAAAGCAGCACAGTTGTCTTTTCTGTACTGATTCATTTGCTAACCAGTTTTATACTGAGAGATATTTAATGTGTAATTGTTCATTATTATAAGGCAAACTGGAGCATATTCTATAATCTCAGCATTTGGAAGATGAAGGTAGGTGGATCAGAAATGAAAGGCCTTTCTCAGCTACACAGCAAGGTTGAAGCCAGCCTTGCCTACAGAAAGGAGACTTTGTCTCAAAAACCCAGAACAAGAAAGAAAAACTGCAGTGAACAACCTTGTTAGTAGTCATTTTTGGATATTTAACTGAAGGTGTCTGTGGTACAGGTTCCTCGAAACAAAACAATGAAGCACAAGGCGACCTGTCATCTCAGTGGGTGAAAGGCTCAGGATGGCGAATTTAAGGCTAGTTGGACTGACATAGAAATTTGGTCATTATTATTATTTTGTGTGTGTGTTATTTTTATATGTACAGTTTAGTAGTGTTACGTATTCTCATTTGTTATGCAAAACTGATCTCCAAAACTTCTTCATCGTGGAAATGAGAAAGTCTGCACCCACTAGATAACAGCTCCCATTTCATATTCCCTTAGTACCTTGTTACCCACCATTCTGCTTTCTGCATCTCTAACTTTGGGCTTGGTGCCTCATAAGTGAAATCATAGACACTTTGTCTTTGTGTAGCCGATCTCTTTCATTTAGCACGATGCCCTCAAGGCTCCTCCCTGTTGCATTGACAGGATTTCCTTTCTTTTAAAGGCTTAGTAATAGTACCTTGTGTGTACATGCAATCCATTTTACCAGCTCACCTTAAGACGGACACTTGATTGTTTTTGCCCTTTGGCTATTGTGCTTAAAGTAAGTGTGAAAATAGTTTCTTGGAAGCAAGATCATAAGGTCTTTTTACATTTGGTTCATTTGCACAGGCTGGCCTGGGACTCCTGGAGAGCTGAGAGTATAGACATGCAAACTGCATCCTTCTTTTTGCTGTTTTGTTCTGTTTTTCTTGGGATTAGGTGTGTGGTCCTGCCATTGAGCTACTAGAAGTTTAGCTCCCAAATTTACTTTTAGGTTTTTTGGAGATTGCTATGATGTTTTCCATAGCATGTACACCATTTTATAGTCCTGCTGACTGCACATGCCCTGGTGTCATTCTGTTGCTATGATAAAACACCCTGACCTAAACAGCTTAGGGAGAAAGGGCTTGTTTTAGCTCACAACTTTCTGGGTTTGTTTGTTTGTGAACTTAGATGTCCTTTATTATTATTATTATTTTTATGATAGTCATCCCTATGGGTGTGACATGATACCTCATTATGACTTTGGGCTTCTCAAATCATTAGATATGAAGCATCTCTTCATAAGGTTCTCGGCCATTTATATCTTCTTTGTGGAAATGCTTATTTAAGTTATGTTTGCCATCATCTTTGTCAAGAATGTAACAGGCAAAAATTGGAGGAGGTATCTCCTTGTTTAATCAACACTACTCTTAGTGTGAGTAAAATTAATTCATTCAACAAATAAAATTGAGGGAGCCCGATGCGTCTAGCTTTCTAAAATCCTGGGGGCTTAACATGTAAGTCAGGCTGACCACTTTTGTGTGTCTATGGCCACTTGTGGTTGATAGCATGCAAGAATCTTCATATGGCTTCTGGTGTAGTAGCTGTCTGCTGTTGCATTTCAAATTGCCTTAAGTGTGGCAGGTTAAAGCAGTATACATTTTACTATCTGGCAGTTTTCTAAAGTCAGTTCCAGTCATGGCTAACCTGGGTTGTCAGTTTCAGGGGCTCACCAGGCTCATCCAGTTATGGGGTAGGGGCACAGTCTTAGCAGACTCGGCTGGGGATTATCTTCTCTTCCCTCATGGTAGCCAGATTTCTTTTCTGATTAAAGCCCTACAGCATCCATTTTGAGCAGCAGCTGCGCTGAGCTCCTTGAGGCCATTTCTTGTTTTCTGGACTTCTCCAGCGTCCTTTTACGTCAAAGAAGGGGAGGCTTGCTAGTGCGTCTGTTAGTAAAACAGGAGTGTTACCGGGGATCATGTCCCATGACTAGGCCTGTATACAGTTGGTGGAGACACATGTTGCACGCCTTGCCTGCAGTCAAGGAGTGAGGGTTATACCAAGGCATGAATGCTGGGAGGTGGGGACTGTTGGCTTGTTTACCACAGTCTATGTATATTCCAAACAGTCTTTCTATTCAGAATGTGTCTGGGAGTTTTCTGATGTGTATATTCCAGACATTGCTGTTTTGTAATACTGGGTTTTAATTTTCAGTACACTTAGAATAGACTTCCCTCTTACGAGTCCATTCACAGGTATTAAAATCCATACCCTGTACTAATGCTGTTCCTGTTTTGAGATTTACTACTACCACCACCACTGCCCTGCTGGGATTGCAGGCATGTGCTACTATACCCACTGAGTATTTTTATTTGATTTATTATTGTATGTATAACATGTATTTATGAGTGTGGACATGCATGTGTATGAAGGTCAGTGAACAACTTTCCGTAACTGCTTCTGGGGTCACACTCAGGTTATCACACAGCAAATGGTTTTTTTAGATGAGCAATCCTGTTAGTCCATAATTAGTTCATTATTTTTCTAAAAAACTTACTTTACTTTTAACTATGTGTACTTATGTGTACCTGTGTGGGGGATATGTGCACATGAGTTTAGGTGCCAATGGATACTAGAAGAGGGTATTGGATCTCCTAGACAGATGGTTGTGAGCCACCATTTGGGTGCTGGGAACTGGACTCGGCCTCTGCAAGAGCAGTGTGCTCTCTTAACTGCAGAGCCATCTCTCCAGCCCACCGCCATTTCTTTCTTTTCTTTTTCTCTAAGTGGGTTTTTTTGTTTGTCTACTAGTGTGGCTGTCCATTTCTTAGTGTGTCTTTGTATCTGTGTATTGCTGTAGGTTTAGAGTTTAATTTTAGTTATGTTTTCCAGTTATATGAATACATGTTCACATGATCTAGAATTGAGGGCACATGTAGGATGTTGAGCCCGAGCATCCCTTATGACTCTGCTGTAGCTTCTAGTTCCCTTCTAACCAGCAACCACTGCTTTCACACTTTATTCCTTTAGAGACAGTTTACATACACATCGGCAATGGCTTTCTGGATCTGGCCTTTTCCATTTAATATACCTTGGGGATCTCTCTATACCGTTTTAAAAAGTGTGTTTGATATATGCATATGTGTGCGCAGGCATGTATGTGCGTGTGCATGTGTGTGTATGTTCTTGTTTGTGCATGCAGGTACTCATGTGCCACCAAGTGTCCATGGAGGTCAGAGAAGAACCTCCAGTGGCAGTCTTCACCTTTCACTTTGAGACAGAGCCTCCTGTTCATTGTTGCATATGTTCCCAGGGACCCTTCTGTTGTACTTCCCATGTTGTTGTAGGAACACTGGGATCATAGATTCTCTGGGGAGCTGCACTCAGTTCTTTGTACTTATGATCGAATGCTTTGCCTGATGAGCCTCTCTTCAGCCCAGCCGGCTGTGAGCACCAGGGAACCTCTTGTGTCTCTCCCATATGCTAGGGTTACAGATAAATGCCACCATGGCTGGCTTTTAGTATAGGTGCTGGCAAACCTAGGTCCTCTGCTTGTGTGGCAAACACTTTACCAACTGAACCCTTTCCTCACTTCCTCTTTAAAACAAAACAATACAGTCTACTAAAGGAACATACCATGATTTAGTCCTGTTGTATGCGTACGTACAGTTTCATATACATACAGGTATAGCTACAAGACCCATTTCTAGAACTGAGTTGATGGGACATTGTAGGTTTACTTTGTATTGTTGGTTTATCCTCCATAGAAGGTGTACCAATTTATACCCACATCTGTTCTGTTAGAGAGCAGGTTTACCCACACCCTCCCCAGGGTTTTGACAAACTTTGTTATCTTTGTTAATCTTTTGTAAGCTTATAAATCAATCAATCAATCTCTCTGTGTGTGTGTGTTCATGTGTTTGAGTACAGGTGCACTTGTGCATTCTGTGGAACAGGTATGAGAGCCAGAAGACAACCTTGGGTGTCAGTCCGTGCCTTCCACCTTGTTTAAGGCACATGCCAGGCCTCCTGGTCCACAGGAGCCAGGATTCTCCTGTCTGTACTTCTCAGTGTTAGCAGGAACACTGCCCTGTGTGGGTTCTGGGGACTCCAACTCCAGTCTTTGTGCGTGAAGGGAAAACTCCTTACTCACTAAGCTATCTTCCCAGCTCCTTGAGGACTTTTGTTTTCTTTGTTGCCTGTTTGTTCTTGAGACAGGCTCTCTCTGGGACCTGGGATTGAATAATTAGGCTAGGCTAGATGGCCACCTGTCATTGCCTCCTGAGTGTGGGACACTGAGTCAGCATTCAGATGCCTCCCATTAAAATCCTTAGGTGCTGTATATGTCTCAGTTCATGAGACTGAGGAGTATTTTAACCACTGTTCTCTGGTTTAGATGATCCTTGCTTGTGAGACTGAGAAGTCAGTGAAGGGTCAGGTGTCAGCTTTGTTTCTGGTGGCTCAGGAGCTCCTAGATCTGTGGCTGGACTGTGTGATTGGGTGGTGCTTCTAGGCAAAGCCAGCTAAGCCAGCAGCAGTAGCTGGGCTACCAGGGGCTACCAGCCCCACCCGTCCCAGCTGTAGGCTGAGGAGCTGGGGAATACCATATTCCTTGCCTGAGAGTATGCTAAGATTGTTGGGAACTAAGATACTGAGGCTGCTGTCCAAGCCCATGACACATACACTTCTCACCAGCTCGGGTGGAGTGGTCTGTCTCCCTTCCATGTCTCGGCAGGACTAAGAAAAGACCCCATATGGGCCTACAGTTTCACACCTTATAACTCAGTTTTAAGTAAGCAACCAGATCCAGTTTTTTGTTGTTGTTTTGGAGGGGATTGTTTTGTTTTTCAAGACAGGGTTTTTCTGTGTAGCCACCACCACTGGGCCAGATCTTTTTGATAAATGGAGAATCTAGGAAGGAAGGAGAGAGAAAAGAAGGAAGGGAAAAAGTTTCAAATCAAAATAGAAACCAACCCCCCCCCCCAACATCTGGTTCTGCAGACATATTCTTTACTTTTGTAGCTTGGTTCCTCATGGAGACAACTGAGTATGAATTTTTAGCAAACTCTTATCTGGGCAAATGTCCCTAAGAGATGGTGAATGCTTTGAGGATACTGGAGATTGGCCTGAAAGAATATATCAGAAGAAAGCTACAGAACAAAGGACTGCATCCTGAGAATGTGGTGTGTTCTCAAATTCAGTGGGACCTGGAGGCAGCCAGATAGCCAGTGGTAAGGATGCTGCGCGCTTGCCTTGGCTGACCTGAAAGGTTATCATAAGCTCTTGTGACTTTGTGAATCCTGAAGAACAGGACACTGTGTCTCATCATGAGCAAGAAGCCAGATGAGGATAGTACCCTATGCTTTTTTAAACCGAGAACAGGATGTAAGGGTTGTGAGTTTTTAACCCGACATCTTTATTTAGAATTACCATGTGCTATATCTAACTAAAGCTTCCAGATTGTTTTATTCTTTCCAGACATACTTTTTCTTAAATCTTAATACTTCTTTTGTGAAATTAAATACTTATTTTGTTCGTTATTCATTTACTTATTTTTCTTTTCCAGTGCTGGGGATCAAACCCAGCATGCTAGACAGTTACTCTGCTAAACAGCTAAATGCTCTTATTTTGTTCTTTAAAGACATCAGTCATGGGCTGGTGAGAGGACTCAGTGAGTAAAGGTACTTGCTGCTGAGTCTGAGCTCCATCCCAAGAAAGACCCTGCTCCCACAAAGTATCTTCTGATCTCCACACTCACACTGTAGTGTGTGTGCCAGTATACATATGCATACAAATAAATGCATGCTTTTTAAAACACTATCTAGTAAAATAAAATAGCAGTAGATAAGAAAAAAAAAAACAAGACATAAAGATATACATACTTTTTAGGGGTAAGGGGAGTTTTTTTGTTAACCAATTATATGTACATATTACTAGTTTCAATATCTTCCAGGTTTTTCCCGCCTTTGCTAAGCATTAACATAGGATCTTGTGTATACTAGACAAGTGTTCTACTACTGAACTATCTTCCCATCCATTTTGCACTTTTTAATTTGAGACAAGATTTCACTAAGATTCCCAGGCAGGCTTTGAACTCACTCTGTAGTCCAGGCAGGCCTTGAACTTTTGATTCCCTGCTTCAGCCTCCTGAGAAGGCATCACAGGCCTATACCACCAGGCTTGCTACAGTATCTTCTACATTTTGCTATTCTTGTTTCATCTTTTCCCCTCTCAGGGTTTTTCTTTTTTATTTTTCTTTTTTTCCTTTTAATCTAAATTCTAGATCTCTCTGAAACTCAGTGAAGTATCTCATTGAATATAATCATAGCGGTGAATCTGGTGTGAGTCAGAATGTGGCAGACTGTAAAGAGGGGAGCAGGGCAGCACCCTATGACTATTCTCTACCCATTCTGTGTCAGGTGCTTTGATCTCTTCCTAAAAGGGGAGCCTACAGTCTCCCCCGACCCTGACATCTGGAGGGAGCCTTTTACCTCTCTGCATTTTCCCTCCTGTTGAGTCCATTTCTAGGTCTGGCTCCTGCTTGTCCTGCCCTGACTCAGCTCAAGCCTTGGTTCATCAAGAACCAGTTTTGTCTGAGGACATTATGACCTACAACAGAACAGTTCTCTGCTGGGTGAGATGGCACATACCTACAGCCCCAATACTTGAGAGGCTGAGGCAGGAGGATGTCTAGTTTGAGGACAATTTGTAAAACACCCAACCCAACAAAAATCCAAGTAAGTTCTTTCTGCCATAGAAAAAGCAAATCAGCTGCATGGAGATGAGTGGGCAGACCCAGTTCCCGAGAACAAAGGTCTCATCACACTCAGTTAAAAGGAAGCTGTGCTGAGCAGATGACCTGCTCAGTGCCAGACACATCACTCCAGGCAGAGAGGGGGGAAACAGAGGGAAATCCCCTTAGACTGCTCAGAGCCTGCATTATCCATGGCCACTCGCCCTGAGGATTTGAAGTTGAATTTTTAATATGGAATTAGTAGAAAGAGTAGAATAAGCCATCACTACTTTTAATAATTATCAACATCTTACCATTTAAACTTTTTGATCACTTATACTAATGGTAAGAGATTTGTGTCACCAATTTGGGCATATTGTTTGTTTATAAATTGCATGCATATGGCACTTTCTCATTAAACACACACACACAAATGTAAAACTAAGTGGGAACAGAACTATATTCATGCTGTGAATCCCTTGGGGGACACACTCTCTTCTGGAGCCTGAGTTGTTAAAAACATTAGATAATTAACCAAACATGTTGGCACCCATTACATGGCAGGCATCATGTGGGTGCTGGAGGGAGGGATTAGAGCTCTCAGAGTCTGTTGAGCCAGGGTATCATCTCCCCTCTTTAGGACGGAAGCCTGGGGAGCCCTTCCCTAATTGTTTTAAAGGCCTGCCCCCCGCTTTGTGTGCTGTCCTTTGTCGTGCCCTGTAACCTTGCTTTGTATCCTAGGCTGGCCTGGAGCTCACCTGCTGCTTTGGCTGCCTGAGCGTAAGATCATAAGCATGTACCACCATGCCCCAGCCTTTATTTCTTGTTTGGACAGATTATTTTGCCTGGCCCTTTGTAATCATACTAGCTGCCTTGATTGTGATCTTGGCTTCCAAAACAAATAACCCAACAATCAAAAGCATGTGTTTTTGACATTTTGTAGAGTAATCTTTAGCTTTGTTTATCTAATTATACTTTCCCCTCTGTAGCATTTACGAATAAGGACAAGGAGGAGGTGGCACCTGGAGAAGAACACGGCTCTAGAACAGTTAAGAGCTTGTAGGAGTCTAGGAACTGAAACCCTGTTCTCTGCGCTTCTGACTGTGGGCAGGTTGGGTTTTGTCATGTGTGCTGGTTGATTTTGTCAACTTTACACAATCCTAAACATATCTGGAAACAGGGAACCTCCACTGAGAAAATGCTTCCATTAGACTGGCGTGTACGAGAGTCTGTGGGGCATTTTCTTGATTAATGATTGATGTGGAAGGTCCCAGCGCACACTGCGAGTGCGTGCATGCATGCGTGCGTGCGTGCGTGTGCGTGCGTATGCGTGTTATCCTTTGGGCAGGTGGTTCTGGTTGTATAAGAAAGGAGGCTGAGCAAACCATAAGGGGCAAGCCAGCAAAAATAGCTTTCTTCTGTGGTCTCTGCCATTGGCTTCCCTAGGTGGACTGTGGTAAAATAATCCCTCTCCTCCTCAAGTTGCTTTGGTCACAATGTCTATTACAGAAATAGGAACTCTAATGAAGACATAATGAGAACCAAAGGAGCTTCTGGAGGTAGCTGGAATGATCTCCTGTTGGGTTGTTCTTATTACACATGCCCTTCTGAAAAGAGCAAGCCTGTGGCATGTCTCAGTTCTAGCCCAGGTATAAATAAACCTGCTCATAGAGCTTGCCTTAACTTCTATCCTTCCTCAGCTGATGTATGTTCAGTGTTAGGGGCCAGTCTTCACAAATTTACCAGAAACTAAGGAAACAAGATAAAGAACTTCACCATGACAGGCTAGCTAAGGGGTCAGTGATGTAAGTGTGACATCACCCTGTCTGTTATCTTACCTTCTAGCCAAACTTGCCTTTTTTTCCTTGCTTACCCTTATCAGGGAAGTAAGAGACAACTGTGGACCTGAGTACAGAGAGACATGTAGGGCTAGTGAAGTAGCATTTTAGGCTAAAAGAGGAAGCGTGGCTTGAGCAGTAAGCAACAGCTCTAGGGCTTTTAGCTAGCTGACCATTTGTGAAAGAGTAAGTTGGTTATCTACCTCAAATGGGATTACAGATGGATATCAGGCCATGGGTGTGTTCTATACAGTACAGCATAAATAGCATAAATTTTAGATCTTCAGTAGATTTACAAACATTGTGTGTGTGTGTGTGTTGCTGAGGATTGAATGAATGAACTAAGAAGTGTGCTCTACCACTGAGCTACAGCTTAAGGGATATATATCTCCATCTACCCATCCCCTGGAAACAGAACTTTACTATGTAGACCAAGCTGACTTTGAACTTGTCATCTTTCTGCCTCAGTTCCCCAGTGCTGAATTTTAGTCATGTACTAATGTGCCTGGGTAGAAAGAATCTTAAGGATTTATACATTAGCTAAAGCTGTTTAAAATCTCAAAAGCAACCGGTTGTATGTATGCCACTTAACAAGATGGCAAAGTGACGACGTGCAAAGATCACCAAATGAGGCTCAGAGTCAGAATTAAGTTCCCAGGCTGCTGTGCCAGAAAGTAGGTGGCAGAGGCAAGGGCCTTGGTTACATAGTTTAGGGCCAGCATGGGCTATGTGAGAGGCTATCTCAAAAACAAACTGTTTAGCTAACAAAAACGTATTTCTAGCCTGCCTTCCTGAGAAAAATTACTCTATTCCTCTGGACCTAATTCCTGTCTGTAGGAAGAAGAGACCCAGATTGCCTTCTGTGGTAGCCCTTACTTTATTTGTCTAATGCACACCGATAGACCAACAGCCTGGTCCATACCTTTGTTCCCCCTGTTATAGACTAAAGAGGCCTCTGTGTGGTGTAAGAGAGAATCCCAGGGTTCCCTTAGTGTTCTTTAGCACTCATCTGCTTCTGTCATTTGATTTCTTGTTTACTGCTGAGATGGTTGAAGTTGCCACATAAATGGTGCTGAATCATGTTATAATTTTGGGTGATATTGTAAGTTGCAGGCCAACCTGCATTTCTATTGCTTTTGGAGGTCTATCCATTCTTTGATGTCTGGTCATCACTGTGTTTATACAGCTACCGAGAACTGCCCAGATAGATTGCTTCTGTGGGAGAATATTGACTGGACAATGCTGTGCAAAGATGTTGAGGCTTTGGCATTGTCCATCAGAATTTTCAAAGGTCCATTTATGGGCTAAATCTTGATCTCCTGTCACTCTAAACAGCTGCCTTTAAACTTGTGGGCTTAAGCAGTTCTCCTGCCTGCAGGTGCATACCACCGAGATTGGGTCAGTATACATAGAAACATCCAGATGTGCGTGCATGCATGATGTGTGAACGTGTCTGTCTGTCTTTGTAGTGTTGAAAATCAAACTCAGGGTTTCATGCATGCTAGGCAGGAACAGTTTATTTTTTAAAAATTAGTAGAACTCTTACATACAAAAATGTCATTTTATTAGCGCTGGGTGGTGATGGTACACACCTTTAGTCCCAGAACATAGGGGGCAAAGGCAGATCTATGAGTTTGAGACCAGCTTGATCTGCCAAGTGAGTTCCAGGACAGCCAGGGCTATTACACAAAGAAATCCTGTCTTGACACAACAAGAACAAAGTAAACAAATAATAATGACTTTGTATAGAAGTATAACCTTAAGCAAGAATTATTTTCTATTTTTCTACAGAAATAAAGTATGTCTGGTTGTTTGTTTATAAATAAATCATATACTATTGTTTATGTGCATTTTAAAATTTACCATTTATTATTATTGTTATTATTAATTGGTTTTTGAAACAGGGTCTTTCTATGTAGCCCTGGCTGTCCTAGAACTCACTATGTAAAACATGCTGGCCTAGACCTCAGAGATCCATCTGCCCCTGTCTCCTAAACGCTAGGATTAAAGGCATGTGCCACTATACCTAGCTTGTTGGTTTTTTTTTTTAAGATTCATTTATTTTTATTTCATATGTATGGGTGTGTTGTCTTTGGAATGCATGTGTATAGTGCTCTCCAAGGCTAGAAAAGGGCGTGGATCCTCTGTCAGAAGCCATGTGAGTGCTGGGAACTGAACCCAGATTCTTTGGAAGAGCATCCAGGGCTCTTAACCCCTACTTGAGCCATTTCACCAGCCCCATACAGGTCTTTAGTAATGATAAAACCCTTAAATCCAATGTGTTGTCCTTGTAGATATATTATTCAGGGGGAAAAAAGCGGGAGTTTACAGTCCTACAAGGTAAGGAGAGCCTGAGAGCTAGGTTCTCTGCATGTGGACATCCAGCTTCCACGGTAGTGTGAACTGCTTTGAATATCTCAGTGTCCCCTTTCCTCATAGCTCACCCACAGAGACAAAGATGTGGTTGCCCTTAGCTAGCCCCTGCCCACTTGAGTGTTAGCCTCAGCCTGCTTCCTACCTCCGGAGCTCTCCGTGGAATCCTGGTTTTTTGAGGGAGGCTCTACTGTCAGTTTGTCCTCCTGCAGCTTGATGACTTAGGCTCAGAATCCTTCTTGTCCCTTGGATCTACCTGGGCATTTCTCTGTGGTTATCCTTGTAAAGCAGAACCAGCAGGCCAGCCCTTGACTGCTAAGGTCCTTGCTGGCCTCATGGTGGTAACTTGCACTTTCAGGCTATTGGTGTAGTTTTCCATTGCCACTGACAAGGCTGTGTGTCCCCTGCCTCTGTTCTCTGGTGCTCAGGGACCCACTTGACCCACACTGGCTCCAGACCCTGAGAAGGTTCCTTGGCCAGCCCTCCCTTTATTGTTTCAGAATAAAACTGAAACAATTTTTTTTTTTACATTTATTTATTGTTTGAGTTACCCCAAACAAACAAAGAGCCATGGAAATACATCTGAATTTTGGTTTCTCCCACAATGAGTTCTTGGAATTCTTTTAGATGACTTTTCCTCCTCAGTTGTCCACACTGTGCTGGCAACATGCTCGTCTGCCTTGAGTGGTCCACACTGCACCCCAGATAGCTTTTCAATACAGGCACAGGTCTCCTGAGCCTCCGACTCTGAATCATTACTGTACCCCTCGAAGTGGAGTTGAGAGCCTCCTAAAGCAGATAGGCAGCAGTTTGTACAGTCTTTTGGCTTTATGCCTCCTGGAGACCTCCTGCTCTCCTCCATGCAGCTCTTCCTGACATCACTACCACAGCAGAAAGGTTTGCTCCAAACACCAGGGCTCTTAGCAGACATCCTTTCACTTGGCTTAGAGGCCAGTAGCTTCAGGGCACCCTGAAGCCCTGCTCCTATGTCATTCTGCAGTCGAGGCAGAAGGAACATGCTTCATTTGGGACCTAGCGTTCTCACAGCAGAAAGAAAAGGGAATGGGACTTTGTTTGGACAGGATACACATCCGTTTGCTCCTCAGTCATTGACCACTGCCACCTCAAGTCACGTGGTGTACTCACCTCCCCACTCTACAGACACTCACTCTAGATTACAGCTAGCTCTTAGAGGTGGTGCGGCATGGGCAGCAGGTGGTGCCTCTCTGGGGTCTAGGTCTGTTGAGGGAGATGTATGGAGGCTTCCCATGCTGGAGAAGACACCATGAGAGGAATCTGTAGAGTGACCTTTAATTTAATATGATGTTTCCCACCGTGCTGTATCTCACACATACATCTGCCCTCCCTTCTAATGCCCAGATATTTCTGGGATAGGGCAGTCCGCACATAAGAGGTCTCTTCATTTCTGTTTTATTTTTATTACATTTATTTATTGACTTATTTGTATGTGCTATGGCATGCATGTGGAGGTTAGGGGGTAATTTGTGAGTCATTTTTCTCTTTCCACCATGTAGATCCGGGGAGGATCGAACTCAGGCCGTCAGGCTTGGTGACAAGTTCCTAATCCACTTTGAGCCAGTCATCTTACTGGCCCCTCGTTTATTTATTTATTTAATTTATTTTTGTCTGTCTGCCTGCCTTCCTTCCTTTCTTATCTTTTTTGGTTTTTTGAGGCAGGGTTCTATGTAGTTAGCCCTGGCTGTCCTGGAACTTGCACTATAAACCAGGCTGGCCTCAAACTCACAGAGATCCACTTGCCTCTACCTCCAAGTGCTGGGATTAAAGTTGTGCTCCACAGTCACCTATCCTCATTTTATACTCTTAACAAGTCTAAACAGAAATGATCATTCCTGTCTAAAGGTAAGGAAGCCAGAGCAACTTGTTAGCAAGTGGAAGATGATAAGGTGTCTCCTGATTATACAGTTTTTGAACTACAGTGTAGACTGTTGGCTTTATGAGCATTAAAAATGAAGTGCTATATGATTTATGAATTAGTAAATAGAAAGATTTCATATTATGAAATAATGTTAAGTACCAAAACTAGATCTCAAAAATATATTCACTCTTTGGGTATTACAATGTAAAAGTTATACACAAGTAAGCTTGAAAAGCAAAGAAAAATTTAGTACTTAAAGGAAGCATATTTTAATTTCTTTTTGATATTTATTTATTTGTTCATTTACTCACATGAGTCAGGGTTTCACTCAGTAGCCTAGGTTGGCCTTGAACTTGTGATTCTTCTGCCTTGACCCCCTCAAATTCTGAGATTGCAGGTATGTACCACCCAGCTTAATGCTGCATTTTTGCACATTTGTGTGTACATGTGTGTGCCTGCGCTCGAATAGTGCACACATACTCATGCGTGCACATGCATATGAGTGTACATTCAGTGGCACTTGAATAGAGATCAGAGGACAACTTGGTAGAGGTGGTTTTTTTTCTTTCACCCCTTTGTGGGATCTGGGGTTGAAACCAGGTTCAGGCTTGTGAGACAAGCACCTTTGCCCACTGAACCATCTTGCTGGCCCAAGTAAATGCATTTTAAAATAGAATTTTAGCTCTCAGAAGGCAAGAAGAGACCAGAAGAGCTTGAAGCCATATTCTCCCGATTCTCCATTTCCTAGTTATGACAGTTTTTACATATAGTCTGTCTGCTTCCATATTAATACCCCAAGGACTATTTTTGATATATTCTGTAATTATGTAGAAATAGAGCCACATGTGACATATTATTTAACTTGATACAAAGCACCAACATGCAGTAGTAAAATTAGAGTCACGGGCTTTTCATCCATCACCAGTTGCTGAGGTGAGTGGCAATTCCACAGTTAGAGGCCAACATCAAACATTCTCTCTTTCTCTCTGCAGCCATCACTTCATCAAGCTGACAGTGTCCGTGGAACCCGCCACCATGGGCTGGTGGAGAGACCAGCTCGGAACCGCTTCCACCCCCTTCACCGAAGGTCTGGGGAGAAGCCAGGGAGACAAATATCCTTTTTCACTGGCAGAGGAGAGTGTGAGTTCTGGAATGCTTGAGAAGCCTCAGGATTTATCTCACTGTGGCTCTATCTGATCTGCCCAGAGGAAGCAATAAAAGTAACTGAGTCAAAACTATAAACATTCTTGCAGCCAGATTGGGAAAGACCATGGTAGGTGTTTATGAAAACATCAGGAAAATTCTGTTGAATGGAACAACAGAATATAAACATGTAATTCTGGCATGCAAGGTATCCTCAGCATTGTCTTCAGAAATCAGAAGATTTAAGCTTGACTTGGAATCAACTTAGAGAGATTTAGTCTATCTAGCAAAAACAGACAAATTGATGTTTGTATTTCTGCTGACCTGCTTTTGTGACTTAAAGGAGAAATCTCATAAGATAGTCTGTTTGTATGGTTTCAAACTCAGTAAATGACAAGTAAAATATAAACTTGGTATTTATATTGGTATTCTTTTTTTTTCTTTTAATTTATGTGCATTAGTGCTTTTGCCTGCATGTATATCTGTATGAGGGTGCTGGATCCCCTGGAACTGGAGTTACAGGCAGTTGTGAGCTGCCCTGTGGGTGCTGGGAATTGAACTCAGATTCATCTGAAAGAGCAGCCAGTGCTCTTAACCACTGCACCATCTCTCCAGAGGTGTTTAGGAAAATTGTTAAACAGTGATATGACACAAAAGTCTGTGTTGCTAAGTAATAAAGAAAAGGGGCCAGTAAATTTACTGGCAGCTTGATATAAGTGATGCTTCTTAGGGTAGGGCAGGCTATGTGACATCCTTTGGGGCTTACACAGTGCTGAGGGTTTGGGACAGACAAAACTGAGCTGGATACTGTGGGAGAGGGAGGAACAGCCGTGTGCCAGGAGCTTTTCTCACCTCTCTCTTCTCAGCCCAGGCACAGGCTGAGAAAGGAGCAGATAGGCGTGGCAAGTCTCCTGCAGAGGCTGATTCCTGGCAATGATGGTAGAGTTGGCTTCACAAGCTTAGGAACCAGGAAGTGGGGGAGGGCCCTCATGTTTACTGAGCACCTACCCCTGCCAGGCACTGTGCTAGGCAATTTATATGTCATTTAGTCCTCAGAATTCAATAAGTCGTTTATTTTTTTAACCCTCATTTTTCCACGAGAAAACTAGATGTCAGAGTAACTTGCCTGGGATTCTACTGCTGTGATTTAGGTAGCCCAGGCTTGTCCACATGTGCTAGAGGATATCCCTGTTCTCCTTTTGCAGGGACTCACAGTGGAAGCCCCAACTTTACTTGCCTTCAAGGCCCCCTGGGTTTTACTCTATTGAGAGGTGAGGACAGTGACCCTGGGAAATACAGATTTTCCCCATCTCCTCTCCACACACACTAGATTTGATCCACAAAGATGCAGTTACTTCTAATTTTGTCTATAATATGGCTGCTGTCAGGGAAAATGAAGGTGACAGATGGTCTTGAGAATTCCTTCCTGGAATGTGTGATGACTTCATATAGAAGGAAACAGGGAAACAGTTTATCTAAGTAGCATGTGGGAGTATGGAGTGGCACACCAAGCAGTTGCCCAAACTGCTTGGAATTCTCTAACAAAAGACCAAATATTTCTCTGCCTGATTTAATAACACATGGGCAGCAGGAGAGTATAGCTCAGTAGTAGAGTAATTTACCTAATATTCTTAAGGTTTCAGGTTCAAGAATAATGGGTTTGGTTTGTTTGTTTTCTGCTAGTGTGGCTCAGTGGTAGAGAACCTAGCCTGTGTAAAGCAAGCCCTGGGTCCAAGTCTCAGCATGAAAGAAAAGAAAAGGGGGGGGGGGAGGAAGAGAGGGAAAGAGGTTTCGGCTTGAGGGTTAGTAAGAAGTAGGGCATGGTAGGTCCACTCATTAAACATATATTCATGAAGAGCTTCCCTGGACCAGGGATGTCTTGAGCACTAAGGACAAGATGATGAAGGAGATATCATCTCTGTATTCTTGAGTTTTCCAGTTCTTTGGTAGATGAGACAGCTAAGAGGCACATAATAGTATTAATTAAGGAAAGTAACCTCAGGTTGTGTCTTAATAAAACACTGTGACAACTCATAGGCAACTCATAGAAGAAAGAGCTTATTGGGGGCTTAGAGTTTCAGAGGGTTAGGCTCTGTGACCATCCTGGTGGGCAGCATGGCAGCAAGCAGGCTGGCAGACATGGCACTGGAGCAGTAGCTGAGAGCTTCTATCTTAAGACACAACCTCAAGGCAGAGAGAGCTAAATGGGAATGTCTATTGCAACCTCAAAGCCTACCCCCCCCCAGGAACACCCCCTCTAACAAGGCTACAAGTTCTAATCCTTCTCATATAGTTCCATATGGGGACCAACTGGGGACCAAATATTCAAACATATTAGGCTATGGAGGCCATTCTCACCCAAACCACTACAGATGGTAGAAGGAGAGCAGCTTCCAAAGAGATGTTCTGGCAAAGGGAATGGAATGTGTAAAATTCCAGAGGGGACCGCACTGCATGTTCAGGGAACCTGTCTCTTCAGGTGATATATCCTGAGGATGACCTGACTCTGAATCAGCCTGTTAGAGTGTCAGCAAAGCTTGCCAGCTCCCAAGGGAAAGGAAAAACTGAACGAATATACAGAGAAAGTTGTTGAGCGGAGAGGATGAGTCTGATTCACTGATTGTGAGCCATTTCTCTGTGGTCTTCTAAGTCCATTAGCCCAGGGGTAATGAACTGTTGGGTCCTGTCTGAGGAGTGAGAGAGCTCTAAGCATCAAGTGAAAAATAGATGATTTTTACAGCTCAAGTGTAACTTACTCGGAATCTAGAGGGCAGCATCTGAGTCTTTAGCTTTCCTGGCCAGCACTCTGCTGGCTGTGAAGTGACTAACTTAAACTGTTGCCTTTCATATCTGGATATAGTACCAGTCTAACTTGAAAAATTATCTTTTATGTGTTTGGATGTCTTGCCTGCAGGAATGTCTGTGCACCATGTGTGTATCAGGTGCCTTTAGAAGCAGGAAGAAGATGTGAGATTTTTCTGGATTGTAGTTGCACACAGTTGTAAGCAACCACATAGATGTTGAAAACCAAACTCAGATCCTCTGAAAGATCAGCCAGTGCTCTTAACATCTGAACCATCTCTTCAGCCCCCAAGTTTTGCCATTTTAAAAGCCAGAAAACTTGTTTGAATCTTTGTTGATAGAAACAGAAAAAAAAATGTATTCAGAATTCTTGTAGTTGTTTCTCAGTGTGGGTATTGTTTTAGGGTGGGCAGTCTGCTAACAAGGGTTTGGTCCAGTGCTACAATGGTCACAGATAAAATGAACATTGTTCAGCAAATAGTCCAGCTTCCTCCCCAAGTAGGCAGCCACAGCCCACAGGGCTCAGGCACAGGAGACTCCTTCTGTGGTAGGTTGTGCTATCAGTATGCATGGCTGCCTCAAGGCCAGGGCATTGCCACAGTGGGACCCTGTCCACCACTGCCTCTTGCATGCAAAGTAGAGGCACCACAAATGCTATTCTTGGCCTGGGGAGCTCAGTCTAGAAAATTATACCTTTTTGCAGCAGCCCATGCCTTTAGCACCTCTCCAATCCCCCCACTTCTGCTTATCAGAGGTAGTAAACTTGCTCCATCCCAAACACTATTTTGTTGAGTTTCTGGACTTTCTTCTGACCTGTAGGTAATGCATTAGAAGCACCATCCTCTAAGAGAGGTGTGTTATTGGGAAAGGAAGAAACAAGTGTTGTGAAAGTTCCGCAGCAGAGCTCTGGACCTGACAGGAAGGAGCCTCTCTCCTCTGCAGTGAACCTTGATTTATCTTGTCACAACATGGGACACTGATCTTTGAGATTCCTAGCCTGTTAAGTCTAAGAAATGCTGTGCCCCCCGCCCCTGCCCCAGTCTCATGGTATATAGTAGGGTTCTAAGAAGCTCTAGAGTTAATAAATGTCTGCCTTTATGTGTTTTCAAAACCTGTGTGACCTCAAGAACCCAACCGTTCCCTAACATTACTACCAGAAGGCAGAGAAACACTAGTCCTTGGAGTACTAAGGTAGAATGATCCTGACTTCATAATGTCACGTGCAGCCTGCCTCCCTCTCACATTTGCAAAAACTTAGAAGAATCTCATACATTTCTTTTAAAAATTGACTTGGGGACTGGCGAGGTGGTTCAACAGCTAAAGGGGTTTGCTGAGTTCCACCCCCATAATCCTACAAAGATAGGTAGAGAGAATTTACTCCATCGAGGTGTCCAGTGTGCCTTGGGCATTGGTGCCCTAAACCCACCCACTCCCATCATGCACACACATATGCAGACTTGACATGTTCTTTTTATAGGGACATGTTTGGCCTATACATGGTGGTTTACAAATGCAGTCCAAGGCCAGCTTGGGCTATCTAGTGAGTTCAAGGCCAGTCTGGTCTAGAATGAGACCCTGTCTTAGGAAGGGAGAAAAAAGAAAGAAAAGAGAGAAAACAATACAGCATAGACAATGAGAAGGTCACAAAATGTATCCCTCCCTGCCTCAGACAGAAGCCTGACGTCTCCACTCTCCATGCTCTGGCCCATCCTTCCTCCCCGAGACTGAGCTCGGTCTCTTCACAGGGGCTTTGCACCTGTGATTTTTAACTCTCCATCAAATTAGATGAGATAGGAGAGAGCCCATAGGTCACATCTTCTAGCTTCTTATCATTAAGAACAGCCAGGGTTTTATATTCCCATGTTCTAAGTGCTTATTAAGCAGGCTAAGATTCAAACTCAATATACCTCAACATTGAGGCAACAAATATTTGGTCATGTGTTATTATACCACCACATTCTAACTTGAATGACCAATACTTGGTGATGGGACTTAATTTTTTTGCTTCTTTTAAGATAGGATCTCCCTATGTAGCTCTGGCTGTCCTGGAACTCACTCTACAGACCAGGCAGGCCTTAAACTCACAGAGATCTGCCTGTCTCTGCCTCCTAAGTGGTGGGATTAAAAGGTGGGAGTCCCCACACCCAACTAGGACTTAATGATTTTAAAGATAGCAGTAACTTGAAAATCTATGCTAGACATCTGCTTTATGAGTTGAACTTCTGTAAGCAGAGATTCATCAAAACCTTTCTAAGAAAGAAAGGCAGAGAAGTGCCTCCTCCTCACAGGCTCTGCCAGCTCCAGCACTAATATCTGTCATCACCTCTGCTTCTTTTCTCTCTCTCTGGGCATCTACCCTGAACGTCATGGACACTAAGCCTAATCAGGTGGAAAGAAGGTGTGTCTGGAATATATCTGTGTCTCATTTTATTGACTCAGAGTCAGGTTAAGAAATCAGATAATGAGACAGGACAAAACAAGCAAACAAAACCCACCAAGTTTCTGGAAGACAAACCTAACAGTCATCGTTCTTTTCTTGGCAAGGGAAATCATTAAAATCCCATTAGTCCCAACACTCTAACTCCATACTTTATATTCACTTGAGATGCCCAGCCTGGGCTCCATGGCAGGTTCCCACTCCAAAGAAGATGACACCTTGCTTTCTAGGCTCCATCTTCTTCTGAGAGCACCCTAAGTGCTTTCTTCTCTCTTCTGAGGCCCATGGTACTGTTCACCACCTCCTCAGAGGCAGTCTGAAGCTTTGGATTGGTGAGTGGTAGGTTTGACCCCAGCCTGCCATGTCAGCTGTGGGATTATGGATCTTTCAGCTCTTCTAACTGAGCTTTATTCTTCAGATGAAAAATGCTCATCATATCATCTGCCTCCTAGGACTTTTAAGATTATAGGGGAGCTGCCTGGTAGGGGTGGCACACACCTTTAATCCCAGTACTTGAGAGGCAGAGGCAGACAGATCTGAGTGAGGCTAGCCTGGTCTATAGAGCAAGTTCCAGGACAGCTAGGACACTCCTCCCCCCCCTTCCCTCCCTCCCTTCCTCCTTCCCTCCCTCCCCCCCCCCCCTCTCTCTCTCTCTCACACACACACACACACACACACACACACACACACACACACACACACACACACTATAGGACAGCACAAGACTATAGGACAGCATGAACTTGCTTAATACAAGCCTGGCACACAGTAGGTGTTTATTATCTCCATTTTCCTATTTCTAGTATCTTAATGTATATCTTACATATTCTATACTATTTCTTTCTCAAATATGAGAAATGAAGATTTGGAATCATAGCAGCATTGGTGATTGTGAGTGTATATTTGATCCAATCAGTGACATAAGAAAGAGTGGGTTTGGTGATGGTAGTGGGAAATGAGCCAGGCCTGTGAGGAGGGTAGACCCACCAGAGGACAGGGGCCTGGCCTAGCAAAGGCAGAGGCAAAAAGTAAACCTGTGACAGCAGAGCAGAGTGGAGGTGAGGGGAAGCAAGGTCTCTGCAGCCACATTGTGGAGTGATACGGTTGTCAGCTGTGAAGTCTGACTACAGCAGGAGAGAATGTTGGAAAAGTGGGTCTTTTTAAAGATATATTTTATTATATTTAAGTTTGTGTGTATGGGGAAGGGGTATGTGTACAGAAGTACAGGTTCCTGAGAGAGGGGGCCAGAGACATTGGATCCATTAGAGCTGGAATTACAGGTGATTGTGAGCTGCTCATACTTAATTGTTTAGCCATTTCCCCAGCCCCCTTTTAAAATTAATTAGTTGTTTGTTTCTTTTTGAGACAAGGTCTCATTTAGCCCAGGCTGGCCTGAAACTATATACACCAGGCTAGCTAGAAATAAGCCTGCCTCTGCCTCCCAGAGTGCTTGGATCAAAGGTATGTGCTTTTTAAATTTTTTTAAGCAGTAGAATAATATTATTTAAAATACCTTAAAATAGTCTTCTGCGTGCATATCACTAAGTCACCACTTAATAGCTCTGCTGTACTTGATGTGTAGTAAACATTCCTTTTGTCTTTCTATGTATTTGGAGTGGGTTTTTAGATCCAATAAGCAACAGAGCCTAGAAAACAATGCCTTTTATACTAGGAATTTAGCCCACTTCAAATCTAATACAGTTAGTTCTCATTTGATTTAGGAGTAACAAGAACTCACCTTAATCTAGAAAAGGAACTTTTTAAAAGATAGGTATGGTTTAAATGCCTAAAATCCCTTCACTCTTGGGGCTGAAATGGAAGGATTGCTTTGAGTCTGAGGCTAGCCTAGGCTACATGGTAAGTTATAGGCCAGCCTAGGCTACTTAGAAAGAACTTGTCTCAAAAATAAACAAACAAATCTTCCCCAAAACAAACTCAAAAGGAAAGTGTATCCCCCAGCACTGGGGATTGAACCAAGGGCCTTAGACATATTAGACAAGTGCTCTACCACTGAGCTATATCCCCACAAATTTTTATTTTTACTTGGTTTGAGAAAGGGTCTCACTAAGTTGCCAATTCTTGTCTTAAACTTGCTGTGTTCCTGCCTCAGCCTCCTGAGGAAAAAGGAAGTATATTGGTTTATGTCACTAGAAACCCAAGGGCTATGGCCAGGAAACAATATGACATCATTAAGACTGTCTGTATGTTATTATTGTCTTCTTACATAGACAAGCATTCTACAGGAGGACCCAGCTAGACTCAAATACCTCATTTCCACCTACAAAATACTCACCTTGGTCCTGTTTGTCTTGAGCCTATCTCAGAACCAATTGCTGTTCAAAGAATGAGATACCTCAACTAACCTTACTGAACCTGAGTCCATCCATCCCATGAGAAAGGGAGACCTGCACAGGATGACCTTACCAGTATTTGCAAAACAAGTAGATGAAGTTCTTGAGAACACATGTTGGACAGGAGACACATACACACACACACATGAGGGTTCAGTGGGCAGAGTACTTATCATGAAAACTTGAGGACCTGAGTTTGATCCCCAGAACCTATGTGAAAAAATAGGACATGGTGCTACACACTTACAATCAGAGCACTGGGCAGGCAGAGACAGGCAGACTCCTCGGGTCAGCTGGGCAATTAACCTTGTCCACTGCGCAAGCTGCAGGCCATGGAGAAGCTATGTCTCAATAACAAGGAGCCAAGCGTGGTAGTGCAAGCCTTTTATGTTTTAGCTCTGAGGAGGCAGAGGCAGTACTTCAAGGCCAGCTTGGTCTGTATAGCAAGTTCTAGAACAGCCAGGACTGCATAAGGGGAGACCCTGTCTCAAAAACCAAAATCAAACAACAGTGAAAAACTAAGCCTTCTAAGGAATGGTTTCTAAGGATGACTTCTCACCTCCATAGATATCTGCCTGCACACACTCATTCTCTTTCTCTCTCTACACGCACACCACAAAAGAGAAAAGAATGTCCTCACTGCATAGGAGTCTGGTGGGGCGCAGTCTCATGCCCCATCAGGTATGGAGAGCAACAGCCAAAGACTAAGCAAGGCCTAACCTCCAGCTTCAGTTGGCTAATTTTGCTTCTATTCCCCATAAATTTTGTTTTCCTTTATTAAATATTTTACTTTGATGGAAATACTTTTGCAGCCAGTTATTCTTCGCAGCCCCTGGATGAGAGCTGGCCAAGGTAAGAGAACTATACAGAAGTATTTTGTTTTGTTTTATAGAAGTATTTTAGCAGATAGGAAAGAACCTCTTTTTAAGATGGTTTAACTTTATGTTAACCATCTTGAATGCTATTTTAGATTTATTTACATATTTTTTTTTCTTTTTAAATATCTGAGTCAAGGTCTCTTGTAGCTCAGTCTGAACTCAAACTTGCTATATAGCCAAGGGTGACCTTGAACTCCTGATCCTCCTGCCTCTCCAGTGCTGGAATTAGAGGCAGTTTCACCATGTTTTTTGTTTGTTTGAGGCAAGGTCTTTCTATGTAATTCAGGCTGTTCTGGAGCTCACTATGTAGACAAGGCTAGCCTTCAACTCACAAAAATCCTCCTGTTTCTGCCTCCCAAGGGCCTGGCTAGCTAGAAATTTTCAGCATCAAATTTTTGTTTTATCTTATAAAATTTAAGTCTTAAGATGAGTGTGGTGATATATACAGCTGTAATCCCAACACTAAAGGGTCTGGAGAGTCACAAGTCTAAGGCTGGCCTGAGTGACGTAATGCATTCCAGGTAGCCTAAGCTATGAAATGAGTTTCTGTCTCAGATCACAACAAAATCAAAAGAACCTCAGTCTTTCCATAGGATGGTTAACAAGTATATTGCACTCATGGCCTTCCATATGAGAGAGCAAAATGTCCACATCTAGGATTGCCAAAGCAGCCCTGCACACACACTCAAGGTAGATGATGAGGAGTAATTTAATACACTGGAATAAGACCTACTGTCTCTGCAAGAGGCGGTCATTGTACCTTTGACCAGTTCTAGCCAGCATCCAAGTGTGCCCAGCTGGCTAATTCTGTGTTATGGATTTGCAGTAGTTATCCTGGAAATCAGAGCTGCTGCTATTGAGTGGTCACACAGTGTGGCCATCTCTCCAGTGATGAACAAGTATGGGTAACTCTGGGCCTATACGCTATGTTAGAAGAGCCAGCTACCAAGCATTCTTTGGTCCCATAGCTTAAGCTTCTTCCCTTTTAATGTCATTCTGGTTTTTAAGGCAACAGCCTCCTTGGAAAGAAGAAAAGCATCCTGGATTCAGGCTGACGTCTGCACTTAACAGGTATGTGGACTGTTTCATAGTAGAAGTACATTTTCAAGAAGGAGGCAGGTTTAGTCATGTAGTCTCTCCATGTTACTTTGCTGCCCAGTTTGTTATATCCGTTGTGTTTATATGAAGTAGTAAAGAAAAGAAACCCATTGAGTGTGTAGGAGATGGTGTAGTAAGAACATCAGGTCTGGAGGGGACCACCAAGGTTTGCCCCTGACGGTGTGATCCTGGGCAGAGTACCTTCTGTCGGCCTTAGTTTGCACATATGAACATGGAGGTGGTAATTGTACCCATGATGGGATTGGCTGTAAGGAAATTTAAATAGGATGCTACACGGAGGCACAGTGCAATAAATATCAGCTGTTCTCTTTTGAATCCTGACACCACAAGAATGAGTGTCCTTTTCTGCTTTAAGAGGATAAATGGCTTCCCCAGAAACCTTTCTTTAGCTAATCTGCAGAGGAGTCTGGAATTTGAAAACTAGGCAACAGCGACTTGCATTGGTCATGGAGGCTCAGGCTGTAGCCCGGGACTCCAGAAGCCGAGAAGCAGGAGGACTTCAAGCTGGGTCTCAGTATGAGCTATGGAGCCAAACCTTGGAAAGTAATTAAAAATCAAAAATCAGTGGAGTAAAATGTTGAGTATATGCAGGAAAGATAAAGTTGTAAGTGGCCCCTGTGCCCATGTGAAGTGTTTCTGTCTTGATGATCATTCTCCGGTCTCCTCCCCTTCATGTGTCAGTCCATGACCAGCTAGAAAAAGCTTCTCACCTGTGAACGCCCTAACAGTAAAAGGCTAAGGAGAGGCTTAAAAATAATAACTGGAATGTGATTAACAAAATTAACCATAATTTTCTCTACACGGTCCAAAACCCAGCCCACATTCCCATTTTCCTTATCTTCTCTCTGTGTTCCACAGACGGTTTCTGTGACTCTGATGACCCAGGAGCCCTCAGGGCACACACTGTACCTGCTTCCCAAGAGTCTTCCCTTGTTGCCTCTTCCCTCCTTTGAGCCATGTGGCTGAAGTCACATGAAGCTGTTGCCTGGAGCAGAGCATGAAAAAGCATTTTAGGCTACCTTGAAGTTGCTCATGTGTCCTTTTATGACAGACAGTTTGACTTTTGGTTGGGATAAATAAGTAGTCACTGTGTTTTGGAGCTGAAGTTGTGTATACGCTAGAGCTGTCTGAGAGCGTTTGAAATACTTGGTATTGATCAACAGGTCCAAGACTTTTGTCTAGAACCATGAGGGGGAAAAACCCACTGAAGTGCTGAAAGACTGTATATGTGAGTATAGTCAGTGATGCTCCGCTGTGGTGTTAGAAATCTGACTGAGAGACGTCAGATGTGCCCCTTGGTGCACTTCAGTATAGAAGCAATAAACTTACTACATGCCAACATAATAATACCTCTTAAAAGGATACACAGTAGCACTCTCTAAAGCTAGTAAAATACAGAGAATAGTTGCATTATGGTGCCTCTCACAGCCATAGTCAGTCAGGGCCTACATTCTGTCTCTTGTGCTGTGACATATCACACAACTGCTGGGAAGCCCGGCTGTGCCATCCCAGGGTGAGAGTGTAGACAAGAGACATGATGGCAGTATTTTGACCTTGCATCTCCCTAAAAGGCTTAAGAACCACTGTTTCAGGTACTTTTCCACATAGGCTCATGAGTTCTCAGGAAGCCCAGTGCAGCCACAGATTGGCCTGGCTAGACTGTCTCTGAGATACAGAGAGGAACAGCCTTAGGGAAGCTGTGATTCTGAAGCCGGCCTTGCCAAAATAGTCCACTGTGCTGTTAGGTCATAGTGTAAAGCTATCCAAGCACAAGTTAAACTCTCTTTGAACATATTGTGGTCCTTAGGTGCCTTTTGGTATAAAGGACTGCAGGTAAGGTCCTGATCCTTCATTGTATGGATGTTTGTAAGTCAATTATTCTCCTCTTCTCTCTTGTTGATAATATTCAGGGGGAAAAAATCCTGCATTTCACTGAGGAAAAAAAATTGATTTTCAGCCAGACTTTCTCCTCCCCTCCTTAGGACCAATTCTGATTCTGCTCTTCACACGAGTGCTCTGAGCACCAAGCCCCAGGACCCCTATGGAGGAGGTGGCCAGTCACCCTGGCCTGCCCCATACATGGGTAAGACACACAGGCTCCTGCTAGCAGCATCTGTGCTTTGTCCTGCGCTGTAGAAACCGAGAGAGAAAAATGAATGCTGTGCATGCCCTTCCCCACTTGAATGGTCTTCAAAGAAAAGCTCCCCAGTAGGGGAAGTGTGTGTGTTGGTGATATAGTTAGGATGTACCCCTTCCTTGCTTTTTCCATGGCACCTGCTTCTCTGTTGGCCTCTCTTGGCTCTTGAGCTTCCTCTTCCCTGTGGCAGCAGCCCCTTTTCTAGATATTATCTTCTGCACAGGCTCTTGCTATAGCATCCTTGATGGCCTTTGTCCTAGCTTACATCCTTGCAGTTTGATTTTGTTGGGTTCTCCAAGGCCACCTTTTGTTACTGATGCCACCAGGTTGGAGGAAGTGGCTTCACTTTGTAGGTCTATGGACCTTGGGTTGGTTGAACCTCAGGATGAGACAAACCCTCCCAGGGGCCAGCAGTTCTGACACAGACAATTGTAGTATGAAGTTTCTGGCCTGGACTTTGCAGCCTGGCCCTGTGACCCAGACCCATAGATCCAAAGTCCCATAGTCCCATAGAAACACACAGACACCTATATTAATTTTATACTGATTGACCTGGGGCCCAGGCATATAACTTGCTGACTCTTTACTCTTAAACTAACCCATGATTCTCATCTTGTTTAGCCATGAGGCTTGGTACCTTTTCTCAGACCAGCATTGTTGTTCTTTGCATCTTCTAGCTTCTCTGGAGTCTCTGTGGCATCTCTGCTCTGCTCTTCCTGTTCCCAGAGTTTTCTTAATCTGGTAGCCCCACCCACACTTCCTGTCGGCCTTTGGCCGATCAGCATTTTTATTAAAACAGTAGGCAGGACAAATATTTACAGTATACCAGAACATATTCCCACAGCATATCCCCTTTTTTTTTCTTTTTAAAACAAAACCCCAAATCTAATATCCTTTTTTTCCCATTATCTATAACAACTTATAACCAACACTGTAAACAAAAACAAATACCCATAATCCATTTTTGGGAATGTGGGCATTGTTCTCTATGCTGTTTCCTGCTGAATGGGGGAACTGGCAATCCCATGGGGACCTAGAGAAAACTTTAGGATTATGAACAAGTCCTTAGTGAAATAGTCTGTAAGGCTGGGTCAGCTCAGCCAGTTTCCTTGAAGTTGTTTTGGATGCAGAGCTCAGAGGAAACTTCAACAGAGGTGCTATAAAGTGTTGAATCATCTGGGCCATCCGTTTCCATTGAGACTTTTCAGGGGGGTCTTCCTCGATCATACTTTATTTTCTTTATCCAAAAATAAATCCACAGCCTCTCATTTTCTGTGGAAATAAAAAGAAAACCTTTTCTCCACAGTAGCATATCTTTTGATTTCAAACAAAATACATAGGCTGGATTAATCCAACAGCATTTATAATCAACTGTCTTTTAGCAGCTTTTACTACTTCATTTTTAGTCAAAAAACTTAAAGACAAGACAATAACATACAGTATCTGGGCACTCTGTAATTTCCATCTTTATGTGGCTTTATTACTATTTTTTTACTCTATTTCTTTTTTAAGGACTTTCTCTATCCTTTTTCTTTTTTCTTTTCTCTCTCAAGCCTACATATATTTTTTAGCTCACTCTAAACCATTTAGAGGTTTTTTTGAATCTGTCTCTACTATATATCTCTTATCTTTTTTGGTTTCTGACCATACCTTCACTTAGGTACGGTGGCTGATTCCACCCAGCTCCCTCCCTTTCTATTTCTGACCAAGGGAGGCTAAGGATTAAAGGCTTGGCTAGGGTGGCAGACTGGCTCCACCCAGCTCCTAGTCTAGCTTCATAGAATTTAGCTTTTTAGCCAACATACTGGTGGGTCCCACAATTACTACTCTGGGGAATTTTAGGGTCCATATCATCACCAAGTAAAGCACTGCCATCTACTGCTCATTAACTCCATTTAAGTATTTGGCAGCAGGGCCTCTTAAAAGACTCATAAGTGTTTTGCCTCTAAGGCTGAATCAGGAAGCCTCTCTTTAAAAAGCTAAGCCTTTGCTTGCCTCCAGCAAACAGGGCTTTCCCAAGAAAATGCTGCTGCTACTAAGGAGCAGTCTTTGACTGTGTTTCTTTTTTGTCTAAACAAAAAGTTCAAATCCATCATTTACAGCTTGTGGCTTACATCTAGGCTCCTGTGAGACTTCAGGAACTGGCCATTTTGCAGCTCAGGCTGCACTCCAAAAGCCTGCCATTGTAGTGCAAGTCCACATCTTTCACCAGGATGTCTGTGGACCACCATCATGTAAGGGATACAACTCAGAAGCGTTTTTTGGCTCAGATTCTGTGCTCTAGAACCCTTTTTAATCTTTCTCCAGCTTTATGTGGTTGTATATCACCCATGTTGGGCTGCAGTTTGTAGTATGAAGTTTCCAGCCTATCTGCCTGTGGTCCAGACCCACAGACCCACAGAAATACACAGATGCTTGTATTAATTTTATGCTGATCAGCATGTGGCTCTGGATTATTGCTAGCTAGCTCTTGCTCTTAAACTAGCCCATGATTCTTATCTTGTTTAGCCATGAGACTTGGTACCTTTTCTTAGAGCAGCATTTCAACTTCTTTCCTCTGCATCTTGCTGGCATCTCATCGTGGTGTCTGCATGGTGCCTCTGCTCTGCTCGTCCTGTTCCCAGAGTTTTCTTAGTCTGGTAGCCCCATCCATACTTCCTGTCTGCCTTTGTCCAATCAGTGTTTTTATTAAAACAGTGGGCGGGACAAATATTTACAACATACCAGAACATACTCCCACAGCAGACAATCCCTAAGAGGGGAGTAATCAAGACCAGAGGTGGGGGAGAGCCAAGGAGAAGACCTTTCTGTTGGAAGGCAAGTCCCAGAGAACAAGGCATGTGAGGGGAGCAGGATGGAAGCTGAGTATCATCACCTTGCTCTCCATTCTGCTCAGTTTTCTGCCTGTGGGCCAGAGAAAGTCTGAAAGAGAAAGGCTAGGGCCCAGGAAAGGGCACACTCCTCCTACCTCATGCACTCTGTTTCCATTGTTAACCACACCAGTTCCTCATGTTCTCCTGCCAGAACATCAGTACACAACCCTTCCAGCCCTTTTATCTGAGTATGTGTTACATGAGTGTACTTCCTTCCCTGCTCCCCAGCCTCTCCTCACAGCTCTGTGAACTTGCTGGTCCTGCTGTTTATCCTTTCCTCATGTCCTCCTGTCCTACCCAGCCACCACTTTGTCAGTGTGAAAGCCTTGACTGGGTCTGTGCTTCTGTGGAGTCATCTGCTGGCTCCGAGCTACCCATGTCCTCCACCACCCCAGGCTCATATAGGCTGATGCTATGACTGCTGCTGCTTCGTGTACAATGCATCTTTCCCTCCGCTTAGGGTGTCATGGTCAACACCTGACAGTGCCCAGTACAGAGGCATGCTTACTGCAGAAGTGCAGGGTGAAAAATCACACAGTACTGAGCACTCCCTAAAAGTCACTTCAGGTGCTCACCCATAGTGAGGGTGCTTCCTTCAAGTACTTCGCAAGCATGTCTTTCTGGACCTTCTAATCTAAAAGGACACATCTGAATCATCTGTTCCATATACAGATTGACTTTGTTGTAAGGACTGCCCTAAATACTAGCCTTCCCAGTTTTCTTTACAGATTATTTAAAGCCTAAAATGACTGTTCCTTCCGAGAAGGCCATTCATGGTCTTACTTCCTTGAACATAGTAGGGATGGGATTTGATGGTAATTGTTTACTATATTTGTTCCCCTGGTGCAATTCATTTGCTGAAATACTCTGTAAAGTCTGAGAGCTTTGGAATTGGCCAGGGACATCTGTTGTATTTCCACACATGGGAATATGAGAGTAAAGTTGGCAGGGAACTTAGAATTGGATATGGGTCACTAAACAGTGCTTAGAGAAATGGGGTGTGTGGGAAGTTAGAGGAGATTGGCTTCAGGATAGGTAGACATAGATATGTATAAACAAAGCCTTAAAAAGCAGAGACTAACCAGTGGGATGCCTGTGCACACAGCAAGGTCTTTGTCATCCTGACTGGGTGCCAACTAGCCTGTCATGATCTTCGCTGGAGCCCTGTGTTCCTGCCTTGGCATTGCCCTCTGTGCTGAGATTGTCCTTTTCTAGAAAGGACTAATGGCCTCAAAAGGACAAGGGAGCCATTGGTAATTTAAGGAGCGCATGAGCTTCTGTGTAAAGAGAAAGACAGTAACTAAAGAAATGGAGTTGAATATTTATTCTAAGAGGAGCGTAGTCTCTGAGGGAGGAAGTGAGACCTGTCGGCAGGTCTGAGGCTGAAGATGAGAGATGGAGCCGCTCAGACACTGCTCCACGAGCAGCAGAAGAACGGGAGAGGAAGGAGCACGTCCTAGGCAAGGCTCCTGCATCATCCTGGGAACTTCGGTAGGCTCCCCTTTTCAAATCAGTCTTAGAAATCGTGGGGCCACAGTATTTGCCAACTAGAGAAGGTGGGCCAACCCCCAGCGTGTGTCTGCACTGTGTGCCTGCTTCAGAAGTCGCCTTCAAGTATCACAGAACTCAGAAATATATCCAAATATGGATGTGTTTACATGGGAAAGCTAGTGTGTTTAAAATATTATTCAAGTCTCCAAGGATGGGAATTATTTCTGGAGAATTATATTTGTTGGTGGGAGCTATTTTAAATTTTTTTTATGTGTTTTCCCCCTGTTATTCATTAAATTTTTTCATTTTCTTTCCTTTTGGATTTTAAAAATACCAACTAGCTTCACAAAAAAAGTATTTCTTTTTTTAGGACCCACCAAATAAAGTAAAGATTTTAAAAGTGATGGGAAAATATAAGCAAAGCCCAGAACTAGATTCTGTAGTAGGAGCAATAATGATGCCCTTTCTGGGAGTCTTTGCTGAGCACCGTGATGGAAGCCTGTCATCGCTGGTGTTGCTGTTGAGCAGATGATGAGGGAGTGCCTGATCGGAGTTTAGCTCCACGGGCCATCAAGTATATGATCCATTTGCCAGCTCAGGCCATGGCCCCCGGAAGCAAAGCTGCTAGTCTAATACCTGGTTGGTACTTTTCATAATGGTCACTGAGTTACATGACAATTAGACATAAATGATAGGAAGTCATAGTTATAAATGACAGAAATAAACTTTTATACAACCAAACAACTTTTACAGTTTTTCTCTCGTTTAATTACTCATTTCTCTGGTAGCCTGTGCAGTTTAATTACTGTTTTATATGTACATGTGGATGGATCAGCACAATGGCTCTCTGTGATGCTTGCCCTGTCCCACATCCTGGCTTTATCTCCAAAATGTTGGCCTTCATAGAAGCAGGAGGAGGAGCTAAAGTGTCCCTTACCCTTCAGGAGCAGGCTAGGAGCTAAGGGCAGGGAACACAGACTGACTACAAACCACCCTCTCTGAGGACTGCAGTCCCTAGTGATCTGTATGTCAATGATTCTTCAGCCAGCATGAAGCCCTGACTCATGGTGTGAGGAGTCAAGCAGCCTTAAGAGAGCAAAGCCTGTTAATAGCACTTGTCTACCTGACACAAATGCCTCAGCTTGGAGTTAAAATCTGCCATGCAAACCTGAGAACCTGTGTTTAGATCACCAGAATCCATGTCAAAGCCAGATGTTGCAGTGTGGGAAGGTGGGAGATAGAGACAGGAGAGGCCCCGGGTCTTGGGCTAGCTAGCCTGGAGTATGCAACAGCAAGTGAGAAGAGACCCTGACTCAGAGAAGCACCCAACACCCAAGAATGTCTTCTGGCCTCCACATGCACATGTATCATAGCTCATGGCTCATATGTACACATAGACACACAGAGGAGGAGAGCGTGAGGTGGGGGGAGAGTGTTGTCAGGGTGGCAGGAAGGCCCAAATGGAAAAGCCCAAATCCTAAAAGCTTCCCTTAGGACTCACTGTGCTTACAGTATCTACACCTTGCATTTCTATTTCACATGAAGACTATGAGGCATTATATAGGCTTGCCAGATATGAGAGCACATAAAAGGAGCATGGTCTCGAGATGTTCTTAGTTAGATCACCCTCTGAGACTCCAAAGCTGTGGGTTTCCTTGTGTAGGGATGTGACCTTGGTTGTTGCTGTCCTGTCTGTCCCCTGTGGGACTTCAGTGAATTTATTTCCTCTTCTAGATACCTAGTCATAATTCCCTGCTTTTTGTTTTTAACCCTTTTGGTAAAATTGTGTCCTTCGGGGTGTGTGTGTGTGTGTGTGTGTGTGTGTGTGTGTGTGTGTGTGTGTGTGTGTGTGTGTGTGTGTGTGTGTGTGTAATTGTGTGTAGTCATAATAGTAGTGGTAGAAACAGTAGAAATCTAAATTTGGCTGTTTTATTATATATTAATTCCGGATAAATTTGTCAGTCATGGCTACCACCGTTCTCTGCCCTGAGAGTGATACTTAGCTTCCTATTCCCCTCCCCTACCCCACACTATAGACAAGCTCTGCCCTTGTCCTCCCTGCAGTGTGCCTTGTAACTTAGAGTGACTTGATGAAGAGATTCTGCAATGTGCCATAATACACCATTTCATTAAATGTAATTTATCATTTTTAGTAGGATAATCACGTTTGGTTTTCAGAATGACTATTTCCTACCCTTTCTCAAAAAGCCACAGTCTAAGTGAGAAGCTTTGTCCCCTCCTCCTGTCGGGAACTCTGCCTCTGTGTCTGCACTGCATTTTCGATGTCCTCCTGTCCGCGCCGCCTGCCCTGCAGTACTAAGTCATGGGCTGACTTAGCAGCCACTTAGCCCAGCTCTCTGCACCATGGCCACTTTGCTTCTTTCCTTTTTCTTTTCTTTGGTTCAAATCCATGGCCTCAGTGTGCTAGGTGGGTACTCTGCTGTTGAGTGACATGCCGTCCACACACCCTCCACATCAGTGTCTGTAAAGGTTGGCTCCAAGAAGCCTCAAATTTACCCCAATCCCAGTAGAAGCAGGCAGATCTCTGTAAGTTCCAGGCCAGCCTGGTCTACAGAGAGAGTTCCAGGACAGCCAATGCTATCCAGAGAAACCCTGTCTAAGAAAACCGAAAAAGAAGAAAAAAAAATGCCCCGGTGGTTTTGTAGATGCACTAAAACAGTTTTAAATCAATAACTTAGATGCTGTTTTCTGGGGGCCTGGGAGAAGCCTTCGTTTTGTGAGTATGCTTAACTTAATGAGTCCTTGGCACCTTGGGAACACTTAATGTTCATCTGCCATAGCTATGCCTCTTCCTTCCTGCCCTGCACCACCTACCTGCCCCAACCTCTAACACACTTTGCAGGAACTGAGCAAGTATCCATTGAGTGAATGATTATTAGGTGTTTAAGTTTTATAGACTAATTGAGTTAATTTATAGTTTAACCATTTCATCTAGAACTTTACCTAAGCTGAGCTATGTTTAAAGGCTTAGACTTAAAATTTTATCCTGAGTCTCTGTTGAACACTCACTCAGTGTAATTGTTATCTCTGAGGAGAATGGTTAGCTATTCCATGTTGGGGCACCTCTTTAGTTTTAGTTAGAGGTGCTGAAGTGACTATACGTAGTCATCTGCAGTATACTTCATAGGCTAGCTCTTCTTTATTCAGTCAGGATTGTGGTGGGATTCAGGTGTCAGCTGATAAGGTCCAAAGACACTTATCCAGGGTCCAGGTCTCCTAAAAAAAGAGTAGCCAACCCCATTAAAAAAGGGGTGGCTGGCTCAGTCTAGTGGTTAAGATTCCGTGCTCTCACCACCGCAGCCTGGATTCATTTTCCGGTCAAAAAAAGGAAGGGACCCCAAGATCCCAGCAGCCCCCTTTTTAATGGGGTTGGCCACTCCCCTTTCTGTGGTGGGATTCAGGTGACACCCTTCAAAAGCCCAGGACCCTGGATAAGCGTCTTTGGACCTTATCAGCTGACACCTGAATCCCACCACATAGGATTTATTTCAAATTAGGGTTTTGTTTTGTTTTTTTTTTTTTTTTTTTTTTTGGTTTTTTGTTTTTTGTTTTTTGTTTAATCTTTGTGAATAGCTACCACATATACCCATATCTTGGCTTAGACTCTAGGGATATATTTAAAAAAAAAAAAAAAAAAAACCAACTTGGTAAGTAAGAATCTAGAATATGTCACAGTGTCCATCATGGAACTTCCACATTTGACATGGATTCCAAGTTGCCTGCCCTCCCCTAGGATGACATATTTGGAAGGTGACAAAGAGAACTTTTTTGCTTTGTATTTTGAAGATGGACTGTCTTCAAGTATTTCTCAGACTGTCATCCACTGTTCTCTTGACAGGGTCAGCAACAGTATTTAAGACTAAGACACTCCTAAAGGGAAAGCACTTGGGCACTAACTCTAGACTTGGAATAATTGCTTCTGTTTGTAGTATGAATGCTAAGGCACCTTGAATGACCTTTGTCAAAACTGATTTAGAATTTTCAAAAATTATGTTTCACATCAGAAAGTTGTTCTAATGCATGAATAAATGAGAGTACCACATATAAAAGTGGGTTTTTTTTCCTTCTTTTTTCTATCAGGTTTCTGTGATGGAGAAAATGATGGCCATGGGGAAGGTATGAGCAGGTATTGGGGTTGACAGTCATATTTATGTGAAGGCTGACAACTGTCACTTAGATTACTTATCTGAGATGCTCTAAGAAAAGTAGCTAGACATGAGCCATGAGAGAGGAAATGTATGAGTAGATTACAATGGTCCTTTGTTACCCAAGTTTCTGCAGTACCAAGGAAGCAAGAGTTATAACCCCATGAAAATGTGAGTTAATCGAGTGCCTACACAGTTGTTCCACGGCCTTCTCTCAACACTGCCTCAGCCCATTACTGTGAGTAATTGATAGGTTTAAGCAACAGTGAAAGGAACATGCAAGATTGCTGTAAGGCTATAGCTCAGATGGTAGCCTGCTCGGCATGCATGCATGCATGCAACCCAGAGTTCAGTCTCCAGCGCCAAATAAAACAGACATGTTGTGCACTCCTGTAATCTTCCACCTGGGAGGTCAAGGCAGGAGGACCAGAAGTTCAGGGATAGCCTTGGCTACACATAGAGCTTGAGACTAGCCTGGGATATCTGAGATCCTGTCTCAAAAAAATAAAAATAAAAATTTGTTATAAGATAAAATTATGCATTTTGCAGCAGACACTGATCTTCATAAAGCTGGTTAAGATCATGCCAAAGATCCAATGAAATAACTGGACACCATCAACAAATAGGGCGTGACCATGTTCATTTAGTCATTTAATACCTGGCACTGTTAGATCTTTGTAAGCATAATCTGAGTTAGCTGAATGGCTAAATTAGTTTGTCACAGAGACCAGGTTTGTGGAGAACATGATAAGCAAGGATCACTTGTATGAGAGGTGGAACCCTCTGACATCACCCAGCACAATCCCCTGCTACCCAAACCATTTTAGATGTTAAATAAAATCATAAAAATTTGAAACTCATCCATCTGATCATCCAGGGTAGAAATGAAGCAATGGCTTCAGGGTCATCCCCAGCTAATTCTTTGAAGAATTCCCAACAGACGTTGTATGTGGAAAGAAAGCACAACAATGAATTCCTGAAAGGAGAAGCCTGTTGAGGCACTGTGGCCTGTGTCAACCCCAGCCTTGTGACCAGTTCTTTGGAGCCTTAAGTCATAAGGCCACCTTGCTTAGCCCCTGCAGAACCTTCCGAGCACATTGTTGTCCCACTCTGTGAACCATAAAGGCTCAGAAAGCCCATTGCTCTGTCTCCCAGGTGTGGACAGGCCCTGTGGGTTTGCATGTCCCAAGCAGTGGTTTTTACCATCACCCAGAAAGTAGAGCAGTCTTAGAGCCTTGTGCATCTTACATCTCTAAAGCACTTACATTCCTGATTAGAAAAAGAGAGCCAATAAGAGGAAGCTAAACAAAAGACACTCTTCAAAAGAGCAGTCCATCTGGGGCGACTCGGTGAGGAAATGAGGACTTTTCAGGGCCCATCCTCAACAGCATATAAAGGGAAACAGAAAAAGAAGGAAATGGTCTGAATATCAGGGCTCAGAAGCACACTGACGACGTCTGGCTGTCTCACAGAGGTGACATGTTTCACTGGCACTGGGAGGTTAACCATGATGAGCACTGCATCATGCTGTACCAGCCCCTGGTAATTAATCTGAGGGCCCACCATTGTAATTCCTACATTTTATTGACTTAGAGTGTTTGTTTTAACCCTTTTCTCGGTGTTCATTCTGATTGTTGGCCCTTGTTTATTGCTGTTTGTTCTTTGAGATATGATGTCATGTTGTCCAGGTGGCACTGGCCCCTTTGCTCCTGCCTCTACTTCCTATATGCTGGGATTACAGGCTTGTGCCAACATGCCTAGCTTTGATCTCAGATCTAACTGACTCCCTAGGTCTATTACTCATCTTGTGTGGGCCAAGGGCAGGACAGTCACAGTGGAGCTATGCAGTCCCCAGAACCCTGCAGCATCTCTCAATTCAAGCAGTTTCCAGGGTCAGCTGTTGAATAATCTTCCTGACATGACATCACATAGTGTCTCAGAGCTCACCTTTGACCTCTGGTCTGTGTCTGAGAACAAAAAGCCTTCACCTGGTTTAGCTTGGTCGGCTTCTTGCTTTCTCTTGTATGGCTGGGAGTGTTAACACAGACAGCCCAGGAACAGTCCCTTCAAGTAGAGCAGGTTTTTCAGTAACATTAAAGATCCATTAGAAGCCAAATGTGGCTTATCAGTCCCTTATTCCAGCCCCAGCACTTTACCAAGTAGCTTCACTGCCACTCTGGTTTCCATGTTTTTTTTTTCTTATTCTCCATTTGTGCGAATGTGGGCGTGTGCACGTGTGTGTATATAGTGTTTATTTATGTGGATATTTTGGAGGGCACTTAACACATACATGCACGTTCATGTGGAAGCCCAGAGTTGGGTATCTTCCCGGATTACTCTGCACTCTATTTATTAAGGTAGGAGACCCACCAAATCCTTAGACTTATCTAGCTGGCCAGCTCTGCCCCTGGTGCTCTAGGATTACAGGCAACTGCTGTGCCTACCTGGCTTTTATATGAGTTCTGGGGATCGGAACTCTGGTCCTCACTCTATCCACTGAGCCACCTCCCCAACCCTCTTCATTTGTTGTCACCTTCCCCATTTCATCTTGTTTTGATTAGTGTGTTTCCTTCTCTCTCTCATGCCTTGCAGGGCCCTGCCCTGGTCGCGGATGTCTACCTTTTATTTTTTTATCACTGGACTTTCCATAACCATAGTCCAAATGACAAGAGCCTTCTGGCTGGTGGCACCGCCGTTCCTTCTCTGGCCCTTTACTCATCACACTCTCTAGCTTGAATGCTCTTTGCTGTGCCTCAGAGGAGCCCAGAGCACCCAGCTCCAAAGCCTCCATCTTCTCTGCGCTAAAGCAAGAATATATTACTCTCCTGGGCTTCCTCTACGTTTAATAACCATAATAAATGTGTTGCCTTCATCCCCTGGCTAGTTTATAGATTTCTTCAAATTTGAATCTGTTTCTTAATTGTTTCATCAAACCCTACAATGATGTACAAGGCAACTTCCCTTCCCAGGAGTCTATCAATAAATATTTAACAAAGGGGCTGGAGATATGGCTTGGTGGTTAAGAGCACAGCCAAAGGACCTGGGTTCGATTCCCAGCACCCACATGGTAGTTGACAATCATCTGTAACTAGGTCCAGGAAATCTGATGCCTTCTTCTAGCCTCCATGGGCATTGGCACTTGTGTACACAGATACATGTACACAAAATAATATAACCAAAGTAAAAGGTCTGTAATAATAAATATTTGCTAAAGGAGTTCTGTTCACTAGGGTGGAATGTCCTATAATCCCATCACTTGAGAGACAAAGGCAGGAAGCTCCTGAGGTTGGTGGGTACACAGCAGGTTCCAAGGCAGCCAGCCCTAAATGCTAAGAACCAGTTTTTTTAAATTCTTTTTATTTATTTTTGTTTGTTTGTTTATCTTTTGAGATAGGGTTTCTCTGTGTGGCCCAGGCTGTCCTGGAACTCAATCTGTAGACCAGGCTGGCCTTGACTCAGAAATCCACCTGCCTCTGCCTCCTGAGTGCTGGGGTTAAAGGTCGTGACTCCACTGCAGTTTTGTTTGTTTTGGGGTTTTTTTTTGGGGGGGGGGGGGAGACTGGGGCTTTCTAAGTAGCCGTAGTGTCCTAGAACTTCCTAAGTAGGGTATACTGGCCTAAATTCAGAGATCCATCTGCCTCCTGAGTACTGGGATTATAGGTCTCCAGCCCCCCCCCCCCCCCACACACACACCCAGACCCAGCATTTTTAAACTAAGGTAATTTATTTGGCCAAAAGTCAAGTGGCTAATTTTAGTTCAATGAATGTTCTTCTTTCCTTTAGTAGCATCTTACCCTGGTCCATTGAAAGAAGAGAATCTGTTGAGTGTTCCGAAGCCACTGCCTAAACAACTGTGGGAGACCAAGGAGGTGGGTGAGCGGTCCTCAGCTGCAGTCATCATCCTGGCTGTCTGCCCTGCAGAGGCGGAAACCAGAACTAGGGAAAAGGAAGAGAGGATTTGGCTGGGCAATGAGACTGGAAAGACATAGCCAGGGATGCTGCTCCAAACAAGATCATCATGACCCGTGTGAATCAGTACAGTGATCTGTGGCTTCCTTGCTTTGGTGTAAATTTACTGATTTGAAAAAGAAAGCTGTTGAGCTGCTGTACTTTACACAGTCTGACATCTCTGCTTTGGAGGCATGTCCGGGTCCTGTTGATTGAGGTTGTGCCAGATGATCCTTTCTGAAATCAAAAGCCTTTGCCCCTTTGCCCCTAGCTCTCTGAGAGCAGCAGGTGATGAGTCATCTGTTTACTGTGTTACTGTGTAAACCTTGCCCATTGAGGAGAGGGAGGCCCCCAGCTTAGCTTGGCCTCTTTCTGCAGAACAGCTGTTTGGAGAGAAAGTCCGTCCTCCCAGCCCTAGAAGATGCTCAGATGTAGATGGTTGTTTGGTCTCTGTGCCTGACTGTCCTCATCTATCAGGGCCCATTGGACCTGCTCCTTTCCTGCAGTCAAGAGTGCTGAGGTGTCTGCTAGCATTAGGGTGCTCTTAAAAGGCTTTAAATAAAAGCAAGGTATGTAGTTGATGTTTTATTTTTAGAGGCCTAAAAGGACCAAGATTTAAAATCCACGTGTTTAAGCAGCTCTCTGACCTCTTGGCTGTTGAAAGGTGGTGGGTGTGCAGGTGTGCGCTCCCTCCGAGTACCTGGAGCTGCTCTTTGGGAAGACAAGCCTGTCCTTCTCACTTGATCCTGTGGCTGTGCAGAGTTCATTACTATCCCCCAATTTGCGTTCTAACTAGATTGTCCTTTTGCCTTGACGCTCATTCCCTCCTGTTTTGTTTTTCTGTTATTTTCTTTTTCTCTTGCCAGTTGAAAAAAAAAATCATTTAAAATCAACGTACAAAACATTTGCCTCTTTGAGAGAAATAACCATTTAACTTGAAGACTAATGAATAAGGCATCAAGAAAATCTGTTAATGTTAAACTTCTCTCTTGACTAGAAAGTTAAGAAATTTAAAAGCCCCCAAACTGACTTGGGTGCTCTGTGGAGATGCCTTTGGCCTGTTTTGTCTGCCCCAGGCTCTAACTAGATGCTCAGGTCCCCACTTTTTTTTTCAATTAGACATTTTTTTTTTTATTTAAAAAGGTTTTTTTTTTCCATATATACCAGTGCTCCCCCTCCCTTCCCTCCTCCCAGTCCCTCCTAGTCCTCCCAGTTCCTCCCAGTCCTCCCTCAGCCTTGTCCGTTCCCCATCCCCTTTCCCTCTCCACCTCCCCTGCATCCATTCCCCAGAGAGGGCAAGGAGTCCCAAGGAGAGTCAGTTCAGTCTGGCATATCCGGTTGAGGTAGGTCTGAGTCCCTCATCCCAGTATCAAGGCTGACTAAGGTGTTCCTCTGTAGGGAATGGGCTCCAAGGTACCAGTTCATGCACAGGAACACAGTCTGATCCTACTGCAAGAGGCTCCACAAACTTCCCACACCATTTGACAGTCATCTACATTTGGAGGGTTTAGTTCCTTTCCCTGAAGGTTCCTCAGCAGTTGTTTCTGAGTCAGTGAGCTCCCAATAGCTCAGGTCAGTCATCTCTGTGGGTCCCCTCCTCATGATCCTGATCCCTTTGCTCATATATTCTCTCATCTCTCTCTCTTAAGCTGGGTCCCCACATTTTAAACATTTGAATTTGACTGTGCATTGAATAAGCCCAGCTTTCTTTGTCTCTTCCCAGATCCAGTCTCTGTCTGGACGCCCTCGATCCTGTGATGTTGGGGGCAGCAAGTAAGTGTTTGTTCTTCTGAGGCTTTTGAGCGACTTTTCTGCTTTGTCACAGAACTGAGAAATGGAACTTGCTCTGTATAAACTCAAGTCAACTGCATACAGAGCTTAGATGAGAATTGCCCTCTTTTAGAACAACAACAATTTGCTAGGGACATAACAGAACAACAAAGACCAGCCCATCCAGAGATGCAGGACCTTCCTACAGATGGGGCCAAGATTTTAAGAACCAAAAAATTCAGAGCTAGGATTGTACCTTAGTTAGCAGAGTGCCTGCTCAGCATGCACAAAGCCAAAATCCCATCTTCAGCACTGCATAAAATAGGTATGACGGTGCATATCTGCAACCCCAGCACTCTAGAGGTGAGTGCAGGAGGATCTGAAGTGTCAGATCATCCTCCGCTACATAGTAAGTTTGAAGCCAACCTGGGATAATTAATACCTTGTCCTGTCTTTTAAAAAAAAAAAAATGAGGCAGGGGGAGGGGACTGAAGAGATGGACTCAGAGGGTAACAGAGCTTTCTATACAGACATAAGGATCTGAGTTCAAATCCCTAGTACCCATGTAAGAAACTGAGCGTGGTTGTGTGCATCTATAACTCCAGCACTGTGGAAGGGTCAGAAACATGAGGCTGGGGCTTGCTGATCACTAGCCTAGTTTCAGGTTCAGTCAGAAAGTGTGTCAAGGAAACAAGGTGGGGAATAATGTGATGCAGGACACCCAGCATCCTCCTCTAGCCTCTGTGCATGTACCTGTGCACATACACCACTCACATACACATGATTGATTGATTGATTGATTAAAAGCATGTCTTGGCTGATACCTCAGAAAAACCAACACTCCAGGCTCTGATGCCTTACATTGTAGAACTGGGGCTGCAATCTGTTAACTCTGGAGAGCTCTGAAGCTAGTACATGCTTTTATGGTAAAGACAGCATTTTCATCAGTGTTCTGTTCCTGCAGATGGTTATTGACTCCAAATTTTAGGCACCAGATCCAACAATAAACAGGTCAGTCCTGCTTATAAAGAGTCAGTGTTCCTAGAGAGACATACAGGAGTCAGCAGGAACACAGAGGAACACAGAAGGGAGAGGGACATGAATGGCTTCTAACTTGAAGCAAGGGCAGGAGAGAGGCAGACAGAGTAGAGCATGTGAGGACCCTGATGAGCATAAGGAGGCTGTGGTTGGATCATATAGTCTTACGTCACTGTAGAGATCTGAACCAGGAGGAACATTGCTCACCCTGCATCAGGTCAGTGGGGACTGGAGTGATCCTAGCAACATTCAGGAAATGGCCTGAGTTGTTCTTGATGAACCCAGTGTCCAGGCTCACATTGGTCACATCACTGTCTCCCTCTTTGCTGGTGCCCTCAGCTAACCCGGCCATATTCCTACCTGCTGACACAGGAAACCCACCTGCTCCTGCAGTGAGCTGCTCCACCAACTATGTTCTTTCACGTGGCTCAGTACGGCAAGTTTATTTCCTCCTCCTCTACGTCTCCTTGCAACCCCTGAGACTCCACCCTCCTTTCCAGCATTCTCTCTGCCCCCCAAATCCTGCTTAGTCATTGATCAATCAGCTCTTTTTTAACCAATAAGAGCAATACTCACAGTGTTCAAAAGGATTATTCCACTGCTCCTGAGCCCTCTCTCTAGCTGCACTCTATATGACTATGCTTTATCAAGGTCTCTGATGCACCCAGTCACTGCTCCACAATGTGCTGTGTTCAGTGAATTATTCCTTCTTCCTACTCTGGCTCATGTGGTTTTCTTTAGCTACTCCTCTCTCTTGAGCCACACTGCTCTGTCCCAGATCAGGCTGGGCCACTGTAAGAGCCTTCTGACCTATCTGTTCTGCCTCCCCTCTCTGTTCCCTCGGGTCTTTCACACTGTGACCACAATAGCATCTCTAACTTGCACTTGGCTCCCTCTCCTACAGTCCGAGACTGACTCATCCCAACAGCATCTTCCCTTGCATTTCCTCCTCATCTGCCTCGCGCACTTCACCTCTCAAGACCCGCACTACCTGCACTGACCCCAACTGCACCAAGCATCTGGAGGTTCCATGAGCACTGTGTCACATGTGCCATGCGTGTGCCATGTGTGTGCTCACTTGAGCTCATGCAAACACATAAAATTAAATCTTTAAAGAATGAAAATTGTTATATTTTTAAAGTTTATGGAAATTTAATCAAAACAATATATTCTGGAAGGTATATAGCTGTTTTGTGTGTGTGATTTGGGTAGCAAAAATAATTTAGAAAGCTAACAAGAAAAGCTCTAAATATGACATAGTTAGTATCTCACATTTTATACGGTGACTTGGAATTTTCAGCATGCATAGTCTAAGACAGATACCCTGTGAGGCAAACATAGGTGATGTCATTTGTCTCATTAATCTAGTGAGGGAATTGTATTCCAGAGAAGGTAAGTTGATGACTGCATTCTCAGGAGAAGCAGGCCCTCCAGGGACTGCACTCACTGACATGGAGAAGGCATTCTAAGAGTCCCATTTTCCAAATGCCTTGTAGAAAGTGACCCTTCTTTCTCTTCTCTCAGTGCTTTTCCACATAATGGCCAAAATATAGGCCTCTCACCGTTCCTGGGGACCCTGAACACCGGAGGGTCATTACCAGATCTAACCAACCTCCACTACTCAGCTCCTCTGCCAGCCTCCCTGGACACCAGTGACCACCTCTTCGGTAGCATGAGTGTGGGGAACAGTGTGGGCAATCTTCCAGCTGCTATGACTCACCTGGGCATAAGAAACCCTTCTGGTAAGTACTCCTATGTGGAAAGGGCCTTGGCAGTGTCCCCTGGTATATCTGTTTGGTGCATCATTGAGTGATAGTGACCACATCTCAGTGACATTTTACAGTGTCCTTCGTACAGGTTAGTATCTGCTCTGGGTCCTGGTTCTGCCAAACCTCATTCTTCCGGTGTCTCACAGACCTATGTATGCAGAGAACTTGGGGAGAGGTGTTAGGAGTAGAGAAATGGGTGCTGTTGCATGCTAGCAGTTCTTATCAGCGTAGAGATCTGTAGTAAGAGGTTTCTGGCCCAGACTTTCGGGCCTAACCTCAAGGTCTAGACCCACAGACCCGCAGTCCCACAGTCCCGCAGTCCCACAGAGACACACAGAAGCTTCCAATAGTTTTTGGCTGATCAGCCTCGGGCCCAGGCATATCACATGCTAGCTCTCTGCCCTTATTCTAACCCATGTCTCTTGTTCAGCCATGGGGCTCGGTACCTTTTCTTAAGGCATCATAGTTGTCCTTGGCTTCTTCCGGGCCTCTCTCTGGAATTCCCTCTGGTGTTCTGATCTGGCATTCTGTTCTCAGAGTTTTTAGTCTGGTAGCCCCGCCTACACTTCCTGCCTGCCTTTGGCCAATCAGCTCTTTTTATTAGACCAGTGGGTAGGACAATTATTTACCATGAGACAACACAATACCCCTACAGAGATCTTTTATTATTTAATCCATTTCTTTAGCTCTCCCCAGTTCCTCACTGGATCTCAAAAGGATGGTATTCTAAATTTTAGAAAATTTACAGTGGGCTTGATGAAAATACTTAACACATGTAGATTGGTTAAGAATCTGGCTTTGGGAAATATTCGAGTGTTAACAAGTGCTTCCAGGTGTGGCACTGGCTGCAGTCATGACTCTTGTGATGTGCCGAGCTGTTAACATGCAGGCCTGACCCTGTCTTGTCTCCACGTTGAACCAACCCTGTTCTTGTCAGAGCCAAAACAGGTGGTCCTCCCTCCTCTACCGTGGTGTGCTCAGCCCCAGCTCAGGCGCCTGCTGTGGAATGTTCCATTTGGAAGGGCTCCTCCGTAGTAGTGTGTAGGTGGAGGAAGTGGTTTCTGGTTTCCACTCTGGGTTCAGTGAGCCTTGCCAGACAGAGCCTGCCCACCTGGGAGCAGCCCCATAGGGTTCCCTTTCCAGTGGTGCTGTGGGACTTCTGCTGAGTATCGTGGGTTCAGTTTTGCCAAACTTGTTGCAGAGACCACCTTTATTTATGTTTTATGAGGTGTTTTGTTTTTGGAGGGGGTGTCATTTAATAATAAAACCATCTTTTATTTCTTAAGGCCGAGTTTTGGGTTTTGATTTGGGCAGACTCACTGTCATAAGTGAGCAGTGAAGCCATGTGACAATGTCTTGAATGGTGGGTGTTTCTGGGTATAATGGAGGACCTGGGATACTCTTTAAGAAGTCACCAGTCTCTTAGCTCTGAATTTCTTTGGTTTATTTCACAACAAAAACTCTCAAACGCTTTGAGAGTTCTAGACCCAGCCTGGGCAAGTTCCCCTTTAGATGACTTCTCAGTGAGCAATAATGCCCAGGGTCACTGGAACAGAACACCATTCCCCATAGCTCCCAGGGGTCTTGGGGAAGCTACCACCTGTAGGCATTACTCTTTGCTTCTAATTGAAAACCTCATGTTCTGTCATTGATTGTCACCTTCAAGACACATATTTTATTCAGAACAGCATAGATCAAATGTCTAGCTTTAGTGTCATGCACACCTTAAGATGCATGATGCAGAAATGGCTCATTAGTTAAGAGCACTTGCTGCTCTTTGCAGAGAACCCAGGTTCAGTTGCCAGCAACTACATGATAGCTCATAATCACCTGCAACTGCAGTTCTAGGGCATCTGATACTGCTCTCTTTTGGCTTCAGCCGGTATCAGGCATGTGCATGGTGTGTGTGTGTGTGTGTGTGTGTGTGTGTGTGTGTGTGTGTGTGTGTGTAGACAAGCATTCATACATATAAAATAAAAATATTGAATATATAACATATAAAAGGTAAGAAGCTAAGACAAGTACATCACAAGTACCAGGCCTGTGGTACTTAAAAAAAAAAAAAAAAAAAAAAAGCCTGGTACACATGTTTCTGAAGAAGGCTTCTTTTTTACTCTGAATCCAGATTTTTAGCTTTACTTCCTACTTGAGCTATCTGGGTCACATGTCTTCACTGAATGGTGGGGTCACCATCAGGACTCTACCATAAATGTCATTCCAAACGTTAAAGATATTTCCAGGCTAGTGAATTGCTCAATGAATAAAAGCTCTTGCTACCTGACAACCTGACTTCAGTCCCCAGACTCACTCCTTAGGGTTGACCTCTGACCTCCACATGTGCCATGGCCTGTGTGCCTTCCTCCATCATATACATCATACGTACTAAGTAAGTAAACATTATTAACATTCATAACTTTGTATTAGGTTAGGTATTCCACACCTGCAATCCAAGCAGTTATAAATTAGGAGCAGGAAAATCAGGAGTTCAAGGTCATCCTCTGCTATAGATCAAGTCCTACTCAGGCCTGGTCTACATGGTAGATGCCATCTCCATTTTAAAAAGTAATTAAAATCATAATAGTTTTGCCAGCTAAAATGGTTGATTTTGTAATTTCTTCATTTCTGTAATTTTTATGAAACAATTTTTTTTCTTTTTGTTATATTTTTACTTGGGGTGTGTGTGTATGTGTAGTAGTGGGGTTTCTCGGTCCCAGGCGGCCAGAGGTCCGAGACCCACAGACATGCAGTGCCAGACCCCACAGCTGCCCAGCCGCCCAGGTCCCCAAAAATGACTCAGACGCTTATATTAACTTTATGCTGCTTGGCCTATGGCTCAGGCACATTGCTAGCTAGCTCTTACATCTTAATTCAACCCATTTCTATTAATCTGTCTGCCACGTGGCCTGTGGCTCACCTGTGTTTCTTACATGTTTCTTCTTGGGCGGCTTCAGCTCGATCTGCCTCTGACTCCGCCCTGCTTCTCCTACCTATGCTCTGATTTCTCCTCCTACTTCTTCTATGGTGCCTGTCATGGCCCAAAACAGCTCCTTTATTTAAAGATTGAGATTCACAGCATATATAAACGCATTCCCACATCATGTATGTGTGTGTGCACATGCAGGCACAATACACATGTGGGAGTCAAGGAACACTAGTTTGGCACCAAGTGCCTTTACCTATTGAGTCATTTGGCTGGCTGCTTTTGGTTTTTTGGGTTTCCATTGTTGTTTAGACATTCTCATGTGGCCCTGACTGGCCTCCAGCTAGCAGATCTTCAACTCCTGATCCCCCTGCCTCTGCCCACCAAGGGCTGGGGCTGCAGGGCTGGGGCTGCAGGGGCTGCTCTTTGGTTTGGTTTTGCTCATGGTACTAGAGATTTCACCTAGGGCCTCAAGAATCCCAGGTGAGTGCTCTGCCACTGAGCTATCCTGACCTCCACAGACAAATGTTTATCAACACAAATATACATTTCTGCTTCCTGATGTTTAGCACAAGAGCAGTGGACTGAACTAACCATGGATGTGACCTTCCGAAGCATAGAACAGCAGCAGCTCTCTTGTTCACAGGGTGGAGCTGTTCCATACGAGCTTGAGCTGAGCCAAGGTCCCGTGGGGCATAGGACCTGGTCACAACTTCCTGGAACTCCTCTCTTAGCTGTGTGTGCTGTGGAGACGCCTTTTCCAAACAGTCTTGCTCATGCTAAGATTCACGCACACCCCCTCTTCACCTCAAAGGAACAGGGACTGTCAGAAGCATCCTTTTCCCTGAGTGGAAACACTATTAACTAACAGCTTATGAAGAGGAGGGGACTGGCTGGAAGGTTGAGGTGTGGGGCATGTTCTTCAGTCAGAGGATCCAAGCCGAGTGATGGGGAAGATGCACCAGGGCTATAAACTGAGGGTTGTGTAGAATGAGGCTCCACCTCTCCTCACCTACTCCAGCTTACCGGGAGTTGTCTTCTCGGTCTTTTTCCTCTCTCTTCTCACACAGGCTAGGTGCTTGGCAGCATCTCTCTACATGTGGAATTTTCTTTCTTCACCATTGGTAGGAGAGCTGCCCGGAAACTTCTTCACACACAGAGCCATCACATAGCTTGTAGGAAGTTCACTTTACTCTTCAGAAGGCAAAAGCTTTGACCTGAAATTATAACAAGAAACTTGTAAATGTGTTATCTTACAGGTCTCCAGAGTTCTCGAAGTAATCCTTCCATCCAAGCCACACTCAATAAGACGGCGCTATCCTCATCCCTCAGCAACCACCCACAGACGTCTGTGGCCAGTGCGTCTGCTCTTCACCCCTCGCTCCGACTCTTCTCCCTCAGCAACCCGTCTCTTCCCACCACAAACCTTAGTGGTCCCTCTCGGCGCAGGCAGCCGCCAGTCAGCCCTCTCACCCTCTCTCCTGGCCCTGAAGCACATCAAGGTTTCAGCAGACAGCTTTCTTCAAGCAGCCCCCTGAACCCATATCCTGCCTCCCAGGTGATAAAGACTTTTGAGCCACCTACATTCAGCAGGCTGGGAAGTAGATGGCTTTTCCTTCTCTGGGCCATTTTGGGCCTGGTCCATTGTCACTACACATCCCTGGGATTGCAAGGCATTCACTTCTGTCTTACTGCTAAAATAAGAGAGCAGAAGTCTGCATGAGTCAGAGTGCTTAATGATTTTCTAATAGCCACCATGTGATATTTATTGCCTTTACACAAATATTAAACAGTTTGTAGACATTAACTCATGAAGTTGGGCCTGGGCAAAGGGATGGGGTGTGAAAAATGAAAGGCAATTAAGGGAAACCAGGTTAAAATCACAAACTGTTCACAGAAAATTAATCATTGACCTAATAGCCACAGGAAGTCACAGGGAAAAGCCCAAGAAACATTCAGTGTCCTGATGAACTCTCCTCCTTCATTCTACCACCCACTTGAGAAACAGTACTCTCATATGAACAGCATCTGTGACAAGGAGGGGACAGCGCTCTCACGGGACTCAAAGCCATTATAGACGTAGAGAAATATGACGTGGGGCTCTCTGACTTTGTTCTTATTCTAAACTCTTAGGGCATTTCTCCTTACCATAGTCACTGGTAAATATAGTTTTACCCATTTACCACAGCCTAGATACATTATAACATTGAGCAAGTTTAAAGTCCCTGAGCAATACTATACTGTGAGTAGTGATTTGCAAAGAGGAGTTGATAGAACACAGAGGAGGTTACATGATCTGATTATTAGTCAGTCCACCAGTTATGGTGATGGGATGCTGACAGTGTGGGCCCTTTCTTCTCGGGAAGATGAGACAACATTTGGGAATTTTTTAAAAAATAATTTTTTAAAATGTTAATGGATTGCCAGGTGGTGTTGGTGCACACCTTTAATCCCAGCACTCTGGAAGCAGAGACAGGTGGATCTCTTGAGTTTGGGGCCAGCCTGGTGTACAGAGTGAGTTCCAGGACAGCCAGAGAAACCCTGTCTCAAACTCTCTCCTCCCAAAAGTATTATTGGATTTCTTTTAGTTTTTCTTTATGAGCTTTAAGGGTGTTTTTGCTTTCTCACTAGATTTTAAGGGTAGGAAACATTGACTAATATTTTTATTATTATTACTTGTTTAATGTTTAGGTTTTAAAAAGTCTTACTCATGCATGTAGTTTCAAAAGACAAATAGTTCTGAAGGGCTTTTCTTCCCTAACCCATTAACCAGTTTTTACTGCCTGGAGTTGGCTGTTTCCAACCATTGTAGCTAATCTCTTTGGTATAAACATACTATTTTATGCTTATTTTGTTATAGGTTTTAGCATTATCTAAGGACATCCTGCCATCCATGATTGGGACTCAGCTTTTTTCAACACTCCCACAGCCCCTTTCACACACACCTCCCTCAGTCTGCTCATTTGTCATTTCAGTTAGAACAATATGCGCTGTTTGTGTTTCTGTAGCTACAGCGACACAGTGAGACTGGACCCCATAGTACAAAGTGAGCATTTGTTTTGCTCCCAGATATAATGTCCTGCTCTGGGTTGTTGTTGATCTGGCTTCTAGCTGTGTGTTACCAACTTGGAATAATCTTAACACATTTCAAAATAAGACCCTGTATAAAACTTGGGGGGGAAGAGTGCAGTGCCTGTGCATGACTGCAGGGGGCCTTAACTCTGCCTTCCATTTAGTTAATAGTTGGGCTAGATAGAAAACTCTAAGCTGAGATATTTACATCTGGGACCTGGAGTGGCATCCCCTTTGCCTCTCTAGAGGCGTCTAGGATAGTCCTTCTTGTCTCCCGTATTGTGAAACTCTAAGATAATGTGTCTTGGAATGACTCTGGAGGTTTGCTGAGTTTCTTGTGTCTGGAAATTTAATCATTTATTCAATGACATTTCCCTTGATTTTTCTCCATTTCCCTCTGAAATTCCTGTTCCAAGGATGTTGGATATTATGAAATTTTCCTCACCTCTCATTCATTCACTTTTTTCCCTTTTTATATTTATTTGTTTATTTTTTGGTTTTTTAGAGACAGAGTTTCTCTGTGTAGACCTGGCGTCCTGGAGCTCTCTCTGTAAATCAGGCTGGTCTCAGAGCTCTGCCTGCCTCTGCCTCCCAAGTGCTGGGCTTAAAGGTGTGCACCGCCATACCAGGCCAAGGCAAGCATTTTTAAATGGCCTCAGTGTTGTGATAGTAAGCTTATCTCCTCGCTTTTTCCCTCCCATGTTCCGGTCTCTGTCCCTTGGGCTCTGAAGTCATGCCAGTACTTTGCTAATCTGGGAGGCAGTCTGACAGTCCCTGGTTCTCCCTCACACTTAAGAACATGACATGGAATTGCTGACAGGCACATAGATCTGAGTAGGGGCTTGCTGAGGCATATGCCTCATGACAGAACCATCTCTCATTTCTGTGGGGAGCCTCTATTTAGAGAAGTCTTGAGCAAGTTTAAAGTCCCTGAGCAATACTATACTGTTTGATACTTGGGTTTGTGTCTGGATAGCCATTTGTGGGAGCCAAGACAGCAGATAGCTCACTCTGTGGCATGCAGAGACCTTTACCTTTACTCTCTCCAGAGCCAATCTCCACTCTCCTGGCCAGCATCAGGGAGAGCAGCTAGTTACCCCTCACAGAAACTCTGGCCAGACCCTCCAGGGTTCTTGTCCACCCTTGCTCCCTGCTGAAGCCTGGAGCTCTTTAGGGATTGGGTCACATGAATCAGATTACCTCTTGATGACAACCTAGCATGTGGCTTTCTCAGTTCTGCTGTTTCACAGGCTGTGGTGCCATTTTCTCTTCTCCCATGCCTTTCTTAGTGTTGTTCATGCCTGTGGGGTTGTTGGTGTTCACTGTTGTTAGTGGTGTTGTAGTGTCTTGCTTCAGTAGACTTTAGGGTGGTATTACAGCTAAGTTCCTTTTTCAGGCTTCCATCCCTCACCAGCAGTTGTAGCTTTAACAACAAGAAAGACATTATTCTCTCTGAGAAAACAGAGGAGACCGGCATGTATACTTTGTTTAAGTAGTAGAAATGTCAATGATATGATAGGCAATGCTTTCAGAGGCGTGAAACTGAGCTGCACTTCTGAGGAACAGGCAAGGTATCTCAGCATGGCAGGAGAAGCTCGGGCTCTCCAGCCCCCTTCACTTTCTAATCCTAAGATCTTATTACTTGGAAGCTAATGAGTCACTTGGTTTCCTCACAGATGGTATCTTCAGAGCAAAGCCCACTTTCCTTCCTGCCCACAGAAGCTCAAGCCCAAGTGTCCCCACCGCCCCCTTACCCCACACCTCAGGAGCTGCCTCAGCCACTCATGCAGCAGCCCCATGCCCAGGAGCCCCCTGCTCATCAGCCCCATGCAGCCCCCTCTCTGCCACAATCAGACTTCCAGCTCCTCACTGCCCAGGTAAGTCCCTGTGGGACATGGTGAAGTAGGGATACTTATTTCACTCTGAACTTCAACTATAAACAGTTACCTCCTTATTTCCCAAAGGGCTCATCTCTGACCAACTTCTTCCCAGATATGGGCTTTGACCAGCAGCCCATGAGGCCCAGCCCTGCCTTTCCACAACAGGTAAGTGAACACTCCTGCCCCACTTTTCCTGAACTATTAGATGCACTACCGAGGCTGTTCTGTGAGGTGTGGCTTCCCTTGTCTCATTCAGTTGTGTCCCTGGCCAGGAGGACCTTGCACATTCCCTCTTTCTCAGTACTACTGTGGCTGCGCATGCCTTTACATGCTTTGTACAGGTTCAGGTCTCAGCAGAGAACGGTTTGAGCAGTGGATCTGATGACGCTCTTGTCATGGACTTGGGGCCATAGTTTAGTCACTCAAGCACAAGGCTGGGAGTTCCATCCCTGAAACCTACATTTAAAAAAGATGTAGACACCAGGTGTAGTAGTGTACACCATTAACCCCAGCATTTGGGCTGTACAAGGAAGCAGATTTCTGTGAGTTTGTGGTCAACTTTGTACATAGAAGTTCCAGACCTACCAAGGCTACATGATGAGACCCTTTCAGAAAGGGTAGGGGACTAGGGAGACGGCTCAACAGATAAGAGCACCTGCTGCTCTTTAGAGAACCCACATGTTAGCTTACAACCATCCATAACTTCAGTCCCAGGGCTTCTGATAACCTCTTCTGGCCTCCTCAAACACCAGGCATGAATGTGGTGCACAGATTGTATACGGAGGCAAACACATGGAAAAACATACATAGAAAAAAATTCTTGGTGTGATTATGCACACTCACAGTCCCATCACTGGGAAGGCAGGAACAGATGAATCCTAGGGCTTTCTGGCCAGCTAGTCAAGTTTAGCTAATGAGTTCCAGGCCAAACGAGATAGCCTTGTCTTAAATTCAGAAGGTTGATGGCATTTGAGGAATAACACTCTAAAGTTGTCTTCTGGCCTCCAGAAGTACACACAATACACATGTGCATGCACACACACACTTAGAGGGACCATAGAAGCTAACTAATGAACACTGACACACATGTGCATATCTGCACAGAAGGGGTCATAGCAGCAAACTGATCAGTCCCCTATGTTGGGGAACTTGGAGGACACCTGGCCACAGTAGCAGAGTTAGAAAGCAGTGTAGTGCTTGGCCAGCAGTCCTAGTGCCAAGCCCAGCTCACTGCATGGCCTTCTGGGAAAGCTTGGCCCAGAACAGGGTAGGGAGAGCTCCTTCCTTCCATAGGGAGTTTTCATTCTACGGCTTTCTTTTGCTTTGTGTTTTTAATAGTGTTTAGTAAGGATAGGTCAGATTCTAGGATGTATTAAAAAGTGAAGAAAGGGTTGACCCACCCCCAGAACTTAATAATAGTAACATAAAGAAAGATAGCTGTATCCGAGCAGCCTATATGTGGCAAAGAGAATAGGCCTCACCTCTTTGGTGTTTTGTTGTTTGCTATTTTGTGGGGCTCGCCATCAGACCCAGGGTCTTACACATGCCAGGCAAACACTCTGGCACCAAGCTACACCTGCCTCATCGTTTTATCCAGTCCTGTCTGACTAGGCGAGGACCAGCACTTCCCTCAAAAGTATTGAAGCTTTTTCTTTTGAGACATTTTTTAATGATCTAAAAAGTTAATTTCAGCAAAAATTTCAAAATGAGATCCCATTTCTAAGAAGGCCTCAGAGGCTTTGTCCTAGAGAGGTGCTGACCAAGTGTGGAGCAAAGATTTTCTCCTCTCCCACCTCTTCCCCAGAAGCCAGAGATCCCACTGTTTTCTTGAGCACAGAGTAGCAGGAGTATGTGAGACTCAGAGAGGGTTTAAAGCTGTGGCCACTGGTATCTCTTGGGATCCTTAGCAGGCAGTGTATGGACAGAGAAAAGCCACCCATACTGTGGTCCTCACTGACCCCTCATCACATAACAGAGCCTTCCAGGATCCTGTGGGATAATCTGGGGACACACTGTACTTGTTCACACACACCTCGGAAGCAGAGTCGCTTACCCACTGTGGCTTTTGATGCTTCCAGGTGCCTTTGGTGCAGCAGAGTCACCGAGAACCACAGGACTCATTTCACTTGAGACCAAACCCATATTCCAACTGTGGGAATTTCCAGAACACCATCCTGACAGGTGAGTGTGGGCCACCCCTCGGCTCATTTCACAGTGTGTTTACCTCCGAAAGATAGTTTAGATCATATCACATTCTATAAATGAAACAAGCCTGACTCCGTCTGACTTGAGGATGCAGGTGTTCAGCCATAGAGATGGAGGCATGCAGTGAGGAAAGGGCCTGGTGGGCAACCCATTTCTGAAATACGTAGCCTTAGGTAACTGAAAGCCATTCAGAAGGGGGGGAAAAAAACCTACAAAATTTCAAAGATTTAGTTGGAATAACAGTGCTTATATGTAATTCAAGCCCTTGGGAAGCTGAAACGGGAGGATTCCCTTGAGTTTGGGGCCAACCCAGGCTACAGACAGAGTGAGACCCCTATCTAACAATGCAACAAAGTTGATTCCAGGGGCAAGAGCTGTGGGTCAGTAGATGGGTGCTCACTGTCCTGTCTGGGAAGGTGACAGAAAGAATTCTAGGGACTTTCACTCCTTAGAAACGTCAGTCCTCCTGTCTCTAAATTTCTTCTCTGCTCCTTTCAGAAGATGCAAGTGCCAGCCTGTTCAAAGGCCTTAGTGCGGGGCTGCCAGGCATGCCCGAGGTCGGCCTGGACATGGACACTCCGTTTCCATTAGAAGAGGAGCTACAGATCGAACCCTTGAGCCTGGATGGACTCAACATGTTAAGTGACTCCAGCATGGGCCTGCTGGACCCGTCTGTGGAGGAGACGTTTCGAGCTGACCGGCTATGAACAAGGACAGTGGAGCAGAGGCTAGAATAGAGTCAGCAAACACCCTGACATTAGTCACCGCTGTGGAGGGAGCCACGTTGTCCCAGGCTCTCCACTGAAGTCCTAGTTAAGATGTCATGGCTTTTCTAGACACAGCCGCATCCTGTCTCTGACCTGTGACACCAGTTTTACTGCTGCAAGCCAGCTGCTTTGGAGCTTCTGATGACTGGGAAGCTCACCATGTCACCCTTCATTCTTTCTGTTGGCCACCTAGTCAGTGTGTAAACGTAGAAAGTACTGTGTAACAGCCTCCGTAGTAGTTCCAGTGCTCCAAATCGCAGATCCCAGTCAGCACTGAAGATGGGACCTGGTGGTGGAGTCAGTTGGGGGCCACAGGCCTACGGAGTTGGTCATCGCCACACAATGGTACCAGAGCACCATGATGCCTTTCTGTCTGACCACCAAGGCCAGGCACCCTCCAGCTGGGGGATGTTCTGGGCCTAGTCATTGCTCTGACAGATGTCATAATGAAAACGAAGGGTTTAACCACCGTTACAGGGCAGGCTGCATTTAGGCAAACGGACCTCAGTTTGCTTTTTCACAGACAGGAGAGGGAGGGAGACGCATTTGCTCACTGAAAAAAATTTCCCTGGAAATGGGATGAGAGGAGACTGCACGTGATGCCCTCCATCTTAGACTGGCCACCACTGGAAAGAGCTGCTGAGACTCCTGTCAGTGCAGAGCAGCTTTGTTTAACACAGTCCTACTAGGCCGTAAGCTCTGTGAGGGCAGGAACTGTGCCTTCCCTGGTCCTTATTGAACCTCTAGTGCCTCCCAAGGGCCTAGTGGGAATGAGTGCTGTGTAACTGGGTGTGCGCCCAGTCACAGATGAGTGAATGAATATGCCATGTGGTGAGGCAGTCTGGCCTGCAGCTATCTCTCCTCCATGCCTGACCTCAGAGCCTTAACCTCCTCACACTGGTGCCTTCAAGTCATACTCACTTGACTTAACACACTAGCTGACCAGATCTGTCACTGGGCTCAGCACCATCCTCCTTGGGATTATGTCCCTCAGCAGCTAGGTGGGAATCATCCAGAATGGCTGAGCACACCAAAGTCCCTAAGAGTGGGACACTTGGGATCTTCACTAGGCCCACAGCAGAATCTTCCTCCTGAGATCTATGTTTTCTTCTCAATGCTCTAGTGGAGGTGCATACTTTGAGGTTAAGAAATGAGTTTATAGTAAATGAGGCCTGGTTCATGGGACTCTTGCTGTTCATTAACACCATATCACACAATAATTTGACCAGATTTTATCGCTGCTGCCTCCTAGAGTGTCAAAAGTAGTAATGCTCACACAGCATGCAGAGGAGCCAAGCATGAGGAGATGGGGGTAGGGGGATGGGCCCTAAAGGAGAACCTTTGCTACCACCCTTCTTAGAGACATAGGGGAGTAGCTGAGGCCCAATGACTATTTCCACCCAGGCAAGCAAGGATGAAGTAGAAGGAAACTGACACATCTGTGACTGTGGCAAGAAGAGCCTGCCGGCAGGAAGCCTCTCACACTTACCCTCACCTTGTCTGCATCTTCTCTTAGGCCTCTTATGATCCTTCACACAGCCCTGATGGTGCCATACTCCACCTTCCTCTAGGACCCAAGAATTTTGTGTTCCCTTTTACCTCGGTCTCTGCTGTTAATTGAGAAACCAAATTAGAGTCCTGTCTACCTGATTCCACTCCCAGAAGGTGCCACTAGCCTTTGCTTGTGAGCCCTGTTCCCAGTGGAATTCTGATGTGTTTTATGCCTGAGATCGCAGAGCAGGATGACTTTAGTTAAGCCGCAAGCTTTTCACTCCGCATGTTGCCCAGCACCCAGCCTGCCCACACAAGCCCTCAAATCAGATCTCAACCGTCAGGCAGCTAATTTAGAGGAAGGGGTCCCAGCACAATCAGTCTGCATTATGCCTTATCTGGGGGATCAATGACATCAAGGGAAGACTGCATTGTAACAGGAGACCCCAAAACTCCACGCCCTAAGTTGCCCTGCCCCTGGGACATTTTCCAGCTGATGGGAAAGTACTGGCTATGGGGTAAGTAGGCAAAGGAAAAAAAAAAAAAAAAAAGAATCCAATGTAGCACTGAATTCAATCTGCTGTTAGACCCACCAGCCTGACCTTTTCATGGGAGAAGCTTTAAGCCACTGGGAGACCACCTTGTGTAGGAGGCAGTGTTGCCCTACCACAGCCATGAAAGCCTGCACTTGCTGCTGCCTTTGTGAGGAGCCTGTCTCAGACCTCACATGGGCGTGGCTACAGGCTTCCCCAAACTACCCTCAATGTGTTAACTGTCACACCAGCTCTACTCCTTTTATAGCAGTGTAGCGGTCGTGGTCGTGGGTTTTAGGATATGAGTGTGAGGAGAAATGTTTGATCATGTCAAAGATCACTTCTCCTTTGCCCTGCTCCCTTCTCCTAAGTCTACTGTGTTCTCTGAGCTGAAAAGTGGTGTGTTCATGTTCATGCACGTATCTGAAGACATTTCCTGTTCAGACTCTCCGGGGCTCTTCTGATTTATGCACAGGTGGTTCCCAGCATTTCCACTGCTCCAGGATGGGGCCATCCAGCAACTAATCAGACCTTCCTGCCAGTGACCTAAGTCCCCGCCCTTTGTTAAGCAATATTGAAAGATTGGACTTTGTATAAAGTAGCTTTCAAGTTTTATAATGCATCATTTTACATCTTTCATAATTAAAAGCAGCACAGTATGGTTGTATCTGCTCTCCGTGTTTCTTTGTCCTTGGGTACAGCAGCATGGTGGGAAGCTTCGAAGGCTGTCTAACTGCTTGGCTGGCAGTCCCTGAGTTCTAACCATTGTCTGACTGGGTGCATTGCCAGCCCACCTGTTGAGCTTTCTCATTGCATATGCAAAGTGCACAGCTGCTCTGAAACTGGGTGACAAGGACAGGGCACCTGGGATGGCTCTGTCTTCTGCTATCTTCTGCCCTCCTTCAAAAGCATATCACCTCAGCTACACTGAGCACTCACTCGTCTTAGGAGTGACTCCTGAGATCCTCCTCAGAAATCTCACCTCTGCCCAGTACTCTTGGGGCCCTTCATCTCAGCTCTGGTACACACATCCCTTATTCTTGGACCCACCATGAATTCTTCCCCTTCTCTCAGCATGCTTAGCCTCTTTGGGTTCCTGTCCCCTCCCTCCCTCCCTCTCTCCCTCCCTCCCTCCCTCCCTCCCTCCCTCCCTCCCTCCCGACTTGGTCCCTAGGGTTTGTAGCCTCCAGGATGCCCTCAGGAAGCTCCATTTGCTGACTTCCCACACCTTGCCTTTGACCTTCAGAAACTCAGCAAGCCCACCTCTCAGCCTTCTGCCCTCCTTGGGGCCCTCAGTAGACCCTGTGAAACCTTCCCATTTGTCCAGAAACCCCAAGTAGTCCACACCAGCTCTTCCCCTCCTCTGCTCCCCACTTTACCTCCTTACCCTAAGCTTGCCCAAATCTCATACTGCCTCATCCCCCTCCCCCACCGATGCCTCTGCCTAACCTGGGTTTCATATTTTATGTGTCATTAAACTGCTTCCTCCAAGAACTGGCCCCCCTACCCTCTACCTCCGCCTGTGCATCTGTCTTAGTCTCCTTTCAAAAACAGATAGTAACCAACTTTCTTCAATACCCGGTTATCCCCAGACCACAGGCTGTCTCCTTCCTTTCTCAGAAGGCAGTTCAATACAATGATTGTCTCTCAGGTCCTGCCCAGTATTAGTACCTATCCTGCGGACCCTTCTCTGACACTGAAGCCCTCCCTTGGACCACAGCCTTTCCCTTCAAACCCTCTCTGGCTCCAGTACACTCAGGTCCACCGTCTCCTATCTAGATCCTCACCGCTGACCCAGGCTGCCTGATCCACTTCCTCCAAGTTATGCCCTCACCCTCTATTCCCACTTACCTGTCAGCTCAGACTCATCCACATGCTACCCATCTTCCTGCTGCTTGACTGTTATAAATCTGTGTGTGAGAAAGCATTCCTCCTTACCTGCCTTCCGGACTCATCTTCCCCTCAGAGTTGTGAGATCTTGAGAATAGTGGTCAGTGGTCATGGCTGTTGACTTTACTCCAGATCCCGGTGCCTGAAGCCAAGTCCAAATGGGGACTACATCCTTCCTCTCGCTCAGGCTATCCTAAATCTCATGTGACTATGGGAAATCTCTCTCTCTCTCTCTCTCTCTCTCTCTCTCTCTCTCTCTCTCTCTCTCTCTCTCTCTCTCTCTCTCTCTCTCTCTCTCTCTCTCTCCTCTCTCTCATCCACACTCCTCAATCATCCTGAGCCCAGCAGACAACTCAGAACCCCTTTTGCTGGCCCTCATCTCTGCTTTACCCAGCAGCCTCTGCCTACACTCATCAGAATGTAGTATGAAGTTTCTGGCCTGTCTGGCCTGTGGTCCAGACCCGCAGACCTGCAGACCCATGGTCCCACAGAAATACAAAGATGCTTGAATTAAATTTATGCTGATCAGTCTATGGCTCTGGCATATTGCTTATTAGCTCTTGCTCTTAAACTAGCCCATGATTCTTACCCTGTTCACATGGCTTTCCTAAATTTTTCTTTGGATCTTCATGGATTGCCAATGCCCCTATTCATCAGGAAGTAGCCTAGAGAACTACACCCACATTCCTAAAATATGGATTATGGATGTTGTCTTTGTTTACAGTGTTGGCTACAAGTTGTTATAGATAATAGTAAAAAATATATACAAAGGAAATTAGATTTGGGGTTCTTGTTTTAAAAAGATAAAAGGGGTAAATGTAGTAGGATTGTGTTCTGTTGTAAATGATTGTCCCGCCTACTGGTCTAATAAAAGGCTGACTAGCTGAAGGCAGACAGGAAGTGTGGGCAGGGCTACCAGACTAAGAAAACTCTGGGAACAGGAAGATCAGAGCAGAGATGCCAGAGAAGCCAACAAATGCAGAGGACACCTATGCTACTCTGAGAAAAAGTACCAAGCTGCATGGCTGAACAGGATAAGAATCATGGGTTAATTTAAGAGCAAGAGCTAGCTAGCAATATACCAGAGCCACAGGCTTATCAGTATAAAATTAATATTGTGTTTCTGTGAGACTGCAGGTCTGCAGGTCTACAGGTCTGGACCACAGGCCAGAAACTTCATACTACAGCAGAGTGGTACATTTTTGCCATAGTTTTTGATCATTTGAGAATGTTATACATGTATGCAACACCCTACTCCCCTTTAAACTCCTCCCAGAACCCATCACCACCTTCCCCTCCCAACATCACTTCCCCTTCTCACAGCCCATGGAATGCAGCAGGTGCCGTCTTTACCTGCATAGGTATAGAGACAGCCATCGGAACATGAGCATCCTAACAGGCCACTTCCTCTCAGAGTGACAGATCTTATTTCATCTCTATACCTCTGAGATGAAACAAACACCACCATTTCATGATCCTGGGATACATGAAATGAACATGCACAATTCAAGAACTTAGGGTCGTTCCTAGCACCTAGTGTTCTCTCAGCCAATGTCAACTTTTTGTTTAAACAAGGTCTTGCTGTGCACACAGAGATATACCTGTGCTTTTGTCTCTGGTGCTGGAATTAAAGTCCTGCACCACCACATCTGGCAGTCAATGTCATTTTTTATAATTATTTGTTAATGAATTTGATCCCTGCCACATCAGGGAAGTAAAAACTGATTTTATAAAAATAGGTGCACACTCATTAGTACATTAGTATGTACTAATGCTTAATTTAAGAATACTGGGTTTGTTCAACACTTGATTTGAAATCCCAAGTATTAGCACTAGGGGATTACTCTAAATGGACTTCGCGATGGGCTTCTATGAGTACTTTATGAAAATAAGGTCTGAAGTAGGGTCTTAGAGGTGGCTGTGTCCCTATGTGGACACTAGATGGAGCTGAGTCTCCGAATAGTTCTCAGGACCCGGAAACAACCAGAGAGAGCCACTTGATCCCTTGGTCTCTGGAAGAGTAACATCAGTAAGGAATGAATCTCAGGATTACAGAAGGCAATTAGCTCCTTAGTGACCACTACAGACTACCAGACACTACACATCATGCGTATTTTCCAGCAACATAAAATCAATGCAGGGCAAGGTAACTTTTCCATTTTACAGAGAGGCTCAGGGTCACCAGCTGCTAGTGGGGACACAAGGCCGTGATCCTAGAGAGACTGACTCCAAGGGTCTCCTTTTATATATGTCATAGCCCTGAATTCCCAAGGCTTGAGGGCACATCTTGAAACTGGGCAAGCTGGTACACACATGTAAGCCCAAAACTTGAGAGGTGGAGCTAGATAGCAAGATTGACGCCAGCTAGGAGTACATGATACTGTGTCTCAACATACACACACACACACACACACACACACACACACACACACACACACACACACACACACACAAAGAACACTGGCTGCTTTTCTGAAGGACCCAGGCTAAATTCTCAGCACCCACATGGCAGTTCACAACCATCCATAACTCCAGATCTACGGGATCCCATGCCCTTTTCTGGCTTCTGTAGGCACTGGATGCATGTGTTTCACAGACATTAATGTAAAGTAAAACCACTCATAGCCATAAAATAAAAAATTAATTCATAGGACTGGGCATGGTGGAACACACCTTTAATCCCAGCACTCAGGAGGCAGAGGCAGGTGGAACTCTATAAATTTGAGGCCAGCCTGGTCTACAGAGTGAGATCTGGGATAGCCGAGATTACACTGAGAAACCCTGTCTTAAAACAAACAAACAAACATATTTTTAATGTAAAACTGAAAAATGTTTTAAAAGATTTTACTTGCCTGGAGAGGATGTGAGGCTCTGAATTTGATCCCTGCCACTTCAGGGAAGAAAAAGCTTTGATTTTATAAAAGTAAGTGCACAATCATTATCACAAATGCAAAGTACTATAGAGCGGTACCAAAGGCAAGGCTGACAAGTGGTTTGGAACCTAGAACTCTCAGAACTAATCAGGGATGACACCCAGACAGCACCAGTGGAGATGTCTGTACCATGGATAATTAGAGAAAATGACAGGTGGGTATGGAGGTCGGCTCCTGCAATAGTGTGCTTTTTAGGAAAAAAACAAAAACAAACAAAAAAAAAAAACAAAAAAAAAAACACTTCAGTTTAACAGAACAAAAAGAAATCTAACCATGAGGAAGTTACCAAGCCACAGAGAGAGTCACATTGCTTCTTATGTTTCCACGGTGTTTTCCAAAGAGAAATACTAAGCAGTTTCATCTGTGCTTTGGTGGGTTGGGACTGCAGAGGGCATCTCTCTGCAACCGCAGGTTTCAGGAAAGGAAATGAGCTCACCACCACTTCCTAGTTCCTTCCCCTCCTAAATTTTATGAGCTTGAGTTTTCTTATTGTCAAGGCTTATGCTATTTACATCCTGTCTGGCAGTCTTTATTCCCACCATTGTTTGGCCCCCATTCCGGGTGTAGATTCCTTGCTCTGGCCTGTCCCTTCAGAACAGGCTTCCCATTTCTCAATTATTTTCATTCCTCTTCTGGCCCTTGTCATTAGTGGGGTCTTTCCAGGAAGGGCTGAGCTGGTCACAGCCACAGGCTCTGGCCGCAAGGCTACAACCTGGAAGTGAGATGATCAAACACTTCCAACAGGCTAATTGATGCCGGATGTGTGGGAAGACGTCATCCATATACCTCCCAATGATTACATGCTCAGAACTGGAGTCCTGAACTTGGATGTGGTGATGTCTCCTCGAAGTTTTAGAACTTGAAACTAAAGACGATAGCTGGGCTGTCCTGAACAGCAGGCGGGTGAAGGGTATGAAAACACGGCACCCAGTGCTGCTAGGCTGGGAGCTGGAGACTCCAAACTCAGACAGTTCTTACCTCAAGTCGCTCATAGACCAGTGAGGAAGCAAAACTCTCTTCAACTAACTAAGCTTTTCAGTTAAGATAAGTAAAGGCATGAACCAGTTGTGGTAGCTCGTGCCTAGCATCACAGGAGGATGAGGAGCTCAAGATTATAATCTGTGTGAATCTGAGGCCAGCCTGGGCTACATGAGACGCTAGTTCAGAAACAAAAAGGGGAAAAAAATCTCTGGAACTTTCCATTTACTATTTCTGGGCTGTGGTGGCCAACATTAACTGCAACTACAGAGATACACAGCTAAAGGCAGGCGGTTTACCTGTAGGAGGGGCAGCAGGGAGAAAGGGAACCATTTTCTGAATATAAACAAGAGCTCAGAATAGGAAATCTTAGCTTTTTATGAAGTGCCCACCAGAAGGGGTCCACGGAAAGGAGCACTGGGGGCCAGAATCCCTGAACACAGTGGCTGTGGGCACGGCGGCCGTGGGCTAGGCTTCCCAAAGTGCCCACCTGTGACTTCCTGAAATAGCTTAGGATCCTCGTGTTAGCATGCATTGCCTGAACTAGACCCTCTGAGAGTGAAGAGAAGCGCCCAGATAAAGAACCAGGACCCAGAACAAAGGGCCCCTGCTCCAGGAGCAGACCTGGAGCCAATACCACTTAGGGCCAAGCTCACAGGCTGAGTGAGAGGCTAGGGTTCAAATCTGCTCTCCACTCTGCTGTGAAAAAAAGGCAAGTAGCTGGATGCTCTGTGCCTCAGTTTCTTTATAAAATGAGAAAAGGGATGCCCCTGTCTCATGCCCCACAAAAACCATAGGATGAGATTCCTGAATAGTAGCCTTTATTTTCCCAATTATTGTTTTGATTTGGGCTTTGCTGCTATTGTCATTTTGTAGCCTGCCCTAACACTCCCATTTCTGTATTCCCCCTCCCAAGAGCTGGGATTATGGGCATATGCCACCACATCTGGTTGGTTTTTGTATTAAAATGAGCCCTTTATTACCTACCAGACTTCAGACCAGGAGAAAATGTTTTTTGAGGAACATGGAGTCCACACTTGGGAATGAGCACATCACTGGCTTGTGTGACTACTCAGAAAGGTCACATGAGCGCCTCCGCACCTGTTCCAGAGCCAGCACAGCCAGGAGCTAGTGGTTCCGCCCTCCCTTCTCAAGGTATCAATTTACAGGTTCAGGAGCCTCCAGACCAATGTCCAACCTTGCTTGCCTGTCCAGTATTTGTTCCAAGCCTTCCTTTAAAACCAGGTTCTTGCTCTGACGCTGATTTTCTGTATTTCTGCAGGGACGCTGATTCCCCCCAAAAACTCTGCAGACCTCTAGGGGTCTTTTTATTGGGCCCAAGAGGGAGCCCTGCAGACTGGAAGCCACTTAGGCCCTCACTTCCCAGAACTGGGTGATGCAATTTCACAATGCTGGCTGCATCCACAAGGCCCATCAGATCATCTCTCTCAGGGGTCTGAAGCACCAATGGGAGAAGCAGAGTCTGGGAATGACTAAAGTTGAACCAAGTTAACGGCCGTGGCCTAGAGTGAAGGTTCCGGAAGGCCCATTTGTCCAGAGGGTCCTCAATCCACACGCTGCTCTGCTGGCTTTCTTCTCAGGAGCCTGGCAATGTCACTTCAGCTGGCTAGCTTGCCAGTGCACTCTCCTCGACAACAGTCTGTGGTGCCCAAGCTCTGCCTCTCCACACCTGCAGATTCTGCGCTCTAGATGGAATCAGTCAAGGCAATGGCTTTCTGAAGCTCCAGCCTACCTCTGGGGAACTTCCTGTGTGACTGACTCCACAGCACGTCCCTAGCCACTGCTTTCCATCACTTCTCACTCAGAGGCCTCAAAGTCAGGAAGGCACGGTGCTGAGAGTGTGCACAGATGAGGACTTGTGTGGTCTTGGGGCGCTGACTGCGTGGTCTTGGGGTCCTCTCTGCGTGGTCTTGGGGTCCTCTCTGCGTGGTCTTGGGGCGCTGGCTATGTGGCCTTAGAGTGCCTTACACTAGAGTACTTTTTATATCACCTTCAAAGTGACAGTTGTCTCTAAGTGGTTGGCATAGCCATCAGTAGTTTCCAAACTGAGCCCTGGAACATAGCGTGGGATCACAGGAACAAGCCTATCGGGACAGGTTGATGGAGGAGACCTAAAGGTGCTTAAAAAAAAAAAAAAAGAATGGGACCAAAACCAAGAAAAAAAAACAAGACATCCCAGAACTTCCAAAATGGAGGACCAAGTGAGGGTAGGGGACCAGCCCATCAATGTTCAATGTTCTTTAAAAGGTTTTACTGAGATGGGTGGTGGTAGGACACATCTTTAATCCCAGCACTCTGGAGGCAGAGACAGGTGGGCCAGCCTAGTATACAAAGCAAGTTCCAGGACAGCCAGGGTTACACAGAGAAACCCTGTCTCAAAAAAAAAAAAAAAAAAAGTTTTACTGTTTTTAATTATGTGTAGATGTTGTAAATCTGCATGTGGATATGAACACATGACCACAAGTGCCCCCAGAGGCTTCAGTGCCCTGGAGCTGGAGTTCCAGGCAGTTGTGAGTCACCTGATATGGGTGCTGGGGACCAACCTTGGATTCTCTAGAAAAGCAGCAAGTGCTCATGACGGCTGAGCCATCCCTCCAGCCCGTCCATAGATGCTTTTATTGTAATATTAATATGAATAAATAGCCAAGAAAGCACATTTGAGGGCCTGAAGCTATGGGCCAGTGGTTAAGAGTATCGGCTGCTTTCCCAGGGGCCTGCTGATTCCCAGCACCTACATGGTGGCTCACATCTGTCTGTAACTTCAGATCCAGGAGATAAGATCTGAAACTCTCTTCTGGGTTCCAGTGGGGATGGGGGTGCACTCATGTGATACATACACACATACACATCTTATACACTCATGTGGTACATACACACATACACATCTTATACACACACACACACACACACACACACACACACACGTATGTATGTATGTATATGAAGGCTAAACACTCATTTACACTGTACATGGGGAGTAAGAGAAAGAAGGAAAGAAAGAGTAGTTGAGGTGACCACTGATTGAAGAGGCCACCATTACCAGCGAAGCCTGGACACATGGTGACCATTTCAAGGCTTCCAGCCCACCAGCAGTCTCTGGGCTAGAGTGGCCTTTTCCCACCTGGTCATCTTGTTTTCACAGATGACAGTATGACTGACTGAACAATGAGTTCTTGTTAGGAACTCAGATGCCTGCTAAGGACTCTTACCTGTAGATGACTCCAGGCCTGCCAGTTCAGAGAAGATTGGATTAAAACCACAACAAAGTGGTGGGCATGGTTTTACACACTCATAACACCAGCCATTCAAGAGGATTAATCAGGAAGTTCCCTGGGCTACGGAGACAGTGACAGTCCAGAGGCTGGGGCGGATTAAGGCAAGAATAGCTCACTTTTGCAGCTCGGTGTGTGTGTGTGTGTGTGTGTGTGTGAGAGAGAGAGAGAGAGAGAGAGAGAGAGAGAGAGAGAGAGAGAGAGAGAGAGAGAGAGAGAGCCATTGCATGCACATGCACAGTGATGTATATGTGCATGGGTGGGTGCATGTGGGGCTGTGCGCATGTCAGAGGACATCTTTCCTACCTCACTTGTCTCTTTCTTTGTTTTTATTGTTGTTTTTCCTCAAGGACAATCTTACTATAGTTTAAAAGAAAAACTCCAGGGCAGGCAGGCAGGCTGATGAGAGGAGAGGTGGCCATGTCATTGGTGAGCAGCCACGTGGAGGAAGCAGGGAGAGATCTATCCAGAAGAGATAGAAAAGGGAAAAGAAGAAAAGTTGGTCTTTGAGCCTTTTTCAAATGTGACTCAGAGCCATGGGAAGGCCTTCGCAGAGCAGCCTGGCTGGCTCCATCAGGCACTGCCTCCTCCCACTTTGTTTTAAACAGGTCCTTCCTATTGTTCTGCTGTCCTGCAAGCTATTCTCCTGACTTCAAATTGTACCCACTAGACCCAGGCTTTTCTTGTTTGTCCGTTTGTAGCGGGTTCAGGATCAAATTCAGGTTGTCAGGTGCAGGCTCACATGGCAAGCACTTTTCCCCCGCTGGCCATCTCTTGTCCTTTTGTTTTGGGACAAGTGTGTCAGATATTCCAGACTGACGTGGGACTCAGAAGGTAGCTGAGGATGCCTTTGAACTTCAGAACTTTGAGCTTCTACCTTTTGAATGCTGGGATTACAGGTGAGCCTCATCAGGCCTGGTTTATGCGGTGCTGGGGAGAAACCCAGGACTTCATTCCTGCTAAGTAAACACTAAGTAAACAGCCTCAGCCCAGTTAGGTATTGTATTTATTTTGTAAGGAAAACTGAAAAGGAAAACTGATATTGATCTACATATATATATATATGTATATATATGTATATATATATGTATATATATGGAAAATGTTCAATATCTGCTTCCAGGAAGTTGGAAGACTATTCTGGCACCTTCTGCACAAACATCTACCCAGACCAGATGTCAGCCACAGTCAGCACAAAGAAGGCCAAGAGAGGCACGGCATCCGTGCAATCCAGCCTCTCCCATGGGAAGAAGGGAAGAGAGGAAAGCAGAGAGAACCCCCCACGCCCTTTGCCCCATCCCACCCGGCTGGAGTTTGACCCAGGGCAGAGTGTAGCCACCAGGTAGGAACCATTGTGACGGAGAAGAGCCCATGGGAACAGGCCCACAACCCAGCCCTCCAGCATCTGGTGTGAAATTGTTCTTAGAAGAAAGAAGACAGCTCATTCACGTCATCCTCAGGTGCAAAGCATTTGTAGGGAGGACACAGAAACTTAGGAGCCTAGGAGAAACCCTGGGTGTGGAGAGCCAGGACCACAGTGAGTCTGGGCTCAATGCTGGTTACACTGTCTTGGGGAAGACTTCCCTTCTTCTTGCCTCCATTATACACCTTCCTCTCATAGCCTTGTCTCTGAACCAATTCTTACCGGAAATAATGATCAAAACAGCTCACACCTACAGAGCACAGACACAGTGGCAGTGAGAGAGCAGCATTCAGAGCCTCATATATTTAAATACTTGATCTCAAGTTGGTGGCCCTAATTTAGTAACTTCAAGAGGCGTGGTCTTGCAGGAGGAAGTATGTTGGGAATGGGGAAAAATCTTACCATTTCTAGTTCTGTCTTTGCTTCCTGTTTGTGGTGAGCAATGCGAGCCCTTAGTTCCCCTTCCAGATCTAGTAGCTGAGCCTGCCTGATGCCACTCTTCCCAGCAGTGATGGTGACAAATGGTAACCTTCTGGAACCAGAAGCTCCAAAGAAAATTTCTTCACTGGGCAGTAGTGGTGCACACCTTTAATCCCAGCACTTGGGAGGCAGAGTCAGGTGGATCTCTGTGAGTTCGAGGATAGCCTGATCTACAAAGGGAGTTCCAAGATAGCCGGGACTACACAGAGAAACCCTGTCTTGAAAAATCAAAACAAAACAAAAGAATATTAGGTGCCACACTAAATCTCAAGAGCATCCAAGAACAAGGCTTAGAGGCCATCTTGCTGGGCTCTTCACAGATAGGACAGCCCCATAGAGTGACCATCTACTACTGGGAGCCAGGTGATCATCCATAGTACTAGTCCCATGTGGTTATAATGGAGCTCAGTAAATACACAGCTGATCAAAAATCAGAGAGGACTCAGCATTTAGGACCTAGGTTCAGTTCCCAGTACCACACAGCTCGAACAACTATAACTCTGCATGTAATATATGCAGAATTAAAAATAAAATATTTTTTAAAAGCAAGAGAAAAAGAGGAAGAAGGGGTGTAGGAAACTGACTTACAGGTGAGAGCTTTGAGGCAGCTTTCGCAGACTCCAACCAGCTCCTTAGAAAGTCAGAGCTGGGAAGATGGCTCAGCTAGTAAAGCAACTGCTTTGACTTCTGTTTGGTCCCTAGAACCTACATATAGATCTTTAAAGCTTGGCTTGCTGTCGTGTGCTTCTGATCTAGTGCTGGGAGACAGAGACAGGTGGGTTGCTGGGGCTTCTCTCTGGCCAGCCCATTTAGTCTCTTCAGCAAGCTCCATGCCAGGAGGACCAAAAGAGATGGACGGTACCTGAAGAACAATACCGCTCACCTGTACCTGACAAGACCACACGTGTACCCACACATTAAAACAAAGAAGGAAAGGTCTAACTTTTTTCCTAAAAGTACAGACCACCACTTCCATCCCTTTTATGGTTAGTTTTTTTGGTCATTTTGACACAAGCTTGGGTTATTGGTAAGAAGGATTTCAGTTGAGAAGATGCCTCCATCAGATTTTCATGTAGGCAAGTGTGTGGGGTCCTTTTGTGATTAATGATTGATGGGGGCACTGGCCCACTGTGAGCAGGGTCATCCTTGGGCAGGTGAACCCGAAAGAGATACAAAAGTAGGCTGAGCAAGCCAGTAAGCAGAACTCCTCCATGGCCTCTGCATCAGTGCCTGCCTCCCTCCCCGTCTTGAGTTCTTGCCATGGCTTCCCTTGGTGATGGACTGGAAGCATAAGATGAATAAACCCTCTGCCACTCCAAGTTGCTTTTGATCAGTATTTTATCGCAGCAAGAGAAAGCCAAGTAAGACATCCATCAGCACTAAAATATTTTCGTTAATAAGAAGGTCCATAGCCATTAAATGTTCACAGTAAATCTCTTACAAAGAAAAAAAGCAAATCAATAAAACCATCATGGACACATTTCTGAGAGGAAGAGCCTCAGCCCAAGGAGGGGCTCCAGAATAAGACACCGTCACCACAGGAGATAATGCCCATGAGTGTCACTGCCCCTGAAGACCAACCAGTAGGACAAGCATGGAACGGGGATGTGATGACCCTGATGGCCCTGACCTGGGCAGGCCTAGAGTGATGAGTGTGCTTGAATCTTATTGTATTGTTTTGTTTTGCTTTTCTGGTTTTTTGAGACAGCATCTCTCTGTGTAACAGCTATGGCTGTCCTGGAACTAGCTTTGTAGACTAGGCTGGCCTTGAACTCTCAGAAATATGCATAACCTCTGCCTCCCGAGTGCTGGGGTTAAAGGCCTGTACCTATTGAACAAATCCTATTTGGGGAAAAGCTGAAAGATCAGAGAGACAGAGGACCAGCCACTTCTCACGAATCCTCAGACTGATGTCTCTCGGTCCTCAGCTGAAAGGGAGGGGGTCACAGGCCTAGGGCTGGACTCCTGCCTCCTTATTCTCCGCGTCTCACCTTCTCTTCAACTTTCCTAGTGCTGGGATTAAAGCTGGGTGCCAGCACTGTCTGGCTGTCTTTGGCCTTGAACTCACAGAGGTCCAGATAGATCTTTGCCTCAGCGTGCTGGGATTAAAGCTGGGGGTCAGCCACTCTTGGTGGCTAAATCTGTTGGTGGCTCTCTTATCTATCTTTCAGGCAAACTTTATTAGAAATACAATGTATTGCCACATGTGCCACCATCGCTTGGCTTTTATTTTGTTTTTTTTAATTTTTCAGTTGTGTGTGTGTGTGTGTGTGTGTGTGTGTGTGTGTGTGTCAGTATGTGAATGCAGTGTCAGAATTCCAGAAGAGCACATTAAAGATTCTCTGGATATGGTGTCAAACTTGGATTATCTGCAAGAGTAATGTGCACTTAAAAATTATGTATATGCATCCAAATACCACATGTGTGCCTGGTGCCTGTGGAGGCCAATAGAAAGCATCAGATACTCTGAAACTGGAGTTAAAGGCAATTGTGAGCTGCCATGTGGGTCCTGGGATTGAACCTGGATCCTCTGAAAGAGCAGTCAATGCTCTTAACTACTGAGCCACCTCTCCAGCCCTTTGGCCCTTTAACATAAATGTTTAACTAAGAATATAAGTTTCTGGTGTAAGGGCAGAGACAAAGACTGATTGACCCATCTTGTCTGGTCGTACAAAGACATGCTGTGAGTTACTAAGCTCTGTCTGGGAGGGTGTCTGTCCAGCTTAATCAAGGAGTCAGCCTCCTGTGACACTGAGGTGAACAAGCCCAATGCAATGCAACGGCATCTGATTCGAGGGCTGATCATAAGGTCTCCCTGTAAGACTACCCCATATGGTCACAGTTACTCATGAAAATTCCTTAAATTACCCATGAGTTTCTGTATTATATAGTATTACCTATTAGGCAATTTCCCTTCCAGAAAGGGCACAGATGGCTGTCTCTTTGGATGACGCCAGATGAAGTTGTTTGAGAAATAGAGATCCTTCACAAGAGCTTCTCTTGAAGAGCTGCTCCTTGTGTGAGAAGCATATGAGACCCACATGGAAGGCCGTAGAGATGAGGGGAGGGTCCCACTAGGCTCTGGGAGAAGCAGAGCCCACCATGTTTTCTGCTTTGTCTAGGATTCTCTTTCTTTGTGGGACTATGACCGGGGTTCAGACCCTATCTGAACTGCCCTTTTCCCTTCCTCTTTCTTTAATTCCCTTCTGAACATGGCGATAACAACAGTCACCCTGTTGCACACAGTTAGAGAGAGGTCTGGATGCAGGAAGAAAACCAATCTGGTCTTCAAGAGCCCCCCCAACTCTAAGAAAAAGAGGAAAGTGACATGGTGGTCCCTATCGCCCTGTTCCCTGAGCCTGATCTCTCCCGTGGAATGTAAGAAGATTTCAGAGTGCAAAGCTGCCTCTTCAGGGAGACCAGACAAGGCACGTACAGAGAAGGGGGTGCTTCATCATGTTAGATGGGCCCTGGGGCCAGGATGAATGGGCTCTTTTAGGAAATTGGATTATTAAACATGAGGCAGACAAGAGCAGCCTGCATGGCAAATGGGGGCATTAATGAAGAGATTAAAAGCAGCAGAAACATCAGGCTGTTAGGATAAAGTGTGAAGATATGGCATGGGAGGCAAAACAGGCCTTAAATTTCTGGATAAAATGAATCAAAGAGAGGAGAGCTACTTATAAAAATGTGTTTCTCTCTCTCTCTCTCTCTCTCTCTCTTTCTCTCTCTCTCTCTGTGTGTGTGTGTGTGTGTGTGTGTGTTGTAGTTTGTATCACATGTAAGTCCCAAATGTGCACATGTGTTTCAAACTTGGTCCTAGTGATTTAGCCTTTAGGAGGTAGAGCCTAATGGACGTCTTCGGGTAACTGAGGCATGACCTTGATGCCCCTGAAGGGGACTGTGGGACACTAGCCTCATCCTCTCTGTCTTTTACTTGCCTACCCTGAGATGATTGAATATTTTCAACTACAGGCCGATGATGTACTACCTCTGTACTCACCCAAGGTCCAAAGCAGTGAGACCTTTAAAGCCGTGACCCTAGATGACCCTTTCCTTTTATAAACTGTCTCAGGTGTGGGTTATAGTGGCAGAAAGCAAACACACAGATGCAAACCCACAAGGACCAAGTTTTATGTATTTTCTTCACCAAATTTGCTGCACTTACCTGTGCCCCACTTCCAAATCTCCAGGTGGGCAGCCACTGGATTTACCTTGCAGCAGCTTCCCTCTGCACCCACGCCTTTGCCCTCTGACGAAAGTGGATGTGAGCAGGAGTGTTTGGTCAGCATAGATCCCACTCTTGGGAGTGGTCATGGGTATGGGAATCCTCAGATAAAAGGGCACAACGTGGACCATCCATCAAAAGGCTGGTGTTTATATTTAGGGTAGTGTGTGTCACCTGTATATTGCTCTAAACCCATAGAACACACACCAAGAGTCACCTTAATGTAATAGAAACTGAACTCAGATGCATTGGTGTGGGCTGTGATTATAACAAATGGCCATTTCCAGTGGTGGAGGTCTGTAAAGCAGAGGAGGGGGGCATTAAAGTTGCAAAGGGCCAGAGTTTAGGAGAACTCTGCACCTTTCTCTCTCCTTCTCTATATAATGATTGAAAAGGTTCCAAATCTCCAACAGGAAACGCACCAAAAAGTCCCTGAGGAAACACCCCTGTGCAAAGCTGTCAGAGGCCCCAGCCTTCCTCCGAGGGATTTTATAATTATATGTAAATTCCAAAGGCTGGACGGAAATTACTTTCAGCCATGCCTGAAAATGAGGCGGCAGGTGTCCCTGTGCTCCCAAATTTAGGCTGAAGGTTTGCTCAGCCTCACATGCTGCGGCAGCATCTTCGCACAGCTTCTTTCTCATTTAAAGATACTATAATTATACATCACGTCCTGACACTGCCGAGTGTCTATGTAAAAGCTTGGCCCAGGAAGAGTCGAAGCACAATATGCACTTTCCATGATTTAATGTGGCCAAGATTTAAAAAATAATAATAATAGTAATAATAGTAAGCTGTTGTTAAAGACAGTTCCAGGAGGGGCGTTATCTCGGAAGATGCCCTCCATGGGTCTCAGTGAGGATCACAGGAAAGGCTGGTGGGCAGCCAGCAGAAGGCACTTCCCGAAGAGACAGCTGCAAAGGAGGCAGGTGACTGTTCATAGACCACAGACAGGAGGATGTAGCCTCTGTCTTCCGATGTTAAATACCTCCCCGCCCATGCCTGCTTTGGCCTCTTCATAAAAACAAAGTACAGCCCAGTTTCTCGACCTTCACTTGGAAGAGGACCTTGCCACGGCCAGATGCTGGTCTTGTTTCTCTTCTCAGAGGCTTTGATGAGCACTTCTCTGTTTTCAAGCTGTGCTCTGAAAGGCAGGTGCTGGCACCCAGGACCCGCCCTCCTACCCTAAGCAAAGCAGCTTGAATGGGCTTTGGTTGGTCTATCTCTTATTTAATTGTTGATTTGTCATATTTTAAATATTGGTTAAATAGCAGCTCTCTTCTAACCTAGCTCTTCAAAGGTCAAACTCAAGTGATTTACATGTGGCTATTTCTTTTTATAACTCCAAAGACTACACTTCTATGACTTTTGGGTTTTGGGGTTCTTCTTGGCTTGCAGGGTGGGGTACATATCATGGTGCTTGTGTGGAGGTCAGAGGATGACCTGAGGAAGCCAGTCCCAGGGACAGAACTCAGATGGCCAGGCTTGCAACAAGCACCTATACCCACTGAGCCAGCTCACCACTCAGTGTGTTGATTTTTTAAGACAGGGTCTTATGCAACTCTGGTTAACCTGAACTCACGAGATAGCTAAGGATGACCTTGAATTCTTGATTCTCTCGCTCCACATCCCAAGTCACAGGCTTCCACTACCACCTTTCCTGCTAGACTATGGGTTTCTGTTTTGTTTATGAGCCAGCATCTGATTTCTGACTTAATTTTTAAAGATCATACATCCTGTTCCCATCTACACTCCTGCATCGACTCACAAAGACATGATCCCCCTTCAATTGTCCCCAAAGAGTAACTGTCACAGTGTTTAAGTCAGTGGTGTTTATATTTTGACCATAGAAAATTACTGTCTGTCATGGGACAAGTGAGGTATATGGGACAGATTTCCAGAGAGGTAAAGTGTGAATGAGGACAGTCCCCATGGGCACAGACGTTCGAATAGCTCCCCAGTTGGCGGTGCTATCTGGGAAGTTTAGAAGGTGTGTCACCAGGAGCAAGCTTTATAGTTTCAAAGCCACCACGTGTTCCCGGTTTGGACTCTCTTCGTGCAGCCTGAAGATGTGAGCCCCTCAGCTTCCTGCTCCAGCAAACACACCTCCACTCAGCCATCATGGACTCTCGACCTTCTGGAACCATGAGCCCAAATAAAACCTTTCTTCTATAAGTTGCCTTGTGCATGGTGTTTTATCCCAGTGATAGAAATGTAACTAATATAAGGCACAAAGAGTGACAAAGAGTTTGGTTCATCGGGGACATCATGAGTTACTGGGCAGCTAGTGTGGGATAAAGACAAGGAGCTGTGGGGACATTAGCGGGGAACTGGCTGCATACTGAGGACAGTGGGATTCCACGGTGTGGAGCTGTGAGGATGGGTGTGAGGGCTTGCATTGAAGCAGTTCTCACGTAAGCAATGAGAGTGGCCTGCAGGGGGCAGTCAGGCTCAACCCGGGAGCCCAGGCCTGTGGTCAGGTGACAAGAGGGGCACTCAGGCTCTCAAGCTTTGAAGTACCGGGCCAGAAAAGAGGAGTTTAAAAAAAAAGGGGGGGGGGCTGGACCAAGGTGGGGAAAAGCTTTTTAAAAGTAATATGTGGCTTTATGTGGGAAAGTGTCATGATAGGACTTGACCCTAGTGTGGAACCCCCACTCCAGATTCAGGGAGGAGAGAGGCTTTTATGACAGACAGGAGGTTAGAGTGACCATGGCAAGTTGTAGGTAGAGGATGAGACGCTGAAAGAATGAAAAAAAATCAAAATGTTGGCCAAGACCTCAGAGCCTCGGGCTGGCAACACTCCCTAGCGCCACAGGCCAAGAACCCAGAGTGGAAGGTGACCACATACTTCAGCAGGGCTGAGGCAGAGGTTGAACTGTCAGGGTCCCTGGTGCAGACAAGCAGATGGCAAGAGAGAATGGGGCCAGAGAACCCGAGTGTCAGAACCCCAGGGAGCCCCTCAGCGACCTGAATTAGCCCAGGAAGAAGGGTAAACAAGACCCAAATGAAAGTGGAATGAGGCGGTCAGGGCCTCGCTTAGCTGAGGCCTGTGTGTGAGCTGCCTAAGGGAGGTGGGAAAGGAACATCTCAAGAAAGAAGTGGTCTATGTGGTGCCAGGAAGCCCAGGATAGTGGGACCTGAAGAGGGCTCTCAGAGGCAGTCTGATTCACGGGGTGAATTCAAATGCTGAAGTCCTAATTCTTTTGAGCCAGGCAAGGTGCACAATCCTATAATAATCCTAGAAGGGGAAGGATCAGGAGTTCAAGGTCATCCTTTTCAATACAGCAAGTTAGAAGACAGTCTGTGCTATAGGAACCCGATCCTGAACGAAATAAAATACCCAGAAAATAGGGCCCGAGAGATGCTCCAGCCATCAAGGCTGCCTGCCTGGATTTGATTCCTGGGATCCCCTGGTGGAAGAGGAGAACCGGACTAGTCCTCTGACCTCTATATGTTGTACTATGGCCTGTGCATGCTCCTCAGGTGCCCCTCTCCCAATAAATAAATAAAATATAAATCTTCTAGGACCTGCCTGCGAGAGTCTTGAAAAAGAGAAAGTAAAAAAAAAAAAAAAAAAAAAAAAATCAGTTTGACAGAGGTACACACCTTTAATCCCAGCACTTGGGAGGAGAAGGCAGATAGTTCCAGTTCGAGGCCAGTCTGCTCTATGTTCTGGAATGAGTTCCAGAATAGCCAGAGCTGCACAGAGAAACCCTGTCCAGTAAAAAGAGGAGGGGCGGGGAGGGGGAGGGGGAGGGGGAAAGGGACAGAGGGAAGAGGAAGAAACCAAAATCCCTAATTCCCAAGGTGATGTGGTCATGAGGATGAAGCTCTCTCGGATGAGATTCCTGCCATTATGAATCAAACCCAGAGATAATCTGCTTTCTTGCCTTTTCTGTTTTCATACAGTGACAGATCCAAGCTCTGCAACTCAGATCAGGACCCTTCTGGAATCAGACCATGGGCCATGCTGCTCTCATGTCCCCCTGTCAGAACTGTGAGCATTAATTTCTGTGTTTGTTTGTTTGAACAGAATCTGACCACATAGTCTAGTGGACCGACTGATTTTCTGACAACTTGACACAAGCTACAGTCATTTAGAGGAGGCAGCCTCAGTTAAGAAAACGTCTCCAAAAGATCAGGTTTTAAGGGCTGGAGAGAAGTCTCAGAGGCTAAGAGCACTGGCGGCTCTTCCAGAGGTTCTGAGTTCAGTTCTCAGCAAACACAGAGCAGCCCCTCATTCTAGTATTTCCTTGCTCTGCCTTGAGGGAGCCCCACAGTAGTTCTGGATGCTCCAGCCTTCCATCCTCTGCTTAGAAAGACCCTGGAGGGAGTGGGCAGCACTGGGATGCAGATGGTGGACAAGCTTCTCGTCTACACTGAGGGACGCAGAGAGACAAACAGAAAGGCAGCAGAGGAGGGACGAAAGCCCCAGAGGACGTAATACAAGCAACAGCCAAGACAGGGCCTAAAGCCCTCTGTCACCAGAAAGTTAATACTCTGGGTGACAACCCGCTGGACAGTGTCAAACTAAAGGGGGCTAGAGAAATACTGGCCCCTCCATACTATTTCTGGCCAAAATTTTACCAATATTCAGGCAAGGAGAGACTGTCACTTAACTCCAGGGCCGAGCTCCGTCCACACTGGGGTAGTCTCTCCAGAGCTGGCTTGTCCTTTACGAAATGCCATTCCAAAGTGTGGGTGGGTTTTTCCTCACAAGTCGGTGCTCAGATGGACCTCCCTATGGGGATATTTTGTAATATAATAAAAACAGTGGAGATATCAGAGTGATCTACCCATAGTCAGTCTAGGAAGATCAGACAGTGGTAACTCACACCTTTAATCCCAGCACAGGGAATATCCCGGGAGTGGTGACCTACGCTCTAATCCAATCAGAGTTTGAGGTCATTTTAGTTTACAGAAGGAGTTCCAGGCTCCCAGGCAGGCAGTGGTGGTGCCACGCCTTTACTGAGCAAAGGGTATTTAAGGCAGAAATAGAAAGACACAGGAGGGCAGAAAAAGCTTGGCTCACACTGTTAGTCCCAGCAATTGGGTAGCAGAGGCAAGAGAATCTCTGTGAGTTCAAAGCCAGCCTGGTCTTCAAAGCAAGACTGTTACACAGAAAACTGTGAGTTCAAAGCCAGCCTGGTCTTCAAAGCAAGGCTGTTACACAGAAAACTGTGAGTTCAAAGCCAGCCTGGTCTTCAAAGCAAGACTGTTACACACAAAACTCTGTTTGGAAAAAATAAATAAACAAACAAAGACAGTCGGAGATATCTCAGGACAGATCCACCTCCTCCAGTCTTTCTTTGTTTGGTTTTGTTTTTTAAATATCCCCACACCTCCCCACGAGGCTCACATTTGGACCAAGAAAATAAAAGGAAAGCCCTGATGGATTGTTGGGTGTCTTAAAGCACTTTCTTAGGGACAGATGGGCACAAGGCTGTTGGTTGACATTTAACTATAGCTCCACATTGATCCAGCATCTCCCTGTAAGCTAGCTGTCCAAGTCAATTCAGACATGGGCTACCCTCCGATGACTGGCCTCCAGGCTGTCTGTTAGCACCAGCTTCCCACTCACATGGTCACAGACATCTAGTACAGAATGTGGCCACTTGCCCACCAAGGGTGCTTCACTGTTGAAAATGTCTTCTTGTCCTTGCCACTGGCCACATGGTGTTAGTCTTCTCAGATCACAAGACAGCATAAGCCAGGTAACCTAAATGATAGAAATTAATTTGAGAAGGTAGGGATGTCCAAGATTAAGTTCTAGCAAGCTCCGTTTTATCCTGAGGCCTCTTCTTTCAGCTTGTGGATGGCTGCCATTTTGCTTTGTAATCAACCATATGATGGCTCCTTTGTAAATTCCCACAGAGACTTCTGGCCTCAGAATTCTTATAAGGCCCCACCCTTATGATCTCATTTAATTAAAATGCTTTACCAAGCTCTTATCTTCAAATACAGCCACACTGAAAAGTAAGGCTTCAACTTAAGAAGTTTAAGAAAATATGATAGATAGATAATAGATAGATAAATAGATAGATAGATAGATAGATAGATAGATGATAGATAGATAGATAGATAGATAGATAGATAGATAGATTTGTCTGTTCATTTACATATTGCACATATTTGTGTGAGCATATAGCATATGGATCTGTGGCAGGAGAGGGCTCATGTGTTCTTCTATTACACATATTCCTTTGAGGCAGGGGTCTCTTCATGAACCTGGGGCATGAGTTTCTCCCTTAGGCTGGAAGCCAGCAAGCTTTTGTTTCTGCCCATCCCATCCCAAGCTGATGTTACAAATTTTCAAGAAAGGCTTGGCTTGTGACATGGATACTTGGAACCAAACCCTAGTCCTCCTGACTGTGAAGCAAGCACTTTTAACCAGCGAACCTCCTTTGTAGCCATAGCCCAAACATCTGAAATTTGGGGTATCACAGTTCAGTCTACAGCATTCTAGGCAAGTACTCTACCACTGAGCAACATTTTCAACCCTACAGTATAATTTAAACTGTCTCTAAATCACAGTGCAGTTTGGAGGGTTGGAGGCTTCATCATTGTTCTTTTGGATTATTTTGTTCTGTGACATGGTCTCATTCCATAGTCCAAGGTGGTCGCAAACTTGTGACAATTCTACTGCCTCAGAATTTCAAATTCTGGGAGTACAAATATGACCCAACATATCCAACTGGAAATGCTGTTTAAAAACATAACATTAAAATTCAACTTGATCATGGTAGTGCAGACCATGAGAAACAAAGACCAGGACCTGGGAGACAAAGGCAGTCATATCTCTGTGAGTTTGAGGCCCTGCATGGACTACTCAGAAAAAAAAAATGAAACCCAGCACTTGGGAGGCAGAAGCAGGCTGATCTCTGTGAATTTGCGTTTAGCCTCATCTATGGAGAGAGTTCCAGGACAGAAAGGGCTACACAGAGAAACGCTCTCTTGAAAAACAAAGCAAAACAGATACTCAAGGCTGGTTGAGACCATAGAACATGTAAACGAAACCTCACTCCCTTTTCTCTCTTTCTTTCTGAGACACCTGTGATTGATTACCAGGCAAGCCCCTCAGCACCCACTTCTTCCAGCAAGGTCCACTAACCTCAAGATGGAACCCAAACTCACATAAGGTCCATTTCCTTTCACTTCTGATTCACCACTAACCTTCATTTTCTTGCATTTTATCAAAGGTGCCTTATAGACTTTCTAGTTTACTGAGCCCCCCCCCCCAATAGCAAGCACTAGCTTAGGTTGCAGTTTCATAGGAGATGTGCATGTGCAGAGGTGGGGGAGGAGGTCAGGCGAGACTATAGTAAAGGGGTGCTGAGAGCAGAGAGCAAGTGTAGCTAGAAATTTCTGTCTCTGTCAACCAGTCCCACAACTGCTTATGAAATAATTGATTTGGACACTTAATATTATAATAACTGCCGGGGCAATAGTTCAGGCTTATTATTAACTAGCTCGTATGTCTTAAATTAACCCATTATTCTATTTATGTTTAGCTGCATGGTTTGCTGCCTTTCCTTCAGTACAGCATTCTCATCCTGCTTCCTCTGCGTCTGGCTGGCACCTGCTCTGCCTTTCCTCTTCTCAGAATTCTCTTAGTCTGTTTGCCCCACCTGTGTTTCCAGCCTACCTACTGATCAATCTGTGTTTTACTAAACCAATACTGGTTAACAGATCTTTACAGTGTACAAGAGTATAATCTCACAGGGAAGGCCAGGAAAAGGAAGGGTGAGGGCTTAGTGGTAACAAGCTTAGCATGGATGAGGCTCTGAATTCCATCCCCTGCGCAGCCCCACCCGGTACCCTTATGATATTATCTAATGGAGAATTTTTGTTTGGCACTGTCCCTTTGGGAAGCTTAGGTAAGAGGTTTGGGGATATGAAAATTAACTTGCTAAAGGTGTAAACTGGAGAACAATAAAAGAAAATCTGATTTTCTGGATTGCTCCTCAACCAAGTTTGCATAGGTTTGCACCTTTAGAAAACTCTCAGATATGATTCACACAGAATGTACCTGGAGACAAAGGTAGCAATCACAAAAGACAAATTAAAGCTGGGTGCCTCTGCTCCAGAATCAAACCAGATGCAGCTCTGTGGGAACTCCTCCAGAAACTTACATGATTTGGATCTGCTTTGAGACAGAGTCTGGCTATGTACCTCAGGCTGACCTCAAGCTGGAAAACCTTTATGCCTCTGCCTCCCTAGTGTTTTAATTACTAGCATGAACCAGTCATCTTGCTGCTACTATAAATATTAAATACTTATGTGTCCTCCTCCTCTGCAGACTGAGCCCTCCTCTGAGCGGCATTTATGCTGGGTCTATCAAATACAGTGGCTTGACTGGGGACAGAGTTGAAGAGCAGTGAAGATAAAGGAGAATCGAGCATGCACGTGTTTTGGCTAAGTTCCCAAAGTTGCGAGCATCACACCCATTTCTTGGGCATTAGGGTTGTTGGTTCCCTTCTTTTGGTAAATTGTTCATATCTTTCTCCTCATCACTATTCTATGTGTTCTTCCATTTTGGTATTGAAGAACTACTCAATTATCAGGGCCTGCTAAGTCCGGTCTGCTTCTTGGAAGGCAAGAGTATTGAATTTCAATGCATAGTTGCACCTGGGTAGCCCACATCTTTAATCCCAGCGTTCTAGAGAAAAGCAGAGACAGGTGAATATCTAAGTTTAAGGCCAACCTGGCTACAGAGTTCCAGGACAGCCAGGGATACATAGAGAAACCCTGTCTCAAAACCAAAGAAGACAATACAAAAAAAAAAAAACCCAAAAGAAAGAAATTTCAAGACATGCCTGAATACAGCATGTGTTCAAGTCTAGTTTAAGAAACTTAGTGAGACCCTGTCTCAGACAAACAAACAAATATGTAAAGGCTTGGGAGGTGAATGTAGTGGCATCTGTCTCTAATCCTAGAAGACAGCAAGAAAGGGGGATCAGCAGTTCAAGGCCAACCTGGGCTACATGAGGTAGTTCAGTAGGCATAGACACTTGCTGCCAAACCTGAGTCTGATCCCTGGAAGGAGAGAACCAACTCTCTTAAGATGTCCTCTGACCTCTATGTTTGATGTGCTATGAACAAGCCCTTCCCCCATATACATACACAAATAAATATCTGTTTAACACACAGGAGGCTTTAGGCTCTCTCAGCTGTGCTGCCAAAACCAAATCAAACTTCTTAGTTTATCACGAAGAAGGGCCTTAGGAGATTATTGTAAGGTTGGGTTTTGTTTTGAAACAGCAATTTTGCTTATGAAATATTTAAAAATCAGCAGAATCTGGGTGTGGTGACACAGGCCTTTAATCCCAGCACTCAGGAGGCAAAGGCAAGGCAGATCTCTGTGAGTTTGAGGCCAGCCTAGTCTATATAAATAAGTTCCAGGCCAGCCAGGGCTACATAGTGAGACAGAGCTTTAAAAAAAAAAAAAAAAGATTTTGTATCAGTTTGTCAGCATGATGCCTGTAGATGCAGACAGATAGATAGTAAGGTTACTATAATGAAACAAATACACTTAGCCATCACATGCAGTTATTCTTTCTTGGTTTTTATAAAGACAATGATTTAACAGAAATGTAATATACAGGACTTGCAGATTGTGTATCGGATCTCTAGTTTCTCCTTATATATCCTTTTGCCCACATCTCTCCACCAGTTTTCTATAGATATGAACATTGGGATTTTGTAAAGGTTCCACATATAACATCATGCAATAAATTTCTGTTTCACTTAGCACAATATCTCTCAAGCTCATCCATACTGTGGCAAATGGCAAGACCTGGTTCTTTTTACAGGGCGGATTCATATTCTACTATGCATATGCTAGAGTTTCTCTTTCCCTTCTTCACATTGACTAGCTTATTTTCATATCTTGGCTATTGTGGATCATGAGGAATGAACAAGGAAAAGCAGACGGTTCTAGGAAGGTGTGATTTATTAATTTGGGGGTTATATGTCAGAAGAGATATTGTTGGATCATGCAATGGCTTAATTTTTTAGTATCTTTGAAATCCTCTGTACTGTTTTCCATATGGCTGAAACAATTTGAATTTACTCCTTATAAGAAAGTAAAGACAGAAGACACGGTGGGAAGAGTTAAAAGAAGAAGTCCAGCATGGTGGAACAAGGGTGCAATCTTAGAAGTGGAGGAAGGTGCATCAGGAGTTCAAATCTTCTGCTATACAGTTAGTTGGTTTGCCTATGTAAGATCCTGCCTCAAAAAACATTAAAAATTACAAAATTAGAAAATCAGGCATCACCCAGAGTGGCATATTATTATATATTATTTTATTAGTGTCTTGTCTGTATGTTACGTTCAAGGGTGTCAGCTCCTGGAGTTACAAAAAGTTGTGAGGAATCACGTAGGGGCTGAGAATTAAACCCTGGTTTTCAAGCAGAGTAGTCAGTACTCTTAACCACTGAGCCATCTCTCCAGCCTGGGGGACAGGGACATTCTTAGTGTCACCTAACCGATAGACCTGAAGCTTCACACTCAGGCACTGTGCATATCCTCTGAAGCATCTGAGTTTGCGAGCCCAGTTCCTCATCAGTGACAGTCAGCAGTGGAAGACCGCCGAAATCTCACAAGAACAGAGGATCGTATCCAAGAGAAGAATGCAGACACTTCGCTTGGTTTATGGGAACTGGCAAGTCTCAACGACCTCCAAACATCAGAAAATTTCTATCATGTCAGAGACTAAACTTCAGGTGATTCTCCCCACGCTAGAACAACAACACAAAAACAAAGCTTTACGAGAGCCGGAAGCCCAGTAGGTTTGCCACAGTCACCTGCCCCACCAGCTGGATTCTGATTGGGCTTTGAGAGTTTGCGCTCCGGTGGTCCCGCCCCAGCAGCTCTGGGGGGCGGGGCTAGGTGCCAGAGGCCACAGTATTGGTCAGTCCTTTCAGGTCCTATCCAGTCAGAACCATCCTTCTTGCGGCGCGGTGCGAGCGGTGTAGGCCGCGGGAGGGCCTCGTCGGCGCGCGGAGTTTGGAAAGCGATTCAGCCTGGCGCGTCGTGAGCCTGAGTAAGGTGAGTTCTGCCAACTCGGGGCTGCGGTGGTTCTGCGGGGTAACCGGCTCCCCCGACCCGGAACCCCAGGCCTCGGCCATCCCTCTAGTCGTCCATCCCAGTTCCTTGTAGCCTCGCTTGTGGCAAGAAGCCCAGTCGAGAAGAGAAACCCGGAGCTCCAGAGAAGGCCGTGTCAGGCGGCCGAGGCTTGGATCTTGCTGTCCTCACATTCCGTGAGGTCCAAGATCTTGCTTTTTGTCTGTCACACGCGAGAAATGATCTCGTCTGCTTCCAGGAGTTTGTTTAAGGTTGCAAGTCCCCTCATCAACACATGCTTCCAAGACTGTCTAGAGGAGGTGACATTGAATTGCCCTGGTTTTAGACATCCAGAATCCGAAGCTCAGACCTCGTTTGCGTAAAGGGCATGTGGGCTTGAATGCCACAGATAAGATTTGGATGAGACCCACACAGTCGGAAGCATTTTCTACTATCGCAGGCCCTCTCACTCCCCCAACCTGCCCATATAGCAGATAGCTGAGATGAACCGGCTTCCCACCTGACAGCTCCCGGCGCCATCCTTAGCTACACAGTGCTCCGGTGCCTACCACATTAAGGGGCACGGCGAAGAAAGGCTGATCGAGCGATCACAGCGGAGAGGCAGAAGCCTGGTCAGTAGAAAATCAGTTGGATTTGTAATGGAACTTGAAAGGCTCTTGCCTCGGCTTTCCAGTGCTGAGGTGACCAGTCTGAACACCACACCCAGCTTGAATCAACTGTCAGAAAGTCGCTTTACATTTACTTGAAGGAAATGAAATTTCTAGGTGTCAAATCCCTTTTGTTAGGAGCGGGGGCAGATTCGAGACAGACTCTCTTTGTGTAGTGAAACTCACTCTGTAGATCAGGCTGGTCTCCAACACAGATGGGCCTGCCTGTTGGGGATGGGGGTTTAAAGGCGTGTGCCACCACCTTCAAATCACTTTCAGTGCTAGTTCCCGAGATAGAGAATGAGTACTAACAGGGAATGAATACTATTTTTTGTTGTTGTTTGGCTCTTGTAGTCCAGGCTGACCTCAAATTTGTGTATCTGGGCATGGATGACCTTGGACTCCTCATCTTACAACTTCTCAAGTGCTGAGGTTACAGGCCCGTGTCACCAACCCAGATATTTTAAACTACATATTTTGAAATGTGTGCCTTTAAACGAGAATAGTACAGAGTATAACATCTTAAACTTGGTTGATGGGCGTGTGTTACTTTGTTTGTGTGTGCTTTGTCTTTTGGGACATGAGTGTGTCCTTGTGCATATTTGTGCAGGAGTGTGTGTGTGTGAATAAGCAGGCCAGATAGATCTTCAGGTGTTTTCCATCTTATAGTGTTGGGACAGTCTTTCACTGAACCTGGAACTTACTGATTAAACTAGCAAGCCCCCCAGCACTTGCATTATAGATATTTGTTACCACACCTAATTTTTGCAGTGAGTTCTGGAGATCTGAAATCAGGTGCTCATGTTTACACCACAGACACTTAACTGAATAATCTGTAGAGTTTAGTGTCCAAAAGCCTGATGCTTTGGCTACCTATAGGGTTAAGATTAGCTCCCACCAGGGGTCGTGGTTCACACCTCCATTACTTTGAGTAAGTCAGGAGACTGGAGTAAGCAGCTGTATGGAGACTACACTCAAAAAGAGAAACAAGTTACCTATGGCAGCACAAACCTATAGAAGGGAAGGCAGAAGGATCAGGAGCTGAAAGTCTTCCTCAGGAATATACTTCAGAACAAACCAAATCTACAATAAACAGGTTTGTTTTCAGACCAGACAGTCAAAGGGCTCACCATCACCACTTTCACAAGACATGCATTACACTTGAAGCCACCAAGTTGTAGTAATTTGGTGCAGTAGCTATTTATGCAGGACTGCTAGAAAATACCAGCACAAAAACACTCTAATTTTATGTGTTACTGATGGACAACTAGAAAATAAAAAACAGAAAATGTATGTACAGTGACATCAACATTTAAGCACCCTCCAACAATATCCAACAAACTTTCCTTATATATGTGTGTATACAGAAACATATACATACAGAAATGTATACATGTATGTATACAGAAAACTATTAAGTCATTTAAAAAAATTAAAGAACAAATAAATGAGCCACATTCATGACTGGAAGGCAGTATTCTCAAAATGCCATTTTTTCCCAAACTGATCTATGGCAATAAAATTTTAATCAAAATTCTCACTTTCCTTTTTCTGGAGGAACATAATAGTCAAGTCTAATACTGTGTATGCATGTGCACGTCTGTGTGGCGTGTGGAGATTGGAGGACAGTCTTTAGTTGGCTTTTAGCTTTTCCTCCCTGCTTGAAACAGATTTCTCCACCACTGTGGAAGCTAGGCTAGCCCACTGACGAGCTTCTAGAGCCTCCTGCCTCCACCTTCACTTCCCGTCACTGCACTGGGGTTCCAGACACCTGCACTTCTGCAACTGGTTTCATGGGTCTGGGAACCCAAACTCAGGTTGTCAGGCTTGTGGAATGATGACAAGCACTTGTTCCCAGCCTCTGGGTCTAAAAGATTAATAGAGATGTAAAGTAGCAAAAATAGGCAACATGTATTCCTAGAAAAAAATACAAGGCAAGGAGATTTGCTCTGCAAGATAAAGACGAAAACCTTTAGCTTTACAATGAAACTCTGACTCAAGAAGCAAGTATAAACACAATTCATAATGGTGGTGTTGCTGAGCACTAGGTGAGAATAGTCATTTTGATAACTGGTGTTGGGACCTAGAACTTCCTCAGACAGAAGGGATTTAAACCTGCACTGGGGGTGTAGCTCTGCTGGAAAAATGCTTGCCCAGCATGCACAAAGCCCTGTGTTTGACTCACCATTGAATAGAGTGCACACCTGCAACCCCAGGACTTAGAAAGTGGAGGCAGGAAGATAAGAAGTTCAGTTATTCCTGGTCTCAATGCCTCACCCATCCCAGTTATTTAATATTGTATTGGCAGCTTAAGACAGTGAAATCAGGTAAGAGAAATTATTAAGAGGCACAAAGTTTGGAAAATAAAAACGTTCTTACCTGAAGATGATAATGGAATGTCTAAATAATTAAAATAAAAAAGAATTTAGCCTCACTTGATGGTAAATGCGTATAATCCCAGCACTGAGATGTGGCTGTCCAAGAATTGGATTCAAGGTTGTCCTGGCTACTTGTTGAGTTTGAGGCCAATGTGGACTGTGTGAGACTCTCCCAAAAAAAAACAATATATGCAGAGAGAGAATTTAGTAAGATAGCAGTGCATAATTGACATGTAAACCAGTGTTTAACAAATAAATTAGACTATATAAGGAAGAGGATAGTCTTATTTATAGTAAAAACAAAGATTAAAATGTTTAAGAATTCTAAAATATAAATGGAGAAATCTTAAGATACCACTAAATGTTACAAAAGTTAACTTAATTAACTGCAAGTCCTTTTTCCCAGGATAGAATAACAGCATCCTGAAAGCCTTGAATCTACATAAGTTAACACAAATTTAATGTTTTCTTTCTGGTGCTAAGTTCACATATAACAAACAAAATACAAAATCGTAAAGCTAGGCATGATGTCAGACACCTTTAGTTCCAGCACCTAAATCCATAACTGGCAGAAGGAAGGAAGTTATAAAGATCACAGCAGAGACCAATGAAATATAGAAAATAAAGCAATTGAGAACAGACAAATCAAGAGTTGGTTCTTTGAAAAGTTATGGAGGTCAGAGGACAAATTGAGGAACTTTCCTTCTATCGTGTGGGTTCTGAGAATCTAACTAAGGTCATCAGACTTGGTGACAAGTTCCTTTAACTGAGCCATCATCATGGGCCCCTGAAAAGATAATGTTAAATTGACCATCTTTTAGCTGGATGAACAAGAAAAGTGTCTTAGTTATTTTTCCATTGCTGTGACAAAACATGACCAAAGCAGTTTATAGAGGAAAACATTTGGTTTGGGGATTCATGGTCCCAGAGGATGGTAGAGTGCACAACCAGCATGACAGAAGCATGGCAGCAGATGGGCAGGCAGTCATGGTGCTGGAGCAGCAAGCTGAGAGCTTACATCTGATCTGCAAATTGGAGGCTCAGAGCAAGAAAGCGAGAGCCAGCTGGATTGATTTGTGAAAAATTTCTGCACCCTGGTAAGCCTCTCAGCTGATTCAACAGTCTAAATCGCGCTGGTTCAACAGTCTAAATTGGACCGAATTAGAAAAAGCTCTGGTTTAATGGGTGCAGGTTCCCGGATGATTTTCCAGAACCCCCACCAGGCCCCAGGAGACAGGAAAGGGAAGACCAAAAAAAAAAAAAAAAAAAAAAAAAAACCCAAAAAATCCCTTGTTTGTTTTCTGGGGTACAGTTTAAACATCCTGTAGGAGTGGTCTTGAACATCTCTGGGGGAAGAGCCCTGTTTGGTGAGGCTTCCACCAGAACAATATGGGCTTATGAAATCTCAAAGCCCCCCACTGACACTTCCCTAGGTACAGCCAGTTAAGCTGGCCGGCCTGTCTTAACATGGTCACTCCTCCTAATAATCAACTGTGGACCAAGAGGAGAGTCAGATAACTAAGGAAAGAAAGAAGGGCTGTTGTGGCTGACTATAGAAGTAAGAGGATTTTTATCCTGGTCTGGTAGTACAGGCCTATAACTTCAGTTTCTCAGGAGATCAATGCAGGAAAATTGTAGGTTCAAGGCCAACCTGGGCTACAGAGTAAGCTTAAGATAATCCTGAGTAACTTAAGACCTGTCTCAGTGTAAAAAGGAAAAAGGCTATTGTAGTTCAGTGGCAATGCTGTAGGCGCTGTTTCCAGTATAAAAGAACAGAGCAAAGTGAAAATGCTGTGAACGATTGTATGTTGTCAACTATGAGTTGAGTGTGTCCGCTAAAGAATTCAAATATAGGCTGGAGAGAATGCACTGACCGCCTCTCTGGAACATTAGTTCTCCAGTACCCACATGATAGCTCACTACAACCTGTAACTCCAGTTCCAGAGGATCTGTTGCCCTTTTCTGGCTTCTTTGAACACCACACATGCACATGGTGCACAGACATACATACAGACAAAGTAGTAATATGCAGAAAAACTTTTTAAAAATCATTTTAAAGGGGGCTCAGGTGTAGGCACTTTAATTTCTCGGTATGTACTGAGAGGTGGGGCTTACTGGGAAGTATTGGAGCCACGGCAAGAGAGACCTCATGAGCAATGAGTGTCTGTCATGGGATGTGGCTGCCTACGATCTCTTTTCTGCAGAAGCTGACAGGCACTGGAGCCATGCTCTTCGACTTCCTGCTTTTGATCATTGTAATCCAAACCAACTTTTCCTTGATAAGTTACCCAGTTTTAGGTGTTCTATCAACAACAGAAAAGCTGTAACATCTTTGATAATGTAGATCAAATGTAAGTCCTAGAAATGTATAACTACTGAATCATGGGGAAAATGGAAAATTTGAACAGACTTAGAATTAGTAAGTAGATTGAATCCTTAATCAGGAATATTTTTAGATATCCCCCCCAAAAAAATCAAGAGCAGATGGCTGCTGGTGATTTGTACCGTAAATGTAAAGAACCCTAGGTACAGCCAGTTAAGCTAGTCAGGTTCCTTTCTTCTTGAGAACCTAGTGTGCAGCGACTCCAAGCTCCTGCTCCTTCTTGGTGCTGTGTAGCCTGTTGCTTGTTTGTGTTGCCCTAAGGGACCTTAGGGACAGTTTTCTGGTGGATATTCATGTGTCTAATATAATTCTGTCTCTGACTTAGGCTTCAGACATGCATGCATGTTGCCTTTGGGCACAGTGACCAGGATTTACATTGGTCAGGTCTTTATGTCTATCCTCATCAAGTTGCAGAATAAGGAACATGTGATTGAGACCTTGTGTGAGCCAAGTTCAAGTTTCTTGGCCACCAGAAGAAGATCTATATTGCAACAAAATAAGGCTTTACCAAGTTTAATGCAGATTAAATTGAAGACAGGATAGCTGGGGAGTCTCCTATCCTTGATGACTTTGGGATCAGAAATGTCCCCAGCTCTAGTGCCCTAGACAAGTGGCGGGCCCTGTATACCTGAGGGTTTCCACTGTGTTGGATCCACACCCTACCAAACCATGTTCACTAATTAATCTCACATCCAGTTAACAGATTAACACTAAAATCATCTTCAAACTGTATGAACAAATTATATATAAAAAACTATAGCTCAACAAATTAGAAACACCCTGTTTGAAAGGTGAGTTAATAATTTAGTGGTTGCACCCTTTGAAAGGGCCTGAGTTGGCTTCTAGCACCAAAACAAAGCAGAGCATGGGCAAGGGATTTTTCTAGAGAGGATTCACAGTGGACAGTAAATTATGAAAAAATTGCTCATTTTCATAAATTATTAGAGTGGTGCAAATAAAAATCAGGATTAAAGAAAACCTCACATTTATTAGGATTGCTGCCATTTTAAAAACTACAGAAACAAAACAAAAAAGATGCTTAAAAATTGGAAGCCTTGTTCATCATTGGTAACAGTGTAAAAATGGTATCATGAAGGAAAACAGCATGGGAGTTCCTTAAATGATAAAGAGAATTGCCGTATGCTTTATTAAGTCCAATTCTGAGATGTATCCAAGACAACTGTAATCAAGACCTGAAACATAATGACTAATTATTTTAAACTTTGTAAGATTTGTTTATTTTATGTGTATGTTTTTGCCTGAATGTGTATATGTATGCGTACCGTGTATATGCCTGGTGCCTAAGAAGGTATCAGATCCCTTGAACTGGAGTTAAAATGGTTGTGAGCCACCATGTGGTTCCTGGGAACCACACTCAGGTTCTCTGCAAGCGCAACAGTGCTCTTACTAGCAAAGCCATCTCTCCGGCTGTGGTGGCTAATTTAATGTTAGTTAGATCAGATTAGGGAAGGCCTAGAATACTGGTAAAGCTCACCCTGGCGTGTCTTTAATGGTGTTCCTGAGATCCCCAGGGCTCTGGCCTAGTCAGTAGATTAGCCCTTTGATGAATTCATAAAGTGATGGCCTGTTGGGGGTTAACTGAGGAGGAGGTCACTGGTGGCTATATCTTTCTCCAGTCCCTCATATGCCTGAATGATGTGAACTGTTCCGCCTCACTATGCCTTCCCCACCATGATAGACAGACACTTTAAAAACTATAGCCAAACTTATTACTGCTTTTACGTTGCTAAGGCATTTACTCGGACACAGCAACAAGAAAGTTGACTAATTTGTCAAATATTTCTATTCCCACGTTTTTAGCAGTGTTGAAGTAGCTGTGGTGCAATTCTTGGCTGTCAACTTGACTGGAATTAAGTAAAACCCAAATGATTGGGCACACCTGTGAGGGATTGTTTTTCTTAAGTCACTTGAAGTGGGAAGACCCACTTTTAATCCAGATCTTTGAGGTGGGCCACCTTAAATTTGGGCCACACCTTCTGCTGGATGCTTATGTAAAAGACGTGGAGGAAGGAAGCCTTTGCTCTTACCTGCTTGATCTCTTTGGCAAGTCCATTCCTTAGCTGGCATTAGAGTCTAGTTATTTAAAGTGTGTGCTGGTACCTGTTCTGTAGCCCAGGCTGGCCTTAAATTTGCAGTAATTTCCCCAATTATTATAGGCATGGACCACAATACCTAGCTAGTATTCTTGATTTTTAGTTATTTTTGTTGTCAAAGCAGGTAGAGGTTCTTCATATTGAAGATACTGTTGTTTTTGTTTTTGTTGAGACAGGTTTTGCTATAACCCAGGCTGGACTTGAGCTTTTAAACTTCTAATTTCAGGTTTCTCCTGAATTACAGATATGTACCATGCTGCCCACTTTGTTGGTTTAAGAACACTGGCTACTCTTACAGAGGACTCGTTTTCAATTCCCACCACTATTGTGGTGGCTTAAAACCATCTGTAGCTACATTTCCAGGGTCCCCAACACCCTCTCTGCCCTTTGTGGGCATCAGGCATGCAACTGGTATACATAATATATAGAGACAATACATTCACAACATTATTAAAAAATCTAGGAAAAAGGAAACAAACCAGAAAAGAATAGTAAAACATTCAACTAAGAAAGGGCACAGAAACCCTTCTGTGTGTTGGGAATGTTCTATACCTTGAGTGTTGTTCAGTTATATATGTAAGTAAAACTGTTGACTCCCAAAGTCACAATTTTTGCCTAGCATTGCATAAATGTTACATTTTCATACTTACAAAAGTCTTACTTAATTTATCTGATCATAGTTATTTCTATTAATTAACTTTGGATGAATAATCAATAGTTTAATTTAATTTATTCCAGCTTAACATTTCTGGAGTAAGTTATAGTTGATCACAGTTTTAATCTTCAGACATTTTTTCTATATTCTTTAACATTTTTTATTCTCATCCAATAAATATTGGTTGAGCCAGGCATGGTGCTACACCCCTTTAATCCCAGCTCTCTGGAGGAAGAGGTAGGTACATCTCTGTGAGACCTGTCCCTAAGTAAGTAAGTAAGTAAGTAAGTAAATATATATATATATAGGTTGAATGCCAAACACTTAGAGGTGCTGTTAGGAAACTAGTAACATGTATTTGTCTGGTATTTACAATTTAGTGAGAAAATAACCAATCAAATAATTATAAAGTCAATGTTAATTTGCAACTATAAGTACTCCAGTTGAAAGGTAGTTGTTTTTATGATAACGTTGTAGGGTAACTTTATTGGACTCTATTGTGTGTACTTCTTTATTTGCACTTGTGTGACACTGTTCCTGGGCAGACAGAGAACTGACAATACCAAAATATGGGAATACCAAAGTGCTGCTTGGTGAACCAATAAGCTTTATTGGGGTTACTTACGGGAAAACAGAAGTGACTAAACCGTATCACTAAAGCCCACCCTAGCATGGTGACGGCTGGAAACTCGGAGTGCATGGCACATTGCAACAGGTTCAGGCGTCTTTATAAGCTGCTCAGTTGGTCTGACTGAAGGTATCTTAGCTGTGTGTGTGCACATGTGAGTGAGTGTGTATGTCTAGGAGGGACCTATTGAATGATCAGTTTCAGGAACTTCCAAGTCATTGAGTATTTACTTCCTGAGCTTAACAAGCTTCTCTGCAGGATAGAGGGTTCTGCTAGAACATTATCTTCTTGTTTCACCTCCCCTTTGATATCCTGTTTCTTAAGGAAGGGGGAGATTCCCTCTAAGATGGAAGGTTTTGGGGAGGAAATCACTACATAACTGTACTTCACAAATATTAATGTATTCTTTTGCATAACAGCCATATGAAGTGAGCAGGCGCTTTTTTTAAAGCAAAAATAGATTTTATGAAAAGCTTTTAATCCATTTTGAGTATAGGCATTAAAAGAGAGAAAGGCTAGAAGGAAAGATAGTTTTATGCACCCAAGCGTGGATATGGGCTTCTCAGAAAGTGTCACCTACCTAGGCCTTGTATTGTTTATCGCTGAGGTTACTCCCTGTAGTCTAGGTAGACTTCTCAATCAAGATCTTCCTGGTTACTCTTCTGCTTTGTGTGCTGCGATTATACAGGTGTACACAGGCCTAGTTTCTCCTTAAGCTTTCAGATTTCGCTTTCTTTTCTTGCTATGTTCTTTGGGTGATATAAATTTTAATTTGGGTATTTTTAAACTTTTTTTCCCTGTTTGAACATGTAGGTTCTTTTTATATTTCTTATCAATTATTTTGCTTACTAGACATTATTGAAACATAACCCATTTGTAAAAAGTTGAGGATTACTTGACTATATTTTTACTGTAGATAAGACCAGGCACATACCATCACATCAAAACTGGATAAGGCAACCCAGTAGTAGGTAAAGAGTCCTATAAATAGGCAAAAGAGTCAGCAGTACCACCCCTCTCCCTAGTTAGGAATCTCACAAGAACCCAAAGCTCCACCTAATGTTTGACTGTGGACTATGCATCTGCTCCTCTTAGTTGCTGGATGAAGTCTCTGCCTCTTTGAGGATTCTTTTATGCTCCAGTCCCAGAACACTGTGCAGGCAGGGTAAGCTGTCAGAAGGTTTTGAGGCTTGGTTGGTGTCCCAGTTCCTCCGCTTGAGGCCTTGCCTAGTTAGAGAAGATGCCTGGTTCAGACTCCAGCGTTCCCTTTCCTAGGAGTCTTTGCTAGTGTTACTATTGTAGATTCCATGGGGTTGCCTTTGCACTAGGTTTCTGCCTTGTCCCTGAAACGGTCCCCAATTCCAATCATTTCTCCCAATATTTCCACCTCACACACCTGATCTTACCTGTTCCCAATGCCCCATGCCCCTCAGTCCACCCCCAAAACCTAGTCTGTTTCCCCTTCCCAGGGGGTCCATGCATCCCCCTTTAACTCCTCCTTATTACTTAGCCTTTCTGGGTCTAGGATGATTATTTTTTATTTTACAACTCATAGCTACTTATAAGTGAGTATATAGCATGTTTGTCTTTCTGGGTCTGGGCTACATCACTCAGGATGATTGTTTTCTAGTTCCATCCATTTGCCCGCAAATTTCCTGATGTCATTGGGTTTTTTTTTTTTTAACATCTAAGTAATACTCCATTGTGTAAATGTACCACATTTTCTTTATTTATTCTTTGGTTGAGAAACATCTAGGTTGTTTCTAGTTTCTGGCGATTATGAATAAAGCTGCTATGAACATAGTTGTGCAAATGTCCTTCTGGTGTGATTGAGCATCCTTTGCTTATAAGCCCAAGTGTGGTATAGCTGGGATTTGAAATAGATGGATTCCCAGTTTTCTGAGAAACCAACATATTGATTTCCAAAGTGTCTGTATGCGTTTGCATGCCCACGAGCAGTGGGGAGTGTTCCCCTTGCTTCACATCCTCACCAGCATGAGCTGCCTTTAGTGTTTTTGATCTTAGCCATTCTGACAGCTGTAAGATGACATCCCAGAGTCATTTGATTTGCATTTCCCTGATGTTGAACATTATTATTAAGTGCTTGAGTTTCCTCTGTTGAGAATATTCTGTTTAGAGCTGTACCTCATTTTAAAATTGGGTTTAAGGTTTTAATATCTATCTATCTATCTATCTATCTATCTATCTATCTATCTATCTATCTATCTATCTATCTATCTATAGTTTCTTGAGTTCTTTATATATTTTGGAGATCAGGCCTCTGTCAGATATGGGATCTTTTCTCAGTCTGTGGGCTGCCGTTTTGTCCTAATTATGGTGTCCTCTGCCTTACAGAAGCTTTTCAGTTTCATGAAGTTTTGTGTATTAATTGTTGATCTTAGCTAGCGTCTTGCGGTAGGTGTTCTGTTTAGGAAGTTGCTTCCTGTGCCAGTGAGTTCAAGGCTATTCTCCACTTTGTCTTATATCATGCTCAGTGTATCTGTATTTATGTAGATGTCTTTGATCTACATAAGACTTGAGTTTTGTGCAGGGTGATAGATACGGATCTATTTGCATCCTTCTACATGGTCACCATTCAATTAGACCAGCACCACTTGTTGAAGATGCTGTCTTTTTTCCACTGTATAATTTTGGCTTCTTTGTTGAAAATCAGGTGTCCATAGGTGTGTGGATTCATATCTGGGTTTTTGATTCTATTCCATTGGTCAGTGTATCTGTTTTTATGCCAGTATCATGTGGTTTTTATAACTACAACTCTGTAGTAGAGCTTTTAGGATCAGGGATGGTGATACCTCTGGAAGTTCTTTTATTGTATAGGATTGCTTTGGCTATCCTGGGTTTTTTGTTTTTCCATATGACGTTGAGTATTTTTTTTTTCAAAGTCTATAAAGAATTGTGTTAGAATTTTGATGGGAATTGTGTTGAATCTGTAGATTGCTTTTAATAGGATGGCCATTTTTACTATGTTAATCCTACCAATTCATGAGCATGGGAAATCTTTTCATCTTCTGATATCATCTTGAATTTTCTTCTTCAAACACTTGAAGTTTTTATCATACAGGTCTTTTACTTGCTTGGTTAAAGTTATACCATGATATTTTATATTATTTGTGGCTCTTGTGAAGGGTGTTGTTTCCCTGATTTATCTCTTAGTTCGTTTGTCATTTGTATATAGAAGAGCTGACTTTTTTTTAGTTAATCTTGCCGAAGGTGTTTATCGGCTGCAATTCCCTGATAGAATTTTGGGGTTGCTTATGTATACTATATTATCTTCAAATAGCAGCCCTTTGACGTCTTCCTTTCCAGGTTGTGTCCTCTTGAGTGCCTTTAGGTTTGCTTGTCTTTTTTCTTTCACTCTGGCCCCATGTTGGAATGCCAAAATGTGTTTTTTCTTTGACTCTTTTGGAGGGCCTGCTATCCAACTTCCAAATACATCATACATAGAAGCTTATTCTTCATTATAAATGTCCAACCTTAGCTTGGCTTGTTTACTGCCAGCTTTCCTTAAATTATTCCTGCCTCTGGGCTTTTCATTTTCTATTCCTGTATACTTTTCTTTGTTTCTTACTCTGGCTGGCTGTGCAGCTGAGTGACTGGCCCCTGGAGTCCTCTTCCTCCTCCTCCTCTGGCTACTTCCTCCTTTTGTTCCCTTGCTTCCCCAACCCCACCCTCTTTCCAAATTTCTTCTATTTATACTCCTTGTCTGCCAGCCCTGTCTATTCTTTCTCCTGTTCTTTGAGACCGTCAGGTGTTATAGATAGGCACAGTAACATAGTTTCAGAGTTAAACAAAAGTAACCCATCTTAAAATAATATTCTACAACAAGTTGTCTTATTGCTGTCTAAAACTTCAAGTACTGTACCGGATATAGAGCAAGTGACAACCTTGTTTTGTTCCTGATTTTAGTGGAATTGCTTTGAGTTTCTCTCCATTTAAGTGATGTTGGCTGTAGGCTTTCTGTAAATTGCTTTTATTATGTTTAGGTATGTCCCTTGTATCCCTGATTTCTCCAATACTTTCATCATGAAGGGTGTTGGATTTTTCCAAAGGGGTTTTTTTTTTTTTTTTTTTTTTAATGAGACAAACCTACTTTTTTAAAACAGTAAATAAGAAGATTATTCTTGGAAAATGGGCTTTAAGGCTCTGATACCCATAATTAATCCAGGAATACATTTGGACAGCTGTTTTTCCACTTAAAGTTACAGAGTGTTACGTGTCTTGTCCTAGTTTCCCTGCTGTTGCTATGATAAGATACTGTGACGGATATCTTTAGGGAGAAAGGGTTTGTTTTAACTTGTAGTTCAGTGTACAGTTCATCATGTCAGGAAGACATGCAGGAGCTTGAACTGGTCATGTGGCGTCCACAGTCAGAAAGCAGAGGTATGGGTGAGACATGCAGCTGTTCTGCTCCTGTCTCCACTCACCATCCTGCATCCCCAGCCCAGGGAATATCTCATACATAATTAAGATGTATGTAATCAATATATTTTCTCACACCTACAAGCTCGTTTTCTAAATGTTTCTAGATTCTGTCAAGTTGATAATTAAAATTAACCCTCACATCACTTTCTAGAAGGTAAACTATATATGCATATATATATGTATGTATATATTAAAGAGTGCATATAACATTAGCAAAGGACCTGTATAAAGTTTCTGTTTTGTTTGATAGAGAGCTCCTTGACTCTAGGGTCCCAGTTGAGCTTTATGAAGTTATGATTGTTCACATATGAGGCTTACCATCTTTGCCCCAGGGAAGATCACCTTTCCCCACTGACAAGTTACTGGCGGGGCTTGCAAAGCTTGGCTGTATTTTCAGAAACAACTTCCAAAAAACCTCCACTTTCAGCAGAAAGCTAGAGTGTCTTGGCACCAAGTGTCTTAGAATCATCTTGGGGGTCCATTTCTTGGTAACTCTGAAGTAGCCATCTTGTTAAAACAAAAAGAATAAAAGGAAAGTTTGACCTAGAAAGATTAGTTGTCCTAATTTTGATAAATCTAAAAATTGTTTCATTTACTTGAAAGAAACAGAAGCTCCCATCCCTAAAATCTTGTTTTCTCTGTCATGTCTGTTATTAAAGAGGTTTATTTATTTTTCTATCATTTATGACAGTCTATGTAACTTGGCCTTAAAGTCACAGAGTTCTGCCTCTCTGCCTCTCAAGTGCTGTTGTGCAGCCATACATGGCTCTTCTTTTTTTTTTTTTTTTTTTTTTTTTTTTTTTTTTTTTTTTGGTTTCGTTCTGTTTTCCAGACAGGGTTTCTATTTATGTAGCCCTGGCTGTCCTGGAACTCTGTACACCAAGCTGGCCTCGAACCCAGGACCCATCTGCTTCTGTCTCCTGAGTGCTGGGATTAAAGGGGTGCCCCACTGCTGCTTAGCAATACCTACTGTTTAGCTTCAGCTCCTCTGTACAGGTCCCACCCTCAGAAAACCTGCCAAACTCTGGCTCCTCCCCGGGTGCTACTCAAGACCATGCCTACAGGGTATTTAAACTATCCCTTAGAGAACCCACGAAGTTTTCCCCATCTCTTTCACTCTGGGGACTGGGAAGATCACAGGAATGTTTTTGCTCAATAAATTTGGTCTTTTATTCTTAATTCAGCTTACTGCGTCAGTGGAGAGACTTAATATTGGGGTACAGAAACCTTTCGCTTAAAAGCTTTTTAAAAATATCTTTTGCTCTAATAACTATATTTTCTAGCAGTAGTCCTTTCCTTACTATAATTTTTGTTATTGTTTATAATTTTGTATTATGAATGTAAATATGGTATATATGTGTAGTGTCTGGTCACATGTGTGTACATGCATGAGTCTGTGTGTGCACACATGTATGGGAGCCAGAAGAAATTGGATGTTCTACTGTATGTCACTTTCTGCCTTACTCCTCTAAGACAGGGTCTCTCACTGTCCCTGTAAGTGGGCTGGTGACCAGCAAGCCCCAGTGATTTTTCTATCTCTTCCCCACTCTGCAGCCTTGATGTTGTAGGCGTGCAGCCACATGTGGCTTTTTATATGGGTGCTGGGATCTGAACTTAGGTCCTCATGTACACAGTGCCCCAGAGCCTTCTCCAGACCTGGCTAACTTAGATAATTAGTTCCTTCTGTTTTTAAATTTATTTTTAAGGTCATTGTGGCTATTTGGATAATTTTAAATAGCTAGTTCTAAAGATAAGTCTTGAAGTTTATTAGGACCAATGACTAAAGTCATTTTCTGTAGCTTTAAAATTTCATAAATAGGGCTGATAAGATGGTTTTGTGGGTAAAGGCTCTTGCTGCCAAAATGGACAACGTGAATTTGATTCTCAGAACTCGTGTGTGGAAGGAGGGAGCCAATTTTCACAAGTTATCTTTTGAGCTCCATACACACAATAAACAAACATTAAAAAGGAAAAGGGGATAGGATGGTGTGGGCCTTTGATCCCAAGAGCCTCTAAGAGTCAGAGGTAGCAGAAGACAGCCAGGACTACATAGAGAGTCCCTGTCTTTTAAAAAAATAAAAAATAAAAAAAAAATAAAAAAAAAAAATTAAAAAAAAAAATAAAAAAAAAAAAAATTAAAGGGGAAGGGAGGGCCTCCTTTGAAAAGATTTCTCTTAGCATGTGTAAGTGAAAGTTGCCTGTTATTTTTCTTGATCTCCTTATTTCTCAAAAAAAGGGGGGGTTGTTCAAGTTACTTTTCATTTCATTGACTTAATTTTCTTGTTTTATTTTTCTTATCAACCTGGATATTTTAGGCATTCTTTTTCAATTGGCCTAATTTTTTGCCTATAGCACCCTGGCTGATAGCCTAGGCCTATAGTCCAGCTATGTAGAGGCTTAAGGCAGAAGGATCTTGATTTCAAGGTCAGTCGTTCTGGAAAACTTGGTGTGACCCTGTTTCAAAATAAGTTTTTAAAGGGTAAGGACGTATCTTAGTGATAGAGCACTTGCCCAGAGTGTGGGAAGCCCTAAATTCATTCCTCAGTGCTGACTGAGCTTACTGCATATCTCAAACTGGCCTCCAGCTTCAGCCTCCCAAATGCCAGAATTGCAGATGTAAGCCACCATGCCTGGCTTGGATACTGTTTTCCATTGTTTGGTTTGCTTCTTTTACTTTGTTTCTGTTTGAAACTGTGTCTCTCACTAAGCAGCATAGATTGCCATAATTTTTCTTTTTCCATGTGAAAGACATTTTTAATCACTTTCCAAATTGTACTTGTGATTGTTTTAAGTACTAATCTGAAATGAATTCCACTGGCCAACCATGAAACATATTGATGTTCATAAGGTTTCTGAATTGCCATACAGTTTTGGACTGAAGCCTACTCAATATGTTTAATTTATGTCTTCATACTGACCGGCACTTGGAAAAAAGTAGTCACTCAGAGAGGTAAAGAGTGAGTAATTGTTAGAATTCCCTGCCCCTTGAGTGTGTGCATGCATGTGCACATGCAGGTGTATGATTACCACAGTGCACGAGACAGTCTCTTCTGTGTTGTCTAGGCTAGCTAGCTCTCAGGCATCCACAGATTCTCCTGACTTTGCTCACTATAGAAGCATCAGGATTACAGATAGGTACTTATACATGGATTTTAATGTCAAACTCAGATCTTCACAAGTATGTGGAGTCATACAATGGGTAAAATGTCAATTTTACCCATTGAACTGTATCCCCAGCCCTGACTTATTATTTTGAAACTAATAAGAAAATTCCAGTTATTGAATTAGGAAAGTATGACTCAAATTAAATATCACCATTTTCAGAAGTGAACAGTGTAGTTTGGCCTATCTAATATTGTTAATCCTTCTACTATATATATGTTATATATAATATTTGATATAAATGGTATATATATGGTGTGTATGTGGTACCATATATAATATATGGTATATATGGCACACATATATGGCATATATATTTATATATGCTATAAAATAAAAGTATATTATTAAAATAGAATGGTAAGCTGTGTATGGTAGCATGTGCCTATAATTTCAGCACTGAATGTAGGAGATTCATGAATTTGGGGTCAGCATAGGCTCTGTAGTGAGACCTTGTGTATTAGTCAAGGCTCTCTAGAGGAGCAGACCTTGTAGAGTGAATTTGGATGTACATGTAAAGGGGATTTATTAGAATGATTTACAGCCTGTGGTTCAGCTAATCTAACAATGGGTGTCTACCAGCAGAAGGTCCAAATTCCAGTGTACAAGGCTGAATGTCTCAGCTGATCTTCAGTAAGGACCAGAATCCTGAAGAAATGGGCTTTAATGCAAGTGAAGGAATGGCTTATCAGCAAGAGCAAACACTTCCTTCATTTGTGTCCTTTATGTAGGCATCTAGCAAGAAGGTTTGACCCAGATTAAAGGTGGATCTTCCCACCTCAAAGATCCAGATTAAAAGTGGGTGGTCTTCCCACTTGAAATGATTTAATTAAGAAAAAAAATCCCTCACAGTTATTCCCAGCCATTTGAGTTTTAGTTTATTCAGGTGTAGTCAAGTAGATAACTGTCATCTTGACACAATCATATCTCCTTATGTCATGCTTAATTTCCAAATGAAAACAATAACCAGTTCATAATTATACCTAACGTGATAAAACTGTCCCACATACAGTCACAAAATGCATTATATAATCAGGTTATTATTACGCCTAACATGATAGACCTATTCGTCATCAAACTGCAAACACTTCTATCTTAGTCACTGTTCTGTTGCTACAGAGAGACACCATATCCATAGCAACTCTCATAAAAAGAAAGCATTAATTGAGGGCTTGCTTAGGTTTTAGAGGGTTAGTTCATTGTCATTGTGGTGGGGAGCATGGCAGCACACAGATAGACATGATGACTTCTACATCTGGATCCATAGGCAGCAGGGAGAGAGACTGGGCCTGTCTTGAGCTTCTGAAACCTCAAAGTCTACCCCTATAGATACACTTCCTCCAACAAGATGATGCCTTCTAATTCTACCAAAGAGTTCCCCTACCTGGTGACTAAGCATTCAAACATAAGAGCCTATGAGAGCTGTTCTTCGTTAAAACACAGGGGCCTGTACAGTGGTTCAGTGGGTAAAGGAGCTTGCTCTGTGAGCCACTGACCAGTGGAAGGAAAGAGGCAGCTGCACAGACAGCCTCTGCCCTCCACAGGTACAGTGTGGACAGTGTGCCTCCATCACACGTGCACCTGCACACACACGCTAATAGTAAGTGCTGTCTTAAATCACACAGCATGTGAGTGGGGGCTATAACTTATCTAAAAATAACTTTTAAAAACTTCATAGATGACTGCTGTCTTTCTTTAGCTCAGTGACTTCTCCGGGTGGAAGCTAGCAATGCAACAACTTGTTACACAGGCTGGAGCCGTATGCTTGCGCAGCACACGCTCTTGCTGGTCAACCTTTGCTCTCTGCAGATGCTCTTCCGTCTTCACTGGGTTTTTACCTCTGGAAGAGAGTTCACTTGCTGGGTGTTCATTCTCTGGGTGTCTAGTTTGCTTCGGCCATTCTTCCCCCTCACGGCCCTCATCCCACTTACCCTCCAGGGCTAGGCCAGGTTCCATTTTCAACAAGCCCCTTTCTGATCATTGCTTTTCTAGTATCTATTGTACTAATATCAGTGTCTGTTGAGGAAAGGAGGGAGCCAGGCCATTTTGTTATTCAAGTTCAGCTAGTTAAATGTCATCAGATATAAATGTTAAAGCAATCTGTTGGTGTGTGTGTGTGAGAGAGAGAGAGAGATGGGGTGAGTGAAGCAATAAAAAGCAGCTCTGGGCACACTTAGAACAGTGGCTGTGCGAGTCAAGTCCTTTACCTCCTCAATAACTATACTGACTGATAGAGATTACCTAACTCCACTAATGCTTGTCCTCTTCCTCTTTAGGTCATGGCTGCTGTTCCTCTGAACAACCTACAGGAACAACTGCAGCGTCACTCAGCCAAAAAACTCAATAATAAATTCAGCCTTACAAAACCAAAATCCTTGTAAGTATAGCCATGAGTATATACATACAAATGGAGGGAGCTCTCATCTTTCAGCTCTGCCAGAGCTCACACTGGCCTAGAACTTGCTCTGGTTCAGACTAGCTAACCTCACACTTGCAGCTGTCCTGCCTTGGCATCATATATGCTGGGATTATCACCACACCCCGTTCTTCCATCTCTTTCATTTTACATAGCACATGAGGGGCTCAGTGTTTTTTCCACTTTGCAGATTAATAGCAGAGCATGTTCTAGCTGATCTGGATAGTGATGCTCTGCAGCTTTACACAGTTCCTGGCACATGCTTACTTGTTCAGCAAAGTTGGATAAACAAGTAATGAATTTTCTTGTCAATTTGAACAGATATTATACTTAAATATAATCTCATATGCTCTGCCAGACTTTGTGGGGAAACGGCCATTCTAGTCCTCTGTCTCCTACAAGCTACACCCCAAGTTCCTAATGGTGCCTAATAATAATTTATATTTGGTTGTGCCCTTAGGTTGCAGGCACTGCTCCAGTCTCCTGGCTTTAAATTGCTTTACAGTCACTATTGACTGATGTCATTAATTTCAGCAGATAGCCAGGACTCTTGCCTCCTTTATATCCTTCAGATTTCAGCAGATTCTTTTCTTTCTTTTTAATTTATTTATTATGTATACAGTGATCTGCCTACATATATGAATAGAAGCCAGAAGAGAGCACCAGATCTCATTATTGGATATTGTGAACCACCATGTGGTTGCTGGGAATTGAACCCAGTACCTCTGGAAAAGCAGATGTGCTCTTAACCTCTGAGCCGTCTCTCCAGCCCCTCTTTTTTTTTTTTTTTTTTTTTAACTCTCTTTTCTCCCTTAAAATTTTTTTAGCAGAGTAGCAAAAGCCACATTATAGTGTCATCCCCCCCCCCTTTTTTTAACACATGTCTCTTTTGTCTGAGGATGCTATTAAGGACTGCAGCCTGAAAAATAATGTGGGTCTGTCTTAGGAACTCTCACACCCAATAATTAGCCTCTGTAGGGGAAGGATCAGAGGAACCAGCTGTATTAGTTACCTGGTAAATTTTCAGAGTCACAGAGGGAGATGGATTCTGTGTTCATTTGTAATAAAATTAATGTAACTTGCATTTGAGAATATGTTTTATAGGTGAGTGAGTTTGTTAAAATGGAAATTGATCTGTCAAGGGGCTGTGGTTGTAGCTTATGTTAGAATACTTGCTTAGCATAAATGAGGCCCTGGGTTCAGTTCCCAGCATCGGAAACAAATGTATTCTTCTAATTTTAGTTTTTTAATTATTTTTCAGAGGTTTTACTTTTAAGAAGAAAACATCAGAGGGCGATGTGTCTGTAACTAGTGTGTCAGTGGTAAAAACACCTGCATTAAGTGATAAAGATGTGAGTGTGTCTGAGCCCTTTTCACTGACTGAGCCTCCACTCCACACACCAAAGCAGCAGTCTGGAACAGATGGCTTCTTTAAAAATTCTCCAGGCGGACAGCAAACCAAAGGGACCTGTTCTAAGCAATCATTGCTGGACTTGGTGCAGATTCCTCAGGAAGTTTCATGTACTACCCCCAAAATCCCAGCTGTAAAGAAACGCCACATTGCTGTTTTCAAGAAGTTAGAATTTAGTTCTTCACCAGATTCCCTCAATGACTGGGCTGATATGGATGACTTTGATATTTCAGCATCAAATGCATTTGTCTCAGTCACCAAAAATCCTATCATGACAGTAAGCACCGCTCAGAAATCAAAGACTAAGAGAATTTTTTTTAAACCACTGCCCCATAAAGCAAGCACAGCAAAGGCTGATGTGAAGCCTTCTTCCCCTAAAAGCCCACAAGTGGATTTAACTAAGGAACAGAAGGATGAGTCGGAATGCCTAAGCAGTGATGTGATTTGCATTGAGAATGACCCTGGTTCTGAAGAGTTCATGAAAAAAGACATTCAGGAAAGTCAGTCTTTGGAAACTCATTTGGAAGTTGAAAGAGGTATCTATTTTCTCATCTTCATTTCAGTATGTTTACAATACTCTTGAGGTGGGAGCTAAACATTTGGAACAGTGAGAGTCTAAGTATGTGCTATGCCAGGGTTGGCTCTGATTTTATACATGAAGAAAGTAAGGGCAGCGGAGGTTACAATGAGTAGCTTGTGATAGGATTGAAAAGTGAGGAGAGCCTTTCTGTGTGTGATTTCTTAATGGCGTGCTGTTGTAAATGATACATCAGATATTGATGGTAGTGTCTACTCATCTTGTTCAATACAGTCATGTATCATGTAGTGACAAGGATATGTTCTGAGAAAATACATCATTAGGCCATGCAATCCAGCAAATACCATAGTGCACTTACTTTAAGTTAGATGACGGAGCCTACTACACACCTAGGGGTATATGGTTTACCTCTTGCTCCAAAACCATACATCTGCGAATATATGCATCTATCCAAACATTTCTAAATATACAAAAGTTATAGTAAATATAAATAATTAACTTTTTTTCTAAGACTTGTGTCCTATATAGAGTATATACACCATCAGTGGAGCTTAGGACTAGAAGCTTCTCTGCATGAGTGGGAAGGGAATGTGAAGGCATAGGATACTGCTACCCATTTCGTGCATTATAAACACTGCACTTAGCCTATAGCAAATTCATTAAAAATTTACACTTCCTCAATAATTACTTTTAGTTTATTGTAATCTTTAAGCTTTAATTCCTGTAGTCACACTTAGCTCAAACCAAAAAAACATTGATTATAGAACCATGCAAATTTACTTCTTTTCTTATGTTATACTAGTTAGTTTTATGTCAACTTACATAAGCTAGAGAACATCCTCCCCACCAGATTGGCGTGTAGGCAGGCCTGTGGTGCATCTTCTTCATTTAGAAGGGACCAGCTCACTAGGCTGCTTGCTGTCCTTGGGCTGATGGTTCTAGAAGCTGTAAGAAAGCAGGATGAGCAAGCCAATAAACAGTGCTCTGTGGTCTCTAGGTTCCTTCCCTGAGTTCCTGCTCTGACTTCCTGAGAACAAGCTATAAGGTAAAACAAACAAACAAACAAAAAAACCCTTTCTTCCATAAATTGCTTTTGGTCACAGTGTCTATCAAAGCAATAGAAACCATAACTAGGAGATATGTATACAAGTGTTTTACCTGATTGTGTGTGTGTGTGCCTTCAAAGAACAGAAGGCATCAGATACCTTAGAATTGGAGTTACTGATTGTTATCAGTGTTGTTATAAGTGTTGGGAACCAAACCCAGGTCCTTTGCATAAATAGCAAGAGCTTTTTAAAGTGCTAAACCATCTTCCCAGCGTCTGCTCTTAAATTCTTGATGCTCCTACTTCAGTCTCCTGAGTGCTGAAATTAAGGTTATACACTTCACCCTCTTCCTTTCTTCCCTCCCCTCCTTTTATCTTTCATTTCTGTATCAATGTTCCTTAAAAACTAAGACATGACCATGAACATTAACCTAACACAGGATCAGGATTGTGGGCATCATTGTTTTCTGATATCACATCTTTTCCCCAGAAGGTTTGTATGTGCAGTAAAAGGAAATAATCCTTCATTTTCTGTGATTTTGTTTGTTTGCTTTGCCTACATGTCTGTCTGTGTGACGGTGTCAGGAGTGCTGAAACAGTAGTTACAGACAGCTGTGAGCTGCCATGTGGGTGCTGGGAATTGAACCAGGTTTCCTGGAAGAGCAGCCAGTGCTCTTAACCTCTGAGCCTTCTGCACAGCCCCTTGTTTCATTTTTCTCTTTTCCCCTCCCCTCCCCTCCCCTCTCCTCTCCCTTCCCTTCATTTTTTGAGACAGGGTCTCTCTACAGAGCCCTGGCTATCCTACTGTGTAGACCCAGCTGGCCTCTAGCAGAGATCTACCTGTTTCTGCCTCTGCCTCAGGAGTGCTATGATTTGTAACACTACACCCAGCTCTCTTGTTTATTCTTGTAGAATACCACTTATTTGTGTGTGTGTGTTTAAGACAGGTCTTGTTACATTGCCCTGTCTGACCAGGAACTCACAAAGGTTCTTCTACCTCTGTGTCTTAGGTGCCACTACACCCAGTTTAGAATACCTCCTGAAGGGCCTGTATGAGACTATCCCACAGTAGATGGACTACATTAGTAAATATATAGACCAGTGTCATTAGTCAAGTATTATATACTGTAAGTAATTGCATTACCGGAGCCAGAAGAGTAAGGCACTGTACTGTGATATGAGTATTTTAGCTTTATCTTAACTTAGGAGACCATTGTCCTATGGGTGGCTGGTTGTTGGCAGGAATGTCATGTGGTATGTGACTACATTATAAATCATATTTACATATATTTAAGATGTTTTCTGTGGGCTGCAGAGATGGTAACAAGTTAAGGGCATTTGTTGTATTTGCAGAGCACCTGGGTTTAGTTCCCAGCACCCACATGGTGGCTTACAACCATTTATAATTCCAGGTCCAGGAGAGCTGATGCCTCTTCTGACCTCTCAGGGTGCCAGCCATGCACTTGGTACATAGCCAGGCATAGTAACATTCACCTTAATCCCAGCATTCAGGAGGCAGAGGCAAAGCTTATTTCTGTGAGTTCTAAGACAGCTAAAGCTACATGCATTTTGAGACCTTACCTCAAAAATAAATACATGCATACTTAACATCAAAATCCATAACTCACACAAATAAAATTTTAAAAACTTTTAAGATTTCCTGAGTAGGTTTTTTTTTTTTTTAATTTAGTGTGTGTGTGAGTGTGTGTGTGTGTGCGTGTGTGTGTGTGTGTGTGTGTGTGTGTGTGTGTGTGTGTGTGTGTGAATGGTTTGCAGGTGAGGCTAGAAGTCAAGAAGGCAACAACTTTGGAATCATCCTCTCCATCCACTCTGAGTTTCAAGCTCAACTTATCAGGCCTGAGCATCAAGCATTTACCCACTGAGTGAATCATCTCACTAGCCCTGATTTACCTTAATTATTTTTTTATTTAAATTTAATGTATATGGGTGGTTTGCCTACATGTATACCTGTATACCGTATGCATGCCTAGTGTCTTCAGAGGCCAGAAGATGTTGGATCCCCCCAAACCCAGTACTGGCGTTATAAATGAGCCACCATGAAAGAGCAGTCAATGCTCTTAACCACTGAGCCATCTCTCCAGTCTCAGATCTTAGTTATTAAAAATTAATAGCCAAGAACATTGTGGAAGTAACCAGCTTTATATAATAACCATGATTATAAGATTTTAATTTAATATAATTTCATATTTACTTATTTTTGAGGCAAGATCTTTTTGCAAAGTCTGGAACTCCATATGTAGATCAGGCTGGCCTTAAACTCACAAAAGTATGACTGCCTTTGCCTCCCAAGTACTGAGATTAAAAGTGTGTACCACCACTCCTGGCTTTAAATCTTTTTAAGAGTTGAGTCTTGCTTTGTGTTTGTACTCCCGATCTCCTGGACTCAAAGCATTACCACCACCCACTTCCCTTGTATTTTAGAAATTGAACCTATGGACATACATACTACATAAACACTATTATTGACTTATATTCTCGGCTTTTTATTTACTGTTTATTTCCTGACAGGATCTCACCAAATTATCTTATGTATGCCTTAAGCTTACAGTCTTCCTAGTTTAGCCTTTTGATAGCTGGAATTACAGGCCATTCTTCTGCTTCAGCCTTCTTAGTAGCTCAGACCACAGGTACATGCCACATCCTGAGACTACAATTCTAAACACCCAGTTCTATTAAAATTACTACACAGTAAGAGAGGGCTGAAAATTAACTGATTAAAAAAAAGCAAAGCTGTAGTTTAATCTCTTGCATTGCTATTTCTCAAGAGAATACTGGGTAGATGGTGAAGGCAAGCCCAGAGAGCACCAGCAAGATGCTTATATAGTTAGGACAGCTCTGTGATAGAGATGGTTTCTCCGTACAGCAGCAGTGTGTATGCCTGCTCTGGGGGCACATCTGTGATCTTGGATCAGGAGGTGGAGGCAAGGAGATAGAGTTCAAAAGTCTAGGCTGTGTAGCAAGTCCCTGTCTCAAAACAAGCAAACAAACACCAAACCCACAGTGTTTGTACTGTCAGACTTACCTGCTGCACATTGCTCTTATTTAAATATGAGTAGAAAGCAAAAGAAACAAAACATGACTTTCCTAATTTAACTAGAGCTAGGTATTGAGTTTCCTAAGCAAGTCTCTGGCTTTAGTCCAGCTTTGGACTTCTTCCATTTGACTCTCTTCTCCATGAAGAAATCGGACAACTTTAACCTGCAGAAGACTCCCATACAAAATGATGTGATTGTTTATGACTTGTCACTCATAAGAGCTTGTACCTGTTCTGTCTCGTTAATTACTAAAATAGTCTTTGTTTACCAACTGTTTTTCTTTAGATAATAGTGAAAAGAAGAGCCACGTAGATGAAGTTAAATTACAGTCAACCGAAAAAGATCTATACTTTCAACGTGATGATGATTATGATATAGATTTTGTTCCACCTTCTCCAGAAGTAGAAATTATTTCTACAACTTCTCCCTCTTTGAAATACTCCAGGTAAAATAATATTTGTTTCTAAGATGCCCTAAGTTATATAATATCATTTCTATATAAGTATTCTTTGTGCTTCTGTGGTTTATTTTGTAATCAAATGAAAGCATCAAGAACATTGTTATTTATTTATTTGATTGTTTAGAGACCTTTCTTAGCTAAGCTTGGTGGCTCATGACCTTAATCCCAGCACTGGGGAGGCAGTGCAGACAGATCTCTGTATTTGAGGCCTGCCTGGTCTGCATAGTGAAACTCTGCCTCAAAGACAAAAACAGCAACAAGAAACCCAAACTTTTACTGTGTACCTCATGCTGGCCTTGAATTCAGGTTCCTATCTTAAGTCTCCCAAGTGCCAGGATTACAGGTAGGAATCATTTGGGGGAAGGGTGATTACTCTTTTTTTTACTGGTCATATTTTAAAGACCTGCATTGGTGTTTTGCCTATATGTATGTCTGTGTGAAGATGCCTGATCTCTTGGAACTGAAGCTACAGACAGCTGTGAGTTGCCATGTGGGTTCTGGGAATTGAACTTGGGTCATCTGGAAGAACAGTCAAAGCTTTTAACAACCAAGCTATCTCTCCAGCCCTGTTTAAATCACTATTTTGATAGAAACAGATCCTTGTAGTGTATCATCGGATTAGGAAGAGAAGAAAGTGTTTTATATGAAACTTTGTGGAGTTCCTTCTGGTTTATACTTTTAAATTTTTATTATTAGATTTATTCATTTATGATGTGTGTATTGCCTGCATTTATGTATGTGTTCCACATATGTTTGGTGCCTAAGGAGGTCAGATGGGATATCAGATCTTGTAGAACTGGAGTTATGGGTAGTTGTAAACCGTTGTGTGGGTGCTGGAAACTCAGCCTGAGACCTTGGCAAGAGCAACAAATGTCCTTAACCTCTGAGCCATCTCTCAAGTGCCTGGTTTGTGCTATAACAGCTGTACTGTAATGTCTGAAGAAGAGGTGAAGGTTGACGTATGATTACTATTTGTTACAAAACTGAAGAACTGTACAGGTTCATCTGTCTCCTCCTTTCCTTACCAACAGAAAACCAGACAGCCATAGAAAGTTAGAAACTGGAGTGAAAGGCTGTGTACCACTAAGACTCTTAAGTCAGTGCCCTCGTCTATCCTGTGAAACAGCTAGGCCAGGGAGCATCAGGAAGTTGCCCAGGTTGAAACAGTTAATAGCACTGGGCTGAGAACCAGTGTGGCATTCTCTCCTTACCCTAGTGTTTCCATGTTGAATGCCTAGCTTTATTCTTTATTAAATAGGTGTTTTACACAAATTACATTGTAGCCATCTTAACTAGAATTTTAAGAGGGAAGAAATATTTTTAGTATCAAATTCTAACAAACTATTTTCTTGTCCTTGTTTGGTTTTGATCTTTCTCTGTCCACTTGATTTTCATGTTGTAATTGATACAACTGTCATTTCAGACTCTGGTTCTTTTCTCTTAACATTTTTCTTCATATTGCTACATTTAAACTTTATACTTCCCTACTTTTGAGTTCTTCTACCAAGAATACCTTTGCTTAGCCTGACACTTTCTCATCGCTGTGATAAACAATGTACAAGAAGAAAGATGTACTTTGGCCTACAGTTTCAGAGGGTGCTGTCCATCAGGGTAGGAGAGGCCTGTGGAGCAGGAGCTTATGATGGTCATTCTCACATATGGTGGGACTGGAAAAGAGGTATACCTCTCATGGCCTCTGTCTGCCAGCCAGGCCCTATGTCTCAAAGATTTCTTCAACCCCTCAAAGTGGCTTCACCGGGTGTTCAAACACAAATCTTTCCTATCTAAAGCATAATATTTAGATTTTTAGCAGTTGGAAATTATTATTTACAAGATTGACTCTTTTATTTTTCCATTAAAGCCTAGTGTGAATAACTGTACATATTGTGTCTTGGTTAGGATTTTATTGCTGTGAAGAGTCACCATGACCACGGCAGCTCTTATAAAGGAAATATTTAAGTGGGATTGGTTTATAGTCCAAAGGTTTAGTCCATTATCATCATGGTAGAGTGTGACAGCACACAGGCAGACTTGGTGCTGGAGAAAGCCGAGAGGTCCACATCTGGATCTGCAGGCAACAGGAAGAGAGAGACCTGCCTGGCTTGAGCTTTTGATCCTTCAAAGCCCACCACAGTGATACACTTCCTTCAACAAAGCCACACCTCCTAAAAGGTGCTATCCCCTATGAGCCCTATGGGGGCTATTTTAATTCAAGCCACCACATATTGTAAAATTGAAATATAAATTTTGTCAGATACATTATGTATAATATGCTTGTATTTTATGCATATTTTATTTCTTCTTTTTATTGTATTTATTCATTGTTTATTTTAAGTTAGGCTCTCTCACCAGTTTGGCTAGGCTCACTGGCCAGCAGTCCTTACGAATCCACCTTTCTCTGCCTCTTCAGTATATGAGGTGGCTATAAACTCAGGTCCTCATGCTTGCTCTGCAGGATTGAGCCATCTCCTAGATCCGTGTCTGCTTTTAAAAAGGATCTCAACTTAAACTCTTTGTAGTCAAGAATGGCATTGAACTCCTGAGATTACAGGTGCGAGCCACATCTAGCTTTAAAATATTTTTCTGTCCAATCAGACTGTTCTTAATTAATGTATTTTTATAGAATCTAATAAATATGCACACACACACATGATACCCATTGGCTTAATATGAGAAGTTCAGATAAAGTTTCTTGGAGTCTCAGAAAACAATGTCATTAATATCTACTTTCAGGGAAAGCAGTGAAGTAATGCTTGAGATTCTAAGAACATGTATAGTTTGGTTGAGTACAGAGAGCTTGGGACAGTGGGTTTTCCAAATTGAGAGAATAGAATCTGTGACCCTAGACACCTCAGCTCATAAGGACTGTCAGCAGTGCAGTTTGATTGGAGCCTCGTGTAACTGAAAAGACACACTTGGAGAGGGGAGTTGAAAGGTCTCTTGGGACCAGAAGATGGAAGACTTGTTGGTCTTCTAAAGAGAGATACAAATGTATTTCCTTGCTAGTTATGCTGCAAGACTCTAATCTCAGGACTTGAAGGGAGGCAGTAAACCTTGACCATATAGCAAGTTCCTGGCCATTCTGTGCTCTTTGCTCCTGTTTCAAGAAAGAAAGGAAAAAAAGAAAGAAAAGAAAGTCTCCTTTATCTGTTACCTATTTGTGAAAAAGAGTGGGAGATAAAGTGTGTGTTTATCTCATCTATAGCATGATTGACTTAGCTTTTTTTCCCCTCCTCGTAGTATGCTAAAGGATCTTGATGACTCTGACAGAGAGAAAGACATTCTTAGCACCTCAAAAGATCTTTTGTCAAAACCAGAGAAAATGACTTCACAGAAGCTTGATCCAGAAACCAATGCAGACTGTGACGGTATAAAAACCATATATGTTTCAGTTACTTCTGTAAATAAAATAGTTGCATTTGCATCCTGTAGCTGCATAGTACAAAATGGTATATGTACTGTATCCTTGTTCTGATACCATAAATCACCCTGAATTCAACATCTCACAAGGCTCACTCTCTTGGAATGCTGCTAGTTGACTCATTTCACAGGCAGAGCCAAAATTTGCTTCCCTGTAAATTTAATCCTTTAGGTAAATTAAAAACCCCTAGAAATTTTGTGAGTTTTGAGTTTTGTTGGGTTTTCTTTGTTTGTCTTGTTTTGAGGCAGGGTCTTGATATGTAGCCTAGGCTAGCTTAAACTCATTGGCAGCCCTCCTGATTTGGCATCTAGAATACTGAAATTACAGAAAGTTCCTGTAAATCACACACACATACACGCACGCACGCACGCACGCACGCACGCACTCCTTTTGAGTTCTCCATACAGCCACATTGTTTTCTGTAGACTATTCATCTCCTTCCTTCTGTACATTCTGATTGGGTCTGGGTGTCCATTGTAAGTTAATACCCTTTTTTGCCATGTTAAATTGTTCCTTTTTCTTTTTTAATTTATTGTTTTATGTATTCAGCTCCTGGAAACCCAGGAGCTCTTCTGTTTGTCATGAGAGTCTCCTTAGACACACCCATGCTCTTCCCGTGCACGTGCCTTTGTGTGTATGGTCTTCTCTGTTGTTTTTGTTTTCTCCAAGTTTATTTTATTTCATTTTGGTCTTTGCTTTTCTTGATGGAAATGTTCCTGAAATGTCTGCTTCTCACTCCTCTAAGCCCCACATTGCAAACTGTTTAATCCTCACTCCATCTCCTACAGGTAGCTGCTGTTGTCTCTTACCATACAAGTAGGGAAACTAAGGTATGGAAGAATTAATAATTAGGTGGTGGAAGAATTAAGGCAGCAGCAGAGCTGGAATTTGAACTAGCAGCATAGAGGCTTTTGAATTCACCCTGATAACCATGGTACTAGCCTGTTTCTCCACTTCCAAGTGTCCCTGTTATAATAGCTAAAAGTATAAAGATGTAGTCAGAGGTCTTCAGTGTCATTAGAGACGTCTGTCTTAGCCAACATCAGTTAGTTCATCGCCTAGTAATGGAGTTTTCTTCAAGATATTTCTCTTTATTCTCAGTGGAATTACAAAATTCTAGGAATATCGTAGTCTGAGGCAGGAAGAATGAAGGAATAGGGTGTTAGCTTTAAGTGATGCAGATCTATGGACCTGAGGGTCTCCTGTTCCTGACAGTGTGATAGCACTTTAACGGAACCTCTCTGAACCTTGCTGAGTTGTTACTGAATTAGAGTCTCACACTGTAGCCTAAGCAGCTTCTGACTCATAATCCTGCTTTACTTCCTGAGACTTGGGATTATGAGGCATGCAGCACCACCTGTTCTCAGGTTTTCTTGTAAGAAATAAAGAAAATAATACCTGCCTTTCTGGATACTTGTTAGATTTCAAGGTGTACTGTAGGTCGTCAGCAAATGGCAGCTCTTATTACCTGCCAGTATAGTAATCCTAGAAGAAGGAGCATTAAGATGGCCGTTTTGTTTTATGAACTCTCCCTAACTCCATAATTGTTTCCTCTTATAGAGCCACAGAGCAGCATTTTGATAATGCCTTTTAGAGATCTGCCCTGAGTCTACACCAGGATCACTAGTTTGTAGCTTTTGGCAGTCTTTTTTTTTTTTTTTTTTTTTTTAATCAGAACAATATTTGTCTTCACCTTTCTTTGAGGCCTTGGCCAGTCTGAGGTGGGATGTGGTCTGTTGCCACTGTGTAGGCACTGGTATTTCTCTGAGCCTACATTGGATTAAGGTTTTCAGACCATTGTGCAATCTCTTCTTTCCAGTCTGAGGCTCCTCACGTAGAGAATCAAAAGGACACAGGGCTTCAGTAAACCCCTCCTAGCCACGTCCTTTCTCCTTAGTTCTCGTTCAGGTGTTTGTCTCCAAACTGTTTCCCTTCTGTCCTTCTTGGCCCTGTAGACAGTCAGCTGACTATTTTCATCTGCAGCCACATAGTCTCATTTTTCTTTGGGCATTTTTTTTCTCCTTCCTCATCTCCAGAAAATACTGTCTCCCTGGAGCCCGTGTAAACTGACATTTTCTCCTTTGTATCGTGTGAAGCCAAGTGGGCATTTTCTTTGCTGATATTGCTTTCCTACATCATTTGTTTTCTCTCCTTCATTGGAAATATCAGCTCCTGTGAAATAGTGTCTCTTATCTGTGTGCCTTAATAGAGAAGTTGGGGTGTCTTATGAGGCAGCACACTGACAGAGTGCTTGCCTGGCATTTTGGGGTTCTGGGTTCCAATCTCATTCTTTATTTATTATTGTTTCATAGACAAACAGATAAGCATACAGCAACAGCTAATCCGTGTGATGGAGCACATCTGTAAATTAGTTGATACTGTTCCTATTGATGAACTGAAAGCTTTGAATTGTGGGAACGAGCTGCTTCAACAGAGAAACCTAAGGTATTTTGATTGTCCTCCTTCTGGAAGATAACTGATTACAGTTCCACTTCTCTAAGACATAGGTAAAATGTCCAGGCTTTGGGGCCTAGATATAAGGATTGTGTTACATCACTAAGTTTCAAATTTATTCAATTTTCAAACCATTTGTTTAAGATTTGTACTAAAATTTTAGAAAAAAAAACTTTTTTAAAAAAAAAATAGATTCTGTTGGGGTTAAAAATGGAAATAAACTTTTGTGGCAGCTGTAACAATCTAATCACATTTAATATACTCTCTTCAGAAGGAAGCTCCTGGAGGAAGCTGATTTTAATGGAAAGGATGTCAGTCTTCTGGGTTCACTGTGGAGATTAAGGCCTGACTCAGATGGTACCTCTGTGCAGGGTAATTCCTGCCCTGTGGGGCAGCCTAGTAAAGAGTTAAATTCTCTATTCTTGCCCTCACATCCCCTTTCCACTGAGGAATGTTTACCAACCACCACTCCAGGAAGGACAGGATTCTCAGCCACCACGAAGAATCTCCTTGAAAGGCCATTATTGAATTCCCCTTTACAGAAGTCCTTTGTAAGTAGCAACTGGGCTGAAACACTCAGGACAGAAAAAAGAAACGAAAGCATTCATTTCCCAGGAAATGTTCTCACAAGCACCGCTGTGAGAGGTCAGAATAAACAAGCTGCTTCAGGAAATAAGTTAGAGAGAGAAGGCCAGGCCTCCTATGATATTGATGATTTTAACATTGATGACTTGGATGATGATGATGATGATGACTGGGAAAACATAATGCACAGTTTTTCAGTCAGCAAGTCTTCCACAGCTGCCTACCCACCTATCAAAGAAGGTGGGCCAGTTAAATCTCTCTCAGAGAGGATTTCTTCAGCCAAGATAAAGACTCTTCCAGTGACATCAACTGCTCAAAATAAAAGGCTCTCAGAGTCAATTCAGAATTATACTGGTAAGTCTAAAATAAATTGAATGCTTAAATATTATAGGAAAACAAAACTGTCCAAAATAAGAGTTGTATAATAAAAGGCATAGCAGCACATCATTGCCTGAACACCACATTGTTTATATGCAAATTTCTACTGATAATATGAATTACAAATCACAATTTCAAAAGCAAGTTGCTCTTTTGTCTATGTAGCAGCTGCAGGTTTATAAATGTGTAATTATAACCTATTGTAGTAAGGTTCTAAAGTCATCACAAATGCGCTTTGCCTTTAAATTAACATTTTTTAGTCCCTAAAACAATAAAGCTCATGAGTGGCAAATTTTTTAGTGATTTGGGGGAAGGCAAAATAAAAAGTGAAATTATATGCTCAAAATATGTATGTTTTTAGAATTTTTGGATGATGAGAAGTAATTCATTTATAGAGAACTGTTTCATGTCTCACAACATTAAAATGTGAGGCGGCATAAGAAGATATGAAATTCAACAGATAGAAAATTAATCATGGTGGCTCACACCTGTAATACCATGTGGGAGGCTAAGGTAGAAGGCTGATAGTTTGAGGCTAACCTGGACTGTAGAGTGAGAGCTTCTCTCAGAGCAAACAAACATTCCTTAAATGCGTAAAGGCTCATGGTATGCCATGTCCTGAGTTGGGCTCTGGGAAGATTTCAGAGAAACCATATTGGAGCTCACAGTTTAGTGAGGAATGAACTAAGCTACTACAGAAACCTCAGTAAAGCCTAAATAAATTTAAAGCCTTACGTCAACCCTACAAAGTTATCTTAAAGTGCTTTTACTGAAACAAGAATACACGTGCAAAGTTTTATGAAGTACAGCCCTCCCTATTTTTGCCATTGATGACTTAATAGCTCTGAGTTTGTTCTTACAGTGATGCTGTTGACCTTTAAAATAGCCACTAATGGATTTATTTTTGTATGTTAGAATGTGTCATACTTGATGTCTGCAATTATCTTTGAGACAGTTGAGTGTTGGAGAGGAGCTGCCAGAGCCAATGTGTGAGAGATGAGAGAGTGAAAGGAGTGTCTGAGAAGTTCAGCTGACCCTGAGGCTTCAGACCTGGGTGACTGTGACACCATTCACACAAATAGGGAAGGTAGAAGGCAGAGTTGGATTTAGAAAACAGCTGAGAAGCGCTATTTTCAGACTGTTGAACTTAAATCTGTTGAGAAGTCATTCAAGTAGACGTGTGTATAGAGTTGGCTAATCAGTTAAGAGCACTGGCTGTTCTGAGAACCAGCTTACAGTTGTCTGTAACTCCAGCTCTAGGGGATCTGACACCCTCTTTTGGCCTCCTCAGGCATGCATGTGGTACACAGACATACATGCAGATGAAATGCTCATACCCATAGAATAAAACTGATTTTTAATATTTTTAAAAAGAAAGCAATGTTGTACAGACAGTTGGATGTGTGTAGAATGGGACATCAGATTATGTTTAAGATTTTAGGACGAGACAAACTCCAAATACAAATTTGTCAAGAGCCCAGTCCTAGGCTAGGTATTTAAAAGACTCATGCAGTTAGGGAGCATAAGAAATGGAGCCCAAAAAAAGGGAATTCAAAGCCAGTAGAGTGCTGTGTGCTGTGTCCTTTGATTGTAGCCTAGCATGTATAAATCTTACGTTTGCTTCCTAGCACAGAAGAAACAGAATAAAGCAGATAGAAAGGTTATGATTATCTTGAAACCAAGAGAGAAAAGGAAGGATGAATAAACTGTATTGATAGGGGCTGCAGAAAAATCAAGAAGAGATTGGGCCCTTAGGAACATCTGAGAGTAATTGGGAAGGAAGCCATGTAAATAGTTAAAGTGTGCTGTAGGGAAAGTGTACCGTTGATTCTGCAGGGCAAAGGTGAATGCTAAACCATGTTACTGTATTATTGCACTAATGTTTTTTAAACATTGGTTGTATTATAGATAAGGTGGAACAAAATTTATCATCAAAAAATCTGAAACATGAACATTTTCAAAGTCTTAATTTTCCTCATACAAAAGAAATGATGAAGATTTTTCATAAGAAGTTTGGCTTGCATAATTTTAGAACTAATCAGCTAGAGGCGATCAATGCGGCGCTGCTTGGTGAAGATTGTTTTATCCTAATGCCCACTGGTATGTATTTTTAGATATGAATTGGCAGGAGTCCATTGGCAGATGTTAAATGAAAGCTCTTTAATAAAAATAAAAAGAACCTCACATTATTCTAAGTGTTTAGGGACCCTTTAAGCACCTCCAAACCACAGTAAGAAAGCGTCCTATCAGCATCTGCTCTAGTTGACATAATAAGGTATCCTTAAGGATATGAACTCACAGGTCTTTGGGTTGACCTGATGTAGAGCTTTTCATTGGGAAATTTTATTTTTTCTAATCTAAGTAAGCCTAGAAAGGAACTGAAGATGGAGGTGAGAGACCATGACCATTTCTGGCTAATGTTTAGTGCTGCTTGGTGGTTCTGATCATCCATTCTTGAACTATAGCAAAATATAGCATACAGCCCAGACTTCAGTGTAGCTCTGCCCCTTGCCAGGCCAGGGAGGAGTGTGTTCACGGACAAGCCGCTTCACAGGGCAGCACAGGGCAGCTTCAAATGAAAAGGGCCGCATGGTTCTGTTATCCTCAGTTTTGAAGAGACCAGGGTTGTGCATTGTTATAAAGCCCGTGAGAGCTGCACAGTGATCTGAAGTCAAGCACATAAGAATGCTAGCTAGGCGGTTAGGCTATGAGCAGATTCAGTGTCTCCATGTAGACATGTGTGCTGCTTGTTTTGTTACATCCTTTAGCTAAAGTCCCAATTGTTGTTGCTGTTATTACTACATATTATTAATTTGACATCTAAATTCTTTCAAACTGGTTTATTATATATGTGTATATATGTATATATATGTGTGTGTGTGTGTATAAAGTCATGTAATTGTGTAGATATGATGGAGGTTGGGAGAGCTTTGTGTATGCCAAGGTGTACGTGTGAAGGTCAGAGGACAACTTTGTGAAGTCAGTTCTCTGCTTAACCCATAGTTTTTATTCGTGTTTATCCACATGGCTTGGTACCTTCTCCTCAGTGCAGCATTCTCATCCTGCTTCCTCTGTGTCTCACTGGTGTCTTTGATTCCGCCTTTCCTCTTCTCAGAATTCTTCTAGTCTGATTGCCTCACTTCTACTTCCTGCCTGGTTGCTGGCTAATCAGTGTTTTATTAAAGCAATACGAGTAACCAATCTTGACAGTGTACAAGAGCATTATCCCACATTTCCCCTCCTTTTCTTTTTAAAATAAGAACTCCAAGTCTAATCTCCTTTGTATAGCTTTATTTCCTGACCATTATCCATAATAGCTTATAATCAACACTCTTTAAACAAAGACAAATGTTCATAATCCATTGTTTTGAAATGTGGGTATAGTTCTCTAGGCTACTTCCTGTTAATTGGGGGAACAAATAATCTTATGGAGACCCAAAGAAAATTTAGAATTATGGACAAGTCCTGAGTGGAATAGTCTGTGAGGATGAATCACCTCCATAAGCAGCCTTAAAGCTGCTCTGGACACAGAACTCAGAGGAAACTTCAACTGAGGTGCTCTGAAACACTGGATCATCTGGGCCATCTGTTTCCATCAAAGATTTTTCACAGGGTCTTCCTTGATCAAGCCTTTCTTTGATGAATGAATCCACAGCCTCTCATTTTCTGTGAAAATAAAAGCATAACCTCTTCTCTAAAGTAACATATCTTTTGACTTAAGTTTTGAAGTCAAGACATTTTCAAAATTCGTAGGCTGGATTAATCCAGCAACATTTATAATCAAATGTCTTTTAGCAGCTGCTGTTCCTCTCTCTGATGTAAAAAACTCAATAATATACAATATCCAGACCCTGTGTAATTTCCATCTTTATGTGGCTTTTTTTAAACTTTATTTCTTTCTTAAGGACTTTTTCTATCATTTTTCTCTTCTCTCCCAAGCCTATGTATGCTTTTATACACACTGCAAATCATTTAGAGGTTTGTTTTTGGTTTGGTTTGGTGTTTTGTCTGAGTCTATCTTTACTGTATATCTCCATCTTTTCCTAACCACACTTTTAATCTACTAGGCAGAGTGGCTAGGATTAAAGCCTTGGCTATCATGGCTGGCTCCATCCAGCCCTTTGTTCTGTGAGAATTTAACTTCATGGCAGAGATATTGGCAGGAGCCACATTTGCCACCCAACTCTGGGGAATTTTAGGGTCCACACTGCCACCAAGTAGAACATCTCCACCTGCTGCTCATAAATCTCATTTAAGTGTTTGGCAGCAAGGCCTCTCTTAAAAGAGTCTAGCTGTTTTTGCTGCTAATGCTGAGTCTAAAAACCTCCCTTAAAGAAGCCCTGTCTCTGCTGGTCACAGACAAACAGAGGCCACCCAAGAAAACGCTGCTACCAAGAAAGCCAAGCTTGACTCTGTTCCCTTTTTTGTCTGTATGAGCAATAACCTTAAATCAGTCAGATGCTGCTCGGGCTTGTGCTGAGGCTTCTGTAAGAAGGTGGGAACCTGCCATATTGCAGCTAAGCCTGCACAGCACTCTGTACCTTGATCCATTTCAGAGATACAACTAGGAAGCTGTTTTTGGCTCCATTTCTATATTCTAGAACCCTTTTAAAGCTTTCTTGGTCTTTATGTGGATGTATATGCCCCAAGTTGGAATGTCATTCCCAGGTTTGGTCCTTGAAAGCTCTGACACTGGAAGAAACTTTGGCAGTCATCTAATCATCTTCCAATGGCTATTCCCAGCTTCAGGAGCTATTTTCAAGTCTTTCATGGTCTCAATCTTTTGACAGATAACTCTTGGACAACTCTTTTGTTTTGTTTTAGATGAGTTCTCTATATCCTTGGCTGTCCTGAAACTCAGAGATCCACCTGCCTCTGCCTCCTCAGTGCTGAGATTAAAGGTGTGCATCACCACCACCCAGCCTTGGACAACTCTTTAAACCAGTGGCTTCATGCATTTTACAGAAATTGAGGCTTGACTGAGCTCATGCAGCTAATTAAGCAGGAGGATACATCTATATTCTCAGCATCACACTCTTGTCTTTACATGTGTAGTCTTAAAATTTCTGTGCCCTACCCGGCCAGTCCTGCAGCTGATCAGTTCCAAAAATAAACATTCAGAGGCTTATATTAAATACAAGCTGTTTGGTCTATGGTTCAGGCTTATTACTTACTAATTCTTATACTTTAAGTTAACCCATATTTCTAATTCTATTTAGCAATGTGGCTTGGTAACGCTTTGCTCAGTGAAGCATTCTCATCCTGCTGCTCTGCTCTTCTGCTTCCCAGCATTACCCTAATCTGGTTGTCCCACCTCTACTTCCTGTCTAGCTACTTGACCAATCAGCATTTTATAAATCAATATTTACAATGACAGATATTTGCAGTGTACAAAAAGCATAATTCCACAGCAAACATGTCCATGTATATACCAAAATGAAATTTACTCACTTCGTGGAAAAGAAGGAATGTAGTATACTTTTAGGAAAAATTGAAGTCCTAAAAACTACCCCAGCCTTTGTCATTAGTAGATGGGCGAAATTGCAATTAACTATCATATAATCATGTAGTTAGTTTAAAATAGGTTCTTGGGGGCTGGGGGCTCTTGCCTGCCATGCACGGAGCCCAGCCTGGGTTTGAGAGAAGAACAAATATACTCACCATCTCTCCATTATCTTCTGTTAATATGTACAAATGTAGTTTTACCCTTTTATGTCAAAGGAAAATTGGGACTGTTGCCTTAGAAATCAGAGTACTGGGAGCTGTATTAGAAGGCTCAGCCTAATGGTTTTTAAGTCCTAAGGTCTGTACCAGGTATGTAGCTTGGTGGGAAAGCTTTGCCAGTGTGTGCAAAACCCTCAGCAGGGCAAAGGGGTGGGGAGGTAGGGCTGAGGGATGTCGTAATGCTGAGTTAAAATCTTTGGTTTTACTATTGTATATTTTATTGCATAATATAAGAGCAGTTATGTTAATCCTAGACTTAGAATTTTTAGAGACCACTTATGTCAGAAACAGAAAACGCTTATTTTATTTGGACTTTCCTAGTAGATTTTTTAAACAGTTCTGTTGATTGCAGGTTTTTTCTCTGATTCTTGCTTTTACTATTGCACTTGCCTGAACAAGGTGTTCTGAAAGTCTGTTTGCACAATGTTTAATTTCCTTCAGAGTTCATTTCATTTATGATGGCAGATTTCTGGCCATGTAGGTATTTTAAGTATTATATTTGGTTTCCTTTTGCCTTCACACTCAAGATGGAAGCTGACCACCCCCCTATTATTTGTCTTCTAGGAGGTGGTAAAAGTTTATGTTACCAGCTGCCTGCCTGTGTCTCTCCTGGGGTCACCATTGTCATTTCTCCCTTGAGGTCACTAATAGTAGATCAAGTTCAAAAGCTGACTTCCTTTGATGTAAGTCATCACTTAAACTATTAATAAAAATGTGCCTTAAAAACACATTTCAGTATGCTATGAAATCTTACTGACTATTGCTTGAATTATAAGAATAATTCCCAAATTATTCTGGATTAGTAGCTCCATGGCAGAGTGCTTGCCTACCGTACTGCAAAAAATAAAAAATAAATGAGATTAAATAAACAAAGCATATAGTAAAATTAAGCTCTAGAGTTAAGCACATGTGTTAAAACATTTTGATTCAAATAACCACCTGTAATTCAATCTGATTTTATTCTGCAAGAATGTATTTTGGTGAGAGTTCATAGCCTATATTTTGCTGATGTAGTTTTTGTTGTTTTTTTTATCTAATAAAAAAGGGGTTTCTTTTTTCGCTGGTGTGAAATCATAGCTCTTTTCCCCTATGCACATGTGTGTGTCTCTACACCTGTCTTTTTCCTCGTTGCTGAATTAAAGGAATTAAGACTGCATTCTATTTAGTTTTTCACATTGCAAAAGAATTGATCATCTCAATGTAACAAATAGTTTGATTTTTTTCTTCCAAAAAACATCAGTGCAGTGATGTTCCAACCATTACCCATCATCAATACACACTGAAACTTTGGAGTTAAACAAGACCTTTAGCTACTGTGGTGCACACCTTTAATTGCAGCATTTGAGAGGCAGAAACAGGACTTTCTGTGTCGGTTAGAAACAAGCTTGGCCTCCTAGCAAGGTTTGGGCCAGCCAGGGTTATGGTGAGACCCTGCTGCATATAGAGACACACACAGAGACACCATGGGCTTGTTTACAGATAGATGAGATAAAGCAATGAAGGAAATGAAAGGAGCAGTGGGGAGGCTTTTGCATTGTTTCTGAACACAGAAGCATCTTGCCACATCACAGGCTCACTTCAGATTTGCTGTGATGGAAGGCCCCTTGCTCAACCTCCTGAGCCACCACACCTAGGCGGGAGGGCTGTTTTAAGTTGTGTTTGGTATGAGTTTTTAAAAGTATGTGTACCAGCTAAATACAGCACACACCTCTAATGATGATGCAGGAGGACCACAAGCAAAACTCAAAAATGTGTGCATTGGTTATTATTGAAGTGAAGTTGTTTATTTTGGCAGGTGTGATATATGACATATAACCTAACAAATCATGTCTGATTAATATATAAATAAAATGAAATTTAAATTAATCACCTTTAATTTAGATTCCTGCTACATATCTGACTGGAGATAAGACTGACTCAGAAGCTGCAAATATTTACCTCCAATTATCAAAAAAAGACCCAATTATCAAGCTTTTGTATGTTACTCCAGAGAAGGTTTGTATTAACCTATTTCCAGTGTAATATTAGAACACACTAAAATACTCTTCAGAACTTGGTCATAACTTTTTATGTACATACAGAGTTAGACGTTCACCCCAGACCACAAATGGTCAGATTTTCTATCTCTTTTAATGGTTCATTCTCCATATTGTCCTGAAACATGAGAGTGAGTTGCAGAACTACCATTTTAACCCTAATTTACTTCAGTGTGCATTTGCCGGCCATATAGCATTTTCATAGTAACCACAGTGTAATTTGCCCATCAGGAAATATATAGTGACACATACCGTTACTTAACCCACTAACCTTCTGGTCATGACCTTTGTAAAAAAGAGAAACTCCCAGTTTAATCTCCTTTTATCTAGACATTTTCATGACTTCGACATTTCAGAAACATAGGGCCAGTTTGAAGACTGCGCCTCTACTTGAACTTGTTTTGTTTCCTGCTGATTAAATTCATGTTCCTTAGTCCATGGGATATTGCAGGTGTGGCATGTTCCTGTAAATGCTGTGCTTTTTCAGTCCCTTTCATCTCTAATCAGGAGATCTTTAGACTGTAGAAATAGCCAGGGAGACAGCAGAGCCTCCCACAAGCTATCTTATCCATTAGTGATTCCCTCCCAGTTATTACTATAATGAGTGCTGTTTTGATTTTACTAATACTGTCTATCCTTGTATAATGAGAACTATGGATTTATCAGTGTGAACTTATGGATTCTTAGTTTATTTGCTGAGTTTCAGTCAGATAACTATATATTTTGATGTTCTGATTGCCTAGATTTGACACATGAAGAAGCTTCATTAACTTGGCTTCCGTGTCCTTTACATATGTCCCTGTCAAGACATGCTTGGGATGTCATTGCTTCTGGACAAAGCTAGAGTAAAAACATATAACTTTTTATATGTGTAATGCATACACTTTTTCCCCAAATATCATGCACAGACCAAACACATCTAAAATCCTGTTATCAGGCTGGCAGGGTAAGCTCAGTGAGTAAGGATTTTTGCAGTATAAACCAGGGGCCTGAGTTTAATCCTGGGGATTCACATGATAGAACCAAATACATTAAGTCTTCTGACCTTGACACATGCGTAGCGTTGTCTTCATGCACCCACTCCACACATACACATAAAATTAATAAATAAATGTAAAAAGGTTAAGTTCTATCACCAAAGTAACATGTGGTTACCTGCAGATAGCCTGGGCAGAAAAAAATTTTGAGCCACTAACCTGCTAAATAAAACTGTTGGGTGTGGTGACCATACTAAAATATCTCCTTTGCTATTTTACGTCTGCTCCCTTCGGAGATATGCACAAGTTCTGACAGGGAGTAATTGTAATGGTTGTGACAGTGTCATTTTGTGTTTAGAACTCTCCCATGTCTCTAATCTAGGTCTGTGCAAGTAACAGGCTGATTTCCACTCTGGAGAATCTATATGAGCGGAAGCTTTTGGCACGTTTTGTCATTGATGAAGCACATTGTGTGAGTCAGGTAAGTTTGTCTCAGAGTATTGATAAGTTTATACCACAAGTAGTGCTCAGAACCAGAACCACAGCATTAAAGTACACATACACTGCATGAGTATTGTGCTACCTCAAGAGTAAATTGCTTCCTCTATGTTGACCAGTGTTGGCTTTCACAGAGACACAAACTGCTTCCTCTATGTTGACCAGTGTTGGCTTTCACAGAGAGACACAAACTGCTTCCTCTGTGTTGACCAGTGTTGACTTTCATCGAGACACAAACTGCTTCCTCTATGTTGACCAGTGTTGGCTTTCACAGAGAGACACAAACTGCTTCCTCTGTGTTGACCAGTGTTGGCTTTTACAGAGACACAAACTGCTTCCTCTATGTTGACCAGTGTTGGCTTTCACAGAGAGACACAAACTGCTTCCTCTGTGTTGACCAGTGTTGACTTTCATCGAGACACAAACTGCTTCCTCTATGTTGACCAGTGTTGGCTTTCACAGAGAGACACAAACTGCTTCCTCTATGTTGACCAGTGTTGGCTTTCACAGAGACACAAACTGAAAGCAGTATTTTTTTTTCCAATTAGTGGGGTCATGATTTTCGTCAAGATTACAAAAGGATGAATATGCTTCGCCAGAAGTTTCCTTCTGTTCCAGTGATGGCTCTCACGGCCACAGCAAACCCCAGGGTACAGAAGGACATCCTCACACAGCTGAAGATCCTCAAACCTCAGGTGTAAGTTGTTTTTTGAGTTTCAACTCTGTACTAGAGTCTCCTGTAAGGCTTTAACATTTTAACATTCCAAGTATCCAGACAATACCCAAGACAGCTAATAGAATATTTGAAGTTGGCAAAAAAAATTTTTTAGTCCTCAAGTGATTCCAGGTACATTAAAATTTGGGAATAGAATCTGGGGTTTTTATTTACTTAACAAAATTAAAACCCAAGGGCAGCTGAGGTGGCACAGCACAGAGACATCTGCGGCCAGGCCTGACTGAGTTCAACCTGCTGTCTTTGTGGTAGAATGGGAGCCTTGGCACCTTCCTGCTTTCACCTTTTGACCACCACAAGCAAACCCTAGTAAACAGACCAATATAAACAAAAGGAAAACTATCCCATCCTATACCTTATAAGTGGGATAAGTCAACTTTTGTATTGGGTGACCCTGGTGTAACCCTTAAAAGGCTAGCTTTGACAAATCTTATTTTGGTTTCCACACCCCACAGTATACTTGATGAAATGAACAGGTGACTCTGCTGGCATTTTTCCTTTGTTATATGTCTAGAGCCCTTTTAGAAGGGCCAGCACAGTGGCTGTACCTTAATCTACTGCTATTTCAGCCAGCAATTGTGACTCCACAGTTACCAACCTGAGCACAGCCTAGTGGGAATTCTGTTCCCAAAGGCACTGGTGCTGCCACTGCCTAAAGGTACTTTACTTTAAATCTCTATCATAGATGCTATCTATACATAGAGCTTGAGATTCAAAGGCTGGGCTTAAAATATGCTCTCCTTACTGGCATCTCTGAAAGAGACTGTTCTTCTGCTCTGCCAAGCAAAAAAAAAGTCTCACAATTCCAAATCCTTCCCATCTACTTTCCAATATATTTCTCCATCTTTTCCAGATGCCCTTTAATGCCTTATGATTACTTTCTGTCAACTAGTTCCTAACTCAGCCTCCTGACTCGGGGTTCATTTTACTTGACGCAAATGCAAACTCAGGTTCACAGTATGATTGAATATCCCCTATGATTTCATCTCAGCATCATGCTTCTTCTTACCACCAAATCCATAACTAATTGGCAACAGAAGCCACTAGGAAATAGTCCACTGTTTATGTTTAGGTTGTAATGGGCTATTGTACTTCTGCCTGATGCATTCTTTGTTATGTTCATTTTCTCAGCAAATACTTAACATAAGTTTGTATACTAAGTTGTTTTGAGGCTGAGGTAGAATGCCTGAAGGAATAATAATGGCTAAACAGAATATTAAGGTGGATTTTTATTTATTTTTTTAAATGATTTAGCAGAGTTGCAGAGCCTTTACAGATCAGATTGGCAGCTGCTAAGTTCTCAGGTCTAAAGCAAGCAGTTCATTCATGCAGCACTCTGGGTTCCTTCCAGCCTTTCAGTTGTCTGGTATCAGCCTAAAATACTTAGTTGCTAATAGCTCTTCTATATACCTCCAATGACCATACTTGAGTGCAAAATCTTGTAGTTCTCAGAATTTTGTGTGTATAATCACAAAATGTGGAATAGAATGTTTTAATTTAATATCACTTGCAATGAGAAATATTTATGTACATTTGGGGTAAGACATATTATGCTTTCATATTAGATATGTGTTTTAACACTATATTTAAAATATTATACTTTAGTGATTAAGAGCACTGGCTGTTCTTCAAGAGGACCTGAGTTTGATTTCCAGCATTCACATGGTGGCTAACAACCGCCTATAATTCTAGTTCCGAGGAATCTAATGCCCTCTTCTGGCTGCACAGGACACTACATTGCATGTGGTATACAGACATACATGCAGGTAAACATGCATGCACATAAAATATAAAAATAAATTTTAAAAATTAAATCTTAAAAGACTGACAAAATAGCTTAGTGGGTCAAGGTCCTTGCCAGCAGCCCTGACAGCCTGAGTTCAATACCCTGGATACAATAGTCGGGGGAAACTGCTCCCTCAAGCTGTCCTCTGAACTCTGCAAGGCCACCATAGCTCACGCACACACATGCATGTGCACACATACACAGTAAGTAAAATAAATATAATTTAAACTTGTTTTGTGTAGAAGCTGGTTCTCTCCTACCATGTGGGGGTTCTGGGAATTGAATTCCTGTTACTAAGCTTATTGGCATTTGCATTTACTCACTAAACTATCTTGCCAGCCCTTTAAGTTTATTTTTAAAAAGAAAAACAGTAAAGTTCATAACCCTAGCAAATATAGGCGTGAGGACTACAATCTTAGCCATCTAGCTGCAGAACCCTTAAAATAGTATTCTAAAATGCCAAAAGGAGGTCATGACTAAAGACATAATTGTAGACTAGGATAACCAGGAAGTCAGCATTATAACCAGTGTGCCAGCTAACAGTATGGAGAGTCCAGATGATTTTAAAAGGATGCAGGTCTTGTAGGAGGAGTGGCCTGCTAAAATGTTTACGTGGCTGTACTGATTTCTGCCTTTTATTTAAAGTGTTGAACTCAGTGCAGTGGTTTCCATTTTTCCTGGAGTTACACAATCATCCCTACTATCTACTTTTAGTACATTGTCTCCCTTAAGAGCTTTGTTCTTGTTAACAGCTAATCTCTTTTCCCCTCTGCTCCAGGCAACCGTTCATTGACTTTCCAGCTTCACAGATTTTTGCTATTCTAGATATTTTACATACAAGTTAATTATCTCTAATGCTTTTGACCAGAAGTGTTTTAAATTTGAAATTTTTCTAGATTTGAAATATTTGCATATACATAAAGAGGTATCTTAGGGATGTGACTTAAGGTTAGTTAAGCATAAGATTCATTGTTTCATATATTCTTTATATACATAGTTGGAAGATATTTTCATTTTTTACTTCAGTGTGTATTTGAGCATGCATATTGTTTGTGGTGGAAGTCATAGGACAGTTTGCATAAAGTGGTTCCCTCCTTCCATGTGGGTCCCTGGGGTTGAACTCAGGTTGTTTGGCTTCTAGGCAAGCACCTTGGACTGCAGGGGTATCTGATAGCTTTCATTTATTCCTTTTGAAACTGTGTCTTACTATGTAGCCCAGATTAATTTAGAACTCACTAGGTAGTTTAACCTTACCTCAGATTTCTATTCTCTTTACTTGGCACGAGGAGTTCAGGTGTGCACCATCCCACCCAGCTCAACAATATTATTTTATTCTGTTTATTTTCATCTTCTCTTTCTTGTTTTATTTTGTCTTTTGAAATGGGAATCTCATGCATGTCAGACCATCCTCAAACTCTGTAACAGATGATGACCATGAGCTTAAGATCCTGTGCTTACCTCTCTGGTTCTAAGATTATAGGCGTGTGTCGTTATATCCAACTTTTGTGCTTGTGGAGTTTCAGACCGGGGCTTTGTGCATCTTAGGCGATCACTACACCAACTGAGCTCCATCTGCAGCCCAGAAAGATCATTTTAAACAATGTTTTTAATGTGTCTGTGTTTTTACTCCAACCTGTCTGTCAGATGGCATCAGGTGTGGATTTTTCCAGTCAGTGGATAGATAGTATGTTTCCTTGCACCTCCCAGGTCTTTAGATTGAATCTCCCAGAACCCAACAACATTCAAACACATACAAGTGGTCTTTTGTAAACAGCAACAGTTTACTTGAAGGTTTTAGATTCAGTTAGTGTGTATGAATGTTTTGCCTATGTTTATGTATGTGCACCATGTGCATGCTTGATAGCTGTGGAAGTCAGAAGAAGAAGGTATCAAAACCCCAGGAACTGGGATTATAGATGGTTATGAGCCATCATGTGACCTGGAAATGGAACTTGGGTTCTCTACAAGAACAAGTACTTTTAACTAATGAAACTACCTCTCCAGCCTCTCTAAATAAATATTATTGCCATTTTTTGTTCACTAAGTGAAATTCACAAAACACATTGTAAGAGTGTAATTTGGGACTGGAGAGATGGCTCAGTTAATAAAAATGATTGCTGATTTTCCAGAGAACCAGAGTTCAGTTCTCAATACCTACTTTGGGCAGCTCACAACTGTATGTATCCAGCTCTGGGAGATTCCATGCTACCTTCTGGCTTTGTAGTGTACCCCCACACACACAGCATATACACACAGACACATTAATAAAAATAATTAATTTTTTAATGCTTATTGCTTAGGCTGTGAATGTTTCAGTAACACACAGTATTGGCCTAGAATACATTTAAGCCCTGGGTTAGGTTCCCCAGTACTGGGGGGAAATTGGAGGAGGAGGAAGAAAAGTGTTTTAATTCTTACAGAGTTTATGTACAGAAAGAGAATACTTATTTTGAGACAGGGTCTTTATGTAGCCCTGGCTATCTGGATCTCACTAGGTAGACTAGGCTGGCTTCAAACTTCCATCTGCTTCTGCCTCCCAGATCCTGGGATTAAGGGCATACATACATCGACATACCCCAGACATGAGTTTTACATATTTTTTATGTGTGAATTTTTTTGCTCATTTATTTTGGTTTTCGAGACAAGATTTTTCTGTGTAGCACTAGCTGTCCTGGAACTCACTCTGTAGACCAGGTGGCCTTGAACTCGGAGATCCACCTGCTTCTGCCTCCTGAGTGCTGGGATTAAAGGCAGGATCAAAGGCGTGCTAGTTGCTACCACCTGTTATGTGAAATTTGTTTACTTATTATTTCACATTTACATACAAATAAATTATATAAATACATAAAGATGGTTTTTAAGTCTCCTGTACCAAATTTTTCATTCAATTGGATTATTAAAATTACTAGTTAGGGGTCAGAGAAACTACTCAATGAATAAAGGCACTTGATACCAAGCCTGACGATGTGAGTTTGATCCCCAGAACCCACATGGAGAGAAAGAACTGACTCCCACAACACACACACACACACTGATAAATAAATAAAATGATTAGTCATCATTGTTGAAGGAGTTACATACATGTCTGTTATTTTCTTTAAATGCATACTGCAGGTCTTGAGAGCAGCTCAGAGGTTAGGAGAACTGGCTGCTCTTCTAGAAGTCCTAAATTCAGTTTCCAGCACCCTCATGATGGCTCACAAACATCTGTAGTGAGATCTGGTGCCCTCTTCTGGCCTGCAGGCTTATGTGCAGGCAGGACACTGTATACACAATAATAAGTAAGTTAAATGCATACTTCACTTAGTAAACAGAGTTTTGCTATGTTCCAGGGTCAGTCTCAAATGGATGAGCTCAAGCTGTCTTTTCACCTCAGCTTCTCAAATAACTAAGCTTCCAGAAATACACCACCATGTCCAACTTAAATATGCTTCAGAAGTAATTTTAGGCATAAGCTTTTTATTGAGATTATAGCTGTTAATGAGTTAAGAATTTTTGTTTTACAGTTCACATATTTACAGATGAATTGACTCAGTTTGTATATTTTTATTTTTATGGATGTAAGCCCTGAGAAATGTTGCTGACATAAACATGTAGATGGGAATGAAAAGCATTTTATTACAGCAATAACACTCAATTATCCCAATTCCTTCTGAAGCATATGCCAAAATTACATCATGACCTGTCATCAGAAATTATTTTTAATGATCTGTCAACTGGCATCTCGGTGAAGTAACTCTAAATTTTGTGGGAGGTAAAAAGTTGGAAAGTATTTGACTAAGAAGCAATATTTCTATTTAGTAGTCTTTTTCCTGGACCATACACAGTTAAATACTCTATCAGGCTTTATCTGATGAGTGTGACGTATTCGTTTTACCTGATGTACTTGAAATATCTTGACAGTATTTTCTGTTTAGGAAGGTTCTTGCTATGTAGCCCTACCTGTGCTGAGATCCACTTACCGCTCTCTCCTGAGCTCTCAGCTCCTGAGTACCACAATGTCCGGCTTGTTTTTGTTCGAGACTTGTAACCTAGGGTAGCCTCAAATTTGCTATATAACTGAGCTGGCCTTAACTCCTCATCGTCCTGTCTCTGCCTCCCAAGTTCTTGGAACTCTAGACGTGTATTAAGATGCCTGGCAAATTATCATTTTAAAGGCAATGTTTACTTTAACCGTAGTCAAGAAACAGTGAGATCTAGGTTTGGTTTGGTTTGGTTGTTGTTTGTTCGGTTGGTTTTTTGTGAGGATGGGAGGGCTTTGTTTGTTTGTAAGTACTTGTTGAAATAATTCATGTACCATAAAATTCAGGTATTCATAAAGTACAGTTGTATGTGGCTTTTACATTGTCATAGAATTACGTACCTGTCCCCACAGCCTCAGTACAGAACACATTTGCGTTATACTCCAAAATGGACTTGAGTTTTATTAAAATTTACTCCCTGTTCTTCAGCTCTTATTTTCTTCACTGGACATGCCTGGAAGAATCATATAGGTTTTATTGTGTGTGTGTGTGTGTGTGTGTGTGTGTGTGTGTGGTGTGGTGTGGTGTGTGGTGTGTGTGTGTGTGTGTGTGTGTGTGTGTGTGTGTGTGTGTGTGTCAGCCCCACAGCCTCACCAGTGCTAGGTCAGGACCTTCTTTTGAGCTGTCCTCGTAACCTTCATTCTTCATTTTTGTGGTTAAATAATTTTCATTTGTGTGGGTGTCCCACATTGTCTTTTTCCGTTTATTTTTTGTAGGTACTGTCTCCAACTGGTGATCATCTCCAATATTCTGTTTTCCAACAGGCAGTGTAGGATTTGTTATGAGAGCTTACTTTTCTACTGTCACAAACTGTGAATATTGTTCTTCATTAGTGGCCCGCAGACCTGTGGTAAAATGATTTGTTTGTTTTGTTTGGTTTTAATTGGATTTGTGATCTACAAGTTTATGTTCAAAACTCAGTTCATTTTATTCTTTTTAGTTAAGGTTTATTTGACCAAGTTAAGTAGTAAATAGTTCTACTTTTCCAATTATGTCACAAATCACACAAAATTTCAGATTATGTACCAGATGTTTTTAATAAGGTACATCCACATCACCCAACTCCCATCTTTAAAATGTGCTCCAGTAGTTTATGGTGTGTTCTGATTTGTACACCATCGCCACAGTTTGAGAACTTCTGCTGCCCTCGAAGACACTTCACCTATTATCAATAGTCTTCTTCCCCTCCCTCCGCTCACTCCACCAGCCTAGGCAATTACTCACTACTTTCTTTGCATAGCTTTGCCTATACTGGGTATCTCATAAATATTAATTCTATGTGTATAAGATCTTTTATGAATGGCTACTTCTTAAATTTTGTGTGTGTGTATATACTACAGCAAGTGTATCGAGGTCAGAGGACAACTCCCTGGAGTTGGCTCTCTTCTCATGTAGATACTGGGGACCAAGCTAAGCCATCTCACGGTCCCACTGACTACTTCTTAGCAAAATATTTTCAGGATTTGTTGCTGGAGGGGCTGGAGAGATGGCTCAGCTGTTAGGAGCACTGACTGTTCTTCCAGAGGACCTGGGTTTAATTCCCATCACTAACATGACGACTCACAATTGTCTAACTCCAGTTCCAGGGAATTCGACACCTTCACACCAATGCTCATAAGATAAAGTGAAATAAATTATTTTTTGAAAAAAGATTGTTGCTGTAAAATAAAAATCCCATTGTGTTGTTCTAGTACCTTCTTTAGCCACTCACCTAATGTTAGGGTCCTTTCCATTTTGTTGGTTGTCATGAGTAATGCTCTTAGAAGCTTACGGGAGCATATACGTGTGTAGGTGCATATTTTCATTTCTCTCTGGTATATTCCTAGCAGTTAGATTATTGGGTCATATGATAGCTGTACTTCACCATTTAAAAATTTATTTATTTTTATTTACGATATGTTTGTGTGTGCCAGCCTTTATGTATGGGAGGAAATGATTCAGGTACATGTGAAGTGAGAAAAGAGAGTTGGATCTGCTGGAACAGTGCCAAAATCAGGAAGGAGTTCTGCTATCACCAGAAGATGCTGCACCACTTCACATTTCCAACATCCACCTGTGAGGGTTCCAATTCCTCCATGTGCATCCCAGTGTCGGGAGCCCGTGATCCAAAGCATTTGTTGTTTTAAATGAATGAAACACTTTTCTGAACATAAAATGTAGTTTATAATGGAAAATGAGTAGACATAAAGTCATTCCATGTACCTTGACATTCCTTCCTATCAGTAGAAAGCATTATAATAATAATTCTGGAAATTTCTTGGTTATTCATATTGCTAGGCAGTTTTTTTGGGGGGGGGGGGCGGGGTCTCACTCGTTAGCTCTGTCTAGTTCTGACTTCACATCCTCTAGCCTGGTGGTAAATGATTGTTAGTATTATCACAAGTCTTGCGTGCTGTGGTAGTTTTAGGGTCAGCCATTCTGAGGTGAGAGTCATCACATCTACCACACTGCTGACATTACATGTGAAATCAGAGCCCCTGTTAAGGCTGGAGTTCTCTATTCCCAGTGATAACTCCTTACCCACAACAAAAATAGGCAACACAGATAAACACAAGCAGTCCCAGCAGGGGTGTCTTTTGCGTTGATGGGTGAGATCTCACCTATACCCACGCCATAATTTACTTTATCTTGTTTGATGTCCTGAAACAATGTGTGGTGGTGAAATTCGGTGTGGGCGGAAGGAGGGTGAGATTTTGTTGTTTGTATTAGAAAGAGAAAGAAGTTTATATAGGAAGAAATGGGAAAGAAATAACTGGCGTGCAAGGCCATTCTCGTGTCTGTTTTAGGGAAAGTGGCATTAAAGTTGAGGCTTTGGATTCCCTTAGAGCAGGGTCTCAACCATCCTAATGCTGTGACCCTTTAATACAGGTCCTCATGTTGTGACCCCAATCATAACATTATTGTTGTTACTATTTCATGACTAATCTTGCTACTGTTATGATCACGATGTAAATATCTGTGTTTCTTAGGTGACCCCTGTGGAAGAGTCATTCAGTCAATGCCCAAGGTTGAGAACTACCGCCTTAGAAAAATCTCAGCTCATCTGCTCTTAGGGGCCTACATATGCTCGTGCTAGACCACTGCTCTGAGCATATGTTGGAATGTGGTTCATAATTCTGAAAGCAATCTAAGCTGAGGGCACTTGAGAAGGAGAAAAGACATCCAGACATTTGGTGGGACTCCTCATTTAAAGAGTAGGCAGAAGAAGAGGTGTAGGGAAGGCCGACCAACATGTAAAGTCAGGAGAGTGGTAGAGCTGATGGCAGCCCACAACCGACTGCCCTGCACATGCACTGATCACCACTGCTTGCTGCATTTGCTACCCATAGAGTTCAGGTTGAGGATCCAGTCCAGCAAGCCAGTGGTGGGTGTTCTCACCTCTGTTCCCCAGTCTGTATATAAGCAACCTGAGGATGATAACTGTTTGCTGTGTTGTTCAGGCACAGATACGGTGTACTGCACATGAACTTGTTCCCAAGAATTCTTCCCGTGGACTGGACAGAGGTGACTGACACCTGGACCAGGAGAGAGCACTAGGCTAGGGACCTTGTAGTAGCCCCTCTACCTTACTTTAGTTTATCGTCCTATGAGATATCCTGAGGCAGAAAGAAAGAATCCTCAGAAGATAGTACAGAGAATTACTGAAGAAACATGAAGGAGTAAATGGGAGCCAAGAGTAGTTACCTAGAGGAAGAGGAGCCAATATGTCAGAGGCGCCACATTCCCTCCGCAGCCCAGAGCACAAAGTAGTCCATGCTCTCTCCATCTATTTATTTAGTGCTTGTGTATATGCACTACCCCCTTTTATTCTTTTAAATATTACACTTATTTATTATATAATTTTCTTAACCATTTAAATCTTTAGCCATCTCTGCTTTCTGTTTGGTTTTATTTGTTTTTTAGACACAGTCTAGCTATTTTGCCATGTCAACTTAAAAAAAAAAAAGTGTGTGTGTCTGGATGGATGGATGGATGGATGGATGGATGGGTGGGCGGGTGGGCGGGTGGGTGGGTGGGTGGATTGTATGCATATGTATGCAAGTATATGTGCTAATGTGTGCGTAAGCCAGAGGTCAGCATCTGGTGTCTTTCTTTCCATAATTAAGGCTAGCTAATTACTAATTAACCTGGCTATCAAGGTGATTTCCTGGGATCCTCCTGTCTTCACCTGCCAGCAGCAATATTACTGGAGCATGCCAATGTGCTGAGCTTGTTGCATGGGTGCTAGGGATTCAAATCTAGGTCCTCACCAGGTGGTGATGATGCACGCCTTGAGTCTTAGCACTTGGGGGGCAGAGGCAATCGGTTCTCTGTGAGTTTGAGGCCAGCTGGGTTTACAGAGTGAGTTAAGGACAGCCAAGGGTACATTAGAAACCCTGTGTTGAAAAATCAAAACAAGCAAACAAACAAAAATTTCAGGTCCTCATGATTGAAAAGCGTACACTTTACCCACTGAGCCATCTCCCTAGACCCTATCTCTGGCTTCAGTCTACATGTCTTTAAGACTATTCTTGACTTGTTTTTTGTTTTGGGGGTTTTTTGTTTGTTTTTGTTTTTTTTTTTTTTAATCTACAGTCCAGATCTCCATCATCTAGTCTGTAGATGTATCTTCTTCCTTATCATCATTTTAAAAATAATCTTTAATTCTTAACCTGATGTCTATTTCAGTATTCCATTATGTCACCTGCCGGGGACAATAATCTATATAAAACAGCTTAATAATGAGGTTTGCATTGTAGAGAAAATAGTGAACAGTGTTTACTATTTGAAGACGCTGCCTTCTTTTGAGCTGCTGTAACAGTGTCATAGACTGGGGTGACTCAGACAACAGAAAGTTATTTCTTGTGGTTCTGGGTTCTGAGAAAACAAGATCAGAGTTCCAGCTTATCCTTTGCCTGATAGGCTCCCTTTCCTTCCTTGTTTGTACTTGGCCATAAGTACATACGGGTCAATGGTGATGGGTTTTACTGTGTCTGTGTATGCACACATCCTTGTCTGTATGGGAGCCCCTGGAGGCTGGAAGATGTTGAATGTATTGGAGCTGAAGTTACAGATGTTTCTGAGGTGTCTAATTTGGGTCCTGAGATGAAAATTCCAGCTCTCCGATAGAGCAGTAATTGCTGTTAAAAGTCGATCTGTCTCTCCAGGCCCCCCCCCTTTTTTTTAATAAGGACCCTAATCTCCTTCTTAACTCTACCCTCCCTACATAATTACCTCCCAAAAACCCCACCTCCTAATGCCATGACATTGAGGAAAGTACAACTTTGGGTGCAACTGTGTTTTCTCATGATACTTAAATTTTATGTTTGGATCTTTTAGGTTTAGCATGAGCTTTAACAGACACAATCTGAAATACTATGTATTACCAAAGAAACCCAAAAAAGTGGCATTTGATTGCCTAGAATGGATAAGAAAGCATCACCCATGTGAGTACAGCCATGTAATTAGTTATGCCTAAAAGTAATAGATTTTAAAAGTCTTTTCTATATTTTCTGTACTAAAATTGCATATTAAACATTTCTTTTTGCATTATGATGGCACCAATTTGCTATTTGTGGGGAATATTATAATTTTGAAATCTCATTTGGTTCAATAATAATAAGCCTTAACAAAAATATATTGAAAATGCCTCCTACAAATCTACATTACAATTCTTGGTTTCAGTGTCTTTCTCTGGTATCTATCAGTGCATGAGTAACACGGCCCTTTGTTCTTGTGCCTTCTCCCAAGTGTATTTGCCTTTGAGATTCTGATGTTCATAGCAATTTTTCATGTAACCTATTTTCAACATCTTGATCATTTTCCCATGACTTTTATAAGCTTAGGAAGCATTTTTAATAGTTATAGTATGTTTATTTCACAATTCTGTATCTTAATTATTCCCATATGTTGCCTCTTGAGCTTTCGTACCAAAACTTTTGGCCTTAGTCCTTGTACCATTTTATTTCCTGGAGGGAAACTGAGTCAAAGGGTATTTATCAGTCTCTTCATAATTTTGCCATATATTTCTACAAAATTCATATGAAGGTAGCTCCCCATTGTTGAGCTGGTATGAGGCAACACGGGATTAGTCCAGGCTGCCCTTGCAGGAATAGGGTACAAGGCAGTCTTACTTCCTGTGTTCATGAATCTTTGCTTGAGCTCTTGTGTGTGACCATCCTGTTATCATAAGAAGGTTTCAGAGCTCTTCTTCCAGGGTCCTGTGTTTTGGAGGACTGTAGATGTGCTGTTGAAGTGAAAAGCCCTGGTTCCCCAATCCTCTTTGGCTTCTTTGGCAGATGACTCAGGGATAATTTACTGCCTCTCCAGGAGGGAATGTGACACAATGGCTGACACCTTACAGAGAGATGGTCTTGCTGCCCTGGCTTACCATGCAGGCCTCAGTGACTCTGCCAGGGATGAGGTTCAGAACAAGTGGATCAACCAGGATGGCTGCCAGGTGAGGCTTGCGCAAGTCAGCAGCTTTGCATGAAGATGATACAGTTTTTGTTTTATTTTCTGAAGCAGGGTATTGAAATGTAATTGAGACAATTCTAACTCTGCCTCTTACCTAGCTTTGTTTTCTCTTTGTTTTTATAAGGCGTGTGCGTGCGTGCGTGCGTGCGTGCGTGCGTGCGTGTGTGTGTGTGTGTGTGTGTGTGTGTGCGCGCGCGCGTGTGTGTGTGTGTGTGTGTGTGTGTGTGTGTGTGTGTCTGTGTGTCTGTGTGTGTGTGTGTGTGTGTGTTGGGGGACGTGTCATGCACATGCCATGCTACATTTTATGTGACTGTCAGAGGACAACTGTCAGGAGACTGTTCTCTCCTCTATGTGGGTTCCAGGTAGGGAACTTAGATCTTCAGGCTTGGCGACTTTGTGAACTTGTTTTTATCTTAGGGCATTAAACATCAAAGTAAAACTGACTGACTCCACATGCAGTGAGTAGCCTGAATGTTGCGGGGTAAGGAGACGAAAAGTGAGTTGATGCAGAAATGCTGTTTTTGATAATAGGGAATAGGAATTTATCCTAAGAACAATAGTGGCATCCAAGGAAGACTTCAGCAGGAGAGGGGACACAGGTGAACTGTCAAATGCTTTCTAAAGTATTTCAGAAGATTCATGTACCAGCTGGCCATGGTGATGCACACCTTTAATCCCAGCATTTGGCAGGCAGAGGCAGGCAGATCTCTGAGTTCAAGGGCAGCCAGGGCTACACGGAGAAACCCTGTATCAAAAAAGAAAAGAGATGCATGTACCAAACACAGGACAGTCTTCAGATTCAGGAGGGGGAGACTGAAGAGTTTCCTAGCCATTCATTGTCATTTGTGTTGAAAATGATACTGGCTGAGTCAGGGTGGTGGCCCATGCCTGCAATCCCTACACTCAGGTAGCTGAAAAACAAAACAAAGAAAAGAATAATTACAAGAACACTGGATTCTGCAGTATGTTACATGTAAAAACAATAAATGATAAGGTATAGAAATTTAATGAGAAGTGAGGTTGCAGATAAGCTTTTGCATTGAGCCCTCTGTTCATTCGTGGTGATACATGCCTATAACCTTCCTGTTCAGGAGGTGCATCTGAGTTCAGGGTCATCCTTGGCTACATAGTGAGTTTTGAGGCTGGAAGGAAGGAAGGAAAGAAGAGAGAAAGAAGGCGAGGGGCCCAGCAGCCCAGTGGATAAGAGCGTTTGCTGCTCTTGTTTTTGTCCTGGAACATTCTCTGTATCCCAGACTGACCTCACAGAGATCCTCCCGCCTCTGCCTCCCAAGTGCCAGGTTAAAGATGTACACCACCACTGCCCAGCATATTTTAGAGTCTCGTACCAAAATAAAACATACAGGGCTGAAAAGTGGCTCAGGTGCTTGCCACCAAAACTGGCTACCTGAATTGATCCCAGAGACCCACATGGTGAAAGGAAAGCATTAACTTTCACAGGTTATATTTGACCTTCACACGTGTGTGCAGTCACATATTTGACACATAAGAAATAAATGTAGTATTTTATCTTAAAATAAAGCACGAAGCTGGGTCTGGTGTACATGACTATGAATCAGGAAACTTGCCATGATTTACAGGCCAGCCTGCTCTGTAGGGAGTACCTGACCAATCAAGGCTACATAGAGAAATAAATAATTTTTAACCAGGCCCTAGGAAGATGGTTAAGTGGTTAAAGTACTTACTGTTCATGTATGAGGACTGGAGTTCAGATTCTAAGAACGAATGTAAATGGCCCACCTCTAATTCCAGAACTGGGAAAGTAGGCATGAGGTCACCAGGACGAGCTGTCTAACCAGACTAATTGTGTGTCTGCCTCAACAAACAAAGTAGAGAAGGACCAAGAAAGACTCAACTTCTGGCTCCATACACAAGCATTGTACGTGCATATACACATGAGGGGAGAGAATAACATCGAGATGTATATTCACCACATTGCACACACAGACATGCAGACATGCACACTTGTGAGCAGAGTGCCCGTACACTGCATACAATAAATTTCTTTTAAATAGAGGTTAGGTGGAAAGTATTGATTGCGATTGATGTTTTATTATGTATATGCGCCTGAGCTTTAAAGCTAAGCTTTAAAGTGCCCCAGGGGAAAAAGAATTGTTAACAGTGACTCAGTTTTAAGGATGTGTACATGGGTAAATAAAAGGTAAACAGCTACATAAATTATCTTCAGCATATAAAATGTAGGAGTCTACATTTTTTGGTTAAATATATATGTATGTATATATGTATGTATGAGCCAGGTGTTGTGTGCACACCTTTAATCCCAGCTCTAGGTAAACAGAGGCAGGAGGATATCTGTGAGTTTGAAGAATGTCTGGTCTACATAGTGAATTTCAGGACAACCAGAACTACATAAAAAAAAGACTTTGTCTCAAAACCCAATTAAAAAATTAGTTAATCAATTAAAAGAATAAGTGTAGCATCAAGTTTTAAAAACAACATAAAGAAGTTAAAATTCAACAAAGCCATTTTTCGAGGTATATGAGTGTTAATTGAGCATGGTAGCTAATGCCTGGCTTCCCATCACTTAGGCTGAGACCAGAGGCTCATGAGTTTGAACCAACTTGGGCTACATGAAAACTTGTCACAAATAAAAACAAAAGGAAGAATTTTCAGAAAGAATTGGTATCATTTAGCTTTTTGATGGCCTGTACCATGTTGTCCCGCCATGCACTGACCTGAGGCTGTGGGGTGATCTGATGGAGCCGTGGGCTAACATCTCTCATTACGTAGCCTTTTGTGCTTGCCACCACTAAAGGCTACAGTAAACTTTCTGGTTCTGGGGGCATTGCCTTAAGTTCAGGTGGATGAGTAACCTCGGGTACAAGCCATCGAATCCGCCTGCTAACACACTGATTTGCTGGCCCTGGGCATGTGGTTTGTAGTTCCTCTTTTTAGTCATGGGACAGAAGCATGTCATTAGCCTTAGTGTGGCTGATAGATAGTTATGTCCCTTTGGAAATGCTGACCTTGCAATGGCAAGTCACTTTTCAAGTCCCAAAAGAAGCAGCTTTATTTGTATAATGATTTTGCCTGAACATGACAGTATTTTGGCCTTGGTCAAATAAATCCTAGATTTTCAACTGAAATAGATAGTCCTTTAAAGATTTATTTTTTATATTTGTGTATATGGGGTGGGAATAGGGGACAAAATGTGCACATGTGAATGCCAGTGCCTTCAGTCCAGAAGAGGTGTTGGATTTTCTCTGGAGCCAGAGCTGCTTGCAAAGCCCAGCTTATTTTATTTTTAATTCTGTGTACATGAGTGCAGGCGACTACAAAAGCCAGAAGAGGGCATTGGATCACTTGGTGTTTGTAGGCAATTGTGAGCTACTCAGCATGGGTGCTGGAAACTGAACCATCTCTTCAGACTGAAATACTCTTGAAAACAAATTTGTTATGCTCCTAAAGATTAACTATTGCCTAACTTCCACTAAATAATTTGTATGGGCCTGGGAGGACAGTTCCCCGCCTTTCTGTTTGTTTTTATATATAAGCGACTTAAGCTTTTATATGAGTTAAATTAGATAAGAACAGTTAAAATGTCATAAGTTTTTACTTGAAATCAGCTGTTGAAAAGTAAGTTAGTATAAGCACTAGAGCAGATGAGACTGTCATTGTTCCTGAGTCATGAAAAGAGCTAACAGCAATTAGCTCTGAGGCCCAAGACCTCCCTGGAGCTTAAGACATTACTTCTGTGCCTTAACTTGGATGTCATGGCTGTGCAAGTCATACAGGAAGATCTTGCCACCCTGAGCATCTCTTTATCTTCTTGGATCTTAGTAGAATTAAAAGTTATCAATATGAAAATCTTGCCTTGTCTATGCTTTAAAAAAAAAAAAACAAAACACTGAGACCAAGTTAAGATATTAGATTGTTGTGTGCAGTTATTTAAATTTTTATTTAAGGTCAGAGTTTTTGAAAGTATCTATTATTATTAAAGTGTTTCTTTAACTATATTATGAGTCTAATAGGCTTTTATTTTTGTACCAGGTTATATGTGCAACAATTGCATTTGGAATGGGAATTGACAAGCCTGATGTGCGATTTGTGATTCATGCATCTCTCCCTAAATCCATGGAAGGTTACTACCAAGAATCTGGCCGAGCTGGGAGAGATGGGGAAATATCTCACTGCGTGCTCTTCTATACCTATCATGACGTCACTAGACTGAAGAGACTTATAATGAGTAAGCCAAGCACCTTGGTGACATTGTCATGTTCTAACCCCTGCTGTTACAGTGTTTGGGTTCTGTTTTCATTAAATAGTCACAGAAAAATAGAGGTTTTTCATATATATTTTGAAGTTTTAGTTTTGAAGCTACTACGTACTTGTTTGATAAAGACAAGTAATATTGGCATGCACACAGCAGAGCATTTTCAATCCAGGCAGGCTGAGCTCCAGATAGTTCCAGACCCAACACCATTCCCAGAAGGAGTAAAGAAATAGTAAATAAAGAACTCTTGTATTACGATCCAGTTTAAGGGTGAGTGTGGGAAAGCCAAGTATAGAAGCATATGGCTGAGTCTCACCGTGGAAGCTGAGGTAGGCTTGTTGTTTGACCTAGGAATTGAGTATGAGGCTGATCCAGTCAACATAACAAACCCCTGTCTTGGAAAGGAAGAAGGAAATAAGGCAATAGAGCCCTCCCCATGCGGCATTCCCCTTCTGTTTATCCTTTTCTGTGAGAGGCTGGCAGCATCTTGTATTTGGTGTTCCCCTTAGATAACCTGAGTTCAGTCCCCCCAAAATTTGTCCTCTGGCCTTTACAAATGTATGAACTAGCACATGTACATTCATGCACATATTTATATGCATGTATGCATTTATATAATAAGCAAATGTGATTTTAAAAGTAAAATATAAATGCAATTGTATTACAGACTCAATTGTAAGTATGTAGGTATATTGTATAATTGCTCCAATTACATTGTGTTAGAGAAATTGCATAGTATTGTTATTTGGGGTTTATTAAAGCAATCCCCTCTTAATAGATAGTTAAGTTATCACCACCTACTACTGGACAGCCTTGTACAACTGTGTATATAGGATAACCAGCAACCATCTTAGAACAAATGAATCTGTATTTTAGAACTTGATTTCTTCATTTGTGCACCTCTTTTTCTGCTGTAACAGTTAAATATGTTTTGTGATCCTGTTCCTGTGTTTTTGAGACTACTGTCTTATTTACTTTGGCTCAGATACTGAACATGGGAAATGGCACTGGCCACACTGAGACACTTGTCACCTTTATTACCTTCCTTAGTCATAGAAGCTAGCTTTGGAAGTACAATCACTCCTGTGAAAAAAAAGTAAGCTATAAATAGATTTATAACTTTCCCCAAGATACTTGAGAAAACAGCTCTGAGATGAATGGCCTGATGTTTATTGGGGAGTTTGTCGGCCTCTTTTTTTTTTTTAAGATACGGTCTCATTTTGAGCCCAGGTTGGCCTAGAACTTGTGATTCCCCCATCTCAGTCTCCTCTGTGCTGGGATTGCAGCAGTGAGCAGCCAAGGTAGCTCTACATGCTGTTTTAAATGCTTTATTGCCTATCTATCATTCCATCTTTATCACAACTCTAAAAGATAAGACGTAATATTACTTACTTCATTGCAGAGCTCAGTGAGCCATAGATCCCTGAATGGAACCCTGATCATCTACTACAGAGCCGTGCTTGATTCTTTCACTGCACCAAAATGACTCTCAGCACAAGGCAATGAATTGTTTACATTTATTTTGCTGATTTTGTGTTTTTAAGCAAAACCTAGAAAAGCAGTCTTGTACTCATGGTGGCTTGACTGATTCCAGCCTTATGATAGGCTTTTACGTTCAGTTGAGCTGTCCTTTACATTTTTAGTGTTAGTATGGGGAGGCATAGGAGGGTTTCTAAGATTTATTTATTTTATGTGTATGTGTACCACTGTGTGCCTGATGCCTGTGGAAATAAGAGGGTACCAGATTCCCTGGAGTTAGTTATTGCTGATTATGGTCTGCCAAGTGAGTGCTGAGAACCAAACTCACATCCTCTGCAAGAGCAGCAAGTGCTCTTAACCATGGGCCCTTCAGCTGGGCCCCTCATGCTAAAGTTTTTATGAGCTAGTAAATATACTTGGTCTTCTCTTGTCATGTGCAGTGTTAGCAGCCTCAGCTTTAACAACGTCAGCCCTACAACTGCAAGGCTTGATAACCAGCATTTACAGTCTGCTGTGTCACTGACCTCAGGTCTTCAGCAGTTTAGTTTAGTGGCCCTTGTATGATATTTCCAACTCAAAATAGGTTTATCAAGATATGACCTTTCATAACTTTAAAAACATTTGTATTGTTAAGTGAACATAATAAGTATTTAAATCCTGGTATCCTAGCAACCATTTGAAAAAACAATACTGAAAAACTGGAAGAAAAATGGTAATTTTATTCTTAAGTAACCATGATTGCCTATTAATGGAAAATATACACCGGTGGGGCTTTTTGCATTTTAATTGATTTTCTTTGTGTGCACACGTGTGTGCATGCACACGTGCCTGCCACAATGCATGTGGTGTGGTAGAGAACAGCTTAGGTGAGTTCCAGGAATTGAGCCAAGGTATCAGGCTTAACAGCAAGCATCTTTAATGTGCTCAGCCATCTCAGCAGCCTTGTTTCCTGCTTTGCTCCTACCACTCCTAGCTTGTGTTTTCTGGAGTCTTGTGGAGGGCATTCTAGGGATGAAAGCCAGGGCCTTGATGTGAATGCTAGGCCAGAGCTCTACCACTGAACCACATCCTCAGCTCTTAGGACTTGTGTTGGGTGGTGGTGGTCATTGGAGACAGGGTCTCATATAACCCTGGCTGACCTAGAACTCACTATGTAGACCAGACTGGCCTTAAACTTACCTCATGCCATTTGAGTGCTGGAATTAAAGGTGTGTGCCAATGTGCCTGATCAGTCTGGATGTTTTTGTTTTGTTTTATTGTTTTCTCTTTTTTTCTTTCTTTTCTTTTCTTTTTTTTTTTTTTTTTCTTTTTTTTTTTTTTTTTTTTTTTGAGACAGGGTCTAACTATGTAACCTAAGCTTGTATCAAGCTCATTCTCCTGCCCCCCAAGTACTTGTCGTATTGTTTATTGCATTACTCATTTCATCACAACACCCACAAAAATTCCATCTTCACAATGACTTCACCAGAAATATAACTGAATGCAATGTTAAAAATCATGAACTACCTCAAATAACTAGTTTGGGTAGTATTCAACAAATGTGGGTATTGTTCCCAGCTCCCTAGAGTCCCCTGGATTCTTTACCACAGTCTTGGAAGCCCTAGTTTTACTAAGATTTAGCAATGGGGACTGCCTGCTTCCTCCAGATATGCGCTCAGCATTTATCTACTAGAGAGAAAGTATAACACAAATCTCTGTCATTGGGGTAATAAAGATGTAAATAAAATTCAATGTGGAGAAGGAAAATTAAGCGTTTTAGAGTTAAATAGCCTGTGCCAGTAATCTCAGTATTTTGGAGGCTGAAACAGGAGAATTTCACAATTTTAAGGCCATCTTGGGGTACACTGTGAGACTTTGCCTCAAGAAGAAGAATAAGAAATCCAACTTTCCTATAAAATTAAAACTATAGGATGTGAACTTAAACATCCAGTGAATTGCAGTGATGTCACCAACACTGCCTTGTTAACAGACATTTTTTACATTTAAATCTAGCAGATCGTATAGCTCATGTTTGCTGCCCTGGCATACAGAAAATGGAGGGGGCAGGGTTGTTTAAAACTCATCTAACCATAGCAAGGTCTTATCTCTCAAAACCAAAAACAGAAAAGAAAGTTATATGAATCTATTCTAAATACTATTTTTATATTCTTTTGGTTTCCTAGTATAAAAATTTTTTACATTGGGCCAGGTAATGGTGGTGCACACATTTACTTCCAGCACTTGGAGGCAGAGGCAGGCAAATCTCTGAGTTTAGAGGCTAGTCTGGTCTACATAGTGAGTCCCAGGACAGCTTGGGCTACACAGAGAAACCCTGTCTTGAAAAAAACAGAAAAAATGAGTTTGTTTTGTTCTTTATCTCTTTTAGTGGAGAAAGATGGAAACTATCACACAAAGGAGACTCACTTCAATAATTTATATAGCATGGTGCATTACTGCGAAAATATAGCAGAGTGCCGGAGAATACAGCTTTTAGCTTACTTCGGCGAGAAAGGATTTGACCCTGATTTTTGTAAGAAATACCCAGATGTTTCTTGTGACAATTGCTGTAAAACAAAGGTAAAATATGTCATTTAAAATTAGTTAATAATTGACTGGTGGTACACACCTTTAATCCTAGCACTGGGGAGGCAGGCAGGCAGATCTCTGAGTTCAAGACCGGCATGTCTGCAGAGCAAGCTCCAGGACAGCAAGGGCTACACAGAGAAACCTTGTCTTAAGGAACTTAATAATAATAAGAAGAATAAAGAAAATTGCTGAGTTTGAGGCAGCCTGGTCTACATAGTGAACAGACAGCCAAGGCTACATTGTGAAACCCAGTCTCCAAAAAATAAGTAAGTAAATAAGTAAAAGTAGGCCAAGTGTAATGGAACATGTACTTGGAGGCAGGAGCAGGAAGATCCGGAATTCAAGGAGGTCCTTCTCTAGGTAATTCGTCCATGCCAACCTGGGCTACTTGAAATCTTCTTTTAAAAAGTAACATTCAAGAAGATCCAGCATGGACAAACAGGGTATTTTAAATTAACTATAACTTATACTTAGAGAGCTCATCTCCAAACACTAGTAATAATAGTATTTTGTTTGAAAATTACTTCTTTAACTGTAAAGAGCAGTGAAAAGGACATGATACAGTCCCAGCAGCAGTTCAGAGACTCAGACAAGGCCAACCTGGGCTACAATGTAAGGTCATGCTCAATAAATAAATAAAATAATAGGGATGAAGATGACATAACTCCTGAATAAGTTTAATATTGCCTTCCCTAAAAGAACCCTGGAGACTGTTACATTCATTTATTATGTACTTATGTTGTGGCCCTCTCTCTCTCTCTCTCTCTCTCTCTCTCTCTCTCTCTCTCTCTCTCTCTCTCTCTCTCACACACACACACACACACACACACACACACACACACAATCCCCAAGTACTGGGAATTAATCCTAGGAGCTCAAGCATACTAGACTAGTGCTCTATCAAATTATCTTAAATTTTAAAAGACAAGATATTTATGATTGCCCTGGATTGCTTTAACTGTCAACTTGGCACAGCCTATTGTCATCTGAGAAGGGATTCTCAATTGAGGGATTGGTTGCCCAGTTCAGATTAGCCTGTGATGCCTACTGTGGGTGACACCATTCCCTGTCTATATAGGAAAGCTAGCTAAGTGTGAGCTAGCAAGCAGTGTTCTTGTGTGATTTCTGTTTCAAGTTCCTGCCCCAACTTTTCTCAGCAATAGACATACCTGTAAAATGGAATAAATTATTTTCCCCCTAAGTTGTGTTTGGTTAGAATGTTTTATCACAGCAACAGAAATCTACCTAGAATAGTAGCGCAGGCTGGCCTAGAATTCACAGTGTAGCCCAGGCTGCCCTCAAATCTTCAGCGATCCTCTGGCTCAGACTCCCAAGTATTAGTATTACAGACATTGAGGCACTGCACCTGGCTTATAGTTACATGTTCTAATGTTTCTGATGCCTCCCAGTCGACAGACTTTTGCATACCTACAGTGTGCTAGGCATACCAACTGTAGGGGGCAGCCATGCAGTACAGCGTAATAAGTGATGGTGGTGAAGACTCTTGGGGATGAGTCTGCAGGCTCATTGCACTTTCTACCCACCACACCCTAGAAATGCTGCTACCTAGAAATACTAGAAATACTCTGCTACTTGCAGAGTACTGCTCTGACTGCCTCTGTTCTAGGAGTTTAGGGTACATGCCAACATGGAGAATTAGGATAGATGAGGGCAGAAGAGCCATCTAGTAATGAGGACTTTAAAAGGTGGGAAACACCAAGAAAATGGGAAGAGCAACCACAAGGAAACTGTTTGGGCACAAAGAGATTGTCATATTTAGTGGCCCATGTAGTTAATCCCATAACTTTGGAGGTGAATCTGAGTTCACTGTTGTTACCCTGGTCTACATAGTGAATTCCAGACCAGCCAGAGTTACAAAGTGAGGCCTTCCCCCCCCCCAAAAAAAAAAAAAGACTGAAAAAGGAGATTAGAAAATTTGTGAGTTGCACTTCTGGGCAGTGCTTTTCATCCTAAAGGCTATTTGTCTCATAAGGGGCAGAGTGCTGTTCCAGGAGTTGTTAAGGATGGAAGACTTCCTACTCAGAGTGCTGGTAGACAGTTGAAAGACAAGACATGTGTCTGACGCAACAATAGCATAGCCACAACAGAGGCCTAATTATTCTAGAATTTATGAGTGAACATTTGAGACTTCCTTAGTTTTTAATCTTCATTTGAGTGTGAAAATAGGTTATATTTTACCATAATTAATATTAAACTCTAGTAACCTGGGTCTCTTTATCTTAATTACATCAGAAAGTCATTTTTTTATCCATAGGATTATAAAACAAAAGATGTGACTGATGATGTGAAAAATATTGTAAGATTTGTTCAAGAACACAGTTTATCACCAGGAATGAGAAATATAGGTCCTTCTGGAAGATTTACTCTGAACATGCTGGTCGACATTTTCTTGGGTAAGTCATCTGCTATATTGATTGAAAGTCACTAAGGTGAGTTTTCACATAGAAAATTAATGGGACTGGCCAAATAACACAAAACCTGCCTTTAATCCCAGAACCTACATTAAGGTGCAGTACCTCACACCTTTAATCTCAGCATGGAGGAGCAGGCTGTTACACAGAGAAATCATGTCTTAGAAAAAAACAGAAAGGAAAGAAAGGAATCCAGACTTGGGCTGGGGAGGCATCTCAGTGGACATAGTTCTTGCTGCAGTCATCATGAGGATCTGAGTTTGGATCCCACCACCCATGTAAAATCTGGCCCAGCAGGACTGCTCTGGAGCTTGCCAGCTAGGTTACCTACAGTGGAGAGCTTCAGATGGAGGCTTTAACTTTAACCTCTACTGCATATGTACATACACTCACCTATACGTAGCATATCTTTGAAATACAGTGCTGAGAAAACAGAGATCCTTGAGCTTCATAACCAGCAAGCCTGGCCTTGGTGAGCTCCAGGGCTGTGAAAACTGACTCAAAGAGGAAAAGGTAGAAAGCACCTAAAGTGTGGAACCAATGATCGTCCTCTGGCTCCACACACATTACACAAACATGCACATATATCCTCATACACATGAATGTATTCATATATAGAAGGTAATAACAATAGTAAAGCTGATACATGTTCATTTGAAGGAATAGAATGTGACTTGCTTAGAGAACTACCTGTAAATTGTCTTCCAATTTAATTTTTTGTACTTTTTAAATTTTATGTGTGTGAGTATTTTGCCTGCATATATAGTTGTACATCATCTGCATTCCTGGTGCTCATAAAAGCCAGAGATTGGATCTCCTAGAGCTGACAATTGTAAAGCCACTGAGTGGGTCCTAGAATTTGAATGCAGGTTCTCTGGAGGAACAGCCACTGCTCATACCTGCCAAGCCATCTCTGCCTTTCCCCCTCCCTCTTTAGTGTGAGTGTGTGTGTTGGTATATGAATATACATGTATGTGGAGACCAGAAAAGGAAGACAGATCCCCTTGAGCTGAAGTTACTGGCAGTTGTGAGCCATCCAATATGGGAACTGGAAATTGAAGTTGGTCCTCTGCAGTAACAATAAGTGCCCTTAAAGCTGAGCTGTCTTTCCAGCCCATGGCTTCCAGTTTAAGATGGCAGCCTGTCTTTTCTGTCTGAAGTCCTATTAAAGTAACAGTAAAGAAACAAGGGAGCTGAAAATGTTGGTGCACATCTCTAATCCCAGTACCCAGGAGCCTGAGGCAGAAGGATCATGAGTTTGGGGCCGGCCTCTGCTATATAGAAAGACTCTGTCTTAGTGGGAGGTGGGTGGGAATGAGGCAGTTAGAATATGGGTGTATATACATCTTAATACGGCTGGGCATTTAGAGACAACAGTTGAGTTTTAGCTGGACAAGTGAGCCCTTAGGCAGCTAGGGGAGAGCTGTGGTAGTTAGCGCTAACTAGAGGAGAGCTGTGGTAGTTAGCAGTAACTAGAGGAGAGCTGTGGTAGTTAGCGCTAACTAGAGGAGAGCTGTGGTAGTTAGCAGTAACTAGAGGAGAGCTGTGGTAGTTTGCTCTAACTAGACGAGAGCTGTGGTGGTTTGCGCTAACTAGAGGAGAGCTGTGGTAGTTTGCACTAACTAGAGAAGAGCTGTGGTAGTTTGCACTAACTAGAGGAGAGCTGTGGTAGTTTGCACTAACTAGAGGAGAGCTGTGGTAGTTTGCACTAACTAGAGGAGAGCTGTGGTAGTTTGTGTCAACTAGAGGAGAGCTGTGGTAGTTAGTGCTAACTAGACGAGAGCTGTGGTGGTTTGCGCTAACTAGAGGAGAGCTGTGGTAGTTTGCGCTAACTAGAGAAGAGCTGTGGTAGTTTGCACTAACTAGAGGAGAGCTGTGATAGTTAGTGCTAACTAGAGGAGAGCTGTGGTAGTTTGCGCTAACTAGAGAAGAGCTGTGGTAGTTTGCACTAACTACAGGAGAGCTGTGGTGGTTAGTTTGCAGCAATGTCTATTTAAGGTGTAACAATCTCTTCTCTGCTTATGAGATCAGCCTTCCCTAGGGTTTTGGTTTTGCTATTTTTTTTCCCAGAGGAAATTGATGAAAAGTGAGTTATTTGGGGAGGCTTTGTTTTGAGGCAGGTAAAGGATTTCAGGAGTTCTAATGCCTTCTGTTCAAATTCTTATGCCATTGTGGCATATTGGGGGCTCCTTCAGAGACAGGGTGTTTTGTTTTTGTTTTGTTTTTTAACTTTATTTTTTTCAAGGACAATCTTTTTTGTTTGGTTAGTTTTTGGGTTTTCTAGACAGAGTTTCTCTGTTTAACAGCCTGGCTATCCTTGATGTCAAAGAGATCCATCTGCCTCTACCTCCTGAGTGCTGAGTGCTGAGATTAAAGGCCTGTGCCACCACCTGGCCTGAGACATTCTTGAATGCTTTAGAAAATAAAACAAGTGCTAAAAGCAGACTGGCATAGGCGGCTGTCAGCAGCCCCAGAGACTAAAGGACTAAGAACATCAGCATACATTAGTGGGTGCACAGGGGAGCTGACCCAGGAGCCTCGTATGTTACACCAGCAAATCTCTTGAGTTCAGGGCCAGCCATAGCTACAGTGTGAGGCCTTGTCAATGAATGAACCTATGTGCAATAAGTAAGAATAAAAGAAGTACATTGTGCTTCCAGTAGTCATACTACATTCTGTCTGAAGTTCTGTCTGTGGATGAGCAGTAGTATATCTTTCGTAATGTGGGTTGTGTTAGTTGGTAGATGTCAGGTGCTAACTGCTGTGGTGGAAGTACTGTAAAGAGTCCGTGTTCTGTGTGCAGGTGACCTCCAAAAGCTCTTAAATTAACAAAAAGGTGATTGCATGAATGCAGGTGTAGAGTTGTAGAGCATGTACCTAGCATGCTCTAGGCCTTGAGATTGACCCCAGCATAACATACAAATTAAAGGTGATGGACCTGGGGAAGGGGAGGGGAGAGTAAGATTGTGACTTGCGTGTCCATTTCTTTCTATCCCTCTCTCCCTTGACAAGGTGTCATTTACCATGTTGTTCGTGTGTATAACAAGGTACAGTCAGTCTCCTAATTTTAAGTAGTTTCATTTCAGGACATATTTTTCATTATAAAAATGAAATGGTAAAATAGTCTTTCAAGCAAGTCTTTGACCACCTCTCTTTAACACTTTCACATAGATAAAAGATCACTGTCCGGGAGGTGGTGGTGCACGCCTTTAACTCCAGCACTCAGGAGACAGAGCAGGCAGGTCTCTTGAGTTTGAGGCCAGCCTGGCCTACATAAGAAATACCAGGACATCCAGGGCTACACAAAGAAACCTTGTTTTGAAAAACCAAAAGAATAAAATATTACTGGATCAGAAATTAAAGATTACTGGAGCAAACAATTTTGTCGTGCATTCTTTAGCTTCTTATTAGCTCTTACATGTACATGCATGTGTACCCCTGACATTCCATCACTTAGCATCCAGAGGCAGGAGGATTGTCACAAGTTTTGAGTCCAGCTAAAATTACATTGCAAAAGCCTCTATCCGAAATAAATAAATAAAAATGTGTCTTCATCCTTGAGCTTTTTAAGTTAGGCTTAGCAGTGGTGGAGTAGCTAATTCTCCCAAAGCCCGTTAGCAGAGCAGTGGTCCTGTTCTAGAATGTTAGGGAATACAGATCCCTTGAAAGAAAAAGTTTAACAGTATAAGATACATGACCAAAAACCATCTAAAATTTCAGATGACGTAATTATTTGGCCTTCTTGAAGTCTTCCAAAGTAGTTGCTAATTCTGGTTATTTCTGTGTTACAGGCTCTTTAAGTAGATAGTTGTGATAAAATTGTGTGAAGCCAGGCATTGTGGAGCATGCCTGTAATCCCAGCACTTGAAGGCAAAGACAGGAAGATCACTACAATTTCAAAGTTAATCTTGTCTATATATTGAATTTCAAGCCAGTCAGGTTGTATAACAGACTCTTGAAAACATTTTTCAGCCAAGTGGTGGTGGCACATGTCTTTAGTCCCTTACACAGAAGTAAGTAAGCAGGTCTCTGAGTTCAAGGCCAGCCTGGTCTACATAGCAATTTCCAGACCAGTAAGAGCTATATAATGAGACCCTATCTTTAAAACAAAAAATTTTTTAATTTTATTTATTTATTTATTTATTTTTAAAGACAGGTCTGTTGTGGGATTCAGGTGTCAGCTGATAAGGTTGGAAGGCACTTATCCAGATTCCTGGGCTCCTGAAGGGGGAGTGGCCAACCCCATTCAAGAGGAGCTGCTGAGATCTTTGGGGCCCTGGCTGTCCTGTATACCAGGCTGACCTCAAACTCACAGAGAATCTCCTGCCTCTGCCTCCTGAGTGCTGGGATTAAAGGCCTGTGCCCAGACAGAAAAAGAAAAAAGAAAAAGCCTTTTTTTAAAGTCTAAAAAGAAAAAAAAATAATTTTAGCTTTTAACTTAGCAGGTAAAGTCATGATGGACTGGAAAGGCCACTGCTGTGCTGGGGTGATTGGAGAGGGCACGGTGGGCACTTTCGGCCTCACTTCCTTGCTGAGATGCTGGAATGCTGCAAAATGTACAGCCTTAAGTCTACACTTTACAATTGAATAGATACTTAAATAAGTAGGTGTGTAGATAACTGATCCAAAGGCTCTCAGGTAGAATATCCTTGTTTCAGCCCCAGCACTGGAAGAAAAAAAAAAAAAAAGTCAGAAGTTCTTTAGGGGCCAGCAAGATGGCTCAGCAGGTAAAAATGCCTGCTGCCCAGCCTGACAACTTGAGTTCAATCCCTGGGCCCCATGTGGTTGAGAGAGAGAACCAACTCCTCCAAGGTTGCCCTCAACTTCTACAACATAAGTTGTGTACACACAATGAATAAATACATAAAAGGTACTTTTTAAAAGTTCTGTGAGCTGGGTATGATGGCACACAGCTATAATTGTAAACACCTGGAAGGTGGAAATGGGAGGGTTGGGAGTTGAGGTAGCTTTGAGGGCAGCCTGGGCTGTATAAGACCCTGTCTCAGAAAACAAACAAGAAAATATTGTGTAACTTTATCAGTTATGCTCAGAACATAACGTATAACAGAGTAGTATAAAGCTATTAGCACTTACACGAATTCTTTATTTCTTCGTTCTATTTTCATAATATAATTTTATAAGCTGTAAATGCAACATTTTGAAATAAGCTTATTTTACTGTGGTTTTTGGTCAATGCATTATAAACAAGGAAAAGCAGAAGCAGCTAGGGGCTGGGGTGGAGCTCAAGCTCAGTGTGCACAAGGTGCTGGCTCCTCCCCCATCACTAAGAGAAAAGTACATGCAACCACAGAAGCCTTGGAATTCTCCTCAGATATGCTCTTAATCCAGAAATGAGGGTCAGTCTGTGCTGTGGGTTTTCCTGTGGAACAGATGATTCCTTCTACTTGTCCAAAAATGTCCTTAAGTGACTTTAGCCCCCTCTGTATGAATTATGATACATCTGTACTTAACCATTTCACTTTCAAACCTTATTAGGTAGTAAGAGTGCAAAGATTCAGTCAGGAATATTTGGAAAGGGATCTTCTTATTCACGACACAATGCTGAAAGACTTTTTAAAAAGCTGATACTTGACAAAATTTTGGATGAAGACTTATATATCAATGCCAATGACCAACCAATCGCCTATATGATGCTTGGATCTAAAGCCCAAAATGTACTAAGTGGCCACTTAAAGGTAAGGTGTTTTAAATGAGCATTTTATTGTCTCATAGTGCATGCACCAGAATATATCATGACAAAGTTTGGTATCCTTCCTGAAGCTTTAGGAACTAAATTTATATATACATTCCCTTAGGGACGTAATATAATCTTAATTGGAAAGAGATCTTGAAATTGAACCAGTTAATATGATATTTGTCAAAATGAATGTAATAGATATTCATGCTACTGAATCTTCGTATATTTATCAAATAAGCATTTATTGGCAAGCAAGTCAGTAAAGGCATTTACTTCCAGGCTTCATGACCTGAGTTAAATCTCTAGGACCTACATGAACAAAAGAGAGAGCGGATTCCTGTAAATTGTCATTACATACACACCATAGCATGCATGTATATGTGCATGCATGTGTATGCACATACATACAAATAAATAAAAGAAAAATTAAGTAAGCATTTATCAAAAGGGGCTCTCATGTGCCAGTCCTTGGAAATAGAAAGATGGGAAATGCACAACCCTTGTTCCAAGGGAGTTTTATTGCCCTTTTGGCAGGAAAGAAATGCAAGGGTAGGCAGCATGATTCGGCGGGTAACAGTATTGCCATGTGAGCCTGACAACCTGAATTCGATCCCCAGAAGCCAGGTAGAAGGGATGAACTGACTCCATGATGTCCTAACCTCTACACCATGATATACATGTACGCACACTCACGAATGCATACACACAATATTAATGAGTAGAATTTTAAAAGAAATTAAAATAAAAAGTCAAACATTAAAAAAAAAAAAAAAAAAAAAAAAAAAAGCCATTCCTTGTGCTTCTGCTCATTCCTCTGATTGCTTTCTTTCTCACTAAGGTGGACTTCATGGAAACGGAAAATTCCAGTAGTATAAAAAAACAAAAAGCTTTAGTGGCCAAAGTATCCCAGAGAGAAGAGGTAGTCAAGAAGTGTCTTGGAGAACTTACAGAGGTCTGCAAGTTGCTGGGGAAAGTCTTTGGTGTTCACTACTTCAATATTTTTAATACAGCTACACTCAAGAAGCTTGCAGGTAAGTGCCTGTGCGCCCAGGTCAGTGACCAGAAGTTCTTACTAAAGGACTCCATTGTATCTGAGACAGGGTCTTTTAATTAATTTGTTGCTGTTGAGATAGGATTTCATTATGTCACTCTGACTGTCCTGGATCTCACTATATAGACCAAGCTGGCCTTGAACTCACAAAGGTCTTCCTGCTTTTGCGTCTACCTCCCAAGTGCTGGGATTAAAGGCCTGTGCTCCACAGTGCCGGGATGAGACAGGACCTTATTATATATTTCAGGATAGCCGCAAATGGCTAATCCTCCAGCCCCAGCTTCCTAGGTGCTGGGCTTATTATAAGCATGAGCTCCTGCTATTTAAGATATATACAATTCAGACATGTACTATAATTTTAATCTTATGCTTTTTTGTAAAGCTGAATGTTGGGAATATGAATAATTACTGTCTATAAAGCCGGATGTCAATTATTTTTTGCCTTCCTTTATGATGCTCAGCTATTTCTGTGCAAGCACTTTGCAACGAGAATCTAAACATGAAAGAAACTGTCTTAGGCCTCTTTGAATCTGGATCTGTAAGACTTCTATGTCTTTAGTTAAGAAATATTTGCTGATCTGAGTTATTTGCATGGGCTGAGATAGCTTAACCCAGAATTTCAGTGGTAAGGACTCAGAAAAATATGTTGTAATTGAGTGCTGTCTGTTCCCTTCTGTGCTCTGCTTTCATGAAACCTTGTAATCATCACTCTGTCCATCCCACCCACCATCTGCTGTCCTGTGCAGTGCCCCCCTCTTCTTCCTGTGTCATCATTGGCATCCCCATCCTGGTTTGGGTTATACTGCTGTTGTGTTGGGCCCCATGTCCTCTAAGCTGCAGCCCCGCCCACCCAATTCCAGTACAATACAGGTGCTTTTTTGATGATACCAGAAGATGTCAGCAGAAAGTTGTATATCTCAGTGACAAAAATGTAGTACTGCTTTATCAGCTCTGGTGTTGTTTGCAAGAAAATTATAAAATATGGTCATTTCTCAAAGACAGTACTTTATTATTTCCACAGTTATTACCTATTACTTGGTCTCACTGCATCTTTACATTTACAACATTTTTATGCTGATATGTCCGTGCATATGTGTTTGGGGTGTACGTGTGTATGGAAACAGAGGACAATCTCTTCAAGCACCATTCACTTTTATTTTTCCAATAGGGGCCTTTCATTAGGATCTGGGGCTAGACACACAGCTGTCCAGTGAGTCCCAGAATGTCCCTGTCTCTACCTTTCCAGCACTGGAATTACATGCCCAGCTTTTACATTGGTGCTGGCAACCAAACTTTTGACCTCATGCCTGTGCAGAAAGTACATTACTGACTGTACAGTTTTCTGAAGACATTTCTTGTCATTAAACTCACTCTATGAGGTACCAGTAACAGTGAGTTTGTTGACCTGCCAACAGTATTGCTGTACTTAAGATCTCACATGCACACGCAGGAATGAACAAAGGATAGCTTCTGCTTGTACAACAGTATCCCTAAGATACTTCTTAACTTCAGAAACGGTGCATGAGTTAGAATCAGTGAAAAATGGTGTTTTTTCTTTGGCTGTTAATATAGTTTCCTAACTGGTCTCCTTAATTCCAGATGTGAGCATGATATGCTTCTAATTTTTCCAAAACCACTAAAGCTACAACAGCTCGCTAGATAGAGATATATATAGTTTGGTCAAAGGGTCTACATGTGTTGGGCTCTCCCACTTCATCTCCCACTAGCCTTTTTCATGAACCTTCTGCTCTACCCCTGCGTCCATCACTAGTCCTCTAAACATAGGAATGAGGTGAAAATCACAGGTGGGAAAGGATCAAGCCAGGATTAGCACCTGTTCGCTCTCTCTCCGAAGCCAGCACTCCTCGCCTCCAGATCAAACCCAAACCTTTTTGGTCTCTTCCACCACATCTGACTTGCTCCATCCTTCTTCCTTCAGAGCCACTAAGCACCCTTTCTATTCTTTCCCATACAGCAGCCCATCTTAAGATGTAAGAGCTATCTCTGCAGAGGAGCCTATGTAAGACTGACCAGATGAGGAACAATTCAGGCTGGGGCAGCATCAATATAGCATGTCTCTGGAGGTAGACTGTGCATGTCTGCAGTGCAGGGAAAGAATCAGAGCTAGAAATAGAATGTGGGTGTTCGAAACAAATACAGGGACATGAGCCTAGCAGCTAGACAAGTTTTGGCAATGGGGACAGTAGGCAAGAGCCCAGTGTGCTGGAAGTCCGAACACACAGTACAGATCTCACCCTCTAGCTTCCCCCAGGCACTTGGCTGTCTCCCACTTACTACCTTAGTAGTAGAGCCTGCCCCCAGCCTGTCTACCGAATTTCCAGTCTAACTTTGCCTTTTAGAAAACTCCCCATGTGCCTGGTGCCCAGCAGTAGTTGGCTCTTAACAAATATGAGGTAAATGAGTAGATGCACTTGAATTTAGTGGGTTTTCTATGAATTGTAATTTAAATTCTTAATTTTATATCCACACACAGAATCTTTATCTTCTGATCCTGAGGTTTTGCTTCAGATTGATGGTGTTACTGAAGACAAGCTGGAAAAATATGGTGCAGAAGTAATTCCAATATTACAGAAATACTCAGAATGGACACTGCCAGGTTCAGTATCCCGCCAAATGTCTTTTCTAAAAGCCTATTTTATGTTAAGCAATGTATCTTAGCGAATTGGAATTATGTGATTAAGGCATCCTATACGTGTCCCACTGAAATTCAAGTCCTAGGAGCATCCCCTCGTAGTATGGCAGGCATCTCCGAGAGGACATGGTGTTTAAATCCCCAGGGAAGCTAATGGAGCACAGATGAGAACCTCTGGGGCCCATGGGCCTGCACAGTGTTCTGGTAAGGCAAGTGCCCAAGAAGTCACAAGCTCTGGGACTCATTCCATATCTACCATCATGTCACTGTGATCTTTGGCAGGACACCAACAACTTCTCTGTTTCAGTGTCCTTATCTGAGGAAGGAACATGTCATTTAACAAGCATGTCTAAGATAACATAGATGAGTAGAGCTTAAATGCTTTGGGAAAATGAACATGTCATTGGAAAAGCCTGACTCAGTGAGGACATCACAGCAGAGGTTCCCAAAGTCTACATGCATTAGGTCTGTCCTGTGATGCCTCATCACAAAGCCCAGCACTAGTGTAGGAGTCACTGGCTGAGGAAAGCTGGGAACAAAGGAGAATTTTCTGTGCCCTCCACAAGCATGACATACAATAAGTTAGGGCCCTCAGCAGGCCCTCAGGTTTCTATTGCTGTGAGAATCACCATGACCAAAAGCAGCTTGGAGAACAGAGGGTTTCTTTGGCTTAGTCCATTAAGGGAAGCCAACACAGGAGCTGAAGCAGAGGCTAGGAAGGAACACTGCTTACTGGCTTGTTCCTGGCTTGGCTTGCTCGCTCAGCTTGCCATCCCATACACCCCAGTAACGCCTTCCCAAGGACAGCTTGGCTGATGGTGGTCTTTGCAGCAGTGGTGAATGCCGTTGATCTTAGTACTCAGGAGACAGAGGCAGGGGGATCTCTGTGAGTTCAGAGCCAGCCTGGTCTGCAGAGTGAGTTCCAGAACAGCTAGGGCTACACAGAGAAACCCCATCTTGAAAAACAAAGCAAAAGGATGCAAATCCCCATGGAAATTACTTTCTTCCCTGCAAATACATGTTTCACTCAGGCCAAGCTCCTGCTTGCTACATGAAATGTTTGTGACAATTATGCAGAGAAATGGCTTCTGCCTGCAAGGAGCAAAACATGGTACTGAATTTTCTGGTGTGTTTATTATTAAGAGTCTGTTGCTTAAAGATGAGGAAGAACATAATTTGTTGCCTTTTCATATTGGGCTTATTTTATCAGCATGTTTAAAATGATAAATAAAATCAGCTAATGCTTCTGGCATCCTTCACTTGGGCTCACAAGAATTGGTTGCACAGTGTAAAATGCACATAGGCCTCATGCAGCAGTGTGAACTAAACCTGACATCTCCAGTTGAGTTAAAAATTACCACAAATTTTCATAAGTAATGAATTTTGATTCTCTTTCATTAAACATAAATTGCCGTTGAACATACTTGAGCTTTTCAAAATAGAAATGTTTGATTCCTGCTGAGTTGTTGAATCCATACAACAGGGAAGCCCCAGGAGAGCAGAATATTGAGCTCCAAACACAGGGTCACCTGTAAATGTCTGCCTTTCCTGTTTGTAGCTGAGGACAGTTCCCCAGGTGGAAGCCTGATGGGCAGCAGAGGCTCCAGGAAGAACACCAGGGAAGAGCCTGAGGAGGAGGAGCCTGTGTCTTCTCACTACTTTGCAAATGAAGCTAGAAATGAAAGAAAGAGGAGGAAAGTGCCAGCCTTCCGCAGGCCCAAGAGGAGAAGATCTGACGGTGGCTTCAGGGCGAAGGGGTGCGCTCTTTGATGTCCTTTGCTCTTAAGCACTTATTTAAATTAGCCATTAGTAGTTATAGGTGATGGTTAAGCCCTGTGCCAAAATAAAAGTAAGGTTCAGATTTTTAAAATAATCTATTTTAAAGTTTGCAAAAGCTTCTTGAACTTTGACCTTACCCTGGACTATTTGTTTTGAGGTACTTTTCCACCAAAAGTACAACTCAGACACTGAGTGACTAACAGAGAGCTTTTGTGAGTTTGCCAGTGTTTGCTACGCTCCCTCTGTGGCTGCCGGAGTGTCTTGGCCTCTCTGCTGCTTCTTTGAGACAAGGTCTCATGTATCACAGTCTGGCCTTAAACTTGGTTTATAACCAAGGATGACCCTGAATTTATACTCCTCCTGCTTCTACTTCCCAAGAGCTGAGGTCAAACCCAGTACCTCCTTGTCTGCATGCTAAACAAGCCTGCCAGTCCAGCTACATCCCCAGCGGTCCCTCTGTTTTTAATGCCTTGGAGACATGGCCTGCTAGCCTTAGCAGGGTAGCTGAGAAGACTCCACATCCAGGAATCCAAAGGCCCAGCAAGCCAGGTTTCTTTAGGGCTGTGTGAGTGGTTTCTATCTTTCTTTCCTTCCCTTTGCTTGACTTGGGTCTGCAGCATGCCTTCCCATGGAGAAGCAGGGGGAGAGAGTGGCCAGGTGTAGGGCGCAGGCTTGTTTCCCACCATTGGACTGTGTCTACCAGCCCCTCTCCCAGCCTCTGCCGGCTACCCTCCACCTTCTGCTCACATCTTTGCCTTCGATCCAGATATAGTGGTCCCCAAAGAACTGCATATTGTGACAGAATCACCTAGAGAATGGGGACAGAGCTGCAGTGACTTTGGCAGGCAGGCTGTTGTTTGCTTTTGCAGTTTTTTACCTCTTCTCCTGGGTGATAAAAACAAGATTAAGTGGGGAAGAGAAAGGAAGGCAATGTCACCAAGTTGTCATTTCTTGTTAAATCCGTAAACAGACTTTAGATGTACTAACCCTTCTGCCCGGGTACAGAGTTACAGGCATTCATAAATGCTGGCTTAATTTTGTGGTTTTTGAGTGCGCAAGTGAGCATCAGATATCCTTCAGTGGGGACATTTTCTCATTTCCTTCATCCTTCTTCTCCCTTGGGAGACACTTCCTTAGTCACTCACAGAGCATAAAACCTTACAAAGCTACTAGTCCAAGCCCCTCGGGTTTAGGTTGGGAACACTGGCCTGCCCTGCATGGGAAGGCTTGCACAAGGCCATCCTGGCTGGTCAGATTCTGAGGTGGAACTGGACGTGGGCCTGCCACCGCTGCTCAAAGCACTTTCACTTCTGTGTCTGTGGACACTTGTGAGAATGTGATCCGTCTGTCATGTGGCTCTGCTTTTTAGAGGAAGGAGATCACACTGTTCAGTGCTGCTGCTCCTTCCATTTGCTGTGTCACTGCAATCTGGTTTAAGGAGCAAAACTCTACTGACCTAGGCATGAAGGGCCATGCCTATAACCCTAGCACTTGGGAGGTAGGAGGCAGGAAGATCAGAGTCTGGGATACGTGACAACCCACATCATAATATTCCATAGCCAGTATCAGTTTCCATGCCAGGTGTAACTAGTCTGCGTATTTAAGAAAGGATTTTCCTTTGCCTGTACCAGCTTGGTAACTGTTCACCACCAGCAGCTTCTTTGCATCTGCTCTGGTCTTCTAGGTTTCCAGCCCCCACACTGCTCAACTGTGCAGTGGGAGAATATTTGGTGCTCCTTGCCAGAGCCCTTCACCCTATCAGACCCCTGGGGTTCACATCTCCAGAATGACACACAATGAGCCAGGTGTGTTCTGGGCTCTCTGAGTGGGAGGAAAATGGATGAGCTGTTGAAATGGAGGCTGCTGTTGGCAGATTCATTCTGTAAATCAACATAAACAGCAGGTTTTTGCTCCAGGCTTCATTTCTCAGTAGGATATCAGCATAGGGAAACTTCAGGCTGCTTCTCTGCCAGATCTGCAGTGAAATTGCCTTCCCTCCAGCAAGGTTTAAAATGTTGAAAAACTTTACCTCTCCCCCAGCTGAGTGCCCTGGGATGCCACTGACTACCCTGAATTCTTGAAGTGATGGTAGACTTCAGTGGGTTTGCAGAGCCAAATGGCAGGGTGGTTTTTGCTTTTGTTTTATTAGAGGAAAGAAAATTGCTATCCTCTGGAGAGCAAAGAAGTGATGTACACGTCTCAGCTCAAGCTGTGGCAGGGCCCTCTTCCCTGTGTGCCTGAGGCAGTGAGCAGGAAATGTTGGCAGGTCTTTGGGTATAGCTGGGGGAACTGCAGGCAATGTGGTCCTGGCACATGCCAGACCAATGCATGAGGCAGCTTGATTCTCCCTAGGGAGCCAGATATGCAGTCTTCTTAGGACTAGTATGGATAGGAAGAGGCCACCCAGAGGCTCTGCCCCATCTCCACTACCCATAAAGTCAGATGTTCAGAACGGTGTCAATGTGGTAATTCTAAGGTGTCTGATGGCCAGAGATTTGGGGTCTTTAAGAGACCTTAGGCTGTGGAAAGGGTTTGTGGGTTGGTCACAGGCTACAGAATTGAGATAGTTTAGAAAGGAAACTCACCCTCCCCTAGGGATTCCCAGACAGAAAATGTAGACAAACACAAGACCTATGAGAATCATGGTTGTTCCGCTAGCAGGCTAGCAAACTTGGTCTCGTTTAGCATTTTAATTTTCTTCTCTTTCCACATCTCAGGGGCTCTACTACAAGCAGGAAAACGTCTTCTAAGAGTAAATTCTCTGGTGTAACTGGATCCAGCTCGGCCTCATGTGCTTCTCAAGCAACATCAGCAGCAAGTAGAAAATTAGGGATTATGGCTCCTCCGAAGCCTGTAAATAGAACATTCCTCAGGCCTTCGTATGCATTCTCCTAACAGCACTGCTCAGTACACAGATCTTGTTTGTCAGCATCTGACCATCTGTGAATAGAAAGCTGTTAGTCTCGTTACACCATTTGAAGTTTCCACTCCTATCTATTAATATTTAAATATATCTCCTGTGACAGTTCTTATTTTCAAATAAACATTTTCTTTGCTGCTATTGCAAGTATGGTGGCCATTGTTTCTCAGAGCATCTGAAGCAATGGCTGAATCATCTACCCCAGAGAAATTCTGAGTGTAACATGACACGCTGAAGCCAAAGGAAAAGGCGCATGGGACATTGTGAAACTAGGACTTTTTGTGTGAAACAACCTCATTAAAAATCAAAGACAAATGACACACAAAATAGAAAATATATTACATGATAATTACTGTAACATACAAAGAATACCTATAAATCATTAAGAAAACGTCAGCACAGAAGACGAGAACTAAGGTTGTGAACAGGCAAATCTTCCCCCAAAAAATTTAGGTGGCCCACAAATATGTGAAAAAATATTCAGTCTCCCTAATTAAAAGTACAGATTAAAACATGAGATGCTGTTCTTTTGCCTGTCAAATGTTCAACACTAGAAATGGGTATATTGTCACACAGCTAAAATTTCCAGTGACTCTAGAGGCTGAGCCCAGGAGTTCAGGGCCAACCTGGGCAACAGGGACACATTCTCATTTTAAAAGGAAGGGTAGCTGAGTGGTATACACCTTTAATCCCAGAACTCTAGGAAGCAGAGGCAGGCTTGTAAGGATTCCTGGCACATGTAGCAGTGATGTGGTAAGCATGCTAGTCCAGTAACCCAACATGGCGCCAGTTAGAAATAAGAACTCCCAGCATGTAGTAGCCTAGCCATGTGGTAAACCCAACATGGCACCAGCAGAACATGCCTATGGAGGACACGCCCCAAGGCGTGGCTATGTAAATCCATGCCTACCAGCTCTCTTAAAAGAGCCACCACGGCAAAGATCTGCCTCTTTTCTGCTTCTCTGTCCTTGTACTTGCCCAGCAACTCCCCTGAATAAACTCTAGTGTGGCGCTGGTAGTGTGTCTGATCTCACACGCAAAACCAACTAGGCAGATCTCTGATTTTGAGGCCAGCATGATCCAAGACTGCTGGAGATCACAGAAAAACTGTCTTGAAGAAGAAAAAAGAAACTAAACAAAATCTGCCTAGTCTATACTGGATAAAAATAGCCAAATAGACTCTGCTTGCAAAAGTGTACTAAATATTAATATACTTCCTGGTTTGCCCTTTGTGAAATGTCCGATTCTTTGGCCTTACTCAGAAAGAAGCTGGAAGCCTTCCGACCACTGTCCTGATACCTATACTGAGAGACCACCAAGTTCCTGCCACCAGGAGCCTTTGGCTGCTTAGTGGAGAGACCAGCCAAATGAGTTAGCTGAGAGCTGTTTGCTTAATAAGCCTTCCAGAGCTGGCAAGCTGTGACTCCATTTGGGATACGAAAAGGGAATGAAGAATAAGTAGACAAGGTTATCCCAAGAGCTGTGAGTCTAGCATTCTCTGGCAGCCTATCTGGAAGGAAAGACTGCTGTACTGCCTCTGTCTAGGCCAGTTGGGTTAAGAGTTCAAGATCATCCTCCACTATAACAAGAATTTGACCACAGCCCGGGCCACATCAGACCCTATTTCCAAAATCAAAGGACAGGACAGTTCTCCCAACTTTCTGGCTGGAGCCTAGAGCCTGGGAATTGATTTGTACCGAATCTAATAACCACCAGTGAGAGACACAGATTTCATTCAGCTAGAGAAACATTCTAGGTTAGGACTGACATTAGAAATCACAGCTGCCTCCTCCTCCAACTATCTGAGCAAATAACCCAGGGAATGCACCGTTCCATGTGGGAACCCCCAGAGGAGGCAAGCAAAGGCAAGAAATGACAGTGGAGCTGCCCTGAGCTGGGCCCTAATGAGGATGTTTTGTACAAACATTGCCTAAGGAAGGCAAGAGAATGTCTAACCAGGAATGTCTAACCTGGAGCCTTCCCCTAGGAACAGTGATAAGAGGCTTGACTCCTCAACTCTGGCCAGTGGTGTCCATGGAACCTCTGTCTTATGCACATTCCCTTGTATTCCAGAGAGCTGATGGGTGACCCCCTGATCAGTTCCAGGGACAAATGACCTTCCATGACCTCACAGAGGAAATATGGAGAGCCAACTCTATGCCAAGGCCATCCAGAGGCTTGCATCAACTCATCCTCCAGCAGCCAGACGTGAAAAGCAACACATAGTATCCTTTTCTTGTATGTAGGAAGCAGAGTTGAGAAAGGTTATGTAACTTGCCCAAACACATACAGCTAGGAAATGGTAGTAAATAGGGTAACACAGGTCTCTGCCCTGGAGTCCCAGTTTGTATCTATTTTCCTGGTATAATTAATACAGCTCCCTTTTGTTCTCAGAAGTGTTTCAGTTAGGACAGTAAATTATGTGTGATCCAGGTCTATGTGCTCAAAAATCTCTGTTCTTTCCCTAAGCATTCCATCCTCTCCCAGCCCCATTTTTCCAAAGCCTCAGGGGCCACCTGCTCTGACCTGTTCTGCTCCCTTGCAGGAGGCCCCAGGGACAGCCAGCCTACAGAGTCAGCCAGCACAGCTCAGCTGCAGCTTCTCCAGAAGAGGAAACGGAGCCCCCAGGGCCCTGCTCTTCTTGAGAAACTGCTGCACCTCCACCTCCCACCACAGCCTGAAGACTCCCTTAGAAATCTCCAGAAGCCCAGCTGAATCTCTTCTCCCAGCTCCACTATTGTGTAGGTAGGGGACTGCCATAGGCTGGAAGTCTAGCTCCTACTCTGCCTGAGGCATCTAGAGCCTAGAGTTAGGCAGAGGGACCATGGCCTGGATAAAGTCCTCACAGAGCTCTGGCAGCCTCTTAGTCAATTCCCACAGCCTCTGTGTAACCTCCCCAGTGGGGACCAAAGAGACAAGTCAATGAGTCTCACACGGGAGGCAACTTCCTGCCCAGCCCTGCAGGGTGCTGTGGTCTTGTGAGTAGCTCCTGTGTGTTCCAGTGCTCAACATCTGCATCTATGCAAGGCAGAACACAGCTCCAGGAAGCAACCTTGGGTTTCCTAAACAATCTCCTGTTTTTTACCCCTATTTCATCCATCCCATGTTCCCTGTTGACAGGAGGGGGGGGGGGACAAGCTACAGAGTGGTTGGAGAAACCTTTGGACCTGTTCTGGTGATGACTGGAATGACAAGCCAAGTGAGGTGTGGTGGCACAGCCTCAAATACCAGCATTAGGGAGGCAGAAGCAGGCAGATCTCTGAGTTTGAGGCCAGCCTGGTCTACAGAGCAAGTTTCAGGACAGCCAGAGCTACACGGAGAAATCCTGTCTCAAAAAAACCAAACAATGTGGTAATAATGTGTATCAAATAAAGATTGCCTGAAAATCAGAGGACAGGTCAGGCAGAAGCAGAGATCTGTCTGGATCTCTGTGAGTTCAAGGCCAAACAGAACCAGGTGGTGGTGGCACCTACCTTTAATCCTAGCACTAGGACGGTTGGAACAGGAAGTGATATGGTGGGCAGAGAAAGGAATATAAGGCAGGAGGAGGCAAGAGGTCAGCCTTTGTGTTTCCCTTCCATTTTGGCCTGTGCTTGCCCTATTAAGTCTGAGGATTCATGGAATCCTTCCGGCCTGAGGAACTGACTAAGTGAGAAGTGGCTATGACTTGTTCTTCTGTCTCTCTCATCTTTCCGCTTTTCCCAGTATTTCTGGCTCTGGGTTTTTATTATAAGATTAGTTAGAATCCATGCAACAAAACAGAACAACCTAGAAGCCAGAACTTAACTTCACAGAGCCCCAGTTAGGACAGGCCATTGTCCCCCATCCTCACATAGGGCCCGGGGCTAGGTCCTTAAGCCAAGTGTGCACAATGGAGTTTGGGTTGGGGACTGACAAGAGGTCCTGAAATAATACTCTGTATGGCCTCTGTATGGCTGAGGTCTGTTCAACTCCAAAAGACCTGTCTGCCTCATGGACACCATACAAGGGCCAGCCTGGCCTGGCACTGTCTCAGACCCTGCTGGCAGCTGTGTGACCCTGTGCCAAGGCAGAGTTCTACCTCCACCAGAGAAGACTTCCTCATGGGGAGAAAAAACCCAGACAGTGACCCTAGGGATAGGGTAAGGTTTGAGTTGAGAAACCTGGGGCTTCTGGTCATTAACAGCCTCTGACACCCTGACCTAGAAGGAAAGACAGTGGAAGCTCAGCATCCTTGGGTCTCTTCCATAGGAGAGAGACCCTGAGCTCCCTCCCTCCATGACTAGCAAAACAGTAACCCCATTAACATCACAGAAGAATGTCAATGTCTGGTAGCTGTGCTGTATAGCTGGAAGTTATCCATGCAGAAACACACCTACTCAAGCTCCACTAGACAGCATCTGCTCACAACTGTCTGTTCCTGGTGCAAGGATGAGGGCTCAAGCATCCAGTTAGCCTGGGGCTCTGTGTCCAACCTAGCTAGAATCATCAGGATGCTACCTTGCCTGACCTCAGAAGTCAAGTGACCGGAAGCTCTGTGACCTTGCTGAGCCCTTCCCCCCTCCCCTGCCTACACACATGTTATCCAAACACCCACTCAGCTACGTTCTCAGCTCCCTTTTTACTTCTTGAGATAGTCTCATTAAATTGCCCAGGAAGGCTTTGATTTGCAGTCTTGCCTCAACCTTCAGAGTAGCTGAGATTATAAATTCACACCACCAGAGCTGGCTCAGTTTCTCATCTGCACAATAAACATCTGCCTTGTCATTGTTCTGCCCCTGGAGATTGTAGATATGCTCTCTTTAAGGAGAGGCAGGTGGTGTGATCCCACTCTGTTGCTCAAGTTGGCTCCTTAACTCCCAAGTAACTGAGATCAGATGCATATACTACCATACCCTGCTGTGGACATCCTTCTGGTTAGATACTCTACACGTACTTAGCCCTACAGCCAGCCCTCGCCCTCAGCAAGGTGGTAGTCAATGGTAAAAAGAATATTAGCAGAAGCATTATAGGAGTAAGGCATAGGGGTGGGGTGCCTGTCATGGATGACATGGGGAGTCTGCATAGACTGGCAGTGGGGCTTTCGGCCAGGAATCTAGTGTCTGGTCATCCCCATTGGGGCACTCTGCCTTTCTATCTTCCCTTTACCTACTAGAAAGAACAAACAGACCCCTGTCTCACCATCCAGGGAGCTACTCCCTACCCAGAAACCTCCACAGCTCACTGCCCTCCTCATTTTAAGAGACAGTAAGTAACCCTTGACCAAGTCACCTGCCTAGACAGAAAATAGTGGGAACCCAGATCCCTGCAAGGACCCTGTGTGGTTTGGATCTTGTCTCCTCAGAAAACATTGTTTTTTGGATGGAGTGAGTATTGTGATGGCAGTTGTGTGGCATTTTGCCCTATTTATGTGATACTGTGCATGTTAGCCTGCCAACTGAGCCACATAGCCAGCCTCTGTTGCGGAATATTGCTTTAACTATGTAAAGATGTGTTCGTTTTGTTTCTGCTGCATTTGTTTGATTGTGTAAAAATGTGTTGCTGTTTTACCTTGCCTGCCCAAGGCATCTGATTGGTCTAAAAAAAAAAAAGCTGAAAGGTCAATAGAGGGATAGACGGAGCTGCAGGGCAGAGAGAGTAAATAGGAGGAGGAATCTAGAAGGAGGTGCCCAGGGCCAGACAAACAGACACAGAGTAGACACGGAGTAGAATGGTGAAAGGCCCCAAGGCAAAACATACGTGAGGTTCATTTAAGTTGTAAGAGCTACTGGGACAAGCATAAGATAAGGCTGAGCTTTCATAACTAATATTAAGTTTCCATCTCATGATTTGGGAGCTGATTGGTGGCACAAGAGAAAGCCTGCTACGGGCCTCTTATGCTGAATTATTTTATTATTATCTCTTTTATTTTAAAAATTGATGATTATATTGTTTTTCCCCCTTCCTTTTTTTCCCTAAATTCTCCCACATATATCTCCTTGCTTTCTGTCACATTCATGGCCTTTTTACTGTAACTGTTGTTACACTCATATATGTAAAAGAACCTACAAGCACCACTCTATAAACCAGCGTAACCCCTAACTGCAGTCTAAATACTCATCTTTATATGCACAGATAATCATAGTCCTCATCCTTCAGCAAGGAAACCTCTGCAACAGATAGAGACCACTACAGAAAACCACAGCCAATCAGAATGCAGAGGCATGCTGAAATGTTACTGTCCTTGTGGTTGGTGATGTGAGGCCTTGCAAATAGGGGCTAATGCCTTTCCTCTCTAAGACTTTCCTAGTGTTCTAGTTGGCTTCTGTCGCTGTGTTAAAGACCATGACCAAAAGCAACCTGGGGAGGAGCAGGCTTATTACAGCTCACCGTCCACTGTTGAAGGAAGTCAGGGCAGAGACTCAGGGCAGAGAAACCTAAAGGTAGGAACTGAAACAGAGACCATGGAGGAGCGCTCTTACTAGCTGTCTGTGGTCGTTCAGCCTGCCTCCGTGGTCCATACCTGCCCTGAGTGGGCAGGGCTCTCACACAACAGTGGTGAATCAAGAAAATGTCCCACAGTCTTGCCTCCAGGCAGTCAGTACCACTCAATTAAGGTTCCTTCTCAGATGACTCTAGCTTGTGTCAAATTGACGACAACAACTAACCACCTAGTTAGTGGCCTCACAAGTACATCATAAAGCATGTGCACCCCATAGGGGTTTTACTTTCTGCCATGAATCAAACCACACAAAGTCTCACCAGAAATTAAGCGGTGCGTGCGTGACCTTTTAAATTTTTGAGCTAATTGAACATTTTTCTTTATAAGTTACCCACTCTCTGGTAACCCCTTATAGTAACAGAAACAGATTGAAACAGACCCTCTCCCTCAAACAACTCCTATGCAGCAAGCAAGCTTTCTTGGACCTCCAGCCCCAAAATCATAACACAAATGCTTATTAATTATGAAAGCTTGACCTTAGCTTATTTCTAGCTGGCTTTTTTTTTTAACTTAACCCATTTCTATTCATCTATGTGCTGCTCCGAGGCATGTTTACCTCCTCTATGTGCTGTCCATCCTGCTTTACTGCCTCCTCCCTGTCTAGCTGGCTCCCCTTTTGTCTCGACTCTCCATCCTCACCTATCCCTCCTCTGCCTGTTTATGACTGTTCAGCTTTCTATTAGACCAATCAGGTGCCTTAGACAGGCAAGGTCAAACAGCAACACATCTTTATATAGTTAAACAATTATTCTGCAATACAAACAAATGTAACACATCTTTACTTAAACAAATATTCTATTCCATAATATTTCCCCCCCTTTTTTCTAAATAAAAATGAAAGGTTTTAACTTTAACTATATATAGTAAGAACAATTCTCAAGTAATTAAATTTACAATATCTAGTCCATTTGTATTTGGTAAATTCATAGAAAATACTCGGTTACTTATCCTCTCTTGGCAAGTCCTAAATTTTGTTCCTAATTTACTTTTTTTATCATAACTAAGGAAAATTGTAACTATAACTATCTGTCTTCAATTCTATCAAAGACCCTAGAAGGATAAAATACTACCTGAGTAAACAGGAAGTGCAATGCAAGCTACTTCTAAAACTATAGAAACGACAGAGACATCGAGTTGCCTGGACAGTCACCCAGAGTTCCTCTGCAATGTCAGGGTACTCATCTTTGGCCTACAGGCCTAGAATATCTGGCATACTTTTCTACAAAGCAGGAATTTTGAAGGGCTGTCCCACCTTTCCTTGGCATAGTTTGGCAGTCAGTTTCCTTTGTGTCCTTCAGAGTATCTGGCAGATTTTTCTATTAAGCAGGGATTTTGAAGGACTGTCTGCTTGTTTTGGCAAAATTCAGCAATTGCTTTCCTTTGTGTCCTACATGTCCAGTTTGGACAGTATACTGTCAGAGTTTAGGCAAGGACAGTTTTGCTGCCATGAAAGTAAACACTAGATGGATGTTCTTTGATGCCCATCATCCTTTTATGAAGTAGATTGGTGCTGCCAGGAGTAGATGTGTCTTACCGGCATGAAAAGACTTAGATTTGTAGGGGGATTATGTTGTTATGTTGTAAATAATTGTCCCGCCTACTGGTTTAATAAAAATGCTGATTGACTGAAGGCAGATGGGAAGTGTGAACAGGGCTGCCAGACTAAAAAACTCTGAGAACAGGAAGAAAAGGGCAGAAATGCCACAGAGTTGCCAGACAAGCCAGAAGATGCAGACAACTATGCTGCTCTGAGAAAGGTATCGAGCTGCATGGCTGGACAGGATAAGAATCATGGGTTAGATTAAGTGCAACAGCTAGCAAGTTATATGCCTGGGCCCCAGGTCAATCAGTGTACAATTAATATAAGTGTCTGTGTGTTTCAGTGGGACAATGGGACTGTGGATCTGAAAGTCCAGGCCACCAGGCTAGGCCAGAAAGTCCAGGCCAGAAACAACATACAAAATAGGTTATTAAACAGCTTTTTTTAAACAGACACCAAATCTTTCAGTTTGTTTATTATGTATACAGTATTCTGCCTGCATGTTTTCTTGCAAACCAGAAGGGAGCACCAGATCTCATTATAGATAGTTGTGAGCTACCACATGGTTGCTGAGACTTGAACTCATCACCTTTGAAGAGCAGTCGGTGCTGTTAACTTCTGAGCCATCTCTTCATCCTGATTATTAAATATCCTAAATGCCACATTCTATAGATCTCTGAAGCATTTAAAGATCACCTTATCTATCTAAAAATATTTTGATGTTTAACATTGAAAACATACATATTATGACTACAGGTTTGATTATTATAGATAACTAGCTACTAACATGCATTTCTTAATTATACATTACATTTTAAAGGAGCTCCATAAGCACAATACCCTACAGAAGAGTAGAAACATATACAGTATGAGAAAAATAACTTAATTTGTATCAGTATATCAAAATTTATATCATTGTAAAATATTTGAGGTTAATAGTTGTGTTTTTAATCCTACCCACCCCCAAACCATGACAGACATCCATAACCCACCAAATGACCAAAATCCACCTACCCCACATCTTGGTAATGTGGGTATTGTGTTCTCTAGACTGCTTTTTGTTGTCTGAGGACAACAGCATCTATAGGGAATCCTGAAAAATTGAGATAATGGTCAAAACTAATTGTAGCTAATTTGTTTTTCAGTCTCAGAACTGTTTCCAGACATAGGAATCAATATATACATCACCTGTGTTGTAGTTTTTCTTGGTTTATTTTTTTATGTTTATGGCCAAGATTTTCAGGCGGTCTCTCCTAATCAAACTTGATCTTTATTAATCTTGAAGGAACCCACAGCCTTTTGCTTCCTGCAGAAACATAACCTCTCCCCCAATGCAATACATTTTCTGAATTTCATTTTAAAGCTAAGGCACCTCAGGGCTGTGGGGAGGAGTTCAAACCTTGTTTTTGGATTCCACCTGCATTTAGCTTTAAATCCTAGCTGGGAAGGCAGCGGGGCGGGGTGGGGGGGGGGGCCTGCATCAGTTCTGGGGAAACAGCTGACTCAGCACATATGGGAGGATCTTAGATCGGTATTTCCTACAGACTTCCTGGGCTGTTGCTATGGCTTAGGACCCAGGTTATTAGCCTTTGCTGAAGAAAGGGTAACGGTAACGAGTCAGAGTCAGCCCTGGGGTATGTGGACAGCTGCTGAAATCTTAGTTTCCTGGATGTGGGTCAAATTTTCTCCTCTTTGTAGCCCAGGCTGGCCTCTAATTGGTAGGCTCAAGTGATCCTCCTGTCTCAGTCCCCCAAACTCTGAACTATAGGTGTACTCTATTACACCTGGCTTCCTCCTCTTTCATTTCTGGTTTCACAACTACAAAAATGAAGACTTTCACCAGATGTGGTGGCTCACACCTGTAATCCCAGCACTTGAGAGGCTGAGACAGGAGAATGGCCATGAGCTCAAGGCCAGTCTGTAGATGCTGTGTTGTGAGTTCCAGGCTAGCCTGTGCTACAAAGTGAGACCTGTCTCAAAACAACAAATAATGTCGTTGTGATCCATGATAGCTATTACCTCTGCTTCAGTATTGAAATGCCTGCCCAGAGGGACCCAGGAAATGACCAAATGGAAGTGGAACTTCCTTGCACAGAATGAGTTCCGCAAACTCTCTCCCCATAAGAGAGACAGGGCTCTGAGCCCTTGAAGCTCTGAACTGCAACTCTGGGGTAGGGGGGACACTTGAGAACCACATATCTTAAAGTGGCCTTGAACTTGCTATGTAGACAGATGACGTTCATCCTGCCTCCATCTCTCCAGCAGGAGCCTCACCTTGCCCTTGCTGTGCCCAGCTCTGTGCTGTACTGGGGCTGTGGAACTCAGGGCTTCCTGCATGCTAGGCCAACACTCTACCAAGCTGAGCTCCATCCAGCCTTTGTTTTTGAGCCACCAGCTAACTGCAGCCCTGTCTGATCCTGAACTCATCATATAGACCAGGCTGGCTTTAAATTTGTAGACATTCTTCTTCAGCCTTCCAAGGGCTGGGATTATAGGCATGAAACACCATACATCAGGCCCAAGGTGCATCTTTTTTTTTTTTTTAATGATATTTTGGATGGAATTTAGGGCTCTACATGCACTAAGCAGGTGGTTTATCACTGAGCTCTTACCTTCTTCCCCCCAGTGCCCACAAAGTGCATCATAAAGAGACTTGACACTCCCAGCATGCACTTTGCAGAGTGCACTGGAAGCAAAGGAAACTTCTTGAAAACTGTAGAAGCAAGTGTGAGCTGACATTTCCCAGGCCTTGCCAGCCTGTGAGGTTAAATAAGGGCACATCATCATCCAAATCCGCCCAGAGCAGAGCTGTCTCCCTGCCGGGCCAGGCAAATGAGGCTTCATGATAAGGTCTGCTGAGGACTCTTAGGGGCGGGGCTGTAGGCACCAAAGGAAAACAGAAGCTTTCTACAAAACAAGGGTTGTAATATTTGTCTAGAATTCTCTGCTTAGGGCTCAACAGGATCCAACCAACCTGTCTAGGAGCAGGCACCTCCTAACAGGAGGTGGCCCAGTCTTTCCTGCCAATTTTTAGTGGGGAAGACTGTCAAATGGCCTCAGGTTTCTTAATTATCATTCACCATGTGAATTTGAATATGTTGCTTAACTTACCTGTGAGAGATCCCAACAACATACCCTAGATAGAGAGTGTTCTGAGTCCTGCCGAGATAATGTGAGCAAATTGCCGGGTTGGGACCACAACTGTCAAGGAGCTAGTGTCCAGGAGAAGCCATCAAAGAAGGTCTGGCTAGCTCTGCCACTTCCAGGAATGTGCCTGCCTCAGGCTGCTCCTTCCTGGATGGCCAGGCCCTCCCCACAGCACCACAGCAGGAGACAAATAGATGCTTAGAGCACCTTAGGAGGGAAGTCCTGAGCAGTGGTGTGTTATAACATTAGTGAGACAAGAGCTGTGGGAGCCTGTGGAGGGAGATAAGCCTAGGAGATGCTGGGTAGGGGATCTACCTCACCAGAGACTGGCAAGGCAGTGTTCAGTGGGGCGGGGCTGGGGGGGGGGGGACGACTGACCGAAACCACAGTCTTTGCAACTCACACTGCAAGGGGGGGGGGGGGCATTTCAGTCAGGCGCCTGCTTATCTGCTCCCAGAGCTCTCTGCCTCTCTTGCCTCAGCTTCCTCTCTTGGCAAACAGGATTCCAAAGGAGGCAGCTTGGCCTGCCTCCCTTAGGGCTGCTCTGAAGAGCTCAGAAGCCCAGGCCTGTGGGTGGTATCTTCACAACTAACTTCCCCTGAGTACAAAGCAAACATTGCACTTCCTCCCCTGGGTTTCTGGGTGCGATGGGACATCAGAATCACAGACATAGCAATCCCCCTCCCCCACTCCCAGCCTGCAACATCAAGAAGTGTTCCCAATGGTTTCCTGGAGTAGGGCAGCACCACACAAGCTGGCAGACTCTTACACTGAGGGACATTGTCAGCGCGCCCTTTGGACAAGTGCTTTGCAAAGAGGGATGGTCCCCAAAACAGGGATCCTGGAGGATGGAGATGGGGTACACAAAGAAGAGGGAAACGGGAGGAAAAGACCAGAAATGGCCCAGAGAGAAATGGCTTTGCAACTCCAGGATTGATGGAAATAAAATCTGGGAGCAAAGATTGCGCTGGTGGGCACACACTCACGGAAACCAAAAGTCAAGTCCGCCCAGCAGCTTTGGCTTTTGCAAAGCAGTGCAGCAAGTGGCTTTACTCAGGCATATACCTTAGGTTTTTGTCACAGCAGAAAGGCACTGTGTCCTTTCCCCACTGGCTGGGGTCAGTACTCATGGTCTTTGAGGTTGTCTGATTGTTTGTTTGTTTGTTTGTTTAATCAAAAAATGAAAACGGAAGGGTGAGGTCCTGTAGCAAGATCTTTACTTAAACAAAAAGTCTGAGGAGGTGAGAAGTTACAAGACAGTATTACAAAGGTGACATTCCTGTGGTGTTTTGTTTGCTTGTTTGTTTTTTCCTTTTGTGTGTGTGTGTGTGTGTGTGTGTGGTTTTTGTTGTTGTGGTGGTCTTGTTTGGTTTGTTTTTGAGACAGAGTCTCACTATTTGGCCGGCCAGGAACTCATAGGGATCTACCTCCGGGTAGCACGTTGGCCTCTTGAGGTCCTCTTCTGTTTGCTTGTTCTTCATAGAACAGACTGCACACTCCTTGCAATTATTTCTCTCATGGTGAGACTCCCTTCCTGTCTCCTAAACTTCAATATGATATTCTTACCTTGTGGGGATCCATTCCAAGCTCCTCACTATGGCCTTGGCATCTGGCAGCTGTGGCGGCAGATATTTGCTCCTCTCTCATAAACCCAGGGCCACTTAGGTACCTGGGCTGTGGAATAGCGAGGGGCAGTCAGGATTCACTGGGCTGGGCTTCCTCTTGTCACCAGGCCGACAGTGTCCTACCTCACTTCTAGGACAGGGTGAGAACAAGAGCTGATAATAGCCAGGACACTTTGGCCCAACTGCTCTCTGTCCAGCTCTGCCACCCATCACAGTCTAGTGGCCTCTCCCAGGATGGGATAGGAGATTCTCCCAGAAAGGCCAGAACCAGCCAATCACTTTCCAGGTACCATCCCAGACTGCCTACCTTCTCTATGCTGCTTACATACATGGACCCTGCTGCTTGGACCAAGGTTCCCATCAATCCTCTGGCTGGGAGTCCTACAGCTACTGTGAATGGAGTAGGGGCAGGGAAGAGGTGGTCACTCATCTCCTGGGAGGGCTAGCATTGGCTACAGCCCTCCTAATTTGGCCATCTTCCCCAGGTGAAGTTTATGGCCAAAGTCCCCAGAAGAAGGCCACAACTATTTCCTCTCCGTGGCCCAGAAATGAGCAGAGGGCTCCTGATGGCATGGACAAAAACCTTCTTGCCCTCAGAGATGGAGCACTCAGATCCTAGACCACAGATCTAGAGCCTACATTTCTAATTCGTCAACCTTGCTTGTCTGAGATTTACTGTGTGACCTGCAGCAAGTCTCTTCCCATCTCTGGGCCTCAGAGGCCTCACCAATAGAACAGGAACTGGATCCAACCTGCCCACCCACCTGGGCATTCCAAGGTTGCCAGAGGCTGGACACTGTAAGGACTTATGTAAGCAGCTGTATGCCTTTATTGACTAGAAGGCAAATACCCTGGTCATGAGTCAGCAGTGCTCAGCCCCAGGCCCTACACACCCACATCACCTGCATGAGGTGGCCATCCAGCCAGACATTCTGGACACAGTTTGACATGTGTGGAGCCCAGGGCTGTACTTCTGGAAGACACTAAAGCAGGCTATAGAAGCTCCTGGCCCATACTTGACAAAATGAGTGATGAGCCCAAGGAAGACAGACAGCCCCCTCGGAAAGACCCAGGACCTGTTTCCAGGGACAGAGAGCAGCATTGGTTGAGAGTGGACAGGATCCTGACTGGGCAGGATTAGCCTGGTGCCCAGGGCTCTGAAGGGATTAGCAGGAAGGCTATGAGTGGTCCCAGCTGGGGATGCTTCAGACCAGACCAGCTCTGCCAAGGAGTTAGGACAGAGTCTCACTGTGTAGCTCAGGCTAGGCTTGAGCTGCTTGCTATTCCTCTGCCTCAGCTTCTGGTGCTGGGATCACAACCATGAGCTACTATGCTTTGCTTTTGCAGCTGTGCTGAGGGCCAGATGTGTGGGCCGGCTTCAGGGTCAGAAGAAGCAGTGTCTGGAGGGGTTTAGAGAAGACAGAAGCTTGCATGAGAGCCTCACCAGGTGGCAGGCCCAGGAGGAAATCACATGAGTGACTAGGGAAGGGACCACAGGCACTTCCTGAAAACTGGTCCCTCAGGCCACAGCAAAGAGACTTTGGATGGCAAAATACCAACACAAGCAAAAAAAGCTTGCAGGGGCTTGGGGTACACCCAGAACCCCAACAGCACCTGTTACCAGTTACATGGCCAAGACGGCCCCCAGGTGTACATTCATCTAGAAGGCAAGGCAGATAGCAGGGGCAGAAACTTGAAATGGATTCAGAGATAAACAACAGCCCACAAATAGAAAGACATTGTTACAGAACCCAGACCTCAGTATCAGGGTCACGAGGCCATAAAGACTCACCAGCACACAGTCCTAAAACACAAAGCTCGGTGGGGCATGTGCTAAGCATGTGCCAGGCTTGGGTCTGGCTTACTTGTACACACTGCATACTCCTGTCTGGCTTCACATTCATGGTAATCCTCCTGCCTCAGCCTCCCAAGTGCTGAGTTACAAGCAAGTGCCACTATACCTGGCTCACTTGACTTTTTTTTTTTTTTAACTTATCTATTTTTTTATGTATACAGTGTTCTGTCTGCATGCGTGCCTGCAGGTCAGAAGAGGGCACCAGATCTCATTATAGATGGTTGTGAACCATCATGTGGGTGCTGGGAATTGAACTCAACCTCTGGAAGAGTAGCCAGTGCTGTTAACCTCTGAGCCACCTCACCACCTCTTGACTTTTTTTTTAAACCTCTTGTGTGAGCATGTGTGTGTTTGTGTGTGTGAGTGTGGCTTGTGGGTGGGCCATGGTGCTCACGTGTTGGTCCTGGCATCCCACCTTGTTTGACACTGTCTCAAACTGGTGAGAGTCTCTGGGGGTTTGCCTTTCTCAGCCGCAGTCTATGCTGAGGAGTTCTGGCATTACAACCACCACCATGTCCAGTTTGATAGGAGTTTGGGAGTATCTGAACCCAGTGGTTCATACTTGTGCAGCAAGCACTTTATCCTTGAGGTGTCTCCCAGTCCCTAATCTTTTAAGAGGAAGAAGGCGAGGCATGGTGGTACATGCCATTCACATTATTAGGGAAGCAGAGGCAAGTGGATCTCTGAGTTTGAGGCCAGCCAGAGAGGGCTACATAGTGAGACTAAATCTCAAATAAAGAATGAAGATGCACCCAGAACAATTGAGTAATCATGCCCCTAGAAGGGGAAAGAGGTTAGTTCATGAGTTCAAGACCAGAGGTCTAATTTCACCCTGGTGCTATGACAGTGCCGTAACCTGAAACATCCTGGAGAAGGACAGTGTGTTTCAGCTCACACTTAGGTAACAGGCTATCACAAGGAAGTCCGGACTGGCCTCTGGGGCAGGAACTATGAACAAGTTGCTTACTAATTCTCACAGGATCATGTTCAACCAGCTCTCCTTACAGCCCAGACTCACCTTCCCAGGGATGTGCCACCAATTCCTCCTATATCAACTAGCAATAAAAAAAAAAAAAAAATGTTTTTAAATGTCCCACTGACATGCCCACAGGCCACTATAATTTAAGAAATTCCTCAGTGGCACTTCCCTCTTCATAGATGACTCTAGTTTTTGTCAACTTGACAAAAAATTAACCAAGACAGCATCCTTGGTTACAAGTGAATTCAAGGCTAGCCTGAGCTACACAAGATGTTTACAACAAGCAAATTGAGCTATAGCTAAGCTGGTACAACGTTCTGGATTCGTCCCCAACACGGCATAAACTCCAGTATGGTGGCACAGACACCTATAATCCCAGCACTTAGGATGTGGAGAGTCCAGATCCAGGTCATCCTTGACCATAGTAAATTTGAGGTGAGACTGTGGATGTGAGATCCCAGTGGAGAAGGAAAGGAGAGAGGGAAGGAGGGAGGGAAGGAAACGAGAAATAAAGAAGACAGTTTATGCAAGCACAAGGCTTTGGATCACCACCGCAGTGGCAACAACCTGCCTGTAACCCCAGTCTTTGGGAGTGGGATTCTTGGGGGCCATCTGGCTACCCAGACTAGTGGAATAGGTAGGCTCTGCCTCCGTGTATAAAGGAAGACAGCAGACTCCGGTCTCCGGCTTCCAGCCTCCAGCTTGCACACTAGCTCCCACCATGCTCACTCACACACATGGATAAGCATACATACATGCACACACACACATACAACCATACGCAATGAAGCAGAAGAAAATCGATGTGGCTTCAAGCTTTTTCATAGCACTCAGTGCTAGAGGGCAAGAGAGCCCTGTCTTCAAAGTTGTGTAAAAGAGGAAGCCAAGAATACTACACCCAGTGAAGTTGTTCAGATTTATAGGGAACAGGGAAAGGTCAGAGAAAATAGCACCCATGAGCCCTTTTTGGAAGTAAGACTAAAACTGCTCAGCAATGAAATCTAGCTAGACATTTAAAAGGGTACATTTTTTCAGTGGTAAAATCATGACTCTCATACAAATATAAAATGAACACATGTCAAAAATTTTACTTGTTAAGTAATTAAGGAATGAATAATATATGACAGCTGGTTTAGAAGAAAATTGGAACACATATATGTAGGCAAAGAAAGAATGCTGAATAGATTTACATATATATGCAGAGTTGACCAATACCCACAGGGCATCTAATGATTGCATTCCGTCAGGCACCATTCATTTGTGTTTCTGTGACAAGATGCTCTACATTGCTGCCAGGTTTCCACAGCTTTGGTTTGATGACACAGGTCCCCTAAAGTATGAGGTAACTGGAGCTCAGAGTATGATTCATAGATGGACCCACTTGTCTAGCTTGTATGTGGCTCTTAGTCTCCATTCCCAACACTTAAGGAAAAAAGAATAGGTAACCCAGAGACTGAGGGTGTGGCTCAGTGGTACACTGAATGTTCAGTGTGTGTGAGGCCGAGCTTTTCATTCCAGAAAAATAAAGACTTGGGCACCGGCATGTAAGGGGGAGTGATACAGGAGCAAGAGGGTATTTCTTTCGATCTAAGAATGGTCCTATTCTGAGGGGAGCACTGGCTTTTTTCTCTGCTGGTGTTTTGGTCAAATTGACCTCAAATAAGATGAAACCTTAATTGATGAACTGCTTCCATCACATTGGCCTGTGGGCACTGTGTGAAGTATTTTCTTAAGGAATGATTGATAGGGAGACCCCGCCCACTGTGGATAGTGCTGCCCCTGGGAAGGTGGCCCTGGGTGGTATAGAAAAGTGGGCTGAGTGAGCCATAAGGAACAGGCCAATAGCAGCACCCATCTACAGCTGAGGCTGTGAGCTCCAGGTCCCAACCCTGCACTTCCGCCTGGATTCAGTGTTTTCTCACAGCAACAGACAGCTAACATGTCCAAGACAGGAGCTCTTTGTACAGCTCAGGCTGGCCTTAACCTCAAAATCCACCTGCTTCAGCCTCCAGAGAACTGGAATACAGCACACAGCATCACACCTGGCTTCTGGTGTCTGTGTGTGTGTGTACCAGAAGTGAACATCAGGATGTTTTCCTCAATTACATTCCACCTTTTTCTTTTTTAATTTACTAACTATTGTGTGAGTATGATGTGAGAGACACACATGGAAGGACAGCATATGTGAGTGGAGGTCAGTTCTCCTGGGTTCTGGGGATGGAACTCGGGTCACCAGATTCATACAACTGAACTGTACACTGGCCTACCACCTTTAAATTTTTTTTAAGATTTATTTTACTTTTTAGGGTTTATTTTTATTTTAAAAATGTGTGTGATTGTGTGAGTGTATGCCATATGTGAGTAGGTGTCCAAAAAGGCCAGTGATCCCCTGGAACTGGGGTTACAGGCAGTTGTGAGCCTCCCGACTGGGTACTGAGAACTGACCTCCAGTCTTTGCAGGAATAAGAAGTGCTCTTAACCACTGAACCATGTCTCCAGCCGTTTGTTTTATATTTGTGATGCAGGGTCTCACCATGTCATCCTGACTCACTTGGAACTTGCTCTGTAGACCAGATTGGCCTGGAACTCACAAAGAACCACCTGCCTCTGCCTCTCAAGTATGAGGACTAAAGGTGTTTACCACCATTGCCCGGTTGTTATTTTATTTATTTTTTTCCATTTATGTCTGGGTATATGCAGATAAGGACAAATGCCCGAGGAGGTCAAAAGAAGGTTTCAGAATTCCTAGTGCTGAAGTTATGGGCAGTTACAAGCTGCCTGATATGGGTCCTGAGTACTGAACTCATGTCCTCTGGAAGGGCAGTAATAGCTCTTAACCACTGAGCATCTCTTCAGCCTCATTAGTTTTGAGACAGGGTCTCTGAACCTGGAGCTGTCTGTTTCATCCAGACGGGCTAGCCAGTTAGTAGCATCCACCTGCCTCACCCCCTCATTTCTACCAGCTTTTAGGTAGATGCTGGGAATCCCAACTCAGGTCTTGTGTATCAAGGCTTTTACCCGCTGAGTCATCTCCTTGACTTCACATTTCCAACTCTTAACAAGCTTTATATGAAATCATTAATGAACCACTATATCTTGTGCAACATTCAGAAATTTGATTCTGTTTTTTTTTTTTCTCCAATAAAATTCAATCATCGGAAACCAAGTGTGGTGGTATCTGTAATCTCAGCACTCAGGAGACTGAGGCAGGAGGGTAGCTGCAAATTCACAGCCAGCGTGGGCTACATAGTGAAGTACTGTCTCAAAACAACAAAAAGCAGAAGGGGACAGGTGGGGCTCACCCCTTCTCTTTTTGATGGTGGAGACTGAAGCCAGGATCTCACACATGCTAAGCACGTGCTCTGTAACCAACGACAGACAGCCGCCGGGTCCCATCCTTCAGAATGATTTAGATCTAATGTTTGCCTTTCATCTCCTGTTCTGTGCCAAACTTCTCTATGTATGGCATGCACACGGCCTCTGATGGTGTACATCTGTAGCCAGATGCTTGGAAGCCTGAGGCAGGAGGTTTACTATGAATTTGGTATCAGCCTATAAACTACATAGTGAGACCTTGCACTCAGCACATAGTGATCCCAGCACTCAGGAGGCAGAAGCAGACAGATCTCTGTGAGTTCGAGGCCAGCCCAGAGAGAGCCACATCTACAGGACAGCCAGGGCTACACAGAGAAGCCCTGTCTCAGAGAAAGGCTGGATATAGTGGTTCATGATTTTAATCTCAGCACTCCAGAGACTGAATAAGGCTGAACTCCATGAGTTAGAGGCCATTCGAGGCTAGTGAGAAGCTGGCTGTCACCCAACTCTGCCGCAGGACAATGGCTGTGGTAAGCATTTACTTTGTACCAAGAAGTTCTAGGTGTTGGGTAGGCATAGAGTTGAAAAATGAAGCAACCTGCCCTAGGCTGGCATTGTTATTGATTTTAAGTTCTTACTACTTTTTTAAAATTTTGTGGGTATATGGATGCTCATTCCCATGAGCTACAGTGCATGTGTGGAGGTCAGAGGTCAACTGTCCAGAGTCAACTTACTTAGGCTGCAGAGATGGTTCAGTGGTTAAGAGTGTCTGTGGTTCTACAGAAGGCCTGCAGTGATTAGCACCCACAGGATGGTTCACGACCATCTGTAACTCCAGTCTCAGGGGATCGAATACCCACTTCTGACTTCTGTGGCTCCAGGCGGCACACACATGATACACATACGTACGTGTAGGTAAAATACACACAGCATAAAATAAATATATCTATAAAGATCTTTGAAAGAAGTCAATTGTCTCTTTCCGCCGTGTGGATCCTGGGGATCTAACGTGGGTCCTCAGATTTGGAGTGGCCTTTAGCCACTGAGCCATCCTGCCAGCCTCATTTGTTTGTTTGTGAACAGGGTCTATAGGTCAGGCTGGTCTTAAAGTAGGTAAACCACCAAAAATGGCCCTGAACTTCTGATCCTCCTGCCTCATCTCCAGGTGTCTGTTCTATGCCTGGTTTATAAAATGCTGGGAATTGAGTCTAAGGTTTCATCCATACCAGGCCAGCACTCTATAGCCCCAGGCCTGGAACTCATGACAATTCTGCCTCAGCTTTAAGAGTGCTGTACACCACTATACCCAACCAAAGCTGACATCCTTAGCCAGGAGGACTGCTACCTTATTCTTTGTTTTTTTTGTTTTTTCTTGAATTGTTTGAGAATGAGCAAGCCAAACAGTAGTTATCACCTTCACACACACACACACACACACACACACACACACACACACACACACACACACACACACAAGATGATTCCTATGAATACCCAGGCCTGATAGTCATTCCATTTTAAGCTGTATGAGTCATCCACAGTTTGATGTAAATAAGTTTTCAGGAAGACAGTGTGAGAACCCAGAGTCTCTGAAGGTCACAGCTAAAGATAAGATGTCCAGTGTGAATCAGGTTGTGGGATGTTCCCCTGGACTTCCAGCTATTCAGAGAGAGATAAGGCTGGGTTATAGCTCAGTGGTGAATTGAGCTACCCATCATGCTCAAAGTGTTGAATTTGCACTCTCTCTCTCTCTCTCTCTCTCTCTCTCTCTCTCTCTCTCTCTCTCTCTCACACACACACACACACACACACACACACACACACACACACACACACACACACACACACACACACACACACACACACACACACACACACACACACACACACACACGGCTGGGGTGACTGAGTACTAGGAATTACCAAGAAAGCTAAGCTGGTTCTAGGCATTCAGCCCCTCTTAGAAGCAGGAGCCTCTAGGGACCTGTCTTGCCAGAAGCGTGGGATCCCAGGCACAGGTAGGTATCTCCTAGCTAGCCCCCAGGCAGGCTGCAGAAGGTGCAGGCCACCCTGGCACCTGAGGTCCTTCAGCCTCCCACCCTCATGAGCAGAGTCCCCACTCCTGTCCCCTGCCTTCAGCTTTTCCCAGTCAATCAGGACAACTCTTCCACAGCTCTTTGGATATGCTGTCTTTCTACCTTCCCCCCCAATCCAGCCCCTCCAGGGAGCATCCCCTGATGTCTGCCACAGACAGACTAGTCACCCCTTGATACCCTAGGGGCCTCTTCTCTGAGCATTGTGGAAAGATCCAGCCCTGCCTTGCCCCGCTGGTGTTGACCCTTATGGGTGTCTTTTAAGCAATCCGTTGAGCTTCCAGATAAAGGAAGCCCAGGGATAGCCCCAGCATAAGCACTCTCCCCAAGACCGGGGTAAACTGAGGTCACCTCCACCCCTAGCAGGGCAGGTGACTGTCAGCACACCAAGGCTGTCAACTCTACCTCTCAGCCTCAGGAAAGAACGGCATGAACTCTTCCCCTATGGTGTGCCGTCTGCTGCAGTGTGAGGGCGGCACACATGACAGGCAGGCCCAGAGCTCTGGAGCTATGATACATCTCTACAGACCCCCCACCACCCAACCTCCACCTAGAAGTTCCCACTAGGCAGCGACTGTTCACGTTTTTCTGAGATGGAGTCATGTAGCAAGGCTGTCCTGAAACTCTAAGTAACTGAGGGTGGTCTTGAACTTCTCAATCACGTGCCTCTACCTTCCAAGGGCTGGAGTTACAGGTGTGTACCTGATTTTATGTGATGCTGTGATGGAACCCAGGGCTTCAGACATGCCAGGCACTTTCCGGACCGACCTACATTCCTGGTCCTGTGTTTACTGTTACTGAAGGCCTGTTCTCTGACAGATGTTTATCTCATCTGGGAGGTACATACAGTGTTGCCATTTTACAAGAGAGGAAACTGAGGCAAGGTGTGGAGCGGGGCCATCTAGCTCCTAAGGTTTCTATCTTTGTCCTCTGCCAGTGCTAGGCAAGGTGGGAGCCGAGCAGGGCAGGGAGACGGAGTGAAGAATATAGACATCTCCCAGCTAAGATGTTGGTGGCAGCACCATGGACATGGAATAAGCAAGTAGGTAGTATGTATTCATGGGGTACAGAGAAGCATCCCATAAGAATTTCCACAGAACCTCTCTTTTGGTTTTAGTTGTTTGTAGACCAGGCTGGCCTCAAACTCACAGAGATCCTCCTGCCCCTGCCTCCTGAGTGCTGGATTTAAAGATGCGTGCTGCCAAGCTACTTGAAGTCTTTTGCTAAGAAATGCCACACTGTGATAGCTACCCGATCTGATGTCCTGTTGCATGCTGGGTTGTATAGGAGAATTGAAGAAGCCAAGCCCTAGCAAGTCCTCACCCATACTCACCCCAGAACAGGTTCCCAGGAGCTGACTTCAGAGATGCAACAGGCTTTCTTGTTCTGAAGTATTTCCCCTTGCCCTCAGGGGGCAATAATGGGTGCTAGCCTTGAATGTTGAAGGGACACAGCTATGGAGGCAGATAGTCATCAAGGCAACTGAGTGATTCTAGCTTAGCCTTTTGGAAGAAGCCTGGCCCAACCTCTTAAGGAGGCCAAAGGATCCCAAGGAAATGGCCTCTGCCCTGCACTCCTGGTGGCCTTACTTCCAAATCCAGTCCCTGCTGGGGTTCTACAGCAGTGATTCCCTTGACTAGTTGGGGTCTCTAGGCTCCACTGACATCCTGGAGCTGCCCCTGTGCCCATGTCGCTGTGCGTCTCCTTCCAGCCCTGGCATCTCGGGAGCTCATGAGAACAACATGTGTGTCACTCTTGTCCCTCCAGAGCAGGGAGAGCACCAGTGAGATGGCTCTGTGGGTAAAAGCACTTCCTGTAGATGTCAGAGACCTGAGTTCAGATCTTCAAAAACCAAATAAACGCCAGACAGTGTAGCACAGGAGTCTATAACCCCACTATACCCTCAGGAAATGGGAGACAGACACAGAAGAGACTCCTGAAGTTCAAGGATGGGCTGGCTTAGCTACAAAGATTGTCGCCTGACCTCCCCACAAGCAGCAAGACACATTCACACCTGCATCGGCACACAAGAGCACATACACTCATACATACAACCTGGGGGCTGAGGAAAATTGCTGACTGTAGCCAAGAGAGAAGCCATTGCCCAGTCTCTTCGAATGCTGCAAGTATTAGACAGTGTTTTTAGATGTGGAGCCCAGTTTCTAATTTTGCTTTGGTTAGGATTTGGGGTTTTGGATACCACTCTTGCTACATAGCCCTGTCTGTCACAGTCCTTGGTATATAGCCCAGGTTAGCAGTATCCCTGCCCCAGCCTGAGTGTGGGATTATAAGTGTGTATCACTATGCTGAACTTTTTTGCTTCTATATTGACGTTCACATCAGTAATTTTTATTGATTGATGTAGGAGCACCTATATCTAGGACTAGTAATTTATTTTGTTTTATATTTTGAGACAAAGGCTCATGTAGCCCAGGCTAGCCTCAAACTCACCTAATTAAGCAGGAGATGACTGAACTCTTAATTCTCTTCTCTGTACTCAAGGGCTGGGATCTGAAGGTTCCACCACAGCTGGCCACATACTCAAGCTTTAAGGAAGAAGAAGCATCCTCAAACAGACCAGTTCTTCCAGAAAATGAGATTCTGATCTGCCTAAATCAACACTCTAAGGAAGTCCCTTCCGCGTTAATCCTTAGGAAAACACCCTGAAGAGATCAGGGCATCGCTTGATGGCAGAAATCTCTCCTAGTTCTTAAAGAAGGCCATAGGTTCCGTCTCTAGCTAACCAGGCAACCCTCCTTCTCCCTCTGCCTCACTCTTTTTTTTTTAAATTGGAAAAAAATTGTATTGAGCACAATTTGTCCTTTCCATATCGTCTGAGATCCCCCACACCCTAATTCCATGCCCAGACAAACAGGCAAACAAAAAAACATTAACACACAAAAAACTCCATAAAAGTAGAAAATCAGAAATCATAATATCTAAGCAAAACACGAACAACACAAACAAAGCAATATGAGATCCAAAATATACAAAAATTACCATTAAGTTATTTTTATGTTGACCGCCTACTGCTGGGCATGGGGCCCACCCTTAAATGTGGCTAATATACCCAGTGAGACTCCGTTGGGCAAAAATAATTTTTCCTTTGTAAGAGGGTGTCGATTGCAGATAGCTTCTAAGCTGAGGGAGGGAGTCCATGGTGGCTGTCTTTCTCAGTGGTGGGACCCTGTCTGCCTTGAAGTGTGCGGGTCCTGTGTGAGTTCATATATCAGTCCTATTGTGTCTGAAAGACACTGTTGCCTTGTAGTCATTCATTCTTCCAATCCTTAAAATCTTCCTTCCTCCTCTTCCACATAGCTCCCTGATCCCTGAGAAAATGAGTTTGATGAAGGTATCCTATTTAGAATCGAGAGCTCCAAAATCTCTCACGCTTTGCACATTGTCTGGCTGTGGGTCTCTGTGTTAGTTCCCATCTACTGCAACAGGAAGCTTCTCAGATGGTGCTGCGCAGGACACTGATCTATGGGTGTGACAGAATGTCATTAGAAGGCATTTTACTGCCATGTTCCTATAGTAGAACAACAGTATTTGGTTTTCTCCTAGGCCCATATCTTATCCCATCTCAGGTTCCTGACCATCTGAGCAGTGTCAGGCATGGGTTCCAGCTCATGCCGTGGGCCTTAAATCCAATCACATAGTGGTTGGTTGCTGCCAACTTTTGTACTATTACTGCACTAGAGTATCTTAGAGGCAGGTCATCATTGTGGATCAGAGTGTTTGTAGCTGGGTTGATGGTTACCTTTCTTCTCTGGTAGCATGCAGAGTACCTGCCAGTACCATGAACACTAGTCAGTAGGGGTAAAGGCTCTAGTTAGGCACCAGGTCAACTTCTCCGTGTCCACTGAGATATGTAAGTGTTGTCTTTAGCCATAAGGCCTTACCATCAGCCTTGGCAATAGCCTGAGATATTTGGGGTTCCTATGGAGCCTCTTTAGCCAATGACTCAACAAAATGTAACCCATTTTCTGCACAGGAGATTTCAGTTGATGGCAAATGATATCTAGTTGGGGCCCTGTCTCCCTGTGACTTACCCTCCATTTCTTTCGTATATATTTTCAGAAGCTTCTACAACAGTAGGTTTCCATACGGCCCCCAAGTGGCCCTTAGTGTTAGTTGTCCCTCCCCGATCTCCTCCTTTACCCCTCTCTTTCATCCCCCTCCCCACCCCATTTCATTTTGTAGACTTGGCTGTCCTCAAGTTCATGGTGATTCTCCTGCTTCAGCTTCCTAGGTGCTATACTGACAGGCATGCCCCACCACACCACCACACCTGGCTTAGTGATTTTTCTTCTGTTCTGTTTCCTGTTCACATCTTCCTAATTCATTCTTCTAATTCAAAACAGACACTGCCATCCTGTTCTGGGTAGTGGAGGCAGTCTACGATTCACATCTAAATGTATCTGTTAATGCTGATTTCAGACACAGGTCACAGTGTCCCTCCCCTCCTCACCTCTCCTCTCAGTGACTTTTGTCTGACGTGTGCACAGAGTGAAGTCACTAAGTAAAACAGATCATGGGTTGTGGTGACTCATACCAGCAACCCCGCACTTGGAGAGCAGAGGCAAGCAGATCATAGGTCACAGGCCCGTAGCCTTTGCTACAGAGTGAGTTCAAGACCAGCTTGGGCTATATGAGAGGACTGACTGGTTACTGAGTGGAAAGGAAGCCTTCCATGTTAACTGTGCCGGTATTACTCGTGAAACAGGAACTATTGTTACTGAGTTCTTGATTTTGTTTTGCATTGTCACAATACCCTGGAGCCCCGGCAGATAAAGAGGCAAAGAAGGGTGTGATTATTAAAGAGGTGAAGTCACTGACCCAGGCCTTACTGCTGGCAAGTGATTTAGCATTCTTGGACCCAGTGCAAGGCTCTAAGAGACACATCAGTTTACGCAGCAGTAGGCACTTAAGGACAATTTTTTTGTTCGGTTGGTTTTTCTTTTTCAAGACAGAGTGTCTCTGTGCAGCTCTGGATGTCCTGGAACTCGATCTGTAGACCAGGCTAGCTTCAAACTCAGAGATCAGCCTGCCTCTGCCTCCCAAAAGCAGGGATACCACAACCCTGCTTGGTGTTTTATTTTTTATTTTTATGTGTATGTGTGTTTTGCATGCATAGATGTCTGTGCACCATGTGAATGCATATCCAAGGAGGCCAGAAGAGGGCACCAGATCACCTGGTGCTGGAATTACAGGTGGTTGTTAATAGGAGCTAGAAATCAACTCTCAGACCTGGAAAAGCCAGCCATTTCTCTTAACCACTAGGCTATCTCTCCAATCCCTTCAGTAGACATTTTTAAGTGATCTCCCCCAGGGCTCTCCTGTCTCAGCTGGTCACACCTGCCATCCTCTCCTTTAGGTCATGTTTGAGTCTGAATTTGGTTTCACCAGGCGTTCAAGCCTTCACTGAGTCCATCGATTTATCTACAGCCACATCTACCTACCATTCACATCCAAGACTGCTCTCTGCTCAATTGGATACTACTGCCTCACTGAACGGAAACCCCACTTTTGGGTCTTGGCCTCATTGGGCCAGTCTTCCGGTCACAGCACCCTCCCTACCACTTTCTTTTTAGTGTCTTCCAGTGAAGCTGGATGTGGTGATATAGGTTTGAAACCCTGCCATTCCCAGTAGGGAGGGACTCAGCAGACAAAGGCGCCTGTCCCCAAGCCTGACAACCCAAGTCCAGTCTTCAGAGCCCACAAAGTGGAAGGAGAGAGGTGATTCCTGGAAGTTCTAATCTCACACAAACATGAAGGGGCCTGCATTCGGGCATCACATAAAGGCCAAAGAATGAGAGGTTCAAGGCCATCCTGGGCTACATGAAACCTTGTCTCAAAGAAAGCAACTGACCGGGACTGGATTGATGAGATGATTCTGAGCTTAAGAGCATTCTTGCTTTCGCAGAGGATTTGTTTCCTGGGGCCCACATGTTGGCTCATACCATCCACAATCCCTGCTCATCCAATATTCTCTCTGACTTCCAAGGGCAGCAGGCACACATGTGGTGAACATGCATCTGTACAGTCAAAATATATGCAGGAGCATGCACACACACATCTGTTTTAAAGTTTAATTTAAAACCAGGTCAGTGAGATGGCTAAAGGTAGGTGGTGGCCTGTGAGACGGCTGAGGGTGGGAGGTGGTCAGTAAGATGGCTGAGGGTGGGTGGTGGTGGCCAGGAGATGGCTGAGGGTGGGTGGTGGTGGTGATCAAAACAGTGTCTTCAAGCCCCATGATCTCACTTGATCCCCAGATCTCATGTAAAAGCAGAAGAACATCAACTCCAGAGAAAAATGCCTCCCTATGACCTTTGACCTCTGACCTCAGCCCTCTGGAATATACCATCCCACATCATGCACACACACACAATCATATATGAGTAACAATTTTGATTTGTTTCTCAAGACAGGGTGTCTCTATGTAGCCCTGGCTGGCCTGGAGCTCACTCTATAGACCAGGCTGGCCTCAAAGTCAGAGATCCACCTTCCTCTGTCTCCTGAGAACTAAGTCTAAAGGGAGGTGCCGCCACTATCCACCTTATAAATAACATTTAAAAATCAATTTAAGATAAAAGAACAGTAATGAAGATTTTAGGAAACAATGCCCAAACAGCAACAGGGTTTTTGGTACCAGGTAGGCCCCACTGGGAAGGGTTTGTTTTCTTCTAAGACCCCCTCAAGACCTCTTGCTCACCAAGTAGCAGACAGGCAGGTGCCACTGTGCCCATTAGATATGTAATCTTTTTAAAGAAAGACAGACAGAAAGGCTTTGGCACCAGGCTAAGAGGAGAACAGTGGGGGCAGGGCGCAGCACAGACCGTGCCAACACAACTCACTGTATGACAGACGCAACTCCAAATACCAGAGGAAGACAGACTTATAATGGTGTCGGGCAAGTTGTGGTCCATATGGGAAGAGTAAAATTAGCTCCTTCCCAACTCCAGGTGGGTTTGGGGCTCACATGTGAATAACAAACTAACTCAGGGAAGAAAATGAGGGAGGGTATTTTTATGATCTCCCGGTAAGAAATAATCTTTTTAAAGTGCACTTGAAACTAACCGCATGCACAAAGAAAGGCCAGTGCTTCCTAACTGTGCCCCTTGATAAGGTTTCCTAGAGCAAATCCAGCTGTGCACACAGCAAGCAACATGACCATGGCCTCCCTCAGCCCCCTTCCATGGTAGAAGATTGTCTCTGGCATAGAGTTGTGGGTGGAGCTCAACAGGGTAGCCCAGTGAGTGGAGCTCAACAGGGTAGCCCAGTGAGTGGAGCTCAGCAGGGTAGCCCAGTGAGTGGAGCTCAGCAGGGTAGCCCAGTGAGTGGAGCTCAGCAGGGTAGCCCAGTGAGTGGAGCTCAGCAGGGTAGCCCAGTGAGTGGAGCCCAGCAGGGTAGCCCAGTGAGTGGAGCCCAGCAGGAAGGCACATGTTTATCAAGGTCCTGGGTTGAATCCCAAGCATCACAGCATAAAAAGAAGAGAAATCACAGCATGTAAGACATAGGTGCAGGAGGTCAGAAGTTCACCATCATCCTTGGCATTCAAGGCTGGCCTGGGGTACACAAGACTTTGTATTAATAAAGAGAGAGAGAAAGAGAGAGAGAAAAAACAAATACCAGTGTGTCATCACATGCTTTTAAGGCCAAGGGAGACAATGACAGGCCCCTGACTTTGAGGGACAGCCTGGTCTACAGAGTGAGTTTCAGGACAGCCAGGGCTACACAGAGAAAGCCTGTCTTGAAAAGCCAAAAAAAAAAAAAAAAAAGTTTAGATGCTGGGTTCAGTGGGTAGGATCCTGGTATGGCAGACAGGAAGCCCTGGACTCCATGCTCAGTGCAGCATGAACAGAATGTGGTAAATGCCTGAACTCCCAGCATTTGGGAGGCAAAGGCGAGAGAAACAAAAGTCCAGGTCATCCTCTGCCATTGCCTTAAAGGATAGCCTGGGACACTTGGAATCTTATCTGGGAAAACAAAAGTAAAAACAAAGAAACATGGATGGGGTTGGGTTCCCAGCACCAGCATGACAGTTCCAGGGGATTGCACTTCTTCTCCTGACTTCTGAGACACCAGGCATGCACATGGTGCACAGACACATGTGTAGGCAAAACACCCATACACATAAATAAAAGAATTCAATGTTTGTCTTTAAAGGATATCAACATTTAACTCTTAGCATGACATGGTGTTATATACCTGTAATAGCCTGCATGGACCACATAGTAAGTTTTAGGCCATTCTAGGCTTAATAGTCTCAAACAGCAACAGAATCAGCAACAAAATTATTTAATTCTTCAACAATAACAAAAATGATTTTGGAGGGCATGTTTTTGTGTAGTGGGAAATCAGGGAATATTGCCTTGATCTAGAGATATGGCCTGGCCATCCCCTGTACACTGAGGCCTCAGGATCCAAAGGCCATCTACCTCTATGTCAAGATGATAATTGTCTGATTTCCCACTACATTTTTGAGACAGGGTTTCTCTGTGTAACAGCCCTGGCTGTTCTGGAACTCACTTTGTAGACCAGGCTAGCCTCAACCAGAAACCTTCCTGTCTCTGCCTCTGCCTCCAGAGTGGCTGGGACTAAAGACCTGTGTAGCTCCCAGTAACAAAAATGATTTAAGTAAGGTTAAAAAGATACATTCCAATAAAAGATTTGCAACACATCTGGCCGGCAGGGGACTTGAACAAAGGGTGAAGTATATAGATCACCGAGCAAAGGAGTAGTATGAAGACCATGGGCTCAGTAAGCACAAGGCTCCTGGCTCAACCCACAGCCCTAAAATGAAAAGTGAAATTCGATTCTCAGCGGGAGCAGGCTTTTGTTGGGAAGTGAGAGCTAAATCAGAGCCTTTTGGGAGGAGGCCTCTGCTTGACACAGGCTGGCCCACCTAAACCTTGAGTGCTGGAGACAATTTGTGTGGGAAGAAAAGGGAATCTTTTGTCTCTTGGCTCTCTGTTTTTTTAAATTTTTTTCTTTTTTTTTTGTATTTCTGTATGTGTGTTTAAATTTTATTTTTTAATTATTATTACTCTGTGGGGTGTGAATGTGTGTAAGTGAGTGCATGTGGGGGATGAGTGTGTGTGAGTATGGGGATGGTAGATATGTAGGTCGGGGGGGTGGGGGTATGTGGGTGTGAATGCGACCACACCACAGTGTCGGTGTGTAGCACCAAAATTAGGCCAGGTCTTCAGGCTCCCTAGGTCAGAATGTTTCACAGAGCTATAGCCCAGCCTCTCTTTATCTTTTTCTTTTTTAAGATAGGGTCTCATTAAGCTACCCTGTCAACTTTGTAGCTCGGGTATCTTCCTGCTTCGGCTTCCCAAGGGTCCAGGCTTTAGGGCCTGAACACCACCCCCCACCCCATCCCACCCCCCACCCCTACCCCCCAACCCTCTCAGGCTTTCCAGTGTCCTTCCCTCACCTGTCCTCACATCCCCACCTAGGCTTCTCCTTACAGCGCCCTGGCCTGGGGCAGAAGCCTCCTCACAGACCTCCCTACCCCTGGCTCCTCCACTTTGCACATGGCCTCTAAGGCCACTGTTGTAATCACAGGACTTTATTGGCCAAAAGCCCACTGGTTTCTGACCTGAAGCAGAACACTCCTGGCTTCCTATTCAAGAGACTCAAACACTCACTTAGAGGTTCTTGGGTCAGTCCCTCAAGAAAAGCCAGGGAGGCCACAGCTGGAATCCCCAAGGCTCTTTTACAAACATGGCTGACTAGTGCTGTGATCACTGAGCATCAGCTGGACATCTCTGTGTGGCCCTGCCATGAGACCTGGGCTTCCTCACCACAACTAAGGGTCAAAGACCAAGCATGGGGGCAGAGGCAGATACTTGACTTTGGAGGCCTACAGCACCACTTCCACCATATTTCATTCAATAAACAGTCACTGGGCAAAGCTCCACTGCAAGGAGACATCAGACTCCACCACACAGGGGCAGGGCGGTGCCTAGGATGGGGTGTACTTCTGTGGCCATTCTTAGGTAGCAGATACTAGACTAAATTAGTATTACACCAGGAGTCTCTATGGCAGGATCCTAGAATGTCTGGACCTGAGTCCTGCCCTGTCCTCACCAGAACAGGGACCCTTTTGTTGCTGATTTCCGAGGGTCATCCTATGTAGCTCTGGCTGGCCAGAGCTTGATCCTTCTCGAGCCTCCAGCTCTAAGTGCTGGCATGATAGGCATCCTCTCCGCTGCCCACCCCACCCCCCAGTGGTCTTAAATTTTTTAGAATGAAGGAGCTGTCTTTATCTGCTAAATAGAGATAACAACAGCCACATCCAAAGAGCTGTCCCCACCCAAGTCTGCTAGAGAAGGACCATGGTGAGGAAGCTGCTGGCCTCAGGTCTACCTCACTGAAGCTACTTCAAAACAGCGAGAGGAGGAGAGTCCCTGACAATGACACATCTGTGATCACATGATGACCAAGGTCTGAGAGAAAGGGAGCCGTGCAAGGGGGACGCAGGAGTCTCTGCTGTCTTCTCCTTTTCTTGCCTCCTCTCCGCACCTTCCCAGGCCTCGGAGACTGTTCAGAGAAGCCACATCTTCCTCATCCTCCAAAGGACTCAGATTCCGAAGTGACGTAAGGGAAGACGCAGGTCAACGTGGCAGAAATGTCACCTTTGCTGGTCACTAACCTTCCTCTAGCCTAGTTCCTGAGGAGCCCGCCCCCAACCCACCTCCACCCCTGGGCCAGGAGCGTGAGTTTCCTCAAGGTCAATTGCTTTTGATAGGAGAACACAGAGGTCTGGATTCTCTCAGGCCACTGAGAGGAGGTTTCCAAGGATTGAGGAGCGAGGAAGCTGACTAGACCTGAGCAATGGACCTAGGCCGCCCCACCCTAGGCTGATGTACCTTTAGATAAGCAAAGGAAGCCTATGGCGTTGACTGCTGCAATCCAACCCTGAGGCCTAATCACCTGGTTTCCTGACACTGGCCGCTGGGGATTTAGAGAACTGCCTTACACGTTCATGGCTCTGGGTTCTGTTGGAGGGATGAAGATGGCTCGGTGTTTATTGTGCTATTTGTGTGTGTGTTAGGGTCTCACTAGAACTTGACTTTAGACCAGGCTAGCCTGCTAGTCTTTTTTGTTTTTAATGCAAATCATGGTTACTAAGAAAAAGTTTGACAGAAGAAAATAAAACCCTTCACTAAGTAACATGAGGCCCCAGGTTCCTGTCTATTTTTCAGGCCTGGGAATAGGGCTGGCACCTCACATGCTGGGTATGTGCTCTCTAATGGACTGCTGCTCCTTAATGTAGGATGAAAGCAGCAGCTGGTGATCAAATGCATTGCAGAAAGGAAGCTCGGATCCACTGAGAAAGACAAACAGCAGATGACTAACACTGGCTAGGCCTGGTAGGGAATACAGGCCTAAATTCAAGGAGACGTGGGAGGCTGGGGCAGGAAAAATACAAGCTCAATAAGACCCTGTCTCAAAATAAAAATAAGTAAATTGATATATACCACAAGTAAACATCTTCCTTCCCACCCGGGGCCCCTATCCCTCTCTATTGATATGAGTGGGTATGTGGGACAGATGAACATTTTGAGGCTACCCACTAAGAATCCTCTTTGGGAAGACAGGAAAGAGTGGGGCCTCAGTCACACACTAGGGAGGGAGAGTACGTGTGTGCATCTTCCTTCTCCCACATATACTACCGCCACACTCACACACCAGGGGAGGCCACAAGGAACTTGAGGCCTGGTTAGTAAATGCTTGAGAACAACACTCTCTGCTATTTCCCACATAGAGAAGCATTTTCTCACTGTCCAAGTTTGGCCAGTATATACTAGCTCCAGGATCTAGTCAACACGTGTGAAGCAGAGGTTCCCACAGGAAGGTATGGGTCACAGACTGGCTTCTTATAGCTGGAAAAGTCTCCCAGTCAGGTCATCTTGCCAACTGGCCTGTGTGAATACCTAATGTGTGCCAGGCATCATACCAAATGCTTTATACAAGTAATTCACCTTATTCTTATGACATCACTTCAGGGGGAGGTATCATCCCCATTTAATGGATGAAAAAACCACCGAGCCTTTACAAAGTTATTTCTGGGTCAGATTCCTCAGCAACAGATCAGGAATCTAAGATAGAGATGACCTTTCCAGAGTGGGGACCACCCTTATTCAAACTTGTTCTGCTGTGTTGGCTCTGCTATCTGTGCCTGGAGGGTTAATTTAAGAGACACATGTGTGTCACCCATGTCATACACCCAGCAAAGACACCATTCTTGGTACTGTGGGATCAGCCTAGGACATAGGCCCTGAGGCTAGAAGTTCAAATGGACTTGAGGAGTCAGCTGCTCATCTGGGCTCTGGGCCTCCTAACATCTGTCCAGTGCTGCCCAACTGACTCATGGAACTCAGAAAGTCCAAATTTTATAAGGTCACTCAAGTACCCTGGGACTTCTTCACACTATTTATTGACATGTAGGGCTGGCGTGGCGTCTTCTGCCCGGGATGTTACACATGGGTACTGTTTCTTGGCTCCACCATCCTGATACAAAACCTCAGGCCTGGTCCACAACTCCCAGCCTACAAAACTAACAGGGTCCTTATGTATTGCAGGATAGCCTGGAACTTAGGAACTTAGCCACCATGTGTCCCAGACTGGCCTGGATTTCCCTATGTAACTCGAGCTGACCTGGGATTCACAACCCTCTTCCCTCAGCCTACCAAGCACTGGATTTCTAGTCACACATCACCATACCCAGGGCTCATGGGTAAATCCTGACAGAGCAGTAGCGGCTGTCTGGAACATGTTGGACAAAGGGTTCTTTCCCTCTTGATGGGTTGACAATGCCTGCCACCGACTAAGGTGAAGAAGTGATGACTGTGGGCTGAATTTGCTTATCTAGGGTGCTCAAGTGGCCTGTTTCCAGCGAACCCTCAAGAAATTCCCCTAATGTTCCTCATAGGTGAGACGTCCCAGTAACCTATTTCTGTGAAGATGAATCCTGAGGAGAAAGCTACACGGAGGGGGTTTCTCATTGGTTTAAACTTCTCATAACCACTTCCTGCCCCAGATAAGGGCTAGGGCCCACACTGGGGGTCATGCATGAGGTCACAACCATTGTCTGGAGGCCTCAGTTCGGAGACTCCTATCTTGGAGCACAGCACTCTGAAGTCACCTCCTTTTCTACCAGGTGTCCCTGCTTCCCATTACCTCAGCCTACACCCACTGGCAGGGATGACATGCAAATTCAGACCTGGTTATGTGGCTGCCATGGTGGAGAACACACGGCCCTCCCTAGAGCATATTCTGGTTTTGGTTTTGTTTGTTTGAAGGTGCTAGGGCCTGGTCTCAAAGTCTTTCTTCTGCTAGACAAGCACCCCATCCCTAAGCCCGCATCAGCTCCATGGAGACATTTTAAAAGCAGAAAACTGGGACTAGGGAGATGGCTCCTTAAAGTGCTTGTGGGGCCTGAGTTCAAAATCTAGCAGCAGGAAATAAAGGTGGTGTGACGTGCCTATAATCCCAGGACTCAGGAGCCAGAGGGCATTTCCCTGGGGACTCTAAGCCCTTTTGCCTAAACAAGTCTGTCTTAAACAGTTAATGATACTTCACATTGGCTTCTGGCCTCCATCCACACCTGGGTGTGCACATGTGCACACATGCACTCTCTCTCTCTCCAAACAGAACACTAGCTAGGGATACTGGCTCACATGCAATCCCAGCTCTTGAGATGCTGTGGCAGAAAGATTGCCTTTAGGTTGACACCAGTCTGGACCATGCAGTGGCTTTAAAAAGTTACACAGCAAAACCCTGTCTCAAACAAAATTTCAGAAACCCAAGTGACTCTAATGGTGGGAATTTTAGGATGTGTAGTAGGTGGAGGAGGACCACTTGAGGCTCCCTGTGTCCATCAGGACTGCATTCCTCAAATAAAGCTAGACTGGTACACATGAAGGCTGGCTGCCCTCCACCCGCATCTGTTTGCTAAGCCCTGAGCAGGCCTCTGCTGTTTCCTCATGAGACAGTCTTGTTTGGTTCTGATGGGTGGTTCCACTCCACCCTGTTTCCCAAGACTTCTGGGTCGTAGGGCTTCCCACCCAGGGCAGAAGACCAAGAGAAAAGCTTCATGTTATCTCAAAATTCCAGAGAGTAACTCAGGAAAAGAGGGCGATGTTTTGCAAACTTCTATAAGTTTCTTGAGCAGGGAATATATTTTATGTTTTTTTCCAAGACAGGATTTCTCTGTGTTGTTCTGGCTGTCCTGAAACTTGCACTATAGACCAGGTTGTCCTGGAACTCACAGAAATCTGCTTCCCTCTGCCTCCTAAATGATGGGATTAAAAGTGTGTACTACCACTACCAGGCTGCTGAGCAGGGAAATTTAATGTTCCTAATGCTACCTCTATCTGACACATCTTTCCACAATCCCTTCCCTAACAGTCATTTGGCTTCCCTTTGGATGTCAACGGAAACAGGGAGCTCATCTGGAAGGGTGGCAGAGACTGGGTATCTTTTTGGTTTTTTATTTGTATTGGTATTTTGCCTGTGTGTATATGTATGTGTGTGTGAAGATGTCAGATTCCCTGGAACTGGAGTTGGACAGCTGCGAGCCACCATGTGGTTGCTAGGAATTGAACCCAGGTCCTCTGGAAGAGCAGCCAGTGCTCTTAACCTCTATGTCATGTCTCCAGCCCCTTTGGTTTGGTTTTTGTTTTTCTGTATGAGACAGGGTGTCCCTGGCTGACCCAGACCCCTTATGTAGCCTCTAAATCAGAGCTCTCCTGCCTCTGTTTCCCAAGTGTTGGTGGGGATGGAAACTAGGTGCCACAGCAGACAACCTTGTTTTGTAGTTTTGAGGGACTCTCAGGAACCAGCTTGGCCTCACACTTACTATGCAGCTGAGGGTGATCTTGAACTCCCCTGTCTCTGCCTCCTGGGTGTTGGAATTGCAGGCATGTTCTACTTTGTGTTTTTACGCAGAAACAAGTTTTCCACAGTGAAATTTTCTGTGGCAAGATTATTCATTCAGCAAATATTGATGCATCGTCTACTGGAGACTGACACTAGTCATTAAAGACACAGCAGAGAACAGAGCAGCCTCTGCCTGCTCGAGCCTGATATTCTAGAGGGGCAGGGATGATAAACAAATGAGTTCAGTGTGTCCAGGGCTAGAAAGCGCTATAGGGAAAGGAAAGAGAAGACCTCCCGGGTACAGCATATGCTTTTAAACACACAGCAGTTAAAAATGCTCATGTGAAAGAAGTGTTCCAGAAGATAGGAGGGGTGCAGGCACAAAAGAGAGGCATGGGCAAAGGTTGGGCCAATGCAAAGGCCCTGTGGTGGGAAGGTGGTTAGACAGAGAAACAGCAGGGTCACCAGTGCAGCCTAGTATAGTATAAATAAGGAAAGGTGGGTGGGCATGGGAGTGAGGACAGCCTTTGCAAAAGATGCTTTTTGAAAAAAAAATGTAAGAAAGTAAATGTTTTAAGTAGGAAAAGTTTAGATTCTAGCAGAGACCAAACCCAGGCGAAAGAAAAGGAACCCCTCCCCCACGCACACACCTGCTCACAGCAAGTGATAACCGTACTAGGAACTGCAAGGTGGGGCCAGTTACCTGAGCTTTGCAAGTGACTGGCATGTTCCTTGAGCTACCAGGACCTTGGCTTCTACAGCCAACTGCCTTAGTCTTGGAAGAGTGAAGCCAGACTGCTGTGTGAGGTACAGGCTGGAGCAGAGGGTGCTGCCTGGGATCCTCAGACCTGGACCTGGATGGGGAGGGAAGCCCTGCCCTGCTCTATGTGTCTTGAGCTCTATGGTCCTTTTCTGGAATCTCTTGCCTAGAGAGGCAGTGCAGGGGGCTGAGACCCAGACTGAGGTGTTTGGATGACCTTCCTGGACAACTACCCACACTGGGCTCAGGAAGGTGGCAGCCAGCCCCTTGTCAGCTACCTCCAAGTAATCCATCTTGGGACTGGAACCCAGGATCTGCTTGATGCTAGGGAATCCAATGATGCTCAGGTCGGCCTGTGACTTAGGATCTGAGTTTAGCTCGAGGCCCCAACCCCAGGCCGGCTTGGCTACTCTATGTTTCTCTGGAGATGGAGTTCCAGCTTCAGGTGCCAACACGCCCGGCCCGCCCGGAACAGGGAATAAGCAAAGGGCAGTAGGAACAGAGGAGGTGGGGGAGGAAGTGAGGCAGGAGAGGAAGGGGTGGGTGCTGCTAGAAACAATGGACCCTGACTGTGCTTTTCTGTGTGTGTGTGTGGTGGGGGTGGGGGTTGCTGAGGACGAGGCAAGTGCTCTGCCACTAAACTAGGTAAGGCCAGACTCACATACTCAGCATTGCCAGTCTCGAGCCCAGGCTGGCCTGCCAAGAACTCTGCAAGATCATACAAAACCCTTAGTCTTCTGCCAGTACCTGACAGAGTCACTGTTACAGTCATGGACACGGGTCATTATCTTCCAAATGACATTTGTGAAGTGTGTGTGTGTGTGTGTGTGTGTGTGTGTGTGTGTGTAGCCAGGTCACATGATCACCTGTGAAGGTAAAGTGCTTTGATCCAGGACTGTGGGGAGAAATGTCTTCCGGAGTCCAGATTTCGACAGGGACATGACCACCATGCTTCCCTTCCCCCACTGCCTCTGGCCTTATTCATTCCAGGTCTGGCCAGAGGGAGCTCCCATTGCCAGAAACTAATGACAAAGACCCTGGCCCTGTCACCCACCAGCCCTAGTGGTCCCCAAAGTTAGACTAGCAGCTTCAGATTGTGAAATGACATCATTTTCTACACAGGTAACTTTGAGGAATCATTCAGTGCCCCCAAAACTGGGTGGTGTTTTCTGTCTTTTGGCTGCTGGGAGAAAGGTGATTTATTTGTGGTTTTGGGGATTGAACGTAAAGCTGTGTCCATGCTAGGCCAGACCTGCCCCTGAGCTATAAACATTCTCAGCTCCTTTTAACTTGGGGATAAAGTCTCATCAAGTTTCCCAAATAGGAATTTGCAAACTTTTTGGCTAACCTTCTCATCTAGTTGAGATTTCAGGCCTATGACAGCAGGTCTGATTTAAGATTGAGTTTTCTAATCTGTAGAATGGGTTATAGTATTTCACTGGGCTTTGGAGAGGAATAAATAAGACTCCATGTGTGGGCTGGGATGTAGTTCAGTTGGTAGAGTGTTTGCCTAGCATGTGAGAAGTCCTGGGTTTGATCCCCAACACTGCTTAAACCAGGCATGGTAATGTACATTCCTAGTGCTTAGAAAATGGAGGCAGGAGAATCAGAAGTTCAAGGTCATCCTCATCTACATAGGAAGTTCAAGGCAGGCCGAGGATATATGAGACTTTGTCTTTAAAATAAAAGATGATAAAGGGCCCTGTGTGTGAGGCTCGGTGCCTGAATGGTTCTTTATCAGTCCTTTCAGAATGACAGCCTTGCAATTTATCATTGATGTGGAATCTCTTGCCCAAGTTTGCATCTCTGGCTGTGATTGTGCTGGCGTGGAGTTTAGTCCTTTATAACTGCTGCTGGTGAACAAGGAGAGAACAGAGGCAGATTTAACGTGTAAATGATGCATTGAAGCCAAGGGAGGTCCAAATGATGTAACATCCCACTGTGCAAACAGAAGTGCGTAGTAACTCAGACAGAGAAGGGGTGGGGGGAGGGACTGAGTCATCCCCAGCACATGGTAGCATCCTGAGGCATGTCTCAGACAAGATCGGTTCTAATTGGTCATCTCTCCACTAGTAGCAATTTGGTGTCAGCCAGATAACATCATCTGGTTCCATTCAACTCATAGTTACTTAGCATTTTGCTGGGTTTGCAGTTTTCATTCATTCATTCATTCATTCATTCATTCATTCATTCATTCATTCATTCACTTTTGTGATTCTGGGCCTCAAACCTAGGACCACACTCAGTATCAGCGAAGGCTCTACAGCTCAGCAATGCCTAATTCTGGATCTCTGTATCACATGCATCTCTCTAAAGTAGATTGCTAATAAAATATTGCTAAATAAAGAAAAATGTAATATGAAAAGGTATAAAAATAGATGTGTGTGTGTGTTTTCAAAATGAAACAGTGGAGATCCAAGCATGGTGACACTTGTTTATGTCCCTGCCCTATGGAGGCTGACGCAGGAGGATCAAGAGTTCAAAGCTAACTCTAGCTACATAGTGGACTGGACTACAAAATGAATCCTGATAAAAAAAGGAAGAAGAAATAAGCAAACCAAAAGAGAAAGTGCAGGGATTAAAACACAGTGAAAGGTGGTGCTGAGATGTGGAAAGGAGCTTCAAAGAGGACAAGTCTGCTTTGTGTCTGTTCCCGTCAGTCAGTCTTCCTGTTATTACTCATTAATTCATCTTGTGTTGACCAGTCATGTTAGAGCAAAAAGTCAGGTTCACTGAGCACCAAAAGAGCTGGTGTTAAACAGGCACGCGCCTTTAATCCCAGCACTCGGGAGGCAGGTGGATCTCTGAGTTCAAGGCCAGCCTGGTCTACAGAGTGAGTTCCAGGACAGGGGGCTGGGGGGATGCCCAGAGAAACACTGTCTCGAAAAGACAACAAGAAAAAAAGAGTCAATGTTTAGCTGGCCATGGCCTGTAATCCCAGCATTCAGGAGAGGAAGCAGGAGAATCAGAAGCTCATGGTCATCTGTAGCTACCCAGGAAGTATGAGGTTAGCCTCGGCTACATGAAACAAAAATAAAGCCTCATGTATGTTAACACTGGGGAGACTCCATGATCTATGTCCTGTTAAGGCAGTGGTTCTAAACCTGTGGGCTGTGACTTCTTTGGGAGTCAAACAACAACCCTTTCACAGAGGTCACCTAAGACCATCAGAAAACACGGATATTTACATTGTGATTCATAACAATAACAAAATTACAGTTATGATGTAGCAAGGAACATAATGTTACGGTTGGGGATCACCCTACACTAAAGGGTCACAGAACTAGGAAGGTTGAGAACCACTGGGTTAAGACAATGTACAGAGTTTAGGTTAGAGAAGGCCCACATTGACAAGAGGGAGAGAGAACCAGGGCAGTCCTGTGAGGAGAGCCTCCAGCAAGCACAATGTAAGAGGCAGGAGGGCTACTGTCCTATGACGGGCCACCAGGGACCCCTCAGAGACTCTTGCCCAGTGGTGCTGTCCCCGAAACAGGTGACAGCTACTAGGAAGGCCTCACTGGTCTCAATCAGTCCTGTCTGCGTGTCCCAGCAGCACTCCCACAAGTTCCACGTGTGGAACAAGTAGAGAGATACTGCCTCAGAAAACTGTTGGTCTCTGACCACAGAGGGGAAAAGTAAGTGGCTGGCCACATGGATGAAGAGGTATCAACGTGCTACTCAGGAGCCAGGACCACGGAAAGCAGGGCTGAACAGGGACAACCACGTGAGGGGACTGGCCTCTCTTTCATGAACTCCCAGTACTCTGAGGACGACCTGGGTGCTGGCCAAGGTAGGAAAGTCCACAGCCAACACCTCCTGAGCACTCTGAGGATACAAGAGAGCCACAGTCACCTTGGTGGCTGCTTGGCCCTGTGCCAATCACTTCGGTTAACATGATAAGCCAGTACTTTTAATAGTGTGCAGGAAAAAAAAAATGAGGAAACTGATCCCTTGGGAGAAATACTCAGGCGCTCTATACATCTCATGCCAAGTTCAGAGGAGGGGCATTCAGCGACTCCTTAGTGAACGTTATGGAAAAATCAGCATGTACCTACTGTGAGAACACAGGTGAGCGAGACTGACCCAAGGAAGTCAAGTGTGAACCACAGCTGTGCCACCCACAGAGCCTTTCCAAGTCAACCGAGTTTGAGTCAGCCAGGGCTCCCTCAGACAGAGATAGAAGGCAGAGTGGTACAAGTGAGTGGGCAGTCCTAGCTCACACTCCCTGTCCAAACCTGGAGCCCCCTTCCTAACCAGCTCTAGACCTCAGTTTAAGAACCTATCAAATGGGGACAATAATAGCTGTGTGTGCAGCCAGGAACAAATGAGGCAATAATTCCAGGGCATGAGGATGATGCCCCACGTGAGCCAATGAAGGCCGTAAACTCTGGCTGGTAATTCAAAGGATCTCTTTGTCTCCTTCCAAAGATGCCCACGGGGGATGCAGTTTCGGGAAAAGCATCTGATCCATATACTTGACTGAGCTTTGGGATCCTTAGCTGCTCTCATCCCTGCAGGCCTCACTTTCTAATAGGGGTGTATAGAACTTCTCCATTGACTCCCCTTCTCTGGGAAGCTCACATTTGTCCCTTGGTGAGAGTCCCCATTTCATGTCATGAGAGTTGCATATAGTACCTACTGTACAGGGATGTTGTAGATTCCTATTCTATTCTTGCCTTCCCACAGTAGACAGATGGACGTGTGTGTGTGTGTGTGTGTGTGTGTGTGTGTGTGTGTGTGTGTGTGTGTAACAGAATCTCTCTACATAACCATGACTGTCCTGGAAACTCAGTCTGTAGACCAGGCTGGCCTCAAACCCAGCAGAGCTTCACCTGCCTTTACTTACCAAGTGCTGAAATTAAAGGCATGTGCCACCATGCCCAGCCTCAGATAGACCTTTTTTATTTTAAAAAGGAGGCAAAAGAGTGTGTTTTAGGCCAGCCTGAGCTACTTAGTGAGTTCCCAAACTTTGTCTACATAGTAAGAGTAAAAATAAATAAAACAATGAAATGTCCATTGCTCGGGACACTAAGTCTGGCATCTAGGTTCTGCCTGTCATGTGCTCCGTGAGCTTGTCCTTGTCACCTTTCGTCTCTTCCTGCTCGCACACGTTCTCTCCCACGTGCCTATTCACGGTCCCCATTCTTGGTGCTCTCCCCACCTCACCATTTCTCTAGAACCTCACACCTTTGCTTCTTTTTTTGAGACTTGGCTGAAAGATCATGTGTTCCTAGGCTTTCCCTGACACCCCAGGGTCAGGGGCTCTTCCCCAAGGAGGCCCACACGATGATTTTTGAAGCTCAGCCTAACTTTGAATGTTGAATCCTCTTGCCTCAGTCTGCTGGGTGCTGGGATTACAAGCGTGTACCATGATGCCTAGCAAGTCCTAGAGATCAAACCCAGAGCCTGTACATGGTGGCAGGCGCTCTTCCTTTGAACTATATCCCTAGCCCCTTGTTATCTTCACATGGTGCATGATGATCTGGACCTGGTGTCTCCTTCAGCACAACTGGGACACAGAGACACCACCATCTGAAGGTGTTCCATCAATGTCATGGTTAGCTTCGATTGTCGACTTGGCACACCTGGAAAGCAGGACCCTCAAATGAGGAACTGCCTCCATCTGATTGGCCTGTGAACATGTTGGTATGTACTGCTTGTTGCAAGCTGACAAGGAAGGCCCCGCCCACCACTGGGGCCTAGGATGCCATCCTGAGCCTGTGGTCCTTGGCTTGTATAGGGAAGGTAGCTGAGGAAACCAGTTAGCAAGCCGTCATCTATGACCTCGGCTTCATTTCTTATGCCTCCAGGTCCATGAGTTCCCATCACACTTCTCTCAATGATGCAAAGCATAGGATGAAGAAAACTATTTCCCCCCACAAGTAACTTTTGGTCAGGGTTTTATCACAGGACCTAACCTAACTCACCTGAGAGATGAGTGAACCCCTTCCTCTGCTCAGGGCTCCTGAGGACCTTGGGTCTCCAGTGGTTCAAAGGAATCTGATTCTCTAACAGGTCTGCCACTCACAGGTCTCCCTCCTAGGCCTCTCAGGCATGTGTGCTGAGTGCAGCCCCTCATGTGGCAGCCTGTAAGGGACAGGCTGGCACTGAGCGCCAGGCTCCGATCCCCAGGTAAACCTGCCCTGTGGAGAAAGTGCCGCCCTTCCCCAGGTATTAGCTGACTTTTTCCCTTGAAGTATTTGGTTTAAGGATTAGTTAGTGGAAGAACCTGTAATTTCCAGAATCATCTGTTTCTTTCCTGGCTACCCACACTACATTCATTGTTTTATTTCTCAAGCCCTTGATAATGCTGTTCCAGACATGTAGGTTTGATGTCAACTGATAGGACCAAGCTTTCCTGAGCAGGAAGATGGACAGCTTCTCCATGGCACCCCAGTCAGCTGTTCTCCACGTCAGCCCTGAACCTACCACGCCTTCCCCATTTTGGAGACAGGTTCTCACATAGGCCAGGCTGATCTCAAGCTTGTCTGTAGCTGAGGCTGGCCTCTACTCCTGATCCCTCTGTCTCCACCTCCCAAGTGCTGGGATTCCAGACGTGCATCACCATGAGAAAGTTATGCTTTATTTTAGAAGGATTCTACTGTGTAGTCCAGGCTGGTCTCAAATCCAAACCAGTTCTCAACCTGAGGGTTATAAATGTGACCATCGCACCGGGCATTTATTATCTTCATACTACAGAACTCTCATTTATAATATAGCCAAGGAATGGGCTGCTCCATAAGTGAATTTTCAGAGTAATTCTGGTGCACCAAAACTGTCAATAACCAAAATCAGCTTTATTGGAGCATAATTGACACACACACACCATAAACTGCATATAACCTATGACAATATCACCACAATCAAAATAAGGAACATGTCCATCATCAGTGAGGCTTCCCCTACCTCTCCCTACCCACTCCCCCAAGCAACCATAGATCCACTTTCTAAACACATGTCTACTGCTAAGATAGCTTACCCATTTCCCCACTTTAGTCAACAGAGTGTGATCCTTGATTCACCTTGGCATTAACATTCTGAAAGTGATGTCATGAAGAGGTGTAACATGATTTCCTCTGAACACTAAATAACTCCACTGTCATACTGCTATACAAGGTGGCTTGGCATTTGGGAGCCGTCTGGGTATATGGTTCCCAGCTACCCTAATGTCTCCATACTGGCACGTCCACCTCCACCTTCTAACCGTTCCACACCTTACTGTGGATGAGGTTTCCCTGGGGGAGTGATTTTTGTTACTGGAAGGGATTTGACAAAGTCTAGGAGCCTGGGGGCGTTATTACTGTGGGAGTTGAGACCAGAGAGGTGGCTGATGTTCCACACTTCCCAGTCAGAGCACACCATGGAAACGAATCTGCCCTAAGGTGTCAGTAGTGCTGAAGCAGAGAAACCCTGTGCTGACGACAAATGGGGAAGAGATGGTGATCAGCTGCTAAGGTGAAGGAGGAGCGAGCTGGTTAGAGGACCCTGCTGAGTCTCAAAGTCAGAAGCAACTCTGGCTTCCTGAGGACAAGCCCTAAGGGAACCAGGGCAAGGCACCAAACAAGTATTCAGCAAATGCCTGGCAAACAGGGCTGGACCCAAAGCATTTATTAGGTGTCTAATTGTGGGTAGCACTCATTGGGCACAGAAGGTGAGGCTGAAGACATACCGCTGGTCAAAGGAAGCCATTAAACCATCAAGTGACCGGGATGCGGAAGAGCCAGCGGTAAAAGGTAAGTGCAGACCCACCCCAATAAACGAGAAAATGAGAAGGCTGGTCATGTCGGGATCCAGTTCCAACGTGACCAAATATGTCACCACCACATCATTTCTAGCTTGAGGCTCCTCCCTCCACCTACAGACACTACTTGGCCTGTCATATAAAGGGTTTCTTCCCAAAGTGGTTTAGCCTGAACTGGAAAGTTACTGCCGGCTTGACAGGAGACTCACTGGGTAACCAGCAGCCAACAGAGAGGTAGAAGCCATCAGGATGGATCCCGGGTTCTCTGGAGCTAGATGGTAAAGTATGGGCATGCTTTACTCTGCTCTGCATCACTTAAAACTTTCATATTATAGGAGTTATGGAAACATGGCTGAAGACTCAGGAAAGAAAGAAAGGAAGGAAGGAAGGAAGGAAGGAAGGAAGGAAGGAAGGAAGGAAGAAAGCAGGCAGGCAGGAAGGCAAGCAAACAAGCAAGCTCTTCCCTCCCTTAAGGGAAAGGATGCATCCTTTATACACACGTGCTGTGTAGATGGTGATTTAAACCAAGGGTGACTGCTACTGGCGGCTTCTGGGTGCCTCAGGGTGGGGGAGGCTTGAAAGACAGAGACTTCCATAGTTCCCCAAGGAGATAAAGGGACTGAGTAGATTTTAGTCTACAGCTCTCTATGGTTAGTTATGGATCAGCTCCAAATCTAAGGATAAAGAGAGATCCGGCCCTTCCTCTTAGCCCCCCCCCCCCATAGCTCTATTTCTCCCATCTCTAGATTTCAGTCACTCCAAGTCCTAAGGGTTCTGTAAAACAGAGAAGTGTCACCACAGAGAACTGGTCAGGAGTGTCAGAGGCAGCTTAGCTTTGGGTCAGTGGGTAGAGGGTGCTGGGGAGTAAACACCTGCCTACAGGACCTCAGAGAGGTAAGGCTTTCTCCTTCTAGCTAGTCTAGAAAGACTTTCAGATGCCTGTAGGCAGAATTGTTGCAAATGCAATGTATGTGAACTCCCAAATGAGAGTGGGACAGAGTGGAAGCAGCTGTGGGCTAAACCTGGCAGCTGCTCACCTGCTTGGTCCTTCCACATGCCCCTCTCCCTCAATGAAGTGCCGGTATAGATAGATTCTGTGTCTCCCTCAAGGCAGCATCCTCGAGGAAGGCTGGCAAGTGAAAACAGACATGGGTGCAGCCTTCATTGTTCTAGCTCATTCCTCTCTTCCAGAGGTCCTCCCGACCAGTCTCTAAGGATGGGTTGGGCCACAGAGGCTTTCATTCTGGGGTGACCTTTCTTTTAGGTCACAGGACAATTGGGAGTAGCACTGGGGATTCCCTTGCTAGAGAGGGCCAACCCTGACCCTATTTCCCCTAAATGGGTGCTGTTGCTCACAGCCTGAGGAAGAACTCTGACTCACTTCCTGCCTCAGTCTCACCACAGGAACATTGTTCTCCCAACTGTGCATACTGTGCTGGTTGGGGCTCCCCCATAGTGGTCCCTACAGCTCCTTTTAAGAGAAAGTCAGCAGTCTGGGAGGAGCCAGAATGACTGACAGACTTATCTCCTGACCTTGAAGATCCAGTGTCTGCAGTATTTTTAAGGGTGCCCAAACTGTAACAGACTCCATTAACTGCACACACATTTCCATTTACAGAAGGATATATTGAGGCTCTGAGAATTTAAGGTTGGCACAATGCAAAATGTGCCACGGGGATTTAAGCCCAATTTTGCTGGATGACTTTCCATAAATGACTTTAAATATATGTGTGTGTATTCCTATACACACATATATGTATGTATCATGTGTGTATTGGGGGGGGGGGGCATTTTGAGATGAAGTCTTAGGTTGACCTTAAGCTTGTGGCCATTCTCCTGCCTCAGCCTCCCTAGGTTTGGGATTACAGGCAAGGGCTACCACTCCTGGCTTCTTAGGGTATTTAACCTCCCTGGGCCTAAATCTCATCCTCAGAAGAAACAGCTTAAGATACAGAAAAGGTACCTAAATAACTACCGTGTGACCTTCATGGGGTTTGTGGTTTGGATGAAGGGTTAACACATGGAGCTGGCTTAGGATAGTGCCTAGCTCCTAGTATCACTCCGAGGCCTTTGTTTCTATGACTGTCCGCAAACCCGCGCTCAAGATTCAGGGGAGAATGGGATAGGATCATGAAGCCAGGTTATCTCACAGAGAGCAAGAAGGGATGAGCAGAGGCTGCTGACGACCTTGGAACAACCCATCCTGGGAAGTTCTTGGCCCGGTTCCCCTCTTCTTAGCTCGAGCAGAATGTCGACCTCGGCCAAGTAGCACAGCCGTTTTTTCTAGGGCAAGGACCCAGGGAGGGAAAGGCTCTGGCTGGTATATTCTAAGTAGTTTGGAGTGAAGCACTGCCAGAACCGGGGCCTGCTAAGTTGTGTGACTTAAGGAAAATTATTTAAACTTTGTGTGCCTCAGTTTCCTTATCTGTAAAGTGGGATTAATAAATCAGCCTGAACGATAATGTGGATTAAAGAATGTACATAAAGAGAAGATAATGTGAACTGATTGGCCCGGTGCCTGGCTCTCCCTTGTTGAAGGAAAAAAAAAAAAAACATAAAAGGAGGTGGGCTATTTCTGTTTATCCACCTGTCTCTACAGAAGCAAATAAAACTGTGACTCCTCGAGCAGGAGGCGAGGGCTGCCCTGCTGCGTGAGGTCCGACCCGGGAGTGGAGATGCCCCAGGTCAGTCATCCCAGGGAGCTTTCCCGGACAATCCCCAAACTCAGGGCTCCGGAGCGGGGACCGCGGGGAAGGCAGGGCCAGCCCGGGCTCCCCACGACTCCCGGCCCTTCCCTCGCCATCCCGCCCGCGGGCTCCCTGGCGGGGTCTCCCCGCCAGCCCGGGAGTTAGCGGGGCCCGAGAGCCCAGCCTGGCGCAGACGGAGGGACCTGGGGGTGGCGCATGGGACCGCGCTCCCACCCGCCCGGCCGGCAGCCGCACGCAGGGCGTCCTAAGGCCGCGGGGCCCACCGCGTGGGGCGCTCGGAACGCCCGCCCGGCACCGGCGACCAGCGGGCCCGGCCGGCCGCGGCCGCGGAGCGCGGAGGTGGCGCCGCGAGGGGGAGGGGCGCGGCGCGGAGGAGGAGGAGCCGGGGCCGCCGCCGCCGCCGCCGCCGTGACAGCGGCCCGAGTAAACAAGCCGCGCCGCCGCGGCCGGGCCGCTGCCCCCGCCCGCGCCCGAGCCCCAGGCCGAGCCTTACCCTGGTCGCCGGCCGGGCCGAGGCCGCACCGCCGCGCCTCCCCGCCTGCGCGCCGTGACGCCGCTGCCGGGCGCGGGGACCACCCGAGCCAGGCCCCCGCCGCCGGGCTCCGCGCTCGGCCGAAGGGTGCCCGAGCAGCCGCGGCGCTCGCCCGGAAAAGTTTCCCCGCCCGGCTCCCCAGGGTAAGCGGCGAGGGCGCGCGACCCGGGGCCAGGAAGGCGGCGCGCCGGGGAGCCGGGCCCGGAGCGGGCGGGGGAGCGCGGAACCGGGCGGCGCAGCCCCGGGCCTCGCCGGCCGCCGGGCTCTGGCCATGGGTTCTCGGCCGCCGCGGTGGGAGGACGGGAGCAGCGCAGCCCACCTGAGCGCGGGGCTTGGGCCCGCGCCGGTACTTTTCCGCTGGGGCCAGGGCGAGCCCTCTGACCTCAGGAAACGCCGGCGGGGCCCCTGCTGGGGCGGGCTGGGCAGAGCATTCCGCAGGCGCTGGGTGCTCACGCCTGTCCGCCGTCTTCCGGGGCCCCGGCGGCTCGGGCCTGTGCCCCACGGGACGCACTTCTGGTAGGACGGGGTCCTCGGCCGGCCCGCACACCTGTGCGGCCGGAGCAGTCGGGGGCGGGATCCGCGGGCGCGCGCAGGCCGGCTTGGGGAGGTCTGGGCTGCCTCCTGCCGAGGCCTGGCCGAGGCCCCTGCTGCCCCCGTTGGGTGGCTGATCAAGGGGCGGCCTGCTTGCCAGACAGGTCTGCCGGCAGACGCTAGTCTGGTCAGTGCCGACTTTCCCATCGCCCCTGGTCCTTGCGCCTGGGAGAAGCCGACTTTCATCTCTCTGGAGCGCAGGGATTCTCTCTGACTTGGGAGGTACCAAGGCAGCGCAGGTGATGTGGCCCAGGGAGGGCCTGTGGCTGCTGGCCAGGTGTGGACGCAGCAAACGGAGTGGTCGGGCAGATCCGCTGTTTCCTATATTGGGCTTTTATCTAAAATTCACATTTTTAAAAAGATGATTCGTTGGCTTAAAAAAAAAAGTTTGTAAACCGCCGGCTTAATAGTTTTTAGCCACCAAGGAAACTGAGGCCCAGAAAGAGGAAATGACTTGTATAAGATCACGAAGAGAACAGTAGTTGAGCCGTGACTAGGAGTTAGAATATCATGGGAGTGTCTGTGTGCCTGTAACAGGACCTGCCTGGGGGGGTCTCCGCAGGAAAGAGAGATCTGATGGGGTTTCCCAGCAGTCCTCAGTGACTTGCTCTGTAGCTGTCTTAGCCAGGTTTCCAGGTCCCAGGAAACAGTAGGCACACCTGGTGGTAGGTGCAATTCTGATACCTGGGGTGGTTGTCTCTATTGGCAGGCTCTAGAGAGAGAAAAAGACTTTGCCCAAGAAAACAACTCTGAATACCATAGCTCAGTCTGTAGCCAGGCCCAGAGCTGAGTGCTGGGCAGGACTGACCCAGAGAGGCTAGAAATATATCCAGCCTCCTGGTTTGAGACAACTGGGACTCAGAGGGTGAGTCAGAGTCTGGGATGGGGGTAGGGAGAAGCCTGTTCATTCATTGTTCCCAGTTCTTGGTCTAGAGAGAGAGAGAGAGAGAGAGAGAGAGAGAGAGAGAGAGAGAGAGAGAGAGAGAGAGAGAGAGAGAGAGAGAGAGAGTGTGTGTGTGTGTGTGTGTGTTGGGGGGGGGTCCTCTCTATGTGATGAGGCAGGGATTCTGCTGTCTGGATCCATATCCTACCCTTACCATAGGTGAGAGCATGGGTGGAGGGAGGTAGATTACTTTTCTTGGGGGTGGGGGTGTCCTGTCTGTTGTGCCTGAAGCTTGCTTTTGGAGTGGTGCAAGATAATTAGATAGTTGGTTAATCACCTTTAATGCCGGGCAGCTGTGGCTCCATCTACAGTTTGCCAGAACCTGGGCTAGACTCAGTCATAACTCGGGGCAGGGAATCTGCCTGATGTCTAAACTCAAGGTTTTAGATGCAACAAGAAAACAGGCCCTGTTTGCATGCGATTTTGCCTCTAAGCCCCACATTTTCTTAAATGGAGGCTTGGAGTCCCTTTGGTCCTTAGCAGGAGAGCACCTGATTTCATATGTAGTGGTTTTATCTCCCAGGGTACATGGAGCTGTAACTCCCAGGCATGTCTTTGGAGTCCTTTGGACTCTGCCCTCCGGGCATGAATTATGAATATGAACATCGCCTGCTATCAGCTGTCAGGTTATTTTGGTGTAAACTGAAAATACTCCAGGATTGTATGTGGAGTCCCCTCAGTCTGTAGGGTGGGACAACAGCAGTTAGGGAGGCCTGTTGTAGCTCCTGGAGAATCACAGGAGTTTCCAGTGGCAGGCAGATCTGTCCAGCTCCCCAGGGCAGTGTGTGCTGAAGTACCTTCGTTTTACCATCTGGCTGAATGGCCACCTCTGGGGCTGGGACATGGGATGGCAGGGGCCTTAGGATCCTTGGGCAGACACAAAAGCTTGGCACTGAGACAGGATACCCCCAGCAGCTACTGGAACTTCTAGCCTCCCATGATCCCAGGAGCTTGACTTACGGTTAGCCAGGGCCCTTTATGGGGACAGTTATGTGGCCCCTGGTAGAGAGGTCTTACTGCCTGTTTGCTGAAGGAGGCAAACAGCATTCAGGACTATTGATTCGGCCTCACCTTGGTGCTCCTGGCTCAGCTACCAGTATTTGCCTTGGCTGCCTGGCTCAGATTACGAAAGGTGGTGGGTCTGGAACAAGCCAGGGGGCAGCTCTGGGCCCTGCCTCTAAAGATGGCTGTCATCTCAGTCCTAGAGGGAGGGGAAGCCTCAGGAATCCTTGTGCTCAGAACATGGTTTCCCTCCCAACTTAGGTTACCCACTCTTTCTTCGCAGAGACTGAGCCTTTTCAGATATCTATCTCCCTACAGCTAACTGTTAATGATTTGGGTAGACCTTGTTCATTTTCTAAAGAGCTAACATGTTACTCTTTTATAAAATATACCTAGGTATTATGAGCACAAAAAAAGTAATAGTTGCTACTCATAATTCTCACCATCTCCAAGGAACCATTGTTAACATTTTAGTGTGTGTCTTTCCAGACTTTGTTTTGGTTATGAATAAATATGCATATATAGTTTTAAGAAAACAAAATGGAATCATGTGTACATGCCATTTTATAATGTATATCTTTCTTTCTTTGGTTATTGTCTGGGTTTTGTTTTGAATGACTCAAGCCCTGCTTGTATTCTTAATGGAGAAAGGCTTGTGACTAGAGATGGTAGGTCCATGTGCCTGTTTGGCTGATTTTTAGGGGTAGGGGCTGGATTCTTCCAGAGACAACATGAGACAGCATAGATGTTTGGAGAGTCTGCCTACCTGCCTGCCTGCTTGTCTGTCTGTCCGTCTTCTGGTGAGGCTGGGGAGTGTTGGATCCCTTGGAGCTAGAGTTACAAGCAGCTGTGAACCATCCAGTACAGGCACTAGGACCAGAACTCTGCTCCTCAGGCCCTGGGTGTGCTCCTAACCACTGAGCGCCATCTCTCCAGCCTTGACCACTGGTTTTGGTTGGTTGGGTTTTGTTTTTGTTGTTTGGTTTTGTTTTGAGATGGAGTCTCTTCCCAAGCCTGAAGCTTGTGAGTTTGGATATTTGGATAGGTTGGCCAGCCAGCCCCAGGAATTCCCCCCACTCCCCAGAGTTACAGGCACAGGCTGCCAAGCCTACCTTTTTGTGGGGTCCTGGTACTCCAAACGCAGGTCCTCATGCTTGGGCGGTAATAACTGTCCTTACTGAGCCTTCTTCCCAGCTCCTCAGGTGTGTGTATGTGTGTGTTGTGTGTGTGTTCACCTCCCCTGAAGCTCCTTGTAGGCCCTAAGCCCTGACGACAGGAGGGACAGTTTTAGTGAGTGAACAGAACAGACTGACTCTACCTCCTTTCTTCCTCTTGCTCCCTCAGAGCCGGCCCTCACCCTGCCACCCAGCTCTGCCCATCTCGGCCTCATGCCCCCACCAGTCAGCTCCGGGCCCCCGGAAGTGAACAGGCACGTGGCAGCCAAGGCCCTGTGACCAGGCCTGGGAGACGGGAGCTCCGGGGTCCCAGTCATCTGCCCCCCCCATGGAGCTGAGGCCCTGGTTGCTATGGGTGGTAGCAGCAGCAGGAGCCTTGGCCCTGCTAGCAGCTGATGCTCGTGGCCAAAAGGTCTTCACCAACACTTGGGCTGTGCACATCTCTGGAGGCTCAGCTGTGGCGGACAGCGTGGCACGGAAGCATGGGTTCCACAACTTGGGCCGGGTAAGTTTCTTACCTGGCCTATTGGTGTAACTTCAGGATATTGTTTCATGGTGGGGTGTGAGGACAGAAGCTTTTGCACCAATAAAACAGAGTTTGTGTTCCAGGGCATCTGAGCAAGAGGCGGGTTCTGGGTGGCTGGGATAGGATCTGTGGCATTGTCCTGTTAGTGGGCTTTTGTCATAGGTTGCTTAGAAAACCCAGCACATCTCAATAATGGTGTCCCTCTCTATCCCCTGCACGTCCTCGTTGTCTTAAGCAGAGAACAGATGCCCCCCCACTTGTGTTTGTGAGCCTCCTCAGCAGCCTTATCCACCCCCTTCTCTGCCTCCCCCAGGGACTGACAGATGGAAGGCCCATCTCAGTCTCACTGCTTTATTGCAGATCTTCGGTGACTATTACCACTTCAGGCATAGAGCAGTGACAAAGCGGTCCCTGTCACCTCACCGCCTGCGGCACAGCCGGCTACAGAGGGAGCCACAAGTAAATATGGCCCCAGCCCTTTGAGCTGCCACCCCCTTCTGTTCTGAGCCCTCTCCAACACTGAGTACCTTCCACACATACCTATGTCATCTATATCATTCCTAGGTAAAGTGGCTGGAGCAGCAGGTAGCAAAACGAAGGACCAAGAGGGACGTGTATCAGGAACCCACAGACCCCAAGTTTCCCCAGCAGTGGTACCTGGTATGCCACTTCCTTGGACTCTGGCCCTCTTCCCATGAGCCTCGCTCTGGAGACTTCTGATTCTTCTTCCCTCTCGCCTGCTTCTAAGGCTGTGATCCTTCACACAGTTCCTCATATTGTGGGGACCTCAACCATAAAATTATTTTCACTGCTACTTTATAACTGTAATTTTGCTAGTGTTATGAATTGTAACATAAATAGTTTTGGAGCCAGAGGGTTACCAGGGGTCATGAGCCATAGGTTGAGAACCACTGCTCTAGCCCATCTTGTCTTTCCAGAATCTATGTTCCCAGTGAAAACGAGGGACTGTAGGCATTTTAAGAGCCGAGATGGGTGGAGATAGAGGTTTGGGGGTAGAATGGGTTCTCTGAGTTAACAACCAAATATCTCCAGTAATGGGCTGGTTGTCTTTGCAGTCTGGTGTCAGTCAGCGAGATCTGAATGTGAAGGAAGCCTGGGCCCAGGGCTTCACAGGTCACGGCATTGTTGTTTCCATCCTGGACGACGGCATCGAAAAGAACCATCCTGACTTGGCAGGCAATTATGTGAGTAGTAGAGGAGAGTAGTAGTGATGGGGGTGGGGTGGAGGTGACTGAGGACTGTTCTGTTATCTCAGTGTGGTTAGGCAGCTCCTGGTGATGGCCATGTTCTTACAGGATCCCGGAGCCAGCTTTGACGTCAATGACCAGGACCCTGACCCCCAGCCTCGGTACACACAGATGAATGACAACAGGTGAGAGATGAGAAGATCCTGGTTTCTGGGCCCCTCCTCTCTTATCCATTAAAGACACAAGGGTGAGTCTGATGTAACATATCCCACCTAAAAATTGAAGTCATTCTGGGCATGGTGGCATACTCTTTAATCTAAGGAAGATCTCTGTGAGTTTGAGGCCTGGTCTGCATGGTGAGTTCCCGGCCAGCCAGGCTGTATAGTGAGACCTTGTCTCAACAAGAAGACAGGCATGGTGGCTTAGCCTTTAATTTCAGCACCTCTGTGAATTCCAGGCCATCCTGGTCTACAGAGTGAGTTCCAAGACAGCCAGGGCTACACAGTAAAACCCTGTCTCAGAAACAAAAAAAACAAAAACCCACAACTGAGTCTTTGCTTATAGTTGTGGTCCCCCGAGGGTTGGTTTTGGTCTTTTGAGACCTGGTTTCCATATGTAGATCTAGATGGCCTGGAACTTGCTCTGCAGACCACCCTCGCCTCAACCCGGGAAAGATCCACCCCACCCAGATCCATAGCTGTGATGGGCGTGGCTCAAGGCCCTTTCTGATCCCTCCCACTCCTCAAGCTATATTGACCCACCCACTAACACTGCGCTCTTGACCCTGACAGGCATGGCACTCGGTGTGCAGGTGAAGTTGCAGCAGTAGCCAACAATGGTGTCTGTGGTGTAGGTGTAGCTTACAACGCCCGAATTGGAGGTGGGTATGAGCCTTGGTTCTAGGTCCACATTGAAAGTTGGGGCCCCTTTCTTGGAAGCTTTCTCTGCCCACCCGCCACCTTCCACGATAGATCTTTGGGCAGCATGCTAGTCTATGAAAGGTCCTTAGCAGAGGGAAAAGCTGGGGTCCCAGTGCTGGTAGCATGGTAGAGTAGGGGGGCCTCCCATTAGTCACAGCACAGCCTTTAATGCCTTCTCCTCGGAGGAAACATGCAGGCTCGGGAGAAGGCCGCAGCCTCTTTCCTTTTCTTTGGGTCCTGTTGGTGTAAGACAGGGCTTTGGGTTTCCCAGCACTAGCCTCTCCTCTCTCTTGCTCCTCCCTGAGGTTCAGGCTGGGCCTGTGCCTGTGGGTGCCCCTGGCAGCTGGACCCACGCAGCCATCCCTTTTCCCACCCCCTCTGCGGCCAGGGGTGCGCATGTTGGATGGCGAGGTGACTGACGCAGTAGAGGCACGTTCACTGGGCTTGAACCCCAACCACATCCACATCTACAGTGCCAGCTGGGGCCCTGAGGACGATGGCAAGACCGTGGATGGGCCAGCACGTCTCGCTGAGGAAGCGTTCTTTCGGGGAGTTAGCCAGGTGAAGTGGGGGTCTGGTGCCAGCCCTGGATATCAAGCTGGCTGAGTTCTGTCTTTTCCATTTATTTTAGAAAACCTTTTGCTTTGTTTAGTTTGTTTTTCCTTTCTTTTTCTGCTGTTTTGTTTTCTAAGACATGGTTTCACAGTGTAGCAACCTTGGCTGTTCTGGAACTCACTTTGTAGATCAGGCTGGCCTTGAACTCACAGAAATCTGCCTGCCTCTGCTGGAGTGTTGGGATTGGCCCTTGTTTATGAGACAAGGCCTTCCTATGGAGTTTAGACTGACCCAGAACTTACCATGTGATGATGTAACCCAAGCTAGCCTCAACTCATGGTTCTGCTGCTGCAGCTTCTTGACTGTTGGGATTACAGGTGTGCACCACCATGACTGCCTCGGGTTTAATTTTAATATTGACAAAAGTTGTAGAGGCCAGAGAGATGTTCCAGAGGTTAAGAGCACTGGCTGCTCTTGAAGAGGACTTGGGTATGGTTCTCAGAACCCACACTGTGGCTCACAATTATTAGTAACTCTAGTTATAGGGATCTGATGCCCTCTTCTGTCCGCTGAGGGCACCAGATACACATGTAGTACATGCACATACATATAGGCAAAATACTCAAACAAATAAAAATAAATTTTTAAATAATAAAAATAAATCTCTTATATGCTGGAGAGAAGGCTCAGCAGTTAAGAGCACCGGCTGCTCTTCCAGAGGACCTGGGTTCAATTCCCAGCATCCACACATGGCAGCTCATAACTGTCTATAACTCTAGTTCCAGGGGATCTGATACCCTCACAGATACATGTGCAAGCAAAACACCAATGCACGTTAAAAAATTTTTTAAACTAAGTGTTTAAAACATTAAGAAGTTGGAGATTGACAGTGTACCTTTGAATAAGGTCCTGATTTTTAAAATGTTTTTATTTTTATGTGTATAAGTGTTTTAATGGTTTGCGTGTATATGCACAAAGTGCATGCTTGTTAGATTTCCTGGAACTGGGATTATTTATGGGTGCTGAGGATCAAGCTTAGGTCTCCTGTGAGAGCAAGAGCTGCCCTTAACTGCTGAGCTGTTTCTCTAGCCCTGATTTAAATTGGGGCAAAATTTTTCAGTCTTGTATTGAAACTAGGCATTACATATATTAGGCAGGTCCTCTGCCATGCAGCTATATTCCCAGCCTGAGGCCATGGGTTTGATCTCAGTACCACCACAGATAATAAGTAACAGGTCTGAGAGAGGTGGCTTGGCAGGTGCAACATCAGCATACAGCTTGATGACCTGAGTTCAAGCCCCAGTACCCATAAAAATGTGGAAGGAGAGAACCAGCTCCACACAGTGTTCTCTGACCACCACACATGTACCATGGCATGCTTGACCATACATATATTATATAGTCTTTTTTCTTAGTTTAAAATGAGACTGAACAAAGGGGAAACAAGCTGTCTATTTTACCCCGTCCAGTGGGCATCGCCACTCAAAGCGTTCTGGTGATGAACCCTGTCTGATTTGGTCTTATGCACAAACCTAAGTATGCATACATACTGAGCTGCAGGGAGCTATGGCTTCCATCTTCCAAGGCTGCTATAGCATCTTTTTACTGTACCTCTGTACCCCAAGTCCCCGCCCCTGGAACTCATGCCCTATCTTGAGTAACCTCAGCTATCTCTGTTCACAGGGTCGCGGGGGGCTGGGCTCCATCTTTGTCTGGGCCTCAGGGAATGGGGGCCGGGAGCATGACAGCTGCAATTGTGACGGCTACACCAACAGCATCTACACGCTGTCCATCAGCAGTGCCACGCAGTTCGGCAACGTGCCCTGGTACAGCGAGGCCTGCTCCTCCACACTGGCCACCACCTACAGCAGTGGCAACCAGAATGAGAAGCAGATTGTGAGTCTCAGCCAGCGCTGGGAGCTGGGAAGGGAGGCTTCATGCTCTTTGTCCAGGGCCCCATTAGACCTCATCTACTCTCTTTCCTCTGTGGTCAGATGAGAGTGGTTTAGGCCTTGTAGAATGTGCACTGTGAGCTGGGGATGCTTCCTGAGGGTTACAAAACCATCTCTGAACCCCTGAGACGTACAGGGTTTCCTTGAAAACATGCCTGTACTCCAGCCTTGTTAATCCACCTTATTCCTTGAGAAATTTGGCCCTAGAAGGGGCTGTGCATGTTAAGGTAGAAGCTGGGACCCAGATGTCTTGACTGATGCACCATGCCCTCTGGAGTATCCAGGGCCTATAGGCAGAAGGACAGGAAGGTGACTCCCTTACTTCCTCCAACATCCATCAAGGTCTTAACACCATTGCCCCTTGGCAGGTGACAACTGACTTGAGGCAGAAGTGTACCGAATCTCACACGGGCACCTCGGCTTCTGCACCGCTGGCAGCTGGCATCATTGCTCTTACCCTGGAGGCCAAGTAAGTGGGCAAGCAACAACCTGTCCCCAGCAGCACTCCCTGTGAGGAAGCTGTTTTCTCCAGCCGTGTTCCAGAGAGCCTGGTCCCTAGACCGACCTTCCTTCCTTTTCAGTAAGAATCTCACCTGGAGGGACATGCAGCACCTGGTGGTACAGACCTCAAAGCCAGCTCACCTCAATGCTAATGATTGGGCCACCAATGGTGTGGGCCGGAAAGGTAAGGACATGGTGACCCACAGGTTTAGGCTCTGAGGTAGCAGCATGGGGGACTTGCCTGCTTCCCTATTGACATTTTCTTTCTTCACAGTGAGCCATTCGTATGGCTACGGGCTGTTGGATGCAGGTGCCATGGTGGCCCTGGCCCAGAACTGGACAACAGTAGCCCCACAGCGGAAGTGCATCATTGACATCCTGGTGGAGCCCAAGTAAAGACTGAACCCTCAGTGGGAGGGAGCAAATGGGGCCTGAGAGCTTCGTGGGTTCCTGCTGGTCACTACTGGCCTTCTGACTCACATGTCGCTTTCTGCACAGGGACATTGGCAAACGGCTAGAGGTGCGCAAGTCTGTGACAGCGTGCCTGGGCGAGCCCAACCATATCACCCGGCTAGAACATGCTCAGGCACGGCTCACCCTGTCATACAATCGCCGTGGTGACTTGGCCATCCACCTTATCAGCCCCATGGGCACCCGCTCCACCTTATTGGCTGCCAGGTGCTTACCATGTTCCTTTGCACTCATGTCTCACTTCATTCTGTCATTTTATCTCCAGCACAAATGGGGAGGGACAGCCATGTCCTTTGGGACTACCTCATCACAGGAATCCTTGCCTTAGACCCATTTCTCATACCAGTTGTGTGTGTCCCCTTGTGAAATAGTCCCCTGGTTAAGAACGTGGAAAACAGCCTTTCTGAAAAGCATTTCCAGTCTATGAGGTTGCCATATGGGGAAAATGGCGTATGTCCCATGTGTCATGGGTTAGGTGTCCCCTCTAGCCCTCAGACGACTACATGGAACTCTCTTCCTCCAGACCCCACGACTACTCCGCTGATGGGTTTAATGACTGGGCTTTCATGACAACGCATTCCTGGGATGAGGACCCCTCTGGCGAATGGGTCCTAGAGATTGAAAACACCAGTGAAGCCAACAACTATGGTATTGGAGGCTCTTGGAGATGAAGGGGAAGAAGGGCTGGTGGGCTCTAGGATGTGGACATGGTACTCATACCCTTGACTTTGTCTTTTATCCACCCTGGAATAGGGACACTGACCAAGTTCACTTTGGTACTGTATGGCACAGCCTCTGAGGGGCTCTCTACACCTCCTGAAAGCAGCGGCTGCAAAACCCTCACATCCAGCCAGGCCTGTGTGGGTCAGTATGGATGTACTTAAGGCTGGGAAGGCTGAGGGAAATGGGATTGGAACAGTGTAGTCAGAGGGACAATGATGGTCAGGTTCCTGGGGACTGTAGGTCTGTAGAAGCCACCATGAACCTTGGGTGGAGAGCTCAGTGGCTTAGAGGCCACAGTCCACTTGACTAATGCCCACCTCCTCTCTTGTGCCGGCAGTGTGCGAAGAAGGCTTCTCACTACATCAGAAAAGCTGTGTCCAGCACTGCCCACCAGGCTTCACACCCCAAGTCCTCGATACACACTACAGCACTGAGAATGATGTGGAGATCATCCGTGCCAGCGTCTGCACCCCCTGTCACGCCTCATGTGCCACATGCCAGGGCCCAGCTCCCACAGACTGCCTCAGCTGCCCCAGCCATGCCTCCCTGGACCCTGTGGAGCAAACCTGCTCCCGGCAAAGCCAGAGCAGCCGAGAGTCTCGGCCTCAACAGCAGCCTCCTGCACTTCATCCAGAGGTGGAGGTGGAGCCCCGGCTGCAGGCTGGACTGCAGCCCTCTCATCTACCTGAGGTGGTGGCTGGCCTCAGCTGCGTTTTCATTGTGCTGGTCTTTGGTACTGTCTTCCTGGTCTTACAGCTGCGCTCCGGCTTTAGCTTCCGGGGAGTGAAAGTGTACACCATGGACCGTGGCCTCGTTTCCTACAAGGGGCTTCCCCCTGAAGCCTGGCAGGGGGAGTGCCCATCTGACTCAGAAGAGGATGAGGGCCGGGGCGAGAGGACCGCCTTTATCAAAGACCAGAGCGCCCTTTGACGAGCCCACTGCCCACCCCATCAGATCGATCCCTTCTTCGGGCACTTTTTAATTCACCAAAGTATTTTTTTATCTTGGGACTGGGTTTGGACCCTAGTTGGGAGGCAAGAGGGGCAGACACTGCTTCCTACCCCATCCTTGGGCCTACCTATTTGCCTGAGGTGGAGCCCCAGGAGCCTCACCCCTTACCACACCTCCACGTGGAGAAAGAAGTAAAATCTTTAGGGCAGCTTCCAAGGCCCAGCTGGAGTTCCTGCGGAGTGAAGAGGAGCGGCCTTTCTCTGGGTCCTCAACCAGGCTGCAGCTCTGCCCCTTTCCTGCCCCTCAGAAAGCAATAATGGTCCCCATCCAGGCAACAGGGAGGCTGGCCAGGAGGTACTTGAAGAAGACAGCCACCTCTTGAAGGGCTTTTGCATCCCGACCCCCTGTGGCTCGTGGACGAGCCTTCGCAGAAGCTGCAGTTGTAGGAAGGGACCAAAGCAAAGCTGGTACTTTCCAGTGTGCCCACACTTACATGCTCTCAGCCTGTCTCTGCACTCCAAGCTGAGCTAGGCTGGCATGGGCCAAGCTGAAGCTCTGGGGGCCTTATGCTGGTGTCCTGACCATCCTCCCAATGGCACACCACCCCCAGCCCCTGCCAGGGCCCTGTTTTCTGAGCCCGGGGCTGCCCGGGCTGTTAGCACTCACAGTACCGGAGCCCCTGGGTGGATGGTGGGAGGGGACGGTGGCCCAGCCGGCTCCTCCCGCCTCCCACCCGATGCTGCTTTCCCCTGTGGGGATCTCAGGAGCTGTTTGAGGATATATTTTCACTTTGTGATTATTTCACTTTAGATGCTGTTGGGTTTTTTTTGTTTTGTTTTTTTGTATTTTTAACGGGAGTAGCAGCTGGACAATTCACCTCCTCACACCCATGCCCACCCTGCCCTTCCCATGGCTGCCTAGCCCTGAGGTATAGGGGCTGCAGCATATTGTTGAGGAGTAGGGCATAACTGAGCCCCATGTCCTGCAGAGGCAGGCTGGCCAGGTGGGCTCTAGGAAAGGGGGTCATGGTAGGAGGGGTAGACTGACATCTGTATTTCAAATGGGGCTATGCCAAGGGCTTATGGGTCGCTGGCTCTCCAGTGCCAGGGGTGGGCAGGTGGCAGCACCAAGCCCTTTCTAACACTGTGCCCTGGTGGATAAAGCATTGCCTATGATGCCCCCCAAGCCCCCTCTTCTGATGTGCCTTTTGCATCCCTCCCATTAGGACAATCAGTCCCCTCACAACTGGGACTCCCTTTTTCTTTTCCCCAACCCTTCCTGGTACCCAGCCTACCTGCCCAGGGGTGCCCCATTCTCCTGCCCACCCCCCTTGGCCATGGCTGGCTGGTTTTGTAAGATACTGGGTTGGTGCACAGTGATTTTTTTTTTTCCCTTGTAATTTAAACAGGCCTGGCATTGTTGGTTCTATTTAATGGACACAGATAATGTTAGAGGTTTTAAAGTGATTAAACGTGCAGACTATGCAAACCAAGCCTGGTCTCTGGTGCACTATCTTCCCTGGACCCTTTCACGGGGGTGGGGGGGGGCATTGAGGGTCTAAGTCAGAAGGCTTGAATGTCTCCATGGGTATAGGGGCCTCCAGCTGCACTAGCTTCCTGGGAAGAGTATTCTGCATCTGGAGATGAACCTAGAGGGTAGGGCAAGTGATGACCTGGCCACCAGCTGCAGAGCTGAGGTCTAGGGGGAGCTGAATGGACCCAGACCACTTGTGTACCTGTTAGTGTTTTGTGTGTGTATGTGTGGGGGGGGGGGATCTTGACAAACTAGTATCTGGGAAGAGAAGCTTCAGTTGAGAAGTTGTCTCCAGATTGGCCTCTGTGGATCATTTTCTTGACTGATGTGGAAAGGCCTGGCACACTGGGGGTGGCCACCCCTGGCCAAGGGTCCTGCCGTATATATGAAAGCAAACTGATCAAGTCAATAGGCAGTGCTCCCCCATGACTACTGGTTAAGCCCCTGCCTTCCCTCAATAGTGGACTCCAATCCACCTGTTCCTCCTCAAGTAGCTTTTTAGTTAGTGTTTATCACAGAAGTAGAGCTGGGTGTGGTGTCCTCACCTTTAATCACACCTTGGGAAGCTGAGGCAGGCAGATCTGAGTTTGAAGCCAGCCTGATTTGCTGATCAAGTTCCAGGGCAGCCAGGACTAAATAGAGAGACCCTTTAAAAAATAAAGGGGAGGGGGGAGGGAATAGCACACTAGGACTACATGGTTGGGGGAGCCTGAAAATGTTTGGGAAGCATGTTTCTCCTCAGTTCTACTCTGTGCTGGCCCAGGCTTCCATTGAGACTGAAAGTCCTGCCTGAATATAGAGAGAAAACGGTTTTACTGGAACCTGTGCCTAAGAAGCAGACCTCTGCCTAGGATATTTGGAAATTTCATATCCAAATAGAGGCTGGCATCTGACCTATGCTTAGGGAATCCAGAGGCGAGACAGGACTAGGCTCCCTTCCTCTCCTGTGTCCCTAAACCTTAGCATGCTGGCAGGATACACATTTGTCCCTAGACTGCTCACCCTAGGCGCCACTGGGCTCGACTCCTTGCCTGGGGCCGTGACTTCAGGTCATTCCCAATCCGATTTGGGTTCCTTCCCCGTGTTCACTGAGCAGGGCCCTTGGGAGTGCCTGGTGGCCTGGTGCACAGTCATGACCATTATTTGCCGGCCTCCACCTCCCTTCCGTTTCCGTGGCTGTGCTGCCTCTGTAGGCTGTAGCCCAGGGCATGCAGAATTGGGAGCAAGGGGGGTGGGGTGGGCTGTGAGCTCCAGCCCGCCCCTTCCCTGTAGTGGACCCGCCCCGGGGTCTGGGGCAACTGAAACCGCGCAGGAGGAAGCTGGTAATCAGGAACTGGGCTGAGTGGGTTCTGGGCCTGAGTTGATCCACTGCCGCATGCTCAGGGAGCAGCTGCCCACGAAAGGTAACTCCACCTTTCGTGGAGAAGGTCCAGGAGGTTATGTGGGGCATGGGCAGTGGGTGGGCACCGGAAAGGGGCCAGGCAGATGTTCTGGGAGTCTGAAACCTGTTGGGGTGGGGCTAGGAGTTTGGGAAGGGCAGAAGAGCCTGGTGGGAGGATTCCTTCAGTGGCTCCGGTAAATTTAATGCTGTTGAGGGAGGACCCTGGTGCAGGATTCGGTAACATCAAGGAATAGTGTGGGTGATGGACCCTACTAGGGATCTCCAGTCTAGTTCCTGGAAAAGGAAAAGGAACCACCGGCTTTGGGACCTGGCGTGGCACACAGGAAGCATCAAGGGCCATCCCCAGCCCAGGCTCCTGTCTGTACCTATTGGTTTTTCTGCTGGGCAGGACCCCGCCCATGTCCTGCCTGCAGCCCTCTTTGACCCTACTAACCCTTTGCTTTCCCCCTGCCCTTCCATCTCCAGCTGCTGCTTTTTCTCCACTGAATAACTTGGTCTGTGTTCCCAGGACACCATTATGGGCTTCTCTTCAGAGCTGTGCAGCCCCCAGGGCCACGGGGCAGTGCAGCAGATGCAGGAAGCTGAGCTCCGCTTACTAGAGGGCATGAGGAAGTGGATGGTCCAGAGGGTCAAGAGTGACCGGGAATATGCAGGACTGCTTCATCAAATGTCCCCACCGGACAGCGGGGGCCAGAGCTGGTGTAGCAGCCCCAACAGCCATGTCAGCCAGGTGAGCTTCACTCACCCTCACCATCTCCCAGAACTCTTAGAGGTGGGGTTGGAGATGTGGCAAGCTCAGGCTTGACGGTGGCTCTTGTCATGCTCTTCCTGCTTCCTTATCCCACAATGTGCTATAGTCATGGGCAGAGATAACAAGCCAGACAGAGAACTTGAGCCGGGTGCTGCGGCAGCATGCAGAAGATCTGAACTCAGGGCCCTTGAGCAAGCTGAGTGTGCTGATCCGGGAGCGGCAGCACCTGAGAAAGGCTTATAATGAGCATTGGCAGCAGCTGCAGCAGGAACTCACCAAGGTAGGTGTGCTCCAAGGGACTCTGTCACAATGAGGTGTTACACAAGCATACCTAAGGAAGCAGAAGTCACTGACCACAGGCAGGCCTGGCTCCAGGATGGCTCGGCTAACCCTGTAGCAGCTTCCTCTTCTTCTTCCCCAACTTAGGCTAGCCTGCTGCAGGGCCTGTCCATTACAGGGCATTATCTGTGCCTGAGCAGAGTGTTCAAATCCAGAATGGAGCTCAGAGGAGCTCAGATCAGTGCAGCTCGGGAGTGAGGGACTTGGAGTGGCCAAGTTTGCCCAGGGCCCCAGAGGCAGAGTCCTGCCTATGTCTTCTTAATGGGCAGGGGTATGTCCTGCTGCTTTACTCCCCTCACTGGTCAGCATCCCCGTATAACACCCCACATCACCACAGAGCTAGGTCTTACCATGGACCCACAGCTCCCCCTTGTGGTCCACTTTGCTTTCTGAACTCCATTCTACTTCAGTCGGCTCATTGCGGGAACACAAAGGATGCTCCTTTGTCCTACCATCACTTAGGACTCTGTTTCAATGACATAGGAGTAATTTATGCAGAGACCCTATGACCTACATGCCTGAAATATTACTAGCTTGCCCTTTATGACTGGCCAAGCCCATGAATTTAATTAGTTACAGATGGGGAAACTGAGGTTCCAGAAAGCAAAGTGAAGCTTGCACGCTGTGTCCCAGCACCCAAGCAGGAGAACTGGGATGAGAACACCAGTCTGTGGGCACCACCTAATGTTCCTATTACCAAGAATATGCTGTGCAGGACACTATGCAAAATAAAAATATTGGAAGTTAAAGAGTTGTACAAGCCAGGTGTAGTGGCCTATAATCTTTGCACTCAGGCAACAGAGGCAAGATTTCAGGTTATCCTGGGCTAGGCAGCAGGACCCTGTCTTAAAAAAAAAAAAAAAAAAAAAAAAAAAAAAAGAACAAAAGAAAACTAGGGGTCAGTGAGATGGCTCAGCATGTAAATGTGCTTGTTGCCAAGTCTGTTGACCTGAGTTTAGTCCCTGGGATCCACATGGTGTGAGGAGACGACCAACTCTTGAAGTTATCCTCTGACGTAGACATGTTCTCTATAGTATATGCACATCTTCACACATACACACACCTAAGCATACTTTCTTAAGGGCTTAGTGGTTAAGAGTACTTATTGCTCTCTCGGGATCAGAGTTTGGATCCCAACACCTACATCAAAGCTCACAAACACTATAACTGTAGTCCCAGGGATATAACAGCCCCTGCTTGGAGGGCATGACTTTCTGAACACACACATAAATAAAACGAAACGAAACTTTAAGATAATAATTCATTATGAAGTTGACAGGCAGAGACAACTGCCACAAGCTTGGGGCCAGCCTGGGCTACAGAATGAGTTCCAGGTAAAGCTGAACTAGAGTGAAACCCTTTCTCAAAAACATTAGAAGGCTGGAGAGATTGCTCAGGTTAACAGCATTGGCTGCTCTTCCAGAGGTCAGGAGTTCAATTCCCAGCAACCACATGATGCCTCACAACCATCTATAATAAAATTTGTTGTCCTTTTCTGGCTTGGAAGCAAGCAGAATGCCATATACATAATAAATAAATAAATCTCTTTTAAAAATCAAGAAATAAAAAGAATTTCAATATGACAACAAGGCAATAGGATGTTAAGCCTAAGGCGCTTTTGATTGTGGAGTCATGTGAATACACAAACCTGAAGCCACAGTTGGGGCCTGTCCCAGACTCCTTCCTGGATCCTTCAGCAGCATGTCTATAACTCAGCTCCTCTGACCATGACCTTAGAGGTCTCCAGACTCTTCCGGAAGGATGAGTTTGGCTAGCTTGACAGCCTGAGAAGTGGAACTCCTCCAAAGCTTTACCTCAACTAGGATTCTCCCAAACCTTATGGATCTGCCTCCCTACACTGACCTCCCTTTTCCTCCAGACCCACAGCCAGGACATTGAAAAGCTAAAGAGCCAGTACCGGACTCTGGTTCGAGATAGTGCCCAGGCCAGGCGCAAGTACCAGGAGGCCAGCAAAGGTCTGGGGGCTTTCCTTCCTGGCAGGGAGAAAACCCAGACCAGTCTGCTGGTGCCCAGGGGGTGGGGGTGCTACTTGGGCTTCTGAAATACTAACCCCTTTCCCCTTCGTGTACGTGCGTGCATGCGTGTGTGCATGTGTGTGTATGTGTGTGTATGTGTGCACAGGTGGAGGTGATCCTTCTCCCACCTCTTACCTCTCACTTGCCAGACAAGGATCGAGATAAGGCCAAAGACAAATATGTGCGAAGCCTGTGGAAGCTCTTTGCCCACCACAACCGCTACGTGCTGGGTGTGAGGGCAGCACAGCTGCACCATCAACATTACCACCAATTCCTGCTGCCGGGCCTGCTGCAGTCCCTGCAGGACTTGCATGAGGAGATGGTGGGCATCCTGTAAGCCCACAGCCCCATTCCATTCCAACTAACATAAGACTGGAACTGAGTGGGGAGGGGGGTTCTAAGCCTGGAAGATACAGACTTGGGGGTCAGCAGCACATCAATGCCTTATATAATTATTGGAGACCTAGTTCCTGAATACTTCCTGTGTACCAGGCACTGCCCACAGAATCTCAGTGAATGTTGTTACCACTGCCTGTATACCTATAATCTATCAGGAAGCAGAGGGCCAATGAGACCTTAAATGATGTGCCTAAGGTCATTCACTTGCAGAGGTTTGGGGAGGGAATGAGTCATCCAAGCTGGAATTGCTGCTGAACCAGTGTAGCAGCCTGAGACCCTCTGACTGTGGTTCTATGGGGGGGAGGCAGGAAGGACATCTTGCAGGAATACCTGGAGATTAGCAGTCTGGTGCAGGATGATGTGGTATCTATTCACCGGGAGTTAGCTGCAGCTGCTGCCCGTATCCAGCCTGAGTTAGAGTACCTAGGCTTCCTGCGACAGTATGGGTAAGCCAGCCATTATCCTTGAAGCTCTGGGCTCCAGGACTTCTGACCTAATCACTGAAGGACCCTGTCCACCCACAGATCCTCCCCTGATGTCCCACCTTGTGTCACTTTCGATGAGTCACTTCTTGAAGAGGGTGAACAGCTGGAGCCTGGGGAACTGCAGCTGAATGAGCTGACTTTGGAGAGCGTGCAACACACGTGTGTGGTAGTTTGGCGAACTACATGTGTGGAATGTGGGCAGGGAACCCTTAGCTAGGTTAACTTTGTTGGGGTGCATGTGGTAGTGGTGGGGTACAGTTTTCACTATCCTGTCCTTGGGTGCAGGCTGACCTCTGTGACAGATGAACTGGCTGTGGCCACCAAAGAGGTGCTGAGCCGGCAGGAGATGGTCAGTCAGCTGCAGAGTGAGCTGAGGAATGAGGAACAAAACACCCACCCCCGGGAGCGGTGAGCAGATCCCACCTGCAGCAGCCTCCTGGCTCCGCTCCACTGTGCAAGGGAACTTCAGATGGAGCTTCTCCACCATCCCTTTGCTTTAACTCCTGCCTGCAGGGTGCAGCTTCTGGGCAAGAGACAGGTGCTACAAGAGGCCATACAGGGGCTACAGGTAGCACTGTGCAGCCAAGACAAGCTTCAGGCCCAGCAGGAGCTGCTGCAGAACACGATGGACCGGTTAGGCACTGGCGAGCCCCCGGCTGTGCCTCTCCTTCAGGATGACCGCCATTCCACCTCCTCCGCGGTGAGATGCCCTGCAACCGCCACGCCCTCCCCTGCCAGCCTACCTGCAGGGGCTGTGCTCCTCATTTTTACCCTCCCCCTCCCTAAGCCTGGCCACCCGCTGACGTCTGTCCCTGGCCTCAGGAGCAGGAGCGAGAGGGGGGAAGGACACCTACACTGGAGATCATTAAAAGCCACTTCTCTGGAATCTTCCGACCCAAGTTCTCTGTGAGTAGTAAAAGGCTGGGCCCCTACCTCTGCCCATATAGTTAGGCCAGGTCAGGAGTCTCAGACATGCTCCTCAGACATCCATGTCCTATACAGAAGGACCTGCCCAAACTGTTTTTATGGGATAGGGGAGGGTATCCTTTTCTTCCTTAGGGCTCCAGGCTGCAGATACCTCCGAGCCCTGCCAACCCCCTTGCCCTCTCTCCTCTTCATCCCTGTAAGCTGCAGGGCTGCAGCTTTGGCTATTCCACCATTCTGGCTGCTCTGGGAATGACAGGGATCTGCTTGCCTGTGCCTCCCATCCCAGTTGTGCTCAGAGTGAGCTTGAACCAGGCTACTCTGTCTACAGAATTGTAAGGAGGAGTCAGAGAGACCCCGCACTAGCCCAGTTTTCTCCTCCCATGAGCCAGCCCAGTGATGCCTGCATACTCCTTCCAGATCCCTCCACCACTGCAGCTTGTCCCCGAGGTGCAGAAACCCCTTTATGAGCAGCTGTGGTACCATGGGGCTGTCCCACGGGCAGAGGTGGCTGAGCTGCTAACACACTCTGGGGACTTCCTGGTTCGGGAAAGCCAGGGCAAGCAGGAGTATGTGCTGTCTGTGCTATGGGATGGCCAGCCCCGGCATTTTATCATCCAGTCCTCAGATGTGAGTGGAGCTGGGACCCTGAGCCTTCTGGATCCTGCCCCTTCCTCCTCCTACCCCTCTCCTGACCTAGACCTAGAGCAGCGAATATCTCTACTGCTGCATCTCTAACTCAGTTGGAGGGTGCTACTTTGTGTCCTAGAGAGTCCCTGTCCCTGTCGTGTCCCCCCCACCCCTTGCCCCGTTCTTTCCCATTCTCTTCCAGGGCTCAGACCTCCTCACCAAAGAAAGATGCTGACCTCATGTCTTCTCCCCACCCCCCACCCCCCAACCCTGCCTCATAGAACCTGTACCGGCTGGAAGGGGATGGATTTCCCAGCATCCCTTTGCTCATTGACCACCTGCTGTCCTCTCAACAGCCCCTTACAAAGAGGAGTGGTGTTATCCTGTACAGGGCAGTGCCCAAGGTGAGCCTGTAGCCAGCCTGGCCCATGTTGGGTTTGGAACTTACAGGTGTCCCCACCCACCCACCCAGTCTACATTCAGACTATGAGGTGAACATCGCCCCACACGGTGGTCAGCCTCAGTTTGGGACACCTTCCCACCCATGGGCCAAATATATAATATATATAAGCCTAATTCCCAAATTATCTAAATAAGTCCTGAAATGACCAACCCTATCAACTAGTGCCTCATACAGACATAGTAAGCAGGAGACTATTCAGGCCTTCACAGGGCCCATTCTGTTTGCTGGCTTCTGACTCACCAGCTTCTCTTCTCAGGACAAGTGGGTGCTGAACCATGAGGACCTGGTGTTGGGAGAGCAGATTGGAAGGGTAGGTGTAGCCTCACCACCCTGGGATTCTCCAGCTGTCTGAGAGTCTACCTGTTACCTCCTTAATAGCATCTTCCAGGTCCCTTTTCCAAGTCCAACCTTGAGTTTCACCTCTAGAATCCTAGAGGGTCTCCCTGACTCAATGTGATTCTAGTTTGGACCCTGGTTCCTTCCTCAGAAAATAACAAACAACCCCTATGCCCCCAAAAGCTACTATCACACCCCATCTCTTGCCCCTTTCAAGGACTACTTACTAAGCACCTCTGTTAATGTGAAATACCTGTCACTTTTTAATCAGAATGCTTTTCCAACCCAAAGAAAAGTGATTTCTGGATTTCCCCATGTCACTTCTCAGAGAAAGTGGCACAGGTAACTTTTGTGTCCCTATTAGGGAGAGAATACCTAGAAAACTAGCGAGTCAGCATGAACAGTGGGGACAGGATGGGTTGTCTCCTTGAGATGAGAAAAATCAGCAGTCACAGGAAGTTGTGTTGTGAGCCCAGAACTGTTTCAGGGGAACTTCGGGGATGTGTTCAGTGGACGCCTTCGGGCAGACAACACCCCGGTGGCCGTGAAGTCTTGTCGAGAAACACTCCCTCCTGATCTCAAGGCCAAGTTTCTTCAAGAAGCAAGGTAGATGACAAAATCAGCCTGACTACAGGTTATGAGAGGGTTCCCCTGTTCGTGGCCTGGCATTTAACCCCCACCCCAGTTCTCTCATGCCCAAGTAGCACCCTTAATGCAAAGAGGTACTTACTGACAAGGACCCCACCTGTCCAGGGCTGCTGGCATTCAAGGCCATGTTTGTCTTGGGGTGGGGTGGGGAGTTAGGGGCAGGTGGGAGCACAGATCACACATAGCAGTACTCCACAGGATCCTGAAGCAGTACAGCCATCCCAACATTGTGCGTCTCATTGGGGTCTGCACACAAAAACAGCCAATCTACATTGTCATGGAGCTGGTGCAAGGTGAGTGGAAGTGCTGGTCTCCAGGGAGAGGGCTCAGCTTGCCTGTGGCTCCCACCAGGCTCAAGGCTGCCATCATCTCCAGGGGGCGACTTTCTTACCTTCCTGCGGACAGAGGGAGGCCGCCTGCGGGTGAAGACTCTGCTGCAGATGGTAGGGGATGCAGCTGCTGGCATGGAATACTTGGAAAGCAAGTGCTGTATTCACAGGTAAGTGGGCTGCCAGACTGAACTGGTCTCTAGTGCCTTGTGTTTGAGAGTTACACTATGTCTGTGTGTGTGCAGGTGCATATGCACATGTGTGCGGAGTGCAGAGATCAATGGTAGGTGTCTTAATCTTCTACCACTCTATTTTTGGAGACAGAATGTCTCACTGAACCCAGAACTCATGGATTTGGTGAAGCTGGCTAGCCAATGAGATCTAGGGATCCACTTCCTTCTAGTGTCCCAATGGTGATAACAAACAAGCATTGCCAACTTTTTCTGAGAGCGAGGAATCTGAACTCAGGTCCTCATGTTAGCACAGCACTGAGCCACCTCTAAGCCCTGAGAAACAGCTGTTGTTCACTGTCGAGAGTATTTGACCCAGCTGGGCAAACACTAGCTGAAAGAGACCAACTTCCTTCCTGTTTCACCCAGGGATCTGGCTGCTAGGAACTGCCTGGTGACAGAGAAGAATGTCCTGAAGATCAGTGACTTTGGGATGTCCCGAGAAGAAGCTGATGGGATCTATGCAGCCTCAGGGGGCCTCAGACAAGTCCCTGTTAAGTGGACTGCCCCTGAAGCCCTTAACTATGGTACCTGATTCTCACCCTTCCTGAGCTGCAAGGTTGATGGTATGTGTGGACTCCCTGGATGTGGACAGCTTCCCCATACTGCCTCGCTTCCTTTGCAGGCCGCTACTCCTCAGAGAGTGATGTGTGGAGCTTTGGAATTTTGCTGTGGGAGACCTTCAGCCTGGGGGCCTCACCCTATCCCAATCTCACCAATCAACAGACACGGGAGTTTGTGGAGAAGGGTAAGGCCACAGATACACGATAGTGCCTTGGGGCCAAGCTCCTAGGCAAATGCTTCCTCCTCAAAACCTCTGCTGAGGCAGAATAAGAATAGACTGTAGCTACCACAGGTGGCAAGCCTCTGCATGGTGGGTTAGATGATTAGAATCTAGGCTTCTGTCTTGGGGTTACAAGACCTGTTCTGTAAGGGCAGCATATCAGAAGCAATCTGGTCCTTTCTTATACTTGCTGCATTGCACCTGTCCTCATAGGGGGTCGTCTGCCTTGCCCAGAGCTGTGCCCTGATGCAGTCTTCAGGCTCATGGAGCAGTGTTGGGCCTATGAACCTGGGCAGAGGCCTAGCTTCAGCAACATCTTCCAGGAGCTACAGAGCATCCGCAAACGGCATCGGTGAGGCCTAAAGGGCCCCTTGCTGAAGCCTGTGGCCTGTCCAGGCAAGAGTATACCTCCTCAGCAGCTCCCAGTCACTGTTGGACAGCTCCGAGACCTGGGTTCCAACCCCCAGCAACAGGGCTGCTGGCAGGATACAGCCTCAGAGAAGCTCTCTGTCCCTATCCCTGCCCAACTTCCTCTCTTAGGCAGAAAAATAAAACCATTTGTGTCCAGTATGTAATCTTGGCATGTGTGCTCCTCTGGAGGCCAGTGGCCAGTCCAGGAGAGGATAAACAGGGCTCTTATGGTGGTCCTTATGGTAAAAAGAGGAAGGACAGAGAGCACACATGGGGTAGAGCTGGCAAGATTTGGTGTAACAGGAGCCAGGAAGGAAACACAGAATGATATACAAGCTTTGGCCAGATGGTGGCGGTGTTCCTTAGAAAAGGATGACAGCTTTCTCAAAGCTGCCCAGATGCTGATTGTAAAGACATTTGCTTTCTGGAATCCTATGGAGATAAAGAGTGGGTTGATGTACAGGTGGTGACACGGGTGTGAAAGTCATGGGATTATAAATATTAGAGAGTAGCTGATGCTGGGGGAGGGAAGAACAGTCAAGTAATTCAGGAGGAAATGAGAAAACTGTTAGGGATGAAAAAAACAGGTATGTTAAAGATGAAAAAGCAAGGCTTCTCCACAAAGAAGAAATGCTTTCCTAAGACAAGAGTTCTGCTCTCAAAATGATTGCCTGAGCAAGCCTGAGGTCTCCCAAGTTCCACTGTAATCTCTAGTCACCTGAAACAGTCCTCAGAAGCAGAGAAGTCAGGCTAAAAACAACACACACTGGAGTGGCTTGTAAGACAAATTAATGAGGGCCATGAAATGCCCAGTACACCATAACCCCCATTCCCACCATCCCACCCTACCCCCACCAGACACACCAGACACACCACACACACACACACACACACACACACACACACACACACACACACACACACACACACACGGCACTTGGTCAGGCATGGTGGGCACATCTGTGTCATGGGGAGGCAGCTCAGCTGATGGAGGACTACTTGCCTAGGATGCATGAGGCCCTGGGTTCCATCATTCAAATCACATACAAATTCCTAGTCCTTGGGAGGTAGAAGTGAGTGAGGTCTCTGTGAGTTGATGCCCAGTCTGTGCTACATAGATAGTGTGGGGCCAACCTGGGTAACATAAGACTCTGTCTTAACAAAAACAACAATCCCGTCTCCAGATAAAGAAGAGGAGGGCTATTGTCTTTATACAAGAGCTGATGGCAACATCAGTGCTAATACTATCTCCTTTTATTAGCCCCGAGTGGCCTGTGACACACACACCAGTTATTACAAGCCACAGAATTCTTTGCTCAGACTAAAGAGATTGATACACAGGGACATCACTACATCCAGAGGAAGAAAATTAGTTTGCTTGCATGACTTTGAATTATGAGACCTCTTTCAACAATGTCTCTGGGATTCCCTGAGCTTTGCCCCCAGTGAACAGGCTAACACAGAGAAGCTTGGGATCCTGTCATGACTGGTCTCCATTGTCAGTTTGATCTGATACCAATGTCACCAGAGAGACACAATCGGTGAGAGTGTTTCTGAGAGCAGGCCCGCTCTGAATGGGGGATGGACCACCATCCCCTGGACTAGGGCTCCAGAGAATTAAATAGGACAAGGAAAAAGATGTGCTGGAGTGGGGCAGTGGCACATGCCTTTAGTCCCAGCACTCAGAACTCAGGAGCAGGCAGATCTCTGTGAGTTCCAGAATAGCCAGGGCTACACAGGGACACCTTGTCAAAAACAAAACAAAACAAACAAAAAAACCAAGCTAAGAATGGTGGCTCATTCTGTAATCCCAGCACTTGGGAGGTGGAGGCAGGAGGATTCACACTACATACAACCCTGTCTCAGGAAAAAAAAAAAGTTTGAGCCACTGGCATCAGGTCCTATGTCTACACCCCAACCCCGTATATCATGAACTACACAGCTTTGCCTTTCTTACCATAATGAACCCTTGGAAGTTGCAAAAATAAATATGCCCTTTTATTATTTATTTATGTATCCTGTCACAGCTACAAAACCAATAAACCTAGGTACTACAGTTCCCACCCAAAATATTATATTGAGATTGTCATCCAACCAGAAAAATACCTAGGGCAAACCCTAGATGGGATGGCGATGGCCTTAAACATGATTATGGCCACAAGATACAGTTAGTTACTTAGGCATCATGTGGGCAGGTGACCAGAGAACAACTTCTGAACTTGCCAAAGGAGGTAGCCTGGTCTAAAACTTTCAGCAAGCTGGGGTGGTGGCACACACATCTGTCATCCCATCACTGGAAAGATAGATGGGGGCAGAGGCAGTAGGTCATCTTTGGCTACATCTGTCACCCCTTGACACTCGACAGATTTCGCACTTTTACCCTAATAACCAAGCCTTGTCTCACTTTGTCAAAGCCCACCTGCAGCCCATCCCTGAAGATTTGCATTTCTTTTAAAAAAATAATGTATGTATTTTATGTGCATTAGTGTTTTGCCTACGTGCATGTCTGTGTGAGGTTGTCGAGGCCTCTGAAACTGGAGCCACAGACAGTTGTGAGCTGCCATGTAGGTGCTGGGAATTGAACCCCTGGTCCTCTGGAAGAGTAGTCAGTGCGCTTAGCCACTGAGATATTGCCCCCAGCCCTCAAGATTTGCATTTCTTAAAGGCCACTTCTGCCTCTTGTAAAGTCTGTCAAACATCAGGCTTCTAACTCCAGATACTGCAACCCCCCTTTCCCTCCCCACCAGGGCAGAAGCTCTTTCCCTGGAACTTGACATTACCCACATGCCCACAGTCAAAAAAGTCTTGACGGACACATTCTCAGGCTCGGGGCAGGCATCCCCACCACCAACACAAGGACTCAGTCTCTGACCTCTACCCCCAATTTGGAATCCCTGCCTTTCTCCAATCAGACAATGGTCCTAAATTTATCTCCCAGATTTCCCAAACCAAGCCCTTTATTCCCTCACCTCAACACAATTTTCCTTCATACACATCAACTCCAACAGGACTCTGTTTCCTTGAGTTTCAGAGCTCACCCAGATCAACCACCTTGTCCCTAGTTCCAGAAGAATGATGCTTCACCCTGGCAGCTCGACTCAACTCTACTGGATTGAGAACCCCATATGGAAGAGGATGCTTTCCTTCCTGACCACTCTCCTCCTCCGTTCTCTACTAATCACATCCTGCTTTATTAATTTATCTGTTTCTCCAATGACATGTTAAAAAAAATCTCTAATCAAACAAATAATCAGCTATTGTTATAGGACTGTTAGCCCAGAGCTGGAAGTGTGTGACTATCAAATAGGTCCCTATGATAAGAACCAACAGCACTCCAGAGATATCTATGCAACCAAAGGGAGGTATATTAGCATTCAGGCATTTACATCGGCCTGCCCCTGAGGACCCTAGCAGCATCAACAGAAGGCCACAAGTGATACTATGACTACTGCAGCAATCGAGTAGAGCGCACTTCCTATGCACTCGGGCTATATGCCCTTCTAAAGCCCAAGCTCCCTCACCTCTCCCTCTCTTCTCTCTCATTCAGAGGCTTCCTCTACGCAACCACCCAATAAACCTCCCACGGGAGCTCTGTTGCACGGTGTGGCTTTGTAGTTGCCCTTGACTCCACGAAGGTTACCTTCCACCATTAAACTATTACAGTGATGCTTACTGTGGGGCCGAGAGCAGCTTGACCACACAACTGCCATGACAGACTTAATGAAAGCCAGAGAGGCAGCGGGTTCTTGCTGCTAGCACCCACTGGTACCAAGGCCGGTGAGCAGACACCATACTGGGAGGAGCCAGCACCTAAGGGGAATTACCTGACATTCCAAACATTTCCTTCCTGGGATAGGGACCTTAACAACAGAACAGATGGTCTCCAGGTACACCTGCTGATCTGCTGAGAGGTAAACCTTAACAACCACGGCTAAATATTAAAACATCCCTAGAATTAAAAGCAACCAATGAATTTATAACAGGTACCCTTAGCCTGAGCTTGGAACAATCCCAAGACTGTACCTCTAAAGCCCCAACAGCCCTCCCCCAATAAAAACCCTTGCCCTTGGGTATATGTATGTGCTTGAGCAGGATCTTACATATCCCAGACTGGTCTCTTAACTCTATATAGTTAAGGATGAATCTGATCTTCTGTCTTCCTACCTCTGACCCTCAAGTGCTGGGATTACAGGTTTGTGCCTGGTTTATATAATGCTGCGGATGAAACCCAGGGTTTCATGCATGTGGACAAGCACTCCACCACCGATCTATTCTACCCACTGACTTGTATTTCTGCAGGTATTTATCAAAACTCTTCAAGATGTACACTCAAGATTTGTAAATTAGGCCAGGTGGTGATGGCACTGTTACATCCAGAGTCTGGACGGGAAAGGACCACCAAGAAACAAGACCAATGTAAAAGCAAAGAGTGTTTTTAATTACAAATTAACTCAAGGACTCTCCTTCTGTTGCAACAAAGGTGCAGGAGAGACCTGAGCAGCAGGGGGTGAGGGTAGTTATTGGGGATGGATCAGGGGAGTCTAGCAGTCTATGGCCTGCATAATAGACAGGATTTGCTTAAGCAAGTGGCAATTATGTTAGTAACATTTAATTGGCTAGGGATGTTTGGGGGTTTGTCGGGGATTCAGTTAACCATTTTAGGGCATGCTTGGACAAGTCCCAGGCTTTGTCCTTGAGCTGCTATGGAGGCTGGCTGGCCTAGTACCTACTGCCTGTAGGGGTTGGCTCAGTGGCTCATGGTTGGTACACTCTATCTCTCTTGTCCCTGTTCTCAGGGTCGCCAGTGATTAATTGTCCTTTGTTCATGGCTTCCTCAGAAACTGGTCAGTTTCAAGAGCAGGAACCAAGACCTAGTTTTTAACTGAGTTGTTAGGGCAGGGTATCATATTTGTCTGGCCCTCTCAGCACACACCTTTAATTCCAGCATACAGGAGGTAGAGACAGGTGGATTTCTATGAGTTTGAGGTTAGCTTGGTCTACAAAGCTAGTTCCAGGACAGCCAGGGCTACACCAGAGAAACTCTGTCTAGAAAAACAAAGGATTTTAAAATTATGCCTGAATTAAAAAAAAAAAAAAAAAAAAAAAAAAAAAAACCACTAAGAGAAACTATGGCCTTAGAAAATAATGTTTCTCACCCAAATGAAAAATTCAATAGAAAGGTTAGGAAATACATCTCTCTGAACATAAGGCAAGCACAAATTGTAGGGTAAAAGGACCAGCCAAAGAAACCCACCCTGGCTCTGAAACTGAAGCCAGTGAAAGGAACACTTTATCCCTGAACTCAGAACCAAAGAAATGCACTGTGACTCTGAAACCCGCACCAAAAAAATACATTTTGGCGCTAGAATCAGAGCCAACAAAACAAATATGCCTGGCCCTGAAATTAAAGCCAGAAAGCCAAAAAGATTCAGTGAAAGAAACACATTTTGGCCCAGAAATCAGAGTCAAATCTGCCCTGACCAACTAAGCATAAAAGTTTCCTTGAACAGAAAACCAACCAATCCCTAAGCACCAGATCTAGCCAATCCGAGCTCAGGGACTGAAATCTGACCAATCTACACCATGAAAAAAAATCTTCTCTTTGAAAAAAAAAAAAAAAAAGTTGCCCCTAGATGTTCTATATAAGCCCCATATCTATTCAGTTTGCTGATTTTTTCTACCCTGGCAGAGGCAGCCACTCTCCTGGATTTTTCCCTGCCAATAGATGGTCTGAATGAGGTTTCGGTTACTATCTTTTGCTCGAGCACCAGCCGAGTAGAGTGAGGGGAAACCAGCCTATAGCAGAGTTGTTCAGTTCCAGAAATTGGAGCAGAACTGCTAACAGTTTGGCTGGGAAGGCCCTCCCCTGCTGGAGCAGAGCTATTACATTGGGGAAGCCTTTCCCTGAAGCAGAACTATAAACTGCTACACTTACTGTGGCCCACAGTATTTTTTGGCTCCCCGATTGCCAGAAAACTTTTCCATTTGAGCTGAAACATTCAGTATTCCTGGGCTCCAGACTGCCAGGATCCCTTTCCATCTGAGCTCTGCTAACACACAAACAGGTATGAGGATTATGTACTGGTGGAGATGAATATTTTAGCATCAGGCACTCCACCTTGATACACACCCCTAGAAAGGTGGCTCTGAAGACAATTAAAAAAAAAAAAGGAAGTTAAACAATGATAGTGTATTTTATATCTAGTTAATCAACTAAAAAAAAAAAAGTGTTTCAGTGATACTTAACTGCTACTTTTGGCAGGCGAGCAGGTCCAATCTTTTCCAGGAGCTAGAGAGAATGCCAAGTATCATTCATCACATCAAGGCTATCTTTTGCCCAGAAAAACTCATTGCTATAAATCTGTTCAAAGATAATGTCTCAGTCTGTTTGAGGTGCTGTAACAAAATACCATAAACTAGGTAGTTTATAAGTAACAATTGTCTTCTTACACTCCTGGAGAGTGAGAGACATGATAGGTTGGGGTGTGTGCGTGTGCATGTTCATATGTGTGCTATGCACGGGGCATATGGGGGGGCACTTTTCTGGTATATAGATTGTAAGGGAAAGTAGCCAGCCAAAGAAACCCACCCTGGCTTTGAAACCAGAGTCAGTGAAAGAAAACCCACCCTGGATCTAAGACCTAAGCCAGTGAAATACATTTATCCCTGAACCTAGAAATGTGGCCTGGCTCTAAAACCAGCACCAAAGAGACACACTTTGGCCCTAGAATCAGAGCCAGTGAAGGAAATGTGCCCTGGCCTTGAAATTAGAGCCCAAAAGCACCAGTGAAAGAAACACACTTTGGCTCTGAAACTAAAAAACAAATTAGGGTAAAAAGATCCCCACCCTGGAAGTCTCCCCAGAAAGCTCCACCCCCCCCAAGAAGCCATATTTAAGTCCTGAGGGGGGGCTTTTCAGGGGGGGGGGCGCTGGCTGAGGCAGCCACACTCTCCTGGACCCTTGCCTCCCAATAGATCTCTTAAATGAAGTTTGGGTGAAGATTTTTCTTTCACTGGAGCAGCAGCAGAGCCTGAACGGAGATCAGCTGAGGGAGCAAAGCTGTAACACTCTCACAGTCCAGAGAACCTTCCCTGGCTGGACTGTTATATTCCCTGAATGGAGAGCAGTGAGCAGCAGCAACAGCAGCAACCGAAGCGAAGCCTTCTGCTGGCCACTGTAGTAACTTTGCCCGGGAAGCCCTCCCTCTTCAGAGCAGAGCTGTTAACACTGGGGAAGAAGCCTTTCCCTGAAGCAGGGCTGTAAACTGCTACCCATGCTTACTGTGGCCTGTGGTGTTCATTGGCTCCCGGATGCCTGAATACTTTTCCATTTGAGCTGCAGTGCTCAGTAAGCCTGGGCTCCTGACTACCAGGATCTCTTCCCATCTAGGCTGCACTGGGCCGCACTGGGCTGCACTGGGCTGCACTGGGCCGCACTGGGCTGCACAAATACCTACATAGATGCCTCTTCCTGGAGTACTTTTAACTTTTCCTACCCCTACCGCCCCCCCACCCCGTGTGTGTGTGTGTGTGTGTGTGTGTGTGTGTGTGTGTGTGTGTGTGTGTGTGTATGTGTGTGTGTGTACAGCACACATGGGAGATCAGAGGACAACTTTTGGGAGTCAATTCTTTCCTTCTATGTGGATTCTGGAGATCAAACTCAGGTTATCAGGCTTGGTAGCAAGCATCTTTACCCACTGAGCCATCTCAGTGGCCTCTGGGTTATTTTTATTTCATTGAGACAGGGTCTCACTATGCAGCCCTAATTGGCCTGGAACTCACCACGACTTGCTTGTTTCTACTTCTTGACTGTTGAGGTGCCAGGATCTGATATACAAAAAAGCGATAATCTGCTTTCTAGGCTCTGCCTTCATGAGTTAATCTTAATCTCACCAAAGCTGTACTTCCTGATAGGGTCAAATCGGGGGTCAGGGACAGTCTACACCGGAAAATAATATTTGTTTTGTTATGTAATCTAGGCTCGCATCCATTTGCTGGGATTCTCTTGCCTCAACTCCAACTTGTGACAATCCTCCTATCTCAGCTGAGTGCAGGGATTTATAGGCGTGCCACCACAACAAATGAAAATCTTTTTTTTTTTTTTTTTTCCCTACGTTGCTATGGCTGTCCCGGACTCACTATGTACCCCAGGCTGGCCTCGAACTCAGAGATCCGCCTGCCTTTGTGCTGGGACTAGGTAGGCGTGAGCTCCTTCGCCCAACCAAACATTAATCTTAAAAAGAAAAATGTAAATTCAGGGAGATGTTCATTGCAGTATGATGTCTTACAGTATGATGCAAATTCGAAATTTGGACGCCCAATAAAGCAGTAACCTTTAACAGTATGGGATGCCCTTCGCCCTCAGTGGTACAAAACCCAGAGCCACCGCGAATTCACAGCACCCAGAGGGAGGCAGCATCCCTTTGCTTAAGAAACATCACTACCGAGCCAGGGAAGGAAGTCACAAAGCACGGTACGCCGAGTTCTGCCCTTTCTGCTACTGCCTGATTCTTAACTCTCGGAAGACCGAGGGAAAAAAAAAGTCGTGCGGCTCTGCGGGGTTCCGCTGCGCGCGCCCTGCCCTTTCAACAGCAGCGCAGAGCTGCACCGCAGCCGTAGGGACCCCTATGCCGACCCAGCAGGAGGCACCCCGGGAACCCGGCCGAGACGTCTGGAGGAGTCGGAGCCTGGTGCTAGAGGGCGCTGCGGAACCCGGCAGGGGGTCGGGGCGGCGACAGAGCTGGGAGCCAGGGGACGCAGCGCGCGGTCTCCCGCCCCTCCTCCCGCCCGGCCGCTGGAGACGGGAGCGCGCAGCGAGCGCAGGAGCGCGCGGCGGTCCTTGGCCCCCGCGGGAGCGCGGCGGCGGGACCGAGCAGGGGCGGTGGGTGGGCAGGCCTCTGCCTTAACCTGCGCAACGGCCCGCGCGCGGTCTCCGGGGATGCCAGCGGTGGCGGCTCGGCCGGCAGGGTCCCGAGCGGCGCGGCGACCGGCCGCGTACGGTAACGGGCCGAGCGGGGTGCGGGCGATGACTCCTGCCTGCAGGCCGCGGGCGTTGCGGGCCCCGAGTGGCCGCTGAGCTCCCAGGGCCGGAGGGGGCTGGGCGGGCCTGCGGGGAGGACCCCGGGGCAGGTGGCTGCCCTACGGTGACCCAGCTCCTGCTCTCCAGCTCCGCCCTCTTTGGCCCGGACCCAATCTCCAGGGGCTAAAAATATTGCCCGGAGGCTCCGGAGCGGAATCAGTTCGCGCTAAGTAGGACGCTGGGTGAGGTGACAGAGCTCTTCAGCACCGGGGCCCGACGAGCAGATTCCAGAACGCGGTTCCGCCCACGCGCGTTCGACAGCTAGTGCCCTCCCTCCGCTGACAGGCAAGTGGGGACCCGCGGGCGGTGGCAGCGGGCACTGTAGGTCCTCGGGTTGCTCCGTTACCGAGAAGCTGTGCCCAGCCTCGGCTACCCTGGGGAGTCTCGCCGCTGGCTTCTCAGGAGTCCCTTAAAGCGCTCTTGGAAACCAGGACTGGAAGTTTTGCACTGCAGAAATCAGTACCGACAGGGAGAATACTAATAGAATACTAATACTGGGTTGTGTTAGAAACGTGAGCATTTCTTCTTTTAAAAGCAATCCATTCTGCATGTTTCCTGAGACAGGATCTGAGCCAGACACTGTTTCTGCTGAGTAGCAGTCTGACCCAGGAGGTTAGCGGGAGGAGGCTCTCCAGCCCGTGATTGTACCTCTACAAACAAAATAGACGCCCTGGTATTTATTCGTCTGAAGGGAGGAACACAGCTAGGGAGCTTGGACAGACATTTTTTTTTTGTGGGTACAGTCCTGAGCAAGCTGTTTGCAATCAGTGGTTTTGTAATGAAGTGTGGGTCAGAGCCGGGGCTCTGTTATTTGTGTTTTTGTTTTGTCTGTTTTTTAAATGTGTTATGTTTATATATTTGTGTGTATGTACGCCACAGAAAACTTATGGCAATTAGAGGACAGTTTGTGGCAGGTGGCTTTCTGCTTCCACCATGTGAGTCAAATGGATTTAACTTGGTGATCAGGCTTGGCTTCAAGCGCCTTAACCTACAAAGCTATCTCACCCCTCCCCCTTACACATACACACCCGGTATCCCGTTTTTATAGTTCGGGCTGAGGGCGAAACAACTCCTGCAGGAGCAGCCCCATATACATGTGCTACTTGTGTATTGGGAGTCTCAACCAAGATTTGGTTCCTGGAACTCCCTTGCTTTTTACCAGAGTCAGGTACAAATAGGTGCTCCTTGGAAATTCAGAAGGCGTTTGGTAGAACGAATCAACAGAAGGATTTTGCATGCCAGAAGTCCAGATGGTGTCTCTTCTGCCAGGTACCTGTAGAGGTCAATATGAAGTTGAAGAAGCAGGTGACGGTGTGTGGGGCTGCTATCTTCTGTGTAGCTGTCTTCTCACTCTACCTTATGCTGGACCGAGTGCAGCATGATCCTGCCAGACATCAGAATGGCGGGAACTTCCCCAGGGTAAGTCACACCTTGTTCTCTTCTTCAAATGCAAGTCACTTGGACTTTGACATCTCCCCAGCAGGATAGCTGTGTCAATACAGGACAAGAACACTCTCCTCCCCAGGGGTCTTAGGAATTAGTCCTGGAGCCTAGTGCACGCAGGGTGCGTGATCTACAACTGAGTTATGTATCTGTAGCCCAGGAACACTCCTAGGCAGATTTTCCTTCTTTTGGAGGTGGATGCTTACATGGCCTGAGGAGAAGAGAATCCTAGACCAGTTAGGCATCAGGTGGTGGTCCTAAGCAGGAATTCTTTCTGTGACAGGGAGCTGTGAATGATTACTTTCTGTTTTCATTTTTGGCAGAGCCAAATTTCTGTGCTTCAGAACCGGATTGAACAGCTGGAACAACTGTTGGAGGAAAACCACGAGATCATCAGCCACATCAAGGACTCTGTGCTGGAGCTGACAGCCAACGCAGAGGGCCCGCCAGCCCTGCTGCCCTACCACACAGCCAACGGATCCTGGGCCGTACTCCCAGAGCCCCGGCCCAGCTTCTTCTCTGTCTCCCCCCAGGACTGCCAGTTTGCTTTGGGAGGCAGGGGTCAGAAGCCAGAACTACAGGTAAGAGCTGGAGCTGGCAGGGACTTCCTGTTACCAAGGATGGGTGCTGAGCCACATTCCTCCCTGGCAGATGTTGGCTGTGTCTGAGGACTTGCCATTTGACAATGTGGAGGGCGGCGTGTGGAGGCAAGGCTTTGACATCTCCTACAGCCCAAACGACTGGGATACTGAAGATCTGCAGGTGTTTGTGGTGCCTCACTCACACAATGATCCAGGTGAAGGCCCAGCAGCCCCAGCGCCAGGGTGTAGGGCAGGCTTTCCAGTGACACACACAAGGAGGGGTGCAGATGATGAAGCATGCAGCATATTCAGGGGACCTTGTGTTGGCTCCCCTCAGGCTGGATCAAGACTTTTGACAAGTACTACATGGAACAAACCCAACACATCCTCAACAGCATGGTGTCCAAGCTGCAGGAAGATCCCCGGCGACGATTTCTCTGGGCAGAAGTCTCCTTCTTCGCCAAGTGGTGGGACAACATCGGTGCCCCCAAAAAGGCAGCAGTCCGAAGGTAGTGGTGGTTAGGAAGGCGTGGGAGAGTCTCCTAAGTTCTAGCTGGGTGGGTTGGTCTTGGCTCATTCTGTGGGTGCCAAGCTTGTGAGTATTCTCTGGCTAGAGGAGGCCAATACATGCAGTCCCTGTCATCCTCTGGCTGCCAGCACCAAGGGAAAGGTCCCTGCTACATCCTGAGTGTGCCTTCATCCTTAGGCTGGTGGGAAACGGGCAGCTGGAGATTGCAACAGGCGGGTGGGTGATGCCAGATGAAGCCAACTCCCATTACTTTGCCTTGATTGACCAGCTCATCGAGGGACACCAGTGGCTGGAGAGAAACCTAGGTAAGTCCAGGCACAGGAGCTAGACTCCTCCCAGAGCTGGGCCTCAATGCTTGTGGCAAGATGCTGTGAGGGACAGGGGTTGGCATGGAGTTGTTCCTTTCTAGGCTCATGTAGCCTGCCTGACTCATGGGTAAGGCAGGAGCTGCCTCCCAGGCACTAGGAAGCCAGAGTCCAGTCCCAGAGGTATTTAGGACCTTTGAAATTTGTGTTCTACCAAGGTGCAACTCCTCGCTCGGGCTGGGCAGTGGATCCCTTTGGGTACAGCTCCACCATGCCTTATCTGCTACGCCGTGCCAACCTGACCAGCATGCTGATTCAGAGGGTGCATTATGCCATCAAGAAGCACTTTGCTGCCACTCACAGCTTGGAGTTCATGTGGAGGCAGACGTGGGGTGAGGCCAAATAGGGACATGAGTATTACAGCAGTGTAGTCTTCACTGGGGAAGAGAAGGCTTGTTAGAAATCCGACCCCTATTGTCCCAAGGGCAGACTGCAACTCCGCTCTCAGCTTAGGTGAGAGTCTTGTTGGCTTCCGTGGGCACATTTCCTGCAGGAGCAGTGGATTTGGGAGCAATATGTCCTGTTCTCATTCTGCAGATATTCTGCAGTCTTCAGTTTAGCTAGAGCCTCGATGTCTCTCAGGGCTGTCTGTGGAGGATGAGTCTACACACTTCTGATGTCTTTGTGTCTAGCTGCTTCCCCTGCCTGCCAGCGGCTGACCTTTTGGTGTGTCTTTGTCCTCTGTAGATCCAGACTCCAGCACAGACATCTTTTGTCATATGATGCCCTTCTACAGCTACGATGTTCCACACACCTGTGGCCCTGATCCCAAGATCTGCTGCCAGTTTGATTTCAAACGTCTGCCCGGTGGGCGCATCAATTGCCCTTGGAAGGTGCCGCCCCGGGCTATTACAGAGGCCAATGTGGCAGACAGGTATCTGTTGTCAGCCCTGCTTGGGAAAGCAGTTGGGGTTTGGGTTTTGAGTTGTATAGCCCCAGCAGTTACTCAATCCTCCTGCCTCTGTGTTCTAAGAATAGGATCAAGTCTTTGCTACCACACCCAGCTAGTGTTGACATTTTGCTCCTCAGAGGAGTTAGACTGAAAACCTGGCTTCTGGTCTTGGCTGTGCCACAGGGGACTGTGTGATGCTGACCACACCTGGAAAAAGGGGTAGATTCTGGTGGAGCATTTAGGTCTTGCATCCACAGTAGGGATTCATTACTACCTCCCTGGGGAGTGGGAATGGCATTTAGCTTCTTTACCAGAATGCTTTTACTCCTCAGTGAGGAAGCCTTGTGATACCCTAATAGACTGGGAGGCATTCCCAACCCCCCCCCCTTTTCTTTTTGAGACAGGATCTCATATTCCAGGCTGACTGGCCTCAAACATGCCTCCATTTCCTGAGTATTGGGTTACAAGCATGACTCACCACACCTGGTTTATGCCCAAATCAGGGGTTTGTGAATCTGGGCAAGCACTCTACAAACTAAGCTACATCCCCAGCCCTAAACAATCCCTTTTTTATTTTTCTGAGACAGTCTCACTACATAGCTTTGGCTTTCCTGTAACTCACTATGTAGACTAGGCTGGCCCACCTCTGCCTCCCAAGTGCTGGGACTAAAGGCGTGTGCCACTATGCCAGGCACCTGCCCTAGACAGTTCTTATATTGGTACCACGTCTTGCAAACTTGCAGCTGCTATCCTTCATTTGACTCAGCTTCTCTGGGTCAGCTCTAGGTCAAGCAGGTGGATCTTCTATTTACTGGGCCCAAATCCTATTCAGATCTACGCAGTCCTGTCAGAGAACCTCTAGCCTTTAAGAAAAAAAGACCTGTCCCTTCTAAGAAAATAGTAAAGGACCTCAAAGATGTCACTGTGGCTAAAATTAGACCCTATGGAAGTGTTGGTTAAGGTTGATCTAGATGTCACTTTAGCTAAAGTGTTGAGAATGTAGTGAGTAGCAGCAGCAGCAGCAGCGGCTCATGATGGCAATCTAAGCAAGCACTGAAAAAGATACTTTTCTTTTTTTTTCTTTTTTTGAGATGAGGTCTTGTCATGTGACTCTGGCTTGCCCAGTACTTACTCTGTAGCTCAGGCTGAGCTCAAGTTTGCAACAGTCCTTCTGCTTCAGCCTCCAAGTGCTGGGATCACAGGCACGTGACTCTATACCTACTCTATACCTGGCAAGAAAAAAGCCTCTAATGGAATGCTGTAAGACTATTGGATAGATAATATGGATAAAACATAAATGTTCTCATATTGTTCAAGCAAGGCACCATTCATCATGTGTGTAGGTGAGAATGGGCTTGAACTGCTGACACCCCAAAAGTGCTGAGATTATAGGCATATGCTACCACCCTCAGCATGCCTTCTCTGTATAGACCTGTCTGGTTTCAAATTTGGAATCTTCTTACTTCAATAAGAAGTACTGGGATTACAAGGATGTGCTACTTTGTCTAGTTTTTCATGGGAATTTTTTTCTTTTTCTTTTGTTTAGACAGGATCTCATGTCGTCCTGGCTGGCCTGGAACTCCCTATCTAGGTCAGGCTAGCCTCTTACAGAGATCTGTCTGCCTTCTGCCTCCAAAGTGCTAGAGTTAAAAGTGAATGCCACCTGGCATAGTTGGCATATGTGTGAGCCCATGTTTGCGGATGCATCTACAGGTCTGTGGGTGTATATGGAGACCCATGGCTGACATCAGAAATCTTCATTGGGCTCTCTCTACCTTATTCATTAAAAAAAGCTTCTCAGCTATCTCCTCTCCAGTGTGAGCAGGTATAGCTATGCAGCTTGCTCTGGGGAGCCTGTCTCCACCTTCTGAGCTCTGTGATTACAATCAGGCCACCATACCCACTGGTATTTACACATTTGGGAGTGGGGATGGGCAAACTCCAGTCTTCATGCCCCTGTGGCAAGTATTTTATCCACTGAGCCACCTCAGACCTCTCACTGGTCTTTTTAAGCCTGGGACTTCATGTTGGGCCTGTGACCTTCTGTGTTTCCAGGGCAGCCCTGCTCCTAGACCAGTACCGGAAGAAGTCCCGGCTTTTCCGAAGCAATGTCCTCCTTGTGCCACTGGGCGATGACTTCCGATATGACAAGCCTCAGGAGTGGGATGCCCAATTCTTCAACTACCAGCGGCTCTTTGACTTCCTCAACAGCAAGCCTGAGCTCCATGTGCAGGTGGGAGGCTTGTGCAGACAGATCTGCAGCCACAGTGTTGCAGCCTGGTCCTTGCTGCACCAGCCCAGTTGCTGAGGGCTCCAGGTCATTCCCAAGGTTGGCCAAGGTTCCTGTGTGGATCAGAATTTATTCCTAAATTCCCCAGCTCTTGGTAGGCCCAGAAGAGCAGGACATACAGACTTAACTGCTCTTTGTTAGACAGAGTCCTCACCCCTGCCTACACCTGCAGCATTGTGGAATGGTGGCCAGAGATCCCAGGAGGCTCTGTAATTGATGGAGGCTTTTTTTGGGTCCCTACAGGCTCAGTTTGGAACCCTCTCTGAGTATTTTGATGCCCTCTATAAGAGAACAGGAGTGGAGCCTGGTGCTCGGCCTCCAGGATTTCCTGTGCTTAGTGGAGATTTCTTCTCCTATGCTGATCGGGAGGACCACTACTGGACAGGCTATTACACTTCCCGGCCTTTCTACAAGAGCTTGGACCGAGTCCTGGAAGCCCACCTGCGGTGAGAACTGCCACCTCCCCTTGCTGAGTGGGGATTAACTTTTGAGGTGTAGAAGGGGCGGGGTAGCGAGAGAGGACCCCATCAGTGTGTGGGTGGCCCCCGGGAGTAAGTTGAACAGAACAGGAAGGCTCTGACTTCTTTCTCTGGGTAGTGGGGCAGAGATTCTATACAGCCTGGCTGTGGCTCATGCCCGCCGCTCTGGACTGGCTGGCCAGTACCCGCTGTCTGATTTTGCTCTTCTGACGGAAGCTCGGCGCACACTGGGGCTCTTCCAGCACCATGATGCCATCACCGGAACTGCGAAGGAGGCAGTGGTAGTAGACTATGGGGTCAGGTAGGAGCCACCTCCATGTCCCTCACCATTTCAAAGAAAGGATATGTGGGTGTTTGGTGGGTAGGCTGCTAAGGGCTGGTCCTGTTGGCATAGCAGCAGACTCCCCATGGCCATCTTCTCTCAGCTTTCTCTCCTGCTCACCACAGGCTACTGCGGTCCCTGGTTAGCCTGAAGCAGGTCATCATCAATGCTGCTCACTATCTGGTGCTGGGGGACAAGGAGACCTACAAATTTGACCCTGGGACACCTTTTCTTCAAATGGTGAGCCCCCTACACCTGCTCGAGAGATCCTCTGGTGTGGGTGGGTACTATCTCCAGAGCTGCTGTCAAGGGGCACTGTTCTTTCTCCTCCCGTGTTTTGGGGTGCAAATTCCATGCTTAGGGTAGTTGGTGGGCCATATCCTGAACAGGTTGGAGTGGGGAGGTTGAACCCAGTTGTCATTCTTTCGTCCTGTCCACATCATTGCAGGATGACAGTCGTTTAAGTCACGATGCCCTGCCAGAGCGCACAGTAATCCAGCTGCATTCCTCACCCAGGTGAGTTAGGCCTGGCTAGGTTCACAGAGTCACCCCCTACTCCCCACAGTGCACAGGGCCCTTGTTCTGATGGCTGCTTCTGCCCTGCCGCTGCAGCAAGCTCCTGGGTCAGCCCACCTTCCACCCACAGGTTTGTGGTGCTATTTAACCCACTGGAACAGGAGCGACTCAGTGTGGTGTCCCTGCTGGTCAACTCCCCAAGGGTGAGAGTCCTTTCAGAGGAGGGTCAGCCCCTGTCTGTGCAGATCAGTGTGCACTGGAGCTCGGCCACTAACATGGTCCCTGATGTCTACCAGGTGAGGCAGGGCTCAGCCCTCCCTGCTTATCCGTACCTCTTCTGGGGCCTCACTCCCCATGAACACCTGCTTCCCACTCCTCTGCTGTGCTCTGCTTACTCCCCAGGATGGAGGCAGGTGGTTTGGGGAGACGTATTGCCCAAAGAATATTCTTGGGATTTGAGCATCCTTAAAAGGATGGTGAGGACAATTGGCAGTAATTATAGTACAGATGGCAGCAATAGTACCCTCAGATGCTCAACAAGTGTCTACTTCGTTGTGATGGAGTCTTGCATGTTGCCCAACCTGATCTCTAATTCCTGGACACAGACTTCTAGTGATGATTTATTGTGTTGACTTATGTATTTCGTCTGTAAAATGGATGAAAAATAATTGTTCAGATGCCAGGCACTGCTCTAAGTGCTTAAATATTCAACTCATTAAGAATTTATTTTTAAAGACAAGGCATCACTGTGTAGTTCAGGTTGGCTTCAGACTTGCTACCCTCTGCTTAGGCCTCCTGATGGTTGGGATACAATGTTGTACCATCACTCTTGGGTTTCACTGAATTCTTAGGAGTGTCCATGGCAGTGCAATCTTCATTCCACCAGAAACAGAGGCCCAGACAGGTTAAGTTATTTGCCTAAGGTCACTCAGATAGTATATGAAGCCTGCTTCAGACCCTGGACTCTACTGAGTGCTGTGCCCCTTTGCTGACAGGAATGCAGAATGACATTGAGATTCAGAACCTGGATCTCAAAACAGACAGGATTTTCCAGTTAGAAATGTAAGGTTCCATGCTTAGCTCCAGAAAACAGGATGTGCAGGTCCAGGATGAAGGGAGAAGGCCTGTCTGGACTGATGCTCTTCTGCTCATGTGTCTTTCTGCCTCTGGGCTCACAGGTGTCGGTGCCTATCCGCCTGCCAGCCCTGGGCCTGGGTGTGCTGCAGCTTCAGGCAGATCTCGATGGCCCCTACACACTGCCATCTTCTGTACGTGTCTACCTGAATGGTGAGAAGCTGTCTGTCAGCCGGCAAGCAGAATTCCCTCTCCGTGTCCTGGACTCCAGCACCAGTGACTTCGCCATCAGCAATCGCTATATGCAGGTCTGGTTCTCCGGCCCCACTGGGCTCCTCAAGGTAAAGGGCCAGGCCAGGGGTAGTGGGGAGGGACCAGAGGAGGGCCTGGGCAGAGGGGGCTTGTGTACAGCTGTTCCCGGCCATGTGTGCCTCCTGTCACCTGACTCCCAGAGACTTGGATGTGAGCATTAGCAGCTGTCAAGCTAACAGCATGGCAAGGCTGAGTGTGTTAGTCCATCTACTACTATATCTGCACCTTACAAAGAAGAGAACGTTTATTTTTCTGCTCACAGTTCATGAGCTTTGAGCCTATGGTTGGGCAGACCCTTTGCTTTTGGGCCTGTCGTTAGGCAAGGCATCATGGCAAGAAACTCATCTTAGAACAATAAACTATTTCACAGCCAGATGCAGGAGAGAGGTTGGGTGTTGTGGTGCATGCCTGTAATTTCAGCAGTGGAGTGGGCAGGAGCAAGAGGATCGGAGGTTCAAGGTCATCTTTGGCTGCATAGCAAGTTTGAGGCCTGAACTACATGGGACCCTTGTCTCAGAAGGTTTTAAAAAAGAAGTTGAGTGTGGTTGCACACACCATTAATCCTAGCACTTGAGAGACTGAGACAGGTGAATCTCTGTAAATTCAAGGCTAGCCTGGTCTACATGGTGAGGTCCAGGTCAGCCAGAACTACACAGAGAAGATGGGGGGTGGGGGGGGTGGGGGGATAAAGGGACCAGAACAGCCGGGGCTACACAAAGAAACCCTGTCTCAGAAAAAGAAAGTGGCGGCTGGAGGTAGATGCTAGATAAGCAGTCTACCAAAGAGCTACAAGAATCCCTGGGTTTGATCCCAGCACTGCATAGAACTGTGCACACTTCTGTGACATCAGCATTGGGAGGTGAAGGCAGAAGGATGAGGAGTTAGGGTCAGCCTTAGCTGGGTAGTGTGTCACATGCCTTTGATCCCAGCACTTGGAAGGAAGAGGCAGTCCAGCCTGGTCTACAGTGAGTTCTAGGACAGCCAGGTCTACACAGAGAAACCCTGTCTCAAAAAATCCAAAAAGAAAAAGTAGAAGGGAGGAAGGGAAGGGGTAGAGTCCCACTGTCCCCTACCCTGCCTAGTAGCAGCAGTCTGGGAACAAGCCCTTAACACATAGACTTTATGGGGGACACCTAAAATCCCAACTGTAGCACTGGGCTTGGCCCCTTGGGGGAAGTCAGTGCACTGGGCTTGGCCCCTTGGGGGAAGTCAGTCATGCCCTCCAGGGGGAGACCTGACATACTACTATGGGGCCAGGGGTCAGAGCTGTGTTTTTTGGCAGAGCATCCGAAGGTTGGATGAGGAGCAGGAGCAGCAGATAAACATGAAGTTGCTCATCTATGGCACCCGCACATCCAAAGATAAGAGTGGTGCCTACCTCTTCCTGCCTGATAGCGAGGCTAAGGTACAGAGATGTCTCATGAACTTGGTGGGCCTTGTGGATGGGGAGAGCCTGGGAGGGACCTGGCATCTCTTCAGTGGTCACTGCCTACTGTACCTTGCCCTACTGCCCTGGTCTTCATTGTCTTTTGAAGGTTGCTGGGCTCTGGTCTTAACCATGGCTCTGGGCCTGCTCAGGACAGGTGGCCAGGCCAGAGCACCGGGACAAGGATATCTGTTGCCCCACTCTGGGTTGATACTACGACTTTGTACTCTGTGCTGTGGGTTCAGTGGCCACTTGTTCTTTTTCCAGCCCTATGTCCCCAAGAAACCTCCTGTGCTGCGTGTCACTGAAGGCCCTTTCTTCTCAGAGGTGGTTGCATATTATGAGCATTTTCACCAAGTGGTTCGACTTTATAACCTGCCAGGTGAGCCCTGCAGGTTGTGAAGGTCACAGGGAGGTCTAAGTTCCATAGGCTGATCTCTGTTCCTCTTCTGTCCCATCTTTGTTGACAAGCAGATGTGTCATGTGACATGGGATGCTTGATCTTGTTGAGATAAAAATCCAATCAACAGTACCCTGGGAGTTCCTAGGGGGAGCGTGGGTAGAGCCTTCCTGGGCATAGTCTCTCAGGCTGTGCTCATCTCATTTCTGGCTGTCCCTGTGTCCAGGGGTAGAGGGGCTGTCTCTGGACATGGCATTCCTGGTAGACATTAGAGACTACGTGAACAAGGAGCTGGCCCTGCGCATCCACACGGATATTGACAGCCAGGGTGCTTTCTTCACAGACCTCAATGGCTTTCAGGTAATTGCTGTGCCCATGGAACAGAACTTGAACTGCTTTTGGCCATACAGTACAGATGCTATGGGGATGGTACCAGGGACTGGTGCCTAGCATAGGGCCAGTGACATGGCTCAGTGGGTACCTGGAACCCTGACCAAGGTGGAGGGACAGGACCCATTCCACAGGGTTCTCCTCTGACCTCCATATATGTCCTGTGGCACATTATACACATATATACAGCTTAAAAAATAGCTGGGCAGTGGTGGTGCACGCCTTTAATCTCAGCACTTGGAGGCAGAGGCAGGTAGATCTCCAAGTTGGAGGTCAGTCTGGCCTACAGAGTGAGTTCTTGGAGAGCCAGGGCTATATAGAGAATCCCTGTCTGGAAACAACAAACAGACAACACAGTAATAGCCAGGAATTGCCTTCACACCGAGAAGCCTTCAGAACACAAATCAGACACCAGTCCTGTCTGGCCTTGCAGATACAGCCCCGGAGGTATCTAAAGAAGTTGCCCCTGCAGGCTAACTTTTACCCCATGCCAGTCATGGCCTACATCCAAGATGCACAGAGGCGCCTCACACTGCACACTGCACAGGCCCTGGGTGTCTCCAGCCTCGGTGACGGTGAGTAGGGAATCAGCCTACCCTTTGCTCCAGTCAGTCTACTTCCCTCCCCACTCTCTAGACCCCATCACTCCAGAGTCTGAAAAGGGGTGAGCCATCCACAGCTCCTGACAGTCATACGCGGGCCTCCTATCATTTAGGGAAGCAGCTGGTACTGGAGGGTCATTATCAGTGAGGGTGCAGCTCTCTCCTCTCCTTTCCAATTTTTTGTCTCATTTTTGAGACAGGTTTTTATACGTATCCCTGGCTATCCTGAAATTTGCTCTGTAGACCAGGTTGGCCTTGAACTCCTAGAGATCGGCCTGCTGAGATTAAAGGCCTGGGCCACGACCAGGCAGGTGATTACAATGTAATATTTAGGAAAGGAAAAATAAACATATTTCTTCCTATGGTCAATAAAAGAAGGGCTGATACTCTTACTAGTCAGGAAGAGTTCTAGGCCTGGTAGCACAGCCATGTAACCCCAGCTCCTTGGAGGCTGAGATGGAAGGTTCGTAAATTCAAGCTTAGTCTGGGTAACTTGGTAAGACTTTGTCTGGAGACTTAGCTCTATGGAACAGTTGTGTGACATGAGCAAGGTGTGAGGGTCCCTCCTCAGTACTGGAGAGAGTGAGAAATCAGCAGGGACAAGGTAGACACCCCCACCCCCACCCCCCCACTCCCCACCCCCACCCCCACAGCCTTGGGACAAAATGAGCAGTAATAGTAATTTATGGATTCTTAGGGTTTAGCAGTCTTTCTGTTAGGGGTATAGAGATTGTGAGGGCTGAAGGGCTAAGGCCATGGCACAGTGGTGGTGAGTGTTGAGTCTGCTTCCTCTCTGGGAGAACTGTGGCTCCCCTATCCTCTGCCAGGATTGTTGGGATCTGTTTGTCTCAAAACTCCTGAATGCAGCCAATTGTTCTTGCTCAGTCAGTTGTCTGCCCTCTGGGGGCATTAAGAAATGATTATGTTCTGTGCAAGGAACCTATTTTAGGGTTGGGGGTAGCTTCCTGTGTCTGCTCAGAGTACAAAGCCAGAGAGACTATAGAACTGAGTAAGGACTGTGGAGATGAAAAGGGAACATCGGCCCTCTGTGGGGAAAGCCTTTCTTTCCTCACATCTGTCAGCTTTGTAGTGAGACCCTTCCCCCAGACATATTCCAAATGGGAGACAGAGATGAGCCTCACCTCATATGCTTTCTACCTGGCCTTGCCCCAGCCTACTTCTGAGAGACAAGGCCATCCACTCCAGTCTGGTCTGCTGGGCCTTCTAGCTGATGCCGGATAGAACAGAGGCAAGAGAGCACACGTCAGTCATGAGTCTGTCCAGCCTGAGAAAGCCCTCCTAGGATGTGACAGACAGATCTCTCTCAGTTTTCTATCTCTTATTTACTGTGTTCTGTGTGGTCTGTCCCCAAGAGGCCCAGGGCCCAAGTCCTACTCCTGAGTCACAGAGGTGACCTGCCACGGTCAGCACCCCCTCTCTAGGCTTCACCTCCATTCTGCTCCCCCAGCACTAGGAGTCCATCATTCTCTTCTGAGTGACTCAGCACATCTGTCTCACTGGTCTTTTCTCTGAGGTGGAGAGTCTACTTCCCAGGCCTATGTCTGCTTAGACATGTCTGCTTTGGCAAGCTGGAGCTCACTGTTAACCTCCCCAGGCCAGCTGGAGGTGATCTTGGACCGGCGGCTGATGCAGGATGACAACCGGGGTCTAGGCCAAGGGCTCAAAGACAATAAGATCGCCTGCAATCGCTTCCGCCTCCTGTTAGAGCGGCGAACTGTGAGCCATGAGGTAAAATCTGGGCCCATTGTCCAGTGAGCTAGTGTAGGCTCAGCCCTGAGGGTGACCCTGTGGGAGGAAGGCAAGAGGCAGACAGGCAGGAGGCTATACGGCACTTACTGACCCATCTCATGCAACGTGGCAGTCCCCCCATCCACTCCTGTCATCGCCCCTGTCATGTTCACCTTCTGCCATTCTTTGTTGTCCCACCTTCCTTCCTCCAGCCTGAGCATTTCCTAACCCCAACACAGCCCTGCTCATCTCAGCTTTCTTTGCCTCAGCAGCCTGCCTTTTTCTCCAAGCTGGCAGCCATGTTTAGGGGCTTGATCTTTTCCAGCAGCACGATCAGGAGCCCAAAGGTAAGGGTCAGCAAAGGCCTTAGTGACCCAGGGTGAGCAGGCTAGCCCTGTAGTTTAGCATCCTGCAGATGTGACTTACTCACTTATTCCTTATGTAGATGTTGAGCCCCTGCTATGCTGTGGGAACTAAAGGATATGCCCAGCATGCTGCCACCCCTGGGCCCTCCTAGTGAGCAGGGCAGGGGAGCTGCTCTAAGTGTAAGAGTATATGTTAGAAGTGGGGTCTCGCTGAGTCTCTGGCGCTTGAGCATGGGCTGAAGAAGTGATAGATGGCTACCCGAAACATCGGTGGTCACCTGGCTCAGCTTTCTTTAACAAGTGGGAACCATGCACAAAGTAAAAGGCATTGATGATAGTGTGGAAGTGACTAGTTGTGCCTTTAGAGTAGGAAATGCTGGCTAGCATGAGCCAGCATCCACATGTGCCGGCCATTTTTTGGTACTTGGATTGAACCCAGGGTTTTGCAGATGTTAACAGGTTAGATAAGCACCCTGTCACTGAGCCAAGTCTCAGTTTTTTGGGTGTGTGTGTGTGTGAGAGAGAGAGAGAGAGAGAGAGAGAGAGAGAGACAGAGACAGAGAGACAGAGAGAGAAGAGGGGAAGTAGGCAGTTTGGCCTGCCCTCTTGGTGTAGTAAGGATAACCTTGCTGTTGCCTAGGCTGGCCTTGAACTCCTGTGTTCAAGTGAGCCTCTAGTCTCAGCCTCCCAAGTAGCTAAGACCGTAGATAAATGACACCATGCCCAGTTATAGATCCCCGTTTCCTTGTTTTGGGGTTTTGTTTTGTTTTGTTTTCTGTTTTTTTGTTTGTTTGTTTGTTTGAGACAAGAGTCTCATGTGTCCCAGGCTAGCCTTCATCCTCCTGCCTCTATTTCCCAAGGGATGGAATTATAGGAGTATACCAGCATGCTTGGCTTTTTAAATAAATATGTAGCTATTCAAATGAATTAAGGTAAACTAAGTTGGTTCATTCACACCATACTCTTTGAGCCAAGTATGGTGGCACACCCTTAACTCTAGCGTTCAGGAGGTAGAGGTAGGTGGATCTCTATGAGGGTGAAGCCTGGTCTGCAACTGATACTACATAGTAAGAGTCTGTCTCAGAACAATAAAGAATAAAAATAAATATATAGGGAGCTGAAGACATAGCTTAGTGGTTAAGCACATTCTTTCAAAAGACCCATATTTGATCCTCAGCATTCATAGGGCAGCCCAGGGCCATCTGTGACTCTAACTCAAGGGATACAGTGTCTTCTTTTGGCTTCCAGGGGCACTGCATACATGAAGTACACAGACGCAAATGACCTCCCCCCCTCACCCCCAACTAATAGTTGTTTTTTGTTTTTTGTTTAATTACATTTAAGCCCCCAGTGGTTGCAGGTGGTCAGCAGCTATCACAGAAGATGGGACAGATGGGGTTTCTGTTATTTCAGAAAGCTCCATGAGCCAGTGCTGGTCTAGAGCATACTGAGAAGGAGTGTGGTGGGGGGCAGGCTGCAGAGACCTGGAATCCACAGAAAAACCTGAGTAGGGAGAGGTGCTGTCAAGTTTGCCCCCAGCTATCAGGGCCACAGCAGCAGAGTGGACATGTGGAGAGACAGGATAGGGGTGACGATTTTTAAATGTTAAAACAAGAAGCCTTAGTGACTTGAACTAAGCCAAGGGTAGGAAAATAAAGTTGGAGTGGCGATCTGAGTTGAAGACATTGTAGAAACGAAATGAGAGAGAATTGAGCCCTGCCAGGGCTTGTGGGGTGAAGACTGTATATAGGGCGCTCAGAGTCAGGGTCAGGGATCTGCATATAGGAATGTAGTGGCCGTGAATGTCACATCCTGGGAGCCACCTGAAGCATGGTCTTACCAGCTCGAGCTGGCGGACCTGAGCATCAGGCTAGCAGTGTGGATGTGGCATCTTACCATGGGATAGTTAAAACACCGTCACTATCAGAAGCCTGTCCATAGTGAAGCATGTCTGTCTGTTGTCCCTTCCTCCTCTGTTTGCTGACAGCACTGATAAGGGTCCATCCTTCCTGATAATGTTAAAGAAGCCATAACAGAAAACTCTCTAAGTGGAGTGCCATGGGAAGCAGCCACTCATGAAAGGTTGGAGGCTTGAAACCCGGAGCCAGGCAGCCGGAGTCCAAATGAACCTGAAAAGCTGTTCCGAAAGGATCTGGCCTGCTTCTCCTCTTCACCCTTGAAGCCTGGCTCTACTCCCTCACCCACATTTGTGGTCCATCTTGCAGGTCCAAGCTACCAGCTACCCATCCCTCCTCAGCCATCTGACTTCCATGTACCTCAATATGCCTCCATTCGCCTTTCCTGTGGCCAAGAGTCAGGCCACCAACCCTACTCTGCGTTCTTTTCACCCTCTGGCTTCCCCACTGCCCTGTGACTTCCATCTGCTCAATCTGCGCATGCTCCCAGCTGAGGTAAGTGTTTCAGGGAGTGCTGAGCCCCCCCACCAGGTTCTGGCTCCCCCACACCTCTGTTGACCCTTGACTGCTGGGCAGAGTGCTAATGACCGTCCCTTGCTCTTGTCCCTGACTGTCTTCCAGGACACCTTGCCCTCAGCTGACACTGCACTCATCTTACACCGCAAGGGTTTTGACTGTGGCCTTGAGGCCAAGAACTTGGGCTTCAACTGTACTACAAGCCAGGGCAAGGTGAGCAAGACCCCGTGTGGAAGCCGGGCCTTCTGCAGCAGCAGAGCTGAGAGCTTAGAAGGGAGCTGGACCGGGCAGGAGGCGGTGGCAGGGGGCCGAAAGGAAAAGGTGTAAGGGCTCCCCAGAGATGAGGGGAGGCTGCTGATGTGCCTTTTTAGTATTGACTTGGGCGGGAGCAGTTTGGGACAAGACATGAACTAGAAAACTGGAGGAACCTGTACTGGGCAAAGTGGGAAACATGGGAAATGAGAAAGGGCTGCAGTTTTCAAAGCATCACTCCGGCTCTGGTGACTCACCCTTGTTCTCAAACACAGCTTGCTGTAAGTTCCTACACTGAGGGGCCTGAACAGGCTCCAGATTGAGGAGATTGCAGCAAAGCTCTGTCTGAGGACTGTAGCCTCCCTAAAGCCATTTTCTTCTTACTTTTTATATTTATCTTATTTTTATTTTTGAGACAAGGTCATTTGTAGGCTGGATACAACTGTACTATGTAGCCAAAGCTGAGTTGAACTCCTGAGTCACCTGCCTCTACCTCCCAAGAGGGGCAGCTGTGTTTCACCCTCTTAGCATCACTTTATGTGTGAGAATCTGACAGAGCCACCTGTGGTCACTTATGGTATAATCCCAGCACTCAAGAGACTGAGACAGGATTGCTGTGAGCTTGAGGGCAGCAGCCTGCATTACAGTGTGAGACCCTGTCTTCAAAGCAAACAAACAAAAACCCCTAAAAAATAGAGTTGATGTAAGGACCCAGCGTTGACAGTGCCCAGCTCAGACTGCTCCCCTCTCTTCACAGCTGGCCCTGGGAAGCCTCTTCCATGGCCTGGATGTGGTATTCCTGCAGCCAACCTCTTTGACGTTGCTGTACCCTCTTGCCTCACCCTCCAACAGCACTGACATCTCTCTGGAGCCCATGGAAATTGGCACCTTCCGCCTCCGGTTGGGTTAGGTTAGAGCTTCTTGTGGCCTGAAGAGAAAGTTCATTCACCAGAGACTGCCTCTTACCACCAAGATCGGGTTGGACACGCCACACTAGTATGACATCCCATTCTGCCTCTCAGAATTGTGACAGATTGGGCTTTACCCTTACCTTGTCTATTGTGGCCTGTATTTGGAACAGCCCACACATCAGTGGTGAGCAGATGCCAGTGAGACAAGGGAGGGGGCTTTTTTGGGTTGTGAGTAGGTGCCCAGCTCGGCACAGGCTCAAGATCCCATTCTTTTCCCAAAATGGTAATGTAGGAAGAGTGGGGGCTAACAGAAGAGGTCAAGGAAGCTGAGGGGAACAGCCCAGTTCCAGGTGACTTCAGTTATGAGCTAGCTCGAGGAGGGTCCTATGGTGACACAGACCCTACATGTCCTGGTATGAGGCACAGGAGCAGAGTGATTCTCAGATACGGGGACAGGGACCTGTATTAATGGAGCAGAGGGATAGAAGGGATTCCTAGCTTTCCCAAGAGCCTAAGGGCTTTGCTGCTGTCTGTCCTGCCTCTGCTCTAAGTGCCACTGGGCCTGTATGCCCTGGCTAGTGACTGCTGGGTAGCAGGAGGGACTTGCTTGAGACTCTAAATCAAGGCCAAAGGCCACAGAACACTTCAGGTACCCATCCAATTCTACACTGGTCATTTAGTGATGTGCTGGTTTGTGGCAGGGTTGAGAAGTTATCTCCCTCCCTCCCTGATTCTTATCTCACACACCACTCTCCTCACAAGTTCCTATCATGGGGTTCCTGGCGAAGTTCCTTTCCCTGGAAAGGAAATGGAGCTTCCAAGACCCCTGTGCTTGGGCACCTGGGAAGGCATTCCATGCTGGGTCCAGAGGCAGGTTGAGAAGGTTCGTCTTCGTTCTGTCTGCAGAAGCATTACCTTCCTGGTATGTGGGGCAAAGAAAATGGGAGACAAAATTAGGATGCTGTGTGCTTCGGTGAGCCTTCATTTTAGCTTCAATTGATAGAGAATTTGTCTATAAGAAAAGGGTTGGTAAAAGTGAATCTATCCCATAGGAAAACTTAGTAAGCCAAGCCTAGAAAGAAGCGTCATCGTATAGATAAAGATCCCTGTCACTAGTAACCTATGGCACCGAAAAAGTAAACAGCACAGGCATTCTCCTGGGTCAGAAGCTAGCCAGGGGGCATGCTACTATTTAACAGGGTCCCAGTATCATTAACCCCAGTCACTGTTTTTAAACCATAATCTACCTAAGAAATCAGTGTCAGCTGAAGACCCAGCAAGGCATTCTGTGAGTTGCCTGAGTACTGTACATGCTCTTGTAAAGACTGGTTCTTTCCAAATCAGCTCATAAAATCAATGTAATTCCAGCACGATTGGATACTTTTTGGAATTCTGCCAGTTCTGACATTAGTTTATACTACAGTACAGAGTGAAGATAAGAGGTAGCTCTGGATGGCAGTGGTGACGGCCTGATGGTACCAAGGTGGGCAGAAGGCACTTGGTTACAGTCTGCAAAGGCTTGGACTCTGCCATCTGGGACTCAGTCACGATGGTCAGGTCAGATGCAGTCACAGGCGCAGGGAGTATGTGCTGCGTTATTTAATAAATCGTTCTTTGAGGCAACTAGCCATGTTAGTTGGAACTCTACCTCACTTTCCCAAAACCTAGGTCTAGAAGGAAAAACAAAACAAAATTATTCAAGAAACACACACACACACTCATATTTTGAGACAGGATCTCACTATGTAGCCTGGCTGTCCTGGAACTCACTATGTAGACCAGGCTGGCCTCAAAGTCTCAGAGATCCCCACCTGTTTCTGCCTCTTGAATGCTGGGACTAAAGGCATATGTCACCACACCCAGCAAGAAAAATATTTTTATACCTGATGTAGGAAGGTCTTTTCTATATATAACATGAAACCTTACCACATAATAAGGGGAAAAACTAAAACAATAGGCTTTTGTCACAAAAAATTGAAAGCATGTTATAGGAAACAGGTAAAAATACAGCTGTGCAGGTGAACAAGTGTCTGTAGTGTGGTCACTGCAGGAGAAAAACTGGCTTTGGTTCTTCAGAGAACATCATTAGGATCTTCCCAGCAGTCACCCAAACATCTGGTAGTGACAAGATGAGTTCTTGCAGCTCTCCAGTGTGTAGGACTGAGAACACACCAGGACACATGGATTCCTAGTCATGTCTTGGTGAACAAAGATGATGATGGGAAGGTGTTTAGCACAGAACCTGGGCTGTCGACAAGCTCCATAGTATGTACATTCCTGCACACATTAGGAAAGAATATGAAGCCTCTGTTACAGCAGCTGTTATTTGCTAGTATATGGTTTGTAGTCAAATGATAAGGGAGACTGTGTGAAGCCCTAGGAAATTAGCAGAATAAAGGATATTCTTTTGAGGTCTTAGATGTGCAGTAAAGTTAATATCTACATAAAAGTGTTTGGGGATGGGGACCTTGCAATGAATCCCTGACTAACCCAGACTTACCATAGAGATCCAGACTGACGCTGAACTTGCCATTTTCCTGCCTCTGCTGCCCACATGATGAGCTCACAGGTAGGCACCATATGTCCTGCTGGTGTTTACATATGTAAATATTACTTAAAGCAGAGTTGCTTCTGGAAAGTGCAGGTTTCTGTCCTGTCCTTAATAGGGCTGTTTCTTCAGTCTGGGTGCTACAGTGATGTACTGGGCAGGGTCACATGTAACTTGATCAAGAAACAAAAGCTTGCTCTGAAGCGCAGAAAGAAAAGCGCCCACTGCTGGTGTAGCTTTTGGCCAATCTGGGAATAAGGGCAAAAGAATTTCCTTTGCTTTTTGTTTTTATTGGATTTTTTTCTTTTTTAGTTTTTATTTTGTTTGTTTTTGGTTTTTGTTCTGTTTTGTTTTCTGAGATAGGTAGCACAAGCTGACCTTCAATTTACAAAAATCCTCCTGCCTCAGCCTCCCAAGTGTGGGATTACAGGTGCATATCACCATAACCTGGCTTGAATTGGCCTCAGTAACAGCCCAGGTTTTAAGGCACTGAGGCTTTGCAGGTGTGAGGATGGTGACTACAGTGGCTCAAGGACACACCAAAACAACCCCAGTCAGCAGAAAGGAGAGGCTCTCCTCACGGAAACACATTCAGTTCCATTAAGAAGAAAGCACAGAAAGCTTGAGGCGCTTCTTCTGCGGGGAGTCCAGCCCCATATGGGATTGTGATCTACCTTCCCCGGGCCATGAAGAGTCCGGGACAGCAGCATCTCTGGCTTGAATTGGAACTGTGCAGTTTGTTCTTACGGTGGCTACTCCTCAGGTCCCTGTGAAGCCAGGCACTTAAGCTCCAGCTACTCAGGGGTGGAGGCATGAGTTTAGAGACAGTTAGAGCAGCATTGAGACCCCATCTCAAACAACCATCAATCTACACCACCTTCCCACATACAAACACAGAAGAAAAAAATATGTAGTGAGGGCTGAGGCTTGCAGTTCAAGTATAGATCTCTGAAAATTTTTGTTCTTTCATAACAAAATGTGTATAAAGGGCAAGTCTCACTCAGTGAGAGATGATGGGAGAGACCCAACAAACCAGTTTTGTTTAGGCCCAGTGGGAAGAAAATCCAAATCATAACAGTTGTTGGAAACAACTGTGTCTATTCCGGCTCCTGCCTTTGGACTTCCTGGTTAATTAGGGTAGTCTGCACACAAGAAGCCCAAGTAGGGCTCGTGAAGATGACTTTATAACATGTACAGTGTGACACGGTTGAAGATTAGCGATGGCAGTGGGTGAGACAGTCCCTTGGAAGAAGAAACACCCAGGTTTCTTTGTATGCATTGTATGCTATAGTTTGAATGTGGGTGTTGTTCAATGAAATACTATTAAGAGGCGGGAACTGTGGAAGGCTCCTTTCCAGTCTAGGGGGATGTTGGCCATTGTAAAAGGAAAGAGACCAGGCATGATGTCACATGCCTTTGATCCCAGCACCATGAGGCAGAGGTAGGTGAATCTCTGAGATTGAGGTCAGCCTTATCTACACAGTAGATTCCAGACAGCCAGATACACAGAGAAACCCTGTCTTGCAAAATGTCTTTGCACACCTTCAAGCAGACTTGATTTGTAGAACAGCATAAGAAACACCTTGGTCAACTTCACTGAGGTCTTGAAAAAAAATGTTTCAGAAGATGAAGGACCACTTCTCCAAAGGAAAAGTCAAATTTTGAAGGTAGAGTACAAAATAATGAAGCGAACTGTGACCCTCCCAAAGGTACTAAGTAAAATCAAAAGCTCTGGTGTTCCTAAAGATCCCATGTCTCCTGTTTGTTCTGAACATCACTAAAGACCAGAAATGAACACCCAGGCTTGTCTGTTAGAGAAACTGGGTGGGGGGTGGGGTGGGGTGGGATCTGAACAGCCAAAGGTAACACGAGCAGAAGCATCCAGGCTGAAAGAGAAAGATGAACCGCTGTACACCATGCTAAAGGCAAAAGTGAAGCAGGACCCGCCTTGGGAAGCCAGTGGCTCAATGGGTGCTGAACCAGAAGAGGAATGGCCTTGTAATGTGTATGTGTTCAGGCAGCTGTTTTGCTAAGAACGGGAAATTCAAGTGCAGCTCGACGTCAGCTTCAGTGTAAAAACTATAGATCTTTGTATGCCTGAAGAGATTTAAGAAGTCTTCAGAGGGGCCCGAGCAAGACTATTTGGCGTGTAACACCAGCAGAGGCCGGAGGATTGTCGACGTTTGGATGTCAGCCTGAGCTGCCTGAGATCCTACCCCCGCAACCCCCCCCCCCCCCATCAAAACGAATAAAGGACAGGCGAGGGCGAGATGCCTATCCCACTGGTTGAAGGTGAAACTCAACTTCCCCAAGTTGTCATGTGATTGCCACATCCACACTGGGACACGCGAGCACAGACACACGCAAACACAAAACTATAACAAAAGAAAAGTCCTTAGCAGTTTACGGGTCATCAAAAAACAAAACAAATGACCGGGCAAAGCTCCAGGAAGTGGTTTTTCTTCAGACTCCACCCACCTCCGTGGGCGGGGACAGTATCGGGGCCACTTCCGGGGGGGGGCACCCGGAAGTTCTTGCTGCTTAGCAACCCAGGAAACCATCTTTAAGGGTCAAGGCAATAGGCAATGAATCACTGAGCAACGTTGCAGTTTGTGTATAGAACTACCGAGGTCTTCCAGGCCTTCTCATATTACTGGGATTTATGTTCTCCCCAGCCGTAAGAGGTAGTGTTTCTTCCTAGTGTATATCTGCGGTAAGGGAACTATCCAGATCACCTGATCTTAACGACACAATCCAGCTCAGTGATAAGTTTGCCATGCTCCAAGGGTTGATGCTGATGTTCTCAACCCAAGGGAGTCGATACAAGGGACACATAGTTGGAAGCAAGTATCTGGCATGTGGGTTCTTCACTCAGGAAACCAGGGTAAGAGGAAGAGCAATTGAAGCTTTACCCTAATGCTTTATTTTCCATGGTTTATAAACCAAAGCTTATGCAATCTTAAGTCCCCGAGGGGCCAGAGGTCCCACCATGAAAAATAGCAAACAGGCTCAAGACTTGAGGGAAGGCTGTGGGCACATGGATGGATGGGTATATCTGATTTCCATATTTGGGGCTCAGCCGAGTAAGAAAATGCAGCTGTTTTTAGCCTGTAATGTATGAGCTGAGTGAAGGAATGTGAGAGATGGGGAGGCTCTGAAATGCCTTGCTGGAGCCGTGCCATGGGATGTCATCAAATAGCGTTCAAAGAGTCACCCCTCGTTCCTCGAACAGCTGCTTTAGTGCGTCTTCCAGTTGCTGGCTTGTTCCTTGAAGCCCTTTCACCACCTGTGCTGCCCACTCAAAGTATTCCTGTACTCGATGCTCTGACCATCCTGCACAAGAGTGGACACAAACCTGTTCATGTGTTGTCAAGCCAGCATTGGCTCTTGCCTGTTTCCTGGACGGCCTTCGGTATAAAGCCGTAATAAGATGGGTTGCTATGGAATGGCCTGACACTTTCTTCGTGACCCCGCAACTTTTCCCGTTTTGTGGAAGAAGACTGTTGTAGGTTTAGTTTGAGGCACTTATACCACCCACCCCTGTTTATTTCTGGGAAATTGACCAACCTGTGTTTTTAGAAGCTGGACATCCCTCCCTCTCCACTCAGAGCCAGTAGGGGAGCATACCTTGAGGGGTGCAGCGATTCAGGTCCCTCAGATTGTATAGTTTGTCTGCTAGCTTCACCAGTTTGGCCCCGGGGCTGCTGTGAGGTGCCTGTTCCACCTGTTGCCTCTTTCTTTCCAGTTTGGGCAGAGTCTTGTCATCTGTTACTTCCTCCACCAAGCGCCGAACCTGTGCTCCAAAGTGCAGCTCTACCTCATCCAGGGTAGTGTCTGTGTCTTCTACTGTGTCATGGAGCAGGGCCGCCTGGGGATAGGCTCCCATTCAGCCCAGTGACTAGCTTACCAGCCAAAGGGCACCCATTGTTTAACAGTATCCCTTAATTCCCACACCAGCCTCCTGGCGGAAAAGGGTAAAGTTACCTGTAACACCGCAATGTCAGTGATTCCTGCCTCATGGGTGAGGATCCTGGCCACACCTGACAGGGGCAAAACTGACGTCAGATTAGATCGAGCCACAATGGAGAGCCAGGTGTAGCCCCCTCACCAGCTGGGTGACCTTGGAAAGTCCCTTACTTTCTTAGGACATCGCCTGTACTAAGGGGGACAATTCCGCCTACCGCCCAGCTGAGGCTTACACGGCATAACGCATGGGAAGTGATTGACAGAAAGCTTGGGACTCAGGAGGCGCTCAATTATTTGTACACCCTTTGTGTTCGGGTCCCAGTCCGTCCCCACCCGCCACGCGCCGCGAGGACTGCTTCCCAACCGGCGTGCCCACCGATGGGGTGGTTGATATAGGGAGTCCCTTCAGGATCTTTCCGTCTCTGCTGTCGGTGTTTCTGAGCGGCGAAATCTGCAGCCTCCAGCAGCTGAGCTGCCTCGGAGCCCATCGCGCGGGTGGCGCGGGGGACTGAAAGCCCCAGCGTCCCAATAGGTCATCTACAGCGCCCCCTGGCTCATCGGAGGATCGGAGAATGGCGTTAATCCTAACAAGCTGTAATTCTCCCCACCCTCCATACCTCCTCGTGTGTTATGCGTGTGTGGGCGCGTGCGTGTGGCGTGTAGAGGCCATAGGTCTCCACCTAAGTTTTGGAGACAAGGTCTCTCCTTGAACCTGTAGCAGCTCATGTATTTAGCAATGCTTACGTTTCCACGGATTCTCTTGACTCTGCTTCCTGCTGGAAGTGTAGGTTGCACCCGCAGCGTTTGCCAGTTGTTGCCTTAGTCTGAATGCAAGTCCTGATTCTTGTGCAGCAAGCACTTAACCCACTAAAGCCATTACCCCAGTCAACAGAGGTTCTTCAGAGGTTGCGATCCTGGGCACAGAAAATAGCCTTTAGCCAGGCAGTGGTGGCGCAGGCCTTTAATCCCAGCGCTCAGGAGGCAGAGGGAATTTTGAGGCCAGCCTGGTTCTACAAAGTGAGTTCCAGGACACAGCCAGGCTATGAAGGAAACCCTGTCTTGAAAAACAAAACAAGAAGGGAGGGAGGGGGGGAGGGAGGGAGGGAGGGAGGGAAGGAGGGAGGGAGGGAGGGAGGGAAGGAGGGAACTCTGTAGTGTATTCTGCTCCAGTCTCAAGAACATAGCTCATAGCCTGGCTTTCAGAGAACTAACAATCTGTGAAGAGAAGGAACATGAGAATAAAGGTGATGACCTCAAAGAGTTCTGAGTACAGAGCTGGAAGACAAAGGTAGCCATGGGACCATAGAGGATGCCCGATTCATCTAGCCTGTGAGGCAGGGACAACTTCTTCTCAGAGAAAAAGGCTGTCTACAACCTTTCAATGCCCAGAACATTTTCAAAGTGCTCCAAACATAGTTCTCCCCATAGGGACTGTCCTTGGTACTATGGGCTTCTGAGCCTTATATTTGGGCCCTAGATTCACTATGAGACACTAGGGTTTGACCTTCTGGAGAATTGGATCCTAAACTAGAAGTCCTGCCTAATTGCTTCAGGTTTAGACTCCTGGGAGGCAGCGCTGTTTCTACAGAAACTGTTTGCATTAATCTCTTGTGCCATAAGGGAGCCTGCTTCAGTCCCCAGACCTCTGCTGTGGGCCTCTGAGATGAGGAGTCTTGGCCCTGCTGCTTCAGGAGCATAATATTGCCTAGGTTGGGTAGGCACTGAAATAACCAACCCTTCATTCTTTACTGGCCAGTGAGCTTTGGATCTTCTGGAGAAATTTTCTGTCTTAGTGTTGGCAGCTCTGAAGTATGAAGGTAAGCAAGACCTGGGAATCTCCTCCAAAGGACTCTCTGAGAAATGGAGGTAGCCAGCTGCTAAGTGTTTTCCAGTCAGGCAGGTAGCTTTTGTGTCTGGGCTGACAGCTGAGGAGATGAAGCTTGGTGGCTGCCATATTGGAGCAGTGTGGAGAGATGCTCCACAGGCTGAGTTGTGGTCTCTGGGACCTAACATGGGATGGTCAGAACTCATTCTCAAGGCCTCTGTAGCAGCCTAGAAGTAGGAGAATGGGTAGACGGAAGCATATTTGCATTTACTCATTCATTTCTTTCCAGGACAGCTTTTCTCTCACCTGGCATTTCCAGTCTCCTGAGCCAGTCCTTCCTTCTGCTTAGGAAATCGTAGGCAGTTTGGGAGCCAGAGGCCTCACATTTCCCATCGGATGATAGGAATCCAGCCACTTCATCTCTCCAGAAGCCTATGATGGGGATTTCCACCCCTGCAGGTCTTGAGACTTTAATTTCATGTTCTTTATTGTGGAGAGTCATGGCTTAGGACAAGTACTGGATTCCCAGGACTACAGCTGGGGTGGCGGTGACTTCTCATGGGCCTCCAGAGAAGGAGTCCAGGGCCTTTACTGACAGGCCTGTCTGTGGGGTTGTTACTGCTTTTCAATTGGATGAACCTTGCCCACCCCACCGACCTCTCAGGTACTTCTTCTATCCTCTAGGGCGATTTGGGTTGCTGGGAAAGTTAATGGGGAGGGGTGAAGGGACCTGCTCCCTCCTCTCCTGGTAGGGATTTGCCCCCCCCCCCTTGCACTTTGAACTAGATAAAGGGGGTGTGGGTAGCCTCCCTTCTATATAGACTTATCGCTTTTCTCCAGCACTGGCTCATCACCCGCATTTGTGCCAGACCACACGGGACGCTGAAGGCCACCACTACCCTGGTTTTTTCTGTCCTCGCCTGTCTGATACTCCTGAGGAAGCCTACTGTTGCCACCTGCAGGCTACTGGGGGTTCCTGCTGTACCCGGGATGAATTTGAGGCCCTGTATCAAGTAAACTTGTCTACTCTCCAGCCCCCACCCATCCTCAGGTGAGAACTCTGGTGCCAGATCCACAGAACACTGACAGGGTACTCCAGTGTCTTGGGCTCTGTCCTTAATTCTGCGGTGGGAGCCTTGGAGCTTCCTGACCAGTGGAGAGGACGTACGTAAAGGACTAATTTAGTAAGCAAAGCTGCTGTATACTTTGTGGTAGGTTTGTACGGTGTAGACAGAGAGGATATTGCAGTCCATGGGTTACACACACTGAAGTAGGGGGTTTAATTCTGAATCTAGCTGCGTTCGTCTTCAAGATACTTGCGAACTCCTAAATTTGTACGCAAAATTTGTGTATGCAGTCTGTATTTATCCCGCGCTTTCTCCGACTCGCAGCCAGGGCAAGATCTTGATTCTCTACTCTCTCCCACAGGGGTCCAGGCCCGCTCCTCGCACTGGGCCTCTACAGTCTACTGCTAATGGTATTGATGACCGCAGACTTCGTGCACTTCTGCCGCGGTCGGAGACGGAGAGAAACCCTAAACGCCAGGAGCAGGCGCCTTCCCGTTCGGGACTCTGCTGCGCGCCCCCTACAGGTCCCAGTGGGAACAGACTAGACGCTCCTGAAGCGTCCCTGCGCCTGCGCCTGCGCAATGCGGCCAAGGACCCCGCCCTTGTATCGCCACCACTTTTTCTTGGCCTCGCCTTCTTTAGCGTCACCCTGACGCATTGCTGGGGCGGAGCAACCTCCGGCTTCTTTCCCAAACCAGGGCTGGCTACCTTTACTCTAAAGACTGTTCGTTCCTGCGCCGGCTCTGGAGCTCAGCTTCGCTATGCCTGTGAGTGGTCCAGGGACCCCATTTCCCCCTCCAGCCCCAGCCTTCGGCCCCTGGGGTGCATACTGATCCTCCTGTGACATCTCCCCCTCTCACCTGGCCGCCGCTACCTCATTCTAGCCCCCCCCCCCCCCCCCGCGCTGCTCTGCCCACCGCCCTTCTTTCCACAGGCCAGCTCAGCCGAGCAGCTGCGAAAAGACGGCAACGAGCTGTTTAAATGCGGGGATTACGAGGGTGCCTTGACCGCCTACACCCAGGCTCTGAGTCTAGGCGCGACGCCCCAGGACCAGGCCATTCTGCACCGAAACCGGGCTGCTTGCCACCTCAAGCTGGTAAGGGAGGGAGGGGGTCGGGTTGCTCTCACGTGATGCTACCTGGGCCTGGGGTTGCCCATGGCCGCTGCAGTTTGCCCAGCAGCTGGACATCTGGCTTGCTGGATGTATCGGTAGATGGAGAGTCAGCAGAACAAGGGCGCTCATTGCTACTCGACTAGTTCCTCTCAGTCTCCTGATCTTTGTCTTACAGGAAGATTACAGTAAAGCAGAGTCAGAGGCGTCTAAAGGTAGGGGGGTGTGGGCCCTCACATGGAGCTGTGGGTCTTCTGTGGTGGTCAAGGGCTCTGGGACCACCGAGTCATCCCTTTCTCCTCTTCCTTTGGCCCCAGACACTTGTCTTTCTACTTGCTTTCCCACTTCTTCGGCCTTTGCTTTCCTGCAGCTGCCCTCACCTTTTCTGAGGCTGAAGCACCGAGCTCCACATTCGTACCCCCACCTTCCTCTGGCCCTCAAGATCTGTCCCTACTGCTCTTGCCTGGAGATGGTGGCCTCATGGGTGCTGACAGAGCTCCTGTTTGTGCTCAGCCATTGAAAAGGACGGTGGGGATGTCAAAGCACTTTATCGCCGAAGCCAAGCCCTGGAGAAGCTGGGCCGCCTGGACCAGGCTGTCCTTGACCTGAAGAGATGTGTGAGCCTAGAGCCCAAGAACAAAGTTTTCCAGGAGTCCCTGAGGAACATTGGGGGCCAGATTCAGGAGAAGGTATGTGAAAGATCAAGAGAGGTTGGGGATTGCCTGGGTCAGACTAAGGTTGAAGTAGGTTACCCTGTCAGTGTTGTAAATGAACATCATGGAATCTGGTTAGCCCACGTTGACCTTAGACTCACAACATTCCTGAAGCTGGCCTTGAGCCCCTGATTCTCCTGCTTCCCAAAACATTTTTATTTATTTATTTTTTTAAGACAGAGTCTCTCTCATGTAACCAAGCTGGTTTTATACTTCTTTTGTAGTTGAGGATAGCCTTGACTTCTTGTCCACACCTCCTAAGTGCTGGAATTTTAGGCATCTGACTTTTATTTCAGTCTTGTTTATAGTAAGAAAAACTTGGAATCTGCCTAAATGCTCAGTAAAGAGAGAAAAATTAAGTCTAGTTCAGTTCTGTTGTTTTTGGAAAGTGGATCATACAGAGATCCACTCTGCTGTTTGGTGGATGGAAAAGTACTGGTACCACTGAGCTAATGACCCATATTATGTCTGGGCACAATGGGTAAATATGTGTAAGTACAATGAAAAATATTGTTAAAGTTGTACATCAAAAGTCTGTTAAACTCTGGAAGTTTGAGGCCAGCCTGGTCTATAGAGCAAGTTCTAGGACACCCAACGTTACACAGAGAAACTGTCTTGAAAGAAACACACACACAAAGCCTGTTACAAAATGTACACCAAAGGCCAAGTGTAGTGGTACACGCCTTAAATACCAGCACTCAGGATTCAGAGGTCTGCAGATTTTTGTGAGTTTAAGACCAGCTTGGTCTATATTTAAAAAAAAAAAAAGAAGAAGGAAGAAAAAAGAAAGTGTGTGTGTGTGTGTGTGTGTGTGTGTGTGTGTGCTGTTGACTGATATGGTAACACTGGAAGAAAAGAATAGGATTAAGAAGGCTTTAAAAAATACTTTGATATAATACACACACACACACACACACACACACACACACACAGAGGCATCAAAGGAGTGTTAGCAACTACCTCACAAACCTCCCTGGTCTCTCATCAAGTTCAGTACCATAGTAGTATGCTCAGGTTGTAGTCTGCAATAATGGTATAGCTCACGCTACTGGGAGTGGGTTTCCTTATGGCTAACAAGATGCCTCCTTTTCTGAAGGCTCTTCCTTTAACATCAGCAGGCCCTATAGCTCAAGCAGGAGGAGTTCAGAGAGGAATACAACCTGGGGCAGTTCAGGAGGAGGTTCCTGGCAAGTCTGTTCCCGCCTGCCATGCATGGTTCCTAGCTGTTGCCCTTGAGCTCTGAGTCTCCCAGGGAGAACTCAGGAAATGACATGTCTGGCCAAGAAAGGTAATGTATGTATTCTGTGCTTCGTCATAGGTGCGGTACATGTCCTCAACAGATGCCAAAGTAGAGCAGATGTTTCAGATACTGTTGGACCCCAAAGAGAAAGGCACAGAGAAGAAGCAGAAGGTAAAGGTCTTGTCAAGTACAGCGCCATTGTAGCATGCTTATGCTGTTAGGCTGCAATAGTAAACATCACTCTACTGGGAGGGGGTTTTTTTATGGCTAACACTTAGAGGAGTGAGTCCCAGGAGCTTCAGTACATAACCCTTTGCTTACCAGTATGGGCCTCAGGGGTCTTGCTGGCCTACTCTGCTGTAGGCTGAGTCTCAGGCCATGCCTCCCACACAGGAGCTGTTAGGGATTGGGTCCTTAGTGTAAATCAAAGGAAGAGAACTAGTATTCACAGAGCACCTTGGTGACCATCCTGGAGCCAGGGGCTGGCATACAGTCTAACTGAGGCTTTGTTCTTGCTCTTGAAGCCCTGCTAGGGACCTCACTCTAACTGTCACCCCTGAAACCAAGCTCCTCTTTCTATTTCAGAAGAAGGAAGCCAAGGTTCCAAGGGGTGAAATTTATGTCTGGCTAAGGAGAAGCAGTAGGTTCAGAGCTTAGGGTCTCGCTGCTTGTTCTGCTCATGGATATATGTAGTGTCAACATTAGAATGTGCTTCCTTTGGTGTAGGCCTCTCAGAACCTTGTGGTACTGGCCCGAGAGGATGCAGGAGCTGAGAAGATCTTCCGGAACAATGGGGTTCAACTGTTGCAATGCCTTCTAGACACGGGAGAGACCGACCTCATGCTGGCAGCCCTGCGTACGCTGGTTGGCATTTGCTCTGAGCACCAGTCGAGAGTAGGTGGTGTGGAGGGGTCTGTTTTTGCTTCAATCTGTTTGTCCAATTGTCTGTTAGTTCTGTCTACCTAGCTACTCTTCCAATCTTCATCTTCTTCCAAAAACAGCTTATAGCACAGATAGGAGCTACACAGCTGTGGGGGAAATAAAAACGACGAAAAGATACACAGATCAGGATGGAGAAAGGCCAAGAAGGGCAAACGTGGCCTCCTACATGAGCATCACTGTCCTGAAGCCAGTTCAGAGACACCTGGTCACTGTCCCCCCTCAAGGCTGTTCAGGAGGAGTTTTGTCTGTTCCAAAGGTTGGACCTTCTCCTCTGGAGAGGAGAGACCAAGTGATGCCATCAATAGCACCTCTGCCTTGGAGAAAGTGTCTTGGTCAGCAGCACAGACAGTACCACAAGAGTGGCTCTGCTCATGGGCCTGCAAAGCCCACATCCCTGCTCTTGCCTATGCTGGCTGGACTCAAGAGACTTGGTCTTTGGAGGATCAATATGTTTTTATGTGTATATTTAGAGTCAGGGTCTTGTTATGAGCCGATGGTCCTTCTGGGATTTTAGCATGTGTTGCCACTCTGGGCTCCTTGAGTTCTTTTAGAGGAGTCTCCAGTTCCAAGAAGGATAGATTGTGAAGTAGTCAGGGAGATCTCTTGAGGCCAAGCCTGGGCTATATTTAGAATAGTCAGACCATGTGTATCCTATGGCAGCTTCTTAGCTCCTCCAGGTCTGTGTGAGCTGGGAGGAACCCATCAGACCTCTTAGGTTCTCTAGCTTAGAAGAAAGATAGAGAGGCCTTGTATGTCTACCTTGGGTGTGTACAGATCCTACTGCTGGGTTTATGAAGGAGCTTGCATCATCTATTAGGATGTTTTGTCCAGGTGTGTTTCCTTCTCAAGGAGACATGAGACCAAAGAGCTGCTCCTGGGCCTTGTCTGCTTCCCAGCTACAGAGAACAGAGGTAGATGAGGACTCTGGAAGTCTCCTTCCTCTTCCTCCTTGTTTTCAGGCACTGTCTCAATATGTAGCCTTGGCTGTCCTACAACTGGCTGATAGCCTGTCTGTCTGGGATTGCAGGTGTATGCCACCACTTCCAAGTGGGACATTTTCTTTAGACTCTTTCCTACAAGAAGCATGACATGACCCCAGGTCATAGGTCATCCGATTAGATCTACTTTCCTTTTAACTCGGAGCTGGCCCATCCACCCAGTGTTTGCTCACTTTCTGACCATGCTCACTAACTCAACATTAGGAATCACTGTGGCTGCCCTTTACCAACCAAGCCTCTGTCCAATTCTTTCCCACCCTAGACAGTGGCAACACTGAGTGTCCTGGGCACACGGAGAGTAGTCTCCATCCTGGGTGTGGAAAACCAGGCTGTGTCGCTGGCAGCCTGTCACCTGCTGCAGGTTATGTTTGATGCCCTCAAGGAAGGCGTCAAGAAAGGCTTCCGAGGCAAAGAAGGTGCCATTATTGTGGGTGAGTGGAAGCAGAACTGGTCCCTTGGATGGTGCTGCTGTGGAGGGGAGGGATGGAGCTGGACCTGCCCAGCCAATTCTTTGAGGATGAGCTTTGTAGCTTCAGGTTGTTCGGGAATGTGGCTTAATGGTGATGTTTTACCCTGGATTCTTTCATTTTGCTGAGATAAGGTCTCACTGTGGGACTGAACCTCAATGCTCTTGCCCCAGCCTCCCTAGTGCTGATGTAGGTTTGTGTCTCTAAGCCCAGTTTTTCCTTTGGATTCTAATAGGTAAGGTGCTTGAGGAAAAAGCTGGGCTCAGCTCAGAACCCAGGAGGGAAGCCTCCTTTGGCTGTGTCTCTTTGGCTGTTGAGGAGTTCAGCAGTCACATAGGGCTGGTTGGTTCACTCTAGAGCCCCATGATGTAACGTTTTCTGTTGTGCTGTTTTGTCTTCGGTGAGGAGGACTGAGCCCTTAATGTCATAGGCATTGATTACTAATGTGTACTGTTGTTAGATCCTGCCCGAGAGCTGAAGGTCCTCATCAGTAACCTCTTGGAGCTACTGACTGAGGTTGGAGTATCTGGCCAAGGCCGTGACAATGCCCTGACCCTCCTAATTAAAATGGTACCCCGGAAATCTCCAAAGGACCCCAACAACAGCCTCACACTCTGGGTCATTGATCAAGGTAGGTGATACAGTTTAGAGAAACTTGCTTGGGTGGCTGAGGCCTGCCTCTCTATGGGAGTGATGAGTAGCTATCATATATGGCAATATGTTTGTCCTGAACTGCCCTCCTGTGGTCCTTACAATCCCTGTAAGGCACACAAAGACCCTCCAGTTGTGTTTGTGTCATGTGTGTCTATATGAATGCATGTGCCTTGGACAGTCCTGGAGAAGGTCAGTTGAAAGGTAGTGTCATCTTTCTCTAGTTGGTAGTTTTTAAAATCATATTATTTACTTTCAACTATTAAGACATTTTTATTTATTAAGTTTCTATCCTGTCCCCAGTGTCCCTGCACCCTCATGTGCGTGCGTGCGTGTGTGCGTGCGTGTGTGTGTGTATGTGTGTGTGTGTGTGTGTTTGTGTTCAAATAGGACTTGCAAAGGCCCTGCCTGACAGCCCTCTGCAGTGATCCTTTGAGCCTGCTTCTGTTTTCCCCATGCCATGGCACTGTTTGAACTCTGGCCTTCCTGGGTAATAGAGAGATATTACTTTTCTCTTCATCCCTAAGGCTGTCTCTACCTTCAGGGCTTGGTACCAGTGCTCTACTGTCTAAATGGGGCATCTTTCCAGGTCTCAAAAAGATTTTGGAGGTGGGTGGCTCCCTGCCGGACGCTGTGGGGGAGCTTAGGATGACAGCAAACAGCCGCATGAGCGCCTCTGTCCTCCTCAGCAAGCTCTTTGACGACCTGAAATGTGATGCCGAGAGGGAGAATTTCCACCGACTCTGTGAGAACTACATCAGGTGAGGGAGTCTGCCTCTCTCCAGGGGTTCCAGTGAGAAAGTGCCTGGCTCTCGGCATGGAGGACCAGTAAGCTACAGTGACTCCCAGCACCTCTACTCTATGTTCTTAGTTACTTTGCTATTGTGATGAAGAGACACCGTGACCAAGGCAATTCATAAAAGGGCTTATTGGGGGCTTATAGTTTCAGAGAGTAAGTAGAGTTCATAACCAACATAGCAGCCAGCAGATAGGCATGCGCTGAAGCAATAATGGAGAGCTTACTAGGATGGAGGGAGAAAGGAAGGCAAAAAGTAAGGGAGGGAGAGAGAGAAGAAAGAGAGAGAGAGACTGTAACTTAGAATGGTATGAGCTTGGAAACCTCAAAGCTCACCCCCAGTGACACCTCCAACAAGACCAACCTCCTAATCCTTCCCAGACAGTTCCACTAACTGCAGACCAACCATTTAAATATATGAACCTGTGGGGGCCATTCTCTATTCTCATTCAAACAACCACACCCTATTGTTTTTTGGTTTGGTTTTTCAAGATAGGGTTTCTCTCTATAGCCCTCACTGTTCTAGAACCCACTCCGTAGAGCAGGCTGGCCTCCATCTCACAGTTTCCCACCTGCCTCTGCCTCCCTAGAGTGCTGGACTTAAAAGTCATGTGCCACCACATCCATCAACACCTTCTTGCTTTGAGATGGGAACCTTGCTGTGTAACCTAGGCTGGCCTAGAACTCCTGGGCTTCAGAGTAGTCAGGACATGAAGTTGTATGTCCCTGTGCCTGGCCTAAAACCTCCTCTTTATTCCAAAGTGACTGTACCCAAACTTTTTCAAATTGATTTTCCAATACGGTGACAAATATGTCACACACAACAAATTAGTTGAGTGCTTACTGGATTTCTTTTCTAATCCATGAATTAAACATGACAGTCCACACTTGAGGATCTGACAGCTGACGGGAGGTAGCTGATAATAACTTTCAGTAGGGTGACCTCGGATCTTAGGCACTATAGGACGAGAATGGGGTGGGCAATCTGTGTGAAAGTAACCTATGTTTGTTGGTATGCCACCAGCTCAAGTAGGGGGTAGTTAGTGGAAATTGGTGCTTGCTGTCCTGAAATGGCCAGTCTTCCCCTTGGCAGTTTTTCTTGCTGTTTCTGGCTAAGTGCCAACTACCCACCCGATGTAGGCAGGGGAGCTGGGAATAGAGGCCTCTTGTGTGCTTGGGTATGACAACTGTCACTCTGTGCCCCTCAGGAGCTGGTTTGAGGGCCAAGGGCTGGCCGGGAAGCTACGAGCCATCCAGACAGTGTCCTGCCTTCTGCAGGGCCCATGCGATGCTGGCAACCGGGCCTTGGAGCTAAGTGGTGTCATGGAGAGTGTGATTGCTTTGTGTGCCTCTGAGAAGGAGGAAGAACAGTTAGTAGCAGTGGAGGCACTGATCCACGCAGCCGGCAAAGCCAAGCGGGCCTCCTTCATCACTGCCAATGGGGTCTCTCTGCTCAAGGACCTATACAAGAGCAGCGAGAGGGACAGCATCCGCATCAGAGCACTAGTGGTGAGGTGGGAGGCCTGGGTGGGCAGTGAGACAAGGGTACTGGTCAGCTGGTAGCTCCTGGGATAGCCTTAGGGTTCAGGAGTGTGCCTGGTTCCTGCCACTGAAGATCATGCTCAGGTGGGGAGATGATCCAGGTACAGAAGTGTCTAGGAAAACGGGGCACCTCATACTGAGATCCACCTGCTTCTGCCTTCTAAGTGCTGGGATTAAAGCCGGGCATCACCACTGCCCAGCTACAAAGGGCTTTTTGTATGACAAGAAAGAGACAAAACAGTTCTCAGTATCGATGGGGATAAGTGTAGAAAGGGCTTATTATACGAGGTAGCCAGTGTCAGTTTCTTTCAGGCACTGTGTCCTGTGGCAGTCTCAGTGGTGATCATTGCCTAACCTTCCATGTGTTGGCTGTGGAGAAGCTATTGAATAATTAATGTTTGTGGTCCTTCAAGAGTCATGACAGAGGACCCTGGAGGGATCCCCAGCCAGGTGAGAGCCAGGCTGCTGTCTCCATCCGAGGCATCTAACAGCTGGTCCTGTCTTCTTCCTCCAGGGACTCTGTAAGCTCGGGTCAGCTGGAGGGACTGACTTTAGCATGAAGCACTTTGCAGAAGGCTCTACTCTCAAACTGGCCAAGCAGTGCCGCAAGTGAGTGGTACTTCTCAATTATGGGACGGATCTTAAGAGAGCAAGTGGAACTGGAGAGATGCTCAGTGGTGCAGGCATGAGGGCCTCAGACAGCCATGTTAAGAAGTTGTGTCTGGCTGTCCACGCACCTATAGCTCCTTCACTGTGGGGCATAGACAGGATCCCCGGGGTTTCCTTCAGTAAGAGACCCTGTTCCAAGGGAGAAGAGAGAGGGCAGGGCACCTGACATCTCCCTTTGGTCTTCATGTATATGCAGAGGCGCGCGCACACACACACACACACACACGCACACACACTCACACACGCACGCACACACACTCACACACGCACGCACGCACACACACGCACACACACACACACACACACACACACACACACACACACACACACACACACACACACACACACACTCTGTCAAAAGGGGTGTGGGAGGAAGTGGAGCTTCAGAGGCAAGGGCTGCTTTCCCTTGGGCAAATCCTCCTAGCCCCTCTGTCAAGGGAGGCCCAAGTCCTGGCTCTCCTTCTTGCCCAGGTTACTCTTTCCTGCTTCCATTTCTGTTTGCTGTTGTTGGATTTTGGTTTTTTTGAGATAGGGTCTCACTAAGCAGAACCTGTCTCTGCTTCCTGAGTGCTGAGATTACAGGCATGTAACACCATGTCTGTCTGCTACTTCTCACCTCTGATGGTCATCCACTGTTATGCATGTCTCTAGGTGGCTTTGCAATGACCATATTGATGCGGGCACTCGGCGCTGGGCAGTGGAAGGCCTGGCTTACCTCACTTTTGATGCTGATGTAAAGGAAGAATTTGTGGAGGATGAGGCTGCTCTGAAAGCTCTGTTCCAGCTCAGCAGGGTAACTCTGTGGGGTCCCTCGGTCAGCCTAGGGGAAGGAACTAGAATGAAAGATGACCAGGTTTCGGCAGATCTCACCAGTGTCCCTTGTGATGCTGAGGAAGCAGAGCTAGCTAGCTGCTTTGTGTGGCCTTGGTGCCTGCCCTATTTAAGGCGCAGTTGCCCTGAGGAGTTAAGAGATTGCCCCTGGGATCCAGGTGGGGCTATGGGGGTAGGAGGCTTTGCTTGGCTGCCGTGCCAGGACTACCCTGCTGAATGAGCCTCTATCCTGGCCAGTCTGAGGAGAGGTCAGTGCTCTTTGCGGTCGCCTCAGCCCTGGTCAACTGCACCAACACCTATGACTATGAGGAGCCTGACCCCAAGATGGTGGAGCTGGCCAAGTATGCCAAGCAGCACGTTCCAGAGCAGCATCCTAAGGTAGGATGCACTAGGGGCCGCAGGGTACCTCTTACTCACAGTGCTTGAGTGGGTGATTAATCCTTGGCAGAAAGCTTTCCTTTAAAACTGGTGATTTCCAAGCTCTGTCTTGGCTCTTTGTTCCTGTGTTCATCTGTCTCTGCTGTGAGAAGAGTCCACATCTCCTTATCCAGTCAGCCACGGCCCCTCCTAAACTGTCTCTTTCTGCAGGACAAACCAAGTTTTGTGCGGGCTCGTGTGAAGAGGCTCCTGGCAGCGGGTGTGGTGTCAGCCATGACATGTATGGTGAAGACCGAGAGTCCTGTGCTGACGAACTCCTGTAGGGAGCTGCTCTCCAGGTAAGCCATCCTGCCTCTGCTGACTCCTGTCTCAGCCTGCAGCATGCCTGTAGGCGTGGGGTCCATACTGTGGGAGTCTCAGAGCCCTCGGTTCCTTTTCTTCACTTACCTTTAGAATGGTGTGCTCGTGGGCCAGAGCCTTGGGCCCCACCCACCCACCATGCCTTGTCCCTGCAGGGTCTTCCTGGCTCTGGTAGAAGAGGTGGAAGATCGAGGTACTGTGGTTGCCCAGGGAGGAGGCAAGGTAAGCTGCTTTCTGACTCTTTCCTGATCCTCAGCCATCCACCTATAAAACATGACTCAGTGGCTGCTGGCCTTAGGGGACACTGTTAGTGACCAGCAGGAACTTCTGCCAGTGCAGTGTGATGTTGATGTGGACAGGCTTTAGGGCCTATAAAGATCCTGAGTTAGCCTCCCTTTCCCACTGTGGCCCCAGGGTCCAGCACAACCCACGTTTAGCACTTAATTGGTGGTTGAGGAGTGTTTGGGTGGTTTTAATGAGAGACCTCAGAGTGAGAAAGAGTCTGAACAAGGAGTATTCTCAGGTCACTGGCTTGGACCTTATACTCCCAGGCCCAGGTTGGGCATTGACAGGGCTGGAACTGTTTTGACAGGCTCTGCTCCCTCTGGCCCTGGAAGGCACTGATGTTGGACAGACAAAGGCAGCTCAGGCTCTGGCCAAACTTACCATCACCTCTAACCCGGAGATGACCTTTCCTGGTGAGCGGGTATGTGTCTCCTTGTTCCAACCATGACCTCTCCTCCTGACAGCCTCTGGTCTGGGCTCCCCGCCTCCCCCACCCCCATCAGTGGATAAATGCAGTTTTGCTGAGACCTGGGGTAGGGAACAGCTGCAGAGAGCACTGGTCTCTAGGGGTGCTTCCTGCTGTGGGTTTGTGGGGTTGGGGGCCATTGCACCCAGTGCTCTGATAGGTGAGGTGTGGGGTCGGGGGGGGGGGGGGCATTGCACTGAGTGCTCTGATAGGTGAGGTGTGGGGTCGGGGGCCATTGCACTGAGTGCTCTGATAGGTGAGGTGTGGGGTCGGGGGGGCCATTGCACTGAGTGCTCTGATAGGTGAGGTGTGGGGTCGGGGGGGGGGCATTGCACTGAGTGCTCTGATAGGTGAGGTGTGGGGTCGGGGGGCCATTGCTCTGAGCGCTCTGATAGGTGAGGTGTGGGGTTGGGGCCATTGCACTTAGCGCTGATAGGTGGAGATGTGGGGTCAGGGCCATTGCACCGAGCGCTGATAGGTGAGGTGTATCACAGATCTACGAAGTGGTCCGGCCCCTTGTCTCTCTGTTGCACCTCAACTGCTCAGGACTGCAGAACTTTGAGGCACTCATGGCCCTAACGAACCTGGCAGGAATCAGCGAGAGGCTCAGGTAAGGTCCCAGGGGAGCTTGACAGAGGGATTTGGGTGAGCCCTAGTTGGGCTCTCTACACTTTGGAAAACCAGGGACTGTTTTGCTTGTGCTTCACAGTGACATACAGATGAGTCAGGCCAAGGGTGGTACCAGGAGCCACAGGGTGAGAGCACTATAGACTCTGAAGTCAGATTGCCTGGGGTTCAAATCTGGTCCCTAAATCCAGTACATATAGAAGGCCAAGCAGTTGGGCTCTAGGACCCTGACTGTGCCCTTCACTTCCCTCTTCTCTCCCCAGGCTGCTGACACTCACTGGTTCACCCTAAGCAAGTCTTTAAGTTATTCTGCCTCAGTTTCTCCTCTGTGAGTTAGTTAAGTATCTAACTCATGAAGTAGTAGCATGGAGAGTTCATTGCATATATAATATTTTATATTGCATATAAAAGTCTTTAGCAAGTGCAAGTAGGTGTGGTGGCTTAGGCCAAGGGAGGCCAAGAGAGCAAGATCGCTGTGAGTTCTATACCAGGCTAGGCTATAAACTGTCTCAAGGTTCCCCCCCCCCCCCCAAAGCCATTAGTTCATAGGTACCTGCCCTAGCAGTAATCACAGTCAACTGTATTAGCAGTTCTTATTAATTGTAACCTTGGACACATTACTCACCACCCAGCCCAGTTTCCCCTTTGGTGAAATAGTTATGGTAACCTCACCTACACTTTCACCGTGGAGTAAGGTGAGCATTAAGTATGATAATTTAAGCATCATGGAGTTTTGATGAGTATTAGATGAAATAATTCAAGCCACTTAGTCAAGTTCAGTGCTCAAAATTGATGTTTGCATAGTCACCATCACCACCACCCTGCTCTGCTAATTTCTAGCATGCCTAACAATCCTATGCTGTTTCAAGCCAGGCCAGAAAGTTAGAAAACACTGCAATTCCTAACTGGGACAGGACAGTTCTTGCACATTGCTAGGGGACACCTCAGCTCAGAGCTCAATCACATGGGGATGAGTGACAGGTTATGGATATGGAGACACTTGTCATACAGACCCTTCTTACTCTGTCCTGCAGACAGAAGATCCTGAAGGAGAAGGCTGTGCCCATGATCGAGGGCTACATGTTTGAGGAGCATGAAATGATCCGCCGGGCAGCCACAGAGTGCATGTGTAACTTGGCGATGAGCAAAGAGGTGAGGTTTGGTGCAGGTGGTTCCCATGACAAGGATGTGAAGGGCCCTGTATTTTTATTTGTGCCCAGTGACATGATCCTTTTTCCTCCATTTGGTCACAGGTGCAGGATCTCTTTGAAGCTGAGGGCAACGACCGGTTGAAGCTGTTGGTGCTCTACAGTGGAGAGGATGATGAGCTATTGCGGAGGGCTGCCGCTGGAGGCCTGGCTATGCTCACCTCCATGCGGCCCTCCCTCTGCAGCCGCATCCCACAAGTGGTCAGTGCCTGTTCTTAGTAGGGGAGGATGAGGGACCTAGCAACTTCCTGCATAGTAGTATTGCTGTTCTGTGAGGAGGTCCTGGGGCATAGGTGTGTTTCCTACCAGGGTTAATCTTGTTGTTGGGTCTTCACACCTGCCATTTCTTACAGACCACACACTGGCTGGAGATCTTGCAGGCCCTGCTTCTAAGCCCCAACCAAGAGCTCCAACACCGGGGCACTGTGGTAGTGTTGAACATGGTGGAGGCTTCAAAAGAGATCGCCAGTACCCTGATGGAGAGTGAGATGCTGGAGATCCTGTCAGTGTTGGCCAAGGGTGAGGAGAGCCCAGTCACCAGCGCTGCTGCAGCTTGCTTGAAGAAAGCAGTGGAATATAGACTGATCCAGCCTAACCGGGATGGAGAGTGAGGATTGGCCCTGGGCCCACAGCTCACGTTTCTGCCACCCACCGCAGCACTGAAAGCCAGAATAGAAGCAGCTTTGGCCAACAGGGCTGGGATGTTGGACACTTGCCTTTCTTCCTCAGCTGCACTTTGGTGTTCTGTTCTGAGAGATCACACACCACACAGCCCCACTCTGCCAGCACTCAGAAGGGCCCTGTATCTGTAGAGAGCTGGGGATAGGAAAAGTGCATTCCAACTCAAGCCTGTGGATTATGGACATCAAAGAGGGCACAGCAGCATCCTCACAAGCTGTGAGCATCACCAGAGCTGGCTAGCAGGCACATCCCTCTAATAAATTGTGTGGAACTGAGAAGCATGTATTTGTTGTGTAGGAGGGGCTGCTGAGGGCTGTCCTACAAGAGAAGGAAGTCAGTGGTTCCCCACCCCAGGACCCATGGGGTATCTTTATAGTTGAGACTGGTCCTTAATATGGGTAGACCAAGCTGGCTTCTCACTGATAACCCTTCTGTCTCAGCCTTTATAGTAGTAGGTGTAGGGAAAAGTAACCCAGAGAACCCACCCTGGCTCTGAAACCTGATCTGTGAAATAATATATTTATCCCTGAACCCAGAACCAAAACAAAATGTGCCCTGACTCTGAAACCAGCACTAAAGAGACACACTTTGGCCCTAGAATCAGAGCCAGTGAAAGAAATGTGCCCTGGCCCTGACCTGAAATTAGAGCCCCAAAGCCCAGTCAGTAACAGAAACATATTTTGGCCCTTAAACTAAAAGCCAAATCAGGGTTTTAAAAGGGGGAGGGGAGATATGACCAATCCCCACCCTGGAAGTCTTCCCCAGAAAGCTCCCCCCACCCCAAGAAGCCCTATAAAAGCCCTGAGCCCACTGCCCTTTCTTGCTGTCTTCTCTGACCCTGGGCCGCCCTCTCTTGGATCCTTCCCTCCCAATAAATCTCTTGGATGAGGTTTTGCTGGAGCAGCAGCAGCAGAGCCTAGATAGAGATCGGCTGAGGGAGCGAAGCTGTTAACACTCACCGCACAGGGGACCTTCCCTGGCTGAGTTGCTACATTCCCTGAATGGAGAGCAGTGAGCAGCGAGAAGCAAAACCTGCTGCTGTCCACAAAGCCTTCTGTTAGCCACTGTAGCAACTTTGCCCGGGAGGCCCTCCCTTGCCGGAGCAGAGCTGTTAACACTGGGAAGCTCTTCCCTGAGGCACGGCTGTAAGCTGCTGCCTAGGCTTAGGGTGGCCTGTGGTATTCATTTTTCCATTCGAGCTGCAGTGCTCAGTAAGCCTGGGCTCCTGACTGCAGGGTCTCTTTCCATCTGGACAGCACTGGGCTGCACAAATACCTCCATCAGGAATTACTAAGAGTGTTACCATACCCGGCCTGAGTTCTTTCTAGAGCCTAGGAAACTGATCAAATTCCAGTGTCCTTGAGAAATGGTTTTAGGATGGAGTACTACATGCTGTTCTCTGGATATATTTACCATGACATTGTGATTTTCCCATGATTTCCAGTCAGGTACTGTTTGGCTTTTGGGGTTTGTGTGCGCTTCACTCAGGGAAAATCTGTAGCTGCGCTCGGTTGAATAAGAGGCGTGGCTTAAATAGGTTACCCTTGTAGTTAGGGACACCAGTCTCTCGGTGCCTGGTCTAAGCGTGGTGCTCATTGGCTCAGAAGATGTAAATGACGGAGTCTGGGCCAATCAGTGGAGGCACAGATACTACCGCTTCCTGTTTGTGCAAAAGTCTGGAGCCTGTTTTGTTGTGGACCCCCTCCCTCCACACTCGAAGGGAATGGCGAGTGTCGGGGCTTGGTCCTCGCCCGTTTCCCACACATGAATAATTCCTTCAGTGGTTCCAACTGGGTCCGCTGCTGTCCGCGCTCAGCTCCCTGGAGACTTCCACCGGCCCACTCCCCGAAAAGCCTGCAATGACTGGGCGGAGGGGCCGCGCAGGCCGATGGGTAACCCGGCACCTCTGAGCGCGCCAGGGCGCCCGCCCCTAGAAGCGGTGACGTCACTGATCGCGCCTGCGATTGGCTCCGGAAAGGCGGCTCCATCCAATGGGCGCCTTGCCTGGCGCGGGGCCTTTAAAGGTGCGCTGGCCAGTTTCCTTCGAGAATTTCCGCCGAAAGGGCTTTCCTGTTGGGTTGAGGGTACAAGGGTAAGGTAAAAGGTTCTCTTGGTTGGGTATCCAGGAGCTGTGGTCTCAGATATGACTTAAGAGGCTTGAGAATGGCTGTGAAGTTCTAGTCCTGCCGAATGAAATGGCGTTGCTGTGGGAACCCTGCAACTGTATGTCTCTCCATTTCAGCGTGAGTTTCCTGGGGCCCATAGCCATCTCATTAAGCCAAAGGAAAAGCCCACTAAAGAATAAACTACTAAGGGCCGATAGAAATTGTCCAGATGCCTCTGAAACTCAGTGCCAGTATTTTTTGTCATTAAATGCTCTTGTATTTAATAAGCTAAGATTATGTTTTCACTTAAATTTTTATTTGCAATTATCCCACACAGTTCTGTGAAGTAGATATACAAGTGGCACTGCTCTCCTCCACCCCCATTCCAGGGACAAGGTTTCTCTGCGTAACTTACTTTGTAGACCAGGCTGGCTTCAAACTCACAGAGATCCGCCCCCCCCCCCCCCCCAAGGGCATGCTTGGCTACCGCCTGGCTTCACACCCGCTTTGTAAAACTAGTCGTGGAACAGGATTCAGCTTCACAGATGTGCTGTGGATAAAGCACTCCTTATAGTGCCTGTTGGGTAGAAGCTTATTAAATCCAGGGGACTTGATTTAGCTCCGCCCCTGCTATATGACTGGGAGTCTACAGTAAAATGGATTGATTCAAGTCTGCAGGATAAAATTCCTGAAGTTAGGAAGTTGGATCCTAGTCTTGCACCTAATCTCCCAGTTAAATACTTCTTAAATCCTTTGTGGCAAAGAAAGGTCCACTTCAACTGAAGTTTCTGGACAAGGCAGCCTTTACCAGTGGTCACGAGTGTTCTGAGATTGAACACAGAGATGAGAATGCACTTGGTTTTCTTCTAACCCAGATAGACTGTCTTTTCCACCTTGGCTGGGGTCTGACCTCACATTGTTATTCTTTGGCTGGTCTTTCTGTTGTTTTGAAATAAGGTTTCCATTATGTAGCTCTGGCATGTCCTGGAACTAGTCTGCACCAGGCTGGCCTCGAACTCCCAGAGATCCACCTGCCTCTGCCTCCCAAGTGCTGGGATTAAAGGTGTACACCACTGCACCCTAGTTTTATGAAAAATTGGCCCACAGGAAATTGAGGAAGGAGAAAGAGTCACTGCTTCCAGACTATTGAATTCAGCCATGGACTTTTCAGTAAACATGGTTTACTGGGAGTGGAGGGTGGGAATGGTTAAAAAGAAACCAAAAATAACCCCCCTTTTTTGAAAAGTTTTACAAGGTGCTGGTAGATAAAAAAAAAAAAAAGATCTGAATTCCAGGCCAGGGGTCGAGGTAGTGACAAAGGCCCTTAATCTTAGCAGAGGCAGGCTGATCACTGAGTTTTAAAGTCAGCCTGCTCTACCTAGTTCTTAGACAGCCAGGGCTTGAAAGTGAAATTTTGTCTCAAAATCAAGGGAGCTCAGTGATTAAGAGCACTGCTGTTCTTACAGACCTTGGTTCAATTCCTAGCACCCATGATAGTTCACAACCATCCTAACGCCAGTAGCAGGGGATTTGACACCCTCTTCTGCCCTTTAGGAACACCAGATTCAAACATGGCACACAAACATACTCAGGAAAAACACCCATACACATAAAATACAAATAAACCTTAGCTGGATATTTCTGGCACACACCTTTAATCTCAGCATTCAGAAGGCAGTGGCATGAGTTTGAAGCCAGCATGGTCTACAGAGTGAGTTCCAGGACAGTCAGGGTTACACAGTGAAACCCTGTCACAAATAAACAAAAACCTTAAGAATTTCTTGCCCTGGATACGAGTTTTATAGTGTTTGATAGAAAAGACTTAATACTTGATATTTCTTACAGTGGCACACCGGATTTGAGCCAAAAGTGGGAGACATGACCAGCTCCAGACAGTTCAACAGTCACACATTTGATAGGACTTTCGGTCAAAGCGCTGCTCAGGGAACAGTAGTGAGATGGGTACCAATTGCCTCTATGAGGGGGATGGACTCCAGATGGTACCCTGTCACTGTTTTACAGATATTGCAGCTGCAGCCCTTTGGAAGGTCATACTAACCAGCATTCCTGAGGTGTCCTGTTTACAAGCATCTTCCCAGTTGCAGCCTTAACCATCCATCCTGTAAGCCCACAGAGGGCTCAGTGTGAATATGGCCAAGGAACAGCATGGGACCTGGTTTGGCTTTGGTTTCTGTGGCTTTGGGCAAGTGCTGGGTTCTGGGGATGGACGCCATTCGGTGTACAGTCCCGAACCACTGCGTACCAGTGATGACATTTGTCGAGTGAGTGCAAGCTGGAGCTATACTGCTCTGGTGACCAGTGAGTACCCTCATAACCCCAACTTCGAGCCAGTCCTCTGTATACCTGCCCAACCATTCTTAACATGCCTGCCCAGAAATACCCTAGACCATTCCTCTAGCAGTCTCGCATCCTTCCCCAGGTCTGTGGTACATGTTCCTCCCTACTCTCTACCCATGTAGGTGGAGGCCAGGTGAAGCTGTCTGGTTCTGTGAGCAGCTCAGCAGGGGGCTGCAGGGACGTGTGGGCTTCAGAGGGACTGCTGGTGGTGCTGTGTGACAAGGGCGGGTCCAGCACAGAGCTTCAGGCCTGGGCACCAGGCTCAGCACTCCAGGGGGAGCCCCTCTGGGTCCAGAACCTGGTTTCTGGGGTAGAGGACCAAGGGGAAGATGAACCCAGCGGTGAGAGTAGAGCCAGTACCCTGCCGCTGCTGCCCTGTGCCCATGCCTATGTGAACCCGCAGCCACCATTCTGCCAACCTCTGGCCCCCGAGCTAAGGGTGCACCAGCTGGAGCTGGGTGCTGAGCATGTGCTGCTGCTGTGCAAGGCTGGCCAGGTGTTCTCCTGGGGTGGAGGCAGGTGAGGACCAGCTAACTGGATGTGATTAGGTGAAGGCCGTGGCCTCTTGGATGTACCTGTAGCTGATTAGGGACTCTCTTGATCAGGCATGGGCAGTTGGGCCACGGGACGCTGGAGGCAGAGCTGGAGCCAAGGCTGCTGGAAGCACTGCAAGGCCTGCGGATGGCACAGGTGGCCGCAGGTGGCTGGCACTCTGTGTGTGTGAGTGGTGAGTGATGTGGGGCTTCTCCAAATAAGCTGGTAATCCAAGCCACGCCTTCTTTTTGTTGTGTTTTGCACATGCGCATGCACTTGTGTGTGGGGGTGGGTGCTGTGTGTGTAGGTCTAGCCCAGGCATCATTCCAAAGCTCAACCCAAACTAGTCATTACTCTTTGAGTGTCTGCAGATTTAGCCCATTGTTTTCACCACCCTCTTAGTCCTTCTGTTAAAAGTGGGCTCTCCACCACACCTATCCATCTGCTAGGTGCCAATGCAGCTGCTTCCTAAAATACTTCACAAGGGAAGCACACTTACGTAGGGGAACTGCTAAGAGGCAGCTTAGAAAGAATGGTGAAGGTGGTATATGCCCAGGTAGCCATGACAAAGTGATGCTGTTGGTCCACTATGGTGGTGTTGCTATTTCCTAGGCTTTTGGAATGTAGAGGGTATAGATGCTGGTTTTTAAAAGACAAGTATAGTGTATGAGCAGGTGTCCAGAGGGGCCAAAACAGGGCACTGGGTCCCCTGGAGCTAGAGTTATAAGCAGCTATGTGCTGCCATGTTTGAGCTGGGAACTGAATCCAGTTTCTCTAGAAGAGTAGCCAGCTCTTAACCACTGAGCCCTCTCCATCCCTAGAAGCTACTGATCTTTCTGATTGGGGATTTCAGTGCTATGTTGTCATATGGCCTCAGTGGCAGCGGGGCCAACCTGGGCAGGAAAGCAGATGGCAGAGGGCTAGAAATAGCCTCAAGGAAAGTTTCACATCTAAAGTTTAGGAGTTCGAGACTTGTGCTTGCAAAGGAGGTTGAAGCGTAGAGGTCTCAAACAAGGCTTCCTAGTTTACAGTTTTTACTCTGGCTCTTTAACCTTTGTCCTGGTGCTTAAATCTGTTTCATTTGACTTCAAAGTCAGGCTATTGTCATGTAGACACTTCTATGGCTTTGGGATTATATTTGGAAAGTACATTTAAAAAAAAAAAAAAAGCAGAGACTGAACATTTAAAAATACTATTAGTGAATGTTGTGTTCCTAGTCTCATTTAAGTCAGCCTGGCCTCACTGATTGACCGTGAACATGATGTCTTCCTGCCTCTGTGTCCCAACAGTGTTGGTGAGTCTTAAGATATTGTGTCCTGATTAGTTATCAACTTGACATAAGCTAGTCATCAGAAAGAGGAACCTCAATTGAGACTGCCATTGGATCAGCTTGTAGGAAGTCTGTGGGGGCATTTTCTTGACTGGTGATTAATATGGGAAGTCCTGAGTGTTGGAAGAAAGCAGGGGAACAAGCCATAGCATCACTTCAGCCCCCAGGTTCCAGCCCTAATTTCCCTTAGTGATAGACCTAATAAACTTCCTGGGTTGGTTTTGGTCTTGGTTTTTATCACAATTGAAATTAACTGGGACAGGATGTAACTCCAGTCCTTTATCTAATACCGAGCGTGGTGCTATGAGAGGCAGAGGCCTCAGTAGGACCAGTGGAAGGTGGGTTTGCAAAAGGGCACAGGCAAGCCAGACAATGGTGGCCCATGCCTTTACTCCCAATCCTTGAGTTAATCTCTTGTGAGTTTGAAGTCAGCGTGGTCTACAGAACAAATTCCAGGACAGCCAGGGTTACAGAGAAACACTGACTCAAAAGCCAAAAACAAAGGATACAGGCTACTTCTGTGCTGTTGAAAGGGATGCAGTGGGAAGTTCTAGGGCTACCCTAGTGGGAGAAATGTAACAATTCTGAAATGGGCTAGGCATGGTATAAAACTTTAATGCCAGCACTTCTGAGGCAGAGGCAGGTGGATCTCTGGTTTGAAGCCAGCCTGGTCTACACAGTGAGTTTCAATGCAGCTGTAGCTACATGAGACCCTGTCTCAGGAAAAAGAAAAAAAAATGGAGTTGGCCTAGCAAGGGAGTTAAAGGATGACTTGATTAAACTGGATGCTCACTCATAGTTGCTCGCATGCTCACTGGAGTGGTTGAGACAAACGAATTTAAGCCTGGAGTTAGACACCAACCTAGGCAACATAGTGAGATCCATCTCTGAAAGGAAGGGAAAAGTTATGTAGGCCGAATTTTATGTCCTGCCAGCCAACTCCCGAGTAACCACACAGAGATTCATTAGTTATAAATGTCCAGCTGATAGCTTAAGCTTGTTACTAACTAGCTTTTACAACTTAACCTATATTTCTTATCCATGTTCTATCACGTGGCTCAGTACCTTTTTCCAATATGGCATACCCATCTTGTGTTTCTTCTGGCACCTCCTGGCCCTCTTCATCCCTGTTCTTGCCTGCTTGAAACTCTGGCCTGACCTCTTCCTGCTTAGCTATTGGCCATTGAACTCTTTAATAAACCAATGAGAGCAACACTTCTTCACAGTGTACAAAAAGACTATTCCATAACAAAGCTGGGCACGGTGGTACATGCCTGTAGTCCAGCATCGAGGAAGAGGGCCAAGGAGATGTTTAGAGGATGTAGGTGGATGGAAGTGTTTCACAATCTGTTCCATGGATCGATCCTCTTGGTCTCTTTCAGAAACTGGGGATATTTATATCTGGGGCTGGAATGAGTCAGGGCAGCTGGCCCTGCCCATAAGGAGCCTGGCAGAGGACAAGGAGACAGTGAGCAGGGAAGGTAAGGTCAGTCTCTAGGATTCTTTACTGTGTGCTAGACACTGAGCTACAGGTGCTCAGGAGCATGACTCATCCTGTAACTGTTGGACACCACTTCCTACTGTGGGGAGGCTGATCCCAATTTTGACACTGCACTACTGCTGGCAGGTCTGTTCAATAAGGGTGGGCACCAGTTCTGAACTAGAAATGTTTTATAGAGCAACTGTAGAAGAAACAGTGTATGGATGTTAAACATGATAACCATTCTAAAGCGACAGAATTGAATCAAGATTGCCTCAAAGGGGAGGAAGCAGCTATGACTGATGTTGGAGTTCCTGCCCCCTTCATAGCCATCCAGCCCTTCCCAGCTCTACTGGACCTTCCCACCAGCTCAGAAGTAGTCAAGGCCAGCTGCGGATCACGACATACAGCTGTGGTGACAGGTGAGTGGAACTGGCTCAGAGTGGAGTAGTAGTCCATCCTATTCTTTAGCTGGGGGCTGCAAAAAAAGAAAACTTTGCCTTGCCTATCGTTTTTAAGGAAGATTCTCACTACATTATGCAGGCTTGCCTCCAGCTCCTGGGCTCAAGCAGTTCTCAGGCTTTAGAGTATCTGTAGCTATGGATTCATGCCACTGCACTTTGTGTGTGCTGGTGATTGGCTCTAGGGATTCTCATGTGCTAAGCAAGCACATTACCAAACTATGTCTTTAACAAAAATTACCATATTATAGCATCTTTTGATATATAGTTTATGATCAGCTGCCTTACATTTATGCTGGGCACGGTGGGCACACACTTAAAATTCTAATCCTTAGGCTAAGGTAGGAAGATTGGGACTACATAGTGGGACTGTTTAAAAAACAAAAGCTTACTTGTTTATCTTTATCAGCTCCACAGTCTCAGTCCAATAGGTTCCTCCTAGAAGGAATCCTACCCAGTTTAAAGTGTGACCCCATGTACTGAGGTCAATCGTTGATATGTAGAAAGTTAAGCTTTTTATGTCTATATAATTTTATTTCATGTGCATTGGTGTTTTTCCTGCATGTATGCTTGTGTGAGGGTGTCAAGACAGTTGTGAGCTGCCATGTGGTTGCTAGGAACTGAACCCAGGTCAGTGCTCTTAACCACTGAGCCATCTTTTCAGTCCCCATTTAAGATTTTTTTTCTGAACTGGATTCTTTACCACCCCAAATGTGAGAGCAGTTGCACATATCAGAATTACAGTGTGTTCTCTATGGCTTGTGCCAGGCCAAGTAGTATCTTGCAGAACAGTGGCAGCTACTTACTGTCTCATTTGGTTGCAGGAACAGGAGAACTCTATACCTGGGGCTGGGGTAAGTAAAAAAGGTTTGGGACTTTTCTAAGGGTAAGGAGGATTATAGAGCAAGTTACAAAAGCCAAACAAACTTAGAGTTGGTAGGAGCTTCAGCCTGATAAATACGCATGTCTCCCTTGGATGGGAACAGAGGCACTTAGAAGACCAGACAGCAGAGAAATAAGGAGGCACCTCTGACTATCTTGACATAGGTAGCTGTCAGTGTGTTCAGGGAGACTCCATGCTTGGCTTGGAAGCTTTCTGGCTTCACAGAAGACCTACTAGTTGGTGGATATAGCCCTACATGACAGTCTATGGCTAGCTTCTTTCCTTTAAAAAAAAAAAAAAAAAAAAAAAAAAAGAAAGAAATAAAGAAAACAAAAAAGTAGCAAGGCCTATCAGAGAAAGGGGTTTATTTCATTCTAGGTAAATATGGACAGCTTGGCCACAAGGACAGCAGCAATTTGGATCGCCCCTGCCGTGTGGAGTACTTTGCTGAAAAACAACTTGAAGTAAAGGCTGTTACCTGTGGACCCTGGAATACATATGTGTATGCAATGAAGAGAGAAAAGAATCTAATATCAGGTGAATCCTCAGGCTTCTTATAATGCCTGGGTGAGAATGAACTCCTGTCATAGACACATGCAAACAAAGTTTAGAGACAGGGTCACAGAGCCCCCTGCCTCAGGACTAAAGGTGCATGACTTTAAATCTTTCAAAGCATGTATGAAAGAGTTGAATATGTATATAAATATTTTTTAGAGCAGTGTGCCAGGGATTTTAAAAAAAACTAAGACCTTCTATGTGTGGACAAGCATCAATAGCCGAGCTACACCCTAACCCAGAAGCTTTAATAATTGCAGAATGAGAAATGTAAATAAAATGGTATTACCCAAGTGAGAAAGACTTTAGTCAGTAGACCAAAGCAACCATTGGAAGACAGTTTTTGAAAGGTAATTATATACATTATTTTATTTAATATATTTAAAACGAGAACATATATATTTGAGTAGACAGCATGCTGACACAGACCAAGTTTTAAAGAATTACTTAAAGTAAAATTACTTAAAATTACAAAACCAGAACAGGCAGAGAATAAATAAATAGTGCTTTGGGAAAAGTAGTGATCGGCTGGGTGTATAAAGAAAGAGCCTGTGGATGTGACTGCAGGAACACTTCTTAGATGTGCAAAGTTGCTGATGTCTGTGATAAAAATGGCCCAACTCCCCTAGATAGCCTCTCCATTGTCTACAACAAGGAATAATAGTATAAAAGATGGTGAGCACAGAGATGGGAGGCTGGAGAAAAGTGAACAGGCCAGACAAGCATGTGTTCATATACACATACTTCATAAAGAGACTGCACCATAGAAACAATGGTTACTGCTACTTTTTGACAGCAGGCTAAGCATCTCCAATGCTGGAACACAGAAATCCTCATTGGGACAGTGCAGGGCAAGGGGCACAGGCTTCTGGGCAAAATCAAAGCTACTAATAGTTTTAGCATTAATTAAATGTCCCTAAACAATAACAAAAAGGATTTTTGGGTAATGATGTTAATTGCTAACTCCAAGTCTATGTCAGAATTGCCTTGTGTCTCATCCTCCAAGGCTGGGCACAATCATTTTCTCACTTTTCAATACAGCAATGAAACAAGACAAGCCTTTGATCATTCTTTAAGTAGAATTATGAGTTAGAGAAAAAAAACTGGGTACCAGATATTACAATTTGTACTTAACAGTCATAACTAGATATTACGGTGTCTCTGTGGACCCCACTACACCTATGAAAGCTGTTCCACTCATGTCTTAAGTTAGGTCCAAACATGGTAACAGAACCTGTTTCTGTTGTTTCAGACATACCCAAACTGCAGAAAAACTAAAAAGTCCAGTCTAAGCACAGGAAGGCACAACTGGCTAACTGGTCAAGGATTCTCAGGACTGGATGTTGGTTGAATTGAGGATTCGGGAAGTAGCATCAGATCTGGAAGCCTTTGAAAGTTCTCGCTGTTGAAGAATAAACAGTATCAGTGAAAGCACCAGTGTATGCCCCTTCACTCAAATGTGGTTAAGGTTAGCACAAAGCCCCCAGGGCAGTTCCCTGAAGAAACAGCTATGCTGAGGACAGACTGAAAAACTCTGAGCACCATTCTGTTAGTCACAGGCCCAGCACATATGCACACATGCCCTGCTCTTAACCTCTGCCAGTCTAATCTTAAAACTTCAGGAGACACCCTTATTTTCACAGTTAACTTGTGTAGTTTATAGTCAAGCAAGCATCATGCTTTTTGTTTTTTTCCTCTCCCTGTTGGGACAGAACCGCAGGGCTAGAAGCTTTGGTTTTTCAATCCCTTTGTAAAAAAGGGCCGATCATTTATCTACCAATCCCGGGGGCTGAGGGCTTTGTAACCTGCTGGTGATTTGATCTCATGCTGGAGTACATGGTGGAAAAGCAAAGACAGAACAGAAGATAAGAAGGTATTAGTAGAGGTCTGCTGAGTGGCTTTGGTGCTGCCCCTTGGAGTTTGTCAACCATAGCTGCTGATACCAGAAGCAATCCTTCAGGTAAAATGGGCTTTGGCTGAGCAAGCAAAAAAGGGAAAGCAGGGTCTGTTGTTCAGCCATCAGCCAACAAGGGTTCCATACACCCATTTGTCTCAGTAGAAATACCACTTCCCAGGTCACTGGGAGGAAGGGCCAGAACATGAAGAATTTCAACATTCCAAACTGGGCATGTTCATTTTATGTCCCAGTCTCCTTCCCTGTAGCACCGAGGGGAGGCAGTTCCAGCTTTAACCTGGTGTCCCCTCCAAGGTGAGGGGGCAGCCTTCACCTCTCATTGGTGAGATACTGAGGGAAGGGAAAACAGATGGTTAAGGAAAGGCATTGTAGTTAAGTGTCAGCAAATTCAAAGCAGGATAGTAGAAGGTAACAATCATTGTAGTGAAAAGGCATTTTAGTCTTTATGCACATTAGCAATTCACTGGTAGAAATTAGTAGAGGTGAGAAAATAAGCATAGGCCAGGCTATGTAGACAGACGGGGACAACTCAGCCCTGTAGGTTAGTAAGGTATATACTCCAGGAAATAATCAGCACACAGGCCAAGAGCCTCAGTATAAGCAGCACACAGCTGGGGTTCCTATCCCCATTTGAGGAGGGGGAGCTTTACTCTTTCTAGCACATTCTAGGCCTTTTATAATACAACACTGGGGGCCAGGTATTCTTTTTAATTTTTTTTTAGTAAATATTGGTAAATTATATATATATATATATATATATACACATATATATTTGCATATTCTTAGGAGCTGAGAATCCAATTCAAGTCTGAACATGTTTTCTTGCTAGCCAGCATGTCAATCTACTGGAATAGAAACCAGATACTTATTTTTGGAACATGTAACAGGAATTCTTGCCTTTTTTTTCTTTTTTTTTTTTTTTGTGGTTGCTGTTGGATTGGCTTTTGTTTAATCTATACGGATACAGCTGAGATTATGGGTTAGTGTAGTACTGTGCCCAGATGGGAATGAAGCCAGCAGATGACAGATCAGTTTGGAAAGGGGACATGGGACATGCAGGGTGCCATACAGACCTGAAGCCCAACAGTGGAGCTGAGCTGTCAGAGAGGGACGGGTCCTTCTAAGAACAAAGAAGACAATTACCAAGAACTCCACCAAGAGAGCAGCAGGGCAGTCATTAGCAGGTTACTTTCTGCAGCCAGGGAACAGTACAGCCTGAGCACAAGTGTCCTGTCAAAAGTCTAGTTGCTGATGTCAACTTCCTGTACACCCTTAAGCCACCCACACCCTACATGATCAAGGCAGGAAAGGGATTCTCAGCCTTCAGGTCACTGTCCTGACTGAATATCCTGGGTGCCCTTGGGAAGATACCTGCTCTGCCAACTGTGTGCTCCCCAGAGACTGGTAGATATCAGAAAGGTGAATTACCGAAAACTCAGAATAGGTGCTGGCAACAGACTTAATGCTGCAGTTGTGCTGGAGGGGGGTCGAGCCAGTGTACCCACCACTCAGGATGCTGCCATTGAGCTCCATGTTCTCCTTGTTGGCCCTGAGCCGGGCTGCTCTAGGTGTTTTCTTTCCAGAACACATAGAAGTGACTACTGACTGCAGAGAAGAAAACAGCCACGTCATCTATCACCTGGAAGGAATGTACTTACACAAAACCCTTACACAAAACCCTGATGCCGTATTTTATTGCTCATTTGTTTCTGGCTAAAAAATGGTGCAGTAAAGTCAGGTGTGGTGGTGCACACATTAATTCCAACAGAAGCAGGTAGATCTGAGATCCTGGACTACATAGTGAGTTCCAGGACAGCCAGTGTTATCCACTGTCACTAAGCTATAGCCGAGAAACCACTTAACAGCCCCCCATCCCCCAATCCTTCCCATGCTACCAATGAGGTGTAGTTACTGTTACCTCTCACCTTTGATCATCTAATGCCCAGTCTCTTAAACAGTGGATCATGACCCATATAACTGAATGTGGGAGTCATGGAAAATTCGGCAATAAAATGTTTTTGAATGTGTGTGACCAAAAACTGACCTTAGAGACTAAGCCAAGGAGTACCTCTAGGAAAACACATAGCAAACAGGGATATGCTTGTATAGAATATACTAACCTTGCTTCCAGAAGGAGGTAGTCGGGATACAGTTGAACGGTACATTGTCCCTCCAAAGACAGGCTGAATGCTGCTATTGGGTGTAGCACTGGACATGGTGGTAGTGTTCATCTAAGAAAAGATATTTTATTGATGGGAGGTTAACACCATCAGCCCTCCAACAATTTAGCTCTACCCTGCAGGGAAGTGAGCATCAAGTGTCCATGAAAGTTGTTTCCAGAGTAACTGGCTGTGCACAATACCGCACAGCTTTAGGGAAGTTTAAGCAATGTTTCAAAGTCTATTTAGACTGCCGGATGGAACTATAAACTTATATAACTACTTAGGGCACATGACATGTACCATTTGACCCAAATATTTTACTCAAGAGAAATAAGGGCATATATCCATCCATATGAAGACTTGTACATATTTATGGCAGTTTTATCTATAAGAGCCCAAAGCTAGAAATAAGGTGACTGGGAAAGCAGATTATTATATATGCATAAAATAGGATACTGCCCAATAATAAAAAGAAATTACTTGTTATTTTCACTGCAGTCAGAGTTACATGGTATGTCTGTCAAACTTATACAGAATGCTTATACTAAATAAAGTTGTAAATTTTAATGCTGAAGATTGAATGCAAGGGCCCTACTTAATTTTTAAAAAAATGTTTAACATGCAGGCTGAGGTGGCTCAAGCCTGTACTCTCACCCAACATTCTAAGAGGCATTTACTAAAAGCATGGAAAGTATCTTTCACCTAGTACTGTGACTATCTTTTGGAATGACAGGATGGTGAAGCGCTAGCAGCCCTGGAGCTCACTCTGTAGACCAGGTGGTCTCAAACTCAAGAGATTTGCCTGTCTCTGCTTCCAGAGTGCTGAGATTAAAGGCATGTTCCATCACTGCCTGGCTTTGGATGATGAACTGGAAAGTTCATCATAGAATATTGCTGGCAATTACCAGCCACCAGGGGTTTATTCATACAAGGTCTTGATAATTGGCACAGAATTGGCCACTCTGTCACTGTAAGCTGCTACTCTAGTATTTTCCTATACACTACCAAATTGACCTTCTTAGCAGGACAAAGGCAATAAAAAGCCAACTCTAGCTTCCCTACTCCCTTGTGAACATCAACAGCACCAAGATAGATTTACCTTGCGTACTTTGCCAGACTTGTTGGGAGTCATTCCTGGTCTCTTACTAGGTGTCCGGGGAGCAGTGCCATACAGCATCTCTGTCTCTGTCTGTCTCTTGTTCTTTAGTTGCTGATCGAAACAATGATATGTACAGTGAGACAGCAGAACCAGTAACCCAGGTAAAAATCTGATTCCTGGAAGAGACACAGGATCACTAGTTACAACCCTCTTTTCTTAATTTGTGTGCACAACTTACTCTTTCCTGTCTGGTTCTTTCTTTCTCCAGCCGATGCAATTCCCATTGTTCCCCAACATACTCCATGAATTTCTGCCCATTCACCACAAATGCCATTGATTGCTCTTGCTCCCACTTTTCAATGCGGGTTTTCAACTCCTCTTCCAGCTGGCGGGGAAACAAGGACATGTTAGTCACTTCCAATCTTTGGTGATAATCTCAAACAAAATAATTATCCTAAAGAAAGACTCTCTCCCAGTGTCATCAACCTTCTGACAGCTGCACCAACATCAATATAGGCTGAAGTAAACATAAATCAAAGACTATAGAGCTCATTTAGACACACACACTAAATAGGAAAAAAGCAAGGACCTAGTCTGAAAATGGTGGTTTTGATGCTTGAAGTTGGAGGCAGTACTGGGAACATCAACATTCTCTAGACAGGGTGTATTATCAACAGGAATATGGAACCACACACTATCAGGGTTTCAATATGGAATCAACCTCTTCACTAATAGTAATGGTGGGTAAGTCAAACTTCTTAGTATCTCAGTCCCTCTACATATGAAAACATTAGCGTATAGTATAGGGATATTGGACAATGATATGAATAAATAAAATACCATTGAATAGTATCTGGCAAGAGTCAATAAAAGCTATTTAGTGCTACTACTAGATAGAAGACAATAAAGTACACAACACACCACACCTCATTGTTACTATCTGGAGAGTCTTTAAGAAGGTAAATAGGTTATTAGAGTAGGACCTCACCCAATAGGATAGATAGTAGTTAGGACAGAGACACACAAAGAGGATGGCCATCGGTATAATCAAGCACAGAGGTCAGGAGAAACTCAACCCTACCTATCAAAGACACATTGAGCACATACGTCTAGCATCCATAAGTATATGAACAGGTAAACTTCTGTTTTAAGCCAACTAATCTTTGGTACTTAGTTGCGGCAGATTCTGATACTCAGTTGCTCCACTAAAGGCTTCCTGTGTTTAAAGAGGGCCAAGAATAAGGTGTCTTACACCAGAATTACCTTAGGGAGTATTTTCTGGAGCTTTGCTCGTTCCTTTTCTTCTTTTAGAAGATTTCCTCCTCGGTTTGTAAACCGACTTGGATCTGAAGCTTTTCTCTGTAAAAAACATCAGAGTAAAATCTGGGGAAATCGATCAGTAAAGGGCTGGATAAGATGAGGACTGGACTTCAGATCTCCAGCACCCATGTAAAAAGCTACATGTGGTAGTGCATGCCTGTAATCCAGGGCTCAGGGCTTGGGGATATTGGACGGACAAGAGGATCCTGAGGCTTGATGGCCAGCCAGTCTAATTTCAGATGCATTTGCTAAAGTGATTTTACAAGTTTTACATCCCAGTTTACTCAACAGTGAGAAAGGATGATCTTCTAGACCCTGGACACTCCCTGCCATATATAAGGTCACCCACTGAGGAATCAAGAAAACTAGCACTTCCTTAAAACAAAACAAAAACTTCTTAGCATATATTAACTATACATAATAGTTTCTTTTCTTTCTTTCTCTTTCTCTCTTTTTTGAGGTTTCTCTGGATCCCTGGCTGTAAACCACTGTAAACCAGGCTGGCCTGTCACTCAGAAATCCACCTGCCTCTGCCTCCCAAGTGCTAGAATTCAAAGGCATACACTGCCACCATCACTCACTGGCTGAGTTTGTTTTCACACACATATGTGATTTTTTGTTGTTGTTTATATCTAACCTCATATTACTCTTTTATCACCTTCCCATTGTTGCTGATTCCCATTCTCTTGCCAACTATCCCCTTTCTACTTTGGAGGGGGTGACCCAAAGTGCTTTCAGTTAGAGCTGCCTCAGGATCATAGGTAAAGGGTTATTTCCAGGAGCATGGGCAACTTTCCAGTAGCTATACTATTTGAGAAGAGGAAAGGCTCTCCCTCATTAATTGCCAATAGATCCTAGGGAAGGCGGGAAGGCCTGGTATGCCCCCTCCCTGTCTGTTACCTTATAATTTAAAAAATAAAAGTAAAAGTAAGCAAGTGCTCTTTTATTTATTTGAATGTCAGATGACAGAGTTATAAACTGGACAGGGGCACGCAGATCTCTGTGAGTTCTAGGTCATCTGGAACTAGAGTGAGACTTTGTTTTTGTTTTAAATTACAAAGGAATGGAACAGAGGCTATGTGGACATGATACAAGGAGGCCTGCCCTCAGGAATTAGTGTGGTGCCTTTACTTAGCTGAATGGTAGAACATGCCTGAGACCTTGGGTTCAATCCTCAGCACCATCAAAAGAAAAAATAATTCTTTTTAACTTTTCATTGTTGTTATTTTCTGATATATACATAGTAATGAGTATATAACATTATAAATTAGGTGTGCTACTCAAAACTAGGGGTAGGTAATCTAGTATTCTTGGCATAGTGCCTGACTGGTACAATCTATAAATAATAGCTGTAGAAAACAGACCTCTTCTATTCCCTCTTACATGTAGATCTATCAACCGGGGACTGTCTTTACATTTACATTTCTGTTAATGACTTCTGCTTTCAAGCAGAAGTAAGGATTACCAGAGGAACTAGCTGTATGTAAGCTGGTCTAGCTTCTCTATTTGAAGCCCAGGCTAGGATAAAGCCCATGAGAATCCTTCAGCTTCCCAAGCACTGGGATTACAGGTACGGCTGTCACATGTGGTATGCTTTCAGGACAGTTTATTTCACTCTAGAAAAATACAAAGGATGTTACCTCAAACTCTAGAAAGAGTTTCCAGTTCTCTTCCCATTTCTGAACACCTTCAAATAGTTCCTTATGCACTTCATAGTAGTTTTTTAACCGTATAATCTCAGCGTCATGAAGATGAAGTAGGTTTTCTGTGTAGTCCTCTGTAACAGAAAAGTTCAGAAGTGTTTTCGTTTATTTTAACAAGTTTCTTTAGTATAGTTCTCAACCTGTGGGTCTCAACCCCTTGGAACTGCATATCAAATATTTACATAATGCATCACAACAATAGCAAAATTACAGTTATGAAGTAGCAACAAAATAATCTTATGGTTGGAGGTCACTTCAACTGTATTAAAGAACTGCAGCACAAGGAAAGATGAGAACTACCACTTCTCTATTTTTGGTATTTCAAGTAACTAACCTTCTAGCATGGAAAGTTTTCTAACTTATAATAAAATGACATAGTAATAAAGTAAAAATAAACCTTAGAGAAGAAAAGAGGAGTAAGAGCCGGCCACAGTAGCTGGGGTGGACTAAAATAGTCTAAGTCAATAAACATTCCCAAATACTTGTTATTTTGTTAGGGCACATTCACCTCTCTGTTCAGGTTAAGACAGCCTAAAATGCTCCTTTTCGACTCCTGTGAGTTCAAAAAAAGGATCAAGCATTTAGTGGTTATACCTCCAGTTCAGTTGCTCAAAACTTTGTGCTTCAAGGCTCTTTTCTTAAGACATGAAAACTAAGTGAGGTAATAGTTTCAAGGCTGGCTCTATTTTCCCAGAAGTAGAAATACAGAACTTCCTGGTGAGTGACCAAGCTTGTAAAAGACCTGTGAGGGCAGCCACATTAAGATCAACACCTCTGTACTAACCAGAATAGTAAGGGGCAAAAGCCTGTCTCTGTTCCTGGCTGTAAAAACACTGGTCCCAGAACTTTGCCAGCTCCACTCGAATTGTCTCAATCACTTGCTTTATGTTTTGCATTTTCAGTTCTTCTAAGCGATCCAATTCTAATTGCAACTGAAAGAAAAAAAAGACAAAGTATAGCCATACTTTCATATTCGCTTCTTTACCTTTCCATGTTTAAATAAAACTGAAGTAAAACAACACACTGCACAACATTCTAAAAAACAGAAATCTAAAGAATGTGCCCTCAAAATGTGCCTAAATAAAACTTGTCTTTGCTGGCCCCAGACAGAAGGTAGGGTAAGGACATTAGACCGGAACCGGAAGTGCTCAGAGAGCACTATCTGTACAGCACCCATGGCTTTTTCTTACCACATTCCTGACTTTGGCTTTTGACCCAGTCATAATTGCAGCCACAGGTTCTCTCTCTTCTTCAGGTATCTGTAGTCTCTCCCAGAGCTCTCGGATTTGAGTACGGAGTCCTTCGCATACTGCTTCATTTTTTGACTTTTTCACTTCCAGCTGTAGCACGGAAAGGCAGTGGTTACACCAAAATAGCAAAGGCTAGCCTCTTAATCCCACAAATGAAAATGTCTGGACCCATGAGAAGAGAAAGAACTTTTATAAAATCCATAAAAATTCATATTCATATCTTCCCTATGTAGCACAGGCTGGCTTTGACTTAGTTTCCTGTGTGATCACACTTTTACAATGAGTGCTAAGAGACATGTTTTTATGCCATCTAAACATATAATGCTCTCATTGCCATAGGATATCAGACATAACAAATTCTAATTCTGACTCGTGCTTTTGTTTGTTTTTAACTCTCATATACCAAAGAGATATATTACATAGTGGTTTTGTCTTCGCTTGTTCTCTTTCTCTCTTGGTTTTTCAAGACAAGGTTTCGCTGTGTAGCCCTGGCTGTCCTGGAACTTACTCGATAGGCCAGATTGGCCTTGAAGAGATCCACCTGCCTCTGCCTCCCAAGTGCTGGGATTAAAGATGTGTGCCACCCTCACTCACCCACCTGCTTTCCTTTATTTTCTTAATTCACATTGGCATCTTATTTAAGACTAATGAAAAAACTGTCAGTTTTTTCAAATTGATAAGTACCAGTGCGTTGTTACACTACAATTTGAGCAGATATTACCTGCTGTAGCAACTTCTGTAGTGTTGCAATATTCTCCAATGATAAACAAAAGGCACTTTCATCTTCACACACAACATCTTTTTCAAAGCTTGTATCTGGAGTGTGTTCCAATTCTTCCATACACAGTATGATTTGTCTCTTAATGCTGACAAATTGTTTATGCCTAGATTCCTAAAATAAACAAAATTATTATAAGATACCTAGAAGCCGCCAAATGAAATTTTAGGGTAGAATGAATTCAGACAGCATACCTTTGTTTCTTTCAAAGTTGCCACCCGCTGTCTGAACAGGTTCAGCTCTTCTAAGGTGGGGACAGGGGTGATAGCGACATCGTATGGAGGCATACAAAGAATTTCACAGAGTTCTTCATCTTCTTCTTGAAGTAGCTTAAGTTCCTGCTTTCTCTCCTTTTTCTGTTTTCTCATGAATTCTACTTGAGTGCGCAAATCTTTTTCTAGTTGCAAGACAGGTGTGTCTTTTTCTTCCTGTATGAAATAAGATATGACTATTAGAAAGTCCAAGGATGGGAAGGAAACTGGGGGAATGACAAATGTCTACATTAATAAACAAGGCAGTTTAAGCCAGGGGTGGTGGCACACACCTTTAATACTAGCACTTGGAAGGCAAAGGTGGGGTTATATTTATGAGTTCAAGGCCAGCTTGGTCTATAAAGTGAGTTCCAAGATGACCAGGGTTATTACACAGAGAAACCCTGTCTCAAAACAACCCAAGGTAGTTCAAAGGCAACAGAAAATGACATAAAGAGGATCACCTAGGGTTTCTAGCAAAAAAAGGCCTTTCCTACTGTGGTAAAATACCCCTAAATTGTAAACCTACATAACACCTTTGCCATTCTAGCCAGGCTGGTCTTGAACTCGAGATCAGCCTGCCTCTGCCTGCTGTGTGCTGGGATTAAAGGCTGTGCCACCATCTGTCTTTCCCATTCTTAAGTGTATAGTGCAGTGGTATTAAATACAGATAGTTTCCAACTTAGAAACAGATTTCATGATGTTTCATCTTCACAATGGAACAAAATCTGTATTACAAGTACAGACAGCCCGTTTTTCACTTTTAATACAGTACTCAAATTACACAAACTATGAAATACTTTTTTGTTAAGGTGGTCTCACTGGCCTTTAACTTGAGATCTTCCTGGCTCAGGTTTCCACATGCTGAGATGACAGGCCTTCACTATTACACCAAGCAATAATCAAATATGTACAACCTTCTGACACTGTGACAAGAATGACATACACAGTTCATACCTGAGAATAGTTTGGAGGGTAATGGACTGTTGTCAAACCTGACAATCTGAGCTTGATCCCTAGATCCCATTCGGTAGAAGAGATAAAAACCAACTCAAGTAAGCTGTCCCCTGACCTTTACATGCTGACCGCAAATGCACATCCACACATCCAAATAAATTCAAAAATAAAAAAGATCACAATTCTCATGTTTCAAGAACTTTATCATTAAAAAAAAAAAATCAAAATAGTTTTATAAATTTAATTTTGTTATTGCTGTTTGCATATGATAGGGAAACATGCACTTTGCCATAAGATGTATATGATAGTCACAGGACAGCTTTATGAAGTTGATTACTAACATTCATCCTTATGTGGGTTCTGGGGATTGAATTCAGGTCGTCAGGCTTTTACATGACAAGTGCTTTATCCACTGACTCATCTTGTTGGCCTGATACATCATGCTAGTCAAACTTGCTACCACTAAACTACATCCACGGTAGTTAGATCACAATTTTATATTAATCTGCAGGTTGGACATTTGTGTATGATGGTGCCCAACTCTAGGCTAATGTGTACATGTGTATAATAACCAAATGTAAGCTACAATTTTCAGCAATTCACTTGTACAATTTTTAAAATTTATGATGGATTTATAGGATGTAAGTCTAAGTGAAGAAGCATTTGTAAATATAGCTGTGTAATCCTAATAATCACTAATTCCAGATTTCATCTTGCAAAATTGAAACTATTAATTTGGCAAAAGATCCTCATTTTCTGCTCCCATCCACTCCAGTCTATTCTATTGAATCTAACTAACTGTTTTAAGTGCCAGGATACTTTTGCAAGAGGTGCACAAGGACCAGAAAGCTTATTTTGGTTAGCTAAAAGATGGTATATCTAGTTCTTATTAACTAAATACTTACACTAATAATCCTATGAACATCTCTTTATCAATAACAATTTAGTAGATCCTGCTCTATTACTAGTGGATAAACAAGTACTCTACTCTGTGGGGGTGGATGGCAGCACATACATACACGTGAACAAATGGAAAGAGTACAGGGATCAACTTTGGGTCACACTGGCCACCTTGTTTTTATCCTAAAGATATATTTAAGATCATGAGCTTTTCTCCTTCATGTCTTTTAAGTGTATTACATGTGAACTTGGTGCTCACTGAGACCAGAAGAGGGGCTGGATTCCTTGGAACTGGAGTTCAGGGCAGTTGTAAGCCACCCATGTGCTTGGGCCAGAAACCAGCCCCAGTGAAAGAGCAGCAAATGCTCATAAATGCTGAACCTTTCTCAGGCCAGTACCTTACTTTTAGTTTGTTTTCTTTTTATAGGCAGGTCTTTCTTTGGTTTGAAGTTTAAGCCTCAGAGATCCACCATCTCTGCCTCCCCAGTGCTGAGATTACAAGCATATGCCAACATTATCTGTTTTTTGTTTTTTTTTTCTCCTCGGGACAAGTTTCTCTGAGCAGCCCTGGCTGTCTTGGAACTTACTCTGTAGAGCAGGCTAGTCTTGAATTTACAGAGATCTATCTGCCTTTGCCTCCCAAGTGCTGGATTAAAGGTGTGTGCCAACATCTGGTTTTATTGCAAGGATTATAAAGATTGAATTCTGGTTCTTGTGCCTATCAGGAAAGGACTTTCCCAATTAACCCATTTCTTCAATGTTCCCCTACACTCCCCTTTACACACAAAGATATCTATGCCTACATTTTCCTCCAAGTTATCTTAAAAACATTATTATGCTCTATAAAACTGAAATACAGCAAGTTTTTGATCACCTGTTAGTTGTTTCATGTCAATAGGGTAACCTCTTTCACATTCCTCATGTCTACCTTCTCCATACAAGAAAGCTTTTCACTTATATCTCTATGTTAAAACTTATTCCCCTATCTTAGACCCCAACCAATCCCCCAAGCACTCTGTACTGCCACACCTGAAATGGTTTCACTTGTAACTCACTGCACAAGGTACTCAGTTCCTTCTCACAGATGGATATGCTTTTAAGAAGCCTTTCCCTCAGGCTCTCCTCTTCAGCAATCATCCTATCCAGAAGATCCTATAAGACAGAAAACAGTTGGTAAAGGTTGGAGCCACTGGGAATAAAATACAAAACACAACAAAACTGATCAGCTATCTCAAAACTCTCCTAATTTTAAAGTTTGAAGAAAGGGCTTTAAATAAACAAAACCAAGAATCTGTGATATCCTAGTATGAATGACCAGATTATGTTTTTTATCATTTCTTATTATGTGTGTTCATGATGTGGGGTTGAGGAATGTTAATGCCATGGAATGAGTGTAAAGACAACTTTATGGACTTAATTGTCCCCCTCTCTTTTATGAGTTCTGGTGATTAAGCTCAGGTATGCAGGCTTTTATCCTGGACTTGCAGGTGCCTTTATCCACTAAGTCACCCCTCCAAGTCCCCAAATACCAATCTGTCTGCTATCTCAAATAAGGCAGCAACATCTCTACCTACTCATCTCACTGCAAAGATATCAGTACCACTCAACTCACCTTAATATGCTTCTTCACAACCTCAGTTCTTTGTAATCGCTGTTCCTCTGGAATCCCAATTAATTCCCATATTTCCCGAAGGTGAGTTAGAGCTTTCTGGAGGCATACAATGGACTCCTCTGCTAGCACTTCACTGAAAATCAATATAAATCATTTTGCTTATAATAACAAGCATCACTGCCTCAAGACTAAAAGCACTGTTTTCAGGAGCTAGAGTAGTTTCCCAGTGGCCATAGAGTAAAGTAAAATCACTGTAAGCATACCAGTTTAATAAGCTCATAGTCCTTTTCTATGCCTTCTAAATGCCAAAGAAGCAAAATTATTATATTCATTCTTAGTAAGACCCAATGATTTTTATGTATGACAGTATAATACTAAATTACAAATGCTGTTATAAAAGAAAAACCAAACAAAATGTCAGTAAAATAAACTCCTAACATAAGAGCTTGCATGTAAAAAGTTCCTGCAAACAGATGGCAAAGACCTGGGTATGATGTCTTGCTCCCATAAAGCCTGCACTTGAGAGGGTGAGATGGACCTGAAAAATAGAATAAGAGCCTTTAATCCCAGCACTAAGGAGGCAGAGGCAGATGGATCTCTGAGTTCAAGGTCAGCCTGGTCTACAGAGTGAGTTCCAGGACATGCAGGACTACACAGAGAAACCCTGTCTTGGAAAACAACAAAAAAAAAAAAAGAAAGAAAAGAAAAAACAAGGGCTAGGACTGTAGTTTAGTGGTAGAGTGCTTACCTAGCATCTCTAAGAAAATGTTCAATACCAGGACAGGACAAGGGTTGGGTTAGATGATAAAACAAAGCCTTGACACAGATCTCATTTATGTAGCCAAGGGTAGCCTTAAACCTAAGATTCTTCTCAGTCTCCAGCGTGCTAGACTTACAAATGTGCACCATGACACCCAGCTTGATTTTTAAATTACAACTAGTAACTCAAAGAAAGGCTAAACTTAAGAGAGAGGGCTCAGCAATTAAAAGCATTGGCTGCTCTTCCAGAGGACCCAGGTTCAATTCCTAGCACCCACATGGCAGCTCACAACTGTCCAGTTACAGGAGGATCTGGTACTCTAACACAGACGTATAAGCAGGCAAAATACCAATCATACAATATAGAAATAAGTATGTAAATAAATATATCACATAGTGTTAAGTATGTAAAAAAGAACACTTTTTATTGCTGATAGTTTATAAATTGGTACACTAACTTAAAAATATTGGGTTAGACATGGTGGTACATGCCTGCAATCCTAAAACTTAGGAAGTTGACTTGGAATAGTAAGCTCAAGGCTTATCTGTCTACATATCAAGTTATAGGGCAGCCAAGGCTGCATACACAGAGACCCCTGCTTTTGTTTTATTTTGTTTTAAAGAGGTTGGAGGATTTGGGATACATGGCAAGAGCTACCCTGTGTGTTTTTTTTTTTGTTGTTATTTTTGTTTTTGTTTTGTTTTTTTTAAAAAGCCAGGTGGTGGTAGCATATACCTTTAGTCCCAGCACTCAGTTCAAGGCCAGCCTGTCTACAGACTGAGCTCTATTACAGCCAGGGCTACACAGGGGTAAACTGAAAAGGAAAATTAGTGAGAGGTCATTGAAGCACTAGCCATAGTACGTAAAATGATGCCTGGTATGCTAATCCGGCAATTTCTTAAAGATTTTACTGTACTCCATTCATCTTAGAAATGCTAATAATTAAGGCAATTAATATAATTTCTATGAATCAATGTCCAGCCAAGGAGCTTCCCTAATGAAGTATGCCTTTTGCACTTCACATTGATAACAAAAAATGGCCATGTCAAAATTACTATTAACAGCTCATTAAAAATAATTTTCTCTTTAGTTTTAAAGGTCTACTCTACTAGCTAGCCAACCTCTATGACAGCTGGATTTCTATGGGGAAACATGCCTACCTCTCCCAAAGATTTCATACACTGCAGGAAAGCAGTTCAGTTTCCTTATCTTCCCACCTACCAATCCCCCTAGCCTTCAGCCAACAGAACTTTCTGTTTTCCCTGGACAGTAAGTAACTCCTACCCTATTCATATGCAGCTTATTTTCTGATGCTATGTATGTTTTATAAACTAGGTTCCTTCATCTGTCAGTCATCTGGAGAACTATGAACATGTTAACATAAGTTTTTAAATTTATTTTTATGTGTACAGGTGTTTTGCCTGCATGTCTGTCTGTTCCTGTTCCCTAAGGAAGTGAGAAAGGGACACTGAATCCCTTGAAACCCACACTCAAATGAGCTGCCAGGTGGGTGTTAAGAACTAAACTCAGGTCTTCTGAAGAGCCATCAGCCAGTGCTCTTAACTTCTGAGCCATCTCTCCCCAGTCTCCCATCACCACATCTGTATCATCTTCATTTTGACAGACCCCATACATAGCTATTCATTAAATATGAAAGGAGGACTGGGCAGCTGACACAAGCCTTTAATCCCAGTACTCTGAAGACGAGGCAGGTGGCTCTCAGGCCAGAGCTATATAGTAAGGTCCTGACTCAAAAACAAACCAAAAAGTAAAGGGAATGGCTCAATTCCCTGTCCTAACATTCAGATGCCATCAAGGCCACTTAGGCTCAATGACAGACCCCTTTTTCGGATAAAAATTTAAGACAATGGGAAAAGAATTTGAGCACTTATCTCTCCAAATAAGATTTATAAATGGATGACTGTTCCACATTAGTCACCAAGGAAATGTAAATCAAAATGACAATGAGATACCACTTTCATAGCCTCCAACCTGGCTATAATCAAAAACAGGTAACAGCATTGCTAGTGTTGGAGGTGGTGCTGCACACACCTTGAATTCCAGCACTCTGGATTAAAAACGGACCAGAGAGATGGCTCAGCAGTTAGGAATATTGGCTCATCTTCAGAGGACCTGTATTCAACTCCCAACAACTGTCTGTAAATTCAGTTCCAGGGGATCTTGATACCCTCACACGTGTAGGCAAGTTACAAGATACCAGTGCACTTAAAATAAATAAATATTTAAATTTTTTTAATCTCAAAAATTAAAAAAAAAAAAAGTAGGGGGACCTGAGTTCTAGGCCACCTGGTTTTAGGGTTCCAGGACAGCCAGAGCTACACAGGGTAACACTGTCTTGAAAAACCAAAAAGGCAACAAATACTGGTGAGAAACTAGACCTTTAACACTGCTTGTGGAAATCAAGATGATGTAGCCACACTGGTATGCAATCTATTGGTTTCTCAAACAATCAGTTATCATACAACCCAACAATTCCACTACTAGGATTTATCCAAGAGAAGTGAAAAGATGTCCACATAAAATTTGTAATAGTGATCATGCACCCAGGAGGCCAGCCTGGTCTACAGAGTGAGTTCCAAGACTACACAGAAAAACCCTAGAAGGAGGTGGTGTATACCAAGTTTGTGAGTTTTGTGAAGAAAGGGTTTCAGATAGTCTAGGATGGCTTCCAACTCACTAAACAGTTGAGAATTTCACTTTTAACTCCATGTATGTTGTGTGGTATATGCACACAAGTGCAGTCACTGACAGAAGTTGGTAACTCTCTGGTAATGGAGTTACTGGTATAGGTGCTAGGAACTTAACTCTAGTCCTTTGAACAGTATGCACTTTTATTGGGGGAGGGGAGGCTGTTTGAGATAGTTTTTCTGTGTAGCCTGGTTGTTCTAGAACTTCAATTCTGATCAGTCTACTTTTGTGAGTAGCATGTACTCTTAACTACTGACCCATCTCTCCAGTCCTATCCCTCCACCTCAGGTGTCATCTAGGCTGGCCTCAAACTGGTGTTCCCCCACCTCACTACAAATGGTGCAGTGGGTAAAGCAAGCACCTGCTGCACAAACCTAACCAACAACTTGATGATAATGCCCAGCACTCATGGACAGGCAGAAGGAGAGAGCCGACTCCACAAAACTGTCTGCTAACCTCCACATGAGTGTTGTGACATGCTTATAACCTACCAGGTGTGCACGCACGTGCATGTGTGTGTGAATGAGAGAGAGAGAGAGAGAGAGAGAGAGAGAGAGAGAGAGAGAGAGAGAGAGAGAGAGAGAGAGAGAATAGACAGTTAAGCACACATAGTGGATGTTCCAGGGCCTAGATAGAGTGGTTAAGAACACTAATTCCTCTTGTAAAGGACCTGAGTTTAATTCCATCACATGAAGTGGCTCAGACTCCCCCAGGCACCTGCCACATTCACATGTACATACCCACACACCCATATACATATTATTATAAACAAATCTTGTTCCACCTCCCAAGCACTGGGATTACAGGCTTTGGAGAAAATCACAAGTCAACACCATTACAGGCTCAGCACTTCCGCGGAGCAGCTGGTGACAGAAGCCGCACCTGAGACGCGGCCAGAGACGCCGGGCTCCGAGGCTGCTCCACCTGCGCTGGCCGCCAGCTGCAGCCTGGGCCTGAGACACTCCCACCCGGACGTCCACCCAGCGCTGTCCCGCACGCTGCTCGCCCCGCTAGTCGCCTCGGGCCCCGCTGCCCCCGGAGCTCTGCTTCCAGCGCTCCCAGATCAGAGACTGGGGCCTGAGCCCGTGCGTACGCGGGCTCTCGAACCTTGAGGGTGACCGTATCTCAAGATCGACTCCCTCCCCTAAGAGACCCGCACCTTCTCCTCATGGCGGAAGCTCCAAAGCAGCCAAAAAGCGAGACCCTCCACCTCCCTCACGCAGGACGGAGGACAGTAACCTCCCACGACCGTCTCCGGGCTCAGCCGAGGCTCGTCTCCGCTCTCGAGCCGTTGGACGCCGCGGAATTCAAATTCAGCCGGGGGCGGAGCCGCCAGACAATTGGCTCCTGTTTCCGCCACTCACAGAGCCCCGCCCTTACCCCGCCCTCTTCGACTGGCGCTACCTCTTACGCCGAGGGGCCGAGGAAGGCGCCCTGGGTTTGGGAAGCACTTTCAAAAGCGGCGTGCGGGCCTTAGTTTACGCATGCGCACACCTAAGTGTTCTAGTTTGTAAAGCTCTGTTAAAGCCTCAAGAAAAGGGGGAGACGGGGAGATGATGTCACCCGAGCCCCACCCGGCGGGCGCCGTTAGGTTTTGAAAATTTGTGCTTCCTAGGAAGTGACTAGGGAGACGGCTAAAACAGCTACTCTCCAACGTCCCAAGAGGGGCAGGGATTAGCAGGAAAGTTTACGTAAGTGCAAACCAGACTCTTGGGCTTGGTACCGCTGTAGACAAGTTTATCACATTTAATCATTAAGACAAATCTATTAATAATGATCATCATTATAGTGGAGAAAGAAAGCTGGAAAGATTTGAGTAACTTTTCCAGAACTTAGGCCGAGGTAGGACGGTGAACCGTTCTGAGCTCCATGAAAAAATTAAATGTCTTGCTTGCCTAATTAAGATATAAACAAATGGGGATAAGCTAGGCTTTTTCTTACAAATTATAGGAATTTAGATACATGAGGGAAACTTTACAATTTGAACCTGACATCGAAGTACTTGGGTGTCCTTTTCCCCACTGATACATCTGTATCACATTTTTCAGTGATTTATATCACCTAATAGCCTGGTGTGGCAGTACCTCTGAAGTCAAGCATTTTGCTACACAGACTAAAATTTGTAAGTAAAGCTGAGATGAATTTCTTTTTTGTTACTTTTGTTGAAATGTTTTGTAGAAGTGTAATTGCCAAACATACCAAAGAGGTTCTATTTATTAACTTGTTGCCTCCACCATGCTTTACTTGGGAGTATCCTTGTTATTCACAGCAATGGAGAATACTAATGTACTTTAAGCACTCTGCTGTCTATAGGATCTGGCATTATCTTCCTTAGTTTGCACTGAATTATACCTGAAACTGTCTGCTTTTCTATATTAGCCAACTGTACCCCATATACAGTCTCATTGCTGACTTTCTTTTTTATACTAAATATCTGCATATATTAAACTTGTGTGTCTATAGGGTGGTAGTATATGGAGACTAGCGTGCAACTTACAGAATCCAGTTCTCTCCTTCCACTAGGTGGGCCTACAATCTTTTCACTGGGGTCAAATATCAGATACGAACATTATGATTTATTACAGTAGCCAAATTACAATTATGAGGTAGCAATGAAATAATTTTGTCTGCCGTGATCACAACACAAAGAACTGTAAAAGGGTTGATGAGGAAGGTTGAGAACCACTGTTTTAGGAGCTCACTTCAGGCCATCAGGCACCATTAATTACTGAGCCATCTCCCTAGGCTATCATTTGTCTAAACACCACAGGACTAGGCTTTGATATCAGTACTCAAGAGGCAGGGGCAGGTGGATCTCTGTGAGTTGGAGTCCAGCCTGGTCTATAGAGATTCTAGGCAGGCAAGAGTAAGATAGGATCTGGAAACAAACAAAAAATAACCCCTTGTTTCACCTCCAAAACCATTTTTACTCTTTTTGTTTTTGTTTTCCTTTTCACAGGCTTCCTCTGTGTAACAGCCTGGGCTGTCCTAGAACTTGCTTTGTATTGTAGACCATTCTGGCTTCCAACTCACAGAGATCTCCCTGCCTAGGCCTCCCGATTAAAGGAATGCAACTCATTGCCTAGAGCCAAGTTTTATTGTTGGTGATTTTGGTTTGTTTGTTTGTTTGCTTTGTGAGTGCTGGGATTAAAGGCGTGTACTACCAAGTACTACAAAGCCTGGCCCTAGTTTTGTTTTGCTAAGACAAGGTCTCATTCTGTAGCCCCGCACAGTATGAAACACTACATAGCCAAAGCTGAACTTTAACTTGTGAGTGACCCTCATTTCTTAGCTTCTCAAATGGTAGAACTGTAGAAAGCCACTGTGCCTGTGCATCAGAAAAATGGTTTGTTGTTGTTGTTTACTTTCAGAAAACAAAACATGTACAAGACACAGTAATTCAAACTTGTAATCAGAACACTTAGGAAGTAGTAAGATCAGCACAAGCAAACTCAAGTCCGCCTGGTGTATATAGCTCTAGGCTAGCCAAAGACTGTGTCTCAAAAAAGTAACAAAAAGCAAAACAAAAGGAATGTCTCTTTAAATTAGAGCAATAACAAATCACAGAATTTTAGAAATGGGAAGGTATTTGCTGACTGAGTCCACCCTCCTCCTTTCACACTTGAGGAAACTCTGGTGCAGAGCAAGCTAGCTGAGTGTTACTAGGAAAAACTGAAGTAGGCCATGAAGCACATGAAGCCCTCAGAAGAGCCAACTGTGTAAAGAAGGGAGTATGTGTTTAGGACTACTAAGATGCTGCATTGTGAACTTTATTTACAGTAATATTCAAATAGGAATTAGGAAAGAATACCTTGACCCTCATAACTTAGCAGCATGGGCTATATTCATAAGCAAAAGAATATTCTGGGGGACAAGACATGAGTTCTCTCCTCAGACATGTTCTCCAAAGCCCCAAATTAGTTCCAAGGTCCCCAGCTCTGCGCAGTAAAGCTGGGGGACTTTCTAGCAGGTGGACATCAAACACCAGCATCTCATTGGGGTCCACAATCAGGAATGACTTCAACACTGGCCAGGAAAACTTCAAGCTTTCACCTCACTCATGGCTTCCATGAGGCGAGCACTGTTTGTAATGGCCGTTGTCAGAAAGATGAATCTGTACCCTAAGAGTCAAAACAAACAGAGGAAGTGACGAAAAACAGATCTTAGGTCCCAACAAAAAAGCCCAGTGTCCCAGGATCAGAACATAAGTTTGCAGGCACAGAAACATCTGGACCCGCCTGGACAACAGAGTAAGACCCTGTTCCCAGCAGAAAAACAGAAAGATAAAAGTATCAGTAACAGTCTCTGGGGCACTATAGTGTACCACACCTGCCTCCTGCTACAACAGCCCAAAGCAAGGTTATGCCAGTGGTACCACAGCCAGGAGGAAAGCCTTCCTGTGCAGGGTACATGTCCTAGGACATATGCAGTCCTGCTCTTACCTTTCTCTCTGCCCAGGAACCGCAGGGCTGATATCTCTGAGAATGTGCAACCCCCCAAGAACACCACCAGGATGAGGCGCAGGGACTCACTGGAAGCCTTGTCTTCTTTAGCCATGTCTGTGAGGATCAGAGTAGACTCCCGTCTTCACTCACACATTAGACCCAGTGATATGTCCAGCCCATTCCTCTCTGACCCCACCAGCAAGGCCACATACCTGTGAATGCAAAGTCAGTGCAGTTTAGCAGACGCACCACTTCGTCCAGGCCCTGCCAGCTGCGCCGCTCCAGTACCTAGGAAGATAGAAACACCATCTCAAGTCTTCTAGTAGAAAGTGTAGGAAAGGAAAGGCATAGCAGCAAGAGTCGTGTTTTTGCTAGTTATTTGGGAAGTGAAAGTTGGGATCAGCCAAGGACAAAGAGGAATCAATCATACAGAATAAAGTTAAGAATAGAAGCAAAAGTGATTCTCTCACCTGCTCAATGATTCGGCAGCTCAGAGGCACATAGGCACCACTGAAAACATAAGCCATGTCTCGGGGCACTTTTAGGTCATACTCCCCATCTACACGTGGGATCTAGAGAGCAGAGGTAATACATTAGGCAGGTCACAGCTCAGCACTCTGACCTTTTAAAGATCTGATAAAGGTAGCACAGCCAAATTCACATTTTAACTAGTGAGAGCCAGCAAAGGTTCTAACAGAAAGGCCTCCATAGCCAAGACAACCGTTGTACTAAATGCCTGCCTCTTCTCTTGAAGGGTTCCTCTGCTCCCTGTGAAGGCACTCGACAGAGGGCTCTTTTCTAGTCCTTCCCTCTAGCCCTTCCACAGGGAGCAGGGAACCTATACTTCTCAGTGTTCTTTAGCACAAACAGGTGCTGTTACATGTTTAATAAACAGTGGTTCTTTATGCTTTCTTCCTTAACTTAAGCTTGTACTGTAACGTTAGCAAAGGACCTTCATAACAATGCAATTACATGTGTCTAGATAGATGGCTTAGCAGTTGAGGGCATGTGCTGCTCTTTGCAGGGGACCTGGGTTCAATTGCTAGCACCTACAGGGCAACCCACAACTGCAGTTCGAAGAAATTTAATATTTTCTTCTGGCTGCCACATGCATTGGGCATAATACATAATACATACATAAAAATACATAAAATACATAAAAAAGATTGTCTTTTTTAAGACAGGTTGCTCTGTGTAACCACTCCGGTTGTCCTGGAACTCACTCTGTAGACCAGGCTGCCCCCAAACTCACAGAGATCTACCTGTCTCTTCCTCCCAAGTGCTGGGATTGAAGGTGTGTGTTACCACTGCCTGGCAAATAAAAATATTCTTTTTAAGATTTATTTATTATGTATATAAAGTTCTGCCTGCATGTATGTAGATCTCATTACAGATGGGTATGATGGGAATTGAACTCAGGACCCCTGGAAGAGCAGCCAGTGCTCTTAACCTCTGGGCCATCTCCCCAGACCCCCAAATAAAAATATTTTTAAATGTAAAGACATGAAATGGCTCAGTGGATAAAATCACTTGCTACAAAAGCATGAGATCTGGGTTCAATTCCTCAGAACCCACGTAAAAAGCTACATTCACAGCACAAGTACATTTGATCCCAGTACCCTATGGGGAATTGGGAAACAGAGACAGAAGCCCAGAAGTTAGTGGGCAAGCTAGACTGGCCTATACAGAGGAATCCAACAAAGACTTCATCTCAGATGAGGTGGAAGATGAGGACTGACCCCTTTGAAGTCTCCTCTGATCTACAGAGTACACATGTGTCCACATTCATGCACACGAATGCATTCACACACACACACACACACACACACACACACACACACACACACAAACACGAAGAAAGTACAACAACATACAACATACAGGTTAATATGGATTTAAAGTATATTCTCAAGAAACAAACAAGAAATATTTCACATCCAGCCTGCTCCACCTACCAAATTCAGTTTTTTGCTAATGGCACGAAAATTGCTCCTCTTGGCCAGAGAACTGAAGGCGTCAGTGATCTTTCCTGGGGAAGAAATCTGTGCTAGGTTCCATCAAACATCTATAGATTCACAACACCATTGACAGTAGGAAAGAACGGTACATGATTGGCCTGTCCCATTTTTCCTGTCACTGAAGTCATTCCCTGCAAACCTCTCCTACAGAGTATCAGCTGCCCATTCCCTGCAAACCACTCCTACAGGGTATCAGCTGCCCATTCCCTGCAAACCACTCCTACAGAGTATCAGCTGCCCATTCCCTGCAAACCTCTCCTACAGAGTATCAGCTGCCCATTCCCTGCAAACCACTCCTACAGAGTATCAGGTGACCTTAATTTCTAGGTGAGGCATCAACTTCAGAATAAAATCAGCCTAATGTACTGAGGAACTGTGAACAAGTCAGTTTCTCTAAGCTTCAGTTCCTTCGGAATAAAAACAACAACACAGAAAAAACCTGCCTTCCTGTTAGAGGGTTAAGTGAGAATCCATACGTCAAAAGTCAGCAATACTTATAGGGGTGTCACTATTAGGAGGTGTGGCTTTGTTGGAAGTGTGTACTGTGGGGACAGGCTTTGAGGTTTCCTATGCTCAGGATACTGCAGTGTCTCAGTCAACTTCCTGTTACCTCTAAGATGCAGCAGTGTCAGCTCCAGCACCATATCTGTCTACCTGCTCCCCACCATGACAATAATGGACTGAACCTCTGAAACTATAAGCAAGCCACCCCAATTAAATGTGTTCTTTATAATAGTTGCATGGTCATGGTGTCTCTTAATAATAAAAACCCTAAATAAGACAGTTTTCAGTATATGGAGACTGCTCTTACTAGCAGAAGTAGCGACTGCAATGTAATCCCTCCCAATCCTCTCCACTTCAGAGGGTTTCACCTGCTGTGGAGAAAAGGAACAGTTCCCAGGGGTGGGGAGATGGAGGCTCACCTGCAGCCTTGTCCGTCACTAGCTTGCTCACTTTATTCTCTACTGCTGTGAGGGTGTCCCCTGGAGCCTGTTCTGTTAGAAGCCCAGCTCGACGAAGATTGGAGAATGTTAGCAGGTGCTCAGGGCCATAGCTCTAAAAGAAATTTGTAAGTCAGATATTTACTGAGTGTCCACAAAACAATCAGCACTGTTATGACAAAGAGGGAGGGGAGGAATCCATAGCTCTGCAGTGTCTACTCTGTGGGTGGAAATAACAAAAAGGTATCAAAAATAGCAGAAACTAATTTTTGTTTTGGAAACAGAGTTGCTATGTGTAGCTCTGGCTGTCCTGGAACTCACTCTGTAGAACCAGCCAAGTCTCCAACTCAGAGATCCACCTGCTTCTGCCCCAAGTGCTGAGATCAAAAGCATGTGCCACCACTGCCCAGCATTAAATGTCATTTTTAAATGGAAAGAAAGATTATATCCTCCCAGCCTCACCTGCAGATACTGTGTTTTCAGGGACCTGTAATCCTTGGGGATCAAACCTAAGAGGATGGAAAAGAAGCCAGGTACGTGAGGAAAAAAAAGCCAGTTGAGGACCCCAGAAGGGGACAGCCAAACCAATCAAACACCACCATAACCAGGAGGAAGGACTGTGATACCCCTGCATAGGACATAGCTGATTCCAAATAGACTGCTTATTTTTATTTGCTTACTAAACGATAAAGCCCAGTGTCCTGTTCTAAGGAAGCTCTCTGAGCCACAGACGCTGAAAAGGGCATACTGCACAATCATAATCATCAATCTCATCAAGAGACTCTGAAGATATGACAGAAGGAAGACAGGACTTCCTGTGTACTCCAGCTAAGCAACAGGTACTGGACCTGATCTATAGCTACTGAGAAACAAAAAGAATGAAGAATTCCAAAGGTTTCAAATATTTTTCTCCACAGAGATAAGCTGGGCTTCTAACTACAAGGAAGTGGACCTAGAAGCAGCAGAATGTGTCTAGGTAGAGAGCAGTGGTTCACCGAGCCCTGAATGGGTCAATAGTAAAATTGTGTTTCCATGAAAGGGTGCAGAAGTACTTTTTTTTTTTAAAGTCACTTTTCCAGATCCTAGAGAAAGTTTTATGAGGAAACCTTACTGAAGACAGGTCAAATAGACTGAGGAGGGAGATGTCACTGCAAACCTAACACATGGCAGGCATCACGGAGTGGACCGAGGGCAGCCCAGCTTAGAGCTGAACAGTAAGTTCCCCATGACCTGCTATGATCCACCTCCAACAAGGAAAGCTTCATTTTAAAGGAAAATTCATTCAGTAAATGACAAAAAACAAACAAAACAATCCTGTTTGCTTAAATTTGTCTTTCAAAATCAATTCTCTTGTTGCTGAGGCATATTTCTAATCTGGCATTCTTGGCTTTGATTTTTTGGGCTCACCATTCTCAGTGATGGACAAAAGGCACATGAGGCGAAGGCTTTCTATAGGTGACACCTGCATAGGATAGAAGGGTCAGGGGGATGGACAGTCAGGATGCGTGTTCTTCTCTCTCTCCTGCCTTAGCAAGTCCATGTCTAAACCCCACCCGCAGCTCCCAGCACAGCCTACCTGCCGGTCTATGTGCTCTTCAATGTAGCTGGTGCTTTCTCGGATGTTGAAGCCTTCCAGCAGTGCTGTGCAAGATCAGAAACAGCCCATTACTGGGGATCAGCTTGGCTAAGGTTTGTTTATCTCCTTATCTCTTTCTACATCCTTGGGTGGAGCTAAGAGCGCCCAGCACTCTACAGAGCCAGTACTGTCAGCTGGAGAGAGCATCTTTCTGGGGGAGGGGTAGGAGCCAGAGAAGATGGTGAGGCTCCTGCACTCACTATGTTCAGTCTTGATGAGCTCCTGGAAGTCCTGCTTGGTTTTCTTCTTCATGATTGATTCACAGGCCCCAATATCTGCAGAAAGGACAGAAAGCTAACTTTCCTAGCTCTAGAAGGATAGTCCTTGATTGCCAACACAAAACCTCATAAAGAAAAACCCAAGGGATTTTTTCCTATTTTTAAGCCAAACAAGAACAAGGGTCTCCTCTTGGAAGAAGGTAATGGTCCATAGCAGCATCCCCTGGAGGACATGTGTCACCTTCCCTTCCCCCAGGCTAGCACTTACGCAGACTTAGCAGGCGATGCTCCTGTTTTAGTCCCTTGAGCTCCTGAGACACGAAGTTCTTCATCTGCTTTATGTCCATGCCTCTCCGGCGCTGTGGAGACGTCCCCATAGGTCAGCACCCCTAAGCAAGCCTCCATTCTCCCCCAGCTACTACTGTCCATGAACAGACACAGGAGGCCTATCGTAAAATCAGAAAGAGAACAATGAAGAGACCCAACAGAGGAGCTGCGCTTGGAGCCTTACATCATACTGGGCCTGCAAGTTCCTGGCCTTCTGGCTCAAGAAGCCAAAGACATTGGAGAAGTGCTCGTTACGGATCTCACTGAACACCTGTGAAAGAACACAACAGGAACCACTTACTATGCCAGAACAGTAACAGGCCCCAGCCTGCCTCATGAGCACAATACCAGCACAGGAAGTGTGGCACCAGCCAAAGGATGACCGGAGTCGAGCTGGTGTTAGAAACTTTATTATTAGAAAATAAACTATTTGTTTATTTTTGAATTTTGAGACTGAGTCATATGTAGCTGGGGCTGGCCTTGAACTTGATTCATCTGTTTCCATCTTCCAAAAGATAAAATTACAGGTGGCAGCCACCATGCCCGATGTGGTCTGATCCTAACTGATAGGGGAACCTCCCAGGGATTTGGCCTCCTGCCCAGGCTGCACTCCAGCCTCCTGTAGCAGTGGTTCTGGGTAATACTGTTACACCTGTACCCTCACCTTGTCCTCAGCATTGAGTAGCACCTTCAGGCTCTTGTCAGAGGATGTGACTTCTGGGCCAAAGTCGACACTCCCTTTGAGGGCAGAGGGGACAGCTATTAGGAACTCCTATGAGGCCTTCTCCTACCTCTTTCTGGTCTCTGCTAAAGGTCTCTTATTGTCCCCAGTCTCCCCTGCATGTACTGTCCTCCTGCGGGAGTCACCAGAGGCTGGAATCATTTCCACTTTGTTAAAATGCAGAGGATCATAGCACTTACCACACTTGATTCGGAACGTGTCATCTACCAAGCCTTCGTAAACCACCTGGGAGCAAAGTGCTGTCACAAAGTCCATGTCTGAAATCAAGATCCCAACCATGAAGATTCCCCAGACCCAGCTCTCTATTCAGTCTACTCAATATCAGCTCAAGAACTTCCCACAAGCGTCATGTTCAAAACCAATATGGAAGTTCACAGCCCTAATTTTAGGACCCCAACTTTGCCAGCACATTTTCCATATTCCTGCCTTCTGGGGCCCAAAGATGGGAGAGTGCTGGGCAATATTTACCTCTGTCTAGGAGAAAGATGTGTCCAATCTCTGGTCTTCGACCTTTGGTCTCACTGTCTTCCTCCTCCTCCAGTTTCTTCCACAGATCATATGACATCTACCAGAGCCCAAGACAATCTGTTTTGTGTCCAGGTCCTCTTAAAAGTTCAATACTTACAGAGGTCAACCCTTTCCATGGCATACTGTCTTGTCCCCAAGAAGGGAGTAAACTGTGAGGAACACGAGCCCATCTATTACCATTTGCTTCTATCTTCTCATACCACTAGGATTCCCCTGCCCAAAGACAAAGATTTAGGAATGTGACATAGATGATCTTGCTTCCCTCTTAAGGCAACCATCCTGGGACATACAGACCTCAGAATGAATATTCCTCATGCCACAGATGCCTAGGAATCATCTTTGTTGTATAAGGAAAACATAAAATGAGATTTAAGGACAAGAGTTCTGCTCACACTCTTACCTTGGCACATCTGCCAATGCCGTAGCAGTTAGGAAAGGGTCCATAGAGGGTGCTGAGAAGGTGCAAGGCCTGCGCCACAGTGTTGATCCAACGCTGATCACCTTCCTGCAGTGACCACATGGACCACAAAGACCTATGTCAACCCATCTGACACAGTGGACAACGGCCAGCCCTAGATGACCTGGAGTAGGATGGTGGTGTCGGGACTGCTGGAGAGGTTCATTTTATAGATCCATCACATTAATCCTGACAGTCATCCTGAAGGTGTTGTAAAGCTAACCTGGATTATCTGTGAGGGTGTCTCCAGAGTAAAGATAACCTGGGTATATCTGTGAAGGTGTCTCCAGGTAAAACTAACCCCAGCATATCAGTGAGGGTGTTTCCAGAGAGGACAAGTGCAGGGTGAGACTGCCCTGAGGAGGAAGAAAAGGGAAAGGCCTGATAGTGAAGGTTCTCTCTCTCTCTCTCCCTGGCCATCACGAGTTGTCCTGCTGTGCCCTCTAAGACATGAGCAATTGAAACCCCTGATGTCTGAGTGAAAATAATAAATCTTTCCTCCCCTAAGAGGCCATCTCAGGTGTTTGACCACAACAACGGCTAACCGAGACTCCTGATGGAAGTTCTATCCAAAACAACCTGCAACCTTCAACTGCAAAATCAGTCATTCACGATAAATTATAAGAGCTGGAAAAAGGTGTCAATATTTTTAGTCCCATTCATGGACCCCATAAATCTTGATACCAAAATTCAAGGGCCCTGCATTACCAGGAAGTAATCCCTAAAGAATTCTGGCAGTTCCATGCTCAGCAGATCCACATCAAGAGGCAGCAGAGAAAAGGCCCATTCATCACAGCTCACATCTGTGGAGACAGAACATCAGCTTTCAGGCAAATGGTACTTGATTCCAAGCTAAATAAAGGTGTGCTATAGTATAGTCATGCAACAAATATTTGAGTGCCTGCTATATGTCAATTACTATAGTTAGTACTGGAGACTCAGAGTAAGAATCAGTCTGCCTTGAAGGAGTGTCTAATGCAGGCATAGAAAAAGACAACATGTACACAGCAGCTCACAATGCAATGTAGTAAGTGGTGGTTTATTCAAGGGGGTCAAGAACAAGTGTTGAGAAAACATTCATCTGCATTTATGATTCAGCAAATAATACTGAATTTCACCTACATGTAAGACTATATCAGCACTGGGGAGACAGCGATGAACAAAATGGGCTCCCTCCTAATCTTCTGGAACTTATGATCTAGTGGTAGACAAGTGCAGCAGGCAAATTATGATACAATATTGCTGTGGACTAATCCTTCTGTACACTGTGAAGATGTACTCTCATTGGTTAATACAGAAGCTGCCTGGCCTACAGCAAGGCAGGACAAAGTTAGGGGAGACAATCAAACTGAGGATACTGGGATGAAGAGGGGGCAGAAAGACAGTCACCGGGAAACTCAGAGAGCAAGATGGCACACCGTACTGAAAAACAGTACCAACCCACATGGAAAAGCACAGAAAAGAAATATGGATTAATTTCAATGTAAGAGATAAGGTAGTAACAAGCCTGAGCTATCAGCTGAGCATTTGAAACTAACTAAGCTTTTGAGTGATTACTTGAGAATGGGACAGGAAGATTCTACCTACACAATATTTATTATCGCTGTACTCCCCCAAAAGCAAGATAGCAAGCCCTGGGCTTTCGGTGTAGAGAATACAGGCTTTGCATATATGAGCCCCAGGATTCTTGTCCTATCACAAAACAAATCAGAAAAACTATGAGCACAAATATTCCAGGGATTAACCATAACTAGGAGTAAAGGAATAACTTCCCGTTTTGTCTAGACCACAGAATGAATGCAAAGGCAGCTTAAGTAACTCAGTGAAACTTTGACTCAGTATTAAGAAAGTAAAAGAGACTGGCCATGATAGTGCATACCCTTAATCCCAGGGTTTGGAAAGCTGAAGCAGGTAGATAGATCTCTGAGTTCAAGGCCAGTTAGTGACACACAGAGAGACACTTGTCTCCAGAATAAATAACTAACTAAAAAGAGCCATAATATAGCTCAGTGGTAGAGTACTTGCCAGGCATATCCAAGGCCTTTTATACAATACCTAATACTTCAAATAAATAAAGTCAAGCCTGATGTCCTAGGCCTATAAGACCAGCTCTGCAGAAAAGTAGGCCAAAATTACAAGCTCAAAGACTGCCTGTAAAGCAGGCAAACAAAGGAGACTTTAGCCTGAGCCTCCATTTGTGGTTTTGCTTATGTATAGCTCTCCTGGCCCTTATACTAATGCACTTGGCAGCCTAGTTCCTTAGCTTGCATGTACTATGCACACACAACTCTTCTCCAAATAATGTTATCTTCAGAACATAGCACCCTCAGAACCCCCTCAAACTCCCACCTGCACTGGACTACACCTACTCCCATCTCTGAACATTATAGATTTCTACACCCCTAGCAACAATCAAAGTTAGACAAGTTTTATTCAAGTATATTTCCAGCATAACAAGGAACAAAGAATGGAAGGGCTGATCTGGCCTAAACTGCATCCTGGTGACTGCTTAGGAAGTCATCTTACATTTGTGCATAATTGGGAATGCATATGACTAATATTAGACCAATTGTGGGACAAGATATGGGCAACAGAGAAGATAAATATGTGACTTAATGTATCAATCAAAATGAACAGTCACCCAAACTAGACTGTTACCAGCCCTTTCCTCCTTTAGAGCCCATAAAAAGAGATCACAGGCCAGGCCTGGTGATGCACACCTTCGATCCCAGCACTCAGGAGACAGAGGCAGGAGGATCTCTGTCAATTTGAGGCCATAGTATACATAGTGAATTCTAGAAGAGCTAAAACTATATAGAGACCATGTGTCAAAAAAGAAAGAGAGATCACTAGTCTGGGTGGCCTGAGTACTCACACTCATGTAGATTGTTGAAAATCTTAGTGTGTATCGCTTTATAATCTGTACTATCACTTAACTCCATATTAAGTTACCTTGCTTCTTTTGCAGATATCAGTTCTTATTTCCAATTCTTTGGGAAAGAAAATCTGAGAACATCCTGTCCAGACCCACCAGTAATACCTGAGCTACAGAAGGAAATACCTCCCTAAAGAAGTATCAGAAGACTTAGAAACTGAGTAAGATTTGTGAGGGGAAATTCTCAGAGTAGAGTGCAGTCTAAGCAAAAGAAAAAGCAAGTGCAAAGCTTTGTGATTTGAAGGTAACAAGTTAAGGAAAAGCCGGCACAGGATGAGGATTAAGAGAGGAGGGAGTCAGCCGGTGGGACACACAGCAGGCCACGCTGAGGAGTCTGGGAATCTTAGAAGCAGCAGCTGGGCCTTCTTTACTCTAGGCCCAGCCTCTCAAATTGTTCATTTTGGATCCTAATCCCCATCTTATTCCCAGAAACTTCTCACTAGAACAGAAGGAGTAAGACCCAGAGCAAAGCTGGGAAGTGGAAAAGCAGGGGCTGTCTCTTTCTTTGCGTGTGCTCTCTGCCTTCACTCACATTCGGTTCCTCTCACCTCCATAGACTCCCTCTTCCTCAAGCACCATCTCACATGCATAAAACTGAAAGAGAAAAGTCAATTAGCTCATTAGGAAATTTGATTAACAACAACTTTATTCGGTTCTTCCTTTTTTTTCTTCTGACGTTAGATGTGACAGTAAACTAGATTGTCAACCTGACTGGACTGGAAGACATCCAAAGATTGCTGAGGTACTCTGCTAGTTTTATCTGTGAGCTGTCTCCAGAGGTGGCTGGATCATGATCTAATCAGAAATTAATCCACCAATGAATTGAAAATTTAAATATACTAACAGAGGTGATGAACTGCAGAAGGTGGGAACTAGTTAGAGAAAGTGGGTGGCTGGCGATATGCACTTGAAGTTGATTGTGGGACCCTGCTCACTTCCTGTTTCTCTGCTTCCTGGCTACCATGAGATAAAGAGCTTTAAAGCAATGCAAATAGAGGTGGTGTGTTTAAAGGGTACGCTTTAAATCCCAGCACTCAAGAGGCAGAGGTAGGGAGTCTCTGTATTCGAGGCCAGCCTGGTCTACAGGACAAGTTCCAGAGCAGTTAGAAAAATCTGTCTCAAAAAACAAACAAAAAACTCAATAGAGCCAGTTAACTATGGATTGAAACCTCTAGAAATCCAGAGCCAAAATAAATCTCTTCCTCTTTTAAAGTTTCTTGCAGGCTTATCTGTCATAATGATGACAACCTGAATAGCATACTGGCAATCAAACCTAGGCCTCAGTGGAGATGGTGGCACATATTTGTAATCCCAGCCCTCAGGAAGCTGAGGTAGTAAGGCTGGGAGTTCAAGGCACTTTGTGCTGAATAGTAAATTCTAAACCATCCTAGGCTAATTAGTGACATTCTGTCTCAAAATAAAAAGGGCCAGTGAGATGGCTCAACAATACTAACTTGAGCCTGATCCCTGCGCCCATGGGGAAAGGAGAGAACGGACTTCCAAAAGTTGGCCTCTGACCTCTACTCAGATACCATGGCACTTACTATCTCCATATCATGAGATACATAATACATACATAATTTTTAAAGACAACTAGGCCTCCAATGAGAGAGAAAAACAGTCTACCAACAAGCTACACCCTGAGCGCTATTCTTTGCCTTTCTCTGGAGCTCTCCACAGTTGGAGCCAGAGTTTAAATAAGGTATGAGTACACCCTCTGAGAGCCTGTTGTTGAATTAATTTCCACTGTGAGAGATATTAAGAGAGTGCAAAACTAATCTAATTATGCTGTCCAGAGGAAAGTCTTCAGAACTCACTAGGATTAAGTATGGTCTTCAAAGTGAAGGTCATGATTGACTCCTGGTGGCTTTACAAAAGGAGGCAGAGGTGAGAACACACCCATGTACTCTCTGTCTTTCACATGATGGTCTGCATCACCACAGAACTCTGCTGGCAAGACAGCCATCAACAGACATGCCTCTGCAATCCTAAACCTATAGAACACAGGCTAAAGTAAGCCTTTACACAGTTCAGTCTCAGATGTTTCATGACAGTAATAGAAATAACCTGGGATAGTCAATAATGAGGGCATTAGTCACAGAACCCACAAGATAGGATCCCCAAACTCATCAATTTAGAATGGACCACTAGAGAACTTGAGAGATGGCTCACAGGTCCTGAGTTCAATTCTTAACGGTGGCTAGCAACCATCTAAAATGAGATCTGATGCCCTCTTCTGGCATTCAGGAATACATGCAGGCAGAACACTATACATAATAAATAAATAAATCTTTATTTTAAAGAAATAAGTCTTGGGAGGCTGGAGAGATGGCTCAGTGGTTAAGAGCACTGGCTGCTCTTCTAGAGGACCCAGGTTCAATTCCTAGCACCCACATGGCAGCTTACAGCTGTCTATAACTCCGTTTCCAGGGGATCTGATACTTCACACCAATGCACATAAAACAGTTTAAGAAAATATATTACAAAAGGAAATGAATTCTAAAAAAAAAAGAACACTAGAACCATCCATCCCCAAATTTCACCTGTCTTTTATCAGCTTTCCTTGTGTACTATGCTTTTTCATCTTCCTTGAAAATGAGAAAAGGTTACAAAGAAGTAGGCAGTCTTTAGGAAGAGCTATGCTGGGACAACCAGGAAGAGGAGGGAGTGGGGGAAGGAGCTGTTTAGCACACACTGAGGAGGCCTCTGGACACACTGAGATACTAAGGTGAGCATGAGGTAAGGCTACAATCTCAGCATTTGGGCAGGAATCATAAACTCAAGGAAATCCTAGGCTATATAATAAGATCTTATCCCCCAAAATGGCAAGTTTATCCAAGGGGGGGAGGGAAACACAAACACACACACACACACACACACACACACACACACACACACACACACACACACACACACACACACACAGGAGTCAGGGGTAGTAGTACACACCTGTAATCCCAGCACTCCAAAGAGACAGAAGGAGCAAGTTCAAGGCTAACTCCAAGTTTCATACACTATGTCTCAGAAAAAAAAGTGTGTGCACAAGTGTGTGTGCATGCTTGTGTTTATTACATGAAGAGAGTAAAGGACAGAGTCCGGAGAAAAACACAAAATAAAAGTGGTACAGAATACAGAAACTGAGGACTGCTCATATGGAAACAGTGCCAGTACCATGTAGCACTGTTTTACAGGAATGTGTGTTGGCAGGGACACACAACAGAAGCTTTTCAGACATATAAAGCTATTCAAGCTATATAGGACTGGGGATATAGTTCAGTGGTGGAGTGATAGCCTCACATATCTACGACCTTGATTTAGACTCCCTAGCATCCTGCCCTATCCCTACCCAACTCCCAGAGAGAGAGATTACAAAGGAAGCTTTATGGACGTCATTCTTTTTTATGTTTGTTTGCTGTTGTTGTTTTTCAAGACAGGGTTTCTCTGTGTGGCCTTGGCTGTCCTGGAGTTCACTCTACAGACCAGGCTGGCCTTGAACCACAGAGATCTGCCTACCTCCAACTCCTGAGTACTGGGATTAAAGGTGTGTGCCATTACTTCCTGGCCAGAAATCACTTCTTAAAATTCACAATTCCACAATGCTTTCTTTGGGGGCAGTTTGATGACAGACATGTAAGAAAAAGAAAGTATGCCACTGTCCACTTATCCCTGTCCTGTTGCCTAACAGTTTCTTCTGAGATTGAAACTCAGTCCTTCAGGGAAGCTCTTTAAAACATCAAAACAGCTTTCAGGAAATCCCTGATACTGAACAGATTCACTACCCCCTGATAAGTAATAAAGACTACCTGGAGTCAGTCTCAGCCAAGCCCAGCTCCTTGGAAGAAACAGAGACTGAGGCACTTGAAAAGGACACTCTCCAACCTGTTGCTCTGCCTGCAGACTGTGGTACACTCCAGCTTTCTAGCGTTTGTGACTGTCACCTGTGAGTCATTTCTGTTCCTGTAAGTAACCCCTTATAATTCTTACAAACAGCTCCAATAAAACTCATTGGTTCACCAAGCTGGACTCTGTCACCAGTTCCCTATCTGGGGTGAGTAGATGTTTATTCATATCTCCCTAGAATAGTCTCCCCAAAAGTCCTCCTCCTGGTTCACTCTCACATCCCCCTCCTTCTAGGGTCCAAACTTACCTTCTGAGGAGTTAAGATGATTTTATATTTTCTAATTCGGCCTGCCAGTTTGTCAGCATTGACAAGATCTATAGAGAGAAGGAGTGCAGCCCAGCCAGCCATGGGCCATCTGTTAGACAAGAAACAAGAAAGCAGAACTTCTCTTCCCTTCCTGATGCCCCCTCCCAACTCTTCCCTGCCAACATCTCGCTTTGTGGCATAGGCTAGCTTCTTCCTGGATTCTTTCTGCCTTGGCTTCCCGAGTTCAGGGATTATAAACATACACCACTATGCCTGGCAGGTCTTTTCTTACCTAACATGCCCACCTTTTCCCAGCCCTTAGCTCCACATAGTATCAAGGCCCACTTACTGGCAATGTAGCGCATATTTTTGATGCGGGGTCTGACCAAGAAGCATAATCTATGGATGAGAAAGACATAGAAAAGTTAGGAAAAATCATGAAGACAGTGATAGAATCTAAGAAGAAATTCAAGTGAAAACAAGTCTTTAATCATTTGTCATTCTTGACCGGGCCTACATGGTCGCCTGAGATACCATGTTCCACCCACAGAAGCCATTCCTCGTTACAAGAGGTACCATGACATGAGTGTGCCTCATAGACTTTATGGTAGATCCAGGAGTTCCTGTCCTTAAAAAAAATGATGATCCAATAGGCTAAAATTAAACATATATTCAATCAAGTGCTAAAAATAAATCAAGAACTGGAATGTGCACATGTTATTTTCCACATATCTAAAAATTATTCCTCTAAGGAAAGTATACACTACTCAAGTTTGGGAAACATTAAAAGCAATCAAAGAGTTAGAGGTATAGTGCGATCGTAGTCTGTTGAGATGTGATCCAGCCACCCAAGAAACAAGATGTGGCTTGTACTGGTAATACACCGGCCATGTGGCAATACATAGATTTAATAGAAATGGGTTAATTTAGAATGTAAGAGCTAGCTAGTAACAGCCTGAGCTGTAAACCAAACAGTTTATAGTTAATATAAGCCTCTGTGCCTCTGTGTGTTTACTTGTGACTGAATGACTGCAGGACACAGGAAAACTTCTCGTTACATGGTAGAGTGTTTGCTCAAAGTCCTGGTCTGATCTCCATCACAACAGACTGTGACAGGAAAATACAAAATACCCTGACAATCTAGAGAAGAAAATTAACCTGGCCTGGAAGGGAGCTTCCTGAACTGGAATAAAGACCTGGTGTTCTTTAAAGAAGTAAAGACAGGAGAGAATTTTAGGCAGAGTGACTGGAGTGGCACATTCTAGCATGTGTAGAAGCAATACGTCAACATTGAGGATTAACGATATGGGAAAAAGACTATATGGAGAGCATCAAGTGATGCATTGGAATCTATCTAGGATGCTCAACTGGACTACACCCAATAAATAATGTGAAGTCTTAGACTTTTTTTTCCTTTTAACATTTATTTGTGTGTGTGTGTGTGTGTTGTGTATCTAATAAAGTCTGCCTAAAATCAGAGGACAGACCCACTCATAGATTTAGCCATGAAAGTCAGGGAGTGGTGACCTATGTCTTTAATCCTAGCACTGGAAGGCAGAGAGTGAGTTCAAGGCCAAAGACAGCCAGACAGTGCTGGCACCCAGCTTTAATCCCAGCACTAGGAAAGTTGAAGAGAAGGTGAGACGCGGAGAATAAGGAGGCAGGAGTCCAGCCCTAGGCCTGTGACCCCCTCCCTTTCAGCTGAGGACCGAGAGACATCAGTCTGAGGATTCGTGAGAAGTGGCTGGTCCTCTGTCTCTCTGATCTTTCAGCTTTTCCCCAGTATTTGGCTCCAGGTTTTTATTATAACACCAAATATAATTTGTGCAGTGTGTGTGTCTCTGTGTGTGTGTGTGTGTACACGTGATACAGCTTGTGTAGAGATCAGAGGATAATTTTGGGGAGTAGGTTCTCTTCTTCCAGTATGTGGATGAAACTCAGGTTGTTCATCAGGCATGGTGGCAAGTATCTTTACCTACTAAGCCATCCTACTGACCCTGGAGGTTCTATTTGTCTGTTTCCTACTATTGTGTATGTGTGAGTACAAGTATACACATAGAAGTCAGAGGACAGCTCTTCAGAGTAGATTATCTTTATATTCTTCCATGGGTTCCAGAGATTGAACTCAGATAATTGGACTTATACAGCAAGTGCTTTACCCACTTCCTGAAGCTGAGCTATCATCCAGATACCCCTGGAGGTGTACAATAGTAGAATAACAATTTTTGGACAAGAAATAACTCTAGTTGTAGATAATAATTAGAGAGAAGGGGAGGACAGAATGGGAGAAAGTGCAGAAAGGAAGGCTAACAATCTGCATGTGATATCGCCAACACTCGCAGAACTGGGCCACAGCGCAGGCACTGCGGTTGCATATCTCAGGCAAGGGCAAAATAGGCCCCTAGGGACCTCCTCCAGCTTGGAGGCCAGAGACTCCCAGACACTCACTGTTCATTGGAGCTGAGGGCTGGTTTGTTCTCCACCTTGTACAGCTTGTCTACCTCATGTTGCTACAGAGAGAATCCAATAATACAATGAGTAGAAGAGTTAGAAAAGCCCACACATAACACAAAATGGGGAACATTTAAGGGCTTAATCCTAGAAGTCAATCTGCTTGCCTATGGGTTGCCATCCTACTAACCATTCCATTCTTCCTACTGTCAACGGAAAATCAAACACAAAACATAAGACAGACATCATCAGTCCCCTGCTTGCTTACCCAGGGAGCTGTCTTTACCTTCAGGAATTGGTTATGCTCACCAATAACAACAATGCTTAGAGGGGAAAGAGGGCAGGGATTTCCCCTGGGGAAAGGGCTGGTACCTTCAGGATGGAGACATTAGCAATCCGATCCAATGGGCTCATAAGATCTGCCTCAATGAACAAATCCTTTTTTCCAGGAAGCTGAAAAAAGAAAGTACAACTGATCACTCATAGGTCACACAAGCTCATTTAACAAAAACTTGATCTTGAGTTGAAAGGGCATTAGACATCTATCTAAGCATCTTATGTACTGTCTTCACCACTGACACTTCTTTGCATTTAAAAAAATCTTTTCCTTTCTCAGCTTGGCTCCTTGTCATTAAATTGTGACTTTGGTCACTGACTCCCTTGCCCATTACCTCTTTTACACTGCCTTACAACTGTCTCATTTCTTAACATGGACAAACTCAACAAAATCACACCTTACATCCTGCAAACCCTTCATCTAACTGCTAAATATCTTTTCCAGTGGCATTTTTCTTTTAGTTACAAAATGACATGCTTTAATACAGCACATAGAAAATCAGGGCAGGGATGGATATGTGGCTCAATGATACAGTATTTGTACTGCATGCATGAGGTCTCAATTTTAATCACCATCCCTGAAAAAAGAGAAAAGAAACCCCAGCCAGGACTCACTCTATCATTCCCCACACCTACTGCATGATGCCCACCATGGGATTCCAGCACCAACACTCTCATTTGTACAAGAGAAGGTCACAATTAGTGACAGGAAGGGGTAAGTCATTGGGAGGTTCCTTTCAACTATGCCTTGACATAGTTTTGAGATTTGATAGTGATGCTTACAGAACAATCGATTAGAGACCAGTGAGACAAGACCATGCAGAGAGGAAGGCTGAGCAAGCAATTCAGTTAAGATGGTGCATATGGTGCATGAATGGCAGTTCTCAGTTGGGGCCATATTACAGTGCCTGGACACATCCTGGGTTATCTGGAAGACGGTCAAGGGCATCTAGTACAAATGGTTAGGAATGCTGCTAAACCGCCCACAGTTCGCAGGGCAGGCCCACAACATGGAATTGGTACTCAAGATGTCTGCAGTTTCAAGAATGAATGATACTGATGCCAAAGAAATGGTGGGAGATGGTTTGAAACAGTTGACTACAACTGGGGCACCAGGGCTGCAATGCCAGTAGGAAGGGAATTGGACTTGATCCTTAGAGGAATGAGGGAAACTGAGAACTTTTGTATACTAAAGCACAAATGAACCAGAAATTTTAAATGGAATATGACTATATAACTTGAAGAGATGAGAAACTGGAGTTAGGGGATCATTTAGAAAAATTAATGAAACAGACCAAGAAGCTAAGCATGTAGCAACAAGAGCATGCCTCAGGCTGGGGGCAGTGTGAACAAACTAGATTAAGACACATATGAGATGCTGTTGTGTATGTGTGCCATATTATATGTAGTGTAGATGTCAAAGGACAACACTGTGGAGTTCTCTCCTTCCACCTTTCTGTGGGTTCCAGGGATCAAACTCAGCTCAGCAGACTTGCACACACAAGTGCCTCCACAGGCTGTGTCATCTCAGTGCCCCACAGGAAATAGTTTTCAAGAGTTCTAGGACAGCCAGGGCTACACAGAAGAGCCCTGTTTCAGTAAAATAAATAAAACACACTTGAAGGGGATCAGCAGTGTTAACACTGCATACAACAGCATTCGAGGAGTAAACGTGGTTCTTGTTGTTACACAGGGTTTCTCTGTGTAGCTTTGGAGCCTGAACTGGAAGTCACTCTGTAGACCTGCCTGGCCTCACAGAAATCTGCCTGCCTCTGCCTCCCGACCAATGGCATGGACCATCACCAGTCCCAAATATCTAGGCTATGATTATGGGGTACACAATGGAGAAATTCTACTACATTCCAAGTTTCATCCCAGCTGACACCACTAGTGAGCTGCTCCTTCCCTTCTCTCTCTCTCTCTCCCTCTACACCCTTCTCCTTCCAAAGGAGGGAAACTATACACTGAGGAACAACCACACCCCCGCACTATTAGAACCTTACCTTCATTTATCCTCTAAATCAATCTACTATCTCCACCTGGCCTCTGCCTCTAGATGTGTGTTTGTGTGTATGTGCACTTATATGTACATGTGTATGCATCTTTGTGTCTACACATAATACACTTGTATATGTGTGTTTCTCATTTTTGTTCAGTGTTGACACAAATTACTCATTAATTTGTTAAAATATCTTTGCCACACATCATGCTATGTGCCTGACTCTAAGCTAAGTACTCAATGTTGGGTATATAGTGCACAACAGATATAATTCCTAAACCGGAGAACCTCCCAAGCTAATCAAGTACAGGAACAATAGGTGAACTACTACAATGATAGTAGCAACATAATTTTCCTAATAACACAGATTAAAAGGGCAAGTAAACTTTGCTCCTCCCTCAGCATTTACACTAATCTATATCTTTGAATTTTCTTTCACTATAACATAAATATATCATAAGTCGGATGTGCTGGCGAACTGATGTAATGGCAGCACTTGGTAGGCTGAGTAAGAAGTACTGCCAGGGGCCAGCCTGGAATCATAGTAAGACCCAAAGAAACAAACCCAACAACACAACACCACCACTTTCTTTCTCTTCCATGGTCACCAATGTTTTGTGGGTTTTTATTGCTTCCGTTTAACTCTGTATGTTCCTAACTGCCTTACATTGTCCATTTGCTCCCCTTTATAAATTACTATCGCAAACATCAAGTATTGCTTCATGCTGCAAATATGTGTGGGTCTTCAGCCTGCAGGCTGTAATTTTGTTTGTTTATTTTTCAAGGTAGCTTTCTCTGTGTAACCCGGTCTGTCCTGGAACTCACTCTGTAGACCACAACCGCCTTGAACTCAGAGATCTGCCTGCCTCTGCCTGGGAATAAATGAATGTGCAACTCTCTTTTAGATGGGGTGCAGTGGGTAAAACCTAGGACTGTGCATAGGCAATGTTAAACCACTGCATTCTATTCCCAGCTCCTACAATGTAACTTCTGAGAGTTCTCCCCTCTACTCACGCTTAGTCCTTCCCTGGTTTCTCAACTTTGCATCTAGCAGCCCTACAGCCTGAACAGAACATGCTCTTCCTATTCCAAAGAAAGTATATTTATTCTTCAAACTCTAGATCGCAGGAAACCCCTAGCTGCTATTGCTGTTTATTCTGAACTCCTCATGAAGTCCTGCAGTCACTTACCACTGGATACCCTAGGTGTCATTGTTTCATAGGGAACTTACTGGAATGTAACTAGTGGCAAAGATATTTTAACTATATTCCCTTCTCCAGCGATGTCTGCACAACTGTCTCTTTCTCTTGCACGAAGGCTGGCAATTTCCATTTATTCTCTGGCCAGGTCGCAAGCAATTCTGACTACTCTTTGGTTTTTCCTGTCAAATGCCCCATTTTGGGCCTGCCGAAGAAGCTCCAAGGAAAATACCAACTCAGCAGAGAAGTCTTATTGAGGGTCATATTGTTGACGCAGTAAGGGCGTTAGGGGCTGCAGGCACTGACCTGTTCCAGCAGATAAATGAGCTGGTCTCGAGCCAATCTCTTGAGTATAGAGAAGTCAGGAAGTTCAGGGGCGTCCAATCGATGAGGAAAAGCCATGGGAATGGTCAGTTGGGCCACCGTGTGAGAGCAGAAGGATGGCCTCTGTTCTGAAAGGGCCGGCGACAGTCCAGGGTTAGCACAGGCTGGTTTTCTGCACACCTGGGCTCGGAGACCCAGGACCCCCGAGGGGCCCTCGCTCCTCTGCCGCACTAGAAGGATGAATGACCAACCAGCCGGCCAGACGTCAGGGGACTCTCCTGGTAGACCTGAAGCCACTGGGCCCAGCTCAAGTCCACTCTGTCAGCCGGATTCCCAGCTACATCTGCACCCGGGTAGCTAACGCGCCGGGAGAACCCGCCTCCAACCCGAAGAAAAGCGACTTCCTAGACCTACCGGAAGTCCCATTCTCCCAGCAGGCGCTTAGAGCGCTGGGAGAGGACGGCGTCCGCAAAGGGACATTTGAAAACAGTAGGCGACGAGTTAACTTTTTTACGGGTATGTTTTTATTTGTGTGAGTGCTTGGGTGCGTGCGTGGGAGTGAATATATGCCATGTGTGTCCGGGTGCTTGCAGAAACTAGAAGAGCGTATCAATATCCTCTGAAGCTGCGGTTCTGAGCTGCCAGACGCCCGTGCCGGGAATGCTCTTGACTGCTTAGGAGCTCTCCAACCCTATTCGTGATGAGAGAGTTTTCCTTGGATAAAGAGATTGTGCCTTGTTAGTTGCTTTATTCGTCAAACTCCAGATCCCAAGTGTAGGAAAAAGTGGCCAGCCCCCCCCCCCCAATCCACCCAGGCTCTGAAACTAGAACCAGTGAAAGAAACCCACCCTGGCCCTGAACCCAGAGCTAATGAAAGAAACCCACCCTAAAGCCTGAACCCAGAGCTAGTAAAAGAAAACTTTTGACCCTGAAACTAAAATCAAATCTGGGTTAAAAATTCTGACTAGTCCCCACCCTGAAGTCTCCTCCCTAGAAAGCTCCGCCCCCAAGAAGCTCTATATAAACACTCTCCCACCCCTCACTCCCAACCCGCTTCTGGTGCCGTTTTCCTGCTGTCTTCTCCCACCCCAGGCTCAGCCAGCCACTCTCCTGGATCCTTCCTTTCCATAAATCCCTGGAATGAGGTTTAAGTAATGATCTTCTTTGCCCTGTGAACGGAGAACAGCTGAGGGAGCAAAGCTGTAATACTCTCGCCCAGGAAACATTCACTGGTGGAGCTCAGTTGTTACACTCCCTGAGCAACAGACTTCAGACTTCAGTGGACAGAACTGTAACAACTTCGCTGGAGAGGCCCTCCCCTGGAGCAGAGCTGTTAACACTGGGGAAGCCTTTCCCTGAAGCAGGGCTGTAAGCTGCTACCTAGGCTTACTGTGTGTGGCTTGTGGTGTCATTGGCTCCTTAATGCCTGAATACTTTTCCAAATGAGCTGTAACACTCAGTATTCATTGGCTCCTGGATGCCTGGATACTTTCTTACATAAAATAAATTATATAAAAAAAATAAGTACAATATGAAGGTATAGTGGCCCATGCTTTCAACCCAGTACTAGGAGGCAAAAGCAGAGGCAGGGTCTTCTGTGGAGTTCAAGACCAGCGTGGTCTACATAGTTCCAGTGCTGGTTCTGGTGCTACTAAGACCGTATCTCTAAATAAATAAAAAGTTAGTCAACTACAGAAAGCAGAGCAGTCTCAAGCCTCAGGCTGCTTATTAGAAGGTTTTGCTAAGCTAATAGGATGAACTTGAGATAAGGGGCTTGTGCTAGACTATGACTCTAAACAGCCTGAAAATCCTATGGAGAACAGAGGCCAGCAATGTCTCATGGTCAGTTTAAAAACTGCCTTGCACCAACCAAATCATTCTAGGCATTCTTCCTGTTCTTTATGCTGGCATCCCTCTTTGCAGAATCGTATATTAACAACAGCTTTTTCCCTAGTCTCTTGAATTCATTACCTTATTCCCCAGAAAGGGTTAAAAGACTTAAGGAACATACCAATAAAATGTATTGTTACTTGACATGAATCCTGTCAGACAAAGCCAAATGGGAAGGCCACTTATAAAACAGAGTCAATCTCCAGCACCATTTAAGTTTTTTAAGAAGGCCTGAGCTCACAGTGTCAGTCCATTTATGTTGACCTCTGCCTGGCTTCACACCATCCTCTCTAGGTTGATGTCTGCTGCACTGAGGGATAGAGATGCTGAGATGCCTTCACTCTCCTTATTCCTTAAAGTAGGAAAGTATGCCTCTGTGTTGCAGCCGTGTCTATGCTGTGGTCTGACCACCCAAATTGTTGAGGTACCTACTCCTCTGTAGCTACTTTTTTCCATCTCAAGTGAAACCTCATCACCTGCTTCTTCTGCCCATGGCAACTATGCTCCTAATGCAGGTCTACCTCATTCGGTGTGGGATGCTCATTATCATGAAGAGGGTAGCCCCAAAACAGGGACCCCCTGAAGTCATGCTATAACCAGAGCCCAGTGAATACAGACCAGGAATTGTATTCAACCCCACACTCCAGTCTCCCAGCCTAAGCTATTTCCAAAGACCAGTGAGTTAATATCTGAGACAATAGGACATAACAGGGAAGTTTTGGAAGTTTATGTACCTTAGCTGAGATCTGGGTAAGATGGAAAACCTAAAAGGTGGTGCTTACCACAATAGTCACTGATTGTTAGGACTCGGTCCTCCATTCATCACTTAGCCAACATAGTAGCAGTTAGGAACTTAACCAATATGGCAGTAGTTGGGAATATAGGGCTAAAGGCATGGGTCTCTTGCCTTCACAGGGTCTTTATTTAAAATAAGCAAAGGTAAATGATGATAATATTTATTTCTCCAACTGCAGAAAAGGTAGAGTCACAGAATGTGAAGAGAGCTGTGTAGTGGGAATTTAGTGGTGTTACTGTATCTAGGGTAAACATAAAATGTAATAGTTTCTCACTAGGATAACAGTTTCATTTATTAATGTTGTTGAAGGTAGTTTGACCTTGAAATCATGTAAAAAATAGTGATTGTTTTCTATGACTTAAGGTTATTTTTCTGAAGAGGTTGCATGTCTTTGGTCACAAGTCTATCAAGGCTCACTTGGAATTCTTATTGAGTACTGCAAACAGTATGTATAGAATAGGACTAAAGTTTTCTAGGGTGTGGTATTCAGATAATAGGTAAACTAAATCAAAGGGGCTTCTGACATGAGGAATGTGTATCCTGAACACCCTTGTATGCTTCTGAACAGAGGTTCAGGGTTCAGGTCTCAAAAACTGTTTCTCCTGCTGCCAGAATCTAAATTACATTTTAGGGTGACTTTCCTTTGACCAGCAGGTACAACACAGAACACCTGGCAGAGCTGCTGTAGACCAGGTGGCTGGAGGAGCTTCTAAGGATTGACACCAGAAGCCTATCGTCCCAGCACTTCTAAGGCCGAGGAAAAGGATTGCCGTTTCGGGCCAGCTTGGATGAGTAAGACCCTCTTTCAAAAACAACAGAAGGCAGCAGCCAATATTATAACTGTTAACAACAGATAGCTAGACTCTAAATAGTAATGTCAAGTGACAACATACTTTGGGAGTACGATTTTAGCTGACGAGGTGTTAAAATGAGGCAGGGGTGAAGTGTTATTGGCTTCTTTTGCCAGTGTTCTCATTTTCTACTATAACTGTTTAGTGTTAACTCCTAAAACAACCAGGAATTTCCCCACATAGCACTCACTGTCTTGCTACAATTTTTAAAGGAGACTTAAGTTCAAGCCCCAGAACCACCATTTATCAGCAGCCATCTTAGGCTCTGTTTATTTGGACAGAGGCTGAGATCCTGTACATATCCTCACAGCCATCTTTAGGAAAAACCTGGTACCAATTGGGATATCAAGTACAGATATCAAGTAACTTTAGCATATAGTTTGGGAGACTGCATTAGGGACTCCAAGCCTTTAACCATGAATGTTTAACAGCTTTGTTTAAAAATGACCTGTTTTTTTCCCATTCCCAAATAATTTTCAGAATCCCAACAATTCAAAGATGTCCAAGTGTTGGTTGGTGGCGGCATGACTCAGCAGATACAGGCCCTTGCTGCCAACCTGGCACACATACAAAACCTAATTTAAAATTTTAAACAATTTTTTACCAAGGGGAATGCTATGCACAGAAGCCTTTTTGTCGGGTGGCATTCTTCTGGTGCCATCTGCCAAAATTTAATGACAAAGAATACGTTTCCTTTCCATCTCTTCTTGTTTTTTGTTTTGATTTTTGGAAGCAGAGTTTCTCTGTGTAGTAATCCTGAAACTCATTTTGTAGACTAGGCTAGCCTAGAACTAGAACTCACTGAGATCCACCTGTGTCTGCCTCCCAAATGCTGGGCCCCTCCCACCTTTTGTAGCTCACTACTCTCCAAAAGCCTACCCCAGAGAGCACACACAGCAAACTGCACATTTTCCTTTATTTGGAGCATAAGGAAACCAATTGATTAAGCAGTTCAAGAACAGTTATTGTTCAGTGATCAAGAAGGAAACAAGGTCAGGAGGCAAGTTTTCCGTTTCCTCCCAACACAGCAACACAGAAAGACTCATGGCTCATGGCACATCACAGGTTCGTGATACCTTTCTCAACAGAGACCAAGCAACAGGATGAATGAGGATCTAGATCCACTGGGGTCCAGGGAGGCTTACGGCAGAAGTCTGACTCTAGCCAAGAAGCTCCTCCACCCACATTCTACCCTCAATTTTTCTTCCAAAGCGGCCACTCAAGATGCAGAAATGCTAGTAACTTCAAACCTACTTCCCCAGCCTTGTTAAGGGACCTTCAAATGCCAGGTCTAGGCTCAAATCCTGTAGAGGAAGTTCCCATTGCTGTCAAAGAATTCACGGCCCCTCTGCACTACTTTGCTGCTGAAGTTCTGGTCACCCAGCTCCCCAGCCTTCAACTCTTCCAGCTTCTCAACACTTGGCAATCTGTCATTGTCAGATCTTCCGGTGGCTTCAGAATCACTGGTGGTGAATTTCTGAAACTGTCTCTGATGACCCCGAGCTGCAGTGGTAGGCACCACGCTTTCTTCCAAGCCTTGGATCCTCTCATTCCTGTCTTCCTGTCCCCTCTGTGCACCTGTGATCTGAATGTTTGAACCTACTACTTTCAAACTTGTGCTGTGCTTCTGACTTTTAGAAGAGGCTTCATCCCCTGGTGGCAGCAGTGGGCCAGATACAGAATGGCCTGCACTGAGTGGCTTCAAGGTATCTCCAGAAACCACTTGGGTAAACCCAGCTTTTCTCAAGACCTTCTGATCCTGCTTCAGTTTCTGCTCCAAAGAGGGCACAAATTTACTTTTTAAAACCCTTCTGATAACATCGGTGCTGACATCAAAACCTTCTGCCAACCTGGGAACGGACCAGGACTCTGCACATTCCTTATGTAAATACCTATGGGGGAAAAGAGCAGATTTTCAAATTGCAAACAAGTCTCCTATGAAAAGAGTTAAAGTGATATGACAGTGACAGGCAGGTAAAAAGAGAGCTTGAAAAAACTCAAATGTAGTCCTCAGACTGTCCCTGTGTACAGCCTTGCTGGCCACTCCATCAGGACAACTCACGGCAGCCCATAGCTACCAAGTGCTGTCTACTGGTAGAGATGTTAGCTTCTGGTAACATAGGCCTGGCCTTCACTTCCAAGATTATACAGGCTGGTGGTAGATGTACCATGAAATAACTAAGGCCTCCAGTAGAGTGCACCCAGAGGGAGACAGAGACAGGCAACTCTGCCATTGCTGTCTGACCCAGGAATGCCTGAGGAGACCAAGACAGATGCTCTAAAAGGGTCGGGAGTAAGTAAGCTGGACAAAAACAAAGAAGGCAAAGATACTGCTTGTAAAGTAAGCAACACGGAAACATATAACTCTACACCAGGAAATAGTTCACCTGACAGCTTATCGTCATAAGTACAAGAGGTGGTAAAGAGCAAAGGACACTCATTGACTACAGGCAAAGATCTGACAGGTAGAAAACTGACAGGTTGGTTAAAAGCTATTATCCAAAATAGTAGAAAAGCCAGGAGTGATGGCATGTATCTTTAATCCCAGCACCCAGGAGGCAGAAGCAAACAGATCTCTGAGTTTGAGGCCAACCAGGGCTACATAGTCAGACCTTGTCTTAGGGGGGTGGGGGGCAGTCAGACAGACAGGAAATAATGTAGAGGGCTATGCCCCATTGGCACAATCCTTACTCACTATGTCCAGAACCTTAGGGATGGGAAATAGTACAGTTTCCTGGGTATCCAGGAGACAGTTCAGATAAGTCTTAACCAGCTCTACAGAATTCTCTTTGTTAATAATTTGAGTCTTTCTCATAGAAATGGAAAAGGATACATAGCCAATATAGGGCTACTTAGCAATATTTATCATAACGAAATACCTTATTTCTAGTAGATTTGCTGCATACTACATATATAAAGCTGTTTACTGAAGAACTACTTTAATTTTTAATTTTTTTGTTTGTTTGTTTCTGGAGACAGGGTTTCTCTGTGTAGCCCTGGCTGTTCTTGAACTCACAGAGAACTGACACCACCCAACCCCTCACCTAATCCCTAGCTTGAAGACTCTTGTAAGGGCAAGAATAGAAAGAATTTAAACACCTATCACCAAGGACAGGCAAGACAAACAGTGGCTCACTGTGCATCTATAAAAGAATTAAGCAGCACTTTTTTTCCCCAAGACCATAAGGGAAGGTGATGGTTCTTGGGACTGATCCAGGGTCTCCTGTATACTAGGTAAATGATCTGAGCTCTACCCCAGTCCAGGAAATAACTACTAAAATGGAAAAAGCAAAAATACACAGAAAGTATAAAAAGAAAAGATTGGGACAGAATTTATAATATACAGCTTGTCATTTAAGAAATGAAAACTTGCTGAACAGTGGTGGCACAGCCTTTAATCCCAGCACTCAGGAGGCAGAGGCAGGTGGATCTCTGAGTTCAAGGCCAGCCTGGTCTATAAAACACTCTCCAGGACAACCAGGACTGTTACCCAGAGAAACTGTTTCTTGGGGGGTGAAAAAGAAAAGAAAAGAAGAGAAAAGAAGAGAAAAGAAAAGCAAAAAACCAAAAAAGTAGAACAAATAATTCTCAATATGCACACCATATTACAGGTGGAGCAGAGGTTAATAATACCTATCTGTAATACCAGGACTGAATAGAGGGCAAGGCAGAAGGATCACATGTTTCAAGCCTGCCTAAACTACAAAGTAAAGACTGTCTCAAAAAGCAAAGTAAAACTAAACAGATGAAAAAACAAACCTTAGAAAAAGTAAATGGAGGATTTTAAGATTTAATTCAGTTGTATTTAATTTGGTTAGCCTGCATGAAGCCCCAAATTCAATCCTGAGCACTTCATATACCAGATGTGGTGGTGCACACCTGTCGTCCCAGCACTCAGGAAACGTAAAAGAGAAATGAGAATGTAAAAGTTCTCAGCTACATAACACAATCAAGAGCAGCCTGGGGTAAGTGAGCTTTTCTTAACATTTTTGTTTGAGACAAAACAGTGATTCACCTGCCTCTGTGCCACTCCACAGAAGTGGGATTACAGTTGTGCTATGGAATAACCCTTCTGGCCACTGTGTGAATATATGTTGCTATGACTAGCCAACAGCTGAACAGGATAGTTAGGCAGGAAAGCCTAACTGAGAATGATGGAATGAGGGAGGGCTTAGAGAGGGAACTAGTCAGACACACAAAATGGGATAGAGCAGCACACAGATAAACAGAAATGGGTTATGTTGTAAGAGCAGGTTAGTAACAAGCCTGAGCTATTGGCTGAGCATTTATAATTTATATTAAGACTCTGAGTCAGCTATTCGGGAAATGCCTGTTTTCCTGTTATTTGGAACAGGAAAATTCTGCCTTCACAGTTATATGTAGGCCAAACCCAGCTAAAATAAGATTTGTGTGTGTTCATGTGCAGAGGGTGCATGTATATGTCTTGGTATGTGGAGGTCAGAGGACAATCTCTAATGTTGGTCCTCTGACATTATCTATCCTTTTGAGACACTGGCCTGCAACTTTACCATGGAGGATAGACTTAACTGGCCTTCCAATCCAGGGATATATGTCTTGTCTCTGCTTCCCATTTCACCACTTTTGTAATTGTGAAATTACAATTACCACATCAGTCTTTTTCTGTGGGTAATAGGGAGCCAAATTCAGGTCCCCACACTTGCTAGGCAAGTTACCAACGGAGCTATCTCCCTCAGCTCCTAAAAGAGAAAATACTCATTAATGCTTATAAAAAAAAAGTGAGAGAGAAAAATCTTTTAAGACCCCTTTCAAGAAGCAGCTCACACATAATGTAATGCCAGCACTTTGGAGGCAAAGGCAGGTGAACTGCCAAGATTCCAGGCTACCCTAGTCTACATAGTAGCCCCTACCAAACCAAACCAAACCAAACACCCAGGCGAATTTGCATATATCTCACATAGAGCACTCAAGAGGATAAGGTGTTCAAGACTGTCCTACAGTGTGCTGGCAGCCAGCCTGGGCTGCTTGTGACTGTCAGGAAGGCAAGTTCCTTCCAATATTTCTAAGTTACAGTTCTCTTCCAAAAACAATGCACATGACTATGGAAAATTCCATTTCACGATTTCGGGAAGAGAATATCACGTTCTATTCAGATGTTAGGTGTTTGGGCCTCTATAAATATGAACATTTTTACAAAACAGAAGACATGGCGATGTAGTTGAGAAGTAATGCTCTTGGTGGACCATAAGTAAGGTCCTGTATTATTGATCCCAGCATTGCAAAACAAACAAACAAAAAATCTATGCAGGTTTAGGAAGTTCCCTATTATGGCGTTTTGTGTTTAAAAGGCGACAAAATTAAAACCCTCAAAAAATAAACCCCATTTTGAAAACAATGACTTACCGGATCTGCTCTATAGCTTCCCACGTCAGTGTTCTGGGTGGAGCACCTGGACCCTCCATTTGCCTTCGAATTCTCTGGAATCGCATTGCCTTTTTCTGTCGCTTCAGGGTGCTGGGGGAAAGAACCAATGGCAGAAGCCATGCGTGGAGGCAAGATGGGTGTTTAAGGAGTCTCGAACTAAATCACAGAGAGCCCAGCTTTCGTTTGCCCACAAAGGCAGCCCGGCATATCTGCCAGGTTAAAGCACTCTCTGTACACGCCCCAGAAATCTAACACCGACAACATGCCGAATTCTTTAAAAGGATGATGAAACGTGTCACTAGAGAGGGGACCTAGGGACCCAAGGCAGCTGACCACTTGCCCCTGCGCCCTGGACTACGGGTGAAAAGAAACTAGAGGCTCTGTGGACGCGGCGGGAGGCCTAGCTTCAGGCTGAGGGCCCGCCAAGGAGACGGTACCTCTCCACCTCCTGGAGCACCCGCTCTTCCGGCTCCCAGTCGGAATCGGGGTCTGGCTCGCGGCTCACGGGGCCCAGACCCCCCACGCTCTGGGTCGCGAACCCACAGCGAGCGACAGCAGCACGAACACGAACACCGAAAGAGAGGCCCAGGAAAAGTGCCATTGCGACCCAAGACGGTCCTCTGCAGCTTGCTACCGGAAGATACCGGAAGCGGCGGGAGGGAGGGCCCGGAAGCAGAATGGGAACCGGAAGTTGGGCGGGATTGTGCGAGGCTACCCTTGTACTCTTCAGTTATCCACCTTTTTCTGCTTATTTTGTTTTACCGAGCTGGGGAGCCAAGCCAAGTCCTCGTATATGGTAGGCAAGCTTCTGCCACTGAGCTATCACCCTAGTCATTAAACACACACACACACACCTCTCTCTCTCTCTCTCTCTCTCTCTCTCTCTCTCTCTCTCTCTCTCTCTCTCTCTCTCTCTCTCTCTCTCTCTCTCTCTCTCCTCTCTCTCTCTCTCCCCCCCCCCCTGAATTGCCCTAGCCTTGAGTTCATCATCTTGCTTCAGCTTCCCAAGTAACTGGGGTGGATTATGGACCCGAGCCACCATGTTGGCCTCCCCTTTTGTATCACGCGAGGATCGAAAGGAGGTACAGGACGCGCCTGGAAAACGACATAAACTTTAATAAAAAGAGGGGTTCATTGCCCAGAGCCGCCCCTCTGGCACAGGCTGCCCAGGCCTGCCCGATTCTGCCACTATGGCAGGAAGGGCGAACCCTAAGAAATCTTCAGATGGCGACTACACCGTACCTTGGGCATTTGACTCCACTGGAAAAGGAATTCCTTGTTGCCCAGTGACCTCCAGCCACAGGCCACACCCAGGGTTAGTGAAAAACCCAGCCTACGGCTTGATAAGCAGAGATGCATACATGCTGGCCTTAGCTCTTCGTCTTTTAGTCTTTACAGATTCCCCAAAGAATCTTAGAGTGTTGAAGAATTCTTGTTGTCTTTGTGTTTTGCCTTTTGCAAACAAAGGTCCTGGCCAGAGCTTTTCAAATTGGAACTTGGTGGCAGTCTTTCAGTTAGGAGTGATTGAAGGCCATTTGCTCTTTTGGTTGAGTGCTGGATTTTCTTTCTTTTACCTGTGTTGGATGATGTTGAGGAGCGGGCTGGAATGCTGCAGCACCGGTGCAGAGGCAGGGCATAGGGTGAGATTCCCAGCCTTGGCTCCTCTGTGTTCAGAGTTTACCATGGACGGCAAGGTGCAGCATTTGGTCCATGAATCACTGTCCTGTCTTTCGGGCTGCAGAAGATAGCCCTGCTTTGGGGTTAAAGTGGGTGGCACTGATCCTGACAGAGCTCGGTTTATGGCTTCTAGCCTTCTGCTGGCTTGGCCTTCTGCAGTAGAAACATGGATCCTCACTAAGTTGTGGTACTTGTGGAAGAGATGTTCACACCTCTTTCCCAACTGTGGTCCAATTATACAGAAGAATGGCATCCCATGCTTCCCTCCAGCATCTTTACCACACTGTAATTTAATTAGTCTGTTTATGTGTTCATTTCCCTGTTAACCTTTGTTGAGGGCTGGGACTGTTTCTGCCATGTCTATCACAAGGGTCACTAGATAGAAGGAAGTAAACAAATGGGTCCACTGCCTTCCCCCATTACTACACTACCAGGATTGCCACTTTATATCTTAGGAGCATCCCAGCTGTAATATTTTCTACTGGGAATTTACACCTGTCAAAGTGACCAAAGCTAGTTTTGTATACTTACGGCTAGTGAGCCTGACTCTAGAGCTGGAAATATAGTGCCTCCCAGAGTTCTTCATTGACAGGGAACAGGGGCCAATGGCTGCTGGGTCTCCTGTCCAGCTGAAGTTCCTGGGCTGCAGATGGTACCGGGAATGCTGTGCAATTGCGGGATTCATGCTCGATAGTGGCCCTAAGATCCTGGGGATCAATTCGTGGGGCCGAAGTGGTTGCAGGAAATGAGGAGGGACCTGTTCTGAGGCAGCCCCTCTCAGGAACACCAATGGGACCAAATTCACAGGTTGCAGTTCTTGACTGCCCAGCCCGTCCTGGTGAAATCTAGGCTAAAGGAGAAGAGCAGCCCCTTACAATATTTCTTGTGAGGCTAGATAGAGTGTTGGAAGAAATATGTAACTAAAAAATAGAACAATCTCTTCTAGGCCATAGCCACTGCTTAACTAGTTTTTCTTTTGGGGTTCAACAAAAACAGAGGCCCAACAGGTTGGTTACTAGCCCAGGGAATAGTGAAAACCGCAGCTGTTTTGTTGGCCCAAGACTGTTTACTTAGCTCCTGTTAGAGCCAGAGTATTGGCAATGCTGGGGCGATTACACAGAAGCCACTGAGCATGGTGGTGACCTGGTTATTTGTCAATCATGAGTTATGAGTTGCTGTGGAACAGGAATAGAGAGAGCAAGTCTCTTGTAATTGAGAAAGTCGGGAGCTGCACTTTGCTGCGTTGCAATACCAAACCCAAGGGAGCCTGGGAACAGACGTCATGGAACCAAGAGATCCTCTCCCAGGCTCCAGTGACAGATACCATCACATAAACCTCTTTTGGTGTAACCACCACCATGTGTTGGTATCACAGCCCTTGTTCTCTGGCTTTGTGAGAGGCTTCACAGGGACCCTCACCCGGTACTCATGAAGTTTTCTGTGGCCCCGGTGGTTGGGGTACAGCATGCGTGTGAGCTGCTCCACAATACCCAGGCTTCGGATGAGATTCTCTCTTTGTAACAGGAGCTTCATCCGCTCAAGCTCTTCCTCTTCCACAATGTCCTGAGGCTGCGTGGTGTCCAGGTGTACTGGTAGCAGCTACGAGGCACAGGAGAGATACAGGATGTCCAAGATGAGGCTCACACCATCAGCAAAGAGAGCTGCAGGACCCCTGCCCCACGCTACCTCCTCCCCTCCCCAGATCCTACCTACTGTAAGGGTTCCTTAGCTGTCCCTAAAGGTCAGATTCAACTTACTAGTCAGAGACTCGTTTCTCTCAAGCAAGGAGAGGACAGGACAGCAGAGAGCCCCCTTTTAGTAGGTCCCAGTTAGTTTCATGTGAAAAGGTAAGCGTCACAGCCCCTGACACCTCTTTCTCCCGGATCCGGTTCCTATAAGCCAAGCTGGCGGCCAGGCCCCGAGTTCCTGTTCTGGATCGGCTTTTCTCCCCAGCTGATTCACCCTGGTTCTGGTCCTTGTTTTCCTTTCGCTTCTTGGTGCCTCCTGGGTTCTCCTGCTGTTCCTGCTTTAGGCGAATCTCTTCCAGTTGCTGCCTGACAAGACACAGCAGTTTCAGACACCGGAGAGACTGTGTGGGGAGAAGGGGGGCAGGTGAGGGGAAACAGGATGGGCTAATAAAAGGAAATTATAATGTGTTGTTGGAACTAATGAGAAGGAACAAGAGAGAGTATAGGATATAGGAAGCACAGTAAAGAAACGAAAAAGGAAAGTTAGTGGACTGGGATCATAGCTCAGGCAGTAAAGTCCTTGACCTGAAAGCATGGGGACCTGAGTTCAAGTCTCAGAACCCATGTTTAAAAAAAAAAAAAAAAGTCAGGTGTGGTAGTACACTTGTATCTCAGCATTGGGGGGCAAAAAAAAAGGCAGGTCCCTGGGACTCTTGCTGGCTACCTAGCCTAGCCTACTTGAGTTTCAAACCAATGAGACGCTCAGAAATTAAAGTGGGCCTCACATGGTAGTACACACTTTTAGTCCCAGCATTTGGGAAGCACAGTCAGGTAGATCTCTATGAGTTTGAGGCCAGCCTCATCTATACAGCAAGTTCCAGGCCAGCCAAAGCTATATATTGGGACCCAGTTTGAAAAGTGCAAAACTTTAAAAAATAATAATAAATAATTTTTAAAAATTGGGACTGACAAGGTGGCTCAGCTGGTTGATAAAGGTGTTTACCATCAAACCTCATCACCCGAGTTGATTTGCTCATTCACTAGAACCCACAACTGACTCCTGAAAGCTCTTTTGACTTATACATGTATGTGCACTGTGGTATACATACCCACACAAATAAGTGTAATCTTTGCATATTTAAAAATGCACAAACAAGGTGAACAGCTAGAGAACACCACCCAAGGTTGTCCTCTGTCCTCCATGTGCATATATGTGCACACATACATACATATACACACCATACATTCAGGCACAGGCATGCATGTATGTACCTGGACACAGAATGAACCTGTTGGAATTTTTTCTCTATTCCACCTTTCTGAAGTGTGTGCTTACTCTCTCCTGCTAGGGAGCAATTCAACTTTAGGATTTGCCCCCAACCCAACCCACCTGTACAGTAGAAAATGCAGCCAAGGTACCTGGCACACTCTTCTCTAGCCTTGGAGGCAGCAGTCTCCTGGAAGAGGGAGCCATTGTGTTTGAAGAAGGGTGCATATTTCTCTGAGTCAGGCCCGGGGTAGATCCTCCGGTAGCCCCCTAGATGGGAATCTTCGTATCGTTCTTGGTCCTGCACGGCAGCCTGGGAAGACTCAAGCTGTTCTCGCCTATAGAAACCAAGCTCAGGGATGTCAGAGGAGGGCTGTGAGAATGTTCCAGAAAAGAATACTGGCTAAGGTTTTCCGAATGTCCTACCAGACCCCTGACCTGCCTGTTCTCCCTGACCCCTGTCTATATAGGGAAACATCCAAGCTCATGGCCAGCACACACACACACACACACACACACACACACACACACACACACACACACACACACACACACACACACCCGTTACATAATCATCAAATTAGAATCAGATTCTAATCCTAAGTACAGACTGATCTACTCATAAGTTGCCATAGTCTTTCTGGTTCCTAATTATAAGAGTAACACCCAGTCACTGCAGAAAACATAAAAGAAAAAGATTGAAGTAGATGTGCTGCAGGTTTATAATCCTAACACTGAGAGGAGGCAGGAGGAGCCAGCATGCAAAGCCAGCCAGCGTCAGCTCCTTAGTGAGAGCAAGGCCAGCCAAGCCAGCCTCATGCTGTATTACTGTAAGGCACACAATCCATTCCCAGACTGTAAAAAAGAAAAACTCCCGTGTGTCTAACGTTTGTCTGTTTATTTGTTTGAGACGATCTTTTTAAGTGGCTCAAGTTTGAGCTTATGATCATCCTGATTCCATCTCCTAAGTGCTGGGATTACCGTCCTGCACCAAGACACTAGATTGCTTTGTTCCTTTAGTCCAGTATTTTCCACAGTTTTCTCCACTGAAACATGATTCATTCAGATGTGCCACCCAATCTATTGGGATTACTCAGGGTGCTTAATATTATCCTTCACCCCCATTCACCACACAAACATTTGAGGGCCTACTATGTGCCAGTCTGTAAGGCTGTTTTGAGGAATCAAATACACTTTGCCTCTGTATATCAAAATGCAAATAGAGAAGAACAATGTTATTTTCCAAAATAACTCAATCCATTTTTGTCTCATTAACAAATCATAATTTCAGTATTAGCAACCAATTGTCATGTTTGTAACCTATTTATATGAAAATAATGGGTGATAAAGAAAAACTCAAACAATTTAATAAACGACTGAAGTGTTTCCTGTATGTTATTATTACAAGGATTCTCAGGATTGGTTTCTAGATGAGCTTTGATGGAAACCAAACCAGTTCTCCCCGCCCCCAAGGCTCAGGGACCTTAGTCAAGAGGGGATGGAAGGATCACAGGGCCAGAGAGGTCAGGGAGGAAAGAAACATGAGCTCACAGCAGCTGTGGATACCAGCACAAAACCAATGCAGTCAACATTCCAGCTGAGGGGGGAAGGGCTCAGAAGCTCCCATCCCTGGATGAGAAACTATTGACAGTTGATGTCCTCCAGGAGGAAAGACGGTTTTCTGTAAGAGTGGGACTCCTGGTCTAGACTGAGCTCCAGTGGATGGCCCCACCCCAGTGAGTACACAGACAACAGAAATCAGACTCGGAGGGTTATTAAAAAAAGAGACAAGAAGTTAAGAGGGTGGACCTGGGAGGAGTTAGGGGTGAGGGTGGGGGTGAATTTGGTCAAAATACATTGTATGCTTCTATGAAATTCTAAAGAATAAAAAAATTGGTTAAAAAAAAAAAAAACCTGGTAATTACTGTACATCATAGGTCAAGGTCCTGCCTGGGCTGCTTGGGCTGCTGTATACAGCAAGAATGTGTCAAAAAAAAAATAAATGACAGCCCCAGCCAGCTGATCACACAAAAAGTCCCTTATGTGCTCAGTGAAGAAAGTGACAGTGTGTGACTTACTGTTAAGTCTGGGTAGACAAGGAGAAAGTATTTTGTGTAAACACATTTAGACATTTTTAATATTTCCTTTTACATGTAAGGATGTTTTACCTGCCTGTATGAGGGGGTCGGGTCCTTTAAGACTGGAGTTACGGATGGTTTCAAGCCACCATGCAGGTGCAGGGAATTGAACCCAGGGCCTTTGGAATGGCAGTCAGTGCTCTTAACTGCTGAGTCATCTCTCCAGCCCCCCATGGAGAAGACTTTTAAATGCACAACAGATATAAACATTACAATAGTAACATGAGTCAGCTGAAAACTGATTCTCTTCAGAAGACAAGCACGAAGAAGACTACTCAATGAACTTTTTAAAAATATGTCTACAATATGTAATATATTACCCATGCAAAAAAGATTTTAAAAGCTAATCAGCTCCTTATGGCTTTCTCCTTCTCTCAGCAAAGTAATTAACAAAGAAGTTAAGTTGCACAACTATACACCACCAGGGCTTGGGAGGCGGTACAATGGGCACTGACACCTGCTACCAAACCTAAGGACCTGAGTTCAATTCCCATGACCAACATAAACACACACTATATTAACTTGAATAAACAGGACAAAGTGATACACACCTTTAATCCCAGCAACTAGGGGGCAGAGGCAGGTGGGTCTCTGTGAGACTGAGACCACCCTGGTCTACAATATCTAGTTCCAGGCCAGGCAGCAAGCTGTCTCAAATACCCGATACCTATCAGACACGGGGCACACCTGGCTTCTCGTGGCTGTTGGTGACATGGGAAAAGCCGCTCCTTGACTCGGCGTTTGTCTTCCTCAATCACCTTCTTTTTGTCACAGCCCCGGAGGTTGACAAGGTTCATGGCGTCACAGAGAAGTGCATCTTTCACCTCTCGGTCCAGGCGGGAGTCTGTGGTGAAGCTTGGGGAGTGGTTGACCTGCCAAGAGGAGTCCTTTATTGCCCCTTTGCTAGACCACTTGGGCAGGTGGGGGGGGGTCTCTTGCAGGTCCACCTGGGGGCCTCGAGAGAAACAGCTCCCTCCTATGGCCTGAGCCAACAACTGAGGAGAGAGCTGACCCATCTATGGGCTAGCGAGAGAGAAAAGCAGACAACTCGAGTGCAGATACAGGGTCCTGAAGGGCAAGACTCACTCAAGGAGCAGTGGGGAAGCCTAATCCCAAACGTGGATGGCTGTGTTTGCTCGTTTGCTTTCCTTGGGTTTTATGGAATCCAGGCTAGCCTCAGATGTACTACTATGCAGCTGAGGCACATCCTGAAATCATGATCCTCTTTCCTTCACTTCCCACGTACTGAGATTCCAGACATGTGCCATGATACCCAGTCTGAATACTAGGATAGAGATCATGGTCCACCAGTGTTTCTCAGGAAATGACAAAAGTCTTACGCTTCCACCTGCTCTTTCCCACCCTGAGACTTCTACCTCCCCATCCTCCCTAGTCCACCATCTAAATGCATTTCTTCCAGGGTTAGGCCTCTGACTTTGACCGAGGCAAGTCCAGAAAAGAAATCTCACCTCTAGAAGCCAGGGCTTGAGCTTGTGGTCCAGTAAGATATCAAACCCCAGGATCTCAAAGCAGGCACATGTACCTCCGCACAGATATTGGGGGAAGCAGGTTCGGTAGTTGTGGCGAAGAACTGAGTGGGCTGAGATGATGGTTTTGATGATGATGTCCTCGATGTCTCCCCACAGCTCTCGGGGGTCATAACTGTGCTCTCGCAGCCAGGCGTTGAGTGTCGACAGCTTCCTACGAGGCCCAGTGCTCAGAGGAAGACCGATTTCCATGCCAGCAGGGCCTGGCTGCAGGCAGGAGGCTCCCTGATCTGGGACCTGGGCTTCAAAGGGCTGCTAGCAGTGGGAGCTGGGGTTGGCTATTGGGGCTATAGGATGTTGAGAGGAAGTAAGGAATAAGAGAATAAGGGATACCTCTTACTGCCCACAGCATCATCCCGGACAAAATTCTCATTGTGTTTATTGATGGCATAGTTGGTCAGATGCATGCAGACATCCTCCTGTGAAGTGAATGGCCCTATATTCGTTCACGTTGCCTCTCTACAGCCTCTCTAGCCCTTCAGTGTCTTATTACCCACTGTTCTGCCCCAAGATTGCTCATCTCCTGACCCTCTTTACTAGGGATTGTCCTGTATGATCCCGGGAAAGAGGCTGAGCTAGGTAACCCCAGGAAGAGCCTTTTCTTGGTCACCACCCAGTAAGGGCTCCCCAAGATGCTATGGCTCTCACTGGTTTCCTTCCTTGGTCATGGCTGGCAATAACTTTTTTCTTTTTTAACCATGCTTGTCCCTAAAATTAAGGTACTCATGGCAACAGAGGAGAAAAGGGGGCCACCCTGCCTTCTTACCAGGTTGTTATGGCTAGGTTCCACATACGGCATGGTGGCAAAACGTGCCAGGCCTTCCTCATACATGAAGATCCGGAGAGGGTCACAGGAAGTGATCAGAACATAGATTCGCATGTCAAACTTGAAGCCATCAATGAGGAAGGGCTAAGAGCATGCAAACCCAGAGGGAATACTAATGAACCTCGGAAGTACTTGTTACAGGCAACACACGGTTATTATAGGTGCTTTCAATACATAACACACTGCATCCTCACAATAATCATATTGACTTACAGCTGTTGTTCTCATTTAACAGTAAGGAACTAGCACCAAGAAAGGGGCCGGATAACTGACTTCTGCCCCATGTAAAAGGGATAAGGCATCCCAGTGTGGGGAAAGGCCTGGGTGTACCGAGGTGGCCTTCACCTTGGTGATGTACTGCTGGCAGATCATATGCTCTCCTGGCTTGATTTCCTTGGGGGTTCTGGTGATAAAGATGCCACGCCCCTGGCAGCCGCTATCTGGCTTGCAGATATAAGTGCGGGTCTTCCGCTGACGACCATAGGCCTGGAAGTCCCCATAGCTACATACAGAGAGAGGCTGGTCAAAGGTTTCTGTGCATCCTGACTGTCCTGGGACCGCCCCCTGCCATCTTCTTGTTATCTGTTTCTAGGCTCTTCTTGGAGCATTTAGCCTTGGACCCACTTTTGCTTTGGCCATCTGAAATTTTCTTTCTTTTTTGAGACAGCCTCTCTTTGTAGCCTTGGCTAGCCTGTACTTGCTATGGAGACCCAGGCTGACCTCAAATTTATGGAAATCCACCTGCCTCTGCCTCCAGAGTACTGGGATTAAAGGCATATGTCATCACTCCCAGTTAGCTGAATCTTTCTTGGTCCAGTCCCAGCCCTCTTAAAGATGTGTGGTTTTGAAGACCACAGAGAATGACTCCTTATTCTGCCCCCAGGACCTCAGCTCACTCACTCTGCAGGGAGACACCAGGTTCGTGGGAAGATGTTGTACTCAGTAGGATAGAGCTTCTGCATGCGGTTGAGGTTACGAGCCAGCAGATCTTTGCGGCAGATTTCTGTCATGCCAGGGAAGTGGTTGATTTTCTGAAACAGAGTCCGTTGGTTATACTGTCCCCCCCGCAGCATGTGGCAGCTCCTAGGACATGGGCATCCCATGAAGCCATAGAAAGGGGCGGAGAAGGAAAGGGACTCCCAGTGGAAGGTAGCACTGTATCTAGTCAGCAAGGATGAAACAGGAAGCTTCCATAAGACAGGTGGGAAGACACTCCATGGCTTCTCCCCAGTACACATCTACACCAAGACTGATAAAGGAAGGACAGATGGAAGAGTGTAGACTAGCCAGGACTTTGTGACCTCTAGCTACCTTCTCACATCTCTTAGTGCACCAGAGTAATGATGCTCTCTGGAGATAAGGCTCGGTGATGGACTAGTGGGTATGAGGTCTTAGGTTCAATTCCTAGCAACACAGACACACAGACATACAGACACAACACACACAGACACACACACAGACACAGACACACACACACACACACACACATACCCCATTTACTTTTTTAAAAAAAAGATATATGATAGCACAAATAAATAATAAGAAACACATTTCCTTGAAGACACAAAGGAAAAAAGGGAACTAAGAACCGTGGGAATGTGCATGCCTCAGCACCCAGAGACCATGGGAGGGGGCTCGCTGGAGGTGCTAACCTGTTCTACCCTGCAGAGATAGAAGGCAGAAACATGAGACAGCTGAGCGCATTCAGCCGGCTTCCTCAATCCCTAGCTGTGGGAACTCTGTGTTCTGAGCCTTCCCGTCCTCCTAACACACTGCTATCTGCCACTCGGGGATGATGATGATTTAATGAAGAAACAATATAAAAGCACCTAGCGGTACCTGACCAATACATAGGAACCCCTCAGTAAAAGCTGCTCCCTGCATCCACCCCTCTCTACAGCTTCTCTAGACTGATAGCATTTCCTCTCTTCTAGAGTTTCCTCTTAAGATTAGGACAGGACAAGTTACAGTGTCCTGGGCTCCCGTCCTGGATTCCCCTAAAGGAGTCTACAGACACATTTTAGTCATGTTCTGCATAACGACATTTCAGGTAAGGACAGACCACAGAAGCTAGCGGTGGTCCTAGAAAACCTCATCACCTAGCCACTGGGCAGACACGTGTTTACTGCACTTGTTCCCATGATGAAATTGCCTACCAACACGTTCCTCACAAGTGTATACTCATCATTAAGCCATGACACAATGACACACTGTCTTTTGTGTTTTGTTATTTTGAGACAGGGTCTTGATAGACAGCCTCAAATACCTTATTCTCTTGATTCAGCCTGCTGACTGCTGGAATTACAGTCTTGTACCACCATACCATGCCCAGCCCCATGCACAGGATTCCTGGTTGGATATCTCTTCTGCCCCACTTCTCTGTTGGGTGTGTGTGTGTGTGTTTCCTTCCTTCTTTCCTTCCTTCCTTCCTTCCTTCCTTCCTTCCTTCCTTCCTTCCTTCCTCTCTTTCTTTCCTTTTTTCTTTAATGTAGGACGGCCCTGAGCTCCTCCTGATCTTTGTTTCTACCCCCCAAGTGTTGGGATCACTGTTGTATATCACCACACTTGGCTCTTCCACATTCTCTTGGTAGATGTATGGTGCTAAGCTGTTTAAATACTGAACCATCCATCTGGTCTAATCATTATCGCCCCCCCCCTTTATTTTTTAGATTCTGGAAATCGAACTTGGTGCCTTTTGCAAACTAGGCAAACACTCTACTACAGAGTACTGAGCCAAATTCCTTGCCTTCTGCTATTAGCCCTGAAGAAGTTTTCCAGGCCTCTCCCCATGATGGGCACAGTTGCTCTCAAGGAAGCAGACAGGCTAGTCAGATGGCACCAGTCAGAACAAATAATGTGACAAGGATGTGCCCACCCAACACTTACTTCAGTAACAGAAGCTCCAGAGAGCCAAGAGGAGAATATTTTTATTGGAGCAGAAGACCTGTGGGTGGCCTCCCCGTCTGTAGAAGGCACAGCAATGGAAAGAGGCAGTCTCCCAGTGTCAGGGCAGACAGAGTGGGAATGCTCATTTTGGATGCTGGGCCAGGACATTTGTACCTGAAACCTCTTCATGTCCATGACTCGTTCCAGTGAGACAGAGCAATCTGTCCAGTACACGGTCCACTCTTCATCCTCCCCCACTTCCTTCAAGCCACACATCTGGGCTGCCCGGCGTACTGTGGAGACAGGGAGATTGACGCTGCCAGCCAGGGCACCAGCCATGAGCCCTGGAACTCCGGCTGTGCTGAAGACAAAACAGACCTGACTAGAGAACCCATAATAAAGGCATCTTAGTTATCAGGTTACAATCTCAAGTTCATGAGGAAACAAGGGCTAGACCCTCTGCTGCTCTGGGTCAGGGCTGTGTTGATATACAGCTAACCCTTGGTCAGAGCACACTGGCATCTAAGACTCTGAGTAGCTCTTTGTACAGATGTCAGTGGGGAGAAGAGGAGAGAGAAGCAAACCTTGACTTAGCTGGAATTTTACTTTTAATTGCTAAGTCCCTAAGAGCCTCTCAGGGGGAAAACAAAGTTTTGGTTCTTGTGTTGGAGATTAAACCTAGGGCTTTTGCATGATAGGCAAGTTCTTTACCATTGAGACATAGTCTCAACCTTTTAAAAACAGCTGGGGTTTTGTTTGTTTTTAAGATATTCATTATTTTGCTGAGCAGTGGTAGCACACATCTTTAATCCCACCACCCAGGAGGCAAGGCAGGTGAATCTCTGGAATTCCAGGCCAGCCTGGTCTGCAGAGTGAGTTCCATGACAGCCAGAGCCACACAGAAAAACCCTGTCTCAATTATTTTTAATCATGTATATGTAGGTGAGCATGTGTGCCAGTTCATATACGTGGGGGCCAGAAGATAATTTGAAGGAGTCTCTGTGGTGATATATTGTGTATCAAATAAAGACTGGCTGAAGATCAGAGGACAGAGCCAGCAACAGAGTTAGCCACAGAGGTGGTGGCATACGCCTTTAATCCTAACACTCAGGAGGCAAAGGCAGAGATCCATCTGGATCTCTGAGTTCAAGGCCACACTGGGCTACATGAGATTGATTCTGTCCCGGAGAGAAACAGAGCTAGGGGGTGGTGGCACACCTTTAATCCCAGCACTAGGAAAATTGAAACAGGTGATATGACTGGGCAGAGAAAGGATTCTAGGGTTTGCGGAGTTGGTTAGGTGAGAAGTGGCTGTGGCTTGTTTCTCTTTCTGAACTTTCAGCTTTCCCTAAAAATCTGACTCCGGGTTTTTATTATAAGATCAATTAGGATTGAGCAACTGTCTCCCTCTACCACATGGGTCCCAGTATTGAACCTGGGTTGCCTTATTGACAAATAAATTTACATAAATGAGCTATTTCTCCAGTCCTCAAAGAAGTTTTTAACTTATGTACCTTATTTGAAGGGTAGGGTAATGATGACATTCTGTCAGATCTTTTGCTTTGTTTTGGTTTTTGGGTTTTGTTGGCTATGTAACCAAAGATAACCCTGAATTGTTAATCCTTTTGACTTCATCTTCTATACTTTGGGATTACAGGCTTGAGCCACCAAGAACAATTCAATGGGGCACTGAGGATCAAACCCAAGGCTTCATGTATTCTAGACAAGTATTCTACCAATGAGCTATATCCTCGGCCACCCTTTACAAATAATTATCACTATTATATTTTTTTTAGGTTTTTGTTTTTATTTATTTATTTATTTTTGCCAGGATCTTAGCATGCAGCCTCTGCTGTCACTCGCTATGTAGGCCAGACTGGCCTGGAACTCTGCCTCCCAGTGCCTGGCTTGTGTTTGTTTGCTTGTTTTTGCCAGATAACTGGGAAATATCTTCCCTACTAGTAAGACTAGCTGCAATATTGTTATCTCAGCTAAGCATGGGGACACCCAGGAACCTCAGTGTAGGCAGTAGGTAATCCAGGCAGGAGCCAAGGGCTGGGAGAATGGCTGTGACTCTGTCCCAGGCATAAAAACAACAGTCCCTCCTGTACACACAGCTGTGGGTGATGAGTCCAGTGCTTACCACTGTCATACTTGCAGTTGGTCAGATTGATGGCCAGGGGTCTGCAATAAGGAAGAACAGAAGTCAGACAGCGTAGGAAAGGACAGGCTCTAGGCTGCCAGGAGCCCAGATGACGAATAGCAAACAGATTCATTTTCTCTAGAAGCCTCTTAAATACCAAAGTGTCACGTTAAGATTCTAAGCTGGGCACATCCAAATGGCTTTGGGTTTTATTTTCTGTTGTAACAAAGATTAATACTTCTATATCCTTTCATTTCTTCCTTTTTGGATTTCCCGGGGGAGGGGGTTTCTCTTGGTGTAGCCCTGGCTGGCCTGGAATTTGCTCTGTAGACCAGCCTGGCCTGAAACTCAGAGATCACCCTGCCCCTGAGTATTGGGATCAAAGGCATATGCTACTGTGATTAGGTTTTATTGTTTTTTGTGAGCACTGGGGATTCAAACTGGAGCCTTCATGCTGTGCACCAATTGAGCCATCTCATCAGCCCATTGTTATAAGGTTCTTGAATCAGGATCCCAGTGGCCTGGAAATGCATAGTAATTCTTTTACCTCATCCTTCTTATTGCTGGGGTTATTGATGGGTATGGACCACAACCTGGCTTTCCTCTCCTCTCCCAAAGGCTAACGTGAAAAGCTTAGATCCCATCATTCCCCTCTACCAAATGGTATGAGGCCAAAGTGGCGACTCCCTAGAGGCAGATCTGTGAGGGATCTAGGGAAAAATTACCTTCGTTTCCGCTTTCTTTTTCTTCTCCCAACTTCTAAATCATCTGTGTCTGTTGTATTTATGATTTTCTTTGGAATTTTCTTGGCTACAACAGATAAGTCACCCCCATTCTCAAACTCTTTGTAGTCAGCCTTTACAAGTGCCTGCTGGGAAGAGTTAGGGATGGTAGCTTCCTCTCTAACACACTCTTCCTCAGACTCTTCTTCCTCAACATAGTCTTCCTCAGATTCACTGGTCTTACAGGTACTGGGCTCCATCCTCTTAGATTCTAAAAGGGATGGAAATGAAATATTTATCAGACCTCCTTCCAGGCCCAGGAAGTCCTGCAGGAATTCACCCAGAGATCCTTTATGGAGCTATAAGGAAATGTTGCCCTTCAGACCAGTCCTACTGTAGACTAGGTTGTTTCCAAGTAAAGGGCTATGGGGAGCATGGGATATTGGTAGGATGTAAAGTCTTTAACTCAAAGACCCCATCATCCAAGATTACCCCGTATCATACAACACACTACAGTGTATGCAGAACGGAGCTGGCAGAAGCCACGACTGAGGCTGTTTTGTTTCCTGGACGGGCTGACAGAACTGGAGGGCTCTTTGCTTTAAAATACAGCTGATGATCAAAGGTTCTCGGGCCGGCCCTTCCCTCAGCGAGGATTCTGTTTCCCTATGTGAAAACGACAGGGTCGGGCATCTGATGGCTGAGACCCTTCGGATTCTGACAGAGGAAAGGAAACCCACGGCAGACACTGCCCACCCGAGGTTCCGAGGAGAGCTCAGGGGCTGCTGGAGCTGCCCCTAGCAGTCCGGGGCTGGACTCAGCTGGTGGCTCATGGCCGCCCCTCGCCCGCTGCGGCTCTTCCTGGGCGTTGCTGGACGTCGGGGACCGTCTCTTCGTTCCACAGGACTGTCTGTCCCCGCCGTCGCGAGGGGGAGCCCGCTCCCCCTCGGGGTTAACTCCTAGCTCTGAGATCCTGGCGGCGGCGGCGCCTCCTTAAGCAAGCCGACGGCCGCCGCCGCCGCCGTCGCTATGGACACGAAGGCGTCCCCTATTGGAGTAGCGTTCTGGGGGCGTGGCCTTCCCGGGAACCACACCCACTTTGGCGCCAGTCGAAGCCATCTTGGCTCCGGGTTATCTGTTTTTACCTGGTGCGGCTGGAGGTCACAGTGTTTAAGAGGCTGTGATCAGTCAAGAGGGATTCTTCCGATGCATTATTGGACTTGTAGTCCTCCAGCATTGGCGCGGATTCGCACCTTTTCCAACCCCCCTCTTTCCTGGAATCCGATGGCCAAGAGAAACATGTCTGTATTTGGGACAAATAGCTGCTTGTGTTTCTTCTAAATTTTAGAAGCAGCGTTATGCGAAAAGTCCCCGCCCTTGACAGGGACAGCAACGATTAGGACGCGTGCCTTCCAAGGCTTTCACCCTGATAGCTGAAACAGTTCCATTACAGAATTGGGTCAGAGAGGTGGTTCACCAAGTGAAAGTGCTTGCTGACGAACCAGAGGATTTGATTCGACCCCCAGAACCTACATAGTGGAAGAAAACCAGGACAACAGTAAGCTGTCCTCTGACCTCTACACTTACGCCTCGGCACGATGCCCACGACCATAAATAAAATTTTTAGCGGAAAGAAATGGAAGTAAGTTACCTCATCCAATTGCTTTGTCATCATCGCCTAGACCTGACATTCTCCACTTTGAATTTCACAAGCTTCCACTACCAAACCCAACCTAACTCGTTATTTGTGTGGCAAATCCAGAGAAGAGTTGAACAATTTTTGTTTATAAAAAGACAAATATTTCAGGAGTTACATAAATGAGTATTTTCTGCTTACTCTGTAGTACTGAAAATTTGCTGAATTGGTTGTCTACTAATGGAAAATTTTATCGTTCTTTTAATTCTTAAAATTATTTACATGTATGAGCTTTTGCTTGCAGTATGTATGTGGACCACATTCTCGCCTGGTGCCTTGCAAGTCAGAAAAGAGCGTCAGATCCCTTAGAATGAGTTAGGCATGGATGCAAGTCACGGTATTGGTGATGGGAATGGGACCTGGGTCTTCTGAACCAGTGAACCATTTCTCCAGTATTTTGTATTAGTTTTTAAAAAAAAGCTCATGCGTCAGTGTGCCAGAGTGCAATATCTGTGCACCATGTGTGCACAGAGCCAGAGGTGGCCAGAAAAAAGATGTTGGATCTGCTGTAACTGGAGTTACAGATGGTTGTGAGCTGCCATGTGGGTTCTGGGGATCATATCTGGATCCTCTGGAAGAGAAGCCAGTGTTCTTAACCATTGATCCATTTCTCCAGCTCCCTCTTTTTATTCTTTTAAAGACATATTACTTTATAGGTGTTTTGCATGCATTTATGTATGTGTACATGTGTGCAATGCCCTTGGAGGCCAGAAGAGGTTGTCTGTTCTCTTGAATTGGTGTTACATATGGTTGTGAGCTGCCATGCGGGTGCTAAGAACCAGACCCTGGTTCTCTACAAGAGGAGTGGTGTCTTAATTGCTGAGCCAAGTCTCTGGCTCTCATTCTTTTATTCTTTAAATGGGTAGTCAATGTAATTTTAAAAAGTATTATTCTAGCCCTTAATCCCAGCACTCAGGGAGGCAGAGGCAGGTGGATCTCTGAATTTGAGACCAGCCTGGTCTATAGAGCAAGTTCCAGGACAGTCAGAGCTACACAGAAAAACCCCGTCTTGAAAGACTAGAAACGAACAAACAAACCCAAAATACTGATCATACTTAAAAAAATCTGCTTGTTGCAGGTTTCACATAAGTAAGCACATATTAAATGCGCAGGGAAAATGTACCCTGCGGTTTCATTACCTGACATCAAGGCTGTACACAAGTGAAACATTGTCATCAATACGTCAATTCAATACATATTTATTTTGAAACCTGTATCATCAATCTCTACCTTAAATTTAAGATGTTGAATATGACATTTTTCAGCAGAGTGAGTTCATAACAGATCAATTCTGTAAGATACATATGATAAGTATACAATCTTTTAAATTTTATACTGTTACAAAAGAGAACCTAAAGTATGTATTTAGGACTTGTTGTACCCTTGTTAAATTCTTTTCTATACTTCTCAAGATCATTATGTTACTGACTCTGAAAAGTGATACAATCTGGTAGTAACTTCATAATTCAAATCAAAGCATAAAATAAATAAGGGGAGGGACTTCAAGATAAAGGTAAAGGAAGCTGATGACCTGAGTTAGAGATCCCTCAGGATCTCTGAGACAGACTTCCCTGAACTTATCCACTAATCTAGACACACACATACAAACACACACAAATAACAACTCATAAGACAGACATAATGTGGGAAATGGTGTCAGGAGATCAAGTTCAAGATAATCCTAAGTGTGAGTTCTAAGTGTGAACTAGAATTCTTAAAAAGGTTAGGTGTTCTGACACTCACATTTGATCCTGACATTTAAAGAGAGAGACAGGCAGATCTCATTCAGAGTTCAAGGCTTGTCTGGTCTACACAGTAAGTTCCAGGACAGCCAGGGCTATGTAAACAAATCCTGTCTCAAAAAGCAAACAAAAAACTAGATTTCCTAAAAAGAAGCTGTATCTTCAAAGACTTTCCCCGTGTATATGGAAAGTTGGTTGGCTTGCTTGATCTTGTTCAAGGATATTAGTCAGGATTCTCTCAAGGAACAAAGCTTTGTTTATATATAATCTCTCTATTCTATGTGTATGGGAGTTGTATTACACTGGAGAAGCCAAGAATATATCGAGAAGGCTGCATGTCTTAGCAGTCCCTTTCTGGCCCTGGAGGCCTGAAGGATTCTTGGAGAACTTTGGGACTTCAGTTTACACTGGAAGCCTTCACTGTCTTAAAACTTGATCTACAGACCAGGCCAGCCAGGAACTCTCCTTGTCTCTGCCGCCCTGCCCTCACCCAGTGCTGGGATTGAAGTATGAGCCACCACCTGGCACATTTACTTTGAGATATATTTACATCTGTGTATGTGTACATATATATGCCAGGATGTGTATGCGGAAGTCAGGATAACCTTTACCATATGGGCTCTGGAGGTTGAACTCATGTTGACAGGCTGGGCAGCAAGCACTCTTCCCTCACTGAGTGATCTCCTCCGCTCTTTATGGTAGTAGATCTGTTTCCCCTGGGGCTTGTCTAAGAGAGGTGAGAAGCAACTGAAACATTCAGGAGAATCCATTCATTCAGTGCTTTCTTTACACTCCTTAAAGCTGAGAGGCGGGAAAGGGGTCATGAAAAGAAATGCCCAAATGCCAGTGATTAACAGCTTTAGAAAGGGCTCAAATCAGTAAAGAGAAAACTCCTCAAGTATCATAGCTCTTCCTGGGCAATCAGGGCCACTAGCGCTGCCTGCACTTCATCTGCTTGAGTTTGGGGCAACAGACAGTCCTGAATGAGGGCCACCGCGGCTGCCTCTGTCAAGCTGCTGAAGTCCTGGGATGTTTTAACAGGTAGGTGGCCAGCCAGCTCACAGAGTGCAACATTGAAAGCCCCACTTTCCTTTATTCCAAAGCTAGACTTTCGGGCCCACAGAATGACTCGGATCCCAGTGAGGCCAGAGAAAGATGATGCCTGTCCAGGTGGAGCTCCCCGGGTCACAAATAAGTTATGTGCAATCTCATGGTCACTCAGATAGTCAGTGGCCCGGCATACCCTGCTAATCAAGGCCTCCAAGTCAGGCCCTGGCCCACTAGTGTAAAAGAGGAATCCAGGAGCAGGGAGGGTCTGCAGCAGATGTATACAGCCCTTTGGATCTAGAGGCGTGCTTGGGGCATTCTCCACAGGCAGTGGGTGGGCCAAGTAATAGCCATGCAGGTGGAGATGGTTCACAGAGGCCAAACCTCCCAGGCTGTTGAAGCCTACTCGGAAGCCTGGGTGCAGACTCAGAAGCACAGCTTCAAGCCCGGCCCTTAGCGCTCCAGGCAGCAGGCGTTGGGGGAGCCCGTGAGCAGGTTCAGGCACCAGCAGCACATGGCCCCACTCCAGGGGGCTGACATTGATCATCACAAGGATGTCCTCTTGCTTTGGGGCAGCGGGACCATTGGACTCCCGTTGCAAACGGAAAAGTACTTCTCCAGGTCGGATTTTATTGAAGTTAAACTGTTCAGGGTCAAATTCCTGCCTTACACTTTTGATATTCTGAGGGCGCCTCCTCTGTACCCCTCGCTCTACATTCAGCTGAGCTACAAATCCCACAGAACCAGGGAGGATTTGGGTCTGCAGATCTTCTAGGCAGTATCGAAACAGGCCCAGTTCCACTCGCTGCCTCCATGCAGAGCAGAGAGCAGAGTCAAAGCGGGATTGTGGCGGTGTCTTCAGGGTGCTAGGTGCATTCCTTGGCCACTGAATTCCCTTCCCTATGAGGTCCTTTGGTCCGTAGACAAAGTCTGGGGTGCCCTGTTTCTCCCAGTCCTCAGGATTTGGAGGGAGCAGATAGGAAGCTTCCAGTGAATCATGTGGACCAGCCATGAAGGATATCTGAAACAATTAGAGATGAAAAGTACATAAGGACAGAAACTATTTCCAGAGAGCTTTTGGCATTTTGTTAGAAAAAAAAAAGATCTGCACCACCACCACCCAGCTCAGAGATTATTATAATCATCACTATTTTATTTATTTATTTGTTTGTTTGTTTGAGACAGGGTTTCTCTGTGTAGCCCTGGCTGTCCTGGAGCTCACTCTATAGACCAGGATGGCCTCCAACTCACAGATCCACCTGCCTCTGTCTCCCGAGTGCTGGGATCAAAAGCATGCACCATAGCCCAGCCAGAGATTAATTTTTGATTATCTTTTTATTCTAGTTATAAAACTGATAGGAATCTGTCTACATGCCTCAGAAAATCGAGGAAGTCAAGAATTTTTGGCTCATAGGTAAAAGGATGGCAAATCAGTCCGATCCAGAACAGGGATAAGATGAAGTTCAAGGTCAATGCCGCAGGATTCCACCATGGTCGTCACAGACAAGGAGAAGGTAGGGAAGCTGAAGCTGTCCCTTACCCCTGACTTGGAAGCAAAGGAACTGAAATGAACCAGACTCCTCATTTGGACTATATTAGAAATCCTGAAAAGTCAAAGAAAATAGAAAATAAAGGCAGCCAGTAGTGACACAGGCATTTAATCCAGCACTAGGGAGGCAGAGGCAGATGGATCTCTATGAGTTTGAGGCCAGCCTGGTCTACAGAGCGAGTTCCAGGACAGTTTCCAAAAAGCTACACAGAGAAACTATGTCTTGAAAAACAAAAACAAACAAAAAACTGAATAAAAATATAAAAGCTAATGTGTGACCTTGGTAAAATATTTAGAAAATATAGACACTGTTGATAATTCCATCATCTTCAAATGAGGGTATTTCTACTAAGTTAAAAATATAGCCAGGCATAGTAATGCATGCCTTTAATCCTAGCACTGGGGAGGAAGAGACAGCTCTCTCTGGCCATCATCCCCCAACCAGATCTATATAATGAAGTTTGGTAGTGGTGACACATGCCTTTAATCTTTAATCCCAGCACTTGTAAGGCAGAGACAGGTAGATCTCTTGAATTCAAGGCCAGCCTGGTCTACACAGTGAGTTCCAGGACAGCCAGGGATACACAGAGAAACCCAATCTTGGAAAAAAAAAAAAAAAACAAAAACAACCCAATATATATGTATATAGTACTGAATGCCTAGAGAGATGGCTCAGGGGTAGGTAAAGGCACTTGCCACCAAGGCTGACAACCTGAGCTCTGTCCTTGGGACCTATATGGTAAAGGGGAGAACTGACTCCTGAAAATTGTCCTCTGACTTCCATGTGTACATGTGCTCACACATAAATATATATAACAAAATATAATATAAAAATACATTTTGAGCTTGGTATGGTGGCGCATCCCTTTAATCTCATCACTCAGGAAGCAGTTGTTTTGTTAGTGTTTGGTTGTTTTGTTTCTGAAGCTGAAGGTGATGGTAAACACCTCTGTTCTCAGCACTCAAGAGGCAGAGGCAGAATGATCTCTATGAATTCAGAGACCAGCCAGAACTATACAGATCAAATCCCAGGACAACCTGGGCTATATAGAGAGACCCTGTCTCAAAATCAATCAATCAATCAATCAAAATAAACTTAACACACAGAAAAGGAACTCTCAAAAACCATAGGTGGAAAGCCTGGTAAACAGGCACATTGAGTAAAGGTGTATGCTGCCAGGCCTGATAACTTTAGTTCCATACTCTGAACCTATATGGTAGAGAACAGACCCCTGAAAGCTCTCTTACCTTCACATGTGCATCCATACACAAACTAGGAAGTGTAAATCAAAAAATCATTTTTAAAAATAGAGAGCAATTAAGAAAGACACTTAGCACCCTTGGGCCTCCACAAACACGCAGGTATACACACCATACAAAACATTCATTACATATATACATAATACATACACACTTTACATTCAATTAGAAAACTCTGTGTGTGTGTGTGCGCGCGCGCGCGCGCGCGCGCACGTGCTTGCGCATGTCTGTGTGCATGTGTGTGGTATGTGTGTGTCTGTGTTTGTTTTCACTCATCTTTGTGGGTCCAGACATTCATACTGGCAAACCGGAAGAAAATAACTCAAGCAAAACAAAATTATACATAGAAGTCAACCTACAGTCTAATAAATATAGAGTTCAGTTTTTCTAAATTAAAATACAATTGGCCAATATTTTAAAAAGTTCTCAATATCTTTGGCCATTAGGGAAATACAAATTTAAAAACTCTTGACAGGGCTGGAGAGATGGCTCAATGGCTGAGAGTACTTGCTGCTCTTCCAGAGGTTCATTCCAAGCACCCACATAGGGATCTGACACACTCTTCTGGCCTCCGAGGGCACCAAGCACAAATGTGCTGTGGGATAATGCTCTGGTACACTGTAAGATTTGTCACTTGAATTGGTATAATAAAACACTGATTGGCCAGTAGCCAGGCAGAAAGTATAGGCAGGGCAACCAGACTAGGAGAATTATGAGAAGAGGAAGGGGTGGAGGCACAGGTGCCAGCCAGCTGCCGAGCAAGCAGAACATGTAAAAATGAGGTAACAAGTCATGCCCCATGTGGCAAAGCATAAGTAGAAATATAAGTTAATTTAAGTGTAAGAGTTGGCTAGTAACAAGCCTGAGCTACCAGCTGAACATTTATAAGTGATATTAAGTTTCTGAGTCAATTATTTGGGAAGCGGCTGCCAGATATTAGGGAGTTGCTGGCAAAACAGAAACTTCCTATGACACATAAGTGTGATGCGCAGACATACATGCAAGTAAAGCACCCATTCATCTAAAATTTAAATTTAAGAGTTAAACAGGAAGTTGATCAGAAGCTGAGCACAATGGTGCACATTTGCAATTCCAGAATTTAAGAGGTAGAATTAGAATAAAAAGTGCAAGGCTTCTGGGCAGTGGTGGCACAAACCTTTAATCCCAGCATTTGGGGCTGAGGCAGGTGGACCTCTATGAGTTCAAGGCCAGCCTGTTCTACAGAGTGAATTCCAGGACAGGCTGCAAAGCTACACAGAGAAACTCTGCCTCAGAAAACAAAAACAAAACAAAATAAAACAAAATTCAAGACCGAGGACTGGAGAGACAGTCTGTAATTAAGAATGTTTGTTGCTGGGGCTGGAGAGATCACTCGGTGGTTAGAAGCACTGGCTGCTCTTCCAGGGGATCTTCTGGGTTCATAACTGTCTGTTCCAGTTCCAGGAAATCTGGCACCTTCATATACATGCAAAAACACCAATACACATAAAAATGACTAAATCATTTAAAAGGGGGGGGGAGAAGAAAAGGAGGGGGAGGAGAAGGAGAAAGAAGAGGAGGAAGAGGAGGAGGAGGAAGAGGAGAGTGCTTGTTCCTCAATTATGAGGATTGGAGCTTCAATCTTAGATCAAGTGGCCCACAACTGCCTGTAACTCAAGCTCCAATAGATCCAAAATCCTCTGGCCTCCACGGCACCTGCAAGCACATGTATGTAGACATGGGCATGCACTCACAGACACACATAAAATAAACATATAAAAAAATTTAAATTAAGGATATCTACAGCCACAAAGCTAGTTCCAGGCCAATATGAATTACACAAACTATCTTAACAACAAACCAAAGCAAAGGGCCTATCCTCATAGGAGAATGGCTGCTTTGGGCATTACTATAGCATGGTCTGCGCTTCTTGAAGCATTTGTACACAGTGGAACTCACACATAGAAGGGGCGATAAGGGTTATATGCAGATGAACATCTTACCATGCAGCGCAGGGGAAACTGGTTACTCAGGAGACATTTACTGAGCAAGTGCCATTGCTCAGGTTTGGGAGCTCATGGGTCCCAGGGTTCCTTATGAGGCTTCCAGAACGGAGGAGAAAGGCTGTAACCCAACCCTAACTAGAGTTTACCTAAACTGCAAACATGAGACACAGCGTGTGGGAGAGTACTAGATACTCTGTGTGTAGATTCTAGGAGGTTTGCACAAGGACACTGGTGGCGAGCCAGGAGGAGGAACTGTGGTTACAGAGGACCAGGACTGGGGCTTAAGACTGTTAGCCAAGTGCAGTGGGATGGTTCTTCTGAATGCTGTGAATGTGTGTTGTTCTCATTGGTTGATAATAAAGCTGCTTGGCCAATGGTGAGACAGAATTAAAGTTAGGCAGTACAATCAGACTGAAGATGGAGATAAAGGGCAGAGTTGGGACAGATACTCTGCTCACCACCCACTCATGATACAGATGCCAGAGAACCAGTAAGCCAGAGGCCACATGGTGACGTACAGATTAATGGCTATGGGTTCATTTAAATGTAAGAGCTAGTTATTAATAAGCCTGAGCCATTGGCCAAGCATTTATAATTAATATAAGCCTCTGTGTGGTAATTTGGGAAAGGTCTTCCAAGTATAATAGGCAGGGCGGCCTCCAGGTAGAGCCATGTCCACGCCAATTTGTATACCATCCCCATTTTGGCTAAGCAGTGACAAATTCTAAAACTAAGGTAATTTAGTTCCTAGAACTAAAGTAACTTGTTTTTCTAGATTCTTACCTTCTCTATCCTATGGCCCCCAGTGATGGCTGCCATGAGAGATACTTATTGAACATGTGACATCCTGACTCATTTGTTATTCCTGGCAATGGCCAAATGTAGGCCAAAAAAAGAAAGTCTTCTAACTAACCCCCATCCCAACCTTTTCTGCCCCATAACCACCCCAGACATTGGGCTGGACTCTTAGATTAGAAATCCCATAACCACCCAGACAATGGGCTGGACTCTTAGACTAGAAGCCCCATAACCACCCCAGACAATGGGCTGGACTCTTAGACTAGAAGCCCCATAACCACCCCAGACAATGGGCTGGACTCTTAGACTAGAAGCCCCATCGCTTGTAGGTTTATGTCATGAATAAAAGACTATTATTGTTGTTGTTTATTTCTGAGTCTGATTTCCTCCTCTCCCCTATTACTAAAAAGTAATGCTTCCTTCCTTTTTATTTATTTCTGTGGTACTGAGGGATTAAAGCTAGGGCTTCAAACATTAGACCCAGTTATAGCCTGTGTTGGTTATTTATCTATTTGTTTGCTTGTCTATTGTCAACCTAACACAGACCTAGGCATATCTAGGAAGCAAAACTCCCAACTGAGGAATTGCCTCCATCAGACTGGCCTAGAGAAAAGTGCAGCATTTTCTTGACTAACGATTGATGTGAGAGGGCCAGCCCATGGTTAGTGATACTAGCCCTGGGCAAGTGGTCCTAGATTGAGTAAAAAAGCAATTGGAGGCTGGGTGGTATGCCTTTAATTCCAGCACTTGGGAGGCAGGTGGTTCTCTGTGAGTTTCCAGGCCAGCCTGATCTACAGAGTAACTTCCAGGTCAGCCGAGGCTACACAGAGATACCTTTGGGGACAGGGGGGATGGTCAACAAAAAAGGAGTTGGAGCAGCCATAAAGCGGTATCTCTTCATGGCTTCCACCTCAGTTCCGGCTTCCTGGGTGAAGGCTGAACTTTACTCAGTGATGATGTTGACCTGAGAGTGTAAGATGAAACACACCCTTTCCTCCCCTAGTTCCTTTTAGTCGTGGTGTTCTACCACAGCAAGAGAAACTCCAAGACACACCACTCTCCCCTTTTCATTTATTTGTTTTTAAATCTTGAGCTAGGGTTTCCACTAGGTTGATCAGACTAGCCTAGAACTTGTGATCCTTCTGTTTCAAGCCTCCTAAGTAGCTGAGCTTACAGGTCTGTGCCACCTGGTCCAACGTATTTAATAACTTTAAAGTAAGATATATAAGCTCAGGCTTAATGAAGCTCAGAAATTAGCTTAATGAAGCTCAGAAATTAGAATGAGTGAGTATGATCAAGAATGGATCTATACAATGGAGTCTTACTGGGGACATAAACCACCCTGCCCAGCAGTAGATAGTCAACTCAAAACAAAGTCATAGTACTGGAGATCCCCCCCCCCCATAATGCTTTGTTTGTTCTTAACTTTCTTGTCTTTTGCTTACATACCATAGGTTTTTTGGGGGGATGGGGGTGTGAATCTGTAGTAGGTTACTCCAGAGCAGTGGTTTTCAACCTGTGGGTTTCCACCCCTTGGGTGTCAAATGACCCCTTCAAGGGGGGTCCCTTAAGACCATCACAAAACACTGATATTTATATTACAATTCAAAGCAGCAAAATCACATTTATGAAGTAGCAACAAAATGATTTTATAGTTGAGTCACTAAAGCATGATCTTATCTTAATGACAAAAACCCAGAGTCAGAGATCAAAGGTGAAAGCTGAAAGATCAGAGAAGCAGAACAGTCAGCCACTAGACACTATTTACCTCTACAAAGTGCTGGGATTTAAGGTGTGAGCCACCATCGCCTGGCCTCTATGGTTAACTAGTGGCTGGCTAGCTCTGACCTCTGATCTCCAAGCAAGCTTTACTTGTCACAACACAAACAAAATATCACACAACAGATTAGAACTGTATTAAAGGGTCAAAGCATTAGAAGGGCTGAGAACCACGGCCCATCGGAACAGAACTGATGGATATATATTAAACGGGGATTAGTTTAATTAGATTGGTCTACTCAATATGGTCTGGGCAAACAATGTTAGTTGCTCAGTCCACAGGAGGGGTGTCTCAGCAATCCCAACCTGGTGCTGAAGGCCTGAAGGGTTCTTGGAAAGTTGTTGGTCTTTAGTCTGAGTTGGAAGCTGGAGGAGGGTGATTCTAATGCCAGCAAATGAATTCTGTAGAAACAGTAACAGGCTAGACGAACTTCTCAGCAAGCTAAGGCAAACAGACCAAAAGCAGATTCCTTCTTCCATTTCCCTTCTGTTGGGCTGTGCACATTGCCTCTTCAAATAACCTGGCCAATAATCCCTCACAGGAGTGCCCAGCAGTTTTGCCTTCTAACTTGACTCCAGATCCAATCAAGTTAACCACCAACGTTAACTGTCACAGAACCCACCTTTCCTCCTCCCAGCAGCCTGGGGGATGGGGAGTGGGTGGGTGAATCTGTATTACTCCACAGCAATGGTTTTCAACCTGTGGGTTTCCACCCCTTGGGTGTCAAATGACCCCTTCAAGGGGGGGGGTCCCTTAAGACCACCACAAAACACTGATATTTATATTACAATTCAAAGCAGCAAAATCACATTTATGAAGTAGCAACAAAAATGATTTTATAGTTGAGTCACTAAAGCACGATCTTAATTCGTCTTAATGACAAAAACCCAGAGTCAGATATAGAAGATATATATTTGTTTATACACGCATCTGACAATTATCTGAATGTCCTGGAGGTTAAGAGGAGAATAGAACAAATCGGTAAACCAACCTTGGTCTCTACAGCTGAAAGCTTGCAGAAAGGGTCAAAGGAGACATGTCAGCTGTGGTGATAAAACAGCGGTGGGGAACTGTGGACAGGACCGACCTCTAAACGCTCGAGTGCCCGAAAATTTCCAAAAGTGGATCTATGTTTGTAAGATAGAAGCCTACCTTTTCAACTGTTCCACGAATGTACGATAACTGCACAATTCAGTGAGTCTTCAGTAAATTGCAAAGCTACTGCCTCTCGAAGGGTCGGCAAGGTGGCGGAGGGGCTGCAGCTCGTGTCCAGTAAGACAGTCCGGGATTGTCCCTCTCGGCAGAGGGGAACCAAATCTCCTCCAACCCCAGAGCGAATCTATAGGTTACCCGCCTCCTCCCAGTACTGAAGTCTGTCTCCAACACCTGCTTTAGGTAAGGCGGATGCATCTTAAGGTCCTGCACGCAGACGCATCCCGGAACACAGCGAGGGAAATAATGTCCCCGACGCAGGCGCAGTCCCCACGATGTGCGCGCGGCGCGACCCACCCCGCCCACCAGGAGGCGGGGCCATGAGGCCTGGGCCCCGCCCCGGTGCGTCCGGCTCCTCCCCGGGCCCTGCCTCCCGCTCTCCCGGGCCCGAGGGGAGCCCGGAGCTGGCCCGCGAAGCCGAGCTGAGGGTGCCAGGGCACTGTAGGCGGGGGCGGGCCCCGGGGCGGAGGCTCGGCAGCGGTTGCTGTGGGGACGGGGCGGGGACGCGGCCCAGAGGACGGAAGTGAGAAAGTTGCCGGAGTCCCGGGGAGAGTTGGCGGAGCTGTGCGCGCACCGCGGCGATGGGAGGCTCGGGCAGTCGTCTGTCCAAGGAACTGCTGGCCGAATATCAGGTGCGCGGGGCGCTGGTTCTCGCGGAGCTCGCGTGCTGGCCCGCGCCGGGGTGTGGGGTTCGGGAGCCGGCGGCAGGACGGCCGTGACTTTCGGGCGACTTGCCGACCCTTGTCTGGATTTGCCTTTCAGGACCTGACGTTTCTGACCAAGCAGGAGATCCTCCTGTGAGTGCGGACTCCACCCCAGCCCTCCAGTGGGGCATTGCCAAGGGAGGGGGTTTGGGGGGTGCTTTCCTAGCGGGGGACGGACTGGACACCTCTCCCCCGAGGGTGGGGCCGGGTTTCACGGAAACCAAGATCAGCGGATCTGGAACCGGAGGCCCGGAGTGTAAGTCTCGCCCGCGTCCTGGCCTTAGCTTTGCACCACGCATACCCCTTGTGTTTCCAGGAAAAGTTGGGCTATTTGGGTCCCCGCTGGCCTCCCCACTGCCGAGCTTCCTGCTATCTTCTGAACAGCTGTGGCTCTATGCGAACTTTGCCCTCTGGCAAAAACAAGAAACCTTGAGGAGCGTAGTTCACTCTTCTCCCAACTTTGCCTGTTTAATACAGTAACCGTTAACGTTTACTGAGCCCTTACTCTGCCCAGGAGCTACTGAGTATTCCCACATTACTTAAGTCTTCACGAGGAGGTTACAGAACAAGAAAAGAGGTTCAGAGGGTTTGGGTAACTTGCTTATTATAAAACACACTATTGATGGCCAGGAAACTTGACCTAGGGAGGTAGATTCATGGTCTCTTCAATGAAATTCCACAGGGAAAAGGCGATAGGTGAGAGAAAGAGAACCCTAAAGGAAAGTGACATCATGTTTTTGTCATCCCCCCTCCCACGTTGTTTGGGATCACATGTAGCTCCTCCCCCAACCTCTCCAGTCTTTAGGAATCTTTCAAATTGTTACCATAGTTGTTAGGGTTCAGGAACTTGCAGGTAACCCTAAGAAGCTAGACTGGGCTACCTGCCCTCAATAGGCCAATTAAAGGGACAGTATTGAGATAGAGAAACGAAATGTATCCAATGTGGCCCCTGGAAAAAGGAACAAAGAGGTCCAGTGATAACCCTCCCTCCAAGTCAGTCCTCATGTCCAAGTGACATGAGGTTTAAATTTAAATACAGGAGGGGGTATGTATAACTAAGCAGTCTGGTCAAGATGTGGTCTCTCCATCCTTGCCTCAGCTCCATTCTCTTATGAAAGGTGATCTGACCAGTTACAAGAACTGTGGGCAATCTCTTCCTGGTAGATATTTCCTCCTTGGCTGACACTGGGCTTCATCCTTCTCACAATGTGAGATTATTGGGAATTCCAATATCTTGGGGACCACTGATTCTATTGATAGCAAAGGGAAACACATATCTTTCCTGCCAGAACAGTTGCAAAGAGTGCCTGATTCCTTCATAAACAGCCACCTTAAGATAGGACTCCAAGCCTCTGCTTTGTGACTTACCTCTCTTTGGCTGAAGGTTGCCCAGTGACCAGAAGTCCTGGTTATGTGACTTAGTTATACAACTGGTTTATATGACACTCAAAATGCAGAATGGGAATGTAGGTGACTGCTTGAAGGCACCAGGAAGTCTCCCTCTCTCTGCCAGAGCCCATAGGCGATTTTGTGAGCTGCTTCCCCCGGAGCATCGGAGCGTGGAGGAGTCACTGCACGTGAGAGTGCCATTGGAGCAGATTCTCAGCCTTCCAGAGCTCAAGGTTCAGTCCTCCATCCACTCTATCCACTCTATCTCTGCTACATTCTCTTAACTCTTCCTGCCATTCCAATTGGTTGGAAGCACATGCCATTACACCCTGGGTTTATTTTGATGATGATGTGTAATTGTGTGTGAGTATGCACACATGTAAGCACAATGCCTGTGGTGTATAGAAGGCGTTGGATCCCCAGGTGCTGGAGTTAACCATCATGGGTGCTAGGAACTGAATTAGGGTCCTCTACAAGGGTCTTAATCGCTGAGTCATCTCTCCAGCCCACTCCCCTTAAAAAACAAACAAACAAACAAACAAACAAAAACAACCTAGCAGTTTTGGGGATTAAATGGAAGTTTCTGTGTTCACATGGTAAGCACTTTACTGTACTAACCCATAGGGTTTTTACTATGTAGCTTTGACTGGTCTTGAACTTGCTCCAGTCCTCCCTTCTCTGCCTTCTGAGCATTGGGATTATAGGAATGCATCACCATGCCCAACTCACTGTGAATAATAATAATAACAAATGACGACAAGGTCTCACAGTGGAGTCCTAGCTAGCCTGGCTGGAATACGCTATAATCAGGCTATCCTAGAACTCTTAGAAATCTACCAGCCTTTGCCTCCTTGGTGCTAGAATTAAAAGCATGCACCATAACGTCTGTCTGTTATAAAATTTATATGTAAAGAGGCTGGCTCTGTAACAAAATAAGTGTTCAATTAAGTCTATTTAAAAATGACCAGCTTGGTCCAGCCAAGTAGCTTAAAGATAAACAGACTTGCCTTGTAAGCCTGAGAACCTATTTGACCTCTGGAACCTATGGTAGAAGAGAACTGACTATAGAAAGTTGCCCTTTGACTTCCACATGTATTTGGCATGTGTGCACATACACAGTTATAATAATGGGCTCATCTTGTTGCTTAGCTGTGAATGCCTTACTTTTCCTGCTCACTTCTTTGTGATGTGCCTGAGTTAGACTCCCAGGAAGCATCTCTGCCCCTTCCCTAGTGGCTTAGTGGTCCCTCCTGAGCCCACCATATCCTGACCCTTTGAGCCTGAACTCCACATAATGCCACTGCTGCTTCCTCAGGTTTCCAGAAGGGAATCAGTCACACCTGTAATAAAGCATGTGGGAGGCAGAGACAGGAGGATCAAGAGGCCAGCCTGGGTTTATGAGACTCTCCCTCAAAACTTTGTGGTTGAGTTGGCAGAGCATGTAACCCAGGCAGTGCCTTGTGACAATTCACAGAAGGTTTTCTTACCTAGGCCAACCCTTTCAAGGAACGAATCTGCATGGTCTTCTCTACATCCCCTACCAGAGACAGCCTGAGCTTCGAGGACTTTCTAGACCTCCTGAGTGTCTTCAGTGACACAGCAACCCCAGACATCAAGTCTCACTATGCCTTCCGCATCTTTGGTAAGAACTGCTGGACCTGCTCCTTCCCACACAGGAATGGGGGCCAGGTGTGTGCCTGTGGAATACCTCTTGCATGTCATCTGTGTCTGTGCCTAGACTTTGATGATGACGGAACCCTGGACAGAGAAGACTTGAGTCGGCTTGTGAACTGCCTCACAGGAGAGGGCGAGGACACGCGGCTCAGTGCTTCTGAGATGAAACAGCTTATAGACAATGTGAGCTGACTCCTAGATGGGCCTGGGGGTGTTGGGTGGGAAGGGTTGGGGCTGAAGCCTAAAGCTCTTCCCTCTCCAGATCCTGGAAGAGTCGGACATTGACAGGGATGGGACCATCAATCTCTCTGAATTCCAGCATGTCATTTCTCGTTCACCAGACTTTGCCAGGTGTGACAGGGGTACTCCTGTATTCTGAGTACCCATCTATTACAGGGATGTTTTAGGATGTCCATCCAGAGGGGAGGGACACGCTAGGGACCTAGTCCACTATGCCCAGATGTTGAACTTCTGGTCTTCTTTCCTTTACCTTCTGAGCGCTAGAATGTCTCATTTTTATGGTGCTAAGTATTGAACCCCGAGTTTCAAACATGTTAGGGAAGCAGTCTACTGAGCTATATCTCCAGCCCCTCAAACACGAATCTTAAACTGGGGTTCAGGTCTGTAATCCCAGCACAAGAAGACAAAGGCAGAAGGACCACTATATATCCAAGGCCAGCTTGGTCTACGAGTGAATTCCAGGTCAGCTAGAACTTGTTTCTAGTTCCTCCCTAACCCCCCCCCCCCAATGTCACAGGAAGGAAGTGAGTATGATTGGTAAGGTCATCTTCTATCAGAAAATCCAACTTGGCCTAGGGTGTAGCTCAGTGGTAGGGTGTACATACATGTTTAACCCTGGGTGTCAGGCCCTGGGTTTGAACCACAGCAACAAACTCAACTCACTCCTTTCTCATGCAGCTCCTTTAAGATTGTCCTGTGATGGCTTCTGAGCACCACCATCCTAGCCAAGACCTTACCACTGCTGAGATGTGGCCAAGGCTATGCTTGTGCTGTCAGGGCCAGTGGCGCCCAGCCTGGAGAGAGCACTGCAGAGTCTGGCCCCAGCAAAGGAGGGCCCTCCCTCCTGCTCCCTCCCCTTCTCACTGCTGTTGTCCTTACTGTTTTTACTAATCCGTAATAAAGGTTTTGAAATGTTTGACTTCCTTATGGGACACTAACAGGGCTGAACTTATAGGAGCAGCTGATCATCCTCACTTTGGGGACATTTGCACGTATGTGAGAGCTTACAGAATGGCATGTCAAAGAAAAGTCAATTTTATCACATCATCTGAAAACTTTAACCACTAAAGAGCAAAAAACCCTTCCCTGGGGCTGGAGAGATGGCTCAGAGGTTAAGAGCACTGTCTGCTCTTCCAGAGGTCCTGAGTTCAATTTCCAGCAACCACATGGTGGCTCACAACCATCAGAATTATCTAGAATGAGGTCTGGCACCTTCTTCTGGTGTACATACAGAACACTGTATATAATAAAAAATCTCTAAAATGAAAAAAAAAAAAAAAAAAAAAAGAAGTCCTTCCCTGTGCCCTGATTTGAATGCAGAGGAAAGGGATTCACCTGCTAAGAACCACACTAGACCAGGTGACGTCAGTCAGCCTTTAGAAAAAGGCCTGAACACCTCCCAAAAGATAAAAGCAGAGCCAGGCCTTTTTCTCACTTGGCCAAGTGTCTGCTTCGCAAGCATGAGTCCTCGGTAGCAGTGCTGGGGAACAGAGACAGAGAATCCTGGGGCTCACTGGTCAGTTGGTCTATCTCAACGATGATCAATGCCATCTGAAGAGGGAATGCAGTTCCTAAGGACAGATAGCCTCTGGTCTCCACATGCATTCACATCAATAAACACAAAGCAAAATCCTTCAAGAGTCAGGTTCACAACTATAATTTGTCAGATTTTATTTAAAAAAAAAAAAAAGAACATAAAGTGCATCTTATTAAAAAAAATATAAAACCCATGTAAATTCAGGGTCCTTGTGATGGGCAGTGTCAGTATCCCTTAGAGTGACAGGCAAGGCCAGGGTGAACTAGAGAGGGTTCAGAAGTCCCCAGATTGAAAATGGAAGATAGGGCTGGTGAAGAATGTGGGGACAGCTTTCTCTGGGAAAAAGGCAGCAGACAACAGTCTTCTGTTGCAAACTCCCCTAGGGTCACTCCCTTGCTCTCGAGGCCGCAGCCTGATACAGGCCTGGTAAGTCCAAGAGCTGGGACTGGGCCCAGGTCTGGTGAGGAGGGCTACAGAGCCAGCCTAGCCCTCTAGTCCCTGAGGTGGTGGGGTATCAGCGGCCACAGATATGTCCTCAGCTGGAGCTGGAGCAGGGCTCCTTCCCTGCATTGAGAAAGGGTAGCCCAAGGCAGCAGAGTAAGGCATAGAATAGGCCAGTGGGGAAGGATTTCTAACTCCCGTCACACAAAGCCACATTGGGTAAGTCCCCAAGAGCCCAGGCAGGCTGAATTGAAGTGGCTGTGTCGTACTCTTGTCTCTCTCCCCTCTTGCTCTGGCTTCACATTTGCAGTTGTCTTTTAAACAAAGGGCTCAGTTTAAGTAGCAGAGTTCTGCCACCCGACAAGGGCCCTCTGGCCCCTGGAGCAGACCCATCTTCTGCCAGGCACTGGAACCAACTGGCTGGGCTGTCAGGGCTGTGATACCAGCTGCCTCCCAGGCAGGGTAGCATGGTTGTGTTCTGTGAGACGCAGAGGTCTAGCTGACCTCCGCTAAACATTCACAGCCCAAGGGCAGGGTGGCCATATCTGAAGTTAGCTCTCATACCACAGAGTCTCGGATCTCTGAGCCCAGTCGAACTCGGGGCCGGGGACACACGGGAGATACTTCCACGAAGCTGTCCTGGATACTCAGTGGCCTCTTCTCTGACTCAGTAAAGACTCGGGGCCCTGGGGAGCTATCCGACAGGGCCTGGTAGCCTCGGTGGTCAAGTGGGGTGCTAGGAGGGCCGACACCATTGAGTGGTCGGGTCTCAGGTGGAAGCACTACAGGGCGAGTCTTGGGGTGCACAGTGGCGCATTCACCCTGTTTCAGGAAAAGTTTCATGCCATCCCGATGTCGATAGAGGAAGAACAAAACCAGAAGTACCACAGCAAGTCCGAACAAAGCACACATCACCAGAAATTCGTTCCAGTACGACTTGTCGGAACCCCAGCTGGCCCTGCCACCAGCAGGCGCACTCACTCGTGATGTGTTGATAATGACTGGGACACCATCACGCTGGTCGTTTTGATCCATCGTCCCATCTTCTACCTCTGGGCAATAGCTGGCCACCAGCTGGCGGAATCCTTCTTCTATTGACCAACACTGGAATATCCCCAACCCCTGATGGCTGCCCACCAACAGCAGGTCACCGGTGGGCAACACTCGGCAAGAGGCAGAGGCATTCACAGGGGCCCCATTGTACAACCAGAGCCGAGTGGCCAGATTTGAGAGGAGTGGGCAAGCCAGGGTGTTCACCGTGTTTGGTTGGATCTGGACTTGTTTACATGGCTTCCCTATAGGCAGAACAGGCAGGGGTAGAAGGAGTCAGTGACCAGAGTAGCCCCAGGTTTAGCCCTGCCCTCCTGGCTACCTCTTCAGCACCATGTTTGCCTGCATGGCATGACAATAATGGACTACCCCTCTGAACTATAAGCCAGCCCAATTAAATGTTTTCCTTTGTAAGAGCTGCCGTGACGACAGTGTCTCATCACAGCAATAGAACCCTAAAACTAAGTCAGATGTTAACTTAGGTGATTCTTGGGACTGAGTGAGCCTCACTATCTGAATCCCTTTTTGTAGGACCAGAAGAAAAGTTTATACTTATAAATACCTGGAGTCCTATTCTAAGCAAATATGGCCCACCTTTTCCAGCTTACCCGCTGTCACCAAAGTCCGGGTCTTAGCTGAGGAAGCATTGCAGAGATCCTTGGCATTGGCTCCCTCAATGTCCTGGATCCATGATCTGGGTATAAGAAAATCTTGGGTAGAACCCCATGGGCCAGTGTTCCCTCCCCGCTCCAGATCTGAACCTGGGCAGGGGACCTGGTATGTCATCAGGTCCAAAGCAGCAGGTGACAGACTTCCCTGAGCAGAATCTCCACAGGGCTTGAACTGTGCATCTCCAGTTATAATTATGTGTGGGTACACTTATATGCAAGTTTGAAGACAACCTTGGTATCATCCTTAGGAATATCATCCACCTCCTTTAAGACAGAGTGTCTCATTGGCCTGGAGTTTACCAACCAAGATAGACTGGGTGTCTAGTGAGTTTACCAACCAAGATAGACTGAGTGTCTAGTGAGCCCCAGGGATCTGTCTCCTCTTGCCACTATGCTTGGTATTTTTATGTGTACTCTGGGAATCAAACTCACATTCTCATGAATTTGAATCAAGTTCCACTGACTAAACCATCTTCTCAGCCCCCACCTACACATTACAAATAAAAGTCACAATCTCCTTTCACTATAAAAGCATAATGTGCCTAGTCCATGGGAGGTAGACACATGGTTACAGAAATCCAAGATCATCTTCCACTACATAATGAACTGGAGGCCAGTCTAGGTTACATGAGATCCTGGGTCAAACACGCCTCCCTCGCCATTAAAAACCCAAGAGGCTGAAGCAGGAAGATTGCTATTAATTACAGATCAGCCACAGCTACAGAGCAAGATCTTATCCTAAAAATCAAAACAAAACAAACAAAACCACCTTTCCTTTTACTCTTTTCTTCTTTTTTACAGCTAGAATATGCAATGCAGCCCAGGCTAGCCTCCAACTCCTAACCTCTCTATGTTGACTTCTGTAGTGTTGAGATTATATGTGTGTACATCAGAAAAGAAAGATTTTTTTCATGCACTAAAACATTAGAGGGGGCTGGAGAGATGGCTCAGTGGTTAAAGCACTGGGTGCTTTTCCAGAAGTTCCGGGTTCAATTCCCAGAATCCACATGGCAGCTCACAACTGTCTGTAATTCCAGTTCTAGGGAATCTGTCACCTTCACACTAGTGCACATAAAGTTAAAAAGGGGTGGGGAGTAAAGTGAATAAAGGCATTAAAAAAAAAACTAGAGAAATCAGCCAGGTAGTGTGGTACAGATCTTTAACTCCAGCCCTTGGGCAAGCAGAAACAGACAGATATTTGTGGGCTTGAACTCAGCCTGGTCTATATGAGTTCCAGGCCAGCCAAGGCTATAGAGAGACCCTGTCTCAAAGGAAAAAAAAAAAAAAAAAGAAAACCAAGCATAAAAATGAACAAAAACACCCACTATAGGTCACCCACAATCTGCTATAAAGCAGCCAAGACAAGATTTGGGGTATATCCTTCCACATTAAAGCTCCTAAAAAATTTGTTCTGTTTTGTTTGGGAGCGGGTAGAGATAGGAGGCAGAGAAGGGAAGTTGAAACAGGGTCTTTCTTGAGGCAGCATGTCTCTACAGAGTCCTGACTGTCCTGAAACTGTCCTCTATAGGCAGGCTGGCCTTAAAATTCAGAGATCTGTGTGCCTCTGCCTCCGACCAAGTGCTGGGACTAAAGGCATGCACCATAGCACCTGGCTGAAACAGGGACTATGTAGCTTAGGCTAGCCTCAAATTTGTTATGTAGCCAAGGATGACTTTGAACTGCAGATTTTTCTGCCTCTACCTGCTTAGTATAATGGGACTGACTGCAGACCATGCACCACCATTCCCAAATACCAAAGTTCCTAACAGACCAATGTACTGCCCTATGTGAAACAAGCACACCCTCATAGGGGTGTGACACTTCTATGCTCTAGGCATGCATTAATTTATGTCCCTTTTCCTGTTAACAAAGGGATGCTACAAACCAGACAGCCTATGTCTATTAAAGCAATTAGACTGTCTTACACATTTGTACAAAAATGTGAGGGCAGTGTCTTAGAACCTAGTCCAGTGGTGGCCCCTCAGTGCCTTACTTTGTGGACATCACTATTCTCTTCTTAAAAAAAAAAAAGAATTCATTATTACTTTTAGGTATATGTATCTATATGTGCCTAAGTGAGTTTATATGTACCAGGTGTGTGCAGGAGGCCAGAAGGATGGATCCCCTGGAACTGAAGTTACTACAGGAAGTTGGTAGTGACTGCCTGATAAGGGTCCTGGGAATAGAACCGGGGTCTTCTAAAAGAGCAGAGTGCTCCTAAGCACTGAGCCATCTCTCCAACACCATCCTTTTATGTGAGACTAGGTCTCACATAACCCAGGCTAGCCTTAAAAAACTCAGTATGTTTCAGAAAATGCCCTTGCATTTCTGAACTTCCTGCCTCTCTCATCTGAGTGCTAGAATTATAGACAGGCCCCACCATGTGATGGCCATGCTGGTTTCATTTGTTCCTCCACAACTATATGCTGAGTTTCATAAAGGCCAGCCTAGGCTACATGACACCCTGTCTCAATAAAACAAAAATCAGTAACACCACCACTACCAGATAACTGCAGGCATGCCCCCATCACAGACCCAGCCCTATTTTTTTTTTTTTTTAATTTTAATTGAGACAGGATCTCATTATGTAGCTCTGGCTGGCCTGCACCTATGTAGACCAAGATAACCTTGAATTCAGAGCTTTTCCTGCCTCTGCCTCCTGAGTACTAGGATTAAAGGTTTGTGTCACTATGACAAACCCCTATTTTCTAAATAGACATCTCTAATTAAAATGTTCTCTGACTACTTTTTAATGTTTAATACACCGCGGTAGTCCTTACTAAGCTGTGCTTATGGGGCGATCCACATTTTCCTGTAAGGCTTTCACTAGATGTCTTGTCTTCTACCAAATCCTGTTCCCCTCTCCAGGTAGGTAAGGCAAACACTAACTATCCAGCCCACAGTGATTTTGAAAGAAGTAGGAAACTGAGAAATAACCATGTGGAGACAGAAAGGAAACCCTGCAGGTGTCAAGAGAAGACTCAGCTGCTCAGAGATGATGAGCATTCAGGGACTTTGGGGGGGGGGGTTTTCTCACCTGTAGGCCAGATCGGGCTGGTAGAGACTGATGAGCCTGCAGCTGGAACCACTCCAGGCACAGTAGGGGTCTCGAGCGAGGAGGCAGTCTCCACAGCTTGGGTACAGGCTGCAGTTGGCTACTGGCACTTGTACTACTCCAGAGTGAGAGGAGGCATACAACAATCCCTACACAGCCAAACATTAAGAGCGAGAGATGGATACACAGGCCTCCCATCACTCAGTCACACTAGCCTCAGCTGCCATCCCAGAAAGCCTGACAAGTTCTGCCCCACATCCTTTTGACAGCCACAAGTCAGGGCTCCTTAACTTTCCATCTGGCTTGGGCAGGGGAGGAAGAGCTGGCTTGGTGCCAAGCTCATTCTATATCCCACTCACCCCAGGGCCGTCCAAGAGCAGGTTCTGCACAGGTTGTCCTGGAGGGAAAAGCTGCAGCTCCTCAATGATGTGCACCCTAGAGCCCAGGGTCACTGCCTTGTGCAGGCGGCCATCACCTGGGAACATGAACACAACTCAGGCCCCGGTGGAGCCTATTGCCCAGGATCCACTAACTAGGCATGAATTTCCTTCCTTAATTCAATCCTGCCAGGCTGTAAGCACTCACCAGTGCCCAGAAAGAGGACATCATAAGTTCTGTGCAAGCCAGGCACTCGGTGCACAGCCACACGCTGGTAGCGGGCTTGTGGCTGCAGCAGCAACAAGCGGCTTCGGACCTGTCCATCCATCAAGAAGTGGTCCTTGAGGAAGTTAAGCACTCGGTCTGGAAGTTGCAGGGATGAGTTGATCTTCCGTTCCCGGGCACTGTTGGTGATGCACTGAAGGAAAACAAAAACATAGCAACAGGTGTCAGAAACGAGGCATACCTCCATAGGGGACAGTGGTGGACCCTGTTCTACCCGCTCAGCTCAGGACAAACCTGACAGGTTGTCTGCTGGCCCCTTACCAAGTTTGCGTAGCATGTGACTAGTACTCTTGCAGTCAGTCTAGCATCTTACTCTGGGGTCCTCAAGACACTGGGGCTGATCAATAGCTCAGTATAGCTAGCCACAGCGGATTCTCATACCTACCGGGGTCCTGTTCCTCCCTGTCCACATGAGGTAACACGCCCAGTGACCTGGAAATAATGGAGTTCCCCACAATAGCTTTCGATCAGTGTGATCAATGTGAGAGCCTGAGACGGGCTCCACAACTTAGTGTGGCATCCGGAAGGTCCAGACTCAGCAGTGCAGCGTGGAGTGGTCAAGGCTAACTGACACATCCTTCCACACCACTCCTCAGCATCACCTCCCAACCAAACTGTTGGCACTAATATCCTGGTGTTAAGTTTTCCTTGTGCCCCACCAAGTTACAATCAAATAAGAAAGGACTACTGCCTAGATCTGGTTATCCAGCTACTTAATAATTAAATAATGAGGACTTGAAAGACAGTAAGAGTATTGTACAGTATCTGCAAAGTTAGGTATGGTAGAATCCCCCTTGTAGGCAGGAAGATCAGGAGTTTAAGGGCAGCTGATACCCACCGCTCCAGGTCGGGGTGTAGGCACCGGGTGTGTCTCAGTATACCATTGCTGTGTCTCTCTGTTCACTTTCTTGTATAGGCCATCAAAGGCCTTCTGCACATCATTCATGGTGAAGACACAGATGGCAGAGCCCTCTGTGGTCCCTCTGTGCCTACCAAAAGAACAGTCAAATTAATTCTGAGGTGGGAGTCAGGGCTCAAGACTGGGTCAGTGGAGGGTAACCACTCTTTACCTTCCTGCCTAGCATCTCACTCACCACTGGGAGGTGAAGACCCCATAGAAGAGGGTCTTGTGCCAATTCTGCGGGTTGGGGCTCAGGGTGAAGACATCTTGCAGCACGTTAAAGGGAAAGCCGTCCTCGGGCCGGGAGCACAGGAGCTGAGCCTTGAGGAAGGAGGTCCATCGCTGCTGTAACACCCGCTCTCCGCCCTCATCGCCCTGGAAGAGAAGAGGGGCCACTGGCTGAGTCCCAAGCCAAGAGCCACAGGTGGAGGCACGGTGCTACCTTGCCAGCCCTCCTCAGCAACAGCTGAGACAAACACAGAAGGAAGAACGAGGAAGAGCAGTAAGGGCAGATCCACAGCTAAAACTGAGAACACGTAGCCAGCCATGGAGTGCGGTAGGACTTCAGCTCAGTAAACACATAAAGGAATAAATAATAGGCAAAGGAGTCAGTGATTGATTACTGAGCAAATAAGGAGCCTAAAGCACCCTGAAATAAACAGCACGGCCCAGGTTTGTAACTAATACAAATACATTAGTTTTAACAGATCGGCAAAGAACACATTTAATGTCGATGATGGTCCCTTCCTGTGGGGATAGTAGGTTATCACATTTAAGGGACTCATAACCCATGCAACAGCTCTGATGGTGGTGATGGTGGTATTACTGCCACTTAACAGATGAGGGGTGGTGTTTGAACCAGGAACCTGGGTGTTCAGTTTTTGGGAGAAAGTCAAAGACGTCTTTTCCAAAGGGATGTCGCTTGACTGGTATAATGCATGCCTAGCATTTATAACCCTGAGCTTGAGACCCAGAACCATGTAAACCGGGTGTGACAAAAGCAAGAAGACCAAAGGTTCAAGGCCATCCAAAGTCACCCATTCTGAGGCTGGCCTGGGATACAGGAGACCCTAGCTAAGAGAGGGCCTATTACTAGTGGAAAAGTTTTGAAAGCCAGGTGGTGGTGGCACACGCCTTAATTTCAGCAGTTGTGAGGCAGAGGCAGGCGGATCTCTGAGTTCAAGGTCAGCTTATTCTACAGAGTGAATTTCAGGATGGCCAAGGCTACACAGAAAAACTCTGGAAAAAAAAAAATAAAGCAAGTTTTTAAGATAGGATCTTGTTATGTGTTCCAGGATGGTCTTAACTTTGCTATCCCTGCCCCCCAAGCTCCCCAAGTGTCAGGATTTTGGGTGTTCACTGTCAACACCTACTTTCAATATGAGACTTTCTCAGTTAAAAGGAGACCATCCAGGCGTGGATGCTCCCCTTTATCCCAGCACTTGGGAGGCAGAGAGAGGGATTTCTGCAAATTCAAAGCCAGCCTGGTCTACATAATTAGTTCCAGGACAGCCATAACTATATAGTTGGATCTTGCCTCAAAATAATAAAAAGAGGAGAAGGAAGAAGGGCTATGAGTAGCTGGTTGAGTTCTTGCTCCCCAGAGGATAGTTCTGGAAGGTCACAGATAAGGGTTGTCCTTTGGGTAGATGACCCTGCTCCCCACACCCACTCACCTTACAGACTCGGGCAACTCGGGACACAATGGTGTTCTCAAAGAATTCAAACTCCTGGCCCGTCTCACTAAAGAAGAAGTAGATCTTATCGTCATCACCATTGGGGCTGCCCAGACTTTCAGGAATGTAGGCCGAGGCCACAAAGGCGGGGTCTGCAGAGGCCAGTGGAGGGTACACAGTCAGTTCACGAACCTTGGGACAATATCCCCTCCCACAAGGTGACTGCCCAAGGGGCCAAGGCAGAACTCCACCTTGTAGCCAGTTGAGGGAGCTCTCAGTCTTGGTGGGGCGGGAACTCTGGCTCCGGGAAATGGCCGGGTCGTTTCCCTGGAAGCTACTGACTGTTCCAGTGTACAGCTCACCATCTGCCAAGAGAATGTTCCCATGGGAATGGCTCTCTTGGCTCAGGCCCTGTGCCCTGCTCAGGACCCTCAGTGACCACAGCCCCATCCATCCTGCCCAGGCGGAAGCAGGAACTTGGAAGAGTTAAATGGGAGTACAGTCCACGGTCACTCAATGCCCCTTGGGAACCAGCACAGCCTGGAGACACCAGCTCAACCCTGGGGCACACATTACCCAGAACCCAGACACATCCCAGATCCAGTCCTGCTATGCGCCTTTTCTGACTCCATGAAGCCCAAAAGCACCCAGTCTATGCCACCACTTACCAACCACCAGGGCCGTGGACTTGAAGTTGGGGTCAAAGGGACAACGTCCCTTGCCATCCTCTAGGAGGGCATTGCCGGCCTCATCTCGCACTAAAGTGAAGCTCGCTATGTTCTGTGGGAAGCAGATAAGTGTCTCAGGGCCAAGAGGGCCAAAGCAGGGAACAGGGAAGCACACAGGTGCCAGTGTGTGCTCTCTTTACCCCACGAAGACATGTGTGCAGTGGGCACTAATCCCCAGTGAGCAGGAAAGAGATGAAGCTTGGAAAGTGGTCCTGGAGCCAGGGAGGACAACGCTGCAAAACCAGTAATTACTGACTCCAAAGCCTGCATTCCAAAACACAGCCTTAATGGCACCCTCCACTAGAGTATGTTGGGGTGAGGAGGAGGAACATGGGGTGAGCATATGCCGAAAACATCAAATACATCAAGAAAAGGTGGCTGCATGCACCACCCCTCTCTGTCCCATCAGGGAAACCTAGTACGGGGCTGGGCAGCAGCCAGGATGACAGACTCAGAGGTTTCAAGAGCCCGCTGCTACCTAGAAGCCTGCCCTGAGGACACTTTCACCAGGAGTCAGGGCTGGGGGAGAGGAGAGAACTCACAATGTAGGCACACTGGGGGCTGAAGGCTGCTGTGCCACAGGTGAGCAGGTGGCTACTGTTGAGTGGCAGAAGGATCTTGATGTAGTTCTGACAGTCTCGCTGTGGGGAAGGAGAGAATGTTAGGTCCACATATGCCACCAGGGGGCACTGCAGAGGCCTCCTCCCCAGAGTCAAGGCCAGGCCTGGGGGCATAGGTAACAGAAAGCAAATAATAGAGAAGCCAAGAGCTGTGGGGCTGGCTGACAGAAGATCCTGGGGTTTAGCTAGTTTCTAGACTGGCAAATGCTCCTTCTCTCTGGTGAAGGGCACTGGGGGGGGGGGGGGGTTGGATTCGGCCCTCTGGAGTACCTTGGCCCTCCTGAGAGTATTCTCCAACCCAGTGAGGAAACAGAAGGCAAAGCAGGTGGAACTGCTCAGCCCTGAACTCCTGGCACAAATGCCACCTCCACAAAGTATCTAACAGGAATTTTCAAATTGGTGCCGCTGACTTCCCTCTAAATCTCAACAGTGCCAATGTCTTTACGTGGTCATATACTGTATATTTAATAAAAAGTCTGGGATATCAGAGGACAGAGCCATTTCTCCAGCTGTTTGTTTTGAGACAGGGTTTTCTGTGTAACAGTCCTGGCTGTCCTGGAACTTGCTTTGTAGACCAGGCTGGTCTCGAACTCAGAGATCTTCCTGCCTGATTTTTTCATTGGCTTTTCTTTCCTTTTTAGCTTTTGGAAACAGTGTCATAGAGTTCAGTCTGTCAATCTGCTATGTAAGTCAAGAATGACCTTGAACTTCTGATCCTCCTGCCCAAATTCTAGGATTATGAGCATGCTTTTATTTTTTCATAATATCTCTAGTAGGTAACTGGACAGAACAAGTTCTGAAGAGGGGCTGAGGCGGCTCACGGCCAGAGCAGGTCTAGTGTGGGAGGTGCTGGATTCCATTCCCACACCACCAAGTACTTGCTAACAGTTTGCAGAATGATAGGGCGGGGGCATCAAGGACTTGACCCGAGGCTGCCTTGGATGCCACTTGCTCCACTTGGGACCTGGGGCCTCTGGAAATGGGCGTTAAGTTCTGCAGGAGAATCTTGCATTGAGCTGGCCCCCAACTAATATATTTGTCAAAACCAAAATAGAATCGTCTAGACTTGTCTCTCTACCACCATACCCAGTTCCTGCTGGCGCTAAGCTAATTTGGCACTGTTTATGTTTTGGGGCTCTGGAACCAGTGGTTTATTTAGGAACACAGGCATATGATTCCCATTTTACAGGTGGGAACAGTAAGGTTTAGCTAGATGAATCCTCACAGAGAGGATGGGGCTGGGGCTGGAATTTAAGCCCAATGCTGGCTATCTCCAGGCTATGTCCTTTCTATAACACTTGCCTGTACCTGCAGTGTTCTACCCAGATCCCCCCACTTGAGTCTCACCTTCAGATCCTTGCCCTTGAAGCTACACTGCTGCTTCCTGTCGGCATCCGCTCGCCACAACAGCTAAGGAAAAAGAAGAGAAATGGGTGTGAGGGCAGGGAGGTGTGCAGAGCCGTGCTCCTTTCCTGTCCAAAGCATCCTCTGACCAGCAGGCTGAGCTTCCAGACCAACCTTCTCCACCCCCCTGGCCACCTCGGATACCTCTCACCTCTTGGTACTCTCCATCTGGCAGGAAGCTGAGGTTGCTGTTAAGAGCAAAGAGGGCCTCTCGGGCTCCCACATACAGCGTCTTGCCATCTTGGCTCAGCAGAAGGGCTGTGTAGTTGGAGATGTTCTCAGCTTCAAATTTTCGGATCAACCTTTCTTCAGAGCCTGGGTAGAGAAAGTCAGGCATTGCCTAAGAATTGCCTTTTCTCAAGAAAGATTAAATTTAGTCAAAGGCATATCTGCAGGGTGGTCAATGGCAAGAACCTGGGACAGTGGGTTGTTTATAAAGAAGAGTAGCTTTTCTGACTCGGACAAATGAAAGAATGCACTGAGATACATGGAGAAGAACATAAATTACAGCTCCATCATATGAATGAGAAAGTGGAAACTTAAGAGTCCATGGATAGTCCATTCAGTGGAATATTACACAGCTAGCAAAAAGCCAATATGTTAGAAACTCCAGAAAATAAGCAAACAAAGCTATGTAAGAAATATATAATCAAGCTAGGTATGATGGTACATGCCTGTAATCCCAGCACACAAGAGGATGAGGCAGAAGAAGTTGGAGGCTAATCTGGGTTCTTTAACTGGGAACCATTTTAAAATAGAAGGAGTCAAAATATAAAGCAAATTACAATAGTCATGGGTTATGAGTACATAATATAATAAAAAAACAAATAGGCAGGTGGCTCAGTGGGTAAAGGTGCTTGCCACCAAGGCTGACCACCTGAGTTCAGTACCTGGGACCCACATGGTAGAGAGAGAGGGAACTCCCATGCCCTCTGATGTCTTTGTGAATGATATGGCAGTGTGCAAACACACACAAAAATAACTAAGAAAAAAAAGAAAGGCCGGGACATTTAATATCCTCCTCTGACAGCATCTGACCAGAATAAAAGGAAATGCAAGGACAGCCCTGCAGGAATACAATTTAACCCTCTGTCTCAAGCTAGAAGCCCCAGCATCCGTGAAGATTTAGTTACTAGACAGGGCATGAATGTCCTTAGCCTTGAACTCAGAAACATGAATGTGCCAGAGACAGACAGCATTACTGGGAGTGTGGGGAGATTTTGTTGTCCCCACAGGAACAAAAAGGGTCACAATATGCTATACTAGGGTAATAGGGCTTGGGGTGTGGCTCAATACACGCTTGTCTAACATTTAAGGGCCTTGGTTTGATTCCACATAGAGCACACAAGCATGTAACAAAATCGAGGATTATATCAGACATTAAAAAAAGATGTTAATGTATTGTTATTTTGATTGTATATCCTTAGGCCAAATGGAGTTTGCTTGCTTGACATTTTGGGCCAGCTTTGTTACATAGCCCAGACTGGCCTCAAAATCATTATCCACCTGCCTGAGCTTCTTGTGTGTGGGGTGACAAGTGTGCAGCTCAAGGTCAAGTGGCAAAGGCAATCAATCATACAGCAAAGGTGGGAGGGGCAAGGATGGCAGAAAGCTGTATTTTTCTCAGCAGCCAAAAGGCTAGAGATGGAAAAGAAGTACTGGTGTGAGCACTTCCTAACCCGGGTAGCATTGGAACTCAACGACCCAGAGGTGGCCTGTGAATCAGGCACAGATCACAAAGGCTGAGATGGTGTTGGTTCTTACAGCAAAGCCTTCCTGCTCAGCATTCAGGGTGTGTGCATGCCTGCCTGCGTGCATGCGCAAGTGTGTGAGTAGATCAGAGGGCAATTTCTGGGAATTGGTTCTCTCTTCTACCATGTGAGTCCTAGAGATTGAATTCAGATTGTCAGGCTTGGCAACAACAGTGCCTTTACCCACTGAGCCATCTGGCCAGCTCTCATGCATTAAGATACAGACAGACAGACAGACAGGCAGGCAGACAGACAGACAAGCGTACAAATACATAGTACCCCTGAGAAAATTTTAGGACCTATTCATAGTTGCAGAAGATGTAATAATTATGAGATACTAATTATCTATCCCTAAGTGAAAATGAAGGTTATAAAATATGTCTAGTCAGGTTATTTCACACTGTGGGAAAAAATATAAATGAGAGGAAAAAAAAAACCCAGACAGAAAAAAGAAGGAAGCACAAAATACTGAGCGGATCACTAGAATGACCACAGGCATTTTTCTCCTTAAACTTATTATTTGGGGGTTTTAGAGTAAGCAGCTTACACTTGCGTAATGTAAAAGATAGAAATTTAAGGAGAGAAAGAAGTAAGCCAACGCCCACTGACCATCAGTGTGCCACTTATGCTTTGAATAACTAATGGGTTCAGAGGGAAATTATCTAAAAAATTCTAAGCAGCTCAAGACAGGATACAAAGACAAGCAGAAAGCAGCCCCTGAGCAGCCTCAGGCATGTCCCAACTGACCATCGGGTCAGGACCATGCAAACAGACTCACAGAGCCGGGAAGCCACGGGCAGCATGCCAGCCAGGCAATGTGAAGATGACTTCACGTGTGTTTGTATGTCCAATGTTTTTACATACCCTCAGCCTGGTTCCAGAAAGAGGTAAGGAAACACAAAGACAAGTGATGAAATGGAAGCATTAGAATCAGAAGCACAGAACACCAAGCTAAAGAAGACATCTAAACTAGAGAGGAAGAGAGATCACCAGAGCAGGCTGCATGACCTTCACACGGCTATCAGGAGTGGGCGGTACATTTAGCACCAAGACTCCTGATGGCCATGGAGAAAAGGGAAATGAAGTAACTTGGTTCTCATGGTTCAGGAACAGGAAAACACACCAGTCCATTGACAGAAGCCCAGCCTTTTACCACACAGCACAAGATACTGAAGACACACTCAGGTGGGGCTTTGCAATAAGCTTGCTGAGACACGTGGAATAGGTACCATCTCCAGTCAATAGGATGGTAGATAGGAGCCCAGAGCTCCCCAGGAAGTTTCCTGGGGAAGGAAGGTGGTGACAGCGAGGACTAGGAGGGGAATATGTGTGGCTCAGTGGCTGAAGTTGTCACACTCCTAGAATGCACCAGAATTCATGAGGAAAGGTCCTACACCTGACACCAGAGGCAGTCACAGCCTTTAAACTCCCAAGAGACTCTTCTCCATCTCTTAACTCCTGACTGGGTATCTTCCAACCCTTAGTGCTTCTACACACTGGGAGGCCAAGGAAAGTTATAGTACCATTCTGACCTCCCTAAACATCACCTGGACTTCAGGCCTCCCCTAGAGATTCTGAAACTGCTGGTCTGAAAGACAGTTACTGGACCAGCTCTGGGTGAGTCCGGAGGAGGTAGCCCAAGGACAACAAAGTAGGCCCTTCCCTATGACACCAGCTCACTCCACTGTCGTTTCTCATGTGTGTCACAGGGATAATAATACAAACAGTGCAGCTCACAGGAGCCTCACAAGACTCAGGAGAACGAGGCACACAGCTCCTGTACCCCTTTATCTCTTGCATCCCTCAAGGTTTTCTGGAAGCATGGGCTGCCTCTGGTTTGCCAAGGCTTATCTGTCTGCACCAGAGGGCATTTCCACCTGGGTGGGACTTACATCTCTAAGCGGGAAGCCACCCTTGGATTCTGTCCAGATACAGAAAAACCAGGAGTCCGAGATAAGCATAAGTCCCAGGTGCAGCTCAACACTCCTCCACTTTAGCCGGGGTGGATGGCAAGCTGCCCAGAGTACCAAGACAAAGGCAAGGCAGGCTGGAGGGGCAGCCTGGGTGCCAGTGGTCCATGACTCCTCATGTGTGCTGAAAGCACACTCAACACATGGGATGGAAAGTGGAACATGCCTTGAAGTGAGCACAGTGTCTTTACCACACACTTTCTCATGCTGGGACCGCCCTCCATGCTTGCCCCTTCCATCCTGTGCCTCAAACTTCAGAGTCACGGTGTGCAGACAAACCCAACTACCAATGATCCTTCCATCCTTGGCTATCTCACAGGGCAGATTGAGAGCATATATTGGCATCGAAGACCAGGTTTGAATCCAGCCTCTGCCACTCATAAGGGTAAGCCACTTAACCTTTCCGAGCCCCACTTTCCTTATCTGTAAAATGGGAACAATAATAGCCCTCTGCCTCACAGAGTTGTTATGAGAAGAAACGAGATTACGTATGTAAATAATAATGTACATAATAACCCACACTTACTGAGAGCTTTACTCAAAACAACTTTGCACACGTTTTCCCTGTGCTGGCATGGTGCCTGGCACACGATCAACACTTGAGTGGTTCAAAAACAAAATCCAAAAGCCCTGCAGGAAAATCCAGCCCAGCAAGCCACAGAGGGCAGGACAGGGAGTGTGCCCTCCTTCCAGGGACATTACAGTGCCAGCCAATTCCACCTGAGCCTGGGCATAGTCCACAGGGGTCTCGTGGTCAGGTCAGCTCAGAAACAGGATGTGTGTTACAAGTCACAAACGTTGTGACTGCCCAAGCTCCCATGTGTCTGGTGCCACCTCCAGAGCAACAAAGTGAATGTGTGGACGTCTGTGCTGGAGGTCCTGCCTGAGCCTGCCCTTGTCTGTGTGTCTGTGTGCCTATGTGCACGGAACCCTGGTGCTTGTTCAGGCTTGTGTATGAGTTCCTGGTACTCTGTGTGCAGAGGTTGACTGGAGAGGGTGGTGTGTGTGTGTGTGTGTGTGTGGTTCTGTTATGTCTCTTCTGCCAAAGAGCATGTCCCACCTAGTGTCCTGGCTGTGAGTGTGGTTCACATACCCTCCTTGTCCCACTGCCTGGGGTTTATCCTCTAACTAGAAGCTCTGACTGTCCCAATCAGGATGGAACTTCTTCCATGGGTCCTGAGCAACTGGAGCCAGTAGCCTCCCAAGAGCCTGTGCTCTCAAGTGTGCTTCATCCTACAAAAGGACAGGATGGGCTACTTTAGGGCTGCCACCTTCAGGGCCCCACACCCCATCCCAGCAGGAAGTGATGTGGAAACTCCTCAGCCCCCAGCCTCACTGAGATTCTCCCCTTCCCTGTGACTCAGCCGGAAGTTTGGAGCTTTCTGGGTTAAGACAGGAATAGGGCTTGGCCCCACCCTGGAAGGTGCTGACTCAGAGTCCCACCCTACCTTTCTCTGCTCTGTGGCTCCTGAGCCACCACAGGGAGATGCTGACCTGGCTCTAACTTCTTGCTCTCCACAGGTCCCAGCAGGATTCGGCCGGAAAACACCAGCCTCCCTGCAGAGTCAGAGTAGAGAAGTCACAACCCTTCTGCAAGGTTGCAAACTGGCTCTTGGGTGGCTATGTCTCAAGGATGTCATGCCAAGTCACCAGAACCTTGAACTCACTCAATATAGTCAGCAGTAAATTGGCTTGGATGTACTTCCTCTCTCTACTGGGCAGGAAGCAGCCACCTTATCCTCAGACTACATAAGCATGGGGCCAAGGTCGACATCATTGGGCTAAGGCCAGAACAGAGTCCATAACAAACGGTCAGTGACACTGTGCAGGACTATGTGCCAAAGTCTCCCTGGGATGAGGTGGTCAAGAATCCATTTGTTGACTAGCACTTGGGAGGTAAACATATAAAAGCTCAGAAGTTTGAGGTCATCCTTGGTTCTAAAGCAAGTTTGGATCCAGCCTGAACTTCCCAAGACTTTGTCTCAACCCACCCCTTCAACCCACAAAAATAAAAGCATTTATAGCATTTGGGAGATTGAGGAAGAACTTACTGGAAGTTCAAGGAAAGTCTAGGTTATACAGCAAGACCGTGACTGAAAAACAAAACCAATAATAATAATAATAATAATATACCAATACCAGGTGGTTGTGGTGCACACCTTTAATACCAGCACTTGGGAGGAAGGGGTAGGAAGATCTCAGTGAGTTCGAGGCCAGCCTGGTCTACAAGTGAGTTCCAGGATGTTACACAGAGAAACCCTGTCTCGAAAAAACAAACATACACACATAGCACACCAGAGAGAACATGAACAAGTATTTGTGTTTGTGGGGTAAATTGACTCTAGAAAGCCTCTTTTCCTATTATCCCTATGTAAACTGGCCAACTACCGTTAGAACTCCAAAGCCACGGGACCTGTGCCTCATCTACGCAGGCTACTCACCCCCTCTAGGGCCCACCCAGAACCATGGTCAGCTCCTATGCCCTCCCACTCAGTGGCCTCTGCCCTCCTAACCTGCCTTCTTCCTCACTGATGTCTCCAAGGTTTTCTGAAGAAACAGGAGCCACTGAGTATGAGTGACCTCAACTTGTAGCTTCCTCATACATAGGCCCCCCTTTCAGAAGGCACACAGGCAAACTCGGACCCACATTTTCACCTTTTCTTTTTTTTGCTCCCCACTCCCTCTTCCGGGAACTGGCCTCACCCAGCCCAACATTTAGTGAGTGAGTCCCCCAAGGCCCAGGAAGTGTCTCACTGACAGCGCCAGACCCCATCATACTGTTTGTCCTCCAGGTCTCAAGGGTCATCTCATGTCTTCCTCACACACCCTGGCCCCTAGAGATTCTGTCCCACAATCCTCTCCGAGTGGCCGAGTGGCATGGGTAGGTATGTGGAGGAAGTGGGATGTGAACCTGTACTGTCCCGCTCTGGCGTGCACTGCTCAAGGTTCTCCTCTGGTGGATTGTTCTGTTCTTCTCTCACTCTGGGAAGGTCATGTGTCCACACTGACCCCTCAATAATACAGATTCTGGGGACCCACACAAGCACAAACAATGGCTTCCTCCAAGGGTACCCTCAAGGGCCCCCTCACACCTCTCACCCCGTATCTTGAGATCTGGTGTCTTTCTATCATCCAGCTCTGCCATGTGTCACTTTTTCTGTCTTCGGTCACATGCATGTAATCTACGATATAATCTACCAATTTTCCCTCCTGTATTTTCCAAATCTGCCCCTCCCCACTACTCCACAACCAGTCCTGATATGGGCCACTACTTGCTCCCACCCAGGCTACTGTAGCTACCCAGGGGCCTCGTGCTATAGTTGGAAGGTTCTCCAAGAACTGTCACTACCACCCCACAAAGCCTGCAGTGCATGAGTGACACAGACGTTCAGTTCAAGGTTGGTGACAGCCAGCTCTGCGATACAGTTCTCCCCTAACTAAACTATACTTATCAGCTCTTCTATGAGCCTTCCTGAATCTCCAGCGGGCTTGCTAATCAACTCTTCACACCTGTCACAGGCTCAAGTGACACTGTTTTATGATTAAGTTTCTGGATCTGTCTTTTCCAAACAGAAGAGCACTTTCAGGATCAAGACCAAATCTTATACTATTCCATGCACCTATGACCTGGTCAGGTGACTTCCAAGGAGCTGACTTATGTTTGTTGACTGAATGAAGCAATGAGGTGCTATGGGTGAAAAGAGACAGCATGGAGGTCCTGAAGGCTCCTGCTCCACTCTGTGACTCCTCCAGCACATGGGTAGCTCAGTCAGTCATAGCATCCCAAAAGCCACAGAGACACGTGGCAGCTAAAAATGCTGCAGGACGTGGGAAGTGGGTGGGGGATGGGAAGGAAGTCCTAAAAGCTCCAGTGCATCCTGACTTCATCACTGATCACTTGTGCGAGCGTGGACAAGTCACCACCTCCCCCATGCAAGGTCTGCAGAAAGGCTTCCATGACGTAACAGTGCAGCGTACAGCACTCCTCTTCCTGCCTAATGTCTTCCTCTCCCTTCCGCTTACCTTTTTACACACCAGACAGTCTTCCTCTGTGTAACATCTGGCACCCTGGTGCCAGGCAAGGAAGAACGGTATGAGTATAACCATCTGGAGGCAGGAGGCCCTTGAAAGAGGAGGTGGCTGCTTAGGCCCAGTTGCTTACTACTAAACGGAAAGGGGGTCGGTCCTTGCCTTGCCAGATTCCCCTACAGCCAGAAATCTGGATTTTTATATAAAATTTCCTAAGTTTTAAATATCAGCCACTAATTAAAAATTTCTAAATCATAAATAACAGTGACTAATTAAAAATTTCTAAGTCACTTGGAAACCAACCAAAACAGACCCCCAGACTGGCTTTGGCCACCACCCTTAGGATGGAAACTTCTGATATATGTGTTCCTACTTTCCCAGCCAAGACCACCAATATCCAATGTGACAGTGCCCTCAGGGGCCTCGGCTGGCTCCCTTGCTCGGCCAAGGACTGACCTCAAAAGACTCTTTTGCCAGATGGAGTCCCATAGCTGATCAATTACAACAGGGCTGGGCTGGACCACTCTGCTGCTTTTGTGTAACTGGCAGGTGAAGTGTGAGGCAGCTGTTCTCTGGGAAAGAATGAGGCTCTTGAGCCAGTGGAGAAACTGACCCAGGCACAGTCTTTTCAGTGAGGCATGACCCTGACAGGATGGAGCAGCTCCACTGGGGTTCAGCATTCTTTTCTACACTGGGTAAAACAATCCAGCTCCACTGGGCAACATTGAGCCTCTCTCAATGGGCCCTGCATGTGGATGGTGTTCTTACTCAAGAAAGACTCAAGAAAGGCCTGGATGTAGCTCAATGACAGGTTTCCTTAGCAGCTATGAGGGCCTGGGTTCCACTCTAGTATTAGGAACAAAAAAAATTCTCCAAAGGCAGCAAGTTGGTACTTTGGAGACTCTAGGACAAAGGAGGACTCTGCCTCCCACCTATTATACCACCACAAGCCCTTCCCAAGGCGTCTCTCTGCTAGCCTTCCAGGCTAGAGGAAGGAGTTCTAGACAGACCCGAAGAGATGGAATCACAGGCTTGGGAGAGAGAAGCCTGATGCTATAAATCACTTCCGTCTGTGTGTGTCTCCACAAGCTCTCCTCTTCTAGGTACCCAAGGCTAGAACGCATGGAGAGCCGAAGGAAGCCCTATGGTAGAGACCCACAAGAACCAGCTAACAAGTGACCAGGAAGATCCCAGAGGACAAGTGAGCAGCAGAGGAGAGGTGGTCTTCAGAACGGCAAGAGGAGACAAGACGCTGTCCCCGGGAGCTATCTTCTTTCCTGATGTGGCAAACGTTCCCAGGACAGGGAAGGTCCCAGAAGGGAGAGCCAAGTGGGGAAAAGCAGCTATACAAGGCAGTCTTAAGTCCAGGATGCTGAGTGGAGAGAGGGCAGGCCTGGACCACAGTGTTGTGGGATACTTGTACACTGTATAAAACTATATTGCCATGATTGGTATAGTAAAAAGTTGAACGGCCAATAGCTAGGCAGGACTTCTGGTCAGAGAGTCATTAGCTAGCCAGAGGAAGTACAGTAGAGATGAGGTAAGGAGCCACATGATAGATTAAATAGATGGGTTAATTTAAGTTATAAGAGCTAGTAGAACAAGCCTAAGCTAAGGCCAAGCTTTCATAATAATAAGTCTCTATGTCATTATTTGTGAACCCAAAGAATCAGACTACATCATAGGACTAGCTTTGTTGACCCCCCCCTCTCCTGGGATGCAGGGAGGGCTCCACCTAAGCAGCTATACATATGGGAAAGAGGCCAGAGGCACAAAGAAAGGGTTAAAAGGAAGGTGTGAATGGTAACATGACCTTTCAGAGCCTTTCTTTCAACCAGGCCCATCACTCAGATGATGACCGCTATACAGCACATCAGGGTTTCCTCCCACACTCTGCAAGTGTAGTTTTCTGCAAAGGTCTACCACCAACTGAATGGGACTTCCACAGACCACAGAGCAAAGAAACAGCAAAGGGCAGGTGGGAAGTCCAGTCCCAACAGAGAAGGTTCTTGAGGCACAGGAGAATTTTGAAAGGGCAGACGGAAGCAGGAGTTGTTGAAAAGTGGGCAAACCTAAGCGGGTCCCCATGGAAATGACTTCCCATCAACCCTGGGGCTGGCTTCATCTCCTCCCCAGGGCAGACAGAGCAGGGCCATACCACTTGGCTCCTATGGCAGATGCAGTGCTTAGCTGTGCTGGCATCTATTAGAGTCCTGCACACAGCCAGTGCTCAGCATGCACCTCCTGGGGTTTTGAGCAGAGTAGTAGGCCATGCATGTCACTTTATATACATTATTTCATCAGTAATCCTCTCAGAGCCTGAGAGATGGCCCCGTTATTCTTCCTGCCATGTGCATGTGGATAGAAGGCCATAGCTTGCCCTATGATGTGTCCTTGATAAGGGTCCTAAGCCAGTTTTCCCAGCCTGGCTCTGGCTCTTAGCACCCAGCCTTAGGGCTCTTAACTGTCTACTTGCTTCTGAAGACTCACAAAGAGACCAGCTTATGGGACTGAACTACAAAATCTCATGCTGGGCTGAGGTCACATTGAGACGGGGTTAATAAGCAGCGATCAGCACAGGGGCCACTCAGGCAGCCTTGACTCTGAACGCATGCTCCAGGTCGGAGGACAGGCAGCTGGTGTGGCCTTGTTCTCTGCATTCAATGGGGTTTTGTTGACTGCATTTTGGAGGCCTACAGATTTAATTCCAATCTGGTTCATTCACTGTTTCCAGAGCTTTTTAAGCAGGATGCTTCTGGGGCTGGGGGACATTAATAGCTCTTTTAACTTGCCGAAATAAAGGGGCTCTGCCTGACTTCAGCAGGCTGTGGGAGTGGTTTGGATTTGTTTCTCCAAATGCAATCTTCAGACTGCAAGGCCTAACTCCTATTCTTGCCCCACATTATAGCCCTGGAATTTTCAGGGCAAAAGAACCCATATTTTGTGTGAAAGCCCAGTTTTCACAGATTTCCAGCCAGTTTCAGGAATCCACATGAATGCCTTCCTAACACTCAAAATATCCAAGGTCTTTCTTCTCTCTACTGACTATTAGGTGAGGTCATAAGCATCCCCTCCAACCTAAGGACTCCCAAGGACCATCAACAGGAATGAGAGGTCTCCTGAGAGACCCTAGATGCAGAATAAACTGTACTTTCCACTTCAAAGGACTCTTTGATCATAAAGCTCACTATCCCTAAGCACCAGGTCCTTGGGGGGGACTTGGGTGTGAATTCAGTTCAGGTGGTGGGAAAGGGGATGTGGCCTCAGTTCTGTGCAATCCCTTCAAGGTCTGCATCAGAAAGGACCCTGGGCTAGGTATCGCATAGTGACCATGGGCCTGCCAAGAATGGTCACACTGCCAGGTACATCTAATGAGCCCCCAAGGATGAGACAGGAAACTGTCTCAGGCCAGATTCAAACAGTGAGCCCGCTCAGTCACCAGGGCATTCCCCATTTGGGCCTCTGACCACAAGACTTGCCTGTACATGGGAGGAAAAGGAATGGAAGCAGGTATTAGGGGACTGTGGAAGCCAAGGAAGGTAAAGCACTGTGGTAACATGGTGGAGCTCAGTCAAATGTGGATGCACACCCAGTGTTCAGGAGGCTGGGCTCTGTTAAAACATTGCAGATCCAGGTCAGGATTAGAATGTCCCCACTCCCCTGACAGGATCAGGGCCCCAAATGCAACAGAATTATGTTCTTAGCCTGCAGGTGCTTTCAACCCCTCAGCTCGATCTTTGTACAGTGCACAAGACACCACTTGCCCATCTGTGGCAGCCCTAAATGGTGACAAAAGTGTGGAAGCTGGCTGGGTCCTGGAACTGTGCAGTTAACCAAGGACTAATGTTCTCCCAGGAAGCAGGGCCTCTCTCCTCTCAAATCTTTCCAGCACTCTCTGAGACACAAGATCTGCTATGTTTAGTGTGGCCCTAAGAGCTACTGCCTGCCCAGGGCGTAAGTGGACTCCATAGGTGTTTCTATCTCCACTTTGTAGACTCTGCTTTTTTTCCCCAAAGCTGAGAGGGTCTAAGGGTCTAAGGTAATGATTCTTAACATATGAGTCTCAACCCCTTTGGGGGTTGAAAGACCCTTTCACAGGTCACCTAAAAGCACCAAAAACAGCAGCAAAATTAGTTATGAAGCGGCAATGAAAATCACTTTATGGCTGGGGGGGTACCACAACAAGAGGAACTGTATTAAAGGGTCGCAGCATTAGGAAGGTGGAGGACCTCTGGTTTGGGAGACACAGAATGACAGAAGTAGCAACAGGCTCAGAGATAACTTGCCTGATGAACGATGGGTTCCAGGTGTATCTCAGAAGAGAAAGAGGTCAGAGGGTATGCAAGATGCTCATCAAAAAAGGCATTCACCGCCAAGCCTGATGACCTGAATTTAAGTTGAGATCCACATGGCTGAAGAACTTTCCCAGTTGCCCTCTGACCTCTACATGTGTTGCGTGTGCCCATACACCCACACACAAGCTAAATAAAAATTTTAAAGTAGCAGAGCAACAATCCTTGGTTCAGATTTCAGTCCTCACTCACCTGAGAACAGAACTCCCAAGGGGCTGTAGTCAAACTAACACTGTGGAACAACCTCCACCCCAGGAGAAACACCCAGTTTCAAGAAGGAGTCGTCTAACATAACAAGAAAGGCAGCAAACACCTGCCGAGGTTTCTGTACCAAGCCCTATCCTAAGGACTTTGCTAGGCATAATGGGTGGAGTCTTGAGCTAGGTGCTAATATCCCTACTTACAGAGGAGGTGATCAAGACCCAGAGAAGTAAGTTGTTTACTGACGGTCACATGGGAAGTAAATGGCTGAGGTAGAATTTGAACGTGGACCACCAGTAATGTGATTCTGATCCTGTTAGGGGCCTTAATTGATGAGCTGGTTTTACCCTTTTGCAAAGGGGATGCTTTTTAGGGGTGGGGATGCTATAAGGAGAAGTCGGCAGAGTTTTAGTCTGTAACCTCTAATTTATGCACATTCTGTTTTAACTCACACGTGACAGCTTGCAAGTTAGAGGGTATTGGCCAAGCAGTGTCTGTTGGCACCTATGAGCCTCATGCCACCTAATGCACCAAGTTTCATTAATTTCTAGAGAGGGCACTGCATAAGGGGAAACTGGAGTGCAGGGAATTAGGAGATACTTGATGGGCTTAAGACCTCAATCTAACCAGGAGATGATGGCACACACTCAGGAGGCAGTGCCAGGGGGAATCTGTGCAAGTTCAAGGCCAGCCTGGTCTACAGAGTGAGTTCCAGGACAGCCAGCACTATGCAGAGAAACTCTGTCTCGCAGTCTCAAAAAGAGAGAGAGAAAGAGAAAAAAAGAAAGAAAGGGGGGGGGGAGACCCAAGACCCTAGAATTTCAAATTTTGAGGGTCCCAGGAGATGATCCAAGGACAATCAGACGATGGGGAGTAAAGAGAAAGAGTAAAGGGTTAATTAAAAACACAGGCAGCCACAGGGGCTGATATAAAGCGACAGGAAAGGAATCTGGCCAACCAGAATGGTATTCTCAGGACTCTTTGGATAGGGTCCTGCAGGATCTTTGGAATGACAGTTTCCAAGTCCGGGTGTGGAGTGTGTGGGGGGTGTATGTGTGTGGAGGGGTGGTACATCCTCCCGGTAGGTCAGTCAGAAATGGCAGGGAGGAAAGACTTTGTGCCCACCCGCCCCGCTCCAAGCTCTGCAGTGGCTGCCTGAGAATCCCAGAAGCCGAGAGTTTATAACCAGCAGCAGTCCTCCTAGCCCAGTGCGGTGGGTGGCTCCGTGGCTGGCTACGGTCAGCATTAAAGACAAGTAGATGAGTAGGCAGGCCAGCCTGCACCTGAGGCTTCCAGACAGTCCCTAGTGTGCCCGCCCCCTCCCAGGAGGCGAGCAGCAGCAACAGAGCAAGCGAGAGGTCCTCTCTACGTCCACATAGAAAATGGAAGAAAGGGATTCCCGACTCCCCAGTTGCCCTTCCCTCTCCCTTTGACCACAGCACTCCGAAAAGGGAAGGGGTACTTCTGAACCTCCCTCAACTCCTCCTTTGTCGTGACCACCCGCACCATCCACCTCACGGCCCGCACTCCCCTCCCTCGGCTGCGACCCACAGCACTCACCCAGTGGCACACTGATCCGGGGACCGAGTGCCCCCATCGTCGTCCGCAGTAGCAACAGCAGTGGTAGCAGCAGGGCGGCGGAGCAGCTCGCCCGGCCCATCCCGGCGCGAGGAGCTCGGTCCGCAGTAGCCAGTGCCTTCCTCCGGCTCGGGTTCAGGTTGCTTAACTGGAGTCGCAGGCTGCAGCCCCGCCCCGCAGCTCGGCCCCCCGAGTCTTTCCTACGGCCTCAGCCTCCAGACCTAGGACAGGCAACAAGGAAGACGGTCACGTGGGCGTCCTCAGCCCGGAGTGCAGCGGAGCGGGAGTCCCGCGCAGGGCACCGCTGCAGGGAGGAGGGCGCGGAGCAGGAAGTCGGCGGGTAGCCCGGCCTCCTTGCTAGTTCTTACCCAGCTCTTCCCCCTTCCTTCTTCCTGGGCGCTGGAGTACGAGGGTCACCAGATCGGGGTCACCCGGCTTTGGGCACACGGGTTGGAGCAGAGCCTGGGGATCTCCGCAAGGCCGCTCAAGCCTCTCGGACCCGCCCTCCTTCCGGCTTCCAGGGACCCTACCCCACTCGCCGCCTACCCATCCCCCCCACAGGAGCTGTGCGTACTCTGGGACTGGTGGCTTTCCAGTCTTACTTCCGCGGGAGATCTATGCCTGGTCTAGAATTTAGATACTCTCTGTCCATGCTTAGAATTCTGTCCACGCAAAGCCCGGGGGCGGCCCAGAATTAGTTCAAGTGGGATAATAGGATTTCATGGACTGCACTGCCAAGGAGGCTAGACCTTCCTCACAACCAGCACGTGGCTGAGCACAGGAAAGGATTCCCTAAGGATGGAGTAAGACGCGAGAGGTATTCACCCCCGGTACCCGGACCTGAGGTCAATTTGGTGGATTTTAGGTAGAGAGGGAGAAAGGGAAATAAGGAGGTGGGAGATGGGAAGGAAAACAACAGAGAGAACATGGTTTTAGGAACCCGTTTGAGCTTTTCTGGGTGCACGGACAGAATTAAAAACTTGGGGAAAAAAATCTGTGTTCTTTGTTCTTGTGGCAATAAGACCACTTCACCGAGAATTTTACTCTGCACCCTCTGCCTCCCATCCCCACCCTCAGGGACCCCACCCCCTCTTCCACAGGTCTCCTTTCTTACAACTGGACTTCTTCCTGCCCCACAATTTCTGTACCATCACTACCGTGACATCCCGTATAGGCTCGTGTCTTTTCTCATATTCTCTCATGTCCAAAACCAAAATCTGAAACGCAATTGCTTCTCCCCCCTCCCCCCCACCGCCCCCCCTCCCCTTTGCTCCTCTGGTTACACTAAGGATCTTCTAACTGCTCCTCCCCTCCTACAATCTCTTCTCAATACCGCATTCGGATTTCTTAAAAAAGAAGATCAGGGGCTAGTGACATGGTTCAGTGGGTAGACAATGGCTCTGCGGAACTTGATGGCCTAAATTCGACCCCAGAATCCATATGGTAAAAGGAGAGACTGCACATTCACAAGATGTATCCTCTGACCTGTGTGTGCCTGAGACACAACTGGCTGTGTAAAACAGAGATCCACCTGCCTCAGCCTCCCAGATACTGGGATTAAAGGTGTAGGCCACAGACCTGACTTAAAAATAATTTTAAAAGTCAGCTAGAAATATTGGGGCATGCCTTTAATTCTAGCAATTGGCAAGTGGAGGCAGAAGGACCAGGAATTCGGGGCAATCTCAGATACATAGCAAGTTGGAGGCCAGCCAGTGTTACATGAAGCTCTGTCTCAAAAATAAATAACTAGATCATGGATGGATGGATGGATGGATAGATAGATAGATAGGTAGGTAGGTAGGTAGGTGGATAGATAGATAGAAGATAGATAGATAGATAGATAGATGATAGATAGATAGATAGATAGATAGATAGATAGATAGATAGATAGATAGATAGGAGAATCAGGACACAGCTTTCTTCTGCTCAAAACCTCCTGAGCACCTGGAATGGTACATGGTAGGCAGGCATTCAATAAATATTGGCTCTAACAAATGACTGAGTGAATGAACATAACAAGAGTAACAAAACACTACTAACTCATATTAACTAACAACCCAGAGCAATCTCTTGATACCAATTTCTACCTAGTGAATGAAGAGTGCCCCAAACCTGAAATTATGCAATAATGTTTTTCAACAAAACACAAGACTTCAAAATTATCTCTTAAATCTATTGGTTCTGGCCCAGATTTCATCCTACAGGTCATTTTGAATATTGATTCTATTATCATACATTTGGTGCCTCCCTTTCTAGTTTTGAGTCACCCTAAATTTGGTTAAGTATTCCTTAGACCTTTAATCAAGTCACTGATAAAAACAATGGGTGTGCAGACTTAGCCTCCAGATCTTGGTTTCTGCACACCACTCCCCTAGAAAAGGAAAGCCATCTCCAGGGAGGATTGAAAGGGAAAGTATAAGGCAAACAGCACATTTTAGGGTCTGAAAACAAAGCCGTCAACAACTAATAATGAGGCTCTGCCTAAAGGATGTAGGAGACATTTGATGACCACTTTGGTTATCCAATGGCATAATAAGTAATGGCTTCTAATGCATCAAATTAAAATATAACCCATTAGTCCCTAGTGTGACTCAGAGAAAAAGTGAAAGAGAGGGGAAGGGAAGGAAGCTTTCTGTATGGGAAACACTGGCTGGTAAGTATAGAAATGGAAGAACTAGCAACTTTAGCAAAGATCACAGCTGGATGTAAAGGTTGTGAGGAAATGATGTCTGAAAGTCTGCCCCACAGATGACTTACAGCTCAAAGGAAAGTATCTTTGCCAAAGAGATCTGGTAGTCTTCATCTTAGCCACAGGATCAGAAGAAACACATCCTCAATAGGAGTATGGTATAATTACCCCTCTATCCAGTGCCATGAGAGATTCCCCTTTTCAACCCATGCAGTGTTTAAACCAAAGGGGTTTAACCCACATCTGACTGTAAGGAGGAAAGCAGTCCCATCCAGCATGGGAGGCATTCTACAAGCACTAGCATGGGCTCATCAAAAAGATCAATCTGGTAAAGTAAAAAAAAAAAAATTAAAAATAGGGGCTGGAGAGATGGCTCAGAGGTTAAGGGCACTGGTTGCTCGTCCAGCGGTCCTGAGTTCATTTCCATAAACCACATGGTGGCTTGCAACCATCTATAATGAGATCCTGGTGCCCACCTTCTGTTGTGCAGGTATACAAGCAGACAAAACACTTGTGTACATAATAAATAAATAATTTTTTTTAAAAAGCAAAGGAGGAAAAAGAAAAGCCAAGCATGTTGTTTTGTTTTGCTTTGTTTTGTTTTTATATATAATCCAACACTGAGAGATAGAAGCATGTAGATCCCTGAGGCTCCCTGTTGGCCAGCCTGACTTATTTGGCAAGTCCAGGCCAGTGAGAGACTCTGTCTCAAAAAAGTGGATGGCTCATGAAGAATAACATACAAAGTTGTCCTCTGGCCATATACACATATACACATGCATGTGACTCTCATGTGCACACATATATCCATGCATGTACATATACCTGCCCACAAAAACCTCATAAAATCAATTTTGTCTAGCTACAGCACTTATTTCTACTTCCCACCCCAATCTGGAGCAGTGTCTGATATGTGGCTACCTCCTCAATTAGCATTTATTGAGAGACTGAATCTGGGCATCAATACCTCCTAAAGCTGCAGGGGCATTGGTCTGCTTTTGTGTCTTGGCAACAAAGGGTTTGTCTGATGGCTGTGCTCATCCCTGAGGAGGCAGGGGCTGGTGCAGCTCTCATGGTTTAATTATATCCTGCTCATGTGCTTTGAAACTATGTCTTCTGCCAATTGGGCAGCAAGCCCCTAGAGAATTGTGACAGATCTTCTGTCTTTGACCCCTCCCCCCATGCCTAGCAAGGCCCCTCCAGTAAGAACCACACAGCGCTATCTACATGAGGGTCCCTGACTCTTGGCCTGGGGAAGTGTCACCCATTCCATGTACATAGCAGCCTTGTTCCTGATGGGTTCCACTGTCTTCTGTTAGCCTGATAATGTGGTTTCTAAACAGAAGGGTGACTGACAGAGAAGAACTGCCTTTGAATTAACTTCCTGTAGGCTAAAGAGTGGCTCCCAAGCCAACGATGTGTCTCCTGCTCCCCTCCACCACTCTTGGATGTAGGCAAGTGTTTTTCAGCCAGATGTCAGTGTTTACAAAGAACTGGGGGGGGGGGGTGTACAGCATGGAAAGAGAGTACCAAAAAAACAGAACAAGAAGGAAAGCAACATTTCCTCCATGCTCCATCCTGCAAGATGAAGCTATTTACAAGTTGTTAGGTATGGTCCTCTGTCCACCTTCGTTCTTCCTCCCATCCTGTCCATCTGTCTGTCTGCCCCCTCCCAACTGCCATGCACAACACTCACTATTCAAAGATGAAAGGTAAAATGTTCATAATATATTATAAAGACAACAGGTAAGTCAGTGCGGTAGTGGAGGTGCATGCTTTTGATCCCAGCCACTAGGGGAGGCAGAGGCAGGTGGATCTCTATGAGTTGAAGCCAGCCTGGTCTACAGAGCTAGTTCCAGGACAGCCAGGGCTACAGAGAGACCCTGTCTTTGAAAACCAAAAGGAGGAGGAGGAGGGGAAGCAGCCGCCCAGACAGACTTGCTGTGTGGTGAGAGATGTCAGAGACCAGTGGGGCACATGCCTCTTAGGCAGATGAAGAAATTTTAGAGATGACAGACAGGTTATAAGTCTTGATCTGATGTTGAGTTTTCAAGTGTGTACAAATGTTAGAATGTACTGAGCTTTATGATCTTAAGATCTATGTACTTTGCTATATTTTAAGCTTTTTATTTTTAGATAGACTCTCACTTACATAGCCGAAAGTGGCCTAAAACCTTGCTACGCAGCCCACACTGGCCTTGTACTCTGGCTCTCCAGCCTCTACCTTCCCAGTGCTGGAATGCAGGACTGTGCCATCATTCCCTGCTAGAAGCTTAGATGTTATACCTGTTAACAAAGGGAGGAAAGGAAACGGGCTGGGAAAGTAGGGGAATGAACCACGGCTGTAGAACCAAATGGAAGGACAAACTGATAAACACTAGGAGAGAGAGACTGAGGGAAGAAGGGAAGAAAGAATAAAAAACAGAAAATGAGCAAACACATCGGCCTGTGGCCTAGCTCCTCTGCTCCTAGAGCTCGTCCACCACACTCATCCCTTCCACCCCTGGTACAGCCTCTGCCCAGATGCGGGCAGGAAGATGTCCCTGGGTATGCATGAAACAATGCCAAAGGGCCTCCTCCAACTCCCACCAAGTGGAGCAGGGCTCTGAACTCTCACATTTCTACTCTGGAGTTGTAGCTTTGTTTGCTGGTGCACCAGGGAGGGGCCTCCTGCCAAGGCCAATGGAGCTTGAACCCAAAGGTCCCACCCAGGCCTCCTTGGGCAGCATTCAGGCGCTCCTACCCCTCCCTCGCCCCCCCCCCCACCCCCCCCCCCCCCCCCCCCCCCCCCCCCCCCCCCCCCGTGCTGACTGGCACGCTGCCCTAGCAAGGTCTCTCAGACATGAACTGGCTGGCTGTGACCCAGCTCCCTAGGACCTGGCTCATTGCCACCACCATCCCCTCATAGCCCCAAGCTCTCCTCTCATGCCAACCTGCAGCTGCGGTTCCCCACCCTGCCCTAGCTAGGCACAAGGCCGAGGCCGTGTCTCCTCCCCAGAGGCTGGGCAGCAACTCAGCTGCAGCAGTAATACATTTGGATGAGGAAGTCACAGCAGCTGACCCAGTCCATGTATGTGCTTTTAAATCTTCCAATGACTGCCAGATCCTGGGAGCTGGGCACTTCCCTGGGACAGGCAGCACCCTCTACAGCAGAGGGCATCTACCTGGGGTCAGCACTAATATTGCCTTCAGTTCTCTCAGCTTTCAATAGGGTCTGGCAACAATTATAATCAAATATCCTCATCTCTTCCCCAGGCCAGCTTCCCTCTACAGGCCCTTTGCTGTGCTCCACCCCCCCTCCTCCACACATACACACACACATACACACCCTGTTAAATGCAGAGTTCAGAGACTGAGCATAAAATAAAGAAGAATTCATCACTACTTATTATGTAAGAGCCTTAAAAGGACCCCAGTCCCCGTAGTTGTCAGCTGCTTCTGTGGTAGAAATAGTACAGTACTTTATGGCATAATTGAAGAACATGATGAAACACCTATAAAGCCATCAGCAGCATGGCACAGAGTGGATGCCCTACATCCCAGACTGTTATCATCCCCTATATGGAAGTTGCCCCATGGCCTCAACCAAGTGTAGCATCTTAGAAGTCCCTTCCTGGTGCTCCCCTCTGGATCAGTTGCCTCCTGAAAATATGGTGCTGAGGTTGCAACTCTCATCAGCAGAAGGAACCAGCTTGCCCAGCCCAAGTCCCTGGGTGTGCCTACTGTGGCAAGCAGCCCACCACACAGCACCGCCCCCCCACTGGGCCTGTTAGGACCTGAGCTGGCCACTCCCTGGGAGGGGATCCCCCCACCCTACAGGGCTGTGGTGTAAGCAGCAGGGCTTAGCCTGTCCCTGCCCAGGCAGGGTGGAACATGAAGTCACTCCTGTGCTCTCCTTGGGGAGTTCAGAAGGTGCTGTCTGTGCCTATAGGGCTGCCTAGTCAGGGGGACTAGCCCTGCTGATCCCTGAAGTGGCGATTGATTATTCATCGACTCTTTGTGCTCTCAAAGCAGTACAGCCAAGCACAGGTGGAAGGCAGCTTTCCTGGGCCAGGCAAAGATGGGGTCAGAGGCTCAAGGACTAGTAGCAGAGTCTCAGCTTCCAGTCCAGGTTATGAAACCTTGCTCTCAAGATCTCAAATCAAAAAGCCTAGTACCAGCTCATACTTGCAATTCCTGAGAGGTTGAGGCAGGAGAATATAAATTCCAAGGTTACAGATTGAGTTCTAGGCCAGACATGGGCTATTTAGAAAGACCATGGCTCAAAAGAATAAAAAAAAAAAAAAAAAAAAAAATTAAACTTTTTAAATTAGACTTTAGAGGACTGGGTTTCTCTGTGTAGCCCTGGCACTTACTCTGTAGAGCAGGCTGGCCTCAAACTCACAGAAATCTGCTTGTTTCTCCCTGGAATAAAGTGCTGGAATAAAGGCATGAGCCATTACTGCCCTGCTGGGTTTAAGATTTTAAAAACCTATCTACCAATTTGTCACTAAATTCTTTCCCTCCTAAATCTACTCTGAGCCCCTAGACCCCTAGCTACTGCCTTTTGAAGGCCAGGTCCCTATCCTTAAGCACCCAAGCTTCCACCCTGGAGTCTCTTGTTATGATTATGTTGTTACATTGTAAATAATTGTCCCACCTACTGGTTTAATAAAAAACACTGATTGGCTGAAGGCAGACAGGAAGTAAAGGTGGGGCTCCCAGACTAAGAAAACTCTGGGAACAGAAAGAACAGAGCAAAGATGCCACAGAGATGCCAGAGATGCCACAGATGCAGAGGACACCTATGCTGCTCTGAGAAAAGGTACCGAGCCGCATGGCTGAACAGGATAGGAGTCATGGGATAGATTAAGAGCAAGAGCTAGCTAACAATATGCCAGAGCCATAGGCTGATCAGTATAAAATTAATACAAGTGTCTGTGTGTTTCTGTGGGACTGTAGGTCCGGGCCATGCGGCCAGGCAGGAAAGTCCAGGCCAGAAAACACCTTCTCCCTTTCTAGGAGCTCAGTAGCTCCAAAGCTCCTATCATCTTAAACTGCCTTGGCCGACACATCTCTCACAGTCTTGCTCTTGCATGTCATACTGAACCAAGAGAGTAAACAGGGATAAGTATGTCTTGGGACATGATGGAGATGGAAGGTGAGTTTTGCCACAATCTCCTGCAATTCCATCTTGACATCTTGACAGGGTGGCCGGTTCAAGGAATGTTCCACCATGGCAGTATCAGAATTTGCCACCCTGAAGAAATGGTATCAGGCCAGGCGGTGGTGGCCCATGCCATAAATCCCACCACTTGGAAGGCAGAGGCAGGCAAATCTCTGAGTTTGAGGCTAATCTGGTCTACACAGTGAGTTCCAGGATAGCCAATGCTACACAGAGAAACCCTGTCTCAGAAAACAAAAACAAACAAAGAAATGGTATCAGATGATACACTCATAGAGAGATAATGTGAGGTAGACTCCTATCTGCAAGGGTCCTCTGGCAATATTAGAAAATCCCAGAGATTCTTATTGCCAGATGTACACTATGAATGAGATCCCTAGGATCTCTGGAGCTTAAACCCAGCAGAAGGAGCTATGTGCAACTCCCCATGACTTTCAGAACCCTTTGAAAGAGCAACCACAGATTTCCATCATGATGCCATGATCTCCTGTACCTCAGTTAAGAGTGCTGGATAAGCCTTTCACCACAGACTGCAGCCAGTTCAGCAGAGAGAGGCTCTTCCTCCACAGGGGGAGTCAGGTCCTGAGGAGACCTAAGGAAAGTATGCTACTTATTGCTGGAGAAGAGGAACAGAGCTTTCATCTAATTTCAAAAAGATCCTTGTCAGGGCTGGAGAAATGGCTTGGTGGTTCAGAGTACTTGTTGCTTGGAGAGGATCCAGGTTCTGTTCCGAGCACTCACAGAGGCTCACAACCACCCCAACTCCATTTCCAGGGGGTTCCAACACCTTCTGAACTCCACAGGCACAAGGCACAAATGTGGATCACATACATGTGGTAAAACACACAGGTCAAATAATATTTAAAAATCTGAAAATAAATAAATCCTTGTCAAAGTCTGGGGATACTGCTCAGCTGTTAGGACCCTTGCCTAACGTACTCCCAAAGTGGGTTTTGCCTTCGCCCATTTGCCCTGCTTTAGGACAAGGTGAAGAGCCTTCTTTTTTCTTTTTCTTTTTGTTCTTGATGGTTTGGGTTTGGAGGGTTTTTTGCCTTATTTAGTTTTTGTTTTTCCTGACAGCAAATACCTCTGGCTGTCCTGGAACTTGTTTTGTAGATCAAACTGGCCTCAAACTCACACAGATCCACTGCCTCTGCTGAGATTACTGTAGTGTTGCCACCACAGCCTGGCTTAGTTTTGCTTTTGAGACAAAGTCTTACTATAAAGCCCAGACTCATCTTGAACTTGACCCAGACATACCACATAAACTTACTACCTTCCTGCCTCAGGGTCCTAAGTGCTGAAATTACAGGTGTACACCACCACACCCAGCCATAACCATTTCTTTAAAGTGTGTTAGTCCAAAGAACAGGGAACTTAGAAAATTAGCTTTTATCTGGTTTTAAAAATTTTTTTAAAAATCCTTTGTTTTGAATAGCTGTGTAATCTTCGCATGAAGTATTTGGCAAACTCCCCCCCCCCACCTAAATCAAACTTGACAGTTATACAGGTAATATTTTCCTTGGCACAAACTGTAAGTGAGGCATTATGCTGATCTTTTCACATTTATTAATTTTTAATCCTCAAGGCAGAGGGAAATCAGAGTTGTTGTATTATATTCTCACTACACAGATGGCAAGCTGCAGAGGTTGAGGACTTGCTAGGGCTACAGGTGTGCCAGTGAAGACTGGCAACCAAGGGATCTGTGGGCTCCAGAACTCACATGGACACTACACCTAGAAACAAAATTTCAACCTGGCTTTGTCTCATCTTGCAAACCATCTCCACTTCTGATATACAGCAGCTGTCTTCCTCTTTCCCTTCCTCCCTCCTTTCATTCACATCCAACATCATTTCTTACTCGCTTGCTGCCTCCTCAGCATGGCTCAAATGGATAAACATGGTTGCTGCACACAAGAACTCCATAATTCACAATTCACCACGAGCTTCTTTGCAGAGACTACCCATCCTGGACTCTTATTTCTTCAGAGACTTTCACTCACTCATTCCTTTGTCTCTGACAAAGTTAGTAGCCAGGGCAAAGGAACTCCAGAAGGACCTGCAGGCAGCACAGACTAGATCCTGCTGTTTTCAACTGATTTCTGGAGTTGTTCCTCTGGGCTCCTTCTGCCCTGGGCTGAGATTTCCATTAAGGCATTCATTATGCTGCAGTAAAGTACTCATTTACACACCTCATCCCTCACTTCCCATCCCGTCCACAAGCTCCTTAGTTGCTGAAAGCAGATCTGCCTAATTCTGGTTTTTAAATGTCCAGCCCCAGGGCAGAGCTTGGAACCAGCAGCCACCCAGTAAAAGCTGATTGAACAAATGAGTTTTCTGCTTTCCATAGCTATTTCATATGACTTCCAAGTGATTCACCTATTCCTTCCCTGATGGGTTTTTTTTTTTTTTTTAAACTTACCTTCTTATTCTTTTCAAAGAATGTGAATAAGAAAAAGCACCACCCAAAAGAGGGGGACATGGCTCCCTTTCCCTGCCTTAGGGCTGCCCAGAGTTTTCTGGCCCTCACTCTTCTTATCAGCTTTGTTGGCTTTACAAGAGATGCTATGCTGGAGGGTGGCTGAATGTTTGGCTCCTGTCAGACACTGAATTAAACTGAGGGTCCCAGAGCCTGGGGATACAGCTCAGTTGGTAGAATGCTTGCTTAACATGCACCAAGCCCAGATTGGATTCCCAGCACTGTAATACCAGAACTCATTATGTGGAGGCAGAAGAGCCAGAAGCTTAGGATCATCCTTGGTGACAGAGAGAGTTCAAGGCCAGCCTGGATTACATGATACCAAATAGATATAATGACTTATGACGTGTAAAATAAGATATATACAATAAAACTATGATGGGACATTGCAGATGACCTGACAAAGGCAGAAAATGGAGGGTGTGCCCCAGGCAGAGCTGAAGGTCTTCCTGATGTTTAGGTCTTGTGCTATGGGACTCTCAGATCTTTTCATTTGTTTGGTTTCTGTCTGAGGCAGCATCTCATGTATCCCAGGCTGGCCACCAACTCCTATGTCTGAAGATAACCTTGAACTCTCAATCTCCCAGCCTCCTCCTCTCAAGTGCTAGTACAGAGGTGCATCACCACACTCCGCCCTCATTTGTCACCACCACCACCACCATCATCATCTCCTTTTGGTCCTGCAGATTAAACCTAGGGCCTCACAATGCTACTAAACATTGTGCTCTACCACAGAGCTACACTGCCCTCACATCCATCATTTCTTAGATGACATTTTATATGGGAGGAAGAGAGCAGAGGTCAGAGGACACCTTCAGGAGGTCATTCTCTCCTTCCCCCGTGTGGGACTTGGGATCAGACTCAGGTCATCAGGCACCTTTATCCCATAGCCACCCTGCCATACACCTGTCACTAAAAGCTCAAGACCGTTAAGTGCAAAAAGATGCAATTCCTATTACCATGAACTTGAGAAGAAAAAAATCACTCTCAGCCACAGCCCAGGAATCAAGAGACAGAGTTCAAATCCTGACCTTTCCACCAATTCACTGGTGAATACCTGGGGAATAACTGAGTATCTCTGGATCCAGCTTCCTCTGTGAAAATTAAGGGAAGGGTGACTCCTAAATCTCCTCCAGTTCCAAAGCATCCAGTTGACCCTTATGGTGTTTTGTGATTCTTTTTTCTTTCAAATTTGTCACCATTTATTTACTTTATGTACGTTTGCATATGTGATGGCCACAGCATGTGCCGAGCTGCACGGGTGGAGGTCAGAGGACAGTATACACTCTTTCTACCATGTATGTCCTGGAAACAGAACTCGGGTCCTTAGAATTGGCGGCAAGCGCCCATCTTGCTGAGCCATCTCACCAGCCCTTATTTATTCTTAAATAACTTGTTCACATGACAGGTGAGGGAATGTGAACAGAGATTTGATGACCTTCCCAACGTGACCCAGGCCTCCTGAGCCTCTGTGCTAGACTAGAACAGCTAAAGAGAGGCGAAGGCCGCATTCCCAGGACCCCAACTTCCTCTCCCTCCTGGCCCTTAATCCACCTTGTTGTTCAGAGAGAAGAAAAAAGCCATAACAAAGGCCCTAACTCAGAGGTCACAACCACAAACGTTCAGAGGAGGAGCCTAAGGCCTTTTTCCTAGTGATTTTCCTCCAAGGCTCAGAGTAGGGGGCGGCGTTGAAAGACACTGTTAAAGGATTCGAGAAGAGGCCCCTGGTGGCCATGGGAACGCGGGTCCAACCTCCTGCGCTGTCATGGCAACAGACTCCCCCACTGGCCCCGGCTGGTGCCCATCAGAGCGTGCAGGTGGCGCCCTCTTGGGAGAGGGGCGGGAGGAAGGTGGGGGGCGACGGCGAAGGCCTGGGCTTGTCGTGCCACCCCAGAACCTCGGTCCCCACCTCGCCCGGTCCCCTACCTGGAAGGAGTTCGCTCCCACAATGAGGCTACTTCCGCGCGCGGCCCCGAAGTTCCAGGGCCTCACTCCCACCGCCAGGCCGTCCAGTCGCCGTCCCTGGGGACCCGGAGTGTATCGTGAACACCCTGCGTCCTGCTTGGTGTCCCCGGAAATGCTGGGCAGCAGCCAAGCCCCGCCCCGCCTGCTTGCCTTTTCTGGAATTCTCCGGAGGCGCCCTCTTTGGCTCTGGTGCTCGGCGGTCCCCTAGCTGATCCAGAAGTTCTGGACATGATGCTACTACCCACATCTGGCCAAAGACACCCCATCACCACCACCATGGCTCTGCCGCCCGCATAGGCCAACTCCACTGGGTTGTACCGCGTCTGACCCTGCCTTGCACGGCCTCCCTGGTGGTCTCCCAGCTGGAATCTGCACCTGTCTGTAGAATTGGAACCCAGATCCACTAACACTTAGCTTTCGCTGTGTTGGCTAGGGCGGGTGTCTTAACCTCTCTGAGCCTTAGCTCACCTGCAAGGTGGGCGTGAAACCTCAGCGTCCTGGTAAGAAGCACACATCTGGCACTTGGTCAACCCTCAATAATGGTAGTATTGTTTACACTGGAGGCGAAGGAGTACAGAGTCGCCTCAGAAACCACTCGTGGCTCCGCCCATAACCTGCGACCCACAGAGTTAGGAGAGTAAAGAAGAGATAGGAGTATAAATATAAACAGCCTTTATCAAGTGACCTTGGCCCGGTCCTCTCTAGCTGTCACGTCCCAGTCTCTAATCTTCCAGAAAGCGACAGACAGCAGCTTTCTGGGCAGTTCCTGAAACAACCAGTTCTGGGCATGTAAGTGGCTGAGCTGGCCAGAGCTGGCTGGTTAAGAGGCTGGAGACGTTAATAGGCCTAGGGCAGCGTTTCCGGGGCCAGATGAGTCCTAAGTGCACCGTTCCTCTTGCCTTCTCAGGGAGAGCTCCAGCAGAAAAAGAACACAGTGGCTCCTTTTACCCCTCTACAAAACGCATTACTTTAGACACGTTTACCGCGGGAAGATTTAAAACATTGAAAAGTAATACCACCCTGGGAGTGGGGGGTACTAGTGTGAATTTTGATAAACCACCCTGAATTTCTGCTCTCCTTGCCTCTAATCCCTGGGATAATGAAACGGGTGGTAGAAGATCACCACAACGAAGTTACAGGATACTGAAGGCAGAAAACAAGGCTTCATGCCTGCTAGGCAATCACTACCAATTGAGCTACTTTTTTTTTTTTTTTTGAGGCAGGCCCTGTTATGTAGGTCCTGCTGGCCTGGAGCCCCTTGGGATTCCCCTGCCTACCGTAAAGATGTATACAACCCCACCTGACTGCAACATAAATGTTTAACTAAGTCTCTAAGTCTCTAAGGAACACTAAGGTTTTAGAGAAATGTGGAAGTGAGTATTCTTGTCAATAATCCTTTAGATACTTCCTCAATTATTTCCTCTTGCTTCCTCCTGAGCAGGCAATTTAACAGTAAAAATAAAATATACATTGCTTCTAGGTCAGGTAGTCCGTGCTCTTAGTCAAATGGCTTTGGCAGTCTTCTCCCCCACCCTTTCTGTTATCACTGATTTCCCAGCAATGCCCTGGGAGGGGAAGTCTACAAAGGACTTTGCAAGCACAGCTAAATTAAGTCATTGCAGTCCTGGAGGCTATGCAAAAGAATTAGTACTTTCATTTTCCTAAGCACCCTGTGAGTACCAGCTGCTCAGAAAAACACCAAGAATCCAGGCCCCTCCCAGGCCTGTGGACTCAGCTGGTTTCTGTGTGAACCCCTCCATTCCTTCATTAACCCATGGCCCTCAAGAGAATGTACCTAAAGCTTCTGCCACAGCTTCTTTGCTCACTTCTCTTCCAACCTTCCTTTGGTTGGGTAAAGAGGAAAATATGTCACATCATTGGAAAAGGCCCCATTAGAAAGGGCCAGCTTTACCATTATTGATCCCCACACACACACACACACAGCATCCTGTCAATACTCACCCTTTCTACTCCATAACCTCAGGTGTGAGGAGGTTGGAGTTAATAATATCGTTTCAGTTCATCACACATAATCCCACTGGCTTGACTGCAAACCTCCCTGATTGATGAAGCTGTGTCCCTCCACTCTCTTTCCTCTGCCCTTCCCCCACTACTAACCATTCTAAGGGCTTTAATAGGCTGTCACGATTAGGGTTATTATTACTATGATGAAACAGCACAATCAAAAGCAAGTGGGAAAGTGTTTATTTGGCTCACACTTCCACATCTTAGTCCATCACTGAAGGAAGCCAGGACAGGAACTCAAACAGGGCAAGAAACTGGTAGCAGGAGTTGATGCAGAAGCCTGCTTTCTTATAGAACCCAGGACCATCAGCCCAGGGCTGACCCCATCCACAATGGGCTGGACCTTTTCTCATCAATCACTAATTAATAAAACTCCCTACAGTCTTGCCTGCAGCCTGATTTTCTGGAGGCATTTCCTCGATCGAGGCTCCCTCCTCTCTGATGACTTTAGGTTGAGTCAAATGGACACAAAACCAGCCAGGATATATGCTTCTTTTTTTTTCTTTTTGAAACAGGATTTCACTGTATAGTCTGGCCTCAAACTATGTAGACCAGATGTGCACCACCACACCAGGCCATACTTTTATTCTTATGTGTTCCTATAAAATATATATTGTAGGATTATACATATCATTGCTCTTTCACTATAGATAGGTATATCTATATATATCTATATCTATATATATATATATATATATATATATAGAGAGAGAGAGAGAGAGAGAGAGAGAGAGAGAAAGAAAGAGAGAGAGATGCTGAGGTCTTTGGACACATTAGACAAGCCTCCAGTACTGAATTGCCTTCCCTGACCCTTCTGTTAACTGTTGTATTTTGAAATAATTACAGACTCTCAGGAAGCTGTAAAAACAGAACAAATTTACCCTAAAAAACTCATCAACTAATTCTTCCAATGATGACATTATATAAGATATTTTGCAGAACCAAGAAAATGGTTCATTTCTGTTAGACTAGATCCTACTATTGGGTCTTACCTGTTTGTTGTTGTTATTTTGTGTTTTTTTTTTTTGTTTACTTCCTTGTTTCAAAGGGGCTAGAAGACTTAAGAGAATATAAGTCATACACTGAAGATGGAGAATAAGACCACACAGACAATGGCCCAAGAAAACTCAGTAGCCACCAGTGCCTTCTTGTAGCAATTTTCACATTGTTAGATATGTTCTGGCTCTAGTAGGCCTGGTCAAGGTGGCAGCTCTTCACTGAGTGACCCTCTTGACAACTTGGCGGGTGTTGCCATGGCCCCTCTGCCATTCCCCAGCTCACCCACAACTTATTCCAGCAGCATCTGATACCCCAGATAGTAAACATATCATGAGACAGAGGCCTTGCTTCTGCATAATGACCTCACTCTCAGTGTGACAGCTTGTCTTAGACTTGGAGCTAACTGTTGGGCCTGCCTGCCTTCCTGTAACAGCCTGTGGGGTACATTCCTGTTATGGAATAGAATATTTGTTTAACTATGTAAAGGTGTGTTGCTTTTGTCTGTGTTACAGAATAATTGTTTAACTATATAAAGATATGTTACTTTTGTTTATGCAGCCTTTAACTATGTAAAGATGTGTTGCTGTTTCACCTTGCCTGCCTAAGACACCTGATTGGTCCCATAAAAATCTGAATAGCCAATAGCTAGGCAGAGAAGGAATAGGAGGGGCTGACAGGCAGAGAGAAAAGGAGGCCAGCCAGTGGGAGGGAGGGGACAGACAGACACAGACAAAGCAGGAAATCTACACAGTATGTAGATTAGGTAAAAGAGCCTAAAGACAGCATATAGATTAATTGAAATGGGTTAATTTAAGCTTTTAAAGCTAGCTAGAAACAAGCCTAAGCTAAGCCAAGGATTCATAATTAAAAATAAGTCTCCATGTCATAGTTTGGGGGTTGGTGGTCCAAGATATCTTGATACACATCCCAGCCCCTCTTTAGAGACTACACATGAGAGACTCATTCCTAAAGGGGGGTGATCATTGTGGTCAGTCCTAGCTCTGCATAAGGCTGATTCGTTTTGCTCAGAGGAACCAGGAAATTCTGTCAGCACGGGGACTAACAGTGACCCTGACACCAGGGCCAGGTTAAGGCTTTTCCAGGGCCAGACCCACTGCTCTGTAGCATCTGCTATAGAGTAAGCTACTTTTCCACAGTAAATAAGCTTTATGTGTGAAAAAACTGATTCAATAAAAGCCGGGGGTCAACAATAATAGAATGCTTGCTTAGCGATTCTGAAGCCCCGATAGGGTCCTTCCATCTCACAAACTTCAGTAAATAAACAAATAAATCTACCAGGTATGATGGCTCAACACTTATAATCCCAGTTAAAAAGCAGAGGCAATAGGATTGCCATGAATTCAAGGCCATCTGCATCATTTGGTTCCTGTCAAAAATGACATCAACCCCTTCCCCCCCCCCCCCCCAAATGCCAGGTATGTGGCATATGCCTGTAATCCCGAGCAGGACTGCTCTAGGGGAGGAATTGGTGGCTGCTTGCCTTGGGTCACACCTTTGGTCTGTTTTCTTCATCTTCAGTATATGACATACATACTTATAAGCCTCCAAGCCTTTTGGAAACAAGGAAGAAAACTGTATTCATGACTGACAGACTCTTCCCATTGCTACAGCCATGCGCCCGACAGAAACAAGAAACGGGAGAACGGGTTTTTTGAGTTCACATTCTAGGGAGATAGGGATCCACCATGTCAGGGAAGGCATGGTGTCTGGGGCAGGCTGCAATAAGACTGACAAGGTGATAACAGTGATACGACCTTACACGTCATAGGCTCTTGGCCAGGTACTAGCCATCTGACCCACTCCTATGAAGTGGGTCTTCAATTCAGTGAGGAAGCAGTTGGTTACCCCAAGACATTCATGCCAGTATTACACAAATGGGCATATCTTGTCAAGCTGGTCATTATTATAGTCTGCAGGGTTCACAGCTGGCTACACTGTTGGTTGTTGGTGAGCCCTGCCCCAGCAGCCTTCATAACACCTTCTATCACTATGAAACCTAGCCATTATGGAGGAAGCTTCCAGTCAGCATCAGCTTGATTTTTCTATGTCCTACAATCAAAGTGTATGGTATATGCACAATAGGCCATTACCATCAAGTGGGCAACCCAGAACAGTGGCAAGAGCCTGTACTGTTTTAGACACCAGGTTAAACCCTCAAAGACCCATCCACAGTGGTCCATGACTGCCACTTAGGCCCCATGTCCCAAAGGTTTCATAAGCTCCCATAGCAGTACATTTCTAGACTTAATGTCCCAAATACATATACTTGAGCAGAGATCTTCAGAACTGAGAAATCAAACAAACTGATGTGGTTTTGTTTTTCTTTACAATTTCCACTTTTAAATGTGTTTAAGAAATCCATCACTGCCACAATCACAGCACTTCGGAGGCTCTGGAAACAGGAGGGACTTTATTGGGTTACACAATATGTTTGAACTCACATCATTTGTTGACATTACTAGAAGAAAGTAGAAACTTCCTGGACTATAATACAGGCTCTGAGTCAAAAAAGAAAACCAAGGCCCAGCATTGGTAGTTCAAGCCCTTAATTTCAGCACTAGAGAGGCAGAGGCAAGTGGATCTCTGTGAGTTCGAGGTCAGCCTGGTCTACAGAGTGAGTTCCAGGACAGTCAGGACTACACAGAGAAACCCTTTCTCGAAAAATCAAACAAACCAAACCAAAACCAAACCCAGAAGAAACATAAGAAGCGCATCTCTGTCCAGAGGATGCAAGATCTTATCCTATTAGCAATGAACATCATAATTTTCTAGACTCATTTAGGTTTAATTCTATATGAACTCTATTTCTCATGTGGCATTCAGCTTTATTTTTTCCATGGGATGAACCACTTTTTCCTTGTAGAATGTTCCTCAGATTCTCAAATTTGGATATTTATCAGAAAAATGGTTTAAGCCACAGATTTCCTGGTCACATTACTCATCTTCTTTCCTCCCCCACTCACTTGAGATTTACTCTCCCTACAACCTCTGATGGCCTCAGGTCCCTCTCTTCCCATGCCAGTGACATCACTGCTTGGGAAATACTGAGTGGCCTTCACATCTCTGGACACGTCTTCATCACTTTCTGTGCATCTGCTTTCTTTGTTTTTTAAATATTTTATGTGTACAAGTGTTTAGCCTGCATGTATGTCTGTGTATCATGTGCTGTACCTGTGGGAACCAGAAACGAGCGTTGGATACCCTAGAAATAAGGTCATAGATGGATGTGAGCTGCCATGTGGGTGCTGGGAATTGAACCTGAGTCCTCTGAAAGAGCAGCAGTGCTGTTAACCACTGAGCTATCTTTCCAGGTCTCACACATATCTTTTCAACCTTCTCCACCTGCCGAAGTATCCCATGACCTCCCTTTACCTCACATTCCAAATAAAAGCTGGGGGGGGTGGCGCTCTTCTGGTCTGCTTGCGATAAGGCTATATGTATAAACTCTAGAAGGTTATAGAACAAATGTAGTCCAGGCATGTGGCCGTGACACATGTTTCAGCACTCGGGAAAGAGGCAGATAGATCCAGTTCCAGGCCAACTAAGGTTATACAATGAGACCCTGTCTCAACAAACACAAAAGCCTAAATGTAGCTACTTAAAATATCTACACATATCACCCTATTTAGTGCTTTGTGCCTGGGCACGGGAGTGGTGGTAGGGACCCTGGCCCTTGTAGGATAAGCTTTTTGTACCCTGTGATGTGTCTCTGCCAAGGCATTTCTGATTGGTTTGCTAAAGAGCTGAGGCAGGAGGATAGGCAGGACTTCCAGGCAGGGAGAGGAACTCTGGGAAGAAGAGAGGCAGGATTCATCAGTGAAACTCTAGAAGTGGCATAAGTTGGATGTACAGTACTGGGGAGAGATAACAAGCCAAGTGGCAGAATGTAGATTAATATAAATGGGCTAATTTAAGTTATAAGAGCTACTTAGTCTAAACCAAGTCCAAGCTTTCATACTTAATAAGCCTCTGTGTGACTGTTTGGGAATTGGTGATCCAAAGAAAGTCCGACAACCCTTGTGCGCACTAAGGATGTGTTCTACTGCCAAGGTTAGCTGCAGATCAGAACATTTTATGAACATTAACACAGCAAATACAATGAGCTGCAATACATCTATGCAAGTGTAGAGAGGGACACCCCAAAGCGTGTCACCTTGGCTTGCTAAGAGCTTTGGACTGAAGGAGAACCCTGTTCTGTGTCTGTCATCTCAGTTCCTTAAAGGGCATGGAGAGGCATTTTCTGAACTTCCCTTATCTGTCTTAAGATTGGCCCCTCGGAAAGAATCCAGTTGTTCTGGGTTCCTTTCCCAAAATCTCACCCCCCCTCCCTCCAGGCTCTTGTGTGAAAGGCTTGGTTCTTGATGGATGCACCAAGCACTGAGAGCTTATTGGGTCCTAATGGCTCTGCCTGTGTCAGCAGGTCAATCCAGAGATGGAGTCATAATTTGTTAGCATGACTAGCAGATGGTGGAAACTCTCAGAGGGGCCAAGTTGGAGGAAATAGCCACTGGGGGTGTGTTCTTGGGGGCTATCTCCAGTCTTAGGCCTCTTTCTCTGTTTCCTGACTATCATGAGGTAAATAGCTTCCCTCCGTGCTTCTGTCTTACCACAGGCCTAACAGCAATGGACTTCTCAGATGCGGTTTGGGTGCTGAGGAGCTCTGTTCTGTCTGTTTGCTGCTCTCTCACTCACTCTTCCTCACTTCTTCCAAAGGAAAAGTCATTCAGAATCTCTGGCTCTACAGTTGGCTTCCAGTCACAGTGGCTTTTAAAGATACTGGAAAGACAACCATGGAACCAGAGGTGGTGGTCACTGAATTTAAATTACCCTCATCAGCGTCTGTGAAGTCTCTGTAGAGTGTGTTGCTGACTTGATCAGAGATACAAAGGAAGATTGACAATTGCATTACTTCCATCGACATTGAGCCTTGCTTGGAAATTGAAGTCCCAATTGTAAAAGCACAAGTCAGATATTTTAATAAATTGACTTCATCAGTTGTTAAAGCAAAGCAAAGCAAATGGAGCCAGCCAATCACAAAGGTTGGACATGGTAGCACAAGCTTATAATGCCAGCACTCCAGAGCCAAAAACAGAGGCAGAGACAGCCATCTCTCTTATTAGTTTGATGCCAGCCAGGGCTACATAGTAAGACTCTGCTCAATGCACAAATGAGTAAGAAACAGAATGCTAAGCCTGTGCAGCCTGATTCCACAAACTCTGAGAGCAGAGGCAGGTCCCAAAGCTTAAATTGTGGTTTATTTAAGAGTTGGCAGCCAAAGAAACAGCAAATTCATACCTTAAAAACCAACCAAACCTATCTCCCCACCTGCTTCCTCTCTCATTAATGCCTCTTGTGCCTGCCCTTTATTCTCTGGCTCCTCCTCCTCTTCTTTCTGACATATCGAGCTATTTTATTTTTACTTAAAACACGTACATGCAGCCAGGTGTGGTAGTGCACGCCTTTAATCCCAGCATTTGGGGGGCAAAGGCAGGTAAATCTCTGTGAGTTTGAGGCCAACCTGGTCTATAGAGCGAGTTCCAGAACAGCCAGGACAACACAGAAACCATGTCTTGAAAACACAAACATGTATATGCTTAACTGGACAATATTTAGAAGTGAGGCCAACGTCAGGCACTTTTGAGTATAGTTACTATCTGGCAGTACCAACCTCCAAGAACATCTGAGTAAATGGGGGTTGAGTCGGAATAAACAAGACTGTATGCTATTAGTACTGATCTCTTTCTGTAATATGGATCACAAACGTGCCTTATAATACAGGATATAGAAGCATCTTCATTTGTTTCAACTATACCTTAGCAAAACTGATAAAGCAGCCGGGCACCGTGGTGCATTCCCTTAATAACACTCTCGGGAGGCAGAGGCAGGTGGATCTCTGTGAGTTCGAGGCCAGCCTGGTCTACACAGAGAGACCATGTCTCAACAACAAAACAAAATAAAACATAAGCCAAAAAAACCTTTTCTTCCACAAAACAATTTCTGTCAGGCACTAGTCACAGTGACAAAAATCTAGCCAGTGCACTCGTCACTAGAGGAGACTGGATGTTGTCACTGATGGCCTGTGTTGTGGCCCGTTCATTCTCTCCCCAAGACTATTCTCCCCTACGCTGCCTATATTCCCTCTTCTCCCTCCTTCCCACAGAGTGGGATATGAGCATCCACTGGGCTGTTGAGCACTGGCTTTTTCTCACAGTGTTTCCGCCTATGCAATAAATTCATCTTTCCTTCCGTCCAATGTTTTTTCTGTCTCTCTCCCTCTCATTTGCTCCGACCTTCCTCACTTTCTTCTCTTTTTGTTTCTGTTTGTTTATTTTTAGGACAGGGTTTCTCTGTGTAGCCCTGGCTATCCTGGAACATGCTCTGTAGACCAGGCTGGCCTCGAACTCACAGAGATCTGTCTGCCTCTGCCTCCCAAGTACTGCCAGTTGCTTCTGCTTCTTGAATGCTGGGAATATAGTGTACAGTTACCACATGCACACACACACACACACACACACACACACACACACACACACACAGGAGCCAGCACACACAAATAAATCTAGATCTCGATACTGTAGGCTTGGGGTGAGGTTGAAAGCTGCATTTGAACTAACTTCAGATCTAGTCTCTGCACAGAGCTCTATCTGCATATAACAAAGCTGTAACTCCTGCTTAAGAGAGGAATACCCCACCACTACCTCCCTACTCAGGAATTTTACAAATTGATTTGGGTCTTTCTGAGCCAGGGTCTTGTGATACAACCAAAGCTAACTGGTCCTCCTGTGTCAATTGCCACAGGCAGCAACTATGGTGTACACCACCACCACACCTAGCTCCCTTTTACTGACATCTTATCAACCAGGGAGACTCAGTAGACACCATACCTAGACACCCAGGGAGTCCAAACCCTGCTCTGCTGAGGCTTTATGTCTCTCTTCCTCCTTCTTTCCTTCCATCATTTATTTCTTCTTCTCCTGTTTTGCTTTTTGTTTTTTGAGATAGGGTTTCTCTGCATAGCCCTGGCTGTCCTAGATCACGCTGTAGATCAAGCTGGCCTCAGACTCCTAGAGATCTGCCTGTCTCTGCCTCTAGAGTACTGGGATTAGAGGCCTGTGCCACCATGCCCTGTCTTGGGTTTATCTTTTAAACACATTACCTGGGCTTTTCTTATATTACAGTCTTCATTGTCTTTTAACAGTCCAGCTTCTTTGGGTCCCTAACAATGACGCCCCGATGCCAGCGGGAAGCAGACATAGAGAACAATGCCCACTTACCCAACACTTGAGGACCCAAGTAATAAAACAAAAAGGTAGAAATAAAGGAACTCTAGCCAGCTCAAGAATGGTGGGCAGGGTTCTGGCCTTGCCCTTCTATTCCCTCTGCCTTGCTAAAAATCCTCTGGTTACATTCCTAAAGCTAGCCACCAAGGTCTATTCCCTTATTTGGCCACTTCCTCCTTCTGAGGCTACCAAGGACCAGCTATTGAAGTAGTGAAGTCTAGAAATCAAAAGCCCCCTTCGGCTCATCTAATAAACATGCCCAGTTAAAGTGAAACACCTTGTCCTAACATGGGGTTCCCCCTTTAGCTTTATAAACTGCCATTTACCTATGTGCCACATCTGTCTTCTCTCTATTCAATGCAGTCCCTGTCCCCCCACGCCCCTTCCCCTTGTTCCCTTGTTCCTTTTCCCTTCTGTCCTGTCTTTGTCTTTTATTCCCTTCCTTCTGCCCCTCTGAGTCAAATCTCCTTTGTGCTGAGAACATGATCTCGGGGTCCTGAGAGAATGCTTTTCCTGTTATTCTGCCCCAGTCCACTCTCCTGTATGATGAGCACTACAGGAAGCAACCAGCCATATCTCTCTGTGTTTGCTCAGCACTGACCCTCAACGTTACGCACAGGGCTTGGAATATGGGAGGTGCCAGTAAATATTTGTAAGGTACAACTCAGGAGTCTGTAGCAAAAGGTTAATCGTTTCCAGGTAAGCCTGGGCAAGAAACCAAGATCTCTGCCTATCTTAAGTCAAAACATAACAACAAAACAAGCAAACAGCACAGAGTGAAGGAGAACTCCTCCAGTCAGAGGGGCATCCCTGTTCCTGTGTGTGGCAGACATCCCTGGTGTCCTTTCCCATCCTGTCCCCTGTCACACACACACACACACCCCCCCCACCCCCCCGGCTGGATTCTCTTTACAGCCACTCTGCTCTGTTGGCACCTCTAGCTCTAGGGAGGGGATCTGAGAAAGCTACTCAGGAGTTCCTGGGTTGAATGTTGCTGCCCTTGCTGTCAGCTAATCAAAAAGACCAAAGGAATCTGTATTGCTCCTGGAAACAGATTTCACTCTCTCCCTGTCTCTCCTCTCTCAGCCTTGCTCTCGGTTTCCCTGGAAAGGGTTAAATCCTTTACAGAAAGCAGAAGGCTCCCTCCACACTTGAGAGCTCCAGAGATGCTCTGTAAAAGGTCAGATGTTTCCAGGATCTCAACAGACAGTCTGCGTCTGTTTAAATAGGAGAAGTTCCTGGCACCCAGCCAGCCCTCATGGGCAGCTCTTGCCTGGTTCTACAGACACCAGGCCAGATGCCAGGACAAAGCGACCCACCACCCTCCTCCTGACAGCCAGGGGGCAGATTGCAGTTTTCTAAGTCTCCGCCCAGAGTCCTGAAGCCCAGGCAAGACTGGAAACTCACAAACTGGGCACACACAGCTCTCAGCCTGGGAACCCTGGGAGTGGCAACTTCTTGTAGACCCTGAACATTTTCAGCTGGAAGGGATGGTACTCTGAGGTCGTCATTTTAAAGATGAGGCGCTGAAGGGGGTAACTCTGCAGCCTGCAGAAAAATCTGAACCCAGGGTATGAAAGCCCAGCTCCAAATCCAGCCTAGAACAAAGGACTGTGGGAGTCTGGGAGCAATAGGCCGTTTTTTACTGGTCTGTGTGAGCAAGGTCAGAGGACAGCTTGTAGACACTGCCTACAATGCCCCCATTCGCAGGGGTTTGTTCTAGGGTGAACTCAGGTCCTGTGGCAAGCACGTTTACCTATTGAGCCATCTTGCCCAACTCAACCAAAGTGTTCAACTTTAGAGGACTAGACAATTATTTACCTATATACAGATAAGCATGAAAGCATGAAAATCTGCTGAAAGCATTAAATAGAAATGTAAAGAGCAGTATGTAAAAGCATTTATGTTTTCTGATTCATTGTTTTTAAAAGGATATAAATAGGGACGTTGAAAAGATGGAGAGGTTGGCGTTGGGGGTGTAGCTCAGACATAGACCACATGTCCCTGGGTTTGATTCTAAGTCCCACATCCCTGCAAAAGGGGCAAAAGAAGCAAAACAAAACACCCTAAACACCTCACCTGTGGTCTCAGCAACCCAGAGTTAAAGTCAGTGTCAGGAGGAGACCTGGTCATCGTCAGCTAGAGAGACCCTGTCACAAAAAAAGCAAACAATCAGAAGTCTTTCTGTTTTGACTTTTCGGGACAGGGTTTCTCTGTGTAGCCCTAGCTGTCCTGGAACTCTGTAGACCAGGCTAGCCCTGAACTCACAGAGATCCTCCTGCCTCTGCCTTCTGAGTGCTGAGGTTATTAGAGTGTCCCACCACCCCCTGACTGGAAAGTCTTAAAAGACAGGGACCAGCATATGCCTGGTCTCCCATTCTGGAGCTGGGAAGACAGATTCTATCCCACTTGTCTTCCACAGTTTCTGAATTTTCATCTTTGTAGTGCGCATAATAAACAACCACCACCATCAAGTTGGCTTCAGGCACCTTTTGTCTTCCCTTACTTTCCTTTTTGTTTGGAGGCAGAGTCTCACTATGTGGTCCAGACTGGCCTGGAGCCCACTATGTAAACCAGACTGACCTAGAACTCACAGAGATCCAACCACCTCTATCCACTAAATGCTGGGATTAATCTGCTCTTAGAGGGGACAGAGCCTGAAAGACCAGGAGCCTGGAAACCCTGATTTGTGTGGCATGTGACTTTGGACAAGGCAATGTAATGGCTAAAGTCATGTTTTACTTTTAAATTACTTAAAATTGAAGTAATTTAAGATTACTTGCTTAAGAGATCCATAAAACAAAAGTGCCTCTAAATGCATAAGCCCCACTTGCCCAAGGGCAGACAGATAACTTCTTCTAGGACTGCTAGGGGCTGTTTTCATGTCAGATAACAAGCCACAAGTTTTCAGTTCCCTAAACAAGCTTGGTTGGCCCAACTGAACAGAATGTGCTTGATCACACACTGGCAGGAGGTACGTAGGCAGAAAGTATGTCAGGATATATGCTTGCTCCTGATTGGGCAAAGATGAGAAGTACAAAGCATTATGAATTTGCCTTTAGAAGTGGCTTGACTAATGTGATTCACTACCATTCTCCTCTGAGGTATGGACCTGGCTTGTGTCTTTCATCCTGGTCAATATTTAATAAAGCTTGCTTCAAATCTGCCTGGTCTACAGAATGAGTTCCAGGACAATTAGGGAGATATATAACTCTGTCTCAAATCACAAAATTGACTCAAATTCCACCATGCCATGAATCTGAGCTGTCTCTGACTGCTCACTCAAACCAGTTGCATCACGTGACTTCACTACAGCTTTGTTCTCAACAACACAGGCACTTGGCACTGTGCAAGCCATCTCACAAACTCTTGAAACACATGGGCTGAGTCAAGATCATTATGTGTTGTGATCTGTGGTGTTTTTACAGTACATGCAGTTTTATGCTCTTATAGAAAAATAATGCTTTATTACAAAAATGATACATATATATTTAATATATATGTATATGTGCGTGTGAGTGTTTTACCTGTTCCTGTGTGTGCATTGTGTGTGTGCCTGTGAGGCGGGAAGAAGGCACAGATCCCCTAGAACTGGAACTTCAGTTGGTTGTGAGCCACCATATGGGTTTCAAGTACCCAACCTGCCTCCTCTTCAAGAGCAGCCAGTACTTTTAAGTGCTGAGCCATCTCTTCAACTCCATACAAAATATTTTGATCATATCTAGACACAACTCCCCCCTGAGCTCCTCTTAAAGCCTTTCTATTCTGTCCCCTCCCAACTTCATGTCTTCTTAATGTTTTTCTTTTATAATTCACTGAGTTCAGTTACTGCCTCCTGTCTGCTTTCTCTGGAGCCAGCATATGTTGTATAATGTTACATAACATATGCTATGGATCTAAATAATTGGTAGATATTAATTAAATTTCTCAAGTGAAAGAATCACGAATGGCAAAATTTAAGAAACATTCCTCTAGCCTGGCAAGGGGATTCGCATTTAATTCCAGTATTCAGGAGGCAGAGACAGGTAGATCTCTGTGAGTCTGAGGCCAGCCTGGGCTACAAAGTAAGTTCCAGGACAGCTAGAGATGTTGCAAAGAGAAGCCCTCTCTCTCAAAAAAAAAAAAAAAAAAAAAAAAAAAGACTTCTCTAAACAAAACCATTCACCATTCTCTTCACCACACTTGATTTCCTGGTTAGATATTACTGTTATATCCTCAGTAAGTTGCCTTTGGTAAAAGCCTCAGTTATATCATCACATTCAAACATTCAATCCCCATGTGCTGTGAGAAAATGTCTTTGAACACTGAAAAGATTTGTCACTAATTGGTGAGTAGCAGTTGTAGTAAGTGGTTTCTGGCCTGGACTTTCAGGCCTAGCCTCAAGGTTTAGGCCCACAGACCCACAGACTTGCAGAGACACACAGACCATTACATTAATTTTAGGCTGATTGGCCTAAGGCCAAGGCATATAACTTGCTAACTATTTACCCTTAAAATAACCCATGATTCTTATCCTGTTCAGCCATGGCACCTTTTCTCAGAGCAGCATAGTTGTCCTCTGCTTCTTCTGGCTTTTCTCTGGCTTTCTGCTCTGTCCTGCCTGTTCCTAGAGTCTTCTTAGTATGGTAGCCCTGCCGACACTTCCTGTATGCCTTTGGCCAATCAGCACTTTTTATTAAACTCATAGGTAGGGACAATTATTTACAGTTGAACAACATAATCTCCCTACATATCTCCTTTTCTCTTTTTAAAACCAAAAGAACTCCAAATCTAATATTCTCCCCCCCCCCATTATCTATAACAACTTATAAACAACACTGTAAATAAACACAAACATCCATAATCCATGTTTTAGGAATGTGGGCGTTGTTCTCTAGGCTACTTCCTGCTGAGTGGGGATGCTAGCAATCTCATGGGAATCCAAAGAAAAATGTAGGATTATGCACAAGTCTTTAGTGGAGTAGTCTGTAAGGCTGGGTCATCTCAGCCAGTCTCCTTGAAATTGTTCTGGATACAGAGCTTGGGAAACTTCACAGAGGTATTCTGAAATGCTGAATCATCTGGGCCATCCATTTCCAGTGGAGATTTTTCAGGGGGTCTTCCTCTATCAAACTTTATGTTCTTTATCCAGAAATAAATCCACAGTTTCTCATTTTTGTGAAAATAAAAAGAAAACCTCTTCTCCAAAGTAGCATATCTTTGGATTTCAATTTTAAAGTCAACTCATTTACAAAATATATAGGTTGAATTAATCCAACAGCATTTATAATCAACTGTCTTTTTGCAGCTTTTACTAATTCATTTTCAGTCAAGAAGTTTAAAGATAAGACAATAATATACAGTATCCAGACATTCTTTGTATTTTCCATCTTTACATGGCTTATTTATTTGTTTGTTTATTTATTTATTTATTTTACTCTATTTCTTTTTTAAGGGCTTTTTCTACCTTTTCTTTTCTTTCTCTAAGTCTATGTGTCTATATTTTCAACACACTCTAAACCACTTAGACTTTTTAAAAATCTGTCTTTACTGTATATTTATTTCTTAACTTTTTCTGTCTCTGACCAGTGTTTTGCCTCTAAGGCTGAATCAGGAAGTTTCTCTTGAAAAAGCCAAGTCTCTGCTTGCCACCAGCAAACAGAGCTGATCCAAGAAAACATCGACACTAAGAAGCCATCTTTGATTCTGTTCCCTTTTTGTCCTTATCAACAGAAACCTTAAATATATCATTTACAACTTTTTACTTATATTGAGCGTCCTGTGAGACTTCAGGAACAACCATTTTACACCTTAAGCTGCACTCCAAAAGACCACAATTGTAGCCCAAGCCCACATGCCTCACCAGGGCATCTCTGTACCACGGCTCACATGAGAGACACAACTCAGAAGCTGCTTTGGGCTCTAGACCATTTTTTAGGCTTTCTATGGCTTTATGTGGGTATATTTGCCCCACGTTGGGCACCATTTTGAAGTAAGTGGTTTCTGGCCGGACTTTTGGGCCTAGCCTCAAGATTTAGGCCCACAGACCCACAGACCCGCAGGGACACACAGACGATTACAATAGTTTTAGGCTGATCGGCCTAAGGCCCAGGCATATAACTTGCTAACTCTTTACCCTTAAACTAACCCATGATTCTTATCCTGTTCAGCCATGTGGCTTGGTACCTTTTCTCAGAGCAGCATAGTTGTCCTCTGCTTCTTCTGGCTTCTCTCTGGCATTCTGCTCTGTTCTTCCTGTTCCTAGAGTCCTCTTAGTCTGGTAGCCACGCCCATACTTCCTGTCTGCCTTTGGCCAATCAGAGCTTTTTATTAAACTCATATGCGGGGGACAATTATTTACAATGGAACAACATAATATCCCTACGCAAGGCAAAAAGTATAGGTGAGGCAAGCAAACTAAGAGAATTCTGGAAAGAGGAAAGACAGAGACGCAGTCACCAATTAGATTCAGAGGAAGCAGGATAAGAATGCCTTACAGAGAAAAGGTACCAAGCCATGTGGCTCAACATAGATAAGAATTATGGGCTAGTTTAAGTGTAAGACCTACTTAGTAATATGCTTGAGTGACTGGCCCACCATTTACTATAATATTAGGTATACACAAAAAGCATGTGCAGATATCCTTTATCTAAGGGTCCTCTTTCTCAAACTCCTACATAATTCCCTACATATTGAGATCTGTCCTATGTATATGTCTATAGTAATTTTTAATTTATTAATTAGAGTCAATAAAGAAAATAATGACCAATGACAAAATTGACCAATTACTGCTATAGGCCATAATAAAAGTTATTTAAAACCTCTCCCTCCCCCACATCTGAGAAAGAGTCTTGCTATGTAGTCCAAGCTGGCCTTGATCTCCAGACTCTAGTGTCAATCTTCTAATTTGGAGAATATAGTCTTCTGCTTAAAACTTAGGAATTGGCCATTTTTGCAATTTTCCATCTAACGTTTCTGAGCCACAGTTAACTGTGGGTAATGCAACTTAGAAATCATGGATGTAGGGGCTGACGATACGGTTCCTTGGTTAAGAGCACTTGCTGTACTTCCAGATGCCTAGAGTTTGGTCCCCATTACCCATGTTAGGTGGTTCACAACTCCCTCCATTATTCTCTGTGGCTGTTGCTTGCCATTGAGATAAGGTCTCATTATACAGCTCTAGCTGGCCTGGAGCTCGCTATGTAGTCCAAGCCATCTCTGAATTCACAAAGACCTCCCTGCCTTTGCTAGGACTGAAGCCCAGCTCACAACCATCTTTAACTCTGACTCCAAGGGATTGAACACTTGCAGCCCCTACAGGTACCTGCACTAGCACGCATACACCCACATGAAGACACACACACAATTTAAAACAATAAAAATAAATCTTTGAAATAAGAGGAAAAAAAATATTAAGTAATAAAAGAAATTTTGGGTAGAGATGAAACACACTAATGGAGGTTCAAATCTATGCTGGACTTCAAAACCCATTCTGTATATTTAAGTCACGATAAACTTCCAGTTTATCAAAACATTCTGGACGGGATGATGCATCAGTAGCCTAATTCACTCAGGGAGGTGTGAACATGCACATATGTCAGAGAATAACTCTCAGGAGTTGGCTCTCTCCTTCTGTTGTGTGGCTCCTGTGGATTGATCTCAGGTCATCAGGCTCAGCAGCAATCACCAGTACCTGGTCTGCCATCTTGCTGGCCCCATGTGAGAGATTTAGAAGTTGTTAATTCAGTACAGCCTATCGGCACTACCAGCAATGCTGGGGAAGTTTTATATTTTATACTAAACTGTCATGTATTTATCATAAAAATGTATTTATCTGTTTATGTGTTTGTCTGCATGTATGTCTGTGTACCATATGTGTGAAGTGACCATGGAGGCCAGAAGAAAGCACTGAATCACCTTGGGCTGAAGTGGGTGCTGAGACTTGAACCCTGGTCCTCTGGAAGAGCAGCTAGTGCTCCTCACTGCTTAGCCATCTCCCCTTCCCCTTATCTTTTGACAATGAGAAAAATGCCTGCTTAGAATTTTTCAGAATAGAATAGAAGTAACAAAGATCCAGCATGGTGGCTTACTTCTGTTATCTCATTCTACAGGAATGTTGAGGCAGGAGGATCCCTGTGAGTGGCAAGTCCAGTCTATGCCACATAGCATATTCTAGGCTACTTGGGGCCATAGAGTGAGACTTTGTCTAATAGGTTAATTAATTAGTGAATATTAACAACAAAAGAAATAATAAGGGGGAGCATACCCTTAGGTCAAACTCTTAAAATTCTAGTACTCGGGAGGTGGAGGTAGGAAAATCAGGAACTTGAAGTCATTCTCAGCTGTATTATGGACTACAAGACAGGGGGGAAGAAGTAATAAGAGACATCCTTACGGTATTATGTTATTACTGCCCACTTCCCTTGCCCCAATCAGGGTTTCTTGTATCCCAGACTGGCCTAGGACTCCCTAGGTAGCTTAAGGTGACACAGACCTTTCCTGATCCTCCTGTGCCCTGGCCCACAGGTAAAGTCAAGGGAGACCCTGGAGGAGGTGAGTGAGAATGGGGGAGGGGACAAGGAAATTCAAGGAGTGGAGGCAGGACAAGGATCTGATCAAGCCTCATTTATTCAGGGTGAAGGGGTTGGTGATCACTCTTGCTGCTAGGCAGTTGAGGTTATGAGAGCGAAAGGTTGGAGGAGCAAGGACACATTCCATTTCCAGCAAAAGTCATAAACAAGATCTGCTATGGGCCTGGTCCTCTTAATTGCCAGTGAATCATGAGATGTGACCTTGGGTCAGAGTTAGGCAGAACTTCGCTCTCCACATGCCTGCCTCCATCTTTTAAGTACTATTTGGTTCTAGGACTTGAACCCAGAGCTTTATGCATGGCAGTCTACCAACTGAGCTACAGCCCCAGCCCCCTCTTGTTCTGGAAAGCAATACTTGTCTATGACACTTTACCTACCTTATACATAAATTCTTTTTTGTTTTCCCCCGAGTGCTGAGGATCAAACCCATATCCTTTCTAGACAAATGTCTACCACTGTGCTAAACCCCTTTCAAGCATGTAATGGTTGTGCAACAGTCTACTCTTTAAACATAATACAATGGTTTTTCTTCGTTGTTGTTTTGTTTTGATATGGGGTCTTAACTTCGTAGTCTTGGCTAGTCTGGAATTCTCTTTGTAGAACAGGCTGGGCTTGAATTCACAGTAATTTTACTGCTTCTGCCTCCTGAGTGCTGGGATTAAAGGCACATGTCCCAATCTCCAGCTAAAACAACATTGTCTAATGGACCACAGTTGAGAGACACATAGTTGCTTCTTCTTATTCAGAAAACATGCTCTGAGCTATGGATCCTATCACCACACTCACAGGAAAGGAAGTTCAGGTATTTTTTTTTCCTTTTGTGGTCCATAACTGACATTTCCTGTTCAACGTCACCACTTAAAGAGGTCAGTCAAAGTCTCCTGTAGATGGATGAATAAGCCAAGCATGCCCAACCCTTCCCAGGATAAACAGGTGAGGTGGCCTGTGGGTGGCTCTTCTGTGCTTTCCAGTAGGCTGGCACAGCACTGAGAGAGGAGGGATGGGAGGCATCGACACACCCCCTGGGTGACTGGCCCTGACTCATGAGGAGATAAGTTAACGGCCTGGAAACTCCAAAGCTCTGAATGTCTTCTGACTCATCACAATTCCCCACAGCAGTCATTTCGCTTCTTAGTTTGTTTTTTTCCAGTCACCACACACTCCTTGGGAAGGGCTTGGGACTTTACTTGGTCAGATCTTAAATATTTATTTAGTGTGTGTGTGTGTGTGGTGAATGTCTGTGTGTGCACATGTGTGTGTGTCTGTGTCTGTGTTGTATGTATCTGTGTATGTCTGTCTGTGTGGTGAGTGTCTGTGTGTGTGTCCGTGTGGTGAGTGTCTGTGTGGTGTCTGTGTACGTGTGGGGGGGAGGTCAGAAAACAACCTTGGTCAGTTCTCTCCCACTGCCTTGAAACTCCTAGGGAAAAAACTCAGCTTGTTGGTGCCTTTACTCATAGACCATGGTACCAGCCAAGCATTCAGCTCACAAGAAAGCTAAAAGCTGTTCAAGGAGACCCTATTCACTGGGAGACGTCTACTTGCTCTTCACTACCTAACATTTGACTCTCTCATACAGCAGGTCCATCAGTGGCCACAGATCCCACTGCCATCCTGCCACCAGCAACTTGACTGACATCAGTCATCAAGGGTCTCCTGTAATTCCCTTTTTAAACCTCATGGCTCTTTTCAGTGAAATGCCTTTATCATTTTCTGCTGATCATAAAAAGAAGACATTTCTAACTCTAAAATAAAATTTAGGCCTTGGAGATGTGGTCCAGTGGTTGAACACTTGCTTAGCAGGTATTATTAGGCTGGGCTCAAACTCCAGCATTACAAAATTCAATAAAAAATAAAATAAAGAAAATTTCAGAAATTATAAAAAAGTATAAAGAAGAGATCCTGGCGCTGGTTCACGTTAAGAGAACTTGCTTTTCTTTCTGAGGACCTGGGTTCAGTTTCCAAGATCCACATGGTAGTTCACAGACCTCCAATAATTCTGGTTTCGGGGAATCTGGAGCCCTTTCCTGGACTCTGTGGGCACCTACCACCATGACATAAATTCATATTCACACAAACATATGTAAGTAGAAATAATAAAAATCAGTATAAAGAAGAAGGGGAGGCAGAGGAGCAGTGATAGACTTGGTGGTACATATCTATAATACAGCACTTGGGAGGCTGAGACAAAAGGATTTAAATAAAGTTCAAGGCAAGTCCATGCTATAAAGTGAGATTCTGTCTCAAATGAATAAATAAATAAATAGCAAGGGAGTCAGGAAGACTCAGGCCTATAATGTCAGCACCCGGACTCTGGCAGGCTTGCCAACCGTTCCAGGGCAGCCTAGGCTATAGAGTGAAACTCTGTCTCACAAAATAAACAAAAAGAACGAAAAGCATCCCTAAAGATGCTAGAATTAACATCTTGGAGCGCATCTTTACAGACTCTCTACACAGATCTCCACACTGTACATACACACATATTTACAAAATTATTACACTATGTACTTTCTGGTTTCCTTCGGCAATACTGCCCTATAGCTTATTATTTGGGATCCCCAGGAGAAGCTTGTCCCCTCCCTTTCTGCTACAAGATCTAGCAAAAGGCTATGGTAAGGACTTAATTAGCCTTTAAGGAGCTTAATAAAGGTATCTAGACATGGCGTTATGCTTTTAACAATTTAGCCATGAAGAGTTCCATCTTCCATGCACCTGGATGGATTCCCATGCAGCTGAGCATGATGGGAAGAACACCCTTGCTTGGAGTCAGACTGATGAGTTTCTGGACTTGCTTTTGTCATTTTTCCTGTGTGGGCAAGTCCCTCTATCAACCTCATGTACCACTAAATAAATATTAAAACTGGATGAGAAATTTTCAGTAGACGGTGATTAATATAGAAACTCATAACTGCTTAATGTGGAGAATAAGATACGGGACTGTGGGTGCTCTAATCTGAATGGGACACCAAATCCGAAGGCTTCAGGATCATTTCAGAAGAGGGGCCAGAAAGATTCTAAGAGCCAGGCTTGGTGAATACTTGCTAAGTGACAATGTGTTGAGTTCACGGTGGGCTTGACTACATACTTAAGAGCTGTGCAGATGAAATCATCCGAGAGTCCAGGATGGAAAGGCGAAGGGCTCCTGAAGCCCAAGCCCTAGTTGATAGGCAGTTGATGCTGCTGCCGAGGACAATTCGTTTTCTTCAGGGATGTGATTCCAAAGTTGCCACTCGGGTGCCAATAGATGGTCCCACACCCATGTACACACAGCAGCATTAGAGGACTCAGTGGGTGGTGGTCCACTCCTTTAATCCCAGCACTCAGGAGGCAGAGGCTAGCCTGCTCTACAGAACTAGTCCCAGGATAGCCAGGGCTACTCAGAGAAACCCTGTCTAGAAAAATAAAAACCAAAACACCAACAATGACTACAAAATAAGCCCCACCAAAACCAAGCACATGAAACTGGGAGAGAAAACTGATGGAGGGTCAGGGAAGAATCAGGGAAGAGGGGATAGGGAGAAAGGATTTGTTTGTTTGTTTTTTGAGTCAGAGTTTGTTTCTCTGTGCCCCTACTGTCCAGGAACTCACTCTGTAGACCAGGCTGGCCCCAAACTCATAGAGATCCTCCTGCCTCTGCCTCCCAAGTGCTGGTACTAAAGGTGTGTGCCCCACTGCCCAGTGGGAAAACGGATTTGATCAAGACATTATACATGTATCAAACCTTCAAACAATAGAAAGTTTTGGTTTTCTGAGACAGGGTTTCTTTATGTAACAGCCCTGCTGTCCTAGAACTTGCTCTGTAGACCAGGTTGCCCTTGAACTCACAGAGATCAGCCTGTTTATGCCTCCCAAGCGCTGGGATTAAAAGTGTGGGTTTTTCTGTTTATTTTATTGGTTTTTTTTTTTCCTGAGTGTGTCTGTGAGGTTGTCAGACCCCTGGTACTGGAGTTATAGGCAGTTGTGAGCCACATGTGGGTACTTAACCACTGAGCCATCTCTCCAGCCCCAGTAAAAAAAAAATTTAAGAACTGGTGTGAAGCACTAATAGTGCACCCAGCACTGTGTACTAAGTAATTAATAGGTAGCATGTGCTGTGTGCCTGTATGCTCAACTACACAGAGGACTAGTTATGATTCCATGGCAGAAAATAAAGAACTCTGGGATTGTCCAACTCAGGAAGAAGGCAAGGATTTTAGAGTTTCCCTGGATATTACTCACAGGTAATGTACACACAGCCAACCTTCCATATCTACTGTTTCTTCATCCATACATTCAAACACGGATTTTAAAAATGACTATAGTTGGAGTAGGTGGTACATGCCCTTTAATCCCAACACTTGAGAGCCAGAGGTAAGACAGTCTCCGAGTTTGAAGCTAACTAGTGAGTTCGAGGCCAGCCAGGGATACACAGTGAGACTTTGTCTCAGCAATAAAAATGATACACCAATTGTGGACCTATCAGTGCTGGAGCTGTACACAATGCAATATAATAATCATCTACATAATAATAAAGGATGCTGGGCAGAGAAGAAGAAATAAATGAGCTATTTGCAGACAGCTGCTTCCAGGCCCCATTTGGGACTTAATAGATCATCTTTTCCAGGTCATGTGATAAAAATGCCATATTCTGTGGCCAATAAGATCCTTTGTGGTGCAGAAATGGGTATTACCCATGTCTGGAGACCCGCTTGGGACATAGTGTGACATCCCCTGACACACATAGCATGGTGATCAGCTCAGTCAGTGGTAACACCTTGATGGAGTCAGCGGGAACTTCCCAGGCCCAACCAAAGCTGACAACCTGACCTGCAGTCGGGGGACAGCCCCATCAGTTTTCCTAGTCTCTAGGAAATTGCAATGACTTTACTTTTCGCTTGTTTCTTCTGAGACAGGGTCTCCCTCTGCAGTCCTCTGTGTGGTCCATGCAATCCTCCTGCTTCAGACTCTCAAGTGCTGGAACTAACCGTGTAAAGTTTTCCTTTCTTTTTTCCACTACACCTTCCAGCTGCTGGGCTTTCCCCCCAGTTTGCCTGGGTTAAGAACAACAACAAAAAAGCCAGTGGAGGGAGGGGCAGGGGCGGGGGCGGGGGCGGGGGCGGGGGCAGGAGCAGGGGCGGGGGCGGGGCGACAGAGAGAGTTCTGGATAGCCAAAGGTACAAAGAGAAATCTGTCTCAAAAAGGAGGAAAGAGAGTTTCTTCTCCCACCCTTTGGTGACAGTATCAGTCATGCTGATTTCTTCCCTTTTATATTTTTAACTTTGCATTTGAGACAGTGTCTCTTCATGTGGTCTATGCTGGCCTCGAACTCTTTCTGAGGTCTGATTTCACAGGTGTGCACCACCCCGTCAGTATTTACTTTATCAGGTGTTATTAAGTCATCTGGAGATAATTTCCAGCGTGTGAGAGGCTGAGTGAGTCCAGGTGCTGTGCACACATTCCATTATTTTATGTAAGGATCTTGAGTGTCCGTGGATTTTGGTGGCCATGGGAATCTTGGAGGCAGTCTCTCCTCAGATGCTTAAGGTTGTCTTCTTTCTCTTTGATATGTGTTGCAATATGGTTTCTTGGCCCCAGGTGGCTAGAGGTCCAGACCCCAGACCTGCTGCCCCAGACCGCTTAGCCGCCCACTGCTACTCAGGCCCCCAAAATGACTCAGATGCTTATATTAAATTCATACTGTTTGGCCTATGGCTTAGGCACATTGCTGGCTAGCTTCTTCATCTTAACTCAACCCATTTCCATTAATCTGTCTGCCACGTTGCCCGTGGCTCACCTGTGTTCCTTACATGTTGTTCCCCTTACATGTTGTTCCTTACATGTTGAGGCTGGGTTCATCTCATCTGACTCCGCCTTCCTTCTACCTATTCTGACTCCCCACCTACTTCTTCTACAGTGCCATGGCCAAAAGAGTCCTTTATTTACAGATTGATAGGCACAGCATACAGAAAGATATTCCTACATCAGATATATTTTTTTAAAAGTAATTGTTTTAGCTAGGAAAATTTAGGCCAGATCACTTGCCTCTACTTATTATTTATTTAGGTTTTTCAAAATAGGGCTTCTCTATGTAGCCTTGGCTGTCCTGGAACTTGCTTTGTAGACCAGGCTGGCCTCGAGTTCACAGAGATCTGCCTGCCTCTGCCTCCAGATTGTGAGTACTGGGATTAAAGGAATGTACTACCACCAACCAGCCACCCTCTTAAAGTAATTCTAAAATATCAATGCTATAGCTCAACTTAATGGAAAATGTCTTTAATGTGTGGGTTGTCCTATCCAGTTATTGGTATATCTGTCTTGGTGTCCCGGGAATGGCTTTCTAACTCCTGACCCTTGGTGACCTGGGGCCAGTGGTCTTGAGCAAGTTCTATAAGCCTCTGAATGCCTCCATTTTCTTGTGGGTGTAAAATGGGGTTTATAATCCTGCCCTACCTGTCTAACAGAGCTACTGCAAGGCACTGATGAGGCATCATGTGTGAAAGTGATTTGGAAATCTACCCAGGTTCACACCCACAAACCTGCCATGGCTCCAGACCGCTGCCCAAAGCAGAGGAGAAGGGGTCAGCAGGGAAATTGGATTCCAGTTAGAGACCACACAGAGCTGCAAGTAAAAGGACATCTATGCTACTGGTACTGGAGTTAATAAAGAAAAGAGCCTTAGCCACCGTTCTTGAGAAGCTGGAGTTGGGGTGGGGAGCAGCCTGGAAGGCTAACTGGGCTATGGACACAGCTCTGCAGTACAGCAATTGTTGATCATGAGCAAAGCTTGGGGCGCCCTCTCCAAGGGCAACAGGGAGAGTGAGAAGGAACAGCAGCAAATGGCTTTGCTGGCTCACATCTGTAATCCTAACAGGCTGGAGCAGGAGGATTGCCATAAATTCAAAGGCAGTCTAAACTACACCGGGCAATGTTGTTGCTCTGGATCTTTTGGGGGGGGAGCCACCCAGCTCCCAAATAAGTCACACAGAGGCTTATTATTATGAAAGCCTGGCCTTAGCTTGGCTTGTTTCTTTGCCAGCTTTTCTTAACTTAAATTATTCTGTCTGTCTTTTGCCTCCGGGCTTCCCTTTTATTCTGTAATCTTTTCACTCTCTCTCCAAGGCTGCCCCCATGTCCTCCTCCTCCTCTTCTCCTTTCCTCCCAGATTTCTCCTCTTATTTACTCTCTCTGCCTGCCAGACCTGCCCATCCTTTCTCCTGCCTCACTATTGCCCGGAGTTTTAAAAGATGCAACATAAACAAAAGTAACACACCTTAAAATAATTTTTTACAACAAGACAAAGCTGCAAAACCTTGTTCCCTTGAAAAAAACAAAACAAAACAAAAACCCAAAAGAGTAGCAACAATAACACCAAAATCTAAGAAAGGAATGAAGAAATCGGGACCTTGGAAAAAGATGTCCTCTGAGTTCTAGGTGCAAGAGACAGGGTGGTGTAGTACAGTAGGGAAAAGAAGGGAGGGTCTTGTTGATTTTTGTTGTCTGTTTTTAGTAATGCCTTTTTAAAAATGTGTTTGTTTTTGGTTTTTCAAGACAGGGTTTCTCTATGTATCCCTGGCTGTCTTGGTCCTCACTTTGTAGACCAGGCTGGCCTCGAACTCACAGAGATCGACCTGCATCCCGAGATGTACCTAATTTATCTTTCTTTCCTTCCTTCCCTTCTTCTTCTTTTTCTTCTAATGTGCATTGGTGTTTGGCCTTCATGTATGTCTATGTGAGAGTGTCAGGTCTCCTGAAACTGGAGTTACAGGCAGCTGTGAGCTGCTGGGAATTGAACTCAGAACCTCTCAAAGAGTAGCCAGTGTTCTTAACCACTGAATCGTCATCTCTCCCGCCCTCTGGTCTCTAGAGTGTGTTCCAGGACAGCCAGGGCTACACAGATTGTGTGTCAAAAAAACAACCAAAAATAAATAAAAATAAATGAGGTAATACCCGGGAACACACCTGAGCATTTGTGCACAAAGGACAGTCGCAGGAAGCCCTGGGGCACAAAGTGTTCCCAGAGAAGGGGACAGTGAGCAAAAAGACCCCGGGGGAACAAACTAACCACAGGAGCTTGGTGTGGGCTGATGGCTGGGAGCCCACGGGGCGGGGACAGGGAGCAGGCTGGGGATTGTGGCAAGGTCTGAAGGACCTTTCAAACTAATTTGTGTTCCACAGAGATCACCCTCCACTGGAACTCCAGTTCTCTTCCCTGGAGGCCTTGTTCAGGACACGAGGGAATTTGCAAGCCTGGCACAGGCATTGACCATGAACACCCTTCACCCCTCACCCTCCAAACCCGCCACCTCCCACCAAAAAGCAACTGCACAGTAGGAAAATTAAGCCACTGAGAGCCTGGCTGGCTTGCCCTAAGGCACCCCGCTGCTCTATTCTCCAGCTGGCATTCAAGCTGCTTCTCTGATCCCAGCCTCCTCCATGCCCTAGTCTCCAATCCCCAGAGGATTTACAAGGCCCCTGAGCAGGAAGAAGAACCTGCAAGGGTCCCTTCCAATGCCCCAGAACTTCCTGCTTCAATGAAACTGATCCCAGTACTGGGCTCTGGAAAGGAAGTGTGTCCTGTGTTACCAAGCTCAGTGCTCAGCCCTCTGTTGGCAGAGGCAGGGGCATGAAAGAGGGGTAAGTTCCCTGAACTTGGGCAGCCAAGAGCAACCCGATTGAACAGGAAACTGGCCCCCAGCCAGCCAGGCATCAGCCATCTGAGAGCACCTGGAGTCTTTGTTCCTTGATTCCACTGCAGACTTTCCCAGGCACCTGCACTAAGTCTTTGGAGCACCTGGGCCAGCCAGGGGCTCCCACGGGATCTGGTTCTCTTACAACAAGGAGTGGCCAACTCATGACCCTGTGGGAGGTCACATGATATTAATTTCAACAATATATCAACCATAGCGGTCCACTGATGGGATCAAACTGGTCATTTTCCTAAGCCTCAAAACAAACCTAAGAGACATGTGCCATAATTACACCCCCACCCCCCACCCCACCCCTGTTTTACAGACTAGGAAATAGAGCTACAAACTGGTTAGAGGACCAATTCACGAAGTACAAGGACATGAAAATACAATAGATTCTGGAACACATAAATCTTGGTCCTGTGACCCTGGGCAAAGCATTTAAACTTCATCACATTCTCAGGGCTAGACATGGCTCAGTTGGCAGAGTGCTTACGCAGTATGTCAGGTAGCCCTAGGTTCTGTCTCTAGCACCCTATAAACCAAGTGTGTTATCCACTTATATCTGTTATTCGGTCTCAGCTCAGGAGGCATGAAGAACAGTAGTTCTAAGGTCGTCAACGACTTAATAAGGTCAAGACCAGCCTGGGCTACTTCTGACCTTGTGTCAAAAAATAAATACTAGGTAGAGAGATGCCTCGGCTGTTAAGAGCACTGGCTTTTCTTCCAAAGAATCGGGGTTTGATTCCTAGCTGAGCACATGGTGGCCTGAAACCTTCCGTAATTCCAGTTGTGGGGCCTCTGTACTCTCTTCTGGCTTCCAAGGGCACCAGGCATACCGCATAGCACACAGACACATGCAGACAAAATACTCATGCATATAAAATAAACAAACAATTAAAAAAAACAAATAACTAAAGCCTTCAACTGATTCTGACCTCAGAAAATTACTATGCAGATCATACGAACAGGTGGGGCAGCTCAATGCCTGAGCCCCTGCTCAACATGTAAGGCCCTGGTCTCCACTCTCAGTGCCAAAAGAAACCTGCCCATTAACTGGTTTGATATCAGAAAAGTCTTAGCCTACACCTGTCTTGTTGACTTCCTTCCCACTTCCCATAGGAGCACTGTGACTTTGGGTACAATTCCAACTAAACCTGGGCCTGCTGTTATACTACTGGACATGAAGGGTTTTCTCAGAAGGGAAAGCAGAATCAGCAGCTCAAGTCATCACGTGGCTGCTAAGATTCTCTCTAGCTTCATACCCTAGGACAAGACACACAACTCTGGTAGCCGTGCAAGGTGACAAGTGACTTGTTGGTTCATGGAGACTCTGTGGAAGATTCACCAACAAAGTCTGGCCCTAAAGAAAGAAAGGAAGAGAGGAAGGAAGGAAGGAAGGAAGGAAGGAAGGAAGGAAGGAAGGAAGGAAGGAAGGAAGAAAAACTTTTTCCTGTAAAATTTGTACTACCCACTAGTACTAGTAAGGGGATCATGGGCATGTTTGTAGAGTGCTTGTCTAGTATGCACAATGTCCTGTATTCAGTCCCCAGCACCACATACATTGGGTGTGGTGGTACATTCCTGAAATCCCAGCACTTAGAAGGTAGAGGCAAGAGGACCAAAAGTTCAAGGTCGTTGTCAGCTATAGAGTGAGTGTGGGGCCAACCTGAGACACGTGAAACCCTGTCTCCTTCCCACCCCCGGAAAAGAACAAACACAAACACCATCACTGACCAAGGCAAGGATGTCAGAGGGTGGCCCCAGAGCTTCTCCAAAGGTCCATTCGTGCCCTCTGACACAGTCTTGAGGTCCACCTCTCTCTGGTTATTCAAGTGAGGGCGGCCAAACATCTGGCATCCCTGCCTTTGGCCATAGTGCCTGGTCCACAAGAAAAATGAGTGACATATACGAGCCAGAGCTTCTACCAGGATTTTAAACTTGGAACAGGATGGGGATTTCTTACTGGGTTGCTGAGCTGGAAGGATTCGAAACCAGAGGAGTAGATAACCATCCTCTGGGGCAAGAAAGGCTGTTTTGCCAAGTGATGCCCAAAGCACCAGAGAAAGAAGCTCATCCTTCTTCCACTCAGAGTGTTTTTCCATCTTTCGGAGCCCCTGACTTCCCTCCTGCCTGCCTGTCCGTTTTGTAGCTGAACAAAGCAATTTAATTCCTTGCTGTTGCTGAGAGCTTGAGAACCCTGTTTAACCACACTGGTTCAAGAGGTAAAAAACAGGACCGGATGGTTTTACCAAGTGAAAGGTTTGGGCAGCCTCAGCTGTGAACTCAGAGGTAGACACCTGGTTCATCCAGTCAGGTATCTACCCAGGTCCTGCTCAGGCCAGCTGTGGAATCAGTCACATGACCAGAGTGGATGAGAAAGAAAAAGTCCCCCTTTTATTTTTTCAGACTGGAGGGAATTGAGGAAAGCACTTGAAAGATGGTCAACTCTGGCTAGGCAGAGAGAGACAGGGGGGACTTTCCACCAAGGCAAAAGCCTAAATAAAGATAAGGAGGCAAAAACCTTATCCCAGCATTTGGGAGGCATAGGCAGGAGGATCACACATTCAAAGCCAGTCTAGATAACATGGGGGAGATGTTCTCTCAAAATTTTAAAAACAAACAAACAAACAAAGTAAAACCAGGACTAGAGATGTTTGGTGGTAGAGCGACTGCTCCGAATGTGTGAGAGGCTGTTTGTTGGTTGTTGATTTTGACCCCTGCCCTGGGGAGCAGGGGCGGAGGGGAGAAAGGACATATAGGCAGAAGTCTGTAGTGTTTGGTACTAGCAACATCTCCCAGCTCCACAGAGCCTGGCTGCAGCATACACTCAATAAATATTTCTTTTGTGTATGAATAAATGGAAGGAAGGAAGGAAGGAAGGAAGGAAGGAAGGAAGGAAGGAAGGAAGGAAGGAAGGAAGGAAGGAAGGAAGGAAGGAAGGTGTGTCACTTGGTTAAAACCTGGTCATTGAAGTGGGCAGAAGAGCTATTCTTAAAGAGGGTAAGGCCAAGGGCACCAAACTGCTGCCAGACCACAGATACTCTTGCTAAAAAAAGAAAAGAAAAAGAAAAAAAAGAAAAAAGTAGACTTTGCCCAAATCACACATCACAGCCCCAACTCTGGCAGGGCTGAGAGCTGCAGCTGGCCCCGCCCTGGGTAGTCCCATCTCTGCCCATCTCTGTTGTGGTTGTAACACCCACTCTCTGGCCCCTCACCAGCCGACTCCACCCAGCACTTTAACCCGCATGGCAGCCTTCACCAGGTCATGCCCCAGACACCGCCCGCCCTGCTGGCTTTTGGGCAAAGTCGCCAGCGCAGCACGCCTGATCTGTAATTTCAGCATGACCTCCACCCTGCAGCCTCTGCACCCCAGAAATGCATTCAGCTGCTGGAGTTTCTGGGAAGTGATTTGAGGTCCATGGGACCCGTGGCCCTTGGTTTCTGAGTATCTTATTTTGCAAGACAGAAGGCTGGACACAGCCACGGACCCCATAGTTGGTTCTTAGCCCAGCACTGGGGAGGACACGCCCCCCTGTGGCCAAGAGCTGCCCGGCACCTTCGCCTTCATAGAGACATTTTTGTATTAAAAAATAAATAGGTCTGATGGTGGTACAAACCTTAAATCCCAGCACTTGGGAGGCAGAAGCAGGCATATTTCTGTGAGTTCGAGGCCAGCTTGGTCTATAAAGTGAGTTCCAGGACAGCTGTTGTTACACAAGACCCCTTCTCAGAAACTAAGAAAACAAATGAATAAATGGCCAGCACAATGGCTCAGGAAGTATAGGTGCTTGTTGCCAAGCCAGTCCCTGGGACCCACACAGTGGAAGGAGATGACCAATTCCTGGACCTTATCCTTTGACCTCCACAGGAGGTCCCACCTCACTAAATGAATGTAAACAAAATAACAAAATCATAAACCATTTCAACCACGTGAGGTTATTGCACAGGTGTAGAGTATATGAGGCTCTGGGTTATATGCCCAACATTGCATTAAAAGCAGGAAAATAAACCAGGCAGTGGTGGCATATACCTTTAAGACCCATCACTCAGGAGGCAGGCAGATCTTTGTGAGTTTGAGACCAGCCTGCTCTCCAGAGCAAGTTCCAGGACAGCCAAGGCTGTCTGTGTGTGTTTTGAAAACAAAACAAAATATAATAAAAACCCCAAACAAAAACAAGCAGGCTTTGAACCCACAGAGATGCACCAGCCTCTGCCTCCTGGTGGCTGGGATTAAAGGAGTGTGCCACCATACCCTCTCAGCATTTGTGAGATGGGTGCTAGGAATTGAACTCAGGTCCTCTGGAAGAGCAGTATATGCTCCTAACTACTGAGCCATCTCTCTAGTCCCTAATTGTTTTGTGACTTTCCTGCTAATTAGAAAGATGTAGTATCTGAAAGCCTTCAGACTGCCAGCCCTATAGGATGATGCTCCACGAAGTTACAGCCTTCTACCCTTTATGATTCCAATAGTCTTATCAGCCCAAACAGAGGGGTCAGTGAGATTTAATGGGTAAAGACACCTGCCACCAAGTCTGATAACCTGAGTTGAATCCCCAGGACCCACATTGTGGAAGAGAGCTTAACTACTTAAAGGTGTTCTCTGACTTCCACATAAACATGTTGGCATACACATGTGTACACACACACACACACACACACACACACACACACACACACACACACACACACACACACGTAATTAAAAGGACAAAAAGATTCCTCTGTTATCAAATGAGTTTCTCAAACACATTCCTCAGCTTTGAAAGCCCAGCTATGTAGCTTTTGTTTGCAGTGGGGGTAAACCTGTGTCAGTGGTGTTAATTTATTTACAAGAATTTTTGTCTGTGTTAGGTAATGCCTGCATTTGTCCTGGTTTTTTTTTTTTATTTAAAGATAGGGTGTCTCTGTAGCCTTGGCTATCCTAGAATTCCATCTGTAGACCAGGCTGGCCTTGAATTCATAAAGATCTGCCAGCCTCTGCCTCCAGAGTGCTGGGATCGAATATGTGCCAACCACCAGCCAGCTTCAGACCCTGATTATTTCTGTGTTGGCTGGAGAGATCCTGGGAAGGATCTCAGAGCTAAAAGCATCTGGAATGTGATCTTGAAGTTTAAAGTAAAACCCCACCTTTGCTTAAAGAACACAGACAAAGTGTTCTTGTAATCTTATTAGATCCAAAAGATACAACCAACAGGTAGGACACACCTGCACACCATTAAAACACCATAGTGATGTCACCAGACTTGTGTCTGTTCACAGAAGTGGTCTGAGTGGAAGTAAGGCTGATGGCAGGATACAATGTAGGAGAGGAATCTGGAAGAATGTCAGCCCAGAGACTGGGGCCTTCTGAGGGCTCAATAGATGTCAAGGTGAACATTTACCCATCTCTGGAAATTCAACCATCATGCCCCCTGTGGCTCTCCTGTGACCTGCTCTCAAGGCTCTGCTTTAGAAGGCTCCACAGCAGCCAGGAGAGGTGGCACATGCCTATATGCCCAGCACTTGGGAGACAGAGGCAAGACAATCACAAGATTAAGCTATATAGCAAGAGTCTGCTTCAGAAAGTAAGAGCAGACAGGAGGTGATGGTGAACACCTTCAAACCCAGCACTCAAGAAAAGAACAGGTGGATCTATGAGTTCGAGGCCAGAGTAAGTTCCAGGACAGTTAGGACTGTTATACAGAGAAACTCTGTCTCAAAACGAACAAACAAAAAACACCCAAAAAAACTACAAATAAAATAAACAAAAGGAAACAACCCAACATCCTCCCTCCCATCTAAGTCTTTGTTTGACAGTTTCTTTATGTAGCCTAGGCTGGCCCTGATCTCTTAGCCTTCCTTCCTCTGTCACTCCCTGAGTTCAGGTATTACAAATGTGTGCCACCAGACCAAGTTTACCTCCCTGCCTGCCTTCTTGCTCCTGACATACGGTTGCCACTCAGGATCAAATATAAACCAGACCAGTTCTACTGGGCTCAGATGTTCACCTATTCCTGCCTCCAGGGACCTAAGGCAGTGCCAGGGCATCTGAGAACCCCTCAAGGCAAACCACAGCAGAGTCCCATTGCTTATGTATGCTTCTCTTTTTCTACTTGTTTGGAGGGAGCAGATATGGTCCTCTGGATCACCCAAAGACCTGAGGGCTGGGCTGGGTGTATGGGTGGAGGGATGGGAAATGCCTGGGCAGGGTCTGTATGGCTTCCAATGTGCATAGAGCCTCAAAAAACTCTTAAGAGCAACTGTCTACTCTGTGACCATCCTGGAATCTTGTCCCCACCCTCCTGGCTCACATAGGGTATGGCTTCTGAGATTGGGTCCCTGAAGCACTGTGGGTTAATGGGTTAAGGGCAGGAGTATTTTTTTTTTTTTTTAAATCACATCTGGTGGGGGAGTCATTAGTGAGGAATGTTGTCTACCCAGGGTCAAGCACTCCAGTGAACCTGACCATGGCTCACTGGTACTTTTTCATAAGACAAGAAGAATACCTTTTACTCATTTACATTGTCTATGCAATTGCCACACAATTCAGAAATGCTCACAAGGCAACAACAGCTTGCAGTGTCTGTGAAAGTTAACTAGAGGGCCCGGACTGCAGCTCGATGCTGCTGCGGTACATGTTCATTACCTGTGAGCCTGTGGGTTAAATCCCCAGTGCCGAAAACCACCAAAGCAATATAAAACACTCGAGCAATTCAAATAAAGACAATCAAATGGACCAAAGCTAAAGTTATAGGTTGAGATAGCCCAAGGCAGCCGTGTTGCTGCTGAGACTCCCGCTTTGGAATTGACTTCTACATCAGGATACCCTGGGACAAACCCCTCCTGTGACCACAAGGAGTGGATTTAACTACCCTAGGTAGCTGCCCACCCACTGCTTTTGAAATGGCTCAGGTCCTATTCTTTAGCAAGAAGGAATACTGCTGTCAGCAATGAGCTCAGTCTTTGGAACTGAGCTTGTCTTTGGCACTGGATGACCCCCGTGTGGACTCCACAGTCTGGCTTCTACGGATTGGCTTTGCTCCTGGGCATAGGGTGGGAGGCAGGAGCATCATTTGGCTATTTTTGGTAGAAGGTATTGAAACCTCTTTTCTAATTGGTGTATTATTTATTTTTCTCATTGCTGAAGCAAAGCACCTAATGGAAGCTGCTTAAAGAAAAATTTGCCTCAAGGTGCTAGTGTGCACACATTTAATCCCAGCACTCAGGAGGCAGAAGCAGGTGGAGCTCAGGTCTACAGAGTGAGTTTCAGGACAGCCAGAGCTGCACAGAGAAACCCTGTCTCAAAAAGCAGAAGAAGGGATCTATACAGCTGGTTGTACTCACCAACCAGCTCCCAAACCATGACTTAGAGATTTATTAGTTCTGAGCGCTTGGCCTAGTGTAGGATATAGGAACATTTCTGGCTAGCTTTTTTTTTTTTTTTTTTTGAGACAGAGTTTCTCTGTGTGGTCCTGGCTGTCCTGGATGCTTTGTAGACCAGGCTAGCCTCAGACTCACTGAGATCCTTCAGTCTCATCCTCCCAAATTGAGATTAAAGGCGTGTGCCACCACTACCTGACTAACCTATTTCTCTTTAACCTTTTGCCTCAGGCTTCTTTCTGTACGTCCTACTTTGTGCCTGCTGACTGGAGGCTGCCTGGCTTCCGGCCCCAGGGTCTCCCTCGTTCTTTTCTCCGTCTTCTCTCACATTCCTCTTTTCCTTGAACCTAGGTCTCTCCTCCCATTCTCTCTGCTAGCCAGCCCCGCCTACCCCTTTTCTGCCTGGCTACTGGACTTTTTTTTTTTTTTTTTTTTTGACAAAGCAGGTGCTTTAGGCAGGCAAGGTGAAACAGCCGCATATCTTTACATAGTTAAACAAATGTAACATAAATAAAAGCAACTTACCTTTACACAGTTAAAGTAATATTCTACAGCATAAATAAATGTAATGTATCTGCCTAGTTAAAATAATATTCCACAACAGGATTTGACCAGATCTGGTGGTACATACATTTTGCACTCAGGAGGCAGAGGCAAGGGATCTCTGAGTTACAGGTCCTTGTAGCAGAGGGTGATGGTGGCAGGAGCCTGAGGCAACTGGTTACATTGCACCCGCTGTCAGGAAGCAGAGAGAGGGGAATGTGGCCTGCTCAGTTTGCTTCATCTTTTTATTTAGTCCAAAACCCCAGCTCATGGTACGGTGCCACCTACATTTGAGTGGGTCTTCCCACCTCAACCGGATCTAGAAAGTCCCCCACAGACATGCTCAGAGGTTAGCTTCACTGTAACCCTAAATCCCATTGGTTGACCCTCTAGATTTACCATCGTCAAGGACATTCATTGAAGGCTCAAAAGTCCCTGTCCAAGGGTTTCTCTCTTCTTCACAGGACCTGTGTTTTTACACCATTTGTGCTTGGGGGGTGCTGACTGCTCCCCAGCTTTACTGACAGACTATGGGTTGTTTCTACCAGTCTGATGGATGAAGACTTACAGGATTGTTTCTATTTTAGTTTCTATTATGTGAGTAAAGGTTGAAGCTACGGATTAATTTGAAAAGCCAGGGTTGGAGAGATGTCCCAGAAGGTAAGAGCACTTAGTGCTTTTGCAGAGACCTTCTCTCCAAAAACCATAAAATAAAAATAATTTATGTATATGGGCATTCATGGATGAGTTTATGTGCAGTGTGTGTCTGTGTGTGTTGTGGGTCACCGTGTGGGTGCTGGGAACTGGACCAGTGATTTGCTCAGTTTAGGACCCTTCCTTTCAGATGAATTTACATTTTCATAGGTTGGGGTCTTCAATAGTTGGACTTTTGTCCTCTGGAGGTTTTTCTAGTTCAGAACTAAAGGTTTTCTCTTAAGATTTTTTATTTGATGTACGTGTTTTTCCTGTGTGTGTGTGTGTGTGTGTGTGTGTGTGTGTGTGTGTGTGTGTGTGTGTGTGTGTACTGCAGGCTTGCAGTGCCTGCAAGGGCCCATAGAGAGCATTGGATCCTCTCAAGTTGGGCTTACAGATAGTTATGAGCTGCTCTGTGTGTTGGGACCCAGGACCTTTGCAAGAGCAGCAGAGCTCTTAACTGATGCAAGAAATCTCTTTAGTAATTATCGCTTTTTCCTGCACTCTGCTTATCTGCGACTTTAACTCACTCTTGGTCCCTCCTAATCCTTCTGCTCTGTCGCCATACATCTAAGAACAGGCAGTAGCGACCACACCGCAACCCACTCTGCCATTTTTCATGTTCCTCTCTCAAGCGACTTAGTCCATTAGTTTTTAATTCAGTTTAAATTAGTTTTTAATTCAGGCTCATTCAAAATTTCAGGACATGGGGAAAATTCAGGCAGACTCCTTGCCAACACGTAGCATGAATGGCCTCTGGTACAATTCTGTAATCTAACCCATGTAACTAAGACCTTGCATATTTATCACTGTGGTATCCTTGAAGAAATGGGGGTAAAAGTTTAATGTTTCTAGATGAACACAGCTTTTAGTTTATGTACAACGCCAACTCAACGCATTAAGACAGGATACTGTGTTGGCTGTTTTGAGACAGGGTTTCTCTATATGACCCTGGAAAACCTTGGGTTCTTTCCTTCTTTCTTTCCTTCTTTCTTTCTTTCTTTCTTTCTTTCTTTCTTTCTTCCTTTCTTTCTTTCCTTCTTTCTTTCATTTCCTTCTTTCTTTCTTTCTTTCTTTTTTTTTTTTTGAGACAAGGTTTCTCTCTGTGTGTAGCTCTGTTTGTCTTGGAAGTCCCTTTGGAGACCAAACTGGCCTTGAACTCACACAAACCCTTGAGCCTCTGTTTCCTGAGTCCTGAGATTAAAGATGTGCCCCACTCTGACCAACAACCTTGAACTTCTTTTGATCCTGCTGCCTCAGCTTCTCATGTGCTGGGATTACAGGTACACATCATGCCCAGATCCCACAGTTGTTCATTCAAAGACCATTATCAGGTGCTGAGCACCCCCTCTGTCAGTAGCCAGGGCTGTAATCCTCTCGGACCATTGGTCCCCATATTGATGTCCAGTGCTCGGGTACTTGTTTATGAAGCTTAAACTAAGCCCTCATTTCTCCTGGTGAAGCTCAGGCAGAAATGTCATCAGTCCAGAAGCCAAGATCCCATTGCCTGATGTGTCCCCCTTCTGTTTGGCTGCGGCAAACCCTGCCCTCCCCCAGCTCCTGGCAAGCTTTCTTTCCTTCATCTTCTCTTTTTGCATAAATCTAGGGTTCTCTTCAATGGGCCTCCCTGGCAGTATTCTGTGACAGGCATTTAGTCCCTCCATTATGAACAGTAACATAAACTCTGGCACAAAGAGCTGGAAAATTCAGCCAAGTGGGAAGATGAATTAGAAAAACAGCCAAGAACCCTGTCACCTGAACTCCAGTGCGGCTAACATTTCAGTTACCAGCATCTTGTACGCTCGTCCACAGAGCGATGCTGTCACAGAATCACTGTGAGTCTGCACAAAAGTTAAGTCCATCTGCAGTTTTAGAACCAGTGTGTACAGGGACAGGGACAAGGATGTTTCTAAAAGCAGCTTGTACAACACAGGAGGTCCCCTTTTAAGTGGGCTTTGGAGAAAATGGGCTACAAGGACATTTTCACTAAAGCCCTAGATGGCTTGAAACTCACTATGTAAACTAGAGTAGCCTCCAACTCGGAGGGAACCCGTTCATCCTCCGCCTCTCCAGGACTAAAGGCCCACACCATCACACTGACCTTATAGATGGTTGACTTAATCTTTTTATTCCTGGTGTTTCCAGTTTCCTCCTCTGACAGATCTTTCTCTTCTTTAAAATACTTATTTGCTCATTCATTAATTCATGTGTCTGTGTGGGTTGTGGGTGAACATGCCATGGTGTGCATGTGGAGGTCAGAGGACTATTGTATTAAGTTTCTGGCCCGGCCTTTCCGGGCTAGTTCTGGGTTCTGACCTGCAGTCACAAAGTCCTGCAGCCCCCTAGAGACAACAGATGCTTACATTAATTAAATTCTGTTCGACCTGGGGCCCGGGCATATAACTTGCTAACTCTTTACCCTTAATCTAACCCATGATTCCATGATTCTTATCCTGTTCAGCCATGGGGCTTGGTACTTTTTCTCAGAGCAGCATTGTTGTCCTCTGCTGGCTTCTCTGGCATCTTGCTCTGTTCTTCCTGTTCCCAGAATAGTCTTAGTCTGGTAGCCCCGCCCACACTTCCTGTCTGCCTTTGGCCAATCAGCATTTTTATTAAACCAGTAGGCGGGACAATTAAACCAGTAGGCTCAGCAGCACCTTTCCCAGCTGAGACATCTGAATGGCACTTCCTTTGTTTTTGTTTGTTTTGTTGTTGTTGTTTTGAGGCACGGTCTGTCTGTGTAGCCTAGGCTGTCCTAGAACTTACTCTGTAGATGAGGCTGGCCTTGACCTCAGAGATCTGCCTGCCTCTGCTGGGATTAAAGATGCACACCATCAGCTTCTGATATTTCTTTCTGTTTTCTTTCTTTCTTTCTTTCTTTCTTTCTTTCTTTCTTTCTTTCTTGCTTGCTTGCTTGCTTGCTTGCTTTCTTTCTTTCTTTCTTTCTCTCTCTCTCTTTCTTTCTCTCTTTCTTTCTTCTTTCTTTTTCTTTTGATTTATTTATTTATTATGTATACAGTGTTCTGCCTGCATGTACGAATGAAGGCCAGAAGAGGGCACCAGATCACATTACGGATGGTTGTGAGCCACCATGTGGTTATTGGGAATTGAACTCAGGACCACTAATAGACCAGCCAGTGCTCAGATGCTCTGAGCCATCGCTCCAATACCATGGCATTTCTTTTTTAAAAGATAGTCTCCTGTAGTCAAACCTGGCTTCAAACTTGTTATGTAGCTGAGTTTCTGATCTTCTACTCTTGAGGGCTGAGATTATGGGCATGCTCCACCCCGGGCTTTATAAATACTAGGTAAGTGCTCTACTAGCTAGGTACATCCCTGCCTTTGGTGCATTTATCCCTTTGCAATCACAAAAATGTAACATGTTATATGTTAAATTGTATCTCTCAAAATTTATGTCTGCCTTTTCTGGGAGTGGACTCATATGTTTATAATCCCAGTACTAAGGAGGCTGCCCCAGGAGGCCATGAGTTCAAGACCAGACTAGGCTATAAAATGAGACTTTGGAGAGGGAGAGGGGGATGGAGGGGGAGAGGGAGGGGGAGGGGAGGGGGAGAGGGAGGGAGAAAGAGAGAGAGAGAGAGAGAGAGAGAGAGAGAGAGAGAGAGAGAGAGAGAGAGAGAGAGAGAGAGAGATATCTTGGGACTAGAAAATAGCTAAACAATTAAGAGTACTTTCTGATCTTGCAGAGAACCCAGGTTCAATTCCCAGCACCGACATGCTGAGTCACAATCATGAGAATCCAGTTCTTTGGGATCTTATACTTTCTTCTGGATTCTGCACACATGCAGATGCACACACATGATGCTCATATATTCATGAACACAAAACATTCATATACATAAATAAAGATTTAAAATATCTGTGTTAGCCTAGTATGGTGATACACTCACAATCCAAGCATTCAAGAGGCTGAGAGGCAAAAGAATCTTGGGTAGGAGGCCAGTCTGAACTGCACACAGTTCCAGGCCAGCCTGGGCTGTGTAGCAAGACCCTATTTCAAGATTAAGTAATAATAATTTAGTTAATTAACTAAAAACTGAAGCTGAGTGGGCCTAGTAATGCCTGGCTGTAATCCCAGTGTTTGGAAGGCTGAAGTAAGAGGCTCATTATGAATTCAAGGTCATCCCAAACTGCATAGTGATATGTATGGTTATCTGGGTTAGCTTGAGTTTCAGTTCAAAACATTGTCTCAAAACTACAACAAACAATAAACCAAAGCAATTCCTGAAACGATTTCACTCCAGTCATTGCCAGAGCAAAACTGGTAAGCAGGAGCCGAAAAGGCGACTCAAAGCTGGCTGTGGTGAGTCTCTGAGTTCAAGTCCAGCCTGGTCTACAGAGCCAGGGATACCCAGAGAAACCATGTCTTGAAAAACCAAAATAAGTAAATAAAATAAAATGAAAATAGGATTCAAATAGACAAAGCCATGGACTTTACCTATTAACTGTTGACCTGAGTTCTGTCCCTAGGGCCCACATGAGGGGAGGGAGAGAATCAACTGCTGAACCTCGTTTTCTGGCACCATACTCAGCACAGTGTGACATGTGTGTCCCTACCTGCACCAGACACCATTGCGGTGGAATATTATTTTATGGTGTGTACCTTTTGTTTATGTTGCGTTTGTTTAACTCTGTGAAGCTGTGTTACTGTGTCTGCCTAAAACACCTGATGGTCCAATAATGAGCCGAACAGCCAATAGCAAGACAGGAGAAAGGATAGGTGTGGCTGGAAGGCAGAGAGAATAAATAGAAGGAGAAATCTGGGAGAAAAAGAAAGAAGGATCCAGAGAAGGAGGAGGACTCTAAGGGACAGCCACCCAGCTACACAGCAAAGCCATGGAGCAAGAGACAAAGAAAGGTATATGCTGTGGGACTCCGCTTTTGTACACTGTAAATATTGGTTACTTGTATTGGTTTAATAAAGTCCTCATTGGCCAGAACCTAGACAAACAGGGTGACCGACAAGGAGAATTCTGGGAGGAGAAAGGAGAGAGCAGCAGTCACCAGCCAGACACAGAGGAAGAAGATGAGAATGCCCTGAGCAAAGGTACCAAGCCACGTGGCTAAACATAGATAAGAAATATGGGTTTAACTTAAAAGATAAGAGTTAGCAAGTAATAAGCCTCAGTCATAGACCAAACAGCTTATAATTAATATAAGCCTCTGTGTGTTTATTTGGGACTAAATCACCATCAGGACTGCTTGAACAGGACAGAGAAACACCTAACAACAGGTATTCAGAAATAGAAAAGGAAAATCCCTGAGGAAAAAGGTCGATGGGATAATTTAAAGTTAAGGAAATCTGGCAAGAAACAAGACAAGCTAAGGCCAGGCATTTAAGACTCTTTCTGTGTAATCTGAAGTTTCTGACCTGGACTTTCCTGCCTAGCCGGAGGTTCACACCTGTTCCTAGCCCTGCTGCCACTTAGCCCCAAATAATCACACAGATTTATATTAATTTCATGCTAATTGACCTACAGCTCAGGCATATTGCTAGCTAACTCTAAACCATGATTCTTACCTTGTTTAGCCATGCAGCTTAGTACCTTTTCTCAGAGCAGCATCCTGGCCTTATTTCCTCTGCATCTGCTGGCACCTCTCCCTCTGACACTTCCTCTTCCCAGAAGTTTTAAATTTGTAGCCCCACCCACACTTCCTGTCTATCTTCTGGCCAATCATCGTTTTATTAAACCAGTAGAAGAGACAAATATTTACAATGTACCAGAACATAATCCCACAAAACATGTGTGATTTATGTGGGAGCTGTGTGGCAGGACCCCAAAAGAGCAAAAATAAACACACCCTCTCACACAAAAATAAATACATAACATACTTAAAAATTCAAACAAAAACAACAAACCTCCCAGGCATGAGAGGGACTTCAAGGTTATACAAAACATTTCCACAGGTCTGGGGTGGGAGGAGACTCCTGTGGTTCTGTACACTTTTACAGTTAGTAGTGGCTAAAGGGAGGGAATGAAAAACATGTGTTTTATATAATATGCCAACTGAGTTGTTGTAGGGTATTCACCAGAGCAAACTGCTCCAATAGGGTTAAACAAATACAAAGTCATTATTAGCCAGCTGGTGACTACACTAGGTATTTGAGATCCCAGTATAGCCTAGAGTCTTTCTCAGGGTGAGCTTTTAAGCAAAAAAAACCCCACGTTCTAGATGGACAAATTTCAGTTAGCCAGAAACAGAACTATAGAAACCAAAATGCAAGGTTAATACATTTAGAGACTTCCCAGGACTATGGGCTTTGATGGGTTAGGACCTTTAGTTCTGGCAGGTGGTGCTGCTTTTGTGCTGAGTTTCACAGCCTGAATGGTGCTTTCACCATGCAGTCACTGGTGCTAAGGTTTCTGGGCTGACTAAAGTCTGGACCCTGTTACAGGGTGGTATCCATACTTCCTGTGTTCTTGGAAATGCTTCCTAGGAATCAGAGCTTATCAGAGAACAGCAAAAGAATGAAACCATGTGCTCAGCACAGATAAGGTTGCCCAGTATTAGAGGGAAACAAAACTGTGAACATGTATAAATATTAGGGGTTTATTATCTTTATTTCCATGTGGTGCTAAGAATGTAATTCATAGGGCTAGAGACATGGCTCAGCAGTAAAGAGCACCTGCTGTTCTTTGAGAGGATCCAGATTCAGTTCCCAGAAACTACACAGCAGTTTATAACTATCTGTAATTCTAGCTCCAGGGGATCTGATACCTTCATACCAACACGCAGAAAATTTTAAAAAAAGTTAAATAAAAAATTGAAAAGAATATAATTCACAGCATCATGTAGGCAGGGCTACCACTGAGCTTCATATCCCAGCTGGGTATCAAGTCCCTCACTCCATCACTGCTTCCTTGTTTGACAGACTCCCTTAGTGGTCCAGGCGGGCAACGGGCTCACTGTGTATATTATGTAGGCCAGGCTGGCCTTAAATTCAACGTGATTCTCCTGCCCGAGTTTCTCAAAGTGCTGGGATTATAGGTATATACCAACATGCCCAGATGTGTCACAATTCTAAGTGGCCAAGTTCGGGGACTGATATATACAATGAAAACTTGTAAGACTTAGGGAGATACAGCTCACTGCCATGGCCAACTCAGTGGAGAATGAAGGTTATCGAGTATAAATTGGATTATTGGAGAAAAACAAATCATAAGCATGTAAATTACAGGGCTACCTTTTCTTTGTTTCTTGTCAAGATCAGTTTTTCTGTGTAGCCCTGGCTGTCCTAGAACTTTCTCCGAAGACCAGGTTGTCCTAGACCTCAGAGATCCACCTGCCTCTGCCTCCTAAGTGCTGGGATTAAAGGTGTGAGCCAACCCTGGCATTCAGGAAGCAGAATCAGGTGAATCTCTGTGACTTGTGAGGCCAGCCTCATCTACATAGAAAGCTCCAGGCCAGCCAGGGGCTACTTAGTGAAACCTTGTCTCAACAAATAATAATAATAATAAGCTGGGCAGTGGTGGCGTACACCTTTAATCCTAACACTGGAGAGGCAGAGGTAGGCAGATATCTATGAGTTTGAGGCCAGCCTGATCGATCTACAGAGCTAATTCCAGGACAGCCAAGGCTACACAGAGAAACTGTCTTGGAAAACAACAACAATAATAAAAATAATTAAAACAGAATAAAATGGTGGAAATTATATAAAATTATATGAATATTATATAAAATCAGTCTCTCTCATAGTTGAAAGCTATGGGGTCATTTTCCTTAGAACTTCCCGAAGCCCTTTTCCTTGGGCGTGGAATACAGTGGTCACAGCCGGCCTCTTTCTCCCTGGCATTCACTAGAAATACTTGGGAAAGTCGCTCACTGCACGGTTTTCACTTTATGTACCATCGGGTTCCATCCAGATCACCTAAAGCACAGGTACCTTTCCTGTGGTCCTCAGTGTCTCCTCTGAGAAGCATACACCAGTGACCAGCAACCTTCTTACTTAGCTACAAAGTCCGAGGAGCTGAGATTTGGAATGGAGACAGCACCACCCAGTGGTTAGGACACAGGTGGCTAAGCGGGAAGGTTCAGATATTAACTTGGTTATTTTCCTTCCTGGTGACATTCAAACCTTCTATATCTTTATTTTTTAAATTGTGTTATTTTATGTGAATGAGATGGTTGTGAGCCACCATGCGGGTTCTGGGAATCAAACTTGGGTCTTCTGGAAACGCAATCAGTGTCCTTAACCAGTAGGCTGTCTCTCTAGCCCCAAACTTGTTGGGGGGGAGGGGCTTTCAAAACAGGGTTTCTCTGTGTAACAGCCCTGGCTGTCCTGGAATTTTCTTTGTAAATCAGGCTGGCCTCAAATTCACAGAGATCCTCCTGCCTCTGCCTTCCCAGTGCTGGGATTAAAGGCATGCATCACCACAACTGGATGTCTTAAACTTTTACATATTGTAATATTCTTATTATAAATTCAAATAACAAAAGCATGGCTCCAGGGAAGAAATGAGTTAGTGTTTCTAAAGGGTTAGACTGCTCCATTGCAGAAACCTGTGGTTATTAAACTCTTAATACATGGCTCCTTCAAACTGAGGTGTGTTTTATATATATATATATAGATATAGATATAGATATATAGATATATATATATATATATAGATAGATATAGATATATAGATATATAAATTTAATTTTGATTTTTGAGACTTAGTACAAATATGTACACACACACACACACACACACACACACACACACAGGACTGATTAGATGACTCATGTACTGCTCTTTCAGAGGACCTGAATTTGGTTCCCCACACCACATCAGGTGACTTACAACTGTCTCTAATTCCAATTCCCAGAGATCATATCTATGCCTCTGCCTTGTGAAGGTACCTGCATACACATATACACTACACATAGTTTAAAATAATGATAATCTTTTTTTAAAAAATGAAACAGGGCTGGAGAGATGGCTTTGTATTCAAAGATGGCTGCTCTTGCAGCAGACACAGGTTCGATTCCCAGCCATCACATAACAGCAGCTTACAGCTATTCCTAACTCCAGTTCCAGGGCATCCTATGCCCTCTTCTGGCCTCATTGGACACTGAGTGCACATGGTACACAGACATACATACAAACAAAACATTCATATACAGAATATAAAATAAATAAAATCTAAAAGAAATTAAAATTAATGTAAACTGCCTTTAATTTCTTAGTGATCACAGCAACGTGCAATAATTATATTTTGAATTTTTGTGATTTATTTATGTGTGTGTTTGTGTGTGTGTGCCTGCCACATGCATGTACTACCCAAGGAGGCCAGAAGAGAGCACTGGATCCTCTGGACCTGGAATTAGAGGCAGTTATGAGCTTCCAGACAGAAGTATTAGGAACTGAACTCTGGTCTCCTAGGAAGAAGAGCAAGTGCCTTGAACAGCTGAGTCATCTATCTTGCCAGTCCCATGTATCTGAGCTGAGAAAGATACGTTATTATATTATTACCAGCTGGGTGTGGTGGTTTACACCTTTGATCTCAGCGCTTGGGAGGCAGGGGCAGAGTGGATCTTTGTGAGTTCTCGGCCAACTTGGTCTGCAATAGTTAAGTTACAGGCCATCTAGGGCTACATAGTGAGACCTCTCTCTCTCTCTCTCTCTCTCTCTCTCTCTCTCTCTCTATATATATATATATATATATATATATATATATATATATATATATATACACACACACACACACACACACACACATTTAGTGTTTATTGTGAATTCACCTTGGCTCTTTTATTGTTTGTGACAGGGTCTCACATAACCAGGCTGTGTAACTCACATAACTTGCTATGTAATGACAGATGATTTTGCCTCTACCTCCCAAGTAAATACTGGGATTACACGTGTGTGCTTCCATGCCCAGCCTTTCTTGTTGATGCATGTGTCCTTGTTTTGACACAGGTAATCACTAAGTAGCCAAGGCTGGCCTACTATGTACCTTCTTGCCTCTCTTTCTCACATGCTGGAGCGGCAGATCTGTGTCAGCCCACACTGCTCTTTTATTCTTTGAGGTGTGCTTGTAGACAATTTAAGATCACTGGTGAGCCTTGCATGCATGCTGTTTCTTGAACAGCGGTGATGGAACAGTATCTGGCACGTCTCAAGCAGATATACCTGTCAGCTCTTGTCGTGTTCCCGCCTGGCCTTGTGCAAGTGGCTGTTCACTGGGAACACTTTTCACCTCCTCTCTCCCCTGCGTCTGCTCTGGAGCTGGATCCCTGCAGGGCATCTTCAGGCTTGGCGCGGGTGTTCTTATTCAGCCTTTGGCCGTTCCTTTTAACTTCCTGCCCTCCCCCAAACTGCTCCAGGGGCACCTGCCTCAAAAGCTCAGGATTTTCACCAAGGGGGACTTCCTGTTGTCTAGCTTTCCATCATCAACCCACCCCGACCTGGCTCTGTCTGGTCCCAGGGACTCTGAGCCTCAGGCATCTTTTTGTTCTTACTGACACCCTCCTCACCTGTATTTACAGATCGCTTCGCTTGAAGTCTCTCAGTTCCCCCCTTCAGCCCTACCCTTCTAAGGCCCAGCTTATGATAGAGAGGTGGGACTGTGCAGCAGGGGATGCTGGCAGGCAGCCCAGCGCTTCTTCCTCCTGGCCCCGCCCCCACCCCTGAGGCGGTGGGTCTACTCTGAGCCTGGCAGCTGTCAGAGAGGCGATCTGCTCTCGGCTGTGGCTGCCCACTCATCAGTTTCTCTGGAGACCCACAGAGACACCAGATGGCAAGTTTGCAGCACATTTAGCAGGGTGAGAACAGGTTTTGTTTGGGAAAATATCGCGATCAGCCAGTTGGGTTGAGAAGAGGAGGGAGCCAAGGACGTGAAGGAAGGAAGAGATCTGGTTACACACAGGAGAAACTAAGTCACCGGGCAGAGAGTAGACTGCTAGACAGTGGAGAGGGCCCAGCACCAGGACAGGAGGAAAGTCAGAGAAACGGGGAGATGCAGAACAAGAGAACAGAGCCCAGAGTGTACATTGACGGGATGGTTGGCTTTTACATGTATTTATTAATTTGCATGTATGTGTGTGTACATTGAGAGCTTGTGGAGTGTGGCGATCAGAGAATCGCTCTGTCCTAACGTGGGTTCTGTGAATGGAACTCAGGTCGTTGGCTTCCATCCTTCCTGCTGCTTCCTCCTTTTGTTTGGGAGTTGAGTGCTGGCCTCAACGTTTCAAACTTCAAACTTGCTGCAGGAGCGCACCACTGCACCAGCTTCTCATTTATTACTATTATTAGACTAGGTCTACTTTGTAGTCTTGGCTGTCTTAGAACTCACTATGTAGCCCAGGCTAGGTGATTCACCTGCCTCTGCTTCCCAAGTGCTGAGATTCAGGTGTAGGTGTTTTGTTTTGTTTTTTAAAGATTTATTTTTATTTTATATGTGTGGATATTTCTGCCCACATGCATGTCTGTGTACCATGTGTGTACAGAAGAGGTATTAGCTCTCCTGGAACTGCTTCTATGGGCAATTATGAGCCACCATGTGCTCGGAACCAAACCTTGGTCCCTTGTTAGAATACTGTAACCACTGAGCCATCTCTCCTCTCCTTTTTTAAAATTAATTGTGTTAAAATACACATAACAGCAGGTGTTGTGGCAACTGCCTTTAGTCCCTGAACACCAGAGGCAGAGGCAGACAGCCTGGTCTCCATGGTATATTCCAGGTCAGTCAGGCATACAAAGTGAGACCCTATCTCAAAAAAAATAAAATAAGCCAGGCATAGTTCCACATACGTTTAATCTCAGTACTTGGGAGGCAGAAGGAGGCTGAACCCTGGGTTCAAGGCCAGCCTGGTCTACAGAGTGAGTTCTGGGTACACAGAGAAACTGAAAAGTACTGGTTGTTCTTCTAGGGACTGTCAGAGTCTTGGCACACACATGGAAGCTCACAACCACCTGTAACTCCAGTTCCAGGGGACCTGATGCCCTCTTCTGACTTTCCAGGGCACTGAAGACTCATGTGGTACACACACATATGCAAACAAAACACACATAAAATAAATTTTAGAAAATTAAATCTTTTCGGGGGGGGGGGGGTAGGTGAGGTAGGTGGTGGGGCCTGCCTTTAATCCCAGCACGTGGGAGGCAGAGGCAGATGGATCTCTGTGAGTTGGAGGCCAGCCTGGTCTACAGAGTGAGTTCTGGGACAGCCAGGGCTACACAGAGAAACCCAGTCACAAAACAACAAGAAAAATAACATATACTTTACAGTCTGAACCGTGATGTTTTCATAATACATATCTTTGTCCTTAGCTTCTCCTTCCTCCTCCCATTGGCCACCTTCCATCCCCCACACTGTTCCCCTTCTGTTTACATGTTATGTGCACACAGAGTTAACTCTAGATTTTACAAACGAGAGAAAACATCCATATTTGTTTCTCCTGTACCATCTCTTGGATATTCCCTATATATTCTCCCTCATATAGTACCCCTTCTGTGTTCATTACATACAGCCACACTGATACACAGACACACACACCCATTCTGCACATGAGAGAAAGCAAGATATTATTTGGATGGGTTTTTTAGGGGGTAGGGTCTTATATGTCCCAAGTTGGCCTTAAACTCAATCTATAGGCAAGGCTGACCTTGAGCTTCTGAGCCTCCTTCTCTTGATTCCCAGGTCCTGGGATTGTAAATGCAAACCTCCCCAGCTGGCCAGTATCTGCTTTAGTCTCTTTGTTTTCCCCCTTAACATAATGATCTTCAGTTCCATCAATTTTCCTGCAAATGACATAATTTCATTCTTTAAAGCTGAATAAAACTCAACTGTGTATAGACACCATATTGGAGCGCTTTGCCTCTGCTGCCTAACTTACAGCCAAAGCTGTGTCTTGCCTACAGAAAGGGAGTGGAATGAGTTTAGGATGAGCTGGGAGCTGGGGGGAAAGGCACTGAGGAGGCAGATGCTGGGAGATCAGCCAGGAGACAGAGATGCCTCTCCACAGCCTGGAGACCTCAGCAGGACTCTGGGGCCTTACTCGTGGGAGATTTCAGTTAGAGCTTAAAACCCAGCCTGCATCCACACCACCTGGGCCACATTGTGTTTAGCACTTTATTCCTCTGGGGAGACAAATGTGAGGCCAGGGTTAGGGGGCAGGAATTGGTAGACTGGGATCTTTGCAAGGCATGATGTGAAGCAGCTCTGGTTTGGGAAGAGAGGGGTCTGCACACTGCCTCTCCCTGGGTAAACACTGCCCCCTTCTGGCTCTTTGTCATCTCAGGGCCCTCAACACTGGATTTGTTTGTTTGTTTGTTTGATTGGTTGGTTTCGGTTTTTCAAGACAGGTTTTCTCTGTGTAGTCCTGGCTGCCCTGAACTCCCTTTGTAGACCAGGCTGACCTCGAACTCACAGAGATCCACCTACCCCTGCCTCTCCGGAGTGCTGGAATTAAAAGTGTGTGCCACCACTGCCCGGCAATGCAAAACAATCTAATTAAATGTTCTCTCTCTCTCCTCTTCTTCAAGACAGTGTTTATCTGAGTAGCCTTGACTGTCCTGGAACTTTCTTTGTAGATCAGACTAGCCTCAAACTCAGATCTCCCTGCCTCTGCCTCTCTGGAGTTTTGAGAAAAGGCATGCATAACTTATACCCCACGCTATTGTACCCATCCTTTTGTCCATTAAAACTCACTAAAGATGAAAATCAAAGCACATAGATCATCTGGCAGCTCCTCACAAGTGGCTTTCCACAACTGTTACTGTTGCAACTGTTACTGTTGCCCTTATCCAATGTTGCTTGCTTTTTTCCGCTTGACTGTGGGCAGGGCCTCACGGGGCCCCACTGACATCCTTCACTGGCATTAAAGTCCTGGAGGCCACTGCACAGTTGTTGATCACTCCCGACTCCTGCTTTGGGCGGTGCTTAGCTGGTTGTGCTGGGGATTCCCAGCCTCCTCCCTCTGCTAGTCCTCTTTCTTAGAATGGTCTTGGGTTAGCTGCTGGACAGTTTGCTTTTGCAGGGTGTCCTCTCTCTCCTCTACAGTTTATTCCATCTCTCATCTCTGTCCTCCAGCAATGGGCAGATGTTTTGCTGCAGCCCCCAAAGGACCCCTCTGGCCTTGCCCCTCTGTTTTGTTTCTCTTCCATCTGACTTGATAACAGGGCCACTACCCTTCAGCAGGCACCAGAGGAAGACCCAGCTTCACCTTCCTATTGCAGAATATTTGTTTACATTGTAAAGAGTGTCTGTGCCTAAGGTGTCTTCTGATTGGTTTAATAAAGAGCTAAATGGCCAATAGCTAGGCAAGAGAAAATAGACAGTCCTTCTGGGAGGAGAGAGGGAGGGAGGGAGGAGGGACACTGAAACTGGGAGGAGGGATCCAGGCACTCAATTTCACCAGCAGACCACGGAGCAAGTTGGATGTGTAAACTAAGATGTAACGGAGCACTTGGCAGAATGTAGATTAATAGAAACAGGTTAATTAGTAAGAGCTAGTTTGGAAAAAGCCTAAGCTAAGGCCAAGCTTTCATAATTACTAATAAGTCTCCAGGTCATTACTGGCAGTCTAAAGATAGTCCTACAAGAAAGCTTGCTACACATTCCCAATTTCTCAAAGCCAAACCGAGGAGGCATTTAAGCCCTGTGGTGTCTTGCTTCAACGCCAGGCTGCTACAGAGATGGAGTCCCGCCTGGAGGCTGTGGCAGATGTAAATGAAAAGTAGTCATTTCTATCAAAGGGTTAAAGGGGACAGAAAAGTCTGTATTTACGTTGTTAAATAGAGGTTTTTTGTTTTGTTTTGTTTTTTATCAGCAACAGTAATCTACTGGTTGGAAGGATTCAGGTAGGAAAAGATCTCTTTGTACTAGAGTGTGCACTTCTTTGGGGAAGAGGACACACACTCTGCTGAGGGGGTGGGGGTGGAGAGAGGTCTGATTTGATGACATTTCCCCAGGGGTGGGTGTTGTGATCCATCATGTTTGATCTGATGGGCTGTGCACTTTAGCCGGGGTAACTGGTTGAAGGCTATAGAACAGAGACTTCATGCTCATGCGGTGGGAGGTGCCGTGTGAGCCTGCAGCAGGCAGTGACACGCAGGACACTTAGGCAGGGTCTACGTAGGAAGACTTTATTATTATAAAGAAAAAATAAGAGATAAAAATAGAGAGAGAGAGAAAGAGGAGAGAAGAGAGAAAGAAGGGAGGGGAAGGGGTTGAGAGCGTGTTCCGGTGTTGCAGAGAGAGAAGAAACAAGAGAGAGAGAGAGGATCGGGCGGTGAGAATTCTTCAGTGGAGCTTGACTGCAGAACTCAGGGCAGGGTGTGGCTTCAGAGGCTAGAACAGAATCCTAACATTCCTCAGGTTTTGATTTTATTTTTAAAAAGGCGTGTTATTGATGGGGGGGGATAGGATCAAGGCGGGAGGTGTGAGTGAAGAGGCATCCAGCTGGCAGTAATCTTGGGAATCTTTAGGTGTCTGTCTCTTGAAGGAGCTGAAAGGGCAGGTTGCAACAGAACCTGCAGAAATCTGAAAAGTAGGAATTGATTTATATTTTGATGTGTCACAGCAAGCTATGGCTCTGTTGTTGCTGTTTTTTTTTAACTTGTCTCAGGGGCAAAGGATGACACCTTTTTAAATAGCTGATTTAAGCTGAAATTGGTCATTGTTGTCATAACCAGAGCTTAAAAGGGGTACCTGTCTGTCTAGAGCAGGTTGAACTTTTCCTGAGGTGAGAGGGACCGTTGGCAGACCAATCCAATAAGCAAAGTTGGCGCTGGCCTCTTTGATCACGTGACTCCTATCACGTGACTCACGGGGTTGGTGGTGGTGTTTGTTGTTAAGGTAATCAGGACCATTAAAATCCGTAAAGAGCAAGAAGTTGGGGAAAAACTGGGGACCGGCGGTTATACTGGGCAGCAAGCCCTGGGTTCCCAGCGCAAAAGCGCAGGGGCCCTGCTCAGGGGCTCACTCCGCCGGGACCCACCGTCCCCTCTAGAGGTCTGGGCGGTCATTCCAGGACTCTGGTGGGCAAGTGGGGCAGGTCCGAAAACGAGCTAGGTGAAGCGACGTCCATGTGAGGTCTCCGTAGAGCTCAAAGGCTTTAGCTCTTTGGCACCTTGAAGAGAAAAACATGGGCCAGAAGACATGACCAAGCTGTCACACTCGCTCATCCCTGGAAAGCGTTCCAGGGGCGTTGCCCGGAGGGACTGAAAGTCCTAAAGAGGGTCCAGAGACCTGAAAAACCAAGACCTTAATTATTGCCTGAAATGAAATGTGGATGGTAGTGGAATCCCTCGGAGGGGAGGGGTCGCTACGATTTTGAAGGTTCTTTCAGGGAATTGTCGCAAACAGCACTATGAGAATCCCTGGCAAGTCGTGGTACCAAATGCTGTGATCACGTTTGATCTGATCTACATGCTTTACCCAGGTTTACTGGCTGATGGCTATCAAGGCCCCATGGCCCATGTGTTGAGAGGTGACACGGCAGGACACTTAGGCAGGGTCTACGCAGAAAGACTTCATTATTATAAAAGGAAGAAAAGAAATAAATAGAAAGGGAGAGAGGAAAAAAGTTGAGAGGGTGCTCTTGAGAGGGAAAAAACCAGAGAGAGAATCGGGCCGTGAGAATTCTTAAATGCAGGAGTGGCTTCAGAGGCTAGAACAGAATCCTAACAGTGGGTGCTGGTATAATAACTTTTGGTCCAGCTACAGGGTACTCCTCTTTGGGGCATCAGGAAGTTGACTATGACTCAGGGACTGCAAGGGATAGGGGCTTTTGTCTTCTCTGGCCCTCATGCTGTCTGCTAGGGTGGCGGGACAGTGTCACATTTGCCTTGAGTTTTGTTTGCTCGCCACCCTCCCACCCCCCCAGTCTTGCCTGTGAGTTTACTCTTCCTATCAGGGACGGGTCTCTTCTAGGAGAGAATTGCTCAGGTTCTTCAGGCTGTGAGCACGCTGCTATGCTCAAAGGGACAGGCCTATAACCTTACAAAGAAATTTGTAAAGACACCATCTGACAAAAATGCCTTCCAACAGTTAACATTTATCAGAGATCAAAGTATGTGATCCAGCTCTCATGCTGTTCTCAAAATCTGCTTTGCCCACCAACTGCTCCCCTTTATTTTATTCCATCCCTTATGGATATGAGGCTGAGCTTTGACTGAATACTCAGAGCAAGGAAAAGGACCCCTTTACATCAGGAATAAACCCAGCGGGATTCCAGCAGTGCCTTTGCTTGGCTGATTTGCAGTAGAGCATTTGTCTCAGAAGTAAAACTTTTGCTTTGGATTGTGGGGTCATTTTCCTGATATTCCAGACCCATTTCTGTCCATAATTCCAACCCTCTGGGTGATAGAGCAAGAGGAATGGCCTTAGTTCAAGGCCAGCCTGGGCTACACAGTGAGCTCCTGTCACAGAAAATCCAACCCAATGATCAGTCAACCAACCAACTAACAAGAAAAAACCAAGAAAAAGTGACCCTTGGCATTGTCCAGGGAGGCTCTGCACTCCCCTGCGGGTGGAGGGTCAGCGGGTGTGAGGCTGTGGCTTCCTAAGTACCATTACCTCCTCACCTGTCAAAACACAGTATAGAATATACTATTCATTCGCCACTGGCCTATCTTCTCTTCTCTGGCTTCCAGCTCTGCTGACCACTCCATATTTCCTTTCTAGAAAGTTCCTTCTCTCCATAGATTGGACTCATTAATTTGACACCTCCAACATACCAGTTTCTTCTTTTGTTTTTGAACCTCTTGCCACCTGCTGTATCATAGATTTGCTTCAAGAAGAGGCCAGAAAGAGAGCCAGCTGTCCACCTATAGGGTATCACTGTGGCTCAGAGAACTTTCCTTCATCTGGCCCAGTATGCTAGTGAGATGCCACTTTGCCAAGGCCAATGCAACTTTTACAAGGCAAGAATTGAATTGGGGGCCTTGCTTACAGTTTCAGAGGGTGAATCTAGGATCATCATGGCAGGAAGCATACAGGCATGGTGCTGGAGCAGTAGCGGAGAGCTTTACACTCTGCTCCACAGGCAGCAGGAAGCGAGAAAGACTGGCTGATATAGAATGTCTTTGTGTATGCTGTGAAATACCATTGGACAATAAAGGAATGGTTTTGTTCTATGGCAAGCTAGCTTATAGGCAGGCAGGAAATCTAAGCATAGATTGTTAAGAAAGAATTTGTGCAGACTGTCCACCCCCCCCTTTTTCTGATAAGTAAAAAGAATGTGCCCAAGGTTCCAAAACCACCCTGCTGTTAAAAATGTATAGCAGTAAAACCTTATCTTCTTCCTATGGCTACTGTGGCCACCTGTTTCTCAAGGCTACATGGCTACCCTGTTCTTGAAAGAATCACAAAGTTGCTATGGACACCTGCTTCTCAAGGCTACCCCTACCCCTTATGCTTATAAGCTTCTTTATTCCTTACCCTATAAAAAGCCTACTTAATTTTAGTTTGGGGCTCTCTGTTCCTTGATGACATTGAGCCCCATGCACATGGTAATTGAGTAAAACTTGCCCTTTGCTTTTGCATGAGAGTGTGTCTCTTGGAGTCCTCCTTTACACTATAGTTTCTCAACCCTTACAAGATAAAGAAGAAAGAGGGCAGAGTTAGAGAGAAACCTGATTCAGCCACCCAAGTATCAACATTAAAAGAAACATAAGTAAGCCATGGACCACTTGGCAGTACAAATGAATGGAAATGGGTTGAGTTAAGATGTAAGAGCTAGCCAGCAATATGCCTGAGCTATAGGCCAAGCAGCATATAATTAATATAAGCCTTGTGTGATTATTTGAGAATGCTGGTCTGGATCTTGGGGCTAGGCCAGGCCAGAGACTTCATAATAAAGTTCAAAGTTCAAAGCCCGCTCCTAGTGACAGACCTTCTCCAACAAAGCCACAGCTGCTCCAAAAAGACCAAACCTCCCAATCCTCAAACAGTTCTGCTCCCTGGATTCAAATATGTGAGTTTATGAGGGTCATTCTCATTCACACCACTATGCCCAGCATGGCTGTCAGATGTCCTAGGAGCAAAGGCACTCACTCCTGGAGGCCCTGGTGTTAACAGTCAAGGGCACTTTGATGTTAGTCTCCCATGAGCTCTGGCCAGAGGCGTTCTTTGTTGGTGGTGGTGCTATTTTGTTTCTGTTTTAGATTTATTGAGGCAAGCAAATAGTGAGTTCAAGGCCATCCTAGGACAACATGAGACCCTACCTCAAAATCCAACAATAGCAGGGCTGGAAAGGTAGACCAGTAATTTAGAATACTTGTTATTTTTGAGGATTCTATTACTAGGCTCCACATGGTGACTCACAACCATCCATAACTGTTTTTTTCTTAAGACTAAAACCCATTTTTATTTACGGGAATGTGTGTGTGTGTGTGTGTGTGTGTGTGTGTGTGTGTGTGTGTGTGTGAGTGTGTGTGTGTGTGTGTGTGTGTGTGTGTGTGTGTGTGTGCTGTGCACATGCATATGGGAAATGGCACATGAAGGATCAGATGAGGGAATTAGAGGCAGTTGTGAGGAACCATGTATATGCTGAGGACCAGACCCAGGGCCTCTGCTGCTGTGGGACTCTGTCTGTATGCTGGGAGTATGTGTTGCTCTCATTTGGCTAAGAAAGACGTTGTTTTGGCCTATGATATAGCCAGATGAGAAATCCAAGATGAGAGAGGGGGAGAAAAGCAGAGTCAGGGCAGATGCTGCCAGCTGCTGGGAACAAGAGGTAATGAGCACAGGTAAGTCAAGAGCCACTGGTAAAAGCATAAATTAATAGAATTGGGTTGAGTTAGATTCAAGAGCTAGGCAGCAAGAAGTCTGAGCCATAGGCCAAACAGTTTGTGGTTAATATAAATCTCTGTGTGTTTATTTGGAGCCCAGCAGTTGTGCGACACAGAAAAACTTTCAACTATACTCTGTAAGAGTAATAAACATTCCTAATCTATCTGAACTATCTCTTCGGCCCCATGATCTTGGATTTTGAACCTCCTACCCCCATTTCCTAAGGCTAAAATCACAGAAATGTGATACTGCTTTTTATTTTATTTTTGAGACAGTGTTTTTCTAGCTGTCCTGTAATTAGCTCTGTAGACCAGACTGGCCTCAAACTCAGAAATATGTCTGCCTCCGCCTCCCATGTGCTAGGATTAAAGGTGTGGGCCACTACTGCGCAGTGCATCAGTCACCATCACCCAGCCACTATACTCAATTTTAAGGGGCTCTAGGAATTGAACCCAGGGCCTCTTGCATGCTAGGTCAGCACTGTGCCAAGCAAGGTATATCCCCAGTCCAAGTGTTTAGGACAACCTCCTTTTCCTGCTATGTCTCCACTTAGGGCCTCTGTACTGGAGCCAGACCCCCAGACTCAAGAGGCCCCTACAGCAGAATCTACAGTTCAAGGCCCGTCTGAGCAATTAAAACCTTAAATGACATCTGTCTATTTACGGGAGGGGATGACACAGCAGGTGTGTGGAGGTAAGAAGAGCCGTTCTCTCCTTCAACTGTGGGTCCTGGCTGAAGTCCTTCCCCGTGTGCAACCCATCCGCCAGTCAGCCATGGAAGCTTCAGGCCCAACAGAATCCCTGTTCATTTGCACTGGAGTGGGGATTTGCTGAGTTGGGTAAATCCTGTGCCTGCATCTGGCAAGAAAACAAACTGAGCATTCTTCCTCCAGGGTCATTTCCAAGCCTTGCCCCACCCCACCCCCTTCATGGGTCTGTATGCCAAGAGGTGTTGCCTGAGAATCTTGGCCCTGTCTTCCTAGCTGGGCCTGGATTTTGGAGAGAGATGTCTGAACTCTAGCTGCTGTTTGCAGTTCTGACTCTGCCTGACTAATATAAACACGGACCCCTTACTTCCTTCTGAGGTGCTAGAGATGGACCCCAGGGCATCATGCATGCTAGGCAAGTGGTCTGCCACTGAGATCTACACCCAGCCTAAAGATGTTGCATGAACTTTAGTGAGCATATAATGAAATCCCAGAGCCAGTATTGAGGGAAAACTGAAATAGCAAAAAGAGTAAATATACTTCAGTCAATTCTCACCCAGCCAATTAATTTCTCATGCCGAACAGGATAAATGCTATCTTCAAGGGTCCTCAGCCTGCCTGGTTGCTTCTACAGAACAAAGAAATCTCTGCTTTCTCCCGCCTTATATATTTATCTTCCCTGCCCAGCTGTTCCACTTCCTGGTTCAACTCTGTTTCATAATCCTAGAGTTAGGATTAAAGGTGTGAGCTATTACTACTTGCCTGTTAGGCTTTGAACTCACAGAAATCCAGAAAGCTCTCTGTCTCCTGAGTGATGGGATTAACGATGTGGGTGACCATTCTCTGACCTTATGGCTTGACTATGGGTGATTCTGTTTTTCTGATATTCCAGGCTGATTTTATTAAATATACAATATATCACCACATAGAGTGTTCCTAGTTACAACATTAAATTACATGGCAAAGGGTGAAAACTAGTAAATCTTCTATAGAATCTGTATTATTCCCAATTTGAAAATCTAATCATCCTTCAATAATTTATCCTGCCTCTTAGGAATCTGGGCAAATAACACACAGGCCTTAATGCCCCCATTGCTTTGCCCATGACTAGACCTCATGAGTGGATCACAGAACTATTCTCCTATGGGCATGTGTGCAGGCCCTACTGCTAGGTCAGAGATGAAACCTATTTGCCTTCTAATAAAATTCAGATCTAAATCATTGTAGAGGAAAATCTGGCTTAAAGACAAATAGAAAGGTGCCTTTGGCCAAGCCTTAAGAAGAGTTTGGTCTCAAAGACACACATAATGAAAGGGGAAAACCAACTCCCAGGTGTTATCCTTTGGTCTCCCTGTGTGTGTGCCAACACACATATGCACACATTCAAATAAAGAAATAAATGTCCTGGGGCTGGAGAGTGCTTAACCATTCAGAACACTGACTTCTCTTCCAGAGGACCCAGGCTCAATTCCCAGTACTCATATGGCAGCTCAGAACTGTCTGTAACTCCAGTTCTAGGGGATCTGATGCCCTCTTCTGGTCTCCTTGGTCTCCAGGCATGCACATGATCCACAGACACACACACAGGTAAAATACCCATAAACATAAACATAAATAAATAAAAGAAATATTCTGAACACATACACACACTTTAAAAAGACTTGAAATTTTAAGGAAAAAAAAAAAAAAACAACTGGGTTGCATATGCCTTTAATCCTAGCACTCAGGAGCTGGAAGTAGGCAGATCTCTGAGTTCAAGGCCAACCTGGTCTACAAAGAGAGTTCCAAGATAACCAGGGCTGGAGAACCTTGTTTTGGGAGAAAAATATTTAAAAAGTAATAAAAAAAAATTTAAGCCAGATGTGGTGTACACAGCTTTAATCCCAGCACTTGGGAGGCAGAGGCAGGAGGATCTCTGTGTGTTCAGGACCAGTCTGGCCTACAGTGAGTTCCAGGACCATCAGGGTTACACAGTGAGGTCCTGTCTTTAAAACAAGAATAAGAACCAAAGAACTGACACTTGGAATGAATACGCAGGTCTGTATTTACTAGAGGGGACCAACTCCAAGGGTTTCCCCCACTCCCCAACAATGAAGGAGACCTCCAGAGGGCTTGTAATGTGAAAATACACACACACACACACACACACACACACACACACACACACACACACACACACACACACACACACCACACACACACACACACACACACCCCAACAAAAACCCCAAACCAAAAATCCACTGACCAGAATCAGGAAATCTTCATCTTTTGGGGGCCAAATAACTAGCTTCCTCATTCTGCAAGTGAGGTCCTTGACTGCTGCCTGACAGCCAATGACTGGGCTCAAGCACTTGTGACAAGTAGGGAGTGTGACAGAGAAACCTTCATGCCAGTGCTGGGGCCCCGAGGAGCTGTCCCAGAGGGACAGCATCGCCCCCTGGTGGCAAAGCCTGCAAAGAAAGAAAAAAAGTGCTTGGTTGTAGGCATTGCAGCCCCCAAGGACCCTACAGAGATGGGTGTGGACTCTGATGCCTGTGGGAACTGTCTCACATCTCCTATGCTACTTATTCCTATTGTTGCTTCTGGGTATGAGCTGGTTGTCTTTTTTCTTAACTTGATATAAGCTAGGGTCATCTGGGAAAAGGGAAGCTCAGTTGAGAAAATGCCTCCACTAGATTGACCTATAGTCAAGGCTTTTGGGGCATTTTCTTGATGAGTTATCAATGTGGGAGAGCCATGCTACACCTGGGTGGATACTCCTGGGTGTTTTTTTTTGTTTGTTTGTTTTTTTTTTTTTTTTTTTTTTTTTTTTCAAGACAGGGTTTCTCTGTCTTGAAGTAAGGTGGAGGTGGATTAGCCCTGGCTATCCTGGAACTTGTTCTGTAGACCAGGCAGTCTTTGAACTCACAGAGCTCTGCCTGCCTCTGCTTCCCAAGTGCTGGGATTAAAGTTGTGTGCCACCACTGCACAGCATGATCCTGGGTTTTAAAGCAAGCTGAGAGAGCCATGTAGAACAAGCCAGTAAGCAGTGTTCCTCCATGGTCTCTGCTTCAGTTCATGCCTCCAGGTTCCTGATCTGGCTTCCCTTTATGCTGGACCATCTATCAGCTATAAGATAAGTAAACCCTTTCCTCCCGGTTACTAAGGTTATGGCATTTATGTATCAATCCTTTCAGAGCATGTCGTCTGCTGCTGTGGCTTTGCTGAGAATGTTTAGTGGGAAACAGCATCTCAGGAGTGCAAATAGTCATGTGGAAGCTGAGGCTCTCATGAGGAGACAGGAATGAGAAACCTTTGGTGAAGGGCAAATTTTAGTTCCTCAGGTTGAAGCCTGGGCCATCATCTGGTGAGCAAGGAGTGCGGTTCTCGAGCTCTTATTTCTCAGCTCACTAGGATAAGAATAGCCTACTTTCTTTTGTTTGTGTGAGGTCTACATGAGATCATTCTAGAACAAGGCCCTACTTATGTACCTTTGCAGAGACACGGTGAGAAGTAAGGTTGGATCAGCCAGGATTGGAAACCCACCAGGGTGGGTTGATGGGTGTTTCCTCACCCAAGAATGCCGGTGTCAAAGGGCTGAGAGCAGATGCAGCGGCCATGCTCCAGTGACTGTTCTCCTGGACGACCTTGGGAACACCTGACAAGGGAGCATGGCCAGTTCTCTGTGATGCAAGTCACTGCATTGTTGGGATTGCTGCTCTGTGGTAGGGGGAGGTGCCCACAATGAGAATGCTAAATCCCTCTGGAGCCAGGAAAGGAAAGGTCACCTTTTGTGCTGTGTCCCAGGGGAGGAGCAGCCACCCCCACCCGTGCTTAACGGGAAGCCTGCTGGTGGCACTCTCCAGTTGCCATGGGACTCTCTGACATGATCACTGGCTACTGAGCAGAGCCTCTGTGGTGGGAGCCGGGCCTGGAGCCCACTTGCACACTGATGTTTCCATTCTCAAGAAGTCCACTGCCACTGGGTGTGGTGGTGCACACCTTTGATCCCAGCTCTGGGGAGGAAGAGGCCAGCTTGGTGTATAGTGAGTTCCAGGACAGCTAACAATACATATTGAGACCCTGCTTCGAAACAGACAACGAAGAAATCTGACTGGCTGTCTTTGAGCCTCTGCACTGGGGCTATTGGACTTTCACTCCCACTGTGAGGTGTTGAGATGGGATCAGATGGGACCTTTGAAGGTGAACGGTCCAAGTGACATGTACTTGTAATCTCAGCACTCTGGAAGGTTCACCCAGGAAGACTGTGAGTTTGAAGCCAGTCTGGACTACAAAATGAGACCATGTCTTAAAAGAGATGGGGGGGGGGGAGCTGTGAGGGGTATGAAGGGAGAGAGATGGACCGAGGAGTGTGGAGAGAAGGGCAGAGGTCAGAAGGAGACAAATGGATCCCAGGAGGTTTGTCTCTTCTTCCCTTCTCACAAGTTCCTGTATTCTCACCTGCCCCAGTCTCCCCACTCCGGAATCTTACTGATGGTACACTTTGTCCAGGGGAGAATAGTGGATGGTGGAGCCATCACTGATAGTATAGCGCTGGTCATGCCCTTCTCGTCAAAGCTCTCACTTCATTCACACATATTTCCCGTGTGATTGGTGTGACCTACTACTCTATTATAGAGGATAAGATGTGCTACGGAGAAGGTGAACAACTCTCTGCAAGACAATGTGTAGAGTGAGGCTGGAGGTCTCCCTTGGCCATTAGTTTATTGATGGACAAGGTGGTCATAATCTGATCCTGACCTCTGAGGACCCGCCCAGCTAGCTACTCTCCTTCAGCTTTCATCTAGCACAGGGTGTTGATCTTAGTCATGCACTAAGATTATTGTGGAATCATATAACATCCTGGGGCTGGTGAACTGGCTCAGCTATTAAGAACACTTGTTCCTGAAGAGGACCTGGGTTCGGCTACCAGAACCCATATGGCTCGCAAACATCCATAATTTCAGGGGATCTGATGTATTCTTCTGACCTTTGAGGGTACCAGGCGGAATGTGGTGGGCAGACATACATATGGGCAGAACACCCACCCACACACGCACCCCCACACACTCTAATAAAATAAACAGCCCCAGGAGCTAACAATGCTAAGTAAGTATTTTATACCTAAGGCACAGAATAGACTCTAACCCTAAGCCTTTAAGAAAAAAATTCCCCTAATTTTAAATTTGTATGTATGTATGTATGTATGTATGTATGTATGTATGTATGTATGTATGTTTGTATTTATTTATTTATTTTGAGACAGGCTTTCTTGTGTAGCCCTGGGTGTCCTTCTGGAACATGCTTTGTAGATCAGATTGGCCATGAACTCAGAGATCTGCTTTCCTCTGCCTCCCAAGTGCTGGGATTAGAGGTGTGCTCCGCCATTGCCTGGAAACTTTTAAATTTTAAAGTGTGTGCACATGTTAGCTCTGTAGACCAAGCTGGCTTTGAATTTGGGGATCCACCTGCCTCTGCCTCTTGAGTGTTGGGATTAAAGGTATGTGCCACCTCTCTGGCTTTTTTTTTTTTTTTTAAGTTTTAAATTTAAATTTATTTGTGTGTATTGTGTTCACACAACTTTGCCATGGTGCTTGTGTGGAGGTCAGAGGATAACTTAATGGAGTCAGTTTTCTCTTTCCACTATGCAGGATCCAGGGATCAAACTCAGATCATCAGACTTGGCAGCAAGCACCGTTACTCACTGGGCCCTCTTGCAAGCCCAGACAGAGATTTAAACAGGACACTAGGTATCACACCTCTAAAAGATCAGTGCAGGTGGTTACTTGCAGGCCCTCCCTGGTAAGCCTCATTTCTGAGTTCTAACTCAAAAAGCATGACCTCTTCCTCCTCTATTTCTTTGGTTACTAAACCCTAAACATGCCTGTCCCTGCACCCTGGACATTCTCATTCTTTCCCTGGAGACCCCCAGGCCCACCCCAGTGCAGCTGCTTGTTTCCTTTCTGAGATGCTAACTAGAAAGGCACAGCTCTGCTCTCTCCTCCATCTCCCTCATCCTGACGGCGGCCGAGATTCACACAGCTTTGTCTGTCCTGTTGCTTTTCTCTCAAACTCTGATAAATTGGTTCTTAACACAGAAATAAAGATACCAAATATTGGAGGCCTGGGGAGATGGCTCAGGAGTTAAGAACATTCATTGCTCTTGCAGAGGACCCCTTGATTGCCAAGGCCCACATCAGAAGGCTCAAAACCTCCTGCAATTCTTGTTCCAGGGCATTGATGCCCTCTGGCCTCTCAGGGATATCACACATGTGTACTGTGGGTTCATTTTTGTTAACTGGACACAAACCTAGACATAACTGGAAAGAGGAAATTTTTTCTTTTTCCTTCCTTCCCTCCCTTCCTTCTTTTCTTCCTTCTTTCCTTTTTTCTTTCTTCTTAAAGACAATGTATCCCTGTATAACAGCCTTGGCTGTCCTGGGCTCTGTAGAACAGGCTGGCATTAAATCCACAAAGATAATTCACCTTCCTCTGTCTCCAGAGGGCTGGGACTAAAGGGGTACACCACCACACTCATCTAGGAAAGGTAATATATATTGATTTGGGTTTTCTTTTGGGGATTTTTATAGACAGAGTTTCTTCATGTGACAGTCCTAGATGTCCTGGAACTCAGTTTATAGACCAGGCTGGACTCAAACCCACAGACCTGCCTGGCTCCCAAGTGCTGGGATAACAGGTGTGTGCCGCCACCTACAGGCAGGAATAGGTCATTGTAATTGAACAATTACCTCCATTAGATTGGCCTGTGGAGGGCGAGTGTGCATGTGCGTGTGGTATGTGTGTGTGGTGTGTGTGTGGTGTGTGGTGTGTGTGTATGTGGTGTGTGTGTGTGGTGTGTGTGTGTGGTATGTGTGTGTGGTGTGTGTGTGGTGTGTGTGTGGTGTGTGTGTGCTGTATGTGTGTGTGGTGTATGTATGGTGTGTGTGTGGTGTGTGTGTGGTGTGTGTGTATGGTGTGTGTGTGGTGTGTGTGTGGTGTGTGTATGTGGTGTGTGTGTGTGGTGTATGTGTGTGTGTGCGTGCATGCATGCATGTCTTTTTTATTAGTAGTAATGGTTTCTGTGACAGGGCCCAGCCCACTGTGGGCCCTGTCACCGGGCAGGTGATCCTGGGTTGTATTTAAAGCAATCTGAATGGCCAGGAGTGGTAGCACAGGATCCTGCACGCTGGAGACAGAGGCAGGCTGATCTCTGTGAGTTTAAGGCTAGCCTGGTCTACATAGGGAATTTCAGGACAGTTGACTACACAGAGAAACCCTGTTTTGAAACAAAACAAAACAAAAACAACAACAAACCCAAACAAAATAATAAAACAAAACACAACAGCTACCATTACAGCAAAACCAAACCAAATAGAAGCAGCTTGAGGTGAGGTGGGGTGGGTTGGGCAGTGGGGTGGGGTGGGGTGGGGTGGGCAGTGGGGGCAGAGGCAGGGAGTCAGTAGCTGAAGGTCATCCTCAGCTTCAGAGTGAATTTGAAACCATCATTGGCTATATGAGACTGTCCCAAAAAAATAAGATAAGCAAAGCCAGCAAAGGTCCACTGAGTCAGCATGTCGTAATTGAGAGCTTCAGTGCGCCTGACTGAAGAGAAAGCAAGCCACAAAGTCGGAGAAGACACTAGAAACCCACATTTCCCAACAAACAGGCCAATCCTATTAGAACTTATGCTGAGCTCCCACTTGTCAGAAACGTGCAGGCGAAGCCATGGAAGGAGACCTGAAGAGGTCGATTCCCAAAACAGAATGGACAATGGGGCTCTAGCTCATTAGTCTCCAGGAAGTGCCATCTAAAAGCACCAGGAGACACCATCTTCCCACTGGAAAGTCTAATGACGAGAGCCATCAATAAGGCTGAGAGACAGAGAAGCTGAAGAGCTGAGGTGTTCCTATGAGATGTGTAATCAACTCAATCAGTACTGTGTGTGGTGTGAGTGTGGGTCTGTGTGTGTGGTGTGAGTGTATTGTGTGTGGTTTGCATATGTGTGTGGTGTGAGTGTGTGTGTATTGTGTGTGGTTGTATATGTGTGTGCTGTGTGTATGTGTGTGCTGTGTGTATGTGTGTTGTGTGTGTGGTGTGAGTGTGTGTCTGTGTGTGGTGTGTGTGTATGTGTGTGCTGTGTGTATGTGTGTTGTGTGTGTGGTGTGAGTGTGTGTCTGTGTGTTGTGTGTGTTGTGTATTGTGTGTGCTGTGTGTGTATTATGTGTGTGGTGTGTGTGGTGTGAGTGTGTGTGTGTGACTACCACCAGCCTTAGTAGTTCTATGAAACATTCTTGCACAGATCCATGGGATTCTTTGGCTAATACCTGACAGTACATCAGCATTTGGACTTCTTGCTTTTCTGTGCTGGGAATAGAAGTTACTAAAACTTGGGTCCACTCTTGTAATCCCAGGACTTGAAGAGCTGAGACAGGAGGGTAGCTATGAATTTGACCATCCTGAACAATAGATCGAGACCTGACTCTTAAAAGAGAAAATTTTGGAGAGTGCTGGTATGCACATTAATCCCAGCACTGGAGAGGCAGAGGCAGACAGATCTCTGTGAGTTAGAGGCCAGCCTGGTCTACAGAACTAGTTCCAGGACAGCCAGGGCTACACAGAGAAACTTCTGTTCCCCTCCACAGCTTAAAAAACAAAAAAACAAAAAAACAAAAACCCTTGGGCTGGGGATCCAGTTCATCAGTAGAACACTTGTCTAGCAGGTATGAGGCTCTAGGTTTACCCCAAGTACCACAAACAAACAAATCAAGAAATAATATCACAACCAATCCAACTATATGTGCATACACACAGAACATGTGATAAGATAAGCAAGAATACCAAGCACACCATCTCAAACAAGAATGAAAGCAAAAGACTTGAAAACAAATTTTCAGTTTTTAATTTTTAGTTTATGTGCATTGGTGTGTGTATGTCTCTGTGAGAATGTCAGAACCCTGGAAACTGGAGTTCCAGACAGTCTTGAACTGTCATGAGGGTACTAGGAATTGAACCTACGTCCTCTGGAAGAACAGAGAGTGCTCTTAACCACTGAGTAATCTCTCCGGCACCCCCACATTTTCTGTTTTGATTTTTAAGAGAGTCTTCTTAGATATTCCAGAGTGGCCTTGAACTCGGGATTCTCAGGGTTGGTCCCCAGGGTTATGGAATTACAGATCTGAACCATCACAACCATGAAGGCTTCGAGAGATTCCAAGAAAACTGATGTATCAGTAAGATGTAGTTAAAGTAATTAGAGACGAAAAGCAGCATAGCAGCTAAGCGCAGAGCTCTCCGTGTGGCTAGTCTTTAGTCAGCTTGCTCTGTGGTTCCCAGGCTGAATTTCAGGCAGACACCACATCCATTTTGGCCTTTAATGTGGGTTTTTGGAATTCAGACTCTGGTGCTCACAAGTGTACAGCAAGCACTTCTAACACTAAGTCATTTTTTCAACCCTCTTCTTTAATTTTTTTTTTTGATAATTCCATACAGGTTTACTTTATATCATCTCCTCCTTACAGTCTCCCCCTTTGGTTCTTTCTATGTCTCCCAAATCCTTTTAAGCTCCAAGACTTTTTTTTAATCGCACAGACACACATACTGTTGAGGTTATTGAATGTTGCTGATATGCATATGCATTTAAAGCTCACCACTTGGGATTGGATAATCTACGAGGCACTCTTACCTGGGGAAGATCGATTCTCTCTCTCTTAGGATCTAGAGGTGGAGTCTGGTGAGATTTCCCCATCCACGTTGGCCTGCCAACTGGTGTTGTTATCTTTTTTGTGTGTGCCTGTAGAAATTTGAGACAGGGTCTCTCTGTGTAGCTGTCTGGGACTTACTATATAGAACAGGCTGGCCTTGAACCCACACACATAGATCCATCTGTCTCTCCCTAAGGCGTGCACCACCACACCTGCTCATGAAGATATTTAGGGAACCATATTATTAAAATTTCATGGGTGCAGCTTTTCTGCCATATTTAGAAGATATCGTTTCGTAGCAGATATGCCGGTCCTCTGGATCTTACATATTTTTATCCCCTCTTCCAAAGTACGCCCTTTTTAAGGTGACTACTATTATTATTGTGTGTGTGCTCAGGCATGTGCCACCACACATGAGTAGAGGTTACTGGACAATTTTGGGGGAGCAATTTTCTTCTTCCTTGGAGTCTAGGAATGGAACTCAGCTTGTCGGGGTTTCCTTTTCTTTATTAGCCCTCCCGTTCTCCCCATTTTATGAATGGGACCTCAGATAGCCCAGAACTCAGTATGTAGCAGAGGATGGATGACCTTGAACTCTTCCTGCTCCTTTCTTTAACACTGGAGTGCCAAAATTGTCTCTTTTTCCCTAATTTATTTTTATTTCTGGGCTGGTGAGATGATTCAGTGGTTAAGAGCACTGGCTGCTATAGTAAGAGGTTTCTGTCCCGGGACTTTCGGGCCTAACCTCAAGGTCTAGGCCCACATACCCGCAGTCCCACAGAGACACACAGACGCTTTCATTAGTTTTAGGCTGATCAGCCTCAGGCCCAGGCATATAGCTTCCTAACTCTCTACCCTTAAGCTATCCCATGTCTCTTGTTCAGCCATGCGGCTCGGTACCTTTCTTTAGAGCTGCATGGTTGTCCTCTGCATTCTGCAGCTTCTCTCTGGTGCTCTGTCTGGCATTCTGTTCTCAGAGATTTTCTTAGTCTGGTAGCCCCGCCCACATTTCCTGCCTGCCTTTGGCCAATCAGCGCTTTTTATTAAACCAGTAGGTGGGACAATTATTTACCATGAATCAACACAATACCCCTACAGGCTGCTCTTCTGGAGGACCTGGGTTCAGTTCTCAGCACCCACATGGCAGCTCACAATCTGATGGCTTCTTCTGGTGTCTTGGCATACATGCAGCAAAGCACCTGGGTACATAAAATACATAAAAAAGTGAATCTTTAAGAATTATTATGTGCTGAGCAGCGGAGGTGTAAGACTTAAATCCCAGCACTCAGAGGCAGAGGCAGGTGAATCTCTGTTAGTTCGAGGCCAGCCTGGTCTACGGAAAGAGTTCTAGAACAGCCAAGAATACACAGAGAAACCTTGTCTTGAAAAAAACCAAAATAAAAATTATTTTATATGTTTGTTTGTTTTTTCCTTGTGTGTATGTATACCACTTGCATGCCTGGTGGCCATAGAAACCAGAAGAGGGCATCAGATCCCCTGGAACTGAAGTTGTGGATGCTTGTAAGCCAGGAACTGAATGTGGATCCTTTGCAAAAGCTGTATGTGCTCTTAACCACTGAGCTGTCTCACCAGTCACCAGATCAGCCTTTATTTTTTTCCATTCTATTTATATTATTTTAAATTTTGTGTTTATATGTGTGGGTACATGTGACTGAGATGCCCTTAGAGGCCAAAGACTCTGCATCTCTTGGAGCTATAGATACTGGTAGCTGAAAGGCGCCTGATGAAGGTACCAGGAACCAAACTTCTGCAGGACCAGCAAGCGCTCTTAACCACTGAGACATTCCTCCAGTTCTAATCCTCTCTTTTTTCCTTCAGTAACAAAGTATAGGAGTGATAGCTCTCCTGGTTGTATTGTAGAGTTTGAAACTGTATCCATGAGGATTTTTTTTTCTCTCTTTCCTTTGCTGGGGATTGAATCCAATCAGGGCCCCATACATGCTAGGCAAAAGTTCTCCCATGGAGTCTTCAAACCTGATCTCTGTGTACATGTGTGATGGTGCACATGTGTATATGCCCAGGTGTGTGCGTGTTTGCGTGCCCCCTTCCCTCCCTCTCCCTCTCTCTCTGTGTGTGTGTCTAACCTCATTCTGCTAGACTGGTTGGCCAGCAGGACCCAGAAAGCCTTTCCTTACTGCTCCCCAATCGGCACTGAGGTTAGAAGGAAATGTCGTCAATTCCAGACCTTTTTTTTTTTTTTTTTTTTTTTTGAGTCAGGGATTTTCTCTGTAGCCCTGGCTGTCCTAGAACTCCATAGACCAGACTGGCCTAAAACTCATAAAGATCCACCTGCCTTTCCTCCTGAGGCTGGGCTTAAAGTTAGGCTCCACCATGATTGGCTTACTTCCTGATTTTTAGGTGAGTCTTCCCACTCTCATTTCTTTGTTTGTTTAGGTGTGTGTGTATGTGTGTGTGTGTGCTCATGCATCTGTGTATAAATGTGAAGGTATGTGTGTGTGTATGGCACAAATGTGTAGGTCAGAGGCCAAAAAGCAGAAATTGATTCTCTCCACCTTGTGGGGCTTGAGGCTCACACTCAGGTTGTGAGGTTTGACAGCAGGCACCTTGACCCACTGAGCCTTTTTGCTAACTTTCTTTTTCCTCTCTCACATTGTAGCTCAGACTATCCTGGAACTCCTTATGCATCTGAGGCTGGCCTTGAAGTTTTGGTAATCCTTTGTTTAAGCCTTACTAAATCCTGAGGTTACAGGCCAGTGTCCCCACAACTTGCTTTCAATCTCAATTTCCCTATTACAAACAACAGTGGCTGTGAGCAGCCTCAGGTCCTGTGTTTCCCTACACCTGGTGATTTTTCCTGTGGCAGCTGACCCTGCAAGTGAAATTGCTGGATTTGAGGTCCAAGCATTTCAAAAAGTAGGAATGTTTCAGAGTTGCCCTCAAGACATCACTCCAGCTAGCACTCTGCGTCACATTTACGCTATTTTGAAATAACTGTGTACATGTCCATCTCCTCCACACCTCTGAAGCTAAGGTCTTCTCAGGAAGGAATATGCCCTCTGGTCCATTCCTATGTCAGACTTGGCAAATCACTGAAGCCCAGCACATGCCCTCTGTGCACCAGGCCACATTTCAGCACTGTGCTGGAAGCTCATTTAGTCCCCCAGTACTTGGCACTGTAACTCCCCTCTGCTGCTGGGGAACGGGGCTTTCCAGAGGCTGTGACCCCAGGCAATGAGACCCTGTACTCTGGGAGTGTCCTGCCAGCCTAGAGAGGTTGTGTCTGGCCCATATTAATGGTCATCAACCATTTCTTGGTTTGACTTTGGCTCACTGGATTTAGGAATGTTTAGGATTAATTTAAGCAACAGAACATTCATGAAATTCAGTAGTATTTCAACATCTTCCAGCACTGTGTGGAAGCAGGAAGATCAGAAATTTGCGGTCTTACTTCAAGAAACATCAAAAGAGATAGTAACAGCAATTTTACCCCCAAATTTGCTTATAAACTCCATATAGTCCATTTACAAAGTTAGAATCAGAGACAGCCAAGCATGCTGGAGGTTCTGGAATTGATTCCCCAGGCCTACATACAGCAGCATGGTGATGCACTGCTGACATCCCAGCACTTGGCAGGGTAGAAGCGCAAAGGTCAGGAGTTCAAAGTCATCCTTAGTACATAGCCAGTGGGAGGCCAGCCCAAGAGACCTGAAAACCTATCTTAAAATAGTGATAATATAATTGGGCTGGAGAGATGGCAACTCTAGTTCCCAGAGGATTTGATGATTCTTCTGGCCTACTCTGGTAGTGCACAGACATACATACAGGCAAAGCACACACATAAAATAAAATACAAATATATCTTTCAAAATATAATAAAAGATTCAGGTGCAAGTGTATTGGCTGCCTGGTGAGGTCCTCTCCATTAATATGACCTTACACTAGAGAGGTCAACCATCTCATGAGACTTCTACAAGGTCACTAACCCCATTCATGACTAGTGGTCCTCATGATGAAATTACGTCCTAAAGACACTACCTCCAAAAACCATCACCATGGGAATAATCGTGCAACATCTGAATTGTGGAGTCACAAGGATACAGGTCAAAGCATCCACTGATCAGAAGTTAGATTGAGGTGTGGGAGGGGAAAATTTCTAGTTGACTTGGAAAGAGGCAGTTCAAGCACAGGCCACAGAGCTCCCTAGCTGTTATGGTACTCCACCGGAGAGCTACTGCAGGAATCTGAGCTGCAGAGTGACTGCTGGAGCTGGGTTTCAGGGAGAAGGTGCTGGAAACAGGCACAGGACAGACTGGGAGATCACCATAAATAGCTCACTCAGCTATCAACATTCGCCTCCTGTTTTCCACTTTCTAATAATGGTACTGCCATTCCTCAGCTTTCGGGGGGGGGGGGAGGTCTGACTCACCCCTCTCCTTCCAGGCCTGTGTTCAGGCAGCTGTCACACTACTTCTGCAGCCCTGTCCTTTTTGGAAGTCTTCCAGGACCCATATCAGACTTGTCTTTCCCAGAGACTCAGGTCTCTTACCAGGTGTGAGCCCCTGCCTCTCAAGACATCTTTATGTCTATTTTGGGAGTATACACTGCTTACAAGCACACCACAAAACACGTGCCTGGAGTGTAGGTTGGGCAAAGCTGGAGACACTCCCTCTGTTGGCCTGTGGTCTGGACTCCTCATGTTCTTGGTGGATATTCCACCCACATGCACACTCCTCAGGGATGTTTCCCCCACCACAGGGGACTTTTTTCTTGCCGGATGTCTAATGTGCCATCAAAACTCCTCTTGGAAGTGGAATCATCTCAGCACTGGGAAGTGGAGGCAGGAGGACTGGAGTTCAAGGTCATTCTCCAGTACATAATAAGTTTGAGACCAGCCTGAGCTATGTAAGATCTTGTTAAAAAGCAACAAATAACAATAATAATGTGAAATAAAGAAGGAAGCTCCTCTTGGGCTTCTCTGTGATAACATCTGTGCTGACTGTATCTAAACATATCAAGTTCAAGTTCCAAGAGAGTGAAGAGAAAGTAATATGGGCATTTTTGTCTTTCTACAGAGAATTTGTCTGTAACTTTGACTCAACTATGAAATGAACTTTAAAAGTGTAGGGCTGAAGAATGGCTCAGTGGGTGGGTTCACTATACAAGTGTGGTACCTGCTCTGACTCCATAGAACCCACCCAAGGGCAGACATCAAAGAGCATGTCTGTAACTCTAGGGTTTTGTGATGGGTTGGGAGGCAGAGGCAGGAGAATGCCTGTAAGCAATGACAAATAAGAGACACCCTGCCTTGAATAAGGTGGTGGGAGGGCTGACATGTTGTCTTCTGATTGGCACACACATGATGCATAATCCACCACTTACACACAGGTACAAGCATCTACTTGCATGTGTGTTGCACACACACACACACACACACAGACAGACACACAGACACCCACACACATGCAGTATCCCAAAGACTTCAAATTGCAGACTCTAACCCCATTTTCTTTAAATGCCATCATGGCAAATCTTTCAGGGTCAAAGTTACTCTGTAGGTTGAAGAGATGACTCAGAGATTAAGAGTACCCCTTCTTGGGGAAGTGGATTCAATTCTCAACATCCACACAGCAGCTTACAACTATCTGTAAAATCCAGTTTCACACTCTCATCTGGTCTCCGAGGGCACCTGTGGGAGATTGTGTTGTTTCATTGTAAATAATTGTCCCACCCACTGGTTTAATAAAAAGTGCTGATTGACCAAAGGCAGGCAGGAAGTGTGGGCGGGGCTACCAGACTAAGAAAACTCCGAGAACAGGAAGCACAGAGCAGAATGTCAGAGAGAAGTCGGAAGAAGCAGAGGACAGCCATGCTGCTGTGAGAAAAGGTACCGAGCCCCATGGCTGAATAGGATGAGTCATGGGTTAGATGAAGGGTAGAGAGCTACCAAGTTATATGCCTGGGCCTTAGACATACCAACCTAAAACTGTTGAAAGCATCTGTGTGTCTCTGTGGGACTGTGGGACTGCGTGTCTGTGGGTCCTAAACCTTGAGGTTGGGCCTGAAAGTCCGGGCCAGAAACCTCATACTACAAATGGCAGCCCAACGTGGGGCAAATATGCACACATGTGGTACATAGACATACAAGCAGGCAAAACATCCATACATGTAAATTAAAAGAATAGTTTTATATAACATGAATAACGGAGATTATAGTTTCTCCCTTGTTTATAAGCAAATAATGGGCTGTCAATCTGGAGCTCTGGTGCACCTTGGCTGAATGACTTTGAACTAGTGGCCTAACCTCTCTGAGCTCTGCAAACGAGCTGCCTCACAATCTCTGTATGAGAAAGCTGAAATGGAGTTGGAGCAGGCAGCGAAGGGCAGTTTAAAAAGTCATCACTTTGCCTCAACTGCCCCCAACTGATGCTGTGCTTATAAAAAAACCCCACAAAGACTTGTACTTTAGTCCCTCAGCAGACAGACACCAGCGTCTACAGCACACAGAGGCTGCAGCAGTGACTGGCCTGGCCTCTCAGATCTCTGCTAAAGGAAACAGGAAGCCCCTGTGGAGATGAACCACAATTGCCACTCTTCTAACGTTATGAGCAGCTGACCTCCATAATCGCATCTGATTGGTCTGTTTTTCCAACCTGGCAGATGTGGATCCTGAAGTCCGGGGACCTGATATTGCCAGAACGGCAGGAAAGGCAAAGCCTCCACGCTCTTACCAGACTTTAATGGGAGAGAATTGGGAACCCAGTAAAGGGCTCTGAGCTGTTCAGAACATGTTCCCCCAAATCAGGCCTTTGAGGCCTCAGACAATGGAGAAACCCGAAATAGCCTCTCTTTGCATACGCTCTCTACTGGATCCTAGAGCTAAACTGTGGCGGGGCCAGACTGAGACTCCAGGAGCGAAGCTTTGATGTTCGCAGTTCAAGGTCACTTTCTTGGCCCTGCTCCACCTGGCAACGCTGATCACGAAGCTGGGGTGAGAACCCGGAGCAAGGGCAGAAAGGTTGATCTCGTTTAGTGTGATTGGGAAACCTGGGGTGGGTTTGTTAGATATTTGAGACACAAACCCCAGCCTTCAGTGAGCCTTACTTCAAGAAAATGGGTGGTGATGGATTTAGGTTGCCTGTTATAGTATGTTTGTTTTTCCATGGAAACAGGCAAAATAGGAGCTGTTGGGCCGGGCGGTGGCTAGACCTTTGCCTGGGATATAGGAGATACAGGCTCTTTCAGGACTGCATAACTCCTGGCATAGAATGTAATTAACTCAGGCAGTGGTTGTGCCCAGAAAAGTGCCTGCACCTCAAACCTTTACATACATGTCACATAAGTCTCCTGGTAGCACTCTTTGGCCCAGAGGAAACAGATTCTGGCCCATACTTAAGGAACTTGGGGCTAGAAATCTGGTCTATTGAGGAGCAAAAGAGGGATGTCAGTTTGCTTTGTTTTGTTCTTGTGACAGGGTCTCCCCTGGCTGGCCTTGAACTCATGAGCAGAAGTCACGATCCTCTTGCCTCCACCACGCTCAGAATTTTCAACTCTCAATCTTGGTTAGTCCATCCAACTGAGGCTACCTGGAGGAGTTCCTAGATGCCATCCATGGTCTTGGCTCAAGAATGCAAAACTTGTCAATCAGCTACATAAATGTGCCTCCGTCGGTCAGTCGGAGGACGCAGGGGATTGAGGCGAAGTATCTGCTGCAGACATCCTGGTGGAAGCAGGGCGTCGTGCAGCCGTGACTCCCGCGGCCCGAATGGATCTCAGTGGCTTCGTGGATGGACCGGGCTCAGCGCTGGGGCCGCCCGGATTCTAGAACAGACCCAAAGGTGGCGGGCAGCCTCCTGCCCCGGCCCTGGACCCGCCTTCTCCCGGGTGAGACCCAATGGGACGGCGGGCTCCGCAGCTCCGCCCCGGTTGGGTCCGGGCCACCCGGGCCAGCATCGTCCCCGCCGCACAGCCTGGTGCAGCGACGCGCTTGGAACTCGCTTGCTCGGGATGGCCGGCTACTTGCGGGCCGTGCGCTCGCTCCGCAGAGCCCCGGGCTCGGCCCAGGCCTGGGCACCGGCCGTCCTGACTGTCCCCAGCTGGCCGGAGCAGCCACGGCGCCACTGTGAGTGCCGCATTGGGGGCGAGCGCACCGGGTGGGGGAGGGCGTGTAGCGCTGCGACGTGGCGACGTCCCGGGAGGGGGACCCCGGAGCGCCAGTAGCGACACGCCGGCAGCCGGGGAACGGCTACGTGCGGGTCACCAAGGGCCAGGGGGTGGCCTTGTACCGGGCTCCGGCTCCTGGCGCGCCCAGGCTGCTGCAGGCGCAGTGGTTGGGGCGTAGGGAACAGTGGCAGCTGGTGGCCTGGGGCATGATTTCTAGATCCCGTCAGGGCTGGGGCTCACCAGGTATTCCGGAGAGCGTTTTGGGAGGTGCCTGGACCCGGAGTGGGGTATCCTGACTACTCTGCACCCTTGGAGGTGACAAGCAACCCAGAGGGGCGGGAGCGGCCTGCTGCTGCCCTAGGCAGGGGAGGGTCACCTCGCGGTCCTGGCTCAGACAAAGGCGAGGAGGAGAGGCCTCCACTTCCCCTTAGCTCCAATCCCTGTGCACTCTGGTCCCTCCTCTTCGGCAGGCCCACGTCAGCTATTTTTGGAACCTTTACTCGGCAGCTGGAGAAATGTCCTTCTATTTTTCCCGCTTTCGTTTAGCTGCCTCTTCTCCACCCTTCGCTGCCCTGGAGGCTCAGTCCCGGCCCTCTCCTGGCCTTTTCTTGCTGGGCCCGTCACACGGGGCGTGTGAGTCGGTCCTGCCAGGCATACAAACCGTAGACAGCAGGCAGGGCATGCATATTGTCATTTTCTGCAGTTCCCACGAGGTCTGCATTGCTTACCTTCAGCTCCCTTCTTAAACGTGAAGGTGCAAGTCGAGGCAAAATAAGCTAGAGTCTCCATTACCAACAGACTGCCCAGTCTGGCATGTGGGCATCTTTTACACCCTAGCTACTCAACGCCCTGCTACGAAAGACAGGAAACAATGTACAGCGCTTGGTTGCCTTTTTTGTTGCCTGTTGCCACGGAAATTCTATCCTGACCTGGCCCAAAGCCCCTTGGGGTTAGCCAAGAAAATGAGGAAGAGGGGGTGGGTCTGGCTATGGGGCTTGTCCTGGCTAGAGTGGTAATCTTTAACTGAGTGTGGGAGCAGCTGACCGGAGCTGGGGGCCAGGAGGAGGGAGAGGGCGGGGCCTCTGACCCTCCCCTTTGCCAAGGAGAAAGGGACATTTCTGCCTTTGTACTTCTGGGATCTGTCTCTGTGTTCTGAAACCTGGTCAAGGGCCTCTTAAACACCCATATGGCAGCTCTGCAGCAAAATATGGTAGAAGTTATAGGCAACCAGTGATCTTTCAAAAAAATTTTCACCCCCCCCTTTTTGGGGGGGCTGTCCTGCATTAATGGTAAAAATATAACAAACAAAAAGCACCCTAGAGATCAAGAAAATAAGACTCCTTTGGGATCCTAAGTTTGGATATACATTTTAAAAAGCAGCCAGTGGAAAGTTCTTTCCAAAAGTCTCCAAGTGGGGCGATGCTTCAAAACAAAATAACCGGAACCATCCTGTGTTTTTGCTGCTCTACAGTTCCTGCATGCATTTCTTTCTATATTGTATGCTCCAGTAGCTACTTGCTGGCAGCTCTGATAAGCTGAACTTGGGAAGGTATGGGACAAGCACTTCCTTAGCTTCCCTTTATTCTAGTCCCGGCTAGAAACTTTGTCATTTCCTCACGTTAACTTTTAAGTTGAAAAAAGTTCACCAGTTCTTCTTCGCCTTAGTTATATACATAAGGTATCCTGCTAGCCTTGCACACTTGGAGGGGACGAGCCATTCCAGGTGTCTAAGATCCCAGAATAAATAACTCAACGGCTGATCATCGATTTTTTTTAATAAACTTTGTTATTTATTATGTGTGTATGAGAGATGTGGTGTCTGTGTGCGCATTGCAGCACATGTATGGATGTCAGAGGACAACCCTGTGCACTGGCTTTCTTCTTCCTTTATCCACCCACCATCTCACAGGCCTTTCATCAAGTTTGCAAAACCAGGAGTCAGTTCCTATATCTTTTGCCCTGAGCCCTATTTCAGCCACTTCAGATAAGTCCCCAGCTGCTTATCTCCAGCACAGCTTCCCCCAGAGTTGGTTTGGGTGTTGTTGGACCTAGTAGGTTTTACAGGAAACGCTCTACAACAGGTCTCTCAACCTGTAGGCTGCAACCTTTTGGGGCCACATAGCAAATATTTACATGATAATGCATAACAGTAGCAAAATGACAGCTATAAAGTAGCAACAAAATAATGTTATGGTTAGGGGGTCACCACAACACGGAGAACTAAGTTAAAGGATCTAAGCCTTAGGAAGGTTGAGAATCACTGCTCTGGAAAAACTTGGCTGCTCTCAGGTTTTCTACCTCCAGCTGGGCTCTCTTGAGCTCATTCTACTTTCCACTTTGGTAGGCTCAGGGAACAGCTCCTTGTATGAAGCCAGGATCTGTGGCTTGCTTTGGAGTGTGTACAGTGTCAAATGTGTCAGTGGCTTGCAGCCTCCAGCTCTTTCTAAACTTTTGAGCCAGTCTCACTAAATGGTTCTGGCTAGCCTTTAAAAGCCGTGAAGCTCCTGACTCCACTTTCTGAGTAGGTAGGATTATAGGCATGTGCCTTGACACCTGGGTGCAACCCCTCCCCCAAGTGCTGGAACCCCTTTCCATCACTGAGTCATACAAATACTCTCTGCTCCTTGAGCTGCACTGGGCAGGGTGCCCATCACATGAGAGAGCTCTCTGCTTCTGTGTGGCAATGGCCCTGGGTCGTGGGAAGGGACACAATCATCAAAATAGAAAGTGAGCCCAGGAGCCCTGATGTATTATTGTCCTTTTTATTTATTTATTTTTTTTATATGCCTTTAGCATATTGTATTCCTCTTGTGACAAGGTGTAGGGGACAGACCTGGGAATAGAAGTGGGGAGGGACAGGCATTAAGGTAGTTGACCAGAGTGACATATAGTAATGAACTAAGGAGATGGGTCAGAAAGATACACAGTGGACAAAGGCACTGGCTGCCCAGGCTGGTGATCCGAGTTTGATCCCCAGGACCCACATGGTGGAAGGAGAGAATGGATTTCCACAAGTTGTCCAGTTGCCCTCTGACCTCCAAAGGTGAACAGCAGTGCATGTGCATGCACAGAGTGAACAGATGTAAATTAAGAAGGTATAATGTGCATGGGAAGGTTTGACTAGGGCAGACGGAAAAGACTCATCAGAACAGGGGAGGGAGGGGCCTGCAGGGGCCAAGGCTGCCTGCGCTGGAGAACAAGAGATAAAGTCTGTGGTAGAGGCAGGATTTTTTTTTTTTTTAATTTACGTTTATGTAACTTAGGATGTATTACTATGATTGTCCTATTTTATTAGCTATTCTTAATCATTAACTATGCCTGATTTATAGGGTAAACCTTATCATAGTATGTATGTACAGGAGAAAGTACATTACACGCGAAGTTTGGAACTGTCTTTAGTTCCAGGCAGCCATTGTGAGTATTGGAGTCTATCCCTTATGGAGAGGTGGGGACACTGTGTCTTCATTTACATTCTTTGTCGGCAGGATAGGAGCAGGGACAAATGGCCTTGAGGGCTCCATCTTGCACCATCATTTTTCCCCCACCATTTTATGCCATCTTTTAGTATGTCCCATTTTTTTGGAAATCCCATCTCTGCACTGAGGTGGAGGAGCAGTTTCAATTCATGGTTTACATATATGGTCTCATGTTTCCCAGGCTAGCTTTCAACTCTCCATGTTGCTAAAGGTGATCTTGAACTTCTGATTCCATCTGCCTGCACCCTCCTAAATGCTTAGATTACAGATGTACACATGCTCAGTTTATGCTATTCTGGGACTTGTGTATACCAGGCAAGCCCTCTACTGAGTCACACACCCCAGTTTCTTCTCCCTTTCATTTTGGTGCTGACAATCAAATTGGTTCCTTGCCCCAGAAGACATGAGCTTGCCATCTGGGCTACACCATCCATCGGCCCCTAGGCCATTTTTGAGGACTTTGATTTTTGGGTTTTTTTGTTTTGTTTTGGTTTTTTTGAGTGAAAAGGAGAATTCTGGGCTGGAGAGATGGCTCAGAGGTTAAGAGCACTAGCTGCTCTTCCAGGGGACATGAGTTCAATTCCCAGCAACCACATGGTGACTCACACCCATCTATAATGAGATCTGGTGTTATCTTCTGGCCTGCAGGTGTACATGCAGGCAGAGCTCTGTATATATGATAAACAAATTTTTCTTTTAAAGAAGAAAGAGAAAATTCTGCAAGATTTCATCATATATGCTACAATCAGATGTTTTTTTAAACAGATTTTTAAAATTTAAGATTATTTTTATTTTATGCTTGCCAGTGCTTAGTTGTATATTATGTACACCATATGCATTATGCATGTCTGGTGTCTGTGGAGGTCAGATGAGGGAGCCAGAGCCCCTGGAACTGAGATGGTTGATGGTTATGAGCCACCATGTGGGTGCTGGGAACCAAACCTGGATCCTCTGCAAGAGCACCAAGTACTTTTAACTGTTGAATCATTTCTCCAACCCCTAAATATATATATATTTTAATTTTTTTATTTGTGTGTGTATGTGTGTGTGTGCCATGTATGTGCTGGTGCCTCTGAGGCCAGAAGAGCGTGTTGGATCCCCTCAAGCTAAAGTTCCAGGTGATAATGAGCTGACAGATGTGGGTGCTGGGAGTGAAGCTTGGGTCCCAGGAGTACAGCAAGTGCCCTTAAACGTCTGAGCCATCTCTTCAGCCCATGTTTTATTTGTTTATCTTTTGCAATGCTGGGCGTGGGACCTAGGCCCTCGGAAGATTTCAAGCTGGCTGTCATTTTGGAAGTTTTCAGAAAGGCTTGGGTATGGCCCCTTGTGTTTTAATGACACATCTTTTCCTTTCCTCCTTGACACAGGCACACACAAGCTATGGTAGACAATGTGGAAGCCAGACATCAGTCCTGAGTTTTGGTCTCCCCTTCTGTCTTTTTTGAGATGGCATCTCTTACTGTTTACCACTGTATGACAGACACCTACTGAGTCCATCTCTTTTATGATGATTCTGGGGTTTTGAACTTGGATTCTTAATCTCATGTGGTGCCCTCCACCCAGTTTTAATTTCTTGTGGTTTAGACAGTTTATCTCCCCTTGTCTCTTTGAGACAGGCAGGGCATGGTTTGTTTGCAAAACTAAACAGCAGAAAAAAGTCTCAAATTTCTACTATCTGGGGTACTCTAGAGGGTGCAGGCCAGCCTGGGATGGGGAGGCCTCCCTCAGCCCTGCTCCTTTTGCTTCTAATGAATGTCTTCTCACTGTTCAGGGGTAACTAATTCATTCTTCAAGGCAGCTATGATCTAAGATTGTGTGTGTGTTTGGCGGTGTGGATTTAAATTCTTAATATTTTTATTTTGGTTAAAATATTAACCATGACAACTTTTCTTACATTGATTAAATGTGTGTGTGTGTGTCTGTTTCTGTGTGTCTGAGAGTGTGTGTGTATGTGTGTGTATGCATGTGCACATGTGTTTGTACATGCATGTCAGTGTGTGTGTGTACATGCCTGCCACAACACTGGTATTTCTGAGGACAACTTGTAGGAGTTGGTCCTTTCTGTCCACCCTGTAGAATCCAGGGATTAAATATACTGGTCAGGCTGAGCTATATGTGGCCCTAGACTATCTTTATTTAATCTTTGGCAATTTCTTTCATTATTATTTTAACAATATATCTAAATTTATTCTTCGACAACTTCACACATTCCAACAATGTATCTTGATCATTTGTATCTCCTTCCTACTACCCACTCACTTCAGTGGTCAGCATTGTTACTGTGTAGCCATCAACCCCAGACATCTGCACAACCTTTCCATCTTGCAAAACTGAAACTCTATCTATGCAACAGTAACTTCTATTTCCTCCTCCCTCAGCCCTTGGCAACTACTGGTCGGCCTGTTCTCCGTGCTTTAATGGTCCAGACTTATGGGTCCTGACCCTTTTGATGAACCTCAGTAGTCTTAAGTTTCCTGATCTGGCCCAGCCCCAAGGTCCGGACCCACAGTCCCACAGCTGTTCAGTCCCAAAGAATCACACAAAGGCTTATATTAATTATAAGCTGATTGGTGTATGGCTCAGGCTTATTACTTGCAAACTCTTATACTAATTAAGTTAGCCTATATTTCTTATGTTTAGCCACGTGGCTTGGTTCCTTTTTGCTCAGTGCATCATCCTCATCCTGCTTTGTCTGATTGGCATCTCCTGCTCTCCTCTTTGAATTCCCAGAATTCTCCTAGTCTGGTTGACCCGCCTCTACTTCTTTGTCTAGCTACTTGACCATTCAGTGTTTTATTAAACCAATATTTACAGTGACAAATATTGATATCATACAAGAGCATAGTCCCACAGCAAACCTCTATTTCCAAAAATATTTCATAACAATATAGTTATGAAGCAGCAATAAAAAATAATTTTATGACTAAGGGTCACTACAACATGAGAAATTATATTAAAGTCTGGCAGCATTAGGAGGGTTGAGAACCACTGCTCTAGGCTCCCATGTACGTAGAATCCTATAGTGTTTATCTTTGTTTTTTGTTTTGTTTTGAGACAGTTTCTCTGTGTAACAATCCTGGCTGTCTTGGAATGTTTTATAGATCAGGCTGGCCTCAGATTCACAGAGGTCCCCCTGCCTCAGTGCTGGAACTAAAGGCACGCATCTCCACTCTTTGTATAACTATCAGTTTGTGTCCTTAGGGCTAGCTCACCTGTGTTTTGGCATGTGACAGGATTTCCTTTTTTTTTTCTTCTAAGTCCGAATAATTTTTCATGCATGTACAGACTATATTTTGCTTATTCATTCCCTCGCTACACACCACCACCTTTTGGCTGTGGGGAGTGATGCTGCAGGTGTGCAGGCATTTTTCCCTCAGTCCCTGCTTCTAACCTGACTCTGGCTTTTGTTTTGGTGTGCGTGTTTGTTTATTTACTTATTTTGGCAGTACTGGTGATGGAACCCAGGGTTTTGCCCAAGCTGTGTACCACTGAGTTGCATTTCTGAGCTGATTCAAACCCCAGGCAGCCCTCTTGCTTCAGCCTCCCGAGGGCTGAGATCACAGAACTACAGTATCACACCTGGTTCCAGCTCCTAACAATTTACTCTTGTTCTTAACTAAAAAGCTGAGAAGTGATCTCTCCCGGTCGGCTTGTTGGTTGAGATGGAGTCACTTTGAGCCAAGGGTAGCCTTAAATTCTACATGTAGACAAGGATGACTTTGAATTTCTGATCCTGCAAGCTCAGTTTATGCAGTCTTAAAGGCTGAACTTGGGGCCTTGTGAATACTAGGCAAGCATTTTTTTTACCAGCTGAGTTACATCCCTAATTCCACTCTCATGAATTTTTTAAAAGATTTATTTTATTTTGAATTGTGTGTGTGTGTGTGTGTGTGTGTGTGTGTGTGTGTGTGTGTGTGTGTGTGTGTAGGGATATTGAGCACATACTAATTCTTAGAGGAGGTTGTGAGCTGCCTGACATGGGTACTGGGAACTAACTCAAGTGCTCTGAAGAGAAGTATATACTCCTGATTTAAACAGGAAAAATTATTTTTATGTGTATGAATGCTCATATGTGTACCATGTGTATCTAGAGCTCAAGGAGGTCAGAAGAGCACATCAGATCCCCTGGTACTAGAGTTATAGACAGTTATAAGTCACCCCATCAGTGGGAGTCAAACCTGGTCCTGGGTCCTTTTTAACAACAGCCTGGCCATCTCTGTAGTCCCCCTCTGATTTTTTAAAAACATTAGTGTAGCCAGAAGTTTTCTGACCCATCCAGGCCCACGGTCTGGAGGTCTCTCTCCCACCTGTGTTCCCACAGCCACTTATGAAATAATTACTCAGAGGCTAATATTAAGTACAGACTGGCGTATGACTCAGGTTCATTGCCAACTAGCTCTTATAACTCAACCCATTCTTATTAATCTATGTATTGCCACATGGCTCTGTGGCTTTACCTGTGTCCCATTACATCTTGCTTTCTGGGCGGCAGCCTGAAGTGTCTCTCCCCAACTTTACCTTTATCTCTCCTCTCATTTCCCACCTGCCTCTAAGCTGCCTTGCCGTAGTCCCAAACAGCTTCTTTATTAACAAATGATAATAAAGCATATTCACAACATACAGAAAGACATCCCACATCACATTAGTCACCGATGGGTGTTTTTAAAATACCGCTACTTGAACCAGGCACTGTGGCATTTGTGGCTGAAATCCTAATACTCAGGATACAGGCACAGCAAGATTTTGCAATTGTGGCCATCCTGAGATACAGAAAGAGTTAAAGGCCAACTTGAGCTACACATTAACCCAAACCAAGCAACAACAACAAAAATCTACTAACTGGATGGGGGTACAAGACCTGCTTAATAATTTGTATGAGGCCTTGAGTTCAATCCTTGGCACCAAATAACAGCTGTGATGGTGCACACCTTTAACCCCAGCACTCAGGAGACAGAGGCAGGTGGATCTCTGAGTTTGAGGCCAGCCTGGTCTACAGAGTGAGTTCTAAGACAGCTAGGGCTATTATTACACAGAGAGACTCTGTCTCAAAAAACAAAATCAATCAATCAAACAAACAAAATCTAGAAATACACTTTAAAAACTAAGAGGGGCTTGCTTACAGTTTCAGGGGCCTAACCCATTATCATGGCAGGGAGCATGGTGGCAGGCAGGTGAGGTGCAGAAGTAGCTAATAGCTACATCCTGATTGTAGGCTAAGAGAGATTGAGTCTGATGTGGGCTTTTGAAACTCTAAAGCCTATTCCCAGTGACTCACTTCCTCTAACAAGGCCACACCTCCTAACCCTTCTAAGAAAGTTCCAGTTCCTGAGGACTAGCATTCAAATATTTGAGCCTATGAGGGCCATTCTTATTCAAACCACCCCAAGGTTATTCAAACCACCATGGGAGTGTTGTTAGTGGTTGAGAATTTGAGATGAATATGCAAGGCTTTGGTTTCTGTCTTTGATTTGGTGATGTGGAGGGGAGGGAGGGAAATTAATTTCTAGGGGGAAGCAAAAGCTGGCTTAGGTAGATCTCTGCCCCTAGCTCCCAGAGTTTGACAACAGTGCTTGCTCTATTATCTGTCCCCTCCTCTCTCCCTGTGTGGTTTCACATCTTAATGGTCGCAATGTCAATGATGTATGTTTAGTTAGCACCAGGTTGCTATGTGACTAGATAGGCCCTGTGTTCTCTAATTTCATGAACACTCCCATGTGCACCAGGGTGTGATCCTTCCTCCTGCTGGCATAGGGCTGTGCCATCTGCTGCTGAGGTTGAGACTCTTAGAACTGGTTTATAATCTAGTCTTAAAATGTTTTTTTAAAAAAAATCTGACAAGCTGTCATTAAATTAACCCTCAGAAGAGGCATCTAGAAGCTGAGCAAGTTTTGCCCAGCAGACCGTCTCAGGCCCCTCTCACTTAAGCTTCAGACCTAAGTGAAAAAATTCTGTATTTTGGGTTGAAGGCATAGGCATCTTGAGTATGTTAGTGGAGCTAGCCATGGCTGCCTTTAGTTCCCAGGGAGTCCATGTCTGTGCTTCTGGGCATCTGACCCACAAGGACAGGCTACAATGAGCCAGGGAGGGACCTGGATGCTGTCTTGCCCAACAGCAACCACACTCCCTAGGCTCTATTTTCTCCTTAAATGATTTCTAAGGTTCTCTCTCTTTATTTTACAAAATTATTTGCATGTCTTTGGGAAGAGAATCTCTTTATTCACTTTGTATGAGGCTGACATTCAAGGGTGTTGTGAGTCTTGGCTAAGGTGTGGTGTAGGGCAATGATCTGTTTTTTGCCGATTAGGCTTTTCTTTCTGACAATCTTGCAGGTATCCCAGGCTGGCCTTAAATTTACTATGCTGTTAAGGATGATGTCAAGCTTACCTTGTTTACCTCCTCCTCAGTACCGGGATTTTTGGTGTTTGCCACCGTATCCAGTTTATGGGATGCTGGGGATTGAGCCCAAGGCTTTAGCATGCTAGACAAGCATTATACAACTGAGGGGCAGCCTGAGACCAGCTTATTGAGGCAGAAGGGTCATGAGCTTGAGGCTAGCCTGGCCAAACAGTGAATGTCAGGCTAGCCTGGGCTACATATCCAGATGCCATATAGAAAACAAACAAGCCAGTGTGGTAGTACAGGCAGGTAGAGGAAGAAGATCAGACATTCAAGATCATCCTTGGCTTTACAGAGGTTAAGAACCTGGACCCTATGTGACCATGTCTCCAAAATATGAACCAACCAAATAACAAGATGGCACTAGGGATTCTTTCCTTGGGTTGCTTTGCAATGAGCTAGTGACTGGACTAAGTAGGCTTGGTTTGTTGTCAGGCACATGTTGGCCTCTGACTGTGGATCTGCACGTCTCTCCTGGCTTCAAGCTTTAGAGCTCCCAGCTTGCAGACAATAGTCAAGTTTAGTGCCTTTGAGAGGGTCGCATTGGAAGGACATGCAGGGGAAAGTGAAGAGCTGAGGCTTGGAGAAGTGAGGAGTCTGTCCACCTGAGGATTAGTGGGCAGGAACCCTGACTTGGGGCTGGACTGGGTAGTTCCCACTGGCTGTGGTTCTCTGTTGGTCTCTTCAGCTTCCAAGGGGAGAGGATCTGGTTAGTCCCGCAGTCCCTTAAGATGGATGGGCTGGGCTAGCTCTATATAGCCATCCTCCACGAGGGAACGCATGTCTCAAAAGCAAGAGGGGGCGGATGTAGGGCCATTGGAACCTGGATGTGATGTGCTGTGTGCCCATTTCTAGATGCTGACAGGAAGAGGATAAAGGTGGAGAAGCCAGTGGTGGAGATGGACGGTGATGAGATGACCCGCATCATCTGGCAGTTCATCAAGGAGAAGGTAGCATCCTCCCTCAGTGGGCGGCAAGTGGGACGGTCAGGCCCACAAGGCTTCAGGTCCCCATGAGTCCCATGGGCCCCTGGGACACTTTCTGTCCCACCCTCCTCATGTAAACAGTAGGAATTGTTAATTCTTTGCTGTGACCAGCGTTTGCCCTGAGCAGTCTGGGTCTCTCACTGGAGCTGAAATAAATGAGCAAGCTTTTCAAATCTTTTTCTTTTTGAAAGCTTTTAGTTACATTTGTTTCTTTATTTTTATGAATGAGTGAGTGTGCCATGGCACACACGTGGAGGTCAGGGGATTTACCAGTTCTCTCTGACCATGTGAGCCCTGGGGATTAGACTCAAATTGTCAGGCTTGGCAGTTAAGTGCCTTTACCCACTCAGTCACCTGTCAATCCCAAATCTGTTCTTTTTTAAGATAAAGAAAAATAAATAAATAAATTGGGGGCTGGCAAGATAGTCCAGTGGGTAAGGGTACTTGCTGACAAGGCTGGTGATACTTGGGTTTTGTACGTTTGGTTGGATTTTTGTTGTTCTTTTTTTGAGACTGGGCTTCACTGTGTAACTGCACTGGCTGTCTTAGAACTCGCTCTGTAGACCTAGCTGGCCTCAAACTCACAGAGATCTACCTGTCTCTGCCTCTGGAATGCCAGATTAAAGCCTAGTGATGTAAATTCAATCCCTGAGACCCACGCAGAGAAGAAAATGACAAATTCCTGCAAATCAACTTCTGCTCTCCATACACTAGGCATGACACATGCACACCTCCACACATACTCACACAATAAATAGATACAATAAAATTTTGTGTGTGCAGAGGTCAGAAGAGGGTGTTTTGTGTCCTGTCACTCTCCACTAGTTCACGAGGAGCCAGCAAGCCTCAGCGGTCCTCTCGTCTCTCCCTTAGACCTGGGGTTACAAGCATGTACAAGATGGCCCGTGGGTGCTGGAATCCAAATTGTTCCTCATAATTCTGCAGCAAGTGCCCTATCCACTGAGCCATCTGGCTTCTTCTTTTTTTTTTTTTTTATTAAAAAAAGTTATTTTAGATTGGTTTTATTTTGTGTGTAGATGTCTTGTCTATGTGTGTGCACCACATGTGTGCCTGGTGCCCTCACAGCTCAGAAGGTGTCAGATTCCCTGGAACTAGAGTTATAGATGGTTGTGAGTGGCATGTGGGTGCCAGAAACTGAACTCAGGTTTTACAAGAGAAACAAGTGCTCATAACCTGAACCATCTCTCTGGCTCCTCTACTTTAATTTTTTTTTTTTTTTTTTTTTTTTTTTTTTTTTTTAAGCCAAAGTCTCACTCTATGTCCCAGGCTGGCTTCAAACTCACAGTGATCCTCTGCTTCAGGCATTTGAATTTAGGAATTATAAAGCCAATGCTGCCATACCTGGCTGTGAAACAGGGTGTCTGTGTGTGTGTGCAGGGCTGGAGAGATGGCACAGCTGTTGAGAGCATTTGATGTTCTTTCAGAAGACTCAAGTTCAATTCCCAGTACTGACATGGCAGCTCACAACTGTCCATAACTTCAATTCCAGAAGATCCAATACCTTCTTCTGATCTCCACAAGCACATGCAGACAGACATACATGCACTGGGCATGGTAGTGCACGCCTCTAATCCCAGCACTCAGGAGGCAAAGGCAGGCAGATTGCTGAGTTCCCAGGCAGCCAGCACTACACAGTGAGAAAAAAAAAAGGAAAAAAAAAACTTACTTTTAATTATGTGTTAGTGTGTATGCAGACATGAGTGGCTCTCACAGTGGCCAGAGGTGGCAGATTCCCTGGAGTTGGAGTTACAGGTGGTTCCCTGATATGGGTTATAAGAATTGAACTTGGACCCTCTGCTGGAGCAGGACACACTATCACTGCTGAGCCAGCCACAGACAGGGTCTTAACTGTGTAGCCTAGGCTGGCCCTAAACTTAGCTTGTTTCAGCTTCCCAAGTGCTGGGATTACAGGTGTGTGTCACCATGTCTGCCCTTTCCATATTAAGATCACAAATCACTTGGAGGAGAAGGGGGAACCCCACTCTATAGACTTGGGATTAGCTGACTTGATGGGTCAGCTAGAGTAGCAGGAGATGATCACACCTGGCTCCCTTCTGCAAAGCCCAGTGTGACTTACCTCTCAGAATCTCAGCTTCCTGCCATCTCTGGCTCTGCTGAGGAACGGCTGACCCTAGCTCCCTCTTGTGTCCTGTCTACAAGATTTCCCTCATCCTTCACTTGCCTGCCAGTTGACTTCTCATACTTTGGCGTCCTGCCCAAGTCAGTCTTCTAGCTTAACACTTTGCTTGGGCTCTCTTCCCCTAGCTCATCCTGCCTCATGTGGATGTCCAGCTCAAGTATTTTGACCTCGGTCTTCCAAACCGTGACCAGACCAATGACCAGGTCACCATTGACTCTGCACTGGCCACTCAGAAGTACAGTGTGGCTGTCAAGTGTGCCACCATCACCCCTGATGAGGCTCGTGTGGAAGGTATGAGGTGTGGCGGGGTCACACATAGATGGAAGCACTTGCCTATGCTACTCCTTAGGACACTGGGAGATGGGAGCCTCCCTGAGGCTGACTGTACTTGGAGCAGGGTTGGGGTGATGGGGACTGAAAGGTCAGTTCAGTCTTGCTGAGAGGGCCTGTCATGCAGCAGGGCCTTGGAGGTCACTATGGTGCAGCCGGGAGTGGTGTGATTGGGGACCGGCCTCGTGTTCACAGCCAGGTCAGGTTTGGTGTCTCCCAGAGGCCTGGAAGGCATGCCTGTTGTGGTTTGTGGCTTATACCAGTGAGAGGCACCGGCAGTCACAGAGAGGAAGGAGACAGCACCCCGAGCCCCTCTCTTTATGACCACCCCCACGCACACAGCCTTTGTGTCTCCTCTCTATATCATTTCTTCTGGCGGCTTCTGAGAACTACAGCTTGTCTCTCGTTATTTTTCTCTTAAGCTCCAATAAAATTGTCCTCAAGCTTCAAAAGCAACAAAGAATAATATGGTTTAGGACTTTTCCTACCCATTTTCTGCAGTATAAAGAAGTTAGGGACAAGCATTCCAGATGGTCTTCAGAGCTAGGGGTGTAGCTCAGTGGTGGAGTACTTGCCTAGCATGCATGAAGCCCCGGGTTCAAACTCCAGCACTGCAAAACACCAAAAAAGGGAAACTCAAAGAACATCAGCAGTCTCCCGAGCACCTGCCTACAGCACACTGGAGCGAGCTTTAGTCCCTCCTGAATCCGTGGAAGTACGTGGAGTATTTTCACTGTGCCACTGAACTACATCTCCAGCCTAGCTCTGGGGTTTATAGCTCATTCTTTTATGGACAAGGTCTTAGCATCTTGGGCAGGAGGGGGTGGAGGGAAGTCACCCTTTCTCTTCACTGAATAGCCTCTGTGTAGACCTGGTAAAATGGCGGCCAGGCCATTTTATTTACAGTTTATTGTAATTTATTTTCAATTTTTTAATGACAACATAGCACACTTGGTATTTATCAGAGACCACATTTAACAGCTCAGGCTAAAACACGTTGCAAACCTCACAGTCAAAATTGGTAGATTCCAGAGGCCACATGTTTATATTCTAGACCACTGGTTTTCAACCTTCCTCATGCTGCCACCCTTTAACATAGTTCCTCATGTTGTGGGGACTCCCCCTCATAAATTTTTTTCGTTGCTACTTCATTACTGTAACTTTGCTGTTATGAATCATAATGTAAATATGTGTGTCCCCTAAGGACCCCAAAGGGGCCGAAACCCACAGGTTGAGAACTACTACAATAGACTCTTCTACCTTTTCCAGGATGACGTGGGTCTCCTGTATGGCTGTCTTTTGACTTGGGGTGCACTCTAGTGGCTCTGTGATGGGTCTATCCTTTCTCTGTCCTCAGAGTTCAAGCTGAAGAAAATGTGGAAGAGCCCTAATGGAACCATCCGGAACATCCTTGGGGGAACAGTCTTTAGGGAACCGATCATCTGCAAAAACATCCCCCGCCTTGTCCCTGGCTGGACCAAGCCCATCACCATTGGCAGGCACGCCCATGGTGACCAGGTAGGCCGGGGCTTGGAGACAAAGTCTGTTGACTCATGCTCCCCATGAGAAGCCCTGGCTCGAATTACCTGTTCTCTGCAGTACAAGGCCACAGACTTCGTGGTAGATCGAGCTGGCACGTTCAAGATGGTCTTCACCCCAAAGGATGGCAGCAGTGCCAAGGAGTGGGAGGTCTACAACTTTCCTGCTGGTGGCGTGGGCATGGGGATGTACAACACCGATGAAGTAAGGCCCTGACCAGCCTCCTCCCCAGCTCATCTCCACCTTTGCCTACTGTGTACCTTTCCTTACTTGTGTCTGCCTCCTCATGCCAGGGAATGATGGAAGAGACTAGAAATGCTCCTCTTCATGTTGGCCAGAGTTGGGTCACATGACCACCTTTGAGCCAATCACGGATGTCCAGGGAGGATGGGGCTTCTAATTGGATAAATCAGAGACATGTGGTCAAACCTAGCCGTAGTCATAGCCAGCTTAACCAGGTCTGCACCAGCTGTAGGGTCTAGGAATTGAGGTAGAGCTGTCCAAAGTGGAGTTGGTGGTTCGGGTCTGCTCTCAAAAATCTGGAGGGATAAGATGGGCCAGATAAAACAAGGTTCACTCCATGGTGGCAAGGGTTGAGTAATCTTATGGAGATGAGGCTAGCCCTTGGCCTTGGAACCCATGGGCAAGATTGGCAGTCCTCAGGCTGGGGGCCATGCTATGCCCGCTCTCCCCACAGTCCATTTCGGGCTTTGCGCACAGCTGCTTCCAGTACTCTATCCAGAAGAAGTGGCCGCTCTACTTGAGTACCAAGAACACCATTCTGAAGGCCTATGACGGGCGTTTCAAGGACATCTTCCAGGAGATCTTTGACAAGTAACGGCCTCTGAGGCTTTCTGAGGGCACCACAGCTTCCCAGCTTCCCTGCGCAGTCCCTATTCCGCCTGGGGAGGTTGCGCTCCCAGTGTGCTTGGTTCAGCTTTGAGGTCCAGGGAGGGGTCCTAAAGCTGCCAGCTTCCTGTCCTCTTCCCGAAAAAAGCCCTTTCGCCTCCAGGCACTATAAGACTGACTTTGACAAGAATAAAATCTGGTACGAGCATCGGCTCATCGACGACATGGTGGCCCAGGTGCTCAAGTCTTCCGGTGGCTTTGTGTGGGCCTGCAAGAACTATGATGGGGATGTACAATCCGACATCCTGGCTCAAGGTATGCTGGGACGACCCGCTCCCAGAGGGGGGACTGTTTGGGTATTCACAGGGTTAAGTGAAAGAGGCCTTTGGGGAGAAAGTAAGATATGCCCAAATAGACTGGCTGCAGTGGCATGGGCCTTAATCCGAGCATTTGGGAGGTGGATTTCTATGGGTTCCAGGCCAGCCTGATCTACATAGTGATTCAGGGCATCTAGAGCTATTATACAGAGAAACCCTGTTTCAAAACAAAACAAAACCAAACAAGCAAAAGATATTCCTTTTGTGTGGACCAAAAGTGTGGACTCCTCAAAAGAGTCATCCGGAGATGTGCGAGGGTGCGTGCGTATGTGTCTGTGTGTGCGTGCGTGTGGTGTGTGTGTGTGTTCCCATTCCCCGTGCGTGTGTGTGTGTGTGTGTGTGTGTGTGTGTGTGTGTGTTCCCATGGAAGCCAGAAGTTAGTTTTGGTTTTAGGTATCTGCTGTTGTGTTCCTCATTATTATTTCACACACACACACACACACACAAAGATATACATATTTTTATATATTCATATATTTTATGTATATGAGTACACTGTCTTTATGCACATCAGAATCTGATCCCATTACAGATGGTTGTGAGCCACCATTTAGCTGCTGAGAATTGAACTCAGATCCTCTGGAAGAGCAGTCAAGTACTCCTAAACACTGAGCAATCTCTCTAGCCCCAATATATATATTTAAATTACATTTATAAGGTCAGGTATGGTGGCATTATAAACAGAGGCAATAGATCTCTGTGAGTTTGAGGACATAGTGAGTTTTAGAACAGTCAGAGCTACATAATAGACCATGTGGTTTGTCTGGCAGTACTGGGGATTATACATGGGTCCTCAGGAAAGCCAGGCAAATGTTCTCCTATTGAACTTCAGCCACAGGTCAGAGTACCTTGCAGGAGTTGGTTCTGCCCTTCCACCATGTGGGTCCCAAAGACTGACCTCAAGTTCTCAGGGTTGGTGGCAAGAACTTTAATAATCTGAGCTGTTTTGTCTTCCCTCTGTCTTATTTGTTGAGTCAGGGTTTTTCAGTGAACCAGAATTTAAATTAGCTGGCTGGTGAGTCCAGAGGACTTGTCTCTGTCCCTGTGACTGGTGTGTCACAAGCTGTTCTAGTAGAGAAAGGAGAGCAGGACGCTGGGTACAGTGGCTCACACTTGTAGACTCAGCACTCGGGAAGTGGGCAGACTGCTGTGAATTCGAGGCCAGCTTGGATTGCATAGTGAATTCTTGGCTAAAACCAAAACAAGGCAGAAAAAGGGCCTTTGAGATGGCTCAGTGGACACTTGCCACTAAGCTTGACAACTTGAGTTTGATCCTTGGAATCTCATGGTGGAGAAAACAGACTCTTTCAAGCTGTCTTTTGACATCTGCACTAGCACATGTGCAACATCCCTACACAAAATAAAAACAAATAAATGTGAAAACAAAATCTGAGCGGAATCCTTTCCTTATGTAAGTTGCCCACTTTCCCGTCCTTCTGAGTCTGGGGGAGTTTTTTGATTTCCCGGAGTCCTTGATAAGAGTCCTTCCAGCTGAAATCTGGATTTGGGGACATTTGGAAAGAAATCACAAACTTTGAAAGTGACCTAGCAGCAGCAGAGACTGTGATGTGTTGCATCATAGCTAATGATAGCTTATTTCTGCTGAAAATGGCCTTCTAGGAGGCTTCGAGACCATGGGAAGGGAGCACACGATCCTTTTTAGCACATGACAGTGGCTGGTCAGGGCTTCATTGCCTTCTCAGCTGCAGTGGGCTGGGCTGGGCTCAGAAGATGAGAAAGCTCCCAGTCCAGGAAGAAGGGCTCTGAGCTGATACATGACCTTGAGGGGAGATCTGCTCACCCCCAGGCTTTGGCTCCCTTGGCCTGATGACGTCCGTGCTGGTCTGCCCTGATGGGAAAACAATTGAGGCTGAGGCTGCTCATGGGACAGTCACACGCCATTACCGAGAGCACCAGAAGGTAAGTGTATGCGCCTCAAGATCCAGTGCCTGCTGGCCGATTGATGGCTGGGAGGATAAGCCCGATAGTTATATCGGGGGCTCAGTTGTTGATCCTGTGGCCTGTCCCCAGGGACGACCCACCAGTACCAACCCCATTGCCAGCATCTTTGCCTGGACACGGGGTCTAGAGCATCGAGGAAAGCTGGATGGGAACCAGGACCTGATCAGGTGAGCACACAGGGAGGACTGGAACTGGTCCAGCCCATGGTTCTGCCCAGCATGCCTGGGACCTCACTGCTGCATTTCCTACAGGTTTGCACAGACTCTGGAGAAGGTGTGTGTAGAGACCGTGGAGAGTGGAGCTATGACCAAGGACCTGGCTGGCTGCATCCATGGCCTTAGCAAGTGTGTGCTTTGGGACGCAGGGCCTGAGATCTCAGAGCAGGTGGGAGGAAGCCAGGGGACCCCACTTAGGGTCCCTCTTCATGAGTTAGTATAGCTGCCTGGGGTCTGGGGCAGGGCAAGCCCTGAGCAATGGCCTGAGTTGGTATCATTGCTAGCTGCTTAGTTTCCTCAACCTCCTCTCAAACTATCTTCCACCTTCCCTTGTGAGACCTATGTCAGTGGCTTGTCACGTTAAATTCATTGTGGCCCTCTGGCAGTGGGCAACTGGCGAACTTAGACCTGTGTCTGGTGGCAAGAGATGGCCATTCTGATGCCTGAGGTCTGATGTGCCTGGGAAGGGCTTGGTTGATGGCCTTCAGGAAGCCTGAGTTGCTCCCAATGTTCTCTTGGCAGTGTGAAGCTGAATGAACATTTCCTGAACACCACGGACTTCTTGGACACCATTAAGAGCAATCTGGACCGAGCTCTGGGCAAGCAGTAGGGGCAGACACTGCCCAGCTGCAGTGGGTGCTCCATATATGGTAGAGGGTGAGCCTCACAACCCCTCTCATGGTGGCCTTTCTAGGGGACTTTTTTTTTTTTTTTTAAATGATGGACATGTTTTTTAACGTATGTGAGCATTTTCCCCTCACAGTGGACATGAGGCAGGAACGGTGTGCTTTACCTCAGCCAGCCAGTGTGTTTTGCATACTGTAATTTATATTGCTCTGAATCACATGGTGCCATATTTAGCTACTAAAAAGCTCTTCGCAAAACTGTCTTGCTGTGTTTGTCCCTGAGTGGGAGGAAGCAGCTGGCAGGATTCTCCAGGGACAGGGTTGAGGTGCCTCTGGCTGTTAATAGGTCAGCTGGGGGGGCCACCTTTCAGAAGAGGGAACAAGGCCTCATGTAGGCCTCATAGTTCTATAGAAGCTGCCAAAGTTACTAGACTTTTGGAGTAAGGTCCTGGGTTCTCCACAAAATTGTCTATAGTGCTTGTCCCCGAGCAGGAGGCAGCTGGGACCTATGGTCAAAGGCTCACATAGAATTTCCAAGCAGGATCCTATCTCTCTCTCTCTCTCCATCTAGGGATTATCATTTTGTGACATTCTAAATATTTATAATCCACATGTACCTTTTGGGCACTGGGACTCTTAACTCTGTGAATACTAGGCAAGCATTCACTACATCCCCAGCTCTATTTGAGACTCAGTCTCACTGTGTAGCTCTGGCTAGTCTGGAATATGAGATTCAGGCCGGTCTTGAACTCGAACATCTACCTGCTTCCCTCCCAAGGGCTGGGATTAGCGGCTTATGCTATGCTATGCTCAGTTTTATCTGGTGTTATACTCTTAAAAACAGATCCTCAGGCCCCTCTTTGCAGGCTGCCCAGACTGAGGTCTGTGTGTATGGGACCCCGGTCTCAGACTCAGGGACATCTTCACCACTTTGGCTCAATTATAAAAGGTTTGAAAAGCTGCTCATTTCTTTCTGCTTGTTGGTGCTATAAGGCCGCCTTTCTTCTAAGTCAGCTCTCGTGTCCAGAGCCGTTTTTTAGCTAGGCATTTTATTAGTAAGATCACTAGACTGCATTCTCACACCTCCCCTTCAAACTGGTCCTATCCTAGACTAGAATTTCTTATGGACTTGAGGACAACATCAAACCTCTTCGTCTCCCTCTTGGATGCTGGGATTCTAGGCATGTGCTACAAGACTGTTTATGCAGTGCTGGGATCAAATCTAAGGCCTCCCGTAGTAGGCAAGAAACCTTACCAATCACGTCTTATCCTCAGCTGTAGCCACAAGGTTTAAAACCTTACTTTATCATTTTAAGTGGGTGGGTATTTTGCCCTGCATGTATGTCTGAATACCATGTGCGTACGTGTAGGGCCAACTGAGGTCAGAAAAGGGCACTGGGTCCCCTGGAACTGGAGGTAAGAGACAGATAGGAGCTTCCATGTGGGTTCTGGGAATTAAACTTGGATCCTCTGGAAGAGCAGCCAGTGCTCTTAACTGATTACCCACTTCCCCAACCCCTAGCTATAGGTTTCATATTTGCAGACACAAAACTTCCCAAAACCCACCCCTGGGGCTTGGAGCATGTCCCCCCAAAGTATATGACAGGTCAGGTGGCTACAGTCTTGCATGTTCAGAGAGGGATGCTGTCTGATGTTACCAGGGAGCCTTGGGACCTCCTGGGGGAAGATCATGAGCAGTGGTAAGAAGCATGTCCAGTCACCTCACTAAAGAATATCCATTTATTTATAATTATTGCTAAGTAAACTTCTCTTTTTAAACGGGAACATAAAAACACAGTAGGGCTCTGCACAAGTGGAATCGCTAAACAGTTGGTTTGTATACACATCAAAATAAGTTAGAGTGGAATCCGGCCAGGGTCTGAGTCACCCTTTTCAGAAGGCTGGGAGGGGTGAGGCCAGAGCCTTGTCTGGACCGCCCCCAGCTCCAACTGTGCACTGTGTTATACCTTCCTCTCTGCATTGCCCAGGCACAAAGCATAGGATGGGGGCTTTCTGAGCATAGTACCCCTCAGAGGGTTGTGCCAGTGGCAGGCTGGGAGACAATGAGACCCCACCCAGGCCAGACTTCTCCCTTCTGTTTCCAAGACCAAGGCCTGAGCTGGCAGGAGAGGAGGTACGGGGTGCTTTTTGGTACCAGGGGAGAAAGTCATTGTGGGAAGAGGTAGTTTGCGGGGGTGTTGCCTTCTGCTCAGCAGGAAAAATGTCTTGTACAGTGACACCTGATCACTGCCACCTGAGGGTCATCTTGTCGGGCACCTGGAAGGCTGGAAGCCTTGGGAAACCACACTTGCGCTATTGTGTCCACCCCACCCCTGGTTTTGAACAATCACCCTGAGGCCTGGCTTGATGTCTCACTTAGGGACACATGCTTGGGGGCAGTTGCACTTCAAATTAGCACCTTCCACCCCAGCTCCTTCCCCCTCTTGGTTTTTTAGCCAAAGCTGGTGGCTTCATCTGTGCCTTTTCAGGGTTGCCCCTGGCTGCTCTGGAGTCAGTATCTGGAGGAGAGAGAGGAGAGCAGACTGGAGGGGGAGTCAGAAGCCCTGGCTGCCTGCATGGCAGAGCCACTGGCTGGGAGGGGCCAGGTAACTGCCTCTTCTCGCCTGCTTTAGCCCTGAGGCTCCCAGCCCGTGACACCCCTCCTGGCCCAGAACACAGGTCCCTACTAAGCCCAAGTCTGCTTTAGGGAAAGGAAGCAGGGATTGAGTGCACAGTACACAAGCTTCAGCTTGCCTCTCTATCACTCCAAGATGGTAGACAAGAGAGTTGGAAAGGAAAACAAAATTACCTTCAAAATATCCTCACTTTCTTAAAACATTACACCCCTCCCCCCATGATCTTAAATTTCCTTTTAAAATATGTTGCTCTTCCCTGGGAGCCTGCTGAGTCTGAGCTTACCCACTCCACACAATACCTGCTTGCTTATAAAACAAACAAAGGAAAAAAAATTCTAGTCTCCCTCTTATGGTGGTCTTCCTTGGCTTCCCATGAGGACAGCCTCATGGTCCCAGGGACCTGTCACCCCGCCCTTTCCCTTGTCCTTTCTAATGTGTGTAAAGCACAAGGCATGTCCTGATTTTGTTTAGTGAGGACACTGGTTGGTACCTTAGCCTGGGACAGAACTGGATGAATCTGTTGAAATGCGCATTAGGGATATTCTTTCAAATAGGGCTGACTGAGGGGAAGGGTGCTCTGCTGGCTAGCTGGGAGGGTGCTCTAGAGGCTGGGCTCCCTGGCTTTCCTACAGGCAGGGCCAGGGCTAGGGCCGCATGCATGTATGGATGGAGCAAGGGAGGCCCAGGAGGTAGAAGGCAGAGTGCCCTGCCTGGCTGTTGAGTGACATGGGAAGGGAAGAGGTTCTTGGGTCTGAGCAGGGTTGGGGTGGGCAGTGCTGACCAGTGCAGAAGCTTGGATGTTCTTAAAGGCCAGAGTCGGTGCAGAAAAGGTTTAAGACCAGGTTCAAGCATTCTCTTCCTCATGGCCTGAGGCGGCTTGGAGAGGTCCTCTAAGTCTATGCCCCGGGACTATAAGAGAGACCTCACTAGTATTTCCCCTACCCACTCACAGCAGCAGGCCAAGGAGAACCAGATCTGGACCTCCTGGTTACCTTTCCCTCACTGGGATGCCCAGTTCCCTGCAAGGACAGTAGTATAGTCTCCATTTGGTCTAAAGGTCCCTAGTGGTGCAAATGACTGGGGGTGGGAGGGGGGGCTGGGCAATGGGCAGTAGCTTGGTTATGGGCTACAGAGGTGTAGCCCTCAGTACGTGGGTCTCCCCCTGTGCCCTCCCCACCCACTCAGCTGGCCTGCTATAGCACATTGTAGTAGGCCATCTCTTTCATGGCCTGCTCAGTGAGGGTGCTGGCCTCCGCGCCGCTGTCCACACTGGTGTAGGTGTAGGCGGTTCCCTCGAAGTCCTCCATCTCCTGTTGGCTGTCAAGTTCAGAGGGGTCAGGGCCTGCCAGCTCCATCATGGGGTCTACAAGAGAGGGGCACAGTTAGGCCTAAACACTGGCCATCCCCAGTGCCCTGTGGGAAACGGGCGACCTTAAAGTCCAGCCATTGTTTGCCCAGTCTTCAAATCCAGGCATATGGACTCTACTACTGGGTGTTCAAGGGCCTTGGCCTTGACTTCTGGGTTATGTTCCCTTGCCCCTCCTGGGTCATTCCGTGCAAAGTCCGTCCTCGGTCCCCTTCCTATGTAATGCACACTTTGTGTTTCCTGGATTTCGTCTCATCCAATGTTAGCCTGCAACCTCAGTTTGCAGATCAAAAGGTCATCCATCAAGTAAGTACTTCTGTGAACTTGCAAAGCTCTATTTCAGCATGGGAGGGTGCAGTTTCTCTACATGTAGCACACCAAACCAGCCCCACCCTGGGCCTGGGTTCTCAGCCAAGGTAGGTTCTCAAAGCACCTCTGGGGACAGAAGAATATCTGAAGGGTGCCTGGTGATCCTAAAATTGGAATCTTACTATAAAGTTTGCTATTGCAACAAGGCCAGAGTTCCTCCTGTGGAGACATGAACTGGTATGAACTGGTATGAGATTGACTGGCAGTGCTGAGGCTCATTGGCTAAGTGGGTTCTGCCCCAGCCACTGGGAAAAATATGGTGTTTTGGGGGAAAGACCCAGCCCAGCCAGGGCTTACCCTGGTAGGTCCAAGGTAGGATTCCTAACCTTGACATCACTCACATCTGGGGCCGCCGTGATCCTTTGTGGTGGGGCCACCTGTCCCACTGTAGGATATTATAGTGTCCTATATCAGTTATGACATCCAAATGTCACCTGTGCGGTCGAATTCACACACCCCACCTGCTGATGAGTGGCAGTCTATATTTGGGTCAAAAGGAAATGGTCTATTGGCAGAATGTTGGTTTTAAAGAAGAGAGACAGCTTTTCTTTTCCTGGATGTGCCAGGAAATAGTGTTCTAGAGGTTACTGGTGCTCATCGAGTCCAGGAGACGTCAGTGCTGTGAGCCCCCATAGACACAGCCTAACCCGGCTGTTACTGTTGAGAGTTTGATCCACCCACCTTTAAAGATGGCCTAGACATTCAGTCCTCCTCCTCCACCCACCCCCCTTTTTAAGATAGGGTTTAACAGCCCCGCCTCTCCTGGAATTTACTGTGTAGATCAGGCTGGCCCTGAATTCAAAGACCTGCTTATCTCTGCCTCCCTAGTGCTGGGATTAAAGATGTTCTCTACCATGCACAGCTTTCTTTCTTTTTTGATTAAATCTCATGTTGCCCAAACTGACCTCAAACTCCTCCCTCATATAGTCAAAGATGACCTTGAACTTTTGGTCCACCTGTCTCCACCTCCGGAATGCTGAGACTGGAGTCTTGCACCACTTCACCTGGTTCTGGTGCCTAGGGCCTTGTGCGTAATTGTTGAGCTGCTGCATCTAACTGAGTCTCCTGCCATACACATGCCACTGGCTGTTAAAACAAGCCACACTTTCACGTTCCCACTTTATCTCCATTATGTGCAGTTGGCCTTGAACTCAGTATATAGTTGAGAATTGTGTTGAACTCCCAGCCTATGTCCTGAGTGCTGGGATTTAGGTGCATACCAGTCTCAGTGTCTGCATGCATGCTGACCGCCTCCATAAATTACAACCAAGTCTGTGGGAGTGATTTCACCTAGAAAGAAGCTGTACTGCCTATTCCAGCTTTATAGAAGAGGTTGTGAGTATGTAGGTGACCCAGGACCAAAGGCCACTTTACTCGTGTACATGTAGTCAGGGAAGGACTAAGCATTCCTGGAAACAAAGAAAGAGACTGTTCCTCTCATCCCAGAGAACCAGGAACCGCAAGGGAAGTCCACTGTAGTGAAGCTCACAACGGGTGCACAATTAACAGTCCAAAGTGCTTCAGACCCAGACCCCAGCCATTAGCATTGAAAACATTCTTCAAATGTGCTGGAGAGATGGCTCAGTATTTAGCCCTATTCTTCCAGAGGCCCCAGGTTTGAGGGTCCGCATTCTCGTGGTGGTTCACAAATTTAACAATCAGATTTGACAGTCTCTTCTGGCTAGGAAAAGCACATGGTACAGAGACATACATGGAGTCAAAATGCCCATTTGCATACAATTAAATGTTCAACAAAGTCATCAAGTGATCCCCATGGGCAGCCAATTTGAGACCTCGTCCTGTAGGGTCTGTGCCAAAGAAATTCAACCCTTTCATCCCACCCCAAAAACTGCTGGAGGTCGAGCAGTTCAAGCCAGTTCCAGGGAGATTCTGAGGAGGAGCATTAGGCAAGAATCAGAGGTAATGATTGGTAATGCAGATTCCCACTCAGCAGGTCCGGGTAAAGTTAAGCTGGCATGTCCACTCTAGACAATGTGTATCAAGGAGCTGCAGAAGGCATTTAGATAGGGTTCCTACCAACAAAGCCTTGGTAAAACTATTGAAAAACCACCTTCAACAAGCCACAGTGTCACCCGCTTTCCCAGAAACTCCAGGACACTTACTGGCCAGGAGGAACCAAAGCCACTGGTCATTTACAACTGAGTGTGGCTAGTGAACTTTTCTGGCTGTTGCCAACACACAGTCACCTGGAAGAGGACTCATTGGAGCCTCTGGGATGCACCTTCAGCTGCCTCCCTACCATGGAGCTGTAGACCAATGGTAAGCACTGCTGTGACTGGGGATATCTCATAACAGCTGAGACTACCAGTTTCCAAGATATAGGCTCCTCTGGAACTTTTTTCCCCCCTTTTTGTTTCCTTTGGTTTGAGAGACAGGGTCTCATTATGTAGCCTGGCTTAACCTCAAACTTGTGGTAATCTTCCTGCCTCAGTATTTCATACTATAGGTATGTGCAATTGCACCCAGCCCCTCTGGAAATTCTCTCAATTATTACTTGATGCAGGGTCTCACTGTGTAGCCCCACGCTGGCCTTCAACTATAGTCTTCCCACTTTTCCTGGGTGTTAGAATTGCAAGTGTACAGCACACCACAGCCAGCCTTCTTGTATAATTCTTTTTTCCTTACATTTACTTATTTATTCTATGCTTCACTCTCATAAAGCTTAATGGCAGGATCACCTGTCCCTCTCCTGAATATGTGGTTTTCATTCTCTCCAGCAGGGACTGTGGCTGGTTGCTTGTTTTAACCTCTCTGAATGTCTGAAAATTTCCATGTGCATTTGGAGGTGTGACCTCATAACATCCCCATTTGTCACTTCGCCATCCACTTTCTTGAAATTATTATGGTTTCTCCTAACGGTGGGAGAGATGGCACATTTACAGCTCTTGTGTGTTGTGATCGAGTTGCCTAATCTCTCTGCCCTGAGTTTCTGCTATAGGAATGATACCAGAGCCAGCCTCCCTGTGAGGGTCACATGAGTTACACAGCACTCAACATGTGTAAGTTATTGTTTTTATTATCGTTTTAGTGAGCCCATGTAAGTCCTTGGAAGACGACATAAATACCCCCATTATTGCCATGATGGCTCCCCAGGTTCTCCCTCTCTCCAGACCTGAGCCCACCTCAGTGACGTCTCGGCCTTGGCCAGCCTTCCTACGCCCCTAATTGGACAGGAGACTCCTGAGTGCTCCACGCTGCTGTCATGCCTGCTCTGCCCACTGCGCACAGCCCACCCACCTTGGCTGTCCAGGCTGATGTCCATGACGCCATGCTTGACCTTCATATGCCGGCTCAGGTTTCCCTTGAGATTGAACTTGCTGGAGCAGTATGGGCACTTGAATGGCTTGCTGCCGGCGTGCAGGTGCATGTGGCCCAGCAGGTTGTACATGCGGTTGAAGGACTTCCCGCACACCTAGAATGAATGGGGATGGTACCAGAGGGCTGTGGGGAGCCTGCCATCCTGGCCAACCCTCACCCCACTACACACAGCATGAGGACCTTTCCTGTGTGACCACAGAGGAGGCAAAGGACAACCTTCTTGCTGGTCGTTGCCCCTTGCATCACCTGCCTGCTCTGAGCTGGAGGTAGGAACAGCAGATCATATTGTATTGCAGGGTCCTGACCAGCCCCTTCAGAGGCTACACCACAATTCACCCACTCATTCTCCAGAAGCACAACTTCAGCAGCTTTGAGGCACTCCCCAATCCCTCCAAGCTCAGAGGCAAGCATTAGCCATGCTGGCTGGAGTTGGCCCCATACCTTGCACTTGAATGGCTTCACAGGCGAGTGCACAATCATGTGGGTCTTGAGCGTCTGCTTCTGCACAAAGGTCTTGAAGCAGATGTGGCACTGGTAGGGCCGGACGCTGGTGTGGATGAGCATGTGGCGCTTCATGTTGGCCTGCAGGGTGAACTCTCGGCCACACACCTCACATTTGAACTCCTTCACACCCTGTGGGGATAGAGACACCACTCAGGGTTTGGGCACTAACAGGCATGGCTTTGGGAAATTCCTTTTTACAAAAGAAGTATTTCTATGTGTGTGAATGTGCAAGTGTGTATGTGTGAGAGTATGTGAGTGTGTGTGAGTGTGCCACTTTCAGAACTTGGTTCTCTCCTTCCACCATGTGAGTTCTGAGCAGCAAACTCAGGTTATCAAGCTTGGTGGCAAGCACCTCTATCTGCTGAACTGTTCTGCTGGCTATCTCTGGGGGCATTTGGCAGGGCTGTTGTTCCAAGATGCTTTCCAAGACAAGGCAGGTATAAACTCTGTGCCTTCCCATCACTGCTTGCCACGTGGGTGTGCAAGTACTACTTGATCTGTTGCACCAGTTTGAAGAGATATGAAGGGATCTGTCCACCCATCTGTCCATCCATCCACCCACCCACCGGTCCGTTAGTTCATTCATCCAGCAAGCAGGCATGTGTACCTCAAGGAAGCCAGCATCAGATCTGTAGCTAGCAGGGCAATGCCTTTGTCTGGACAATTTCCCTTACATTAAGGATGTGTTTGTTTTCTGTTACATCTCTTGGGGGACAGACCTTTTGGAAATGATTAAAGCTGTGTTTCTGGGGTCAGAGCTCAGTGGAGGAAACCTTTTTAGCATGTGCAAGGTGCCCTAGGTTTGAGTCACAGCACTGAAGGGCAGAGGCAGAAGGACTCAGTTTGAGGCAGCAACTTGGGACTATCTAGTGAGAACCTAATAACATAACAAAAGATGGTAAAAAAGGGAGAAAAAAAACAAGAAGCCATGCACCAGTCACGGTGGCACAGGCTTGTTAATCCCAGATACTCAGCAGAAGGGTGGGAGTTCAAAGGCCGTCTAATCTAGGCTATAGAGCAAATTCAAGACCAACATAGACAATTTATCAATAAAAGCCAAGGGGGTGGGGGGTGGGGGGCTGGAGAGTTGGCTCAGTGGTTAAGAACACTTGCTGTTCTTCCAGAGGACCTGGGTTCTGCTCCCAGCACCCATGATGATTCACAACCTTCTGTCACTCCAGTACCAGGAGCCCTGTGACCCTTTCTGGCTTCCATGTAGCATACATACATACACGCAAACACTTCTACATGTAAAAGAATATAAAAGCTGGATACGGGGGCGCAGAAGCAGAGATCTCTGTAAGCGCGAGACCAGCCAGGGATAGAGAGTGAGACTGTTGTGGGGAGGGAGCTGGAGTCTATCTTGAGACTCATCTAAAGGCTATATGTCCTGGGTTCAATCACCATCACTCAGAAAAAGGACAAAATACTGTGCACCCTGAGAAAAGTGGCTAACACTCAAGTCTGCATAAAACTATAAGTTGTGAAACTTTCGGGTCTTCCCACAGCCCCTTGAAAGTGTTTCTCAGCTCTCCCTGGAGATGAGAGACACCTGTAGCTGTTCTCCAGCAGACAGCCTGAAGCCACTCCCTAAAGAGGCTCATTCAGTGGGGGCTGGGATGGCCCAGGAGTTTTTAGTTGCAACCCTGCCCCCCCATGGGGGTGGTAGTGGTGGTGGATTCTTATCATGGGCATTCAGCCCCAGAAGACACTCCTCTGGAGCAAACTGTCTGGTCTGGACTGTCACATGCCTCTTTACCCAGAGCTGACACTCAGCACAGGAATAGGGCGCTGTGTGCACAGGGGGTGCTGGGAGAGAAGGCACAATCAGTCGAGAGCAGTGTCTTCTACTGAAGAGAACTTCACAGGGACAGATGCATGTCTCTGGTCACAGCTGCTGTCCCAGCTATCTAATATAAAATGCTGGTATTATGTGTTTTCCTGCATGTGCTGGTGACTGAATCCAAGGTGTCTGATACTTTAATAGACCCCATGCCTTTCCTCTTAGTAGCCTGGTGCTCTCTTTTTATATTGTATACCCTCATTATCCTTGTGACAAGGCAGGACACATGGCCACCAGGGGGCCCCATTCAAGAGTTGTAAGCACAGATATGCAGAGGGGGTGGGATGTGTACAAATTAAGACACTGACACAGATGCCTTCAGCTTTCTTCACACACCCTTATCTCTCAACACTTTAGTAGGCAGGGATTTAAGTCTGAGTAGAGGAGGAAGATGGCAAATACACAGCATACACCCCATTCCACCCTTGCAGACATTAATAATCGACTATAGTTTTACTGATGAGCCCGGATTCAGAGTCAGAATCCTTAACATTTTGCATTTAGCAGTCGCTACTACAACTGACAGGTCAAGCTTCTGCAGTGGAACCTGCTGATGGTCCCTGCCTTCTCAGAAAAGTTCTGGGGAATGGAGAAGTCCAGGTTCCTGGCCTGGCTGGTTCACTGGAGTGCCCACTGTGAACAGTATCTATCACCATAGGTCACCACACAGAGAAAGTGCTACTCACAGCTTTGGAAGGTTAAGCTGGCTGGAGTTTGAAGGAAACTGTGGCTCAGCCATGTGCCATAATGGATGGTTAGGCCCAACAGGCTCCACTCTACCTTTTAGGGTGTAAGGGCTTCTTGGGGAGGTACTGATGGCTGAAAGGCAGGGGGAGGAGGTGATGGCACCAGGAAGGACAGGAAAATGGGTGAGGGCTGAGTGCTCAACCTGGTGGATAAGAACATGACTGCTCAACTGTCCATCTTCACAAATTACTTGGCTCAGGTGAGCCATATGTTAGTCACATGCACGATTTACATATTCATCGGATGTGCATGTGTTGGAATTGACTGTTTGCCTGTGCATCGTATGTGCTGGTGCAAGCAGAGGCCATGAGGGTGCTGGACCTCCTGGAACTAGAGTTCCAGGAAATTGTGAGCTGCTTGATGTGGACACCAAGAACCAGACCTGGGTCCTCTACAAAAGCAGCAAGTGTTTTTAACTGCTGAGCCATGTCTCCAGCCCCTTTCTTCTTTGTGTATATGTGTTTGCAGTGTATACATATGTGCATATGTATGTGTGGAGGGCAAGTCAGCCTCATGTGCTGATCCTCAGGCGCTGCCCCATTTATATTTATTTACTCTGTGTGTGTGTGTGTGTGTGTGTCTCTGTTGGCTCTCTCCTTCCATGGGTCCTGAGGATCAAAGTCAGTTTCTCAGCTCGGTAGTGAGTGCCTTTACTTGCTGGGTCTCTTGCTGGCTTTCCCCAGCCCCATCTATCCCTCTTTTATAATCATATATATTTTTGCCTTTCCTAAAGGGAAAGCAAAGGTCTTATAATACTTTTGAAGCTATCCTTTGCATTTTTGGTCACAGTATCCTCCTGAACAGGGAGGGCCTCTTGAGTCCTGCGGGAGTTCCACAAACATTTCATCTTTTAAATTCCTCTTGTGTATAATGTATGTGTGTGTATGCACAGATAACTTCCTCAATTACTTCTCCACCTGATTCAGTGACCCTCACTGACTCACTGTTTTGACTATGCCATGTGGCCAGTGACCAATGAGACCCACCCATCTCCTCTCTTCAGTGGTGTGGTTAGGCACATCGCCATACCTGGCTTTTACAGGTGTGCTGGGAACCTGAACTCAGCTCCTCATGTTTACCCAGCAAGCATTTTACCCACTCAACCACCTACGCAGGGCCCCCAAAAAGTTTAAAGGTAAGTTTTATTACTGAGAAACTAATTTCAATTACATTTCTAATACTCTACCAGGATAAATGTCTAAGTATGAAAATGAGTAAAGTCTGGGCTGGAGAGATGGCTCGGTGTTTAATATCACCCAAGTTTGATTCCAAGCACCCCTGTGACAGCTCAGAACCATCTGTAACTCCAGTCCCAAGGGATCTCATGCCCTTTTCTGGCCTCCATAGGCATCAAGCACACACTGTGGTACACAGACGTACATGCAGTCAAAACAACAACACACACAGAAGTATACATTAAAAGAAAAATTACCTGTGTAATCTCATCCAGGACCTTGGGATGTTGGAGAAAGTGACAGATGGGACAGCCAGGGCTGGTAGCCTTACCTTGTGGGTGAGGGAATGCTGCTTGAGGTGATGGATCTGGCTGAATTCCATGCCACATTCCGTGCACACGAAGGGCCGCACATTCTGGTGCTTAAGCATGTGGTTTTGTAGCTGGCTGCGGTAGTGGAAGGATTTGTCACACTCGAGGCACTGGTAGAGGGTGGGGCCTTGGTGGGAGGCCAGGTGGCGCTTGAGCTGGGTCAGGGTGGAGAAGTCTAGGCCGCACTCAACACAGACGTGGCAGCGGCCACTCTCGTGCTTCACCTCGTGGGCCTTAAGCTCACTGGGGTAGGCAAAGCCACGGCCACAGAAGTGGCAGCTGTAGGGCTTGACCTCGGAGTGAAGCAGCATGTGGCGTTTGAGGTGGCTGGTCTGAGTGAAAGCCTTTTGGCACACCTGGCACTTGTGGGGCCGTGTGCCCTGGTGTGTCAGCAGGTGCGTCTGCAGGTGGCTGGGCTGCTTGAAGAGCTTGCTGCAGTGTGGGCACGAATGTGGCTTGATGCCGTTGTGGCCCAGGATGTGCGTCACCAGATTGTACTTGGATGTGTACGACTTCTCGCACATGCGACACTGCCAGCGTTTCTGGCGGTCACCTGCCTCTACTAGGTAAGAATCATCGATCTGCACGTTGATGTCCAGCCGGTCCAACTGTGCCTTCTTGTGCCGCTCCACTGTGGAGCCTGCTGTGTCAGCCTCGAACTCGCTGGGCTCCTGCCACACGAAGCCCTGTTCTGGTTTCACAAGTTCTGGTGCTGTCATGGCGGGAGGCTCAGGATTGCTCAGGGGGGCCAGGTGGGGTGGCTCAAAACCACATTCGGTGGGCAAAGTCTCTGGTCCAGGTAGTGCGATGCTGGGCTCAGGGAAGCCATCCCGGGATGGGTCGGGGAAAGGAGGATCAAATGGGGCCATGTCTAGCTCTGGCCTTGGAGTTCGAGGCAAGTGCCTGAGTGTCCGGGGCTTGCGGCTGAAGGCGCTGAGGTCGATCATCTTGACGGCACTGCTCTGCACCAGGGCCTCGCAGCCACCACTGGCCACCTCAGCAGGGGCCTCTGCAGGACTGGGGTCCTTATCATCACCAGGCACAGATACCTCATATACTTCCTGTTCCTCTTCCTCTTCTGCCTTCTCAAATTTGACCTTGGGTACCAGCCGCACAGGGGGCCGTGTCTTCCTCCGGGTGTGCTTCTCAAAGGCTGCCTCTACCTCCAGCACCTCCTCTTCTGGGGGTTCTTCCAGGGCCCGCCCATTACAGGCCAGCTGATAGATGTCAGGTCCCGGTGGTCCTGGATCCCCCATGGCTGTCCCAGACAGTTCTGGCCCTAGGTCTGGGTAGAAGGCCTCAGCACTTATGGTGGCTCCAAAGAGCTCATTTTCTGAGACCAGGCCCAGCACAGCAGCCTGAGCCAAGGACAGCACCACCACAGCATCCGTCTGTGTCCCTGAGTCCATGAAGCCCTCCATCCTGTGGAGTCTAGCTAGGAGGGCATTTCTGTGGGAGGAAAAGAACATGTTAATACTGCTCGCTCCATGCTGACTGGGCAAGAGACTCAGTGAGGACAAGGGCTTGGGCACGGTTAATTTGGGGACACCTGCCTTGAGGACATGGTGTTTGTATTTAGGGGGAGCAATGACAACCTGTGTGTCTAGCTATCTCTTTTATCTCTCTGAGAAGTCCTGGGTAAGCCCCACCCCAAGTTTTCCCATCTGTAAAACAGGGAGGAGGGTGGATGGTATCTGTGACTCCATCTTTGAGACCTGGTCTCACATGTAGCTGTCGCTGGCCTTGAACTCATTATCTTCTTGCCTCAGCCTCCCAAGTGCTAGGATCCACATCCAGCTGTTCGGCAATTCACTGCCCCCCTCCATCTTCTGTGCTGTATGCATGTATGTGCAGGAAGGAGTATGGTGTGGGTGTATGTGCCATGTGTGCACCTGCATGAAGGCAAATGATGTCAGGTGTTTTGAATTAGGGTCTCTAATTGAACTTGGGGTTCACAAATTGATTGGTCTAGCTGGCCAGCAAACTCAAGGAATTCTCCTGACTCTGCCTTCCAGTTCTGGGGTTACAGGTATGTGCTGTGACACTTAGGTGCTTAATTGGGTGCTGGGGGCCAAATCCAGGTCTCCATGTTGTGCAGTAAACACTTTACCCAGAGCCACCTCCCCCGCCCATGTTCAATGGCTCTTAAACTCTGTCTTATAAGTTCTTCATGGACCTTAGAAATCAGTTTCAAGATGCACAAATCTGATTCTAGCCTCTTTGTTGAGACAGGATCTCAGTATGTAATTGAGACTAGCCTGGAATTTGCTATCTTAGAGCCTCAGCCTCCTGAGTGCTGAAATCACAGACATGTGTCTCCAAGCCTAGTGATTTATGAATGAAGTTGAATAGCTTTTTAATTTTCTTTTTTGCAGAGCTGAGGATGGACTTTGAGCATGTTAGGCACTCTTCCACTGAGCCATAGCCCCAGCCCTTCGGTTTTAAAAATTAATTACTCTATTATTTTAAGAACTGATTAAAAAAAAACCCACCTACTCAAAATATAATGTGCCACATTCTAAAACAGATCAAGAGTCCCATGGCTATGCTGCTGGGGTAATTAATTCTGCACAGGCCCTGGGATGTACTGAGGTGTCAAACAATTGTTGCTATTAGTGATGGCATGGCTACATGAAGGAGGTTTTTAATAAACACAGAGTAAAAACAATACAACACATAAAATTAGATTAGGTTCTGAGGCTAGTTTCAAACATGGGCTACCTCTGGTCAGCCCTAATGCTAAAGAGTCTATCATAGGAGCCATTGTTTTTAATTATCTAAATGCCATATGCACAGATATCCAAATATACTGTTAGAAAGTAGCTTTAGCTAACATTGGAGATGTGTGTCAGATCTGAAGGCTGACGCGTGTGAGACCACTGTTGAATCCCCAGTTCACAGTAATGTTCCTGATCTAACAGATTCTCTTAAACAATACCACTGCACCACCCACCGGTTATAAAAGCAGTAAAGGCATCCTTCTTTTCCTTGGCTCTTTGAGTACCATGAACCCCACCTGTGCACAAAGTGATCCCTACTTTGATGCCCTTCCCAGAACTATTTGGGTGCTCGGCCACCAGTCTCTTGGGCCCCAGTCTGCCTGCTCTCACGTCCATGCCAGCTTCCCCAGGTCTGTGATATGGGCACCCTCTTCTGAGCTTCAGATACTCATGCCCCCATGCCTTGCCCTGGCTCAGTTCCTGCCACACTCCAGAAGTGACACAGTAGAGAGCCAGGGTCAAGCACATGGCCAGTGGACAGCCCTTCCTCAGGAAATCAGTCCAGGCCTGGTGCCGCCCTCCCCCAGTACTCAGTGGAGCTTCCTCTTCCTGAGGATGGCTAAAAATACCCCAGACAGGACTCCAGCTTCCTCCTTGCAACAGACAAGTTGCTCCTTGCAACTCGGAGCAGGGTTTTGGTGGAAGGGGTCAGCCAGGAGTCCTGGGGGGACTTCAGGGTCTATCTGGAACTGTCCAGAGGCTAAAGTCACTTCTGGACACCCTCTACTCCATGCCCAGCTGCACATGACTAGGGATTTCCCACTTCAGCCATCTCTAATTACAAAATGTCACTTCTGTGCCTCAGTTTCTCCATCTAAAAACTGGAAATAAAAACACACCAGAAAGGTACAGGATCCCAAAGAGGATCGCTGTTAGTTACAAAGCCCTAAAAAAGCAATTGCTCTATCACCCTAGGTGATATCACACCAGAAAGAAGATAGTTAGTTACCTTCAGCAAAGCTTTGGTGATTACAAGGATAACTGTCAGGAAATAAGAATTTGTGGAAAAGAGCTATGCTAAATCCCAGCCAGGTGGCAGGCCTCGTAAGGAGAGAGAGAAGGTGAACAAGACAGGGGCCTGCAGGAGTCTTGCTGAGTTCATCACAACCATGTCTAATGTCCACTAGCCTCTGTTGGCTTTCCTGATTGAACTAGGAAATGTCACAGCTTGCCGAAGCAGCCCATCCCAGACAGCACCAGGTAGCAAACAATACACTCAGCAAATTTTCTGCACTTCCCCAAAGGCAGAACCCATGAGGAAGAGGGACTGGCCAACCACAGCAAACCTGTGCTTGTAATTTGGCACTGGGAGCTGGGCTTGATAGTAACACCTGTACTCCCAGTACTTGGGAAGTAGACTAGGTTTGGGAGTTCAAAGTCATCCTCAACTACATAGCGAGTTTTGAGCAAACAAGAGTAACAACAGCAAAAAAAAAATTGGGTTGAGTACAGAGGTTACAAACCACACTTCCTTCATCTCACACCTACAGAGTGAAACACATGAGATGATGCGACTTTTCCTCAGAAGCTCCGTTGTCACACACACACCCACAACCTCACGAGAATGGTACGCAGAGCCTACTTCACATGTAACAAGAGTAACCACTGACCAACCCTGCCCAAGGGAGCAGGGAAACGGGTCTGGTTCCCTACTATAAGAGAAACTGGATCCCCTCCAAGGAGACACCCCTTACTGTCACACATACAAGGTGCAAACCAACCCTATCTCAGTCCACTTGGATTTGTTCTTCTTCCAGAAACAGACGGTTTTGACAGGAGCCTGTTCTGACTGTCAAGGGACTTGCCCAGAGTCAGTGCTCTCAAGACCAAGGGTGGGGAGTTAAGAACTGTCAATCACAAGCTACAGATATGGCAGAAGCTCTACAGTTTACCATTACTGAAGGCTCCAGGCCCCATTTAACCCTACAACCTGAATCCACAGGCTGGGGAATGGTGTCTAAGCCACAGTGACAGTTTTTAATCAACAGAGCAGAGTTACCAAATCTGGAAGCCACATCACAACCAGTGCAGAAGCTGCCCAGGGCCAACCGAAGCTGAAAACTGGTGGCAAGGTCTGGGCTCTACGTTCATGTGGTCCAGTCTCTTGGGATAGCCATGCACATATGCATGAGTGTGTACTGTGTGCCCAAGTTATGTTATGTGTGTGTGGAAGAGGCTCTATTAAAGACAGAGGAGAGAGAGATTCAAAGTGACCCGACGCTCTGCCTGTGGGTCTGATGGACCGAGTCAAGTGGAGGGGAGCTGGCTTCCAGTCCGGCATTCCTTTCATCCTCTTGGACCAGTTTTTTTGGTTTAGTTGTCTATCCCAAAGACCGCTGGCTCCTTCTCATAGGCTACAGCCCTTCTGTTTGATGCCCTGGCCCAGACTGTTTAAAAGTAGAAGAGAGCCTATGTGTGACCACCCCACTTGTGGCACAGGGGTACTGCAGGCTCCAGGGCCCCCTATGGCTCCTCCCTTCATCTCAAAGCCTTTCTTTATCTCTTTGGTTGGGGACTAAGCTCCTGACAATGTCCAAGAAGAGCGCTTGGAGGGCCCTGTGTTCTTCCAAATTGCATGGCTAATGACAGCCATCCATTAGTGCACTGCACTTCTGCTAAGCTCCTCCCCCTCCCAGCCTGTCTCCACTCTCCCCAGGGTGTGGAGAGAGTAAATGTTAAAGGCATAGATAAAGAGTAGCCGCCAGAATGCAGTAATGCAGGGAGTGGGCTATGGGAAAAGGAGGGAGGGGAAGTGAAGGGGGTGGAAGAGATGGAGGGGCAGGAAGAGGAAGAGGAAGAGAAAGGGGCTGTGGAGGACAAGAAACAAACGTGGGGAGGGTGGGGGGGGGGCGGCACAATGACACAGAAGCCCAGGGCTGCCCTATTTCCCAGGGCTCAGCATCACCTCTGGGCCAGCAGGTCAGGCCTATCCTGGGGAGGAAGTGAAGTCTCTTCTTTGAGACCCAGCATCAGGCTTCTCACTGTTACTCCAAAAGTGCTTTGTTTCTGTTCTTTGGCTCCAGTGAAAACTGATAAAAGCCCAGGGACCATGAAGTCACCTGACACCTTGGAGTCTCACTCAGTGTCCCCATCTATATATAAAACAGACACAAGGTCTTACTTGGATTCTCAGGGTTATAATCTGAAGCCCACATCCTACCTGCCTGCCACACAGGGTCCCTTCAATACAGAGTCTTTCTGAATTACACAGGACCTAGCAGCTCCTATCCTCCAGAGATCCCCATGTACCCCTGCTTAAGGATAAGGAGGCTTGGCTGGGTAGGGGTGGCATACACCTTCAACCCCATAACTTGGCAGGCAGAGGCAGGCAGATCTCTGAGTTTGACACCAGCCTAGTCTACACAGTGAGTTCCAGAATGGCCAGAGAGCTATACAGAAAACCCTGTCTTAAAGGAAGAAAATATGAGTCTTGGGCAAAGTGACCAGTGTCGTCTTGGACAAAGAACAGAGGACAAAGGATGGTCTAATTTGGGGTTGGCAGATTGAGAGTCAGTTTGAAGGACAAAGCAACAGGACGTGGTGACCACATGATATTCTCTGACTCTCTCAGCACCTTGGGAGTTTTGAAAACCATCCAAAGGAAGAGAGTGTGGTGGTGGCACATGCTTTTAACCCCAGTATTTGAGAGACAGAGGCATGAGGATCTCTGTGAGTTGGAAGGCAGACTGGTCGACAGAGTGAGTTCAAAAGTAAAGTAACAACAAAAATAAGATCAAATAAATGAAACCAACCCAAGTCAGAAGCGTTCTGAAGGCTTTTTCTGCCCACTAACTGCAATTGACTTAATTTGGTGATTGCTCGCTGAGGGCCTAGGAGGACCTACTCTCCAGTGCTGCCTGAGCAGTAACCAGGATGCTACTGGGAGACCCAGCTGGCCCTCAGGCCTCTCTTCTCAGCCTTAAGTCAGATTACTTGGAGGCTTCCATCTCCGGTTCTTAGTAGAACCAACTCAATTAACACACATTTACCAAGCACTTCCCAAGCACAGGCAGTGTGTACACAGCAGGGGGCAAAATAAAACTCATGCCAACAGGTGGCACTCCAGAATGTGGTCCCAGGGTAGCCTGTTAGGTACACAGCTAGCCTGAGCTGAAGAAACCCTGGTAGCAAAACTTCCCTCATGGCTTCTCTCTGTTGTTCACATGACAGACTCAAAGGTAAAGTGCTCATACCCTCAGAAGAGGAAATGAAAGCCCAAAGCTGGACACTTGTGCAAACCTTCGGTTCCTTGCCACAGTCTCAATTCTATTAGCCATGGGCCAACGACAGCATCAAGGGGCCCAGCGGAAGTGTAGCTGGATTCTCTCTTCCTTGGCTTCCCCTTTTCTGAGTCCAAGTCCATGAGCTAGCTACACAGGAGCTAGGCCACCATCCACAGGCCACACAAAGGTCTAATACATGTCAGACCCTGCTCTGTTTGATCTCGAACATGTGGGCTCAAAGATCATTCTACTCAGCCTTCTGAGTGCAAACCATACTTGGCTCAGATCTCCCCTCCCAATCCCCAGAATCTTACTCCATAGCCCAGGCTGGTTTCCAGCTCATGACATTTCTCATTCAGCCTCCCAAGCATTAAGATTAGAAGCACGCACCAGGCCCTCTGTACCTTCTCCCTTTTTTTTTTTTAAAAAAAAAAAAAAAAAAAAAAAGACACTGAAGCCATAAATGGAGCCCAGACAATAGAAAGGCAAGGTACCCAGCCTGGATGCCTATCTAGGCCTATAGCCTGAAAGCTAAGTGCCCAGGCCTCAGCCTGCTGCCTAAGTCACCAGGACCTTGGAAGCCACAGGCATGCCCACTCACTGAAGAGATTTATCATTTTTCTTTACTGTCAAGGATGGACAAGTACTTCACCAGTCTTTGGTGGAGACCCTTTCCTTGACCCATTTTGCCTGGTTTTAGGATCTTCCCTCTAGGCAATGTTACCATCTCAAAGAAGTGGGAATCAAAGCCCAAAAGCCCCTGTGCCACACTACAGGACTGACCTGGGAATTTGTCCTTTCTTGGGTATCTTTCCTCCAACAACACTCCCACCCCAGGGCAGAGCACTGCCTTCTAACATAGAGGGACGGAAGGACAGAACATGGGAGGAAGGGTTCCCATCATTAGCTCTGTCATGATGGCTGTTCCTTACCCTCAAATGCTAAACTAGCCTTTAGAGGGAGACCCCAAACAAGTGGATGGATCAGGAAGGGGAGGGTGTCAAGTCTGGTCTAGATCTTACAGCTACTTCACATGTGTTTGCAATCCATCAGTGGATCTATTAGCCTTCCTGGTATCTGTGCCCATGTCACTGTCCACTACCTTCACTTTCCACCACAGACCTTGCCTGCAAGCAACTTAGCACATGTGGTTACACACGCCAGGAATTTTCCAAGTGTCACATCTGCAGGAAATCTTCCCTGTGCCACCCCACCTGTCGAGGTCCTGCCCTCTTAAGCTCTCCGTCTTTTTCTAATACTTTTCCTTGCCAGCTGTGGTGGTACACACTTGCAATCCCAGCACCTGAAGCTCAAGGGTGGCCCCTGGGTTCCCTATGAACTCCAGGTTCACAGGGCTACACACCAAAATTGTGTCTCAAAACAAACCAAGCAATTCCTTTTCCTTCTTGGACTTTACCATGATTTTTAAGGGCTTGTTAATGATCTACTTATTATTAGGAGTGGCTGAGTAACTGACATCCCAGTCAAGGCAGACACCTCACCCATATACTCACCTTGGCACCTCAGCAGTGTGAGAACAGACTCAAGGGGCAAGACTCAGAAAGCTCTAGAAAGCCCAGGCCTGGCCTCTCTTTTCCTGAGTGGCAAGACGAGTACCTCTCCCCAGGGGGAGGGATAACAGGCCTTTTTCTGGAAGGCTCCTTGTCTTCCCTCTAATTTCATAAGTAAAAAAAGCACACATTTTCTCACCAACAAGAACTCTATCTGTGCCAGATCCCCAAATCTACAGCCAAAGGTAACAGAGAAAAACAAACTTTGGTTCACAAGGTCAAGGGGCAAAGATAAGAATCACAGGTGAGGGCCTGCATGAGCACTCACTGGGGTTGAACTCTGTCAGGCCCTTCGAAGAGTTCACGTGAGCAGTCCTCTAGGAGTGGAGGACATTTCCACCTTACAGATCCAGAAACTAAGGCAGTCCCTGCGGGCAGGGTGAAGCAGGCTCCCCAGGGCCTCTCAGCTGGACAAGACTGGCTTTGAGGGTCACAATGTTCCTCCTCAGCCAGCCTATCTGGTCCAAAGGGCCTCTCCTGGCATCCCTTTCTCTTCCTCTAGCTTCCTGTCAGGCCCCTCCTCTGCAGTCCTCTGCCTTCTCCATCCTGTCTTCCTCTCCCTCCATTCCTCCCCTCTTCCGTTTCCATGGCAACCCCATCCTCCGCTCTGCCACTCGGTCTTGCATTCCCATCTCATCTCTTTCTCCCCTCTTTCATCTCTCCCATCATCATAGAGTAGAGTCCAGATCTCCCCCCATGTCCTTTGCTGCTGGCCTTTCACTCTCTTTTTATCTCCTCCAATGTTCTCTTGTCATCTTGGAATGACATTTATTTATCTCTTGCTTAAAAATAAGAGGAGGAAAGGGAAAAAGGAAACCCTAGCCTATGTGGCCCAACTCTTCCAGTTCAGTCCCAGCCTCCCTTCCCATGAGCCAAAGCCCCAGAACTGCAAAGAGGGAACCTCCCCAAGGGACCCTCTGCCTGTTGGCAAGTGTTCCTTCTGTGACACACATTGGGGGTGGGGCTTGCTGGAGAGGCACCCTCAGGATAGAGCAGTCCCAGCCAGGTCCTGAATACCCCAAGGATACTGCCCAAGGTAGGAATTTCCTGTCCATAGGGAAACCCAATCCAGCCTTACATCTCAGCACTTAGGAAGGGGCAGATGAGCCAGGAGGATACACAGAGAAACCTTGTCTTTTGAAAACAAACAATTGGGGGAGGGAGGACTGGTTCCTTAATGGACCCGCTGTCTTCCATACAGCCAGGTGATAGAAATCCACTATTTATGGGGTTTGGTCTAGTAGTAGAGCACTTGTCTGGCATTTGCCTTGGGCTCCTCTCCTGGGGAAGGCAGGATTGGGGACTTTCTTCTTAGTGTCCTTCCAGCTCTTGCAGACTCAGCTCCTAGTAGTTTATGTTTTTACATTTCTGTTTTTATTTGACAGGGATCGCTATTTTGAGTTCACATAGCCAGTGTAGATAGGCTTGGGCCTATTAATTTCATTCAGACTCCACTTCGCCTTGTACTCCCGGACACAGCAGTCCCTAGCCCGGACTCCTCCAGGCCACTACACAGCTGTGTTTAATCTGAAGTAATCAGAAACAAAGGTCCAGGAATGGATTTACTAAAGAAAAGAAAGTGAGCCAATTATGCCAGGGGCCCTGAAGTCTCAAAACAACACAGGATAGATAGGTTGGTAGAAATGGTATCACATCCCCTGTGACACGGAGTAAGAAGGACACTGCATGCCAAGGAGGCAGCTGAGGTCCTTTGGTCTGAGTCCTGCCCTGTCCTACCCTCAGTGCACTTGAGGGCAAATGAGCAGAGGTGTCGGTCTTCTCCCAACTCTGCTACCTTGAGCTGGACATCCTCTGGCAGGAGGCTCAAGCTCTTAGGTCAGGGGTTGGTTTACCTTTTGAGATCATGGATGTAGAGATGGCACCTTGGTAACAAAACCCCTTTTACAAGCTGGGCATGATAGTGTATGCCTGTCATCTCAGGGCTTGGGAAGTTCAGGCAAGAGAGTGTTGTTAGTTTAAGGCTAGCCTGGGCTACAAAGTGAATTCGAGACCAGCCATGTTCTATAACAAGAATTTGTCTCTAAAGTCAGGACAGGACATGAAAAAAGAGGAAAAAAAAAAAAAAAGGAAGAAAGCCCAGCCCATTCCACAGAGGATGAAATGAGGCAAAGACGCCAAGACCCCTAGGTGAAGTGGCGTCTGGGTCTAATCTCATGCCTATGCTTCTAAATAAAGCAGTAAGGTATATGCTGCAATCTGCAAGTTGAGGCTCGCATGCAGGGAAGACTCTGGGATGGAAGCCATTGCTAAAATTATCATTGCCGATGTCTATTATCTACTCTAAGGGACAGGTGGATGCTGACGGTGCTGGTAGGTCACAAAGATCTTCAATATTAGGGACCTCACAGTTTATTAGAGACAAAATTAGGAGTCACAAAACAGAAATGTAAAATAACAGACAGAAAATGAGTATGGAGTACCACAAGCCAAAGTAACTTTGCCTCCCTCCTCGTCCCCATGTAAGCGATTGGGAATGCACTTTCATGTAAACCATCACTGTGGAAATCAACAAAATTGACCTGAGCTGCAGAATTAGACTGAAGTCTGCCCCTTCCTGCCACGCTGTCTTGTGTGGGCCTCAACACCTGACCTATGGCATGGGATGTGACTTCTACTTTCTAGGTGGCCAGGAAGTAGAACAGAAGCCCATTGGATGGATGCGACTGATGTAGGGAGATGGGTGGGGAGGCATGGTGATGGATGTTTAGGAAGGGCTGACCGAGTCTGGAGGTACGGGGTGGAGAAGGGGAAGGAAAGAGCACAGAAGCAGCAGTAGACAGAGAAGGCAGCCGGAGTGACTCACTGGGGAGTGGGGGGGACACGCTCCACCCTTGCACAGCCCTGCAACACTGCCTCTCCAAGTCAAGTCTGCACTGGAATCAACATTTATTTTGTAGTCACCCACACGCCAGGTCTGGGTTTATTCCAGGAGGGGCGTAATTTTGGTCTACAGGGGGAAGGACAGCTGGAATATGCACAGGCAGAAGAAGGCAGAGACACACTAGCCACACAGAAACTAAGTACACAGGCATTCCTTCACCTGAGTGCACTTACTTCCATACAGGGAGATGCGGGAAAGCCTCGTGCAAGAAGTGGAGGGCCACAAGTCCACTTGTTCTGCCCTCGACCCCACAGTCTGCGGAGGGACACTCAGAGGCGCGATGAAGGAACAGGAAGCTGGGGGTCACTTAATTAAGGCATGTGCACTATGGGTTGCTGGGTCACAGGTATCAGATGCAAACAGGGGAAGAGGCTAAGAGAGCCTGGCTGCTGCAGGCTGCAGATGCCCAGAAAAGGACATGGTTTCTTTTTCTATCTGGATCACAAAGGATGGCACATGGGAGTTTGGGGGGGTTGGGGGAGCAGGGTGGTGGCTCTTCCTGTGTGTGTCCAATATTGCCTGAGACACATGGGTGTGGCCTAATGCCAAATGACTTTAGGGTCAATGATTTTAAGCCAAGTAAATGCCTCACCTTCCCTGAAGCGGGGAGGGTTTCCTCCTAGCTGTGGGGTCTAAGTTAGCTCAGCTTCCAGTCCGTACTGGGAAAAGGGGCAGCTTTACTGGGGAAATAGTTCAGTCTGTAAAGTACTTGCTGTGCAAAAATGAGGACCTGAGCTTGGATTTTCAGAACCCACATAAGAGCCAGGAAACCTAGTCTAGTCAAACAGGTAAACTCTAGGTCAATAAGAGATCTTGCTTGCAAATAAATAAATAAATAAATAAATAAATAAATAAATAAATAAATAAATAAATAAATAAATAAATAAATAAATAAATAAATAATGAATGAATGAATGAATGAATGAATGAATGAATGACCCACTCCCATCCCCGCTCCCATCCATATACACACAAAGTATTAGCATATCCATCCACCTGGCACAGTGATCCACAAAGTCCCTTCTGGCCTGACACCACTGGATTCTCCCTACCAGGGGCTGTACCTGCCTGGCATGGACCGCACACACATTTCGTTTGTTCTTACGGCCAAGAGCCAGGGCTAGTGGTAGCAGACTGGCTGGCTGCCCTGAGAAATACAGTGCCAGCCCAAGCAATCTAAATGCATTATTTCACTTAATCCTGACCAGTCTGTGGGGAAGCAGAGACACAGAAAGGTTCTGAACAGTTTTCAAGTATTGCTTTTCAGAGCCCAGTGTCCTCGGCGGATGATTACAGGGATGTGGACAGTTTTTAGCAGCCTATAAAACCATTTGTACAGTTGGCTGTTTGTATCATCATGTCTTCATGGAAGGGCTCAAGGAACAATGGACTGAAAATATTCAGAGAGCGGGTGAGATGGGGCTACGCCTGTGTTCCATCCCTAGGACCCACCTGATAGAAGAAAACTGATTTCTGCACAGACACACACACAAATAATGAAAGTTGGCTTTAACCTCCCCTCTCCCAGGCTTAGGGAACACTGCAGAATTTAAGGGCTGAGGGAGTGCTGTGAAGATCTGTCCTCTGGACATGACATGAAGTCACTGCAGTGATGGTCACCTGCACAAGGTCAAGCTGACAGGATTAGTCAGCATTATAGCAGACAGTACTAATTCAGCTGAGTATGTTACAAAACAAAATCCATCCAAAGGACGTGTTAGGGGATGAATATGATCCAGATGTGTGTGCATAGGAAATTGTAAAGAATTGTAAAAAATCCTAAGGAAAGATATTCTTTAAGTTTGCTTTATTTAAAGAAAAAATTGTTCTTAAAGGTTATGGAAGAAGCCGGGCATGGGAACTCACATCTGTGCTCTCAACCCTCAGAAGGTTGGTGCAGGATTGGTATTAGTATGCGGCCAGCCTGGGCTACCGATACCTGTCTCAAAACAGCAAAAAGCAAGTCTGGTGGTACACTTCTATGATCCTAGCACTCTGGAGGCAGAGGCATGAGGATATCCCTGAGTTTGAGGCAAGTTTGGTCTGTATATTGAGTTCCGAGCTAGCCTGGGCTACACAGTGAGATCCTGTCTCAAAGCAGACAAAACCCCTCAACCAGACAAAACAACAAAAGTTCAAGGTCATCCTCAGCTCAACTGACTGAATATATGGCTAGCAGGATATACCTGAAGCCCTGAGGAAGAAGAGGAGGAGACAATTTCGGTGCCTAGATTGTTGCAGCTGCACCCACACACAAGCCAACTCCTTCTCTCATTATCCCTTAAACAGCACAGCACACCAGCGACTCACGCAACATTTACATTGTGTTAGGTATTATTATAAGTCATTTAGAGATGCTTTAAATCCAATGGAGGATGTGGGCTGTGTGCAAGTACTACTATGTCATCTATAATTCCTTAGAGAGATGGGGGTTCAACTGTAAAAGTCATTTAAAAAGCAGGTTGGAGCCAGGTGTGTGTGATAGCCCACCCACACTGTAGTCCGAGTACTCAAAGAGCTATAGCAAAAAGGATATGGAGTTCAAGGCTAGCTAGGGCTGCATAGTCTAGGATATCCTGGACTATTTAGCTGGACTGTCTCGCCAAAAGGCAGGCAGTCCTGAAGCCCAGAGCTCTGACTTGGAGTCCAGAGTCTCTGGCTCCTTCAGCACCCCTGCAGTGTTATCAGGAGCACCTGCTTGGCCGCCTGCTGTGAACAAACCCCCCCCAAAGGCCTGGGAATGTTTGCAATTATTGACTTTGCTAATTCCATGGCCACACAGCCAGTTCCTAGAGGAGCTGTCTCCTTGGTGCCGGTTCTTAAAGAGGCATAGCTTGGCTAAAAACATTTGCAGCCTCAGCTTAAAGGCGGAATTTGATCCCCACATCCCAGGATGGAGAAAACTGACCCCCAAAATTGTCCTTTGGCCTCCACAGGTGTGCTACCCCCTCCACACACATATGAAAGAGCTATTGCCTTATAGGCACCCTGCTGAGTGAGATGCCAGGAAATGTTTTTGCCCAAACTGGAATAACTTGAAGGTCCCAGGAAGCTGGTAGCACCAGGAAGCAGTGGTAGCCCTGCTTAGTCCTAAGCTGCAAAGCCCATGGGCAGGACTCCACTGGGGAAAGCAGCCAAACTTGTCTCTACCAATTTCTTGAGGCACAAATCCTGAGTATCCCTAGGGAACAATCTCAAAATCTGTACATAGTAGGTAGGTGCTCAACAGTTCCTACAGTAACACCCCCCCACCCCCCGCCGCAGCAACATCCAAGTGACCATAGTCAAAATCCAGTATCCTGTGTCTATCTTGCTAATGATAAATTCAACTCACACTCCAGCAAATGCAGCCTGGGAGTCACACGGGGTTGCCTAGGAGCTTCCTGGTAGCTGGGACCCACAGGCCTGGCAGTAGGTGTGTGACAACCTGGCTAAACCCCCCATGTCACTTTGGCTACAACAGCCCAAGTTTCTCTCCTCCAAACAGCTCCTCTTTCTGGCAAGCTGGCTAGACCAAGTGCCCCATCATCCACACACCCCAGGTCACGGGATCCAGGACAGATAGCATCTTCAGGATGGATGTAAACAGGGGCCCTCCCTCCTCCAGGAAGAACTGTAGTCCACACGGTAGGCTCCACCTGGAGAAACAGGCCCCAGTCTCTGCCAGCTGCTTCCCTCTGCCTCAGCCCTCCCTCCCCACCTCCTCCGGACTCCATAGCCCATGCAATGCCCACTTCTGTTCTCTCTATCACATGACCAGGGCTGCACTGGGCTCTGTGACTGACCTCTGCCCTCCTGCATCCACCTCAGGCTTCCAAGGCTCCCTGGCTCAGGCCTTGGCCCTGTCCCTCAAGAAATCCCATCTCTGCAGCTTCCACACTGGCCTCTCTTTTAAGTCACCAAGCACCCCCCAAACCCCAGGCCTGCCTTTGTTCTAAGGGTCAAGTGTTTACCCACCCCTCTAAACCCCACTTTGAAGCCATGTATCACTTTCAGCTTTCGAGATTCAAAATTTTTTAAAAGTCACTTTTGAATAGCTGAGAGTAGGTAAATATGAATGGCATGACACTCTTTTTCTTTGGGATTCAGAACATACAAAGATGGCAGTCCTGCCCTCCCTCAACGAGCCACGGCAAAGGGCTGACAACCACAGCTGGTAGAATGTGATAGACAGGGAGACATCCCTATAGATAGGGAGATGTGATTAACACTGCCTGAGGAACCAAACAGGAAGCTGGTACCTAAGGAGGGTTTTGTGGGTTCTCTGAGTCCAGCCAGTAGATTAACAAGAGGGAACCCAAAATTCTAACAGTCTCGAGATGGAAATTGAAACCTGAACACACCTGGAGTGAAGTCATGGCCACTCTGGCCACAGTAATGGTAGCCCTGCATCTGGTCCTTTTTAGACCCTGGAGGAATGGAGTCGGTACTCAGCAGATACTCTGAGAGTACAGCCCTCAGGAGGGACTCACCTTCATCTTAGGGAAACAAAGGCCTACAGAGAGAAAACCCAGGGGGATCCAAAACAGAATGCTCACTAGCTCCAGAGAACACTGCTTTATGTGGGGAGGGGGGGTAGAGCCACCCATCCAGAGGACAGACCCTTTCCATCATCCCAGGTCTAGCCAATACGGAGCCAACTGCTTCTACAGTCAGAGACGCACTAGTGTGGAAGCGGACTCACACAAGACCATGTCATGCACATGTGACTTGGCCTTCTTGATGGGTTCAGTCCAAATGAGGGTCTCATGGTTCCTCCAATAAGGCCTCTCTGGTCCAAACCAGGAGAGTTTGGGGGATCAGGGCCATGCTGGATTTCCACAGGGCTGAAGGACTTGGGGTTCCTTATGACAATAGGTTTGTCTTGTCCAGTGAGAGCCTTCCCATAGTCCCCGCCCTCTCTGAGATGGGGCTGGCACATATCAGTGTCTGCAGAGGGAGGTCTGTACTCACAGTGCAAAGGAAGGAAAAAACCCTGACAAACCCACTTCTCTAACTTCTCCCGCTCTTGAAAACAGAAGCGCAGGGAGGTGGGGGGTGCACAGAATGAAAGACAAGCCAAGGGAAGGAGAGAAGAGACAAAGCGCAGGGGAGAGAGACACGGGCTTTAAAGGAAAAATGTTCCAGTGTGAATGCATCGTGTGGGAGAGAGGAGCGCTTGAAAAAGAGCAGCCCAAAGCGGTGACCCCTCATTCACATAAGGTGCCAATCACGGGGACAATGCCAACTCTTTCTTCTTTTCTCTTTCCCTCCTTCCTGAGGGTGGAAAGGCTGAGAGCTGAAAGTTAATTTCTGAAAAGTGTAAGGACACATTCGGTGCCACTGAAGAAAGCAGGGCGCTGTAAAGGCTTCCCCAAAATCACCCTCAGGCCTAGATGCCTTCAGTTCTAGTCTGAGATTGGTGGGTCCTACCCTCAGCCTGGGCCCTGCCTGCTGTCGTCATCCTTTATAGCATCCTGGGTGAGTGGGAGGGTAAGATGTGCCTCCTGGGCAGCCCTGCTGGTGAGTGGCTAGGTTATCTGTGAGCACTGTTCACTGTCCCGATACAGGAGCACAAAGGAGGGCCTGAGGGGCAACTGCTTCATTGGGCCCCCGTCTACCTGCTCCAAGGCGTAGGCCAAACAGCATGAACTTAATAGAAGTGTCTGAGTCATTTTGGGGGGCTAAGCAGGGACAGGCAGCTAACGGGTCTGGGGCGGCTGGTCAGTGGGCCTGGACCTCTAGCCACCTGGGGCCCAAAAATCTTATTATAACAGGGAAGCACACAGAGAGGTGCTCTGTCTAGAGTAACTGTGTGGGATGGCAGAAACAGCCTTGGAGCCCAGCTGATCAGGCTGGGCCTCAGTAAAGAAGGCTAAGAAGGTGGGTCAGTTCTTTACACTGGGTACCAGCTATTGGGTCAGTGTCTCTCCCTGTTGTCAGAGGCTTGTTCTTCATACACCACTAGAGAGCTACACTTTGCTGAGTCACCCAAGGCCCAAAGACCCTTAGCTAGAGTGAGCTAGAATAATGTAAGTCCCAGCCACTTGGAAGGCTAAAGCAGACAGGTTTGCCAGTCTGGGCAACACAGCCAGAAGGGAAGAATCGAGACTGCCCCGGACTGGACTGGAACCTCCCTCTTTCTTGCAGCTGGCCACTGTCATGTAACGGGCAGTGCCTGGCTGCTGTCCAGATCCAGGGTGAGACAATGCTCTCACACTGGTGACCAAATGGCTTCCCTCAGAGATAGCAGATGTATGTCCCTGTCTCCCCTTCTTTGTCCTGTCTTCTCTCTCTTCCAGGACCCGGTGAGTCATAAGATCTGGAACAGGGTCTCCTACACACAATGGCCATTTTCCCTTCTGATCATCCTAATGCTGACCAGAGCACTGAGAAATGCTGGGAGTAGAGAGGCTTCATTGACTGATGATTGATTGATTGAACAAGTCTCTGCCTTTCTTTATTGAGCATTCCGTCTGCAGGGAGGCCAATGGTGTAGGGGTGAGGACAGAGCAGGGAGAGAAACCCTTTCTTTACCACCAGGAAAGACTCAGTCGGAATAGGCCCGGAAGGGCTCCAAACTCTAAATCCAAAAAGGAAGCTAGATAGAGAAGGGATGAGACAAATCTAGGCTCACAGGGCGGAAACTCAATGGAAGCACAGCCTGCCCCCCAGTCTGGCATTTTGATATGATATGCAAATGCTGGCATATATTTGATGAGCACCTACAGTGTGTTAGTTAGCCAGCTCCCATACACCCAGGGTGATAGTGAGCAAGATCCTTACACCACAGAGGAAGCAACAAATGAGAAAACCTGCCAGGTAAACTACAGTGAAGTAAGACATCAGGCACCTTCTCAGAGAGTGTGCACAGAATCATATTAAATAGCGTATGCTAAATAGCAAAGCAAGCTAAATTTTTATTTGTAGGATGAGCATGATGCCTGCAATCCCAACATCTGGGAAGTAGGGAGACAGGAAAAACCCATGTGTCAAGGTCATCCTTGCCTACATAGTGAGTTCCGGCTAGCCTAGGTTACATAAGTGAGAGAGACCCCGTCTCAAAAACAAAACAAAGTAAAACAGGGCTGGGGAGAAGGCTCAGTGGGTAGAGTACTAGCTGTGCAAACGTGAGGACCTGAATTAAAGGCCTCAGAACTGGCAGAAGCTATAGAGGCTGGGGATGGTTGCCTGTGCCTGTAACCCAGTGCTGGGGGAGGGTGACAGAGAAAAGGCCCCACTGGGGCCTGCTGGCTGCCAGGCTTGATTCAGGTTCAGTGAGAGACCCTGAGGAGAAGTAAGGTGGACAGTGACAAAGCAGGACACCTGATGTTCTCCAGCTATGTGCCTAGGTATGTGCATGAGTACAGAGAAGAGCACGAGAATACCACGCACACAATAAATAAGTAAAAAAACAATAAAAGTTTCCTTTTGTTTTGAAAAGGTTTAAGGAATTTGCTGACAAGCCACACCAGCTCCAGTGTGTTTTAATTTCAAGTACTGCTGAGGAGACAGAGAAAACACCCATAGAGGGGTCCTGACCTCTCTTGGTGAACTGGGAGGGATCAGGAACCTTTGGACCCTGCTCTAACAGGTTCAGCCATGTAACTTCCTGGATCTCAGCCTGTGTACGGTGCAAAAAGGTGGAAGGAAGGGGTGTGGCAGCTGATGGACAAGGCAAGAGCATCGCCTGAGGAGGCCATTTAGGGTAGGTACTACCAGCCCTGGGTTCACTAAAGCTCAAACCCATAGCTAGATTGCATTAGATTACATTCAATATTCTTAGGTTCAGGGCTGTATGTACTGGGTTGACTCTATCCAGTCCCCAGCTGCCCCTGCAGGGAGGGAGCTCCACCTTGTGTCACAGAGCTGGGTATGGGCCTAGTTTCCACCTTTTAGAATCTTATCCATGAAGACAGATGCCCAGCCATCTAGGTTTGCTATGGATCCAGCAAGATAACCTTTGCAGCCAGCTGGGGCCAGTTATAAGTCATCAGGAGGGTAGATCCCAAGACTCACAAGAACAAAGGCCACACCCCTGGTTATAGATGCTCCTCCCCTTACGCTATTCCAGGATAAAATGAAGTGTTGAAGAGCAGAGTTGAGACAGTAAACAACTTAAAGGTATTCAAAGGGACGATTCCAGAACCCATTCTATAACACAGCTGGTTTGCATAGACTCTTCAAAATCAATGCCACACAAGCACACAGAGCAAGGGGGACTGTTCTGAATTAAAAGCTAAAGAAACAAAACCAACTGTAATGCACTGACAGGAAAGGGGCACAAAAGACATTTTTCGAAAACAATTGAGAAAATTCAAATAGGATGATATAATGTATGGTATCGCTGAGTAACCCTGATTTTTAGTTGCAATCATGATACAGGTAGGAAACCCTGGCTTTTAGCATACCTTACTTGTAGCTGAAGCCTCACACAATGCACATTCAGATGGCTCAGAACCACATGACAGGGGACAAGGGACAGCAAATGGGACAAGCGACGGTATAGGTGGCCAATACATGAGGGTGCTTCATTCACTGTCAGTCAAGTTTGGCAATTCAAAGTAAAACCTTCCCAGTTATCAGACCTCATGTGCAAGCTAGGACCCGTTCCTTGGGTCTGCAGGGCCTGGCTTTACTTTTCCCGTCTGCCCACTGTAGAGAGCAATGGTGTGTTAAACAGATTGGTGTTCCCAATCTGCACGGTGGATATCAAAAATTGCTACATCATGGACTAAACAGTGGACCGAATAGACAAGAACACTCAGACCTGTCAGCCCAGCTGCTGCAGGGAAAGGGGGCAAGTCACCATGTGGGCACAGCCTGGTGGCTCTGGTGCTCTGCTCAGCATGTGAACTGGCCAGCTAGGCTTGCTGAGGCGATCTCAGGCCCTGAGCTGCTTCCTTCCTGGAGGTACCAGCTGATCTCTAACAGCACCACCACAGTGTCCCTATTGCTCTGTGGGGTCCTGGGCACTTTAAGGGTAGTGTCTCGGTCAGAATTTATCCCCACCATACCAGAGTAGCTCGGCTCTCGTCCTGCCCTAGCCAAACCAAGCTCTTCCAGCAGTTGTTGGAGGTAATCAGTCCTCAGCCTTCCCCTTCAGAACAGGAATCCTTCCCCCTGACTCTCAAAGCAACTCTACCCTGCTCAGACTTCACCATCCCAGGTCACTGGGGCCATGGGAAAGTTCTGAGGCAGCTGGCCCCCAAGCCTCAGTGGGGTGAACCTGAGAGAATAACCACCTAGGAAGTTTAAAACGCCCTTCAAACAAAAGCCCCACACCCTCCTGCCCCTATGTAGTGGCCTTCCTGTATCCCCCTCCCCAGATGCCAGCATTTTCTAAGGCATGGTTCAAGTGTCTTTTCAGGAACACAAGCCACCTCTAAGAGGGAAGTCAGAGAGTTCCCAGTAGTGTGAAACTGGGGATAAGAGGTGGAGATGGGGATCCTAAGAAGCCAGCACTGGACATGCTGAGAACCCAATACCATCCTTGGGGGAGTTTTAGACAAAAGTCACATAACATTGTAACACAAAGCAGTATTTAAACAACCTTGAGGTGCTAGAGATGAAACTTGGGACCTCGTATATGCTAGGCAAATGTCCTACCACTGAGCTCCATACATAGCCTTGCATGAACATTTGTGGTTTTTGAGTTTTATTTCTGAGAGACTCATATAAGCCTGACTCACTTCCAACTTGTGGCAATCCTCCTGTGTCCAGTTCCCAAGTGCTGGTATTATTATAGGTCTGTACCTCCATGCCTGATACCATGCAGGCTGGAGGTTTTTCTGGTTGCTGTGTGGAAATCAAGGGGAGACCAGGAGTGAGTCCCAGTTCATCAACAGAACCCCTCACATGCCCTACTGTAGCCCCCAGCTGCCCAGCCTTCAAGGAAACCGTGTACGAGAATGATGGCCAGGTCTGTTCTGTCACAGGGGCTCACAGGGCGTCACTAGGGAATGGAACAGGCTTTCTTTCCACTGTGGCCAGTGGGGTTGACAGCTGAATGTGGGGAGGAGGTGGTGAGTGACTGAGTACTAACAATGAGAATTCATCCCAGGCTCCCAATGGGCAGAGACCATCTGGACAGAGCCAGAGGCCGCTGAAGGGACGCCCCTTGGTGAGGAAGACATTCACTCCAGTCACTTCAGAGAGGCTCTGGAAACCCAAGGAGCCTGGTGTCACTGAAAAGAACATTAAAATCGAATGGCACCACATGAATGGCTGGGAAATGTTACACATCAATCTGGTCAAGGGTTTCCCCTTAGATAAAGGAATGGAAAGAGGAACAATAAAATGGAGGCGGGTGGGCAGGTGAGGGGGAGGGGAAGAAAGGAGAGGCACAGGCTAGAAGAGGGAGGGGGGAGGGGGCCTCAAACTCTGAGTTTACAGAGAAAGGGGGAAAGAGACAAAGAGAAAAGAGCAAGGAGAAGTTATTTCCCTTTAGAAATGGAAGAATCGGGGATGGACAGGTGGCTCAGTGGTTAAGAGCACTGACTGCTCTTCTAGAGGACCCAGGTTCAATTCCCAGCACCCACATGACGGCTCACAGCTGTCTGTAACTCCAGTTTCAGGGTTCCCAACATCAACACACAGAGAGAAAAATGGAAGACAAAGACAGGGATGGGCCTGAGTGGGGAGCTCAATCATCTGGGACCCTAGAGAAGGACCTGCAAGAAATTCTTAGAGTCCATAGTTTTATTTGTCACCTGGCCCTGAAAATTACGTAGCCAGTCCTGGTTGACCTTTCCAGAGGACATTTCTGCAAGCAGGACAGGTTGTGGGCGGGTCCCAGCTGCTGCTAGATGTTTGCTATCCAAACACTAGTCCCTGTGCTCTTGACTCAGCCACAAGGGATTAAGAAACACAGGGCTTCATCTCCAAGCTGAGTATCTGGGCCTGGTTCAGCTGCGGGTGCTAGACTCTGCTGGACTATTCACAGAGTGGGCCTGTCCTGTCCCTGCACACAGAAAGCACACTGACAAGCACCTGTTTCTAAGGGCTTGCCCCTAACTCAAATGATCCAAATCTCTTAGCAGGGAATGATTTGAGGGAGGTCTCCTGAGCAAACACCTCCAAGCCCCCCGCCCCCCCCCCCAATAAAAACAAGCAGCTGCTGGGGCCCAGGTGAACAAAGACAGGCTCAGGGCTGTCAGGATGTCACCAGCCCAAGGTGGCAGGGGGCTCACAGGAGTAAGGAGAGTAAATTCCAAAATCTTATGAGGTAGAAGCTAGGGAGGAAGCGGGCCTAGGGGCCCTAATGACTAGGCTCCCCCTGGCTGCTAGGAAGGGTCCTCCAGGAACTGAATTAATCGTCCAGGAAACTGCTTGCTACTTCCTGACAATCCCAGCCTCCACCAACTCAACCAACTACCACAGAGAACACACACAAGAACTAGGAAGCAGGATGGTGCTGGCAATTTCCTGCAATCCGGTTTCTAGACAACTTATAAAACCACAAGGAATTCTCCCTCTGCTGAACCCCAAACCTAGATCATGTCCTACTTCAAAATATTTCACACAAGAACCCCTTCATGAATGACAGTCATTCTCATTCTAAAAAAGGCACAGAAGGACCCAAGGTCACACAGCAGGATTGTAAAGGGCACCTCGGGCCTTCTTGCTCCACCTCTGGGTTGCCTCAGTGTTCAAAGCCAGTCTCAATGGGACAAGACAGAAGAGCTCAGCCAGTGGAGTCAGGACACAGATGAGAGATTGCTGTCTCCCCCTCCTCCTCAGGCCTCTGCCACTCTCCACTTCCTAGGCCTAATTGTGCATGGTAGACACAGGCAGCTTCTCAGGCTCTCTGAAGTAAATAAAGGATTAGTTTTATCTTTACAAACCCAACACTGATTGGCAGTACTTGATTGAGGCTTGTCCCTTTAAGTTGGTGATGTCCACACCCAGTTTAAACAGTGATAAGGATGGGGCTCAAGGCTTCCTGCATGCTAGGTAAACAATCTACCAGATATTTTCCTTCCTATATTTTAAAATTTTTAATTTATGGGCATGAGTATTTTGCCTACATGTATGTCTGTGCACCACAGGTGTGCCTAATGCCTACAGAGGCCACAGGAGGGCATCAGATCTAGTTACTAGTAAACTGATATATGGTTGCTAGAAATCTTCCAGATCCTCTGGAAGAACAGGAAGTATTAACTTCCTGAGCCATCTCCCCAGTTCCATCTCTTAATATTTCAAACACACATTTTTATCAATCTTGGATGGGAGGCGTTTAATTTCCCAAAGCCATTTTTTTAAGCTCCTTTCTCTTAAAAATAGAAAAATAGCAAGGTCTTGTGGCAAATGTTTTTAATACCAATCCCGGCAACTTGGGAGGAAAGCAGGCAAAGGCATGCAGATCTCTGAATTCAAGGCCAGCCTGGTCTACATATCAAATTCCTAATCAGCCACTACACTTCACAGTCAGACACTGTTTGGGAGGGGGATTTAATTTCATTTTTCTTGGAATTTATATCTAATTATACGTGGCCTGCCGAGCTTCATGGAGCGGAGGTTTGACCAGAATGAGAAGTTCATCTAGGCTCCATATACAGTTACAGCATGTGGCTAACCAGGTTCATAGTTCACTGGCCTTTCCCAGATAATAACCTGGCAACAGCAGGTCCCACCTGGGCAGAAAAAGCTGCCCTAACAGCTTGTGGGTGGCCATAGCAACGGTGGCTGATCCAGTGGATCTGGGGTGAGGCACAGGCAATGGCATTTTTATAGTTCCCCTCACCTCCAACAGAAGTGATAAATAAATGCTGAAGATGTCCCTGCCTAAGAATCAAGAGTGGTAAGACAGCCAGTAGCTTTACAGACCCAAAGCTAAAGAAACTCAAAGAAACCAATTGGTCTATTCTGCCAGGCCAAAGGCTGATAAAACTGGTGTTATGTAGCCAGAGCTCCGTTTTCTGAAACTTTCTGGGTGTCCTTAGGTTTGAGTCACTTAAACTATCTGGTTCTTTGATCTCTGAGGAGATCGGATGGCTGGGTAGGAGCACTGCTTCTCAGATACTCAAGGAGTCCTTCAGGGGCTATTTACATGCAGGTTCTGGATTAGTTGGGGGGAGGGTGTCCTCAAGTGATGCTGTACCCTGGATTCCACATGCATCCTGATCTCTAGAGCCCTGCTATGCTCCCACAGCTGTTCGTGTCATTCAGTCCAATCCATGTGTTGTACTGTATCTAGGACCATCATTCTATCTATGAATGAAGCCATCATTACCAACTGTCAGGTCCACACTTCATTAGTCCAAACCATCAATTTAAATGATGGTAGCTTTGTTGATATCCATTTATTATAAAAAACCATTCTTTCAGCAACTTAATTTTATTTATTTACCGGAGACAGAGTCTCACTGTTACCGAAGCTAACTTAGAACTCGCAGTAATCCACCTGCCTTTGGCCTCCTGAGTGCTGGGGTTACAGGTGCTTAACACCATGTTGGGTCCACCCAGCAATTTTAAAAACATTCTTTATGTGTATAAGCGTTTTACCTGCATGGATGTCTGCATGGTGTGTGCCTACAGAAGTCAAAAGAGGTCACTGGACCCCTGGAACTGGAGCTACAGGTGATTGTGGATGTTGGGAACTGAACCTGAGTCCCTTGGAAGAGCAGCCAGTGTTCTTGACTACTGAGCCATCTCTCCAGACCCACCCAGCAATTTTTACAAACCTAAAAGGATGCTCTGCAGGACCTAGGATGCTCTCCTTTCCTGGGGGTGGTGTGGCCTTTCTTCCTGTTGGAAAGCAGGCCTCACATTCCTCACTGCTAGGCCTGCTCTGCTCTCTGCCTGGCTCCTTTCTGCTTCAGCTTCGAGGCCATGTGCAGGGTGCAGCCAGGGCTCAGAGCATAGTAGGTGCTCCACTAATACCAGCTGCTGTGCAGACCTGTTATAGGCAGGTCTGTGACTGTGGAGCATTCCTAGGAAAACCAAGACTTAAGTGGAATACCTCTTCCTTCCCTGTCTTATTTCAGCATCAAAATGGAGAAGGTATCAATCCTTACAACTGCTAAGATTAGTTAAGAGAATGGCATAAAAGTATATAGCCTTTGTGGAATTACTATTATCAAGGTGTTTTGTTCTTTTTTTTTAATTTTGCTTTGAGGCAGAGTGTCACGTAACTGAGGCTGGCCTTGAACTCCTGATTCTTTCTCCTGAGAATAAAAAGAATCACCATGCCTGGCCTTCAAGTTTAAAAATCCAAGATGAAGCTGGGCAGTGGTGGCACAGGATTTAATCCCAGCACTTTGAAGCAGAGGCAGACAGATCTCTGTGAGTTCAAGGTCAGCCTGATCTACAAAATGACAGTTTAGACAGTCAGGACCATTACACAGAGAAATCCTGCCAATGCCCCCAACCCCACCCCAAACAAAGACAAACTCCCAAGAAGAATCCAGTCCCACCTGAGCTGGGGTTTTCCTGTGGTATAAGGTGATGTCAGGCAGCTTTCCTTCCTTACCCCTCCCCCTTCCAGCACTGAAGAGCAATCCCAGGCTCCGAATGCTACCCCTGAGCCACACCCCAGCTTCACACTGAATAACCAGAATGGTGCCCACACCTTGCTAGACCTTTCAGTTGGGCCAGGATACCTGACCCTGTAATACACCCCAGGCGTGTGCTTGATCCCAAAGAGCGCAGCTGAGGAAGCTCTCTGCAATCATGTTCCTGGGCCAAACCTTTCTTGAGAAGTTTCCCAGTGGGCGCCCAGCCAACACTCACATTAATTACATCCACAATATGCCAGGCGCATGCGGCTGGACGCTGGAAGATAAAACAACAAGGAACAGAGCAGCGCCTCCCCACCATGACCTCAGAACTGTAAAGTGGGTGTGAGTGGCTATAGGAACTAACCAAAGTACCCGTTACAAAGAGTTTGGAAAGAAACCCAATCAATATTCCTTCTCTTCCTAACCTGTTCTTTTTCTTCCTGAATGTGTTTTCCACAACTCTGATCAAGGTTGTGCCCTGATTATTTTCCATCAGTGGAAACCCCATTACATGCTCATAATCATTCATGTCCACAGCTATGGCCTGTTCACCACATGCCTGCCCACCCCAAGTAAGCTGCTTCCAACCTGTCCAGCTGTTTCAGGCACTCGGGAAAGGAAAAAATGAATAGGAAAGGGGATACAATATATAATGTGATGGGGTCAGGCAGGCCCAGGCTGGAAAACCACAGTGTGAATTTAAAGAAGTTACTTAACCTCTCTGAATCACAATTTCGGTCAAATGGGCATAATGTCGTTGTGATGGCTGATTTTAACTGGTAACTTGACAAGGTGGTACCACCTGGGGAGGGGGTCTCAATGAGGAGTTGTCTAGACTAGGGTGGCCTGTGGATATGCCTGTGAGGAATTTTGTTAGTTGGGTGAGTTGAGGTGGTAAGGCCACCCTGAATATGGAAAACACTACTTCACAGGCAGACCCTAGACTGAAGGGGAAGGAGACAGAAAGTTGCATACATGTATGTATGAACTCATCCACTGCTCTCCACTTTGGACTGAGAGGTGCAATGACCAGCTGCTTCCAATCCCTGCCACCAGTCCATCATGGTGGAGCATGTTAATCTCCTAGTACTCCAGAGGCAGAAGCAGGCAGATCTCTGGGAGTTGGAGGCCATTTAGAGAGTTCCAGGTCAGCCTCTAAATGGGCAGACAGAGTCAACACAGTAGATATTACCATCATCTCAAGACCATGGTGTATGGATGTTTACAGTAAAAGGATTTCAACTTTTCAAAACATATGAAAAGTTTTCATAATAAAACCTTGGTGGAAGGGAGACTTGGTAGAACTGAGAATACAGCTTAGTGGTACAGCTGCTTGGTAGGCATGCTGGAAAGCTGTAGGCTTGACCCCTAGTACTACAAAACTAAACAAGCCCCTCCCTCCAAGATCAAAACAAAAACCCTCATAACCTTTCTGACTTGAAAAAAAGGATAGCATGGTACTTAACTAGAAACATGCATTGTAGGGCTGCAGAGATGACACTGAATAAAAGTGCTTGGCAAGAGCATGAGGATCCCTAGAAGCCATAATAAAGCCAGGTGGAGTAGCATATACCTGTAACACCAGCGCTCTGTGGTGAGTCCTAAGGAAGGAACCCCTGGAAGCTGCCTCACTCACATAGACAACAGAGAGTGAGACTGTCCCAAACAAACAGGAGACAAAAGCCAGTACTGAATATTGTCCTCCGACCCTATGGTACAGACACACACAAATGCGCAAGCACACACAAACACAGGCACACCCACACCAGAAAAGCAAGCTCACTGTATTCATTAACTTACTCAACAAATATTAACTCAATGTAGTGTCTGTCACATACTGAACTGGTCCCTGTGTTCATCAAGATTGCCAGTTGGCAATTTCTTTGTTCCAGGTACTTACCAGCTAATTATGGGGCCTATTCATATTGCTTTCAAGTTTGTCTTCATTTTATTAAAATTTGTTTAGCTGGGAGGTGGAGACACCTTTGATCCCAGCACTTGGGAGACAGAGGCAGGTGGATTCCTGTGAGTTTGAGGCTAGCCTGGTCTAAAAAGAGAGTTCCAGGACATCCAGAACTACACAAAGAAACTGTTTCAAAAACAAAAACTATTTATCTGCTTGCTTCCAGTTAAAGTTTTAATCTATAGCCCAAGATGGCATCATATTTATGGCTATCCTCCTGCTTCAGATTTTTGAGATGCTGGGGTTATAAGCTTTGGCCATCAAGTCTGACTAACCTTAATTTAGAATACAAAGCAAATCTAAGCTTCAATTGGAAGCATGCTCTGTAGTAGTAACAATGTTAAGGTGAAGGCAGGGTCTCAGATTGGTCTGGCTCAGTCACAAAAACACAAATCCACACAGGCTCTTTGATTAAGTATCTATTTATGATATGTATTTATAATTAAAAAAAAAATCTTTTCTCCACCGGTTTACAGTCTGTATACAAATGCAAATTTCAGAGCCAAATCTGTTTTTGTTTTGTGGCCTTGGGGATGGAACCCAAGGCAGCTAAGCAGAAGTTCTCCTACTGAGCCACACCCCCCAGGAGCCAGACTTCTCTGGTGACTTTTTTGAAATTGGTTTCAAACTTTAGAAATGTTCGCCCAGCCTTAGCCGTGAGGTGGATTACTGTTACTTTCCTTCTGTGTTATCTGCCTCAGGACTGCCAAGCTGACTGAATTCAAGCACAAGGTTAAACAGTGATGGGGACTGCGGTTGGCCGATTTCAACACCATGCCTGACTGTTGTTGGTCACTTGTAACACCTTCTAATAGTTTAACAAGGTTGAGTCATGCTAAGAAGACACCCACACGCCTGTTCCTCTTTTGGCATATTGATTAGGTAAAAATGTAATCAATTCTCCCCCGGCACATATTGGATTGATACTGTCTTGCTGCTCTAACTTATTAGCATATCATAGTTACTATATTAGGCTTTCATAATATCGAGTCTCCTTCCTTCTTGCCCCACTGGGTAGTGGTGGATGACTTGCTTAATATGTTATTGAATTCTATTTCCTACCTAGCATGCTCATTCTTTAATAAGGTCTCTTTGCCCACGTTTAATATCAGTCTTATTTTGCTCTGTAGAATGAACTAGAGACTTCTCTATCTTTTTGCTAAAGCCACAGAAAAGCATAACACTATCAGTACCATCAAATTTGAAATTAACCAGCAAAAGCACCAGGGACTGGTGTCTTCGGGTGGAGGAGGCAGCGTTTTGATAAGAATCATGATTTTTCCTCCATTAGCAAGATATACATTTTCAAAGGAGCAAGCATTTAATTGAGATTTTCAAATAAGCCTATGGCTGTGCATAAATTTTCCACCTAAAAATCTCTAGATCTACTGAAATGCCCCCCTTTCCTGGTCCGCTTATTGTTTATTCCTGTCATTCTCAAATCTGCCAGATTAAGCTACTTTGTTTAAAAACAGAATCAGCTCCTGAACCCATTAATGTTAAATTTCAGTGTTTTGGTTTTGTAATTCATTTGTTTCTACCTTTATCTTTTGCTGGTTTTTCCTCTCACCTTCTTCGGGGGGCTTCAGAGGGGATGCACCCACCCCTCCAAGGTCTCAAACTGAATGCTTGGTTTACTCTTTTTCTTAATAAAGGCATTTGATGCTGAGACCAGAACCAACTGCCTCCATAGGTTTGGTTATGTAGTACTCTGGTTTCATGCTTTTCTAAATATTCCCCACTATTTCTTTATTTCTTCCCTGATCCAGGAACACCTCGGCAGCATGCCTTACAGCCTTACTGTTTGGGCTGTGGCGTGTCTGAATTTGCAGTGTTTTGGCTGGATTTATCGCATAGTGATCAAAGACCCCCTGGCCTGGCACTGTTTCTGTTTTGGGTAGAATTGGAGTTCTTGCAGTTAGTTAAGGGAGCTGACGGCTGTCTGCAGAGCATATGCTCACTTGCAAAGCCCAAGTGCTTGGAAAGTTCTTGCTTGCCATGATGTTATGTCAAAAGTAAATGAGAAGGAGGCAAAGTTTGATGTGCCTATGGTGTGTTCAAATGCAGTGTGTGTGCTGTACGCAGGAGGCCGTGAGGACTACATGGTGTTCATAATTTCTGATGATGAGCAATTTTTAACGCTAACATTTTCATGTTTATCAAATTCCCTTCAGAATCATAAAGGTTTTTCTTTTCTCCTAAGGTTTGGTGACAAAAACAATACTGTTGATAAAACAAGGTTCCAGTAACCCTCTCTCCCCAGTTGAAGTTAAAGAAGCCAAAAATACTTGGATTTGGACACTCGAGAATAGTGAGGAAAAGGGAATAGATGCTCCTGTTGGATAACCCACTGGATTTTTCTGCCCTCCCTAATGACAGTGGTTCTGGGAAGTGGCCAGCACCCCAGGGAGGTTTAGAGCCTGCTCTATCACTGTCCCCAGAAAGACAGGGACAAGTGTGTGAAAAGCACAATGGGGAGAAAGGTCCTGGAAGACCCATTACTTTACACTGGGTGACCTGTGAATGAAGTGCCCAGCTCCAGTGTCCTGCCAGCCATTTGGGCTCCCTCCTCACCAGCTACTCCAATTTCCTGGAATCCTTCCCCCAGCTGAGACCTACCCTGTCCCTATCCTGCATTCTCTCTGCCCTGAGTCTCACACTGAAGCCAAGAGGTGTGACTAAGAAGATGGGTTCGGGGCTAACCAGTTCTATCTATCAGGCCCAGTGTAGTGGTCAGATCCTATCCAATGAGGTGACAGTCTAAGTCCATGGGGTCAGAAGGACCGTCAGAAGCAAACTCCTGGCCATTTTTGGTAGGATTAAGATGGTTGGGGACTGGAGATGTCTCAGCAGTTAAGAGCACTGGCTGCTCTTCCAGAGGACCTGGGTTCAATTCCCAGCAACCACATGGAGGCACACAACTGTCTGTAACTCCAGTTCCAGAGGATCCTCACACAGGCAAGCAGGCAAAATAAAAAAAAAATAAAAAAAAAAAAAAGGCAAGAACAAAAACAAACAAACAAGCAAAAACCCCAACGCATATAAATAAATAAATCATTTAAAAAAGACTAAGATGTCAGGATGTGGGTGGAAAGAGTCTCTCACACTGACACACACACACACACACACACACACACACACAGTACATAAATAAGCAATAAATTAGTAAATAAATCTAGCCCAGTATCGGGTATACAGTGAGTGCTCACACTGGCTCCCCTCCTCCCCTGGCTGGGGAAGCCCAGCTCAAGCTCATCCCACATTTCAAAAGCACTTGATACATTCTCAAATGCAGAATCAGGTATGCAGAGCACACCCCAGTGAAAAAATTTTAGTTTGGGTAATTTCTCAACAAGCTTTAAGAAACACAGCCAAGTATAGAGGGGGTACTTTTATAAATTATCTGTTAACATCAGGAGGGATTTCTGGGAGAAAACAATAAAGTTTCAAGCAAAAGTACCATATGTATTCCTGTGAGGGGTCTTCAGCTTTCAGGCCAACATTCCCAAGGGGATTTCTACACACAGATATGGCCAAGTGCCTGGTCATGAACATGCATGCCAGAGTTTCTCTGCTCAGAACCATTGGTGGTAAATGGCAAGACTCTGGAGGATGACTGAGATGGACACGTTCTTAGTCTTCCCCATCTGTACTGATGTCCCCATCTCCTACCTCCCATTCACACCCTCTCCTACACCCATACCCTACCTCCCATTCACACCCTCTCCTACACCCATACCCTACCTCCCATTCACACCCTCTCCTCACTCATCCTGGGGTTGTGCTATGCAGGCCTCCCTTTGCCTGGTAGACAACAACCTCATGACCCAGTATGAAGGCTTTTAGCATGTGAGCAGCCCCAGGGTCTGACTCCAAAAACAGCAAAACCAGCAAACCAGTGTGGTGGTTCTAGTCTGTAATCCCAGTATTTGGGAGGCTGAGACAGGAAGGTTCCCCACAGGGAACCAGCCTGGGCTACACTTGAACACCTCATCTCAACAAAAGGAAAACACAGAGCAACGAAAAGCCACACAAGAAAACAAAGCCAAAACTCGCTTCATAAGCTCATGTATGTAAATCCAATATCCAGTATCACTTGCAGATTAAGGACTGAGACCAAGCATTCACCTTACATCCCAGAGTTGGGCCAATGGGAAGGGACTCAGTGAAAATGTGCAGAAATGAAGATGAGAAGGGGAAAATTTTAAGAGCCCCCAAGATTCAGGGCAGCAGAGATCCCTGACATCACAGCCCTGAGAGCCTCAAGAAACAACACTGAGCATAAATATGAAAACAGAGAGTTGCCTGAGCCCAGTTCACAGGCTGGGAGGGATGGTGAACCCAGACTGAGAAGCAAGCATACCCACTCAGATACTGAGCCCCGGGACTCATCTGTGGGTCCTCTCCTACCCCTCTGAACTCAGGTCTAAGGGGCTTTTGGATCAGGGCCTGCCTGGATAAAAGCAGCCTGTATTTTCCTTTAATACATTTTCAGTCTACAAAGGACACAGGTGACCAATGCCCAAAGCTGAGATAGTGGCAAGTTAGAAGTTATATCACACTGATTCCACCTCAGGCTGCCCACAGTGCTAAGGGTGGGCTGGGCCAAAACATCTCTCATGGGAAACCCAAGCGCTCCTGTGCTTGTACCTTTGGTGTGTCCAACACCATTAAAAGTAGTCCATTTCCCCAAATCTTAGCTGGCTAAAGGGCAAAGTGACAAGGTCCATCTAAATCTAAGACTGCACAAGGGACTCTACCATGTTCTGTCACTAGTGGGGAAAGGGGAAGGTGTGGGATGGGGTGCGTGCGCCACTGGGAAGAAAGAGAGGACAGAACAGATAAGGGATCTCATCCACCAGCAAGATACCAGGGATAGACTGACAAAAGAAGCTGGGAGCCTGGCTGGTGCCTGGAGAGAAAGGAAGAGTGTATTAAAATTTAAACAAAGCCCACCCCAGGGGAAGCATCCAGGCTCCCTCTTCTAACCTGCCTCTCATTTCCAGCTCCTTGTCAGGTTCTTCTCTGGGGACTGGGGTTTGTCCTTTTGTTTTGGGGGGGATTTTTTTTGTCATCCATTTGGGACAGCAGCAGCTGTTATACTGGGTATCTTTGGGGTGGGGGTGGGGGTTGCGTTCCAGGCAGGCTTGAGAGAAGACAGTAGGCTGGGCCTCAGCTGGACCAGTCCTGTCAGAATAGAAGGGTCCAGGGCATAGGGATGTGGCCAAACACAGGCCTCAGTGTCGGAGTAAAATAAAAAAAGGCAAAGAAAAGCTAAGGAGAGAAGCCCCCAAGATCCCACCAATGATCAAGACAAATGTACCATGTGGAGCAGGGGGAGAAGGAGGAAGAGCCAGCAGGCAGGACAAGGAAGAGGAAGGCCCAATTTAGCCCACAGAAATGCTACTTCCTCCTCAAGAAAGTTTGTCTAACTTCCCTATGTCCTCTTACCAGTATATGGGAGGATTAGGGTGTGGGAGGCCCAAGTCTGGAGGCCCTGCAGGGCCAGCCTCAGCATTTTCCCACAGTGCTCCCTAGATTTTGGACAGGATGTTTTAGGGCTATCTTCCTACCAAAGCCTCAGTTCCCTGACAGTCCCCATTCTGCCCTAAGCCCTAGGAGGTTTCCAGGGAACCACAGACTGACTTTTGCTTGAGGTTGGAAAGGTCAAAACAGGGCCTTTGAACCCAGACCTGGAACTCATGGTGCAAAATAGAGGCACGAAGATAGAATTTTCTTTCCCAAGCCAGTGAGGTTAGCGTCTCCAAGACTTCTTGCTTGTTAGGGAAAGATCTTAAAACTTACTAAGTCTCCCCAAACCAAAACCAAACAAAGTTAAAACAAAAGCTGGTGTCCAGTGAAAATAAATAAACCCAAGTGCTATGTTTGTTGATTTAAGCACCTAACTATGTCCTTGAGGAGAGAACAGAGAGGTTGTCTTAGGAGTTCTATAGTGAAGAGACACTGTGACCATGGCAACTCTTATAAAGGAAAACATTTCAAAGGTTCAGTCCATCATCATGATGGTGGGGAGCATGGCAGTGGCATGCATGCAGACAACGTGCTGGCTACATCATGATCAGAAGTCAACAGGAAGTGAGCTGAAGCACTAGGTGATGCTTTAGGCTGTATCTTGAACATAGGAGACCTCAAAGCCCATTGACACCTCCAACAAGACCACACCCAGTAGTACCTACCACTCCCTTTGGGGGGCATTTTCTTTCAAACCACCACAGAGGCTAACAGTTATTTATAGTTTCTGTACTTGGGAAACTGAGGCAAGAGGATTGCCAAGAGGCCACCCTGGTCTACTAGCAACTTGGACTACAGGATGAGACCCTGAAACAATGACTACAGGTCACAGCCTAACTGCAGAAGATGAATTAAGTAAATCTCAGTCCTGGGCTGAGGGCACCTTATCTGCTGTGCAGACTTGAGTTTGGAGCATGGTGGTGGTAGCACATTCCTTTAATCCCAGCACTCTGGAGGCAGAGGCAATCTCTGTGAGTTTTGGAGCCAGCCTGGCCTACAGAGTGAGTTCCAGGACAGTCAAGGCTAGACAGAGAAACCCTGCCCCACCCCAAAAATAAAAAGAACAAAAAAAGACTTGAGTTTTTTGATTCCCAGCACTCAAGTAGATAGGGAGGCCTAATGGTGAGCTGCAGTTAGCCCAGCACTGGGCAGATGGAAATAGAGAGATTCCTAGGGCTTGGCCATGAAAGCCAACTGGTGAGCTCCAGGCCGAATGAGACCTTGCTCAAAAATAAGGCTGACAGCAATTGAGGAAGACATCCAGTGCCAACCGCTGATTAAAAAGCCCATCCATTGGCTCAAAGGAATGCTATAAATCCTTTACAGTGATTGGAAGGAGAATGTTTAACCCAAAGAGGATTTTAATTAAAAAACTAATTTAACATTGTTAATTAAGTAATAAGATGAAGCAAACAGTACAATCTCATATTTTGAATTAAAAACATGAAGGAGTATACATATATACTCTCCTTTTAAAATGAATAATTTATATTTTCCCATTTATAATCCTAATTTTTCTGCAATAAATCTCTTTGTAATAAGAAAAAAATCATGGTGAGTGGTGTTGGTGCATGCCTTTAATCCCAGTGCTCAGGAGACAGGGTAAGGTGAATCTGAGTTCGAGGCCAGCCTGCTCTACAGGGTGAGTTCCAGCATAGCCAGGGCCACACTGAGAGACTTTGCCCTGAGAGACTAAAAAAGAGGTCAGAGGTATTTTTTAAATTATCTCTGTGCATTATTCTTTGTGTAGTGTCTACGTGTTCTTGGGGGGTGTGCACTTGTGCATGTGCACTCGCATACACTTGCATGCAGAGGCCAGAGATAAATATTATGTTTTTCCTCATCACCTTGTTTGATCTCTCACTGTAGTAAGAGGTTTCTGGCATGGGACTTTCAGGCCTAGCCTCAAGGTTTAGACCCACAGAAACACACAGACACTTACATTAACTTAAGGCTGATTGGCCTCAGGCCCAGGCAGATCACTTGCTAACTCTTTACCCTTATCTAACCCATGACTCTCATCCTGTTCAGCCATGGGGCTCCGTACCTTTTCTCAGAGCAGCATAGTTGTCCTCTGCTTCTTCTGGCAACTCTGGAGTCTCTGTGGTGTTTCTGCTCTGTTCTTCCTGTTCCCAGAGTTTTTTGTCTGGTAGCCCCGCCCACACTTCCTGCCTGCCTTTGGCCAATCAGTGCTTTTTATTAAACTCATAGGCGGGACAGTTATTTACAATGTAACATCATAAGTCCACTATACTCACTGTATCTGCAGCTCACCAGATAGACTGGCTCTGCCTGTTTCCACCTCCCCAGAGCTGAGATTATACATGTATGCCACTGTGACTGGCCTTTTACGTAGGTGCTGGGGATCTGAACTTGGGTCTTTATGTTTGTGAAGCAAGCACTTTCCCAAGTGAAACATCTCCCCCATTCCTTGTTTTGTTAATTCTGAGACAGAGATACTGGCTTGATGTATAGGCTGGCCTTGAACTTTTGGTAATCAATGATCCTTCTCTCTCAAGTCTCCTACAAAATTATGTACCACCATGCATGGCTCATGTTACTTTGAGAGAAAGGGGCGCAGTGGGAGGATGTTTGAAAAAAAATACTGAACAGAAATACCTTAAAACACCTTAAAAAAAAAAAAAAACAAAAACAAACAAACAAAAAAAAAACCTAAGAAGTACGGTCCAGCGCTCCAACCCCGCCCCCAAAATTAGAATCCTCCAGAAAGAAGATCCCAGCCAATGAAGGCAGGGTGAACAATACAGAGCCATACAATCCCCAATGAAGTCTTCAAATTCTGAGGATACAGCCTCTCCATGAGAGCAGAGGAAATGGGGCTGAGGAGCTGAGGGGAGAGATAGCAAAGCCCCCTTAGTTTGGCCCTTCTTTGAAAAGAGTAGTTACCACCATAGTGGATGGCAAATTCAAAAGGAAGGGGAAATAGCCAGTTTCTTCTAGCTAAGATTACCCAATTTCTCACGAGACAGGAAGATTGATCGATATTAGAGGCTAGCCTGGGCAACATAGTAACATTCTGTTTTACAAAAGCCTCTTATGTAGGGATTGGCTCAGACATTGTCATAAACTCTGTAAAAGAAGCAAAACACTGCTCACACCAGGAAAGTTCCCCAGATAGGGAGGGAGCAGCAGATGGGCATCGAGTGCTCCAAGCTCCATGTTAGAATTGGTCCTCATTCAAACTAGTGTCCTGGAGCCCAAGGGAGCATAAAGGCACAAACTTAATTATTCAAGCACCAGGAAAACCCCAGGAGCAAAGGAGGCGGCTGGATGTCTCTAACCATTGTTATGATCAAAAGCTTTAAAGTCTATCTCAAATATCAAGATACATCTATTTGGGGAACGTTTATTGGGCACCTCCTCTTCATTCACACATTAACTCCATGACTGGGTAGGATATTTACATGGTGATAGAATCGAGAAGGTCAGTCAGACACGCGGAAATGGGAAAAGCAGACAGCTGGGATGTATGTGTGTGTCCCTGGTAAAACGGTCAAGTGACACAGAGTGTTGTACTCATCAGCTCAGACATACAAATCCCAAGAACTTCCTACCCACCCCTAGGACCACCATCTGAAAGGACGACACCACATACCAGGACGGCTGGTGCGCATGGTCTTGTATCTCTTAAAGACAAACTTCCCCTGGGTGAAGTTGCAGCCTATAAATTACAGTCTAGTATTATTTATGGTCAACACCTCTAGCTTTGTTCTCTATACAGCATTTCTCTTCAGCACAGGGAAAGCATCAACACCCCAGTTTTGGAAAACAATGCAGTATCTAAGACAAAAAATAAAACAAAAAAAATACATATAACTTCCCACCCTTTAATTAAGGGCATGCCATTCAATTGACACCTTGGCATTTAAAAAAAAAACATAAAAAAATGTTTAAAATTATTCTGCTGGAATCTTCCAAGTACTAAGTTCTTTCAGCTCTGAAAACTTCTTGACCATAAAACATAGTAAAGGCATCAGCTTCAGAGAGCAGGAAATGATCGCTCTAGGCGTCTGGCAGTGGCCAGCACCTACCTGAGGCCAGTTCACAGAGTAATAAAAGCTCCCTTGAAATAATGCTGAAGTCCAGACATTCTGATGAAAGCTGGCCACTTCAAAGATAGGACTGCAGAGCCCATCTCTAATCTCTCTCGTTGTGTCTGACTCTGCTGGCAGGGTAGAGGGCTGGCCTTGGCCACCTATTGCCTGAGCTTTGCCCTGGAGACATAAGCCAGCTAAGAGACAACAGGAAAAATTTACACACATTCAACTGGGTCTAGACCAAGGTAAATGAATGAAGACAGGCTCTTGATCAATGAAGTGTCAGTTAAAAGAGAGCTTGGAGCTAGGCACAGTGGCCCACACCTTCAATCCCAGCACTTGGGAGGTAGAGGCAGGAAGATCTTTAAGTTTTAGGTCAGCCTGGTCTACAGAGTGAGTTCCAGGACAGAGAAATCCTGCCTCAAAAAAACAAAAGCAAAAGCCAAACCAAGAAAACAATGAGAGAGGGAAAGCTGGGAGGGGGGTGGGGGGAGGGGGGATTAAAAGCACTGGCTGCTCTTCCAGAGGACCCGAATACAATTCTCAGCAACCACATGATGGTTCATAACCATCTGTAATCTAGTTCCAAAGGATCCGTAATCACCGAGATCCACCTGCCTCTGCCTCCCAAGTACTGGGTTTAAAGGTGTGTACAACAAGCCTAGGTAGAATAAGAAAACTCTTAAGAGATCTCCTTGAGGGGGTTTACCCCTGTAGTCCTAAAACCCAGAGATTTCGAGGAAGGAAAGACGGCTGAGTTTGAGACCAGCTCACACTACGTAATCAGTTCCAAATCATACTGGGCAACAAGGATGTGCTGGGGGAAGAGAGGGGAAATGCTAGGTTCCAAATCTCTCTCCATGAACCTGGAGTCATTTCAACTCCTGAGCTTCAGTTCTTTGGTTTATAGAAAGGTAAACTTAGGCTGATTAGATACCTCAGAGAGTAAAGGTACTCTCTGGTGACCTGAGTTGGATCCCTGGTGCAAAGAATCAACTCAAAGATGTCCTCTGACTTCCACATCTGCATTACAGCAGTACCCCACACACATAAACAAATAATAAAAAATTCTTTTTAAAAGAAAAAATAATTGAGCAGGGTGGTGGTGGCTCATGCCTTTAATCCCAGCAAGGATTAAATACTAGAAGGCAGAAGCAGGTGGGTCTCTGATTTCCAGGCCAGCCTTGTCTACAAAGTAAATTCCAGGATAGCCAAGGCTACACAAAGAAACCCGGTCTCAAAAAATCCAGAAATACTCATTTATTATTATTACTGATAGCTCCAAGGTTAACAGCACTGCTTGCCCTCCCAGAGGTCCTGAGTTCAATTCCTAGCAAGCACATGGCAGCTCACAACCATCTATAGTAGGATCTGATGCCCTCTTCTGGCATAAAGTCATACATGCAGATAGAGTACTCATACATGAAAATAAATAAATCTTTAAAAACAAAATAATAAGCTGTACAAGACACAGAAAGGAATGCCAGAAAATGCTAGGCACACCTGGAAGTCTTCCCTCTCCGCCTCAATTTCCTGTATTTCCACACCAAATCCTGCTTTATGAATATTTGTTACCAGGCAGTATATGCACAAGGCACAAAATTCAAAATGTAGGCGCCAGCTCCTCTCCCCAGGGAAAGCACTTACAAGTCTCCTAGGTGCAAAGTCCTTGCTCAGCCAGGCATTCTACCTCTCATTTTCTCACTTAGAGAAATACCTCAGATCACTCCAAGTAGGCACTGGCACACGACAGGATTTCATTCTGCCTGTAACTCCAACTGCACAGGGGCTGGATCATGTGCTTACCAGTTCTCCACCAATGGGAGTTTAGGATCATGTGCTTACCAGTTCTCCACCAATGGGAGTTTAGGATCATGTGCTTACCAGTTCTCCACCAATGGGAGTTTAGGATCATGTGCTTACCAGTTCTCCACCAATGGGAGTTTAGGATTTCTGTCCTTTCCTCCCTTCCACCCCCTCCCTCCCCAGACAGGGTTTTACTATATAGCTATGGATGTCCTAAAATTCACTCTGTAGACCAGACTGGCCTCAAACCACAGAGATCGACCTGCCTCTGCCTCCTGAGCACTGGAGTTAAAGCCATACATCAGCACTGGCCCTTTTCCCTCCCTTCCAATTCATGTCCAGCTACCTCTAGGTCATGCTCTTCCACAGCCCTCCCACTTCTTCTTATCATTTGTGAGTCAAGAGTTGACACCTGGTGCTGCAGCAGCATTCATAAACTGCACTGAATGTCAATACCTCAGTGGGAGGGAGATGTGGGTACCCACAGTCTATTTGGGGATTTATTAAAAGCTCCAGAAATTCCAGAGCTCTAACCACAGTAGGTCTAGGAGGATCAGAAAGTGGTGATTCACACCTTTAATCCCAGCACAGGGAGTATCCTGGGAGTGGTGACCTTCGCCCTTAATCCTAACTGAGTCAGAGGTCAGGTCATCCTAGATTAAGGAAGTAATTCCAAGCTCCCAGGCAGGTAGTGTGGCCTTAATTTACCAAGAGTATTTAAGGTGGGGATAGAAATACAGGAGGAAGCCAAGGGAAGCCAGGCTGAGGAAGCTGGAAGACAGCTGGGTAATATCTGACTGGTGTTTATTCTCTCTAATATCTCTTGACTTTCTCAGAGATCTATCCGAGTCTCATTTATTCGTGCAACAGGGAGACTTTAAGAAGTGCCTTTCAGTGAATGGTCAAAAGGACTGAGCTGGACTTGTCCATGATCATAGGACAGGTGGCCCTATAACATTCTTATTATTCAAGAAGAGTAATATTGATTTTACCATAAATTTTGTTCAATCAATAGATATCTATTAAGCAATGGCGTTTCCCAACAATGAGCCAGTCACTGGAGCTCCAGAAATAAGGAACATAGCCCCAAACTTTCAAAAAGCAGGGTCCAATTGTGGAGGTCTGAGAAATAGGGCAAGGCTAGCTGGATGCGTTATCACGGAGCAGAAGGATCATTCTAAGACTGTTTAGAGAAAGATCCTCTAAGAAGGATCATTCTAAGAGGCTGTTGTGGACTATAAGCTGCCCGTCACAGGTGTGCCAGACTTTAATTCTAGCATTTTAGAAACAAAGGCGGGGTGGATCTGTGAGTTCCAGGCAAAGCAGGGTACACATTGTGAGCCTGGCACTGGGGCTCCAGAAATAAGGACCATGGCTCCAAGCTTTCAAAGGCTCAGTCCAAGTGTGGAGGGGGCCTGAGCAGTTCGTCTGCTCGTTTTAACACCCTGATGAATCCTTGATGCCACAGCATGAAATCCACTCCTTCATACTTTTTCAATAAACTGTGAAAGTACAAGTGCTCTGTTCTCCCTACCCCTAGAGCAATCAGAGAGGACAGTAACTGGGCCATCAACTTCTACCATCAACAATGGAAAAGGTCCAGGTGCAGTGGCACATTCCTTTGGCCTCAGGCAGAGGAAGGAGGATTTCTGAGTTCCTGGTCAGCCTGTCCTACAAAGTGAGCTCCAAGACAGGTAGAAAGTTACGCAGTGAGACCCTGTCAAAAAACCAAACAAATGCGGAATACTGCCTATAAGTATCAAGCTAATATTTTATACCCAGTAAAACTATTCTTAATATAGAAATAAAATAAAAATTTAGCCAAGTAGAAACTAAAACTTTCTGACTATCACCATAAAGTATTAAAATCCTAGAAAGAACTGAGATGAAAGGACACCCAAGTAAACCAAATGCTTCCCCAGATGAGGGGAAGGGAAGCCAAGGCAGTGACAAGCACATGCACATTACAGCACACGCTAGGAGACACTTGGTGCCAAGCCTGACAACCTGAGCCAGAGTTCGATCTTCAGATCTCACAGGGTAGAACAAAACCAGCTCTCATAAGTTGTCTTTGGAGCTCTTACATGAGTGTGCTCGAGTGTGCGCACACATGCATATGCATACACACACACATACACAGACTTGTAAAAAAAAAAAATTTAACAACAGCATCTGCCTTAGGGTTTCCACTATGAAGAGACACCACACCACAGCAGTTCTTATAAAGGAAAACATTTAGTTGGGGTGGCTGGCTTACAGTTCAGAGGTTCAGTCCATTATCATGACGGGGAAAATGGCGGAATTCAGGCAAGCATGCTGGCTACATCTTGATCAGAAGGCAACAGGAAATGGCCTGTGACAGTGGGCGGTATCTTGAGCAAAGGAAACCTCAAAACCCACCCCATAGTGACACACTTCCTCCAACAAGGCCACACCTCTTAAGAGTGTCGCTCCTTGGAATTTAAGGGGGATAATTACATTCAAACTATCACAGCACCTAATTAATCTGTGAAATTAAAGAAAGAAAAGAAGGTGGGATGGTGGTATGTGCCTTTAATTCCAGCACTCTGGCGGCAGAGGCAAGCAAATCTCTGAGTTTGAGACCAGCTTGGTTTACAGAGTGAGTTCTAGAATAGCCAGGACTACACAGAGAGACACTGTCTCGAAGAAGAAAGAAAAAAGATGGAGAGAAGAGAGGGAGTAAGAAAAAAGACAGTTATACAACCGTGACAAATGGATGTACAGACAGTGGTGACTATTTGAGGGAAAAAAGGTGGGACATGGTGGTACGTACCTTTAATCCCAGCACTGTGAGTTCGAGGCTAGCCTGGTTTATATACTGAGTATGGAAACAGGACAGCTAAGGCTCTGAAGAGAGAGAGGCCCTGTCTGGAAACCAAAGGCAGACACAAAGTATCTTTAACTCTTCTATATGTAAAATACACACACACACAAGAGAAGGATCTCTGTAAGTTTGAGGATGGCTTGATCTACATACAAGTTCTAGACCAGCCAGGGATACAGGGATCAACAGTGAGGTCCTGTTTCAAAACAAAACAAGGGGGTAGGGGTGTAGCTCAGAGTGCACTCTAGCACAAAGTACAGTGCTCCACCCTTGACACATCTGGATGTGTGGGGATATCTATAATCCCAGCTAAATACATAAAAGCATACCAAATGTAAAGGCCTGAAATCACTTGTTCAAACAGCATAGATGTCAGAATAGGTCACAAACCAAAGGCAGGCCAGCGGAGGACTGTAGGGGGCGGGGCCATGAGGCCAAGGTAGAGCCCTCAACCACTCAGTCTGAACTAGACACGTGAAAGAAAAACAGAATATAGAGAACTGGCCTCGATGCCAATGTACTGCAAAAGCAGGAGAAAGAGATAGCCGGATCAGAGAGAAGGACCCGGTGAGAAACCAGCCCCAAGTGGTTGGGTTAGGTGCCCCCTCCCCAGTAACCATGTCAGGCAGAGAGGGAGCGAAGAGACAATTCTAGTGTGAAGAGACTGACACAGGGGGGGTCCTGGGGAAGCAGGCACGGGTTTCCAGCTTGGGCGGGATGAACTTCAAGTAGGGGACAGAGGAAACACACATACATACTGACATTCCTACAAGGAAGGGGTCTAGAGGTCTAAAACTAAAGAGAGTCACAAGGATGGGACTAGGCATTTGACAGTGTAAGCTCAGGATCCTGTATCATAACCAAAGTGAGATTAGCCAACCATACCACTGGCTTCCAAAGGGCACCTGACAGTTCTCAAGAGGACAGCTTGGACGTGGTCCCTAGCAAGACATGCTGGCGTGACACCTGACACCAGCAGTCAGGTCTGCCTGCTGTTTTACCAGGCATGCAGAACTGCCTTCACAACTATGCCACACTGACTGTCCTGAAAATGGGAGGGTGTTCTGGGTGGCTACACAACATCCCCCACCCCAAACAATCCACACCCAAGCTGGTCATCACCAGAGTCAGTTTCTCATTTAAATCTGGGTATTCTTGCTTTCGGAGGCCAGTCTTTCCAACCTAATTTTGACTCTGTAGTTCCTAACCAGGGGTACAGAGGGAGGACAGCTGGGCCACAGTGATCTCTTATGCTTAGTTTGGACTGCTCAGAAAACCTCACATTTCCCACAGCTCTCTGCGCACTCCCAGAAATAAACACACAATAGAGCATATATATATTTAATACCAGAAACTCGTACAATGGCGGGTGTGAAAGACAGAAGAGGCCAGCCTACTTCTGACAGTGATTTGACCTCATTTGCAAACACGCACATATATGTTATAAAGAAAAAAAATCATACAAATGAAAATTCAGATAGCTTAGGAATGGGTAAAAGATGTAGAAAGCCTCTTTGCTGGGACAAGGCACAGGATGGGGGAGGGTCAGGGCTGGGAGCACCGCACATTAATTAGGAGGTAATAAACCAGTTATTTTGCTTATGACGCTGCTGACGTGCATTTGGCCCAGCTTTGGTTCTAACACCCTTTAATCTGTTCCGTTTGGGGATCTACCCCAATTTCCTCTTACAACCCCCTCCCCTAATTCAAGGGTGCAATTCTTCAAAGGCTCTCATCTCAGTGTTCCGTCTTCAAGGCGGCAGTAATCTTGTTTGCTAATTCTTTGCTTTGCAAATAAAAGGAAGTTGGACCCAGTGGTGATTCGGGTTTTCAGAAGCAGTCTGGGAACCTGGCCCCTCCCACTGTTTCCTTAGGAAAATCCTTCCTGTCACTTACGTGAACAATCAGGAAACACTAAGGGGGGTGGGGGGGTGCCTCTATAACCTCAATCTCTACTACTACTAAAAAGATCTCACTCCCATCCTACCTGTGTCCAATAATGCTTGTTACATGTGTCTTGCTATGTCTGATGCTGGCTACATGTGACTTCAGTAAAGTTATTCTATTTAAAGGAGCTAATTTAAATGTTTAAACATGCCTGCAATCCCAGCACTCACCAAGTGTAGGAAGGGGGATTTAGAGTTTGAGGTCCACTTCGGCTACATAGCAAGCTGGAGGGCAGGCAGGACTACAGAGACTGTCTCAATCTCTACTCCCGAAGAAAAATAAATAAATAAATGAGCTAATAGTGTGTAAAGTACTTAGAATTGTGCCCTGATCATACTAAGTACTATTGAATCAAGAGCTGGGTGATTCCTACGCAGTCTGCCCTGGTTATGCAGCAAGCCAGCAACTTCCTAAGACCTCGTCTTAGAACAAAGAAGCCAGCAAAGGCTCAAAAGGTAAAGACAGGTACTTAACACCAAGTCTAGCAATCCAAGGTCAATCCCCAGGACCCATAGGGTGGTAAACGTCTCCTCTGACAGCCATATGCATACACCTCCTCCCTCACATACTAAATTTTAAAAATGAAAGTGAAAGAAAGAAAAAGGGCTAGAGATGTAGCCAGTGGCAACACTCTGGTCTTGTACACACGAAACCCTGGTTCTATCACTAGGACTGAGCTTAGCCTAGACCAGTTTAGTGGTTCTCAGCATCCCTAATGCTGTGACCCTTTAATACAGTTCCTTGCTAATACATTGCTACTTCATAACTGTAACTTAGCTACTGTTATAAATCATAATGCAAATATCTGTTCTACGGGACATCTGATGTGTGACCCGTGAGGGGCTGTTCGACACCCTCAAAGGGATGAGACCCATAGACTAAGACTGTGCCAGCCAAGGGCTCCTCTGAAGCTAATGAGTATAGACTTTTTCCCATGCATGGCTTCAGGCAAAAACTCCACCCCAACTGCCAGGGTAAAGGGTGTCTGTCCTGTCTAGTCCTCCCCCAGGAGGCCAGAGACAAAAAAGTTCCCACCCATGGAACTACTGAGCAGGTTCCCCACCCCTTTAACTTCCAGGTCTGGTAGAATCCTTACAACTCTCTTCCCTAATGCCCTTTGACCTTGCCAGTTTTATGCTTAATCTCCCCATGTACAGTCTGTGCCACAAAACTCCCAACACTTTTTACAATTTCCTCTGATATTTCTCAAGTGTTAGAGTCCAGATGAAGGCAATGCAGGGGTGGAGGCTGCAAGACGCAGGCCCCGACCCTCAACAAGCTTGAAAATTGCTAAAAAGATCAGAGACACCAGAAGGAACCTGTGAAATTGCCTAATTCCCTGCTACTTGCCAGAGATGTTGTTTCCAAGTCACACCACTCCTTGCCGGCAAAACTAACCTCCCAGTTCCATCCAGACTTGTGCTCACCTGTGCCCCCTCCGGAGCACGCTCGTTAAATGCAGGCTCAGCAAATCTGCTGGGAGGCCCAGAAGTCTGCACTTCTACTAAGCTCCTAGGTAACATTGATGGTGCTGGTACACCAACCACATAGAGAACAGCATGATTCATATCCAAGTGAAGAGAGCAAGCCAGGCCTGGTGGCGTGTGCTTGGAATCCTAGCACGGGGAGGCAGAGGCTGGAGACTGGGTGTGAATTTAAGGCAATCATGTATGGTGTCAGGTGCCTGCAATCCCAGCACTTGGGAGCAGCTAAAGGCAGTTCAGGTGTTCAAGGACTGTCTACAGGGCAAGTTGAGGTCGGCTGTAGTTAATAAAAACAAACAAAAGCCCACCAGCAGGGGAGAGGATCTGTCAGCACAGAGCTAAGGCACCTAAGACCCATGACCTGAGTTCAGTGTGCCAAGATTCACATGATAGGACAAAATCGACTCTCACAAGTTGTCTGTGACTCCACCTACACAAGGCCTCCTTGTGCCCAAATACATACATAATAAAGTGTCTGTAAAGGCTTGAGTTAGATCCGTACCAGCTGTGTGTCCATTATTAACCGGAGAGCCTTTCTCTTCTTTACTGTCTCTACCTCCAAGAAAAAAAACTACACTGGCTACCTGCCACCCTGGTTAAAGCCCTCCTTCCAAGTCAGGAGGTTGTTTCAGATGCTCTTTCTTCGGGAAATGTCCCTTCAATCCTCCTTCCCTAATTATTGGCTCCTATGCCTCTGAACTTTTTCCTTTGAAGAATTTATAACACCTGTAATTAAAGAGTATTTGTGTAATTTTCGTTTAATGTCTGTCTCCCAGACAGGCTGTAAGCTTCAGGAGGATGGGACAGCCTAGTACCTAGAATACCAACTACCCATCAACAAGCAGCTGCCATAGTCTGCTCTTTGCTGGGCTAGCAGACTGGACTGTACATATGGGACATCTGCTGGAGACCTCTGGGCCAACTGTGACCTTTCTTTGGGTGTTGTGTTCCTCTGGGTGGGTGCATTTGGATGTGCAGGTGCACATATACATACATGTTTGCATGCAGGTGGTGGCCACATTGTCACTCTCCAGGAACCATCAACTTTGTTTTGAGATAGTCTCCTGGACTAGTTAGGCTGACTAGCCAGTGAGCTCTAGAAATCCTCCTGTCTCTCCAATTCCAGAGTTACAAGCGTGTACCATGGATTTCATGTGGGTGCTGATCATCTAACTCTGAGCCTCATGCAAGCCCTTTACTGCCTGAGCCATTTTCCCAGGCCTTAAAAATACATTCCTTAGCTTTAAAATTCCCTCCAGTGTAAATATATTCCAATCCAGTAGGGATGTAGCTCAGGGGAACTGCACATGTGCAAAACCTTGGATTCAGTTCAGGCATCACCTGTGTTCATGTGTGTACATGCATCCTAAATTCTTATCAAGTACAAAAGTAGTACTGATCTGGTACTGCTACTGGAGAAAGAGACCCTTAGAAAATAAGAATACCCTTTCAGCCCTCCCTGGTTGAACCATTACCAGGCAGTATGAGGACCCTTACTCTGCTAAGGACTATTTTTTTTCTAGCTTCTCTTCCTCTGTCCTTTCAGAAACCAAAAGCTGAAGACCCAGTTCTTTTGCATGAGCAGAGGGGCCTGACCACATCATGACTGTAGGGGAAGCAAAGTCAGAAGCCAGTCTGCCTGGGCTCAGACACCAGCTCTGAGGCCCTGGGCCTCAAGTGACACGACTCCTCTGTGCTGTTTCCCAGGCTACCAAATGGGAATAGCAATGTGTTTGCCAGCACCTGCAAGAGTTACAGGAGAAGATATATATACTTTAGCATAATCCTGGCCTGGAACACCTGATTATATTATTCTCACAGTGTCTGTCTCAGTCCATTCAAAATCTCCCTATTGTTTTGCAGAAGTCTACACCCCGTGGCTCCACCCATTCAGGATCCACTCTTCCCATCCCCCTCTCGCCTTACCTGTCTGGAGCTTGTTTGAAACAATGAATCACAGCACAACTCTGCAGCTCCCATCAATCACCTCCCTGTCCCTGCCTCTGTGTGTCATTTCTGGGCTCCTCCTGGGAGAGAAATGCTTTTCCTAATGTCCAGTACATAATTCAACAAGTATTTATAAAAGGCCAAACTATATATTAGTCTACAGGGGCTTAGCAATGGACAAAGCAAATAAGCAATAAATAAATTAATAAATAAGTTGGTAGGGGGAAATCTATATACCCAAGCTCTCTGCTCCACTGAACAGACATTCTAGCAGATGTAAACCCGGAATGGAGTTCAGCTAGCTGAAGCCTTTTCTGCCCTCCTTCCCCTCTAGCCAATCCTAAATAAACCACACACAAGTACCAAGTATGAAGAAAGTATTCTAGATCAAAACCCAGTAATTTAGGAACATCCTGATGACTAAACTTCTACCCTGCTGAACTGCAAAGGCTTTAAAGGGATTGGTGTTAAAATAGCAAGCTTTCCCCAATAATTGCCCTGGCCTGCCCAGTCCGCCAGAGCAGCATGTACAGAATACCTAGAAAACAAGGCAATGTTACCTCAGTCTGTACATGCACTACAAGCCCATGGTTGGTTTCATGTTCTCACAACCATCTTCTTTGAACTATGTGAGGCTGGGAAGTAAAGGTAGAGAGGCCTTGTGGAAAGGGTGCTGGAAACAGACCCCAGGGGCTCAGATTTGATTAACAGCCCACTATTGAATGTTAGGTCAATGGGGTGCTCTTCCTGTCTTGGATGTTTGTAAGCAGTCTCTAAGATATTCTAGTTTTGGAGGAATGGTTCAACTGTCCTGAACAGAGACCTAACAACTGCAAAATCCTTCCTTTTGCAAAGTGAGTAAACTTGCTTGGGGCCAAACCCTGGTAAGCTTGAAGGATCTGTGGGTGATCAAGCCAAAGGAGGGAGGAACCTGCACCATCACCAGGGTGGGGAGTGGTGGGGCCTCTTCACCTGCTTCTAGTGGTTCTCGACCTTCCTGATGTTGTGATTATTTAACGTAGGTCCTCACGCTGTGGCGACCCTCAACCATAAAATCATTTTGTTGCTACTTCCTAACTGTAATTTTGTTATTGTCATGAATCCTAATATAAATATCTGGTCTTCATGATATCTGATATGCAACCCCAAAAGGGGGCTGGTTACCCACAGGTATTCCCTTCTAGGAAGAAGCTATGCCACAGCCAGGTGTGGAGGCACATGCCTGTCTGTAGTCTCCGCACTTGGAAGCTTGAGACAGGCTGATCACCAGTTCAAGGCCAGGCTGGACTAGGTAGTCAGACACCATCTCAAAAGAGAAGGAAGTAGCAGTTAGCTATTTCCCAAGAGCAGCCTTACTAGAAACATCTCTAGGCCACAAGGCAAACATAAACCAGAAGCTATACAAAATCTCTGGTGATCCATTACTCTATCCTCCAACCTAGAAGATATTCCAGACCTTGTCTGCCTTCTTGTCTCTAGACAGAAAGCCTAAAAGAAAATGCCTGGTTGTGATAGCAAGAGCCTGAGCACACACACACAAAAATACCTAGTCCACTCTGGGACCACGGGTCAGTTCGGAAAAGCCTGAAAAGGACAATTGAGACACTCCAGAAGTCAGTCTGCCCCCATGTCTATCAACTCCCTGAAACTCTTGGCACAGCAGTCATACACGAAGCCAGACCAGACTAGAGGAAGAAAATAGGATCCAACTGTCCATTCCCCTACCCAAGCTCTACCCAGTGCCCTCAAGCAGCAAAGCCAGCTCTGCAAGGTGGCTGGCGCTGTAAGTGATCAATTCGAGGTTGTGCTCCAAGAACAGCAGGTACCTGGTACAGGGTTATGTGTGGGATCAGAGGGAAGCAGGCAAAACCACTAAGCAAAGCTTTCAAAGCTAAGTTTGCTTTGAAACAAGCGGAAAAAGTGAGGGTCACACTACCTCTCCAAATAAAAACCAGACAGGCCCATCAGCTTTGATAACAACACACTTTCTTAAATCAAAAGATGGTGAAGGACCTTCCCACACCAGCTCCTGGAATCTTTGAAGGGCCCTAGTAAGGTGACACAAGTCCCCCCACCCCCACCCCCGTCCCTGTTCCCACACACCATCTCTTCTCTTTGGCAGGAATGAACTTTGACTGCTTTTACTTACACAGGTACAAAGGCAAGGCTGACAGGGCACCGTCAAAGCTGGCTGGCTGGCCCCCAACAGCACAAAGTCCTCCGCACACCTGTGGGGGAGTTTTGTGAGCCTCCGAGGTACCCACAGGGACTAGTCAGGTCTTCAGGTGGACAGTGGCAGACAGTTTCCATTGTGGACGGAAAGAAAGACGCCCAGGGTGCCCTTCGAAGATAGGGCACTGGGCCCGCGGGTCAAGTGTCCCCTCACTGGCAGGCCGGCCGTAAGACCGTGAAGGAACTCCGCAGTGTCCGGGTGAAAACACACCCAGGCTACTGCTTGGCCTGGCCGGAACCATCTCGCAGGGCGTAGAGACACATTAATGACCGTTTTGGATTAGTTAAAGGCCACACAAGCACCTCCCTAGCCTCTTAAATTTTCCCAAACTACAGTTGAGACCAGAGAGAAGCAGTTGCAGGGACCATAAAAGTCATCTTAAAAGGCAAGTTGGAAAAAAAAAAAAAAAAAACCAAAAAAAAAAAAAAAAAAACCCAACAACCCGCTACGCACGAGTTAGCAAGTCCGCAGCTCGGGGTGGGGGCAACACTGAGGGCCGGATCGGTGGGGTCTAAGTGTCAGGGAAGGAAGACCACCGGATTCGGGGGGCTCCTCGATCTGACGCCGACGATCACGCCCCGCAGATCCGTCCAATTAGGAAAATGACCGCGAGGAGAGGGAGAGGGGGCGGCGAGGAAGGGAGGACGACCTACGGGAGGCTCTAGATCAGCCATGGGGATCTGCCCACCCTTTCCCTGCACCGATCGAGCGCCTTCAACAGGTCCGAGCCGGGGCCACCGGGGGGGGGGGGGTGTCCGGGACCCGGGGCACCCGGCTGGAGACGCCCGCTGACCTCGAGGGGCGCCCGGCACCCCAGCAGCGCGCTGCGCCCTCGCCACCCCGCTGGCCCGGCCGCGCGGCCACCCCACCCGCTCCCGGAGTAAAAAGTTTGTGGGCAGCCGCAGGGGCGGGGCGGCGAGGGGTGAAACTTTGAGTCCCGGGCCGGGTGCGGGGGGAGCGTCCCCGAGCGCCGCGACACCCACGTGCGGGGCCGGAGACCGCCGCCACCTCCCCGGCCTCCGCGCCGCCGCCGCTTTCATTTTGCCTCTCTCTGCTTCTCTCTCTCTCTCTCCTTCTCTCCCCTCTCTTCCCCCCTTCGCGCGCTCTCCTCCCTCTCTCCCTTTTCCCTTCCCCTCCCCCCTCCAGACGCCATCTCTCCCTCTTTCCCCAGCTCTCCCTCTCTCGTTCCAGCTCCGGCATAAGGGAATGTGGAAGTGAAAGGAAAAGACGACATGTTTGCAGCGCGGTTGCGGGCCTGCGCGCCGCCGTCCCCGGGGAGAGACGGGGGGCGGGTCGACCGCGGCCGCAGCGACCCACCCCCGCGCCCCCCAGTCACCCCGCCGCGGGCCACCGGGGGGGCTGGCGGGGCCGCGCGGGACACTCACCCTGGGTCCGGGCGCGGCTGCTCGCGCTGGGGGCCCTCGGCTGGCCGGGCCGGGCGGGCCGGGGGCTCCTGCTGCCCACTGCCCGGGTTGCTGCTGCGCGCCGCCTCCACGCGCGCCCGCCCTGCTCTGCCACCCTCCCTCCGGCTCCTCTTTCTCTCCCCCTCTCTCTCTCTCTCTCTCTCTCTCTCTCTCTCCCTCCTGCTCTCTCGCGCTCGCTCGCTCGCTCGCGCTCTCTCCCTCCCTGGAAGAAGGGAATGAGGCAGGGCTGACGTGAAAGGATGCTAAACAGCTCCTCCTAAGCCAGCTCGCAGAGGAAGAGAGACAGAAAAGCAGCCCTTTTATCTCTCTTTTGTTTTCTCACTTCCTTCCACCACCCCCCAGCACCCCCCTCTTGTCGGCCCAAGTTTTCTTTTTCTCTTTCTACCGCAGAGAGGATTTTTCTTATTTTCTTTCTCTTTCTTCTGCTGTAACTCTCCTACTCGAATTGCAAGCCCGGAGGCTTCTCTCTTTTTTCTTCCCCTTTCCTCTTCCTCCCTTCCTCTCTTATTTCTCTAAAAGGGTTTTGTTTGCTGTGGGAGTTTCGTTTGAAAATCGAGTCACGCCTTTTTCCTTCTTTTCTTTCTCCCTCTCCCTCTTTCCCCCCCCCCCTCCTCTCAGCAGAAAAGGGGAACAAAGATTAACAAGCGGGGGAGAAGGGAGCGTCAGAACCTCGAATGGAAATGGGGGGCTGTTCCTTCCAGGCACAAAGGGGGCCCGAGAGAACAACCCCCCCCTCCAGGAAGCCTGGAATGTCCCATCCCAAAGAAGAGCCACTGGGATGGGGGTCCGGGGGAGCCCCTGGGTGCCCAGTCCTTCCGAAATACCGGTAGGGGCTCTGCGTCCGCCCCCTCCCTAGCCAGGGGTGGAAACTGGGGCGGGGGGGGGGGAATACTCTTCACTTAATATATTTTTTAAGTGGGCAGATGGGCTTGGAGCACACGTAGCCGCAGAGCCCTGAACACTAAAGCGCCTTTAAACAGCTGTTTAGAGCCCTGGACGGTCAGACTCGAGGGACCGGCTCCGCCTGCGATCGCCTGGACCGGTGTGCGAAGGGGTTCAGAGGAGTTCAACCCCTCGCGGCCTCCCCCAGCTCAGGGCCTGGTTTCGGCCCCGGGGTGCACGGCTGGGGGCGCCGAGGCGTGGTTCTTAGCTGAGGTCTGGGCCCTTGTGGCTCCCTGCAGGGCCCGGGGTTCAGCATAGCCTGGCCTCCTCCCAGCTCTGGGACAGGCCGGACACCCCGCCTCCAACCTCCCGGACACCCGCCACTCAGCTGCGCCGCTCGACTCCGACGCAGGGCGGGTGCTGAGCCCGCGGACAGAGCCGGGCAGTGTCGCCACCAAGGGTCAATTATTCATGGGGCGCCTGGGCGTGCTCCCAAGACCAGCTCAGTCCTCGGCTTCTCCGGAGGAGTGGAGACAACACGGGGGAAAAGTTCCCAGAGCAAAGTTGGCCACATTTCTTATTTTCCCAAGTAAGTATTGAGCACCTGCTGGATGCCTGGCCCTTGGACTGGGGCTGCAGCTGAGCGAGAAACGTGAGGTCTCGGCGGGCCCAGACAAAGCGAGGGAAGCTGAGGCTCCGGACCAGGTCACCGAGCAGAAGAGAAGCCTGGATCCTCTCCCCTCCCTGCGCTCTTCCTTCCCCTTCCCTCCTTCCTCCCGGCTGCATCTCCTTGGCTCCACCCCTTCTCATCAATTCCTCCCACACTTCCCTGCTCTCCCTGGCTTTTCACTGGAGGGTCCCTTCTCCCAGCTAGGGGCAGACGCTGAGCCCCATTGTCTCTCCCCCAATGACTGCAGCCTCCCAGGGATAGGGCCAGCCACTCCTTCCCCTCCCCCCAGCCCAAAGGCCTGGGCCTTTACTGACAGGAGCCCCAAGGCCACTGCCCCTCGCCCCACCCTACACCAGCTCACAGAGCTGTGAGCAATGACTCCAGTCACTCAGAACATGATTTATTTCTGGCAAGGAGTGAGAAAACAGAAGCCAGAGAGTTTGGTTCAGCAAGAACGACCCCATAATTTCAGGCTCAGCATATTGGGCCTCTCTAGTGACCCCAGCTGCTTCCCAGTACACCCATATAGTAGGGGATACCACCACCCCACCCCCTTTAGAACACCCAAGCCATAATCTCCAAAAGAGAGACAAAGTCATTTCTGAGAGTATTCCCCATGTACCTGCACTCCCACCTCCCCAGCCTGGTGCCGAGGACTTAACCACCAACCAGTCCAGCTCCTTGATCTCTGGTTCTGCAAACTGGTAAAGGAGCTGGAGAGAGCTGGGCCTCAGAACCAGGCATCATGGTTCATACTTGTAGTCCCAGCACTTGGGAAGCTGAGGCAGGAGGATTGTCAGGAGTTTAAGACCAGCATAGAATACAATGCCAGGATATTATAATCTCAGAGTCTAGAAGGTAGAGACAGGAAGATCAGAAGTTCAAGGCCAGCCCAGGCTACATAGCCAGTTACAGGCTGGTCTTCCTTGAGATCTCTTCTCAAAAAAGTTATAAAAAAAAAAAGGCAAGGAGGTGAGGAAAATAGACAATTACAACTAGAGTACAGTGTGAGGAAGCACTTCAGGGGACAAGGTGAAGACTTCCTGAAGGTCATCTAGATAAATAGGGCCATGCCAGTCTAAAGAATGGAAGGGAGTCTGTGTGGTGGCACAGGCCTTTAGTCCAAGCACGTGGGTGGCAGAGAGGCAGCAGCAGATCTTTGTTAGTTTGAGGCCAGCCTGATCTGGACTACAGAGAGAGACCCTATCTCAAAACCACAGCAACCACAAAAAAGGGAAAGAAAGTGTGGGATGAAACAATTTGTCTTCTGGGAGAAAAAGGACCTTCTAAATTCTAGGAGCTTTTGAGGTCTAGCAGCCAGACCTGGTGATAAACCCCTTTAAATCTCAGCATTGGGGAAACAGAGGCAGAGGCAGGTCTCTGAGACTTTGAGGCAGCCTGGTTTACATAATGAGCTATAAGTGGGCCGAGAGTATATAGAGAAGTCCTGTAGAGGAGGAAGAGGAGTATTTAAGTACTTGCAGCAATAGAGTACATGATGCTGGAGAGTGAGGATGGTTGTAAGCATAAGCGGAGGACAGGACTAGTGTCAGGGAAATGTTCAAAGTTCATTCCATTTCACTTGCCAGCTTCCTCAAGTGACTAACATGCTCAGTAAATTATGTGCCCCAGTTTCCTGCCTTATAAAAATGGAGGTAACTGAAGTCAGGTATGATGATTATACGTACCTTTAACATCAGTGCTCCGAGGCAGAATAAGGTGGATCTTGAGAGTTTGAGCAGGGTCTGTATAGAAAGTTTCTGTTTAAAAAGAGAGGGAACCAAGTAAATAAAAGAGCTGTAATTCTGGCCACTTGGGAGACGAGGCAGAAGGATCAAAATTTGAAGGTCAGCCTGGGCAACATGGAGACCATGTCTCAAAATAAAATATAAAAAAGAGGGCTAAGAATGTAACTCAGTGGTAGAGCATCTAGCATGTGTGAGGTTCTGTGTTGAATCCCAGAGCTACCTACATAAATATCTAAGTTGAAAGCCAGCTTGGGTTATATAAGACCCTGTTTCAAAATATTGAAGAGAGGATATAGGGGGAGGAGGGGATAGATCCATAGGTTGTCCAGTGTCTTATGTTCAAGTGCCCAGACTTATGTGACCTGACAATACATCTATGAGTCAATTGCTGATCTTCTCATTCATATGATAGGGATGCAAATACCGGCTTCCCATTGTGCATTGAGGCTTAAAAGCGCCCACATCTTGTGCTATCTGGTAAATAAGCACCAGCAATATATAGTAGCTTTTATTCACTACGGCTATAAAATAAAGGAGTGTCGGGGAGGTGTCCTTACAACCTAAAGATGAGAAGAAGGGATGAAACCAGAGTGACTCACAGGCTACAAAAGCAAAGAGCCAGTTGTGGCAGAAACATTCCTTCAAAGATGCCTTGTCCCAGTGGGTGGCTGGAATGGGAAACACCTACATTTGATCAAGATGGCCAGGATGTCATCTCAAGAACATCATGGGAACTAACAGCCTGCTCACTGGAGATCTAACCTGCCTGAGAAACTAGTAGGAATCAGAAGATGGACCCTGTGAAATCAGCAAAGGCTCCTAAGAGCAGAGAAAAGAGCAAACAAGAAAGCAGACTCCAGTTCACACAGGGTGGGAAGGGATTTGAGTTCTCCAGAGTCCAGGTAAATCTCTGTCAGACCTCCTAGTCCTTTACATGGGTCTCCATTCTCCAGACACAGTGAAGATGAACATCACAGTGGGAAGATACCCTGTGGATCCAAGGATCCAGGCAGACACCAGTGTCCACTTCTTCCATTGTGGATACTGTTCACACACAGAGACATATATCAGTACTGGGAATGGAACCCAGGGCCGCCTGCATGACAAAAATTTCCAGACTGCTTCTTCCCTCTTACCTACACACCCCTCTCTCTCCCCTCTCCATGGTCTGTCTTGTGGAGTCCAAGATGGTCTCAAACTTGCTACATAGTCCAGGCTGACCTGATCTTGTATCCCAAGTGCTAGGATTACAGGTGTGCACAACCCCACACCTGACTTTGTTTTGGCATAGCACAAAGATATGTAGCAGAACTGAGAATCTCCTAGGAACAGCTGAAAACTCCGAATAAAGACATTACCTAGTGTGTGGCTGTGGGCATTTCATCTCCCCATATTTACATGTAAATGCATAGAATAAAACTATAAAATAAATATCATTAATAACTGGCAATATATGTAACTATTAGCCTGGAATGGTGGCTCAGCCACTAAGAGGACTTCCTGCTCTTGTGGAAGACTCAGGTTTGATTCCCAGCACCCATATTTAACAGCTCACAATCACCTGCAACTCCTGCTCCAGGATATCCAATGCCCTCTTCTACCTTCTGAGAACACTTACATGCAGGTGACATACACATGAACATTGAAGAAAAAAAAAAAAAAGGTTGCTGGGAGGAAACATACATGCCTTTAACCCCTCTGAGTTACAGAGTGAGTTCCAGAACACCCAGAGCTACACAGAGAAACCCTTCTAGAAAAAAAAAAAAGTTGAGAATTATAATGGAAAACAGTTGTCATCAGCACACACACACACACACAAGAGCACACATGCATAGACAATATACACATACAAATGACTGAGTTGCAATCAGTTTGATCAAGTACTATGTCACAAATACCTTTTCCTGTCCGTTAGCATCTACAGTATCATTCATAACAAATTACAGTATTCCCTAATATGTATGTATACAAATTATTGGATGGTGGGATGTATGCAGATTTTCAATGTCCTGAAAGTGCTAGGCTAAACATTCCTCTTTTTGCTACTGTCACTGTTTTAAAAGGCTACAAATACTCTATTTTATTTTAGCATTAATTTACTTATTTTGTTGTGGTATGTGCATGCCATGGTCTTCTACAATACAGGCACCAGGGATGGAACTCAAGTCATCAGGCTTCAGTCATCCTTAGCTGCTGAGCCATCTCACCAGCCCCTGTGTGTCTCAGGCTGGCCTTGAACTCAACAAGTTACCCAGGTTGGCCTGGAATTTTCAAGATAACTCCTATGCAGAGATAAGCACTAGAACCCACATCTGGCCAGATGCTCATTCTTCAGCCTTTTATGTGCCAGGCTTCCACAGCATTTTATCATAACTAAAGCATATTTACAGCTAACCTTGGGATTTCTGTGCCTGGCCTGGTTTATCTCTTTTCATAGGAGCCAGTGTCCTTCAGGATCTTCTCTGTCTTTCTTCTTTCAGATAGTTTCTTGTAGCCCAGGCTAGTCCCATACTTGCTGTACAGCTAAAGATAACCTTGAAATCCGAATCCACCCTATACCACCTCCCAAGTCCTTCCCCATCACAAGCAGCTTCTCACTATCATTCTTATGTACAACCTCCCAGAGAAAACCTGTCTGGGCAGATGCCCTGCCTTTCACTCTGACATCTTATTAACTAAAATGACTAATGCCATTTCCTGGAGTTACTGGAAAGAATAAAATCAGGTAACTAGCCACAGAACACACGGGATACTATATACCTTGTAAATTGTAATGTCAGTCGATCTCAGTGAGGGTCCAAGGTCAAGATAATTACCATTTAGTCAAATACCCTGAGTTACTTCAAGCAGAAGATCATCTTCCACATTGTCTAGAGAGCATTCAGCTGTTTCTTTTCCAGATGACTCCTACAGCCCTCTTCCCAGCTATGTGGAAGCCCCACAGTGGTCTCCTTGAGCTAAAATGTGAAGGTAGGTGTCTTTTAAAGTGATGATGGCACACACCCTTAATCCCAGCACTAGGGAGGCAGAGGCAGGTCAGTCTCTGAGTTTGAGGCCAACTTGGTTGACAGAGTGAGTTCCAGGACAGCCAGGGTTACATGAGAAACCCTGTCTCTTGAAAAACAAGACAAAACAAAAAACAAAATCTGTGGGAAAATTAACTGGTACTTATTAAACCCTTGTCTTCTGCCAGGTGTGGTGTCAGACACCTTTAATCCTACCACTGTGAGAAGGAGGCAAAGGCAGAGGAATCTCTTGAGTTTCAGGCTAGCCTGGTCTACAGCACTAGTTCTAGGACAGTCAGAGAACCACACAAGCAAACGCAAAGGCCTTTGCTTCACCAGATGAGGCAATAGAACCTTTTACAGAATATGAGCAGGTTTTCAATATCTACTATTCATAATATCCAATATGCATTATTTACTTTTTTTTTGAGGCAGGGTTTCTCTGTGTAGTCCTGGTGGTGGGTCTTCAAACTAGCTCTGTTGACCAGGCTGGCCTCAAACTCAGAGATCCACCTGTCTCTTCCTCTGGACTGCTGGGATTAAATTTCTGGGATTAATCACCTCACATGTCTTGATCTTTGAGTTTTAGTATTAGACCTCCCAAATAGCCTCCAGCCAGGGATAGAAAGAGGATTATAGGGTGTCAGGGGGGCTGCACAAAGTATGAGTAGGTGCTGTGTCTTGACCAGCTGTGTCTTGACCAGATGTGCTGTCTAAAACATCAGGAGAGAAAACCAAGTGAGAAAGGGCTTACCTGTGAACCCAGCCCCTTAGGAACTGGAGGCAGGAGAATCGATTCAAGGTCAAGGTCACCCTTAGCTACAGGTAAATTTGGAGCCAGCCAGAGCTAAAAGAGGCCATTTCCCCTCTCCCCTCCCCAGATCAGAAGAAAACAAAGTCAGATGTGGTGGTGTGGTGCAGTTTGAGGTCACTCTCAAGTACACAGTGAATTTAAAGCTAGCTAGCCTGAGCTAACGTCAACACTCCACCCCCCAGAAAAAAAGAGGAAGAAAAATTTGCCACAAAAAAATTTCATAATGGCTATACAGGTGACAGCAAGTGTCCATAAACAAATGAATAATAAATAAATAAGATCATGGTTATACAAGTTATTATGGGGGGCATAAATTGATGTAAAGCCTAGACATAATTTGATATTATATGGGAAGTTTGGGCTGGAATGATGGATCAAGGGCTCACAACTCTTGCAGATCTTCCAGAGGACCTGGGTTCGATTCTCTGCACCCACATTTCGGTCTGTAACCACAGTCACAGGGGATCCACTGCAAGCATATGGTACACAGACATATATGCAGCAAAACATTGGACACATAATAAAAACAAGTCTTTAAAAGTATATTTTAGCTAGGCTGTGGTGGCACTTGCCTTTGATCCCAGAACTGGAGAGGCAGAAGTAAGTGAATCTCGGCAAATTCAAGCCAGCCTGTCTACATAGTGAGTTCTGGATAGCCAAGGCTACACAGAAAATCCCAGTCTCAAAGCAAACAGCATATACTTACATGACTGTGAACCATGTGTATACAGTGCCCAAGTTGGCCAGAAGACACCAAATCCCTTGGGATTAGAGTTACAAGTAATTGTGAACTGCCACGTGGGTACTGGGAATTGAACCTGGGTCCTCTACAAGACCTAAGAGTGCTCTTAACGTCTGAGCCAGCACAGCTGCTGCTTTCCACTGTTAAGACGCACCCTCCCATTTACTCCCATTCATGTACCAAGCAGGCCTACCCCGGCTTAGCTTTGAGAAAAGAAAAAAAAAAAAAAAAAGGATACATTCAGGGAGATAATGACCAGAGACGTTGTGCTATCCTTTAAATTGATACTTTATTTTTTATTTATCTCCTTTATCACAGAGCTGCCTTGGAGAATCCTCAATAAACGGATCATAACATTCATTTCTGGTTGTAGCATTTTGGGGACAGGTAAGGTGATCCGAATACATCTTCATTTTCAAACTGACTGGGATTTTTCCCTATGGTAGAAAATAAGATCCTTGCTTAAAACTATTTTTCAACACTGGGAAAATCGTCTGAGTAACATAAGGGAGGGAGCCCACAGCAGAGCTCTCAGGGGAAGTGGAAAGAGTGAGAAGGGGAACGGGAAGTAAGCTTCCGAGAGGAACTGGCCTTGACAGCCAAGGGATAGAAGCCATTGCTCTCCACCCCCGGTGCATGCTGGGAGGTGGGATTTTTGCCTCTGGAGGTCTTTAGTTGCTTCTCTAGTCTTCCTCGCCTAAAAGGTCTTCCTCTTCCTAAGTAAATCAAGCTTTTTTAGTCAGTTTTGTTATTTTGTGTCGACAGTCTGAGGAGGCCCAGTGTCAAAACAGGAACAAACAAACCCCTACAACAGAAACAAAAGACGCCAGTTCTCTTTAGCCTCGGCTGGCCTTGAGTCACTGTCACTGTGTGCCCAGGCCTGGACTTAAAGCAATCCTCTAGCCTTCCAAACCTAGCTCATTTTCGTTCCAGAGAGCAGGAACTCTCAGGCTGGGCATGTGGCTGGAGGGCTGGTGGGGTGAAGTACTGGATTCAATCTCCTATACTATAAGTAAATAAATAATAAATAAATTACAAGGCTGGGGGCATGGTGTCCCGTACTTGAGGCTAGCCTGGGCTACAAAACACCCTATCTTAAAAAAAAAAAAAAAAAAAAACAAACAACAAAAAAAAACCCATCTTAAAAAAAAAAAAAAAAAAGAGCAAAGAAAGGACGGGGTGGAGCGGGGATAGCTTAGTAGTAGAACTGTAATTACAAACTAATTTATAGCTAAAGAATTTATAAGTCAGGCACAGTGATATATACCTTTAATTCCAGCATGTTCTGGAGGGAGAGGCCTGTGGATTTCTATGGGTTTGAGGTTAGCTAGACCTACAAAGGAAGTTCCAGCCAAGCCAGTGAGGGCCTTGTCTCAAAACCTACAGAACCAATACAGTTTAGCAGAACAATCCCTGGGGCAGAGGCAGAGGCCAGAGGATCCTGACAAATTCCAGGGCAGCCAGGGCTGCACGGTGAAATTGGCTGAAAAACAAAGAATTACAAACTGAAAACAAAACACTAAAGATTCACAGATAAGTCTTTTAGCTTTGTAAATGTGTCTTTAGAGATTCTAGTGATCAGAAATCAGGGGTTTATTCTTATCCCTCCCTCCCTCCCTCCTTCCCTATCCCCACCCCCAGGGAGAATTTCACCCTGAGGCCCAAACTGCCCTAGAATTTACTGCCATATTTCTGCCTCGGCCTCCTAAATGCCAGGATTATAGGTGTGAGCTACCATACCTGCATGTTCAGACTGTTTACTGAAAGGCTTAAAGGAAATTCAGAATAATTCTAAACACTCCTCTTACTAAGGCTTACAATGGTCTTCAAGGACAGTTACTGTTTACTGAGCCTGTATGAAGGTGGCACTGGGAACAGGGCTGGTTGTGGACTCACAGACCCAGAGACAGGCTGAGGGGGGTGACTTGAAGTCTGCCATGGGATGGTTACTTCTCAGGTCCCCGGAACTATCTGCCAGCCTTGTCTCCTCCTCCTCCACCCTCCCCTTTCCCACCCTACAACCTCTTTATCTCTCTACAAAAAGCTCCATTCTCTTTTTGCACAATACACTTCCACAATAGATACTCTATTTCACCCAGAGCTTAAATCAGCAACCAAAAGCCTGGTTCCTCTTCCCACCCAGTTCTCCAAACATTTCTAAAGGAAGAGAAGTAATTGCATTGTGCAACATAACCTCCATTTGCCTGGCTGTTTCTCCTACAAACTGGAAGCCCCCTGAAGGCTCTGTGTGGGGCCTTTACCTTTCACTAGGGAAAGCAAAAAAGCCTATGCCTTGTTTTCCAAACACCCAAGGTATTGTTTCAGAATAATGTAGTTATTCTGGCCATGAAAACAAACCCAGGATAACCAGGAAAGCTCTGGAGGGGGCAGATGTGCTTGTGAATCAATCACCTTGACTGCTGTGACATTAGGCGAAACACACATGTGGAAACTCACCCTGCTTTATGCATGGATTATATGCACGCTTTACATACCAGTTAGATATTTTAGCAAAGCTAGATGAGGGAGAGGAGAAATATGGCTTGTTCAAGGAAGAAAAGAGCATGTATACTCATTAAAGAGATTTGACGAATCCTCTGTAACAGAAAAGAGAATAAAGGGCTGGAGAATGGTTCAGGAGCACTTGCTCTTGCAGAGGACTCAGGTTCGGTTCTCCAGGGATCTGGAAGATTTGAATTCAGAAGATACCTGCACCCACACACACATGTGCACACACACACACACACACACACACACACAATTACAAGTAAAATCTTTTAAGAAATAAAATAATTCCTAAAATCTCAGCAGTGCCGTCAGTTCTGCAAACAAATACTGCTTTGATGATGAGATCACAAGTTCAAGACCAGCTTGGTCAACTTCAGATCCTGTTTCCAAACAAACAGGAAGAGGAAGATGAGAAGGAGGAAGGGGAAGAAAGTAGAAAGAGTTGAATTAACACCTTTTCTTGGCTTGTTTATATTTGTAAAAGACAAAACCTGGTTAATACAGGACTTAAGAGAAAGAAGTAGATAGAATAACAGAAATATATTAGAAATTTTAAAGAGATCTAACTTTGATGGCACACATCTGTAATCCCAAAGCTCAGGAGGGTGAGGCGGGAGAATTTCAAATTCAAGGCTAGCTTGAGCTACAATGGGAGAACATGCTTCAGAATAAAATAAAAATAATAGGTATTGTGCTTTGGATCAGAAATGTCGCCCTGCAGGCTCACATATTAGGACCCCTGATCACCAGCTAGCATTGCAGGCTGAGACTGGAGCCTGGCTGGCGGAAGTGGGTCACATTGGGAGTGGTTCTCTGAGTTGTAGCCAGGCCCTGCTTCAGGTTCCATTCTCTCTGCTTCCTGAGCTGCCAAGATGTGACATGCTACTGCTGTCCCCACACACTTCCACCTCAGCAGAGCTGTCTCCCTGTCTCCCTGGACATGTTGGACAAAACATCAGGAACCAGAAACCCAGACAAATTCCTCCTCCCTCCAAGTGCTTTTGTGGGGTGCATTGTCAGCCCAGGAAAAAAGGAACCAATACAAAACACTTGGCCGACAAACTTTACAACTTCTACAAAATAATTTTCTACATTGTGTAGAGCCCAAAGTAGATTCTGTCCTTGGGTTCCCTGGACAAGAGGCCTCCCCACCAGCTTTGCCCGCCACTTCTATCTGGATTTCTCCGCAGAAGCTAAAATTGTGATATTATTCTCTTTTAGATATGGTCCTATTATGTAATTGTTAGAAGGTCATTTGCTGGCTCTTCTTTCCCTACGATACAGAGCTGTGGTGTTCTGGAATGGGAGGCATTTAAATGAAAGTTTAGGCTTAGGTGGCCCAGTGTGGTATAGGCCTTGTCTAGTAAGCACAAGGCCAGGTTTGTACCCTCAGTTCTGCAAACAAATATTGCTTTGATGATGAGTCTATGAATAATTTAATAAAGGTGTTAGGAACACTGGGGTATAATCAAGGAAAACCCCAGACATGGGTATCTGGCGTCTATATACAAATGTGCACACATGAAAATGCACTTGTATGCACCTATGTACACATCCACAGGAAAAGTACAGATACCATGTATACATACATAAACACACACAAAGCTGGACATGGTGGCATACACCTGGAATCCCAGGGCTGAATAAAGGCAGGTAGATCAGAAGTTCAAGGCCATTTTAGGATACATAGAGAGTTCAAGGCCAACCTGAGCTACCTAAGAACCTGTTAAAAGCCTGGATTAATGTTGGGGAACAGAGCATGCATTTAGCTTGTGAGAAGCCTCAGCTTTGGTCTTTAGAACCTATCCCCCACAAAAGGGAGCCTCATACTTGACAATGACATGATTATTAACTTAATATGTAATCGAGACATCAGGAAAGGGGAGAGAAGTGCTATATTTGAATTATTTAGGGCTGCCGGGCAGCATGCTGATACACACTACTCAGGAGTCTTTGAGCTCACAGATTTATGAAAGCCTGGGCACTAGAGAACCCCATTTCCAAATAAAATGAAGCCCCTACCTCCATTTTTTTCCTCCTTTAGAGACAAAATTCTCAAGTAGCCCAGCCTGGTCTCTAAGGTGCTCTGTAGTTGGGAATAACTTTGAACTTCTAATCTTCCCACCTCCCTGGTACCTGGAAAACAGACTTGTACTACACATCTGATTTATTCTGCACTGGGGAATCGAAACTGAGACTGTATTCATGATAGGGAAGCACTTCTCTCTCTGAACTACATACACAGCACCCTTCCCCTTTCCCACAGGATCTTGACAAGTGGCCCTGGCTCCTCATAGTCAGGGTAATCCCTCTGTCTCAACCTCCTGAGTGCTGAGATTACAAGGGTGTGTTCCCACACCTGGCTTGCACCACCAAACCAACTAAAAAAAATAAAAATAAAACACGAACACACAACAACAAAACTTTGAGCTGACGGCTGGTAGGCTGTGGAAAAATTTACTATCTCAAATGATACAAGTAAATTCTATTAACGTTAAATAATCATAGAACAGATCAGACTAAGGCTGGAGAGATGGCTCAGTGGGTAAACCTGGGGACCTGAGTTCAGTCTCCAGGACCCACATGATGAAAGGAGAGAACTGACCCTCATAGGTTGTCTTCTGACTGCCACAAACCTCACCACCCAGATAAATACATAAAATGTTATATGAAAGATCAAACTATGAACAAGGCTGTAAGTCAAAGAAAATAGACCAGGTGAAGCAATGGCTTTGGAAACTTAGAACTTGTGGAAGTCAAAGATAAAGGGGTATTCTGGTAAATCAGGCTCAAAAATACTAAGAAAATAAATTGTCTTCAATACTTATTTGTGGTGTGTGTGTGGGTGTGTGCTTGTGTGGGTGTGTGAGGTGCTCAAAGATGCCAAAAGAAGGACACTAGAGTTATGATTATGAACACCTGATGTGGGTGCTAGCCAGCAAGCCCTCTTAACTGCTGGGCCATCTCTCTGGCCCCATCCAACATATATTATTAAACCAAGAAGGCAAAAGCCAGGTATGGTGGTGAAGCACTTTGGAGGCTGTGACAGGAGAGTTCAAGGTTGATTTGGGGCTTCTTGAGACCTGTTTAAAAGGAAAAGAAAGGGAAACAAAGTATTCTCATAAAAATTAAAAATATATTAGGCATGATGGCATGTACTTGTGACCCTACCACTGGGAAGATGGAAACAGAAGGGTGGGAGGGAGTTAAGATCAGTTTTGCCTACATTATATCCTATTTAAAAAATCTGAACTGAGGGAGGAGGAGGAAGAAAGAGGAGGAAGCAGAAGAATAAGAAGAGGAGGTGGGTGGTTCTCTGGGTGTGGTAATGCATGCCTGTTCCTCAGCACTGGGTGGGCAGAGGTAGGAAGACCAACACTTGAAGGCCAGACTCTAGTAGTTAAGAATTTGAGGCCACCCTGCACTCTCTTAAAAGCTCAAAAGAAGCTGGGTGGTGGTGGCACACGCCTTTAATCCCAGCACTAGGGAGGCAGAGGCAGGTGGGTCTCTGAGTTCAAGGCCAGCCTGGTCTACAGAGCGAGTTCCAAGACAGATTCCAAAGCTACACAGTGAAACCCTGTCTGGGGTGTGTCGGGGAGTTAGAACAGACAAAACAGAAAGGCAGATTACTTTAAATTTATTAGATGATTGGATGCAGGTCACATGTATAGATGCAGATTTCTTTTTTCTGTAAAATCTCAACATATATTCAAAGGATACCACAGGTTACTCAAGAGAAAATTTCAGAAAACAAATTCAGAAAATGTCTGCTCTAACTCTGGGTCAATCCAAAGGTGTGAGTGGACACAAAAACAAGAGAAGCTTCTTCCTTCCACCTCCCCTTTGGACCCTAGAACTCACCTTACCTGGAAAATGGTCCCACAGCAGAGGGAAGGGGCAAGGGAACAGTAGAGGGAGTCCCCAGCACAAATCCTTCTGAGAAGCTACCTGCCGCCTCACTTCCCTGGCCTGAGGGTTTATTGTTCAGCACCTTCACACAGGAAAGGTGTCATTTTCAGGAAGAGATTGACTTCATAGCTTCCTTGAGCCCACAGAAGAAATGAAGCAGAGGTGGGTAATGCAAATGACTAGTGAGATTTAGTTACTTAGGTTTTAATTCATTTTTCTCATGTATCTCAAACTGGCTTCGTTCACTGCTTAGCCTTGGTTTGCCTTAACTATGGATCATCAGCCTCTGACTTGATGAGATTACAGCTGTGCACCACAGAGCCTGGCTAATGAATTTTTTTTTTAATTACATTATAAGTATGTGTACAAATACTAGGGCACACAAGCACTGCAGGGTGTGAGGTGAACCTTCTCTCTTTCTACTTTGTGGGTCCCAGGGATCTAAGTGAGGTTGGCAGGCTTGCCAGCAAACACCTACCTTGCTGAGCCACCTCCCCAGCCTGACAAGCAGGTTTTAAAGGACTGGCAAGTGCAGAGGAACCCGAGAGACTGGCACCTTCTCTTAGGCTGCACAGATCCCTACTGTTTGCTCACGCCAAACGAACAAGACTGTAGAAGGCTTGGCTCTCAGTTTCCAGACACCTGGGATTCAAACCCCAGACCCACCTACTACCTGCTATATGGAAATCCTAGAACCTCTCTGAATTCTGTTTCTCTCTCTAAAGAGAGAGAAACCATGATTAAGAACATGGTCCCTCAAGGGCTGCTACAGTTAGTTAGGGCTTGGGTGACACACAGGCCTTGATACAGGATGGGAGTTGGCATTCTCTGGTGGCCGCTCTCAGCACTGGCTAAGTGCTCATGATATTTGAATTGTGTGGCTCATGGCCACTGACCTACTCCACTCTCCTGATGAGTCACTTGTGTAAAATAGAGCTCCCCACACCCTCCCAGTCTCCACACCAAGCCCGACTCACTTTGGGCTTCATCCAATAGTACCAGTGTCTGTAAGGAACCAACTGAAAGCCTGACATTCCTTCTCCTCTTCCTCCAAGCTCTTAGACATCCAGGACCAATTAGTGTTTCCTTCTTGAATCGAGAGCCCAAGAAGTGCTTACTCTGATTTCAGCCACGTCCAGCCTCCAACATCTCCCTTCCCTCTAACAGACAGACTGACTTTAAGTTTGTGTTCTGAACTCCCCCACATTACTGTCTTTATTTTTGAGTAGTCCACGCTGGCCTTGAACTTCTGATTCTTCTCTCTCCATCACTCAAGGGATAGGATTACAGGTGTGGCCACTATGACCCATTTACCTGGTGCTGGGGACTGTGCATGCTAGCTGAGCCAGCATAAGGCTCTGTTTAAGCTCCCCAGTGTCCATATAAATACTGGGCAAGGTGGTGGTGGTCAATAACTCCAGAGCTGGGGACTGAGGTAAGGATAGTGTTAGCATTCAGGCAAGAGGAGGCCAGTACAGATGCCTGAATGCTAACAAATAGATATCCAGGACTCCAAAAAAAAAAAAGTCAAGAATTATAAAGAAAGGAAAAATAACCAAAGTCAACTTATGGCCTCTTCAGGCAGACACACACACACACACACACACACACACACACACACACACACACGCACGCACGCACGCACGCACACTGACCATGGACACACATATGCACAGGCACATAAATAAACAGATTCTCTCACTTCTTGGTCTTTTGGCTAAGAGCAAATGTAATAAACTCTCGATTCCAGCCATTCTACCGTCCCACTTTTTCCTTTTTTAAAGTTCTGGACAACCACCCAGGGTCTTGAGCATGGTAAGCAAGTGCTCTACCACTCAATTAATACCCTGAGCCACCCCCTAATCCCCCTTTCTTATTGGCCTGAACTGGCTTTGTAAACCAGGCTGGCCTCGGTCTTGAATATGAGACACCATGGTGTGCGCTGCCAGATCCTCAGGGCCTTTGTTTGTTTCTTGGGTTTTCTGTTTGTTTTGCAAGAGGGTCTCACTTTGTTGGCTGCCTGGAACTCTCCAGACTGATCTCAAAGTCACAGAGATCCACTTGCCTTGGTTTCCCAAGTGCTGGGTTTAAGGGTGTGTTCTAATATGCTTGGCCTGCTTAAAACCGTCTCACTAGAAGCCCTGCTGCACCTGGTACCCTCTATATAAACCCACCTGGCCTCAAAATTTCTCTGCCTCTAAGTGCATCATGCCCTCCAGCCCAGAGTTTTGCTTGTTTTTAAGACAGTGTTTTACTTGGTAGCTTGGGCTAACCCGAAACCCACTTTTTGCCCAAACTGGCCTTGACCTCTTTTTGTTTATTTGCTTGTTTGTTTTACTGAGCAGTTTCTCTGTGTAGCCCAGGCTGTCCTGAAACTCACTCTGTAGACCATGCTGGCCTTGAACTCAGAACTCTGCCTACCTCTGCCTCCCAGGTACTGGGATTAAAACCTTGTGCCACCACCTTCCAGTTTTTTGTTGTTTTGTTTTTAGAGATAAGGCTTCTCAGTGTAGCCTTGGCTGTCCTGGAACTCATTTTGTAGAGCAGGCTAGCCTCAAACTCACAAAGATCTGCCTGCCTCTGCCTCTTAGGCTTGTGCCAACATCACCCAGCTTTTTTTTTTTTTTTTAATGTTCTTTTGTTTAAACAAAACAAAACAAAAAACAATGTATTTAACTGCTAAGCCATTTCTCTAGCTCCCTCTTTAACAGTTAATATAAGCCTTGAGGAGAACATTCAGTATTGAAAGTGTACTTGCCCATCTCTCTAAAAGCCTGAGGGAGGGGGTAAAGAAGTCGAGGTGCATGAGTTTGGGGTGTCTTTTACAACAGGAAAGTGTCATAGCTCTATTTCCTCAGGCAGACACAGGCCATTTCCTGGACACATCCTCCCAATTGATTTATGAAGCTCTGACCCTGCACCTCTCCTGCTGACTCTTAAACCATTCTCAACTCTGGAGCTGCGGTGTGGGACAGCCTCCTGCTCTCTTTGGCCTTCCACAGACCCCATCTGTGAGTCACAATGTCCACAGTCATGGGACAGTTGCATTGCAGAGTCACATCTTTGTGCACCTACAAAGAAGATAATGAGGAATGGTCTGGATTCATCTCTACCTAGAGAAAGCAAAACCAACCACAACATAGGGCAATTGTGCATAACAGAGAGCCCCATTGTCAAACTCTGAGACCTTGGAAATGCTCCGAAACCCCTTCCGGGTCCCTGCTGGAGCCTCCATCTGCCAGGCTATACTCATTAATTAAGCCTTCTTTCTCTCAAGCTTCAGAACAACAAACACAGATAGGCTATTCCCCCATGTTGTGTCTTCCAGCCTTGTACATTTTAATTTCTATTTTTTGTTGTACATATCTAGTATCTTCACTATATTATGGATGAAATAATAAATATTTCTTCAGGCTAGCCTGGGATATTTACAATGACCCCCCCCCACACACACACACAGGTAAAAATGTACTGACTTCCAAATAGATTAAATGATGAATTTTTGAGCATACCCATACCAGAAACTATTTGTGACTTTGCTTGCAATCCCCAAAGGGTTCTTGTCTTTACCTCCCCTCCTCCACCTTTCTTTGTTTCTTCCATATTCCCCATTACCTTCATTCTTTCACATCCCATGTCCTATCTATGCTGCTGCTTTGGGCATGTTTATGGTACAGGAGGAGGATGAGAGAGGATTGAATTCAAGGCCTCACGTAAGCTAGGCCAGTGTACAGACCTACATCCCTCTTTTCACTTTTTATTTTGTGATAGATCTTGATAGATTGACTGGAATAGACTTGAACTCTGTTCAGGCAGGCCTTTAACTGACGATCCTCCTGCCTTAGGCTCTCAGGTAGCCTGAACTATAGGCCTGCATCATTAAGCCTGGCTGATCTCACCTCTTGTAATGTATCCCAATGCCGTCTGAGAACATTCTTCCCCATTCCACCCAAGTCTGTGAGGTTGGTGCTGTTTGCTCACCCAGAGATACCCAGCGCCCCCTTTCTTTTTTGAAACAGACTGGTCTCTGACTGTGTCCGATCCTCCACCTCCGGGGTGCTGGGATCACATGCACATGCTAACACATCTGGCTGACATTACATTTTCCTGGTCCACACTGAGGCACCTAGAGCCAGTGAAACTCTGTTAACTTATTGAAAACACATGCTTCAAAAGGGCTCTAGCAGGCCCCAGCATGGCAAACAAACATGTTCCTTTGGCCCTTCCCCTCCATTCCCTTTGCCTCACTAGAGCTGTTAGATTACATTCCTAAAGCTAGCCACCGAGGTCTGTTCCCTTATTTGGCCACTTCCTCCTCCTGAGGCTGACTACTGAGGTTCAGCTATCAAAGTGTTGAAGTCCAGCAATCAAAAGCCCTCTTTTGGTTCACCTAATTGAGAAGCCCCATCAAACTAAACAACTCTTCCTAATACAGGGTTTCTACTTCCCCTTTGTAAACTGCCATTTGCCTATGAGCCAAGTCTGTCTCCTCTATCTCCAGTCAGTCCCTTGTTCCCCAGGGACACATCCCTTCCCCCCATTTCTCCTTCCTTTTTCCTTCTTCCTCTTCTTCTATCTCCTGCATTTGTCTCTTAGTCTCTGCCTCTACTCCCTCTGGGGCCAATAAATCTCCTTTGTGCTAGGAACCTAATCTTGGTGCTTCTGGGCTGACCTTTCTCTCAGTTCCCTTTTCCTGAGAGGAGATAAAGCTTGAAAAGGAAATATCCCCTGCAGGCTTACCAGTGGACTGCTTGGTCCTAGGTTGTGGCACCATTTTAGGCGGTGTCAGAAACCTGAAGAGGAAGGACTCTAGCTGGAAGAAGTGGGCCATTCTTCTGGGAAATATGTCCTGGCTCCTCACAACCCTGTCTCTGCTCCTTGTCTGTGATGAGGTAAGCAGCTCTCCTACCACAGCCTCAAACCACAGTGGTGCTCTGTCTAAGCATTCATGAATGGAACCTTCTGGATCTGTGATCCAAGCCATCCTTCTTGGAGTTGAAATCACACATACCTAACATAGCAGCCATCTTGCTTTGAGAAGGAAGGGACCTGGAGCCTTCTTGACCTGAAGATGGGTTGGCTCCTAACTTTTCCACTCTGTCAATCAATGCATCCTTTTGCTTGAACTAATCTGGCTTGAGTTTTTTGTTGGGGGGTTCGTTGCAACCAAAAGATCCCTCCCTGGTTGTCTGGTCATCTACATGGTTTGAGACCAACCTGGGCTAAACTGAGATCCTGTCTCAAGAGGGGGGGGGGGTGCTGGGTATCTGTGGGTGGTCCACATACTCTTACATGACAGAGTCCAACAGCCAACTCATGGGTCCCCGATATTGATTTTATGCTGTTTCCTCCTCTTTTTCAGAAGATGAGTGCTACACACATCTCGCTCAAGAGGAAGGAACTGTTTTGAAATAGTCTGAGCTCTAGTCTCCTCTGTGCCTCCAAATAGACACGTCACATATGTTCCTAGGGTTCTAGCAGACTCTCTAGCTGTCAACTGGCTTCCATCCTGAAACCCAGACAGCTCTTCTGCAGGGAAGGAAAGCCAGCCTTGGGCAGAACCATGGAATCCAGGAAGCCAGGCCAAGCACGACAGCCCTGTGGACTCTACCCTGTCTCCAAAAGCAGAGAAGTTGAGGACCAGTGAGCCTGGCTGGCAAGGCAGGGAGGTGTTCAAAGGGCTGGACCCTGGAATCAGTCAGACCTGGGCCCCATCTTCCTGATACTCACAAGTTCTGTGCTAATGGCAAGCTCTTAGGTCTCCCGAGTGAGTCTCAAGTTTTCTCCTCTGTTAAATGGGGGGGAAGCAGGACTCACTTCATAGAGCACTTTGTGCGGACTGAATAAATTTTAGGGTTCCCATTGCTGTGATAAAACACCATATAGAGAGGAAAGGGTCCATTACATCTTAAAGTTTATAGTCCATAGTCCAAGCAAGGCGGGGCAAGAGCCTGGAGGCAGGAATGTAAACAGAGGCCTACAGGAATGCTGCTTACTGGCTTGCTCTTTGTAGCTTGCTCAGACTGCTTCCTTATAGCACCCAGGACCACCAGTCCAGGTTTGGTTCCCACTCACATGGTGGCTCACTACACCTATAACTCCAGTGTTTGACCCTCTCTTCTGGTGTCTTTGGGCACTGTACACTTGTGACACACTTCCATACAAACAGGCAAAATACACATTAAAAAAAAAAAAGCTGTGTGTGGCTACATCAAAGGTCTCCAGAAGAGAGGGGAAGAGTTATTGGGGTGCTTTCTGGGCTTGCTTTCTGCCAGCTACCACTGCCTACAAACACCACACTGAGAGAGACACACATCGACACACTGGCACACAGGCATGCATATCAACACACACACACACTGTGTGGTGGTGGTTTAAGTGAGGATGGCTTCCAAAGGCTCTTATGTTTGAAGACTTGGTTTGGTCTCTAGTGGGTGGCATTGTTTGGAAGGATTAGGAGATGTGGTCTTGTTGGAGGGGATGTGTCACTGGGAGTGGCTTTGATGTTCAAAAAACCCTTGCCATTTGGAGTCAGCACTCATGGCTTAAAACATGAGTTCCCAGCTTGCTCCGCTGTCATGGACTTTAGCCCTTTGGAACTTTAAGCCCAAAATAAACACTTTCTTTTATAAGATGCCTGATCATGTTTATTACAGCTATAGAAAAATAACTAATATTATGGGTGTGGTGGTACATACCTTTAACTCCAGCACTCAAGAGGCAGAGTCAAGCAGATCTCTAAGAGTTTGAGGCCAGCCTGGTCTACAAAGTAAGTTCCAGGACAGCAAGGGCCACAGGGAAACCCTGTCTCAAAACAAAACAAACAACTAATACATATACACAAACAAACATTCATACAAATAAAATGAACAACCTTCCCTTTAAGTGAAATTGGCTGGAAAATTTAGGCAGAAAGCAATCATTCTGTGCAGGAAGCTATGAGCAACCCTCTGAACCTTTGCTAATTCATCTGTCAGGTGGGCAAGTGGAATCCCACCTCAGGGACTCAGGTGTGGTGCAAGGAACTCCCAGAGGCACCTGCCTGCCAAATTACTGGAAGTGCAGTACGTGCTGGGAACACCTCACTTATGACCCAGCAGTCTACAGTTAGGTTATCAGGAAGGAGGTTGCTCTTATCTGCACGTGCACAAAGTTAGTGTATTGCTTAGATGGGGATTTTATTTATGGTGCTAGAAAGGAATAGGAAACAGAAAGGAGTTAGAAAGGATCATGGGAAACCAGCAGTGCTAGGGAGAAAGAACACCAGAGTGACCTTGCCTTGACGTCTGAAAGTACAGACTGCTGCTCTCTGGGAGCTGTGGGGTCCAGTCACAAATCTCTGGCACCGGTTTGAGAGAGCTGGGTTCAAGCCAGCACCTCCTAGGGCCCTAGTTCTAGTTGATACATTTTCCTGATTATTTGTATTCCACAACAAAATACTGAAGTCCGGGTACTTTATAAAGAAAAGAGGTTTGCCATATATAGTGGTGTGTCCCTGTAATCCCAGCATCTTGGGAGGCACAGTAAGGAGGGTTGCTGTAAATTCCAGACTAGTCTGGTTTATAAAGAGAGTTCCAGGCATGTAGCAAGGACTGTCAGGACGTGATCGATGGCACCATAGATAAACTGTATCATGGCGGAAGTTCTAATGCCATGGAGAGATTGCCTGGCTTAACAGGAAGTCAGAGCACGGTGAGGGGGTTGGGGTAGCTCCTCTTCACCCCCTCCCTCTCCCTTCTTCTCCTCCTCCTCTTCCTCATTCTCTTCTTCCTCCTCCTCCTCCCCCCACCCTTCTCTTCTTAACTGGATCTCACTGTATAGCCCTGACTGGCCTGGAACTTTTGCAGGCTGGCCTTGAACTCAAAAATATGCCTTTTCTGCCACATGAGTGCTAGGATTAAGGATGAGTGCCACCATGCTTGGGTAGCACTTTATATAAAACAAACTAATTTATTTTATTCTTTGTTCTTTATTTTGGGAGGGTGGGGGTTTTGAGACAGGGTTTCCCTGTGTAGTCTTGGCTGTCCTGGAACTTGTTCTATAGACCAGGCCTTGTACTCACAGAATCCCACTGCCTCTGTTGCCTGAATGCTGGGACTAAAGGCATGTGCCACTACCTCCCAGCCTATTTTATTCTTAATTAACAATTAACTACTTAATTAATGTGTGTGTGCAAAAGTATGCTCATGGGCACCTACATGTCAGAGCACACAGAGAAGTCAAGAGGACAACTTTTGGAAGTGGGTTCACTTCAGCTGGTCTGCCATCTTGTTTCTGAGGCATGGTCCCTCTTGTTTCAGTGTGAGTACCTGACTCTCTGTCTCACTTTAGGAGTGTTGTGATTACAGACGCACATCAACACATCCAACTCAAACAACAAAACCTCCCGATCCAGGGACTGAACTCAAAGCTTGCTCTCTACCCATTGAACCTGCTTTCTGGCCCCAGAAATTCCAGTCTTGAGGAAGCTAATTCACTCTCAAGAGACTCAACCCCTTCCTGGGGCCCAGCATTCATCTATTCATGTGGGCCGAGCCCCGGCTACCATCTGTTAGGTCCTCTCTCACACAAACTCTTGCTACAATGAGCAAGCTTCCGGCATAGAAAGCACTGGAGGACAGTCCTGTGAAACTATGACATGTTCCTTCTTATTTGGGTGAACTGGGACAGTCCTGAGCTCCACCTACTTTTATAAAATGTGACCATTAATACATCTCCTTTAAAAAATATTTGAAGTTTTTTGAGATTATAATTATATTTTTCCTGTTCTTTCCTCTGTCCAAAATCTCTCATATTCCCCTCCTAAACATTTGTCTCTTTTATGAACTGGACTTGGGGACTAAATGGAATGTGCACTGTGGAAACACTATATTCTTATGAGCCGATATATTCAAAGTTTTGGGTGCTGCCAGTCCATAAGAGATATTAAATCCATTGAGTGTGTGTGGAGGACAGAGGTCCACTTGGGAGTCTTCCTGAGTCACTCTAAATCATCATCACCATCACCAAGGGTCTTGCTATAAATTCCTGTCTGGTCTGGAACTCACTATGCATGCTAGGATGGCTTTGAACTCACAGAGTCTGCTTTTTCTTCCTTAGTGCTGAGATTAAAGGCCCAAACCACCTGTATCTGGATCCACCTTATTGTTCTGGATAGGATCTCTTACTGAACTTGTAGCTCTCTATGTAGATGGACTAGCTGGCCCACAAGGTCTTGCCTCTGCTTTTTTAGCCTGTGGTGCATGCAAACACACACACACACACACACACACACACACACACACACACACACACACTAACAGTAAAATTAAAAGTCCCTCCTCCAAAGTCTTTTCTTCCCTCTCTCCCTCTACCACTGAGCTATGTCCCCAGCCTCAGTATCCTTTGACTTAAGATGGGTAGTTGGAACGGAGCTAGCCAGGGTTTGCAGCTGGGACCCCAGGAATCTCCCAGTCAGCAGAGCTGCCTCGGTGCCAGCATTCTAGGGATTTGCAATTAAAAAAGATTCTGAAAAATAGCCTCCATCTAGAGATGTTGTTTCCATGAGTAGCCGAGGCTCTCCTGTGACCTATCAGCAATAGGAGATTAACTGCCTCTCTTTTCTGGAATTGGAATGTAGCGCTCTGTCCTGCCATCAATATTCAAGTTCTAGATCCGGTTTCTAGAATTCTCTGTTCTATAGGAGGCTCCCAGCATGGAGTTTCTGCAGCTCTTGGGCCTTGCTGATGTTCCTGCTCAGGGGGGCTGGGGAAAGAGGCTTTCTTAGGACATAAGAAGGTGGAGGGAGTCCAGAATCCTTGAGAAATCAATCCTTGTGGGGGTGGGGGGGGGTGTCGGGGTCTGGTCTCCGAGACCTTTAGGAACACGAGCCCTGTCCTTTGTGAAGCCATAGGCTGGTACACAACAGGCTGTAATTTATATCATGGATACTCTTGAAAGACATCCCACTGCTGTAATAAAAAATGAAAACCCACTGGGCCCAGTGCCCAGAACCTGCAGACTCAGCCAGGCCAAAAGTCTCCAGCAGAGGGTGCTCACAGGGACCGGAGGTTCTGGTCCCCCATCTCCAAGCAAGGCCCATATTGCCAATCACCCATCAGTAGAAAGCAGCCCTACCCCAGCTGGTCTCACTCAGCCAGAGCAGAGCAGTGCAGATGGCAGAGACCTGCTGCCTCAGGGTGTGAGTCATTCAGAGGAGAGAGGCCTGGGGATGTGGGGATGTCTGGAGGAAAAGGGGCATGGACTTCCGGAGCTAATTTCCTTTGACAACTGATCTGCAGTTGTATTTGTTAGCCATCTTGCTGACTGGGCTGAGGGCACGGGTCCAGCCAGTCTTTCCTCACACACTATAGGAAACATCCTTGGGGTCACTGATTCTGCTCAAGAAACTGTCACGACTCCCCTGTGGACCTCACCTGGCTGTCTCTGCCTGATGTCAAGGCTTCCACTCTGTGCTTGCTAGAAGCTGCATGGGGTGGTTCCATTTTGGCTGCTGCAAACAGTTTCCACGTCCTCTTCCTGGGGCTCCAAGGGCTGAAGGGGAGGACGCAGGTGACCACACACTGATCACGCACTTAGTAACATTGTTTTTTTCTACTGACCTTGAATTTGATATTTAACAGAGGATGATCTTGAACTCCTGATCTTTCTATCTCCACTTCCAAGCCCCACACACTTGTGGGCTTATGATTCTGTTTTTTAAAGTTATATTACTCTTGGATGTTTTGCCTGCATATTTGTTTACATACCACGTGAATGTTTGGTAGCTATGGAGGCCAGAAGAGGGCATCAGAGTCCCTGTACTGGAGTTAAACAAAGCCGGGGCTGGAGAGGTGGCTCAGAGTATTCGCTGCTCTTCCAAGGTCCTGAGTTCAATTCCCAGCACCCACATGATGGCTCAGCCCTCTTCTGGCATGCAGGATTACTTGCAGACAGAACACTGTATACTTAATAAACAAACAAATTTAAAATAAGAAAAAAGAGAAGGTTGTGAGTGTTGGAAATTGAATCAGGGTCCTCACTTCTTGGTTTTTTAAACTTTTGTTGTATTTTGTTTCTATTTGTCACAAAATATTTTTAAATTTCCCCTCTCTCCTTGGTTAAGAGTCTGTTGGCTAAGGGCTGGAGAAATGGCTGGGTGGGGTGAGTAAGAGCTGCTCTGGCAGAGGACCGCGGCTGGGTGCCCGACACCTGCATCAGATGGGTTCCAGAACTAGGGGAAGAGCATCTGAGTGCACATACCCATAAGTCTCTGAATATTTTTCTTTAAAATCCCATTGTTTACTTCCCCCAGTTGGTGGGTTTTGATTGCCTTTTGGTGTTGGTCTTTGGTATTCCACAGTTACTCAGATACTTTCTATGCTTTCAATGTGGGGACATATCTTGGAGAATGCTCTAGATGCTCTCAGGAAGAAGCACACATAGTCTACTGCTCTGAGATATATAAATACAGATCTCCAGTTGATCTGCAGTGTTGATAAAATCCCATACTTCCTCATTGATCTGTCTTTTTTCTCTAAAAAAAATTATACTATGTATTAAAAGGTAGTATGTTTAATATATTCCCATGGTTCAGAATTTTAAAGTTCCATTTCTGACCCCCAGCCCCCCTTTTTCTTCTGTAGAGACACCTAGTGTTAAGAGTTTCATGTGTGTTCTTGAAGAACTTTAAACAAAATATTTTAAGAATTACATTTGGTTTTTTCATGTTCTTTAAGATTTTATGTATTAGTTTTATACGTACAGGTAGCTTGTCTGAATCTATGTCTGGGAACTACATGCATGAAATGACCATGGAGGCCAGAAGAAGATGCTTGGTCCCCTGGGACTGGAGTTACAGACAGTTGTGAGCTGCCATGTGGGTGCTAGGAATTGAACCTGGATCTTCTGAAAAGGCATCCAGTGAAGTCCTCTTAACAGCTAAACCACCTTCAGTCCTTCATTTATTAAAAAAAAAAAAAAAATGTGTGTGTGTGTAATAGGCTTCCATAGCTTACTCCGGGCTGACTTGAATTTGAGGTATTTCTGCCTGAGCCTCCTGATTAGTTGGGATTACAACAAGTATGCCCCAATGCATCTGACAATCTCTCTCTTCTTCCTTCCTTCTCTCCTTTCTCATCCTCCCCTCTCCCACCGTGGCTTTCTAGCCTTCTCCTTGCTGAAAGTCTCAACCCAGTTTGCCTCAGACTTGGTAGGTAGATCAGGCTCCATTAGACCCTGGCATCCTGGGATTTACAGGCATATTTCACCATTTCTGGTCTCAAAATACACATTTGTAAGCCCCTTTTCAGAGGGGTGTGTGTGTGTGTGAGAGAGAGAGAAAGAGATAGAGATATACGTGTTTGAATGTATGTGTGATGTGTATACCTGTTATTTGGGTGAGTGTGAAGGTTAGGGCCAGTGGCTGTGAAGGCCAGAGGTCAACATGGTTGTCTTCGTCAATTCTTTTCACATTATTTTCTGAGACAGGGTCTCTCATCACACTTGGAGACTACTAATTGGTTAGTCTGGCTGAATAGAAAGTCCTAGGAATCCTCCTGCCTGGCTCACCAAAGCTGAGACTGCAGGTAAAGGCTGCCATGGCCTAGCTTTTCCCATGGTGTTGGGGGTCCCAGATCACACAGGCCCTACCCTTGCTCATACAGCAAACACTTCCTAGCTGAGCCTTTGCTCAGCTCTTCCAGAGGGTTTACATTTGGGATCTGGTGAAGTGTTTGGAAAGCTCTTCTTGGTCAGTCTCCTTGATGATTCAGATGCTCCAGCATTTGAGAAAGTGTTTGTGTGTGTGTGTGTGTGTGTGTGTGTGTGTGTGTGTGTGTGTGTGCTGTGTAATTACAGCTACACAGGAGGCTGAGGCAGGAAGATCACAAGTTCAAGATCTACAGGGTGAGGTCAAGGTCAGCTTGGGTGATACAGAGATGCTCAGAAAGGATTGCTGTATGGTGACTCACACAAATAATCCCAGCACTTAGAAGGCAGAGGCAGAAGGCCCAGTATCAGTTCAGAGGCAGCCAGGGGGGCACAGCTAGACCCAGTCTCGATAACAAACAAACAAATATCATAAAAATAGAGTTGAGGAACTGGAGAGTTGAAACTCAGTGGTTAAGAGCACTTACTTCAGTAGAGAGCCCAAGTTCAAATCTAGTACCTACATCTGGCAGCTCACAGCCAAGTGTATCTCCAGCTCCAAGGGACCATATGCTCTCTTATAAGAACCAGCACATAGGTGGCATGCACCTCTCCACACACATTCGTACACATAAATAAAAATAACAAAATAAGGGCCAGAGACACGGCTCTTGTAGAGAACCTGAGTTCAGTTCCCAGCACCTGCTCAAAACAGCCTATTAATTACTCCAATTCCATTGTGATGGCTTGAAAGAAAATGGCCCCTAAAGGGAGTGGCACTATTAGGAGGTGTGGCCTTGTAGGAGGAAGTGTGTCACTGTAGGGGCAGGCTTTGAGGTCTCTTGCTCAAGCTCCATTCAGTGTGACAGTCAGGCAACTTCTTGTTGTCTCTGAGTCAAGATGTAGGACTCTCTGCTCCAGGACCACATCTGCCTGCACACTGCCATGCTCTCCACCAAGACAAAAAGGGACTGAACCTCTGAAACTGTAAGGGAGCCACCCCAATTTAATGTTTCTTTGTAAGAGTTGCTGTTGTCATGGAGTCTCTTCACAGTAATAAAAAATCCTAACTAAGACACATCTCCATCCCTGCATATTTATATTTTGAAGAGCCAGAGGCAGGAGCTTGGTTCCAGGTCTCATGAAACATAAAATGGGTTTCGTCCACATTGAAGTAGTACCTAACACCAAACCACAGTCCTGGTGTCACTGGCTGTTGGGCACAATGCTTTCATTTGTTTTTAGACAGGGTCTCATGTAGCCTAGGCTGACTTCAAACTCATTCTGTAGCAGTGCGTGACCTTGAATCTCTAATCCTCTTGGCTCCACCTCCCCAGGGCCAGGATTACGGACATGAGCCACATGCCCAGTTGATGAGATTCTGAGAACAGAACGGATGACTTCCAGCATGGTAGGAAAGTGCTTAGAGTTTAACTTCACCCCACTCCCCTTTCTTGCTGTTTTGAGACACAGTTTCACATTAACTTAGGTTGGCCTGTAATTTACTATGTAGGCCAACCTGGTCTGAACAACACACATTACATTATGCAAATAGTTGACTATATATTGGCTGTGATAAATCATTTTTTTTAATTAAAAATATTTTGGAGTCTTTTTTTTTTTTTTTTTTTTTTTTTTTTTTTTTTTTGAGAGAGAGAGAGTTTCAGTCTGTAAGTCTGTAACCGAGGCTGGCTTCAAACTTGTGACCTTCCTGCCTCCTATACTTCCCAAGTTCTGGATCTAGAAGAATAGAGATTTTGTGCTACTGTGCTCTTCTTGGGGTCAATCTTTTTGTTGTTGGAGCTTGAACTCATGGGCCTACATAGGCCTGAGGATGTTAGGGGAATGACCTAAACTACATCTTCAACCCTCCTTTTACTAGTTATTTTGAGACAGGGTCTCACTAAGTTGCTCAGGCTAGACTTGAATTCACCCAGTGGTGCAGTTAGATCTTGAACTTTCATGCCTCCTGCCTCTGCTTCCTACGGATTCAATCTGTTTTGGTTCCTGGTTTTTAGTCGCCAATATTTTGCTTGGCTTGGCACAATGGCACAGTGCCTGGTGGGTGAAGAAGCAGCTTGATGTGTGCCAGGAGCATTGGGTGACAGTTGTAGGGAGCCTCTGACTCAGCAGGCAGTTTTCTGAGGTCATCATCACCTAAGAGCCTGCTTCTGGGAGCATTTTATTTCAGACCAGCTACCATCTACAGAGCATCTCACCCGTCAGGCATCATTCATCATCAAAATAACTGAAAGAACAGCTGGAAAGATGGCTCAGTGCTTAAGAACATGCTATTCTTACAGATGATCAAGTACAATCCCCAGCACCCATACCAGGTGGCTCACAACCAACTGATAGGCATAGTATATGGCCTATGTTCTAGTCCCAGTGCCTGGGTGGTGGAGGAGGCAGGAGGATCACAAGTCTGGACACACACACACACACACACACACAAATATTTTAAAAAAGGTTTTGTGAGAGGATGCGCTAACCTTAACAGGAGCTAGAAGGACATGCATCCATGTGATCTGATGATTTTACTGACAGTGAAACTGTCTAGCGTTGTCTAGCAGCTGCCACTCAAACTGTGATTCCTGGACCAGCAGCAGCTAGGAGGGGATGCTAGTTAGAAAGTCCAGTCTTGGGTCTCACTAGACCTATGGATTGGAATCTGTATTTCATAAGATTGTGAACAGTCATGTGCACATGACCATTTGAGGATCACAGCCCTTATTCTTCCAAACCATGATAATCTAACTGGTACAGCTAGTCCTGGGCTGAAAGCAGCTATACCCTTAAGGGCTTGTTATTTCCCACATTTATTTATTTATATGTGGACTTAAAGGACAGCCTATGGGAGCTGGTTCTCTTATGTAGGTTTTGTGTAGGGATATAACTCTGGCCACTAGGCTTGGCAGCTAAGTCATCTTGCCACTCCTATTTGTAACTTAAGGATGAACATCACCTTGGGCACCACACAGCACAGTCTCACTGGCTGTTCCTTAGTCTGGGGACTTTCTAGGGCACACTTGTCAGGCTTAGGATGCCCCTTGTTTCCCACAGACTCACTGCTCTCTTGGATAAGCCTTCCTGGGTGTCGTGGGATCATCAGGTGGCAGTTTGAAGCAGTGGAGAGCTTGTCTTCATGGGAGGGTAAAGCAGCTGGCTTGGGAGCACTGGCACAGCTGGAATTCTGAGTCCCTGTGCCACATCTGTGGTAAAGGAAATATTTACTGTCATTTCTCTAGGGGATTAGCTGACTCCTTTGTGCCAGACATCTTGAAAACATGCGAATGGTTTGTATAATAATATCTCTACAGCGATATGGAAGCTGTGACGCTGATGGTAGACCACTGACCCAGGCACCCCAGAGTTCTAGACTGAAGAGCTAATCTTAGAAAGTACATTCTAACATGTCAAGTCCCACTGCTGGCGTTTTGAAGGGTACGCTGGTCCTTAGTCAGGATCATGCTCCTGTAAGCCTTGCTTTCTCTGGGGTTTTTCGAGTATCTTAGTTACTATTGCAAAATACCAGGCAAGAGCAAATTGAGGAAAGAAGTACAGTGTGAGGGTATGGTTCACCATGCCAGGGGAGGTCACATGACATCCACAGTCAGGAAGCACCTCAATTGCTGGTCTTTATTCAATTACCACAGAATTATGAAATGGGGTGGGAATGATGCCCATTCCCATTTAGGGTGGTCTTCCAACCTCAGAGAACAAAGTCTAGATAATCCTGCACAGGTAGGTCCAGAGGCGTGACTCCATCAAGCTGACAATTAATATAACACAGACTGTTGATTTTTAGGTTTTGGTTTGTATTATTTTAGTAGGGTATATCATTCTAATTCACATTGTTTCAATTTTTCTTTTTAAATGGCTTCATTTCTTTTCCTCATTTATCCTTTCAAACCTTCTAACCTTCTGATATTCATTCATTTCCCCCCCATCTTTGGATCCAGGACCCCCAGCCATAAAGTAGTACCACCCACATCTGGGTGGGGATTCTCACCTCCGTTAACCCAATCTAAAAACTCCCTCACTGGTATGTCCAGGGCTTTGTTTCCACAGCAATTTTTTTTTAGATTAATTTATTATGTATAGTGTTCTGTCTGCATGTGTGCCTGCAGGCCAGAAGAGGGCACCAGATCTCATTACAGATGGATGCGAACCTCCATGTGGTTGTTGGGAATTGAACTCAGGAACTTTGGAAGGGCAGTCAGTGCTCTCAACCTCTGAGCCTTCTCTCCAGCCCTCCACAGTAATTCTTAATCCTGTCAAGTTGACAATGAATGTTATCCACACAGGACCTCACCTGTAGCCCTGCTAGATCATCTGCCTGGGTGCTGGAAGCCTAGGACTACGCCAGCGATCCTAGTTTCATTTAGATTTTTGATAATTATATCGAACCCGCGTCTGTGCTTTATTTTTCCACTTAACATCACACAATGAGCATCAGCACTTGTCCTGAGTCTCATCTCTCCAAATCTGACTATCTGAAACTGACCTCTAGAACTTGTATGATGAAAAGAGAAAACCATCTCCAGAAAGCTGTCCTCCGACCTCCACATACATGCCATGGAAGGTTCCCTCCCCCAACCCCATGCTTAAATACATAAATGTATAAAGAAAGTAAATCCTCTCCTGACTGCTATACGGTACCAATTTCCTATCAGTTTTATTTTATGTATTTATTTAGAGATGAGATCTTTCCACATAGTCCCAACTAGTCTATCACACACCGGTTAGCCCAGGCTGACCAAAACTTTCAGCAATTCTTTAGCCTCAGCCCCCTTGCTCCCTCAGAGCTGGTATTGTAAGGCATGATCCACCAGGCCTGGGTCTAGTTGCCCATTGCAACTGAGCATGACTTCTAGTTTCTATGTCCACATCATCCAAACTGAGTCACGGAGCCATCCATTTCTCCATATTGCTGACATGTCTTCAGGTGTTAAATGATGAATAGACATCCTCTGTGGCAACGACTCTGTAGCCACGTGAGCAGCAGCATGCTGCATGGCTGGGGTAGGAGGCTGAGGGTGGTGTGACCCAGACAGCCTGTCTATGTCTGCCACTGTCTCAATCAGGATGCTGGGATGGAGACCGGGTTGAAGCCCAAAGAGTGGATGTCTGGAGTCTGGCCAGTCCTAAGGTAAGGGATCTGGCAGCAGATCAGCAGATCCAAGTGAAGTAACAAAGGTGATAGCAGCCTGGGAGCAGCTAGAACCAGGGCCTTCAGAGAGGGAAGATGCAGGGAAGACTCAAGAGTTCTTTTGGAGTGTGTGTTCAACACTGAGTTACCACTCTGGAATGGTCTGGGAGAGGAGGGTCTTAGACCCTACCTTCAAGTAGGAAAGTGAGTTTTGCTAGCAGATTCTCTGGAACCAAAATGAATCTACTCCACTGGTTCTCAACCTGTGGGTTGAACCCCCATGGGGGGAGTGTCAGAAGACTCTTTCACAGGGCTTGCATATCAGATATCCTGCATAGCAGATGTTTACATTACAATTTATAACAGTGGCACAATTACAGTTATGAATTACCAACAAAAAAGCTTTATGGTTGGGGTCAGCACAGCATGAGGAACTCTATTAAGGGGTAGCAGAATTAGGGAGGTTGAGAACCACTGATACTCATTAACATTTAGGGCTTTGGGGTCTAGGGAGACAGTTCAGCAGTTAAGAGCTCTTACTGCTTTTTCTGAAAATCTGAGTTGAATTTCCAGAACCCACATCAGGCAGTTCACAAAGCCCTTGCTAACTCTTTACCCTTAATCTAACCCATGACTCTTACCCTGTTCAGCCATGCGGCTGGGTACCTTTTCTCAGAGCAGCGTAGGTATCCTCTGCATCTGCTGGCTTCTCATCGTGGTGTCTCTGTGATGTCTCTCTGGCATCTCTGCTCTGTTCTTCCTGTTTCTAGAGTTTTCTTAGTCTGGTATCCCCGCCCACACTTCCTGTCTGCTCCTGGCCAATCAGCTTTTTATTAAACCAATAGGAAGGACAAATATTTACAATGTACTAAAATACAGACCCACTACAAAGTCTTTTAAAAAAATCTTAAGACATGGACCCTTCCATCTCACTGTATTATTGTAATAGATTCAAAGTATTATGGATGAGACAAGGACTTAATATGGTAGACAAGGATTCTATCACTAAGCAATGCCCTTACTTAGTACACTTTTAATTTGAGAAGGGTCTCAATAACTTACCCAGGCAGGCCTTGAATTTATGATCCTCCCTTCCCAGCCTTTTAGGTGTTGACATTACAAGGGTTTTCAAAGCAGAATCTCTCTATATCCCAGGCTAGCCTTAAACTTGCTGTGCAGCCAAGACTGGCCTTGAATTCCCAACCCTCCAATCACCATCTTCCACATGCTGAGATTGCAGAGGAGCATCACCATGGTTCACCTGCATTCTATTTTTTTGACCTCATGGGACCTTGCCTGACCTAGGACTCGCTCTAGACCAGTCTGGCCTGGAACTTGCACCAGCCCTTCTGGGATTACAGATTTACACCACCATGCCCAATTGCTCTGTCCTTTAGATCTGCACGATGCTGCAGTGAGTGTGTCTCACCTCCCCTACCTAACTCATCATCGCAGACCTCTTTCTTGTTCTCCAGTGACATCACAGGTTCTACTTCGGCGTCCTGCAGTTCCTATTTAACTTGTCTTTCATAGTACTGGACCTTACTGTGTACATCTGGACACATGACAAGGAGCACAGCAAGTTGACACTGTTCTATCGCCGAGGTTGCCAACCTTTCCCTTAATCCTTGCTATTTTGGCATAGGTTTAGCAAGGGCTCTCCTCCTATTTTCTCCCCAAATATTCATAGTTTTACTTTAAAAAGTAAGCGGTAAGTTTTTGCTTGTGTTTATTTAGCATCTGGTTTGAGGTAGGGTTCAACGCTGTCTTCTAGTTTGTTAGGCAGCAGAGCCAACGAAATGCCCCCCCTTTTCCCTATTGATTCAAAACCCCACTTTTATCGCACATCAAATTCTTCTACCTATTGAATCTCTTTCTTGGTTTTCTATTCTGCTTTATCGATTTGTTGGTTTATTCCCTGGTCAATACCACAAAATGACTTTATTTCTTATTAGAAAAGCAATAAAGACATATTACAGGAAGATCAGAAAATACACACATGCACAAAAACAAGCAAAACCACTTGTGATTGTATCCCAGAGATAACAACCATTTCATGGTGGTGCACACCACTCCAGACCCTCTACTTTATATCAAAGTGCATAGATAAATATGTATTCATAAAGCAAAATCAAAACCACACCACATGTATACTTTGACAAACTTTTTCCATTTCATGAAACTTCAAGCACACATCTTCTAATCAATCAATAGCTTTATGTGTGTGTGTGTATAATCTTTATTGTTACTGTTATTTTTGGAGGGCTGTAAGTGGAGCCGGGGGCATTGTGTATGCTAGGCAAGTGCTCTTCCATTGAGCTATAGATCCTTCTTGAGGTTTTTAAGTGATAAAATACAAGGTGTATTCTTATATCTATATAGAGAAAGATACAAAACAGCATGTTCCCCTCCATGGTTTTCCTTCCACGGTTTACTAAAAGGTGATACCCACGTAGCAGATAATTCACTTTTGACCCTTACGCTGTCATAGGTGCACAGTGACTTGCTACCTCATCCCTCACAGAGATAAATTTCTTGTTCATCTTTTGGAGTCTTACGACCTAAGCTTTTATTTTTATTTTTTTAATTATTTTTCCCCCTGAATCAGAGTTTCTCCTTGTAACCCTGGATGTCTCAGAACTCCCTCTGTAGATCAGACTGGCCTAGAACTCAGACTAGTTTGCCTATGCCTCATAAATGATGGGATTAAATGCATATGACACCACGTCCTGGCCAAGCTTTTTTTTCTTTTTTTAATTTTTAAAAAATTATTTATTAAATAAGTATACAGTATTCTGCTAGGATACCAGAAGAGGGCACCAGATCTCATTCTAGGAGGTTGTGAGCCACCATGTGGTTGCTGCGAATTGAACTCAGGACCTCTGGAAGAGCAGCCACGGCTTAACCTCTTAACCTCTGAACCATCTCTTCAACTCCCCCCTCCTTTTTAAAATTTTTCAAAAACTAATTAATTTATTTCACACCCCAAACACAGTCTCCCTTCCCTCCTCTTCTCTTATCCCTATTCCAAGCTTTTATTTTCAAACAACAGTTTGGTATTGTCTCTTTTTGTTAGTTTGCTTTGAATTCTTTTAAAATGTTTTTATGTATCTGGGAGTTTTTCCTGTATATACCTCTGTGTACCTCTTGTGTGCTGGGCTCTCCCAGAGGTGTCAGATGGAAGCAGCTCTTTGATGCTGGCAGTCCAAGAGGCAGATGCTCTTAACCTGCTGAGCCATCCCCAGGCTGTTTCATACAGCTATGGAGGAGGTTACACCTGGCAAGTTCTGTGACTGTAGGTACAGTATTTTCTTTCGATTTCTTTTTTCTCTTCCTCCCCACCCCTTTCTTCTCTTCAAATTAGTCTTTTAAAACATTGTTGCCAGATGTCTGAGGTGATGCCACACACCTTTAATCTTGGCATTGGGAGGCAGAGGCAAGTAAATCTCTGGGTTCTAGGTCTGTCTGGTCTATGGAGTGAGTTGTAGGACAGCCAGGGCTACATGAAGAAACCCTGTCTCAAACATCAACAAAACCAAAACGCTGACAAAAAACAAAACAAAATAAAAACCATTGTTGCCAGTAACCCAGGTTGGCCACATCTTCCCCTTGCCTCAGCCTTTCTCAGTGCTAAGACTATAAGCATGTGTCACTGCACTGATATCACCTAACTTTTTAAATACTGTACAGGTAGAACATTGGATTATGAATTATTCTGTGGCAGGCTTCTTTCTTTTAGGTTTTTATTTATGAGAGTTCTCCATGCTGTGCACATCAGGGGCTCTAGCAAGGACCATACCACCATTGGTTAAATTGTTGGGTTTTTTGTTTGTTTGTTTGTTTGTTTTTTATTTTTTATTTTGGGCCCTTTTGAAACAGTGTCTAGTAGCCTAAGCTGGCTTCCAAATCCACTGTGATGTTGGGGATGCCCGTGAAGACATAGGATGCCTATGTCCGTGTCTCCCCACTTTCTAAGTGAATTTCAGTTTGAATCTGAAACATCTCCCATAGGTTCGTGTATGAACTTATTTCTTCTGGTGTGTTGGTTTGTGAGGCAGTAGAGGCTCTGAGAGGTGCCTTCAAATGATGGGGTGTGGCTGTTGGTTGTGGGTCATGGATGGGCCTTTCAAGATCATAGGCCAACGTAGGTTATAGTCTAGCTCTCAAGCTGCCTGGTCCCCATGCTGTGAACTCTCCCACTGCCACAGACAGCTGTTTGCACAACCTCGTGTGTCCTACCATAAGGGACAGAAATCTTTCTAATTCTTTGAGTCAAGATAAAATTAGGGCCAGAGAGATGGCTAAGTGGTTAAGAGCACTGTCCTTCCAGAGGACCCTGGTTCAATTCCCAGCACGCACATGGCAGCTCACACCTGTCTGTAACTCCAGCTCTAGGGGGTCTGACACCCTCACAAAGACACACACACACAGGCAAAACATCAATGCACATCAATGCACACAAAACAAAAAGAAACATTTTTAAAAGAATGTAAAATGAGATAGATTTAAAAAAAAACCCACATTCTTCCTTAAGCTGTTTCTGAAGGTGTTGTTTTATGGTAGTGCAAAATCAACAAACATAGACTCTTATAAAAGAAGAAGCCAAGTGACATTATCCATGACAGCTCTAAGTGGAACACAATCCACATGTCAACAGAAAGTACAGATTCGGGCTGAAATGAAGCCAGGATGGTAGACTGTTTGCTTATTGTGCATGAAACCCTGGGTTCACTCCTGAGCATCTCATAAAACCAGGCAGGAGGATACATGAGACTCTGTCTCACATTACTACAAAGAACACTTTTATACAGTTCAGTGTAACGGCCCATTCCCACACAAGGAGGTAGAGGCAGGAGCACCAGAGAGTCCAGACCATTTTTAACTACGCAGGAAGTCTGCTACCAGCTATATCTGGGCTATATGTCTCACAAAGAGCAAGAATTGAAACCCAAACAGTAACAGCTCAGATACAAACCTAAACACTTTACCGGAGCATATTCCTAAGGGTCAGTGTCCAAGAGAGGAAGAGACACGTGCTTTTTTGCCTGTGTTCAGCTATCGTAGATAACAAAATAGTTTCCCAAAATGACTGTAACATCCCACCAGTGATGTATGAATTCTAGCTGTGTCAAAACTCAATATAAATTATGAATATGGGGGCTGAATATGGCTCAGCAGTGAAGAGCACTGGCCGCTTCTCCAGAGACTGTGGCTCACATCTGTAATGCCAGTTCTTCTGGCTTCGTGGACACCAGGCACGCAGGTGGGACACAGACACACATGGATTTTTTCACTGTTTTTATTTGTGTGTGGATCTCTCATCTGCATGGACATTTGTCCAACATCTGCATGTCTGAGGCCTTTGGAAGCCTTTGAGCACCCGGAACTCATCAGATAGACCAGGCTGGCCTTGAATTTGTAGTGATCTGCCTGTTTCTGTTTCCCAACAGCTAGGATTAAAGGTAGGTGTCACAGGTTTTTTTTTTTTTTTTTTTTTTTTAAAGATGCCTTATTTGTATAGGTTCTCTGGTCAGAAGTGTTCAGTAGAGAACAGCCTAGGACAGCAGTGGCGTCTGAGTGTAGTTTTAGGACACATTTCCTTCATATCTACAGACATTCAGTATTTTTCATATTTTATGAACCATTTAAGGTGCTTTTCTATTTTCAAGTTCTTTGCTTTTTGTCTTCTATTTCTTATTGACTTTCGAAGGTCTTTGTGTTTTCTGAATATGAGTTCTATTTTGATTATAGGTGTCATAAATATCTTTTGCTGTGTGGTTTGTGTTTGAACATTTAAGAAAAAAATGGTTTATATAGCTTCATGCCAAATGGCTCATCCATTTAAGAGTGTGCAATTCTGTGACTTTTAGTATAGTCATAGTCCTGTGCTCACCACTACCCCAATTTTAGAACATTTTTACCATTCAAAAAAAATGACCCCCACATCCATTAGCTGTGATTCCTCAATTCACCCATTATTCCTGATCCTAGGCAACCACCGATTGACTTCCTGTCTCTACAGATTTGCCTGTTCTAGACATTGTGTATAGAGAGTGTCTCAGTTTGAGTTTATAATTATTGCTGTGGAAAGACACCATGACCACTGAAACTCTTATAAAGAAAACATTTAATTTTTTTTTTATTAAATAGGCTTGCTTACAGTTTCAGAGGTTCAGTCTATTATCATCATGGCGGGGAGTATGGATGGGTACACATAGGCAGATGTGGTGCTGGAGCGGAGAGACCTACATCTTGATTCAGAGGCAAAAAGAATGTTGACTGACTATCACATAGAGGGAGGCTTGAGCAAAAGAGGTTTCAAAAGCCCCCACCATTTCCAGATAGGCCTCTCTTTTCTCTATACCTGTAACTACCCTTAGCTAATGCTTTCCTGCTATACCTGCCTGTGACTGCCATGTTCCCCACCATGATGGTTATGGACTCTAACCCTCTGAAACTGTAAACCTAATAAACTCTTCCTTCTATAACTTGTTTTGGTCATCATGTTTTAACACAGCAATAGAAAAGTAATTAATTAAAGCCAGGAGGTGATGACACATGGCTTTAATTCCAGCATTAGGGAGACAGAGGCAGGCAAATAGATTTTTGTGAGTTCAAGGCCAGCTTAGTCTATAGATCCAGTTCCTGGACAGCTAAGGCTACACAGAGAAAACCTGTCTCAAAAAACCAACAAAGAAATAAAGGAATGCAGACAGCAGCTTTCTCTATAGCTCCGGCTGCCTTAGAACTCACATAGACCTTGAACTTGTGGCTGCTCACTTGCTTCTGCTTGGGTTCTGGGATATTGAATTACTTGTCTCTTTTAGACAGGGTCCCACTGTACATTGCTAATTGTTATGGAACTTCCTGTGTAGTTCAGGCTGACCTGGACCTCACAGAATTACACTTGCCTCAAACGTTCAGGTACTGAAATTAAAGGTGAGTGCTGCCTTACACTGGAGATTTATCATCATTGTACTGGTTCTTAATATATTGGGAACCTAGGATAGTGTATTTATTCCAGAATCTGAATGTTATCTGATGACCCTTGAGGGCACCATGTGGAAACAAGGGCGTGACCTCTGCTTAGATTCCTGACCCACTGCAAGGTGAGGTGATAGTATAAGCAAGGGATTCGTGTTTGTCTGAGATAGGGTCTTCTGTGGCTCTGTAGCTCAGGCTGGCTTTGAACTCTTGATCCTCTAGTCTCTAAAGTACTATGACTACATGTGTGTGCCATGACACACCTGGAGCACTATCTGCTTCCAGGTTCTGGGATTGACACCTCCTTTTGAAAAACTCCACAGTGTTAGGCTAGCTTTTCAAAGTAACAACCGGAAGGAGATTATTATGTGCCCAACACTCTTGTTATATTTATTTGCTTGCTGTTAGCTTTACCTCAGGTGCACAGGATTGAGACTTATTTCCTCAGTTGGTCTGTGTGAAGTATATTTCAATTATTTATTGCTTTGGTGCTGGGATCAAAGCCAGGGCCTTGTGCTCCACTGATCAATAGCCCTGACCCTGATTTGTCTCACCTGTTTTTTGATTGCTTATGTGGGCACCCCCCCCCCCAATGTAGGTAATAGTCCTGCTTCCAATCCACCATCCGTGCTTTAGTTAATATATATTAACTTAAAAATTATATGAACTTCTATTGTTGGTATATACTTTTAAAATTATAAAATAGATGCTGTAGTGAGAGTCTGAGTGATTTGAGTATTTCAATATTCTTAAAAACACATGTTAAAATGAACCGATTTAGCCACTTACTGATTTTATTAAGGAGGGGGCTTATGTAGCCCAGCCTGGCCTTGAACTCCTGAGCCTGTGCTTCCTACCCCTAGTACAGGCCTGAATTACCAGACTTGTTCTTTTTTCTATGCTTGTTCGCAGATTATATAAATATATATGTATATATGTGTATGTAAGTATGTATGTATGTATGTATGTGTGTGTGTGTATGTATGTGTGTGTGTGTGTATGTATGTATGTATGTACGTACGTATGTGTGTATGTATGTATGTATGTGTGTGTGTGTATGTATGTATGTATGTATGTGTGTGTGTATGTATGTATGTATGTATGTGTGTGTGTATGTATGTATGTATGTATGTATGTATGTATGTATGTGTGTATGTATGTATTGGAGCATGTCTGGCCTGCATGTATGGGTATACTCCAGTGCAGGCTTGGTAGCCATGGAGGCCAGAAGAGGGATTTTAGGCTGTGGATCTAGGGGGTTGTGAGCTGCCTGTTGTAGGTGGAGTTTTACTTACAAGGCACCAGTCCAAGATAAATATTTATTAGAATATAAATCAACACTCACGATATTAGTAACAGCTTATAGTAGCACCCGAACAGGGACTGGAGTATCTGAGAGATGGACGGACGATGGATTCCGATCCTGCCTCTCCAGCAGCCAGGAACCAGGAAGAGACCTCCGTGTGTTCCAGAAGCCCCTTATCAATGGGGTTGGCCACACCCCCTCCAGGAGCTGGATAAGCTATCAGCCGACACCTGAGTCCCACTACAGCCTGTCCTATATGGGTGCAGTGAACCGAACCTGGATCCTCTGTAAAAGTAGCAAGTGCTCTCCACAGGTGAGCATCTCCCCAGCTCTACCTCAGCTTTGCTTGTTTACTTGTTTGAGACATGGTGTGGCTCTGCAGCCCTGGGTGGCAGGATTGCTGGATTTCTTTGTTTATTTATTAAGTCAGGGTTTTATATAGAGCAGGCTGGCTAGGGTGTGGTGGAGCACACCTGTCCACCCAACACTGGAGAAGAGGCAGCAAGGGGAAAACAGAAGTTCAAGGTCATCCTCTACCATACAGCAAGTCTGAGGAAAGCGTGGTTCACACTAGAAAAAGGATTGGGGGGCAGGTCCTGGTTTTCCTCGGCTGAGGCAGACCTTCTCCAATGTTCTAGCTGTGTCTATTTTTGGCTTTGCACACATGTTTCTAACTGTCACCTGTCACTCTGCTCATGTTGTCTGTTCGCTTTGTTGAAGGGACCAGCTATTGAATTGAATTTTTTTTTTTTTTTTTTTTTTTTTTTTTTTTTTTTTTTGAGATGGGGTCTTACTGTGTAGCCCTAGCTATCCTGGAATCTTTTTTGTAGACCAGGCTGGCCTCAGACTCACAGAGATCCACTTGCCTCTGCCTCCCAAGTGCTGGGATCAAAGGTGTGTGCCACCATGCTGGGCTGAACTGAAATCTTTAAATGTTCTCCATTGGGGTTTTGGTTTTGATCTTATACATTAAAATATATACATTGTTTCAGAGATCTTGCTTACTCCAGAGGAATGAGGCTCAATGTCTACATGTCTTCACCTTTCCCTGAACCTTCTCCTGTGTATCCTGGAGTCGGGTGGAGAACGTTGCTCATTCTCTTTGCCTTGTCTGGGGTGGTGTGGAACTCACAGTAAGGCCTTGCACATGCCAGGCAAGTGTACTCCTCCAAGCTAGACTTCGGTCTTAGATTTTGAAGACAAGGTCTCATTTCGTATCCTAGGCAGGTGACCCTCCTATCTGCATCTCCTGAGTGCCGGGTGACAAGTAAATGTCAACACAGCTGGCCATTTTCACATTTGCTCTGAGAGATGCTCAGCCTTCCCTGGGAATGCTGCTGTTCCCACAGTGGCTGTGCTAGGCAGCTTTTTGTCATGTTGACTTGCATAAAAGAGAAAAGACAGCTGGGTATGGTGGCTCGTGCTTGTCACCAGCCCTTAGGAAACTGAGGCAGGAGAATTGGTATGAATTTCAGACTAGCTTAGGCAACAAAATGAAACTCTACCTTAAAAAATCTGGCCTTCCTTGAGGGCTCCGGGGTTAAGAGGTCCTGAGTTCAATTCCCAGCAACAACAGGAATGCCCACAACCACCCATGGAGATCTGGCGCCCTCTTCTGGCCTACAAGGACACATGCAAGCAAAACATTGTATACATAATAAGTAAATCTTAAAAAAAAAAAAAAAATCTGGCCTCTCTCTCCCCCCATGAAGAGGAAACTTTGCTTTAGCTCACAGCTACGAAAGTTTCAATCCACAGTCATGTGACCGCCAATGTCAAGGGCCTCACTGAGGATGTATGAGGCAGAGGGAAATGCTTACCTCATGCTCACAAAGCAAAGACAGAAAAAGGGTGGAAATAGGCCTCAAGGACCTGCCCCCCAGATATTCCTTCCTTCCATAAAGGCACATCTCCTAAAGGTTCCAGTACCTCCCAATGACATCACAGGCTGGGACCAAGCCTTCCACACAGAGACTTTAGAGAACATTCAAGATCTACACCACAAAATCGCCCTTTCTGTCAATCTCTTAAATCTATGACCACCAAAGAAACTGTTGGGGCCTCTTGAGGTAAATGAGAGAAAGGAATCTTGTGTAACAGAGGACTGTTGTCCAGTGTTCGGCCTCCTCCTGGCTCTCTCTCAGTTCTTGTGTGGGGGGCTGGGCTGGGGTGCAGACAATGGTAGGCCACTTGCTGAGCATGGATGGGGTACTGGACTCTATCTTCTGCTCTAAAGAAAAGAAATAGAGGTAATTATTAATCTCTGTGTTCCTTAACTATCTTATTTTAAAAATATTGGATTTGTTTATTCATCCTTTTATCTTTATCTTGTACGTGTATGTGTGCGGGCATGCACTTGCCATGGCACATGTGTAGGCGTCAGAGGACAGACAATATGCAGAATATGGTTCTCTCCCTCCATCATATGGCTCTAACCCACGAGTGCCTTCCCTTCCTGAGCGGCCTTGCTGGTCCCCTATTCGTTTTTGCTACTTTTTGGTTTTTAATTTTTGCTTTGTTTTAGTTTTTTTTCCCATTGTTTTCACGAGTATAAGTGTTTTGCCTTCGTGTATGTAGGTGTATCCCATGCATGCTTGATGCCCACGGAGGCCAGAAGATGGGGCAGATGTCTGCAGTTACAGATGATTGTGAGACCCCATGGCTTGGAGTCAACAAGCACTTTTAACCACTGAGCTATTTCTCCAACCCCTGGTTTGGTTTTTGTGACAGTCTCAGTAGTCCAGGCCATCCTGGAACACGCTATGTAGACCAAGCTAGCCTTAAAGCCCTGGCAAGCTTTCTGTTCCACCCTTCTGAATTAGGGGCATGAGCCACAGTGCCATTTTTTCCTGCTTTTTAGAGACAAGATCTCAGTACGTAGCCCATGTAGGTCTAGAACCCTTGGTGATCTCCTGCCTCATGGATGCAGGGACACTTGCCCGACTCACCACCTTCTTTATGATCATTGCTGTTGTCCCATCAGTGCCTGTTTCCTGTCAGACTTTAAGTCATTGTGACAATTAACTGAAGATGTTGAACATCTATGATCACTCCAACTGTCCTTGCTTTTAATTCAGGACCAAACATCCCCAAGTCTTTATTGACTACTCCTGTTTTCCCACCTGATGATAGGTGACTCATCCCATTATTTAGGCCAGATCCCTGCACTAATCATCTTTTTAGAAATTCTTTTCTCAGCCACTCTGTGAGACTCTGCTCCATATAGCACCCACCTCACTTGCCTGTACGATGCATGATCGCTCCTAATATGACACATTGTTATGTGTCCGATCACTAACTTGAATCCCAGTCAGTAGCTTCTATTCCGTTATACCACAGTCCCCCAAACTGTCATGTCCCTCAAGAAGCAGATCTGATCTTGCTATGGAGCCTCAACTATTTAAGAATTCAAGCTCACTTTCTTAGAGTTTGGTTTTTCAGGTGTACATGTGTGTGCACGCATGTGTGTGCACAAATGTGTGTGCATGCATGTGTGTGCATGTGTGTGTTTGTGGATGCTCTCTCTTATCACATTCTGACTTACCCCTTTCCAGCAGAGTCTCTCTCCAAACCTGGAACTTGTGTTTTTCACAAGGCTCGTAGCTAGTGAATCCCAGTGATCCTCATGTCTCCATTCTCCTAAGTGTTGGGGTTACAGGTGTGTAAGGGTTCACCCTCCAGATAATTATGTGTGTGCTGAGATCTGAACTCAGGTTCTCATGCTTTTGTGTAGCAAGTAAATTTATCCATTGAGTCATCTGCATCAACTCTTGATCTTCTGAGTAGTGGGGAAATGTTATGGACATACACAGTGGAGCACTATTCAGCCACAAAGAATGAAATCACATCTAGGGACTGGGGATAATCATGCCACAAGACACATACACACACACACACACACACACACACACACACACACACACACACACACACAACTGTGGGTTGTTATGCCCATCTGAGCTTGATTTCTGTCAGTAAAAATGGAGGCAGTAACACCTAATTGGAGGGGCAGATTTTATCTTGACCCGATCTTTGCCAACTTCTTGTGTATCTAGGCATGCTCCTATGAGACCTGGCAAGTCCCATGGCAACAGAGACTGTGGAAAGGACCCCTGGGGAGTCCTAAGCAAGGGAGGTGGAGCCAGAGGAGGGAGAAATAGACAGGGATCGAATGAGGATGGACCCAGGATGATGTTAACAGTTTGTTTTGTTTTGAAATGGGTTCTCTGAAATCCCTGAAATGCATGCCAAGCCTCTGCCTCAGCCTTCTAAGTTCTGGGAATGCAGGAGTGAGCTCCAGTTTGATGTCACCAATTTGTGACACATCTTTAATCCTAGCACAATGGAGGTAGAGGCAAATATATCTCTAGAAGTTCCAGGCCAGCCAGACCTACATAGTGAAACCCTGTTTCAGAACCATGACCATCACCTCACTGAAGAGTGAGTGAGCTGGGAATCACAGGCCCTGCCAAAATGTATTTTTTAAATGGCTGAAGAAGGGCTGGAGAGAACTCAGCAATTAAGAGCAATGGTGCTCTTCTAGAGGACCGGGGTTCAATTCCTAGCACGCACATGGCTGCTCACAGCTGTCTGCAATTCTAGTTCCAGGCCATCCAATGCCCTCTTCTGGCCTCTGAGGGCAGCAGGTGCCCAGATATACATGCAGGTAAAACACCCATACACATAAAATAAAAATTTAAGGCTGGGCAGTGGTGGCACACACCTTTAATCCCAGCACGTGGGAAGCAGAAGTAGGCGGATCTCTGAGTTTCAGGCCAGCCTGGTTTATAAAGCTGAGTTCAAAATAGCCTCCAAAGCTACACAGAGAAACCCTGTTTTGAAAAAACAAAACAAAAACAAAAATTAAAAAATCTAGAGAAATCAGTATTAGTTAGGTGTATATATTCGTTATTTCTGCATTTCAGCAGTAAAGGCAGATAGACAGGGGGCCAGTCTGGGCTACATGAAATTCTATCTCTAAAAACTCCAGGAAAAAAAAATGAAACAAAACATAAAAACAAAAATTAAAATAAAATAAAAAAACCCGATTCACTGCCTGACATCTTTGAAGTATCTAGGCAGCCTGGGAGTTGGGCATTGGTGATGAAGGCATAAAAACTGAGTGAATTTAAAAGTAAGTAAGAATTAATTTGAAGGAAAAAAGCTATTTCCAGAAAATAAACAAAATTATGGAACTCTGCATGAAGTAGAAAAACCTCCCCAGAGAGTGAGCCTGACTGTGTGGCTCTGTTGAGGGTTTGGGTGAGCAAGCTACAGGAATGCTCACAAGCACCTCAGCTATTCTAATTGCCAACAGTGGGAAGTCACATGATCAGGCCCTAAACTGAGAAATCAAATAGTTGCCCATGTTTACTCTTAGAAGCAAAGGCAAGAGCAGGAATTAAAAAATAAAGCGGTTAAGATAGTGTTTAGCACTGGGACTGAGTGGGAGGGATGGAACGTGACCTATATACTCTAAAACATTGTTTGCCAGGCGGTAGTGGTTCAGGCCTTTAGTTCCAGCACGGAGGAGGCAGAGACAGGCAGATTTCTGTAAATTCACAGCCAGCCTGGTCTACAGAGAGAACTCCAGGACAGCCAGGGCTATATGGAGCTATAAGAAAAAGTCTGTGTCAAAAAACCAAACCAAACCAAAGAAACCGACCCATATAGAGACATATACATACACACATACATACATACATACATACATACATACACACATACATACATACATACATACATACATACAGGCATACATACACACTTACAGTTTTAAAAGAAAATAAAAGAATTAACTAGACAAGGAGTTGGAAAGATAGCTCCATGGGTAAGAGTGTTTGCTGTTCTTGCAAAAGACCTGGGTTTGGTTCCCAGCACCCATACTAGTAAGTCTAATTTCAGGGAACCTTACACTCTTCTGTCTCCATGAGTACGTGTAGATACGTGGTGCACAGACAGACAGACAGACATACACATTTACATTTGTGAAAGTGTGTATATGTGTGGAGGGCAGAGATTGATGTAGGCGTCAATGTTCATTACAGGTGTGCAATGTTCAAATATTAAAAAAAAAGGTTGATTTGTGTATATGTGTGAATCTGAGCGAATATATTCAGACCATGTGCCTGGAGGAGAGAGAGAAGGTCAGAAGAGGGTGTGGGGTCCCCTGGAACTGGAGTTACATGCAGTTGGGAGCTTCCATGTGAGTGCTTAGGACTGAACCCAGTAGTCACCTTTAACCCCTGAGCCCTGTAATGTTCAACTCTTAAGTAGCCCTGAAAATATCACTATTTTCTTTTTGATAAAGTCACTCAAATATTTTCTTTTAGTTGGGCCTGATAGTACAGGAATATAACCCCAGCTGATCTGGAGGCTGAGGCAGGAGGATCACAAACTTTTACCTGGGCTGTTGTAGAAGGAGCTCAAGGATAGGCAGGGTGACTCGCCCGCATCCCATCTCAATCAATGGATCAGTGAATCAATGGATCAATCAGTCAATCAATTGGTCAGGTCTGCCTAGCAGATGTGACACCCTGCTTCAAAGCTCAGAATTGCAAATAAAGAAGAATCCTTTTTCCTAGCTTTTTGGAATACTCTACACCACTGTTATCTGTGGTCACTGTGCCATGCAGCAGACACCGAAATTTCCCAGTTGTTTTTGTTTTGTTTCATTTTTACCAACAATAGCTCAGGGCATTGGAGAATTCTCATGTATAAATAGACACTCCTAACCAGGAAGGGTCTAGTCCATCTCTTACCAGCTTCTATTGCCCAGGATGGTCTGTGTGTCCTGTTTCCCATCAGTTTCATGAAGCAAATGTATAAAGGAGATTGCTTTAAATCTTTACTTTTTTATATTTAAGATTATTTAGGATGATGAGGTGTGTTTGTGGAGAAGGGCAGCTTGTAGACTTAGCTCTCTCCTTCCTTCCTCCTTTTTATTTTTATTTTTGTTTTTGGAGAGAGGGCTTCTTTGCATAGCCTTGGTTGTCCTGGAACTTGCTTGGTAAGACCATGCTGGCCTCAAACTCAGAGATTTATCTGCCTCTGTCTCTTCAATGTTGTGTTAAAAGGTGCATGCCACCATGCCTGGCTTCTCCTTCCACTGTTATGTGAGTTTGGGGCATTGAACTCAGATCATCAGGTTGGTGTAATGAGGGCTTTCACCCACTGCATCTTGCTGGCCCTAGATTTCTTCTCACGTTAATAATTAAACACATTTTAAAAAAGGCCTAGGGGCTGAAATCCTTTGTTATTGCATGAATCCTAATTGATCTTATAATAAAAACCTGGAGCCAGATATCAGGGAAAAGCTGAAAGATTAGAGAGAGAGAGAGAGAAACAAGCCACAGCCTCCTCTCACCCAGCCAACGCCTCAGCTGAAAGGGGAGGGGAGGGGAGAGGGGAGGAGGGGAGGGAAGGGAAGGGAAGGGAAGGGGTGAACTCTGTCTCCTCTCACCTTATAAAACCTTTCTCTGTCCTGAAACATCACTTCCTGGTTCAAAGTTCCCAGTGCTAGGATTAAAGGTGTGAGTCACCAATCTCTGACCTTCATGGCTAAATTTTTGACTGACTCTGTCCTCTGATCTTGAGGCAAACTTTATTAGATACATAATATATCATTATGCTCCATCAGGTTTAAGTTATTTGTAGAGCACTATTCCCTTAAAATTGAAAAGAAATTCAAGCAACTGGATCAAGCCAGGAAAATGTTTACATAACCACAGCAGAATCAGGAATCACTGCAAATGCCTGTCACTAGCTACAGAAGTCACCACATGGCTACTGAAGGAAACAATGACATCAAATAATTTAATCTATGTATTAAATGTATTTCCCTGTGTGTTAGAGTTGTAGTGGTTTGAATGAGAATTTCTTTGGCCATAGGCTCATGTTGGCTTAGTTCCCAGTTGGTGGAACTGTTTGGGAAGGGCCAAGAGGTGTGGCCTTGTTGGAGGAGGTGTGTCACTGGGAACTTTCAAACATTTACACCAGGACAGGCAGTGGTTGTACATACCTTTAATCTTGGGACTCCGGAGGCAGAGGCAGATGGGTATCTGAATTCAAGGCCAGTCTGGTCTACACAGTGAGTTCCAGGACAGCTTGGGCTACACAGAGAAACTCTGTCTCAAAACAAACAAACAAAACCCAAGTCCACACCAGGCCCAGTCTCTGTTTGCTGCCTATGGATCAGGATGTAAAGTTCCTGGCTCCGTGCTATGGCTCCAGCACCGTGGCTCCAGCACCATGGTGGCAGATAGGCATGGTGCTGGAGCCACCACCCCAACATGATGATCATGGACTAACCCTATGAAACTGTAAATGAGCCCCAAATTAAATGCTTTCTTTTATGAGTTTTCATACCTTGTACTTGGGAGGCAGAGGCAGGTGGATCTCAGAGTTTGAGGATACCCTGGTCTAGAGAGTGAGTACCAGGACACCCAGGGCTATACAGAGAAGCTCTGTTTTGCAAAACCAAAAAGTAAGAGCTTCCAAGGTCATGGTGACTCTTCATAGCAGTAAAACAGTAATTTAGACACCATTGCAGCTCTTATACTTTGTAAAGATAAAGCAAAAGGCTATAGTATATTTATGGTGTTGGGAATTGAACCTGGAGCTTTGAGCATACTAAGAATATACTCTACCAAGGAATTCCACCCCAATCTGTAACCACAGTTTTAATGAAGATTTTTCCAGTAAACAATTTAGTGTAGGTATTTCCTTTGAATTGGAGCCTTCCTTCTTGAAGGAAGGAGAGAGGCCCATTAGGCTCAGGGAGCTGATGAAACTCACAAGTCACAGAAATCTCTGAAGAGTTACATGGTTTCAGGTTATATAGGTATAACCCCAAGGTTATACAGGCAGTGTATTGCTATGGAAGAATTTTTGCACACTGTAAATAGGTATTACTCTCATTGGTTAATAAAGAGCTGACTAGCCTATAGCTGAGCAGGAAGAGATTGGGTGGGGAAGCTAGACTAGGAGGATGCTAGGAAGAAAAAGGGCAGAGTTGGAGGACTCTTGAGCCAGACAAAGAGGAAGCAGGACACGTAGAAAATGAGGAAACAAACCATGAAAAACCACGAACCATGTGGTATAACTTAGATAAGAAATATGGGTTAATTTAAGTTGTAAGCACTAGTCAGTAACAAGCCTAAGCTATTGGCTGAGCATTTATAATTAATAGTAAGTCTCCGTGGTTATTTGGGAGCTGTCTGGTGGTCCTGATGAAAAACTCTGCCTCTAGTGTGTGTGTGTGTGTGTGTGTGTGTGTGTGTGTGTGCGCGCACGCGCACAGAGTGTTCCAGGGGTGCAGCTGTTATCAGTTATCACCTGTGCTGGGGTGGGTTTGTCAATGATGTAGTTGCTTGACTCATCCATCTCCTTTAAGGAACCACAGAAAGCTTCCTGTTTCCCTAAGCTAGACTTGGGTAGCATTGTTTTCTTTGATTTGCTGTCTTCTTTTCTGCTGTCTGGGGGTATCACCCCAGGAAAAGTTGCAGAATGCTTCCTAAATCCAAGGGGGTCACAGAAGAAGACAGCCTATTAAAACTTTTTGGAGAGTCTGCCCTAGGATGAAGATGGACCTGTTCTTTGGTCGTAAACTATGCTGCCTGCACGATAAAGTCTTCATCAAGTGGATCTTTGGGGTCTAAAACATAATTTTGAGGAATAGACTGGAAAGCTAATTTGGATGGTCTCTTCTGCAGTCAGGCCCCTTTAGGAATTCTCTGTGATATTTATCGATCATGACTGCATTCACATCATCTATTGAGCATACACTGGCATCTATTTTTGAACCAGAGTAAGACATTTTTATTTGAATATATTGATTATATTTGACGGTATCACAGAAATTCCCATTTGTGTGGGGTTTTGTTTTTGTTTTTGAGGAGGGTCTAATGGTGTAGTTCAGGCTGCCTGTGTCTCTTGGCAAGCCTCCTGCCAAGTGCTGGCAGTCCAGGCCAGCTTCACCAGGACTCAGAAGAACAGCACAAGAATCTTGAGCATGTCCCAACAGTCTTGTGTAGAGATACATCAGCCCTTAAAACAACTGTGCAAATACACTCCCCACTCACTCATTTTCTGTTTAAAACATACTTATTAAATGTGTGTGCGCGTGTGTGAATGTGTGAGATCCAGGGTTCATGCATGTGGAGGCCAGAGGATGACTCTATAGTTGGTTTTCTTCCTTCTTTATGTCGGCTCCCGGGACTGAACCCAGGTCACCAGCGTGTGTGAGAAGAGCTTTACCCACTGAACCACCTCGTCGGCCCTATTTATGCATATACTAATGCTAACAATGGAAAAAGAAAGCACAAATAACCAAATAAAAACGCAGGGGGCTGGGTGAACGGCAGGGGTAGACTCTAGGCTTTTTAAGAAGCCTGTTTTTTTTGGCTTTAACTCTGGAATTATGTTTAGCCTTTGAGGAACACTACTTCCAATCAACATGTATTGATCATCTGCATCTTCCTTTTGCCGGTCTCGATCAATCTATCCAGAGGTTGATCAATGCCATCGATCTTGACAGAGAAGCAGCTTTCAGGTGCATTGATTTGTTTCTCCAATGTGTGTCTGTTTTCTATCCATTGATTTCTTTTCCTATTTCCTTTACTTACTTTGAGTTCAATTTGCTCTTTTTCCTCTAATGACTTAAAATGTTGATTTTCAAACTTTCTTCATTTTTAACGCATTATTCATTCATATGTGTGTGAAGACTTTTAATTTTGCTTAGGCTTTTTTTTTTTTTTTTTTTTTTTTTTTGAGACAGGGTTTCTCTGTGTAGCTCTGGCTGTCTTAGAACTTACTCTGTAGATCAGGCTGGTCTCAAACTCACAGAGATCTGTCTGCCTCTTCCTCCAGAGTGCTGGGATTAAAGGCATGCATCGCTTCTGCCTGGTGCTTAGGCTGGTCTTAAACTCAACTATGTAGCCTAGACTGGCCTCAGGTATACCAAGGGTCTCCTCCATCTCCCAAGTGGCTAGGATCACAGGTTTGTGTCACCACACTTATTTAAAAAATTTCTTTAGTGAGACCCTGGGTATGGTGATGTATGCCTTTAATACCAGCACCAGTGGGGCAAATACAGGCAGATCCCCGAGTTTAGGACCAGCCAAGTTCCAGAACAAGTTCCAGAACAGGCAGGGCTCCACAGAGAAACCGTGTCTCAAAAACAATTTTTTTCCTTTGAATAGTCTTCAGTATTGAAGGATCACACGAATTTCTAATTCCTTTGCCTCCATTTCTCTGAGGTTACAGGCTAGAGTCACTCATACTCAGTGTTGGGAATATAACCCAAGGCTTTTATTTACTGTCAACTAAACAGCAGCCTCAGGTTTTGTTTTGAATACATGTTGTTTCTTTCAAAGAAACATGGATCCTCAGACCACCTGTCTCATGGTATTTATTTATTTTATTTTTTTGAGACAGGGTTTCTCTGTGCAATAGCCTTGGGTATCCTGGAATTCTCTCTGTAGACCAAGCTGATCTACAAAGATCCACTTGCCTTTGCCTCTGGAGTGCTGGGATTAAAAGCATGCATCACCACCGCTTGTCATGTCCCATGGTTTTAAGAGTGTATTTTGTGATGACTCTCAAAGAATGCCATGGGTGTTTAGCAGCCTCTTCACTGAGGCTGTCATGGCTGGGCTCTGGGTGCACTGTGATATCTGATGATACCCGTTCCAGCTCTTCACGTCTGACCCTGTGTGTTTAACTTGGGGTGTCGCCCCCCCAAATGGTTCAGTGGACAAAACTCAGAATATAAATATGTCTACATTTATTTCTCTGTCTAAGCCAGAAGTCATGGTTCACATGATCTTAAATTCCAACTCAGCTCCATGAGCTTTTCCATTTCATGTTCAAGGCTCCATCTTCAGACAGTGATACACTTAGCATCTCTTATCTTACTTGACGGTCGCCCTCAGATGTTCCAACACTGTGTCACTTCAGCCATCTCTTCCTAAGGGTCTTTTCTTCTCTTTGGACTTTGTCTCTGCAAGAAGGGTCACCTCCCTGGAAGAAACCCTTGTGTGGTTCCCCTGTGCTAGGCTGTGTAGTGCCCCTGTCAGTATTTTTTAGCCCTGACATATTGTGACAGTCCATACAGGCTGCCCCTCCACTGGGGACATCTTTGCTCTGACTTCTCATGGGCTGTGCCCCTCCTGTGCACTTGCTTCTCACCCCAGCATCTCCCCCAATCCAGCAGACCTCCTCTCTCATCTTGTTTCATCCATCCATGTCACTGCATTATATATTTCTTAAAAATATTATTACGATTTTCAGTTTATTATTTTTAATTGATAATTTCTGTATCTTGGCTTTCTATCCAGGGACATCCCCAAATTCATGTCACTATTCTAGTTCTTTCTGCTTTGTTCCTTTCTTTAGTTTTTTGAAATAGAAGCTCACAATATTAGCCCAGGCTAGCCTGAAATTGTTGCTTACAATATTAGCCCAGGCTAGCCTGAAATTGTTACTCTCCTTCTTTGCCTCACAGAGATTTACCTGCCTCTGCCTCCCAAATGTTGTAATTACAAGAATGAGTCACTACACCCAGCCCCAGCCCCATAGGGGGACTTTTTTTTTTTTTGAGACAATGTCCTACTATGTAGTACTAGTTGGTCTGGAGCTCACTGTGTAGGCGAGGCTAGCCTCAGATTCACATAGTTCTTTCTACCTGCCTCTGTCTTTAAAATGCTGAGATTAAAGGTATGCAGTATGTACAGATCCATTAAGGACTTCTTTTGTCCATGTGCCGACTACTTTTTTTTGTCAACGTGATACAAGATAAAGTCACGTGAGAAGACAAAACCTCAATTGAGAAAATGTCTCTATTAGATTGGTTTGAAGACATTGGGGCATTTTCTTGATTGATGATGAAGGACCCAGCCCAGTATGGGCAGTGCCATGCCTGGGCTAGGGGTTCTGAATGTATAAAAAGTAAACAGAGGAAGCTGGAAGCAAGTCGATAAGACACACTCCTGGCTGTCTCTGCTTCAGTTCTTGCCCTGGCTACCCTTCATGATGAACTGGAAGCTGTAGGTGAAATAACCCCTCCTCAAGTTACCTCTGGTCATGGTGTTTGTCACAGCAATAGAGACCTGTGACAACCTGTAGTGGGATTATGCTACATTGTAAATAACTGTCTCACCTACTAGTTTGATAAAAAAAAGGATGTTGATTGGCTGAAGGCAGACAGGAAGTGTGGGCAGAGCTACCAGACTGGGGAAAACTCTGGGAACAGGAAGAACAGAACAGAAATGCCCCAGAGACACTAGACAAGGCAGCAGATACAGAGGACAACTGTGCTGCTCTGAGAAAGGTACTAAGTCACATGGCTGAACAGGGTAAGAGTCAAGATTAGTTTAAGAATAAAGAGTTAACAAGGTATATGCCTGGACCCTAGGCCGATAAGCATAAAATTAATACAAGTGTCTGTGTGTTTCATTGGTACTTCAGGACTGCTGGTCCAGATCATGGGGCTAGTCCGGGCCAAAAACTTAATATAACAACAACCCATGAGTTGCTTTGCTGTCTGTTTTAGAGTTTCCTCAGGTGTAGATATCTAAATATTGGTTTTGGTTACCATACACTAATTACACATGAGTGAGGCTCCTTGTGATATTTCAGTACATGTTAGCATGAACCAGTCAAGCCCAGCTCCCCTTATGCTCACTCCTCGGCCCCTTCCCAACCTCTAGAAACCACTATTTGAGGTTTAGATTTTAAATTTTCACTCTTTTTGTAATTAACTGTTAACTTTGCTACATTTTGTTCAGACGGAATGACCCATCTATTTCCCCATGTATTGAAAATGGGTTGTGGTTTCCTTAACTGTTGCTGGTGTTTCATGTGTGAATGAGAAAAAAAAAATCGCTCTTCCCACGGACGCTGCAGAGTTCTTTCTGTTGCTGTCCACATCTGCTTTGCTGTTTTTCTGCCGTCCGACTCACTTAAGAACCATCTGACGCAATCTCCCACTCCGATGATACATTAGGCACCGCTCCTCATGGCTCTATCAATTTTTTGCTTCATATACTTCATTAGGTGCACACAAGTTTAGAATTGCTACCACTTCTTGGAGAAGGATGCCATTCATCATAATAGAGTGAGTTTGCCCATTTGTAACAATGTTCTGTGACTAAAAGACCATTGTGTCTAATATGCATATGATTACATACCTTTACATTTCTCTATTTGGTATGTTGAGTTCATGCCGTCCAGACTGCCTTCTAACTTGCTATAGAGCCAAGATATCCTTGGACCCCAGCTCCTTCTGCCTCTGAGAGGCATGTGCTACCATCTTTATATTTGCTTGATAAGACTTTTTCCATATTTGCCTCCTGCCTGTCAACCAGTGTTGGGGGGTAAAAACATGTGTGCTTTGCCTGTATGTATGTCTGCACACCACATGCATGCAGTGTCTAAAAAGGCCAGAAGAGGGCAACAGATTCCCCTTGAATTGGAGCAGTGGATGCTAGTGAGCTTCTGCTCTCTTGGTGCTGGGAATCCAACCAGCATCCTCTGGAAGAGCAGCTAGTTCTCTTAACCACCAAGCCATCTCTCCAGCATTGGTTCTGTCCTTTTCATTCCAACATCCAAGTATCTTGATAGTTTAGTCAATTATATATATATTTAGAAATCTGATATGCGTTTCACTGTCTTTTTGTCTGCTAGGGACTGAATGGGAGCCTCACGCAAGCTAAGTGGTGCTCCACTACTAAGCACCCTCCAAACCAAACTCACTATCTTTCTGGGTGTTAAGTGCTACCTCACCTGGCCTAAAGTTGTTTGGGGATTTTGGAGCAAGGAGGTACACATCTCACACACAGAGGCCACAGGAGAGCACTAGGCATCCTCTGTTACCCTGCATCTCGTTCCCTTGAGATAGAGACTCTCATGGGGACCCGAGACCTTATGTTTTGGCTAGGATGGCTGGCCAGCAAGCTCTCAGAATCCACCTGTCTATGTCCAGAGACCCTGGGTTCCAATCATCCGAAGCCATGATCAGCTTTCTATGTGGCACTGGGAATTTGAATTCAGATCCTCACGCCCTTAGCCACTGAGCCATCTCTTCAGCCCCGCTCTTTTAAATTCGTTTATGTTATTAATGTAACTGGAAGAATTCTTTTTTTTTTTTTTTTGGACAGGCCTTTACATGTTGCCAAGGCTGGCTTCAAATCCCTGAACTCAAATCCTCCTGCCTCAGCCTCCTAAACAGTTGAGACTATAGGTGTACACTTAATACCTGGCAGTTATTCCTTCACCTAAATCTCTTTTTTTCTTTTCTTTCTTTCCTTCTTTCTTTGTTTCTTTCTTTGTTGTGTTTTGTTTGTTTGTTTTTGAGACGGGGTTTTATAGCTTTGGCTGTCCTGGAGCTCCCAGAGATCTGCCTGCCTCTGCCTTCGGAGTGCTGGGATTAAAGGCGTGGGCCACCACCAACTTTTTTTTTTTTTATTTATTTTATTTTATTTTATTTTTTTTTTTTTTTAGTAATGAAATCTTGAGGCTAAAAAGATGGAGTCACTGGTAAAAATGACGGTGCTGGGCCTGATAGTCTGAGTTCCATCCCTAGTTCCACACAGTAGAGAGAGAAACGATTTCTCCGAGTTGTCTGCCTATCTCCACATGCCTCTATGGCATGCATGCACCACCCCCATGCCAATAAAGTAAATAAACAAATATAAAAATTAAACCACTTTCAGTTGTACATGCTTGCAGTCGCTGCACCTCGGAGGAGGCAGGAGGATTGCTGAGCAGTTCCAGGTCAGCCCTGTGTATGTAGCAAGTTTGAGGCCAGGCATGGCTAAGTTGCAAGACTATGTTTCAAAACAAAATCATAAACAAAACCCTGTGTGTCGTTCCTTTAAGAAGAAAGTAATCTGCCTGGTGGTGGTGCAGGCCTTTAATCCCAGCATCAGCGAGGCAGAGGAAGGTGAATCTCTAGTCAGATTTTTTTTTTTTTTTTTTTTTTGGTCATCACCATCTGCTCCCCAGTAATGAAACAGAAACTTATTAGCTATGAAAGCTCAGCAGACAGCTTAGGCTTGTTTCTAACTAGCTCTTATAACTTAAATTAACCCATTTCTATTACTTTACTTTTTGACTCATGGTTCTATTACCTCATCTCCGTAGTGCCTATCCTGCTTGCTCTGTGTCTCCTGGCTTCTCTGATTTTTTTCTTCCCAGCATCCTCTCTGCCCAGAAATCCTGCCTACTTATTGGCCCACTCAGATTTTTATAAAATGACCACCATGTACAAAAAGATTATTTCACCACAGTCTCTAAGTTTGACGCCAGCTTGGTCTACAGAGTGAGTTCTAGGACAGCCAGGGCTACACAGAGAAACCCTGCCTGGAAAACAAAACAAAACAAAGTAACAAGGTTGAAGAAATGTGGAGAGATGGCTCAGGCATCAAGGGCTTAATGTTCGTTCATGAGGACCATCGTTCACATTGCAAAGCCCATGTCTCCCTGTAACTCCAGCTCTGAGGGCTCTGTTGTCTGTAAGCTCACAGACATGGGCACTGGGACAGACAGACACAGGAATAGAGTGAACCTTTAAAACAAGGAATAACCACATCATATTGATATGAGAATGTTCACCCCTCTTGCTGGGGAATTGCTCCGTCATTGACCTTCAATCCCAGCCCTCACCTTGGACTTAAAAAGACAAAAGTGATCATTTTAACTTATTTTACTTCTGGAATAGACCACCTTTCTTTCTCCTGTTATTTAAGTACATTATTCAAAACTAGCTCCAATGTGAATCTTTGTGGTACAAGCCTTCTCAGGCTCCCTATGGGTGCTGGGATGTTTTTAAAATGAGGCTTCTTGCCTTCCTCCTCTTCATCACTGCAATTGGGGAATCTGTTCCTTCAGTTCACTTTGTTCTTTATTTGTAGGGATGAAGATTGGCAAACTTTTATTTTGGCTGTGTGTATGTATTTGTACACATGTGCATGCCTGTGTGGAGGCAGGGATTGAAGCAAGATGTCGTTGTCTCTTGCGTCCTTGGTTTTTGAAAGAGGGTCTCTGAGTGAACATAGAGATCACCATTTCCGATCACCATCTCTAACCAGTGAGCTCCAGGGATCCATCTGTCTCCAAGCCCTCAGCAACGGGGCTGTAGACTGGTGCTGTTGTGTCTAGCTTTTATGTGCTGTTTGGGATCTGTGTTAGCTTCTCCTGCTTACACAGAAAATACTTTATCCTTTGGGCCATCTCCCCAGTCCAGATCTTTTTGTTGTTTTTCCAGACAGAGTAATAGATGTAATTTTGAAACAAGGGGGGGGGGAGAAATAGAAAAAGAAAGTGAGGAAGGAAGCACAGGTTCTGGAATGGTGTGTGTGTGTGTGTGTGTGTGTGTGTGAGAGAGAGAGAGAGAGAGAGAGAGAGAGAGAGAGAGAGAGAGAGAGAGAGAAAGTGAGGAAGGAAGCACAGGTTCTGGAATGGTGTGTGTGTGTGTGTGTGTGTGTGTGAGAGAGAGAGAGAGAGAGAGAGAGAGAGAGAGAGAGAGAGAGAGAGAGAGAGAGAGAAAGTGAGGAAGGAAGCACAGGTTCTGGAATGGAGAGAGAGAGAGAGAGAGAGAGAGAGAGAGAGAGAGAGAGAGAGAGAGAGAGAGAGAGAGAGAGAGAGAAAGTGAGGAAGGAAGCACAGGTTCTGGAATGGTGAGAGAGAGAGAGAGAGAGAGAGAGAGAGAGAGAGAGAGAGAGAGAGAGAGAGAGAGAGAGAGAAAGTGAGGAAGGAAGCACAGGTTCTGGAATGGTGAGAGAGAGAGAGAGAGAGAGAGAGAGAGAGAGAGAGAGAGAGAGAGAGAGAAAGTGAGGAAGGAAGCACAGGTTCTGGAATGGTGAGAGAGAGAGAGAGAGAGAGAGAGAGAGAGAGAGAGAGAGAGAGAGAGAGAGAGAGAGAGAGAGAGAGAGAAAGTGAGGAGAAGCACAGGTTCTGGAATGGTGGGTGTGATAGTTTGTGCTAACCTGGGCCAAGAACACATTTTAAGAGATGAAGAGATTTGGGTTTTTCTAATGATTTTTTCTTGGAGCCCACGTTTGTTTTGTTTTCTGTCATGTGCGGACGACCTTGCTTTCCTTGTTCCGTCTATTTTGCTTTCCTAATGGTTTGCAAGCCACATATTCCTGTGTCTGCCCCCTTCACCTCCCAGCAGCGGACACCATGGTCTCTGGAGAGAAACGGCAGCCCTTGCCCAACTCTCACCACTTCCTGGAAACCCCATCTGTTCCTTCAGCTCTCCTCAGTTTACACATATACCTCTAAATCCACACGGACGCCACTTCTTAAAGTTTCCATCTCTAATGAATAATCTGTTGGTTTCCACTATAGAAGATAAAGACTAGCTTTTCCACTATCACACACACACACAGACACACACAGAAGACACAGACACACACAGACACACACACAGACACACAGACAGAGACATACACACAGACACACACGCACACACAGACACACACAGACACACACAGACACACATGCACACACAGACACACATGCACACACAGACACACATACACACACAGACACACAGACACACAGACACACATGCACACACAGACACACATGCACACACAGACACACAGACACACACAGACACACAGACACACATGCACACACAGATACACATGCACACACAGACACACATGCACACACAGACACACAGACACACAGACACACATGCACACAGACACACATGCACACACAGACACACATGCACACACAGACACACAGACACACATGCACACACAGATACACAAGCACACACAGACACACACACACAGACACACATGCACACACGCATATACACACACATCACACAGTCATACACACACTCACACATGCACACACTCTCTCTCTCTCACACACACATACAACTTCCAGTTTTCTCAAGCTGTTGGAGAATAAATGGGAAAGTCTGGCATGTTTGTACACTGGGACATTATATAGCTTGACGATGTATCAAGTGCAGAATGAAACAGCAACAGCCAGGAATCCAGCCAGGACCTATAACGGGAATGAAAAGAAAATAGATTTAAAATGGACACTGGTTGATCTTGTTAGTTTGTCAGATTTAGGATTAAAGGGAGAAGAGAGGGTGTTGGGCATGAGTTCAGTTGGCAGTATGCTTGCCCTGCGTGCATAAGGTCCTGGGTTCGAGCTCCATTGCCACATAGACTGAGCAGGGTGGTGCTGTCCACCACCACCACTCTGCTGTTTTCCTTTTTAAAAAATTTCTTTTCAATTTTTTTTGGTGTATGTGTGTGTGTGTGTGTGTGTGTGTGTGTGTGTGTGTGTGTGTGTATGAAGGTATGCCAGGGCAGGTTTATGGTGCTCAGATATCTGAGAACTGCCTGCCTCTTTCTTCCTCAGACTCTCCAGTGGAAGGTTACCACTATCCTCAGCTTTGTGTTTCACACACACACACACACACACACCACATGCACACACACATACACATAAATACACAGACACACACAGACTCTCTTTCTCTCTCTCTCACATGCACACACCACACACACACACACACACACACACATACACAGACACACACACACACACACACACACACACACACACACACACACACACACACGATGGCACCATGACAAATGTAAAGAAATCAGAGAACAATGTTGGAGGACCAGTTCTCTCCTTCCATCTAGGGGTGGGTCCAGGGACTAAACTCAGATTTTCAGGCTTAGTAGCAGGCACTTTCAACCACTGAGCCATTTCCATGGCTCAGATTTCTATTTTTGGTATGAAATATCACAACACAGCAGTTAAATATAGACCATTTTTTTTATTTTTCTTCTTTCTTTTCATAAGTGACAAGTAAAATTGTGTATATTTATGGCGATCAACCTGATTTTTAGACATATGTTTATATCTCTGAGTGGCTAAATCAAGCTAATTAATGTGTTTGTATGAGAACACTGCAGCCTGCCCTTGGCAGCTTTCGAGAACACAGCCCTCAGTTACGACATGGTCACCATCTTCTCTCTTCATTTCCTGACCTCCTTCCTCCATCTAACTTATACTTTGTATCTTGTGGTCACTATCTCCCCAGTCTATCTCCACCCCTGGACACTCCAATCCCTGGTAACTACCATTTTACTCTGTGTTTCTTTGGGTTAGACGCTTTTACTGTTCATAAGTGGGCTCATGGAGCATTCTCTTACTGTGACTCATTCATTTCACTTACGGTAATGTCCTCTGGGTTTACCCAGGTTCCTGCAAGGGTGGGCTCTCCATCCCCCATTCTTTTTTTCCTTTCTTTCTTCCTTCTTTCCTCTCCCTCCCTCCTTCTCTCCCTCCCTCCTCCCCTCCCTCCCTCTCTCCCCACCCCTCTTTTAAAGAGAGGGTCTCACATTGCCTAGCCTGGCCTCAAACTTCCCGAGTAGCCAGCCAATGATGATCGTAGACTTCTGCTCCTTCTGCCTCTACTCACAAGTGCTAGGGCTCACACCTAGGGCTGAGAATGCCGGGGAAACATAGTACTACATAGGCTGTACATCCACCCCTAGTTGTTTCTGTTTGCTTAGTTTTGGGGTTTAAAGACAGGGCTTCTCTGTGTAGCCTGGAACTTGATCTGTAGAACAGGCTGGCCTCAGAGGTCTGCCTGCCTTTGCCTCCTGAGTACTGGGATGAGAGATGTGAGCCTCCACCCCTGGCTCCCTGGTTGTTTTTATTAATTAATTAAAAATGTGTTTATATACATTCATGAGTATATGTGAATGTGGGTAGACAAGTGGTTGCTGTGGGGAAGTCTTCCACTGATTTTCTCTTATTTTACATTTGGTGTGTGTGTGGGGGGGATACTTGTGGGCCATGACACACCTGAAGAGAACTTACAGAGGTCGGCTCTCTTCAGTCATATAGGTGTTGAACTCGGGTCCTTGGGCTTGGTGACCAGTGAGAGGCACCTTCGTCAGCAGAGCCATCTTGCTGGACCTTCCATCTTATATTTTGAGACCATTTTTTTTTTCTTCAAGACAGAATTTTCTGTCAAATAGTCCTGTCTGTCTTGGAACTGACTCTGTAGACCAGGCTGGCCTCGAACTCAGAGATCCACCTGCCTCTGCTTCCCAAGTGCTGGGATTAAAAGCATGCACCACCACCAAACTGTTGAGACCAAACATTTTTTATGTGTGTGCTGAGGATCTGAACTCAGGTCCTTCTGCTTGTACAGCAAGCATTTTACCAACTGGGTCATCTCCCCAGACCTCCTACTTTCAATATTTGAGCATAATCTTTTGTTTATCTCAGGGCATCATATAGAATCAATGTATTAGTGCCTTGCTTCCTTTGCAAGTATAGCTTAGTATCATTGTTTTTAAATGGTTATTTTCTTCAAATACGTTTTGGTTCCTGGATGTGATTGACTTTGTAGTTGAGTGTTCTGGTGTGCTTTCATACAAGACTCTGACAACAGGCTAATGATATACCTCGCCCCTCCAACCCTAGCTGTCCTGGAACTCCAACCCTAGCTGTCCTGGAACTCCCTATGTAGTCCAAGATGGCCTCAAGCTTACAGAGATCCGCTGGCCTCTGCCACCCTAGTTATTTCTTGTTTCTCGTTTTTTAACAGAAGCCGAGAGTCGGAGATGTAGATCAGGGATGGAGTATCTGCCCAGTGTGTGTTCAGTCCTAGGTTCTGTCCTCAGTACTGCAGGGAACAAATCAAAACCCCCAAACTTCTGCCCACCCAAATGAGGTGTCAAATCATGAGGCCGCTCTAGTTTGGGATAGCAGAGTGGAAGGCAGAAAACCTGTCCTCCAAAAAGCCCCAACAAAACCCAGAGGCCACCTATCCCTAGACATCTTTTGATATGATCCAACTCAATGTCTTTTCTATTTGAGCTGCTCTTGGTCAAATGTATTACTTGCTAAACTTGTTAACACGACCAACATGTGAATATTGTTAACTGTTAGCAGTGCCTATGGTGGTGGAAGAAGCCACAGTCCTAGAGCGAGTAACAGTGACAACTTCTGTCTTTTGTTCCTTTGTGCTCCTGCACCTTGGTGGTCTGTGGCAACACCCTGCCTTCTGAGCTCTGGTGTCTTCATTACCACTCCGGGCAGCGGGCAAGGCAGGGTCGGAAAGCCTCCACTCCACCTTCCAAGTTCCCCAAATTCTCCTGTCTTCAAGCTTAGAGACCCAGAGGAGCATTTGGCTACAAGGGCAGTCTGCTCTTGAATATGGTCCACTCCTGGGTTTCTGCCTTCTGTTTAGCCTCAGCCTGACTCTAAGGGGCATCGGTGGTGTGCTGCTCTAAGAAAAGGTACCGAGCCGCACGGCTGGACAGGATGAGAGTCATGGGTTAGATGAAGGGTAGAGAGCTAACAAGTGATCTGCCTGAACCTTAGGCTGATCAGCCTAAAACAATTGTAAACATCTGTGTGTCTCTGCGAGACTATGGGTCTGTGGGTCCTAAACCTTGAGGTTAGGTCTGAAAGTCCAGGCCAGAAACCTCATACTACAAATGGCAGCCCAATGTGGGGCAAATATGCCCACATACAGCCATAGAAAGCTTAAAAAATGGTCTAGAGCCCAAAGCAGCTTTTAAGTTGTGTCTCTCACATGAGTCATGGTACAGAGATGCCCTGGTAAGGCACATGGGCTTGAGCTACAATGGTGGGCTTTTGGAGTGCAGCTTAAGGTGTAAAATGGCTTGTTCCTAATGTCTCACAGGAGCCTAGATGTAAGCAAAACATTGTAAATGATGTATTTAAGGTTTCTGTTCATAAGGACAAAAAGAGAACAGAATCAAAGATGGCTTCCTAGTGTCGATGTTTTCTTGGATCAGCTCTGTTTGCCTGAGGCTCTGTTGCTGGAGGCAAAATGAGGCTTGACTTTTTGAAGAGAAACTTCCTGATTCAGCCTTAGAGGCAAAACACTTGTGAGTCCTTTAAGAGGCCCTGCTGCCAAATACTTAAATAGAGTTAATGAACAGCAGATGGCAAAGCTTTACTTGGTGATTATATGGACCCTAAAATTCCCCAGAATACCTGGGCTAAAAATATACATTCTATGAAATTAGACTAGGAGCTGGGTAGAGCCATCCACCAATCCTACCAACCTTGAATCCTGGCAGATTAAAGGTGTGGTCGGAAACAGAAAGAAATAGAAGAATCTGGGTAGAGTCAATCACCCTAGCCCTACAAAGATGTGGTCAGAGACAGAAAAAGTTAAGAAATAAATATACAGTAAAGACAGTTTTTTGTAAAAAGTCTAAGTGGTTTAGAGTGTGTTGAAAATATATATACAGAAGCTTAGAGAAAGAAAAGAAAAGGTAGAGAAAGCCTTTAAAAAAGAAATAGAGTAAAATAAATAAATGAATAAATAAATAAATAAGCCATGTAAAGATGGAAAATACAAAGAATGTCTGGATACTGTATGTTATTGTCTTATCTTTAAGCTTCTTGACTGAAAATGACTTAGTAAAAGCTGCTAAAAGACAGTTGATTATTAATGATGTTGGATTAATTAAACCTATATATTTTGTAAATGGGTTGACTTTAAAACTGAAATCCAAAGATAGGCTACTTTGGAGAAGAGGTTTTCTTTTTATTTTCACAGAAAATGAAAAACTGTGGATTTATTTCTGGATAAAGAACATAAAGTTTGATAGAGGAAGACCCCTGAAAAATCTCCAATGGAAATGGATGGCCCAGATGATTCAGCATTTCAGAATACCTCTGTGAAGTTTCCCAAGCTCTGTATCCAGAACAATTTCAAGGAGACTGGCTGAGATGACCCAGTCTTACAGACTACTCCACTAAAGACTTGTCCATAATCCTACATTTTTCTTTGGCTTCTCATGGGATTGCCAACACCCCCATTCAGCAGGAAGTAGCCTAGAGAATGACGCCCACATTCCCAAAACATAGATTATGGATGTTTGTGTTTATTTACAGTGTTGTTTATAAGTTGTTATACATAAGGGAGGAAAAGAATATTAGATCTGGAATTCTTTTTGTTTTAAGAAGAGAAAGGGGAATATGTGGGAGATTGTGTTGTTTCATTGTAAATATATGTCCTACCCACTGGTTTAATAAAAAGCTCTGATTGGCCAAAGGCAGGCAGGAAGTGTGGGTGGGGCTACCAGACTAAGAGAACTCTGAGAACAGAAAGCACAGAGCAGAATGCCAGAGAGAAGCCAGAAGAAGCAGAGGACAACTATGCTGCTCTAAGAAAAGGTACCGAGCCGCACGGCTGGACAGGATGAGAGTCATGGGTTAGATGAAGGGTAGAGAGCTAACAATTGATACTCCTGAACCTTAGGCTGATCAGCCTAAAACAATTGTAAACATCTGTGTGTCTCTGCGGATCTGTGGGTCTGTGGGTCCTAAACCTTGAGGTTAGGTCTGAAAGTCCAGGCCAGAAACCTTATACTACAGTGGTGTTTTGCAGTTTTTTTTTTTTTAAGACTCAAGCCTTCATTTAGGATTATCTCTAGAGAAATGGAAGAATTGTAGCCAAGTTTGTGTTCAATCGTTCCTTTTCAGCACACCTGTAATCCCAGCACCTGGGAGGCTATGGCAAGAGGACAAGGCTGGCTTATGCTATGTAGTGAGATCCTGTATGAGTCAGTCAAATGCAAGGCCTGGGGTTGAGGATGGAGTTGGTTGAATGTTTGCCTGGCTTTCATGAAGCCCTGGGTTTAATCCTCAGCATCTTGAAAAATAAATTTTGTACTGGCCACCTATCATCCCAGCACATCAGAGCATTAAGGAGGGTTAAAAGTTCAAAGTCATTCTCACTGAGTATTAGACCAGTTTGGAATTCTTAAGACCCTGATATTTTTTATGTTTGTTTGTCTTTTGTTTTTAAAGATTATTAGTTAAACCTTATAGCATTTTTCTGTCATGGTCATGGCTCCAAGTCCCACTTCCCAGCACTTAAAATAAGAAACTAACAAAACCAAAACATTTCTAGATGTCTTAGGGTTTCTATTACTATGAATAGAACCATGATCACGACAACTCATATGAAGAAAAGCATTTAATCTGAGCTTGCTTACAGTTCAGAGGTTTAGTCCATTGTCATCATGCAGGAAGACATGGTGCTAGATCCAGATTAGCAGGCAGCAGGAAGAGAGAGTGACACTGGGCATGGCTTGAGCATCTGAAACCTCAAAGTCCCACCCCCAATGACATAGCTTCTCCATCAAGGCCACACCTTCTCCACCAAGGCCACATCTCTTAATAGTGCTACTCCCTATGACCCTATAGGGGGCATTTGCATCTAGACCACCACACCAGGGAACTGAAAGATGCCTCATTTGCTAAGAACAGTGCCTGCTCTTCTGAGGACCTAAGCCTGGTTACCAGCCTCCACATCTAGTGGTTCATATCTTCCTATAAGTCTGGTTTCAGGAGATTCAACATCTTCTGGTCTCCATGTGTATCTAAACATCTGTGACATACACTCACATAGATACATAAAAATAAAAATAAGAAATTTACAAAAATATTTTTAAAACTATATTAATGTGGTAAGATTTATATATCAGGAAGTATCAGAGTCTCTCCAAGCACATTGACCTCTTAAGGTGACTTGAAGAACCTCCTGTAGTAGATGTGTGTGATTGAGAAATCTTAACACTCACTCAGATCCATCATCCCCTAGGTGTACATTTCTTTGGAACTGGCATATGTCCTATAGTAGATACTGCTCTATCTAGCTGTTGGCCAAAGAGGAGCTATGATTGATAGTTATTGTGTGTACATAGGCAAACTGGGTCTGGACACATTCTATCAATACTGTCCATTAGATTTTTAAAAATAGTGGACTGGGGCAGTGAGATGACTCATCATGTAAATGGTTCTTGTGCAAGCCTGATGCCCTGGGTTCAATCGCCAGAACTCAGAGCCCTCAGTGGAAAGCGAGAACTGATTCCTGAAAATTGTTCTCAGATCTCCACACACATTGTGGCATGTGTGGTTTACAGCCCTGGCCCCTCTGTCTCTCACACAAATATATACAGATAATAGCAATAAACTACATACAATTTTTAAGGTTATGAGGTATATGCAATAGCTTTCAGAATGTGCGTCAACAGCTTGGAAGAAAATTCTGGAAGCATTGGGTTAAGAGGTTCCTTCCTGTGTCAACAGCATTTGGATTGCACAGGCACTGACAATGTGGAGGAAGAACGGTCATGACCAACTCTGAGTTGAAAAGGAATTCAGAAATAAATTAGCCCCCGTGCCAGCCTGTTCTATAAGGAAGTTTTAGTAATAACTGCCAATTTACTTCCCTTTTTACCTATGCACAAGAGTGATGTATGATAAAAATATGTGCTTAAGTAAGTCTAAAAAAGAGCCTTTCAGTAATCTTAACCCAAACCCTAAATAAGAACTCATTGTTCATGGTTTCATTGGCAGCTTGGTTTTTGTTCTTAGGGCTTAAAATAGGAACACAGCTCGCCGATGATGGAAGCAGCTTTGGTGAAGTGAGAAGTGATGAAAGGTGAGAAGTGAGAACCGGGTGTCAATATCCAAAACAGAATTATTTAGCCTTGCAAAATGTCTGTTGGTCCCGAGAGATCTCCCTATCTTAGCAGTCGAGCCAATCAGTGAGGGGTAGAGGTCTACTTCAGCGAGTCATCCCTTGGGTGGAGAAGAGGTCTGTGTGGTGGAGCTGGAGAAGTGAGGAGGAGCCAGAGGATGAGTCAGGAGGAAACACCCCCACGGAGAAGAGGCTGCGTTTCTTTTTACTTGTATCCAAGAATGCCTTATCCTTCTCTAGGGTGCTCTCTCTAAGACTTTAACTGTGGACCAACCTGGAAACTCTGTGGAGCTGGCAGAGATGGAGCAGATGCTGATGTTGCAGGCTGTGATATTTCCATGAATATGTGAACAAACTCAGCATCCTGCTCCTGGAATCTCAGAAGCTACATGCCTCTGGGATAACAGCAAATGTTATTAGTTGCTGATCTCTTGAGCCCCAAATAATTTAATTTTTAATTTCATTTTTTTGAAATATAGTCTCAAGTAGCCTAGGCTGGCTGTGTAGCCAGGGATGATCCTGAGTTCCTGATTGGCCTGTCTCTACCTCCCAAATGCTGGTATTATGCACATGTACCATCACTCACAGCTATTCTACATGTTAAAATAAGGGAATTTCACCCCCAGCAACAAAACATGAAACAAGACTGTCAAAAGGCCCAGTGGAGAGTCATGCATGGTAACCTGAGTTCAACTCTCAGAGTCCACAGACTAAAATGTTCTCAGAGTAAAAAGAGAGAGCTGTCTTCTGTAACTTGTTCTCCAATCCTCACACATGCACACACTCACATACACACATGTACACACTCACATACACACACTCACACACAAGCACACACACTCACACACATGCACACACTCATACACACTCACACACATACACACACTCACACACATACACACACTCACATACACATGCACACACACATGCACACACTCACACACATGCACACACACTCATACACACTCAATACATATACACACATGCACACATACACTCACATACAAATACACACACGTATACACACATGCACATGCACACACATACACACATGACACACACACATACACACATGCACACATACACTCACATACACATACACACATGCACACACACATACACATACACACACATATACTCACACACACATACACACACATATACAAACAGCCATACACACACAAACACACATACACACACATACACTCACACACACATAGACTCCAAATAAATAATAAAAAATAAAATTAAAAACTAAAATAATTTGAAATCAATTAAAATTTTAAAGTAAAATAAAACTTATTTATTTAATTTTGATTTTGAGACAAGATTTCTCAGTAGCCCTGGCTATCTTGTAATTTGTAGACCAGGCTGGCCTTGAACTCATAGAGATCTGCCTGCCTCTGCCTCCTAAGTGATGGGATTAAAGGTATGTGCCATCCCTGTCCAGCTATAGAATAAACTTTAAAGTAAAAATATTAAATTTAGAATTGCATTTTAATTGTACAAGTAGAAATAAATATGATTGCATTAAATGGTTCCATTTATATATTAAAAATAGATTATTGGAAATTTATCAAACATAAATAATTATTACTTTGGAGTATGTGCATAGATACTTTTCATTTAAAAAATTATTTTTGTTATTTTTATTTTGTGTGCATTGGTATTTTGGCTGCATATAAGTCTGTGTGAGGATGTGTAGTGGGATTATGTTGTTACATTGTAAATAATTGTCCCACTACTGGTTTAATAAAAATGCTGATTGGCTGAAGGCAGACAGGAAGTGTGAGTGGGACTACCAGACTAAGAAAACTCTGGGAACAGGAAGAACAGAGCAGAATGCCAGACAAGGCAGCAGATGCAGAGGATACCTATGCTGCTCTGAGAAAAGGAACCGAGCCACATGGCTGAACAGGATAAGAATCATGGGTTAATTTAAGGGTAAAGAGTTAGCAAGTTATATACCTGGGCCCTAGGTCGATCAGCATAAAATTACTGTAAGTGTCTGTGTGTCTCTGCGGGTCTGCAGGTCTGCAGGTCGGAACCTCGAGGCTAGGCTGGAAAATCTGGGCCAGAAACCTAATACAACAAAAATGCTAGATCCCTGGAGCTGGAGTTACAGACAGTTGTGAACCACCATGTGGGTACTGGGAATTGAACCTGGGTCCTTTGGAAGAGCAGCGAGTGCTATTAACCACTGAGCCATGTCTCCAGTCTCATACTTTTCATTCTTTTAAAATTAGTTTTTTGTTTTTTGCTCCTACTTCCCAATGTCTATCTAGTCCATGTATGAGCCCTGGTGAGGAGTCTTCACCAGCCAATCCTGGAACATCCTTCCTCAAAGCAGAAGTCGTATATTGACTTTCCGTGACAGTTCAGCAGCCCCTGTCAGTGAGGAATTCTCCACTGCGATCAGCATCCATGCTGGCAGCTTTGAGAAAACCTGTGTCTGACATTCTAATCCTCAGAGGTCCTCTGCTTCTCCCGGGGGTACATAAAGCAAAGATTTAATACAATCCATGTGTGACCATGCCCAAGCAGACAATAGCTACCCCATTGGCAGAACAGGGAAACTGGTGGGGGGGTTTGTGAGCCCTGCCCAGGAGTCACACTGTGCACACCCTGTTCTACCACTGCTCTGTGAAGGGGCTCCCACACATTATGAGGACAATTAGGTTCTATGTTCAGTACCTTGCAAACATCTTCAGGGATCTATGCTTAAGGAGTTAGGTGTCTCAGGCACACCTGGAAGGAACCATAGTTGCCCTTGACTGAAATGCACCCAGCAGGTAGGCTTCCGTTTCGAGAAGAAAGGAGTTTAATCCTTTTCTCGAAGTAGAGATTATTTTTTAGGTCTCTGGGGAAATCGCCTATGCTGGGTGAGCAGCAGGAATCACTCAGTGAAAGTGAACACTACTAATTATAACATGGAAAGTGGGCCCGACAACCATGGGAACACCTTTAGGGATTCCTTGCTTCAGATGGCTGACAAGCTACTGTCCCTTCCATTCTGCCCTAGGCAGTGGGGAAACCAACATATGTTCTAGGTCTCAAAGGTAGCAATTGTCAATCCAAGGGCTCTGGGTACTTCAGAATCGATGCACTTGGAAAACCAAGTGCAGGGAGAAACGTCAGAATGAGATGGACAAATAAAGGGAAGCTGTGTTGCTGGTTTCTGGAATATTATTAAATGACAAAAACCAAAGCATATGGTGCTGCTGTTTTAGACAATGGGTCAGAATAAAAACCTCGGAATGAATGGTCACAACAGTGAGGAAGGACCCTTGTCACCACGGCTGCTGATCTAAGTCTGTGATTTCTCCTTTGGGGAAACTCATAGCCATGCAATGATTGAAACAAGGAGATTATAAAAGTCTTTAATATCAAAACAGGCAACTGATTTTTCAGCAAGCTTTACCACTGCTCATTCCTATGAATAAAATATGCAGGGTGTAGAGGAGCCCATTTCCCCCCACATCTTCATCGACTATGAGCTTTATGAGTTTTTAAATCCTTCCAAAAAATTGTATTTCTCTGATGTTTTAATTTACATTGCTCTGATTATAACTGAGATGGTATATTAACATGTTTTCATAGTTTAAAAAATTAACTAGTTTTTAATGAAAAAGCAATTCATGCACAAGGCAAAAATATCAAACAGCATAAAAAAAACCTTCTATGAAAACACTAGTCTTCTTCCTGCCCTGGAGCCCACGTCCCTACTGGGGCAGCCATCATCTCCAGCATCTTGCTTCTCCTTCCAGAACCATTATATATACAAAGAACCACACACCAAAGAAATGCATGCGTGTTTGTGTGTGTGTGTGAACAGGTTCATGTGTATGCATGTGTGTGGAGGCCAAAGGACAACTTCAAATGTCATTCTCAGGAACACTGTCCATGGCCAAATAGATGAACTTCAGTGTTGCAGAATATTTATTTAGCTATGTAAAGATGTGTTGCTGTTTTACCTTGCCTGTCTAAGGCACCCGATTGGTCTAATAAAAAGCTGAATGACCAATAGTGAAGGAGGGGTATGGAACTTCCAGGCAGGGAGAGAAGGAAGGTGGAGGAATTTAGGCTCCAGGGAGAAAGAAAAGACAGGGAGACACTAGGGACCAGCCAGAGAGACACAGAAGACACAGGAAAGTAGGGCATACAGAATGAAAGTAATAAACCTGAAGGCAAAATGTAGATAAATAGAGACAGGTTAAATATAATTGAAGAGCTTGTAGAGCGAGCCTAAGCTAAATCTGAGCATTCACAATTGATAGTAAGTCTTTATTCGGGAGCTGGTTGGCAGCCCGAAGAAAATTCTAACTCCACTTCAGGCTCAAAAAGAGACTTTTAGAAAGCTGGCAAGTGACTGAGGAATGACACCCATCAATCTCTGCCTTGTGGTTTGTTTGCCTGTTTTGTTTTTGAACCTAGAACACACTTTGTAGACCAGGCTGGCCTTGAATTTACAGAACCCTCGATATCATCTGGCATCCTACATAGAAATATGCACAAGAGTACACACTTGTGGGCACACTCACACACACACACATACTCTCACAATTAAAACTAGAATATTTTGTTGTTTAGAAAAGATGTTCCATATTTAAATTATTAAACTCTCCCCCAGCAATGTGCTTTCTTCTAATTTTTTTGTAGTTCTTTTACGTTTCTTCCAGAAGACCTGGGTTCAAATCCCAGCACCTACATGACAGGTCACAACTATCTCTAACTCCAGTTCCCAGGATATCTGACACCACACCAATGCACAATAAATAAATACATAAATAATTTTTAAAAACAAAAGATTGGGGACTGGAGAGATGCTCAATAATTAAGAATGCCTGCTATTCTTGTAGAGGACCAGGGGTTGGTTCCCAGCATCCATGTTAGGCAACTCACAAGCCTCAGGGGATCTGATACCCTCTTCTGGCCTCTGCTGACCCTGTACACATGTGCACATATCCGCTCATAATGCACACACATACACATAATTAAAAATAAAATGTTGTTTTAAAGAATTGTTTTTATTTGTGTGTATGTGTCTGTGAGTGAGTGTGAGTGGAGGCCGTATGTATGCAGGTACCATCGGAGGCCGGAAGTAGGCATTGGACCTTTGGAGCCAGAGTTCCAGACAGTTGTGAGCTGCCCTCCATGGGTGCTGAGAATGCACTTGGGTCCTCTGGAAAAGCAGCAGAGTCTTAACTGCTCCACTATTTCCCAGCCCCATAGCTTCTTACTTCAGGGTCATCAGTATTTTGCTCCCTTGGCTATAAAGTTTTTGGTTGTTTCTTTTCCTGTGTGGTATCTCATGCATCCAAGAAGGCTTCCAACTCACTGTGTAGCTGAGAATGATGTTTAACCCTTGATCCCCTTGCCATTGCCTCCCGAGTGCTGGGATCATAGGCCTTCACCACCTTGCATGGCTCTGTTGAAAACAAAAGCAGAGCCTCCTGTGACCCCTGGCTGGCTGAACCTGGCTCTGTAGACCAGCCTGGTCAAGGAGTATCTCAAAGATATTGGACCTATCTCGTGGCCTCTGGACCTTCCTGAACAACATAGGTAGGGGAGACACCTCAGATCTTAATAAGTAAGTTCCCTGTAGGAAATTCTTTTGCTGGAGCCTCTTAGCCACTTTCTCAGGATGGCATCAGAGAGGCTCTGAAAGTACACATTGATGAAGTCTTCATGCACAAGGCCTTGGCCACTAAATGCTCACCCGCCCTTCACCACACTCTCAAGTGTGATCCAGCAAGGCTGCTCCTTCAGCAGTTTTGGGACCCTTATGGTCAGATGCTGACCTGACTTTCATCATGGCTTCCAGGCACTCAGCATTGGCTGTTAGCTATTCTGAGAATGACGTTTTCTTCTTATTCTTTTTTTCCTCCTCAAGCGTTCAGTGTTGATAATAAATGCTGGCTTATGAGCTGTAGGTGTAGCTCAGGTGGCACACTGCCTGTAGAGCATGCACCAAGCCCCGGGTTTTATTCTCAGCACCACTTAAACCAGGAGTGGGAGCCTAAATCCCAGAACTAGTGGGCGGAAGCAGCAGCTTCAAAGGTTCATGGTTATTCTCAGCTACACTTAGTTTGAAACTAGCATGGGCTACTTGAGAGACCCCGGGCCAGAAAAGAAAACAGAATAAAAAGCTGGCTTACCCCATCATTTCTTCCAATAATTGTTGTCCCATGTCAATCAAATGACATAGTATCTGTTTCCCAGCCCGATCCTACCTTCCACCTGAGACTGGCACCAATGGACAAGTACAAACCTTGACATATTTTATTTTCTATTTTGTTTTAAGGTATATCCCTGGATGGGTTGGTACTTGTCATTATTGCAGGCTGATCTTGAGCTCAGGGCAATTCTCCTGCCTCAGTCTCATAAGTGCTGGAATTATGGAGATTGGGTGGGGGAAGCACACTTGGCTTTTAGTTGTTATTATTTTAGAGACAGTATTGTGAAGCTGTTTCCTCTAAGTTCAAACATTCCCTCTGGAGCAAGGCTTCTAACACTCAAGAAGCTAATGAAATTTACAGGAAGCCTGGAAAGTTCCAGGTTTCCCAAGGCTCCTTTGCAAGTTTCTCAAAGCAGTAAGTAATTGCTTAAAGACTCTGGTGAAGCTGACTGAAAACTGGGCAGAGTACCCTAGTGGTGCAGCGTCACCCATGATGGAGTAAGCTTTTCAGAGGTGTAGCTATTTTGAGTCATCCATGCTCCTATAAGTAACCCCTCACCTTCATGCCTGTACGTGATGCCACTGATTCACCAAGTCAGGCTTGAATGGAATTGATCTGACCTTGGTGTCTCTGCAGGAAAAAGGGCATATAGTACAGGGTCTCATCATATTACCCAGACTCACCTTAAACTCCTGGGCTCAGCAAATCCTCCTGACTGTCTTAGTCATTGTTCTATGGCTGTGAAGAGACATCATGACTCTGATACTCTTATTTAAAAAAAGCATTTGATTGGGGCTGACTTACAGTTCAGAGGCTTAGTCCATTATCCTCAGGGTGAGACATGGCATTGTGTATGGTAGCTGAGGGTTCTTCATCTGGAACTGCAGGCAGCAGGAAGAGAATGAGCCACTGGGCCCAGCATCTGAAATCTCAAAGCCTACTCCCAGTGACACACTTCCTCCAACAAGGCCATGTGTTCTAAGCCTTTCAAATAATGCCACTCCCTGTGAATTTAATGGAGCAGTTTCATTCAGACCACCACACTGCATAAGCCCTCCCTAGAGCAGGGTGCCTATCTGCACGGCCAGCTAAAGCCTTAGCTACCGGGAATAGTGTCTCTGATACCAGCAAAACAAGAAGTACTCCAGTTTTAAATCCTCTTCTGAGAATTTTTTCACCAGGGACTCTTGGAACAACCATCTCAAGGGAAAAGTGGGGTGCAGTGGCTGTGAGTTAAGATGGATGGCGTCGTTTCTTTGTGAAGTCAGTGGCTGTGGAGAGGAGGGCAGGCCTGGAGGAACGTGAGGCTGAGAGACATCAGAGTGACATTAAGCGATGCCTGATCCAAAGGCGTATCATAGATTTTCTTTCCAAAGCAGGTTTCCTCCATTTGCATTTATTGATGGCCCATTGATGGATGGGCCTGGCCCCCTTCCGGCATCTTATTTCATGTTATGTCTGCTTTCTCTCCTGAGTGCCTCCTTTGTTTTCTCTCCTTTGCTTCGTGGTGTGCATGTGTGCTTTCTCCAGGCTATTTCACTGCATTGGTGGCAATTTAGCATGCTATTTCTTCTGGAACCACCAGAATCTCCTCAGGATGAGACGTGTCAGATATGCTAAGCTGTGACTCGATGCATAAATGCGCTCCTGTGGGTTTTACTGTTTTGCTCTAAACAGGGATCTTGCTAAAGTCTGCTTTCTTTGGGGGGAGGGGGAGAAATTGGTATTTGTAATTACATGCATTGCTTTAGAAAAAAAAACAAAAACAAAAAACCAAAAAATAATAACATCCCTGAGAGAATTTTGATTTTTGACTAGGGTTAATGCTAAACAAATCTTTCATTTACAATTTTGCTTGCCTGCTGACTGGAAAAAATTTCTACATACTAGCTTATGGGCCTTTAAAAAAAAAACTTAAGAAAAAGATTTATTTGTTTATTTGTTTGCTTTTTTGAGACAGGGTTTCTCTGCGTAGCCCTGGCTGTCCTGGAATTCACTCTGTAGACCAAGCTAGCTTCAAACTCACAGAGATCCACCTGCTTCTGCCTCCTGAGTGCGGGATTAAAGGCATGTGCCACCATAGCCTGGCCAGAAAAAGATTTATTTATTTTATGTTTGTGAGTGTTTGTGCATAGAGAGGCCAGAAGAGGGCATCAGATCCCCTAGAATTAAATTAGAGACAGTTGTGAGCTTCCATATGGGTGCTGAGAATCAAACCTGGGTGCTTTGGATGAATAGCCAGTGTTCCTCAACTAAACCATCTCTCCAATTCCTCTTGTTTCTTAAAAGAGGGTTTTACATTGAAGCCCAGGGTATCCAGAAACTCATTGTGTAGTCCAGGCTGGCTTTGAAATTGTAGTAACTCTCCTGTTTCAGCTTCTTAAGTCTGAATCAGGCATGTGCGACACTACCCTCATCACCCTCTGGCTGTTTCTTTCATTCTTTGTCAGTTACCAGTATTGGAGGACGTTTCTCTCTGTGATCCTTCTCTGCTCCTTGTGCTTTCTACTTTACTCCATGCTGTCATTTGTCTTGTGTCCTACCCCAGGTGAGTAGGCACAGAGTGAAGTAGGGTGTCCCTGTCCAAGGTGACTGATGAAAACATGTGTTGATTCCACTAACCCTCACATAGCTGGTTTCACTCCCTCATCACTTAACATGGGCCAAAGGAGAATCCCTGTATTTTTTTTTTTTAAAGGTTTTCACTGATTAAAGCAAAATTGCCTCATCTATAAAAGATTTTACAAAAGCATATGCCAAGGCTGGGTCTGTAGCTCAGTTGGTAGATGGCTTGCCTGGCACACTCAAAGTTCTATCTCTGGCATCACATAGTACACACATGTGCACATGCCTGTAACTCCACCATTCAGAAGGCAGCAACAGAAGACCAGAAGCTCCAGGTCATCCTTGGCTATATAGTAAGTTCAAAGTCAGCACAGAATATGTGAGAGCCTATTTTATAATGATAACAAAAACAGAAGCAAAGACCAGACCAGACCAAACTAAAGCCCACTTTAAGAAAAGGAGGGGGGGGGTGTGTTCCTGCCGCTATAGTTTATGTCCTGCACGTTATGCTGATGGTGGGAAATTTAGATTCTGGAGATGTAGGGTTAGAGCATGTGAGGTCCTAGGGTCATTACCCAGTACAAGGAAATAAAAAAGATTCTGTATGCATGCTTTCTGAAATGGTAGTCACTACCCACAACCTGGTGTTGAGACCTATGAAACTACTTGCTGCATACCCCTGACAACCTCAGTTAATATCTGAAGCCCACTTGAAGGTGTAAGAAAGAACAGACTCCACAGTAATCCTCTGACCCCTACCCTTGTTCTTGGCCCATGCAGACTCAACCCCTTTATTTTATATATATTTAATTTATATTACACAATAATAGTTCTTTGCTTTTTTACAATTCATTTTATTCTTTTGTAAATTATGATTTTATTATTTATTTTTATTTTGTGTGCATTGGTGTTTTGCCTTCATGCATGCCTGTGTGAGGGTGTTGGAAGCCCTTGAACTGGAGTTACAGGCAGTTGTGAGCTGGGAATCACACATGAATGCTCTGCAAAAGCAGGAAACACGGTCTTAACTGATGAGCCATTTTTCCAGCCACAATAGTAGATAAAGTTTAGTTTTAAATGACTAACTGCTGGCTGTCATGGTGGCACACACTTTTAATTCCAGTGCTCGGGTTGGAGGGACACTGGACGGGATGTGGACAGAGCAGGTAGATCTCTATGAGTTCCAGGATGGCCAAATCTACCTAATGAGACCCTTTCTCAAACAAAACAAAACAAAAACAAAAAGACTCCCCCCCAAACCAACCAAAAAAGCAAAACAGAAACCACCACCAACAAACGCAATCTCCCCCTTCCCAACATATGACTAGTGGTCAAGGAAGTGAATTTAAATTGCAGATTTACTTTTAAAAATTATTATTATTTTGGGGTTTTGAGACAAAATCTCACAATGATCCCTGCTAGCCTGGTAAACACAGTGTGGCCCAGGGTGACCTAAGCAAATTTCCCAAGTTCTTCTGTCTTCCAGGTATTGGGATTATAGGCCTGAGTCACTACGCTCAGCAAAGGTGATGCCACTTAGATTTTAATATCTGTGATGTAGGCTGATGTGTAGCTCAGTGATTGAACACTTGTCTGCATGTACAAACAAAACATCCTGGGTTTCTATTTCTAGCCCTGTTAAAATAAAATTTAAAATAGCTACATATAGCTGCCACCAAGGGCAGTACAAATTCAGAGCCGCTGTGAAGGGACAGTGACTCAGGAAGGGGAATAAAGAGGAGGCAAGCCCATCTGGTGCCTATGAGCTGCCCAGAATGTTTGAGAAGAGATAGAAGGCCAGTCTTTCCCAGAGGATCTTTGTCTTTCCTGGAGATATGCAGAGCTAGATAGACTAGACATGGCTGAGGCTGACCAATCGCAGGCACCATGCCTAGGGCCCATGATATTTTTAGGGATCCTCAAAACTGTATTTCTGGAGCTGGGATGTGGTTTGGTTAGGAAGACTGTTTGCCTAACTTGCATGAAGTCCTGGATTGATGCCTCTGTACTAACAAATCCAGGTTTGGTGGTGGCTCACACTCGTAATCCTAGCAATTGGGAGGTAGTATAGGAAGAAAGGAATATGAAGTCATCCTAGGCTACATATTGAGTTCAAGGTAAGCCTGAATATAGAAAACAATGTCTTTCTAAAAATGTATATTTTGTTAAAGGAGAAAGGGCCCTTAAAGACACAGTGGTCCGTTTCTTCCTCCTCCAAGCTGCAGCCTCCCTGGCTATATTTGTTTGATAACTGAAGTCTTCACTATTCATCAAGGAAACTTTTCTTTTCAACAGATGGAGACCACAATGGAAAAACACAACTAACCAAAATAGAGTTGTGGAGGCCAGTCCCAATGGATACATCCACAAAACACTCCTGCATCTATGGCTCAGGGACCACTGAGGGAGGGGGTCAGAAAAACTGTTAAGATCCAGTAGATCAGGGAGTTTAAGACTGTGTCTCCGAATAATGTCAGAAGTTATGCCCGTTAATTCTCACTAACATGACTGCATAGACACAAGCTGAACATGGACCACACCGACATTCGAAAAAGGAAAATCCCATGAGACCTTAGCTCTACACAAAGAACTACTGGAAACTGAAGCATGCTGGGAGTAGGAGAAATAGTCTTCCCCTGGGGAGAGGACACCAACTGGTTATCCAATACCAAATGGTAAGTTCTGAAAACATACATAACAATAGCATTATGCATACCGAGCAGGCTATATTTAGGAATATATATGTGTATACACTTATATACATACAATAATAATAATTCATTTAAAAATAGGTCATTAATTTGAAAGATAGCAAGGAAGCATATTTAGGAGGGTTTGAAGGGAAGAAAAGAAAGAGAGAAATGTAATTATAATCTCAAAAAAGTAAAACTTTTTTCTTTTTAAAAATTATTTTTACTAATAAAATTTGTTGACATTACACACACACACACACACACACACACACACACACACACACACACACACACACACACACACACAGAGTAGCTGAGTCCGATGTGTGGTCATATAGTGTGGGAGAGAGCTTCTTCCAACACTGACTCTCGAGTATCAGTCAGGTCACTTATCCTTTGTTCCCCAGGCAGAGGCACACCTGGCATCCCAGAATGCAGCCACCTGCGCCAGGGTTTGGCACAAAGGAGCCCATAAAACAAGGCGACTTCCCAATGATTTCCAGGTCAGAGGAGACTCCCGGGTGCAAGCTTACAATAAAAGACTTGCAGACACCCTAGGGCAGAGGGCACTTTGGGACCAGAGAAGGTCGATCAGAATCTGTGAGGCGTGGGAGGGAGAGACTAGGAGAGGACCGGTTCCATTTTATCAAACCACCGGATACTTTTATTTTGCCAAGGAAGAAGTAGCGGTTCCGAAAGGTCGAGGAACTCGCCGCGCTCACAGGGCAGAGATTGGGTTTCCTTTGCAGACACCTATCCCCATTCGTACACGCATCCCTGGAACTCCCATAGATCTTTCCGGGACCACCGGAAGGGCCGAAAGGGCACCGTCTGTGAAGACCACTCTGTGGTTCCTCATGGTGGTTCTCTTCTCCCTTTCTGCTTCCTGAGAAAATATCCTCCTAGAATCGATCCTAGGAAAGATCTACAATTCCTCAGCCTCAACTGTCACTTTGTATACTGATGGGTTTTTGAGGCAGTGTCTCTGTATAGTACAGAAGGGTCTCGAACTTTCGATCTTTCTGTCTTTGACTACAAGGACTTGACGCACAGTATTCTTTCGGAAAGCCCTGTGTCACTACGTACGCTCTGGCGGTCAGGAATGCGGCTCGGTCCCTTTAAGTCCAGCCTGGGAACGCCCCGGGCAGGCAGCACAGTTCCGGGATCTGCGAGCTGGGAAAGCCTTTGCAGCAAAGACCTCTGGGCTCCTGTCCCCGAGGTGCCCCGCCCCGCGCGCCTGCTGCTTCCTGGAGCCGCTGGGCCTTGGCGTCGGGAAAATGAGTCGCATCTACCACGACAGCGTCCTCCGAAACAGGGCGGTGCAGAGTGTGCGACTGCCAGGAGCCTGGAACCCTGCCGCCCACCAGGGGTAGGCTGTGCTCCGTCCACCCAGATGCTGGCCAGGGGTGGGTTGTGTTGTGTCCACCAGGCTGCTGGCCAGGGCTGGGCTGCACTTTCTCCTGCTGCTGACCAGGGGTGGGTGGGCTGTGGACTGGGCATGGGAATTACTGGATATGTCATGTCCCTGAGGCCCTGGCTTCTGCTGTTGGGCAGGGGTGGTCTGAGATCAAAGCCATTTCTGCCTTCCAAGCCATTCTTCCCAGTGCCCCTGACCGATATACTTGAAATTCCCACCTACATGCCTATCCACCCGAGGGACTCCAGACTGAGGCGGGTGCTTCCATTCCCAGCGACCTCCGTCCTTTCCCCGTCCTAGGGCTCTAAACTCTTATAATTTGTCATGATGCACAGATGACCAGGAACAACAGAAGGCCGGAGCTTTGGGAGGTAGAGGGCTTGCCCAGGGTAGAGAATTCCATTTACACTCAGAAATACCAAAAAATTACGAAGCCAGTCCCAGAAAGTCAAATATGGTGTCATCTACGAATTGGAATCTAAAGTCCAACTCATTAGGTTTTCGATGAAGCAGTTTCAGAGGAACAGGTTCTGAGGATCTAATGTGTACATAAATTTGATTGTGTGAATCACTACACGATGTGTGTATAAACCAAGTTATCTTGTTAAATGCGTTCAGTATATACTGTCTTTATTAGTTAAATGACTTTGAGGATATAAGACAAGGAATCTTGGCCCAAAGTTCTTCCACTATTTTCTTAGATCCATCCTTTCCCCCTGTTGATGGCCCCAAAGAAAGCCTCCAGGTCCCAGGTTCTGCTTTTGTGGAGCCTATCATCTGGAAGTGGCAATGGGGCAGCTCTGGTCACTCTGTGGGGTACCCTGTGATTTTAGGCTAACTTCTGAGTCTCTAATTTTCTAGCTGCATGGTGACAATAACCATGAGTTGATGATCATGTAGGCATGAATGGGAACAGGAATGTGAAAGTCCTTTAAAACAGGAGAAATGTCTCACCAATAAAGAGGGCTTGCTGTTATTCAGGGGACTCAAAACTGCCTATACATTCAGCTCTGGGGCATTTGATGCCCTCTTCTGACCTCCACAGGCACCAGCACACATATGCTTACACTCACACAGACATATATACATATAAAAAAACCTCACCATCCCCAACAAAACAACCATCAACAAAATACCCAGGCAAGGTGGCTCACAGGCTTAAATCTCAGCACTTGAAAGGCAGAGGCAGGTTGATCTCTGTGAGTTCAAAGCAGCTTGGTCGACATATGACATTCCAGGACAGCTAAAGATACATGGGAAAACCCTGCCTTAAAAAAAAAAAAAAAAAAAAAAAAAGATAAAAGGGAACATTATTTATTGTAGCATAGACACTTGTTCCGAAATTTGCTTAAATGAAATGATAAAATGTAGAACCATGTATTTATTTACGTATTTTTATTTTTTTATTTATAGCATTTTGCTATGTATTCAAGGCTTGGCTTGAACTCACAGTGTAGCCCACGCTGGGTTTGAACTCACAGTTGTCCTCCTTTCCAAGTGCAGGGATTCCAGCTCTAACAAATGCCTAGTAAGTATTTGATAGTTCATAATCACCTTGGCATTCATACTGTCAGGTCAGCATCAGAGACACCATGAGACAGTTCTTTTCTCCTCATTTGTGGATAAGAATCTTGAGGGTCTGGTCACAATAATTCTCAGTGTGTGTGTGGGTGGGTGGGTAGGTGGGCATCTCTTGGTCTTGGCACAGCCTGAGAAGATTCTTTGCAGGGATGGAGGGTCTGATAGGGGAAGCAGAGAGTGGTTGCTTCCCACCATGACCCCTCAGAGACAGGTGAATAGAGTCTTGGTGAGACTCGTTTTTGTTTCAATGTAGACGCTCAGTGCGGATGCTTACCCTAGTGTTGCTTTCTCAAGGACTGACAGAACCTGCCTTCCTTCCTCCTCTCCCCCAGGGGAAATGGTGTCTTGCTGGAAGGACAGCTGGTGGATGTATCTCGGCATTGCATTTCAGATGACCATGGAAGGAAGGTAAGGCTTTGTTCTCGGTGTTACTCACAGGGTCCCCTCCATCACCCATATAACATCTCCTTGTGCTGGGCTGAGACATGGGATCCAAGCCAATTCCTGAGGGGCTCACAGAATAGATTGCCACAGTGGAGGAGAACCAGTAGAAAGGGTACTTTTAGGGTCCTTTAGTGAGTAGACAGGCAGGACTACATGGTTCTTGCAGGAAGAGCCTCTGCTATAACTGAAACAGACTGGGCCCCAAGCCCAAACTAGCCTGAATACACAGACTAACCACTGACATCTGGGCCTGCAGCTCTTGTATGGATGGCCTTCTGTTTTTGCGTCACAGGCTCCTGATTGTGTTCACAGCCCACACAATCCAGGTGTCCATGACCACTCGTAATGTCATCCTGTACTATCCCATCTCTCCTTTCTGTACCTCTCTGCCCTCCTTTCACGTAGTTCCTTCTGGATGTGCTGAGCACACTGTCTCCTTGGTCTCTAAACCTCAGCTTAGCATCAGCATCAGGTCTTCTAACAGTGGCTGGGGGGCCTACACCCACCCTATGCCTTTTTTTTTTTTTTTTTTTTGAGACAGCGTTTCTCTATAGCCCTGACTGTCCCCTGTCCTAGAATTTGCTCTGAAGACCTAGTTTTGAATTGAGAGATCCACCTGCCTCTGCTGGGATTGAAGGTGTGTAGCACCGTGCTGGCCTATGCTTTTGTATTACATCCACTTCATGAAGCAGTCTCTGCTACTGGCTCACTGTTTTCATGCTCAGAGATCTTGCCACACTCACTGTCCCTTAGCTTACAGGTCAGTAGGTGGACACACCAATCTGGAGCCCCCACCCAGCCTGCCCAGTACAGATGCACCAACGTGGAGCTGGCTTGCTCCAGCTGGTCCAGCTCAGGCAGGTGTTCACCCAGACCCTTTCCAAATATACTACTTCTGTCCTTACTTCTGATGATATATAGGGCTGTAGCCCTGGCAACCTTCAAGTTCCTGTCTCCTGTGTCCCCTCCTCCTCAGGTCAGCAGTGCCCATGAAGCCTAAGTCCTACTCAACCATGCCTTTTATCTCTTCCTGTTCACATGACCACCCTCCACAGGGCCCTTAGCTATTCCCCTGAAATCTTTCTGCCTGATTTCTACCTTCTGGTGGCCTCCAGTTGGCCCCTTGCTAACTCATTTCCAGAAAGACATCTCTGAGGGTATTGTTGCTGCCCCCAAACCTTTTGGGATTCCTTTTTATTTATTACAGAAGATCCAAATTTCCAGTGGCAATCTGAGGTCCATCTAAAATACATCTCAGCTGCTTTTCCCTCAATGCTTTGCATTGCTCACGTGTGCACATGGCCTCTTGACTGGCTCAGGCATTATTTTTTTTTTTTTTTTTTTTTTTGAGGCAAGAGATAGGATCTTATCCAAAAAAAAATATTTCAGGCTGTAGTATGAGGTTTCTGGCCCAGACTTTCGGGCCTAACCTCAAAGTTTAGGCCTGCAGACCCGCAGTCCCACAGTCCTACAGAGACACACAAATGCTTTCATTAGTTTTAGGCTGATCAGCCTTAGGCCCAGGCATATAGCTTGCTAACTCTCTACCCTTAAGCTATCCCATGTCTCTTGTTCAGCCATGAGGCTCGGTACCTTTCTTTAGAGCTGCATGGTTGTCCTCTGCATCCTGCAGCTTCTCTCTGGTGCTCTGTCTGGCATTCTGCTCTCAGATATTTTCTTAGTCTGGTAGCACCGCCTACACTTCCTGCCTGCCTTTGGCCAATCAGCTCTTTTTATTAAACCAGTGGGTGGGACAATTATTTACCAGGAAACAACACAATCCCCTACATCAGGCTCGTCTTGAACTCGCTGTGTGGCAGAAGATGACCTTGAATGTATGATCTTCCTGCCTCTTCCTCCTCAGTGCTACGATCACAGCCATGGGTCATACCATACCAGGTATGCAGCACTGGAGTTCAAACCTAGGGCTTGGTATATGCCAGTCAAGCATTTGACATTCTCAGGCCTGCCTCAGGTTTTTACTGTTCTTCATACATCCTTCTCCCATATGTGCAGGTTGCTCTGCTTTTTAAAGAATTCATCTTTCATGGTTGTCTCAAAAGTACTATCTGTTTTTTCATCTCTGGGCAATGTTCCTGTGCCCGCTTTGATGAGAACTCCTGACCAATAACTTTTCAGGACTATATATCTGAGAGCAACAGAGTGGCTGTCTTTCCTTAGGTTCTCAGTACCCTTTCTGTTGGCATGTTGGTAACATACATCCTGCCTTGTGGCATTTGGGGCCCCTGGTGTTTGGGTTATAGTTTTTAGTCATTGGTTGTATGGAAGCCTTGAGACCTTGTGTTGCCCTGCTATGGCTTTCTTGGTACTCTATATAGACAGGTACTCTAGTAAGTATAGGAGTGAGTGGGCATTTAAATCAGGCACCTGCCCAACATTCACATTTGTGTAGGATGATGGGATTCTGAGGCAGAGGGTGAGGTGGGCAGAAGCTACAGGAAGAGCCTGGGCTGTGTGTGTGTGTGCTGGAACTGGGGTGGGGGGTGAAGGAGTCTCTTCACCCCTTCTTTGCTTCTTCACCCAGGAGCGCTACTATGTGCTGTATATCAGGCCCAGCTGTATCCACCGACGTAAGTTTGACTGCAAGGGAAATGAAATCGAGCCCAACTTCAGTGCCACCAGGAAGGTGAACACAGGCTTCCTAATGTCATCTTACAGTAGGTATCCTGGGCTTTCCCTCCCCAGGAGGCTGCTAGACTGTGTCCTGCTTGTCTCCTGAGACCCTTGATCCCCTCTCCCCCAAGTGGCTTCTCAGCACAGGAGGCTTTGATGCTGTTTCTAGCTTGAGCATCCCCTTGTTCCTTCCTCCCCCCACTTCCTCAGAGAATTCCTCAGTGTTCCCACCTTAGAGCCAGACTGGTATTCCCAACTGCTTCCATTTCCTGAAGTCTTTTTTCACAGAATTTTTCACAGGGCTCTATAACTATCATTGTATATGGAGACCAGGCCAGGTCCCAGCAGTCTGTGATCTGCTCTCCAGATGTTTGCTTTTTGGCTCTCAGCCTACTTGTATTAGGTACTTTTAGTTTGGAATTACTTTTCCTGTTGTGACAAAATGCCCCACCAAAGTGACTTCAAAGGAGAAAGGGAGATGCCAGCAGCAGAACTATCAGACAAACCATGGGGACACTGCCGTGGGATTGGGGTGACTATGCCTTCTGCACCTTACAGACTGCTGTGTAGCCCCACTGCCTGCAGGTTTAGGACTTGGATTGTGAGCTGCTGAGCTCTGCCAAGGTCAGTCTGGAGTAGGCCAGTAGAAGGTGTGTGGGGACCACAAGCTGACTGCTGATTCTAGAACCTGAAGGAACCCTGCGTGGTGATAGTCTCTGTTAGAAAGCAGAATTGTGCTGTTTGAATACTGCCTCCTCTGTGTCTTGGTTTTTCTCATCTCTGAGATGGGAATAACAAAATGGGAGACCCTTGCTGAGGGCTGGCCCCGTGACAGACACTGTGCGAAATGCTTGACTTGCCTTTTTTTTCTCATCTGTACTGCATGTCAGTGTGGTCAGATTGGCACCATTTTATCCCAGTTCTCCAGGGACAAAGAGAAAGCTCACTTGCCCAAATTGTGGTAGAATCCAGATTTGCTCCAGGTAGCCTGGCTCCAGATTCCAGGTCATAAAGCCTCTGCTGTGGAATTCTCTGATGAGCCCTGCCAGGAGGGATGCCCTAAAAAGCTCCTGAAGTTATACAGAGAACGTTTTCTCTCCAGGCACACTAACACTCCTGTACCATATGCTCTACAGAGACGGAAGCCAAGGGGGACACTGACAGGCTCACACCCGAGCTGCTGAAGGGCCTGGTAAACAAGCCAGAGCTGCTGGCGTTGACAGAGGGCCTCACTTCAGACCAGACAGTGGCATTCTGGATGCCCGAGTCAGAGATGGAAGGCATGGAACTTGAGCTGGGGACTGAAGTGCGCTTAAAAACTCGGGGTGATGGTCCTTTTATAGGTGAGCAGTGTAGTTCACTTTGCCTGTTCCTACAGCTTATATGTCGGTTGTTCTCAACCTTCCTAATACCATGACCCTTTAATACAGTTCCTCATGCTGTGGTGACCCCTAACCCTAAACTTATTTTGTTTAGCTTCATCACTGTAATTTTGCCATTACAAATTGTAATGTAAATATCTGTTATGGAAGAGTTGATATGCAACCCACAAGGGGATCAAGACCCACAGGTTGAGAACCACTTATACAGAGGTGCTTGGACTTATTTCTCTCAGAGCTATGGGAGAAGGCCAAATCTGGTCTTCCATAGGAACCTGAGCTGTGATCTTGAGGTTTACTCCTAACACTGACCAAGTGCCTGGGGCCATTAGCCTGAACACATCATATCCGGGGATACCACCCAGCTCCCTGCTTCCAGTGGCTGGCCTTTGTTTTCTAGTGCTTGGGGGGGGGTCTCACCAAGAACCTTAGTAACCATATCAGAGCTAACTAGACTTAGAGGACTCCACCAGAATGGATTGCTTTACCTGGCTAGTCCACTACAAGAAGAAAGGCCATTTAACTTTCTTTTTTCAGATTCCTTAGCCAAACTGGAGCTGGGTACAGTGACCAAGTGTAATTTTGCTGGCGATGGAAAGACAGGGGCATCCTGGACATACAACATCATGGCCCAAAAGTCTTCAGAGAGGGACACAGAGGAGATCCGAGAGGAAGGAGATGGGGCAGAGGACCAGGAGTGGGTAGGTCAAGGGGACAGCTGTGGGCCTGACCTGGTGTTGTGTCTCTTGGTGGGAGTTTTGTAATACAGGATATGGTTGAAGTCCAATGAATTGAAGGCAAGATACATTCTGTGTAATTCCTGGGGCTGTGTAGCATCAGGGAGATTCCCTCACGGAATTATCGGAAGGTGACAACCAGAAACATTTCTTGCTGTAGGAACTCAATACAAAGCCCCAGAGATCTATAAAAACGAGGATGGGAAAGAAAGATTACAGAAAGAGCCAGGGACTGCCACAAAGTTTCAAAATGTTTCTCTTGAAGCGATATATTAGTCAAGGAAAGGCCTTTGAGCAGTCAAATGTTTTTTTGGTTTTCTTTCTTTCTTTTTTTCCCCCTTATTGTGGACTACTCCAAAGCCTGAAAAGTGGCTTACTACTCATCTTGTTTAGCAATGTTTCCTTGCTGAGAGTTATGCCCTACTTCCTCCTCAGATGTATGCAGTTGTTTATCTGAGGTGTAGTTCAGCCTGGACGGACGCAAAAAGCTTTCTAATAGAACATTTAGAGCAAAGACATCACAGACAAAATAGGTATTCACCTCAGAGAGAACAAGGAGGACTTTGGCCAAGGAAGGTTAGGGAAGGGTGTGCAGAGGGTCTGGGCTCCCTTCTGTACCAGAAGGCTGACAAATGGTGAATTTGCTGGGTGGGTTCTGGAATCAGCTCTAATGATGTGAGGCCAAGGCAGTGACTGAGGGTCCCATGACACCACAGAATCAGCCTGTCTGAAGACTGCCATGCGTATGAGCCATGCTCTACTTACACCCTGTGACTTGACTGCTTTGTGTGTCTCCAGGATGACTGAGGTGCCTCCTCCCCTACCAGCATCTGAGATGGTGTCATTGAGAAGTGGCCATACCAACTTCCACTCTGCAGAGAGCAGTCTGTCGATACCATTCCAAATATTCTGCTGAGATCAAATCCTAGACTTCAAGACTCACAGAGGATCTCCAGGCTATGGCTTTTGTATGTGTGTGTGTCCCTCTTTGGATGCAAGGCTAACTTTCCTAGACTATGTCCCAGCGTTTCTTGCCCTAGGTGGTGGACATGTGCTAGATGAGTCTCCCAAGGTACTTAGTCCTGATGCACAGTGTGGATGCCCATCTGAGACCGAGAGGCCCTGGGGGGAGGTGCGCAGCTTCTTCCATTCTCGCTATCTTTGCCTTTCTGTCCCGTGCCAGCCTTCTTATGCCTTTCTGTCCTCCTGATCGAATCTTCCTTGGTCTGTTCTTCCCCACCCCACATTCAAGATACTACTTCTTTATTTCTATTCTCTGTGTCTCCATGGGGCTTCCTGCCTTACACCTCTGTCTTAGGGCTCTTACTGCTTGTTGAAACACCATTGCCAAAGGCAACCCAAGGAGGGAAGTATTTATTTCACTCACAATTCCATATAACAGTCCATCATCAAAAGCAGCAAGGGCAGAAACTCAAGCAGGGCAAAAACCTGGAGGAAGGAGCTGATGCAGAGGCCATGGAGGGATGCTGCTTACTGACTTGTTCCTTATGGCCTTCTCATCCTGTTTTCTTAAAGACCTCAGGACCACTGGCCCAGGGATGGCATGACCCACAATGGGCTGGGCCCTCTCCATCAATCACTAATTAAGGAAAGGCCTTCGAGCCAGATCTTATGGAGACATTTTCTCAAAGAAGGTCCCCATCTTTCGGATGATTCTAGCTTGTGTCAAGTTGCCAGGGCACCAGCCAGCACAGAACCACCTCTTGGAAGGTGCTGTTCTTGGGAAGGCCAGGAGCCTCTCCAGCTGTGTGACTGGTCCGCAGGTCTCGACTCACTCCACTAAGCCAACTTCTAAAATTTTATTTATTTTCATTTTTTTTAAATGGTGCTGGCAATCAAATCTAGGGCTTCATGCTTGCTAGGCAAGTGATCTGCCACGGCTCATATCCACAGCCCTGGACCACTATTTTTGTTATTTTGTATTTGGAGAACTTTTTATGAATGAGTGAGTCTTCAAAGAATTCCTCCACACCACTGGGTTCTTGTCAGCTGAGCCACAGTCCTAGAGAAACCTCCAGTATTTGGTCATGAACACTGCCCCTTTGGGTAGTGTGCCCCTGCTCAGATCTGTGACATGGAAGCCTACATGTCCTGAAGCTAATTCTATAAGCCATGGCAGGTGTACGTATCCTGCTTGATCCTAGGAAGATGGAATGGATGAGGGTAAGAATTACTAAGTCTCCTTAATGTGTCAAATGCAATGCCAGATGCTTTTTATGTGGCCAGCACTGACAATACTGAGTTCTTCCTGGTTCTAGTACTTATGTTAAGTACTTGAAGTATTCTGTCACAACACTCCTAGGATGTACATATGATTAATGCCCCCCCTTTTGGTACATAGACTGAAGCTTTGAGGCTCCATGAATAGTATGTATTGTCAGAGAAAGGAATTTAAACCCACAGTTTCAAAGCCAGTATTTCTTTCTTTACTTTTTTTTCTCTTTTTTGAGGGAGATTTCAGGCTGACCCTGAATTTGCTATATAGCTAAGGATGCCATTGACCTTCTGATCCTCCTGCTTTTACCTCCCCAGTGCTGAGATTATAAGCATGCATCCCCATGCCTATTTTTATGTTATGCTGGAGCTCACACTTAGGGCTTTGTGCATACTAGATGAGCCCTCTACAAACTGAGCTACATCTCCATCCTAAAGTCCACATTCCCCTACATACTGGGATTTTTTTTTTTTTAGACAGGATTTCACTCTTTAGCCCTAGCTCAACTCAAATTCACTCTATAGACCAGGCAGGCCTTGAACTCACAGAGATCTGCCTGTCTCTGCCTTCTGAATTCTGGGATCAAAGTCCACAGTTTTGATTACTGGGCTCTTCTGCTTTCATATGCAAACTATAGACAAAAAGGAGGTGTTCAAAGAGGTGGGACTACTCTCCCAGGTTCTAAGTGGAGGATCCAGAATTCCAGTCTGAAGCTTCCAAAGGCAAAGATTTTGTCTCCCCCGTTGTCCCTGCTTCCTTGGCCACAAAATGTTTTTGGATATAAGGACAAGAGAACATTGAATCATGTCATTGATGTCCTGTATCTGGGGCAGCCTGCAGACAGGTCATGATGGGGCCTTATCCTTGAGGGTGGTTAAGCATAGGGTATCTGGGGGGCATTGGGGCATCTTACTGCCCAAAGATCTGGAACAGGCCAGCTTCTTAATGTCCTAAGGCAAAGGGCTCTGGATTTTGAACTTTAAGGAAGAAAAAGCCTTTGTCCCTGGAGTTCAGAGGGTAGAATAACATGGGAGGTGTGTTTTAGACAAGCTACATATTAGGCATGGCATTTTCATACTTACTAAAGCTTCCAGGACCTTATTCTTAAATGTTCTGAAAGATAGTGATTCTGTGGAGGGGTGAGGTCTGATTCATCTATTTTGAAGCTCAGTAGTTGAGAAGAAATAGGGCAGGTGAGCTTCTACTGGAGTCTGCTGCAATATGCAGATGAGAATCATGGTTTAGCTCTGCAGCAGACAGAAGAGTGGGAAAAGGGCTCATTCCCAGAGTATGTAGGGAAAAGAACCAACAGGCACTAGGAACAAGGAAGGAGTCAAGAAAGATGCTTAGACCCTGGTGGAGGCGTTGGGGTACTTAAGATTGTTTAAGAGGAGCCCGGCCTGAGGCTAGGCTGAAATTAGATTCCTAAGGAAGGGAAATCCAAATGTTCTGTTGATAAGAATAGGATTTCAAAGACGGGGTGACGCTCATACCTTTAATCCCAGTGCTTGGGAGCAGAACAGTTTGCAGCTAGCCTGGGCTACAGATTGAGACCCTGTTTTATAAAACCAAAGCCAAAAACCATATAAGCAAATGAACAACAAATAAAGGGCTATCGAGGTGGCTCAGTGGATAAAAGTAATTGCCACCAAGCCCAAGGCGAGTTTGATTTCCGGAATTTACATGGTGGAAGAGAGAGCCAACTCTAGCCATTGTTTGCTGATTTCCACATTCATTCACAATGTAGCACAAAGGCACCCCTCCACATAAACAACAACAATAAAATAGATTTCAGGCTTAGTAGTTAGAGAAACTGAGTTAAAACTCTCTTCCCAGGATAGAAAGGTGCTTAGCTCAGAGCTGAGTGGAGATCTGGGGGGGCTCTTCCAGGTACTCTGATTAGGTGGGAAAGACTCACAATTTCACTCTGTCTTGTTAATAACTTTTATTATCTTGGTTCTTTAATATCTCTACATGTAAAATTGGACTTTACTTTTCCCATTATTACTATGTAATCACTGTCAATGCAGTCATATTTTGTTTTGAGACCATTTAGACTAGGCTGATCACAAATTCACAGAGATCTGCTTGCTGCTTCCTGCACAGTCCTGAGATTAAAGGTGCTAATCTCTACTACAGCTGGCTCCACACTGGAGTTTCGATTATTTAGGAGCGGGTGTCCAGAGTCAGGTCATTGGGAATCTAAGCAGCTTTTGTAAAATTCTTGCTATATTGCCAATTTGCTTCCCAAAAAGGTTGTTCTTGGCTGCAATCTCAGTACCAATGTAGGAGAGAACTGATTTCATGATGCTTTTGCCAGAACTGGGGATGAAGATTTTGAACAAATATTTGATAAGGTGAAAGTGAAAATTCTTAAATATATTTTAATATGCCTTTTCTTTTATATATAGTGAAATTAAATGGTTTTCTTCTTCTTCCTTTTGCTTTTCAAATCAGGGTTTCTCTATGAATTCCTGGCTGTCCTGGAACTCACTCTGTAGCCCAGGCTGGCCTTGAACTCACAGAAATCCACCTGCCTTTGCTTCCTGAGTTTTGGGATTAAAAGCATGAACCATCACTGGCCTGCACCTACTTCTTTAAAAAATATTTTTAATTATATTCATTACCGTGCATGCGCATGTGTGAGCTGATGGCGGTCAGAGGACAACTTGCTGAAGTCTGTTCTCCAATCATATGGGTGATCAGGATTGGCATCAAGCACCTTTACCTTCCGAGACATCTCACTGGCCCTTGGATCTTTTTCTTTGGCTACTCTCTTTGAAGGCTGACTTTCAACTTCTGCCTCTCCCTCCTTTATCTCACAAGTACAGGCATGTACCATCACACCAGCGTTTGTATAGTGCTGGAGACGGAACTTCCGGTTTGGAGTAAGAGCACTTGTGTTACATCCTTAGCTTTATCATTATCGTACATTTTGTTATTATTATTGTGCTTCTGTGAGCATAGGTGCCCAGGGGTGGCAGCAAATATGTAGAGGCTAGAGTCAATTTTTGGACTGGAGTTGCTCCACAACCAAACTATAATGCCCTCTACAACACATATTAAAATTATTGTAGGCCAACGACTGGAGTGATGGTTAAGACTACTTCTCTTCCAAAGGACTGGAGAAGCTTCCAAGCACTGACATCGAGTGGCTCACAGCTGCCTGTAACTCCAGCTCCAAGGTGCCGGGCCTTCTGGTCTTTGAGAGCACCTGAACACATGTATTGAACACACAGACACATATGCATACACAAAATTAAAATTAAACCCTTAAAATTATATTACTGCAGACTATTGTGCTATAGTTCAAGATGTCTCCTTTTAGTTCTTTAACTATGATTTAGAGTTTCTGAGGTGGTCAGCAGGAAAAGGCACTGTCAAGCCTGATGACCTACGTTACATCCCTGGGATTCACGCAACATATGAGAACTGACACCCGAATTTGTCCTCCGACTTCTACACACGGCCCATTACAGATGTACGTCTTCTCCCCAACAAATACTTAAAACCACCGTAATTGGTTTAATTGGTTGGCAAAGCTAGTTCCTTCTTGTTCTTCTGTTTGGAATTGTCTTTGATATTCCTGCCCTACATCTGAATCATTTTGTCACACTTCAGGGCAATTGCCATTTTAATTTTTATTTCCCGCCCCCCTTGCTCCCCCCACCGGAATATATGTGGTGGTGCAAGCCTTTAATCCCAGCATTTAGGAGGTAGAGGCGGGCGAATCTCTGAGCTCGCTGGGCTACATAGTGAGACTGTTTCAAAACACAACATTTAAAAAAGAAAGAAAACAAAAGGTGTTACCAGTTCGAGATCAACCGTTCCTTTTAAATGGGACTGCATGGAAGATCCCTTGTGATTTCAACTTTTACCATATAAAGGATCATCTGCACGAAGAGACTTGCGTAATTCACCGCAGCATTGTAATATTGGAAAATAAAAGCCCAGGTTTTGTTGGCCCAAGGTTAGGACGGCGAAGAAGTCACGCAAGCTTCCTCCTGGTCCCTCAAATTGACGGAGCTGCTGGTAGGAGTTGCCGCCCTGGATCCGCGGTTGGCTTAGTGATGGAACAGAGTGAGGGGACCCAGTCGGATTCAGGTCTTAAACAGGCTCGGCTTGATAACAAGGCTGACCAAGGCCACCATGCTCCTAGGCTTCCACATTGGGGTTCCCCTGGCGAACCCGCCGACCTCTCCCGGGCGCCAGAGCGGCCGGACCCTTCGGTGCTCGGACCCCAGGGCACAAAGGCTATGTTTCCGGTAGCAGTTTTCAGCAGGGCACCAACCGGAAGTGCCCTGTTGTGGCGGAAGGAGGAGGTTTCTTGGAGCAGCTGGTGCCGAGAGAAGCGGACCGGCAAAGATGATTCAGGCGATTCTGGTTTTCAACAATCATGGGAAGCCGCGGCTGGTCCGCTTCTACCAGCGTTTTGTGAGTGCGGCCAGGCCCGCCACGCACCCGCGCCCATTCCCCTCTCCTAAGCCCGCAGCAGCACTCGCCAGCACCTCGGGCTCCGGCACAGTGCATGACCCACCACCCCTGTTCCTTTCCCACCCTCCCTGGACCCTGGCTTTTCTGTGCTTTGTGACACATTCCCTTGGGTCTTATGCCAAACACGGTACACAGTGTACCTCTTTGAAATCCTGGACGACAAAACCCATTATATTTAAGCTTTTTTTTTTTTTCCTTTTTAATTGATGAGTGTGGTTTTGTGATGGTCGGGTCGTTGGGTTTTTCTAAGTTTTTATTTTCTCAAGGTGGGGGGAAGCTCTTTTTTGGAATTATTTGCTTCTGCGATGGCTGAGACTTATCAGGGTTGGGCTACCCTTTACCCTGTAATGTTACACAAGGTCCCTTAAAATTGGGACTAACTAAGGTACAATAAAAGCTATCAGATGTAGTGGTGCCCACCTCTAAGCTCAGAACTCAGAGATACCCTCAGATAGAAAGGAGCTAGTTCAAAGCCAGTTTGAGCTACACCAGACCATATCTCAAGAAAACAAATAACTAAACCAGTGCTGTTACGGGATTGCCAAGCAGTGTTCATTTTCTAGAAACATTTCCTTGGGAAAACGCAGATATCACTGTTTACCTCCTGTCCCCCAACATTGTATTCGTGGTTTCAAAATACGTCTAAGAGATTGGTTTAACTGGCGAGGGAATGGAATCAGAAAACATTCTTGCTTCAGACCCGCCTTTCCCACTCTTGTGTGGGTTGGCAAGTTGAGAAATGTCTCTCAGATCTTTCTTCCTTTTTCATCATAAATGAAAAAATAATTTGCTTTTTAAAAGAGGATTTCAAATTGCATATTTTTTTTTTAAAAAGCAGCTAATACAACTTCTACTTGTGAATACATTTGTTTCTCCTAAGTTACTGATATACAGCTACTTACCATATCATAGTTTGAGAACCTTTTTATCTCTACCCTTAAAGAAACTCCTTCCTGTTAGCAATCAACTTTCCTGTCCCTAAGCAAGCACTTACTTTCTCTTTAAGGTTTTGGATGTTTTATCTAAATGGAATCATAATAACTTATGGTCTTTTAAATCTCTTACTTACAAAGACACCCTCAAGTTTTATCTTTTGCATTGTAGCATGCACATATATGTGTTCTACATTTATTTTGAAGCAGGATCTCATTATGTAGCTCAGGTTGGCCTGGAACTGGAGATCCTTCTGCTCAGCTGGGCCTGGTGGCACAGGTGTATAATCACAACATTTGGGAAACTGAGGCAGGAGGACTGTGAGTTCAAGGCCAACCTTGGGTACATAGTAAAGACATTATTAGTAACAAAACAAAATCCAAGCAACCAGCCACCATGAGAGAAAAGATCCTCTACCACAGCCTTCCTCATCCTGAGGTTGCAGACCTGCCACTGTGCTCTGCCATTCATTGCATAGTTCTATTTTCCATTATCTTCTGTATCTCACTTTTATAAATAATGCTACTGTGATCATGTGTTGAGTGTTAGTGTGCATAGCTTTTTATTTCTCTTGACTTTAGTAGTAGAGTCAATCTTTAGGCCACATAATAACTCAGTGCCAAACATTGTTTAAAGTAGTTTATTTTTATTTTATGTGCATTGGTGTTTTGCCTGCATAAATGTCTGTGTGAGGGTCTGGGGTCCCTTAGAACTGAAGTCTAGATAGTTGTGAGCTGCCATGTGAGTGCTAGGAACTGAACCCAGGTCCTCTGGAAGAGGAATCAGTGTACAGGCAGTGTTCTTATCAGCTGAGCCATCTTTCCAGCCCCAGTGGTAAATATTTAAAAAAAGAAAAAAAAAGCTCTGCCAGTGTTTTCCAAGTGTTGTACCCTTTCGCACTACTATCAGCAGTATATCAGTGTTCCAATTTCTTCATATCTCCTCCTATGTTTATCTTTTTGTTTTTGTTTTCTGAACTAGGAAGTGAATTCAGGGCTTCCCTCAGTCTAGGCAATTTTCTGCCACTGAGCTATATAATCCTAGCCATGTTGTCTTTAATTAAAGGCATTTTAGTGGATAAAAATGAATCTCTTTTTAAAAGGTTTTGATGTCTGTTTCCATAGTGACTAAGGATGCTGAGCACCTATCTTTTCTTATGCTCATTGGCTATTTGAACATCTTTGAAGATCATAGAATTGTTAAGAACCTCTTGAGTGAAAAATCCCTTGAAAACTGTTGTGTACTAAAAGATAGGAAGGGTTGTCAAAATAACTGGGGCACATAGCAGTCAGTAGTTTGCTTTTTTGTTGAAGTAGGAATTAGTTGGCCTATTGTACCATCACTGCATCCCTATTTGCTACTTCCACCTATGGTTGGATAAAGGGCTTCAGCTGAAAGATATTTTTGTCAGTTTAAAAAAAGTGCTGATGCTTAGTGTGCTTTGTGCTTCTGAGCACACAGAGTTAATCTTTGACAGCATCCTGGCTAATGTGAGTTTGGTGGGTTCACATGGAAACCAGGAAGATAGTGATTGATTTGTTCCAATTTGTGGGCCAGCGATTAGCAAGTTTGCATCCATGCATTCAGTAGGTACTGAGAGCCTTTAGAGCCCACACTAAGCCAGCCATTTCCTTGGTGATTAGCTCTCAATTTCTGTGTTGTCCCCACCCCCATTCTTAATAGCTTTTAAATAGCTGGCCATCTCAAAGCTAAGTGCAGTGCAGTGGTGTAAAAACAAAGGGATTCAGAAAGATTCAGTTTACTTCTGCGGTGCCCCTCAGAGTGTGGTCCCCTAGGCCAGAAGCACTGCTGTCCTCTGAGAGCTTGTTAGAACTACAGTCTTGGGCCCTAGCCAGGGCATGTTAAAACCTGGCTGGTTCATCTCATACTATGTGAGAGTTTAAGTTGTTTTTTTACGTTTGTTTATGTGTATGACTTTTGCCTTCAGGTATGTGTGTCTAACACATGTGTACCCAGTGCCCTTGGAGGTCAGAAGAGGGCTGTGGATCCCTTGGAACTGATGGTTGTCAGCCATCCTGTGGGAATTGAACCTGGGTCCTCTGTAAGAGCAACAAATGCTCTTAATGGCTGAACCAAGTCTCTAGCTCCTGATCCAGAGTTTTGTTGTTGTGGGTTTTTGTTTGTTTTGTTTTCAAGATGGGTCTCTGTGTGGCCCTGACTGTGATGGAACTCTCTCTGTAGATCAGGCTGGCCTTGAACTCACAGAGATCGGCCTGCCTTTGTCTCCCAAGTGCTGGGCTCAAAGGTGTTCGCCAACCACTGCTGGTCTCTCTTCTAGAGTTTTTTTTAGCTACCTAGTTTCTGTCTGATTTCTCCCTTATCCTTTTTGTTTGTTTTGTGATGAGGCCTCACTGTGTATCCCTAGCTGGCCTTGAACTCACAGAGCTCCGTCTTCCTCTTGCTGATATTAAAGCACTACCACTCCTGTCCCCACTCCCATAAGGGTTTCCTGTTCCTCCTGTCTCCACCCACCAATGCTGGTAGACATGCTCTACCACAGTGGGCTTCCTCTCTCCTTGTCTATCTACCCCTCCCCACTCTTCCCTCTGTTTTGTTTTGTAGGCTGGCCAGGAATTGACCATATAAACCAGGCTGTCCCCCAACTCAGTGACAGTCCTGCCTTAGCCTCCAGCATGCTGGGCTTGTGCATGATCTTTAAAAAAAAAATTGTATCATACTTATTATAAAACTCATAATACAAGTGGAAATCAAATGTGATTTATCAAGTGGTTCAATCACAGTTGAGGTTTCTCAAGTGTGATTACAAAGTGACTACTAAGTGAAAAAAGTTTATTGCTTTCTTTAGTTGCCCAAAATTAAGATATGTAAATATAGCATTTATGTTCCCAATTGTTGGTGAACAAAACAGCATCTATATGTAGCACTGGTAGTACAGTTTAAAAACAATGACAAATTTATCTTTTAGATGTACATGATTATATCTTGACCTTCACACAGTGCTGGAATTTTGAGATTTGATAATTATCCAGTATAAATTTTTTTTTCAAGGAAAAAAGAGCTGGGCATTGATGATACACACCTTTAATCCCAGCACTAGGGAAGCAAAGGCAGGCAGATCTCTGTGAGGCCAGCCTGATCTATAGAGCTGGTTGTAGGACAGGCAAGGCTTTGAAAAGAAAAACCCTGTTTCAAAACCAAACCAAAACAAAACTTGAGGATCTTTTGACTTTACGGATGGATTCTGATTCCTTGTTTGCATCTCAGCTTGTCTGTAAGATAGCAGTGGTTTGTGACTTAGGTACCTCAGCCCTCCTTACTGACGGGCTCACATTTCCTCACTTGCCCTGACCGGCTTTTGTTGTTGTTCCATAGCCAGAAGAAATTCAACAGCAGATTGTTCGAGAGACTTTCCATCTGGTCCTCAAGCGAGATGACAACATCTGTAACTTCTTAGAAGGTGGAAGGTAAACTGTCAACTTCAGGTCACCAACCCCTCCACTAGGGAACTAGCCCCAGATCGTGTTGGGTAGCCTTCTTTGGGTCAGTGGCTCCCTGATACAGCATGACCTGTTCTTTTTTTCTGGTATGTGTGGGGGAAGAGGTTGTCAAGACTGGGTTTCTCTGAACAGCCCAGGCTGGCCCTGAACTCAGAGATATGCCTACCTCTACCATCCTAAGTGATGGGATGAAAGGTGTGGACCACTACACCAGACCGGTCTAACCTGTTGTTAGCATGAGCTGCTCAGAGAGACACCTGTTTCTCTTTGGGAAACACTTGTATTTCTGGGCTTCAGCCATCACTTTAAATTTCTTTCTTTTTTTTTTTTTTTTTAAACTTATTTTTATTTTATGTACAATGTCTGTATGGTTGTCAGAACCTCTGGAACAGGAGTTACAGACAGTTGTCAGCTGCCATGTGGGTGCTGGGAATTGAACCTGGGTGCTCTGGAATAGCAGTCAGTGCTCGTAACCCCTGAGCCATCTCTCCAGCTCCAAGTCATCACTCTGGTGTTTGAGTCACTGGCAGGGTCGGTTAAGAGAAAGATAAAGGGTGCAGTCAAGTGGCCATTCGTGTGGAAAGTGCCTGCTCTTCATCCCCAGCCTTGCCCTTTGTTAAGCCTGTTTCTGCTCCTTGGTACAGGGGTTCTCTGATACATTTACTTACAGCTTGAGTTCTCACCTGTTTACTACCGTCTTCCACAGTCTGATTGGTGGTGCTGACTACAAACTGATTTACCGCCACTATGCTACCCTTTACTTTGTATTTTGTGTGGATTCCTCAGAGAGTGAACTTGGGATCTTGGACCTCATCCAGGTATGATGGAAGCAACTTTAGAGTTCACAAAGGGATGGGGGTAGGGTGGGGGGTGGTGTTGAGTAGCCAACCTAGGTTTGGATGTTTCTTCTTCTGGTCTCTTCATTTTTTTCTCCTTTTTTTCTGGTAAGAGTTGCCAGATGTCCACCAGGTGGTGCTCCTCTCCGGTCTTGGCTGTTGGTTAGTGCTTTCTACCCAGCCCTTGCACTGCCCTTGGTTTTTAATGTCTTGAATTTTCTTTCATCTCTGAAAACAAACTCCATTTAAGTATTTATACTTTTTGTGTACAAGACATATGCACTTGTGATTTGTAGATGCTGTGGAGGCCAGAGGTTGACATCTGGTGCCTTCCTCGATGGTTTTCCACCTTATTTTTGAGATAAGAGTCTTTAACTGAGCCTGGAGACAGGGATTCAGCTAAGACAGGCTTTCCAGAAGCCCAGCTGTCATCTTCTCTTTGCCTCCCAAGTGCTGGGATTTGCTGCCGTGGGCTTTTTGTTCTGGGGGTTCAAACTCAGGCCCTTCTGTTTGTGCAGCAAGAACTTACCAACTGAATCACCTCCTCAATCCTAAGCATCTGTACACTTAATTTTTACTGTAATAGCAGCCTACAGCAAAGGCATGCTACATAAACAGAATCTTCTTCTAGTTACTTTCATAGCCAATTTTAGTTGCAAAACCTAGAAGTCTAAAAGCACACTTGAAAACAAAAGTATCTCTTACAACACAAAATGAGAGGAGCTGAAAGCTGAGCATACAGGCTGCTTTGTATGGGCCCTTAATCTTAAGGGTCCAAGCATTTAAAATAGACTAAGGATGAAACTACAGGGGACGGTTCTGTTGGAATGTGAAAGAAAAACAACAGGGCTGACCTGCTGGAAGTCTCAGCTACTACCAGGATTTCTGGCTAGGTGGGGGAAAGATACAAGAAAATCGTGCACCAACTGTTCTGACATAAGAAGGGTGAGCAACTAGACAGCCATCTCAAACAGTGAGGACCAACACCTGAGGGTGCCCTCTGACCTCCGCTTGAAAATCGCCATTCCTGAGTTTGAGGTCAAGAAAACATTGAATTTCCTGTTACTACAAAATCAGCTAGAAATGCATAAAGAAAATACTACATGGTGATTAGGGCTAGTGTTTGAAAATTAACTTATTATGGAATACCTGGTATTGATTCTACCAAAAGTACAGAACTGGACCAGTTGTAATAGTGCATTCCTGTAATCCCAGCACTCCGGGAAACTGAGGCAGGGGAATTGCTGCCCAGTCAGAGCCCCATCTGGTCTACATAGTGAGTTCCAGCCTCCAACAGTAGACAGTGAGACTCTGTCTAAAAACAAACAAAAGTTGCAAAGTCATAAAAGAAAGAATTCCTATTTGGAGTAAATACATCTCTCCCTTGTCAGGAGGTCGAACAAAGACAGCAGTAACCTCAAAGGTGGGTCAGTGGATCAGATAGGAAAGCAAGTCCACTTCTACTAGGAAGCCTTCCAGGAAAACTCGGGAAAAAAGTAAAGTGCTAAGTGTGCTGTGTGTCAACACTTAGTACTGTCTATTAGTGAGTACAATAGCTCAGTTCTCCACCATCTTAAAATGCCACATTATTTTTAAAAATTGTCATAAATGGGTATATTTTAATGAACGAGTGAATGGTGTGAGTGAGTGTACACAGGATGTAAGTGCTGTGGTGCATGTCCGTGAAGTTTGTCTTGTTAGGGTCTCTAGGCTGAGATAAAACACCTTGTCACATTGACATAAAAGTATCTAGGATAAGGTCAGAGCTATCTTGGGGGACTCAGTTTTCTCCTTCTACTCTGTCCTGGAGATGGGACTCAAGTTATCAGGCTTGTCAGCAAGCACCTTTGCCCAAGCCAGCCATCTTGCTAGCTAGCCCTATACTTTTGCTCTTGTTTTTTTGTTTTTTGTTTCAAGATTTATTTTTTTACGTATACAATTTTCTGCCTGAATATATATCTACATGCCATATGAGGACACCAGATCCCATTATAGATGGTTGTGAGCCACCATGTGGTTGCTGGAAATTCAACTCAGAAGCCCTGAAAGAACAGCCAGTGTTCTTCTGAGCCATCTCTCCAGCCCCAATTCTTAAGGTTTTGTGAAAAATTCTGATAAATAGTAAGAAAAATCAGTTTCTGTTATCACCACTTTCTCAGCATTCTTTCATACCCCCCCCCCAAATGATTTGGAATATGTCAGTGAAGAACTTTCCAATTTTGTGAAGTTTTCCATTTTTCCCCCCAGGGTTTTCCTGTGTAGCCTGGCTGTCCTAGAACTAGCTTTGTTGACCAAGCTGGTCTCGAACTCATAGTTCAGCCTGCCTCTGCCTCCCAAGTGCTGGGGTTAAAGTTGTACACCACCACCACTCAGCTTTAATTGTTATTCTTTTTTTAAAACTATTTTTAAAGATTTATCCATTTTATTTTTATGTGTATCAGTGTTTTGCCTCATGTATGTCTGTGTATCATGTGCACGCCTGGTACCTCCTGAGGTCAGAAGAGGGTAGTAGATTCTGGAATTGTAGTTATGGGTGGTTGGGAGCCACCATGTAGGTGCTGGGAATTGAACCCAGGTCCTCTTCAAGAGCAAGTGCCATATCTGTAAAAACAACCTCAGAGTCATCTTCCCAGCCTGTAACTGCTATTCTTAAACAAAATATTGTTACAGTCAAAGAATTATAAATAGTGTCACTGTGAAATGACTGGGTTTGGTTTCAGAATTACACGTGCATGCATTTCTGTAAGATATACACCTGAGGAATACAGTTGCTAGGTCCTAGAGTATTAATATTTAATGGCCCATCATTTTCCAGTGTTTGGTTTCTAGTAGAAACCATGTACCATTTTTATCAGTCCTAGGTCAGGATGTCAAACACTTCTGCCCATTGCATCTTGATAGCAACATCGTCAAGGAAAACAGTAGTCAAGCTCTGGATGGAATAACACTTTGCTAAGTAAGGTGGAAATTAGTACCAGTTGTAGGGTATTTCTGTGACAGATCCAACCATGTAGTTTTGGGAGGATTGTGCTAGCTTTCGAACATTGGACTGGAAAAGCCGCTGTCAAGTGCTCCGAGCTCAGCGCTTGTTCTTTGGGGCCTTAGAAGATAAGACTGGCAAGAGAACTGCAGATGGTAAAGGCCTGCCTTAGGACGTGTCTGAGGGAAGGGAAGACTCCCAGGGTATTTATGTGATATTTTGAACTGAGAATTCATGGTTCTGGGCAGCTGGCTATGAAGAATCAGCCATGTTTAACAAGAAACCAGCACCACTGAAGTAAACCTTTGTTTTGCTAGGACAATTGTTGGTGGTCAGCTAGAGCTGAGAAATTAGCGGTAATTTTTTAATTAGAGACCAGCATCATTGAGGTGAAGTCTTCTGAGAAGTGTTTCCTCGGAGTCAGCGTACAGAAGCTGTGATCCAGAGGGTGCTGAGGCTGCATCTCATGCTAGGAGCCTCTGTAATGAAGTAAGAGTCATTTATGTGGTACTGGTTTTGAAGGCATGAGGGGTTATGAAGAGAAGCTTGGTAGGATCACAGTCTCCGAAGAGAGCCCAGGAGTGGTTACTGGTGAAGGTACAGCCCAGTCTCAAAGACTCCAGCATTTTGGAGATGTCAGCACCATGGGACGGCCACCAAAGAATACTACAACAGCTCTGAAGGGGAGCTAGCTTGAGCCTAGGAGACTGTGTCTGCTGCAGAGGGCTGAATGGCTCACGCCCATTGGAATCCAGAAAATCGTGGGTGGGTCCTAGACATCAAGCACTGAACTTTTTACACTGTTGAATTTTGTTTTTGGGCCCTGGCTCTTCCTTTTTGAAATAAGAAGAATGTGATTTTTTTTTTTAAACTTTATAGGAACTTACAGTTAAGAGACTAGAATTTTAGAGAGACTCTGGAATTTCAGAGAGGCTTTGGAAGTTTTAGAGAAACTTTGAACTTTGAAGAAGACTGACTGCTTTAAAGATACTGAACTTTTAAAGTGTTTGGATTTTTAAGACTTTAGGACTTTGGGGAGGGCGGAGGCCCAGAGTGACAGCTCAGTGGTTAAGAGCACATGCAGGATCTGGATTCAATTCTCAGCACTGACATGCAGCTCATACAGTTTGCAACTCCAAGATCTGACATCTTCACATAGACATACATGTAGGCAAAACACCAATGTTCATAAAATAAAAATAAATAAGATTATGAGACTTTTAAAAGTTAAAACAGGCTAGGGAAATAGCTCAGTGGTTAAGAACACATATTGTTCTTCAGAGGACCCAACTTCCCAGCACACACATCAGGGAGCTCACACCTGCCTGGATCTCCAGTTGCAGGGAGCCAACCTATCTGTTCTTCTCAGGAACACAAACATACACATCAGTAAGGTTTTATTTTTTTTAAGTTTGAAAGTTTTATGTTGTGCTATATGAGATCTTAGGGATGGACAGATTTACTGGGCAGTGGTGGTGCATGCTTAATCCCAGCACTCTGTGGCAGAGTCAGGTGGATCTCTGAATTCTAGGCCAGCTTGCTCTACAGAGTGAGTTTCAGGACAACCAGGACTACACAGAGAAATCCTGTCTCAAAAAACCAAAAATAAATAAATAAGAAAAATACATATACACAAAATTTTATTAATATTGTAAGGAAGTTTTAAAAATATATGTGTACTTCAAGTTTGGGGAAAGGATATAATATTGCAAGTAGTTATGATTTATTCTTTTGTGTAAATTAGTATCTTATGAAGGAGAGGAGGAAGCCTTAATGTGTTTGCTGGTTGAATTGCTCACTGGCTTTCCTATCTAGATGATCGGCCCTCTGGAGTTGGTTAAGAAGTAGTTATCAGTTAATGTTGGAGACAGGGCTTGCTTATTTGATTTTGTGAGGTAAAAAGAGTGTCATGGCTGCCCTTTTACTTTATTTATTTATTTTTTTACTTTTATACGATTTTAAGATAGCATTGCCCCCAGTGGCCCAAGAAGCCCTTGAATTTTCAGTCCTCTTGCCTGAACAGTTTGGGATTACAGGCCCCAGTCTCCAGTGTCAGCATTGCTGACCTGAGGTCTCAGTGGGGCAGCTTGGGCTGGTGTCTTGCCTAAGGTTCTGTGTAGGGGCTGAGGTGTGCCCCAGCCTCCTCTTTCACTTCATATGTGACATCTATAAAACAGTGAGTGATGATTTTCTCTTCATCATCTGTTTCTTCTTAGGTTTTTGTGGAGACTCTGGATAAGTGTTTTGAAAACGTATGTGAGTTGGATTTGATCTTCCATATGGATAAGGTATGTCCTCTCCCAGAACAGGCTCCTGGAAGACTATGAGCTTAGAGTATGTCTAGCCACCTGTGTAGTCTCCTGTTCTTTCTCTTACTCATTTGCTCTAACCTAGTTCTAGAGTCTGTTTTAATTAATTAGTCAATTAATTTTTCAGTACTGGAGGTTGAATCCAGGGCCTCTCTCTCACATGCTAACCAGCCATACATCAAGCCTGAACCTGTTTTATTTAGTAAGTTTATGTTCTGAGGGGCCAGTGAGATGGCTCAGTGGGGGAAGGTACTTGCTCGCCAAGCTTTGATGGCCTGAGTTGGATCCTCAGAATCCACATAGTAAAAGGAAAAAACTAACCACTGAAGATTGTTCTCTGACCTCCACACATGCTCCATGGCATGTATGTCCCCTCCTATCCCCAGTAGACAGATTAAACAAACATCTTTATCCATCTACTTCTTTGTTTGCTTGTTTCATTTTATTTTGAAACAGGGTTTCTCTGTAGTTCTTGAACTCAGAGATCTGCCTGCCTCTGCTTGGATTAAAGGTGTGTGTCATCATTCTTGGCTTCTAACAAATTTTTAAAATATATTAAATAATTTTGAGAGGTTTTTTTTGGGGGGGGTTGTCTGTTTTTGTTTCTTCCCTTTTTTGGTAATGTATATGGGTGTTTGTCTACATGTATAAGTGTGTACCTGGTACCCCAGAGACAAGAATATGACATTGGATCCTATAGGATTGAAGTTACAGAGAGGTGTGAGCTACCATGTGAGTGCTGGGAACTGATCCCAGATCCTTTGGAAAGCAGCCAGTGCTCTTCACTGCTGAGCTGTCTCTCCAGCCCCAGTGTATTTTGTGTTTTGTTATTGTTTGCTAAGATCTGTTAGTAGTTTAAGCACACAGGGATAACCACCAGGCCCGTTATCTGGCTCTTTTGTTCACAGGTAACTTTTTAGTTTATAGCAGTTATCACACCAGAATAAGTGGCTGTACCTACAAGACTGAAATTTTTATGTGAATTATGGAATGAGTTTCCTGGATTTAGGCTAGTAACAGTGAAGCTTTGGAATGGTGGGAACTCAAGAACTCTGATGTAATAAAATTTGTATCTTGGGGGCTGTGGAGTTTGAAAGTTGAGAGTACATACTGCTCTTGCAGAAGATCCAGGCTTGGTTCCCAGTACCTGCAAGGTAGCTCATAACCAGTTGTCTGTAACTCTAGTCAGGAGATCTTATACCCTGTTCTGGCTTCTGCAGGTGCTAGGCATGCATGTGGTACATGTACATACACACCGTCAAAGCACTTATGCACATAAAATAAAAATCTTTAAAAAATAAAGCAAAACTTTGCTGAGGAGCTGCGTAGTACCTAGTACATTTGTAACATCATTTGAGATCAGATACAAAATGCTCCTAAGAAAGCACCACTAGGACAGAATTGAAATCGACCCAAGTAGTGTTCTCATATTTATTTTGTTAGCATAACTATGATGAGGCCTGTGTCCTCATGTGCCAAGTTAAACAGGAGACAACTCACAGGGGGACAGGAACTGGCACATGCTGTCCTCAATGATGTTCACTGGCAAATCAACCAATGACCTTCCAGTGATCCATGGCTTTGGGAAGGAGTTGTGATTTCAAAACAAAACAAACAAAAACCTAACATATTCATTTATTTATTATTTACTTATTTTATATGTATGGGTATTTGCTGGCATATTTGTTTGTATGACAGGTATGCACTGCCCATGGAGGCCAGAAAAGGGTATTGGATCTCTTGGAATTGGAGTTACAATATAGTTGTGACCCACCGTGGGTGCTGGGAATTGAACCTAGATCCTCTAGAAGAACAGTCAGTTCTCAAGTACTGAACCATCTCTCCAGCCTCCCTCATTTTGATAAAACTTCCCATTGTTAGGGCATAATTTTTATAGTTTATTTTTATCATGACAGAAGAGTTTTTAGAATCTTACCATGCAGAACACTTCCTGGCCATTTTCTTCTCTGTTGGAATTTAAATAGGAGAGTGCCCCAGGGGTAAGAGGTAGACATAATTAGATAACCCTAGTCAAGGTCTGGTCTGTTTCATCTCATCCTACTTATGGTTCTGTGTGGTCCAAAGAAGCCCTTAACACTTTAGGGGAACAGTCTGGTTCCTATAAGATGGTCTCAGTCAGATGGTCCTTGTTTGGATGTTAGGAGTGTTGTTTTCCTTGACTATCTCTGACTCTGTCACAGCATACATAGTGCAGGAGGTTCATGGAACCTATTCCTTACTTGGAGAAAGCTTGAGACTTGACATCGTCACAAGGCATTCAGGGCTCAGTGATGTTTTTGTGGTGGCCAGCCTTGTCATTTGAAAGACTCTTGGGAATGTTAGATGGCTCTTAGCCCTTGTCTTTGTGTGCACTTGGTGTTTGCTGTTTACCAGCTGTTAGTGATGTTGCCATCTTGTGACTTACACCGAGGAGAACACATCCCTGAGTACTGTTGGGGGACAGAAGACTCACACTGAAACTATGAAACTGAATTTGGTTTTTGAGACAGGGTTTCTCTGGGTAGCCCTGACTGTTCTAGAATTTTCTCTGTAGATCAGATTGGCTTCAAATTCAGATAGCCACCTTCCTCTGCCCCTCTAGTGTACCACCACCACCCAGCTGAGTTGTTTTTCTATGCCTTACTATTATTTTAAAAGGGTTGGGCTTTTTGATTTTTGTTTTTTATTTATTTATTTATTTATTTTGAGACTGAGTATTACTCTGTAGCCATAGCATGTTTGTAGAGGTCAGAGGTCAAACTCTGAGAATCAGTCAGTCGGTTGTCTATAATATGGGGCCTTGGTCGTTAGGTTTGGTAGCAAGTGCCTCTACCCACTGAACTATCCTGACACCTCCCTCGTTTTTGTGGGGGTGTGTGTTTTGTTTTTTTTTTAACTTGTAAAAACCTGAATGCTACTTGGGGTTAGCATGTGATATACAGAGTGGGTTCCTTTGCAGGTGCTACCTGTTGTTTGCAAATACAGGTATGGCATTTTCTATTTTCAGTATCTCAGCATTGATTAAATGATTGGTCCATCTGGAGAAAGGAATTTCCTAATTGACAGAAAAGAAGACACAGATATCTTATGTTCTGTTGTCTCCATGGAGAGGGATATTGGGGGAGTCTCTGCTAAAGTGGCCATCCTCCCTCCCTTTTTATAAGGCACTATTAAGTGCAGCACTATCAGTGACTAGCAACGGAGTGGGCACTAGGCAGTCTGTATCTGAGTGCCAGGGGTTCATGGGCATTATCTGGGAAGACTGGCTACCTGCCTAGTACCTGAACCCTTGGGAACCTGTGGAATGGGGCTTGTGTGGGTCGTGTGTCATGTCTGACTTCTTTGTTTGGCTGTGGATTTTCTATTTCTCTGTGATTAGCACCACTATGCACAGCTCTTCATACAGGGTATCTTGATCACGGTTCCCTCTCCTTCATCTACTCCAGAATTCATCCCACCTTCCCACCCTTCCAACACCACCCCTTCTTTCTCTCCTTACAAAACAAAAAAGAAAACCCCCACACAAAAAACCCATTAAAAACACAAAATCAGAAATCATAACATATAAGCAAAAGACAAGTAAGATAAAAAAAAAGCCAAAAAAGTATTATGAAACAAAATAAGCGTCAAAAATACCAGTGAGTTCATTTTTTAAAGCCATCTACTTCTGGATATACTTCTGGAGACCTGCCCTTAAGTGTGGTTTGTATAATTTGTGGTTTTTAACTTGAATTGCACAAGTTCATAAAATATTTGAAAGTAATTTATATTTTTACAATAAAACTGCATCCATGATATATCTTTTTGCTTCTTTGGGGGAAAGTATTTGAGATAGGCTGTCCATGAACTTCCCATAGCCTGTTATGTAGGTGACTTCAAGCCCATGGTGATCCTCCTTCCTCAGCCTCTCAAGTCTAGGATTACAGACACAGGCTACCACACCCACTTCTTATATTTCTATTTCTTTAGCTATGTCGATTAAAGCCAGGTAAGGTGGCTCTCTCACCTTAATCCTAGCACTCAGGAGGCAGAGGCAGGCAGATTTTTGTGAGTTCCAGGCCAGCCTGGACTATAGAGTGAGTTCAGGACAGCCAGGGCTACACAGAGAAACTCTTGTCTTAAAAAGCCAAGAAAAAGTCTAGATCGTCAATTAGCATTTTTTATCTTGTTAAATTTTACCCTAGATATCTATTTTTTATGCTTATGGTGTTTGGAATATTAATTTTCAATGCATTATTGATATATAAAATTTACTTTATTCACTTTATATCTTGGTACCAAGACCAGAGATTGTGTTAAACTCTTATGAATTCTCTCCTGTGTTGACATTTTGTTCATTTATTCCAGTGCTTTCACTTTCCTGTTTTTTCCACCCCACTCTGCTGCCCTGTTCTCCAGTGCTGTGCTGACCAGACACGGGATAAACAGCGTCAGGTGCAGCATTTGCTGTGGGTCTTTTATAAACATTCTTTATTAGGGTAAGGAGGTCTCTTCCCTGTTCTTAGTGGCTGGGGGTTTCTAATTGTGAAAGGATATTTTCTCTATCTCCTGGGTGACCTTTTGCCTCATTCTAATGCTGTTCTAAATATCTGTGAGGATGTCTGCTCAGTCAGTAAAGTGATTCAAGCTTTGTTTTATTGAGCATGGCTTTTAGAAGGAAGTAAATGGCCATAAAAATACTGCTCTTTCTCATATGTCTTATCTTCATATAAGTTCCATAAAGCGTTTTGCTGCTGCAGCAGATTTCTTTTACTGTTTATACAGCTGTTTATTTTTAGCTGTCGATTGGCACTAGGAAATGACTGCTCTTATCTATTGGAGTTGTTGTAATCAATGATGGGAATAGTCAGAATCCTATCCTAGTCATCTTAGAATGTTTGAAGGTGTTTTCCAGAAGGTGACTTCCCTTTTGTTACATTTCTGACTTATTATAGTCACCCTCACAAAACATTTGCCATCTCAGGTATATCTTAATAGATGCTTGTTTAGTGTATGTAGGCAAAAGACCTATCACAAAATGGCAAGATTATCACTGAACTCCATCCTTCTTAACTGAAGACTCTTCCCACCTGAGGCCAGAAGCTCCTGGTCATAGACTTTGCAGGTCTGCACTAGCTGGTCCTGTTAGCTTCCTGGTCACACTGTACTCATGGGACTTAGAGCAGCAGGCCTGGGTGGACTAAATATGACTGAGTAACTGTGGAAAAGTTTCCAATCATGGTGTTTCTTCTGTTTGCTTTGAGAAAGGGTCTCATGTAGCCTAGGCTGGCTGAACTTACTATACAGCTGAGATGCACTGAGCAGTCCCATCTTGCACTATTTCATTTTATTTCATCTATTCCCATTTTAGAACCCCATAACCTGGTTTTCACACATCCCCTACCCACTTAGGTAACTTTCTCAGCCCCAAATCCTGTGACCATTTCTTGGCCATCACTACCCACTCCTCATCTCTCTTCTTTTAAAGATCTATTTATTTTATGTGCATTGGTGTTCTGCCTGCATGTGTGTCTGTGTGAGGTGCCAGATCCCCTGGAACTGGAGACAGACATTTGTGAACTGCCATGTGGGTGCTGGGAATTGAACCCAGGTCCTCTTAACCATAGACCTGACTCCAGCCCCAACTATCACCTTCTTAATGTCTCTGTATTACCTAGTAGTGTGAACTCTTCAGCCGGACAGTTCTAATCTGTTGTTTCCTCAGAATCTTCTTGATTTTTTACTGTTCTCCCCTCTCATAGATTCAGCTACATTTTGTACATATTTCATACCTAAACTACCACTCCTTTTTTTTTTAAGATAGTGTCTCCCTGTGTCACCACTCTTAAGGTGATTCTCAAATCAATCTTGACGGTCTTGTTTTGATGTCCTGCTGTTCATTGGTGACAACATACTAGCCTCAAATTTTCTATGTAACTAAATAGTGTCCAGTTCTGTGGTCTGTGAGGTAGCCACCCGCTCTCTAGACACATCCAGATCATATCTTTGCAGAGGTGGTTGGACCCTTGGTGCTTTTAACAATCCCTAACACAGCTCAGTGTCCCAAGTATTGGCATTACCGTAATTGAAGTGGGTTTTTTAGTTTTTGTTAAACACTCAGCAGATGACATAACATTCTCATCTATAGCATCTCAACAGCAAAAATTGGGTCTTCAAGATTGAGTCATGAAACTCAGTTCGCTGGCTTCGTCAAGGGGGCTATATGGCCATGTCTGTCCTCTCTCAATTAGGTTGGCAGGTATGCTCCTGGGTGGGTCTGAGCCCAGGAAAACTGCCAAGTAGCTAGCTGAAGTGGGAAAACGCTGAGTGTTCGTGGTTGAACTTCTGAAGTCTAAAGTGACAGGCTCATAAATAATGATAATGATTATGTTTGTCAAATGGCCCTTCTGGGAACAGTTTAAGCAATGGCAAGCTCATGCAACACCTTTCTTATCTGATGCCTTGCTTGCTGGTCTCTTGAAACAAAAGGAAGAGTGAGTGCTACCTATTTTTTATGTTTACTGAAGAGGGGACTTTAGACATTACCGTTTTAGCTTAAATTCTGACAGTAGGAGCTAGCTGACACACTTGATTGTCTCTGGCCATCTCTTCTTGTCTGGATGTGCCTGAGAGAGAAGAGGGAGACCAAGGCCAGCCTGGTGTCTCACTGCATCCCTAGTCCTTCTCTGCCTATGTGTCAAGAGTAGGGATGAAATGCATTTGTTATCTCATCTCCAGTTGTAGGCCAGGGCTAAAGAGCAATAAGACAGCAGTTTGGTACTATTGTCAAAGACCCACATCACATGTCCATCTGTTGTCCCCATTTCTCAGTGTTGGCTTCTTTGCTTTAGAGGACACTATCTCAGTCTTTCAGGACAGTTGCCATATAAGCAAAAAGGATTTCTTAAAATTCCAAGGCCTGTACAGTACATTTAAAAAGAAGGGGTTGAAGGAGCCACTATCTGTCCAAATTATACCTGGTATCCATCCCCACAGGGTTTTATCTTTTTGTGCACCTATCTCTGCTATTCAGATCACTTTGGCCGCCAGCTATCAAATCACACATAGCCTCCTTGGTTTGTTTAGTTATTCCTCATTACTCATTAGAAGCTAAGGGCAATAAGGGAGCTAATGCTGTACACAGAACAGCAGCAATGATGTTTAGAGCAATATGTTGGAATATAGCCCTTTCAAGAACTTTCCTAAAAAAAACAACAACACAGTAACAACAAAACTAAACAGCCAGGTGGTGAGGGGACAGTCCTCTAGCCTCAGCGCTCAGGAGGCTGAGGCAGGCAGATCTCTGAGCTCGAAGTCAACCTGGTCTGCAGAGAGGGTTCAGAGTTACACAGAGACACCCTTTCTTGAGAAAACAAAAGGAAAACCAAAGAAAAGAGAATTCAGTGTTTGTTGTGAAGGGAGCTGGGTGGCTCTCATGTAATCCTGGCCCTTGGGTAACTCAGCAGGGAGAACCAAGGGAGCTAAGACAGGAACTTATTGTGAGTTCAAAACCAACCTGACCATAGAGGTGAAATTCCATCCTAAAAATAACCAATAGGCTGTAACTAAGAGCAAAGTTAATGCTATCGCTATCTCTTACATAAGTCACAGATGAAATAAATCACACATTATGCACATCACGTTGGTTGCTGATTTGTATCACCCTTAAAGGCTGGAGCTGAGACATATTTTTATGTTACAGTAAAGGCTGAGCCGCCTCTGAAACAAGCAGGACTTTCTTAATCATTGCCTAAGAACCCTTTGCTACACTTGCTGTCCATGTGACTCAGCAGAAGGTTGGTAATATACCACTCAAAAATCTCAGTTGCTTATGAGAGGTTTCTTTCTTGAGACTGGTACGTGGTCGGTGTGCTGTGGACATTGTCATCATTTGGAGGCTGATAGAAGCCCTCCTGGTGCACATGTGTTGACGCTATAGTGTCATACGCATCATTAGTCACTTCATTAGTCAGTATGAGCTGTACATCATGCTTACGGGGTGAGGGAGACTCAGTCCTACCTCGTGCCAGAAGGAGGGGGAACCCGAGCTGTTTTTAATGTCACTAATTAAAGACTATCGCTGATATGTTTAGTTTTGTTGTTTGTTTTATTTTGAAACAAAGTCTCATGTGCCCCAGACTGGCTTCCGTCTCATCAGGTAGTTAGGGATGACTCTGAACCCTACGTTCCCCACCTCTACTCCCAAAGGCTGGGTCAACACACAGCTCCCTCAAATACTCAATTTGTTTTGTTTCCATTGGTTCTTTTGGGGATAAAGATGACATTTAATTCACTAACACTTTTTATTGCATATTGCAAAACTGGAGAAATGTTTTTGTGGGAAGGAAACATGGTTGACTCTTGGGAAGAAGTATCTTATACGGTAGCTTTCCTGAAGTGCTAACAGTATATTTGATATTTATCTTACATGCTTCCTACATGAATTTAAGATTACTTTAGAAATAGAAATTCAGTAACAGATTCTGAGAAGCAGGTGCCTCTTCCCTTAGGAAGATGCAAATGACCTCTTTCCTTCCTAGGACTTCTGACCTGGGGAGGTATTGATGCTTGCAGAAAATATTTGTGGGTTATTGGTTTTTTGGTTTCTTTTTCTCCTGATTATCATACAAAAGGGGTTTATTAAGCATTTACTAGAAGAATTGTTAAATATAGAGACAGAGATATGAAAGCAAAGACAAAGTTGTCTTTTACACTAATTCCCTGCCTTCAAGAAGCCTGTTGTTGAGCTGGAAGGACCGGTCATCCAGAACCCTTGCTCGATCACTCTTGGAAACTCCATGCTACTGTCAGTTTATGTAAGGGAGCCCTCTGGGCCTGCTGTCATCAAATGCATGCCAGTGTACTGGTTTTCACACAACCAAAAGGCATGTCCATGATTTGTGTGGCAGAATACAGTACCCAGTTGTAAGCTCTTGGCAATATTGACCAGAAGTAAAGAAAAGAATGAGATGTTAAAGATATACCTGTTTCTGAGATTAGACTCTGAACTGCTGTGGGCACAATAGATGGCAGGCAGCCTACCTTCAGCTTTTAGCTGAAAGTAAGGGGTTCTACATAGTGAAGCGTAGTAGGCAGCCCACTGTCTGAGTAGAGTGGCCCTGGCCCTCCCTCTGGGAATGACTTGTCTTGAATCAAAAGGCTGGTGAGAAGCTTCCCACAGTGTGAGGTAGAAGGTCAGCATCAAGTGAAGAGAATGGTGAGGTGTATGAACTCCCACCAGAGAAGTGAGAAGGAGTCAGAGAAGGAAGTTGGTGTTCCTCCTGCCAGGGATTATGCCATGGACTCATTCCTCATTATCTTCCAGAGGTGTAGTAATGGTCTTCAATAGCAGATGAAGCTGAGGTTGAAGTTAAAAGTACCTGAAACTTAAAACACATGTTCTTCCTACACACAATTGGAGAACTTTAAAATATGACTATTATGTATGTGTGAAAATGTGTATTCCTCTCAGTTTTTTTCAAAACTGCAAAACCAAAGAGTAGGAACAAGTTGAGCATGGTGGTACATACTTGTGATCCCAGTATTCAAAAGACAGGCAGGAGGATTGCAAGTTTGAAGCCAGCTTAGGCTACACAGAGGCTCAGGCTCTGGCAATGGGGAGATATACATGTTGGGAAGGAGTGGGTAGGAGACCGGGTGGTTTGCATACACTGCAACTGAACCAGCTATCCAGAAGGAGACATTTTGAGACTATATATGTTTAATCACTAGTCTTAGTATTGCGCAAATTCTATTTAGTGTTATAATAAAACCCAGAGCCAAATATTGAGGGAAAGCTGGAATATCAGAGAGCCACTTCTCACCCAGCCAACACCTCAGGCCAACAGGCTAGGTTCTGTTTCCAGGAGTCCTCAGACTGACTGAGGGCATAGGCAGAGAGATGAGCTTCTGCCTTCCCCTGCCTTATATTCTCCTACCTCTCATCCACTAGCATCTCAATTCCTGGTTCAACTTTTCTAGAGTTAGGATTAAAGGTGGGTGCCACCGCTGCCTGGCTCTGTCTGGCCTTGAACTCACAGAGATGCAGGTATCTCTGCCTACCACTGGGATTAAAGGTGTGGGTCACCACTTCCTGACCTTCAGTGCTAGGCTTAGTGGGTGGCTCTCTCCTCTGATATTTCAGACTTTTTTTTATTCAAAATACAATATTTAGTATATAGTGTACCACATCTTCGTGTCCTTGAACCCTTTTCCTAGTGGTACCCTGGGCCACTTTACAGGGGCCTTCTGGTGAGGAACAGTATTTCTAGCCTGAGGACTGGTGCTGGCTGGAGGGTAGGAGGTAGAAAGGTTGGACTGGAGTGAGGGCTTGGAAACATGAACAGTGATGAGACTGTGAAGCCTTGGCCTCTATGCCTTAAAGCAGCCTTTGTTCTCAGCTCCCATGACACACTGACCTGGAATTTTTCTGCTATTCTGGCCATTTTCTTTAGCTTTCTAGGCTTTTTGCCTTTCTGTTGTTACTTGTTTTTTGAGATAAGGTGTATATGTAGGCCTAGCTGGCTTCCTGTCTCTGCTTCCTGAGTGCTGGGAGTAAAAGCCACCATGTCTGGCTGGCTTTTTACCTTTTAAATGGGCCTTCTTAGCTTTTCTGTCAGATAACTCTTGGAAGATCTCATTTACTTCTCTGTCTGTGGGTGGCTCCTCAGCTACCACCCAAGCTCACCCACTGCACTGCACACTCACCCAAACAACCTCCAGCTGCATGCAATTCTAGACTGCATGCAGCTGCTGACTCTTTTCAAGGAAGCTGGTCCTCACAGAGCCTCTGCTGGTACCTCCCACCTACACAGACTGAAGCAGGCTACCTGTGTGGCTCCCCAACATCCTCAGCTGCTTTTGCAGCTGCAGCTGGCATGGGATGTTCCTGTGTATTGCTGGGGTTAAAGGCACAGACAGAAGCCTGCGCAGCTGGACTTGAATTCTAGCTCGGTCACTTAGGAACTCTGTGGCTTTTGCCATAGTCCTTGATAGTGGCTCTGAGAATTATATGGATAAAGTACTTAGAACATAGCAACTCTTTATTTAGCTCATTTTCTTCTCTGGATATTATTGTGAAAGTCGTGATCAGACTGTCTTGTTCACATATTTCCAGTTACACATTGACACATACTGGCTATGCAGTTACTGTGAGATTCATTTATCCACTGTTCTTGGCTGAAGAAAAAATTAATAAAGCATTCCTGTCTGTGACGGAGGGGATAAAATACAGTAAAAGTTAACTATATGATGACTGTAGAGAGAGCACAATAGGAAGGTAAGGATTAGATGGACGGGGTCTGATATTTTATACGGGGAAGTTGAGAACATGTCTGATAAGAGAAGAAAGAGGTGTGTGACTCCAGAGTAGGACATTCCAGGCCCATGGAACAACATGTAAAAAGACCTTGATACCCAAAAGAAAGCAAGCAAATAATTTTATGGCTGTGTCACAGTTAGGAAGTAGGATGAGAGCTGAGTTGAGGGCTGGGAGATCACTGTACGTCATGGTTACAGAAGAAACTGCTGAGGAGCTGGATAAACACAGAGACCAACTTTACAGGACATTGCCACCTGTACATGATGCCTGGTGTGTGTGCTCGTGTGTGTGTGTGTGTGTGTGTGTGTGTGTGTGTGTGTGTGTGCATGTGTGCGTGCGTGCGTGCACGCAGCGCCTGCCTACCTGCCTGTCCATGTTTCCTCCTCTCATTCCTCACTTTCTCCTCCCCCTTCTCTCTGTCCTTTATTGCCACCACAGTAAGCAGTTAAGTCACACTCTACTGCTCTAAGGCACTGAGTCTGAGGCCAGGTAGAGTAATAAACTGTCTACAGATTATTCCTTCCCTAGCCTAGGAACTGTTATTAACTTCACAGCCTCTAGGAACCAAGCCATTGTGTGCCCAGTAAAGGGAATGGCCCAGTGCACACTTGAGGGTACATGTTGAAAATAGCACGGTACATTTACATCGGCTTTTGTGATCTTATCTGCCTATACCATGAAGAGTTAAGGTTCATGCTTGTTAGAGAGTAAGTTCTGGAAATGCCCAATTGTCTTCCCTTGGCCTAACTATTGAGGACAGAACTTGACCACAAGAAGTGCCCAGAAAGTCCAGAGTGACAGTGGATGGATTTTTCAAATTACTGCATAACTGTGTCCCCTTTGGTTTCTCAGGACACACACCTGAGGTAGACTTTTGATGCTGTGTTTCATGTTGACTGCACAGAAGGAGCAGATGGTTCCCTCCCCTCAGGCCCCACCTTTTGGGCTTTTCTACATGTAAGACAAGTGGGAACATAGGTGTCCTCCTCTGAAATTTGCCGCTGGCTAGCTCTCCTCAGACTGACCCATAGTCACACAGATGGGTCACAAATCCAGGTCAGAGCTGGTCATAGATCTTCTCCCACCCCTCACCTGTCCTCTCCAGAAACTTTGACTGCTTTCCTCAAGGTGTGGATCTCAGAGTGTCCCTCTCACCTCCTCCTCGATGCAGTGACCACGTGCATCTCTTCTCAGCAGCTTCCTCGGCTTCACCCTCTTCTCTCTCCTTTCCATTATCTGTCACCTCAGATGTCATAGACGACAGCAGCTCTGTCTAGGCCTGCTTTGCTCTTAGCCACGTCACCCACTCTGATCTTCTTCTACCTTCTCCCAGTCTCCACTCTTGCCCCACCTCAGGTCACCGTGTTTGCCTTCCTCCACCTTCCACATGCATGTGGATGATCTCTCTGCCCATGCTGTTTCTCACATTGAAGAGCCTTTCTCCGGTATCAACCTTATCAGTGTCGTCAAGTTTGATCTCGGTCAGAGAATGCTCTAGACTCCAGTATTGTAGTTTCCTAAATTGTTATCTACTTGTTGATAATCCATAATATCCCATTTGCAGACTGTCAGCCAGTCATTATAGGGTCATCTTTATGGAGTGGACCTATCGATGTGTTATAGTTGTGTTTCCTAATTCTGTGAACTAACCTTGCCCTCCTTCCCTTGCAGTACTAGAGCACAGGCCCCGGGGTATGTCCTACCACACTGACTTACATTCCTAGTACTTGGTTTTGTTAACTAGAGTTTTGCTGTGTGTTAGCCCAGGCTGGCTTCGCACTTGGAGTCCTCATACCTCAGGTACAGTGAGGCAGGATATCAAGGAGAGGAAAGGAGCCTCAACTCTGGAATGCATTGGAAGCCTCATGACAGGAGAGGTTCAAGAATCCAACACGATTGACAGCTGCTTAAGGCCTTTCTCTCTTCCCAGTCATAAACCTGCATTTTCCAGGAATCTCACAAGAGACTTATTTACAAGGAGGAAAGGACATGTACAAAACCTTTTACACAATCCTGTGGTTCTTGGTGTTACCCACCAGGTTATAATTTCTTCTAAAGAATCTCCAGGGCCACCTCATTTGTCTTGTCAAAAGGGAAAATATTGGTTTCTTAACAACTTTTTGAGTTTTAACTTTTGAGAGCCACCAGAATGGTATATATGACCAATACTGAGATACTTAATTGCCTACTGCCCCTTGAGGAGGCTGTGATCACACTTGGAATGTGTTCCTTCTTCAGCTTCCTTTGAGAAGTGTGTTGTACATTTTTCTAGTGGATCTCTTTCTCTTGACCCTCATGATTAGACTTATATCAAGACATCTGTATGGGGACTGGTAAACAGATGAGTGGCCTGAAGATGTAAACTTAATCCTCAGAAACTACGTGGAGGATAGATCTGACATGCTCCACATATGAATAAATGGTTTTTAAAAATATCTCTTGAAAGAGTCTTCAAGTCTGCTTCATAAACTGATGAGTTCTGAAATTGCTTTCTAGATTAAAGCCACAAACATCATTTTGAACCAAGTCCTTAAAAGTTAAGGAGATTCCTCAAGCTGTTGAGGTGACATATAACAGAACCCTGTCTCCATCCCTTCAGAGCTGACACTGGAATAAAGATGTGAACACCTACCTAGGGGACAGTTTTTAAAAACCAGTTTCTGGCTGGCCAGCAAACACCCTTTATCCCAGCACTAGGAAGGCAGAGGCAGGTAGATCTCTGGGAGTTCAAGGTCAGCCTGGTCTACAGAGCGGGTTCTAGGATAGCCAGGCCTACTTGAAGAAATCCTGTGAAACAGAGAACAAGAAAAAACCCCAGGTTCTGATTAGACCTTGCATTTCACAGTTCTGACCTGCATGCCCTCACTAGCTTCAGCATGGGACTCTTTCTCACAGATAATTGCATGGGCTCAGGAGGACCCTGTGCTTCCAGTAGGAAGAGGCTCTGTGGGCTTCCAGCTTCACCAGATTCTTACTCTGCAGCTCAGGCAGCCATTTTAAAGAGTGCTTTATTGCTTCAGTTTTCCTTGGTTATATGTAACAATGTCATATTTCATCAGTGTGAGGCGCCTCTTTGTTTTCTTCAGGGATGGATTGCAGGACCTTTCATGGGCAAGTGCTTTGCCAGGTCTCATCAGTTTTGTAGTTCACTTCTTTGAGGACTAGTTATGATTTACCATCTCAAATCAAAGGCATGTCATAGTTTAATTTATAACACTTTCCTTTTATAGTCACACGTAAAGCCAGTGTGGGTGTGGTAATGTCTTTACTTACTGGGGACTGGAGTTAGTAATTATTCAGTTCAATTAGTGCTGAAGCTGCCATATTTTTACATCTGCCCTGCTTCCATCCTATGCCCTTAACTCTGACTAAACTCCTCTTCCTAAGAAGTGTTACTGTCTGCCCCCATCTAAGTGGCTGGGAACCCTTGCGAGAAGGCAGGCATACTGCATTCTGTCCACTCACTTTCCTCTGTCTTCCTGGAAACCTTTAATGTTAAATGGCCCTGAGCGGTTAAGTAAATGAGTTTTTCTGAATGTAGGAAATACTTGGGGACTAAACCAAAACGATGAATCTGAAGCCCCTCTGTGTCACATGCAATCACTGTTGTCCCCCGCCCCCCCCCCCCCATCTGTAGCTTTGTGCTCAGCCACACTGAACTGTTGGTACAGCTTATCTTCAGGGATATTATTGCTTTGTAGTCTGTGTCCCAGCATGGAAAAAGAACAGTAGAGTGAAGCCCTGGGCCTTTCCGTGGCAGGAATATGGGAATGGAGGTCACTTCCAGAAGATAGCTTTATGGTCTAGCATTTAGGATCTCTGTGATGGATGGTCAAATGAAAGTGCTTCATTAGCTGACTCTTTGTCCTTATTCTGATGGCCAGGGTGCTAGAATCCCAGAGGAGAGGACAAGGCTCCAAAGGACATGGGGGGCGAGGAATGGAAACCATTGAATGCATATATAGTTCATACATTGGTGAAATGTTTGACGGTTACTTCTGCTTGGCAACAGACATTTTTGTTCTTGTTGGTTTTTATAGTTTCTAACAGTTGCTTCTGCTAGGTAGCTTGGGGACAGTATTACCTCTGGTGTAGGGGAAAAGTTAAACAAGATGGCTTTGAGGACAGCCACTACTAAGCAGCCTTCATCAGTTATTTGCTGTGTCTGTCACAGAGTAACCTAATAAACAGTGTTCTTCCTACATCATCTTTTAATCCTTAGACCAGGCAGGTCTAAGGTCTAAGACTCTGGGCCTTCCTACTTATAGGTGAAGAAACGTAGGGAGGAGCAAGTTCTCTCCAAGGTCACACAAGTGACAAATAGCAGAGTCAGGATTTGCAGCCTGGAGTTTGCTTGAGACTTTCCTTCTACACCATGCAACTCTGCCTGTAGTGTTCTCTCTTACTTTAGTGCCCTAAACATGGAAAAAGATGCACTGGTGTCATGTTCTGTTAGCCCACAGGCAAGGACAAGGTCTGGGGCTGGGACATGGCTCAGCAGTTAACAACACTGGCTGTTCTTCTAGAGGACCCCAGTTCAATTCGCAGCCCCCACATCTGTCTATAACTCTAGTTCCAGGGGACCTGACACCCTCAAACAGACATACATGCAAAACACAGATTCACATAAGATAAAAAGAATTTAAAAAGGAAAAAGACAAAGTCTGGTTGTCTTATGACATTTGAGACCACTAATATGAGCAGGTAGACGAGGAAAATGAAATGAGACTAGAAGAAAAAGTCCCATTAGAACTTTCTTTTCCATCTTTTTACCTCACGCCCCAAGTCCGGGAATTGCAGTGTGCACCACTACACTGATCAGTGCGTCAGGTTCTTCCTCCCCACCTCCCTTCTTCCTCTAGTCCTTTGTTTCCTTCTGTCCTAAGGATTGAGAGAGTGAGTTCAAGAGCTCACACATGCTAGGCAGGTACTCTGTCATTGAGCTTCAGCTTTAGAACATTGAAGATGCTTTGTGTGTGTATCCACATTAAGTGTATGCATTGAGTGTGTGTTTGTGTATGTATGTGTGTCTGTGTATTAAGTGTGCCCTGTGATGTCAGTACAGAGATTAGGACTTCAGTAAGCTCTCTTAATCACTAAGCCATCTTCCTAGCCCTACAAGACATTTTTAGAGACATAGAGGTGAGGCTCAGAGGTAGAGCATGCACAAGGCCTTTCATCTTATGCCCTGAACTAAAACAACCAGACAAAAATCTAGAGAACTCTTGCTCCGAATCAGTTTCTTTCAAAGGGAAGAAATAAGGAGCAGTGAACATAGTTTGCTAAGTCAAGTGTAAGTACTCAGAGAGCATAAATCATGAAGCCAGTGAGTGTGAGCCTTTCATTACAAAATTCCTAGAACATGAAGACAATATAGTTGCTAGGTGATTTGCCACCCCACCCCTTCTCAGCATGGACACTTAGTTTCAGGCCCCCCTCCCTGAGCTGACATAGCATTCTGTATGGGTCATGGTACTTATCTCAATCTTTTTTTATTATAGCTAATTCTGTACAGGTTTTATCTTTCTTGACTCCAAGTGCTTGAGGACATGGTCCACATCTTATCGGTCTTCCTCCCAGCACTTAACATTATGTGATGTTAAACATATTTGAAAAGATAGTGAAGCTGAGTAAATGTTTTGAACTTAACACATTACCTCTGTGCTTAGTCTGAGCCCGTAGGACCAAGCAGCTGTTTATCTGAGTTTCTTAAGGCATCTCAGCATTATAGTGCAATGCATCAATTGATCTTAATTGGGATGAGGGTGGGGTGCTGAACAAAACATGCTATTTTAGAGTCATGGGAGTATGTATGCACCTTCAGAAGTTTCCATAAAAATAATAATGATGATTTCAGAATTACCTTTCAGGGCTGGAGAGATGGCTTAGTGGCTAAGAGCACTGACTGCCTTTCCAGAGGACCTGAATTCAATTCCCAGCACCTACATGGCTGTTCACATCCCAGTTCCAAGGGACCCGGCATTCTCACACTAATGCACATAAATTTTTTTTAAAAAAATTAGCTCTTTTGAATTCTTTTATTTCCCTAGTTTCTAAGTGGACGAAGTATCCCTCGTTCTTCTCTGTGCCTTCCATTGTATGCATTGCAGAAATCCTCATGTTGAGGGTGGAGACAAGCTCTTCCCAAGGACACAGGGTGCCAGGACCTTCATCCCTGGCTCACTTCTCAATCAAGTCAAAGAAAAGTTAGCTCTAACCCTTATCAACAGTCACTACAACTGAAGCAACTGAACCCTTGGTGATCAGGTCTGGTTATCACACTTTCTGTATGGCACAGAGACATAAGGCAGTCGTGGGGCAGGAGAACAGCAGAGTTCTGTGTCTGGAGATGCTGCTGAATGACTAGGCCTCAGAAGGAGAGCAGTCATAGAGGAAAGGCCATGCTTCCCAGGTCTCTAGGGCGTGCTTCAGCCTTCTTTGCTTCCCAGTTCTTTATAATATGGAAAATGTGAGAACTAGAAACTGACCCTAAGCCAAGGTGATTTTTGAAGTCTGCTGAGTCCACTCCCTAGTTCTCTCAGAGCACACTCCCTCTGGCAGACAGGAAAATGAATACCTGTCCCTTCCCAAGACTCTCTTTCCTACTTACTCTCCGAAGACCTTTCATAGAAATTACTGAAGAAATGTAAGCCAAGAGAGGATAGAAATATAACCTATACTTGCTTTTTTTTATGGAGATAATTTGTAAGCTTAGTTTGTAAGAAATTCCTTTTTAAAGTCTGGGTATTGTGAAGTTGACACCCTGGTTTTCTAACATTGGCAGAGTGACCATATTCTTTTATATTCAGTTAGCATTTTATTGATTCTGTCTTATCAATGGTCAGGCAGGGTGTGTGTGCCTCTGTCTTTTGTAATATTTTTTCCCATAAGGAATTGGAATTACTCCAGTCGAGAGGTTTCTGTGCCTGTCAGTAAGCTAAGGGTGTAATGTAGCTAATAGTGTCTGATAGTGTCCCAGAAGACTGTACCTACCCTCCCTGCCCAAGAAACCTCCAGGATGGGCTCTTGCCTTCTCTACTGAGAGATACATTGTACAGGGGTGGTCTGAGGCTCCACATTTTGGGTGACAGTGTGGATTGAAGCTGACTTCTTTACTGTCTGTATTTATTGGAGAAGATATGAGATGTTGAATACTTCAGCTTTGGAACATGCCACGTTAAAGTTTGAAGACTGCTTCACTAGAGGAGAAGCCTACCTCCGGTGCTTCCTCGCTCCCTTCCGCTTCTCAGAGAGTTTTCTTCCAATGGCAGTGGCTGTTGGTGCAAGGTTAGAGGCAGAATGCTCTTTGACTGGATTGAGAAATGTAAGCAGGGATGGGACTCTCAAGGCCCTGGCACCATGTGTCCTTGGGAAGGGCTATTGAAACTGCCTCTCTCCACCCTCAACAATTCCACAGCCTGTCTCTGGTATCTTTGAAATGGCATCCGTGTCCTTCCTGTTGGACTCTTGTGAAGCTAGCAGCTCCTTTTAATTGTCTTATCAGAAGTGGAGGTTCAATGGGCCGAATTAGGAGCCATGTTAGATCAACAAGCTGTGTCTTCAAATCTAGACTTTAGCACAGTTATGGACTCTTTCATTACAGCAGCAATTATGAGCTAACGCTTCAAAATCATGTTGCTGAGGGCACTCAGAGGAGATTTAACATTTGAGGCTTTAAAGGATCCTGGTAGGCGAGACATGCAAAGAGCAACACAACAGTCCACTGACTTATGTATCTCAGTAGACACCCATTGACTCTACCAGCAGAGACCCTTAGCTTCCTAATCTAGGTGCCCCAACCCCGGGTAGTTAGAACCCCAAACCTGGAAGGTTTCTGATTTTTACATAGCCACTTAGCAGAACCACCCTGAAAAGTGAGTTTAAGGCAGGAGGTATGAGAACTGGCAAGACTCCACTGTGGGCAGCATTACAAGCCCTAGCTCTCTCTTGGGAAAGTGCTTTCTTTCTATTGGGAGGTCTCAGCAGGGGTTGGCCAGCCCCTTCTCTTGTGTTGAGGACCAAATGCAGGTCCTTGAGCATGCTGAGCACATACTCTCTGAAAGCACTCTGCAGCCCTCAGTCACTTAACATTTATTTTCCTGCTGTGCCATCAATAGTAGAGCTGCTGGCTAAGTTTTCTATGGCCATAGAGCCTTTGAAGACTCAGCATTAATCTCTAAGCACTATTGATGCCCTCAGTGTGCACTAGATAATATTTCTGCTTCAACTATTGTTTACTGGGTACTAACTCTACATTCCCATCTCTGGGACATATATCACCACTAGAGGATGCTTCAAATGCATAACTTGCATTGGGTTTTTGAGACTGTCTCATTGTAATCCAGGCTGTCCTCACACTTGGGATCCTACTGCCTCAGCCTCCCAAGTGCTGATTTACAAATGTAGACCACCGCATGTAGCTTCAAACAGGCAACATCAATTGGCAAGAACTAGTAAAAGAATATTAGACTGGGCTATATTACCACACACTTTTAATCATAGCACTCAGGAGGAGCCAGGGGCAGTCAGATGTCTGTGAGTTCAAAGCCAGCTTTGTCTACACAGTGAGTTCTAGGACAGCCAGGACTACACAGAGAAACCCTCTCTCATTGAAAAACAAACAGACAACAGCAAAAATAGAAAAAGAAAAAAGAGAAGAAAACATTGGCTGTCCAGTGATCCAGATGTAGAGGCAGGTTCTCCAAGAGAAGGATGTGACAGTTTTTTAGAAAAGAAGAACCCAAGGGATGCAGATATCTGAATGGGAATAAGGATGAGGGAGAGAGCAGAGACATGAGAAAGCAGGAAAGAGTATCTGTAGGACTGGCATTAGCTAAAATCACTCCTGCTTTTGGCTGTTGGGGAATAAGAACTTCAAGAGAAAATTTTAAAGTAGATTTGTGCAAATCTCAGGAAACCCCAGCTGCTACCTCACATTTTGCAGACTTAAGATTTCAGATGCGTCTCTCACCTGCACTTTGTTTTTATGTCAGATTGTTCTGGAGGAACCTTGGGCTGTCTTACACCTTTACTTCACATACATTCTTCCTCCTCTTGTGATTGTTTCTAGGACAGAGTACCATTGTGTAACAATAAGCAATTCCTGTAGATTGCCTGTGTCATTCTGATAGGTGGTCACTGAGCTAACAGACTGTTATACTGGGGGTTTGTGTTTGTTCAGTGCACACTGTTGAGCTAGGTGTCAGGCTCCCCACCTCTGCCTCTGCTTTCTTCTAGTCACATCTTTTTTACTTCTTGTTTTTCATTTTTGAGATTATAATTGCAACATTTCTCTTTCCCTTTCCTTCTCTAAGCCTTTCTATATATACCTTTCTCCAACCCTCAATCTCATGACTTCTTCATTCATTGTTTTGTATGCATATGTGTTCTTGAATGCACCTGTATGTAAACCTAACCTGCGCAGTCTATGTAATGCTGCTTGCATGTATCAGGGCTGACCATTTGGAACTGGACAGCCAATTGGTGCGCCCCTCCTGCACCCAGCTCTCCCCAACTCCTATTGTTGTGTGTGGGGTGGAGACTTGTGGGCCTTCCCTATCCAGTTCTCCAGGCTGCTGGTGTTATTCTTGTTCAGCGTGTGTTTGGGCAGTCATGTTGGGAGGCCCTATGGGTGTAGCTTCTGACATTCCTGAGACGTGGTCTCACAGCACCCTCTGCATAGTCCATCATTTGGGAGTCATCTCCATGTCCGGTGTCAGCCTTCCTTCCTCACCCTCCTCCGTGAACTGTACTTCAGCTGGTGTTCTTGGATGTTCACCTGGATTTCTGCTGGCATCCTACCAGCCTATCAGTACCTCCTGTCCTCTAACAGAACTCTTTGTGCTCTGCCTTATCTTTAGCTCCGCTGGTGCCTAGGCTTAGTTTCATTTCTTGGCTGCAGGCTTTCCACACCTATGTTTCGCAGCCTCCAGCTGTTTCAGCTCACTCTTTATTCACTCAGATAGGTTTTGCTTCTTTTTATTGGGGATTCCTGATGGCTTGCAGGATTACCGTGGGCTGCTATCCGCTCATCTTTGCATACTTATGTCTATGGAGCCATGTTCCTAGAAAGGGTGCTCATGGTGTTTTTGTGAATATTTTAATTACAGAATTTAATCAAATATATATAAGAAACCAAGAATGAGATGAGAGATCATTGTGTAAAAATTAAACTGAACCTGGTCAATGGTGTCACACGCCTTTAATCCAAGCACGTGGGAGGCAGAGGCAGTCTGGTCTACAGAGTGAGTTCCAGGACAGCCAGGGCTACACAGGGAAACTTTGTCTGGAAAAGAAAAACAAACAAACAAAACAAAGCGACCAAAACCAAGCCCAATGCTATAGAAAGATGTAGTGCATTTACATTTTTTTGAAAGTACAAAGACCCATGTTTTTAAAAAATAATTTATTTTTTTGACCACGTATATGTTTATGTGAAGGTGTTAGATCCCTGGAACTGGAATTATTAACAGACAGGTGTGAACTGACTGCCATGTGGAGCTGGGAACTGAACCTGGGTCAGTGCTCCTAACCTCTGAACCATTTCTTCAGTTCCATGGCATATGCTTTTAATCCCAGCTCTTGGGAGGCAGAGGCAGGCAGATTTCTGTGACTTTGAGGTCAGCTAGTCTATATAGAGAGTTGCAGGACAGCCAAGTCTACACAAAGAGACCCTATTTCAAAACAAGGAAAGAGAAAAGAAAGGAATCTGGAAAGATTGTCTATTTACTGTCATGGGAGTTGGAATTTCCCCCTGCGGGGTAAGGAGTGCCTTGTTTCACAGTCTCATACATATTTGCAATATGCTTTGATCATGTCCACTTTTCTCTGTGCTCTCCTGTTTCCACTCCTGATGAACACTTTCCAACAGCCCTTCCCAAAACAGCACAGGAGCGACTGTTGGCTTTTGAAGCAGGATATCAGTCTGTACCTGGGCTGGTCTAGTACTTATGTTCTTCCTGACTACTACTCTGAGAGCCAGGATCACAGTCACCTACCTGGCAGTTTTTCTTCTAGAGCAGTGAAATAATGGATGATACCTTCTGTGTGAGTTTTATAAATTAGCGGCATAGAACTAAATCTTAAAGACATTTTGGCCTTAACTGGTGGCTCTCACTCAAAGTTTTATTTGTAGCAAATGATGGCAGATTTGGACTTTGTGATGGGAAATCAGTAAAAATCAAAGTAGGCAAATTGGGAGTGTTAATATGCTGTGTGGGGACTATCTGCTGTTGAAGGTCAAATGGTCTCTTTGTCTCTCTTCCCTGCTCTTCTTCCTGGTCGTTGCTTACCTTCATAACTTGGAACCCTGATGCCGACTTTTAGACAAGTCTTCCCACTCACAGCTGATCTTCCCTTTATGCCATAGTGTTTCTGAGTCACCTTTTGGTTGTCACATGTATTCTGGATCCCTCAAGAAAAACTCAGGAATGATCAACTGGGCAAAAACCTTGAGCTGATTTTGTGTCCATGAGAGTATTACTGTTTCCTACCAGCATTAAGCATTGGTTTTGTGTTGGGTTTGGAGACTGGCTTCAAACTCCCTATGTAGCTGAGGTTGACACTGGGCTTCTGATCCTCCTCTTCTACCTCCCAAATTCTGGGATGATACGTGCCCATCACACCTGGTCAGTGCAGTGCACGCACGCCAGAGAGCTCTCCCGGGTTACATCTCAGGCTCCTGATCCCCTTTGTTTCATTCACTTTTCTCTCGGTTTCTTTTGTTCTTTATTGTTTTTTGTTCTGTCTCTAGTTTTGTGTCTTGTGTTTTTACCACCAGTCCTGTGTAGTTGGAAATTTCTGTCCCGTCAGAAACTCTCAAATACCCGCAGCCTCTTCCCAAATAATTGACTCAGAGGCTTCATATTACGTATAAATGCTCAGTGAGCGTGTTACTAACTAGCTCTTACACTTAAATTAACCCATAATTCTTATCTATGTTTAGCCGTGTGGCTGAGGTCCTTTTTCTCAGTCTGGCATTCTCACCTGGCTTCTTCTGCATCTGTCTGGCAACTGTGTCTCTGCCTTTCCTCTCTGTAGAATTCTCCCAGTCTGGTTGCCCTCCTGGTTGTACTTCCTGCCTGGCTCCTGGCCAACAGCGTTTTATTAAACCAATACGAGTGATAAATCTTCACAGTGTACAAGAGCATTACCCCACAGCAGCCCTGTAATTTTATTTCCTTTTATTTTGTCCCTGAATTCCACTGTGAGACACGTAATCACCTTCTTGTCTCCCTGCTCTACCATAATCTCTTGCTTTCCTGCTTTGCAGTACTGGGATCAAACCTAGGTCCTGTGCATGCTAGGCAAGTGTTGTACCAGAGCTATCTCATCTGCCCTCGATTTTCTTCTCTTAAAATTTTCAGAATGCTTTGTTGTGATTTTGGCTGCTCGTTAGCATCAATTTTCTAGTATTTTAGTTTTGTTTCCTAATTTTCTTATGTCTTTATTTAGTTTCTAGGTAGATGACTCTTTATAATCATTTTTATGTGGGTTTACTTTTTTTTTTTTGTCAGCTATTTATTGTTAGTAATTTTGTTTGGGAGGTATTCCAAGCTTGGCTTTGTTGTTCCCATGTTAGACATGTTCTAGGTGAGTTCATTTGCTCTTATTTCTAAGTAGCTAATGAAGCTAGGTGTCCATGGACTTCCCCAATGCAAAGATGTTCTCAGTTGCCATGGGGACCACATCTATGAGGCACCTGCAGTAGACTTGTGTATTTTTTAACATGGTCCCAACTGTAGGTCCAGGGAGGTTTCTGCCCTTCACTAGCAGAGATTTTGTTTGGTACCTGGGGGGAAGGGTGTTTCGCCTCTAGAAAGTGTATTTTTGCAGGCCTTTCTGAGGTCACTAGTTCCCCCATCCTCTCTCTTCGTCACATCTTTTCTTCTTTCCTTCTGTGAAGGAAAAGGAGCCTTGCCTGTGCTCCCTGCTCTTGATGTCTTTGCTGCTGTGGGGTCTAGAATCTGTGTTTTCTTCTAGTCTGTTGAAGATGGGTCTGCAATTCCAGCTCTCCTTTTACATTTAGAACACACTCGAATGGCTTTGGGATTGTACTTTTAGAATGTTCAAATCAGAAGTGCTTAACTTTCTTTTATTTTCTGACTCCCATGATGTCATACATAAGGCCTTTTGATGTAGCTGTTCATAATGCCTGCACAGTCACACTTCCATCTGTCTTCTGAGCCCAGGGACTAAGCTGCTCAGATTTGAGAAGGCCTTCTACCCATGCAGCATGGTGCTCTGCAGTGTATATTGTTCTGGGTGCTGGGGTGAATCATTGCAGTTCTCTGGAGCTGTCACACCAACAGCAAGCCATAGATGATGCTATGTGCCTTGGGGTCATGAGTGAATGTGGTGACAGATACAGACTGGGAGTCAGTCACTCAGTTCAAAACTAACCATCGCAGTTACCTGTAGTAGAAGGTTTCTGGCCCAGACTTTCGGGCCTAACCTCAAGGTCTAGGCCCACAGACCTGCAGACTCGAAGACCCGCAGTCCCACAGTCCCCCAGTCCTACAGAGACACACAGACGCTTTCATTAGTTTTAGGCTGATCAGCCTCAGGCCCAGGCATATCACTTGCTAGCTCTCTATCCTTCATCTAACCCATGTCTCTTGTTCAGCCATGGGGCTCGGTACCTTTCTTTAGAGCAGCATAGTTGTCCTCGTCTTCCTCTGGCTTCTGCCTGGTGCTCTATCTGGCATTCTGTTCTCAGACTTTTCCTCATCTGGTAGACCAGCCCACACTTCCTGCCTGCCTTTGGCCAATCAGCTCTTTTTATTAAACCAGTGGGTGGGACAATTATTTACCATGAAACAGCACAATTCCCTACAATTACCAAACTAGACAAATACTGTGAGATTAAAATAAGTTCTGTGAAGCACTTGGCACATGGTTGATATTCAAAAAAGCATTGCTTTTTACCAATGAAGAGATGGATTAAGCGAAAAATAATAGGACATTAAGAGCACTGGAATACAGGCCTCTTTCTTTTTTTTAAGGTTTAAGTTTTACCAGCCTTACAACTGTTAAATTTGCAAGTCAGTACCATTGAGTTTGTTATATCACCAGGAATCCACCTTCAGAGATTTTCATCTGCCTCTGTATGCACTACAATACAATGCCCACCTGCTCTGCTCCCAACCACCATTCTGCTTTCTGTGTATTTGGCAACTTTAGGTACCTCGTATAATGAATTCCTATAGAATGTCTTTGTTGTTTCTATTTGCTCTGTTTTGTTTTTTGAGGAAGGGTTCCTCTGTACCCTGACTGTCCTTAAACTGTAGACCAGGTTGGCCTTGAACTGTTAGATCCTGTTAGACCTCTGCCTCCTGAGCACTAGGATTAAAAACAATGTCACATCCATCTTATAGCATGGTGGGGTGTGTGTGTGTGTGTGTGTGTGTGTGTGTGTGTGTCTGTGTGTGTGTCTGTCTGTCTGTCTGATTTAGTTTACTTAGCACAGTGCCCTCAGGGTTTATCCATGTTGTATGAATGTATATATGAATCAAAAATTGCTCCCTTTTTAAGGCAGAATAGTAGTCTATTTTCTGGAATACCACATTTTGTTTATCCATTCGTCTGAGAGTGGACACTTGGGTTGCTTCTATTTTTACCCATTGTGACTATTGCTGATATGAATTGAATATGGATGTATAAATGTTTCTTTGAGTCTCTGCTTTTCTTTTTTTGGGGGGGAGTAATACCTAGAAAATGAATTATTGAGTCATACAATAGTTCTGGTTTTGCGCTATGAGGAACTTCTATACAGTTAATACACCCAGAGGACTATTTGATAGGGAAGTACAAGCAATGGAGTTCCCCAAGAAATAATATGAAAACTAGGTTTGCTTAACATTTTATACGTTGCCTAAATATGAAACTTTTACTACTAAATTTTATTTTTATGTATATATATATGTATAATGGGTAATATATATTGTATAGAGTTTAGAAACAAGGGGGAGAGAGCAGAGTAGTGATTAATAAGACTTAATAAATGGGTACACATAAGAAGTCCTCCTTCCCCAAGGACCAAGGACAAAGATCCAGTTACATGTGTTAGTGCCTTCTTTCTGGAGACACGGAACTTCTTGTGTCAACTGCATGAAAGCATGCAGACACATCTTTTTCTTCAACATTTTGGAACCAAAGAATAAGTTGACACTTGACTTGAGACTGGAGGTCAGTGGTCTAAACTATGACTCTGTCCCATGGGAGATTTTTAGCAGTGTCTGAGGACACTGTGGGTTATCCTAACTGGAGAGGAACTACTGCAGTTAGTACTAGAGACCAGAAACATGCTACAGTATCCAGGAAAGCTCAACAGAGAATTGCCTCTGGGACTGAAGAGATGCTTCGTGGGTAATAGCACTTACTGTGCAGGCATGAGGACATGAGTTCAGGTCCCAGCACCTAGATGGTTAGCCACGGTCACATGACCTGCAACCCCAGCACTAGGGAGTGGAGATGAGAGGATCACTCCTGCTTGCTGGCTGCTAGCCTCCCTCCAGGTTCAAAAAGAGAACATGTCTCAGGGAGTAAGGCAGAGGACAAACAATAAAACAAGGTACTTGAATGTATAAACATAGGCAATCACACTACATACATAGGTAATCACAACACACACACACACAGGCACACACATACATACACACAGACACACAGACACACATACATACACATACACACATAGATACACACACACACACATAGATACACACACATGCATGCACACACAGATGCACACACAGATGCACACACACATACACACAATATATATACACACTCATGCACACACACATACAAACACATACACACACAAATATATATATACATACATACATACACACACATGCACACACACATACACACAGACATACACATATGTACACACACACGCACACACACATACACACAGACATACACACATGTACACACACATGCACACATACATACACACACATATACATACACACACATGCACAGACATATACACACATGCACACACACACACATAGACATACACACACATACCACACATACACATATACACACACATACATACACACACACATACACACACACACACACCATCTAAGGGCTGTGACACCTGGCTTCAAACCCAAGCTATCCTATCAGCCTGTCTTTAGTCTCCTGATAGAAAGCTGTCCCAATGAGGTGCAAGAGCTTTGTAAACACACCCATTCTGTGGCCTCCTGGGCCTTACTTGACAACAGAAGGTAGTACTTCTTACCTTTCTGGTTTGACAGAAAGTAATTACAAGTCTTGGTGGCACAGGCCTCTAATCCTAGCCAGTTGAGAAATGAGAGAGGATTATGAGTATAGGGCTGTCCAGAGCAACTTAACAAGAATATTTCTCAAAAAGATAAGCCCTAGGGACATTGGTCAGTTATGCTTATCTAGGCTGCACATAGCCCTGGGTTTATTCCCATGGCTATAAACCAGTCATGGTGGCACATGCCTTCAAGCCCATTGTTTGAGAGGTAGAAGCATGAAGATCCGAAGTTCAGGGTCATTTTTGGCTATACAGTAACTTCAAGATCAATCTGAGATACATAAGCCAAAAGTTAATTTTAAAGTTGAAAGGGGACCTGGGGAACATGCTTACACAAGGCCCTGGATTCAGTACTGCAAATGAATGTAGGCCCTAGGGAGCACTTCTGCCTTTACCCAGCAGGACTTTGTAAGGCAGTTCCTGTCATCCAGTGTAATGGTTGAGTGGCCTCTGCTCCATCCCACTGTACTTCAAGATGTAGCTTTGCTTAGAGAACTGCTGGGCAAATGAACCTGAGTCCTGTGTGAACTTCATGCTAAGGAAAGGGTTTATGTGGTATTTATGCTGCTTGGATGGAGATGGCTTCTCATAGCTGGACCTACTTAATGCCAGCCAGTGTGATGACAGTCAATTGTGTGATAAATAAATATCTCTTTTGTATAGAACCCAGAATGTACCAGACACCAGCCAAGGCATTTTATGTCTAGTTTTCTGTCTAGTTATCTTACTCAGCCATTTACTCCTATAGTTTTGGAGGGAGGCAAAACTTCAAGATCATTTGCCAAAGCCCACTTGGCTAACAACGGCAGGGCTAGCATTTAAACACCGCCTGTCTGAGTTGGAAGCCTCAGCCACTATCTCATTGCTAATAGAAGACCACCAAACCACAGACCAAAAGGCAGAGATTCCTTGTGGTCTCACTAGTGAGGTGGCTGAGTTGTGGATCTGCTGCCTTAAGGACCAGCCTTCAGTAGCTCAGGAATTGAAGGGGAGCCATGGAGTTGGTAGATGAATCACTGTTACTCTATCTGAGTAAAACTTAACTCCCTGGGGCTGGGATAAAAGGGAAACACACACACCTAGGATGCTGTGAATGGCAAACCTTCAGCAGGTCAGAGAAACTTAAGAGGAGATGCAGAGCAGGAGAACTACTGGACAGACAGACAGACACATGAGGACTTTCTGAGGGCCGAGGCTTAGTTCTTCATTTGCTATTCTTTCTGTTGCCTGTTCCGCTCTGTTCCTTTTCTGCCCTGCTCTTCTATCCCTTCTTCTTACCTATTTTTTCCTTCCATCTTATATACCCCAGAAAACCTTTCAGCAATATAAAAATTACAATGTGATCACATTCTATTTTTTAAATAAATTATTACAATGAATACAAGTAAAAGACATGTTTCCCATCTCTCTTATAGGATTAAACATTTCACACATTACAGGTGAAAAACAAATTATCCTAAGAATCCGCAGTCAGTTTAAACATCCATCTTATAACCATTTACACAGGCAATAGTTTTATAATTTCCAGAAAAACAGTTTTTGTTGTTTTGTTTGTTTTTCTTAGGCAGGGTTTCTCTGTGTAGCTTTGGAGCCTGTCCTGAAACTCACTCTATAGACCAGGAGGCTGGCCTTGAACTCACAGAGAGAGTCACCTGCCTCTGCCTCCTGAGTGCTGGGATTCAGCACTATCCAGCCCAGGTTATTTGTTTTACTTTTATATTTTAGAATCCTGTCCAATTATCTTAAGTAACCATCAGTTCTTTGTTTTTTAGTTGCATGAAATCGATTGTTTAAAGCTTTATTTTGCCTATGATAAACACTGCAACCTGTGAACACATTTTCCAGTATCTAGAAGAACTTGAGCTAACTCCTGGGACTTGTTTGTTTTTCTTAGTCATTAACCTGAACTCCACAGTCTGTATAAATCCTCAAATAAAACTCTTAAGTCCTGGCTGTATGATACTTTCCTGTTCTTACTTTCTGTCCTCTGCAGCCCCTGCTTTATTAGGGGTTGGGGCAACACCATATCCTACCTTTATCTATTAATTTTCCCATCGAACTAACCGCTACCATTAAACACCTTTAATCACCAAAATTCTATTTAACTTAATACTATCATTGTATAAAACCATTACTTCAGTTAAGTAGTACAGCTTAAGAGGAAATCATTTCCCTAATAATCCACAGATAAAAATGTCCAGTAGAGCCAGGCAGTGGTGGGGCACACCTTTGATCCCAGCACTTGAGGGGCAGAGGCAGTTGAATCTCTGCCTCCTAGACTACAGATAGCCAGAACTGTTACACAGAGAAACCCTGTCTTGAAAAACCACCACCAACAACAATAAAAAATGCCCAGTAAAATGATATATTTCTATGAGATAATCACATTACATTAATAGCAGTGGGGAATCACCCTAAACCCGTTCAAACCATGCCAGATACCAGAGAAAGATGGCAGCAGAAAACAGGGGAAGGCTCAGCAGTAGCAAGAGGAGTCCAGCCCATCTGAGACAGATCCGTCAGGCCTTTGCTGTTGGTAGGCTGACCTCCCGAACTTCAGTTGGCACCTGCGGCGCCTCTGACATGCCACCAGCGTGGATCAGAATGTGGCCTGACTGATTCCTCTGCTCCTGCCAGCAAAGGAAACCACTGTGCTGTGCTGACTCTTCCTGTTGTCTCTCTTCCAGGTGCACTACATCCTTCAGGAGGTGGTGATGGGGGGGATGGTCCTGGAGACAAACATGAATGAAATTGTGGCTCAAATTGAAGCTCAAAACAGGCTGGAGAAGTCAGAGGTAAGGAAGTGTCTGTACTCATGTCCTGGCTGGGTGAGAACACTGTGCAGAGGGAGGAATGTGTTCTTGTGTAGCATGGTGACTGTGTGGGCTTGTGTGGGCTTGTGAGTACTGTGTGGGCTTGTGAATGCTGTGTGGGCTTGTGTGTGCTGTGTGGGCTTGTGTGTGCCGTGTGGGCTTGTGTGTGCCGTGTGGGCTTGTGAGTGCTGTGTGTGCTGTGTGGGCTTGTGAGTGCTGTGTGTGCTTATGTGTGCTGTGTGGGCTGTGTGGGCTTGTGTGTGCCGTGTGGGCTTGTGTGTGCTGTGTGGGCTTGTGAGTGCTGTGTGGGCTTATGTGTGCTGTGTGTGCTGTTTGGGCTTGTGTGTGCTTTGTGGGCTTATGTGTGCTGTGTGGGCTTGTGTGTGCTTTGTGGGCTTGTGTGTGCTTTGTGGGCTTATGTGTGCTTTGTGGGCTTATGTGTGCTGTGTGGGCTTGTGTGTGCTGTGTGGGCTTGTGTGTGCTTTGTGGGCTTATGTGTGCTGTGTGGGCTTGTGTGTGCTTTGTGGGCTTGTGTGTGCTTTGTGAGCTTATGTGTGCTTTGTGGGCTTATGTGTGCTGTGTGGGCTTGTGTGTGCTGTGTGGGCTTGTGTGTGCTGTGTGGGCTGTGTGGGCTTGTGTATGCTGTGTGGGCTTGTGTGTGCTGTGTGGGCTTGTGTGAACTTGTATGTGCTATCTGTGCTTATGGCTTGTGTGGCTTGTGTTTCTCTGGGCCTTCAGGAGTTGGTGCCCAATCTGCCTTTCTTGATTTATCTACACTAACTCAAAGGCTAATATAAACATTAAACAGGTAGGGCATTTTGAGATATCAGGCTTAAAGGATAGGCAGAAAGGGCAGACAGGCATCTACAACCCACATTTGTGGTGTTTCTGTGCATCTGTTCTCCCAGAAGCCATATCTCATGGTATCTTTTAGCATCTAGAAATTCAGGATTTTTTATTTTCAGTGAGGCGTCTAGAAAACTACAATAATGCTGATTTGAAAATACCATACCCAGCTGGGAGGTGGTGGTGCACACCTTTAGTCCCAGCACCAGGGAGGCAGAGGCAGGCAGATCACTGAGTTTGAGGCCAGCTGATCTGCATAGCCAGGGCTACATAGAGAAATCCTGTCTCGAAAAAGAGCAACAAAGAAAATACCATACTCAACATCCTCATGTGGCACCAGGTTTGACGGAAGAGCCATGGTAAAGCTAGGCCTGTCCCTCTTTGGTCTTAGCCTTCTTCAGGACTATAGTGAGCAGGGTTAGAGGCATACTCCCTCACAGCAGTAGAAATAGTGAACAGTGACATCTCTGTCTGAGTGTCTCCGAGTGTTTCTTTGCTTTGTGTAATGGAGCCTGTCTCACAAAGCCAGGAGTTTTTCCTGTGAGGACTGCTGACCCTGTTGGAGAAGATTTGCTAGCCACACTCTGAGGAGTGCAGGCTGGGAGTGCCTGCTCCCAATCATAGCTAGTGAGTTAAGCAAGGAGTCTGGAAACCACAGAGAGAGCCTTGCAGGGGGAGGGAAGGGTGGGAATGAGTGTCCTGAGAGCTGTCAGTCAGGGAACAGTGAATTTCTGAAGTCTTTGTCACTTCTCTGTCACCCGGGGTGGGGTGGGGGCTCCTGTGTGCCTGCTGCAGCTTCCCAGTGTCTTAGTGTCTTAGAGCTCTCCACAGCTTGTTGCCACATGACACTAAGCCCGTCCTCCCCCAGCTCACACTAGTTGGCACATGACACTAAGCCCGTCCTCCCCCAGCTCACACTAGTTGGCACATGACACTCAGCCCGTCCTCCCTCAGCTCACACTAGTTATCACATGACACTCAGCCCGTCCTCCCCCAGCTCACACTAGTTGGCACATGACACTAAGCCCGTCCTCCCCCAGCTCACACTAGTTGGCACATGACACTCAGCCCGTCCTTCCCCAGCTCACACTAGTTACCACATGACACTCAGCCCGTCCTCCCCCAGCTCACACTAGTTGGCACATGACACTAAGCCCGTCTTTCCCCAGCTCACACTAGTTGACAAGCAGTTGATATTTGTTTCCTTTTAAAGAATTTCTCCAGCTTTGCACTTTTCTGTGAAGTTGACTCTTGAGGAAAGGGTTTTGTTGTGCTTTGCTTTGTAAATTGAGTATCCTCAATACTTGAGACTTAGATAAAGCATAACAGACTCCCTTAGCAAGCATTTATTGAGTGTGGGGTTAGATGCTGTAGTTACAAAACTTCTTAAGACATAACCCCTTTGCAGAACATGTAGTGGAACAGGAAGAAAGGCTGCAGGTCTCCAGGCCACACTCCAGCTATTTAAATAGTTTGGTTTTTCCTACTTCTGAGGAAGAATGAAAGTGAGAACTTCTATGTGTACCATTTGGAATTCTTTAGACCATGTCATCTGGTTTAATATTTAAGCAGATGTCACTGAGAAAGCGACTGATGCTCTCCTCCCTTCTCCCAGGGTGGCCTTTCAGCAGCCCCTGCGAGGGCTGTGTCTGCTGTGAAGAGCATCAACCTTCCTGAGATCCCAAGGAACATCAACATTGGTGATCTCAACATCAAAGTTCCCAACCTGTCCCAGTTTGTGTGAAGGTGAAGGACTGGGCTGAACTGGGGTCCTTAGGATGAGCAAAGCAGTCAAGTCTGGAACCAGAACCCTGTTGAGCCTTTAGAGTTACACCTTGGAACACTGAGTCTTTCACAGAGTGGGAAGGGAGTTGGGAGTCATCCTGCTGCTCTCTGGTATACATGGCGTGGTAGACATCAGTGCACTAAGCCACTGCTCTTTTGCCTCTCACAGACAGCTGCCCTCAGGGTTGGGGAATTTGGAACAAGCCACTTGCTTTCCAGGGCCCCACCACTGGGACTGGACACACCTGACTTCTTCCCTAGCACCTAGGGCTTCTGAGATCCTGTATCACTTACTAGGCAAGAGAGCAGGGAGAAGTGCCAGCCTTTCAGGTGTCAGGGGTGGCGAATGGCAGGTACGGCAGGGTGTCTGCTGGCTCTGCTAGGGCCTCTACTCCCAGAATCCCTTTGTATAATGCAGCCTTTCTGTCGGCAGATGCTGCCAAGCATTTTCACCACTGGTATATCCCACTTTTGGTGTCACGGGATATGTGTGCTAGACACGGTTTAAATCACACTTTGGGTGCATGCCAGCCCCCTGCCACCAGGGAGGGCACCCTGTACTGTACACACACACAAATACACACCAGTGTCTGTAGAATATAAAGGCTGGATCCTCCTGAGTTAATGACTCTTCCCAAGTTTGAAATACGCTGCCCTCCTGGAAGCAGACGGTTCAGTGGGTATGTGTGAATCATGAACCATTTTCCCTTGCTCAGAAATCCACTAACCAATCTCAGAATCTAGAGCTGAAAGCCTGAACTGGGTGCTGTGTGGGCTGAGCCGGCAGCATACTAGCCATAGTATTGAGTTCTGTTGTGTGTCCTCCACCTGCATCCTGCACACTGGGCTCCTTTGGATAACATTCTCCTATAGCTTTGGAAACTTGTAAATGTTAACATGTTCTGAGTCTTCTTGTGGTTAATTTGGAGTTAATGCTGCTGCTGAGAGCAGGGCCTCTTCATGCCGTTGGTTGGGTCTCAGGCATGGTGGGGAGGAACTGATAAGACCTTCATGGGGAATTCTCCCTCCTGCTGTCCAGGCCCCCAGTCCATTTCCTACAGCCTTGTGATGTTGCTGACCGTCTAGGAGAATAATGTGTCAGGACTCAGCTGCTCTCATTTTTCAGCAGGGCTTCTTACATCCTGTCCACTGCTGCCCACAGAACCTTGTCTGTACCCCTTCACTCCTCTGTTGGAGCCACATTAATGGGTAGCTTGCTGAAGGTCACGATCTGAGACCAAATCCCTAATGCCATTCTCTTGAAGCATTTTATTTTATGTTATTTTGTTGCCATTTTAGTAATTCTCACCCTTTTACAATGGCTGGGTATAAACTAGGAATGAAGAAAACCAGTGGTTTTTGCATTTGCTGTAGGACGATATGAGAAAGATCCTTTAACTGCCCTTGCCACAGACATTTTATTTTTTTAAGGTATATTTTGAAGAGCAATGGTTGTGCACGCCTGTAATCTTAGTGCTTGGGTGGCAGAGGCAGGCCGATCTCTGTTAGTTTGAGGCCAGCTTGGTCTACAAAATACTTTCTAGGACAGCTGTTACACAGAGAAATTCTCCCCAAACCCCCCTCCCAATTTATTTGTTTTGTGTATTTGTGTGTCTGGATATGCTCTGAGACCAGCGGAAGGTATGGAGTTCCCTTGAGGGGGTTGAGAAGCCACCAGAAATGTGGGTGGGAATGTAATTCTGGTCTTCTGCAGCCCAGCCACCGTATTCTTAACACTTTTTGTTGCCAAATACAGCAGACTTGGGTGAAGTAAATTGCTTCTAGGTCACACAAGACTAGAGTTTGAAACGTGCCTGCCTGGCCCCACAGGCCTTTTTTTCTCCTCACTACTGAAGATCGCTTCTCCCAGTTTTATATCCCTCTCCTTTATAGCAGACAGATACGGAAACAGTCTCAAAGGGATGAAGCCACTCTCAAAAACTTTAATAAAAGACATTTGATTTTTAAGATAGCTCACCAAAGAGCTGGAGGGCCCTCTGTGTCCCAGTGAACTGCCTAAAGTGTGTCAGCTCGAGAGTCAGTGTTCTGAAGTGTGCCTGCTGTTTACTGAAGGCACCATGGAGTCGGAAGCTCTGGGTTTCCTGGGTAGTTTAGATTTTAGCTGTTTGCCTGCTAGAAACTACTTTGTTCTCAAAAACTATGGCCTGGCACTGTAGACTGCAAAAGCAAGTACCAGGTGATGGCTTGCACCACCCCCTTACACTGTTGGTTTGGGCTCGGAAATCTCATTTTCCCTAGTCAAGCTGGAGGGGTTAGTTAGTTAGTTAGCTGCTTGCTAATTGACAGCTAGTTTGTTTACTGTCAACCTCCCTCTACCTCCCTCTACCTCCCTCTCCCTTTGTGTTGTGAGACAAGGTCTCACTTTGTAAAGCAGATTCCCAGTCCTCCTTCCTCACCTCCAAAATTCTGAGATTACATTCTGTACTACATTGGAGCACTTTTCTGTGGAGAAGTTAGAGGAAGTCCTTGGTCTTTTTGGAGAGGAACATCCCCTCAGCTCTGAGACATCAGCTATGCAAGGGGGGCTGGGTTTGTGTTTGCTTTGGAATTCTGGACCTGGAGAGTTTACACTGAGCCTTCCTGGGTCTTCTCATTGCCCATCTTGTGTGTAAGTTGCCCAGTGAGGGTCAAGGGTCAAGCTCAGTCCTAAGCAGAGAAAGAGGATCTTTGAGCTACCCTGATAGTGCTTGCACAGCTGGAACATGAGAATCAAACTGGCAACCTGGAGCTGCGGTGGCTGCACTCAGTGCCTGCTGTGTGGGAGATTTGAAGGACAGTTTCCACCCCTGACTTACTAGGGTCAAGCCTGCTGTGCAGGTGCCAGACAGATCACCTTCCCCCAGCCTGACCATGGGCCCATACATGTTCTGAGGATATCTGGAGTCTCAGGCACTGAGCATTCATGCTCTGCCACATACAGAGCCAGCCTTCTCTGGCCACTAGAGAGCCAGCCTAGCAACTTTCTCTGTGACCTCAGCTTCAGAAAAGAAACTAGGAGAAATGGCCCAAACCAGGTCCCTGGCACCGTCTGTGGCCTGGCCATCCATCTGCTCATGTCTTTTCAGAGAGGATTCATAAAAGTTAAGCTCCAGAGTAGGGTCTTGTCTACCTTACAATAATCAGACTGGAGTATTGAGACCCACCTAGAAGGGTGTGGGCTCTCTGCTGACATCCTGGATATCCACTGCTCTCCCTATGCTGACTACCCAGAGTGAGCCAGCTTGCTGTGGGAGCTGCCAGTAGAGGCCCCACCTAGGCCCAAACCTCAAGGTCAAAGTGTTTACCTTCTCGGAAGCTCTGGAGTGCGCTTCACCTGCACCTTCTAGCAGAAGTGGCTCTTAAGAAAATAGCTTGATGCAAATGATTAATCCTTTCCAAATAGGAAATATATTCATGTAGTTCAGTGTTTTTTTTATTGGGAGGTAAGGTAACCTCAGAGACTAGAAGCCATTGATTGGTTCTCCTGGAGCTGGAGTTAAATGATTGTAAACTGTCTGACATGGGGGTGCTGGAAGCCAAACTTAGGGCCTTCTAGAAGAGTAGCAAGTGCTCTTAACTGCTGATCCATCTCTCAGTCCCATGCAGTTCACATTTTAAGGGGGGGAATATTCATCAAAAGACTTAGCCTATTCCTAGCTGCTGAGCATTGTCCCTCCTGACAGCAGGAGTTTGCAGTTTAAAGGAGTAAGAAACGAGCATCCTTTCTCTTCTCTTTGAAAACTGGGGGCAGAGCTGCAGCTGACCCCAGCCCAGAATATTCTTGCTGTCCTCCAGAGCTTCAGAGTCCCCTGCCCATGTGGGTGCACACACCCATGAGAAACAGGCAGCTCCCAGCCTTTCTCAGCCTCACTCCTCAAGGAACTGTGACAGCATGTTTCCTCCTAGGACATAAACCCTCAAGGGCAGGGGCGGGCCAGCCTCCTCCCAGTGCTCTACCCCAGCTGTTCTCACCTGTGTCTCCATACTGCTGTCTTTAAAGAGTGGTGGGTGAGTGGGGGGCTGAGGAAAGCAGAAGTGCATCCTTAGTCTCTCTGGACCTGTGCTTACTAGGACTGAGATGTGGGGGTGGGGAGGCCCATTGCTGTAGGCAAGAGATAGCAGGGATTGTATTGAGAGGAGATGGGATGCAGGCGTGTTAAGTTGGAGGTGCCTCAGTAATGCCCCCTGGTGAATGAGTGGACAGGAGAAGGTGGGTCTATCCCTGAGATGAGCCTGTAGGCCATTTAGAGTGGGGTCATATTTGGGACCCCTACTTCCTTTGAAAAAGTAAGATCAAGAGCAGAGTGTCAGGGCCAAGGGATGAGAGTGAAGGACAGGCTATGGGCAGGCGAGAAGAATGTCTGGACTTTGGAATCAAATCCAGGGAGAACTGCCAGACAGAGCAGGGACCCCAGAGCCACAATTCCAGGAATGCCCTTGCTTGAGGCCAGGGAAACCAGAAGAGTTCTTGGTTCCTTCCATTCCAGCCTGGAGGCTACAGGAGGATGTGACCAAAGAGGCAGCAGCACCCGCTCACCTCCTGGGTAGGTCATCTAGCTCATCCTCCTCCATACCTTAGCCCATGTTTTACTGACCCAGCATTCCTTGGCATCTCATTTCCGGGACCTGCTCTTACTATACAGCTTAAGCTTATTGAAGGCACTAATAAAACTTTCTAAAAGTCACCTTTTTGGTCCATGCATTTCATTCAAGATGAGAACCTGGAGGCTACTGGCATAAGGTGGCTTTTGTGGATATCAAGTTCTTCAAGACCCCAGCTTTCTACCCCCAACCTCCAGCTAAGCTCATCAGGAACCAAGAAATGCTCTGCCACTCTCAAAAATAATGCACTTATGTGTCTGCCAATGGGGAAGTGATTAAGAAAAGATGTCTTCCTACTTGGAGCTGCTCAGCCAAGCTCCCAGCTGGGCCAGCAAAGCCAGCCCTCTGATTTGACAGCTCCATCTTGGGGGTGGGCAGGGTCCTAACTAGGCTGGCTATGAGGAGTATGTTGCTAGGACCTTCCAGAGACTGGCTCTCTGTCAGACCTCATTGTGATGTACTGCTGGTGTGGACCACAGAGAGTTCCACAGACCATGTCTGCTGCCAGTGCTGGAGGAATTTGTGGTATTGGGAAGGAGAAGGCCACCAGCATATGGTGCTCATCTTGGCAGTGAGAAGAGCGGCCACCAGGGGTCCTCAGAAAGAGAACCCCCAACCTAGTTCTTGCAAAGCTCTACACCGTGTCCAGAGAAACTGTAGGGCAAAACTAAGAGGTGGTGGGAACCATGAAAGTGAAGCTTCCCTGAATGTGGGGGTTTGAAGACAAAGGAATGACAGACTGGTGGGACCAGAAGTAGAGGCAGAGTAGAGAAAGCTTAGACATCTTCCCCTGGAGCTACAGGAAGCTGGATACCTGCAGCAGATGCAGTGAAGGAATGAGCATTCTGTGCAGAGCTGGAGCCAGGTGATGAGCTATAACCTGTAGGCCCAGTAAGAGTTGGCCATGTAAAGACCGCTCACTTTTTTTTTTTTTTTTTTGAGAAATAAGACCTTTAGACCCTTTTTAAGAATATATTTGTATTTTTTTGCCAGCTAGGCCATCCAGCTGACATCATGGGAGCACGTGGGAATGAATAAGGACCCTATCTTCCTGGGGGACATGCTGGAGGTTGTCTTCTGTATAATGGAGAACAGCTTTGCAAGCTTCTGAGAGAAAAGTACGCATAAAATACTATAAGGGAGTTCCAGGTACAGTGGTCAAACATGAGTCCCCAAGTCCCTCAGTCTGAGAGAATGCTCAAGGTCCAGATACTCCCCTGTTTAGAACCATCACTATTTGGAAATGCCTTCAGTTAAAACATACCTGAATGGCCCATGCTTGTCAGCCTACTATCCACATGGAAATGGATGGGACTGTGATTGTTGCCACTGCCCAGCCTCCCCAGGTGGTTAATCCACACCTGACCTGGCAAGATTTCCTGCCAAACGACTATTTCTGTGTGCACAGTTTTCACACCATCTGACTTATCAACCATCGTGAATTAAGACCCTGATCACAGTGGAGGTACTGATTTAGTGGATAAGAGGCTTTAGGTAGTAGCCTGGCCTTGATGCATCTTCAAGGTGACGGAGGAAGACACACATCTGGGGCTGCATCTCAGTTTCTTGCTGTCCTGGAAGAGACAGAGAAAAGCCTGTGGTTGCTCCCATGGCTTTGTTGGTTAGTGTGCTTCTTACCCAATCATATCAATAAGAGGAACACGTGTCTTTCCACAGTGAACCTTTGCAATTGGGGTCATGAGATTGCTATAATGCCAGGGCACTTTCCCACCATGAGAGTATCCCTCATCCTTCTCCAGCCCAAGTGTAGAGTACTGGGTATGTGACACCCTTTCACCTGTATCTAGCTGCAGGCTGTCTGAGCCAAAGATAGCTTTAGGCCAGAGATAGCAACATCGAAGCCTATGGTGCAACTCCTTGCCTGTTAGGTGATTTCCACACCACAGCATAGTGTTTGAACCGCCAACTTTGAGACCAGCTTTTCTGGGTCTTGCATTACAGGTTGAAGGTTTGGTTAGCTCACTCCCACAGCAGTCTCCTGAGGTAGCTTCCGCCTTGTGCTTGATTCAGGTCTTTGCAAACACTTTCTGCATTGTCCCCACTTAACCTATCTCAATCTGTTTTTATACCCCTTGGGTCTTCCTTGCTCTGGGACATACAATATGGCCCAGTAGCTATTTAAAGTACATGATGAATGTTATGGAATTGAAGAGAAAGCCTAATGGTTAGTAACAATGTAAAGACATCACTTATAAAGCCCTGAATAAAATGTAAATATGAGGCTGAAGAGATGGTTCATTGGTTAAGACCACTTGCTGCTTTTCCAGGGGACCCAACTTCACTCTTCTAGTGTCCAGCACCCCACACAGGCAGCTCCCAACCATCTGTAACTCTATCTCCAGGGGATCCAACACCCTCTTCTGGCCTCTGTGGGCACCCAAACACACATGATGTGCAGACTATACAAGCACACGCATGCACGCACATACAGACACATACAGACACATGACAGAGAGAGAGTCAGTCTTGTTAGGCCTCAAGCCTGGGATAAATGGCAAACTGAGGTGCCTATTTAACATATCAAAGTGGACCTACCTGCCAGGATGTCCTTCAGTCCCTACTTGTTACTGGCCATCCTGGCTGACATACCCTGCCCTCTACTTTGACCTCTTCAGCCCAGGGACTGAGCTTCCTCTCTCTCAGTCTCTGGTGCCTGTATAACTCAGCCATTTTGGCTAGACTGGTTATTTGCCTCCTGTCCTTTTGTCCTCGCCTCCCCTTCTGTCCTTACAAGGTTCTACTCAGGAACGTCATGTCTACTTTGGACTCTCCCAGATATCTCTGTCTCCAGCTGTTCTCTCCCTCATCTAAATAAACCTCCACCACACCTAGAAGCAGCCATGGCTTCCTCTTTATTCCTTTTCTTTTGCATTTAATTTTTAAAATCTTAAAAATGCCAGGTGGTGGTGGTGCAGGCCTTTAATCCTAGCACTGGGGAGACAGAGGCAGACCAATTTCTGTGAGTTCAAGGCCAGCCTGGTCTACAAAGTGAGTGCCAGGACAGCTACATCCTGAAACACAAACCCAAATCTTAAGAACAAGTCAGACGTGTGACTTGGGTGACCCCTAAGCTTTCACCTGTTTCCTCGTCTGAGAAATGGAGACACCACAGCTTCCTTGTATGAGTCAGCATCCTCAGCACAAACAAAAGATCTAATCCAGGAACAGCATTAAAAAACATTTATCTTTGGAGAATTTGGGGGTTGATTTTGCTTTTGAGATAGGGTCTGTGGTACCCTGGCTGTTTTAGAACTCTGAGACTCAATGCTGTCATTGCCAACACTAGACTTGAGGGTCACAGACAGAGGCAGAATCCCAGCAGGCACCTTTGATTGGTGAGGAGGGAGGCTGTCCAGTGTGGAAGAACCAGGATGGCTGTCACATGCCTGCAGAAGATTGGATTCACCACTTCTCCAGAATGCTCAGACTCAGCTGACTGAGCCCTCTGAACTGTGTGTGTGCTGACTCCATAACTGGGAGGGGTGGCAAACTAGTTCAAGTGTGTTCAGATGTGGGCAGAAAGACACATGTTCTTCAGAACCTGGGACACAACATCATGCTATAGTTAACTTTTTGTTGACAAATACTTTGGCCAATTTAGGAGGCATTATTTGACTTACACTTCTAGGCCACAGACCATTTTTGAAGGAAGTCAAGGCAGGGTTCCAAGGCAGGAAGCAGAAACAGAAACCATGGAGGAACACTGCTTGCTGAATTGCTCACAGACTCATGCTTAGATAGCTTTTGTTGTTATTGTTTTGAGACAGTGCTTCTCCATGTGGCCCTGGGACTCAATCAGTAGAACAGCCTGGCCTCAAACTCAGAGATCTGTCTGCTTTTGCCTCCCAAGTTCTCGGGTTAAAGACACACACTACCACCACCCAGTTTAGCTAGTTTTCTTATACAACCCAGGACCACCCACCTAGGGATGGTATCTCACACATACACACACACACACACACACACACACACACACACACACACACACACACACACACACGAAAGCATGTGCGAGGCAGTTTCTCAGCTTAGACTTCCATCTCAGGTGACTCTAGGCTGGGTCAAGTTGACAATTAAGGCTGGGCACCACAGTATATGTTCATAACGGAGCAAGTCCCAGGATTCCTCTGAAGGCATGCTGCCTGATACTAAAAGAGCCGGCCACAGCTAACCACAGCACCTTGTTTCATGGAGCCCAGAAAGCAGGTGCTCAGGCATGCAGACACATGGGAGAGGCAGAATTAACTTTGCTCAAGGCAAAGTTTCCGTTATTCCAACCTTAGAGACAGGTAAGATGACTCTCTGGGAACAAAAGTCAGGGGGAAGGGTGTCTCCTAGGGTGAGTCAGCCAGGCACAGTGGGGCTCCTACAGGGCAGAGCTCCTCGTCTCTATCCTGTTCACTCGTTCACTTGGAAGCTCATGTTCTGAAGCTTCACTCAGTTCTCTGCTTAGAATTTGTCTTTTGCTATAGGTATGTTATACTTCAGGTGGGAAAAAAAGCAACAACCTTGCATGGTGGTACACATCCATATTGTCCTGCACACAGAAGACTGGAGTAGAAGCATTGCTTTAAATTTGAGGCCAGTCTGACCTACCTGAGACCCTGTCTCAGGTGGAAAACTCACTGTAAGAAGCATTTGAGACAGTGACTGACTGGCAGAATGAGCTGAAGAAAGGTTAGCTGGTGGATATCAGTGCCATTGTCCCAACTCACAAGGCTGGAGGAGACACTTGTGTTCTGGGGCTCCTTGAATACTGAGCACTCTGTGCTCAGGGGGTGGAAGGTTCTCCTCTGGGAGATGAGGAAAGTGCACCTCAATGGCCCCCTGAGGGCTTTAACCAGGATATGCCTTGGACTGAACTAAAAGCAAAGCACAGGGCTTGAAGCCAGAGGCGGGACAGACCTCCTTGGCTACCTCAGTCCCTTTGTGCAGCTATAGTGGAATATTAGACTAGGTCATTTATAAAGAACAGGAATTTGGAGGAAGTCTCTTTTCTTGGTTTTTTGGTCTACCAAGACATGAGCAAGCAGCTTCCTGATGCCACTGATAGAAACTGTTGTAAAATTCTCCACCATGAAGGAGTGTATCCCCTGAACCATGAGCTAAAATAAACCTCTCCATATTTAATGCAAACAAACTCTTTCTTTCTTTTTTCTTTTCTGGAGTCTGGAAAGTCATTTGTGTTTCAGGATCCCTTGGCAGAAGGTGGAGGTATAAGGGAAAATTGGTTGAACTCTGTATGGCTGTTCACTACCCCCTTCTGATAAACAAAGAATGTGCTTAAAGTTCCAGGAAATGTATTGCCCACCCAGTTCTCAAAAAAAACCCATAAAATATATGATGACAGAACATCTGCTTATCTGCTTCTTGCATGAAGCAACACCCATGACCTATGTTTGAACATTTTTGTTCCCTACACCCTATAAAAACCCTACTCAATTTCAGTTTGGGGTTCTCTGTTCCTGCGTGTTCAGTGAGCCCCATGCATGCTTGGTGAATATAATCCCCTTGCTTGTTGCATGAGAGAACATCTCTTGGAGTCCTTTTCGCGGAAGATTTCTCAACCCTTATATTTGGAGGTCCCACCGAGATCTCTACATGTATAGGAGACTCCAACAGCCATCTCCTGGGGTAAGGCCTTTCTTTCTGGAGTGCAATCGCCTAGGGTGTCAGGCTGGCTGTGGCTGTTGGGGAGAGACGTGAGCTTTCTCCAACTACAACTGACAGACGTGTCCGGGAGTTGCAAACCACAATTCTGAGGGACGCCTCAGAGGGGAAGGACCTCTGGGGATGCCTGGATGTGCCCTATCTGGTTGACTCTGACTTGGTAACTTTATTGCCAGTAGTTCAGAGATCTGGTGGTTTCAGGCCAGTGGAAACCATGTCCTTTGTGTTTTGTAAGTCCTGGAGACGTTCTGTGTCCTTGTTTCTTGTTGTGTGTGCTATTGTTCAGTATTTTCGTTTTGTTTGACTTGGCAAGCATGGGACAGACAACTTCAATACCCCTCTCCCTGACTTGGATCATTGGTCTGAGGTCTGTGAGAGAGCTCACAATCTCTCCTTGATTGTGAAAAAGGATAAATGGCAAACGTTCTGCTTGGCAAAGTGGCCTTCCTTTGGCGTAGGTTGGCCTTATGAAGAATCCTTCCAGCTCCTGCTGATCTGGGCAGTTAAGGCTGTTGTCTTCCATCCTGGCTGTCATGGCCACCTGGACCAACAACCCTACATCATGATCTGGCAGGATCTATGTGAGGACCCATCAAGATGGGTGAGACCTTTTCTCTTCCCTGATCAGCACGGACCTGCGACAATTCTTCCAGCCAAGGTCAGGCGCACCCCTCGCCACCCAAACTCTATCCACCCATACCTTCCTCGGTTTTGCCAGAATCCCAGCCTGACTTAATCTTCTTAGACTCATACATCCTACTACCTCCCTATCTTCCAGACCAACCCATATCTCCTCCTGCTCCCTCTCCCCTGCCTACCCCTTCCTCTCCCCCCTCCCCTGACTTTTCTTTGCAGAAACAACAGGCTGGGTCTGCAGAACAAGGGCTGGCCCAGGGGACACGAAGTAGGTGGGCCCAGAGTCCCCAGGATGTGGCAGTTACTCTCCCTCTCCGACCCTACGGACCCCCCAATAGATGATGGACAAGGGGGGGGGGAGACATGCCCGCCCTGCAGTACTGGCCCTACTCCTCTTCTGACTTATATAACTGGAAGAATAATAACCCTCCTTTTTCTGAAGACCCCTTTAGGTTAAGTAGATTGGTAGAATCCCTCATGTTCTCCCATCAGCCCACCAGGGATGACCGCCCACAACTATTGGGGACTCTCTTCACCATAGAAGAGTGGGATAGGATGGAGACCCACTCAACTCAAGAATGTCATTGATGATTTCTTCCCACTGCGCCGTCCTGATTGGGACCCAAATACTCCTGAAGGTAGGGAGCATCTAGCCATCTATTGCCAGACTGTAGTAGTGGGTCTCCGGGAGGCTGCATGCTGACCTACCAATTTAGCCAAGGTAAGGGAGGTTGTTCAGGGGCCTGGTGAACTGCCCTCAATATTTTTAGAAAGATTAATGGAAGCACACTGTAGATTTACCCCCTTTGATCCCCAGGCTGAGGAACAAAGGGCCTCGGTTGCTATGGCTTTCATTGGTCAGTCGGCCCCAGATATCGGGCACAAGTTGCAACAGTTAGATGGGCTACAAGATCTGACTTTAAGAGATTTAATAAAAGAGGCAGAAAAAGTCTTTTACAAAAGGAAAACAGAGGGAGAGAAAAAACAGAGAAAAGAGAGAGAGAAGTGGTTCAGGAAAAACGGAGAACAAGAGAATTAACAAAAATCCTGGCCACAGTAGTTGAAGTCACCACTGAGGGAAAAGAAAAGTTTAAGAGAGGCAGTAGAGGGAATAACCTGGGCCCACGTTGCCGACCTCTTCTAGACCCGAATCAATGTGCCTACTGCCAAGGTATAGAACACTGGGCTAAGGATTGCCCTAAAAGAGAGAGGTTCAGGGACGTCGACCTGCTATGCTGGCCTTAGAAAATGATGACTAGGGGAGACGGGGCTCAGACCCCCTCCCCAAGCTCAGGGTAATGATGTGGAGGGACGCCAATTGACTTTGAAGTAGATACAGGAGCCGTGTACTCTGCCCTTCAGGCTCCACTAGGACCACTTTCTAGTAAAAGGTCCTTAGTGCAGGGAGCCAACGGTAGCCAATACCGCGCCTGGACCACAAAAAAAGAAGTATGGACTTGGGGAAGGGAAAAGTCCAGCACTCCTTCCTAGTTATTCCTGAGTGTCCCGCTCCCCTAATGGGAAGAGATCTATTGACCAAGTTAAGGGCAAGGATCACATTCAATCCTAAGGGACCAGAAGTAGAATTCTTAAACCCATTGGTGAGCCAACCTGTGGTACTGCCCTCACCTTGTCAGTGGAAGAAGGAATACCAGCTATATGCAAAGTCAGAGCAACCCTGAGAATCTACCCCTCAGGCATGGCTTGAAGAGTTCCCTGACTCCTGGGCAGAGGTTGCTGGGCCAGTATTGGCAGTAAATCAGCCCCCAGTGGTAGTGACATTAAAGCCCTCTGCTTCTCCAGTCCGGGTTAAACAATATTATATGAGCAAAGAAGCTCAAGAGGGAATTAGACCCCATAAACAGAAACTCCTTAATTTAGGGGTACTGAAGCCCTGCCAGTCAGCCTGGAATACTCCCTTGTTACCTGTCAAGAAGCCAGGGACTGGGGACTATAGACCAGTACAAGATCTGTGGGAAATCAATAGCAGAGTGCAAGATATACACCCTACTGTGCCAAATCCTTATAACTTGCTCAGTACTCTCAACTCTGAAAGAGCTTGGTATACTGTACTTCATTTAAAGGACGCCTTCTTTTGTCTGCCCTTACATAAAGACAGTCAGCCTTTGTTTGCTTTTGAATGAGTAGATCCTGAGACAGGATCCTTTGGCCAGCTAACCTGGACACACTTGCCTCAGGGATTTAAGAACTCTCCCATTATCTTTGATGAGGCCCTCCATAAAGACCTGAGCTTCTTTAGGGCTCAACATCCTGAAGTTACCCTACTGCAGGATGTGGACGATTTATTGTTAGCAGCAAATACCAAAGAGGACTGTGAGTTTAGAACCCGAGAGTTGTTAAGTGAACTAGCCAAACTGGGGTACCGAGCCTTGGCTAAGAAGGCCCAGATTTGTAAGAAAGAAGTGATTTTCCTAGGATATACTCTCAAGGATGGAAAGCAATGGTTCACGGAGGCTAGAAAGAAAACTGTGACCCAGATACCTCCGCCCACAAGTCAAATCGCTAAGTGATTTCTTGGGAACAGCGGGGGTTTTGCGGACTGTGGATCCCTGGATTCGAATCCCTTGCTGCCCCCCCCACCCCCTACTCAAAGGGGATGCTGTCTTTCAGTGGGGAGAGGAGCAGCAGGAGGCCTTTGACAGCATTAAAAGGGCACTTTTGTGGGCCCCAGCCTTAGCACTCCCAGGTGTGAACAAACCTTTCACACTCTACATAGAGGAGAGAAAGGGCATAGCCAAAGGAGTACTAATGCAGACCCTGAGCTTATCTGTCCAAATGACTGGACTCGGTTGCTAGTGGATGACCGTGCTGTCTAAAAGCAATCGCAGAGGCTGCCCTTCTGGCCAAGGATGCGGACAAGCTACTCTAGGACAAAAATTGACTATTGTGGCCCCTCATACATTAGAGAGTGTGATCTGCCAGCCTCCAGACAGGTGGCTGTCTAATGCCAGAATTACCCACTATTAGAGCATTCTCCTAGACAAAGACAGGGTGACCCGATTCGGGCCTCCTTCAGCCTTAAACCCCGCTTGCTACTCTGCTCCCGAATGAGGCCATGGAGAAGGCCTTAGCAGAGGAGACCGGAATCCACAAGGATTTGAGAGACCAGCTGCTACCCAACTTGGAGGTAACCTGGTTTTCAGACAGGAGTAGCTTCCTCCAGAATGGTAAGAGATGAGCGGGAGCTGTAGTATGAGGTTTCTGGCCTGGACTTTCGAGCCTAACCTTAAGGTGTAGGTCCACAGACCCACAGACCCGCAGACCCGCAGTCCCGCAGAGACACACAGATGCTTTCGATAGTTTTAGGCTGATCGGCCTCAGGCCCAGGCATATAGCTTTCTAACTCTTTACCCTTCATCTAACCCATGATTCTTCCTATTCAGCCATGGGGTTCGGTACCTTATCTTAGAGCAGCATGGTTGTCCTCTGCTTCTGTGGCTTCTCTCTGGCGTTCTCTCTGGCATTCTGCTCTGTGCTTCCTGTTCTCAGAGTTTTTAGTCTGGTAGCCCGCCCACACTTCCTGCCTGCCTTTGGCCAATCAGTGCTTTTTATTAAACCAGTGGGTGGGACAATTATTTACCATGAAACAACACAATACCCCTACAGGGAGCAGTGGTAGTTAATGGGACTAAAGTCATCTGGTCCTCTGGGCTTCCAGAAGGAACATCTGCTCAGAAGGCTGAACTAATAGTCCTCATTAAGGCCTTAGAGCTAGCAAAGGGAAAACGGGCAACTATCTATACTGATAGCTGTTATGCTTTTGCCACAGCCCATGTTCATGGGGCCATTTACCAACAAAAGACTGCTATCCTCAGCTGGCAAGGAAATCAAACACAAAGAAGAGGTCCTAAGACTTTTGGCTGCAGTCATGCTTCCCAAAGAACTAGCCATTGTCCACTGTGCCAGCCACCAGGAAGGCTTAGACCCAGTAGCACTGGGTAACAGACGAGCAGACGAAGAGGCAAAGCAGCGGCATTGAGGGACCCAAAAGAATTGTTCCTAGTAATCAAAGAATGCCAACAGCTTCCCCAAAAGCCACCTGGTGTTCCACCACTAGGGGAACAAGAAGCCCTAACCTACTTACAGCAGGTTCATCAATTCACCCACTTGGGGTCAAAGAAATTACAGCAGCTCTTGCAAGATCAGAACGAACTATATCTGCTGTCAACCTCTAAGAGAACTAGCAGATCGAGTGACAAAGGAATGCCAGGCATGCCAAACTGTAAACACCTATCCCTCCAAAATACCTGAAGGAAAAAGATTAAGGGGGACCTGGCCTGGGCAATTTTGGGAAGTCAATTTTACTGAAGTAAAACCTGCAAGGTATGGACTTAAGTATTTGTTAGTCTTTGTAGACACTTTTTCAGGTTGGGTAGAAGCCTTCCCCACTAGAAGAGAGACGGCCCAGGTCGTAATCAAGAAGATCAGGGATGAAATTTTTCCTCAGTTTGGTCTGCCAAAGGTAATAGGGTCTGACAACGGACTGGCGTTTGTGGCCCAGGTAAGTCAGGGTGTGGCCAGGATACTGGGGATTGATTTGAAGTTACATTGTGCATACAGACCCCAAAGCTCAGGACAGGTAGAAAGAATGAATAGGACAATAAAAGAGACCCTAACCAAATTAGCTATAGAGACTGGCTTAAAAGATTGGACCATGCTCCTACCTTATGCTCTATTTAGGGCCAGTAATACCCCCTCCTCTCTTATGTGTAACCTGACTCCTTATGAAGTTTTGTATGGGACACCCCCTCCAGTAAGAGACTTGTCCCCTATTCTAGAAGTTAATGATTCCTTTCACACCCCCTTGCTTGACAGACTGTGGGCTTTAGAAAAAGCCCAGAGGTCCTTGAGATGACAACTCTCCACCTCCTATCAACCAGGGGATGGAGGAACTCCACATGGATATCATGTGGGAGACTTCGCCTATGTTTGTCGCCACCAAGTACAGACCCTCGAACCTCATTGGAAAGGACCATATCAGGTACTCTTAACCACCTCCACTGCAGCTAAGGTCGATGGCATCACATCTTGGATTCACACATCTTACCTCAAGCCAGCACCCTCACCCCTGGAGTCCCAATGGAAACTAGAAAAGACTGATAATCCTCTCAAGTTATGGGTTCATTGTGCGGCTGGGGGCCTCCCTCCCCCTGGGGAAAAGTAACCCTCATTTGCCGCTTGGGGCAAGCGGGCCTCAGGATGGGAATTAGGTATTCAATAACTTGGCTCATGTTTGTGTCATGGTTAAACTATTTCCCCGAGTGGTATATTACCATGGAGAAGAATTTGAGAACAAAATAACAAATAAAACTAGACTTCAGAGAGAGCTTATATTGTTAACCTTAGCCATACTTATGGGAATAGGTGTCGCGCTGGAGTCAGAACTGTGGTGATAGTACAAAGGTCACAGCAGGTAGCTCTGCTACAGGTTGCTATTGACCAAGACTTAAAATCCATAGAAACCTCAGTGACAGCCCTGGAGGACTCTTTAACCTCCTTGTCAGAAGTGGTGCTACAAAACAGGTGCGGGCTGGATTTATTATTCATGAAAGAAGGTGGTCTATGTGCTGCATTAAGGAAAGAATGTTGCTTTTATGCAGACAATTCAGGAACAGTTAAAGAATCTATGACCAAACTTAGAGAGCGCCTCCATGAGAGACAGAAAGAGCGGGAGGCACAACAAGGATGGTTTGACTCTTGGTTTACTATGTCTCCTTGGCTCACTACACTGCTGTCTGCTTTAGCTGGGCCATTGATTGTATTGCTTTTAGTAATAACTACAAGACCATGTGTTTTAAATAAAGCAATAAACTTTTTGCAGGGGCAAATTGGAAATGTCAGCCTAATGCTTGTTAGACAACAATATTCAGTCCTAAATGACCTAGACAATCTCTAAGATTAGAGATTTGCACAAGAAGTGGGGAATGTAAAGGAAAATTTGTTGAACTCTGTATGGCTGTTCATTACCCCCTTATGATAAACAAAGAATGTGCTTAAAGTTCCAGGAAATGTACTGCCCACCCAGTTCTCAAAAAAAAAAAACATAAAATATATGTTGACAGAACATCTGCTTATCTGCTTCTTGCATGAAGCAACACCCATGATCTATGTTTGAATATCTTTGTTCCCTACACCCTATAAAAACCCTGCTCAGTTTCAGTTTGGGGCTCTCTGTTCCTGCGTGTTCAGTGAGCCCCATGCATGCTTGGTGAATATAATCCCCTTGCTTGTTGCATGAGAGAACGTCTCTTGGAGTTCTTCTTTTCAGGGCAGATTTCTCAACCCTTACAGAGGGGCAATCAGACTTTAGAATAAGACACTCCCTCCACAGCTGCACCAATCCATTTCTGAGTGCACAGTGCTCTCACAGATCCCACCAACACTGCTACCCAGGTGATAACATTTCTGACTCTTGGTCTTTGGAAGCACTTAGCACAAAATAAAGTCCCCAAGGAGGAAGAGCAGTCCTGAGGCTGCAAGGGAGGTCTGGAGGGAAAAGAGAGCTGAGCCTAGATGAGACCCATAGGCCTTTGAACTCACCCTGCAGCCCCAGCTGGCCTCAAACTCATGAATCCTCCTGCCTCCCAAATGCTGGGCTTATAGGCATGTGCAGCGACATTCAATTCTGTTTTCATTTTACCCTTGACTTGTGTGGAGAGTGGATGGAAAGAGAAAGAAAAATGTCTTGGAGCCCAACCAGGAAAGCATTTGTGTTGGTCCAGGTCAGGTCTGAGTGGGACAGTGGGGACAGTCAGCAGACTTGTAGCACAGTGTAAAGCTTGACATGGCGGGATTTGTAAAGTGTCATGGTGTGGAGGAAGGCTGAAGGGCCTGCATAGAGCCAGGCAGTATGTGAGCAACAGGGGCTGGGAGCAGTGCCCAGCAGGAACATGGCTTAAAGAAGCGGCTGCTCTAATTGACCTGCTCTGACTGGCTCAGGTTAATGGAGTCTGGGGCCGTGGAAAGGGAGTGCCCAGTGGTTAGTGGTTACCAAGGAAACCGACCTTTCCTTTTTGGGTTCTTAGTCTTGTTAATAGAAGAACTTAAATACAGTCTAGGAAGGAAGCTTGAGGACAATTTTATTAGAGTTTGGAAGAAACGACAGGACAGGTCAGCTGTAAATCTTGGAGGCTGCCTGGAGGAGGTAAGGAAGAGTGAAAGCCAGCCTTCCGCAGTGGTGGTGAGTTAGCAGACATGTGATGAGAAGGAGTCAGGCCAGGGCTTTGGAAAAGGGTAAGAGTCCAGAATGCCAGGGAAAGAAAGCACCTTCCAGCTTCTGGTCAGTATCTAAAAGAAAAAGAAAGTGGGCGGGGTAGCGGGGGAGACTTACTCTGAGTTAGGTAGGAACTTCCATACAGGAAGGAAGTAAGGGTAAGTGTTATCTCATTAAGGGAGTTACTATTCTCCCTCTCCCTAGTCTGTCTTTGGTGAAGCAGTTTTCCTTGGGGGGGGGGGCAGGGGACGGGATGGGGTCCTGGTCAAGTGATTGACAGGCCCAGACTGATTGACTGGAGACAACAGCTGGAGTTGGAGATTTAGCTCATTGGAAGAGCACTTGCCTAGGCACAAGGCCCTGGGTTCTGTCCTCAGCTCCAGGGAGAGAGAGAGAGAGAGAGAGAGAGAGAGAGAGAGAGAGAGAGAGAGAGAGAGAGAGAGAGAGAGAGAGAGAGAGAGAGAGAGAGAGAGAGAGAGAGAGAGATTGGGGCAGCTTAGAATGCCAGGTCCCTACCCAGGCTTTAGGTAGAACTCAGGTGCAATTCTTCTGACCAAGAAAAAGGAAGAAGCTGTACCTCAGCAAGAGCCAGGTATCTCACCATACGGAAATTAAAGTCCTAAGAAGAGATTTCCCTTTATAGTGTTACCAGAGAAGCAGGAGAGAAGGCATCCATCTCCAGTGGCCCCCCAGGTCTGCTAATATCTTTCCAGCTACACAGCACTAGGGCTCTGGGAAGTGTGAGGGAAGAGATTGCCAGGAGTGGGTGTATGGAGTAGGCCATGGCCCAAGATGGACATAGGTAGTCCAGCTGACCAGGCACTGCCAGAAGACTTTGGCCCTTGGGGAAGAGGTGGCTCAGCCTGGTGTGAAGCAGTCAAGAGTATGATCTTGATCAACTCAAGGAAGGTTAAGAAGTAACAGTAAGGATGGAGGAGATAGCTGAAGTAAGCATTATTGCTGTTCAGATCCTGCCCCAGCCAACGTTTTGACAGTGATAGGCCACTGCTTTGGTGGCAGCTTTTATTGGTGACAAGTGTACATAAATGAGGTGTGCCAGTTCTCAGGAGACACCTTCAGGGTCATAGCATGATGCAATAGGGATCACTTTACTTTTGCCAAGAAATGGGCTGTACCCCAGATAAGGGTTGTTCCTTCAACCTGGGTCCTGAGTGCAGGTGACTTGGCAAAAAACTGTAGCCAACTATGGCCATATGGAATGTGCACAAGAAAGAAGAACTGGAATACTTGTTACTGTGTAATAGGACTCCAGCCCTTAGCACAACTGACCCCATGATGGAGGTGCCATTCAGGCTATGAAACTCAGCACATAGAACCACCTGCCAAAAATGACCTAATAACAAAGTCCTAATCCACCAAAGTCAATAGTTTGGGGAAAGTCTATAACTATACTAATCTTTTGGCTTCTATCATTCTGCTTTTGCCAACCTGTTCTTGTTAACTGAATATGTCAACCCAGGGCATGGGTTTGGTTTTTTTTTTTTTTTGTTTTGTTTTGTTTTTGTTTTTTTGGGTTTTTTTTTTGTGTGTGTGTGTGCTTAAAATCTCACTCTGAGAAAAGGTCAGTGCTACACCGGGATCCCAAACACACAGTGTAATTGCTGGCCAGATAACAAAGACTTTCTATTGCTTTGAACCCGGGTCCAAGCAGTCTTCTCTGGTGAATGCTCCATAACAACTACAGCCTGGCAGCCTCCCCTCGCTGAGAGAAGGGACTTGAGGGCATCCAGCCCTGCTTGGAGTTCTATATCTTTGAGTCAAATATAAACTAACTCACAATGAGACAGCCAGACACAAAAGGTTACACATGGTAGATTTTATTATAGAAAATGCTAACTATTCCCTCGTGACAGGAGATGATGGTCCTGTCTGTTGAAAAGAGGAAACACGGTGGGGGGGGGGCTGTCAACATCCTTGATACATTACCTATTGCCATGTGAATATAAATAATAAATAATGTTGAGCTGGCAAACTTCCAATGAGAGTTTATGCCAAAAACAAGTTGATAAAACTGGTTTGGGCCCAGGATGGAACCAGGGCTGAGTAAGGCCTCTATGCCCAGACTCCTCAGAATTCTCTTTGTTTTTTGTCTTGTTTTGTTTTTAGAGTGTTAGTGTGTGTGTAACATATGTATGATGTCTGCATGTGTGTGCCTGGATGTACACCTATGCCCACACAGGAGCCAGAAGATAACAGTGCCACTCTGCCACTTTCTACCTTATTCCCTCGAGACCATCTTTTCTTGAACCTGGAGCCAGGCTGGCAGCCAGCAAGTCCAGGGATGCTCCTGTTCAGCCCCCGGTCCCTGGTCAGCAAATCTTAGTATCCTCCTGTTTCTTCTCTCCGTAGTATTGGGTTTTACAGGTATGGCCCACAAACACACCTGGCTTTTTACATGGGTCTGGGGATTTGAACTCAGGTCCTCATGTTTGTGTATCAAGCATTCTTTCTTACCTATTGAGTCAGGGCCCCAGACCTAGGTTTGGTTTGGTTTGAGACTGGGTCTCATGTAGCTCAGGCTGACCCATGCAGCCCGGGCTGAGGATAACCTTACCCTCCTGATGCTCAAGCCTCCAAGGCCTGGATAACAGGTATGTGCCGCTCCTCTAGCTAGAATCTATATTTCCTTTATACAGACGTAGCAAATGACCAGTTTGGGGATTAAGGTAGCTGCTAAGGGTCCCCTGGCTAGTAAATGGCAAAGGTCAACATGATAGATGTCAAAGTGTGCCTGAATCCAATCCCTGTGTCTATTTCACCTGGAATCAAAACAGGTTTTGTTGTTGTGTGATTGCTGCTAGCCCAGGCTGTCTGTTTTAGAACTCACAATCTTTGCCTCACCTCAGCATGCTGGGCTAAGACTTGTGTTATCGCCCCAGCTTTGTAATAGGATTTGACTGGCAGACCAGGGGTCCCCAGGTGACAGAAGGCTTTCCAGAGACAGCCTCCACATAGGCCAAAAGAGTCGGGGAGGAGAGGGGTTTGCTGTGTGTGTGTTGAGAGGGCAGAGGTCAGGCCCTAGAATTACTAGAGTAACCAGGACCTTCTTGGGAAGGGAGGACCCAGCAAAGCATAGTGAGGTGCCAGGCCAACTTGTACGTGCTTGGGAAAGCCAGTTGTTAAAATTCCACCATTTCATGGATCAGTTGTTTAGCACAGCCATTGTGAAAAATTAAACTACAATTAAAGTTTATTCAAACCAGGGTGGGAAAGTTTGAAGTCACTTGTAATTCCAGCTCTAGGGGACCCAACACCTCTTCTGAACTCACACACATGCACACACATATGCACATAATTTAAAATAAAATATATCTCCAAATAAACATGCTAACTAAATTTTGGAGTGGGGAGGAGCTTGGAAATGCAATTCAGTTGGTAGAATACTTGCCTAGCATGCAAAAAACCCTGGATTCCATCCTAGTGCATGTTGTACAGAACAATGTATTTCACGAGGAGCTGCAGGCCCTGGGCCATATAACCCAGGGTGTGGCAATACATGCCTATAATGCTGGCACTCAGAAGTTAGGCAAGAGCAGTGGAAGTTCAAGGTCATCCTCAGCTTCATAATGAGTTCAAAGCCAGCCTTATGTAAAAGAGATTCTATCTTAAATAAAAGTGGGCTAGGGGTGTAAGGCAGAGCACATGCCTGTGTGAGGCCCTAGGTCCAAACCTAGGAGGCCCTGTAAACAAGCAAAGATAACGGCCTGAGAAATGGCCTCATGGTTAAGAATGCATACTGCTCTTGCAGAGAACCAGAGTTCAGTTTCCAGCATCCACTCTGACAGACACAATTCTTATGTCTAGTTCCATGGGAATCTTAACAGTCTTCTGCACTCAGAGGACCTCTGCCGTCACATGCCCTGCCCCCATGTATACATATTATTAAAATAAAAATAGATTTTTTTCCAAAAGGGGAAGAAAATATTAAAATCCCATTGGTTATCACCATTGTGCCATGCACACTTGCCTCTTACTAATGATTTTTGGAGTTGTGGGGTTTGATCTGCACTGTGGGACTGTGTGGGATGGTGCCCTGGCCCTTGCTTCTTAATGGCTCCCATCTTCTGAAGCAGCTGAACACCTGATCAGGTGGGATCTTCTATGCCATGGAAATTGGCAAATGTTAAAGCCACAGCTATTTCCACCCCTTGCCATGTTTACTGTCTCATCACTGACCCCTGGGACTGTGGGTCACCTCAGTGGGGAGAGGGTGTGGGAAGCTCAGATCTGTAGCTGAACCTGAGGCTGTCTGGCCCAGGATGCCTGTCATCATCCTAAATGGCTAGTGCACACTGAGTCTTTTTGAATAAGTAGACTGTGAGTACATACTCCTCACTGCACCTCGGTGAGGTAAAATGCTATTATTAGCTGAAAAAGAGGAAACTGAGGCACAAAGATATTTATACAGTATCACCCAGTTAATAGATGTCACATCTAGGCCCCAAAGCTGTCATGTAGTGAGCTTCACCCACCAATAGGCCCATGGCTCCACTTATACTAGAGGCCTGTGTTATACAGAACAATGTGTTTCATGAGGAACTCCAAGTCCTACTTGGCCTTTTCTTGAAGTAACTTGGAACAGTCTCCAGGGCCAGGATGGTTGGCCAGCCCTTGGTCTCCTAAAGGTTCTGAAGAGAAGAACTCCATGCTCCTTTTCTGTTTTTTTGTGACAAAATTCCCCAAAGAATCAGCTTAAGGGAGGAAGATTTCTTACTGTTCAGTCTATCCCTGTAGGGAAGCCATGTGGAGTCCCGGTGAGAGAGCATGGTGGAGGTGGTGCAGTAGCATCCCAGTGGGGAAGCCATGTGAAGAAGTCCCATGTGGTGGGTGAGTGAGCATGGCTGAGTTCCCTATCTTGGTATGTTAGGGAAGCAGGGAACTAGGTAAACTGGTCAAGTACAACCTACCAACACTATCTAGGACCCACATCCACCCCCAAAGTTCCAGAGCCTCTCCAAATTGCTGAACTGAGTGTTCAAACACATGCACACTATGACACTCTGGAACATAGCAACCAAAAGACATCCTTGTGAGGTTCCACCAAGCACAGCTAACCACATCTCAACCCTGTTATCCTGACAGCTGCTCAAGTGCCAGGCTCTGTGCCAAGCAGACCGGTTTCTTTCCTGCCCTGGAAGGGGGTAGATGAAGCCCAGGGTGCCTGTCAGCCATCCCTTATCAGGGGAGAGAACTGTTTGTGATTCAGAGGGAAGTAGCCACATGGACATTGGGTAATGAGGCAAGAGAAGCTGGGCCTGAGGTGTGGCTTGCCCAGGAGCAGCTCTGAAGAGCAAGGTTGACAAACAATGGGGGATGGGGGTACTGTAAGGCCTACCCAGCAGAGGTAGGTGAAGCTACAAGAGCACGAAGACCCCTGGGAAGCTTAAGAGGCCATGAGGGGCTACTGAGGCCTTCCTTAAGAACAGACATATGCCATGAGATGGCAGGTACAGCACTGGTCACACCCAGGGTTGACTGGAAAATAGAGAGGCCAAGAGTTTACAGCTGGTGGCAGGACCCCTGGCAAAGGATGAGATCTAATGGCAGCCAGCTCAGGGGCAGGATGGTGAAGTCCACCTGAATATATACTTACTAGTCCCAAGAGGCCCAGAGACAAGTTCAGGGATGTTTGGGAAGACTTTTGTGGCCATGATTGGAAATAGGGGATGGTATCCAGGAGCTGGTGAGCCCAAGAAAGGGGTGGGATACTCGTGATATCAAGAGGATGACCCCCACATCCAGACAAGATAGGAAAGGGTGTGTGTGTGGCTGAGGTAGGGGTTGTTGGAGAGGTGGGGCCCTGAAAGCTGAGTAGGAACCGGAATTCAAGAGGAGGTCAGTGAAGCAAACACAGGGCATCTGGGAGGAGCAGCTTCATGGCCTGTGAGTGTGTGGGGGGTAAAGGTGGAGTGAGAGCCTGTGGGAGAGTTTCCACAAAGGCCTCTACTGGGTGAGGTAGAGTGGGAAGGGCATGCAGGGGAGACAGGTTGGAGCAAGTCTCCAGGCTTGAGAAGGGTGAGGCCTCCCACAGGTGAAAAGACTTTTGGTGATTTTTAATTCCTGGTGTTGAAGGCAAGGGAGGCTCCAATGAGGAGCAGGGGCTGAGCTCCAGGTGAGTGCCAGTGGGAGAAGGCTGACTGGGGCTGAGGAGATTTCTAACATGTCACACCGAAATGCTGTGTCTACTTCCTGCTTTTAATTTTTACTTGGAAAAAGAGCCTTAAATCCAATCACAAGTGTCCAGATAGGACAAATAGGGAAGCCGTGTAATCCCAAAGGGAGAGACTGGCGTCCTAGAAACTGACTTTACTTAAGACAAATGGCTCTACAAGGAAACTCACCCTGTTAACCTCTGGCTTACAGGCTTTGGCTGTGTGTGGTGATCTGTCACCGAAGACCAGGAACCCAGTCCCAGAGAGTGTTAAAAGGGCATGTTGCAGAGATTTTTCTGCCAGCCCCGGGCAGTGCCAGGACAGGGAGGCAAGACTGGCTGGGCAGGTGAATCAGGGAGGGTAGACATATGCTGCCAGGCAGGCTGAAACAGACTTCAGGAGAGCTGGGGGAGAGCGGGATGTAACTGGAGAGATGGCCTTCCAGGAGGGGCCTTGGATAATCTTGAATGGCAGCTTCACAGGGTTAAGAAGCACCTGGGGGATTCATAAAGCACATTTCTGGGTGAGGAGCTTTCTAGAGAGGATTAGTGAAGGAGGGGAGACTTGTCCTTAATGTAGGGACAGGGACTCTGGTGGGATAAAGGGGACAAGGAGAAAGTTGCCACCTTGGTGGCCCAGCACCTCACCCTCACCCCACCATGGACTCAGCCCTCTAAGACACACACAGACAACATAAATCCTCCCGAAGGGATCTGTCACAGCAATGGCTAAAAGACACACAGACACCTTCTGGTGAGGCAGTTTCAGGATAGACAAGGTTCCAGGGAGGCCCCTGGGCTATGGGAGGGGTGGCCAAGGGTGTGCTCAGGGAAACTCCTGAGCTGTGGATTCCCGGGATGAGAGCCTGCCATCTCTAGGGAGACGTGTTTGAAGAGTCAAGGTCATTACCAGCCTTGTTGGGTCACACATGTCCTGGGGTTTCTGCCCTGCTGATTGGGTCATTTGAAGAATGCCTCAGGCCCTCTCTGAGCCTATTTCCTTACCTCAGAAGTAGGTTGCTGAACCCCCATTGTTTTGTCTGAAACTGGGCCTCATGTAGCTCAGGTTGGCCTTGACTTCATTCTGCAGCCAAGGATGGTCTTGAATTTGGCTTGTTGTTTTGTTTTTATCATTATTACTGAAACAGAGTTTGCATAGCCCTGGCTGTCCTGGAACTTACTCTGTAGAGCAGGCTGGCCTCGAACTCAGAGATCTGCCTGCCTCTGCCTCCCCAGTGCTGGGACTAAAGGTGTGCACGGACCTGACTGGTGGTCTTGAGTTTTTGATCCTCTCCTACCTTCACTTTCAAGTCCTTGGGATTCCAGGCTTTACCTGCCACCTGGCAAGTAGAACTCAGTTCTTTTCTCTCCTCCTCCTCCCCCTCCGCCTTCCCCTCCTCCCCCTCCCCCTTCCTGCTCCCCCTCCCCCTTTCTGCTCCCCCTCCCCCTCCTCCCCCTCCTTCTGCTCCCTCTCTTCCTCTCCCTCCCTCCTCCCCCTCCCCCTTCCTTCTCCCCCTCCTTCTGCTCCCCCCCTCCTCTCCCTCTCCCCCTCCTTCTGCTCCCCCTCCCCTTGCCCTCCCCCTCCCCCCCTTCCTTGTTTTTACTGAAACAGAGTCTATGTAGCCCTGACTTTCCTGGAACTCACTATGTAGAGCAGGCTGGCCTTGAACTCACAGAAACCTGCCTGCCTCTGCTTCTAAGTGCTGGAATTAAATGTGTGCCATCATGCCTGGCTTAGACATCTATTCTTAGCTTCCTCATCCTGGAGCCCAGACATCTGTATTCCAATATACTGCCTCCCAGACTCTCTCCAGGTCTGTGGGTGACACCCAGAGCCATATTGCCCTGAATCTTTGTTTCTATGGAACTTGGCTTTCCTCTCTTTGCCCTCAGAACCATTCATGGATATATTAAATGCTTAGCCAAGCCGTCCTCATTTCGGACCAGCCATAGGAATTGCAGGGCCCAGTTCAAAATGAAAATATGAGTCCTCTGGTTCGAAAATATAAAGGGCTGGGTGTGGTGGCACAGGCCTGTGACCTCTGCATTTAACAGACTAAAGTAGGAGGAAAATCATGATTTCAAGACTGGCCTGGGCTACAGAGTAAAACTGTGTTCAAAGAGAAATGGGTACAACAAACTGTTAAACCATACATATGGCTTTCGGGGGTGCTGGGAATGTGGAGGCTTGCTTCCCTTCTTCCCTACCCAGGGGCTTTGCAGCCTGGTTCTATCACAGTATCAAGAAGGACTGAAATCATACCTGTGAGGCCCATGGCAACATGACATGGGGGCCAGGAAATGTGACTCTTAGAAGAGTCATTGTGGTGTTGAGCTCAGCATCCTGCCCCTCCCCAGTGCCCTTAGGCAAGTCACTTGATCTTGACATGTGATAGATGACATGGAGTTTCTCAGCTCCACAGCTTCAGGACTGTGATTTGGCCTCTGTGTAGGAGGAGATGCAAGCAGACAGAAATACCCGCCACAGACTTGAGACTCTCCAGAGATCTGGAGGTCTCTGACAAACTATGGTGCTCCTTGGAGGGTCTTGTGACCCTTCCATGGAGAGCCAACACGTTATCCTGGCCAGTCACTGTACGGATCACTTGCCCTGACCCTATCTGGTGACTTCTGCCCAGTCTTACTCCTGCAATAGACAGATGTCTTGGATGTACAAACCCTGTCTGGCTGATCAAAGACAAACAGATTTTCATTTGGGACAAGATCCACAGAGGTGTCATGTTCTGTGGATTTCAGCTAGGGCCGTCCCATTTTGCAGAGGAGGAAACTGGAGACTGTGGAGTAGTAAGTAACTATGCAAAGTCAGTTGTCCAACTTATGAGTATCAGACACTGGTTGCAGCCAACTTCTGCCAGCCAAGCTCATATCCTGTGGAGATCTTGCATATCCTCAGGGCTCCACAGCATGAGGCCCTCAGCCAGTGAAGAAGTCGGTGGTATTCAGAGGATCTGCTGAGGGGTGCCCTCAGCCTTGCTGCCTGGCTGTTATGGTACCTCTCCTCATCTCAGGGACTCTTCATCTCTCACTGGGCTCCAGGTCTACCCTGTCCCCTCCACAGATGCAGCTTGCAACAGCCCCTCTCACTTCCTGTCTCTCTGGAGAAAGTTTGCTTTCTTTACATGTTCCTCTCTGCCTTTCTGTTTTCCTTCTTCCAAAAACTGTTTTCAATTAATTTTATAATAAAAAACATACCAAATTCTTGAAAACAACAGCATTGAGAAATTATTTTTAAGAACTAGCTTCGAGAGCTTACTCAGCTCTGAGTGCCCAGCTTAGTGAGTACCCTGGCACCAGCCTCTAATCTTTCTCTCAGGCTACCTCCATGTCCCACTCACCAGTTACTTGGAGCTACCCCCAAATTGTCCATTTCTAATGTCCCCCTGTCACTGTGCACAGCTGTCTGTCTGCAGAGCCCTTGCCCTTCCCATCACCCACATCTTGAGGGTGCTTTCTCTACAAGGCAGAGCTGACCTGTCTGGATTTTTACTGTTGTTCAAAGTCACCAGGGATTTGGCATCCCCTAGGGATAAAGCTTAGATCACCAACCATGTGAACTCCTGAGCCTCGCTGCCCACCAAGGGGGTGGATTCTTGCCTTTGTCTATGCTAGACTGTGTGATAGGCACTATTTCATAGTGGCAGAAATACGCCGGTACAGGAAGACTAGATGTAGAAAGGGGAGGACAAACCCGGGTTTCAGAGAGCCCACCAAGGGCTCACAAACTGAAATATGTATTGGGTAGAGGTCAAACAGGAGGATTTCGGCACCCCAGATCTGGAGGAGGTGTGTGCATGAACTTTGTCTAGGGAGACAGAAGAGGCACATTGCCAGTTGGGCTACACCTGGGCTTTCTCTACTTGAGACATCGGTAGGACAGGCAGGTCATTGTTCAGTGACAAAAACTCCCCACTGGCTATCTTAGGGACTCTACCTTATAGGGTCAGGTGACATGGTAGATGTGATTGCTAATCTTCATTCTCAGCTTGACTAGTTGTGCCTGGGGGTTTTTCCAGAAAGGTTTATCTGAAGTGGGAAGACCCACCTTAAATGTGGGCAGCAGCTTCCCTTGGTCTGGAGTCCTGAACTGAATGAAAAGGAGAAGGTGAGCTGCCTGTCCCTCCCCAGCATCTCCCTCCCCTTCCTGACCACAGACACTGTGTACCTCAATGGACTGCATCTTTAAAATGGAGTCACATAAAGCCTCTCCTTACAATGCCTTTGTCAGATGCTTTAGCTATAGCAATGAGAAATTGATGGAGTGGACAAGACATTGCCGTGGCTAAGAGGTTATACCACAGGTCAAGCTGTATCCATCCAGACACCTTTTCCCTCTGACCATCTGGTCATAGGAACTTATTCAAGATTCCACCTGGACCATCTGCAGTGAGAGGCCTAACCTGCTGTTGTGACAATTACGTCAAACTTGGTTCTTTTACCTGACAGGGTCTCTTACCTTAAGGTTGTTATTCCTGTAGTTGTTGCCCTGGTAACACTGAAGGAAGTTTGCTTCAAAGCTAGCATGTTTATTCTAACACTTCGAAGAAGAATTTATCTGAGTGTGTGATCTTCTAATGACCTCCTGCATCAAGCTGACCTGTGGAGATAAAGTTTGCCAAGGTTCTTTCTACTTTCTTGATATCCATGCTAGGCACAGGTTAGTGTCCCCAGAAAGCAATTATCTTTATTTATTTATTTATTTTTTTGAGAAAGGGTTTCTCTATGTATCCCTGGATGTCCTGGAATTCATTGTATAGACCAGACTGGCCTTGAAGTCAGAGATCTGCCTGCCTCTGCCTCTAGGTCAAGTGCTGAGATAGAGTGTTTGTCACTATCCTAGGTTAGGAAGTGTTTTCTTCACGTGTGAAGATGTATCACATGAGTGTTGCAATGGAACTTGCTAACTTTTAATTATTTTATTATATGTACTTGAGTGTTTGGCTTGCCTGCATGTCTGTGTACCACATGCATGCTTGGTGTCCAGGGAGGTCAGAAAAAGGCATTAGATCCCCTGACCTGGAGTTATAGTTAGTTGTGAATGGTCTTGTGGGTGCTGGGATCTAAACTCGGGTTCTTTACAAGAGCAACAAGTGATTGTCACTGCTGAGCCACTTGCTCTTCATGACTTAAAAAAAGGCCAGTTGAGGTTACTTAGAAAGTTTAAGGCCAGCCAGAGCTATGCTTCCTGTGGTCTACTATAACTTGGGTAGGCTGATTGGCTACCATGGTGGTTACACCATGGTGGTGAAGAAAGAGAAAGCAAGCTGGGAACCAGTTCTCTTTGGATATAACTTCTTGGAGTCAGCTTGGTCGGCCGCCTCACCTTCCTGCAGCTAAGTCTTTCCCACCATAAAGCACTGGCTCCTCCCTCAAACCCAGGGCCAAAATAACCCCCGCCTTTCTGAAGCTGTTTTTGTCAAGTGTTTTAGTCACAGCAGTAGGAACAAGCAGGACATACAGACATTTGTAAGAAGGAACACTTACAATAAGCCTTATCTTGCCTGTCTGTTAGTCTTGGCTCCTCCCACCCACATTTTTAGCATAAATTTTCCAAACAGGGTCACTGGGTCACAAAACATATGCATTTAAATTTTTATGTACCTGGCAGTTTTTCTGTCTTGATAGAACAGTGACAAGTCCCTTAGGAGCCTATGAATGTACCACACCCTGGCCAACTCTGGATGTTGGGAACATCCAGTCTAAACAGTTGCCAAGATCACAGGCAGACACTCATTGTTTTTAATGTAGTTTCCTGAATGCAATCATGGTTGGGCGTCTTAGCTGTGTCCCCCCAGCCTTTTCATTTCCTCTTCTGAGAACTTTAGGCTCTAATCCTTTGTCTATTTTTTAATTGTGTATGTTTTTCAAACACCTTGGAAGGCCTCTTGAACATTGTTGATACTACTGTTTACATGTGTCAATTATTAGGGGGTGTGTGTGCTAGGGATTGAACCCAGAGGTTCAGACAAGCTAAGCATCTGCTCTGTGATCACCTCCAGCTCAGCTGCAAATTTTATGCAGTGTGACATCAGTTACATGCGATTTGAATATGTGCCATATAACTTCAAAACATATTGTATAAGAACAGCGTGACTGGGCTGGATCCATGGCACAGTGGTTAAGTGTTTGTATAACTCTTTGCGGACCCAGAGTCTGAATCTCAGCACCAGAACCATTTCTAACTCCAGCTCCAGGGGGACCAACGCCCTCTTCTGGCCACTGAGGGCACCTGCACTCATATGCACAAACCTACCTACAAACACTCACATATTAAAAATAATTTTTTTTGTTGGGTTTTTGGTTTTTTAAGATAGAGTTTCTCTGTGTAACCTTGGCTGTCCTGAAACTCATTTTGTAGACAGACAGGCCTCTAACTCAGATATCTGCCTGCCTCTACCTCCTGAGTGCTGGAACTAAAGGCCTATGCCACCATGGTCTTTTTTTTTTAAAAAAAAAAAAAAAAAAAGTTGTGACCACGATAGAACACACCCGTCTCTGAGTTTCCACAATCACCACTGTGGCTAGTTCTCCCTCAGACAACAAACTATGCCTTTTGATTTTACTTAATAATGTTTTTTGTTTGGTTGGTTTTTGTTCTTTTTTCTTTCTTGTTTTGAGATTTTACTTATTTACCCATCTCTTACCTACTCTGTGTGGCTGTTTTGTGTGTGCCTGTGTGAATCTTGTGTATAGTACCCACAAGGCCAGAAGAAGGCACCGGATTTCTTCTGCTATGTGGGTACTAGAAATAGGAAAGACAGGAAAAGAGCTCTTACGTGTCCTTTCTTTCTTTGTGTTTTTAAGGTTGGGTCTGATAGATCTCAGACTGACCTCGAACTTGCTGTGTAGACAAAGATGATTTTGGAATTCTGATCCTGCCTCTACGTCCCTAGTTCTGAGTTTTATAGATGTCTGCTATTATACCTGGTGGAGATGGAGCCCACTGCTTCCTGTATGCTAGTCAAACATTCCTCCAACTAAGCAAGATCTCCTGCCCCACTTGAGACAGGGCCTGGCTGTGTAGCTCATTTAGACCTTGAACTTAAGGCAATCCTTCCTTTCTCAGCTTTAGGGTGCTGGGATATAGGGGTTCCCCACCCCACATTACCATGCCCAGGTCTCATGATGGTTTTTGCAATGGAGAAATTTTTACTTTTAGCTATTTAGACTATCCTTTTATGGCTTTTGGATTTTTTTTTTTTAAAAAATAAACCTTACAAAGGTCATTATGCTCCACAATTAATAGCAAAACAAAGCAAAAATGTGCTTCTAGAACCTTCAAGATATGATCTATTATTTTTAAATGATGGCTTAGTATTTCAATCTCAGAGCAAGACCCATAATTTATTTAACCAAAACCTCAATTACTGAGCATGAGTTGGTTCAGGTTCCCTATATTAAATCCAGTTATGTTTGTGCATCCTGGGTTCTCAATCCCATTTAGATTTATGTCAAAGGAAACTCCAAACATCAGGTTACCGATATTACTTTGGTAACTTGAACTTGGGATGGGATGTAGTTCAGCTGATAGAATGCTTTCCTAGAATTCACAGGGCCCTGAGTTCCATCCCTAGAACCCTACGAGTTGAGTATGGGTACACACCTGTAATTCCAGCAATTGGGAGACGGAGGTAAGACAACCAGGAATTCAAGATCATCCTTGACTACTTAGCAGGTTTGAAACCAACCTGGACCACAGGAGACTCTGTCTCAAAGGGGGAAGAAATAAAAAAGCCTTGAACTTTCATATGGCTGTTCTTCTGGTCTTTTATATCTCAGCACTTTACCTCATTTCTATTTGAATAGATACTGTGCTCACTCACATGGCTCCACAAAGAAGGCGGCACCAGCTGTTAAGGCCGGCTACCCAGGTTCAATTCATGGCACCCATGTGATGGACTCCCGCAAGTTGTCATCAGACCCCCCCCCCACTCTGTGACATGTGTGACCCATACAAATAAATAAATGTTTTATATACATACGTACAGACAGACAGATACAATCTCTTGTCTCCTTGAGATATGGTCTCTCCTGGAATCAGGAGTTCCTCAACTTTTCTTCTTTCTTTTTTCTTTTGGCAAGGTTTCTGCATTCTGGCAGTCCTCTGTAGACCAGGCTCTGCCTTCCAAGTGCTGGGATTAAAGGCATGTGCCACATAAATTTTAATTCTTTGTGTAGTCAAATTTATTGACCTTTTCTTTAGAAGTCTCAGATTTGCTAAAATACTTAAATAGACTTCCTCATGTTAAGTTTTTAAAAATCCTCCCATGATTTCACTGAAATATATATGTTTTACTACATCTGAAATATTGATACATATATTTATTTTGGTGGTAAGGCCTTGAACATTCTCTATTCATTTAGCCATGCCTCTAGCCAAAACAAGGCATGTTTTTAATGATGCTATGATATGTCACCATATGAGGGGACTATAATTCATTTAACTAGTCCCCACTGCAGAATGTTTAAGTTGTGTTTTCTTTTCCATCACTATGAGTTATACAGCAGTGGGAAACCTATACATAAATTTTCACCTTCCCTAGGCTGAATTCCTGAAAGCCACATTCATAATCATCCCACTCCACATTGCCCTCCAGAAAGCAGGGCAACCCTTCTCCCACAGCAGAACTCCTCTTAAGATCCCCCCCACTCCCAGAATCTGAGGTGGGAGAGGCAGGCCTAGGGTGGAAGACCCGACTCTTTGATTTGTCAGCCACACCATATATGATGAAGTAGGCAGGCACGAGTCTGAAGGAGAAAGAGGACCTGAAGTTGACTCTCAGGCTCTCCGGGGCCCACTGACTCTTCCTTTGCAAGCAACTCACAACTCTAGCAACTCACATTCCAATAGACGTGTCACCTGGTTTTTAAATCAGATCTGAAGAAGCAAGACTTTGCCTAGAGGCGCCCAGGCCCATCCTTCAGCTTCCAAAGGAACAGCAAGTATGAGAGGAAAACGTGAAACATGGCCAGGCTGGGACAGGGTGTGGTTCAGTAGCAGAGCACTTGAAATGCAACCCCCTGGCTATCAATGTGGTTTAAACTGTCCAGCAACTCCCAAGGATGGGAAGGAAGAGCTGTTGAACTATTCCCAGCTCTAGATTTGAGATTCCAAAAGTCATTTGGCTGTTGCAGTAGGCAGGAATCTCCCATAGACACCTGATCCCTCCTGGTACCCAGAACCTGGGAAAAGGCAATGCTCTGCATGTAGGGTAATTAGAGCTGTGGGTAGATTCAATTGCTCAGGAACCCATTTGGAAAATGGAGATTATCTTGAATTATGTGGGTGGATCCTGTGGGAGAGGTCAGTCAGTGTCAGAAGGACAAAGCTGTGAGGCAGCACCTGTCACTCCAGGCCTTGAGCCAAGGAGTGCAGGTGCCTCTAGCCCCTGGAAAAGACAACACACTCTGTTAGAGCTTCCAGGAGGAATGTCTTCCCACCCCAAGTTTCAATGCTGTGAGTCTGATTTATAGAAAGGTAAGTGAATAAGCGAGTGTCTTTTTAAGTTTGTCTTATTACAGCAGCCATGAGAAGCTAATACAAATGCTGCCTTGTAGTGCCAATAAAAAGATGCTCAGAGAGGGAGGGACCTGGCAGATACATATAGCATCCAGAAACAGAAAGAGCGTGAAAAGCATGTACTCCAGAGTACAACCCTTTATTTTCTAGATCCTTCTGATAACTTTGACTTCTTGAGGACAGTCTAAGGGTCAAGAATCAGCCAGAGCTTGGCCTGAGGGACTGAGGCAGAAGGATTCATAGTTCAAGGCCAATCTGGGTTACATTGAGTTCAAAGTCAGTCTGGATGGTTTAGTAAGATCCTCCCTCCCCCTCCCTCCCCTTCCTCCCTCCATCCCTCCCTTTCTCTCTTTAAGGAAAAAGTCTGGGGTATAACTCCTGGCTGAGCACTTATTTAATTTGCATGAGACACTGGACTTAATCCCTAGTACCAGAAGAACAGAAGGGAGGGAGGGAGGAGGGAAAGAGAGGAAGAAAAAGTCTGATGGAATTGGTGGATAATCCCACCACATGGAAACGTGTAGCAGTGAGGAAGAGTTGTTCTTAGTTTGAGATTAGCCTGAACTACATAATGAGTTCCCAGCCAGCCTGGACTGTACATATATGAGACTTTTACAAAAGAGAAAGCAGGGGAAGAGGAAGGAACGAGGAAGAAGAGGATACAATAATATTAATAATAAGATTAAAATTGAGTGGAAAGTCATCAGGGCTGTGGGGATTCTCTGGCAGGCTGAGGAGATTGGGAGTCCCTCCTCCAGCTGCAAATATCTCCCAGATGTGGTGGGCGGGACACTGGGACAGCCGCGCGAAGTGTGGGTGGGTGAGGGCAAGAGGTCTGGGCCTGGGCGCTAGGGGCCGGGGGCCCAGCCGTCGGGGGAACTGTTCGCAGGCAGGCGGGGAGGAGCGCGGGCGGAGCCGGGGGTGTGGGTGTGTGGAGGGGGAGTAATCCGGGCGGAGCGGTGGTGGGCTCGGGTTACTTCCCTTTAACCCGCCGGGCCTGCGGCTAGGCAGGAGCTACTTGGAGCTGTGCGCGGTTCCAGGCGAGTGTGGGGCGACGGCTGTGAGCTGCGGGCTGCCGAGGTTTGGGGACACTGGGCGTGGGGCTTGACATTCGAGGTGCGGGAGCCAACGGCAGCTTCTGCCTCCACTCAGGTTGGTAAACTGAGGATCTGGAGCTGCCGAGGCTTTTGGAGTGCGTCCCGAGGGTCCTAGCAGCCTCCAGATCTCTGCAGGGCTAAGAGGAAGGCCCTGGTCTTGATGACAGATGGCCAGGCCTGGAGAACAGAGGGTGGATGGAGCTCGGGGACCCAGGAATGGTGGGTGTCCCGGTGGAGAAATGGTGGCCATAGTCAGAGATACAGGGGAGAAGAGGGTCTAGGGACACACCGTGGACAGACCCAGGGGTCGAGGGGTTCCTGGATGGCTGGGGCACAGAGCACTGCGGACAGTCGGAATGGAACAGAGGGCGCAAGCTGGCTCGGAGTAGTCACCTAGCAAAGCTACAAGTTTCTGCTCCGCAGTCCGGCCCAGCCCGGTTTAGAAACGATGCCCAGGGCCCCAGCCTCTGTGAGGAAGCAGGAACTAGATTTCATCTTCTTCCTGGACTCCTGGAGCCCACCCTACCCCATCCATTGGCATCCTTTCCTTGAAGCTCACCAAGTCAGAGGTGGCCGATCCTGCGCCTGTCTGCAGTGACCTCCTGGGAGCAGCGCGGGGGGGGGGGGGTGGGCGGGGCGGGGGGCGCAATCCGAACTTGTTTTGCACAGGGGTCTTCCGATCAGGAGACCTCCAATAACCTCGAGCAGGCCGCCCGTCCTGGAGGGCCAGGGTTTTTGAGATTTTCTCCTCCTTATTCCGAGGATACCAGTGAGGTGTGCAGTTGAGAGATTTCAGGGGCACTAACGCATCCCTGTGGCTGACCGTGAGAGTAAGGTCTAGTGGTGACAGGTGGACTCTCAGGACCTTGGCCAGTTCACTGTGACCGTGGAGCCTCGCCAGCATGGTTGGCCAGTAAGGAGGTGTGCCTCCACAGCACAATTCCCCAGGGGGAAGGGGGGTTCCTACATGGGAGGTGCCCAGGTACTAGGCTACAGGTACACTAGGGCTGTGGCTCTAGAGCATGGTGGAATCCCCCAACAGTGAGCTGGGTAGCTAGGTTGGCCTGAATCTCTAGGCCATTCTCTGCTTGTATTTGATTGTGGATTAGCACCACATGCTCTACAGAGTACCTCAGGGGAAGCTGCAAATTGCTCACCCTGAAGCCTCCTCATATCGGAATCCCCATTGGCTGGCAGCCACTTACCTCAGCCTGAGTTCTCTATCTTGACAGCCCTATGGTGGTGGCTTCATTTACGTCTGTGTGGGCAAGGCAAGAGTCCTCTACAGGACTGTGTCTTACAGCAGCCCCCTGGTGGTTCCCTTCTTACAAGTATCACTTCCCAGAATAATTCTCAATTCCTGGTCATGATCTGAGTGAAGGAATCGGTTCTTCGTGTGGTCTTTAGAGGCACTTTCACCAAAGAAAGTGTGGGCCTGTATGATCAGTGTTCTTCGCTCGTCCTGTAAGTTTCCCGTTCCTGCCCTCCAGGGGCACTTCCTCAGCCCACAGAGGCCTACTTGCCACGGGTTTAATACTGTTCCCACAGAAGAGACAGTGTCCAGGACTCCCAAAGGAAGCACCCTGGGGGGCTGGCCCAGACCAGCTCAATTCAGCTGTGACATGGGAATAGGCCATCAGCCAGGATGACCCTGTTCTGGGGCCTGGCTTCACCCTGGGTCTACTCGATACTACTTCAGAGTGGGCAGAGGTACTACACAGTACCCCCTAGCTCCCTCCTTGGTCAGCCTCACAGCGCCTATGCTGAAACTCAGAATGAGGGCACTGGAGAGGAATCATGAGCCTGAGATGTGGTATGGAACACAGACTACCGTGCGCGTGCGTGCGTGCGTGCGTGCGTGCGTGCGTGCGTGTGTGTGTGTGTGTGTGTGTGTGTGTGTGTGTGTGTGTGTGTGTGCGCTTGTGTGTGTGTGTATCCTAAGGTCAGGACCCCCCCCCCCCGCAAGGGGGATAGTGAAGCAAGGCAAAAGCTTTGCTTACCTGCAGAAAGGACCTCCATGGAAGCAATGTACCCCCAGATCAGGTGGATAGAGTGCTGGGTTCTCCTGTAGCAGCTTTGTAAGATGGTCTCAGGCTGCCTTGAGACCTCAGTTTTCATCTGAGGTGTGAGGTGAGCCATAGATCAAAAGGGGGAGGAGGTAACTTTACACTCGATGTCAGGTTCCTTATTGCTCACCAGGCTAAGTAATATGAGTTGTTTTGAAAATATTAAGCAAATGACATACTGAATGATGGCAAAGGCGGCTTTTGTGCAGTCTCAGAGCCCAGGATGGAGTGTGCTGTGTGGAGGACGGATCTACCCCCAAATCAAGGGTCTGACTTTTTGGAGTGAAAAGGCAATGCTTTAGAGAGCGCCTGTCATTTTTGTGGCAGTGAAGCGCATGCTGTCTGCCTGGTTTTTTGCTGGTGCTGGCCTCATGTGGAGGCTGCCACAATCTTGGTCCTTTTGTACGTAGTGTGAACTGGAGGCACAGAGGAATGTCACTAAGGGCCACAACAAGGTTGTGATGTTTGGGCTCAGCTTTAAAGTATGAATAAGAACTTGATTAGGAAAGGAAAGTTATTCCTGGCCAGTGGGACCAGAGGAACCAAGACAAAGAGGTCCAGGTGACAGTGAAAACCTGGCTCTGGATGAGAGAGGAGCAGCCAGGGGGTCAAATTCAGGGATGGTCTCGAGGCCTCAGCTAGAGTTGCAGTCTCAATCTCAAGGCAGTGAGGGTCATCTCACCCACACACCCCAGAAGATACCCCCTATGCTGGCGGGGCAGGGTGACGGGAACCCTACAGCCTCTACTGCCTGCTGAGGTATGGAAGAAGTGAGACCCATGCCAGGGCAGGGGCTATGGTGAGGGTCCTTTCTTAGAGTCCCCCAAAGGTGAGGGGCTGCAGAGCCCACCCACACACCCCTAGCCTGGGTTGGTGCCTTTCCTGGAGCTATGCCAAATCCAGACACCAGGGCCCCTTTGCAGAGGAGCCCAGATTTTGGCCAGCTGGCCTATGGTCCACATCCAAAGCAAACAGGAAGAGGCTGCAGAGGGCCAAGCAGAATCTAGCTCTTTGTTTGGAGACAGGATTAGCCGAATAGACTTGTGGGTCTGCCTGCTGTTCAGGTAGGAGAAGGCTGCAGGCCCAGTTAGGGATGTGGTGAAGGAGTATGAGGTGGGGGCATAGCCCCCCAGGGTATTAACCTGCTGGGGCTATCAAGGTGGCTCTGTTGGCCTGGGGCCCATGTGAAATTCTTTGAGGCCTCAACCTTATTTCTGCAAGCTGGAGAATCGTTATGTGCCTTTCCAACACTAAGTTTCCCACGAGTGCCTCTTGGTCATCAGCACAGGCCTTGTAAGTAGAGCTGTTGCTCACTGAAGTGGAGTCCACCCTGGCCCCAGACTGAGGCCCTGGGAACAGGCTGCAGATTGTGGGGGAGACTGGAGAGTACAATGAAATCTTGGTCTGAAATTCAGATAATCAGAACCAGGCATCTCAAAGACAGATCCTGGCCTTACTAGCTAGAGTAGAGGGCCACTTCAAACTCCTGTACTCACACCCTCATCCCTCCATCATACATTCATTCAATACACCTCACTGAAAGCCAGGGGACAGGGTGGCAGGTAGATGAGGTCCTGGAGGCTCAGAGGAAGTGTAATTATTCTCTCTAAATGCCTTTTTGTTAGGGGCAGGGTGGAGATAAAGGCTGGAAGACTTCAAAAAGGCATTTCTTCTGGAATGACTTTTTCAGTCACTCAATTATATATGTGAGCATCCACCCAACAGACATGCAGAGTACCTACTAGGTGTTAGGCACAAAGCCAAGTCTGGGGGCAGAAATAGCCAAGGCTTTATTCTTATGAGCCTGAAGTTCACAGCTTTTGTTACTACTGAATGGAGGTGGAAACCCATGCTGAGGTGCAGGGATCTGAAGGAGATGCATGGTGCTGAATCCAACCCATAGGGGATGGAGCTGGTCAGGGAGGGTGGGTAGCTTTTCTAAGACTTGAAGCATCAGTAGAAGCTAATCAGGGTAAGAGTACAGAGAAGTCTATCCAGGTGGTATGCAGCGCATGTGCAAAGGCCCTGAGGTAGTGGGGCTGGATGGAGGCTGAAGTGCTGTGACAGTGTGTGTGTATGAAGGTGAGGGTGGGAAGTGAGTAGGCTGACATTGTGTGTGTATCCCTTAGGAAGGTGGGACCTGAGTTCTCTGGAGCAAAAAGAAGGTTTGAAATAATGGAATACAGAGGGCTGATGTGTGATGAAAGATTTGAGGGGCACTGGAGGAAGCAGGGAATTCATGAGGATACAGCAGGGTCTGCTGAATGCTGTGAGGAGACGGGGTGGGGGGGTGAGCTGGATGTTGGAGTATCAGTCAAGGGTGGTGGTCTGAGAGGCAGGACTGGTGAAAGAGAATGGTAAGCCCATGTGTTATGGAGTTGGTAAGTGTTCCTGTCTACCCAGGACAGAAAGCAGATAGTGCTGTGCTGAAGAAGGAAGGCCAGAGCCACAAGCTTCTACCATGGGATGGTTCATGGGCTTCCCCTTAAATCTGTTAGTCAAAATTGAGGAGAAAATACTGCTGTTTAATAATGAAGGGAAGCTATAACTCTTTACAAGAAAGAAAGAGAGGGAGGGAGGGAGGGAGAAAGTGAGGAAGGAAGGAAAGAAGGAAGGAAGGAAGAAACGAAGGAAGAAAAAGATTCCTTTTGCTTTCCTTGGGGAGCTGAGAGAAAAGGAGTTGGTCAGGAGAGAATCTGAAGAATGTCCCAAGAGGCCCCTGGTATCCCTCAGGGAACCCAGCCCAAAGGAGGATCCAACATGCTTTTTTGTTGGCATGCTGGGAATTGTCTTCCTTCTGCTCTGCCGGTCTAACCTCAATCCTCATGTTTTTGTCTCCTCCACTTGTGCAGGTAGATCAGTGTCACCTGCCTTCCCGTCTGCCCTCTGGGTGCCAAGCCTGCAGCCTGTCCTTCAGCTCTGCCTGATCCCCCCACCTTCTTGGACACCAGCAGATACCACCCCCCACCCCAAACCAACTTTTCACAGTTTTATTTCTGACCTTTCCAGAGCCTGGGCAGAGAATACCTCTTTCTGGTGACCTTTGCCTGAGCCCTGGTTAATATTTATCCAATCCTAAAGCAGTGGGGCTCCGCCCCCTGTGAGATATAAACTGGCCTAGGGCTGCTCTGCTTCCAGCTTGGCCTGAGCCGCTCTGACCTCTCTGCCCACCAGCATCATGGCCAAGGGTTTCTATATTTCCAAGACCCTGGGCATCTTGGGCATCCTGCTGGGCGTGGCAGCCGTGTGCACCATCATAGCCCTTTCGGTGGTCTATGCTCAGGAGAAGAACAGGAATGCAGAGAACTCTGCCACAGCTCCCACTGTCTCTGACACCACCTCGGCTACCACCTCAGCTATCACCTCTACTACCTCAGCTACCACCTCTACTCCCCCAGATGAAAGCAAACCTTGGAATCAGTACCGCTTGCCCAAGACTCTGATACCTGACTCCTACCGGGTGACTCTGAGACCCTACCTCACCCCCAACGAACAGGGCTTGTACATTTTTGAAGGTAACAGTACTGTTCGCTTTACTTGTAACGAGACCACAGATGTCATCATCATCCACAGCAAAAAGCTCAACTACACTTTAAAGGGCAACCACATGGTGGCACTGCGAGCGCTACGTGATCCCCAGGCACCTGACATCCTCAAAACTGAGCTGATAGAGCGCACTGAGTACCTGGTAGTGCACCTGCAGGGACCCCTTGTAAAGGACAATCAGTATGAGATGGAAAGTCAGTTCCGAGGGGAACTGGCCGATGACCTGGCTGGTTTCTACCGCAGCGAGTACGTGGAGGATGGGATCAAGAGGTAAGAAGAGCCAGGGCTGTGAGTACAGGCTGAGATGGGGCTGTATCTGGGGATCATGAAAAGGAGGGGCTGGAACCTTCAGGAGACCTCAGTAGCCCAGTTGCTCATCTGTAGTGTGGGGCAGCAGTTACTGGGGTTACTGCTTTCTGCACCTAGGGATGTGGGATGGAAGAGTTCCTTGGACAGACAGGAATACTGAAAGGAGAAACAATTGCCTGGGACAATCCCTCAGCTCACATAGGCATGGAACCAGCCATGATTTTGATGGAGTCTGGTGGCTTCGGTCTCCCATGGTCCTGAGGCTGTGTGGAGTTGGGTGAAGGGACAGCCTTCCATATACCCTTTTTTCTGTACCCTAAGGATATTCTCCTAGTACTTTCTCTAACAGTCTGATTTGGACAGAGTGGTGGCCACGACGCAGATGCAGGCTCCTGATGCCCGGAAATCCTTCCCCTGCTTTGATGAGCCAGCCATGAAGGCCATATTTAACATTACACTCATCCACCCCAGCAACTTTACAGCTCTGTCTAACATGCTTCCCAAAGGTGAGCCTGGCTGCCCTGGGTTTGCCCTGGACTAGAGTGCAGAGCAGGAAGCCCACACACTTAAATGCCTCATGCCCAGATTCCAGTCCCTTACCAGAAGATCCTTCCTGGAACATCACGGAGTTCCATTCCACCCCCAAGATGTCCACATACCTCCTGGCCTACATCGTGAGTGAATTCAAGTCTGTGGAATCAGTCTCACCCGATGAAATCCAGGTATGGAACTGGACCTGAATGTTCTGGGATGGTACTGGCCCTGGCTTGAGGCACTGTCTTGTACTTCTGAATTATTGGGCCATTGAGTCCTAGCTCTGAGTGACCCCAGACGCTCTTAAGCACTTCCCAGTCTATGTTTGGAACATGGAAATCACAATTCATCTTTCTTAGGGAAGCTCCTGACCATAGGAGATAGAGCATTGCTGGTTTTTTGTTTGTTTTTTGCTTTTTCCCTACACTAATGTGGATTGAACTGGGCCTTGTGCATACTATACAAGTGCCCTACCTCTGATTTATATCACCAACTCTTTTTTAAAAACTCATTTGAAAATGCATTTTTACTTATGTGTGTGAGTGTGTATCTGTATGTAGGTATGTCCACAAGAGTACATGTGCCTGTGGAAACCAGAAGAAAGTATCAGATCCCTTGGAGCTGGGGTTATAGTGATAATGAACCAGCAGACCTGGGTACTAGGAATCAAACCTGGGTCCTCTGGAAGAGCAGCAAGTAGTCTTAACCTGTAAGCCTTCTCTCCGGCCTCTTGAACTTCTGTTTTTTTGAGACAGGGTCTTTGAGATAATCTTCTGGCTGTCCTAGAACTCACTGTGTAGACCAGGCTGTCCTTAAACTCACAGAAATCTGCCTGTCTCTGCCTCCCAAGTGCTGGAATTAAAGCTGCATGCCACTATGTATGGCTACCTTTTTTAAATTTAAAACTAATTTGTTTTTTGTGTGTTGATATTTTGACTACATGTAAGTGTGTGTACCACTTTCATGCTTAGTGTCCTTAGAGGCCAGAACAGGGCATCAAATCCTCTGGAACTGGAGTTACAAATGGTTGTTAGCTGCTATGTGGGTGCTGGTGATTGAACCAGGTCTTCTGGAACCCTGTCTTAGGGTTACTATTGTTGACAAAAAAAAAAAAATAATAATAATGTTGAGGAGGAAAGGGATTATTTGGTTTACACTTGCACATCACAATTCATCTCTGCAGGAAGTCAGGGTGGGAACTCAAACAGGGCAGGAACCTGGAGGCAGGAGGGAATGCAGAGGGGTGCTGCATTACTAGCTTGCTTCCTCCGTCTTTCTCAATCTGCTTTTTTATAGAACCCAGGTCCACCACAATGGTCTAGACCCTCCCACATCAATCATTAACTAGGAAAATGCTTACAGGCTTGCCTACAGCCCAGTGAGAAATGGAGTCATTTTCTCAATTGGGGTTCCTGTCTCTCAGATGGCTCTAGCCTGTCAAGTTGACATAAAATTGGCCAGCACAGCTACCAAGCTATTCTCTACCCTTCTGCTTTAAATATTAAGATAGGGTCCACTAAGGTGCCCAGGCTGGCCTTGAACTTATGACCCTCCTGCTTCCTAAGTGCTCTTCCTAAGAGCTGAGTTTATAGGCATATGATCCCATGCTCTTGTCAGTTAAATCTAGTTGGTCCTCACCCTGACCTATCAGGGACCTCCAGCTTGTTGGATCCTGGGATTCTACCCACTCTCCTTAGGATCCCAGAGGATCTCAAACTTGACTTTCTTCCTCTCAATGTGCAGATTCGAATCTGGGCTCGGCCCAGTGCCATTGCTGAGGGCCATGGTGATTACGCCCTGAACAAGACAGGCCCCATCCTAAGTTTCTTTACTGAACATTATTCTACACCCTACCCTCTAGAAAAGTCTGGTGAGTGACCACGGGGCCTTCGTGGGGAGGACGTGAGTGCTAGAATCCCCATCCATGCCCTCCCACTGACATGTGGCTCCCTTTCATAGACCAGATCGCCCTGCCTGACTTCAACGCTGGAGCCATGGAAAATTGGGGGCTAGTAACCTACCGTGAGAGTGCTCTGCTCTATGATTCTACGTCCTCCTCCATTGGCAACAAGGAGCGGGTGGTCACTGTGATTGCTCATGAGCTGGCCCATCAGGTAAATACCTGTGGACAAACAAGAAGAGACAGAGGCCCTGGAGTGTCCAGTCTCACCTGGCCTGCACCTAGTAGATAGCACACAGTTTAGATGCTGTTAGTGATAGCAAGGCCTGGAGCTCAGCAGGCTCATCACTGAGTGTCTCTTGTAGTGGTTTGGCAACTTGGTGACGATGGCTTGGTGGAATGACCTGTGGCTGAACGAGGGCTTTGCCTCCTATGTGGAATATCTGGGTGCTGATAATGCAGAACCTACCTGGAATCTGGTGAGCCACCATTCTGAGAACTGGGGTGGGAGCATGGAGTCCTAGGCTGCTTCTCCTAATGGCATTTGGGGAATTTGCAGAAAGACCTCATAGTGCAGAATGAAGTGTATCGTGTGATGGCCGTGGATGCTCTTGCCTCCTCCCACCCATTGTCCAGCCCTGCCAATGAGGTCAACACGCCGGCCCAGATCAGCGAGCTGTTTGACAGCATCACCTATAGCAAGGTACTACCTGCCTTCTTAGAGGCCCTGATAGTCACAAGGTATGGGGAGGGATATGTCCTACAAAGAGCCTCCTTATAGCTGCTGCTCTGGGGATGTTTGTCCCCGGTAGCCAGCTTGGCCTTCTGAGCTTCCTCTCACCCCACCGCAGGGAGCTTCCGTCATCAGAATGCTGTCCAGCTTCCTGACAGAGGAGCTGTTCAAGAAGGGCCTTTCAGTGAGTACAGCTCCAGGTGGCCCCTCTGCATGGTGGCTTTCCCCTAGCACAGCCCTCCACAGCTCTGAGTACCACCTAGCCCTCACCAAGATCTGTCATTCTACAGTCTTATCTCCATGCCTTCCAATACTCGAACACTGTTTATCTGGACCTCTGGGAGCACCTGCAGAGGGTGAGTAACGTGCCTTCTCCATTAAGGTCCTAGGGCTCAAAGTCTCTGGGAACAGCGTGTGTGAGACCATGCCCAGTTTTCCTGTTTGCCAATACAGGCAAACCATTGGGACTTTCAGTGGTTTGTCTATAAAATGGGTGTAAAGATGGTTCCCCAAAGCAGGTAAGACCTCTGCTCACTGTTCACTTCAGCTTCTTTTTCTTTATTTTCTTTCTTTCTTTTTTTAGCTAGTTCTCCTCAGGTGGTTCTCCCATTTCTGAGACAGGGTCTGTCTTTGTCCTGCATGAACAGTTAACCCCGCATCTCACCTTAGAAGTGCTGAGATTACAGGTGCTTGCCAACACATCCAGGATCTCCCTGTGTAGTTTTGGCTGTTCTCAGACTTGCTCTGTAGACCAGGCTGACTGTGAACTCAGAGATCCCCTCCTGTATTTGCCTCTACAGCACACCCTACTGCTCTGCACCACCAGAGCTGGCCTGCTTGAGATTCTTGCTTAGATGTACCAGGATGGATCTTGTGGGGGTCACTTAGTGCTAAGAACATAAACTTCAGGGCACCTGCACCAAAGCTACCACCTCTATCCCTTCCCTCTTTCTTCTGGAACTTTGGAACCAGTCATTTAACCAGCTCAGCACTCCCAGCTGCCCTGTGCCTGTGCCCTCCCTGCCTGGCAGGCCCTTGCACAAACCAGCATCTTGAAGTAAACTCTGACCCTCCACCCCTCCCTGCTTTACATTCCAAGCCCTCCTGCCTTCCCAGGGGGCCCTTTCCTTAGGACTGGAGTCCACTCTGTGCACGAACCTCCATCACTTTGTCTTCCTCACTACCTTCCCCTCCCAGTCTTCCTCAGCCCCACCCACCTCTCCTGATCACTGTTCCCTCCAGAGCCCTAGGGCCCCATTTTCCTGCCTAACCACTCCCTGGTTACTGTTGTGTCCTTCTGGGCCTCAAGACCATCTCACTGGGGAGGGGATGTCACAGAGTCACAGCTGGGAAGGTTTCAGTGCCCCCTTCCCCTGCCCCCAGCCTGTCTGTTACCCTCCCCTCCCAGGCTGGCAGCTGACCAGGTGGTGTGCTGTGGGGGCTCTCCTTCACTACCTGCCTTCCTGCCCTCCAGCAAAGTTTGCCTCTCTCTTCCCTTCCCTGTCTTCTGTAGCCCCATAACTCCCCTCCCTCAGCTTTCCCTTCTGACACCCCCTCCTTTGTCCAGTTTTTAGGGGTTCATGGCTTCGGTGAATTAGCAAATGCCTGTGGCTTTTTGCTGTGACTGCAAAAGCAGTGCCCATGTGGAAAAGACCCAAGAAGACAGTAACAAGGGCTGTAGCATCCCCATTCCATCCTATTGGGGAACCTCCCCCCACCCAGCCCTGTCCTTTGCTCCTGCCTGTGACATTGGGTACTGCTTTATCTCTATCTGCTCTTCTTACCTCTAAACATTCAAAGGTGCCCTGTCCATGAGCCACAACTTGGGAGCACACACAAGTGTGTCATCAATGTGGAGTTAGAGGCAGAGAGATTCTCTAGCTCACCCAGCACCAGGCAGACAAGGAGAGGCAGAGCCAGATGGGGTCCCTTGTCCTCCTGCCCCCCTTCCCTGCATAGTTAGCACCACAGGCCAGAATCTTCAGAGGCTGCCAAGGTGGTAGGCATGGGGAGGATGGTGGTTTGACAGCCACACTGTGTCCCTTGAACAGGCCGTGGACAACCAGACAACAATCCATCTCCCAGAGACTGTGCGTGACATCATGGACCGCTGGATTCTACAGATGGGTTTTCCTGTTATCACTGTGAATACCAGTACAGGAAGCATCACCCAGGAACACTTCCTCCTTGATTCTGCATCCACTGTCACCCGCCCCTCAGAGTTTAAGTGAGCAGATAGGGTCACCAAGGCTTGGGTCTCAGAGAAGGGTGGGCCACAAGGAAGGAGATCATGTGGGGTCAAGAGGATGGTGACAGCTGGTATCAGTGCTGGGCCATCAGTGGGTACTGGAGAGTAGTACCCATGGTGTGCCCAAGAGTTTCCCATCATCACCTACTGGCCTCTGGGTCTCTCACTGCAGCTACCAATGGATCGTGCCCATTCCATATCTCAAAAGTGGAACTCAAGGAGAGAAGCACTTCTGGTTGACCACCCAGGAAGGTAATCTGGCCCTGTCTTGTCTACTGACTCTTGGCCCATGTTCTGGGTGAGGATGGGGGAGAGCTGAGTGAAGATTCCCTTCATTATTTCCCTCAACAAATGGAGATGATGTCTTTGTTTCGAATTTTCACCTTGCTTCTGTGTAGCCTTGGGAAGTTATCATCTCTGCCCTTCATTTTCTTCTCTGTTGAGTTGACTATATCTGCTCCATTGAGCCATGTAAGAATTACAGGACAGAATTCCTGTAAAAGCTTGGGACAGTGATCGGCAGGTACAGTGAACTGCCTTATCTGACCAGACATTGAGGAATCAGAGGTGAAGGCCAGGCACTCATAGGCAGAAGTGAGGCATGCAATTAGAAACATTCAGGGAGCCTCTAACAGTCTAGAGTCTGGTTGGGGTGATTGGGGTGGTGGGCCAAGAGTCAGGGGCTCAGTTCTATGCAAAAGCCCAGAAGGTGAACTGTGTCACACCCAGGATACCAGCACAAGTTGGCTAGGAAAAGATGCTGCGAGGAGGCTCAGGGTCCTTGGTGGCCTTCTGGGCAATCGTCCACTCAGCCCCGCCCTCATACTGCTCTACAGAACAGAATAATGACTTCAAGACCTCTGAGAATGAGTGGATTTTGCTGAACGTTGGTGTGACAGGCTATTACCAAGTGAACTATGATGATAACAACTGGAAGAAGATTCAGAACCAACTGCAGACAAACCTTTCTGTGGGTATCCCTCCTGCCCTGTCCCCTTATGGTAGGATGGGCCACCAGACTGCAAGGTCTGCCCCCTACTGTAAGCCCCAATCACCCTGTTTCCCTTTCCAGGTTATCCCTGTCATCAATCGTGCACAGATTATCCACGACTCCTTTGACCTAGCCAGGTGGGTGCCCTCCTGGCTGAGCGCAGATGCCTGCGACTGACTATGTTCCCCCTGTTGTCCTAGATGCTCACCAGGTGCTGTGCCAGAGGTTCCCACAGCAGCTTCCTGGGGTCCCCACATGACCATTTCCCAGATAAGAACTCTGACAGTGTAGGAATGCCTTATTCCAAATGTCCCAACAGCACGCACAGCCTCCTGCTCTGCTCCACCTCCCACCACAGCACCAGTTTCCCCCAGTGCTGTGTGCACACCAGGCCCATGCTTGGTGCTTTTTAAAAAGTAATCTGGGATGAGAAGGACAGATGAGACAGAGGTTGGATGCAATGATGCTTACTGAACACCTACTGGGTTTCTGGGAAGCTCTTTGGCATGAGTGACATCCCCCAGAGACATATGTGGACCAAACCTGACTCAACATGTTTCAGGTTCAGTGAGAGACCCACGTCTCAAAAAATAAGATGGAGAGCAACTGAGGAAGACACACACATACCCAACGTTGGCCTCTAGCCTCCACATTTACAATATATACATCTCACCACATGATTCGGTACACACCTTTAATTCCAGCATTTGGAAGGTAGGCAGATCTCTTAAGTTCAGACCAGTATGGTCTACATAGTGGAGAGAATCTGTCTCAAAAAACAAAAAAATAAAAACAAACAAGCAAGACAAACATTACCATACTAAAACTGAATAAAATGAGGATGATAGGCAAGAGAATATGGCTGGCAGTAGATTGAGGTGGGGCCTCATTGGTGACACCACAGAGCACCCATGTTACTTTTTCTCCCATGGAAAATATGAGGGTGTCAGGGTCCCCAGGCTTAGGTGTGTCCTTGAGAACCCGGGCTAGGGTTCCCAGGGTATAGCTGGGTTGGGTGGGTGCTGACCTGAGTCTCCTGCTTGCTTCCAGTGCTGAAAAGATACCCATCACGCTGGCACTGGACAACACCCTCTTCCTCCGTGAAGAAAAAGAGTACCTGCCCTGGGAGGCCGCTCTGAGCAGCATGAGCTACTTAAAACTCATGCTGGACCGCAGTGAGGTCTATGGCTCCATGAAGGTAGAGCTGCTGACATATTTGTGTCTGAGTTACACCACTGGGAAATCAATAGGTGTACTACCCGTCCAGCTCTTTCAAGAATATGTTTGGGGAGGATACCAGAGTAAGAGGGGTCTGGGAGGAGCAGGCGCAGAGAAGGTTTGGACAGTGGATACCTCCCTCCAGCCCCCCCCCCAAATAAAGACAAGATTCCTAGCAAAATGTGCCCATTGGAAACATGGAAAGTTAATGCTTTGGGCAGGCCCAGAGAGTTCATTGCACTAGAGGGCTAAAGGCCTAGTTTACCAGCCATGTGTCTTAAGCAGCACTGGTCTCCACTAAAGTGTGGATCTGGCCACTGTAGCCCGTCCTCTCAGGCTAGAAGTAAGACCCTGGTCTTATAGGCTTTTACAGGTTCATAGCATGGCCTAGACATGTGACGTTCCCATTGGAGAGACCAAAGATGTAGGAGCTGGCTCAGGATGAAGCCACACCCATGGGATGGTCACTGCATCCTTCATAAAAGATCAAACAGTAGGCAAAGAAATACTTAGGTATCTGATAGCTGGGACTGGTTGAGTCACACTGCAATGCCCATCTGGTGGAATGTTCATAGCTTGGTAGACCACATTTAAGAGACTTTTGTTGTTGGGATTTGATGCGTGCATGCATGCATACATGTGTGTGTTTGTGTGTGTGTGTGTTCCTGTGTTATGGGAATTGAACTCAACTCATGTTTGTGTGGCAAACCCTTGATTAACTAAACCATTTCCTAGCCCAGTTTTTTATTGTTTTGTTTCAGGGTTTTTTGTTTGTTTGTTTTTTCTTTTTTTTTCTTTTTTTTTTTTTGTATACTTGTTCATTTTTTAGATAGTCTTTGTAGATGGCCTGAAACTCTTCAAAAATTTATTTTAATATTTTGTGTGTATGACTTTCACCAGTACCTATGTTTACACACTATGTGCATGCCTGGTGCCCAAGAGGACCAGAAGAAGGCCTTGGGGCCTTGGGTCCGCTGGAACTAGATTTACAGATGGTTATGAGCCAACCTGTGAGTGCTGAGAATCAAATCTGGGCCCTCTGGAAGGGGTTAAGTGTGAGCCATTTTTTTTTTAATTAATTTTTTTAAAAAAATTATTTAACTTTATTTTATGTGCATTGCTGTGAAGGTGTCAGATCTCCTGGAATGGGAGTTACAGACAGCTGTGATTTTTAAAATTAAAATTAAAAGTAACCCACTATCCGCCTAGGATAGCAAATGTATACTTTGGTAAACGGAACATTGTTTCTCTTGCCCAGGGTCCTCTCAAGCTGGTACTGTAGCATAATCACAGTATCAGCAATCAGCAAACCCCTGGTGTCCGTGTTCCCTTTGGAGCAGGCTGGAGTGCCATTGGCCTCTGGGTTCCCTGTCTAGTAAGGCTTCACGGACTGATCCCATAGGAGAGTTGTGTGTTTCCTGGAGTCTTCTGCCACTTCGGGACTGTAGCTCAGGCCATGCACAAGGCCCCGCTCTGCAGCTGGAGTGTTGCCCTGCTTCCTGAATCCTAAGGCTCCCTTATCTATTTTCTCTCGGGGAATACATACTCTGAGAGTTTAGAGGAGGGATTTGTGAGTGTGGGTTTTCTCAGGCAAACTGTCAGGAATGTCTTTTATTCTGCATTCACACTGGACTGAGAATTCATCTGGGTTTGGAAATTTCTGAGTTGGAAATCTTTCCTCGGAATGTCCAAGGTCTTGGTCAGTTGACACCAGATGCTGTGGTTGAATGCCCAAAGATTTGTCATTTCCAGTTCTTGGCATGTGGCCAGTTTTCCTTCCTGGAAACTTCTGGGCTCTTGGAGCGGTCCTGGTGAGCTAGCCTCAATATTTTCAGCGTGGGCATGGATGTGCTCTATCAGAACTATTTTATTGTTCTTCTGAAATTCTTCCCTGGCTGTTGTCCATTTCATGTCTTTCTCTTGCTTTGGCCTTGTTTCCAGCTCCGTGGCGCTCTCTCTCCCCCAGGGAGGGTCCCTTCAATCTTTGCCCCTCACCTGCAGGATCTTTCTATTCTTTCCTGTCCTTTCTGGTTCCGGTGCCCCGTACAGTGTCTTATCCTCTCTTTTGAGGGTAGTTATAACAGGGCTTCTCTGCTGACTCCTGTACTCAGAGGTTTCTGTTTGGCTTGGTCTCCTGTCAAGATGAAGGCTGAGAGGCCCTTTTGGATATGAGACAGGAAATAGTGACCCCGAGGTCACACTGGGGTTGGAACAACAGATTAGCAAGGTCCACAGGGCACATGGTGGCGCTCACTTTTACTCCAGCACACAAAAGACACTGTTAGGGGGATCTGAGTGCGAGTTCAGCCTAGTCTACATAGCAAGTTCCTGGCTAGCCAGGGCTACATAGCGAGACCATATTTTGATGACAATGACAACAGCACAGATGAACTGGAAACTCCATGGGGAGGTGGGTTTTGTCACCATGGGAAGACCTGGCAGCCAAATAATTCCTCACTGGAGACCCTCAAAAATTAAGGGCTAGGAGACTGGGATGCGGCTTGAATCTGATCTCTGATACAAAAACCAAGAAAAAGGACCAAACTTAACTTGAGAGTTCTATCAAACTGTCAAAGAACAGAAGTTTTAGAAACAAAATTTTTTTAAAAAAAATGAAGAAATCTAACGGAAGGCCAGAGGTTCTGGATGTTCTCTCCAGAGAGGTCTGGGGTCTCTGGCATGGGCTTCTTGTGTGAATGAAGTTGGCAGTGCCCTCTCTTGGGAGTCAGACCTCTAACCTCTTTGTAAGCCTTCTTGTAGTATGTGGTTTCTGGCCCAGACTTTCGGGCCTAACCTCAAAGTTTAGGACCTGCAAACCACAGACCTGCAGGCCCACAGACCCGCAGACCCGCAGACCCGCAGACCCGCAGTCCCACAGAGACACACAGATGCTTTCATTAGTTTTAGGCTGATCAGCCTTAGGCCCAGGCATATAGCTTGCTAACTCTCTACCCTTAAGCTATCCCATGTCTCTTGTTCAGCCATGCGGCTCGGTACCTTTCTTTAAAGCTGCATGGTTGTCCTCTGCATCCTGCAGCTTCTCTCTGGTGCTCTGTCTGGCATTCTGTTCTCAGAGATTTTCTTAGTCTGGTAGCCCCGCCTACACTTCCTGCCTGCCTTTGGCCAATCAGCTCTTTTTATTAAACCAGTGGGTGGGACAATTATTTACCATGTAACAACATAATACCCCTACATCTTCTCACTGTGTGTAGTGCTCACAGCCCCCAGACTCTCTGGCTTAGCACCTTCTATGAATGAGGGCCAGCTGCCACTGAATGCAGGAGCCAGTCCTAGCCTTTCATATGCACAGCCCTAACCTTACCTCAGGCCCTTTAACTCTGAACCTCATTACAACAAGTCCCTCCCTCCCTCTCTCCCTCCTCCCTCCCTCCCTCCTTCCCTCTCTTCCTTCTCTCCTTCTTCTTCTTGGTTTTTGAGAAAGGATTTTTCTGGATAACCCTGGCTGTTCTAGAACTCGTTATATAGACTAGGCTAGCTTCAAACTCAGAGACCTGCCTGCTTCTCCCTCCCAAGTGCTGGGATTAAAGGTGTGTGCTGCCACTGCCTAGTTAGCAGGTCCTTTTCTGCAGAATCTTGGTGGCAAATCCTTCGTCTCTGCCAGGTTGGCCTATCTCTGCTTCACCTCCTAGTTGTCTGTGTTGACATCGCAGCCACAGCCATCTCTCCTGTAAGAACAAAGGTGTCCTTTGGGAGGGGAGAGGTCAGTTCCTTTTACCATGATAATGGCTTCAGTTTGTTCCAAAAATCAAGTCTGCCACCTCGAACCAGAATCTTCAAAGGACTTTTATAACAATATGGTGCTGACATGAGGTTAGGCCAAAGGGGTAGCCCACAGAATTAGCACAAGCTAAGAAAGGGATAAAAGAATAAGCGGAGGTGGACTTGCCAGTTTTAAAGTCATAGTTTGGGTCCATCCTCTCAGAGTTTGCTTATCTGTGTTTCCTAAATTTCTCACACTAAGACCAGGGAGGGAGACCTGGCATTAAAGTCAGAAACAATGCTGGTAGTCAGAGCAGGTTAGGGCTGATGCCGGCTGTGAGGTGAAAGTACACCAGTTCAGTCATCTGAAACCGAGACTCCAGGTGCTGGCCTCGGACAGGGCTGGACCTCTCCCTGCCTGCCAGAACCCACACACATCTGCAGAGACTGCCAGCCCAGGCAGACCGACCTGGGTCCTTGACACTGTTCCTACGCTCTTTCCCCAGAGATACCTGAAGAAGCAAGTCCAGCCGCTCTTCTCTTACTTCGAATCGAAAACCAACAACTGGACTGAACGCCCCTCAACACTGATGGAACAGTAAGTGTGGCTTTTGTGTTTGGAGGTCCCACATGACACCACCTGGAAGTTTTCTCCTCTGGAACCTTCCATGTCTGACGACCAGCCAAGGAGAGAGCCTACCGAGGAGCAGGGGGCTCTCTTGAGGATGCACCTGGTCTGTGGGCTCCTCTGGCTTCTTTTGGATTTTGTGAGTTTCTTTGTCATGGAATCCTATATAGCCCAAGCTGGCCTGGAACTATGATTCTCCTGCCTCTCAAGAGGTAGAATTATGGGTATGCACCACCACACTCAGTTTGTGCCATGTTAGGATTAAACTCAGAGCTTCCTGAAGGCCCCAAACATCTCCAAACTGAGCTACATCCCTAGTCCTGACTTCATCAACAAAGACTCAAAGTGAAAGCCTGGGGCTCCTTGGGAACCATGAAATCACAGGCAGGGAGAAAGCGGGGAAAGGGCCCGAAGGGTCAGGTGGACCCCAGAGCCTTAGTTAGGTCCCTGGCTGTGTGTTGAGAAGACAGTCTTGGTGGAAGTCTGGGCAGGATGTTCTAACCATGTGTCACCCCTGGGACAGATATAATGAAGTTAACGCCATCAACACGGCCTGTTCCAATGGTCTCGATGAGTGTAAGGTCCTGGTTTCTAGGCTTTATAGTGAATGGATGAACAACCCCAATAATAACTCGTGAGTATTTCCTGTTCTTCCTCTGTCTGTTCTCATCTGCTCCTTGGACTAAATAGAGCCACAAGCCAGTCATTGGCAAAACCTTGCTCCCTGTTCTCCATTGATCGATCCTCTGCCTCTTACTCCCCCACACCAGGATCCACCCCAACCTTCGGTCTACTGTCTACTGCAATGCCATTAATTTCGGCGGTGAGGAGGAATGGAATTTTGCCTGGCAACAATTCCGGAATGCCACTTTGGTAAACGAGGCAGACAAACTCCGAGCAGCCCTGGCCTGTAGCCAAGATGTATGGATTTTGAACAGGTGAGGACCTGGCCCCATCCACACACTCAGTCAAGCCTCCGTGCTTCCTCTTCCTACAGCCTTGCAGCCTTGCAGCCTTGCAGGTGAGGGAGGTGAAGAAAGCCAAGACTGGAAGGCAGGCTCAGGGCCAGATCCTTAACTCTTAACTGCTGTGGGCTTTGCTTGAAGCCTCAGGCCAGGGTCTCCTGCAGCTGGGTGAGGTCTCTCCCACCCTGGTATCCCTTTCGGAGGTTAGACCTGCAAAGAAACTACTGCTAGAGATTGTTTCTGACTCCACAGGACACCCCTGACCCTTAAACTCTGCTCCATCAGTGTAAGTGACAAACAGTTCAGCTGAGGATTCTTTAACATCTAAGTGAGGAGCAGCCACCTTACCTGGTATAAGGGATTCAATACTCCCTTCTTCCTTCCTTCCTTCCTTCCTTCCTTCCTTCCTTCCTTCCTTCCTTCCTTCCTTCCTTCCTTCCTTCCTTCCTTCCTTCCTTCCTTCCTCCATCTGTTCTCAGAGAGTTTCATGGCAGCACACACTTGCATGGCGAGTGATCCTGTGACCCTGTGCAGGTGACTCGGTTTCCCACCTGCAGAGGTAATACCTGGGTGCCCCACAGATCTTCACACATCAAAGGGATTATGAACGATGCAAGAGGCGGTGATGGTGTGTGAGACACCAGGCTCCCATCCCTGTATGACAGGACCACAGCCCTCAAATGTTCCCTACTCTTGCCTCCTGCCCACAGGTACCTGAGTTACAGTCTGAATCCTGAGTACATCCGGAAACAGGATGTCACCTCTACCATCATCAGTATTGCCAGCAATGTGGTTGGGCAATCTCTGGCTTGGGACTTTGTCCGAGGCAACTGGAAAAAACTCTTTGCCGAGTAAGTCTGATTGAGGTGTCAGTCCATCAAAGGCCAAGGCTGGGGGTACTGGGATGATCCATATTCCCCCCTTCCTGTGCTGGACTTTCCCCCTCGAAAGAAAACTGGAGTCAGGGGGAATCTACAAGGACAAGGAGTCAGGGACCTACAACTTGAGCTGTGTTCAAGCCTTGCCTTCTGCATGTCCCGGCGGGGTTACTTCGGGATCTTGGGATGTCGTTTTACTCCATTTCCTCAGGTCTCCCTCAAAATGGTTGTAGAATTCTATAGTCCCTGACACCCACAGAGAACATCCGTTAGGCCTCTGCTCCCTCCATGGCTCACACTCACCCTCCCTCACCCCACAGTTATGGAGGAGGATCTTTCTCCTTTGGCAATCTCATCCAGGGAGTGACCAGGCGCTTCTCCACTGAATTTGAGCTGCAGCAGGTAAGAACCAGATCTCTCCTAGCCCCTGGCTCTGTCTAGTTTTCCAGTTGAAGGTGGTGGCTTCCACTCACAGAACAAGCATCAAGTAGAGACACTTTGTAGATATTAATGCTTCCATTAAAAAAAAAAAAACTTGGGATTTTAAAACTATATTTATTAGACTGCCTGGGCTAACCCTGACTCTTGGGCTCCAGCAATCTTCCTGCGTTAGGAATAACTGAATAACTAGAGCTGTGCACCTAGATTCCTATACCTAAAAACTGAGATACAATTATGTACCATAACATTTACCAAATTAAATGCTTTCTGGTATAATTGCAAGACTATCCAACCAGTCTTTGCCACCAACTCTCCAAAGAAACCCCGTACTCCTGTCCCAGTGCCCTAGCCTCTGGCAATCACTAATCTACTTTACTTTTGCATTTCATAAAATGGAAAATTGAGATTTTGTGACCTTGAAGTGGAATGATGTAATATGTGACTTCTTTGTGTCTGGCTTCTTTCATTGTCTTCTAAGGTTTGAAGATTTGTACCTGTTGTAAGGCACACGGTTCCTTTGTAGGGCTAAATAGTATTTTATTGTGTAGATATGCCACATTTTGTTTATCTGTTCATCAGCTGATTAACATTTCAATTATTCCCAATTTTTTGCTTTTATGAACAGTGCTGCTGTGAACATTTATGCACATATTTTTATACAAACATATGTTTTTATGTCTCTGGCCCATGTTGCTAAGAGTAAACTTGCTGATTCATTTCTTTATTTCATGTTTAACTTTCTTGAATAAATGGACAAAATGTTGTCCAGAGCAAGTTTACTGTTGCAACATTCCCGCCACTAATGCAAGATGGTTCTAATTTCCCAGTATCCCTGGCATTGATGGTCTTTCCTTGATGATTAGTGAAGGGCACTTACTGGCCTTTGCATGTCTCTGGAATAGTATCTATTCATGTTTTTTGCCTGGTTTTAAATTGGGCTGCTGTCTTTTATGTGATAGTTCTTTGTGTATTTTGAATACAGACTCACGATTTGCAAGCATTTCCTGCAAGCCTGTCTTGTCATCTTTGATACACACATTTTTATGTTTTTGTTTTGTTTTGTTGAAATGGTCTTACTGTGTAGCCCAGGCTGGCCTTGAACACATGATCCTCCTGCTTCTGTTTCCCACTTACAGAGACATTTAAATTTTTTATGAAATTCAGTTAATTTGTTATTTTTCTTTGCTCATACTGGAGTGTCATATCATTTTAGGCCTGTGGGTTTTTAAAGAGTTTTATTATTTTCCCACATGTAGGATATTTTTTAAAATGTCTTTGCAGTGCTGGACTCTACCGCTAAGGTCTATCCGACTACACCTTTTATTTAATTATTTTATTTTAATTTTTGAGACAGAGTCTCACTATGTAGCTCTGGCTGCCCTGGAACTCATTATGTAGACCAGGCTGGGTTCAAACTCACAGAGATCCACTTGCTGCTGCTTGCTGAGTGCTGAGATGAAAGGCATGCCTGGCCCAGTATTTAAATTTTTTGATGCTGTTATAAGTGAAAAATTGCATCACTTCTCAGGTTGTCGTTGCCATTCCTAGGTGTACAGTTGATGCTGTCTACTATGAAACCTTGTTCTTTGTTTTCCTGGTGACGGGGTGGGGGTGGGGGGGATGGGGGGCGGCTTCACACATGCCCAGCAAACTCCATCAGTGAGAGGTAGCTTAGCCTGAGCTCTAACAGCTCTTTCACAGATGCCTTAAGATTCTGTGTGCACAAAATCGTGTTGTTCATGAATTGCAATCGTCTTCTATTCCACTTTATCGTTTTGAAGTAATAAGGTTAGAAACCAGGACGTCCAATTCTTAGCAAGCTCTCCAAGCCTGCACACCACCCCCACCCCCTTCCTTTTAAAAGAGGTACTTAGGCATCAGAGCAACTGGCTCCTCGGAGGTTCAGAAATTTTCACAGTCATGTGGCACCTGTTTCCTTTGCTCATTACTGGGTCGAGATACTTCGGTTGAAACTTGGGGCTCATTGAAATATTGCACAATGAAGCCCAATATCCTCCGAGCAGATTTCACCTGGGGCTGTGATTTCACAACTTCTGGGTAGATGAGTACTTAGCTCCAAGAAGCGGTGAAGGGATTCAGCCCCTTATATAAGGAACAAGATCTGGTCTCATCCCCAGGGACTTGAGAGCTGAGAGCGGGATGAGGGCAGAGGACTGGGAAGCCCCGCCTCTTCTCAGGGCGGAGTTTGAGAGCCAGCCCAACAGGACTCTGTTTTTTTCTGGCAGCTGGAGCAGTTTAAGGCAGACAACTTAGAGACCGGCTTTGGCTCGGGCACTCGGGCTCTGGAGCAAGCCCTGGAGAAGACGAAAGCCAATATCAAGTGGGTGAAGGCTAACAAGGAGGTGATTCTCCAGTGGTTCACAGAAAACAGTAGCCCCTGATACTGAGAGACGCTTGGCCCGTGCGATACCAATGACTATCTCAGCAGCCTGTGCAGGGTCTTTATCCTTAGAGCTCTGGACACCAACATCTTACCCTCAAAGGCCCTGTGGAGCCAGCCTTGCCCTTGATTATCAGGGATGCTCTGGCACCTCCCAGCCCATGCGAACTCTGCCCCAGGCCTCTGGGGCTGATCTCAGGGAAGCCCAGCTCTGAGGCCAGATTAAGAAGACTTTACCCGGCAAAGGGCAGCCTGGATAGAATCACCCTGCACACTTTTCCACCTTCCCTACAAGACCCAGAACCAAAGAATCAACAGGGCACAAGATTTCATATATTTTTAAGAGAAAATGTAAATAAAGAATTTCTAAAATGAGCTTTCAGACTCGTCACTCAGTGAGAGTATGAGATTAATACCACAGATTATGGAGGCTAAAGAGGAGCGCTGGGGGACATGCTGGAGGTCCAGGGGAGGGGAGGAAGGAGATGCCTCTCCTTCTACCTTTACTTGGGTTCCAGGGATCAAACTCAGATCGCCAGGTTTAAAGGCCACTGAGCCAGTTCACTGTGCCTCCTTTATTTGCATCTGGATATGGCATATCTGTGTGTACACGTCCTTGTGTGTGTGCAGGCCAAAGTGGTCTTCCTCTGCCAGTATTCACCTATTTATTTATTTAGGTTTTTTTCCTGACAGGGTTTCTTTGTATAAGAGCTCTTGCTATCCTGGGATTCCTTCTGTAGACCAGGCTGGCCTCGAACTCACAGAGATCTACTTACCTCTGCCTCCCTAGTGCTGGCATTAAAGGCATGGGCTACCTCTGCCTGGCTAATTAATTAATTAATTAATTAATTAATTAATTAATGTATGTGTGTGAGACAGAGTCTCTCGCTGAACTCAGAGCTCTCTTGTCTTCCCCCTCCCAGAGCTGGGTTTACTGGTTTGCACCTCTGTGACTAGCTTTATGCTAGCTTTTTATAGCTCTGAACTTGGATTCTCATGTTTGTGTAGCAAGTACTTTGAACTGCTGGTCTCAAAGCTTTAGGAAAAAGGAGACAGACAGAGAAGGCAGCCAGGGCTATCAGCTTTTATTCTTTTATTACTCTGAGGTCCCAAGTGAGGAGTCAGTTCTTTTCAGCAAAAACAGTGACAGAGCCTAGTTGTAGGAAGCTCAGGCAGACTCAGATCTCCCCAGGCTCTGCCAGATGGGCTCCAGGAAGAAAAAGAAGGTCATTTACAGCTACAGGGGACCTTGGGACATCCATTATTACCCACACATGTTACTTCCCAACAGGAATCTTTTTTTAAAAAAATTAATTAAAATTTAATTATTTTGTAGCCCTGGATGGCCTCCATATATAGACCAGGCTAGCCTTGAACTCACAGAAATCTGCCTGTCTCTGCTTCCTGAGTGCTGGGATTAAATGCTGTGGCATCAGATCCACCTCAGCCATCATGTTCTTTGTTGCTTTTGTATGAGTGTGTATATATGTATACATGTGTGCACAGTGTGGAGGCCGGAAGTCCACAGTATCTTTCTTGGTTGTTCTCTGCCTTATGCGGGTATCTGAAGTCAGTCTTCCAGAATGAGCAGCAGACTTTATCAAGTGAGCCATCTCTCTGGCTTTTGGCCTGACTTTTTATACCAGCAGGAAGAATGGGGAATTCTTAGCTACATAGCAAGTACCACCATCCTAAGTGTCATCTGGCTCCAAGCAGCCCTTCTTCCCAAGTGAGAAGGGGGTGGTCAGGTACTGGGGAAACTTCCCAACTTCTCCCCTTCTATCTACACATCAAAGGTGAGGAGGGGCCAGATCCTGTGGCTAGCCTTGGTGAGGGGCCCTGCCGGAGGCTCCCTGGGCTGCCCTAGATTAAATGTCCGGCTCCTTCCCTCTGCACCAACCCTTCCTGTCGCCAGTACCCAGCAGCCATGGCTGGCACTTGACCTTCTGGCATTCAGCGAGGGGGGGGGGGGTGTCGGTCTCACCATTTTGGGTCCCTGTGGATATCACAGGGGAGAACTGGCTTACCAGAGAGAAATCTACCAGCGCCCTCTCTTTCTGAGCTGATGTTTTAAAGATCACAGACTCTTAGTGTCTTTGTTTTGTTGTTTTTTGGTTTTTTTACTTTTTCAGTGCTGTGGATCTAACCCAGCGCATGCTAGGCTGTGGAGCTAGGCAGCCACACCTATCTCAGCTTCTCAGAGATAGTAGCTGAGGCCTGAGAGTTTACATCAGGACTCTGGCACAGAAGCTGACTCGATTATTACAAGGTAATGGTAACCTATCCTCTATTTGGAGTGAGCCAGAGTCGGCGACATCCACATTTACAACCTCCTGTTCCCTGTCTCCTTAAAATGCTGGCGTTCGTAATGCTCTGTGTGGCTGGAAGATGCCAGTCCCATGAGAGGTAGTGGACATACCCAGAGCCAAAAGCCTACCCACAGGAGCTTAGTCAAGGTTCCATCGCAGAAACTAACTAGAATGTAGTCTGCCTACTGCCTGTCCAGTCTCTGCCTGCCAGGAAATGGACTCCCTGTTGCCAGCAGGGATGAAGATGCTTCCTGTAGACAGCAGTAGCCCCAGTGGTCTCAGAATAGCATCTGAAGATGAAGAATGAACCTAGCTCAGTTAACCTGTACTGCAGCTTTGGTTTTGAGTTAAGCATATCCACTCTTCCAAGCCTTAACTGCCTGCATGTAGAGCCAGTATGGCCTCTGCTTCACAGGGTCATTGGAAGTCCTGGGTGAGCACTCAAGCACTATTTAGTCTCCTAAAGATGCTCAAAGGGTTCCCGTTATCCCAACTAGCACCAACATCACCATTATTTCTAATTTAAGAAGTAGCTCATGGCCGTCTGCATGAGACTCAAAGACATGGAATGAGGAATGGGTGGGGGGACAGGGAGGAGCTACAGCTTTGAGAGGCAGGGCTGAGCCTGTCTGCTTCTAAGGGAAAAAAAAAGTAGGAGTAACTTGACCTTGCTTTTGTTATTCCAGGAGCATCAGGCTGTTTAGCTTTCCAGGAAGCTCCAGCCAGGTGATTGGTTGGGTTGATTGAAGTGCATGGTTCCCATAGGTGATGGCCTTCGAGGAACACTCGGAAGAGAGCTGGGGAGTGAGGCTGTCAAACTCCAGAGAATGCTCATTTCCGGTTGCAAGTGATAGGTGGGTCTTCTTCTCCTGCCCCCTGTGGGGCCTCGGTGCTGGGGACTGTGGCAGAGATGATGATTTCTCTCTGTCCCTTTGGGAGTTCATCCTAGGCAAGTGTGAATCAGAGGAAGCTTTGACATTTGTCTGGTTCTGCCTTGGGGCCAGATCTAGTGAGATGGCACCAAGACTCAGATCTTCTTGGAAAGGTAAGAACAACAGAACAGAGCCTAGTGCTGCCTACACCTAGCTAGGAGCCATGGGAAGTTGCTTTTTTCCTTAGATCTCTTTCCTTGACTGGAAAATGAAGGTGCAAGGAAGCACTATTGTGTTCAGTTCTGTATGGACCTCAAAGTCCCTTTCTAAGTGAGACACTGTGCACAGGTATCTCATTCCCCATTAAGTTTGGGAGTCACCTGACTGGGTCATAGTTGCTATGACCCTACTCAGCTACTCCATTTCTTGAGCAGCCATCATGTGCTAAATTTAGGAACCCCGAGGGGCAGATGAGGTCTATTATGATCTCCATTGCACATTTGGAGAAACAAACTCAAAGAGTTTTATAGCTCACCCACAATTGCCCAGTGAGGAAGAATTGAATGTTGTGTGCGCTAAAGTATGGGGGGGGGGGCTTTGTGGGAGATTGTGTTCTTTCATTGTAAACAATTATCCCACCCACTGGTTTAATAAAAAGTGCTGATTGGCCAAAGGCAGGCAGGAAGTGTGGGTGGGGCTACCAGACTAAGAAAACTCTTGAGAACAGGCAGAACAGAGCAGAAGGCCAGAGAAAAGCCAGAAGAAGCAGAGGACAACCATGCTGCTCTAAGAAAAGGTATCCAGCCACATGGCTGAACAAGATAAGAGACATGGGTTAGTTTAAGGGTAAAGAGCTAGCAAGTTGTATGCCTGGGCCTTAGGCCGATCAACTGAAAACTACTGAAAGCATCTGTGTGTCTCTGTGGGACTGCGGGACTGCGGGTCTGTGGGTCCTAAACCTTGAGGTTAGGCCCAAAATTCTGGGCCAGAAACCTCATACTACAGGCCTTTATGTGAGTGTGCTTGTGTATAGTGATAATTCTTAAGGACTGTTAGATCCTGAAGTTAGAACTAGACCACTTCTAACTGACAAGGGAAAAAAAGAAGAATAGACATCTAATGATTACTGTGGTGCTATATTGTATATTTAATAAAAATAGTCTGGAATGTCAGAGGACAGAACCATGCACAGAGTCAAGCCGTGAAGGTCAGGGAGTGATGACCCACGCCTTATAGCCCATCACTCAGGAGACAGAGATTGGTCTGGATCTCTTTGAGTTCAAGATCAAGAAGCCAGGCAGTGGCAGAATACACTGCTAGTCCCAGCACTTGGGAGGCAGAGGCAGGAGGATCTCTGAGTTTGAGACCAGCCTGGTCGACAAATCAAGTTCCAGGACATCCAGGACTGTTACACAGAAAACCCTGTCTCAAAACACAAAACGAAAAACCAAAACAAAACAAAAAAAGGCTAAAGAGATGGTTTGTCCTTGGATATTCCAGACTATTTTTATTAAATATATAATCTATCACCACAGATCGCCTGGTTTTTCCTTTAGAAGAGGGGGAAACGGAGGATCAGGGTGGGAGTGTAGAATATTCCTTTACACTCTGTGAATATGTGTCGCTGTGATTGGTTTAATAAAGAAGCTGACTGACCAATATGAACAGGACAAACTTAGGTGTAAGGACAGCCAACTAGACATGAGAGGAAGGAGAAGAGCAGAGTCTGAGAGTCCCCAGCAGAGGCAGAGATAGATGGCCATGCCATTCTGAGAAAAGGTATCAAGCCACGTGACAAAGCATAGATTAGGTAAGAAGTATGGGTTAATTAAGCCTCAGTGTATTTATTTGGGAGCTGCTGGCAGGACAGGAATTTCTGACAAGGGAGCAACTTGCCTAAGAATGGGCTGCCAATTCTGACCAGGCTCCCACACAGGGGAGGAGGCCCTATGTATGACCAAGATCCCAGCCAGGAAAGCAATGGCTTCCTCCCTTCCCTTTCTCCACCAAGGCTGCTTTGGTGACTTGTTTTTGATCCAGAGTCTGATGTATCCCATGATAGCCTCAAGGCTAAGGATGATCCATCCACACGTCTCTCCCGTGTTATGTAGTATTGGGGATTGAACCCAGGGTCTTCTGCATGTGAGGCAAGTACAGTACCAACTGAGCTACTTCCCCTAGTGGCTTCTTTTAAAAGTGAAAGGGCCCAAGATCCCCTGCCCCTGGCATTTCACTCCTATTCCCAACCCCTATAACCATCTATCCAGGAAGGATATATTCCTCATGTGAACTCACAGGGTTCTACTTGATCTTGCCTCCTTTGAGATTCACCTTCAGCTGTCAGCTCTCCCCTAGTCAACTCAAAACATTGGCTGCCTCTATCTTCTAGGCACCATCACATTCTTTCCCCAGAGCCCGTTAGGCTCACTGAAGATGGCCCAAATCCAAGCAACCAGACTGATAGTATAGTAACTGAAGAAGGAAATGGTCCCCCGTGCCCTTGTACAGTCCTTAGCTTTACATTTTGCATTTAGAATCGAGTTGCTGATTATGGGTCTCCCTATAATTTACCCGATTTGTTGGGGAATAACTGTTCTCTGGCACTTAACATCAAGTTGAACGGGGTCCTCTTAGAAGCCCTTTGCTATGACTTAGACTTCCGTGTCCCCTTACAGGTCCATGCATTGAATTCTTGATGCCCAGGATGCCACTACTGGGAGATGAGGTCTTGCAAGAGGACCTGAGACCACTTCTCTTTGTTTCTAGTTCCTGGAGTGAGTACTCTGCCTGGCCTTGTTCTTGTGATGACCTCTGTCTTCATGAGGTCAAAAGCAACTCCAGCTAGACCAGAACCTCCACAACTAAGAAGCAAGATTAATGTTCCCTTCTTAAATTGAATTACCTCTGGTATTTTGTTATAGTGACATAAAGCAAACGTAATTCCTACCATCTTGTACCTCAGAATGGGACTGAATTTGGACACAGTTGTTTTAAGAGGGAACTAAGGTTAAATAGAGAGGAGAGAGTCAGTGAGAGTGCTGGCTCTTTAAGCATGAGGATCCCCAGGACTCTTGTAAAAACTCAGCATGTCTGGGTGTATCTGCAGCCCCATTCTCAAGAGACAGACTGATCCTGAGGTGGCCAGCCAGGCTAGCCCAAACTGAGTTTCTGGTTTAGTGAGAGACCCTGTCTCCAGGCAGTTAGGTGCAGGCTAGCCCAAACTGAGTTTCTGGTTTAGTGAGAGACCCTGTCTCCAGGCAGTCAGGTGTAGGCTAGCCCAAACTGAGTTTCTGGTTTAGTGAGAGACCCTGTCTCCAGGCAGTCAGGTGTAGGCTAGCCCAAATTGAGTTTCTGGTTTAGTCAGAGACCCTGTCTCCAGGCAGTCAGGTGTAGGCTAGTCCAGACAGTGAGATTCTGGTTTAGTGAGGGACCCTGTCTCCAGGCAGTAGGTGGAGAGTAGCAATAGAGGAAGACACCCTCAGTCATTGCTCTGGCCTCCACATGTGAGTGTGTGCACACTTATACGGTAGCACACACAAACACACACACACACATGACTGGTATCCCTGTAAGAAATTATAACACAGATAAAAGAAAAAGATCTGGAAGCTAAGGGGAGGGGCCTGTAGTAGAAGGTTTCTGGTGCCCAGACTTTCGGGCCTTGCCTCAAGGTTTAGGCCCACTGACCCACACCCGCAGAGACACACAGATGTTTACAATAGTTTTAGGCTGATCGGCCCATGGCCCAGGCATATAACTTGCTAACTCTCTACCTTTCATCTAACCCATGTCTCTTATCCTGTTCAGCCATGTGGCTTGGTACCTTTTCTTAGAGCAGCATAGTTGTCCTCTGTTTCTTCTTGGCTTCTCCCTGGCATTCTGCTCTGTGCTTCCTGTTCTCAGAGTTTTCTTAGTCTGGTAGCCCCACCCACACTTCCTGCCTGCCTTTGGCCAATTAGCGCTTTTTATTAAACCAGTGGGTGGGACAATTATTTACAATGAAACAGCACAATCTCCCACATATCCCCTTTTCTCTTCTTAAAACAAAAAGAACTCCAAATCTAATATTCTTCCCCCCCCCATTATCTATAACAACTTATAAACAACACTGTAAATAAACACAAACATCCATAATCCATGTTTTGGGAATGTGGGCATCGTTCTCTAGGCTACTTCCTGCTGAGTGGGGGCACTGGCACTCTCCTGGGAATCCAAAGAAAAATGTAGGATTATGCACAAGTCTTTAGTGGAGTAGTCTCTAAGGCTGGGTCATCTCAGCCAGTCTCCTTGAAATTGTTCTGGATACAGAAACCTGGAAACTTCAACAGAGGTGTTCTGAAATGCTGAATCATCTGGTCCATCCATTTCCAGTGGAGATTTTTCAGGGGGTCTTCCTCTATCAAACTTTATGTTCTTTATCCAGGAAGAAATCCACAGTTTCTCATTTTTGTGAAAATAAAAAGAAAACCTCTTCTCCAAAGTAGCATATCTTTGGATTTCAGTTTTAAAGTCAACTCATTTACAAAATATGTAGGCTGAATGAAACCAACAGCATTTATAATCAACTGTCTTTTAGCTGCTTTTACTAAGTCATTTTCAGTCAAGAAGCTTAAAGATAAGACAATAATATACAGTATCCAGACATTCTTTGTATTTTCCATCTTTATGTGGCTTTTTTTACCTCTATATTTCTTTTTTAAGGGCTTTCTCTACCTTTTTTTTTTCCTTTTCTCTCTCTAAGCCTATGTATATATATTTTTTCAACACACTCTAAACCACTTAGACTTTTTAAAAAAAACCTTTTTTTACTGTATATTTATTTCTTAACTTTTTCTGTCTCTGACCACTTCTTAGCTTGCCTAGGGCAATTGACTCCACCCAGATTCTTCTATTTCTTTCTGTTTCTGAACACACCTTTAATCTGCCAGGATTCAAGGTTGGTAGGATGGATGGATGGATGGCGCCACCCAGCTCCTAGTCTAATTTCATAGAATTTATCTTTTTAGCCCAGGTACTCTGAGGAATTTTAGGGTCCATATAATCACCACATAAAGCTTTGCCATCTGCTGCTCATTAACTCCATTTAAGTATTAGGCAGCAGGGCCTCTTTAAAAAAACTCACAAGTGTTTTGCCTAAGGCTGAATCAGGAAGTTTCTCTTCAAAAAGTCAAGCCTCAGTTTGCCTCTGGCAAACAGAGTTTATTCAAGAAAATATCACCACTAAGAATCCATCTTTGACTCTATTCTCTTTTTGTCCTTATGAACAAATCTTAAATCCACCATACAGAGCTCTTTGCTTACATCTAGACTCAGGAACTGGCCTTGTTCACCTTAAGTTGCATGTAGCAAACACACCATTTTATAATTTAATCCCATAAACCACTCAGTCTCTTTACCACAGGCCACTTCAGAGCCACAACTTGGAAGCTACTTTGGCCTTCGTTTCTGTGCTCTAGAGCATTTTTTAAGCTTTCTCCAGCTTTATGTGGGTATATATCGTGTATATCACACATGTTGGGCTGCCATTTGTAGTAAAATTAAGGTATGGCTCCACCACTGCCTGCTTAGGAGCCTGGAATTCCTTCTATAATCTGAAGTGACTTTGACTCAGTTGGGATTAAGGGCATGGGTCACCACTCCCAGGATACTCCCTGTGCTGGGATTAAAGGTTTGAATCACCACTCTCTTATTCTCCTAGACTGACTGTGGTTAGAGCTCTGGAACTTCTGGAGCCAAGCCTGACTACAGTTTGGACTTGGGATTCTAGCCTCTGCCCTTCAAGCTACGTAATTGGCGATATTTTGTCATGGCAGTCCACACAACTAAAAGTGGGCCTAGCTAGAAGAGGTCATTCAAAATCATTTGAAACAATAAGAATTTGTGTGTGTGTGTGTGTGTGTGTGATACTCAAGTCTTTCTATGTAACCCTAACTTCCTAGGAACTCACTGTATAGACCAGGCTGGCCTTGAACTCACAGAAAGCTACCTGCCTCTGCCTCCCCAGTTCTGGGATTAAAGACATGTACTACCTTACCTGGCATCATATTTTTTATAACTGTGAAAGAGCGTTACTGATGTGGGAATGTCTTTCTGTATGCTGTGAATATCAATCTTTAAATAAAGAAGCTGTTTTGGCCCATGACAGGCACCATAGAAAAAGTAGGCAGGGGAATTAGAATAGGTAGGAAAGGAAGGGCAGAGCTAGGGAGAGACTGACCCAGCCACCAAAGAAGAAGCATGTTAGGAATACAGGTGAGCCATGGGCCATGTGGCAGGGCAGATTAATGGAAATGGGTTGAATTAACATGAAAGAACTAGCTAGCAATGTGCCTGAGCCACAGGCCAAACAGCATGAACTTAATATAAGTGTTTGCATCATTTTTGGAGGAAAAGCAGTGGTCTGTGGGTCTGGACCTCTGGCCACTCACAGCCAAGAAACCTTATTTTGTAACACGTTACCTCACAGGTGTCTGGGCACCTACTATCTCCATTTAGGCCTGTTTGTTCATGACTGCACATGTGAATCCTGAAGGTTTAGCCACCTATCACTGTAAGCCAGGAGCTCCTGGCCCCTCTACCCAGGCACAGAAAACACTGTTACACTGATAAGCTAGAGCTCATGGAGACCTTGGCAGGCTTGTTCCTCACTCAACAGAAACACGTCTCCTTTTAAAAGATCAAAGAAAATATATGCTGATAAAAGAAAATCAGGAGCAAACAATTTTTTGTTGGCTCACTTTATTATTATTATTATAAAACAGTTATAAAACAAGCATATAATATTCTGGCCAGCATGCAGGGCATGAATGTGCTCAATCACACAGGCCTACTCAACCCCATTCTTAGAGCAACTTAAACTCTACAGAGAGCCGAGCCTAAAAAACAATGGTTCTCAACCATCGGAAAACACAGATATTTACATTATTATTCATAAAATTACAGTTATGAAGTATCAGTGAAAATAATTTTATGGTTGGGGGTCACCACAACAGAGGAATTGTGTTAAGGGCCGAGTCGTTAGGAAGGTTGAGAACTGCTGCTCTAGAAGGATCTCTAGAAGTAGAGGGCACTGTCAGAGCCCTGCTCCAGTCAGGGGAGGTACCTACTATCTGTTCCAGACAGTTTCCATGAAAGGCATCATCTGGGGAAAGGGATCCATGACTAAGGGAAGCTCAAAATGTCATGGAAGAGCCAGATGAGGGCAGTCCCAGTCAGCCCCGACTCCACACTGACAAGGTGCAGGCAAGGCCATTAGCAGAAGATATTCAGTGGGGGTCCTTCCAGGTCTTCCTGCCAAAGTTCAGGACAGCCACTGAGCTGCAGGTTTGCGCTCGGGATGGGGCTGGCCTCAGGGAGCTGGAAGGCAGGGCTAGAACCCTGGTCCTCGGAGCTGAAGAGCTCCCCTGCATTGTGGCCCCAGCAGCCCCACTGAGGTTGAGGCTGTGGTCTCTGGCATGAAGGGGCGGGCAGGAGGGGTGGGCTTCCCAGGGACAGGCAGGGTTCTGGAGACACCGGAAGACTCTGCAAGAGAAATAAGAAGGATTTGTTCCCTGACCACTGCTTGGAGATTTCAAACCTGGCTGTTTCTGCAGAGTGTAGATGGTGGTGTCTGGATGGCCCCAATAGTGCAATGGGGTGTAGGGGTCAAGAACACTGTTTCTGGAGACACACTGCCAACCTTCAAATCCTAGCTCTGCTACTCACTAGCTATAAGGATCTCTTCATCTCAGTTTTTCCACCTGTAGAATGGGGATGCTAATGCTTCATGGGGCTGTATTAGCAAGGATGAATAATTAGATACAGGTAAAGTACAAAGAATGGTATAGACAAACAGTGGGTGCTCAGTAAAACTTAGTCATTAAATCTTTTATGGACCACAAGACATTTATGAATGAATAAACCTCAAAGAAAAAACACAGGCCACCGACTCTAGAAGAATCTATTCAGAAAGTGATGCCATTATCTCCAGGCTTCATTCATTCCTGCCCGGGGCTTAGAATTCCCTGTCAGTGCAGTCCCTCACCTTCCACTCTTTAACTCCTAGGGCCACCCTCTCTTCCCCAGGCTGTGGGGTCTGTTGCATAGCAATGATGTTTTAACTTCCCAGGGCCTCATCTCCATCCCTACAGCTGCCAATAAGATGCCTTCCATCCTCACCTTCACTGAATAACCTGGGATCTGAAAAGTAGAAGACCCTTACAGACCAGAGACCACCAGTCCATTCTATTTCTGACTGAAGCCTGGGGAAAGTGGCAGGGGCCCTAGAACCTACCTGGTACACTTCAGTCAGCTCTGCAGGAGCAGTGGATGGTGACCAGAGTCCAGTCTTGTTCCTAGGCTCTGGGGATGTCTGCGTGCCAGAATAGGCTTGGAGTGGTGTCCAGTGAGAGGTGTCAGGGGCTTTCCCTAGGGACTGGTTCAAGGGTGACTGCATTTGGGGACAATAAAGAGGTGTCACCCAGGGATCCACGTTGGAGATCCTGCTCCCAAGGTTTTCAGGCGAGACTTGGGGTCCAGGACAAGTAGGAGGGGACCCCCAGGACACCCCACTACTAATGGTTGCTCCCAGACCAGGGTCAAGCATCTGAGTCTGCAAGGGGCCGCCATCTGGGCAAAGGGGGCATCGGTGAGAGGAAGCGGTGTCGGCGCTCCTTCGGCGCCTGCTCTGCAGACTGTCCTCGCTGAGGCCCAGCACGGCCGACAGGTGGCCGATGTAGCGGATGGCGAGACGCAGCGTCTCGATCTTGGTCAGGCTCTGGCCGGCAGGCGCCACCGACGGCGGCAGGAAGCGGCGCAGTTCATGCAGCGCGCGGGCAAGTGTGCGCATGCGCAGCTTCTCGCGCTCGCTGGCGCTCTGCCGCTGTCCCCCTGCGGGAGCGGGACGCGCTCGTCGGGGCGCCGTCGGGGCGGCTTGGGCTTTGCTCGCGCTGCGGGCCAGACCCGCGGACTGCGATGGGCGGCAGGTGATGTAGCAGGGACATGATCCGGATGAATCTGAGGATGAGGCCGGGGACGTGGAGTCCGAGTGCTGAGCCCAGCCCCAGCCCTGGGCGAAGACCCAGTGGTCGAGACCGGGGAGGCTCTGAGGAGGAGGTGACTGGGCCATGGCTGGTATGATTCTGGGAAACTGGACCGGTCACCTCCAGGCCTTAGCTTTTATCTGGACCAAAGGTGTGAGGTGCCCCCCTGCCAGGTTGCAGAGAGGTGTCAAAACCCACAGAGCCCAGGGAAGGTCTGGGCAGGGGGGGGGGGCCTGGGAAAGTGGGCCCATTTGCAGAGGTGTGGATTCTGACCCCTCGAAAGGCTCTAATTGAGGCCCCTGCTGCCGGGAAGTGTGGGAGGGACAATTCGCATCTGGATGGAGTTGCTAAGCTTCTCACTGAACCCTCACCCACACTCCACCCTGCTACTGCGGGGTGAGTGTACAGGAACCCACTGCCACTGTGGATGGCAGTTCCACCGCTGCTGGGTCCTCGGCTGTCTCTCATTGGCATGCTTCATCATTAGCTTAGGATGAGCTATTCCTAGTAACTGAGTAGGAATTGCTGCACAGAGTGGCTTCTGGCCCTCACTGGAATGATCCTGAAAGCGCTTACAATGGGCCTTAATTGGACCTGCCACTTATAAAGAAGGGCCTGACACAGTCAGGTGTGGTGGCATATAGCACTTGAGATACTGAGGCAGGGTGATGGAGGATGCCAGTGTTTGAGGTCAGCCTGCCTGTAGTACTCACTAAGACCTTGTCCTAGATACTGTCACCAGGGGTTTCATGGCTGCAATCCAAGCACTTGGGAGGTAGAGGCAAGAGGATCAGGAGTTCAAGTCCATTCTTAGTTACATAGAAAGTTTGAGGCCAGCCTAGGCTACATGAGACCTTGTCTCAAAAAATGAAAACAATCAAAACCTATGTACCAACAAATCAAAGCATTTATGGGCACTCAGTTTGCTTTTATGGAGGGCCCTTAACCTGCCTGAACTTGTTCTTCTGGTGGGTAAGACAGGAATAAGTAGGGCGCCTACTCCAGAACTGCTGTGAAATAACTGAGGTAATACAACTTATGACATACAGGTTCCTCTCAGCGACAATTACAATGTAAGCAAGGCTCCTGTGTCCTTCATGATTTCCAGGAAAGGAGCTGAGGTTGGAAGCACCAGGGATCATTGAGCCTTGGCACAGAGGCTGAGCAGTTGTAGCTCGGCCTTATTTAATTAGAGAGAGGGGATGTGGAGAGCATGCCAGAAGGGAACCACTTGGCTATAGGGTGACAGGGTGCTGCTACGGTGGTGGTGTGAGGGCCAGGCACATCTTGTACAGGCTGAGGAGTTGGGTTTTATTCTCAAGACCATGTGATTTGAGCAGAAGGATAATATAATTTAAAATATAAGTAATCAGTAAGTCAAGGTAAGTGTGACAAGTCTACTTCAAGAGAGACTAGAGGGGTGGCTCAGAGGTGTAGAGCACTGACTGCTCTTCCAGAGGACCCGGGTTCAATTCCCAGCAACTACATGGTAGCTTATAACTGTAATTCCAGTCCCAAGGGATCCAACACCTTTACACAGAGGTACCAATATAAAGAAATAAATCTTCTTGTTTCGTTTTTCTGTTTATTGAGAGGGTTTCTCTGTGTAGCTTTGGAGCCTGCCCTGGAACTCTGTAGACAAGGCTAGCTCAGACTCACAGAGATCCACCTGCCTCTGCCTCTTGAGTGCTAGGATTAGAGGTGTGCTCCACCACTGCTCAGATCCAATAAATCATTTTTAAAAAATAAAAAAGAGAGGAGCTGGAGAGGTGGCTCAGTGGTTAAGAGCACTTCTTACAAAGGGCCTATGTTTGATTCCCAGCACCCACATAATGGCTTACAAACATCTGTGACCCCAATTCCAAAGGATCCAACAGGCACATGTGTTACATACATGCATGTGGACAAAATATTCACAAACACAAAGTAAATAAATGAAAAGGTTTTGGTTTATTTAAATAAATTTTAAGAGTTTTCAGGAACCGATTTAACTGGTTCAGCCTGGAGTAAATAATGGCCATGCAAATGTTACCATTTTAAAAGTTAACTTTTTATTACATAAATTCATATTAGATAATTCAATGTGAGAAATGGAAACCTTACAGATTAAGTCACACCTCCCCAAAGGCCTTGTGACTCTCCAAACTGACAGCACCCATTGGTCTTCTAGTTGATTCACACATTTTTGAGTTCATGAACTCAGGTCTCCTTAGGATGTACACAGTACTGACTAGGTTTTGGGTCAGTTCTCTGGAACTCCTGTTTTGGAAAAATTCCCCAGCTCAATATTGTGGAGGGCAGGGTTTGGGCGGTGTGTGTGTGTGTGTGTGTGTGTGTGTGTGTGTGTGTGTGTGTGTGAGAGAGAGAGAGAGAGAGAGAGAGAGAGAGAGAGAGAGAGAGAGAGAGAGAGAGAGAGAGAGAGAGATGGGGCCACAAGGGCTCTGCTCTCCTAACTGAAGTTGGCTTTGTTAAAAAAAAGGCAAGCTCTCTGCCATGATGCTCTGTCTGCTTTGACTAATGATGGCTTCTGCCATAGGATGGGGTCCTCATTGCATGTTGGCAGTGTGCTCCCGAATGGCCCAGCCTCCAGAAAGACCTGAGTTTCTTTTCATTTTGAGCGTCTCTTTCTTATATCGTTCTAGTGGACCCAGAACCCTCTGTGTAGACCAGGCTGGACACCTGCCGGTGATGGGACTAAAGGTGTGTATCATTATTGTGATCATATGTTTGATCTGGCATGATACATTAACTCTACCCGGTTAGCTGGCGGCAGGTGTCTATGAATGGAGAGGCCTCATGCCCTATGCAGGGGACCTGGTGGGGGGCAGCGGTGGGCAGGAGGGAACACTTAGAGGCTGTTTCTACATGGAAGGATTTTATTATTATAATAACAGAGAGATATTGTTATAATAACAGAGAGGGAGGAAGAGAGAGAGAGAACTCCTGGGTGGAAAGAAGCAAGGGAGGATGTTAGTGGAGGGAATTCTTAAATGGACTTTGATGCCAGAACTCAGGGCAGGGCATGGCTTCAGAGGCTAGAACAGAATTCTAAGAATCACCACATCCAGCCTTCCCTCCCTCCCTCCTTTATTCCTTCCTCGACAGAGTCTCACTCTGTATTTTCTCTTTTATTTCCATCTCTTGGTTTATCTTGTTGCTTCATCTGCTGAGAGTGCCCTGTATTTTAATTTCTATCTTTTGGGTCTGGGATGAACTCGGTGGTTGACCATTTGCCTGGACATTCTAGAACCTTGGTTTCATCCCCAATATTGCAAACCAAACAACAAAACCAACTTTTTCTTTCTCTGTCATGTTTTGAATTTTCTAAAAGCTTTAAAAAAATTCTTAACTGTTCTCCCCTTTCCCCCAATCAGGTTGGTCTTGAGCACAGACATCTGTCCGTCTCTGTCTCTCACCCTGCCTCCCAAGTGCTGGGATTAAAGGTTTTTGCTACCACATGATTTGCCTCTGGCAAGAACTGATTGGGGCCCCTTGTCTAAGGACAACCCAGCCATCTCCCGTGACACATACCATATATCTTAAAGTTCCCCACTATCTTCATGCATAGAGCCCAGGTTGGACTTAGACCTGGGACTGACGGATCCTCTCCAGTGTTGGCATTCTAAGTAAATGACAAATCAGTTTCCATACCCACCTCTTAACATTGCCACAGTGAGAATCAAAATTCTAACTCAGGAACCTGTGGGGACATACTCAAATCACATCTAATAGGCCACAGCAGCCCTGAAAGTCTTCATGATTGACTGTAACCCTTCCCAGACTAATACTACCCTGGCACCTTTTTTTGGGGGGGGGGGAGACAGGGTCTCAAGTCCATCTGTGTGTCCTTGAACTCTGTAGGTAGCTAACACTGACCTTGAACTATGAACTGTCCTGTATTCACTTCCCAAACACAGGAATTATAAGCATATGGAACCATGCCTAGTTTTTTCAAGACAGTGTCTTTTAGAATAAGCTGGCTACAAATTTTGGAAATGCTCCTGCCTCAATTTCTGGAGAATTAGGAGTACAAGTATTAACTCTTTTCCTTTAGTTATTTGAAAATATACAGTTAGTTATAATTGGGGCTGGAGAGATGGCTCAGAGGTTAAGAACACTGCCTTGAGTTCAGTTCCCAGAAACCACATGTGGCTCACAACCTTCTATAATGAGATTTGGTGTCCTCTTCTGGCCTACAGGCAGAACTCTCTACATATAATAAAGAAATTAAATTAATTTTAAAAAAGCAATTAGCTACAATTACCTGCTGTGATACAGAACATTAAATGTTAATTAATTCTACCAATTCATCTGCAGCTCCTTACATGGATATCTTTATCTGCATTTGCATCTGAAATTTTAGATAGATAGGTTGAAATGTAGCTCCGTAAAGCTCTGGTCTACCATGGCTAAGGCCCTAGGTCAGTTCCCAGAGCCACAAAAATAGTCACTTGAAATTTCAGATAAACATTTCTCTTGGTGTTTCTAATTCATGCCTCTCAAAACCAAAACCCCACCATTTCCCACCATCTACTATTTATTTGTGAGTGTTCTGCCTAGTGTGTGGACAGCTAAACATGCAGTTGTGGAATGCAATGTGTGAACTGACCTGATAATCTCCAGAAAGTTCTGAGTTTCTGGCACCATTCTACCCCTCCCCGGACCTGTAGAGCCAGCCTCAGGGATTCCTGTGAAGGGAATTCTTGAACACCAGGAGTCTACCAACAGCACAGAGCCTTCAACTTGGTACATAGCACATTTTTTCTCTCTGGGCTAATCTGGCCCACTTCTACAGTGTGGGCTAGTGAATGGGGTTGGCCACTCCCCCTTCAGGAGCCCAGAACCCTGGATAAGCATCTTTGGACCTTATCAGTTGACACCTGAATCCCACCACATCTTCCCCTTTTGTCTAACTAAGAAGGTTCTAAACTAAGACTATATACGATAGGAATTATTATGGGGTAGTATCTTGGAGAGGATAAGGCACAAACTATAACTAAAACTTAACACATATAAAGTACATCATATATTTCTAGAATATTGGTAGATGGTAGGGTGTATAAATTACTTTAAAAATGTTTATCTGGGGAAGTGAAAATCTAACATCTGAATGTTTTTCGCTAAGGGATAATAGGGTAGTAACTTTAAATATTTATTTTTTAACTCTTTTAAGACCTGAGAAGAAAAATCTATCACTTGAAAGTCAGAAGCACATGGAAGTAGTAACTTTTAAAATTTGGAAGAGGACAGCGACACAGCTACCTGGACAATCACCTCTGGTTTTGTGCATCATTGGAGCATCCATCATATTGGCTACAGGCCTATGATATCTGACAGATCTTTTTACAAGCAGGGCAATTTTGGAGGGACTGTCTTATCTTGTCTAGGCAAGTTTTGTCAGTCTTTATCTGTCATCTTGTTTATTTAGCTTGGACATCATGTATGTACTGTCAGCAATCAGGCTGGCTCGGTCTAGTGGTTAAGATTCTGTGTTCTCACCACCATGGCCAGGATTCGATTCCTGGTCAGAGGGAAAAAAAGAGAGAGAGAGAGAACGGGACCCCAAGATCCCAGCAGCCTTTTATGAATGGGGTTGGCCCCTCCCCCTCAGGAGCGGGGAATCCTGGATAAGTGTCTTTGGACCTTATCAGCTGGCACCTGAATCCCACCACAGGCTAACCCCAGAGCACAGGTCCTAGACTGACTGTAGAAGATGTAAGGAACCCTAGCTCTTCACTGAGCTCTTGAAGTTCCTCAGCCGTACTCTTAAGCATAGGGCACACTTCATGCCAGCCTTATTGGCACAGAGGTAGACGCAAGTCGATCCTTCATCAGCCTCTATTTGATATAAAAAGGTTGTGTGGGTCAGTGGTTAATGTTGTGGGCTATAGCTCTGGGCCTGGCTCTCAGACTGATAGGGCTTAGATAATTTGTTCAGCTTAGTTGTTTTTTTGTTTGCTTGGTTGTTTGGTTTTTTGAGACAGGATTTTTCCTTCTCCTAAGTGCTGGGAATGAAAGCTCTCACTACCATGCCTGGTTCAACTTTAGTTTTTTTTCTTCTGTGAAGTGAGGGCTCTGATCTCCGGGCAGTTGCTGGGGGAAGTAGCAGCCTTTGCCACATAGCTGATGTTCCGTTTAATAGTAAGTTCAGGGGCCATGGATGAGTGGGTCAAGGAATAGATTGGACATGTGGACTCTGGCATCTTCTGTGTCAGCCCTGGCAGAGGGCAAGTGTTCTGGGTCTCTGGAACTCTCAGCCTTGGCCTTGTCCCGCACTCCTATCTCCTCTGTGTCCAGCCTTTTTCCTCTGTGAAGCCAGCATGGGCCATTCTCAGAAAACACCATGTCCTGTGGTCCCCGGAGCTATGTGCAGATCTGTAGGTGCTGGCCAGCCAGCCAGACCAGACCAGAAATGGAGACTGAGAACTTCCTTCTGTTGGGGGTGGGGTTCTGACTTAGGCATCAGAACCATCTGCTGCTTCCCTGAAGCCCTGCAGCCCTCAAACATTTCCCTCAATGCAGGTGTGCGGAAACCAGGTATTTACCATGTTGAAATCTGCCCCTTGCCAGAATCTTGCCCTCTGTGTCTTCTCTTGACCAGTTTTTCCAATCATCTGCCCTCCTGTGTATTGTGGCTAAGAAGGTTGGGATCCAGCCCTCAGCGTCAAAGTGCTTAGCTCAGGGCCAACCAAATCAGTAGAAAGTGCACGGGATTCAGGAGTGTAGCAGACTCTGCTCATTACCCACACTGCTTCTGCTCTAACCTATTTCCTGTTTCCCTAATACCCGGATCTGTGATGCCATGGGTGGTGGTAAGGCCTGCTTATAGCCTGCTTTCTCCTGCATATTGGAAGGCCAACTAGATGTCAGCTTCCCACTGGCTGGGTCTTCTCAGAGAACTTAAAAATTAATTAAACAAAGAGCAGGGGTCTTCTTATGCTACCTAGGCTGGACTCAAACTTGAGTCTGACTGGTTCGTATTGCTGGTACGCTGCAGGCTTGGGAAATGCTTCAAGACTCAATGGTTCAATCCTGTACTTATATTCCCCTAAACTCCTGCCCTTTTTTTTTTTTTTTTTTTTTTTTTAATGCAATGACTGAAACCTGAGCTAACTTCAAATAACACCAAGGCAATCTGCAGGGCAGAAACCACACACTGAGCATGGGTGAGCCAAAAGCCAAAAGAAATTCTGTCACTGACAAAAACATGGAGTAATTCTGTGCTGCCTTTAGACTGTCTACCCCTGAATTCATTTAATGTGAAAGAAAATAAGCCACCATGTTAAGCCAACATTTTGAATGTATGCTTGACAGAGGGGCCAAGTCAGCTGTGTGCAGCTTGGTCAAGTGAATTCAAACCAGCGTTAGTATTCTGGAAGATGATGAGGTGAGTTCACCTGGAATAGGCCTCTAAGTGACATGCCACAGGCTGTACAGCCCAGGAACTGACAGGTTATGTTTGACCTTGAGCGAAGTTACGGCTTGATCTAATTTAGAGTAAGATCTGTACCCAAGGAATGATGGCTACCAGCCAGAACCCAAAGCCATCATGACAGGCTGGCCTGCCCCCATCAGCTACAATAAGGTGGGGTGCACAGAACCACATGCATCCTTGTGAAAGTTCAGGTTCAGGAAGCATCAGTTGAAAGGCAAATAGTGCTTGTGGGAAGGTAGTTGCCTTCTAGGTGTCAAGGGCACAGAAACAAAGCCCAAGCTGCTCTGGAATTGGCAAGAAGCCGGGGCCTTCACCCAAGAAGGTGAAGCTCCTGCTGCCCAGGCTGTAAGGAGTGAAGCCAGAGACCACAGTCGACAAACACTGCAGACAAACCCTTGCTCAGGGAAGGGAGTTTAGGTGAGAGGGCTCTAAGCTGGGTCACTTGATAGCTGAAGGATTTGGGGGTATTCAGCCCAACAAGCAAAGCCAAGGTGGCTCAGACCTGCAACCTCAGAGCTTGGGAGGCTGGAGTGGAGAATGCTAGAGCTTTGATGCCAGCCTAGACTGTGGCCTACCTGTAGGCCAGCCTGAGTTACAGAGTAAAGGCTATCTAGAAATCAAACTAACCTAAGAGGACTGCAGAGATAGATGACTCATGGTTAAGAGCACTGCTGCTCTCCCAGAGGGCTGGCATTCGGGTCCCAGCCCTGACATGGTGGCTCATAACTTCCAGTTTTGATGGTTGTAAGTTACTGTTTGGGGGCTGGAAATTTAACCAAGGTCCACTGCAAGTGTAGTAGGTGCTCTAACCACTGAAGCAATGCTTCAGCCCACCTGCTTGCCTAGCGCTGCCTTATGAAGGATTGAGTGGCCTGACTCTGAAGGTGATGAAGAGGGTACATGCAAGAGCTGGGTAGACGATTGGTTTGGCCCCTGACAAGTCTGCAGAGTTGACCAGTGGGTCTGAAGCTTATGAGATTCCTCCAGAGAAGAGGCCCAGAGCTGGAGAGAGGACACTGGGGAGTGCCAGGTGGGAGTGTTGAGAGAGAGACTACCTGACATCCCCCCATCCTGCCCTCACTATGCTTGGAGCTTGTGGCTCAGCTGAACCTGCTGTCAGGCTATAAGACACTGTCACTTTTGTCCTTTTAAGGTTGGCACTTTGAGGCAGGGGACCTAGGTCAGATCTTTAGGTGCTGGCCAGCCAGCCAGACCAGACCAGACCAGACCAGAAATGGAGACACAGAACTACTTCCTGCTGGGGTGGGATTCTAACCCATGAACTATCTGTTGCTTCCCTGAAGCCCTGCAGCCCTTGAGATGTGCTAAGCCAGGTATTTATTGGGCTGGTATCTTCCCCAGGTGCCCATGAACAAGTTAGGCCTGAGTCTTGCCTTCACGAATCCCCCAATCATCTGCCCTCCATGCACTGTGTGCTGTGCACAGTGTCCTATACCAGCATCAGCAGGAAGACCGGACACCAGTCCACCACCCAGTCAGCCTCTCAACATTGTTTCACACACCAGGTGTTCTTGATCACCTGAATGTTTTTCCATTTCTGGCCCTCTGGAGGTGCATGTGCATGCATGTGTATGTATGTATGTATGTATGTATGTATGTATGTATGTATGTATGTATGTATGTATGTATGTGTGAGGTGTCTGGTCTAACCTGCCCTTGATGGCTGTGCATATTTAGGAGCAGATCCAGGAAGCTGAAGCCATATTAAGGCCTGGTCTCTGACCACCGGTCTGGCTTCTCTGCCTCCTCCTATGAGTGCCCTGCCCCAGGGTATGAGGTTGTGGGAAAAGGGAGGGCAGGAGGGCACAGCACAAGCAGGTGGGCAGGGGCTGCAGGGATGGGTGGTATTCTCATTACTGGCCAGTGGAGAGGGCCAGCCTGGGTTCCCCCTGGCCAGGCTACTGGCGGCCTTCACACCTTCTGGTGGCCTATTGACACGAAAGGGCTGCCTCCCTCAGGGAAGAAGGTGTTAACTTGGGAACTAGAGTGTGCAAGGGCCTCCAAAACAGCCAACAGAGGCTCCTCAAAGCCCCAGGGAATACTTGGCGCAGGAGCCTGAGTAAAGGCAGGGCTGTGTGCCTGGACCAGAGACAGAAGCTGTCCATGGGTTCTGAGCCAGCCTCTTTCTGGCCCTGGGTCTGCTGTTTGATGCTGGGCACAGCCAAAGAAGCCTCCTAACAAGGCTTTGTCTGGCAGAGCACCACCAGAGAGTCATAAACTGACAGCCACCAGGGCAAGGTCGTAGAAACACCCCAGGATCTGGGTTTCTACCTGCCAGGCCTCAGAAGAGCCAGTTTTGAGCATTTCAGAGTTCAAATCCCATAGCTCATCCCACTGTGTTGTTCTTGCCCATGGAGGTGCTATCTCTCATGTAAGGCCAGTAGAGCCAGATTCTAATCCAGCGGTGCCTGGATTAGACAAGTGGCCTGTTTTTAGGTTGTGAGGACAAAGAGGGCTTACTTATAGGTGAGCTGAGTCTGGGGGTGGCCTTGTATGCAAGGTGCCAGGAAATCAGGAAGGCGGTCAGGACAGGGCTCCCTAGTAAGGGAGGAGCTGAAATTGTGGATTTTCTCTATGTAGAGGGGTTGCTGGAAGAATAAAAAGTATGAGGCAGACTTGGAAGTCTGAGGCAAGGTGGATAAGGCCAGGAATGCTGGAGCCCCTGGACAGAGTGGCGAGAGGCTAGAGGTGATGTGGTCAAGCTGGGTGGGACTTGATCTTAGGAAGGCAGTGAGATCCACAGGCTTTGGGGGAAGGGAGTTGGGAGGGAAAGAGTACATTGATTATGCCTGGCAGGGACTGGCTGGAGCCAGGGCAGGGCAGGGTCCAGTGGGTCCTGGGCATATGTTGAAGGGTGTGAATGAGGGCGCTGCTGGTTGGGGAAGCAGGGAGGGTCTGGGGTCACAGGCATTGAAAGAACTGTTCCATTACTAGGGTTCAGAGTCTATCCTCTGCTTTCCTCTGGTTAGAAGGCTAAGCCAGGCATGGCAACAAGGCCCAATGCGGGCAGCTCCTACCCAGGGCCAGCAGAGTCCGGTTTGAGTCTCACCTGCATCATCTATAAAATGGGAGATGGAGCCTGCACTAGGCACCTGCCAGGGTTGCAGTGGAGAAGGGGGGGCGGGGTCCACCCAGCTGGATGGCAGGGGCTACAGTGCCTGCTGTCTCCTCTCCCATCTCTTCCCTTTCCGTTCTCTCTTTTCATTCTTCCACTAAAGTGATACACAGACCTTACAGAGCAGTAAGAAAACACTGGGAGAAGTAAACGTCCCAGAGGGAAGCTCTGTGGCTGTATCTCCAGATCTAACAAACGGCATGTTCACCTCTGCCAGACAGCTGCACCCCCACCTGAACACAGGCCCTGAGATCTGGAGCCTTCTCTGGCTGCTTTCTGTTGGCTTAAGACAGCATCTCATGTATCCTATACTGGCCGATTCTAAATCTCAGCTACTGGGATTGAAGATGTGTGCCATCGTGCCTGACTGGTTTTATTTGTTTTATATTTTTAAAACATGATCTCATGTGGCCCAGGCTGGCCTCAAATACTCCATATACTTGAGAATGACCTTGAACTCCTGATTCTTCTGCCTCTATCTACCTCACAGGTACTTAGAAATACATGTGTGGTAGGGCCAAAGGCTAACGTTGTCTTCCTCAATAGGTTCTCCATCTTGTTTGGAGACAGGATTTCTCAATGAATCCAGAACTCTCAGCTAGATTGAGTAACCGTGAAGTCCTGGGATCTTCATGTCTTCACTTCTCTAATGTTGGGGTTACAGGTGCATGAAGATGTGTGTGCTGTCTCATGTGAGCTCTAGGGGACCAAACATGGGTCTCCATGCTTGTACAGCAAGTCCTTTACTGACTGACTGACTGAGCATCCTAGTATATTTTTCATTCAAAGATTTTTTTTCAGATTTTATCCACTCATTTAGTGTGTGTGTGTGTGTGTGTGTGTGTGTGTGTGTGTGTGTGTGTGTGTGTGTGTGTGTGTGTATGTGCCTCAGCTTGAGCCTGACTGTCAATCCATTCATTTACGGGGGGGGGGGGGAGGGGGAGGGGGGCGAGGAGGTGCCCCAGCCTGAGCCTGAATGCTTAAGGATGGCTTTCAGGAGTTGGTCTCTCGTCTTCCATGTGGGCCCTAGGGATCAAACTTAGGTCATCCAGCTTGGCAAACAAGTGCCTCCACCCACTGAGCCATCTTTATGGCCCCTATTTCCCTAGGAAAAGGAAAAAACAGAGATAGAAGTCACAGTTTAAGATTTTGCATATTACATTTTTAATTTTTAAAACATATGCATGTATAACCTAAACATTTCCAAGCCTTGTGCTTGTGCATGGCTGCATGTCTATCACTCAGGAGGCTGAGGCAGGAGATTGCCATGTTTTGAGCCTATCCTGGGCTCCCGAGTGCCAGTCTGTCCACAAACACATGTACACATATACCACACTCACATACGTTTTTCCCTGTCTTTGGAACTTGGAGCCTCACCCATTCTAGATGCTGTTTTTATCCCCAGCATTGAGAATCCATGCCAGGATTTCAATCTGGTGAGGGAGGCCTTTACAGGATGAGTGGCAGCTCCGTGACACCCTGATGCTGCAGCTGCCACCACCTCTATTTCTAAACTTTTCATCATTCAAATAGGAGCCTGGTCCCTAATAAGCAACAAAAGCACCATGCTGCCCCCTCGTCATACATAGCCTTTCACCTTTGCCTCTTCTATGCTTTGCCCTGTCTGGATACCTCCTGTCAGGGGAATCACATCCCCTTTGCCCTTGGTGTCAGCTCTGGTTCACTCAGCATCGTGTTCCTGAGGTAGCATGTATCACATGCCATTCTTTTTTATGGCTGAATAATACTACGTAGTGTATTGTTAATTGTTAATTCAATACAATTAGTATTGAATAATACTACGTAGGTGTGGATCACATTTGCATTCACTCATTTGTTGGGGCCACTTGAGCTGTTTACTATTTGAACAGAGATGCTCTGAACATCAGCATACAAGAATCTGCCTGAGTCCCTGCTCTCGATTCCTCCAGTGTACAGGGAGGCTTTGCTTGCTTGTTTTGAGACAGGGTCTTAAGTATGCTAGGCTTGCTTTGAATTCCCTGTGTAGCTGAGGTTGACTGTAAGTGCTGGGATCCCAGTGAGTCCTCACACCCAGTCTGTGTGGTATTGTGAATGAAGAAACCTCAATCACTGGCTACACTCCCAGCCCTGAAAAAATGAGTTCAAATTGCATACATGAGCCGGGCATGGTGGTACGTATCTGTAATCCCGGCAGCTGGGAGGTGGAGTTAGGAGAACCAGGAGTGTTGGCGAGGTCAGCCTGGGTCACATGAGGAAAAAAAAGTCAAAAAGAAGATAAGAAAACTTAAAAATTGTATCAGTAAATTATAGGTGGAATCTCCTCGTGAAAGCTAAATAGTCAAGATTCATAACTCTCTTGAAATTTGAACTCAGACCTCCACCCCCAGCATAGGTACTACATGGCAATGGCACAGCCAACAATATGTACAACATGGTCCTAAGATCCCATAGTAAAGCTCTGACTATCTTAGTTTATCCACTGTATTCTATATGGTGACCAAATTGTTTCCTGTTTGGAGGCCATGCCTCTACAGTTGAAGGACACAGGTGCACCCAATGGGCCTTGATTATATGCATTCACACACATATACACTGTAAACCCTTGCAAAATGCACACTGGTACCAGCTGCTGTCTGTGCAGAGCTTTGTTAGGACCCACGGTCTCATACCGAATGGGTATTTCTGCACCCTAGTATGTCGCTCAGCATGCCACACCTGCACTTTTGCTCTCATCTTTCATGACAGGTTTTCAGCCACTCAGAAAGGCTAGGCAAGATGCATGGGAAACCGTTTTGAAACCTTGGGCCAGCTCATTCAAGTTCCATAGAAGGGTGGCACAGCCTGGCCCCTGGCCACACCGTGCCCTCCCTGGGACTGGGATAGAGCATAATCTCAGCGGTGAAGAAATCTCCTGACTCAGGGATGACTCTTGACTTGTCTTGGAGAGAAACTTCAGAGGAGTCAAGGATCAATCCACTAGATCCTTGGTTCTAAGAACAAAGTGCTGGCCCTATGAGGCCCTTCTTTCTCTTAGCCATGTGGCTAGTCTAGGCTCCAGACTTTTTTATTTATTCTGCAGCCCATTTGGCATGGCCGGACTTTCCAACCCTTTCCTGGGTTTATCTCCAGGTACCTGTGCCACCAAGACAGAGTCTTGGAGCTAGACAAGGGCCTTGGTTACACCTGGAACTTGGTGTGGGATTCTCACTCCTGTACTTGGCCGGTGCTTCACTGCTGTAGGGTAGGTAGGGGAGGGAAACAGGACAGACCAGAACCTTTTTCTTGTCTGAGTAGTTCCCTGTCTCAGCTTCCTCCAGGCAGCAGGTACTGGGGGGATCTGAGGAGCCCCACAGTCTTATTCCTCATTTAGCAGCTGAGCTGGCCCTCAGATCGTTCCAGATAGAACAAAGAATCTCCAGGCAACCATGAGTAGAGCTTTGGGGCTGACTGACCTTTCGCTGTTTGCTTGTTTGTTTTTCTGGAGACTGGGAGGCTAGGCTAGTCTCAAGCCCACTATGTAGCTGAACATGACTTTGAACTCCTGATCGTCCTGCCGTTTATCTCCCAAGTTCTGGCACTACAGGCATACACCACCAAGCCCACCTCTTTCTCTGCTTTACCTGGACCTAGGGCTGCATATTCCTGGTCTCCCTTCTCATATCTCTGGGCCTGTCTTGCTTTGCTGTCCGCATATAAATTTTTTTCCTGCTGGGTCCATGAAGAGACAGGTTCATATAGCCCATCCTGCAGGCATGGGCATTCTCTCATATTCCCAGCACCTCATCCCACCTTAAAACATAACCTCAGATATGGCTCAAGCAAGTCTAGTGATTGGAGAAAGTTGACCTGGTCAGGTTTAAAGCCTCCACGATGTTTCATTTTTGTAATCCCAATGCTCAGAAGTCTGAAACAGGAGGAATTTCCCAGAGTTGAGGCCAGTCTAGGTTGTACAGTCCAAGGCCGTTCTGGCTTCCTAGGGAAGGAGAGAGACCTTGTCAAAAAAGCACAAATAAATAGCTTTCAAGTGGCTGCAAATTGCCCTCTGCTGGCAACAGCTGGGAATGCAAGAATATAGGAAAGCCCAGGAGCTGGCAGAGGTCTGATCCATTTAGATTGATGAATTGAGGGGGCATGCACATTTCCTGCATTCATATGTGTTTGCGTCTTTGTTTGGGGATAATGACCCCAAATCCTTAATCCATTTATACTTCAATTTCTCCAGTTACACTCTAAGGCTCAGACCTACCCCCTCCTTTCGTGGGTGAGGCCATGAATCATAAATATGACACCCCTAAAGAGAGAGGTGATACCTACTCCCTCAGTATTATCAACCAGCCTCGGACCCACAGGGCTTCTGGCATTTCCTTTTGAGCCTTTCCAGGGGCGGGGAGAGGTGATCTGCCAAATTTCTTTCCTCTTTTCCCACCCCCTCCCTCCTCATCACCCCTCTGCTGCCTGTGGCTGCCACTGGCTGAGCATCCAACTGGCCCATGACCAGATAATCAGATTATCCCAGGTCCAGAATAATATATTCCATATGGTGTGCCAGCTCACTGGCTCCAAGAGCTAAAGGTGTGAGGAGGAGGCTGGTGGGGGTCTGGTTGGAAGGGCTCCCCTGGGAGCCTCAGGAACCTCAGGGAGCCTTATCGGGCAGGCTTATGGGGTGGCTGATGAGGAAGAAGGTATGGGGGGGTGGAGGCCTCTGTTGCTGGGCCTTTTAAGTAGATGTGTCCTGACTCATCTATCTGTGACCCAAGGAATGAAGGTCCTAGGGGAGGGAAGGAAAGAGGGATGAAGGGAGGAGGTCACTCTCTGGTGCCTTTTTTTTTTTTTTTTTTGGTCTCTGGATTTAGGGGGTGCTTTCATTATTTTGAAGAGATTTTTAAAATATCATTATTGTATATATGGAGTGCTTGTATACACACACACACACACACACACACACACACACACACACACACACACAGAGGTGTACCAGTGGCAGTCAAGGACAACTTGTGGATCCTGAGGATTGAGGATTGAAGTGTCTTGGAAGCAAGTGGCTTTACCTAGTGAGCCATCTCACGGGCCTGGGGTTTTATATCCCTGGATTCTCAGGCTCCCTATGCAGAGCTTCTAGGCCACGTGGTCCTGGCTGGGGCCTGGAAACCTCTTTCTTCCCATGTCTCCTTGGGGCTCTGAGATGTGAAGTAAGGCTTTCTGGATATTTGAGGGTCCCCAGGATTAGGGCTGCAAGGTAGTTTTGAATAGTGCCTTTGATTAGCAAGGCTATGTCAGAAGGGCTGGCTGGGGAATGAGAGCCATGAAGCTGCAGAGTGGGTGGGAGTGTGGTGCCCAAGCTCCTTGGTGAAGGCTGAGGTTGCACTCTGAGCCTGAAAGCACCCTCCACCCCACCCCCCCACCCCCGTCCTGCCTGCCCCCCTACCCAGCTGAGGCTTGAACTTTCACCTCTGTTTTGGTGAGGTGGTGGCAAGGCCTCATTTCCCAGCCTTACACATTGGCAACCAAGGGAGGCTCGGGCCAGGGGAGCAGAAGCCACTGGCTCTGGCACTTGTCAAAACATAGGCCCCCAAAGTGTGAAGGCCTTGGCCCAGTGGGAGGCTGTATGGGCCAGTGCAGTCTGGAGAACTCATTAACTCAAAGCAGCTCCCAAATGAACCTACTGAAGACAGTGGCCAGATAAGGAGATCAAAGGGGCGGAGGGAAGTGAGGCTCTGACTGCCCTTTCACCAGCTGGACCCCTGAGGTTTCCCAGAGACCACAGGGACCACAGGGGGGACAGGGGAGGGGGGACTCCACGAGGCACTTCAGTGGGGTTGGAGACAGGACTTGCCATCTTCCGCGCCTCTACCTCATGAACCCTGGGCCTCTTAAACTTTTCCTCATCTCTGATACGACTATCTTATCCTGACGAACTTTGTACTTAATTAAATACAATTCACGGCTGTTAACAAGAAGCAAGCAATAAGAGATGCCAATTTGGTCTGGAGCAGGCAAGTAGAAGCTCCAGAAGCGGGCTTGTCAGGAGATTGGTTATGCCCTCTGGACCTGGACACCTTTCCATTTTAAACTATGTGCATCTGCTGTATTTTCAAGTTAAGACACAAGGGACACTGGGGGGGGGGGGGTTTCTCAGACCTCACCACCACCCCCTTGCCGTCTGTGGGGGACTATACTGTATAAACTCTCACCGTGCCCCAGCAGACAGCACATCCCTAAATGTTTGTTCTAGTGTCAACCAAGAGGCACAGTCTTGGAGCCTGAGGTTCTTGTTCAGATCGGGAGCCCCAGGAAGGCACCTATTTGCCATAGTTCAGGAGGGATGGACCCTGCAGACATCTGCAGACTGAGAAGGGACCTTCTGGACCAGGCACATGAGCAAGTCCACGAAACGGGTTTTACTTCTCCACTCCTCAGTGGAGGTGGAAACTGCTTCTCTGGGTGTGACTGTGGGCATATGCACCTTCTGACGGAAGGCAGAGGAAGGATGGGAAGTTTTTGAGGAGGCAAAGGACAAGGGGATGGTGGTAAGCAGAGATGCCCAGAGAATCAGGTAACAATTCATGGAGTCTTCACTGCTACAAACCATCCCCCATTTAGGAGACAAGCAATAAGCAATGTCAATTTGGAGTAGAAAAATCCAGGCTCCTGGGAGATCTGGGGTGCCATTCCTCTGAAAAGAAATATAGATATATAGCAGATACTGGCTGCTTTGTGGCCTTACTAAGAAGAGAGGCAGCCACCAAGTATGCACTAGGTCAACCGCATAAACTCATGCCTGAGGGGCTCTGCAGGCAAATCAGATACTCTATCAGCCCTATTTTTATTTTGAGACAGAGAGTTACTAAGTTATCCATGCTGGCCTTGAGCCTAGCAGGATTTCGTGATTGTGATTCTCCTGCTCAGCCCCTCAGACAGCTGCTCCCAGATCTGTACATCAGGCTCAGGGACTTGGTTTTGAGATATGCCTCAAACTCACTATGTAGTTGAGAATATTTTCCAATTTTCTGTGTATGAACACCTGCCTATATTTTGTGTATGACATGCCAGAAGAATGCAATCCCCTGGAACTGTAGTTACAGACAGCTGTGAGCCACCATGTGGAGGATGAGAATTAAACCTAGGTCTTCCAGAAGACCACCCAGTACTATTTACTTATTTATTTTTCATTTGCTCATTCATTTATTTATTTGGTTTTTTGAGGCAGGTTTTTGTCTGTGTAGCCCTGGCTGTCTCGGAACTCACAGAGATCTGCCTGCCTCTGCCTCCGGAGTGTTGGAATTAAAGTGTCTGCCACAAACAACCACCCAGCTGAGCAGCCAGTACTCTTAACTACTGAGCCTGGATCTAGGCTGAGCTTGACCTTCTGGTCTGTCTTTATCTCCCCAGCGCTGAAGTTACAAACCAGCGATACTCCAGGGTTTCCTGCAGGCTAGGCAAATGCTCCACCAACTGAGCAACACCCCAAACCCTCTCAGAGGTTTGAGATAGTTGTGTAGCTCAGGATAGCTTCAAATTCACTTTGTAGCCAAGGCTGGCCCAAACTCCTGATCCTCTTGTCTTCGTTTCCCAAGTGTTAGTATTACAGGCATGTGTCACATACCCAACTCTTTGACACTGTGTGAATAAACACACTGCACGCAAGTTGGACAGTTTTTATTTCTCTTCAGTTTGTAATTATTTCTCTTTATTTCCCAACCAAGATGCTCCATCCACAAGTGTGGTAAGAGTTGACATCCTCAATAGCCAGGCACAGCAGCTCCAGGACTCAGCTGAGGCAGGAAGATCAGGAGTTAAAGGACAATTATAGTAAGTTCAGATTAGCCTAAGATACATGAGAGACCATCTCAAGGCTTGTGCGCCGGAGGCGAGGGAGGGGGGCGGGGGGTGGGGGGGTGGCAGTGTACCACTAGAGATGGGGAAACAGCAAATGTTGCTCCTGATGAGGACCCAAGGTTTAGTTCCTAGAAGCCAGCTCAGGCAGTTCACAATTGCCTGTAACTCCAGGTCCTGAAGAATATGACTAGCTTGTATGGGCCCTGGTACAGATGGGTGCACACATATAGACATATACAGAATAAAATCAATCTCAGGGGGAAAAAAGGCATCTAGAAGGACCCAAAAGGTAGCATCCTCTGAAACAGTCAGATTGCAAGACTGCCAGAGGACAGTTTTCCGCTTTTTTTTTCTTCTTTTTCTTTTTGAGACAGGATAGAGTATAGCCCTGTTTGCCTGGTTTATTAAAATAAGCCAGGACTGGTCCTGATCCTCCTGCCTCCACCTCCCAAGTGTGCCAACACATCTAGCTGTTGAGTTTTGTCAAATACTAATCACAGAAGAGCTGGCAAAATGGATCAAGTTCCCCATCTTGTCAAGACTAGGAGTGACTTGTATCTCACCTTTTCCCTTACTCAGACAATCTAGCAACCTCACCAGTTGGGATACTTTCTTCATTGCGCCTCCCACAGCCTGGGCATCAGGAGGGGCTACAGGGCACCACCAAGCTTCTGAAGAGGAATGGGTTACAGTTCTCCATGTCTAGAGTTCCTACCCTAGTCCACAGTCGGCCAATGCAATACAGGAATCTCGCTATACAGTTTATAAATTAAAGTGGTGAAAAGGATTGCGTAGGGTCCCCAGTATACCCTATGGCCAGGCGTATTTAGCATGCCCTAAATCTAGGAGCTGGACTTCAGTCCTCTGAGCATGGGTCTTTCAACTTGTAGGGCTGGTTCAACTCCCTGGGCACCACAGGTTATAGGTGCCTGTCTTTGTGAGGCTCCAAACATGGCCCAGGCAGAGTAGACTGAACCAAGCAAGGGTACTGCACCTTAGAGCCTCTGCTCTTGGTTCAAAGGGTCATGCCCTGCCCCCAATCCTGGCCCGAGCCGGCTTTGATGTGCTGATGAGTTCTGGAAGGGGCCATTTCACACCTTGTGCATTGGATAAAGCTGCCGAGGGCCCAATGGACCGGCCTCCGCTGCCATGGCCCAGCCCCTGTGCGCGCCGCTTTCCCAGTCCTGGATCTCGGGTCCCGCTTGTCGTCCCCCGCCGGTGCCTTCCGACCGGGGCAGCGTCTGCTCCCGGGCCTGGTCCTCGAACTCGTGGGATAGTGTCCAGGCCGGCAGCCCCGTGCCACCCTGCGCCCGCCCAGCCCGGCGCGCTGGGACCCCTGGCAGGCGCGGGATACACGGCAGCCGCCTGGGAAGCGGTCAGCGGCAGAGCGCCAGCGAGCGGGAGAAGCTGCGCATGCGCACGCTCGCCCGCGCGCTGCACGAGCTGCGCCGCTTCCTGCCGCCGTCCGTGGCACCGACCGGCCAGAGCCTGACCAAGATCGAGACGCTACGCCTGGCCATCCGCTACATCGGCCACCTGTCGGCCGTGCTGGGTCTCAGCGAGGAGAGCCTCCGGCGACAGCGGCACGCAGACGCGGTGTCACCTCGTGGCTGCCCGCTATGCCCGGACGGCGGCCCGGCGCAGGCGCAGTCGTTCGATCTGCATCTAAGTCAGACGGCCTGCAGCGGGGTATCGTGGGGGTCCCCGCACGCCTGCCTTGGACCCCGAGTCGTCGCAGAGACCTGGGACCCATCGCTCCTATTCGCGGAGACAGAGACAGCGTCCTTGGAAAGGCAGCAGATGGAACCCAGCCCCTCGTCTCCGGTTAGTAGCCCCTTCCCCGCGCTGTCTGAGTGGCGCCCCCAGCGCGGATCGTCCTCAATTGCTGCACCTCGAAGGGCAGCTGACCTCATCCGATTTCCCTAGCGAGCATCCCCACGTTTCCTGGGCGCCCAAACGGGGTGGGAGGTGGGGGACCGGCAGGGATTAAGGCCCCTTTGCTCGCTCGAGGAACTTGGGGCGTGGAGCAGACGAGCGCGCGAACCTGGCACTGGGCAAAATGTTGACTGCCCCGCTGTTCATTCTTTCTGCAGCTCATCAGCAGCGACGTGCTGGCTCTGCTAGAAACCTGGACGCCGCCGCAGGAGTGGTCGCCAGCCTGAAGAGTCGAAGGGACAATGGATGACTGGCACCCGTCTGAGAGCAGAGATTTTTTCCTTTTGCCTCCTCACCTTTGAAGCGAATATATCCTGGAAGAGGCACCGGCGATACCAATGTGGGCATTCCCAGGATGGGAGCTTCATCTAGACCATACCTTCTCAACCCATCTGGGAAGGAGGGACTCATAGGGTAAACACTTTAAAACTGAAGCAGGCACAAGACTCTACTTGGTGCATATTTATTTATTTGTGAATAAACTGTTTGTGCTGGTGTCATTTGGTGTTTGTGTGCCTGTCTGTCCGTGCCCTCTCCCCCTCTCCGCTAGGACCTCACACTGTAAGGCTCAGGCTGGCCCAAACTTATGCTGGGATTATAAACACAAGTTCACATGTTGAGAGGGAGTCTTGCCATCTTCAGCCTGGAAACACAGCCCCAGAGTCCTTTCTTCTACCCCCATCCTGGTCAACATCTGTTTGTGGGTCAGTATGGAAGCGGTGGGGTAGGATGGTGTGCTTCCTGAGAGAAGGTGGCAGGAAGTAGTTCGTCTTTGTTGAATTTAGGAGCTGGATAAAACCAGAGCACTTCTGTAGAAAACCCAATTTATTCATGTGTATTGTGCCTTGGTTACCTTTACATATATTTTACAGACGCATAAAGGTCAAGACACAGATCCGTATAGGACTTGGGCATTGGAGTGCTCAGACACGGAAGGACAGTGCCATGTCTGTTCATTCTGGGCAGCTGCCCTGCAGCACCAGGGCCATTGTCCCCAGACCTGACTGCTAGAGCTTCCCTCCCATGAAGCTTATAGATATAAATAACATTGATAGGAGAGTTGAGTGGATGTGGTCTTGGTTCCTTGGAGGCCTGGCAAGGGTGTGGTGAAGGACTGTTGATTGCTGACCTGTGCTGATAAAATCCAGATGAGGAATAAGCAGCCAAGAAGCACTAAAGCCCATTAAGTGAGAGACCAGGGCGTTAGGGGTAACAGCTCTCAATACTCAGGTTTTGTTCTGGGTTTTGTTTTGAGATAGAGTACCACTCAGCCAAGTGTGGCCTTTAACTCCAGTTCTCTGGTCTTAAAGGAGCGCTCTGGGGACAGAGATGCCGCCACGAGAGGTTTCATGTTTGTTTAAAAAGCACGACTCAATTTTGGCATATTCATAAGAGCTGTGCAACTATTCTAACTAATTTTAGAGTATTTTTTATCACCTCCAAAAAGAAGCTGCAGGCCATATGTGGTGGTGCACCTTTGATTCCAGCACTCAGCACTCAGGAGGCAAAGGCCCAGTGTTTTAGGATGGGGAATTAAGGTTATTAACAAGTCTTTTCGCTGATAAGTGGAGCCCACTGGCCAGCCCCCTTCCCTGCAGAGGGTCTCTTCTCTGAGGGACCTGGGAGCAGCCCACTGTTTATTAGCACCTGGGTGTGAATTTTCATTAACAGGTTCCTGCTAATAGTGGCTGAGACACAGGATTGTCTCAGCCTCCCACTGCTCCCAGACCCCATCCCCATTTCCTGGCCCAGTCAGCACCTGGAACAGACTCCAAGTGCCAGTCCATAATGAGGACAATAGCCCAGGCAGGCACCCCCAAGCCAGATGGTGGGGGAGCCTGTCACCCTGGTTCTCAGCCAACCTTAAGAAGTATCCCAATTACAGACCCACCTTATGATGGGCAGTTCTAAGGAAGTGTAAGGCTCACAGGCCCTACAGATGTCAAATGTCTGCATTGGGTCTGACTCTGGAGCCTGTTTGCTAGACAGCACCTCAACTCCTTTGCAAGGTCTGGAGAGGTCAAGACCCAGGCCAGGAAGGCAGGCACAAGCATAACCACATAGGTAACAGGCTGGGGCAGCCCACTCTGAACCCTGCTGGCCCCAGCTGCCTTTCTTCCAGTGAGGGAGCGCCTTTCTCCATCTGCCCTGGTTAAGGGCACTGGCGCTCTTCCAGAGAACCTAGGTTCAAGTCCCAGTACACACATGGGAGCTCACAACTGTGTGTAACCTTAATCACAGTCTGTAACCAGAGTCTCACCCCTTCTGGCCTCTGTGGGTACCAGTCGTTGTACCCGCAAAAGGATGCCTCTGAATGCGGGGCAGAGGAAGAGGGATGGCCGTCTCCAGCAGATGATGGATGGTTTGACTTAGTGTTGGATAGACGAGAAAAGGGGGTTGATGGAGTCCCCAAAGAGAATCAGAAAGTGGCCAAGCTCACACTAGCTACACGTGGGGGAGAACACAGGTTTCCTGGACACACATGGTGAATAAAGTCCATCTAATGTGGGTAAGGGCACAGCAGACTTGTGAAACCCAGAGAACTGGAGAGCTAAGGGTTAGCCTCATCTAACCACACAACCCTGTTTGCCCTGAGGCCAGGCCTGATGGCTTTATCTACACCTTCCCTCTGGTGCTGGTCACACTGAGAGGGGATGCTATATTAAGTTTTGTAGCTGTGCACTGTGTGTATCATCTTAGCACTGTTCTGATGCTTCTCTGTCGGAACCACTAGCTTCCTCTTCAGTGGATGGAGGAGTGGATAGATAGTGTCTTGAGCACTCATAGCCTGGAGAGGGCTCTGCCAGGGCTGGTTCCTAAGGCTTTGGAATTTCAGGCTCCCTATTCCTTTCTACACACAGGAAGTAAAGAGGGCCGGTGTCACTGGTGGACATGACAGAGTAGTCATAGCTGGCAGAGACTCTCTGCTCAGGACACCTTCCTTTTACCTTCCTTCCCCCTTGGCAGTCTGAGGTCTGGGTGACAGATCTCTATTGTCCCTCCAGGGATAGACATCCATCATAAACTTGTGTCACCTACATCACCTATGACCACATTCAGGCCAAGGAGAGGCAAGCTTGGGCCTCTGTTAGAGCCACAAAAAAGGGACGCAAGCTCTGTGTGCTATGTGTATCCTTCCCTGGGCCACTTTTGCGCCCTGGGTGCCATGGATGCTGTTTGTGCCTGGGTACGGTGTGTCATGGATGCCCACCCCAGATGAGAGAACAGCTGCAAGGGAACAGGTCTAAGGGGGACGTGGGGAACTCACATGCTACCCCCACACCATTCTTAGGACTCCAGCAGCGTTCGCTCCCTGGCTATTACTTCAGCCTGCCAAGCCCCCTTGACAGTTGGGGTTAGGTGTCTGACTCATAGGCAAGTTGACAAGACTGTTGTTGGAGGTTGTTCTAACCAGTGTAACCTGGGTATTCACTCCCCTCTGTACAAGTCAAGGACAGTCATAATGGCTGGAGTGTGAAGCAGGCATTGAAGCCTGGCTCTGAGCATTTGGGTGCTGTGCCAAGTTAAGATTGAAGTCCCAAGGTTTCCATCTTGTCTTCTGGAAGCTTGTCAGGGAAGGGAGGGTGTGTGTAGAAGGAAAGAAGGAAAAGGAGAGAAGGGGGGGGGAGGAAGAGGGAAGGGAAAGTAAGAAGGGAGGTAGGGCCGTGTACTGAGTTCTCATTCCCACTGAGAAGGACAGAGCACAGTGTTATCCGGGGATATTCGGACAGTCGAGATCAGTGCCAGTCAGGACAAGGACTGTGGCCCAGGAGAGGAGGTGGATGAGGGCACCACGAAGCAGCAGCGCAGACTTGCAAAGTTGGCCAAGACCCAGAAGGAAGGCCCGGGCAAGCCTAGGGCCAGGCTGGGAGGTAGCCTTCTGCAGTTCCCTACATGACCGCATGGTGTCCTCAGAGAAACACATCTCCCTGAGCACCTGGGAGCGAGGCGTTCACCTCCCTAGGGTAGTTCTTGGAAAAGAGCCAGGTGCCTCTCATCCTCCAGCCTTCCTTAGGGGTCCATCTCCCACCACGTCCAGACTCTGCCTCCCAAATCAGTGTGGCCTAAAGTTATCCCTCCACTCACCTCCACTCTTCTGGCCTCCTGAATTTCCTGCTTTCAGGGGCAACTAACCCAGGGCCTTAGACATCCCTTCAGAGATCCCGTGAAGAACTGCTTCAAGTGGAATAAGTGTGTAGAAAGAAAAGCTGGCAAGCTGGCTGTCTTACTTCAGGGAAGTGGCTCTCCTAGGCCTGTGTAGCTAGTGGTCCTCACTAGACCTGGTGGATCCAAGGGCTGGCCCTGCTGGAGTCAGGGCTGGGAGTCACATGTACAATGGTTACCAGTCTGTTTATTTCAGTGATACATCTAACCTCCACGAGGCGTTTAGTATTTGAGGGTCCTCCAAATCCATTGGTCCCGCTGGCTCCGTGGAAGTATCAAGCTTTGAGTGTGGCTCTTTCTCACTGCCTCTTTTGCCTTCTGGTGTCCTGGGAAGTGGCTGTCGAGGCAGAGACTGCTCTGGAGTCCTGGGGTGGTCACTTCTTTAAGTTTTCTTTCTGGAGAATAATGGAGTACTTCCGCAGCCGCACCCACTGGTCACGCCCCTTCTTCTGGGTCTTTGCCAGCTTTTGGAAACTGAGGGCCACACAACCAGCAATGAGAACTGTCACCCCAGGCACCCGGTCCCCTGGCTGTCCCTGAGCATTCAGGTGGGAAACTCTGGAAGATGATACACTAGCTTCATCTCTGTCCCCTTAGCCTGACATGCAATAGGCATCCAGAAAACCTTTGCTGAGAACAGCAGGCCTGCTGCTCTATGGTACAGGCACAGTAAGGATACTCCAGGGAATCATACCGCCTTCTAAAGGGGCAAACACTGAGGGACATAAAACAGTTCTAAAGCACAGGAGACTGTGACTCACATCTGCAGAGGTCTGAGGTCAGCCTTTTAAAAATGAGAATTCAGGGGCTGGAGGAATGGTTCAGTGGTTATGAGTACTCACTGCTCCTACAGGGGACTCAAGTGTGGCTCCCAGCACCCACATGACAGCTCACAATCACCTATAATGCCAGTTCCAGGGACCTGGCCCCCACAGACACTTGCATGCTTGTGGTATATGTACAGACAAGAACATACACATAATTTTTAAAATTTCCTTTTTAAAGAGAGCTGACAGGAAACATCAAGGCCTGGGCATTTGGCTGAGCTTCAGAGCATCTGCCTAGCCTTGCCAAAGTCCTTGTTTTCATACCCAAAGCAAACAACAAAAATTAAAAACCAAACAAGTACATTTGGCTGTTCTGGAACTCACTATGTAGACTAGGGTGACTTTGAACTCACAGAGATCCACCTACCTCTGCCTCTACCTCCAAAGTTCTGGGATTAAGGTTTGTGCCACCATGCCTGGCTCTAAATACAGTTTTTGAAAAGATTTATAATGAATGCTCAGCACACCTCATTGGCTTTCTCTCTGGACACGGCAACAGATACTGTTCTTTGTTTTGTTGCCTTTTTTTTTTCCAGACAGTAGTCCTGGCTGTCCTAGAACTCAATCCATAAACCAAACCCTGAACGCAAAGATTTGTCTGCCTGTGCCTGGGATTAAAGGCACCTGCCACCCATGCTTTCTTTACGGAGCTCAATCTTGTTTTGGAAGGTCTCTGAGGTTTGCCATGGTGACCACTAGTAGGCACCAGAGACAGACTCCCATACTGCACATCCTGCTGACTTGCAGGCCCACAGACACACTTCAGACCCAGTTGGATGTGCCAACTCTTCACTAAGGACTGGGGCCAAACCCAAAGGAGACATGAGACAAAGCTGGCTCTGTGACTCTTAGGGAGCTTAAGGTCTAGGTTAGGTGTTTCCGGGTTCTTGGTTTCTTCAAACATAAAATTGGAAAAATTACAGGATGTGTGTGTGTGTGTGTGTGTTTCAGAAAGGATCTTACTATGTATGTAGCCTTGGCTGGGCTATGTAAACTAGGTTGGCCTCACTTGTCTCTGCTCCCTGAGTGCAGAGACTAAAGGCATCATTCCTGGCTAACAAAGAACTCTTAAAAATGACAGACAAAATTGAAAAGATAAAGGCCAAGCTTCACAAGAGAGAGAGGTGCAACTCTGGGTGTACAGCAGAGTTTCGCTCTTAATTCCAGACCAAAGCCATATAAAACTACACCTGCGGATTGTTTTCTCTTCCTGTAGTCTGTGGGACAGGCTGTGGACAGGGAGGGCGAATGGGGACCTGTCACCAAACCCTAAAGTTTCACCTCCAAGAACCTGACCTGCAGGAAGCTCAGCCCACCTAGCCAAGCAGCTTCCAGGCAAGGCGTGTGAGGCCTGCACTCCCAGGAGCTTCCTGGGCTCTAGTCAGAGTTAAGACAGACCATCGCTTGTCCATTTGTCTATATGGGAACTGCGGACATCACCTCCTGACAAGGACAAGCCTGTGCCAGGAAGAGGGGGTAAGCTGGGAGACTGACACCAGATGGGAAGAACGTGCACTGGGGGACCTGAGGCTCAGGAGCAGTTCTCAGCCTGGGGCGTGAGCAGGCTTCTGTGCCACTGAGTCAGGAGTTGTGCAGAGTAGAGGGTGTGGTGGCTTTGGGGACCCGGAGAAGCACTAAGGGTTGAGCTAAGGCAGAGACTATAGGAGATGGTGCCACCCAGAGTAGAGGCAGCTGAGTCGGCACAGAGTGACCACAGACACCTATGTGTGATTCCTTTGACTATTTGGCAATGAAGAAGAAGGTGACACAGAGAACCTCCAAAAGGCTTTCCTGGGAGTGACACCCTTTCCTCTCCATCACCCTCAAATGGATTCCTTCCCTCATGGTGTTACAGAACGTCAAATGTTTCTCATTGTTCTGGGGTAAAGACACAACAAGGTGTATAGCAGCAAGTGGTTTAGATTTAAAGCTTTCCCCAAAGGCTCATGGGTCAAAAGCATAAAGATTGTAACATGTGTGTGCTCAAAGACCCAATAAGTCAGAGGAGTCTCTCCATTCAGCACTGTGGGGCTACTCTCTGAAGCCACTGATACTATGCCTCAGCACAAGCAAAGCAGGTTGCCAGAAGTATATGACTCAAATACGGTGCTCTGTAAATGCTCCCGCAAGTCTGGCCCTCAGGTAAGCAGCGAGCTGGTCTGCCCTCAAGTACACTCTGTCTCACCTCCAGCTCCCAGAGGTTCTTCAGAGTTCTTACTGCTGTTAGGCCCAAGCCCAGTTGCTGACCATGTTGTTCTGCCCTGCTGACAGCAGCCCTCTTCTGTATAAGAGGTTCCTGGGCATTTGGCCCTCTGCACCCCAGCCAGATGCTGGGGCATTTCACAGGAACATATTTATAAATACTGTGGCTCAGATGCTGAAAAGCCCTAGAGGTCCACCTGTTACAGGCTTGGTCTCCACTGTGCTGCTACTGGGAAGTGGTGAAACATCAAGAGGTAGGTTTAGAGGGAGGTTAGGTTATGAGCATGTGCCTCACAGGGGACTATGGGAGCTCTTTGTTTTGCCTAGAGTGTCATGGAGTGCAGTCTTGTCTTGCCCATGCTTCTCACGGTACCGTCCTGCCTCACCACAAACCCCAAGCAATAGGGTCCAATGACTGCGAAGGACTCTACAGAACTGCAAACCAAAGTAAAGCCTTTCTATTTCCAAGTGTAGCTGTGCCCCTTGAGAGAGAAAGCAGAGGGGAGCTGTGCTGTCACCTGGTGGTCATAGTCATGATTTCCCCAGGCACTCTGATTTTTTTAAAAATTTATTTTATGTGTATGGGTGTTTTGCCTGCACATATGTGTGTGCACTATATGCATGCAGTACCCTCAGAGGCCAGAAGACAATGTCACAGTCTCTGGAACTGAGGCTACAGGCAGTTGTGAGTCACCCAGTGGATGGGAGAAAGTGGAAATAAAAAGAATTCACGCATAATAATGGTGGAGGAAAAGAAAGTTAAAGATGAGCAGTAGACAAGCATTTCCTATAAACAGCTAGGGAGCAAACAATTCAGATCTTAAGAGTCATGCGATTTCGATTTCCGTTGCAACTACTTATGTCTGCCTAGGTAGCATACAAGCAGCCACTGGCTATCTGTTAAGCTGTGTTCTGATAAGACTTAATTTAAAATGAATAGGCCCTAGCAGAGAGAAGAATGCTCCTGCCAGAAGCCCAGTGCTAGATGTGGGATATCTCCTTTTGAATGTGGTTTGGGAGGGAGGGGTACTAGATACCTGCATCCCCTGACATCCCCACCCACTCCCATCCCCCCCCCCCCAGCTGCTCTTAGTTGCTTGTTAGACCTTGATGTAAGACTGCTGCTGAAGACACTGTACACTTTAGTCATAGGATATGGGGAAATCAAGCTGGTTCTAGACTGGAAGTTTCCTCCCTGCTAGCTCGTATTTATAGTACTAGAAAGTGCTCTGTAGGCTGCTCAGGGAGAAAGGCTATTAACAGTCTTACCTGGCTGTGAACCCTGAGAACCACAATACCAACAAGTTTGTCAGCAATGTCCATTGGCGCAATAGTGGTATGAATGTCATGGGAGTAACGGACCACGGCTTAAAACTGGATTTAAGGCCTGCTCCACAGAAGGGAACCCATGTCTGGTGCTGTAAACCAGAGACCCGTGGCTGGGGAGGTCATAAGCCCTAAGGAAGAATCTACTCCTATAGTTTTTTTGCTAAATGGACACAGTATCAAACTGCTTTCTAAAAACTTATCCTTACACCACACTATCAGCATGCCTCTCAGCCTTCATAAGTAAGTTCCTTCTACGGGGGCGAAAAGTGGCAGTTATCTGGAGATTCACAACTGGTCACAGTGCAAAGAACAAGTCAATACAGAATGCTTAGCCCTAAACTGACATCTTTGTCACCCTCTTCCCACCAAAGCATAGGGACATCCACGAAGAAGTGGAGCAAAGTTTGCAGGAGTCAGAGGTCAGGGCAAAGCAATGTCTTCTGAACATGGAGGAAACATCACCCCACAAACTCACCCAGCTGCCGTTGCCCACACAAGAGAGTACACTACAGAGAGTAGTCAGCCAGATTCTGTGTGGGTGAGGAGAAGGGGTCAGGAGCCCCACCCTTGTCAGAGAAGCCCCTGGCAGCTGATGGCTGTGGGAGGGAAAGTCATTTTCCTCAGGGGTGTAGCCCCTGCTAGGTTGCCCATGCTCCAATGGATGGCGCCACACCAATGCACATATGGAAGGCGCTAACTGGACTCAGAGAGCTTTAAAAAAACCAACAAAGTACATACAGTTGGAAGGGATGTGGGAGGTCTCAGAGAGGGTGGAGAAAAAAGGCAGTAGAGGATGAATATGATTAAAATATACTGTGTATATCTATGAAATTCTCAAAGAATAAAAAAAGCCAATTATTATAATACAATAGGTCAGTGCTAGAACACTTGACCAGCACACACATCCCCGGACCCAATAAAACATTTTAATTTTCAAAACAATTAAGTGTGCTGGTATGGTTGGTTGGACCTGTTGTAATGAATGATGTCTAATAAGCCACAGACAAAGAAGAGTCATGGTAGGGAACTTGAAAAAAGTGCCCCTCCCTCCCTCCCTCCCTCCCTCCCTCCCTCCCTCCCTCCCTCCCTCCCTCCCTCCCTCCCTCCCTTCCTTCCTCCCTCCCTCCCTCCCTTCCTTTCCTTTATCTCCTTCCTTTTTATTTGTGTCTATAAGCATGGGCATGCATTTATACAGGTGCTTGGGCATGGATGCATGATCTTCAAGAGCCATTCACCTTGTTTATTTTAAAGAGAAAATTACTTTATTTCATGCATGTGTGACAGGTCAAATGTTTCTTCATCTTGTCTCAAGAGGGAGCTATCTTTGGTTGAATCTGAAGCAGACACCTCCTTCTGCCCTATGCTGTTCTGCCCCATAGGAAAGTATCTAATCCTGTTCTAGAGACTTGGGATAGAAAAGTCCCAGCTAACTGCCTATTTTTGGCTTCTGTTAAACTGCTCATTTGCTTTTATTCCCCCTGAAACTGCCAATCAGGATGTACTTTCCCTATGCTCACCGTCTTTAAATTCTTCCTATAAAATGCATTTGAGGCTGCTTTATGAGAGTTTTTTTTTTTTTTTTCTCTAGGCTTAATACAGACTCTCCATGGCCCTGTTGATTGGTCTTTGGGTCTCTACCCCCAATATATAGGTGTTTTCTTGCATGTCTATCTATACACCATGTACATGCCTGGGACCAGAGGAGGCCGAAAGAAGGTGTCAAATCTCCAGTTCCAGGATGACTCTGAGCTACCATGTAAGCTATGGGACTAGAACCTGGGTCCTCTGGAAGAGCAGCTACTTGTCTTAAGAACAGGGTCTCTCACTGGCCTAGAGCTCACAGAAGGATAGGTTGGCTCACATGGTAAAAACTCTTCAGTTAGCAGTAATTAAGTATGGAAAGGCATTTAATCACAAGTCACAGTCAAAGATAGCTCACCAGAAACAGCCCATGGCTTGGCAGGGTCTTACCTCTTCTGGAGGAACTGCTCACATCTTTTCTCCAGTGGCAACACCTGGGGGAAGGCGAGGTTACATTCCAAGTCCTTTTGAGAAATGGTGCAGTTTTTGGAGATATCTTTCAGGAGGGGATAGTCCTCAAAATTAAAGCAGAAAACAGAATTTGGCGTGTCCTTGACATCATCCGTAGGTGTGGCGTCACCATCTGGGTGAGTTCCTGTAAAGAAAGGAGGCCACAGTGTTCAGTGTTCAGGGGTTAGTCTTCTGGGCATGGACTGTTCTCTGTGTGTGGAGGCCGGCTTATCTGGCTTGTGTTGGAAGGGAATTAATTATGGTGAACAAAGACCTCGCTAGCATTTTATCAAAGAGTATTGTGGGAACCAGGCTGCAGCCTCTTTTGGCCTGGGGCAGAGGGGACTCAGGGGGGAACTGATAATTATTGCCAAGCTTTTGTGAGAGGTCAGGAAAAAATCAGTGAAGAGTGTTGTAGGCCCCAGCACTGGGCAGCGGCCTCAGGCCTCATATCCCCTTCCATACCGTGAAGCAGAAAATAGGGATGGTGTGGAGATACAACAAACAATGGCACCCAGGGCACCTCCTGCTGGTGGTGGACAGGGGCAGCAAAGGCGCAGATGACTTCAGCCTTGGCCACATCCATGAGGCTTATAGAGTGGTTCCTGAATAAGAGCAGCACCTGGGAAAGAAAGAGAAAGAACTTTCAGACTTGGCTCTCACAGAAAAGCGGAGGGCAGAGGCCATCTTGGGACTCTGCGCCAGGACTGCTCTTCTCACTTCTTGGCATCTGTTCCACTTCAGACACTCGTTGCCACAAGAGAAAGTCTGGTTCTCAGTCTAGGGTTCAAGGCCCTGCCTGCATGCCCTTGAGGTCCCTCTCTGTCACTTACCAACTCATTCTGTGAGGTCTGTGAGGTCCACCCATCTCCTGAGGACCCCAGGGACTCAACAGTACACTAGCTTTATAGTGACCACTAACTGCTGGCGGGCATAGAATGGACATCTGTAGACTCATGAGGCCTATTGGCCTCTGCCACACCATTACATTACAGACTTTACACTAGCCTGTGTCTCCATCCTGGACCTGAAAGGATTAGGGAATCAGTAGAATGTGGCAGGACCAGCCATGATGCCCTTTTCCCCTTCAGTTGCATCCAGAGGCAGGTCAGCACGTGGGTTCCAGCCCCCCCTAAGATGGTGATGTTCCCATGCTGTGAGTCTCATCCATGGGAGGTATGTTTGCATCCTCTGCCTCACAGCCATGCACCCACACTTCCCTCTATACCTACAGACCCGAACTCTGGGTAGTACCTTTAGATACTGCTTCAACTTGTCTGGCTCTGCAATGCTCTCCCACCACAGCCCTCTTCTCTGCAGCTTCAGCATAAAGTGGTCCCTACTCTGTTACATTACAAATTACCTCAGTCTTCCTTGTGTTCCAAGGCAACTGTTTGGTGATTTGTGTCCTGGTGAATGTAAGCATCATCAGGGTGAGGACTTTCTCTTTGGTGTATCAGTATTTATTTGGTGCTTAGGATTGATTCAGGACCTGCTACATTTACTCTACTGCTGAGAACTGCCCCCTCAGCCTTAGAGTTTCTCAATCCATAAATACCAAAGCAAATCCAATGCCTAGCACGTAGTAGGCTTTCACTAACTATTTCAGAAGGCCAAGGACCTGAGAACCTACCATGCCAGGCAAGGCTGGGACTGGAGCCACCGTACAAATGGTTTCTTCCAGGTGCTTCATGGACCTATGGGGCACAAAAAAAAAGGGGCATGCTCCCTCTGTGAGGGTTTCAAACTTTTACTGTCTTCTCTAGGTATTCATTCTAGAGAAACTTTTTGAAAATTTCCTTTTGGGACTTCATTTACTTCTATTTTGTGTATCAGTGCTCTGCATGTATGTCCTCGGGCCAGAAGAGGGAATCAGATCCCATTGCAGATGGTTGTGAACCACCATGTGGTTCCTGAAAATTGAACTCATAACCTCTCAAAGAGCAACCAGTACTCTTAATGACTGACTCATCTCTCCAGGCCCTAGAGAAACTGCTGGTGTATCCTAGGAGATATGTGAGGAGACCATTCATAGCAAAACTAACAAAAAACAAGGAGCAGTGTAGTCAGCAGCAGGAGGGAGGCTGCAGCAGAATGTAACACACAATGGAAATGGAACTGGAGGTATGCACCAACACGTACAGCTGTCATGGCCAATGTTATAAAGCCAGTTGGAATAAATAGGAAGCAAATTGGAGGTTCATAGAATACAGCTCCAATCATGAGTTTCCTAAATATACACAACTTAATAAATGCATTGTTTAGAGGCAAAAATCACACATAGGTAGCAAATTCTTAAATCAAAGGAATGATAACAATAGGAAAATAGGCCAGGTGTGGTGGTGCACGCCTTTAATCCCAGCACTCGGGAGGCAGAGGCAGAAGGATCTCTGTGAGTTTGAGCCCACCCTGGTCTACAAAGTGAGTTCCAGCACAGCCAGGGCTGTTCCATAGTGAAACCTTGTCTCAACAAAGAAACAAACAAAAACCATATAGAAAAGCAATGTGGAAACTGAAAAAAAAAAAAAAAGGCCAAAAAAACCAAAGCGGGCATCTAACAGCAACTCACATCAGGACGTAGAGCTGGGTCAGTGGTTATGAGCACCCGCTCTTACAGAGGACTTGGGTTGGGTTCTCAACACCCACGTGCTAGCTAACAACAGCACATCACTGCAGTTCCAGGGCATTGCATGCCCTTTTCTATCTTCTGCAGGTACTACATGCACATGGTGCACAAGCATACATTCAGCCAAGCACTCCTACGCTTAGATAAGAATAATTTTTTTAAAGCTAAGAAAGCAAGAAGTTTCCCATCATTTGGATGTGGGCATGGCCAGGACACATGCTTCTCCAGTAAGATCTTAGCAGAATTCACAAAATTGAGACGTGTGCATTTGTGCTTTGCTGTTGTCCTCTCTTGCCGATAGACATGCTTAGAGGATGAGAAGGAGCCTTAAGCAGCCAGTGGGAGAGAGCCGGAGGAAGGGAACCCATGTTTCCTGGTCAACAGCCTGCTGGCCTCCAGGAGTGGGAGAGAAGGTAGCTGAGGCCCTAATGCCTGGGTGAGTGACCAGTGACTAGCAAGCTCTTATGCAATCTGGCTGACTACAGACAGGGGATGATGCTGAAGGACTGCTTTCTGGAGCCCAACCAGTAATGTTGGGGATGTTTGGTATGTGGCAGTTGATACTTAACAACCTTCAAGGAGAAAGGAGAAGGATGTCATCAATTCCTTAGGGGACAGGAGGTGATTGGTTTCTGCTGGGCAGAGAGTTTATCTCATCATCCACACACACACACACACACGCACACGCACACGCACACGCACACGCACACGCACATAGTGTGGATTTCTTTCCATGCATATGATATTTTTTAAAACATTTTGAGACAGGGTCTCACTATGTAGCCCTGGGGTGCCGGGACTCACTATGTAACCCACACCCCTTTGCTTCCCGGGCACCACTTGCTGGCTTTATTTAAACTTTTTTTTTCTTAATGATCTCTGGGGAAACTTGTAAAAGTTATTTTGGGAGAACTGAGCCTCTCTGTGGTCATATGGCATGGGAAAGGGACACTTTTTCTAGAGAACTGTACTCTACCCACACGCCACTGGGCTCAGGCCAGAATAGTTGGTGGCTGTGGGCAATGGACTCTAGTCAGGGGCTGCCAGTCTTTTCTAGGAAACAGAATCATCTGTCTGTCAGATTATCACCTTGTCCTGTCCCTAAGCCACTGACCTCTCAACAAGCACTTGGCTGGTGGGTCCTTTGGTCCCACTGGCAGTCACCAGGTGAAGAGAAGCATCGGTACACAGCACCACACACATCACTTCAGACTTCACGGGGCCTTCAGGATACACGTTCCGTCCTTCATGCACCAGGAAGAACCGTAGGAAATGAATGCTTTGGCAGAGACACCCCTCGGGCAGAGCAATGACCCCAAAGAGGAATCCTATGGAGAAAAAGATTACTCTAGCTGATCAGAAAAAATGAGGCAGCAGCCATGGGTAGTAGTTCTGTGACCAGGAAGTATGTGAGGGAGATATGTGAGGTAAGGACCAAGTCAAATAATGCTCAGGGGAAAACCTCTGCAAGGTGAAAACCCAGGCCCATTGCAGAAGAACCATCAAGAGTCCTGTGCCTACAGAGGAAGTGGGGGTCAGGGGACCCAGGCTAAGAAGGACAGGGATGAGACAGCAATGGAATGGAGGTATCTGCTGCCTATCTGCCGCCCAGCTGACCTACAGCCACCCAGGGATGATGCACGGCATACAGAAGATGTGGCCTTAGACTCCACTGATAGCCTCCCCTTGAAATGAAAATGAGCTTTTGGTGGAGGGGATGTGAGTCACTGTTGATTCGCGATCCCTGCTGAGGTGTGGTTAGTGGACTAGTTCAGATGTCACCATCTCTGCATCTGCAAAACTGGACCAGAAACCTGGGCTCCCATCATGGTGCTGCCCACACAAAGCTGGCTGCTGCTGGTCTTGCTTTGACCACTTTCTATGTCGTTCATCTGTTAGGCATCAGAGCACAGCAGCATGGATGAAGAGAGCAAGGGCAGAGGCTGTAGCACCTCTCAGGCTGTGCTGGGAGACACATCTCTGGAGTATAGCAAGGAAAGAGATGGCTGTGCTCTTAGGGCCTGATGCACTGCTGGGCATAGAGCAAGCTCTCAATGAGTACAAGGGCAACAGAAGCTCGGTAGAGTGTTCCAGGCATGAAGGAGAGGAAAGCAGGCCAAGCTTTCCCAAAAGGACTGTGAACAGAAAGTGACTGAAAGAATTCCCAAGCTCCTAGAGTCTCACTGAGGAGACCCATCAAGTGCTCAGCCAAGGGGTGAGATGGGGAACTCACCTCGGGCCAGGTCCCAAAGAATGAGCACACCATCCTCACAGGCGAGGGCCAGATAGGAGGAGGAGCTGCTGATCTGAGACACTGAGATGGGGGCAGCACAGGGCCACACGTTGTCACAGTCTGGAGGGAAGAGACCATTTGCCAGGCCTTGCCCTGGTCAGTGCCTCCACCCGGGGGATCTGGGGCCCAGATTGGTCTGCATAACCTGGGGTCTGAGCACTGGGAGCCTTGTCTAAACTCCCCACCTTTCCCTTCAGTGCTCGCTCCTTCCCAGAGTGGAGTCAAGGCTAACGTTGGGCGGCTATTTGCGGGCACTCGCAGGGCATGGTTAGGCTTGCTATAGGTTACAGTAGCTTTTCATTTAATTCTCAGAAGAATTCTATGCAGCAGGTTCTGTCACAAGCCCATTTTGTAGGTAAGACAGATAAGCAAGTGGCTTGACTAAGGCCAAAGCCAGTCAGTGGACAAGCCGGGACAGGGGACAGAGGGGTAGGACTAGAAGCCAGGCACCTGAGAGAGGGCTAGGGGAAAGTGATCAGTTCTGATGTATATTCAACCTGACTTCTAACACACAGCACAAAAGTAAAACAGCTCCACTCAAGGCCTTATCCTGAGTGGACTGCACATAGAGCTGTGGCCACGGATGTGTCCGGCAACATCACTACCTGTATCTAACCCTCTGGATGTTTTTAGTTACCAGCCAATACACTCAACATACAGTGATATATAATGACTTGGCTGTGTAACAAAGACAAAGAATTGGGACATGAAGCAGCTGGCCTGAAACTGTAGCTTTCACATACACTGGGCTGGGTCAAGCACTGGCCTTTTGGAGCCCAGACCATTCTTCTTTCACATTACATTCCCTGGGGCCCTGTGCACTGGACTCTGGACACTGTCACTGCTGACCAGAAACATGACAGTCAGGGACACACCTCAGCACCCACGAGCCCCACTTCTGCTTCCCTCATAGCACACTCCCACAGCTCAGCTGGAGAAGCACATGTCTCAGAGGCCTGAGCTATGGCACTGCCTAGTGGTTACAATACCAGTTTTATCCTTCAGAGTCCTGTTCAGGGAATAGAGGAAAAAGTTATGACTTCCAGTCCAGTGTACACCGAGGATACAGGCTGCTCCTGGGGTGGGGAAGAAGACAGGGCATTATCAGACAACAGGTAACCTTTAGTTTGTGCAGCAGGTGTGCTGCCTGTGACATCTGGAGTGATTTATTCTAGTTGGTTCCATTCAGCAGAAAGATAGACTTCCCAGGAAGAACAGTTTGATTCCCCATGGTGGTGAGTCCTAGGGTAGGCTACAGTTGTCCTTTGGCTGCCATTACATCTTCTAGAAAGATCCACTTGGATGTCAGAGTTTGGTCTGATTGTTATGAGCCATGACAGATATGTGCTCAAATGCTCTTCTAGGGCAATCCCTCCCTGAAGTCCTATGGCTTCCAATGTAGGGAAACCGGACTCAGGGACCCGTATCCAAACAGACACTGCCAAGCTACAGTTGGCAGCCTGAATTCCACCTTCACTCCTTCCTGTGTGGCACATCTCCAGGAGGCCCCACTATCCCATCTTGTTTACCTGAAGAGCTCTTGACATCCATCGGCACTGGAGTCATGGAGTTAGTAAAGAAGTGGAATGTGGCCGTACTGGGAAAGACAGACAGGAGTCAGAGCCATGTAGACCCCTCAGTAAGAAGAGATCTTGCACAATATATAACTAAGACCAGAAATGGCTTAGTTCCTAAGGATGAGCCCCACATAGGGCTGAGGGGCCACATAGACCTTGGACACAGATGAAGACAGTGCTAGCAAAGTTGTGGGTCACTCATGTGCCAGCAGAGTTGGCACCCAGCCATAGGAGGTTCCCCCTACACGCACACACACTTTTAGAAGGCCACTTTTATCTTCAAAGGAGATCCCTTAAAGGCCAGACATGGATGACATCCCACAAATGCTTTCTTACTAGGGGTCATAAAGTGTACCATTAAGGTGGCCTTCATTTGGAGTTTGTAGCTTCTCATAGTATTCCCACAGGGATAATTAATGTGGTCCCTAAACATCTTGCTGGGCAGTAGGAAATAAGTGGGCACTATCAAGCCAGGTGAGGGTCTCAGCCTTCAGAGTCCATGTCCTGATGTGAGGACACTCAAGGTCCACTTGACAGCAAGATGAGAGGTCTCACTTGTCCTGGGAAAACAATGCTCCAAAGTCCTACACAGCTGTGAAGCAGGATGGTTCTTAAAACCATGGCTGCTTCAGACACTGGGCTTAGCTCTTCATTAGAACATGGGCTAAATGAGGCTTGCCTCCTGACTGAGGTGTTACTACTAACATATTATAATAACTATAGCTCTATAAAACATCTCATTTAGAAAGACACAAAGAGGTCAGGGTGACGCTCAGCAGCAGAGATTCTGTCTGGCACACATAGGCCCTGGGTTAGACCCCAATGCTGTAAAATAACAAGAAAAAATGGAGGGAAATATCCATAATGCAGGTAGTTTATTTCCTTTTTGGTTATTACTTTCTCTGTGTGCTTTTCCTTTTTGAAAACCAGAAAGAAATAGAAAAAGATGTTACATATGAACATAAAGTAAACTCTGTCTCTATCGGTACATGCTCCTGCTTCTTTTCCCTTGTCTGGGGTGCTGGGCTTTGAACCCCGGCTTTGGGCATATTAGATGGTGTTCAACTGAGCCATACAGCTATTTCTTCTTTAAAATTCTAGTTCCCAGCCTTTGTTCTCACTGTATTTAAGCCCCACAGGGTATTTTGGAAGAATCCACTGAGGCTGGAGAGATTGCTCGGTAATTCTGAGCTCTGGCTTTTCCAGAGCACTTGGATTCTCAGCACCCACCCAACAGCTTACAGCTGTCTATAACTCCAATTCCAGGGGATGACCTGAGGCCCTTTCCTGATCTCCATGAGCACTGCATGCACATGCTACACAGACATACATGTAGGCAGAACACCCATACACAGATTTCTAAAAGTTAATTAAGTACAATTAAAATAAAATTTTTAAAAAATCTGCTGAAGTTCTCCCAAGCCAGAAAAAGATTTTCAAGGAAGATGAATCTGGGATGCTTGCTTTGGTCCAGCGAGTAGAGAGCCAGCAGCAGCTCTGGGGCTCTGCAGCCTCCTCCTGCTCACCTGAGCGTCTCCTCTTCCCACTCCCCTTCCAGATACTTCTTGTAGGAGGCATAGAAGATGTCCATGTGCTGCTCCCACTGAACATCCTTGATGAAGTGGTTCTGCCCAGAGCCGAGCCCACAGTAGTCCTCTATCTTTGAGAAGATCTCCAAAGGACTTTTAAATGTGGTACCTGAAGTGAAGAGATCCCAAGATTCAATGAAATCCCATTTCCCTTGTTGGTTCTTCCTGCTTCCTTCAGAAGCCTCTCCTCAGAAACCCCTTTTTGGTCTGCAGTGGGTCCGTGAGCCAGGGATCCAGCCCTGGCCATCCTCTCCCCTACTTCACAGGCTCGGAGAGCCCAGGCAGAGGGCAGCTCCCCTCCCTTTCCACACCTGCATCCCAGAATCCCCGGTCATCTGCAAAAGGCTCAAGGAAATGTCCATAGTCAGCTAAGTCTTGTGCTGCTGTCTCTCGGACAAAGGAAGGCCCGACCTGGCGATGGCCATCACTTCCGCTACTGCTGAAGACTCCTCTTCCTGCACAATCTCTGTCACCTCCACTCATTCCCTTTACAGGACTTCTGCTCTGATGCTTCCCTTCCCCATCACTCTTCCCAGTAACCTTGCATCCCCCAAATCTGCCCTACGGATATGGCTAGAGGTTAAGGCCACATACTGCTTTTGTAGAGGACTATTACAGGCTCACAACTGCCTGTAACTCCATTTCCAGGGGATTCTACTCCTCTGGATTCCATGGGTAGTGGTACTCACAGATGCACATCATCACATAGAGACACACACGGATATAGTTAATGTAAAGTAAATCTTTAAGAGTCTTTCTCTACCTAGAAATTAAATTTTCTTGGTTTTTGTCTTTTATACTGATTTCTACAATTCACCTAGAATTAGTTTACACATGGTATGAGGCTCAGGCTTTTGTCTCAACATACACAAGCAGCACAATTTACTGAAATGACAGCTTTTATAATGTCACCTCTGGTATGCCTGGCCCATTGTTTTATATTCAAGTATTTTCATCCTGTTTCATGCATTCTCCTTTCTGACTGATAATTATTTTCTTTTCTCTTTCTATATTAATTTTATTTTTTGTGACAGGGTTTCTCTGCGTAACAGTCCTGGCTGTCCAGGAACTTGCTCTGTAAACCAGGCTGGCCTAGAACTCAGAGACCCACCTGTGTCTGCCTCCCAAGTGCTCCTGATAATTATTTCTATCTACCTGCATTTCTATATTTCACTGAAGTCTCTGTTATTCACTCATGTTTTGTTTTCTGAGACAGTGTCTCATGTAGCTCAGGTTGTCCTCACACTCAAGATGTGACAGAAAATGATCCTGAACTCATGATCCTCCTGCCTCTGCCTCCCTAAATGCTAGGATTACAGATTCATCTTTTTGCTTGTTTGTTTTCAGGCATGAGACAGGATTTCTCTGTGTAGCTCTGGCTATCCCAGAACTCGCTCTGTAAACAAAGCTGGCCTAGAACTCATAGACATCCACCTGCCTCTGCCTCCCGAGTGCTGTGGTTAAAAGCCCTGAGCCACCACCACCTGGTTGATTAGTCTTTTGTAATTACTGCAGTTTGCAAACCTTTAACATTTTTATTTTATTTGTTTATTTTATGTGTGCATTGCCTGTATGTATGTATGTGTACCACATGCATTCTGGTGCCACAGAGGTCAGAAGAAGGGGCCAATTCTCTGGAACTGGAATTACTGATGGATGTACCCACCACATAGGTGACAGGAATCGGATGTGGGTCACCCTCTTACTCATTGCTCCATTTCTCCAGCCCTTGCAACAAATCTTGACAAATGATAATAAACTGTCAGATCCCCTGGAACTGGAGTTACAGATGATTGTGACCTGGATGTGAATGCCAGGAACCGAACCCAGGTCCTCTTCAAGAGCAGTAAGTGCTCTTATTCACAAAGCCATTTCTCCAGCCCCCACTAATACCCTTTAGTCTTTGTTTTTTAATAAAGCATTTAAAATTTTTAGATTTATTTGTGTGTATGTTTGATTGCATGTATTTCTATGCATCATGTACATGCCCCTGGCAACCACAGAAGCAGATGAAGGTATTGGGTCCCCCTAAAACTAGAGTTACAGAAGGTTGTGAGCCACCATGTGGGTGCTGGGAACTGGACATGGGTCTTCTGTGAGAACAGCACATGTTCTTAACTGCTGAGCCACATTTCCAGCTTCAACTAATATTATTTTTTAAGTTAATGGCTATTCTTGGCCCTTTGCATCTCTGATTTTTTTAATTAATTAATTTCATGTACAGTGTACTCTATCTGCATGCACACCTTTACACCGGAAGAGGGCATCAGATCCTATTAGAGATGGTATGAACCACTATGTAGTTACTGGGAATTGAACTCAGGACCTCTGGAAAAGCAGCCAGTGCTCTTAATTTTGCTGAGCCATCTCTCCATCCCTCTCTCTCTGACACTTTCAAAAATAATTTATTTATTTGTATTTTATGTGCATTGATGTTTTTGCCTGCATATATGTCTGTGTGAGGGTGGGTGCCAGATCCTCTGGAACTGCAGTTACAGAGTGTTGTGAGCTGCCATGTCGATGCTGAGAGTTGAACCTAGGTCCTCTGGAAGAGCAGTCAGTGCTCTTAACCGCTGAGCCATCTCTCCAGCCCCTTCTCTCTGATTTTTAATGACTCCAAAGTATTCCTTTGTACAAATATACTATAGATTGTATCTAACCAGTCTCCTGCCCTTGTAAATAATTCTATGTAACCTATGGGTATAGGTAAACATTTTTATTGGTGTGTCTCTGAGACCCTGTGCTTGCCAAGATAGTCTAAATCGCCTGCTTATAATGGCTGACTGCTTTCCTTTTCTTGGCCAACTCTTACTTAACCTACGAAGCCTTGCTCCAATATCCCTTCCTTTGATAAAGCCTTTGTTTATCCCTGGACAGAGCTAGATTTTCTGTTTTCAGGGCCGTAGATGTTTCTAATTTCTGTACTTAACGTACTGTGCTGTAGTCTCCTGCTCTCCCTTGGGAGACTCTCAGCTTCTAGAATGAAGATGTGTCTCTCTGTCTCCATGCTTGGGTGAAGACTCTAAGCAACAGTGATAATGGCCCACACAGATGTATGGGAGGAATTAATTCTGTCGAGCAATCAGAAATGACATCTCTCTTCCATCTCCTGATTCTACCATCTGAATTCTTATAATGTTTGTGCTTCCTTTTGGCTTTTAGTCCTAGAACCTCAGAGTTTAAGAAATCACTCTTTAGAATTATGCATCTGATTAGACATTACTGCTAATAAGTGGGAAGTGGGAATGTGGAAAGGGCCAGTAAGGGAAACAATGGGGAAATGAGCAACAAAGGAAACAGTGCTACCTCTTACCTGCTATGGGCTTTGGGGGTTTAATCTTCATCACATAAGCTGGAGGACTCAACTTCATGTCACTTCTAAAATAGATGTTTAAGTCCTAGAACAAAGGAATAAGCCAATGAGCCAACAAAGGAGGTTAGATGGAATCATTACACATACCCATTCTTCAGGATGTCGAGAGAAGCACACAGGCAAGGAGAACATAACAGAAGACTTAAACTCTAACATGCCAATGTCAGAACATTTACTTAAAGTCAGACATATCAGTTCTGATTGCTGGGGAGAATCCATTCATTCTTATATCCCCGTGTTATCACCAACATTTACTGAATATGCACAATGTACTAACCACAAAAATAAGACACATCTAATAAAAAGACAAATGTCAATTATATGATGTCAAAAAGAAACTTTATTTAGCAGCAGGATTGTGAGTTTGAGGCCATCTTGGGCTAAAGGGTGAGTCTAAAATCAGCTTTAGCTACACAGAGAGATGCTGTATCACACACACACACACACACACACACACACACACACACACACACACACAGAGAGAGAGAGAGAGAGAGAGAGAGAGAGAGAGAGACTATTTCAATTCCAAGTTTAAATATTTTTAAATGTTAAAATACAAGTATTAAAACTGGTGGTATATATCAAATCAAATAATTGAGAGAAAGCTGGGATGGCTAATACTGATGTGTGACTTAGATTCCAATCAGAACAAAGAATACTACCAGGACCAAAGAGTACGTGAATAATGTTAAAATGTCAGTTTGCCAGAAGACATAGCTTCTCAAACGGTTATGCGTCTAATAACAGGGTTTCAAAATACACAAACAGAAACCTCACAGAAAAGAGAGAACAGTCTTAGAGACTCCTCCTCCAAAGGATGATAGAACTGAGCACACAGAAATGTGAATAAAATACAGTATGGATATAGAAAGAAAGCAATAAGGATGCAGAGGACTTGAATAATTTGGCTAAAATAAGCAGAATTTACCATCTTTTAAAGTGTATTTAACAATGTAAACCATATTTTGGGCATAAAAGAAATCTCAATAGACTTGAAAGGTATCACACTGCAAAAAAAAATCAATAAAATATTAGCAAACTAAAATCAGCAAGCTAGATCTGTGAAGAGTGAGTTTTAAAAACAGAGTGGCACAGGCTTGGTGTAGTGGGAGATTTCTGGCCCGGACTTTCGGGCCTAGCCTCAAGGTTGAGGCCTGCAAACCCACAGACCCGCAGAGACACACAGATGCTTACTATAATTTTAGGCTGATCAGCCTAAGGCCCAGGCATATAACTTGCTAACTCTTTACCTTTAATCTAACCCATGTCTCTTATCCTGTTCAGCCATGGGGCTCGGTACCTTTTCTCAGAGCAGCATAGTTGTCCTCTGCTTCTTCTGGCTTCCCTCTGGCCTTCTGCTCTGTTCTGCCTGTTCCTAGAGTTTTCTTAGTCTGGTAGCCCCACCCACACTTTCTGTCTGCCTTTGGCCAATCAGTGCTTTTTATTAAACTCATAGGCAGAGACAATTATTTACAATGGAACAACATAATCCCCCTACAGCTGGGAGCTAGCTCAATGATAAGGTGTTTACCTGGGCTGCATTAGGGCTTAGACTTGGTCTCATGTTCTGGAAAAAAATAATAATAATAATAATTAAGTAATGTTATGATCAAGAAGAAGAAATAAACAAAAGAAAAAAATCACAAAGGAAACATTCATACACATATTTTTGCATTTGTTTTGTGTGTGGGGGGGTATTTTCAAATATAATAAAAACATTTGGAGATATCAGAGGTATCTACCTACAGTCAGTCTAGGAGGATCACACAGTGGTAACTCACACCTTTAATCCCAGCACAGGGAATATCCAGGAGTGGTGGCCTATGCCCTTAATCCAATCTGAGTTTGAAGTCATCTTAGTTTACAGAAGGAGTTCCAGGCTCCCAGGAAGGCAGTGGTGGGGCCCTGCCTTAACTGAGCAAAAGTATTTAAGGCAGGTGTAGAAAGACAGAGAAGGCGGAAGAAGCCAGGAGGAGCCAGGCTGAGGAAGCTGGAAGACAGATGGGTGAAATATGACTGTGGTATTTACTCTCTGATATTTCCACCTTTCCCAGAGTTCTGGCCCTGAGTTCCCTTTATTCGTGGAAAAAAATGAATGATCACAGAAACTGACTCAAAACATTAAAAAAAAATGGCCTGAAAAGCATAGAAGCTGAAAACGTACTTTTTTTTTTTTTGCTGCTAAGACCCCAAGACTCTCCCCTAAGAGCAGGATATACAACTTTTTAAGGAAGGCTAGCATATCCTGATACCAGAAGATGAACAGAAAACTATCCAGACAAATTCACACAAAATAATAAATCAGGCTTATATCATATATTTAAACTTGAAAACACCTATGAACCTAGGATTACCATGTGTGTCTGTGAGCCTATATCTGTTGTGTAGATCACCCAAACAGAACATTACCCAACAGCACAGCACAGGCTGTGTAGCTGGCCTATGCTGGTTAGGTGTTTTTATTTATTTGTTTTTATTTGCTATGGGCAGGTGGCTCTGGGCTGCATAGAAAGGTAGCTTAGTAAGCCAGCAGGAATAAGCCACTAAGCAGCTTTCCTCCATGGTCTCTGCCACCATGTCCCTGACTTGAGCCTCTCTCCTGACTTCCCCTGATGATGACTGTGACATGGAAGCATTCATGGAATAAACCCTCTCCTCCCCAAGCTGCTTCTGGTGTTTATCATAGCAATAAACACAAACTAATACAAACTACATCACCTCATGGCATGCACACCAAGGACAGGAGCATGAACAGAAGCTCTAATAGCTTGTATTAGAGAAAAAAGGAAGGGCCAGGCTTACTCCATCTTGTGAGGATTCAAGAGAGAACACAAGAATGATCATTAGGCATCCTCTCCGAAAGATCTACAGCATTTCCCAATTCTACCAGCCTAGGGACCAGGTTTTCAGTTATAGTGGATTTCTAGGACACAATCTACGATCTCAGTGTAGAACCTCATGGGCTAGAGAGATGGCTCAGAGGTTTGACTACTCTTCCAAAGGTCCTGAGTCCCAGCAACCACATGGTGGCTCACAACCATCTATAGTGAGATTTGGTGCCCTCTTCTGGTATGTAGGCAGACAGAACAGTGTATACATAATAAATAAATCTTTAAAAATATTTAAAAAACAAAACCTCAACACAATATCAAACATACAGAGATAGAAAGCCAAGCACCATGTTGCCACAGCACCGGGCACAAGATGGAGGAGGGAGAGTAAGATAGGAGGATACTAAGTGGGTGGGCAGGATGTGCAATCTAAAGACAATGTACTTGAGGCAACAGTAACAAAACAGTGCTGTACTTGCGATTGTGTGGAATGGGAGTTTAGTTGCTCTTGTAGAGCAGCAACAAGCAGACGAGCATGCAGAGATGAATATGTCCATTTGCTTCACTAGGAAACATCTTTTAAAAATCTATTGCACATCATGCTGTAGAATAATCTTGTTGTACGCTGTAGAGATTTGTTACTCAAATTGGTTTAATAAAATGCTGACTGGCCAGTAGCCAGGCAGGAAGTATAGGCAGGGTGGCCAAACTAAGACTGATGGGAAAGAGAGTGGAATCAGGAGTCTCCAACCAGACTCAGAGAAAGCAGGAGATGAATATGCCATGCTAACAATGGTACTGCTATGTGGCAAAGCATAAATAGAAATCTGGGTTAATTTAGGTGTTAGAGTTAGCTAGTAACAAGCCTGAGCTATCAGTCAATCATTTATAATTCATATTTAGCCTCTGAGTTTGGGACTGGGCACTTTGGACAGGAAATGTCCAATTACAGCATCATGTTATATACCTTAAATACATAGAGTTCATTTCTTTTAATGAGGAGAAAAACTTAGTATCAATCCTTGATTACATAAAACAGAACTCTTAGCAAGTTGAGGCTAGCAGGACACATGCAATTTAATAATTTACTGCTGCTTTTCAACATTTCTATTAGAGACTCTGGAAAATCTAACAGAGCAAGAACAAGAAAACGTTTCCAGAATTATAGCTGTGGTTATCTCTCTAAAAGACACAAAGTTATTTAACAGCAAGCCATGAGAAGAGATAGCCGCGTCAGAGAGAAGGCGACAGTGCCAGGAAAGGAGAGAGAGAACAGATGTTCACAGCACAGCGGACCATGCAGAGGGGTCCACAGAGGCACTTGTTCTGATGTGTTAACTCTGCACCTGCATGTATGACCCCAAAGGTCTGTCCCTTTTATTGGATTAATTTTTGAAATCATGTTTGTGTGGAGGGGTGTGCACATAAGGTGGGTGCCTGAAGAGGCCAAACCCCGTGGAGCTGGAGTTACAGACAGTTGTGAGTTTCCTGATGTAGGTTCTGAGAACCAAATTCAGACCCTCTGGCAAGGGCACTTGGTAGTGCTCTTCATCACTGAGCTATCTCTCCATCTCTCCAGCCACCCCCTTTCTTTCTGAGAGTATCTCTTTAAATTTTGTACCTTCATTCTAAGCATCATAAAAAATTAGTAAATTAAATATGAACCAATGTGGTGGACACTTGTCTTTTTTTTTTTTTTTTTTTTTTTTTTTTTTTTTTTTTTTTTTTTTGAGACAGGGTTCTGCTTTGTTGCCCTGGCTGTCTGGAACTCTCTATGAGACTAGGTTGACCTTGAATTTTAAGAGATCTATCTGCCTCTGCTTCTTGAGTGTTGGGATTAAAGTTTTACACCACCATGCCTGGCTTCTCTTCTTTTCTTTTCTGACTCCCCAGTGCTGAACGTTTCTATCTGGAGCAGACTCAATCACTGCTTACATCTTGAAGAATGTTTCTTCTTTGAGACAGAATTTTGTGTACTACAGGCTGGACTCACACTTGCTCCATGGTCAAGGATGACCCTGAACTCCTGATCCTCCTAGGTGGACATCCCAAGTGCTGTATGAGCATACACCTCCATGCTGTCAGCTGAGTGGGCTAACTTTTCCCCAGTGATGTTGCCATGTGTTACTTATGTAGCTTGAGACAAAGTGTAAATTAAAGAATAGAAGGAAGGCCTTCAACAAGAGACCCCATTTCAGATGTTTGTGGGTCCTCTGCTAAACCTTAAGAAAGGGTATGTATAGTACAAATCCTAAATAGTCTTAGTAAAAACCCGGAGCCAGATATTGGGGTAAATGCTGAAAGATCAGAAACAAAGGGTTCGGCCACTAGAGAGACTTCTCGCCTCTACTGAATCCCCAGGCAAAAAGGACTGAGCTTCTGTCTCCTCCCACCTTATATTCCTCTCTCCGCCCAGCCATATCACTTCCTGTCTCACCCCCTCTAGTGCTAGGATTAAAGGTGTATGTGCCTCATGTGCCTCCCAAATACGGGGAGCAAAGACACTAGATCCCAATTGCTGGGATTAAAGGTTTGAGCCACCACTGACTGGCCTCTATGGCTAACTAGTGCTGGCTCTGCCCTCTGATCTTCAGGCAAGTTTTATTTGTTAGAGCATACACAAAATATCACCACAGGTGTGCTCCATGTACCCTATAACAGGAAGTCTGCATAATCTCCAAAAGCATTACAAGATGAGAATGACGTCTGTAGTTCACTTGTCTTGATGGACTGCACCAAGTGGCAGGGGCAAATCCAGGTTTCATGGGATCTTCTTTAAGGGAAAGAACAAAATCAGGGCATAGGAGTGTGTGTCTGGAATCCTAGCACTGGAAGGCAGTGAAAACCTGCTGGTTTGAGGCCAGTATGAGCTACATAGACACCCCGCTCCAAAAACAAATACCCACAAAGTTACAAACCCAAAATGTCTAATCCCACTCAACATGAGACAATTACAGCAGAGGGAAGTTAGTGATGGTGATTAACAAATGATGGTGATTAACAATATTTTTTCAAATTTTATAAAAATTAAAGGCAACATCATGAAGGCCCCTGGCATGGCCTTGGAAGGGGCTCTGTAAGTGGGGCTGGAATTAAGCTCCCTTAGCTTAACCTGCCTCAGATCACATGGTCTGAGGCTGTCTTCAATGGTTCTACTAACTTGAGAGTAAGACACAGAGAGGCTGGGAGCAAGCCCAGCAGGACATATTACCAGTATACTTGATAGCTGATGTACTTTTCACTTACAAGCATAACCTTCTCAAATGTCACTCAAATCTTTGAAGATTGTCTTTAAAATTTCTTACCGTTTCTATACTTTCTGTGGCAGCAGAGTCAGGAGTGTTCTGAGGGAGGAAAGAAGAAATGGAGATGAATTCACAACTGTTTTGATGTGTATTCCTGACTCCCTGCTATCCTCAGAGATGTTCTTTCTCCCCTGAACTCATCTCCTCTTTTAAGAAGTGAATTCATGGGCTTGTGGTGGTGCACACCTTTTGGTCCCAGCACTCAGGAGGCAGAGGCAGGCAAAGCTCTGTGAGTTTGAGGCCAGCCTGGTCTACAGAGTGAGTACCAGGACAGCCAGAGCTGTTACACACAGAAACAAATCCTGTCTTAAAAAACAAAACAAAGCAAAACAGCAAACAATAACAACAAGAAGCAAATGTGGGGATATTTTCAAACATATTAAACATTCAAGGAGCTGTCAGAGGGATCTACCCAGTCAGTCTAGGAGGATCACACAGTGGTAACTCACACCTTTCATCCCAGCACAGGGAATATCCTGGGAATGGTGACCTACGCCCTTAATCCAATCTGAGTTTGAGGTCATCTTAGTTCACAGAAGGAGTTCCAGGCTCCCAGGCAGGCAGTGGTTGGGCCACGCCTTAACTGAGCAGAGAAAGTATTTAAGGCAGATATAGAAAGACGGAGCAGGCAGAAGAAGCCAGGAGGGGCGAGGCTGAGGAAGCTGGAAGACAGCTGGGTGAGATCTGACTGGTGTTTACTCTCTAATATCTCTGCTTTTCCCAGAGATCTGGCTCTCAGTTTCCTTTATTCGTGCAACAAGCAAATTCACAGAGTGCACATGGAGGCCGACTCTGGGCAGTCTTCTAGCCTGTGGGCTTTCAAGACATGATCCCCACTCTTCAGGACCTTAGACTAACTGGAGAAAGATGAAGCACTTAACACTACGGACGCCGGTTAGTGGGTCAGTTAGGACACCATAACAAAATCAGTGTTGGAGAAACCTGAAGAAACCTCTTATTTTTAATCATTTTATTTTATATTTATTTTGTTATATTTTAATAAATTAAATTAAAATTTAATGCTAATTTAAAAGTTTGGTTTAAAATTTAATATGTAATTGAATAATTAATTTACTTTTATTTGTTTGTGAGAGGGAGCCCCATTGTGCCATAGTTTGCTTGTAGAAATCAGAGGACAACCTGTGGGGGTCAGTTCTCTCCTGCCACGTGGGTCTCAAGGATCAAAATCATGTTGTCCAACTTGGCGGCCTTTCTATACCTCCAGGGCACTTTTCCTTCTTAAATTGGCATATACTTACAGAACACCATTGATGTTCTGCACATGGATATATTATGTTGTGCCCCCCCCTTTATTTGAGGCAGGTCTTACCATGTAGCACTGGCTCTCCAAAAACTCACTATGTAGATCAGGCTGGGTTTGAACTCAAGCGATCTACCTGCTTCTACCTCCAGAGTGCTGGGCACATACTTTTAATTCCTGCACTTGGACAGAAGCAAGTAGATGGCTGACCTACAGAGTGAATTTCAGGACAGCCAGGACTATACAGAGAAACCTTGTCTGGAAAAACCAAACAAATGCCATTACATACTCTAGGAGATTTAGTGAAACTCAAAACCTAAAAGGATCACTTCGGACCACGAGTGGAAGTTATCAGTGGGGAAAGAACAGAACAAAGCACACCTACTCCCCCTGGAAAAAATGCCTGTGTGCAGTCTCAGGGATAGTAAGTCCAAGTTGAGAGAGACCCTAAACCTTGGGCTCCTCAAGACACCTCTACTTATAGATATTTTTTTCTAAATAAATCAATTTTGGAGACAGTTCACTGTCTATTGTCATCTGTCAAATCTTCGGTGGTCTTGCTAGTCCCATGGAGAATTTAGGCTAGATCTGGGCTAAGGGCAGAGAGAAAAATAGAGATTAACAAGATGTTTCCTACCAGTTGTATCTGTTTGCCTTTTTTCTTTTGACTCAGAGCAGACTGTGGGTGCTCCAGCTCCCTCAGCCAAGTCTCCTTGGGCAATTTATACACATCCAGCCAAACATCCCCAGCTCCTGCATTGGGAAACCAAACAAGCAAGCATTAAGTAACTGTTAGTAGGCTCCAAGTTTCAGCTGAAGAGTGTCTGTTTTCTCAGAAGTGCTGGCCTGGAGACCCAGAAGCTTTGCAGTAAGCATCCATGGAGGAGGGGCTTGTACAAACTGAAGCAATGGTTATGACAAGCCCTTACTTATGCAAGCAATGTTTGCATAGTGTTGTCTCCTGATGCCACCCACTGCTATCTAATCGGATCAGGGGCTTTGCCCATAACACTGACAACTGCGTTTTTAACCATTCTGTCTTCTATGTTCATAGTCAGGTCTACTGACACTCTGCCTTAGGGTTGACATTGCCATCCAAGGCAGGAAGATGGCACCTGTAAGCATAGTGAGAAAGTCTTGGAGCAAAGAAATAACTGAAATAGAAACACAGCCCAAAGAAATCTTCTGGCAAAGATTTGAGGTGACCTATTGGAGGTTGTTGAAACTTCTCCCTCACAAGAACAGGCTCCTGTTCTGAAAACTGACGCAGTTGGGAAAGGTTGCTCTCTCCTGGACTGGGATCCTGCCTCAATGTTCCATTAAAATATATCATCTGTACAATTTAGTCTCACATGAGGGAATAAACGCCTATTATTCTTAGCTGCCCACTTTGTGGCACTTTGTTATGACAGCCCAAGAACATGAATACGTGAGTGTTTCACCTGCATGTATGTTTGTACATCATTTATGTGCCTGGAACCTACAAAGGCCAAAAAGGGTGTTAGATCTCTTAGAACTAGAGTTACATACCACTGTGAGCTGCCATATCAATGCTGGGAATCCAGCCTGGGTCCTCTGAAGAGTATTCAGTGCTTTAAACTGCTGAGCCATCTCTCCAGTCCCTAACATGCCCTTGGATACAGAAAGCACTATAAAATCTCTATCTTCCCCAAGCATTTGGCATTCTAGGGCCCTCTGGGAAAAAAGTATAAATCCAGACTCATATAAAATATGTTCAAACATTTAAAAGCTGAAAATCAAACCACCAAATATTGGAGTAAAATCTCTTCTGTTGACACAGGTATAACTGTGGCTGGCAAGATGGGATAACAGGGCTAAGACTGGAGGGTAATACTTAGGAGAATTGAGACACCTGAGAAGATACAGATATCTTAATTCTCTAAAGTTTAGCCTGCCCTGATCTCTGAGTTTGAGGCCAGCCTGGTATACAGAGGCCAAGGCTACACAGAGAAACTGTGTTTTGAAAAAAAAATCACAACAGAAAAACCCCAAACAGAAAAGTTTCACCCAGTATCTCAGCACTCTCTGCATATATGTGACAGTTGTGTAGCTTGGTGTTCTTATGGGACTCCTAATAGTGGGGACTGAGCTGTCTCTGACTCTTTTGCCTGTTTCTGGGACCCTCTTCCTCCTTCTGGGCTGTCTTGTCCAGCCTTAACATGAGGGGAGGTGCCTGTCTCACTACGACTGAGTATACGTTTGGTCGATCTCCCTGGGAAGCCTGCCCCTTTCCAAAGGGAAATGGAGGAGGTGTGGGTCTGGGAGAGAGGGGAGATGGTGAGGAAGGGAAACTGGTCAGGATGGAATATATGAGAGAAGAACTTTAAAAAAATATGAAAAAATTCTGTATCTTCTCAAAGCAGCTCCCCCAAATGTCTAATAATTACAGCAGTGGTTTTAACACAGGTCAAAGAGTCTTTGGTTTTCCTGCCACTGGAAGACACCTAAACTGCCTTCCTCCACATGCTGTCTGGACTTAGTAACTTGCTGCTTCCAAAGGATACAAAGGGAAAAGTAAGCTGGGCCTGGTAGTACAGACCTGGAGTGCTAACTACTCTAGCAGTTGAGGCAGGGGGATGGCTTGAGCACAGGATTCTGGAGCCAGCCTGGAGGAACCTGTGATATAGGCTAATTCCAGCAAAAGTGAGTCAACCTGGGACCGTGCGGTTCCTGAGACGGGGCCTGGTCCTGTGCTAGCTTCCCCTAAATCCTCAGTGTTGGCTGAGTCCTGAGAGAGAAAGGACACACACTGAAGTGAGGGACATCCTGCTAGCTATCTGGCTGATTCTCCTGGAAAATGTCACAATAATGAAACCACACGATGAACAAGTTGTCACAGGAGTACACTAGGGTGACCCAAGACTCAACGTGATATTGGATCCTTCCTAAAACAAGAAGAAGAATTAGCAAGGAGAAAAAGATGGAGTGAGGGGAGTCTGGTCAGCAGGGGTTAGTCAGCGACACAGTACCACTGTTACTGGCTTTGTTTCCACACCGTGGGGTAAAGGTAGGCTTTAGTGAAGAAAACAGAGGAACTGCGTACTGGCTTTGCTACTCTTCTGTTTTTAAAAAGACTTTATCGTCTGTGTATGAGTGCTTCATCTCTATGTATGTCTGTACACACCTGTGTGTAGTGCCCAGGAGAGGGTGTCAAACCTCCTGGAACTGGAGTTACAGGTGGTTGTGAGCTGTCATGGTGGTGCTGGGAAGCAAACCTTGGCCGCTGGAAGCACAGCCAGCGCTCTTGACTGATGACTCATCTCTCCAGCCCTTGCTATTTTTGAAACTGAAAGTTATTTCTTTTGTTTTTGTTTCTGAGACAGGGTCTCCCTATGTGGCCTCACACTCATTCTACCTGAGCCTCCCCGATGCTAGGATCACAGGTGTGTACCACCATCTGAGTGTAGATCTAAAGTTAGTCCTCAATAAGAGGCCTACAGGAAGTGTCTGAAGAGACACAGATGGGAGCCTGCCTCACAGCTTGTGAGTGAGCTTGCCTTGTAGGAGGAATGCCGCATAGTCCCCACTCTGAGAGAACTCCATCTTTACACAGGTGCTTTGCTTGCTGGTATCATCCTGAAAAGAAATGCCAAGAGAATAAGGAGCATATGGCTGGGGTCCTGTGGGTCATATCAGGACAGGGTCTTCTAGAAGCTTGGAATGGCATCACTTCACAATTTCCCATCTTCATACAGGAATTGGACAAGACAGCATGTGAAGAGATGGAACTTGCTTAGTCATAGTTCCTCACGGGTCATGGAAAGCCATCAGATGTGACTGGCAAACCCTAAAGCTGATGATTCATCTGAGTCAAAGTAAGTTCTATATGACACTGAAGGCTGGTGCCTGTCGGAGAAAGTCTTTAGTTGGTCTGCAGCAGAAGCTGGTGTAACCTTGGAACAAAGCTCCTCCGATTTGGTGCCTATTGAGAGAGACTGGGGGGTGGGTATGCTACCCTAAAGGAGCTTGAGGGCTACTAATAAAATAAGGTGGCTAGACTAGTTATATTGGTGTGTGCCCTAATTTGTTTAAAGAATAAACAATTTCTATTTATGTATCTCAGTATCTATCAACTTTTCAAACATACAAAAAGAAAGTGGCATAACCAGTCCCCCATGTGGCCATCATAATGTTCCACTGTGCCAGTACAAGACTCCACTGTGGTATAGCATAGCTCTATTGTGAAATAAAAATTCTCAATTGTGGCATCATAGTGCAGCACTATGACCTCAAAATATGACCTGTGCCAACACAATGCTTTATGGAGACATCACAATGCTGCATTGTGACATCACAATTCTCTATTCTGCAATTTTAATGCTGCTTGTGATGCCATAATGCTCCATCGTGCTACCATAATATTGCACTGTGCCCACAGTGCTGGATTGTGACAAGTAATGTTTTATTATGTCATGTTTCATTAAGACATCACTGTGTAATCAGAATGCTGCACCATAGCATCATAATGCTCCATTGTGTGACAATGCTGCTTTGTGTTATCACAATGGTCTACTGTGCCATCATAATTATGTATTGTGCCATTACAATGTTCAATTTTGTCATAATGCTGCATTATGTCATAAACTCCACTGTGACATTACATTACCCCCTAATGATGTCACATTGCTCAACTATGCTGTCACAATGTTGTATTGAACAATTTGCGATTGTGCCATCACTGTAAGGTACATTAAAATGCTTCTTTGAACCATCACAATAATGAAATGTGACATCACTGTTACTTGTGGTGATATGCTATATATTTAATAAAACCAGTCTGGAATATCAGAGAAGAGATCCACCACAATCCAGGAGGGGTTAGAGAGTGGTTACTAATACCTTTTATCCCAGTGGGGGGGCGGGGCAGGGGGAAGACCAGGAGTGGTGATCTACACCTTAAATTCCATAACTCCAGAGACAGAGATCTTTCTGTGTTTCTGCAGTTCAAGGCTAACTACTAAACAGTAGTAGCTCACACCTTTAATCTTAACCTGGATGTGAAACAATTGGGTGAAGAAGGTATTTAAGGCAGGAGTAGAAGGACAGAGTAAGGCTGAGGAAGCTGGAAGACAGCTGGGTGAGATTTGACTGTGGTGTTTCTTCTCTCTGATATTCCAGCTTTCCTCAATACATGACTCTGAGTTTCATTTAACCCAACCAGAATTTGTGTAACAATTACTCACTGTAACATTATAATGATGCATTCTAACATCACTATACTGCACTGTAGCATCATAGTGATGCATTATGACATCACTGTACTCACTGTAACACCACAATGATACATTATGACATACATCACTGTACTCACTGTAACATCACAATGATGCATTGTGACATCACTATACTCACTGTAACATCACAATGATACATTATGACATACATCACTGTACTCACTGTAACATCACAATGATGCATTGTGATATCACTGTACTCACTGTAACATCACAATGATGCATTGTGACATCACTGTACTCACTGTAACATCACAATGATGCATTGTGACATCACTGTTACTCACTGTAACATCATAATGATACATTGTAACATTACTATGCAGCACTGTAACAATATTGCATTGTGAGTCCACAAATCTCCACTGTGGAATCACAGATCCACTGTGACAAGAAAATCCATTGTGTAATCATGACGTTGAATTGTGGCATCACAATTTTAGTTGTATTTATTACCTATCAAACCCAATAAATTGCTAATTTTACTTAAGTCTACATTATGAATTCCTAAATAAAAGCTAATAACTAGTTGGCTTTTCTGTTTCTTCGACTGCCTCGCAGAGGATATTAATATCTTTTATAGTTGCTATGTTCATATCACAATCAAAACAAAGACCAGTAGGCATTGTGATACACACCTTTAATCCAGAAACAGGCAGATCTCTACAAATTCAAAGCTGGCCTGGTCTATATAGTATGTTCCAGACCAGCCACAGCAACATAGAGAGGCCTGTCTCAAAGAACAAAAGCAAGCAACAAACAAAAACCTCAAAGTCCATAGGGCTGGAAAGATGGCTCAGATGGCAAGTGCTTGCCATGCAAGCATGAGGACCTGACTTTGGGTCCCTAGCATTCATGTAAAAGGTGGGATATAAATTGTCAAAACATAAACTTGATGATGATGATGATGATGAGTTGGTGTGGCAGGTGTGTCTGTAATCCCAGTGCTGGGGGGTGGATGGAGATAAGAAGACCCTGAGCCTACTTCTCCAGGTGGTCAAGTCAAATCAGTGAGCTACATACAGATTTAGTGAGGTCTTGTGCCAAAGGTGGAGAGTGATGGAAAAAGACACTGGAAGTTGTCCTTTGTCTTCCATACAGATGCATGTCCATCTGCACACACATGTACACACACATGAACACACACACAAGTCAAATTGTCATTAAAAACCTGAAATTACTATACTTTTGAGAACTCATTAATTAAAAAAATACTGAGAAGTATAGTTGTTTCTGATATAATCCCTCAGTGGAGATACCAGCTCCTGAAAGCCATCCTCTACATGTGTGCAGTAACTCTAGTCTCTCTCTCTCTCTCTTACACACACACACACACACACACACACACACACACACACACACACACACACAGAGAGAGGGGGGGGGTGAGGAAGAAAATCAACTTTTGCTATTTCCATCCTATGACTGTATGTATATGTGTGTATATGTGTGTATATATTAATGTGTGTATTTTTAAGAATGTATACCATGCTAGAAGAAGGTGTCATATACCTGGGGCTGGAGTTAGAGGCAGCTATGAGCTGGTGGGATCTGGAAAGAGCATCAGGCACTTACTGGCTAAGCCATCTCTCTAGCCCAGCATTTGTATTCAACTCCTGCTGTGCCATGGGCATTTTTATGACCCAGTTCTCAGGCTCTCTGGAAGCTTTGACATACCATCAATGCCTTAATGAGAGGTGGTACTCGCCTTACCACATATGTCCTGGACAAAATGTTTATATAGTCTCACTGACTGCCGTCAATCTCCAAGAGCTTCACAGAGCCTTGCAAGCATCAACTGGCTGCTCAGTTACTGTAGCAACTGGCATTTCTAGGCAAGAATCTGTGGTGGCTGGAGAATAGTTAGAGTTGTGGTGGAGTCTCTCTTGGCATGGGATCATTGCCCTGTTCCTCCACAGATCCTGCTCCCTTCCTGTTTCCCTGTTTCTCAGCTAGTGTCTGCCATGTCTACACTGTACACTGCAGCCCCCTCTTACCACCTGGACCAGAAAGCCAGGTGCAAGGAAGAAATTGTTGTTTTAATCTAGGACAGGGAGTTATTTTTAAAGGTAATTTAAAAATTACTAGAGGTTGTGGCACCCATAGGTTGACAAGACTCTCTATCCACACTGATAGAGGTGGTTTGCAACGACCACATGGGAAAGAAAGTCCGCATCAAGAGCAACCGACACAATCTGGATCTGGAAGAAACTGGCGTCCCCGGAGTAAGGTTGCTCTTTATAAGTGGAACACAATTTTCAAGGATGGTATGTCTCTGGAGGTTACAGAGTCCATGATGGGATGAACCTGGAGCTTTATTACCAATAAAGGAGACTTCTGTCCCTGGCCCTGCTCTGTCTGCCTCTCTCGCCCTCCCTTGACAACTGATATCGACCCCACTGTAGACCAATCACATGATACAAACTTCAATGCTGGGGAAAAAGCCATCTTAAAACTGTGTGTGTGTGTGTGTGTGTGTTTATGTGTCTGTGTATATGTGTATGAGAGACTTTTAGGTGTTGCACGAAAGAATGAGACTCAGGGATAGATCTCTGAAGAAGTTGGAGATACTAGAGGGAATAAACACCACAGTCAAATCTTACCCAGCTGTCTTCTAGCTTCCTCAGCCTCGATTCCCTTGCAATGGATTTCTCTGTGTTTGAATCCCGACTTAAGTATTCTTTAGGTAATTAAGGCGTGGCCCCACCACACCTGATTGGGAGCGTGGAATTCCTTCTATAATCTGAAGTGACCTGGACTCAGTTAGGATTAAGGGTGTAGGTCACCAATCCTAGGATACTCCCTGTGCTGGGATTAAAGGTTTGAATCACCACTCTGATTTTCCTAGACTGACTGTGGTTAGAGCTCTGGGACTTCTGGAGCTTTTACTAACCCCCCACATAGACTGTGGGTAGATTCCCTCTGATATCTCCAAAACTTCTGAAACTTTATTAAACCCTCACATTTAGGAGTCTGTCCTCACCTTCTACCATGTAGGTCCCAGGAAATAAACACAGGTTATTGGACATCAGCACCTTTACCCCCCCCCCCATCCCGAGTCATCTCAGCCCTGTTTGTTTTCATGGTTTTGATTGGCTGCAGCTTCATACATCCTGGATACAAGTTTGTTGTTTTTAATAGGAATGTGCTTTTCACTACCTACTTGATGTTCCCCAGCTGAAAGAGAAAGAACAGGAACTCACCGTTTCATTGATGGTTTTGATTAGAAAAAGATTGTCTTTATACAAGTAAAACAATCTAATAACACCTGAAACAGAAAAATCAGAGATGGAGATAAAGGAGCCAGGAAAGGCTGGGGCGTAGTATCTGACTCTAAACTCACTGTCCTGACCCTGCTTTGCTGCCCCCTCCCGTGGCCTATGCTAGCCCTGGTCTCCTAGCCTTCCTCCACCTTACTTTGAAATATTCAGTTCGTTCTTCCTCCCAGTCCCCTCCTATTTAGCCAGAGTTACCCACACTTCCTGAAAGTTTCCTGTAAGCAAACCAGCCACAGCAGTCTATCCTGCATTCCCAGACCCCACTCTGGCCATCATTACACACTTCTTCACACTGGCGCCCAACTGTTTGCTGTGAATGTGTTGGTTCATAAGTTCCTTTGAGAGAAAGGATTATCCCTCACTTTTCCATGTGCTTTAATCGCAGGTTCCTTCCTCATGCAACTAATTCTGTTGAATTCAGGATGCAATACTTCTTACCTTTCTTTAAGTGCCTCCCAACTCCTCATAACCTTCCTTTGCACCCATTTTACAGACAGATCACAGAAAGGTGTTTGGCCCACTGTATGTGAAATTCTAATGCATCCCAACAAAGATTCAAGGGACACCAAGGCAGTCTGCCTTCAAATTCATCAAAAGAAAGTAACACAGACATGAAACCACCTATATAATAGATCATAATGAATATGGCTTTTTCTTTAGTCCAAAGTCCCCGTGTCCTACACAGATATCTTCTAGGAACCTCAAATCTGTGGGTTCAAATGGACTTCTTCAACTCACATGTCCTGAACACCTTATCCTCCTACCATTGTTATCAAGGAATGCCACTGTCATCCACTCGGGCATCTAATGCAGAAAGGAATATATCACTGCCTATGCTGCCCAGATGCCTCCTTCACCATAAATAAATTTTATCATTAAGTCTTTTTGGTAGAAAGAGTTATTGAGACAGACTCTCATGTAATTCTGGATGGCCTCAAAAAAAATCTGTGTAGCTGAGGGTGACCTTGAATTCCTGATCTAAGTGCCAGGTTGCTGGTGTGAGCTGATGCTCATCATTATGTCTATTGTGTTTTCCTTTCCACTTAAAGACATTTAAATTTCTTATTACAACTCATTCATTATTAGAGGGGCCACACGAGTACTTCCCTTGGACAGGTAAAGAAGCAAACGGGCTGCCCTAAGAGTAAGGTGAGACCAGCCTGGCACACCTTACCTGTATGTAGATGGCAGTTACGACTACATGAGTAGAGAGGACTTGTCATACCTGCCTCCACCCATACTTGGAAAACGAGTAAACTGAATACCGGTCTACCGGTCCTTATAAATTAATCTAAAAGTGAAGAAAAACAAATACCTGTCTCATCCACAGGGACAATAAGCACTTCATTCCCCAAGTCTGTGGCCCAGATGGAAACAATATCGACCTTAGACTTCTCCCAAACATACATTCTTTTGAAATTGTGCAGATTATAGATTGAGAATCCTTTGGTTCCTCCAAGAAACAGATAGTCTTGTGAAATAGCCATACCACCAGGCATTTTGTTGAGCTGGGAAAATACAGACACAAAAGACAAAACTAATTTTTTTCAGCTGTCATGTCATCAAGAAATCTGAGCTCATTTTTCTAAGAGGGCTCTTTCTAGGCATATCATTGCCAAATGTGAGCTTGTTGAAAATGCTTGTCTTAAACACTTCCCTTTGGGGGAAAGTAGCCAGAGAAATCAAAAGTTGAGATTAGACATACATATTTGGAAAATAAGCATGGCTGTAGGTCCTTATGTGTCCTGTGGGAAGATCAAGTGCTGAATCCCAGATAGTTCTCAATTGCTAAGCATGGAGGGTGCCTAATACATTAATAAAGCTTTTTAGTATCAATAACATAAAGGACCTTTGTATAATCATCAACAAATCATAACACCCCATTTCTCACAGGAAACTGCCAGATTTTTTTTTTTAAACCAATCGCTCAAAATTGCACTATGTTGTTGATGGAGACCTCAGTAGGAATTCCTTCCTTCCTTCCCTGAATCAGGCATTTTCATTAATACTCAGATGAAAAACGGACATTCTTGTGCATACCTGGATTTCTGCAACTGGAGGGTAGATAGTGGGCAGGATCCGGTTTTTCTCAACTTCCCATTGAGATTCTCTCTCTTCAATAACTTCCCACGCCCGATCAAACAGATGATTCACCAGCTTGTTGATCATTCGGTAAGGCTGAGGCAGGCAATCCAATTCCTGATCCATGTCCCAAAAGACAAAACTCTTTTCGTCATCCTTAGGCCAGTCTTCCTCTGTTGGAGATGGAATCTCCAGTGGTCTCTTGGCAAACACAGACAACCTTGCCTTCTGAGCCCGACTTCCTTTGGGGGATGACATCACAGCAGGTGGCACTCAGACTTCTGGAAATTCAAAGCTGAGAAACAAAGTGAGCAGAGAAAAGGTAAACAGAAGTTAGCCTTCTCTAGCTCAGCATCCATGGGATTCTGTCTTCTACCTCCTTATGTATCATAGGATCATACTGCATTCCCCAGGACATGGTCTCATATTTACAAGGGTACCAGAAGGGATGGGTTCTCCCAGGTAACCCAAAATGATGTGCATTATGATGGAGAATTTGGCCTTCTGTTGTTTTTCTTCCCCTCCGAAGGGAACCCACTTAGAGCTAATCCATTTTCCTGGTTGTCTACCTTTGCAAATGGCTCTGGCCAAGTCACCGTAGTCTCTCCCTCCTTCTCTTTCCTCAGGTCCAATTAGATTCAGCTTAGTACTTCCAATCTGATATAATCTGTTCCCTTATCAGCCTCATTGGGGCCCTCCAGGAACTCTGCAGGCCTCGTGCCCTGTGAGATTCTTCAACAGTCTAGAGAAATGTCTGGGATATGGAAAGAATACTGACTAAAAGCCTGCAAAGTCAGAATAATTAGATTATTTCTAAAGTAGTTATAATTTAGCAGCTCTATATGTCTATATAAAGTACAAGTTTATAAGAAGGGAACAAATAATCTGTATCTCAAGAGCTTCAAAGTTGTGCACAATTCTATATAAAAGAGATTTCAAATGTTATCATTTTGATTACTTTTTTATATTTATTTGTGTGTATGTGCTCCCATATGCACATACACATGTGTGTCACAGTACATGTGTGGCATGGTGTTTTGACTAGGTATGGTCCCCATAGACTCGTGTTTGAATGCTTGGGCCATAGGGAATGGCATCATTAGGAGGTTTGATCTTGTTGGAATAGATATGGCTTTGTTGTGGGAAGCGGGTTTTGTGGTGTCCTATATGCTTAAGCTATGCCTAGTCAACAATCTCTCCTTCAGCTGCCTGCAGATCAAGATGAAGAACTCTTAGCTCCTTCTCCAGCATATCTGCTATGCTGCAAATGTAAACCCAATTGAATGTTTCCTTTCTAAGAGTTGCCATGACCATGGTGTTACAGTACTGAAAACCCTGACTGAAACATGTGGGGTTCTGGGGAACCTTCAGGAGCTGGTTCTCTCCTTCCACCAGGTCGTTAGGCTTGGTGCCCAGTGCCTTTACTCACTGAGCCTTCTTGCCAGCTGCTGTCATAGCTTTAAAAAGCATTTAATGAAAAAGTTAGGAGGCATTTTAAGATACTTAGCTTAGGGCAGTATGGCCTTATATTATAGTATGGCTGTGGTCCATGCAAGTCCTATAAAGACCCAGCTGACATCATGGTCTTTCCCTACATGCTGGAGCACATATGTGATGCTTTCAGTACATGATGATGAGGCTAGCTCATATACTGGGCCAAAGACCGCTTGAGAGCATTAGTGAGAACAGTAAGCCAAGCTCATACAGACCTGGAAATAATGTGGTTTCCTTATCTATCTAGACAGTCTCATAAGTCACAAACAGTGGGTAGAATATACCAAAGTATCTAGCGTTAGTAGTGGAAAAAATAAGCCCAAGAATGAATTGTTACACCAGAATCATTCACATGGAATGATGTATTAGATTGTGGAAGACCAAACTACATTTATGTCACTTTATCTCAGAACAAAGATAAAGGACTTTTTCAAGTATACAAATAACCAAACTAAACAAAACAAAACAAAAAAAATCCAGCATCACTTTGCAAATGCCACTGTCCCCTGTTGCTGCTTGCTGTCACCTGTGGTCAAACCCCATGTGTTCTTGGGCTGTGTCTCTGTTGTGGACAGAGTTCCAAAGTATCAGGATATCTTCATGCTCTGAGCACCAGAGAGAAAATATGTATTTATATGGGCTCCTCTTTTCAAAGGGTTAGCCTAGGATATGCCACAGTGGAGAAGTCTGTCTATGAGGAGAAATCTGAGGGTGAGATCATCCTGAAGCATACAGTCCTGGAATCCTGTCCATGGTGGATGCTGGACCAAACATAGTTTCCAGTATTTCTTCTGCACTGCAAAGGTTGAGTGTTTGGATGGCAAACTGTGGTTTTTGGAGGAATGGGAGCCATGCAGCACTTTGGTCCAGGGTCTCCACTGCTGGCTGACAAAAACTCTGATTCTGTTTGCTGTCATTGCTGTTTTTGAGACAGGATCACAGTATGTAGCCTTTGATGTCCTGGAATTTTCTAGGTATATCAGGTTGGCCTTAAACTCACAGAGATCCACCTGCCTCTGTCTCGAGTGCTGGGATTGAAGGAACTCTGATACTTTTGATCCATGCATCTTAACCAGCCCCCAACACCCCATTTGCTCACAATATCCCATGAGTTTTGCACCCTTGTTGCAGAGCTTTGAGTCCCATGTTATCTGTCTTTTCTTTCTTTCCTTCCTTCTTTCTTTTATTTACTTATTTATTTTTATTTATTTTGTTTTTTTCTAGACAAGGTTTCTGTGTTTATCTCTCGCTGTCCTAGAACTTGCTCTGTAGACCAGACTGGACTCAAACTCATAGGTATCTACTTGCCTCTGCCTCCTGAGTGCTGGAATCAAGGGCATGTGACCACTGCCCGGCTCCATATTATCTTTATTCCTTTCCATGCCCTAGCTGAATTGCAGAGGTGAATTTATAATTATGAATTAAAATTAAATAAAAACCACAGCATATTTAATATGTGTTAAAGAAAATATTGAAAAAAACAGCATCCAATGATGTGAAATTAGCAAGGTTTGAGCTACAATAAAAAATGATCTAGCCTGTGAACAGTCAAGAATATAAGCCATAATACAGAGAAATATCAAAGAATTGAACCCGATTCAGAATTATTGCAGATATCAGAGTTAGCAGGCAAAAAAGTTGTAGCTGCTGGGCATGAATGCACATGCCTTTAAGGATTTACTTATTCTTATCTCATATGTGTGAATGTTTTGCTGGCACATGTGTGTGCACAGCACATGCATGGCTGGTGCCTGAGTAAGTCAGAAGATGGCATCAGATTCCCTGGAACTGGAGCTTTGGATGATTGTGAGATATGATGTTGGTGCTAAAAATGAAACCTGGGTCTTCTGAAGAGGAACGTGTGCTCTTAACTGGTGAGCTATCTTTCCAGTTCCTGACACGTGCCTGTAGTCCAGCATCAGGGAGGCAAAGGCAGGCAGGTCTCTGAGTAAGTAGCCAGCCTAGTTTACACTGTGAGAATCTGTCTTAAAATAAAGCAAACAAAAAAAAGATTATCAATCAGAGCCAAAGATTTCAATGCATTCTGTTCTATTTGTAGATTAAAAGAAAAATAGTAAGGATAGAAATTGTCGTTTCAGTGAGAGGCTCCTATAGACTGAGATGTTTGAGCACTTCATTTCCACTTGGAGGAACTGTTTGGGAAGGGTTAGAAGGTATGAGCTTTGTCTTAGGGTTTTGTTGATGTGAAGAGGCACCACGACTAAAGGAAAACACTTAATTGAGGCTGCCTTACAGTTCAGAGGTTTAGTGCATTATTATCATCAGGAAGCATGGCGGCATGCAGGCAGACATGGTGCTGGAGAGGGAGTTGTGAGTTCTACATCCGGATCCACAGGAAGAGACTGCGAATCACTGAGACTGGCTGGAACTTTTGAGACCTCAAAGCCCTTCCCCAGTCACACATCCCCTCCAACAAGGCCACATCTCCTAAGAGTGCACCATTTCCTATGAGCCTACGGGGGCCATTTTATTCAAACCACCACAGCCTTGTTGGAGATGTGTCACTGGGGGTGGGCTTTGAGGCTTCAGAAACCCATGCCATTTTCCAGTCTTCTCTCTCTGTCTCTCTTCTTTCTGCTTCATGACTGTTGTCTCAGCATGTGAGCTCCAGTATACGCCTGCCTGCCTGCCTCCATGACACACTGTGATGGAAAATGACTCTACTATCCTCTGGAACCATGAGCCCCCAGTTAAACGCTTTCTTTTATAAGTTGTCTTACATGGTGTTTCTCCACAGTGACTGACTGACTAAAAATAACTAAGGCGGTAGTTGGTACCAGGAATTGGGACATTGTTATGACAGGCCTGACCATCCTAGTTTGGGGGAGAAATATGGAAGATGTTGGAGCTGTGGACTAGAAAAGTGGGTGTAATGAGCCATCGCAGTAGGACCTTGGAAGATAGCAGCCCTGACAATAACATGAAGCCCAGCTCAAGAGTTATCAGAAGGGGGCAATGTTAGCAAATGGGCTAGAGACTAATTGTAATAAAATCACGTATTTGGGTTTTGGTCTCTATCTAAAGAACCTGCCTGAAGCTAAACTGAAGAGTAGAGTTTTGAGTTAGTTTCATTGCAGAGGAGCTTTCAAAGTAGTCTAGTACTGACTCTATCTTGTGGCTACTAGTAATTGTTCTCATGCAGGTATAATGCAAAAGTGCAGGTAGAACAACCAGAAGTACAAAGTGAAGTTTGAGGAGAAAAGAACAAATTTAATGTTGGCTTTTGTTTGTGCTTAAAGCAACAGAGAATGGAATAAAGGTAATGGTGTTCTTGGGGTGAATCCCACCCAGCTAATCCTGTAACTTGGGCAAATGTCTAAAGAATTATCTGTTCGTATAAAGTACTGACAAAGGAAAGTATATGTAAATGTAATCCAAGGAAGAGGGCAGGTTGATCTCGAGTAGAAAGTAGATTCTGGCAGCATCAGCCACCTGGTTCTAGTTTTTAAAAATAGAAGAATACAGGGGTAGGGGGATGTAGAGTCTTCCTCTGCAGTTAAGGAAAGCTGCTAAGGCCAGGCATGTGGTGGGGGAGTCCCTGAAGGAGGCCTGGAAAGACCATGTGTGAAGGCTGGAATGGGTTTGGAAAGCACAAGATGCTGGAGGTGCCAGAACTGTGGGATGTCTGCCAGGTAGAGCTAGCTGAATGGAGTGGAACCAGTCAGAGAGAGATGTGTGTTGTAGACAACACAGCTCAAAGGAGTTGTTATCTGAAGAGTTTTTTGACCTCAAGCATGGTATTATAGGCCTGGGAGTTTGCCCTGCTGGGTCTGGTCTTGATTGGCCCAGCATTTCCTTACCTATGCCCCTTTCCCCCCTTTTGTAATGGTAATGTATATCCGGTGCCATTGTATGTTGGAACTATATAGTTTGATTTTTGGTTTTATAGGAGGCTACAATTAAGATACTGCCTTGAGTCTCAAAGATTTTGGATTTTTACACAGTTAAGCCTATGAAGATTTTGAAGTTGTGCTAAATATGTTTTTACTTATAATATGCCTGCTAGCCAATGGGAGCCAGAGAGTTAAATGTAGCAATTTGAATGAGAATGGCTGCCATAGGCTCATATTTTTGAATGCTTGGTTACCAATCAGTAGAACTGCTTGGGAAGGATTGGGAGGTGTGGCCTTGTTGGAGGAGGTGTGTCACTTGGGGTAGACTTTAAGGTTCCAAAAGCACATGCCATTCCCCAGTGTCTCTCTCTGCCTCATGGCTGTTGTCTCAACATGTAAGCTCTCAGCTTTTATATGTTGCTGTTGAGAATAGAAAAAAATATACCACCCAGAGATAAGATCTGTGTAGGTGCCTTACACATTACATATACACATACCATATCAACAATAAGTATGAAAACCTATATTCACACAAAAACCTGTACATAAATACTTATAGCTCTATTTACAACTTACACATGTGAGAAATAGAGTAAATGTTCTTCAACAGATAAATAATATATATTTATGATTTATATATAATAAAGCACTGTTAGGTAACAGAGTGAGGTGGGTCTATTGTCATGTATAACATGATCTAAAATAAATATTTTCTTCTGAGTGAAAGACACCAGTCTCCAAACGTAAATGCAGAATGAATCCACTTAAAGGGTATTTGCAAAAACATAAAACAAGTTATGAGACCAGTTCAGTAGCTGCCAGGTCTATAAGTGGTAAGGAAGGACAGCAGGAGAAGACGGAAGCTCACAGAGCTGTTTCTTCCACACTGAAAAGGAAGAGTTAAAGCTGTCTTTATTTCCATATAATCATGGAATTCCTGATGGAGTCTACAAAAAAAATCTAGGATAAATGAAATGAGCAAGGATGGAGGATACAAGTTCAAAATACAAAACTTACTGTGGAACTGAATGCTGGCCCCATCAAACTGAAATAAAATACTACACATAATAGCATCTAAAATGCTCAGTACTTTGCCAGGCATAGTGGTGCGCAGCTTTAACCCTAGCACGTGGGAGGCACACACAGGCAGATATCTGCCAGCCTAGTCTACATAGTGAGTTCTGGACAGCAAGAGCTACACAGTAAGACCCTGTCTCCAAAAACCAAATAAGTAAATAAATACACAAAAACATAAATCTTTGCAGAGAGAGAAATCAGACAAAATTTTTCTAAAACTTGTATGTCAAATTCATAAAATAGTATGGAGAAAAATCAGGCACCTCAGTAAACTGAGAGAGACAACTTATTTCCAGGCTGTAAGACTCAGTTTTGTTAAAATGTCAATTCTCTGTACATTGTCCCATAAATTCACTACAGTCCATATGATAATCCAAGCTGGCATTGTAAAAAGAAATTAGAAAGTTCTTCCTAGGCTGGAGAGATGACTCTGCAGTAAAGAATGTTTGCGGTTTTTCAAGAGGACCCAAGTTAAGTTCCTAGCACCACCCACTTTAGGTGGTCACAGCTACCCAGTAACTCTAGTTCCAGGGGACCTAATGCTCTCTTCTGGCATTTGAGGGCACCAGCATGCACAAGGCATACATGTACAAGCATGAACATACACACACACACACACACACACACACACACACACACACACACACACATACACACACACAAATATATACATCTTTAAGGAAAAAGAAAAAAGCTAAGTCAGGTAGTGGTAGTGTATACCTTTAATCCCAGAACTTGGGAGGCAGCAGAGGTAGGTCAAGCTCTGTGAGTTTGAGGCCAGCCTGGTCTACAGAGCAAGTTCCAGGACAGCCAGGGCTACACAGAGAAACCCTGTCTCAGAGAAAAAAGAAAACTACTAGAAAAAGATCTACCATATGACTCGGCGACATCACTCCTGGACATATATCCATGGGACTCTATAGCCTAATACAGGGATACCTGCTCATCCATGCCCATCGCTGCTAAGCCTAGACGTCTACTAACTGATGAATGAATAATGATAATGTGCTACATATACATAGTGGAATTTTATTCAGCTGTAATGAAAATTAATTTCTGAAATTTGAATGGAACTGAAAAATATTATCATACTAAGTAAAGTGACCCGTGCTCAGAGAGTTAGATGTCACACATTCTCTCTGGACTGGATTTTTACGTTTGTTTAACTTGGAATACCTGTAGAGACCCAGAAGTGACAGAGAGCCATGGAAGGGAAAGAGGCTTTAAGGTGGGGATAGAGAAACACATGTGATTTGAACTTGGAAGGGATACAAGGGTGACAAGGTTCCAACAGGGGTACATGAGAAGATGGAGTACAGGGAAGGGATTAACCCAAACTAAGAAGACCTGAAGAAAGTCATATGGAAAGCTTCTATTTTATAAGCTAATTAAAAATATAATTTAAAAAAGATTTATATTCATGCATGGGGTAGTTGATAATGTTGAGCCCAGAAGCGGGGGAGTCAGCAGTGGTGACTTGGACCCTGAATGCCATAGTATCAATGTATTATGGGTGCTTTGCTTAATGGTGCCTTTCTGGGATAACCGCTTCTGGTTTCTGACTGGATCAGAGGCCTGCTGTATAGGAGGAAGTACTGTGCACCTGGCTAACACCTGGGGACTAGGAAGATCATAGGCACTAGCAGAAAACCATTCCTCTTGTTTTGTTAAGTGGGTATGTTGTCAAACTGCCTCTAAACGCATAGACTAGTGCTGTCTTCAGCCCTGCTCAAGGAAGCCTCTCTTGGCAGTGAATTATGGTTAACGCAAAGATTCGTGGCTGGTAATGCTCAGGGAATATCAAAAGATGGACTGGAAAGAATACAAGAGCCAGACGATGGGGCAGGAGGGCTTGCTGTGCTGTGAAGGGGTGTTCTAGGAGCATGACATGGCTGAGGCACTTATGATCACACAGCATCTGCAGCTACCTGCATAGAGCCTGCACAAAGCCAAGTCCTTAAACATTAAGTCATAGGTGGAGGAGGGTCTCATAAGGCCCCACTTTGCCTCAGCCAGGAAAATTAAGGGCCGATTAGGGAGAGGCCGTTACTGTCTTCAGTGATGTAGTCACAGGCTGGCAAGTTACTAGTGGTCCAAGGAATAGCTTCACACCCACGCCCACAGGAGTAGCCCTGGTTATACCATAGAACAAACAAACAAAATAAAAAGGCCTGGGAGTATGTGTAGGAGGAGGAGAGAGGTGATGTCCAGGGTGAGGGATGGGTGTGACCAGGATGAATTGCATCCATGTATGAAACTGTCAAAGGATACACCATCTTAAAAAGAGTTTTGTGGCTTCTTAAAAAGTTATACATATATGCAGGATAAGAGTCCAGTCCTTCCAGTTCTAGAGTGGAAATTAAAACACTTGCAAGCCTTACGTATAATGTGACTGCATTATTCCTGGGGGCACCAGAGGGAAAACAATTAGATGCTTTCCTCTTGAGCAAGGAGATGGATTCTCACACTTCTGCGGGGAAATAAAAGAGCAATGCTAGAACGGAGCACAGTTTGGTAGGTTCTCACAAAGTTAAACCTTCTGTATGATTCAGGAATCATGTTCTTGTGTATTTAAACAAGAAAAATAAAAAATCAAGTTTCATATGAAAATCTGTACTTAAATACAGCCATTTTATCTGTAATTGCCCCAAACCAGAGATCACACAAGCGAACTTCAGTGGATGAATGGACAACTCTAAAAATTACCAACACTGATGTGTACAACATGAATGAAGCTCAAGGGCATTATGGTAAGTGAAAGAAATCAGAAAATAAAACATACACATGATGATTACATTTCTATGAAATTGTTGAAAATGAGGGAATATGTAGAAAACACGCACCTCCATAGAAAGAACCGCACCTGTATTCCCCTCTGTCATTTGACAGGTCAACATGTTGTACTCATCAGTTTATTGTGGCTCCTAGGCAGTGAGCCTAGCAGAGTATCTGGCACTTAGCTAGTACTTACCAATTCTTGTTTGCTATTCAGCTATGCTCAAGGGAGCAGCCCTGGTAGACCCAGTATGCCACAAAGCAAATGCCCCCATGCAATAAAAGACATAAAAGTGGGGTGGAGAGTTGGTGGGAGAAGAAGGTGTGGAGGAGGAGAGAAGGATAAGACCTGAGCGATGCTGACATTTTCACATTTATATGACATGATAATATGATGCTAACATTAACACAAGTAGACCTGAAAATTGTCTATAGCACAGCTATCTGCAGGGGTATGGGACAGAATTTGAGTGTAGCTTGGAGTAGCTGTCTGCAGGGGTATGGGATGGAATTCGAATGTAGCTTGGAGTACCTGTCTTCAGGGGTATGAGATGGAATTTGAATGCAGCTTGGAGTATCCACACATTCCAAGTAAGGCCCCTTTCAGCGATATAGGTAGACACAAGAAATCAGAGGATTGCAAAAAGTCTGGGAACCATTTCTTACTACATGGCTATATCCCTGCTGTATTTTTGGATATTTCAAGGCCTTAGAGCCTTAGAATTCTAAAAGTCAGTCTGGCTTCCTATAATATTATGAGAGTGGATGTCAACCCAGGAAACTGAACACACTTAAAACTTTGTTACTTGTACAACTTTCAAATATCTAAACATAGAGTACATAGGTCTGGAGTGTACTTTACCCCAGGCCTGCAAGTGTTAGGGGCAGGTCTGATGCAGGGAATAGGGATGAGGAAAAGTGCCAGACCTTACTTCATGGCTATAGAGAGCAATCTTAGGAAATTACTTCCAAGCGGCTGATACAGAGCTTGTCCGGGTTCTAGCCTTCTCTCTTGTTCTCTGAAGCTCCAGTCCCAACCATGTTACTGCTTGCTTTCTGTCCCCCTTTTCTTCATCTCTGTATACCCGGAAGCTACTGAGAGCTACACTTAGCCCACCCTGTTTTTCTTTCAAACGCTCAATAAAATTGCCTTCCAGATTCCTTCTGAATCTGTTTCTAGATTATTTTACTAACTCATAAAAGAGAGCCTTGATACGTGCCAGACAAGGGAGGGTCGTATACTGTGTGCAGTGTACGTTGGAGGTGGCCCAGGTCTCTGCAGGGATCAGTGAGGTCTGAGAGGTCTCCTGGAAGAGAGAGAGGTTTTCAGAGAAGACCAGCAGCTCACACATTACCGGCATCCTCAGAAAAGCACCTGCGGGGGATCCTCTAAGAGAGCAGGGTGACATAACTGAGTTTGTGTTTCAACGGGATACTCCGATCCTAGCCATTAGAGTCGGGGATGGGGGAAATAATGGAAGACGAGGGAAGCAACCAGAAACACGAGGAAGCAGGAAGCAACCGTAAGAAGAAGCAACAAAATAGGTGACGAGTTCCACAGAACCCATGATCAGCAGGGCAATACCTCTATGATCTCCTTTGCCTGTACTTCGTTCATGTTGAGGCTTTTAGGATTTCCTCAAGAAAAAAATCACTCGGTTTTCAATAATCTAATAGAAAATTCTCTCACTTTACACTAGTGCGCTCCAACTAGACGCACACTCCAGGGCTGGCTTAGCTTTGCTGTCTGCATCATCAGGACTGGCACAGGGAAATAATGAAGCCTGCGGTCTCCAAAGAAGACTTCGGAGTCCTCCGCGTGAGAAGACCATTTGGCATCCCAGGTGGGGTTCATGGGTACCTGAGCACATCGGGACGCCTTCAGCAAGGCGGGGATTGACCAGGCAACGAGGCGGGAGGCGACCAACACTGCCGAACTCGCGAGTAGTTTGCGCCCACAGACTTGCGGCTTGGCGTCGCCTTAGTAACCACTACTTCCGGTCCCAACCGGAAACCCCGAAAGCCGCGCTTCCGAAGGTGTGTCCACCCCCGTGTGGGTGGAGAGACCCGGTCCCACCCACTCCGCGGCTACCCGGGCCCTTACTGTCCCTTGGGACCCGCGGGCCCCAGAGGACCAACTAGTGAGCCGGCTGCGACGCGTGGTTGTGGGCGGGCGCCATGGACGCCTTCATCCGCTTCTCCAACCAGAGCCAGGGCCGGGACCGACTTTTCAGGTGAGTCAGGTGCCATCGGCCTCCACCCTGTCCCCGTCCGGACCCAATATCTCCTCTCCAGGGTTCGGAGAAGGAGGTAACAGCCCGGTAAATCGAGGCACGAGGACGCGGCCAGTTCCCACCGAGGAAGCTGGGACCGAGCGCCTTCTCCCCTTAAAGTCAATGGGGCTGTGCGCGCCGGCCACCTCGGTGCCTCTGGATGTCATAGCAGCCTGTGAGCCCGCCTCATCTTTCCCCCAGAGAGGGAAACTGAGTCCCCAACGCTCGACATCTTTCCCAGAAATTTCTTTTCGAGAGGAATTTTGGATTTCTTTTGTACCTAAGAAAGCGGAACACCTGTGGCTTGGAGCGCCAGGTGAAGTACTCACGGAAAGACATTTCTTTTTATCTTCGATTTTGGCTCTGTCTGTGTCTTGGAGATACGGAGTGTTAAAACGCTTTGTAACTCTAAGAAGTGCAATGGAAAAAAAAAAATGTGTTTGAACGATACCTCCAAACACATGATGTACTTTTGAAATCACCAGTGAGTGTTTGAAACTAATCCTCCGTGGGTTTTTTTGTTTTGTTTTGTTTTTGTTTTTTAAAAAGAGAAATTTGGCTGAGTGTTGCTCGATGATCATTTAAGAGAAAAGAAAAAAAAATATTATTTAACAGCGCCTCTCTTCCAGGTGCTTGTGTTGAACCATTAATATAAACTAAACATATAAGCAAGAAAAATCCTAATAATGAGACGTCAGGAGACCAAGTGTACAGACCTGCATTGCAGCCCTGTGGAGGAGATACTTTAATATCCCAATTTCACACATAGGAAAACCGAAGCAGTAAGTTAAGAAGAACGAATGTGCAGAGCCCACACAGTTGATTCTACCACCCACCTCTTAACCTAGTCATTCTGCCTTCTGTTTAACTTGATAGGTTTTCAAAATTATTGAAAATATACAAGCTCCATTAAAAGTCAAAACATATAATTCTTGTGTGCCCAGAATGTACCATAAAATGTCTTTTTATTAAAAGTGATTTAGGATATAGTTATTTCGCACAATTTTATTTCCCAGCCCTTTTTAAGGCTCTGTATGAACATAAACGAGTATTCCTAAAGTAATGCCTTGTTTTCAGACCCACTTCTGTTAGATCAGATCTGAGAGAGGAGATGTTTTGACATGATCAGTTTGAGCCCTATGGCCAGAAAGTGGATTCTGTCTTCTCTCCCCTATTTTATGTCATTACCCAAAATTAGCATATCGTTGTGGAAAACATGCCACTTTGGAGAGAATTTATTTGTCTTGAGAAAATCTTACTCTGACGCCACAATCCCTTTGTCTCAGTTTTCTGAGTGCTGGAATTGTAGGCAAGAGCCACCAGCCCTATGCCACAGTTTTACTATATCATCCAGGGACTCCAAGGCAGGTCTAAGACAGTAGGGACCAATACCTACTGATTTTTGTTTGTTTATTGTTGCTCTTTTGTTTTGTATGAGACAGGATTGCACTATATAGCCTAGAATTCTCTATGTAGACCAGGCTGGCCATGAGTACCTTCCTCTGCTTCCTGAAGTGCTGGGAATAAAGGTGTGCACTACCACACTTGGCCCAGAACCTACTTTTACTAAGTAGGCTGCAGATGCATTTGGATGCTTGTGATTCTAATTTATTATATTTATTGCCATGTCATTGTTACCATTGATAGTGTGATAATCACTGTATTGAATGTACAGTATTACTAAACAGTTTTCTATAAAGTACTAGTTGGCTTGAAGGACAAGCCCTGTATATTGGTGTGTATTTTGGTCCTTTAGTCTTAAAAACTAAATATTGAGACTAGACTTTTCCCTTGCTTTTTAGTTTAGTTTCCTCTCACATAAATAAGTTTAAACTAGGTGGCAGAAAAGGTCATTGTGGAAGTCTAAAAATCATTCTACACAGGGTCAAAAAGCAAGTGTGGTCCTTGCAGTTTCTTACTTGACTACATCACCGTTCTGTGCCAGCAGAGGGCTTTGGGGGAACTATGCCCTGCATGATTGCAGAGTCCTCTCTCCTCACCTTTGTGTTGCATTTCCATTGCATGCTCACCCTTTGACCCTCCTCTGCAAGGACTATTGCAGAATATAGCTTTTGTAAGAGCTTCAGCATGAGAAACCGTCCCAGAAACTCTGCCTCAGCACGATGGTTCTCTTTGCCTTTAGAGTGCATGTTTCTCCTTCTCTTCATGAATCAAATTTTATTTGGTTTGTAAACCATTTTCCTCATTTTTTTCCATTTCAGAGCCACTCAACACGCATGCATGTTGCTTAGATATTTGTTAGAGTCTAAAGCTGGCAAAGAGGCTGTGGTAATGAAGCTCAAGAGTCTGGAGTCCAGTGTGAGCACTGGCCGTAAATGTAAGTACCTGTCTCTCGAGGACAAAGGCTCTGGTTTAAAATCCTTAGCCTCAGGTCGTGGAATTTACAACATGCTTTCAAGGTCTTCATTTCCACACACTCAAGTCTATAATGAAGCTGACAGTAACCCTGCCTGGTAACCCAAAAAAGGTTGAATGTTTTTCTGTAGACCATTCACTGATGTCTTCGTCTGTTCCAGTTTGGTGACATACCAAATCTCCAGCATAATCATAGCTTCTGGGGCACACAGCTAGTTCACTTTCTGAGTGTCTTGGCAATGCCCAGCATGAGCCCTTAAGTTCTGAAGAACAGGATAGCTCTTATCCTAGACCACATGCCTTTTCCTCCTCATCTATTGAGGATTAGTGGGGGGTCTGAATGAATACATTTTCTTAGACAGTTTGCCAGGTAGTTTCGTGTGAAAGGCAAAGGTTTTCATTGATGGATACACTTTCATATTAATTGTCCTGGGAAATCCCATACTTCTCATAACAATTACATGCCTGACTCCATTGTTTGATGAGAACAGATGTTTCAACAGTAGATCAGCAGATATATTACAATGTGATGTAGACCTTCCCATATTGGTGAGTTGTTTTGAGTACCTACTTTATAAAGGAGCATTCCTCAGCTTTATGGGAGAGATAGAATAGTATGTTATAAATAATATTTAGTGTCAAATATGATGGCTGGAGTAGAGGAAAAATACTTTTAGGAGGTAGGATTTGAGTAGTAGCTGGAGAAACAAAGTATTCTGAAAGGGAAGTTTCCTCTTACAGAGGCTCAGGATCCTGGAGGATCAGTATCAAACCAAAAACCTGGTGTGTTAGACAGATAGGATTTAAATAGTCAACCAGAGGCTGGGAAAGGTTGAGTAAGACTTCTGGGTGTTGTTGGAGGCCAAAATTAGAAATTCTGTCCTAAATTCTCTAGAATGTCATTGCTGAAGTGTCCTTTAGCGTTTCTCTGGTCTCAGTCAGCCAGTTGGCCCAAGAGCTGGAAGGAGAACCCGAAACTCCAGTTTTGAAACAGTGATTTCATACACTGCTTTGTATTAGTTTGTGGTAAAATAATGTTAAGTGTTCTTCTGAGAGTGTAAGTGTTTAGATACTAAGTCAAATGACTCACCTCTGGGTGCCCAGCATACACCTACGTATAGATGACCCAATTAACTAATGGCATGTCTCTATTTGGGCACACTACATTGGTTGATGATCGCCACAGCCCCAAAGGCAGCCTTTTGATGCTGTCTTAGTCTGTTGCTGTGAGGAGACACCATGATCAAGCCAACTCATATATAGGAAAAAATTTAACTGGGGGCTTGCTTTATAGTTCAGTTTTAGTCCATTATCGTCATGACTGGGAGCGTGGCAGCAGGCAGGCGTGGTACTGGAGAAATAGCTAAGAGCTGCACCTTGAGAGACTAAGAGGGTGGGCTTCGGCCTATGGTGAGTTTTTAAAACCTCAATGCCCACCCCTAGTGACACACTTTTTCCAGCAAGTCCACACCACCTGAGCCTTCTAATCCTATCAAAGAGTTCTACTCTCAGGTGACTAAGCATTCAATATGAACCTGTGTGTTTGGGGGGGGGGGTTCTTATTTAAACCACCACAAGTAGGAAATCAAATGTGTGAGTATGTTGCACCTGTAGCTCATGTTTAGTACTCTAGGTCTGAAGTGTGGGGGTAACACTCACCCATGATTAGCGTTGTCTGAAGTCTACTGGTATTGAATGTAAAGGCACGTCTTGGAATGGGGGTGATAGATTGCAGGGTCATTGTAGGGCTCCTTTCCTCATCTTAGACTGTGAGCCTCAACTGACGTCGGCTGCTAAGTTCTGAATCCTTAACTTGTCACAGCGCTTCTGCCTCCCATTAAGTATGAGGTGCTGATGCTGTGGTTTCTTTTTACAGGGTTCAGACTAGGCAACGTGGTCCACGCCATCCAGGCAACTGAACAGAGCATCCAAGTCACAGAGCTTGTGCCCCGCTTATGCCTTACACTAGCCAACCTGAACCGTGTGGTTTATTATGTCTGTGACACTGTCCTCTGGGTGAAGAGTGTGGGTCTCACCTCTGGAGTCAACAGAGAGAAGTGGCAGATGTGGGCGACCCGCCACTACTATTATTTCCTCCTGCTGAGCCTGGTTCGGGACCTGTATGAAATCTTGCTACAGATGAAGCAAGTTGCACATGACAGGAAAAAGAGGAAGAGATCTTCCCGGGGCCCTCCTGAGTACAGTGTGGTCAATGAAGAAGCCGAATGGCTGCAATCTCTCCTCCTGCTCTTACTCCGATCTCTGAAGCAGCATCCTCCCTTGCTCCTAGACACAGTGAAGAACTTGTGTGACATCCTCATCCCTTTGAACCAGCTTGGGATCTACAAGTCCAACCTTGGCATCGTAGGACTTGGAGGTCTCGTGTCCTCTCTGGCCGGCCTCATCACTATAGTGTATCCTCAGTTGAAACTGAAGACCCGATAATGTTTGGAGGCCTTAAAGTCAGCAGCTCAGCGGAACGCATCCTTTGTGTCACAGAGTCTTACTGTGGTTAGTTTTTTAATCATGAGAGTATCTTATCAACCTGTAATATAAGAAGTAGGACCAATAATGGAGCGTGCAGACTGATACACTTCTTAAATGCTGCAGTAACTTCTGAATTTCTGGATATTTTCTCTTCAGCTAACATTACTGAGTATTTTTATATACATAGAAAAAAGTGTTTGCTGAATGAATAAAAATTGGAAGGAAAGAAAATCATAAAAGACCCAAAGAAACTGGAATTATGGATCAGATTGTATGGGTCTTTGATGTCGCACATACATGAGAGCTGGGACACAGTACTCCTAGCTCTGGTTAAGGCCTCCCTTCTCTCCCGTGTTATTATGCCCCATCTCCACAGATGTCAGCAGTGGGCTGGAGGGGAGCTGGCCTTAGAGCCTCTTAGTTGGCCCTGGCCGTTGCTGCAGTGGGTCCTTACCATGTTCAGGGGCAGACTCAGAGAAACATCGGACCTGTGTGGTGTGAGTGGTGTCTGGATGGAGGCCTCTGGTCATGCTGTGAGTAAGCAAGGTACAGTAAAGACACTGAAGGTGGAAGTGGGTGGAAGGTCATTGTGGTGACTATTTCATAATCCGTGTCAGATAAGGAAATTGACACTAACAATCACAACTGAAGTCAGAGGTTCAAGATGGTCAGTACTATCCCATGACCTTCAGACTTTTCCCCTGAGCCCCTGACACTGGGCCTGGAACTTTAACTGGTAGTTTCTATTCTAGTCTGTGACAATCAAAGCAATCTTGACCGCCCAGCTGATTTTATTTAAAGCTACTTAGCAGTTGGGGCAGTTCCACAATAATTTTCATCAAAATAAGAGAATTAAAATGTTCCTGTCTATGAATGTCAGTTTTTCGTGATAAATTAGATGTCCTCAAGACACCTGGGAGGAATGGGAACACGTTCCCAATAGGCCAGTGAAGAGATATGGGGATACTTAGGCAGTGCCATTTGTCTGTTTCTGTTTGAGCTTTGTTAGTGTGAGGTATGTGGAGTGGGGAGCGGGGCAGCCCCAGGGGCCAGGGTCCACACCTGTAAAGCCATACATATCCTTTAAATGGAAATGAGAAATATGCACTGAATAACTGCTTCCCATAAATGTGATGAAGATTCTTGAAAAGCAGAGTCAGGTCCTTGCATTCTGTTTTTAAAATGATTTGTGATTTGAGAAAACTTTTGGGGGATTCTGAGAGAAATTAAAGTAGTTGAAACAAGATGAATATGTTTAAATAACTTTTTACTGTAACATCAATTATATCTAATAAATTTGTAAACAAAATAGACTCGTGCATCTGAGTTCCCTTACAGACCTGTGTAAATCACCCCTCCAAGGTACTCTGCAGTAGCCTGGCAATGGCTTCCTCCTGAAGAAACCTGCCTTGACTTCATAGCAGGGTTTTGCAGATGTTTATTGGGTCTTACACATTAGAGAGGGTGGTGGGAGGGCTGGACACTGTCTTCTAGAGCCTGTAAACCCAGTGGGGCCCTGCTGCCTCATCCTTGTATCTTTCTCCTGCTCAACCAACCCCTCCTGGGTCCACATTCATGAGGGATTTCAAAAACTAGAAAGTCTGGAGTAGCCATATAGACCAGCACATTCACAGTTGAATGGTGCTGCTGGGGGCTGACTCAGCAAGTGTCTGAGCACCCTGTTTGGCTTGGGGACCCACCTGTGCTGTGCGCAGAATGGCCAAGATCCCTGCTGTCAGTGGAAGGAAGGGAGCATTGTGAGCTAGTTCAGCCCTCCCATCCCCCAGTACTGCTGGAGAACTGCCTCTTCCCCTGCCCCGTAGGATTTGCCTGGCCCCTTCCCTTCTCACCTCTCACCCACATTTTAGAATCCCAGTGGAAGCAGCCAAAGGACCAGCTTTGTCAGCAGAGCTTTTAGGCACAGAGCCCTATTGCCCCTCTGGCCCAAAGCCACCACCGGAGAAGGCAGACTGCCCTTTAGCCTGGGCTGTGTCCAGTCTCCAGCCTTCTGGATCATTTGTCCTGAACCCTGGAGTGAGAGCAGAGGCCACTTTACACACGGTCCTCCTTCTCCACAGCTGTCTTAGAGTTTAGAAGCTCAGATGAAATTAAAGTATTAAATGCTTCACTTATTTATTACCCCTGTTGGAAGCTTGCCCCATATTCCCGTTTTACTATACTGAGAATAAAATTTACTCCCAGGGATCTATCTGTATCTGTTTCTGACATCTTTATTTATTTTTAAATTATATTTATTTATGTAATGACTCTCTCTCTCTCTCTCTCTCTCTCTCTCTCTCTGTGTGTGTGTGTGTGTGTGTGTGTGTGTATGTGTGTGTACGTGGAGGTCAGAGGACATCTTGCCAGGGTCAATTTCTCCTTCCACCAGGTGAGTCCCAGGGATTGGACTCAGGTGGTCAGGCTTGGTGGCAATCACCTTGACCCACCGAGCCGAGCTGTTTTGCTGAACCTACCACCCTGTGTCTTTCTCTTCTGTTATCCACACCAACAACTTAGCAGAGTCAACAATATGCGAATCTGCCAATTAGGAATTAGTACTTAGTGCTGTCCTCTGATGCATTTGGTTAAGGGGCCCTTTCTGAAGACACTGGTAGGGTTCTCAGTGTTCCATCTACTTTAATCAGGAACAAAAATTTGAGCTTGGCCTTGAATCCTTGTTGAGGAATGAATGGCATGTGCTAATAGTTCTTGGCTAGCAAAACAAAACAAAGCAAATAAAAACTCTACTGTGCCATCATTTCTGCAGACCTAGGTGAACAGAGCCCTGTGATTCCTCCTCTTGTTCTGATAGCATCTTAGGCTAGGTTTCTACACCCTCCTTCCTCCACCTCCACCCCCTTCCTTTTCCTCAGCGCTGAAGATCAAATTCAAGTCCTCAAGGACAGGCAAGTGCTCTGCCATTCTGCCCCTAGGCCCTAGCTTTTTCAGACAAGATCTTGCTTTGTAGCTCAGGTTGCCCTCAAATCATCAATCCTACATCAGCATCCCGAGTGCTGAGATTATTTGGCATGTGCTACCACAAACAGCTTCAAAATATTTTCTTTAACTTTGGAGATTTACAGAGGTTAAAACTATTCTTAGAGCCCATAACTAAGGACTCAGCTCTCAGCCCTCGCTTGTCTTCTCTGTGGTAATCAATCTTAGTCATACACTAAGACAGTAGGCTGAACCCCATCCCTGTGTGGGTTTGAATTATGCTGTTCAATAGTCATCCTTGCTAGCAAATAACAAAGCATGGGAGAAACCCTATGGGAGTACTGTTCCATAGACACTTTTGGGGTAAGGAACCCAAAGACCACAGACTTCCATCTTTAATGACGCAAAAACCAGTGCCTTCTTTATGGAAAGCAATTTTTGTTAATTGAAAGCCAGAAATATTCTGGAACTATTTATTGTCTCAGGGGTCTGGCACAGGACTCCTTCAGCTCTGTGAGCCACCTCATCATTGGCTAAGCATCCCCCATAGAAGCAAGGTTGAACCCAGGGGACATCCTGAGTCAGACAGCTCTGGCAAAAGGCTGGCCCAGCTTTCTCTTCCTCTTTGCCCTCCTCCAGCTGGGAGGTCTGAGAGGCATTGCCCAAGATTCCCTGGAGTGGCTGGAGGTGTTTCTGTGGAGGAGACTTTCTGCAGCTGGGTTTTCTGAGACTGAAGTGGCTGTCAGCTGCAGTGAGTGTGGGGTCCTCGGGTGCCTGCCTGCCTTACCTGGCTGCTTTCTGAGGGTTAAAGGGAGCTGAGAGAAATAGCAGATGGGGAAACTACCAAGGGACAAAGAGTCTGCAGGGTACCACTGAGGAAAAGATACAGGTTGAAGGACCAGGACACAGTGGCCATTGGCTTATTCGGAAGACTGTTCTTTTAGAAGGCTAACCTAGCTGGCAATAGGGGGGAATGGTAATTAACTAGAGTTTTGTAATAAAGAAAAGGCTCAATACCAGATATTCATTCTTCGGTCTCTTTTGGGCCCTGTCTAGGAGCCCAGACTTCATTCTAAAGCTTTTCTCTCATCTCAGTATCTTTAGTGACCTGTATTTTCTTTCATCGTGAGCCCTTAAAAACCCAAACATCAGTTTTGAGCAGACTACGGAGCTCATTTCAAGCAGACTAGGAGAGTCATTGGGACTCTAAGGAGTGGCCCCTATATGTCACATTCATCCTCCAGCTCAGGACAGCTGAGCTTCCAGGTGGCTAATGGGTGGCTGTGAGAGGTAGGGAACCACCCTGTGGATTGTAGCCTGTGGGATTCTGATGGGCCTGGGGCTCTGCTTTGCAGCCTGAAGAGTAAGGATGGCGATGAACAAGGGCCCAACCCTGATGGATGGAGACCTTCCTGTAAGTAACCTGGGTTTGTGAGAGACGGGGAATGGGCAACCGAGGGAAGGAGAGTGAGCAGACAGGGAAAGCCAGGGGGCCTCAGGGTATCTACCTTTTGTTCCGAGTTCCCTGACTCTCTCATTCATTATCCCTGCCCTTGCCACAGGGGTATTTGAGGAGACTGGGGGGAAAGAGATGATGCCTATGATGACCCATGAGCCTTGGAGAAGGGATAGGAATCCTGTTGGGGGCCTAGGAGAGACAGGGAAAGAAATTGTCATGTCCTAAACCCTGAGGCAAAAAGTTTATCATGTAGCAAACCATATGGAGCCCATGCATTTCGTGGCTCTGGCTTCGGCCTGTGATCAGAACCTGCAATGTGTTGCCTATGCTTGTGTGGCAATAAACAGGACATGAAGTGTGCCCAGCATTTATCTCTGGTCTGGCTTTCACCATAATTTTAAGCAATTCTGATACTTTTATATGTCCTTGATATGTTTTGCCAAGATAGCGAAATTTAGAGCTATGACCTTGTAGGAAACTTAACTCATCCCCAGTTAGGCTCCACGCGAGGAATGGCCGCCTTGTTCTGTGCTGAATTGTAAGAGGGGCGGGTGTAAATGGGTCACAAGAGACACTGAGTCTTCTCAACAGTTATCGGTTTCTTCCATCCCCAGCTGGTTTCTCTGTTAGCTTTGTCCAAGACAACCCTTGAATGCACTGACCAAAAGGTTAAATAGAAGTTTCATCATGTAGTCCAAATCGTTTTGTTCCTTCTCATATGTGACTCTCCTTCAGGATGAAAAGCTAAGAGAGTGTGGCTGTTTTGTCCTGGGGCCCAAATGGGTTTCCTTAATGGCTAACTCCACTTCCTGCAAGCAGAGCATGTCACAGGACCCATCTAAAGTTATACAGAGTTGGAAAAATGTGTCAGCCCTGAAGAGTTGGAACATTACTACTTTTTGTATGAACAATACCTAACATTCACAAGTCCAGGCAAAAGAATACAAGGTCCCAGGTATTTTTGAATAATCCCAAAGGCCAAGAATTTATGGCCAATCTTCCTCATAATTACCCAGTCACTGTTTTATTTTAATTTGTTTGGAAGCAAATTCCATATATTCCATTTCAAACCTGACTTGAAAACCGTCCAAGATGGTGACATATGCTTATAATCTCAGAAGCTGGGAAGTAGAGGCAGGAGAATCAGGCGTCAAAGGCCAGCCTTGGTTATATAGTGAGTTTCAGGCCAGGCTGGACTAGATGAGACCCTTTATTTTTGCTGTTCTTTTGTTTTGGTTTATTGAGACAGGGTCTCTCTGTGTACGTCTGTCTGTCCTGGAACTCATTTTGTAGACCAGGCTGGCTTGAATTTACAAAGATCTGTTTGCCTCTGCCTCCTGAGTGCTGGGATTAAAGATGTGTACCACCACACCCATCCTCAAAAATACAAAAAATCAAATCAAACTTGCCTGAAGTCCTGGATCTCCTACTTACTACCTGTATGGTCTTGGTAAGTCATATCTTATCTCTGAATTTCAAGTACTTCAAACAGCAAACTACTGTTAAGATTGAAACCGAGGCACCTGGACCAGTATCCTGGATCCCAATGGCTTCTAATAAATACTGCTTCCTACTATGTGAACAGAATCATTCTTTCACTCAAAGCCTGGGATTTTTCTATTCCCTAAAGTTTAATGATGTAACTGCGGACAAAGCAAAATGCTTTGGTAAGAAGAGAATGCCATCCCAATAAGAAGAAACGACCAAACTGTACCCCAGGGTGACAGATGTAGAAACAGTCAAGGACAGACATAGCCATAGTGGAGGAGAGTCAAAGTTGTTCATGGTGACATATAATCCCAGCACTTGGGAGGTGGAGTCAGTAGGACCAGTAGTGCAAAGTCATCCTTATCTAAGTCATAAGTTCAAGGGTAGCCATGGCTACTTGAGACCCTGTCTCACAGAGGACGGGAAAGCGAGCGAATAATATTCTACGGGGCAGAAAGGGGTAAGGGAGGGAAGGCGAGCCTATTTGGCAGTGGTTCAGCATTTACAGACATGGGCCCAGCATCTCAAGAAGGGCATGAAAATGTTTAAATGAAGCTACCAGTTGGAAATGGACTAAAACCCCCAACAGATTGTCAGTAGTAGCTAGTCAGGTCGTGTAGCCAGTCTAGAGGAGTGAGCTGGGAGGGGCATGGGATTTGGCTCGGTCCCCAAAGAACACAGGTTTGCCTCAGGAGTTTTTCAGGCTCTAGGCAGTAACCAGGAAGGCATGGCAGGCAGGTTTTCATTTTCCCTGTGGACTCCCTTATGGTCTCATGACTGGGCCATAGACTACAGACATCTTGTTTCCTTTAGACTTGGGCTGGTCTCCCCAATCCCAGCTTGCAGGGAGGTTAGGTGGGGATGGGAGGATCTAACTCTTTTCTTTGCCGATAGGAGCAGGAGAATGTACTCCATAGAGTCCTACAGCTGCCTGTGGTGAGCGGCACTTGTGAGTGCTTCCAGAAGACCTACAACAGCACCAAAGAAGCCCACCCCCTAGTGGCCTCTGTGTGCAATGCCTATGAGAAGGGTGTACAGAGTGCCAGCAATCTGGCTGCCTGGAGCATGGAGCCTGTGGTGCGCCGGCTGTCCACCCAGTGTGAGTTCTTACAGAACGTGGCAGCAGCCTGACCGTCCACTGATACTCATTGCATGTCTGCCCATTGGCTTGTTAGTCTGTCTGATCATCTCACAAACTTGTTTGTCCCTGACCACCTCCCTTGCTTGCCTATATCCAACTTTCTGCTCTTCTCATCTGCGGACATAGAGGCATAGATGCGGATCTCTTGGTGTCTATACAGGCCTGTTAGCATTCTGGGCTAACAACGACAGCCGAAGAGCTTTCAGGGGGAAGGATGGGCAGATCTATATGAGCAGTGATGGGAGCGGAGCCAGCAGCAGGACATCTAGCTACCGGGACTCCAAATATAGCAGAAGGAGCAGTATCATGGACCTGCAGAATCTCAGCGAAAGCGGGGAGGGGTAAGGGGGCGGGGGGGGGCGCCTTCACCCCGAGGCTGCTGATCCCCAGCAGGTGGAGCAGTAGAAAGCTATCAGACAGTGTCCTGGGGCAGAAACAAGGTTCTGTGTCCATTATCCTGCCTCCATCTGAACACACGGTCTCTAAGAATCAGCTCTTCACAGGGTTGAGGGAAATCTCAGCAGAATTGAGCAGTCTACCATCTTCAATGGTCTTAATATATTTGGGGTATGTGATAACTCTATCCAGAAACCAGGCAAGGAAGACTTAAAGGCTCCATTTCAAATCCACGGTCACATAGATAGCCAGGGTCACAAAACAAGACAAAATGACAAAAACATGAGAAACAGACATGGGGTTGGCAAGGGTGGGAGAGAAATAAGGAAAGAGTCATGTTATGAGTGAGAAAATGCATTATATATGTGTATAAACTTGTCCAAGAAAAACTAATTCAAGTAACGATGATGATGATAATGATAATAATAATAATACAGTCCCTAAGCTACCCTTATGCATACCCTCATTCTGTCCAATCAGAAAACAGCCAAAATCATCTTTGGCTCTTCGCTATTTTAAAGAAATATGAAAGAGTATTTATAAATACCCTTTAAACCTGTGCCTTCCATGACCACAGAGCCTGCATCCTCAGCAGACGGAGGACAGCCTGCCCCTGGAAACATCCGCATCCTCCCAGGCTTGTCCCACTCCTCAAGGGTAACTTCATTCTATTCCCTCCAGCTCCTTTGAAAGCTGGTGGTTAAGTCTGGTCCTTGGGACAATCTGAAGCTGCTCTGGCTGTGACTGTGAATCTGTCATCTCCAGGACTAAGCAAACATAGGCCTGGTCCCCCTGAGACCAATGCCAAGGCCCTGGTACCACTTGCCTCATTCCCACATGGGTTCTCTCACTTCCTCACACCCTTCCAAAACACGGAACAAGGAGGCTGGGGCGGAGTTGGGGGCAGCATTTGGTGGTGATGCATAGAGCTGCCACAAGTTTGCCCATCTATTCACACACTACAGACACAAAGGCTGGCAGTTCTGGATCCTGACAAGAGGGGGCGGCAGAGAACTTCTGCCCAGGGCCCTAGAGGTAAAGAATAGGGTCCAGGAGAGTTCAAACAGATGGGACTTGTAAAACCACATACTGAACAGGTGCAGGGCTTTGGGTGCAGGTCTTACCGATTCCAAAATAACCCCACTCTCGGGGAGTCATAAGTACACAGGAGCTAAATATAGTAGAGTCTCTGGTCCCAGATGATCTGGAAGCAGCAGGACTGGCATCTGTGGGTCTCAATGTACCTCCTTTGATTGAGACAGAAGCCACTATTAACCCCTCAAGAGAAGGCATGGATCACCCCAACAGAGCCCTCTCCTTTCAGTCACAGCTGCCAATGAGTTGGCATGCAGAGGCCTGGACCACCTGGAGGAAAAGATTCCGGCCCTTCAATACCCTCCAGAAAAGGTGAGTCCTCCTTTTCCCTAGTGCTCTGTATACTCTTATGACCTCCTCTTGGGAAGGAGAACAGCTGATGCCCTGGCTGTGTAACTTCCTGTGTTCATGGAGTGACCTCTTAGGCAGGTGGAGACCCCTCTTCCTCTTTCTGTGGGGCCAGGTAGAGCCTGGGATAGCAGGTGTATGTGTCAGATAAGACAGGCACTTTCATGGTCCTCAAGAGGCCCTGCCACAGCCTTTGATATTGAGGCTGTGGGATCTGGGACTTTGTGGCTTTGTAAAGGACCATGTAGTGACAACAGCTACCTAAGATCTTAGGTCCCACTCATTGGGACCTCAAGATTACATACATGACCTTGAGAGTCAACCCTTTATGGACCATGAAACTAAACAAGTCACTTCCCCTGGCCACACATTTATCCCATGGTGGCTTCAATAAGGCCTATGACCTCATCTATTTTATTGACCAACCACCAATCTGAGCCCTGTACCCTATGCCCTGCCCTTGCCAACAGCCACAGCCCAGGCTTCGTGGAGCCCTCTTGCTAATGGGGTTTGCTACCCTTATTGTGCAGAAGAATAAACACAGCCTGAGGTGGAGACCACCAGGGGGCAGGCCTGCTGGTCACCTACTAACTAGTGCTCCAGACTTGTGTTTGTCACATGGGAGCTCCTGGGGTCTTGGGGGGAAGAAAACAAATTACTCCAGCAGAAAACTCACAGGAGGCTCAGTCATATCTACCAGTCAGTGTGAACAGTGTGCAGAGGCAAAGCCAGAGAAGAGTAGGGCCTTGGAAAAGGGGGTGCCTTATGTGGATGAGGTTATCAGGACTTGTGCCACAGGGGAGACTTTGGGACTATCTTTACAGAATAGATCTTTACACAGTCTCAAGAAGCCAGGAGACCCAGGTGGCTGGCACATTAAAGGTGACTGTTTTCTTTTCTACATAGCTAGTCACTGGATCCTTTTTTAAATTAAAAAATTTTTTAAACAGGGTCTCATACTGTAGCCCAGGCTGGTATGGAACTCACTATATAGCCAAAGATAGCAAAAACTCATGGTGTTCCTTCGGTCTCAGCCTCCAGTCCGTCTATTGAAAGTGCATCCTGCCATGCCCAGTGTGGTTGGGTCTTTAAATGGGGCCCTTCACTGAGGTGGGCTCAGGGCCTGTGAGGAAATCCACATAGATGACTGTCTTCCTACACTCCTCAGATCGCCTCTGAACTGAAAGGCACCATCTCTACACGCCTTCGAAGTGCCAGGAACAGCATCAGTGTGCCCATTGCAAGCACATCTGACAAGGTCCTGGCAAGCTGCGAGCTTGCCTTGGGGATGGCTAAAGAGACAGCGGAATATGCTGCCAACACCCGGGTTGGCCGACTAGCCTCTGGAGGGGCTGATCTGGCTCTGGGCAGCATTGAGAAGGTGGTAGACTTCCTCCTGCCACCAGCCAAGGAGGAGTCAGGTAACTGCCCTTCAGACTGGCTTGACAACCCTGGGAGCCAGCTGGCCACTCAATGCCTGAGGATCAGTGGGAGAGTCCAAGTCTGATTGGTTTGCTCTGGCATAGGGAATGCCCCTCAGAATCTGCATGGGATGCCAGTCCTTTAGTCCTCCACCCCAGACTGGCATTGGCATAACCAGTGGGGTTATGATAGGAGACAACTGTTTTCCAGCCCAAGGCACAACCTTGAGTCCATTTTATATTTTATTCATTCTTTCCAAGTTTGTGTGAGTGTTTTGACTGCATGTATGTATGTACAGCATGGGTGTGACTGCTTCCTACAAGAGCCAGAGGAGGGCATTGGATCCCCTGGAACTGGAGTTACAGGTGGTCGTGAGCTGCATATTGGTGCTGGGAACTGAATTCAAGTCCTCTACAAGAGTGAAGCACTCTTAACTGCTGAGCCATCTCTCCAGGCCCCTCAGCCATTTTTTTTAATCTGTTTTCTTCAATCTTTTCTCTAGCCACTGCTTCTGGACGGCAGCGGGCCCAGAAGGCTCCCAAGACCAAACCGAGCCTTGTGAGGAGGGTCAGCACCCTGGCCAACACTCTTTCTCGACACACCATGCAGACCACTGCCTGGGCCCTGAAGCAGGGCCACTCTCTGGCCATGTGGATCCCGGGTGTGGCACCCTTGGTGAGTGTCTGCTCAGAGCTCTGCCTGGCCCTGCTCTGTGGCCTGGGGACATCCTTCAAGCTGGGCTAGGACCTGAGGCATAAAGACAGGGGTCTTAAGAGGATGGTGAACTAAGTGCCCAGGCCACGGTGGAAGAAAAAGGACAGGACACAAACCGAGCGGTGGTTGTGCCCCACAACTCTCTCTGTCTTTCCCATCCTGACTCCCAGCCTTCATGACCCCAAATGGACCTCTTACTAAGAGGGAAAAAAAGAAAAGAAAGAAGAAAAAAACCATTAAAGTCAGGCACATAAGCGCATGCTAATAATCTCCACACTTGGGAGGCAGAGGCAGGAGGATTTCTTTAGTGTCCACTTGTCTACAGAGTGAGTTTCAGACTATCCAGAGCGGTATGGTGAGACCCCATTTTAAAAAAAAAACCCAAAACCCAAAATACCCTCAAACAAAAATTAATAGAAAACCAGAGGCAAAACAATCAGAGCATGAGGTGGGGTCTGGACTGGGCTGTAGCTTTGGGTAAAGCACTTGCCTGGCTCACATACACACAGAGCTACAAGAAGAGAAAGACCAGAAGCCAGCAGAAAATGACTGCTTTTCAGTCATGTGAAAGGTCCTTTACTTTATTTTTAAAACTTTAATTAACTTTTTTGAGATAGGGTTTCATTCTGTAGCTCAGGTTAGTCCTTAATTTGTTTCCACCTTACAAGGGCTGGGATAGTGTTTCCCATCACACCTGGATGTGAGTGGTACTCTCAAATTTGGTTTTACTTATTATTACTCTGTGTGTCGTCATCTGTAAATCCCTCCCCTCTTCTCAGATATGGGTGGATTCATGGTGACATGATGGTGCCTGTGCTGAGGTCAAAAGACAACTCTCAGCAGCTGGGTCTCTTGAGAAGCAAGACAGGAGGATCCGGGCAAGTTCGAGGCCAGCCTAGTATGCATAGTGAGTTCCTGACAGTTAGGGCTACATAGTTAGAATTTGTCTCAAAAAATAAATATAAATATAAATAAATGAGCACCGAGGTTTAAGATCAAGCTGAACATGCAAGTGCCTTGGATTCCATCTCAACATGAGAGAGAGAGAGAGAGAGAAAAAGAGAGAGACAGACAGACACAGAGAGACAGACAGACACAGAGAGACAGAGAGATAGCCAAAATGAATGTCTATTTTGATCTGCTAAAGGTATATAGGGTGTGTTTACAAAAGTCACAGAGTTCTGTGCTAATGATGTATATATACCTTTAGTAATAAGCTTTTGCTAACTAAGATATTGTGAAAGAGACTATTTAGATGGCTCAATAGTTAAGACACTTGTTGCAATTACAGAGGACCCAAATTCAGTTCCCAGAACCCACATGGTTTAGTTCACAGCCACCCAAAACTCCAGTTCAAGGAAATCTGATGCTCTCCTGTGACTTCTGTGGGCACCAGGCACATAGGTGGTGCATATGCATACACATAAAATGAAATAAAGAAATGTTTATTAAAAACCCGAAACTCCCAAGCCCTGTGGGACCAGACCCTGCTCATCGCCCTTACCCCTGCTCCTGTGACAAGGGCCTTACAGTCTTCAGGGGTCCACTGAGCCATTTGTCTGCTGCCATCCTCCCTCAGAGCAGCCTGGCCCAGTGGGGTGCATCGGCAGCCATGCAGGTGGTGTCCCGGAGGCAGAGTGAAGTGCGGGTGCCCTGGCTGCACAACTTAGCAGCCTCCCAGGATGAAAGCCACGATGACCAGACAGACACGGAGGGAGAGGAGACAGATGATGACGAGGAAGAAGAAGGATCAGAGGCTGAAGAAAGCATGCTCAGAGAGGTGATGTAGAGTGGGAGCCTAAGGCCTCACAGCCCATGGGTGGGGGCGAGATGCAGAGGAGGAGGGTACAATAAAGAACTCTGTCCCCAGGTCAGCCCCAGTCCACAGCCAACTAAGTATTGTTGTATCGCTCAGTGGGCTCCACAACAGCCATAAAATTAGACGGGGCAGGGATCCTGCTCCATTTTCCAGACTGGGTTCAGAAAGAAGTGATATGCCCAAGGCCACACAGCTAGGGATAAACCCAGACCTAGGTTTCTCTCTCCCCCCTCCCCCCCACCCCCTGATCCATGTTTCCCCTCTAGCTCTGAGCTGATGGTTAGGGTGAGGGTCGAGGAGCTCATGTAGGGTAGGGGCTAACGGTTCTCTGGCCCACAGGTATCAGCTCTTCCCAACCCAAGAGGCCTCTTGGGTGGTGTGGTATACACCATGCAGAAGACTCTCCAGAGCACCATCTCAGCTGTGACATGGGCACCTGCGGCTGTGCTAGGCACAGTGGGAAGGATCCTGCACCTCACACCAGCCCAGGCTGTCTCCTCCACCAAAGGGAGGGCCATGTCCCTATCCGATGCCCTGAAGGGTGTTACTGATAACGTGGTAGATACTGTAGTACACTATGTGCCGGTGAGTCCCACCCCAGGGCCACCTTCTTCCAAGGTAGATTTGATGGAAGATGTAGACTCTCCCCTTTCTTCTAGTGCCTGGAGACCCTTCTCCAATCTTCAGTTCTCAAAAGCTTCTTACTCACTGATTTTTGCCAGCCCAGAGGACAGATGTTCACAGCCCTGGCTTCAGATCTCTCCCCTGCTTTGTGCTTCCCATTTGATGATGGTCATTGGTCTGCAAGTCCCTAGTGGCTCAGACCTCCCCCATTCTGTTCCCAGAGGAAGGATGTGGCAATAAGCTTTCAGGACACCTTGAGCAGTAGGCTGTGCATCCTAGGGACAGTAGCTGGCCCTATGTAAATTCTATCAATAGTGGGGGGGGGGGGGGAGAAGCCAAGATTAATGCGATCTTTTGGGGGAATTCCTGAAACTCTCTCCAAGGAAGTTACAGGATGCAGGAGGACTTGATGGAACAGGATGTGCCCCTAGAGCTGGCCAGGGGAAAGGTTACTCAATCTTTGAAACTGGAAAGGATGGCATGCTTCAAGGAGGAGGACTCCTCCCACACTACCAGAGGCGATCAGAATCCTTAGAAACTCGGGGGTGGGGGGAGTCTCCCGGATGCCCCCCATCTTGCTGGCTTAAGCCCCTGTCTGTGCCCTTGTGACAGCTCCCCCCCCCCCCCGGGAACCAGGCCAAGAGTCTTAGACAGGGCGATGACTACAAGGAGAGAGATGCCTAATAAAAGTGCCTGGCTGTCAGCTTCCCAGGCTGTCCCTGATGGAACCCGAGAGCGAATTCAGAGACATCGATAACCCGCCAGCAGAGGCCGAGCGCAAGGGGTCGGTGGCCCGGCCCGCTAGCCCGGAGTCCCCGCAGCGCCCGGGCCAACCCCGCGGCAGCTTGCGCAGCGTGCGTGGGCTCAGCGCACCCTCCTGTCCCGGGCTGGACGACAAGGCGGAGACTTCGGCGCGTCCGGGCTTCCTGGCTATGCCCCGGGAGAAGCCTGCTCGTAGAGTCAGCGACAGTTTCTTCCGGCCCAGCGTCATGGAACCCATCCTGGGTCGCGCACAGTACAACCAGCTACGCAAGAAGAGCTGAGCTGTCTGGTCCCTGCTCACCCCAGCGCTTTTTCCCCACGGAAACAGAAACTATACTTCTAAGCGGGTCTCTCCTTCTGTCCCCTTGGGAGCCTGAGCCACATCCCCACGATTCTGTTAAGGCACCCATCACTTCTAAAACATCCTTTGTGGGTTCTTCTCTCTCTCTCTCTCTCTCTCTCTCTCTCTCTCTCTCTCTCTCTCTCTCTCTCTCTCTCTCTCTCTCTCTCTCTCTTTAACTAAAAAAAAAGAATTGCTTAATTCGATTTCTTACTTCTTTAGCAAAATTTGTGGCCAAATGACACCTGTCTGGTTCTAAAATACATATCCCTTCTCTGTGAACCTGTCTTTATTGCCACAAAGTAGTGAGTGGGTCAGTTGACACTTTCTTTTCACTGCCTGCCTCCCCCCTTTTCTTTCTCCCAAGTAGCCCAGGCTGGGTCTCCAGCACTCTCTGGCCAACTCCCTCTGAATGTCAGGAATTCTCAATGCATTTACAGTGCTGAGCTCTGAGACCCTCTGGTTACCTAGCTCTCAGCACACTGCTTTCAAAAGAACAACGTTTGCACGTTTATTTAGATTCAGCTCCAGCTTTTGAGTCTCTCTCCTCTGCACAGATGGAGCCTCAGGTCTGTCCTCTATAATGCCAGCTTTTACTCACGGCCACATTTCCATCACATCACTCTTGGCTTCTACTCTTGAACGCTGATATCGCAGATGCTAGGAGCCAACAATGGTCACTTTCAGCCTAATGTTTTATATTATATAGAGCACATCTCCATAGCCACCAGTCATTCCAAATCCCATTTTTGGAAATGTCAATATTTGGTCAATCTAGGATATTCATAAATATATGTGTAACATTCAAAGATTACAAGGTGTGTGTTTTCCTTTCTAGATTCTTCCGTTCTCCTTCATAAAACAGCCACAGTTCAGTTTTTTTATAGAGCCTTCCTGCTCTAGGCTATGCTTGGGCCAGCACATGTGTATAGATACCTGTCTTTGTTCACACAAACCATGGGGAGTGTGCTCCCTGGTCTTTTCCATGATCAATACATCATTTTAAAATGCTTATTGGGCTTTTAAAAATACTTGTTTCTTTTACATATATGAATATTTTTTTCACATATTTGTGTCTGTGCATCATGTGTGTGCCTGATGCTCCACGGAGGTTAGAAGGGTGCATCGGATCCCCTGGTTCTCTGAAAGCAATGCGTGCTCTTAACCACCAAGCTGTCTCTCCAGCTTCTCAACTATATATTTTATCCATCCTTTTGTGCCAGTATCAGAAGCCCTATGAGCTCTTTTGAATGGTAATAATCCATAATATGTTAGGTTGTTTCTTTTTTCCTCCTTACTGTAAGCAGCAAGGCTGGGATGTGGCTCAGTGGTAGAATGTATGCTTAACATGTACAAAGCTTTGGGCTTGACTCCTGGCAACACACACAAAATCCCATGCATACATATGGATATATCTATGGACAGATTGTAATTTGTAAGCCTGACATTCTTTATAAAATGTGATTTGAAATACTGATAATTCCAGATAGCTTTCCAAAGAAAACTCTATTTTATTTAGTTATAAATGTACACAAATTAGGACATGTCTTTAATTTCTTCTAGACATCCATATATACACCATATTCTATTTGAATTCCTCAAACCCGTGACTACCTTCTTGGCCCCTGCTGTGTGTTATGTTGACCCCTGGTCATATGAATTTTATACCTTGGTCCATGGTTTTGAAGTTCGAGGAAGCCAAAATTAGGAATGGGGCATGCACACGTGAATATGACTAGTACCCTCTTCTAAGTACACACCATACTCAGGAATGCCCTGGACTGTAGCTGGTATAGATCTGGCAAGAGGAGTCCTTAGATACTGGTATGCAGGAATGTGAAGACGTAATCTCTGGCAGAGCTACATGGGTAGCTGCTGGAAAGTGACACCAGGCCTGGATGTGCAGAGAGAGAAATGCATGCTCATCCTGGCCTTCCTAATCTGTTTTGGGCATCCCCACCCACCCTGGACCTCTCCATTCCCCTGAGACTTCACCCACAGCACTGCAGCAAAGCTGAACAAATCACATATTTCTAGATTATGTTTCTTGAACATATTTCTCTTTCATAAAGTGCTTGTCTAAACTTTTGAGTATTTTTTTCTCTTGGTAACTTATTTTCCTTATCGAGGCCTGGAAGTTCTGCACAATTTTTTCCAGATGGTGATCACTCATCAGCAGCACATGCCACATTATCTTCCTTTTGCTTATGGCTAACTTTTTATCTTCATGATTGTTTTTAAATGAACAGTTTTTAAAGGTATTATTTTTGCCTGGTGGTGGTAGAAAATGCCTTTAATCCCAGCACTCTGGAGGTAGAGGCAGGATCTCTGAGTTCAAGTCCAGCCTGGTCTACAGAGTGAGTTCCAGGATAGCCAGGGCTACACAGAGAAACCCTGTCTAGAAAAAGTGTTTGTTGCACGAATCTTAATTGATCTTACAATAAAAACAAGGAGCCAGATATTGGGGCAAATGCTAAAGGTCAGAGAGACAGAGAACAAGCCACAGCCACTTCTCACATCGCCAACTCCTCAGACTGGATGCCCAGAGATCCTATCTCTACCCAGCCATATCCCTTTATCTCCACCTTCCTAGTGCTGAAATTAAAGGCATGTGACTCTCAAGTACTGGGATTAAAGATATGAATCATCATTGCCTAGCTCTGTTTCTCTTTTAGACTGGATTAATCTCAGTAGGCCAGGCTGGCTTTGAACTCACAGAGACAGGTCTGCTCCTGCCTCTCCAGTGCTAGGATTAAAGGTATGTGCCACCACTGCCTGACCTCTATGGCTAACTAGTAACTGGTTTTGCTCTCTGAACTTCAGGCAAGCCTTATTTGTTAGAGCATAAAATATACCACAAGTACTAGTAGTAATAACAATAAATAAAAAGTTTTATTTTGAATTATGTGTATAAGTTTGTCTGTGTGTGGGTTTGTGTACATGAGTGCAGTGTCCCAGGAAGCCAGAAGATGGTATCTGATCCCATGGTCCTGGAGTTACAATTGTTTGTGAGCTACATGATGTGAGTACTTGGAGCCAAACGAGGGGCCTCTGCAAAAGCAATATGTGCTCTTAGGCACTGATTGATTTAAGTTTGATTTATTTAAATTTAGTCAAATTATTATTTTTATTTTATAGTTTGTAATTCTTAATTAGAACTTTAAAAGTATTCCTTACAACAAAGTCATAAGATTGTAGCAGAGCCCAGAACTTAGTAGGCCCTACCTACCCTTTAGCATAACTGATACCATGATGGAAGGTACCACTCAGGCTTTGGAACCCAGCATGTAGGCAGCAACACTTGCCAAAACAAGAATAAAGACCTGATCCATCAAATCCTGGAGTTCTGGGAAAGTCCCTAAATGTACTAACCTTGCCTTGCCTTTTGGCTTCTGTGGTTCCACATCTGGCTAACTGTTATTGCTAATTAAACTATGTCAACCCAGGATGTGGTGTGTGTGTGTGTGTGTGTGTGTGTGTGTGTGTGTGTGTGTGTGTGTGTGTGTGTGTGTGTGTTTAAAAGTCCACCCTGAAAAAAGGGCTTAAGACTGCACTTGGGTCCCAAAAACATCCAGTAGTAGTCAGCAGCTGGCTAATAAATACTTTCTATTGACTTAACCCTGTGTCTGAGTGGTCTTCTCTGGTGGATATCTTACAACAGTATCTCTTGTATTTCTCCAAATATTTCATACTGTTGTTTTATACATTTAATTACTTTTTAATATGATTAAAGTAAGGGTTTAGTTTTTCCATCCATGAGAACAGACTGGAGACCTATATGTTTCCCAATCACTTCTCCCTGAAATTTCTCAGTAACTGAATAAATGCTACAAAAGAATTGAGAATATCTCTGAGGTCAACTGGGAATTTCTGATGTATTGTTGCCTGGTGCCATATTGCAGTCAATTAACCTGAGTTCTGTTTGATGTCTCAGACAGCCTGACTTGCTGCTGCTGATCAACATCCTGTTACGAAAACCTAGCTTCTAGTGTATTGTTTATTAATATATAATCTGTGGGATTATCTGAATTTGTGTTTCCAGTTTTTAGATTTGTTCAGCTGCTCACTGGTAGGAGTATGTCATTTCTACTCCCTGCACTTTGCATTTATATATAAGTGATAAAAACTAGCTGACCAGATCCTCACAGTCTTTTATGCCTATCACAACTTTCCAAGCATCTGGATTTTTCTTCCCTTCTCTGCTTCCCTCTATCCCTTCCTCTTCCTCCTCCCTTACCTTTCCCTTTCTCCTCATAACTCCCTCTCTCTCCCTCTTCTCCTCCTTTCCTTCTTGGGTCATATATAGTCCAGGCTGGCCTCACACTCGATATTTAGCTGAGGCTGGCCTCCGAATCCTGATCCTTTTGCCTCCATCTTCCCAGCTCTGGGATTGCACCACCATACCTAACAACACCTGAATTTTCTAGTCACAAAAATTATTTCAGCTCTTGACCCAATATTTAGAACTATCTATTTTGAACTGGGAACGGTGGTAAAAACCACAGTTTGAACACTGGGATGGGCATACTAGATTGTTCTACATGCCATTTGGTGGTAGACATGAAATCATTACCTGGTCACTGGTAAGGGTTAGGAAAAGGTTACTACTTTGTGAAGTCATGAATTCAGATTGACAGTTCCAATGATGTCAAACACCACAAATTCTACAAGTTTACCATAACATTAACAGCTTTACTGTTATCTTCTCTATAACTTAATTACTATAATTGCTATTATAATTATAATCTTCTCTGAAATGCTATTATAAACTCCTCTGGAAAATGTGATGTTTCATCAATCACTATCAGCTTCTTCCATGTTTATGCAGGTTTAGCATCTGACTTCTTCACGTTCAGAATCTAAATGAATCTTTTTGGTTGTCTCCGGAGCAGGCTGCTTTGCATTTTGGGTTATCTCTGCTCAGTTTTCTAACTGGTTTAGAGTATTTGGGGCCAACAGTTGAATTCTATGGCATGTGAGAGAACACTCTACATTGTGTCTACATTTCCCAACTGCTTTATCTCCTTCACTGAATTGTATTTTGTAGGAAGTTTCATGCTTTTGGCAGGTCCCATGCAACAGCTCCCATACATCTAACAAAGGGCTGTCTGGCATTCTCCTGGTGTCCCTTCCTCCTGGTGGCCCTTCCTCATTCAGGAATCATCTGGCCACCTGCTCCTATTTGAAAAGTCTAGGATATGGCTGTGGTTGACTTCTCACTTAGCCATGTCATCTCCTGAGGACTTATAGGCCATTGCCTTGCCAGTGATTGGCTCAGGGATGACCAGACCTAACCATGTGGCATACAAGGTGCCAAAGAGAGAATGTGGGGACAGACTGACTGTTTCCAAGAGCACTCCACACCACACAGTGCTTCCTTCTTTCTCTGGGTGTTTAGTGTCTGTAATGGCAACAGATCATACACATGGAAGAGCGGGTACTTGGTTCTGTGGCCCCTGCCTCAACCTTCTGGGGACCCCTCCTCTCCCCTCTGCTTATTTTTCCAGTGAGATGCCACATGGTCTTATTGTCTTTGTCACTTCAGGCTGTGTTTCTACAGTTTGGGGCTAAGGATTTTCTTATGTAGATCTGGGAGAGCTGGCAATTTCTGAAGTCTTTAATTATGTTGCCCGTCTATAACAGGCAATCTTCTGTGTACATACTACATTAAAATTTGCTGCTATATTAGAGTTTTCTTTAGGGTTGTTTTAAATGATAGATATGTATTCTGAGATAGTGGTGTTATTTGTGGTACTTGGATGGAAACCAAGGCCTCCCTCATGCTAGGAAAATGCCCTACTACTTCCCTAGTTTTGTGTCCAGATTTTTTATTTTATTTTATTTTTTTGAAGTAGAGTTTGACTCTGTAGCCAAGGCTGGCGTTGTACTCAGCACTGTCCCCCTGGCCTAGGGAATCCCGCAGAATGCCGGGATTACAGGCATGTACCATCCACCCTTGTTTATATTCTAGATTTGAATTAAAAATTCAGCAGTGCATGGTGTTTCCAGTGGGAGCAATCCCTCTGAGGGCACCGAGATGGCCACACCTATACCACCTCTCTTGATGACAAGTGTCCCTTGACAGTGACTGTAAAATGCATTTTGATCTCAGAAATCCTAAAATGTGACGAAGTTATCTTTAGAAATGAAGGAAGGTGGGCTTTGGCTGTTGTTTTGTTTTTAATGAGGAGGACGGTTTAACGGTGGGAGCAGAAAGAAGTGAGTCTCTGAGTGAAGGACAGATGTCTGGTGTTGATTTCCGAGACTTCTAAGAGGCGCAGAGACGCCACTGGCTGCTTCTCCAGTCCCGCCCCCTCCGGCATGGGCCCGCCCCGCCCTGTCTGCGGGCGGACTTGGAGGCGCCCAGCTACCGCCTCCGCCCCCGAGCTACAGGGCAGGCGGAGTTGCGGGTGAAGGGAGGGATGTTTGGGGGGGAGGGCGGGGGGTCCCGATGACGGCATCGGAGCGCGCCACGCAGGGGCGCCGAGCTCGACTGCAGGTCCTGGGACTGCGCTTGCACCCTAGCAGGTGGGTGGGGGTCAAGAATGGGTGGAGGGCGAGGTGGGCGCACCCTGGAAGCGCCGGAGCAGCCCCCCACACCCGTGCTCCCCAGCCTGCCCGGAGCTCCTCACTGGGCCGGCCTGGCCAGGAGGAGCTGCCTGCGAGGGTCCGCGTTTGCAATCACTTTTGCAAACTTTATGGGAGGGCCTGTTCCCAGTGGCCGATCGCGTGGATGGAGTTGTCAGGACTCCTTTGAGGCTCTGGGTATTGATAGTGAGAAAAGGGAAGCCAGGGCTACACGAAGCTTTAGAGTCTACTTGGGGTTTGGAGTGCCGCCAGCCAGCACCTCTGTGTACCCAGGTCCTGGTACCTAACCCGGACCGAATAAATGAGCGATTGTACTTGTAGAGAGGCTAAACAGCAAATATCAAAACAACAAAGTGCAGTGTGGGGTACTGGGGTTGAGGAATGTGATGAGGAAGGAGGATGGAGATCGGAGGGCCGTAATGGATCACTTGATAGTGTTGTACCCTGTGCTGGGTTCTGGTGATAGGGTTCAAAACAGAGAAGGTTCTTGCATTGCATCTGGAAGGTGATTTTGGCAGTTGCATCTGTGTGGTCAGTGTCTGATGTGGGCAGCACAAAGGGCTGTCTATGGTGGTGGTGGGCACGGCGCAGAGCCGTTTCCCTGGCCCTTTGCAGAAGGTGATCCCTGCCCAAGCGTGGGTGGATAAAGATGCTTTGGTAACACAGAAAGAGGTTGATGGCCTGAGAGGTGAGGAAAGGCGTGGTGTCCAGGAGATGGGGGAAGTGGGGTGTCTGTTCTAAGCTTCCTTTATTGTTGGTGGGGGGGTATAAAAAGGAGATTGCCATAATTGCGACAGTAATGCAGGCTGTGGGGTTGGAGAGGGCGGGGAGACTGAGAAGTAGAAGGCTGACAAAAGACATCCCTTTGGGATGTCAGTAGCAAGACTGGCTTTGGCAACAGGATGAGGAATAGCTGATAATCTTGAGTTTTAGGAGATGGAATTGGCAGAATTTAGCAATGGGAACTTGATCTCGAAGGATCTGTTGGCTTCTTTGAAGAAATGGGCAGGCGGCAAGCAGTTTCAGTGGACAATGACAGAGACTGTGAAAGGCCTAGTGGGTTCCCTGGTGTAATGCTGTAGGTGTTCTAGATGAGGCCACAGGGGAAGAGGTCAGTTGGAACACTAAACCCTAGGGTATAGAAGTGGTGGGGCCTTTTTTTTTTTTTTTTAAACCAGTGTAGGTACCAGGTTGGACATGTGCTCTCAACTTTGAATACCCCTTTCCCAATCTACCCCAGGTCTACAGTTGTATGGTTTGGTTCTGATGACAAGTGCCTTTCCTTTGCTCTTCAGATCCAAGAGCTGCCCTCCTTCAACATGGGGCTGGAGGCCCAGCGGCTATCTGGAGCTGAGGAAGCCCCTGTGAGGGTGGCCCTTCGAGTTCGGCCATTGCTGCCCAAGGAGCTACTGCATGGTCATCAGAGTTGCCTGCAGGTGGAGCCGGAGCATGGTCGAATCACCCTGGGCCGTGACCGTCACTTTGGCTTCCATGTGGTACTGGGAGAGGACACCGGACAGGAGGCTGTGTATCAGGCTTGTGTGCAGCCTCTTCTCCAGGCTTTCTTTGAGGGCTTCAATGCCACTGTCTTTGCCTATGGTCAGACAGGCTCCGGAAAGACATATACCATGGGGGAGGCCAGTGTGGGTGAGTGACCCATACTGTGCTCCTGTGACCACTTTCAGGGGCTTCAAGGTTTTCTTGAATTTCTGTGCCTGTCTCTCACTCCTACCTGAAGGTGAGGTGCTGAGACTAATTTCTTAGACATCAGCACTGCATAGTGGGACCAGCCATGTCAGCTGCCTGGAAAAGGTGGGAAGGATGGGGGGAATTGTGGGTAAGTGGCTTTCTTAAGATGAGACAAGATAGGTTTTAGAAACATAGCAGAGGAATGTCAAGGCAAGTTGGCATGTCTCAGGGTGCTACCAAGGGCTAGGGAGTCTGTGTTCCAGCCAGAACTGCCCCCTTTTAAGTAACAAACTATTTTCTCTTGTCTTGTGGTAGGGTCTTGATGTATCTGAGGCCGGTCTGGAATTCACAGCATATAGTTTAGGCAGACCTCAAACTTTTCTGCCTCAGTTTTCTCAAGTGTTAGGAAATTATTGACATGTACTACCATACCTCCTGGCTCAAGCCTGCCTTCCTTCCTTCCTTCCTTCCTTCCTTCCTTCCTTCCTTCCTTCCTTCCTTCCTTCCTTTCTTTTAAAGATTTCTTTTTATGAGTGTTTTGCCTGTATATATGTATGTGTACTACACGCCTGCTTGGTGTCTTCAGAGGCCAGAACAGGGTACCAGATCCTCTGGAGCTAGAATAACAGGTGGTTGTGGGCCACCATGTGAGGTGCTGGAAACCAAACCCTGATCTTTTGCAAGAGCAGTATGTGGCCGTAACCTCTCAGCAACCTCTCCAGTGCCACATACTTCCCCCCCACACACACACTCACTTAATTCACGACGACTCCAGCTCACAAGTTGGTCATCACTGTTTCCTAATATGATCACAGTAGGGGTGAGGATTTTAATGAGTTTTGGGGAGACATAAGCAGACCATAGCAATTTCAAAGCTGTAATCATTTATTATAGAAAATTAAGAAAATGCAGGAAAACATATGCACAAAATAGCATGCTTGATAATTGCCTCTCGGAGAGTGCCAGTTTCTCTGTGAAAATGATTATACTTTAAACATGAACTTTTTTGATTGTTTTTTTTTTTTTTCTTTCGAAACGAGGTTTCTGTGTAGACCTGGCTGTCCTGGAATTCACTCTGTAGACCAGTCTCAAACTCAAGGATCCACAAAGCTCTTCCTCCTAAGTGTTGGGATCAAAGGCTGTGCACCACAATGCTCAGCTAAACATGACATTGTTTTATGCTCACTCTTTTTTTTATCCTGCTTTCTTAATAATATGCCATAGGGCTGAGGTTGTATGTAACTCACTGTTAGAATTGCTGTCATACTTGAGGTCATGAGCTTTATCCTCTGCAACACACACACATGAGAATAATATTTAACGTTAAAGGTTCATGGTTTATGCAGTACTACACCTGGAAGCATCTGAATTTTCTGGCCATAAAATATTATTTTAGTTTTTGACGTAATATGTGGAGCCATTTATTTTGAATTGGGGATAGTGGTAAAGACCATTTATTTAATATGTATGATGATGAACATTTATCGTTAAATATTCTTCAGTCGTGTGTATTGCTGTGTACTGAACTCAGAGTCTCATATGTTAGACAAGTGTGTTACAACTAAGCTATACTCCTTTCTATAGTCTTTCAGTTTGCCTTTTATTTAGTAACTTCCTGGCATTCTGCTGTGAATATATTTAAGCAAACTTCCTGTGGGATCTTAGAATGAAGGCTCTACTTTCTTGAAGCAAATGAAGAGGCTTTTTAGTTAGTTGTGCATGGGCCATGGTAGTGACTTATCTGTCCCAGGGAATAATCAAGCCGAGGGTATCTATCTGATTATCTGTTGGGAACATAGTAAAGGGGGGGGGGGGGGGAGTGTGCCATGAAAGTGTTTGATAAAACCATGAGAGGTTACTTGAATTTTCCAATTCTGTTGAACCATCCTGGACCTCTCCTTGGCCTGTCATGGTCTTCATGCTACAGCCCCATCCTCAAGCTGATGGTGGGGTGTAGGATACTTGGGCCAGGGTTAGCTGGGGCACAGCAGTAGGAGACTTTGTGGTATCTCCCTAGCCTCCCTGCATGAAGATGAGCAGGGCATCATCCCAAGGGCCATGGCTGAGGCCTTCAAGCTCATTGATGAGAATGACCTGTTGGACTGCGTGGTGCGTGTGTCCTATCTGGAAGTGTATAAGGAAGAGTTCCGAGACCTGCTGGAAGTGGGCACTGCCAGCCGGGACATCCAGCTTCGGGAAGATGATCGGGGAAATGTTGGTGAGAAATCTTGGGAATCCGCTAATGACTGGGAATGCGGCCGGTGGCAAGGAAAGCCTCAGGCTGCTCTGAGAGTGGGGTGGCTTACCTGTGTGGGAGAGACATCCCATCAAGAGAAAAACCATCCAGGTCCTGGACGGTCTCCAATGAGTTGAACATATGCTTCTGTGTCCAGAATGAGAAGCATTAAGGTAAGTGTGGGAAAGCTGGGACCCTGGGCATAAGTGGGTGCTTCTGGGTGAGGAAGAACAGGTAGGAGTCCTGGATTGTTGTGTTTGTCTTCTGGCCATCTGTAGGGGAGCCGCTCATAGCCTTTTGTGTCCACAGTGCTGTGTGGGGTCAAAGAAGTGGACGTGGAAGGCCTAGACGAGGTTCTGAGCCTCTTGGAGATGGGCAACGCTGCGCGGCACACCGGCGCCACACACTTCAACCGTCTCTCCAGCCGCTCACACACGGTCTTCACTGTGACCCTGGAGCAGCGGGACCGCGCTCCTAGTCGCTTGCCTCGACCCGCCGGCGGCGGCCACCTGCTGGTCTCCAAATTCCACTTCGTGGATTTGGCTGGCTCGGAGCGGGTTCTCAAGACCGGCAGTACCGGCGAACGGCTCAAGGAGAGCATCCAGATTAACAGCACCCTGCTAGCGCTGGGCAATGTCATCAGCGCTCTAGGGGACCCTCAGCGCCGGGGCAGCCACATCCCCTACCGCGACTCCAAGATCACCCGGTGAGCCGGCTCACCTCTCTGGGATGGGTTCGGGTCATGGAGCCCTCGGGGAAGGGTGGCTTTGTCACCCGTCCCGCAGTCCCAGGTGGGTGTTCACAAGAGCTAAGCTACGCATCGTGCTCTTGGCAGGATCCTCAAAGACTCTCTGGGAGGGAATGCCAAGACGGTGATGATCGCCTGCGTCAGCCCCTCCTCCTCCGACTTCGACGAAACTCTCAATACCCTCAACTACGCCAGCCGTGCCCAGAACATCCGCAATCGCGCCACAGTCAACTGGCGGCCGGAAGCCGAACGCGCCCCCGAAGAGCAGGCGACGGGCGCGCGCGGACCTCCGCGACACCGCTCGGAGACGCGCATCATCCACCGGGGCCGGCGCATGCCCGGCCCCGCTGTGGGCTCCACGATAGCGGCTGCGGGCCTGGGTGCCGAGTGCGCGCGCTGCCGGGCCCGCACCAGCGCCGCCTACAGCCTCCTGAGAGAACTGCAGGCAGAGCCGGGGCTGCCTGGCGCTGCTGCCCGCAAGGTGCGGGACTGGCTGTGCGCCGTGGAGGGCGAGCGCAGTGCCTTGAGCTCTGCCTCCGGGCCGGACAGCGGCATTGAGAGCGCTCCCGCGGAGGACCAGGCTGCGCAGGGGAACAGCGGGAGAAAGGTGGCTCGGGCATGGGCATCGATAGGGATCGAGGGGAGAGGGTCTTAGCCAGGCAGTCCTATTAACAGTATATTCGGGGTTCATTGTCACTTCTCGTTTATTAAGGTCACTTTTTAAACTTTGCTTAACCTCTCCATCTGTTAAATAAGGATATAAGATCGGAAGGTGTAGTAGGTGCTAAGCACATTGGTAAAGACTGAAGTGTTCTTAATAGTATAACATTAATAAAAACGTCTGTGGGAATAGTGATTACATCTCTAATTCCAAACCAACGAAGAGGAAAACATAATATTCATGAGTTTTAGGCCAGCCTGGGCTACATAGCAATACCCTCAAAACGAAACTAACTAATAATAAGTAAAATCTAAAGCACTATTAATAATGGCAGGAGATGGCCCAAATGACCCTAAGGCTGCATGGGGCCAGGAGCACCCATTGCAGGAAAGATCTTGGAACAAAGTGGAGAGTAGGTCTGGGTGAGCTGGGGGTAGGGCAGAAAGAGTTGAGGTGTCCTAGTGCCTTGCCAGGGCTCACCCCTAAGGCTTTTTTACTTGCCTCATAGGGAGATGAGGGGGCCCAGCAGCTGTTGATCCTGCAGAGCCAGGTGACTCGGCTGGAAGAGGAGAATCGAGACTTTCTGGCAGCTTTGGAGGATGCCATGGAGCAGTACAAACTGCAGGTAGAATGCCCCTTGTGCGGATCAGGATGGCTTTCTGGAGGCGGGAGGGAGAGTTTCCCAGAATTGAAGGGAGTTTGTGAGAATGGAGACCTGGGGCAAGGGTGGCTGGTGAAGGGAAATGTAGAGATGTGGGGTGCCCAGGATAAACAGAAGCATGGAGGTGAGGGACATAACAATGAAGACCTGCAATGACAACCAGGCCTGGCACCTTAGCCTTGCGTGAGTGATTGGAGCTGCTGAGGGCAGCAGGATGCTACCTGGGAGTTTGCTGATAAAAACATATGCTGGGCTCTCTGGTGTTGGGGGCAGGGGGTGGCATGCAGACGTGGTGGGAATGTGATGACCATTGGACAGGATAGAGAGCTTGAGTCAGAACTAGTGTAGTATATGTTATTCAGACAGAAAGGGATCCAGATGGGATCAGTTGGTAACTCAAAATTCTCAGTTTTATCCCAGAAGGTGAGATGTTCTGATTAGTTTTTCAGTTTTTTGTACTTATGCTGGTCAGCAAACACCCCTTGGCATCCGGGTCTCCATCGGTACCTGGACTGTGTCTTGCAGAGTGACCGCCTTCGAGAGCAGCAGGAGGAGATGGTGGAACTCCGGCTTCGGCTAGAGCTGGCACGGCCTGGCTGGGGAGCACCAGGGCTCCTGCAGGGCTTGCCTCCTGGGTCTTTTGTGCCACGACCTCATACAGCCCCCCTGGGGGGTGTCCATACTAACATGCTGGGCATGGTGCCCCCCACTTGTCTTCCTGGAGAAGAAGTTAGCTCCGGACAGGTGAGGATGTGGCAAGGCTTGGAGCAGGGCCAGGGCATCACTGGGTCATGTGTCTGTTGCTCATATCTCCATGGGATCAGCTGTGAGTTATAAAATTGCTATTTCAAGTGTCCCTAGAGAAAACACCAGAATATGAGAGACAGCGGGGTGGGGGGTGCCCCAGGGCCAGTGAGCATCTTGAGATGGCTGGAGATTGCTCGGAGTGAGGATATTGGCAATGACAAGGTGGCTCCCTTGTTCACCTGAGGATGGAGTTCTTAACATGCCATCTGTGGGTGGCTCTCTGTAGGCTTACTCTTCTACAAGCTCTGCTCTGTCTCCCCAAGGCTTGGTCCCTTGCTGTAGGTTCTGCAGCTTGGGGTCTCCTGGACGAAGTTGAATCCTGTGCTGCTTCAGAACTGCAGGTCATCTCAGCTCTGCAGTTGCAGAAAGCTTGAGTTGGGTGGGAGTATGTCATGTACCCATCACTCTGCCAGGGTATCAATGGTGAGAAAGGACTTAGGCTCACATGAGCTGCCACTAGAAAGGGCAGGTTGTCACCCAAGGAGAGAGCCACATGCCAGGGGATCACATCCTTGAGGGTGAGAATACTTCCCAATGTGTTCCTTGACAGATCTTGAGGATAAAGATGGGGTAGAGAAGGTTTAGGAGAGGAGGGTACGGATGGCAGGGCACACCCCAGAAACAGCCTTGGGAGAGAAATGGCTTGGAGGATGCCCTGAAAATATTCTCATCCTGAGTCCCTAATGCTCGCCTAGCAGGTGACAAATGGCAAGGAGGCCAAGGCGGAGGTGTTGATCCAAGTAGACAAGCTGGGAAGTATCTCTTCCACTACTTCAGAGGAGGAAGAGGAGGAGGAAGAAGAAGAAGAGGGGCCACCCAGGCGGACCTTGTACCTTCGCAGGTGAGGGAGCCCCAGTGTGTAGACGTGCAGGATCAGTTCAGGGCTGCTTGAGGCTGTAGGAGACCCCTGCTCATTCTCCTAGCAGTAGTGTGAAGGCCTCTCACATGCCAGAAGGAGCTTACTTGTCTCATGTTGACCAGCCCGTGTAGGACTGTGAAACTTGGGAAAGTTTTACTGGGGTACCTGTGATAAGAAGTGCCCAGGCCTCCTGCTGCTCAGTTGCCAGGGTAATCCTTGGTACCTGCAGCATCTTGTCATCTTCTAAGCTCTGCCTCTGGCATAGTTTATCTTCTGGGCTTCTGTCCCATCCGGATCCTGAGAGTTGGAGGGTTCAGACACCTCTCTTCTTTCCCCCAGGCCTAAGAGGTAGCTAGGCTGGGTCAGGGCCTGGAAAATGGTACCGACTCTGGCTTCTGCCTTCCAGAAATGGGATTAGCAACTGGAGCCAGAGGCCAGGGGTCCGTCCAGGGAGTCCACCTGACAGGAAGGGCCCAGAGATCTGCCTAGAAGAGTCAGCTGCTGCCACCCCAGCACCACAAGGTAAGCCCCTCCACTCCTCTCCTCTGCCTCCTCCTTTCAATCAAGGAGCTGACCCTAACCAGTCTGCGTGTTGTAGCAGTTGGTGGCAACAAGGTCCCAGTTCAGACCCGCCAGGCCCCAGCTGCCATGGCCTCTGAGTGGCGACTGGCTCAGGCCCAGCAGAAGATCCGGGAACTGGCCATCAACATCCGGATGAAGGAGGACCTCATTGGTGAGCTGGTCCGCACAGGTGAGTGGTGGCGTGGGAGTGGGCTCCACCTTGGTATTGTCTCATGCTCACTGGGCATCCTTCCTGTGCCTCTTTGGAGAGGGTTTGGCACTGTCCTACTTGGCAGCCAGGGCTACAGGGCCCTAGTGCATCCTCTTCTGGCTGTGGAGATGAAATGAGTTTATTCTGGTGGTTTGCTTTGAGTAGCCCTCAGTCAACAAAGGTTCTTCTTTACCGACTTGCTATGTTGGAGGTGATGGGACCAGTAACTCTCCATCCTAATCACATCGTGTAAATGAGAACCCCCATCCCCAGATTATGCCACATCTGATACTGCTGATGAACTGAGGAAATGGGGACAATTCTAAGTGGTAGCCATTTAATAGTTTTTCAAAAAAATATTTTTAAATGCATTTTTATTTACTCCGCCCCCTCCCCACTTCGTGTGTGTGTGTGTGTGTGTGTGTGTGTGTGTGTGTGTGTGTGTGTGTGTGTGCGCGCGCCACAGTGCACCTGCGGAGGGCAGAGGGTAACTTACAGGGGTCAGTTTTTCCCTTCCACCATGTGGCCTGGGGATCTAACTTAGGACATTAGGCTTGGTAGTAGACATCTTTATGAAAGATGTGGACCACCACTACACGGCTTTGAATGTCTTTAATTGTTGTGCATTTTATATAAATTCATTTTTTTAACTTTCAAATAGATGGTTAAGAATGAACAGTCATTATCCAGAATTAGCAGTCACTGAGAGTGCCCACCTCTTTGCTGATGTATTTTGGAGTAAACCCCAAATACTGTATCCTTTTACTTTTCTACTTTTAATGACCTCTCAAAAAGCAAAACGAAACAAAACAAACAAACAAAAAAAAACCCCGACCTGCCTAACCACCATGCTATGCCCTTGTCCTTTTTTTTAATTTAATTTTGTTTTGTTTTGAGATGCTTTATGTAGTCCAGGCTGGCCTTAAAGGTTCCGTGTGGCCAACACTGGTCTTGAACTCTCGATCCTGTGGTCTCCAGTTCCCAAGCGCTGGGGTTATAGGCACTTACTGGCTTCTTCTATTTTGTGCCCTGCCAGGGTGAAAACACAGGCTCTCATCCACATCTAAAAACCCCTGTCCTCTTAGTGCCCAGAGACCAGGCACTGTCCCGTGGTGACCTCATTGGCTCCAGTCAGCCTCCCATACCGGAGCCCTGCACATGCTCAGATGGCTTCATAGGCTTCTGAGGTCTCGCTTCTCTCAGCTCTTACATCATCTTGACAGAGTCTGTTTACTCTCTTCACTGCCTCTGCCCTTCATATTCCTTGCAGATTGAACCTAGAAATACATGTAGGTTCAGGGTATATATTGATTTTTGTCATGTGCTAGGTAAAGATAAAACTTACTAATTCGGGTCACTCCTGTGGGCAAAACACATTTAAAAAGTAAATAGGGGGCGGGGAGTGGTGGTGCACATGTATAATCTCAGCACTCGGAGTAGAAGTAAGAGAATCTGAGTTCAAGGCCAGCCAGATGTACATCATGAGTTTTGGCCAGCAGGGATAGAATTGGGTGAGGGTGAGGAGTGAGTGGATTAAAGATGATGGTGTGAGGGCTTGAAGAGACCAATGCAGTGTTCCAGCCTGCGAAGTCAAACCTGGGAAGGGGTCTGCCTGTGCCACCTGTGAACCCACTTTCTTCCAGGGAAGGCAGCTCAGGCCCTGAACCGCCAGCACAGCCAGCGCATCCGGGAGCTGGAGCAGGAGGCTGAGCATGTTCGGGCAGAGTTGTATGAAGGGCAGAGGCAGCTTCGTGAGCTGGAGGGCAAGGAGCCCCAGGATGCCAGTGAGCGGTCCAGGCTTCAGGAATTCCGCAAGAAAGTGGCCGCTGCCCAAAGCCAGGTTCAGGTCAGTGTTGGGTTCCCTAGCTGGGGTCTCTGGGAACAGGATTGGGGGTCTGGAATTTTAGGTACTCAGATCCTTCCATTCTGCCCTTGGTGGCAGTCACTCCTCCTGGCCTCTAGACTGGTGTCATAGATAAGCTGGAATCAGCTAAGGATTAGAGGTGGGTACTGACTGCCTGCCGACCAAGAAAGAATAGACATCTAAAGAAAAATCTCCTTCAGCCCACAATACTTCCTAACCTCGGTGCATTCATCCACAATCACAGCTTGCTCTTCACTTACCTCCATACCACCATCTGAAGAGGAAATTATTTGTCAGTGTATGTGTCCACTCGACCCCTCATTAATTTAGCTTGCTTGGTCCCCCCCACCCCCCTCCGGGGAATGAAACCTAAGGTGTGCGCCCAGACTGAGCACCATTCCCAAGGCCTGTCTGGTTTAGCCTTCTATCAGATGATTGCTCATGTACCTGTGTGGCCCATCTTCCATCCACATAAACTTGAGCAGTTCATAGTTTGTTAGTGAGGCTAGCTGAGGATTCCACAGGTGTTGCACAGCCATTGGATATCCAAGCTCAGTGTCCCCAGGTCTGGCTTCTCCTGAGGCTTGTGGATAGCTGTCTTCTCTCTGTATGTGTGTTTGCCTTTCCTGTGCACCTGCATTCTTGGTGCCTGTCCCTCTTTTATAGGATGCCTGTATACTAGGTTAGGTCTTCTCTTACACTTAATGGTTTCTTAAAAGGCTGCTCCATCTCTAAATGCAGTTGCACTCAGTGTGTGGGGAAGATAGCTCATAGCCCTGTCCATCCTAGCTGCCTCTCCACCTGCCCATCTGCCCTGCCAGCCACTTCCCTCCTTTCATTTCTTAGTTCTAGTCCAAGAGATGATCTGGTAGAATGGCTGAGGTTCTGGAACCTGACTGGCTCTCAAACCTAGCTCTGTCTTTTTGCTTATTTTTTCAAGACAGGGTTTCTCTGTGTTGCCCCACCTGTCCTGGAATTCAATTTGTAGACTAGATTGGCCTCTAGTTCAGAGATACACCTGCCACTTCCTCCCAAGTGCTGGGATTAAATGTGTGTGCAACCATGCCTGGCTTTTTTTTTCTTAAGATTTATTTTTTATGCGTATGGGTATTTTGCCTGAATGAATGCATGTGCACCACATGTGTGCTTGTACCTGTGGAAGCCAGAAGGTATCGGATTCTCTAAAACTGGAGTTATTGATGGTTGTGAGCCCATGTAGGTGCTGGGAACCCAAATGAGGACCTCTGCAAAGAGTAGCAAAGTGCCCTTAACCACTGAGCCATCTCTCCAGGTATGGGTTCTTGATCAACTTCCCTAACCTCTCTGTGCCTGTTTTCTAACCTGTAAAATGGGGATAATAGTTATATTAATCTTTTTCATTTCTCTCTCTCTCTCTCTCTCTCTCTCTCTCTCTCTCTCTCTCTCTGTGTGTGTGTGTGTGTGTGTGTAGGTTAGAGGACACATTTTGGGACTTGGTTCTCTCCTTCCATTATGTGGGTCCCAGGTATCAAACTCGAGCCAGCTATTGGGCTTGGCATCAAGCACCTTTACCCACTGAACCATTTTGCCAGTCTGGTAGGCAGATCTTCATAGGCTTGTTAGATCAGTTATTATGTACAGAGCACCTGGCATGATTTACCCGAAGACCAGTAAAAGTTGTAGCTACTGTTATTACTATTCTCTTGTTATTAGTCTACCCACCTACCTTTTCCCCTTTCCTTGTGTCCTTCTGCTCACCCACCTGTTGGTCCTGCCCACCCTTGATAAGTGACAACACTGTGCCAGACTCCTTAGAAGCCCTAAGCCCTGTGGCTGCTGTGTGGCTTCCAGGTACTGAAGGAGAAGAAGCAGGCAACAGAGCGCCTGGTGTCGCTGTCGGCTCAAAGTGAGACACGGATACAGGAGCTGGAGAGGAATGTGCAGCTCATGCGGCGACAGCAGGGACAGTTACAGAGGCGGCTCCGTGAGGAGACAGAGCAGAAGCGGCGCCTAGAGACGGAGATGAACAGGCGGCAGCATCGTGTCAAGGTCAGGCCCGTTCCCTACACTCACAGCTCCATGATCTTAGAAACAGGTTACTGTGGGCTCTCTGACAGTGGTTTGTCCTCTGAGCTTCTAGGAAACTCGAGGCTATGAACACATGCCATGGCCTTGTCCACCAGGCCCCTTCTCCCCTTCTCACTGGGCTTCTTCCTCCAGGAACTGGAGCTGAAGCATGAGCAGCAGCTAAAGGTCCTGAAAATCAAGACAGAAGAGATTGCAGCCTTCCAGAGGAAGAGGCGCAGTGGTAGCAATGGCTCTGTGGTCAGCCTGGAGCAGCAGCAGGTGCTGGCTTGGGACACACCTCACGAGATTGGCAGCTGGGTGACCCTGTTCGTTGCCAGGGTCCACTGGGGATTTGCTGTGGGGTCTGCTGCTCTCTCTCTTGAGCCCTTGGTTAGTGGCTCCAGCTAGAGGCAGGTACTGAGATCCCTGCTTCCCTCATGGTCCCTCAGAAGATTGAGGAACAGAAGAAGTGGCTGGACCAGGAGATGGAAAAGGTGTTGCAGCAGCGGCGGGCACTGGAGGAGTTAGGACAAGAGCTCCACAAGCGGGAGGTCATCCTGGCCAAGAAGGAGGCCCTGATACAGGAGAAGACGGGGCTAGAGAGCAAGCGCCTGAGGTCCAGCCAGGTGAGGCCCTGCAGGCCAAGGTCTAGATAGGCGAGGTTCTTTGAAGTGATGTTCTTGCTAGGTAAGACAGGAAGCTTTGCCCTCTGAGCTGTATCCTATGGTTTCCAAGAACCCCAAAGCTTTAGGCTGTTTATAACACAGGAACTAATGTATGGGACATTGGTACCCATCCCATAGTCCAGTTCACATTTTGCAAACACTTTGGGACCCACATGGGCAAAATGAGGAACAGGTGTAGGAAGTGATATGGTCAGCTAGATAGCAGCTCTCAGGGAGGTAGGCTATGGGTCCATCTTCCTCTGGTATGGTTACCTCCACTTTAATAGGAAGCCCAGTTGCTGAGCCACTTTATTCTTCTGTGTGATGGGATCAAAATGTGGCTAAGAGCATTTAGTGGGATTATGCCACAGTCAAATCCAGGACCATTCTAATTCAAGTGAGTGGTTCAAAACCAGATTCCCGAAGGGTTGTGGACACTCAGACCAGAGTTCCTGTCACTACATCATGGAACACCAGAGATCTGAGAGGCGTAAAGGTCATTAGGTTATCTGTAATATCTCCTGGCCATAGGCACCCTTGCTTACTTCCACATGAACCTCTAGGAAGGGCCAGTTTCCGATAGCCCTGTTCTCTCTGGCCAGGTCTCTTCATTGATGGCCTCCCACACATCAGCTTCTTGACATTAAAGGCTTTTCTTTGCTTGAACAATCTTCCTCTGGGCCACCTCCTCCACAGAGGAGGTTCTGATCCTTTAAAGTGCCCTGATCCCAGAGCAAATGTCTGGGTTAGAGGTAGGCCAGAGAGGGACCCACATTATCCTTAGCAGTCAGTGAGCCAGCTGGCCCTTTCTGTGTCCTCTGTGAGGATAGCACCTGTTCCTTCTCTGATCGCTGTTGGTGCTGCCTCAGGCCCTAAATGAGGACATCGTGCGCATGTCCAGCCGACTAGAACACCTGGAGAAGGAGCTATCTGAGAAGAGTGGGCAGCTGCGGCAAGGCAGTGCCCAGAACCAGCAGCAGATCCGCGGGGAGATAGACACTCTCCGCCAGGAGAAGGACTCGCTGCTGAAGCAACGCCTGGAGATTGATAACAAGCTGAGGCAAGGAAGTCTGCTGTCACCTGAGGTATGGTCACTGGGTGGCCACTAGGCTTGGTTCCTGTGCTTCAGCTCTCTGTCAATCCCTTGTCCATCTGACCTGCCACGCTCTTCCCCTGCCCAGACTCTGTCAATGCTGGCCCTAATGTGTGAAGCCCCGCAAGGTAGAGTGAGATCATCTCTTGGCTCCCTTGATGGATGTGAGACCTTATAGAGTGGAACTAGACACCTGTGCTGTGTTGTATACAAAGCACTCTTCCTTTGAACAGAGAAAGCCTAGATTGCATAAGCTTACCTCTGCTTTTCTGGGGTCTTAGGCAGTCCCAGCTCAGCTTTCTGGAGCTCCCCACGCTTACCCCAAAGGGGATAAGCACTTAGAACACAGCCTCACAGCATTGCATCTTTCGTGCGATGTCAGGCAGTATCCCTGTTGCTGCTGCAGTAAAGAATGCTTTTGATTTGTTCAAGACCTTCTCAGGTTGAGGGGACACCGAAGATTCAGTTGTGCCTGTGTGTTGGCTGTTATATATCTGTCCAGGACTCCAGTGTTCAGGAAATCTGATAGCCCTCCGCTGTGCATGCACCTGTTTCTACAGGAGGAGAGGACACTGTTCCAGCTGGATGAAGCCATTGAGGCCCTGGACGCTGCCATTGAGTACAAAAATGAGGCTATCACATGCCGCCAGCGGGTGCTGCGGGCTTCAGCCTCTTTGCTGTCCCAGTGTGAGATGAATCTCATGGCCAAGCTCAGCTACCTCTCCTCCTCAGAGACCAGAGCCCTGCTGTGCAAGTATTTTGACAAGGTGGATTACCAGCACAAACCCCTTGTCTCCACTTCCTTTAGTTGTTGGGGAGGGTCTGCTGGCAGCTCTTTAAGAAAGTTGTCCCTTCCTCCTAGATGAGGGGACAGGGTCATGTGACCTCTACTCTCCAATCTCTTTGAAGCTATCTTAGTGAAGTGTCTCCTCTCCCTTCTGGTCTGAAGATCCTGGCCTGTTAGTGGGATTTCAAGAGGGTCTAGAGGTATTTTTAGCTGCCATTTGGGATCAGAGGAGAGGGATGTTGCCAAATGTAGCATGATAGACAGGCCCCACTACCAGGAATTGTCCAGCCCCAAATGCCTTATTTTTTGGTTGAGAAATCCTGGTCTGGGTGCAATTCCACAGTTGTTCTGTCTATCAATGTGGTGGGGAAAGGTTTGTGGTTAAGTTCCACGTGGACAGCCAGCTCTGACTGTTGGGAGTTGATGTCTAGAGCACTGTGTCAAGAGGCAGGAAAGACACTGGTGTTGTGGTGGCTGAGCCTTGCTGGTCTTGGGACAGGTGGTGACACTCCGAGAGGAACAACACCAGCAGCAGATTGCCTTCTCCGAGCTGGAGATGCAGCTGGAGGAGCAGCAGCGGCTGGTATATTGGCTGGAGGTGGCACTGGAGCGGCAGCGCCTGGAGATGGACCGCCAGCTGACCCTGCAGCAGAAGGAGCATGAGCAGAGTGTGCAGCTGCTTCTCCAGCAGGGTCGCGGTGAGGTCTTGGGGGTGGGGGGGAGGTGTGTGCTCTGCCCAACCCTGGCTGCCTCAGGCCCTAGGTGCCCTCCCCACAGCTCCTCACTAATTCTCTCTTTCCACACCAGACCACCTTGGCGAGGGCTTAGCAGACAGTAAGAGGCAATATGAGGCCCGGATTCAAGCTCTGGAGAAGGAACTGAGCCGATACATGTGGTTAAACCAGGAGCTGAAACAGAAGCTCAGTGCAGGGAACATGGCAGGCCAGAGCCGGGGTAAACACCAGGGCCCAGTGAGTCAGCCCCACCGGGAAGTCAGGGAGGACCAGGCTGACCTCAAGCTTCTGGGCCTGTGCTGCCACACCCAGATGCTTCATGTGTGCTTCTATTGGCTCATTCTAAGTGGCTTGTTCAGGGGCATTGGGAAGTTGGGTTTGGAGCCACCGTTGTCTACCTCCATGCCTGACAAAGATGCTCATCTACCACAGGTGGTGAGAGGAGAAACCTGTGCCTGGAAAACAGACAAGGCCTTGGAAATGAAGATGGGCTCCATCCCACCGTTTCTGAGGCTCTCTGGCAGTCCTCCCTTCTGGAAGGGGCACCCCGAGCCTGGGATGAGACCCGGGACTTGGTCCACGCCCCACTACCCCTGACATGGAAGCGGTCAAGCTTGTGCAGTGAGCAGGGGTCCTCTGAGGAGCTGAGGGCCCGGGAAACAACTGAACCCTCAGTAGGGCGGGTGCTACCCGTGGGTGAAGCGGGCCTCTTCTGGAACTTTGGACCTTTGCCTAAGCCCCGGTGGGAACCCCGAAGAACCAGCCCATGGATGATCGATGTCAGGAAAAACCCCTTGTAGGCCTTGCCTTGGATTCCGGTCCTGCGGAGAGGAGAGGCTGCCTGTTTTGCTTCTGTGAAGGACAGCACTTAACCTCACACTGTAAATCAAGAATCTCATCTTTACACTAATTGGAGTCAGCAGATTTGGGCCATAGGGCAAAAGAACTTCCCACTGTAGTACTTGTGATTGAACCCAGGACCTTGTGCGAATACCTTTAGCAGTCTTTTTTTTTTTTTTTTTAAATACATGCAAATTCCTACTACTCTATTCCTGTAGTACCTGACAGCTACCTTTCACACAAAATGGTCAGTGGCAACAGGGTTAAGACTTCAATGGTCTTACATGGATGGGAGAACTAGGAACGTTATCAGCATTTTTAAGAAAAGATTTTAAATATCATTTAATAATAAACAGGTATAATCTCATTATGGTTTACATTTTAAATGTGTCCCCAAGGACTCTGGAAGGCTGGTCCTCAGCTGCGGCAGTGGAGCCTATTTGGAGCTGGGGTCTGGTACAAGTTATTAGAGAGCATCCTTGAAAGGTACATTGGAGCCCTGCCCCTCCTTTCTACTCCCTGGTTGCCCCACTGCCTATGCTCAGGCCCCAAGTCAGGGACAAATGCCATGAACCTTGACCTCTGAAAGCCTGTGCCAGCCTTTTCTTCTTGACTCATCAGTGGTCCTGGGAACTGAACCCAGGAAGGCACTCCTTTTCTTCATTTTTAGCTGAACATTGCCGAGAGGAGAAATGGGAGTTTTCACTTGGAATCTGACAATAGGAAGAATGAGCCTGGGCCATAATAGGGTCGAACCTTCTGGGAGCCTGAGGAGGTACCAAAGCAGCCCTCACTGCAAATGAGGCTCTGCCAAGACTCCACAGCAAGTTGGCTCTCAGGGCAAACCCTGCATATGATCACTCTGAACCATGCTCTTAATTACTCCTAGGCAAAACCACTGAAAGCCAAGTGGCCAGGATGTCACCTTGCTTCTTGCTGCAGTCTTTCACATATGGGTCTAAGTTTATGAAGTACCGTTTGTGTCAGAGAACTCAGGCCTTATAAGCACCTCAAGGAACTATGTCAAGGGCTCTTCTCTTCATTTCAGTGTGGCAGTGCTCCTCTGAATCACCAAGGTCATGGTATGGAGGCTCTGGGATGGCATCCTTGCTCGGTATCTAGACTCCAAGGCTGCTTGAGTTATAGTACCAGCTACCCTGCTGTCCACCAGATTCCTAACCTTCCCAAAAAGGGCCAGTGCTTGGCCTCAGGTGAAGTCCACGAGAGGAATTTGAAGACCATGAGGTATTCTAGTGGTAAGCTGAACAATGACAATGGAAAAAGAGGCTCAAGGTCCTTACTGTCTTTTTGTTGTTTTGTTTTTGAGAAAGGGTGTCACAGCCCAGGCTGTCCTTGTACTTGCTATGCAGTCAAATTTTCTGAGCCTTCTGCCCCCACCTCCCAAGTGCTGGGACTAAAGGTGTAGTACCACAGCCTGCAAAGTCCCTAAGTTTTTAAATACAGGAGACCTAGCTACTTGTCAACATTCACAGTCCCATTAAGTCCAGGCCACATTGATGGGATTGGTAGTGTGAGCCTGACATCGTTACCACACCCAGAGAAAGCTACTCTGGAGTACCGCTCCAGGAAGGCAAGGGATCTGGCCAGGTTTTCAGTGTTCCTCATTCTGAATCCTCCAGCTATGTTCTACCAGGGCTAGCTAATGAGCTTCTTCCTCGTGTAGGTTCTGAAAGGCCGTCTCCGGGAGAAGGCTTGGCTGAAAGGAGACTCTTCAGTAGTGGAGGGGAACACATCCACATCCTCATCTAGAGAAAAGCAGAGACCAGTGAGGCCTGAATAAAAGACAGTGTGCTCTAACCACAGAGGGGCTCATAAGAGTGGACTCAGGAGTGTCACCTACACTTGATGTAAGGAATGTGTGCGGACAGTGACAAGCCACTGGAAAGGCAAAGTACCTGAATGTGCATCAACACATAAGGCTTTCTTTTAGGTCAGCTTAGAGGGGTTTATGTTACTTTGCATGGCCGAAAGTTTTGTAAGAGACCCACCCAAGTACCTCATGCAAATGTTTCTAACCAGTGTCTTGAGAGCCAGATACTATACTTTTAGGTAAGGGGCCAGAAAATGGGGAAAGCTAGGGTCCGAGGGCAGTGGACGACAACTTGTTAGTGATGAATGTAAAGGAAATGTGGACGTAAGTCTACTGTGAAGATGTGGCTGGTCCTCATCACTATCACTTGTGTGGCCCAAGACCACAGACAAGCAATGTTATGGCATGCACACCACTCCCATCATATGAAGGAGTTTGGTAAGATTTTTCAGAGGTTTCTCTTCAGATGCCCCAAGTTCTACCATGAAACCTCTCTGCACTAGGTCAAAAACATCTTCCCACACTGTGCCCTCTCAAGGGACTTCTGCAAGTCACTCACAGGAGAGCTCAGCCCTGAAAAGTGTCTGGGACCTTCTATAGGCATATTACCTCTGGCATCCTTGCTGTGAGAGGATGGTGTTCTCCCCTGGAATAGCAGCGGAGACTGCGTCAGGGCCTGCAGACCACTAGCAGAGAGGCAGTTCCGTACCATACAGCCAGAGGGCGGGGTGGAACCTAAGAAGATGTAACAAAGTAAGTGTACGCCCATAAGACTCCAGGTCACCCACAGTTCCAAACACCTCTTCACCACTCTGCCCAAGAGAAAACATACATGTTGGTTTGAAAAATAAACTCACCAGAAACAAACACCTCGTCTTCTCCTACAGAGCAGAGTGGTTGTGTGTTCCAATGTGGAGACCACTCTCTATGCTTGCTAGCTTGGGGATCTTCACTCAGAGAATCACAGACCCTTTTGATGTCATATTCAGCGTCTTCCTTGGCAGACAAGTGTCTCTTTCTGAAGCCTAATCCAAACTGTCCCCAGGAGAAGGCTTCCTCAGCCTTAGACGCACTGTCTTTGGGAGGTGACTGGTCTGGCAATTGACATACCCCCTCTAGTTCAAAATCCTCCAAGACAAGAACTTTATGGAGGTCACATTCAAGGCTTTGCTCCTTTCCCTCAGGCTCAAGCAGTGACGATACCCCAGGAAGGTCTGCACTGACCTCACCTCTCCCAGCAGAGGGGCCAGCACTGCAGTCCACTGCCCTCTTCCTTCGGGGCCAGTCTTTGATAATTTCAGGAGTAGTCTTCCCACTTTGCTTGGGAGATGGTGTCCAAGAAACCCCAACATCTGCTTGAAATGGAGAAGGGGTACTGGGAGGGCAGCGGGAGGGAGTACAAGACTGGCAGATGAAGGTTTGCCCCCCACTCTTGCCAGGAGTGCTGTGTGAGGGATGGAGACAGGGGGGTGACAAATAGGTGTGTTCAGCTTTACTGGAATACTTAATGGCCTTGGGCATGCTGAGAGCAGGGAGGGCTCCCTCCTCTTCCAGAGGGCTTTCCTTTTCTAGGCCCTCAGCGTCCAAAAGAGCTCCAGGGTCTATTTTTTTAATTCGGAGCCTGGGAAGGCCAGAAGCTTGCATCTCCAGCTCAACCTCATAGGTCTGAGGGCTGCCAGTGGCCTCCGAAGCTTGAGGGCTCCCCTGCTGAGCAGCAGCCTGGTTCTGCCTGCTGTCTGCCATGCAGGTGTGGGATGGCAGCTCAGAGGAGCTGGACACAGAGGAAAGCGCAGGTGCAACTGTAGTCTTTGCCACCTCACCTTCTTCCCCTGGCAAGATGCCACTTTTTACCTCCTGGTTCTCGAGGCTATGGAGTTGGGCTTCAATCAGAGGATGGTGCTCTGTGTCATTTACAACGAGCACAGGAGAAGACACCTGCCAGTCATTCCTGAAACCAGTGCCCAGGTAGTTCTGTCCTTCAGAAAACTGAGATTGCTGTCCTCTAGAACCTGTGATGGCCCCTTGGCTGGAAGCTTCCTCAAGCACTGGAGCAGAGTGTCCAGGCTGGCACTCTGGGAAGTCTTGTGGACTGGAGGTCTTTCTCCATAGTCTCCCAAATTTAGATGGCGGAGAAGGGGGTAGGGAGTGGGAGGTCATTCTTCGTGGGGTCCTGGGAGGAGTTGAGGGAACAGGGTAAGATAGAGATGTAGCTGTGCTGGGTGATGTCGGTTGTGCTCTCCAACTTAGTTCTCCAGGAGGAGGGGGTACTGACAAAGATTTCCTAAGCTGATGCCAGGAGACATCACATCCAGAAGTGACATGTTCCTTTGGAGAAAGAGGTGGGGAAGAAAGATTGGAGTCTGCTGGGTTCTTTGAGATTTCGGCGGCTTTCTCCTGTAGTTTCTCCTGTGCACGTTCCTGTGTCTGGGAGGCCCTGGGGAGAGGCTCAGGTGTGCCAGTGAGGGCTGTACGTGGAGGTGTTCTGAAGGAGTACCTTATGGGGCTCAGATACTGACTCTGGGACAGGGCAGTTGAAGGAGGTGAGGATGCTGGACAGTGAGGGCCTTCTGGACTGGAATTCACCGAGTGTAGCCGTGCACAGTCTGATAAGCCTTGAGGTAGTTGGACGTCTGGTCCCCTGGGCATTCTGGGCAGCTTTTTGAGGAGAGGAGAGGTCTCTTCTGATGGGGAGGCTATCTTTTGGGGAGTGATATTTGATGCTAATGGTGAACTGTAACCGTGTGAGAAGGGGTCTTTTAAGGATGCTTCAGTAAAGGCCCACTCAGCTGGAGTTATTTCTGTAGGGGAATTTTGTAGTCTTTCTGGAGTGCACAGTGAGGTCTGTGCTGTACGAAGGAACCTTCTTGGTGTAGTTTTAGAAATGCTTGGAGATTTTTGGCTACTCTTTTTGGGAGTCTGAAAGGAAAAAAAAATTTCAGAACTTGAATTATATAATCTATATCCTCTAAAGATTGTCTTAATCTCTAAGACCATTAGAAAACCAAACGGGATTTAAAGTCAGCTGAAATAATGATCTTAAATTGGAAATTAGAAAATAGTGAACTGTTTTCCTTTCCCAAACATTACTCAGATTTCACTGGTACACTTTTCCTAGGATAAAGGAGGTGGGAGGGGGGAGCAGAATAACAAATACATAGGCATAGCAACAATGTCTCAGAAACGCCACTTAACCAAACCAAAATTTCCTTTCTTTTTGTTAACAATGTACCTAAACTCCACAAGGTGAGGCAGTCAAATACTCATCGTTCTATAACATAACTGGACTATCTCAAGGGAAGCCCAGTTATCTAGTTTTCATGTTCAGTGAGTTAGGAAGGACATGCAGAAAGCACAGAGGAGACTGTGTAACCCAGCTGAGGGTCAGGAATGACTTCTGAATCAGGAATTTAGGGCCTGGGCCAATAGAATGGCTCAGTAGGTGAAGGTGCTTTCCATACAAGCCTAGCAACCGAAGTTTGAACTCTGGATCCCTCATAAAGGTAGGAAGAAGGGACCAATTCTACAGAGCTACCTTCTGACCTTCACATACATGCTATGACATATACACATCATTTTATAAACATCACACACACAAAAATAAAAAGTACTAATAGCAAAAAAAGATGGGCATCTTCAAGGGAAGGCAGAGACTGTAAAAGTGGAAAGAAGGGACTTTACTTACAGAAAACAATTCTGTGGGGATATTTTGTAATATAATAAAAACACTGGGAAATATCAGAGGGATCTACCCACAGTCAGTCTAGGAGGATCAGACAGTGGTAACTCACACCTTTAATCCCAGCACAGGGAATATCCTGGGAGTGGTGACCTACGCCCTTAATCCAATCTGAGCTTAAGGTCATCTTAGTTTACAGGAGTTCCAGGCTCCCAGGTAGTAGTTAAGGCAGACACAGAAAGACAGAACAGGCAAAAGAAGCCAGGAGGAGGGAGGCTAAGGAAGCTAGCTAGAGGACAGATGGGTGAGATCTGACTGTGGTGTTGACTTTCTAATATCTCCGATTTTCCCAGAGATCTGGCCCTGAGTTTCCTTTATTCGTGCAACACAATACAAACAAAAGTAAAAATATGAAAACTAGTAGCTTTTTAGGTACAGACTCATGAGAACACAGGAGGATGCCCTGAGGAGATTGGCCATGGTCATGTAGCTCAGTGGCATCCTCTAACAGTGAAGCAGTTGCAATGATTTAAAAAAAAAAAAAAAAAAAAAAAAAAAAAGGTTCTGCTTTAGGAAAACGAAGGGAATGTTGCCTTAGCAAGGCCAGATGACAGATGGATCTTTCAGAAAGACCATTTTTATGCAAATGGAGGATGGCTAATAAAATATCCCAGGTAGAAGTGAAGAGGGCAGAGACTTTTGGGGGATGGAGAGGCAGGTGAGCATATAAGACAGGCAGGACCTAACTCTGGCTTCATCCTGAAAGACATGGAGAACACTGTTTACAACAGTGCTAGGCAGTCACATGGACTGGATGGAAGACAGCAGAAGAACTAGAAAAGCCTTTGAACCTCATACACGTGGTAGACACAGCCAAAGGAGCACTCAGTAGCACTTCTATCTCCTCCTGGATGCTATGACCTCAGCCAAACCTGCTGCTTTAAAAACCCCTACATTCCCGGTAACCATTCATGAGGTTTAACCCAGCCACCCAGACATTCTTGTTTATTTTAAGGGAGGGTTTTTTTTTACATAGCCCAGGCTGTCCTGGAACTCACTATGTAGACCAGACTGTCTTCAAATTCAGATCTGCCTGCCTCTGCTTCCCAAGTGCTGATATCAAAAACACGCCGCACCACACCCCACCCACACCCTTTACAGAGCCTGTTTTCTCTTTTCTTCTGGACCCTGCTTCTTCTAGTCATGTCTCTGTGTTCCCCAAGACTGTCCCATTTTAAACATTGAAGAACGTTTATACCTGGTAAGCTGTAGATAGCTCAGAATCCATCATTTTTCTTGAAGACTTCCTAATTCGGGCTGAGCCCTTCTTGGAGGAGTCGGTTGCCTCAGATAGTGCCCCAAAAAGGAGTGTTTTAGGAGACCGAATACTTTGGACTGGAAAATTTTCTCTTTGGTCTGCAAGTCAAAAATAATATTTAATTCTTCCTCAAGACTTGCCCTCCCAATATTTTGGGGGGAGGATGAGGGTGGGGTTGAGACAGGGTCTCTCTATGTACCACTTGCTGCCCTGGAACTCACTATATAGAGCACGATGGCTTCAACCTTGCAGAGATCCACCTGCCTCTGCCTTCCTGTGCTGGGATTAAAGGTGTGTGCACCACCATTTCCAGTGCTCCCAACATTATTAAAACAAGAATGAGTGTTTAGAGCAGTGAGGGTGGAAAGTCCCAACTGATGATGCTCAAGTGCAGTGATCGCTGCCTTCCTGGATAAGAAAGATTTCATTTATTTTTATTTTATTATGTGTATAGACACTTTGCCTATAGAAGGCTGTGCACACAGTGCCTGAGGCAGCCAGAGAGTTAGAGTTCTAGACTGTTGTTAGACATATGGGGATTCTGGAAGCCCTAGTCCTCCAAGGCTTATTTTAGGAAATGTAAGCAACTGAAATAACTTATTTTAAGTATAAATATATTCTTTTTTTTTTTTTAAGTATAAGTGTAAAAACATATCTGTTAGCCAAGCTAAAACTGGATAAAAGAATGAAGAATAGACAGACTGATAGTGTCTACCTCCACCTGGGCAATTGTGTATGTGTGGATGAGCAGTTGTGGGAATCCAAGGGAGGATGGTTACAGGCCAAAAATTGTTATCTAGCCATCGCCTTGATTACTGACTGCTAATCTTAATCTTCTCAAACCTTGAGAAAATGTCAAATTCCATGCTTCCCCTCCCAGAAACATTCGCTTGACAGATGGGCCCGTGTTACCTGAATTCTGCTGGAATGAGTGAATTCTTTGCACACTTCGAGACTTTGGCTGCGACACAGAATAGAAGGAACCAGAATTTGTTCTGCTTAATGACAGTTGCTTGATTCGAGGACTTCGTCTCAAATTTATCTCTGCAAAACCAGAAGCAGAGTTGGTAAACAGAAGGATTTCATACTTAGCATCTCCCACAGTGTCTACAGTCACAAGTCTGTGACACCACAGACTCAACAATGGTTTTTATAGGCATCTCAAGTGTCTCTGAGAAAATGTACTGGAGACAGGTACATAGTCCACCCAAGGTAGTAGAAAGCTGACCCATGAGCTTGTTCCTTACAGGTCTCATAAATTGCCATCTCTAAGCATGACAAAAAGAACAAAATGTATAAATAGCATGACTTTTGTACAAAACAAACAAAAAGCTAGGCTTGTTTATTTTTTTTGAGACAGAATCTCTGTTATGTATCTCTGGTTGCCTGGAACTCTCTATGAAGACCTAGGCTAGCCTTGGACTCAGAGACCCACCTACCTCTGCCTACAGAGTGGTAGAGCTAGGATGTACCACTATGCCCAGCTTAACCAGGTTTTCTATGTGTATATAACATATTTTTGGCTAAGAAAAATATACACTAAAATATGTTTAAAGTATTTTTTAGTGCTGGAATTATTAAGCCACATTTCTGCCACAAACTCAAGTTGCTTAAACAGTTAAACAGTTGTTGTGCCAGGCAGTGGTGGAACACACTTTAATCCCAGCACTCAGGAGGCAGAGGCAGGCATGTGAGTTTGAGGCCAGCCCGGTCTACAGAGCAAGTTCCAGGACAGCCAGGGCTGCTACACAGAAACCCTGCTGTATAGCATAAACAAACAAACAAAACCAAAAACCCCCAAATACAAAGGACCCAAGAAACAATAAAACAAAACAATAAGAAAAGAAAGTAGTTTTGAACACCTGTCCTTATTAAGACAAATTTAATAAGTCACAGCACTTTGTCTAACCTGGAAGTTGAATCCTTACATCAAGCCCTATTTCTTTGTAAAAGCATTTCATCTCCAGAAATTTAATGCATTTTTCTGTTAAGTAACATTCACATATATGTATCCTGGATCCAGAGCCACCCCAATTTCTGTAAACTATTTGAGGAAACACTGAGTGAAAAATACAGAAAAGCTTTTGTAGAAGCTAGATAGAATGCAAAAAGAATGGGTAATATGCTCACCATCCTCCTTTTCAGGAGACTCTTCAACTACATGAATATCAGGGTCAGGATCAGAGGACCTTGAAGAGCAACAGTACCAAGAGTCAGTAGCCTTCATGGTTTACACACTAAGACGGGCTGGACAAGATGAGTAAAGGTTTTTGTGCCAAGCCCAACAGTCTGCATTCTATCTCCAGGACAGAACCAACCCTAAAAACTGTCCCCAACCTCCACATGTACTCTGCCACACAAGTGTACACCCACACAATTAAAGTAGAAGACAAAGAAAACACAACAAAGTTGCAAAAGTCTTGGGGTTTGACAATATTAGCACTAGTAACTCATTCACAACTCATTATAAATATATATAATATTATACATAAATGAAGCTTGCCAAGGACTTCTGACTCTTCGTTCTCACTTCTCACAAGTTACCTTGTAACTTTCACAGGTGTGGAAACCTGTGTACAGTGTCCAGGCAGAGCTGTGACAATATGTAGTAGCTGAATTTTTCCTCTATTCTTAATGAGATTTGAAAAGAAAGACAGCCCAACTGGGGACCTGAAGGAGTGGCAGTGGGTTCCCTGGGTCTTATTTTACTGCCTACATATCAGATTGGGTGCTGGAGAAGCTAACAACAGACACCAAAAGGTGGAGTCAAAATTTATTTCCAAAAGAGATAGCTCTCTTTTGGAAAGGGGCAGTAATTACTAATACAACTAATGACTACAAAAAAAAAAAAAAAAAAAAAAAAAAAAAAAAAAAAAAAAAAAAAAAAAAAATCCAGGCCCTAGCTGTACCTCTATGAGCAAAGGCTAACTTGGATGTCAGCCCCATCTGGCAGGGAAAAGGATTCACCTTTCCCCATGTAAAGAGATCAGTGCAGAAGAGCCATTTAATGAAATGCTGCTTAATAATAAAGAGATGAACTGATACAAGCAATGTACATAAATATCAAAATAATTATATCCAGTGAAAGAGGCCATAGTGGAATAGTGTATATTGTTCTACTGTCAGTAAAATATAAGCAACAGGGTTAAGAGTTAGCCAAGAAAGGCAAGAGCAGGCAAAGAGCTGCCTACGAGACAGTGCTGAAGGTGGCCTGGGTGTGTGGAGGGGTCTGGATTGGGTTGGCACTCACCTGCCCTTGATTTGTCTGTGGAGCAGTCGCCTAGAAATTTGCTTATGGACTGGAGTTTCGGCCACACTCTTAGTCAGCAGTTTGTGATGACCTATGGTGCAAAAACAGTGTCAACTATAAATTTCACTTAATCTTCTCACTCAGCAGCAAGGGAAAAGGAGCAGTTTGGTTTTACATATGGCTTATGACCCAGCTAGAGAGAATGCTATTCTTTGAGCTAGATTCGCTGCTTTCAGGTTCAATCAATTAAAGCAATTCATCAACACGAATTAAAACTGATAGAAGCCTTTGGTCCCAGCACTCAGGAGCCAGATGCAAGTGGATCTCTGTGAGTTTGAGGGCAGCCTGCTCTGCATAGCAAGCTCAAGGCTGGCCAAAGCTACAACAGTAAGACCTTATCTCAATTTAAAAAAAAAAAAGTAAGATAAAAATCCCCATGGATAACAGCAGACATTGGGCCAGTCATCGTCCTCTCAAACATCAGTAGCTTTCTTACCCAGCATCTATCAATAGACTGACTGACATGAACTGTTAAATTTTAAGTGCTGGTGTGTGTAAGTGAGTGCAGTTGCTGGCGGCAGCCAGAGGCATTAGATCTGTGGAGCTGAGGTTAAAGGTGGTAGTAGGCTATCCAGTGTGGATTTAGGTCCTCTGGAAAAGCAGGAAGTGCAATAAACCACCGAGCCACCTCTCTAGCTCCCTATCCGTGGATTTGAAGGGAAAAGCACACCGTTTTCTAATCATTTTCGAATCCACTTATGAAAATCTTTGGTTAGCACACTGCCTGAACACAAAGATAAAAGACAAAAACTTCAGTGTTACACATAACAAGAAAGGGTTTGCCTTATAATTTGTCAAACAGCTAAAGGTGTACAAAGAAACAGTAAAGCATGGCCCATTCACAGGAAAAAAGAACCTGGTAGAAACCACCTCTAAAGGAGCCTAGACCCTGGAGTCTCAATACACTCAATGGGTTTATGAACCCACCGATGGGTTACAAAAATTACAGGAACCAGGAAATAATACATAAGCAATATAAAATTATCAGTAAGAAATAGAAAGTATCAAAAGGAATTCTGTAGCTAAAAAGTATGGTCCAAAATGGGGATATAGCTCAACTGGAAGAATTTTTACCTAGTATATAGATGCCCTGGACTGGGTCAGCAGCACTGGACAAAGTCAAGTATAGTGGCACATGCAACCAATTCTAGCACTGAGGTGGTAGAAACGGGAGCAACAGATGCTATGAAGGAAGAAATTGAAAAATAGGGGGAGAGGGCTTAAATTAGGAATGAGGGAAGGAGAGAGCAATACAGGAGGAGGAGGGGGGCAAATAACATGAAAGATGATTGAAAAGGCCATAGAAATCATATTGTCTTATATTTACTTAAAATTATATACAAAATATTGGTGTATGTGCATATATGTGAAGTTGTGCCACCTAGAGAGATACTTTGGACCTAGGGCTTGAAGGATTTGAACTGGATCTGACCCAGTAGCCTCCTCCTGGAGGATGAGCTTTTTTGTTAGTTGCCATGAAAGCTACCAAAGGAGGGAGGTAATCCACGGTCCTATCGAGCTGTGAAGCCTATGAGTGACCAGCCTGGCAAAATATCCCTCCAGGTGCAAAAGCAGCAACTGACAGCTGTCTAATTAGACTTAAGTCCCAGTCAACAGGAGGGAACTCATACCTAATAACAGAAACCTAGCCAACTATCTGGGGCTGGTGAGATCATGGGTCTTACAGGGCAGCCTACTACTTTACTAAACCAGTATAATTCCTACCTGCATTCTAAATATCTGTCCTTATACTCACAGGTAAGTATAGCTCTCACCCCTTAACAAAGAGGCATCTCTTCACAGCAAATGGAGACCAATACAAAAAGCCACAGCTGGCCAAAATGCTGAGGGCAACTGATCGTGGGGTACTCTGGACAAATTAATGTCTCTACAACACAAACCCCACACCTAAGGCTTGAGAACATCCCCAAAGAGGAAGCAAAAAGATTAATAAGAGCCATGGGAGCAAAAAATCTGCTGCAAATGACCAAGAAGCTACACATGTTATATTTCACCAATATGGATAACTAACTAAAACCTGAACAATGACATCAACAGACATGCTAACACAATCTCACAGGCCTCTGTCGAGGCGTAGACAAAGAACTCCTGGAAACTAGTGACTGCCGAAGGGAAGAAGTAAGTCTCCCCCAAGGAGTCGCCCTGTACTTGGTTATCTAATACCAAGTGTTCAGCCCTACACTCATATATAAACAAACAACACAAAATGGACTCAGCATTGTATTTATGTATTTATGTTTGTATTTATCTATACACGTGTGTGTGTGTGTGTGTGTGTGTGTGTAACAATATAATTAAAAAGGAGTGGGGGGAATATCAGAGGGCCTGGAGGGAAAAAAGGGAAGAGGCAAATGATGTGATTATATTTTAATTTAAAATTTTTCAAAAGATAAAAATAATTTAGATTTTTAAAAAGAGAAGAAAGAAAGAGACGAAGGTCATTCTTAGCAATATAGCAAGTTTGAGTCCAGCCTAGGTCAGATGAGATTGACTCAAAACAACAGAAGCAACAGAAACTATAAAAGGATTCAACCATATGCCCTAGCAGGCATAATCTGTGACTCTGAAAAAAATAAAGGCATCCAAAATTAAACAGCCTGACTAGAAAAAAGAAAAAGAAAAATTAAGACTGAGGCACCCGGTACACTGTGCCTTACTTCGTGCATGTCACCACATACATGAGATTGCCAGAGGGTAAAAAGACAAAGTGGCAGAAAACCTTTCTGAAGAAAATTCTGTTCAATCAGACGAAGGACATGAACTCAAGTTTAATGGACTTCAGGGAGGATGAACCCAAAGAGATCCATGAAACATCTTATTGCCCACACCCTACATATCTCCACACTGTCTTAAAACCACGAAACAAAACTTTTTAAAAAGAAAAAAACAAGAAACTAAACCAAAGTAAGTGGTAGGAAGGAAAGTGAGACTAGGAAGTCAATGAAGAGAAGCCAGTTTCTTCAAAAGGCCAGTAAAGCAGCAAACCTTTACCTAAACTCATCAAGAAAAATGCAGAAAGACTCAGGGTACTAACTGGGGAGTCTAAGCGGGACCAGTGCATCCGCAGCTTTGTTACAGCCTTTCTGCAGTTACCTTGAAATGTGCTGCTTTTGGTCTTCTTGAAGTTGCCCTGTTTGTGTTGCAGACACTCCAAGGTGGATACAGAATGGCTTCGAGGCAGTCCCCGTTTTAGACCCCTCTTTGAAGGAGAAAGCATTTCCTGATTGAAGAGATTCCTTCGGACTTTCGTCACTTCTAAAAGCATCGAGGGAGAGGAGACAGGAGATAAAAAATACTATGTTGTGTCAACTAAAAGTATGCTAGATACACAGAGCTGCTTAAGGAGCCACTCTGTAACCGTATGCATTACAATGATTCCCCTGGTTGGCACACTTTTGGGGGATCTCAAAACTACTGACCTTACAGGTTCCAAAAGTTTTTACACAGAATTCTAAATAAGGTAGAGGCCCAGGGTCAATCTTTTGCTCATGGGTATATAGTTATCTCATTTGTTCAAGATAATTAATTCCTCAATAAACTGTCCAGAATGATCAACTAAATAATACATGCTAGTGTCTTTCTCTGTAATTACTGGGTAGAATTTAGCAGTGAAGTCACCACCTAATCATCTAACCTTCAACTTTTCTTTGTGGGAAGTATTTCTTTAAATGATGAATTTAGTATTTTTACTTATATATTTATTAAGTGTTTCTATTTGTCAGCACTAGGGAGCAGAGGTAGACAGATCTCTGTTGTTCCAGGGCCAGGCTGGTCTACATATCAAGTGCCAAGTAGTCAGAACTAAACATGTGAGAGCCTGTCTTAAAACAAACAAACAATAAATAAAAAAATATATTAACATGAGAGTAATAGTCTTCCACAGGCCTGAGCCCCCTACTTGATTATCTAATAAGAGGTGGTTAGTCCTGAAATCATATACATATAAGCAATAACAGTAAAAGACTGATACTTAGATTTGTGTGGCACATACATGTATGTAACAATAACAAAGAAAAAGGGACCATGATTCCCAAAGGGACGGGAGGGCTCATGAGCAGGACTAGAGAATAAAAGAAAGAAGAAAAGTGATATAATTGATCTCACCTGTAAAAAAGCAAGGAAAATTAAGACCGCAGTAGGACCATGGAGTGTGCTTTGGCCAACACACGTAAACACCTTTTGTCTAACAGCTCCATTACCACTCTCTCTCTCTTCTAATTTTGGATTTCAGGATAATGATTTTTAAAATATTTTAAGACAGTAATTTGTATGATGCAATATTTTAATTTAATTTAAGGCCATCTGAACTATCTTTTTCCCACAAAACAAGGAATTTGGATGTATTCTTTTAACCAGTGCTGATATGGAGCTGTAATTACATTAAATACAGCCAATCAAAACAAATTTGTCAACCCAGTGAGTAGGTATTGAAAAAAACACCACACCTTGCACTGTGTCTTTCCTCGGGAGTGGCGGCTGTGCAGAGGCAAGGTGAGAGTTCTCCTGGAATGTGAAACAAGAAAGATCAACAAAGGCATTCATTCAAGACAAAGAGTAAAAGTTCTGCCTGAAACTTTGACACTTGCAATTAAGAGAGATCCATTAGCAGAAATAGTAAAATGTACTAAAGCACATGTTCCCAAGACATCCCTGCTACAGGGTAGTAATCCAGACTAAGAAGCTCTATGACCGCACATAAAAAGTGAAAACAGTAAAGTCACACCAACCGATGAGGATTTGAAACCACATGAGAGACTTGTGTATACCACCAGAGAGAGATGTGATGGGGGAGGGTTTTTAAATTCAGAAAAGTACAGTTGCTTAAATCTTTATTTCTTTGAAAATAGGGGTCTCTATGCAGTTCAGGCTAGCTAAAGCTAGCCTTATGCTTCAGCTCCTCATACTAGGTTTATAGAAATGTGCACATGCTCAGCTACAATGAAACTATTTTTAAGGTTCATGTAGATGTGGGTACATTATAAACAGACTGTTGATATGTTTTAGGTATATACAAAAAAGGGTCTAGGATTATAAACCACAGACTATAACTGGCATTACAATTAGAGAAAAAATACTCTTGAACTTTTTAATGATGACCATGCATACGTTTTATAACCTAAAAGGGGGAAAGCCATACAGATTGATTAGGACACCGGTCTCTTTAAATATCACCTCTGCATCAAACCTCTATTAGTTTGTTAGTCTAATGAGTCAATGCTCTAAATTCCAGATGCATCTAAATAAAGGAATCCTTTTTCAAGATTTTCTATTTTTTTTTCCTTTTTAATAGACTTTGTGTGTATGGGTGTTTGGTCTGTGTATACGTATCATGTACATTCCCAGAGGTCAGAAGAGGGCACTGGATTCTCTGAAATTGGAACAAGGCATGGCTCTGAGTCTGTATGGGTGGTAGGTGGGAATTGAACCTGGGTCCTGAACAAGTACAGCCATCTCCAGCCCCATTTATTTGCCATTTCAACCATGTCTCATAATAGTTGAAGAATGAAATACCATATGGCATAACTTTTTTTTTTTTTCTTCTTGACAGCACTGGGGACTGAACCCAGAATCCTGAAACATGGTAGGCAAGGACTCTTCTACTGAGTCATACCCTAGCCTGGTTAGGTTTGTGAACTCATACCAAGGCTCTGCCTCAGTCTTCAAAGTGCTGGCACCTGAGAAAAACTTAATATAAATGATCTCAGTAATATAATCAGAATCTTTCTGGAAAGACTAAATATGACAGTTAATAGTTATATTGGCTGGTTTATACATTCTATTACAAAAATATTATCAACATAAGAATCCTAGTGAGCAGACTATATATTTTAGACAAAATCTGGATCAGCTCTTGTTTAGAAAACAAAATGGGCCAGAGAGATTGCTCAATGGTCAAGTAACTATTCTTCCAGATGACTTGGGTTAGAGTCCTAGTACCCAGCAACTTACAACTGTCTATTACTCCAGTCCCAACAGACTTGGTGAATTCTTCTAGCCTATCTGGGTACCAGGCACAAATGTGCAGACAGACACGCAGGCAAAATTCTCATACACATAAAATAATAGTTTAATTACTTTTTAGAAACAAAGCTTATACATTTACATATTGCTCATGGTCACTTTTCTTACAGAAATATGCCAAAAGAGACAGCTTACAAAGCTTTAAATATTTTCATAACTTTTACTTTTTCTGTATCTATACATTACTAACTTTTTAATCAACCCTTTCTTACTCAACCTTGTTTATCAATCCTGTTCTTCCATTTACAGAGGAAAAGTGAGGCTGGAGTTTTGGCCCAGTGGTAAGTAGCATTAACTGCTCTTGCAAGAGGACTCAGGTTCAGTTCCCATTACATACTGTGCCACTCACTGTCTGTAACTCTAGATCAAGGTATCTCAGGTTCTCTTTTGGCCCCTATGGGCACTAGGCATTCACGTGGTACATTTACATACACACAGGCAAAACATATACATAAATAAAATAAAATGAAAAAAACTTTAAAAAAGAACTGGAAAAAAGGGGAAAACTGAGATTGTACCAATGAGGTATTAGGGTAGGGTCAAACCTTTTTTCTAATCTTTAGCAAGTAATAAATGCAAAGTAATAAATATTTATTAATATGATTTATATACACAATTAACTTATGCTACACTTAGACTACAAATTCACTGCTTTCTAGCTTAACTATATTTTCTTTTCAAAAAATTCAAATTCCTTATATAAAAACTTACTATCTGATCCTTTAGTTCAACAGCTATCATTGTCTACGGTACAAACTGGCATGACATACATTCTTTAACCAATTTCAAATCCTGACCTCCATAAGTCTGCTCTGGTATATTTTGTTGTTTATTTTCAGAAATGGGGTCATACTATGTAACCTTGACTGTCCTGTAACTCACTATGTAGGCCAGACCAGTCTTGAACTCAGAGATCCATCTGCCTCTGCCTTCTTAGTACTGGATCTAAAGGTGTGAGCCACCATGCCCAATAAATTTCAAAAATGCTAGAAAGTGTAAAGCACTATAAAAACTAGTTTACCCACTTCTGGATTTCTTGCCATGTAGTCTTAACTGCAAGATCTTTGGGACCTGAATCTTATCCCCAGATAAGGTATGGTAAGGAAGCGAATACTGCTACTTCTCAAAGAAACTCTGCTCCCATACTAAGTGCAATTTAGAAATGAACAGCCACTACCTAGAGAATGCTTCTGATGCAAGTTCTCAGACTTGACCTCTTTTCAAACAGTTCCAAATCGTCACTGCATCTTAGTCTCCCTTCTTTCCTCAGCATGATGCTAATCCCACCTACTAAGCAGATTCTGGGCACACTGTTTTGTTTTCCTGAAAGCTCTTATTATGCTGCCACAGGAAAATCAATTACCATCAGACTGGGATTAAAGGCGTGCACTACCACTCTGCTTTGTCTACATGAGGGTGTTGAATCCCCTGGATCTAGAGTTACAGCAGTTGTGAGGTGCCAGGTGGGTGATGGAAAACTGAACCTGGGTCCTTTGAAAGAGCAGCCAGTGCTCTTAACCACTGAGTCATTTCTACAGTCTTATTGGATGTACTTTTAAAACAGGGGTTCTAGAGATCAAATTCAGGTCCTCATGTTAAAGCAAGAAGTTTATTGACTGAGCTTCCACCTTCCTTACTCTCCATCTGTATGTGTGCCCGCATGTGAGCAGTTCTGAATTCATGCAAGTACTTTACTGACTCAAATACCACCCTAGCCCTTGTTTTGTTTTGGTTGTGGGATTTTTTTTTTTTTAATTTATGTTTCTTTATTCTTTGTTCCTTTGGTTACAGTTTAATTCCAGTTCACAGAAATATTCAATATTACTTGGATATCACTAAATCCCAAAGTCCAGAAATCCAAACATTTTTCTTTCCAAAAGATTTGTTTATGTATAAAGGGCGTTTTGCCTGCACATGTCTGTAAACCGGAAGAGGGCATCCCCGATGCCATAGAAGTTCAGTTACAGTGGGTTGTGAACCTCAATGAGGGTGTTGGGTGGGAATTGAACTCAGGCCCTGAAGAGCAGTGGTGTTCCTAACCATCTCTAACTCCCAAAGATTTTTTAATTTTTTAGTTGCCAATGCTCCAAAATCTAAACACTAAAGTGTCATTTCAGATAAGGTGCCCTCCAAAGCTGACTTCCCACCAGAAGAAACTTCATTTCCTCTTCACTGTTAACCCCAGCTTCAGAGAAACTGTTAGCTCTTCTCAACGGCAATTACTTACATTTCTTGTAGCTCTCTTGGACACTCTGGGAACTTCAATTTGTCGAAGAGTCTGTGAAATCTCTGCAATGCTTTTATGTCTTATTAGTGCATTTTTCCTTTTAAAAATAAAAAAAACACCAGATAAAAGAAATATGTAGTTAGGCTTGCATAAAACCAGCATCTAAAATTGTTTAAATGAGTGCTAATCAGTTATCTTGAGGTTGGTCTATATTTACAAGTCCAGAATTACGAACGATAATTAATACAGATTCAGCTAGCTAATAACAATGAAAATCAGCAAGGGAAATGTTACAAATAAGCTGAAACCCTAATCTTATTTCACAAGAGGTTCTTAGTTCTTAGACACTCCTCTAGACAGTAAAGATGGGCTTTGTAAACTAAAATAAACACCACTTATTCCCTGTGTAATAAATACAAAGTATCAGATAATATTGGAGGCAACTCCTGAGAGATTATGTCTGTGATTCTGATACAAGGGCATCTACCAACTTAGTACATTAGATGGACAGAAACAAGACTGTCTTCAAACCTGCCTCTTTTCTGGACTTGACCATTCAGGTAGGACCATTCAGGTAATTGTTCCAATACCTTCTCTTCTTGGCTGATCTGGTCCGAAGCTCCTCCAGCTGCTCAGACTCAGTAATGCCCGACACTGATCTGTGAGCACTTGATGAGGGAGGTGGTGATTTGCTCTCTTGAGACACAGAATCATCACTAAACAATTCTGTAGGAAGGACTCCGGCCAGCTTCTGAGGAATCTTTAACCCCAGGCTGTGATAAAGTTGTCCAATTGTCCCTGGGATGGAGTCAATATACCTATGGAATATATTGATTAGATATGGAACAGAGTTACCATCTCTCTATCCCTCCACCCAGGCTGAAAAAAAAAAAAAAAATGCCTGCCCTTTTAATCTTCTAATTCTAAGATGTAGTCTTCAGTAAATCAATTTAAACTAAGCTAGGAGTCATTAAACTTACAATCTCAAAATCTCCTCCAGAAACTCTGACAGATATGCTGAATCCTTAGTGAGACACACCATGCGCAGCAAATCTGTCACCTGTAAGAAGTTGTGGAAAATTACCATAGCTCAGCCGGGAATCGGAAAGCAGAGCACATGCGCTCAGGGCAGCAGCCAGTGGACTCACCTCCTCCACTACTTGCTCCACCTCATCTGTGCTTTCCACTATCGAGGGGCACTGCTGACATATCTCCAGACGAAGAAACACCTGAAGCTGGCACCTTGAAGAAACAAAAGACTCGTCACACCGCCTTTGACTGATACTTACTGGAAACTCCTTTCTTTGAGCAAAGATCTTTATATAAGAAACAATGACTGAAGAGCTGGGAAGGTAGCTCAGTGCTGAAGCACATGCCTAGCATATACAGGCCTGGTTTCAATCTCCTAAAAAAAGGTGTGGGGAGGAGCAGTGCATGGGCAGGGAAACCTAGTGTAGCTCAGCTGGTGAAGTGCTTGCCTGGCACTTCTGAGGCCTTGAATCTGATTTGCAGCACTATATAACCTGGACATGGTGATGTACACCTCAACCTCTTACATGTGAAGTGGAAGTGGGAGATTGAGGAGTTCAAGACCAGCCTCAGTTACATAGCAAGTCTGAGGCCAGGCCGGGCTCCATGATACAGTCTTTTTTCCTTAAAAAAAAAGGGGGGGGGGGGGAGAGGGGGTCAGGGAGGGAAATGAGTCAAAGAAGAATTCAGTGCTTTCTCTAAATACTGATGTGCTTGTTAGGTAATAGGGTGAATTCAAACTGCCCCTTAGAACATCATAAAAATCACTAAGAAAGCATGTGCAAGCAGTTGGTAACTTTAAACTGTCCAAAGCTAACTGGAGAATTCTGTTTTGGAGTGGTAGTAAAATTAAACAAACTGGATTCTTACTCTCTGACTTTATCTTCTTTATCCAGCTTTCCCCCTAGATTCTGTCGGAGAGTTTTGCTGGTTTTTAAGAGGTTACTGTTCATATTGTTCAGGCAAGTCATCTGCAAATACAAAATTATTATGTTGGAGAAAACTGTTACCTATTTCTAGTTTGCTTCACAGTTGACAAAGCCCTCACTTACATACTTCTTCTTTCATTTGAATGAAAACTACTAAAATGTAAGTTTTCCTTGATATCTTAAGAGAATACGTATTTAAAAAAGAAAACAAAACTATGTAACCAAGAGAGAGCAAGCCTTTAGATTTCAACTGTTAAAGGAAGGTTCCTTGAGCTGGAGGGAAGCTCAACAGTTAGGATTAGGAGCACAAATTGCTCTGACAGAGGACTCTTAGCATCTAAGCTGGACAGATCACAACCACCTGTAACTCCAACTCTAAAGGATCTGACAGCCTCTTCTGTACTCTGTACACACCTGCACTCACACATGTGTATACTACATAAACAACCTTGCTACACACACACACACACACACACACACACACACACACACACAGAGTCCCTATACCCCCCCTTTAGAGAGGGTTTCTCTGTGTAGTCCTGGTTGTCCTAGAACTCACTTGAGATCTTCCTATCTAAGTACAGGAAGTAGTAAGTACAGGAATTAAAGGAGTATGCCACCACACCCAGCCATATACACTGAATTTTAAAAAAGAAGGTTCTACAAAGCAGTGATACCATAAACAGCTCTTGTCTGCTATAGATAAAGAGCCTTGCTTTTGCCATTAAACATGAATAAAGGCAATGAAGTATTATAAAATTGTGATTTGCAACACTGCTAAAGTTATGTAGGAAGTTTTTAAAACAAACAGATGCCCAAGTCCCAACACAAAGAGACCTGGAGTTAGTCTGTGAGCCTGGAAGGACCAGACACTAGCATTAAAAACAAAATAAGAGGCCTGCAAAAATAGTCCATAGATTAAGAGCGCTGGCTGCTTGTCCAGGGAACCCAGGTCTGATTTCCAGCACCCACGCAGTGCTAAAAAAGACTTAGAGGGACCCAATGCACATGGCATGCAGACATATCTGCAGAAAGAACACCCATAGACATAAAATAACAAGCCAAAAGAACAAAGTGATTCTGAAGAGGAGCTAGGGTTGAGACATTAGTATAATTCATCTCTCTCTCTCTCTCTCTCTCTCTCTCTCTCTCTCTCTCTCACACACACACACACACACACACACACACACACACACACACACACACACACACACACACACACACACACACACACACACACACACAGTCTAACACTTTCATTAGGACAAAAGTCCATTTTTATTTCTGGCCTTTGAGTTTATCAGGCTCACATTCCAAAATCTGGAATTGTATCCAGTCCTTTACTTATAATTTTTAAAATAAGTATCTTTAGTTTATTTTACATGTATGGCTGTTTTGAATGCATAGACATCTGGGTACCGTATGCATGCAGTGCCCAAAGAGGCCAGAAGAGGGCATGAGACCCTCCTGTACCTGGAGTAACAAATGTGAAGCACAATGAAGTTAGGAATTGAAACTGGGTCTTCTGGAAGATCAATCAGTGCTTTTAACCACTATCCCAGTTTTCCATCCAACTCATAATTTTTAAATCATGTACAGCATAATGGATATTCTTCAAGGTATGTGCAGCAAACCATCAACTACATCTATGACAGCATTATCTAGACTTCCTTACTTCTGATTCCTTCACATCCTTCGACTTTAGGAAGGTTTTAATGGTTGAGACGATATTCTGAGCACATGGATACAATGCAACTTCTCCTGTAGCCACAGTTTTTTGGTAGTTTTCATGTATGTAAGACAGTAGCTCCTCTTCAGTTTTAAAGTCTGTGGAGGCAAAAAAAAAAAAGAACATTTGGTCGTCATATTCATATTAACTCTATGTATCACTTAAGGGTTTATCAGTTATCTTCTGTCTCCCAGGAGAAACCTAACTGTCTGGGTTGCCATGACTGACACTAGGAGTTACTGGCATAGAGAAAGTAGATGCTAGCGACGGGTGTTAACTTCCCACAGTGCCTAGCACAGGCCAACTTGAAAAGATATCTCATTCACAACATCACTAGTGCCAAGATAGAGAAAGATTAGTGACTATTCCTAAGGCTTTGTAAATGAACATAACAAAAATTTAAGATCAAGAAGAAAATCTTAAGAGCGTCTTTGTTCATTGATGACAAGATTTTCTATGTGAGAAATCTGAAAGAACTAACAAGAAAGCTCCTGAAATTAATGAGTGATAAGAAGGTTGTAGGAAACAAAGTTAACCTACAAAAGTCTGCCCCTCCCCTAAATACTAGCAATTTATAGGTGGAATTTGAGACTAAGGCCACACCAGCAGGGACTAGATATGGCCCAGTGGTTAGGAGCACTTGCTGCTCTTGCAGAGGACCTGGGTTTGCTGCCTAACACTCACATAGCAGCTCACAACTGCTTGTAACTCTCGTTCTATGGGATGTGAAGCCCTCTTTTACCTCTGTAGATACCAAGCACATGTGTACAAATACATAAATGCAGGTTAATATAAATAAATCTTTTAAATTTACACATTCACATATACACCATTATTTTACCATACCAAAAAAAAAAAAAAAAGAACTCAGAAATTAAATCTAACAAAATATGTGTAATACCTAAATGAGGAAAACTACAAAACTGGGGAAGAAATCAAAGAACCAAATAAATGGAAGTATCCCTATGTTCATAAACTGGCGGGCTTTGTATTGCCAAGATGTCTGTCCTTCCCATTGTATGTTCAGATTCGATGAAGCCACTGACACCCTCAACAAGTTCATCTGAAGGTATTGGAAAGTGATTTTAAAGTTTATACAGAGACTAAAGGCCAACTCAATGCTAAGAGATTAAAAACAGACTAAAAACTACCCAACTTTAAGACTTACTATATGTGTGTGTGGTATCAGAAAAATAAAATCAAATAGATAAATAGAACAGAGTTCATCAGTATTAGTAAAGTCAACTGACTTTGACAAAGAATAATGGTGAGATACTGGATGCAGGAATAATCCAGTGTAGAACAGCTGAACATCCAAATGGGAAATAGTAAGTTCAGGCACAAAATAAAAGGTCCAAGACAGCTAGAAACTAAACAAATAAAATCTAGACATCTAGGAAGGAGGAGAAACAGAAATTCAAGGGAAGACTCGGCTTGCGGTTAGCCTGGGCTACATGAGAGAAAAGCCAACCAATTTAAAATAAGTTAAATGTTCTACCAACACACTGATCAGAGTGTAAAAGTAAGCCATAGACTTGAAGAAAATATTTGCTACAGACATCTAATAAAGACTCACTATCCAAAATATGCAAAGACATCTTAAACTCAGTAACAGGCTAGTAAGAGGGATCAATAGTTAAGGGTGCCTGCTGCCAAGCCTGATGGTCCTAAGTTTGATCCTAGACATGGTGGATGGAGAGGACAAGCCCCCATTAGCTGTCCTCGACTTCCATGTGTACACTGTAACATGTATACAACATCTATGTACATCATAACATATATTACAAATTGAAATGTTACAAAATAATATTTAAAACTCAACAATATGGCCACCTAAGGGTCACAGCTAAGTAACTGAACATAGCTCAGTAGTTGAAAGCTATGAGAATCTCATCTCTCAGTATCATCATTTTAAAAAAACAAATGTGGTGGACCATGCTTATAATCCCAGACTGGGGAAATGGAGACAGCGGATCCTTAGAGCTTCCTAGCCAGGCTAGCCTCTCAGCAAGCTTCCAGCCAATGAAAGACCCTACCTATCCAGCTTTCTGGAGGTGGAGGCAGGAGGATGAGGAGTTCAAGGCAGGGTCAGCTATATAGAGAGTTTGAAGATAGCTTGGCCTACATACATAGGCCAATTTGAAGATCTCAATTCAATATAATTAATTAAATACAAATTTTTAAAAAGTGGATGGCTCCTGAAGAATTATAATTGGGCTAAGTTCCCAGCCTCCAGCTCTCTATATATAACACCACACACCAAATGCTCCAGAATGAATGGATACCTTTAAGTTTAGAACTTCTTAATGTTCTTCCTCTGTCTTCCAATTTATCTCCTGTTCTGCCAACAACTGTCTTTTGGAGTCCCTTCTCCACAGCCGTGTCTGGACTGCCATCTGGGTGTAACTTCTGAGCCTTGACATTTAGCCTTGCCACATTCAGCATCTTCAAGGAGCGGGACATAGTATTCATCTTCTGTCTCACTGGAGTTCGAGGGATACCACCTGCCAACAGTGGGAAGAAAAGTCAGCCTTCACTTCAATGGAATCAAGAACTATTTTATGTCAAGTTATCTGAACCAGGTAGTTCTTTTATCTGCTTCTACCTACAAGATAGAGGCTCCTTTTACTGTTTAGGAACTAAATATCTCAAAATATTTTTGCAATGATTATTTTATTTTGGGGCATAAGTGTTTTGCCTGAATCTATGCGTACATAATTCGTGTGTGTGTGTGTGTGTGTGTGTGTGTGTGTGTGTGTGTGTGTGTGTGTGTGTGTGTGATGTGCATCGTGTGCATCTGGTCCCCAGGGAATCAAAAGAGAGCACTAGATCCTCTGGGACTGGAGTTAAAGATGGTGTGAGCTGCCATGGAGTGCTGGAAACTAATCCTGGGTCGTCTGCAAAAGAAAAAAGTGCTCTTAACTCTCCAGACCCATCTTAATGATTTTACCCCAAACCAATACCAGGCATGCTACAATTTTGGTGTTGCTCAAATTGAGACTTTTCTTTCTGGCAGTGCTAGAGATAGAATCCATAGCTCATGGATGCTAGACAAGTGCATCCTTTTCTGAAACACAATTTAGCAGTCTTCATCAAAAGCCAATGTGCATAGTCCTTAACACAGTTAACTTACTCCCTGGAAAAACTGCTGATAAGAAAATCTCTAAGTTTATGCATGATATATACTACAGTATTATTTGTAATGATAAAAATTGAAAACGATCTACATGTTCAACAACATGAATGAAGCAGAGTGGTTAAAAAGTCAGTCGGGTGGGAATGCAGCTCTAGGGGAAAGCCCTGCCTGGCACACCTGATGCCCTGAGTTCAGTTCCCAGCATGGGATTAGGGGAGGCAAAGTAATGAGCAAATATCTGTTATTTAAAAAGAAAAGTATATTGATATTTCTATCATAATCAAAATAAGGATGTTAAATTTATTAGGAAGAACATCAGTGATTTAACCCATACTGAACTAATATTTCCAAATTTGAAATACAAAAATTTGCTTTTAGTTACCATTTCAATCTTAATCAACCTTTTCTTTTTTAGAAACAATAACAGTGTTTTAAAATGTAGTCACAAACAGGAAAAAAAGACTGCCTTAAGAAACAGGCTTTCTATGTACATACGTTTCTTTCTCCTGCATTCTGGATTAACTACAGTAGATTCTTCATGAGATTTTCTCTGGTAGAGTTCAGAGAGGCATCGTGTTAGCTCACTTTCAGTTTTAGAGGATTCTTCATTATCAGGTGAGGTAGCCTGTAATAGCCTAGAAGACAAGACGCATAGTACAAGGCCAAATTCTAACTTTCCAAACCACCAGAGTCAGAACAGGTGCAGGACTATCAACTTCACTCATGAATCTAGTCTCCCATGAGAATTGGACGACAGAAAAGGTCCGTCCCTCCTTGCTCCCTTTTTCCATTTCTAATTTTTTGCTGTTAATTTTCAACCAGAAAAGAGAATACAATGTAAAAAAGTAATCAAGAAATTAAATTCTTAATAGTTACAGCTGCTTCAGACTTTTGAAAGAAATTAAGCACTGCAGATATAATTAAAGTCCCACTCCATTCTTTTAAACTCACTCTCCTTACAGGTATTTTTAGGCTTGTTTGTAACACACACACACACACACACACACACACACACACAGAGGATTTCTATTTTCTATGTTGTAAATTTTATTTAAATGTCAGATTTTTACCTTTTGCAATTGTTCATTCTCAACATTTTTTGTTTGTATATAAATACCTTGTTTATTCATCTTTATGAGCTTTATCAAATGTATGTGAGGGCTAGAGAGATGGCTCAGTAGCTGGGAACTTGATGCTCTTTCAGAAGAACCAGGTTTGATTCTCATATGGTGGCTCAAGCCATCTCTATCTCCAGTTTCAGGGGCAACTCTGGTCCCCTAGGGCACCTTCACTCATGTGACATATCCATATGCAGACACACAACTAGATATATTACCTAGATATAATTTATCTTGGGCTTTAGCTTTCTAGAAATTTTAAAGTGCTTTTTCATATTTTTAATCTACTAAAAATTATGTATTCTAAATGATTAAAATCCAATTTTGGCTAGCCAACTATTCTTTATTAAACTGAATCTATCTTCCCTGGTAGCTAACAATGCCACCCTTGTTTGTTATATGTCACATTCCTATAAATTCAGGACTCACTCCCCAGGTTCTCTGTTTTGGCTTATTTGTGTATTAATGACGCACCACCTCATGTATTGAAGCTTTACAGAAAATCTGCATGTCAGGAGAGGAGAAACTTTTATTTTGATCTTAGATTTGTTTGTTTGCTTGTCTTTTGGTTTGTTGTAACAGTTTCTGTATAGCCCTGGCTGTTCTGGAACCTGCTCTGTGGACCAGGCTGGCCTCAAACTCAGATTCGCCTGCCTCTGCCTCCCAAGTCTGGGATTAAAGGTCTGTATTACCATTATCCAGTATAAGACTTTTATTTTTATCTATCCTTTCTTACATTTATTACAAAGTATCTTAATTATTTTCCAGTGTTGGGAGTCAAACCCAAGGCAGGGCAAGTCTTCTGCCAGTGATACACTCTAACCTCTCTTAATTATTTGTTATCATAAATTGTCTTTTCTAGAAAATTATAATTTTTAAGACCATAGTCTCAAAGGATCAACTCTATAGCTCATAAATGACAGTTTCTGTTTGTTGTGGGCATGTTGTTTACTTTATACACTGATCTTGTATGCAACATGGCCGTATTTTCTTAATCATTTACCTTTAAAATCTTTTGGATTTTAGGTGACGATACCCATATATTTGATTCCAAAAGATAGTTTTCAGAAAAAATGCATAGTAAATTTCTACACTGAAAGCTATAAAACACTGAAGGAAATTAAAGATCTAAATAGACAGATGTACCGAGCGTATGGATCAAAGACTAAAACATGCCAGTTCTTCCTCAAGTTTAGCTATGAGTCTATACATACCCAATCAAAATTACAACAGACTTTTTTTTTTTTTTTTAAAAAAAGAGAAAATTAACAGGCAGATTCCCTACCTGCTACTGCCCCCCCACCCGTGTGTATATGTGTGTGTGTGTATATGTGTGTGTTTGTGGTGAGTGCATATACCTATGTACATGCATGCACATACCAGAGGAGAATGCTGGATACCTCTAACTATTGCTCTCCACCTTATTTTTTTTAAGACAGGTCTCATGTGTGGCCATCCCTGGCTTTTATGTGGTGCTGGGAAGGTGAATGCAGGTCTTCACATTTTCACAGCAAGTAATCTTAGCCTCTCATTTCCCCAGCCCCAATAGGCAGATTCTAAGAAATCTAGAGGCAAGTAGAAAATAAACAAAACAAAGTTGAGAATGCTTACCCTATCTGAGCTGGAGACTTAAACTAAAAAGCTACAGTATGTGGTATTGTAGTACCCTATGTGGCATAATCATAGCTTCTGGACTCTTCTGGACAGAAAGGTGTCTGAACAATTGTGCTCAACTGATGGAAAACAATTGGGATTCTTCTAGCAAATGATACTGGAACAAATAGGTAACTAAAGAAGAGGGGGAAAAAAAACCCCTAAACTTTACCTTTTAATAATAATCTGAATCTCTACTATATCTTCTACATCTCTAATACTGTGTATTTGCGTCCTTTATCTTTTTCAATTACCTCATCTTTTTAAAAAAGATTTATTTATTATGTACATAGTGTTCCACTTGCATATATGCCTGCATGACAGAAGGCAGCACCAATGATCCCATCATAGATGTTTGCTGGGAACTGAACTCGGGACTTCTGGAAGAGCCATCTCTCTAGCCCCTCAATTGTCTATCTTGAGAGTTATTTGACCTTTCTTCCTTATTTACTTTGTGTATGTACACAGATATGGGTGCATGATTAGTGCGGAGGTCAGACTACAGCTTTGTGGAGTCAGTTCTCTTTCTGCCTTTCCAGAGATTCCAAGGAGCAAACTCAAACACAAGGTCTGTGCAGCAAGTGCCTTCACTTGCTGAGTCACTGTGCTGTCCCCTTACTTGACTTAAAAAAACATAAGAAGACTTTTAGTTTTATTTTTATGTAATTCATATCTGTTCTTACCCTTCTAACTCCCTCCTGTATTTGAGGTGGGGAGACAGTTGTAACTGGGCAGCTCAGACTGGCCACTAACTCTCCATCTTCCCAAATGCTAAGATTACAGGAAAGCAGAACACCCGGGTCTTATCCCTTCTTGTACTTATTCTTATTAACTGGTTCTAAATTTCTCTTTAGAAAAGTAGTTAGTGAAGCCTATATTTCTTTCAGAATAAATTAATCTATTGTCTTAGTCGGTGTTCTACTGCTGTGAAGAGACACCATGACCATAGCAACTCTTACAAAGAAAAGAATTTAATTGGGGCTTGCTTACAGTTTCAGAGGTTTAGTCCATATTTATCATAGTGAGGAACAAGGCTGTACATAGACAGCATGGTAGCTGAGAGTAGTAGACAGAGATACAAAGCCATACTTCCTCATCCCTCTCAAACAGTGCTACTCCATAATGACCAAGCATTCAAATCTCTAAGTCCATGGGGCCATTCTTTTTCAAACCACCACACCTATATTACAGTTTGATATATTTTCTTTGCACGCATTCATTCATTCTATTTATTTATTTATTTGTGTGTTTGTGTGCAACGTGTGCATGTGTGATGTGTGTGTGCACATGTAAGGGTCAGAGGATAACTTACAGAAGTTAACCCCTTCTTCCTCCATTTGGTTTGAAGGATCAAACTCAAGTCATCAGGCTTGGCAGCTAATGACTTTAGTCACTGAACCACGGGTCACCAGCCAAGTTTGTTTAATTCTACTTTGATACTTCTAAATGTTTCCTGACTGCCATATATTTATATAGATAGACAAACAGTGTGATGGCTTATGTGAGAATGGTCCCGTAGGTCCTTAGTTGGTGGACTAGATGTGGCTTTGTTGGAGAAGGTGTGTCACTGGGGGATGGACTCTGAGGCTTTATTATTTTTTTTTAAGATTTATTTATTTATTATGTGTACAGTGTTCTGCCTGCATGTCTCCCTTCAGCCCAGAAGAAGGTACCAGATCTCAATACAAGTGGTTGGGAGCCACCATGTGGTTGCTGGGAATTGAACTCAGGACTCTGGAAGAGCAGTCAGTGCTCTTAATTAACCACTGAGCTATCTCTCCAGCCGGCTTTGAAGCTTTTCAAAGTGCACAGTAGGTCTCATCTCTCTCTTGATCTGCTTCCAACTTTTGGATCAGATGTAAGCTCTCAGCTACTACTCCTGAATGGTGTCTGCCTGCCTGTTGCCATATTCCCCACCGTGATAGTCATAGACTAGCTCTCTGAAACTGAAAGCAAACACTTAATTAAAGCCTTCTTTTATAAGTTGCCTTGGTCATGGTGTCTCTTCACAGCAATGGAACAGTGACTAAGAGAAATAGATGTGCTTGTATACTACCTAAGTACTTATTTACATTTGATTGACATATTCCTAATAAAAATGTTGCTATTTGTTTTTTCCAGTCTTGGAAATTTACTTCATCTTAAAAGTGCCTTTTAGTACAAGAAAATAATATAGTAATATAAAATGCAGAGAACCACATACTGCATCAAGCTGGTAAATCCACAATAGTAAAACGTGACACTGAGTTATAGAAGGGTAGTCTCCCTTAGAACAAGCCTATTCACATCTGACTATTGACTTTAGTAATCGATATATAAAAAGATGTACAAAGCTTTACCAAAACGATTCCATCAAGTCTGAAGTAGCACCGCTGACGTTAGAGAAAGGAAACCACCTTTCCATGAGAGCTGGACTCCATGGGCTGGTGTGTCTAAGTTCCTGCTGGACCCACTCTGGAACACAGGGGGCTAGAAGGACAGAAACAACAGAAGACATCAGAACCAAGGAGAGAGTCCAATGCTTTGTCCGGGGACCATCTCTCTCCATCTCCAAAGGCCATGCAACGTTTCTCGTTAACAACATTCGCCATTCTGCATCACTGACTCCACGGTCTATCTTGTCTGGGCTGGGGAGGGAGAGCAATTTGAAGCCTTTTGCTAGTAGTCACACAACCCTACATCTTATTCCTGAAACATTCTTCTAAATGCACTTAAAACTGTGCTATTTCTATTCTCAGAAATTTATTTCCTTTTAAGGTGCCTTTTAGTACAAGAATAAATAATGTCCTAACATAAAAGCAGTCTAAAACTACAGAGCAGAACCACTGTACTGCATCAAGTTAAGTAAGTCTAAGACAGTAAGATTGGACACTGAGTTATGGAAGAGTAGGTTCCCTTCGACAGGCTTGTTAGAGGATGTGCTTGGAAGCTTCAGTAGAACCTCATGAATAGGACTATATCTGGATAGAGTATGGTGAGGAGCCTGGACAGTAAGGTATGTACTTCCAGGAACTGAGCCATGGTAGAGAATACTGGTAAAATACTCATGCTGTTTTACAGTATTCTAAAATAGTTTTCTGACCTGTTTCTAAAGACTTTACAAATAGTGTATACACACTTGACAATAAGACAAAGATACAGATACAAAATAATCTATTGCTTTGATTAATGTGTGATTATTTCAAATATGCTAATACATCATCCTACCCAAAAAGCAAGTTAAATTTAAGTGAGTTAACATAGCACTACCCTCTCACCTTCCAAGCCACACTCCTTCCACACTCTTTTCCTTGTCACTCGCCCACATCTCTATCATATGAATCTCAACTTTTCCTTTCACTCTCTTCCACGGCACCATCTTCACTTCTTGTTTATAGAATAAATACAGGTACTAAGCAGTTTACTCATGAACTTAACGCACCTTTTACAAAAGTTATCTATTAATATTATTACTGTATATGTGCATGTAACAATGTGCACCTCGAGGTCAGGAGACAATTTTGTAGTCGGTTATTTCTTTCTATCTATACGTGAGTCCCAGAGACCAAAGTTGGATTCTCAGACTTGGCAGCAAGCATTCTTACCCCCTCTGAGCCATCTCCACAGCCCTGAAGTTTCCTTTTGTGACTTTATGTGTATGGGGTACATGTGTTTGTGCACCACTCTGTGTAGTACCTGTAAAAGCCAGAAGGTACTGCATTCCCTGGAACTGGAGATACAGTTGTGAGCCACCATGTGTGTGCTGGGAATTGAACCCAGGTCCTCCAGAACAGCAGCCAGTGCACTTAACCACTGAGTCACCTCTCCAGCCCCCATGCAGCCTTTTCTACTCTGTTTCACTGTATTTTCATTTATTTAATATTTTTCATTGACACTTTTACACAGGCAAAGAACCCTGCCCATGTTTATTCCTGGGTTCCTAAACTGTCCCAGTTTTGCTGCCCGCTTCTCATCTCAGATCCCCTCATCATGTCACATGGACATGTGTGTAGACAGAAAGACAGCACCCACATGAGAAAAATATACAGTATTTTGTCTTCCTTTCCTAGTACACGTCCCTCCTGGGTTTTTTGTTTTGCTTTTTAATATCCTTCTACTTTCACGTCCCGTTCATCTACATGAATAGTCATAAACTATGACTAATTTCAAAGTGTTGCATAGAGCCTTTAGCCGCAGTCCTTCAGGATTTCTAAACCAGTGATTTAAAGGCCTATAGCTTGTATCAGCGTTTGCTTTCATCTGTCTTACAACTTCCTGGGTTCCACTAAATGCATGATGAAAAAGTCTGGAAGAGACTGCAAACCACTCATGCCATGTTGATTACTGGTGGGAAAACTTACCACAAGAAGCAGGATCTTCAAATAAATTATGGACCTGATTCAGTACACTATCTACAACATCTGAGAAAAGGGAAGCTGTATCCTGGGGGCCTTCAGCCACAACTGTCTGAAGAAAATGTCTTTGAAATTCAGCTTCTTTGGCTTGGAACACTGTAAGAATCATGGCGTTGGCAGAGAATGGGGAAATAATTCCTGTTATGGGGGGCCAGCCTTCACCAGGATCCACACTGGCAACCTACAAAGAAATGCTAATTAGTTGGGATTACTGTCTATATGCCTAAAAGAATGTATCCCACTTAAAACAGAACAATAGTTGGCTATCTGTGGCAGAAGAGAATTTACTAATTATTACATAGTCCCTGTTTGAACCTACTAAGAAAAAGCTTACAATGCCAGTAATATTTATACTATGTGCTTACATCTCCACATCCTTCCAATTGAGTTTGTTTTAATAGTGAGTGAAAAGCAGAAAAAGATAAGATTTATTCAATTGGGCAAAAAAAGAATAAAGAGATCCTGGTCTATCTTCAAGTCTAGTAAATGGTCACTGAAGCAAGGGCAGCTGTGTGTGCGTGTGTGTACACACACATATATATGTATGCAAATACTTCATTACACATTCGCTGAATCATACAACAACTCATTTTAAAATCATTATCACTTTCACTTTATAGGATGTATTGAGGCTTAGGAAAAAGCTACTTGTTCAAGGTCACCTGTTGGTATAAGAAAATGTACTTCACTGTGAGACAATACAATCACTGAAGGGATTTGGGCAGCAGAGCTGAGACCTAATCCAGACAGCCTGACTCCTTTTCTACCTAGTATAACCAAGCTTTGTATTGCATTAGTAATAACACAATATAGTGTTCTTTTCACTGAGCATGTAACCTTAAAAAATAGAATTTTTTACCACAGGATCCAGAATAAAGATACTTCCTGAGATTATAAAGGCAAAGAAAAATAAGAAATTTGAGAGTATTTTCAAAATAGCCATCATAGTTGGGTGTGGTGCTATACACCATTTACCCCAACACTGGAGGGACAGAGGCAGGCTGACCTCTGAATTCAGGGCCAGCCTGATCTACAAAGTGAGTTCCAGGTCAGCTAGGGATATACGGTGAAACTCTGTCTCAAAAATCCAAAAAACAAAAGAAGCCATCATTTTAAAGTCAAAGCTAGGTATATTTGTGTTCCTTTTGGAAGACAAGTTGGAGTAACTATTCTTATGCTATTATATTTAATTTTAAATTGTATCAACTTTTCCTAAATACATTAAAATCAAAGTATATTACAGAAAATTTAATAAACAGTGAGAAACAGCCCACCATTTTATTCTCATACAGCCATCTCATTGGGCCAACTACCTTTTCTCTGTGTAAATTCATAGTCTTTAACATAATTGGCTTCACGATGTATGCAATTTTACAAACTGTTTATTCACTAATAATCATCACTTTCATATACTTCAGTGCAAGAAATATTATGTGAAAAACACCATTTTATTAAGAATGTTTAAGGTAGAGAGATGATCCTTGGTGTTCTGTGAACAAGCTCATCTCCTCTTACCAGGGTGCTACTAGACAAGAATCCCAACATGTGGAGGACACCTACCAGATGGAATTCTTCAGCAGTCAACCTGCTTACCAGCTCCTGAAACAACAGCCTTTGAGTTGACTCGTGTCCCTCTGGACTTTGTAGCATCCAGGTGTCAGTGGCTAAAGCATTACTCATTGGAAAAGACCACTGGGCCAATGAGCCTCTTAGATATATTCTGACTGGCTTCTGGAAATGTCTCTGATGCATGGCTAAGGGCTCTAGGGAGATTGCCCATGTTTCTTGAACTTTTTTGCCTGGCAGAAATAAAGAATATTAAAATTTTAATATATTAAATAGTTTTTAAAAGATTTCATAGTAAGAATGAAAAGAATCATATTTCCAATTGAGACTGAGGGTCATGTCACTAAATTCACATTTCAACCCTTAGCCTGTTGTCTACAAGTTATTAGAGCTGGGTCATTTGGCACTATAGGAAAAAAAACTTTATACAAATGGGTATGGTATCAGAACTTCTCAATTATGACTTGGAAATATGTACTCAAATAATACTACTTATAAAAATAGGACTCTTTGATTGGTGTAGTGAAAAATGTTCATAATCCCAGCACTTAGGCCAATCTGAGCTACAAACTGAGGTCCTGTCTCAAAGAAGAACCAAAAAAAGGAAAAAAAAAAAACTGAAAAAAATACCTACTTTGGTAAACATCAGGGATGGTTCAGAGGTAGATAACTGCCTAGCAAGTAGACTCTGGGTTCAATAGCAAGATACCACACAGAAAAGAAAAAAATCCCATAAAAACAGTGTATTACATATTATGAGAAAGTTATATTCAGTCTAAAGATTGAATAGTAAATGACTCAGACAAATATATCCTTTAAAATTTTCTTTTCCTTTTATGTGTAGTGTTTATATATATATATGTACCACATGGTGCCTAATGCCCTTATAGGTTCAAAGAGGATGCTGGATCTCCTGGAACTGGAGTAACAGATAGTTACGAGCCACTGTGCTTTAGCACTGAGCTGTCTCTCCAGCCCCCAAAATACTCTTAGATCATATACCTAGAATCCCACCACTTGGGAGGTGGAGGCAGTATGACCAGCAGCTCAAGGCTAGCAAGTTTAAAACCAGCTTGAGACCTTATCTCAAAATAAATGGATGAATGAATGAATGAATGAATGAATGAATGAATGAATGAATAAAACCAAAGCCAAGCACAATGATACATGTTTATAAATCCTAGCACCAAGAAACAAAAAGTCCTTAAGCTGCACATAATTACAACATAGTTCAAAGTATCCATCTCTGCAGTATTTCCCTGTGAATATAGATATACTCAGAAATGAGCTTCATCACGTAGCCAATCAGATGAGAAACAAATTTGTGAAGATGTTGGCTTTTCCTGGTAACAAGCATCATTTGAGGGTTTTGTAATGATTTCTTGTGTAATTACCCTCTTTCTATATGATCTCTAACTTACCAATTTCTTCTGCAAGCCAATAAGATCCTTATACTCAGGTGCTTGGGTATCTGAATATTACACCCCCCTTTTGAAAGGGCTGAAAAATTCTTTGTAATCATTACCTTGTTTTTTCCACACATGCACTGGCAGTTATGCCACAGCTCAGGCTTCCTGTGGTGTCTAATTTTGCTTATGGAATTTTAAAATTCTTTCACTGAAATTAAGTACCAGGCTATAGGAAATGCTAAAGAAACTGGAAGTATGCCTTGAGCTTACCTTTAACAGGGAGACATAACGTTCCTTCAATTTTGGGAAATGAGGCTTCATACTCAGGAGAATTATAGAGTAAGCAGTTTACAGTGGCATCTATTGGCAGAGCTGAGATCCACGGGGGGAGGTGGGGCTCACGCGACAGCTTGCCACCACTCTGCAGCACTGTTTCTCTGGTCTTAGTAAAATCCAGACTCCAGGTTTCAGATGGCAAGATGGTGCCTCCTCCATGGTGGAGCAGTTCCCAAACTGTCCAGTATCCAATGTAGTCTGGGGAGTCCCACAACTAAAATAAACATGACAAAGGAGTTTAGGTTAGTGTAAATTAAGACTTATGAATGAACTAGAGGAAATCAGGAAAAAGTTGATACCAACATTAAAGGGTCAAATTATACAATGAATGGCTACCATCTATTACTACACAACCCATGATCATAACTACCACATAACATACCTTTGAGGATACAGAGAGGGGCTGTCCTTAGGGAGCACTGGCTGGCTAACCGACCTGGTGAACTCCACCTGAGCAGTGACACCCAAGTTGTCTTCTGCCTTCCTACCCACATGATATACAAATGAATGTGAACTACACAGAAAGGATTCCTTTTTTTCAAAGTAACCCTCTTTTGACTGCTTTTCATGCTTTATTTATGTGCATCTATCCGCTTACGTACATGCAGTGTATGTGGGTGTCCTCAGAGGTCAGCTACTTCTACATACAGTAATGAACTGCCCAATATGAGTGCTGGGAACCAAACTCAAGTTCTCTTGGAAGAACAGCAAACATTCTTCAGTTCTGGCCATCTCCCCTTTATGAGACTGGGTCTCATCGAGTTACCCGGGATTTAACCTGAACTCACTTATAAAGCAGGAAGGATCTGACTTTTCATCTTTCTGCCTCAGACTTCCACACAGCCTAGACTACAGGCCTATACTAGGCCCAAATAAACTCTTTAAAAACCAATATTTATTTAGATTGATGAGTTATGGTCTCTTGATATAGGATGTCTTTCTCTATGTTGTGAACATGCTTTATTACCATTGGTTAATAAAGAAACTCTTTTGGCTATGGCAAAGCAGCTTAGAGGCAAGTGAATATCCAAGCAGAGATAAAGATGGAGAAGGACAAAGTCAAGGAGCAGCTACAGGCTACTGCCAGAAAGAAGGACGTAATGAGGCACAGGTAAAACCATGTGGCAATACATAGATCAATAAGAATGGGTTAAGCTGTAAGAGCTAGTTGATAATGAGCTTGAGCCATAGCCCAGTTTATAAATATAAGCTTTTGTGCAATTATTTTGGGACTAAACACTGTGAGACCGTGGAGACAGATCCCAGGGCAAGGCTGGGCCAGAAACTTCTGGTTACAGGCTCCCTGTGTAGTCTAAAAGGGCCCAAACCTGAGGTTCTCCTGTCTTAGCTTCCCAAGTGCTGGGATTACAAATACTTATCATCACACCTGGCTTTGATGAACTCTTACAGGTTACCAAGGCTGTGTCCTGCCTCTCACCTTTCCTCTGTGACTCCATGTGTTCACTTAGATCAGATATGTCATTATGCTAGTCTTCTAAACCTTTCAAGCCTGCTTCCTGCTCCTCAGACAAAGTAACACTTTAGCACTGTCATAAAAGCAAACTCAACAGCTTCTCCATGAGCCACCCACCTTTTAAGCAAAATGAGCCACTGTGTCTTCCTTTAATGGTCACATTTTATATTATGGAAATGTGTAACACAAGAATGTTCTTTCTGGTTGTGTCTCCTGGGCCTCTTTATCAATGGAGGTTTATTATACCCTCTATCTATTGCAGCTCCTGCTTTGTCAAAATTTCATCTGTTTCCTTCGCTCATAGAATGCTGATATTCACGCAGCATTTTTCAGTAAACATTTTTTTCGGGGGTGTTTTGTTTTGAGACAGCCTTTTCTGTGTAAACACCCTGGCTATCCTGGAACTCCCTCCATATACCAGGCCAGCCTTCAACTCAGACATCACCTATCTCAGCCTCTGAGTGCTGGAATTAAAGGCACACACTACCAATGCCTTGCATTCAACAAACTTTTATTGTGTAATCTCTGTGTGACGAAAAATGGTTAATTCAGTGTCTTCTAGGACCCTTCAGACTGGTGAACATGGGGCTGGGGAGTTGGCTCAATGGTTAAGAACTCAGGTTGTTCTTCTAGAGGACCCAAATTCAATTCCCAAGAGATAGGTAATTCCAGTTCCAGAGGATCCGACCCTTTTCCTGAACATCAAGGGCACTAAGCACATAAGTAATACACAGACATAAATGCAGACAAAACTGCTGTGGAATAATCCTTTTGTATACTGTAAATATATATTGCTCTCATTGTTAATAAAAAGCTGATTGGCTAATAGCTGGGCAGGAAGAGAATGAGTAAGACAGCCTGAGACAGAATACTGGATGAGGAAGGGCAGAGTCAGAAGAGCCAGCCAGCCAGCCAGCCAGCCAGCCAGATCATTCTCTGACACAGAAAACGAGATAGAGGTAAAAGCCAGGAGCCTCCAGGCAACACACAGATTAATATAAATAGATTAAGTTGTAAGAGCTTGTTAGTAACAAGCCTGGGCTATTGGCTGAGCATTTTTAAGTAATTAAGTCTCTGTATTGGCTATTTGGGAGCAGGAGGTAGGGACAGAAAGACCCCACCTACATAGAACACTCATACACATAAAATAGAAGGGGGAAAGGCTGGTAGAATAAAACAATAACAATATAAACTATTTGATCGCATCCTATGTAGCATGATAGTACTATGGGAATATAAAATTACAGCAATCACCCTATGCCTAAACTATAAATTAATATATGAAGATAAGAAATAAGAACTATAAGGTCTTCAAGGTTATCTAAGTCATCCCCCAACTAGCCATTATATTCAAGTTCAAAGGAGCAAGAAATTATCCACAAATACAACAAAACAATGATAGAACCAGTTAAGAATGAAACTACCTTGATGTTTTTAAAAATGATATTTCCATGGACTTTGATGGATCAACTAAATGTCACAGCATTTGGGAGGCTAAAGCAGGAAGATTGAATTCCTGGACAGTCTGAGCTATATCTCAAGTCTTGGCTTTAAAAACAAAAACAAAACAAAACAATATATTTTGAAAGTTTCTCTTCAGTCAAATGCACCGATCTTGTTATAACAACAAAGAACAATAAATTAATTGAGAGATTAATCTGTTATCTGTGCAGTCCACTGCTATGTGGAAGAAAGCAGCTAGTTCAGATACCACTGATTAGGACTTATTTTCCTGCGAAAAGGATAAAAAATTTTTTTTTTCTGAAACTGATTGAGCTAGAAGACTGGCTTGGAAGGGTGGAGTGGGGCTAATAAAGAATGTTGACTTTTCATTTACATTTTCCAAGCATTCCATCATGCCCAGTTTACATTGGAAATACATGCATACACACACAAATATATATAATGTGTGTGTGTGTATATGTATGTAATGTATATGTGTGTATGGTTTATTGTATGTATATAGGTGTTTATCTTGCATGTATGGTCTACGCACCACTTAATTGCCTAGTACCCTTGGAAGCCAAAAGATGGCATTAGATCCCTTGGAAGTGGAGTTACAAAAAGTTGTAATCAGGAGCTGGAGAGAAGGCTCAGTGGTTAAGGGCACCTCTGCTCTTCCAGAGGACCAGGGTTCAATTCCCAGCATCCAAATGGCAGGTAGCAACTGTCTGTAACTCCAATTTCAGGGGAGCCAACACCTTCACACAGACATGAATGCAGGCAAACTACCAATGCACATTAGTAAAAAAATAAAATAAAATAATTTTTTTTAATTGAAAAAGCGGGGCAGTTGTAGCGATGCCTTTAATCCCAGCACTGGGGAGACAGAAGCTGATTTCTGTTAAGTTCAAAGCCAGTCTGGTCTACAGATTGAGTTTCAAGATAGGCAGGGCAACACAGAGAACCTTTTCGAAAAACAAAAACAAAAGGTTGTAAGCTTCAAGTTGGTACTGGGAATTAAATACAGATCTTCTGGAAGAGCAATCAGTGTTCCTAACTTCAGCTAACCCTCCAGCACTTATACGTAACATAATTTTTATTTGTTTTTTCAAAGCAGGGCCTCATTGTGTAGCTCTCAGTGTCCTGGAACTCACTGTGTAGACCAGGCTGGCCTTGAACTCAGATCCACTACACCTAGTTTTAACATAGTATTTTAGTTAGTTCTGAGGGAACGGCCCAGCAGTTAAAAGCACTGGCTGCTTTTCTAGAAGAGCCAGGTTCAATTCTTGGCACAAGCACATATAACTCCAGTTCCAAGGAATCTGACACCGTCTTCTGGCCCCTGTAGGCACCAGCTTTGTAGGTAATTCAGACATACAGTGCAGACAAAATACCCATACATGCAAAATAAACAGTCAAGATTTCTTTCTTTCTTTTTTTTTTTTTATAGTAATTCTTGGAGAACTTCTTACAATGTATTTGATCATATTTACCTTCTCCCACTTTCTCCTCTAAATCTTAGCATTCTGGATAAGTATTGGTGGTTTCTCATCTGTAATCACGCTATTTAAGCAACCCCTGGTTTAGGTGGACTATGTAATTCTATTAAGTGGAAGCTTGTCACCTGTTTAAATCAATCTTCTCCTTGATCAGAACAGAACCAGTGCTTCCCCTTTCTAACTCTACTGTTCTGGGCGTTCAGTTCCTACTCTTTCTATTTGTAATACAAAGTTCATTCCCAGTTCACACCCTTACCCATGGCTTCCCTAATTCTGGGAATGTTCTTTCTCAGCCTTCATAGTCTTTCTCATTAGTCAAGTCTGCTAGGAAAGGCCTTCTTCCTTAAGCACACCTCTAAAGACAATAGCCACCTGCCTCCCTTCACACAGCCTTTCTTTACTTTGGAGCTAGTTTTAAAATCATCACTTATTTGCTTGTTTGCTTAATATATCTTCCATATTAGTAAAAAACTCATTTTAGCCACTGTATCTCCAGCAGCTAAGACAGGGCTCATGGTAGTGGCTTATTAATGCATATATCTTTACTAGACAACATAACAGAAGTAAAAGTTAACCTTTATATACTATAGATGCTTTCATGTTATAATTTCACATACATACACACGAAAGGGGAGACCAAGAGTTCCAGGTCACCCTATCCTGGCTACAACCTGAACTACACTCATCTGTTTCAAATTTTTCAAATTCTCTCTCTCTCTCTCTCTCTCTCTCTCTCTCTCTCTCTCTCTCTCACACACACACACACACACACACACACACACACAGGTGATTCATCTCATCAACAGATATTTAACACTCACAGTGATTAGTACACAACTGTGTAAAGACCTGGTACACCTGCCTTTGAGATTTTTGCTTGCTTTTTTGAGACAAACTCTTTGTATGCAGGCTAGTCTTGAACTGTGGCAAGCCTTCTGCCTCAGCTTCCCATAGGCCACCATCACTGAGGTGGTATTTTTAGAATAGATGGAAAACGACAGGTATGTCCACCTGGAACATAATAAAGAGTTCTACAAGTCACAAGACAAAGGGTTTCGGCTTTTGTTTGAGACAGGATCTCTGCATAGCTGGCCTCGAATTCAGAGATCCATCTACCTCTCTCTCTGCCTCCAACAACAAAGATTAAGATAGTTTTCTATTGTTTTAGTCTTCTCTTGGTAGGACTACAGCTCCAGGAAGACAGGGCAGCACATGAAAAAAAACAAGCAGTCAAGACCTGTGGCGTGAGTCGGGCTGTGGTGGCGCATGCCTTTCTTTAATCACAGCACTCAGGAGGCAGAGGCAGACAGAGTTCTGCGAGTTCGAGGCCAGCCTGGTCTACGGAGCAAGTTCCAAAATAGCAACGCAGAGAAACCCTGACTCGAAACACCCCCCCCCCTCAAGATCCATGGCCCGTCTGAACCAAACTTCCACAAGCTGGAATACAAGTGCTGTGTAGGAAATCTAAATATGCAAAATCACACTGGTAGCAAAGCGCAGAGGCTCTGCCACACTCATATTTAGTAGGTACCCAGAATCTACTCATTTTGTTGGTGGGGAAAACTGTCCTTTGGGACCTGCAGAAGTTTCCTTCGGAAGGGACAAGGGGTAATGCACCGTTCATTCTTGATCTACGGCACTATAGAGCCTAACAAGTTCCAGCTGGCGGGAAGTACGTGTACTGGATCCAAGACTGCTCTCACCTTACCTTAGACCGTTCGGTGGTGTCCACCCAGTACAAAGTTATATTTCGGGCGATCATGACTTCCTGGACCCTCTTGGGCAACACCTTCTCCATCACCTGCTTGGGGGTTAGCGGCACGCGTTGAGCCTGGGCCTCGCATCCCGACACGAACTGCAGCAGCTCCCTCTGCGAGTGAGGACAGGGAGCCAGGAGGAAGACGGCATTCCCAAAGCCCCCGAGCGCGGCCTGGGCTTCCTTGGCCTCGCTGTCGGCGTCCAGCAGTCTCCTCCCGCTGCTCCGCAGGATCGGCTTTGTGGGCGACGTGATCTCCGGTCGATCCCACTGGTAGTCTAGCAGCGTCTCCATCAGGGCACCGTGCGTGTGGGTGGCCCTGGGCGTCGGGCCGGGAAGGTGGGCTCCGGGAGCGCGATCCCCGAGCCTGCTCTCCAGCTCCTCTTCGAAGTCCTCCCAGGAGCGGCTCCCCAGTTCTCGGAAGTCAGACACGCGGGATGGTCGGCTCCGTGCCCCCTGAGAGTCGAAGAACTTGAAGGTCCAGTGGACCCTGGCCAGGCCGAAGCGGCAGCTTAGGTACGAGAGGAGGCGCAGGGCGGCGCGCCGGGCCGGGCTGTGACGAGCGGCGTCGCCCGCGGTGTCCACCAGCAGCACAACTTTGTGACAGCAGGCCATCTCGGCCGCCACGGGGCTCAGCCCGGCCGCACGCTGCTCTTCCCGAGGATAAGCGCTCTCAATCTCGTCAGTGAACCAGCGCCATTGCCCTCTTCTCCGAAACCCTACTCCGAAGGCTCCCGCGCTCCCCGGCAGCTGCTGCTATTGGAGGAGCTGGTTCCCAAATTTGGCTCTTATTGGCTGCGGGCAGAGCGTAAGTTACGTAAGCACTTCCGCTTTTAACCCTAACTGGAAGGAGTGTGGGAAAACCTCCACCTGATTGGTGTAAGGGAGAGACTGAGTTCTCATTGGTCTAAACCTTCGGTTTAAAATTTAAAGAGGCGGTACTTTGGGGGCGTGTGCGTGTCGGAGGCGGGGCGTGTTTACTGGGACCCTGGAGCCTGGGTGGTGCGCGGTCTTTGGCGTAGATTGAATCAGATTGGCTTTAGAGTACTCTTAAGGCTTTTAGGGAACAGACCCCGATGACGGAGGCCTTAATTTTTTCCGTAAAGCTGAATTTCATAATCCCCACGCTCGGGAGGCGGAGGTAGGAGGTTCGCGAGTTCCAGGCCAACCGGGGCTACTTAGCCAGACCACTGGGACAGGGAAGGACCTGGATATTGTGAAGGACAGGAAGGCACCGGAAGGGTTTCCGGGAAGGAAGAGAAGTGACAGAATTCGTGTTTTGAGAGGAGCACTCAGTGTCCTGGGTGCAAAAATTTAATATACAGGCACCTAAAGGAGTCAAAATAGCAGTGAGATACATGACAAGTTTACAGAACACCTGGGACGCTGTTTAACAAACTAAGGAATGGACACACCAGAGTACCTAAGCCAGTTCATTGGGTGCGGGAAAATTATACTAGAATGTCTATATTCCCAGAACCCACCCTTAAAAAAAAAAAAAAAAAAAAAAAAAGAATCTTACCCCGCATCCATTCAATGGATGTTAGTGCTTTGTGACATTTTGTCTTTTTACTTCTTTGTATGGTGCTTGTTTGTTTTTGTGGCTTTCTCTTGTATACCAGACAGGCTTCCAAACGGTTATATACCTTGAACTTCTCTGATCAACCCGCCTCCACCTCCCAAGGCATGCTCCCGTTAAACCCTGTTTATGTGGTATTGGAGATCAAATCCAGGGCTTTGTGCATGCTGGACAGACAAGTACTGCATCAGCTTCTCCACCACCCATATGTGTTTCTTTTTCTTCTTTTTAATTTATTGTATGTTGGGGGAATGTTTGCTGGAGATGGAACCCGGGGCCTACTATCTACTTGGTGAGATTATGCTCTCTCTCAGCCACATCCCTGAGCACTGGATATTATTTATTTTTATATAACTTGTAGTTATATATTTATGTCCATGCCTGTGTGCAGAGATCAAATAGAATGTTTGATCCCTTGGAACTGGTTACAGATGTTCGTGAGCCTCTCTGTGGGTGCGGGAATTAGACCCCTATTTTGAGCAAGAGCCTTCTCTTCAGCCCCCTCATATGTGTTTTTATTGGCACCAGATTAAGGGGATTTGGAATTATCTGATTGAGTTTTAACTTAAAATTATTTTCAAAAAAAGGCACATGGCCTTGTAAAATCCCTGTAATGATGCCACATAGTATTAGCGTTAATAATGTAATCACAAGTCAACACAGAAGCAGTGAAAATGACATCATTCCTACAATGATATCTTGCTGTATTTTGAAAAAAAATAAAGACAATTTGATCAAATCTTACACTTAAGTTGGCCAGATAAAATTTGCAATTAATAAGACTGTTAGATTTTTGTTACCATTATTCTGTTTTTAATAAAAAGACTTTCATATGTACTTTAGATTGACCCTGGGACTCTCTCTAGTCCTCCTGCCTCAAACTTCAAAGATTACAGTGTGTACCACCATGCCAGGTGAGGTTATTTGAAACAGATTTTTTTTTCTTATAAGGATAAAGAACCATGGACCTTAACATAAATGTTTATTGTACTTTGAAATATTAGAGTAAGTGATAATATGAAAGCTGGGTATAATGGCATGTTCTTATGATGGAAGCACTTATGAAAAAGCCTGAAACAGGAGCATCCAGAGTTCTCTGAGCTATGCTGCAAAACTCTGTTTAAAAAAAAAAAAATGATGGGTGACAATGGCACAGCCTTTAATCCCAAGCACTGGGGAGGCAGAGGCAGATTGAGTTCCAGGATAGCCAGAGCTATTGCATAGAAAAGCCTGTCTCAAAAAAGTTTTTTTAAAGTATGATTTTTTTTAATTAATGAGGAATCTAAAAACTTCTTACTACTTGTGTATATCATTGTTTTTAAATTTCTATTTTATACTTCATTATATGTGTAAGTATTAATAGAAAATAAATGGGCATAGTTGTATTATGCTTTTAATTCTAGCACTTAGGAGGCAGAGACAGGCAGATCTCTGTGAGTTCAAAGCTAACTAGGTCTACATAATGAGTTCCAGGCCAGCCATGGCTACATAGTGATACCCACACTACAAAGGGTCTCAAAAAGATGGGTGGTGGGGCTGGAGCAACCATGGTGAAGATCTGTTGTTGCTCTTGCAGAGGACCTGGGTTCATTCCCAGTACTTATTGGTGTCTCACAACCATCCATAACTAAAATTCCAGGAAGTCTGATGCCCTTTTCTGATTGCCATAGGTACCAGGCAAGCACATGGTATGCATATGTACATGTATGAAAAACAGTTATTTACATAAATTAAATATTTCTTAAGATTTATGTATTTGTATATAGTGTTCTGTATGTATCCCCGTGGGCCAGAAGAGAGCACCAGATCTCATTACAGATGGTTGTAAACCACTATGTGGGAATTGAAGAACTCCGGACCTCCGTTAGAGCCGCCAGAGCTCTTAACTGCTGAGCCATCTCTCCAGTCCCTCTCTGTGTATTTTTTTTTAAAGATTTATTATGTCTAATCATGAGTAGGTATATATGTCTGCATACAGGTATGTTCACCTAAGTGTAGGTGCCCATGGTGTCTGCAGTTGTGAGCTGTCTGATGTGGATGCTGGGAATTGAATTCGGGTCCTGTAGAGATCAGCAACTGCTCTTAGCCACTGAGTCACGCCTCTAGCTCCTGTAATGTAATTCTGTGTTCTTATGGGAAAACATCAAAGAAATGTGGAGACTGCTGGCCTACACAGGGTTCCTGTGGTGGGGATGGTGTACCATGATTGTGTTAAGGATATATTCAGATATGGAGTGTTGTGTGATATTTTGTTTGTGTTCTGACAAAGCTTGCCTGGAGATCAGAGGGTGGAGCTAATCACTAGTTAACCATAAAGTCAGAGGAGAGGGGATTCATGCCTTTAATCCCAGCACAATCAGGAGGTGGAGACAGGATCTCCCCCCCCCCCAACTTCAGTCTGAGGATCCCGAGAGGTAAGAAGTCACTGATGGATGCTCCTTTGCTTCTCTGATATTTCAGGTTATCACCTCTATATTTGACTCCTGGTTTTTGATACGACTAATTAGGATCACGTTTCAGTTGAGTTGACAGTAGTTGTTAACAGATTACAGGATATAGTAATAACCTAGGTTAGGACCTGAAAGTTGAATAAAAAGTAGAGAAGGAGAGAGGAAGCAATGGTGAGGAAGGGCAGAATATCAGGCTCTAGTGAGGCAACGTTATGATTAAGATGCCAGCTGGACCCCAGTGATGATTAACTTCACCAACTTGATGCAACCTAGAGTCACCTTGAAAGAGTCTCTGTGAAGGATTGTCTACATTGGACTGGCCTGTGGGCCAATCTTTGTGGGGTTGTCTTAGTGAAAGTAATGAATGTGGGAAGCCCCAGCCCATGGTGGGTAGCACCATTCCCTAGGCAGAGGGGCTTGAACTATATGAGCGAAGAAGTTGTGCTGGGAGCCAGCCAGTGAGCATATAAATTCATTTCCTCTGCTCTTGACTGTGTTGGCCGTCGTAAGTTCCCAGAGCCTAGACATCTTGACTCAGTTGAGAGATTGTTATCTGAAAGTGTGAGCTAAAAAACAAATCTCATCCTCCATATTGCTCTTTGTCAGGATATTTTATCACATCAATAGAAATAAAACTAGGTCAGTCCCCAAGTGGGAAGTTTCAGATGTGCTGTTAGATATGTGAATATAGAGCAGTGGGGAGAAGCTGGAGCAAAGAAGAAACTTGAAAATGATGATTACCTAGATGCCATTTAAAGCCCCAGGCCTGCATGAATTCACCACCGTGTCTCAGGACATGGGGGTGGGGGGGGTGGGCGTGACTGTCACCCAAGTTGTGAAGACTGGAAACAATAGGTGCTTCCCAATTCAGAAAGAAGGCTGGCTGCACCATGGCTGACTCAGAATTGCTGGCTTTGAAGGCCAGTAAAATGAGTCCTGTCTGCCATCTTTCCAGGGTAAATTGAAAACTGATGGTAACATTGGCCCACAATGAAGTTACAAAGCTTTCAGCTTCAGTTGGACAAAACCAAACTGTGAAATGCTCCCTTGGGCAACTTCAGAACATCCAGATGAGATGTAGAGATAGGTAGATATCTGTGACTCAGTGTCAGAACCTAGACTGATGCTTCCCATCAGCATTGGGTGTGGACAGCTGAGGTTTTCTTGAGCTCTGAGGTCAGTGGGGCCTGCTAGTCTGTGCTCTGAGGAGTTGCATACAACTGTGCGTGACAAACTACTATTGTAACAATGGTTTGGGGTAAATTTGAATTTCAGAACAAAACTAAGAACGATAAAATTGGGGCTAAAGAGTAGGTTCCATGGTTAAGAGAGCTTGTTCTTGGAAAGGAACCAGGTTCAATTCCCAACATCCACATGGGGCTCCCCACCTCCTCAGGCACTAGGCATGTATTTGGTGCCCAGACATACATGCGGGTAAAACACTCATACACATATAATAATAAAATATGTTTTAAAGGACAATAGACCAAAATAAACTCATTTTTCTGATCCTGGGAGATAGCTTAGTAAATAAAAACACTAACTCGATGACCAGAGTTCAATCCCCAAACCCCAAAAAGCCAGAAGCAGTGGCTCTGTCTGCAATCCCAGCATTCCACTACTAAATGGGAGACAGAGACAGGAGAATCCCCTTGGAAGCTTTGAAGGGCTGTTAGCTTGGAATACACAGCATGGTGGAGAAAGACCCTGCCTTAACAAGGTGGAAGGAGAAAGCCAGCTTCTCAAAGGTGTTCTCTGACCTCCATTCGCCTGCCTAGTCACAGTGGAGTAGTCTTGGAGGCTGGGGCAACTCAATGCTTGGCAGCAGCAGTAATGAAACTCACCTCACTGAATCAGAAAACAGTGCTTAGAAATGCAGGACAATATCATAAAGTACCACCAGGGGGCGATGGCAGCCCTCCATCAAGGGCTATGACTTTTATTTCATACAGAATTGCTTGTCCTTCATCTACGTATGAAAAGCAGAACCTTGGGTTTATTGAGATCTGGACACCTTCAAAAGACCTTGGGTGACTCAGAGGCTGCACCTGGGACATGTGAGTCCCTTTCTTTTGGAGAAAGCTGTTTTCTTCCTTCCCCCCACCCCCCCTAAATAGAAGAGAAATTCAGTATTTTTAGCACCTGTAGGGAAGGTCCAGATGCTGGGCACGCGTTATGATGATTCTGCAAGGCAGGTGTTATTTTCTTCCTTTTACACATGAGAGAACTGAGTCTCAGATTAGTTCTCACAGCTAGCAAGAGAGACCCAGGCCTGAGTCTAGTCTGCCAAAGCCCTAATGTCCTCCCTTCGACTCTCCATCTTCCTACTCCCACCCAGCCAGCATTGGGTGGACATTCAGTGTTCCTGAGGCTAGCAGCTGACACTGCCAGGGAAGTGTGCCTCTTCCCTCCTGACTGTCATCCCTCCTGACTGTACACCTAGCAAGCCTGTGACATATGCCTGTCTCCTTTCCTTAATGGGAGCATTATTCACTCTGCCTTTGAGAGTCAGTAGGTGAAGGAGTCAGGATTGTAACTTGCAGGCACCTGTGCAAAATAAAAAATCGAACATTTTTTTTTAAATGGGGAGAGGGGCCATGAAGAGATGACTCACTATGTAAGAGTACTTCTAATCTTCCAAAAGACACACATTCAGATCCTAGCACCCACATGGCAGCTCACAACTGTACCTCCAGTCCTAGGGGATCTGACACTCTCTTCTGGCCTCCTCAGGCACACACATGGTGCACAGACTTACATGCAGGCAAAACCTCCATACACATAGAAGTGAATAAAAATTTATTTTCATTTGAGTGAAAGAGATGGCTCAGTGGTTGAGAGCACTTTTTGCTCTTTCAGAGGACCCAGGTTTGGTTCCCAGCACCCACATAGTGATTCACAGCAGCCTGTGACTCCAGTTCCAAAAGATCTGATGCCCTCTTCCAACTTCCACAGACACACACTTGCAAGCAAAATATTTATACACATAAAAATAGAATTAGTCTAAAAATGTTTTTGAGATAAGGTTTCTCTGTTTAACAGCCTTGGATGGTTCTGGAACTCACTCTGTAGACCAGGCTGGCCTCAAACTCACAGAGATCTTCCTGCCTCTGCCTCATGCGGGCTGGGATCAAAGGTGTGCTCCACTACCTGGTTTCTGATATTTTTTTTATTGAGAATTTCAAGCCAGAAAATGGTAGCACACATCTTTAATCCCAGCACTCAAGATACACAGGCTGGCAGATCTCTATGAATTCAAGGCCAGCATGGTTTACAGAGCAAGTTCTAGGGAAGCCAAGGGTACATGGAGAAACCCTGTCTCAAAAAAAAGAAAAAAAAAAAAAAAACAAAAAGAATTTCAGCCAGGCATGTTTTTCTATACTTGTATATTCAGGTTGAGCCTGGGAAGCTGAGGTGGGAGTATGATTATGTGTTGCAGGCCAACCTATGCTACACACTGTATAATATATAGTTGTAGGTAGGTAGATATATGATGGCTCAGTGGGTAGTCACCTACCACCACACCTGACTGACTTGATCCCCGGAAGCTTCATGATGGAAGATCCCAAAAGTCATCATGTGACCTCATACATGAGTCATGGAACACACAAATGTACAAACCCACATACACAAACAAACGTAAAAAGCAATTTTAAAAGATAAAAATTATTTCAAGCTAGGTGTGGTGGTTTGAATAAAAATGGCCCCCATATGTCCATAGGGAGTATCACTATTCGGAGGTGTGGCCTTGATGGAGTAGGTGTGGCTTTGTTGGAGGAACTGCATCACTGGATGTGGGCTTTGAGGTCTCAGATGCCCAGTATCTGGCTCTCCCTGCTGCCTGTGAATCCAGATGTAGATCTCAGCTTTTCTCCAGCACCATGTCTGCCTGTGTGCACCATGCTTCCCGCTGTGATGCTGTGCTATAATGGACTGACCTCTGAACTGTAAGCCGGCCCCAATTAAATGTTTTCTTTTATAAGAATTGCTGTGGTCATGGTGTCTCTTCACAGCAATAAAACCCTAACTAAAGCCAGGTGGTGATGGCAGGTACCTTTAATTCTAGCACTCAGAAAGCAGAGAAGTCGCTGAATTCAAGGTTAGCCTGGTCTACAGAGTGAGTTCCAGGATAGCCAGGATTACACAAGAGAACCATGTCTTGAAAAAAAAAAAAAGCAAATTAATTAATTAATTGAATCCTAGCTAAGAACCTAGGTGAAGGGAGTCCAGCAGCTTGAGTGTGGTGAGCATGGCTCTGGTAGGCCTTGCCTTTCTCTCTTATTCCCTCTGCCTTACTAAAAACTGATTGCATGCCTAAAGCTAGCCACCAAAGTCTGATCTCTTCTTTGGCCCTGGCCTCCTCCTGAGGCTGACTAGCAAAGTTCAGCAGTCAGAAGCCCCCACTGGTCACCTAATTAACACATCCAATTAAAACCAAACACCTTATCCTAACACGGGGTTTGCCCACTTACCTTTATAAACTTCCATTTGCTTATGTTCCACATCTGTCTCCCCTCTATCCAGAGGCAGTCCTTTGCCCTCTGGGACAAATACCCCTCCCTCTTCCTCTCGTCCCATTCCCCTTTTCCCTTGTTCTCTATCTCCTTTACCACCACAGCCTAGCCCATTCTAACACAGGCCTATTTTTCTCTTCTTAAAAGTTAGACCTGCCATTTGCTGCTATTTTTCTGCCAAAGCATCCACTTCAACTTTTCTTCCCCCTTGATAAAGGATCTATGTGAAAAGGTGTTTGGTTGTGGTTTATGCCTAATTCAGGGTCTAGGAGGAAGCCCTCACTATTCAGGTGTCTCATTTACTAGGCATCACGGTTCACACCTAGAATCCCAGCACAGGGAAGGCAGAAGCAGGAAGATTGATGCCCGCCTAGGCTACAGAGTGAGACCCTGTCTCAAAACCTCCATAATAATAACAACAAATACAATCAAATTTAAGAATTTAAAGGTGGCACCATCAGATTGTTTAACTAAACCCAGGTCTCTTCTAAGCATTCGGTCTTGAGGTTGGAGGGGCTAGTAAGATTCAGCAGAGAATGTACAGAGAGAATGAATCTGAGTTTTGCTCCCAATACCCACATTGAGTGGATTACAAATGTCTGTGAACTCAGCCCCAAGACCAGACACAGTCTTCTGGTCTTTGAGCACACTGCATTCATATGCACAAATACACACATATACATGAAAAATAAAACAAGGATGTTGGATTAGAGCAATAGTTTCTAATCCTGGCTACATGTTTGAGACCCTTGAATATTTTATATGAGTATCCGGAGCTACCCTACCCTCACAGATTCTCAGCCAGATTCTCTAAGTAGAAGATTGCTCCTCATCCTGAGACTGGTTTCTTTTGTTTTGTTTTTCAAGACAGGGTTTCTCTGCCTAGCTTTGGAGCCTGTCTTCAAACTCAGTAGACCAGGCTAGCCTCAAACTCATAGACATCCACCTGCCTCTGTCTCCTGAATGCTGGGATTAAAAGTGTGCACTGTCACTGCCCAGCCTGAAACTGGTTTATGTATGAAAGAGGCCTGAATGAAATGTCCCTCTCTTCTGAAAATGTCACCCAGTTGGAGTCATTTCCACACGAGGGACTCTGACTGAGCAGGAAGCTTTTGGGTCTCCCGTGTTAGAATGTCCACCATGGAAGATGTTCAACAGGCAGATACAGACAATATATGTCATAGTAGGTCCCAGAAAAAGGCAGGTCTTCCGGGAATGCTTTCACCTCTGTGGTAGCCACTTGTCCAAACATCCATTCAACCCAGAAGCTCGGTTCTGTAGTGCTACCTGGTCTCAGGGAAGCCATTGTTTTTGGTAATATTTCTGGGTGTGAATAGACAACAGCTTTCCCAGCCCGATTCTCACTGGCCTAAACTGAGCCACGGTCATAAGACCTTAGAGAGAAGGAAGTTAAGAGAGAGAGCATTCCAGTTTCAGGGTGTGGTTTCTGTTTGTTTTAGTTTTTGAGAGAGGGTCTCTCAATTATGTAACGTCTTTTTTGTTGTTATTTTGTTTGATTTTGGGGGCAGGGTTTCTCTATGTAGTCCAGCTGTCTTGGAACTCACTCTGTAGACCAGGCTGGCCTCAGACTCAGAGATCTGTCTGTGCTTAAAGCTGAGATCAAGGATGTTGTCGACACAGCAGGCTGAGAAACTGCATTAACAAACACTTTGCAAATGCAGGCCACCAAGGACAAGAGCATTCCTATTTAATTACCTAAAAACCTTCAGGGTGTTTTTTAAATCCCCCATTGTACAGCTCAGAAAGGTTAAGTAAGTTTCTGAACGTCTCAGAGCTGATTGAAGGGGCTCCCACTTCCGGGGGTAAGCGTGGGGTAGAGATGCTGTGGAAAGTGGGATGGGGAGGGACGTTCCTACAAGCTAAAGGCCTGAGACTGTGCCCTCTTCTCAACCTCACCCCTTCAGACTCCAGCAGTGCTCACTGGACAAAACCTGCCTACAGGTCGTGTGGTCTCAGACTTCTGTAGCCCGGACTCTCCCTTTTCTGGCCAGGGGAGCCGGCTGTGACTTAAGGCAGTGAGGCATGACCCAGTCCTGCCTTATCTGAACGGTGGCGCAGAGCCAGGAAACCCCCCACAGCAGGTGACTATAGGCATGGCTTGGAACACTGTGTCTGTTTACAGAAGCAGAGATTCAAGAGCTAAAGGTAGGGAACTTGGAAAGGCATTTCCTTCTGGAGCCCACCAGGGGAAGGGCCAGAGCAGTTGGGCAACAGGGATGCCTGAGCAGAGCTGAAAGTCCTTATGAGAGCAGACCCTTCGGAAACCAGTCACCCTGGAGATCTCCCACTCTGTGTTCTCATCAGCCCCTGCAAATAGAGGACAACTTTACTTCAGAGGAAAGGGCCTAAATTTCTTTTGATACACTTGTAGGGGATATAAAGGCTGGGGAAATGAGTGAGCTCCTGGATATAGGAACGGAAAAGAATGGATACCTCAGATAGAGCATGGGCAAAACTGAAACCTTTCCTAATGGGCTATGGCCAGAGCCCCGGAAAGGAGGAATAAACAGGGCATCCTACTGTGATGTGGTGGTCCAGTCCTCAGAAAGCAACTTCCCACCCTTGAGCAGAGCCCAGCCAGTGGGGCGCGCAAGGGGGGGGGGGGGGCACACACCTGATTGCCATCAAAGCCTAAATCCCACAGCCTCCAGCTTGTTTGGGAGCAGAGCCTGGGAAATACCTTTTAAATTCATTCTTCAAAATATGAACAAGGCACACGGGGCTGTGCTTAGTCATTCCATATCTCACTTTCATCTTAGAAACCATGGGACACATACACACACACTAAAATGAAACTATGATCTGGAAGGCTACAGCAGTTCTGGACATGGATGGGGGTTGGAGATTGTGCAACAATGTGAATGTACTTATTGCCACTGAACTGAAAGATATCCTTAAAATAATTAAAAGTGTAAACTTTACTTTATATATTTTCGTTGTAATTTCAAGAATATGGTGCTGGTTGTTTTTCTCGGCTGCAGAGCACCTGCCTGGCATACCTGAGTCCCCAAGTGAGATTCCCAGAACATGCCAAGGCTGACAGAGGAGTGGAGGAGAAGAGGGGATAGGTTAGAAAGGGGGTGGGGAGGAAGGAAGAGAAGAAGAGGGGAGACACTCAAGATCTATATGCGGTATCACGAGGAGAAAGGGATTAGAGTAAAAACTGACAGTCTTGAGGGAACTAGTGGGCAACCTAAACCCTAAAAGTGGAAACGTGAAGCAAGGAGTTTCCAGCAGAAGGGAGGCTCAAAGCAGAATGTGGGCTCTGGCCAGGTCTGGATGCAAGCAGGGCCATGGGAAAATTGTCTTCTCCATCCACTCATTCTCTAACTTAGGTCATATTTGGACAGGGCCCTTTAAGTTCTACCCATAGCCATAAAAATAAGGAGGCAAAATTTAGACCAAAATGAAAATCTCAAAATAAGAGTTAGAAGCCCTCTTTAATCAGAGATAGCATCTACATTAAAATATTTTACCATTTTCATTTGAATTTAAAAATACATGTTATTTCTACTACTATCCAGTTAAAGACTGCATGCCAAAACTAGTGTAAATGATGCTTCATGACTAGAAAGGCATTTTAACGTCTCTTTGATGACTTTCAAAATGCCAATCATTTTATTTTAGTGGGTGTGTATGTGTGTGTGTAGGTGCTCAGCCCCACCAACAATTGAGACTTGATCTATCTATCTATATATATAGATTTGTATTTTTAAAAGGGTGGGGAGCTAAAGATTGGCTCAGTGGCTAAGAGTACTGGCTATTCTCTTCCAGATAACTTGGATTCTATTCCCAGCAAGTACATGGTGGCTCACAACCATCTGTAACTCCAGTTACAGGAGATCCAACAGTCTTTTCTGGCATTCATGGGCACCAGGCAGGCATATACATGCAGGCAAAAGCACACACGCAAATAATATAAAAATTAAAAATATTGTAGTATGCCTATTACTTTATAACTTGGAATTCTTACTTTAAAACATTATGGGTCAGGCACTGTGACTCATAACTGTAATCATAGCAACTAAGAAACAGAAACAGGAAAGCTGTCACCAGTTTGTGGCCTACCTGGGCCATACGGTAAGTTCCAGGCTAGCCTAGCTCACAGTGAGACTTGTCTTAAAAAAAAAATTGTTTTGATGGAGCTGGGCTTACTGGCTCATGTATGCAGTCAAGCACTCAAGGCTGAGACAGAAGAATTGCCCTGAGTTACAGATTGGACTAGCCTAGACTGCAATGTGCCTTGTCTTACAGCAAAACAAAGCAAAATTTTTATGGATAATTTTGCATACCAATACATAATTCCACATTAACATACTTTTTTTTTTTTAAAAAGGGCTGAGAGGCAGTAGTGCATGCCTCTAACCCAACACCCAGGAGGCAGAGGTAGGTAGGTCTCTGAGTTTGAGGCCAGCCTGGTCTACATAGCAAGTTCCAGGACAGTCATAACTACCAACATAGTAAGATGTTGTCTCTTGTCTCGCAGGTGGGTGGGTGTGTAGCTCTGTGAGAGAATGTTGCCTACCATGCACCAGGCCCCATGTTTAATCTTCAGGGAAAAAAAAAAATAGCACATTCTGTTTGCTTGTTTTTCAGTTTTCTTTTTTGTTGTTTGTTTGTTTTTTGGGTTTTGGTTTTTTGTTTTGTTTTTTTAAGAAAAAGAGGTCTGTCTCATGTAGCCCAAGCTACCTTATTCTTTGTTATAAAAAAATAAAATACAATAAAAGGCGGAAGAGAACATGACTACTCCTAGAGTGTGGTCAAGACTTTTATTGTAGATATAAGGGAAAAGCTGGCAAAGGGAAGAGTCAAGGCTGAACATGGCTGGCAGGATGAGCCAGACCAGGAGAGCAGAGAGGAGCCTCCAACCAAGAGGCAGGCAAGGCCAAGACCAGCTTGACCAAAATGGCCTAGTTATATAGGGAACAGGCTTGGGGCAGGGAATTGGAAGCCTAGGCCCTGGGAGGAAGAGGTTTGGGGTAGGGGCTGGGGTGCTGGGAGGAACCACAGGCATTAGGGAGATTTGTTCTGGGATTGAAACCAACTGTTTCAGCCTTTTGTTGATGTTACCGGGCTAAGCAATGTCTTCTGTAACTACTTCCTGTTGAAATTGGGACATCATTTCTGGGGTCCAGAAAGGCTAGAATGATGGTCAAAAGACAGGAAGGTACAACAGAGTTCAGACTGGGAAATACCCGTTTTGCTTGCTGCCCAGATTTTGTGGAACCACCTGGTACTAGTGAAGTGAAGGCTGCTTTAGGGAAGTCTAGGATGCAGGATCACCTGGGTCTAGATGCACTGGAGTTGTCTAGGATACAGATTCTAAAGGAACACCTGATGCTGGTGAGATGTAGACAGACTTGGAGCAGTCTGAAGTTGATTTGAGACCTGATGGGACATATAGGGTAGGAGGAAAAGATAAAGTGTTTAGGGAAAAATTTTTGTCTTGGGTGTACCTTTGAAACTTTTAGGCTCATGGTCCTGGTTGTTTGGTAAGGGGAGTCCCAAGACCAGAGGAGGTAGAGGAAAAGGAGGAGGAGGAGGGAGAGGGAGAGAGGGAGAAGCGGGGGAGAAATTCTCACCCTCAGATTACTTACCTGGTGTCCATTTAACCTGCAAGAGGAGATTACAAGTCAACTCTCTGAAGTTTTACATGGAATTATTTTAAGTTTATAGAAAGAGATGAAAAGTTTTAGGTATATTAATATTACCACTGTTTCTACCCTGTGCTGAAATCCACTTTGGAAAAAAAAAAACAAACCCCACCTTAGAACCATAGTAGAAGCTTAGAAACCCAGAGAAATGATTCTGGGCTAAAAGCCATGGCACTCTTTCCTCCATCTAAAGGGCTGGATTGGACTGAGATGTCTTCAGCACAGTGAGAAGCATCTTAAAGTCTGTATTTAGAAGACAACCAAAGGAAATATAAACTTTGTGACTTACAATAGTAGCACAGTGTACTTTACCAGGGCTGGATTAATGGTTTATTAGAACTCCACTGATTAGTATTAAAACTCTAACTTTTGAAGTCCTAGTATAACAATAGCATAAAGAGGGAAGAAATCTGAAACATTTAAAAACCCATCTTGAGTTTATCTCTTTCAGAGTGAAGTCTTTCAGCAAGGTAAGCTCTCTGCCTTTCCCAGCAGGAGACCTAGTAGCTCTAGAAAGAAGACCTGATTTTATGTATAAAATGAACAAGGCAGCTTTAGCCTTGTGAGGAGGAGCTGGCTTGCTTGCTTTAGCCTTGTGGGGAGGAGCTGGCTTGCTTGCTGTTGTTAAAATAAAACCACAATTAGTCACCAATATCACCCTGTCTGAGAAGGATAAATTGTAGCAAGAAGTATATAATCCAGATGGCCTCTTTAGCAATTAGAATGGCAAACTGGACAGTCTCTGTGGCTACTCAAGGCTCCTAGATAGTCTAGATGGGCTTTGTTGGTGGCAGATATAGACTGGCTTTGATTGCCACATGGGACTGAAGCTTCAGTTGCTACATAGGACAGCATAGCCTCCAACTGCCAGATCCAGAAGGTCTCAGAGATGTTCCCGAGGGGTAACTTGGGAAAATTGACCTACCTTGGCCAATCAGAGTAGGGCAACAAATCGAAAAGTGTCCAGTTTAGGGGACTCTCATGACAGGCAAAACATGGGTGTGGTTTTTCCCAATCCAGGTGGAGTTGTTGGTACCCCATCATCTTCTCTGGAGACTTTGGAGTTGTTGCTAGGATCTGACAGTTGTGTCTATCGTGGGAAGATTTTTATTAAACATTTTAAATGCCATATTCAGCAGATCTCTGGAGAGTTTGGAAACCCTTATCTATTAAGTATAGCTGATTTTAAACAAACCCTGTTTGTTTTTAGTTACTGGCTTTAGGGCTTAACCTTAAAGACATATTAACAAAGTTAGGGAAGACAAAGAGGCTAGACCTATATTTTCAAGTCAGTTACTGCTAACCTGAGTAGACCATAGGAATATATAAACCTTTTTAATCAAATATATATTATTTAACAACATACGTTGTTTCTTATCTAAATTTTCTAGACGCCTAGTGTTAACACAATCAGCAAAGACAAGTAGTTAGACATACATCTCTAAGTCAGCTTTTGTTAATTTGATAAACCTTTTAACCTTAAGAATTTATATACCTTGATTATTGTATATATATAATTATATAATTATAAAAATGTATCCTAATTCAAAATATTTGAGACCTGCTGTCTTTATAGTCTAAAAAGGAAATGAAATGATAAACAGAAGGCTTAGTAGGACTAAAATATTTTATAATCATTACTTTGTTTTATATATCACATATCTTAACCAATATAGCACATACCCCTCAACCTTAGTAAAGATGGCTACCAGTCACCTGGTGGTTTCAGGCTTGATGAGGTCATCAGGCAAGACAGAGGCAAGTCACATGCTTGCTATTTAAAACATCTATTTTTCTAGTAGATATATTTTTTAAATAGGTTAAATTCAAGTTATGTACATATGTATGTACCTTAAATAAGAATTGAATCACATACACTATGCTGTAGCAAATTAAGATGACCCATGTAAAGATTTTAAAACTATAAGCCTTTTGTTATAAATTTCAAGCTTTTTGTTACAAATTTTACAGATTTTTTAACCACACCCAATGAATTTACAAATCCTGAGATAAGTGAGTGTTTACATAATAGTCTTAGAAGATTTCTTGAAAACAGAGCTCCAGGATTGTAACTATAAGAGACTTTTAAGAGTGTAAAGCAGATAAAGTTTAGATATAAGAAATTGGGGGATCATTTATTTGTGCTGTGGAAGAGGTTATCGTGTGTGAGAATTTAGAAGTCAAATGTGTTGCTTTTGGCCATTTGCAGTAAGACAGTGAGACTTTAATAAACTCTCAGAGTCCAGGAAGGAAGTGAGTTTGAGGCAAAGAGGAGGAGAACCGTGAACTCTGCAATAGGGAAGGTTCCAATAAGCTCCAAGAGGGAGCAGAGAACAGTGTAGCCATGAGGGACTCCACTGAGGGAGGGATCCATTGTCATAGAGGCCCTGAGGGAACAGAGGAGCTGCAGTCTTAGTAAGTAGAGAGTTGCTCACTTGCTGGCATCCTTGAGTGCATAGCAGGAAGATACCCATGGCCAGCTCCAGGAGCCAGAGAGAGGGCACTTTCTGAATAGATAATGAGAGACAAATGGTTAGAGCAGATGGGGAGAAAAATGGCCGAAGAGGCGACTCTAGAACTTAGAATCAAATATGGTAGGTGTCAGAAGTCAGCAAAAACAAGTGATCCATATTTAGAGAGTGAAATCTGCAGCTTGGTTCAGAAAGGTGAAGTCCCTGGAAGTAAACTCATATATACCCCTCCCATGGTTTAAGCACCAGGTGAATGGAGAGAGAAATTGAGGGGAAGAAGGACATACCTACTCCTCGAGTGTGGAGAAGACTTTTATTGTAGATATAAGGGAGAAAACAGGAAGAAGGAATTGCTCAGGCTGAACCAGCCCAGGAGAGCAGAGGGGGGAGGAGGGCAGGAGAGGTGGCCTGGGCTGAGAGATGGCAGGGGCAAAAAATGTCTGAGTCACCTAAGGATCTGGCTTGGGGAAGGAAAGCTGAAGCCTAGCCCTTGGGAGAGGGAGGTTTGGGATAGGGGTGGGGTAAGAAGTGCTGGGGGGAGCCACAGGCACTGGGGAGATGAATTTGAGACCAAAGCCACCATCTGACCAAGAACCCTCCTTCAAAAGACCCAAGTGCAGGAATCTCAGGAATGTGCTAGGACACCAGCTAGCATATTCTAGAAAATGTCTAACTGCGGCTTGAACAGCGCCACCACTGACTGCTTCCTGGATCATCTCTTGGGGAGTTCTCTGCCTTTAACAGGTCTCCCCACTCTCCCTCTTCCTTCTCCTTCCCCTCCCTCCCTCTCCCAATTCCCCTTCCCTCCCTCCCTCTCCCAATTCCCCTTCCCTCCCTCCTCTCCAATTCCCCTCTCCCCCTGTCCCTCCCTCCCTCCATCCCAATTCCCCTTCCCTCCCTCCCTCTCCCAATTCCCCTTCCCTCCCCAACCCCTCCCTTCCCTCCCTCCTCCCCAATTCCCCTTCCCCTCCCTCCCTCCCCCAATTCCCCTTCCCTCCCTCCCTATCCCAATTCCCCTTCCCTCCCTCCCTCTCCCAATTCCCCTTCCCTCCCTCCCTCCTCTCCCAATTCCCCTTCCCTCCCCTCCCTCTCCCCAATTCCCCTTCCCTCCCTCTCTCTCCCAATTCCCCTTCCCTCCCTCCCCTCTCCCCAATTCCCCTTCCCTCCTCTCCCCTCTCCCAATTCCCCTTCCCTCCCTCCCTCTCCCAATTCCCCTTCCCTCCCTCCCTCTCCCAATTCCCCTTCCCTCCCTCCCTCTCCCAATTCCCCTTCCCTCCCCTCCCTCTCCCCAATTCCCCTTCCCTCCCTCCCTATCCCAATTCCCCTTCCCTCCCTCCCTCTCCCAATTCCCCTTCCCTCCCTCCCTCTCCCAATTCCCCTTCCCTCCCTCCCCCATTCCCCTTCCCCTCCCTCCCTCCCCCAATTCCCCTTCCCTCCCTCCCTCTCCCAATTCCCCTTCCCTCCCTCCCTCTCCCAATTCCCCTTCCCTCCCTCCCTCCCAATTCCCCTTCCCTCCCTCCCTCTCCCAATTCCCCTTCCCTCCCTCTCTCTCCCAATTCCCCTTCCCTCCCTCCCTCTCCCCAATTCCCCTTCCCTCTCTCCCCTCTCCCAATTCCCCTTCCCTCCCTCCCTCTCCCCAATTCCCCTTCCCTCCCTCCCTCTCCCAATTCCCCTTCCCTCCCTCCCTCTCCCAATTCCCCTTCCCTCCCTCCCTCCTCCCAATTCCCCTTCCCTCCCTCCCTCTCCCAATTCCCCTTCCTCCCTCCCTCTCCCAATTCCCCTTCCCTCCCTCCCTCTCCCAATTCCCCTTCCCTCCCTCTCCCAATTCCCCTTCCCTCCCTCTCCCAATTCCCCTTCCCTCCCTCCCTCTCCCAATTCCCCTTCCCTCCCTCCCTCTCCCAATTCCCCTTCCCTCCCTCCCTCTCCCAATTCCCCTTCCCTCCCTCCCTCTCCCAATTCCCCTTCCCTCCCTCTCCCAATTCCCCTCCCTCCCTCTCCCAATCCCTTCCCTCCCTCCCTATCCCAATTCCCCCTTCCCTCCCTCCCTCTCCCAATTCCCCTTCCCTCCCTCCCTCTCCCAATTCCCCTTCCCTCCCTCCCTCTCCCAATTCCCCTTCCCTCCCTCTCTCTCCCAATTCCCCTTCCCTCCCTCCCTCTCCCAATTCCCCTTCCCTCTCTCCCCTCTCCCAATTCCCCTTCCCTCCCTCCCTCTCCCAATTCCCCTTCCCTCCCTCCCTCCCCCAATTCCCCTTCCCTCCCTCCCTCCCTCAATTCCCCTTCCCTCCCTCCCTCTCCCAATTCCCCTTCCCTCCCTCCCTCTCCCAATCCCTCTCCCAATTCCCCTTCCCTCCCTCCTCTTTCCCAATTCCTCTCCCTCCCTCCCAATCCCTCCCTCCTCTTCCAATTCCCTTCCCTCCCTCCCTCTCCCAATTCCCCTTCCCTCCCTCCCTCTCCCAATTCCCCTTCCCTCCCTCCCTCTCCCAATTCCCTTCCCTCCCTCCCTCTCCCAATTCTCCCTTCCCTCCCTCCCCTCTCCCCAATTCCCCTTCCCTCCCTCCCTCCCTCAATTCCCCTTCCCTCCCTCCCTCCTCCCAATTCCCCTTCCCTCCCTCCCTCTCCCAATTCCCCTTCCCTCCCTCTCTTTCCCAATTCTCCTTCCCTCCCTCCCTCTCCCAATTCCCCTTCCCTCCCTCCCTTTCCCCAATTCCCCTTCCCTCCCTCTCTCTCCCAATTCCCCTTCCCTCCCTCCCTCTCCCAATTCCCCTTCCCTCTCTCCCCTCTCCCAATTCCCCTTCCCTCCCTCCCTCTCCCAATTCCCCTTCCCTCCCTCCCTCCCCCAATTCCCCTTCCCTCCCTCCCTCCCTCAATTCCCCTTCCCTCCCTCCCTCTCCCAATTCCCCTTCCCTCCCTCCCTCTCCCAATTCCCCTTCCCTCCCCTCTCTTTCCCAATTCTCCTTCCCTCCCTCCCTCTCCCAATTCCCCTTCCCTCCCTCCCTTTTCCCAATTCCCCTTCCCTCCCTCCCTCTCCCAATTCCTCTTCCCCTCCCTCCCTCTCCCAATTCCCCTTCCCTCCCTCCCTCTCCCAATTCCCCTTCCTCCCTCCCTCTCCCAATTCCCCTTCCCTCCCTCCCTCTCCCAATTCCCCTTCCCTCCCTCCCTCTCCCAATTCCCCTTCCCTCCCTCCCTTTCCCAATTCTCCTTCCCTCCCTCCCTCTCCCAATTCCCCTTCCCTCCCTCCCTATCCCAATTCCCCTTCCCTCCCTCCCTCTCCCCAATTCCCCTTCCCTCCCTCCCTCTCCCAATTCCCCTTCCCTCCCTCCCTCTCCCAATTCCCCTTCCCTCCCTCCCTCTCCCCAATTCCCCTTCCCTCCCTCCCTCTCCCAATTCCCCTTCCCTCCCTCCCTCTCAGTCAGAAAATAAGCATTCAGCTGCCTAGTGGCTTCCTCAGAAAGCACCCCGAAGTCCAGTAGCTCTGAGAAAAGCTGAGGATTGATTTGGCTGACAGATCTTCCCTGTGTGCCAGGTTTTCAGTGAGACCAGAGCGCTCATCTCTGTTCCACAAGGCATCTGGCTTGTACTAGCCATAGGCCCCTCACAGCTATTGCTGGATTTGGCTCCTGGTCAGATCTACTCAGGCCATGTAGAGAGGACATACTGAATCACAAGTGTGCATTTGTCCAGTGTGAAACTCTCCGGAGCTCCATGTTCAGTGATGTCTCCTTGAAAGCTTGTCATCAGCCATGGTGGCAGTATTCATAGCAAATGCTATGAATCAAGCATTGGCTTCTCATTTTATTAATTAGCTGATTGGCTAGGTTGAATGATGGTAAAATATTAATCATTCAAATTCAATTTAAAATTGTGCTGTCTATAGCCAGGACATTGTAAATAGCGATGCATGTATGGTGAAATGTTCTCCTGGTTGAAAATTACTCTCTGATTCAGCAAAGGCATGTCTTCCATTATTAGCTAATAAAGTTCCAACCTGTCCTGTTGGTTCATTTCCTCTTCCTCCCTAACGTAAAAATATCAATCAGCATTTATGTCAGAATGAAGATGAATAACCAGGGGTTGGCTGCAGGTACAAGAGTTGGGCAATAAATAAATAAAAGTATATTTACAATAATCAATTTTCCATATAGACTTCTGTATGTTTCATTATTATTTGCAAATGTCAAATCTTTATATTTGTAAGACTGATGTGTGTACATAGGCACACATATTTTTCTCATGTCACTGGGTGGACCCATTTACCTGAGGCATCCATCAAAATGCAGGTTTCAGGTCTCCAGTATTCCGTAAAATCCTTAGATGGTTAGCTGGACTTGGGGCTCCTCTGATGGATGACTCACTTCTGTGTCAGTTCGGTGTGACATTTAAAAATGTAGTTTTCCAGCTGGATGTGGTGGTGCACACCTTACAGCCTCAGGGGGCAGAGGCAGGATAACTTCTGTGAGTTCAAAGCCACTGTGGTCACTATAGAGAGCTCCAGGCCAGCCAGGGCTGTATAGTGTCTCATTTTTTTAAAAAAGAAAGAAAAGAAAAAGGCTAGAGAGATGGCTTAGCAGGGAGGTAGTTAATATACCTCCTGCTTTTCCACAGGCCCTGAGTTTAGTTCCCATCACCCACATCAGGTGACTCACAACTGCCTGTAACTCCAGCTCCGAGGTACCTACACATGTAGCATGTTGCCAGTGGCAGTGGCCCGTGTCAGAGGAGCAGCAAGTGGAAATTTAAGTTCGAGATGTCAGACCACCAGAAGGAAACTCCCTGATGGCAGAATCTCAGATAGGTAAGGCCCCAAGATCACAGACCTCCGAAAGTCTTTTGCTTCTGTTGGGCCTTTACATGTTTGCTGCTGCTGTCTTTCTCTGGTATCTGGAAGGGTGTGATTGGGTGTGGGGAGATCCCCACTGTCTGTAATTGTGGTGATATATTGTACAGTTAATAAAATTTGCCTGGACTGTCAGAGGATATAAAGGTCAGGGAGTGGTGACCCGCAGTAACAGTCAGGCAGTGGTAGCTCACCCCTTTAATCCGAGCTCTAGCAGAGTTGAACCAGGAGGTAAAATAACTGGGCTGGAAAAGAAATATAAAGCAGGAGAAGGCAGAAATCCAACCATTCTGTCTGAGCAACCAGCCAGGCTGAGGACCCGTGAAGTTAGCACTTACTCTGTTCCGCCTGAGGAGTTGGCTGGGTGAGAATTGACTGTGGTTTGTTTCTCTGTCTCTTTAATATTCCAGCTTTCCCCCAATATCTGGCTCTGAGTTTTTATTATAATACTAAATAGAATTCATGCTAAAGGTAATGTAGTGTATTTATCTCATGGAAACATCTCATTCCACTGGATATTTTTTACCTGCGGACTATTATGACGATTTCTTCCTAAGCTGTATTGTCTACTTGATAATAATAATGTTAGTTTATACAGCGTTTTGATGAATAAAAATAAATACAAGGAACTGTCACATAGCTAGAATACATGAGCTTCTATTGAGGAGCCACATAGACTGTGGCTTAGGTTAACAATTAGGAATTAACCATTGAGCCCAGGTAGCCCTGCTCGATCAAATTCTTTTAACTTTGATGTTGGCAGATACATTCACAGGTTTCAGAATGCATAACAGTTGAAACAAAAATTTGAAAATAAAGTTAGACTAAGATGTTTTCACCAAATAACTTCGAGGCGAAAAAACCAAGAATGTGAAACTCTTTAAGGTCAGGGAACAAGAACAGAGAAGCCCAATTATTACTAGCTGACTGATGATAAAGTCCTTATACCTATTTCTTACCTCAATCTCCATATATATAAACTATTGATGAGTGGGTATGTACCCTAAAGGTTTAAAGTAGACCTAATTCTTTTTTATGTATAAAAGTTTGAGTGATTCCTTTAAGATTCCTTCTAAGATTACCCTTCCAGATAAGTAATAAAGTAATTGGCCATTTCTTTGTAATGGCAAAATGCAGCCTGCCAGTAAAGACCTGACGGAGAAGAATACCTTGCTGCCCTACATGGTTAATCTATAACAAGTTGTTTGGGCATGAATGTGTGTGGGTTCTTGGGATAATTTTTTTCACCTGTAATATGTAAAATGTTTGATCCTGTAAGGGAGATGGGAACAGGCTGTTTTTACTGTTTGTTATATGTTCATTGTAACCATTCACTTGAAAAACAGAATGTAATCACACTGTAATTCCTGTATTGCCTGAAAGATTTTTGCTGGGCTATATAAGTTGTAAGGGGAAGAATAGAGATAGAGTTAGAGAGAGATAAAATGGGCTAGAGGGAAGACATCAGGAATGAGAGAGTTAAAGAGTTAGAAGGACCTAGAAGGCCAACATCAAGAGTAAGGGCAGAGGTAGAAGGAAAACAGAGGTTGAGGCAGTTACCAGGAAAGTAAAGAATAGAACCCATCAAGAGAGTGCACCTTTCTCTCTAACCCCTCAGATAGAAAAGTCTCAGTACACACTGACACCATGGATTCCCTTCCAGCCCTGCACTGCTGGAGGCTGGTCCCCCAGGCAGTAATAACATCCACTTTCACACACTTTTCAGGGCAGGAGAGGTGGGTAGAGGTTAAGAGCATTTTCTGCTCTAGGGACTGGAGTTTGCTTCTCAGTACCTACACTGGGCTCTCTAACTCCAGCTTTAGAGGATCCAACTTCTGACCTCTAAGGGCACCTGCACACATATGGCATATGTTCATGTAAACACACATACATTTTTTTTAAAGTTATATATATATGCATATACACACACTTTGCTTAATGCTTCCTTCAGCCATTTAACATCTAGCTATTTTTTTAAAAATTAATTTATTGTGTATAGTATTGTCTGCTTGTGTGCCAGGAGGGGGGCACCAAATCTCATCATACATGGTGTGAGCCACCATGTGGGTGCTGGAAATTGAACTCAACCTCTGGAAGAGTAGCCAGCGCTCCTAACCTCTGAGCCATCACTCCAACCCCAATAGCTAGCTTTTTTTAAAAAAATAAAAGCTTTACTGGAGAGACACAGAACACAGGGAAAATAGCAGAGAAGCTCAGCTGCGTAGAAAAACTGAAATTTGCAATTATCCAGTGTAGTTTGCCATTACTTTTCAGTGTCTTAACCCTTGATGGTGTGGCTAGTTTTTCAGCTGAAGTAATATCAGGTTTTCAAAGAATTAAGACCTGCAGGAAAGGTTCATTACTCAAGATGATGAAGGTGGTAGCAAGAGCCTGCTAGTAAGGACAACTCTACCTCAGAATAATAACTCTAAAAATTCCTTAGAGAAATGAGTGAGTGGTCTGAGAGTCTCCATATTTCAGAGGCCAGCCGAGATGAGGGGGAACAGATGCCAATGGTCCAGTAAGCAAAGCAGCCATATTTTCTTCTCAGTTGAGCTGTCATCTGAGGGAAGGTGGGGAAAATACCAAAAAGTCCACACAACTATGTCCGTTACCTACTTCACTTGGTCATTAGAAGCGGAAAAGAAGGTAGATAAGAGACTCAACAAGTCTGGTTTATTCATTGGCTACAGGACACGTCAAAAAATGTCTTAAGACCAACGTTCTTTGCACTTCAGAAGTACCGATTTAGGTCTCCTTCCGTATCCGGTCAGTTAGGGGCTCTCTTCTTTAGAGCAGCATGTTTTACTGAAAACCTAGCTGGTGTGGGCTTCTGAAACCAGAAGTCTGTGACTAAGGGTTTTTCTCATCTTCGTAATTCAGTCACGCCACCAATTTGGTCCTGTCTGTCTTGAGATGCTCTGCAGCGTTTGTGCTTCGTGTGTCTTTCATTTAGATTTGATTCACCTTTATCCTGAACATTTTGTGTTTGAAATCGCCCTTGTAAATGAATTTGTCACCACCCTCATATTGTCACCCTTCGGGGTTTTAGCCAAAACTTTATCCTTGCCGTGGGCTAGCAACTGCAGGGTTCTGTCTGAATTCTCTATCTTCTGGCCGGGAGCTGGCTAGATCTCCTCTAAACTGATCCCCTCCCCTTCATTAAACATCAGCAGCACTTGGGGTTGAAAAAGAGAGACCTCTTTAAGTTTAGGAGCATACAATGTTCCAAGGTTGACTGCCACTGTGTTTGCCTAAGTAAAATGTCTTCAAATTTTCCAGAAGCTTTACTGACTCTGACAGAAAATGGACACATATGTTGGCTAGAGTCATCTATTGTCAAGATAGTCACAGTTAGTCTAATATTGCCAATTGTTCTGGCTCTGCATGTGCTGTTTGAACTGAACTGTGGCATCCTTTGAAAGCGGAGTGTTTAAGCATCCTTTCAAGCTTGTGAAAGCCATACCCATGTTTCAGTCAGGACAGCATTTGCTTCACAGCATCTATAGATGAGTTCTTGCCAACCAACAGGCTTTGGCTAAGTCTTTCTTATAGAAGGCCTCAGAAACGGTCCTTTTCCATAGATACATATGATCTTTATTTTATCCAACATTTTCTCAAGCTGTGGCTTCTCTGTTGCCTGCACAAAGTTTTGAATCTACACACTTTGCTCTCAGTTCATTTGGTTTATTTGGTCTCTCACTAATGAATGTTTCAAATTATTCTTTCATAGCATTAATAAAGTTTTTGTTTTTCAGAAAGTAGGTCTAATTATATGATAAATTTTTATCCTTAAAATCCAAGAATTCTCTCTCTCTCTCTCTCTCTCTCTCTCTCTCTCTCTCTCTCTCTCTCTCTCACACACACACACACACACATACACACACACACACACACACACCTGTGCCCATGCACGCGTGCGCAGGGTTTCTCTGTATAGCTCTGGCTGTCCTGAAACTCACTTTATAGACTAGGCTGGCCTTGAATTTAGGGGTCCACCTGCCTTCAAATGCTAGGATTAAAGGTGTGAGCTGCCACCTCACTTTTTTTTTTCCAGAATGTTTTAAGTCCAACAATTCTTGAACTCTGGTTTTATATTTTTTATGATTAATAACAACAGTACTTCCAAAAGCCTTGATATCTCAATCCACTGCTGTTAAGAGAACTTGAACTCTCCCTTGACATCTACTAAAGAGCTGATAGAGGAAAGATAGTCTTCGATTTCATTTAAGGTTATTTAACCCTTTCTGAAGAATTGCTGTTAAATGTTCACCTAGAAGTTGCTTCTGAACAGAAGCAGTTAGTGACTGCTGGGTGGTCTGATCTAAGGAAAAAGTCTGTCAGCTCCTTCTAGTCAAAGATAGGCAGAAGCCTCTCTTGGATTAAGTACTGACCTTCGGCTGCTTAAAGCTGGTTAGCTTCTTTCAAAATCACTGTTCAGAAGAGTCTTGGTAAAGTTGCAAGTCAGACCACTTACAAGGCTTTGAGACATCCATCCCGTTCTGCCATCCCTCTCTCTCAGGAGCACCAGAAATTGTCTTCCTCAGGACTTCTTGATCCCTTATAATATGAGCCCTACATAACTCCAATTCTAGAACACAGAAACGGAGCCAAAAACAGCTTCCTAGCTGTGTCTCTCAGGTGGGCTTTGGTACAGAGTGGCATTCAGGCTTGGGTTACAAAATGGCAGGTTTGCTGCATCAGCCTGAGTTGCAACATGACATGTTCTCAAAGCCTCACAGACATCTCAGTACAAGCATGAGCTGCTTATGCAGATTTAAGGTTTCTATTTGTACAGACAAAAAGGGAACAGAATCAAAAATAGCTTCTTAGTAGCAGCATTTTCTCTGGAGGACTCTTTTGCTGGTGGCTTTTTAAATTGAGGCTTCCTGACTCAGTGTTAGTAGAAAAGATTGTGTGACTCTTTTAAGAGGCCCTGATACCAAATACTTAAATAGAGTTCATGAGCAGTGGGTGATGGTGTACTACTTGGTGGCCATGAGGACCCTAAAATTCCCCAGAGTTGGGGTGTAAATGTGGCTCCTGCCAGTAGCTCTGCTAAAAGCTAAACTCTCTAAGAAGCTAGTCTAAGAAGCTGGGTGGAGCCAGCCAGCCACCCTAGCCAAGCCTTTAATCCTAGCCACACCATAGCAGAATAAAGGTGTGCTCAGAAACAGAAAAAGATAAGAGATGTACCGCAAAGACAGATTCAAAAACCTTTAAAGGGTTTACAGTGAGTTAGAATATTTTCTTTAATTTTGATAAATATAAATAGACTAAATACTATAATTCTTTCTTGATAGCTGTTTTGTTATATGTAATTTTACTATGTTGAAATTAAAACCTTCCCTTTTGATTAGACAGAAAAGGGGAAGTGATGTGGGATGTCTTTCTGTTTGCTGTGAATTACCACTGGATAATAAAGGAACTGTTTTGGCCTGTGGCAAAGCACCTTAAAGGCAGTGAGGAAATCCAAGTATAAAGGGGAAGGAGAGTGGAATCAGACAGAGATACTTCAAGCCCTTGCCCAAGATGTAATGCTACATAGGTAAAGCCTCAAGCCACATGGCAAAACATAAATTAATAGAAATGAGTTAAGTTGTAAGATCTGGCTGATAGAGCCTAAGTCATAAGCTAAACAGTTTGTAATTAATATAAGCCTTTGTGTGACTATTTTACAAGTGACTGAGGGACCTTGGGTGGAAAGATTCCTCTGGACCACACAGGGACAGATGGGCCAGAAACTTTGACTATAGTGGCCAGGGATTCATTTCCTAATAATTATATGCTCCAAAGGACACAGACTCACCACTCCACTACGTGCAAGTTAGTGGACAGCACTTGCTGAACCACTGCCTTCTCATCAGGTATGTTTAGACTGAGGGTGTGAGGTCTGGGGCGGCTCCATTGTTCTAAGTATTTTTTATTATTTGATTATGTTTTCATTTTATGTCTGTTGCTTGGGTGTGAACAGCAATAAGACCTATGATGGCAATGAGATGGTTATTCTGGTTATCCCCTAATCCTGATTGTTTGAGCAGAACAACAATCCACATTCATTTGCTCAGCATCCCTGGCTGACCATTAAGGAGCTGGGTCTTGCTTCAGTCTTCTCCAGTGGCCATAACAAAATACCACCAACCAAATGGCTTAAATGACATCCATGTATTTCTTACAGTTGGCGTCAGCCAGTCCAGTTCCTGGGTGAGGGCTCTTCTTCTGCTCCAGACAGACACCACTGTAGTATTTGGCCTCTCATGGCAGAGGGGGACAACCAGTTCTTTGGTATCTTTTTTCTCTCTTCCTTCCTTCCTTCCTTCCTTCCTTCCTTCCTTCCTTCCTTCCTTCCTTCCTTCCTTCCTTCCTTCCCCTTCCCCTCTCCTCCCCTCCCTCCCTCCCTCCCTTCCTTCCTCACTGCTTTTAAAGCTTTCATATATGGATAATTTTTTTTTAACAAGACAGCCTCATTATGTAGCCCCAGTTGACTGAAACTCACTCTGTAGACCAGGTGGCCTTGCACTCACAGAGATCCATCTGTCTCTGCCTCTCAAGTTCTGGAACTAAAGGTGTGTATCACCATAACTGGCCCTTACAAACCAATTTGATGGTTATAAAATTCAGCCTACAGTGGGTCCCTTGTTTGAGGTCACTGACCCCATATTCCAGTCCTCAGCACACAGCTGTGTCTTCTTGCTCCGTGTCTGGATGATATCAGGACTTGTGTGGGAAAACAACCTTGCTAGTCACAACCAGGAGGGGATGGATGGACCCCTGAATTTCAGTCTTCCTGACTTCTTTGGTTGTAGCAAGCTTTTTGTTAACCATCAGCTCATAAATAATGACATAGAGACATTAATTATGAAAGCTTGGCCTTAGCTTGTTCCATTAGCTCTTATAACTTAAATTAATGCATATTTTTATTCATCTATGTTTTATTGTGTGGCTTTTACCTCTCTCCCATTCTGAGTGTCTGATTAATTCCACATATTGATGGCGTCTCTTGTGCATCTCAATTACCTCCTCTTTTTCTCTCTTTCTCTGGAAGTCCCGCCTACTATCTCTCCTGCCTAGCTATTGACCATCCAGCTTTTTATTACACCAATCACAGAAACACATCTTCACACAATGCGCAAATATTCTGCAACATTTGGCTCTGTGTGTGCGTGTGCTCCCTTTAGACAGGTACGGACTCACTATATAGCCCTAATTTGTGGACCTTTTGACCCTGGCTTCAGATCTCAAGTCAAGCAAGACTACACATCAAATGTAGCCCATAGAGGTGCCTATCTCCCACCTCAGGCAGCACCTTCCTAAAGGCAGAAAATCCTGTACTATGTGCAAACTTAAGACCCCTTTCCCCTTCTGGAACCCTCAATAAGCTGAGTGGTGTCCAGTAATGCTCTAGAACAGCCGTTCTCAACCTGTGGCTCGGGAGCACTTTGGGGTTAGATACATTGAGATTCATAACAGCAAAATCACACTTATGAAGTAGCAGCAAAATAATCTTATGGTTGGGAGTCATCACAGCATGAGGGACTGTGTTAAAGGGTCACAGCATTAGGAAGGCTGAGAACTACAGTTCTAGGGAGCCTGGCTTGTAGACACTCTCTTTTCACTCCGGGCCTTTTCATCTCTTCCTGTTCTTCCTTCTGTCTCCCTGTACAAAGGGCCCATTTTCCTCTTTCCATACACTTCTCTCTAAGCAGCAGGTAAGGCAGGCAGTTGCAGAGGGAAGCTGTCCCCTAAAGCCGCTGGCCAGAAGAGTACCTTGCCACACACATCTGTGGGCCCATTTCGACATGACAGTAAGAGTGACCAAGAGCCCTGCTCAAATCTATGCAGTTTTAAAGATTTATTTGTTTGTTGGTTTCTCAAGACTGGGCTTCTCTGTGTAACCCCCAGCAGTCTTAGAACTCGCTCTGTAGACCAGGCTGGCCTCAGACTCAGAGATCCACCTGCCTCTGCATCCTAAGTGCTGGGATTAAAGGTGTGTGCCATCACCGCCAGGACAAGGTTTGCTTTTATTTTATGTGTATGAGGGTTTGCTTGCTTGTATGGATGTGCAGCACATGTGTGCAGTGCCCATGAAGGACAGAAGAAGGTGTTGTGTTCCCTGGAAGTGGAGTGTTATAGAAGAATCTAGCTGCCACGTGGTTGCTGAAGAACCAAATCTGGGTCCTCTTAAGGTGCTTTTAGCTGCTCACTGTCCTGTAGACTTAGGATTTCTTTCTTTCTTTTGTACTTAGGGTTTTTTCCTACTTTCCTAGAACTGTCTGGTTTTCTTAAAGCCTTGTATCTACCACTCCTTTAGCACCTAGGAGGGAAATACATAGATTTGTATATGATAGGCCTATGCTTAATACAAGATTGACCCTCCATTGGGATCTAATGGGCCTCCAGTGGGCAGGTAATTATACATACTGCTTCAGACTCCTCCAACAGAACCAGAAACCAGGTGCTTCGGTTCAAATGTTCTAGCAAAATCCATCTATTAAAATCCTAACCTCCGGTGTGATGATATATGGAGGTGGGGCCTTTGGGAGGTGGCTTGGTCATGAGAGCAGAGCCCTGGTCTATAAGATCAGTGCCTTTATTACAGAGACCCTAAGAAGCTGCATTATCCCTACTGTCGTGTATGAGGGACAGCAAGAAGACATCATCTAGGGGAGTTCTTACCAGGTGCTAAATCCAGTCTTGGACTTCTGAACCTCTAGAACTGTTGCTTGGGATTCTGTTGTTTACAATCCACCCGATGTTGGGTCTATCTGTTACAACTGGAACAGACCAGCATAAAAGGTGAGGAGTGTAGGACCATTGGCAAATTCAGAGCCTTGTACTTTTGGAAATCCTGCTGCTCACTACACAGATCATATTAAAATATTTTCATTTCACATTAAATATATATTTGCCAAAAGTAATTTGAAATGGGTATGCAGGGTTTTTTTTTCTCTGTTCCAGATTTTTAAAAATATTGCTCCATCTTTTAGATGTAGGAAGAGGCAAAGCGTATGACCCACAGCCTTACCTCTAGCTCAGGAATGAAATGTTACCCATGTAGTTGAATTGCTGGGAAATGTACCTTTTCCTTTCCCTCAGTTGCATACCTAATGCCCATCCTGAATTTGGAAAATATTGTTCCCTTTTGTTTCTTTAAACTTCAGATGTGTCACCAACATACATAAATAAAATTATTTTATTTCAATTTTCCCACTGTGACTTCCTAAAATAATTTTTATAATTTTGCATTTGACATTATTTATTTATAAGCTAATTAAATCACTTAAATTCTTAAAGACTCCCCCAAACAAATCTAACCTACAAATTGACCTCAGAAGTTATTAAATGGCCCAGCAGTGGTGGCACATGCCTTTAGTCCCAGCACTTGAGAGGCAGAGACAGGCGATCTCTATGAGTTCGAGGCCAGCCTGATTTACAGAGAGTTCTAGGACAGCCAAGGCTACACAGAGAAATCCTGTCTTGATAAACAAAACAAAACACAACAAAAAAAAGTTATTTAATATTTCTGAAGACAGTAAGTATGTTTGATGAACATTTATCTAGACTATCACTTCTTTGTAATAGCTTTGTTAAATAGGGTCCCTTTGTTAAAGGGTCCTTGTGGCTATGGAAACCTCTGGCTCTGCCCCTGGGTCTGAAGTCCTGGGGCAGGACTGGGGTGGTATACAACAGAGTCCCTTGGGGAAGCACAGAGTGAGAGCAGCAAGCATATTAGGAAACCAAGTCGAGGTGATATTTCTTAGCTCTAGTAGCTCTCGCTGAGCCACAGGCCTGTCCTAGGCCATTGTCACTCGTTAAGCAGCAGGGTAGAAGTTAAGTCAGGTTCATGGGATCTGGGACTGATCCCAGAGAGGCCGACCCTTTGCTGCCTGCCTGCCTGCCCTCTGAACCCTGAGTCCTTTCTTAGGCTCCTGCCTAGAACCTTGTTTTACAGAAGGGAAGCTGGCCCAGAGGCTCTGCAAATCTAGGTAACTCAATTAAAACATCACTGGGCATTTTTTGACCCTACTTCACAACCCACTGACCACACCTCCCCACCACACTCCTCCTCCTGGTTCCCCCTCTTTTCCTCCCCTTTCTCCCCCTTTGCGCCGCTCAGGCATGAGGGAGCCCGCAGGCCTCTTTCCGGGTGCGATAGTCTCAGGTGGCTGCCTCTGTGGCTCGCAGATCTTACCTTATCGAGATCCATCAAAACCTTTCCTGCTATGTGAGCTCCCAGACTCAAGGTCACCTCCAGCGGATTCCTTGCCCACAACACAGACTCCCTGCTACCTACCTGGAAACCAAGACAGGAGGGTGAGGGTCCTTTAAAGAGCAGGGCTCTAGCTTGGAGCCTCCCTAACAAGCAGAGGCAGAGTGTAGCCCTGAGGGGAGAGGCACAGCGGTGATCCCAGATGATTAGGGCTTCCTTCAAGGCTTTGGGCTGAACTCCAGAGCCCAGATGAGTCATTTTCTCCCTCTGGGCCTCAATTTCCCCAACTGGAAAGACTGTGGTAAGAACAGTGCTCTCTAAGATCCTTTTAAGAAAGAATGGTGTGGTGGCGCATGCCTTTAATCCCAGGACTCAGGAGGCAGAGGCAAGTAGATCTCGAAGCAGGGGTGGTGTATATAGAGCAAGTTCCAGGACAGCTAGGGCTACACAGAGAAACCCTGTTTTGAAAAACCAAATACAAATAAAGAGTGACTATGTCCACTGCCACACTGCGCTAGGTTTGTGTGACAAGTGTATAATATATACATGATTTTATAAATTAAATATATATTTTTCATTGTATGATTCAGTTATGCACAATTATATAGTCTACACATAATAATAATTATATATCTTATATGATTTTCTTTAATTAACATTTTTAGATCTCCTGGGTCTGGAGTTACAGATGGTTAGGAACCATCATCCATGTGGGTGCTAGGGAACAAACCCAGGTCCTCTAAAAGAGCAGCCAGTGCTCTTAGCTGCTGAGCCATCTTTCCAACCCCAAATTTTATATTTTTAATAAAACTTTTATATCTACTATTTAGGGTTTCTGATTTTGTGATGAAACACCATGGCCAGAAGCAAGTAGGGGGGGGAGAGGGTTTAATTGGCTTATATTTCTACATCATAGTTCTCCACTGAAGGGAGTCAGGACAGGAAATCAAACAGAGCAGGAGCCTGGAGGCAGGAGCTGAGGCAGGGGCCATGGAGGGGAGTTGCTTACTGGCTTGTTGGCCATGACTTATTCTGCTTGCTTCTTATAGAATCCAGGACCACTCATAATGAACTGGGCCCCCCTCCACCAATCGCTAATTAAGAAAATACTCTATAACCCGTCTGTAGTCCAACCTTAATGAGGCATTTTTCTCAGTTGAGGCTCCCTTCTTTCCAGTGACTCTAGCTTGCGTCATTTTGACACAAAACTAGTCAGCACATAATGTGTTCGTATATTATGTGTTAAATATAATTTCTTACTTTGATTAGGAATAGAAATCAGGCCTGGTGGCACAGGCCAGTCAGTCATCCTGTATACTCGGGAGCTTCAGGTGAAGGACTGGAAATTTAAGGTTACAAGGTGAGTTAGTTACAGGCTAGCAGGACTCTGTCTCAAAAATGCGAAGAAAAGAAAAAGAATGTGCAGATAGCTCAGAGGTAGAGCATTTGCTTAGTAGCATCTGAGAGGCCCTGGCTCAACCCCCAGTACTAACAAAAAAGAAAAATAAAGGGCTGGAGATATGGTTCAGCAGTTAAGAGTGCTTGCTGTTCTTCCAGAGAACCAGAGTTCAGTTCCCAGTGCCCACATCAACTCACAACCCCCTGTAACTCCAGCTCCAAGGAATCTGGCCTTCTCTTTTGGCACCCATATGCATGGCATACACATACAAGCGAAATGCGTTTGTTTGTAAGAAGTGCTAACAAGGGCTGGAGAGATGACTCAGAGGTTAAGAGCACTGGCTGCTCCTTTAGAAGGCTTGAGTTCAGTTTTCAGCAACCACACCAGCGCTCACAGCCATCTAGGATGAGATCTGGCGCCCTCTTCTGGCCCGCAGGCACACATGAACGCAGAATGTTGTATACATAATAAATAAATCTTTTTTAAAAGAGAGAGAGAAGAGAAAAGAAAGAAAAGCAAAGCTAACAAAACCATGCTCTGTCATTACCTAACAGGAGGATCCGGGAAACCAGAGGTGAGGAAGAGATTCCATGTTCTCCATGTGCTGCACACTAGGACAGTCTTTGTAAAGGGTGTGCCTGAGTCAACTGTAGAAGAGTTAAATCAGAACTCCTCAGTGGGGACCTGGTAGGTGTGGGCTCTGGTGTTCCTGGATTCAGATGAATCTGCTGTGCACCGAGAACAACCCTTTGAGGTCAGAGCTTCCCAGTCTTCAGAGCTTCTGAGTCCCATAAAGGGCTGTCTGTGTACTGGGTCCCATTGTGAATTTTCCTACTCATTAGGATGATGTCTAAGCATTTCTTATGGCTACTTTCACAAATCACCACTTTGTGGCACAATACAAATCTCTCCCGTTCTTACAGTTCACAATAAGCCTCGCCGGGATAATAGCACTGAGTGGGGCTATGCTACATCTAGAGACTCCAGAGATTCTTAGTGAAGATTCTGAAAGTTTATCTGATGGGATTTTTCTAAGGCCACACCCTCTTTCCTAACCAATCACAATGAACTAGACAGCATAGACTGCTCTAAATTTCACTACTTGTCCAAACCCTGACCGCTGGACTCAGAATGAACTTCTTGTTGGGGAAGAAGGTGGTTGAGCAGAAAACCTTGCACTTCAGGGATCACCCAGATTGTAGTTACCTCATTTCATTCATGAATTCAAAGCACTGGAGACCTTGTCCCCACCCTAATGGAGTTGTTAAGCCAGTGTTCCCCTTATCTCTGATTTATAACAAAATTCCTAAAATGTAAAGACTCCAATAAGTATGTAATGGGCTCACTATTGTGCAGGCTCCACAATTTGGGCTGGACTCTGTTGGCTGCTTCTTCTAGACTCATCTGCATTGGCTGCCACTCCAAGCTCTAGTTTTTGTCTACCATGGGTGCTTCCAGCAGACTGGCCTGGGTTGCTTCTCTTGGCTGTAGTGTTCCCAGAAAAGAATGTATGGGTAAGGAGGGGGTGAGGGGCTTTCAGATTTGCTAATGCCCTATTGGATCTGAATCTACATGGGTAGATTCAGAGACTTTATGGCCAGAAGCTTCACCAGGATGTGTGTGTGAAAGGCATGGTGACCCAAGGAACAATCCACCGGGACTGCCCACTACCAACTCCTCTAGCTCCCAGAACATCGCATTACTTCTTCGAGAATCCCCTATTGTTCAAGAACATGTTCTAAGCTCTCACCAGCTACATGGCTCTCAGAGCAAGAAGATGGGGTGGGGGGGAGGAAATAGCACAGTGGCTTAGACTATGTGACAGGTGTTTCCAGTGATCCGGCTACCAGGCCAGCAGCGATAAGTTTTCCCAAACCTCTATCCTGATGCTTTTTGGTTCATAAAAGGGCTTGATAGTCACAGCCCAGGGTGATGATGGCTTTGGTTCAGTGGGTATGACCAGTGAAAGGCACCTGGAACTAGAGTTGTGTGGGACTTGGCAGTGCACTTGACCTCAAATAGGCAAGAGCAGTACAAATGGAACACCTCTGTTTATGTATACACAGTTACAGGAGAAGACAGAGAACTGTGGAGCAGTCAGTTCTAGGCACCCTGAAGAGCCCTGGAAGGCAGGACCTTCAGGGTTCCTCCATTCGTTGGCTCCTTACCTCATGAAGGAAGTGATAACTAGTTCTCAGGTCTCTCAGGTCATAAGGCTCCAAAGAAGCTTTCTTAGAGGGCAAGTGGGTGGCAGTCTGCTGTCATGCGAGAGCAACTGTGTGTCCAATCAGCCTGAGGCAGTCCTGTTTGTACCTGCTTCCCAGTGTAATTATTAATCGTTCTCCTTCTCTGTCAGGTCTAGATGGTGCAGGCCAGGGTTCCTCTAGTCAAAGCCCATGTTCATTCTAGACTGCATGGAGGTGAATGGAAAAGCTTGCCCAGGAGTTGGGGACAGGAATGCTTGTCTTGCCCTGTGGCTGCCAAATTGGGGGACTTTAAGAATGTTCATTTTTCTCTCTCTGGTGGCAGTGGTTTCATGTTTAACTTGAGGGATTAGGTTAGATAGCCCATTCTAGGTGGGCTGAAAGTGAGATGCTATCCCTGGGATTACAGTCAACCCATAAGTTAATGAGCCTTTGATCACTGTACCCTAGGAATCCACTGCACCTTCTGTGCCACAGATCATTAGTGTCTCCTAGTTTCTGTCTGTCTCGGGGCTCCAGGCCGAATGGGACTTGATGCCTGTCCACCCACCTCTCCTCCCCCTCAGCGTTCCAGTCAGATAATTCTTTAGTCGTCACTTATAGCTGGGTGTAGTCTGGAACACGTAACTAAATCTCCAGTGATTCTCTCTATATATCATACAAGGTGATGGGATCAGGGTTGTCAGGTTAAAGATGTCACATTAAATGTCTGGCTCATGTAGAGATTCTCCAATGCATTAGGACATTTACATTAGGACATTTACTTCTCTGGCTTACTATTAACTACCTGGAAAGCCCAACCCAGGTCCTGACAGGGTCATCTGAGAACTTATAGAAGTGATTTGCCAACATGAAGCTCTCAGAGGTATACTTTCCCTAGCTCTCTGCTCTGGAAGTTTCTATTGCTTAAAACTCATTGCTTAATTCCACCTCAAACTCCAAGTTTCACTGTTCCCAGGACTAATGTACAGGATGAAGCAATATGGATACTTTGAACCCTTTCCAATAACCACACAGCTGCTCTGAAGATCTTTATCCTAGCAAAACCAAGATGTCAAATTGGCCTTGAACTTCCTTCCTTAGTACCCAATCCTTCAGTCTTGATTTTAGCTTTGCCTTAAGCAGAATATCAGAGATCATCAGCTTTATGGTCTGACACTCAACTAAATGGAGCCTTATCCCTTCTGAACCAAGACATCTTTTTTTTTTTTTTTTCCCCTCTTTGAAACAGAGTCTTACTATGCAGCGGTGGCTACAACTCACTGTGCAGACCAGGCTGGCCTTGAACTCATACAGATCTGCTTGTCTCTTCCTCCTGTGCTGAGATTAAAGGCCTTTGCCACCATCCTTGGCCTGATGTTCCCTCTCTCTCTGGTTTTTTGAGACAGGGTTTCTCTGTGTAACCTCCTTGGCTGTCCTGGAACTTGCTCTGTAGACCAAGATGGCCTCAAACTCACAGACATCTGCCTGCCTCTGTCTCACCACCACCTGGTGATATTCTTTTTGACAAAGGAGTAATTATCACTGATTCTAAGAACCTGCAGGGCTTTATGTGGTGGTATGTAGAAAGGCTCAGGCCTGTGATAGGAGTCAACAAATGTTAAGTTTCCTTGCCTTTTTAAGCCTGTTCTCTTCCTGGCTGTTAAGAATATGCAATTTTTCTGTTGGGTAAGATAAAGGAGCTAGCAAGAGTCTCTAGTTTGTTTTTTAATAAATGACTCGAAAGCCGAAGCTGTGGCTTTTTTTGGTAGCATGTTCCCCTGGGGTATCGGAAGTCCTGAGTTTAACTCCTAGAGCTACATAAACAGGCTTGGTGGAGCCTACCTGTAATCCCAGCATGCAAGATGCAGATGAGGCTGTAGAGATGGCTCAGTGGTTAAGAACACTGTCTGTTCTTCTAAAGGACCTGGGTTTGGTTTAGAGCAGCCACATAGAAGCTCACAACTGCTTGTAATTCCAGTTCAAGAGAATCTAGTGTCATCTTCTGACCTCCATTGGCACTGGGCACTTACACAGTACACATACATGTAGGCAAAATACACATATACACAGTGAGTTTGAGGGCCACCTATGTGAAACCTTGTCTCAAAAGAACAAAAGCGCCTCCCAAACTTAGCTTCGAAGAGAAATCAGACTTTTACTCATGGATTTCATGAGTCAGAAACTTGACAAGTACCCAGGGCGGTGCTTGCCAGAGATCTCCATGCCGTGGCAGTCAGATGGGGGCTGTCATCACCTGAAGGCTTAACTGGGCTGCCTGTACACCATGACTCACTCAGATAGCTGACAGCTGATATGGGCTACTGTCTGCAGCTCCATTTGTGACTGTTGACCAAACCCCTCCATGGGCCTCTCTGAGATTCTCTCCCATTAGATTTCTTACAGGGCCTACAATCAAACACTAGTACTGAAAATGGGGGGAGGGGGGGACCTGAATTATACTCCTCTTTGGAGGGAGTTCTATCATTGGCTATCATGTGGGATAGAAAAATTATTGCGGATATCTTCATTGAATCTCCAAGTCTTCTGAAAATCAGGCTTTTAGCTGTCACAAGCTAGGAAAAAATGTGCTAGCCAGTGAAGACACTGTGTTGGGAAATTTTGGGGTTCCCAGAATTAACAGAGGCTGGAAGGCCAGGATGGAAGTTGGGCCAGGACTAAGGAGCTTCAGAAGGCTGGGCAACATGTACCCCATAAAGAAGAAAGCTTATGAACTGCCCTATCTAGCACAGGCCTATTGGGGGGGGGTACTGATGGGTAGGCAATGAACATGACCCCAGAGCCCAACTTTTTGGCCAAAAGAAAAGCGAACTGATTGGTTCAGTGACAGGCTACATTTTAACTGAGTTAAGTGTGAACAAAAAGGGGTATCACGTGGGCCTCTTAAAAGTTCTGTTGGCCTACTGTGGAGACTGTGCATAGTGGGAGACTGTCCAAAGAAGCATTGAGGTGCTCTGGGGGTACCCAAAGGGTAAGAGTCTAGGTAACTGCAAACCACTGTGTTCCCCGGACAACCCGCAGCCTCAGACATCCCCACCCCCACCTCCTCCCTCACCTCCACCCCCATCCTGTGGAATATGGTCATCAAGTGCCGAAGGCATGGCACTTTAAGGAGGTATGACAGATTGTTTTCCTCAAGACTAAAAGAACTATTTCTAAATTTTGTAGTTGTGTTTTTAATGTTTGACTGGGCAGTGCTGTCACTGAGAGAATATTAAAAGGAACACAGTGGGACAGTCTGGCTCCCACTGCTGTTCCCTGCCTACCTACTCATTCTCCTCTACCAAAGAGATTTAGAGCCTTGGGTCTGTTCCTTTGCCACTTATCCTTCGGAGATTTTATTTGTTTATTTTTGAGACACAAACTCTCTCTGTGTAGACCCGGGCTATGCTGGAATTCTGTCGACCTGGCTGTCCTCTAACTCACAGAGATCCACCTGCCTCTGCCTTCCAAGTGCTGGGATCAAAAGCGTGCCCCATCATGCTCACACTCCACTTTTAGGCTTTCTTTCAGTAAGACAGAATCATGCACATTGTTTCCCATCATCCCACCACCCGTCTCTAGAGCACTTTGCTCTTGCAAAGCCAAGACTCTGCCATATTAAAACCATCACTCCCCACCTCCTCCCTTCCCAGACTGTGACAACCACCTTTCTGTTTTCTGCTCCATGAATCTGATGACTCTATGTACCTCATATAACAGCACCATACTGTGCTTGACCTCTGGTAAAAGCTTCCTGCACTGAGCACAGTGTCTTCAAGGTTCATGCTTGTTGTAGCATATTGGAATTCTCTTCACTTTTAAGCAGTGATATTCCATTATATCATACACCCCAGTTTGTCTGTCTGTTCCTTCTGTTTATTCAAATGTTGACAGATAGTCCTTTGGCTACTGTGATACAGTGACACTCAAGAAACTCCACAAGCCATCATGTAACATTGTTCTTTGTCTGTCCATTCTAACATTTATGTACACTTCTGGGGTTTTGATTATCATTATTTTAAAATTACATTTATTTAGTTATGTACTCTGTGTGTGCACATGTGCACGCATGTGCACACAAATGTATCATAGTGAGCTGGTGGAAGTCAGAAGACATCTTGCAGGTGGGAGAAACCAGTTGCCTTGCTTAGAGGCCAGTGCCTGTACCTGCTAAGCTGACTTATCTCAGCAACCCCAGCCTTCTGTTTTGATTCAGGACCCAGCAGGACTCCTTCAGGATTTTATGTATTTTTGTTTAACGTCAAATGGTTTTTCTCCCCTTTTTGCCCAACCATGACATCTTTAGTTTATTCATGTTTTTTGTTTTTGAGACAGGGTCTCTAGTAGCTCCGGCTCTCAGAATCTTGCTATGTAGTCAATGATGACCTTGAACTTTTGCCCCTCTTATCTGACCTCCCAAGTGCTGGGATTATAGACCTGTGCCACTATGCTGGTTTATGTGGTACTAGAGATCCATCCCAGGGTTTCAAGCAAACTAGGTGACCATACTACAAAGATAACTGTATATATCCCACCACACACCCTCAGTGTTCTAAGAATCCAGATCAGTTGCTCTGTAGTGTTCCCCAGTCAGCTCAGCATAATGGTCACTAAGGGCTTGCCCTTTGGCAGAATGCACACAGAGGCCAAGCTGTTTTCTGTGGAGCGGTGGTCATCCAGCATCCTGTGCTTGGTGTTTTTTACCTTTGAGCCCACACAGCCATTAAAAGGGAACATTTTGGAGGCTTGTGTTCTCACTGCACAAGCCATGCACATGGCAATGTAAGTGTGGGGAAGGGGCACTTTCGGTTACTTCAAGGGACTTCAGGGGATGGAAACAAGAACTGAAGTCCCTGGCATGTGGTCCTGAGACCATGAGCCTGACTCTCCTGGGTCCACTTACTTTTGATGACTCTTCAAGTGTTCCAAAGGAGAACCTTGCTGTCCATTACCCCAGAAGCCACCCCTATTTATAAGTCATGTCTCAAGTTGCAAAGGATTTTCCCATTTAATTTCCAGCTGCACATATTAAGAGCTTCTGTCTCATCAAATATGCAGAGTTAAGGGCATCACATGCAGCAGAGTAACCTCTGCTACTACTGCCTTTTCCTCATTGTGTAAATGGGGTAAAGAGAGGTTCAGCCCGGGGTCACCAGTGGGTGATGTGACAGGATTCCCATCCTGGCCACTTTGGTTCTCTGAGTCAGAGTGCTAAGTGCCATGCTGCATGGCCTCTTGGAACTGTGCAGAGCAGACACAGATGTTCCAGAGACTTGTGGGACCGTTGACCAGTTTGAGAATGTCTGACCTCCACCCTAGCGCTCTTGCATCACCTCAGACTTTATGGGATCCCAGTCAAAAATGCCTAAGTGGTGATGACCTGCCAAGAGGGCAGAGCCATACCAGTCCAGTTCCCCAGCACAGCCACACCTTTGAAAAAAGACAATGGAAACTCCTTTGCCCACTAACCACATCTTCCTGGCGCCCTGCTAGTGTGGAGCTCCACCCTGTCTCTGCCTGCCTCAGAAAAAAAATCATTCTATCCCTACAGCTCATCACTGCTCAAGAAATGCCCACTTCAGAAAAAGCTCCTCTAGTGAAGCCCTACTTGCCTTGTCAGGTTGTCATGTTTGTACAGCAAATGTTTTACCAACAGAGTTACCATCCCCATACCCCACACATCCCAGGCTGGCCTCAAAGTCAACATGTAACCAAGGATGACTTGGAGTTCTTAATCCTACCTTCACAGTATGGCTATGGGACCTGGTATGGAGCCAGGCTCTCTTCTAGGTGCCTGTAATCTCAGGCTGACATTTTAGGGCTGGGACACAGACCCTAGACAGACAAAAAAGCACATGTATGTCCATGTCTTGGGAAGATAACCCAAGAAGAATCAGGGAAGAATGATAGAGAGGCTGTGGTAGAAGGCAGAGACATCGTCAATGTGGAGAAGCCTCATGTTTTCCTGTTCTCTGATTCCAGCGACATGAAGCCGAATACTCTAGAAAACCTGGTGTCACCTGAGGTGGCAGCTTGCAAGCTTGGCATTATGTTAACTGGAGAGAGAATGTCCTAGGAGATAATATTTTTCCTAGGTTTTTGGGACAGTGGGTATCAGAACTATTAGCCACTGGAGGAAGAAACTAGGAGTCTGGCCTACCAAAAATGTGGCTACCAGACAAGGAAAGGGACAGTTCTTGGGGTGTTTTGGAGAAGAGTGTTAGCTTCAAAATGCAGCAGGTGACACTGGGAACCTGCAGCAAAGAGGGGGTGGGGAAATCTGGGTAACAGCTTAGGAGAAAAAAATCTTTTCTCTCTGTGACTTTTCCTGGCCACCCTGTTCACACTGTCTCCGCCTTCTCTTCTACCTCCCCCGCCCCCCGCAACTCTGTAGCAACCACTACCCCCATTTACTTATTTCCTGCTTCATATTCCACATAGTTCTCAGAGGTCTGAAACCATAGATGATGGCAACCCTATTTATACCACCTTTCCCCATATTATGCTATCCACATATACCCATATTTGTGATCATGCTTAGTTGGGCACAGTAAAGAATGAGCAATAATTGCTAACAATAAAGTGGAATAATTATAAGAATTCACTACAATAAAAGTCATTTAAATATCGATGAATTATTTACTTCTGGAAGTTTTCATTTTGTTCTTAAGTGTGTGTGTGTGTGTGTGTGTGTGTGTGTGTGTGTGTGTGTGTATACCCATGGAGGGGTCCCCTGGAATTGGAGTTACAGGTAGTTATAAGCTACCTGATATGGATACTGAGAATTGAACTTGCATCCTTCAGGAAGAGTAATCCATGCTCTTAACAACAGAGCCGTCTCTCCATCCCCTCACTGACTATTTTTGGATCCCAGCTGAATGCAGAACGTGACACACAGATGGATGGGGTTACACCACTACCTACCATATTCATATGCCATCAGCCTTCTCACTGTCCCTGAAATCCTGGGTCTCAGGAAAAGCATTTTGGTCTCTTTTCTTCACTGCTGTTCCCTGGGGCTTAACATGGTGCCTGACACACAGTAGGTGCTCAGAAAATAGTACTCCCTCCTTTTTCGATCCTTTTGAGGCACCCCCAGGTGTACTTTGTTTCTACCCTGTGCTGAAGAAGGGGAGACTTGGAATAAGACATCACTTATAGGAGTGAGGGGGGCACTGGAGAAATGACTCAGCAGCTAAGAGCGTTTCCTGTTCTTCCAGAGGACCCGAGTTCAGATCCCAGCACCCATGACCATGTGAAACTCTGTCTCCATGGGATCCAATGCCCTCTTGTGGCTTGTGACTCCAGGTCTGTCCCACCAGGCATTCACTCCCCCAACTCAGATCTTTTTAAAAAGATATCATATCTATCTTTTTAAAATAACTTTAGATTTATTTTTCTTTTTTTGTGCATGAGTGTCTTGCCTGCGTGTATGATGCCTATGAAGAGATGCGTACAGTGCCCATGGACACCAGAAAAAGGTGGTGTTGGATCCCTAGAACTAGAGTTGTGGATGGTTGTGAGCTGCCATGTGGGAGCTGGGAATCAAGTATGGCTCCAATCAGAAGCAGCAAGTGCTCTTAACTGCTAGGTCACCTCTTCATTACCATCTTCTTATCTTAAGGAGACCATGAGAGCTCCAGAGAGCTGTATGCACCCCTCCTCAGTCTAAAGTCTCTGCCCTACTTACCTCAGTCTCAGGCCTGGAGTGACTGGGCCTTAGTGCCTTCAGAGCTCAGGTTGGCAGCTGATGGTTACAGCCTCACCTTGAAGATGGGCACAGAGTGAGGATGCCTCTGAGGGTGTTTTTCAACAGGAGACACAGGTGCCATCAATGGTGTGACTAGGAGGATACAGAGTGAGGAAAGAGAAGGCTTCTGTCAGCCTAGTTCCTGTGACTATCACCAAACACCATAAGCAGGATAATTAAAAAATGCTAGAGGTTTATTCAGCTCACAGTGTTGGAGCCTGGAAAGTCAAAGGTCCAGGGAGCCCTGGTGAGGGCTTTCTTGCTGGTGGATGGTCTACAGGTTGTATGAGGCATCACACAGTGAGAAATGAGCACACCCAAGAGACAGTCAAGGTGGTTTTCATAACAGCCAGACTGCCATGAAACCACTAATTCAGAGTCCTCCTGACCTACCAGCCCTCTGAGAGGCAACCCCTGGGTGCAAGTGCAGTATTTCACAGCGGGGACGAAATGCCAACATGGATTTGGGTAGGAACATTCAAACCATAGTAGAATGCTGGAGGAGAGGCTAAGGAACCAGAAGCCGAAGGCTGTCCCACAGTAATAGGGTGTGGCCCACAGATTTGAGTGAAGTCCTTCCATGACTCAGGGTGACTTAGGTCAGGGCAAGGCTGCAGGTGAGTATGAAGCAATGGTCAACCAAAGAGAAGACTTTATGTGAATAGGGGAAACAGGCAGGCACTGTGAACTGAGTGGCTTCACTTGAACACGTGCCTTTTGCCCCTACAAATGGCTTTGGAGATGCCCATTCATACCCAATCAATTCTTCAAGCCCAGGGGGACTAAGAATTTTCTCCAGGTCACCCAGAAAGGTTGGAAGCAGACACTGTGACCAAATGCAAATTCTACCACTTTCCACCATCCCGCAATGACAGGCCTTGGGTCTTCAAACCCAGGCATTATTGTTCCCATATTATGGATCAGTAGAGATGTGAGGAGATAACATCTTGCTCAGGGACACCCAGGTATTTAAGAGGTTGAAGTGAGGATTATAGCTGTACAGTATTTGCCCTGCATACTTGAGGCCCTAAATACAATCCCCAGAATGCCCCCCCCAAAGTATATCTTAAGACAGGTCTTACAAAGCACCGATGGGTCTGAAACTTGCTATGTAGTACAGGCTAGCCTCAGCCTCACAGAGATCCACTTGCCTCTCTTGAGTGCTGTGATTAAAGATGTGCATCCCCATACACAGACTAGTAGCTTCTTGGAGTAAAAAAGTGGGGGCAGGGAGTGTAACTCGGGGGTTGGGTTCATGACTAGTACACCCATGTCCGCATCCATTTCCAGGGTTGAAAAATACCACAAAGGTTCATGCACTGTTTTATATTGACACCCTAAATGAGTGGATACTCGTAGTATCCAGAAAGTTCATGCAACATAACCATACTTGCCATACACAGGTGACATGTTTTTTTATGTTAATTCACAATGACCTATGAGTAGGATGGCCCAGACATGTGACCAATGAGTGTCTGGTGCTCTGAATGCACTCATGGAAATCCCAACCTGTCATTGGCCCTCTCTGAAGGCCAATGTCAGAGAATTCTCTTATGCTATATGTGAGAAACAAGGCTGGCTTGTGACTCCAGGTCTGTCCCACTGACATTCTCCAAGGCTCTTCTGTCAGCATCCTGGGCTTGTACCACACTATCTGGGTCCAATAAGCAACTGCCTAAGAGTCCAGGTCCCAATCCCACAGGGATGCTAAGGGACTCTATTAGAGGTGTGGGTCAGCTATTGGAAGAGGGTATGAGTGGAGCATCTCTGCTTTCTTATCTAACCTTAAGGTGGCTATCCTGCTAAGCAGGGCTTCTCACATATCCCTGCTAGATCTGTTCTCAGAGACTGTACTCTGTAGCCAGAAGTTCTGGCCTGTCTGGCCCGAGGTCTGGACCTACAGTCTCACAGCGACTTAGCCTCAAATAATCACACAAAGTCTTATATTACTTACAAACTGTTCGGCCTATAGCTTAGGCTTCTTGTTATCTAGATCTTACAATTTAACTCAACCCATTTTTATTGATCTATGTTTTACCACGTGGCTCATGGCTTACCTGTACTTTTACATCTTGCTTTCTACAGGGGCCAGCTTGCAGCATCGCCATCTGACTCTAGCCTTCTCCTCCTCTGTCTATGCTCAGATATCCCGCCTATCTCTAAGATGCCTTGCCAGAGGCCAAAACAGTCTTTTATTAACCAATGGTAACTCACAGCATTCAGTACTCTCCGCTGTCTCTTCTCCAGTCAGTGACAGTTCTGTGGAACCTAGAGGCCTGGGGTTCTAGCTATACAGCAGATACAGTTATAAATTGGTGCTGATGGGAGTATGTGAAGGATTCACCCTGGCATGTGATAGGGACTTCCTTAGGGGAAATCTAGTGACGTGTGAAAATCATCTTGCCTTTAAGAAATTACATAACTGAATGCTCATGTCACTAGTGTATATAATCCCAACCTCAGTATCCAAGGGTAGAAATTGGCTTGATCAGGCATGGTATCATCCTGCTTTTAAAAAGAATGTTGTGCCTGGCAAATAGTTCAGCTGGTAAAGATGCCTGACATCAAGCCTCAAGACTTGAGTTAGATCCTTTAGACCCACATGGAAAGAAAGAACCAACTTCAACAAGTTGTCCTCTGGCCCTCACACTAGCATGCTACAACACAGGCATAAAAATAAATAAAATGTAATAAAAAGTTATTTTTTAAATATAATTATTTTATTTATTTAAGAAACTTTTTCCATATCTACCACGGCTTCCCCTCCCTTCCTTCCTCCAAGTCCTCCTTCAGCCCTTCCCTAAGGAGGGCAAGCAGTCTCAGGGTGAGTCAGTTCAGTCTGACATATCTGTGGGGATATTTTGTAATATAATAAAAACATTGGGAAATATCAGAGGGATCTACCCACAGTCAGTCTAGGAAGATTAGACAGTGGTAACTCACACCTTTAATCCCAGCACAGGGAATATCCTGGGAATGGTGACCTATGCCCTTAATCCAATCTGAGTTTGAGGTCATCTTAGTTTACAAAAGGAGTTCCAGGCTCCCAGGCAGGCAGTGGTGGTGCCACGCCTTAACTGGGTAAAGAGAGTATTTAAGGCAAATATAGAAAGACAGAGCAGGCAGAAGAAGCCAGGAGGAGCGAGGCTGAGGAACCTGGAAGACAGCTGGGTGAGATCTGACTGTGGTGTTTATTCTCTCTAATATCTCTGCTTTTCCCAGAGATCTGGCCCTGAATTTCCTTTATTTGTGCAACAGACATCCAGTTGAGGTAGGTTCTAGTCCCTCATCCCAGTATAAGGTCGAGCAGGGTGTTCATTTGAAGGGACTGGGCTCCTAGAAGCCAGTTCATCACCAAGAATACACTATGTTCCTACTTCAAGAGGCTCCATAAACAGCCCACGCCGTTTATTTGACTGTCACCTACATTTTAAGAGTTTGGTTCTTTTCCGTGAAGGTTCCTCAGCTGTCATTTCAGAGTCAGTGAGCTCCCCATAGCTCATGTCAGCCATCTCTGGGCGTCTCCTCCTCATGATCCTGATCCCTTTGCTCACATACTGTCTCCCTTCAGCTGGACTAGGAGAGCTCAACTTGGTACTTAGCTATGGATCTCTGCTCTGCCTCTATCCATTGCTGGATGAAGGCTCTATAACGACACTTAGAGTGGTCATTCATTGATTATAGTGGAAAGTCCTGTTTAGGCACCCTCTCCACTATTACTTGGACTCCTAGCCAGGGACATCTCATAGGTTCTTGGATGTTTCCTTAGCACCAGGTTTCTTGCTAACCCCACAGTGGCTCCTCTATCAAGATACTCATTTCAAAAGTATCAAATGTTTCACTAACTTGTGTGTCATCCTTGCGCAGAGGCCATGCTAATCTTCTCTGTATCACTCCAATTTTAGTATATGTGCTGCTGAAGCAAGCGCTAAGATTTATTTTTATTACTTGTAATTATGTGTAGAAGGAGGTATGTGTGCACGTAAGGCCAGGGGCATCAGGTCCTCCTGGAACAGGCAATTATGAGGACCAGATGTGTGCACTGGGAACAGAACTAGGGTCCTTTGTCTTAACTTTTGGGCCATCTCTTCAGCCCTAAACATTGTTTAATTACAAATGAATAAATAAAAAGGATATTTTAAAGTAAATGTGGTGGCTCAGACCCATAATTTCAGTACTTGGGAGTCTGAGGCAGAAAGCCAGCCTTGGCTACTGAGTGAAGATGCTGTCTCACAACAACAACAACAAAAAAAAAAAAAAAAAAAACAAACTAAGCAAAACAGGATAAAGGACAACAAACAGAAACAATGCTGGCCTTTAACCCCAGGACTCATGACGAAGAGGCAGGCAGAATCTCTGAGTTCAGGGTCAGCCTGGTCTACATGGCAGTTTCAAGACAGCTGGGGCTACATAGAGAGCCTCTGTCCCCAAAACAATGAAGCAGAACAAAACAGAAAAAAAAAAAAAAAAGTTTGGTAGCATAATGCCTATAATCACATCACATGGTGAGCTCCAGGACAGTCAGGGCTACACAGAGAGACCCTGTCTGTTCAACATTTAAAATAAAAAAGGAAGGAAGAAAGAAAATAAAGATGTTGTAAAGAGTCAGAGAGATGTTTATCTATGAACTCTTGAGTAACACAAGCCATATATAAATATTACAGAAGGAAATGATGTAGGGAAAAGTGGTCAACCAAAGAAACCCGCCCTGGTTCTGAAACCAGAGTCACTGAAACAAAACCCTCTAGAATCAGGGCCAGTGAAGGTAACACTTTATTCCTGAGCCCAGATCCAAAGAAATGTGCCCTGACTCTGAAACCAGCACCAAAGAAACACACTTTGGCCCTAGAATCAGAGCCAGTGAAGGAAATGTGCCCTGGCCCTGAAATTGGAGCCTCGAAGCCCAAAAAGAGCCAGTGAAAGAAACATTTTGACTCTGAAACCACAACTAAATCAGGGATCAATTCCCACCCTCGAAATCCTAGAAAGCTCCGCCCTCAAAAAGCCCTAAATAACCCCTGCTCCTGCTGCACATTCCTGAACCTGTGTCCTGTGTCCTCTTTAAGAAGCTTAATAACAATCTTGAAAGACCAAACATCTACACCAAAATTCCAGTGTTGCTTACTTCTGGATGGAGGAAAACGGATATGGTTTCCTTTTTTTTTTTTCTTTCTTATGCTTATGTACCTACCCCTCTCCCCTCTTCTGTGGTTTGTGACAGTTTCTCATATTTCTTTTGTTTTTTTCATGAATGCATCCTCTTTTAAATTTTGTGAACTGGAAAAGAAAAGGATGTTAAGTGGCGGTGACTCAAGCCATAATCTCACCATTTGGGAGGCTGAGGCAGGAGGGCTGACAAGTGTTCGAAACCAGTCTCGACTGATTACTAGAGAGCATCTGAAAAAGGATGGGAGTGGCCCGGCTGTGGTAGCACACACCTTTAATCCGCTGAAGATCATCTCGCTCTATTCACACAAGGAAGAAAAGGCCAGGCATTGTGGGGACGCACAAAGTTGGGGCGTTCTACAATCTTCCTTCTGCCCTTGCTCCCATCACCCGGGGCTTCCAGGGGCTCTGGGCTCGGGGCGGCCCCGTGGGCCTCTTGCCGGTTGGATAGCGCCTGGGGCACGTGGGCGGCACCGGGGGGTCAGCTGTTCCGCTCCGCCCCGCCCGGTGCCCGGGTCCTATAAGTGTCGCCCCAGCCTCGGAGCCCTGCGTGCGGGAGTGGCCAGCAGTGCCGAGCATGGCCTGGAACACCAACCTCCGGGGGCGGCTGCCCGTCATCTGCCTGATCCTGCAGGTGGCGATGGTGGTTCTCTTCGGCGTGTTCGTGCGCTACGATATACAGGCGGATGCTCACTGGTGGTTGGAGAAGAAGCACAAGAACATCTCCAGCGACATAGAGAACGATTTTTACTATCGCTACCCGAGTAAGTCCTATGGCCGGCAGGCTCATCCGACGAGTCGCCTGACTGCACTCCTCATTAGGTCTACCTCTGGCTCTGAAACAGGATGGAATGAGATGAAGGGGCGATACCGTCCCACGGTCCCCAACTGGTTCCAGAATAGGCTCTGCACCAGGGTACTCTCCTACCTCAGCCAATCGCTGGAGAAATAGTCAGATATGCTTACACTTGCTGTGAAAGTCTGGTAGGGGCACTCGCCTGGGAGAGGTCTTTGATATTGTTGTTTGGTTGGTTTGGGTTGTTTTTCTTTTTATTTAACTTTCATCTCTCCCAGCCATTAGACTCTTCCTACGTCCCTGTCTACTTGGTCCTCAAAAACCAGAGTCCCACCTCCACCATCCAACGAGTAGTTGACCTGGCTCCCTTACACTTCAAATGAGGAAGTGTGTGTGTCAGTGATAAGGATGGTCTAATAGCCCTCCACTGTTAGAGAGCAGGTGTGTGGGACCACAGGTGGTGTGGGACCAGGAGATCTTTGGGTTTGGAGAAAAAGCCATTGGACACCCTTCCCTACCCTGGGATTATCCATGTTGCTATGGCTAAGAATATGGCTGCAGGGGCTGGAGAGATAGATCAGCAGTTAAGAGAACTGGAGACAGGAGACTGATTCCTAACACTTACTTTCTGACTTACAACCATCTACAACTCCATTTCAGGGAGTCTGATGATTCTTCTGCCTTCTGTGGGCACCAGGCGCACGCGCATACACACACACACACACACACACACACACACACACACACACACACACACACACACACACACACACACACACAGGCAAAGCACTCATACTTGCTTTTAAAAAGAAGAGTATGGCCCTGGAATGACACCCATCCTCTATATCATGACTGATGCTTTGTGGTGGGTGCCCTCAGCAGATGTCAATCATAAAGAACCCTAACTTTCTTCTCTGCTGACTAGGGGTGATGGTGGGACCCACCACACAGGAGGGATGTGAAACGATGTGAAGTACTGGGAGTGTAATCCTCACTTTATAACAAAGCTGTCAATCACAAGATCATGAAACGCAGGCACCTTAGGACTTTAGGCATCTCTGAGAGCACAAAGAACTAGCCCAAGGTCACTCCAGGCAGCCTAACCTTGGACTGCTAGCCCAGGACTCTGCCAATGCCCTTGTGCTCTCTGAATTTCCACTCTGTCACCAGCAGCCAATGACAATTCTTCTAACAATTGGTGCTCATGTGGTCATGGGCCAATGGTTTTCAAAGGGGCCCTGAAGCTTTGCTCCAATAGCCACCTGTGTCAACCTCTGTCCCCTCTGCAGCTTGCACACATAGCAGCAGGACATTCTCTATGTCTGGAAATCGAGGGGCCCCTATTCAGGGCTTTGTGTGTCAAAAGAGGTCTTGACACACCTGTCAAGAATCCACAGTGTTGCCAAACATTCCTCTTCCGTGTTAGGACGTGGCAGGCGAATGGGGAATCAGCGGGCTTAGGATTCATCCTTTGCCTCTCTCTCATCTTCAGCCTTCTTGTTCACATCTGGGCCCCAGAGCCAGCCCATAGAAGACTGTGAGGGCAAGGCTTCCCGCTCGCTCATGGGCATTTGTAACTTCTTTATCTTGTCCTGGCAGGATAGGGCATCAAGCCTCCATAATGGAAGCTATAGAACCTCGTGCCCCCTAAAAAGGGATGCAGTCCTCAGACTCCAAACTCTATACTGCCTCTCTTCACTCAGCCACCTGTCTTCTTATCACTCCAGAGGCATTTGTCTTGAGAGTCATCCAGGGATGCTAGCAGCAATGGGTTGGGAGGGAGTCCCAAACCCCGACTATTCCAATGAACTAGAGTTTATGATCACTCTGGACAAACAAGTTGTATATCCTCTGGTCCTCAAGGACTCCTAGATTTATTGGGAACAGAACAGTGCATCCCATAACACCCAAGGCCAGTGGTGCTGATGCTCAGAGCAGGCGGTCCATCTCTGACGATGGGAAGTACTGGTTTCTGAGGAGAGAGCAGGGCAGCCAAGGGACCTCTGAAAGGGAAGCCTGGGAAGAGGGGTGAGAGGTTCACAATGGCCTGAGAGAAGGACTCTGAGAAAGAAGGGGGGAATGCCGAGGAAGAAGAGAACGCTAAACACCAAGGATGTCCCCCTAGGTGACCTTGTCTTTGACTCCAAGAGTTATTGGGGAGTTTGCACAGAAGCAGGAAGTGGGAGGTAACTCGGCGAGTCGCGGGTCATTGCCAAGGACCTGAATACTGTGGTGGCAGAAGCAGCTGCAGACAAGCATGGGATCTTTCCTTGATCGTCACTATCATCCCTCAGGGGAGATCTTGCTACTCCCCCCCATTTCACAGATGAGAAAATTAAGCCTGCATAGCAGGCGTGTCTCACACAGGTCACCCAGAAAGAAACCAGGAGCCCAAACGGGTACTCTGGGGTCTGAGCCCATCTTCTTTGGCGACTCTCCCACCCCATGTCTCATCCTTGGCCTCTCCCCAGCTCCAACTCTTTGAGCTTCCTAGATCATTATGACTGTGGTTAGGACTAAGGAGCGTGATGCTTCCCAGCCAGGTGAGTCTCTAGGCCCTGGTTTCTGAACAATCCAGTATTTCCCAAGGGTGTGGGTCAGGGCAGGCCCCTATGGTTCTACTAGTTCTTGGCTTGGAGCCACCAACACCCATTCAGGATGTACTGTGGGGACCTCATTCCTACTCAAGGAATTAGTGGAGCCTGCTGGGCTGCTCTGGTTTCTGGAACAGGTCAGCACCAGGACCTATAAGGGCCTAAAATCAGCATCCCCAGCCCCTCCCAGAATAGACACAGAGCTATCTGGGAACATGTCTTCATACTCTTGGAGATCTGAAGTGCCATGTCAGCTGCTGGGTGTGAAGTGTTCTTCAGCTACCTCTGTGACCATGGGCTGTGGCTGCAGAAGCTGGGCCAAGGAAGGGCTACCAGGTCCTGACCCAGAAGCTTTCTGGAGACACCAAAGGAGGTCAAAGGGCCGGAAGCAGAGGATGCCCAGATTTCCTACATCTAAGGGGCTATCTCCTAAGACCAGAGCCCTCAGGCTTTCCTGGTCCTCTAGGGACTTGTACCTCAGACTCATTTTCATCCCGTTAGAACTAGATTAACCAGAATAGGTGACAACAGAGCCTGATGATGAGCTTTTCAGTGAAACATCTGGATCATATCCTTTACTTGGTGACCTAACCTTGAACTTCAGACTGCCCCTCTGTAGAGTGGGAGTATACTGTAAAGTATAGAGTGTCTAAGAGATTTAAAGGCTTTTGGGGTGCTGTTTCCTGATAATGTTATAGGGGGCTCCAGAAGGGAATGAGCACTCCATAATGTTTAAATGGAGGCCCAACATCTGGCTAAGGATGTGGCTGAGAAATGTGTCCCTGGTCCTAGTTAAAACTACCATCAACTTTGTAATTTTTTTTTGTGCACTTGGCTGCTATGTGTTGCTTGCCTGTTGTCAGGCAGGGAATTCATTCTCTTCATTTTGCAATAGAAGAAATGTGGATTAGGGAACCCAATGCTGAGTTGGGCAGCGACAGGGATGAAGCCAAACCTGTCTCCTACACAGCCTGCCTGCTTTCTGGAGTTGTCTGTGGCATTGCTGCCCCCATCAGGACACTGTACTGGTGTCCCAGGAGAACTGGGCAGCTGCCAACAGATGTCTTAAGAAAACAGGCAAGGGGAAGGTAAAATAGTTCAGTAGGGGAAGCACCCGCAGCACAGTGAGAACTTGAGTTTGATCTCTGTACCCATGATGGAAGGAGAGAACTTACTTCCAAAACTTGTCGTCTGACCTTATACACAATCACCACCACCATTGTCATCACCAGTGTTATTGCTGTGGCCATCATCATCATCCTCATCCCACAAAACACTAAGACTGGGTTGGCCTCTAGGAAATGGATGGAGAAATCCAGTAGCTACAGGGCACCACCCTTCATGTGATGATATAGTAGAGGTGAAGATAGGACCTTGAGCCACTCACTGGGGTGAGAAACTATTATGAGCTTAGGTTCAACACCCTGTCTTGAGAACCCTCATCTGAAGAATTCCAGAGAACGGGAGATGACCTGAATGGGACAGTGGGACAAGCTATGTAGTGGCGCCCTCTGGTGGAAGTTAACAGGATTCATCATTGGTGCACTAATCTGCCTCATTAGACTGGGGTTGAATTTCCCTAAACTGGGAAGAAGGGCAGAGGGGCCAGCTTCCACTTAGCAGCAAGACACCTGCACCTGGTCAGTCTTGATGGAGAAAAAGAGAAACACCTGCTAATATGACTGAACAATGGCCTGTGCCAGGGCTTTGGTGGGGTTCCATCATTAAAAGCCCCACAGAACCTCTTGGGATAGCTATCTGTAGACCAGAGAGGACACCCCTTTGGTGATATCATACAAACCAAATTTCCACATGGTTACTGCTTAGGTCTATAAGTTAGCACTGAATCTGAGGCAACAGAATTTGATGGATGGGTGGTTTCAGTGCTAACTCAGTGCCAACTTAGGGGGGAAAGAAAGGAAGATGCCCAAGGAAAAGCTTTATCTCTAGAGAGGAACAGAAAAAGACAGGGTACCCAAGGGACTGGGATGAGAGGGTACAGTACAGGTGGGGCAGAAGGACAGAAAAATCCAGGATATTTTTATGCTTGCTCTTGGACACAAGGAGATCCAGGGCAGCTTCAGGGTGTGCAAATGTGCCCTTCTGTTCTGCCTGTGTGGCTCCTCTGTGCCACTGGGATCTGAACCCTCCCCCTTCTTGAAAGGCCCCTGCTTCCTGACAGAGCATTTTCTCCTGGTGGCTTACCCCGGTGTTCCCTTCCTGTTCTCTAAGGCACACTAGTATGGGGGGGCTGGATCTGTCTTTCTCTTTATCCCCATGTTCAGTGGTTTGAGGGCCTGTGAGCTAGTAGTAGGTGACAGTTGATTCTCTCTGGCTCCAGGCCCCGCCTCTTCCATGGTTGTCACAGGCTCACCGCAGCCAGGGTGGCACCCAGCACTTAGCCTCTTCACTCACTCCCCCCCACCCCCACCCCCATCTTCATGCCACTAAGGTTTGGGGGACTGTCACCCGAACATGCTGCCTCTCTCACCTTCACAGAATTCTTTCAGTCTGTCACTCATCTGTTCTTCCCAGAGTAACCATGAGCTCTTTCATGGTGATTCACACACATTCACTCCATTTCCCCCACAACAGCTGGTAACTTAATAAAGCACGGGGCATGATAATACAGGACATACTCATATATTTAGAAACCCCAGCCAGGATGTGTTTGCCCTGGTGAACTCAACAGAGCTGAATAAACCTAAAATCCTGAGGTGAATGGGGTGCAGATGTCAGTTTTCCTGTAGCCATTAGTGTGTCTATCCTTTGATAAGCAAGGAGTCCTGTTCCTTCTGTTCTGTGCCTGTTCGCCAAGAGACCTGTCTGTGTCTGAGCCTTGGGGAAGCCTGGGGTAGGGTGGGGTGGGAGACAGATGAGGATAGATGGAGACATTAAGGTCAAGGTTGCTGAGACAAAGACCTTGACCGACTACAGGGGCCCCAGGGCTTGTCAGCCCTATTCATTAGAAGGAGGGAGCCACAGGACTGCAGTACTATAAAACGGCCCCCATTGATGCTTGACTGTGCCCCGCTGGTACAAAACAAAGATAGTTAGGCTGTAGTCTTTTTTAAAAATACAAACACAGTATCGTGTGTGTGTGTGTGTGTGTGTGTGTGTGTGTGTGTGTGTGTGTGTGTGTGTGTGTGTGTGTGTGTGTGTAAGGGGTGTTTTGACTTATATATGTCTATGATGCACCACTTGTATGCATAGTGCCAGCAGAGACTAATGGGAGTTAGGTCCCTTGGAACTGGAGTCACAGATGATTATGAGCCATCATTTGGGTTCTGGGAATTAAACCCTGGTCTCCTGTAAGAGCAACCAGTATGCTGTACTCTTGAAAATCCCATGGAGGGTTCCCCTTGCACTCTCCTAGGTGTTAAGAATGCCCTGGTGGCCAGCACCGCCACAGCCCATCTTCCTGGATCTTTATAGTTTAGTAGATTAGACAAACAAGTAGACCACTTCACTTCATAATGGACCTGGAGAGGAGACAAGGGTACCACGAGTGGACAGCCTGCTTTAAAGTCGGTGGTCATGGCTGTGTGTAGTGGCACACCTTTAATCTCAGCACTTCAGAGGCAGAGGCAGAGCCAGGTAGATCTCTGTGAGCTGGGGGCCAGCCTGGTCTACATAGTGAACTCCAGGATAGCTACATACTGTGACTTTGTTTTTGGTTTTTGTTTGTTTTGTTCTGCAATGACCCTCCAGTAAAGAAAACACTGAAGACTTCACAGTGGGACTCGGAGCCAGAGGGAGGCTAGTGCCATTGGCACACAGAGGAAGGGTACAAATTGGGACAGTGTAAAGAAGACAGGTGGCCTGGCAGGCAGGAGCACCTTCTCTTTCTCTTTTTCAGCGTTTTCTTTGGAAATAATTTCAAATTTACAAAAGCTGCTGAAGTAGAACACAAAGATACACAGTATGCTGCATATGCTTTAACTCAGGTGCAGGCAATGCTCACACACACACACACACACACACACACACACATGCACGCACGCACGCACGCATGCACGCACCTTCCCCCCATGAGTCACTTGGAGGCTCACTTACATTCCTCATAATCTTCCTCCCTGGCACACTCTAGCGTATTTCGTAAGAACAGGAGTATTTGCTTCCAGAACAACAGTATTCAACTTCATACATCCACATGGGTGAGGTACCTTAATTCATCATCAATACCTAATTCTCTCAGCTATCCTAATAACCTTTTTTGGCTCTTCCCCATATTCTGTCTGCCAAATCCAGTGCAGACATTTATTAAGTATAATTGGCATGTCTTTTAATCTGGAACATTAAAAAGACCTCTGTTTTCCACGACTTGGATAATTTTCAAGAGGATAGTGTAACCACTATTGTTTTGGTTTGGTTTTGAGACAAGGTCTTTACTGTGGAGCACAAGCTAGCCTCAAATCTGTGGCTCTAGTCTCTCAGGCTGGGCTACCAGGCATGTACCATCATGCCCACCTCAGCCTCAACCCCTTTCACAGTAGAGTCCTCATTCTGTATCCAATTGTTTTTTTCATTATTAAATCTATCCCTGCAATCTCAGGGAGAGCACCCTATGGGGATACAAGGGGATACACCCTTTATAGGATGTCCCATCTGGAGGCACACAGTGTCCTTCTGCAGCTGTTGGCCATGTTAATTTTTATTTCCCCAGTTAATATGTAACCTAATTTTTCCTCTGTGAAATTGCTATTGTTTGTTATTCCCTTGAGACCAATGAGTCATTTGTTGGCAGAATCTTGAGGACAATGCAAAAGCCCTGCTCTTCTTGGAATTTCCCTCTGCACTTAGCTTTATTCATTGAACTGTTTCTGCGAAAGTGATGATTTTTCCAATCCTAGCTCTACCCATACATATTTTAAGCCAAGTTGTCAGTATTCTATTGCAGGCAAGAGTTCTCTTTGCTACCCTGTCCATTTTTACCTATTTATTACCAGCATGGATCCATGAATTCCTGTATGTAAATGATTCTAACTTATTATGAGAAACCATTATTTTTGGTGCTTAAATTTCCCCAGATGAGGCCAGTGGGAGCCCTTCTGTCTGGCTCTTTGTCCCGTGGCATCCATAGTTCCTTTGTGTCTTATTCCTATTAGGTTTTCCCTTGTCTGGGCTTCCCCACCAGCACTCCCTGAAATAGGGTTTCTCTATGTGTAGATCTGGCTGTCCTAGAACTCACTACATAGATAGACCAGGCTGACCTCGAACCCACAGAGATGCACCAGCCTCTGCCGCTCGAGTACTGGAATTAAAAGTGTAGGCCACTATGAAGTTTTCACTTGTCAAAGGTCTTTACCTTCTCTTGTTTCTCGGGCTGTAAAAGCTAGCAGTGTTCATGCTGGAGAACAGTTTAGATCATTCTAGCCCATCCCAAATCATTCTAGCACATCCCTTTAGTTTTGTTAGAATCCCAAGGTTCAGCGTAGAGAAGTGGCTTGCTAGAGTCACTGAGAGTTCAAAGTCTAGTCAGACTTGGAAGTAGAGGCAATGCTTGAGCAATAATAAAGACAGCTTCCCAGTTGGGTCACTTGTTTATGGGTTCACACTATGCCAAGAACATCCACATCTGTATTTAACCTCCGAAACATCTGTGAGGTGGCATTTAAAACTTGTCGAGCCCCGAGTCTATTTGGTAACAGCCATCTATCCAGAAAATGAAACACTGGTGTTCTAACTTCTCCCAATGCATGGTTGGAGAAAGTGCATTTGGTGTGTGTGTGTGGGGGGTGACTTTATTGTACAAATTCTAGTTGGTATTTAAAGAAAACTCAGAGCCAGGTATTGGAGAAAAGCTGGAATATCAGAGAGAAGAAACAGACCACAGTTAGTTCTCACCCAGCCAATTTCTCAGGCTGAACAGAGTAAATGCTGTCTTCAAGAGTTTCAGCCTGGCTGGTGACTTCACAGATGCCTAAATGTCTGCCCATGCTTGCTTTAAATATCTTCTCCGCCCAGCTGTTTCACTTCTGGGTTCAACTGTGCTTCATAATCCCAGAGTTAAGATTAAAGGTGTGAGCTACTGCTGTTTGGTTGTTAGGCCTTGAACTCACAGAAATCCAGAAAGACCTCTGTCTCCTCAGTGATGGGCTTAAAGGTGTGAGTCACCACTCTCTGACCCTCATGGCTTGACTGTGAGTGATTCTGTTCTTTGATATTCCAGGCTGATTTTATTAAAAGTAAAATATGTTGGAGGAAGTGCATTTGGTGGGGTTTGAACTTGAGTAACTATGTGCAACTATGCTTTGGCCTGCCAAGGCTCTGCTTATTCAGATTAGCATTGATTTTTCTCCCTGAGGAAAAGGCTACAGCGGAGAGGGCCAGACTCACCTCACCTCAGATGACCTTTGCTCTAGACTCTGGACCCTGAATATAACTCATAGCTTAGCCTCAAATTCAAAGGCCCAGGGCCTGTGGAGGAAACATTGATAAAGCATATGAGTGAAGACCCTGTATTCCACAACCAACAAGGGGTGGGGGTCAACGCTTAGCTACCCACCCACATGGGCCAGCAGTGCCAGTCTGGACGGAGGGTGGAGCAAGAGCCCTCATCTCCTAGATATGCTCCCAGTCACCCTTTCGACCCTGTAACCCAGTGGTCCAATCTGGGTTTGACCTCTAGTTCCCTGGCTCTCTCCAGAGAACCTTGAGATGATGGTAGTGGGTATTTATTTTTTTTTTAAAAATCAATCAAGTGGCCTCTTGTTACTGCCAACCAGCTGTAGACTGGTTGCCAGAGAGAGGACAGCAAGGATGAGGGGCTCCAGGTTCTGTCACAGCGGCTGAAAATACAGAAGCTGTCCTAGGCTGTACTGGCCTGGGAGACTCAAAGCCATGATGGACGTTCTCTAGTCAGCAGAGACCTTCAACTGCGCTCTCCCCGGCAGGCTTCCAGGACGTGCACGCCATGGTCTTCGTGGGCTTCGGCTTCCTCATGACTTTCCTGCAGCGCTATGGGTTCAGCGCTGTAGGCTTCAACTTCCTGCTGGCAGCTTTCGGCATCCAGTGGGCACTGCTCATGCAGGGCTGGTTGCGCTCCTTTCAAGAAGGCCACATTATCCTGAGCGTGAAGAAGTGAGCTGGGGAAAGGTCCAGGGGCCGGGTTCGGTGGGGAGGGCGGTGGTGGGGCGCGCCCTGGGCGGGGAGGGGACACAGGCGGTCAGGACTGTGCTCACCAGCAGACTGGGGCTGGGGGTGGATCGTGGGGAGGAGGGTGGAGCGGGCATGGCTCAGGAGTTGGGGTTCGGTCCTGTGGTGATAGGGGCTCAGGATTGGGGTGGGTCCTGTAGTGATAGACCCTGCGGGTGAGTGGGAGAGGAAAAACTGGAAAAGGCTAAGGACTAGCGGGATGATGGTGGGCTCTGAGGGTCTGGAATGAGGTGACTCCTTCCTTCAGGACTCCTTGGTCCGGTGATGGACACCTGCAGCTGTTACACACACACACACACACACACACACACACACACACAGTTTTCTCCTTGCTACTCTCGTAGAGGTTGTAATTCAGGTCCTGTGGGAGACTCTCTCTCCTCGTGATGGTGGATAGGCTTTTCTCCAGAAGTGGAAGAGCTCAAGCTCTCCTTCCGACACACAGAAATCAGGGTGTTCTGAGACAATACAACCCCAGTGATGGGAGGGAGGGCAGGATGCCAGAGCTATCCTCAGAAGGCTCCTTGCTGGGAAGATACAGAAATGGGGAACTAACTCAAAGGGAGCCCCTTTCTCCTTGCACCTCACCTCTTCTGAGTGTTGAAAAGAGCTGGAAAGCAGAGGTGGATGTGCAGGCTCCCAGCTGAAGACTTCTGGGTTGGCCTGGGGGCAGGGGGAACCTCTTCTCCCCACTCCAGTCTAAGTGGCTTCTGTGATAACTCACCAGCCTTTCCCACCAGGTACCTCCCTCTGCTCTTTAGTGAAGTGACCCTCTCTGACCCTCCCCAACCCGCCACAGCACCAATAACATAGTAACACTCCCCCAAACAACTTGTCAAAACCAACAGGCAAAATCATTCTCTCACACCATGGCCTCTGGAATTGCTGTTGATGTTACATGGAACCAATAGTGGAAGATATCTCCCGGTTTGGGCCAAGTTTCAGGTTAAGGTGTGTTCTTCACTGGGTCAGTTCAGGTGCAGACAAACATTGAGAGAAGTCTGATTAAAGTGGGTGAAAGTTCTTATTTAAGAAAGTCATCAGTGGTGCTGAGAATCCATTAGCCTGTTCCTCAAGCCCACAAAAGGAGTGTAGGAGCAAATTGATAGAAACCCACATCCAAAGGGCAAGTGTCTGCCATATTAGTTACTTTTCTGTCACTACAATAAAACACCATGACCAAAAGCAGCCTGTAGAAGGAAGAGTCTATTTGAGCTTTTGGTTCCGGGATTCCACCATGACAGGAAGGTTTGGTAAGGGGGGGGGGGAGGAATCAGGAAGCTGGGAGACCACATGATCAACTGCAAGCACCTGAGTGGAGACTCAGTACTCTCAAAGCCTGCCCCCCACCCACCAGTGATACATTTCCTCTATCAAGCCACACCTCCTAACTTCCCCAAACAAAACTACCAGCTGGAGACCAATTGTTCAAACGACCACATTTTACCATCATAGTTGGAGTACCAGCCAAGTGTTATCAGCCAGAGGTTTGAAAATGAAATGTATAAAAGATCAGTCACTCAAGCCAGTTAACAACACAGGAAAGAAGCAGGAAAGACAGTTGACTAGATGAGCTGCCATAAATAAATAAAATCTGTGACATGCATATCTCCCCCAAAGTTCAAAATGCACAAGATATCCTCAATACCATAGGCCCAAAGTATGACTATACCTGTTGTATATCTAATTAGCCACGACAGTAAAATGGCCATGACACATGAAAAAGGATGCTATTAAAAACATCCCCCCCCACCAAAAGTGTGGTTGCAAATGCTGAGCTAGCACGTTTGAGATGAACTACTTATTCAGCAAGTTGGTCACTTGATAAATAGAGTTTGGGCAAACTGGCTTTGAGGGAATTAGATTCCAGCTACTAGCCTGAAGCCAATGTTGGGAATCCAAGGCTAGGATGAGTATGTTGTCCCCAGACCTGGCCTGTAGGTCTAGATGTGGATATACTTCTGACATCTGCCCTGACTATACTCACCTGCCACTCTGGGGGAAGTTCACCTCTGTAATTTCTGCTCAGGCCTCCCTGAAAACCCTAAAATGTGGTACCCAGATCCACCTTCCAGGTATTGGTAGGCAGAAGTCCAGCTTTTCTGTTCTTCCCCTTTCTCCCTCCTAAAGGGCACCTCCATCAGATGGCTCTTTGTGATGTAGCTGGAAAACATTGGGCCAGTCACTGAGCCCCCTGCACCTTCATATCAGAGCTGTGAGATGCTAATGATGAGAAGAAGTACCCACCTTTTGTAGTTGGCAGGGGGGGGGATGGTTCAAGGGGGCATTCCGTACCCATCACCCTTTCAGCCAGACCCTGTGGACACAGTGCTGAGCAAGGCTAACAGGGAAGGGAACATATGTAAATATCCTCTGAAGAGGTCCTGTCCTCATCGAGACTGGCCTTCAATTCGATTGTTTCACCCTGTGTTTTACATACAACCTTGAACAGGAGGAGGGCCTCCTTTGTAGTTGACAGCTTTGAGAAAGCAACCCCATTTATCAACCCCTACTAACAAGAGCCACATAGGACATCTGCTTGAGAATGAAGGGATAAGAAGCCTGGCAAAATGGTTGGTGGGCAAAAGCAGAGTCTCCTGCAGGTGTAGACATTGTGTGGCTGCACTAGATGTCCATTTCTCCTCGACCCCTTTGCTGGAGTGGTTGGGACTGTGCAACTCATAATTAAGGAGAGCCCGTGTGCCTCCTTATGCCCCATCCTCTCTTTGGGCCTTCCTGTAACCTTCTCATGCCCAGTACCACTCTAGATCTTTACTTCCTGTGGGAAGGTTCCTCTGTCTCTTCCTTGGACACTGACCCTTCCTTGTGGGTAAAATGACAGGAAAGATCCGGAAGACCATGGTAGTGGTAGGGACAGGTAAGCCTGGAGTGAGCACTCAGAGTCTGAAGTAGAGGCCACATTGGAGGGACAGAGGAAGTCTTTTGGCAAACAGAAGCAATAAGAGGAAGTTCTGGAAAGGCAAACAGCAGACTGGAGCAGGTTGTTCCCCCAATACAGGGCTTGTTCAACAACAATGACTAGACCACTTGGTTCCCTGAGCATAAGTTCCCCACAAGGTATGGGGCTGTCAAGGGAAGGCATGGCTCCCAATGCTACCTTGGGACCTCCCTGGCTGCCACAGTGTGGAGGAAGATATTTAACTACTTTATACATTCCTGAGCATCTTCTACAATTGAGCCTAACCTGGAACACTCCCTATCCCGGGGGAAGAGTTTAGTCTACTCTAAACGCCAGTCAATCCCTGTGACATTCTTTTTTAGCCCTCAGCCACCATCATTCATCTCTGTTCAAGCTCGGCTCTGTTCTCTCCACCAGAAGCCAGAGTTGGCTTTTCACCAGACATGTTCTGCATGCATGAACCCATTATCACAGATAGTAAAACCGAGGCTCAGAAAGATTAAGACACCAGCCTCAATTCACAGAGGACCAAAGGCTTGGAGTGTCACTTCTGATTTGTAGCCACAGCTCTTCCCTGATCTGTTTCTCTATAGCCTCATCGAAGCTGACTTCTGTGTGGCATCTACCTGTGTGGCCTTTGGAGCAGTTCTAGGCAAGATCAGCCCAGTCCAACTGCTTATCATGACCTTCTTCCAAGTGACCCTGTTCACAGTGAATGAACATATTCTCCTGAACCTGATAGAGGTGAGCAAAGCTTAGAAAGGGGAGGGAGACATTGGGAGAGACAGAGAGAGATAAAGAAAAAGAGGTCTAGAGATATGTGCAACCTGAGGATCCGTTCAGCTTCCCGAATCATTGTTTCTTCGTCTACAAAATAGGAACTATGCTGCCTTCCTATCAAAATCAGCATCTGGGCAGAACGGACCTTCTCTGAATTTGGGGGTTTTTCCTTCCTTTCTCTTCCATAAGATGGAAGAGCGGAACATTCCTGCACATACATTGGCATGCACACATGCCTAGATCTTTCTCCCAAGGTGGGGGGGGGGAACCTCAGTGTGTTAAGGATAAATCTGCCAGGAGGGATTCCAGAGAAGTGATCATATACAATCTCACTGGTTATGAATGCAACAACTCCAGAAATGCCATTCACATGGCCTGTGGCCAGAGTGCTGTGCTCTGGGTTTGGATGATTCCATGAACTGGCTAACAGTGCCTTAGACTTCTGACTCAGAAACCTCCCCGGTGCCACAGTGTGGAGGAAAGTATTTTTTGGACTACCTTATGCATTTCTGAGCCACTTTTACATTTGAACCCAGGAGAGGAGTTTAGATCACTCTAGGCTCCAGTCAATCCCCATGACGTTCCTTTTTAGTTCTCAACCTCCATCACTCACCTCTGACTCCTGTCCAAGCTTGGCTCTGTTCTTTAAGACTGGCAGATCTCCACCAGAAGCCAGAGGAGGCTTTTCACCAGACACAGAAGACCACTACCCCGATTAAAAACTACCAAAAGCTTTCATTTCACTTTGGATAAAATCAAACTTGACCTAAGGTTCTGAAGATTCTGGTTCCAGCCTCCTCCCCTCCACCACTGCCCCAAGCTTAGGCTTGGCTCTGCCACCATGGACTGTTCTTTGACTGTGACCTTTATGCCCCTAATTGCAAGGAGTTTGATCCTACCCTTGCTGTTTTCTCATTCTGGATCAGCCATCTTTGTTCTTTTCATGACCCATGTTTCCTTTTTTTTTTTTTTGAATGTCACTTCAGAGAGAAGCTGCCTGCTCTAGCTCTCAAATTGCTTGCCCAGCTCTTACACTGCTTTTGTCTGTTTTCTTCATAGCACTTTGGGCCTTTGATAAGGGAAGGTTGTATGCCTGGATGCTCTCTGCCCTAGCACATGGCCAGTACATCAGACATTCTCAGATTTCAGAGTCTGAGGCTCTGTTGAGCTATGCTGAAGGAGGGGAGGGAGGTTGATAAGCCCCAGGAATTTACAATTCAGAGATGGGTCCAAGCATAGAGGCACTGAGCATACCCCGTGTTAAGGATTGACCTCCAGGGCTAGGCAACCCAGCAGAGGATACCACAACAACCAGCCTAATAGTCCAGAGGCTTCCCACCACAGGCAGTCAGAGCCAGAGGCCACTAGGAGAGCTAACCAATCAGAGGATAAGACAAGAGGAAAGGGTCCTGGCATTCGGTTAACTGGCCAGTCACCATCCCTGCTTCCCTCTGCTTATTGGTAGCTGTGGGAACTGTCTTGGGGTTTCTATTGCTGCAATGGAACACCATGATGAAAAGCAACTTGGGGAGAAAAGAGTTTATGTTGCTTGCGCTTCCATTTGACAGTCCATTCTCTAAGGAAGTCCTGGCAGGAAGCTGGAGGCAGGAACTGAAGCAGAGGCCATGGAGCAATGCTGCTTTCTTATACAACCCAGATCCACCTACCCAAGGCCAGCCCTCCTACATCGAGAAAATGCACTAGACTTGCTTATAGACCAACTGGATGGAGGTTATTGTCTCGATCGAATGCCCTTCTTCCCAGACTACTCTAGCTTGTGTCAGATAGACAGAACGACCACACACACACACACACACACACACACACACACACACACGATAAAAAATAGAGCAGTAGGGCAGGGAAATAGGGTCTGTGTTCCACAGCTGGAGCTGGAGCCAGAGACAGCTAAGCATGTGTGCGTGTGTGGGCTGGGGGTGCTGTGAGGAAGCAGGGAGAGGGTGCCAGGCCCTGACAGGCCCCTTGCACTCCAGGCAAAGGATGCAGGAGGCTCTATGACCATCCACACATTTGGCGCCTACTTTGGGCTCACAGTGACCTGGATCCTCTACCGAAAAAACCTGGAGCAGAGCAAGCAGAGACAGAGTTCAGTGTACCATTCGGACCTTTTTGCCATGATTGGTGAGAACCGCCAGCTGTCATGTTGGTGAGGGCAGCCGTGGTGGGGGAGTTACTGCCATTTGGGTGAGGGCTGCTGTGATTGGTCAGAACTGCTGTGACTGGGTAAGAACACCTGAGTAGTTGGAAGGCTGCTGTGGTGACCTTCATCATCACAGTGAATGAAGAGAGGAACACCCATAATGAATAAGGACAGCCATGAGTAAGGACCACTATAAATGGGTGAGGACACTCGTGAATGTGTGAGGGTTTGCTGTGATGGGTGAGTATTGTCATGATCGCCCCTGATCTCCACATAATCAGTAGGCGATTGAATAATCAGATGGAATGAAGTAGCCTGCAGATACTTCTAGAGTCCTGGGTGTCCGATTCTCTCCCTCATGGAATACCCCAAGAGTGGAAACAAGAACTGTCCACTGGTCCTCATGACATATGATGTCTATCAGACCCAGACTCTCTCCTTCCATCACCTGGTGAAGTGAGTGATGGTATTGCCACCAGCTAGCCTGTCTACAGAGGGGAGAGACTCCCACAAGGTGCTGTAAGAGTAGGGAGCATGTAATCAGGGAGACAGAGAAGGCTTTGTAAGGAGGGCCTTGAAGGAGTACTAGTGAGGGTCATGCTCACAGGTTGGAAGCAGCTAGACATCTCTGGATCTCTGTGAGCCTAGCCTAACACTCCCTCTCCTGGCTGCCGGCCTGCATATGTTCTGACCCAGGCACCCTCTTCCTGTGGATCTACTGGCCCAGCTTCAATTCAGCCAGCTCCTCCCATGGAGACACCCAACACAGAGCAGTCCTCAATACCTACCTCTCCTTGGCGGCTAGTGTGCTAACCACAGTGGCTGTGTCCAGTATCGTACACAAGAAGGGCAGGCTGGACATGGTGAGCAGGGGACTTCTGGGGGAAAGTACCTATCAGACTGCCATACCCTGCCCACACCTCATCATGTAGGCAGCTTCTAGATTGGCACACCCAAACCTGGGTATTCATAGTGGGTCATCTCTGCCAAATATTCTTGACCTCTACACAGCCTGAAATGCTATTATCCAGTGCTAGTTGAGTGCCATACCATGCCTGCCTAGCAGAGTTGTCTGGTGTGTGTATGGGGAGGGTCCCCTCTGCCAGATCTTCATCCTCCTTACACAAACTGGCCTCTTGGGCTTTTCAAAACTGTTCCACACACTTAGAAGAGCCAGCAGCACAGGATCTGCCATGGCTGACACAGAACTTTGGTAGCAGCTGGGCATGCATGGGGTCCTCAAATACCTGGTATAGACACAGTGTGCACTCACATATGCCCACTGGACCACAGGTAGACATGGAGAAAAAGGAAATGTGCAGATGGGTGGCTCACACTGTTAGTCCCAGCAATTGGGAAGCAGCGGCAAGAGAATGTGAGTTCAAAGCTAGCCTGGTCTTCAAAGCAAGTTCCAGGACAGCCAGGACTATTATACAGAAAACTCCATCCGGAAAAAAAAACGAAACAAAAAAATAACCCAAAGACTAGAGGAAGTGGATCTGTCCTCTGATATCTCCAACTGTTTTTAGTATATTTGAAAATATCCCCACAGATGGGTTTTTAGGGACCATGGGTGAGTCTAGCAGCATGCTGCCTCATGGACACAGAACATGTCCAGACCCGCTAGGGGTTGTGGATGACTTGCTTGCAGAGCACAGGAAGCCAAGGCCAATGCCCTCTGTGTGATCTAAGCTTGCCAAGGCAGACTCTGAGCTGTTGGCAGCTCCCAACTTTGCATAGTGTGCGAGCACAGGCCATGTTCCAGGACCAGAACTGAGGTTTGCACACTTTGCCTACCCTGCCTAGGTGCACATCCAGAACGCCACGCTTGCAGGTGGGGTGGGCGTGGGTACGGCTGCAGAGATGATGCTCACACCTTACGGCGCTCTTATCGTGGGCTTCTTCTGTGGCATCTTCTCCACCCTAGGATTTGCATACCTAACGGTGAGGACCCTAGGGCTGGGGCTGGGGGTGCTGTGGAGGGTTATGTTCCTGGAAGTAGGGAGAGACAGAGGGGGTGAGGCTTAGGGAACACTGGGTCTGTGTCTTTAAAGGTCTCCCCATGGCCCTGCTACAGCCACAGCTTCAGTCCACATTCCCTCCTTTTCCTAGCCATTCCTGGAGTCCCACCTGCGCATCCAGGACACATGTGGCATTCACAACCTGCACGGCATTCCTGGCATCATAGGAGGCATCGTGGGTGCCGTGACAGCAGCCTTCTCCTCCCCTGATGTGTATGGAGAGACAGGGTAAATGAGGAGGTGTGAGAGTGGCGTTTCCCCTTCATTCTCCATTCCTTCGTTTGTGGGACCAAGAGCGTCTCCCTCCTCTTTATTTCCACACCAGACTGTTCACTGGCCTCTGTCCCCACCCTCAGACCTGCCACAAGGGTGCAGGAGAGGGATAACCTAGTACAGAAAGCAGAGGACTAGAGTTTCAAGAACATACCCGTGAAGTAGCAATAATGTTCCTTAGCTTCTCCATGGGGCCCTCACTTGCTTCCTGTCTCTACCCTAGGATAGCCCATTCATTTGGTTTTGGGGGCTATAAGACAGACTGGACCAAGAAAATGCAGGGCAGTTCCCAGATATTTGGCCTCCTCCTGAGCTTGGCCATGGCCCTGGTGGGCGGCATCATTGTGGGTGAGTGAGAGCCTAAACTGGAAAAGATGGGGGCCTGGTGGGGGACCCACTAAAATGGGAGGGGATCCAAGAGAATGTCTTAAGGTTGGGCCTGGGTATCCACCAAATACCAGATATGTGTTTTGTCATCTGGGAATGTGGGGATCCATCTGAGGCGTTTTCTAATCTTCATGTTCTCCAATCTATGTAGGGCTCATTTTGAAACTGCCTTTCTGGGGACAAGCTGCAGATGAGAACTGCTTTGATGACACCATCTACTGGGAGGTAATTTCTAGAGACTTGTCTCTATACAAGGATGCTGTACCCCCCTCACCTTGTATTCACATGCTGAGACATCTATGTAGGACATAGTGTCACCTGTAAATTGAAGACATTTCTCTATCCGTCTTTCTTTCCCCTGGGGACCCCAAAGGACTGTGTATACCTTTCTTTCTATACACTGGAGTCACAAGAGCAGCCTGCCACGGGGCCTGGATCTGGTGTGTCAGCCAGCTGCATTCCAGCAGTAACTTCCGAAGTCTGTCCCCATCCCTGCTGATGGCAGTGTCACCGTGTGTGTAATCATAGCCTAGGAGGACGCCAAGGCAAGAGGATATAACCACAAGTTTGAAACCAACCTGGGCTACAGAGTGAGACTCTGCCTCAGCAAACAGAATAGCAAAGTTGGGGCTACACCTCAGCTAGTCAAGAACTCCTGAGTTGAACCTCAGCACCACAGTATTCCAGCACTCTGGAGACAGGCATAGAAAAGAGTGTCAGAAAATCAGAGTCATCCTTAGATATATAGTGAGTTTGAGGCCAGCCTGGTATGATATATGTGACTGACTCTATCTTTAAAAAAGAAAAAAAAAAGCCACCTTCCCAGAAGTATTAACAATTTCTGGGTAACACTGGTTGAAGCCCTATATGAGAACCTCCTTGTTGGGTTGGTAGCTCTTTACCCTTCCAGGCATCTGAGAGTTACCTGGGGCAGCTCAGAGTTTCTGTCCAGCAGCTTGGATCCCACTACTCTGATGGTGCAGGGCTGGGATATGACAATATTTTGTGAAGCTCCCCAGGGGATTCTCATCTTGGTGAGAGACCCAGTGTGGTTTCCAACTTTAGACTCCGTAATGATCACCTTGTGAGGTTGCAGCTTGATACCAGCGGGGGGTGGGGGGTGCTTATTCAGAGGGGCTGGAAATCTATGGATAAGCAAGCTCCCAGGGAACTCTGGTCAGAGGTGGAATTCCACCACATTCCACCACTTTTAGCCTGCCAGTACAAAACGCAGCCTGAGGTGTTCCAGGAAGTAAAATACCAGAGGATAGCAGAACTATCTCTCACTGTCTCTCTGTGTTTGGGTGTGTCTCTCTTGCTCTCTCGTGTGTGCACACATGTGTTTTTTTTTGCGGGGGGGGGGGGCACACATCTGATAGATGCCAAAGGACAACTTGTAGGAATTAATTCTCTCCCACAATGTAGGTCCCAGGAACAGAACTTGGGTCATCAGGTGTGACCGCAAACGAGTTAGCCCACTGAGCCATCCTGCCCACTCAGAACTCTTTTTCTTTAAAAACAATTTGGGCCTTCAGTGGCATCAAGGTTTCTCTCCCACAATCCACAATCCACTATTGCAGGTATTCACATGATCCTTTCTTTGTGTGTATGTATATGTATATGTGTGTGTGTGCATGTGTGTGTGTGTGCATGTGTGAGTGTGTGTCTGTGTGTGTGTCTGTGTGTGTGTCTGTGTGTGTGTCTGTCTCTGTGTTTGTGTGTGTCTCTGTGTATTTTTGTGTGTGTGTGTGTGTGTCTGTGTGTGTGTCTGTGTGTGTGTGTATGTCTGTCTCTGTGTTTGTGCGTGTCTCTGTATTTTTGTGTGTGTCTGTGTGTGTGTGTCTGTGTCTCTGTGTCTGCCTGTGTGTGTCTGTGTGTGTATGTCTGTCTCTGTGTTTGTGTGTGTCTCTGTGTATTTTTGTGTGTGTCTGTGTGTGTGTCTGTGTGAGTGTGTGTGTGTGTGTGTGTATATGTGTATGCACACACACAAGCGAACACCCGCTGGTACCCACTGAATCATCTCACCAGCCTCAATCTGCTTATTTTAAATTATAAAATTACTAGAAGCTCATTACAGAAATTTTGGAAATAAGAAACATGTCAAGAAATATGATTACAAGAAGCTGAGTGTGTAGTTCAGTGTTAGAACACAAGTCACAAAACTCCAGGTTCTCCACACACACACACACACACACACACACACACACACATACACTCATGCACACCACACACTGCTAAAACAAAAACAACCTTTCCTGAAGTGCCACTAATTGGTTTTGGAGGTTTTCTCTTGTTCTTTTCTCTGTGTAGGTTTTTCATACGCTCTTGACTCGATTATCTACCCTTCTCTTCCTCTTCCTCTCTGGCATACAGACTGCTCTGTGCTACTACATTCTTAATAAACTTCTTTTATTGAAATGACTATTTTCATCCTTTCTTATAGCCCACACAGACATAATTTACCATACCACAACTAGAAACATCTGGGCATAATGCTAATTAAATGGACCTAAAATCTCCATGCATAGGAGTTGCCTCTCTGTCTATCCTATTCTATCTATATGTCTGTCTGTCTGCCTACCTGCCTGCCTGCCTATATGTCATCTATAATCATTCTGTCTGTCTGTCTGCCTGCCTGTTTATGTGTATGTGTCTGAGTTTATATCCATATGTGTCCACCCAGATATGCATACCTATGCGTTCAGTAAACAGTGTTGAGTTCCTCTATCACTCACTGTCTAGTCCTCTGAAGCAGGGTCTCTCTTGGAACCTGGAGCTCATCACATTTTCACAGATAGGCTGGAAGCCAGTGAGCTCTGGTGGTCCTCTTGTCTCCAGCCCTCTTGGAACTGGAGTAACCAGCATGTGCCAGGTGCCTGGCTTGTTACATCATGCTGGGATTTGAAATCTAGTCTTCATGATTGTTGACAAGTGCTTCCCTCCATCCCATAATTAATGCCAAGATCACACCTTCCCCCAGCTATATACTTTTAGCAATACTAGATCAAGGTGTGTCTAAATTTCGGGAAATGAAAGCTGTCCCTGCCTCCCTGGGTCATCTGCCTGAGTAGTGAGAAGGCTTCCCAGAGGAAGGGGCTGAGACAGCTGTGAGAAGGCAAGGCTGAGCTCCCCCACCCATGCTTCACTTTCCAGATTTATTTCCAGCCATTCATGCCCTTGTTCTTCTTTTGGATGTGGCTCTAGTTCGGACATACTGCTCATCTTTCAAATATGGGTGCAACCTCTCTGAACCCCTCACATGTTTATGAGAGTCTGGAATGCAATGTGAATTCTTATGTCATCCAGTGTTTGCCCAGCTATGTTCTTGTGGGGCAAGGACCCTGTTTGGTTCTTGCTGTGCCTCAGCACCCCGGACAGTGTCAGCCTGACAGTGCCAATCGCAAGCTATAAAGGGACGTTTGTGCCATGCAGTTTTCAACATGACCATAAGGTGGCACTCGCCACACAGTATTTGCAGCCTTTGGCTCACCCCCAACACCTTTAGTTCCGCTCTGGAACACCAGGTCCTGTCTATAACTGAACCCTGAAAGTAGCTTCCTCCCTCCACAGATTCATGAAGAGGTGAGCACTGTCTACATTCCTGAGGACCTCACTCACAAACATCCTTCTCCTCTGGTACCCTCAATACCCTTGGTACTTCCAACACCTTCAGCATCCTTGGTTCCTCAAGTACCTCCAACACCTCCAGTATCCTTGGCAACACCAGTACCTTCATCATCCTTGGTACACTAAGATCCCAAGGCAGGTGAGAAGCAGGTAAGCCTTATCTTTGGGGGATGGTGATCCGGTTCTCTCAACAGAGGCCCAGGTCTCAACGCCAGATACTATGGTAGGCGAACAAAGAACAAGCATGAAGATATGAAGGTGTGTGCCCTCCTGCCCCTGAGGTGGGATAGGCAGGCTATATGGGAGGAACATATAGAAAGAGACTCAAGGACACACTTGACTTTGTGACTGCTTTCTGCTATATGACTTAAAGAGATCGAGTTTCAATTTCCTCATCTATCTATGATCTGGCTTTATGTGGTTAGACCAGGCTAGATCATCCTCCTTTTCCCCACTATAAAGCACAGCATATTGATGGAGAGCTATAATACCAACCAACCCTTGAGAAATTTCTATGTATCAGGGTAATTGTTTCTCTGTTGTTCATATCCCAGGCTAGCCTAGAACTAAGTATCCTCCTGCCTCAGCCAAGTTCTGGGATTATAGATGTGTACCAACCTGACCAACCACCCCCAACCCCTTTTAAAGACAGGATCTCAGATATCCTAGGCTGCCTGTGAACTCTGTAGGCAGGGATCATCCTGTCTCTTACCTCACAAATGCTGGAATAATAGGTGTGTACCGGTACACACAGTTTATATAATACTGGGCTTCAAACCCAGGGCTTTGTGTACCAGGTAAGAACTCCATCAACTGAGCTACATCCCCAGTCCCTTGCTTTCTTTTTAATAACCAAAGAAATTAAGGCACAAGATTCAAGCCATAGGGCTAACAAGCGAGAGACCTGATGTCTTTCAAGATCATTGTCATTGATCAGGTAAATATTTGCTTTCCTTGGAAACCAGAGCTTGGAAGAAGCTCGTTCTAGGGTAAAAAGGCAAAGGGACATGTCAGCAGAGAAGGTTTTAGGGAGGACCAGAGCCAGAGTGTGGCCATTGATGCTGGTGTCCACCTCATCCAGAAAAGGAAAAAATGCCAGAAGGCTGCTGTAGGCCTGGTAGGGCACACCCACCACCTCTTGTCCCTCTCTCCTTGCAGGCATCACAGACCGTCCCCAAGCTCTGGAAAGAGCTGGAGCAACCTAGCTGGGGTCTCAGGAGAAGGGTAGCTGAAAGGCCTGCTTCCCTGGCCCCAGCACCTCCCACACCCCCTTCATCCTAGGGGGCTTGCTTGAGAATGGAGGAGATTCCGGCAAAGTGAACTCCAAGCCAGGGTCAGCTGCAGAAGGGGTCGGCCCCAGCCTGGGGTCATGATGCTCAATATTTTATAGAAAGTGGCTGGGGTGGGAGTGGGCTTGATCCTCCAGAGGGTGAAGGGAACCACTTCATGAACTTTTCCAGTCCCTTGTTCCCATATGTATCTCCCATGCTCCACCCCCCCAGGGGGGGGGGAACCCAATCACTCTATCCTGTGTAGTAAATAAATGTTGATGTTCTTTGTAGAATGGGGTGTGAATGCTCTGATAGAGCTCCTGTGAGAGATATATGGATGCATAAAACCTGGCCTCCTGCCTGGCCCTGATCCTTGCCGAAAGGGCCACTCTTTCTACAAGAAGCCGATCCAGCCTGGGAGGTCCAGGATTTCAGCCCAGACTGCATGCTTTCCCCAAGCACCCCTCTTCCTTCAAGTTAATGGTTCACACTGGCAAGAAGGCCACTAACTTGCTCTGAGTACCTTCCAGCAGGCTAGGGGTGCGGAAGGCTCCCCACCTAGGCTACTGAGCTCCCCCCTTCCTCTGCCAACCTAGCCTCACTCCTGCATACAATGGGGAAAGCTTCAGGTCTTTAAATTCTCAGATGTGGAATATAGACAGGCAGACTACACCGGAGTGCTTGAAGAGGCAGTCTGTGACTAGGTGGTAGCCTGGTGGGGTTACCAGGAGAGTAACTAGGGAATAGCATGGGCAAACTCAGGCACAAGGATAAAGATGAGTTTGCCTTTAGCTTGCAGATTCGGAGGGAAAAGCATGCAGGCTAGAGAGCAAAGAAACCCAAATCTTTGGTGGAGCAAAGGTTCTTGGGAAGGAAGGGATAAAGAGAGAAGGGACTGGTTTCTCCTGCCTCCTACTCGCTCTCCCTGCCTGCCTGGCAATTCACACTCACACACACAAACACACACACACACACACACACACACACGCACGCACGCGCGCGCGCGCGCGCATACACGAACACTCAGGGCTCCGTTCCCCTTTGCAGAGTAGGGAGAGGGGGAGGAGAGAAGGAGGAAGCTGAAGTGCCACCTATTCATGTTCCGCGATGTAACACCCCTTATTTTCCATGCTGGGTAAAGACAAAAACCCTTTACAACCTGTTTCTGGAACTTGTCAGCAGCTGCCAAGAGGAGCATGTTAATTAAACGTCGGCAAAGATGGAAGCCGGAGGCCCCGGCTCTAATTGGACAGATTGCTTCACCGGATTGAAAAACATTGTGACAAAGAAGGAGGTGCGCGGCGGCTCGGCAGGGGGACAGGGTGGCGGGGGAGGGGGCGGCGGCTTTGATTCCAGCTGATCGGCCCAGCCCCTCCCCCACGGGCCTGGCGGTCCCGCCCAGCGGGTCCTTGCGGGGCCAGGGCGGGGTGCAGGGGCGGGGTGTGGGAGGGGCGCAGGTGGTGAGGTGCAGAGGAGGAGTCTGGGAGGAGACAAAAAATGGGGTGCAGGTGGGGGAGTGCAGGGGCGAGGTGTGGGAGGAGCGCAAAGGACGAGGGCTTTGGGGTCTGGGAGGGGCAGTTACAGATGGTAGGGTGCAGGGAGGCGTGAGAAGGTATCTGCGAAAGATACAGGGGCAGGATCCACCAAGGGTGCAGGAGGTAGGGTAGTCTCGGAGTGGCGGGAACATGATCCTCCAATGGGCCACATCTCAGGTCTCTGAACTGTCTCCCAAACTGATAAAAACCAATGGTGGGCCAAGCTTTGACGGAACTGTAGCATGACGTCCCCCTGATCACAAGACTTGGACATCTTCTGCCCTCGAGCAACATAAGGCAGCCTTGGAAGTGGCACCTAGCCCCTTTCTGGTAGCATCTGGGCATAGGTCGCCTTAACTTGATGTGAACAGGAATGAGGTCTCGCAGCGCTGGGGGCTAGGCATTGTACCAGAAAATTGGACTGTAAGGGCTCCCAGGGAACTTGCAGCTTCGCTAGGGTTGCCCTGCCAGTGCCCTATGGATGAGCATCGGGTTCCCTCCCGTGTGCACAGAGGGCTAAACTAGGCACTATACTGAAGACCTTCAATGTGTCCCCAGTCATTTAACTTTTCAGGAACCCCAAGAGAGGGGCTGGTGGCCAAGTGAGGCTATAACACCCCACTTAAGGTCACTGTGGGGGATGGAGAGAGAAGTTCTCACTATATAGCTCAGATTGACCTGGAATTGCATATCTAGCTGCCTCAGGCTCCCAAGAATTAGTGTCCTTTGTGTTTGTTTTTCAAAATAGGATGTGTGTGTGTGTGTGTGTGTGTGTGTGTGTGTGTGTGTGTGTGTGTGTGTGTGTAGCCCTGGCTGTCCCGGACCTTGCTCAATAGACCAGACTGGCCCCAAACTCATGCTTGCCTCTGTCTCCTGAGCTTTAGAATGGAAGGCCTGTGCTTCCATTGCCAGCTAAATAAGAGTGTTCTTAAAACTGGGCCTCTGATTCACTTGTTCCAGACTCTCTGACTCCAGGCCCACCCTTCAGTCCATCCATTTTCAGGATGGTGTGAATTGTGTGTGGGGTGCCTACATGCAACTACTTTTTTGATTGGGTTTCCAGGCTGGGGTTCCCCAAGGATGGTGCATCAAGCTGGAGGTCACCCTGGAGGGTCCCACACCTATATACAAGCCTTATGCCTAGAGACAGGGGGTTCTTAGCTGCAGTAGGAAAACACTGGAGATAGAAAGCCAGGCTGAAGCTGGTTGGACAGGCAGAGGATGGGAAAAGGCACCATCGTCGCTGGGCCAAAGGAATTAAGAATTCCCAATTGGATATGGAATGACTGAACCATTGACTGCCTTGACCTGAGTTTCCAGGCGGGGCCTGCTCCGTGTCCAGATTGTCTGCTGAGACTAATCCCAGGCCCCGGAGCCAGGCCCGGGAGCCCAGACAAAGCTTCTGGGGACACAGTCTGCCCTTGATGGGGTCCTGCAGTCTGGTCCTGGGTGCTGAGGAGGCCACCTGGAGAAGGGATGGATGGGTTGTGAGTAGTTATGTCTGAAGGAGTGTGCACAGCTGCTCTGGCCTGGGTGTAGTATGTATATAGGATCCTTTAAAAATAGGCAGCCTAGTATATCAGTGTGTGTGTGTGTGTGTGTGTGTGTGTGTGTGTGTGTGTGTGTGTGTGTGTACGTACTTGAGGGCTGATCGAACAGGGTGCTCAAGAGCAGCCCTTCAGAGGCGGCTGGAGGGGCTCTGCAAATTGTAATCAGATTAAGGGGGACCAATCACTTAGGGCTCTTGAAAAGGCCACAAGGTCCCTAATCAGCCCTGAGCGCCCCAGCCTACAAAGCCCTGGAGGAACTCTGCAGGAGCCACCCTCTGGGGGGCCAAGGGGTGGGGGCTTCTTTCTTCCCAGTCTTTGGTAATTATGTCAATTTGCCAGCCAAATTGTTTGCTCAAGTGGACAGGGGGGCATGTGCCCCATTCATGTGGTAATGTGCGAACCAGCAGGATTCCTGGCTGGGAAAACAGGAGGAACTGGGACCTTTCTCCAGGGAGCAAGCAGGCCAGGGCCATGGGGTGCCCAGGCTTCTGGAGGCCCCCTCACCGGTATAAGCCTCTCCCCTCATACTTGTACTTCTGACTATGGAACCCAGGGCCCACATTAAAGAATCTACTGAGCTATCTCTCCAGTTTAGAGGCCTTTATTTAATACATTCCAGGAAGTTCCAGCCTAGATTGTCCTCTAGGGAGGACTAAACTAATGGACTAGATGGATGATGGGCAGGGACACGAGATCCAGAGAGAGAGAGTTGTACAGGAGAGACATCTCTAGGAGACCTCCGTGAAGCTTGGGAGGCTAAGGCTTGAGCAATTCATGAGAGACAAGGGAGCTGGGCGATGGAGTTTTGAAGGATGAGGCCCACTTGGTAGGACTGATGGGATCTGGCAGATTCAGAGGTGGGTGGAGACTTGAAGAACGTTCTTACTAGTTTATTGAACTTTATGACTGCAATTGTGTGTGTCACGGGTCCTAACTCTCAATCCCGAATACAGAGACACAGAGAAGCTAGGTGATCTGCCAAAGCCAGCTTCTAGGTGAGCAGCAGAGAACTGAGTATTCTCTGTCCCTCTGCCCATGACACTATATAAATTCATTGTTCCTTTCAATCAGCAAACAGGAACTATGTCCCTATCCCTCGCTTGAATGAGGCACTGAGACTTTGGAGGATTGAGTTGAATGATCAGTGGAACCTTGAACACTATTAGTACACCATCCCCTGTGGTATGTTACTCAGCACCGGGCACAAGGAAAGGCCAAGCAATAGACATGGCACTTAGGGACACAGTAGAGTCATCATTCCAGACCAGACAAAGAGCACACACCATTTGCTTTGTCCTGCATTGTGGACTCCCAGAATCCCCTTCAGTACATGAGGACCCTTCCCATCTACCACGGATATGGCAACCCAACATTATTGCTTGGTCCTCCACTCCAGCACCTCATGGTTTTCCCTCCAGGGCTGCTAGTATCTGCACTGCAAGAGATGGCAGGAGGCTGGGTACAAGGAGAGGATAAGGTGGGAAAGAGACCTCAGGAGGGTCACCTTCTATGGCAAAGCATCCCTTACACCTGAGGAGTGGGCCAAGGTCAGTTTGTAACTGCGATGGCCAGACACCCTGTCTTCTCAGAGCAGATCTGAATGATGAAATGATCACAGGACCTCAGCTAGGCCAGCTGCTTTGAGGCCCAGGAGTTATAACCATTAGCCTCCCCAGCCCTGGTCAGTGGATCTAAAGCCCAGAGCTTAGTAGCTGCTCTGAACAGGAGAGGACTACCTGCTCCCAACAGCCAGCATGGGAGCACTACTTTGTGCCAAACTGTGCTAGGCATGTGCTATACATTAATTTGACAAATCTTCACAGCCAATGAGGTTGGGTCGTTATTGCACCTTTTCCACGCCACAGAGAACTAGAAGAGAGCCTGCATGAGTGTCCCAAGTCCCAAAAGCTAACTTGTTTAGGTTTGGGGGTCATCCCAACTTGAGAAACTGTGTTAAAGGGTCACAGCATTGGAAGGTTGAGGTCAACTGGCCCAGAACATTCTACCTGTCACGCTCCATCCCTGCGTGTGGTCTCCTTACCCATACCTTTAGAGTGTTTGTAGTGTAGTATATTTCTTTGTGTGGTAAGCCACCTGTCAATCTCTCCAAGGGATGAGTGTTCCACCAGGACAGGCATCTTGTCTGCTAAGGCTGAGACTGGCATATCACAGAGCTTGATCAATACTTGTTGAATGAAAGAATGACAGATGTATGAGGTGGGCAGATGGATGGATGTAGTTCATCCGTACTGGGAGACTAAGGTCAAAGATAGCAGACATGTTGCTGGATGATGCTCTCCCAGGACCATCTCAAATCATCACCATGCCAGCTGTGAACACAGACGACAGGCTGTGAATGAAGGCAATAGGTGTGTTGAGTAGCTTGGGCATTGTAAGGCAGTACTTACAGGATGTGAACCTACTACCTATAACATTTCTCCTTGTTGTATTTTTGGTTTTTGAGACAGGGTTTCTCTTTGTCGCCCAGGCTGACCTGGAACTCATTCTATAGACCAGACTGGTCTCAAACTGAAGAGATCACTTGCCTTTGCCTCCTGAGTGATGGGATTAAGGGTGTGTTTTACCATGCCCAGCTAGCACATCTCCTTGATTTGAGAGTAAACTCACTAGCTAGAAGAGTAGAGGCCCCTCATGCAATTTAGAAGTCCCTTCTTCAACCTATAAACCTTTACCACCTTATAGTCAAAGAAGTAAAAAGCTATGTTTCGAGTTGGGGCATAAAATAACCATGATACTGGCTAATTAGAGTGATAGGCAGTAAATAAGAGCAGGTAAGGCTGTCATCCTTGAAATTTACTTTGGGCACAGAATAGCTGAAAGAACCATCTTTGCCTAATCTCATTGCCTTGCTTCCCCATGCACTTGGGCATGAGTTGTTCCTTAAAAATGCCAATAGAAGTAAAGCCACCGTATATGTTATTAAGGCTGGCTATAATGAAGACTCATTCAGAATCTCTTAAACAAAGATACAGAGCCAATCCTATAGGGCTACATCATTTCTGAGATTCATTATTGCCCTGTTCAATTAGTAGAGAGAATGCTGATTGTCCCACTATATGGTTTCATGGGCTCTCATTATAAAACTACATTTCCCAGCCTCCTCAGTAGCTCTCTTGTAGTTACCTAGCTCATGAGAGGTAAGTAAAACATGTCAGGCTTCAGGAGGAAGCTCCTTTCCTCTTCCATGAGAGAGCAAGATGGGAAGAGTTGGGACCAGGGAGAAGGCTCAGTGGATAGATGATGCACTTGCCACTAACCCTGAAGACCTGTTTGATCTTCAGGACCCACGCCATGGAAGGAGACGATCAGCTGCTACAAGTTATTCTCACTTCCACATGTGCCCCCCCACAAATGCATTAAAAAATGGTTTTGTTTTATTTTAAAGTTAGAGAATTTGGGCTCTTGATAGCTCCAGGGGCTACTATTCCAATACTATTCTGTAAAAATCTGAGAAAAAATGTTTTAAATTATTTATGGCCTATTTCTTTTGCCCTCCCCGACCAGCTTCCAAGCTGATACTCTAATAGATATATCAACTTCTTGTGAGGGAGTCACAGGAAGAGTTTAGAAAGATAGCCCAACGTTGTGAGCGTTTATGGGTCTTCATTCCCAGATTCAAATGCATAGGAAACAACACCCAGTTGTGGGAGAAAGAGAACACCTCTCCCCTGTTCAGCATTTGAAGATATTGTGCCTGTGTGCTTCAACCTTCTCAACTCTCCTGGAGACCTCATGTGTTCCATCTCCATGTTGGGAAAAGAGTAGGTGTGTCAGGTAGACTTAAGTTCAAGTGCATCTTTTCCTATACTTATTATTTTGATCTTGGGCAGGTCTCTCACTTTCCTGAGCTTACATGACCTCACTCATAAAACGAGGAAAGTGAAGTCCATCTCAGAATCAGTCCTGAGCTACCGCTAAAGGGAGAGTAGCTGGATGGACATCACACAGACAGCCCACTACCATATGTGCACATCAAGATTATACACGGAGATGGCTCAGTGGGTAAGATGGCTTACTGCTTTTTCCAGACGATGTGGGTTTAGTTCCCAGAACCCATGTCAAGCAGCTCACAAGTACATGTAGCTCCAGTTCCATGGGACCCAGGACCCTCTACTGACCTCTGAAGGCACCTGTGCTTATGTGTGCATACCCCCACATACACAAATACATATGATTAAAAATTATATATATATATATACATACATACACACACACACACACACACACACACACACACACACACACACACACACACACATAGTTTTCGAGACAGGTTTTCTCTGTGTAGCTCTGGAACCTGTCCTGGAACTCACTATGTAGCCCAGGCTGGCCTTGAACTCACAGAGATCCACCTGGTTCTGCCTCCTGAGTGCTGGGATTAAAGGCATGTGCCATCACTACCCCACTAAAATAAAATAAATTTTAAGAGAAAAGATTATGTGTTCTACGTAGTGTTTAATAAATGTATACATACAGATGGTATTACAGGTTTCCGTTGGTTTGGTTTTTACTTTCTTGATCATATGAAAAGTCCGACCCTGTGAATAGAGAATATACTTTTCCCCAGAGTTGCACTATGCTCTTTGGATGCTGGGCAAAGGCTGTGAATGACAAGCTCACAAGGGGAAACAGTGGATCCTTCACAGCACTGCTGTGCTATGATGGCCAGCCAGCAGCTCAAGTACATTCAGTCCTTTTTGTTTGGGTTTGTAGGGGTGTTTTTTTTTTTTTTTATGTGTGTGCACACACATATATGTTTATTTGTACTAGCCATGGGAATGGGTGTGTCTGAAAGTCAGAGGTTGATGTTGGGATGTCTTTGCTCAATTATTCACTTCGTTTTTTGTGGGGTTTTTGGGGGGTTTTTTGTGGTGGTTTTTTTTTTTTTTTAGACAGTGTCTCATTGACTCTGGATATTTTGGCTCAACTGGCTGGCCAGTGAGCATCCAGGATCCTGCTAGAGCCATCCCTGGGGCTGAGATTACAGTTGTGTATTGCTGTGCCCAGATTGTATGTGGCTTCTGGGTATCTGAACTCAGTCCTTAAGCCTGTGCAACAAACATTTTACTCACTTAGCCACCATCTCCCAAGCCCTAGGTATACGTCAGTCTTTTTAACTTTATGTATATATGGATAGTTTGAAGACATGCGTGTCTGTGCACCATTCTTGCCTGGTGCCTGCAGAGGCCAGAAGAAAGTGTTGTTTTCTTGGAAGTGGAGCCACTCACTTATATGGGCATTTGATATTGAACCCAGGTCCTCTGGAAGAGCCACCAATGTTCCTAACTGCTGAGCCTTCTTTCTGACCTCACTACATGCTCTTTTTTTTTTAAATTATTATGTATACAATGTTCTGCCTGCATGTATGACTGCGTGCCAGAAGCAGACACCAGATCTCATTATGGATGGTTGTGAACCACCATGTGGTGGCTGGGAGTTGAACTCAGGACCTCTAGGAAGAGCAGCCAGTGCTCTTAACCTCTGAGCCATCTCTCCAGTCCCTACATGCAGTTTGGATTTATGATATTTTCTGTACATAAAGGGACTATCAGGTTACAACTAAGCACATGTACATTATAACACAGATATCCACACATATATACATGGCAGATACTTGAGGCATCTCCCTCCCTGCTCAAGCCACTTCCTGGTTTTCAAGCCATTATATGATCACATCTCCTGTTTGCTTCTTGGGTAGAAACTGTGACTTGTTTCTGATCGATATACTTTAACAAAAGTGATGGATTATAGGTGATTCCATGCATGTAATTATGAGATGGCATGTATTTTCCTGGAGTCTTTTACACCCTTGCTGATTTGGATAGGACAGATGGCAATGTTTGGGGCCTGAGAGTGGCCCCCAGAAAGTTGGGGCATTCACCAAGGAATAAGTTGTCAGCCCCGACAGAGCAGGGAACTGAACTTTGCCAATGCTGTATAAACTCAGAAGTATAACCTCCCCTAAATGAACTTCCAAATAAGGACCTGGCTTTGCTATACATTTTTTTTAAAAAAAATGTATTTGATTGTGTGGGGGGATGTTTTGTCTACATGTGTGTCTATGCACCACTTGGGTACCTGATGCCCACAAAGGCCAGAAGAGGGCATTGGAACTCTTGGAAGTAGAGCCACAAACTGTTGTGAGCTGCCATCTGGGTGCTGGTCCTCTTAAAGGGTAGTCAGTGCCTATAACCTCTGAGCCATCTCCAGCCCCTGCTTTATATTTTGATGGCAGCCTTATAGTGGCCCAGCTAAGTCATTTTTAGAACAGGGGCTGAGGCAATATGTATGCTTTATGGTTTTTCAAGACAGGATTTCTCTGTGTAATAGTCCTAGATGTTTTGGAACTAGCTCTGTAGATCAGGCTGGCCTCAAACTCACAGAGATCCACCTGCCTTTGCATCCTGAGTGCTGGGATTAAAGGTGTGTGCTACCACCACCTGGCTGAGTTTGAACTAATATTGTCATATAGAAATCTATGTCTGACCAAGTGTGGTGATACACAGTTTTATTAATCCCAGCACTTGAAAAGCAGAGGCAGGTGGATCTCTGAGTTTGAAGCTAGCCTGGTCTACAGAGTGAGTTCCAGGACAGCCAGAGCTTAACACAGAGCAACCCTGCTTCGAAAAAACAAAACAAAACAAAACAAAACACACTCATACACACACACTCATACACAGACACAGACACAGACACAGACACACACACACACACACACACACACACACACACACACACACACACACACACACACAAAACAAAAGCAACAACAAAAAAGATAAGGAATGGATAAGCAAAGGCAGTCTGGCCCCTTTCCTGGGACTTTGCAGATGGAAGCAGAGGGAAATGGGGCTCTCCTTTCCTCTGGGCTTGCTCCAGTGGTAAGCATTGTGGTGGCAAATCCCATGTTTTCTTGCTGCTTAGAGGAGTCAGTACAACTGGGTCAGAGGAGAGAAGATCTGAGACATACTAAAAAGGAAGCCGGGCATCTTTGTGTGAGTTTAACAAGACTACTGCTAATCCTGAAGTGTAACCGGGTAAGACAACGTCGCCCTAATTTATTCATTTCCCATTGAGAGACGTTTGTTTCCAACTTCTACAATAACATGACCCTTTCTTCTTGGTTTTTCATCCTATGAGAACATTTCCTTCTCAAGATTCTTTCAAATGCATTGTCTCTCTCCCCTCCCCTTATTCCCTCCCCCGCTCTCCTTTCTTCTCTTTCTTCCTCCTCTCCCTCCCCTCCCCCTGTCTTCTCTTTCCCTTCTCTCCCCTTCTCCTTTTCCTCCCCCCTCCCTTTGTTCCCCAGCAGGTGGAATTCAGACCTCTCTCCCACTGAGCCGCACTTCCAGATCTCATACTGACTTCTGGAGAAGGTTGTGATCTGCTTCTAAGTTCCAATCACATCAAAGGCTATAGGAGATGTGCACTGCCTCTTCCCTCTGAATTTGTGCAAATAAGAACCTCATCATGAAGAGTCAGACATGTTACAAGATTCGCTTGTCTGTCATTCTGGCCTCACAATTGTGCCTCAGTTAAGTTGATGAATCCCTTTGAGAGCAGAGAAGCATGTCTCAGAAATCTCCTAAACACACTTCTCTCTGTGTCCCAATAAGCTATGAAGCATTTGAATCATGGCTTCCAAATCCATCAACCTTCTTCCCTTAGAGAAGTAAGGCCTCCTTTGAATCGGAGAGAAGTGACCACTTGGCCCACACAATATGAGGACAGTGGCATTGGGTTGGTTTGCAAGTCTACATCTTAGGAGACTTCGGACTTCTACCTCTGCTTCTTGGGCCTCAGCCACCAAAGCAGAGTAATCAAGGACCCAGGCCCACATACCTAGGCTGTGACTAGCCGTGAGGGCAGGTCCTGAAAATTGGTTCCTTTGTTAGTCCAACCTAAATGACAGATGTGTTGGGCAAACACTTTTTGGCCGTTGTTTTCAGTTTTGAGTTACAACCATTGTCATAAATAGCAAGGGCACACATCTTCACTCTCTAAAAGTCATTGGTGTGGGAATTGTGACTTCTGTAATTGACTTATACATTCTAGAACCTTCTCCCTGAGTCTACTATTGGTCTACAGCAGGATTCTCCTTCCCTGGAACAGGGGCAAAAGTAGGCTTTGCCATCAAGGACAAAGAAATGGCTGATGTGGGTCCTGAGTGAAACAGGTAGCCCAGGATCAGCTATTCAGAATGTGGCAGGGCAGACTTTGAGACCAGGCTTCCCTATTTTGACAAGAAGAGTGAGAAAATGGCTTCTGTCCATAACCTCTCTTCTCCCTACTCAGAAATTCTGCCAGTGCCTCCCTCCCCCAGACCCTTCCTGGAAACCATTTCATACATAGCACATGTCATCTGGGACACTGTCAGGAGGCCCTGTGTCCCCTCAATAGAAGGTATCAAGCCTGTTTCTGGCACAGAGTTGGGTTTCGGTCCTGCAGAGTCTTATCTTCTGTGGGGATTAGACTCAAAGCAACTTCCAGAACAGCTGGCTCTTTGAATCAGGTTCCGTACTGGAAAACCAGTCGATCTCTACAGGTAGCAAATCATCTGTATAGAACATTTTTTTTCCCTCCTGGTCAGTATTCCCTAAGCAGTGTAGCAACTGGTTTCTGTAGCATTATAGTGTATTGGGTAAGTCATCTAGAAACCATTTAAAATACACAGGAGGTCATGGGTGGGTTCTATACAAATATAACACTATTTTATAGAAGGGATCAAGGATCATTCCATAGATGTGGATATCTGTGGAGGGCTCCTGAATCAGTCTCTCAGTGAGAATTACCTTTAGTGATACAACTCATATATACAAGCCTCAGTAGCAATATATGATAGATTCATGCAGTATACGCAAAAGAGTGTTTTTGTATGCACTTGTATAGTATATTTTGTTGTGGGGGAGGCACACACGTGCCACAGTGATGTGGAGGTCAGAGAACAACTTTTCAGAAGTTAGTTCTCTGGCCAGGTATCTCGGTGAGTTCAGGGCTAGCTTGGTCTACAGAGTGAGTTTCAGGACAGCCAAGGCTATGTAGAGAGACCCTGTCTCAAAAATAAACAAAAGAAAGAAAGAAAGAAAGAAAGAAAGAAAGAAGAAAGAAAGAAAGAAAGAAAGAAAGAAAGAAAGAAAAAGAAAAGAAGGAAGTGGTTCCCTCCTTCCGCTGCATGTTCTAGGAATCAAACTTGCACAGAAAGCCTTGTTACCCACTAAGCCACCTCATCAGCCCCCCCTTTAAAGATTTATCATTACTCTTATTTCTAACTTATGTGTTGACGTATGTGACTGCATGTGGATTTGTGTATGTGAGTGCTAGTGCCCATGAAGCCAGAGGCATCACATGCTTTGGAGCTGCAGGTAAACAGGCGTGAGCTGCTGGATGTGGGTGCTGGGAATCAAACTCAGGTCCTGCAGAAAAGCAAACAATGCCCTTAGTTTCTGAGCATCTAATCTCTCATAGGTCCTTTACTGGTGTTTTTGAAACAAAGTCTTGTGTAGCCCAGGATGGCCTCAAAATTGACATGCACTTGAGGATGACTGAATTTCTGGTCCTTTTGCCTCTCTTTCCCAAGTGCTGAGATTGCAGGTATGCGCCATCATGCCTGGTCAGTGTATGTGATACTTGAAATTGAGCCCGGGGCTTCATGCATGCTAGGCAAGCACTCTGATACCTATGGGATTTTTCTTTTTCTCCCCCCTCCTCCCTGCCCCAAGAGTTTCTCTAAATAGCCCTGTTTGTCCTGGAACTCACTCTGTAGAGCAGGCTGGCCTGGAACTTACCTAGGTTTGCCTGCCTCTGCCTCATGAGCGCTGGGATTAAAGGTGTGAGGCACCCCCACTAAGCTTTTGTTTTATTTTGTTTTGCTTTTCAAGATAGGATTTTGTGTGTGTGTGTGTGTGTGTGTGTGTGTGTGTGTGTGTGTGTGTGTGTGTGGTGTGTGTGTAGCCTAGGCTGTCTCATAACCAGCTCTGTAGACCAGGCTGGCCTCACACTTATAGAGATTTGCCTGCCAGGCTCCCAAGTGCTGGGATCAGGTGTGCACCACCAACTGCCCAGTTTTTTCATTTTAAAACACTGAGGGTGAATCATTACATGCACTTTAGTTAAGTGTGTATAAATAAATGCCACTCTGAGTGGTTCTTCCCCTGCCTACCTTCTCTCTCTCTCTCTCTCTCTCTCTCTCTCTCTCTCTCTCTCTCTCTCTCTCTCTCTCTCTCTCTCTCTCTCTCCATCACTTTGTGCATCTCCTCTTTCTTTTCTCCCCTCCCTCTGGCCCTCTCTGAGGAGTGCTTTGGAATCACGTCAAGCACCAGAGGAAAGGTCACAGTACCCAGAGAGCACCAGCACATTAAACTGTCACTGCTGCCTCCAGCTATAAAAACAGAGGGTCAAGGAAGGTAGGAATCGCCAGCCAACTAACTCATCATCTCTCTGTGCTTCAGTTTCTAGACTTACCAACCAGGTGAAGGTCATATTCTGGAGCACATTTGGCTCACTGGAAACTAGGCAGAACTGGGGGCCAATCCAGGTGGCTTGCTTCCTGAGTCTACAAGTCTCCAGGAATGTGGAGCCACATTGCCTGTTTGAGACCAGTATTGTTGAAAGGCTGTGGCCTGGACCCCTGATTTCCACCAATTCTCTCTCCCCCGAGTGTGCACCTGCCACTAATAGGTCCCTTTTCTCAACTGTGACTGAGATGTCTGTGATGGATGGGATGGCCCAGCCAAGGCCTCCTCTGTGTGTGTGTGTGTGTGTGTGTGTGTGTGTGCTGTCAATGGGAAGTGAACCTTATACATGAGCATGTGCGTAGCTGTACACATGCATATACCACAATCGTGTATGGCTGCTGGGAAATCGTTGCACTTGCCTGGCATTCTGAAGGTGCAGAGAGTGCTTAGTGGGCTGACAGTGTTTGAATGGGTCTATAAGACTACTATGTAAGAGACCAAGGAAGAGGAACATCTCTGCAGAAGACAAGGGAATAGCTCACATTCAGCCAGGGAGCATCATTGTCCCCACATGGAGAAATATACTTTCCATAACTGTACCCACTGAGGTGGGTATGTTCAATTTGAGAGAATGAGAACCATTATCTGGAAGCAGGTGACATTTATGGAAACATCTGAGTATATGCAAGATCAATAAAAGCATGTGAGATCATTTATATTTAACTTATTGTTAATTTGAGACAAGGCTAGCCTCAAACTCTTGGTGAGCCTACTCCGGCCTGCCAAGAACTGGGAATATAGGCATGCACCACTGTGCTGTCTCAGACAGGATTCTTATCTATTCTTCATGTGTACACAAAAGGTTATATGCCTTACTGTACCTGTCCTCTCTGTTCCTCCTCCTTCTCTTCTTTTCTCCCCCACTCATGTTGTTCTTGTCATCATCATCATCGTCATCATCATCATCATCATCGTCATCGTCGTCATGACCCAGGGTCCTTGGATCCGTGGGATATTTGCCTACTGAGTTCCCTGGCCTGGCACTGGCTTTTCTCTCTTGAAGATTGTTCATGTTTTGCTTTCACAAATATCTCAGTAACAAATAGTTCTGCACATGGTCCAGGTGAGAGCAAGGACAGGATAAATTCTCAGAAGTCAGCTGGCTGCTCAAGAGAGGATTTCCCTTGGCAACAGGCTCACTAGTCCTGTGCCCTGCCCAAGCCGCGGGTCCATGCTAATCTCCGCACACATTTCAGTCTGATTTTCAAGACACAGGCCTCACAGGCCTCTGGCCCAGCACTTCCCAGCAGGATCTGCACAACTGTATGACCAACATTCACAAAGTCTGGTCTACCCTTCTCCCTCCATTCAGTTCCTGGACAGTGTGCCAGCAGAGTCTAAGTAGCAGTTCTCAACCTGTGGACCCCAACCCCTCTGGAGGTCACAAACCAGGTATTTACATTATGATTCATAACAGTAGCAAAACTATAGTCATAAAGTAATAATAATTTTATGGTTGGGAATCACAACCTGAGAAATTGTATCAAAGGGTCCCAATTTTAGAGAGGTTGAGATCTCTAGAGAGGAAGAAGTTTTTCTTCTGTGAGCTTCTCTGGTCTGGAGAAGCCATGTCTGTCTCACAGAGTGATGGCTGACAGATATCTTGACCATGGAGATGGGGATGCTGCAGATGGAGAGCCAAATCCAAACCTTTTAGTCCTTTTTAGTATCCATTTACTCCAATCTCTGCCTCTGACACTATATATTTACTTACTCTGGAAACAGGATCTCAATGTGTATCTCAGACTGACCTCAAACCTGTGGTATAGGCCAGGCTAGTCTTGAACTTTTGATATCCATGCCTCTTGAGTGCTAGACTACAGAATTGCACCATAAAGTCCTACCATTGACCTCACAGCCTGGTGACTAGTAAGGAAAACTTCTGGAGTGTTCTGAAAACCTAGCAGATGTTCATCCACCACGGATGCTGAAGCTAAATCGATACTAAATACCACCTGAATCCGGTTCTGCAGCTCAGTTAGAGAGTGCTTGTCTGGCATGAATAAGTCTTAGGTCAATTTTCCAACTCTGTACAAACTGAAGCTTCCGGGGGGGGGGGGGGGGGGGGGGAGTCTTGCTTATTTCAAACATTCTACAAGACAGATTAGAACTTCATGTGAAGAGTTGGAATGTTGCTGGTTCAGAGCCAATTATCCTTGGCTATCTTAGTCTCAAATAACCAAGTATTTATTGCCTACCTCCATATTTGATATGATGTTATGACTATTAGGTAAATCCTTTGGGGATGTACAACCAGACCCAGAGCTTCCAGACTTGTTATGGAAATTTCTTGCTTTGTAGTAAACTGCCTGACATTTCCACCAATGTATTTTTCTATTTATTTTATTCTATGTATGTAAATGTTTAGCCTGTGTATATGTATGTGCACTATGGGTGTGCCTGGTGCCCATGGAGGATGTCAGATTCCTGGAACTGGAGTTACAGGTGTTTGTGAGCTGCCACCTGGGTTCCTCTGGAAGAGCAGTTGGTACTCTCAACCACTGAGACATCTCTTCAGCCCTTCTACCAGCAGAATTTTAAGGTGTCTTGGTTTATAACTTTCTTCGTCCTGTTACTATTAAGACTTCATGAAACTGTTACCACACTGAAACACGAGATTTGGGGAATGAACCTGCTTTCCCTCACTGTACGAATGCATATTTGGCTCCAAATGCACGAATGCTCCCTTCAAGGTGCAAGTGTGTGGTTTTGCTTTTTTCTGCTGACAGAGCAGACACTGGGTGTGGTGGTGTATATCCAGAACTGAAGAGGTAGAGACAGGGCAGTTAGAAGTTCAAGATCCTATTCAGCTATGTATTAAATGGAGACCACATGGGCTAAAAGGCTCTGTGTACAAGATGAATCGGACTCTGCACACAGGGTTCCCTTGCTCAGGGTTCCCCGAAGCCAGTAAACACATTGATTTACTGCCTTTTTGTTCTGTGACTATATAAAAAAATCATGCAACCTCATCCACAATGGAACATGTTACCCAGAACAACCTACATCCACTGTTTCCTAATCATGGTTATTCCTATCTATCCCAGAATAAACTATTTTGTTCTCTTTGAAATAAGAACTGTTTTTGTGTTGACATACTCCAGGCTTCCCCCACTGCCACAGACCCTAGAGACTCTGCTAGGCATCTGGCGATTGCTGGCAAGGGCCCTGTGTGATATCGCCTAGCTCAGCCCCAGATCCTCTGGATTAAATGAAGGGTGTTCCCAGGTTCTCATCTACCCTTGCACAACCTGCCAGCCCCGAACATGAGCCTACCAAAGAAAAAAGAAGGCTTAGCTGACTCAGGATGGCCCCCGTTTGCAAGGTTGGCTGAGAAGAGATCAGTCAGGACAGCCCTTTGTAAACTGGTGAGGAATTGCCTAGGTTTTTCCCACTTGTATTCCCTTGAAGTGTGCCCTTGACCTTGACAGGTGTTGATGACATAAAAGAGTAAAATAAGCTTGAGTTTTGAATCCACCAGAGCTTGTTTAAGAGCCTGCTCTGACCACCCACCAACTGTGTGAACCAGGGTTTTCTGTCCCCCCCTGGGCTCTTCTGGAGACCGAATAAGGGTCTGACTGACTTCTCCAGTTCCTCAGTAGGTTTTCCGCAGAGGTCGACTGCTTTTTTCCCAGGAGCCAGGCCCGGGCTGCCACGCAGGGGCAGGGGTCAGGAGTGGAGGCAGACTGTCCCAGTGCCCCCAGCCAGACCGCTGGCGAGTCTGGCGCCGCCGCCCGGGAGCAGGGGCCCAGAGCTCGCTCCTCTCGGCGTCTGGACGGGCCCGTGGAGGCAGACGAGGCGCAAGTGACAGCTGGGAAGGTTTAATTGCTCCTCAGTGGCTTGGGAGCACCTCCCTCCTTTGCCAGCGATCTGCATTTCAATGTAGGAAGAGTGAAAAGTAGGATGTTGCTCAAAGGGGTTACAATGATTAATCATTTAAAAAGCAAGATCTTAATTACAGGCCGCAATTTTTGCTATTTAAGGAGTCCATTAGTTGCCAGAAAGAAGAAGAAAAAAATTATCACAGGTTATTCTCCTCCCAAAGTAGAGTGGAGCAGGGAGGGGCGGCGGGGGAGGGACTCAGCTGCTGCTTTGGATGGGGGGGTAAGGGTCCCACCCCTGCAAGAGGCCTAGCCAGAGACAGACCCTGGGCTATCTGGCAGGAAGTGGAAAGCAGAGACCTGGGGATGGCCAGCAAAGGCAGAGGTCTGGAATTCCACCTGTGGGTGCCCCTGGAGGCCTCCTCTACTCCCACTGACCCCTGACTGCCTGTTTAGGATGTTGGGTTAATTACCAGACCTTCCCCTCTGACCTCTCTAGAGTTTATGTCTTGTCTGGGCTCTCAGCTCTCAGTCTCCAGGGTGTATGTATAAAGGGGACTTGGGGTAGGGTAGGGGACTACACTGAGTTCCATAAAAGCAACCAAGTTCCTTTAGTGGACTGATAAGGGTCACAGTTCCCTGAGACCTCAGCACCCTTCACTCTGAGCTCACCTCTGTCATTGTGAGGAAAAGATGCCCAGTTTAGGAGGTCTAGCTCTGTACTCCATGGAAAGCACCTTTATCCCAGAAGACAGGGCAGGTGACAAAAGGGACATTCAAAACAGAAGCTGTAGGGCTGTCTGTCGGCTCCCACCCCACCCAGGTACTGCAAGGTACTGGTCCCGTCAAAACCATTAACCCAGAGGAGCGAACAGTGGAAATGAAGCTGCACTGGGGGGGGGGGGGAGCTTCCACACTCTCCCTCTCCCCATGACAACCTAGCTTGAGAGCAAGCTTGCAAACAAAGTGGGAAGTTTACAGGCCCCGGAGGGAAAGGTTTGTTCTTCATAGGCCTGCTCAGACTGGAGCTAAAGAAATGGAATCACGCACATAAACAGCCACCCCTGCCAGACTGATTAAATGGCTCTGAGCATGTGTGTGAGCCCGTGGGAGTTTTGGTCCCATCTGTTTTCATGTGCAGCCCCCCAGAGGGTAGGCTACTAAATTGGATTCAATGATAATCCTGTGAGTGTGAGGGGCTTAGAAAAGAGACCCCAACCACAGACCAAAAATATGGGTTTGAATCCAGAACACCCAAACTGATTTCTTGGTGACTCTGCCCTATTCTCTGCCATCTTCTGAGCCACCCACCGACCTCCTGATGGGGGCCGTGTTCCTCCCTATAATTGCCAGGCTACCTCCTAGGGTAGGAGCTGGGCAGACCTCGCTTTCCTTCCATGCTGATTAATTGCAGGGTTAGGCACCCAAAACAAACTGGGCCACATTATGCAGGATCTTTTCACTGGTCCCTGGCTTGAGCCACAATAATCAGCAGCTTTTAGCTTGTCACTATCCTGACACTCTTTACTTAGACCAGGAAACAGCATTAATGTGATAGAAATAATAATTTTATTATCTGTCGCCAGGCCCAAAAGCAGGGGAAATAAGCAGAGAGGGTCCTGTGGGCAGAAACTGAGAGAGGAGGTTGGCAGGATGATCCAGCATCTAAAAGATACTCTTTGCTGGAGACAGTCCTGCAGGTGACAGGCAGGCCCGTGGGTGCGTGGTGAAGACTCAGGGCTCTCCATAGATCCATGATGAGGTCGTAGACTCGGGTTTCTGACCCTCTTGGGTTGTATGTCCTGTTCTCCCTGCCTCTGAGAACTAGCCTAGGTCTGAAAATTGCTCTGATTTTAGGAAAATTTGGAGGACTTATGGGTACCAGTATCCCCTTTCCTGACAAGCGTGAGTCTCATCCACCAGCAGGTCATTTTTTTTTTTTTTTTTTGTGAAAATTAGGAAAGAGCGCCCCCTGGAGGCAGATGCAGCCTTTGCTGGCACAGCTTCCAATCAAGCACAGGATGGATTTTTAACGCACCCGATAGATGGTATTGGCCTCTACCCAACAACATCTCCCAGGGAAGACACCAAACAACCTCACACAACCCAGCCATAAAGAGTAAATGATTCTCAGTCAGGCCAGCTCCTGAGTGACACCGGAGGACTTGTGGGAGGTAATGAGGACCCAGAGCCTCTGCCCCACCCTCACCTACACACATGGTCAGGGCCATATCACCACTATAGCCTGTTCTACCTTCCCTTGGAGTGCCTCAGTGCCACAGAACCTGAAGAATGGTGGCATGGGCTAGATACGGCCAGCACCCCCAAGACCATACCTCTTCTTCCACAAACCCACTGGCTGTTAAGTGCTGCCCTGAGAGGGTGGGAGTGAGGTTGTTCCTCACCAGGAGAGCCACAGTAGCCTGGACCTGGAAACTGGTAGATACCAATGCTTGTCTTCTTTTAATTGTGTGTGTGTGTTTGTACACACCAGAGGACACCTATCGGATTCAATTCTCTCCTTCCACCCTGCTGGTTCTGGGCATTGAACTTAGGTCACCAGACTTCTGGGAAAGGCCCTTTCCTTGCTGAACCACCTCCCCAGACCATGGTATTATTTGTTCAAATGTTTAATTTACAGAATGGAGTTCCAGGCACTACTCAACAGCCCTTGGGCTATGTTAGAGATGGACAAGGATACTCTCCCCTCTTGGAGCTAATATTTTAGCCGAGTGAGAAAAAGACTATGGCTGGGCGGCCTTCATGATCACCCCCTATGTGCTATGTGCTCCCAGGGGTGGGGATGAACCCAGGAGGGCCCTTCTCAGTCCCTCTTTGGGTAGGGAGTTAAGAGGTCATTGTAGGCCAGACCGCTTCCCCAGCCTATTTCCAGACAGGCAAAAAGAATAGAATGCCTCCCTCCCCCACACACAAACAAGAACAGCTCTGCCTCCTCAAAGGAAGCTTACCTTGCAGCCCCAGAGGAGCTCATTACTGGGAGGCTACATGAACACAACACGTGCAGGCATGGCATCGTGGACCTGTGCCCACTGGGCAGCATGCTCTCAGGAAGGCCATGAACATCAGGTCACAATGGCACAAGGTAGGACACTGTGGGGTTAACAGGAGGCAATGAGGTGTGATGAAACCCAAACTCCAGCCTCTGTTGACTAATTTGGGCTCAGTCTTCTCTCTTTGATGCTCTCCTGCCTTGAACTACCTTCTCTAATGTGTACACCACCACCACTTACAAAGTGATTGAAATGCAGTGAGTACCATAACTTACATTAAAAGCTTGATGAACTTTTTAGTTATTGTGTTGTCTTTTAAGATACATTTTTCCAATAAAAGAATTGAGCAAAAAACAAACAAACAAAAAAATAAAGCTAAACAAAACAAAAACCCCAAGAGAAGCCATTCCCCAGAGACCAGCAAAGGAAGCTTCCTGGTGTTTCCTGCACTAAAGAGAGTCTGGGCAGACAGAAGCCAGGCACCTGCAGCCTTGGCATTTCTGCTTTCTTCCCCATGGGGTAGATAATAAGCAAGGCTCGGGGCCAAAACCCCTGCTGGACTTTAAGTTCCTCTTCAGACCTGAAGGACCTTTAGGAAGCTTTCTGACTTCTTTCCCCCTTGCCTTGGCTGTTTGCTAGGAGGGTAATCCTGGGACGACCTTCCCGTGAGGGTTGGCTTGTACACCTTGGCAGAGTGAGCCTTGGCGTGTACACCAGTGCCCGGTGGAGGAGAAAGCAGCCGAGGTTGTGGCGCGGCTGGCAGAGTGTTTGCTTAGCATGTACACAACCCTGGGCCCCTTCTCCAGCACAAGTGAAATTAGATGCTGGGCGCCTGCAACCCCAGCACTCAGGAGGTGGGGGGAAGAGGAGCAGAAATTCCAGGCCGTTCTTGGCTACACACAGAGTTTGAGGCTAGTTTGGACTACACGAGACCCTGTCTCAAAAGAGATGGAGAGACAGGAAAGGGGTGCAGAGAAGGGAGGAGGAGGAGGAGGAGGAGGAGGAAGTCCTCTTCCCTTGCTGTTTTCTCTTGGCAGTCATCCAAATACAAGGATCCTCTCCCATCCCTCTGGCCATCTAGCTTTGCCCCCCCCCCCCCCATCTGCTCTGGTCCCCGACCCAGCCCTTCACACTAGTTCACCTGCCCAGCAGACACCACTCTGCCTGTTCTGAGTGGCTTCCTAATGTTAAGCCTGGGAACTGCTCTCTGTGTGTCCAGGGATGGGTGCCAAAGGAACAGTGGGCCTGTGGTCTGTGTGAATGGCCAGACTGGGGGTGTGTGGGGAGGAGGCAAGGGAGAGATGGATGAATAGATGTTGGGCATAGAAAAAGAGGGTGTGGGTCCCCAGCTGCCTAGGAGGGGGCAGAAGGCTGCGGTCCAGGAGCCTGGGAAACCCGCTCCCAGCCAGGCCACAGGCAAGGGTGGGAAGTCAGGGCCCGAGGGGGCTTTGTACCCTGCACAATTGCAGCCGCTCTTCTGGATAAAGGGGCGAACAAAGGGGCCTTCGGAAGTGGCCACGCTGCTCAGCACCGGGGGAGGCCCCAGGAAGCCAGAGCTCCCTGGCTGCCCACCCAGGCATCCTCCCAACATCCCTCACTGCCTGATCCCCCCCGGGGGCCAGCTGGGCCCCAGCCACAGGCAGCCTAGGCAGCTGGGCAGGGAGTTGGTGAGAGCTGAGGGAACCACCTTTCACTGAGTTCCAGAGAGCAGCAGTGGAGGCCTCTGAAGGGAGGGGGTCTGCTTTCTCACTTTCCTGGACAGTAGCAGCACTGATGACTGCAATGTGAGTTCACCAGCCTCCATGGCTCTACTTCAGCCCTCCTCATCCACTGACTCCCGGGAGCCACTAGTTTACAAACAGCAAGCACAGCCTGAGAAAGATCTCTGATCTCTTGATATCACCCTTTGACCAAGCATCCAAGCTCTCTGCTCTTGACCAGCTGGCTGCACAGTACTCTCATCCTAGAGAGAGTGCTACATGAGGAGTGTCTCAGACTTCCTCAGCTCAGAGTCCACTTAACCAGCTTCATCTTCCCACCAGAAGCTGAAGCCAGAGGACTGCTTGAGCCCAGGGTTCAAAACCAGCCAGGGCAGCATAGTGATTCTGTCTCAAGCAAAATGTGTTTGTAGGATGGGTGGGTGTACAGTAACAGACTGTGTATATTAAGGGTACAGAAATGGAGCCAAAGCTGGGTATTCAGTACACACCAGTGACTTGGGAAGTGAAAGCAGGAAGGTCAGAAGTTCAAGGTCCACTATGACTACATATTAAGTTCAAGGTCAGCCTGGAATACATGAGATTCTATGCCCCCCCCCCCAAAAAAAAAACCAAACACACCACACACACACTAAAAAATAAAAATAAATCCAAAAAAAAACCAAACAAAAACCCGGAGAGATGGGGGATGGCCTGGAAAGAGACCCAAGAAATTGGGGGAAATAATAGTTCCTTCTACAGTCTCCACCCACCTTTTGTTTTAGCTTTTACATGTCACTGTTGGAACGAAGCTCCCATGTACCATGTACCCATCTCCCAGTGTCCTCCTACACTGGCATTTTAACATGTCTCTGAAAGTCCCTCACAATGAAGGAACTGGCATAGGTATGATAGCATGAGCTAAAGGCCAGACATTCTTGTCTTTCTCTTCTTACTGTTCAAACTGCTCTAGATGGGCTCTTGTTATGTTGTGTAGTCTGGGCTTAAAGAATCCTCCTGTCTCAGGCTCCCAAGTCCTTGGAACCGGAGATACATACAGAACACCACACCCTGAAATATTTACTTCACTGTCCTTTTCCCACAAATATGGTTGGTTCAGGGTGTCCCATTGCATTTAGCTTCCTCTTTTGTTTCAGTGTGAATTGGGGGAGGGGATTATGTTGTTTGTTTATTTGTTATTTCTAGACAGGGTTTCTCTGTGTAGCCCTGGCCTTCCTGGAACTTGCTCTGGAGACCAGGTTGGCCTCAAACTTGAAGATTCATCTGTCTCTGCCTCCTGAGTGCTGAAATCAAAGGCGTGTGCCACCACTATCTGGCTTGTTTGGGGGTTTTTTTTAGGGGGGGGGGTGTTGAGACAGGGTCTCTTGTAGCCCAGGTAGGCTTCAAATTCATTGTGTATCTAGTGATGATCTTAAATTTCTGATCTTTCTCCCTCCGTTTCTCCCATTCTGGGATTCCAGGAATGTGCCACCACACTCGGTCTATGTGGTACTGGGAATCCAATCCAGGTGCATGAGTTACTTTTCCTATTTCTGTGATAAAATACTGTGATAGAATTGATCTAAGGAGAAAGGGCGTGTTTGGAGCTGGAGAGTCCAGTCCATCATGGTGACGGATCCTGAAGTGGCCGTTGGACAGAGAGGTAAATGTTGGTGCTTAGCTAGATTTCTCCTCTGTATTCCATCACAGATTCCAGACTATGCAACAGGGTGATTTACAGTCAAAACACGCCTTCCTGGGGCTGGAGAGGTGGCTCAGTGGTTAAGAGCACTTGCTGCTCTTCCAGAGGACCTGGGTTCAATTTCCAGCACCCCCGTGGCAGCTCACAACTGTCTGTAACTCCAATTTCATGGAATCCAACCCTCTCACACAGACATGCATGCAGGTAAAGCACCAATGTACAAATTAAAAAAAAAAAAAAAAAAAGATGTCTTCCCATGCTAATTAAGCTGATCTAGATCCTGTCAGGTTGACTGTCAACACTAACCATCATACCAGGGCTTCATGTATATTAGGCAAGTGCTCTTCCAAATGAGCCACACACCTCGTCCTGTTGCCCCCCCAGGCCTTGAATGCACATAAGAACAGGAATGACATTCTCCATCAGTTCATTTACTCCTGAAAGGCAGAGTATTCATTCAGCGAAGTTCATTTTTATGGTGGGACCAGAGTTAAAGAACATTCCTACCTAAACTAAGTGGTGGTGTTGTATGTATTTAATCCCCAGAAGGCAGAGTTCAAGTTCCAGGACAGCCAGAGCTACACAAAGAAACTCTGTCTCCTCCCATTCCCCCCCCCCCAAAAAAAACCCCTCACCATCTTCAGTCTCTCCTGTGGGAGGTGGATTTGCTAAGCTCATTAGCATATGTGGAGCTCCCAAAGCAGTACTCCTATCAAATTTATGTGCCCCCTTGATGATTTGAAGTCTGTTGGGCCACACAACCAGGAACTGAAGGTCATGTGCCTTCCTACTTGGTACACATTACCTGGATGCTCACACTTAGCCCCATGTAGAAATTAAGAGACAATCAGAGAGTGATGATGAATACAGAACTCTGGCTCCAAACCCTTGAAAGAGTGGAAGACATGCCCAGTCTTCCCTCGGAGCTGGGTACTGGTATTTGCTTTTGGGTCCTAGCCCACCCTGGAAGCAAAGAAGTAGCCAGGCCTCTTAGAACTTTGGATGGAAATCCCTATTAGAGCTTGTGGGGCCAGGACAATGTCCCCTTCTCCAGGCAGCTGGCAGAGTCTGCTTGGTCCTGGGCATCTGAATGCACCTCAAGACAGACACTGGAGTCTGTATCTAGACAGCTATGCCAATATCCACCCCCACCCAAGAAAAGGAATCTTTCTTCCCTGTTGGCCAGATCTGAGACTTCCAAAAGATCATCAGCAGTAGCCAGGCTGACCTTTGCTCAGGAAACCAATTTCCTAGTCATCTTTGCCCTTTTCTGCTTGGGAACCTCTATGCTGGGAGGCAAGTGTGCCTCGGGGCTTCCCTTGCCTCTTCCAGGTGGCTCCCACAGACCCAGACTGCAGGCTTCTCATCTGCCCACCCTCTGTTCTCACCACTTGCTTCATCCATGGCTCCGAATATGAAGGACCTTCAGCAAAACTCTCACTGTTGACCTTGAAAGGGACTTGCATTGAAGTCTACTTAAGGGACAAGAGATTTTAACACAGTCCTTGGAGGGAGTAAAACTGAGTCCCAGCGGTGACAGATGAGCCCAGGCTCAACAGCTAATGGGAAGGACACCGGTCTCAGATGCCAGTTTAGGATTTATTTTCTCATGTAGCTCAATCGGCTTCAAAGTTTAGGTCTCTGTGTTCTCAAGAGGTCTTTGTTACTGCTAGGATCTTTTGGGGTCCTATAGATGAGCAAGTGCAAGGCTAGCTGGGACTTTTGAAAGACTGTGTGTCACCAGGAAGACAACTTTAGAACTACTTTGTTGTGGCTGTCGGTAAACCAGACCTTGGAGTGCTCTCTTATAGCAGGCCAGCCCTGGGAGAGCCCCACCTGAAGACAGGGATAGTGATACCCCATCTAACTGTCACCCTCTAGGCCAGAGAAGGAGTCGAATGGAGATTGCTACACGCCAAGTAGGTATATCACAGGCAAGCATAGAGGACCAGTTATCACGCCCTCCCAGACACCCAAGGCACAAACAGAACAGAACAGAGTGAGCCCACAGATGTAACAGCTGCTGATCCTTTTTCACAAGGTGTCTGAAGATCTTACTTGTCACACAACACATTGTAGGCAAATTTATGAACACACAAAGACACAGAGAGACATATAAAGCCAAAGAAAAGTGCTGCACCCCCCCCCCCCCAACCCTGACCCAGCAACACACAGAAAAAGCATCTGAGCTACCAAGATAGATAGACAGCAGGGGGCAGGGCTGGGTTAGCCTGGGAGCCAGCAAGTGCCAACAAATTTAAAGCAAAAAACGAAGCTGGGAGTTGAGTCCCAGCTTGTAATCACAGCACTTGGGAGGTTGGAGCTGGAAGGTCTCAAATTCTAGGCCACAGATGTAACATTGAGAAATCCTGTGTTACCATTTCCCAGCAAAAAATATCACACTCATCTTCAAGTTGATTTTATTTTATTTTTTATGTTTTAGTTTACTGGGATTATTTATTTGAGACAGGATCTGTCTATGTAGCCCTGGCTGTCCTGAAACTTACTTTGTAAACCAGGCTGGCCTCAAATTCAGAGATCCGCCAGCCTCTGCCTCCCCAGTGCTGGGATTAGTGGTGTTCTCCACACACTCTATTGTAAACTAAAATTTTTAAGGAATTATTTTATTGAGTTTGAGGCCAGCCTGATATACAGAATGAGTTCCAAGACAGCCAGGACTGTTTCACAGAGAAACCCTGTCTTTTTCCTTCGTTTCTTAGTATATTAATTTTATCAAGTTTCATAAGTTTATACACAAAATTCAGTAAAATAATATTTTGGCTGCTGGCCATTTATAGCTATTCATTTGTGCTTATTACTGTCTACAATTTTGTCTTAGACAAAAAAAGTGGTGCTAATAGAAATAAAAAATACAAACCCAGAACAAAAACAAAACAAACCTGTTTCTGAGCCCGGCATGGAGGCACACCTATAATCCCCAAAGACAGGAGTTCGAGGCTGGCCTCGACTATACGAGATCCTTTCTCAAGAAATCAAAAAACTGAATCTGTTTGGGTGTCGGCTACACATACACACACACACACACACACACACACACACACACACACACACACACACACACGACACACACGAATGCACGCACGCATTCTCACACAAGCACATGTGTATACACACAGCATCTGACAAGGCACAAATTGGCCAATGACTAGGTAGGTGTACCAGGGGTAGTAGTCCGGGTAGTGGGAAGGTGGGTTACAACGCCATATGGCTAGACGGTGCAATGCTAGTGTGTCAGCCACTAGGAGACTTCCAGATCGCGGTACAGCCTGTGATCGAATGTCTTCCCACCCTCACCCCACTATCCTGTCCCTGCTGCACTTCTGAAGTCCACCACGACGTGTCGCTGTGACAAAGCAATCGGATCCGACGGCTTCTTGGAAGGCCACGTGGGTGCAGGTGTCTGTCAGACTCCAGGAGAGCCGGTTCTGGTCCAGGCAGCCTAGCTTAGCAGATGCACCAGGAGGCACAGCTCTGTGCAGTCTGGATGACCTCTGGACTCTGGGGAGAGTTTATGAAGGTGTGGGGAAGTAGGCATTTTCAGTCCTAGACGGAAGATTCCACATACTGGAAGGGAGGTCAGATATACTCCTTGGGGCCGTGTGTGTGTGTGTGTGTGTGTGTGTGTGTGTGTGTGTGTGTGTGTGTGTGTGTGTGTGTGTGTGTGTGTGTGTGTGTGTGTGTGTGTGTGTGTTCAATGTTTAGCTAGACTTGGTGGCTCACACCTATAATACCAGCACTCCAGAGGCTGAGACAGGAGAATAGCAGCCAGTCTGGGCTGCAGAGAACGTTCCAGTTGGAACTGCATAGCAAGAAACAAAACAATTTAAGGAAAGAAGATGAAGTGAGTATTTATTTATTTTCTGGCATTTTTTAAAAGGTGCAAGCAGAGCATGGTGGGAAAAGCCTGTAATCCAAATGCTTAGGAGGAAGCTGGGATGTTCAAGGCTAGACTTGAGTTTGAGACCATCCTAAGATACATGAGATGCTGTCTCTAAAACAAACAAGAAAAACATGGTGCACACATGATAGTTTCTAAAGTAAATAAAATATTTTCAAAAGCATAGTGGTGAACATTCTTCCAATAAAGAATCTGTACACATATACCGGTAAACTTTGTAGAATGTATGTGTGTATGGAAAATACACAAAAAACACTGAGCTTTAGTTTCCTTACGGGCTAATCCAGGGCACAGATCAGAGGTAGAAAAACTTTCCTGTTTATTTGTGAGCCATTTGAACAGCAGCAAGAACAATAATCACATTTCTGAAAAAAATGAGCTAGACTAAAATCAGTAAATTGGTAAATGTAGAGTGTTTAAGATTAAGCTCCCAGGGGATAGAGAGATGGCAGCTGAGAATGCTTGCTACACATCCAAAGGACCCAGGTTCTGTTCCCAGCACTCATATCTTGTGGCTCACAGTCACCTGTAGGTCCATATCCGGGGGATCCAGTGCCTCTGACCTCTGAGGACAACTGTACTTACATGCACACACTCACAATTAGACATGCATACGTATACATGACTGGAAAATAATAAGAACAAAAAAATTAGAATTAAGATCACTTACCCAGGCATAGTGGCATGTGTTTTTAGCCTCAGCTCTCAGAAAGCAGAGGCAAGTGGATCTCTAAATTTAAGGCCAGTCTGGTCTACAGAGCAAGTTCCAGGACAACCAGGGCTACACAGAGAAACTGTCAAAAAAAAAAAAAAAAAAAGAAAGAAAGAAAGAAAAAGAAAAAGAAAGAAAGAAAGAGAAGCAAAAAAAGGCTCACTTAAGAGTTAAGTGAGGCATCTTGGCGAGATCAAGATTTCCGAAGCTGGGCATAGGTCCTGGGGCCAGGTAGAGAAAGTAAGACAAGGCAAAGTCAGAAGTTTCCAACAGTCAGGAACAGCACTCAACTTGGTTTATGTTTTCAGGGGCTACAAAATATATTAACATGAAAAACTATAGCAAGGCTTTCACCTGGAAACATTAAATGCTGACAGGTGCCTAGCAATCAAATGTTCCATAACCCAGAGAGTATAAGTAGTATGTAAAGTAAGTGGGTTTGTTTTTTAATGTATATATAGGTGTTTTCCCTGCACTATATGCTTGCAGTACCCATAGAGGTCAGAAGAGGGCACTGAATCCCCTGGGACCAGTTACAGACAGTTGTGCACTACCATGTGGGTGCTGGAAATCGAAATTAGATCTTATAAAGTAAAGCCAGCGTTCTTTGCTGCTGAGCCACCTCTACAGTTCTGTAAGCATATTTTAGTAATAACACATTTGATGTATTGGGAGCAGAGATACCCAAAGGAAGAGAGGCATAGGGCCTGGCAATACTTCCGAGTCTGGGCCAGCCACCAGGGAGCATGGAATCACATCCTTACCAGAAGAAAGTTTCTGGAGCTTCACATAATCCCAGACATCCTCACAGCAAAGCCTGCCCTGGCCAGGTTACAAGTCTACACACAGGATAGACAGAGAGTCATTGTGTGTAGAAAGAGGGAAGTGTGGAGAATCAATGTGCAGCAGCAAAGAAAAAAAAAAAACAAAAACAAAAAAAACCACTTCACCATCGTGATGTCCAGACCCCTTTCTAAAGCATAAGCTTAGCAACAGAGGGGTGCTGTAACATCTGGCTGTTACATGCCACAGCTGTGCCACAAACCCTCCTGTTAGCTGTATAGCTGGCAGGGTTCAGTCCTAAAGTCTGATTTTTCATGTATAATTCTGTATTATGGAACAGAAAACCCCTCCACAGACACACCCAGAACTGTGTCTTCTAGGTGACTCTAATCATTAAATTTATGATGAAGGTTAATTGTCAGACGCAGATCATCAGGCTATAACACCCAAGCCATCCACAAACTTCCAGACTCATGTCCTCCTCTCCCAGCCCTCCAAAATATTTGGACTACAGGCTTTTGCCACAACGTCAGTCTTTGGGTTTTTTATAGTTAGAACTTTGTATTGATATTTTAAAGATTTTATTTATTTTAATTTTATGTTTATAAATGTTTTTGTTTACATGTATGTCTGTGCGCCACATGTGTGCCTGGTGCCCACAAGGTCAGAAGAGGGCATTGGATCCCCTGGAATCAGAGCTACAAATAGTTGTAAGGCATGGGGTAGGTGCTGGAATTTGAATCTAGGTCCGTGACAAGAGCAGCTAGTGTTCTTAGCTGCTGCGCCGTCTCTCCAGCACCTTTATTTATTTTCATTCAATATGTGAGTTCTGTTTTCTATAGTTTTCATCAGAGCAGGAATATTTGTTATAAATAGGTGACCCTGGATTGGCAGGGTTAAGAACAGTTGATCCATGACAGTCAGTGAATGACTCTCCCCTTTAGATAGCTACGGCTCTGTGGATTTGGTGAAACATAATTCACTCTTTGTGGGAAACCACATACCCTCAGTGACATTGGTGGCTCCTGGCAGCCATCCTGTGATCATGAGGATATTCCTGAGGAGAAAGCCAGTGTGAAGGAGGAAAGAGATAGAGGACCTGAGTCTTTGGTGCCCTCAATGAGCTTTGACCCATGCTAGGGTGTCCAAGGATGTCTTGCCACTAGGCCTTCTAATCTATAAGTGTCCCTATGGGGAAACCAGTTCTCCTGTGAAGTTATTTTGGGAATCATGTACCAGAATAGAGAAAGAAAAAGCTTTTATCAAGGCCACTGAGCCATCCACAGTGGTCCCTGATCACACCTTTAACCCTTTCCCTTCCCTCCCCATATTTTCATCCATCTGTAATTATTTCCAGAGTACTTCAGTGTGCTGACCAACCCGTTGAATACTGAACAGAAAGATGACATGGACAAGGCCACCTCTTCTTCATGCCCTGGACTCCCAGTTGCTGCAGACTGACAGGTATTAGAAAAAAATCAAGACAGGGCTACACAACACTGATATGAAGCAACTCTGATACATGCCATGAAAAAATTTAAATACAAAACACAGTGAATTGCATACTAACTTGGTTGCATAAATATATATATGAATAAATAGGTGTGCCTATACCCACATAAAACATAGAGAAATGGATATTAAAGACCTGGGAATGTATCTCACTTGGCAGTGTGCTTTCCCAGCATGCATAAAAGGTCTGGGTTTGACCCACAGCATGGCATTATGGGGGTCTCTGTTAACACTATAGCCAGCAGAGTGATGATTCATGAGAGGGAAGAAGGCAGTTCAGCAAGACTCAATAAGACTCAATAACTAGAGCTGGTTCAAGCTTCAGGATTCTGACCCTGAGTAGTTAACTTTAAGAATATGTAGTTTGGTCGGAAGTTTCCTGGTGATAATTAACTCAGTCCCTTGTGCACAACAAAGTTTAAGACAAGACTACATCAAAACTCTTTGTAAAGTACAAGGCATCTTCCATGAAGATGAATTCTATAGATTAAGTGAGAAAACACATTCAAGATAAGGGTCTGGGGAAGAATCTGGTGTGGCCTCAGAAATAGTACAAAGGTCAGCAGTCTATTTAACCACATTTGCTCCTAGCCTTCTGGGTGAAAAACAGGCTGTGTATCTCTCCTTTTTGAGAGACAACCTTGTATATTTAACATTGCTGGTTCCCTAGTGCTCATCTGTGAGCACAAAAAGCTCTGGGCCTCTTACATGGTACAAAGCCAGGCATAGTGGAACACGTGTGTAGTGTCAGCACTCTGGAGGTGGGGGGTAGGTAGATCTGAAGTTCATGGCCATCTTCAGCTATTCCTTGGGTTCAAGGCCAGCTTGGGCTGGAAGGAGGGAAGGGAGAAGAGAGAAACGGACCTTCAAGGCTGCCTCTGTAGAGGGAAACAAAGGTCAAGGAGATTCAGGTAGAAAACCTGCCTGATTTTTACCTTTTCAGTTTGAATAGTTTGCAATGTGCTTAAAAAAAAAAAAAAAGATAAGTCGCAGCAATCTGGAAAAGCATTCAAGACATCTTGTTATCTTGATGTGATAAACTCAGGTTTTAAAATCATAGGTACAATGCAACCCTACTTTTATAGAGGAAAGTGTGTGATGCCTCTCCATAGGCAGGTAATGCTGCACTAGCTGGTATTGTCACTGAAGTTCATTTGACACTTTTCTCATAAAATGTAAACAAGAGAAAAGGACACAAACACCGAAGTCCATGTCTCCCTTCTTCCTTCTTCGAATCCAGTTCCTTGTAGTCCGTGCTTAACTTATCATATGGAAACCGTCAACAGACATTACGTCTGAGGCGAAGCAAGCAGGGACAGTCTCTCTTTGTGATTTCCTGGGACCTCTTACTTTCATCAGTGCATTTATATTACTATAATGACAAGAAAAATACATTTTATTTCTTTGTGTGTGCCGTATGCACATACATGTGTTCTTGAATGAATTCATGTACACATTTGGGTGCACACTGAACACATGCATGTAAAGGCCAAAGGTCAAAGCCAAGTGTCTTCCTTAGTTACTCTCCACTTCATTTAATTTTTTATAATAATTCGTTTATTTTTATTTTATGTGCATTTGTAGTGGATTTATGGTGTTACATTGTAAATAATTGTCCCGCCTATGGCCTATGAGTTTAATAAAAAGGCTGATCGGCCTAAGGCCCAGGCATATAACTTGCTAACTCTTTACCCTTAAACTAACCCATGATTCTTATCCTGTTCAGCCACAGGGCTCGGTACCTTTTCTCAGAGCAGCATAGTTGTCCTCTGCATCTTCTGGCTTTCTGACAACTCTGGAGTCTCTGTGGCATTTCTGCTCTGTTCTTCCTGTTCCCATAGTTTTCTTAGTCTGGTAGCCCGACCCACACTTCCTGTCTGTCTTTGGCCAATTAACATTTTTTATTAAACTCGTAGGCGGGACAATTATTTACAATGTAACCTCATAAATCCACTATATGCATTGGTATTTTGCCTGCATGTATGCCTGTGTGCGGGTGTTAGATCTTGGAGTTACAGCCACTTTTTACCTGATATGTGGGTGCTGGGAATTGAACTCTTATCCTTTGGAAGAGCAGTCAGTGTCCATAGCTCCAGCCCCACCCCACCACTTTATTTAGTTTTTAAAAAGCATTTGTTTTTTATTTTAGATGTGTCTTGCCTGCATGTATGTATGTGCATCACATGCATGCTTTGTATCCTTGGAGGTCAGAAGAGGGCACCGGGTCCCGTGGACCTGGAGTTATGGATGGTTGTAAGTCACTGTATGGGTACTGGGAACAAAAACCTAGTTCTCGAGAAGAGTAACAAATGCTCTGAACTGGTGAGTCATTTCTATGGCCCCTCCACTGTATTTTTAGAAACAGATTCTCTCATTGACATGGGTTCAGTTAGATTTATTGGCCAGCAAGCTTCAGAGCTGTACCTGTCTCTGTCCACCCAGCAATGGGATTGCAGATGCCATCCAGACAGCTGGCTTTTTACATGAGTGCTGCAGATTCTAACTCAGACCCCCATGCTGATATAGAAAGCACTTTATTAATTGAGCCACCTCCCCAACCCTTAATTAAAAAAAATGTATGTATGTATGTATGTATGTATGTATGTATGTATGTATGTATGTATTAATTTATTTTTATGTTCATGGACATTTGGCCTCCATAAATACCTGAAAATCACATGCTTGCAGTGTTGGTAGAGGCAAGCAGAAGGTATCAGAACTGGAGTTAAAGACTATTGTGAGCTGCCAGGTAGGAATCAAACCCAGGTCCTCTGGAAGAGCAACATATGTTTACCCACCAAGCCATCTCTCTCCAGTCCAGCTCCTTGATTATTTTTAAATTTATTTATTTTTATTTTGTATATGAAAATTTCACCTGCATATCTGTAAATGCACTGTGTGCATGTCTGGTGCCCGTAGGGGGCAGAAGAATGGCACCAGTTTCCCCAGAACTGGAGTTATGGATATTGTAAGCTGCCATGTGGGTTTGGGGACTAAGCTCCAGCAAGTCTGGGGCAAGAGCAGCAAGCTAACAACTGAGTCCTCTCGCCAGTCTCTCTCCCCCAACCCCATTCTGTCCCCATGAAGTAGGGTCTCACTATGTAGCTGAGGCTGGCCTAGGTGTTGCCATTCTCCAGCCTCAGTGCTGAGATACAAAGGTGAATATCACCATGTCTGGCTCAAACACACCACAGTGCTGTGGATGGAGACAGGCTTTAAGTGTCTACAGTTTCTCAATTCAACACAGAAGAAATAAACTTCATGGGCCCCCTCTTACCACCCACCGCGTTCCTCACCTCACTCAGGTTGGGAAGCAGATTGGATGCTAAGTCCACATTTCCAAATTATGGAAAAAGATTCCTGTTCCACACTGAACAAAATCTCTTTCCTCTCTGCCTGCTCTGGCTTCATGGCCTCCACTCTCTGGCCACCAGCCTCCTTCCCCAGGATAGATGTCACAGTAACCTGTTGCCCTGCTGGGACTCAGAGAGACTCATCTCAGGACTCATCTTCTGTCTTCTTCCTCAGCCAGAACTGTCTGGAAATGGATCTGAACAAGGAGGAGGGAAGGGAGGCGAGCTGGTTACCTTCCTCGGAGATCTTGGGTTAAAAATGCCTGGCCTAGTTAAAACCGCACCTTAATGAGGCTTCTTTCTGGCCTAATTGTCTCCATGGCAATGACCCCTAGTGGCCATCTTTAATTAACATGGAATCAGGGTTGCCAAATGAGCTCCTCTAGTAAATTACTCAGCAGCCCAGGCAGTCACGCGGCCCCTCCCCTGTCCTCTGCCCTTTCTGCTCCTGCACATTGAGGACGATGAGGCCAGAAATTCTCAGCCTGGCTTTTCTCTCCACCCTCTGGACTTGGCTGTTGTGGTCAGGGGAGGAACCCCAGACCTAGAACAGTGAGAAGAACTGCACAAGGCCAAGTTCATCACACACATTATCTCCTTTAGTCTCCACAAGGATGCTAGCCAGGGTGGATGCATTGTTACAGCTCATTGCCTTCTCCTGACAGGGAAACCAGCACAGAGAGGGTAAGTCAGTAGCTGGCAGAGTTGGGATTACACCCAGGCAGTCAGGTTCCAGGATCAGCACCATGATGCCTCTGCTGAATATGAAGTCCACGGGCTCATGTCAATATGAAGCTCATGGGCTCCAGTTTCTGTGGAGCTGGAGTTGTAACTTTCCAGCTGTGTGACTTTGAGCCGCTCACTTCACATCTGTGACCTGTGGTGGTATAAAGGATGCCAGAGGATGGGCAAAGATCTAAGCAGCAGTATCACATCTGTTCAGCAGTCCCAAATGCCACCAGGCTTCCCTGTCATCTCCACTCTGATGTGGTTTTGGAAGGAAGATGATACTGAGGTCTAGATAATAAATGCCACCACAAACAACCTTGACTCCATAGTTCTTCTCACAATTCACCTTCAATCCCTTGGCAAATCTTTTTTGTTTGTTTGCTTTTGCTTTTCAAGACGGGGTTGCTCTGTGTAGCCCAGGCTATCCTAGAACTCACTTTGTAGATCAGACTTGGCTTGAATTCCAAGATCTGTCTGCCTGTACCTCCTGAGTGCTGGGATTAAAGACGTGTGACATCACTGGCTTCCTTGTCAAATCTTAATGGCTTCCTTTTCTAAATATACCAGAATGAAGCCAGGGCTCGGCAGTGGCTCCCTCCTGGAAGGCGAGAGGAAGCAGGTACTAGATATTGACAGAGACAATTGACTGTAATAGGAACTTTGTTTTATTATGAATGATATGAAGACTATAGATGGATTGTAGGTGCCGCTTGAAATGACCACTCTAGCTGGGCATGTGGCCCATACCGATAAACCAAGCACTCACGAGACACATAAGCAGAAGGATTACAGATTCTAAATTATTGCAGACTACATAGGAAGTTCTGGGACAGCCTGGACTACAAACTGAGACTTTGTCTCAATAAATAAATGAATAAATAAGTAGATAGATAGATGTATAGATAGATAGATAGATAGATAGATAGATAGATAGATAGATAGATAGATAGATAGATAGATAAAGATTTCAAAAGAGAAGAGTGGAATAAGGAGCTGCCCCGGTGGTATGGCTCAGCAGTGAAATTCCTGCCTGGCTCGTTCATCTGGACAGGAAACAAGCATGAACACACACATCGGGCAATGCCTGGCACACGTGTAACCCCAGTTATTGGAAGGTATAGGCAGTAGATAGGGTCAGAAACTCAAGGCCAGCCTCAGCTTGTGCTATATAAGACCATATCTTTATAAAAGCCAGGTGTGGTAAGACATGCTTTTAATCCCAGCACTGGGAGGCGGAGACAGCCAGGACTACATAAGGAAACCCTGTCTTGAAAACACAAAGCCCCCCCCCCAAAAAAATTAATTAAAATCATTAAGACGAGGGAGAGGAAAGAAAGATCACGCTGGGTGCTGAGTGGAGAAAGGGTGGAGGGTGCAACTGGAAGCAATGAGATCCATTAGTTGTCTGTCGGCACTTGTTCCCAGACAATAGGGAATTATTTAGCCTGTGTCTAAACCGGAAGGAGGGCGGTGGCTGAGCTACAGACCCGCCTGGGGCCAGACTTTCAGCACCAGTAAAAGAACAGCTCTCAACCCGCTAGAGCGCAGTTCTGTGACCTGAACCAGATTGATGAAGCTTTCCAGGCATCTTGGGGAACCGGCCTTGGCATCCTCCTGAAAATACCTCACTCTTGAAAACTGCTGCCTTCTAAAGCGAAGAGAACTACCGCGCGCAGCCTCCGAAGGCCTCTGGGAGCTCACACAAGCTCCACCTTGGGAATTCAGGATAGGGTGGAGTGGGGGAGAGCACAAGGTCAAGGCCTCTGAACTAGATCTTTCACTCCCAAGGCTGGAGAATTTAAAATAAAGCTAAGTCTGCAGCCTGCAGCGGGTAGTGGAAGGGGTGGGCGGAAGAGTGCTGAGCAAGGTCTAACCACAGGGCTTTCTGCCCTGCACCACTGGGCAGCAGATCTTCCAGACAGCCGCATAGTCTGTTGCCCCACATACCGGTGGCCACATTGTCCCTCCAGGACAGTCGTGCCTCTGTGGGGTGTGCAATCTGGGAGCCTCTTTGCCCGTGGTCTCCCCTACAGTAAGCCTAGTTCTAATGGGATTTTTTTCTCTGGTGATCAACATGATTCCTTTTCCAAGTTTGGATGACGCCGTTGGAGTTCTTGAGCTGAAAATCCCATCTAGGTTTTTCTCTGGAACCTTCTCTACTGAGGTGTTGAGAGTAGGGTTTTAAGACTTGAAAGGTTTCCAGATTTCATGCTCAGAAATAATCTCCAGGTTTCCAGTCTTCAAAGACATTCTTTCTCTCAGCTTCCCTGTGGAGAGGGAAAAGGAAGTATGAGCGAGACTCTAGCTTTAGCTATTTCCCCTCAAGTCATCTCTGGGATCCCCTCTTGAATAACACTTGTAACAGTGCCTGCTGCAAACCAAAAGTTCTGCACCAGCATCCAGGTTCATACATGACTGCCAGTCAGCACACTGACTGATTCTCAGATCAGCACAATAACTCCCTAGCCAACATATTGACTGACTCCCTGGCCAGCACACTGACTCCCAGACACACTGACACCCTGGCCAGCACACTGACTGACTCCCTGGACAGCACACTGACTGACTCCCTGGCCAACACACTGACTCCCAGACCAGCATATTGACACCCTGGCCAGCACATTGACTCCCAGACACACTGACACCCTGGCCAGCATGCTGACTGACTCCCTGGCCAGCACACTGACTCCCAGACACACTGACACCCTGGCAAGCATGCTGACTAACTCTCTGGCCAGCACACTGACTCCCAGATCAGCATACTGACACTCTGGCCAGCATGCTGACTGACTCCCTGACCAGCATGCTAACTAATTCCCTGGCCAGGACAGTGACTCCCAGGCTAGTACACTGACTGGCTTCCTGGCCATGACACTCTCTGGTGCTTTCTGCACTGGTCTGGGTATTGGTAGTCACTCACTTTGTCCTTAGAAGTTCCTAAAATAGATCAGGTCCCAGTTTTAGAAATGTTCTACCCTTAAGGGACAGTAGGTGAATATAAAAATAAGGTTGTGCCCAGGCCAAGATTTCTTGGTGTGACTGTGAAGGCATCAGATCTCTGATGAAACTTTCTCTCTTGCCTCCATCACTCAATGAAGTCAATTTTCACTTTGAGGATCTCAATCTTATTTCTCTACTTTCAAAATAGGAGACAACCAAATCTCTGAATTGATTGATCAGAAATGAACCTCTGATCACAGAGCCAGATAAGAGGCTCTCTTGGGAACAGTTTACCCAAGAAGACACCTAGAAGAATCTTTTCCCAGCCCCCAACCAAGCTATTTCCCAGAATCTTTCTGGATTCTTCTGACTTCTGCTGAGCTCCAACCAACCATTTCTTGTTGTAAGCTATTTGTCCATACTGTGAACCCCAAGTATGTGTTTGCATTAATTAAATAAAATCAACCTTAGGTCAGAAGGCAGAGCCAGCAACTAGTTGACAGGAAGTAGACATAGAGAGTCAGGGGGAGTAGTAGGGAGGGACTTTGAGTGTTGGGGAATGGAAAGACATGCTCTTTCTGTGAAGCCAGGTCAGCTAGCTGCTCGTCAGCCTCTTTGAGCTAGCAGGTTTTCACCCCAGCCTCTGACTCCAGAGTCTTATTGATAAATAGACCAATATATTTAGTTAAAAACATTTGGCAGTGGCAAAAGGTGGATTGGGCAGGACATAAATGTCCTTTGGAGTCACTGCCTGAGAAGTGAGCCAGTAACTGAGGAGCTGCGGTTACTGTTTGGAGCAGCAGTAGATTCAGGCACAGCCACTGTACCGATGGAAATCAACTTTTCATCTGTAAAATAGGCAATCCCACTTTGCAGTTGGGAAAAATGAGGCCTGGAAGTCAACCATCCTATCTTTTTCCATTTTCCTAAACCATGACCCCTGGTGAGGGACCTGAGCCTTCAACCAGTCACCATAGGGTTGAGAGTGCATACGACTCCTGTTGAGGACCTGTCCAGTGTCTTACAACCACCTGTAACTCCAGATCAAGGGGGTCTGACACTCTCTTCTGACCTCTGTTGGCACCTGCATACAGATGCCCAGACCCACACATGAACACATGCACATAGTTAAAAATTAAAATAAAAAATATGCATGAAGTTTACTGCATTTGGGAACTGGGCCACTTCTCTCTGATGCTCTCTACCACAGCAGGGTCAGCAGCCTCATCTTTAGTCCTGGGGCTCCGAGTGGACCCCAGCAGGATGCCCTCACCATGGCCCGGGCTAAAAGTGCTATGGTGTGGACACACACATAAAGTCTTTGAGTGGAAAGAAGCTAGGAGAATAGTTAACCCATTATTTATGTCTCAAGGGAGGTCACAACCATGAGCTGGACACGATATTAAAGGGTCTGCCGCGGGATCTTGTGCTAATACTCCAGTGTGGAAGCTAGAGATGTATTATATGACTTTTCTCCTGGCCCTAGCCTTTCCTGGCACCTTGTACCATAACTGTATACTAATAGCGTGCATTACTCGCCACTGTATCCCAAGCCCTGTGCACAGAATCTGACACAGACTAGAAACTGAGTTCATCAATACACACCCCACACAGCGTCTGTGGCTTGTGATCATCCCATCTTTTTTTTTAATCCTTATAGAAATGGGACATTTCTTTTTTCTCTCTGGAACTGCTTTTCCTGGGTGCCACTTGAAAATCTGGGTTTGCCACAATAAAGAGCAACCTCTGAGCTTCTCCTGTGGAAAAGCTACTGACCACTGAGATATAACCTAGCCCAGTGGACCCCCTCCCCAAAAAGAGGTTTTCTCTTCCCAAAGGCATGGGAGATCTGAGGCCCAGAGAAGAACCTAACCCACCTGGTATTTTTTTTTTTTTATAGGTATTGAGGTTTACTTTGAAAATGTGATAGCATTTTGCTTCCATAACATTTCATAGTATTTTCCTATGTCAGTATGAGCAGACAATGTACACAAATTCATACACGTATGTGTATGTCAATCTGTACTTAAACATAGGCTAGCCATAGGTTTAGGAAGGTGCCAGAACCACTGTATCCTTGGGAGGAAAGGTATAATCACTTCAGGGTGGGTGAACTGGTTAATATCTGGGTGTGAGTGTGTGTGTTTGCATGCACATGCATGCATGCATATGTGAGCATGACAGCTGTACTCTTCTCAGAGTGATCTGTCTGTTTGTGTATGTGTGTACACAGATAAGACCTACTACAATTTGGTTCTATGTCTGGAGGACAATGCATGTGACAAGTATGTACATTTACAACTTTTCCAATCTGGCTTGTGACAATGTGGTATTGTGCTGAACGTGCTAAGCGTGCATGTGTACATATATGCATGCACATGCATGTATTTACAATATAATCCTGCTTGTGAAAATAACTGTGTGATGTGTGTATTTGCATGTTTAAGTATAAAGTCATTTCTAAGTGAGATCTGGATGGCTGTACGATTTACATGTATACTCTTGTCTGCTACCATACTCACAATCCCATGAGTATATATGGATCCTCTGCCACAAAGGCCAAGCCAGACAGGTCCTGGGGCTGGCTAAGCACCTGGGGAGAACCCTGACCAGCCTTTGTCTGGAGCCTACTCTCTGTGGCCTCTAAATTCTGCTCCAGGCAGGATCTCAGAAGTCCCTGGCCACAGACTACCTTCCCCAAGGAGTCCCTTTAACTCACAGTCCCTTTTCCATCCAGGGGGCTGAGAGTTTGGGGATATTCATCTCGGGGAGTTTTTGTTCCGCCTCATGAAAGGCCTCAATGGCTGGGAATACCATTCTAATTACGGGGAAGCCCAGCTTATGTAGGGGATACAAAGGGCTGTGGTCTCATAGCCGCTCCTTCCATCCGTCAAATAAGGCTGTCTAATGACGGGGTGAGAGCTGTGAATGCCTAAAACAAACTGAAAAAGGAGGAAAAATAAAGCCGCCGGGGGCTTAAAATATATTAAATTACCCTGAGTAGGAGCTGTGGCTTTGCAGGCACTGGTTGGAGAGGCTGTCCAGGCCGTGAGTTCTGCTATTCACGTGGGGGGACAGGGGTCACAGGTCGTGTGGGGAGGGGCTCACAGAACCCTGTCTCATTCTCATGCTAACATCAGGGACATGCTGCAGGCTTACTGGGCTGGAAAACAGAAATGAATTTGCCATAATCCTCCTCCTTCTTCTGCAGACCAAAAGCTTTGCCTAATTGCAACCCTTGGAGCCTGCTGGGCTTTGGGACACAGCCACACCCTGGAGCCAGCACCCCTCAACCCGCCCACCCTCTCTTTGGAGCTTAGGGATGAGTGTGCTCCAGGGCTCATCTGAAGGAGCCGGGAAAACTGAGAGTGGGGGTCAGCGGGCAAGAGGACCAAGTATAAAAATGTGTCCCACACACTGTCTGAAGAAGTGGTTATTCACAAGTCACAGCCATCCCTTTACACATGAACACACTACCCAGACACAAATATTTCTTTATCATTATACAACCTTTACACACAGCACTTCTCAAATATACACTTTCATAGGCACAAATGCATCTTCACAGAATATACAGACACATGTACCCTTCAGTAAGCAAACAGCACACATGTATGTGCACACACATTTTTCTCTTTCCCTCTTCAGTTTCCAAGGGTCTCAGTCTGAAGGCCAGGTTAAGCCTGGTGGAACTCACTATGTAGTCCAGGCTGACCTTAAATTCACAATTCTTCTTTTTTATTCACTGGAATAGTAGTATTACAGGTGTTAGCCACCAAATGAGATACCCAGAGTCCTTTACGGACATTCATGCCAAAGACACATTTCTTCTCACATGGGCAGATGCTGCCTCCCAGATATGAACACACACACACACACACACACACACACACACACACACACACACACACACATCTTCAAACATGACCCAGAAGTAGAAACCTGGTACAGTTTCATTATTTAACAGTAGAGGAAATTGATACTCAGATGACAGCTGAGACATGACTCTTTGGCTGAGTCAACACTATACTGTTTATAATTGATGCAGGACCTAGATAAATCTGTGTTAATCTCTAGACCTCAGTTTCCTGCCATTAAAGAGAACTCTCAAGTTGGTTGCGGAGTACATACCTGTAAGCTCAGCCCTTGGAAGGCTGAAGCAAGAGGATCAGAAGTTCAAGACCTGCCTAGATTACTTAGTGAAACCCTGTCCCACCACTGCTACCAAAGAGGAGAGATTACTTTAACTAAATATTCTAGACAAACTCGACCAGCTCAGAAGAATTAAGAACCATCTTAGGGAATATACCTTTCGCCCCTCCCCTGCTTCTGCACACTTAATGTGAACACATGCACACACTGCTGGTATGCACATACCTCCACAGTGTGCCGAACAATGACGCCCTCCATTGTTCACGTGGTTATAAAAAGATCTGTGGAGCACTAGCCCCCATCTTCTTGCTGTAGGTGGGGACGCCTTCCCACCTACCTTCAGGCCTACTTTGCTAGCTTAGTCCAAGAGACTGTCAAGTTTGGGATATAATGTTGATAGGTGTGGCTGTGAATCATTAAGCCCCACAGTGTGGCGCCAGGGACCCAGGAAAGGCGTTCAAACCCGCTCCTTTCCTCTCCCAGGGCGCCCTCTGCCGGCGGACCTGTAATAGAAGGTTCTGGAGAAGGCCACTCGCGCTTACCCAACTGCGGACCAAGAGTGCAAACAGTGAAATTTATGCAACTGCATTCTCTGCTCCACTTTGAGAGCAGCTAGAAAACTACACAGGCCGAGTGGAACCAAGACCGTGAAACTAAACGATAGGAGAACGGGGAACTGAACTCCCTTGTCTATGGGGGTTTCTAGGAACACTCTGTCTTCTCCATCTTACACATACTGCTAATCGGTAAAGATGTGTAGAGGGCATCACCAAGGCCGGCGCTGGTCGGAGTGTGGCCCTGGAGTTGGCCCTGGCTGCTGATCTCTGATGTGTTCCAGGCAGCCAAAGAAAGCACATGAAAAGCCCTGGGAAGAGCAAGATCTGTTTCTTACCCACCACAGACTCAGAAGCTTACAGAAGCCTGCTCTTGGGTGGCGAACCAGGGTCTAGGGAGACCACAGCCAGTTCTCTCTGTTGGTAAGGCCAATGCTAAATGGTGTGGAGAATAAGGGCATCACCCTGCACTACAAGTGAAGATCCTCCCTACCCATATCCCCAGCTGCAGTAAGTCCTATTTGGGACCCTGGCCACTAAAGGAAATGGCTTAAAAGATAAAAGCGCCATATGAAAGCTGAATCCTTTCAGGGAAACAAGAGGTTTTTATTAGGAGATGAAGAGTGTGAGAGAGCCTCTGCAACCCCAGTGTTTCTTTCTTGGCTTTCACTGAGGCTATAACAGGCCAGGGCCCAAGATATGGCCACTGGGAACAGGGAAGGAAAGGCTGTGTTGAAGAGATGTGAGTCCAAGAAGAAGCTTTTCCAAGTTTCCTTGGGCAGCTGCACCAGGCCTCTGACCCGACTGCCCAACCAGGTGGAGTAGCCAGATATGAAGCTATCCTCTGCTCTGTTCCCAGGGGACTCTGCTCCTTTGGGAGGAGTGGGGTTGCCCCAAAAGTTTGACCCAGAATGCGAAAGAAAACTTGAGCGCTGGAGAAAGCTTAAACCTCTTAGTGCTCCTGCTATGATCTGAGGTCCAGCTGGATCTGTTGCCCTGACAGGGAAAACGCTAAGCTCCTGCAACAATCAGCCGCCCCGAATCTATAGAATCATAAAGAAGTACACAGACATCCCAGTACTAGCACGTAAGGTCAACTAATTTGGATTCCAGAGTTCTCTCCAAGAGTCTTTTCCAAATAAGTAAGGGGTCCTGTACCCCAGAGATTTTAAAAAATCTATTCCTACTTTAAAGTCGCTTAAATCATGTATTGCTTCACATCTGTCCTCACTAATGACAAAGAGAAACTGGAGCTTGCTTTTTAGAATATTTCCCAAATAAGTGGCTGTATTTGAGTCAAGTTTCTGTTATGCTGACTTTGTTTCTTTAGTCAGGACTGGGATAGGATCTAGGAAGTCTGATCTCTTAGGCACAGTGGAAGTCTGGGACCAGCCAAAGATCCAGGACAGCCATGATTTCCCTGCTTACTTGGCCAGAGGAGCCTATAGCGGTCTACCTACCTCACCTGGCATGTGGTTCCCCAGCAGATACCCTGCCCCCCACACACACTCATACACACGCTAGGTCAGCTCCCACTGACCGAACTACTACAGAACTTCGGAGTTCTTCCTAATGCTTGCCAGGGATCTGGAAACTGGGTGTGCAAAAGCTGCCAGCCCGAGTTTAGTAAAAAAGGAGAGCTCCAGGAGCTACCCCCTCCCCATTTGCGCTCAAGTCTTGCATATCTGAACACCCAGAGCATTCAGAGCCTGGAATTCCGTGTGGTCACCTCTATGAGGCATGCAAGGATTGAGCAGTAGAGTTGGGCTTGGTGTAAGGGCTCTGGGCTAGTGTTTGTAAACACAGAACGAAATCAAGAGAGCAGAAAGAAGACAAAGCCACTTTCCTCCGTTCATTTAGAGAAATCTCCACTTAGCAAACACTTTCATTTTCAGAACTGCTCATGTTTGCCCGCAGATCTAGAAAACCACTGTGTTTGAGGATGAATTCCACCCTAGAACAGGTGCCAGGCACACAGAAAGCACAGATGTCCTCAAGAACATATGAGTGAAAAAGATGGGCACCCCAGGGCGCCAACCAGCTACTTGCGGTTTACTATCCTGCCTTCATGTGAACCTAAAATGCATAGTTGTTTGCCTCAGATTTTATACCCTCTGGGAAGCAAGCACGAACGTATTGGCAGGGCAAGCTACCCCTTCCCATCTCTGTGCATTCTAAACCCTTAGCTGGGGACGCAAGCTTCCTTATTCGGTGCAGCCGGGTTCCCGGAAGCGCTATTCCACCCCATCTCTTACAACTGGCCCGGGTGTTGCAAATTGCGTTATCTGGATTCTTATATTCTTGGCCACAAATGCCCAAGACTTCAGAGACAGATCAAAATATGTCGCCGAAGTGGGGAAAGCGGTGTGTGGGGGGGAGTATGACAGTGAGGCATCAAAGTTGGTAGGAATATCTATCGGACGTCTGGGACCTCTGCTGCCAGTATTTTGCCCAGTGTCCGGGGAACCCATTGGGCAGCAGTGTCTCCAGGTTTATGCAAGTAGGACTTGCACAGCCCCTGTGGCAGAGGCAGAGTGGTGCTGACTTTTCCTATCAATGGGAGAGACGCAGGCTATTGACCCAGCGGCCTCCGCCTCTCGGCCTATTGTCGCGGCTCAATCACGCACTTACCGGAAGAAAAGCAAGTTTATTTTAGCTTGGAGGAGCCTCGTGGTGCCTGCGTGTGTGTGTGTGTGTGTGTGTGTGTGTGTGTGTGTGTGTGTGTGTGTGTGTGTGTGTGTGTGTGTGTGTGTGTAAAGGGTGGGGAAATTCTGCAACCAGGACTGTGCAGATGGGTTGAGGATAGACACTTTCAGAAAAGGACCAATTTCCCTTTCACAATGAGCGCTAAGTACCTGACAAATGGGGCTGGTGTTTATTCATGAGCAGGTACTTTGGAGATGGCGATTAGAACAGCCGCTCGCGCTGCCTAGCCAAGGTACTTAAAGCCCGGCAGGTGCAGCTGGGCGCGCGGCCCGAGCGCACAAAGCCCGTGGCTGCAGCGGCACGGAGAGGGGGCGGGATGCGGGGCGTGCGGGCCCGGAGGGCGCGCCGAGCACCGGCACCTTAGTCCTTTGTTCCTCTTCAGGAGCCAAGGCCACATCACAGAGGGGCGCCCCGGGAAAACCTCCCCTCTAATTACTAGGAATTTCCCTCCGACCCTCCTCTGGGAGCCCGGCCGAGCAGTTCTCGGGCTGGAGGCCGCAGAGGCTCGTGGGATCTGGCCATGCGTTTACATAAATGTCGCCTGGGAGTTAACTATTGGCTAACCAGCTAACTAACTGGACAACTAGGACCGGACGTGGAACCCAGGCCTGGGAACCGTTCGGCCACCCGCCGCTGAGGCGCCACCTCTGGCGGTGCGAACAAGCTCCGGCTTTCAGGTTTTGTTTCAACTCCAAAGGGAGAAAATTGGGGTCTGTCTCATTCTCCAATTTGCTGGCGCCAAGGTCGTGGGACAAACCCGATCTTGCCCTCGAGGCAGCTGCGGAATCCCTAAGTACCGCTAGGTTCAGCGCAGCCTCGCCTCGGCAGAGCGAGCTGGGCGGGCGCCGACCGGGGCACAGAGCGCTGGCTCTTCTGTGCTTCGACGCGGGACTGGACGTAGAGGAGCCGCGCACAGCTTCGGCCTCGGCCGGGTAATCCGTGTAAGGCAGAGTCCAGGCTGCTATGGTGCTCCGTGTTCATGATGTCCCGAGGTCGGAGATACCAATGGTGTGCGTCCTCCTGGGGCTTGTCTGGATTGCTCTCTGTTGCTGTTGTTTTAAATCGTTTCGAAAAGCCTGCTGAGATAACTTATCTCCAGCCCACAGAATCAGACAGGAGAAATAGGTTTCAAACAAGCTGGGTTCCCTTCGGGGAGAAAATTCTTTCAGGATTTTGACATCAGTAGGAAACTGATGTCACCCACCATCAGGCAACTTTTTACATTTCCCATAGCCAACAACCCGACAGCTCTCCCCCTTCTGAGGCACACTGTACATATTGACATCCATTAGAGACTTTTCTGGAACCTAGAGGTTAGAATAAATGATAGAGATAGGACAAAGCTGATTGGTAGACAAATCCGATACCCTGGTTGTGAGCGCCACTGGATAGCGAGAAGAAGAACAGGAACGTCGGAGTGCCCCAAGCCTTAACTGAGCAGCTATCAGCTGCGGGCAGGATGAGTGGGTGAGGCGAGCCAGGCACCACGATTAAGAAAGAAGTTTCTTGTTAGGGCCTTAGTTAAAGTTCCAAGGTGAGTTTTCTCTGGGTACCTCCTGCGCCAAAGACACTAAGGATGACGGATAACGGTACTGCCAGGCAAACTACCAGATGCTCCGGGCACTGTGCTTAGCTGCTCGGCCAACCCAGTACGGAATATCTTTGGGTAAATGTTTGGAGGACTAGGCGCTTAAGGCTCCACAGACTGTTCTTAGGATAAAAGGACACACACCCTGCAGCACGGCTGGCAGGATGCAAATCAAGACCTTCAGAGCCACAGACACAGGTCATCAAATCCCTTTGACAAGGCGACTTCTGGCAACTACTTAGAGCCCCAAATTCAGGCAGGAAATGAGAGATTGGAACCTGAGAGGTAGACTCCAGAAGCATGCCAAGAGGTTTACATTTTTATCTTTTCTTCCAGGACTTCAGTTTTTCTCCTGAGACAGTTTCTCTGTGTAGCCCTGGTGGTCCTGGAACTCACTTTGTATACCAGGCTAGTCTTGACAATTCAGAGAGCTGCCTGATTCTGCCTCCCTGGCGCTGGGATTAAAGGTGTGTGCTACCACCACCTGGCTGCTTCCAAGACTTTTAAGGCATGTCTAATCAATGTGCTAAGGAGGAGAGCCTTTGGTATCAACACCCAGAGTGATTTCCTTCACATTAAGATTTTAAACAAACTGTAGAAATACAATGAATAAAATGTAATGATGTTCTTAGAGAAAGAGAGATGGCTGGATGTACCCCTCCCAGCTGATGGCCGGTCATCTAAATTTATTTTTCTTGGAGAGTTTTGGGCTAATTCATTTTAGAGCATATTAATTTAGGGCCTGGGTGGCCATCCTTAGCTTCCAGCAAAGCCTCATTGAGCAAGGTCAGTTGCTGCAGGGGTTTTAAGTGTTTCTCAGAGTCTACTGAGTTAGATAAGCCTTGTGACTTGCCATGCAAAAGCGGGGGACCAAAATGGGGTTCTTTAGATCAGACCCGGTGCTCTTAACTGTAACCCCAGATTCAACAGAGGCAGAAAATTTTCACCCAAGAAAAGGTGGGTCTGGATTTGGGGATGACTGGAGTAGAACAAAATACTCTTTATTTTTACTTTGTAATTTCACCAATACTGTGTGTTTCGGTTAGTCAATGTGGCCTCTGTCTCCACCAGGAAAATCCAGGAAATTTGACTTAAGGGTGCACCCAGATTAACAGCCAGTGTAAATCAGACAATCAGTCTCACCAGAAAGCACAGCCCGCCAGTGTCCTCCCTGTAGCCAGTCCCCGGTTTGGGGTAAGATGAGGTAGATCTCAGGTGGATTCTGCCTAGGGAACTCAGAGGAAGTACATCCTTATCTCTTTAATCCCCGTCCTATACCCTCTTTCATCCTCTTTCTGAATTTGTGGTGGAAGGGCTGAGAGTTCGCTGGTCTAGAACTCATTCCCCCCCCCCCCAATTACTCAATCAATATGGAGTAAGGAGGGTCCTCCATTCACTTTCCCCTTGGTAGGGCACATTCACCCTCCTCTCCTACTCCTCCCCTCTCTCCTCACCCACAAGCCTCCCCAGGGAGCTGTCTTTGTCTTCCTTCAACCAATGAGAAACAGAAGCTTAGAGAATGGATAGAAATTGAGGTTCTCCAAGCATGGGAGAATAAACATTTTTCTTGCATCTTGACTTCAAACTCAGGTGGACTTTGACATTCTTTCCTCCTTCCAAAGAGGATGGGACATTTTCTGGAGGGCTCTGGTTCTCTGAGCACATTGTGCGTCCTCTGAAGCCCTTGATGACCATCTGAGCATCTTTTTTGGCTCTGCTGGCACCAAGGTGCCCAGCAGTGTGGGCAGCTAAACTTGGAAAGGTCTCTAGTTTCAGCACCACTCTTCCCTCTGAGGTCTCTGTGCACAGTTCCAGCCTGGCTGAAAACTGACAACTTCTGCCAAGATCAGGATTGAGTGCAGGTGCCTGGTGACAATGACTTCAAGAAAGTCCTTTTCCAGACTCAGTTTCCTTATCTGTCAAGAGATAGGATGTTATAAAAAAGAAGGCTCCTGGCATTTCTAAGTTGGTGCTTCAAAGAAATAGAAGGGGTGCTAGATGTGTAAGCCCAGCATCTGGGAAGCGGAAGAGGAAAATCGCTACAAGTGGAAGAATAGCCTGGGCTATAGAGGGGCTCTCTACCTCAAAACAAAGTCCCAAAACATGTGACAGAATGTAGCGGAAGGAAATGCCCTTGATTCTAAGGACCTTCTTGGGGGTGGATTTCAGCTGGGAGAAACTGCCCCCCCAACCCCCAGATAAGCAGTTAGGTCATGTGTTAGGTGTGCAACCTCAGAAGCCAGACTACCTGAGATTCATATCTGACTCAGATATGCTAGTTCCCACTGTGTAACTCTTGGCCATTTTATTTCATCTCAGAACTTTGATGTTCTCGTTACTAATACAAAGTAATAACAGTATTGATATCATGATCACAAATCTCCTGATACCTGTGGCCCAGGTTAGCTATTAATGTAATTTCCAGAGACCTCAGAATACAGCTCCACCCTTCCCAGTCCCCTTGGTCTTTACCAAAAATGTCACTATTTCTATCCTTGTACTGCTGTTAGAATTTCAGTCTTCCCTGGGACGGAGAAGGGCAAAACTTCTGCATCAATCAGATGGTCCTCTGCCTTAGTTTGGTAATCTTGTTTGTTGTGATTCATAACCTCACAGGTGCTAGGTTAAGTGCCTCTACCATTGAGCTATTTTCTCAATGGCCTTTACTTATTGCCTGTTAGAAGACTCAGTCTCCTGACTACTCATCACAGACCGAGATGGCTGTTTGTCCTCAGCTTGCAAGGATGAATAAAGGAGAGAGACTCCCTCCCAACTGATCAGTCTCACCACTAAGGAGCCTGTTCAGAGGCTAGTAGATCTGTAGCTCACACAGCTATCTCCATGTTCTCTCTCCTATTGTACACACACATACACACACACACTCACACTCACACACCAGCTCCCCAAGGGCAAGGGTGTTTCTTTTTTGTTCTCTGCTTCATTCTCAATGCTTAAAATACTGACTGGCACAGAATAAACCCTGTATATATAAATATTAATTTTTAAAGAGGTGGCAGAATTTGTTTTGGTAGCAGGATCTAGTCTTATTTTCTATCTAGAGGTGATGGTCAATCAATCTTATGACTAAGAAAGGAAAGAACATGCTTCAGATCTACTCCCTTGAGAGTTTTCTATCTTGGTCTGTAAGTCTCTCTATTACCCATAGGGACTTCAGATGTCCACCCCTCCCAGCCTGCTTAGAGAGCAGAACTTTCTAAGTGTTTGTATTTAGGACCCTGGGGATCTGTGAATCTTCCTTGGCTGTGGGTAGTGTCATTTCCTAGACCCAGCTCCAGTCTTCCCCATTGCTTTCTTTAAACACTGAGAGACCAACTCAGGGAGGGGGTCAAATTCTTCTAGTGTTGTATTTTGAAGCCGGAGGAAAATGACATTACCAATTACTAAAGGTAGTTGCTATTCATAACACTGTCCGCTACTTGGGGGTTCATTTATAATATCTCAGGAACCCAGCAAAACCATATCATCCCCACTGTAAGCCCATGAGACCCTTCAGCAAGCCCATTTTACAGATGAAGAAATAGAGATTTGAACCGAAGTGACAGGTTGGTAAAGAAGAGGCAGCCAAATGAGGCTTTAGGGACAAGTCAGAATCTTGGCAGCATAGATGGCCACACATCTAAACCACCTGCACCTCTTCCTAGTTGTGAGGCAAATGGTAACGTTTCCATTCCTCATTTTCCTCTTCTTCGAAGAGGAATAAGAAGAAGATCCATGTCTTTTAATTGAGAGAACTTCAGGATTGGACACATACAGATAATAATGACATTCCTGTCCCTGCTTGCTGCAAGGCCGTATTTATACCACTTTCTGCAAACTGTGGCTGCTTGATGTGTCCTTATTTACTTATCCATTTATGAACTGGGTGAGGCGGTTGTTGGTGGGAAAAGAGAGGTTCATCTAAGACATCATCATTCTCACAAATCTCCAGGGAGAACTGGGTGAATGAGATCTCTAGCCCAAAGTCCCTCCCTTTCCTCAGGAAAAGAAAGAATCTAGAATGGCCTCTGTAGATATTTTTTTTTCCCCAAACCAAGAGAAGTCATTTGGCAAACTAGAGAGCTAACTCAATGGTTAAATGCGCTGGCTGCTTTTTCAAAAGATCCAGGTTTGATTCTCACACCCACGTGGGAGCTCACATTCTGTATGTAACTCCACTTCCAGGCGATCCTATGTCCTCTTCTGGCTTGCTAGGGCACCAGGCACTCACATGATGCATAGATATACTTGCAGGCAAGACACCCATATTCATCGAATAAATAAATATATAAAGCTATTTTGGTTTCTTTTCTTTTTAAGAAATGTGAGACTTTCTTCCCAGCCTCCTTTCTCCTGAGCATGTTGGTGATAAACTGGGCATGATATCTCTCTCTCTCTCTCTCTCTCTCTCTCTCTCTCTCTCTCTCTCTCTCTCTCTCTCTCTCTCTCTCTCTCTCTCTCTCCAGCGCTTGAGAAGCAGAGGCAGGTTGATGTCTGTGAGTTTGAGGCTAGCCTGATCTACATAGTGATTTCCAGGACAGCTAAGGCTGTTTCAAAAATAAAATTTAAAACCAACACACAGATCTTGAGGAACTGAATGGTTCTAGGTAAGTGGATCTCCACTTTCAGCCAGCTTCTCCAGGGCACACTAAGGCTTTGTCAGAGGGCCCTATGCAGCTAGGCTCTTCCAGGACACCCTGTACTTTATCAGACGGAGTGAAGAGCTGGACGGTGTTGAAGGGGCCCCTTCTGCTACTTCTTTCACAAAATATTGTAAAGCAATTTTTCCACTGAACACTTTCCCTTTCTTTTTAATAGAACACCTGGAAGAGTCTTTTCACCCTTTATTTTCACAGTCTCTGCTTGCATGTGAGGACCCCCCCCCCCCAAGTCATGGAACAGAAGGATGAAGTACCTGAGAGCTTTCTTACATTGAAGTGAATATTAACAGCAAAACAAATGCAAACTTTAAAGCTTTTTCAATTGATGCTGTATCTTTTTTAAAAAATCTTCTGTCCATAAACCAATTCACTATTGATAAATATTGACAGTAGAGGAGAGAGAGAGAGAGAGAGAGAGAGAGAGAGAGAGAGAGAGAGAGAGAGAGAGGTGTCTGAACAAGCATCCTGAACAAGGAGCAACTTGTCGACGTTTGACCAGGCGGTGTCCCATAAATAAGAAATGAGGGAGAAGACGCCCAAACGAAGGAAAGGGACGCAGGGGACCAACTTGGCTGCCGCGGGGGGGGGGGGGGGGGGGGCGGGCGCACACCTCTGGCTTCCCACTTCTATCTTACTGTAAATTTAGAAACCAACTGTCATGGATGTTGAAACAGTATGCAAAGCAGTGTCGCATAACCGATGTCCAATCCAAAAGAGGAGAGCGGAAAGGTAACTCTGACGCAGCCCTCCGTGTATTTTGCGTTTAGAAGAGGGCGGTGTGGCAAGGGTAACATAGAACTCAGAAAAGTCCAGGAATCAAGCATGCAGGAACCAAAGGAAGTGTTAGAGGCAGAATAAAGATCAGAGCGCTGACACTGGGTTTCAGCCCACTTCAGCCCACACCAGCAACCGCCATTTGGCGTCAAACTTTCAATTATGTGCCGCAGAGAGAGGAAAGAGGTATTGGAGCGAGCACTGCTTGACTCCTTTATTAGCTAACCAACAAGCTCACCTCAATCCTTTTTCCCAAGGGGACTCAAATCTGAGGAGCTATCCTTTAGCTCCCTCCCTGCTAAAATCTGAGATGCGCCAAAACCAGAGATGCAGGCGTGGAAGCCAAGAGAGCATTGCAAGAAAGATAGTGAACCAGCCGCCCTTGGAAAAGAGGCCAATCAGTGTTCTCTCCCAGTCTTTGCAAGGCACCCCTGACCCAGTACCCATCCCCCTGAAGTCTGGTACCCTCTAAGGTCTGGAGCGGCAGCGCGCCCCCCTGAGGCCCAACCTGGCGGTTTTGCAGCATGCAGTTGATGGCGCTGCTAGTCTAGGTTGGTCGAGCCTGGCGTGGGGCGGAGCACAAGGGGTGCAGACCAACCCGGCCGAGGGTCCTTACCTCCGCCAGGGCATCCGTCCGACCAAGCACAGTTTGCTGCTGGGACTGCAGGACTGGGGAGGCTCCCACGGGCTGGGACCGTGCATTTTGGCCCCCGCCCCCGCCCCGAGCCCCCAGACCCTTTGGTGGCCCTGAGCAGGGTCGCCGGGACCCCGGTACAGGCACCGCCCGGGCAGGAGGAGGTGGCTGCTGCGGGGCGCGGCGCGGCGGGGCGGGGGTATCTGCTGGGCCCCGCCCGGGAGGGGGACGTGGGAGCGTTTATCCGGGAGAACAAAGGCAGCTGGGGCTGGCTCCCCCCCACACCCCTCCCTCCTGGGGCCTGCCCCTGAACTTGAACTTGTACTTGACACTTTGTCCAGAAGGTGGCGAGGAAGCTTGACTGAGCCGGGACAGGGCTCTCCGGCCACCTTCGGTTCGGGAGGCCTAGAGAGCCCGCACTCCGCTGGGACCCTAGGGAGCCTGGCTCTCCAGGGTTCGGTATCACTCCAAACTGGGCGCTCCAGAGCCCTTGGGTTTCTGGGTCCCTTGAGACTGAGGATGCAGAGGCCTTGGGTGTCGGGGCTCCGAGCCTCAGACGGAGCCCTGCGCCCCGCCGCGCCCCTCCTCCCGATCCCGCGCCCGGCCCGCCGCTGAGCTGCGCGGGGCAGGCAGGATTCTCTGCACGTCGCGTCGGCAGGCACTATTCAGCCGCTAATTGAACGTTAATGGCAGGTGCGGATGAGGTCACCAGAGCTGGCTTTTCTCACACATTTTTCATGCAAATTCTCGAAACTCTAAACAAATTTGAATAAAAAGCTCTTTGTGCCGCCAGCATCCTAGTCCTCTCCTCGCAGCTCAGGATCTTGGCTCCTCCCGGTGCCTTGGGGCTCCAGCCTGCAGCTCTGCCCACAGGATCCGGGCGCCCCGGGGAGTGCCGCTCGGTAGTCTGTGGTTCTGGCTCTAACCACTCGGCGGTTCCGGCTGCTGAGAGCCGGAGAGTTTTTCATTTGGGATCTTGGGGTCAGATCAGGTTGGCCAGCCACCAAGCTTTTAGGGAGATAGTGTGGCAAGCGCTTGGCATCTGGACAGACAGGCAAACGACACTGCGGACATCTCTTATCTCAGCAGCGCTCACACTCACACCGGCCACCTTGAACAGATTTTTAGTCCTTTTCTTCTCTGTAGTGTAGCGGGGAATAAGGATGGGTGATGCCCAGCTACGCACACCAACGCCTGAAGATTAAATGTAATTCAGGACTGCACAGCACTTGGAGCTAGCTGTGCTGGGAGCAAGAAAATGTTAATTGTTGTCTGGGGTACAAGGGCCTGTGAGAATAAAAACTGATGAAAGCATGATTGTGATTTTGCGCATACATGAAAAAACTTGTCGAGGGCTTTCCGAAACTCATGACCCCCTGCTTCCCATTCTGGTCGTAGAGAGCCCAGGGCCACCGTTTCCTGTGTGGCTCTGTTTCTAAGCCTCACTGAGCCTCAGTTTCCTAATGTGGGAAATGTGATCATCTTACGGGATCATGGTGAAAACTGAGAAGACATTTCTAGAGGCTTAGAAGTAGAGTAGGACCTGGTTCCCAATTCAGACCCTCCAGCACACCTCTTATGATATCAAGACACTTATACTCTCCAGCCTGAAAACAAGATAGGCATCTGGCTGCCCTCACGATCCTAGCCAGGTAAGAGAGACTGATAGTCTGAGACTTTCTGAAGCCTCTAGCTCTATTCTCCCTATCCCACCTCAATACACCATGAGTTGTCTTTGCTAGTGGCTGAATCTCCCTCACTCTTGTTTACCCGGGTTGTGGGGTTAGTTATCAGAGACAGATTTTTCAAATTTTTATTTATTGTGAGCTGGGATAGACGAGACAGAGGGTTCCTAGGGTTGGGAGAGTCCTTTCAGAGTTTCTCTTAACCCTCCTGGGGTGGGGGTGGGGGGCATAATTTTGGGAGAGTTCCAGTGATTCATGAACCTGCTTTCCCATGTCTGTTGCTCCAGCCTCAGCCTTGCTGCAGCCCAATACAGGTCCACCTCTGAGGAGCACTAGTTTGCGCCCAGGAGCATCTTTGACCTTTTCATGGGGTTAAGGAGTGAAGGAAGAGCAGCATCTGGTGAGTGCAGATGATCAGCCCCTAGGAGGCAGATAACAGTCCTCAGCAGCAATATTAACTGAAGGCCCCAATCTGTACAGAACTCTGAAATCCTTCTCCAGCTCTAATGCCCAGACTCCAAGACTTGCCATATCCCAGAGATGAAGTTAGAATTAGGGAGGGCCCAGGCAAGATATTGTGGGAACCTTGGAGGGAGAGGTTGATGTCTCTTCATATAGCACTAGCCAGGAGGATTTCGGGCTTAGGAGACTTTTTTAAAGTGGACCAACCAGTATATATTTGGGGTTAGAAGTCCAGACTGGCACTTTTCACCTGTGACTTGGGACATGTAATATTTCTGAGCTTCAATGTTGCCTGTAAAATGAGTGTGCTGGTGATACCCACAATATAAAATGGGAGCCTAGTGCACCAGAGCAGGAAACCTGGCACCTGACAGCCCTGCCCCCAGCTGCTTTCCTCAGGCTGCTAACCAAGTCCAGGGACTTCCAGGGGTTTCCCAGGTTCCTCTGGTCAACTCTACTGTGAATCTTTGTTGGCTCCCAGTTTTCAGGATTCAACACAGAGCTCACTGGGATGTTGTACCTAGAACTATGTTGGATTCCAAACCTCAAAGCTCAGCTCCACATTGCTCTTTACAGACACCCTCTGGCAAGCAATTTACTCCTTTGGGGGTAAAGCCAGGCATTTGATTAGCTCTAGGAGCTGCAAGGTCAGGTGGTATATCTCTGGACACATGCTGTGTATGCAGATAGAACCTTTCAGAGTCAGGCCACTCCTGAAGCCAGGCTGCCCCAGCAGGGCACCTCCATTGGTCTAAAGCAGGTAGGGGCACTACTCCTAATCAACACAGCCCACAAAGCCCCCCTTCATCAAAACAGCTCCTCCCAGAGAGAAGTCAGAACCCACACTTGACTTGCCCACTCTAGCATATTGACTCTGCCCCTTACTTGCCAACCAGCTTGGAGAAACCCTCTGATTTCCTATCTCTGTCTTCTGCATAGGTGAAACTGAGAAATGATGCTCACCTAGAGAGCTTGAGAAGCTAAGCCTGGAACAGGGTGGGCTTTTGGTTAATAATAGCAGCCATGATGATGATGTGATTATGAGGCTGCAGTAATGCCATTTCTACACTGTTAAGACTTTTCCCTGTCACATCACCACCCTGTCTTGGAGTGCCTACCCTTCCCTGGCTGAGAGAAGTTAAGCCTATTAAGTGACTGATACCTTTTCCATTTTCAATAAAAGCATTTCATAAAGAGAGAAAAACCAAACACGAACATTCAGGGGAGAAAACCCTCCCATTTCCTAGAGGTTGCTGTCCAGTGTTTATGTTCAGGAACCATCCATACACAGACATAGACATGTTTATGGATGATGTACTTTATTTGATTCCAGGCCTCTTGTGATGTATTTTACCACTAAGATTAACATATCCCAGTCTCTAACATTGAATTTTAAATGTATACAAACAAGAACATACTTGGCCGTTCTGTAATTTATTCTATTCACTTCAGTATATTAGCCTATTAGTCAGTATATCATCAGCCTGCATGCAAAGATCTACCACACTTTTACTGCTGTGTAGTACTCCATATTAAATGACCCGTTAGTTGAAGCACATTGTCCACGCTTCTCAGCAAATGTTTCCAGTATATCTGTAGTAAATTTCTAGTCATGAAATTAGTAACCAGGTCTATGTGCCTTTTACATTTTACATTGCAACATTTCAGAAAATATCGTTCAATTTCTACTCTCAAACAAACAGTATACAAATATCTAGCCAGTGGGAGAGAGGCACCAAGAGGCCCATTGAGAAGAGTACTGCATGGCCTCTTGTGTGTGGCAGCACCTAGTGGCCTGCTCCTGCCCTGGCCTGTAAAAACTGGGGGCCTAAAGGTGCCGAAGCACAGCAGAGTCAGATTTATAGGAGCAGTGGGGGTAGGGGGCAGGTGAATGTGGCTGAGGTCCCGCCTGAATGGTTTCTTGAAGCCATTGTCTCTGTCCCGCCTGGTCTCCTTAACAGGAGTTGATTCAGGGTCTGTGTGGAGGGGGGCTATGCAGGAGGGGGTGCGCAGTCCTCACCACAGGCACCCAGGAATGTGTCATAGAAGGGAGAGAAAGAGGAAGGGGGGAACCCATGCCTGGGAGAGACAGGACGTCAAGAACCCCTGACTAATGAATAGTGAGTGTGCCCTTGAACCTCACTGGGCTTCACTGTTCTCAGGCACAGAACAAGAGCTGAGACACATCTGAGCCCAGCTGCACAGGGATGGCGGTGGTTCATCTCAGACACTTTGACAGGCTGAGCCTTTTCCCTGCATAGCTCCGATCTGCCTCCCAGCTCCCCTGGCAACAGCACAGCAGCATGGCTCCTGGTTCCAGGCCCTGCCTGCTGTGAGCAGGAGGAGGGAGGAGAAGGAGCACCAAGGGGAGGACAGCTGGGGAGAACAGTCTGGGGAGGCTGGAGTCCTTCCTCTGGCAACTTCCCAGTATGCTGCCTAGTTCTTTGGGGGTGGAAATGCCAGTGGTAAAGTTTCCATTTCCCAAGTTCCTGGAACAGAGTGACCCACAGCACATCAGACCCAGAATGGTCCTGAAAGGTGTGGCATGGGACAGGCATGGAGGAGATGCTAGACCAGCAGGTCAATGACAAAGGCCCTTTAGAAGGGCTGTGGAACACTTTCTCTGGTCTTCTGCTGAGTCTCTGGTGGCAGGGTTGCTCCCTGCACAACAGCCTCAGGGTGGTGACAATGCATTTTCCTTTCCTGCTCCATGCCTGTTTCTGAAGCAGCTTGGTTCTGCATTCATCTGTGACCCTTGCAGGAGTTTACCACTTCTCTGCCTGTTTCCATAAAAGCTGAACAGAGTCTGTCCCATCACTGCCCTTCACAGACAATCCTAAGACTAGTCTGTGAGAGGCAGGTGTCCTATGAATCCCATTCAGGTCTTATGAGGGCTAGGAAGGGGAAAGTAAGGTTATCTCAGGATCTCCCCAGCAAGGAAGTTCTGAAAGCTAGAAAAGAACTTAGTTATGACCATGGCCTTTGGAGCCTCTGAGTGCAGCTGGAATTAGGAATAAAAGAGACTTACCATTCCTAAGTATTTTTTCGATATTATTTATATATGTCTTTGTGTATGTTTATGTGAAAGGTATGGTTACTATTATTGCTGCTATGTTTTGGGTCTAAGGATACATCCCAGTGCCTTGAGTATGCTTGGAAAGCTCTCTACCACTCAAGTATATCAGCACCCCCTTTCTCAGTTCAGAAACATGGAAGCATGCTCAGAGAAGCCATGCACTGGCCAGGGCTACCCTGGTCAGACAAGGATATTAGTGTCACATCCTCTGGACTTTACAGCCACACTTGTTTCAGCTGTGTCTGTGGCAGAGTCACCTGGCTGGGGAAGACAGGGATAGAAACCAGACATCAAAAGAAGTGGTACTTTCATGGAGTCTAAGGGAGTTTGGCCAGAGAAGGTCCCAAATATATGACAGTCCTTTGTTCAGAACACTTGGAGGCAGAGGAGAGGGCAAAGCATCCAGAGTCAGGCTGGAAGCATACCTAGCCAAAACATACCACTGTCTGGCCTTTGCTCCAGGACAGGCCACTTTCCAGTTCAAGGTCAGCGATGAGGCAAGCTTCTGGGTTTGGTTTTTTTTATTTGTTTGTTTGTTTGCTAGTAGGCTTTAGGTAGAGGAATCTACCTGTGTCCCATGACAGCTTGAAGGGGGAAAAGCTGTGTTGCCTGAAAGTCAAAGAGCAGGAAGCAGGGTGACTGGCAGGTAACAAAGCAGTAAGAATTCCTGAACTATAAAATGCAGAGTTCAGTGCTGCAGATGCCATCATATCCAGTGTTCCTTCTTTAGGTCCGCAGAGGAAAGAGGCTTGCCTAGTACACTAAGCAGGACAGTGGGCTGGAGGGCCCAGGAGCTTCTGACTTCCAGGTGAGGGGGCTGGTCTCCTACCTTGTTTCCTTACTACACCACCTTGGCCCCTGAAAGGGAAGATTTTAGTAAGGAAGAAAGAAAATTCAGTAGAAGTCACTACTGCCAAGGGGCATATGTCCAGGGCAGCGGACAGTCTCCAGACTTCTGGGGCTGAACACTTCTGTTGTCTTGAGGCCAGCTTTCTTCAGTAACACAGCAGAGACTCACCCACCTCCAGCATCCAGTACCATAGCATGGCTCCATCCCGCCTCCAGCATCACATTCAGACAACAGGAGCCACTAATACCCCCAAGAGAAAAGAGAAAGAAGCAGAGGCAGGAGGAGGTGAGTCACAAGGACAGCCCCTATTCCTTAGCGCACAGTGCTTCTGAAAAGAGCAGTGAGAGATCAGGTGGAGCTCCTCCCCGCTCAGATCAGATGGGGTGTGTCCCGTGGGAGGCAGATCTGACCTGGTAAGAGAGCAAAGGAGACACTGGGATCATGCATCGGTGCCATCTCGTCAGGAATTGCCCTGAGGAAGGTTTGTGTGCCTGCTGATAAATAGATACCTATGTGATGGGACAGAGGGACAGAAAGAAATGGATTGATCTGGGCCCAGTTGGGCCCTCTTCTGTGGGTGGCTGGTTCAGGCAAGTTGCCATACTGGTACCAAGGCCAGTTGGTACTTAATACACTGAATGTCACCGCTGTTTGCACAGCCATATAAAGTGACCTTGAAAAGTACAGCTTCTTCTTATCTATCATGTAGTTAAGGAGAAGAGCATGTGACCCTGAACCAGTCACCTTAACTCCATAGGTTACAGTTATCCCAACATTACAGATGAGGCTTTAGAGGTCCCAGGACATTCAGGGGTCTAAGTGCCCGTGAATCCAGGGCTGAGTGTCTGCCCATAGCATCCATTCTTCTGTCCCTTCTCTCCAGCCACGGTTTTGTCTGCCTTCTGGTAGCCACAGGACCCCAGAAATACCTGGGCCTGCATTCACAACCTGACTTCACTTTCTAACCTTTCTGGGTTTCCTCAGAGCCACCCAAACCAATAAGGAAGGCATCCTGTCTAGCATAATTACTCCGCTATAGAACAAATCTCCCTCCCTGGCCAGTTCTGATAGCATTTTTCTAGCTGACCAAAAGAATGACTAGCTGTAACATACAGACACTACTTCAAACTGGGAATGACAACTAGAATATCTATTAGCTGGAATACACAGTTAAGGGCAGCTATGGAAAAATAAAGACCTAGTCACATAAAAAGGACTAGAAAGCACCTAATCTCAGGAAGATTCCTTCTCAGGAACAAAGAACAAGGTGATGTCTTGCAGCAGGCAGGATCCGTGTCCTAGCTTTCACTGAGTACCACCCATCCTGGGTCCAGCCCAGCCAAGACTGCTGCCTCTGGAGGGGGAGCTGCGCTTGGAATGTGATTCTCCAGCTTTGCCATGACACTTGGTGATGCTCCATTAGCAGAGTGTGACTCTTAAGATCCCTTGTTACCTCCTAAAGCCTCTGCCAGCCTGCCCTCCCAGCACCACACTGATCACCAGATTAAGGAGCTCAGGGATACAGCTGAGGCAGTTAAGAGAGGGGTGGGGCAGGGAGGGCAGCAGGCAACCTCCCCCCAAGGCCCTGCCATCTTGGCTTTCCCACCCTTACTGCAGGGGTTTGGCTTACTGTGCCTGCCTTCCATATTCTTCTTCACTAAGCTTTGGCTACTCCACTAGACTCCAAGGTTGAATGAGGCAGGGAAGGGATATTGAGATGGAGGGAGGCAGGAAGTAGAAAACTGACTAGAGCCATGTAATAAGAGGAGAAAGGCCCAGGTTCACCTTTTGTCAGCAAGGCCATCTGAAGCCAATCACAGAGCTTCCTCTGGGTCTCTGACCAGCGGCCTGCTCTAGAGCAGGGAACCTCTCACATGTCTGAGGAGAGATGTCCAGCAAAGAAGAAACGAGAGGGAGAATTAGAAAAATTTCCCAAAGACCTTAGGATTTCTGGACACCAAGACACCCCAACGTATTTAAGATATACACAGTTGTTGGGAGTGATGTCACATGTCTTTAGTCCCAGTACTCAGGAGACAGGCAGGCAGATCTCTGTGAATTCAAGGCCAGCCTGGAGTACACAGAGAATTCCAGGACATCCAGGACTACAGACTCTAAAATTTGAACACACACACACACACACACACACACACACACACACACAGAGAGAGAGAGAGAGAGAGAGAGAGAGAGAGAGAGAGAGAGTGTGTTCCATTTTGTCTATAAAGAATGCCATAGGCTTGGTTCATCTGTGACAGGGAGTTTGGACTGGTTAGTCTTCTGCTTGGATGTTCAGCAACCCAAAGGCCATGAACAAAAGGTGAGACTGGTGGGGGTGAATGCTGGGAAGAGAACGCAAAGAGCTCTGAGGAGTCAGACACTTGCACATGAGCGAGAGAGCTCCCTACCTGTCCTCACTTCCTGGGGTTCCTGGGGAGCCGCTTGGCCTGGCAGATAGCCACCTTTCTCAGCCCTGCAAAGGGTGAATGTGGGACACCGGGATCCCAGACAGCAGCTGTTCTCCCTCCAGCCTCTCTGATGCTGGGGTGGCTTTCTACCACTGTGGCTTACAGGCCAGAGGAAGACTCGGGCTCAGGAGGGGGTCTGTGAGGACCTGGGAGACAGGTCTTCCATGAACTGCTCAGAAGACACAGAACCTCACTTGAGTGGAGGCAGTGATCAGATCCTTCCCTCCATATCCCCACTATGATCCCTGTTCAGAATTTGCTGGTCTCTTTCTTATCATTGTATTAGATGAACACAAGCTGAAGTGATCACCACCAGCAAAGATTTCCTCAGCTAGGAGGAAAGCAAGAGTCCCCAAAGCTCAACACCATCAGTTTGCTACTGAGATTAAGAGTCAGCGGAACTTGTGCTGTCCAGGGTCATACAGTAAGCCAGTGGCAAGGCCATGACTGTACCCTGTCTACCACTCGTCTACAAGGGCCTAAAAAGAGCCAGCTTCTCCATCATATCCTAAACAAGATCCTGACCCGCTATGGACGGCAGGGGTCTGGGGACAGAGGAGGCCATAATGCGATAAGCTGACTGGCCATCTGGCTCTGGGACAGAAGAGAGCCCAGACTGGTCGCTTCTGCTGCCTGGTCCCAAGGGGCCCTATGTCGCAAGAGACAGACTGCCAGATGGACAGGCAGTAGCCTAGGTCTGGGTAGAAGCCAATGAGTTCCCTGTAGTCAGAGCTGACCAACTTTCAGCAGTAGGTGAAGGATTGGAGGGGGAACAGAGAGTAAGGGCAGGCTTCCCACAGGGCAAAGAACAGCACAGGAAAGATGGGATTCCCTATCCAGAGCCTGAGCCTTGCTCCCCAGGTAGGCCCAGCCCAGCCCTGCCAAGCTCAACTCCCCATCCTCCTGCCCACTGGCCAGCCACAAACAAGACCCCCCCCTGGGGGAGGAGGAAGGCAAACACATCTCCCCTGGCACCTTCTCAGACATGCATGCAAAACTAATTAACATGGGGAGACATGCGAGCAGCCGGCCAGCTCCACACCCTTGAGTCCATGCAGACAAGGCGAGCCCTTGTCCAGGGGACCTGCACAAAGCTTTGTTGCTAATTTAGGCATCTGTCTCTGTCTGGTCTGGTCCTCCTGCCTGCACTGGGGTTTTTCCCAGCCCCTGGACAATGCTGGGAACAGGCCCGCAGATCCCTTATTCAAATCACACCCGGGACAATGAGCTCATTGTGCAGGCCACAGAAAGGGGGATGCTGGGGTGTGGGAGTGTGTAAGGGGCATCGGGGAGTGGAGAAGGGTGGGGGTGTGTGTGTGAAGAAAATAGGAAGCCAGTAAAGTGTTTACTAACATAGCCACTGCAGCTGCCTTGGGCCCCTTGCCCCTCCCTTGCTTGGCTAAGAGCTGGGAGTCTTGGGACTGAGAGGTGGGAGCCCCAGAGTAGATGAAGGGCCTTGTGTTTATGGGCCTAGTAGATAGATAAACTCTGGCTTAAGCCTTCATCTTGGCGATTTCTTCCTTCAACAATCTACAGTTATCACTGTGTGTGCAAAGGACGGGCATAACTTTTTAATAGAATAATTTGAGGTTCTTTTTTTCTTACCTCAGGTTTAGCTGAGTAATGTGCAGACTCACTACAGAAGAGACAAGGCTGGGGAAGGAGGCGCTGGCGGCTGTGCAGGGTGGGACAGGCTGTCTCGGCCATTGTCTTCAGGCAACATTTCATTTTCTCCTCCTTCCCATCTAATAAATTAGAGAGTAGATGGTAAACTGTGAAGGGACAGGCTCCCCATGGACATGGAGGGCGGGAAGGCAACTCTGTGAGCTCTTGGCAGATGGGGCTCCCCCAGCCAGGCTATGCTCAAGCCATACCTGACTAGACACTTGAATGCATCCCCATACAATGAACAACATGAGAAAAAAAATCCTATATCTGTGTATGTCAATATATATATGTGCAATATATATATATGTGCAATGATATATATATACACACACATATATATATATATATATCAGCATCCTGATGTCCCTGAGGGGGAGAGCTGAGACTTTGAAATGTCTTCCTTTTACTAACACCGCCCCCAGCTCCTGTCGCACTGAGCACGCCTAGACAGGCCGACATAAATAGACACCCAGCCTGACACTAACACAGAGACACAAAAAGAAACACACACAGCCAGAGGCGGCCACAGACACACACTGACAATGGTGTAATGAATACTGGATGGCAAGAACACTCAGTCAGAAGCTCCCACCATGGCCACCGGGGTGGCCAAAAGGTTATGGTGTGGCTGCCAGGCAGCATGCCAGCACCTCCTTCCTCTACCGCATCTCAGGCTCCTAGGATGGAGAAGTAAAGTACGATTTCACCCTCCAGATGGAAGCAAAGGAGCCAAGAAAGTCTATAACTGATTCAGCAGCCCACAGTCAGGGTTGGCTAGGCTATCTAGGAGACTTTTCTTCTTTTTTAAAGGTGAAAGAAAGAATAGCCAAAGCCATTTTGTCTTTTCCCTTATTCTTTTGTTTGCTTTCTGAGGCAGGAGCTCACAAAGCTGATGTTGAACTTATCTTCCTGCCTCCATCTCCCAAGTATGAGGATTAAAGGCATGAACCATCATTTCTGGGCTTCAGTCATCTTGATGTCCTGTATCTCAAGACAACATATCCTGAGGTTGGAGCAAAGCAGTTTTTCTTTCAGCGCGGTCTCAGGCCCCAGTTTCTTGCTGTTAAAAATTCTGAAGAAGTGCTGAAGGAAGAAGAACATAAATAGTTAATGTATACCATCCCATGACGTGTTAGCTTGAACCATATCAACAGTCAGCAGTTGATTGTTCTTGATTTAACAATAAAGAAATTTTATACGGGTCAACCTAGCAAGCACAAGAAGGGAACATTCCATTTGTTTATTTAATTTTATTGTGTTATACTTTGAGACAGGGACACGGAACACCTGGGCTCCAGCATTCTTCCTGCCTCAGCCTATCCAGCAGCCAGGACCGGAAGTGTACGTCATCACGTCTGGCTTCCCTGTTTCGGTGTCTTCCTCAAACTAGGTTGCTTTTGTCCCCGTGAGGAAAAAATAGTAACAACAATGGTAAACTGAGAATGAATTCTACTTGGACCTTCTTCTATCTACAGCCACAGTCCACACAGAGAAGGAGCGGATGCTGGAAAGGGCTAGGAATGTATATGCTGGGCCCATGGCCTGCAATGGAGGGAACTCACCCTTTTAGCCACCAAGCTGTCTTGTCTCTTCTCTTCTCCATCCCTGATGTGTGTCCTGGAAGGGAGACAAGGCCCATGAGAGCAACAGCAGCACAGAAATCTGTGAGCCACTTTGCTCTGGAAGTAGCATCTCTCAGCAGCCTCGTGACTGAGTGTGTGCTGTCAACTGGCTCCCATATTTAAACCCTTGGCAAGTCTCTGTGGATGTGACATTTATTCAGTAAACTTCCTCCAGGAAATCTAAGCAACGAGAGCCAAAAGGAGCCGGGGCTACCCAGTGCTGGGAAGACTCACTTGCTGCTAGACCCTGAATATCTGCCTGCTCCTTCGTTCAGTGTCCAGAACTAAAAGCACATGCTATCTTCCTGGGAAAGTGTCCTCACAGACCTCTGGCTTTACTAAATGAAAGGCAGAAGTTTTAGACAGAGTCTGGTGCTGTCATCTCACCAGCTGCTACTCAACTGTCCACAGAAGAGCCTACTTCATATATACCCACCTTGCCTACTAGCAATGGTTGGACAGCACACACAAAAGCAGAGGGCAGGGCACATCCTCCTAGTCTTCTAGTGACTAAACCAAAGATTTACAAAGAGCTTCAGTGCAGCCAGAAGTGGCATGGGCTCTCCTACATGCTTGATAATCATCATACCCCTCTCTCTCTCCTCTCTCTCTCTCTCTCTCCTCTCCCTCTCCCCCCTTTCTCACACACACACACACACACACACACACACACACACACACACACACACACACACACACACACCTGTACCATGTCTACAAGCGTAGTAGTAAGAAGAAAAAGAAACCTATTTATTTTTCCTGGTCTTGGAAGGCAAGGAATAGAAAAAGCCCATAGTCAGGGTTAGAGGACTGGGGCTAAGGATACATTTGCAGGGATGTGCCACAGCCCAGCTGTGTGGGGAAGTGGTGGCCAGATGCTCACTACTGTCAGTTTACATGTAGGCCTAATTGCCAAAAACTGTGCTGGGGATCCAGCCTGAGAACCAGGTACAATTCTGAACCTGACACTCTAGACAAGCATCTGGCATCTAAAGAGAAGAAAATATCTATCCATGAATTCCTCCAGGTATGGTTTATTATCTAATTGCATTGCATTCTGATTCTCAAAAATCATTTTAAATGGACAAATGAAAACTACAGAACTGATGGGATTTAGAGAATTAAAGTCTGGCTGAAGCCAAGTGACAGCTGATGGTCACCATGGGCAAAACATGAAATGGCCTCTGACTTTGTTCGTGCAGGTTCTTGAAGAGTGGGGCTAGGGGAGGCAATAAGCCACAGAACTGTCACATTCTGTGCCTGCTAACTCAGCACTTCCCTCCCTCAGCCTGACCTTGTTGTGGATGGATATGTGAAGTTCCATAATACAAGAGCTTCAGGGCTGGGTAGAGGGCTGTGGCCTCCTCCTCCATGTCCCCAAGGCCTTACTTGACACATAATGTGCAGTCAATAAATGTTGAATGAATAAATGATTGTAGGAGAAAAAATAATGTGGCATGGGGAAATGTCCAATTTCTGAGCACCACAATTTCCTTGCAAACTTGGAAATGGCTCCATGAAGGACTAGAGTCCAAGCCAAGTGCTCAAGATGACAGTTACAGAGTGGGCATGCCTGCTGAGCTCCAGCTGGCCTAGGTGGACCAGGGCCTGACAGCCTCGATTCTACCTACCCATCTTGTACCCTTGGTGACCAGGCCAGCTCCTTTAGCTGGTTCCCTGCCTGTTATTCTTGGCTTCCAGCATCTGACATGATATTCCATACCAAATCTCATGTCTTGTCTATCAGGAAACTTCTAGCTTCTCTGAACCTCCAGCCAGAGAGAACTCTGCTCTGGCATGGATGCCCTATCCTGCCCTCTTGATGGCTGAAAAGACATGTCTGGGCACAGGAAACCTTCTTTGGTACTTCTATCTCCAGACGAATGCCTCTTTGCTTAATTTCCTGGGCCCGAGTTAGATCATATACCCCTGTATGTGCCTCCTAAGGCTTTTCAAGCTATTCTCTCTGATCCCAAGGTCAGGTTAGCAGGTCAGGGTTCTCCTTACACCATGTAGCTTATGGGCAATCAGGAAACACAATGACAGTTCAGCAGAAATGACAGAGACAAGCTTGGTCTCTTGCTTACTGTCTTCCAGAGATTTTATTCACGATAAATGTGTGACAGGACAAGATGGGATGCATACTAATTATACAGAGAGAATAGTGCTATTGAGTGCTACTCCCAAATTCACAAGTGAGAACAGTAACTCACAAAGACGAAAAGTAACATGCTCATGTTTCTGAACCAGATCATAAAGGAGAACCTGGATCCTGTTGAGCCTTGTGGCTTTGGCCTCACTGCTGTGCTTTGACAACATAAGAGAGAATCTGCAGCAGCTGATGGGATACAGATGGCTTAGGGAGGCTGTGAAGCCTAACAACTTGAATTTGCTCACCAGGCCCACACAGTAGAGAAAACTAGCTCTTTATGTTGTCCTCTGATACACACGCACAAACGCACACACACACATACACACTATACAAATATACATAAGTGATTTTTTTTTTTGTATTTTAATGTAATGGAATACAAGAAGCTGCAGGCTCAAAGGATGAGTAAACTAGAGACCTCCTCCTCTCTACTCTCCAAAGGCACTTGATAAGGAAATGACACTCTCAAAGGTGATGGCTGCTCCCCTAGCCAGCAGGTTTCTATGGTGCCAAACTGACAGACAGAAGGGAGCCTGGCATTCTTTGCTTAAGGAAACAAGATTGAGCACTGGAGAGATGGCTTATCAGTTAGGAGTGTTTCCAGCTCTTCCAAAGGACCAAGTCTGGATCTGCATACTCTTTTTAGGCAGCTTACAACATCTGTAATTCCATTTCCAGGGGATCTGAAGCCCTTTTCTAGGCTTTGCAGGTATCTGCACACACATAACATATATATACACACTACATCACTACACACACACACACACACACACCTTAGAAATAAGTAAGATTGGACAGAGGACAGAGGACAGAGACCCTCTCTCCCCCTTGTGACTGTGTAGCTTCTAGGAGCAGAAGGCAAAAACCACATTGACCCTGAGCAGCCAGTCTCTTGCAATTGTAGAAGCTGGTGGAGTTGGGTCACCCTGATTTTATTTTATTTATTTATTTAATGGCAGGATTTCTCTGTGTAGCCCTGGCTGTCCTGGAACCACCCTGATTTTAAGGCTTTGGCTAACAGACATGATCAAGACAAGCCAGGACCAGATGACATGTTTCCCACCTTTCTACTTCCTTTCTGGGGCTCCTGGGAGGCTGGGTCTAAGCTCTCCCATTTGGATTACTCAGCTGTGTTGCCTACCTGAAGGAGGAGATGCTGCAGAGACAGCTTCTAGCAGCCCAAACAACATCATGCTGCTTCCTGAGACCCAGATGATGCCTTGGAAGACAAGGACCCTATGGCAACTGAATAGTTCTTAAAAACTATAGCTTCTGAGACATACCTCAAGAAACCCCTGCATGACATTTGGCTAAGAAGAACGGACTGGATTATATTTGCTCTTCTGAACCAGGCCTCAAAGACCTAGTGTGCAAAGATCAGCACAGTGCCAGTGCCAGGTAAATGCTTTGTGACACTATCACTATGACTCCTTAGAACTTCCGTTCCCTTCTCTCCTCCTCCAGGAGCAGTGACTTCTCAGGCAAACCCAGAGTATGAAGCTGGAAGGCTCTTAACCCAGACCAGGGTTTCCCCACTAAGAAACTTATGATTCTGGAAGGGGCCAGGATTGGTGGCAAGGCTGGCCCACAGCCTGGGGTCTTCCAAGGTGAGAAGGCTGAGCAGGCCTCTACCCTCTGACAGCAGGATGAGCCCAGAACCTCCCTGGGGGAAAGAAAAATCTCTCTGGAGACCAGAGACCTGGCAGAGAGCCAAAGCAGGAGCCTCTCCAAGAAAATGCTGGCTTTGGGCCAAGGAGCATCCCAGAAGCTCCAGCTTGCAAGTCGGCTGAGGCTAAGGGGAGGATGGGCAGCCAGGAGATGGGCAGCCCCAGCCATGTTCCACCCAAAGGAACCTAGCCAATAGGGAGTTTGATGTGGATCTGGGACACACAGCTGTCTGTTCTTGTTTAGTGGTTTCTCAGTATCTGGGAGAGTATGAAGTCACCGCTGGGGGGGCACTTTTGGAACAATGATGCTATCAACTCTGTCCACACAAACCCACTAGGGTACTGCTGACCTAAAGTTTTTATCTAAAGGCTCTTTCAGGGTTACTCTTACCCTAGATGCTGAAAAGCACAATGTTGCCCATAGATTCAGACCACAACTTCCACCTCCAAGGACTGAGGGGTAATCCCCATCTAATGGGCTCAGGCCTGAAACTCCACCTGGTTTTTCCACTGCCTTCTATGCATAACCCTCTGTGATTAGACATCTATCTCCTGAGTGAGATCAGAACAATCAGTTCAGGTACCATGTCTATAAGAGGGCTCTCCACTCTGGTTTGGACCAACCGTTTCCAGCAGACATGTATGGGGGAGTTCCCTGTGTAACCTTAAATGTTCTAGAAGCCTCATTCCAAAGACAGAAGAAACAGGTCATTTTAATTATATATTTTATTTAGTCCGATATGATTTAAATGTGCCGTACTTCCCACATTTGTGAGATCAACTGTTAGTGTCGATTGGGTATCACACCAGATAGAACAATACAGCTCTTGATTCCAGCAGCAGGTCCCCATTTTCAGATGAGGATACGGCCAAAGTATCCATAGAGAGGGCACCAAGAGAGAAAGCAAAGCCTTGAACTCCAGCCTGCCCTTTCATCCTCCAGATGCATAACCATGGACTATTTAGTAGAGGACTGTATGATCAAGTTCAGGAGGCTGCAACACAAACCTATTGGAAATAGACAACTCAGAAAGGACAGAAGGGAACTAGAGGGAGGCTCTGGGAGAGCTCTGTGTCAAACCCAAGTCTTGCTGAGGCCCTCTGTTTGTGCCATCCTACTCAGGGCCACCTGGATCCCATGGCATGTCACTGCCCATGCTCCCGCACAGGGTCTGGTGAATTTTCCAGCACGTCTCCCTGGAAGAACTACCCACAAAAGCTCCTCTCTGCTTTAGAAGGACCAGAACAAGTCATGCATTTACCCACTGCCTCTAGTCTTGTAACTCTTGAGTCGCCATGCCAACACACAGTCATAATTACCAAGGAACGCGTCAACAGTGGCAGAATTGACAAAGACACTATATCAGGGCTTGTGAGCCAAGCAAGGTCAGGCTCTTCACAGCTCCCCAGCTTCCTGCCCACTTCCTTTATTCCACTCAGATCCATCTCTTTCCTTCATCCTTTCTCTCCCACCCAGATGGTCTGATTTTATTTTCTCTGCAGAGAAAGGAACCACAGCTCAGTGTATAAAACACTTTTATAGCAATTAGGAGACAGGTTCTCCTTTGAGTTCTGATTTTAATTTGTGGGAAAGTCACTTTAACACCCAGGCCTCAGCGTGTTTTTTATTCTTGTTTTTCTCCTCTTCTTCCTCTTCCTCTTCTTCTTCCTCTTCTTCTTCTGTGAATGGGGAGAACATTTCTGGACACTGCCTACTGCCTATTCAATCAGGGGGTGCCTGCATTTAATTTGTCTTCTAAATTCAGAGGTTGATTAAATGTTCTGTAGTCATCTCTGAAATCGTCTTTATGATCAACAACAGAAGTACCAGAAGCTCAAGGAAATGAAAACAAAACAAAACAATACCAACAACAACAAAAAGGTTCAGATCAGAGAGGGAGTTAGTTCTAATGCCTGGGAACAGCAGGGCTTACATCTCCCCCCAGGAAGACTGAAAACCTCAGAAAAGGAGCCAGGAACAGCTGAATGGTGGCCTCTATCAGATTATGAAAAGATGAGTGGGCGGATGAGAACTATCAGGCTAAATGACAAGCATCCTGAGGCCCCCAGTGAGAAACAGGACACGCACCCATTTAAAATGAGAGGTCAGAAATAGAAGGCCGACAGCCATCACTGGAGCCCTACGCAAGAGCGCCCCGATTTCAGAACACCCAGTGCACCAACATCTGAACTTACAAAGGAGATAAATTGGAGGCTGATGATTAGCATCACAAAATGATTATTCCCTTTGTAAAAGGCTTCACTGCAGGACTGCTTTAAATAGTGCATTTAAACCATGATCTGATTTGCTAAATTCGATTTATACACATCTACTGCCTAAGCTGGCGTGCGGCTGTATTTACATGTCTTCCCTTGGCACAGAGGAGTGGAGAAGCTAGCCATTATTTGGGGCCTTTAATCCTTGTAGACAGTAACTAATCTGGGGAGCTGAACCCTGTTTTTCTTCTGCAGCTGGGGTTTTAGCTGCACACTGGCCTCAGCTCAGTTTTACCCATGGAGACCCCGCTGAAAGACAAGTTAGGAGCAGATCTGTTGGAGCCTTTCTGGAAATAGGGGTTCTCTACTAAGAAGCATACATTCAAGAATGACACTTTTTTTCTGGTACAGATTTCTGGGTTACTGAACTATTTTGTTCCTACAATTATCAAGCTGACGATTCAAATCCCACCTTTTGGGGGGCCACTGACACTTACTAACCTGAGTCACAGCTAGATCAGTGAGTAGTGAGTGACTTAAGTCATAGGAACCAAACCTGTGAAGGAATGGAGAAGCTGGCTTTCCACTAAAGAGGACAAAAGGTCTCCTGGCACACAACACAATGGGGGACACATGGGGCCCTGGGACTGACCAACACACACCCACCTTCCTTGCCTCACCTAAGGGACTCAGAGGCTTCACTGACCAGACACCCTGGAAGAAAAATGACCCTTTCCTGTGAGGTTCAGTACAGGGTGATAGAGCAGTCAGGAGTCAGGCCACATCCTATAGGGGAAACCCACTCTCCAGCTCACACTGTTTGTTAGGGTATTGGCAGTGGTTATGATGGTTACACTACTAGGTATGGTACTTTACACTGAAAAAAACAAAGTGTGCCCCCCACGTCAGTGCTCCCACCCTCTACCCTCAACTCGGCAGTAGCTTTAGCTTTAGGTCTTATTTACCACACGTTTACAGGTTCCTACAATGATAAGTCCAGCTTAGCACCCGGAACCAGACAGCACCCAGGTCAAAATAATTTGTAGTGAGGACGAGAGGCTATTGGGGCCACAAGTAAATAATCTCCTTGTTGAGAAGTCCACTAAAGCTTGGCTTCTAGAGAATGGGGACCGGACAGGGAGTTGATCCCTACTCCGAGTCTTTGTTTCACTAACTTAGAAGCCTCGAGGAAAATCAATTCTGAGGGGCTTCTGTCCCCATCTGTGACATGCACTCAACCTATATAATTACCAAGCTCTAGTAATATCTTTTTTCTGGTGTTGGGTATTGAACCACTAAGCAAGAGCTCTACCATTGAGCTACATCCCCAGCCCATCAATTTTATACAAACCATAGATCAGAAAAATGTTTATCTCTGACAAGCCCAAATGGGCTTCCTTTTTGAGCAGGGTTATAAAGTCATCAGGCTTTCTTTGTCTTGGCTGCCAGGAAGCTCAGAGCAATCTCAGTAGCCAATCACAAATATTATTTTAGGCCAGGGCTTAAGGGTAGATGTTGGGGAGAGTCCTCAGATATAAGGTAGCCCTGGGTAAGAGGGGGACTTAGTTTCAAGGGAGGTGTGTGGTTAATGGAAAGGAGAACAGATAAATCTTTGTATTTATGTATATGTATATGTACTTACAGAGACTCAAACTGAGAACCAAGGCCTCAGGCTTAACAGCCCTGGATCCATGATGCTCTTCCTTTGGCAAAAGTCACTTAAGAGAGTAATCACTCTTCCTATCTAAGAAGGTCCAAGCTCATATGAAGCACTTAGGCCTGGCACAAGGCAGAATTCATTGAATATAAGTTGATAACTGAAGTTTTTTGTTATGTGACTCTGTACATAGACGTATAGGGCCTGCTTTAGGCTTTTGCAGCTTAAGAAAGCTGACTGACTAATGATTGATAGACTAGGAGCACAGGAGAAAGGGAAGCAGATGTGACTCTTGGGAAGAGGTCTGAAGAGGGCAAGGCCAAAGATGGTGTCCTATGGTTCCCACCCTGCCACCTTGATCCTCAAAACTGACTCAGCCCAGCCTAGACAGTGAGAATGGGGTCACCCTCAACCCCAACCACACTCTCACAGCTCTGGACCCCCTTCACCTTAGGATCACACCAGGGTCTTGGATAATGAAGGGGGTACTGCTCACCATCTCCTGCATCACAGTTTCAAGGAAATGTGGGAGCTGGTCACACAGGTTAACACTGCTTGGAAGTAACGCTCCAAGAGCTTGCGGGGTCCAAACTCCAAAAACAAATTTTTAACAATAACAAAAACCCGGTTGGGCCTGCACCTCAGCTTGGTGGAAAAGGCCCTTTGCCAGCGTTCTTGTAGCACCCTACTTTGGAAGGTCACAGCGGCCCTGGGGAGGATGGGGGGGGGCAATATGTTTTCTTGGGGGGGGGGACACACCTGGAGAAGCTTGGAGTCGCCCCACCGAAGGCAGCCTCCTGGACTGTGAACTCGCCGCTTCCGTGGGCCGCGCGGCCCGGTTGGCGCGAGGAGGAGCTCGGCGGACCCCGCGGCGCGGCGACCTACCTCGTGCCCACGCAGCCATCTTGCCGCCGCTTGCTCGCTCTCAAAATGGCCTCCGGGACCCGCGGCGCGCCCCCGCCGGAGCCTTGGCGCAGGCCGAGGGGACGCGGCTGGTCCTCCGGGTCTCCTCTCAGCCCCGTGGGGCGTCGGGCGTGCGTGCGCAGGCCGCGCTCTGGGGTCCTCCTCCCCGGCTTTGGCCGCGGGCGCCCGGCACTTCCGTAGGTAGGCCTAGGGAGAGCTGGGACTCGAGGTGTGACGCCGGGGCCGAGGGCGAGCGCACGAGTCCAGGCCCAGGGCCCCAGTGTGGGGCTAGCCTGACCCCCCACCCCGGGCAGATGAGAAGCGGCCGCACTTTACCAGCCCAGGCCGGTCACTGCCCGCCACTCAGGCTTAGACGTCTAAAGAGCCACCTCTCCTCGGAGGTCAATGCCACCATCCCAGCGGCGCTCCGCAACCAGCTCAGCAGGAACTGCCTTGCAAAGTGCGAGCTGGCAGCTGCATTTCTAAAACCATCGCACACTTGGGAATGTGTGAGGGAGGCGACTGTGACTTTGGATTCTGGCTTAGAGAGGGAGGGGGGGGGGTCGCCTTCCAGGGAACTCAGGTAGAAACACAGTCGTCTTACCAACGTGATCCTGGAATCTTCCAAGGTTCCTGGTGGCCACACGTCCTCCTTCCCTGGCTACAGCCACTCATCTCTCCTGCGGCGGCGATGGCACACCCTCTCTTCCTGCGTGCCGAGAGCGAATAGGTGCCAGCGAAGGAGATGCAGAGCCCAGGTAGGGAGTGTTGGAAGGTGGAACACCTGCCGCTGAGCAACTGGAACACAGAAAGGAGACGTCGGGGCGCCTGCCACCGACCCCTAGAAGTGCGTCCGGTTTATTCAAAGCCTTAGGGTCCTGTGGCAGGCACTAGCCTAGAGATGGGGGATACAAGGGTCGTCCAGGTCATGACCATAGCTTGGGGAAAATGTTGCATGCTCTGAGCCCCAACCATGTCCACCCAGAATGTGGGAGAAGCATCGGGTTGGGTGTCTGTCTGCTATGGAAGGGAGCAGGTTCTGTCATAGTACCCATGGTTGTCGCTACGGAGGTCCCTCGGGAATGGAAATCCAGGAGGCGGGACATCAGGATGGTGTTCCTGACCTAAACAGTAAGCATGGGTTCGACCCAACCGATGCACAAACATGGCTTCCCCCACTGTCACAACTAATGAGTCTTCGACCACGGGAGGTTGTCCAGAAGAGCCAGCCCCATGCACAGAGCTAACACGGGTCTTCCTGAAGGTGACCTAGCCTTGTTTGCTAGGGTAGCCAGTGTGTATCTGCTGATTTCAAATGTCTCAAGACAGATAGATGTCCCCCTAGTTAGTCCTTCAAGCTCAGAATTCATACCTGTCTCTCTCTGATCTCCCAAACACAGAATACTCTGTGAGGCTTTTGGGACTCAGCAGATATGGTACTAGCTGGTGGAGGTAGGCAGCCTGTGGTCCCTTTGGCGACACTTTGTGCATCTTTTGGGGCTTTTATTCTGTCTTAAGCAGGGACAAATTTTGAATTTCAGACCCAGATATGTGTGCACCTTCTGCCATTTGAGCAGCCTTTTGATTACTGCCCACTATGTCCAGGCATTTTATTTGCATGTTTTATGCAAATCTCACATAACCCCTGTAGGTACCGGTGCTATTCTTCCCATTTCATCCACAGAGTTGAAAGCCACACCTCACAGATACCCTGAGTGTGAAAGGGTAAAACCTGTGAAGAATCTTGCCTCATAGCAAAGCACTCCCAGCTCCCAGCTGCTCAGTCTCTAAGAGTGTGAGTTTTTTTTTAAAATCTGGTGATCCTGAATCTTGAACTCTAGAACTTCAAATCAGGAATTATCACCTTCAGGGACAGAAAAAGCCACATAAGCAATCTAGTCCCACCTTCCCCATAAGCTGGGGATTTCTGAAGCCCTTCCAAGCCCCACTTTTCTTTAGTGCAGGTCCAAAACTGTGAGAGAACCTGGGGAAGCCCATGATGGCCAACAATCCACTCAGAGTTGACAAGAGCATTATTGTCAGGATAACCCAACCAGAATAACAGACGATACATTGATATAAGGGCTTGATAGTTTTACACACACCCTGAGGGGATACAGAAGCTAGGAAAGAAGAAGGAAGAGAGAGAAAGAGAGAGAGGGAGGAGGAAGGAAGAGAACGTTCACAGAAACACACCTCTCTTTTTTCATGTTTAGGCAAGAAGCTCCCCCATTCTGAGAGCTACATTTTCTTTAAATGACATGATGTGGGCTTTTTTCCCATGAAACATTTTTAAGAGGCAAGAATTATATTCATTGGGCCTGAGGTGAAATAAATATATTTTTAAAGTTTTTTTTTTAGTAGTCTTTTTCAGATGAATGGCAAGCAACATGGTCTTAGCCTAGGGTGTTTGAGGCAGCAAAGATTGGGCAACTGTAAGGTGAAGTGAGGTTTGTGGGATCAACTAGACTAGATAGACTAGTTATTATTACTCCAGAAGGAGCCAGGAGACAGAGGTCCTTCACAAAACAATTGCAGACAGATGTTGAAACACTGGCCTACCCTGGAAGCTATGGTTCCCAAACTTCCACCCAACTTTAGTTGAGATCCAACTATATCCTAAGAAGGGGGAGAAGGTCTGAGAAATACCACCCTGTACATTTCTAAAACACACAAAGACTAAGGATTTGACCTAAGCCAGTGAGAAGCAGTTCTGCTCACGGTACCCCTAATTCATGGGGGTAACAGAAGTAGGCTGCAAGCTGGGGTGGGGGTGGTGAGGCTGACCAGTGAGGGGCTCCAGTGCCTGCACAGATGGAAGCTGAAGAGCTCTAATTAGCACAAAGCCTGCTCCTTCCATTAATAGCTCACCACCAGCTCCTGGATGCCGCTGGAGGCAGTCAAGTTGGAATGTGTGAGGCTCACCTGTCCCCAGCTCATTAACAGACTTAGGGTGAGAATAGGGCTCTCCTGTGGAAGGACCAGCCCAAACCAGCCCCACCCCCACCTAATTACAGGTTTGACTTCTGGGTCCATCTGAGATGGAGAACGCTTGACCGAAGTCCCATATTCTTGGACACATGTTCAGCCAGGCCTCCAAGGATAGTGTGTTCCCTCCAGACTTGAAATAAATTCTTTCTTTAAAAGTGATGGCATACATTCCATTTATATAAAACCCTAGATAGGTAAAATTGACAGAGACCTCAAAAGGGGGGGGTCAGACTGAGAAGAAGTAAGAGAGAAGTTTCTGGAAGGAGAAACTGCTATCTTGGGTGTAAACCCATTTGTCAGAATTTATACAACTGTACACCTATAATCTATTTCCAGATGAAAAATTGTGTGTGTGTGTGTGTGTGTGTGTGTGTGTGTGTGTGTGTGTGAGTGAGAGAGAGAGAGAGAGAGAGAGAGAGAGAGAGAGAGAGAGACATATCCACCCAAAGGTGTCAGCCCCTGGCTGATCTCTCAAGAGCTTCTGGTTGATGTGCAGGTTCACACCCTTTTTCAGGGGTCACAGTGGAGAAAGGGGCCAGAGCAGATGGGGAAACAAGGCTGTGCACATCTCACAAACACGAGGCCTTGCCTGGCCAAGTGGGGCGGAGGAATGTCTGAATTGAATCAATTAGCTGCAGAAAACTTCAGAAAAGAAGTAAGGCCCTTCATAAAAACAAAGCCCACTCCTTAATCCCCAAAGGCAATCCTCTCCCCCATTCCCATGGCCATTCCTCAGTAAACAAAGAAATCCCCCCTTCCGCATCCACACCTCAATATTCATTATGAGCTGACGTCTGAGGCTGCATTCCAGCCTCCCAGAGTGCCCTAATGACTGGAAACCCAGTGGCAGATGACAGGGGTTTTCCTCTCCCCTCTCCCCTCAGCTCTGCCCTTCCCATGGCAGTCTGTTCTTTTTCCTCCTCCTTCTTTTCTTCAAATTAGTGAATAAGCAAACCCCTAGCAAGCAAATCAAAGCAAAGACATCACTAACTCTACTTTGTTCATTTATTTTGACAAGTGCAGTTTAATTTTAATTATTTATGATAATACTTCATAGTGGACGAGTAAATGTGCCGGGGTATATTTGGTAACATTAATGAAGTCTGCCTAATAGGGACCTTCACTCCAGCACCCTGCCTGGAGAGCTGCCTGCTGGAGAAGGAGGGCGAGCCCACTGGTCTGTAGTGGGGTTTGCAATTTTTTTTGTGGGGGCGGGGAGAGGAGAACTTAATGGGTTTGAGGATTAGCCAGGGGAAAATTAACCTGATTCTAGAGAAGAGGCAAATAGTAAGCCCATAATCATGTGTCGATGTGGATTGTGTGTATTTAAACACCGAGAACGCACACTTGGTGATAAGAAGGCCCAGGCGTGCACACATGCCACATGCATATTTACACATGAATCTCCAATGTGCAAATCAACAGAGGCCCAGAGAAATTAGACTCTGGGCAATTAAAAATAGAAATAAAAATAGAAAATGAAATACATAGAGTTCTCTATCTCTTCCAAATACCTTTTTTCTACTTATCATTTGCTCCAAGTGGGCAAATGAGGCAAAATTTGGAAGATTGGGGGAGGCAGTTTCTTTAGCTAGTGATCACATTGGAATGTTCCATTCAAGACACAGTGGAGATAATACACTGGTCTTTGTGGATGCAATGTCACTTAGGGTCGGACTAGGGATGTAGCTCGGTGGTGGAGCACTTGCCTAGCATCCATAGCATTAAAAAAATCCAATAAAGGTGACTTTTATAGCACATTCCCGGTGACTATTAATATAAGTCTAGGATTCTACATATCAAAAAACATAGACATATGCAAACTTAAGAATGGGTATATTATATGCCATTTGATGCAAATACATAGGTCTCTGAGACTTTTGAGATACATGCTGTAAGGCATTTACAATAAAACTTTGTTCAGTCGATAGATTTAAGACATATTACAATTAATGCTTGGTTTTTGAAACTGTAAAGAAACTTTTGGACTCCCACTTTTTTTTTTTCTTCAAGTACTGAGGACCTCCTGTTTCTTATTTCTGAAGTGTCTGCTAGTGCTCAAGATAGTTTAGAGACATATTAAGGGACAGGTGGGTTTTTTTGTTTTTTGTTTTTTTTTTTTTTTTTTTCTTTTGAGACCAACTGTAGTACAACGTTAGAACAAAGCCCAGGTCTAGCCACCGGGACAAGAACTATTAACTCCACCGCTTGTTTTGTTGCTGGTGGTGTTGTTTTTTCCTGAATGATCCCAGAAGAGAAAGTGGGGCCTCTTCATAAGGAGGGTTAGCCAAAGGATTAGACGTAGGAAAGTATTTTCTTGGCACAGACTAGGCGTGCAGGGTAATTGTCTCCAGGACTTGCCTGTCCCTAAACACAGGTGTTCCCAAGGTCCCTCACAATTCCCTACTCTTCAAACAGAGGGTTGGATAGTTGAAGGGGATCAGCCCTAGGCACCTAGCTCCAAGATTTCTCCCCTGGTCCCAGTCTCTCCCAATCTTTCTCCTTAAGGCCTGTGACCTGGCTCTGGCGTGGGAAAGGCGGTTTGGAGCTTTTCACAAATTCAGTATCCCCTTGAACCAAAACCAATTAGCCTGGCCCAAGGTCCTGTCATTGAGGCCCTGGCCCTCTTTTCAAACCCCTGCGGCTCAATTGCCGTGAGGGGCTGGCCGGTGAATGCCGGGACCACTTAAAGTGGTGCTTAAGCCGGACCGGGATGGAAGGAAGGAAGAGAGCTATAGGAGCTGCTGCCGCCCATTCTCAGAGCCACTGACCAAGGTTTTGTTCCCGTTTCAGCCCCCACCCTGGCTCTACTTCTAACAACCCTCCCTTTTCTCCACTTTCCAGCTGTCTGGAGGAGAAATCAAAAGCTAACTCTAGGAATCCCTGAGACACCCAAATTTGGCTATCCTGGATAGAAAGGGCATCACGGCTTTTGAGTCTTATGCCAACGTCTTGTCCTCCAATGCATTAAGCACGATAGAGCACCCACTATATACTTTTTTTCCTTGGCGGCACCTGATCAAACAACCCATCTTCTGGATGAGAAAAACTGACTTGCCTGAAATCACAGGACTTAACCTGAGGGCCTTTGGGGAAAAGCTTTTGGGAGTGAAGGCTACCCTTTTAGGAAGAGAGGGAGGGGGCCTTAGGACCAAGATGAGAAAGATCATGAAGAGCTCATCCTCAGTAGATGAAAAACTGATCTAAAAAAAAAAAAAGCAGGAACAAGCCCAGATATCTGCCAAGATGGGGTCCACACTGTCCACATCTACGTAGGGTCTAAGGTGGGGTGAGTGTGAGAAGGTACCACAGCCTTCCTTCAGTCCGCTACCCCTGGCTTGTCCCCAATTTTCTTTTACACCCTTCCAGGTGGAATGAAGACTCACGCTCTGTGATGGGTAGCACTACTAGGGGGCTCTGGCTGTCGTCATGGTAACGCGCATCCCACCCTAGGCCAGAGCTGATTGGTCATTTAAACCAGGGTGGAGGAAGGTAGGGTGGGCTCTAGTCTGGGTGGAATAGGGAACAAGGACACCCCACCCCACGCATGTGAGAAGCCAAGGGTGGAAGAGAAAGCGATTAAAATGGCGCCGAAGCCTCTTAAGGGCCGCTGCTCTGGGTGTGGACACCCGGGTGGGAGAAAGCCCGCGCTGCCTCTTTGGGGACCCTGGAGGGAGCCTGAGCCCGGGCAAGCCTGTCCTGGGGCTCACGGCTGAGTGCTCCCCGCCGGGCTCCCACAGGCCGGTCTGCACGGTCTGGCCCGCCAGACGCAGTCGGTGGCTTAACGGGATCCGCGGACTCCGGGTCGCGGGGCTGTGCGGTAGGGGCGAGGGCAGGGCAGGCGGCGGCCTCGCCTCTAATCCCGGCGCTGCGTGTGGGAGCGGCGGGATCAGGGAATTAGCGCTGTAACTTCGGATTAGTAACGCTCGCTAAATGAGGGCCTAATTCCGACCCTTCATGCTTTTCAGCGTCGCGCTGGGTCCTGGGAGGCCTCCTGGCCCCGCTGCTCCTCACTCTGTTCCCATTTCCCGGGAGGTCCGACTGCGGTCGAGAACTCCTGGACCCGTCTAGAGCCGGCCTGTGGCTTCGCAGTAGCCCGCGCTTTGGCGATGCCTGCTGATGCCAGCTTTTCATTGGCCGGGCTGAGACCCATTTGAGGTCGGTATGGTTCAGGGTTGAAATTCCGTGGAGCTGGAAGGAAGTAGTCCTCGAAGCCTCCTCATCAACGAGGGCTGCCGGCAACCCTGACCTGCCAAGTGGCCTCTGTGCGACCTTCTGCGAAAGGTTCCGTGTTTCTAGTTGTAAAATGAAAGGGCTGGACGTCTTTGAGATCCCAAGCAATTCCGGCTTCCAAATGTACTTTCAGCCACGTTTCAGGGCCCACAAGCTTTTTCTTTAGAAAGAGACTTGTTAGTGGAAATTGGAATAGTGTAACCCAAACTTGAGCAGTCAGACCAGAGGAAACCTGGAGAACAAATGGGAAAGGGGAGTGGGGTAGGGAGCAAAGGCCAAGGAGGCCCCAGGCTTTGCTGGCTCCTCCAGGCCTAAACTAGCTAAGGAGGTTGATAAGGAACATAATCTGGAGCCTGTGTCTTGGGCTTCAAGTGTCCAGGGTGGGATTTGAACGTCTCTCAGTCGGGATGAAAGGGATGGGTTGGCACTGCTGAAAGCCTTTTCTGATGGGTGTAAGATTAAACTCTGTGAATTAGAATCAGTGTGCCCATTCCATCAACCACCACCACTACCTTCCTGGAAGTCCACACCCTTTCCCTAAAGTACAAGGTTTATATCAGCAGATTTTCCCTTGTAGAAAGGAAGGGGAAAAAGTCCTGCACTTCCTCAGACTCGGACTCAGCCTGCATTGGACTCCTAATGGGGGTGCAGGCCTACCCTGACAGCAAGGGAACTCGGTGTTTAAAAGCAACACATATTTGAACTGCAGCCACAGCTGTGAAGCTATAAAGCCATCTTGGCTTAAGAAGGACTGGTTCTTCCAAAATAGCAAAGAAGTAGGGTAGGGATGGTGAGAGGAAAGGATCCAAGCTGTGGGGCAGGGTCCCCAGCCTAGCTGTGAGATGTGGAGGCAGGAAGTGCTGGGCAAGCAGGCTGAGAGAGCTGCTCTGGTTTTCTCTGAAATGAGGTCACCACCAGCACACTGGCTCCCAAGTGCACTTAGGAAGGGAGGGCAGGCCCAGGAGATGCTGGGGAAGGGGTGCTACTGGGTTCCCAAGCACATAAGTGACCCTTCACTGAGAAGGAGACTGGACTTTCAAAATAGGAAGGAATCGCAAGATCGTAGAAATCTTGCTTTCACTCAATGATTGTCTCTGAGAAGGAGGCAACCAAAGATAGTTGCCTTTCTGCCACTGCCTGCCTGCTCTAAATTGTGTCAATAGCTAAAATTCAAACAACAATATAATGAAGTCTCCATCTACCTCAGCCACACCTTGCCCCTCCCCAGAGCCAAGGGGTTTCCCTATTGTACCATTTGAATTTTTGACTTTTACAATGCAACCTTTTTTGTTGTTAAAATAATTTTTTCTAAGCAAAGAAAAAAAAAACGGCTTGTAGATGAGAAGATGGAAAAAGATTTCTATTCTTACAAAGGGGCTGGGCAGGTTTTGGGGTAGAGGCTGAGACACCTATCTTTAAATAACTAAGGCGGAGGCTCTTGGGATTGAACTGGGCCAAGATGGAAGTAAGGAGATCTAGGTAAGGCCCACCTCCGCACTTCTGAGCTGTGTGACCCTGGGGAAGTCAGTCCCCCCACCCCAGATCTGCTTCCTTATTTGTTCAAGGAAATGAAAACGGGTCAAGTCAGGATTGTGGCTCCAGTCCTTCCTAGCCAATCTGTTAAAACATCCATACACTGATGCTCCGGCAAAGCACCGCAAGCCTTCAAGGAGTGTAAACTGACTGACTTTGGATCCTTTCTTCTCTATAGCTCCATAGGGTCTATAGCTGGGTCTACACCCACTGGGGGAGGGGAGCAAGCAATGGTTTTTCCAAGTTACAGAGGCCCCCAAACTTCAAGCTAAGCAAAGAGGGTAAAGGAGTGTCAGGGAGGAGGCTGACCTTAAGGCAGATTAGCCTCTAAGGGGGATCTTCCGCACTGTGTGGGGCTAAGAACCTCATACACTGAGAAGTGGCACGCCCCACTCGCTGCGCCCAGCTAAGAGGGACCTGGAGCTTGAGTGGCCAGTGTGCAGCATTAGGTTGCCATGGGAACGGAATTCAGATTTTCCCCCAATTGCTTTTTTATTTGCTAGACATTGTAATACATCTTATGTTGCCACTTATTGGGGCGGGAAGGAGAGGAGCTCCAGAGACCCTGACTGATCCTTAACCAGTTGGGGAAGTTGGGGAGGCGCAGGCTCAAGTCGTCGGACCAGGGCCGGCCGGCTTAGAGGTTAGGTCTCTCCCGCCCACCAGCCTAGCCTGCTCTTGGTTTGTATGCAGGGCAGGGCCGGTCGGTCGGGGCGGGAGGCCCCTTGCCATTGAGCACACTCCCCGCCAGTTCTGCTCCGCTTCACGCGGCACACAGACCCCCCAACTGCACACAAAGGCAGCTGCCAGAGCCGGTGAAAAGTGATCAAATTATCAAGAACTTGACCTCACTGAGGGGCGAAGCTCCAGCAACCCCCCAGCCGTATGCTAATGGCGTTCAGGGGCTGACTCGTCGAATAATTCGATAAAGGCCGCATTGTTAGCGGCAGGGCAGCCCCCTGCCCACCCTTTTACCCCCACCCCACCGCCTACCGTTCTCTCTCTCTCTCTCTCTCTCTCTCTCTCTCTCTCTCTCTCTCTCTCTCTCTCTCTCTCTCTCTCTCTCTCTCTCTCTCTCTCTCTCTCTCTCTCTCTCAACGCATTTGCATCCCCAAATCCCCGTCTGCAGCTCCGCCGCGGGATTGTTCTAGCCTGATTTATGGGGTGAAGGTAAAGGCTGGCGCCTTCCCCGCCAGCGACCCCTCCACAACCCAGCCCGCTCTCTGCCCCCAGCCCACTCTACTTTGGGGTTCCAGCCTCCGCGATTGGGAAATGGGGGTAGGGGGGTAGGGAACGGGGAGGAGGTGAAGGGAGTAGCTCCAGGACACTGCGGGTGTCCCCGGGAAAGCCGAGGTCGGATACCTTGTCCGGGCGCGGCCGCTCCATCGAGTTGGAGTCGCTGGGTGGCGTGGGCTTTTCTGGGCTCCTCTGGCTCCTGTGGCCAGGGCGGCCGGGCGGGCGATCGCACGCAGAAGTTGTGAGAGTCATTTCTACTTTCGGTTATCTAGCTTTATGACGGCTCTGTGGCACTCATACAGCTAGATAACCAAAGAGAGAAACGGGCCTCCCTTTGCCCGCACCGCTGCCGCGCTGTGGGCCCCACGTGCCGCTGCCGACCCGGCGCGGGGGCCTGAGCGGGCGCCTCTTCTGCAGCCTCGGGCGCACGCGGAGAGCCAGAGGGGACCGACAGACACACAGACACACGTACTCCCGCTACCCGGTTCGCCCAGCTCTTTTCCTCCCTCACCCTCGCGGCATCTCCATCCCCAGTTCCCCATCCAGTCCGTTCGCCGCCCGCTTCGACGGCAACCCAGGGCGCACTTGGGGAACCAGTGCACCGCGCTTGGGCAGCCTCGGGCGCCCCGGCGGCCCCCAGCGCACTGGACCGTCAGCCCTCCTCTCGCAGGCTAATCGCCCCGCGGGGAAGTGACGTCAGTCGGGGAATTGGCCTATCACGGGCTCCCATTCAAATCCCAGCCCCCTTCCCGCGCTCGGCACCACCCAGCCTTACAATGGCCTCGGCGTTCACGGTTTTAGCATTGCGAGTTCAGGGAGTGCCCCTTCTGCCCTCAGAAGCATTAGGCCTGCGACCCTGGATGCACACCCTCTGGCCTTTCTCCCCAGCCTCTTTGACCCTCCTCCAAAGTCTTGGGTGCCAACAGCCACCGCAGACCACCAGAGTTAGAGTTTGAGGAAAGAGGTTTAAGGTCTTGGTCTCACCAGGGCAACCAAGTGAGCGCTTGAGAGGCTGCGAACCGGTCACATCATCTTTAATGTCTCTCTTTCTTTTCCCTTGCCCAGCACCGTGCAGACTGAGCGGTAAAGACTAGGGATTAAGGGAGGCTTTGAGTGTTCTCCTGTATCTAGATTAGTAAATGTACCCCATACATAGCGCCTGACTTGTAGGGATTCCCGCGGCACGCTACACTCAAACCAGGTTCTAGATGTCGGTATCAGGCTGCCGAGTCCCTTCCCTATGGTTATTCCTAGGCACAGCCAACGATACGCAATGAATTGTGCCCTGGGGCCTTGAAGACATCCAAGGCCGGAACTGGGCTCCTATTTATCTCCCGGGGTGGGGGCTCCTGCCACATTTCTGCTCACAACACACAACTGGCCTACCCGCTCCAAGTGGCATCACAGTGGGAAAAAAAAAAAAAAAGACACCTTGTGTTTCTCAGAGCCACCGTAGATTGAATCTGGCGGCTAAACTGATGGTCCCATTTCAGTCTCCCAAATGTGAGTGGCTCATATTAAAACAACTCGCTTCTTCCTTTCAGCTGTGCTCACCCTCCTACCCTGGACCCTCTGATGTCACCCATCCCTGGGAGGCAAGGATTAACTATGAAAATACGATGTATTTGTTCCCAGATGTTCCTAGAAAGATCTTAAACCCAAGAGCTAGGGAAGAGATTCAACAATAGATAGACTAGCGAATTCCAGGATTCTAGCAGTGACAGGCAAGAGTCCAGAGACTCCCGTGCTAAGGTATTCCCAGGGACCACCACAGGCTTAGGTAGAGTACACATTCAGATCTGTTTTACTGGGGCTAAGAATCCCTGGCCACTCTCCATCAGCAAATCCCTACAGGATGGCTTCAAAGAATAGGCCCCAAATGGATGATTTGGAAGAGGTTTCAGAATTCTTCTAAAGCATTCTCCCTTAAAATCACACATCTGCATTTTTTTTTCAAGTACCAGACTTTGCCATGCACTTCTTTACACTGCTGCTTGGTTTGGATTTGTCCTGTCTTCATCTTGACCCAAAATCCAAAGTGGGCTGCACTCCCACTGACACTCCTGTGACCAAGCCAGCTAGTACCTCTCTTCAAATTCCACCACCTCCCAGACATATCCTTCTCTCCAGAAAAGGTATAGAGGCCAGTCCTAGATGAGCATGAGAAAAGGGGGGGGGGGGCTACCTACCAACCACAAGGTTCTGAAAGGAACCTCAAATTTGGGCCTGTGAGGTTAATTCTAAAGGATTTTCATAATTAGGAGGTGCCCCTTCGTTCTCCTACAGCTTCTGGAATCTACACCCTTTTCCATTTAGCTGTGTGTCTGTCAGTGTGGGCGGCCTCCTGAGCTCTAGTCCGGGGCCACCCTGAGCTGGGACAGGAGAAACTGCAGAGGCAGAGAAAGGTGTGTAAGCACTATTCACCTGAAAGTAGGGGGAGGGAAGGAAGAGGGGGCGTAGGGAGCAAGAGACAGAGGAGAGAGAGAAGAAGAAGCATTCTCGGAGTGCGATTTAAGCAGGATGCTGCACAAAATGGCTCCTCAGCGAGGCTCACGGTAACAGCTCGCTGGAGCCCTGGCCTGCAAGCTTGGGGCTGGTTAGTGCTTTGGGAGAAAGATTAAAAAGCTTAATTTTGCATTCAGTTCAGGAGCAGCAGGTCAATGCCACCAAAGCCACATTTCTGTTGTTTTTTCCGGAACACCAAGTTCCTTACCAGAACAGGTGAGGCCAGTCAGCCAGAAGAACCCTTGCCACACTGGGATAAGACCTGTCCTGGAATGGAGACTTCGGCATTCCCACCCTCCAGTGCCCAGGTGCATGAAAGCATTATAGACTCACTCTCAGGAAGGAGACTACAGTAAGAGTGCCTTGAGTCATCAGCTGCCTGTTATTTGGAGGCTGTTCTGATGGAGCAGGGCAATGGGTAGTCTTTTTGAGTTGTCCAACAGCAGCCACACCCATGTACAGCATGGGAAGCCTCCAGGTCAGCACCCAGCAGGGACACATTGTTTGAAGCTGAGACTACCCAAGAAGGAGCCCACTGACTTTGGTCCTAACGGTCTCCTCGCCAGGACTCTGAACTGGGTCTGAGTTTGATGCACTTCCTCTCCCATCAATCTCCTGTTTCTAGCCCTACTGTCCCAGCACAATCTCAAAGTCCCAAGAAGAGCAGGCACTGGATCTAGGGGGTGGCCCAGCTAGAAAACTGATGGCTGCTGATGGGCCCTGGCCATGGTGCTGAGGGTTGCTCACCGGGCATCCCCCCCCCCCTGCGAATTTCCTCCATCAGCTGTGATTTGAAACCCAAGCTTTAGGGGTGCCTACAGCCACTTCCAGAAGCAAACATCCAGCACCTAGACATTTCTCCACCAAAGGTAGGAGGCTCCTTCTTTCATTTCAAAGCTCCACAGGACAAAAGTCCTTAATGAATTCCCATATCTGAATCTACAGAAACTACACATTTGCTCTAGAGCCTATTGACCCAGGAAACCTACACTGCACTTTCTCCTTAGGTTGCTCACAAGGCTGGTGTGTTACTTGTGTGAACAATCTCCTGCACCTGCTGCCAAACATCCACTGCATGACCGTCACTTGCCTCTAGCCCATGTTTCTATTTCCTGTGGGCAGTTATTCAGCTCAATCCAGGACATAGACTTCCACTTCAGGACACAATGAGTTAAGGGGTCCAGAGAAGGACAAGAGTAATTCACGGCCTTGCTCATGCCCTTGTCCTGTGACCAGACTTGCCCAGATTCTGAGGCTGGGAGCCTGAGACTGGTGGAGTCCAGTGGATGAAGCCACTGGGCCTGCTATTCAGTCTGGAATGAGCACTCCTTTTGATCTGGGCTGTAATTAGGACACAAAATCTCTAGCCACAACCCAGGCCAATTCCAGGTGCCTTTCTCTCTCTCTCTCTCTCTCTCTCTCTCTCTCTCTCTCTCTCTCTCTCTCTCTCTCTCATTCCTTCCTCAGGCCCAAGCTTTGATGAAGCTGATCTTCCTATTGTCTGGAGGCTGGAAGGGTTGTTCACTTGGAGATCCAGCCTTGGGCTACCTCATATGGAGCCAGCTTCTTGTTTGTACTCAGAGGATACAGAGGCCTCCACATATACCCTCAAATACACATGGTCAGTTGGGCGGTAGTTCCTTCTCTGGCTTTCAACCCAGCCTATTTTCTCAGCAGCAGGGTGTGGGCTCTTCTAAACAGGGACCTCAAAATATCCACTTCAAAAGCCAAGCTTTTCCTTGGGACTTCTAGCCGCCAGTATTACTGCTGGAGAGTCCTGAGGTGCACCCCAGCTCCGTGCCTACTTAGCCTGCCACTGGCCTTCCTTCATTGAAAGCCAGACCCTCAAACTCTATTCCCCCTCCCGCCATAGATTAAGAATCTATCACCTCCTGAATATGGAGATTCAAAGAGGGTCTCCCCTTGAGGCTCAGCACCCCACCCCCACCCCTGCTACAATGTCTTAAAGCCTGTATTTTTTTTTTTTGAATATTTTTACTGCTCCAGAGATATGGCTGGGAGCCTCGCCTTGCCCCGCTAAGGCCAACCTATACCACCCCACTATCCAAGCTTCTCCCATATAAGTCCCTTTGACAGCCTCAGCCTATCTATGCTTCCCTCACTCTCCTCAGCTCAAAAGGGTACAGGCTGGAAGAGGCTTCAGAGACACCCAAAGGCCTGTCCGAAAGCCGAAAGCAGAGAGTGGGATGCGAACAGAAGGATTTTTCTCAGCTTCCCATTTCAGAAGAAAAAAGGGACGTCATAAATCTTGTTTAGAGTGGGTGCTGTGTGTTGCATTTTCTCAAAATATTTTTTTCCAGGAAGCCACTTTGTAGGTTATTTGTGTGTGTTGGTGGGAGCTGAGGGACAGAAAGAGGGGAGTCTCGGGTAGGAGTTAGGGAGAAGGACTCCCCGGAACCGCTTTCAGAAACATTTTCTTTCTCTCAAACCAGTCTACCTTCTCACAACTTCCATCGGACCCCTCACCCTGTCCCTTTCTGAACACCGTGGGCGTGTCTCACTGTAGCAAGACCCTTGACCTTGGTCTTGAAGATTTGCGGGAGATACTAAGCTCTGACCCACAATCAGGGCACAACCCCCATCCCTCCGGCAGTTAAGGAAAACCCCTAGCCTGTGTGATACCCAAGAGGGACCCACAGGGATACCCAGGACCCCTTAATTAGTCCAGACATCTCCCCGACTCTGTTCTAGTGGAGACTACCGCTCTGGCGCCCGAACCCCTCTTCCTGGCCTGGTCGAGACGCAAAAAGCAGTGGAACTTACGGACCCGGGAGGGGGCCGGGGGCCCCACGAGGCGACGGCGGGGGTGGGGCGCTGGTGGTGACGGCGGTTCGGTCGCCCAGGATCAGGCGAGTCTTCAGGCTCAGGCCCAGCTCCGGCCGCCCTCTAGGAGCCGCTGCCGGCACGGTCGCGTGGCCGAGAGCTGCTAGAGGCAGGCGCGGCGGCGGTGGTGGCGCGGGGGCTCCTGGCGGCCCGCAGCTTCTCCGGGATCTGAGCGGCTCAGCGCCGCCTTCTCGGGCGGGCACGGCCCGCAGTGACGTCAGCGCGGTCCCCCCCCCCCCCCGCTTCACCCGGACCAGTGCGGAACGGAGAGGCGGAGGCAGGAGGCGAGGGGCACCCTGCCCTGAGACCTGGCCAAGCCTACCCGCTCCCGGCTTGTGTCCGGGCAACCCTCCCCGCAAACGGCCCCGCACCACCGGGCTCACCCAGAGCCACTAACCACCTGGGAAGTGGTGACAAGCTCAGGGCTGGAAATGTCGCTGGCAGCTCCAAGCTCCTGAATCCAGAATGCTCGGGGAAGAATGGAGAGCCGAGGGCTTGAGGAGCATCTGTGCTCTTGGTGCAAAAGGGGCTTTTGATCTTTCCGCTCACACAAGTGATGGCTGAAGAGACCCATGAGAGATTGGTCGGTCCTGGGGTCCCAGTATGGGCTCCGGAGGGACCCTTTAGCTCGCAGGAATGTGTCTCGTAGGCTGGATCCTGCTCCTCCGAGACCAGTGCCTCCCCCACCCGCCTCCCCCGTGGGCGGTGCACCTGCAAACTCGTTGGGCTGCAAACCGCCCCCGAGCCGCTGTCCAAATGCTGAATCCGGCCTCCCCGGGGCGGGCTCTGGAGCCCCGCCGCACCGCGCTAGGCATTGTCCGCAGGGCCGGCACGGGGTTCTGGGACGCAGAGAGACAGAGCTCCTGGAAATTCTAGTCCTCTGAGATGATATTGGGAAAGCTACAAGGAAGGGGGCGAGAGGTCAAGAGGAGGCGGGAACAGAGCGAGCAGGCAGACCCGAGTGCCTGACCTGCAGAACCACCTCTTCCTCTCGCGCCCCGGTGGCTCGCTCAGGGTCCCTTCTGCCAGTGGCGTTTCTCTGGCCACCACAGCAGGGGAGGCTCCTCCGACCGAACTTGTCAGCGGGTCTCATCATTCATCAGGAGCCAGACAGACAGGCCAAGTTCATGAGCAACGCAGTTAACCCCTTGCAAACTGATCGCCTCCCAAAGGAGGGAGTCGTTTGAATAGAGAATGCGGCACAATCCTCCGGAAGCTGCATCTTCCACAGCTCCTTTCTTCTTCCTGGTCTTGCTCTGAATTTTTGTCTCCTGCTATTTTCTTACTTTTTTGGTCTCCAGGGTCTTTCTAGATTCCTCCTCTTATAAATTAGTTTGAAATAGATATAGCTGGTTTTCTAGAGGTCTTTTCTTCCCAGGTCGTGGTGGTGGTGTTCATTGTAGAAAGTTTAGCTCAGAAAAATGCGAGATAAAATATCAAATGGTCTCAATCTACATTTGAAGGCCTGACCTCACAGGAAAAATACACTGAAAATTTTCGTATTAGAAGAATCTATATTGCAGATAGTGAAGAGCAGGAGCCAGGAGAGAGAAGGAAAGCAGAGGAGGTGGGATGAATGTGATGAATCAGACTTTCAGAACTGGATGGGGACAGGATACCAGAAAACAGCTTCCAGAAAAGGAGCTGAGAGAGAGAGACATGTCCAACCTAGAGCAGCCTCAGAGACCCTGGGAGATAAAGATCTAGACACAGGGACCTAGAGAGAGGGGTGGGGTGGTTGTTCTTGATGGGGAACCTTTGCTTCCTCCTCACAACCCATCACGGGCTTCTGCTATGGTCTCTAAAATTGAAGATGGTCGTCCTCTGGCCTCTTTGATCAGACTAACCTGAAGACTAACCTTGAGTAGGAGTGGGGGTGTCCTTGCCTGCGGTAAAGGCTATCCCTTGGTTAGGAACCCCAGCATTCCCTAACTTTCTCAGGCTCTCCTTGCAGTCTGGCGGACTGGGCCACTCCTCCCCTTCCCCCACTTCCTATTGAATTCCTGGCGTCTGGTAGCTGGCGTCAACTAGGGCGACCTACCAACTTTTCCCCTGGGCATTTTCTCACCCCCTTCACCCCCCAGTGCTTTCTTTTCTTCTTCCAACCCTCCTTTTGAAAGGAGGCACCCAGGCCCAGAACGTGTTCTGCAGTTTAACTACTTCCAAATTCTTTGTTCGGGTCACCCCCGGGACTCCATTGTCCGCTATTGAGAGGCGAGCAGGCCGGCGGGTGCGCCTCAGCCAGCGCAGGCCCTTGAATCCATTAGGCCTCAGCGGCTCTGGCCTCTGCCTCAGCGGCTGGTCCTCTATGCTCCTGCCCTTGGCTGCTTTTTTTTTTTTTTTTTTATGAAATAAAGTCACTGTAAAGGGCAGGTTCGCTTTGAGGTTACGTGGAAAGAGAGAGAGAGAGAGAGAGAGAGAGAGAGAGGAGAGAGAGAGAGAGAGAGAGAGAGAGAGAACACAACTCTGCTTCAAATCAATCTGGCCCACTTGCCTCAGCCTGAACGCCCTTGGCTTACCGCTGGGTGCTTGGCTGACTGGTTGGTTTTTGAGGGAACTAGATGGCAGGAATCTCCTCTGGTCTTCCCTTTGGACTCTAATAGTTGGTTTCCCCTTCTTGGCCTTTTTTCAGGTCCCTCTACTAAGACACCCTCGAAACTGCTCCTGAACCAAAAGAATGGAGAAGGGGTCCATCTTCAGTAGGAATCACCCCCGAGAGCACTTTTGTGCACTGTGCCTAAACATATCTCCCCAGCATGACAGCTTCCCGGGTTCACTGAGAAGTGATTACACATGGTCTTACTATGCCTTCCCAGATTCATGAGAGAGGGAGGACCCCATTCCCCTCCCACAGGGACCAGGACTACAGAAAAATGTGAATCTTACAGGGAGATCAACTCTGAGGCGGGCATCCTGGGAAGGACTCTCAGGCCCTGTGTCTCAGAAACAACACACACAGGAGGGGATCCTGACTCTGTTTCCTAGAGGACTGTGTGTGTTAGTCTTGAACTCATAAAACAACGAGGTCCTTCTGAATGTCTGTGGCCCATGAATGCTCGGAAAGGCTGGCCACTGCTTTTCTCAAAACAAGGTCACTTGAAGCATGACCTTCTTGCTCTGGGATTACCAGGTCATCAAGTCCTGGGCCAACCCTGATACACAGGGCTTCTAGAAGTCGATCGGACCTCTAAGTCTGCCAGTTTTGGCCGTTCCTAGGACTAGCCCAACTTCCCCGGAATAGACTTCTAGAGTATAGCCATAGAGGAGCCAATGAGAGGGCAAAGATGGGGGACTGTGAATCAAGAAAGGGTGAAGCTCAGGATGCAGAAAGAGAACACCCGGATTATATGCCACACTGCTCCTGGCAGGCCTGGGAAGCAGGAAGAGGGAGAGCACAGGACCAGGCCAGACCCTCATCTCTATCTCTGCAGCTCAAATGATCCCTCCCATTCCTCTGGACTCCAGAACTGCAACTGGGGAGACCTGCAGAGCTCCGAGGTCGTGCTAGACCTTGCAGACACGGATGTTTTAAGGGTCTCCCACACTCCCACCCACATTTCCTTCCTTTCACTCTTGCTGGGAGCCCTGGGTCCTCTGGTCCGCTGTCCTGACCTAGCGGCTCTGGCGTGCTGACGCTGTTCCGCGCATTGTCCAACAGCGACCTCTGTCGTACTTTCTGTTTGGATGCAAGCGCACGCAGAGCCTAGCTTGTTCGCAGGAAAGACTTCCAGGTCTCAGCTAAGTGGGCTGTACCACGCCCGCAACTTGACGGTTAGCCACTCCAGGGCCACTTCTGTACGGAATGACCTGGACATCTTTTCCTCCTCCTGGGACCTCTTTACCCTCTACTATGAGTCAAGGACATAATTTGCATTGCTGCAGACATCACATCAGCTGAATGGAAACCTGGGGACTTCAGACCGTGTTCTTACCTAAGTGTCAGCTCCTTCCCAGCTTTACCTCTCCATCTCTACAGACCTCAGACAATGAAAAACCGAAAGCTATTTCTCTGAGTGGGCGAGACTGGGGTCATCTAATGCCTGGAAGTGTAGGCAACGCTTGGTTGGATGTGGAGGCTCTTACTTTGCCCGGGTCTCACAGCTGCAGCCTGGAACATCTCTGAAGGCTCAGACATGATGTTCCCAGTGGCCACAGTGTGGGCGGGTTCTTGACATTCATTCACTCAACAAATATGTGCTGAGTTCTGAGCCCACACTGCTAGAGGCTTAGCTCAGAAAAGGCAATTAGCTCTCCAAAGGCTAGAATCGAGTTCTCTGGAACCAAAGAGAACACGTGGCCCTGCTTAAAATTGAAGATGTTTATGCCTGAGATAAAATGAATGCTACTTAGGCAAGAGATGTGCTTATGTGTATAAAGCAAACAACACCAGCGTGACTCCAAGAAGCAGACAGAATAAAACCAGGGCAATGTGGGAGAAAGGTAACTTAGGCCCATAGAAACGATGACATGGTTTGCACCAAATTCCAGAATAAGCTTCCTGCAAATGACATTAGATACATAATCTGTGTGGTGCTGAACCTCACATGGCTTTAAACTTCTGAAAAGTAAAAGAAAGCTTATGCTCTAGATAATAATATTTTTTAAAAGACAATGCTAAGCCAAACCTGACTGTGACTCAGAGGTGTCTATTATGACCCCCCCTGTCAATGAGACCAGGTGGGTCTCTGTGTCCACCACTCTCCCTGGTAACCAGCTGTGTGGGACTAATTTTCAGCCCAGCCTGGCTCTACTGGAGTAATGCCTAGGCTGGAGGTTTGCAGAGGAGCTCAGTAGCCTGAGAATTAAACAGATAGGTGGGGGGGGGGGGGCTTCAGAGAAAATACTCTGGGGTTCAAGAAAGAAAGAATGTCTGAGACAGCCTGCCTCTCCTTGCAGTGGACTTATGTCCCTGTCTTTGGCCTGCTTTAGCAAGATTCTGTCCTGTCTGCCAGTTCTCTGACTCAAAGTTGCTCCTGCCAAGCCCAGCCACCCTTCTCAGTGTGCCTTTCCCGGCAGGCAGCACCCAAGCCATACTGCAGTGTAGTCAAGGGCACACATTCTGGAAGCCAGTCTCTGAAGATCTGGCACTGAAGCCGCCATAGTGGCTCAAGTCTGTAATCTCCTCCCTCAAGAGGGTGAGGAAGGTTGATCACAGCGTGTGTGATGCTATAGAGCGAGTTCCAAGCAAGCCAGGGCTCCAGAATGAAACGGAAGGAAAAAAAAAAAAAAAAAAGCGGGAGACACCTGTCAAAAACACCATCCTTCAAGAGTTTCCATGGAGGCAAGAGCAGGCGCGCCACCGTGTGGCAACTTTGACAATTTACAACGTACTTGGATGCCAGTGTTAAGTGATAGGTTTGTTGATTAACATTGAAAGTGGTGCAGGATTTGTTACATTCCGATTTGCTCTCAGAATGAAATCTAGGTTAACGACTGAGTGGGTGTGTCGTGCCAGACACTGAGGTAATCACGCCGTTACTGATCCCTACCCCATTCCAGTTGTTCTGATGCAGTGAACGCTAGAGTCACTCCACCCTGGCAAACCCCAGTCCCAGACATGTGACATCTTGGCTAGTGTAGCCCAGTAGGAGAACCCAGGACAACTGTTTCTTTCTTTTCTTTCTTTGAGTTAGAGCCTCACTATGCGGCACAAGGGCTGGGAACGTGAGATGAGTTGATCATCGTTGTCATCCTGGATCTTGCTTCTGAGGGATGGGCTTACAGTTGTGTACTAGTACACCTGGTTGGAAGATAGGTGTGTGTGTGTCTCTGTGTGTGTCTGTGCCTGTGTGTGTGTGTGTGTGTGTGTGTGTGTGTGTGTGCAGAGATTGAGGCTGAGACTTGAGCATGATAGGTAAGCTCTGTGTCAAAAACTTCATAATCAAACTTGTTCAAGTAGATGGCTTTTCTTTGTAATCCAGCTATTATGGATTATTATGCAGGCCAAAATGGCCTAAAATTCACTATCCTGCTTCAGCCCCAGGGATGCTCTTTGGTTTGTATATTGAAGGCAGAGTTATATTCCATAGTCCAGGACTAGGCACCTCAGTTGTCCTTGAACTCACTACATACATACCCGAAGCTGGCCTCAAATTTGTGAGTGAGTCTCCTGCCTTTGCCTCTTAAATGCAGAAAATAGGCATGAGCCACAATGGTCTTTTTTTTTTTTTTAAAGCAGATTCTTGATAAGTGTATTAAGCCACTATGTGGTCCAGACTCCCCTGAATTCATGATCCTGCCTCTAATTCTCAAATTCTTGGGTTACAAGTATATATGCACATGCCCGGCTCATGCACTGCCTCTTAAAATTGTTTTGTTTTTGTACAGGTACACATGATCACAGAAATCAGAGGTCAGTCTCAGGTGTCATTCATCAGGTGCCCCACTCCCCTTGATTGGGACATGGGGCACACTGGCAGGATTAGGCTGTCTGGTCACCAAGGCCAGGGATTGAGCTGCTCTGCATCCCCAGCATGAAGATTACAAGTGAGCCACCAGCTGGGTGGTGGTGGAGCATGTCTTTAATGCCACTGGAAGGCAGAGGCCAGTGGATCTCTGCGTTTGAGGCTAGCCTGGTCTACAGAGCCAGTTCCAGAGCAGCTAGAGCTTCACAGAGAGAAACTGTCTCAAAAAACAGAAAACAAAAAATTAAGTGAACCATCATGCCTGGCTTTCAACACACTGAGCGCTGCAGATCAAACCCAGGTCCTCATGTTTTCAAGGTGAACATTTTACCAACTGAGCCATCTCCTCAGACCCATGTCCCCAGTTCTTGACACAGAAGGCAATGAAAAGCCGTACCTTCAGACTCAGTGGTGGGAGTACTGGCTGCTCTTCCAGAGGACCCAGATTCATTCCCAACATCCACATGGCAGTTCACAACTGTATGTAAATTCAGTTCCAAGAGACTTGACACCCATGACAAAATACCAGTACACACAAAATAAAAAAAAAAAAAAATTTTAAAGAAAAGCTGTGGAAAGACCAGTACATTGTTTCCTGTTTTCTTTACTACCGTAACTTTTTAAAAAAGATTTATTTAATTAATTTATTTATTTTGGTTTTGGTTTTTCAAAACAGAGATTCTCTGTATAACAGAGCCCTGGCTGTCCTGGAACTCCCTCTGTTGACCAGGCTGGCCTCGAATTTACAGGTTCACCTGCCTCTGCAGATGAATTTGCTTCTGGGATTAAAGGTGTGTAGTACCATGCCCAGCTTTTATTTTGATTTTTAATTATGTCTGTGTTCATGTGTGACTGTGTACATAGTATAGGTTCCCTTGGAAGTCAGAAGTATTGGTTCCTGGAGTTACAAGCTGATACAAGCTAGAGACATCTGAGGAGAGCCTCATTTGAGAAAATACCTCCATAAGATCAGGCTGTAGGCAGGCCTCTAGAGCAGTTTCTTAATCAATGATTTGTGGGGAAAGGCCCAGTCATTGTGGCTGGGGTTACTCCAGCTTAGTGGTCCTGGGTTCTATAAGAAAGCAGGCTGAGCAAGCCCTGAGGAGCAAGCCAGTAAGCAGTACCCTCCATGGCCTCTGCATCAGCCTCTGCCTCCAGGTTCCTGCCCTGCTTGAGTTTCTGCCCTGACTTCCTTCAGTGATAAACTGTGATATAGACGAGTAGTCCAAACAACTCTCAGGTTGCTTTGGTTATGGTGTTCTATTACAGTAATAGTAACTCCAACTAAGACTCAGGCAGTTGTTAGCCACCCAATATGGGTTCTTGGGATTGAACACCGGTCCTCTGCAAGAGCAATATGTTATTAACCTTTAAGCCGTCTCTCTAGCCTTACAAATTATTTTTTAAAGTTAATTACTTGCATAGGCCTGTGATCCCAGCGCTCAGGAGATGAAGGCAGAAGGATCAGAAGTTCAAGGTCACTGTTGTATCACAGCAAGTTTGAGTTTCCTCAACTGTTCCTAAACTGTTTGAGATTGTCTAAAAAAAGGCCTGGATATTTGTCATTATTATTATTGTTATTGTTTAGTTTTTTGAAACAGGATTTCTCTGTACAGCCCAGGCTGTCCTGATACTTGCTCTGCAGACCAGGTTGGCTTCAAACTCAGAGATCTGTCTGCCTCCTGAGTGCTAAGACTAAAGGCACACACAGCATGCCCAGATTATTATTATTTATTTATTGGAGACAATATTTTACAATGTAGCAGTCTAGAGTATGCTGAATACCTTAAGCTTGCCCAGAGCTCATGGTGATCCTCCTGCCTCAGCTTCCCACATGCTGTGTTTACAACCATATACTATCACACTCAGATTTTTTCATGACAAATTTTATCACCCCTGTCCCAGAAACCGAAACAAAAACTTTTGGATCATGACACATGCGGCAATCCTGCACAGTGTCCCTAAGGTTTGGAGGGGAAAAAAAAGTCTAGTGTCCCTTATGGATGACAAATTCATCATAAGTGTACTTCAGTGGCAAGAAGGCTGACAATGCCTCTGTGAAGCCTGGTGATGCTCTACAAGAAAACAAGGTAAAATGCTTCATCTAGACCCTTCCGCTAATATTCTGGCTCTGAAACAGACCAATTAATCTGTGTCAGTTTCCAGGGGGAAGTGAGGCAGAGGCTGTCTCCCAACTATCTTCAACAAGATGCTTTGGGGTATCATTTTTTAATTTTGGTAAGTTGAGACACAGCTTCATAGTTGAACATGTTTCCTTTCTGATTTCCAAGCCACAAAAATCTCTTTTAAACAAGGTCTCAGGTGGCCTAGGCTGGCCTCAAACTCACTATGTAGTTGGGGGGTGACCCTGAACTTCTGATCCTCTTGCCGCTGCCTCCCAAATGAGTAAGTGCCATACCATTCAGCTCAGAGCTGTGTCCTTGAGCCCAGCAAACCTTTGGTTAGGCTGCCTCCTAGATAGAGAGGGAAGCAGTGGCAGTGTCCCCAGCAGGCCAGTCCTGCAGTGTCTGGAAGTCTATCCTGCAAACCTTATACAAAGTACACCTCAGGTCCCTCCTTTAGCCGGAAATTGGCAGCTTCTCCAATTGGACTGTATCAGACTCCTTTCTGCTTAAAGCATTAGCCCAGTTTCCCATTCCTGTGTGCATGCCTATCTCTGGTTTGGTACTGTCTCTGTTCCTCTTTGTTCCCTCTTCAAGCACTTCTTGAATGTCTGGCACATAGATCAGGCAGTGTGCTGGGGGCTCATCCTGAGACAGTGCCAGAGAAACATCTCCTGTCTCCAAGAGCCCACAGCCTCTTGCTGGGCTCTCAGACTGGAGTGTCAGGCTGCATCAAAGTGTGTTTTCATGTTGGGCATCATTGATGACACCATTGACTCTCCATCCAGATCTCAACCCAGACTCTTTTTAGATGTGTCCATCTGTCTCCCAGCAGAATGGGGCATCATTTGCTGCTGGAGAGGAAATTCAGAAGTACCTTTGCATCAAGTTGATGCTCTACTCCCACTTAGCCAGCAGCCTAAAGTCTTGAAGATGCCTTGTGCTGGAGAAGGCTCCAGTCCCCCACCAGACAGCCTGCTCTGCTCTGAGAGTTGCTCTATTGAGCCCTCTGGATTAGCTGGAGCCTGGAGCTTTGTTGGAAATGTCTCTTTGCCAAGATCCAGGCTTTTGATGTCTTGCTTCCTCCACCCTCTTCTTGGTCTTCAGTGGAGAGCATCAGTTCCTTAATTAGCACATTGCCAGCTCTTGAATACTTTGGGGAAGCTGGCCCTCCACAGGCTCCCTAATTAATAAAAGCCATTGAGAGTGCAGGCCAGCAAGGACCTCCATCACTGGGCTGTGTGGGTAGAGAAGGCAAAGGAAGAGGGTTGACCTTGGGAAGAAAAGACCTGGAGAATGTTTGTCTATTATTCTGTACCCTCTGTGGGGTTAGCCTGGGAAAGAGAAAACAGAACCATTGAAGGTCTTTCCAGAAGCCAGAACTGCCTCATAAGGGTTAGTTTTATGCACCAACTCAGCTAAGCTACAGTACCCTCTTATTTAGTCCAACAGCAATGTAACTGGTACACCAGGCAGATAGGTGGCCCCAAGTCCACCGTGAACTCCAGAGGTCTTCATATTACTCACCACAGTCACACACAGAGGGAGAAAACTGATGGTCAGAGACTCTTTTGCTGGCTTTGGTGATTAGAACAGGACTACCAGAACTACTTCCATCATTCATCAATTTCCTGCCCTTGCACATCCCTGATACGCAAGGGACACTGGGTAAGTGCATGTGAATCAGTGAGTAGGACCTCCCTCCCACATCAGCATCCCAGAGGGTGGCAAGATGCCCCAGACTGGGCAGCTGAAGCAAAAGCAATTCATTTACCCACAATGCTCAAGGCACCAGTGCAGGGTTGGCATCTTCTAAGACTTCTCATCTTGCTTTGTAGGTAAAGTATTTTCCCTCAGGGTCTTATGTGTTTTTCTCTTCATGTGTGGCTACATCCTAACCTCAGCTCTGCTGAGAGAAGCAGTCACATTGGGTAATAATTTAATTTAACTTAACTCTTCAAAGATTTATTTTATTTTCTGTGTGTACGTATTTTGCCTGCATTTATGTATGGGCTGGAACAGTGGCAATAGAAACATCTCCTGTCCCCAAGAGTCTCATGTTGGGTTCTCAGACAGAGGTTGCCTGGCCACACCACAGATTGATTTATTGTTTTTATTTATGTGAATGTGTGTGCGCTTGTATGAGTTTATGTGTACCATGTGTGTGCCTGGTGCCCACAGGGGGCAGAGGGTGGCTGATCCCTGAAGCTGGCATTTGTCAGCTTCCATGTGGATTCATGGGACTGAACCCGAGTCCTATTCAAAAGCAGCAATTGCAATGAACTACCTAGCCACCTCTCCATTCCTTTAAAGCTATTTTTGTTTTATGGGTACTTTGTCTGAATGTGTCTGTTTATTATATGCATGCTTTCTGGCAGAGACCAGCCGAGGGTATAGGATCCCCTAGAACTGGAGTTACAAAGTTGGAAGCTGTCATGTGGATGCTGGGAATTGAACATGGGTCCTCCTGAAGAGCAGCAAGTGCTCTAAACCACTAAACCATCTCTTCAAACCCCGAATTAGCCCTTTAAATACCCTACCTCCAAGGCACACACCTATAGTACCAGTACTTTGGAGGCTGAGACCAGAGGATCATAACCTCCAAGCCAGCCTGGGCTATAGAATGAGACCTGTTTCAAACAAACAAACAAACCCCCATCTCCAAATAGTCACAGTCCGAGGTACTGAGATATTAAACTTCAACATATGAGTTGTGTGTGGTTGGGGGGAGAATAAATTTAACATGTAAGAGCTGAGGAGCATCCAAACCCATTTCCTGTACTGGCTGGTGAACCCCAGCTGCCAGGGCCAGTGTGGGTTTGGGAGTATGGAAGCATCACAATGAGGTTGGCTTCCTTTATTTCCCCAAATATATGTCCAGATCCACAGGTCTTACCTTCCTCTGAGTCACTGGGTCATTTTATGCTGGTCCCCAACACTTCTTTCTCAGGACTCACTCTCAAGTCCAGTCCCCACCTGGAGCACAGTTGAGAATCTGCCACCAGTCCCTGGAGCCAACAAATTCTTCATGGATCTGGAAAGTTCAGGCTGTTCTGGGCTGCTATTGACCATGCTTCAGCCTGGTTAAGGAAGGTAGGTCCCATTCTCTCTCTCTCTCTCTCTCTCTCTCTCTCTCTCTCTCTCTCTCTCTCTCTCTCAGAGGTCAGACAGAGGTCAGCCAGAGCCAAGAGTAGGCACGTGATGAAAGTACTGACGTCTGGCAGTTCCACATCAGAAAGGACTTGGGAACAAATCTGAGCCATGTTCCCAGCAGCCTGTGCGGGTGGCACTGTGGGTGTTCTGTCTCAGCTAAATCAAGACTCAGTGATGCCACCCTTCTGCACCACAGAGGTGGCTGCCAGCTCTGCAAACTGGTTAGTCATTGCTTTGGAAGAGCACACAGACCCGCACACAACTGGGGTGAAAGACACAGAGAGAAAGCTGCTGAATGTCCAGACAGTCAGAAACATTGCTATGTAAAAGACCTCGTGTTCCCACAGAAAAGCAGTTGCTGCCCAGTGCAAATGAGGATGAGGTGTGTGGGAACACCGTGGTCCCGAGAGTTACAAACAGCAGCATCACAAAGGGTTCTCATCAAAATGCTAGAAGATGGGATCTTGGGGCGATGGGCTTATGGAAGGTTGGAAGGTTTCAGTTCTCTCCTTTGTTAATATGGGAGATGGATGGCAGATAGGGCTACGCTCTCCACTGTCTCCACTCTCCAACAGGTAGAAGGGCGCAGGAAGACTCCTTCTATTCCCACACACTGTGTTTTTCCTTCCCAAATATCCGTCAATGGATGACTCCCAACAGAAAGTCCAGGAATCCAGGAGTTGTTCATTCTGTGAGGCTGGATGTCTCAACTGTTCTTCCTTATACTCCAGAATCTTCCCAGTGAAGCGTGTTCTAATGCCACCAAAGGAATGAACATGCCAGTGAGAGTAAGGACAAGCAGACAGACCCAAAGCTTCCTTCTCTTCCTTCTCTGTCATTCATATACCTGGCCCAGGCATAAGGTGATCTGGATTTAAGCAGGTTTTCCTACCTCAAGCTTTTCCTGTCTCAAATAATGCAATTAACTAAAAATCCCTCGCAGGTGTGTCCAGCTGCTTGCGTTTTTACTTAATTCCAGATGTAGTCAGGCTGACAGCCAAAAATGCAACCATACACCCCCTCCAACAGGGCCACACCTCATGTTTCTTTGTTTTATTTAATTTCTTACATTTATTTATTATGCACACAGTGTTCTGTCTGCACATACGCTTGCAGGCCAGAAGAGAGCACCAGATCTCATTAGAGATGGCTGTGAGCCACTGTGTGGTTACTGGGAATTGAACTCAAGAATCTCAGGAAGAGCCAGTGCTCTTAACCGATGAGCCATCTATTCAACCCAGTACCACACCCCTTAAGCCTCCCCCAAAGAGTGCCATCAACTCAAACATTTAAGACCACTGAAGACATTTCTCATGTAAACCACCATGAGGGATATAAGAGAATGCAGACTCACCCCCAGCCCTGAGCTGATGCTTTAGTGCAGGAGAAAGTTGACCAAAACTGGCTGTGGTGGTTTACACCCCACACTACCCCTACAATTCCATCATTCATGAGGCTGAGGCAGGTCGGCCTGGGCTGCTTAGCTAAATACTGTCCAAACAAATAAGCAGAAAAGAAAGGTAGATTACTGCTGTTCTTGAGATCCATATAGAGACACCATGGGAGTCCAGAGGGAGGCTCTGGGGTTAGTGATCAGTCTAGAAACTTTAATTCAAAAGAGGTTGAGCGGGAGGCAGAGTGGATCTCTATCTACATAATAAGTTTCAGGCCAGTCGGGGCTATACAAGAAGACCCTGTCTCAAAAAAAATACAAAAATAAAAAATGCTTAGGAGTTTAGGAGGCTGGAGAGATATGCTTGCTCAGCAGGTATGAGAAGATAAATTTGTGCCCCAGAACTCACATAAAGGCTGGGTGTGGCTGATGTCCGGCTTTAGCAATGGATGTTGGGCGAGGGCGTGGATTCTTGGAATTTGGGAGTTAGATAGTCTAATCTCAGCAGCTAGTTTCAGGTTTCCTGAGAGACCTTGCCTCAAACAAGGTAAAGAGTAACTAAGGATGACCTCTGGTGCCCTAGCCTGTTCTTTCATTGACTTTGTCTCTGTCTGTCTCTGCTTACTGCAGGGCACTTTACATATTTACAAATTATCAGAAGGATTGGGTGGTGAACAATGCAGAGGAGGGCTCTCGGAAATCTTCTGAAGTGTTTTCCGAATGCCTTAGAACCAGCTTTGAGGCAAAGGACTCTCAAGTCGTGTGTCCCCCCCCCCCCCCCCCCCTGTACTGTGGTCTCAACATCTCCCAAGTCCTGTGGGAGAGCTGACTCAGCTCCCCAGGCAGAGTGGCCTCCAGGCTCATCCCCACTCATGAGTGCAGCAACAGCTCTGCTTAGCCCCGAGCTAGTCTTGTCAGAAGACTTGTGGTCCCCTCTCACACTTCCATAGAGAGGATCCTGTACAAAACCATCTTAGGGCTTCTGTGGCTGTGATGAAAACCAGGACCAAAAGCAACTGGGGAAGGGAGGAATTTATCTCTTTCACAGGATCTTTCATTGCAGGAACTCAAGGCAGCAGCCTAGAGGCAGGGGCTGATGCAGAGGCCACATAGGAATGCTGTTTTGTGGTGTGTTCTTCTTCGTGGCTTGCTTGGCTGTTCTCTTATACCATCTAAGACTCCCTGGCCAGCAGTGGACTGGGCTCTCCTACATCTATCATTAATCCAGACTTGTCTGTAGGCCAATTTTATGGAAGCATTTTAACAACTGAGAGTCCCCAAACCAAATGATTCCATCTTGAGTTTGTTGACACAAAATAGCACAGTAACCACCCAGCTTACTGACTGAGCCTCAATCCATTGACTAAAGTTGGTCTCTTTCAAGTCTGGCCGGTCCAGTCAGCTGTAGCGGGGGGGGGGGGGGGGGGGGGGGGGGGGGGGGCATGGATATTTCCTTGGAGCCAGGCCCACAGGGCACAGGGCTGACTTTTGTGACCTTCCTGGCAGGACTCAGTGGCTGTCAGTCAATAAAGTGCTTGCTCTGTAGGCATGAGGAGACAACTTGAACTGTAGCCCTGCTTTATGCCCCACAGCAGCCCTGTGATCACAGCTAACCATAGATGGTGACTCTTTCAGAGAGAGCCACGGTATGGTGGGGATAATGGAAGAAGAGAGAAACCCAAGGGAATGGCCTCTTCCAGAGGACCAGAGTCCCGAATTGCTCCTGGAGGACTCTGCACCAAATCTTCTCTTTAAATTCTGACAATTACATGCAAGAGTGACATGCGGTCATTTGCTTCTGGACCCAGAATGTGGGAGGCATTCTCATGGAAGTAAGCGTCTGTCCTCTGCCTGTAATTCTTTCATTTTTTATCCCCCTGCTGAAGGGATGTATGGCTTAGGCACTCCTGGTCCCGGGATGGAGTGAAGGGGACTGTTTCCTTCTAGCAGGAGAGCAAGAATGTTTCCACACAGATTCTTGACTCTGAAAGTTCCCATCTAGCTACTCCCCAAAGCCATGTCTCTGTAAGAGAGAAATAGATACTTTTCTTCAAGTTCTTTACACTTAGCAGGGCTGAAGTTTTGATCTGAAAATACATGGCACATAAATTGCAAGAAATTCATTTACTGCCTTGGGCAGGCTGAACAGGCACTGTGGGATTAGGGTAGCTGCTACAGGTCAGAGCTGAAGGTCACAGCTTCCTCAGTGGTGGTAGGTTTATCCCACTGAAGGCACTGCTCACTTGGCTGCCTCTTGCAGAGTAAGTACTTTAGGAGGCTAGATGGTTGCTCAGTGTGGTGATGTGCATCTTTAATCCAGGCACTTGGGAGGCAGAGGCAGGTGGATATCTGTGAATTCAAAGCCAGCATGGTTTATATAATAAAACCTTGTCTCAAAAAAAAAAAAAAAAAAAAAAAGCAACAACCAACCAAACAAGCAAACCCTCAACAGGCTAGAGGTTCTTGGCCATGGCCATGGAAGGATGTATCAGTCTTTAGCAGCAGAGAGGTCTGTCCTTCTGTCTGGATGTCTATTTGCCCTGATGACTTGGCTCCCTGGGTGGATCCTCCTTTTCTTAGTGCTCATCTTTGTGGGACCCTTTCCTCGGTAGCAGATAGAAATGCTTATTGAATCTTTGGGAATTTCATATTATGAACCCCAGTTCCACTCACCTCCCAGTCCTTCCACATCCTCCCTCCCACCTGTAGTGCTCTCCAATAAAAATTAAAAAAAAAAATCAAACCCAAAACAAAGCAAAACAACAACGAAAAGCTCTTTGCTCCTCCACCTTTGCAGCCTCCCCTCTCCATTTGTCCTGGTGGAGCCCGGGCCTCCATGTGTCACTCAGCATCCAAGAGATCAGACAGCTTTACTTGCAAATGTTTATTACAATGCATCACTGGTCTGGTTCAAGGTCTCTGGCTTCTAGTACACCATCATCACTAGATCCTCACCAAAACTCAGCTCCGATAGTCTACGGCGGCCCTGAGTCACTGAGATCCTGCATTATTGTTCCACAGGACCAGTCCCTTCACAAACTCCAGCAGGTCCTAGGTATGGTAGATGTTAGGATGGGCCGACCCAAGGCCCAGCTATAGGTCTGAGTGATCTTTGACCTGGGTAGTCCTGGCCACCTGGGCCAAGTCCTTCAGGTAATGGGTGGAGCCAGCTCCCCTATGTCCATGGCTTCAGGGTCAGCTCTCTCTGCTTGTGGTAAGGGGTTTGAGCTGTCTCTCCTGAGTGTGGTGGGTATGGGGGCAGCTCTCCCATGAGGGTCAGAAGCAGCTCTCTTGCTGTAACAACCAGCAAAGGGCAGGGCCAACTATCCCAAGGCCAATAAATAGCAGGTCTGGCTCAGGATGGCCCACGGATTCTATCATGCATAGTTCCCATGCCCCCTGAGGTGACATTGGCCATAAACATAAACACAGACCCCAGCTGCAGTGGGACCTAGTACCCAGACATGGTCCTTGGCAGCAGCTGGGCTCGGATGTCATCACTGCTCTAGGTGGCAGCCCAGGCCACCCCAGATCTGCATGGCCTCAGCATCAGTGTGGCCCTATAACACTAACATGATCCCAGATCTCTGACATCCATGCGGCCTTTGATGGCAACAGGAACCCGGACAATAACACAGGCCCTGGCTGCATCAGGGCATCAGAACCCTGAATCTCTGACCGGGATGTCACCATGGTATTGGGTAGCCACACAGGCCACTCAGATCTGCATGTCCCCAGCTGCAGCATGTCCCTTGGCTACCAACATAGACTCAGGCAGCTGACCTGACCCCAGGCGTATACACAGTCCTTGGTGGCAACATGGGCCATGAACACAGAACCCAGCTGCAGGAGGACCACAGACCCAGACATGGTCCTCAGTAGCAGCCCAGGTCTTCACATCACCTTGGTCCCAGGTGGCAGCACAGGCTACCCGATCAGCATTGCCCTGGTGATAGTGATAGCAGGCTTCCTGACACACACCCCAGGTGGAGGCCCATGGCATCAGGAGACATGGATGTCAACACAGACAGAAATGCAACTCCCAAAAGTCAGTATTTGCTGAGTATGTCTACTTTCTATGAATATACAAAATTATATCAGAAACAGCAGTTTGGTAGTCTTTATTGTTAAAAGAAAGGTGTGTGTGTGTGTGTGTGTGTGTGTGTGTGTGTGTGTGTGTGTGTGTGTGTGGTTTTGTCTGTGTATATACATGCAAGTGCACCATGTTCATGCAGTATGTGGAGAGGCCAGAAGACCGCAACAGATTCACTGGGGAGGGAGTTACCGGACACTGTGAGTTACCAAGCTGGTCCTAAGTCGGACCTGGGTCCTCTGCAAGGGCAGCAAGTCTTCTTAACTGCTGAGCCACCCCTCTAGTGGAGGGGGTTTGAGACCGGATCTTCAAAAGCAGGACATTCCTTCTGCCTTAGTCTCTTTCCCAAGAGCTAAGATTACAGGTGTGAGGCATTGTGCCTGGCATTCTCTCTCTCTTCTTGACATATACTGTTTATTAAGATTCTTGGAGCTGTCATAAAACATAATAATTTTGAAAGAAGCTGGGGATAAAAATCAAGGCCTTGAGCACGTTAAATGTACACTGTATATACCACAGAGCGACACCCCCAGCCTTGTCATAAATTTTTTAAAAAACTGAATTGTCTTGGCCAGGTGGGAGAATCAGAAATTCAAGGTCATCCTTGGGCTACAAATAGGAAATGAACGTGTCATGTTGAACCATCTTTATCTGTAAGGCTAACACCCACATGGCAGTTTACAACCATCTGTAACCCCAGTTCCCATAGAACTGATGCCTTCTCCTGACTTCTGAGGGCGCCAGTCATGTAATCAAGCACAGATATACATGCAGGCAGAACAACACATTCACACAAAGTAATATAAGTAAGTCTATTTTTTTTAAAAGGCTATCATTTGAAGTTTCTTATTACATATTTTTTCAGAAAGTTTTATTTTTAAGATGAAAGAACTTACAAGTATTTCTATTTTTATTTATTTACCATGTGGGAGTTTTGCCTGCCTGTATATATGTGCAGCATGTAGGTATATGCTTGTTGCCCGTGGAGACCAGAAGAGGAAATCAGAGCCCTTGGAGCAGGAGTGATTGTTGTGAGCCACCATGTGGGTGCTGGGAACTGAACCTGGGTCCTCTGCAAGAGCAGCCGGTGCTCTTAACTGCTGAGCCCTCTCTCCAGCATTTTTTGCTGTTGTTTACTGTCCTAAATAATTTATTGGGTATGAATATTACAAACATCGTGTGTATTGGCAGTAATAATGGAGTTGGAGAGTATTGCCCCTTCTCCAGGCTGTACAAGAACCACCAACATGTGTGGTGAGCACTGTAGCCCTTTCCAAGGCCACAGCTCTTTGCGGCCAGCAGATGTCAGCCTACCCACCTCTTTGTGCTTGCGGACTGCTTTGGTGATCCACTGGATTTCAGGATTTCTTCTGAATGGATCAATGAGGATAATCTCAAAAAAAAAATTGTATGTGGAACCTTCACCAACCCAGTAAGAATTTAGGACTCTCAAAGTCCCATAATGGCATCCGGCTCTCTCCTCAGCAACAGACTGAAGCTTTAGGTAAACTTTAGCTGCTTATCGCTATAATGGACAAGCTTGCCATAGCTGCACACTTAGGAGCTGGTGTCCGTGGCCACTACAGCTGACATGAATCCTGTATGTGACATAGCCTTGTTTGATCTTGTTTCCCAGACTTCGGGCTTTATCATGCTGCGAGGGAGGGTGCGAGGAGCTGGTGGTTTCACCAGCAGTGGGCCTTCAGAAGTGGACCTTCAGAAGTCAGATACTTCTTCCTCCACAGCTCCTGGGTGTATTGGTATGCACCTGTTTGGATTTGTATTTGGCAGGAAAGAGTCTTCCCAGCGTTTTAAAAAAATACAATTTCATAAATGTATATAATACACTCACCCTACCCCTCTTATAACTTCCCACCCCCACCTCAAATCCACCTCATACTATTATTTATTTTTCTTCTGGTTTGTTTACAGGTACACTGAGTTTAAGCAAGCCAGCTATATGCATTGTTATTTTAAATGCATTACATTAAGTTACATATTAAAAATAAGCTATATATTTAGTTTAAAAATTATTTATTTTGTGTGTATGAATGTTTCGCTTGTATCTTTGTCTGTATCCCCTATGCATGCCTTGTTCCCAAGGAGGCAGAGGGTGTGCATTTTATCCTTGGGACTGGAGTTACAGATGGTTGTGAGCTACTATGCCGGTGCTGAAAATCAAATCCAGGTCCTCTGGAAGAGCAGCCAGTCTTCCTAACTACTCAGCTCTCTCTCCAGCCCCATGTTATATATTATATAACCATGTGTAGCTGCATTTATTAGGCTTGTTTTACTAACGGGGCTAGCAATGCAGCTCAGTTGGACAAATGCTTGCCTAGCATATTAACTGGTTTTCCAGATGAGCAGGACTGATAGAATAAATGTATTACAAAGGGCATTTAGATTGGTTTACACAACATGGGCTCAGTATTCCAGCAGTGGCCATCTGATAAGAACTTGGTAAGATGCTCCATCCATGAGGCTGGATGCCTCAGCATTCACAATCTGGTTCTCAAGGCCTGGAGGAGTCCTGAGGAACCTCTGTGTTCAGTCCATTTTAGAAAGCCAAAGAATCCACACTACAATGTCAGTGGATGGTAGAACCAGTGGCAACAACAATGTAGATGTACTCTCTAGCAAGAAATGAAGGCTGGCGGGCTAAAACCGGCACCGCTTCGCCGTGGGATCTCCTATTCTCAGGATTGCACTGGATGATGCTGCCCATCCTGAGGAGTGTCTCCTCTCATGTAACCCTTCAAGGAAGTAACCTCACAGACATCTCAGAGACACCTTCCCTAGCTGCTCATGGATCCATCCCAATTGACAAGGTTAAGGAACACACCTAGCAAAACCTAGACACCAAGCCTATAGCTACACATGTACACCCACAAACACATATGCACCCCTCGGCCCAGTTCAGTAAGTCCTGGGCAGGGGCTTGGACCTGAGTACTGTCTGGTCCCTAACAAAGACTCCTAGGCATTTCTGCAAGGTCCCTAGGCAGACAGGAAGTTTGGAAGCAGAAAGCTGACCTGATCATTATTTTGCCACTGTCCCACACAGGGACAGTCTGCAGAAGGCCCCAGGAGCCCTGGCCCCCCACCTCAGGTCCCAGAAGGCAAGGTGGATGTAGGGGTATTGTGTTGTTTCATGGTAAATAATTGTCCCACCCACTGGTTTAATAAAAAAAAAAAAACGCTGATGGGCCAAAGGCAGGCAGGAAGTGAGGGCAGGGCTACCAGACTAAGAAAATCTCTGAGAACAGAATGCCAGAGAGACTGCCAGAGAAAAGCTGGAAGAAGCAGAGGACAACTATGCTGCTCTAAAGAAAGGTACCGAGCCACATGGCTGAACAGGAAGAATCATGGGTTAGATGAAGGGTACAGAGTTAGCAAGTTATATGCCTGGGCCTGAGGCAGATCAGCCAAAAACTATTGAAAGCATCTGTGGGACTGCGGGACTGCGGGCCTGCGGGTCTGCGGGTCTGTGGTCCTAAACCTTGAGGTTAGGCCTGAAAATACGGCCAGAAACCTCCTACGATAGGTGGAAACTAACATTTGCTCATTTAATCTTCCTCTTTTGTGGAGGAAGATGCCTACTATGTGAGGAAGATGCCTACTATGCGATGTTGGGATGAGAGATTTCTTTTCAAAATCAATTCCCTATTACATAGGGGTAACTGGTCGCACCACATCTGGGCAGGTAAAAGCAGTCGATAGAAGTGTACATCATTGTGGGTAACAAGGACACTTCCTGAGGAGAGACTGGTCCATGACCATTTATGTTTCCTCAGATAGAACCAGTGCATAGAAGAGACATTTATTGTTTTTAATCACCAATTGTCTGTCTCTCCCTGCTTCCTAGACACAACTGAGGGGTTGACTCAATTCTCAGGATTGGGGAAGTCGAGTTGCTCAGGACACTCCACACAAGAAATTTTCCTTCCAGTGTGGCTGGTTCCCACGAAAACACTCTCTCTTGTGCTAATGGATTCAAGCTGGAGTTTTTGGTTTTTTTTTTCTCTCCTCTTCCTGTTTTCCTCCTCCTCCTTCTTTTTCCTCCTATCTTTTTTGAGACAGACCCTCACTATGTAGCCCTGGCTGGTCTGGAACTCACAATGTAGACCAGGCTGGCCTAGAATTCACAGAATTCCATTTGCCTCTGACACTAGAGTGCTGATATTAAAAGTATACACCACCATTCCCAGCTGCCTATTCCTTCCTTTAAATTTTCAAAACTTATTTGCGTGTGTGCGCATGTACCAACCATGCCATGGATGTCAGAGGAGACCACCCAGGAGGTAGGTCTTTCTCTCTAATACACCAATCCTGAGTATCAAACTCAGATTTTCAGGACTGGCAACAAGCACCTTTATCTTCTGAGTCAAATTGCTGGCCCGGGGTTTTTATTTATTTATCTATTTACTTTTTTTGTGGGAGAGGAAAGGGTATGGGGGGGGAAGGAGTGGTGGTTTAAATTTTTCGTTGTTTTGAGACAGAATTTCACTATGTGGCCCTGGCTGTCCTGGGACTCACTATGTAGATCAGGATAACTTCAAACGCACAGACATCTGCCTGCCTCTGCCTCCCAAACTTGGACTAAAGGCGTTGTCATGCCCAGCAGTGAGGTTTAGGACAGGGTCTCTTGTAGCCCAGGTTGAGCTGGGCCTTCCGTTGCTGGTGAAAGCGCCCTCATTTCTTTCTTACTTTTTCTTTCTTTCTCTCTCTTTTTGCCATTAACTAAATGTCACTGAGGCACTTTGTACTCAGAGGAGATTGGGCAGGGCATAGGTTGTCACATTTGCAGAGTGTGTTCCCCTTAGCATAATCCTTGTCATTTACCGTGGCTCTCCAATAATCTGGGATGCTGGAAGCATCTATGATACATGCATTTTCTCTTTTAAAATTAACATATATTAATTATATGAAACAATGCTATTAATACAATGTATACAATGTACTTTGATCAGTAATTTTTAAAAAATAACTTTGATAAATATCTCTCATAGATTGAAAATTCCTTTTTACTTATCATGCATACAATTTTCTTTTCTTATTCTTTTTTTGAGACAGGGTCTGGTATATCTCAGGTTGGCTTTGAATCCATTTTGTGACAGTGGATGACCTTGGATTTCTGATCCTCCTGCCTTTACTTCCCAAGTTCTGGGAGTACATTCTCACTCTTTACAGTTTTGAGAGGTCTGAGAAAATGTCCTCCCAGCTTCCCACTGCTGTGAATCACTGCTGTGAATCTTCACAGGAATTGAACTCTGGTCTCATTCTAAGCTGTGACCTAAGCCGGTAGTGATAACAACCAGTTCTGACCACAGACATGCTGGCTCCTGGCTCCTGTCACTTAGTCACTGCTGCTGATGCTCGAGGAGGAACTGTCACCTTCTTTACTGATAGGTGATAGAGAGATAGGGAGGCTGCTTGCTGAAAGCCCTAGAGTGAAGAGTGCAGTGGTCAGGTAGCACGTCAGCCATGGTGGTGCTCTTCTGGGATCTGAACTCTGGGGATATCAATGGTTAGTTAGCCTAGTTGACTCACCTAATTGAAGTTCTTCGTTCAGCAAGAAAGCCCGTCTAGGACTTAAACCCAGAAAGAACAGTCCCCTACTAAGTCACTGTGCAGTTCTTACTACTGACTGACCCTTAGCCTCCTCAGATCTGCTCTCCAGCACTAGCTGGTACTAAGTAGGCCATCAAGCCGACTTGTGTCATTCAACACCGACCAAGGAGCTCTCATGTTTCAACCTGCTTTTCCTGCATCCCTCACATCTGCTAACATCTGGTGACTGCACTGGTTCCTGTTTCCTAAGCCTTTTAACCTCTGCCAAGGAAGAAAACCCCCTAATTCAGTGCTACTCTCTGTTCCATAGGGCTGGGCATATGGCTCAGTCAGTAGGTAGAGTGTTTGCCTAGCATGCCCCAAGTCTTGGTTTTCATCTTCATAAAGAAGGTGTGGTAGTGCAGTCTGTCATCCCAGCACTGTAGAGGTGGAGAAAGGAGGATTAGAAGTTGAAAGGAGAGAACGAGAGAATGAGAGAGAGAGAGAGAGAGAGGAGGAGGAGGAGAAATAACTATTTTCAAAGGAAGCAGGTTGAACACCATACAACACCGTATCATGTAACCATGAAATCCTTTTAATATCTCCAAGAAGTTGGCACTATTATGGATTTTACAGAGACTCAGAGACCCAAGCAGGCAGGTCTCTGTGAGTGAGAGCTGAACTGGTTGGTCTACATAGGAAGCTCCAGACTAGCCTGGGCTGCATAGTGAGACCCTGCCTCAAAACCAAGCAAACACACAGAAAATTCTCCAGGCACCCTACTAGACTCATAGAGCAGGAGCCGCAGGCTGGAGAGATGGGTTAGTTGATGGTGCTTGGGGCTGGAGAGAATAATCTGTTGATAGGGTGTTTGCTTCTTTGAAGCTGTGGGTCAGATGTCGATGGTACACAGGTATGTGCTTGAGGGGGCAGAGGTTAACCTTGGGTGTGATTTCTCAGGATTTGTTTATCTTGCTTTTTGAAACCAGGCCTTTCACTGGGAACCAGAGCTTGCTGATGATCAGGGTGGCAGGGACCTGCGGGTTCTCTGGGTCCCAGCAGCCCACATCACCACACCAGGCTTTTATGTGGGTATTGGAGGCAGATGCCATGCTTGCAAGGCATGCTCTTCATTTGCGGTTATTCCCAAGCCCAGGCTGAGGGCTCCCACTCAGAGATCTGACTGCCTCTTCTAGGACTGAGGACTCAGCACTTTCTGCCTAACCCTCATGTGTGTTTTGTTGCTGCATTAACTCAGTTTTAGCAACCACTGCTGTTTGAAGCTCGGCACCAACAGCATAGTTTTGAAAAATCTACAGCAAGTGTAAATCTGAGCTCACCAATGAGAATAATGCTTGTCTCAGCCCATGATGAAGCAACAGAATTTCAGCAGGAGACTGTGTGAAATGAAAACAAAGTGTTTTTTTTTATCTCCCCCCACCCCCACTCCCTGGTTTAAGAGCCTTTCCTGTGTCACTTTATAGGAACATCAACTGTGCATAGCTTTGTAAAAACAAGAAGAACTATAAAATAAGGAATTTCTGGTTGATTGTATTTGTGTGTGTGTGTGTGTGTGTGTGTGTGTGTGTGTGTGTGTAGAACTGATAACAAACAAAAGTCATGTTGTGTTTATTAAGTACATCTATAAAAATGTGTAAGAATGTCTCAACCGGAAAGCAAGAGGAAGCCAGATGGTGGACTCTTGCAGTCCTCACACTGGGGAGGAAGGTAGCCAGGGCAGTAAGTTCCAGGCCAGACTAGGCTGAGAACAGGGTGAGGCCTCATCCTTTAGAGAATAATAATACTAATAATAATAAAAGAGAAAAAAAACAAAGGAGAGAAAAGAAACAGAAAAGAAGAAAAGAGAAGGGTCTATTAAGGGTGTTGGCCAAGACTTTTTCCTGCCCTTGATGGTGACAGAGCAGGCAGAGTCGCCCACCAGTCCTTTTTTCCGGTCCGTTCTCAGCTGCTGGTGACTGCACGGGCGGGAAGGTGGGGCTGCTTCTCCGCGGGGCCCGACTTTTCCCCGAACCAGCCGTGCGCGACCACTGGTCTGTCTGTAACATCTCTGTTCCTTCCTTTCCTCGATTGGGGCTCTTATTATTCTCCCGTTACGTACCCAGGCCGCATTGGCGCGACCCTTTGCAGATGACCGACCACTGAGAGTTGGCCGCAGAAACACCTGGAGCAACAGGCGCTGGGCTGGACGCAGAGATGGGCGCATCCTGGATGGGGGACGCGCGTTAGCTGTGTCCGGGGCGGGACCATTCTCTCAGTGGGCACAATCAATCGGGTTCCACATCATCATTGCCCGGGATAGGAGGGCTCCACTTCGAGAGGCACGTGCTCCATTCCACTCTCCTGGAAAGGGCTCTCGTCCGCTTTAGAAGTTTAGAATATGCCCCTCACATTTTATTAGTGTGCCCGGCTAATTCACATTCACGAGTTTTTAGAATAGTAAAAGTTGTCCATGCCCACTACGGTGGCTTGGCTTCATTTTCGAAGGGAATATTTAATACTTTGGAATATAGTGAGGAGATCGAATTGGTAAAATTTAGACCCCACCACCGACCGCGGCAGGACTCGAACCTGCAATCTTCTGATCCGAAGTCAGACGCCTTATCCATTAGGCCACGCGGCCGCCGGCAGTGAGATGTCTTTACTTAACTTAAAACATCAAGATGCCTGCAGGCTTACTTCAGACTGATCCATTGTCTTCGGGCAGGGGGGTTAGAAGCCCACCCGGAAGTCCGTCCCCCACCCCCGCGAGCGGACAGCTCCATTCGCGGCGCTCCTATTGGGCAGTGGGGGAGTCTCCCGCCTGCCTCTGGGTAGCCGCGGGACCTAGCTCGCGCACACGGGAAGTTGCAGCTGCTTAGCGAGGCCACACGCTTTCCGGAGGCTGCGTGGGCCGCTTGGAGCGGACGCCGCGTCGTCACTAGGGTTGTGGGCTGCGGCAGGACTGGAAGCGCGGAGCAGATCGAGGTTTCCAGCGGGCTCGGCAGGGGGAGGCCGGGCGCGGCTGCTCCCTCTCCATTCGGGGAACGCGGCCCGGAGCAGGGCGGCGGCCGGTCCCAGGGCGCGCCGCGGTAGCGGCGGCTGCAATAACTACCCGGTGTTTGGGCTCACGGTGGTGGCCGCCGTCGCCCCTAGCAGGTCGCCCTGGGCCAGCCCGGGTGTGGGTGGGAACCCCGGGGTTGTGGCCCTCCCGGCGGGTTTGAAGCCGGGCGCTAGGCCCTCGGGCCGCCGGAGGGTTGGTACTGGCGGCTGCTGTCTGCCGAGCGCCTGCTGGGGTCAGGGCCGTGCAACGATCTCTGTCACCAAGCAGCCTTGCCCCGTGGCTCGGAGAGACCTTAACCCTATTTTACGGAGCAGGAGGTTGGGGCCTAAGGAGCTTGCCCAAGGTCATGCAGTTGAGAACTCTGGTCTGCGTCTCCCTATTCCCGCATCTCCAGGTTCACCGTGGAGCCTGTGTGGCTCTTTCCTCAGGAGGGGCAGTGCCGTTTCCTAAGGCATAACCGCTCTGGCCTTTTGGCTAAGATCAAATGGTGAAAACGCTTGGCACGTAGCAAATGTTTAATGAGTGATAAGCTGTTGATACAAGACCCGACACTTGGGATAACACTTTAACGTCTATCTCCTTTAGGATTTGTATGAGGAAGGCAGGCATGGTGAGACCTATTCCACTGACAGGAACACAGAGAGGGGAGGTTTCTCTCTCTGAGTCTTTCGGCCAGTAAAAGCAGTCAAGCTGGAGCCCAAAGCCAGGTGTCCCGACTCACAGCGGGGGGCTCCCTGCGCCAACCATGAGCCGCCTGCTCTGGAAGAAGATGGCGAGCAGCAAGATCCGCTCAGGGCCAGTTCCAGCAACAGGACGCAGGGTCTCCAGCTCCGTCCTCGACCCCGTCCCCAACGACGGGCAGCCGCAGTCGCAAATGCCCTCTTTGGAGGACGGGCAGCTGCGGCTCAACCCCTTGCTCATCCAGATGCTCTCGAGGGGGCTTCACGAGCAAATCTTCGGGTGCGGAGGCGAAGTGCCCGACGAGGCCGCGGTGCATCGCAGCATCCAGCATCTGCAGAAGCACGGGCTCTGGGGGCAGCCGGCCACGCCCTTGCCAGACGTGCAGCTGAGCCTGCCCCGGCTCTTGGGGGGCAACCTGGACCAGCACTTCCGCCTCCTGGCCCAGAAGCAGAGCCTCCCTTACTTGGAGGCGGCCGCCTCGTTATTGGAGGCCCAATTGCCCCCCCAGCCCGGGAGCTGGGCCTGGGCGGAGGGCTGGACCCGGTACGGCCCCGAGGGGGAGGCCGAACCCGTGGCCATCCCCGAGGAGCGGGCCCTGGTGTTCGACGTGGAGGTCTGCATGGCAGAGGGAACTTGCCCCACTTTGGCGGTGGCCATATCCCCCTCGGCCTGGTAAGTGGAGGTTAGGAACCGGGAACTATCATTTGTAGGGGGCCCAGCTAAGTGGTTTGGTTCGGTGAACAGTTCCGAGTTCCTGATGCGGTGCTCATTTAAGGACTGCTGGTGTGGTGAATTAAACATGCTTAATCCTGCTTTTGTGGGGCTCACTCTGGTGGAAATATATACTGACTGTAGATAACACCCAAGTGAATGTCAGGGGCCATGCAGAGAATCAGTGTTGTGTTTGAGACAGACTGAGAGACCGTTTAAGATGACCAAGAGTTTGTGCCTCAACCCCTGGCACCTAGGAGCTTCTGTGAGAAGACAGTCTGAAAAGTGTTTGGTTTTGGGAATGCCAATGGTTATTTTGGATAGGAAGATGTTTTTGGTGGGATTGTTCTAGGCAGTTTAAAATACTCAGCGTCCCCAGTGTCTTTCATAAATGCCAGACCAAATCCTGTTCAACCTTTCAAATGACCCTAGAGGTGGCCTAGTCTTGACTGCCCCCAGTTGAGAAATATTACTTCCTTAAAGGTAGGCATTTTGGTCTCAGATAGGTATATCCAGTCTCTCTCTTTTCTTTTTAAATAACTTTCTAAGTGCTACCCAAGTTTCTTTTTCAAGCAATGATGGCAGTACTGTTTCTCCCCTTTTTTATTCTTCATTCCAGGATTAAAATACTATTTACAACCTTAATGCTTTCAGGCATGGCCAGCAAAAAAGTTGGCAGTTTCTTTATTCCTATTGGAAGCTACATCTTTGTAAAGAAAGCTGCGAAATGTTATATATGCAGTTGAAAATGGTGAAAGCATGGCTTAATAGATAAGGTAGGCATTGATGGCTAAAAAGAGCAAATCTAGATGACTTTGCATTGATTTAGCTGAAGTTATGATAAGAACCACAGTGCTTATGTAACTTGATGGCCAGAGTCAAGGGGAATACCAGCCATCAGCTGAAAAGATAAAGCAGGCTTTGGTGGCTAAAAACAGGGACAGTAGGTTTTTGGATATTGGTCATTTTTGGACAAGTCAAGTCCCCTTTCTCTTCTTCACTTATCTCCCCTCTCTCTTCCTTCCCATTCTGCCTTCACTCTCATTCCATTGCCAGTGATACTGGGACATTGCTTAGTGTGTTGGTGGCAGAGGCCAGCGTTGGGGCCTGAGTTTATGAGAGACCTTTCTCCTAGTTTCCTGCTGACTGTTGTGGCCGTGGATGGTGCCTCGACACAGTCCACATTTAACCTGGCATGCTCTGTCACAGCTCACAACTTAGAGGAGTTGATGGAAGCCTGGACAGCTGAGTCCCCTGTAGGTAGCTTCCTAAGGGCTTTTGGTAAGGGCGTTAGTCAGTCATCTGCCTGAAGGAATGTCACCCAGGCCCTTGGCATTTGAGAGTCCAAGGAGAACTTGAGTATTGACAGCATGGTTTCCAGCTCATCTTAGTTTTGGTCCCCCCCCCCTTTTGTTACATCACAAGCTTATAGTAAGATGGCTTAACAGACACTGCAAGCCTGTGTCTAGACACCAGTATGGCTTTTGCTAACTGAAGTCCTTATCGTCTTCATAGCTTTGAGTATTTAGCATTCTTGAGTCCTTGCTTCTGTTTCAAAGGGCTTCGACCAGTAGAAGAGGAAGGATTCCAGTGTGGGTGCCTTATGCAGTCCCACCATGGTAGTATGCATTAGAGTTTCCAGTTTTAAAACAGCTAGTCAGTCTTTCGGTTGCAACTTGAGGCAGATCATGCCTGTCTTCCCTAAAGGTTGCAGGGAGCGCCATCAGAACTGTATTGTCTACTGTATGGCATCAGTCTTTTGGAATGCTGTGTGGCTGGTAGCAGGCTTTTGGTCAGTAGCTGTTGTCCCCACTTGGTCTTGGGCTCCTGAGCAGATTAACTGTTTCCTGAGTTGGTGTCAGGCCCCCTGCAAACAGCTCATCTGTTCCTTCCACACCCACTGCACATGTACATGCATTCTCTCATCATGCTGTGCTCTGTGGCATCTCACTGAGGCTGGTTGCTCCTAAGGCGCATGGTTTATTTTTCCCTTCAGAATCTTCAGACAATTCACTCTGTATGTGTGTGTAGCATTTGTCATTTTTTTTTCTTTTTTGTCACTTTCAATTAAAAAATTCTCCACTTTGGAATGTATTACCAACTCTCTCCTTTATTTGCACTTGGAACACTGCTGTTTTGTGCTTATAGACACAAGGGGTTGGGCATATCCGTGAAGGCCTCAGGGCTAGCTGCAGACTTAGCACTAGGCCTGCATGCTTTACTGTACATGGCACCCACTACCAGAGCATTTAGCTCCTTGTTAATCTGTGGGATTTGGATAGTAAAGACACTTTATAATTTCTCTCCCCTATGATCCCTTGACTTGTGTGAGTGAGTAGCACCCCTTGGGTACTGGCATGCCGTGGGCGGTGTGGAACAGAAGTCTATTCCCTTATCGTAAACCTGCCCACTTCTCATCTCCTGCAGGTATTCCTGGTGCAGCCGGCGGCTGGTGGAAGAGCGTTACTCTTGGACCAGCCAGCTATCGCCGGCTGACCTAATCCCCCTGGATGTTTCTGCTAGTGCCAGCAGCTCCACCCAGCAGGAGTGGCAGGAACAGCTGGTGGTGGGGCATAATGTTTCCTTTGACCGAGCCCACATCAGGGAGCAGTACCTGATTCAGGTGAGGTTTGTGGGAATGGCAAGCTTTGGCACAGTTGAGTCAAGAGTTGGGTCTGCTAAGGAAAGCCCTTCCTTCCCTCCCTCCCTCCCTCCCTCCCTCCTAATTTGTTAATTTGTTAACTTGTGAGGGCTAGGGCCAGAACCAGAGCTGAGGGGCTGGCCCATAACTATGAAGGTTGGTTTAGCTCATCTAACCAGAGTTGCCCAGAGATGTTGTTGGAATCTGGGAAGTACTTGTGCATTGGAACCGAGCCAGTTCTGGACATTTAGGAATCGGGCAGGTCTCTCACAAGTATGGGGCTTGTGTGTTTTGTGTTGGGGTGGGGTCTGTGTGCTTCAGGTAGAGGGTATCTGAGGAACTCAGGTGGGGCTGGGATCAACACCACTGATGCAGTGGCCAGCTAGTCCCGCTGTTGTAGCCTCTCTCTGCCCTTCCTGCAGGGCTCCCGCATGCGCTTTCTGGACACTATGAGCATGCATATGGCCATCTCAGGACTGAGCAGCTTCCAGCGCAGTCTGTGGATGGCAGCCAAGCAGGGCAAGCACAAGACTGGGCATCCCATACATCGAGGTCAGAAGTCCCAGAGGAAAGCCGGTGGTCCAGTGGTGAGAGTGCTTTTGGGGCTGCCCTGAAGGGGATGCTTAGGATCCTTTCACTGGTCTATTTGTTAGCTGATCTCCCCTTGGTTTCTCAGATTTCATCTTGGGACTGGATGAACATCAGCAGTGCCAATAATCTTGCAGATGTGCACAGCCTTTATGTGGGGGGACCTCCCTTAGAGAAGGAGCCTCGGGAACTGTTCATCAAGGGCAGCATGAGAGATATCCGGGAGAACTTCCAGGTGTGGTGTTGGCACATGGGCTCTGACCTCCCTGCAGCTGAATTTGGGGAGGTCTAGCTATTGGGTCTGCCCCTGAAACGTGGCAGTGGCAGTAGGTGGTTGTCCCTGCTACCCCACCCCACTCCAACAAGTTCCTGTCACCTTGTGGTAGGATCTGATGCAGTACTGTGCCCGTGATGTGTGGGCCACCTATGAGGTTTTCCAGCAGCAGCTGCCACTCTTCTTGGAGAGGTGAGGGGACCAGGTGGAATCCCTGGGTATGGGTAGGTCCTGGTACCCATTGTAATCCGGTGGGGCTGATTCTTCCTCAAGCTGCTCACTTAGTTTTCCTAGGCTGAAAGAATGGAGTCCCTCTGTTCAGGGCATTCATGCGGGCTCTGGACTCTGGAGTCCTAGGGGCTTGTTATCATGTATGGTCCCAATTTTCTGTTATGATATTTTAATGAGTCAGTCTAACGATATAGTCGGTGATAATTGTTATTCACCCAAGGTTCAAACCTTGGCTGCTGTATCCTTATTGACTTTAGTAAGTAACTTGGTTTCTGAGAGGCTCAGTTTTCATCCCAAAATATACACAGATGTACCTTACTCCTGGTTGTGAAGTTGATAGGCAGTCATTGTATGTGTGGGGTTGTTAACACGGTGCCTGACCCTGACTTGTCACTCAGTGGCCTCATCCTCCCCCCATCATTTTCATATCGCCCCTGAAGAGAGGATGTTATTTCCATGTTACAGGTGAAGGAACTGAGGTCCAGAGAAGTCAGGTGACCAGTGCAGGGCTGGGTGGCAGTAAAGCTGAATTCAAGTCTGTCCGATTTTAGAGCTGTGCTACAGAGCTGATTGAGTTGAGCTTGTCAAATTGGGCCTAAGCCTTGTCTCCTGTGGTCATTTATGGCAACCCTTGGTGTCTTTCCCTAAGGTGTCCCCACCCAGTGACTCTGGCTGGCATGCTGGAGATGGGTGTCTCTTACCTGCCTGTCAACCAGAACTGGGAGCGCTACCTGGCAGACGCACAGAGTACATATGAGGAGCTCCAGCGGGAGATGAAGAAGTCACTGATGGATCTGGCTAATGATGCCTGCCAATTGCTCTCAGGAGAGAGGTAGTGAGGTCCAGGGTCAAGGCAGGGGACAGGCAGGTAGGAGGCCTGAATTTTAGCTCAACCTTAACCTCACCTGGTGGACTGGCTCTGCAGGTACAAAGAAGATCCTTGGCTCTGGGACCTAGAGTGGGATTTGCAAGAGTTTAAGCAGAAAAAGGCAAAGAAGGTGAAGAAGCCAGCCTCAGCCAACAAGTTGCCCATCGAGGGAGCTGGGCCCTGTGGGGAGCCCACGGATCAGGAAGGTGGGAAGCTTAGGTGGGAGATGGAACAGTCCTAAGACCCAGGGGCCCCTGGAAGGGCTTGCTGTAGTCCTTCAGACCGTGAGTCCCTTTTGTCCTATCCTGACCCGGGCACAGACCCTGGACCACCCAGTGAGGGGGAGGAGCTTCAGCACAAGGTGGTGGCCAGCACCCGTTTACAGCAGCTCAAGAGCACCACAGACCTCCTGTTTAAGCGAGCCCAGCACCTTCCTGGACACCCTGGGTAAGACTGCTTCTCTCTAACAGAAAGAGCCGTCCTGCATGGTCCTCAGGTACTCCTTGTTTGGGCCTCAGCAAGGCCTTGGACCTTGTTGGTACATTGATTGCACCTTCCATTTGTGCTCAGATGTGTTCATTCTTACCCCAGTGGCTTTCTGGACACATTGAGCACAGTGCATTGAGCCCTTGCTCTATGTATGCTACCTGTGGCAGCTGCAGGGCCCCAGATGGCACCCATGTATCTCCCTCCCTTCTAGGGGCAGCTGACCTGTAATGAGACTTAAGAACGAATAGTTTAGAGGCAGTTTCCTTGCAGTTTCTTTGAGGAGGTGCCTTTCATTGGTGTCTCACAGGCAGAGATGAGGAAAGAGACAGCATAGTGAACAGTAGTGTAGCCTCATGGTACTTATTGGCCCTGGATGCAAATGCCTTTGTCTCAGACAGAGTCAAGTGTCTCTACAGTAGCTGGGGTTCTCGTGGAGAGAGAGGCTGCATTGAGTCTGGAAAGGGGCTTTGACTGACTGGAAGATGCCTGTGAGACACCTGAGATTTTGCCCTCTCAGATAACTCAAATAAGTCTAGGAGATTCCAAATAGGTTCAAAGTCCCCAAAGAGAGGACTGATAATTGGCTTGAGTTACCAGAAAGCCTAGAGTCCTTGGAAGGTGAGACCTTCATTACTCCTTAGTGTGACACTGTTTTTTCCCTGCCGGAAAATAGGTGGTACCGGAAGCTCTGCCCTCGGCTAGATGATCCTGCATGGACACCAGGCCCCAGCCTCCTCAGCCTGCAAATGCGGGTCACTCCTAAGCTTATGGCACTGACCTGGGATGGTTTTCCACTGCACTACTCAGACATTCATGGCTGGGGCTACCTGGTGCCTGGGCGGCGGGATAATCTGGCTGAGATGCCAGTGAGCCCCACTGTGGAGTCAACTGGGCTAGCCTGCCCCTATAGGTAAGATTCACATTCTGGCTCCAAGGAGGAAGGGGCCCCATAGAGTACCCAAGGTCAGCTGGAGCTAGTGGGAAGAGCTGTGGTCCAGATGTCTGGGATCTAGTTCTTTTTCCCATGGGGCCTCTGACCCTCTACATCTCAGAGTTTTGCTGTGAAGACCCAGCAGCATAGCTGTTTTCACAGTAACACAAAGGGAAGAAGATTTTGGGTGTGACTTGGGAAGGGGTAAGCTTGCTGCTTTTCTTGTGTAGAATTTGAGTGCTCTGTGTGCTAGACACTGTTACTGAACATTGTGCTTATAAATCTCCCTTGGCATCTAAGTAGCTCCATGAGACAAAATTTTTACTTTCATTTATTTACCTTATTTTATTTATCTGTTTGTTTTTGAGACATGGTTTCACTCTGAAGCCTAAGCTAGCCTGGAATTCACTGTGTAGCCTGGGCTAGTTTCAGTCGCAAGGTATTCCTGCCTCAGCTTTTCTTTTTTTAACTATTATCGTTATATTTTTACATATATAACTGTCTGTATGCATGTGCATCACATGTGTGCCTGGTACATGACAGAGTCAGAAAAGGGTGTCAGATCCTCTGGAACTGGAGCTGTGGGTGGTTGTGGGTGCTGGGAACTGAACCCATGTCCTCTGGAAGAGCAGAAGTTAAAGAGTACTTTTAACCACTGAGCGGACGTTCCAGCCCCTTGCCTCAGCTTTCCAGCTACTGGAATTCTAGGTGTGAATTAACATCTGGATATAATTTGTTTATTTTTTAATTTTAATATTTTAAATCTTATGGTACTGGAGTTTGAACTCTGTCCTCATGCACAGGAGGCAAGGGCCCTACCAGGTCTGGTAGTCACATTTATAATTGGCAAGGACCTAGAGAAGCCAGTTAACCTGTTTGAGGCCACAAACCCTGAACTTTGGACAGGCAGGTGTTATAGAGAGGTTAAGGTATTTAAAGTACCCAGGAGTCCTGGTTCCACAGACAGCTGGAGTCACTGAGATGGCCTTGCTCTGCTGAGCCCGCACATGGGTGAGTGAACAGGAGCCAGCTCCACAGGAGCCTTTGGTCTTGATTTCCCCTGCTGCTTTGCTTCCAGAACTCTCAATTGTGGAGGAGCTTGGACTTAGTCAGACCAGTTATCACACCCCAGCCTGTCACCAGTGTACAATGTCATTTGGGTTGGTCATTCTCTTGTCTAAAATCCAGGGTAATTGCTGTCTCCCTTCTTAGAGCTAATGTGAGATCTAATGAAGGGACCCATAGAACACCCCAGCAAGCTGCATCACCATGCAGGAAGATATCCAGTAATCAGCAGCTATTTTCTCTGTCCAGAGCCATCGAATCCTTGTACAAGAAGCACTGTCTTGAACAGGGGAAGAAGCAGTTGAAGACTCAGGAGATAGAGCTGGCTGAGGAGTTCTTAGTCACTGACAATAGTGCCATGTGGCAGACGGTGAGGGCATGCTCTGACCTGAGCATGTGGGGTAAATAGTCTGTTTTCCTTTTGTGTGGGAGCTGCCACTGCCTGTTCATTTAGACTGGATTGGTCTGAGTACTCTTGAGGGAAGGGCTGGTGGATTCAGGCCTACAGCTGCCTGCTCCTCTTACCTGATTACTGGGCCCATTCAGGCTGAAGAACTGGGCTGCTTAGATGTGGAAGCTGAGGCCAAGATGGAGAATTCATTGCTGGGTCAACCCTTAACCCTGGTGAGCAAGACACCTGCTTGGGTTCTCTGGGTGGGTAGTGGGTGGCTGGGATTTGCTCTACAAAGTTCTTTCCCATCAGAGTTCACTAGGTCTTGGGGGATTTGGAGATGCTGCCCTATTCCCTCTGGTTCTGTAGGTATGGGTAGACCAAGAAAGAAACCTATGACCTCATGCCTTCCTCTCACTTTCCAGTTTGCTTGCTCAGTTTCAGGCCCTTTTCCTACCCCCCACCCCCTGGCCCTTGCTGAATGCAGGTGCTGGAGCAGGGCCTGATCTGGGTGTGTGGCCCCCACAGCCTGCTGCTTGTGTCCTGAAAACTAGCCAGCCCACTTTCCACCATGGCAACGGACCTTATAATGATGTGGATATTCCTGGTTGCTGGTTTTTCAAGCTGCCTCACAAGGTATGTGTTCTGGTTTGTTTGTGCCTTGTGCTCTGTCTGTGGTGAAGGCTCACAGTAGGATGTCCTGGTTACTCAGACCAGGAGACCAGGGGACAGGCTTTCTGTGGGATTGACAGTAGCAGTGGAGAGGAGTCTGATTGGGGGCAAGTTTCATCCTTAGTGCTTTTTTTTTCTTTTGAAAATTGAATGGTGAGAAGCATCCTTGTGGGATTGACATTTGTCACCTGGTAGCTTCTGTTGGCTGTTGATATTACCTTTGTCTGGTTATCTTAGCATTTGTGGGTGTGCACTAAGTGCAAGTACCAATGTGGGAATTGCCCCAATTGCTAGAGGTTTTTGGTTCTGTTGGAAGACGGCCTAGTGTCTATGTCAGTTCCCTGTCTGGTGGTCTGTCGCTTGTCTCTAACCTCGGCTTTCTTTGTCCACTACAGGATGGTAACAACTACAATGTGGGAAGTCCCTTTGCCAAAGACTTTCTCCCCAAGATGGAGGATGGCACCCTGCAGGCTGGCCCAGGAGGTGCCAACGGACCCCGTGCCCTGGAAATAAATAAAATGATTTCTTTTTGGAGGAATGCTCATAAACGTATCAGGTAGGCCAAAGTAGGGGTAGCAGAAGGCTTATCATACAGCCAGGTAGAGTCTAGCTGTTTGGGTGACATGGATCTTGGGCATGTTTCTCCCACTCTGGCTTCAGTTTCTCTGCTTATGTAGCAGTGTGGTAGGACTTTGGCTCTTCCTAGCTCCCATTAAATCTCCTGACTTAACTGCTGGAGCCATGGGTTGTCAATAAAGACCTGGGAGAGCTGGTTATCTGTAACCTGTATTAGGAATTAAGAGCTGAATCTCTCTGCAGTGGTAACTGAATTCATCTCAAAGGTTGCTTATAGATGGTTGTGGCCACAGTCCTTTGTGAGGGGGTTGCCCTAATTGTAGGGAGGCAGTGGTAGCAGGGGGAGAGTCAGAAGCCACCTTTGAAGCCTGACACTTCCTAGATTCTTATGAGGCCCAGATCCTCCTGTAGGTTCAGACTTTGGCTGAGCCAGAGCCCACCTGAGTAAGGTTAATGATAGGCCTCCAGGGGACACAGTACCCCCGAAGCTGATGACAGTGCATTGAGGTGGATTTTTTGCTGTGGTTGTGCTGAGCTTCAGCCTTCTTGTCCCGTAGCTCCCAGATGGTGGTATGGCTCCCCAGGTCAGCCCTGCCCCGCGCTGTGACCAGGTATGGCCTACTGAGTGATTATGGGGAGAGAACTGAGTGGTGTGGGTCTTTGGGCCAGAGCAAGCTGTTGACAGTTCTCTGCTTCTCTATCCCAGGCACCCTAACTTCGATGAGGAAGGCCACTATGGGGCCATCCTGCCCCAGGTGGTGACTGCTGGTACCATCACCCGCCGAGCTGTGGAGCCCACATGGCTTACAGCCAGCAATGCTCGGGTACATGTCCTCACAGTCTCTGGCTTCTGTTCTTCCTTTCTTATGTCTCGGGAAGCTGTCTCAGAACCTTTGGAGGTTTAATAAGGGACATGGGAAACAAACTAAAGTCCTGATTGTGTTGTGCTCTGGTTTAAATATGACTTCTTGTCATTCATCCCTTTAGCAAATGTGTTTTAGATGCCTGCTGCTGGCTAGACAGTGCCAGACATAGTGGCCACAGCTATCATTGCTGTTTAGTTGAGCCAAGTTGGTGGGGTGTTGGCATACAGTTTTGTAGGGTTTCTTCATTTTCTAGCCTGCTGCTGACAGGAGCCATCTCTGTACAGAGTCTGTGTGGATTAGTGCTGTGTGGGATTCTCCAGTCTTCCTCAGGAAAGATCCAGTACTTTGTCAGCCCTGTGCCTAGGAATTCAGGGTAGCAGTTGCCTTGGGCTTTTAGGTGGGCCTGACCCCACTCTTCCTACAGCCTGACCGAGTGGGCAGTGAACTGAAAGCCATGGTACAGGCTCCACCTGGCTACGTCCTCGTGGGTGCTGATGTGGACTCACAGGAGCTGTGGATTGCAGCTGTACTTGGAGATGCTCACTTTGCTGGTATGCATGGTAAGCAGGACCTGTGGCTGGGCAGAGGTGAGGCAGCAGGCCTCGGCCCCATATTCCTGAACTGTCATTGTTCTCTGTGTCTAGGTTGCACAGCCTTTGGCTGGATGACGCTGCAGGGCAGGAAGAGCAGAGGCACTGATCTACACAGTAGGACAGCCACCACTGTCGGCATCAGCCGGGAGCATGCTAAAGTATTCAACTATGGCCGTATCTATGGGGCTGGCCAGCCCTTTGCTGAGCGCCTCCTGATGCAGTTCAACCACCGCCTCACAAGACAGGAGGCAGCAGAGAAGGCCCAGCAGATGTATGCCGTCACAAAGGGCCTCCGCCGGTGAGGGTCCCTTTCCCCCCACATTAACATCTGGGATGGAGGGCCTGCTTTACAGCTCTCTGCTCATTTCTTGTCCGTCACTTGAGCATTCTCCCTCTAAACCTAGCTGCAGGATGGTTTATCTCTGAAGTTGTAACGTTTTTATAGTGTTGGTTTTTCCCTCACAGGGTAAAGCTGTACTTAAGGGATATTGTCATCCATAGCTCTAACTAGGTAACCTCCACAGTAGTTGAGGGGTCTGTCTTAGGGTTTCTGATTCTGTGATGAAACACCATGATCAAAAGCAAGTTGGGGAGGAAAGAGTTTATTTGGCTTACACTTGTACAGCACTGTTCATCACTGAACAAGTCAGGGCAGGGTCCTGGAGGCAGGAGCTGAGGCAGAGGCCATGAGGGGTGCTGCTCATTAGCTTGTTCTCCATGACTTGTTCAGCCTGCTTTCTTATAGCACCCAGGACCATTAGCCTAGGGATGGCAACACCCACAGTGGGCTGTGCCTTCCCCCATCAATCACTAATTGAGAAAATTCTTTATAGCTGCATCTGATGGAGGCATTTTCTCAACTGAGAATCCTTTCTCTAATAACACTAGCTTGTGTCAAGTCGACACAAACCAGCCGGGACAACGAGGTCCTAAACTCAGGGCTATAGGAACAAGAGTGAGTAGGTAATAGGAGATACTAGTCCTGACAGGAGGAAGCCTTCAGTTTGCTCAGATCTGTTTCCTGTGTGCTTAGGCCCTTTATGGGCTTTTTGGTAGGCTCAAGTGTAGAGGAGAGGTGGCGGTACATTGTCGTTTATTTTAGGTATACTCTGTAGGGTCCCCATTTAGATAGCTGATTAAGCGTGGAAACTGTCTTAGGTTTCTATTTCTGATTAACACAGTGACCAAAAGTAATTTGGGGAGGAAAGGGTCTATTTCATCTTACAACTCAACTCTCAGGTTCCTTTCCATCACTGAGGGAAATTGAGGCAGGAACTGAAGTGCAGAGGCCATGGAAGAATACTGTTTACTGGCCTGTTAAGTGTTTCTTTATATAATCTGGGACTACCTGCGTGGAGTGGGCCTGGCCACAGTGGGCTGTGCTCTCCCACATAATTCCTTAACAGCAACAACAAAGGCACCACAGACTTGTGATAAAGGCATTTTCTCAATTGAGGTTCCCTCTTCCCAGATGCTTCTAGTTATTTATCAACTTGATATAAGCTAGTCAGAACACTCACTGAAAAAGACTGAAAGCCGAGTAACTGACTGACTAGGGCACAGTGGTGACCATTGCTGGTTCCTGGATCTGACTTCAGAGCTGGCAGACGGTGTCTCGGTAGGATTCATGCTGGGCAGTGTGTGATGAGAAAGAAGGCCAGGCCTTAGTTGTAGAAGTGAAGGCGTCACAAGAATTTGAATGCAGTCCTAAATTGTGTGGAAGCCCTGATGCTTCTTCCAAATAGGTGACATGGTTCTAGAACCCTTAGGAGCTTGGGGCACTAGAGTTAGGAAGCTGGGCTTGGCTGTCTTGTTTTTGGCTTCTCCAGATTCTTTCTCTGCTTTTGGGGTCACTGTACTTTCCTTGCTGTCTCCTGAACTAACAGGCTGTAGCTGGTCACTGGTCAGTTGTGTGTTACCCAAGCACTGGGACAATATGTTCAGGAATGGCTTGTGTTGGAGTTTGTCCTTCATTGGGCTAACATGATACAGTCCACGTCTTTGGGGACACAGAAGCCTGAGTTTTTAATGTTATGCCCTTTCTCAACAAGTCATTCAGCTTCTTTGAGCCTATTTTCCCTGCTGGAGTTAGCCTTCGGGAGAAGCATGACCAGGGGCTGGTTGGGAAATTGAGTGTGGGTGTGTGCCACAGAGGTCATTTAATGGGAATGACATGGTGCTACTTATCCACAGGTATCGGCTCTCAGATGAGGGTGAATGGCTGGTGAGACAGTTGGGCCTCCCTGTGGACAGGACAGAGGATGGCTGGGTTTCCCTACAGGATCTTCGAAAGATTCGGAGAGAAGCTTTAAGGAAGTGAGAACCTTCTGTATTCAAGATGAAGGACTTGTGTGGGCTGGTCCCTAAAGGCTGATACACTTGAATTTTTAGCACTGATATGCTAACAGACAGAGCCTGACTTGCTGGTTTCTGGTACCCTAGGTCACGCTGGAAGAAGTGGGAGGTAGCTGCTGAGCGAGCATGGACAGGGGGCACAGAGTCGGAAATGTTTAACAAGCTGGAGAGCATTGCCATGTCTGACACACCTCGTACCCCAGTGCTAGGGTGCTGCATCAGCAGAGCCTTAGAGCCCTCTGTTGTCCAGGGAGAGGTGAGGTATCTTGCCACACTTAGAGCATGGAGAGAAGGGGTAAAGGGATGACAGGGTCCCTGGACCTGAGCCAACTGGTAAGTGCACCTTCCCTCACTGATGTCTGCCTGCCTTCCTTAGTTTATGACCAGTCGTGTGAACTGGGTGGTACAGAGCTCTGCTGTGGACTACTTGCACCTCATGCTTGTGGCCATGAAGTGGCTGTTTGAGGAATTTGCCATTGATGGGCGCTTCTGCATTAGCATCCACGATGAGGTTCGCTACCTGGTGCGGGAGGAAGACCGCTACCGTGCTGCCCTGGCACTGCAGATCACCAACCTCCTGACCAGGTAGGTATGTTGGGTCCTGGGGCTCGCTAAACAGGTCTGAGTTGTCAACTAAGAACTGACTGGCTGAGCTCTCCTTATTTTTAAAGTTTATGGAACTCCTAGATTTGTTAGGTCTGAAGGTAGCATATGTCAGTAGTAAACCATTCAGGAGGGGAGGTAGCAAGACTAAAGAGGCTGTTACTGCCCCCCTGTACTATGCCTGGATCTCAACTCAGGAGGCCTGAGGTGCTTATTCTGCTAACAGAAACCTCTTCAATGAGGAAACCCAAATACAACTTAGAAAACTTGTTTTATGTATTATTGTTTTGTTGAGACAGGGGTCTTTATATACCTCTGGCTGTCCCAGAACTTTATATAGACCAGACTGGTTTTGAACTCAGAGATCCACCTGCCTCTGCCTCCCAAGCAGTGAGACTTAAAGGCACACACAACCATGATTGTTGAATTCTATTTTTTTATACTAAAAATCCTAGTTCATATGGGTCTAGGCCAATGGAACAGTTCCAACATTTCATGTTGATCTGCCCCTCAGAACTAATCTGGAAACCATGGTCTATTTTGATAAATGGGTAAATAACAAATTTACAATTGAACATTGTTGCCCATGATCTCTTCTGGGCTTGGGGGGGTGGGGTGATGTTTAAAAGTCAGCATTTATTTCTTATATTTGGGCCCAGTAATTGAAATTAATTTTTTAAGCATCAATAAAGTATTCCAAACTGGAAAAGTGTGGTGAGTCCCTAATTGTATTTCAGTGTCTCAGTCTCAGAGGTATTAGGCTAAACATGGAGGTAGTATGGTCTCCCTGAAACAAGTGAAACCCTGCTTTGTGGGATCGATCTTTGGTCATTCCTCCTGGAGTGAGGAGGAGCCTGTATTCAAAGCAGGACATGCCTGTGAGCAGAGGCTGGGTCTCTTTCAGGTGCATGTTTGCCTACAAACTGGGTCTAAATGACCTGCCCCAGTCAGTCGCCTTTTTCAGTGCAGTAGATATTGACCAGTGCCTCAGGAAGGAAGTGACCATGGACTGTAAAACTCCTTCTAACCCAACTGGGATGGAGAGGAGATATGGGATTCCCCAGGGTGAGTACAATCTTTGTAACTCATATACATAGAATGGGAAGGAAGTGGCTTAAAACCTTGGGGCCCTGGGGAAGAAATCCACTTTTAACGTGTGCCATATTCTAAAGTGAATGTGATATTCAAATCATAAGAGGAGCTATTGAAGAGAGTGGTTCCTGGTAAATGAAAATAATAGCATTTCAAATATTCCATCTATACTATTCATTTTCAAAACCACAGCAGAAACTTTTAAAGATTTATTGTATAAGTCAAAGTGCATTCTATCTGTGCTGAAAATGCCAGAGGTCAGAAAACTCAGACAAACTGCCATTCCTGGTGGTCATTCCTAATGGTTCCACCCACTGTCCTTTTGACCCCAACATTCATGTGGTCCCATTTCTGAGCTCAGTCAATAGTTCTTCTGGAGGCACCCTAACCAATTTCCACTGTCTTGCAGGTGAAGCACTGGATATTTACCAGATAATTGAACTCACCAAAGGCTCCTTGGAAAAAAGAAGTCAGCTTGGACCCTAGCTTCATCTGGAGGCTCTGTATTTGCTCCTGTGGAGCTTCACTGGAGTGGTGCAGGTTCCTAAAACTCAGGCTTTCAGATGTGCTTTTTGCAGAAGGGCATGCCTAGGCAGCCATTTCTCTGTAGCAGGACCTGCCCAGAAGAGTCCTTCTAACTGAAGGCACAGTTTGGTGGGTTTAGAACCAGGACACCAACGTCAGTGCAGGCTATATATGTGACAAGGGGTACTGTTGGGCACAAATGGAGCAGATACCCCAAAGGTCACATTAACTCAGGCATATCTTCCTTTTCTTCTTGGCTGGTTCTCTGTCCTGCTCTGTGTGTGCTGGTGCAGTGCCCTAGAAGGGGAGAAGAATAGACCCTCTGGTAACCCTGCCCTAGGTGATGGGAATAAAGACAAACACCAAAGCTCCTGCCTCAGTCATGCTTTTCCTCTGCCTCCCAGTGTTTATTTAGAAACCTCCACCCTGAATAAAAAGGAAGAGATGACAGGACTTTCCAGGGAGACAGAGAGCTGGAGTGAGACACATTAGGGCCTTGGCTTTGATGATCCAAAGAATTCAGGATCACATTTTCTGATAAACTGGAAATATAGGTTATTTTATGTAAACTTCCAATTTTGAATGGGTCTAGGCCAATGGAACATTTCCAAAGGCAAGGGAAACAGTGGGTTCAGATAACGAAATGGAGAATCTCACCTAAGATTCAGAATGGGTCTACCTTGAGGGGGAGGACCCTAGGACAGGGTACCTTTTGTAGAATATGTACCAAAAACATGCAGGTATGCACTGACCTCACTTTCATCCTCCCCATCCTCTCCAAGAAGCATGTTTAGGATGTTGCCTTTGATCTTGAAGTCCCGAGAAGTACTGAGCTTCATGTGCTGCATCAGGTTTACCTGGGACAGACAGGCTTATAAACAGTGTGCCTGGAAGACCCTGAGTTTCACCAGGAAAGGGGACTGGTAACTGTTTTTACCTTGGACTTTTTAGATAGCTGGATTAGAAATTTTTCATACTGTTCAATGGCAAAGACGAGGTTAGGGATTGGCTTGGTTTCACGAAGAACTTTGGCCTAAGGGCAAAAGGACACATTAAGACTTACATTTCAAGCTCAATAGCTTTTGAAATTTTTTTAAAATGTCTCTCAAACTTATATTCTTAAAAGAAGAAACCCACACTGGCACTTGCTGTTTCCTTCTGATTGGGGAATGCACTTACTTGCAGTGCTGGAATTATTCCCTCTGGGATTACAGATCCTGATGCCACCATCCCACTTTAAAATACTTTGGAGACAGCATTCTAGCTAGTGTTTTCCTGTATGGTGTGTATGTACACACACACACACACACACACTCTAAGCTGGTCTTTCTGATGTTAGTTATTTCCAGCATTTTCCTTTAATACTGTGGTAAGGACGAGTCCGTCCTTGGCCTTTCTATACCCAAAATGTAGCTTCCTGCATTCACCAATTTTTTTTTTTTTTTTCAAGACAGGGTTTCTCTGTATAGCCCTATTGCCCTCTCAGAGATCTGGCAACAGCACCACCTGCCTAATTCTTAGCTCCTTTACAGAGCACCCTTTACACTCTTATCCTAAAAACAATTGTAATGTCGAACAACTAAGGCCCCCTGGATCTGAACAGCCAGAGAAGCAGCTTACCATGATCATGCCCACTGCAGCCTTCTCCTTCTCTGTGCACTTTGGGTTGTTATTCCTCTTATTCTAAAGGAACAGAAACATTGTAGTCTGCAAGCTATATCTGGGGAGCAGAAAAACTGATGCAGTATAGCCCTTTGATGCCTACCTCTGGGGGGTACCATATAGGATCAGAGGGCAGGGTACCCATTATTGTATTAAGCTAGTAGTTACAGATAAACAGTTAAAACAATGGACACTGTCAAGGCAGTAGCAGGAACAGGCATTTTCCTACTGGGCAGCTGACAAAAAGGCTCTGCAGATATAGTCAGTCTTAAAGATAATCTTACGCACAATATAGTTAGCATGCTTGGGAAGTGTGTAAAGGGTAGGGATACTTCCTGAGTTGTAGATTACTGTGTACTGCTCCTGGACAGGAGGAATCTGGCACACACCTTTAATCCTAGCACTCAGGAGGCAGAGGCAGGTGGATATTGAATTTGAGGCCTGGTCTCCATAGTTCTAGTACAGCCAGAGCTGCATAGTAAAACCCTGCCTGAAATAATAGTCAACAGCAAAATACTAAAAGGACAAAAGAAAATCAAGACCTCAGTGAGGAGAGATGGAAAAACCACCCAGTGTCAGTGAAACAAGCCTTCATCTCAAAAGGGAGGCCTTAGCCTCCCAGCAAAGGAGCAGGTGAACAGTCCTAGAAGTACAGAAAACTGGAGACAGGCAGGTTGATCTTCATGCTATGATCTGAAAGCACTGATGTGAGGAAGGTTAAGATCCCGGAAAATAGGATAGAATGTGAGGGAGGCCCCTGAGGGAGAAGAAAAGCAGCCATGGGTGGACATCACCTGACCACATGGGAAGTGAGCCATCAGGTTTGTGTCCACTTGTGGCACCCTGTTGAGACTACAAGTAAATCCTACTGACTGAAACAAGGCCACTTAGAGCCAGGAAAAAGATCAGGCAGAAACACCGTCGGGTACGCCTCTAACTGAGCAGAAGGCTAAGGGTTCTGTAAGTGCTGCTTTTCACTGTTCCATCAAGATCGAAGGCAGTGATTTACATAAAATGCATCTTTGTATAAGTCTATGCATATATCAATAAGGTCCCCAAGTCAACCAATAGCAAATGATTCTAGAGCAGGGGCTGGAAAACCATGGGGTAAATCTAGTCTGCTACCTGTTTAGAATAACATTTAAAAAGGGAACACAGCCATTTACATTTATTTATGCACTTTCACTGCTTTTACAGTAGGAAAGTTGCATGGGTGTGATGAGGCCCACAAAGCCTGTAACATCCACTATTTGACCCTGTACTATAAAAAATGTGCTAACCCCTGTTATAGAATCAATCTATTGGGGGTCAAATCTCAATCTGGCTTTTACTAGCTGCCCTCAACCATTCAATCTACTTCACAAGTATAAAGTATATTGGAGTCAAAAGCTGATGCATAAAAAGAATAACAGGTAAGGATTAAGTGGTAACTATCAAAATTTTTAAAAAAGACTCAGATTATAGTAAAGGGGGTTGATATGTAGAGTCTGAACTGTTTCAAGATATAGCTATTCAGCTCAGTAATGTTACTTAAAAATGTTTATGTCTGAAAGCACTGTTGAATACAGTTGAACTCTCAGAACCTTTAAATGCTAGTAAACCAACGTGACTCTTAAAATAGGGAATGTATAAATAAGTACCTTCCTAGGATCCCCTTTTAGAGGCTGTCTCAGTCTCAAGGACAGTTTATGAAATCTGAGACTATATAAACATTAAGAATGACATGTCAGGCACCGAGACTCAATGCCTTTAATCACAGCATTTGGGAGGCAGAGGCAGGTGATCTGTGAGTTTCAGGACAGCTAGGACTACACAGAGAAACCCTGCCTTGAAAAACAAAAAGCTGGTCATGGCAGCTCACAGCTTTAACCCCAACGTTGGGGAGGCAGAGGCAGGAGAGCGAGCTCTGAAGGCCTCATCTACATAGTGAGTGCCAGGCTAGCCAGGGCTACAAGGTGACACCCTGCCTCAAAACAGAAAGAAGCTGGCTACAACGGCATTCTTAGAATCCCAGAACTTGCTGAGGCAGGTGGGTCTCAAATTCAAGGCTCGTCTGTACTACTCAGGGCTCTCTTAAAAGCAAAATTGAAAAGACAGGAATTCAAAAGCTCAGTTTAGGAATGTGTGGATAAATGCTACAGAGAGAGCAGATTTGAAAGAATGGCTGTCCACATGAAAATAGACAGTTCGAAGTTTGAAAGGGCATGCCTGCAAGCATTTAAGAGAGAAAAAGATCAGGAATAAATATCTTGTCCAGAGTAGGGAAGCTGGGTATGATAGTGCACCCCTGTAATCCCTGGGCAGTTAGAAGCAGGAAGATCAGTAATTCAAAGCCAGCCTGGGCTATACTATACATGTAGGCAAACACTCATACACAGAAAATGAAAAGGTCTCCAGTCCCCGAGAATCCATACATTAGAAAAGGGGTCTGCACAGATGATCCAATGAGCCTCTATACCCCACCTCTCTGAGGAGCTGCTGTGTTCACAACTCTGCCACCGGATCCCGGCCCTCCCCACATGTCTGTTGCTTACACTTGCTTGCTGAAGAGCCCTAATGCATGGACTCCTAGGCACCCAAACACATGCATACCAAATGCTTCCTCTCCCTAAAAGTGATCTTGGTATATCAGGGTCCCTAAGCTCTCAAGTCTTGGTTTGTTCAGATGGGCAACTCTAGCTGACACATGGGAGAGACCGTATAACACTCAGCCTAGGTGGCCAAGGAGCTCCTGGGGCAAAGCAATGCAACTCTTTCTCTTTTTAAAGATTTATTTTTATTATCTTAAATATTCTTATAGTCCTTCTCCCAAAGAAGTCAGAATCAGAAGTATTGGATCTCCTGGAGCCAATTACCCCAGCTACCTGATGTGGGTGCTGGAAACCTATTTGGGTCCTTCCTAAGAGTGCTCCACACTCCTAATCACTGACTCATCATCACTCTAGCCCTCCATTAAGCCCTTTTTGAAGATTATTTTGGTACTGCCTTCAGATCACTTACTTGTACATAAGATATGAAAGAGTAACACACGGGGGTCAGATGAGAACCGGACAGCTTCACCTGTAGCAAAAGGAGGACACGTAACTATAGCAATATTAATATCCCCTGCCCACCCTTAGGAAAGCCAATCTCAACTTACCAGCTTTTCCACAGTGTTTGGGATTCCTCTGGAGTTCTGACACACCTGGAGACACTAACAAAGAATTCCTAGATTATCCATCAGCCATGGAGTATGTCTCATTGCTCTGACTACAGAGGAAAGGACCATTCATAGCAAACCTGACACACACAAGCTTCCCAGACAACAGGCTTTCAACTTGCCCAGCTCATCACTCTAAGATTCCTTCGGGCAGAGTCCTTGCATCTAGAAGATACATCTCTTAAGTTGCTGGTAAAGAAGTTAGGCTCCACTGTCTCCACCACAGTAGCTTAGCAGTACAACAGACGAATGGAGCATGTTCTGGGGAGGACTACAGCACACACTATGTGGTCTAGATCACTTAGAGAATATAAACTACCTAGTTCCCATCACCTTCTGAATTCATGGAGGCTCATTCTCATCAGGAGTGAAATCCATCATGCTGGGCAAAGCTGCCTTAGATTATGCCAACAAGTACTTCTCCCCCATTAACTACGGATCAAACAAAAACCGAACTGTGACAAGGTGTGACAAGGGCTGCATTCAGAGGCACTCTGCACCTGGCCTGTGCGGACAGAAGGTGGGGCGGACCTGATCATCTTCCAAAAACTTACGTATTTGACAAATGCTGTTAGGGTACTGTATATTTTGGACAGGTCCTTCAATAAAGTGTCCACACAGCTGCCCGACGGCAGCGCTGTCTGCACTAGTTCATGGAAGACTGTAACCAGTGTTCCCAGCTGCATGATGATGGCTTTCTCAATGAGATTTGGTGGAGTGGCTTGAGAAGAGGCATCTTCTGAAGAGAAATGAAATCGATAAAGTTCAGTCTCATTTCCTAGTTAACAGTAAAGGAGAGTTAAAACAAACCACGCCAGGAAAACTATTCAAGGGCTCCACCATTATGCAACACTTATACTTTGGTGGACTTTGCTGGCATTACAATCCCCACCTGGAGTCACTTCATCTGATAGAGTTTCTTGGTTCAGTGAACCTTTAATCTTGGTGATTAACCAGTCCACTTCTTCTAGGACTTTTTCAGCCTGACTCAGAACAAGTAACTGTGAAAAGAAAAGAATGTGTGGCATGGTTCACATTGCTAGGGCAATCAGCAGCATTGCTTCCACAGGGATCTTATAGGCCCGAGGTCAGAAGCCACTGTAGTAAGGCTCTTGATGGAGCTGGGTGAAGAATGGGCAAGGGCTGTTCCCCACGGATCCCATCAACACTTACGCAGACAGTGGGGGCAGCTGTCCTCAAATTCACCATTGCAAAGTGGTTTGTCTTCTCTATCTCTACGTCCTGGGAAGGAAAAGAGGCAAGACCTAAGACCAGCAGGCTATTGCCTTACCCTCTCTTTCCACACAGGATGGCTGCGCTACCTGGTCTATGTCCCCTAGCTGCCCGTGGATATCCTGGGACAAGTCACGAAGCAGGGTGACAGGACTCTTATATAAGACGTGCAGGCTGAAGAAGAGGTTCATCAAACTCTTGCAAAATGAGGCGTCCTCTAGGAGCAGGAAGGAAGGAAAGTTTCATACACTTAATGTTATAGCTTTTGCAGACTAGACAGGCTAGTGACGTGTGTAGGGGCTCCCTCTCTAACAGGTTTTGGTGATAGTGATTCTGTACAGTCCTCAGAAAGGGCAGCAGGAAACTCACCCCGGCTGTGTTCCTTGCAGATCTTAGACGTCCAGGATAACATCTGCACAAACTAAACAAAAGACTTTCAGCTGTTAAAGGTGCTGGGTATGACACTTGGGAGGCAGAAGCAGGCAGATTTCTGTGAACTGGAGGTCAGCTCAATCTACATACTGGGTTCTAGGCCAGCCAGGGCTACAGAGTCAGACCTTGTCTTTTTTTTCTATTAAAAGAAAGAAAAACAAAACTAAACACGTTTTGCCAGATTCTTAGACCTTTCTAGGCCTAACCAAATCACCTACCAAAACTGTGCCTGGACTTAATCGATTACATAGAATGATGTGGGAATGTCTTTCTGTGTGCTGTGAATATCAATCTTTAAATAAAGGAGCTGTTTTGGCCCATTGACAGGGGCCATAGAAAAAGTAGGAGGGGAAATCACAGCATAGGTAGGAGAAGCAGGGCAGAGTGAGGCAGATTGAGCCAGATGCCAAAGAAGAAACATGTGAGGAACACAGGTGAGCCAGGCCATGTGGCAGACAGATTAATGAAAATGGGTTGGGATAAGATGTAAGAGCAAGCTAGCAATGTGCCTCAGCCATAGGCCAAACAGCATGAAGTTTATTTAAGCATCTGAGTTATTTCTGGGGGCCTGATCACCTGCAGGTGGCTAAGGGGTCTGGTTTGTGGGCACAAAGGCATAACAGTTAAGTACAGACGACTGAAGACTGGTTTGTTGGAGGGGAAAGGTCAATTATAAGGTCAATAAAGGTCTTTATGAAGCGATATTAAAAGGCCTCCGGAATCCCATGTCAGTGAAGTAGCTAAGCAGCAGAAGCACTCTACTGTTCTGAGAGTGGTGGGGTCTGAGTAAGAATCTGTATTTGTATTTGCTTCCAAGGGAAACTCCTGAGACCCAGACAAGATTAGATGCTGGCTCGTTCAAGAGTGCACGGAGGGGAAGAGTAGGAGACTAGTGACATTGTTATATTTCCTCATTTTCAAACTACAGAACTTTATTACTCACTTGAAACTCAGTTAAAATTATCAATAACACACAAAAAAACTGATAGTGCTGTAGACCAATTGTTAAGAGGCTTTGGATGCATGCCTGTAAAATGAGCTTGGGTGGGGGAGGCACAGAAGAGAAGCCTGAGGTTCTATGTAAAGGGACACTAGATCACTTAGGCACGTGGCTCTGGCAGGCCACGCCCTTCTTCCCCATTCCCTTGCCTTGCTAAACCATTAGATTACAGTCCTGAAGCTAGCCACCAAGGTCTATTCCCTTATTTTGCCACTTCCTCCTCTGAGGTCCAGTTATCAAAGTATTAAAGCCCAAAGATCAGAAGTCCCCTTTGGCTCACCTAATTAACATGCCCAATTAAAACACTTCATCCCAACACAGGGCTTTCCCGTTACCTTTCTAAACTGCGTTTTCCTATGTGCCCTGTCTGTCTCCTATCCAGAGGCAGTCCTTTGTCCCTTTGGGACAAATCCCTCTCCCTTCCCCCTCACCCCTCTCCTTTACCACCCTAGCCCACTCTGACACAGACCGCCCCTTTTCCTCCTCTTAAAAATCACACCTGTAAGGTCATTTGCTGTTGTTTTTCTGAGTAAGGAAGCATTCACTTTAACTTTTCTTTCCCGTGTAATAACAGCTCTCTAAGAAAACAGGTGTTTGGGTGTGGTTTGTGTCTAATCTGAGGTCAGGGGAGGGAGCCCCTGTTGTGCTGAGGGATCTCTTTCAATATGTTCCATTTTGGTTCCTTTTGCTGCAGAAGACATTCTGACTAAAAGCAACTTGAGTAGAAAAGCGTTTGGTTTTGGTTTGGTTTAGTTTAACAGCTCACACAGTCCATCGCTGAGGGAAGTCAGGTCAAGAAGCAAAGGCTATGGAGGGCACCGCTCACTGGTGTGCTCCCCAAGGCTTTGCTCAGCCAGCTTTCCTACAGAAGCCAGGACCACCTGCCCAGGGGCAGCATCACCTACAGAGCACTGGGGCTCACACACAGCAATCATTAACCAAGAAAACACCCTCACAGACCTGCCTAGAGGTGACCTGATGGAGGCAATCCCTCACTACTTTTCTTCTCTCCAGATGACTCTAGTTTGTGTTAACAAAAAACTAACCAACACAGTTATCCTCAGCAGCATATGGAGTTCAAGGCTAGAGTGGGCTATAAGACACCCTGTCTTAAAAGGATCAAAACATTTAAAAAAATTAAAAACATAATCTGAACTTAAAGGGGAAGGGTTGTGGGTGAAAGCAGATTAACTATTTTCATTCATCAGTCTTTTCAAAACTCATTTTATTTTTCCCTCAAACTCCCCCAGCCTGTTTCTTTATCAAGGTGGCTGTATGAAGGAACGGAGCTGTTTCCGTCTGGCTGAACTGTGGTTGGGATGGAGGAAGGGAACTTTCCCACGCTAACCTGGATTTAGGACATTGGGATCTGTCCTCCATTCTCAAACAGGACACCCCTCCCTCAGGCAGGAGTTCACATGAGGAGCCTTGCCTCCTAAGGCTTCCACAGGACAGGGGTAGATATGGATGAACCGCTAGTTTCTATGGTAACTTACTGTCGTATGGAGATGGCACCATTGAACCAAACAGACCCACCAAATGGCCACCCTTTTTACGTGTGAATGCTCACAGGGGTGGACAAACCTACACATATACATACATTCCACCCCTGCAGGTATTTCCGCTTTGAGATTCTGGTCACACCCATTGACTTATCATTTATTAGTCTCCTCAAACTTTATTTCTTACAAAATCCAACTGCTGAACTTCAGTTTATCTTCATGATTAAAGCTCTGTCATTTCAGGAAAGGCAAAAACATAAAGAAGCATTAAGGACTGGGAAAGACCTGAGTTAAAAAGGCCGAGGGCACCAAAGATTGTAGGGGAATTATGGTACTCAACATGGGTAAAATATACTCACATAAAGCCATAGAAAGCTGAAAAAACGGTCTAGAGCACAGAAACGAAGCCCAAAGCAGCTTCCAACTTGTGTCTCTGAAGTGGCCGTGGTAAAAAGACTGAGTGGTGTATGGAATTAAATTATAAAATGGTATGTTTGCTGCATGCAATTTAAGGTGAAAAAGGCTAGCCTATATGTAATCAAGGAGCTATATGGTGGGCTTAAGGTCTCTGTTACTAAGGACAAAAAGAGAATAGAGTCAAAGATAGCTTCTTAGTGGTGATATTTTCTTGGATAAGCTCTGTTTGCTGGAGGCAAGCAGAAGCTTGGGTTTTTTTGGGTTTTTTTTGTTTTTTTTAAAAAGAGGCTTCTGGATTCAGCCTTAAGAGGCAAAACACTTGTGAGTTTTTTAAGAGGCCCTGCTGCCAAATACTTAAATGGAGTTAATGAGCAGCAGATGGCAAAGCTTTACATGGTGATTATATGGACCCTAAAATTCCCCAGAGTACCTGGGCTAAAAAGCTAAATTCTATGAAGCTAGACTAGGAACTGGGTGACGCCATCCATCCATCCATCCTACCAACCTTTAATCCTTAGCCACCGACCTTGGCAGATTAAAGTGTAGTCAGAAACAGAAAGAAATATGAGAATCTGGGTGGAGTCAATCACTCTAGCCAAGCAAAGGTGTGGTCAGAGACAGAAAAAGTTAAGAAATAAATATACAGTAAAGACAGTTTTTAAAAAAAGTCTAAATGATTTAGAGTGTATTGAAAATATATATACATAGACTTAGAGAGAGAGAAATAAGAGAAAGCCCTTAAAAAAGAAATAGAGTAAAAAAATAAATAAAAAATAAGCCACAAGATGGAAAATATAAAGAATGTCTGGATACTGTATATTATTGTCGTATCCTTAAGCTTCTTGACTGAAAATGAATTAGTAAAAGCTGCTAAAAGACAGCTGATTATAAATGCTGTTGGATTAATTCAACCTATATATTTTGTAAATGAGTTGACTTTAAAATTGAAATCCAAAGATATGCAATTTTGGAGAAGAGGTTTTCTTTTTATTTTCACAGAAAATGAGAGGCTATGGATTTATTCCTGGATAAAGAACATAAAGTTTGAAGGAGGAAGACCACCTGAAAAATCTCCAATGGAAACGGGTGGCCCAGATGATTCAGCATTTCAGAGCTGAAGTTTCTCAAGCTTTGTATCCAGAACAATTTTAAGGAGACTGGCTGAAATGACCCAGCCTTACAGACTACTCCACTAAAGATTTGTGCATAATCCTAAATTTTTCTTTGTATTCCCATGGGAATGCCAGTGTGTGTGGGTGGGGGGGCATTCAGCAGGAAGTAGCCTAGAGAATGACGCCCACATTGCCAAAACATAGATTATAGATGTTTGTTTTTGTTTACAGTGTTGGTTACAAGTTGTCATAGATAATAGTGAAAAAAATTATACAAAGGAAATTAGATTTGGGGTTGTTTTAAAAAGAGAAAGGGGGATATATAGGGGAATTATGTTGTTCCACTGTAAATAATAGTCCCACCCACTGGTTTAATAAAAAGCGCTGATTGGCCAAAGGCAGACAGAAAATGTGGGTGGGGCTAACAGACTAAGAAAACTCTGGGAACAGGAAGAACAGAGAAGAAATTCCACAGAGACTCCAGAGTTGCCAGACAAGCCAGAAGATGCAGAGGACAACTATGCTGCTCTGAGAAAGATACTGAGTCCCATGGCTGAACAGGATAAGAGTCATGGGTTAGTTTAAGGGTAAAGAGTTAGCAAGTTATATGCCCGAGCCTTAGGCCAATCAGCCTAAAACTACTGTAAGCATCTGTGTGTCTCTGCGGGTCTGTGGATCTATGGGTCTAAACCTTGAGGGTAGGCCTGAAAGTCTGGGCCAGAAACCTCTTACTACAAAAAATAAACCTGATACAGGTTTTGATGTTGACAAACAAAAACCAGACTGTTCTTGAGCATATGTGGCTGCATATGCTCTGACAGAAACAATGTATAAGAAAGATACACCCTACAACTCCTTCAAAGGGATATTTAGAGGGATATTTTTGTATGATTTTTTTTTTTTAAAGTAGGTTGCCTTAAACTTGCTATGTAGCCGAGGATGACCCCAAGCGTCTGGTCTTCCTTTGGATTCAAGCGTGTACTATCATTCCAGATTTATGTGGCTGGGGATCAGATGCAGGACCATGTACGAGGCAAGGTCGGGTCCTATTTAGCAGCCACACCCTCAGCCCTAGATATAGGCTTTTACAATGAGTTCCTGAGGGATACTAAATGGGACTGAACAAGTACCTGAGGAGAGGTAGGTTCCAGCAGTCTGGACAAGGTGGAGAGAATTGTGACGAGAAGCAAGGCCTCTTTACTGTTAAAATCTTCCTCTTCACAGCTGAGCAAGTTCAACAAGGCCCTCTGTGGAAGGAACGGATGTACACAGATGGGAGCAAACGGTTTGTATTAGAGAAGAGCCCTCTAGCTAGAAAGCCTCAAGGCTGGAACAGAAGGATTCAAAGCAATGAAATTCTAAGGAAATAAAATCTGAAAAGGAACCTGGATTGAACAGCAGTTTTCTGTTTCAACTATAAGCTGAAGAATTCTCTTGAAAACTAGGGCAGTTTCCTGTCTCACAGCCTGAAGCAGTAAACAAGAAACAAACCATAGTTTCTGGTGGTTCTCATCTGCTTGAAGGTAGAGCTTAGCCTCTGACCTCAGGCTCATGCCTCAAACTCCCTTGGCTCAGCAGTTAAGGTGGTGTTGAGCCATCTCTCCAGGCCCTGACAGTGCAATCAATCTGTTTTGAGTACCCAGTTGGTGGCCTTCCTAACTACAATGAGCTTCCTACAGGAATGTTTTACCTCTCTGTCCCTTTAAGCGTTCTAGCAACAAGTCCTGGGACACAGTAAAGAAATCCTTGACACACAACACACTGATACTCTGACAATTACTGGTGACACACTTCACAGGCTTCATTTTTCCAGTCGAGGGATCTGTTAGACAAGGCCAATTATACCATATAACTAACTGAAAACCCTGCCTCGAGAACTGCCTCCTCTTTATGTTACCTTAAACAATGGCTCTCAGAGGCCATGAGTTTGGCCTGTTGGATCCTCACAGGATCCTTTCACCCGAAGGGCTGTTACTTCCTGTCTGGCTCCTCCCAGAAGAGTGTAACACAGCTGCTCCCCAAGCCTTCTCACCTGAAACTGCCGGATCTGGAACGAAGCTCTTTGAGTGACAGTGACATCTGCTTCTTCTCCTTCTGTGCCTGTGACATCTGGAAGTGGAAACAATCTTATCTTCTTTCAAACTGACCTGGTGGGGTTTTTTTTTTTTTTTTTGAGACAAGGTCAGAGTAATAACCCAAGCCAGCCTAGAACTTCCTATGTAGTCTGGAACCTGCAATTCTCTAGTCTCAGCTTCCGCATTGCTGGGATAACAGGCCTGCATCATCCCAGTTATTTTCCGACGCCCACTCCAGCCTCCACTTTGGTGCTAGGGATTGAACCTGGGCAAGAGCTTTACCAAATGAGCTGCATTCTCAGCCCTCTTTTTACTTAGAAGTTTTTCCTTTATTTTTATTTTATGTGTATGGGTGTTTAGCCTGCATGTGTATCTGTGTACCATGTGTCTGCAGTATCCACATAACTGTAGAGGCTGGAAGAGGGAATCAGATCCCCTCGGAACCGGAGTTACAGATGGCTGTGAGCCACCATGAGACTGCTGCAATCAAACCCATGGTCTCTGGAAAAGTGTTTTAACTGTTGAGCCATCTACACACACACACACACACACACACACACACACACACACACACACACACACACACACACACACACACACACACACTCTTTTTTTTAAAGTAGGGTCTTACTTTCTAGCCTTTTCCACTCTAGAAATTATTATTCAGCCTCAAATTTGGAGTACTCTCCCTGCCTTTCCCCCTTGACTAGGTTTATATGCATGTACACCACACCCCAACTTTGGAAGAAACAAATACTTGAGTTTATATTATTTTAGGACTGGGTCTCATAGCCCAGGTACTCAGTCTGAGCCATGTCTGACCTCAAATTTCTGACACTCACTCAGTTCCCAAGGACTGGGATCTAGGTCTGAGCCATCACACCCAGGGAGAACTAAAATTTTAGCCCCCCCAAAAGGTCTGGAGGCTGATTTAAATGTGTTTCTAAATTTCACTTTCTCTTTTTTGGGGGGCTGAGGGGGGTTTGGCAAAAATTGAGACAGAGTCTCTTTATTATATAGCTCTGTCCTGTCCTAGAACTCTCTGTAGACCAGGCTGGCCTCAAACTCACAGAGATCTACCTGCCTGACTCCTGAGCGCTGTTAAAAGCATGTGCCATCATGCCCGGCTTTAATTTTCACCTTTTTAGTGCTGGTCTCCGGCTTCCGATCACTATCTATGGTTAAATGCAATGCAGTAAGTAAGTACCAATCCCGACTCTATTAGATGTCACTCCTCAGCAACATTAGGGCCCTTCTCCGGTGTCCGCTGGTATGTGAACAGATTCAAGGGCTCTGGTTTTGGGGCAACCAAAGCAAGCCATTAGGACACTAATGCCTACCCAGAGCCCTGAGGAACTGCTGGATCTTGGGCTGATAGAACTGTTGCATGGCACTGAATGTCTTCTGCAAACCCTCCAAGCACAGCAGTGAGATGCTCTTCCCTTTCTCCTTCTTTCCTGACTCTTCCACCGAGGTAGGAACAGACGTGTATCTCCACAGCAAGACCCTAAAGAGTAGGCAAGTTGTCTTGTCAACACGGACAGTTAATGTCATTTATATATAGTGAACCTTACCCTACGTAAACGAAAGTTCTGTCAAGTTTCAGAAACTTACACATGTAAAACTGCCTTGCCATTAAGGTATTTCTCTATCTCCTTGAGTCTCATCTCTAACCCCCCGCCATTATAATTAAAAACAACCAAAGGAAGTCCCTGAAACTATCTAGATTTATGAGGCCCCTCTATCTTCAAGCATAAATAAGTAATGAAGATTGTCGAGAGCCACCCCTACACCGTCTGAGCTACCTGGAAAGGCACCCTTCAACCAGCTGAACTGCCAATAGCTGTGTGCAGGGCGCTCCAGGTTTCCAGCATTCATGGACCAACACCCATGCTGGGGGTGGGGACGGCGCTGGTGATGCAGCTGGCTTTGAGTCATTTTAGTTCCTGAAAATAACCCCACATCCATATTCCTCTAAGTAACCCCAATAAAAACCATTGAGTCAGTAAACTGAATTTTGGTGGTATTCTGATTTTCATCTGTTACCAAGTTTCTATCCCGGGGTAGACTTCTGTCCACATCTGTAAGGCAAAAGGTCTGAGCCCAATTCTGGGTGGAGAAACTTACCAAAGCCCACTAATCCCTGAGCACAAAACCTCACCAATTGGTCTGAAATCTTAGCAATTCTCACTCAGGAAAACTCCAAGAAACCCTATATAAGCCTGTCTCCTGCTCAGTTCTCTGCTGCTTCTTCCTGAAGCAGAGGCAGCCACCTTCTTGCGTCTTTCCCGATAAGTTCCTTGAGTGAGGTTTGCTGTGTGCTGTGACTTCCCTCCTTTCCCCCAGAGCTGTACACTTCCAACACCTCCCCAGATACAATGTCAGATAACAGCAGCGTTCAGTCTTAACTTCTGAGCCATCCTCCAGCCCTGTGGTTTGCTCTGATCGTGCCTCCTACAGACATCAACTCAGTAAAGACGGATGATGATGCTGTTCAGGTCTTTACCTCATTCCCGCTTTTTATCTTTCTACTTCTTTCAGTTTTATTTCTTTTTAAGGTTTTACTTCATTTTACATTATGCATATACGTATTCCGTCTGTGGATGCATAAATGTTGAGTGCAAGAGTCTGCTGGGTCTAGAGAAAGCCATTGGGTCCTTCTAGATTCAGAGGCGGAGGGGACCGTGACCCACCTGGTATAGGTGGGAAGGACTGAATCAAGCTCAGGAACAGTACACACACACTCTTAACTGCTGAGTCATCTCTCTAGGCTATTATTATTTGCTCTTAAAGTAGTTTTCATCCGCTGTAAGTAGCACGTACATTTAGGATCGTCATGCTTACTTTATGCAGAATTCAATCGCTATGTAATAGCACCCCTTTCCTTCCTGGAAATGTAGTAAGATTTCATATGAGACAAAGAATCTATACAAAACAAAACAGAAAAAAGGCTCACTACGAGATACTACACTTGCACTCCTGATACATGCCCAATCAGCCTACCCCTAATTTTCTACCATGCAGAATTCACAACACACAAGGTATCAAACAGTTTAGTGTGAGAATGGCTTTACCGAGTTATGTCACAGAGGTTCTGAAAGATCTTGTCTGGGCTTTGGCCATCAGGACCATTCACGTGTCCCCTCTGTATCAGCTGCTGTATCTTCTGCAGAGCGACGCTCACTGCATAGTGCATAAACTCACTGCTGGACCGCAGGACAGACAGGCTCTCTTCATGACTCTGGACACTATCTCTAGAGAGAAAGGACAGGAAGGATGGAGCTGAGCCTGGAGGTAATCCAGCAACTGGGAGGTTGAGACAGGAGGATTGCAAGTTCAAGGCCAGACTGGGCAACTGAACACGATCCTGTCCAAAAGAAAAAAAGGGGGTGGGAGACAGCTGAGTGGTGAGTGCCCAACGCACTCGAGGCTTGTGTTTAATCTCCAGTACTACATACAAGGGAAGAGAACGATTTCCCTCCTGTTGCTGTGCTCTGGGATGAGGCTTCTAGAGACCTGAAAACGGAAGCACTCAGCCAGCTTTGAAAAGAAGACTCACTGGACAGCACGCGGCTGCTCTAACTCATTGTACATGCTGCTGCCTCGGTTCCTCCTCACCCCATTAGCCCCCCACACTTTAATGCAACCAAAGCACCGGTCTTGGGCTTTTGACTGTCCTGCTGTTATTTGATTCCGTTCCTTTCTTCCCCTTTATCTATTTCGTGTACAAAGTTCTTAAACAGTGCTAGAAGAATTCATCCTCAATTCTTATCCACAGCCTCTCATGTGCTGCAATAACTGGGAGGCACACCCTCCCTCTTTAGAATGCCTGCCTTGGGCTGTGCAATTTTCATGTTAAGAAAATTCAAACCTCCTAACTTATTTTACACTGTAGATAATATGGCACCAACTAGGACTCCAAACGAGGTGACCCGGGAAAACTGGCACATGCTCTCTTTACTGAGCTGCATCTTCACACAAGGAGACTCTTACCTGAAAAGAGCGGTGAGAAGATCAGACACAAACCTCAGGGACAAAAGGCTATCACTTGTCTTCTTGGCCACTTTGGTTTTGCCTTTCCCAGTCTTCTCATTAAGGATGTCAGAGAACTTCTTGTAACACATGAATAGACTCAGGATCTCCTCAAACTTACTCTTGCTGTGTGAAAGGAAAAAGAGAGAGAGAGAGAGCAGAGAGAGAGAGAGAGAGATCACAGACAAGCAGTGTCAGCACTTTGGGCCGTGGTTTCAGGAGAAATAAGGAGATTTCCATCTTAGACCCAGCATTCGGAGTTAACGGCCCTCATTAGCATGGCACTCCCAAGCCACAGCCATCTCCAGGAGCCTCCATCCTTTGATTTTTTTCTGGTCAACGAAGACCAAGAAAGCTCAGTACCACCAGGACCACTCATCAAAATGTTTAGGTCAGAGTCAGGGGGAGTAGAACTCGGGATCTGGGAACTGTGAACAGATGAAAGCTTACAGGACAAAATTCACAGGCCTGGTGGAAAGAACACAGGGTATGGCCATGTATGCCTTTAAAGCATCTGGGAGGCCGAGGCAGGTGGATCTCTGCAAGATTGAAGCCAGCTTGGCCTATAGAGTGAGTTCTAAGCCAGTCAGGGCTATGTAATGAGATCCTGTCTCAAAAAAACCAAAGAAATAGAAAAAAATAATACTATAGTCTTTTTCCTTTGCATGTCTAATGTAACGCTAGAGTAAACCAACAAATGATAAGATTATATGAAGGGTCACAGCAATCCTTACCTGAAATTACTTATAGAGAAATTATATTCTATTAAAACTTCACATACTCCCATCATGAGACAAGCACAGATGTTATTCTTGATGCCAACACTAGTGTTCTGAGAAAAATCTGCTGATTTATCCTAAAAGACAAATACAAATTAACACACTACTAAAGCCTCCATTGGTCCACACACCTGAGGACTTAGCAATTACCAGCTCAAAGTCTTCCAGCTCACTCTTAATCATTCTGAGAGTAATAGACTCCAACATATCATCCAGCTCATGGTACAGTCCCTCTTCTTCCTCTCCTTCATCTCCCTGCTGCAGGGGGATCACTCTGCTCTTATACCAGGCCAAGCAATGCTGAATACAAGACAGCAGATGATCCTGTAGAAGAAAGCAAAAAACCGTAATAACTTAGGTCACCGATACGAAGCTCGTTATTTGCTGACACCACACTGCAGCTCCAGCTGAATTAACAAAGCCGGGAAAGTGTGACTGAACTAACAGAGTGTTTCCTGAGCCTTTACCAAGAACTGGCCCCATCAGGAGGCAACCCTTCACAATGAAACTTCTCGTGTGCTTTGGTATCAACATCATGAGAGCCCCATTATGAAGGTAGATGGCCTCTAGTTCCCAAGTCCTGAAAGCTACTCTAAAGACAGGGGCTTATGCTGAGGGAGTCTTTGGGACACTAACAAACATCATCTCATGGCACTGCAGCCACTTTAATGACGACCAGATGGAACAACTCAACCTCTTACCATTTTCCTTGCCCTGAATTCTAAGTCACTTGTGGGGCATTTCAGTTTTGGGCATCCCTTCCCACCTTTCTGAAGTGAGCTAAGAACAGAGACCTGTCTAGTCTCTCTAGAGTTCACCAACTTGCACACTGCAACTCAACTGAAGTCACGCACTCCTTCCGGACTAAGGAAGTAGCCTGACTTGTGCATGAATCTCTACTTCCATCAGTGTGTAACCAAAGATCTGTAAGGGTCGGATACAACACTCTTAGGAAGAGGTGGTTGTCATGACTAGTGAAGTATTAATAGGAGACTTTGACCAAGAGATCTGTGTAGTGAGATGACTCAGCAGTGGCACTTGCTGCTCTTGTACAGTATCTGGGTTTGAGTTTCAGCAACCACACTTGGGTCACAATTGGCTTAACTCCAGCTCCAGGGAATCCAATGTCCTCTTCAAGCCTCTAGGCAGCAGGCCCGCACATGGTACACATACACCCATGCAGGCAAGTACTCATATACACAAAAAACAATAAATAAATCTTAAAATTGGCCACAAATAATGGATATGGAAAAGTTAAGTAAAAACCCCTTAAAAGAAGAGGAAAAGGCTCCTGGAGAAGGAGACGGACTGTAGATCAACCTTACACACTGACAACAAGACAGCGGCTGCAGGGCAGGCAAGCCTTACCAGTGGTTCTTGGAGAAAGATCCTACTTCCTTGGGTCATAACACAAGCTCCTAATTTCAGAGGAGGGAGCAGATCAGGTTCTGGCTCATAGAACATTTTTAACTGTGTACAATGAGACAGAAAAGTCATGACTCGTCAATATTTCTTGAGAATTTAAAGATTCAAGATGGCAGCATCTTAGTTTTCTAAGACACATTTCCCAACTGCCCAAGGAATTATGTAACAAACTTAAATTGCTTGGCCTGTCTGCATATCCTTTCATATGTAGGTACAGCAGGGATCGAGGCATCACTTGTCCATACACTTGCAAAAGCAATCAACACCTGGTGAAGAATACAGGCTGCAAACCAGCACCAATGGACCCAGTGAGGGACAGAAAGAAAAAGGAAGACAAGACGGTGGAGGGGGATGTGTTGGGGGTCACCCAGGGGAACTGGGGTGTGTGTGGATGTGATCAAGATGTATTATATACATGTATAAAGCTATCAATGAATAAAAGGTTCTTTTTAAGAGTATAGACTCCTGAGTCTAAACCAGTACTATCACTTATTACTGATCTTGAGAGTCACCCAAATTTTGGGTGCTCACCTGAAAAATGAGTCTACTGGTAAAATTAAAGCTATATAAGGGTTAACTATTACAATACACGTTAAGAATTTCTAGCACCACTTGGTACACATTGGAGCTTTAAAATAAAACTTGGCTATTATTTCTACTTCTGTCCTTTCTCTCGTGAAGCCCACGGAGTTTTGGTGGTCCATATATTAACCTATGTTGGAAAGCACAGCTCTATGCCTCAAACACATTTTAAATTCTTGTTAACAGTGTGATATAATTTAGCTACCAGGGCACCTTCCAATAACTTCCACTTATCTAAGACCTTAATTTCAATTTTTTTTTTTCAGAATTACCATGAACTAATTAGCTCTCTCAGTAGAGAATAAATGTTATATAGCTGGTTAAAAAAAAAAAAAAAAAAAGATTCTGTTAATGCTTAGTAAGTGAATATTGAGAATTTATTTATATCTGATGTCTCCATTTGAACTTGTCTCATTGTGATGGTCCTTTGAAATATTTCATTAATTTAAAACATTTTTTTGAGTTGGGTGTTATGATGGCTTGAATAAAAATGGCCCCATAAGGCCAGAAGGAGTGGTACTATTAGGAGGCGTGGCCTTGATGGAGGAAGTGTGTCACTAGGGGTAGGCTTGGAATTCTCAGAAACTCAAGCCAGTTCTCTCTCTGCTGTCTGTGGATCCAGATGTGGGACTCTCAGCTCATTCTCCAGCATCATGTCTGCCTGCAAGCTGCCATGCTTCCAGTCATGATGATAATAATGGACTAAACCTCTGAACTGTAAGCCAGCCCCAATAAAATGTGTCCCTTTATATAGAGTTGCTGATTTCTCTTCACAGCAATAAAACCTAACCAAGACAGGTTTGATGACAGATACTTTTAATCCCAGCACTTGGCACTTGGGGGCAGAGGCAGAAGTATATCTGTGAGTTCCAGGATACCTTGATCTACATAGTAAGTTCTGGGACAGCTAGGGATATACAGTGAGACCCTACCTCAAAAGGACCAATCAAACAGTTTTTCGAAAACTAATCTAAGCCTGAAGTGGTGGTGCATATTTGAAACCCTAGCACTTGTAAAGCAGAGTTAAAAATCAGAAATTCAAGATAACTTCAATTACATCTGCATTTGAGTGCAGCCTGGACTATACCCATGTCTCAAAATATATAAAATAAAATGGAATGGTTCCATAAAGTGTCCTTCTGATTTAAGAAGAAGACAGAATTCAAGGAAGATTTGGAGGACCACAGCACAGCACCAGGTAAGTGACAGTTCTAACAAAGCATGCCTACAATTCATTAGCATTTGAGTTGTGAGTTGTTCTGTATTTACAAGTCTAAAAAGTATTGTCACATCTCAGTATCTCATCTGACTCCCTTATGTGAGGCTTAAAAACATATTTTACCTGTGAGAAGAGAGTCTGCATGATTGAACTAGCCAGCTGAGAATTCCGTCGAAGAACATCATAGAAACCCTAGGAGTGACATAGAGACATGATTGTTTTTTTAAAATCTCTATTCTGTGTTCTTTTTAAATTTGTGTGAGGTGGGGGCGGCAAATGTGCCGCATGTGTATGGCTGTCTGTGGAGGTCAGAAAAAGGCACTGGATTCCCTGGAGCTGAAATAATAGGTAGTTATGAGCCACTTATAATAGGGCTGGGAAGCTCAGCTCCTCTGAAGAGCTAACTGCTGAACTGCTGGGCCTACTCTCTAACCCACAAAATTTTCTTACTTTACACACTCACACTAAAAACAGCATTCTAATTCAGGTAGTGGTAGTGCACACATTTGAGCCCAGCACTCAGGAGACAGAGGCAGAGGACCCCTGTGAATTCCAGGCCAGCCTGGTCTACAAAGTGAGTTCCAAAACAGCCAGAGCTGTTACACAGAGAAACCCTGTATCCAAATAAATAAAATAATAAAAACAAAACATAAACCCCCAAAGAAAAACAGCGTTCCGAATTTCCTTTAGCACTGCAACTACAGGCTTGAAATTTAAAATACCTCCAATATTGAGAAACCTGTGAGCATGTCATATCTTTCTTTTTTATTTATTCTTTAACTTCTCTCAAAATTTTTGGAGGCTTAAGTGTTTCCTTTCATTTTGTTTTAAATGCTTTATTTCCATTTCTAGCTGTTCGGTGCTAGGATGTGTAATTATAATGAACCTTAATGTGGTTGTTGACCTTATCACATCTTACATTGGTACGCATCTTACCAAATCACTAATAGATTATTTAGTATTGTTGATACCATGCAAAACCAGCAGAGCTTTAGCTTCCCCCTTTAAGTTTGTATGTCTTTATTTCTTTTTCTTGCTCTATGTATCAGACAGCACCTCAACTGTGATGATGAACAAGTTCTGGGAACAAACACCTCCATTCCTCATTGCGATGATGCTTCTGGGAATGAGGAAGCTCCTTCTTAAACCTAGTTTACTGAGTTTCTAAAAGATGTTTTGTGGTGGGGGGAGGTTTGGGGTCTCAAAACAGATTTTCTCAATCTAACAGCTCTCACTGTCTTGGAATTCAATTTATAAACCAGACTGGCCTGGAATTCAGAGATCCTCTTGCCTCTGCCTCCTGAGTGCTGGGATCGAGTGCCTACACCACCACCTCCTGGCTCTAAAAGATTTTATCATAAAGGAATGTTGGTTGAGCAAGTATGTGTCTGTGCATGGCATGTAGAACAAGGCCTATGTAGTCCAGGCTTTCGTGAATTTTTATTCTCTTTTCCTCAGCTAACCCAGTGCTAGGGCTATAGGTGTGGGCATCATGCCTAGCTCCCTCCAGTAAATTAGGCAGTGGTTAAAAGCATTTGCAACTCTTGCAGAGGACTAAGTTCCATTCCCAGTTCCAACACCAGGGGCTCACGATGGGCTCCAAGTCCAGCTCCAAGGGGATCCAACACACTTGGCCTTCACAGGAGCCTGTACTCATACACAAAAACAACACACACATGTACAATTAAAAATAAAAATAAACCCTTAAAAAATTAGGGGCTAGAGGTGTGGCTCACTGGTAGTACACAGAAGAGAGAGAGAGAATATGATAATTTCAGTATTTGCAAAGGCACGCCAAGAACTGTATAGTTAAATCACTATACAATGCACCCAAAATATTTCATTTGGCTTTAAAAATCATGTTGCCAGAGAAAATTTAGCGAAATGAGAAAATCATTACAACATAAAGTTAGATGACAAACCTATATACATTTTACATACATATGCATATATGAACAGTAGAATTGGCAATGCTACTAAACACATTAGTGTGAGTGCTATGTACATATGGAGGCTAAAGGTCAGTACTGAGTGTCTTCCATCGTTACCCCTACCCTAGTTTCTGAGGCAGAATGGTTCAGGGAGCCTAGACTTCGCAGCAGGCTGCCCAGTCAGCCCCTGAACCCTCCTATTCACATTACTCCCCCGGCCACCTTCCTACACAAACCAGTTTTTAAAAATCCTCCCTATTCCCTACAATAAACCAGAAAATTCCAGTATCTACCAACTCAATACATTTCTTTTCTAAGATAACAAATGAGTGCTAGATGGGACAGCACTCCTTTGTAATCCTAGCATTTGGGGAGGTAGAGGTAAGTATAAGAATTAAGTAAGGGTCACTAACTGCGAATAGAATTTGAGGCCAGCCTGGGCTACATGAGATCCCACTGAGGGAGGAAAAAAAAAGCTGTTCTCTGAAAATAACTTTGGTGGAGCCTCGTTTGTTTTTTTGATTTAATATATTCTTCTCTCATCCACTACACGGAAACCTTAAAATTAATCTTTGATAAATCCGAGGTAAGATCATTATAAAGGGGAAAGCCGAACCCTAACCCTCTAAGTAATGTCTATACTAAGTCATCAAGTAGCTTAATGTTTCTTGCTTTTTTTTTTTTTTTTTTTTTTTTTTTTTTTTTTTTTTTTTTTTTTTTTTTTTAAATTGATGCAGCTCTTCCTGCCTGTGTGTAGGTGGTGGTTTGAGGGTGACCCCCCCCCCCAATGGTATATGTTTGAAAACTTGGTCTCCAGTTGGTGGAACTGTTGGGAAGGATTAGGTGCATCTGGGATAGGCTTCTCAGTTTCAAAAGCCTCCCACCTTCTCAAAGAGTTCTGCCTCTTGCCTATGATTTTGATGTGGGGGTCAGGGGCTGCCCCAGTGCCAGGCCTGCCTCCTGCCAAGCTCCCCACCATGACTGGGAGGAATTCCCCTGGAGCTGTGAGGCCCAATAAAACGCTTCTTGGGTGTCTTAGCCATGGTGTTAGCATGTAATGGAAAAGTAAGGAAGATACTCTGTCTACCAGTACCAGGAACAAAGGCATGTGCTACCATTCCTAGCTCTTGGAAGTTTTTATCCTTCGTTTGGGTACACAAAAAATTTGAAATCTGAGATAATAAAATATGTTGTGTATGACAGTCAGAACTCACAAATGACAAATTTGATGTTAAACTCAGACTGGTAAATTAGCAGTATATCTAAATATTTCAGATTAAAATAAAATGGATAAGACATATCAATTATTTATAATTTTACAACTTACTATTATTACCCATTGACTCTAACTGTATAAGGGCACACCTACTGTACTTCTAGAACCAGCATAGGATTGACATTCGACAAATTATTCTTTCAGGGGGGGTCCATGCATTTCTTCCACTTTCCTGACTTACCTCATAAAGCATGAGCCGAACATCAGCCTGCTGTCCTAAGCATCTTTTCAAACTGTCTATGATCTCAAGGCAAAAAGTTTCATTGGCAACAGAATTGTAGCGGCTGTGAACATCCACGTGCACCTGGAAGGAGAGTAGTAGCTGTGTCCAGCCTTCTAAGGTAGTTTCCAATGGGGGGATGTGGTCTTCATCAGGAAAACACACTAGGCCTAGCTCTTCCTCTAAAAACACAGGGCACGTGCAGATGTGATCACCATGCATTCCATGTCATTCATCTGGATTGAAATGAGCTAGGTTTGAACCATTCTGACAAGATTAACTCTTCTGCTCCTGAAGGTTTACTTGAATAATGTCAGCTATTCTGGAAGATAGCTAATTACCTTATGCCATGACAATCCAGTAGTCACGATATTCATGATTTCATTAAAAGCCTTAAGACTTCCATCTTTAAAAAGAAGTCCAGCTCCTTACATCCACGAACACCAAAGAGCTTTAGAGATAGTCTTGCTTAGTTGTGCACATACGGACAGGCAGGCAAAACACTCCTACATATACATAAAATCTTTAAAAAGTAGATTTTTTAAAAAGCAAAATGGAGGTGTTGGTGTCATATTTAACCCAACACATCCAAATGCCTCTGCTGGTAGCCCTACTAAAGAATGCAGAATTCAGAGTCTAGAAAGATGCCCTGTGGACCATGCCAAACTTTGCAACAGGGACCTCTCAGGGTCAGATGACCATACTTGTCCACTCAAGTCTTGGGGCTGCTGCTAATCAGCTCACTGCCCCAGACAAGAAGGTCATCTCTCCAGCACCACGTAGCCTGCACACCTCCATGTCTCACCATGATGATAATGGACTGAACCTCTGAACTTTAAATCATCCCCAATTAAATGCTTTCCTTTTTAAGAGTTGCTGTGGTGATAGTGTCTCTTCACAGCAATCTACTGATTGAAACATTTGTTGTTTATTTCCTTCTAAATATTTAAATAAGCATGAATTATCACACACACACACTTTAATCGAGTGTCAAGATCAGCAGCTACACGAAGGTTATTCTCTACCACATCAGACAGCATTCTAACACACAACAAAACCGTTATTAAGTATGAGATGAAGACAGCCCTGACACAATTCCAGCACTCAGGGGCCAGAGGCATGAGGATTACTGTAACGTTAGGGGCAGCCTGAGCTATTGAAAGCCAGTCTCAAAACATAAAGCACTAATTGAAAGCTTTCTATTGCATGTTACTGGTCTTGGAGCACTGCTCACGGCATCAGTGTGAGTGACCTTACCTGAGTGACACCGATAGACTGGCTACACTGAGAAGACGGCAGGCTGCCCAGGACTCTAAAGTTCTTCAAGAGCAGCAAAAACCCGGCCACTGCAGATTTCCGGGCATTCAGCTGGCTAGACGTTAGCAGCGCAGGAACATGCAACGCAATACAAAAAACCAAAAAAGAAAAAGCAAAAAGAAAACAACACAGAATAAATATGACTCTGTGTAGGGCAATGAAGCACAAGCCAAGCCTGAGTTTACAAGCTCAAAATAAGGCACCAGGTGTCCAGAGCAATTAACAGCTCTAGGAAGGCAGCTGTTTTCATGATCTATTTAACCTCAGAACTATCTGTACTTTTTATCCTGCTTGAAAGACTCCGTAGCAATCCGAAGAATCCTGAGAGGTTATAATAAACTGAGCTAGAACTTGAACCTACATACTGAACAGCCGGAAATTACTGGGCTTTGCTGTGTCTGAATGAGTGTATTCTTCTACACGCTTCCTGTTTATATAGGAGCACAGGTCTTGATGCATGTCAACCTTCCATCCAGAGAGATGACAGCTCCCAGCCACAGCTCAGTGATCAATGCACGTTACAGACACAACATATAACCCTGTTTAGCAGGCATGCTTCTGGGTGACGAGTAGTAAAAAACTGTCCATCCTCAGAGGTAACAGCTACTTGCTAGTTATTCCTCTGGACATGTATGAGTGCAGTATAGCCAATGCTGTCCACACACCAATAGATCACATTTTCAGGAAACTGTATTAATCATCTCCAGCTTATATACTTAAAAATAAAGGACAAGGACTCAGAAGGCACCGGATGAACTCCAAGGAGGACACAGGCCCCCCAATAATTACTGGGTCCCCAGTGACTGGCCGTAATTCTGCTGCCTACTAAAATGAGATTCTTGAGCATTCTTCCGGACTCCTTTCACTTTGGCATGGTGATTGGCTCAAGTTTTCAAACCTTTTCATGAAGGTTACCGTAAGGTGGGAGAGCAAGGTCCTGGAGATCGCCAACACTGACTCTTCCCAATACAATGTGCTATCTGACCTAGTTATCATGTCTAACCTAATGCCCTTGTGGAAAATGAGAACTGTAACAATCTGCACTTCCCGAGGTTGCCTATAGACTAAATGGAAAGCACACAGAACCCTTGGCATAATGCTTCACCTGCCATGAGCAGGGGCAAGCGGAAGATAGCAGGGCTAACTTACATTAGAAGGTGCTACATACCTGGCGAACATAGCTTTCCGCAAGACAAGGATCAAGGAATCTCTCATGGACATGCTGACTTTGAGAAGAGGCTGAAGAACAGAGCAGATCACCCGATGTAAGCTTAGCTCCTTTCTGTAAATGCCATTAGGGTTTTGTGTGCTTTGGATGTGTTTCTATATATGCTTGAAGCTGGTTATACTTAAAAGTCAACAGGGCACTATGAAATAGTAACCTGAAAGCTGTTATTGTCAGGCATGGTGATATAGGCCTGTAATCCCAGCAGCTCAGGGGATTAGCACAGAAAGACTACCATTTTTAGGCCAGCCTTGACTACCCAGTAGAGTCCAGGCTAGCTTGGGCTATAGAATGAAATCCTATTTCAAAAATCAATCAAACAAACAGAAGAGTAGTTCGAATGCCACGAACCCACTGTGAGCACTAATTTTCCAAGATACTCTCCAGTACTTGACTAATCTGAAAATGAGCTGAAGAGAAACAGACCTATAGAGGGAGATGAACTTGGGAAGAGGTTCTTCTCTGTGCATCTATCCTTTCAATACAAACTGTGTTAGCTCGGGATAAAGAGGAGTTCTAACATTCATAAAGGGAAGACCCTCCCGAAGCGAGCCTGTGTGTCTGTCAGCTCACTTACCTGCACTGCCTTGAGCAGCCCCTGTACCGTCTGAAGGGGCAGGAAGGACAGATAGTCAAAAGTCTCCGTGACTTTCGAACAGCTCTGAAGAATTAAAGGTGCATACAGGATAATATCTGAAAGCAAGTCTGAAAACAGAATCTGTAATTAGCTGCCTCACAGAACTATAAGATAAAGATAAGGAAGCATCTAAAATTTATACAAGGAAAGAAATGTTGAGTGTTTGTCTCTTTGTTATAAATTCCTATTGGCTGTGTGTAGTTTTTCCCAGCGGTACCAGGATATTTTATCATTTTTTGTGACAATACAAAATAGAAAAATTAAAATGCAAACACAAAGAACACAACCTGTCACACCAATTGCACAAGTGCCAAATGTGTTCTAATCTCTACACAAAAGTAAGTCGACAAATATTTATACATTACATACGGTCCTATCAGGAATATATAAGGCATATTCATCTTTCAAGAATTTTAGTAATTTAGTCATAACACAAGCAAATATTTCTCAAAAGAGGAAAAATAACAGAATATCAAGTACTTAGTAATTCCAAACACGAATTAGTTAACAAAGAGTAGAGACAGAATTTAAACAGGAAGTGCACAAGAAGTTGTCACTGTGGCTATTTTACAAGATCAAGAGGTCTGAAGACCCACAGGAACCTAGAATGGCTGACTGTCCCAAAGTCTAAGAAGGTACAAACAACACAGAGAGGGATGGGAGGTCAGTGGATGGGGCGAAGGATCCAGTAAAAACAGTGTGGAAAGGGCAGGTTAGGACGAAATACCAGGATCAAAATCTAAGGCCAGGCTGGCTTCAAATTTGCAATCCTCCGGCCTCAGCCTCCGGAGTACTGGGATTACAGATATATCATTACCATGTCTAGTTGAGAGATGATCATTTAGAAAAGAACATACTGATTTCAGAGTGATAGTTACTGAGATCTACTGGTATTAGAATTGTAATCTGGTGGCAATGGGCATGGGCGAGCAGGGGTGAGCAGGGGCGGGCAGGGCGAGCAGGGGCGGGCAGGGCGAGCAGGGGCGAGCAGGGGCAAGCAGGGGCGGGCAGGGTGAGCAGGGGCGAGCAGGGGCGGGCAGGGTGAGCAGGGGCAGGCAGGGGCGAGCAGGGGCGAGCAGGGGCGGGCAGGGTGAGCAGGGGCGAGCAGGGTGAGCAGGGGCAGGCAGGGGCGGGCAGGGGCGAGCAGGGGTGAGCAGGGGCGGGCAGGGTGAGCAAGGGTTGCTACAGGGAGAAAAAGTCACCTCAGAAACCACCTAGGAAGTTGTGACTCAAACTTATAAGAACTAATCTCATACAAAGTAACAAGAAGATGATGGAGGAGGAGAGGGTCCTCAGATGCTGGGACACTAAATGACCTGCCTCTAAATAACAAAGGTGGCTAGAGCACAAATCACGGGAAATGTAAAAAGATTTGGACTAAATGGAAATTCTGGAAATGTGGGACATCTTACATGACATTTCAAGGAAAACTTACGGCTTAATATTTTTAAGCAGAAAAGAAAGAAAGGTGTGAAGTGAGCTGCATCTCTAACCAAGGAAGAACAAGTTCCCTGCAAAACAAATACAAGAAGGAAATAAAGGTGAAAATCAAAGTGAGAACTCAGAGCAACACATTAGAATCAGAGCTGGTTAGAATTCCACCTTGACCAGGAGAGAAAGCTGTGAAACGATGATGCTCGGGAATAAGAAAGGAGCCACTACCAGATGCAGAGCCCACGGTCCAGCCCAATGACACGGTTTCTACACATTTCCACCCCATCTTAGGCTTGACTTCACATTTGTAGAAACGTCATGCAGAAAGGAAATTTTATAATTTGATGAAGTTTAATTTATTGGACTTAAAATTTTTTTTTCCTATTTTACATACTATTTTTTAAAAATATACCCCTTACCTTCCTCCAAAAGTTTCTAATTATTCAACACTTGATGAAGTAATTCATTTGATTTGATCTGATTTTGGAGACAGGTGTGACTATGCAGCCTTAATTAGCCTGGTGCTGAAACTCAGAGATCCGTCTGCCTCAGCTTCCTAAATGCTGGGATTAAAAACATGTGCCACAACACCTCTTTTTAAATTATGCATTCTAATACCTAGTGGGTGGACAACAGTATCTAGTTATGGTATTTAGTTTCATTTTCCCAAGCCTAAACTGACTACAGTAATAGCTACACATGTTAAGTCATTAAATTGTCATACTTTAGATGTGGAGATTATATCAATTAGACAACATAATGTCATAAGGTATAATAAAATATTACTTACAGAACTTTATTGAACCCTAAAATTTAAAAGTTAAAGAAAAGTTACCAATGAAAAAAGGGGATGGGGGGCTGTCCATAGGCACGATAAGAAACAGAGCTCTAAGGACCTTCTCAAAGCCTCAGAGAACATTTAGAAAACTGGTGGATAAGAAAAAGACAATGGATCTATACACTAGGAGATACCTAATAAATACAGCCAGGTCAATTCAGGAAGGACAGCACCAGTGTAATGACAAACCCAGACCCAGAGCCCCAGATGGTCAAAGCCAGCATCTGTCACCGAGCGACACATCAGGCCTCACTAGAGAAGTGTTAACAAGAGTTTGGATGCACAATGGATGTCCCACTCCTGGTTAAATGTTCCCTTACTGACACCACAGACAACAAGTGGATTCATCTATCTTATTGGCACCATAGTCAAAGACAATACATTAAACTCTATTATATCATTAACTTTTGCTGTTATTCCCCATTTCTCCTGTGTGTGTGTTGTGAATAAGTGCGTGCATGTGGATGGAGATTGGCGGTTGAAACAGGGAATCATCCTCTATTCCTCCCATCTGATTCATTAAGGCAAGGTCTCCTTGTCAAACCCATAGTCCATCAATACAGCTACTTTTACCAGCCAGTTTGCTCATCAATAAATGGATTCTGTCTCCATTTATTGAAGCTGAAATTACAAATAGGCCACCCCGTCCACCTGGCATCTATGTAGGTTCTGATCTGGGCTCAAACTCCAGTCAGACATGGCGAGTGATCTTACCACCGAGTCATCTCTCACACAGTAGGTGGTTTTTTGTTCCTCCCTACGAATGAATCATGACATTTTAAAAATTCCAGTACCTAAGAAATGATTGACGGGAGAGGATGTTCGAGTAACAACTCTATTGAGGACTTGCTCCAGTATTTCCTGTCTGATCATCTCGTGAATCTGGAAGAACAGAGTCAACAAGGCATGCCTGGGTGACTTTCGGCTTACAAGCGCATCAATACAAGTTAGACAGAACAAGAATATGCTGGACATGTGTGAAACTCAACTCTACAGGCAAATCAGCATACAATACGGTCACCTGGGAAACAGAATCACAGCTCTCTCCCCATTCTTCACCCAAATAACTTGTTAGGCAAGGGAAATGTTTACTGCATTAACTAAAGGCACAATTCTCACGAATGCCAAGGACAGGCATCAAGAACCATCTACTCTAGGTGTCCAGTACAGGCAAAAATTACATTTCTGATAGAATCAGTAACTTTATTCCAAAACAGAAACTTAAACACCCATGGAAGGTTTTAGAAACAAAACAATAAAATCTTAATCAATGTCTTCTCGGCTCCAAAAAAGCAGGTGTATCAAAAAAAACTTACAAAATTTAACCTGCATTTTATCAAAACTCTCACTCGACTGTGATTACTCTGACAGTCTACTTTTAAGACCTGACAGTGATTTAATAGTAATTATATGCTCTACAGATATTTTGATAACCAACACCTCTGAAATCAAATGGAACATCCTGTTTTTAGAAATACAGATTAAAAAAAAAAACTTACCCTAAGAATATTGTTAACTATATTTCTTTTTAAAAGATTCATTTATTTTGATATTTATGTGTGTTTTTCCTAAATGTGCACCATGTGCATGCCTAGTTCCCAAGGAGGCCAGAAGAGGGCGCTGGACACTCTGGGACTGGAATTACAGTGGGTAACAGCTTCCATGGGATGTTGGGAACAGAATATCCTGCTGCAAAAGCAGCATGTGGTCTTACATGCTAAGCATCTCTCCTGGACCATGCTGGTTCTTCCTGACTGTCACTTCATCAGGTTTTGTTTCTGTGTGTGGCCCTGGTTGTCCTGGAACTCACTAAATAATCCAGGCTAGCCTTGAACTCACAAAGAATTCAAAGAGATATGGCTCCTGAGTCCTGGGATTAAAGGCATAGTTGTCAACTGATTGTCAGATTAGTATAGAACACTTCTACTACTTGCTGGGACAGCACCTGAGGACAGACAGACCACCTGAATGTGGAGAGAGGTATGCAGTAGGCTACCTGCCAGACGGAAGAAGAAATAAAGAAGTAACAAGCCAGCTAGTACAGGCTTGGCCTGGCCTGGTCTCTGCCTCTCTGACTCTTTAGTGCACTGTGTGTCTGTGCATGCCTATCTCTCCACTATCAAGTGAGCAGCCTGCTCCTGCTGCCATGAATGATATTCTAGGCCCAGAGGCATTGAAGCAGTCAAGCACAGACTTCAACATCTAAAATTATGAACAAAAATAAGTCCTCTGTTTAATGTGTATTCCCTAGGTCCTTGTCAGATACAAAAAGCTAACGCCCTGTTTGCTGGAGGGCGAGAGATCTACCTTCCATTCAAACTTAAGGTTTTAAGTGAAAAATCCTATCTCAAGGCACAAAGTGGAAAACTATAGAGGAAGAAGATACCCAGTGCTCTCTTATGCTCTCCTCACACACACGCACAAAAGGGCAAGTGTACTCTCACACTCCCTCACATGAATTCATCAACCTGGATCTGTGATGTCTCAATACCATCCTCTGCTGTCACATACACTCTGCCAACCGTCAAACTTCTTATCTGCCAAACCCCCAGGTAACATCCTGTTCTATTTATATTAATTAGATACAATTCAAAAATGGCAGCCAAGTGAGACTCTTACTGTCTTAGTTAGGGTCACGAAAGCAACCTGAGTTTATTCTGGGAGGAAAGGGTATATTCTGCTTCTGCTTCATATCGCAACTCATCATCAAAGGAAGTCAGAACAGGCACTCAAGCAGGGCAGAGACCGGGAGGCAGGAGCTGATGCAGAGGCCACAGAAGAGCCCTGCTTACTGGCTTTTATGACTTATTCAGCCTGATTTCTTATAGAACCCAGGACTACTGGCCCAGAGATGGTACCACCCACAATGGACTATGCTCTTCTTCATTAATCACTAATAAGAACATTGTATTACAGGCTTGCCTACAGCCAGATCTTCTGAAGGTATTTTCTCAACTGGGGATCCCTCCTCAATGACTCTAGGTTGTGTCAAGACAACATGAAACTAGCCAGTTCACTTACCTTAAAAGTTTCCAGCAAGATATTAGCCCCCAGCTTACATGCGTGCTGGTTTGTCATTTTAGAAAGACTGGAGCCAATTTCAACAGCTTTTCCATCAGGAATCTTCTTTGGCCCATATGAATCCATTAAGATGAAACCAAGTTCTATCAGACCTTGAGTTACATGATCCCAACTATGAACACTGCAAAAAAACAAAAAAAAACAACAAAAAAAAAAAAACAAAGTAATTAAGAGAATCTTAGAAAATACTCAACTTCATACTCAACGTCATCTGCCCATTTCACTCAGATTTTCTTTCTCAAAACACACTGTTATTTGACGAAATTCTTAATTTGCTCATAGAAATGTAGGCAAGGGGCTGACAGAACACTTACTAAGGAGAGTCCAGAAATCATTAATCCAGAAATTAATGGTAGAATGCCTATCCAGCACATACAAGGCCCTGGATTCAATCCTGAGTCAAAAATAAAAGTATCTAAAATACCTATTTAAAAAAGGAACCAAAAATTATATATATATATATATATATATATATAAAGTACAGTATTTCAATGCCATGACCATTTTATAATTTCCACTTAAGATTTCACAGCCAGCAGTTTTTTCAATTTTCCCATCGATGCAGCGCGATGTTCACACAAAGTTGCCCCTTTCTAGTCTGAGATTCTCTAGGGTTAAGACCAAAGTGTCGTCACATCTTTGCCCACATAGCCCAGGCATAAAGCACTCAGTGGATATTTATAGCATAGATGGATGGATAATAGTTTAACAGCAGCTAAACTACAAATAACCTTTGTAAGCAACAGAACCTTGGTGATTACCACTCGTCGTCACCTTTTATAGTGGAAGGGATAAGCTTAATTGGTCTCTATATCATTATATCTACCTGTTAAGACACAGGCAAAGTATAATACAGCAGTACAGCACATGAGACAGTATGCATCTTGATAGATTTAACAATATTCACTCTGGAGAGAAGGATCAAGATAATAAAGTATATATACCATTCTTCCCATCCTAGTACTTAAGATATAGAGAGATACACACATGGAGCTGGGGATATGGCTCATCTGATAGAGCACTTGTCTAGCATGCAAGAAGTCCTGGGTTCAGTCCTCGGCACTGCATAAAACTGCGTATGGTGACATACACCTGTAATTCCAGCATTTGGGAGGTAGATGCTAGATGTTCAAGGTCATCCTTGGCTATGTAGTAAGTTTCAAAACCAGCCTGGGATACATCAGACCCTGTCTCAAAAAAGGCATGCACACATGCACAGGCATACATATAGATTCACACATAAAATGCATGGATAAGTTGTGTACATGCATATAATATAGCCCATATATATAAATGGCATGGTTACATATATAAGTACATAAATGGTGTACACACAAAAAAATGTATGTATAAAGTGTGTGTATATTAATACAGCCCATATATATTAGTGGCAAGCACAGATATATAAGTACATATGTACTATACACACATACAATGTATGTGTATATATAAACACACACACACACATATGGTACATTTATATTTATATAGCCCATATATATTAAAGGCACATGTGTGTATGTGTATAGAGAGATAGATGTACATAAATGATACACACACACAGAATCTATAAACTATAGAGAAATAAGAGGCTGGTTTTCTGGTCAATCAAAAAAACCTCTTATTTCTCTGTTGTTTATATACAGTACACATAAACAGTTGACAGGGTGGATTCTGGTTTATTAATTCTTTGAGAATTTCAAATACTGTATTTTGATCATATTCACCCTGAACTGTTCCCCTTCTCAGTGTTATTATTTTAGCCCTTTTTGCACCACCTTACTCTTTGAGAGTAGGAGCCACCTACTCAGTCTGGAGCTCTTGGACTCAGCTACACTGGCTGGCCAGCAGGCCCCAGTGATCCCTCCTCCACCTCCCAGCCCTGGCATGACAGATGCATGCTGTACACCTGGCTTCTCCATGGACACTCCAGATCAGAACTCAAGTCCTCATGCTTGCACAAAACAAGAATATCAGTGTTAGGAAAGACACAAGTCACTATAAAGAGCACAGACCTAAGGCAGCATGAAAAAGGAGTTACATGAACAAGAACTGTTAAATTTCAGAATAGCAAAGATTAGACAAAGTTATAAAAGTTTCTATGAAGAAAAACACAGGTTATCTATGACAACACAGAAATCAGATAATCACCAGACTTTCCACTAGCAATTCTAAATGAAAGAGAAAATAAAAATGATAATAGATTTAGACTTTCACAGTTGGTGAATCAATTCAAGTAGTGGAACAAAATAAAAATTCAGATGTCAAAAGACTCAAAGTTTATCATCCACAAATTGAATCAGAAAGAATTACTACAAAAGTACGTATTTATGGCATTTTTTCCAGAAGGAAGGTATGTGGTTCAAAAAATAGAGGTGATCAAAGAGATCAGTAAAGCTTATTATGAATCCAAATAAGTACTGTTAGCTTTAACAAGTATGTGTGTGTGTGTGTGTACGTGTGTGCGTATGTGTGTGTGTGTGTGTGTGTGTGTGTGTGTGTCAGTGTACAGCACTGATGTGGGAATGTCTTTCTGTATGTTGTGAATATCAATCTTTAAATAAAGGAGCTGTTTTGGCCCTTGGTGTGCACCATAGAAGTAGGTAGGGAATCAGAATAGGTAGGAAAGGAAGGGCGGAGTCAGAGACAGATGACCCGGCCGCCAAAGAAGAAACATGTAAGGAACACAGGTGACATGGCACACAGATTAATGAAAATGGGTTGAGTTGAGATGAAATAGTTAGCTAGCAATGTGTCTGAGCCATAGGTCAAACAGCATGAACTTAATATAAGCATCTGGGTCATTTTGGGAGGCCTGAGCAGCCGCGGGCGGCTAAGCGGTCTGGGACTGACTGCAGGTCTGTGGGTCTGAGACCTCTGGCCGCCCAGGGCCAAGAAACCTTATTGTAACACAACACCACCTTGCTGAGCTTTCAAATAGCCCTGGGTGTAATCTCTTGGGGAAGGACCAAGGGAGGGAGAGAACTAAGTTCTTTCTGAGCTTCTCATCATGGTGGACGGGGTTAAAGCCCGGCACTGGTTATAACACAGAGACATGCCTACATGGTCAGCAGAAGGCAAGTTATAAACTGAAAATTGTGCTGGCTTGTAGATTTTTCTCTAGTACAAGAATGCTTTACATTCAGACACCACAGGGTAACAGAAGTCTAAGAGCACTAAACACTGTTGAGTCTGTCACCTTATCCGCTTCCTTCTGGCTCAAGCATCAATCATATTCTCAAGTGTTTATTACATAGTTCTTGCCAATGTTTACACGTTTTGCTCCTTCCCCATAATTCAGCAGTTTTGAAATGCCCTTTCCAGGATATTTAAACTTGTTGCTCAAGGTAAGGCCTAGTACCTGTTACAGAATCTTATGTGAAGACCATAAACCATTGTAGTGCTCAGAGCACGAAGTCAAATACACACAGTGCAATGCCATCCCAAACACTGTGAGAAAACAGACAGACACGGTTCAGAGCCCGTTTAGCAGGTGGAACACTCTGCTAGAGAACTCAGTCTCTAATTTGCCTGGTGTGCCGAGCTCACATCTGAATCTGAATCAGAGTTTCTAGCACATGAAAAGAGACCTTAAATGGTGGCTTAAAATGTAGAACGTATACTTAATCCACGTATGTGTGGCATGATAAGGATAGTTACAGTAACTAATATTTACCCCGAAATTAAAAATCGAAACTAATAAACATCCTACTATGGTCACTCATGGTGGTCTCAGTAGATTTGTATAAAATTTTATGTCAGTGATTGACTTGACTACCCAGATGCAGACTTCAGTGGTCATAGTAAAGAAACTTAGTATTTCCACTCACTTAAGAAGACACCAATAGACTAGGCTAACAGAGCTGCAGTATCGAGGAAAGAACCAGAATCTCGTTATAAGCAGGTTGTAAGAAATTAGGCCCTGAGATGAAAGGGTTTTCCCCTCTTCAGTAAAGAAGCATTTTATTTTAGCAATTTTTAGGGACAGGACTTGAATCTTACAGAGTCATTAGCTACAGTCAACAGTCTTCTTTGTGTGTGACCCTAAGCATGAGTCCACGCTGCATGTGCTAACTTAGACCCCTCAAACACTTTCAGAATATGGTTCATCAACTCACCTATTCTTTACCACTTCTAAGATCATAGCTGAAACACAAGTTCTCTGAGGTACGAGAGTCTGAAGAAATTTTGAGCCTTGGAGAAGCTGAAGATCCTTAAAGCTTTTTACGACTGAAGTCTTTAAGAATTCAAACACCTAAAATAATTGAAGAAATAAAAAAATGAGCCAAAATTATAGCTTCTGACTGAGATAAATCTGTAAGTAGTCCCATGAGTCATGGCTTACACACACCCCTCCGGTGGCTATTTAAATAGATTTAAGATGATACAAAGCTGTGAGCTTCAGTGGGATCTTCAGAGTTAAGACAGGCCTTTCTTCATGAGGAAAGGGCTGAACATCAACATATTATAAGCATTTCCCATGCCAGGTCTGGTGGTGCATGCCTGTAATCTGACTCTTACAAGGCTGAGGCAGGAGGGCTACAGTTTGAGGCCAATCTATGTACCTTAGACCCTGGCTCAAGCCTAACACTTTTTTTGAACACATGTGTATTTGGGGGAGCATGCCACCGTGCACATGTAGAGATCAGAGAGCAACTCTGGGGAGTTTCTCTCCTTCTAGGTGGTTCCTAGGGCCTCAACTCATGTTATCAGGCTCAGTACCAAGGATTTCCAGCTGCTGAGCCACCTCACCAGCTCCCTTGTCTCGAACCATTTAATAAAGTAACAGAGACAGGTGTGTGAGGCAGTGTTCTATCACTTGCTATCAAACGTGAGGCTGGATCAACGGTCCATACCACAGAACAGAACAGCCAGACGGAGACAAGGAAAAGCAGGCAAGAGCTTTATGCTTTTCTCACTGATATCAGAGAGAGTTCTTTAGAAGGCTGCCATGAGACAGCTGCTCAGGAGAAGCCAACTAGGCCGGCTCTGGCCACCTGAGCACGTGATTCGTATACTCCACCACCGGCCTTCTCAAAGGGAAATGAAGGCATACGCCAGGAATCTGAGTGGATCTGTTGCTGGCAGGATAGAGAAGGATTCTAACAAAAACAGGTTCCTGTATGCTTTCTTGACAACTATAAAAAGAACTGTGTATCATTGAAAAAAATACCTGTTCCTCAAACCTCTGTATTCTTGTTAGAGAGAGAAGCAGCGCAATACTGAAAGCACATAAGGATTTACTGGAGTCTCCTTGCTGTCCGGCCTAGAATAAACCAAACAGTCATTAATGTCACAAGGACAGCAAAGTCTTCTTAAAAACATGCTCAAAAAGCTGGGCAGCGGTGGTGCAGGCCTTTAACCCCAGCACTGGGGAGGCAGAGGCAGGTGGGTCTGAATTTGAGGCCAGTCTTGTCCACAGGGTGAGTTCCAAAACAGCCAGAGCTACACAGAGAAATGAGAGAGATAATAGCAACAAGATGATGACTGCGAACACATAAAAAGGGAACAATGAACTGACAGATGACAGAGGAGCTTTAAAGCCTAACTTACATCACGGTCCTTAAGTAGCCTTTCCTACACAACGAACTCAGGGCTCCTAGAGGAAATGCCTGGTATTCCAATGTGTCGAGGAAAGCCCAAGTAAACTGAATATCCTGTGCCACAAAAATGCTCAAGAACCGATGCCACCACATCGAAGGGACATATACGCCAACTTGAGGAATCCAAACAGCTAAACTTTGGTAACTTTAAGCTCAAAACAGATAATGGCTGCTAGTGGATCATGAGCAGAACCAGTTAAAAACCTTTACTGGCATACTGATGACACTTAAAACAGAGAAGAAATGTATACAGAAGATGCCAACTAACACTGCATTAATAGAATAAAGGAAGCAACTGGAATTTTCTAGATTTTGCTTGAGGCAAACCTGGGACACAAGACAAGTTCGAGGCCAGCTAGGGCTACAAAACAAGACCCAGCACCCAGCATTCCAATTTCTTTTTTAAATTCTCTTTTTAATTCTACCACGTTGCAACTCCCAGTTATTACTGATTTAGGCTAAGAATCAATAACATGTAGAAAAACAATTATATGGTTATTGGAGTAAAAGATTTTCAAATGTTCATAAATTATGACTTTTTAAAGATTTATTTTTAATTATGTGTATGTATGTAACTTTGTACACGAGTTAGGATGCCTGCAGAGGCCAGGAGAGGGCATTTGATCCCCTGGAACTGGAGTTACAGGTTGTTGGGAGCTGCTCATTGTGGATGCTGGGAACAGAACGCTTATGCACTTAACCATCGAGCCATTTTTTAAAGCTTAAACATTGTTTTAATTATAAAGGGGAATATACATCTTCACAAATCAAGAAAACTGGACATCATTATCTTAATCAATGGCTCCTATCTGGCACTAGGCTGGTGCGCATGAATACATGTAGGAAAACACTCACAAACACAGAATATTTTAAAAAAAAATTAAAGAACACATTACAAAGATATATTTGCAACCAAAATAAAAGCCAGAGTAAATAGTATGTAAGAAAGTATATTGGGCTGGAGAGATGGCTCAGAGCTTAAGAGTACAGGCTGCTCATCCAGAGGACCTGAGTTCAATTCCCAGCAACCACATGGTGGCTCACAACCATCTATGATGAGATTTGGTGCCCTCTTCTGGTGTATAGGCATATATGCCAAAACACTGTATACACAGTAAATAAATAAAACTTAAAAAAAAAAAAAAGTATATTAGACATAATAAATAAACTAGTGTAATAATGCATTGAGCCCGAATAGATCATGGGGTAAAAGAAAAACCAGCTGTAAAGCGCTATGAAAATCTAAATTAGGCTTATAGATTAAATAGCATTAAGAGATTCAGTTAAAATTGAATTTGTAGGCGTGAGGATGTTACTGTGGTAATACCTCCATATTCTCAGGAGACACATACTAAATGATTGAGACAATAAAGGGGTACAGTTTCTATAATTTCCTTTGAAACAGTTGACAGCTAAAAAGGTGTATGTGTGAGTTATAAGCGTAGGTAATAATAAGTGAATTTAGGTGAAGGGAACAGGCTTTTTTTTTGTTTCTTTGTTTTAGACTTTTATCTTTGCTTTGGGTTAAGTTTCTTTGTTTTGTTTTGAGAATGGAAGTTAGAGGAAGGTAAGCGAGATGGTGGTGAATGCCTGCAATCTCAGCACTTGGAAGGTGGAGGCAGGAGGATCAGGAATTCAAGGCCAGCCTCAGCTATAAAAGGAGCTTGAGGCCAGCTTAGAGTACACGAACCCAATCAATCAATACATACATACATACGTACATACGTAAATACGTAAATACATAAATACATACGTAAATACGTAAATACATACATACATGCATACATACATACATACATAAATACATAAATAAATAAAATAAATAAATAAATACATACATACATACATAAATACATACATACATACATAAATACATACATACATACATAAATACATACATACATAAATAAATACATAAATAAATAAATACATACATACATGCATACATACATACATACATAAATAAATAAATACGTAAGTAAGTAAGTAAACAAATAAATAAATGAAAATTTATTTTTCTACCACACAGATATTTAATGATGAATATTTTAGCATCACAAAATTCTATGATATACTAGAAATAGGTAAAATCCCAATTCATAAATAGGAAAGCTGAAGCCAAAGATAAAAATTACTTAAGATTTAAAGTTACAATTAGACTGAGTTTCCTGCCTGTTGTGGTGAACATGCCTTTAATCTCAGTGCTTAGAAGGAAGAGGCAGGTGGCTCTCTTGAGTTTGAGGTCAGCCTGCTTGCTCTACATAATAAATACATAAAACCAAAATAAATAAAATTAAGCTGAATTTCCTGCTGACTGGCCCTCAGCTTTTGTTGTTTTGTATTATACAAAGTTTTTTTTTTAAAACTGTGTACCTGTGTGTACACATGCAGCATGCACACCACAGCACTGAACGCCACAGCACCCACACACCGCTCACAGGACAGCTTTATAGAGTACTGTTTTCATTCTAGCATGCCGGTCCCAGGGACTGAACTCAGGTAATCAGGCTTGGTGGCCAGCGCTTTAACCACTTGACTGGCCCCTAAAGGTTTTTATTTAATTAACTAATTTATTTATTTTTTTAAATTCAAGGGCAATTTTGTTAAAATTGGAATGTAGAAGTGGACTGGGTGGTGGTGCACACATTATTAATCCCAGCACAAGCACAAGGGAGGCAGAGGAGTTTTGAGTTTGAGGCTAGCCTGGTCTATGGTGCAAGTTTAGGATAGCCAGGGTTACCTAGAATAGCCGTTTAGCTTAGGTTCGTGGAAGTTTTTGACTTAAGGGCTGGGAAATAGCATATAGCTTCTGTTTCCAAAGACAAAAAGATCCCCTAGGCCCCTGGATGTCCTATATTTGTGCTTCTGTTCACTGACTGACAAGGAGGCTTGAGCACAAGCGCCCTGTCTCACAGAGACCTGAAAAGAAATTTTAAGAGCCGGGTGCTACCTTTAAGTGTTTCAGAAGTTCTCTGCCTAATTCACAGTCCAATTTGATGGCAAACACAATGTGTAGGATGATGGTGCCTTCCACGTGATACAGTTCATCGGCTGGGGCCGTAACAAGCTCCAACAACCTAGAAGATTCAAGAGCAAGGTCTAAGTTAGTGCTGGGATGCAAAGCATCGGACTGAAGCCGCAGAACTATAGATGTGACGAATCTTACAGAAAGAATTATCTGCAGTCAGCATCTCCATTTCTTCAGCTCATGCTCTCCTCCCAGGTCCCCGGTCCTCTCCTTACCCTCCAGTACCATCTCACTATTCCTAGAAGGGTCACAGATGACATCCACGGGGCCAAAACCTGTAAAGTCTCACCTGGCTATGCAGTCTACACTACCTTGAATTTGAACTCGTAGTCTGTCTGCCTCGGCTCCTGAAGTGCAGGGATTATAAGCATGTGCCTGACACCCGGTCCCTTGGGCTCTGGACACTGCCATTGAGCTCAGTGTTTCTCCCCCTCCCTAGCTCCCCCTCCCCACCACTTCATCCTTAAATGCTGAGTATCTCAGAGCTGTTAGGTTTCTTCCTCTTCACTTCACCCTGGATAATTCTATCCTGTCCCTTGGCTTTAATCCCTTTCCATTTATATGTATATCTGTATTTACTTTTCAATAATTTCAAAATATGTATGAATTTATATTTCAGTTCAGAATTTCACTGCTCAATGCTCCATCCATATGGGCTGCTAATGTGCATTGCTGGTCTAATGGGATCAGAACTGACCTCCTTACTATCTGTGAAACCTGCTGTCAACTTTTCCTAAGTCAGCATAGAGAACCATGCTCTCATCACCTGTGCATGACAAGTAACGAAGCTTATTGGCTGGGAGCAGCTGTTGTACTACACCCAACAGCACGAACTCCTTAGCCAGGCCGCTTGGATTCAGATCTTTGCTGTTATTTTCTGGCTATACAATGCAGGATAATACTTGAGTGTGTTTGTTCCTTGGTTTCCATATCCACAAAAAAGCATGCAAGGTTTACAGTAAATGCACCTGGGAGAGAATAAGCACTCTGTGCACTTGTTTTAAAAAGAAAACATCTGGGACTGGAGAGATTTTTGAGTTCATTAAGGGCGCTGGCTGTTCTTTGCAGGGAACCTGGGTTCAGTTCCCAGCACCTACAATACCAGCTCACAACCATCCATTACCCTAGTTCAGAGGGATCTGGCCTCTGCAGGTACTGCATGCACATGGTGCATATACATACACTCAGGGGCATACATATATACATAAAATAAACACAAAAAATTAGAAAACATCCATTTTCTAGGATGTGCCATACTGTGCTCTGCCTTTGTATTATTTCCTACATGAAAACGCTCTCCTCATCAGCCTATGATAGCTCTTATCAATCAGGCTCTGGTTAAAACAGAACCTTCACAGTGATGTTTTCCAGACCCAGTCTAAAGTGGCTGTGCTGCCACTGACAAGTATCCTTTCGATCTGTCTTCACACACGACAAACTCAAAGATTCTCTTCTCACCCAAACTTACACTCTATAACCACAAGAGTCTCTTCTGACTGGTCCATCACTATAGTCCCAAGGCCAGTGCTACCCACAGAGCAGACACTTGCTGTTTGATAATGTTCTTCTAATAAACATGTTAAACCTGCATCTAACAAGCTATTGGTACTTTCCTGGAAGAGTGTGAATAAGAGTCTAAAAGACTAAATTATTCCCCTGCCTTCGTAACTGAGCAGCTAGAGGAGGGCTACGGTTGTGAACAGAGGGGAAGGAAGGGCTAACAAGCACATCAGGGGCTAAGGCACGCAGCAGAAAGGTGACCCTGAGGAATGCGCTTCCATACTGTGTCACTCACTCATCACTTTTCTGTTCCTTGCACTGCTGCTTATCCAGATCACTGAAGAAGGCTATTATCCCATCCAGAACACTCCTTCTGCTTCCCTAAAACAAAACAGTAATCATTACCTCAACAAAAGAATGTTCACATAACCGGAGGTAAAAAAGCCAAGGGTCATCTAGATAGTAACAATGTACAAAATGCTATCAAGCTACAGCAGAGTTTCAAATACTTGACAATGCCAGGGAAACTGTTTCGTGGTAGAGTACGTGCCCCCAGTGCCCAACCCTGACTGAAATATTGCTGTGCTGAGACTTCCTCATGGATAAAACATTTCATTCTGCAGTGATGCTCCTGAAGCTTAGGTAACAATGACAGGCAAAGGTTTCAGGAAGTCCCTGAAACTGAAGATACACTAGGCCCCATCCTCCTCAAGCACATATAAGCACCAAGAAATGATGAGAGACACTGTCAGATCATCTGAGCTGCCTGGAATAGACTCTCCAGCCTGCTGCACTGCCTCTCCAAGTGAGCAGCATGCTTCAGGACTCCAGCTTTTGTGAGTTGTCACCCAGGCTGGGGCCCTGTCACCCACGCTGGGGTGGGCTTTTGGTAATGTCTTTGGGTCATTTCTGCTCCTGAAAGCAACACTAATCAAGTGTGTTGTTTCACCATGGTGGCATCTGCTGTTGGTTTTGCTCACATCTCTCCAGGAACAGGGTCCCACGACAAATACCATACTTTCTGTGCTCTTAATATATACGCTTTCTGGGGTCTATTTGTTTTACTCTCACAGGCAAAAAAATAATTTTCCCTTGGCGGAAAAGCATGATCAAATCACCAAAGATGTCTTATTATGAAAACCAACAATCTGAAAATGCAGAACTGGTGTAGCTGCTCACCCACAGAATTAAGGAGAAATAACTTTTATTTATACCTTGGAGGAGAGAACCAGAAGCTGATAGACCAATGGTGGTATTTCCTGAAGATTCAGCTTTGAAAACATCGCCAACACTTTTGCCACCACAAGATCCATCTCTTCTGTGGTTAGAAGGACGTCCCTGTGAAGCAGAGATTTTAAAGTCTAGCCAGAACCTAACTGCTTTGTTTTTAGAAATTACATTTAGGGCTTTAATCATAATCAAAATTCTATCAAACATTTTTTTAAGAAATAAAATCTAGGGACTAGGGAGACATCTCAGTAGGGTAAAACATTTACTATGCAAGGGTAAGGACCCAGGCTCCCCAAGACCCACTGCCTACAATTTGATCCAACACAGGATCTCTGGACAAGTTGCCTAATTAGAATGGCTGAATCAGCAAACTATGGGATAAATGAGAGATTATGTCTCAAAACCTAAAGTAGAAGATGGTCAAGGAGGACACACAACATCATACTTACAAACTAATACTTTCATGTCAGCAAAGACAAATACACACACGCACATCACACCATAAATAAATAAATAAATGGCAGTTTCTGCTCTTCCAGGAGACTGAAGATTGGTTCCCAGTACCCACAATGAGCAGCTCAAAACGACCTTTAGCGCCATCTCCAGGGGATCTGACACCTACTTTTGGCCTCAGTGCACACATACATACATATACACACACATACACACACAGAGAAATAATAAAACAAGTCTTTAAATAAAATTTGAAATTAAATAATAAAGTAGCTAGTAGACTTTACCTGTCCTCTCTGAGTTTTCTCTTATGAATAATCTTTAAGAGAACTGGTAAATTTATCTAAGCATCTCGAAAAGAAAGCCAGTTATATATTTAATAAACCAAGACAAAACAGGGGAAGGGGAAAGAATACGGTTCCAGAAAACAGAGGTATCATTGCTATTAGATACCGTGGAGCCTGAGCTCACCACGTGTCAGTGTTTTATAGGTATGTTGACAAAGCTTGATGCCAAGACAACAAACTTACTTGAACACAGAAGTGAGCTGGATCACGTATTGCTGAGCCCATCTGGTTAAAGACAAGGAGAAAGAGTATATGTATTTCATTTTAACTCCTTTACATATGATTTCATAAAACTAATGAAGGAGAAAGGGGGGGCATTTCAAGTTTGATTTTCAATACTGGGAAGCAAGACAAAACAAAGACAATTCGAAACAATAGCTGGGTATAGTGGCCCTGGATCTTGGCACTTCAGAGGCAGTATGAAGGCCTGAAGTTCAAGGTCATCCTCCCCTACATACCAAGTTCAAGAACTACATGAGACCTTACCTTTTTAAAAAACATAAAAATGAACAAATAGAACTAATAACTAGTCTTTAACTTATCAGACTAGAAAACAGAAAAAGATGATGAGTGTGGGGATTCAATAAAAGCTCCAGAAGTTGCAGAGATCTAACCACAGTCAGTCTAGGAGAATCAAAGAGTGGTGGTTCACAGCACAGGGAGTATCCTGTGAGTAGTGACCTACGCCCTTGATCCCAACTGAGTCAAGGTCATTTTAGATTATAGAAGAAATTCCAGGGTCCCAAGCAGGCAGTGGTAGGGCCACGCCTTAATTTACCATAAGAGTATTTAAGGCAGAGATAGAAAGCCAGGAGAGGAAGCCAAGGGAAGCCAGGCTGAGGAAGCTGGAAGAGAGCTGAGTAAGATCTGACTGTGGTGTTTATTCTTTCTAATATCTCCAACTTCCTCAGAGATCTATCCCTGAGTCTCGTTTATTCGTGCCCTAGCACCAAAAACAATCCACCCCAATGATACCTGATACTGGTAAAACTGTGGGAAGCAAACACACTTTATTGTGTACTAGCCACAACTTTAAAAAAGCACACACTCACAAATTGCCTGGTTTACTACTTGAAACCGTTTGCATACATACTTATTAAAATGTGACTTAGGTATGTGAACAGGTTACTGAAAACTTTTAAGCAGAAAGTATTTGAAGCAGGACTTCTGGCACAGACCTATAACACCAGACTCTAGATGCTGGGCAGGAGGGTCATGAGTTTGAGGCTACATATTGAGAGCCCATCTTTAATAAAACCAGTAAGTTAGCTATGCTTGATGGTGTAAACCTGCAATCCCAGCACTTGGGAAGCTGAGGCAGAAAGAATTTTACAAATTTGAAGCTAACCTGAGCTACACAAGTTGAGACTTTATCTTAAAAACTAAACAAAATAAACAACAAAAAACCCCAAAGTATTTTAAAAACAAATAAAACACAAATAAACTAGACATTCCTTAGCCTTAAGGATATCAAGACTCTCTAAATCATATTTATTAAAACAAAAAGTCAAATAAACTGGAGGCATGTGCAGCTTTAGTATACTAAATCACCTCTTTCCTAACACTGTAAACCAAATGTATATTGTTATTATTACTTGGTTTGGAAATATTAAATAACAAATTATTACTATAGTTATATTAATATATCATATATTTACACAGAATATTTATATGTAATGCTATAGAGGAAAAGAAAAAACCAAGCCTTTTGAGCTAAGCATGGCAGTCAGCAGGTAAAAACATGGTGAACAGTACTAGGGAGCTTTGGGGAGTGAGAAAGCCCAGTGTCTGGGATAGCATTCCAGACTTTTGCAGTAACACACACACACATTCACATATATACACCACACATACATACATATACACACACATACACACACACTCACAAATACACACACACACTCACACACATACACACAGACATTCGCGTGCATGCACACACTCACATACACCACACACACACATACACTCACACATGTGCACACTCACATATACACACTCACACACACGTGCGCGCACACACTCACATACACACACGCACTCACACACATACACCACACACACATACATTCACACATGTGCACACTCACACATACACACGTGCACACACATATACACACACTCACACACATACACACAGACATTCGCGTGCATGCACACATATACACCACACACACATACACTCACACATGTGCACACTCACACATACACACATGTGCACACACATACACACATACAAGCACACCCACACCCCCCACACACACCCACACACACACTCTCAGAAAAGCTGGTAAGCAGCAGCAGCACTAATGATGAAAATAGACAAGGAACTGCTTATTCCATTTTCTGAGACAGAGTCAAATGTAGCTCAGGTTGCTCTTAAACTTACTAACAGCAGAAATGACTTTGTGCTCCTTATTCTTCTAACTCCACCTCGCATGTGCTGGGATTATAGGCACATGCCACCATGCCTGGTACTTATGGTGGCATACCATAAACAAGAACAATCAACAAAACAGGCAAGAAAGTTTACAAATAGCCAGGGACACAGCATTCTACAATGCCCAGCTCTCAGAAGGCAGAGGCATGATAATCATAAGTTCAAGGACAGCCTAAGCTACACAGTGAAATCCAGTCTCAAAACAACAAAATCACCTAGATTTGTGTACGTGTGTGAAAGAGGGAGAGACAGAGAGAGGAGAGAGAAAGAGAGAGAACCAGAAGGGAATTTCTGAGGCGTGGAGAGAGACAGGGAAATGGAGCCTAGTACAGTGGAGAAGGGCCTTAATATAGAGTTAAGGATAATGACACATGAAAATGCCATAATTAAGCTCATTACTTTGTATCCTAATTTTTAAAAACTATTAATTTGTATAATTAACTAAAAAATGTTAGAAACAAAACAAAATTTTTCAACAGCAAAACATTTTACAAATACCAATTCCTGAAATGGATCATTGTCAGGCTTTGACCATGTGTGTCCTGACACAACTCCTACACTTTCGGAGACTCACCTGACAGAACACAGACTGTCAATCAACTGCCTCTTATAATCTTCTCCATTCAAATCACCTAAAAACACAAAATGGATGGAGAGGCTGATTGCATAGTATGTAAAAAGAAAGGCCACTAGAGCAGAGAAAAAAAAAAATTACCTTTCAGCACTTCCTTTTTGGTAGCCAAGGCAGTAAGAATGATGGGTAACAACTCCAAAGACTTCCCATTCACCAGGCTCTCCTCTCTGATAGCACCAACAAACTCGTTGGCTAATTCAACAAGTAATGGTCCTGGAAAATGGTGAACCTAAAAGTTTAAGGACAAAGAAATCTTAACAGGAATCCAGTGTTTAAAACCCTCCTGTGGCCTAAGACTATTGCTGAAATACTGGATGACACAGCTTCTCACAACAGGCGTTATTGGGGATTCACGGAATCATGCTGTCCTGTTCCATGTTTGTAACTGTAAAGGACTTCAAAGGTTAGGCTCCTCCATCAACCTCTCAATGCTTTCAAGACCCACGAGGAGATCTACATCCTGGTACCAGAAGGTAAGCGCAACCTAAGTGTTTATTATCCAGAGCAGAAACCATGGCTGGGTTTGGCACTGGGAGTCGCCCCTTCCATCTTACCTCCAGCATTAGCAATCCTATGATCTCAGATGCTACTTCTTGCTGCAAATCTCCTGATTCAACCAACTGGATACAGCAAGAATATATCTTGGATCTCCTAAGGGCTCCATCTTCCTCAGAACAGGGGGAACCTTGGTGTTTCAAACGGATGTACAGAACAAAGGGGGAAGAATATAGGATAAATAGGAAAATCAAACAAGCCTGTACTGTACTATTAAAATGAAGTAATGGTGTTTTTAAGCAATACTGAGGGGCTTCGAAGCCAAAGCAAAGGACTAAAGTGTTACCTTCTGTTCCATTAATTTATTTTATTACACGGTACAGACATTTGGGAGGGGGCTTAACTTATCCAGGTTTAATGCTTTATGTCAGGACATTATCACTAGATTACTTCACCAAAGTAATAAGGACAGTGAAAATTCATCTCTTCCGTAAGATACAAGAAATACTGACAAAAACAGCCAAAATCAATTCCAGAAATGAGCCAGACTCAAGTAAAGGAGCATCTACATAAGAGAACTGGAGTCCAGGGTCATCCTGGACTCCATCAGTTTAAAGCCAGCCTGGGCTAAATGAGACTTTGTTTCAAAAACTAAAACACAGAAGAGTAATTCCAGGCAATGAATCTTATAAAGGTGCCAAACTGGGGTGGGGGTAAAGTCAGATCTCTACCTCACAACATTCACAAAAGTCAATTCAGGATCAATCGGAGATCTGAATCTAAGAGCTATGGTCAAACCAGGTATGGAGGCATGCACTGTAATTCCAGTACTTTGGAGACCGAGGTGGGATTAGGCATTTGAAGCCAGCCTGGGCTACACACAAAAAAATAAATAAAATAAATAAAATAAAATAATAAAATAAAATAAAGTAAAAAGAACTACGCTATAAAACTGTGAGAAGAAAGCCCAGGTTCAAATCACCACGATTTCAGATTGGGTAATAGTTTTAGATGACACCAAAAGCATTAGGAACTAAAATAGAATCAGTTAGATATCATCCAATGGAAAACCGCACACCTAAGAATACCATCAAGAGAGAAAAGAGACTGAGTATGATGATGAATGCCTTTAATTCCAGTGCTGTGGGGCACAGAGGTAGGAGGATCTCTAAATTCTGGGCTAGCCTGGTCTATATACTGATTTCCAGGGCAGCTAGGGTTACAGAGTAAAGATCCTGGAAAGTCGGTGGAGAGGTGCAGGAGGGGGCAGGGAGGGAGGGACCAGGAGACATGGCTCAATGGTAAGAGTGCTTCCCATGCAAGTGTGAGGACCTGAGTTCAAATCCCCAGAACGCATAGAAGCATAGGAGCCTCTGTAATCCTACAGGAAGATGGAGCTGGGAAAAGGAAACTTCTGGAAGCTCCTGGGCCAGGTAGACTGATACATGCGGTGTGAAAACAGAGATCCTGTCTCAAAGATGGAAGGCAAAGGTGGACACCTAAAGCTGTCCTCTGACCTCTGCTAGGGCTTCCTGGCATGTACACGTGCACTTACACACATCTGAACCTGTGTACATGAGTGCTGTGCAGATAAAGATTTGACTTATACAAAAGTCCTGCGGAACAAACTTATTGAGATAGAAAGTAGACCAGAGGTGTCCAACAGGGATGTTGTAACATTAACAGAGATGACAGTCATTGCTATAGATTTTCATTCAAGAAAAATAAAATGTACTGTGGTAGTTACATGTTTAAGCCCAGCACTTAGGAGGCGGAGGCAGGAGGATCTGAGTTTTGAGGCTTGCCTGGTCTACATACTGAGCTCCAGACCAGCCAAGGCTACATACTGAGACCCTGTCCTAAAACAATAACAACAACAAAAACTTATTGTGGTGATGGACGCAACTATATATATTAAAAGACACTGAATTATAAAGTTTAAGGAGGGCCTGGAGAGATGGCTCAGTGGTTAAGGAGCACTTCCAGAGGTCCTGAGTTCAACTCCCAGCAACCACATGGTGGCTCACAACCATCTAAATTGAGATCTGGTGCCCTCTTCTGGCCTGCAGGCATACATGCTGGCAATACATGCCAACAGAACACTGTATACATAAATAAATAAATCTCTAAATAAATAAAGTTTAAGGAGGTAAGGCTCTTCATGTCAATTATCTCAGTTACAATAACCATATTCTTTAGCCCAGCACCATGGCGCATGACTTTAATCCCAGCACTTGGGAGGCAGAGGCAGGCAGAGTTCTGAGTTTGAGGCCAGCCTGGTCTACAAAATGAATTCTAGGACAGCCTGGGCTACACAGAGAAACCCAGCTGCAAACAAACAAAATAAAAACAATAAACCCATCTACTTTAAAAGGGCGAATTATCTTGTAGATTATATCTCAGTTTTTACAAAGTCTTCATCTAACTATGGGTCATACACCCAATCCACTTAACAAGACTGAAATGACCAAGAGTTGGTTTCTGTGAATATGTGATAACCCATGACACTTTAATCCAGGCTCTCCACATTTATGTTGTTAAGTACAAGTTAGTCACAAATGTAGGAGCCACAATCATCTGCCCAGATTTCTTCTACTTGTTAATACAAACAGGCTGTTGCCATTACTGTTTATTTCTTTTTCTCTGATATTTCCACAAATTATTTAACAAATTTTCATAAAAGCTGACTCAACTAAGTGAACTACAAGGTGTGTTTTCATGGCCTGGTAGTGAAAAATACATTTTTGTAGAGAAATAATAATAATGATAAAACCCAATTGAAAATAACTGTGTTGAGACCAAAGCCAATTTTAATTTTTGTCTTGTAGGATTTCTTTCTACCATACTAGGTCTTGTACCTTTTTATCTATATCCCAGCAGGTGGGAGGTTGAGGCAGGAGGATTACAAATTCAAGGCCAGCCTAAGCTGTATAGTAAGATTCTATCTCAAAATTTAAAAAAACGAGACAAAAACCTGGAGACAGTTGTGCACATCTGCAATCCTAGCACCCAGGAGCTAAAGCAGAAGGGCTGCTTGAATTTGGGTCCAGCCTGAGCTACAGGGACCTGTGTCAAAAACGGGGCGAGGATGGGCTTGGAGAGATCTCACAGAGACCTTGAGTTCAGTTAGCTCCCAACCACCCGAAACTGCAGTTCCAAGGGATCTAATGCCCTCTTCTAGCCTCTGTGGGCACTTGCACAGACATACACACACCTATACACAGACACAATAATAAAATATTCAGGACTGGGCATACATGCTGGTGCACACTTTTAATCCCAGGACTCAGAAGGCAAGAGGCAAGTGGATCTCTGTGAATTCAAGGACATCCTGGTCTATACAGCAAGTTCTAGATCAGCTAGCTACTACATAGTAAGATACTGTCTCAAAACAAACAAACAAACAAACAAAATCATTTTCAAAAAGAATTCTACCACAATTTATGAAACCGCTCTGAGTCAGGATCTGAACATAGAGCCCTTGCTCAAGCAAGTGGGAATTAAGGCTCTGTATGAAATATGCAAAATAGTCCATTTTGTTCAAACCCAGAGGTTCCTAGCCCCTTGGTGAATGCTAGACCCATATTATTCTTGTCCCCACAATTCTAAAAGAGTGCATAAGTGCACTCACTACAGGCCGAGGTCAGCAATGCAATCACAGGTTGCTCTTCCAACTCCCTTCACCAAAGTATCCCAGTATCACACTGAGGAGAGCTGTTTTTCTTATAGACGCTCCGGGGCTCCAGTCAGTAAGGAAACAGCAGTCTACCGCGGGGTCCACTGGGAGAGAAGAGCTCACCTTTGAAGATGGCTCTCAGGAATGCTCCAACAGTTGTTCCCTTCACTGCTCGACTCTGAAGGAGACCAGTCAACTGTAACCAAAGGGAGGAAACAATGACAAGTCTCGGGGACACCTCAGTGTGCGGGAGGAAAACACTGGGTTGCTCGGTTCAGGTCAGACCCTAAAACACACAATATTTCTTTTTTTATTTTGACGCATTAGAAGATCTTCCTAGAATCCTGGACCACCAAGATTTAGTTAGCCAAGCCTAGTGACACAGACCTGAAATCCAAGAGGTTAAAGCAGGAGATTATTCAAGTTCTGGGACAGCCTAGGATACATAGCAGCTGCAAGGCCAGCAGGAGTAAAAGTTCAAGAAAAACACTAGAGCAAGGGATGCAGCCCAGCTGGTAAAGAACTTGCTTAGTCTGCACAAGCCTCTGGGTTCAAACTCTTGCACTCCACAAACTGAGTGTAGTGGGATATACCCAGTGCTCCTGAGATGGAGACAGGAGCATCAGAAGTCCGAAGTTATCTTTGGCTACACAGGCATCCAATACCAACTTGGGCTAAAGACCTTATTTCCAAATAAACAAATAAAAATAGCTATTCAGAAATTTAGAGCCAGATATGATAATAGTTCCCATCTATAGTGCCAGTATTTGGGAGGCCAAGGCAGGAACGGGAGGTCTATCTATCTACATTACAGAGTAAGAAAGACTTGGTCTCAAAATCCCAGAGGGTAAAATTCATTCTACAAATATTAATCCTTTCATTAGCACTCGGTACCGTGGCATGATTTAGAGATATCCATCCATCAACAAATACTTCTGATGCAGGTACTTTTTCAGAGAACAAAGTAAGGCTGGCAAAATAGACATGGTCATTTGCCTCGGAGTTTATGAGAAAAGGGAAAGACAGAAGAAGAAAACAGAAAAAAAAAGTTAAGATGACAAGTAGTTGAGATGGACAATAACTAAGGGGAAGAGAGGCGATAGCAGGTAGGGCAGTCAACCCTTCTGAGGTAGGAAACATTTTAGCAGAGTGAGTAGGCAAGAAAGAGCTGGCTACACATAGAGATAAAGACATCAGCAGACTAAGTCCCCAGCAGAGCAAGCATTTGGTATGCTGGAGTACGTGAGAAAAGACCAGAATGTCCAGGAAGAAAGAATAGCAAAAAGTAACGCTGGAGCAATAGGCAAGGACCAGACTAAGAAGAATCCCAGAGGCCACCAGAGGAAGCTTCAGTTCCATCTAATTGCAAGAGAAGTTACTGAAGAAAAACAAGTGATATTTCTTACAGAGAGAGAAGAGGTTGTGGGAACTGATGAGGGGCGAGGGATAGCTGCTAGGAGACTGAGTGAATGTGTAAGGAGTAGGTGAAGTCCTGAGGGAATGTATGGTGTTGATATGGCACAGCCATGTTAAGGACCAAGGCCTTGGACCCATGGGAAATTGGCAAAGCCTTTCCGCCATGTTCAGCTCAGAAAGACAGAGCATTCCTCTGGTCTAAGCACAAGTGTTTAGGAATGATTGACCACTGTGTGTAAAACTAGTAACTACAGCTTCCTCCTCCATGTTTATAGCCTGAGACTGCTGGCCTACAGACACCTCCTATGAAGACTAGCTAGTCCCAAGCCTCTGTGCTGTAGAGAGAGCAACTGAGGTTCCAGATGGTTGCAGTGTTTGGCACCACTCCATCAGTCTGCACAGCCCCCTTGTGAATACATAGACAGAGCTTTTTTGTGTATATGTCTATGATTTCTTTAGTAAGTCTGTTCTTTTTCATTCCCTTCCCATCTGAGCCAGGGTTCCAGAAGCAAGCCACGCAGGGCATGGAAAAATGATGAGAAATTAAGAGTAGGTCCAGAACAGATTACCACAGCCCCGGAAGGAGCTACCCCTGCCAAGGCCTAGATTTGGACTTCTAGTACCCAGAATCAGGAAATAAACTTTTACTACTTAAGCTATCCAGTCTGAGGTCCTTTATGACAGCAGCCTTAGCACACTAATATACAGGAGATGGGAAAGGAGACGGATTCAAGACACATCTGAGAGCTAAAAATAGGAGCCCATCATAGTTTGGGAGTAAAGAAGAGGCAGAACAATGCAGAAAAAGAAGTCAATGAAGAATTCTTCATTTCGGACCAAAGCAACTAACTGGAAAGTGGTATCATCTAATGAAAATGGTGAGATGTGGATTTTAGTAAGCACCCAAATAACCCAGAGGGCTACTAAAGCACACCGCTGAGCTCTATCCAGTTTCTGTCAGGAGGTCTTTTACAGAGCTGAGGACCTCTACTCTGAGATAAGAGGAAAATGCCAACTAGATAACTACGTCACTATTTTATAATCGTGGATTTACAGTGGAGATTCAAATACTGGTTTTCTTTTACCAATTCTTTAAAAAAGATTTTTCTGCCTTCTAATGTATTTTTTTCAAAGAAAAACAAATGGAAATTCATCAACAAGCAAATATGCTTCACATCTGTAACTCTAGCCTCTATGTAGCTTCAAGTACCACTGTTCTGAGGACTACAAACACATATTGATTTGGGGGCAGGAGAGATGGTTCAGTGGTTAACAGCGCTTACTGCTCTTCCAGGGGACCAAGGTTTTATTCCCAACACTCAAATGGTTGCTCACAACCATCTGTAACTCCAATTCTAAGGGATCTGATGGCTTCCTGGTTTCCATGGGCACCAGGAATACACATGGTGCACACCCATGCACGCAGGCAAAATATACACACACAGAATAAAAAACTATAATGATTTGTATATACTCAGCTGCAAAGGCAATCAATCCAAGGTTATTTCAGATTTAAAACTGATTATAAATGGCCTTTGGTTATCCTTTTTATTCTCAGCACCTGATTTATTTGTTTGTTTGTGGTTTTACAGTGTTGGAGATGAACCCAGGGCCTTGTGCATGCTGATCGAGTCTTCACTACTGAACTGCACCTCAGCCCTCTTTCTGTTTTTTGCTTAGCCAGGCAGGACCATGAACTTTAGTCTTGCCAGTCTCCCCAATAGCAGGACTATAGCTTACAGCTCAGTGTATCTATGTCCATCAGGTAAGCCCTCATCTCCAAGGACACTGCAGAGAGCATGAGCCTCCGAGCCTCCCTGGGGCGCTGTAGTTTCTGCTCTTTAGTGCTCACAGACTGAATACGTCTAGCTTGGCCTTTGTTTTTAGCAGTACTCACTCACCTCGTCAGTTTTCAGGGTTTGAAGAAATTCCTGCAGTTTATCTGTTGTTTTATCTGTTGCCAGAGATAAAATTTTCAGGTCCATTGTTGCTCACATCAGAGAACTGTTAAAAAAAAAAAAAAAAAAAAAAAAAAAAAAAAGGTCACTTCAGCTGGAAGTGTCTAGAAGCAATTCCCACCAGTTACAGACAACACAGTAGTGTTCAGCAGATGGAAACCAAGTGTAAGATGGTGCTTACTCTAATCAAGACTTCTGAATTCCCTACAATTCTGGCTTCATAGCTTCTGCATACATTTTCACCATCTACTCAATACAATGTTCAAGAACAAAATAGCATTTAGCTATATTATAAATGTATAGGACTATATAAACATACAATAAAATACCGTTTGACAAATGAATAAATTAGTAGCATCTTAAATGATAAGTGTCAATTAAATGATATTAAAAAATAAAACAAGAATGAAGACGTGGCTCAGTGGTACAATGTTTGTCTAGCATGTGTGAGGCCCTGGGTTCAAATCCCATGCTATAACAAATAAATTTAAAGAAGAGAGAATGATAGCAGGGAAGAGGGGTGTGTGTGTGCGTGCTTGCGTGTATGTGTGTGTGTGTAAGGTGGAGATTATATGCATTAGCTGGTTAGCTCATATCAGGAGAGGGAGAGACAGGATTAGAAATTCAAGACTAACCCTCAGTTACAGGGTGAGTCAGAAGCGTGGCAGAGTCTGGAAGTCTGAGGCAATGGAATATCAAATTATTGTGCAAATCGAAGTGGGAAGGAAAAGTGGAGAAAGGAGAAACCAGCCCAGAGCAAATTATTAGGAACTCTGCTTTCATCCTCCATATCCACTACCAAGTCCCCGAACATCTCTCAAATCTGTCAGCATCTTTCCACCTCTATTCTGACATTACTTCAAAGACACCAACATCTCTCCCTGAACCATTCCAAAGAATATTTTAACCTGTCCCCCTCGACACAATAAAAGAGATATCCTTCCAACCTATCCTTATCTTCACAGTGGTTTTCCAGCCAGGTAGTGGCGGCCCGGACCCGAGTTCCATCCCTAGCCCCCACATCAGGTGGCTCACAACCGCTGGTAACTCTTCTGGGCTCAGAGAACATCTCCACACCCGGCAGATTCACACAGACACATGAGTAAAAATGAAAAGCAATCTTTAAAAAGTCCCATGGGGTCTAACTCCAAGACTAACTCACTTTCTCACTCTATTCTATTTACTCTCTTTCAGAAACACACACACTCACATGTTAAAACTTTACTATAAAGAACCAGCAAGTAAGGAAAAAAAATCCACAACAAAATTAACCAGACCCAAAGTCTACACTTTGAACTTCTGTAGTTAGAACAGTCATCCTAAAGCTCTAGAGCTTCACACTGTATTTAAAACCGTCTCTATCAAATGTTTTTATGCACCAAAACCATAGTTTAAAGTAGGCGACAAGAAAGACTAGACGCAGATAATGGACATTCAGCCATGAAAAAGGATATAAAGCTAGTTGTTTTACTAGGTTTTCCACTCTATTCTAAAAACAACAAATTGTTTTCTGTCCTCCAAAGCCTCAAGGTCTTCCTGCTATTAGCCCTTATAAATGATTTTCTCACCTGAAACAAAATAAATACCCACCCTTCCAACCTTGCTCTCTGACTAGCTCAGTTTCTACGAAACCTTCAGACCTCGGTTCAACCTACACTCTCTTGGGTACTAATATAAAATGCTCTCCATTACACCCCCTAAAAGCACCAGGAAAATTCCTTCCCCAATGTTACCAACTTAGGCTGACCTACTCAGAGATCCTCTGCCTCCCGAGTGCGGCATGTGCCAAGTTTTAATACTACATTTTAAATTAATGGCTAGGTCTCCCACTGGCCTACAATTCCACAAGTGTTTCCAGTTTTGCTTATCATTGTTATCTTGAGCACAGTAACAAGCTTCTATTTAGGACCTAACAAATATCTGATGTGGGCTAAAGGATGTCGCTCATTTGGTAGAGCCTAGCGAGTATGAAGCCCTGGGCTTACGACCACACCACCCCAAGACTGTGTAAACCTGGCATGGTAATGCATGCCTGGAATCCAAGCACTCAGGTGGAGACAAGATCAGAAGTTCAAGGTCATCCTCGGCCACACAGTTTGTAACCAACTAGGCTACTTAAAACCCTGGCTCAAAAACAGAACGAAAGGGAAAAAGAAACCGAAACTATAAAACGAGGCAGCTGATGTATATTTTTCTATCCCAACTTCTAAATACAGTGCCGAAAACATACTAAGCATTTAGTAGTGAATATTGAACGTTTGTTTCGTATGTTAAACGAAACGCTCTATAAATGGAAAAAACGAAGCAAGACATCAAATGGGGGTTGTTACTTTCTGGAGCTCTACTCTACTCACGAGTGCACCTCCTAAGAAGCCTGCATATCTTACGCAGTGCCACTGGCCTGTCTTCCCACTAGCACTGGGCTCCACGCGCGCGCGGTGCTCAGGGACGTCCCAGAAGGGCTGAGCCGAGTGTGCCCCGGAGAAACCGCCAAAGCTAAGGCACCCGACCCCTGCAAGGGCACCAGGCACGACAGGACGCCACGTCTCAAAGAGACCCGCCTGTCCTCCGGAGCCCACTTCCTCCCGCCCTGTGCGAGCAGACCCTGGACAGTCACCTCAGTCTCACCGTAGCCTCCTTCCAAAATTCCCGCTCAACTCTATGCAGCCGCACTTCCGTCGCCTAGAGCAACAGGTCCCGCCTCCGAGGCTCATTTCCGACTCCCTAGCTCGGTGGAGCGTACCATTCTGTCTGCGAGATTTGGGGTGGGGGGTGGGGGAGACCATTGCGGAGTTCAAGGTCTAAATTCCTTAAGCAGGACCCCTTCCTCAATAGGTTGTAAGTTGTCTGTGGTCTAGACTGTGGCAATGGAAGCCAAACGGTAGGTGATGGCAAGGCTTCAGATTTGAAAGACATCAGAGGTGTAATGGGTCTACTTGACTAGATCTAGCAGAAACAGCTGTTGGAGGAAAGTGATGTGTCTCAGTTTATCTTCCTTGCTCCTTCCTGTGACTCTCCAACATTTTTGTCTCAACTTTGAGCTGGGAGATGAAGCTAAAACCCAGCAGCCGAGGTTGAGGATGGTTCCTGAGAGGAATCCTTTACTTCACAAAAGAAACAGATGACTTCATTCCATCTTCCCACAAAACTTTGCTTCCAGACTCCTAGGACTGGATCATTTAACTGTAAATCTGTCAGCAGGCAGTCTGTGTAGCTTAAATAAATTCTTTAGCACCCCTGAATTTCCACTTATGCATCTCAGAGCACTTACTGAATTGCTTGTATGAATGTCTACCCAGTAACATGAATAATAACATCTGTGTTTTTCATTAACATTAACTTTTTGGGTTTTTGATACAGGATCTCACATAGCCCAGGCTGGCTTCTAACTTGCTATGTAACTGTAACTGGCCTTGAACTCCCAATCCCCCTCTTAATCCCCCTCTTCAACTTCCCAAACGCCTGGGATTGCAAATGTGTCACCACATGCGGCCAGCATGCTAGTAAAATGAAGAATAGATCTGGATTAGTATCTGCAGTTTCCCACTCTGGTGCAGACGTCCTTAACTAAACAGCTAATATTTTCCCATTCAGCTCACCAGCTAGATTTCCTTTGTGAGCCACTAGGTAGGTACTTTTTGGGTGCTCATCTGTAATCCCAGTGCTGGGGAGACAGAGACAAACAGTTCTCTGGGGTTCACTGGCCAAAAGTATAGCTGACTTGGCAAGTCCCAGACCAGTGAGAGACCTTGTGTCCAAAAAGGAAAGAAAGTAGATAGTGCTTGAAGAACAGAACTGGAGGTTGTTCTCTGGCTTGTATTTGCATAGACATGCATACACAGCTACAAATACAAACATATACATACATACACACACAAACAAATATATGCCTGTCTCTACATGAAACAATGTCTTTCCTGTATGAGTATGTATGAATTTGCCCAGTACATGCTCCTGTGCATCCTGGGGAAGATACTATTTTGGGAATGATCCCCAGTGAGCTCCTTACATGCTGTAAATATGAATCTCTGTGTTCCTCTATCTCCTTGTTGTGTGCAGCAACTTTGCCCTCACCAAAAAGCAGCTTCATTACACATAAAAGGAAAGCTATTGATACTAGAATACTAGAAAATATAGCCAGCACCAGATATTGTAGCACATGTCTATGGTCCCAGCTGGATGAGGCTGATGCAGAAAGATGGAATATGATACAGTGACATCCTGTCCAAAACTAAAAATAAAAAAAAGAGAAGAGCGGGATGGTGGTGGTGCACACCTTTACACCTGAGTGGGAGGCAGGATCAGTTGCATCTCTGTGAGTTTGAAGCCAGCCTGCTTGACAGAATGAGTCCCATGACAGCTGGTGATGTTACACAGAGAAATCCTGTCTGAAAAAACCAAAATCAATAAATAAACTAAATTTTAAAAAATAAAACCAGTTAAGAACAGATTAACCATAGTGGAACTAAAAGTGTTTTCAAGGTTAGCAAGCGTGTATGAGAGCCTAGCAGAGTCATAGGAATCAACACACTAAGAGACCAGAGAAACAGTCTGAATGGAGGGTTGTCATCATTCCTGCTATGTAAGAGACCTTGTCCATCTACTGTAGACATCCACCCTGAAGACTTGCCATCTGTTTTCTCCACAAAGCCACTTCTCGGCTACCCACAGTGTCTCACACCAGTGGGCCCACTCTGCAGAGGATGGACCTCAAAAAAAGGCCTGCATGAATTGGCTGCAAACTTGAGGTTGTCTAAGGAGGTACTAAAAATAGTTCTAAAGAGGACGTGTGGGCACTGCTCCTGGCTTTCTGGTTTCTTGGACTCTAGGGAGGACATGACTGGAGAAAGGCCAATGGGATACTTATTGGAAGCCCAAGATCTTCAGTAACCTGTACTAAAGAGCTGAACCCTTGAGAGAATTGGCAAGGAACATAAAGAGCCCACACTTCGATGTACTTAACAGTATTGACTTGTAGCAAGTTCAAATGTAAAAGAAATGCACATGGGGGTGGGTTGTAGCTCCACTGACAGAGGTCTGACCTAGCAGACATGAAAACCCAGGTTCTACCCGCAGCACCGCCTTAAGTCAGGGTTTCTATTGCTGTGAAGAGACACCATGACCACAGCAACTCTTAGGAAAGAAAGCATTTAATTGGGGCTGGCTTGCAGTTCGGAGGTTTAGTCCATTGTCATCATGGTGGGACATGGTGGCATGCAGGCAGACATGGTGCTGGAGAAGGAGCTGAGAGTCCTACATCTGGATCTGCAGGCAGCAGGAAGTACGCTGGTTTGGGCTTCTGAGACCTCAAAGCCTACCTGCTAAGAAACATTTCCTTCAACAAAGCCGCACCCACCCCAACAAGGCTACACCTAGTGTTGCCACTCCCTGTGGACCAAGTATTCAAACACATGAGTCTGTGGGCCATTCCTATTCAATCACTATATCCCACTCCCTGACCCTCATAGGCTTGTGGCCATAACCATGTAGAAATGCATTCAGTCCAACTCCCGAAGTCCCCATTGTCTATAACAGTCTCAAAGGTATTTAAAAGTCCAAAGTTCAAAGTCTCTTCTGAGACTCATGCAATCTCCTAACTGCAATCCCCTTTAAAATCAAATGAAAAAGCAGAGGACACACTTCTAACATATAATGGCACAGGATATACATTACTATTCCAGGAGGAATAGGAATGTACCAAGGAAATACAGGAGCAAAGCAAGATCAAAAACCAGCTGGGCAGACTCCAAACTCTGTAGCTCCGATGTCAAAACTCTCTTCAGATCTCCAACTTTGTTCAGCTTTGTTGACTGCAACATACTTCGTTGTTGGGCTGGTCTCCCTTTCTGTTAGCCGCTCTCCTCAGCAGGTATCTCACGGCTCTGGCATCTCCAACATTTTGAGGTTTCTAAGGCAATCTGTGTTTCACTTTCGCAATTTCACACAATGGCCTTTTAGGCATCCACACAAGGACACCCCTGACACATGCCTGGCCTCTGCTGCTTCCCTCAGTCAAGGAAGCAAATTCCATAGGCCCTGTCTTCTGTCCTTGATTCTAAAAGCAGAAACACATGACTGCCAAGTTCTGCTCCCTGGGGCTGGAACATGGCCCCTTGTTCAATTACATCCTCCCCAGCTTTATGATTTCAGTGGCCTAAGCTTAGGTGTTCTGAAACTTGCTCTGTGGACCAGGGTGGCCTCAAACTCAAGAGACTGACTGCTTCTGCTTCCAGAGTGCTGGGACTAAAGGCATACACCAGCCACAGGGCTCTAAATTTTTCTTTAATTCCTTTTCACAAGTTGGGAGCTTAACTGGATGGGATCTTGCCCTGAGGATCACCTTTTCCCCATTTAACATCGGGATTTACTTTAATCTATTTTCTTGAACACAAGATTTAGCTCCATTCCATTTCCAGGCGCCCCCTTTTCTCCCTAAACTGTACATTTTGTATTTTTTCCTTGCTCATTTTTCTCCATTATAAATCTGCATAAGAGTGAACATTAATAGCCACATGACAGAGTTCATGCCAGGCTCTTTGAGTATTCCTCTGCCAATGGAATTAATTAAGAGCTCTCTTCTTTAATCTCAGGCAGACTTTTCAGACAAGGGCAAAAAGCAGCCATCTTGCTCACCAAAATACCAAGAGAACTGTCTTTAGGTCACATACTATAATTCTCTTTTAAAACTTCTTGAACCAGGCCTCCACAGTTCAAATCACTCTCTATACTACTGACTTTCTCGTTCCTACCAATATGGCTCATGAAGCAGTGCTTAAAGAATTCTACTGCTTTTCTAACCCAGAGTCCCAAAGTCCACACTCCTCCAAATAAAAGCACGGTCAGGCCTATTATAGCAATATCCCTGTCCCTGGTACCATCTTCTGCTTTAGTTAGAGTTTATATTGCTGTGTAGACACATGGTAACTCTTATAAAGGAAAACATTTAATTGAGGCTGGCTTACAGTTCAGAGGCTCAGTCCATTGTTTTTATGCTGGGTAACACTGGGTATGGTGTCTTGTAATCCCAGCACTCTGGAGGTGGAGACAGAAGGATCAGATGTTCAAAGTCACCTCACTCACACATCCTGCACTATGTGAGATCCTGTCTTGTACATCCTGTCTAAAAAAAAAAAAAAAAAAAAAAAAAAAAAAAAAAAAAAAAAAAAAGATGGTCATCAGACATATCAACATATTCATATTTTCTGACCAGTGTTCTCACAATACCAAGAGTAGAAACCAATCAAAAGTCTGCCACCTGATAAATAGATGATTAAAATATGTTTATCCCGACAAAGGATCCCGGCTTTATAGAGGAAGAAAATTCTGACATGGATACAGCATGGATAAACCTTGAGGACATAATATTCCCGAATTTTCATTCTTCTGCTCTTCTCTATTAATTCACCAAAACTGCTGTGACCAAGGACATGGCAGCTTTTCATGTTTTAAGTCTGGTGGGTGTCAGATCACAGTATCCTCTATCAGCCCTTTGTCCTAGAAATCATGCACTATTAGGAGGCATGGCCTTGTTGGAGGAAGTGTGTCACTGTGGAAGTGGGCTGTGAGGTCTCCTATGCAGCTCTCCATGGGGAGTTGAGAAGCAGCACATGCTATATTCTCTCCCTCCCCTCTGTAGCTGCACCCTGGTACCCAGACCCTAGATAACCTCATTTATAATTCTTATCTAATGCTTGCCTCTTTCTTGACTTGTGGCACATAAGCTAAGTCAAGTGATGTGGAACTTACCATTTCCCCCTGAAAACCTATAAGAGGTATAAATTCCTTTTGTTTTCTGAAAATGAACTCTCTCTCTCTCTCCCTCCCTCCCTTTAAGACCTATGGAATAATGCTATAACTTTTCTAACATTCTGGAATATGAAGGGATTTGAAAGTTCCCCGGGACCTACATCTTGGCTGTGTCTCCTAATGAAGCTCTTCTTAAGTCTGGAAGCTTGCTTTGCCTCTTCATTCTTTGATGCTGTGATTATTCTAAGGAGGCTCACCCGAGGGGTAATTTCATCCTAGCTCACATCCTCACACCTCACACTATAATCTTACAGTGGGTAAGTTTAATCCTCTATCAACCTCTCTTGAGGGCTGGGCCCACCCACATACCACTAGGGTTCCTAGGGTTTCTCTCTATGTTTTGTGTTATATTTGGACTCAGAAAAGCAGGTTGTCATAAAACAGATGTCTTAGGGTTACTATTCCTGTGAAGAGACACCATGACCATGGCGACTCTTATAAAAGGAAACATTTAATTGAGGTGGCAACTAACAGTTTCAGAGGTTCAGTCTATTATCATCATGGTGGGACATGTTACAGACATGGTGCTAGAGAAGTAGCTGAGAGTCCTACATCTTGCAGGCAACAGGAAGTAGTCTGACTCACTTGGAGTAGCTTGAGCATAGGAGACCTCAAAGCCTACCCCTACAGTGACACACTTCCTCCAACAAGGCCACACCTCCTAATAGCGCCTCTTCCAAACAGTCTGGCATCAGGATCTAGAGCTTGTCAATAAAGCTACCACAACAGTCTTCCTCCCACACCCAGCTCAGGCCTGACACCCAGTATTCTGTAAATTAAAACTGGTAGCAGGAGGGGTAGTTCAACTGTTAAGAGCACTTGCCGTTCTTACAGAGCATCAGAGTTCAATTCCTAACACTCATTTCAGACAGATAATAACTGCCATAACTCCAGCTTCAAGGCATCTTATACCCTCTTCTGGACTACTCAGATACTTGAACTCATACATGCACATACCTCCCCTCCTGACATATATATAAAGTACAACAATTTTTTAATGTTAAAAAAATAAATTGGTTAGCAAGATGGTTCAGTGGGTAAAGAAGCACATTACCAAATGTGATGATAACCTGAATTTAGTACCACAAGCCACAAGGTAGAAGGATAGAGAGAACTGATTCTGTCAATTTGTCTTTTGTCTCCACAGGAGTGCTGTTGTATACAGGCACACACCCCTAGACATCTGGTATCAGCTAGTTTATGCTGACTCAAAGCCCCCACTTCACCGCCCATATTTGCGATATTAGTCATCTTTGTCATGAGGTGTTCACCAGAGAAGACTTCTGGGACATGAGTTAAGCAATAGAAAGTCTTTATTATCAACTACACTGAGTGTTTGGGATCCCATTGTAGCCCCAAGTCTTTCTCAGGGTAAGCTTTAAGCACAAAAACCATGTCCTAGGTTGACATACTTCAGCCAACAGGAACAGTTAATCAGAAACGGAGCTATAGAAGCCAAAAAGCAAGGTTAGAACATTTAGAGACTTTTTCGTAAGTGTGGATGTTGATGGATTAAATTTCTGTTTTCATTTTGGCAGATGGTGTTTGCGTGCCGAGTCAGTCTCATTGCCTGAATGGCATGTCCATTATGAAGTCAGTTGTGCTAAGGTCTGGGGCCCTGTTATATCTCGACCCATGCAAAATATCCATATCTTCACTTTGTTGTCTAAAAATGAACTGACCCTTACGGATCTGTATTTCCTATAGCCTGTTCATGTATATGTATATGTACATGCATGTGGAGACCAAAGGTCAAACTCAGGTGTTGCTCACCAGTACAGCTTTCCATATTGTTTCTGAGACAGTCTTACATCAGGATCTAGGGCTTCTCATCAGAATTTGTTCCAATCTTAATTATCAATATTAACTCTTAGATCTCACACACATATGTGTGTATGTGTGTACATATAAATATACGTGTACATATATACACATGTATATAACAGTATGTCCATGAAAGAATTTAAGAGGCTCCAAAATTTATAAAGGTGTTCAGAAAGTCTCAGGGACCCAAGGCAGAGTTGTTTTGGTGCAAAGGAGTCAGACTCAAGTTCAGGAAGCCATTTAAGGGTCATTAGGAAATGGAATCTCATGGACAGGAGAGACTGTCAGCTGGACCTGAGAGATAAGATCAGGAGACAGTCACTGGGACAGTTTTATTGGGTAAGGACTGTAATAAGATTGGAACAAAATTCTGATGATTATCTGTGGTCAACTTTCAAACAAAATTAAAATTGCAATTAAAAATTGCAGCCAACAATTTTTTTTATTTAATAACGTTAGCCATAAGCATGTCCATCTGTTTCTGCTTATGTCACAAACCTTTTGAAAGACTTTTACCACTAAAACACTGACCCTCTAAATGCAAGCCTAACGTGGGATTCAAGCACCTCCCTGATCTAAGGGCGTGGTTTGAGACTCACCTATGACCTTCAAAGCTGTAGCCTTGAGGCATGCCCAGGACAGCTAAAAGTTCAGGTCCATGACTCTGCTTTTTCACCACAAGGAAGGAAGAGCCCATTCTATCCGGATGAGTGGATCATTTCAGCCTGATCTCCATGAGTTGTTGTAAGTTGCTTTGAATAAATATTATTATATCAACCCATTTCCCTGTGATTATTATCCGCTTATACAAGCCCCCTTCTTCCCTCCCTGTCATCAGTCAGCTGAGGCCAGGCAGGCCAGGGAGCCCAAGGGTGTCTGCCAGTTCAGCCAGCGTAGGTTTGTGGGCCACTGAGGACAGTGTCACCATTGTTCTAGCCAGAGGAGCTAGAGGTAACCACGACTCTTGGGATGGGAGGAGGGCCGGAGGAGGCAAGAGGAAAGCTGTGGGGCAGAAATCTGTGCTTTGGCTCTTCTTCCCCAGAAGGGCTTCGTGCCTGATCGTGTCCTGAGATGCTCCAAGCCGATGGTTCTCAACTTTCTTATTGCCTAGACCCTTCAATGCAGTTTCGTGTTGTGGTTGATCCCCAACTATAAAATTATTTTGTTGCTTCTTCAAAACTGTAATTTTACTACTGTTATGAATCGTAATGCAAACATCTGATATGCAGGATATCTGATATGTAACCCGAAAGGGTCACAACCCACAGGTTGAGAACTGATGCTCTAGACAGCCTTCTACTAGTCTATGTCATGAAATTCACAGTGCTCTTGGCACATAGGGATGTTTTTTTAACGAAGCCCTTTATTCAGGCCTGACAGAGCCTCTTAGCAGTTTAGGGGACAACCTGGCCTCTTATTCTTCACATCCAGGCAAGTTCCTTGGAGATAACAAAATGCCACAGCCTAGGTGACTTAACCAACAAAAATTCACTCTCTAGAATCCGGGAAGCTGGAGGTCTGAGACTGAGGTGTTATTCTCTGATGACACTTCCTTAGCTTGTGGGCACTTTGTTTTCCTTCTTGGGTAAGCCCCCAAACTGTGATGAGATCAGCAACAGAGAATGACCTGGGTCCATGATCAACCCTGCCCTGAGCACCTCTAGGAGAAAGGATCAGGGCCAAAGGTGGGCTGCTTGCACTCAGACTAAGATGAGCTTTATTAATTACTCCAGGGGTGGAAGTAGGGAACCCCCTGACTTTGGAATCCCCTATAGAGGATGAGCTAATGGACTTGCATCCCTCATACCCTTAGTGCAATATTAAGGCAGAGAGGCTGGTATCCCCCGCTGAGGACTGCTCATGAGTTTCTGGCTGCACTGAGGTTCGGATGTGCTCCCTTCACCTAGGTGCCCAGTGATCCTGCACTGGGCACATTGCCAGCTCCACAGAACACTCCCCAGGGGTCAGGCACCTGACACTGGTGCTGTGTGGTCCTCTCTAATCTTCCCCACAGCCCTAGCATGGTTCTCTAATCATCCCACTTCTCATGGAGAAGTAACCTCCCGGCAAGAAAGGGGATGGAGCAAGGGTTGCAAAGTGGGCAAGGAAGACCTGCGTGGCAGCACACACCTGTTTTCCTAGCCTTTGAGAGGCAGAGGCTGGAGGATCAGAAGTTCAAAACCAACCTAGGCTGAGTAAACCAAAAGGAGTTGGAGTCTGAGATTTTTAGAAATAGAGTTCTTACGTGTGTCAGCCCCTGGTTCAATCCTCAGCAACCCAGGAACACACACAAAAAAAGTGAGAGGTGTAGGTCCTCTCCTACTCAGCTTCCCCCCACATAGGCCTGGATCGCACTGATGCTCACATTTACAATTTCTCTTTATTTCTCTACATGTCTTCTCCTTTGTGGGGAGGGAGTGCTCTCCCAGGCTCCCTCGCCTCCCAGTTTGAGGGGTGAGAGAGAGCAGGGAAATGGGATGGGGCTGGCCCAGATCCCAGGGAAGTGGCTTCCACATGGCTGAACAGAGCTTCAAGCAGAAGCTCACAAAGCAGGGCTTTGATGGTTGCTTGCAGGCTGGGCCTCTCCCCTCTCCCTCAGGATGCTTTGCTTGTTTTACTCTGGGCCTCTTGTGAGCCTGATTTAATGGGAAACAGTGGGCCTGAGAAGTTCCTTGTGACACACTAATCCGAGCTTGCTGACCTGACTACACCTCCAAAGGAGGCAGCCTGCAGATCGCCAGCACAGCTCAGGCACTGAAGCCCCAAGGAAGAGCTAGCTGTCAGGTAAGTCGTTAACAAGTCCTATCCTGGCCAGAGAGCATAAGACAGTGTGTGTGTGTTGTGTGTTGTGTTGTGTGTGTGTTGTGTGTGTATGTGTGTATATGTGTGTGTGTTGTGTGTGTATTGTGTGTGTTGTGTGTGTATGAGTGTGTGTTGTGTGTGTATGTGTGTGTATGTGTGTGTATATGTGTGTGTTGTGTATGTGTTGTGTGTGTATGTGTGTGTGTATGTGTGTGTATATATGTGTATGTGTTGTGTGTGGGTTGTGTGTGTATGTGTGTGTGTTGTGTGTGTGTTGTGTGTGTATGTGTGTGTGTATGTGTGTGTATATATGTGTGTGTGTTGTGTGTGTGTTGTGTGTATGTGTGTGTATGTGTGTGTGTGTTGTGTGTGTATGTGTGTATATGTGTGTGTTGTGTGTATGTGTGTGTTGTATGTGTATGTGTGTGTATGTGTGTGTGTGTTGTGTGTGTTGTGTGTTGTGTGTTGTGTGTGTATGTGTGTGTATATGTGTGTGTGTTGTGTGTTGTGTGTGTGTATGTGTGTGTGTGTTGGGGGGGTGGTCGGTCAGGAGTGGAGTGGGTTTCACCATTCTCAGGTTTCTCTGATTGCCTATAAAGAAAGCAGTGTGCCATTCTTCAGGGTGAGCCAGACTGGTCTATAGACAGACTCAGCACATATAAATGTGGAGTATCTAACTCAATTAGAACTGCAGGTGAGCAAATACTTTCTATGTCCTTTATTTGTAATTAATTGTATTTTACCTACCAATTCTTAATGTTAGAGAACATCGATGTGGAGCTGGGGGAGCATGTTTTCATTACATACAGCTCATGGATAAATGCTTTTTAAAAATAAGAAAGAAATGCTTCTCTGTGCTGACTTTAATCTTCCATTTCTAAGTTCTGGGTCTTGTGCTGGTGATCTGCTTATCTGGCCAGGGCTATCCACTAATTCCTCTTGATTTCCTGAGCTTGCTTTGTTTGTTTGTTTGAGACTGAGTTTCCCTGAAACTCTCCATGTAGCTTAGGCTAGCTTCAAATTCAGAGTTCTAAGTACTGGGATTAAAGATGCAGACCACCAAGCCCAGCTTCTGCTTTTCGTTTTCTGAGACCGAGTTTCATGGAGTGTAGGCTGGCTTTGAACTCACTGTGTAGCCAAGAATAACCTTAACCTCTGATCCTCTTGCCTCAATCTTCCAAGTGCTGGGATTATAGGTGTGTACCATTATACTCGGCTCTTGGTTTTTATGCCCACATATGTGGATGTCTGTCTGCTATCCAAACATTTGTCTTGTACTTGATTCCTATGGGTAGATTCCAGCTCCAGAATCCTCTGTCCTTGCAGGGCTAGAGAAGGGATAGATTCAAAGTATGGGAGACCCTCAGATATTCTCTGGGATCCTCAAGTTTCAGTGTACAGATTGGGTTCATCTCAGTGAGATGCTAAGAAAGGGAGGGGGAGAATCTGCTATAGAGCCAAGACTCCACTCTGAGTTGTCATAGAAACCCTGTGCTCTTCATGGCAGTCACTTTGGTAGATGCTATTGTCCTCAATTCTCTCTTGGTCTCAGATGAAATTAAACAACTTGCCTATGGTTATGCAAGTGGTAAAAAGCCAGATTCAAATCCAGATCTCTCCAGCCTACAGGATTTCTGTCACCGGCTCCCCCAGGGAGTTTTCATAGAGATGACATAGTTGGAAGCATCAAACAAACTCAGTGTTAGGTAGACACAGGTTCAAGTCCTAGCTCTTACCAACTATGAGCAGGTGACTGAGCTGGCCGATGAAACTTGGTCACAGGTAGAAACACAATGATTAAAGATCTTCACAGTCACTGGGGACATTTAGGCCCCAGAGAAGAAAATCTGGAAACATGTGGGCCATGACTGAAATCTGTTCTGGTGGCCCTGGGCTGCTTGGGTGCACATTATTTAGTTACATCTCATAACCCTTTCATCCAAATAGGGTACAGGCAAGGCTCAAGTGAAATCACACAACTTGCAAGTGTGAGAGACAGGATTGGAACCCAGATCCCACATCTAGTTGCTCCAAGCTGCTCCTTGCTGCTAACACACACAGCCTCCTTGGGCTATGTTACCTTGAGCAAGTCACTTATTCCTCTGACCCTGCTTTCCCTTATATGAAACAGGAACAGTGCTACCATGCCTGTCTCTGAGACAATGAACTTGAAAGTGCTTATAGTAGGTCACATAGCTCTGAACACATACACGGGACTGATGGTATAGAGACTCACCATCACTCCTAAGAATGAGTGCACTGGGAAGAGAGTCATCTGGTGGGCTGAGAGGTTTCCGGGGTGGCCCATTTGTACTGGGGAAGGAAGGCTGCAGAAAGAGGGGAATTGTCTTAGGCTATAGTGACCTGACCCTGTAGCTGAGAATGGGGCCCAGTTCTGGTTTGTTTCTGGTTTGCCACAGCTGAAGAGTGAGGTATTAGTGGTATGCTCTTTCCAAATGCAGGGTTCCCAAAGTGCAGCCCAGGAACCTTGTCCTTCAGATCTGGGTGGGGAAGGGGGCCTCTAATTTTATCCCTCTAGTCAGAATCACAGGAGCCAGGAGCCATGCATCTGAGTTTTTGGCCCATCACCTAGCTGTTGGGAGGGACTTGAATTCTTGAGATCCACTGTTCTAGGACAAACACAGAATGGTTTCTTCAATTATCACTGCAGTTCTGACTTCCTTGACGCTGGGGACAGGCCACCTGGAGAGACCAGGGCAGAGCAAACAGTTCTTTCTTTTCCCTCAGTGTCATCAAGAGGCAATATGTCAGAGGGGGTAAGTAGCTGGGCTCTTCTTCCTTTATTTCCTTCCTCCCAACACCTTGGCAATTTCTCTGGGGTCCTGATTCACTAAAGGGAGGAGGCTTAGGGAAGATCTTGGCCAAAGGCACTATGCAAGATCTCAGCAGACCTATATGCCGGCGGTTCTGGTTGCTGGGGGGTGGGCAGAGCTGTCCTGCCTTCTACATGACTCCTCTCTGCCCAGGTGGGCACATTCCGAATGATCCCCGAAGAGGAACAGGAGCTCCGGGCACAGCTGGAACAGCTCACAACCAAGGATCATGGTCCTGTCTTTGGCCCCTGCAGCCAGCTGCCCCGCCACACTTTGCAGAAGGTGAGATGATGAAGTGGGAAGGTGTGGAGGTTCTGCCTGGGACAACCTGGTAAGGAACACAGCAGGGGTGTGAGGTGGACATTATAGAATCCTCGCTCCTTTAGAAAAGGCCCATCCTCACCCTCTAGATCATCCTGGACCTGAGAGACTGGCCTGACCCTTTCTGAAGGTCAGAGCTATTGCAACAGCTGGGTTAATCCATACTCAGACCACCTTAATATAAAACTCCAGCCTGAAGCCTATGGGCCAGGGGCCAACCTCAGCTCAGAGTTAAGGAACACTGCTTCAGAAGTGGCCCCAGGGAACAGGGTCAGTTGCCTGGGAAAAGGAGGATGCTTGAGTTCTAGGATCAGACATGTTCAACTTGCTTTGTGACCTTGAGCAAACAGCTTCCTCTCTCTTCATCTGGCCTCGCTCTGTGCCTATGAAATATGGCAGTTGGGCTAGCAGTTGCCCAAGCGAAGGTGCGAAGTGGCTGAGCTCTGCTGCAGCATTGACTGGTATCTCCACCGACAGGTGCTCTCAGGCCATCCACATTTGACTTGTTTCTTCTGCCTTGCCCTTCCTGTTGCCCAAAGGAAGAGCTGTACCAGCAATTCTCACAGCTCTTCTAGCCCAGAAAAAGGAAGAAGGGCTGTGAAGCTAAGGGGCTGAGGCTGGCTGCTTTCTGAGGAGTCAAGTCTGGGTTGCCACTGAGTGAAGGGAGAGAGTCCTCCTTAGGGCAAGAACGTGTCACTCTAGCTCCCTTAGCCTGCTCTTCTGGGAGATGAGCATAAGAACACTAGCTGTGCGATGTGATGTATAGTGGTTCATGCCTGTGATCTCATGACTCAGGAGACAGAGGTTGGGGAATTATAATGTCAAAGCCAGCCTGGTTTACATATAGAGGTGCGGCCTCAAAAGAAACAGAAATGGGATTGGGGGTGTGGCTCAGCTGACAGGTTTGTTTGAAGTATACTCGATTCTATATTCTACCTCCAGTGTCACATAAAACCAGGCATGGTACCACATGCCTGTAATCCCAGCACTTGGGAGGTTCAGGCAGTATTAGAAGTTCAAGGTCAACCTTGGCTATGTATCAAATGTGAGGTCATCTTAGGCTAGACTCCTTGACTCAAAAAACAAATCAAAACAAACCCTACAGCAGGATGTGATGATGCACACCTTGAATTCCAGCACCTGGGAGTCAGAGGCAGGTGACCTCTGTGAGTTTGAGGGTAGCTTGGTCTACAAAGCAAATTCCAGAATGGACAGAGCTGTTATACAGAGAAATCCTGTCCTGAAAAACCAAAAAACCCCAAATAAACAACAACAACAATGAATGAACAAAAACTCCAAACAAAAGTAAGGGTGTGGTGAGGTGGCTCATTGGCATTTGCTGCCAACCCTGACCAAATGAGTTTGATCCCAAGGACCCACGTAGCAAAAGGAGAGAACCAGCTCCTACAGGTTTTCCTCTGACTTCCACATGAACATTATGTGTGTGCCCCCTAAATATTCACGCAAAAATAAATAAATGCAAAAAGCAATTAAAAGCATAGAACGAAATAATAATTAACAAACAAACCAACAACCCCCCACAATGAGTTGTGGCAAAAATTAAAAACACAATGTGAAATGGAGAGATGGCTTAGTGGTTAAGAGCACTTTTGCACTTGAAGAGGAGCCTGGTTGGATGCCTAGCACCCAGTGGTGGTCCACAACTATTCATAGAACTCTGGATCCGGGGGACTGATGCCTTCTTCGGACCTTCTCAGACACCAAGCACACATGTGGTGCACAAACATATGTCCAGGCAAAACACTCACATATACAATGAATAAATTCAATAAATTACAAAAAACCCCCACATGCACAATGTATTTAGAGGACTGATCAGGATGTTGGGTAAGAGCACAGTACACATGGGCATTTGTTAGAAACACTTACTGTTGTCAATATCTTGCAAACAAATCCAGGCTGAGCCCTTTGACTCTCTCCAAATGCAAATGTCCGTGAGAGTGCGGGATGCCACTCCTTGATCCTTGAGGGCAGAGCTGCAAAGGAGTAAGGCCCAAACTTCAGCAGCCTGGATAGACACTTTCAGCAGGCCAACTTAGATTTGAGCCTTTTCATACATGCCCTGTTCCTCACCAGCACCTGTTGGTAACTTCTGCCCCACCTCACCTTGTTCCAGGCCAAGGATGAGCTGAACGAGAAGGAGGAAACCCGGGAGGAGGCCGTGAGGGAGCTGCAGGAGCTGGTGCAGGCACAGGCAGCTTCAGGGGAGGAGTTGGCCCTGGCGGTGGCTGAGAGGGTACAGGCAAGGGACAGTGCCTTCCTCCTGCGCTTTATCCGTGCTCGAAAGTTTGATATAGGCCGTGCTTATGAGCTGCTCAAAGGTAAGGCCTGCACTGGAGCGGTCAAGGAGATCAGCCGTTCCATGCTGTTGTGGAACTTATATTCTGTTGGTGGCAGTAATAAACCTGATAGATAGAATGACTAGAGTTTGAGTGGCGGGTTACAAGAAAAAACGAACAGTCTAATGAGTAGTCAGGTACGAAGGACAAAAGATTGAAGCCGTAAGCCAAGTGTCCAGAAAGGCTCTAACTGCAAAGGAACATAGAAATAAACCCCGAGGAAGTTAGATACTGGGTAGAGGAAACAACAAGGTGAATGTGAGGTAGGCTAAGACTGGAGTATTCTAGAATCACAGAGAAGTTGGTGGAAGTTCCTTGGCAATTGCCCCCTAAGCACCTTTCTTCAACCCCAGGTTGGGGATGCAGATGGCCACATGAAGGCAGGGACATGTTCATGTTAAGTAAGAAAGGCATTTATGGGTGAAATAGATTCTGCTAGAATTAGGAATGGCCTCTGAGTCTAGCTGGGGCTTTACCTCAACACTTCCCAGCCACCCATTCAGTTGACCCTGCGGCTAGTTGTCAGCCTGTGTCTTGTCCCCAAGGAAAGGACTATGACACATATGGCCTTCTTATGTAGGACTGTACCTCATGTTTGTGCAGCTCACAATGGAGACATTTGTGGACCATGTGTAATTGCCACATATCACGGGGGCTGGGGGGGGGGCAAACTTGTTGAAAGGAATCATGGGATGCAGATAGTTTGGATGTCCTGCAGCCAGCAGCCAGGCCTCTGATTCTCACCATGTGCCACGGGAGAAGGTGGATGAACATGGCTGGACAGATTCCTGAGATGGTTACTTGACTCTCTATCTTCCAGGCTATGTGAACTTCCGGCTCCAGTACCCTGAACTTTTTAATAGCCTATCCATGGAGGCCGTGCGCTGCACTATCGAGGCTGGTTACCCTGGTGTCCTATCCAGTAGGGACAAGTATGGCCGAGCGGTTTTGCTCTTCAACATTGAAAACTGGCACTGTGAAGAAGTCACCTTTGATGAGGTCAGCTGGGCTCTTTGTCTTGGTCCTTGTCTTTATTGTTAGATTCCCCGGGAGGTAGGGTCTGTGGAGGGATAAGGGCACCTGCCACCAGGCATTTTCCAACAGGAAGAAAATTCCTAAGATGTTCCAGGACAGCTGGGAAGCCCAGCAGCTTTGCAAGTAGAGCCCACTGGCCTAATTGTCCCTAGCCAAATGGGGCAACAGCTGTGGGCCGTAAACTGAAGGAAACCTTGCCAAACACTGGAAGCTGAGGGAAACAGGGAGATGGGGTCAGAGGGTTCTGTCCTACTTAACCACCTGCTCTCTGTATAACCATATGTTTAAACCCTCTTGGGATGATTAAGGGATCTTTCCTTTATTCTTTTCTCCCCTCTTTTCTTATTTGCTTTGTTTTGAAACAGAGTCTCAGGTATCCCAGGCTGGCCTTGAATTCACTATGTAGTTAACTTCTGCTCCTCTTACCATGCAGGGGTTACAGGCAGACCTGGCTTTATGTAATTCTGGGGATTAAACTTAGAACTACACCAAATACTGTACCAGCTAAGTCCTGGCCTTTGACTGTGTTTCTAAGTATACTAGTATACGTAAATATAGGAGACTGTTGTCTTCACCTTTTCTACTTTTTAGACCCCAGACTTTAAGAAGAAATTAATTGATCTAGTTGAATGGTGCTGGAAATAGGCAACCTCCTTACCATATTATGCCTGCTCTTATTAAGGATGTTACTAGGCCTTCTCAGTAAATAAGATACAAGCTTCAGAGTTAAAGTCTTAAAAAAAGAAAGATGTTATTTTGGGGAAGAGGGTTGGAGAGATGGCTCAACAGTTAAGAGCATGTGCTGCTCTTGTAGAGAGGACCTGAGTCCAGTTCCCAGCCTCCATGTCAGGGAACTCAGTCTCCTGTCAACTCCAGCTTCAGTGGAACCAGCATCTTTATCATAAATAAATGATAATAAAAATAAAAAAATAAGCCAGGCACTGACTGGAAGTACACACCTTTAATCCCAGCTACACAGAGAAACCCTGTCACATAATAATAAAATAAAATGTATGTATATATAAAGATAGGGTCTCTCTACAGAGTCCTGCCACTCACTATATAGACCAGGTTGGCCTTGAACGCACAGAGAAATTGGTTCTGCCTCCAGAGTGCTAAGATTAGAGGTGTGCACCATCACAACCAGAAAGATTTATATTATTTAATTGTGTGTGTGTGTTTGTGTACTGAGACCCAAACTCAAGTCCTCTGTAAGAACAGCAAGCTCTCTTAATCACAAAGCTATCTCTCTAGCTCCAAGTGCAGGTATATATTTTAAAGAAAAAAAGTAAAAATATGCATTTTTCTTATTATGTAAATAATTTCTATTCTTTTTAGAATATACAAAAATTGCAAACTTAAAAATAATCTTTTAAAAAAATTTTTTTTTACCACATATCCTTCCAATTTATTTTACACACACACCACATGCTTTTCTTATATCTGTGGGATCATGTCATTCTTGGTGGCACAGGCCTGGAAACCCATCTCCTAGGGAGTCTGAAGCAAGAGGACTGATTTACAAGTTTAAGGCCCGGGCTGCAGAGAGAGTTCAAGGTCGGCCTAAGTAACTTAGTAAGACCTTAAAATGCAAAGTAAAAAGAGGGATGTGATATATTTTAGTAATTTTCAATACCCTGTGTTCAATTTCCAGTACTGAAAAGGGAAGGGAGGGAGAATCAAGGAAAGGTGGATCACAACAGGCAGGGTAATGGTGGTCAGAATTGCAACCCCAGCACTCAGGAATTGGTGGTAGGAGGAACTCTTGTTGAAAGCTAGCCTGGGCTAAACAGTTTTCAAGGCCAGCCTGAGCTACAAAGTGAGACCCTCTTTAAAAAAAAAAAAAAAAAAAAAAAAAAAAAAGCCAAAGGCTGGAGATAGAACTAGTGGTACAGTGCTTGCCTAGCACACCCAAGATTCTACCATTAGTTTCTGGTACCAGCAAGCCAACCAGAGCATAAAGAAGTCAACAAGATGTGCAGTGTCATGAAGAGTTACCCGTAGTGTTAATGTTTTACATCTTCTTTCATCTTTCCACAGTATTCCCTGTCTCAAATCTACCTTCATTTCATCTTCTCTTCTGGATACTCATTGTTTCTAGTGGTTTCCACAGAATGCTAAGTATAAACTCTGTGGCTTCTAATCATGAATATGGCATTCAGTGTTATTTTATTAGCATGTATTCTGCAAGGGGGAGGTCCTAGATGAACATCTGTGGCAAATTCCTGCAGCGAGGAAGGAGCCAGTTAGCTCTCCACTCAGGACCCTGAGATTTACTCAGGGGTTGGATCTTAAATCCTGTTTGCCGTGCTTTCTGATGCTGGAGATCAACTCTGGGCCCTATGACAGAGCCACAGACCTAGCCCTGTATTTGTAGATCTTACAGGCATACTGTTTCATTTTGGAGAAACTGCTGGAGAACGAGGAAACACAAATCAATGGCTTCTGTATTGTTGAGAATTTTAAGGGCTTCACCATGCAGCAGGCAGCAGGGCTCCGCCCTTCGGATCTCAAGAAGATGGTGGACATGCTCCAGGTGAGACCTTGGAACCTTTCACAGGTGGGAAGCCTGGCCTAGTTTTCCAAGTTCAGGATGCAAGAAGGGACCCGAGAGGTTGACAACCTAGTGTCATACAGAGCAGTGATAACTGTCATCTCAAGCACCAACACTGGCATGGTCATTGAGCCTGCTAAGTACGCGGTAATGATTTTATTGACTCATTGAGAGGATTCTCATCGGCATCTTCTGCTTCATCTTACAAACCTGGAAACTGAGGCTCAGAGGTGAAGTGACTTGGCAAGGTTACACACAGATAAAGTGACAGAGGCTGGATTTGACTCTTTGTGAGTGATCCTGGAACAGGCTGTCTGGCCGTGTATCCTGCTGCCTAGTTTTGCTTGTGAGTTTGCCCTGAGAAAAGGATATCACCAACTCCGTATTGATTTCCTCATTTGCAGACATCCCCCAGTCTCCACTTTGAGCTACCTTATATTTGCCTTATGTATATTGGGAAAGAAGAGGCTGGAGATATGAACATGGCAGTTGCTGGAGGGGCAAGGAGGGCTGACAGTGATGTCCTTATAATCTATAGTGATTGTGGTTCATCCATGGGACAAGCAGTTTGAAAAATCCTCAATCAACCCTGCTGGGGATACTGCTCTGTCCTCAGCATTGGCCATGGTGATATACGCCGGTACTTCTAGCACTCAGAAGGAAGAGGCAAAAAGATTGGAAGGTCAAGGTCATAACTCAACTATGTCATAAGCCTGTCTTTGAACATATGAGACCCTGTCTCACAAAACTAACAAATAATATCAACACACACACAGATCAAATATCAACACACAAGGGTTTTATTTTCGTTTCTGTTTTGTATTGTTGGACAGCTTAGGTTGTGTAACTTACAGGGCTCTCTCCCTACACCTGGTTGGCCCTGGGATGAGCTTCCTTCAGAGCAACATGCGATACTGGACAAGTCAGTCCTCACCCCATGGGGAAAGGTTGTGTCTGTGTTTGTAACTGTGTCTGTGCATGTGTGTTGTGAGATCATGTGTGCATGCATTGGTAAGTAGGAGCCTCTGAGACCACTGGGGTAATGGAGTTGGGGAATCTCTCTCTGTCACTACAGGATTCATTCCCAGCCAGGTTCAAAGCCATCCACTTCATCCACCAGCCATGGTACTTCACCACCACCTATAATGTGGTCAAGCCCTTCTTGAAGAACAAGTTGTTACAGAGGGTGAGTTCACGGTTGCCTCCTGAGCTTTCCTTAGATATTGCACACTAGTCCCAAGTTAAATGGGCAACCCCCTGAGAGCCTCACATGGAGAACTCTAGAGAAGGACATCAGAGTCAAAGGCAGCATCAGCGGCTTTGTCCTACCCTCCCCCTATTCCTGCTGCTCAGTTGCCCTTGCTCACTTTCCTGCAGGTCTTTGTCCATGGAGATGACCTTGATGACTTCTTCCGGGAGATTGATGAGGACATCTTGCCCGCTGACTTTGGGGGTACACTGCCCAAGTATGATGGCAAGGTGGTTGCTGAGCAGCTTTTTGGCCCCCGGGTCCAAGTTGAGAATACAGCCCTGTGAGGAGATGCCCTGCCAAATGATCTGTGTTAGCGTCTTAGCCCTTCCTGGGAACAAGATGTCTCTGGTGACTGTCCTTTCCCTGGACTCCCCTAGGTTTAGGAGAGCTTGGGTGGCACCACATCCCAAACTGACATAGAAGGTGGAGAGGGAGGGGATGCCTTTAAACAGGAGACTTGTGGGTAGTTAGAATCCCACCTGCCTCTGCAGCCATAGGGCCTTGACCTTGCTGAGGTTGGATTTCCGAGACTACTTAGGTTTCTCCATGCTTTCCTTTATAATTGCTTTGATACTTAGGGTTCGTAAGGTGGAGTTGAAAGCCCACCCTTCTTTCTGTAAAAAGAAGAAAGGGAGGGGTCTTGGAACTCTAGTGATTTGACAAAGCAACGGCCGTAGGCAGATAGGTAGTTTCCCATCCGGAATTCCAGGGAGGGAGCAGCCTCGCAACAGTTGTGTTTGGGGTGACCTGCTGCTGAGTGACCCAGGAGTTAAGAACTTTGAATCTTTCCAGGGTGGAGGTCTTCGACTATCTTAGATGTGGTCCTTGGGGTAGGTTTCCTTTCACTAGAAACAATTTTTGTCTTGTTGGATGGGATTTACTTCAATTTATATTTGATACCTTCTCTGAGCACTTAGTCCTCAATAGTCAAATAAAACTATCCTTTGTGTGTGTCAAGCTTCCGTGATGAACTTGTGGCTTATTTAGGGTTTCTATGACTGTGAAAAAAACAGTGACCAAAAGCAGCTGGGGAGGAAAGGGTTTATTTCATCTTAACAGTTTACAGCCCACCATCCAGGGTAGGAAGGGGAAGAACTCAAAGGGCGTAGAGGAGGGCGGCTTCCTGGTTTGCTCCTTATGACTCGATCAGCCTGCTTTCTTACAGCACCCAGGACCACCAGCCAAGTGTGGTACCACAGTGGCCTGGGTCCTCCTACATCAATCATCAATCAAAATGGGCCCCGCAGGCCAATCTGGTGGGGTGTTTTCTCAACTGATGTTTTCTCTTCCAAAAAGACTCTACTTCGTGTCATTGATACAAAACAAATTGGCATAGCTTACATTTCCCATGTCTGCATGTTTTGACAAATATAAATGTTTTCCTCGTAGGGAGCTGGTTTCCACAAGTGCACAGTAATTTTTGAGTGCTCATTTTGAAACCGAGACTACCTGTCAGAAGCTCTTCTTGCTGGGTGTGTGATTTCCTCTAGGCTGGCACTGCTTCATCGGGGTATGAGACTCCTAAGTATTGGTTGCTGCTTCTCCCAAGATTCACTCTTGCTTTTCTAGTGAGTAGCAGGCATTCATTTCTGTTGTCTGGCTTAGGTGAGGGCTGACTGGGCTGGTTAATTGCCTGCCTGCATACCACCAAGGTAAGAGTCATCAGTTCTTGCCTTGAGGTTACTGTTTCTTTTTGTACATGAAGAATTCTTGGTGCTGTACACCTGGTGTGGGCCTTTCCACAGTTTCTTGAATTCTGAGGTCAATCCTATCCCATCACTTTGACCCTTTGGAATTCTGATCCACAACTTCTTTTTCTTATATCTCAGTGAGGCCGTTATAAATGTTTATATAAGTGAACACACATATATATGAATACACATCTCTTCTTGTTTTCATTTTTTAAAGGCAGGGTCCCTCTCTGTAGCCCAAGTTGGCCTTTTACTTATGGCATATTCATGCCTCAACTTCCTGTGTTGATATTATAGAGTGTACCGATGCATGAATTCATTACATTTGTGTGTGTGTGTTTGTGTGTTTTATGATCTGGTGTGCCTGTGGATGCTAGAAGACAACATATAGTTGTCAATTCTCTCCTACATGTGTGTCCTGGGGACTGAACTTTTGTCCAGTTTTTTGTTTTGTGACAAACTTCTCTACCCTAGGACCCATCTCAGCACACCTGTACCTATTTCTTACATCTTTCCATGCCAAGGCTTACAGTTCTTCACCCAGGAAGCAACTTCAGTCATCAGTCCACGGGCCTCAACAGTCTTTACCACAGCCTCTGAGCTGGAGGAGGCATCAGAACAAACTACTATTTAGTTTCAGGAGGGTGGAAGGCTGGCCAGTGGGATCTTTCCCCCAATTTTCTTTTAGCCACAGTTTAAAAGCTGAAACTCCCCTTTCACACTAAATCCTCCATGGAACTTTGGTATGGAAGCCTAACCCTGAGGGATTTCCTCAGACCCCCAGGAGCTGACGGCATTTAAAGGATGAGAATGTTGCAATTATGCCCAGGGATGTCAGGCCAGGTAGATGATAATAGGGCTAGCTTTTGTCAAAGTGGGAAGGCCAAGATGGTGACTCTTCTGCAGAGGGAGTGGTTTTGAGGGAACCAGTATTTGGCTGAGTAAAAATCTTATTTTACTTACTTACTTACTTACTTACTTTACTTATTTATTTATTGACAGGGTCTTTTTGTGTAGCCCTGTCTGTCTGGAACTTATTTCATAGACCAGCCTGGCCTCAAACTAAGAAATCTGCTTGTCCCATGCCTCCCAAGTGTTGAGATTAAAGAAATATGCCGCCATGCCTGGCTATTTTCATTTACTATTTATTTATTATTTAATTTGCATGTGTGCTTGCCTGCTTATATATATGTAGGTCAACGTTAAGTGTCCTCCTCTATTGGTAATTTTATTTTTTGTGACAGGGGCCTCACTGAACCTGGAACTTACTGTTTCAGCTAGACTGGCTGGCCAGTCTCCCACCCCCAGCTCTGGGGTTGCAGGAATGCACCGCCACACCTCTCTAGGGTGCTGGACTTCCTCACTCAGGTCTTTATTCTTATTCCTCGTGGCCTGATCAGCCTGTGTTCTTATAGCACCCAGAACCACCAGCCAGGGGTGACACCCACAGGAAATGGACTCTCCCATCATCCACCAGTCAAGAAAATAGCCAGTCGGCTTGTCAGCAGGCCAGTCTGGTGGGGGCATTTCCTCAGTTGAGTTCTGTCTCCTAAAAGGACTCGGTTTGTGTCAAGTTGACTAAAACTTGCCAGTACAGCTTACATTTCCCAAGTCTGCATATTTTGACAAATACAGAATGCTTTCCTCTGGAGCCGTCTTTCACAAATAATGATTTTTGAGTGTGTATGAGAATTCCTGTGCACTGAGCATGTGGCTTTCTCATAGAGCAGTACTGTGTCTTCCGAACACGGGACCATTTTGCCCAATGAGCTATCTCCCTAGCTCTGAGACATGAGTATTTTGTTTTGTTTTATTTTCAAGTTGTACTTCTGAGGTGTGGTGCCATGGACCTTTATTCTGAAGCAGAAGCAGGGGCCAGCCTGGTTTACATAATAAGTTCCAGGTACACACACAGGCACACAGACACACAGACAGACAGACAGACAGGCACACACACACAGGCACACAGACACACAGACAGACAGACAGACAGGCACACATACACACACACACACACACACACACACACACACACACACACACACACATACACTGCTCTTCTGATTGTTTTACTAACACTATATTACAAACTTCAGAGAGCAGCGGCTAACCATATATCTCTTTCCTGAATCCCTCATTACCAGCAGCCTTCCTCTATGCAACTCAGGCTTGCTGATTTGTGGTAACCTCAACTTTGCAAATAAGGATTTATATTGAGGCCGATTCTGGCTGGGAAGCTCTCAGGGAAACCTTGGTTCCTACTTGAGCCTCAAGAGGATACTAGAGTCCATCTAAAGTCAACAAAGGCAAGTACCTTAGCTCAGGGGTCATAGTAACAGAGAACCCAGTGGCTTTTTGTGGGAGAAGCCATAGAATTGGGAGCTTGCTCTGTGTATTCACACTGCCCCCTGCTGGCCTTGCCTCGGCACAACCCGGGAACATGGACAGAAAAGGTGGAGAAGGTGAGCAGTGGGGCTGCCAGCTAGCAATGCCTGGGAAAGGTGGTGGTGCTACCATTAGGAAGACTTTCGGGGAGATATGAATTGTTCAGCCCTATAAGATTGGAGCCCTCCCCCATATCTGTGATCTGGCAAGTATCACCCTCCTGCGTTAGTGAGATACAGGAAGGACAATAAAAATACTCTTGAAAGCCTCAGGAATGAAGACAAAGAACCATGAGTTTTATGACAAACGTTTGGTCTATATGACACCATTCTTCTGGAGACATCTGTCAGGAAGCAGGGATTTGGCCACAAACTAATTGGAGCAGGATATGGGCTGGACCATTGCAACTGTGTATTTCTGTCCTCCTTGTGTGTGAACCCTCAGAGAATTTGGACAGAAGATTTTAGAGGTCATCCTCTAGGTGTGGGTGGAGAGGGAGCCTCAGAGACTCTGAATGAGTTGGCCACTGCCTTGAGTCCAGAGTCACTATGTGACTCTACAGTAGACCAGGGCAGTCTTTTCTAAGACTTCCTGGAAGAAGCATGTGCTCTTGTCTTATGTCAAGCCAGGTAGGGAAGAGATGGAGATACACCAAGGGTGCATATTGCTTCTATGTTCCAGGGCAGGAGAGCAGAGCTCTGACTCAGAAGAAAATCAGTAAGTTGAACCTGGAAGCTAGAAGGCTCCCCTGAAACTTGCAAAATCTCCAGTCAAGGGATATTCCAAGGAAGTCAGCCTTGCTGTTTGGGAGTCTGTCAGGACTGCAGAAGCTGAGGATCCACTCCGACTTACTGAATCAGAACCTGAACTTTAAACAAGACTCCCAGGGGATTGTACATTCAAGAACCCATCAAAGTTTCCAAAGCTTGTACCCTCTACCCACTGGGGTCCTCTGAGGGGTGGAGAGAACTCTGCCTTGGCCCCAGCCCTAGCCCAGATTTTTTTTTTTTTAAACACAGGAACTCATGTGGTCCAGACTAGCCTTAGACCTAGACCTTAAACTTCAGCTCCTCCTGTATCTATGTCCCAAGTACTACAGATATACACAGCAGTGCCTGTGTCCCAAATACTATAGATATACACGGCAGTGCCTGGTTATGTAGTGCTGAAGATTGAACACAGGGCTTTGTGTGAGCTACATTCCCAATCCTGCAGAGGTTCTGATGTGCTTGGACTGGTGTACCAGCTAGTTATCAACATAGTTCCAAGCTCCATAGTGACTTGGGATGAACTGGTCTTGCCAGCAGGCTAAGGCATGTGGGTAAGCCTGTCATAGTCTGGGATCTTAAGCCTGTTAATTTTCTTTGACAGTTACAGAATTAAAAGGCAGAAAAGATCTCAAGTGAGACAGGTAGTAGCAGAGAAATCTCCAACACAGCAGTCAGGAGCAGACAGCTGAAGAAAAGCATTTATTAGGGATGAGGACACACACATGCAGCAATACACACAGACAAGGACTCTCTGCAAAGCAACGGTGAGGGAGGCTCTGAAGTAAAAAAATCTAGTCTGTTCTTGGAGGCTGGAGATCTTTAAGTCTCTAAAGAGTTTTCTTTCCTGATTTATGGCTAACAAGCTTAAAGACAGATGATAATTGGACCACAACTGTTGTGTGACATGTCCTGATAAAGCCTGGAACTTACTGAGCCAGAACATCAGCTAGAGGCCTACTGGGGGAAGAAAAGGCCCACAAGGCCTTTGCTTTAAGATGCCAGGCTTTTGTCTCAGGTCAGGAGGGTGAGGAAGAGGCCATCTTGGAAGCTCCCCATCTTTATTACCTAGTCATGGCCCCTCCCTCTTCCTGTCACTCTTAGTTCCTCAAGTTGGCCTTATGGTTTCCCCACATGACTGCATAAAGAAGGCAAAGTCTGGGACTGGGGTCTAATGGTGCCCATCTGCAGTTCCTCAGTATCTCCAAGCCCAGGAATGTTCTAGAAATTACATGCCCAGGCTTGTCTCTACTTTGCCCTTGGGTCCCCCAGCTTTAGATGCTCTGGTATGTAGCTGGACTATGAGGAAATGTCAAGTTCTACACGCGGAGAACCAGGTGGACCAAGCTAAAAACTACTTTTAAAAATAACACAGAAAATGAGGCTGGAGAGATGGCTCAATAGTTAAGAGCACTGGCTGCTCTTCCAGAGGACCTGGGTTCAATTCCCAAAAACCACATGGTGGCTCACACCTGTCTATAACTCCAGTTCCAGGGCTTCTGATACACTCACATAGAGATACATGCAGGCAAAATACCAATGATGATAAAATGTTTAAAAATAAGGCAAAACTACGAAAAATATCATTTGAGCCTTTCAACTGCTGTTTATTTGCCAGGGTTTCTTTTTGTGCCCCATTCTGGGCCCCTGCTTCAGCCTCCTGAGCATTAGAATAAAAGGCACGTGCCACCAAGATGTAGGCTTTATTTTTATCTTATTCACTAGAAACATTAAAATCTAATATTAATTCCTGCTTAACATCAAAGGGCTAGAAAGTGGCTTGCATAGGACTTTACCTTCAAATCCTGTTGACTGTTATTGCCCAGGCTTCACTTTGGGCCTTAATTTATTCATTATAATACAGGCATGGGGGAGGTGCAGACAGGAGAGGGGGAGGAGAAGGATGAGAAGTTCACTTCCCTGATGTGGGACGTCTTTCTGTACACTGTGAATTATACCATTGGATAATAAAGGAACTATTTTGGCCTATGGCAAAGCATCTTAGAAGCAGGTGGGAAACCCAAATACAGATAAAGAGGAAAAGGGGCAGAGTTAGAGAGAGAGATAAGATCCAGTCATCCAAGAATCAACAAATAAAATAAACACAGGTAAGCCACGGGCCACATGGCAAGGCAGATTAATGGAAATGCAGTAAGATACAAGAGCTAGATAGCAATATACCTGAGCCATAGGCCAAGCAGCATGTAATTAATAGAAAGAAGCCTTCGTATGATTATTTGGGACCAAGCAGCTGTTGGCAGTCTATTTGGGACAGCTGGTCTGGATCTTGGGGCTAGTCCGGGCCAGAAACTAACTACTGTACTTCCCAGTCATAAGATAAAGGAGAAAATAACTTCAAGAGGCAGCTGGTGTATGATCAGTAGGGATGCTGGGTTTATTCAACAAGTGTGTCAGAAGGAAGTTCTGGGTGGTCCAGAGAGAGGAGAGAGAGAGGAATTTGTCTTTTCTGGGGAAAGGCCCAGCAGTTCAAAGTCAATTGCTTGTAATATCTTTTAAAAAACATTTATTTTTCAAGACAGGCTCTCACTATGGACTTGAAATTGTTATACAGAGCAGGCTATCCTTGAAACCATAGAGTTAAAGAGAATTCAAAGTGTGTGCCACCATGCCTGCCTGCAATGTATTTCATAAAAGTGGTCACGTCTTGTAAGTTGCCCTAGGAAAAGAGGAGAGAAGGGGAGGGGGGGGGAGAGAGACAGAGACACATACACACACACACACACACACACACACACACACACACACACACAGAGAGAGAGAGAGAGAGAGAGAGAGAGAGAGAGAGAGAGAGAGAGGACTGAGAAATGGAGGTGTAGACTACAATATGTAAGACCAGTTAGACATTGGGTCCTCACCAGAAGAGATGTTACTTACAGTTTAACAAATTATCAAAAAAAATTTTTTTTAAAAATTGTGTGTGTGTGTCTGTGTGTAGGTGCCCATGGAAATCAGAATAGGGTGTTGCATTTTGTGGAACTGCAGTTATGAGTCATTGTGAGCTGTCTGATGCTGATGTGGGTGCTGGGAACTGAACTCAAGTCCTGTGCAGAAGCGGTAGGTGGTCTTCAATGCTCAGTCATGTCTCCAGCCCCAGGAACTGAGTCTTTCAATTGTGCTTTATTCAGAGTGTGGGAGATCTGGCAAGGCAACAGATTTAGCATCTTTAAAAAATGGCCTTACATTCATCTCTAATCAGCAGGCTTTATGAGTGTGGGCAGAGGGGCTCGGCTCTGCCCCTCTGGTATGGTGTCAGCCATATTGCTCAGGTTTTGCTCTGTACTGTTCTATCATCCCCTCCCTCATTATCTGGCTTTTTGGAACTTAGGTGGTTTCTTGAAACACAAGCCTAAGTAAGTACTTGCCGCTATCAACCTTGAAATACCCCAGGGGCACCTGGACTGTGAGTATCTGGTTGATGAACAAGCCATTAACAGTTTGTTGAGCTATTAATAACATGCACATGTGGACTCCTTTCTGCAATATAGAACACAAATGGGTCCTTCTAATGCAGGATATACAAATGCCACCATCTGCCCTTCCTGTCTCCTCTCAATAGGACCATGTCTGAAGAGCATGTTTGTGAAAGGTATAATGAAAAATCCACTCTGTTGGATCAACAAGTGGCACTGAGCATAAGTACCAGTGGGTTGCCCAGGTGTGGCAAATGGCATGTTGTTGATACCGACTCTAACATCTCAAACCTGAAATCTTCCCTATTTTAGTTGTTTATTGTTATTTTTATACGTATGTGTGTTTTGCTTGAAGGTATGTCTGTGAATGCCGTGCCACAAAGGCTAAATGGGAACATCAGATCCCCTGGAACTGGAGGTACAAATGGTAGTTGCCATGTGCTTGGAATTGAACCTGGGTCTTTTGGAAGACTAGACAGTGATCTTAACTGCTGATCCATCTCTCCAACCTAGCAATACTTACTTTCCCACATTTTATTTTTTAGTGCTGGAGGCTGGACCAGGGCCTTGTACTTGCTAGACAAGTCTTCTCTCACTGAGTTAAATCCTTAACCAACCCTTGAGGCAGTATTCTTTACAAGTTGATTTTCTTAGGTCAAAACAGACCGTTTTGAAAAGTGACAGGACGAGGGGAGATTCTAAAATGTGATATTGGGCATTCTTGGTTCTTGGCGATCTATGCCTTCCAAAGCCAACATTCTGCACTCACACTGCCCGCTTGTCAAAGGGTTTACATAAAATTGGAGGGATGAAGACTCAGGCACAGGCTCTGGGCGGTCATGCAGCTGAGCCAGGGTTTGGCCCTGAAGACCCCTTGCTCAGGTTAAGACAGATCCAAAGAAGAAACATCAAATTGGGTGTGGTGGTGCATGCCAGTTACCCAGCACTTGAGAGGTAGAGGCAGGAAGATCAGGAATTCAGGGGTATCCTTAGATAAAGGGTGAGCTCAGGCTACGTGAGATCCTTATCTGAAGAAAACAAAAGGACGGCAGGAACCATCATAATTATACAATGACCCCAACTTGACCCCAATGATGCTCACTTGGTCTTCTCAAAAGATGTGACTGAAAAAGCACACAAGAGACACATGATGGGCTCCGTTTCCACATAGCCCTCCCCCTGCAATTGTCTATATAGCTCAGTTTAGGAAGTAAATAAAAAAATGTTGCTACCTTACTTCAGACTCTTGGCCTGCTTCTGTGGAGAAAATGGGTTTGTGTGAACTGGTATTTGTTTGCAAGGTTGGTATAACATCACTTAGGAAATGGGTGATCTGCACCTTGCCACTAAGCCCTGGGCTTTGATACAGACACAGGAAACACCTTTTGTGTATGCACACACACACATGCACACACATGCAGGTACACTCAGGTGGAAGCCAAAGGTCAACATTGGATGTCCTTCTCTACGCTCTCTACTTTGTGTTTTGAGACAGGGTCTCTCAGGTAGATGTGCCAGTCAACAAGTAAGTCCCAGGGACCCTCCCATCTTTGCCGCCTAACTATAAAATTTACTACCACATCTGGCTTGGGCACTGGGGATCCAAACACAGGTCCTTATGTTTTGTACACTTTATCCACCCAGATGCACCCCTTTTATGTAGAAATCCTTCACTAGACAAAAACACACACAAGCACACTACAGTTTTTAGTCTTTATTTTTTTTTAAGTAAAGAAATCCCATTGAATCAAAGATAACAAAATTACAGTTTTTTTTGTTTAATGATCTTTGTTCACCACCACACAGAATCAAAGCGGAATCAAAAGTAATGTGAGAACATAAAACAATCAAGGACGCCATTGTTTAGTATAATTTCTTAATAAAGGTAAATATCCTCATGTTTAGAAAAAGTTGCATTGCTAATTGCAAGTCCAAAATGCCTGGTGCTGGAAGAGTCAGAAGACGCAGCAGCACAGGGGCTTTTGGGGCACAAACTCCAAAATACAGTATTTCCAGGGTAGCATCCGGAGTTCCGTAAACCCCAGGGAGAACAAAACATGAGCTAGAATTGGAAATGTGAAAGTGATGGTTCTCAAAAATCAGCCTGGAAGTAGATCTGCCGATGTAAAAATGTGGTTGGTTGCATTTTCTCCTGGAAAAGGAGGGAGACCACCTGGCTTCCTCCCCCGCCCCCGCCCCGGGTCACTAAGGCAGCGGCAGTGGGTTTTGCAAGCACAGGTACAGTGAAGGTCGGCCAGAGGTTGTGGGTCACCTGGGATGGGTGCGGGGATGGGGAGGTGACTGGATTCTACACAGACTTGTGCCTTAGGAACACTAAAGAGGCCAGAATGGAAACCAAAGTAGGTCTAGCTCCTATAGCCAGGAACTGGCTTCCCTCAGGAGAGCGGCCTGGGAGAGCAGTGGTTGGCCCTGGGACCAAGAAGGTTGGCAACTGGTTTTGGTGATGTTGACTGCTCTGTGTGTGCGGTCTGGGGCAGGGTAGAATGCTCACGAGGCTAAGGGTTCTTCTGCAGGGGCTAGAAGTGGCCTGTCCCCAGTTTATGGCAATAGAACATTACTTGGCTAAATGGGATCAGAACGGGGAGACAGAAGGGTATGGGTTTTGTTACTGACAGGATTCTAGTTAAAGGCAGAGAACTTTCATGAGACTCAGGGCGTCAGACTTAATCTATCAATTAGAAATTAATTTCAGCCTCTTTTTTAGGCATCAGAGAAAGCTCTACCTACACACATGCTAAAAAAAAAAAAAACCCACAAAATGGCTGGAAAACATGAAGGACAGACTTTCAAAAGGGACAGCTGTCTATGTTCTGGGTGTTTGGGGACTGTTGGCAAGCTGGACTGTGTGGCCTGTTTCTAAGGACCACTACCAGAGGATGCTGGGCTGTAGCAAAGCACCTGGAGGTAGCAGAGACGGGCTGGCACAGCAGCCTTGGCTCTGGATGCTGCTCTGGTTCCTTAGCCAGCCGTTCCTGTGTCCTTACCAGTAAACGGTTTGGAAAAGACGATCCTAGCTCATGAAGAGGGTAGAAGAAACCTGGCCCTCCATCGCTTGGCTTCTAAATGCTGAACAGGCCCCTTCTGAAGCATCTCAGTGATCAAAGTAGCTTTGTGAAGAGTAAGGCAAAGACAGGTGCAGGGGCTGTTCCAGATCACTCAGGTTTCTGGGGGTGAGAGGTGGGGGTGACGCCACAGGAGCCTCCGGGCCACCTGAGGAAATTCTCTGGTTTGGCTGTGGCTTTGCTTCAAACTTTCACAGCAGAAGAGTTTGCATTCCTATGCCACAATGTTGTCATACCAGGGGATTTTCTAGAGGCAAGTTAAGGCTTTCTGGGTAAGGAAAATAATTTCGGATGATACCGTGACCAGATGCTGAAGTGACCTTCTTCCTAAAAACTTTGCTGTGTGCCTGAAGGAGGGAAACCCAGCAGTTCCCCTAACTCCACATGCCTGCTTGTTTTTCCTTCTTCCAAAGCTGTCACTCTAAGTCAGGATCACGGCCATGGGAAAAGAAAAGTCTCTCACATCTCTAACACCTGCTTCCGGGGCAAACACAAACAAGAACACATGTACTGTATCCCGGGAGTTGGCAAACTCTCTCAAGCCAGCCACTTACAAAGAGAGCTCTCATGCGGATGCCAGCCATATAAGCTCAGCTACCCAGAAGGCCCAGCTGAGTGCAGACTGGGTTCAGAAAGAGCCTGCACAGGAAGGACTTCTGTCCTGGCAACTGCCCATGCTTTGCCTGGTCTCATTGAAGGTCCAAGGTACTTTTCTTACTGCTTGTGGCCCTCACCTGCCCGTCACAGGACTATGCTCAGAAGAGCAAGGAAACTGTCTTAATGGTGAAGACAAGGAGGACAGCCCAAAGATGGCTTTGGATTCTGTCCAGGGTCCTAACTAGAGAAAGCTGAATACACACACTCCTCTCCAAGTCCTCTCAAGATGGGCTCAGGGATCCAGATTCACCCGTTTCTACCTGCAGCTTCAGACAAATACTTCGAAATGACTGAGCAACTGATCCAAAGGTGGATGAAACAGTCTTAAGGATGATGTAGGATGAGGTAACAGGTTCAGAGAGGTGAAGTGACTTGTTTGTGTCCAATGTGATTCAGAGCCAGTGGGGAGAAGACAGGCCTCCTGACCCCAGTTATGCAATGCCATGGGAATAAAGGAAGACTTCCTCTTCAGGAACATTTAAGTAGATGCTAAGGTTCCCTATAACCATAGAGTGCCACAGAAATGCAAAGAATATGGACAGGATGACAAACTTTCATGTCCATTCTGCTCAGGCATGGATGATGCAAAGTCATTACAGGTTTTCAAGTCTGGGAAACTCCCTGCTAACTACACAGTCTTGACATATACACAAGCTAGGAAATCCTAATTTGACTGAAGACAATGTCTTCCAATTATTTGGGAGGCAGAGAACACAATTAAAAAATGTGGGTGCATTCTGCACTTGGTTTTAATGTTATTCCCGCCACAGAATTGTCTAGATCTATATAATTTATATCCTTAATGCTCAAATGTTCTCTAAAAATTCAGCCTTTGATAGCCAGCAGACAATTCATTGTTATTAGAAATGGATGACTTGGGGAAGAAAGCAAGAAAGTTCAGAGGAAGGAAAACGGCTGACCTATATACAGGGTTGTCTCCCTCATTCATTAGGCAAGCTGGCACAGCCACATTCATGCCTCTCTACTCTCATTCAGGCTCAAACAAGAATTTTCCTGTCAGACTGCCATGGTCACGGTCCCATTTCTATGTCTGAGAGCCCGAAGCTTGAATAAAGACCTTCAGTTGATTTCATGTGAAGCAAAATGGAATGCCAATGCCTTCCAGAGCCCCACACCAAGGAGGTTTCAGCTGGCACATGATCCCTCCCCAAGTCCTGGGTGCTGGGTTTCCAGTAGTGTGGCCACAAAGGCTGTGTCCTAGCTCTGCTTCCTTTTGGTGTGCCTCCAGGACTACTGCAAAGACCAGGCTCCCAGGACACTTCGACAATAGGGTTGACTTTTCTCTGAAGCAGGTGGTACCCAGCCACTGCTTTGCCAGGACTTGGAAAGACATGACCTCAGGCAAATGGAGTCCCTTACTTCTAGGGATGGTGACTCAACTCTATTACCTTATTGCTTTCTTTAAAAGTTTTAAGAGATAAAGGCCGTAGCAGGAACTATGAGTCTTCTAGTAGCTAAGGTTAGGTGGAAACTGACAGAGAATTAGCTTCCAAACGGAGGGATGGATGATAAAGTGCCAGTCTGTGCCGAGAGAACATGAACAAGAAATGCAGTAGAGGATGACAGCCATTGGAGGGGCACAGTGACAGAATTTGGTGAGAGTGAAGAAATTATAACAAGGTAAACTGGAAACTGCCCACATCTCAGTCTTCCGAGAAGACGTCCACTTATGATGCTATGGGATCAGCTCGTGATTGTCAGAAAACAGTTCTTCAATGTACAGACATTCCTGTCACAGTCTCTAGGGCCAATGCCCACATTCTCTATTCCACCTGCAGCCCTGAGGATTTCTGTTCTGGGTGTACAGGTGGCCCCTTAAATATCCATACAGACCCTCTACTATATTTCAGTCTGTCCTGGAGCCAAAGGAGATGAAGTAGAGGAAAAAAAATTTTTTTTTAACAGTATCCAGGCAATTCACCCATAGTTTCATGTAATTACAGAGAGCAATTGCTAATTTTTCAAAGTGCAGGTTCTTAGGGATTCAAGTATCACAAGGATTTGAGAAGAGTACTTGAACCCAAGAGTGACATGTCTACTCAAGAAGACATTTTGGAAAGATCTACCCAACAGACAACACACAAAGGCTATTTAATTACAAACTGACTTCAAAAGAACCTCTCTTCTCCTCAGCTGAAAATACATTTCTTCAAACTCAGATCCAACTTTTGAATTGTTTGGTATTAAAATCCAGAGTTAGGACCTGGGCTGAAAATCTAAAATTCCAAGTGAGTGATAAAGGTTCTAAAATCTCTTTATATGAAATGGGGGGGGGGGTGTGGAGAAGAAAAATTGCAAGTACTGGTGTGTGTATACTCAGCTTGGGAGATGGACCCAGTCCCCTAGAAGGATGCGCTCTCAAACCTTAGTTTGCCCTTGAACTTTAGAATTGATGGTCATCATAGCAATCTATCTGCTCCATTTAATAGGGGAAGAGAGTCAAGTCCAAAGGGACTTATCCAGGGTCATACATACATCAGGGAGAAGCAGAGCCAAGACTCAGCCCAAACATCTTCTCCCTTTTAGGGACACCACACCAAGAACATACAAAGGAAGCCATATAACAGGATATGTTGCTTTGGAGGTCTCTGGGAGCAAAGAGACACCGTGGCTTATGAATGTCAATTGAATGAGCCACCAAAATGTTTCTAATTTATAGGCGCTATACTATGATGTTTCTGTTTGCTGGGTGATGAGAATTCCCTGGGGCACTTGTCAAAAATTAAAATCCCCAGGCCCCTTCCCAAACCCACTGAGTCAGCCTCTCCGAGGGGAGGGATCTGGGAGGCTGAATTTTTAGACAAGTGCCCCATGTAACTCTCAGCAGCAGCAAGGTGGGAAGATGGTGTCTTAGGAGATGGCAAGAAGGAATTGGCTTTTGACTCAGGAAATTTCCTTTGTTTCAGAGGCAAAGCTCAGGCCCAGGAGGCCCCAGGCTTCCAGACTCACAAAGCTGAATCATTTCTTCAGCACTGGTCAGAGACGTTGACTTCTTGTTGGGGACTCTACGAGGGCACACAAAACCATCAAAAAGTGACACACATCCTTCACGGTTCTTACAGAAAGGCCTTTTGATTGACCAAGCGAAACTGTAGTTCAGATACGCTCCTTAATAGAAAAACTAGATGTGACTGGCGTGAAAGCAATCAGATACTGAAACTGGACAGAAGGGTGAGAATCTTGTAGCTTGTCACCATGGCTAACAATGCAATGGAGAAAACCCGTAACTAAGCACAAAAATAGCCTGGAGCTCCCAGGGAGAGCCGCCTACTTGAGACAGGTTGCACGATGGGTGGCCCCCATTGATGGTATGAGGTCAGATCCAGGTCACTTGAGGGAGGTGAGAGACCTGGAACAGCCGTGGGTTCCAGAGGAGGGCTGCTGGAGCACGCCAGAGTCCGGGGGCCTCATTCTAACTCGGCCTCCACTTGCTCCGTGTCTGAGCACTGGGACTTATTCCTTTCCCATTGGCAAATGGCATTGGCATACTCCACCACCAGCTTATCCATCCACGTCAGTGGCTCAGGGAACAGCACGGAGCCCTCAAAGAAGCCCAGGTGGCCCCCGTGAAGAGGCAGCACGAACATGACATTCTCTCGTTTCTCTGCAGGGGAAAGGGCAGCAGAATTACAGTATCTCAGTAACTCCAGAATAAGAGGGCAAAGCAGGCTGGGGAGCCTGGGCATTCCTCAGAGGGTACCAAAGCGGATATCCAACCATGTGCAGTGCCCTGGGCTGTCTTTTCTCAAGTGGGAAGGCAAGTCAGCAAGACCTCATGAGTTTGGTGTATAATGGGCACCAAAAGGGCTGGGGACATAGTTCAGTAGTAAAACACCACCCTATCATATATAAAAATCTTCAGTCTTTCAGCACTGCCAAAGTAAATAATACCCAGTTCATAGAATGGATACCAGCTTCAGGACTCCTTAGAACTCATACTTCAAGCTATATATACCCAATGTACACCCTGACACCTACATAACTAAGTTACAATCTTAAGGATAAAAGAGTATAGGAGGGGAGTCAACACTGTGTGGTGCTGCTGAGGCGCCCCAACTGACTGCCTATACTTCCCAACTTTGTGCACCTGGGTTCCTCAGGGGATCTTATTGAAATACAGACTTTGACTAGAGAGCACCAAGGGTGGGAAGGCTCAGGAGGGGTCGCAGCACAGTGCTATCTGTCAGAGAATAAGGTGTGTGCAATTGTAATCAGTGCTTTCTCATGTCAGGCACCAATCTTCAGGACTAAGGCTTATGCTGCCAGGTGTCTTAAAAAATGCCCAAGCTCCCAGTGCCATGAACTAAATGGCTATCCTGAGAGTTGAGGTCCTAAAGCTAGACTTTGGGTCCATGTTTAGGTTGGTCTCCATGGCTACTGAGAGGTGTGGAGAAGAGGCAGCCAAGTTCAGGAAATGTTTTGTGTGTATTGTGGGGGGAGGGGGGAAGAGATGGGCGAGTTGGGGGACATAGTAGACACGGCTCTCATCCCAATTCATTCTTCCTTTCTAGTTGCCATTTTGTATATTTCTGTGGGAAAGCATTAGTCCTATGAATGCTATTTTGGGTCCAGGAGGAGAGAAGTGCCATTGCATGTGGCGGAGTAGACTATGGTGTGGGATGCTGGCAGTCTGAGGGTGGCTGGGGTTAACAGGAGATAGCTTTTGCCATGACACAGGCTTTCACATATGCAGCCTTTCTCCTGAGCAGGACAGAACCCCCTTAGGTAGAAGCCCTTCTTCTGCTACCTTATCTACTCTTGCAGCTGTGGGGACAGCGGAGGAGGCAGGGTTAGCTCTTCCTTTAGGCTACTATATTTACAAGAGGAAATGTAATCACAGAGGACTGTGGAGATGATAACCCAGGAATCTGAAACTGCAATTCGAAGTAACTGGAACCCCAGCCTTTCCTTCTGTTTCTGCTCTCTGCCTTCCCTGCAGCGCCGACCACGGGATGAACTGAGTCTGTACAGCGTTTCCATGAGCAACGTTCTCTACCATTTCGGCTGCTTATAACCTCCAGGCAAATGGAGGAGCCGTCATCAGAGGAAGCAGAATTGGCTTTGCTTTGTTTTGCTTTTTAGGGTGAATTTTAGTTCTAAATATCTCCTTATGCCAGGCTTTTCCATTTGATGGAACGATAGCTCTGAAACAATATTGTCACAGAACACTCTCTTGGTGATGGACATCAAAAAGGGTCCTGTCTCCTGCACCAGGATGGAAGTCTAGAAGGTTCTACCCAGGGCCCTTTACAACCTAGGACTATCAGTCAATGAGCTGCCCCCGTCCCCAGAGGCTGTCTCCATATGCTGACAGGACAGTGGGAGTGACGAAGTTTACAGTGGCAATCTGCTGTATGGCTCAGGGACAGTGGGAAGAAACTCACCTGAGAGAGACTTTGGAATGGTTAGAAGGCTTTCATGCACCAAGGGGTCATCAGCTGCATTCACCAGCATAAGAGGCACGTATATCTGCAGCAAGAAGGGAAATCTGAGTTAAATGGCCCGCTTCCCACCAGACGTACCTTTGAAGAAAGGGAAATGCTTGCAGCTCAGTCTGCTGGATTGGAGCCCTAGGGATGCCTCACTGTCACCGGAAGCGAGAGGAGTGACAAATCTGCTGTGATGACCGCCTGGCAGCGGTATACATGGGAGCAAAACTGTCAGTACCTTAGGAGACCTTTGTGCTCCTGGGAGACAGGCTTTGTGTGTACTTAATGACACTTGCAAGCATTTCTGATTGTCTTTAGTGTTTCAGATTAGCCACACGTCTCAGAAAATGACAGCATCAAGGTGTGTGTGTGTATGTATGTGTGTGTGTGTCTGTCTGTCTGTCTGTCTGTCTGCCTACCTATATCTTTCCTTCAGTTTATAAAAAAAGAAAAGTGAAGTGTACCCCACTGGAAGGAAAGGAGACCTTTTGGAAGAATCTGAAAGATGCAGACGAGTGTGAGAGCCAGGTGTACACACTCATAATCCCGGAACTTGGGAGATGGAGGCAAAAGAACTGAGTTCAAGGCCAGCCTGGGAGACATATCTCTATATCTATTTAATGTCAAGACCCTATTTCAAAAGCCAAGCATTAGAGATGACTCTCAGCAGTAAGGACTTCAGTGGCAGATGAAAGGCCCTAGGTTCAATACCTATTGCCACAAAGCAGCAAAAGCAAATGGGAGTTTGTTGGTGGATGTCAGGGGCACGGGAAGGAGGACTGTGCTCAATATGCACATTAGGGAAACAGACAAGAGCCTTCTTTTGGTGTAGAGTGTAGGTGGTGCTGATGGGGGCACTCAGACTATCTTGACCTGTCATCCTAACATACTGAATGGCTGCGCTCTCCTGGCATGTCAGAGGCCTGGCCACGTGAATGAGAATCCCTAACTAAGCCAGCCACAGAACTACAATTCACAACCATTCCCATGAGCCATCCCCATCAGTAGGCTAAACCAACACTGATAAATGGGGTGCTGTATGTCAGTTTAAGAGCAATGGTGTGTGGCAGAATGAAAGACTGGCTCAATGCTGGTTCAGGTAAACTCAAGGGAATTGTGTTGGCCACAAACTTAGTAAGCACAAGGTTTACTGTAGCTGCTCAAAGAACACATCAAAAACCAATCTTTAATCATTTTTTATTTTATCAATGCATGCATCTGTGTGCACATGTGCGTCATGCATGCGAGGTCAGAGGACAACTGGGAGCCCTTCTCTCCTCTCACCGGGTGGGCCCTGGGTTTTGAACTCGGAACACCAGGCTTGGTGGCAAACACCTCCACCTGCTGAGCTATCTTAGTGGCCTTCTTTATGTTTTTGAGTTGTGGTCTTTCAGTGTGGCTCTGGCTGGCTGGGTACTGACATGTACTCCAAGCTAACATCAAACTCACAGCAATCCTCCTGCTTCAGCGTCTTGAGTACTAATTATAACAGGGGCATGCTACAATGCCCATTACATGTTTCAGAAGGTATGCTCCTTATCACTTTGATCCAGAATTCCACCTGATCTATTCTGCGTTTACCAGATCATGGCAGAAATCTGGGAGTTCAGTCCTAGATGGCACATTAATAAGATGCATATGGTCACAGGAGAGGGTCAAGGGCAGAAAGAAAGCCAGATGGATCTCCCATGGAAACACACCATTTTGTCAAAGGATGAACGAGATGCCACAAGCAATTTCCCAGACTTGAGAAGCTTGGTCTGAGTGCAGCTCTGGGATTTAGAGTCTGGCAGTCATAGAGGGGCTGACTTGCTCAATGGAAAGTCTGAGTGACAGAGTGATTGATGTTGGTTTGATTCTGGCTGTTTCCATCAATGTAACTTATCTGTTGTACCGTGGGCAAAGCTGGCTGTGGTGACATCACTCACCCTGTGCAGGTATCTCATGCAGCTTTCTTCCTCATAATATTCCTTCAGGGAGTTATAGCCATGGAACTTTCTGGAATACAAGCACATATACACACTCAAAGTCAAAACAACATCTGATATAGAATTGAACTGATGACTGTCCAGTTTCCACACTAACTCATTGCAATGGCAGAATCTACACAGATAGCAGTCTTACTGTGGTTCTAGCTATTGAACTAAAATGAAAGTAGATGGCAGAGTTTGGAGTCAAGAGCAAGGGTGACCTACGCCCTTAATCCAAACTGAGTTTGAGGTCATCTTAGTTTACAGAAGGAGTTTCAGGCTCCCAGGCAGGCAGTGGTGGGGCCACGCAGGCATAGACAGAGAGTCAGAAGAAGCCAGGAGAGCCAGGCTGAGGAAGCTGGAAGACAGCTGGGTGAGATTTGACTGTGGTGTTTACTCTCTCTCATATCTCCGACTTTCCAGAGATCTGGCCCCGAGTTTCCTTTGTTCGTGCAACAGACATGCCTTAGCTAGAACTTGGTTTGGCAGGGTTACCCTGGAGCAGCTGGAATGAAATGTGCCAGAGCATAAGATGTGACAAGAGTGCTTTGAAGTTGCCAGTTCTGTCCACACAAGGAGCAGTACCTGTCACTGATCACCTGAGGTTTCACAACACCAGAGAGACTTGCAGCTCTGCTCAGCTCTGTGCTGAGAGGCCTGGAGAGTTCAGCTGGGTCTCTGATGGTGATGCCCCAAATTATACTGCTGGTCAGACGACCTCTGAACCTCCCTTTCTTTCCTAACCAGAAAGGTGGACTAGTCTTTGAAGGTGGACCTTCTGTTCGATTCAGGCCTTTGAGATGCCCTGTCTCTCCCAGAGCTGTAGACCCTTCCACTTCCAGCCTTCTTAGGCAGTCAGAAGGCTCAGGCTAGACCATTAGGGTCCTGCGTACAGACATTATCCAGGATGTGTGAGTCTGTCCTTTGTGGTCTTCCCAAAGCATTCCATTGCTCCAGCACTGTTGGTGACCACTCTGAGGATGCTGTCACGTAGTTTGATGACAGAACTGCTACCACCCAATACTACTAACGATGAAGAGCTTTACAGGAATTGGGGGACTTTTCATTTTGGGCTTAAGAAGATGGATGTGAAATTTATACTAAATTACTTTTCTCTCCTTATTAGGCATCACAGTAAGTTATATACTGTACCCTAAGAGGGCTGCTGGGCATCATTTGTTTCTGTGGTAGTCTGAATGTAATTGCCCCCTCCCCCAATCTCATAGGGATGGCACTATTAGGAGATGTGGCTTTGTTGAAATAGGTATAGCCTTGTTGGAGAAAATATGTCATGGTGGGGGAGGAGCTTTGAGGACTCTTGTGCTCAGGATAGCACCCACTGTCTTAGCCAACTTCCTGTTGCCTGCCAGATAAAAGACTCTCAGCTACTTCTCCAGCACCATGCCTGCCTACACGCTGCCACGCTTCCCACCATGATGACAATGAACTGAACCTCTGAAACTGTAAGAAAGCCACCCTCATTTTCTTAGAATTGTTTTCCTTATAAGAATTGCTGTGGTCATGGTGTCTCTTTAAAGCAATAACAATTCTGATTAAACAATTTCATCTTTTAAATATACAGTAATTCCATAGTTTCTATTTGTCAGTAACTGACACCTTAGGGTTTCTCCAGTGTGAAAAGATAGGAATCTGATGAAGAAAAAAAATAGAGGTCTCATGGCCTCAGGCCAGTGGCCAATATCTTCGGAGGACCTGCTTGCTTTAGGCTATATCTAAGGGTATCAAAGGATTGTAAAATGTGAAAGGCAGTGACCAGGTTTGAGACCAACTCGAAAGTGATGTTTCTAACTTGAATTAGAAGGTGCCGGTACCAGCAAAGCTCAGATCAGAGGTGCCACAAGTCCAAGCAGGGAAACACTGAGTGAGAGAAATGCATGGGGATTATGTCTTCTATTCAGAAGCATCTTTCCCTTGTCTCCATGTCCAGAAAGTGGTTCCATGTGTTGTCTGAAACTTACAGGTCTCTTGGTCTACCTTTGGCCATCTGTTTTTGATAGACTCAGTGGGTAAGATCTGGATAAGCACACTTACCATGTACAAAAACTACATCCCCCCTGCTGCAAAGGCAGATTGGGGGGCTCTGATCTTGTCCAGTGCTGTGGCAGAGCATACAGTGTACAGAGAGGGAAACTAGGTGGGCACATTTCACTCCCCAGTTAAAGCTGCCTGTGCCATCTGGGATGAGTGGTCATGGTCTTTACCCATTTCCAAGAGATGAGAATTTTGCTGTGATTTCTTTTGCTAAGCATGAGACTCTTATTGAAACGAGAGAAGCTGTTGAAACAAGAAGAGCAAGGGAGTGGCCCTGGGCAGAGCTGACCAGCAGCCTCTGGCCTGGCATTGGGGACTCACCTCATCACATTGTCATCAATTTGCATCAGGGATGTTGCTGTGTAGAGCCGGTTCAAGTCTGTGTCCTCCAGGCTCTGGGGTTTCTTAACATGGTCTCCAAAAAGAGCTTGTCTAGAACAAGACACAGAAGCGATCAAAGCAATGCTGAGGACATGCCACCACAGCGGAGCCTGCCTTCCTGCCCCAGGCAAACCAGGAGTGCCAACTGCCACAGGAACAGAGATACGGTAAATTAGACATATAGCCCTCCAGTTTTTTTGGTTGTTTTGTCCACCCCTACCTCCCCGACCCCCGGGCTACTAGGAATTGAACCTAGAGTCTTATGTTGCTGGGAAAGCACTCCATTGTAAGCTGTAGCCCCAGATCTTATTTTTTTTTTATTTGTATTTTTAAAATACAGGGTCCCCTTTAGTTCAGGCTAATTGTAAATCCTCCATGTAAACTTGGCTCCTGAGCCTTCTATGTTTACCTCCCACATTCAGGGATTACAAGCATGTGCTACCATGCTTGGTTCCTCTGAGCCTTTAGAATATCCATGATGAGCATATAAAGCAAGATGAACATTAAAGCTCTATTTTCCTTTCAGGGTATCAAGACCTGGCTTTAGGTTTCAAGTTGGCTGGATATTATAAGACCTTTAGCACAGGGGAGGAAGCCCAGGAAGAACATTCTGGAAGAGTTATGGGCAGCGGACCACACACCGGGATTCAGGTTTACACTGTTGTTGATGCTGCCAACTGTTGGCAAAGTCCTTGTTCTCCTTACAAGTTGTTTGTGTTGCTTAATAAGGAAGCTAACCAGTAACCCCTTCAACATCTGGCTACATCAGCATCTCTCCATAGTGCTAGCTAAAAAGCTGACTACTGTAAACCTTGTTATCTTCAGACAGTTAGTTTTAGGATATTTCTCAGATGCTGGGCGGTGGTAGTGCACACCTTTAATCCTAGAGCTAGGGAGGCAGAGGCAGGCATATCTTTGTGAGTTTGAGGCCAGCCTGGTCTACAGAGCAAGTTCCAGGACAGTCAGAGATGTTACAACACAGAGAAACCCTGTCTTGAAAAACCAAAGAACTAAACCACAACGAAAAGGATTTGGAATGGAAACAGTTGCTAGACTTGACTATCCTGTTTAAGAAATGAGGAAGAGATAAAGGTGAGGATGTGAGGGTGATCAGGCTGGCGGGGCCACTGACATCCTCATCCTTCACAGCTCCCTGTGTGTCTCTATGGAAGCGGCATGCTTGGTCAAAGAGTGGGACCTTCACTAAATAGAGAATGGTAGCTTTGCTCCCCTGCTAGAACCTCCAAACAAACTCTCAAGAGGTAAACATCTGGCACAGACGAAACCTTTGCAGGAATAACTGGTTTTCTGCTGTTGTCTGAACCCATGCATCTATGGAGAGAGAGGAGTGGGTTCCATACAGTGGTCATTTCTATGAAGAGGAGTGTCCATTTAGGACATGGTGATGAATGTAGGGATGGCAACGGGCAGAGTGGATTTTCCTTCCAAGCTGGTGCTCTCAGTCACGCAGCAGAGGGAGGATTGTGTCTGCTTTGAGGGTTGGCGCGTCATTCAGAAACAGTCATGCCAGAAATGCAGTGTTCTGGTATCCATTTATAACCTCTCTAAAAGGAGACCAACATCCTTCCTGAGGACTTAACTTTTTCCCAAATAAGGTGGCAAAGGATTGAATTCATAACCTAAAGTTTCCCTCAGATTTCAGTTAGTTGGCTTTCTATGGTAAACACACCACATGCCTTCCCAATTTGTTAGCAATTGCGTAATGAACTTTCCGGACTTTTAGCAAAATACATTTTCCCTTAGAGGACTCACTGTCCATTCCAGACGTGCAGACATAAGGACTTAGACTTGGCATTGGCAATCTAACCTCACTGGGTCCAGCTAGAGAACCTTAGTAAAGCCCCAGACCCACCGGAACTTCAGCTGGGCTGTACCCAACTCAGTGTCCAGCATGTGACTGATGCTCAAATCTCAGGAGTTGAGTGCTATTGTTGACTTGGCCCCAGCACAGGGGACCGAAGTCTTCTCCTTCTCAACCGGCCTGACACAGGGACCTGAGGACATGCCTTGCACCAGCCTTGCTCAGGTACCATATGAATCCACCACAGGAAGCTCAGCTTGGCCTGGGTGTGTGGCTAAGCCAGGCTAGACACTGCTGTTTTAACCACTAGGGTGGAGGAGGAAGTTAGGAGGTGGGCACAGTGGTACACACCTGTGGGCCCAGTATGCAGGAGGCTGCAGCAGGAGAATTGCTTGAGTTCAAGAGTTTAGGCCCAATTTAGTCAACATAGTGAGACCATATCTAAATCAAACACCACCAAATAACACCCCCACCAGCACCCCTACCCCTCCAAAACAACCAACCAACAAAAAGGACCAAGAACTGATCACTTAGAATGTTTTGTTCCCCTAGGATGGGACCAAGAGTCCCCTCCAAAGTCTGTTTCTTGAGTGTCGTCAGGTGCCAGGTCCTAGGGCAGTGCTGTGAGCCTTTAATAAAGGTCCTCATGTTGTGGTGACCCCCAACCATAAAATTATTTTTGTTGCTACTCTATAACTGTAACCTTGCTATTGTTATGAATCGCAAGGTAAATATCTGTGTTTTCCTGATGGTCTTAGGCGACCCTTATGAAAGGGTCATTCTACCCTAAAGATCTCATGACCCACAGGTTGAGAACTGCTGCTCTAGGGGAGTGAAATACATGCCAAACATACATGAGACACAGGATAGACTCAGGGGAAGCCTCCCCAAAAAAGGAGCAGCCTGCTGTGAGCTGGGTGGGCCTTATGGAATGGTGTGGGCCCAGTGGGCAGATGCTGACAAGGACAGACAGGTGGAGAGGCAAAGGGAGCGGCGTGTGTGTGTAGTGTGTGTGTGTGTGTGTGTAGTGTGTGTGTGTGTGTGTGTGTGTAGTGTGTGTGTGTGTGTGTGTGTGTGTGTGTCTCCACGTGCTCCAGTCCAGTCAGAGAGGAAGGGAAGTGCCATGGAGCAAGGAGAGAGAGAACAATGGGAATATTAGAACAAAGCCAGCACTGACATCCCTTGGCTGACTCCTGTTCCCTCTGCCGTACTCAAAGGGCCCAAGCCTCGAGCTGGCAGGCACTGGGGTGCTGCTCTGAGCCTCCTGCCAGGTGGCTGAAGCTAAGGACTGTCCAAGCCCTTCACAGAAACATCCTGAGGAGGAAGGCCACTTAAACAATGACGGGCCACCTCAGGGCTGCTCTAACTGGGTAAAGAACTGCATGTGAAGAGCTCCCTTGTCTCGTCTTGATATTTCCTGAGACAGAAGAGAAAGTGGAATACCTGTGAGACAGGATGATCTTCTTCATGTTGTCAGCCATGAGGAAATTGTAGAATCGGCGGCACTGGTCCCACTGCATGAAGGTCTCCTGGGCCCTGGAAGAACCACATCAACTGAGAGAGGCCATGTGGGGCTGTGTGGACAATGCAGACTGACTTGGGCCCCTGTGTTGTACGTCAGTGTTGATGTGCAGTATTTGGACATCTGAGGAGGAGCCACAAGCCCTCTGAAGATGGCCCTGCCGGAAGCCTCCAGGGTCAGAGAGGCCCAGTTAGCTGTTGGTAGCAGGCCCGACACCCTCCTGGCCTGCTGAGAATCTCCTCCAACTGCTTACAGAAATAACTGGAGAGCATAAAGCTATGTGTGATGTGTTCACAAAACAAAATCTGAAGCCTTAAGTGGAGAATAACACTTTCTGAGAAGCCACTGTCGTGTATGGGGCCTCCCAGCAGCTTGCAGGTAGAAACGTGAACCACGCCATCATAGACCGAACCCTGTGAACACATGCCTAATGCCTTTCTTCTCAACCACCCAGCCATAACTTGTTGCTCCTCTACTTGGTTCTGTCTCTCTTGACCTTCAGTGCCTGCTGCTTGCTCTGAGAGTCATGCCATGGTCTCCCAGAGGCCCAGTTTTCTCTTGATCTCATTCATTTCTCCCTTTGCTTAGATCCTGATTGACAGACATTCTTGCTTTCCTTAATGCCTACCTCAGAGAAGAGAGAGTGCAGGAGCGAGGGGGGCGGGATGTAACGTAACGTGTCAGCAGTGCAGGGGATTTTAGGTTCAATACCATGGGTGCTGCTTAGTAAAAGTCCCTGGAGTTCACAGGAATCTAGAGACCAAGGAAGGTGAAGACAGGATGCTGGGTCAATGAGCCACATGCCTCTGAAGGATGGAAGTGTCTACCTGGGATCAAGGAGATCCAATGAAGAGAGGGGTGGTCCAGTGAGCCACACACAACTGTGGCAACACAGACCATCAAGACAGACTGCAAGTATCACAGAGGGTCATGAGAGTACAGAAACTCTAAAAAGAGACGGGGAGAGGAGGCTACAGTCTCAGCTTCAGGAGCAGAGCACACACAGGAGAGTATAGAGAATTGCAGAGGAGGGGCTGTTGAGGTGGCTCAGTGGGTGAAGACATTGCTAAGTGACAGGCTGAGTTCAATATGTAGAAGGAGAGAACCGATCCTCAAAAACTGTCCTCTGGTCAGCCACAATGGCACACACCTTTAATTCCACAGCCCAGAGGAGGCAGAGGCAAGCAGAGATCTATGTGTGTGTGAGGCTAGCCTTGTCTATATAGCAAGTTTTTAAGCCAGCCATGGCTACATACAGCAATCATCTAAACAACAACAAAATTGTTCTCTGACCTCTACATGTGTTGTGGCATGAATACACACCCATCCCCCCACAATCAACCAACCAACCAAATGTAATTACAGAGAAGATGATCCAGGGGTATCACTAAGATCACGTGAAAGGGGCAGGACCCTGTGATGGGGACTGTGTGGCTACTCAAAACCCTTAGAAAAAAAAGTTTCAAAGTGAATTTGTGAGCGCTGCCTGTCAGATGTAAGAAATGAGGTTTATGTTTTGGATGCCAGTCAGGATGCAGATGTACCATCCTGCTCCACCTGCCCAGTTGCCATCCAGGGATGAAAGGCTCCTCCTGCCTCAAGCATCTGCGGGAGAGGTTATTCCGGTTTCAAGTATGGAACTTTCCTTCTTTCCTTCAGCCATGGCTATGAACCTTAGGCAGTGCCAGCAGGGAACAGAGGTGCTTCTCTGGTCTGCCACACGATTCCATGTGGAGGACTCAACCAAATGTCAATCATGCCCTAGAAAATCAACCTGCCTCTCTTTCTCCTTATTGCACGAGGCTGATGTGATAACAGGCAACTGTGTGTCTGCAGCTCTTACAGGGAAAAGCACTTCACTTACTCCGCCTGCCACATCTGAACAGCTTACTTTGCTAACTGTGCTGCTCATCTGCCAACAGCAGGTGGCGCTATTGCTGCAAAATGCACGGAAACTTGTTTACTGTCAGGCTGGAGCATCAAGATGACAGGAGGGAGGAGGAGGAAAAGGACAAATTTGTCACAAGCTTTCTATTTATAAAGCCCAGTGCTCTCTGAACACTAGGTTAGCATTCACAGAAAGTTCTCTGCCCTGAGGTTGGAAAGGGAATGACAGGGCACTGCACATTAGACCAGCTGTCAGGTGGAAGCAGGGAGGACCCCCCTCCTCCATCTCCAGGCCTGCTCCCTCACATATGGCGGTCATTATCTTTCTCTTATCCAAGTGACTGGGTAGGATGGATTCTGGCTAGCTCTAGTTCTGTGTGGCCACAAACTGGTGTGGACAAGGCTGAGAGATGAGACCTTCAGGTGAGGATATTGCTCAGATGACTTCCACAAGACCCCTGGGACAGCATCTAGGACAATGCTCCTGCTGCATGGAGGGATGTAGGGACACAAGGCCCACGGGTCAGATACTCTTGTTTCCTGTGATCTCTTGTTAACCCGTAGTTCTTTCAAATTCCTGAAGTCCAGACAATCTGAAACTCCTTAGGGAAGCAGCAGCTATTACATTGGCTTTAGCGATCCAATTACAGATCTGATCCTAAAATACTATGGAGCATTTTAGGATTATCAGGCCTGTTTGGGTGACTCTGGTGTATAACACGCAGACAGATGCAGAAAGAGTGGGAAACTTCTGTTCAATCTGCAAAGTTCTCCTTGGACCTGGTCTGGTGCCTTCCTTGGTTTAGCTCAATAGACAAAGATTATCAACTGAAGGATTCAATAGAAGACACTGGGGGAGGGAGATGTGGAGAACTCACCTCAGCGCGCTGTACCCCTGGCACACACTGACACAGCACAGGACCTTTTCCTGGTTTGCCTGTGTCTCCCCCAGGTATTTGCACACGATGTTGCCACCCAGACTGAAGCCGACGACAACTAGCTGGGTCTGGGGATATGTCTTCTTGATGTAGTTCACCATGGCTCCAAATTCCCACGTACAGCCTGAGGGCAAAAGGTGAGGTCACCCAATCATTTTGGAAGCAACCAATATTGAAGAAAATGCAAGCTAGAGAGTTACTGAGTGCCAATAGCCTGAAGGAATGAGTCATGTGGGCATGTATGTTAAGAAAGAACAGGTAGACAGACAGACAGAGCTTTCTAACTATGTGAGAGATATTCCCTCAGAATAGATAATATATAATAATACCAGAAAAAACTGGGCATTCGTAGTGTTTGTGAGCAGATGTACACAAATAGATTCACAATGCTCCTTTAAAGGTGGGCCACGATTTACTAATTTTGATGCTCATGGGCATCCAAATAGATTTTCAGGGTGAGTGTAAACACCTATGTTCATGCACAGTAATAAACACAAGCAAGCATTAAACCCTTTGGGGATTGATTGGCTTCTTAACTACAAATTGGGGTGGTATACCCATGTGTACAATGATTCATGGTGTTAAGAACCCAAAGGATATAATTTACAAGATCTTCTTATCAACCCTGGGGAGGAAAAGATGAACTCCAGTCCAGAGAGACACCTGAGATGCTCTGCAGGGTCCAGCCAAATGTTCTTGGTGACATAGGGATAGCATGCCAAGAGAGGTTGACTCATTCAGAAACATCAGAGGGGCTGTGTGAATGGAGAGGGTTTCAGGGCCTGTGCTGCCCAGGAGAAATGGTTCTCAGTTGGTGTCCTCTGGGAAGCTGTCAGGGCCAAGCTATGCCTCTATAGCTTTGTTAAGAGAGAGAGGGTGGTGAGTATTTATAGGCAAAGAATTTAGTATGTTCTTCTAAAGGGCCACAGTGGGACTCCAGAGGGCCAACCCGAGTGAAACCTAGCTGAGAGATTACTGGAGGCTAGCAGAAGCACACAGCACACACACACACACACACACACACACACACACACACACACACACACACACACACACACACAAAGTGGATTGACATGGGAATAGGAGCTGATGCCTGCCACTGGCACAGAGGTTTGAAACCCCTAAATGGCCCAACAGTAGCTTCCAGAATTGGCAAGCTACGAGGGGCAACACTTTAGCACCTAGAACAACCCTGTAGTAGGAGGTTTCTGGCCGGACTTTCGGGTCTAGCCTCAAGGTTTAGGCCCACAGACCCCAGAGACACACTGATGCTTACAATAGTTTTAGGCTGATTGGCCTAAGGCCCAGGCATATAACTTGCTAACTCTTTACCCTTAATCTAACTCATGACTCTTATCCTGTTCAGCCATGAGGCTCGGTACCTTTTCTCAGAGCAGCATAGTTGTCCTCTGCTTCTTCTGGCTTCTCTCTGGCCTTCTGCTCTGTTCTGCCTGCTCCTATAGTCTTCTTAGTCTGGTAGCCCCACCCACACTTCCTGTCTGCCTTTGGCCAATCAGCGCTTTTTATTAAACTCATAGGTGGGGACAACTATTTATAATGGAACAACCTAATCCCCCTACAAACTCCCTTATATCTGTCTGTGCTGTTCGATACAAACTATAGTCATTTGGGCAGAGGGAACCTTATAGAGATGATGTTTCCACCAGATTGGGCTGTAGGTTAAGTCTGAGGAGCATTGGGGGAGGGAGAATTAATGACTTGCTGGGTGAACAACATCTTTCTTCCAGAGGGACCAAATCAAGGGAGGAAGCAGGAAAAGGTGCCATCCCATTTGTGCTCATGTTTAAAAGGGAAATATATATGTGCACATACCTAATTGAATATTTACAAAAGACTATGGCAGATACCAACAGGAGAACCATGGGTCTCATGTTTAATAAAAAGCAACCTAGCTAGTTTAAATTTCCAGCCAAATAAAGATCCCCAAGGCCAATTTCAACTATGCTAAAGAGACCCAACATATCAGTAGTGCAGACAGCAGTCTATGCTGGGGACATTATTTACATAAGGAATGGTTCTAAGGGTATTTGTTTACACTGTTAAATGTAAAAATCCTTACTTCTCTACCATTTCTTTAGATTTCTGCCTATTATCAGCCTTAGCTAATTACTCACATTTTTATGCTATGTTCTAATGTTGAGTGAGCTGCAATTAGATTATAAACTCCATAAGGATGGCCTTGATCTTGGTCCATCTGCGAGCCAGATGCTTAAAGGATGCTTAGTCAGAATGGCCTAAGCCAAGAGATGGCAGAGGGGAGGCATACTCTGTTGTAGGCTTTCTGTTTGGATCACAGATGAAGAAAGCAGAACTGTTGACTAAGGCAACTTGTCCTTCCCGCTGGCCTGAGTGGGGTCGCTGGCCTGAGTGGGATCACTGGCCTGAGTGGGGATGCTGGCCTGAGTGGGGACACTGGCCTTAGAGGGGATGCTGGCCTGAGTGGGGTCGCTGGCCTGAGTGGGGATGCTGGCCTGAATGGGATGCTGGCCTGAGTGGGATGCTGGCCTGAGTGGGGATGCTTTCTTTGTTACTTGTGTCTGAAGTCCAAGCCCAAGACTTCTGTCTTGTATCATAAACCTACAGAGGCAACAGTACTGAGGGGGGTACTGTTCAATTATTAAAGACTCACTGTCTTCCCATCCGACCCCTCTTGCAGTACTTTGATTTAAGCCTAATTATTTGAGACCTGGAACAGTCACAAAACTTGGATTTGCTACACAACTGAGGAGCAATTACAGTAATGGTGTAGGTTCTTTGGGAATCTTCATTTCATTAAATTGAAACACATCTGGATAAAGGGCCAGTTCTGTTGGGTGCTGGATAAGCTGTTAGTTGTCTATGAAGGGCAGCTACCTAGTCCAGGCAAGGGAAGGGTAGTCAGGGTGTGTGTGCCTAGTGCCAGGATTGCCCTTCCCCTGGTGCTGGGAACTCCGGACGCTCTCAGGCCCACCCTGGCTTCTTTCCCTAAGCACTACGGTAATCCGTATGCTCATAGTGGGGATTTAGTGAGGTTGTATGTACTGGATCCTTCTGGGATTAACACCAATAACAAGATTAGACATCTAATCTCACTGGAGCTTTCAAAGACAAGATGAAATATGAGCCGCCAGCCTGGCTTCAGAGAGATGTCACACTAGATGATAGGACAATACTGGGAAGAGAACACAATCTTTTCTTCAAGCCTGTTCCCCTAAGGAAAGACAGAGTAAAGACTTTCTGAAAGCTGCTATTTCAGAAGTTATTCCTGGGCTGGGGATGTAGCTCAGTTGGTAGGGTGCTGGGCTCGGTACACAGAACCATAAAACTGGCTGGAGTGGTACAAGACTGTAGTTCTAACACCTGGGAGGTGGAGGTAAAAGGGTCAGAAGTTCAAGGTTATCCTTGGCAATGCGGTGAGTTTCAGGCCAGCCTGGACTACAAGAGACCCTATCTCAAAAAATCAAAACAAAACAAAACCCCAAAATTCCCAAAAGTCATATTCACAAATGGCGTGAACATGACTAAGCAGTCTGAAATATACAAAGACATGGTGTTCCTGTGCATGCAACAGCCGAGTCATTCTATATGTTCTATGCCAGACATGGGCCTGGCATTCGGTAGCTATGTGAAGGATGTGAAGTGAGTAAGCGCAAAGTTTGAATCATGCTCAATAAAAGCACACACCCTGACCAGCCCCAGCCCAGGCTGGGAAATAAGCACATGAATATCTGTCCCACTAAGTTTGTTTAAGAGCATGGCTCGCTGACAGCAGGTGGTCGGGGCTCAGCAATGCCTGTCACTTTCATAGTAAAGGTACATGAGTCATTTCTTAAAACCAAGGGGAAGCTACCCAAGATGAATCACCCAGGGAGAAAATAGCAGCAGAAAATAAGTTAACTTGTCTTTATCTTGGAAAGAAATGGAGTACTTCCCGCTTCAACTGGCCTGGAAATGCTTTCTTATGGCTGCAGGCTTACACACCAGGATCCCACTCACCGAAATCTTACCAGAACCTCAAAGTGCCTTGCCACCTGTCCTGAAGCACGTGGGCCCTGCTCCTCAGCAGCTGTCCCCGAAGATGTTTGAGCTCCAGCCACATCCCTGCCTTCATTTCCCCTTTTCTGCCCATCTCCCTCACCCCTCCTCCGTCTCGTTGCCTTGGTATCCACTGCCATTATAATAAGGCTCCATCCACTCTTTCTGTTGTTTTCAAGACAGAGCTTCTCTGTGTGACCCTGGCTGTCCTGGAACTCCCTGTAGACCAGGCTGGCCTCCAACTCAGAGTGCTGCCACCAGCCCACGGCTTGACTTGTTATCAGAGACAACGTAACTTACAATGTCACTCTGGAATCAACGGGATCCCTAACCGGCCTGTGACAGAGAAAATGACAGCTAGGCCAAGTTCACAGAAACATTTGGATTAATGATATAATCAAATTTTACCAAATGGACTGAATGATGGAAGCAAATACATTTCTTAAAATTTACTGTCTGGGACACAGCTGTAGTTCAGTGGCAGGACATTTGCCTGGTAATAGTATGTGCAAAGCCCAGAGTTTGAGCCTACTGGATGCTCAGTAGATAAGGCCATGTTGCTCTTCCAGAGGACCCTGGTTCAATTCCCAGCCTCCACATAGTGGGGTTCACGATCATCCAGAACTCCAATTCCAGGGGATCCAATGTTCTTTTCTGAACTTTATAGGTACCAGACATACATGTGGTACATATTCATACATGCAGGCAAAACATTCAAAAAATAAACCTGAAAAATTAAAAAGAAAGAAAAAAAAAGGAAAAAACCAAACATAACAGCTGGGTGAGGTAGTGGATGCCTGCAATCCCAGTACTTGGGAGGTGAGGCAGGGGACTGGGGGGTCCAAGGCTAGCTCTGGCTGCAAAGCAACTTTGAGGTCAGTCAGAGGTACACAAGACTGTCTCGTAAAACCAAAGGAAAGGAAATGTAAATCTACTTTAAAAATTCACTGTCTGCAACTCTTTATGACAGGTGTCCTGGACTATGGGTGATCTCTGCGGATGCCACAAGTCAGGTAACCACATGAGGGCTTACAATTGCATGTAACTCACTCCAGATCCAGGGGATCTGACACCCTCTTTTGGTCTCCGAGGGCCCCTGTCCAAACCTGATGCACATAAACTCCGTCTCTGGCTCCTCCCACCTCACCTTTTCCTTGCTTACAAAAGCGTGCACATGCACATACAAATAATAAATTAAGAAGTCCTGAAAAAAGGCAACTCCAACCCTTGTAGGTGCTACTAATTACCATAAAATGTTCATGTTTTACTTTTTATGTTATTAACTAATGCCATTTATTTTAATTGATAAAGAGAAATAATACATACTTTACGGTTCAAAAAAAATATACAACACACCAAGAACTGAGTGCATGCCTTTAGTTCCAGCACTTGGGAAACAGAAACAGGCACATCTGTGAATTCGAGGCCAGCCAAGTCTACAGACTGAGTTTCAGGACAACTAGGCTTTTATTTCTAAGAACAAACAAAAGAAATGAACACATCTACAAGACATCTTAAAATTAAGTGCCAAACACTCATCACAGGTTTCAAGGTTGAAAGACAAGGCTGAGGTCCTGTCCTGTCCCCAGGGGGAGAACCTAAGGATACCACATGTAAAGGTCTCATGGCTGCTGGAGTTGGAAGGACGACTTCAGACAGTCTGGAGGTTAGCCTTAGAATGCCACCAATGGAAGCTTTGTGCCTTCAACGCCTGTACTGTAGTTAAATGTCGACATTAGGGGATGGGCCGAGAACACGTGGGAACTCTCTGAAATGGTTCTGCTATTTTTTTTCTTAATCTGAAATACTTTTAGCACTAGAAGCTTAAAAGGTAACATCTTTTTCTTTCTTTCATAGAAGTCTATGAAGTCAGGCCTGGTGGCACAGGTGATACGGGTCTGTGATCTCAGCCACTTGGGAGACCAGGACAGAAGGACCACAGTTTGAGGTTGCTTGAGCTACAAATTATGTCCAAGGCCAGTACAGGCAATTTAGTGAGACTGTCTCAGGATAGCTCACAGGTAGGTCATTTGTCAGGAATGTACAAGAGCCCAATTCAATCCATAGTCCTGCTTCTCCCCACAGTAAAAATCTATGATGTTTCAGGTGGTGGTGGCTCATACCTTTAATCCCAGCACTAAAGAGGCAGAGGCAGGTAGGTCTCTGTGAGGCCAGCCTGGTCTACGGAGTAAGTACCAAAACAACCAAGGTTATTAGAGAGACCCCGTCACAGACAAAACAAAACAAAGAAAAAACGACAAAAATATATGGTGCACATTGAAATTAAGTAGAAAGAGCTACCCCTGTTAGCTGGTATTAAACTCACACACCTGATACCACCTTTCTCAGTATCTCTCCCCTAGATATGCAAATCCGTCATGCAGTAAAGGATGAGATTAACAGGGATACCTGGTCCCTGTACTCAAAAAGCTTGCCAATGGTGAACACTTGGCTTTTGGTAAATTCAGCAAATAAATTGACTGTGGCTATGCAGTCCTATCTGTCCAAAGCGGTGAGCTGTTCCTTAGCGTGCCCTGAAGGCAGAGACTCCGACTCTCAGCTGTGTTCCCCTCCAGAAGCTGGAAGAGGTTGGATGAATAAAAAGACCAGAATCCAACCCACCAGGCCCACTTCTGTGCCTGAGAAGCTCTGGGATGCCCTTTGGTCTAGAATGCATCTGACTGAAAGCCATATCGACTTAGTGTTCACTCACGGATGGAGAGGTGCAGCAGGCTGCTGTTCAAGAGCAGGGGCCAGACAGATCCCTAGACTGCCTCGGTTTGAACCCTAGGTCACCTACTCATCAGCTGTGTGACCTGTCACTGAGGACAACTGACATAACATGGCACAAAAAGTATTCAGGAAAGTTCATGGCACATGGCATGTGTCATGGATGTTACAGTTACTAATGAAAATGCCCACCATCCCCAAAGGGAGACACTTTAAGATGCTCAAAATACCCTTGCTTCTGTATACTCTATTATTGTTAATACTCTACTATATATAGCATATATACACTCTCTCTATATGTATATACTATATACATATATATTATAATGATAGTACCCCAAATATGAAATAGAACAGAAGTGGGGTTAAGCTGGGGTCAAGAATCATACACTCTGAATATTGTTGTTTCTGCTCCTCTGGTCACATAAGCCAAGGCAAGGCACTTAACCTCCCTAGGCCTGAAAAGTGGGGACACTAATTAATAGCTATCTCCAACGCAGGAAGGATCAAATGAAGAAATATGCTGAGTTCAGCACAGTCTGCCCCTCGTTAGTGTGAGATCAATGGAAGCTGTAATGTAAGGCTTTCCTTAATGAATTATCTTTCACAGGCAGCGCCACAGAGCCTAAGAATGTATAATCACCCACTTAGGAAATTCTTCTGTTAATAATGGCTGCTGACAAGGCGTTAGTGCTTCTGTGTTTTGGAACTGAGTTTCACTTTGGAAAACAGGAGAAGGTCGTGAATGATTTTCCTGGGGTACTGCAGAATGGGCAGAGTGGGCTTCTGTCAAGGCCCTCTTCTGTTTTCTCCCAGTCTTGAAAAGACAAAGGGTTTTCCCGGTGAGGGGAAAGCCAGGCCTAGGTTCCAGAGAGGTGAGCTTTACCCAGGAGGATTCACATAGCTACCAGGTCCACCTGCTGCCGTTATTCTCACCCTTTACAGCAAATACTATCTTCCACATCTGCCAGCAGAGTCCTGAGCCAGCATTTGGCAGTCTCAGAGAGAGAGAGAGAGAGAGAGAGAGAGAGAGAGAGAGAGAGAGAGAGAGAGAGAGAGAGAGAGAGAGAGAGAGAGAGCTTCCTAAGGCCAAGCACTGGGACTCACAGCAGAGGGTACAGAGACTTGTTCTAGTAGAGTGGACTCTGGGGATAGACAGACAAGAGCTAAACATGTTGATAAATCCATTCTAAAAATTATGAAAACTGGCCAGGAGTGGTGGCTCACCCCTTTTAATCCAAGCACTTGGGAGGCAGCGGTTTTCACATCTCTGAGTTCAATGCTAGCCTGGTCTACAGAACAAGTTCCAGGACAGCCAGAGATACCCAGAGAAACCCTGTCTCAGAAAACCAAACACAGATATCTATGTATCAAACACACACACACACACACACACACACACACACACACACACACACAAATAAATTACTAACTTCAAATCCTAAGTCTCATGGAGAACGCTTAGGAACACTGGATGGTGTGGATGGGGTCATATTACATGCAGGGAGAAGGGTCAGTGAAGTGTTCTCATTGAAAGTGACATCTTGGCAGAGACTCAAATGGCAGGAGAAGCTAAGTGAGGGCCATGGAAGGGATTTCCTAGGAACTTGGGCATCCCAGAGATGAGCAGGCCTGAGTTCCTCTGGCATCCAGAGACTGCTGGGGTCAGTGCATGGTCCTCACATAGACTAAAGGCGGGACCAGGAAGTCTGACTCATGGGCTTGTGGCATCTCCCGGGGATCCAGAGAGCTTCCCCATTCTAATGTCACATCATGATGACACTTGCTTAGGAATCTGGTAAAAGCTAGGGAAGGTGATTTAAAAGAGGTATAAGAAACACATCAGCCAATTGGAACAGATGGATTTGATGTGGGTTCTAAACTGCACGTGTCAACTCAAGCGGTGCTGTTTTAATTGAGATGATATACTGCATTCGTGTTTAGGCTCTGGGACAAATGGTGTCTTCCAGGTCCATATACAGAAGCTCTAACCTCTGGTGCTGCTGCATGCCACGGTATTCAAAGGTATAATTATGTTAAAATGAGATGGTTAGGACAGACCCTAACATATACAGTTGATGTCCTTTAAGAAGACATTAGGACACAGAATAAGCCACCATTGTAGTCCAGACAAGTTCAAACGGTTTACAGTGTGTCAAAGCACAACACACTGGAGTAGTGACAGATGAAAGGACCGGCTGACTGGGACTGGCTTTGAGGTTACCTTTTGGGAGAGGATATGGGAAGGGAGTGGCTTACAGAAGGAATGAGACTGGTTAAGACTGGTTGTGAGCTGCCTGAGTCTTGAAGCAGGTGCTGGTATGCTAGGGTTTATCCTGAGTTGGGCTTTTCTTCTTTCTAGTCTGAAAATTCTACAATGAAAAGCAAAAGAAAATCTAACACAACACAGTAACATAACAGCCAAAGAGGCAAGAGGAGATGGGACTCAGGTTTGTGGCTCTGAGAACACTGCTCTACCACAGACCCCTGAGGAACTGGGCCCCCAACCCTGGAGGCTTCTAAAACTTCCCAGGGGGATACTGTACTGATGAATCAGCTGTATGAGCACTGACCTCTACAGGGGACTAAAAGTTCTCTATGAAGATTAATAAACACCATGTTCCTGGAAGAGGAAGGAATAAATGTCAATACAAAGTCTTTTTCTAAGTTAATTTATAAATTACAATTCTGCTGAAAAACTGTGATAAACTGTGCTTAGAGCTGGGCGGTATCCTCATTCCGTTCTTTCTCTCCTCTGAAGTTAAGTCTGATAGTTCTCTACTTTGTAAATTATAGCCAGGAGTCATCTCTATCATTTCGAAGTAGAAGCTTCTAGAGCCAGGTTCTTGCTATCTCCTGTGAGGCTGGCCATGTTCCAGCTGGTGGCTGCTCTTCAAGCCTGAGCCTTTGTATGAAGATCCCCGGGGCCCCAGGCTGTCATGAGCACGTAGGGTGAACAGAAACGCACCTCTGCTTTTAAGTTGCCACGCTTTGGCTGGTTGTCTAGCTTGTCTCATACGGAAATTCAACACGGACTCTGAGCAACTACTCCACAAGTTCAGCAGAAAGAAAGAGTAGGTGGGTGACAAAGGTACCCCCTGAAGGAGCAGGGGGTCAGGAGCAGTGATGTCACATACCAGGCTATGTCAAGCCAACATCGACTTAAAACAGTGACTTTTGTCAGAGAGATTTGTGCTGAGGCAGGAAAGCAAGAAGTATGATTTGCAACGTGATTAGCTGTGGCGAAGATTTTTTTTTTTCACTTCTAGCATTGTTAACTGTCTTGGTTTCCCCGTTAAAAGTAACAAACCTAGGCTTTGCTGTAATGTATCAGGCCACTTTTTAAAAAGAGTACTTGTTCCTTGATCACTTATCAAAAACCAGTTAATTTTTATCTAAAAACAGCTGCTGAGAAAGTAGTCTATCTCTCTAGCATCTTGAAAGTTACTGCAAGTGTGTTAGATTTCAATGAGCTATCTGAATTCTAGATTTCTGTTCCTCTTGAAAGTCATGTTTGGTTGACTTCAACCCTATTAAAAGGTTTACAGCAACTGCTAAATGATGTACTGACACAGAGCAAAGGAACAACCCAACCACAAAAGTCACATCTCCTCTAGGTCACCTGTCTCTCTGGACTTAGTCTCAGAAATGACGTTGTTGAATCTGGGACTGAGGCTCTGTGAGGTCACCTTGACAGCTGTGGATGGACTGGAGTGTCTGACCCAGGCTCCATCTCCTGCCTTGGGTCTTCTCTGAGGGCACACTCTGCTCCTTCTCAGCTTGATCTCCAGTCTGCAATGCCATCCATCTCCCTCAACTGCTGCCCAGTACACTCTAGGAATGAGGCGCCTGGTCCTCAGGGACTCAGATGCTCTCCCAGCTGTGAGGTGACTGAGGGATGCAACAGCTGGATCCTGTCTCCACTCTTCTGCTTGCAGGTTTCATGACCCAGATCAAATGGCTCTCTGTGTGCCTCAGTTTTTTTCGCCTGAAGTTGTCAGTCTCTGGGTTTGCTGTGCTTGACATTAAGGGGATTCTAGCTGCTTGAGACCAGCACATGTACTAGGTGTGGGTGTCTTCACTGGTGGCAGTGCCAGTGGCTTCTACACTTCTTTCTTCCTTTTGATAGGGTCTCAACTTCTATATAGTCCAGATGACCTTAAACTTCTGATCTTCTGCCTCTGTCTCCAGATATTCATGTAAGACTACTCCTAGGCCATGCAGTGTTGAGGACTGAACTTGCATGCCAAGTAAGCATTGTACCAACTAAGCTACACTCCCAGGCCCTCATTGGCATTTCTAATTTGTGTTGGTGCACTGCTGTTAGGTGGTGTTTCTAAGTCTCTGCTGAGCCTTGCAGCCAAGCCATGTGTCATTAGTTTCTACTTACCCAGATGGCTTTCTGTCTAATCCAGGATCTCATAATCACGCCCAATTGTTTTCATCTGTGTTTAAACTTGCCTAGTTTGGCTTTTTTAAGCCAATCCTTCCTTGATACATCCCATTCCCCATGCACCTGGGTTAAGTGTAGCCCTGGATTTTCATCTCCATCTGAAACTAGAACCCAAATTGTTGAGCAGGAGCTCCTGTGAACGGGGTGTCTGAGTTATGGGACTTGAGTGCACGGCTGGAAATAGACTTGGGGCCATTTCTAGGACAGCCCTATGCCTGCCACAAAGCACACGTTTGATGTGGGACGTCTTTCTGTGAACATCCCAAATGTGAACATGTAGATGCATCTTTCATGTGTTTATTATTTATTCGTGCATATCTACTCTGAAGAGACAGCCAATGGGAATTGAGAGTGAAGAGTTTGGACTGGGCACCATGGTGCATACCTGTAGCCTCAACACTTATGAAACAGAGGCAGGAGAATCACCACAAGTTCAAGCCCAGCCTGATGACACCATAAATTCTAGAACAGTTTATGCTACCAAGTAAGACCTTGAGTCAAAAACAAACAAACAAACAAACAACAAAACAGAAGAAACAGTGAAGAAGTGAGAGCTGTGAGCAACAGGATTTCTATTAAAGTTGAAAATTATTTGTGTGGCCGGTATGGCGATACAGACCTTTAGTCTCAGTGCTTGGGAGGCAGAGGCAAGCAGATCTCTTGAGAGTTGGAGACCAGACTGGTCTACAAAGTGCATTCCAGGACAGTCAAGGCTGTTACACAGAGAAACCCTGTCTCAAACACACACACACACACACACACACACACACACACACACACACACACACACACACACAAGCATTTGTGTAAAGTCGACAGCCTATTCCCATCCTCAAGGAACTTCAGAATCCAGAAGCTGCTGGTGTGCAGATTCCCTTCGTCTGACACTAATAAACCTGATTACATGTCATATACCATATAACATGTCAGCATGTTATAGTGAATGGTATAAGCCTAGCTATGACCATGACCTCCCTGGCTCCCAGTGGCACTCTCAGACCAGCCAAGGACCCTGGGAAAGACGTTTCCTTATGAACCTCTAGAAGCTGGGATGGCTGCCCACCTCCAATGCTGCTCAAGGCACAACATCATAAATGCCAGTGCAACCTAGCTGCTGTCATAAGTGTGCCCCAGCATCTCTAGTGGATGCTCACAAATTCTACACTTACAACACAAGGCAAAGGCTGAAGGGGCTTGGCACTGTCAGAGAGAACAGAAAAGGGAGCAGGAAAAAGGCTCCAGGTGACTGTGTACCATGCTTACCGTAAGTGAACATGCGTGGGGAGGTCAGCTCGATGTTGGGCAGGGCTCCCAGGTGGTTTAGTACTGCGCACCGGTAGCCATTTTTCTGAGCATAGTCAACGAAGGTTCGGATATACTGCTTCTCACTATGATTGGCGATTCCAGGACAGATGACCATGGTGACGTCATCTACATGGTAGAGAAAGAGATCCTTATACATCCATTTACTATGTGAACACTGATATTAACAGAGTGTAGGGTGGTGGTTATGGGAGACTATGGGTAATTCTCCCTCCCTCCAGGGAGGCTCTGTTAGAAGGGTCATGAATATAAGGCTACACAGTGAGACCATGTCTCAAAAGCCAAAACAAACAAAGAAGTAACTTTCAATTTTAAAATAGCAAGGGCTAGAAAGATGGATTCTCAGTTAAGAGCACTGGCTGCTCTTCCAGAGGACCCGGGTTCAACTTCCAGCAACCACATGACAGTTTACAACTGTCTGTAACTCCAGTTCTAGGGGGTATGACACCTTCATACAGACATACACATAAGCAAAAACACCAATAAACATAAAATAAGCATAAATAAATCATAAAAAATAGGCTTCTCTATTTTACAAGTGGATCATAATCCTGTAGTGATTTCTGCTACATATGAACTAGCAAGCACAGATTAAAATGCAGGTCACTTGATGACACGGCCCCCGAATGCGCTGGGACAATGGGTGGCACAGGCATTGCTCCCCACTGATATGTGTTCCCTCTCTCTAGGGGGCCTAACACTGTGACCTGAACCTAGCTCACCTCCAACACAGTGCTCAGCCAGGGGCTCGAAGAGGTCAAACGTAGAAGTGGCTCCGTCTGACATGGTGATGAACTTGCGGTGCCCATAAGGGTGTGGTGACCTCACCCTTCCCATCTTCCCATACAAGGCTGTCTGAATATGTCCACTCTTTCCCCAGATCAGCGGTGGAATGTATCTGAGAAAGAGGAGGAAGAAAAACTGAGTGGTCAATGTCCTCTATATTCCTCAAACAAAGATACCCTAATTTTTAAAGCTTTTCCTAACACATTGTACACTAACCATAAACACAATGATGTTTTTTTTTTTATTTGCTAGTTTTTAAAAATCGTTTCACTGGGAGGCGGTGGTGCACGCCTTTAATTTCAGCACTCAGGAGGCAGAGACAGCTGGATCTTTGTGAGCTTGAGACCAGAGTTCCAGAACCAGGACTACAGGTTTCCGTTTCATCTTTAGCCCTTTTTGACATGGGGGATGAGACCAGGGCCTTGTGCCTGCTGAGTGTGTGCGGTACCATCGAGATGAAATTTTGATCCCTCAGACCCCTGCCACCGCTTGCTCCTCTTCTACATTCATTAACTCCTCCTACACCAGACTAGCTTCAGAAGCCAACCAGAATTTCAAATTTAGAGCATCAAGTAATCGAACGTAGGTTATTTCTATAATAGAGGGAAAAAGAAAGCAAATGATATCCTTTGAACACATCCACATGACAGGCTTGGCCTCATTACTACCAGATGAGCCGATGTATACAAAGTGGCCTGCGTGGCACCTGTGCTCAGTTAATGCTCATTTCTGCCACAGCTGCTGTGGTCCTCCATTTGTAAAAATGCTGCTCTCAGCTACACTGTGAAGGGCTGCAGACTCTCCTCAGAACCTCTAAGTGCTTTTGGGTATGGGAGGAGGCACCACTGCATGCCCCAGAGAAAGGCGAGCCATATTTCTGTTGGATTAATGAAGGACAAAGGCTTCTTTGCCTAAGGCAGGCATGATGCTCCCTTACAACTGTCCTTTATGAAGACAATGTTGGCCTTGGAACGAAATACAAGAACTATAAACCCATTAATTCTTGGAAAAGAAGGTACTCTAATTAAGAACTGAGGATGGTACATGGCCACGGTACAAGACGATCCCATTTACTAGAAATGTAATTGGTTTATCTCACAGCTTTTTATCCAAGCTCAATGACTGGCCATGATGTGTGTTCTACATAAACTAGAATCTCATAATGTAACACAATGGTGACACCAATCTCTCAGCCCTGTATTATGTTCCAGTGGTGTTTTATTAATGATTTATCTTAACCTATTTGCCCATTCATGCATAGCTATCATTTCCCTCAGCAGCAGATGGTTCTAGAAGCTCCATTATTTTTGTATGTGTACTATTCAATATACACAAAGTTAAAGAAGGGTAGCTCCATTAAAAGCCATTCCCAGACTAGCTGCTTCTTTGAGACTGGAGAATTTAGAGAGAGGGGTGTTTAAGAGCCATGGAGCCACTGGCCAGGAGGTACAAATATTCCTGTAGAAACGGCTGCGATTTGAAAGCAGAGGGAGGTATTTCCAAGGGCTGAGCGATTAGCATAGTAACAAAAGCAGCCTTATAAAAAATAATGGATACAATTGGATACAATGTCAGACTCAGTCACAGTTTACGGAAGCCCCCAGACAGCTACTGGGCTGCATAGAGAGGGGAAAAGGGTGACCGTGGAAACCAAACTCCTGATGAATATTGGAGGAATGGTTTCCTTACAATATGAATAAAGAGGATAAATGTAGTGAGGTGTGGTGGGATTATTGAGGGAGACCTAGAGGTGTAACTTTGGGGTCTCAGGACTCTGGATGGGGCATGGCCAGCCCCCACTGAGAACCCCGTGGCACACTGCCTGCCCTTCCTGTGCCTACGTTCTCAGGGAGAGGATTGGCACCATCGCCTGCTCTCCAAAAATTGCCTTAAGGTTCAACTTTATATCAATGAGTGTTTCTATAAATCCTGTAATAAATATTAATCCTTTATATACTCAATTGCCAATAATAATTCACTAATAGTGAGGTTAAAAATATCAGAACAGGAGACAGGTGGGTCTCTGAGTTTTGAGGCTAGACTGGTTTACAGATCGAGTTTCAGGACAGCCAGGGCTACATAGGAAAACAAAACAAAACCAAGACAGAACAGGTATATTTCATATGCTACTTTTCAATTTGTTTAGAACATGATTTAATTTTAGAAAATAGGGCAAAATACAACCAAATCTCCTTTTGGCTATTTTCAGATTTTGCATATCATGATGACACAGCTTTCACCCTTATGACACATCTCCTCCTCTGAATCTTGGCCAGAGCCTTCCTGTGGCCTCCTACACTCTAGCCTTTTGCTCCATCATTCACTCCATTGTCCAGTATTCCACCATGGCAACTGGGAGAAAAATCTCAACACGCGAACCTTGCAACAGCCCTTCAGTGCACAGCCTAGGGGTTGGTCACACCCTGGTGCTCCCTAACTCTCTCCAGGATACCTAAACTACTAGCTCAGCTCAAATAAACACTCTTGGGGAAGAGTGTCTCTACTTCAGATGACCAATTTGCCACCCTGGTCTCTTCCTGGCTAAATGGGCCTTGTTTTAGGACTTGATCCCAATCAGGTTGGTAACTGGGACAATTGTCTCATCTCTGTGTACTCTGTCCCAGAATCCAGACAGCCCCACTACTTAGGAAGTTCTTTCCAGGTACATCTCCTTCCACACCTACCTTAGGGTCCATGGCTAGGGACCCACATTAAGCACCAAGAGAGAATCTGCTGAAATGACAAGAAACGCACTCCCACTTAGCAAGTCTAAGGTTTGAAAAGTGTCTTTAAAAGATAGTATGGATCATGATAGTGAGTCTAGCTCTCATTTGACTGGCATTTGCTAACATTCTCACTCAGCAGAATAAAATCTTCAAAGTGTGTGTAGAGGGAGGGGGTAACTGCCTTAGAATCACAGTGTGAGGTCAACTGTGCACAGCAGAAGTCTCACAATTTTTAATTGATGACAATACCGCCTACCGATAAAACACTGTTTTTAATTAACTTCCCAATAACACACAGCAGGACTCACAAAGCTTCAATTTTGAAATAAGTTCAGTGTGGTGGGTTTCTAACTGCATTATATAACTTATACAAAAACCACAGGAAGAAATAAAAGCAGTATTTGGAATGGTCCAGGTCATGGAAAAAATACAGACACAAAGGCTAAAATATTGTGAGGTTTCCCGTCATAACATACCCACATACCGAGGGGATGCTGCTGGTACGGTCTGTGGAAGGATACTTCTTCTAACTACCTACGACACAGTTTATTGAAAACACAGTGGCTGTTACATCACCTGTCATTGCTGTGTCTGAAGGTCATTCTCACTAGAGGGTGCAGGCAAGTCCAAGATGGGTTGGGTGGAGAGCCCTAGGCCTGTCCCCGTCCCGTGAGAGACCTGTAGGTTTTGTGCTCACACCCTTAGAAGCCTGACTATCCAGTGGGTGAGAAGTGCAGGGGTGGGGCGCGCGGCACAGCGGGCAGGACCTGGAGGATGTGTGCATTTTCAATTTTATAGATAATGCCAAATCACCTTCCAAGAAGATGGATCAATTTCTATTCCACCAATAATGCATGAAAGCACTTGCTTGGCTTCTTCACCCTCATCAGTAATTATTACTATTATTATTTACATTCTGGCCACTTTAATTGGCACCATTTCAGCATGTTTAAGGCTGAAGTTTTCAATTTTCCTGACTCATGTCTTATGCCACTTGGTTTTCTTTTTCTTCTATGAACTGGCAATCTCTGCCTCAGCGTCTTGAGTGCTAGGGCTACAGGTCTGCATCACGATGATCAGAAAAGTCTACTGTCATTTTAATATACTGCTTATATTTTGTGGTTAAATTTGGTAGATCTTAAAAATTAATCCTTTATGTTTTGGCTCCTCCTTCTTCTAGCCTGATTTTATTTTTAAAGCGGTGTCTTGTGTAATCTATGCTGGCCTTGAACTTGCTCCTAGCTGAGACTGGCCTTGAACTCTTGGATCCTCCTTCTTTTACCTCCAGAGGGCTGGAATTACAGTCTTGTAGCACTTCTGACTTCACATGGTATTTTAAGAAGAGTGATTCCAATACCCATTTCTATACCAGCTACTTCCTTTTATTTTTATAGTTTTAAGAAATGTGTTCCCCTTAAATGTACTTACTTCTCTAAGTGATATGAAGATGTAATTTATCTCTTCCTAACAGATGAGTACACAGTATTGTCCTGACACAATAATAAGTGGTCCATCCATCCAGCCTCATTTCATCCATTATCTGTAGCATATGCCAAAGCTCTCAGATATACTTCTGTTCTTTATTCTGGTTCATTCATCTATTTGTTTGCCAGTATAGCTGTTTTAATCAATACAGCTCATGAGATATTTTGAGAGATGAAAGTTCAGGTTGCACATTCTTTTGCAAAATTTCCTTGCAGGTTATTTTATTTTCCAGATAAATTATATGATCAGCTTGCTGAGTTTCTGAGAAATTGTGAGATTTGATTGAAAACATATCAAATATATATTATCCTGGGATAACAGAAATCTTTGCAAGACTTCGTCCCTTCAAAAACATGGCACATCTCCTCCAGGTCCTATGGTAAAGCTTTAAGGCTTTCTCCATGGTGTGAAGTTGGACTGCAGTGCTTTGCATGGGGTCATGCATATTGCTAAAAGCTGTTCTCAAGAGCTGGAGCATATGGTCATGTTTACCTCTAACAAAGCAGGAATAATGTCTCCTTTTTCTAATCCACTTGCTAGCTCTGTTGTGCTGAGGCCTGTGGCTAATAAAGGCTGGTTACTAAGAAACGAGCTAGATCACAGCAAACAGAGGCCAGCCTGTCCCCATCTGGGCAACATCTGGCTTTCCTAACAAAACTGCCCAATGGGAAGACCACAGGAGAAAAAACCTGGAACCCTCTCCTGCTCACATGCACACACACTACACACACACACAATAATAGTAATGATAATGAAGGTTAAAAAATACATTGTAAGCAAGGCCCGATATGACAGCAGTCCCAGCTACTGGGGAGGCTAAAGTAAGAAGAACAAAAGTTCAAGTCCTATCTGAGCGACATTCCAAGTTTAAGGCCAGCCTGAGCAGTTTGCTGAGACCCTGTCTGGGGGAATATGACTACATGGAGTCCTTGCCTGGTATGTGTGAGGTCTTGGGTTCAGTCTCCTGTACTGCAAACAGGACTGTGCCTTCCTGGTGGGTGTGAAGTGACATCTCGTTCCAATTCTGATGTAGTTTCCTTTGTGACTAATGATGTCAAATACCTGGTCCACTCCCACTCTGGCCCATTCCTACCCCTGGTCTCTTATGTCTGCATCATTCTTTAACCCTAATTGAAATTTAAAAAAATAAATAGCGGATAAATATCACTCCCTTGTTCATATCACAATGGTCATTACTGGGAGAAAAAAATCCAGGTCACAGTGAAATCAATTAAAACTGCATGTGGCACAATTTAGTGTTGTTTAAAAATTGGCACAAGAACCTAATATTCTTAAGAACATTTCTACCACCATTCTGAACACAAAGAAATGGACATGGGGATTAAGAGCCACAGGAGAACTTGCTTCTGATAACCCTGAGGCTTCTGATATGTCTTAAGGACAAAAACTGACTACTGAGCAGGACATGGTGGCACACATGTCAATGGTGCTAACATGCACTATGGACAAAACCACTGAGCAGGACATGGTGGCACACATGTCAATGGTGCTAACATGCATTATGGACAAAACCACGGAGCAGGGCATGGTGGCACACATGTCCCAGCACTTGGAAGGCTAGGGCTGGTGGATTTCTATTGAGGTCATTCTAGAAACCATAGTGAGCACTAGGTCTCAGAAAACTAAAATGATCACTGACCCCAAGCCTTGGTTAAAAATACAAATAGGAAACAACCCAGATGAAGACAAAATTTCACACATTATATATTTTTTATGGTACAGAATTGGCTTAGCAGAATTTGTTTCAGAAAATATTTTTCCATTTAAATTATTTTTATCTTCAAGCTCAACAAGAAAATTTAAAATAGATACATTTGGCATTGTAATGTATCCACCCGTTTACATATAAGAAGAAATAAAATTACTAAATGAAAAATTCAAATCTGCTCACTCTATAGATTATTTGAGTAAGAAAAAACAATTTTAATGCTGTTTAATTTTTTAACTCTTATTTTTGAGATCATAATATAATTCATTTCTCCTTTCCTTCCTTCCCTTGAAAATCAGGTGTGTACCCCTCCTCACTCCCTCTCAAATTCATGGCTTCCTTATTAATTGTAGTCACATAAACATATATATGTCTATACCTATATATCCTAGACATCCATCTGTGTCATGTTACACGTATGTATGTTTTTAGGGCTGACCACTTGGATAACCCACTGCTATGCTCTTCCCAGGGGAAGACTGTTTTTCCAACTCTCAGCCTTCCTGAGTTGCCTGTAGCTCCTTGGGTAGGGTTGGGGCCTCAGGGAAGACTATTTTCTCAAAGAAAACTCTCAGCAAGGTGCAAAACAAGTATCTATGGTCTCAGTTACTTGGGTGCTGAAGTTAAGGCAGCCTGAGCAATGGAGAAAGACTCCCTTGATGTGGGAATGCATTTATGTATGCTGTGAATCTCAATCTTTAAATAAAGGAGCTGTTTTGGCCCATGACAGGCACCATAGAAAAAGTAGGAGGAGAAATCAGAGCATAGGTAGGAGAAGCAGGGCGGAGTCAGGCAGACCAAGCTGAAGCCCAAAGGAGCAACATGTAAGGAACGCAGGTGAGCCACGGGCCATGTGGCAGACAGATTCATAGAAATGGGTTGATTTAAGATGTAAGAGCTAGCTAGCAATGTGCCTGAGCCATAGGCCAAACAGCATAAAGATAATATAAGCATCTGAGTCATTTCTGGGGGCCTGAGCGGCGGGCGGCTAAGAAGTCTGGTGCGGCAGGGTCTGGGTCTCTGGCCGCCCGGGACCCAAAAACCCTCCACTACTACACTCCCTATATAATTTTTTTGTCCTTTATTTTTACTTTATGTGTCTGCGAGTTTTGTATTGTATGTATGTCTGTGCATCAAGTGCGTGTGTGTGCCTGGTGCCTGCAGAGGCTGGAAGAGGGCACTGAATCCCCTAGGACAGGAGTTACAGAAGGCTATGAGCCACCATGTAGTTGCTGGGAATGGAACCCAGCTCCGATGGAAGAACAGCCAGTGCTCTTAACTACCAAGCCATCTCTCCAGCTCCATGAAGCTCCACTGTCTTCCAAGACAAGGAATAATAAAGATCATTATCTCTCAAAGATATGAAAATACTTATGGCCATGCTCTAGTTACCCACAAGAATAAGGTTCGTGCCAAGAAAAAGCCACCAGAATTTTACAACAGCAAAGAAATGTCACTGGACCAAAACCGTGGGCCCCCTCCCTTAGTGACTTAATACACTTTAAGATTGTCAACAAAGTGAGCCCCTTAGCAAAGGAAGCCAGAGATGCTGGAGATGCTATTCATGGCTCTGTAATCCTGAATGTATTTACCTCTCTCTTTTGAGCAGAGAATATGCTAAGTAAAATTGTTTGTTTATCTATAGCCCTTCCCAGGCTTTCAAAGTCCTTTTTGTGAATGATCCCATTTGGCTTTGATGTCCCTTTTGTGAAAAGGATTGCCTGCTTTTCCTTGGGGACCCTGAGGCCATCCAGTTAAAAGCTTGGATGGCCAGACTGTGCTAATGGTGGAACCTAGAGTTCAACTGAGGTCTTGGCACCGTGTGGTGCTTCTGCAGATGGTAACCAGGTATGAGGAAGGAAAGGGATGCTTTCTCTCAAAATTCCACTAACTGTCCTGTAAGAACCGTAACGGTCAACAACAGTAGAAATGACACTTGTGTACACAGTCAACAGCCTCCACCTTAAAACCTTTGTCAAAGTGGGATGTGAGGCTGAAATGTAATTCAGTATGGAGGTCCTCCTTATCATATGCAAGGCTCTGGGTACACTTCCCTGCACTGCAGCATCAACAACCCCCCAGAAACAAACAAACCAACGAACACCACCAACAAAACCCCAAACAAATAAGCAAACTACTAGCATGTGCATTTTATAATGTTGACTTGTAAAGGCTGCCTTCTCAGGAACACAGATATACCGACAGACATCAGCTTACTGAGGACCCAGTTAAAGAGGGCATCTAAGCAGAGCTGGCAATGATGTGGTGAAAGGACACGCTCAGATCAAGGTCTGGGCTTCCACAAGTACAGGCCAACAGCCACTAAACAGGGGACTCACTCCAGAGCAGGGCCCTCCCCCCATTTGAGCTCTGGCTGTCTTCTGCCCATGCTCAATTTGCAGTTAAGGTCAAGGTTACAACTCAGCTGCCCCTTGGGGATTAAGTCAAAAGGTGAAACTATCAATTATAACCCAGTCATATCCCAAGCTTCTCTTGGGAAAGAACACTGTCTTCTGGGCGGATGGCTGGATCTGTAGCTAAGCACAGATGGGTTTGTGACTTCAGGTTGGGATCATGTTCTCCCTGCCGGGGAGACGCAGCCACCAGAGGGGACGGTAAAGGCAGAGGAAGGGCCACCAGATAGGACACTGTCTGTGTGCATGTCTGATTTTTCTGTTTTTGCAGTTCCTGGGACGGAACACAGGACCTCAGGATATAGCACAGAGCTATAACCCCAACCTTCTTTCTTGATCTGTCTGGATTTGCTTAAGTTAAACGAACATAAAGTACACCCCCACCGTGTACCAGGAAGCACGTCAAGGAATAACTAAATATTGTGATGCTAATCAGAAGTAAGAAACTCATCTTAAAAAAGGTCTTGGGGGTAGAAGGCAAGACACTCAGAACCATGTGTCTCCAGGCCTCTTCACCAGGCACCACAGCTTCCTATGGATTTCATCTAGAATTCATCCTGGAGGTTGATTTGAAAGGCCAGCATGCAAAATGAATTGTGACTGTACAAGGCCAGCCCTGCAGATCTTCTGGCAGGTCCTGAGGGGAAGCGTTTGTGACTACAATGCCTCCCAGGAAGTCTCCAGAGACCACAGACCCTGACTTTGTTCAACTCCACAAACACATCTCTGTCACTCGGCACTCTGGCCAGCAGGCTGCCCTCTCCTACAGAACTCAAGTCCAAGAGATATTCCAGTGACTCAGGAGGTGAAGGAAACCTAGATAAAGCCCTCTCTCTATTGCATCCATCATTCATTGTTTGCTTAAGATGTATTTATTTTCATTTTATGTGTGTTTGCCCTACATGTCTATGTATGTCTGTGTACCATGTACCTAGTTTCCTCAAAGGTATTGGATCCCCTAGAGCTGGAGTTAGGGATGGTTGTGAGCCACCAGATAAATGTTGGGACCCTAACCATGTCCTCTGCAAAAATTCTTAACCACTGAGCCATATCTCCACCACATGGCTTTCTTTTTTCCTTTCTTTCCTTCTGTGTCTCCTCTCCTCTCCTTCCCTTCCCACCCTCCCCTCCCTTCCTCTCCTGTCCCTCCTTTGTTCCTCTGTACAGCCCTGGCTGTCCTGGAATTGACACTGTAGACCAGACTGGCCTTGAACTCAGATCTACCCGTTTCTGCCTCTCAAGTGCTGCGATTAAAGATGTGCCAGCACACCTGGCTTCCACCAGGGTTTCTGATTCGTTTTCTGACAATCTGACTCTCTCCAGCAATGCTGATGTCCCTCACTGGCCGGAAACAAGACATCAGTCAGAGTTCCAGGCAGGGGCTGTTTGGGACTGTTAGGGTTTACAAACTCGAATGTTCACTTGGTTTCCAGAGAGAATGTCTACTGCACAGGCTTCCACTCAGCTCCTGTGTACATACTCAGGGAAAGAAAAAATAAGTTTTCCATCTCAGGAAAAACTATTTGCCCCCAGAGGAGGTCACTATTCTGACCAAAGGTCAGTGACATGTAGACTGAGAATCCCGACCTAAGAGTGCGCTGTCGGAAGCTGGGACCAAGCCAAAGACAGTATCAGGATTAAGCCATATTTGCCCAATAAGACCCAACAAATGTGGGGGCTACAAAGCTCATGGAGAAAGCAAGGCCCAGTGCCCCTGCCCTTTCAGGGCCTGAACTGGAGTTCAGCACATGAGGAGCACCAGGAAGCTGCTGTCACAGATTAGGCCCGGGAGGCAGAAGATCCAGAAGACAAAGGCACGACACTGTACAGTCTTGTGGACAAGAGATTATCAGTTCAAGATGGAGTCTGGGGTTCTCAGGGAGTAGGAACACTCCTGAGCATCCTGTAAGGGCCCCACAAGTCACGCTTAGCAGTTAATTGTTCCAGTTTTATAAATGGAGGTGGGGGAAGCAGGCATGTAATTCACGAAATAGCTTTTCTTGTTAGTTTATACTTAAGGCTCGCTAATCCCCTAAACTAGAAGCTAAGTTGGCAACAAAGCATGAATCAGCTGTCAGGGTGCACTTTGAAATCGCGTGTCTCCACACTGAGAACCGAGTTTGCTGGGACCCCTCTATGGGTTTTCCCACGCACTCAACAGAAAGCCATTTTTTCGGTCTCACGTTTCTACAACTGAAACTGTCCTTTGAATGGTAATGGAGTTTTGTTTTCCCCTGCAGAAATATAATGGCATGGTAATTATTTCAATATTCACATTTGGCGATTTCTAAGATGAGGCCAGAATGTTAATAAAATCATAGCAGGTCTCTCTCCAAAGATAATGAGACTCCAGAAAGCCATAAACAGATAGATGGCACTTGCAGAAAAATGGCAGGTGTCTGGTTTGGGGAAGCATTTTTTCTTGTTTTAGTGGTAAAAATAAACCACCAAGCTAATCATTCTGGTAGGAGCAGAGATACACGGGAGCAATGCTTTGTTGAAGTGGTAAAATTGAACCTCTCCTCTCTCCCTCCCTCTCCCCTCCCCCCTCATGACCAGAGCCTCCCCTCCCCAGTTCTCCAGGTCTGAAACCCAAGAGTCTGGCAGAACCTGACCCAGGTTCCCTCTCAAGTGCCTCTCCCACAGCCTGACCAGAAGGTCAATGTTAGGTCTTCCGAGCCACTGCCCTGGGCCTCACCCTGCTACATTAGGACACAGCCCCAGAAGCCCTTCCTCTTCAGGAGACTCTGCAGGCACATCTCTCCAGTCCTCCTGGGAGGCACGGCTCATATGAGGAAGGATTCATCATCTGTCCTGAGCTTTGGAACAAATACCTCGGCTCTTTATCTCTGAGCAGCTTCCCAGACACCCATTCCCAGGACCACAGCATGTGCTCTCCACACCCCACGGCCCCACTGGAGGCAGATGATTTGCAGCTGCTGCTCATTATTACCCCGCCCCCATTCTTGCTAAATGTTCTATTCTGGATTTGTTGGATTCAGCAGAGGAAAATTCCAACCCAGAAACGATTCGGCTTCTGCCTGAAATGAAGAGGAGCCAGAGTAGCCAAGATGAAAATCATCTATCTCTGAACCTGGCTCCCAAGCCCGGGGTGGGGGTCACCGGCTGGAGTGGGCACCATGGGCAAGTCATTAAAACAGGAATGTTGAGGCGAAAAAGGTGTGAATGGCAGATAACTTAAAATGAAAACATCCATACTTTTTTTTTTTTTCCCACTAAATTCAAAGAAAAAACTTTCAAACCCTTGGGATTGTATTCACACGTTATATCTACCTAATCCTACAAGAATATTTTCTGATGAGGGTCTCCTCTCATTTGTGCGCTCCCCCTCCCCGTTCTGATTCCATGCTCTAAGGGTGCAGCAAAGGGACATATTGCTAATAAGTTCCAAAGTTTACTGAACAAAAGGCATCACCTAAAGAACTAGGCCTGTAAGTGAGGAGTCATAGAAGATTGGCCTAACATGAGGCATAAGCCTGCCACTCCAGGAACAAGGCTGCCCAGATGCCAATCACAAGGGCCCCAGATTCAGCGTGGGCAGACTTCATGTGGAAAACATTACCTTAGCAATCCTTTTACTGAGAAATTATGGATTAAAATCAAAACAGAAAGCCAACTTGCCTGTACTGGCAAACAGGGCACATGTTGACACTCAGGACACAGAGCACCTCTATGTCTTCATGGTGACTCCCTCCTGTCTGTAGGACACACAAAGTGCCAAGACCCACTCTCTGTCCAATCCAGTATTGCCTTTGAGTGCTTCCCAGACCAAGGCCACTTTTGTGCCAGGCTTTGGAGGGAGGAGAGGTAAGTTGAAAAGCCCATTCTTTTTGCACTGTTGCTAGTGAGGGCAACAGGGACATCTAACCGTGAAACTGCTGGGTTATCACATGCACTGATCTTTTACTTCAGTTAAAAGCTGACTTTGAGATGGGGTTGGGACAGATGACTTATCAGCTAAAAGCACTGGCTGCTCTCCCTTCCAGATAACCCAGTTCGATTCCCAGCGTGCACATGGTGGCTCACCATTGAACGGATTTCCAGTCCCAGTAATATGGTGCCCTCTTCTGGCCTCTTTGGGTACAGCATGCACACATTGCACAGACACACACACACACACACACACACACACACACACACACACACACACAGGCAAGACACACACATAAAATAGAAATAAAGGCAAAAAAAATTAAAAGATGACTGAAAAATTAAATGCTGACATCTGACATCAGCACTAGGTACATGTTGAAAAACTCGAAAAATGACAAGTTTTGGAGTTAAACAAAAGACATGTTCTTACAATATTTAATAAAAATTATGCTATTATCAGTAATTATATAGATCATTATTAAGAAGCCACATTCAGAATCTCACTCTGTTCTTGCTCCCAAGGAGTTCACATCATGAGATGGAGATTAAGAAGGCAGTTTCCTAGTGCTAAGACTCGAGAGACTCGGGCAAATGAGTGTGTAGTGGAAACACCTGCAGCACAAGAATGTTGTTTCTCCCTAAACTATCTATTAACTTAACAGATACACAATGTAAACAACAGAATTTTTGTATTTGGAATAAAGCATTTAAATGCTCACGTGGAAAAATGACCTGTTAAGGAGCCAATTAAATTATGAAAAATAAGTGTAACTGAGGAGTCATCCTTACACTACCCGCCCTTGCCCCCTGCGAAGCATGCTGATAAACTACAGCTTGCAAATGGTGTATTTAGGATCACTGAATATTCCTAAATACAGGAAATTCAGTGAGACAAAGACAATCCTGAATAAATGAGATAAAGATGGGTTGTTCAATAAATGGTGTCGGGTGTAGGGCAGCCATCTAGAAAAACAGTAAGCTGGCATTGTACCTCACACTAACATTCTTTCCAGAAAAATCAAGTATTTTAAAATAAAAATAAAGCCATGCATGTGCTAGAAGAAATTTCAGAATTAAAAAAAAAAAAAAGCTGAAGCAAAAAAGGATTTCTTAGAAAGGATTACCTTTCTAAGGAAAACAGAAAATCCACAAGGCACAGAAGAAGCTATTGAAAAATTTGACTATGCATACATTACAAAATTTTGCATGGCAAAGAGCACCCATAAAGTCAAAAGGCAAACGACAGACCAGGAACAAATATTTGCAATTCCTATCACAGAGGCCCAATTTCCCTGGCCTATCTGGATCTCTTTCAGGTGACCAGGCCAGGCCAGTCAGGAGCCGTGAGGGCAATGGCTGGAGTCTGCGAACAGGAAGGGACACACAAAAAGCTCTTTTTCAAAGACATTTGCAAAGAAATACAAATGAGAACCACAGAGAGGAAATGTGGTTCACTGTAAGAACCAGGGCCCTGATTGCTGCGGGGCATAACTGGCCCTCTCACATGGTGAGAGAGGCCCAAAGCCAACCACTGGCAAATTTTTCTACAAAGTCCCCTTCAATCCAACAATTCTATTTCTAGTTAGGTTTATCGGACTCTGGCATGTGTAAATGCAAAATGATTCACTCCAGCATGGGAAAGAAAAAAGAAAAAGATAAAATTTCAGAGTAGAAGACTAATTTGTTTCAGCTAAACTAACAACAGGAGAGGCCGAGAAGAGCTGGGTGTGCTGGGGCGCGTCTGTGATCTCAGCACTTGGGAAGCTGAGGCAGGAGGATTCAAATTCCAGGTCCCTGTGGACTGCATAATGAGACCCTGTCTTGATTTGTGTTTTTGGAGCTGAGGACCAACCCCAGGGCCGTGTGCTTGCTGGGCAAGCTCCCTGCCACCTAGCTAAATCCCAAACCCCTTGTTCCATTTTGTCTTAAAAACTAAAAAAAGATAAATACACTTGAGGGGACTGTGGGGGGGGGGGGGGTGTCAGTCACTGCTCCCTGAGCAAGGTGAGCCGCTAGCAGAGACCCAGATGAAAGGAAATGAGACCACTGTTGAGGAGGCTGGGGGTCAGCCCTGTTGAAAGGCAGCCCTCTCCCAAAGCACAGGAAAACATTTCATCCAGTGGCCAAAGGCTCAGCCCTTGTGAGAAGTTCCCCTAGGGGTGGAGACACCCGACTTTCTGTCCACAGTGGGAGAGTACCACAAATCACACAGATAACTGTGTTCTGGAGAACTGTGCCAATTCAGAGTCTGCCTCTCTTGACACCAGTTCCGGGCCAGAGGCAGCCTTTGTCAAGCCTTCCCTGGAGGTCCTGACTCCATGTTGGATTTTTTGGACCGATGCTCACATTTTCTCTCCCTTCCCCCATTCCATCTCTTTTTGTCTTTTTGTTTCTTTCTGGAAGAGATCTCCAAATGTACTGTCTCTTTAACAATATTTCTGTTCCCAAAGCTCGTTCCCAGACTTCAAATGTTCTCACCACAGCACACATGTCTTCCTTTCCCCGAGTCTGCACTTTTTCTTCCTTTCTGCTGCTGGCTACCTACCACAGCTCTCACGGTCAAGGCTTTCCTCTCGCTTCCTTGAAATATGGGGTGCTAAAAAACTGACATGTTCTATCTATGTAAAGGCAGGCCTCCTAATCTGGGGGCTCCTGCTAGCTCACGAGATGATGCCCAAGCAACACCATCTCTGGGGTTTTTTTCCCCGGGGTGTTCAGTTTCCAACAAGGGTAACCAACTCTTCCATCTCTCTAGAACCTGCTTGTGTCTGAGGACCTTTCAGAGTCAGACACCAGATCCGGTGCCCCACCCCACGGTCCCAAGCTGGCAGTCTCCTGCAGGGCAGAGCCGGGCAGTTGTGCCCTGTGGGAGAAGGAAGAAGTCTATGGAGCTTCCTGCCGACTCACATGTTTGCATGCTCAGAGGTATTGGGTGCCTCCATCATCTGGGCCTTCCAGTCAGCCTGGCTCTTGTAGAACCCCCTTTGCAGGCTTAGAGAGGGGAGCAGGGGCCAGCTTTCTTTGACCTTTCAGGTCAGTTTCCATTTCCACTTGACCACTGCTTTTTGCTCAGACAATCCACTGCCCTGCCCTTTCCTCATATTCTATCTGTCCTTTTTAAAACCTTATTTTTTTTTTGTGGTGGGGCAGAGTTCAGGAAGGTATTAAAAGAAAAAAAAAAAAACTGGATTCAATATTCCATTCTTCGTCAAGCTTAGGCTTCTATTTTTTTGTTTAAATTGATTCTTTATAAAGAACCACCATTTTACAGTTACTTATAATCCATCCACCCAAGCAATAAACATGCATTAGCTGCTAATGCACTGGACATCATACTGAGTAGTGAAGATGCGTGGTAATGAACAGGGCTGGGGAGTCAGAGAACAGGGCTAAGTCTCAATCCTGCCCTGAGACTGGTTAATTCCCCTTGCTTGGATGAGTCTGCTGAGCACTGGAGGACACAGGAGGCACAAGGACCAAGAACACTGCTTCACAGGGTCTTCCTGGGAATGAAATAATAGCATGGCAATCAGGGCATCAGCGCCCCCGCTAATAGGGAGTCACCCCACAATGTATTGAGGATGGAGAGATTAATGAGTAAGTAATGTTTAATGCAAACATGAACGCTATCAGAGGTCACCCAGAAGAGAACCACCCACTCTGAGCGAGGAGGAGGACCTGAGGGTTCCTCAGAGGGTGTCTGTGTTCTCACAATAAGGGAGGGTGTCTGTGCAAAGATTTTAAGGGGATTCCAGGAGGGACGCCAGTGTAACAGGCAGGAGAGAACAGGAGGTGCTGGCAGAGTGGAGCAGGCTCTGAGGTGTACAGACCATAGGTGTGTAGGTAGGGAGTAGAGGCAGAGCCAAGGCAGGACACCCCTACCCCCGGCCTTACTCTCTCCACTTCTGGTTTATTAACTGTCTTTATTTATTTAGGGTGTCTGTGTCTGTGTGAGAGCATGCTACAGCACACAGGTGGAGGCCAAAGAACAGCTGGTGGGAGTCAGTTCTCTCCTACCATGTGGGTCCCTGATCAAGCTTAGGTCATCCTTCAGGCTTGGCAGCAAGAGCTTTGACCAACTGAGTCATTCTGGTGGCCCTCTCTCCTAGATGCTGGGCACAAGTAAGTCACACTTGTAAAGTTGGCTATGAGCATTGCTATAGTTGATGGAAAGAGAAAGGGAATTACCAAACAGTCTTAGGGTGCCAGTGTGTGGGGTGCCAAATGGGGTGCCTTTTCCCTCACATGCTGAGACGACACCTCCATCAGATGGTGCCCCAGTGGGACTCTAATTGGCAGCACCTCCTCCTGACAGCAAATAAACATCTACCTCAGGAGAAGTTACTGGGGCACAAACCAGCCAACCGTGGCTGATACAGCGTCTAACTAATGTTGCAGGATATTTGATCACACTGTGAACCCTGAAATTGTGTTATGTATTGGAAAAACCTGCTTCTAGATGTGCTGTGGGCCAGCCCTAGTACATACCCTTAATCCAAGAGCTTTCTGTTTATTGTAAACAGGATTAAATAAAATCAACCAAAGGTCAGGAGGAAGAGCAACAGCTAGTTGACAGGAAGCAGACATAGAGATTAAGAGGGAGCTGGGAGGATGGGTAGAGAGCCGCACAGGTAGTGGTGGGGAGGGGCTTTGAGTTTAGTAGTCCTTTTGGGTTTGGAACAGCGGCAGAGGCGCTCTTTCTGGGACATTGGCAAAGAAGGTCAGCTGGCTGCTTTCTCTGCCTCTCTGAGCTAGCATGTTTTCACCCCAGAATCTGGTTCCTGAGTCTTTATTGGTAACATAGGAGGATAGAGACTCAGTAAAATTTGTCTCCCTATGTGGAAGTGGCTGCAGCGGCTCCCTCGGGCTGTAGCTTCAGCAAGGCAGTGGTTTTGAAGACATGCTCAGAAGCTGTGCCACAGATTTAAAAACAACACATTAATATATCAATAATACTTTTTCCCTCTAAGCATTAAACACTTCGCTTTTTTAATGCTTCACCATTACCAAGGCTAAACATTATTCATTATTCGTTATGTATGTAGGTCTCTCCCCTACCCAGTTACCCACACAGATCTTGTTGACAGTTTAGATAGACTCACATGAACTTGGGTATGTTATGCCATTTGCCTTCTGATCTGGGTGACAATGTGCCTATGAAGATGTGCCCTAACAGTGGCTGTGGTCACTGAACGCTGCCACATGCAGGCATCCTGGAAATTACTTTACACTGTTTTCTTTTTCTCCTCTTATTGAACCTATGAAACAGCTACAATCATCCTTCGTCACCAATAAGGAAATAGAGATTTTGCAAGGTAAAGTCATTCTACCACTAGGGCCAGCGGGGGTCAAGGTGAGCCTCACAGGAGCCTCCAGGAAAGTTCATCTCTGTTCTCACCATTCCCAGACTTCCGCCTTGGCCTGGGGCTCTACACAGCTTCTCTCTCAGTCTTGGGGAAAGCCTTCATCCAGTTTAGCTTAGTTTTCCCTGCCCCCTCCCCCGCTTTCTTTCCTAGCATGTGAAAGCTCACTAGCTCTTTTAAATCTTGCTATCAAAGTACATCCTCAACATTCTGATTCTGGCCTGGATCGTGGCCTTTACTCAGGCTGCATCCTCTCTGGCTCTTTATGGGTTTGGGCAGCATCTTCACAGTGTTCCTTTCTGTGATACTCTCTCGCCTCCATTGCTGCCTTCCTACAGCTCCTTTCTGCCTCTTCCTCCTTCTGTTCTGCAGCCGTCAATCCAAAGCATTTCTCTTGGCCTTGCCTCTCCGTAACCTTCCAAACCTGCTCCACCTGAAGCTGATGTGGAATCCTGGGATTTGCTTTGGCCCCTGAGCTCTACTGTCCCACTCCGTCCCTCTGTCTAATTCCCACAGGCAAGCCTCCAAACAGCTTTAACCCAGAGCAGCTTCCCTGGGTGCCCTCTCCACTCTTTCTGCTATGATGCTGACATCACAGCCTTTCCTCCAGTGTCCACATATACCACTGCTTCCACCTTAAAGGCCTATGTGTCCCTTCCTACCAAAGTGTGGAATGAGTTCACAGTCCTTTCTGGGAAAGCGACACTCCATGTGATGCAACCCCCTTTTCTTAACCTACAGACATGGAACTCGTGGGTATAATCAGACGGCTGTTGGCACCAGACCATGTGTCGGACCCAGCCAGGTACTGGCCGGAAAGCCTTGACCAGAGCAGTGGGATCGGAAGGTCATTAACAAACAAAAGCAAAAGGCACAACGGGCAAAGGGCAGAGTGTGTGGCAGGTGCAAACATTAAACAGTGTGAAGTTCATCTTTGGGAATTACAGGAACAGTCGAAGCCTAGCCAGAGCACTGGGAACAGGGACATAAGGGCCTGCGGGGTCAGAGCAAAGCAATTGCCTTCTTAGCCTGAATGCTGGTTGGAGACACAAGACAAACTTGGATAGGTGACATGCACCGCTAGAAGACAAAGCCAGCTTCCTGCAAGAGTGCTGTTTACTCAGTTCTGTCGCACACTGGCTGATGTCCCCACTGACCTCGCTGCTCTCATACTGGTCCATCTATCTGAAGCCAAGTAGTCCTACAGATCACTCAGGACCCTTTATGCAACCTGCAGTAGGACTAAAGCCCCTCCTGCCTCCTCAAATCCTTTATCCCTGGCTTGAAATTACTCGGATAGTTTATGAGCCTTCCAGAGTCTACAAACACCAGCATAAATTGATTCCTTGCCAAAGAACAACTGTGTGGAACACAGACTTTTAAGAAGGTCTTTGTTCCCAAGCGTCTGGGGTGTGTGTGTGTCGGGGGGGGGGGGGGGGGGGCTGTTGGTAGCTCAAGTTCAGAGCTCAGGAGGCTGAAGCAGGAAGACTGCCCAAGTTCAAGACCAGTTTGTGCTACACAGTAAGTTCCAGGCCAAAGGCCACGGGGGGGGGGGGGGGGGGCACACGACATGAAATGGGGACCAAACACCACACCCACACTCTATAGTGAAACCTTGTTTCAAAAGGAAGAAAAAGAATATAGTTGGAGATTAAAAAAAGACATAAGCAGTTACATCCCTGCCCTTAGGGAAGAGTCCGAGTTTAGACAGTAAAAAGGAGAGAGGAATTGGCTGTAGAGAAGGTGGGGGAGGAGGAGGATGGTGCAGGGACAGAGAAGATGAAGATAGGCAAAGGAGCATCTTCAGTACATTATGCACAAGGAGGTGAGTTGGGTGACATCAGATCACTAGAGTAGATTACTAGATGCTACTGATCATAAATATGCTTACCCATTTACTCAAAGAGAAAAATACTTCCTTCATTTAAAACCAAGGAAGGAAAAGCCCACAATGCTATGGCCTGATAATTTCAAATTGAAAAAAATAAAAATGGGGGGCTGGGAAGATGGCTCAGGGGTAAAAGCTCTTGCTGCCAAGCCTGACGACTTGAGTTCAATCCCTGGGACCCACTTAGTGGAGGGAGAGAACTGACTCCTGCAAATTGCCTTCTGACCTCTAAGAGCATGTGTGTGCTTGCATGTGTGCATACATACGTACATACATAGTTATATATACATACACACATATACATACATATGTACATACACACGCATATATATACACACACATATACATATATACACACAACATATATAAAAGACAAGAGTCTTTCATTTCATAGAGTATGAAAACACCGTCCAAGTTTGTGTGATTCATCTAAACCCACCAGTTCAGGAGCTTTCTGGAAGGACATTTTCATGTTTGTCACAAGGAAGCAAAGATGGTTATGGAACCTCTCTTCCTCCCTGGGAAGCCTTAGAGGGTTGTCCATCGGCCACTGACCTTGGGGAGAGAAGTTCCCCAAATGTTTCAGATTACAGAATTTCAGAATGGGTGCCCCAAGGAGTTAAGTAGCCTAGCCTGATGTCTCATGTATAAACTAAGCCAGACCCCTCACCTGGGTGGAGACAGGTTATTTCACAAGCTTCACTCTCTCCCATCTCCATGACTTATTGGGACGTGGCAGGTTACCACCTCAGGTAGCTAAAGAGCTCTAAGGATGCTGAATGGCAAACCGGTCACTGGGAATACACCTCATCCAATTACAGGTGAATGTGAACTTTCTATGTGTGTAGAACTTACTAGAGTTTTGTGCAAGGACAGATTTCCCTGCATGCCCAGGAGAATGCATCCCTTCAGTAGTTACTACAGCACCACAGGATTCTGATCCCAAAGCCATCCCTCCAGGGCTCCAAGTACAGGAAAGCTATCTCCACCACAGAAGACACCAGGCTTTAAAGTCAGGTACTTCATTTGGCTCCTACATAGCTTTTCTTTTGCATTTCTGGAGGCACAGCAGAGCCCTGAAGAATATAATCAAGCTTGAAAGAACATCAAGAGGAGGGGGATGAGTTGGGGAAGCTTCAGATGAAGTACCAATGCTGAAAGGGGGCATGTTCAACCTCATCATTGCCGATGACTTACACACTGCCAGGAAATTTGGAAATCATACTTATTTACCCTCTGGAACATATTATTAAAGTTGATTTATGTCTTAATTATATGCTCTGTCTGTGCTATGAAGTACAATCCCCATAGAGAGGAGAGAGGTGCTGAGAGGCAGGCAGAGAAGAAAGATTGAGATAAACATTGGTAACTACTAAATTCATTAGATCAATAAAGCATGAGGCGCTGATGAAAGCCCACTGTATTTGGCAATTTTAGGCTTCCTAGAAAGAGTGGGTCTGTTTCTCTTCTGGATACTAAAGCAATTTTTAGGCAAATACATACAGAAAAGGATCAGAAAAGTGGGCATGGTCCCAGGCAGGACTCGCTAATGAAGCTTAAGCAAAGTAGTGTAAGTAAGGACAATTAAGGATGAATGGGAACCCACGATGGTCTGTCTGGGAAAGACTGGAAAAGAAGAGTAATTTAGCAAGGGGACCCACAGCACGAGCAGACCCTTTTGCCCATCTATCCATCCATATGCTTTGGGTGACATGGAGTAAAGGCATCACTGTAATACATGCCTCTTGTTCCCTCTGCCCCTCTTGAGACAGGGTCTCATGTACCTGTGGCTGGCTGGTCTCAAACTCACTATGTAGCTGTGGCTGACCTTGAACTCCTGATCCCCTGGCATCTACCTCCCAGGAGCCATGGTTCTACACAGCTTTTCTTTTGCATTTATAAAGGCACAGCAGAGCCCTAAAGAATATGGTCAGGCTTGAAGGCCCAGGTAGGAAGCTAGTTGTCTTATCTTGAAGGACATAGACTTTATTTAAATAAAATTGGGGTGGGAGGTCATGAAAATTCTGAATTCTAAACTTTTTTAGGTATTTCTGGCTTCAGCAATTTCTGAAAGAAGGAACAGAACTGTCACAAAAAGCTATAATCTGGATTTCAAGTATAAGGCACAGGCGACTTCTATGGCAGGCTTGAGTCAGTTATCTGGGATGTTGTCCCTTGTTACAAGCCCAACCAGTATGCCCAGGGCTGGCAGGTGTTCTGTGACATGGACTTTCTTTTTCTTTTTAATTCAAAGATGGGAGCACTTTGCTTCCTGCCATGGTTGGCCTGGTCCTGGGATAAATACCTACTAGAGCACAGACAGAAGGGGAATAAGCATCCAAGAGTAGAATTTAAGCTAGTCACTAGCAAAGTAATTACCAACTCCAAATGCATATTCACTCACATAAAAACAAACACACAACCACACTTTATGACAGAAGATGACGAGGAATAGTGTGACCAACTCATCCCCCTTATCTGAGACTTCTTCAGTACTAGCATAGACAGTCCCATGTCACCAGCCATGCTGACACAAATCTTTAATCTTAGCATTCAGGAGACAGAGGCAGACGGATCTCTGTGAGTTCGAGGCCAGCCTGGTATACCCAGTATGTTCTAGGCCAGTCAGAGATATATGGTATGACCCTGCCTCAAAAAGAAAGAAAAAAAAAAAGTCCCATGTCACAGAACACCTGCCAGCCCTGGGCATACTCGTTAGGCTTGGAACAAGGAACTATGTCCCAGGGTCAGTTTTTTTTGTCTTGTTTGCCTTAACAGTATAATTGTGATAAAAATTCTTTGAACTATCTGCATAAGCAAGTTTAAGATGAAGTAACCCCAGCCAAGGCTGCCCATCAGCATTTGGTCCCAGTAGAAAATTTGAGTGTTTCATTTTTAAGCTTTCCGGGTAATTATGCTCTGAAGGTCTAAGGGCTAAGTAACAACAAGTGTATTGGGACACTGCAGATCCTCTTATAGCATCTAAGGAAATATTTGTACAGCTCTTGGAATGGATAAAATCAGGTCAATGAAATGAAGACTCTTGGCAATTAGTTTATCCTCTGAAAAGGTCAGAGCTTTAGTGTTCAGCAGAGGATGGAAGGATTTAAATCTGATCTGGAATGTGGGTGAACAAGAGGGAACTAAGTAGAGTTTAAACCCAAGATAATGAAATTCTTTTCAGATTTAACTCACTATAAATAAGTTGTGTTTGATGGTAGAGCTTTATGTAGGAGTGGCTGGCCTAGGGTTAGCAGGCTGGCACTGGGGAGGCACCTAGCCTAGGGTTTTCAGGCTGGCACAGGGGAGGCAGCTAGCCTAGGGTTTGCAGGCTGGCACAGGGGAGGCAGCTAGCCTAGGGTTTGCAGGCTGTCACAGGGGTAGCAGCTAGTCCAAGCTTTGGCACTGTTGCTGCAAAGAAAGGGTTGTATAAAACAGAGGCAGGACAAAAACTGCAGGAGAATGTGAGTTTGTATATGAAGTCCTCCATTCTTTTATAGAGAAAAGAACTCCATGTGTTATACTGCTCCTGGTAAGGTACCCATTTAACACCATCTAATTATTTAAAAGTTCCTTGGCACACTAGGGCAAAAGTACCTTTATCTTGCATATTTCTGACAAATACAGTATGTATAGTATGTAGAACCAGGCTTTTATTTGTGGTAGATAAGAGAAACAAATATTTTCTATTAGGAAGAGGGGAAAAATGACAAGACAGAAAATGAGTTGAGGGGCTGGAGAGATGCTGTTGTGGTTAAGAGCTCCTGCTGTTCTTCCAGAGGCCCTGAGGTCAGTGCCCAGCAGCTACTTCGGGGGCTTTCCAGCTCTAAGGGCTCTGATGCCCTCTTTTGGCTTCTGCAGGTACCTGAACGCATACATTCACACACACACACATACACACACACACACACACAGAGAGAGAGAGAGAGAGAGAGAGAGAGAAAGAGAGAGAGAGAGAGAGAGAGACGGACAATGAAATCTCAGATAAGAAAGTAAATCGACATTGTTTGAGAGAAAAATGAAAAGCAGCCTTTTCTCTGCCTTGCCAGGAATAGCTATGAAGTGAGTAACCCAGGTCTGTGGACAGAGAGAAGTGGTTGAGCAGCCACGGTCACATTATGATAAAACTGATCTCCACAAATGCCTCTAGAAAGTCTCTACAGGTAAACTCCTCTAATGAATTAAGCCCCACCCCAGCAGCTAAGTCTAACAGAGGGGATCAGACAACCAGACGACAATGGCTAAGAACCAAAATCACGGGCTAATTAGGATGGGAACGAGAGCCAACGGGGAAACTACCGATGACCCACCATAATCTGCCAGCCGAAGGGCCACCAGGCTTCTGCCATTCTCTTGTGACAGTATGGAACAGCTTCCCAGAAGCAGTGTTCTGATAGGACACTAAAACACAGGACGCTAGCTGTTGCTTTTGGCATGGTGTAAGAGTGGGTGTGAACCTCACAGTCAAGTTTCAGGCATTTTCAAACCCACTGTCAACAGTAACAGTATCCAATTCTGGGTTGAGACAGGTGGTGGCTGGTGGCAGAAGAAAACTTACATTTTTGCCACTGGGGAAGCCTTCCACACAGCTAGGGTTCTGTCACATTGCCTTCCCTCACTGGACCAGAAAGGGGAGCCTGATGTCTCCTACATCCCAGGAAGATACCAGCTTTGCTTTAGGCTTGTCTGTTAGTCCGTCAGGCTTCTCCTAAATCCCTTCATCTCTAGCTAGAGCACAGCTTAGCCAGACACACCTGCTAGTGAGTGAAAAGGGACAGCCTGGCTTCCCATGGGGAAATGTAAGGTAAGTGCCACCTGGTGCCTGAGTTCACTTTTCAACCTGCACCTGCCAGCAGATACTCCATTCAGGGCCCCAGGGAAAGGCTGGGGACAGCCATTATGCATGTGGGGCTGCCCTGACTAATTTAAGACCAGGGAAAAATTATTTAACAAAACACATCTTTCACAAACAGGCCAGAGCCTTCTTGTCATTGCTAAAGGGACACCTGAGTCCCTTGGTCGCCAGTGGACAAATGGGGGTCAGTGTGGTTTCTTGGTTTCTCTTGGCTAACACAGATGGCATTTGCCAAGAACATCTCTCACTAATACTTGCTCATAGAAAGCAAGAGAACAATATGACACCCAGAGTTTGGGAGCGCCAGGGCCTGTTCTGTGTCATTGAGCCTGTGACTCTTGATCTGGGTACGTGTGCTCCAGTGGTAAGGTGGGAAGTGACAAGATTCTCACAAAAGCAGATAAGAAGCATCAAATGGAAATAGAAATTATATGCTGGAGAGGGGGTTCATATTTTCTCTCAATATGAACAGGTAAGACAGGAAAGGTTTCTCAGAATCTGACTCAGTTTAAGGTTTTGTTGTAAGAGTTATTTTAGTGGGCTGGGGGGGGGGGATGGTTCAGTGAGTAACATGTCCGCCATGCAAGTGTAAGGATTTGAGTTTAGATCTGCAACACCCACATAAGAGCCAAGAGGTGGAGGGAGGCATTGGGAATGTGAGTAGAGGGGTAAAAACAAGTGGACTCCAGAGCTCACTGGCCTACCTGACTAGCAGAATTGGTGAATCCAGTGAGAGACCCTGTCTCAAAACAAAGGTGGAGGGAGACCAATGAAGACACACATTTGGCCCACATATGCAATACACACGTGTACTTAAATTTACACCCCCCCCCACAATCCCCCCACTCACATACGCACTCACACACATACACACACCACACACATCCCCCCTCTCTCTCCCACACCCCCCCCCCACACACTCACACACAGCCACCCCAAGAAAGGGTATTCTGGTGGAAAACAAAGAAGGTATGTGGGCAGGCCCTTCTTGGGCTCTTAGAAAATGTCATGAGGGATGGGAACGGACAGGTAAGATTGGGCCACACTGAAAGAGGCTTGAGTGCTGACCTGCTTGAGGAAGCCAACTCAGGTATTACGTCATCTGGGTGGGACATTGCTGTGAGAGCTCTGGAAAGTGGTGGTTATACAAAGGCGCACATAGGTCCTGTGCTGTAGACTTATAGACTTAAGGTCTGTATACTTTTCTACATGCAGATGATTACCCCTAGCCTACTTGTTCTGCAGCATGGATCAGATAGAAAAGACAGAGAGACAGACGGACGGACAGACAGAAGGCTTCCCTACCCCTTTTAGCTTCTTTCCTTGTCCTATAGTAAAAACTCTTAAACTGCATCAGTTCCTAAGAAGTGTTCCCTAACTTACCTACTCCCCTTTCGACATAATAGAACTTTCCACCCCTCTCCAGCATATAATTTTTGTTTCCATCCCCCAGGAGGACTGTGAGCAGGGATGCCAGGACCACGGGAGGTCAGTGCTGAAGAGCAAGCCCTAAAAGTGATCCACCTGGTCCACTGCAATAGAAGGAATCAGCCCAGAGTGACTCCACTTTGCCCAGGGTTTGAATCCTCATTTACATTTCTCTAATACGGCATACTTGCGATCCCAGCACTTGGAAGGATGATGCAAGATGGTGACCTGGAGGACAACTTGGAGGTACACATCAGGTTAAAGGCCAGTGAGAGATACTGTCAGACCCCAGTGAGTAAACCGAGAACTGAGGGTGCAGCTCAGCGTCAGCAAAACAAGCTACCATCCTACCCTGGAGATCTGCAGCTCAGTAGTAGAGGAGATGCCTGGCACATGCAAGGCCTTTGGGTCAATTCCCCGAAGTGTATGTACACACACACACAGGTCACATATATACAGGAGACCCCAGAGATGCTCACTCAAACAGCAATGGCATACTTCTGAGTAGAAGAATTATAGGTGGTGTGTGTGTGTGCTTTGTTTTCCATTTTTAATGAATGAATATGCATCTTTTTTAAATTCTGAAGAATATGGAGATCCACAACACCATCCAGAGACTTCTCACTGCTCCTAACTGAGCTTTGGTCTGCTCATTTCACTAAAAGCAAACACTTCTTGAATTGCTAGGTAAATATTGATGTGTTGCTAAGTGAATAGGCATACTTATCATCCCACCAAAGCAGTCTTCCTCCAGAAATCACAGGATTCATTTGTGATATGCCTTTGAGTCAATTATTTTAAAATCAAACTGAAAAGCTGACTTTAATGCTAAGTAAAGGAAAAAGCTCCCTACTCTTTACTTTGAATATTCGCCTTTTATCAAGTTGTTTTCTGTCTGGGCACAGCAAGAGGTTCTGTCCGGATTTGCATGAAAGTCATAATAAGCAGCTGCCTGAGTCCAGCTACTGGGCGACTCTGTGTGAATCAGCCACAGAAACCTTCAGAGTATTTGTGGAGCCTGGAGACAGCTTCCACCTAGGAAAAAAACTTCAAAGTCCCAAGAGAAATTTTTACCCACAACAGCCATTTCTACCCTCAGCTTCAAACACAAGAGAAGCCATTCCGGAAACGTGACTCAGAAGAATCATCAGAGGACAGTGGCTTCCACCAGAGACAGAGACAGACACTCAGGAACTGAGACCACTTGGTGGGGGAAACTCTGCTAACCACCCTCCCGTGGGCTAGCCTCTTGCTGTTCTGAGAATGCTCCTTGTCCACCTCTGCCCAGGGATAAGAAGGGAAGACACTGTCGTCTGTCTTAGCTGTCCTTGCTGCCACACCTAGCTTTCCAATCCTTACAGACAGGGAACATGAGTTTGGCCCCCAAGTCATTAAGAGAAAAGAATTAGCTGAGAATAATGGCACACATCTTTAATCCCAGCACTCAGGAGGCAGAAGCAGGTGGATCTCTGTGAGTTCGAGGCCAGCCTGGTCTACAGAGAAGTTTCAGGAGGGCCAGCGCTACACAGAGAAAAACCCTGTCTAGGTAAAAACAAAGGAAGAGGCATCTGGTGGCGGAACGTGTCCGAGAGGTGCTAAATATGAAACAGAGGAGCAAGCATTGAAGAGAGGTGTGAGGACAGATTGCTAACTCCACATGAACACAGACCAGGCTCTAACCATAAAGACAACAACAGGTAAAAATCAAAAATCAAAAACATAAGGGGAACAGAATTCTTCTGTCCTATAATCATTTGTCACATTCACGTTATAGAGGGCTTGTGTGTTTGGAATGCCACTGCCTGAATACTGTTCCAGTTTGTTCTGGGCAAGCTGGCCCTGTAACCAAAAGAGAAAGATCTTGGAAGCTGATGCTTTCTGGAGAATTTGTCTTTCAAGACATCACTAATGCCTAAACAAACATCAGAACTGCCTTTAACCTAGGCTGGGCTGGAAGAAACCTGGGGAGTGGTCAGTGACTGGGGGACACTGTGTTGATGCCACTGGCTCAAGCTGATGTCCCATAAGGATGGAGTAGACATAAATTATCATCATCCATCTCAATAGCAGTCACTAGGCCAACACCACAGGCTCATGTAGGAATATGAGCCCCAAAATGAGGAACGCAAAGGGAGAATGTAGATCTTAATGTGTCTGGTTAATTTTAAAAGAAAAGCAGGAAAAGGGGTTATGACCTACAGTAAACAGCTTTTACTTACACCTTGAACAAAAAGTACAGAATAAAAAAAATTGATAGTATCTTTCCAGAGCCTGAAGGCAATGTTCCCATGCCTCCCTCTAAATCCGTAGTACGAATTTACACTTGTCTGCATAGAAACTTACAGGGTTTTAAACACTTTGGTGTTATGATTTTGAAAGGGAAGAGTCCCCCACAGGCTCATTTAAACAGTTGGTCCCAGGTAGCGGCGCTGTTCTAGTAGGCTGTGGGAGCTTTGGGACATGCTAGGTGGCTGACTTAGGGCCCACACTCTTGCTTCCTGACCTACAGACACCAGTCACCTCACACTATTTCTCCAGCTTCAAGCTGTTCCCACCCCTATGCCTTCCTCACCAAGATGGGGTGCACCCTCTCAAACCATGGGGCTAAAGAAAACCTCTTCTCCCTAAGTTGCTTCCAGTCAGGCATTTATTTGATAACAAAAAGAAAATTAAGCAATAAATTTGCTTTTTTTGTGGGGAGAGGTTTTGTTGTTTGTTTTAGACTGTCCGGGCTGTCCTGGAACTAACTCTGTAGACCAGGCTGGTGTCAGGATTAAAGGCATGTGCCACTACCACCTGGCATCAATTTGATTTTCAAAAGCTCTTTACAAATGAGGTGACTGAGGAACTGGGTCTGGCGGTTCCAGTGAATCTGAAAGTAATTGTAAATGTCATTAAATAGTCTAAATTAGTGAGCTATCCAAATGAAATATAGGAGAAACATTGAAAATGCAATGTAAAATACTGGACAATTTTCAATACACAGTTGCTGTGCATACCCTTGACAGAATAGATTTTAACTGCAAATATCATGTAATAAGAACACCATGTCCTAATGTGCCACCTGGTGTGTGGAGCCTATTGGGATGGGACAGTTCCTCATATGAGTAGTTAGTTTCAAACACAATTATGATATTTACACTGTACCACATCCTTCAGTGAGGATCACTCTAGAATTGGAGTCCTGGCTATAAGACACGGCACTGGAGACCACCCCAAACCCAAACACCCAAGGGCCACATGGAAAGTACTGCCATGGCTCCTTTGAAAATCAACCAAATGGACAAGACTTTACAAAGCAAGAGCTCAACTCTCAGATGCCTGTGCCCTTTGTCCGCTGGTCACGCACTCGGGCCACCAACTCCCCAGAAAAGGGTGGAGGGAGGGGCTTCTGCCCTGTCCACCAAGTGTGAGAAACCTGCCAAGTGTGTGCTGAGGATACAGCTTAATGGAGACACCTCTCTGCACAGCCAGAACACAGTTTGTGAGTCTCGATCAATTACAGCTTCCCTTCATCCCACACCCATAGTTTCCTCTCTTGGAGGCATGCTGCACTCACCCTCCCCCATGCAGGCGTGGTCCACGGGGCCAGAAGAGGCACTCCCTTCAAGTGTGCACTTTTGGTTAGTGCTCTAGACACTTTTTAACGTCCATGGGATAAAGAAGACCCCATGTGACTTTGGATAAGGAAGGATAGCTTCTCTGTCCTCAGAGGCAAGAATTAAAATATTACCCAGGGTTTCATATCTACCTAAAAATGTCTACTGTTTTTCTGAAAAGTCCTTGTCAAGGATGATGGTACCATGCTGTGAAGGACAGGATGTTTCTAAGCAACAAAGATATGACTCTTTCATTATTTATTATCTAAACACTAGCTGACTCTCAAGACTGTTTCTAACACCAGTGAAGCCATTTTCCATGTATGCCTTACAGGTACAATATGAGATCCATTGCTTGCTTGCTTTGCGGCGTTGAGACTAGAACCCAGGATATCACATATGCCAAGCAAGCCCACATCCCATAAGTAACATCCTTCGGCTGAAGGTTTTTTGAACATCGCACAAAGCCAAATAGAAAAGCAGGCAAGGACAGGCAGGGCAGTGGACTCACTCTTTGGTCAGAAGAGGGCAGGACTTGAGCAGGAAGCGTGAGAGCCCTGAGTCCTGGAAGTAGAGGTCGGGAGGAGCAGTGGGGCTCTTCAGGTTCAAACATCTCACGATGACATAGAGAACCGCAGCTACAGCAGCCAGCTTCACCCCGTCAAACACAGCGGGGAGCTCGGGGGTCTCCAGCATGGCATTCATCTTGATCTAGAATGCAAAGACAGAGATCTGGGCTCACAAACACAGCCAGTGTGAGGTGGGTGGAGCCCACCCACTGCAGAGGCAAGACCGACTCTAGATGTGCTTCACATGTGCGCATGGGGTGCTCCACAGACTACCCCCATCATCACCTGACAAGATTAATACCCCCAATACCACAAAAACAGTTCTGAGTGTTGATTGAGGAGAGTACTGTGTTCTTCTGGTAATCTCACGAGCGGTTCCAAGACAAACAAATCAGAAAATGTACAGTAATAAGAGTCTTTTTGAGATAAAGGGAAGGAAGGTGAGTTAGGAAGGGTTAAGGGCAGTGCTTTGATATCTTAAATCCCTGCAGACTTAAGGGCACCTGGAACACTCGGTGTGTTAAGTGTCCAGCCTTGAACAGCAACATGGCACTGTGGGTGTTACCAGGTAAATTTGTACTGTGTGTTGGCCCCATGTCCCTATTTTCAGAGCGGGTGAGAGAAAGCTGCCTTGGCCTAACGCAGCCATTTGCTCTATAGAGCCCATGGCTCCAGAACTCTATTCAGACTTGGCCCAGGTCACGATGGTCCTGAGGCTTTCAGGCAATGTGAAATGGAGCTAGTCAATTAAAACATTTTTGCCCCTCCAGGAGGTAGTTGATTGCAGCTATCAGTCACAGACCAAATTCAACCACTAGACCAAAATTTAAGATTGCAATACAGAAAATACACATGCGTATCTAACTTCCCACAAAGTGTCTTAATATTTCACCTTTTGAGGTAAGCATTCCCTTGCATACGAAGTATTCACACGCCACTTCAAACACATAAAACCAAATGTCAACAACAAAATCTAGTCTTTCTCTGGCTTCTTCACAGAACACCAGAACATCGGCTGTGGCCTTAAGGATTACGCTAACTAGCCAGGCATGGTGATGCACACCTGTAATCCTAGAACTTTGGGGGTAGTGACACAAGGATCAGGAGTTCAAGGCCAGCCTATAGCATAAGACACCCTGTCTCACAGTGAGATGGGGAGTTGGGAAAAGACTACCACAAAGCTAACAAAAAAAGAAAATGTAATTCTCACAGCCCTGGTAACTATGGTAACTGCTTTCCCTGGAATGATTTCAAGTAGCCGCTGCTAAAAACAATTACAAGAACTCTGGTAGGCAAGGATGGAGGATGAGTAAGTTAAAAAAAGAAAAAAAAAATCTCCAAAGACTCCTGAGACTTAGAGCAAGTCCAGAAGGGTGCTGAAGACTCCTCTAAGATCAAAGTGACATACACAGGGTAAAACCACTTTGGGAAAATCTCTGGCAAGGTCATAGCCTCTTATCTAGCCTGCTGCCAACAAGACAAAGAAAAAGTTCTAAAACATTCCTGGAGGGCCGGCAAGATGGTTCAGCGGGTAAAGGTGCTTGCTGCCAAGACTGATGACTGTAGTTTGATCTCCAGAGACTGACTCTACCAGGTTGGCTCCTGACTTCCACACACAGGCTATGACGTGAGCCCATCCGCATCCACACATAAAATAAATGCTTTCTTAAAAAGTTTAAAAAGTAAAGGTTGTCTTCACCTACATTCAAGGTCATCTAGGGATGAGACCCCATCTCAACAATAATAAATAATATTAATTAATTAACTAATTAAAAAGAAAACACCCCCGATACAATTTTAAAGTTTTCTTTCTTTTTTTCAATACAGGGTTTTTCTGTGTAGCACAGGAATTCGCTCTCTAGACCAGGCTGACCTTGAAACTCAGAGGTCCACGCACCTCTCTGCCTCCAAGTGATGGGATTAAAGGCTTGTGCAATCATGTCCAGCCCTGAAACTGTCTTAAAACAAAAGCAGAAATGAAAAATCTACCAGAAATTCCAAATTCCAAGTTTCTCTGATTATGTGCTGATGAAGCAGAAGCTAAGTTTGAGTCTGTGTTTGTCTTTCTTACTGGAGTGAGGACAGAGGCTGGCCACGGTGGCTTTCCCAGTTGGTCTCCTAGTCAGTCAATCCAGTAACTCCCTGAAGGACCTTCCCTTCCAATAACCATGTATTTACCGTAACGCATGGGAGGTGAAGAGAAAGATGAGTCTTGCATTACATACCTATGACGTATTCCTCTTGCCACGGAGAATGCAGATTTTCTTGGAAGAGTTGAACAGTTGGGCCAATCAGATCTGATCTTGCTTTCAAATCAACCTAAGAACTGAAGAGAATCGGATGCAGGTAAGGTTTTAAAGATCGAGAAAGCAACCCTCCTTTCTGCGTTGTTTGGAGACAGGGTCTCCCATGTAGCGCACTGCCTGCTTTGAACTCGGCGCTCTCTCCTGTACTTCTCAAGTGCTGGCATTACAGGCATGTGCCACCATGCCTAGTCCATAGCCCGTTTTAATTGGAACATAAACAGTCTACTTCTCCTTTCTCTGCACTTGAAGTCTTTAGGGGAAAGGGCAGTTTAATTAATGTGTCTGCCATGGTCTTGGACGCTCTCGCAAACTGGCTGTGGGGAGGCTTTGGGACCCACCAAAGGGTTTCTTTCACAAGTTTCTGCCATGTTTCCTCTGACCACAGCAAACTCAAGCCATCTTTATCCCACAATCCGACCTTGAACTGGGCTGACAGGACAGGTGTCATCACCGTGACAAATGACATAATTGAGAAGCCTTTAGAGAGAGAGAGCAAAGCGAGTGAGTCCTGCCCTTTCGCCCAGACATATAGTAATGACAGAGAAATGGGAGCCAAGAGAAATAAAAGGCACAAAAATAAGGTTCAAAAAAAAAAAAAAGCACAAAAGAATAGCAAAGTACACAAAGCTCTGTTCTTCATGAATACTAATTCATTTACTGCTTCCCACACCCTATGAAACATGCCAGTATCACTCCATTTTACAGGTGATAACTATAAGGCTGGAAGCAGAAAGGTCAAGGCTCATTTCTGACTCTGAAGACCTTGATACGGTGCTACTTGAAAGCCACAGAGAGAAGTAAGCAAGAAAGTGAACAGAATAAAAGACACACCCAGAAGACACTAGAGGCTGACCCCAAACTACAGGTACACAGGCAGAGCTGGTAGCCCAGCTCCATTTGTTTCTGATTCACCACATTAAAATTACAGAAGAAAATGAAAGGCAGGTGAAGGAGAGTCTCACTAACCTTCACAGCGACCCTACTCTACTTCATAATCTAAGACAGGGCCCAGGCTGTGAGGAGGCAAGAACTGTGTCCTCAGCCACATCACAGGCCATCTGGGCCCACCAGGCCCAAAGGCTCAGCTGCAAGGCACAGCCCAGATTCAACAAGGCACAGCCCAGACTCAAGATCTAAGCTGCAGCCCATGCCTGGTGTTATCTTTGCCTGGCCTTAGCAGTGGTCGTGAGTGTCTCACTCTGTACCTCAGGCTGGCCTTGAACTCTTGGCAGGCCTCCTGCTTCAGCCTTTTTTATACTGGGATTAGAGATGTGAGTCATCATGCCTGGCTTTGTCTCTCTGGGGTGAGGGATTTGTTTATTAGTTGTCAAACATCAAATTGCAAGCAAAAATCTGTACTTCTGGTTTTTCAAAAACCAACCAACAAAAAACCAAACCAGAAGATTTAGTAAAACAGAACCTGCCGTAGCAACAATGAATGAGGCCAAAGAGCAGCTCCAGACACAGCATATTCTGTGACATAGTCTGTGAAGTCTTTGATGCTGACCTCACCACTCCCAGCCCAATTCAATCATTTCTCGTACCCAAATCATACCTATAATCTTCCAGAACATTTAATCCTTGAAAAAAAACTTATTTAAAGTCATTTCTAGCCTTGGGTAAGTCTGTATTGGCTGAATATTTTAAAATATCAAGTATATGCACAAATGATAAAATCAGCAAAGTTTTGAAAGGCAAAATGTCAGAGCTTCTAGGATGGGGTATGGCTTACTTTGCTATTCATCAATTAAAATCTATTTATGCCAAAAACTTCCCATAAACTACTTGAGGTAACTTTGAAAATGCACCTTTACTTGTCTTGCTGAGTGAACTGACATACTTCTGGCTCCCTTGCTGTCAGGAGCCAGTTCATTAGCCGAGAGCCAACTAGAGAATTCTCTCCTTTGTCACTCTTTAGATTAGGACAGCATTCTTTAGATCAAGACAGTCCTTGGAAGAAACTACTAGGGAACACACTGACCTTGGCTCCTAACTGCCTAACACTAAGCCAAGCCCCCCCACACACACTCACCCTCCCTTCTCCCCCCTTTCTCCCTGCACCTGTAAAAGCATATATAAAGCAGCCTGGACATAATAAAGATCGACCACTTGATCAGATTCCCAGACCTGTGGTACTTCTTTGAGGCTCCTGCTCCCTTCCCCCATTCTCTCTCTACAGGTGACAGGGACTTTGTTGAAGTCCCACGGTCGGGTCGGGATACTTTGCAGCTAGGTGAGTCCGGTTGACTAAATCCTGACCAATTCTAAATGGTCTGGTTTTAAGAAAACTCTTTAAAAGGAAGTCAGCCCTCCTGCCTTACTGCCCTCCTGCCTCCCTGAAATGCAGACAATATGGCTGCACTCCAACAGGCATCTTGAGCCATGAAATAACCTTGGAATAACTCTGTAAACCTATTAAAGGCAGCAGACTAGAAGGTGATTTAGTGGAGCCACCATATCAGACCTGGGTCACTTGTCTCAGAATTTCTTTTATGTGAAAGAATAGTTTACACCACTGTTATTTCTAGATGCTTTCTCTATACAATTTCCAATGACACATAAGGATATACTATATACTTACATCTCTGTGATGCTAGAAGCATCAATTGCCATGTATAAAATGCTTCCTTATAAGAGTGTTTAAGTTTATTTTTTAAATTCACAATGACTACTTTGTTAGTAGAGGAAATGCTTTCAGGACTAGGGGTAGAATTCAGCGGTAGAACTTTTCTAAAAAGTGCAAGGCATTGTGTTCATTGCTTAGAACCACAAAGAAGGAAGGAATTCACAAATGCATTCTGCTAGCTGGCTTTAAGACAGCAAGTAACAAAATATATGAAAAAGTTAAAATCTAGTACAAGGGCAATAAACACGCTAACAAACACAACTACTATGTATATGGTTCAGCTAGATCAATTCTGGGTTTTCTGCCCATCAGAGGAGAAAGGGAAACCCAGTTAGATCAGTGGGTTGCCAAGTGAAAGGTGCTACCAGAGTATTCTGACCCCTTGGCGCAGCACAAGGAAAGCTTTTCTAGCACAGAATTATTTTAAAGATGTACAGGTCTTTCTAGAGGGGACTTTCATTGACAGTGTCCTCCTACAACTTTTTTTAAATAGCAAATACAGGAAAGGATTGATTTCCTCCTCCCTTGAAAAATGGCAAGGTTTGAAAATTCAATTCAGGGATGACAATCCTATGGATGGTTTACAATTATTTTAACCCAATTTACAGCCTTGGCCCAAGGCTTGAGTCTGAGGGTCCTGGGCAATAAGCCAGTTCTGCAGACCCCTACGGAGTATACCCTTAAACCCTAGCACGCCTAAGTAGCCTTACTGGGTGCTTAGCATGGCATGGAAGTACAACTATGCACCATCTGCATACAACCAGGGAGGGGGAAAAAGCTAAGGTCCTATGGACTTTAGGAACTTAAAGATGAAAATATTTGAGTGAGGAAAGGCCTGGAACAGGTACATCCAGAACAGGGCCTCTGTGTAGCAAGTCTAGGACTTCACAAATGTGTGTATATGCACAATAAATATCTACTAACCTACCTATCAGCTATTAATATCATTATTAATATTATTTAATAGCTATTAAACTGGAAATCAGGCAATTATGAAACAAAGCTCTTCACATCCATTTCAACTCATCTTACGTTATACTTTATGGTGGTTACTTTCTCCATTTTTCTCTTCTACAAATCTGACCCGGCACTTAATATTAAATATTCTGAACTTTGTCTAGACATATCAAGCTTAGCATCTATGGCCAAACTACCTAATGTGCTAAGCAAAGTCAGGTCTGGCATTACTCAGAGAGGAGACAGACCAAACTCGACCCTGGAGCTGTTTTGGATACTCACCACTCCATTTTCTAGGTAGGTGAAAGCCAGTTGAAATGAGCCCTAAGCAGTCTTAGATGGGGAAACAAGTCACAGGAGGGCTGGCGGGATGGGTGGGTGACGAAGAGCCAGCCTTTCCCCACCTGTCTCCATCGAGCTGGGCTTCCCATGCATCTGTACCAAACTTTGTTATGTGGGTTAGCCTATACTCCAGTCCTGCTATTTTATGAGTAAATGTTGGTGCTGTAACTGATAGTTAGTATTCTATTGTCATCTGTATATCATCCAAAAGAAAATGCAGGGTGTTGCCAATGTCCAGCATCTGGTCATTAAAGAAGCTTTCAGCATTGCTGTTAAGGCTCTAAGACGTGCTTGGCTGGTATTTCCACCTATGCTGAAGGACTTGCCTGTGCCTCCTGTGCCCTCCCATGACCAAAGAGCACTACTTAGGATGGAGGGGGTCCCAAGACTGGGACCTAGCACCTGTTCTGCCTAGTCACCTCAAAAAAGTCACTTAGCTTTTCAGGCCCCAAGAGTCTCAGCTGTAAAGTGACAGGCTTGGACTAGAGCAGAAAACTCTTTTAGTTTGAAATGTCTGAGATACAATTGCAGTCATTGGCTACACAAAGGGGGAAAAATATCTCTCGATCCTTTGTGACAGAATGCAGTCCCTGCTTTCCTGCCTCAGACCACACAGAATAAAGTTCAGAGACCTCAAGGCCTTTGTTCTTTCTTCAAATCAATTCAAATTATGTATTTTCAGCTGTGTCATTTATGTCAATAATTCCATTATATTTACTCCAGCGAGTGTCTCAAAATATCAGCTATTACCATCATCATTATTAAATTCTCTTCTCTTTTATCTCAGTAAACTTCTTGATCTGATACACAGAAATTACACAAAGGACACCTGGCTAACAAACACAACAGCCTCATCAAACAATGAGACAGCCAGCTGATGGTCTGCTGGGACTACCTCCAATAAGATTAAAATTAACCCCAGGACATTCTCTTCCAGAGTCCTCTACTGAGGACCCCTATTAGATTTAATACATCACTGGATGATAGATAGATGGTGGTTTTCAAGTTCCCCAAAGGGTTCCAAGAAGCTGGGCATGGTGGCACCCACCCAGAGCCTCAGGACTTGGGGGTGGGGGTGGGGGGGAGATGGGACAGAAGCAAAAAGACGGTGGGCAAACTCCAGGCCAGCTTGATCTGTAACACAGCATGAAGCTCTTTCTTTAAAAGAAAAAAGTTTCAAAGTATGTTGCTCCTTCAAATAGTCCCACCATGTCCTGCTGAAATCAAGTCTGCCCCTTATATTTACTTCCCCTTGCTAGGGAAGTCTATGCCTCTTCCTAACCTGACCCACAACTCTAGGCTAGCACACAGGCCTCTGGCAACTGAAGATGTTAAGGGGTTAAGGAACAACACTCTACCTCAAAAAATAAATTTAAAAAAGAAGTAGTCAACCCTCGTGTGGGCAAGAGAGTGGGAAAGAACCAGTTTCTGCCACTTAACTGAGAAGTCAAAGCTGACTAGAGACTTCAGTGTCCTCTTTAGAAGTGTTTTTGCACCCAGGAGTTACTGACTACTAGTATGTTACTTTTCTACTGCTGTGATAAAGTACCAAGACCAAGGTATTTGGGCTCGGTGTTCCAGAGTCACGGCGGTATGGAGGGAAGGGAAGCTGAGGTTCAGTTTGAACATCAAGCAGGAAGCAGACAGAACAGGACTGTCTCCAGGTTTAAAACCTCAGATCCCACCCCTAGTGACACACCTCCTCCAGCAAGGCCCCACCTCCTATGCCTCCCTAAACAGTGCCGCCAACAGACTATATATTCAAACATCTGAGCTTATAGGAGGCATTTCTACTCAAGCCATCACACTCACAAAGATGGGAGATATTCAGAGGAACTTCCAAGAAGTTTTGAGATTCAGCCTCAGCTACTGAGAACTGGGCAGTTCTAACAACCTAGGTCCCAGCTCACAGAACACACGACCTATAGCTCTCTCCTTCAGAGTTTGGGGAGAATGGAGTGTTTACTCATGTGCTCTGGGCTTTGAAAGACCCTCCTTCTAGACCACCATGTCTGCAAACTTCCAAGCGATGAGAAAGCCTGGCAACTGCACCAATTCTTATTTCAAAAGATGCTAGGAGGCAATTATTTTTCAGCATCAGCACCAAGTAACTAGCTGTTTTCCTTTGCTAACTGCTGCCCCTGACTCTTGGGCCACCCAGGGAGATCAGAGCAGGTTTCTCTTGCTGAAGTTGCTGGAACCCAGAGGCTGAAAGCAACAATAACTCAGAAGACCCCTCACTAGGCAGCCACATCAACATGAGTGCCATCCTGGGACTCAAGCTGGAGGCAATGGAGGCAGTAAGATCTTTTTTGCAGCCAGTTATAAAGTAAGACTTTATCTCAAAACCAAACAAAAACCCAATAAAGACACACACACATACCCCCTTACTGACTTAGACTGACCTCTTTTGTAAATTAGATCCTGCAGGATAAAAGGCTATACAAGGCCACACATAATTTGATTAAGTAGAAGACATGAAAGATAAATATGTTTATGTTAATGTTGCCTTCAGTTTCATTAAAAATTCTGAGCTTGAAATCCCCCCCCCCCTTTGTGCAAACTTACTCAGGTGATAGCAGTTTTATTTAAGTGTATTCTTCTACAAAGTTGTAAGGTCAAAATCTGCCTAAGTTTCCAAAGATGGCTTCTGAGTTCCCAATCTAAAACAAAACCTAGGGCTGGAGAGATGCTCAGCATTGAACTAGGCCTTTTGTTCAGTTCAGGACTTGGGTTCAGTCTCCAGCACCTACATGGAGGCTCATAACCATCCACAACTCCAGTACCAGGGCATCCGATGCCTTTTCTGACTTCTGTGGGCACCAGGCATGTATGCAGTACAAATACGTACATGCAGGCAAAACACACTTACACAGAAAAATCAAAAAACCTCAAACGGAATTTAAGAAAAGCAAGAACATGAAGACTTTGCATCGAAATGTCAGGAATGGCTACTAACCCACCAGCTTTCGCAAAAGAAACTCACTAAACTAAAAATATCCGACGACTGAGTCACCAGTTAAACGCGATCATTTAATTGGGCACTTTGCATTTACAGAAATACTGGAGAGAAGCTGGTCTCTCCTGCTTGCAGAGCTGCTTTGGGGAAGAATATCTTAGAGCAGAACGGAGAACCGACTAGAACCCGCCCTTCCCCCACCCAGGAATGTTCTCTCCCATAAAGAAGCAACCCATGCTGAGAAGCAACAATCAAACAAAGGGCGGTTCTTTCCTCTAGAGACTTCAGAAACTTCAAAGAGGACATTTCTAAGAAAATATTTTAATAGGAGATTCAACAGCTCCAGATATCGTATTTTTAAAAAAACCTCTACTAAAATTAAACTCTAATATCAAAGCAAATTCTCAATTTGCCTGAACCTGACAAAGCCCACACTGCAAGGACAGGCCTACACCCACCACCCCTGCCTCCCTTCTTTTTGGGGGTAGGAGAGTCCTAGCTGTCCTGGAATTCCCTTTGTAGACCAGGCTGTCCTGGAACTCACAGGGATCCGCCGGTGTTCACCGCTGCCCAGCCCGCCCTTTCTTCTTTCCCTCCTTTCTTTATTGACAGAGTCTCATGCATTCTAGACTGACCCAGAATTTACAAAGCGGCCAAGGATAATCTCCAATTCCTGACCCTATGGACCCCACCTCTCAGGTGCAGGGATCACAGGCATGTGTCATCCTACCAATTGTACATGGTAGGGACCAAACCCCAGGGCTTTATGCAGGCTAGGCAAGCATTCTATCAACTGAACTTCATCCCCAGACTCATCTCGGGTTCTTCCTTTCTTCTTTCTTTCTTTCTTCCTTTCTTTCTATTTCTCTTTCCTTTCTATTTCTCTCTTCCTATTTCTCTTTTTCTTTCTCTCTTTCTTCTCTTTCTTTCTTTCTTTCTCTCTTTTATTTTTCTTTCTTTCTTTCTTCTTTCTTTATTCCTTCCTTCCTTCTTTCTTTTCTTTCTTTCTATTTCTCTTTCTTTCCTCTTTCTTTCTTTCCTTCCTTCCTTCCTTCCTTCTTTCCTTCTTTCTTTCCTTCCTTCCTTCCTTTCTTTCTTTCTCTCTCTCTTTCTTCTTTCTTTCTTTCTTTCTTCCTTCCTTCCTTCCTTCCTTTCTTTCCTTTCTTCTTTCTTTCTTTTCTTCTTTCTTTCTTTCTTTCTTTCTTTCTTTCTTTCTTTCTTTCTTTCTTTCTTTCTTTCTTTCTTTCTTTCTTTCTTTCTTTCTTTCTTTCTTTCTTTCTTTCTTTCTTTCTTTCTTTCAGAGAAAGGTTCAAGTGAAGAGAACAGCTCCAGATCTGCAGCAAAAAGAAACTCCCAGCATGTCCCAGGAGCCACAGAGAAGCTGCCACTCTGCAGACAAGCTTCTAGAGAGGCAGGAACGACGATGCTGCAGGTGGGCGCACGGTTATGAAGCTGCCAGTCTTGCATCTCACCATGGTAAGCATCAAACAGCAGATCTGACCTCCGTGCCAACCCCTTCACCTCCCCACAGGGAAAACTGACTCATCTCATCCCTCTAGGCCTGCTGGAGCTGAGCTAACTCATCCTCCTGCCCTCTCACAGATGAATTCTGCCAGCTCTGAGGGCAATGGTGCTCTTCAGGGCTGTACCTGGGCCCTTAATACAAGGCTAGACAGTGGGGACAGCTCCAGTATCTTCATCCTTCTGAGACTGACAGAAGGCTCCGAGGCCAAGAGAATACAGTGTGCTCAGTTTTGGAAGGCTTTACTTCTTCAGGTTGTAAAATCATCTAGGAAGCTGTGAGTAGAAACAAGAGCCTCTGCCAGCCCACAGCAGCAGGCTTGGAGGTCAAGTGGGTTCCACTGAGACAGAGTCTCAGATAACAGCTGACACAGATAAGTGCAGATCACTGATTGACACTGAGGCCCCTGGGCTAGAAATGAAGGAAAGGGGAGTGTAGGAGAGACACACAGAGCCTCTGCTGTCACTCCTGTGGATTCTGAGAACTAGAACTTTATGGGTACAACCCAAGTGGTAAGACCCAGAAGGACTGGACTCAATGTCAGAGAGAGGAGGGAGCAGATTCCATGCATCTCCTCTACACCTCTACCAATGCCCTAGAGTGATCCTCCCGAGCGTGCAACTTTGGGTGGGTCTCTGGCTCTTTATGGATATTTTGAGATGGCTCCAAAGTCCACAGGATCTATCTGAACAACACAGGTTTCAGAATGAGAGGCCCTGGTTTTGAATCCTGATTATACCAAGTAACCTTAGGTAAATCATAAAAGCTTCCTGCTAATTTGTACTTTCATCTAAAAATGAGGGAGCACAGGTTCCTTTACAGGCTAGAGAGAAGCTGAACTAAGGAGCTAAAGGATCTATACGGGTTTAAAAGGTTTTAAAACTATAAAATATCTACAGATATATATATATATATATATATATATATATATATATATTTTAAGGCTCACAAAAACATTTTGAGCTCTTTAAAAGAAAGCTACCACAGTATGTCAGGATTGAAGAACAATTCCTTTGAAAGCAACTAGAAGGGACTTTTACCACACGTGGCCAGGCATCTGCCCAGGCAGCCCTGAGCTTGGCTTTCTCAGATCTTTGCATGGAGGATACTGAACAATCGAGAAAAATAACAATTCAAAAGGAAGCACACTGGGTTGGCATATTTTGGGGTCTGAGCTAGATGGATTGCTTTGCGCCAAGTAAAAATACAGAAGTAAGTTCACACCCTCCAAGGCTCCTGTCTCCCATCCATCCAGCACAAACAGCCCACTGTTGCTCTGGGCCTCGCCCTCTTGCCTCCCACTCTAGGAGGAAAATTTCTCAGCCTTTTTAAAGCCCGAGGGTGAGTCCCAACTGCCAGCCTTAGTCTGCCAGCGGCCCTTCCTCTTTTGACTGTTGTTCAAATTCAGTTTTGCTTATGACAAACAGGCACCTGCTCTGAGTCTATACCTGACAGTCCTCTGTGAGATACACTCAGGGGAACAGCAGACAGCCCTATGCTGGAGCTCTTCCCCTGTAGGGCCTTCCCAACACATAAACACACCACTTCTTCAGTGTCCTAGGAGGTCAGAGAACTGCCAGTGAAGGAGATGATGTCAACAGATGTAGGGCAAAGCCTTCCCTACAATCGGGAAGAGAATTTGCCAAGAATTAATCCACCTGCTTTAAGAGGCCACGGCAGAGCTTTGCAAATGGAAAGGACAGAGCCTACTGAGCATGTGTTCATATCAACTGTGGGAAGTATTCGTGCCAACTCTGGGATGGGAGATTTACAAAAACTAGACCCTATCTTGCCATTTCACCCCGATCCCGCTGTATAGAAGGCCTCGGCTTCCAGCTTCCTTCTGTGGGTATAACACAAGAAGTATGATACACAGATCTGTAAAGCAGTGGACAGTGCTAACCATGCAGAACTAAGTGCTAGATCCTGAAGGGCTGAGAAGAAACCCTGGAGGAATTCAAGGGGGAAGCCGAGTTTTGAAGGAGATGGCATCATAGCTGCGGGTCCTTGAGGAGAGGAGGAAGAGAAGAGTGGAAAAAGAGGTGTGCACAGACATCAGGGTTATACCAAGCTGAGGCTCAGAGTACGCCATGAGGCCAACAGAAGCAGAGGAATAGGTTTGGAGTGGAGACCACAAGTCACTGTGGAATGATGCCTCAGCCCTCTATTTACGAGGAGAATTCCAGGAGTCAGCCTGGAAGATGGTGCCATACAATGTCATGGCAGTGTGCAATAAGCTGTGTATTTCTTACTGTTCATGTAAGGGATTGTTGTAAAGCTGGAGGTGTGAGGAACAGACTCTCGGCTCTATTGGGACATGTATTGTCACTCACCATTGGAGCCACAATGACAGTCCTTGACAGCATACAACTCATTTTGTAGGAACTTCTGTATGGGGCCTATCTCCTGTAGACTCTCAGGCCACAGTGGCCTAATGCCCACTGGTGACCAGAATATTCGCCAGCCTCATCTCTTCATAAGAATGATGAGCCACCTCTTGTAAATCTCTCTACTGGGGATTCCAGCCAATGCATTTCTAATGAAATATTCTTATTGACATTTTACACAGATGGAAACTCAGGGTGTTGAGCACATGGTGGACATCTTGTAGACAGATCGAGCCAGCGGGAAAGACTCAATTAGCCTAAAGTACCACCACTGTGATCCCTTAAGCTGAATTTCCTTGCCAAAGTATTCCATTTGGTTGAGAAGTGGACAGCTGCCTGACTGCTGTGTGATGTGACAGAAAGCTCGGTGTGACCTGGGCTGGCAGTGGCTTTGGGGTATTTTAAAGACCATCTTGAAGATCTGGCAAACCATTTCTCCATCCAAAATGATTTTCTGTCATTCAGAGACTCTCCTGTCCAAGGCTATATTTCTCTTACTCGCATCCTTGTGTGACTAAAGAACACCTTATTAGGCCAAAAAAATAAGAAATCTACTTCAGACATGGCTGTCTCACAAATAAAGATAACTCACAGCGGAAACAAGGTAGAAGGAAAGAAAGACATGACACCCCCCCCCCGCTACACACACACACACACACACACACACACACACACACACACACACACACACACGAGGGAACAGAGATGGCTGGAAGGAGTTGATACACTGCAGACCTCTATAGTGGTTTTTTCCCCTAGTGGACATAGCTTCGACTGAATAGCATTATCCTAGGTTAATCTAGACCAAGAAGGCAATCGGATTATAAAATAAGCTTCCTTTTTAGCATCCAAGGGAAACAGAAGTCCTTGGAACAATTGGTGCCCCGCAAGATTTCCACCTCCTGAGAGACTTCCTCTGATTTATAGTACTGGCAGGGGAGGAGGCTACTCCTGGGCTCTTGGGAAGGACAGATTTGGCCTGAAGTGCAGCTGTGCTACACACTACTTGTATGACTTTGGGCAAGTTTCTTAACCTCTGGGCACCTCATTAAATGGATATAATAGGAACTTTCTTGAAGAGTCATTGAGAGGCTTAAATGAGGTAGACAGGGTCAAGTACCGTGTGCCAGAGCATCCTGCTATTATGAGTTTAAAGATATAAATACTAAGCAAACTTGCATATGGTGTGCTCACTAGAGAATGCAAAGAACGGGGCTTCCTGCATCCAAGACCAGAGGATCTCCTTCCAGAACCAAATAACAGTTCCTCAGGCTTGGATAGTCTGCTGTCTGATCTACCTGTGAGCCATCACCACCCTCCCACCCCTAACATAACCAGGTACCAAGGCAATGATTGGATCACTTGTATTTGTGAACATCCCCCTACACATATACACACACACACACACACACACACACAGAGATACCACAGCACACTCATACATACACACACACACACACCACATATCACAACACACTCATACATACATACCACACAAACACACACCACAGCACACTCATACATATATACCATACACACACATACACACATCACACTCATACATACACACACACCCCACACACATCATAGCACACACATACACACATCACACTCATACATATACACACACCCCACTCATATAAACATATCCACACACACACATACCACAGCACACTCATACATACATACATAACACACATACATTCGAGAACACAGTCCTTCCTTTATTACAGACCTCTAGCTTCTCCATCACCCACCCAGGGTGGTCCTGGAATCAAATATCACATTTAGCTCTGACATCATTACCTTTAACACACTAGATCTTAAATGAGGAACAGAACTGGATGATGGGAAATGTTCTACTTGGGCAGCTCCACAATTTATCGAGTGTTGGTGATGCTAATACATGACCTCAATTACTCCTCAAACAAGGCATGAGATGCATCTGCCCTGACAGCAGAGGCCACCTTCATAATTTACTACTTACAAAGTGTACGCTCAGACATTACCTCATTTGGTACTTGCAGCAGCTTTGAATTTAAGCAGGGAAACTGAGGCCTAGGGATCCCTTCCTGTGCCGGGCTCTGGGAAAGGCTCTAAAAACATGGTGTGCGTGGGGGGAGGGGTTCCCATGTTAGAAGTGGATGGAGCCCACCATCAGCCCCCTTGACAGGAGTTCTCTAAGGCCTTTCCTGTTCAAAGACAGACATAAAGACATTTGTATTCTTCCTATGAGCTCGATGATGACAATGTCAGTGCCATGCCCACATTCCTCTGTTAAGGCCGGAATAACCTGTAATGGATGGTATTAGCGACAAACCAAAGGAAGGGACTATTTTCTAAATTGGGGAAAATATCAATGGCTATCTCTTCTTGGCATTTTTCATCGGCTCACTGTTCAAAAAAATGTTTTTTTCAATGGCATTGACAAGGATGAGTGAGCACTTTATGTACATTTCAGACTGTAAGATGGAATAGCAGCCAGAGTACTTGGAAGTTGAAGTTTGCAGGATGAATACAGTTTGAGTCCTCCAGGGAGTGTAGAGCCTGGAACACAGCGAGCCTCCCTGGGGCTAAGCAAAGCCCAGGCATGGAGAGGCACATGGTGCTCAAGTCTCTCGGAAAAGTGTTGAGGGCAGAGTCCCAGTGTCATCTCCAGTACAGAAAGAGCCTCACAAACATTTGTTGAACACATGATATTAGTGAACATTCGCCTGCATCAAACATTCCAGTCCAATCACAAAATACTAGGAAGGTTGATTTTTCCCTCCATTTCTAGGATAAACAATTTCATAAATGGATACACGAGAAAAGTAATCAGTCGCCAAATGATACACGTGGCAATTTGCTAAGATATATCATTCCATGTTATCTTAACAAGGAAGAGAAAAACATAGGCAACGTGTTATCAACTATATAAAAAAAGTGATATTAATGTGACACACATCTGCTGCGCTACACAGAAAATACATCTAAAAAGTATACGAGGCACTGGTAATAGTCATTACTCTGGGAACATTCTTCACTCTTTACTGCAATGTATCTGCCCAGGCTTCACTGGGTCAACGCATTGCCTCTTCAGAAGCAGATAAAATGCTCTCCAATACAAAGCACCTAGTTTCTCCAATAAACCCACAGGGTGATTGGGAGAAAGAAAGAAGATAGGGACCTAGGAAGCCTAGAAGAGTGCTTGCCTAGGATGTGCAAGATGGCATGGCAGTGCACACTCACAGAAGACAAGAGAATGGTGTGCACTTCAGGCTAACCTAGGCTACAGTGAGACCCTGTCCCAAATAACAACAACCTCATAAAGAGACAAGGCTACAAAGAGACACTGTCATAAAAGGTAGAGCAATGAACTTGAATGATTATAGAGTCCAGAGATTGGTCAGGCTTGGGCATATTCAGGGCTATAGAACAATTACACTCAATGAATAATTGCATGCTGGATGGTAAAAGGACTGGTGTTAAATTTTTTAAATGTTAGATGTATAATAAAAGAGTGTCTTGAAGAGATATCATGGAAATATTTACAGATGCAACAATATGTTTGGGGCCGACTTTAAGATAAATGTGGGTTGGAGAAAGTAGCTAGAAGAATATAGGAAACTTTGTTATTCATGTGCTGGTGATGAACCCTGGAGCCCTGGAAGCTCACTACATAATTCTGTCGACTGTGTATTTTTAAAATTTCCACAATGAAAAGTGTAGGGGTATTGTGTTGTCTCATGGTAAATAATTGTCCCACCCACTGGTCTAATAAAAAGAGCTGATTGGCCAAAGGCAGGCAGGAAGTGTAGGTGGGGCTACCAGACTAAAACTCTGAGAACAGACCACCAGACAGAATTCCAGAGAGAGGCCCGGAAGAAGCAGAGGACAACTATGCTGCCCTAAGAAAAGGTACCAAACCACATGGCTGAACAGAACAAGAGACATGGGTTAGGTGAAGAGTAGAGAGCTAGCAAGTGATATGCCTGGGCCTGAGGCTGATCAGCCAAAAACTATAGTAAGCCTCTGCGTGTCTCTGTGGGACTGCGGGTCTGCAGGTCTTCGGGTCTGCGGGCCTAGACCTTGAGGTTAAGCCCGAAAGTCCGGGCCAGAAACCGGGCCAGAAACCTCTTACTACAGAAAAGCTAACAAATGAATGAGTGGTTGTTTAGTAACAGCAAGAGCTTTGGTAGCCCATGAGGTCCAAATTCACCCTCAGCTTCCAGCTCCAGGCAATTTCAGGGCACTGGCCCGAGCTCATGCATCACCATGACAAATAAGCTTTGCCTGCTGACTGCTGCCATTTTAACATCGTGTTTAGGTCATGGGAATTATTTTATCCAATTATTACTTATCATACTATTTCAATTGAAAAATTCCCTGCCTCTTTTCTGTGCTAGGCCCATATTTGTATTTTTCTCTATAACGGGGTTTCCTGGCTCTAGCACATCAAGATCTCCCACACATAAATGAGGGGTTCCAATGCTGTGTGGTTATTAGTAATTCTAACATTCCAGGATAAGCCTTTCAAGTTTTTACCAGTTATCATTTAGAGTGTTCCTTTAATGGGACCTTAGAAAACCTCACAAATAAGACCCTGGCCCTGGATTAGGAAATCTTGGCCCAAGGTCAGTGCTGGTGCTATGGAGGCAGCAAACAGAACCTTGGACCTGATGAGAAGTCACCCTCCTGACATGCTACCATCATGGACCGAATAGGCTTATACACATGCTTCAGAAAAAAGCTCATTAAACACTGCCAAGTGCCTTACCTAATCCAAACCCTCATCTGCTATTTCTGAGCTCACAGCTCGGCCTCCTCCCCACCTTCACTCCCTGAGAATCCAACATAATGCTTCACACAATGAATGAATCCAGACCCTAAAAAGGTAAAGAACAATTTCCCCTATCAGTTTTACATCTCTCTAATGTGCTGAAAACTCAGTCTGTACCACCAAAGACACGTGACCTGGAAGCCCACCAAAAGGTACCACTTCTAGAGAAAGCCAGACTGGAATTCCCTGGTTTCCCAGTACAGCTTAAGGAAGCTGAAAAAGGTGTGGTCACTTCTAGGCCCTCCCAAATGTCAGGACTCAACAACCATAAACTTTTTGACCTGTGTAGAAGAATCCCTGTATTCTAAGACATCTGACTTCTTCAGATGCTAACATACCTGTCAGCATGTTTATTCATAAATAAAGTGAAGGTGATAAGCAATGTTAGGCTTGCTTTCCTTATTTGAGAAAATTTGAATTGGGGTGATGATGATCACCTTTCTGATGATGGACTTCCTGATTTTTTCACTGCCCTCCCTGGCATGACTAAGCAAACAGGACACAAACACATGTCCAGAGTGATGGTGCGTAAATGGGGGGGGGGGGGGCTGGTTGGAAACATTTGTCTCTTTTATTGAGAAAGGATAGGAAAGAATAACTAGAAACACCCCCTGTCCTCATAAGCACAGGGAGGTATCTGTGGTACAAATGGAGGCATGCCGTGGGTGCCCAGCCATGAGTGAGGACCAGGAAGTGATGACTCAAGACTGGTCTCCCTGACTAACATCTTGAACACTCAATCCTTTCCAAGGTGACTTTAAACCAGACTCAGAGAAAAATAAAAGCAAGAGAGAGGCTGAGGCACATTAAAAGAAAATCCAAACCCAGGGGCAAAATCTAGGAGCCACAGAAAAGGCCAAAGGATCATGTTTAAATCAGTGTGGTTACTTAAAAGTGTAGCCACAGGAAAACTCCAATATGAAGAACCAGGAAACCCTCTCCTTAGACCCAAAGACAGCTTTAGCTAGCAAAGCTGGCTTGGATCAGAACTTGGAAGTGGCAAATGATTTATTTGGAGAGCCTAAGAAACACAATCAGGTCAACAAAAGTCATGTATAGATTTGGGGGTAAACAGAAGTTGCCAGAGCTGGTTCTTCCTAAGGCAAGAGAAAAGAGGTGTGGCACTTATTAACGCTCCCCAAACAGGAAGTCCTGAGGGGAAGGGGCAGGCTCCTTTCTGCTGTTCAAAGGTAAGAACACAGAGAAAGCTGAGGTGCCGAACACCGGGCCAGACAACAGGAGCTGGACATGAAACACCCTGGGTACCAGGGAACACAGTGAACTGACTCTGACCTTGGCAGCATGTTCTGCCCAAAGGGCACAGTTGGTTGGGGCCCAAGGGTCTAATGTGTTCCACATTCTCCACTGCCCCTGCTCTCCTTCTGCCTCTCCAAGCATTTTCTTAGGCTCAGAATTCTAATGAGGAACTAGGGGCCAGACAGATCCCTGACAGGTAGACAGACAGGGAAAGGGGGATCACATATAAAGAATAAAATGGCAAACTTCCAGCTTCTTTTTTACCCTCCCAACCCAAGACAAAGGCCTGGCAAGTTTTCTCCCACACCAGTAGACACCCGTCTGGCTGGCCTGTCCAAGCTGTCCAGTATTCAAGGCTGGTCCCCAACATGTTTATTTGAAGTTGTGAACCTATCAGCTTCTCTCTCTTTAAGTTCACCAATCCAAATAAAAGGGGACCTCTCCCAGCCCCCGCCCTTCTAGGGGTGATTTCAGTTCCTAAATGTCCACTCCACTTTTTGGAAGTCGGTCTCTTTGCACTTTGCTGTGTGTGTACTAACTCACTTTTAATGAAGTCTGTTGCCTGTTGCTGCCTGCTATGCCCGAGATTCTCCCCCGCCTTTTAATTCTTTAACTGGTGGAAAAATGAACCAGATCAAGACCTTTAGACAGCAAAGTAGGACAAGAAGAACATCTGTCTCCAAACTACCACAAAATGCTTTATGATACCTATGCAAAGCTGCTGCCTAAACAAGAGGGCTTCTCAGCATCCTCTGGAGCAGAAAGTGAGGTCTAAAATAGACGGCCTTCCTGAGGGTGACACGGAAGCTTGTTTCATCTTGCCAAGAAAATTTAAGTGAAAAAAAGCAAGGTTTCAAACAGCTTGCATATCGTGTGCCAAAAAGGGTGGGGCGGGTGGTGTAAGGCAGATGATGGGTGCAAGGCATCAGGACAGAGATGCATTCACTTCCCAATCTTCATACTTTTTCAATATTCTCTCTCACCATATAAATGTGTAACTATTTCTCCCCCAGAGATAAGACTCTCACATTGTAAACCAGGCTCATCTGGACTCCTTATGTAGGCCAAGCTGATGTTGAACTCATGGTTAACCTTCTGCCCCAACCTTCCAAATGCTGAGATAACTCCCAATTTGGCTTTGTAGTGCCCGTTTTTTTAAAAAACTAGCCAGAACTGCATTTTTCCAAGAGTGACATTTCTCATATAGATACAACATTTTGTACTTTTCAATGTGTATTTTCTTCAAATAAGTTTTTAGTGTGGTCAAAAAAGTGGTTCAGCAGATAGAGGTATAGCTGTCACTGAGTACGACAATCTGTGTTGGATCATGGGAACCCACAGGATGGAAGGAGAATCAGCCCCTAAAGTTGTCTAATCACAATATGTTCACCATGGCATGTACACACTCATGTACATAAACACAGGCACGGTAAATAAGTGTACAATAAGTGTAAAATGAACAACATCAGCAAAAACCAAGCTAGGCATGGTGGCACAAACCTTTAATCTCAGCACTCAGGAGGCAGAAGCAGACAGATCCCTGTGTTCAAGGCCAGGCAGTTTACCTATTAAGTTTTAGGCCAGCCAGAGAGATCCCGTCTCAAAATAAATAACCACCAAAAACTTTAATAAAGAGCATTGCATTTTAAAAATTTAAATTGAAACAATTTTAAAACAAAATAGCTTTGTGTGATAAAGCAGGCATACTTGTTGGGCTGATTATCAGTATTCTTGACATATTCCTGGTGAAGAACTTGTCAACTAACAACCTCCACTTGGCTGGGGATGTAGCTCAGGGGGCACAATTTTGGCTCTGGTTTCCATCCTCAGCATCATATAATAAACTGGCATACTATCGCAATGGCCTGTGATCCCAGCCTCTCCAGAGGCTGAAGCAAGGGAATGAAGAGTCGAGGCCATCCTTCACCTCAGCCAGTTCTGGCCCACCTGGGCTCCACTTAAAAACACGAGAAAAGTTAGAAACTAGGCAAACCTGTGCTACCAACGTTCGGATCCTTTCATTGACTCTTGACTGTTGTCTGATGACTATGAGAGATCAAGAATGGGTTTGTGTGACAAGGGCTTTGTCAAGCTGGGCCAGAACATACACTTCAGGGTCACAATGGGGTTCTTCATCAGTCTATTGCAGCCATTTTATAAACTGAAAATATCTAATTCTCATACATGATGCCCTGGAACCAAGATAGCATAAAATATTCTGTAAATAGAAACACGATCCTTAAAAGAAGATGCCTATAATTCCAGCATGTGAGGGGGTCAAGAGATCAAGGTCACCCTTAGGGGTATAGTGAGTCTGATGCCAGCCTAGACTATAGAAGGCCCTGTCTCAAAACAAAACAAAACCCAGTTCTTGTGGAAGATAAATTGAGCACCTGTGTGTTATCAACGCTGAACGGAAGCACAGAGGTCTAAAATGGAGTGTAATCACTGGGCATCAGGGCCAAGTGTCTGGAATCCCAGGACCCCGGAGGATGAGGCAAAATGACCATGAGAAGACCAGCCTGGATTGCATATGTATAAGCTGTCTCAAACAACACCACCAGAGAGAGAGGGAAAGAGAGACAGTGACAGACAGACAGACACACACGGGAATGGGGGGACAGGGAGGATAAACGCAGAGAGAGACACACACAGAGAAAGACAGAAGAGGTTCCCCAGCCTGCCAGTTCCTGAGACAGTCAAGATAAAATGAAAAGGCTTACAGCACCCAATCCCCTAGTCATCAACTCTTCAACTGGTCAGGAAGGCTCAAATCCTACAGCCAATAAAAATCCAAACACTGTAGGTTATGGTCCTGGCTGAAATTCAACCAGATGGGATTCCATTATACTAAAAATGTCCATCTGCCAGGGGTGTTCACAGAACCAGATTTTAAAAGGGAAAAGAAAGAAGAGTGATTTCCCTTGTCTGTCTTGGGGCCCGGAGGTTGTGCTGCCCTAGGGCAGGAGCTGTGAGCTGGGGGCTAAGCGGTGGACCCTCTATACCCTACAGGCTCTGTCAGAGACGACAGGAGAAAGATATGGACGTGGAAAGGAAGGAATGACAGCGACTGGGAAGTTGTCCTGTAAAATGCCAGGGAAAAGGGTGGCCTAAAAAAGGAAAAAAAACAAACAAAAAAATCCCCATCATTCTAAAATGGCTGAGTGGTGACGATTCAAGGCAAAGGATCATACTCCTAAGTGCCCCCTAATGAAGATTAACCAACTTTGGTGACACCCAGAGAAGGGAAAACCACAGGGGATGGGGTTTCTGCAAAAACCAATAAATAAATAATAAACAAAAGTGACAGGCGTTTTTTCATTTACAGAAACCTAGCCCCCCCACACAGAGGGCACTTCAGTACAGGTGAATTCAACATTCCTGTGGAACCTAGTGGACTTCAAAAAGCATCTAAGAGGTAGAGGTGTAAAGTGGAAGTTAAAAGAGGAAGGAAAAATGAGAACTTCTGATAAAATGGGAGGAGAAAGACCACTCCATTGCACTGACATCTGGTTTGTTTCAAGTTCTGTTTTAAAAAAAAAAAAAAAAAAAAAAAAAGGAGTAAGGGGACACTCAGACAGAGGAGTGAACTGAACAAATAGGTGGCCAGCAAGGATCTGACATGCACTGTGTCTCCGCCAGACTGCTGCTGCTCCCCCTACTCAAATAACTAAGGAACCTGCTTTAATGCACTTGACACACGATCCCTGAACTTCCCAAAAGCACTTAATTCAGTGGCTCATGAAATCTTAATCCAAAAATGTTCATCCATTTGTAATCAAGCTGAATCACACGACAACTGAGGGGGAGGCTGGGTAGGGAGAAAGCAAATCTGGAAGGTCACCATGCAGACTGGGATCCCGGGGACTTTTGTCTGCCACTTAGATTCACTTTTATTCCCTTTAAAGACGACAGAAACGCCGTTGTCTGAGGAGAGTGCCGTTACAAGGTGGGAATGAACAAAGAAACTACACTATCCAGCTCAATACAAGGAAAACAAACAAAACAAAACAATGAGGCAACCAAGAAATGTGTGTTAGAATATAGACTGTTGGGTGGTGGGTATGAAGAGAAGCTATGGAGAAAGACGACAGGCCTAATATGGCAAATCCATTATGATTACCGTGTACCAGGTACTGCTCTAATGTTCCCAATAAGTGCATTTTTCTCCAGTCTTTTAGCCAAAGAGCCAGCATCCCTTGCCTTACTCGTGAAGAAACAGGTACAGAAAGGTTCGGTAACTTGCCCCAAATCACACAGCTAAGAAGAAACAGGGCTAAGATCCAAATCTAGGCACCGAGACACCAGAGTTTGTGCTTATAACCTCTCCAGGCTCCCCTAGAACTTAAACAATGAGAACGAGGCTGGAAGTAAAATTCAAGTCATGTCTTGGCTAGATCTAGGGTCAGGGGGTTAACTTTAGTCATGACCTGTGATGACCAGCCAGCCTAGTGACTATCCCAGGCCTTAAGTTTCTTCATCTATACAATAAGATGACTGAGTTAGATGAACTTCAGCCTTTTAGCTTTAAAATATAATAAAGTTCACACTGACCATTGGCAGTATGGACTGGCCTGCTTTCTGGACGGGCTCGAAGCTTCATTTATCCTCACATGGGCAAGGTGGGTTACAACTGTTTCTTCTGCTTCCTGACCTTCAGAAGATTATGTACCTTCTATTCAGGCAAATGAGAGAAGGCAAAAAGAGGGGGGAAAGGGCCTTGGAACCCAATGGCCCTTGAAAAACTCTGAGCACAGATTGTGTTGACTGCCAAATCTGCAATCTCTCCTGAGCCTGATCTCAGAGCCTGCCTTTAGGCCAGGTAAAACTGACACACTGGAGGCGGAGGCACCAAAATAGAGAAAACAGAAAGAGTAACACCAACTGAACACTGAAATAAGCCACTCTATTAATTCATCTTTTGGTATAATCTATTCCATTTGCATACAGGAATGTACACATGCACAGGAGTACTTAAACCTCAAAAACCATTAATGGGTGAATTCAACACTCCTTGGAATCCAGTAGGCACTGGTAGGCATCCCCCTCAATCTAGTCATTAAACGTTGCCCAGAGTGCATTGGTGGGTGGAGAAGGGCCTTACAGAAGGATCACACAGTCCTTTCCTTGCTAAGCATCCCAGACAGGTGGCTGTCATCTGGCCTCTGCCTAGGCACTTCCAAGGTCGATGCTCTGGCTGCCTAGCCTGGCAGGCAGCCCAGGGCGCTGCTGGACAGATCTTGATGTGGGGAAAGCCCACGAAACACCTAGAATAGTTGCCCCACAAGCTCAATAAAGTACGCCTCCAAGTAGGTCAAACATGCTCCCCTAGAACTTGAACCCATGAGTCGTAGGGTGAGCACCGGGATTCCACAACACATAGGTCCATCAAATATCCCGGGCTTGTAGTCAGGCCCTTTCAGGTTTCCAGCATCTTGCAACACTCTTCTCCGAGTCTGGTCCCTGGGGATACCTCCCAGGCTCAAGAATGAGTATCGATGGGGAACAGGGAATGGCAGGCAGGAGGCCTCTGTCGGCCTTGTCCCCATCCTCGGTTCTACAAGCAGGAGAGGACAAAGGACCTTCAGGAAAGCGTATCCCACCCGTGGTTTTGGCTGCCCCGCCACTAGACAAGCTGGTCCTCCGGATCCCCGCAGTGCCAGGTGACAGTCCCCCCAACAGTTCCCCACGGATCTGAGCACACAGACTGCGGCGCGAGGGGCCGAGCCACGCTGGGAACCGGGGACTCGGGGTTCTGGCACGATGCCTCCAGAGAGCGGCCGTGGCTTGGTGGAGCCCGCCCAGCCGAGGTTTTACCTGCGCTTGTTGACTCCAGCGGTCCAGCTTGCCCGGAGTCCGGTTCCCGCAGCTCCGCGGCTGCTGGCTGCACTCAGAGAAATACAGCCGGAACCCCTGGCCAGCGCAGCTCCCGCCGCTACCGGCCCCGCCCAGGCAACTGCCGCCACTCCCCTGACAACCGCCTCTGCCACGCCCCAACCAAAGGTACCACCGTTCATTGGATCGTCTAGCCGCCACTCTATTTGCTCAACTCGCTCCTTGAGCTTGGTTGGCATCCCATTGGTTGGTGGGGCTGTTCCTCAGGGTGGAGGCGGTGATATTTTAGCAAACAATTCTTCTACAATTGGTTACTTTTGATGTCTTTGGCCAGTGGGCAAAGATGCTATTGGGGAAGGCCTGCCCCAAGAGGCGGGACAAAGGGGAGGCTAGAGGGTGGCTTGTGTTTGATGGTTGATAGGGGTGATGTGATGTTAGAGGGCCTATTGTGACTGCTCCCTGGGTTCTGGGGCTGGAAAGATCTGGAATCCCATGGGGATGAATGGGGGTGGGGGTGGGGGTGGTGGAGCAGATAGTCCTGCTGTGGGGTTCTCAGCTCTGGTGTGCCCAGGAGGACGGACCTGTAGCTCAGGACGCAGGTGACGAAATGTGGAGTCCTAACTTTGAAGAGCAGAGGTGGTGAGTCACTGAGCCAGAAAGAGACAAAAGACGTGAAGGCCGCGGCCTCTGACCTCGTTCAGCTAGGGAAGTGGGTGGGTACATGCGGGGCTTTATGAACCTGTCATTGGCCCTCTGTTCTTCCAGCCTTTAACCAACCTTACAGGTTGGAAGCTCCTTGGAAGAAGGTATTCTTTGAAGTCAAATTAGGAAAGAGGAGGATGTGCTGGTATGTCGTTCAGCCTTTCAGCATTCTGCTGATTTCACTTGGTAAGTTTAGTAGCTAAGTTTGGAGTGTGAATAGGGCCTGGCATTCCCCAGGCCTTCATCAAGGCCCACTGGTCGCCACTCACCCCCTCCATCTGTGCAACTAGGCCCAGCCTTAAAATCCTGTGAGCCTGAGGCTGCCCATGCCATGGCACGTGCTTAACTAAGAATAGAACACTGATGACTTGAAATGCCACTCCAGTGAGCAGCAAGGGACACACTGCCAAGACACAGAGGGGCTGCAAGGAGGAGGGAAAAGTGAACAAACCACATAGCCAGAAGAAAGTTGTCTTTGAAGAGATGGTAAAATTTCTCCAGCATATATCAGGAGTGGAAGCAAGCTGGGTATGATGGCTGTTATCCCAGCAGAAAGCTGAGGCAGGAAGATTGCTGTCAGTCCAAAGCCAGGCTGAGCTACATAATGAGGCTTTGTCACAAACAGAAATAGCAGTGTGAGCAAAGAGGCATCCTTTGTAGGCTGCTCAGTGCTGAACCAAAAGTCACTCTGTAAAGAATCCTCCAGACTCCCCTGAAGCCCACTTCTCAATCTGAAGCTATGGGACACCCCAGAGTGTGGACAGAATAGATTCTTGGAACTACATTGAACCTCAGACCTTAAAAAAAAACTCCATAGCCATGGGGCAGCAGAGAGAAGGGGAGAGAATCAATCGATCTTGTGTGTGTGTTTTTCCCCAGTCATGTTACTTCAATAAAGTATCATCTCAAGGCTTACTTCCTTCTCTAGATTCTGTTACATCTTGACAAAGAGAAGCCCAGCTTTGGTAACAAATGATTTTACTGAGAAGAAGCCGCCCTCATAGTCCTGACTCTTCTAAAACGGTTTAGACTTTGAGAGATGAGCTTTGGATTCGTCACCAGATAAGGATGTAACCAGTTTGATATAGCCATCTCACTAATACCCAGATACCAAAACATCACATGATGGGTGTGCCATAAGTATGTACTATTATCAATTAAGAAATTCTTAAAAGTCATGAATTATAAACAGATTTGCTGCCAGTTGAGAGAGTGGTATTCATGAATATGGGTGCAGGCGTGTGTGTGGGTGCACACACTTGGTTCTGAGCTACAGTTTTCTGGTTCTTCCCTTTAAATAGAGCTGGTTGGTGGTTATGCACACGGCTGCACACGTGCTGAGGAAGCCAGCTCAGCCTGATTTGGGTCTCCTCCTGACCATGTCTGCTGGGGCAGAGACTTCATCTTTTGGTTCCTATGATCTCTGATGGTCCTCTAGATTGAATCCCAGCCACAAAAGTGACTGTAGTGAATTGCTCACTATGATAAAAGTGGGTTCACCATGGTAAAAGTGACTTTTTCCTCCTGTCTTAGGGTCCTTGGTTTGCAGGAATGCTAGCAAAGGACGTCTGCCCAGCTTCTCAAACATACTGAGTTACTCAGGCTCAAAAACCAGGACCAACTAAGCCTGGGCAGAGGAGGGAGCTGTCCTTTGTTACTGGGTGGCCTGAAGAAGGATCCATTATCATAATGAAGCTCACAGCACTGTTTTCTCATTTATCTCTGGTTTCTATTTCTTCCCCTCTTCCAGGGCTCTTGCCGTATTCTGTCTAATCATATTATTTCATTTTACAAAGCATCCGTGTGGGAGGTCAATTTGGGGATTAAAAAATGACCTCAATTTTGCCCTCAAGTTTAGCAGCCTAGAGGGATTGAGGACTCAGGCCTAGGTGAGCCTGGGTCTGAGATACTCAGGTGCAAGAGTGTGCCTGTAAGGCAGACTTAAAAAACTGGAGAGCTGGAGGTGGAGTTGGTAGGGTGTGGGTCCTGGACTCCATCCTTGGCACAACATAGTCCTGACAGTGATGCCCATTGTCATCCCAGCACTCAGGAGGTGAGCTAGGAGGATCAGAAGTTCAAGACCACCTAGAGACAGTGTGACTCACATAGACAACATAGACTCACACTCTATGTTGGCTGAGGCTCTGGGACCTCACTGATGTGGAAGTGGCTCTAACTCAAGGTGGGGGGGGGCTCTCAATGGGATTTCACATGAGCCTGCAAGCTACCCTGGAAGATGGGGAAGCCATAAGTAATACATACTCTGCTCTTCCGGATGCCCAGCGGTTTCCTAGCCTGAGAGCAATCCGCTTTGGAATCTCTGCTGTTGGCTGTTGAACCCTAGTTCCACCCTCCTTAGCTTTGTGGCCTTTGGGTGAGCACAGTGCCTTTCTGTGATGTCATTTTCTTTAATAAGTGCACCCAACTGTTATGTGCTTCCCTCCTGGGGCCCTATGACTAAGGGAATGAATTTGTAATAGACTGTGTTTCAGTCGGCACCTGAAGAATGCCACGCTCTTAATAAACCTTTGTCATAGTTATGAGGGAGTCATTGAAAAACCTTTCTCTAAAACCATCTCATTTTCTAAGTTTTCTCCATGGTGATCAGATGATTTCTAGTGTACACACATGTGTGCATGCACATGTGTATATGTAACTTTATTTGAACTTTTAAAAGCAAGGCCTCATATAACTCAGAATGGCCTCAACCTGGCTCTTCTCCTTCAGCCTTCCAAGTGTGCTGGGGCTGTGGTGGAATTCCTTCACCATGTCCACCCGATTGCTGTGGATTATCTGAAGGACTGTGTTAAAGTTCAGGGGATTAGACCTCATCATCTTAGTCATGATGAGGGCAAAGGGAGAGGGTGAGGCTGAGAGACTGATACTAAACGCTGCACTCTGGATGTCTGGGTTCCCCTGACAGCCTGATGTGAGTCAGTCTGAGGAATGCAATATTATCGACTTTATTGTCACACCCAGGGCTGTTTATGAGTAGTTTAGGTTCAGAATGCACCGTACCTCCTGGCCAGCTTCTCACTAACCACGGTGATTAACTTGGTTTAGAAGTTCTAAGGCCTGATATGTTACAGGTCAGTGAAGACAAGCCAAGGACCTGGTTGCTTTTGTTATTAGAAAAAGCTTCCAGCAGGCTGTTTAAAACAGTGGTAATGAGAAAATAACTCTCTCTTTGGCCTGAGTTGTGTCCTTAATCCACATGTAAAGTTGTCTATTGTAAGATTTTGAAATGGGGGCGGGGCTGGTGATATGACTCAGTGGATAAAGCACTCACTGTGTGAGCCTGGTGGCCTGAGTTTGATCCCAGCTCAAGGTGGAAGAGAAAACTGATTCTACAGGGTTGTCCTCTGACTTCTTTAAATAACTCACTCATCTTACACACTTAAAAAGTACCAGACAGGTAGATGAAGTCTTGGTCACCAAACATCTCTCTTTCTGACACCATCCTTAATTACAAACAATAAAAATCGACTGTTCCCCACTTATTGATCCCAAAGAAGCCAATAAAATGTGTGCATTAAATTAGTGTATCACAAATCCCTTCCTACCAAAATTCATGTGGTTGAGCTATTTTAAAGCTACTTAAATCCCTTTAGAAACCCATATACTGTTTTTAAATCATATTTTTAATTAACCAGACAGTAAACAGTTTTACTGAGCAACATATTTTCTGTGTTAGACAGAAGGACTGACCAGTGAGGCAAAGTCCTGTCCCTGCGTGGGTGGATTTATAGGACAAAGGGGAAATCCCAGAGACACCTCAGGATACATCCATCAGCAGTCAGCAGTGGAGTTCAGCGTGTGCCAAAATCCTTTCAGAGAAGAAAACAATTTCTTCTGATTTGGATTCGTGGAGATTTGAGCTGGTGCTTAGGTGCCCCTGGGATGAGGCTGAGAGTGGTATTCCAGGTGGTGAAGGTAGCAGCCATAGAGGCCTCTGGGTGGGAGAACTGAGACAGCTTGTCCAGGGTGGAATCAGTGGGAACTGGCAGGAGAGATGGACAGATGGGCCAGTGTCAGGGGCCTGAATGCTGTCACCTGAGTTAGTAGCTCTGCGTAGCATCCTACAGGATATGCATTCCCCATCACCAGGCATGCCTCCTTCATAATTTTAGCCCTATCTCTATATTCCCTCTTCTGTAACTTATAATTTCATTAAATTGATTCTCTTAAATTTTTTTCTTTTTAGACAGGATCTTTTGGTAGTAAAGGCTGGGCTCAAACTCATGTGACCTTAACGCTGGGATAATAGGCCTACACCACCATTCCTGGCTTGGGCTTTGCTCTTTTTTTTTTTTTTTTTTTCAGTTTTGTGTTTGAAACTGGGTCTCGTATAACCCAAGGTGATCTCAAACTAGCAGGGGTTGGCCTTGAACTCCAAGTCCTCCTGCCTTTGCCTCTCGCATGATGGGATAAGAGTGTGCCACCATGCCGAGGTGTACCTTTGCTTTTCAAGTGGAATGGCTTTTTCAGAATCATTCTAAAGCAGTGTTTTGGTTTTGACTTGATGATGGGGATAGGATCTGAGGCCCCTTCCATCCTAGGCACACAGAGTACCACTCAGCCACATCTTCTGTCTCATCAGTAATTCTTAACTGCCAATGATTTTGCTCCCAAAGACATTTTTGGTTGTCATAACTAGAGGGGTGCTGTAGGCACTCTGTGGATAGAGACCAGAGTTTTGACCCACCCTTTAGTGCCCAGAACAGCACTTGACCACAAGAGATTACCTGGCCCCCAATGTTGATAGTGGTATGGCTGAGAAACCCTGTGGACAGAAGCATTGCCTGTGACACTTCAAACTTGATGTGATGGTTATAATTATTCTGATTTTTATCAAAACCACATCATAGCTATTGGAATTTAAGATACCCTTCCATGTTCTACCCAAACCTTATTTGTTTTATGATTCTCAATGCAGACATGGCAAATTAAAAGTTAAACTTGAGCCAGGCAGTGGTCACATATGCCTTTAATTCCAGCACTCAGGTGGATCTCTGAGTTCAAGGCCAGCCTGGTCTACAGCCAGGGGCTAAACAAACCCATCTCGAACCTTCCCCACACACACAAAGTTAAACTTTGTCCACATAGGTATTTGCACACTAGTGTTCATTGCTGCATTACTCACAGCTGCTGAGAAGAAACCTGTGGACAGAGAGAAATGGGTAAGAAAAATGAAATTCTAACACACACTACACGTGAACAGTCACTGAGGATGCTACGCTAAGGGAAATGAGCCAATGAGAATAAAGCAATAAACCCTGAAACATTTCCCTTCTGAAAGGTACCTAGAGGTGTCAGACTAAAAGACAAGAAATAGAATAGGAGCTTGGAGAGGTATGGGGAGCCAGGGTTTAATGGATGCCCATTTCAGGGAACAGTTCTGTAGCTGGGTGGAGATGGTTGCTCATGAGGGAAATATTCTCAATAGTAGTAAATTATACACTTATAACAATATTCTATTTACATATGATACACACGCACACACATATATGAAAGGCGTGTGTTTGAAGCAAAGAATCTTTCTGAATTCAGCTCTAGGCTGTGATATCTGTTGGTCAAGTGGGTTCTTCACCTTGTAACTCAAAACAGGATCCAAGTCACATGCTGGGCAAGGGAACAGTATGTATAATGCCCACTGTAGATAGAGTAAGTGCCCTAGGATAAATCACTGCTGTTGTCTTCACTGTTTTGTGCTTTTTGTTTGTTTGGGGTTTTTGTTGTTTTGGTTTTTTTGACAGTCTTGTGTAGCCCAGGCTGGCCTCAAATTCCTTAGGAAGCCAAGAATGATCTTTTATGATCCTCCCGCCCCTGTCTCTTGAGTGCTGGAATCACAAGCATTTTCCACTGTGCCTGTTTTTCCAGGCTTTGTGCAGACTGGAAAAGCACTGGACTCAGTGAGGTGTATCACCAGCTTCTTTCATTATTATTTTTAATAGCTTTATTGATTTCTATAGCATACCGCCACATACTTAATATGTACATTTAGTGAGTTTTAGAGTATTCATAGTGTGTAACCAGCAGCACAAGCAATGTCAAACATGGTAGTTACTTTAAAATATAACCCTTTACAAGGCTCAGCAGATGAAGGCACTTGCAGCCAAGCCTGAGAATGTAAGTTCAATCCCCAGGGCCCACACGGGGAAGGGAGAGAACTAACTCCTGCAAGTTGTCCCCGATCTAAATAAATAAATAAATATGTCTTTAAAACAAGAACAAAAACATCCCTTTACTTGTTAGTAATTGTTCTCCATTTTCCTGAACGCTTATTCCCCAGCCCCTGCCTATATTAGTCTTTCTGTTTTCACAGGTTCATCAATTTGTGACTGTCTTTCCCTTGGTTTTAAAAGCTCATCCATATCATGTATCATCACTTCATGAATTACTGCTGAGTTGTGGGAGGCCTCGCATAGTCTAGATACACATCTGTGTTAGCCAGCTTGCCACTGCTGTGACAAATAAGTCAACTTAAAGGAAGAAAAGTGTATTTGGGCTCGAGGTTTCAGTCAATAGTTTCTTGGTCCAGTTGCTTTAGACTTGTGGAAAGGCAGAATGCCATGGGATATGTGGGGTTTTGTTTGTTTATTTTTGTTTTGTTCTTTTTTTTTTTTCGTGGCTTTGAGGACACTTTCTTGTTTTAACTATGCCATCCTGTGGGAATTTTCTAGTCTTCCCTATTGGATAACCTGTGTGTTGCTTGCATCTGTTTTAGTGTGTATTTTCTTAGTTTGGGGACTTTTTCTTCTATGATCTTGTTGAAGATCTGATCTATGCCATTGATCTTTTTCCTTGCCTATGACTATAATTCAAAGGCTGGTGTTTTTCACGGTGTTCCGTGTTTCCCATCTTCGAACCTTCTTCACGTTCTGCCTTTATGGTCCAGACCCCTGTTCCACCTTTGAGTCCCGGTCTCTGTTTCCTGCTTGTAAGGTTTTCCTTTGCTTTTCTAGTTGAGTTACTGGTGTTTTGGGTTTGTTTGTTTTTTCAATTCCATCTTCAGCTTGAGTTCGCTTCATTGTTTCTATTTCCTTTCTGAATCCTGCCCTCAAGTCTTGGACTGCCTGAGTCATTTTTATCAGCCTTATGTTGGCATTTTCTTGACTATCACTCAGATGTTCAACCTCCTTCAGCTCTTCTTAATTTTATTGAACTTTTTCTTTGTGTCTTCTTTAAACTCCTTGACGTCTTGGATTAGGTTTATTATTTTTCTTTTAAGCTCAGTGTCCTGGGTTCATCTAGGTCATTGTCACTGACATTTCTACAGGACCTGCTGGGTTTTGGAGAAGGGAAACTGGCATGATCTTTCATACTGTTGGTATTTTCCCAATGCAGTCTGACCATGTGGACTTCTTTTGTTGGTTCTGAGTCTGCTATTGACAGAGCAAATTGGGACAGATTGGGATGGAGAAGAGGATTCACAGGTGTGTTTGATCTAGGCTGAGGTAGAATGAGGTCATGTGGACAGAGTGGAGTGGGCTGGGATACAGGAGGAGTGTAGATCTGGCTGCATGGAAAGGTTGGCTGTGTTGTGGACAGGTTTGTGGGTTGGGGGACGGGTAGCGAGGGTCTTAGCAAAAGCCTAGAGATCTTTTGCAGTGCAGGCATGGGAGGCCAGACTAGACTAGGGCACTGTATGTGGGTCCCAGGCTAGATCTGGTGGGCTTGGGAAAAGGTGTAGTTAGGAAGGGAGGTCAAGGAAACTCAGCAGGCTAGACCCTGGGGGAGGATGTGGGATTTTTGGATCTTAATGACAATTGTTTTGGAGTTTTTAGAGTCCTTTAGAGTTTTAGTGTAAGTCTGGCGTCTGGAAGCTCTCAGAGTTCGGCGTTTTTTCTGTGTGGGTCCTGATTTCTGTTTCTTTTCCTGTTAGCCATAACTTTTCACTAAAGACTATTTCAGGTAATATAGCAACTTTAGATTTTATTCATTTTGTTTTTTTGAGACAGGGTCTCTCTATGTAACCCTGGCTGGCCTGGAACTCCCTATGACCAGGGTGGCCTTGAACTCACAGAGATCTGCCTGCCTCTGCCTCTCACATGCAGGGGATGTGCAGGCCAGGAAGCCTGGCTGGGACTTGCTATTCTGTTTGCATATTTTATTGGTGGAGTGTCTTAGCTCTGATGAAGTCTCTCCCTCAGTAGATTTGGATGCCCCTCCTCAGAGGCTGCAGATTTGGGCACACAGTTACCTTAGAATGACAAGAGTTTTTTTGTTTTCTTTTTAAGACAAAAATCTAGCTCTACTTGCTATGTAGCCCAAGATGGCTTCTAACTCCTTTTTATTCTTTGGTTATTTGAGACACGGTTTCTCTGCTTAACAGCTCTGTCCTGGAACTCACTTTGTAGACCAGGCTGGCCTCAAACTCAGAGATCCACCTGCCTCTGCTTCTCAAGTCCTGGAATTAAAGATGTGAACCACCACCCAGCTTGGGTTTCTATCCTCTTCCTTCAGCCGCCACCCCCCCCCCCCCCAGCCCTCCACCTACACACCTGCAGCACCACACACTGCTCACATGCTCACATGGCTCCCTTTGCTATTCTACTTGATCTTTTTATTTATTTATTTATTTATTTATTTTATGTGCATTGGATGTCTCTCCATGGATGTTGGGTTCCCTGGAACTGGAATTATAGACAACTGTGAGCTTTTGTATGGGTGCTGGGAATTGAACCCAGAGTCCCACACATCCTCATCCCCTACTCCAGCTTGTTCTAGTGGAGGAGTGCCTAGCTTCTCCTAATTGCTTCCTAACAGAGTCTTCATCATTTCTGGGAGCATCCTCAATTGAACATCCCCAAATCGTGTTACTCAGTGAAAGCTCCAGACTGTTCGGTTTTATGGCTTGCTCCTCTACAGAAAGACCTGTAGGTTGCTCTAGAGCTGGGGAAACTTGGCGCAGTGGCACTCCTGCTGTCTCAGTGACAGCCCTGCTTAGTGGGCAGGGCATGGAAAAGGTAAGGATCCTTGGTTTTCTAGGCTTGCCCCTTTCAAAACAGAGTCTCTGCCCCATGAGCAAGCTTGGACCTGGATGACTAAGGTCCAGCTAATCTTCAACCATCCATCAAGGAAATATAACTTCCGACTATGAATGGGGGTGGAGGGGTAGGAAGTGAGCCTCAGACCACTCAGCCTACATTGTCTGCATCAGAGCCTTTACAACATGGAGCTAGAAGGCAGCCTGCCCCTCCGGGGTCATACAGAAGCCACCACCAGCAGTGGGCTGGAGAAAATATCACTTGTGTTCTTGTTCTCACAGTCCCCCTCCTAGAATTGGAGGAGGAAGGAGGAAGTGGTCTGTGGCTCCATGACACTGACTCTCACTGTTCTTTCTGGAATCCGAGTTTATAAATTTCTTGACTGTCCTTGGGATAATTTGCAGAGGCTTTAAGTGGTTGCGGTTTGAGTTTTAAACACTCCCCACCTGCCGTGGGTGTTTCACTGGGGATAGAGTTCATGGAGCATTTAGGAGTCATCATTCTGAAAGCCATACATCCGGTTGCCCAACCTGAAAGCAAGGCTGTATTTTAGCCAGGTCACCCCAGAGACAGTAAGTTCCCTTGGGTGAATGGACAGCATGGAGCCAGGTAAAAGAAGTGCTGGGCTATGACATTAGTTTAGGTGTGACTGTCAGATTAACACAATGGGAGAAAAAAGGCGCAGGAAATTTAAATGTGGTAGGCTGGAGGTGTGTCACTGTGGCAGAACTCTTGCCTAGTGTGCAAAAGGCTCCGGGTTCCACCCCAGAAACATACACACACACACAGAGTGATGTGAGTACAGATAGGTTCATTAGGATTCCCTCACAAATTAAATTGGGATACAAAGTCAGAGATGATTCCGAGCTGTTGGAAGGTGATTGCAAGGAAGAGAAAGGCCATGCTGATTCAGGGCTGTTGAGATTATGGTAACATGCATATTCAAAGGAAAGAGGGGCTATTTGTAGGGTTACACACTTGCAATTTTGCAGGAGGCAGGGGGATCTAGACAAGTTCAAAGCTAGCCTGATCTGCATAGTAAGTTTCAAGGCCAAAAATGGGGGAGGGGGATGAAAGAGCAAATAATGATGTCCTGACTAGAAAGACAGGTTTGGACAGTAGGAGAGACCAAATTCTGTGGATAGATTGCTATATTTTTAATATTTGCAAATTTGCCCATGAACAAGAAAACAGAAGTCATGGAGTAGACTAGTTTTAGAGAGAGACCATCAGGTTACCTTGAACCTGGAAAAATGGAACTTTGAGAAAGTAGGAGAGCAATGAAGATCAATAAAGTGCCTCTGAAAGGTGGAACAACATTTAACACTCAAACACATCCTAAAATCCAGGGTGGCTCTAAAGGCTTTACATAACCCTCATAACTCCTTGGGCCCAATGTGATAATCCTCATTTACTGATAACCTTCAGGTGGTTGAAATGGTGTGCTCAAGGTTGTACAAGTGGAGTGGTGTGCAGTGAGATCAAGATTTTATAAAATAGGTTAAAGTAAGAGCACACACGATTCTCACTCCTGAGTATGAGCCCAACAGTGTTCGTGGTAGCACCATCTAATAATAACAGCCTATGATGATCAACAGCCCAAAGGTCACCAATATGATATTAAATAAGCAAATCGTGGTATATCCATACTCAGTGAATTACTGTACTAAAAATGAGTAGACCATTGCTCTAAACCCAATGTAGATAAAATGCTAAGCAAGAGAACTTGCCACAGAGACCTGTTTGATCTCTAGAAGGTCCAAAAGAGGCAAAGAGAACCTCTGATGTGAAGAGGTCAGGTGACCTCTGTAGGGTAGGAGGAACTGTCTGGTACTGTCTTGTTTCTGAGCTGGCCCACAGTGGTGCTTGTGTTTATTTGGGGAAATTCATCAGGCTGCATGTATACTGTCAGCTCAGGTTCGCTTGCCGTGTAGGCAACACCCACTGAGAAGTATGACAGCACAAAAATCCTCTTAACCCCCACACTATCAAGGCAGCATGTGCCTCATCTTCAGTCAAGGAAACTGTGGAAGGGGATCCTGTGACATCATAAACCTAAATTCAAAAACCTAAAGAATGTATGAAAGTTTTTTATTTGTTTTTGTATTTAGCATTTGAAACAACACAAATCGGAGGTTGCTGCTCAGTGGCATTGACTAGTGTGCAGGAAGCCTGGATCTGTCTCTGCCTCCTAAGTTCTAATATCACCATCATGTTTGACTGGCTTCTTGTCTTTAAATTTGCATTTCTTCTGGGAGAGAAGACTGCAAACACACAAAATTACCTGGCATATGGAGTGAATGTAAGGGGAGACAGGACTTCTGGATACCTGTGACTGTAATTGGATCTCTGTCTCCACTGGTTTGGCCTGGTACCATGACCCCAACCTTCTGCCACATTTAGCAGTTGGATTTCTCTCCACCTTTACCTGGCTCTGGCTGCCAAGCCATCCTGCTTGGGAATCACCCCTGATTTTTCATGCCTCCCCCTTTGTGTTTGCACTGAGGGCCACCTCTTCCTGTCCTGGGCTCTGTCTTTAGTCTTCTGCTTGCCTCTCTGCCCCCCTTTCTCAAAGGGCTTGTCATTTTTCTAGTGCTCTGTGCTGCTGCTAGAACTAAGTTTTTAAAAATGAACTAAGTTTTTAAAAATGAATTTCGGGGGCTGGTGAAATGGCTCAGTGGGTAAAAGGCTTGCTACTTGAGTTTGGGTCCCGAGCACTCCTGTAAACGCTGTGTGTGGTGGCCAGCCTGTACCCCTAGTGTGCGGGAAGCAAACACAGACTCCCTGGAGTAAGCTGGCTAGCTAGACACACTTCTCCACCTGGAAGACCACTCATCCTCCCGAAGGCTGCTGTAGAAGCCCTCCATCTGTATGACTTCCTCACCTTCCTGTAGAGCTCACTCATTCAATACTCAATTTTCCACCCATTTGTTCAGCTAAAGTCATTCATTTGTGAGGCTGAGGCAGTGTCAAGGGCAGCACCTACATAATTCAGACCTTACATCATAGCTCCAGCCCACCAGTAATATTGACTCATTTATGTAATATCTGCTCTTGGGCTCTACCCTTTGGGGTCAAGGTAAATTAGTCATCTGTGTACCTCATTGATAGGAGCAATAAACCATGTTTACTTAATTGAATTGGGAGAGAATACTTGCTGAGAAAATGACTTTGGCCAAACACCATCATTTTTAGACTTTGTAGTAGTTTGGGGTGAGGGATGAAAGGAACAAGGCTTTTTTGTTTAGGAAAGCTTAGAAATTGGTACAGTTTTAGGCCACTTATTTGAGAGTTGTATCAGTGAGCAGAGGCAGGATACAGGATGGCAGTGAGACTAAGTGGTAAGAGGCCATCAGCACTTATTTGTTTGATCCTTTTCATGAATTCTGTGTTTAATCCTGCCAAGGCCTCATGCACAAAAGGCAGGTGTTCTTCCCTTCAGCTACACCCAAGTATTTCCAAGGACAGAGAAGGACAGAAAAGATGGAAGGTTCTGGGCAGTAGGCAGTGGTCCAGAAATAAAGTGACAGACAGAGCTCTTTGGATGGTGGCTGTAGGTGTGAGCCTTGTACAGGCCCAGGGACAACCTTGGAATAGTACTTACCCTGCTAAAACAGCTATTTGCTGCTGTTGATTATATTTTTGTTTTTAATGTCCTTGATTATTTGTGGAAACTAAAACAAAGTTGGAAATATGGAAGTGTACAGGTCTGAGGATTTGCCTCATGCTGATCTTTTGTATGTCTGTTAGAAATCCGCTGGCCATTTGCAGAGGAGAGGCTCAGAGTGGTTCTGTGGTTCCCACTTAACTATAATATTATAGGCGACACTATCTAAACAACGGCTCCGGGACCCCTTTCAGCTCTTCTGATTTAACTGGAACTGGGCCAGAACACAGGCACCTGGTTGGCTTCAGTCTAACATGTGGATTAAGGAGTTTGTCAGACTCAGCACCATGCTAGGATGGAGTTAAAATAGACACCGGCTCATTCCCACTGTGTTTCTCAATGTTGGGTCCCCAGAGCAGCCACATCAAAAATACCAAATTCTGTAGGGGCCCTGCTAAGTTATAAAGCCTGAGATAAGCCCATAAATCCAGTTTAAGCTCTCCAGATGGGCCACATTTGAGGACCACTGCCCACAAACCTATGGCATCTACTTCATCATGCCGGCAATGCAGATCCTGGGGCCTCACCCCAGAGCTGCTGAATCAGAATGGGTGTTTGGCAAGGTCTTGTGGTGTTTCATACATGTCTTAAAAAGTGAGACGCCTTGCCTTGGATCAGAGGCATTACACTTGTGCTCACATTTCATTGACCACAAATAACTAAATGAATCATGTGACCACTTTTATAGCAGTGAATGGAGCAAAGAGATATAATTAATCCTGTGGTAGTAAAATGCTCATGGAGAGGGGCAATAAATATTTTGAATAATAATAGAATCTACTATAGAAAATAAGTTGGAAAGCTTCACAGTGCAGGAGTGCATATGTTCCTTTTAGGAATATATACACAGACCTTCTGAATGACAGAGCAAAGAGGGCTCAGCATTTACGTCCCTTCTGCCAAAGCTGAAGGACTCTCTACCAGGAGCAAAATTAAGACATGATCAAGAGGCAACCCCACTCCCAGGGCAAGTCCATGTGTGTTAGTGAGAAGGCTCCATGGATAAAGACACTTGTTGCTAAGTCTGATGACCTGAGTTCGATCCCCAGAACCCACATGCTGGAAGGAGAGACTCAAATTGGCCTTTGACCTCAGCAGACGTATGCCATGGCATGTGTGCACCTACACACACACACACACACACACACACACACAATAATTTTTTTAAAGAGGCACTTTTTAATGTCCTATAACATTTCAAGGTTTCAGTGGCCAGTGCTCTGTCCCCCATTCTTTCTGAATAAAGTATCCTTGTCACTTTCCAGCCTTGTTCCTGAACAAGTGCTTGTCTTCCTGTTTTCAGCTCTCCAACCAGAGGACTCACACCTCCCTCCACCCTTTGTGCTGGAGTCTGTTCCCCTAGTTGGGTGGGAATGTCGGATCTCTCCTGGGAGAAAAGTGAGAAACAAACATCTGTGACCAAGGAGCAAAGTTGAGATAAGTCACATTAAGGAAGCAAATGATTGTGACTAAGGGAAACATCACAATGTTTGAACACTCTTTACTGATCTGGGCTACCCTCTTCAGGGTATACCTCTCCTGGAGGATTACAATCGTATTCTACTGACCTTAGACTTGGTCATGTGACTTGCTTGCCTAACAGAATAGAACTGACACATGTCACTTCTGAATAGGAGTTTGAGGAGCCAACATGTAACCCACCATCTTTCCTGCTGTCTGGAGGCTAGCAATGTTTCCAGTCAGAGTTGCTCCTGAGCCTGGAATCCAGGGCAGAGTTACAGCTGACTCATACCAGGCACATTCAATGAGTGGTAGATAACTGTAGTTGTGATCCATTGAGATTTCAGATGTTTGTTACCACAGCATAGCCAAGCCCAGCCTGCCTAACACAAGAGTAGAGAGATGAGAAATGCTGAGGTCACAAAGATACTCTGTAGATCTTCTTCCTTCCTTCCTTCCTTCCTTCCTTCCTTCCTTCCTTCCTTCCTTCCTTCCTTCCTTCCTCCCTCCCTCCCTCCCTCCCTCCCTCCCTCCCTCCCTCCCTCCCTCCCTCCCTCCTTTCCTCCCTCCCTTCCTTCTTTCTTTTTTGAGACAGGGTCTTGCTATGTATCCCAGGTTAGGCTCAAACATATGCAGTTTTTGTATGAAAGGCACAACTACACATTTTTCATTTCCTATGTATGTATATGTATGTGCCTGCAGTTTGTGTGTGTACCATGTGGATACAGTGCCCAGGGGGGCCTGAAGAAGAGATTGGCTCCCTGGAACTGGAGTTATAGGCAGCTGTGACCTGCTTGACGTGCATGCCGGAAATTGAACCCGGGTCCTCTAGAAGAGCAGCAACTGCTCTTAACCGCTACACCATCTCTCCAGTGGTGGGATGGACACAAGTCGGCCCATGTGTCCTAGACTTTTGTCCACTCCATAAGGCCCTGAACCTGGCAACCTGAGTAACCACCTTGAGGCACACTGTGGTGCTGTGTGCTGCTCTGGGATCTCCCAGGCACAGTCATAACACTTATCCGTGCTTGCAATCTGCTTGTGGGAAACTTTCCCTTGGATCCTAGATACCAGCTTATTTGAAGAAACCCAAACCAGCCAACATGGAGAGGCCGCACGAAGAGGTCAGGAGTAGGCATTTGGGCTGGCAGCCCAACTGAGGCTTCAGCAAAACCACCAGACATGTAGGCGAAGAAGTGCACAGATGACTGTAGCCCCCTGCTCAGCCAACCTTGGCTGGGGACAGAAATCAGCCACCCCTTCCAGTTCCTATCTGTATTCCTGATCTGAGCCCTTCAGCTCATCAGACGTTTTTTTGTGGGAATGAAGTTGGAAGCAGTTATTGAAATTTTTTTAACTGCAAATGTACATAGACATGCACAGATGAGTTTATGTTCTGATAAACCACAGGCAGTGTAGAACACTAAGCCAAAAGTGCATGAAGTACCCCAAGAAATCCCTCAAGAAGCAGGGTTATCAGGTTAGATGCTCCTGCAGTGTGCTGGTACATGATCCCAGATCTTAGGAAGTGGAGGCCAGAGGACCATAAGCTCCAGGATATATGGTGAGACCCTCTCTAAGAAAAAAAAAAAACCATCTTAAGTCAAGGACTGCCAGTGTATACACACACACACACACACACACACACACACACACACACACACACACACACACACGTTTGTGAGTAAAGGATCCCCGTGGGACTGTTTCATTCACTTCTCTATCCATTTGTTGTATGTCCTTCTCTCATCACGCAGTTGCTAACTGTGTCTGGAGAGACAGCCTGTGAGATCCCTCTAAAGAATGGACAGTAAGCAAAGGGGCTTCTAGGGGGAGTGTTAGGCGCAGATGCTGTGGGGCCCGGTGGTGACACTTTTTCACTCGCCAGTCTCTGGAGTCTCGAGTAGAAAGCCATGAGCCTCTAAACTCTTTGCTTCTTTGTTTATTCAGACCCTCAATACTGTAAGGGTGGTACTTCACAGAATGCAGTCATGTTTCCCAAATGGTATGGCATCTAGAGAAGCAATGGCTAATATAGTTGGGCCGTTATGTCACTGAGCTCAGGGCTCAGCTGAGGACACCAAAGAAAACTGTCTCAGCACAGGCTGGCTCAGCCACTCTGCTGGCCCATGGCTTTCTTGTCTCCATTATCAAGCTGGAACCTTTTTCCAGCAAAGGTTCCCGTGCTGAGCAGTGTCCTTTGTTCTCTCTTTGGCTAGGGAAAAGCCTTTAGTACATCTCACTTGTTTGTGAGCAGGGAGCAACAACCCCCCACCCCCACCCCCAGCCTCCAGAAGGAGATAGGGCAGGAGGACGGCTTGGGGACAAGGATGCTCATAGTAGCAGATTGAATTGTATCCATTAAAAGCATATGTTCATATCTTGATCATTTGGGGGATAAGGGCATTGCAATTGTAATCTTCAAGATATACTCATGCTGTTTGGGATCACAGGCCTTCAGACCACAGACAAGTGTTTTGGAAAAAAGAAAATGAAATTTGAATGTAGAGACTGAGACATGGGAAGAGCCCTAATATCACAGAGATTGGGATGAGACATCTATAAAGCAAACAGTGGTACCGCCTGCTGACAGCTGCCAAAAGGGGAGAGGCGTGTTTATAATCCTCACACTGTAATGACTACAAATAGGCTTATTTAGGCTCACAATTTTGAAGAGTCCAGCCTATAAACCATGGGCCTGCGCCATGAGATAGTGCATCAAGGTAGGAGCATAGGGTGGAACAAGACAGACTGGATTCTATCCTCTGTCTCTCCTGCCGGCTACTATAATAGAGAGGGAGCTGGGCATATTCTCATACACTATAGAGAAAAATATGTTAACACAAGTTCAGGACAGTGGTCTTCATGGGCCAAGATGGAACCAGCAGAAAGCTTTATGGCCTGAAAATACACAAGGGCTTTTCTATTAATCCCCAAACTTCTTATCTACATTGTACCTTCTCACGTGTGGTTCACTTCTTGGCCTACAATTATGAAAACTGCATTACTGAAAAGTTCATTAAATAAAAATGTGTAAGCAGTCTTGTTCATTATGAGTGATCTAGTTCATTAGCACGGACTATACATTTCACGGAGTTCTAAGGGCCACTAGTGGGACGTGGTGGCACAGGCCTGTGTTCCCTACAGGAGGATTGTGAGTCCCAGGCCAGGTGACGTAGTGAGACTTGATTTCACACAACAATAAAGCCTAAATAGTAATGTGCCCATTGGATTTGGTGGTGCAGGCTTGGTAAGGTGCCTGGCCTCTTATAAATAACCTTTGACCCATGCTCCTGAAGACAACCCTAATGAAATTCATTGGTCAATGAAAGAAGGAAAGAAAAGAACCATGAAAGAGGAAAGAGGAAGTAGCTGTGAATAGGAGTGGGTGATGAGCATAAACACTAACAAAATATGAATGTATGAAAATGTCATAATGAAGCCCATTATATATAATTAACATATGCTAATAAAAATTTTAAAATGTACTTTTACTTTAATATGAAGTGATGCCTGCAATATATATTTCCATATATATATATGGAAAACTTAAAAATCTATTTTCTCTAAGTGCCCATCAATGGATGAGTGGATAAATAAAATGGATGAAGTACAGGCCTATGATGGAACATTATTGAGCACTTAAAAGGAAGGACATTTGGACTCTGCTAAGTGAATTCTTCTGCCAAGAGAAATAGGCCAGTGGCAAGGGCGCGCACACTGTATGAGTCCACTCACATGAGGCATGGAGAGCTGTCTCATGGGGACACAGTGCAGAATAGTGGCCGTGGGGACTGGGAGTGAATAGGGAGTCAGTATTTGATGGATGTGGAGTCAGCAGGAGATGGCTGTAGGGATGGATGCTGCACAGTAACTCTGGAGCTTACTGCCATGCAAGGGCCACAGGAACCTGTATGCTTCCTGTTTAATTTCCAGTTACTACCAATTAGCAAAATAGCACAAGCTATGTATCTGTATGTGTGTGCGCATTATAATTCTCTCTCTCTCTCTCTCTCTCTCTCTCTCTCTCTCTCTCTCTGTGTGTGTGTGTGTGTGTGTGTGTGTGTGTGTGTGTGTGTGTGTGCGCGCGCGCGTGCAGGCCTGTTTGGGTGAGGATGAGGAGAGAGCTGGAGGGATTATGTATAAGAAAAAGCCTGAGCAAGGCATGGTAGTGTTTATGTGTAATTCCAGCTAGTGAGACTGAGTAGAGTAGCCACAAGTTTGAAGCCAGCCTGGGCTACATAGCAGGACACTGTCTCAAAATCGAGCTCCACCCAAACAAAGTCCTGACAGGGTTTACATCAGTTGTAAACCGTGGTTTTCAATGGTCAGTTGGTCAGTTTATAACCCATAGATTAATCTCATTCATGCCCCCCCCCCCTTACAGGCTGCCCTTTAAACCCCTGTTCTCCTAATTCAGCCTCCTGAGAGTAAGGATTCTGGGTGAGTAAAGTCCAATGTAATGGAAAGGAAGCAAGTTTCTTTCTTACTTTGTTTTTCAAAACAGGGTTTCTCCGTGTAGCCCTGGCTGTCCTAGAACTAGCTCTGTAGACCAGGCTGGCCTCAAACTCACAGAGATCTGCCTGCCTCTGCCTTCTGAGTGCTGGGATTAAAGATGTGAGCTACCGTTGCCTGGTGAAAACGAGTTTCTATTAGGAACAACAATGGGGATTTATGAACAACCTTGGCATTGTCAAATGATCCAGGCCAAAAAGAAGAAAAAGAAAAAGAAAAAAGAAAGGTAATTAGTTCCCATTAAAAGCAGAGAAGTCAGTAAGTACCATAACCAACGATGGACTAACTTTAGTACCTATTCACCTAAAGTATGTCTAAGTTACCAGCTGAGTGGTTCTCAACCTGTGGGTCAGGGATCAATTAAGACCATGGGAAAACACAGATATTTACATTACAATTCTTAACAGTAGCAAAATTACAGTTATGAAGAAGCAATGAAATAGTTTTATGTGGGTCACCACACATGAGGACCTGTCTTACAGGGTCCCTAGAGTACCACTAGTCTAAGGCCTTTATAGCCTAGGCTGGTCTTAAACTTACTTTGTAGCCAAAAATGACATTGAATTTGTGATCCTCCTGCCTGTTATCACCTGAGAGTTGGGATTACAGGTGTGCACCACCATCCCCAGTTTCTGTGACATTAGGGACCAAGCATAAAGCTTTGTGTATGTTAGGCAAACTCTTTAACCCCCCCCCCTCCCCATTGTCTTTTCTGGGTCTTAGAGTCACATCACTCTTTGTCCCTTCCTAAATGTTTCTTTAAAAAAAAAACCCATCCATTCCAAGACCTCCTCTAGCCTTATCTCCAGTGCACAATCCTCCCAAATGCCCAAACCTTTATATTCCTAAATGGTCAGTGGCCGCGGGGCTTCATAAACTCACCTCCATGTATGTGCTTCTGCTCAGACTTCAGGACTCTGGCCATGTTTAGCTTTGACGTTTAAAAGGCTTCTTTCCATTTGTAATGGTCCTCTGGAACTTCTGCTCTAGAAATGTCCCCCAGGGGACTGGAGATAGGGATCAGCTGATAGAGTGCTCTCCTACCCTACCGTATACAATGTCCTGGGTTCGTTGCCTAAAACTGGGCGTGATGGGGCATACCCATAACACCAGCAGACAGCAGAAATTCAGGGTCAGCCTGGGGTATATGAGACCTTGTCTCAAACAAATAAAAACCAGTGCAGGACTCTGGCTATGGTTCTATCTAAACATGGAGACAGAAGGTCCATTAGTCCCTGTTAGGGTGGCTTTGGCTTTGTGACCGGTGTGACCTGGAGCTGAATCTTGTAGCAATTGATGTTTTGTTTCCTCCAGGTACAACCTTGCGGGGGACCGGCTTGTCAACCACTTGTTGCCTCTGAGTCTCCAACTTCATCATCCTTGGGATGTCTCCTTAAGTGATGGAAAAAACTTACATAGACAGTAAGTGCATAGTTTAAATCTTCAGGGGCCATCTAGATGCCCCAAGGCAGATGACTGATCAGACAAACCAAAGCATGCACATATTATAGGAATGTTATAGTTAGGATATGTTTATGAAATATGTATTTGTTGTTGTTCTAGTGGTGCTGGGGTAAGGAACTCACAACCTCAGGAATGCTGGGAAACTGTGCTAGCTACTGAGATACACCCCGACCTCTGAAGTATTACTATATTACTCTTGCTCAAATGTGCATATCCAGTGTGATTTCACTTGAAATTTTAAAGGACATAGAATAATAGGAAAGATATGTGCTAAATACTAAGTTTGCACCTGGGTCATGATATGGGGAGTAGTCTCTCTGCTTCCACTTTGTCTTTGCACTTTTCAAATGCCCCTTAGTGAATATAAATGGAAGGAAGAAATTTAAAAGAACACACACACACACACCAGAAAAAATTAAATGAGCTACTCAACCATGGGCCCTGCTTAACTGTGAGGCTCCCACACCTGGTGCAGGGCCTTCTGGAAACCCAACTGCTCTGAGAGCCTGAGAGCCTGAGAGCCTGTGTCTGCTTGTGTGGATAGTAACAAGCTCCCTGACTTCTGACACCCCAATTCTTCTTGGTGGATCCCTAACATTGACGCAGCAGTGCACAAATATTTTGTATTGGGCATTGGGGTATAGAAAGGGCCTTGATGGCTCCCAAGGAGTGGATGGAAAAACCAGCTTTTCTTCCATTTCTTTTGAGACAGGGCCTCCCTTTGTAACCCTAAGGGCCTAGAACTCACTGTGTAGACCAACCTGGCCTTGAACTCACAGAGATCTGCCAGCTTTGGTCTCTCAACTGCTGGGGTTAAAGGCACTCGACATTGTGTCTGTCAAGAAAAGCTCATCAGTAAGAAGCTGCTATCTGAACCGAGGCTCTTCACTGTCTGGAAGACTGTGTGAATGCCTAAGAGAGTTGAGAGATAATTGTCAAGGCATTAGTGGGTGCCAAGCTCATGGAGGATGTTGTTTCTTTGAAGGCAGCTGGCTTGAGAGAGGAACAGTAAAGGGAGTCTGTTTGCTTGCTTACAGTAACAGTCTTTTGTAATCCAGGCTGGCCTTGAACTTGCTACATAGCTGAGCCCTTCATCCTCCTACTTCCATCCCCCAGGTGCTGGGATTCCAGATATGCACTATCACACCTGGCTCAGAGCGAGGTTTGCCTCTGTCTGGGGCCACCTGGAGCCTGCGGCTTCTGCACACCTCAATGAAGAACACCCCGGCCCCCCCCATGGCAAACCTGGCCCGGCCCTGGCACTCACTGTCTCTAAATGGCCCTTGCCACTGTGGTACCATTTTGGGTAACCAGCTAGCATGTTTCTCAAGCCCATCTTATGTGAGAGTTCAACTCTCCAATCTTGTTCCCCTTGACTTCATCCAAACCCATCTCCCTAACATGGTAACAATAAAGTCTGTCTTGTTTCTATCTTGTGAGTTTTGACTAATCCAACAAATTTTGATCAGGGAATTGAAACAGGCAGTATTCTATAGGTGTCTTGTGGGGAGGGGCAGACAACAGCCAGTTTGGTTTTCTTCCAGGCCTGGGGTAACAGGTGGCCAGGGCTATGCCAGCTTGTCTAGGTACAAGGATTATTTTGTTGAGGATGCTGGGTAGGTGTCATGTGGTGGGTCTGGGTAGGCAGGCCACCCTGGGTCCTGAATGCTTTTGTAACAGGGGCTTTGGTGAGACTGAAGAGGTATGGTTAGGGACAGCAGAGTAGGAGCATCATGGATGTGAAATGTGATGAAAGATGTTGGAGAGGAAAGACATTTTCCATTTGGCTTTTCAAGCTCCTTGCCACATCCCCTGAGCACAGTGGCTTGGAGGCTATCCAAAGGCCCCAGCATCAGTCTTCATGAATTTTTCATTTCAGGGAAAGAGCCCTTATCTCTCATTGGGGCCACTTCAGGAGGCTGCCTTCCCATCAGCTAGAGACTAGGCAGATGAAGGGTTGCATTAAGGACAGAATTATCTGTCCCTTGAGAAAGAAATGACACTCTATGCCCCTAAAGAACACTTCGTCCTGCTGCATCTTACTGTAGACCTCTGCAAATGCAAGGCTGCTGTTTTTGAGGGCATTTTGTTGAGGAGAAAAAGATGTCTAGGGCAGCTGTGGTCTTGGCCAATGAGTGGGGTCTTGGAGGAGGTGTTGTCTCCCACAACACAGAATTCCAGGAGTTCAGATGTCTAGGGGCAATTCTGAAGGGTTGTGGTTACCTCTCCTTGACCCCATTCCCCATGCTAGAGGAGGGGTATCTTCCCTGGACCTGTCTTCCCTAGGAGGACCTGGATTCAAGGGGTGATTATTTGAGTATGTAGGGGATATTGGTGGATAAAGTTTGGGTGGACAAGTGTGAGTATTCTTGTGTTATTTGGGGCTCTTTACAGTCTGGGACAGAACGGAGCAGGGATGGAAAATAAAGGGCCAGGGACATGGATCTCCAAGAAAACTAAAAAAACTGCCTATAACTCCACGCACGCACATATCTGTGATTGTATGTGTGTGCACATGTGCGTGCGTGCGTGTGTGCGTGCGAACCCAGAGCCTTGTAATTTGCTAGGCAAGCTCTCTACCACTAAGCTACATCTTCACTTTTTACAGGGTCTTACTGTATACAACCCAGGCTGACCTGAAACTCATGAGCCTCCTGCCTCCGTGTCCCAGAAATTACAGCAGACGTGTCAACCACACTGAATTCAACATAGTTAGGTACGTTAAGTAAGCAGGGCATAGTGGGAGGATGGGGCATCCCTTCACCTAGCAGATGATTTGATAAACACGCCAGCAGACACAGAGTTCTGGAGCCTTTATCTGTGCGTTTGTCCAGGGCTGGATGTGAGGAACTTGGGAACCCATGGTGTGGGGTTCCCGGTGGATGTGAGTGGGACTGAGAGCTGCACGGAAGACAGCTGGCTGGATAGACAATGTTTTAAGGTGCTCTCAGAATATGCTATTATTGTTGTTGTTTTTATTGGTTCTTACTTTTATTATATTACTCAGTCTATTTCAAAAGTTCTTTCTGTTTTCCCGGCAGAGCAGAAGGGAGGCTGGAGAAGGAGCAGCGCCACCCTGAGGCCTGAGAGGCAATGGCGGCAAGGACGGATGCCTGATGTTCAGGCGGCCAGCTGCATAATCACATGGCCCTGGCTTCATTTAGAGCTCAATTTTTTGATCTTTATGCAAAAATATATTTTCATTGCAGATGCTTCCAGAGGAAATGTCTGCTGCTTGCTGACAATGAAGACCGACCTTCAGAGCTCCTTCAGGATCCAGCCTCCAATTTCTCAGCAGCCGCTTTGTAATCGGCCCCCAACTGATCCACTATCAGAACCTACCCCTCCCCAAAAAATTAAAGATGAGAATTAGCTCTGAGATCTTCATGAGAGCGGTCCTGGGGGCAGTTCTTGGATAAAGCTGGTTTTATTGTCATTTTATTCTTAACTAATATGTAATTGAATAGAGACAGTCTCATGCACTCTAGGTTGGCCTTGAATTTGCTGTATAGCTGAGGATGAACTTGAATTCCTGATCCTCCTGCCTCCACTTCCCAAGTGCTGGCATTATGGGTGTATGCCCCATGCCTACCTTTCATGTAATAGTATTTTAAATTGTACCTCTTACACATAGGATTTACAGTGTTAAAAAAAAAAAAAAAAAAAAAGCCGACTTTTTTTATTTCTTGGCAGACGGAAAGATTGTTCTCTCTCATTTTACAGACAAGGAAAACTGAGGACCAGGTAGGGAAATGACTTACTCAAGGTCACTCAGTAGTAAGGTATATGTCTGGGTTTGATTATTTTCATAGCTCTGTTCAGTCATCTTGCAGGGGGCTGGGGAGATATTAACCATTTAAACTCCTGACATAGTCTTTTTTGTTTACTTGTTTTTGAGATAGGGTTTCTCTGTGTAGCCCTGGCTGACCTGGAACTCACTCCATAGACCAGACTGGCCTTAAACTAAAAAATCTGCCTGCCTTTGTGCTGGGATTAAAGGTGCATCATCACCACCTGGCTATTCCTGTTACTTCTTAAAACAGAATCTTGCTGTGTTGCCCAGATTGGCCTCAAACTCCTGGTCCTCCTGCCTCGGGCTTCCAAGTGCTGTGATTTTTATTTTATGTGTATGGGTATATTGCCTGTATGCTTATCTATGTGCTATATACAGGCTTGGCGCCTGAGAAGGCCAGAAGAGGGTATCAGATCCCCTAGGACTGGAGATGCAGATGTTTTTAAACTGTTCCTCTATAAGAGCAGTCAATGTTCTTAACCACTGGGTCATATGTCCAACTTCTTGCTATTATTAATAGTATCCCAATAGGCTTTTCTTTTTCTAAGTTATAAGAAACCAGTGCTTTTCTTTTGTGGGTTATTTTTTCTAAAAGCAGGATTGGCAAATTAAAGGATGTGTGCATTAGCCATGGGCACAACTGCCAGCAACAGAGTGACTAAGCACACTCCTCACTTTAGAACTCACTACAAATAATGGTGATGTTCAAAAGTGACTTGGAAAAATGTTCATTGGAAGCTGTTCAGAAAAAAAAATCTAAAACAGCAGAAATGGTTTTGCCTTTTTAAATGAACAATATCTGTGTCTAATAAAAGACGGAGCATGGTAGAAGTGATGCCTTTGATACCAAAACTTGGGAGGCAGAGGCAGGAGGATCTCTGTGAGTTTGATGCCAGTCTGGTCTACAGAGTGAGTTCCAGGACAGCCAGGGCTACACAAAGAAACTCTGTCTCAAAATCAAACAAACAAAAATCAAAAATTTATCTTACTCCCCACCCCCCCCCTGCCCCACACCAGGGTGGGAGTAGGTATGAGTTTCCCTCCACCATGGATCCTCAGTGGGTCCCAGGCATGGAACTCAGGCAACCAGGCTTGCCTAGCAAGCCTTCTCACCCACGGTGTCATCTCACTGTCCCACCCTTAGTTTTCCTCATCTGTATCTTCTTTTGATCCGATACCTCTTGTGTAGAAACGTTAGGTTCATTGGGATTGCAGGGAATGAACAACTGTTCAGCAGTGTTGCCTGGCAGGGATGAGGTGAGGATGCCAGGCGTCGGGGAGGCTGGCACCTCTTCCAGGAGAATGGTCCCTGTGGAGCAGTGAGGTAAACATCAGACCCTTCAGAGACCTTGGGGACACACTTGCTCTAAGAGGCACCAGCCCAAGAGCATCTTCGCCCATTCTCTCTCTTACTGCCTCAAGCCTATTTGTTTTCACATTATTAGTTCACACTATTTCCCGTGCTTCTATTTATCAGCTTCCTTGTCTGACTCCCTTCGTTTCTACCTCTGTCTATAACCTGTACCCCTCTTGGAGGGTTTGCACTCTCTTTACTCACCCCCAACTCTGATTAAAACAAACAAACCGACCAACCAGACTATTGGGGCACCTACCTTCAGGAGCAGCTGTTGGGCAAAGTTGTAATAACAGATGATGTCAGGGAATACCGGCCAGCCTGCAGATGGCTGTCTTTGACTCCAGTCACCATCCCTGGTGCAGTCAGCCACCATCAGGATGTTGAGACTCTGCTGCCCGCCTGTTATCTGTGGCTGCTGCTCCAATGCATTCATTGGTTTGCTGTTAGAGCTTTCAAAGCCCTGTGCACAGGGTGGTTTCAACAACAGTGATCTAAGGGCTTAGGATGCTGGAGGCCAGAAGGACAAAATGTCAAGAGGGTTATTTTTTAGAGGGCTGCCAGGGAGAATCTATCCCCCACCCCTCTGGCTGTTTTTTGGGCAATCAGCAGTGTCCCTTGAATCATAGAATCATCCCCCCATCTCTTCCCTCTTCTTCCCATGGCCTCCTTCCTGTGTGTGTGCATTCTAGGTCCCCTTCTTGCTCCAGACACTAGGCAGAATGGCTTACAGGATTAGGAGACATTTACATCAAACACTCATGCGTCAGCCACTGTGAAATCCTGAGACTAGTCTGCCTGCTGATTTGGTAATAACGGAGAATTTATCAACACCTCCTGCAAACTGAATACTCAAATGTGTGATTGTGAGTGAGTGAGTGTGTGTGTGTGTGTGTGTGTGTGTGTGTGTGAGAGAGAGAGAGAGAGAGAGAGAGAGAGAGAGAGAGAGAGAGAGAGAGAGAGAGAGCTGACAGCTTCCTTATTAAATACAGTGAAAACCAGCCTTATAATTTCTCAAATTTGTCTGGCATCCCATTCAGGAAGATCTCTCAGCCTGGGGTGTCGCAGACCCATGAGGAGGAGTCATCTCTCTGGTCCTGGAGGTGGGGGCGACCATGAGTAATCTGGCTGAAGAATGTTGGGTAAGTCTGTTTCCACCCTCAGCCTGAGAAATCAGTCTCCATTCATGGCCTTGCTCCCATGGGAACCAGAATTCCAAGTTTTCAGCAACTGATCTGCACATAACTTTCTCTCCAGACTTTAGTGGCTTCTAGAATGTTTTCTCTTCCAGTTCATTCTTCGGATGGTTTCCCACGAGGCTTGGTCTTCGCACTGCTTCATGCCCAGTCTGCTGCATCCCCAGTGCAGCAGAGGAGTCCTCTCTATCTATCTCTTCTTGTTGTGACCAAATAATTGGCAAAAGCAATTTAAGAAAGGAAGGAAGGACTTGTTTTGATTCAGTTTGAAGGGATAGTCATCTTGGTGGGGCAGGCATGGTGATCTCATTTAGGAAGCAGAGAGAGATGGAGCAGGTGTGCAGCTCACATTCTCCATGGGAGGGTGCCCTCTTCATTTAGGTGGGTCTTCCTATCTTGTTCAGCCCAATCTACAGACTCCTCCATGGAAATGCCCCCAGATTTGTCTCTTGGTGACCCTCAACCTTGTCGTTTGACAGGAGGAGCATCCACCACACCCTCTCCTCAGGAAGAACATCTACCTTACCCTGTCCCCAGGAAGAGCATCCACCACACCCTGTCTCCACTTCTAGAGTTGGATCACAGGGCCTTATTTGCTTTACCTGGGTTTCAGAGAACTGTGTAGTGAAGTCTTCAGCCTCTTACAGGAACCTAAGGTCCTTAGAGGCAAACCCAGCATTTTCTCTCATACTTTTTAAAAACATGTCTCTAGTATGTAGCCCAGGACCTGGCCCACAGTAGCCATCTTTAGACTATTTCCATATCCCTGCAACACCCTCCATACAGCCTCCTTTTCCATATCACTCTGGTCACTCATGTGTATTCTCTCAAGCTCCTCAGCCTGTTACTGTTGCCGAAGCTGCTCTTGTCTTCCCCCGGGGCTCAGTGAACTTGGGTAGGTGACAGGATTACTAGCCTAGCAGAGCAGTCATCTGGCATCCAAGACAAAGCCAGCATCTCCCATCCAGCAGATGGGACCTAATGAGTTTACTGGCTCCCTTGCTCTAACAAGAAAGGGAACAGATTGAGTTCCCAGGATTCAGAATGTGAGAGCATGTGCAGCTGGTAGACATCCCCATCCACAAATTCAGGTTTCCTGGGACTCAGCTTTGGTTTTTACAAATCAGCTAGCCTCCGAGGCTGTGGGACATTAACCCTAATGCCTGGAGGTGTGTTCTGTATGCCTCCCTTCCAAGCTCAGGCTTGTGCTCTGGCTCTCTTCAATCTTGATACACATTCACATGGCTACACTGAGATTTCATAATCCCTGGCCCACAGTCCCCACACCCACAGTCTCTGCAAATTTAACCGACACCCTGTTCTCCTCAATGCCACCTATCCACCAATCCATCTATCTATCCATCTATTTATCCATCCATATCTATCTATCTACCTATCTATCTATCTATCTATCTATCTATCTATCTATCTATCTATCATCTATCTATCTATCTATCTATCTATCCATCTATCCATCTATCTATCTGTCTGTCTGTCCATCCGTCTGTCCTCCATCCACCCGCTCACTTGTCTGTCTGTCTGTCTGCCTGTCTGCCTGTCTGTCTGTATGTCCGTCTGTCTGTCCATCCATCCACCATCCATCCATCCATCCATCCATCCATCCATCCATCCATCCATTCATTAGGTCATGTGTGTGACTCTTGGAGTCTCTGAGGGACTAGGTCATACCCATTCTCCTAGGACTCATGGCCTCCCCGTGCTCCCAGAATAAGAAGAGTGGATACTCCATTCCATACCCCTTCCCTTTCTTAATCCTCATTATGTGCTCAGGAAACCTTCTAAAACTTGGGACCTAAGGAAACATAATCCAAGAACACGGCTAGCATTTTGTGGGCGACTCATACTTCCTGCATGGTCATAGCCATGCTCAAAGTCAGCAAGCCAGAGCCCCACTTTCTGTTTGGAGAAATGGAAAAGGAGGAGGGGAAACCTCAGAGATGAACATCAAAACATTTATCCCAGCTGGCTATCCATCACAGGCTGTGTCCAATTCCTGTTCCTTTGCCAGCAACAAACTCACCTGAGCGCTCAGGGTCCCAGGATGGGCTGCCACCTGAAGGATTCCATGCTGACCACCCAAATTATCTGTCTTCTCGTGGTCATGTTCCTGTTCTTCCTGGTCACCCAGTGGGGTTCAGAGAGTAACTGATCGCCCTGGGGGTCTCAGTGATCATCGCAGACATAAGTGCAGACAATGACAAGCTTAGATCAGCCTGGGATAAAGTGATGACTCAAAATAAATAAAGCAGGGTTTCAGTGCTAGGGGAGGAGCATGAGGAAGTCTTTAGGGAGGAGGTGGCATTGGGTGCTAAGGTTTAGATTGGTGAGTGGCAGGGGAGGTAGGGGGCAGAGAGGATTCTTTCGGGACCATGTGTTTCGAAGGCAGAAACTGTTTATCACTTTGAATTTTTCTTCTAGTGCTGGGGCTAGAAACTGGGGTCTCATGTATAATAGCCAAGCAATCTAACGCTCAGCTACATGCACAACTCTTTTGGCTTTTTATGTTCTGACTTCAGCATTGCTTAGTGCTGGTGTTTGAAAAAGCCATGGAAACATGTAAACAGCAGTGGAGGTAGTAACTCCTTGGTAGTTAGTGGTCCTGTGTAGGCCCAGAAGTCATAATGTCAGCGCTCAAATCTCACTTGTTCTGTCTAGCACATGGAGGTCCCTCAGCAGGTTCCAACCTCCGTGAGCCACACTTCCTCAGCTATAGGGTGGAAATGCTACAGTGGGCTTCATGTGTCTGTGAGAATGAGTTCTTGTGTGTGAACTGAAAGAAGCTGGGAGGGGATGTGTCAAAAGCTCAGGGGATACAGAGGATAAAGAAGCCGAAGCACACACCCACAGCCAAGAAGCCAGTACTCAGCTCAGGTGGATTCTTGCCCCACATTAGCTCTGTTCCTGGCCAGGTACCATCTTTGACCAATGAGGCTTTAGGAAGAAGATACCAGCAGTAGCTTGAAAGTAGCAGGCCTCTTTTCTCTGAGTGCTGCCTCTGCAGGGAGCCCAGCTGTTGTGTTCTGCTTGGCTAGAGGGGGAGGATATCCAATCTGAGGATGTCTGAGTCTCCAGCCAATGACTGGCGTCAACATTAGGGTGTAGAAGACACCATTTTGGGACTGGGTCTCCAGCTACAGTGAAGCGAGCTGTCCCAGCTGACATGGGTAATGGAATCTAGCTGTTCCTGCTGCAGAATCATGAGCAAACAAAAAAATTTACAACTTCTAGAAAGTAAGTTTTGGGGTGGCCTGCCGTGGAAAATGTTGCCTTTCCTTCTGAGTTTGAGCTTGAATTCTGCTTTCCTATCGTTATTTGTTTGTTTATTGACTGGTTGGTTGAGATAGGTTTCATGTATGCATCCCATGATGATCTCAAACACCTTGAACTTCTAATTTCCCTGCCTGCACGTCTAGACTGCTAGAATTAGAGGTGTGCACTTCCATGTCAGGTTCATGCAGCACTGGGGTTTGAACCCAAGGTTTTGTGAACTCTCCCTACATTCTTAGCCCCTATTTCTCACGCATTTGTAAGAGCTCTCTTATCTCTTAGGGGCCCTAACCTGACTCTCACCTGCTATCCCAGCACTTGAGAGTTGGAAGCAGGAGCATCAGGACATGAAGATCATCTTGAGTTACACAGCAAGGTCATCACCAGCCTGGACTGCACAAGCCCCTGTCCTGCCTGCCCTGAATCCCATCTCTTATTTACGCTCTAGCATAGTTGATGTAAACTTCAGGAAGAGAATACAGAAATCCACAGCATATGGAATTATATGCTTGAACTTCCCCTAACAAGTAGGTTTTTTTTTTTAACAAGAAAGGTTCCCCCTTGATTTTTAAATTAAAATTTTATATAGATTTAAAGCATCTATTATATAGATTTTAACTACAATATAGTCTGATTACAGCCCCCCTTTCCTCCCAGATCCATCCCACCTAAATTCACACCTTTTCTTTCTTTCGTTAGAATACACCGAAAATAATAAAAAAAGAAACAAACCAGAACAGGACAAACTAACAAGATAAAGAGCAAAAGAAAAAGCGTAAGGAACACAGAGACACACATGTTCAAACACACGGAGATTCCATAAAAACACAAACTCGGAAGCCACAATCTTTAACAGGGCCTAGAATTCTGTCTTCAGAGCCTCAAATACCAACAAAAGTGTAGTTCAGCAGTAGAGAGAGCACTTGCCTAGCACGCATATGTCCTGGGTTCAGCCTGCAGAGACAAATGAAATGACGTAAAATGGAACAGTGAAAACCGTGACCATTTTTGATGTAGAAAAGTTCCTCTGGACACCCAGCAGGGGGCAGGCATCTGGTTTACAATCTCATCTCCTTTTTAAGACTCTTAAAATTTGTCCCAGAATACAGACGTTAAAAATAAACTTGAGCGAGGCCTGGCAATGGAATCAGTCAGAAGTTGCCAGGCCACCTCAGCCTGGGACCATCCCTGCAGATACCATGTCGTCCTCCATCAAAGATTGTGCCTCCGAGTGGCCCAGAATGTGTGTGGCTGCATCTGTCTCTGCACCCAATTGCGCAGCAGCAGTGGCAGGCAGTAGACCCTAGAGAAATATTAGATGAGTTAAAATATTAGATGTGTTCAAAACCAGATCCTTACTTTTCTGGCCCTCGTTCTGCATGACACGTCTCCTCCTGGCTGCCGCCCTCACCCCTTCTGTGCTGGCCTGCTTTTTTCTAGGAAATGGAGAAGGCAAATGATAATTGTCAGCAACATCTCAGGGGAGAAGGGCCGCATTGTGATGAGCTGAACAGGCTGTGATATTGGACCTCAAGGCTGTATAGACCTCAAGGAAGAGCGTGAAGACTTTAGGGACAGGATGACCAGTTTCAGAAAACAACTGATGGGTGTGCTGGTGTGTGGCTGTCATCATAGCAGTGGAGAGTTCAAAGCCAGCTGGAGAAAAAATATAATGAAAGTCTAATTTTTTTAAAATTTTGAGACAAGGTCTTAATATATAGTCTCAGACTCACAGAGGTTCCTGTGCTTCTGCCTGCTGAGTGTTGCAATGGAAGGTATGTGCCACTAGTACCCACAAAAGCCTATTTTTTAAAGCCTACCATTTAACTGTTATGTGATGCCATAGTGATAATCCTGAGCCATGTAATGACACCAGACCTTCACTGTTCTTAAATGCCTAATCTAAAAAATAAGGCTATTTTGCCATGCTTAGGATTCATATCTGAGCCAGGCATGGTGGCACATGGGTACAGCCCTAGCACTCCAGAGGCAGAAGAATCAAGGAGTTCAGGGTCATCCTCGCTCGGCTACATAAGGGGTTTGTTTTAAAGGATTTTTCCTCTCTCTCTCTAGTCTGGTATGATACGGGCAAGCCTCTGGCATAATTTTCATCTAACATCTAACATCTCTTCACCTGCTTTGCATAGTCTCCAGAGAGGGCCCAGTTTGGACCAGTGACATTAACATGATCAGGGTTGCCAAATCTCAGGACCATGCTAGATTTAGTGAACCCGAAACTGCATCTAGATCCCAGAGGATTTGTGTGTGCATAACAGCTGGAGAAGCCCCTGCTGCTGGCAAGATCCTCTCCAGTGCCCTGCAAGCAAACATACTTTGAGACCATCTCACCAACAACGCAGGTGTCTGCCTCACTGATGCTAATGCTGTGTCTCACTGTTGTTCCTGTGGTGGATGCTTCGCATCCCTCTGTGTCAATGTCAGCTCACAGTAAATCTCATTTATTTATTATTGTGAGTGTGTATGCATGTAGAGTTCAGAGGGCAGCTTTCGGAAGTTAGTTCTCTACCTTCACCATGTGGAATCCTGGGATTGAACTCAGGCCATCAGGCTGGGCATTTGGCACGAGATGATTTTACCCACTGAGCTCTCTTGCTGATCTCATGGTACAGCCTTTTAAAAGACATTATAAATGGCAATGCGGGAGTGTTGGTGCCATCAGCTCCTTGGTCCAATTTTGCTTGTTAAGCTAGAGTACATCAAAGCGACATAGAGGGCTTTTGGAACCCCAGTTCCCTAGTGCACCCCCACAATTAGCAAGCCTAACTGTGGGTCTCATAATTTTCCTTTTCTAACACGCTCTCCTGATGATGTTGGTAGGAGGCCTAGCTAGCCTGTGAGAATCCTGGTCCTGTTCTACAGGTATTCTCTCTGCTTTCTGGACTGTTTTTCCATCTCTATCAGTGACAGACATCCGACAGGGTAAGACTAAGAGAGACCTTCTGGGCAGAGGCTTCATACTGGCATGGATTTAGTCACTCATTACCCTTTGCAGAGTAGGACGGGCATCCCTCAGTGATAAAGCAGATGACCAGCATGCTGGCTAGCTCTGTCAACTTGACATAATCCAGAGGAAGGAGCCTCGACTGAGAAAATGCCTCCAGAAGACCGAGCAGTATGCAAGCCTGTAGGGCATTTTCTTAGTTAGTGATTGATGAAGGAAGGTTCGCCTATTGTGAATAATACTACCCCCGGGGCTGAAGGTCCTAGGTTCTCTAAGAAAGCAGGCTGAGCTTGCTACAAGGAACATGGCAATAAACAACACCCCTCCATGGCCTCTCATTGGCTGCTGTGTCTATGCTCCTGCCCTGTTTGTGTCCCTGTCCTGACTTACCTCAGTGATTTTGTGTGTGGCCTGAGAATTGTAAACTGAAATATGCCCCTTTCTTTCCAAGTTGTCTTGGGTCGTGGTGCTTTGTCATAGCAATAGAAACCTTAACCAAGATAGCCAGATTCCTCAGGCTGTGAGTCCTCATCCTGTCCACAAAGCAGAAAAGGGAATATTATGAGGGTGTGGCTGAAGTCTGGGCAGGCTCAGTGCATCCTTCTGAGGGATGCTGCCATGCCGTAGTTGAAGGCTGTGTGGACGGGCAATTAACTAGCTTGTCTTTTTTACATCATCTCATTTGGTGTAGGGCAAGATGCCAGCAATGAAGACACACAAACTGGAATCAGTTCTACTCACCGATATCACTGGTCCCTTAAAAAACCTTCTCTTATTTAGTTGATTATTCCTTGTATTAATCAGAGCAGGTTATAGTTATCCTGTATAACAAACAGTCCCAAATCTCTGGATGTTTAAACAAAACTTTATTTTTCTCCAAAACACCTGTCTAACACAGATTAGCAGGAAGGATCCTGGGGGGAGGGCCCTTTGCATTCACTCAGGGATACAAGTTGGTGGAAGTTTTTCTTTAGCGCTGGTCTTTTTGACTGTCTGCAGTAGTAGACCAAAGCCTCAGATGCCCTCCTGCCACAGATTGAGTGCTCTGGTCCACAATAAGCACATGGGACTTCCACCCACAACTCCACGTTCTATCTCAACTACAGGGTAGAGAAGGTCAGACAAGTATAACTTCTCCCAGAGAAGAGGGAGGCTACCCCGTGGCTGAGTCTCAGAAGATTCCTGGTTTTGGTTTCCATTTCCCTTCATCCCTCCAAGCTTCTTTTTTTCCTTTCTGAAATGGCCATTGTGAAGTGTTTGATGGGTATCTTTCCATCTGTACGTGTTCCATAGAATGTAATGTTGTTTTACTGACACTTGCTTTTGATTTGTGTAGCTATGTCCTGCTTTAGAGCTCATTTTATGTCATACCCCATGCTACATTTTTAATAACTATGTTGCCAAGTGTGGTAGTTTGAATATAATTGGCTCCTATAACCCTATAGGGAGTGGCACTATTAGGAGGTGTGGGTATGGCCTTAGAGGAAGTGTGCCACTGTGGGGCTGGGCTTTGAGGTTTCCTGTGCTGCTTGCAAGAAGCAGGACTCTCAGCTACTACTCCAGCACCACATGTACCTGCACACTGCCATGCTCCCCGCCATGATGATAATGAACTGAATGTCTAAAACTGTAAGGGAGCCACTCCAATTAAATATTTTCTTTATAAAAGTTGCCATGTGGTAATGGTGTCTCTTCACAGTGATAGAAATCCCAACTAAGATACCAAATGTGCATCAATCTATTACTTCTAGTTGCCTCATGGACCATTTTTACCATCTTCCTCAATGATGGGCAGCTAAATTGTTTCTCATTAACACAGTGCTGTCTTGATCATTCTCCTACATACATCTGTATGAGAATATAAAAGGGCTTTTGGTACGTTTGGGAAATGAAGACGGAGGTAGAACTGCAGGGTTGTGGCGCTTGGATGTTGTTATGATTTGACTCTGAAATGTCCCCTGTAAAGAATGTTCTGAATACTCCGGTCTTCAGTTTATGGGGTTGTTCAAAGGCTGAGAAGCCTATAGGAAGTGTGACTTAGCAGTATCAGGGAACCAGGGGGAGCCTTTGAAGACTGTATCCACCCTGGTTCAGGCCCGATGATCTCTCAACCTCCTGGCCTGTCACAACGTGAGCAAGGTGCCACCACGTGCTCCCAGTGCCCTGGATGACAATGTCTAGTTTGCCTTCCCCACCAGGAAAGACTGACTCTAGAGCTGTGAGCCCAAATAAGCTTTTCTTCCCTGGAGTTGCTCTATCAGGTGCTTTATTGCGGCAGACAAGAAAATTAATGAATACAGATCTTGTTCAGCCCAGGACTATTGTACAATACTCTCCCACCCCTGCAAATCAGCCCACATTCCTGCCAACAGATAATCAGGGTCCTCCCCCTTTCACATCCCTGACAACCCTACATCACCCAGAGTTCTAATGTTTGCCCTCCTGACTTAAAAAAAAAACAAAAAAAAAAAAACAAAAAAATTTCTACTTCCTATCCCTCATCCCTCCTTGTTCCTCCTTCTTACCCCCCCCTCCCAATATTCCTCATCTCCTCCCACTCTTCCTTCCTAAAATAGAGTCACACGACACAGCCCAGGCTGTCCTAGAACTCATGATCTGCCTGCCTCGGCCTCTGGAGTGCTGGGGTCAGAGATGTGCACCGTCCTCAATGTCACTGTCCCCTTCAGTGGGTGTGTAAGTGATACACGTCAGTGTTTCACACATACTCCTCCGTGACTATTAAATGTGAGCATGACTTTAAATGTTTGCTAGCTTAGTTTTAACTTCAGAGAAAGACCCAGGAAAAGTCTGTGCCCACTTCCCCCTTTCAAGTTGCTACAGACTAGTTTTCCCAGATGAGAAGGAATTTTTATGTATTTGAAACTTGCCTTTAGTCTGTTACATTACAATTATATTTCTCCAGTCACCTATGATGTTCCATAACTTTCTTCAGGATGTAGTCACTAAAATCAAAACCAATAATTGCATGTTATCAACTCCATCCGCTTATTAGCCTATGGGTAATCTTTGAGCTTGTCTGCCTAGGGGTAAATACTTCCTATTGGTGGTGCCCAACTCACATGGCAGAGGCTACTTGCTCAAACTTGGTTCCATTTTCTCTGTGATTTCTGAACAACTCCACACAGTGAAGGTGAACAGATGCCACAATGCACTAAGTTGAAACTGCAAAGGACACTTGCTCATGAGGAAAACGGGGCTTTTGGGAAAAATAACAATCAGACAGAATAAGCCTAGCTAGCTAAGCTAGCTCAGGGAGGTGGGAGCCACTGACCATGCATTCTGCAAGCCTAGCTTCTTGTGTTACTTAATGTGTTTGTCTCAATCAGATACAAAGAAGCAGATGGAGTTTAAATCACTGTGGTTTCTGTTTTAAATCCAAGAATCCAAAACTGTTGACAAGGAGGAGCAGGCCAGCTGGGAATGAAAAAGAAGGGACAAGTTGGTGATAAGGGACACAGAGGGCTGGACACAGCGCATTCTAAAGTAGAACCCAAGCTGGCCCAAGAGGCCCTGAAAGTTGTCAATTGCAGCTTAATCAATATGTTATTTTTAATTGTTCAAATTATTTTAATTACTGGAATGGACAGTATTTAACATATACAACAGATGTAACATATGTAAATTATTTTTAATCTAAAAGAAATAAGAAACACTTTAATTCCTGAATTCTCCTGTTTTCATTCATTACTTCCTGCTTCCAATGTAGGTATTCAGCTGATATTGTGACTCACATCTGTAATCTCAACACTCTGATGCAAATTTGAGGCTAGCCTGAGCTACAGAGTGAGATCCTGCTTTTACAACAACAAAACTTTTACAACTGGAGAGGTGGCTCAGCGGTTAAGAGCACTGGCTGCTCTTCCAGAGGACCTGAGTTTAATTCCCAGCAACCGCATGGTGGCTTGCATCCATCTATAATGAGATCTGGGTGCCCTCTTCTGTAATGTAGACATACATGTAAACGGAGTACTTGTACATAACAATAAATTATAAATATTGAAAAACACACAAACATGGGGGTCTAATCCACTACATTTTAAGACTTCAACCCTATATATATATAGGAAGACATGAACTTCAGCCGGTGCCTGGCTGCCATCTTGTGAGTTATCGGAAATGTCCCCTGTCCCCACTTCTGACTTCTCTCTGAGTTTCTACAAAACTGTGTGTGGGGACTGGAGGACAGATCAGGGTCACACACTCAGATCTATGTGGTTTTAGATAGATAGTACTTGTGAACAGTAGTAAGGAGAGTTCTGGGCCTGGGTTTCTACTGTCGAGGGCGGTGACAGCCATGCTGGGCAGAGGGAAGGCGATTTAGAGGAGAATGTCTTCATTTACTCTCTCTCCCTCCCTCCTTCTTCCCTCTCCCTCCCTTCTTTCCCCTCTCTCCCTCCTTTCTCCCTCCCCCTCTTCCTTTCTTTCTTTGAGACACAGTCCCACTATGCAGCCTTGGTTGGTCTAGAACTCACTATTTAGACCAGTCTGGCTTTGACACCCCTGTGCTTCCAAGTGAGACTAGAGGCATGAACCACCTCACCTGATCCTCCTCACACATCAGAACAACTGGCACCATTTATTTGACTTCCCACTGTACTGGGGATTAAACCCAAAGCCCTAGGCATGTGAGACAAGTACTCTGCCATCGAACTACAAACCCTTCCCCTCACTGACTTGAAATGTCTGAAGGCTGAATTTAGCTAGTCTACAATCCTTTCACTTTGCTTGTGTGGTGGAGACCAACCCACCCCACCCGTCAAGTATGTATTCTAGCACCATGCTCAGCCCCCATCTCCTATCACTGGGCTTCTGAGTTCTGATCTAAGAAATCAGAAGCCCTGGAGTCTGGAAGAGTATCCCCAGAGGAACTTGACAGGTTCAGAACTTTGTCTAAAATGATAAAAGTGGTGTCTGTCTGACAGGACCTGCCGTTAGTGAGCCCTGGATCCCCGTTCTGCTTCCAGACTAAGATCTTGGAAACTTCTTGTTCTGTCTTTGAAACTCAAGTCAACATTTGTCCATTTCCAGTCATGTGGGGCCAGGTCCAGTTTTTGAAATTCCTCCCAAGTCCAAACACTAGCGGGACCTTGGACCGTAACCAACACAGCCACAGTTGACTTCAGCTATTTTCATTTATTATTATTATTTTTTTAAGCCAGCCTTATCTCCTTCGATTCTTGCCCTGGTTATGTTTGGATTTTTGAAACGGGGGCTTTCTATATAGCCCAGGCTGGCCTGAAATTCATTTATGTAGCCCAGGTTGGTCTACCCTAGTTCCTTGTGTACTGGGGATGTGGGTGTCACAACCAGACTCAGCTTCTCACCCTCAACTTTCCTTGATTCTACCTTCTGTCTGTTCAATCTCCTCCCTCAGCATGCAGAATACCCACTCTGGTGTGTGGGACTTAGAAAGACCTCTGCTTGAATCATTCTCAGCATGAAAATGAGGACATTGAATGGGCAGCTACCAAGGTACCTTCCAAGATGAGGCTTTTGGCTTAAGCATCCCTTTGGCAATTGTTGAAAACTGCAGACTCTGAGTGTGGTTCTGTGGCTACCTGGTTTTGTTTCCCATCATCCTTCTTAACACAAAACAAAAACAAACCAAAACATACACATGTACATATATAAAATTATTTTTGTTTCATGTGTATGAGCTTTTGCCTGCATTGTATCTGTGTGTGCGCAGCATATGTGCCTGGTGCCCTAAGAGGCCAAAGAAGGGTATTTGATTCCCCGAAACTGGATGGTTACTGATGGTTATGAGGGTCTACATGGGTGCTGGGAACCAAACCTGGAGAACTCTTCAAAGGCAGCAAGTGCTCTTAACTGCACCCTAACTGACCTGGCTGAGAACAGGGATGGGTGGGGGTGGGGGTGGGCTTGAGACACTTTAACTCCACTTCACTACTGTTTTGTTTTCAAAGAAATGGGGAAGACGTCTCTTCCTCTTTGGCAGAGGACTCAAAAATTACAGCCCAGACCTGTAATTTTTCCAGTGAAAAATTTTTCCAGTGAGCAGAGAAAGCCCTCTGTGTAGCTGAGAAGGAAGTCCACAGGACGAGGAAGAGCAGAGAAAGTTCATGGAAGAGATGTTCTTCCTGGCATCATGGTCAGTTGTCTCTGAGGCAGTCTCAAGTAAAGTCAGATCTGTTCTTTCTGTCTGTCTACCCTTGGGCCAATGAATAATTTGGGGGGCAGTGTGGCTCTAGGTTGAACTCAGGATTCTGGACACTCTAGGCAAGTGTTATACCACTGAGCTATGTACCAAACTTTTTTTTCTTTTTTCTTTTGAGACAAGGTATCACTAAGTTGTACAGTCTGGCTTTGAGCTCACTGTGTAGCTCAGGCTTGTCTTGAAGTTGTGGTCCTGCGTTATGATCCTGCGTTATGGTCTCATGGGATTGAGATTGGGATTACCACCAGAAGGGTCTACATTTCTTCTTTCTTTGGCTGTTTGTCGAAGTGAACTTTAGTTGACTGGTACAGCAGAATGACTCTCATCTACACCAAGATAAAAGGCATAATCTTAAACCTTGGATTGTGTGTGTGTGTATTATATGTATTCAAGTGGATATGTGTACTTGTACAGGTACATACATATACAAGTCAGAGGTTGACATTGTGTGTTAGCTATTTCTCTCCACATGATGATGATGATGACAGTATCTCTCAAAGAACGTGGAGCTCACTGATGTGCTCTGGAAATCCACCCCCTCCCCCAATGCTAAGGTCACAGAAGCTGGCTTACAAAACCCAGTGTCTACATGGGTTCTGGAAAACAGAACTCAGGGCCTCAGCTTGCCCGTGTGGTAGTTTGGATGAGGATGGCCCTGTATAGAGGCTCATCGATTTGAGAGCATGGTCACCAGGAGTGGGACTGTTTGAGAGGACTAGGAGGTGTGGCCTTGCTGGAAGAAGTGTGTCTCTGGGTGTGAGCTCATTTCAGGCTCAGTCTTTCTGTTCGGATTCTGTGCAGATTTGGTATGGTTCATCTTTACCCAATTACTGGGTGGCGGATTTCTATGGATTTCTATGGATGCAGATGGGAACGTGGCAGAAGGCAGCAGCAGATAGCAGGAGACACTTCAGGCTGTTTCTATGTAGAAAAGAGCTTTATTGTCAGATGGGTGTGGTTATGAGGAACAGAGAGATTATGATGACAGGAGTTGTGGCAGCAGAGAAGGGAAGAGAGAGAAGGCAGGAGGAAGAAGAGAAGCAAAGGAGAGGGAGATGGGGGGCTCCCAGGAGAAACAGGCAAGAGAGCGATTCGGAAGAGGGAACTCTGCTTTAAATGGGGCTTGGTGTCAGAGGAGGGTGTGGCTTTGGAGGCTAACACTTTTTCTTTTTGTCTGTGGATGGAAATGTAGCCCTTGGCTACTTCTCTAGCACCTTACCTGCCTATTACTTTCTGCTACATGATCATAGATTACACTGCAGGCTCTTTAAGCAGTTCCCAGTTAAATGCTTTCTTCCCAAGAGTTGTTTTGGTCATGATGTCTCTTCACAGCTATTAAACAGTAACTACAACATTACACTGGGGAGTTTTATGTCAATGTGACCCAGCTAAAATCATCTTAGAGGAAGGAATTTCAATTAAGAAAATGCCTCCACAATATCAGATTGTAGGCAGGCTTATAGGACATTTTCTTTATTAGTGACTGAAGGGGAAGAGCCCAGCATGGTGAATGGGACCATCCCTGGGCTGATGGTCCTGGGTTCTGTAAGAAAGAAGGCTGAGCTAGCTATAAAAAGAAATCTAGTAAGCAGCACCCCAGTTCCCCATGGCCTCTGCATCAGCCCCTGCCTCTTGCCTTCCTTGAGTTCCTGTCCTGACTTCCTTCAGTGATGAGCAGAGATGTGGACATATAAGTTGAATAAACCCTTCCTCCCCAAGTTGCTTTGGTTCATGGTCTTTCATCACCGCAACAGAAACCCCAGCTAAGACAGACAGAGTGAATACTTTACCCGCAGAGCCACCTTCTGGCCCTGCTCTTTGGATCTTTCTGTTTAAACACGTTGTTTTCTTCCGTGTTCTCATTTCTCGGTGCCTTCATGAGTTTCTAAGATCTATTGAGGCATCTTTAAAATGTCTCATTCACCTAAACTCAACCCTCCCACCCCATTAGATTTAATGGCACTAAAAAGAATTTTGTTTTCTTGCGAGTAATTGTGTTATTATTCCCTCTCCCATGGGACTAATGAATTTCAATAAGTACTCTCTATTAAAAAAAAAATACATTTTCAAGTTAGTATGTAAAGCAATGGGTTTCACTGTGGGATTTTTGTGTCTAGCTTCCCCCCTTCCCCAGCTGCTGACCCTTGTGCTCCTGCGTCCTCTCTTTCTGGTCTGCCTGCTTTCCCCAGCCTTCCTTCCTTCTGATATCATTACACAGCTGTTCTGTTACCCTCCATTCTCCTCACACACCCATAAAACCTCTTCTTCTTCTGTCATGGTCCTTGCTCTAGTTTTGTTACACATGATCATACATGCACACACACACACACACACACACACATGTAAACATGCACACATACACACACCACACCACACACATATACATATATATATAAACACGCACACATACCACATGCATATACACACACACCATACACACACATATATAAACATGCACACACATATAAACATGCACATACACACATATACCCACTTAAATGTGGGTTCCACGTTTGAGATAAAAATATATTTCTCTCTCTGAGTTTATTTCTCTTAACATAATGATTTCCAGTCTCATCTTCTTCCTGAAAATGTCATGAGTTCATTTTTCTTTATGGCTGAATGGAATTCCACTGTGTATGTGTACATTTTAGTTATCTGTTCACCTGTTGTTAGACATCTAGGCAGGCTCCTTTCCTAGCTATTGTGACTGGTGTAGCAATAAACAAGTTCATGTGTCCATGGTGTGTTGACTTAGAGGACACAGTCATATACTGTTCAAAGGTTCCTGAGAAGCTCTGTGCACACTGACAGAACTAAAATCATTGGTGATTGTATTGTCAGTAATGGCTGTATCCTTGAGAGGAGGGTGGGATCCTTATCATATGGCTCTGCATTGCAATACTGGGCACTGAATCCAGGGTCTAGCACACACTAGACAATCTCTCTGTCACTGTGCTATATATTTAGACAATTCCTCATCTTCCTGTCTTAGTCCCCTAAACACTGGGATTACAGGCTTGCCCAGGTCTTTCGTGACATTCTCACACATGCAATTAGAGATTGCAAAATCTTCTGCCAGGAGCATATCCATCAAGAAAACTGGGATACAAGTGACTCTTCATGAGCCTGATCCTAGGGGTTTCAGTGAATTCCAGAGGATAAGATAGCAGATCTGAAACTTTCCCTGATAAATGGAGCCCTGGACACTGAGCATGGATACAGAGTGTCTGTTCAACATTAGGGCCAAGGTGGCCTGGCCTGGCTGGAGGAGCTCACACAGAAGGCCCTTGGAATGTCTTAAAGTTATTATGAAGAAGTCAGGCATATGGGCAAACACATATTTGTACTGCCCTTGCCTTTACTTCCCCTATTTGGTCTGAGGATTCCTGGAGACAGGATGAACCATTTCGGCCTGAGGACTTGGCTGGGTGAGAATGGCTGTGGCTTGTTCCTTTGTCTCTCCAATCTTTCAGCTTTTTCCCAATATCTGGCTGTGGGTTTTTATTATAAGACCAAGTATAAATCGTGCAACACACATGTACCCTAAGGGTGTTGTCAGTATGCCACAAAGATGATATACTTTATCTATTTATGCAAAATTTCAAAACTATTTTCTCAGGCTTTGTGAATTAATGGCACATCTACTACCAGGAATTATTTCAGGAGAATGGGATGGATGTGTGACGTTGAGATATACTCAGTGCCATAAAGCAGACTGGAGTCTGATGGGCTCTTCTATAAAAAAGACAGCTGCCCAACTTGGAGCGCTTCGTAGACCACTAAGAAAGTCAAATGTTCCCAAAAATAGAACCCATAACTTCAAGATTAAGTCTGGGCCAATTAAATCTGCAATTAAAGCAGCAGTTTGGCAATAATGGGATGGTTCCTCTGCCCAACCAAGGCTGGTTGGTACCCACAGTTAAGGGGGAAGAGAGGTGGGAGAGCCTGGGTATAGCTGATCACTAGAGGGCGCCATGGAGCAGAAAAAAATCTCACGGTTGGGCGAGAGCCACACATTGTCTCTCTTTTACTGATAGAGACAAGACAACTGGCCAAAGCTGTTTAGATGGGAACCAGAGCGGGCCATCCTCCTTGCGCTCTGGGCATTCCCTGACTTCCGCTTCTAGGAAAGGCCCGGAAGTTCCTCCTCTTTGGTCGTCAAGGGACACACAACTTCATAACTATTCCAAACTGGATGGCTGTCCTGGCTGGCTCTCCAGCCTCAAAGATCCGTTTTCTTCTGAACTGAGAAAGGGTCTCCTTGGCAATGAGGGGATTAAGTGAAGGAGGGAAGAAAAAAAGACAGCATTTCTTTGTTTCTTTAAGCAACGAGTGTGTTGTGTGTGTGTGTGTGTGTGTGTGTGTGTGTGTGTGTGTGTGTGTTGTATTAACTTGAAAATAAAATTTGTGTACACGGCATAGTGGAATGTCCAAATCAGGCTAATTATGAGTGAAGTGGAATGTCCAAATCAGGCTAATTATGAGTGTATTACCTTGCATACTTACTTGTTTGGGAAGTCTGGAAATCTATCAGCAGTTTTCAAGTGCAAAATGGATTTTCTTTATACTTGTTCCTGGGTTGGTAGAAATGAAGATATTCCAAAGAGCCATTACTATTCCTCTATCAGACTCAATGAACTTAAAAGAAATGGGATTTCCCTGGGAATTTCATGCCGAGAAGACAAAGGAAGCAGCCAGAGGCGGAACTTGTCTTCCATAGAGATTTATAAGTTGCAGATGATGGTGAATTGATGGTGGGGCGAGACCACCCCTTGAGCTGGACTGCTTACATGTGTGTATCTCTGTCTTCTACTTAAATTTTAACCTCACTTCAGGACCCCAAGATGGATGGGAGGGAGCATGGGAACATTGCTGCTTCCTTTGTTCCCCCTCCCAATGTGGCCTCATTAAAAGTGTCCTGCTCTGCCTTTTATTATTAATTTGGCTCTATTGAGGAGTGGTAGCCTAATTGGCTTGTTGTCGTGACCCCTTATATGGCACCATCCTATGTCACACATGCAATCTCTTGGTTCGTTAGTCTAACTGAAATTTTGTACATTTGCCCAGCAGTTCCCTAATCTTTCCCAACCCCAACTCCTGGAAGGCACCATTTCACTCTGTTTCCCCAAAATCCACTATCTGAATCCACCTCCAGGTGAGTACCTGTGCCATTTCTGATGTCTGCTCTGCCCACAACAGGATGCTCCCTTGGACAAGAGTAACCTCAGTGTTTGCCCATGAGTGATGTCTAGGAAGTGCCCATGGAGTTGCCTCTGGGAGAATGAATCGTTTACTGAGAAAACTTACTTGCCAAGACAATGGAGATATTTTACCTAGAAATGAAAGCACGTCACTGGCAAGGGACGGACTTTAGTAGCCAAGGAAAGGATTCCTGCCCCTAAGGTCTTTGGGCTGTAAGTCATGGCCCAGGGTATTAACACACAAGGGCTCATGGCTCATTGATTCTCACAGCTTAGAGGACCAATGGAAACTTCCTTTTAAAACATTAATTGATTTAAACTCTTTTACTTCTTAATTTGGGAAAGGCATTGGTATGCCACAGTTGCACATGTGGAGGTCAGAGGTCAAACTGAAGGAGTCAGTTTTCTTCTTTAAATGTGTGGTGCCTGGGAATTGAACTCAGGTCATGAGGCATTCCAGCAAGTGCCCTTATCCACTGAACCATTTCACTAGCCCCTCACTTTCTCCCCATCAGCTCCACCTCCATCTAAATCCGCCTCCATCTAAAGGGTGAAAACCTTTGCCCTTTACCAAATGAGCAGCTGTGGGCCTTTGGCTAGGTCAAGAAACATTTACTGGCCCTCATGTAATGGGCTCTGGGTCTACGGTGCAAACAATTGTTTCACTGAGAAAATAAAGGACCCAGTCAATTCGTTAATTTCTTTCTCTTTACACTCCAGACTTTCCATATATTTTCTCTTGTCTTCCTTCTCCTCTTCCTCTTCTTACATTTCAAAGAACCCTTCATTTTAAAGTGTGCAGTAGTTTTATGTATATTTATGAATATATGTAGAATTATATATATATAACTACTCCCTAATTCCAGACCATTTTCATCACCCCTCAAAGAGATGCCGTATCACCATTTTCTTCCCTTTTCCTCACAGCACCTGGAAACCACTAATCTTTTCTCTTTATTTTGTTTTTATGATTAATCTACTTTCTATCTCTATGGGTTTCTTATTCTGGACATTTCATATAATACAACCAGTGGGTAATGTAATGCTTCGTCACTGGCTTTTATCTCTTAGTACCATGTTTCCAAGACTTGAAGCTGTAGCCTATAGCACTCCATTCCTCCTTGTGGGAAAGACATTCCATCATGTGGTCATGTCACATTCTCAGTCGGTGCATCAGCTGAGAGCTCAAACATCCCCCCCCTCCCCGCTGTTGTGTAACATTTGTTCATCTTTTTATGTAGACATTCAGTTTTGTTTCCCTGGGGCATTGTGTCTGCTTCCTCATGGCTAGGATAAACCTAGAGAAAACAAAGGTGTGTGTGTGGAGGGAGCATTTACGTTGGTTCCTTGGCTCAGAGGTTTTAGACCACAGCTCCCCCCTCATTGCTGTGGGCTTGTGGTGAGGCAGAGCAGCTTGACAGGAACGTGTGTGTGGTAGACAGGGTAAAGAAGTTCACTTTTGTTAGACAGGAAGGAACCTGGGATTCAAGGATCGCCTTCAAGGGCCCTTCCTCAGGAACCTACCTTCCCCAACTACATCATACAGTTTCTACAACCTTCTAACACAGTGTCACCAACTGGGGACTGTCAGGATTCTGGACCAGACCCTGGCCAATGGCGATTGGCTTGGCCTCGCCCTGATTCTGATGTCGAGCTCCATTTAAGAAGGATCCCCACTATTGACCCGCTCTTTTTGTCCTTCCCTATCTTACTCTGCTAGAGGACATGCTCCCAACACCCCCTTCTTTTTCTCTTCTCTTTCTTCCTTCTCTCTGTCTTTCTCTCCATTTATCTCTTCTCTCTCTAGATATAAAATAATAAAATCTTTTTACATAGACCCAGTCTAAGTGCCTCCCTCCACGCTGCCTTCCGCCATGCCCACATGGAGCATGGGGCTCTTCCATCCATCGCCATCTGTCTACAGCCGGTATACGTGTTACCGAAACAGGGACCACAGATTCCACACATGAACCTGTGGGGAGACAGTCTTAATTTCAATTCTATACATCATACTAGGTGAAATTACAGCAACGAAATTGATAGGTTGTGTGGTAATTCTATGCTTCATCTTTTGAGAAACTGCCACGCTGTTTTCTGACACAGCTATACCATTTTACACTCTGGCAGCAGCATATGAGAGCTCCAGTCTCCCCATATCCTCACTAATACATTTTTGTCAGGGAAGGCAGTGGTACGAGAGATTGAACCCAGGGCTTAGGAATGCTAGGTAAGTAACTCTGCCACTAGGCTTTTATGAGCTGTTGTGAAGATGAGTTTTTATGTCTACTTGACACAGGCTAGAATTCTTTTGAAAGGGGCACCTCAATTGAGGAAATGGCCCCACCAGAGAAGCCTGTGGCTAAACTGTGGGGCATTTTCTTAATTGATGATTGATGAGGAAGGACCCAGCCCACTGTGGGCAGTACCTGCCCTAGGCTGGTGGTCCTGGGTGCTATAAAAAAGCAGGCTGAGCAAGTCATGAGAACAAGCCAGTAATCATATTTCTCTATGGCCTCTGCATCAGCTCTTGCCTCCAGGTTCCTGCCCTGACTTCCCTCAGTGATGGGCTGTGATGTGGGACATAAAGCTAAAACAAACTCTTTCCTGCCCAAGTTCTTTTGGTCATGGTGTTTTATTACAACCGTGGAAGCCACCCTAGTAAGTCGGTGTCCTTTTGCTTAGAGCTGTCAAGAGGGTGTGTCTCCAACTCTCATGTCCTCTATGGTTGATGTGGGACATCTTACCTGTGTTTGTTTATTGGCTATTTGTATATTGTTTTGTGAAAGGCTGAGGGAGGTGACATATGCCTTTAATCCCAGCACTCTGGGGCAAAGGCAGAGGTCACTGAGTTTGAGGCCAGCCTGACCTCCAGAGTGAGTTCTAGGACCGCCAGCTACACAGAGAAACCCTGTCTTGAAAAACAAACAAATGAACAAAAAACTCTCAAAAATTGTTTTGTGAGAAATACCTTTCCAAAAATAGTGTCCATTTTAAAATTAAAAAGTATTATTTTATCTTATGTATGTGTTTTGCCTGAATCTTTGTGTGTGTACTTGGTATTTTCAGGGGACAGGAAAATGCATTGAATCCCTAGAACTGGAATTGCAGACAGTTATGAGCTACATGCAGGGAATTGAGCCCTGGTTCTCTGTAAGACCAGCTAGTGCTGTTATCCATTGAGCCATCTCTCCAGCCCCACTTTGTCCATTTTTACACAGAGGTTTGTTTGGTTTTGGTTTTTCAAGATGGGGATCCCTCTGTGTAGCTCTGGTTGACCTAGAACTTACTATGTAGACTAGGCTGGTCTTGAACTCAGAGAGATCTGTCACCTCTGCCTCCCAAGTGCCAGGATTATAGGTGTGTGCCTGTTGAATGTTGAGCTTTTATACAATCCATATATTGTATTCTTTTCAGACATACAGTGTTAAAATATTTTTTTTCTGTTCTGTGCATTGTCTTTTCAGTTTTTTATAATATCATTTTTTTAAAAAAATATAGTGTAGTGTGGATGCCTGCATTTCACAGTGCACATGTGAGGTCAGAAGACAACTTACAGGAACTGGCACTCCTTCTACCAGATGTATCCCTGTGGGACCCAAGTCATCAAATTTGGAACAAACACCTTTACCTGCTGAGGCATCTGGCCAGCCCACAGATTTGTAATGCATTTTAAAACTGAGAAAATGTGTGCCCTCCCACTTTATTTTAGCTATTTTAGATTCTTTGCAAGGGCATGTGAATTTTTGGGTCTGTTTGCCAAGTTTTATAGAGCAGGTGGTATTGCACAAATTCTACTTGGTAGTAATTACAAAAACCCAGAGCCAGACACTGGGGAAAAGCTGAAATATTAAAGAGACAGAAAAACAAACCATGACCAGTTCTCATCTAGCTAGCTAACTCCCTGGGTGGAAAAGGGTAGGTCCTGTCTCCATGAATCCTCAGACTCAATCTCTCAGCATCCTCAGCAGAAAGTGAGGAGAAAATGAGAACTCCTCCTTCTCCAGCCTTATCTTTTTACTCACCCAGCTTTCTCACTTCCTCTGTCAACTTTTCTAGTGTTAGGATTGAAGCTGTGCACCACCACCGCCTGGCTCTGTTGGACCTTGAACTCACAGAGTTACCACAGCTGGAGTCCTGGTAGGTGTGAATTTGATGGCGCCCTTCAAATGCTCCTGTGCTGGAAGATTGTCTTCAGTGTGGCCGAGTTCACAGGGGACCTCTAAGAGGTGCCATGGTCTACTGGGCGGTTCGTTATCAGACCACAGGGGCTTCACCTTAACGGGTGAATTCACACTAGTCTCGTGGAGTGGACTGGGCTTCAGGCCTCTCAAGCTCGGGCTGGCATAAGTAAGGCCATTCTGCAGGTTTGGTTTCTTTCTGAATGGCCAGCTTCTACTCTGCTTCTTTCTCATTTTGTGATGCAAACAGTGTTCACTCACCAGGATACTGATGACACCCTCTTTAGACCTTTTGACACCAGAGTTATGAGAAGGTACCCCGATGCAGGTACTTTGCTATAGAAAGACCAAATGAATTCAGGAATGTTGTACTGAACTTGAACATTCATCTGAGTACCTTTGGCATCTTGGCAATGCAAGCCTTTGGGCTGGGATGTCGCTCCATTGGTAGCGAGTACTTGCTCAGCCTGCTCAAATAAAACTGGAGGCTGCTCTTGTGATTCCAGTCCTTAAGAGGTGAAAAAACAGAATTAGAAGTTCAAGGTCATTCTCAGCTATGTAAGGAGCTGAAGGCTCTCCTGTCCATACAAGACCAAGTTCCAAAACAAAACAGCCCGTATCAACAAACTCATTACAACTACAACGACCGTCACCGCCATCAGCATCATCAATCCAGCAAGAACAAACGAAACAAATCCCCAAAGAAGCTTTCCAGTCATAAACAGGGGTCATCTTTCCACATACTTGTGAAGTTTTTTTTCCCCAGCATATTAAACCAAGGTATTTGTTTATGTAAGTCCCAGGGATTGAACTCAGGCTGCTCAGCTTGGCAGCGGACATGTTTGCTCACTGAGCTATCTCCTCCCCCAGAGATCATCTTATATTTCTTCGTTAAAAGTAATTTCTGGATTGAGACTGAGCTGGAGGCAAAGATCTACGTGCCATCCTGGATCTCTCTGCCCTGAGTTAAAAGGAGACAAAGCAGCCCTGCCTGGAAAAAATATAGGGCGGGGCATGAAAGAGAGACAGATAGACAGACAGGTCCATCTCCTGTGGAGAGAGGCAGATCGGAAGACGTGAAGGCAGCGAGGAGTAAATTGAGTAAGTGGCCTGCTTGCCACCTGGGGCCATGGTCATGTCCAGCCCTGGACTGCTGCCAGGAGCTGTGTCTGCCCCTTAGCCCTGATATAGACTCGGTCAGTGTTGATGTCCATGGCTCCTGTTACCACCAAAGCTTGAGAAGATAACGCTGCACGAAGTTGGCCTTGCCCCTTACCGGCTGCAGCACTAAGGAGAGCAGGCCCTGCAACTCACAGGGGCAGTGCAGTGTAGCTGACCTTGTTGATGCAGGCACAGGTGAGTCGGCCTGGGAATGTGAGCATGGGGGATCCGGACCCTGACCCTTAATTGTCATCTGGCAGCATGAGTCCTGCTTCCCCTGCCTCTTACCTATTGTGACAGGTGGCTCCAAGATCATGAGAACCTGTGTAATGGCCTGGCCCCTCACAGGCTGCCTTGAACTTGAGTTGGTGCTCACCCACCCATGTCTGCCTCCCAAGTGCTAGCCTTACAGGTGAGCACCATGTCTGCTTTATAGTGCTGTGTGATGGTCTTGTACCATATTATTTGACTGAGCTTATCAGCTTATTTGTTTATAACAGAGAGGAGGAAAGTTAGCCTTCTCTTTATGTGAAAGAACATCAACTGTGGATAGGGAATTTTACCTCTGTCTTTACAATCTGATGCCTTTACTTTTGCTGTCCAGTTGCCGTGGCAGGACCCTGCAATACAATGATACATAGAGGGTCCTGTTCATGGACTTAGTGCAGCCGTAGTGTGGCGTGTCTCTCTCCAATAAGTACCTTATCTGCTGTGGGCTTCATAGATCATAGATGCTCTCCTTCCTCCAGTTGCTTTATTATTTATATTTACTTATTGATTTATCTTGGAGTGGCCCCCTGGATATACTAGGCAAGCACAAGACCTATGTGAACTACACCCCTTACCCAAGAAAGTTCTGTTTCCTTTTACTGTGATATTTTTGCTGTTTTCTTTTTAAATTGTGAAAGAGTGTTAGAATTGATCTTGTTTGTTCTACGGCTGCTGAGATGTTCAGTGTCCTTCCTTCCTTCCTTCCTTCCTTCCTTCCTTCCTTCCTTCCTTCCTTCCTTCCTTTCTTTCTTTCTTTTTGCATGTTAACATGCATTATTACACTGACAGATTTCCAGGATTAAACCAACTTTGCATTCCTAGAATCCTACTAGATTCCCAAATCTTGACCATTCTTTGTATGCACAGTGGATTCCACCCGTTCTTTCTCTGGCACTACCTCCTGGATGAGGACTGGTTGGGAAGAGCACAGGGATGATCTGGGAGATGGACACGAGGATAACAAAGATGATTATGAGCAACCACAGGGCTTTGTAAATGCTCATCAAGGACGGCAGCACTGGGCTGCTCCATTAGCCATTTTCTTCTTTTGGGTGTCTCTTCCCTGGCTAGTCCTGTGAGTATTGGAACTCCCTCGGCCTTCTGCCTCAAACCACTCTCCTCACTCAGCTCTTCCTCTCGGGGGACCGGGCTAAAACCCCAACTTCTCCCCTACCCAGTGTTCCAAAGTGTGACCAAACTCCATCTCTTTCCTTTATATTTTATAGTTTTCAAATTCCAATTTCTCTCTCCTCAAGTGGATCACACAATGCTTTGCAGACTCATAAGACGCATTCAACATTCAACAGCTACCTTCACCACCCTTCACCACCTACCTCTAGCTTGTGTTAGTCACTGACTGTACCACCTACAATCTGTGTGCCCACCCGCGCCCAACCCTGGGACCCCTGGACCTGCATCTGTGACACAACAGAAGTTTCTCAGCTCCCTGACCCATTCTTCACCATCCTCTCCCACAGCAGACCCCTTGGTCTTTGGGATCCTCACTTCGGTAGGAGTGAGAGGGAGGGAGGGAGGGAGGGAGGGAGGGAGGGAGGGAGGGAGGGAGGGAGGGAGGGAGGGAGGCTGGGCTCAGCTGGTGGAGTGTTGGCCTGAGGTTGGCTGGGTCTTATCTCCAGCCTTGTATAAAACTGGGTGGGTATGAGGGCGCATACTTTTAACTGCTGCATTCAGGAGGTAGATACAGGAAGTTCGATGATTCAAAGTCATCTCTGGCTACATGGTGAGTTTGGGGCCAGCCTAGGATGTCTGATTTATTTGTCTCAAAACAATAAATAACCTTTTTTTGAGGGTGACTGATACAGATTTGGATAAATAAAGGCTGGTTTTAAGAGAAAGAGCAGCCAGGGGTGCATATTGAAGACAGAGAGCAGGGGCAGGAAAGGGACCATCAGTTCACTCTGTGTGTGGCTGCTTAGCCCCAATCAGGGGGGACCCATCCATCTGTTCAAGGTTCCCTCCCTGGCCTGGTTTGTTCTATAGTACGAGGACAGTTCGGACCTAGGAATGCAAACTTGGATTCTTTCTGCAGAGGTAGGGGAACATTCATGAAGGAATGATTAACAGAGTTGTAATCTGTAAGACAGGCCAGTGGGCTAGAGCCTCAGGCAGGAGTTGGTATTGCTGCCTTAAGGAAGAATTCTGACTTCCACAGGAAATTTGAGATTAAGTGATGGCAGCTGTTAACCGTTAGCCACACCTACAAAATGCCTTCACAGCAACTTATTGACTGCTATAATACTGTTACAATACCATTACTACCCTAGTCTAACCAAGCTGACAGGAAAACTGCTACCACACTACAGAAGGCAAGGAACAGCAGAGCCTGGTGGGACTTGGTCTGGATTCTGTGCTGTTTCCATTCCAAGGCAGTCAATCCTGTAGAAAAGGAGATAGCGATGCCCTAGTGTGACTCACCATCTTGAACAGAATGTGAAGTGTTTCCTGAGATTTAGCAGCTGTTTAGGTGCTGGTTGGGACTAGTTGCAGACATCTTTGTCTGGTGATTTGTCTGGTGATCTGACAAGTGGCCAAATTGAGAACTTATTTGCGGGGTTTAAATTTTAACCCAGATCTGAAAGGACAGGTATTGTTTGAGAGTGACAGCAATGTGTCAGTCAGCTTCCACCTGGTTTATACGCAGTAACAAGCATCTCAGAGGCTTGGACCAATGGTGGCGTGTTTCTCCTTTGTATTACATGTTAGTGGCAGTGGCTCTGCTGCCTGTGACCTCTAATCTAGGACCCAAATTGAAAAGGAAGTCCCAGTCAGAACTTGGTGTCCCCAAGACAAAGAGAAATTGCAGCATGACAGCCAAAAGGAACAGGAAACAGCATTTGGCTTCTGCCTAGAACTAGCCTGATCACTGCTACCCATACTTTCTAGGCCACCCTGCAGTGCACAGTCACAGCTGACCATGGGTGGGGGAGGTGTGCTGTGTTTTCTGTGAGGTACTGTAAGCCTCATGGATGCTGGAGTTTACCCATCCACTTACAGGAAGAGGGTGCTGAGACATTTCCCTAGTCTGTCTCCCTTGTTCTCTCTCCCTTCCTCCCTCCTTCTTCTTTGGTCATTTTTAAAGGTTTTTTTTTTATTTTTTTTTTTTTTTTTTTTTTTAAGATTATAATTCACCACCTTCTCCTCCCTCCCTCCAAGCCCTCCCGTGAACCACCTCTCCTTGCTTACTCTCAAATTCACGGCCTCTTTTTCTTATATCTTTGTTGATGTGTGTATATACATATATTTCTAAACATGCGAATACAGTCTGCTCGGTCTGTATACTGTTAGTTGTATGTTTGTCTTTTTAAGACTCACCAATGCATGTTTCCGAGAAAGACTCTTTCTTATGTAACCCAGGATGGCCTCAAATTCACTTTACTTTTGTACTGGGATTCCAAGTATGTGCTACCCTGCCCAGGAAATTTTCTTATCAGAGTGACAAGTGATTTTACAACATACATTATTTCTTAAGTGTGACAGACAGTAGAGATAATCATGTTGCACTGGGAGTCCATGAAGCACAGTGACTGCAGGCAGAGTGGAAGAAGAGTTAAAGCTGGGGGAGGGCTCTTCTCTGGAGCAACACACTCCTGGACGGAGGCTGCTAGAATTCACACACATACACACACACCACACACATATACATCACATATACACACACCATACACATATACATCACATACACACACACACACCATACACAGACACCTCCACACACATCATAACCCCCTCACACACACATGCACACACACACACATGCACACACACACACACACACACACACATACACACACACACACACACACACACACACCCCTCCAGCACAAGCTGGCAGGAGCAGCCAGGTCACTTGTTACCCTGAGTCACCGGTTCAGTCTGTCTGGGACCTTGATGGTCATCAACATTTTCAGTGTGTATATGTTACTCTTTCACCTGATAAACAAACTGAGAAATCTGATAGGATCCACTGTGAGTGAGTGGTGTCTGAAGCCAGGGGAAGCGCTGTGGCTTCTAACTGCTGTAAACATCTGGATGCAGGAAGGAAGATGTGTGTGCAGAGGGCTCTGCTAACTCCCAGGACACCACTCCTCTCCACCTCTCTCCACTCCCTATTCCATGTTCAGAAAGAGTTATATTGTTAACAACCAACTGGCCATGTGTGGGGCCTTGGGTGCCATGCCAGTACTGCGAAGAAAAGGGAAATTCTACAGCAAAAGGTCTGATTTGGAAGGAACTGTGACTTCATGTATCTGTAGTCCATAAAAACAGGAAATCCCAGATAGGTTCCTAACCAACCCAAGGCCACAGCTTACCAGACCATTACCAGGTTCTCAGGTCTGTGGTGCTAGCAATGCGCCATCCTTCTCAAGTCCCCAGGTCCTTCTGTTCCTCTGAGAGAAAAGTCTTTGGGTCTGGGGTCCCTTTGGGTCCTTAGGGGAGAGGACCTTGACATTCCTCTTGATCTGTGTCCCCTGCTCATTACAGCTCTGTTAGCTCCTCCTAAAAGCACTTCTGGGTGTCACTGAAGCCTTTGCACGGTCACATGCAGGTCACACAACCCACAAACCAAAAAGCCCGGCGTGGCCGATGATAAGAGCAGGACCCTGAAACTATACCTGTTTGCTCTTTAATCCAGACGTTCCTCACCGCTGCGAGCTTATCCTGAGCTCACTGAAGACACTTGGTTTCTACTTCTGGGAATGCTTCTGGGTGAGAGAGGAACTCTTGAAGTGACAAAATAAAACCAAGCATGTTCTTTAAAAAAGAAAAAAAAGTTATTACATTTAGTGTGTGCGCATGTGGTATGTGTATATGTATGTGGTGTGTGCATATATGATGTATGTGTGTATGCAGCGTGATGTGTGTGCATATGTATGCACACATGCATATATGTGTCAGGTCCAAAGGAAAACCCAGTATGGAGGTTAGAAGACAACTTTCAGAATTAAGTTCTTCTTTCCTCCACGTGGGACCTTGGAATTAGTCAGGCCATGAGGCTTGGCAGTGAGCATCTTAACCTGCTGACTCATCTTGCTAGCCCAACAGGTTCTGTGCCACGCTTTATGGGACGATTACTGACCTGTCAAACTCCCCCTCCCTTATTTTTTTTTAGCCCAGGGTGGTCTTGAACTTCACTGGCTGAGGATGACTTTGGACTTCTGATCCTCCTGGGTGCTGAGATTATAGGTAACTTGCTCTACTTTGTGTGGTATTGGGGTGTGGACCAATGGTCTTGTGTGTGCTGGGCAGACACTCTGTCAACCAGGCTCCATCCCTAGCTAAGAACTCTTACTCCTGACACAAACATCCTCAGGGGTGGCAGCTATTAGGAAATGCTGGAGGGGTTGGAGTATAACCCAGTGATAAAGGGTATGCTTAACATGCATAGAGCCTTGGGTCTAATCCCTAGAGCTAAATAATAAAATAATAAAATCAGAAAAGGAAAAACTAAGGAGCAAGTGCAAGGGACAGGGGGGAACCGAGAGGAAAGAAGGGACACACAGAAGCACAGAGAAGGCCAGTAATGTCTTAGATTTTGCAGCTATAAAGAGTCAAGGTCTGTGAACCCAGGCAGTTCACCTGCAGCTCACAGCTCAGAGCCTCTAGCAATGACATCACTGCTGACACTCATCCTTGCCAGGTGTTGGCTAGCATGTTAGGGCCGCCTTAGCTCACTTACTTCCCAGGCTTGTGGTACCATTCTCACTTCCTGCAGGTGGGGACATGCCCAAGGAACTTGAACCAATTGCCCGGCTTCCCCGTGCTTATGGCAACATAACTGGCATTTGATGTCCAGCAGACTCTTGTTTCTGTTTTTGATTGTATTATATAGCTGGGGCTGGCCTGAGACTTCCTATGTAGATCAGGCTGGCCTTGAACTCACAGAGATCCACCTAGAATTAACAGCATATACCACTCTGCCCAGTGATTCCCATATTTTTTCCTTTTCCCTCTAGTATTTTAAGACAGGGTTTCTCTGTGTAGCCCAGGCTGTCCTGGAACTCAAAGATCCCCAGTGCTGTCCCCAGTGCTGGGGTTAAAAGTGTGTGCCACCATGCTATGCTGACTCCCATATTCTTTTACTTTTTTTCTTTTTTTTTAGATTTATTTCATGTATGTGAGTGCTCTATCAGTATGTACACCTACAAGCCAGAAGAGGGCATCAGATCCCATTACAGACAGCTGTGAGTCACCATGTGGTTGCTGGGAATTGAACCCAGGACCTCTGGAAGAGCAGCCCTGATCTTAAACCACTGATCCATCTCTCCAGGCCCCACTCCCATATTCTTAAATGTGGATCTTTGCTGAAGCTGAAGAGTTTATTTTACTAAGCATGTTTATGTCCAACTTAGGAAACTATCTTAAAACCAAAACAGAAATGATGCCCTGTCTCCTGTGTCATTCCAGCTTTTCAGGTTACCAGAAGATGAATGTGGGGAAGGGAAGAACAGGGAAGTTCAGGCTTCGGTCAGCAGAATCTCCCAGACATTTTAAAAGAGTAGAACACATTAGTCTTCTTTGAAGCATTTTTATGAGAAGGGAAATCTGAGGCCTTTCTTGGGAACACAAGTTCTGTTTTCTGAGAGACTCTCACTGCTCTGTATTTGTGCAAGCAGACAGCTTAGCTGCCTTCTTCTGATGGTTCTCATCCTAGGGGTGGGTGTGGCAGGAAGTCAGGAGAGCCTGAAGAGCTGGCGGGGGTCTGAGGGAAGGAATGTAGTGGCATGGACATGCCTATGCAACCCCAGGCACAGTGCAGACAGACACGGAGCAAAATCCTCTGAGAGCCTGTGGGAGAAGCAAACTGCTCATTGGGCAAAAGGTACCAAGTCTTTATAGTATTTCCAGACCACTGCAGAAGGCAGGTGAGGTGTGCCAAGTCAGGCTGGGACTTGAAATTCCCCAGGCATAAGAGACTGTCCCTCCTAATTGGTGCATACCTCTCCATTTCTCAAGCATTTCCCCATGCTCTCTCTCACATTCCTGTTGGTGGTACCCTGGACATTACCCACACCCATCATCTGACAATGCTGTTTACATAACTTGACAAGATCACACAGTCAGGGTCACAAGGGAAGGGTTTGGCGCCAGTACCGTAAAAATTCAGTGGGTGCAATCTTTACTGTTTTGTGTAGTTTTGAGATAAGGTCTCACTGTGTAGCCCAGGTCGGCCTTGAGTGTTCCACCTTCCTGCCTCAATCCTAAATGCTAGAATTATGTTATGGCGAATTAATCCTCCAAGCACACAGAAAAAAAATAAATAAATAATAAGAAAAAAAAAACCTCTAACAATAGTGCATGTCTGGTTCTGGCTAATACCCAAAGAGAAACTGGTCTCTGAACAGAAATCCTTTACAGCTTATATAAATGAATTGCCTTTGGGCTCAAGATCCTATACTTTGGGCAATTAAACACCTTTACACTGTAGGCAATTACATGTTGGGCAATTAAACACATTGTATGGAGTTAGGAAATTACAAGTTTGGACACTTTGGACACATGGGAGATGGAAGTAAGACACTGTCACAGTTATCTGAAGCAAACCAGGGCTTTTCTATAAGGGCAGCGCCATTAACCAAGGTCATTCTGCCTGGCTGGCAAAATTATACGGTTCCTAATAAGAGACACAGCATTTAACGAACTGCTAGAAGCCAGCACCGTCTCTGAATGGTCTAGCAGAGGTGAAGATCCTTCAGGTAAGTTTTACTTACATGTAACTTAATATAAGCACGTTTGTTGGTAAGTCCTTGATATGCCTGTTTTACTTCTATTTTCTCCTTCACTTACAGAAGTGTGCCACAGAAGAAGTGTGCCACCACACTCATAAATCTTTACTTTGGAGGGAGAGATGCTGGCCTTGAAAATGTAGGGCTGTCTGGAGTCACATGATTGTATTGTATGTTGATGGAGGGCAGACCAGTAGGAGAGGTAGACGAGGCCAGGTTTGAGACAGCCCCTGGATGGCAGACTTCTTTAGGATCTGGCTTAGGAAATTGTGGGCAGCATTCCTGAGCCAGAGGGGAGGAACCTGATAGTTCCCCCAGCCCCCCAAAAAGATGGCTGAGGCTCAGGGCCTGGCATGTCCCTGGTAAGAGGTCTGCCTTCACTGGGGCAAGTACCACAGCCTCCAGGCTGATTCAGACATCCCTTCTCTGGGTCTTTTCCTCCCACACACCCTCAGCTGTGGTTCCTCTGATTGCTATTTACCTCTGGCTTTATTTATTTACAGTTCTTGAAGGTCCTCATTATTGTCTTGGGTTATTACCAGGATTTCACCGTTCTGTAATGGGTTGACAGAAACGACACATCTCTCCTCCCTGTCCAAGTCAGCTCACACAGCAGTGGCAGACCTCCTGACAATGTGCTTTCTTTTGTTGCTTCATGGTCGCCATTCTGTTGTTCTCAAGCACAGCCGGACCTCCAAGCCTGGTTTGGCCACCAATTAAAATAGCTAAATGACAGCAAAAGGCAGGACACGTATTCAACGCGCCCACACTGGAAAGAGGGACAAAGATCCAAATTGTCTTCTGAGTCCTGAAGTCAGATTACAGTTCAGACAGAGAGCTAAGGATTTGCAGATGGAAGTAGTCCCAGGGGAGCTGTGGCCCCACCTGCCGTTAACCCATCCTTGTCTGGGCTTCAGTCTGGTCCTGTAAGAGCTCCGACAAGATGATAGAATGCATGGAATCTCTTCCTGGGAGACAGGCTCTCCCTAGGGCACCTTTCTCTTCTCCCACCCAGCATGAGATTCCTGGGGGAATTTCCCTTTTCTTTAGACTCCCTGGTTTCTGAAGCCTGACAGTCACATTGGGAGACACAAGTATCTCTTGTGTCTGGAACTCAAAAATGTATACAGAGATCAGGCTAGCCATGAGCTCACAGAGATCCATCAGCCCCTGCCCCCAGAGTGCTGGGATTAAAGTTGTGTGTCACTACACCTGGCCCTTTTTACCTCTACTTGGTGAAGCAGAAAAACAAATTTGACCTTAGCTTTGGATTCTTGAGAAACTCTTGGTAAGTCTCTTCCTGATCGGTGTGCCTTGATTTTACCTTCCTGTTTGCTTTTGACTCTTTTGAACCCTTGGGGGCCGTTGCCACTTGAGATTCTTCAGTTGAAGAATACTGGGTACTATTGTTGAATATTGTTGTTAAATAAACAAATACAGTGACCATGGCAGAGGAAGAGAAAGAGAGAGAGAGTGCTTAGAGGTGCTGAAAACCTGCTTATAAACCGGGCTGTGGTGGTACATGCTTTCATCTCAATACTCCATGAGTTCAAGGCCTACAAAGGACAGCAAAGGCTGTGATACAGAGAACCCTTGTCGAAAAGCTGACTCAGTCAGGAACTGCAGAGACAGGCATTGTTCTGCCACTCCAGCATTCAGAGGCTCTGAGAAGGCCATGGTTAGGTCTCCTTTGTCTTAGGCTTACCTTCCGCCCATTGAAACATCTATATTTTCATCGTTCCAGAAGGGGCCTGTTAGACCTGTAGGCCCTTGGCTCTGTTTTCTGGAGCTGTGAGACCTGACTTCTGGGAGTGTGGAATATCTTACAGGAAGGTCTGTTAATTTAACAGTAATGCTATTGTAAGACAGGCCTTGGCAATCTGGAAGTTCCTCTGAGCAAATCTGGAGTTCTGTCTAATTATTTGGGGCATCTGCCATGTGACAAGAAGAGTTTGGGGTTCTCTCGGGCTTTTAGTGTTCCCTTGAACCATTTGAAATAGACAAGAAAGCTGAGGAGATCTCTGTTGTGACTGATGTAACCCTGAAAATACTAAGTCTTTACTAGCTTGTTACTCCCTAGAAAGATGTACAGACAACTAGTCTTTATAAACTTGGGATAATTTCTAAGACAATAATGTTGCAAAAACCATACCTGTTTATGTCATATATAGATACATGATCTCTGTCTATCTGTAACTACATCTATCATCTGACAGTTTAAAACTTAAAATAATTTAATTGATACTGTTAGATCTTTCTGTATTTATTTACTTATCTTTAATCTAGTCTGCCTCAAACATAAATTTAGATCAAGGGAAAAGAAATACAAGGTGGCTGGAGAGATAGCTGAGTGGTTAAGAGTACCTGCTGCTGTTCCAGAGGACCTGAGCCAGGTTCCCAGTGACCATATCCGTGGCTTACCATCACCTGTAACTCCAGCTCCAGAGCTCTGACGCCCTCTTGTGGCTTCTATGGGAACTTTACTCATGTACCACCCCCCCCATACACATACCTTAAAATAAAATTGAAATTATAAAGTAGATAAAATAGATGAAGATCAGTTAGATAGGAGCTGAAACACCCCTCATATTCAAATGGAAAAATGAGTCATGTTAATGAAAGAGAGAAAGATATAGAGAAAAATTAGTATCTTACTCTGCCTAAAAAAACCTCTCAGTTTAAGAACCAATAAGATTCATCTATTTCAACTTGTAAATGCTCTAATATAAGGACCCTGGTGTAACACTAGAAACTAATTCCTGTACTGAAAGCAATGGGATGTTTTTAAAGACATTGTTCTGCTCGTGTGAGAAACTAAAGATTTGTGTTTTGTTTCATGTTTTCTACTGTTTTTGTTTCAGATGCTGGCTCCTTAAGAAATTGTCTCATCAGGGCTGGAGAGATGGCTCAGAGGTTAAGACCACTGGCTGCCCTGTCCTGAGTTCAATTCCCAACAACCACATGGTGGCTCACAACCATCTGTAATGAGATCTGGTGCCCTCTTCTGATGTAAAGTAAGTATACATGCAGACAGAACATGGCATTCATAATAAATAATTTTTTAAAAAGAAATTGTCTCAACAGAGTCAATGTTCATTTCCATGTCTGTCTATTTTAACTTCCCTTAAATGATGTAATTTAAACAAATATTTCAAATTGGTCTCAGTATTCTGATGCCCTATGTATCTGTGACTAGAACCATGTCTAACTCTGTCTAAACTAGCCAAAGTTTACAGAGGTCTAAGTAAGGGTCATACATGCATCAAAGGCTGCTGCTTGGCACAGTGCCTTCTCAGCATCCAACTATGGCTGAAGGTTATATAAAGGCTGCCACCTGCCAGAGCAATGGGCACAACAGGCCAGAGCATGCCCTGCTCCCCTGAATAGCCTAAGCTAATTCCACAGGAGATAACAGGATGGCAGAAAACTCTGAGCTAAGCCTTCAGACTATAAAAAAAAAAAAAGCACACACACAAGAAAGTCTGGATGAGAGAGACAACTTATGGAGCTTGTAAATTATGGAGGGCTGACAAGAAGATTCCTTTTTATCCTTGTTCATTTTCATGTTATGTATGTGAGCGTTTCACACACATGTATTTATGTGCATCACATACATGCAGTCCCCACAGCAGCCAGAATGGATCCCCTGGAACTGGAGCTATAGATGGTTGTGAGGTATTGTGTGAGTTCTGGGAACCAAACGCAGGTCCTCTGCAAGAACATGGGGTGCTCTTAACTTTGGAGTCACACCCTCATCCTTCCAATCACACATCTGTACCTAACTTTGATCTTTTTAAAGGAACAACTGTTGCAAAGTGGGGAACCTTTCGTGCTGTACTGGGTGGACCTTGCTAATGTTTTTTCTTTTTTTCTTTCAATCTCAAACTGGTACTTGCTTAAAATAGATCAGGATGGGCCTTTGGACACCCTCCCAACCTCTGTAAAAAAAAAAAAAAAAAAAAAGATCTCAATACGAATATGGTAAATATGGTATAATGCTAAACTTTTAGTGTTCTAAAGACTTAAAAAAAAAAAGAGAGAGAGAAGTAAAAGGAAAAAGTCAGGTGATAGTAACACATGCCTGTAATCCCAGCACTTGGGAAGCAGAGGCAGGCAGATCTTTGTGAGTTTGAAACCAGTCTGAGCCTGATCTACAGAGTGAGTCCCAGGACAGGCTCTCCAAAGCTACACAGAAAAATCCTGTCTCAACGCCCCTCCCCCAAATTCTAACAATTGTCATATAGACAATGTGGATAATGAAAACCTATGCATATATGTTTCCTCTGAAAAGTATTTTGCTACTGTAGACATGAGACACACTTGTACAGGTCTATTTGTATTAACTAGCACTGCTTCCTAAGTTTGTAAGTTTTGAAAATCTGATTGTCAAGGCTTATTCTTCATTCTAATCAAGGACTCCAAATCTTGTTCTAGAAGAGGCTTCTACTCTGCCCTTCTGTGTGATCACACTAACTGCTGCTCTAAACAACAGTTATGGAAACCTCAAAAGAGGCATGGCTATCTCTAAACTATATACGCCTCCTGGAGATGGATAGCTATTATTTAGATGTTTATAAATCTGTGCACTATTACTTAATTTTCAAGATAGTTTTCCCCTTGCTGGTTGAGGTTTTTGTGAAACTTTATGACTAAATTGTTAACTCTTGGTAGAAGTACAGCTATGGACAAAGGAACCTGAACATTGTTTTTAAGATGCTAGGACATAACTCATAGGGCACCCAGGATGGATTTCAGGTACACCCACCTTAGGATGGTCCCACCCACAATGGAAGTCATTATCTGGGCTTCATTTAGATCTTGTAAAGTGGTCTGGCAAGTTGTTAGTCTGTGTGAAATTTCTCGTCTGGGAGACAAGCTTCCCTCTATCTGGCTCCTTTTCCTTCTCCCAGCATGGAATTCCTGGGAATTTCCCATTTCTTTGAAGTTCATTGTTCTAACAGCCTGATGTCAGACTGACAGATACAATGTCTTTTCCTTTGTGCTAATGCCTTTATAATCCCCCACTCTGTGTTTCAGCACCTTGACCTTGAGGTGGAATGTGTCTATATCTGAAACAAATCTAATCAACAGAATGTAAGTAGAAACCAAGATTAGAACACATTTAGTTAGGGCCAAGTAGCTGTGCCTATGAATTGTTTTCTATGACTCCTCGGCTTTTTGTTACTTTAGGAAGAATAAGATAAGGCATAAGAGACCCCATCTTGTTGGTTTGAGACAGAGTTTCATCATGAAGGCAAGTCTGGCCTCAAACTACCACCCTTCTCTATCCTGCCAAGTGTGGGGCTTACAGGCATATGCTACCATGCCCAGAGTGCCTTTATTTTCATTCTGGCAAGTTCTTCCCTCTCTTTGAAGAGTATCCTCCTTAGACATTGCTAAAGACATCTAAATCATCTGCTAGCTTGTTTTCTACTGTTCCATGGTGCTGGGAAAAGATTTATCCTGGCTGGGTCTCATTTGATCCAGCCTTGGGAGGTGAGTGGCTTGAATGAGATGTCCACTATACTCTCCAGCATTTGAATGCCTGGTTCCAAGATAGCAGCCCTGTTTCAGGAGTCAAGAAGTATATGCTGGAGGAAGTATGTCGGAGGAGGGGGGGTCCTGAAAGCTTAAAGACTGGGTGCCATTTTGGGTTTGCTTTCTCTGCTTCCTTCTGCAGTTTGAGATGTGAGCCCTTTGCTATGATAACTTGTAGAGCCCTGTGATTGATGGATGGCAGTGGGTGGAGCCCTTGTCCAATGCAGGCCTGGTGACCAGCGGCCATGGAGACACTTAGACTGAGCTCATGTAGAGACACCTTATTATTTGATATCTATTCATCTTTCTCTCTCTTTTTTTCTCTTTCCTCCTTTCTTCCTTCTTTTCTTTCTTTTTTCTTCCTTAAAGAAGCCATGTAGAAATCTGCAAAAAGTCCTCACACACTAAAGAAGTTGAGCTCCAGCCACCTAGCCTTAGGATGGGAGTCAGTAGTTGCACTTCAGTTTGGGAGGAAATGATTTGTGGTTCTAACTTTTGATAAAATGTGCATAAAATGAATTTTCCCGTCTTGAAAATTTTTTTATTGATTTTTATAAACTTTTTGTTTTCATTGTTTTAAAATAGCATGTAGTATATTCATGATTTTGAACCATTACTTCCACTATACAGTTCCAGAACATTTCATCATTCTAAACAGAAACTCTTATCTATTAGAAAACAGGCAAAGGAAATTCCTCATTTTCTCCCTCTCTTACCCACTGGTGGGGGGGGTGTCTCACACCCAAGCCTTCGCACATGCTAAACACATACTAAACTACTGAGCTACACCCCCATCTCCTCCAATCCATCTCCTCCAATCTGCCTTGTTCTGTCTTTATGAGTTTGCCTGATGTCTTTGTCAACTCTTACAAAAGAAAGCATTTGGTTGGAGGCTTGATTACAGTTTCAGAGGCAGAGTCCACTATCAACATGGTGGGGAGCAAGGCAGCACACAGGCATGGTGCTGGAAAGGTAGCTGAGAAGCAGCAGGAAGAAAGAGGCAGGGCCTGGCATAAACTTTTGAAATCTACAAATTGTCTCCCAGCTCCCCACCCCCAATGACACACTTCCTCCAACAAGACTACACCTCCTAACTGTAATCCCTGCAAACCAATCCACTCCCTGGTGACCAGCCATTCAAATATATGAGCCTATGAGGACCCTTCTAATTTAAACAGTCACGGTCCACTCCCTGTTCCCCACAAGCCATAACATAGTGCAAAAATGCATCAGCTCTGCTTCAAAAGTCCCATCATCTATCATATTCTCAAGATTGTTTAAAAGTCCGAAGTTCAAAGTCTCTTCTGAGACTCAAGGCAATCTCTTAACTGCAACCCCTGTAAAATTAAAATCAAAGAGCAAATCACACACATCCAACATACAAAGGCACCAAAAACATCTTGTCCTTCCAGAAGAAAGAGGAGCACAGTGAGGGTACACTGGATCAAAGTCTGCAAATCAGCGGGGCCAACTCCACACTCTGCATCTCCGTGTCTGATGTCAAAGTGCTCTTCAGATTTTCCAGTCCTCTTAGCTTCGCTGATCATTACATATTTCTCTCTCTTCAGCAGGTCCCACACTCAGTGCCCAGGTTCTTTGGCAGATGTCTCCAACATCCTGGGGTTTCCAGGGCTTCTTCCCCACAGTGGCCTCCATAGCTTCCATGCAGCGACACCCCTGCCTGGCCTCAGTGGCCTTCCTTAGACACAGAAAGAGATCCCACAACTCTTGTATCCTGGACTCTAAAGGCAGAAGCACCCAGCTGAAGCTGGAACTTGACCCCTCCCCCTCCACTGGGAAATATTTGTATCAGCTTTCTACTGTTGATGGTTCTGGTCACTGCTTAAACTTTTCTTTAATCCCTTTCCTGGCTGGGGTCTCACCCTGAGATCATCACTCCCTTTATTTTATTTCCCATCAGGATTTTATTTAACCTTTTTATCTGCATTTAGCTCCCTTACACTTCCTGGTGCTCGGGTTTTTCCTTAAATTGTACCTTCTGTATCTCTTTGTCCCAGCATGCTCCTTTTCATTATAGATCTGCATAAGAGTGACTACTAATAATCACATGATATAGTCAATACTTGGGTGTCTTAAACTATCCTCTGTGAAAGCCATCCAACTTTACAGTTTGGCTTCACGTATATTTTTAAGACAAGGTTAAAAAAAAAAAAAAAGCTGCAACATTTTTTTGCTAAGATACCAAAAGAATGGTTTCTAGACTGCTTACTAATAATAGTATCCTTCCTTTCTGAAACTTCATGGACCAGGCTGTCATAACTTGTATGTTGTCCAGGTCCCTTATGGAATTGTCCATTCTGTCTTGCTTAATGTGTTCAACTGAAGTCCCCAAGTCTACATTCTGCCCACAAACAGCATGGTCAGAGCTGTCACAGTTAATACTCCAGTCCCTGGTACCAACTTCTGTCCCAGAGAGTGTTCTATTGCTGTGGTAGACACCACAAACAGTTCAACTCTTATATAAAAGAATGTATTTAATTGAGGCTTGCTTACAGTTTCAAGGTTTGGTCCATTATCATCATGGTGGGTAGCTGAGAGTTTTGCATCTGAATTTGTCAGCAGCAGGAAGGAAAGAGACTGGGACTAGCCTGGGCTTTTGAACCCTACTGTGGTAGTTTGAAAGAAAATATCCCCATAGGCTCATAGGGAGTGGCACTATTTAGAAGTGGCCTTGTTGGAGTAGGTTGTGGCTTTGTTGGAGGAAGTGTGTCAACAGGGGGTGGCCTTTGAGGTCTCAGAAGCTCAAACCAGTTCTAGTAGCTCAGACACTCCCCTCTGCCCCTGCAGTTCCCGATCTAGAACTCTCAGCCACCTTTCCAGCAACATGTCTGTCTGCATGCCACCATGCTTCTGCCATGATGATAATGGAAGTGTAAGGGAGCCCCAATTAAACTTTTTCCCTTTTAAAACTTTTTTAAATTTATTCTTTGTGTCTTTTACATCATGCATCCCAAACTCACCCATCTTCTGTCCTCCTGTCCTCCAATAAAACAAACAAATAAATAATAAAACAAAATTTAAAATAAAAAAGATAAAAAAAAGAGAGAGGAAGAAATGGAAAAATCTCATCATGGAAGCTTCAGTATAACACAGTCACACAGTAACTTTATCCATATGTCTTTACATGCAGCCATTCATGGCAAAGAATCATTGGTTCAGTTCCAGGCCCCTGGTCTCTGCTGCATCATCCTTGCTGAGCCCTCACTGGGACTCTTCTTGGACATCCTGTTGCTACCCTGTGTCATGGTCCCCACCCCCTTCCAGCTCCAGTAAATAGGGCAGATATTTGGGTAGGCCAACATTTAACCCTGGTTCATTTGCAGGTTGGTTTTCTTGCCCCGCCCCCATCCCTATCTTCAGGATGAGCTCTCCAGCATGGTCCTGGCTTGTTCATCCCTTGAAATAATGAGCAAGGGGCAGGATCAGTTATCCAGCTTTACAATCTCAGGGTCTCCTGCACCCATACCTTCAGGCCAGCTCTACTGTATTGTCCAGTTGAGGTGTAGGGGTCAATCTCCCAAGTGTTGTAGTTGATGAGGGGCAGGTCCACTGTTAGGACCTCAGGGCCAGCTCTCCCACCTGAGGGGGTTGGCAAGGGAAATCTCACCGCTGCCCATGATGCCACATGACAGATAAGTAAGGAGGACAGGTCTCCCACCTGCCTCAGGTATTGTTGGGGGTGGGGATCTCCCCCTTCTCATACTGCCACATGACAGATGAGTAATAGGAACAGCTCTCCCATGCTCACAATTTCAGGGCTGGCTCACCCACACTTCTACCAACAGAGTTGGTGCTATTGCGCTGCCCAGGTGAGGTACAGGGTCTGTAGAAATTGTAGGGCTGGAGAGATGGTTCCTGCCATTAAAGAATAGGTTTAAAAACATTTTTTTTCCCTTTGTAAGAGTTGCCAAGGCCACGGTCTCTCCTCACAGCAATAAAATGCTAACTAAGACAAAAGTTGGTACTAGGGTCTGGGGTATGACTGTGATAGACCAGGCCATGCTTTTGTTTTGAGGAATGTGGAGTTTGGAACTTTAGATTAGGAAAGCAGTTGAACACTTTAAGCGGGGCTTAATGGACCATCCCAGTAAGGACACAGAAGACTGTGCTGTGGATCCTGAGAGTGTTTTGAACTGTGGGGGCCTGGCTCAAGATGTTTCAGAGGAGAAGTGTTAGGATTCTGTCTTAGCTCCTGAAGCCACACCTGGCCAGTGGCAATTAGCCTGGCCTAGCCCTGAGTTCTGACGTCAAGCTCCATTTAAGGATTCCCACCTTTGACCCTCTGTTTTAGTCCTTTCTTACCTCACTCTGCTAGAGGGCACACTCCCAACACCACCCCTTCTCTCCTCTTTTCTTCCTCTCTTCTCCCTTCTCTCTATTTTTTCTATCCATTTATCTCTTCTCTCTCTTCTTTCTCTCCATAATAATAAAGTCTTTCCATGTGGACCCAGTCTAAGCATCTTCCGCTGCACCCACATGGAGCATGTGGTCTCCATCTATTGCCATATGCTGCTACATTGGGTATATACATTATAATAACATAACAAGAAGAGTATTAGCATGTATCCTAGAGACTGTTCTTGTGATATTTTGGCAAAGAATGTGGCTGCATTTTACCCATGTTCAAAAAGTTTGCCCGATGCTAACGTGAAGAGTTTTGGATTAATTTCACTGGCAGAGGAAAACTCAAAACAGCCTAGTATAGATTCTGTCACTTTGTTACTACTATTCATGCTTATAATGATTTATAATGAAGAAAAGCAAGCCAGGAAGAAGAAAACAAAATGTACAGTTCAAGGAGACATGGGAACCAGGAAATGGAATGGAGCCAAATCCTGTGTTCAAGGAGATTAACAGGTTAAAGTCAATCCTCATGGTAAATGGAATAAAGGCAGTAGATACTGTTGTGCCTTTGTCTTGAGACCCCCAACGAAACCACAAAGCTGACTTCCTGATGCAAAAACAAAGGTTTCTTTATTTGAGCCCAGGCAAGGACTTCTTCCTGCTTCCTCCAAATCAGTGAGTGAAGGAGGAAGTCCTGAGCCCTGATTACAAAGGGCTTATATAGGGAGAAACCACAGCAGGGAGCCGTATGTTTTGACGTTCTAGGACTGAGTAAGGGGACAGAGAGTGATGTAACTTTTTCAAATTATTGGTCAGGCTATAGGCACGAAATTGCTGACGGTTATAGAATGTAGACAGGATTTAAGGTAAGATATGGAATGTCTGGCATCTGGCTCTTGTTAAATTATACTACCATGCCTCCTGTTTGACTGTGTCTGGGATGTTTGCTTTGAATTCTGCTGCCACATCACATTTTGGGGGCTTCAGTTCAGCTCCAGGTCACTGGATGAAGGCCTGTTCTCAGGGTGGTATTCTTTCTGCTCTTTTAGTGACCTAAGGGCAAGATCTCACCCAACCAAGCTTCCAGTTTGTTAAAAGGAATTAAAGAAAAATTTGGAGCCCAGCGTGGTGGTGCATACCTTTAATCTCAGCACTCTACAGGCAAAGGCAGGAGGCTCTCCAAGTTTCAGGCCAGCCTGGTGTATAGATCAAGTTTCAGGACAGCCAAATTTAGGCAGTGAGGGAAAAGCATTGAAATAAGAAAGCCGATGAAGATGTAATTGAACAAGAGGTTCATATTCCAGCTCCAGGAAGAAGCAGAACTTGGCAGAACCAGAGCATTAGAGTCAAGGATAAAATAAAGAGTTTACGAAATCTCCCTCTGAGACTAAAGAAAGCAGCTGAGGCCAGGCATGTGTCAGGGGTGTCCCTGTATGGAGGCCTAGAGAGGCCACTGTGTGATGCTGTGAAGGTAAAACCTGGATTGCCTTGGAGATGCCAAGATGTTGGAGATGCCAGAGCATGGAATACCTGCTGAAGAGAGCTGCTGACAAGGAGGGGAACCAGCCCAAGAAAAAGAAGTGTTTCAATCAACAAAGCTGACAGGAATTGGAGACCTGAAGAGCAGCAGAGTTTGCCCAGCTAGTTTTCCATCTTGCTTTGGTCCAGTATTTCCCTACTGTATTCTTTCTTCTCCCTTTAGGAAGAGTAAGCTATATCCTGTGGCATTATATGTTGTGAGTATGTGATCTGCTCTTTTTATTTTGGGGGAAATTACAACGACTTTGGACTTTTTCAGGGTTGAGACTATTATGAACCATGGGGACTTTTAAAACGTCTAAATTTTGAACTAAATGCATTTTTTTTCAGTTGCTGTAGTCATGATGCCTCTTCATCTGCGATAAAACCCCAACTATGACACCACTTCTAGTCCAGTGACACACTTCCTCCAGAAAGACTACATCTACTCAAACAAGTCCACACTCATTCAAATAAGGCCACGCCTCCTAATCATTTTTTTGCAGATTTGTTCACTTTGCCCCCTGAAACTGTCAATAAATTGAACCTTGATTCAGAGGACAGAGCCCACATTCAGCTGACCACAATAAACCATAGAGATTTTTGGAGGACTCAGATGGCAAGAGAGGGAGACACAGGGAAAAATCCTGTGTTTCTCAGACTTTTTTGGATCTTGGAAAAGCAGAGGGGAGGGTCAGCTGGTTTTTCCTCCGTCGCTTTTTGGATCTACCAGGTTACACCTTATTACCTGACTCCCGAGATTTTATTAATAATAGAGTAATTTAGATAATTATTACATCAGTATCTAACACAAGGCATTAATAAACCATACCAAGGTGATGAAGCCACTTTTTCCCTGACACCACAGCTTCTGTTGCCACTTCCAGGGTATTCCTGTCACAGACTTTCTACAACCGTTCCCAGCTGCTGTCATTCCCCAGCCACTGGGGTTGGCTGTGTCAGGACAGGCTGTACCCTCACTTCCCGCACGCAGACTGTCTCTGGACCCCCTCCCCTGGCTGCCAACCTGGGCCAGTCAAGCCGCCTTGAGACCCACTTTAGTGCTGCTGAGGGGCCTTAGGGGCCCTGCTATGCACTGCCTGCATCTGTGGCCCAGTCTTGCTGAGCAGCTAGAGCTAGTTACCCCCTATCTGAGTGCTACCAACACAGCTGGCTGCTCCTAGGCACTGCTCCACTTTCGCTGCCATTATCATCAGATCTGGTGAGATACCTGGTAATTCTTAAAGGGAGAATTAGGTTTTAAAAAAGGCGGAGATCTGCCCCATTGTTAAGAACCAGAAATATCAGGATGCAGGGATTTAGGACCCTGTTTAGTGCCACAATGGATGGCTTGCAAATGGACAAAATTAACAAGGGGATAAACAACTTATTTGGGATTGACATGTCATTCATAATAATAATAATTATTTGTTTTGAGACAGAGTTTCTCTGTGTAACTTGCTCTGTAGACCAGGCAAGACTTGAACTCAGAGATCTGCCTGCCTCTGCCTCCCAAGTACTGGGATTAAAGGCATGCATTACCACTAACAATTTCTTGATTTTTAACATAACTCTCATTTCTCAATGGCTTTGCTATCAGTGAAAGACAAATCTAAAATGACAGAGATTATTTTTACTTTATTCAATTCAGGGAGCTATTTACATTTTATTAAAAGACGTGTGTATCTAAAATCTTGAAAAGTGACATCTCTGTCTTCACTCTGACCTTGCTTTCTAACTGCCCAGCCTGTCATTCATAATTATTATCAGTTTGGTAATTCATATTTTGTCCTTAAAAAAGTGGTTTGATAACTGTGCCAAATATGATAATTTGACTGATAAGATACAAACCTTAGAAAGACAATATTGATAAGACACAAGCTTTGGAAGTGTTTAGTATTAATAAGACACACGCTTTAGAAAGACATATTAATAAAAATAAGAAAAATACTGAGACATAGAGGAATTTAGGAGCAGAATCTACCACAACATTAAGAGGAGTATCCCAAATGTTGTTAAAAAACGAAAGTTATCCAGTTATGATACAGTTCTAGCCATCATATAATAGGCACCTCCAAGGTGCTACAGTAATATTGGAAGCAGATCCTCGGTTGTAATGAAAACACGGTGGAGAGAGGAAGTTAGGGCCATAGAACAGAGACATAGTGTTAGAAGCATTGAAATTTCCTAAGACCAGACTTTTTGCAAAGACAGTTAAGATTTGGTGATCACACCTTGGCCCTAGGTCATATAGCAACTTTGAATGCTTGGGACAGGATGGTAGAATCAGGAAAGAGGGAAATTTAGTCATTTACTAAAATTATACAAGGCCCCAAATAAGACTTCAGTGATTTTTTTTTGTAAAAGAATTGAAGATTGACTTCAACTGGAAATAGAATAATATCAGATCCAGAAGTCAGACAAATATTAATTGAATCTTTGGCTTTTGAAAATGCTAATTCAGAATGCAAAAGGGTATTAGTCCTTTAAAGGCAAGATTGGCACCAATAGATGAATAGATCAGCCATAAGAAAACTCAAAAATACAGATATTTGAATTGTGGTAAACCAGTTTGTCTGAAATGGGTTTGTAGAGAAGGCATTCCAAGGAACAATGCTTTTTCTAGAGAGAGTCCAAAACAGAAGCCCTCAGCCTTTTGGAGTATGCAGATTAACAATGAACAGGCAAGGCAATTCTTTGCCATTGCAATGTCAGTGTATTAAGGGGCACCTCACAGAACCAATGGCAAATTTGGTTCAATCATCCCCTGTCAGCACTGGAGAAAATTCTCCACAGAACAATTAAACAACTTAATACCTGTTGTTAAAAATGACACTGCTCTGGATGTAACCAAAGAGAGAATAATTTCTACAGAAATAACCAAAAGTTCTGGACAGACAAGAAGACAAGTATTTTGGCAAACTGCTATAAATAACCATAGACTAAAGGTAAAAAAATACATATGAATGGTACTGAAGTGGAGGGTTTGTTGAAAAGAGGTACAGATGTAACAATAATTTCACCCAAATCTTGGTATCCAGATTGGCCTCTTAGGGAGATAAATGTTTAGCTTTTAGAGATTTGAACTTTATCTCAGCTAAAACAAAGTGCAAGATGAGTCGAGTATATAGGGCCAGAAGGACAGATAGGAAAATTAAAACCATATGTGGCCAACGAATAAAGCTTGCCTGAAGATCAGAGGGTAAATCCAGCCCCTAGTTAGCCATAGAGGCCAGGCAGTGGTGCACACCTTTAAACCCAGCACTTGGGATCTCATGCCTTTGCTCCCAGTACTTGGGAAGCACACAGCAATAGGGAAGTTGAAACAGGACGTGATATTACAGGGCTGAGAAAGGAATAGAAGGCAGGTGGAGAGAGAAGCTCAGACCTTTTGGCTTGAGGATTTGGTAGAGGTAAGAACATTCTGGTGGCTGGCTGCTCAGCTTCTCTGATATTTCAGCATTTATCCAAACAATGTGACTTCAGGTTTTTATTAAAATCAGTTAGGATTCATACTACACTAGATGATTCAGAATTAACAACTTTGCTATTTATTCAACTACAACAAGTAATCAGAAATAGACATCATCCCATGTAAATAACACTAATCAGATCCCATATGGGTCTACCAGGCCTCTAGCACAAGGTAATGATGAAATTAATCACTTATTAGAAGGAAATGTGTTAGAAACCTCAGAAACACCATGTTGACAACAAAGGTTTGAGAAAAGATTTTCCTATCACTTGGCAACAAGCCAAGGAAATGTTATACTTGTTCTTTGTATAATCAAACTCCATTACCTACAGGAAGTAACCCAAAAGATACTCAAATAAATGAAATTTGGTAAATGGATGTGTTTCACTTTGCAGAGTTAGAAAAATTAAATGTGTACACTACACCATAGATACATATTCAGGATTTCAATGGACAACTGCTTTAAGGTCTGAAAATGCTGATCCTATAATTATACATTTATTAGAAGTTGTGGCCATCATGGGGATACCTATAAAAATTAAGACTGACAATGCTCCAGCATATGTCTCTACGAAACAACAACAAAAGAAAGTTTTTTTGCATGTTGCAACATAAAGATACTACGTCTCACACAGTCCTACAAGACAAGCTGTTATAGATTAAGCCTAAAAGATATGCTTAATAAACAGAAGAGGGTAATAAGGACCCCCAGAGATAGATTACACAGAACTTTATTAATTTTAAACTTCTTAAATGCTACTGAGAAAGAAATGACAGCTTCGGAGAGACACTGGATTATAGAAAAAAACTGCTGGATTACATCATCCTATATATTTTAAAGGTGTGTTAGCCACAGAATGGAAACCTGTAGTGGGATTATGTATTGTTACATTGTAAATAATTGTCCTGCCTATTAGTTTAATGAAAATGCTGATTGGCTGAAGGCAGACAGGAAGTATGTGCAGGCCTACCAGACTAAGAAAACTCTGGGAATAGGAAAAAGAGGGCAGAGATGCCACAGAGATGCCAGACAAGCCAGAAGATGCAGATGACAACCATGCTTCTCTGAGAAAGGGTACTGAGCTGCATGATTGAACAGGATAAGAATCACGGGTTAGATTCAGAGCAAGAGCTAGCAAGTTATATGCCTGGGCCCCAGGTCAATCAGTGTACAATTAATATAAGTGTCGGTGTGTTTCAGGGGGACTATGGGACTGTAGGCTGGAAAGTCCGGGCCATGAGGCTAGGCTAGCGAGTCTGGGCCAGAAACCTCATACAACAGAAACTAGGATATTTGTTACATTGGGGAAGAGGTTTTGCTTTTTTTTTTTTTCCGCAGAAGAAAAAAAGCTATGGATACTATTAAGATTGATAAAGATTAATTTGAACAGGAGATACCTGTTGATTAGGAGAGGCAGTGGTTCGTCAAACAGCTTGGTGATTCAATCCAAACTAATTTATAAGACTAACAAATGCCTTTTATTTGATCAGGTATGAAAAAATATTGATAATTTTTTATTAAAAGATAATGCGTCTTTTGTTGTCAAATCTCCTGGTGATGGTTTTTCTCCTTCTCTAAACCCAACCATGCACATTAAAGCGAATCCCAAATCTCTCTTATGTTAGAAGAGCCATCTGGTATGGGACATAAGAAAACCAAAATTAAAGGACTATTCCATTGCCACTAATCTCATAATCCCTTGGATTTATTTAGATTCTTTTAAACTTTCCTTAAGGTATGAATATTATTTCAAAATGTATAAAATATCCACATATTATGCATATATATGTATGCATATGTACATATATTAACTTTATATTATAATATTAATGGCTATGTAGAATACTAAGTCTAAATTTAGGCTTTATGTAGCTTCCCGTATATGATTTCAGGCTTGAGTTTGGATCAAGTAAGTAGGAATTAAGCTTCTATCCTGAGTGTATTTAAATTGTAGTCCTTTAACCTCTCTGAGATTTTCTGTATACGACACTGAAAGGGTTTAGTTTTCCTGCAGTGAGCTGTGACTGTCCCTAACAATGACTTCTGAAGGCTCCAAAAGGATAGCAAGGTCCCATAATGACAATTCCACTTGAACTGTGGTAATGCCACTAAGCTGACAAACACCACCTAAAAATCAGCTTTGGACTACAAACTACTCAGGACAATTTTAATATGGCTAGCTAAGACGGTGCAGCCTTGTAGACTACGCCAGTCAGGACTTCAGATCCACCTGACACTTTCCCTTCACACGGAGACTGAACAACAGCTAATTTCTCCTAGCGCTTGGTCATCATCTTAATTTTCTCAGGGTCCTCTAAAGATGCTGTCACCCTCAGGCAAGAGAAACTAATTTTAAGCACACAATGCTCACATTCCCAAGAGGTGGGATGGGTGGTTTTTGGTCAGTCTGTGAGTTATGGATGTTTATCAATGTTTAGTTAGGGGCGTTAGTTACAAGTTATTAATGGTCATGATCAGAGAGACAAGGAGACTAGATTAAAAGACCTCATTCTAAAAGAACACAGGGGGATATAGGATTGACAGAAAAAAGGATAGATTATTGAATCTACTTTTAAATTTTAAAAAGTAATCTCAAATATTTTGCATTGGTGTGGATTTTTGTATAGTGTTACAAATTTAAGGTTATTTTTATTGTACTACATATTTCTTCTCTTGTAAAAGGTATTTTGTGTGTTAATGAAAACTTAGGGTAATTTCTGTTATAGCATACATATGTTTCTATTCTTGTTCGAGGTATTTTGTATATTAATACAAATTTAAGGTCATTTCTGTTATATTATATATATGTTTTTAGTCTCGTATAAGGTATTATACCTATGCAGGTCATTTAACGATGTAGTGTAAATTTCTAATCCTTGAAAGTTATTATTACAAACTATCTAGAATCATTAAGAAATATAGGTTAGTAGTCAGTCACCTAACAATCAAATTTGTAGCCATGTTGGATATGTTTTTAAGGTGTAAAACACAGAGATGTATTTTAGATACATAGATGGTCTTTAAACACTTCAGAGATTTACAAAATATGGCATTTAAGATGTTTTTATAACATAAAGCTTTTTTTTTTTTTTTTTTACAGTGAGACACATCTGCTCCTGGCAGCACCAATTTACTTCAACAAAAAATTAAATAAATAAAATAAAATAATAAAAAAAAATAGGCATTGAAGAACCTCCATATGGAGTTTGTTTTCATTGGTGGCAAAGTTAGTCACTGGGCAAAGAAACTGCTTTTGCATCAACTACTGACAGAATGCTACTCTAATTGGACAAGCAGGACACAAAAGAAGGTGGCAGAGGAACTTTTCCAAGACAAGGTATAATCCCCCACAAAAAAAAGTTCATCAGATATTCTAGGCCTGTTGGATGCCCTGACATTGCAGAGAAATCCTGAGGTGACTGTACAAAGCAGCCAGATGTCTCTGTAGTTTTGGAAGTTGTTTGCTCTGCATTTCCTATTTACTCAGATCTTCTCAGGTCTCTGATGGGGTTGAAGATTAGATACTTATAGTTACAATTTTCCATAGTTATGATAGAAAGTATATCAGATACAAAACTTTGGACTCACAAAAAAGAATAGATAATGAAATATTTTCTCTGAGTTTGTCAAATACAAATAGACTGGATATTGTGATTATAATTTTTACTTCAAAATTGTTCTTATGTATGTAGTTTTACTTTGTTAAAGTTAATATCTTACCCTTTTATTTAGACAACACCTGATAATTGTTCCTATTATATATAGTTTTTTTATCTTAGAGTTAAAACTTGTAGTGGGATTATGTTCCGCCTACTGGTTTAATAAAAATGCTGATTGGCCGAAGGCAGACAGGAAGTATGGGCGGGGCTACCAGACTAAGAAAACTCTGGGAATAGGAAGAACAGAGCAAGATGCCACAGATACACTAGACAAGCCAGAAGATGCAGAGGACAACTATGCTGCTCTGAGAAAAGCTACCGGGTGCCGTGGCTGAACAGGATAAGAATCATGGGTTAGTTAAGAGCAAGAGCTAGTGAGTTATATGCCTGGTCTCCAGGTCAATCAGTGTACAATTAATATAAGCATCTGTGTGTCTCTGTGGAACTGTTGGTCTGTGGGTCAGATCCTCATGGCTAGGCTGGAAAGGCTGGGCCAGAGACATACTACAACAAAAACCTTTCCTTTTAATTAGGCAAAAGGTGGAAATGTGGGAGATTTGTTTGCTCTGTTCCCTGAAACCATCAATAATAAATGATCCTTGATTCAGAGGACAGAGTTCATAACGCTCACCTGACCAGAACAAACCACAGATTTTTTTTTTTTTTTTTTTTTTTTTTTTTTTTTTTTTTTTTTATGGACTCAGATGGGGAGAGAAGGACACGGGGAAGAAAGAGAGTTTTAAGAGTTACTCTGGCCTTTTTGGATCTTAGAAAAGCAGAGAGGAGCGTCAGCTAGGCTTTTCTCTGTTGCTGTTTAAATCTACCAGGTTTATACCCTACTATCTGACTCCTGAGTTTTATTAATAATAGATTAATTTAGATAATCATTGCAAATCATTGTAATCCTTACAAACCCATCCACATCCTGGTAAGCAAACATTCAGATATGCGAGTATGAGCCTACGGAGCTCATTCTTATTCAGACCACCATACCTGTCTTTAGTATTTCATATTAGTGAAATAATCCCCACCAGGGTCTCGTGTGTTTCCTCTCACACGGCATGTTAGGGTCATCCATATTGTAGCACGTAGTAATCTATTCCTTTTTATGGATGAATTTTTTTTTTATACTCCTGATTTTCTTTACCACCTCATCAGTTGATGGATACTTATATTTTTCCCTTCTCAACTGCCATCCTGGTGGTGGTATAGAGGGAAAGACACTGCTTCAGGAATGCAAGGCATCAGCTCATAATGCAGACGTAGTTACGAGGCACAGAACAGACAGGAAGTGGGGCCAGTATGGAAAACTACAAGTCTGCAACAGTGATGTACTTTCTCCAGGGTAGCTCTGTACCCTAACAGTCTCATAATCTTTCAAAACTGCTCTACCAGCAGGGCACTAAGTTTCCAAACAGAGGGGACACCTCACATTCAAACCACAATGGCCACTTCATTGTCCACTTTTATATTACTGTAGTTGCTTCATATGAACATCTGCGATTGTATGGAACAGAGGTGAAGGAACAAATTTGGTTTATTCTGTCCCCAGAATTATTCTGAAAGGAGTGAGAACAAATCTCATGTTCTGGAGAAGTTAAATTCCTCATGTATAAAAATGAGCCCTGCTTCTTAAGGCTCTAGTGAGGACAGTTAGTATGGTCCACTTACATACTAACCCGCAGACCCTGTCTGCAACCTTTCTTGGAAAAGGAGTCTTTGTTCACATCGCTAAGGCTCTCAAGATGAGGAAGTCAGCTTGAGTCACCCAGGTGGGTGGTCAATCCAAAGACAAAGCAGAAGTGAGAAGACACATAGGGATCAAGGGAAGAGGAAGAAGGGACACATGAAAAGAGCCGCGTTTAAAGCAATGTAGTCCCAGCCTAGTGAAGTCTCCAGGAGCTGGGAAGGGTGAGGAGAGATTCTTCTTCTGAAAACCCTTGGAAGCTAGACCAATCAAGTCTGGCTTCCAGAGTTCTGAAACCGTAAATCTCTCTTGCTAAGCTCCCAACCCCCATTCTGATAACTCAGCTCAGTTCTGATAACTTATGTCAGCTGCTAAATACTTGAAGCAGGATTCTCCCTGAGTATGTGAAGATAGGATCTTGTTTGAGAGGATTGTTAGCTACAGGCAAAATGCTGGGGCTCGAACATCTCTGGTCTTCCACTCGTTCTGGAGACACTGTGGAGGCCCTGGGCACTGTGGTTTTTGAGAGGGTATGGTCACTTGGTCTTCCATTCCCAGTGGACACTCACTCTCTGGAGACCTAGAGGTATATAAGGTATTTCAGGAGACTTGTGGACTGAATCCAAGTCCTCCAGCGTTGTGGAATATATCTAGTTCTAGGGAGCTGTTCAAGCAGTAGCAGGACACCCTGGGAACTGGGCTGCCACCTCAGGATCCTTTCAGGTCACATGCCCAGGGCCATGTTTGTATCTTGACATTGTACAGGTTCCTTGTACAACGCCTGGAGGTCATGAGTTTCAAGATTCTCCTATGCAATGTCAACCAGGCTGTGAGTCAGGCCACACAGGAAATGCTTCCTCTGCCTGATCAGAGATTTTATTCTTGAGACAGGATTAGGCAGAAATGTTGAGAATTTACAAATGAAAGGGGCTCCCTCCAGAGAGACTGCAGTCAGAGGAATGTGAGGCTCAGGGCTGGATGTCTAGCTGGGAACTCCATGTCCTCTCAGCTCTCCTGGGAGCCCTCTTTTCTGGCTTCTAAAACTTGGCAGTGGTAGAGGAAGCCCGAGATGCACTTCTCCACAAAGATTGTCTTGTCAGGATCTTAAAGTATTTATAGTCACTCAACAACTGTTTGCATGCTGCAAAATTTCTAACACTGGTGAGTGTGGATCCAACATTTGGAGTTTTGGAGGTTGAGTTTCCCAAAGTGGTTCTGTCTATAAAGGAAGAAGCAGGGGGAAATAATTGTTATTCTCTTGTGCTCCAGAGAATTAGCATTCTATAAACCAGTAATCTTAAATCATTTAAGTATACTATCTCATTTAAGCTGTGTGGGTGTGCATGTATATGTGTGGGTGAATGCACATGTGCATGTGTATATGAGGCCAAAGGACAACCTAGGTGTTATTCCTCCAGTGCCATCCACATTGTTTTTGAAATGGTCTCTTATTGGCTGAAACTTGTCAAGTGGGGTAGCAGGTCCAGGGATCTGCTTGTGTCTGCTACCCTGTGCTGACATACCAGTGTGTACCAGAGTGCACCAGTGTGCACCAATATACCAGGCTCTTGACCACGGTCCTCATGCTTGTCGTTTATCGACTGAGTTACCTCTCCAGCCTTTTTAATCTTTATAAGGGTCCCTTGTGGTAAATTGTAGGAGTTTGGAGAAATGTACTCCACAGGCTTGAATACTGATGCCTGGTGTTCTTGATAGGGCTATTTTGTGAGATTCTGGAAACTTTAGGAAGAGAGACTTAACCAGAGGAGGAAGTCAGTTGGAATCAATCTTTGGTTGGAGGCAGCGATCTCTTATCCATGACCCTTTCTTTTCTCTTCTTCCTGTCCGTCATGAGGTGACAGATTCTCCACCACATGTTTCCATAGCCACGATGTTCTGCCCAAGCACATGTGGCCAACCAACCACGAACTGAACTTCCTCGAACTGAGAACCCAAACAAATACTCCCTTCCTTGTTTCTGTGCTAGGAATTTTGGTTACAGTAATGGCCACAATGGAAAGCTAACTGAGGCATAGTGCTGTAGCAGGATCCTGAGCTGAACTAATGGGCTGGGTCCTGGCAGAGAAGCAGAAAGACACTTTACATTCTAAGGAGAGACACTTCTGCCCCTTCTTTGGATATCAGACTGTTGTTGTTGCTTGCAAAATTATTGTATTTAATAGGAGCCAGTGCAGAGAGCACTGATGCAAAGAGCTTCGTCTGCACCCATCAACAGAATGGACCAGGGGGAAACTGCCAGGCCTAGATACCCAGAGAGCTTATACCCCACCATCCTATAAAACCCTTAAAGCTCTTTTATTTTTTGAAAAAACAAAATGGAGTGTGTGTGTGTGTGGGGGGGTAGATTCTGAAAGACAGAATGTCTAGTCCATTTTCCTTTCCTCTGGCAGAGATAAGAGATAATGGAGACAACCTGGGGCCTGGACATCTTCCTTCCATAAAAGAGTGAGTCAGACTGTCTCACAGCTAACTCTCCACAGCTGGCTTCTGTCTCATGGTTATCTAGAAATCCTAAGACCGTCATAAGCATGGTAGAGAGAGAATTAAATTTCTTCTCTTTGGTTTGGGGGACACGATAAGCAAACTATTTACATCTGGGCAGGTGACACATTCCTCAAAGCCTGGTTTTAGGGAATTAGAGACAGGAATTGAAGGTAAGACTTGAGTACATAAGACTCAGTCTTTTAAGTGGGGTGGTAGTGGTGGTGTGCTGGCTGCAGAAATGGCTCAGTGATTAAGGGCATGTTCTGGTTTTCCAGAGGACCAGGTTTGGTTCCCAGAACCCACATTAGGCAGCTCACAACCACCTTTAATTCCAGTTGCAGGAAATCTAATGCCTTTTGGCCTTTGCAGGCACATAGTTCACATAAACTCACATAGGCACACACACACACACACACACACACACACACACACACAAATAAAAATAATAAATAAATATCTAAACAACAAGAAAGATAAAACAATGAGTACATTTTTCTTTATCCAATGTTTGTTTCTTTATTTCTTTCAGAATATTAGGAAACAAAGGCTGTTATGGACCCAAATGTCTAGTAACAATACTTATATTTTATTCCTTTTATTAAGAATGAGCCAGGAATCTATGACACCTTAAAGATTATAAAATCTGGTAGGTTCTTCTTATAAAAAGTTGAAATGTGGCTGGGTGTGATGGTGTACACCTTTGATTCAGGAAGTAGAGGCAGGCAGTTCCCTGAGTCTGCGGCCAACCTGGTCTACAAAGCACGTTCCAGGATGGCCAGGGCTACCCTGCCTTGAAAAACAAACAAATAAACAAAGGTAAATTGTGGGACCTGAGAAATGCCTCAGCAGTTAAAACTATGCATTGCATTTGCAGAGGACCAAGTTTGGTCCCCAGCACCCATAAAGGGAGTCTCATAACTGCTTGTAACTTAAGCTCCAAGGGATACAATGCCTCTGGCATTCTTGGGTACTGGTACCCTCATACACACACCTATGCACAGACCCACATACAACATATACATATAATTTTAAAATTAAAAAAAAAAATCAAATTGTAAGTACACAGAGTTAGAGGGCTGGGAACTTAACTTAGTTAACAGAGTTGTTTGCCTAATGTGTATAGTCCCCTGGAGTTTTTGATGTACAAGTGATTATACACAACACACACACACACACCTGTTTCTAAATTTTTAGTGGCAAGCATGTATTCCTATGGAAGGCTGCTGCTCAGGATTATGGATAACCTGAGTAGTTATGATATATATCCCAAGTGTAAGTGTACCCTCTGCAACCAGTGGAGTCCACGCACAGGGTCTGGTCAACAGTGTTTATAGTGCCAATGTCATCCAGGGTAACAGTGGACCCAATTCCAGCCTTGAACTCTTCATGACAGCCTTAGGTATGACACCTGGCTCACTGTGTCCAGAGCAGGAACCCTCAGTTGCTTCTGGAAGTTTTCTGAGCTGCAGGAAGGAGGTCTGCAAAAGCTAGTTCAGACTGGTGCTCTCCCTGGGGGGAATCAGGTGCTAAACCTCAGAAGACTTGCTGCCTCAGAGCTTGCTGCCTCAGGATCCTTAGCTGGACCTACCATGTGAGCCCAGCCTCTTCTGTCTGGACTCATTGGTCTCTTTGTGCTGAGTGAGAAGGTGGGAAGCAAAACAGAATTTATTCTGGCTTTGTGCCTATCAACACTAGAGAGGAATGTCCTGTCAGACACAGGGCAAGATAGGGGGAAGGTGCCAGTGAGGGTGGAGAAGGCAGGACATGGCATGTAGTAAAAACCAGCATATAGGGACATCCCAGCCTTGGCGAGCCTGGTGCCCTTGCAACCGCATAACCATGACTGAGTTAACTTCTGAGCTAATCTCCTGCTTCTCTTCTTACCCAAGCATCCAATAAACCTTCCCTTTAATACTGTTTTGCGCACATCTTTTCCTTGCTCTAAAACCGCTTATGGCTCCCTATTGCCTTGTCCTTAAGACTTAGCATCGGCCTTTCCTTCCGTGATGACCCATGCCAACCCTCTGTTCAGCATAACCAGGACCCCAAACACATGGAACCCACTCTCAGTTCCTACTGTGCTGTCATTACCTGCTCCCTTTTTCTAGGCTTTAGTCCCCAGTTGTGTGTGTGTGTGTGTGTGTGTGTGTGTGTGTGAGAGAGAGAGAGAGAGAGAGAGAGAGAGAGAGAGAGAGAGAGAGAGAGAGAGAGAGAGAGAGAGAGATGGGGCTGGAACCCAGAAGCTTCATGCGTGCTAGGCAAGAGTCTACTACTGAGGAACACTCTCAAGCCTGCTTCTGGGGATACTGAGGCTACAACACTGACTTTTTGTTGTTGTTTGTTTTGTTTTTGGCTTATCCAGCCATTGGCCAGTCTTGAAACACCTCTTCCCTTTCTCTTTTCCACGCAGCAGGCAGGCTGTTGTCAGCACGGTGTGGAAACGCATCTAGGAGACAAGTTCCTCCTTGTCTGGCACCAGGGTTCAGCTCAAGGTTTCTAGGGAAATTCCAATTCCCTGGGGTCCACTGTTGTACTAGGCTGATAACCAAGGGGGTGGGGTGGGGACTCAAACAGGATTGTTAGTACGTGTCACTTGGCCTCAAAATTAGGATTCTGACCTGAGGCCACATGGCTAGAAAGTGGCAGAACCAAGACTCCAGGTCAGCTCTGAACCTGTATGTTGTGCTTAACTTGCCTTCTGATCAAGCCTGTAGCTCTGAGAGGGGGCCCAGATCTCCTGGTGGATCCAAATCCTGGCCGAATGCCCAGCAGTAGATCCGTAGTGCTAATGGAGGAACAGCAGGGTCACTGTGGAAGGGACAGGGAGTACAGACCACAGAGTGGAGGCACACACATTCTTTCTGCAAATGGACTCGTGGGTTGACCTGCTTCTGTAAGAGGTCACACTCTCACACAGAAGCTCGGTGCTACCTCTGACCCAGTGCAGACACCCTGCCATCATCAGCCAGGAACTCTGGCCCTTGCTCTTCGGAAGCTGACCTTGAAAGCCATGTCATCTTTAATTTCTACTTGGCACTCATGTCTCCAGAAATCTTGGTGGTTTTTCTATTTTCTGTAAACGGCCCCTGGAAATAGGATTCCAGTCCAAGACTCAGCATCCATCACTTCTTGATGAGTGACCCTTCTGGACCTCAGCGTCTCCCCTGCCCTTCAGGAAACCCTGTGTCTACACCCTTCCCTGTCTAGCAGTCTGAACGTGCATGTGTCTTCAACCCCAGAGCTCAGCAGCACTTCCTGTGGCTGTGCCCTTCTCAGCACATCATTTATGTTAACTCTGTTCTCACAGTAATGAAACTAGGTCGTCCGTCCCCCCACAATACTCCCTCCCACCAGTTTGCCTAGTCTAGCTAGCTAGTGTGCCCTGGGGATCCCTGTTTCCTCTTCCCAAATGCTGGGATGAAAAGCAGGGATTACCACGCCCACCTAGATTTTATGAATGCTGGGGATTTGAACTCTGGTTCTCACACTTGTGTGGTAAGCACTCTCTGCTCACCAGGCCATCTTCCCAGAACTCAAACTATGTTTAGTAGATAGTAACTTAAAATTAAAAAAAAATTTAATTATGGGCTGGTAAAATGGCACAGTGGCTAAAGGTACTTGCTACCAAACCTGATGACCTGGTTTTGATTCCTGGAATCCAACATACCTGAACGGGAGAACCAACTCCGACTCTAAGTTACCCTCCAACTTTGCACACATGCCACGGTGCTAGAGTGCACACAGATGTTCATCCTTACCCCCATCCCACATGCACCACAAAATAACTAAAGAAATGCTTAAGAAATAATTTAGGATTTTAAGTACAGCACGGTAGCTAGCTCGTACTTGCAATCCCAGGAAGCTGAGGCAGGAAAATTGCCAAGAATCTGAAGCCTGCATGGACTATATAGTCAAGTTCTAGCCAGTTGGGGCTAGAGTAGGAGATCATGCCTCAAAAACAAACAAACAAACAAACAAACAAACAAACAAACAAACAAAACTCAAATGAAAACAGTTTCAGACATTAAAAGGGACATGCTGGCATTCTGTACTCAGTGGGTCTAGATCTGCGAATCAACCAACGGGGGGGGGGGGGGGGGGGGGGGGGGAGGGGGAGATACTCAGGAGAAAGAAAGGCTTTACCTCTGTTGTGGATACGGGATGCTGTTCAGGGATGGATGACTGAGCAATTCCTGTCTCAGGAACAAGGCTGATTTTGCAGAGCAAGGCTCTACTGTCTCTCAATAGGACCAGAAAGAGGTAAATGTACAAGCTCTGGTTGCGCTCTTAGGGCATCCTGACACAATTTTAGAGTTTCACTCTCTAGCGAGCAGGCTCAGACCCTCAAAACTTGGGCCACTAGGGGACCATGCCTCTCTTCCACAGATGACCAATCCCAAGAAAAGACTACACACATGATAAAAATGCATTTCTCAGGAAAATGATGTCTGCCCAGTCATCCAGACAGAGGCCCCACAGGTGTCCACTCATTAAGATCTAAATTGCCAGGACAGTGTGACACTGAGGTCCTGATGGCCCACGTAGAACTCTCCCCCTATGAAAAAGTCCCAAGAACACCTTTGGACTGTTTCTCTTGACTCTTTTGCCTCTTGTGGCTATAGCTCTGTGTATTGAAATAATTTTCTACTCTTGGCTTCAACACCTGGCTTCTTTCTCTGCCTTTCCCTTCCTCTCCACCTTCCCCACATAGCCCAGCTCACTCTGGACTCTCCCAGATGTCCCTGCCTCTGACTGTGCTCTCCCACATATCTATAATAAACCATCTCCTCTACCATATCTAGTAGCAGGAATGTCCTTTCCTCTTTATTGACTTATTTTTCACATTGGGAGCTGAGAATGTTATAATGCAAATACGAATTTTTTTTTTTTTTTTTTTTACATAAGTGGTCCAAATATCCTCAGATTTTGGTATCCAAGAAAGGCTGGTGGATCCTAAAGATGGTTGACCGAAGAGCATGCAAGAATAGAAGGCCAAATTAGGGTCCTTCACTTTTGACTGGCGACCAAGAGTAAGCTAGCATCTCAGAAAGGTTTGATACTGAAGGTCAGGGGTTCTTAAAGGCAAAGGAAGAAAAAAGAAAGAAAGCAAGAAGAAAGAAAAAAAACCAAAACCTAAAACATGCAGAACTGTTTAAATCTTAGATGAGGGTCAGAGTAACCTTGCAACATCTTTCAGACACAACATGAAAGTTTCTATTTATACCTTTAACAGTTATTTATGTTTGTGCTTAGTTTGTACAAACATTTCTTATTTTGGTTAATACATCCGGACCACAGTCAGGGTCATGGAAAACCGCAAATCCATTGCCAAAGTAGAAGTGGCCATTGAAAGGGGCAGAGGGATGAAAAATGTCTAAACTGACCAAAGATGGAGTCAGGACAAGATGGTGCCACTTTAATGTTACAGAAGGGGAAAGTGAGATTGGTTTGAACTTGGGCTGGGTTTAGTTAGGACCCCTTCCATGTTCCTTAGCTGCCTAGTGACCACTTGGTCTTTTGTGGAGAAAATCCAAACAGAGACAATTTATGCATACACCTGCAAATATATATAAATGACACCCCGCCCCCCCCCCCCGCAGGAATGGTGGTACAGTACCCTGTGTTCTGCACCTGGTCTGTCTTTTTTTGTTGCCTTCCTGCCATTTTTTGAAAAGGGCTGCTGGTGAATGATAGTCTTTCTGAATGCAGAACTGGTACCCCACTCTCCCAAGGGGGGAGCCCCTGGCCAGGACTCATGGATGCATCCATTCAGGGCCTCTCATCAATGAGCCCTGGGCGGCTCTCTCTGCCTCTCCTCTCTGGCCAACAGAGATGGGAAAGAACTAACCAATGGCTGGGCCTGGCAGAGACTTCGAGGATCTGGAAAGAAGAGAGGTTTGTTTTCCACCCCCGAGACTGGCAGGAGTTGCCCTGCTGAGCCCTACTGCCTTTCTCTCTACTCTCTCCAAGGGCACAAACACCTTCTCTTCCTGCCAAACCTCATGGCGGCCTGGCTTGGGCCTGTGGTAGCCCCCCAAGGACCCAGCTCCCACGCCTCACCTCCTTTTGATGGCCTTGTTGGAGATGGGCAGCTGTGGCAATCACTGCCAAGGCCTTAGGACCTGGCCTCCCTGGCAATGTACATCTGCTCCCAAGCCTGGTTGTCGTTGCTACCCTGGAAGGGGCACTCATTGCCAATGCACTGTGCCAGCCGGCCTGCTGCAGATTGGTTCCGAGGCCTGGAGGCCGGGAGCACTGGCTGACCAGCTAATGAGCAAGTTGTCATTGGTGGCTCAATGTGTATTTATGTCGGTTCCACAACAAAGAGCCTCATTTGTTGACTCCCTGTCACCGGCTCCTCTCCCTGCCTCCAGAGCTTCCTTCTTCAGAAACAGTTACATCTGAAAGCTTCAGCCGAGGCTGCAGGCAGCTTCCAGTATTGGGTGGTCCAGGATCTTTGCCCCAGGCTCTTGGCTGATGGGGGATGGGGTGGGGTGGGGTGTGTGGGTGGGGGGGATGACTCCCACTACTAATAGCTCTGAAGGTGTTTTCTCCTGGGATGCCAGGATCTCAAGCCAAGACCAACTCATTTTGTCCTCTGCTTTGAGGAGTGCTTCTGGCCCTCATTCACCAGCTGTAAAATGGGCACAATGAGAGATTTGAAGAAGGAGGAGATATCCAGTTGAAGCAGGAGCAGGCTGCAGCCAAATCTTCAGGGGGAGAATTTGGCTCCAAGAAGAAAGCTAAAAAGTGAAAACTGTGTGGCTCTCCAGAGGATGAAGCATGGGGATAGTGAGGCATAGCATCCTGGGATACATGAGTTCAAAGTCAGCCTGGGCTGTGAGGTATGATACAGGAGACATGGAAAGAGAAATCTTCTCATGGTGACTTGAGAGTCAGGAAATGTCAACACACCTGCCTTCAGAGACAGGACAATTATTTTTCAAAGATATCACAAACAAAAATGTTAAAGCACATTGCTTTGGTTGAATGTTCTTTGAGTATCACAGGATTTCTCTTTGTTCTCTAAATAAAACAGTTCACCTCATAAAACCACCTGACAATTCCAGTCAAAGCAGGAAATTCCTTAGGATTAGAAAAGATAACTAAACTCGCTCCTATATTTTTACTTAACTTTTATCTTTAACTTAAAATTTCAGCTTTAATTAATTATCAAACCTTGTACATGTCATAATCCTTTGAGCAAGGTTTCTTAGAAAATCACAAGCAAAATCCTGTACATAGCCATTATAAAGACACCTGAGTAGGGCCAGTGAGATGTCTCAGTGGATAAAGATGATTGTCACTAAGCCTGAGGACTTCCCTATGCTGGCTGGTTGTATGTCAACTTGTCACAAACTAGGGTCATCTGGAAAGAGGGTATCTCAGCTCAGAAAAATGCTGACACCAGCTTGCCTGTAGGCAAAGGGACATTTTCTTAAATAATCAATGATGTTTGAGGGCCCAGCTCACTGTGGGTGGTGGCATCCCTGGGTAAGAGGCCCTGGGTAAGAAAGCAGACTGAGCAAACCATGGGGAGCAAGCCCCTAAGCAGCACCCCTCGATGGCTTCTGCGTCAGCTCCTGTTTGAGTACCTGCCCTGACTTTTCTCAGCGATGGGCTGACTGTGATTTGGAACTGTAAGCTGAAATAAACCCATTCCTGCCCAAGCTGCTTTTGGTGACAGTCCTTGACAGCTTCCCAGCATCTCCCAGGACAGTCTGCACAGCCACTGTGTGAGTCCTGAGGGGGCCTGTTACAGTGACACTGATGTACCACTGCCATTCAGATCCACACCCTGTATATGAGTTTGATTGACGTCATGCCTCTCCATTCTCAGACTCCACATTCTGAACTCTGGAGGCTTCCTCCTTGGCACTCCCCTCAAAGGAAGATCCCATTACTTAAGATGCTCTCAGCCATGTCTCCCAGGTTGGAGGCCCACTTCCCAGAGAAAGGGAGACACTGACCTGAGAGAACATGATAAAGATGGCCAGCATGATCGCTCCATTATTAGGAGGAAGGATTTTGTTGTATATAAGAAAGAGAGAAAATGTAAGAGCACCTGTAACAGTCCAGAGCAGAAAGAAAACAGACCATGGCTGGAAAGTGGGAGAGAATAATGGAGATAGAGAAATAGCAAGAGAAGATACAGAGAGCAGAGTGTAGGGAGAGCTAGGAGACCAAGAGATAGAGAGGGTGAGAGCAAAGCAAGAGAGGATGGGGTGATCAGATCATGTGATTATAAGGAGGACCAGAAACTGGCATGTGGGAAGAAGGACTGGATGCTAGCATGGACCTAGAGGGAGCCAGTATGGGCTTTGATATGCAGATAGGTGTCCTAGGTAGCCAAATGTCCCTCTGCCAGAGGTAAGGGAAATAGCCCCTTTAGGCAGATAGAAGCCAGTTCCTCAGGAATGCTGATTCTCATGTAACCACCAAAAATCCCCCTATAGATCTAGACATATGGACACCCCGAGACTAACGGAACCTTCTCTCCCTATACTTCCCAATAGCTTCCTGCACTGTGTGTATGTGTGTGTGTGTGTGTGTGTGTGTGTGTGTGTGTGTGTGTGTGTGTGTGTGTCTGAAGCAACCTAACATTATCACCTGTGGTCTGAGCAGTGCCCCATCCTTTTAGGGATTTCCACTCTGATAAAGCTCGACATTTCCTCAGACATTTTTTTATTTCTTTGTGTTAGGAACATTCAAAAATCCTCTCTTCTAGATATTTTGAAATGTTCAATTAATTGTCAGAAGCCATGATAATTCAACTATGTAGAGCATCAGAAGTTGTTCTTCTTGCCCAGCTATGCCCTGTGCCTGTCCGTTTATGGATGAATAGACAAAGAAAATGTAGCACAGATACATAATTGAATACTATTCATCCCCCCAAACAATGAGTCCCTGCAAATTGCCGCAACATAAATGAGCGTGGGGGCACATATAAAATTCAGATACAAAGAGACGGACACAGCATCCTCTTACTTACAAGTGGTCTTAGAGCAGTTGATATTGTAAATGTGAACTAATGGGCGCCAGAAGCTGGAAACAGTGGACAGGAGATGGAAGAGGATGTATAACTCTTGATATTAAAGCACATGGCTGAGATCTCATCTATTACTGGAAGCAAAGCTGCTGCTTCCCCTGGGATAACAAGAGATCAAGGGACAAAATATATTTTGGCTCTTTTGATGTCTCTAGGCTGGAGATAATGACTTCCTGTGATATCAGCTCTGTGGGAAACATGCAAGCCAGAGAGAGCAGGAAGAGATTACCTCAGGGTCAGCCTGTGGCTAGCCCCATCCACACCAGGTCAGTCATTGTCACCTCAGGGCCAGCTTCCTGGGTCGATGCTCTGCTGTGGCCTTGACATTCTTGATCATTTCTGAGTAAAGAGTCTTGCGTTTTCATTTCACACTGGGCCCATATGATGCAGCTGGTCTTGCTAAATAGCAGCAGAATCAGATTAAGCTCTAGTTTTGAGTGACAGCTGGGGTGGAAACTAGACACATGCTCATGCTGCTAGCTATAGACCTTTTCTCATGCAAAGCCAGGATCCCCGACTTCACTGCAGATAGGAGTTGAGCATGGGTCAATTGAAAGCAGAATCAGATTTTTACCACCAACCCCCCCCCCCCCCCAACTTCCTTTTCCTGTTTAGCATCACCTAGGGCTTCACCAATGCTAGACAAGAATTGTCCACTGAACTACATTCCCAGTCCAGAGTTAGAATTTATTATGAGATTTTTGATATGTACTTAAGCACAGGTATTAATACATAGGTGACCTCTTACTTTTCTTTTTTACTGCTGTGATAAACAGAAACATGGCCAAAGGCAACTTGGGGAGTTAGGTAAGAACTGAGGGGATGTGAAAGCTGTCCTTACAGGAGCAGGCAGTGGTCTCACTGTGGAAGACTGCAGCTAGGCACAACAGGCTGAGGGGTTTACAGGGTAGAAAAGGGATTTGTTTTGGAGGTGGAAAGTTCCATTTGTAGATCTGCTCCCTGCAGTTTCAGGATGGTAAAGGCTGGCAGGTATGCCTACGAGATAGGCTCACTTCCTTGCCAGAAGTTTCTCAATTCGCCTGAAGCCTTTTGTTTTATATTATTATCCTTTTATTCTAGATCCTAAGGGGAGAGAGAGAGAGAGAGAGAGAGAGAGAGAGAGAGTGTTGGGGAGGGCATGCTGTTTTCTGGAGTGGCTTTTTAAAAATTATTTATTTTTATTTTATGTGCATTGGTATTTTGCCTGCATGTATGTCAGTGTGAGGGTGTTAGATCTTGGAGTTCCAGACAATTGTGAGCTTCTATGTGGGTGCTGAGATCCTCTGGAAAAGCAGTCAGTGCTCTTAACTGCTGAGCCATCTCTCCAGCCCTTCTGGAGTGGCTTTAAGAGAAGCATTGTCTGTGTAGTGGATCCGGTGATAACAGTGATTTGTCCAGGAGGAACTTCCGTGAAAAGTGTAAAAGACAGGTTAAAATTATAATTGTAAGGATAGTAAGGGGGAAAGAAGTGATGGAGGGAGGAGCCAGTGAGAGGAAACCAAGGACCCGTCCAGAGCAGGCAGATCATGGCTCTTTTTAGATCTCCAACCAGTCTGAATTTGCTGGGGTAGAAGTGATATCATTCCTGGAAGAGGGCACAGATCCCACCATTTGCAGTAATCAGGAGACTCAGTACCCTTCAATGTGGAGTACCACAGCAGCCAAAGAATTGAGTCGAAGAATAGCAAACTGACCTGAGAGATCCTTAACATTTTCTGAGTGCAGGGGAACAGGAAGTTAACTGATGCAGAGAAGCACCTGGTCCAGCTGCTTCAGCTCTGAGCTCTGAAGAATGCCTAGCCTGACAAGAAGAGGAATATGAGCCGGGAGCCTTCTTGCTAGGCAGAAGTCACTGGTGTCAATGGAATCCACAAGTGTCAACAGAACTGACAGGTATTAACAGGTAGCAATGGAACCAAGAGGTGTCTATGGAACCAACAAACAAGTGGTAGTAGAATCAAATTGAATAAGAAGGAAGGGTAAATATTCACCTACAGCAAGAAAGTTAGGCCCCCAAAATATCATAAACTGGAAGATTTGGAAAGGTTGAAAGTGGAACAGCCTATGAGATGGGTAACGCCAGAGGGCACTCTCTAATCTTGTGGCCAAAGGTGGTGATGATCAGGTTGTATTGGTAGGGCTGGAAGCAACCTATGGGACACAGGAAGTGAAGTCTGAGCTCACGAAGAGCCCTGTGAAGTAGGTTTATTCTGTACTGGAGCAGATGTGGGGAGAGCAGGACTTACAGAGTTTTGCAGAAAGTAGAAAGGCAATCTTCTGGGGAGAAACCCTGCCTACTACCTCAAAAGTCCCCCAGTTTCTCTTTGGGTAAAATGGAGGTTTGAGGGTGAGGTGAGCAGTTTGAGACAAGTGAGGATACAGGAACCAGAGAAATTGGGAGAAAGACTAGATAAAGTACAGGAAGTTCCTAGCCTGAGAAATCCACTCTCCTTGAGGGCTGTTTTTTTTTTTTTAAAAAAAGTCTTTGAAGGTTTTTCTTCCCTTAATTTAGTGCTGATTAGCTTGGACAAGCACAGGATGGTTGGTTAACCTATAGCTGTGGCATCCTGATTGGCCTTGAACTCATCAGGCTAGTCTATTACCAGGAAGTTGGGAGATGCGGCATTGTCAAGGCTTTTGTCCCAGGAGAGGAAAAGCCAGCCATTTTGAAGTTTACCTTCCTCATTATTAATCTTCTCTATCCTTTCCCGATCTGTCTGCCTATTAGGAAATCTAACTTCTGTCCCCTCCTCCCCTTCTCAGAGGTCTCCTGAATTGTTGTTAGGGGTTTCAGGGTACAGACTGCTTTAACTGCTTGACAAATGGGGCAATGTAGAAAGGGCAGAAATCAGAGTGCCTCAAGTGAGGGTCCCTCTAAGGAGCTAAAATCAAACATAGCACATGGCAAAGAGCCAGGACAGAAGACAACCGTGTGATGACAGTGTGCATCCTTGGGGAGTGGTGTGTAAGTGAGGTAGCAGCTGTAAAAAGTGAGATTGTTAGGATTATTACAATTTTCACTGGGAGTATAGTTCCAAAAATCAGGTAGCTTTGCCCTTACTGGAGAAAGAGAACATGCAAGAAAACATCTGAAGAACCCCTGGCAGGCTTTACCATAGGTGTTAGTTAGCAAGACTTATTTTGGTCATTTGTCCATTACAAGATGTAAGGCCGTTGGATTGGTGGAAGAATGTCGGACATTTTTCACTGGCCAATGTCAGTTCAGCGTCAGCCATCTGTTTTCCTCTATTACAACCAAGTGCAGAATGTGTGGTTTGAATAAGAACAGCCCCATAGGCTCATAGATTTGAATTCTTGGTCTACAGGGAGCAGCACCATTTGAAAGGAGTGGCCTTATAGGAAGTATGCCACTGGGGTGGGCTTTGAGGTTTCAGAAAGTTCATTCCTTCATTCCAAGCCCAAATTTCCCTCTTCCTGATGCCTGCGGGTCCAGGTGTAGAACTATTGTAGGATATTTGTTGGCACTGACACTCCAAGACTAATAATAAAGTTTACCTTGAATCAGAAGGCAGAGTCAGCAATTGGCTGACTGGAATTAGCCATCAAAGTTTTGGAGGACCCAGATAGAGGGGCACGATATAGGGAGGGGCTTGGAGAGATTCACTTTCTTTTTGATCTAGGAAGCATAGAGAGTTAGGGTCAGCTCATTGTTCCTCTGTTTCTCTTTAGATCTATCAAGTTTTTACTCCAGTATCTGACTCCCGAGTTTTTATTAATGATGGAATAATATAAGTAAACATTGAATAGAACTCTCGGTTACTTCTCCAGCACCCTGTAGCCTGCACATTACCGTGTTTCCTGCCATAATGATAATGGACTAAACCACTGAAACTATAAGCCAGCCCCAATTAAATGAGTTTATAAGAGTTGTGTGGTCATGATATCTCTTTGCATCAATAGACCATTTATCAAGATAGGAAACATTAAGAGATTAAGCTAATGAGGAAAATGTTTTAGTATCATGATTGACGTAAGTTTTGCTTGGTAAGATGAAACACAATTGTACAACAGCCTGGGTATGAAACAGAGCCCTGTAACAGGATAAGGTAACTGTAACTGGATGATTGTTACATCAGACTCCTTTGTACAGAACAATCACCTGGAACCTTTGGAAGAGGAGTTAAACTTAGCATCTAATGGATAACTTAATGGGTCCTTTTTATAGGACTGTCCAGTAACATCCCACGGACACCACTTAGGTATCCATAAGAATTTCTCCAAACCTATGAGTTTGAAGACAGGCTGATAGTCACTTTTAATTAGGGCAATTAATAATTTGTATACAGAAAGATATATTGGCATTTAGAAAGACAGGCCTTTGTCTTGGTTGAGATTTCTATTGCTAAGATGAAACACCATGACCAAAGTGAGTTGAGGCACAGGTTTTGTTCAGCTGACACTTCCATGTCACAGTTCATCACTAAAGTGAGGACAGGAACCTGGAGGCAGGAGCTGATGTGGAGGCCATGGGGTAATGCTGCTTACTGGCTTGCTCCTCATGGCTTGCTCAGCCCACTTTCTTATGGAACTCAGGATCACCAGCCCAAGAATGGCTCCACCGATAATGGGCTGGGTCTTCTCCCATCAATCGCTAACTAAGAAATGCTCTAAAAGCTTGCCTACAGCCAGATCTTTTGGAGGCATTTTTTCAATCAAGGCTCCCTTATTTCTGGTGACTCTAACTTGTGCCAAGTTGACATAAAACTTCCTAGTCCAGCCTTTTTTTTTTTTTTTTAAACCAGGAAGAGAATCAGTAGTGAGGAACAGTTGTCCAAACAGCACTCTTACATGGTTCTGCTGGTGTTTAAGACCATATAAGTAGACAAAATAATCTTTTCTTTCTTTCTTCTTTTCTGTCAAAGCCAGTTGAAGATCTAGTCCTCAAGGCCACTTTGGTGTGGGAAGAGCCTCTCTTCTAGCCCTTCTTAACAGTCAGTCTGTCAACATGAGGATAAGTCTGGTATTCCTCCCTCCCCCCAGTCAGGGTTTCTCTGTGTAGCCCTGGCTGTCCTGGAACTAGCTCTGTAGACCAGGCTGGCCTCTAACTCTGATATCTACCTGCTTCTGCCTCCTGAGTGCTGGAATTAAAAGTACACATACCACTGCCTAGCCAGAAAGGCACTTTTAACCAAAGCATAGTATTTTAAAAACCAAATACTTCAAAGTAAACTTTGATTCTATGCACATTTTAGCCAGTTCTTGTAATTGTTTAACTTTTGACCTTAGAAACACTAATACCATATATGTCACTTCAAAATCTTGTCCTTTACATGCTTTAAGTAACTAACTCAGAACTTTATAACTTGCATAAATGTTCTAGGCATATTTTTCATTCTGGAAACATCCAACCATCTTAATCTTCATAAATATGAAAATCCTTCTTTACTAAATGAAAGTCCATGTCTGAATCCTTTTAGAATTTTTAAGCTTTTTAAAAAATACCATAAAACACAATGTCATTAATAAAATTTACTATCTGTTGTGAGAACATTTCCCCCCTAAGCATATTGTATAGAGAGACAGACTAAAAAGTGTCTATTACTTCTTTATGAGGTTCCAATGACAATCCAAAGTTTGATTTCATCAGAGTTCACCCTGGGGAACTAATGAGCCTATTGAGTTTACTTACAGAGAACTGGTAAAGAGTTACTGGTGGGAGTGGCCAACTCTGTCAGAGTAAAATGGGTCTGAAGGGACCAGGCAGAACTATCAGGTATTAAGACCCAGCAGAGCCTGCATCTCCATTCTCCTGGGCAGCAGGCAGACCCTGTCTCAGCAGCTGCCCACGGGCAGCAGCTTGTCGAGCAACTGGCAAGTTATTCTTTGAATCCCTGTTGGGATCTGTGCTTGGATGACATTCAGCTCTGGGCCACCACTCATGTCAAAGTGTTTGTCCCGTTGGTAGGAGGCCAGTGTTGGAGGAACATGGCTGTGAAAACTCTTAGGTCCCTTCTAGAAGCCAGTAAATACATCATGTAAACAATGTGGTAAAATTAAAACAAACACTATAAAAATTTAAAAACACCTTGGAGGTCTGGTGTTACCTTATTAATCAAATATGAAAAGGGGCGTGGTGACCTCCAGAGGGGAAGGGGAGTTTTGTAGGCCTACTATTTTGGTTTATGCTATGTGGTTACATTAACCAAATGGGGTAAAGTCACATGACATTTACCTTCTTCATGATATGATTAGCAGAGAGGGCAGTTAAGTCACATGGCTGCTTCTTGCTTGTGGTGAAGTGAGTCCATCCCTCATCAGGCACAAATCCCCAGGGATTCATGTATTTCATTAATTTTTTCATTAATTAAATATACACCATTACACCCTTTCCTTTATAAATACACTTTAGTTAAGTTAGTACAGATAAAGAAGAAGATGGTACCTATGGCTTAGGCAGGTAGCCCTAATAAAAAAAATAAAGAAACAGAGGAAGAAATTCCATGGTTTCAGCTCATGGAAACAGAGTCCGTAGGCACCTATTAAAGAGCTAGAAGCAGTAGATGGGACCTAGAGAGGGAGAGAAATTTAAATATCATTTAATTTTAGTTCAAAACAATAGTGGGCCTGGCTTTCCTTCCCTCAGGATTGCAGGAGAGGCGAGGGGAGAATGGGAGACACAGGGGCCTCGAAAAACCCAAAGGTTTGTCGGTCTCTAGTAGACTCACCCCCTGAGGAATCCGAAATTCCATAAGGAATGTTCCTCCTTCCAGCCATGGACCAGTCTTCACCCTGACCCATGGGAGGCAACATCTGTGTGGAGCCAGTCCTCTGGTTAATAATGCAGTTTTAATATCTGTTTGCTGGTCTCTAGTCTCAAAGGGTTCAACCTGCTTCCTACGATACACAGATGTGTGTGTTAGTGTTAGAATGAAAGTGAGGGGACCTTTCTTTTAAAGAAAAGAAGAAAATAAAATCACCACCCCTGTTTCAGGATGTGGAAAAGATGTCAGCAGCTCAACAGTAACACCTTTGTATCCTTTTACAGGAGTTATTTTTAATTCAGACGTCTCTATATTATGAGATAAGTTAATAGTAACCTGTGATGGAAACAGCTTACCAATTAGCTGTCCTTAAGGACATGTTTTTACTCCTCAGGATGTTTTTCCTTTTTTTCAGGGTTAGGGATTTGGAGGACATGTTGAGACAAACATACTTGAGTCTGAAGGGGAAGGATCAGATCCCGTCTCCAGAGTTAGCTTCTCTGTGAGCAAGGACACCTGGTCAACATGTCCTACATGGAGTAGGTGTTCTGTTCCTGCCCTCACAGCTTTTACTTTAGGGGCTCCTGTTGGGTGTCAGAGTGGATAAGATGTCACTGTGACCCAACCGGGGTAAGAGAAAAGGCATCTATAATACATGGATCAAATCTGTCCTTTTGTTCTTGACGGATAGGGGTCCCTCAGGAGGGAAGAGGTCCCAGATTTCAATTGCACCTTTTAATATCAAAGATGAGATCTGAGGGTCAGCAATTCATCCTTGAGGTGCTCAGAGAGCAGGCTTCAGGGTCCATGGGAGAAAGAGGAAATTTGTGGGTACATTGCAGAGGTGGGCTGTGGAGGAAGGGAAGGTGTGTGGACAGAGGTGGAGTGGGAGAAAGGTTTAATGGTGAGGAGCTGGGAGCGCTCAGTCAGATCAGCATCTGAGAGAGTTTAGGGAATTAGGGTTAGAAGTTTGAGCTGATAAAAGTTTATCTGCAGAAATGGAGGGATAAAGGGACAGATGGGGTGGAGGTAGAAAGGCTTGAATGTGGAAAACATGAGACATTTGCTATTCTGTCTTATGCAGTGTCCAGATCAGTGAGACTGTGGAAATCAAAAGTACCAAATTCAGGCAATATGTTACTGCTGTACAGTTTACGCTGGGCCCAGCCCTCAGTGGACAGACACACGAACTCCCTGAGTTTTGTTTTAAGGCAAGCCAAAACTATATCTTTAGGAATGGAGATCTTAGATCCCATTTTGGTCAAGTTAAGGGTTAGGCTTATTTATGGTGATTAAGTTGTCACTTACAACTAGAAAATGGCTCAAAGAAAATGTCCAGGGGCTGGAGTGGGCATCTCTAATTCTAGTGACATGGCCTTGGCCGGAAAAGTTGAAGACAGAAAGCTGAAGAATCATGGGGTTCTACAGGGTGTCTGTCTAGGGTATCTGTGGACTGAAATGGACCTTAGGTGATGTATATGCTGCTGAGGAGAACAGTGGCCTCAGAGGATGTAGGGAGGTGATGGAGGAGGAGGAGGAGGAGGAGAGTGGGGACTGAGTTTATCCATATCGGTCAGTCCCAGAAAGGGACCTGTACCACTCACAAAGGTAGAGACTATGAGAAACCAAATTTTTCAGTCACAATTGGCTACTGTTTAGCTCAGAGGATGAATGGAGGGGCTCTGGATGGGACTCAGTGGAAACAGAAAAAGGGAAAGCCAACCACAGCAACTCAAAGACCCTAAGCCCCTTCTAGGCTCCAGCACCAAATGTTATACTGGAATTGACTTCTGTGACACGGAAATAAGAAACAGGAGGGAAGAGGCCAAGAAGCAGACAGTTCTTTACCGGAACAGTGGAGGATACAGGTCTCTCTGCAGGAAAGAAGACTGTGTCCCGAGGCTTGGGAGTCTTGAGGGTTCTAAAAGATAAAAGACAGATCTGGGTGAGAATGTTGGAAAATTTCATCTGCAGATCTGTTCCCTGCAGTTTCTGGTCAGTAAATGCTGGCCTGTGTTCTTATAGATATGCTAGCTTCCTTTTTGGGAGTTTCTTAACTTGCCTGAGGCTCTTTGTTTTTATGTCATTAACCCTTCAGGGGAGAAAGGGCTTCTTTTTTGGTTTACACAGTCTCAACACAGTCCATCACTGAGGGAAGCCAAGGTAGGAACTCCAGGCAGAAATCTGGAGGCAGCATCTTCTACAGAGGGCATGGAGGTGTGATGCTTACTGGCTTTCTCTCTATGGCTTGCTCAGTTTACTTTCTTATAGAGCCCAGGACCACCTGCCTGGGGTGGCACCGTTCAATTTATAGTTAAGCTAGACCTTTCCACATCCAAATTTATAGTTAAGCTAGACCTTTCCACATCCATCATTGATTAAGAAACTATCCAACAGACTTGCTCATAGGCTAATCTGATGGAGGCGATTCCCCGGCTATGGTTCTCTCCTCCTAGATGACCTTAGCTCGTATCAAGTTGACAGAAAACTAATCAGCACAGATTCTAAGGCAAATGATAGGACTAAGCTTTTCAGGAGAGGTAAGTTTAAATGTCTCCATGGTAACCTTATACAGGATTTTGATGGCTCTTGAAATCACTCAGTCAAAGGGGTTTCTAAGGGACCCCCTTTCAGCAAATGGCATGATAGGATGCTTCCCAAGCACACTGGGTGAGATTAGAACTGATAAGGTGAAACTATGGATTTAACAACACTTAGCAAGAGAGTTAACAAATGTCTTTTTACTGTAAATGGAGTTTATAGTCTTGTTGTGAGGGTCTCAGGAGATTGCAGGTTTATAGCTAGGAAAATAGAAAAGTCACACTTGCTCATATTCACTTAGGCCTTAGCACGGTTCATCTATGGCCATAACACCGTGTCAGATCTGATCTAAAATACTGATTTTGTTTTTAGAGACAAAGTCTTGCTATGTAGCTTTGACTGTCCTGGAAATCATTGAGTAAACCAGGTTGGCCTTGAATTTCCATAGATCCACCTGTCTTTGCCCCCAAGTACTTAAAGGCATATGCCACCATGCTTGGCTTTTGAAATAGTTCTATACAAAAGGAATAGTAGGCTGGGGAGATGGTTCAATGGGTAAGAGTGCTAGCTGTGTAAGCATGCAGACCTGAGTTTGAATCCTCAGGTCCCATGCTAAAATAAACACATTAAGGAAGTATCCTATCTATGTCCAATGACTTCAGAGTAAATTTTGTTGATTATATTGGTTACTTGTCTGGTTAGTTTTGATCTTTTTGAGACAATTATCCTTCTATGTAGCCTTCCTGTCCAGGAATTCGACATGTAGATCAGGCTGGTATTGAACTCAGCGATCTGCCTGCCTCTGCCCTTGACTGCGGGACTAAAGGTGTGTGTCACATGCCTGTACTGGAATTTTTGAACTGTTAGTGAATGAGAAGACTCAACCAGACTCCGGGGCAAAGGGTTCCGTTCCTTTCCTGTGTTCCTCTGATTTCCTTTTACTGTCCTGCCTCAGGAGACTTAGACCTGATACTGCACAAAGTCCTAATATTACCTTGACCAGTAACATTTGAGGGAGTTGGGGCAGAGGGTAGGAAGAGCATTCTTAAAGAGATCTTGGAACTGATTATTCCCCTTTCTTTATGGTGGGAGCAATATGCATACTTGTGCATCATCACTCTCCAACTTGCTCCTTAGGTAATGTCTCTTACTGAACCAGATGTTGGGCTGGTGGCCAGCGAACTCCAGTGATCCTACCCTCTCTGCCCTGCCTCCACAGCACAGGGCTTTTTTTTTTTTTTTTTGCCTCACATGGGCTCTGGAGAATTGAACGTGGACCTTCATGCTCTTACCCATTGAGCACCTTCCAGCCCTAGTTATCATTTCTATCTCAGTGGAGTTTATTTCTAAATGGCTGGGTGCCTCATGCACCCACCATTACAGGCTCAGAAACAAAGGTCTCTTAGAAGAGGGAGCTGCTCCCCTGTTGGCTCTCTCCTCCTGCAGAGGCAGAGGAGGATGCCACCCTGGGCTAGGAGTTCACTTTACACCTTTACAAGTGGCAGCTTGAAAATCTAAGCTGTGGCTTTGTGTATGTCACCAGGAGGATCTTGGGCTCTGCTGTCTGGAAAGGACCTCTCAGGCATTTGTCTAGTGCCTGAATTTCAAGAAGACAAGTAGCTTTGCATGAAACATGTGCTAAGGTAGAGATAAATTCTAGCCCATGGCACACACCACAGATAGTTTTCCTTCTAAGGCTAGGAGAATAAGACAGGAAGACAAAATAAATAGATAGATAGATAGATAGATAGATAGATAGATAGATAGATAGATACCCAAACCAAACAACCTCCCCCCCACACACAGACACACATACACACACACAAGACTAGGAAGTCTAAGGGCCCCGAGAACAGGTCCTGGCATATGAGCAGTATTGAGGAAGGAGAAATGATTTCGGGCTCTGCTGTGAACTAGGAGAGTAAACCATTACTATTGGGGGAGAGCCCCCTTATGATTAGTACCCGAGCACCTACAAATTAAGTGGACAAATTAGCAAGAGAGAAGGTTTATCTGTGTGTAACAAGCATTCGGAAGTGTTGGTGATGAGTAACCTAAAGGAAGATGTATCGCTCAGCTATAACTGTAATGCAATACTCAAGGTAGCCAATGCTATAAAGGCAAAAGATTTATTTAGCTCACACTTTGGAACAGTGAAAGCTTAAGGTCAGGGAGGAGGGATGGAAGGTGGATAGAGAGTGCTCCAGTTTGGCCTCTTACGGTGAGGGTGGTGGATGGTGACCCATCACAGTAGAAGCATGTGTGTAAGAGAGCCCTTATGTCAGCAAATAGGACATCACAGAAAGTCAGAATCCTACAGTCCTTTCCAAGGGCACACCCTGAAATGACCCAAGGACTCCCCACCTTCTAAGAGCACCTCTCTGGGACCAATCTTTTTAGCATCCTAGTATCTCGGCAGATACTCAGGCCATTCCTAAGCCAGGTGGTTAGAGTCTGGGTTCAGGGGCTGGAGAGATGGATTTGTGCTTGAGAGCACTGACTGCCTTTCCAGAGGACCCAAAGTTTGATTCCCAGCACCCACATGGCAGCTCACAACCATCTGAAGCAGGATGTCCTCTTCTGGCCTCCGCAGGCACCAGGCACACATGTGGTCCACAGACACACTTGTAGGCAAAACACTCACATACGTAAATTACAATGATAAAATAATTCAAAGATAGACTCTGGGACTTCCATGCTGTTATGGTTTTTAACATATCACTCCCAAAATTTATGTCAGAAACTTAATGCCAGTACAGCATCGTTGGGAGTGTGCTCTGATGGGTGTGCTCACATCAGCAGGGCTTTGTCTTCAGGATTGCACCCATGCTGACTGTGAAAGGGCTTTGGATTCCTTCTTCTGTTCTCTCTCTCCCCTCCTCTTTCTCCCCTCCTCCTCTCTGCCTCTCTCCCTTTCTTCTGCATATGTTCCTCTATCTCTATCTCTATCAGTTTCTCTCTCTCTCTCTCTCCAGCTCCTGGATGTCTTCTGCACTCCCACCTCCACCATGGAATGCTGCAACAAGATCTCCCCCAGCAGGACCTTATCTGGACCCTTCCAGCTCCAGTAGTGTCAGAAATACATGGCTTAAAAAGTTAGCTACAGCATCTCAGTTTTTTTGTTTGGCAGGAAATAGACTAAGACATACCTGCCTTGGTAGGGGCTGGGGGAGAGAAGAACAGCAAAGAGTTGTCTTTAAGAAAGACAGCTGGAGTTTTTAGAAGGACAAAGAGGAAGGAGACAAGTTTGGGGATGATATTGTTTGTCTGGACAGCATGAAAGGTCTTCGTATCTTCAGGGTTTACAGTGAGTGGATTTGCCTTTTATATCTTTACTGGAGGCAGAGCTACTTCAAAGAGGGTGTATGTAAGCTCTTGTTTCTCAGAATTTTCTGTTCCTCTTCAGATAAAGAGAAGTGGTTGGTGGATCTCAAATGCCCGGTCCCTGAGTGGTCCATCCTGCATAGCTGATACTCTTCTTTTGATGTCTGTGAATGAATGAGTAAACAAATATATAGGCGATAGGTAGAGGGACTGTTGCTTGGTGATTAAGCACGTGGCAGCAGATAAAGTCCAAATTCTGCTCACTGGTGAGGTGACCATAGTGCTGGGTTAGGCTTCCTCTGAACACATTTCAGAGCTGACAGAGGTTGGGCAGACTTACCCATTCACTAGATGGCTCCTGTGTTTTCCTGGCATCTGCTGGGATTTGGCAGTTGGTTCCTAAGAGGATTGAGGCCAGAGTTACGATGCAACAGATTTGGAGAGAGAAGTCTGATATTTTAAGTCTGGAACTCAGTTCATGCATTATCGTTGATTCTTTGGAGAGGGACAAAACTGGACAGGTTCTCTTGGGGACTCCTGGCTTGGAAAAGGAGCAGGAAGCAGGAAAAGAAAGATAGTTCTCCAGCAGGTCAGAGACCTTTGCACTGAAAGATCCCACACCCTTCCAGCAAGGGGAGGAGGAGGAGGAACTGGAGAGGCTGGGTGCTGGTCAGATCAGTGAGTGAATGAGGGTTAGTTAGCGACAGGCCTGAGCTCCACCGCCTACCTCAACTCTGCCCAACCTTGGTTCTTTTTGAAGTCTGCTTGTGGCATGCAAAGTCCCTGGTATGGAGTTCAAAGAAAGAACCCAATGTTCTTCAGGAAGTGGCCTTTGTCTGGACCTAGGCAAGATGGATTGTCCAGATGTCCAGCTGGCCCAGCTAGAACTGTGCTGAGAAGCGCTTCATTAAAAATAGGTCCTCCTAAGGCATTTCTTCCAAGGTCTTCTACTCTGAAGAGTTAATATATGAGGACCATAACTGGGCTAAAACCTTCCCTTTTCAGAGCAATTCACTGAGAATTCTGCTGGGCAAATGGGTGACTAGAAGGAGGAGATGAAGGACCACCCTTCTCTTTTTTTTGAAATAGTGTCTCGTTGTAGCCCTGTCTGGCCTGGAACTCAGTGTAAACCAGACTGTCCATGGCAACCCTGCTTTAATTTCCGGAATACTGGGATTACCGACATGTGCCGTCATGCCAAGTCGAGAAGGCAATTTAAAAAAATTGTGTGTGCATGCATGTGCATGTGTGTGTTCACGTGTTTGTGGGTGTGTGAGTTACTCTCAGAGGAGAGAGGCATCAATTCACTCAGATCTGCAGTTCAAATACACAGTTGTGAGCTGCCTATATGGGTTCTGGAAATTGAGCTCAAGTTCTCTGTAAGAGTAGTGCATACACTCAACTACCCAACTATCTCTTCAGCTCCAAGGAATCAGCTTCTGAAGAAATAAAAACATTGGGCACAGTCATCAGGCAGATAACATGGGAATTTGGACCTGGAATCCAAATTCAGGTTTCAGGCTCCAGAACTTTCTTTAGCCATTCCTGAAAGCCGGTTGCAGAATGGCAGACCTAGGAGTGAGAAAACACATTTGGGTACCTCTCCCTGGTGAGCCAGACCACTGGCTGGTTCCAGTGTTCCTCTGCCAGGCATTTAGAGGAGGAAATTAGTCAGGACTGGAGAGAGCATCTATAGTCATTCTGGGTGGGACAGTGGTCAACAGAATCCTCCAGGGCGATATGGAAAAATCACACAAAGAAAGCTCAGAAGCAACCCATTTCAGTGAGAAAACATTTTTCCATTTTTAAACTGAAGGCGCGCTATTCCCCAGCACTGGCCTCTGGACTTTGGCCTCTGGCTGAGAAACAAAAGGGGGTTGTTTGGTCTCTGGGCCTGCGTTTGCTCACAGACTAAAATGTGTGCCCAGAGCATCTGGTTTGGGGAGGCGGCGTGCACTTGGGGGATGAGCACAGGGCTGTTCTATTCAAGCTTTGCCTAGGCCTGCATTTGACAGTGCTGTGGAAGGAGAAGGCTGGGATCTGAAAGCCTCCTCCATCCTCTCAATGGAGAAGAGACTGTACCTCTGAGGTTACTTGTCTTTGTAGACACACCTTCCTGACACAGCCCTTTAGTCTGGTGGTCAACACAGGGATCTTATTTTTACATCTGTGATCAGCCTCTCACTGCATGCAGACCTCTGGTCCCAGGATACATCCCTCCCTCCCTCCCTCCCTCCCTCCCTCCCTCCCTCCCTCCCTCCCTCCCTCCCTCCCTCCCTCCCTCCCTCCCTCCCTCCTTCCCTCTCTTTGAGTCTGAGTCTCTACATAGATCAGGGTGACTTGAACCTCATGATTCTCCTGTCTCAGCCTCCCGAGTGCCGGAATTCCAGGTGTTCATTACCATGCCTAACTACTTCTGCTTTTGTATCAGGTCTATACCCTGGCTCTGGTCCACTCTAGGGAACAGCCTTGCATTCATTCACACCTATTTGGGAAGGTGTTTTCTTTGTACTGGCCACCATGCTCAGCTGTGCACAAGGGGATGACTGTTGTGGCAAAGACCATCAGACAGCAGGCGGTTTATTTCAGTAGATTTCTACCTCTTTGCCAAGCAGAAGCTGGGTGGCCTCCTCTGTTCCTTTCCTGCCTGACCCCACATACCCCACTCATCAGCACAGCGCCTGGCTGGTTCTAATTCTGAAACACATGTGGCATTTACTTTCCTGCCCACTTTTTTTCCACATTCTTTTTGCCAACCCCACCCCCTTTCCTCCTGTACCAAAGTAACTTTCCTGCCTCTTCTGGACTGTGCCCTGACCTCCCTGCTAGGCTCGAGGTTTCTCTCCTCCCTCCCAGAGACCCTTTTCTGAATCAGCCAGAGACTCCTTTGAATGTATCAGCGTTCTTTTCCATAAGGGGTTCCAGAAGACTTTTTCATGCTTTAAATTAGTAAATACTAACTGTGCAGGACTTTTTCATGTATAGATATATATCTTTTGATCAAATTCATCCCCCTCTCCCGTTACCCCTTCTTCTTTCCGACCCTTCCTTTCCTAGTCATTTCTTTCCCATTTAAGGGCACTGATTTGTCTTTCTGACCTTAACTTTCATATACACAGAATCAAAGATCACGCACATTTTGATATCTGAGATTTTGCTCAACATTCTGTTTGTTGAGTGAATGATGAGGAATATAGATTTTACTATATGTGAAAAAAAAAAACCACCCACCACACATAAAGTTTATTGGAGGAACAAGGCCTTTGGCATGTTACTTGGCAACATCTACAGCTTCATGTATATGCCTTATAGCTAGCAATCCCAGGGTAAACACCCAGCAGCCAAAGGCATAGTTTACTAAAAAACATGCAAAGGATGAAAAAACCATCAGGAAAGCACTATTGACCCCATTTTACAGATTAGGAAACTGAGGCTTGGAAGGAGGTTAGAGAGCTTGTCCACTTGCTATGTGGCAGGTATGTCTCAAACCCTATTTATCTTCTTTATCGTTGAGACAGAGTCTCATGGAGTCCAGGCTGGTCCTGAACCCCCTTATCCTGCTGCTTGTACCTCCCAAGTGTTAGGATTACAGGTGTGTGCCAACCTCACCTGGTTTATTGTAGTGCTCTGGGGATAGAATTCAGGGCTTTGGGCAGGCTAGGTAAGCACTCTATCATTTGAACTACACCCAACATCTAAAATTTAAAATTTTAGAATAAGTTTGTATTTATAGAAAATTTGCACCTGGGCATGGTGGCACATACCTGTGATCCCTGCACTTGGAGCTGAGGTAGGAGGATTTCTGTGCACTCAAGGCCAGCCTGGGCTACAAAGGTAAGACTCCATTTCAAAGCATTAAACAGACAAACAAATAAATATAGTGAACAAGTAAACAAAGAGAAAACTTGCAGTTCAGAGTCCCTGTGTCACTGTCACAGCTTAGGGACCAGGATCAGCACAATGTCAGTGCTCATTAGAGTGGGTCAGATTGACAGAAGCTGAAGTCACCCGGGAAGAGAAGACCTGTACCCAGTCTGTGACGCATCTCCTTTAAATGACTGATGTGTGGAGGGTTCCTGCCCCAGGTTGCTTTTCGGGCATGGTCTTTATCTGTTCTGAGACAGGGTCCCTCTGTATAGCTCCTGGCGGGATGCCACTAGCCTCCTTCTGCTCCAGTGTCCTCTTACTCCAGTTCACTTACTTCTGTGTCCTCTGGCCTGTGACATTTCCTCTGGTTCACTTTCTCTGTCTAGTTCTGTGGGCCTGTCTCAGCAATGAGTTCATCTGATGTTTTCTAACTGAGAAGGTTTAGATGGGAGCTGTGGGTAACTGGGAGAAGATGGCGAGGTCAAGTTCACATGGCATTGTCACTCCTGAAGTCACAGCTCATCCCTGACTTCAGCCGTGGCTTCTGCCACAGGAATAGCTACCCTTTCTATGACATTTTCTCTCTCATGCCCTCCCCCAGACCCTGCTTTTGGGGAGCCGATCACCCACACAGCCCATATTCAAAGTGAGAGGAGAGGCCTTAATACTTCCTGGAGGAGGGATGGATGATAGAAATTGTAACTCTTCCCTAGGCTGTCCACTTCTCTGACAAACACCTGAGAGAAACAACTTCTAGGGATAAATACTTAGGCTTTCGGTTTAAATGTTCTTTAAAAAACATTAAATTTATTCTTTGAACACTTTATACATGCATGCAACGGTTTTTCTTCTTTTCTCTTTTGCTTTCGTTTTTTTCAAAACAAGGTTTCTCTGTGTGGCCCTGACTGTCTTGGAACTTGCTCTGTAGACCAGGCTGTCATCGAGTTCAGAGATCTGCTTGCCTCTGCTTCTCAGCTGCTGGGATTGAAGGTGTGAGCCACCACTGTCTTGTTGTTTTAAAAAGAATAGTATTAACTAATTAATACTTATTACTTTAAAAAATTAATATTATTAATTAATAGTTGATGTTACATATTAGCTTTCTTCAACTCCCCACAGAAGTCACCAGTCTTCCTGATGGTGGTCTTTTTCTTTCTTATTTTGTACTTTTGAGATGGTTTCTCCGTGTAGCTCTGGCTGTCTGGGAACTCGATTTATAGATCAGGCTGGCCTTGAACCCACAGACATCTATCTGCCTGCCTCTGCCTCCTGAATGCTCGTTAAAGATGTGCATCACTGTGCATGGCTGACTTTATGTTCTCTTAAAAAGCTGTTATTGTTTTTTCCAAAATAACATTTTGATTGATATTTTGGGAATTTCACCTCATACACTCCAATCATACTCACTTCCGTGTCTTCCCCCAGTACCCCTTATGACCTCAAGATAAAACAAAACAAAATAAAACAGAGGTTATTATTATTTCGTTTTAACTTTTCAAGATAGGTTTGAACTTGCTTTGTAGATCAGGTTAGGCTCGAAGTCACTGAGATACGCTTGCTTCTGCCTCCTGAATGCTGGAAATAAAGGGGTGTACCACTGAGTAGCCAAGTTATTATTTTTAATAGTCCTCTGTGTCTAATTAGTGCTGACCATGTGCAAATGGCAATGGGGCCATGCTCTAAGGCATGGCCAGTCTACCAAAAGCCATGTCCTTACAGAAAAGTGGCTTTCCCTTCCTCAGCAGCCATCAACTACCACTAATTCCTTAGGGATTTCTTCTAGGAGTGGGCCTCAGGAGCACCTGACCATTCATTCTGGACTTTTGACTGACTGGATCCTGCGCAGGCTACCACAGGGACTGTGAACTGATGGGCACCTCATTCTTACTGCCTACTCCTCAGTTACATTTCCCTGAGCTGTCTGGAAGGCCACTGTGGTAATTTGAATTTAATCGACCTCCATAATTTTAGGAAGTGACGCTATTAGAAGGTGTAGCTTTGTTGGAGTGGGTATGGCCTTGTTGGAGAAAGTATGTCATTGTGGGGGCTGGCTTTGAGGTTTTCTATGCTCAGGATACCACCCAGTGTCTCAGTCAGCTTCCTGTTGCCTGTAAAATGTAGGGCTCTCAGCAAGTCTGCTTGCACACCACCATACACCCCACCATGATGAAAGTGGACTGAACCTCTGAAACTGTAAGTGAGCCACCCCAATTAAATGTTTTCCCTCTATAAGAACTGGTGTGGTCGTGGTGTCTCTTCACAGCAATAAAAACTTTGTGACAGTCACTATAGATGATCCATCCACTGTTGAGCATTCATTTTCAGAGGTGTTTAGGTCATGGTTTCTTGGACATGTTGCTTTTGGGTTTGTGGTGACTGACCTTCAGAGGGGGGGGGTGTGTGAGATAGAGCAAAGCTGCTCACCCTGAATTAGAGGGGAAGCAGCAAGCAAGGGCAAGAGACTAAAGCCCCAATAACCCCTTTCACGGTCATCCATTCCCAGTGACTTAACTTCCTTCCATCAGACCCCACCTCCTCAAGTTTTCTCCCCAGTGGTACTTTAGGATGCCCTTAACACATGGGACTTTGGGAGACACGGTAGATCCTAATTATAAGAAAAGGTTTGTCTCTCCTGTCCCAGTCATTCATTCAATAATCAGTGATACCTTTGTACCCATACAGACCCAGGAATGTTTATTTAACACTTTGGGCTACAATCCAGTGATACATTGTATATTCAGTAGCTTATGTTCTTCCAGTTTGGGTGTTTTTAGACAGGCTCTGCTGACCCTTTGAACATGCCTTTGTTCTTTTGTTCTTTGTTTTGCCTTTTTTTCTTTTGTGGCAGGGTCTTATGTAACCCAGGCAGGCTCTGCTCCTGATCCTTCTACCTCCACCTCCAAAAGCTTTGACCACCACGCTAGGTTCATATTTTTGTTTTTCCACACAGCCAGGTTCCATAGCTCCTGGATCCCCAGCCTTAACCCCAGAGCTTAATTTCTCCAAAGATTTTCCCTTTCTTGGAAAATGGTTAGAGACCAAGTTTTGAACACTAGGGTCCTCTTTTACTGGCGTTTTTCTGTCTTTAGCACCCCCCTCTCAGACAGAGCTAGAGAATATACACGTACGTTCTGTGTTTGTTTATATACAGACTCATGAATGTTTATGCCTCATTGCTCCTGTATCTTCATTACATTAAACAAGAATTCGCAGTGAATTCTCCATCTAGTCCTTCCTGGTTTGCTCAACCACTCTGTTGCTCATTTAAAAATTCATTCTTCTGAACCTGGAAATGAGGTTCTTGTGACAAATCATGCATTTGTTTGTTTATTTATCTTGTTGTCATGGTTTAAATTTGGAACCCCATAGGCTTATGTTCTAGGTGTTTGTCTTCAACCTGTGGCTGAACTTGAAGATGTTGGAGCTTTCAAGGGGCTGGGCCTGGCTGACAGAAACGGCTGATTAGGATGGTTCTATTCACCTCTGGTCCCAGCAGAAGTGGCAGGGTTGGGATGGTTCTATTCACATCTGGTCCTAGCCACAATCTCAACTTCATCAAGAATTCAACAAGAGCGTTCATCACATGCTGCTGCCTACACAGATAGAAATATTCTGCCATATTTCCCTCGCCACCATCAGGATGGACCGAAACCCTGAGCCAAAATAAAATTTTTCTCTCTTAAGTTGATTCTTTCTAGTCTTTTTGTCATGGATGAGAAAAGTGGCCAATGAGGCCTCTGTCTGGAGCAGTCTCTGGATTCTTAGCCTGTACCTCCATGAGAAACAACTTGGCTGGCTGGAGACCAGTGATAACACATGGTTGCTCTGCCTTAAGCTATAGGTTTTCCTGTCAGAGACACTGTTCACTGCTTTTGCAAGTCTGCTGAGCTGATTCCTTTCTCCCATACCACTTCCAGTGACGTTGTCCCACTTAGCTGCAACATGGAAGATTCTTTGGTCATAGTCTGACATCCCCAACATCCAGGCTGATTTACAAAAACTTGACAACATTAAAGTTTATTAACTGGGCTGTAAGATTCTCTGGGTTTTGGAAGTAGCATGCATCTATGACTCCAGTGTCACATAGAGCAATGATATTGTTTTAAAACTTCTCTGTGCTGCACTTTGACAATCAAACATTCTTCTTCCTCAAGTCCTGGAAACCACTTATTTGGTTGGTTTGTTTTTTTATAGACATGTGTTCATGCACTCCAGACTGCCCCCAAACTTGCTGTGTATCCAGGGATGACCTGAACTCCTGATCCTCTTGCCTCTATCCGCCCCTACCCCAAATGCTGAGATTACAGGTATGTACCAGCGTGCCTGTTTTTATGAGGTACTAGGGATCCAATCTAGGGCTTCATGCCTGATGGGCAAAAACTGTTAACTGAGCTACATCTCCAGCCCCTTCCCCTTTGAGACAGGGTTTCTCTATGTAGGTGACTATGTAGACCAGGCTGGCCTTGAACTTGTAGCAATCATCTTGCCTCTGCCTCCCAAGTGCTGGCACAACAGGTGTGAACAACTATGTGTGAATAATTCGTTGACGGATGGTTGGATGAAGTGTGTGTGTGTGTGTATGTGTGTGTATGTGTGTAACCTTATAGCTTTCCTTTCTCCAGAAAGACATAGATATATATTAGGATGTGTACCCATCATTGTCTGTCTTATTTACTAAGCATAATTAATTTAAGATTCAAATACTTTTTATGAATTAATAGCTTGGTCCATTTTATCACAGACTCTTCCTATTCACCTCTATTCCTTGTATGGTTTTACCACAGTTTACTCCTTCACCCACTGAAGAGCACTTTGGTCTACAATAGGAGATGGGGACACAGAAGACACTGAGCTTAGTTCCAGGGAGCAGCTTTATTTGAACTGGCATTGGCTCAGTTGATCCACAGCCGACACCTGAGCCCTGAATGCTGTGGGGCTTTATTTTAACACAATGTTAATCCTCTTGTTTCTTAATACAGTGAAACAGACTTTCATTGGTTATTTTGTGGTTTTAAGGTTTCACCATGATGACAACAGGGTTTCCACAACACTAGGACACTGAAGCAGCAGAGATGTGACAGTTACCGTGACACTGAGGGCACAGGGATGTGATGAAACACACGTGTGTACACTGACACTGATGAGGCCGTGTTGTCTTTCCTGTGTCCTGAGAGAACTCTAACCACATCTCTGGGTTTGGGTGACTATGTTGTAGGTATTTGTTTATAAGTTTTTATGTTAAAATAAGTTTCAACTCACTGCAGGTTCAAGGCTAGCCAGGGCTAAATAGCAAGATCCTGTTTCCAAACAAATAATCTTTATTCTGGACACACACACACATTCTTTACAGGGGTGGAGGAGGGTGGGGGAGTGGGTGGATGGGGAGGGTAACAAGGTTTGTGGCTGTGATTACCCCCACCTCTCAGGCTCCCTTAGCAGGGTTTTTCAGAGAGCAGGACGTTTACCTTTGATAAAGCCCATCTTATGGATGTCTATTTGTTTAGAATCCCACTGCCAAACAAGGCCATACAGATTTCCTTCTAGAAGTTTCCATACTAGCTGTTGGAAAGATTTTCTTTTGGCCATGTGACCCTGGCACCTCTGTTTAGAGTCAGTTGACTTAGCAGGGGCCTTTTCTGTCTGCTGTGTGTGGTTCTCAAACTTTTGTTTCCTGAGCCCCCAGGAAAGCTGTTCTCTAGTTAGCAAGGGCTCTGAGTAGCTCACGGGGGGGGGGGGGGGGGGGCACTTTGTTGAGCACTGCTTATTAAGGAGCCCTCGCCCCCCCCCCCCCAGCACCCTTCCATTGTGGCATTCTCTCCACCTAAACATGTCTCTCCCATCGGCTCTCTTCCTTTCTCAGGGTTTGAGTTCCAACTCAGTTTTTCAAGTGCTGAGATTGCAGCAGTCTCCCAGAAGCTGAGAAACATGCTTGAACCTTTTGCTGTTTTTTGATGGTAGGAATTGAACCCAAGGCCTTGCAGGTGCTGGATCTGTATCTTCTGTATCTTCAAATCACCTTGGGTTCTTCTCACAGATAGAAGCCCCATCAGCCCTGAGGATGTTAGTTTTTTAGGAAGATGACCAGTTCCAAGAATGCCCATGGAATTGAACAACCATAAAATTATCTCAAATTTGATCAGCAGAACGAAAACATTAAAGTTACCTTTATCATTTTTGAGCCTGTGGCTTGGTTAGTATTAAGTATATTTCCTTTGCTGTGAACCAGGACTTCAGGGACATTGCATCTTTCTGGACTGAAATTTAGTCCATTATATAACCCCCTGCTCATCTCCGGTAAGGCCGCACATGACACAGTTCTGCTGCTTCTATGAATTTGGTCCCTTTAGATGTTTCATATTAGTGAAATCAGGGATCCAGACATTTGTTCTTCGTGTGACTCAGCCTCTCCTTCCCACCCTCCTTTCCCTGACAAGGTCTTGTGCTATATAACCCAGGCTAATCTAGAACTTGCTCAGTAGTTCAGGTTGGCCTGAGCTGCCTTCAGCCTCCTAAGTGCTGGGAACATAACTCTGCTTTCACACTTGTCTTCTCTCTCCCTTCTTTCTTCTCCATCCCTCACTCTCCCTTTTTTCCATTTTTAAACATTTTAGGGTCAAGATCTTACTACATAGTACTGCTTGGCTTAGAACTCACTATGTAGACCAGGCTGCCTTGAACTCAAATACTTCCCAAATGCTGGAATCAAAGGTATACACTACCATGACCAGCTCTATCTTTTTCTTCCTCTCCAGAAAAGATTTACTTTTAAAATTACATGTATCTATCTATGCAAATGTCCGTGGAAGCTTTGAATCCCCAGGAGCTGGAGTTAAAAGGCAGTTGTGAGTTGCCCAGTGTAGATGCTGAGAACTGAAGTCAGAACTTTTGCAGAGAAAGATCACACACACATTTTAAACTACTAAGCCACCTTTGTAGTCCCCCCCCCCACACACACTTTTATTATTCCTTGAGACTTGGTTTGAGTAGCCCAGACTGGCTTTGAATTTGATACGCAGGAAAGGATGGCTTTCTGTATATATGTTCATTTGTGTGTGCAGCTGTCCGTGTGTGAGTGTGCATTCTTGTATGTATGTGCATGCATATGGAGGCCAGAGAGTGACCTTGGACCTTGGCAGCTGTTCTTCAAGACTCCATCTAGTTTCTTTTCTTTTCTATCTTTAAAGGTTTATCTTATCTGTTTGGATGTGTACCTGCATAGTTTATGTGCACCATGTGCATGAAGATGTCCTCAGAGGACAAAGGGTCTTGCATCCTCTGGTACTGGAAGTGCAGGTGTTTGTGAGGCATCTGATGTGATACTGGAACCAATCTAAAGTCTTATGTAAGAGCAGTAAGTGTTCTTAACCATTGAATTATCTCTCCAGCCTTTGTTTTCTTAGGGCAAGATCCCAAAGTCACTTAGCCTGGAATTCACCAAGCTGGGATGGCCAGAGAGCCCAGTGATTTGCCTCTGGATTACAGTGCTGGGATTACAAGAATGTGTCATGGTGCCAGGGATTTTTTTTTGTTGTTCTCTATGGTTCTGGGTATTGAATTTGGGTTCTTATGCTTGCAAAGTGCCTTAGTTGCTATTTTACTGCCACGAAGAGACTCTGTGACCAAGGCAACTTAGAGAAGAAAGACTTAACGGGGCCTTCTAGCTTCAGAAGGTTAGAGGGTGAGTCCAGAGCCACCATGGCAGGGAGCATGGCAGAAGGTAGGCAAGTGTGGCACTGGGGCAAAGCTGTGAGCTTATAGGCTGAGATAACAACATGAGACAAAGAGAGCCAACTGGAGCAGCATGGGCTTTTGAAATTTGAAAGCCCACTCCAAGGGCACACCTTCTCCAACAAGGCCACACCTCCTAATCCTTCCCAAACAGTTCTACCAACTGTGGACAAAACATTCAAATATATGAGCTTCTGGGGGTCATTGTCACTAAAACCACCACCTCAAACAAGCACTTTGCAATGAGCTTTCTCCCCAGATCCCTAATATAGAACTTCGGCTTCTTCAGTTTCTGCTTTCCCAAGTGATGGGATTACAGGTACCCACCAGGCACGAATAGTTTGTTTACTCTGTCTTGATTCTTTACATAGAAGTACTTTTAAAATTTCCCTGTATGTGCGTGTGTGTGTGTGTGTGTGTGTGTGTGTGTGTGTGTGTGTGTGTGTGTGTGTGCGCACACACACACACGTGCGAGTGGCATGCACATATGGCAGTCAGAGAACAACTTTGTGGAGTCAGGGTTCTCTCTCTACCTTTACCTGGATTCCAAGAACCAGAGCTAGCTCACTGGCCCCCATAGAGGTATTTGTTTGAGCTCTTAGAGTGTTGGACAGTCATTCCAGGTAGCCAGTCTCACATGTAAATATCTATAGCTTGCCCCTTCTTTTATAGCTCTACCATGGTCTATGATAATAAGTCTGTTCAGCTGTCTACTTTTAGACTTTTTGGACTGTAATTAACTCTTCAAAACATTAAACAGTGATATCATGTATCTTTTTTATATTGGGTCAGGTATGGTGGTATACAGCCTTTGTCCCAAGCACTTAGGAAGCAGAGGCAGAAGGATCTCTGTGAGTTCAAGGTCAGTCTGGTCTACAAAGTGAGTTACAGGCCAACTAGGTCTACACAGTGAGACTCTGCTTAAAAAAAAAATCTGAAGGTTTTATGGACTTACTGCTTACACCACTGTGAGAGTGTCTAAGGACAATCTAATCAAATCTTACAATACTGATGTCCTGATGCTAGGGACAGGAAGTGCTCAGGCTGAGGAAATGCCATTTACTGGACTGTAAAGGTCAGATTAGACAAGAAAACATCCTCCTTCCACAGTCCTCCCTTTGCTTGCTATCAACTCTGGATCCCAAGGCCAAGCTCTGTCCTCTCTCAGTAAGTCTGTCTATTGGTGCTAACATTTGCAGAGTTGCTTAAAAAAAAGCACATGCTTAGGCTTCACCCAGGGATTCTGATGTAATTGCTCTGGGGAGGAGCCTATTCCAGATGGTTTAAACACGAACAACGTAAATGTTTCTAGTTGTTGCATTGACCACATGCTCAATGAGTACTTGCTGAATGACTCAGTGATTGAATGAGGTAACTGGTTGCTTCTGCCTTTGGATAGAGGAGACAGACACGGCACGTAGGCAAATGGTGGTTTATAAAGGTAAAGGAGGAAATCCCGAGTTAGGATGAGGTGTCTAATTTTAGCTGAGCCAAAAGGGGGCTTCTGACTGTTGGACTTCGGTAGTCAGCCTTTAGCCTCAGGAGGAGGAAGTGAAGAAATAGTCCTTGGTGGCTGGCTTTAGGGTTTTTTTTTTTTTTTTTTTTTTTTAAGCAAGCAGAGGGAATGGGGAGGACCCCATGCTCTAGTGGACTTGTCAGTATCCCATTCCCTTTTAGGGTTGAATAGTATTCCACGACATAGGTACAGTCTATTGTTAACCTATTCATCAGCCAATGAATATTTGGGTTTGGTTGAGCTTTTGACTATTATTAACTTTCATGTATAAATTGTTGATTTTTCTTCCTTCTATTCAAGGCCTAAGCTATATAAGCCAAGCCAGCCTCAAATTTACTATGTACTATACGTACTTAATTCTGCCTCAATATTCAGAGCACTGAAAATTTAGACTTGTGGTGCCATCCCCAGCTGAAGAAGTATGTGCGTATAAAGTAAATATGCACAAATAAATATACTATATATGCATGCATTTAATTTTGTATCTTGAGGCAAATTCTCATGGAGTGCAAGAAGGCCTCAGACTTGCTATATAGCTAAGGATGACCTTGAATTTTGTCTATGCTCTTGCCTTAAGGGTTATGAGCATGCTTTCCTGTATCCAGTTTAGAAATTGTATGTTTATTTTATTTTACATTTATATTTATTCTTATGTAAATGGATGTTTGTCTGTATGTATGTGTACCACTTCCGTGCCTTGGGTTCACAAAGGCCAGAAGAAGGTGTTGGATTTCTTGGAATTGGAGTTATAGACTGTTGTGAGCTACCAATTACAATGTGGGAATCAAACTCAAGTCCTCTGGAAGAATAGCCAGGGCTCTTAACTGCTGAGTCATCCATCTCTCTCTCCTGCTCAAAAATAACACACACACACACACACACACACACACACACACACACACACACACATAAGGGCGCACATGCATGCATGCACATACACACAATATTTCAGTATTTAAGATTGTAGCAGAACCCTGTGCAGGCCAGACTAACACCCTACCACTGAATTATTTGTTTCCTAGGACTAAAATATGTCTTCAGCTCAGGCTAGAACTGGATATGTGTATGCATGTCCTTATGGTGTATATGTACAGTATGTTTGTATATTTTTGATGCTAGAGACTGATTCCAGTGTTTGATGCTTTCCAAGCACAGTGTTTATGGATTTTAGAGAACTCCTATTATAAAGCTTGTCTTGATGTGTGCAAAATCATTTTGTTTGTTTTAAAGTTCAACCATATGAACTGAGCAGTGACCTGTGGGATCCTTCTCCTGCTTTTGTCTGATGTACACTGAAATTTGGTCATTGCTTCCTAGGTAAATAGTAGTTTGTGCTCTTTAAAGCTTAGGGAATTTGAAGGATTTTTTTTTTTTTTTCTTTTCTGCGGGTTGAATCAGGGTCTTTCCAATACCAGGCAAGAGTTCTACCTAAGTTGCACCCAGTTGTCTGATGGATGCTTTCATGCTTTCCCTGTGAGCATTGACAAACCTCACTGTGGATGTGCTTGGGTACTTTAGCCTTGCTGCTTGGTATTCTGCCCCATACTTGTGGAGAGTGACCTAAGACCGACCCTTTTGAGATCTGAGTTTAGCTAAGGACTGGACTTGGAGTCAGGCTTGCATTGAGAAGGAGAGCACATGGAACACGAGTTGAGTGATTTGAAGGCCAGCCTGGACTACATAGAGTCCAACAAACAAGACAAAACAGAAGAAAATATAAAACAAAACACAGCCAGACTTTGGCAGGAACTGTGTTCCTAGGCGGAGACTGAAAACTGCTTGCTTTCAGGTTGTGCTTGCTAATGGCTATATTCAAGCTCTGTCAGCTCTTGATGTGTGGGTTCGTGGTTCCCTGAAGTGGGAGGGAAGTTTTTTCACGTACCACAGAACTAGCCACTTGTCTTGGCTATTTCTTTTTGCACTGAATTTGGTTGAGAGCTTCCAGTGGGAGAACAATATCTAGGCCCTGATTTGATGTGGGACGTATGGATGTTAAGCTGTTAAATTTCTTTTGTGGCACTGGGAATTGGACCCAAAGCCTTATGCATGCTAGAAAAGCACTCTGCCACCAGTGGACACTCCCAGCCTGATAGGAAGCTTTTTAAAAAGCCCAAGGTAACGACAATTAGAGATTATAGTCTTGCGGTTCATGTGAAATGGGTGTTACTTATTTTGATTTCCTTGTCTGTTTAAGAGCCTGGAGCTATTTGGAGGGGAAGGCGAAAAATTTAAAACTTTTCCTTATGAAGGCAGTTTTACCCAAACATGTCTCATACCTTTCTGCAGCACAGATTTTTATCAAGGTAAGAAATGGAACAGCTGCCCTTCTCAGCTGTAACCATCACCTCCAGAGCCAGAGCTCTCCGATGTCCTGGGAGTTTTGCTTATTTACATGAGGAGCTGCTTTTGAAAAGCAAATCGCCCAAGCTACCAAAATAAGTCATTTGCGCCCCCCTTCCCTCTCTCTCCACATCCCACATGGCTTTGGACTTGACCTGATGGGGCTGACAAAGGAATGAGGAAAGAATGCACACAAACATACACAGAAAAGCTGGCATTGGGTGGGTGGTGCTCACTCTGGTGGAACAGAACTGATCACCCACTAACCGGGAACCTCAGCATTTTTATTATGCACTGGGGGAGGGGATTAGCTAGTCTTGGTAGAAGGCATGCTCGAAGTCTCAGGTTGGAGTTATCTTGGGAGGAGGAAGTTAAGGTTGCTAGTTTTGGCACATTTGCACACAGACCAGAGGAAGGCTTTCCCATCTCTCTCAGCCTCACCCCAGGGGAAAGCCTCACTCTCATGGGCCTGAGGCATGGCTGGACCCATGAGTAATATACTCAGGACTTTATCTGCTCTTTACACATTCACCCACAGCTTCTTTCTTTGAGACAGGTGTCATGTGGTACAGATTGGCTGTGTACTTGCTCTGTAGCCAAAGATGATCTCCCACCTCTACTTCTGGAGCCAGGTTATAGATGTGGACAACATGGCCAGTTTACTCAGTGCCAGGAACTGAGCCCAGGGCTTAGTGTATGTTAGGCAAGCACCCTATCAACTGAGGTATATGCTATTATAACCTTTTATTTTGATAATAAAAATTCTTACTATAATACATTGCCATCCCTATCCCCCTCCCCACAAAAAGAAAAAAGAAAAAAAAAAAGACTCCAGCACTATAAAGGGAGGGGGCTAAGGATACAGTTCATACACCTCAGGGGTGTTTGTTTAGCATGTGCAAGGCCCTGGGCTTGATTTTTACCAAAATCATGTAAAACAATAAATAAATAAATAAATAAATGAATGAATGAATGAATGAATGAATGAATGAATGAATGAATGAATGAATGAATTAATGAATGAATGAATAAATGAATAAATAAATAAATAAATAAATGAGTGAGTGAGTGAATGAATGAATGAATAAATAAATAAATAAATGAAGGAAGGAAGTACTAGTGTTTGGACTATTATTGAGTATTGGGCTCACCAAATTTGTTGAGCTGAGTTTGATCCCCAGAACCTATTTATTGGAAGGAGGGAACCAACTCCTGAAAGCTATTTTCAGACCTCGGCAAGTGTGTTATGGCACAAAGTGTCCCTTCTCCCAAAAAGCTAAGGAAAGAAAGTATAATCTAAAAAGAAAGGTTGTATATCATAATTTTGTGTTGTGGATCCCTGTTCACCACATCCATGAGCTTTCATGGTTACCTTTTGTGTGTGGATTCTTTAGAATTTTCTAGATACACAACCATGTGATCTGTGAATAGCCAGATACTTCCTTCTTTTCTACCTGAATTTATTTTCTGGTTCTGACCTGATTGTCTAGGTTCCCATCTCACGTATCTCTTTAGAGGAAGTGACTGAGCAGAAATCTTTGTTTTGTTTCTGACCTTTCCCCTTAGTGATGGTATCAGCTGTGGTTGTTTATAGGCATCTGGAAAGTTTCCTTTATTCCGGTGTGCTGAGTGTTGAATGGAGTGTTGTTGAATATTATTGATGCCTTTTCTTTGCCTGGTGAGTTCTTTTGTCCCTTTGGAGCAGGACTTTAATTTTTAAAGATTTATTTTTATTTTATGTGTACCAGTGATTGGCTTATACGCATATCAGTGCATCACATGTATGCATTTTCCTCAGGGGCCAGTAGTTGGTGCTGGATTTCTTGGAACTGGAGTCACAGGTGGTTGTGAGCCACCTTGTGGGTGCTGGGAACTGAATCCTGATCCTCCACAAGGCAACCAATGCTAGTAACAGCTGAGCCACCTTGCCAGGCCCTTACTTCTTCTTCCTCTTCCTCTCCCCCTCCTCCTCTACCAGTTGAAGAGTCATTTATTTTTGTATCTCCAGTAAGGCATCTTTTGATGGCTTTATGATAGCCATGCTGTAACTGTTTGTGCTCAGTACTGACCGGGGTTTAGACTTTTAGTCCTAAGCAGTCTGCATTTTTGGTGAGTTCCTGTTCTCTCTCCAGTTTACATTTTCCATGTTATTTTAATTTAAATTTGCATGCAGCAAAATGCACCTTTTGGTATACAGCTCTATAAGGTTTTTACCTTTTGTGAGGAGTGTAATATAACCATATTTCTCCATTCCTTTCTCTCTCTCTTCAAATGCTCCCATATACCCCTGCATGTTCTTTTTCAAAACCATGGCCTCTTTTTTCATGAATTGCTGTTATGTACATACATATGTATGTATGTGTGTGTGTGTGTGTGTGTGTGTGCGCGCGCGCGGGGGTGGTGGTGGTGGTGGGGTGGTTGGGGGTGTGTGTGTCCCTAGCTATAACCTGCTCAGTCTGTATAATGTTACTCATGTGTATGTTTTCAGGGCTGATCATTTGGTACTGGGTAACCAGCTGCTATGTTTTTCAATGAGATGACCATTTCTCCTACCCCAGCATTTCCTCGTGGTCTGTAGTTCTTTGTGAGTTCAAAGTGGGCTGAAGCCACTTGGCACATCTATTAGTGTTGTTCTTGTTCACCTCATGTTTAGGAATTCAGGTTGGTGAGATTTTACAGGTATAGTTTCCGACATTACTAGGAGATGCAGTCTCACAGAAGACTCCTCAATCTTTCGGCTCTGACCATCTTTCCATTCCCTCTTCTAGAATGTTCCCTGAGCCTTAGATGTGGGAGTGTCTTAAAGTTATATCCATTATGACTGGGCTCTGCAATTCTGCGCTTGAATTGGTTATGGTTTTCTGTAATGATCTCCATCTGTTGCAAAGAGCAGTTTCATTGATAAACGGTGAGGACTACACTTATCTGTGGGTATAAGGGCAAACATTTAGAATGCATTAGGATTATGCTGGTTTTAACAAAACGGTGGTTGTAGGCTCTCTGAGTACTTCTGTGCTTTCCTACCAGGCATGGTTTGCCTTTTGTTGAGTGGGTCTTAAGTCCAATTAGAGAGCTGCTGGTTACCACTAAGGTATGATGCCATACTGATATGGTTAACCATGCCATGCTGGTCATTGCTGTGGTTCACAGGCATCCTAGTTGAGTAGGACTGCTGGTGCCTTCGCCATCTTTTCAGGCTTGCATGGTACCTTCTAATAGTCCACAGGGAGGAGGAATTCAGGTTCCACGTCAGAGGCCTCTGACTCCTGTTCCTGAAGTGCATGGTGTCTACAGCAATAGAGACTTACTTTTCACCTCTGGGGCTCAGCCCTCCTCCACCTCCTTTTGTGAGACAGGGTCTGGTGTAGCCTAGGTTAACCCCAAACTTGTTATATAGTCAAGGATGATCTTAAACTTCTGATCAGCCTGCCCCTACCTCTCAAGTGCTGAGATCACAGATACGCACTCTCACACTAGGCTTCTTTCACAACAGTTTTAGAAAGGTCTCCTAACGGTAACGCTTCACCTAGATCTGTGTGCAGCTAGCATAGGAGTTGTGTGGCTGCTCATTGTTTTCCACTCTATACTCTGACTAGAATACTATTACCAACATACTTATGTGTAAACAGATTGTGCTCACATGGGATAAAAATGAAGAATCCACAGCTAGTCAGTAGTGACAAGCTCCTCTCCTTCAGGCTTGGAGTTCTTTCCCCTTGTCAATCCTGTAATACTCATTTCCTTGCAATCAAGGTGACAAGGATGTTTTTTCTACTTGTCACCAACATCTCAGAGCCCACAAATCCTAAAATTTTATAGTCATCACCACCATCATCATCATTTTGTAGTTATTATTATTTTGAGGCAGAATCTTTCATAGCACAAGTCGGATTTCCAACTCTTTATCTAACTGAGAATGACCTTCAACTCCTGGTCCAATTTTTCTCCGCCTCCCCAGGGTAGGGATTATAGGCCAGAAGCTTTATTGTATTATTATTATTGTCATCAGTATGTGTAGGTGTGTGGGCACACATGTGTCACCGTGTGGGTGTGATGGTCAGAAGACAGCTTTTCAGATTTGGGCTCTCTGCTTCTGTCTGCTCTTTTCCCAAGGGTTTGTGGGGGATTGAACTGCGGTTGCCATGTTTGCTCAGCAAGTGCTTTGTCTACTGAAGCCATCTTCTCAGCCAGATATCTATCTATCTATCTATCTATCTATCTATCTATCTATCTATCTATCTATCTATCTATCTATCTATCTATCTCCATCTGTCTGTCTGTCTATCTCCATCTGTCTATCTGTCTATCTGTCTATCTATCTATCTATCTATCTATCTATCTATCTATCTATCTATCTATCTATCTATCATCTTCCTATCTATCTGTCATTTATTTTGGGACAGCATCTCACTCTATTGCTCAGGGTAGCTGAGGGCTCACTGTGTAGCCCAAGATGGCCTTGGACGTTCCACAGTTCTCCCGGCTCAGCTTCCAGAGTGCTGATATTATACTCTTGAACTACTACACCCAGCTGAAATCCTAAAATATTTTCTATTTGGAACTTAAACATATATTTGTCAATTTCTTTTTGGTCTTCTCATGGTTTCTAAAGCTATCATAGTACAGTATCATTTTTACACACATGTGTTTCTAATGGAATGAATATCTCTAAGCACAAGTGCTAATTTTAAGGTGTTGTTATTTGTCATTTTGAAAGATAATACCAAATAACGAAGCCGAGCTGGCTTCTACTCTGTCCAACGGCGCACGTCTCAGCCTGTTGCCGGACAGCCTCCACTGTTAACAACTTGACGCTTGCCAATCTGATAAAGGAAACACAGTATTCATTGTAGTCTGAATTCTCTGTTCTCTGATTAAGAGTAAGCATTAGCATTTTAACTCTAAACAGCTTTTATTTTTTAATTAACTAATTACAGAACAAACACATTTTGGAAACAGAGTCCCACTCTATAACCCAGACTAACCTGGAAATTAATTTACTATAGAGCTCACACTAGCGTTAAACTGGTCTGATCCTCTTGATCCCACTTCCCAAATAACCGGACGACAAGCATTAGACACCACTCTCAGATTATTTTATTTTAATAATTTATTTTTGCTGGTTTTGAGGATCCGATCCAAGGTCTCCAAGACGCTTAGGGAAGCACTACTCCTTTAAAGCCCTCCTGAGCAATTCCTCCCTATCCAGTCGGTTCAAAAAGAGGGACCTGGTCTCAGGCAGCCGGATGTAGGGCGTGGCCCGGCGGGAGCCTCAGGCGCTGGACCCCCACTTCAGTTCTCCCTCTTCCCTCCCTGGTTACGGAGCTCCGCCCGGAGTCCGCCCGGGGCTGGCCTGGGCGGAGCACGTGGGCCAGTGGGCGGAGCCTAGAGCCTGATTTATCCCCGTGCGAGAGAAGAGGACGCAGGAGCACGCGGGTCCTCAGCGTCGGTGCGCGATTCCTCTCCTGGGTCCCGCAGCATGCAGCTCTCCCATACGCTGGCCGCGCTGTGCGGCGTGTTACTCTGCGCCTCCGGTCTGTTCGCCGCGTCCGGTGAGTTCCCCGCGCCGCCCTTTGGGCCTCGCTGCTCTTCTGCCCGCCGCTCGGAAGTTCTCAACAGCGCCCTCCCTCCACCCCTACTGTTGACAAACTTGAGCAAAGCCTAGGGGACCCGCGCAGGGGGTGCGCCTCCATAGGAGAGGCGGACGAGCTTTGTCTCTGCGCGCTTTGCCCTGGGACCCTGGGGGGGGGGGCAGTTATAGTAGGTTGCGCATTGGGCGGTGACCCTGGACAACCGGTGACAGCTCTGCCACCTCCAGGGATGTGACTTACACCTAACAAAGGAATCCGCTGCGTTGTGCCTCTTTTTGTTGTCTCTGTAAAATGAGGCCACCGAACTGTGTTTGCTTTCCAGTCCTTCCATTTAGGAGAGTCTAGGACACTTGTATGGATACTTCTCCAACCAGCTTTCCCCGCAACTCTCTCCCGAACCCTCCTGACTGGAGAACTCCGTGAACTTTTGCGCCCCACTTGTTGGTGTTTGATACGATTAGGAGAGAAAGGACTGAGGGGCCCCTGTGAGAGACTGGGCTGTAGGTGGGGGCTGGCCGGTCAGAAACCTTGAAAAGGGTTTCCTCCCACCCGCTTGGCCTTGGCTGTCTGCTTAATCTTCCCTAGCTCTCCTCCCCCGCTCCGAAGTCGCCGATAGACATCTGGGCTTCCTGCAGGATGCTGTTGGGGAATCCGTCTTAAGAAAGCAGTGCCCACGTGTGGTAGGGTGAGCTCAGAGGGTTCTTCAAGCAGCCGCTCCATCATTTTCTTATAGAAACCAGACTCGCTGAAGCAGGAGCGACCACAGCTGGGTCCAGATCTGTCGTTTGGCACAGGGTCTGACCTCGAGGTCGGAGTTGAAGGCATTGAGTGCCTTAAGCTTCCACGGACTGGGAACTCCAGTTTCCCCTACCAAGCTAGAGAGATGCTTCGATCCCCTCTGACCCTTTCCTCCCCTGTTCCCACCCACTCCGCAACCTGCGCCATGACCAAGTGTCCTCAACACCCCGCCCCAAGCAGTACCCTGATGTCCCGTAAGATTTGTAGAGGCGCTGACCTCTCTTGGTCCTCTATGTAGGTAGGTGATCAGCCTCAGCCCAGATGTTAAGACCGACGACTGCTAGCTACCTACTACTTTGTTTTCTTCTCTGACCCCTTGGTTTGATCCCACATGCAGTTGTAGGGAAGGCTGGGAGAGGGGCCTTTGTCGGGATGGGGTGCCTAGGCCTTGGCCATTCCGGAGCTTCCACGTGAGGCTATGACTGTGCCCTTCCAGGTCAGAGGGGATTAACCTACTATTTAAAGCCTATGACTAATAGGTTCTGCCACGGCCTTAGGATCCCCAGGCCCTTGCTGAGGTGGAGCTATGTGTGCTGGTGCTCATTAATGGTGATGCCTGCCTTCCCTGGGGAGCCTGAGCTCCAGTGTGCTTTGAGGAGTGCCCATGTACCTTGGATGGGCTCATGTGGGGGGAAGAAGAGATCTTGGTTTTGATTCTAGTGCCAAGTTTGGGGTCCAGTCTAGTAGGATGCTAAGGTTGTACAGAGATCCCTCTGTTGTTCACTGGTTGGTGCCAGTGTCAGGGGACCCAGGAAAGATGGGAATAAGGTGAGCTTCTGAGACAGGGTGCCTCTAGTCCTTTTCTGGGCGTGGAGATGGAGTGGGTTTACCAGTGGCTTGGCTGAGCTACATATAATCCTTTAGATCACAGACCAGGTAAGCTCAGCCCCACTCCTGTGTTCTTCATCCTGGCTGACAGTGCACATCTGTCATCTAGGGCTTTCCAAAAGCGCTGATGTCCACTCCAACCTTCCCCCACCTCCATGGGGTCTTTCAAATTCACCAGCCCCTGTTTCCTGTGCCAATTCCTATGGGCCTTTATCCTTTCCTCCTTTAGAACTTGGATCTGGCTTCAGAGAGTGTGTATGGGGGGGGGGGGGGGAGACACTACCTGTCTCTCCCCAAGTGGGTAGCCCTGGTGCCACTGCTGATGAGGCTGAAGCAAGTTTTAAAAGCTATTGACTGACCGAAGTGCCCAGTCTGAACTTGCCATCCCTCGGAGCCTGGCCTAAGTCAGTCACAGCTGACTCTCCAACATACCATGTTCTGTGTGTCTGCTTCTCTCTACAATATTATTTTCTTCTTCCTCAGACCATTGTCATTTTTCTCATTCACAGAATGAGAAGACAATAAATAAAGCCAATAAAATATCAGCTTTATTGTCTGTGTTTGTGTGTGAGCCTGAGTGTTTTATAATGTGCTTACCACTTGCATGCAGGACCCTCCCAGACGTCAGAAAAGAACATCAGACCCCCTGAAACAGAAGTTATAGGTGACCATAAGCCACCATGTGGGAGCTGGGAACCGAAGCAGGGTTTTCTGCCAGAGCAATAAGTGCTCTTAATCTCTCAGCCATCTCTCTAGCCACCTCCCCCCCATTTAGTTTTTAAGATTTATCTTATTTTTTTAAAATTATGTACACATGTTTATGTAGCTATGTGCATGTGACAGGTGTCTGAGAAGGCCACCGGTTTTCGATCCCCTAGAGCTGCAGTTGTGAGCTACCCGATGTGGGTGCTACCCGATGTGGGTGCTACCCGATGTGGGTGCTACCCGATGTGGGTGCTTAGATTCAAACCTCAGCCCTCCATAAAATCAACAAGTATTCTTACCGTGGGGCGTTTCCCTAGCTCGTGTTTTCCTTTACTGATACTGCTGGGGATTGAACCCAGGGCTTTGCACTTGCTAGCAAGTGCTCTGCCATTGGCCCCTGGCTTTTTGAGGATAGAGTAACAGCTAACTCGTGTCTCAAGGGTCCAGTGTGTGCATGTGGTGGCTGGACTTTAAGTGTTTCCCAAATGCTCATGTTTGGACTGCTGTTGTAGGTGACTTCTGTGACTCCAGCCTGTGTCTGAATGGTGGGACCTGCTTGATGGGCCAAGACAATGACATCTACTGCCTCTGCCCCGTGGGCTTTACAGGCCCTGTGTGCAATGTGACTGATAATGGTAACCACTCCCAGTGGCCTACCTCCCCGTCTCTCCCCAAGTGGTAGCCCTGGTGCCAGTAGGAACTCCCAGCTACTTATAAAAGTCAGTGCTTCCAACATTTGGGCAAATTCATCTTCTCAGTGACCCTCTTGGGTCGAGGATGATTGTGGTAGGGAAGAAATGGGGCCAATTTGGACGGATCAGATAAGGCTGAGTCACATGCTGCTTTTTGGGTTGTCCTTAGCCTTTTTTCTGATCACCCATCCATCTCATTTCTCTCCTTGCTTTCAGGACCCTGCTCCCCAAACCCATGCTACCAAGATGCCAAATGCCAAGTGATTGAGGACACACATCGAGGAGATATCTTCACCCAGTACATCTGCCACTGCCCTCTGGGCTACTCGGGCACCCATTGTGAGATCAGTGAGTACCAGGGGTCTGTAGCCAAGCACAGACATTTGTGATGAGCCTTCCTCCGTGGAGTCTGAGAAATGGGAGGGACAACAATGAGGATCCTGTTGTCCCATGCCAGACTTAAGTTCTAACTTTCTCTCTTGGGACTTCATGTTAGTGCCGCTGTCACAGCAAGGGAATTAGAGTGTGGTGACCCCGAGGTCATGGGAACGCCACTTCCCAAGTCCGTGAGCCAGAGACATACAGTGTCAGAGTTAAATCTTCAGACTTTCCTACGAGTAAGAAGAAACAGGCATGCTCTTTAACTTAGAGCCCAGGTTCGGGACCTACGGCCTTCTCACAGGAGTCAGGCAGAAGGGGAAGGTTCAGTTGTCCTGTGGCACAGGAAGGCTAGAGGCCTGCCATAGGGGGAGGAGCTGACCCTGTCTGACCTGTTCGGCTATTCCCTGGGCCCCAGAGTGGCCTGGGTGAGTGCCAGCTAACGTTGCTGGCAGTAGTTGTCCATGCTGCCCCCAACTCTGCCCCAAGCATACCAGGGCTTTTTTTTTTTTAACCTTATCTGTCACATGGGAAGGGCTGTATTCCAAGGGGAGGGAGGGAGGAGCAGTGTGTATGTGGTGGCAAGGGGGTGGGGGTTATTTCCAGCTATCCAGGTCAGGCAGTAGACATCCTGGGGGGTTTGGAGGGATATGTGTTTTCTTTCCCTCCTTCAGGGAGGTGTTCATTGGGCTCTGAGGTTTACTGACTTATAGAAAGAGGCCAGCCGGGCCAGCTGTGTGGGGGCTGGGCCCCAGGATGGGGGAATGTGGGGATGAGTGCCTTGGATGTCCCTGATGTAAGGGGAGACATAGTGCAGGCCTGGTCTTTGAAGACTGGTCTAAAGTCAGATGAGTCTGGGATCCCTAGGGAGAGCTCTGGGTTGCCAAGGCAGATGGAGGCCTGGGTGGAGCCAGGTAAGCTTGCTAATTACTGGGTGGGAGCCAAACTAACCATGGTGTACCTGTGTGGGAATTAGCTCCGCAGCCTTCTCTGGGCTGCCAGGTCTAGAGTTGGCTCTAGGCCGGATGGTGGCACCTGGAGCAGAGGGTAGGTGGTACCCATCTATACTGCAGGGGTGGGAGTGAAGAGGAACCTCTGCTCCTTTGTTACACTTCTGGTGCCAAGGCTGCACTTTTGAGTGCCTTGAGATGTGGATATGGTGGTTGTGACGCCCATCGGCAGGCTGCCCTGGCCCAGATCTTGGGTGTCCAGTGCCATTTGATAGCATTAATAACTTTCCTTCTCTGTAAGATTGGTACTCAGCATGAGCCTCCAATGCTGGAGTTCTGTAGGTTATCCCTGGGATCCCCTGGCAGCAGAAGCCTGGATACCCACCAGGCGTCTCCAGAAGGATGAAGAGGCACTTTTGCCAACAGGCTTGATCATTATCCTGAGTTTCTGGTGTCATGTTGCTGGTGACGCAGTGGTGGTGTGGCTTTGGCTGGGGACATGTTCATAGATGGACTGGTGGGTAAGATCTTGGTGTTCATCATCTCCCCCAGAAAACTACTGATGAGATTCTTGAAAGTACCACGTAGAGTCAGGTGTGCTGCCAAAAGCCTATAATTGAGGCTGAGGTAGGAAGAAATCACAAGTCAGGGGCCAGCATCTCATCTCAAAACAGTAAGGATGGTGGAGCCTTGGCTAGCATGCTAAGGGTTAATCTCTAGCATCACACACACTGAGATGAATTAAAAGCTGCTTTGTATAGGGTACCTTTGCTGTTCACTACTCTCCAAGGCAACTCCTCTCCTGAAGCCACCCCCCTGGGTGAGCCAGGGCTGAGGAATCTGAGGAAAAAGTCATCCTGGTCTTCTCTCCTCCCAGTGAATGAGAGCATCTACTACAACCTGGAAGGAGACTACCTGTCCACCCCAGCCGTCCTCACCCCGGTCCCCAACCCTGGTCTTTCCAACAACTTAGCCTCCCGTGAGTCATCTCTGTTTAACCCTTTCCCTCCTGTGCCTCCGTTGACGTCCGCTCTTCCACCTGGTGCCGTGTCCTTTGGTGTCATCTGCTCTGAGTGAGGGTCTGAGGTTCTCTCTGTCTCTAGGTCCTCATCAGAGGCCATACATTTTTTCCCCCTCTTTTGTCCTGTGGACATAGCTGGGCTCTAGAACTTTGGATTAGATCCCCCCGATGGTCACTCTCTTCCTCCAGGTTGTACCACGAGGCTGGGCATGGAAGGGGGCGCAATTGCTGACTCGCAGATTTCCGCCTCATCTGTGTATGTGGGTTTCATGGGCTTGCAGCGCTGGGGCCCAGAGCTGGCTCGCCTGCACCGCACGGGGATCGTCAATGCATGGACATCCAGTAACTATGACAACAAGCCATGGATCCAGGTAGGAAAAAGATAGCAGGGCAGAGTGATAGGGAAGATAGAGAGGTGGATGGGGCTGCGTTAGGTTGCATACAGGGTGATGAGTGACCACAAATGGAGTGTCTGTCCATGGAGGGCAGCATCGGGCCTGGAGCAGGTGGGCAGTGTGTGAGGAGAGGTGGCCTTCTTTGGTGCAGGGGCTTGGGTACTCATGGGCCTATGGGGGTCTTGGCACTCTTGGCTGTTTTAGAGACAGGTTCCAGAACCTCAGAGGAGAAAGCCAGCTCCTTGGAGAAGGAACTAGTGAGCTAGCCAGTTGGATTTGGATGGAAAGAAGTGGATGATGAGGAGACACATTTTCCACCCCGGATCCAGGTGAACCTTCTGTGGAAGATGCGGGTGTCAGGTGTGATGACACAGGGTGCCAGCCGTGCGGGAAGGGCAGAATACATAAAGACCTTCAAGGTGGCTTATAGCCTGGATGGACGCAAGTTCCAGTTTATCCAGGATGCAAGTGGATCTGGAGACAAGGTGGGCCTGAAGAGTCGGCACCCCTAAGAATCTAAATGACTGGGAAGCAAGGGTCCTCTGAATGATAGGGTTGAAGTAAACCTTCAAGTGTCCCTTGGTACCTAGAATTGGACAGACCCAGACTGTATTCATGTTCTCTGGTTATGGAGCGTAACTACCTGAATAGACACTCAAAGTAGTACCATGACCTGGTAAGGGTGGTAGCTGCGGTGGAGCTGGCCTTCATTCTGAACTTCTCAAGGCTACAGTGTACAGTTGTGAAGATAGAATTTCTAAGTGGGCACTGTTTGCAGTAATATACCATACAGGTCTGTATTTCTATCTGTCAGAAAACTGTTATTATGGAGTCTTTAGAGAATGTACACAGAGGCGCTCTAGATAACCCTTTGTGAACAGGGGTTTATGCCTGGGCCCTATGACGACCTAGAGAGGCGTAAAAAGGACATGTCCTGAAGCTGGTAAAACAGGGTTGTGGCCGTGTGGACTTCGTTCTCCAGTCTTAGGATGGCCTCTGAGGCCTGAAGAGGAAGAGAGGTAAAGGAGCGGGCTGGCAAACCCTCCAGTCCTACCACTTCCTTTCTAGGAGTTTTTGGGGAACGTGGACAACAGTGGCCTGAAGGTTAACATGTTCAGTCCCGCTCTGGAGGCACAGTACATAAGGCTGTACCCTGTTTCCTGCTACCGAGGCTGTACCCTTCGCTTCGAGCTCCTGGGCTGTGAGTTGCATGGTGAGTACTGAGATGTGGCCTTCTCTGTCTCCACTTCGTGAGCCTCTCAGAACTGCCCTGGAGGGTATCCCACAGAGTCATGCCCAGGTGTTCAGCTGTGCACTGTCTGCCAGTCCATTGCGCTGAGCGTTTTGGATGGTTATTCACTTCTCAGTATTTCTGCTTACTTGGGTTCCTGATACTTCTAGAACAGGCAGTGAATTCCATGATTGCTGGCAATTGCTTTCATTGTTGGTGTGTTTCCAGGGCCTCAATCACGTGGGGGCTTAGTAAATCTTTGAGGGATGAGTGTATGAAAGGACACCTAGGTATTATTCATCCTAAAGACCCAGCTGGAAGGTGTAAGTGTAGTGCTTTTGCTTCTGGTGTCTGCTTGCCTGCATTGAGCAGTCACTCGGGTGCTTAGAGCTTGGGGCTTCTACCAAAAGGGACTGGAGAGGTCCAGCTGACAGGCTGGTTATGAATGCCTCATAGTTCAGGCCCCTGACTCTTTTGAGAGAGGCCTGTTTCTCTTTGCAGCCACAGTGCCACCTGCTGGCCCTTCAAGGTAACTGTAGCGCTGGCTCTGCTGGACTGTAGAGAGCTCATTTTATAGATCTGGTGGTGCTTCCTTTCCTATCAATGGCACCGTTTACTGTTACTTCATTTTCGATACTGTCCAGCACCACTTAGACTGCGTTCCGCACCACTGAACTATACCCAAGACCTGGCCTTTATTTATTTTGTTTTTTTTTTGAGACACGGTCTCTTTATAGTCCTTGCTGTTCTGGAACTCACTATTTAGACCAGGCTGACCTCAAATTCACAGAGATCTACCTGCTGAGTGCTGGGATTAGAGGTGTGTGTCATTAAGGCCAGCCTGTGACCCCACTTAAGTATGGATATGAGCTAGTATGCATCAATTTTCAAACTAGGGTTCACTGGCTGTAACACAAGAACTTGGCCGGCTGTCCTCGAGAAGCCAGTCAAAACAGCTAAATTAATAGTAAAAAGTGGGGAGAGATTTATTCAATGGCTATATGAAGGAAGATGGACAAGATGAGGAGAGTGAGTGGTCTCTGCAGAGCAACTCCAGGCAGTGGCCACCTCAGAATGTCCCTTACCTGGATGCAAAGGATGAGTGAGCTCACAACCCCAGTAACCTCTGTGGGAGCAGGGTGATGGCTACCTTTGCCTTCTGTAGGTGATGGCTCAGTAGTCACCTTCAATGTGGGAGGAAAATGGCAGGCATCTGAGGGACAGTGAGGGGGACAGACTTCCCAGGTGGAAGCGTGGCTCTTCAGCCCTCCTCCATGCCCCCTGCCCACTCTTCAGCTCTTCAGGAAACACGCAGCTGGGGGTGGGGGTGCAGCCAGGTGTGAGAGACACATCCTCCAGGGAGTCAGCCCTTACCTGTTCAGCCATTCCTGAGAGACTCCGAGGGTACAGTGAAGAAACAAAGGCTACTCTCTGGGTATACACACCAGCAAGCCAGAAATGTCGGGGTGTGCCAGGGCCCTTCACTGGATCTTAAGGAGTGCTTTTGGGAAGGAGACAGAAGCAGCCCTGAACTCCAAGAATTCTTAGGCTTCACTAACTGATGGAGGGTAGGAAGGAGTGTTTGCCATGTAGCTCTGGATGGCATTATACAGGGCTTCACAACATAGGAGATGATATCACATTTGGTGTGGTGGTCAGGATCGTGTGTGTAAGATGTGAGCACAATGTGCACAGTGCCTCTGTGCCTCAAGTTTCTCATGTATCAGTGTGTTCTGTGGTGAAAGTAAATCCACGATGGCAGGAAGCACCCAGGCATGTGACGTGTCTTGACTTACCTGTGTTCAGAGAGAAGGGGAGAGAGTGCTGTGGGTCTGGCCAGCCCAGGAGGTCTTGGGTGATCTTCAGGTGCAAGTTGGGGTGGGGTAGGGGTTGGAGACTCTGACTATAGTGAAGAGACAGTAGGTAGCAAGCAAGGGTTACAGCGGTTGACCTTGGAAGGCAGATAGGACTTCTTTGTCCAAGAAGATGCCAAGCTGGGCATGATGGCCTTGTCCCAGCTGTTTGGAAAGCTGAGGCTGGAGAATCTTTAGATTTTTCCAGATAGGGATTCTCTGTGTAGCCCTGGCTGTCTTGGAAACTGGATCTCTTGAGCCTAGGAATTCAAAGACCAGTCTGGGCAATATAGCTAGACCCAGCTGAAAAAAACAAAACCAGAAGCTGGGTTATTACTTCATAAGAGTGTTTAGAAGAAGCCATGGGTTCTGTCTCCAGTACCGTAGAACCTGAATGTGGCAGCACATGCCTGTAATTCCCTCAGGAGGCGTAGGTGAGGATCAGACATTCAGGGTCACCCTTGACTGCATAGTGAATTGAAGCCAGCCTGGGCTCTCTGACATACTGCCTCAAAGACCAAGGTACCACAGCCATTTAGTGTCTAGTACCTGCACGTATTGGTGACAGTCCCTTTTGCCTCACAGGATGTTCTGAGCCCCTGGGCTTGAAGAATAACACGATTCCCGATAGTCAGATAACAGCCTCCAGCAGCTACAAGATGTGGAATCTGCGTGCCTTTGGCTGGTACCCCCACCTGGGGCGGCTGGACATGCAGGGCAAGATCAATGCCTGGACCGCTCAGAGCAACAGCAACAAGGAGTGGCTGCAGGTGGGAGTCAGGGCTTTGTGACCCCTGCTCAGCCCCTTCTGCTCTGCGCAGGAGTCCCCGGAAGCCTAGACTTCCTTTGCTTTTTCTCCCATGCTTCCCCTTTTCTCTTGATCCTGCCTCTACCAAGGCCCCCAAGTGGAAAGGGGGCGTGAATGTACACACAACGCACGCGAACACTCTCTCTCACATGCTCACAGGAGTAGCACCACCCCTACCAGCTGTCACACAGTTAGTTGGCAAGGCTTACCTGTGGACAGCAGAGCAGGATGGTAGAGGGCACTTTATACCCTCACCACTTGAGCAAAGCACTGGTGATCTCCCACTCGGTATAACTGGGAAATCTCAGAAGGGGGTGGGGACCAGTGGTAAGGGTTGCAGATGGGGAAACTTACCTACTGGTTGGGGGTGAACTGGGCTTGTAGCCTAGATCTAGGGACTGATTGTCCAGAGATCAGTTCCTAGGATGGTCGGGACATGAACAAACACTTGTCTGTAGGTTGGGGTCCTCAGTCAGACTTGATTTTATTAGGAGTCACCTGCTCTTGGCTTCTTTCTCTGTATCACATAAGGCTCCAGACCACCTGGCAGGTTTCAGAAGTACTTAACACTCATGCAGGCCATGGCCTCTCAGGCTCTTCATCATATCCCAGTATACATCTAAGGCATGAGCTGGCAGAGTTGGCCAGGGTCTGGATCTTTGAAATATACTTCACTGAGTTTAATTGGAGTTGAGCTGGAGTGCTAAAGTTCATGTGTGTCAAAATGGATTATTTATGTACTTTTGTATGTATTCTTACATTACATTTTTTGTGGTAGATAGAACCCAGGGCCTCAATGTGATAGACCAGTGCTCTGAACTGTCTCCCTTGTTACGATATTTTGAGACAGTGTGTTGCTATGTAATCCAGGCTGGCCTTCAGCTCCACCCTCAGTGCTAGGGTTACAGGTAGGCACCACCGTGTATGGCTTTATGTTCATTTTATGGGTGAGCCTCTTAGTTAGGGTTACTATTGCTGTGATGTACCACCATGACCAAAAAGCAAACTGGAAAGTAAAGGTTTATTTGGCTTATACTTCCATATTGCTGTTCATCATTGGAAAGAAGTCAGGACAGGGACTCACACAGGGCAGGAACCATCAGCAGGAGCTGATCCAGAGGCCAGGGAGGGTGCTGCTTAGCTTGCTCAGCCTGTTTTTTTTTTTTTTTTTTTTTTTTTTTTTTTTTTTTTTTTTTTTTTTTATAGAACCTAGGACCACTGGCCCTAGGGTAGATGGTATCACCCACAATGATGGATGGCATTACCCACAATGGGGTGAGCCTTTTTCATCATTCACTAATTAAGAAAATGCCTTACAGCTGGGTTTTATGGCGGCATTTTCTCAATCAAGGATCCCTTTTCGGATGACTCTAGCTGTATCAAATAGACTTAAGAGTAACCAGCACAATGAAGAAATAGGCTAACAGATCATGCCCTCTTGTGTCTGCCTTTAAACCTTCCTGAAGAAGCTCCAAGCTATAGCAGTATTTTTCTGTAGGTTGACCTGGGCACTCAGAAGCAAGTGACGGGAATCATCACCCAGGGAGCCCGTGACTTTGGCCACATCCAGTATGTGGCATCCTACAAGGTGGCCCACAGTAATGACGGTGTACAGTGGACCATATATGAAGAAAACGGAACCACCAAGGTGGGTATCCTGTTTAGAGGCAATTCCTAGGATACTACAGGGTTCTGAGGGAGGGGGAAGGGGCCTGACTTCGGGGTACTGCTGACACGCCAACTGTTTTCAGGTCTTCCATGGCAACTTGGACAACAACTCACACAAGAAGAACATTTTTGAGACACCCTTCATGGCTCGCTACGTGCGTGTCCTTCCTGTGTCCTGGCATAACCGTATCACTCTACGCCTGGAGTTGCTAGGATGTTAGTGCTCAGACCTTCTAGTCCAAAGGACCAGAGGGGCCAGAGACTGAGTCCTCCTACCCCTGCCTCCTGGGCCCTGCCGCCTTCTGTGGCTGACTGCCTTCTCAGCCCCTCTTCCTGGTTGTACTGGGGCTAGAGGCTTGAAGGGAGACGGGGTGTCAGAGTAGCTCTTCACCTTTGCCCTCACCCTGCAGCCTCCACAGACCTCCTGCTAGCCTCTGTTCTCAGGCAATCTGGGAGACTTGGGTAGGTCTGAGATGCATAGAGAAGAGTAAAGTCTGGGTACGTGGACTGTATCAACCAACTGCCCCTGCCAGGGGCTGACTCAAGACTAAAGGGACCTCTGGTTCTCTGCCCCTCTCTACACACCACACATTCCCCCACGTTCCATTCCAGGCCTCCAGGAAGAAGGGGTCCATGCCTGCTTGCTACCCTTTGGGTCACCAGATGTTGCCTCTTATCTCCTGAGACCCCTCTGACCCTTGCCCTGGGGACAGGTGGGACTAGAGAGACAGGTGGACTCGGGCTGGTTGGCTAGCTGCCTCTGGGGGTCTCTGCTGGCTTGCTACTCAAGTTAATAGGCAGATTCCAAAATATATTTGTGTTCTCCACTGGAACTTCTATGCTTCCTCATTGCCCTATATAAGCCAAACTGCTTGGTACTGCTCTCTGCCCGCACCCCTACCTCTGCTCCTCAGTGCCCAATGCTCTCATGTCATTAGCCGGACTGCAAATAGCTTAAGAGCAGGGGTGGGAGACTGGGTGTGGGGTGGGGCTAGGCATAGGCTTCCCTCTCCTGACTTACTTTTGTCTTTACCTCTATACCGCTCTGGGCCTGGCCTGCAGCTGCCGCCTGCTGAAGGGCCAGGGAGGGACTGGCAAAGAGGTGGCTCCTGGGAATGCCCCCTGCTCCCTCCCCACACTAAGAAGGTGGGCCAGGCCTGGCTGCTGGTTTCTTTGGCAGTTTCCATTTTTTTTGTAATGCCAGTGCTGGCCTGGAGAAGTTTTTAGAAACGCAACAAATCTGACGTTCAGAGAAAGAGCCTGGTGGGCTGGGCAGTGAGCAGGGGTAAGGTGTTGCCAAGTAGAAATTGTGGTCAAGACATGCACTTCCCAGAGGCCGGTGCTGGGTGGAAAGGGGGCTCCGCACTTAACAGGGCTATCAGAAGTGGCCTGTGCCCTGCTCATCTGGGAAAGGGTGGCAAACTGGCTGAGAAAAGCCTGAATGATACCACTCTGGTTTCTAAGATCTATGTCCCAACCAAGCTTCAGGAGCCACACTATGGTTCCTCGGGGAGCAGCTACTAAGAAGTGTTTCTGGAAGCACATCAGGGATTTACACAGAAGTGCTTCTGGGAAAGCTGCCCATTGTTGCCAGGCTTCTTGTGGGCTGGACAAAATAAGAGGCTCAGTGGTATTCTCCCCATGCCAGGGGAATGGGAGATTGCTTAACCCTGAGGGCATCTCAGCCCATTCCTGAAGCTTGAGTTTCACTGGAGTTGTGTTGATTGATTCAGACTTTAGTCTTCTCTCTCCGGGGCACTGTTTCAGGACCTGTCCTGACCTTCCCTAGGGACCAGCAGGTGATAGGAGAGAAGCATCCTTTCCAACCCAGCTTGGAGTGGCTTTGCTTCCTGGGAACTCAACTGCACAGGACAGGAAATAACACCTCGTCCCGCATCTCACTTGGCTCGGACGACACAGCCATTTTGTGGGCCAGTCTTTAGCTGGGCTGCTGGGCAGGGAGGTGGGTGGTCAGCGCATTACCCCTCCCCCCCACACACACACCTGGTGTGGGAGACTCGTATTGCCCAAGCTTGTTTCCTGGTCTCTCCCTACCTTTGTAGCTTGCATATGTTGGCCACAGCCGTGAGTCAGCTTTCTGGGATCCTACCCTGGAGTCCCTCACTTGGAGTTTGGTTTTCTTTTCCGTCTCCACTCTAGACAACCAGATTTGATATTCTCTCAGCCTACTGACCACTGTATCACATGCTGTGAGAATAGGACCTTCCAAGATGACCATGAATCTGCTTCCACAGAGGCTGTCAGCAGCTTAAATGTGGTAGAGTGGCCAGGAGCTATAAACCTCAGGCAGACAAACACGGCTTATATCCCTATCTCTGTGTGAAACTGGACCTCTGGTTCTCTATAAAATGGAAATAAGACATTACTGGGACCAGAGGAGAGAGATTGCACAGAGCACTGATACCAAGCCTGGTCCATCCACAACCTCAGAGGCTTCTGGGAGGTTCCCCACTGGTACTTGTATCCTGTTTATTTCCTCCCTTTGGCCAGCTCCATCCCTAACCCGGGAACCTTCACAGCTCCCCTTTGCCTGCATGCCTGGTATTCATTTTAGAGGGAACTTAGTCCACAGAAACTGTGTTTTAGTTTGCTTCTGGGTGGGACACACACCACACACACACACACACACACACACACCACCCACCCACCCCACAGGGAGGAGTCCAGGCTCTCTCTCTCTCTCTCTCTCTCTCTCTCTCTCTCTCTCTCTCTCTCTCTCTCACACACACACACACACACACATACACACACGGAGGAGTCCAGGCTCTCTCTCTCTTTCTCTCTCTCTCTCTCTCTCTCTCTCTCTCTCTCTCTCTCTCTCTCTCTCTCTCACACACACACACACACACACACACACACACACACACACATATATATACACACACGGAGGAGTCCAGGCTCTCTGGAGGAAAGCCTGGGCTCCTGACCCTGTGGCCTTTCTCCTAGCCTTGGCTGAAGGACCTTAAATTTCTCTGTTGAGAAAACAGCTAGGCCATGCAGGCCAGGGCCTGCTACTTTTGGACGGGAAAGAAAACATCCTGTCCAAACAGAAGCATCCTGAGAAATCGGCTGCCTGTGGGACAGATCAGGAGTCCTGCAAGAAGAGTACCCTGTTCTTGCTCACCCCTACCCCAGGACCTCCTAGGGGCAGGTCTATGTGTGTGGCTAGCCCCCTCCAACAGAAGGTTATCAACCTTTAGCTCTCTACAGGAAGCGGGCACACATTACAAACTACTCTTGAACCACATGGGGCAGTTACATCCCACCACCCGTAGAGTACTGAAGGAATTTTTTTAAGATGCCTAGGCATTTTAATGGGACCTCCCACCTCTACAAACATGCCTCTGCTACCTCCCTTTGAACTTTTTCCCCAGCATGTGAGTCTCCATCCTCCAGCCGGCAGCTCCAGGTTTGGGGTCAGCTCTACAGATGCTACTCCCTGGAGTCCAGGCCTTCGCAGGCTAAGGGACTGTACCTTTAAGGGGTTGGTCCTCCGGGAGCGGGAGGTTTGTTGGAAGCTGCTTTCTTTCGGGCCATTCAAGATCCCAGATTCTTTTGCTACCTCAGACCTGGACAGCCAGTAGCCTCAGCGTGTCGCAGTGGCTGAGCCTTCGAAGAGCCTACTGGGGACGGTACACGTGGCTTGGGGTGGCTGCGTTTTGGGGCACTGTCATTCAAATTTCTTCCTTCTCACCTAGGGGACCAGGCGTTGCGGGAAGGATAGGGAGTGGAGACCGGGAACGGGGGAGGGGTTGATGGGGGACGCAGAGGGAACTGGGGACTGGGAAGCTCATTTGTCATGGTACTGGCTGAATTGCCCATGACCTTTGGGAGCTATCAAGGGGTAAAACCTCAGGGACCACCGGGGATACTGAGGTTTATCGTCTTCTGCCTTGCTTCCACTGTCGGTACCAGCTCTGTGCCAGCCATACGTGGGATGCATCGGGAGCCACCAGAGACCCTTGCGGGTGGAGGGAGTAGGGACTGGGAACAGCCACTCTGAACACTTGGGGATAAGGCACCCAGAGCGTCTGCCCTAGGGACAGAAGTGCATCGGGGCAAACTCTGGGTGCAAGCTGGCCTCTCCCAGGGAAGAGGCCAGGAAGGAGAGGCACTGCAGCTTGGAGCCAGCCCCAACTCAGTTGGTGGTCACTGGCTGCCTGCAATCCTGTTTGGTGAAGGGCCTCCTGCGCAGACCCAGGGAACGCCTCTGCCGCGTGAGAGAGGCATCCCGTCTCGTTCCAGCGACTTGCACGAGGAGGCCTGGAATACCAATGGATACTGCTCCTCTATTGCCTCAGCCAGAACCCAGTGGGTGATGGTGGCAAAATTTCAGAGGCTTGGTAAAGCCTGATTGTAATCAGGGCATTGATGTCAGTTTTCTTCCTGAACTAGCCTGGTGTATCTGGGGGGTAATCCTGTCCTCTGCTGGTGTCTAGGAGGCTAATACTTATCAATGGCTCAATTGCCGCCCGAATACTGTAGAGGTGGTACCTTGTCCCTTCCCAACCAGGAGACTCAGTTTAATTTTGCTTTCCTTGGACTCTTCACTGCAAGAAGTGACCAGAAAGGGCAGAAGATTAGTGATTCTCTTTCTTTATCCTGTCATCTCCCTGGGGGTGGCTACACACCTGCAGGGTTAGTTAGCTTCACACCCTCTACTTCCACAGCCCTAATAAAATCAGGCTTAAATGGAGTTGGGTGCTCAGGGCATTGAGGTCAGAAGGACTGGGGAGAGGCTGTTCTTGTGTTTGGTGTGGAAGGGTTTCTGATAATGCACATTTGATTGGAGGCCAGAAGTCTTCCAGAGGCACCCGATGAAGACTGTGTTTTTGGTTGTGAGGCTAGCCTTTAAGGGCTGAGAATCTCTCTAGCCCCCTTTGACAACTGTAAATCAGATTCATTCCATGCCTTTTTTGTGATGCTTCCTGTCTTCCTTCTTTAAAAGTCAAAGGGACTATGTGACAGGGCTCTGACACTACAGGGGCATTGCTTCCTGCTGTGCCTGGGGCTCCAACCTCTTTGACCTCTTTGACCTCTGAACTCTTACTGCTCTTAGCTCCTCTCTGTGACACTCTTCTCCCAGGATTCTCAAAGCTTCTGTTTCCTCAACTGTCTTCTTCCTGACCTAAGGTCAAGGAACGCCCAGGGCTTGGATTGTGGCTCAGTTGGTAGAGTGTTTGCCCAGCATTCAACAAAGCCCTGGGTTTCATCCTAAACACCCCATAAACTGGGCGTGGTGGCTGTAATCCCAGCGTTTATGAGGTACAGATAGGAGGATCAGAAGTTCAAGGTCACTCTCAGTAACTTGAAGAGTTCAAGGCCAGCCTGGGCTAAGTGAGGCCCTATTTTTAAAGTAAATAAATAAGCACTCATCTCTGTGCCCCACCTCTTCCTGTCATTTACAGCCACATCTCTGCCTATCATCACTTTTGTTAGACCCTGAAGCCTGGGAGCACTCTACCTAGACATCTGACCTCATTTTATTAAATATTTCCCGTGCATCCATTCTAGCTTGTGGGGATGCATGTAGGATGGATGCATGGGATGTATTTATTAAGAAAATGTAATCAGACCTCAGCTCTTTCATCTTCCTGAGGGTAAGTGTAAGCATGCATCTTAGCACTGCTGAGCCTCAGTTGTCTTGTCTGTACAATGCAGAGGATGATTTTGACGCTGGTGTGTCTAACTGTAGCTAGGAAGGTGCACAGAGAGTTGGAACATAGATCACAATTTACCTCAGCTGAAAAGAATCCTACCACTGCCATTTCCTGGCTGTGTGGCTTTTAGGTCATTGTGTCTTGGTGCTTCTGTTTACTTGTGGATTAAACGGAGAGAATACAATTTTTGCCAATTGTGATATAAGGCCTCTTGGGGGGGTGGTATAGGATGTGCTAGATGTGGAAGTTCACTTTAAAAATTGGGGAGCTAGTCTGGGGCCCAGGCTGGAGGTTGTGAATATTGCCACGGTCTCTGAGGCAGCCCTAGGAACTCACACTCTTGTGGTATTGGAGGAACCACAGGTGTTTTTGAACTGTGGCTACCTTCTGCATTACTGAAAGAATGAAGAAGTACAAGGTCAGTGTAATGGGGACTCACATTGATTTGGAAGCAATTTTTCCTAATACTTGAATGTCTGGAGACTTCTGACTATTGAGGAGCAGTTTGTTATGTGAATCCTGATGAAAGCTGACAGTAAGCACCTAAAACTTAATTCAGCATATCCACAAATGTACTTCATCATCTAGATTCTTATGCTTAGGAAGCAAACAGATGGGGGTGTTTTAGAATCCTTGCTAATCCAAATTTCCAAATCAACTTTCACCATCCCAAATCAAGGATACAAGTTGAGTGTGAGGGTAGTGGACCATTGTCACTGGCTTAGGGAAATTTAGCACCCGAAGCCCTCTAATAAAACCAGGGATAAGATGAAGGAATGCCAAGACAATTCTGAGTTAAAAGACAAAATATAGAAGGGGGAGGATTCTAATATAGGGCATCGACATGTCAGGCACTAAGTGTTCTGTCATGGAATGACACCCCAGCTCTGGCCATACTTGTTAATTTGGCAAACTTGGCTTCTTCTCTCCTCCCTAAAACTCCCTTCTTTTTAGAGGTCTATTTATTTTAGGTGTATGAGTGTTTTGTTTGCATGTATCTATGTATGCCACACGTACCAGAAAAAAGGTGTTGAATTTCCTGGAACTGGAGTGACAGATGGTTGTAAGCCACCATGTGGGCACTGGAAACTGGCTTCTAGCAATGTTAGTGCACCCCAAGAATTTCCATCAACAATGAAGAAGCACCTGCCCCTTGGCAGGAGGACCTGGCCTCTGTCCCAGAGACTTTGTGATACTGTGCCATTTTTGCTTTGGTGTGCTTTGTCTCTCAAGACCAGGTCTAGTGTAGTCCAGAGCTGCCTGAAACTAGCTATGCGCTAGCTATGTAGCTGAGGATGACCTTGAACTCCTGACCCTCCTGCCCTCTACCTTCCATTATAGGCATGCATCTCCATTCCTGGCCTTGACTGTTTTTAAAAATAGGCTTTTTCTGTGCAGTCCAGGCTGGCCTAGAACTTTCCTTCTCCCTCTGCCTCCGTTGTGCTGGGATTAGAGGTGTGTGGCATCAGACAGTGCTTGGGGGTAGTTTTGACTGGGACTGCTTTTTAGTGTATAATTTTGCAATAGTACACATTCTTCTTTTTCTCTCTCTGACATTTTACCTGGGGAGCACTGGTCCCAATGGAACTGCTCTAAGAGGCCAGAAGCCCTTCCACTCAGAAAGGCCTCTGGGTCAGTGGTGGGGAGGCCCTGGGTCACCCAGTTCTATCTGTATCTCCAAGGCTCTGATGCTTCAGTCTGCTTTCCTCTTGCTTTCCAACTGGAGTCTCAGCAAAGGGAAGGGAAGCAACTTACAGAGAGAAGGCACTGTGCACCCCCCTACCCCCCAGTCTTCTCACTGCATTGCATGGTGACTCCAGGCTTTGGAGCTGGAGCAGGTTCAAATTCTGACGATTCTTAGCTGGATGACCTTGGGCAGTCTTTGGGCTGGCTTTCTCCTTTGTAATGTAGGAATACTGGGCAGGGAGTGGTAGGTGGGGGCATAATTCAGTTGGTAGACAGTTTGCTTGGCATGCATGAGGTCTTAGATTTATTCCCCAGCACTCCTATAACCCTAAGACTTGGGAAGGTGGAGACAAGAGGGTCAGGATACATAGTGATCTTAAGACTAGCCTGAGATTTAGGTGACCTTGTCTCAAGTATACATTAAATAAACAAATAAGGACACTAATAACCTGGCCTGGAGAGTTGTAGCAAGGGCTCAGTGAGATAGTAAGTGTTCATGAAAGTCTGCTGCTCTTCCCATTGTTCTGGCAGCTGATATGTATTAGTCACTTTCTTGAGACAATGACCAAATACCTGCCAAGAAACAGCTTAAAGGAGGAAAGGATAGGTTCACAGCTTGTGGGGATCCTGTCCACCATGCAATCAAATATGTATGTATGTATGTATGTATGTATGTATGTATGTATGTATGTATGTTTGTATGTTTGTATGTATGTTTGTATGTATGTTTTATGTATGTTTTATGTATGTATGTATGTATGTTTGTATGTATGTATGTATGCTTGTATGTATGTATGTTTGTATGTATGTATATATGTATGTATGTTTGTATTATGTATGTTTGTTTGTATGTATGTATGTTTGTATGTATCTATGTATGTGTGTATGTATGTATGTATGTATGTATGTATGTATGTATGTATGTGGCTGGATAGACGGCTCAGCACTCGAGAGCACTTTCTGTTCTTCCAGAGGTCCTGAGTTCAGTTCCCAGCACTCATATCAGGTGGCTCACAACTGCCTGTAAGTCCAACTATAGATCTAATACCTACCTCTGGTCTCCATGGGCAACTGCACACAAGTGGCACAACAACAAACCATCAAATCTCATCATGTTTTCAGTAAATTTTGTGGTTTTGTGTTTGGGCTGCATTCCATAACCTTCTGAAACAGCATCACCAGATGGGGACCAGTATTTATGTAGACGGCCTATGAGGTTGTGTCACACTCAGACCGTAACAGTGGGAAGTGAGTGAGGATCCCCAACACAGTGAGGCTTAGCTGTGTTCACAAATATTCAATGTGCAGTGGTTGAAGTTCAAGGTTACTTGTTCCTGGGCCATTGTAGGTAGACGATGTCCACCAGGCTGGAGGGTGGCTGTGGGTCCCATCTCTATGTGTTTGGCTACTAGGGAGCGAGCAGGTTGGAAAAGAACATCAGGTTATGGCCCCTCTAGTAGGTCTCACGGCAGGCATAGACACCGCGGAGGCTGTTTCTGCCCAGATGTTGTTTTGCCCATATCTAGAATCCTATCACTGTAGGAGAAAACTGGGACCTGCTAGGGAAAAGTACAGCAGGCAAGGGGTTCTGATCTCCATCTTGCAGCTGCAGATAGAGCTCAGAGTCACACAGTGATGAACAGTGGGCTTCTGTATATCTGCATCAGTACACTAAACCAACCTCAGATGGATAGTCAAGAGAAAAGGAAATACAGACTTCGTGTTGGTGTTGGTCCCCAAACAATACAATATGATAGTTACTATACAGAATTAGCTGTAAGTGACCTAGAGATGACCTGCACTGTACAGGAGGCAATGGAGATGTGCCAGCGTGTGTTGCCACTTGATGTCAGAGAATTCTTGGATAGTGGCACCCATGAGGGTCCTGTGAAACACTGCCCACTAATACTGAGAGACGGCTGGAGTGGAGGTGCTGCTCACCAGGAGGCTTTGTGGAATCAGCAAGGCTCTGCCCATATTCTGGTTTGTAGCACAGTAACTAAGTTTAGACCTCAGATTTTCTGCACATACATTAAGAAGAGAGTGAATCCACACTTCAGCTCCTCTGTAGCACCAGTTCCTCCTTCCCAACAGGAACCAATGTTTCTGGAAACTAGAATGTCCCCTTCAGAGTCTGGTCACCCTCACAGGCCAATATTTGCTTTACTTCCCCTCCCCCGTTCTTTCTTTCCTCCTCCCTCCCCCTCCCTTTCTCTCTCTCTCTCTCTTTCTTTTTGATTGCCCCTGCCTCCTCTGGTCTTGTAAACAGACATTCTCATAAGGCCACACATTTGCAATCAGTGTGGCAACTATTTGCTTTGCTCTGTCACAAATGACACCCTGAGCATCCCACCACATTCCTCTACAATAATCACACAGTTCTATTTGGAAAGGAAGGCCTGTGGGCACTCTGGTCTTGCTGCACTGAAGCCTGCCTCCTGCCTGCCTCCAGAAGAGTGTTTCTAAGACGTGAGTCTAACCCTGAACTCATCTACTTGAAGCTTTCACCTAGAGAGGGTAGGCACTCAGGTTCACTTCCTCCCAAGGCATTCAGACAGAGCCCCTGTTGACCATTCACCCTCTCCTTCTCCCAAGTCAGTCAGAGGCTGAGCAGGAAGCAGAGTTCACTCCAGATGGTTGCAACAAGGTGATTTTAGTCAAGGGATGTCTTCTAGAAAGCAGTGTTAGGGATAAAACAGAGCAGTAGGAGGCTGTTGAGCAGATGTGATCGCTGTAGTGGGAAGGGAGCAGGGAAGAAATATTTCCTTCTTTCTTCCACATCTTGCTGGTGCTTCCCACTGACTCAAGCCTGAAAGTCAGAAGGCTGGGGAATGGGGCAGGATATGAGACCCACAGGGATGGATATGTGGTTCCAGTGGACCTGAGGATGCATGGGAACAAATGGAGAGCATTTCTCATGCCTGTCCCTGGCCTCTGCCCTTGTGATGCCTGTGCCTACTAGGACCAGTCTGCCCTTTCCACCCCCAAAATTGCTCAGTTTCAGTGTTCCTTTGGGTGTTCCTATCTGTAGACAGAGTCTTGTGTAGCCCAGGCTAGCCTCAAACTCCATATTTGATCTAGGATGGCCTTAAACTCTTAATCCCCCTGCTTCCACTTCCCCAGTCCTGGGATTATAGCTGTGCATAAGTAGCTTGTTGTGAAACCATTTCTGTGTTGAAGCCACTCAAGATGAAGCTGGCCCATGGGCTATAGCTTGTTCATTTTGTTTTAAAAATATGTTAAAATATCATACTTTGATTGCTAAATTTTCTGGGGCAGATGCAGGAAAATCAGGAGTTCAAGACCACCCTCTGTGGTAAACTTGCTACATGAAACCCTCTTTAATTCCTCCAAACTCACTTCTTAAGAGAATGTGTGTGTGTATGTGTGTGCATGCATGTATGTATGTATGTATGTATGTATGTATGTATGTGTGTGTGTATGTGTGTGTGTATGTATGTATGTATGTATGTATGTGTGTGTATATATGTGTGTGTATATATGTCTGTGTATATGTGTCTGTGTGTGTGTGTGTGTGTGTGTGTGCACATACACGCACCACAGTGCATGTGTTAATGCTAGACAATATTGTAAGTTGGTTCTCTTCCACCGTACAGAGGTTGAACTCAAGTTGTCAGATCTGTACAGGCAGCAGTGTTAACCACTGAGCCATCTTACTCCTCAAATGCTTTTGACCTTGATCTAGTCTTAAAAATAAATATCGCATTGTGATAGCCCTCCCCACACAGATATTTCTGTGTTGAAACAAGTTTCATGGTACAGACTTATTGTTACTAAACATGAACCCGCCCTGGAATGTTCCAGTCTAGTCTCTGCTTTCCTTAATGGGTGATGCTCACAACTTTTGAAATTCAAACTGCTTGGTTGTCCTTGTGTGTTCATCGTCCATGGATGCAGGTCCCCCCTCCCCCAAAGTGGACACATCTATCTTGTTCTCGCTGCCTGCTGTGCTCTGGTGCACAGAGATGTTCTATGATGCACCGTTGAGTGAGTGTGTGAGAGGGTGCAAATGTAGCAGTGCCAGCAGACCCCTGTGGTGGGGGCTTCTGTAATTGGCTGTTTTCTTTCTCTCTGCAGTTGCCCTTGGTTCCAGCCTCATCCAAGACACTGTGGCACTGCCACTATCCTGGCCAGGATGGGCCTGTTGTACTTTGTCTTGCTGTCAACACTTTCCTGCGTCTTGGGACTGCCTTTCTACAACGGCTTTTACTATTCCAATGGCGTGCATAGCAGGACCCCGAGCAATGGCTATGGGGAAGGTGGGTGGCTCCTAGGCTTGTCTCCTGGCTCCTGTTGTGATGTGCAGGTTTCAGGCTGGGATGGAGACAACAGGATCTTCCTTGTCTGGGCTGGCAAGGGTGGACCAGCCTTGCTTCTAAGATGAGAAGAGATGGTTTATATACTCTGAGTTTACTGGTACCATAGACACAGGACCAAATTCTCTTGGGGGTGGCCCTTGTTCCTAGAACAAACAGTTCTTTAAGATCCATCCCAGTGCCACCACCCCTGGTCTTTCTGCAGAAGGGACTTTGGAGTCCCAGAGATGTGAGTCTAGATATCAGTTGTACCTCTTTCTGGCTGGATAGCCTTGGGTAGGGAACTTTGGAGATTTCAGTCACTGTGTTCCTACAGAGGGTTCTACCTTATCAGCCTAGTTCTGTTGCATAAGGAGTTCTGTCATCTGAACCCTGAGCTCTGACAGTCTCCTGCCTTGGCCAGGATAGCTGGGTCTTCTGGAGGAGCCCTGGTGACAGTTGGCCCAGACTGTAAAAAAGAGGGTGTGCTATGCCCTCTGGAGGCCACTATGGAATGAAGGGGACTCAGGGACATTTGAGGCAGGACATTCACTATAGCTGTCTTGTCCCTTGGTGAAGCTCTCATATTCTGTCAGGGCAGCTAACCTTTAAACTTCATTTTTAATTTAATTTAATTTAATTTTATTTTTTTAATTTTATTTTTTGTGAGACGGTTTCATGTAGCCTGTGCTGCCATCAATGTTGATACGTAGCTGGGGACCACCATGAATTTCTGACCCTTCTGACTCTGTCTCCCAAGTACTAAGATTATATAGATGCCCTTTTACACTGATTTTGATGCACTGTTGGGGACTAAACCCAGGGCTTGTGCCTGTTAGGCAAACAATCCCCTAACTGAGCTATACCCCTAGCTTCCCATGCTGTTCTTGAAGTTTCTGTGTAGCTGAAGACAGCTCTGAAGGCCAGGCCCTACTGCCTCCGCCTCCAAAGATCTGTGATCACAGGCAGGAACCACCATGCTTATCTCCTCAGTTAGCTTTTGGTGCAGAACAAGTTTCCCTGAATGTGACTGCTTAACAGCACACCCATTGAGTCCTGTGGCTCAGTGCTTTGGTGTGAGTTCTGTTTCTTCTGGTCCTCCAGCTTCCTTCTCTTAGGGGGAATACCACTCCATGTGTTTCCTGAGTCTTCCTCTGAGTCTTGTGGGTGGAGGAGGGAGATTCTAGGACAGGTCAGAGACTATTGGCTAAGCAGGAAGAAAAGATGAACTCAAGTGCATCAGTGTGGGTGTTGGGACAGCATCCCGGGGAATCTCAGCACTCATTGTATGCGGGATCTGGGGACCACCGTGAAGTCACCTGGTCTACAGCTGAGTCTAGATACTACGCAAGGGATGTAGTGGTCTAGCTGCCCACTTCTTAATCTGCAAGGAGAATTCTCTCCATGAGTAACCGAGCAACTGTAGCCAGAGAAGGGAATTCTAGTGGAGCTGAAACATTGACCAGAGGGACCCTAACGTATGGAAGGGTCACAAGAGACCGGGATCCTGGAGTTGAAACATGGCTTATTAGCTGTCTTTAGAAATTGGTTCCCCACACTTTTTCTCAGTTTTTGAGAATTTCATACAAGCATACAATGACATATGATCACATCTATTCTCATTTTATTTCTCCAACTTTTTTGTATCTCACAATGTCACCCTCCTAACTCTGTCCTTTTTTTTTTTTTTTTTAATATTGCTCTTAATATATCTCCCTGGTTGACTTGAAACATGCTATGTAAAGAAAGCTGTCTTTAAACCCACAGAGATTGGCCTGTCTCTGCCTCCCAAGTACTGACATTAAAGGTATATACTACTATGCCTGACTATTTTTTTTAATAACCCATTAAGTCTAGTTAATACTACCCATATGTGCACCCATGTTGGGTCACTCACTGGAATCCTACCAAGGCCACATCCTCAACAGAAAATGATTCTCCTTCCCCAGGCAACTAATCCTTGCCAATAGATCTTTGGTAAGGGGTGGGGCCCAGAGATCATCTCCAGCATCCTTGCCAGAATTCTAGCTGGCTTGATTTTGAACAGACGATCACAGATAACCACGGCCGGCAATAGCCTTGTCAGATTCCGAAGACAAAACTCCCCATTTCTCGGCTCTTTTTTAAAACAATAAATAGATTAATTAATTTTTATGTACCTTGGTATTTTACAACATGCATGTTTATATGAGGGTGTCAGATCCCTGGAACTAGAGTTACAGACAAGTGTGAGGGGCCATGTGGGCTCTGGGGTTTGAACCCTGGTCCTTTGGAAGAGCAGCCAATGCTCTTAACTACCGAACCATCTCTCCAGCCCCACATCTGCTGGCTCTTGCATTCTTTCCACCTCCTCTCCCATGATGCTCTCTGAGCCGTAGGGCTGAACACCCAATCTCTTATCACAGCCCTTTGATCTCATTTTGACCCTCCCGGTGGTGTCTCTCAGAAAGGAGAAGTGTAGTTTTCTCTGATGCTGAGATGCCTTGCACCAGTCAGAAAGTCAGTTGGAAAGGACAGTGAGGGCTCCTGTCCTTCCTCACTTCCCCTCTGTCTCCTAACTGTTCTGTCTCATGACTTGCAAATGACCTGCTACTGGGTCACAGATCACCTTCCAGGTGCTTGGTGTAGGATAGCCTCAACTGAGGAGGGTGCATTCTGCTTCCCATAGTCTCTCCCGCTCTGGGCAGGCAAGTCTGGGCTTGAGTAGTAGTGACTGGCAATGGATATCCCTAGAGAAGGTGGAATCAACAATGGCTCCTGGGACCAAGCCTCACAACAGGCACAGTGGGACAGAATTCCTACCTTACACCCAAGCAGCAAGCAGATAGCAAGACTAGTACAAATTCAAGGAACTGACGGTAGCTCTTTTTCTTTCTTTTTTTATTTTTTGAGACAGTTTCACTGCATGTAGCCCAGTAGTCCCTGCTAGTCTCAAAGTAATGTTAATCCTTCTGCCTCAGCCTTCCTACAGGAGTTTGCCATCACACAGCTCAGAGCACAAAGTCACATGGCGGGAAGTGGGTATGTGGAGGAGTGGAGCTGCAGGAACTTGGAGGGGTGGGACAGGGTGGCTCTTTTTGCCTCCAAAAACACTTGAGTCTGGAGGGGCTTGGGACTAGGGTCCAGATGGGCCGTGCAAGACCACTGCCGCGCGCGTGTGCCTCACCTTACCCCCAGGCCTGCTCAATGGAGTAAAATTGGTGGTGGAAACGACTGAGGAGTCTCTGTTCAGTCACCGAGGAGCCAGTGTGACCCTGCCCTGCCGCTACCACTACGAGCCAGCCCTGGCATCCCCGAGACATGTGCGTGTTAAGTGGTGGAAACTGCCAGAGAACGGATCCCCAGAGCAGGATGTGCTCGTGGCCATTGGGCAGAGGCACCGCTCCTTCGGGAATTACCAGGGGCGAGTACAGCTGCAGCAGGACAGACAGCAAGATGTCTCTCTGGAGCTTAGGGACTTGCGGCTGGAAGACTCTGGGCGCTACCGCTGTGAGGTCATTGATGGGCTAGAGGACGAAAGCGGCCTGGTAGAGCTGGAGCTTCGGGGTGAGGCCCTGATGGATGCTACTGGGATCGGGGTGGGGGGGGGGGGGGAGAGGACCCAGAGAAGGCATAGACCTTTACGCTTTACACAGGTAAGCACATCTAAGTCTCAAAACAACCCCAGAAGGAAGTTATTATAGTATCATGGCTTTTGTTTTCCAGATGAGGAAAGCAAGAGAGATCCAGTAACTTATGTAACTTATGCAGCTGACAGGTGGCCAAGGTGGTGTTTGAAACCAGGGAGCCATTTCCAGAAATCATTCAGTCCTGTTCAGAAGCAGAGAAGTGGGAGCTGGTTCTGCAGCACATTGGACCCAGAACTGAGGTTCTTGTGGGGTTAGTCAGCAAGACAAATGAACAAGGCAGGGACAGTGAGGAGCGGTAGGAACTGGTCTAAGTGTCTGAGGAACCAATGAAGGAGACCCAGACTCAAATACTATGTAAAAACAAAGAGCATTTATTAATATTCTAGCATGCATGTGGGGTCATTTGCCTGTACAAAATGGCGATGACCTGGAGAGAAGCGTGCAGGCTCTTTTAAGCACAGGTAAGCGGAGTTTCAGGGACAGTTAGGTCATCTCATATATAATTGGTTCAGCAAGCAGCTGTTATATTAGTATACTTTTAATTGGCTAAGGTTTAGTCTTATCATTTTGGACATATTTGCACAAGCTTGGGCAAGTCTGGGCTTGACTCAGAAGGAGGCCGCAGACTTTGTCCTTGATGGATGACTCTAACCCTGTGTTTGTTTCTCTTGTCCCTGAATGTAAGAGTATTGTGGAGAAATGCCACTTTGTTGGGAGAGACACCTGTTTGGCCCTTTTCAGAGTACTGAGACCTAAATTCAGTCGTGAGGGTTAACCTCTTCATTGATAGAGCCTGGGGCACGCTACTGAACCCCAACTTCTGTAAAGAAAGCTATTTAATTTAGGCTAGTTGTAATGCCAATTCAGAACGCAGGCCTATTGCTGTTAGAGTTCCATATTTATTCTAAGTATGAACTTGTGGAGGGTAGAGATAAGAATCCAGGGTCTTGGACATGCTAGGTAAATAACCTGTCACTGAGCTATATAAACAAACAACCATTGGGATCTCTGAATTTTTCTGTAAAAATATTCTTTTTTTTTTTTTTTTTAACTAGGTATTGGGTGGCCCCAGGTTGAGATCTCCTTGGTGTTCTGACTCCCTTGTGTCTTGGGTGGGGTAGCATGGCTTTCTCTTTCTCTTCTAACCCCATCTTAGTCCACTCTAACTTTGGCCCCTGGGCAGGGCTCATCCCTGGAGCTGGAGGATCTCTCAAGTACAGACAAGGAAATAATGGGGCAATGGCTACCCCGTTGTTACTGGCCTCTGGTATCAAGAGTGCACTTTCCTCCTGGAAAAGATCCCCCCTGGAGTCTGCAGCAGGTCCAGCTCTACAGGGCCTCACTGGTGGCTTAGAGGAGCCAAGGGGCCCGCTCATTCTGAAGTCTGGGTTATCAGAGGGTTATCAGGGCCAGGCTAGCAAATAGGGAGTCTTCAACACTTTCCTCAGCCACGGGGTTGCAAGGAATGGGAATTTAGGGTGGGACCAGGATTAATATCCTACTGTAATCCCCCCTCCCCCTCAAATCCAGCTGTTGCCTGTGAGTGTCACTGTCTCATAGCCTGGCTGTACCAGGTGCCTGGCCACAGAGTGAAATTCAAGATTATGCTTCTAAACAGCACAAACCAAAGAGGGCTTCCTCCTGGACCCTAAGAGTCACCCCTCTTCCCTAAGGCTTCATCTAACTTGATATGGACTGAATGATGCTTAAGATTTTTAAACTGGGCTCAGGAAATATGCATTAGACATAGAATGTTATCTAGTGTGAAAAAAGTCCTAGGTTCAAACCCAGCTCACAACAACAAAAATGAACTGTCAACTGTAAAATTTCAAACATGGCCAATAACATGGATTTTATTTGTGGGGTGTTGTTTGTTTTTTGAAACAACATCTCACTCTGTAGGTCACGCTGGTCTTGAGTTCATGGTAATCTTCCTGTCTCAGTTTTCTGAGTTATGAGATTAAAGGTGTAAACCACCACACCTTGCTAGAATAGTAACTTTGGAGGGGAGCCTGTGTCCTCTTAGGAAGGAGGCTTCCTGCCCCAGAGTGTCCCTGGCCTCAGGATTCATACCTAGAATCCCTTCACTATCTTTTTTCCTGCAGCTTTTAGGGGTGCCTTACTGTGTACCTAAGGGTGACCTTAAACTCAACAGTAATTCTCAGTCCTAGACTCCCGGGTGCTAGGATTATAGGCATGAGCCACCATACCCTACTTCCTCTGTTTTATTAAGAAATTCCTGCATTAAGAAGCCAGGCTGGGTGGCTCAGGCCTATAATCTCAGTGCTTGGAAGGGTGAAGAGGAGGACTGCCAGTTCGTGGCCAGCTTGGGTTACACAGGAAGACACTGTTCTTCTTAGGGTTTCTATTGCTGCAATGAAGCATCATCACCAGAAAGCAAGTCAAAGAGCAGAGAGCTTATTCAGCTTACACTTCTATAGCCCTGTTCATCGTAGAAGAAAGTCAGGACAGGACTCAAAAAAGGCAGGAACATGGAGGGGAGCTTACACTTCTATAGCCCTGTTCATCGCAGAAGAAAGTCAGGACAGGACTCAAAAAAGGCAGGAACATGGAGGGGAGCTTACACTTCTATAGCCCTGTTCATCGCAGAAGAAAGTCAGGACAGGACTCAAAAAAGGCAGGAACATGGAGGGGAGCTGCTCACTGGGTTGCTCCTCGTGGCTTGCTCAACCTACTTTCTTATAGAACCCAGGACCACTGGCTCAGGCATGGCTCTACCCACACTGAGCTGGTCTCCCCCATCAATTGCTAATTAAGAAAGTGCCTTACAGGCCTTCCTACAACCTGATCTTATGGAGGCATTTTCCTAACTAAGGTTTCTTCCTTTCAAACTTTATTTATTTTGTGACAAGTTGACATAAAACCATTGAACATAGTCCCCCTCCCAAAACATGACACACACAGCTGGCCTTTCTGTGGCCCCTCCTCTAGTGTGATGGCTCAGTTAGTAACTTGTGGCCAAGCTTATCCATCTGAGTTCAGTTCCCAGGACCCACGTGGTGGAAGAAGATAGCCGATTGCCATAAGCTGTCTCTTAACTTTCGTACACATGCCCTTCCTCAAATAAGTAAATAAATGATAATGCACTTAGAGAAATCAACTCATAAATCAAAAGTATGCACCCATGCTCCAAATGCAGAAAAATTTAAAAACCAAGCCTTGAGCTCGCTGCAGACCATGCTGAACCATGAGGATAAAGTGATGTGTGGGCGTATGTCAGGATCTTAAGCAGTTTACAGGTGACTTAAAATATATTAGAGGATGTGCAGGCACTGCACAGATGCCCTTAGGACGGGAGCCAAACCCCGGAGCCCAGAGCAAAACTGTGTGGCCTCATCTTCTATCTTTTTCTATAGTCAGAGACAGCAATCACTTGATGCATTAATTACCTCAAAAGCCATATTTCTGGGAACTCTGCTCAGTTCTAGGAGGAAGTTGAGAGACAGGGGCATACTTCCCTTTGGACTTAGACCTTGGATAGGAGGTAGGAGGTTTCCTGAGCTGTTTGAGGATGTGTGCAGTGGTGTTTGTGTGTTTTGGATGCAGTATGTATCCCAGTGGAGATGGGGAGCTGGGACCTCCTTTTGACCCCTCTGAACCCTTCCTTCCTTTCTAGGTGTGGTTTTTCCATACCAACCCCGTGAAGGGCGCTACCAGCTCAACTTCCTCGAAGCCCAACAGGCCTGCCAGGAGCAGGATGCCGTGGTGGCCTCCTTTGAGCAACTCTTCCGTGCCTGGGAGGAGGGCCTGGACTGGTGCAATGCAGGCTGGTTGCAGGATGCCTCTGTGCAGTATCCTATAGCCCTGCCCCGGCAGCCCTGTGGAGGCCTCGGCCTGGCGCCTGGTGTTCGCAGCTATGGCCAGCGCCACCACCGCCTACACCACTATGATGTGTTCTGCTTTGCTGCTGCCCTCAAGGGTGAGTGAAATGGCCCTGCGCAGACCTGCCTGCTTGAAGGCCATCTGGAACCTGAGGGAGGGCCTCCTCATCTGTGACCTTTCCAGAACTCTCTGTCCTTCTCTGTCTGCCTCTTGACAAAGGTCTGAATTGTTAGCAGTTCTAGAGGCAATGTTCCTACCAATTCTCAGCAATTTGTTCTTGATGTTTTACGGTGGCCATTGGTTATTCATCCATCACACATCTTTGGAGTGTCTACTGTGTACTGGGTTGTGGGTCAGCAGAGACAAACCATGTCTTTCTCCAAACACCAGCCTTATTATTCATTGAAAGATAAATGAAAACAGAAATCTGTTCAGTACCCTAACAAAAATACTTAGCAGTGTCTGGTAGGGCTGGGATGTGTAGTTCGTTGGTAGAGTTCCTGCCTAGTGTGTAAAAGGTATGGATTCTATCCCTAGTGGCTTCTGAACTGGGTGCTGTAGTGAACTCTCAGCACTTGGGAGATGGAAGAACGATCAGAGTTTAAGGCCATTCTCAGCTTCTTAAAGAAGTGTCTGTTGGCATGTAGTAGGTGCTCACATAATAGGTGCTCAGTAACGGCAGGGGAGAGACTAGTCTAGTCTAGGTGGATGCCTGCTCAGAATGCAGCTTGGGAGTGCAGACGTGACTAGAGGAACCCTAGCCCTGTAAGTGTAGTGGTGGGATGAGGCTCAGAAAGGTGCCCCCCTCAGTGTCCAATACAGACTCTCACAGGGCATTTCCTCCCTGCCCGTGGCAGACCCTGCAACCTCCCCTGATGTACATCACTCAAATGTCCCATTTTCCCACAGGGAGGGTATACTACCTGGAGCATCCTGAGAAGCTGACGCTGCTGGAGGCCAGGGATGCCTGCCAGGAAGATGGTGCACAGATCTCTACGGTGGGCCAGCTCTTTGCTGCTTGGAAGTTCCGTGGCCTGGATCGCTGTGATGCTGGCTGGCTGGCAGACGGAAGTGTCCGCTACCCTATAATTCATCCCCGTCCCAACTGCGGCCCCCCTGAGTCTGGAGTACGGACATTCGGCTTCCCAGACCCAAGCACCCACTATGGTGTCTACTGTTACCGCCAGCGCTAGCAGGGTGTGGCTGTTGCTTATATTGTTTTTATACATCCCAACTTAAAAAATTTAAAGGTATTATTATTTTTACAGACCCAGTTCTCTATTGTCTAGGCATCCCTCTCTGGGGCATTTGAAATCCTTTGGGTTTTAAAAGGCTCCACCATGTTTTGGTACAGCCTGCATCTCTAACCTGAGGAAAGTGATTCCCAGGAGAAGCAGTGCCTATAGCTAGCTCCTTCCTCGGCTTCTAGTCCTTTCTGATTCTTTTAATTTCTGCACAGGGATTAGGGAGGAAAAACTTCCCTCTTCTGCTGATTGCCCAGTCGGAGTAGGGCTTTCCCTGCTTTGGAGCGACCTCCGGGTGTGTATATCTTCTTCGGCCAATAAATGGTGCTATGACTCCCTTCCTTCCTTCCCAGGCGACCCTGTGTCTGCCTGTGTCTCCTCAGTCTCAGGGACTAAATCCCAGCCCAGGGTATGTGTGTGGTCATTTCTGTCCCCTGTCTTCCCCTGGGCTGCTCCTGTGTGTTGGTTTGGCTTTAACCTTGGAAATCTTACAGCACACCCAGCCTCAGCTGCTGCTCCAGCTGCTGGGGGTCTCCCATTTTCTCCATCTCCACTCCATGATGGCCCACTTTTGAGGGGGAGGTGTCTTTCATGAGGCAGGGGCACTTGTGCCTTCCAAAGGGTCTCAGAGGCTGAGGATTCATGGGGTGTCTTTATTCCTCACCCCAAAAATGCTTCAGGGAACCAGACCTGTATGTCATTCAGGTGTCCCCTGGTACTTAACAACCAGATGTCAGTTTTTCTTCCTATTTGTGTGTATGTGAGGGGGGCGTGTAGGTATGGGTACCTGCAGAGGCCAGAAAGAGCAATGGATTCCCTGGGATTAGAATTATGGCTTATTGTGAGCTACCCAGCACTGATTTTTGGAAGAACAGCAAAGTCCTCTTTATCACTGAACCATCTCTCCAGCCCTTCAGTCAGTTTCATTTGAGGGGAGGGAAGAGGGCCATGGATTGAGACAGTCTTACATAACCCAAGCTGGTCTTGAACTCTATATATTGAGGATGGCCTTGAACTCCCATCATTTTGTCTTTTCAGTACTAGGGTTACAGATGTGCACCATCACACCTGATTAGCAGTCCTGGAATTTATTAGAAATCCAAGTCCCTCAGCTTCACTACAGTTTTATTATGTCAGAATCTCGTGGTGTGTTATCATAGCCCTTCAGGGGATATATCACCCCATTTTGGTAGTGGAGATTGTACCTACGCCTTGTATATGCTAGTCAAGGACTCTTCCACTGAGCTACATCTACAGCCCTATTTTGTCCTTTATTGTGAGACAGGGTATCACAAGGTTACTTAGGCTGTATCAGCTACTCAGGTGTCTGTGATTATAGGCTATGCCACCAAGCTTGGTACACCAAGTGTGTCTAAGTAATTCTTTTGCTATTGTTTTGAGACAGGGCCCTACTATGTAGCTCAGGCTGGTCTTGAACTTTCAATACTCTTGTCTCGACCTTCTGAGTGCACCAGCATACTGTCCCTTAAGTTTACAGCGTGCTCACTTGGAAACCTGCACTCCAAACCACCGAATAACAGGTGAACAGGCACACTCAGCCATACATACACAGATAGGTCACACACACTGGTGTAGAGGATCCATCAACCAGTGTCAGTCCAATCAGAATGAGGTGAACAGATTGACTGAACACATAGGACTCACACAATTTTGGGGTCCTTTGGGATCAAAGCAAGACTTGATGCAGGTTCCAGATCATGATCACCCTTTGCTTAAATAAGAAATAGAATAACTTTAAAAAAGAAAAAGAAAGGAAATAGATCTCTTCCAATGTCTTTATTATTATAATTATCATCTTTAGTTTTCAAAAATATAAATAGGTGCACGGAACACTGGTGCCTGCACCGTCCCGGGGTGGGAAGAGGGAAGGGACGGTGGAGCACCCCTAGAAGGAAGTGCCCCTACCCAGTCCAGCCGAGAAGTGACACCTGCTAGGGTGGTTGACCTAGGTGAGAGGTCACTAGAAGAGGGGCCCTGGAGGAAAGGCAACCTCATTTCCTCTTGGCCAGCCTGTCTCCTGCCCCAGGCCCCTTCCCTCATAGATGGCACAGACCTCGGTTCCTTTTGTCCAACACATTAAGCTGTAGTTAGTCCTTCATGCTCTGAGGTCACCCAGAACCCTCCCCCGCCTTATCTTCTTTCAGCAACTCCTCCTGCGTCCCTAGCTATCCCTGGAGGTGAAGTAACCAACCATTGCACTGATCTTGAGTAAAGTCAGGAAACAAAAAAATAATTTTCTTTATTTAATTTAACCCTTTCGTTCCTTCCCTGTCTCTGCACTCACTGGTCCCTGGAAAGGCACGGTGGGAGATCGAAGAAATGTCTCTAAACCCAGTCCACTGGTTACAGTAAATTTGCTTTGGTATTTTTTGGGGGGGGGGGCTGGTGCGTGACAAATTAGGTGTAGTTTGGGTGATGTGGGGAGTTGGGGCACACACAATGTGGGGCATTTTGTTTTTCCCTCTTTAATGAATTCCTTATAGGACAAAAAGTGACAAGAAGACTGGGATGCACTTCTGGCTGGGATGCACGGACAGCTTGGCTGGCCGCTGGGCTCAGCATCCTGGGGGAACATCGTGGAAGCGCTTCTCAGTGGGCCATGCTGGAGCTCCTCTGTGTGGGTCTCAAGCTCCGCTTCTGTGGCCTGCGCTTGAAGGTGGTGGCTGCAGTCAAGGGAAGGCGTAAAGTGAATGGGGAGGAAGCAAGGCTTAGACTGTCCCCAGACTTCCCCTGTCTCAGGTGTCCTCCCTGTGGACTGTGAGCTTAGGAATGCAACCTGAAGCTATTCCCACCCTGCTCCTCTAGGCTGGATTTTTCATTGAACTTTCATGGGCTCAGGAGACAGTCGCAGCTTTCTTTCTATGTCTCTTTAGGAAACGACCTTTGTAGTAGGATCAATTTTTAATTAAAAATATTTTTTTAAAAAATTTTTTATGGTGTAGATCCCCAATACCTTCCCACCTGGCTTAACCCCTAGCATGTCACTATGCTCTGGGGTAAGGGAGAAGGCCCTTGACTCTGCCAGGTGAGAGACCCAGGGATAATGCTTACGGTCTGTGCAGGTGATCTGAGGTTCTTCCCAGTGCCCACTGGGCTGGCACCGGATGGTGGGCACATGGCGCTGGACAAAGCCCTCAGTACACTGGTACCTCACCAGGGAGCTGATCTCATACCGATCCTTTTTCTGCCCGAGGGTCCTGGCATGTTCCACCACTGGGGGGTCTCCACAGGCCACTGAGGGACAAATGACTTTTAGCAAAGTGTCTCATGAAGTCTTCTGTGATGGCCCATGAAGGCAGAGACAAGATTAGCCCAGAGCCCAAGACATAGTGAGAAAGGGATTAGTCTGTGCTTCCCAGTGCTGAGCCTAGACTGTGGGATGAGTGTGTGTGTATGTGTGTGTGTGTTGGGGGCATTTAGTTCTAACATCTGGATCCCTCGGTAGCATTGGGAGGTAGAAAGGGAATATAAAGACGGCCTTGAACAACGGCAAAATGGTAAAAGGAGGGATTAAGGTGGGAAAAGAGGACAGTCTGGCCAAGTCACCTGTGTCTCCTTTATAAAAATGTACAAAGTCAGGGAAAGTGGGTCCCAAAGGAGGTCTTGGGACCCAGGCTATGGATAGGAGCAGGAGATTGGATGCTTTAAGCATTGTGATCCCCACTGCCTTAAAGTTGAAGAATCCAGGCCTGGCAGCTCTGATTCTGTGACTAGCATTTTTTGGGGGAGAGGGGCTCCATAAAAAGGGTTGGCCATAATGAGTAACTTTTTGTTGTTGGCATTTGAGGGACTGTGGTATGCATGGAGTTGAGGATCCTTTCCTCTAGTCCATGACTTTTATCCTCTCTTTGACCCTGTGAAATGTTCCCAGTAGTTAGCTTGTTCTTGCTATTGGCTCTGTGATGCTGGTGCCAGAGAGACCCTCACATTAGCACCCATGAACTTCTTGACGATGCTCCCATAGCCCCCAGTAGTTAGGAGTCAAGAGAACTCCCCCAGATCACATAGCAAGTGGCTCCCTTGCAGCTGACCCTGGACCCTCCCAATCCCTTCTTACCGGTGCCCTTTTTGCACGTGAAGGGCAGCTGGTAATTGCAGGGGACATCATTCCATTCACCCTTCTCATGCCAGATCATCACTACGCAGTCTTCCCCAGTGGCAAAGAAGTTGTCAGGCTGGTTGGGACGCCACTTTTCAAATTGCTGTGGGAAAGAGATGCAAAATGATGGGGGCAGGTTGAAGCAGTATGGCTTGGCTTGACCCCAAGTTCTTTCCCAGCCAGTTCTTTCTCTGCTTCCTTTTTCCCTTTACCTAGCATCTGGGTTGGAAGGCAGCAGCAAAGGCTGCTGGGAATCCGATCATCTGATTAGGGTCATCCTAGATGCTATGGACCCCAGTTTCAGGAACTAGTTACAGAGCCTGACTCTGGTCCTTTTAGGAGCTCATAATCCCCTTGGATTCATTGCCTGGCCGGAAATCCCCAGTCTGCTCATTTCTTACCCATAAAGTCCTTTTTGTTGGTTTGTAGCTGACTGCCCATTCTGTCCATTTGACTTCTGTATTTTATGCCTTGAATAGACACTAGTCCTTCACACATAAGGAAACTCTCTCAAATGTCATATACCCTTCATAGTGGCTTGATGTCATTTTTTTTCCCCCTTTGGCTCTTTATCTCATCCTATGCCTTCCCTCATGGAATCCATCCAGCCCCAGGCTGGTCTCCGGAGGCCCAGAGGAAAGGATACAATCTCTTCCCTCAGAGTTCCCCCTTCAGGCTACTCAGTGAGTTTGCATGAAACTTGACCGCATGCTGTACTTAGGGTCTTAGATACTTCTTATCTCTGGCAACTCACCAGGGAGTGTCCATCAGACCAGCGGAAGTCGCCTTCGATAGTCCGGTCGTTCAGACCTATCCACTGGTAGTCTTGAGCATTTTCTGGAAAGGGAAGATAGGTTTGCATCTGATGTCGGATGCCCTTGGCTGTCTGGGGACTGAGCTCATGGGAAAGGAAGGGTGTGATGGAAGGAAGCAAATAGCTTGTAGGCATATGCCACTGGCTTCTGAAGACCTTGCAAGGGTCTCGGGACATGCATGTTCGTGGTATATGTTGGAACATCTCCTCAGGCTGGCATGGCTGCCTCTGTCTGGCAGGGCCTGTGCTAGTCAGCTGGGGCTGCTGGTCCCAGGGATCTGTACCTTCTCTGGGGAAACTGTGGGAGCATTTGACCCTCTTCTTCCAGCTCCCTGACTTTCAGTGTGCCCAATCTGTGCCTCCTTTCTTTCCCTCCCTCCCTCATCCCCCGTTCCTGCTGTGCTGGACCTCGTACATGCAAGATGAGCACTGCCCATTGAGCTGCACCCTCAGCCCCCTAGTCTTCTCATTTCTGCTCTCATGGCTACTTTTCTCAGGCCGTGCTACACTTACTGTTGACAAACTCCTGCTCCTCAGGAGTGACAATACTGCTCAGATGTGACTGCTGCTCTCGACACCGTCTCTCGGCATCCACCCAGGTCTCACGGTCAGGGAAGTGGCGGTAACAATGGCCCTGGAACTTGGTCCATCCTTCCTCACATTGTTCCTGGTCTGTAATACAGTTCAGGGATGTAAAGAGGGGTCAAGGGCAGCGGGGTGTGTGCTCACTGCCAGATCTGTGGCACAGACTTCTATGCTTAGTTCATCTGAAAGCTGTGCCCCAAAGAGAGGCAGTAGGTTCAGCTAGACAGAGGCTCAGGCTGGAAGCCTGTAACATCTGCCTCTCGGGAGCTTCCACATGCATGCCACCTGGGAAAAAGGTCTTTTTGTTTCCTAATGTAGCACCCTGGCCTCCAAGATTTCCTCCTGTGGTTGTACTCCTGCCCTGAGTGGGTGGACAGAGGGCTGGAAGGGTCCAGCAGGACGGGGAACAAAGGGACGGCAGTCAAGTGGAAGGCTTTTACGTTTAAGGCAAAATATAGTTCAGAGTCTCTGAGGGAGTCTGGGAAAAGGATCTGTGGGCAGCAGGAGGAGATAGCAGAAGAGGCTGGGCATGATGGAGCTGGTAGCCTCTTTCCCATGGAACCTTGGGTGAAGCCAGAAACCTCTGGGAATCAGTCTCTTGGGGATCCAAAGGAGGGAAAGCTTTGGGCCATAGATCTGAGCTGGCTGTTGTTATTATTATAATTATCTTGCACATTGCTGGGATGAAGCCTAGGGCCTTCTGCATGCTGGACAAGTGTTTCTGTCCCAGGTCCCTGAGCTGGCTCTGACAGAGCCCACCATGTCTTTCTCTTAAAGAGCTACATGCCAACTAGAGGTTAGTCTGTGACCCAGAGGCCCTGTCTTTTACTTTGTTTCACATTTTGGTGGCGGCTGAGAAAGGAGAAGCATCTTCATCTTTAGCAGGTGCTGTGTGCTGGAGGAGGGTCTGGTTCAGAGTCTTGGAGTGGTCGTCAGGGACAGAATTGGGGACATGTTGGAGCCAGCTCATCAGGATTGGAAGAGGGGCTTTTGAGCTAACTGCCTTCGGTGGTAGCATGTGGATGACTATAGAATGGCTCTGGTGGAAGGTTTTTTTTAACCTCAGGACTGAAAAGACGTCTCCAACCTAGACTCTCTGTCCTCTGCGAGAGCCTGTAGCTAAACGACTGTAAATAGACCTCTGGAGAAAGGGAAGCCTACATTTTCTCTTTTTTATTTCTCTACCTGGAGCCTTCATAAGGAGGGGAGAACCCTGCGGCTCAGGAAACTGCCACAGATATCTCAGTATGTGTGGCAGCTTCCCAACCAGGGGGCTTCAATAGTTTGGCTGTTCTAATAAGGACAGGGTAATTTTACTGAGGGGAAGGACTCTTTCTTGGGCTAAGGGGTGCTTGGCAAGTGAAGAGAAAGGAAATGGAAGGCCAGTAGCTGGAGAAAAAAGAAGCAGAGTGGAGGCCAGGAGGAAGAGGGTTCTCCTGCCATCCACAAGAGGGAGATAAAGGTCTGGTAAAAGGCCAGTGAGGCCTCAGAGGATGCTCCGCACTGAGTCAGAGGCATCATTCCTAGGCCTTTGGGCCAGGGCTTGGGCCATCTCAGAACTTCAGGCCTAAGCTGGGCAGATATGGTCAGAGAGATCAGGACCTGGGTGCAGCTGAAGAGGACCATGCCAGTAGAGGCTGTGAGGATAAGACAGACTTCCAAAGAAGCTGAACAAAGCAGTGACACCAGAGGCAAGGCACAAGATCCCATAGGACACTGCATTCCAGGTTGCAACAGAGCCTTGCCTTGCTGGGCACTCAGGCCCAGGGCCTAGTTGGGTGACTCTGGAATCACCTTTCTGCTCTATCAGGATGCAGAACCTAGTCCCTATTACAGCAGAATCTTCTTTTTTCCAACAAGTTCCTGAGATGTTGTTTGTGTGAATGTTCCAGACCTTTCTCCCCTGTGGCATTCTGGAGGGAAAAATCCTTGTACTCTCTATTCACACCAGCTGAGACCCCATGCACCTGACTTCCTGGAGTGTGGATAGAAGGGCAGGAGACCACAGAAGATGACTGTCCCAGCCTCTTACTACAGAAGCCTTAAGTTCCTCCATCAGTGTGTACCCTTGGCAATGCCTCTAAGGAATTCCTAATTCTTGTTACTTCCTCACAAAGGAAGATTTCCCAGTAGCTTCAGCTACTTTCTGGAAGAGTCCATTATAAAAGGTTTTGGGCTTGTATACACTTAGTTCTGCATGAATTATTGTACCAGCATTCCAAAGCGTCAAGCCTCCTTTTCTGAGTTGGGAAGGCTTGAGGCCCAAGGGGCTGGCAGGAGCCTAGAGAGCACCCTCAGTGAGAGCGCTAGGGGTCAGCCTGGTCATTGCCTCTGGCCCACAGGTGCAGAGCAGAGTTGTTGGCAAGGCCCATCAGAGGAAACTCAGCTCCTGTGCCTTGCAACAAGGCTGTCTCACCAGACTAACCTTTTGCTTTGTACAAGGGGGCAAGAAAGGGAGTGAGGGTCAGGGTAGCATTCTGAGGGCAGCGGCCACGGTGTGATGAAGAGAGGGTGGCATGCACAGTCTCTGGTCATGCATGATTGGAGCATCCTAGTGACACAAATCCTCTCGGGTAGATCGCCCACAGCCCCCATGCTAGGAGAAGAGGTGGAATACAGCTCAGTTAGCACAGCATTGATGCTCCCCAGGGACATGGAAAGGACACAAAAGTTCCGAGAACACAGCAAGGTAGACAGTGCCCATGATCATGCTGAGAAGATCCACGGCCACCAGTAGAGTGAGAACCCTTTGCTCCTACCCATAATTGTCTTCAAGACCGATGCACAGAATCAGCTGTGTTGTCCTAGCGGGACCCATGCATTGAGCTCTGTGGTCACAGCAGCAAGTCTGCAAGCCCTGGAAAAAGTTAGTGTTTGCAAGGCTTCCTGAGCCCCACTTTCCATGGATGCATCTCTCCTGCATTCAGATCAGCCAACATTTCAGAGACAGGTTCCCCAAGGGAAAGAGCAAGAATAAACATTGAAATTGGGGGACACGTTTCTCAGTTCTGTTCCCCAGAGTGGCTCTCCAGGTAGACTCGTGGGGTCCAGTCCAGGCCTGGAACCTAGGTTAGAAGGGTAACGTGAAGAAGAAGGAGTAGAGCAGTTAGTAACATTAGCTGAAGCCGAGACGGCCGTACCGATCTCACACAGGTTCCCTCCGTAGCTGGGAAGGCATAAGCATGTGAAAGTGTCGATGGCATCCACGCAGGTGGCTCCATTCAGACAAGGGCTTGAGAGGCACTCATCCATGTCTGCAAGAAACCAAGGGCCACCATTAGGACCTCTGCTGGCAATTCACAAGCACCATGGCTTCATCATGGGTGGCCAGCCCTGCTGTTCTCCAGAGGCTGGCAGGGGCCTGGCTAGATTTCCTGAAAACTGTTGCTGCTGCTGCTGCCGCCGCCGCCGCCATCTTGGGCTGCTGAACCAAAGATCCCAACAGTTTTCTCTGGATGTCTGTGGTTCTTGATGGGAAAACTTGGAGCCTTGGGACTAATTTTCCAGGTTGGAGAGATCTGGTACTTTTTGTAACCAAAGCCTGTTATGAGCCTGAGAATAGAGTTTCTTCAGGACACTATCTCTCAGGACTGTTTCAGGAAGATGGAGGTCTGAACTGGTCATGGACGTGGTGGTAGACAAAGAAATTGGAAGTGAAATTCTTAGAGCTTGGTTAGAAGTCTTGCTTCTTCTGGCTTCCTTTATGGTTGTGAGATAGGAAAAGAGAGCAAACCCATGTTCTAGAATGAGCCATCCAGAAGCTGTCTGAAGGGTATAGAGCCATGAGAAAATGCTCCTTAGGGATTTTTTTTCCAGGAAACTCATTCGATTTCCAGGGTGTAGACAGTGCCTTTGCTTTTAATAAATGAGATTCAAGAGTATTTAAAAATGAAACCCAAGTCTTTCTTTTGGAATGGAGAACAAAATCTAACTGAACATTTACCCCTCTGATTTCCTTCCAGCTTAAAGCTTCAAAAGGTAGGCATCTTCAGTGAGTGGTAATTGCTAGATGGGAACCCCTCCTGGCCAGGGTCAGGCAAACATGGGAAGCTGGTTCAGTCCATGGCTGACTAGATGCTCAGTTTGTGGGTGCAGACCCATCACCAGCCTGGTGTTCAGTCAAGTTCCCAGACCTCTCTGTCTCAGGTAGACTCTTCTTCCCATATGCTCTTTTGTTTCCAAGACACTTTTTCCAGCTGACCTTTTCAAGACTTGAATTTGTAAATCATTGACTTTGCCTCAACTTATCAACAGTTAGCCAACATCAGAACCAAACCTCTTAGACTTGTCTTTCTACCCCTTTATGGGAAACCCAAGAGTCTGGAGGGGGGTTGCTGTCTTCATAAATATAACTCCAGAGCTGGCCTTGAACTTGTTTTGTGCTCGAGGGTGACCTTGAACTTCTGATTCTCCTGCCTCTACTTACTGAGTTCTGAGATTGTAGTGTGCATTATCATGCCAGGTTTATGTGGTAGTGGAGATCCAACTCAGGGCTCCGAACATTCCAGGAAAGCACTGTCAACTGGACTATATCTCCAACTTGGAAGAGGTTAACTCTTGGAACATACAATTATGTTTATTTGTGATTCAGGATCCAATGGTATGCTGATGGATGGTCTCCTTGGGATCAGTGGATCCTTGACTTCAGAGCAGGGCTTTAACTCTTCCCAGGACTTAGATCTTGCTGTCATAGTCCAGACTTTCATGTTAGTCCTGTGCTAGGATGGTCAATGCACTTGCTTTTGGATCTTCAAGCTCTGAATCATCTTGGCCAACTTGTTGCAACTTGTGGCCCAAGGATCCCTGGTTCTGAGGTACCTTGCTCAGCCTGTGCTGCTCCTCTTTGTATCGCTGGCCTCTCCTCTCTTCCTGTGAATTTCTTAGCTTCATTTTAAGAAGCACATACCATGGATTAGAAACTCACAGTTCCAAGCAAAATGCATGGAGGAACTGACTGAAATCCCGGCATGCACTTGGTTTCCCAGCATGCACCAGGATTCCCAGCAGCAGCAGCAGTAGCAGCAATAGGTCAGGTCAGTCGGCAGAGTGGAAGCCGGGGGCGGCAGCTCTCCTTCTTCAGGAAAGCTAGTTGTGTTCTCTTTTTTCCATTAGCTTCATTATGAGAAATGGGAAGCACTAGGGCAGGGGTTAAGCAAATGGAGGCACTAAAGCAGTTGTACAGAGCAGGGATGGGGTAGCCTCAGGGTACTTCACCTCTGGAGTCCTTGGCCAAACCATGAGACAAAGGGCAGGAAAGGCAGAGGCCTGCCTGGTGGAGGCCAGGCTGGGTGGCTTTCAGCTGTCCCAAAAGCTGAGAGAAGGCTCTCATCTGGCCCAGGATATGGGAAGTTGTGTTTTCCTTTTGTGCTTGGCCAGGGTATGAAGGTTGAGAATTGTTTCAGGGACCTGGATCCACAGTCCTGAGAACTGTATAGCAGTGGGTATTTTAGATAGGCCAAGAGACCCTCTGAAGCAATGGGAGAGGGCTACTGTCCCATGCAGGGCTTGCTCAGAAGTACTTGGGCACCTCACTTCCTCTTCTTGTAAGAACCATTCTGGACCTGATTAAACACTTCTGAGTCAGGTATTTGGGACATCTGTTAGTTATTGGAACAAAGAGAAGAGGTAGCTGGGAACTTCTAGGGGTTTCTGGACACTGTGCTACAGGTGTGGAAAGAGACGGCTCTGGGTAATGGCAGCCTTGATAGAAGAAAGAGGAAGTAAAGGGACCAACATCCGATAAGACTGGATGCTGTGGACCCCCCTTTCCTGTTATGGTTCTCACAGTGAAGTGGTATGGACACTATTAGCACTGCTGTCAGGGAAGCAAGCGCCACATTGGCAAGTCTAAGAGACAGATTGAGAGAGATGAGGGAAAGGTGAGAAATGAAACAGGAAGCTGAGTCTCTGTCCCAGGTGAAGGAAGACCTGGCTCCTGGACTTTCAGCATCTTGTTACCATTTATGCTTTCTTCCCCAAGAACTTTCCTGCCACGGAATGGGGGCAGGACACTGTTGTACTTCCCGAGCCAGGCTTCCCCAAGCAATGCCTCTAATTAAAGACAACTGTGGGCCTCCCAGTAAAGTCTGAAGGAAGCAGACTTGCAAATACTTTGGTGTCTAACTCAGCCATGCCAGGCCTCCACTTTGAGTAGGTCTTATTCAGGGTTGGAATCAGAGCTCATGACCTTCAAGTGAACAAGAGGTTTTTATAGCTCACGGGAAATGCTGAATGGAGAGTGACAGTGGGTGGTTTTCCTCAAATGATAGCTCAACTAAATGCTTTATCACTCAACAAACAAACAAATAAAAAACCTTACAACATCCATGACCCTCTAAGTTACTCAGTGCACAGCCGGTACAGTTGTAGCGGATGATGGTGGACACAGCTTTCCAGAGACAAGGATGAGAGCTTTCTCAAGTATACACACAACAAAATCCTGACCCTGACAAGTATTTTTAGACTCTGATTTTCTGGATGGGATCTCACACAGAAGAAAGAAGAATGATAAAAGGTATATTTATCAATCTTGGTCTGCATTTTAAAAGAATGATCATTATATTTAAAAGTAGGCTGTTGTTATTATGTGTACATTTCAAGTCTTCTACATTTTAAAAGTTGATCTTAAATGTATCTTCACTTCACTATGCTGCTTTTTCAAGTCAGTTGCTAAAATAGTTAAGATCTGCTTACGGGCTTTTCAGTGAAATGAAGTCAAGGAGGTATATAGTATTATACCTGTTATTATTGTATGATATTATCTATCATTATGTCTGTGATTTCAACACTCAAGAGGCTAAGAGTCTGAGGCCAGCCTTGGATGTGTAGTGAAAACACTTGTGAAATCTGGTTAGAGAAGTATTTTTCAACTGTGGCTACACTTTACAGCCATTGGAGTAGTTAATATTTTCCTCCCAAAAGACTCTTAAAAAGATGCCAGTGGTTGAGTTCCTCAGACCAACTAACAGCCTCAGAACAGCCCAGGGTGGAGGCCATGTAGGCTCCTCTCCGGAGCTCCCTGCCCAACTCTAAGCAGCATGGAGACGGAGGCCCCAGTCAGAAGCTACTTTGTGTGTTTTCTGTCAGTAACAAGGCAGGAAGAGGTTACTGGGTTTTATTACATTTAATTAATGAATGTGTGTGTGGAGGGGGGTGCTTGCTATGGCATGAGTGTGGAGGTCAGAGGTCAGCTTGTGGGAGTTGGTTATTTCCTTCCACCCTGTGAGTCCTTGGGATTGAACTCAAGCGATCAGCTTTGGCAGCAAGAGCCTTACCTGCTGACCTATCTCACCAGCCCTTTGGCTGCTAATTTTTAACTGGCCCAGATTAAGAATCTGAGCACTCATGAAGCTGATGTTTTATTGTTGCTATATTATTATTGTTATTATTATTATATCTATTTTGAGTTTGGATTTCATTTATCCTAGGCTGGTTTTAAATCACTCTGGAGCCCAGGATAACCTTGAACTTCTCAGTCTCCTAAATACTGAGATTATATTATAGGTATGCATCACCACACAGTTTTAAATATTTATTCTGAAGTTAAAAGTACCCATTACTAGTTTATCCAGAACTTGTTTATGGGGCTCTGGAGAGATGGCTCAGCAGTTAAGAGCCCTGGCTGCTCTTCCAGAGGACCCGGGGGGGTGGGGGTTCAATTCCCAGCACCTTCAAAGCTCACACCTGTCTGTACCTCCAGTTCCAGAGGACCCAGTATCTGTACACAGATACGCATGCAAGAAAAACATCTGCATGTACATAAAATAAAAGTAAATAAATTGTATATGTAAAGAGGAATTTATTTATGAATACAATTCTGACTAAACAAGGTGACAGTCAATACTGAATGTTTTCTTTTAGGACTAAATCCAGTTCTCCTTGGGAGAGGATCCCCTTATTCAAATATCAGAGAGATGATGTTACATCTTGGTGCCCGTGGCCCTTGGAAGGATCTGAGGTGTAAGCAGTGGGGACAGAGAATGAGGGAGACACAGGTAACTGGCAAGGCTGTCCTCACAGCAGATCGTTAATGTCTCCTCATTTTTTCCTTCCTTCTTTTCCTTTATTTTGGGACACTGTCACATTCTGTAGCCCAGGCTGGCCTGGGACTCTTAACAACCCTCCTGCCTTAAACTCCTGAGTGCTGGCATTGGGATTGTAGGTGAGAGCCATATGCTGAGAAGAATAATAAATTCTATTGTTACCTACTTTTACTAACGTTAGTTTTGCTGAGGAGGAGGTTCTACCCCTCAGAACCTCACTATGTAGCTCAGGTTGGCCTCCTCTTGGCCCAGCCTCCCAAGAGCTAGGGTTACAGATGCGCACCACTATGCCCAATGGTGGTCACAATTCTCACTTGTGATGTTTGTAGGTTGGAAAGAGTTGCTAAGAATGGAGTGACCAGATATAGAGGGGTTTGGCCACATAGTCATTGGGGCCTTAAGGAAATACTGTCCCTTGGGCAAGAAGAAAAACCCACAGTCTCTGTTCTTGGAGGCCACAGTGCCCTCATGTTCTGGACTGTGGAGAGTGACCCCAGTGTCAGAAAGAGGGTAGACAGCTGCTACTGTTACCAAGTATGAAGCATGTTCACTATATGTGAGCGTGTACTCTACGGGGGCTGTTAATATGCATGTATATTAATACATAAGAATACAGAATCTTTTGTTGTGCCTGATGTAAAGGTTGCTAAGGCTTGGGTCTTGGTTGTCAGGTGAATCTAGTTAGTTGGGTTTCCCCTAGGGTTCATTTCGCCATGTTTGAGTGTGTCTCAGGAATAAAGTCCCTTTATGAGAGTGCCTGTCTTAGTAGGGAGAGGCTGGGGACAGGACATTGGGGAAGGGGAGAAACTTAACCCAAGAGTATTGGCTTGAAGGTACTGGGTAGCATTTGATATTGAGATAAGATGAGAAGTGTCCATACAGTGGCAGGCGACATCTAGGAGTCTCATTTTGGGGAGCTACTTCTAATCAAAGGATCCCCACCCACTCACCAGCTCTTGGCCCACAGCAAAAGACAAGCAAAGCCTCTAGGCAGTGGTTCTCAACCCATGGGTCACAACTCCTTGGGAGGGGGTGTTGAACCCTTTAACAGGGGTCACCTAAGTCGCCATTGGAAAACACAGATATTTCATTATAATTCATAAAAGTAGTAAAATTACAGTTATGAAGTAATAGTAAAAATCATTTTATGGTTGTGGGGGTCACCACAACATGAGTAACTGTATTTGAGGTCACAGCATTAGGAAGGTAGTTGAGAACCACTGTTCTAAGGTGATGGGAGTCCATGGGAAATATGCCACTGGTCACAGTTGCAAATTTCTAAGTTGGGTGGTAAGAAGAGGACCCAGACCAAGAGGGCTACAGGGGCTCTTCTTCTGGGGTCTGCTCTTATGACAAGAGATAGCTCCCATCAGGAGCTCCATATCAAGGCAGAGGAGTGTCTGCTTTACTGACATTCACCCCACGCTCAATATTTCTTTGAAGTCTTAAGGTTTGCTTAGTTATTTGGTGTGTGTGTATGTGTGCGTGTGTGTGAGGTCTATGCATGTGTTCATGTGTGTGCATATATGTGCATGCAAGTGCTCATGCATGTGTGAGCATGAGTGTTGGAAGCCAGAGGCTGATACTGAATGCCTCCTCCACTGCTCTTCACATTACTTTTTAAGATAAGGCCTTTCGTTGACCCTGGAACTTACCAGTTTGGCTAGACTAGCTGACTAGATGGTCAGTGAGATCTAGGGATCTTCTTGTGATATCCCCCTTGGCCAGGGCTGAGGTTAAATGGTCACCATCATATCCAGGTTTTTACATGGTGCTAGGAATCTGAACTCATATTCTGTGATTGTGTGGCAAGTTCTTTCCTGACTGAGCCATCTCCACAGCCCCGGAAGTCTCATTTTACCTTTAGAATCCATAAGTATTTTGGATTCTTCTCACAAGACAACTGGTGGCTTAGTGGAAGACTAACCAAGTACATTGCTGACTATTTTTCTCCTCATCTTCTTAATTAGATGCTCTGGAAAGATGAATTGTGTTTAACTTATGCCTTCTATTCCTGTTACTGCCTGCCTCTCCTTCCCAACTGACTTTCCTTAGTTTCTGCATGAGTTCCTCTCTGGAGACTGCAGGATTTAGTCCATCTGGTATGTGTCTGCACCCTCATAGCTAATGAGGGCTTCTCTATGCTTGTCAGGGGTCCACCAGCATGTCCCCAGGAAGGTCCGTGGGCCATAGAGCTCCTCTATACAACAGCCTAGAGAATGAGCGAGTGTCAAGAACTCAGCTGCCTGAAGACCAGAAGCCTCCATGATGTGTGTGTGTATTTTCCTCCAAGTCTTTGAAGACAGCTTTGAATCAGCTCACTCCTGGCGACTCTGCCTTCCTGTACACTCAACCCCCAACCTGTGGGGTGCTTTTTCTTTGACTGTGAAAATTGTCCCAATGCAATTTTGGTGGGAGGATCAAGGTGTCCCCAAGTCTAGCTCTCCTGGAGCTTGGTGTCTGGGAGTGAGAGGAGGTGACATACTACAACAGCACAGGGCATTCTGGTAGACTGGGGTGCGTGGGAACAGAACATCAGGATGGAGCCAAAGAGACTTCACAGTCCCTTACACCATGCAGGTTTTAGCCCCACACAAAATACATATTTGGACATAAATGTCACTAGCCAGAGTACACATAAATGTACTCTGTCATCTCACACTCATTTGGGGACAGGTGTGTGGACACCATTTCTATCACTATCTAAATAGGTACTCTTTCCGTGTGCCAATCACAGATGATGGAGCCCACACGTGAATACTCACTTGAGCTAACCCCCTCGGAAGTAAGTCTTCCGTCCTCACAAGAACCTTGGTGTCTGGAAGTGAGAGTAGGTGACATACCGCAACAGCACAGGGGACTGTGGGCATGAGGCACAGTACTTGCTTTGTTCACTTCTATATCCTATTTAGTCTTCTGGTACTGTTCTGGATAAATGGATAAGGCTCAGAGAGGTTGAGAGTATTCTCTGATATTGCCCAGCTGACCTTTGAACTTCAAAGCTACCACACCTCCTTCTGGATTACATTTTGCTCACACCCCACACAATCAAAGGGAAAACAATCCCAAACATACCTGCAGCAGTTGACTCTGTTTCCCCTGACCCTTCTGGAGAAGAGAAGTTGGGAGCGTCTGTCAGGGATATGATTGTTTCTGCTGTTTGGGTCTCCTCTCCTGAGTATGAGAGGATCGGGGATTGGATTTCTTGATGTGTCTCTGCAGGGCTCTGGGTTGGTTGGGCCCACTTGGACTCTGGGACAGTGGTGCTGATGTCAACATTCAGCTCTGAGGTGTGATCCGACCATTCTCCACTGACTTCAGTCCTGTCTCCAGAAGCCACAGGAGTGGCATAAGGCATTCCTGAAGTGTCTATGTCTACATTGGAGGTAGTGGTAGATTCTCCACTCATTTCAGGAGCAGCAGACCCCTCCCTGGTGCCTTCCTGAAAGGTCCATGAGGTGCTGCTCACCTCCATGCCTGAAGTTGTCACCTCCAGATCTGCTTCATGGAAGGCTGAGGTGATTTCATGAGGATCTGGGAACCTAGACTGTTTACTGCTGGCCTCAGGGGCAGCAGATACATCTACTCCAGCCTCAGGGTAAGCCGATGACTCACTGCTGGCTTCTGGGACTGATGCTTCTATCCCAGACCCAGGGAAGTTTGCTACAGCTCCACTAAGACCCCCAGATGCTGAGGCTTCCCCACTGGCCTCAAAGAGCTCAGGGGTATATGTCACAGAAGGCCCTTGGCCAAGTTCCTGGGAAACGGTTGGTTCAGTCACACCCTCCACTAACTCTGAAGTGATTAAAGTGACTTCTGGAAGTCCCGAGGTTTCGCCACTGCCAGATGTGGCAGCTACAGATTCTCCACTCACATCAGTGCTGCTAGAAAAGTCTCCACTAAAATATGGAGAGCTTGGTGGCTCTGTGCTGGGTTCCATCATCCCAGACTGCAGTGTGCTTAGGTCCAAAGACCCAGAAAGGTCCCCAGATGTGTCTGGTGTTCCAGAATGGAAACCACTGAGTTCCAAAATGCCAGAAGGCCCTTCTCCAGCTTCTTGAGCAGTTGGAGCCTGGGTTATAGATTCCACCAAAGTTCTGTCTAGAAGAGACACAGTAGGAAAACCTGAGGCAAGTCCACTGCCATCATATGCTCCTGAGGGCAAGCTGCTCCCAGCTTCAACTCCAGAGAATTCTCCACTGACCTCAGTTACTCCACTTGGGAGGCCACTGAATTCTGGAGCTGGGGATATGAATCCACTGGAATCAATTGCTCCAGAAGATTGTCCACTGACATCCACCGTCCCAGATATGCCAGACATATCCATCTCCCCTGAAGGGAGGCCACTGAGTTCCACAGATCCCAAGCCTTCTTCTTCTTTAAATGTGGTAGGGGTCACTTCAACAAGACTGGTGTCCACAAATGTAATGCCAGAACTGTCCCCACTGCCACTCATGGTGCCAGAAACCAGGTCTGGGGTTGTGGGTGTTGTTCCGCTGAACACTGGCAGCCCCGAGGGCTGCCCACTGAGATCTGGAAGCCCAGAGGTTTCTCCACTCACAAAAGTTGTGCCACTGGTAAAAAGAGCTCCAGACCCTTCGCCACTTACATCTGGTTGTCCAGAGGACAGTCCACTATGCTCAGTCACTTCAGATGTCCCACTGATGTCAGGAATCTCTGAGGGCTGCCCACTGACTTCAGAAATCCCAGATGTTCCCCCACTGATGTCAGGAGACCCAAATGGCTGTCCATTAATATCAAAAAATCCAGATGTTTCTCCACTGACACCAGGAGACCCGGATGTTTGGCCACTGAGTTCAGTTCCTGAAGGGAAACCACTAATGTCTCCACTACTGTCCAACTCACTGAGGGGCAGTCCTGATACTTCTCCTGCGCCACTGATGCCGATGGTTCCCCTTCCTTCCAATTCACTGGCAGTTGTGGATGTGACCACTTCCACTAAGGTACTGTCCACTAGGGAGACAGTTGGGAACCCAGACGGAAGTCCACTAAAGTCAGGCAGGCCAGAGGCTGGGCCACTTCCAACATCCACTCCAGAATACTCACCACTAAATCCAGAGGGAAGACCACTTGCTTCTGGAGTTTGGCCACTTCCTGGAGTTCCAGAAGGTAGCTTGCTAAAGTCTCCAGAAGCAGAACCCACCAAATCTTTTCCAGAAGGCAACCCAGCAAGGTCCTCAGCCCCAGAAGCTGAGGTCTCTAGGCCTTCTTTTCCAGAAGGAAGTCCACTGAGGTCATCACCTGCCCCAGAAACAGAGGTCTCAAGATCTTCTCTTCCAGAAGGAGGACCAGTAACACCTGCTCCCGAAGCAGAAATCTCCAGATCTTCCCTGGTAGAAAGACCAAGATCCTCCACTCCAGAGGCAGAAGTTTCTAGACCATCTCCAGAAAGGCTTACACTCTCTACTCCAGAAGCAGAGGTTTCTAAAACATCTCCACTAGAAAGAGTCCCACTGACAGAGCCTCCAGAGGCAGAAGTTTCTAGACCTTCTGTTTCTGTAGGGAGCACACCAATGTCCTCTACTCCAGAGGCAGAAGTCTCTAGACTTCCTCTTCCAGAAGAAAGCCCACTAACATCCTCTACTCCAGAGGCAGAAGTTTCTAGACTTTCTCTTCCAGAAGAAAGCCCACTAACATCCTCTACTCCAGAGGCAGAAGTTTCTAGACTTTCTCTTCCAGAAGGAAGCCCACTAACATCCTCTACTCCAGAGGCAGAAGTCTCTAGACTTTCTCTTCCAGAAGGAAGCCCACTAACATCCTCTACTCCAGAGGCAGAAGTTTCTAGACTTTCTCTTCCAGTAGGAAGCACATTGATGCCCTCTATTCCAGAGGCAGAAGTCTCTAGATCTCCTCCTTTAGTAGGAAGCTGGGTGACGTCCTCTGTACCTGAAGCAGATGTTTCTAGACTTTCTCCTCCGGAGGGAGGACTACTCAGGTCTCCCACTCCAGAAGCAGAAGTTTCTAGACTTTCTCCTCCAGTAGGAAGTACACTGATGTCCTCTATTCCAGGGGTAGATGTTTCTGGACCTTCTCCAGAAGGAAGTCCACTAACATCCTCTACTCCAGATGTAGAAGTTTCGAGACCATCTCCCCCAGAAGGAAGCCCACTGACATCCTCTACTCCAGAGGTAGAAGTTTCTAGACCATCTCTTCCAGAAGAAAGCCCGCTGATATCTTCTGCTCCAGAAGCAGATGTTTCTATCCTTTCTCTTCCAGAAGGTAGTCCACTAAGGTCTCCACTTCCAGAGGCAGAGCCTTCTAGGCCTTCACCTCCAGAGGGCAGCCTGTCAACTGTGGGAGTGCGGGACGATGTTACTTCTTCTCCATCCCCTGAGGCCAGTCCACTTTCTACAGGCAGGCCTGAACTCACTGTAGGGCTGAGTCCACTGAAGTCAAGATCACCAGAGGAAAGTCCACTTTCACTGCCCCCTGATGGTTGTCCACTGGTGTCAAGGTGCCCTGAAGCTTCTCCACTGCCTGTGAAGTCACCACTGAGGTCATGTGTTCCTGGTGCTTCCCCAGAGCCTGGCAACTCTGTCCCGCTTGGTGATACAAGTGATGTTACATATGGCTCCTCTGAGGTGGAAGGCACTTCTGAGGCAGAGGGCTCTTCAGTGGCAGAGGGCATTTCAGTGTGGTCCTCTGCTGCTGGGATGGTGAGAAGCCATGAAGGAGGGATCCCTGGAGGAAAGAAGGTAGCCAAGGTGAGGCACGGAATGGTCTGCTCAATTTCAAAGTCATCCATAGATCTGAACTCCTTCCTTCCCACAGGAAATATCTTCCGAGAGTGCAGGCACATGTCAGGTGACTGACTGCTGAGGACTTTGTTAAAGTGTATTGCCAAAGGAGGCAGAGAGGAACGAAGGGAGAAGAGGCAGAAGGAGGATGTAGGAAGGGAAGAAATAAGGAAGGGCAGGTGGTTGGATTGGAGGCTATATAAACTGTGCTTTGTGGGACTCTAAGGGCCGCCTTTTATACAATGTGGGGGCCACTGCTGAAGAAAACCAACTTTCCCCATTGTCTCTCACATACTAACTCTTTGTTTTTAGAGTATGGTCCCTGGGCTACCATCTTCAGCATCTCCTTGGGTCTTGGTCAACAAGCAAATTCCAAGCCTCTACCCCAGCCCTCTGCTGATAGAGATGTGGGGTGTCCAAGTTTAGGGACCGTTTTCCCAAGCCTCCCAGAGATACTGGTGCTGTTGGAGTGAGAGAACCTATCTCCAGGTCAGGAGGGCCAGGTGGTACTGTTTATAAAGAGGACCTGAAAAGTAGAGAAGAAAATCAAAGCAACCTCATCATTTTAAGTAAGGCTATATTCTCCGCTCAGCCTTGTTTTTTGGTGGTATTTTCAAAACAACTTATGTCTGGGTTTGGTAGTGCAGACCTGTAATCCAGGCTACTTAAGAGGCCGAGGCCAGAGGATTCCAAATTCAAGACCTGCCTGGGCTATATAGTGAGTTCAAGACCACTCACCGGACTTCCCACCTTCATCTTGGCATTCTATAGCAGGCAGGTGGATGGGTTTAATGTGCATGGCTTCAGGGCATGCTCCAGAGTCCGGCTGTACTCACCTGGCAGTGAAGATGTACCCACTGGAGTGTAGGCTGGTTCCCATTCAGTCTGTCTTTCTGATTCAGTGGTGAAATGTGGCCCTGCTGTCGTCTCCGACTCCAATGGGACAGCATCCACACCAGGTCCCACCTGAGTGACAATCCAGTCCTCTATGTCAGAGGGTGATGTGGGCATCCCCACTTCTTCTTTTCCTTGAGAGGGTACCACTGACGCACCTGAAGAAGACGTGGGAGGTGAGGTCCTGCCTTTGACAGGAGCCCATTTCTGTCCTGCACCTCAAGAACAAAGAAGCAAGGGGGGCCCTGAGGTACATCTGACTAGTACAAGAGCCTAGCTGACCCACCCCAACCTCTAAGTCAGTAAGACAGTTGTTTGCCATTTGTAACTATTATATAATGTCACCATGCCTCTTCTATCCCTAGCAGCTTAATCTCTCTCCACAGTCTATCATATATGCTGGACCTAAATAAAACCTTTATGTTTATAAACACATTTTACCTTAATAAAGATGAGAGTCATCTAACAAATAGTCGTTATGTGACTCGCTCAAGGTCAACAGCTTAGAAGTACCAGGACTAATCTTTCTGTTCAAGATCTAGCCTGATACTGCCCACCTTGATGGCAGTTTCCTAAACAGGAGGCTCACCTTTGAATTCTACACAGCTATCATGGCATTTACATATCATGGTATTTGCGGTGGGTGAGGGCAGGGTTCACTGATAAGAGGTAACTCCTGATCCAGGGTGGGCGGGAAGCCCCCAACCTAGAGGAGGTCAGGAATGAACCAGAACTTCTCTGCAAGGTGATAAGAGGTTTAAAGCCTGGCATGGTAGCACTCATCTTTAATCTCAGCACTTGCGAGGCAGAGGCAGGCAGATCTCTATGAGTTCAAGGCTAGCCTGGTCTACACAGCAAGTTCTAGGTCAGTCAAGGCTACATAATGAGATCCTGTCTTAAAACAAATGGACAAATAAACAAACAGAAAGACCTAAGAATCCCCTGAAGGCCTGGGATGGGTGGTGGAAGGTATGGTTGGAAATTTACTAGGAGGGTTTACTGGCTTGATTTCTGTTGTCCACTGTAAAGACCTAGTTTGAGGCAAGAGCAACAAGAAGTTACAGCAGGAGGATCATGAGTTCAAGGCCAACCTGGCAACAGAAGCCCCTTTCTAAAAAAAAAAAAAAAAAAAAAAAAAAGCTTAAAAAGTCAGAAGTCTAGGAAGGTTGGAGGACATCAGTTTCCCCCCATCAGTTAAAAACAATTCTGGAGGCTGATGAGATGGCTCCGTGGATAAGAATGTGTATCCCTCTTGCAGAGGACCTGAATTTGGATCCCAGCACCAGGGCAGCAGCTCACAATTGTCTGAATTTTACCTCTAGGGATATCTGCTGCCTCTGGCTTCCAAGGGCAGTTGCCCTCACATTTTCCTACAAACTCCTCATACACATAATTTAAAATGGTAAAAACATAAATCTTAAAAAGTTAAAACAATTCTGGATTCACAAGAAATTGTAAGGAGATTCATCTTTGATGTGTTATATTGAAAACAGGTACAATCTCATTCTGGTGGGTGCATCATTACCCTATGTGGATGCTGTGAGAATTCAGCCAATTAGAGGCCAGCACATGCCACTCTCAACTGTCTTCTAACTGGTGATGATGACTAATAAGCATGTAGGTGGCAGATGCTTGGCAAAGGACACAGGATTATCTGATTAACTTGTTATCAAAAATATTTACAAGAAAAGAATTTGACAGGAATATACAAATTAAAACAATATGTAACATTACATATAAACACATATGGTGTGTTTCACATACACAACCCCAATTAATACTTTCACACAACTTCCTCTGAAGTAGGGACCATTTTGTCTCTCCTTATAGAGGAACATTAAGGAAGTCAGTCCCAGGCATATGGGGGTGACTACAATACCTCGAAAGCAGAAGGCATGGTGCCTGGACAACGGGTCTGGGAGGCCAGTCTGGTTGGGGTAGAGGTAGACAGTTCTCACGCCTGGTTTGTCCCCACCACAGGCAGGCCGAGGGGTGACGATGGGATATCGGAGGCTGCCATCTGCCAGCCAGCCAGCATAGCACTTGTCCAGGCCATGGCTCCAGGCAGCGTAGAGCTGGCCAGTGGAGGCCAAGGTGGCATTTTGGGCTTCACAGAAGGCCTGTGCTTCCTGGAAGGTGAACTGCTCAAGGCGTGTGGCGAAGAACACTTCCCCTAGGGACAGAGACAATGGCAGTGTGATGGTTCCTGTATGGCATCAGGAAAGTCCTGTTCCCACTACCCTGGGGCAGAATTCCTGGCACACCTGCCCTGCTCACCTAGGCTGTTCACCCACCTATGTGGCACACACTCCTACAGATCCCAGCCTCACTCACTCACACCCCCAAGGCCACACCCCTTAGATCCCTTGGAGTCCTGGACAATAGAGATCAGAGGCTCCACTTTTTACTGAGTGGGAATTTCCTGGGATTTGGGACATCCCCTGCTAAAAAAAGACAATGGCACAGCTGAACTGGGATGAGTTAGTTATGCTATGGGAACTGGCTTCTACCCCTCCATATTTAGTTCTCCAGTCATACCTAGGTACCCTTCTGTTGACTGAGGTGGCTCACCTGCCTACGCAAACCCCAAGCATGTCTAGCTCCCTGACCCCTTATGGGGCTCAGTGACTCCTGTGGACCTGACTCACATTCCTCTAGGGTCTCAGCACCCACATATCACCCAGAGCCCCATCTGAGTTAGGGAGCTCACATATACCCAGAGCTTGTTTATACTAGGCACCTTTTACGATTAATATTAATTAATACCTCAAATGTGGGTATAAAGCATCCATGTTATATCAATGGGAAATGAAACTTATAGAGGTGGAGTGGCCATGCTTAAACTTTTCTAGAACACTGGCATTTTTCAAATTGGGTTCAGTGGAAAAGCAATTTGGTTACATTCATGGAGGTATGTGGTTGAATAAGCTTGGGCAATGCAGAGTTATAGAGGGTTAAAGAGTTTTTGGGTTACAGGACTTCTCACAGCCTCTGGTTTGTTCGTGGGCATTGGGACTCTGTAAGACAGAGGTTGTGGCTAACATTTATTTAGTCATTAGAAATTGATCAATTTAGCCACCAAAGTCCTTCTGAAGGACCAATTTCACACTACAACACAAGGGGAGAAATCATATGAGCCTTTGGTGGGGAGAAGGCACTTGAATTGAAAGAGGTGGGGGATGGGCCTCTTTTTTCACATGGAAAGCTGTGTGAGAGCCCCTCCTCCCGGACTCTCCCTTCATCCCTGCTGCTCTGGAGATCTGAATGTGGTAATACAGCCTGTACCCTCAAGCTTGTCCACGTAGCAGTAGACATCATAGGTTTCTGATGATGGGCGCACCCCATAGGTCCTGACTCCGGGGCTGCTGTCCTTGTCACCGACACATGGGGTCCGTGGGCTCACAATGGGATATCTGCGAAAAAGGGTGGGAAGGGGAGTGAGGGCCCGCCCTGAAGATGGGAAAGGCACATCTTGGATTATGTTTATGTATCAAGTCCCTTGAGCATCTGGTGGACTTCAGAAGAGAGTCTTCTACATAAGAGGGCAGGTACTCTGCCAAGCTGCAGGGTTTGGGGGCACTTGAAGGAGGTGCTTGAAGGGGGGTCTCCAAGGGATTCTTCAGTTTGTCTCCTAGAGGGAAATGACTAGGAACTTGGCATAGCACAGTTCCTCCTGACATCTTTCAGAATATGCCTTGGCTTAGGGATGTGCGTGGAATTTAGGGAACTATGCAGTCAATAGTGAGTTCATTGATTCACAAAGCCCTGGGAGCCTGCCATGCTGGATGTTATGGGCTGGGGGCTTCTTGTTTGGGATTGGGAATGGTAGGCTTGCCCCTTACCTGACGGTCTGATCCTGCAGCCAGCCAGCATCACACTGTTCATAGCCTGCCTCATAGGCAGCCTGGAGCTGTTCAGGGGAGGCTATGACTGCCCCCGTTTGCACGCAGGCCTGCTGTGCTTCCTCAAATGTCAGAGAGTATCTGCTGGAGCCAGGGCGATAGTGGAACACAGCTCCTGAGTTGTGAGGAAAGGGGAGAAAGAAACATAAGACTGAAGCTCATAGCGTCTGTTCTAAGCTCAATTCCTCCATTTACACATGATGGATACAGCTGGGCAAGTCCACCTGAAGTTCCACTCAGTGATATCATGAGTGTCACGGGAGATGGCAGTGTCCATCTGTCTATCCCAGGCAGGGACACCATCAAAACTCTTTAGACTACACCAGAATGTCCTTCCTGTTTGTAGATCAGCTGGGCTCTGTGCGGAGTGACATCCTGTCCTAGAGACATTTCCTGAGCATAGAGAACGTCATCTACCTAGCTCAAGGGCTGCAAGTATTTTCCAGAAAGAACCAAATAACTATATCAGGCTTCTCTTCTTCTTGAGATAGAGTCTTGCTATATAAATCAGACTGGCCTTGAATTCACAACTCTCCTGCCTCGGCTTCCTGTGCTGGGATTACAGATAGGTACCATCATACCTGGTCTCTAGAACAGGCTTTATGGGCCCCGTGATTTCTGTTATAATTGCTCAACTCAGCCACAACTGTCCCAGATTATCCATAGACAAAGCCTTCACAAATGGATGTGGCTCTGATCTAATCTTTATTTGTGGGCACTGAAATCTGAAACAACATCATTTCAGTGTATCACAAAATAGCTTCCTCTTTTGACTCCCCCTTCCTCAGTTATTTAGGAATGTGGAGGCTTAGTTCACAGGCCACCTCAGAACAGCTGCAGTCAGCCTGCTCACTAGACTCAGTTGATTTTTATCTCGGGTGGGAGGAAACGGCCAGGCCAGGCCACAGAGTCACCCAGAGCAGTGGTTTTCACGTGAGCCTGTCTTATTTTGAACTACGTAGCACTGTCATCTACTTAATATACACCTTAGTTTCTACAGGTGACCTCATTGGAAGTCAATGATTTGTGCTCAAAGAGTGGACACAACTGCCCCCCAGGAGTGTACTTACCCCCCGGCAAGTGGGGCTGGCCAGGGACTTCAGCTGCACCTGGGGCGAGGGTCCCTTGTACCAACAGGTCCTCACTGGTAAAAGCCGTGGCAGACTCCAGCCGAGGTGTGATTTCCTCAGGAAAGCCCCAGGGCCTGGTGGCTTCTTCAGTTCTCTCAGGGAAAGCTGTGGCCCTTACACCAGGGAAAAGTGTGAGTGCCTCTTCTGGCTCTGAGACAGTGGGGGACAGGTCGAAGATGGGCTTTGCCGTGAGGATCACATTGCCCCGGACTTCTCCCTCAGTGATATTTCGGGGCAGGGGTAGCTCCAGGTCTGGCCAGGTCACTGTCTGGATGGTGATATCATCTTCACCACCCACCCCGAAGAAGTTTTCTGGGATGTCTACAAAGTCTTCACCTGGGACAGGATGCAGAGACATACTTTAGTGCTCAGCTTGGGGCTGTTTCCAGGAGACAAATGCTGAATGTGCCCACTTCCTCCCATTTGGCAGAAGCTTGGCACCTATATGCTAACGTCTCCAAATGCTAGAGTCTCTTATATAACCTATGCACCACTGCTGGAATCTTATTTCATTCTTTTGGTTGCTTATAATTCCTTATACAGTATTAGTTTTATTCCAATAGCTGTTACAGTATATTGTTTGGAGAACAATGGCAAAAAAAATTTCTGCACATATTCAGTTCAGATGCAGTTAAATTATTAACAAAAGCCCAAGGTTGACTAAATTTATAGAAGCACTAGGATACTCCTGGCATATTGGTCAGCCAGCTCACCGCTTATCAAATGAAATCAGTTCTTATTTCTACCTTTCCATCAGCCACCACTTTGCCCCCTGCATGTCTAATGGGATGATTTGAATCAGTGATAAAGGGAAATCCTGAATCTTGCAGAGGTGACTTGTGCAATCAATGTAGGCATTGTTGGGGAACTGCCTGCCTCAGAGTCCTGGACACCCGAGGGGCTGGCAGACATAAGGTAGCTATTAAAAATGAGAATATTCATGAGGGCGATATTTCCAAAGTGTGGTGTAACTATCAAAAAGTGAATAAAGGCTTCTGGGGGGGGGCATGTCCCTCTTCACATAAAATCAGGTTATAGAAGGGAAATATGAAATATTTTGGGGTCACTGTGCTGTTACCAATTGGATTGTAAAATGTATGCAGCACATTTACCTAACTTATGCTGTTCATTTTTCCTTTAAGAATTAGGAATTAATTATAGCTTAAAGTGTGTTAAATAGATGATAAAAGCTTATTTGAAAACTTTATTCTAATTTTTCCCTATGAAGTCACTGAACTTGGCCTTACTCTTACAGAAAAATTTTTTTTTAGATGCATCTGGATTAAATGGGAAGGTAGCTGTGGGCTCCTGCTCTCTGACAGGCCTCACCTCCTCTTTATCAGAAGAGTTCAGGGTCTTGACTTCTCTAGCCTTGTGTAGCAAGGGAGAAGAACTGGGATTTGAACCTGAGAAATAGGGACTCTTTGAAGCATATGCTTTAAATGCTGTTCTGTGTCCATTGGATGAAACAGGACTGGATACACTGCCTCCATTGTCTCTGCCTTAAAGGCCAGTGGAAGTGGGGAGAGAAATGATTAAAATGTGGGGTTCAGTAACTCAGTGGTTTCTTCCCAAGATCTTACTGGGACCTGATTTTGGTAGAACTCCCCACTCTCTTTCAACCCCAGCCCTACCTGTGTAACAGATGGCGTCATATCGGGATGAGGGATCAGGATAGCCTGTCTGGTTGGCGTGCAGATAGACAGTCCTGACACCCAGGAGGTTGCCCCCGCAGTTGGGCCGAGCCTTGGAGATGGGGTAGCGCACGCTGCGGTCGGCCAGCCAGCCGGCGCTGCACATGTCCATCCCGCCCTGCCAGGCTAGGTAGAGCTGTCCCGTGGTGGCCAGCCGTGCCCCCAGCCTCCGGCACTCATTGGCTGCCTCCTGGAAAGTGAACTTCTCCGGGGATGTGGCATAAAAGACTTCGCCTGTGAAGGACATATCACATTGGGTGAGGATTTCACTCCTGCCCCACCCATCCTGGTCTCACGTTAGTATCGCACGGCTTGTCTATCACTCCCCAGTCTCCATTCCTTTCTGGACTCTTGGATGGGATGACATCAATCTCCTAACAAGGTCCTCCTCCTTCCCCAAATAGTGAAGTTACCAAAAGAACAAAGGGAGCATGGGATGGAGTGCCACGAAATCAGGACCTGTGGCCCGGGTAATTGCTGTTCATCTTCCCACCACTAGGGGAGCTTTCCTTTGACACAGGCACTGCCTATTTCTAGGAAACCATCCCGAATTCAAATTCTGATGAGAAAAGTAGGCCTCCCCTGCGACCCCTTAGAATACTGGCTTCGAAATCAGGGCCAATAGTATCCAAAGAGGCCATTATGGGATAATTTTAGGTCTGTTAGCTTTTAATGTTTCCTAAAACCTGCCAAGGTTGTGAGCGGGGGTGGGGGGGGTGGGGGTGGGGAGGTGGGGGGTGAGGGGGTAGGGGGGTGGGCATGAGGGTATCTGACCACTCATCGGTTCAGGTATTCCTGTTCAGTGGCAGTTCAGACCAACCGTTATGTTTGTCGTGGGTGAGTCAAACGTGGAGACACAGGTGCTTGCTACTTAATGGAGGGCTTGTCTCCTGAGATGAGAACCAGAAGGGGGCCTCGGTGGTAGGAAGGTTGGTGTATGTCATCACCAGATTTGTTCCCAGCTGGAGGATCTTGGGAGCTATAAGAGGTATGTTCAGAGAGTGTGGGATATGTCCAGAGTGATAAATGGGTGCAGATGAGAGAGGGGTGTCATCTACATGGCAGGGTAACACTATGTTCAAAATTAATACCCTTATAAAAGACAGAAACGACCTTAATTTCTCCCTCAAACATCTCATCAAAAGGCCTGATGTAGAACTTCAAGCTGGGGACAGAGAAGCAGAAGAGTGGACAACATGCTTCCGGACAACTGTGTGTCTGTTGTGCCTTGTCCTAGAGTGGCTTAGGGTGTCTCTCTTGAGTGGAAATGGAGCCCAGGGTCTGAGCCTGGCTTTGATGACACCAGGGACCTTAAGACAGGGCTGGGTTGGCTAGAGATCCTGAAGTTCCGAATAGAAGGGGCAGTCTCAGAGGACTTTGGAACTTGGGGTTTGGTGGGAGCACCAGATGTTTGCAGATGCCTGTGGCCACTGAAACTTCCTCCAAAGTGAATAGTGAGGATTCATGGCAGGAAAGGACAGAGCAAGGACCCTGGCCCAGAGGAGGTCTTGTGTAGCCATCTCCAATGTGAGCACCGTGATGAGGGGCAAAAACGCATCTTTAAGGGAGCTGGCTTTCTCACAGTGGGAGTTGTAATCTCACCCTCCATCTCCTCAGCAAAGCAGTACACATCATAGGTCTCATTGGTGTCTCGAATTCCATAGGTTCTCACTCCAGGAAATTCATCCTTGTCCCCGTAACAGCCTTCCCGAGGAGTGTGGATGGGGTACCTGTCAGGAAGCCAACATGGGAGTGTGACACTGGGAACAGAGGAAGCTCAAGGTCATCGTTCTTGCAGTCTTCACCTCCATAGGAGGAAACAAAGGTCCAAGTCTGCTCTGAACACTGGCTCCTCTCCAGTCTGAACACTACTCACCAGCTAAGGCTGCATATTCCTGGTCCAAACACACTCTCTCCGGGGCAGACACTTTCTCATGTAAAAAGGCCAGAGTCCTGTGGGTTTTGTAAACTAGAGGCCTCTGTAGTGACCACTTTCACTGTGGCAATATGGAGTAGCTACTGATAGCATGTGATCAAGTGGGCATGACTATATTTCAGCACAACTTTGCTTACAGAGACAAAGGACCAGTTAGGTTGGATTTGACCACGGTGCCTACTTTGGACCAGTTGGGTCTTGCATCACCAAGTGAGGCTGGACTCTATTTTACACTTCAACTAAGGTCTAGAAATGTTAATTGACTTGCTCAAGGCCACACAGCTTCCAAATCCCACAATTGGGATTTGGGTCTAGCTCTTTCTGAGGCCAATATGTGAATTCTTGACATATTAGATGGTTGTCTCATTAATTACTTTTATTTACTGATTTTTGTGGTTTGTCCCAGTTAGCTTCAACTGTCAAGTTTACACAGCCTAGAATTCTCTGAAGTTTCAGTTGAGAGATTTTCCAGATTAGCTTGTGGCCATGTCTGTGAGGAGTTGTCTCGATCTTTGATCAATATAGGAGAACCCAGTCTACCATGGGCGTTACCATCCCTAGACAGGTGAGCCTAGGATAAATAAGAAAATTCACTGAGCATTCCTGTGGGTGACCCAGACAATGAGCCAGCCAGAGAGCCACCAATAACATTTCTCCATGGTTCCTGCATCCCAGTGTTTCTGCCCTCACTTACCTCAATGATGGAATGTGACCTAGAAGATAAAGCTGACATGAACCTTTTCCTCTCCCAGTTGTTTTTGATGAGAATGTTGCATCTCAGTGACAGAGATGAAACTATAACAGTGCTGTATGGCCTTGTGGCCTAAGATCCTCTGGTCTGCCCAATCTCGCAAAGCTGTCTGTCTTCCTGAAGCCTTCTATGTTGAGGCTAGCACTATGATGCACATGGGGTAGACAGTCTGTCTTTACAGGCTTGGGACACTTGCACTGCTTTGCCATGTGGCTCCCAGGATTCACTCAGAAAAAGACGCACCAGAATGCTTGATTTATGTGTGTCTTGTCGTACAGAAAGTATATAAATAAGGCCATATACAAAAATAAATAAAACTCTAAAGTTAAAGACTGACAAACAGCCCAGAAGTAAAGACACATCAATAACAGGAAAACAGGCAGGGAGAGCAAGGCTGTTGGTATCATTTCTCCTGGGACCTGGGATGTTGATAAGACCTTGATCCCTCATCTAGACTGGCCGTAGGACTGTGTTCATACCAGTTAAGTACTGGTAAGTGTTCCACACCATCGCCTGTCCCATTCTGCTGGGCTTCTTATACCTGGACCTCAGCTTTGATGGTTCTTCTTTTGGGGGTTGGGGTCTCACCTGACGGTCTGGTCAGCCAGCCAGCCTGCATCACACTGGTGGAAGCCATCCTCATAGGCAGCCTGCAGTTGCTCAGGGGTGGCGATGATGGCGCTGTTCTGCAGGCAAGCCCGCTGTGCTCGGTCAAAGTCCAGCGTGTAGCGTGTAGAGATGGCTCTGTAGTGGAACACGATCCCTGTGGGACACACAGACCAGAGGGCTGTTTAGGTGTGAGCTCTGGTTATCGAAGTTCTAGAGAAGAGGTGGTAAGAATCAACAGGACCCTGGGTACTCTCTGGTCCAGGCTGACATGGTTTCCTTCTCTGACTATGTTATTATAATATTCAATGGATTCTTTGATAATTTCATAATGAAAACAATGTATTTTGATCATAGATACCCCCAAATCCTTCCCCTACCTCCTTTTAGTTCTACCCCCAATATTCCATTCACTCTTCTTACTGAGTCCAACTTTTGTTGCCTGTATCCTTATGAGTGTGGGGTTATACACTGGAGTGTGGTCAACCTATCAGGGGCTATACCTTCAAAGAAAACAGACTATCCCCTCAAAGCCATCAACTACCAATAACTCTCCAGCTGCTGAAGTTGCCGTTGGTTCTTTGGTTCTTGCTGGAACCTCATCGTTCCTCACCCCACCCTACCTCACCACCTTAATTGGGTATGCACAACCTCCTCATCCCATTCCACCATCTTAACTGGGTGTGCATAACCTCCTCACCCCATCCCACCACCTTAACTGGGTGTGCACAACCTCCTCACCCCACCCTACCTCACCACCTTAACTGGGTGTGCACAACCTCCTCACCCTATCCCACCACCTTAACTGGGTGTGCATCACCTCCTCACCCCATCCCACCATCTTAACTGGGTGTGCACAACCTCCTCACCCCATCCCACCATCTTAACTGGGTGTGCACAACCTCCTCACCCCATCCCACCATCTTAACTGGGTGTGCACCACCTCCTCACCCCATCCCACCACCTTAACTGGGTGTGCACCACCTCCTCATCAGGCATTTCTTCTAGAACACCTATCATAATTCTGATGATAAGAAAGTTCTTTGAACTAAGGCAAAAGCTGTCTCCTTGTAATTTTTCTTGCCACTCCACGACCCTCTATTTTTTTTCATGGAAGGAGACACGGAAGGTTCCATGTCTCCAGGAGCTCAGGGCATCCTAATGAGTTCTTTTAGAGAGAAGGGAGACCAGGAAGGGAGTCTTTAGCCATTTCTTTGGCCTCTGAAGCTGAAAATAAAGGAGTGGTGGAGAAGATGCCTGGATGATATGTCAGACAGCCATTCCCATCATTTCCTAGGGTCATGTCAGATGTGGCATTTGACCCATATGCTCATATACAAAGTGGGCACAGTTACAAGGCCCACTGTGATGTGGGACATACCTCTCTGGGTATGTCTGCTAGAATTTAACTAAAGAGGGAAGACCCACCCTTACTATAGATGCTACCATCTCATGGTCTGGGTCCCAGACTGAATAAAGAAAGAAATATGAGAAAAGGAGAGAGCTGAGCACTTGGATTCTTCTGTCTGTCTCCTGACTGTTGGTGTAGTATGATCAGATGCCTCACACACCCACCACCATGTTATCTTCACCATGGTAGACTGTATCTCCTCAAACTGTTAGCCAAAGTATCTCCTCACTCCCCTAACTTGATTCCTGTTAGGCATTTGACCACAGCAACAAGAAAAGCTGATATAACCAACAAGTCAAGGATTGCCAATACCAGGAGGTATTTATGTGTTCTGCCCCCAGTGTTCCAATTTCAAACAGCATGGCATTGCCAGCTTCGTGTTAGAAGAAACCAGGCATAAAATTGGTCTGTAGAGGGGCTGAGTGGGAAAGCTAGCCACCAAGGTCCACACTAATTCTTTTTCCTACAGACAACATGGCACCCCTGGGGGGGGCTTTACCTTTCACTATGACCTCCAGGGTGGCTTCGCTGTCCTCAATGCCATGCATCACTTCACATCGATAGATCCCAGAGTCATTGGAGCGAAGGTTCTGAATCTCCAAGGTGGCATCACTGGGGATGGCTGGATAGTTGGGTAATGACACCTTGTCTTGGTACATGCTGTTGACTCGAACCTGTCCTTCAGTGGCCACCAACAATACTATTTCTTTCTCTTTGGAAACACGGCTCCACTTGATTCTTGGAGCAAGCGGGGCAGTGGAGGGTGCAGTGGTCACAGGATGCATGGGGTCGATGAAGTAGCAGGGGATGGTGAGGGAAGTCCCCAGGAGGACCTTCAGTGGGGATGGTTGAGGGATGCTCACACTCAGTGAGTTGTCATGGTCTGTTGGGGAAAGGTGAAAGAACAATGTGTTAGGATAATAGAGACCACAAGCCTCCCAGACAGTCCTGAATACAGCCACCTGAGAAGCTCGAATCCAATACACCATGGGGGAACTTGGAAAGTCTCAGGGAGCCTCACAATCCCCTCTCCAGATCAGTACCTCTCAAGATCTCTGGTGTCTGAACCTTAAGACAAACCATAGAGCCAAAAAAAAGGGTTCCAAAGGAGCGTGTGAGAAACATCACAACCAAGACCTCCAACTATGGACATGGGTGTGTGTGTGTGTGTGTATGTGTGTGCCAAGCCATAGGTAAACAGGACTCCTATTCTTAGGGTAGTGACAGGTTAGATCCAGAGGTTTTAGAAAGAATACATTAAGGTGTTTATTTTGGATACGGTGAGTTTCCCACGAAAAGTTCATGTGTAGAAAATTTGGCAGTGATTGGATTATAAAGATGTCAGCCTCATCAATGCATTCATCCATTGGTCAGTTAGGATGTGGGTCTCAGTGGAGGACAGCAGATCTCTGGAGGTGTGAATCTAAAAGGCACATCTTGTTTACTGATTTCCTCCTATCTCTCTGTCTCTGTCTCCCTGTCTCTGTCTGTCTCTCTGCTTCCAGGCTACCTGGAGGTGAACAGCTCTCAGTGTTTCTGCCTTGTCACAAGCACGCTGTTTCCCTGAGACATTTTGTTGAAGAGGCAGCCACCATCCAACACATCAGGTGTAATAGTTATCAAGTGTTGCGCGCACCCTCGCCCGCAAGGACGATGCGACACCAGGCTCTTCTTTCAGTGGTTTATTCAGGACCTTGAAACTTCTGCTGCTGCTTCTCCCACTGGAGAAAACCCACTCCCAGCTATATACCCTCTGGACTGCTAGTCACAGGGCGCCACGTGGGCCATGCCAATAGATCCAGGTGCACGGAAGCAAGCCACACCTGGAAGAAAGCCACGAGCTTAGCCTTAGCCAAATGAGTTGTTTATCTCAGAGAGCTCTCACCGTTGGGAAGGTGGAAGGCAGAAGCCAGCACCATCTCCAAGGTGTGGCCACGTGGCTCTCTACAATCAAGGGGTATATAAAATTTACACAACCTTTAAACTTAAGACACAGAACTTCAAAGAGGTAGCCATCCCGTCCTGGGAAGTCTGCTTTGGGTTTTAGCTGGACCTAGTAGGAGAGCAAGGCTTTTGAGGTAAAGGATGAGGAGGTGTGGAAAGAACAAGAGGTCTCTCTCTCTCTCTCTCTCTCTCTCTCTCTCTCTCTCTCTCTCTCTCTCTCTCTCGCCTGTAGAATCAGATCTGGGAATCTGGGTAGAACTAGACAACATAAAAATTATTGAGTGTGCCAATAGAGAAGATGTGGGTGTTTCCCAAATCCATTTGGAACGGGAGAGAAAGAGCCTTCCACACAGCACCTTTCATGAAAGGTTTTAAATTTACAGAACCTTTCCTTTCAAGGAACGCCATTGAAATAAAAATGTTTAAGATGGATGTGGCTGGTGGATACATAGCAAGGTAAGAACGGGGGGTGGAGGGTGGGTAGGAATATCTGGAGTCCAGCCCGGACCTTTTGCTGTCTGGACAAATTCCATCATCTTTCCACAAACACCTCCTTGGCTGCCCAACCCTGACACCACTGGCCACAGCTTGACTCTATAGTGGTGGTCTCTGGGAAAAGCCAGAGGCCACCGTTGAGTCCATCTTGGTGGTTGTTAAAGCTCCCAGCCAACTCCCTCAGTGACTGATGTGGACAGCAGTCTCCCCAGGTGATGGCCAGCATCTGGATATTTGTGGGTCCCTGAGCTCCAAATGGATGTCCAATTACTATCCACATCTATACAAAAGTTGTGAATCAGGTCAAATAAGTGACTGAATATTTATTGTGTATCTTTCCATTTGTCCATGGGCATATTTTTACTCTAAAGTCCTAGAGTTTAGCATTGGGATATGGTAGGTTTGGGAGAAAGAAGGCTCAAGTCTCCTTTGTCATCCGTATCTTGTCCTGTGTCCTGTGTGTCCCTTGTCCACACTCCTCCCTTCCCCTCCCCCACATGCCACACAGGCACTGAGGGAATCCCAGATCTCCACACCAGGTGTAAAGTTCTTCACCCCTCCCTTGAGGCTGTGCCTCACTTCTACAGGAAAGACCATCCTTGCACCTCTGATTCGCACGTTCCTTCCTCTTCTTTGATGCTCCCTGACAGCCTTTCTTGAGGCTCTCCATGTTCCCTCTGTCCCAGTCTCATTGTGCAGCAGTTCTGAATGAGATCCCCATGTAGAGGATGCTGTGAAGGAGGCCCAGCTCCAAGCAACTGGCTCTGCTAGAGGGTATTCAGGAGTGGATGCATGTACACCAGGCTCTGGGTTTATGTGCACATGTATGGGTGCCTTCCTATTGCAGCTAGAAAGGGGCACGGCCAGGAAAAGGCCAAAAGAAGTGGGAGGGGGAACTTAGGCTCTCTCTTCCAAACTGTGGATGGGTCACAGCCAACTGCCTGAAGGCTTGAGTAAAAGAGAACCCCCTTCTGAGGTAGAGAGACTTTTCCTCTCTTTAAACTTGACCTGAAGCATGAGCTTTTTCTGGGGCTTAAACATGTAGAGCTTCAAACTGAAGATGGGCAGCCAGTTCCCCTGGACCTTCTTGTTAGTCTCTCTGAAGCTCTGGGGATTCACAACATCCACTTATATTATCCTCATATTCTCTCTCTCTCTCCTCTCTCTCTCTCTCTGTGTCTTTCTCTAACACACAGTCATGCAAGGGAATGGCCTCTGCTGAAAGTGAAATGGTATATTGACAGTTTGGTCAATGGTGGGGCACATGGATAACAGTAAGTTTATAGTGGAGGCGAAAACTTTTTATTGCCTAGAATTTTGTCCTATACTCAGAACCCAGCACCCACCTACCACTGAATCAAAGAGCCATGCATGGAATTGTTCTCACCTGGAACTTCTTCTGAGATGGCTGCGGCGATGACCCTCAGAGTCACAAAGGCCAATAGTAAAGTGGTCATAGTTCACCTGGAAGAGGGAGGAGAGGTGTTATCTGGACAGTTAAGGCACATCCAGGTAGAAGAGGTAATGTGAGAATACATGCTCAAGGCTCTGAAGTTAAACTTCACAACAGGAGGTTGCAAGTGATTTTCCAGGTATTTTCTCTAAAAATTCTTTCCTCCGAAACTTTCAAGCCTTCCTTAGCTTACTCAGTTCAAAGGTGGCTGGTACATCGGCCCTCTCATCTTCTAGCCAGTAGAAATTCATTGTGATGGGATTATGTTACATTGTAAATAACTGTCCTACCTACTGGTTTAATTAAAAACAGATTGGCTGAAGGCAGACAGGAAGTGTGGGCGGGGCTACCAGACTAAGAAAACTCTGGGAACAGAAAGAACAGGGCGGAGATGCCACAGAAACATCAGAGAAGCAGATGCAGAGGACACTTATGCTGCTCTGAGAAAAGGTACAGAGTCGCATGACTGAACAGGATAAAAGTCATTGGTTAGTTAAAGGGTAAAGAGTTAGCAAGTTATATGCTTGGGCCCCAGGTCAATCAGCGTACAATTAATATAAGCATCTGTGTGTTTCAGTGGGACTATGGGACTGTGGGTCTGGCAGGTCCGGGCCACAAGCTAGGCTGGAAAGTCTGGGCCAGAAACTTAAAACAACAACTCATCCTAATGAATTTCTGCAATAGCTAATGGTAAGTGCCAGGTGCAACATAGATGCTCAAGTGTCTGATCTCTTGTGTCTTTGAGGGGTTTTGCATGAGATAAAAACTGGAACCTGTAGACTTAGATGGCCTTTACCTCTGAAGTGTGGATGGGTCACAGCCAACCGCCTGAAGGCTTGAATAAAAGAGAACCCCCTTCTGAGGTAGAGAGACTTTTCCTCTCTTTAAATTTGACCTGAAGCATGAGCTTTTTCTGGGGCTTAAACATGTAGAGCTTCAAACTGAAGATGGGCAGCCAGTTCCCCTGGACCTTCTTGTTAGTCTCTCTGAAGCTCTGGGGATTCACAACATCCACTTATATTGTCCTCATATTCTCTCTCTCTCTCCTCTCTCTCTCTCTCTGTGTCTTTCTCTCTCCAACACACAGTCATGCAAGAGAATGGCCTCTGTTGAAAGTGAAATGGTATATTGACAATTTGGTCAGTGGTGGAGCACATGGATAACAGTAAGTTTATAGTGGAAGTGAAAACTTTCTGTTGCCTAGTGACAGTATAACGTCCCAGCACAAGACATTTCTCACATATTTGTAATGATCCTGGTGAAAACAAATTTATTGCATGATAATCATATAAAATTATGGGGAATATGATTATGTTTATGGTACTCAATACTTGGTAATGACAATAAATGGCTGTTACAATGTATTTCTTAACTACATTTCATGTTGTCGTTTTGGCATGGATTACTACTTACAAGAAATATAAAATTAAAACAGTCCACCATGGGCTCACTAAGAAGCCTCAGAATCACTTACTGTGCATCTTAATTGCATGAAGAAGCCATGTAAAGAAAGGGTTAGTATGTGGTTCAGTGTTCCAGCGCTTACCTAGCATGCTTCATACCTAGTGAAACACCCATGCACACATAGCAACAGTCATGATGACTGAACTCTACCACTTACATATGTTCTAATGATACAGGAGGGAGAGTGGAAGGAGGAAAGGAGAATGAAGATGGAAGGGATAAGAGATGAGAGAGAGGGGGAGGAGGGAGGGAAGGAAGGTGGGAGAAGAGTTATTCCTTTAGAGAACCCTAAGATGCCCTTCAGATGCAGAGAAATGACAAGCTACCCAGCTTCCCTGATAGAGTCCATGAGTGCCACCTGCATCAAATTCAGGAACCGTGTATATTTTAGCAAGGCTCAAGCAGTTTTAGGCAAGATTCAAGGATCTGGCTTGAAGAGTGATCCTAATTAGTCTTATCACTGAAAACCCAGAGTCAGATATTAGGGTGAGAGCCAGGAGATCAGAGAAGCAGAGCAGCAGCCACTAGACTTCTTATCTCTATGGAATCTCAGACGAGAGGGGGCCGAGATCCTGTCTCCACTTCCCTAGTGCTAGAATTAGAGGCTCGTGCCACTACTGCTGGCCTCCGATTCTCTTTTGGACTGGTCCAGTCTTATGTAGCTCATGGTGGCCATTAACTCCTGATCTTCCTGCTTCCTCTTCCCAAGTGCTGGGATTAAAAGTGTGCGCCACAACTGCCTGGCCTCTATGGTTAACTAGTGGCTGGCTCTGCCCTCTGATCTCCAGGAAAGCTTTATTTGTGAGAATCCAAGCAAAATATGACACAACCCTGGCTGGATCAGGAAGACAGCCCTTAGGCAGGCTGTGAGATGAGTACCTGATACCAGGAAGGGAGAACCTAGGACTCCTGTGGCCCTCTTCTGGACCAAATGCAGCTTCCTGTGAATTGGAAAATGACGCTTTCCTGGCTATCACCAGCTGATCAGTTGTCATTTATGTACATAGATTGGTTGAAGATTTAAGAGTCTCCCCTGCACGGTAGGGACCCTCAGCTCCAGCCAGCCAGCATAAGGGACCTTATCAGACTGCCAGTTGGAACATTGGTCTTCAGCCAGCTGCATGTAGAAACTGGCATCAGTACCACTGCTTTGTCACACACCTTCTTGGACTTGCACTGTGGGACACCATGCCCCATCCTCAGCGGCGTCAACATTTACTTTTGGTTGAAGGAGAAGAAAGACTTGGAGATGGGGCAGCGGGAACTAAAGGACAGATGGGGCTTGCAGCCACACAGAGCATCCTCAGTGGAGGCCGAACACCTGGCCTCCGCACCTCAGCCTCAGCTTGTTCGAGTCCGACCGTCCAGCAGGTGTCGCTCTCTGCTTCAGTCACTGTGGACTGGGCTAGGCCAGCGTTGGGATCAGCATCCTTAGGAGCTCAGAGGTTGTGGGGGGAGGAGATGCTGACATTCCCATTCCTGACTGCCTGGGGAGGAACAATCAGGGCCCTGGACAAGGTAACCCTTTCCTGTCTGTGGAGCTTGGAATTTTTGACCAACCATCCTCGATCCGTGCCATGTGTATCTATCACCTGAGAAATAAAAGGCCCTTCTGTGTGGCTGAGGGCTTAGAGGCACATCTCCCCCTTCTTTAGGTAGCCTGGAAAGTTCCATCGTTCTGAGAAATAGCCCTTTGCTTCTCCTTAGGGATTTTCTGACTTCGATACTAACTTAAAAAAAAAAATCTTATACTCAAAATACTGGTATTTTGAGGGGACATTGAGTTGGAGAGGGGGCTCTTGTTCAAGGTCAGTCGACTAGTCAGGGCTGAGAAATGGTTTCCTGGGGGGTCAGGGAAGATCAGCCTGAGGTGTGTTTGTAGAGGGACCTTTACCCCAGACCAAGACACAAAGCTAGCCTGTTCCTCCCTCAGAACACCCTTCACTTGGAAGTTTTGTGTGTGTTCCGGAGTTGTGTTTCTTCTCTTGCTTCCCGAACAAGTTGGACATTGTGTGGGATGCAGTGGTTCTCTGTGGGGCTTGGGCCTGCTCTGTTTTTCTCCCTGGCTTACACCAGGAAATGTGAAGGAATGAGAAGGGGAGGGGAGGGGGTTGGTGTAGAGTGGGCAGCAAAACTTATTTTATGTCTTCTTAAAAACTTTGGGATAGAAATATCGCAATAAATATGCTCTTGTGTTTGTGTGTGTTTTCTCAGTTGTAATGAAAATAGGGAGAAATTCCATTCTGTCTGGGTTCCAAGCCTCTCCGGGAGTCACTGAGTCTTTTATGTGAGGAGATCGACTCTGCCAGCCCACACTTGCTCGTGGACAGAGAGACCTTTCTCAATGGGAAGAAAGTGAAGCAGGGGGAAGGGATGATATATGTAGGGCCTTGAGGCTGCGGAGGTGGAGAAGACAACCCAAGATGGACAGCCATGGGGCTCAGAAGCACAGGGGATGGCCCAGCAGAAAGCCCTAGAAGCCCTGTGTGCCAGGGTTGGTTTTCTCAGGAGGCAATTGTTAGGAGTCTTGGCCAGGAAAAGCAGCAGGCTCCTGCTTTTCAGCTGTGTGTGTGTGTGTATGTGTGTGTGTGATTGTCTCTGCTTATCGATCTGTGTCTCTCTTGTGTGTGTATTTGTCTGTCTGTCTGTCTCCATGTATCTGTCTAACTTTCTCTGTGTCTCTGTCTTTCACTGTGTGTGTGTATTTGTGTATATATGTGCCTGTGCTTCATGGTTGGAGGCAGGGACTCCATCAGATCATGGAATTGAAGGGGAGGCTCATTCTCTCATTATAAATTCCTTTTCCAGCATCTCAGACAAGACTCAGACTCAGGCTCTGGCCATGTCGGTCCACTTACTGCCTATTAACATAGGACCTGCCCATGCTGTTTTACAGATGGAGTGAGATGTCTTGCCAACCATTCTTCTCCTCTGGGCTGGGCACTGTGCCCTTGTGCACACATGTAGGCTTTAAGCATCAGCAGGCACTCACCAGTGCCACCTTCTCCCACTACCTACTGTGAGCCTGTGTGAGCCACTTAGAACCTGTGGATTGGATGTGATGGGATGGGTGTGGGAGGGGAAGCTTCATACCTGACATGAGGATTGGACTAGGCGACTTTCCATAAAGAAAAAAAAAACTTGTTTTCATTTTAACAGCAGCACCATCACCACCCTTCTAAACACCAGGGGAACAGGAAACGGGGGGTGGGGGGTGAGGTGAGGATTGCTGTCCTCCACCATCCCAATCCCACCAATGTTTATATATGTATGTTGGGATGGATGTCCTATTTTTGCAAACTATTTTCTGTTTCCACAGATCTCAGCTTATCAAAGGACAGTTTTGTTCCTTCAGAAACGATGATGACAGGATTTATAGTGTGACCTTGTTTCCAGGAGGCCTGTACAGGTAGCTTAGGCAGGAAGACTTTCCCGGAATGGAGACTCAGCGTGCGGTTCCTTCCTCCCATCCCTGTGTAACCAGAGGTCCATTCCATTAACCCATGGTCATTCCATTGCCAATGGCTCACTCTTGGGGTCTTTCCAGGGCTCCCACAATCCACTCCACACAACCTCGGGGATCTGGTGTGCTCCCTATCTACAGGTCCCTTACAGATATCCTCGGTCCTTCTTTCTGTAGCTTCCAGAACTCTCTCCTCCTCACAGCCACAGAAGGCCAGAGCTGGGACTGACCACTGTGGATGTCAAACCCAATGCATCGATTTTACAGCTGAAGAAACCAAGGATCAAAGAGGGCCAGCATTTTCTCGAGGACCACACAGCAGGTTGAAAGTAGCGCCACAGCTGGAGTCTGATTCTAAGACCTTGTTTTTCTTCATATTCCCAGACTGTGTGAGCTTCACAAAGTAGTGATCGCGCCTGTCTTATTCCCTGGTGTTTTCCTAATGCTTATTGTAGTGCACGCATGCATGCACACACATATACATGCACACACATGCACACACACGCACATGCGTGTACACACACACATATATGCACACATACACACATACGCACATGCGTGTGCACACACACATATACACAGAGAGAGAGAGAAGAGAGAGAGAGAGATGGACATCTTAAGAGTCATCTCCTTCAGCCCAAGGTCTTGGAGGGTGGGAAGGTGAAGCAGGAGGCACAATGCTTCAGCCTTCATGTGTGCATGGCCCTAGGAGACAGCTCCCTCATATCACACTTGTAAGCCTCAGCTAGAGCAATCTGGCTCGCTCACAGTGTGTATGACTGTATTGATACACCAATATGGCATGTGACTTCAGGAAGGTCACAGTTGCACACAGCTCAGAGGAGTAAAAACCAGGGTCTTCCCCTACCAGGACTCCAAAGAGAACCTTGGCAGTGCTACACTGGACTCCTACCAGCTCTCCACAGTTATAAAGCACATCTTTTCAATTCCACATCCAGCAACTGTTACATTCCCAACTTGCACTTGGGTGTCATGGGAGTGTTTACACTATGGTAATCAGCAAACACCCAAGAGGTGAGATTCTTTTTTTTTCTGAGAGTAGATTTATCAGCATTCTGGAAATAACTTATGCTAAATATTAAAGGAAAATGGGAGAAAGACAGTAGGTTCCTCACTTTTTTCAACCAATAAAACCTTGTTCTCTATTTACCTCTCTGTCCTGTGTATTTTCTAGCCCTACAGGGCAGGGGCGTCTGCCTCATGGCAGGCTGATTATGTTATTGGATGCATACCCCTCATCTTCTCTGACACTAGAAGCCCTACTTTCTGCACAGAACCTTTTCAGTCAGTAGGGCCTACCCTGTAGGTGTCTCCCGGCTCCACCTGCACCCACACTGTCCTCAGCATTTTATTTTCTCCTCTGATTTTACATGTGCTGACTTTACCCCACTATGCAGAATGCAACCTTCTTAAAGGTGGAAATCAATACTACTGGGCAGTGTTAACTTCTATGGAGCCTGGGTCTACACAGGCCAGTATGTACCATCTCATTGAATGGATGAGTGGACAGTGGGTTTGACAGTTGAAACCCACCGCGGACGAGACCTATTCTGAGGTCTGCGCACGACAGCAGTGGCCTGTGCTGTTGACACTGGAATTTCTAATCTTGCATGAGGAAGTACCCTCTGGCAGAGGGGCCCCAACTGAAGCTGTTCATTTCCCATATATCTCCAACAGACATGGTGGGGTGGCAGTTGAAAGGGAGGAAGGGAGCAGATTTCATATCTCAGCTCTGTCTTAACGTACTGTCGAACACATGGAAGGACTGTTTACAGTCTTTGTCTATGCAAGTTGGAGACATCACACACACTCAAAGTTCGTGTTACTTTTCTTGTGTGTTCTTTCTTCTCCCACACTGCCCTTTCTCTCCTCCCCTTCCTCTCTTCCTTCTCTCACCTTTGATTTCCTCATACCTAATTTATTACACGTTCTTTTATCACTGAAACATCCTAAGTCCAACTCTCCATCTATACTCTCTAGTGAATTAAGTGAGTCCTCTGGCAAAGGCGTCGGTGGTGGGTGGGGCCACAGCAGATGAACCATCTCCCAGAGATGCTCTGGGCTGAGGGGGCCACTTTTCTTCCCTCAGAGTAGTGTGCAGCCAGGCAAACAGGGCTCTAGAGAGAGTAGACATTGGTGAGGTGCTGAGTCCTAACCTGGACCCTGGCCAAGATGGACTTTGAACATCAAATTTGTCTTCTTTCCTCTCCTTCTCTCTCTCTTGAGACAGAGTCTCATGTAGGTTGGCCCTGGACTCACTATGTAGTTGAGTATAACTCTGAACTTGTGATGCTCCTGCCTCTAACTCCTGAGTGTTGGATTTACAGGCCACCACCACCATGCTCAGTTTAGATGGTGCTGGGGTTTGAACCCTGGACCTTCTGCATTCTAGGCAAGCACTTTTCAGCTGAGCAACATCCTCATCTAAACCTCAAATTTCCCAATTTGAAGACAGGAGGCTCAGCCCTGGCGTTCTCTGAGACTAAATGCTAACTCCATGCAGTCTTTCTGGCCTTTGGCACCTAGGGACAGAGTAAGGTTCATGCCTCCCTTTCACGGACTTCTTCTGGGTATGGGCTGCCTTGTGCTTGCCTGCTCTGTTCCAACAGCCAAGACTGCAGACATTCTCTGGGAGAATTCCACACATGTGGAAAGATGCTCATTGACTTTGCATGTTCTGAGGGAGGAGCGAGAGAGGGCATAAGGATCCTGTCTGACAAATGAGGAGTGTACTGGGTGAGAATGAAGGCAAAGCCAGGCTCAGATGGCCCACCTAGGAGAGAAGTAAATAAGATGTAGAGGAGAGACTTTCTAAGATATCTGTGTCTATATAAGATATAGAGTCCGGGTGTGGGTGGCTTCAGCTCTATGCTAATGTGGGCTTGGCCTTGTCTCCTCTGTGTGCACTCTGTGTCTTTGGTCTGCCTCATTCCCAAGCTCATTTCCACTACACAGTTCCATGCATGCACAGCATGCTCCCCTCAGCTCTATGCCTGACTTATTCTGACTCTTGAGGCCTAGTACAAACATCACATCATCCCTGGAAGATTATGACCAAGGACTTTGATTGGAAACAGTCTCCTTTCTTCTTTGAGGTGCTAATGATGGGAGCTAAGTCCCCTACAATGGCTAAGTGCTCTATGCCTCGCTTCATCCTCAACCCTTCCCACTTTTTATTTCGAAATAGTCTTGCTAAATTGCCCAGGCTAGCCTTAAACTCAATGGGTGGTCCACGCAGTTTTTGAACTTGTGATCCTGCTGCCTCAATCTCCCTAGTACCTGGGATTACAGGCCTACACAACTAGGTTTGGCTGCTCTTTGTCATTTCCCATGTTAAAACTAGTTTATGAATGAATATATGCTGCCATGTGGTTTCTCTCTCATGGATGCTTAAATCTATGAGGTCAGCTGTTTACAGGGCATGAGGGAGTGATTCCAAAGAATGATTAACAAGTGGTTTGGGAATGCTGTATTGTGCATTTCAAGAGTGTGGCACTGGAGACAGATAGATCTTGTTAATCCACAGCTGTGATGCTTACACAAGAACACAGAACGCTGGTACAATTATTTAGTCTCCGTGGGCTGGGCTTCCTGCCTCTCTAGTGCTGATATGGCAGAATCAATTGCACAGCACAGGACTGCTGCGGAAATCTAATGAGAGATGCTGTACAGTCTTCAGTGGAGGTGTCTCCTGGAATCTTAGAATCTTGTCTGATTGGATTCTCCCTCACTGTGGTCAGAGAATCCCTGCATCACATTCCCCCATCTTCCCATTGCTGCATCTAACCTAGTGTCCTGCATGGATCTCTGAACCTAGGAAGCGCTCACTCAGTATGTGGTAACTCAAGTATGATGCATGCCTAGTTTTAATTGGCTGCCCCAAGTGCATGGCCATTTGACTCTCAGTGACAGCAGGCAATAAGAACACTCCTCCTTCTTAGTTTACTGAGGCTTCGACATTCACTCAGAGTGGGTATAGGGTGTAGCTTCAAGCAAAATTGCAGACCATAAATTAGGAGCTAAATGCCACCGCCTGTCTCCAGTGATGTAGGGATCTCAGCAGCTCTCAGGACTTCCGTAGTCACTGAGGCCATCTGTTCTCTATCCCCAGGGAATAGGGAGCATATTTCAGCAAAAATTAAGTCATATGATGGCTTTATGAACCATCTCATGAATTAAATGGCCTACTCTGCATCAGGAATTATGTTCTTAGTTATACCAAGACTGTTTCTCATCATTAAGGCCACTTTCCAAGCCAAGGTTGGTGGTACATACTTGGAACCCCAGCATTTGGAGAAGATCATGAGTTCAAGGTTATCCTTGGCTACACAGTAATATCTAAGCAAAGGCTGGACTCCATGAGACTCTCACAAAACAAAATAAAACTGAAACAGACAAAGCACCTTGCAAAAGATGAGTATTGCTGTCCTCTATAAATTATTGTGTAATAGAATATTTAATTATGCTAAGGTGTATTACATTTGTTTATGTTGTAGAATAATTGTTTAACTATGGAAAGATGTGTTGCTTTTGTTTATGTGCATAGTATAATGATGTAAAGATGTGTTGCTGTTTCGTCTTGCCTGTCTAAGGAACCAGATTGGTCTAATAAAAAGCTGAGTGGCCAGTATCTAGGTAGAGTAAGGATAGATGGGGCTGGAAGGCAGAGAGAAAAGGAGAGCCAGCCAGCCAACCAGCCAGCCAGGGGCCTGCCAGCCTGGGCCAGCCAATCAGACACAGAGGAAGCAGGAAAGCAGGACGGACAGCAAATAGATGAGGTAAACAAGCCCTGGGGCAGAGCATGGATAGAAATGGATTAATTTAAGTTTTTAAAAAGCTAGCTAGAAATAAGCCTAAGCTAAGGCCAAGCATTAATAAATAATGATGTCTCCATGTCATGATTTGGGGGGCTGGTGGTCCAAGAAAGCTCAGCTACAGTAAATAGCTGGTAGATGCTCAGGGAGGTTAGTAGACCTGCTCAGAGCTCACAGGTTTTAAGTGGCTGAGCTTGGTCTGAAGTACAGATCTCACGGCTACAATGTTTCCTTCAGCATTCCCAGGCCCCCACGTTTGTCAACCTCACTCATTCATTATTTACTCAGCAAACAGAGTTCAGCCAACAAGAAGACAGAAGAATACCAGATTTAGAAGGAAGGGACTTCCGGTAAGATGGCGGACTAGAGACTGCCTCTGTGTGAGCCAGCGAAGGAGAGTCAGCATAAGGAAACAGACTATCCTAAAGAGAGAAATAGGAGAGCTCAGAAATCCATAGAGGAAATGAAAGCCAGTCAAAGGTAGGACAAAAAGGGTGTACAATACAGAGAAGCAAGTGAATGTACACTTAGTCAACTTATAACACAGAGACATCTATATGAATTCTACTTTGTCCTGAGGCTGGAGGATGCAGGGTTAGGGGAACCTGCTGCTGCTGCTCCTCTCAGACTTGAGACAGCAGCTGGCAAGCTGGATTCCCAGTTCACTCTACGACCTTGTATTCAGAGTTCTCTCTTTTCCAGCACTTAGAAATGCATGGTAGAATGTATCTTCCATCCCACCACTGTGGCTGTTGCCAGTGTTCACCAGGCTGATAGATCACACAGGAGCTATAAGGTAGGCGGCCAGTGTCCAAACCAAAGGCTCCCTAGCTGGGCTACAGGAAGGCCTTGCTACCTTCTTCACTCTAGGGGAATTCAGGATGGTTGGTACCAAGAATGTTTGTAGAGGATGCTTTGATTGTGGAGATGAGAGGGAGCACAAGAGAATGCTGCCTGTAGCAGGACCCTAAATACTTTAGAAGACAACACTGATGTCTTTATTCTTCTACCCTACAGATTCACATGCCACTTTTAGTATCTCCTGACTTGGCTCCATTGTGATAAGGAGTAGGGATGTTCTTCACCTTTCCGGGGTCCACTCTGAACACAGGCGCCATATAATTTCCTGAAACAACCTCTTCTCCAGGAGGCAGTGCAGGATGGTGGGAGATAGGTGCCTTAAGAACATAATATGGATCCATATCTTGTCTCCAGACCTGCTACCTGCGGCCATGAGCATCCTTTCAAATCACCATGAGTCTCTCGGGCTCTTGGATAATCAGAAGTTGCTGGGAGGGGACAGGGACATTGGGAGAAAGGGAGTTGGTATGGAATGGGTCTTTCAAGTGAGTGAGGGATGCCAACATAGGGCAGATTAGCTTCTATCCAGAAAACTTGGCCTAGGAACTTCATGGATAAGGTTGAGTGTCCCCAGAATACAGTGCAGCATCTTCTCATGTGCCGCACAATATCACCTGCTCATCCTTGGACTACGTGTGACACCTCTCTCCCATGTGCCCCCAACTCCAACTACTTTCTGGCTGTACTTTTAACATACTGAATGTTGCTTTGCATTTGCTTTTTCTTCTTCTTGGTACACCCTTCTCAGATTTTCCCTGGCTGTCCAACTTTTCAGTATGCAACTTCAATTCTAACATTCCTTTCCTTACATACCTTCTTTACCACATCCACTTGCTAAAGCTCATTCATTCAACACATGTGGAACACCCCCAAACTGTCACATCAAATATAGAGCACCTATAATCTACAGCATCACATGTGAGGTACCTCTAATCTGAAAAATCCAGAAAACTCCTGAATCCAAGACTGAGCACCAACACAAATTCCCCATGTGTCGAATTTATCACCGTGGAAATTTGTTCCATGCCAAAAATCACCTTCAGACTATGTATACAGGGTGGAGATGAAACAAATGAATCTATCATTTAGATTTAGGACTCATTTCCTAGATACCTCATTATTCATATGCAAATACTCACAACAACAATAAACCAACAAAACCCGAGACCAGAAACTCTTTGGAACTCAAGGGATATTCCTCCTGTGGTATCATCTCAAATCATTGTCTTTTCTCTGCTTTTTAACTGTCTATTTCTCTTACTGGAATCATGCTCTACAAAGGAGGGGCTTTTGTCTGTTCTATTGACTGAGTTATTTCTAGCGTCTAAACACTATTTGGCTTATGGGGGAAACTCAGTATTTATTGACTGTCTGACTGACTGACTGAATGAGCAACTCTTCTGAATTCATTCTAGGAACTCTAGGAACGGAAGCAGTGCTAAGCTTAAGGATGGTGGTTACAGTGGAATGTTGCCTGCTTCCCCTGCCCTGGGAGTTTCAGAAGCCTCTAGGAGCATATGCAGCACTGTTAAGAAGTCTGGAGCATACATGAGGCCTGAGGACTATCCCTTTCACCCCTCCCTTGCTCGACTGGGTGCTGGAAGAATGGCTGTAGCCATTTGTGACTCCCAAGTGAATGCCTGGGGAAAAGTGGGCACGGACTCAAGTAGTCAGCACCTCCCCACCGTTCTCACCCTCCCCATGCTCACTTTTGGAACCCTTGGAATTTCCTGTTCAATTGGAGGAGCTCTGGGCTCAGTTTCTAGCCCCTGGTTTACCTACCCAGGGTCACTCAGCTCTATCTTGTTCTTCTGCAGAAAGTACCTCAGTACAGGACCTGCCTCTTCCTGTCTCAGCCTTCCACTCCAGCCTGGGGAACTCTGGCATCATTTCTGCATTAATTTCAGACTTTGTGTAAATATTAGACTTGGGTTTTTGGAAAAGAGCATCTTTTAGCCCAACTTTTCATCAGGAGCAAGCACTTTTTCTGGGACAGGAACCTTGGGTCAAGAGCTGAGAATCTGCTGTTCAGTGCTCACTGCCAAGGGTGACCAGGAGATGTTGGGGGAGGGGCTGGGACCCAAAGTAACCACACCATCTATGGCCTTTCTGAGTGGCAGTTCTATCTCTAATAAAGCTTAATTAAAGCTGAGGGTCTTGGTGGACATTACCCGCTTGAAAGAAGCTTCTGGCAAATGTGTGCGGTGACAGCCAAGCTCCTGGCAAAGCAGAGGCCATGTGATTGTGATGTAGCTAAAAGAAAATGAGGGCCAATCAGTCCAGTTCCTTAAGCTTTTGGGATAGATGTGCAGAATCATGTTGAGTTTAGGAACCCATATGGGAGTAAAAGAAGGGGGTGGGTGGGCTATGTGGAATCAAACTGCATTCCCTAGATCTCAATGCACCTCTGATTTTGGATGCTGGGAAGGACTTCACAGAGAATATATATCAAGCTCCTTTTAGGTTGGGGTTTTTTTTTTGTTGTTTTTTTTTTTTTGTTTGTTTGTTTTTTTTTTTTTTTTTTTTTTTGAGCTGATGAGAGTCCTGGATAAACTTCTTAGGACATAGTGCCCATGCTCATGGGATTTTGTGTAGCCGATCAGGGAATCACAGAGTGACCTCTCTGAGCAGTAGAGAATTGACTCTATTTAAGACAAAGCTTAACTCTTGCTCCCAGCTCCCAGGAGGTGAGCTGAGCTCTTAGAATATCCTGCCTGAGCCCATGTGATGATGCATGTCTTTAATCCCAGTACTCAGAGACAGAGGTGGGAAGATTTATGTGAGTTTGAGGCCAGCCTGGCCTGCAGAGCAAGTTCTGCAGATAGAAGCCCTTACTCGGAAAAACAAAACAAAGCAAAATGGGAAACAACCAAAGAATGCCCTGCCTCATAAAAGAAACTGTTTGCCTGCAGTATTGGGTCAGGGTGGGCAGTCTATATTAGTGGTAGGGTCTGTGCTCAAGATCTTGCGCCATAAGCTATCAGCTTGACTTCTGGAGGCCCTGGAGGCTGGGGTAAGCCACTTCTACATGACCAATCCCATCTAAACTCCTGGACTCTTTCCTGACCCACCAGTTGTATCCTGTCCCATCCAGGATGGATCAGCAGTGGACAGTGGGCGGGACCTCTGTAATCCCATGCTGGCCCTGCTGCGACACCACCCTCTCTTCTTGGAAGGGCCTGCTTTCTGCCCCACCTGTGTCAGGCAGAGATGCCTTTGTTCAGAAAGTGCCAAGCCCTTCTTGGTTTGCTTTGCTCACTCCCTTTCTCTTTGCTTTAACAGGCCTCTGCCACTGGCAAGCTTCTGGCACAGGGGCCAAAGGCTCTAAAGATGGACCAGTTTGTAGGATCGTGTAAGGTTAGAAACCACACTGGGATGGGTCCTGAAGAGAACCCTTGAAAGGGCTTAGTGGCATTGATGGTGGGAAGGCTCGGTGTTTTAGGGGATGACCCAGTCCCAGGTGTGGGCAGAGAAGATAACACAGCCAAATAGGATATCATCTTTGCCAGGGATCCTCTTCTACGTGAAGCCTTCGAAGAACTGCTACCATGATCACATTCACCATTGTTCTTAACCACGGCAGAAGCATATGCTGCCTAGAGTGTTTGACTCTGCACAGAGACTGCATCAGGGACAGGCACTATACCTCACTCATTCTTGGCTCTTTCTCCTCTGTCAGTATGACCCCAACTCTGCCCTCAGGGTGTCCTTAGACAGAGGCTGGACTAGGTATAGTAACCAATGGAGCTTGAATAGAAAGTAGTCTTGCCATCAGTTCTACTTTAGAATCAATAGAGCTTCCAAGGGGGTGATTGATGTTGCCCCCCACAGCTGAGGGGCAGCGGAGTCAGAGTATAAATCATATGGTTCTGATGCTACAGAGGGAATAAACATGCTAACCAGTTCCCTGTTTCTGAACAGATGCAAGGAGGCTACTGCTGAAGATGCCTTCAACAAGGTGTCATCTGGGTTTGTTTGCTTATTTATTTATTTATTTATTTGTGTGTGTCTGTGTGTGTGTGATTGCCACCGTATGAATGTGTAGGGCAGAGGACAACTCGCAAGAGTCATTTTTGTCCTTTCACTTTGTGGGTCCCAGAGGGGACTAAACTCAGGTTGTCAGGTTTGATAGTCAGTGATCTGGCCAGCCGAGCCATCCCATAGACACCCACATTTGTTTAAATTACTGATAAAGGTGGAGGGGGCTGCAGAGGTGGGTTCAGCACACAAGATCACCAGCTGTTCTTCCGGAGGACCTGGATTTGAGTTCCAGCAACACAGTGGCCAAAATGATTTGCAACTTCAGTTTTAGGGCACCTGATGCCCTCTTCTGGCCTCCACTAGCATCAGGCATACAGATGGTGCGCAGACATACATGTAGGCAAAACACCCATACACATAATAAAATAAAAATTAAAAAGAAAACAATGAATCATGTTGGCGCAAAATTCTCTCACAGCATGTGTTTTCATTCTTAACCCCATCAAAGAGGGTGGAGTCACCAACTAAGAGAGTGCCCGCTATAGGATTCTCGGATTGGCTCTGTTTCCAAGGCAACTCCATCTGAGAGTATAGAAGGCCTGTGCCCTCAAAGGGCTGGAGCTTATACTGAGTCCCTCACAAAACACCTTGGAATCAGGACCTGAAGCAGAACAGTCAGAGAAGAGTCACAAGCCCTCATAAATTGCCTCCACTTTGCCTCTCCTTTTAAAGCTGTCTCTAGCGAGCCTCCATCCTCTGGGCTGATCAGCCCTGGCTGTGTGACTGTCCTCAGTGAGGCTGTCAGGATTATAGCATCCAAGATCCTCTCAGCAGGATGTCAAGTCTGCAGCTTCTCACGGTTGCCTCTGTTTCTTAAACGGTGTTTCATTCCTGAAGTTGACCTCACTGACAGATTCATCTTTCTTTTCCCTTTTATTTTATCTCGTCTTATTTTGAGACAGAAGTTCCGGCAACTCAGGCTGGCAACTCAGGTCTCAAAATGGGGCTGAGAATGACCTTGAACTTCTGATTGCCTGTCTTGACCTCCCGAGTTCTGGGGGCTGCAGGTGTGAACCTCCGCACCTGGTCTGTGTGGTGCTGGGGATTGAAACTAGGGCCTTTAGCCTGCAAACACTTTCCCAAATGAAATGCATCCCTACCTCTGCCTTTTTTAAAAAAATGATCCTCCCCCAAATAGTGTTAAAATATATTTTACAATGTATTATAAAATGGATCATTTCAGCCACTTTAAGGATACAAGTTAATAGCCTCAAGTAGACATTCTATTGAGTTCCCACAGCTCCATCCATCTCCTGGACCATTCTCTTCTTACAAAACTGAAAGTCTGTATTGATTAAACAAACATCCCATATTTTATCCTCCTCCCAGCTCCTGGCGGGCATTTTTCACGTTCTGTCTTCATGAATATGACTCCTACTTCTCTTTCTGAAGGGGGAAATTGACAGCTTCCCAATTTCTAAATGGCCTCTCATCCCATCTCAGTTGGAAATCTTTCATGTCTCTGGACTGCCTTATACATCCAAGGGAGATATATGGGGAACAGGATCGTCTCAGGTGCCATACTGCCAGCAGCATCCACATCAGGGGCCATCTTGCACATTCCACAGAGAGCTGTTTCTTTGTGGACACTGGGCTCTAAAACCTCCCATAGGGCAGAGGGAGGTTGAGGAATCCCCTAGACATACACCCTCTTTGGGACCCTCATGCTGTCTGCCAAAGAGTCCAGCATAATCCATCTTTATTACATTTTAATGTTAGGCTATTTATTCTTTATCTGAGCAGTGCATGAATTAGTTGGTTTATTTTAAGGGCCATGTGGCATGAGAGATACTTATCATCTGGCACGGGATGCTCACAGGAGAACAAAGGAACCAGAACCAATTCAGAGCAGCAAGTTTGGATCTCTGGCTTATGGGAACACATATCCCACGGCAGGAGCTCCTGCAGACCTCAATGACACCAAACTGTACTTCAGTTGAGCCTGAGATTCATTTGAAATGGATGGTAGCAGCTGTGATTTTTTTTTTCCTCATTGGTGGAAAAATTCCCTGGTGGTTGTAGTATCAGCAGCAGGACTTGGCTAAAGCTCTAAGACTCCATGTACCAGGCTGCCAAGGAGGATTCCTGGTATATGGTTTCTCACCCACACCACCAACTCCTCTCTAGGACAACGAAAACTTCCTATTCCTCTCATTGTGTCTCCTACTGTGATCAGAAAAGAGTTTGGTGCAGAAGATACTCAAGTCTAGGATCTGGCATGCAAGCATGTTCACACTTGTATCTTAACCACAAGAAGCAAGCTGTATGATAATATATAGGGCATAACCCCATTTTATTCCTATGCACACTCTCAGGATAGAAAAAAAAACCAGACAGAAATGTGACATTGGTTACCTTTGAGGTGCAACATTTAGAGTATTTCATTTTTTTTCACTCAGTGTTTATCTTTTTCAAACTTTCTACACTGTCCTTTACAAGTTTTGACTGGGAAAAGAGTTCCTAAAAATAAAACAAAAAATTTAAAACCTTTGAAAAATTCACATTCAGTATAATCACAGGAGAAAATCAATTCTAGATCCAGAAGGCAATTATAAGAACAGGAGTTTGTGTCAAAACTAATGGACTCTCTAAGGTGATAGCCAGCTGGGGACAGTAGGGGAAGGAGTATCTTGAAGGGTGAGAGAGTACGCTCTCTATGTGCTAAAACTCTTGGGACTCTGGGCCAGAAGATGGCTCAGTTGGTAACGTGTTTGTTGTACAAGCATGGTAATCTGAATTCAAGTCCCAGAACCCATCTAAAAAAGCCTAGGTGTGGTGGCACATGTTGCAAACCCACTGCTGGGGAGATGGAGACAGGTACTACCGGGGTCTCCGTGTAGCTGAACCTATGAGTCTCAGGTCAAAGAAAGACCCTGCCTCAAATTACAAGCTAGCTGGCAACTGAGGATAATATCTGGAGTTGACCTCTAGACTCCAGACAGATGTGCACACACATAAACCTCCCTCCTCTTTCTCTTTTCACACACACACACACACACACACACACACACACACACACACACACACACACACACTCTAACCCCTTCATGGGGGTGGTGATGTGCACATGGGGATATCAGTTCAGACCTTACAAGGGTATTTCTGTCCTTGCTTGGTCAGTGAGCACTAAAGATGGTGCTTGTCTCATCTCTTCTTCCTCCAGCTTTCTGGACTTAAAGGTCTAAATCATAATAGCAAGCTAGTCAAGAGTATTACATGTTGACTGGTGTACTCCTCAAAACAGGTATATTGAAATTCTCTTCCTTATTGATTATGAATATGAGCTAATTAAAAAAACAGGGCCTTCAAGCTATTGGGAGTTTCCTGACTTGGGACTGACAGCTGAGGAACCTGCATGGGACTGAAGTAGGCCCTCTGAATGTGGATGACAGTTGTGTGGTGTGGGCAGTTTGAAGCCTCTGACAGTGGGACCAGATTTATCCCTAGTGCATGAACTGGCTTCCTGAAGCCCATTCCCTACAGAGTAACACCTTGCTCAGCCTTGATATATGGGGGCGGGGGGCATGGTCCTGCCTCAACTTGATATGCCAAAGTTTATTGACTTCCCCTGGGAGGCTTTACCCTCTCTGAGGAGTGGATCGGGAGGTGGGGAAGCTGGGGGGGGGGTGACTAGGAAAAGGGTAGGAAAGAATGGTGGTTGGCATGTTAAAAAAACTTTTAAATAATAATAATAATAATAATAATAATAATAATAATAATGATGATGATGATGATGATGATGATGAAGAAGAAGAAACAGGGTCTTTGCAAATGTGACTAAGTTCAGGTGAGGTCATTGAGATGGGGCCTTAATGCAATGTTACTGATGTCCTTATAAGAGGGGAACATCTAGACACAGGGGTGAGACACTGGAGCCAGAGCCTAGAGCAGTAATCCAGCAGCTATACAATGGATGCCATGGGCCTCTGAGTCTGGAACGGCATGGGGACTGAGTGGGGGGACGAGGCTTTCCCTCCGGGTTCTAGAAGGAAGATGTCCATTCTTGACACTTTGATTACGGGCATCTAGCTTTCAGAACTGAGATGATAAATATGTATTGTTTACATTGTCCAACCTTGTGGCCCATTGCCATGCAACCCTAGAGAAAAACAGAGGGACAGCCGTTGATCACAGTGCTGGGGCTGACTTAAATTTTTTTTTTTTCTTTGAGAGGAACTACTTACTGCCTTCTCACTTGGCAGTTGACCATCAGATCACTTAGATTGGAAAAGGCTTACATTATTTCTTATATTTTACCTAAATCTCTCTACCATCTTTCTTTTGTTAGTAGAGACAAAATTTTCTGATCTCGATGCTGGTTTTTGGAATGTTATAGAAATTCTTTCTACTAGAATCCAATCTTTGAGACTTTCTAAGATTGGCTCTTTAGCTCTCAGGCTTTTGTGGGACCTCCCATTTCCTTGGGGCTCCCTGATAAACCAACCACATGGGCTCTTTGTAGATGCAGAGAGAAACATTCACTAGATCCTCATATGAATTCTGCCTTTTATTAAGGAAAACTCTAGAAGTAAAGCACTGGAAAACCTTAAGTTTTCTATCTTATCTGGATTCAGAGTCTCCAGCTTCCGAGGGTTCACATAGGGCATGGTTTTAGTTAGAGGCAGAGCTATGCTTGGCTGCCTTAACTTAATACAAGCCATTAACCGTTCTTCTAGGACATTTAGAATCCTTTAATACCAAGTTCCCAGGGAAGAGGATAGAGAGGGAAAGTGGATGATCTGGGGATCAGACACAACTTCCAGGTTGACACCAACCCTTTGCTAGTGGCTTAGTTCCCAATAGCTCAGAGACTGGACTGTAGGAGCAGTGGCTGCACCAGAATTCTCACGAGTCCATCTTCTGCAGTACATTCCCAAGAGTAAAGGATCATCAAGGATGATGGGGAAGGTTGCAAAAGTTGTTCACTGGACCATTCCAGATGCTACGATTTTTTCTAGCTGCAGCAGAACCCTCTGGAGCTATGCAGTGTAGGGAGCTTGGGCTCAAGGCTTGCTGTAGTTACTGGCCAATCAGGATCCAGACCGTGCCTTTCCATGTACCTGTTCCCAGCCAGCTTTGGGCTGGTAGATTGCCCATAGCACTTCTGTTCTTTTTCTAAGATGGTTAAATTGTCTTAAGAGACTGAATGGGCAAGAGAGAAGTTCATCTTGGACTATCAGTGACAGCTGAGATACCAAGAGCCAGGCTGGGCTCTTCGGGGTTAACAGCAGCTGTAGCTTGAGAACATCTGCTCTGTGTAGAGTACCATGGCTTAGTGTACTACCTCATTTTACCCTACTACTCAACCTCAGAGCAAGTGATCATATCCAATTCATAGATAAGGATCTGGGGTACAGTTGGGAGAACATTCTTTTCCAGTCCTAGTTTTCTCAACTATTACCAGAACAAAATACGCCTTATTAATGGTTTTCAAAAGATGGAAACTGGGGTGGTATTAACAGAGCCTAATGGAGTGATTCCCCCAAATTATTGACTCTACCCTTATCCATGAACCTCCGTGACTCATGCGTGGGCATCAGGGACCTCCACCACTGCAGATTCCCTGGAGCACAGTTTTAAGAGCACTGATCTGAGGTTGTTTGTCCATCATCTGACAGGGGTGTGGAAGGGTGCGGAATCACCAAAGAACTTGCAAACAGCATCAAATACAGAAGTCACAGCAGAAAGGTGGCCAGGGCATGAGAGCAGGAGTATCTTTCTTCTTTGAATGACAGTGACATGTGAACCTGAATAACCAAGTCTGAAGAGCATGTAAGCTACAAAACAGAGAAGGCCCAGCTCTGAGTCCAGAAGAAGAGCCCATTGGCCATTGTGATTTGGAGAAATGCGACCAAGTGGGCATGTCTTTTGTGTTTTTATGATGATGATGATTTGAGACAAGGTTTCTATGTGCAATAGCTCTGGCCTGGAATTCTTCTTGTGGATCAGGATGGCCTGGAACTCACAGATATCTGCCTCCAGGGTACTGGTATGGGTGTGCGCCATCACACCAGGCTCCTGTGGGCATGTTTTTACACCAGATCCTGAGGGACCGTGGGCTTCGGAAAAGGACTGGACCTAAAGGAATGCATGGCAGGCCTACCTATAGGCCTTTGGGAGAGTTTCTGCAGTGCAGTGCTGAGAAGTGTTATATAGATGGTCTTGATTGCTGCCTTGACTGATTGCTGCATACACCTATGGATGGATCATTCCACACAGTGCTTTTGGTGACTGAGGAGCTAGGGGCATCAGTTACATTTTCCCAGCCACCCACATTGTCAGAGCCTTATCTGACAGAGGAGCATCTTCCTACTTTGGCTTCTGGTAAACCAGGAGCCCCTAAGTACCTGAGATAAAGCTCCAAGGGAGAGAGGGCAGTGGGAAGGTCTGCCAAGTTCAGGCCATAACCCGGTGCCAAGATTTTCCTTGGTTATATCCATCTCCATTCTTACCCTAGGCAGAGTCAACACTTCTGTCTCCCAGGAATGGAGAAGGAGGCCACAATAAGCAAGCAGATCTTAGAGGCATGGAGGACTTTACTAAGATATCAAAAGAAGCTACAGAAACCAATGTGGGTTGGTTTTGGGGAACCAAGTGGGTATCCCAGAGTGAAGCTACTGGGGGCAGATGTCTTGAGATGTGATGAAGGGGTTCCTGACTGGATTCTGTGGGTTTGGATGATGGTGATGATATGGACAGGGTGGTAGAGGCAAATGCTAGGCAGGACACCTTCTTACTGGGCTGCAGAAGCACTGCTCATCTCCTAGGGATGCTGCACATAGACCCTTGGCCTCTGGTGTCACTCAAGAGAGAAACAGAGCTTACAGTGTTCAGCCTCAGTTATGACAGCGGGGGGTGGGGGGGTCGGTCAATCCTGCAGCAGGGATTGACCTGAGGTTCCCTCATCCTACCCCCACCCACAAACCACACAGAATGTCCCTCCCCTTTTAGGTCCAGGAAACAACAGCAGCAGAAAGAACCTAAAAGAATATGTAGCCCCTATAGACCTTTACATAGAAGGTGGCTGCTGTCAAAGAGGCTGGACCCAGGACCACAGGAGGATGGAGAGAGCTTCAGGCCAGAATGGTAAGGGACTGAGGGGTTTTTCTGTTTGTTAGTTTGTTTGTTTTTGAGAAAGGGTCTTATGTAGCCCAGGTTGACCTCACTAAGTGACCAAGGGTGATCTTGAAGCTCTGGTCCTCTGACTGATTGGCTGTGATTACAGGCATGCACTATCAAGCCCAGGGTTTTGTGTATGCTGGGAAAGCACTCTGCTAGCTGAGCTGTACTCCAGCTGCTGGAGACTGAGGATTTTTAGGTAACCTTCCGGGCCTGCCTCTTCCCTGGCTGCCCCTTGGGTCCAGTGCAGAAGCCTTTCCTTCCACAGATTTACCAAGTCAGCATCTCTCTACATTTAGTCCTTCCATCTCTGTAGAAAGGGAGAAGCTACATTCTACCTAAGAGACTTGAAGGAGATTCCAGCTTAGCGGCACCCATAGAAGTCTGGCAGGAAAGGGACCTACTTAATTTCTGAATTTCCCTAAGAGATGACACTTGAAAAAAAAACAAAATCCAAACACCTTTCCTTTTGTCCTTGAGGAATATTTTGTAGAAGCCATTTTTGGGGGAACCTCTGTCTTGCCCCTAAGGACAATAGTACTTATCTAATCCAAGGTCAAGAAGAGCTGTGTTCTGGAAGTGAGGCCCTGTCTGGGGCATCAGGGAGGGAGCAGACAAAGCAGTTCTTGTCTCTGTCCTTCCCTTGCGGAACAGAAATGCAGCATCAGCCACTAGGCTCTCAATAAGAGTCTCAGGCTAGGAGAATCCCCAGAAAAGATGTTGAAAATCAGATTCCCGTCACCACTGTTCATCCCTCAGAGGAGGCTGATTCCATCCACAGTGTTCAACAGCTCCTTAGATGGTTCTAATTCCCAAACTGAAAACTACCCTCCTCTCTACAAAATTCCATTTCAGTGTCTGGGAAAGTTGGACAACATCCTCCAGCTCTTAAGAGTCATCCTAAGGTCTAGCTATTCCCTTCGGCATCCACACTTAGAGGGGGAGGCAGGAAGGCTGGGAAGGGCGGCAGCCCTGGACTGGGAGATGAAGGGGGGATGGTGACATGATGGAGAGGGTCAAAGGGTGCAAGCTCTTTGGGGAAACCCCCTCCCATATGACTAGAGTGGCAGCTGGGACAAGAAAGAGATACGCTCTAAGGTAGGTAAGAGCCCGGAATGCCCTGATTGAACACTTCTCTTAAACAAGGCTGTATTTCTTAGTGAGGCCCTGGAGCCAGCCAGAAGGTAAATCAAGAGTGGGGGTGGCCCCTGTTTGCCTGTGGTTTTTCACTGTGTACCTTTTTTTTTTTTTTTTTTTTTTTTTTTTTTTTTTTTTTTAGACAGGGACTCCCACAGCTCAAACTGTCCTCAGATTTGCTATGTAGCTGAGGAAGATCTTGAACTCCTGACCTCCTGCTTCTACCTTCTGAGTGTTTGGATTACAGGTGTGTGCCATCATACTCAATGGAACCCAGGGTGTCATACATGCTAGTTTCAGCTACATCATTTTAAAAAGACAAGATCTTGCTACTTCAAACTCAATATCCCCTTTAGAGTCTTGAGAGCTGGGACCGTAGGCCTGTGTCACCACATCCAGTTATGACTGAGGTCTGCTTTGACGACACAGTGCTTCTGTGATGTCCTTCACCCACCCTGCTTTTCTGCTGACTTGGAAACAAAGGGGATTCAGAAGTCTGTCTGAAGCTGAGGCTGTACCAAGAGCAGCTCCCTTTAATTCAAGTGCCCCATGAAACCTCCTTGCCAGCTTAATTAAGAAGGAGATGCTTTATTTTCTTATAACCCTATACAATGTAGGTTCAGAGATACTGGGTGAGCTACCAAACCCATCCCTTTCCCTCCTGGCTTTCAGATGGGCCTTAACTTATTGTAATTCCGTTTCTCAGAGTAGAGGTTTGCCTAGGCTTGCAAGGAGTTCCTGGCCCCAACTCTGTTCTTCTCTGGAGCTGGGCTGGTCCCAGTGCTGATGCTTCCCTGACCACCCACTACCCACTAGTATACAACTGCTGTATCTTTGGTGAGCTCTAGAGGGCGCTGCCTCCCAGAGAAGTAGAGAGAATTGAGTGGATCCCAGAAGCTGCCATCTCTCTCTCTCTCTCATTCTCTTTCTTTCCTTCTTCAGTTCTTCCTTTCTTTTTTTTTTTTGAGGGGTGGGACTGCCTATCTGGATGTTATAGGTCTTTCCTTTGTCAAGAAAGAAAAGTAAAGTGTCGTAGTCTGCGTTCTCATGTGATCATTTATTCATTGACTCAGTTCATTCATTCAACTAGTCTATCGTGTGTTCCCGGCACTGAATTAGCTACAAGACATACAAAATCCCTGCAGTGGTTTCCAGACAACCCTAGAAGGGATTTCATGGACAGTGGATTCTCTCGGGGTTTTGGGATTGTCTCCATTTTACAGATAAGTAACACAAGGCTCAGAGGGGTGAAGCTGGTGTCTTGTGACTCCAAGTCTGGGAATGCTTCCACTAACCATCCTGGATACCTCTGGCTTCTCACAGGAGCAAGCTCTAGGCCTTCTCTCTGCTGAGAGCTGTATGTGAGGGAGGTGCTGATACCACATACTCCCTCCCCTTCCCCAGCAGAAAACATTGCTATGGCAACCAGCCCCAAACAGAAACCTTTTTTGGCTTGGAGATCACATGTTTTCACCTGCTGATACTGTAACTTTCCAAAGCAGGACCTTGAAAAGCCTCGAAGAAAATAAGGACTGAGATTTTATTGTAGATCTGCTTTGTGCCAGCGGCTTTATTTGCTTTATCTTGGATGCCCATTTCATGGATGCAGAAATGATCCTTTCATAGATGCATAAACAGGTTCAGTGGCATGGGCACCAGCTAAGATTTTACCTTCATATGGGCCATGTTCTTTCTATTGGCCACCGAGACCCTACTTTCCAATTTTGCCTGCTCTTGGCTGCTAACTGGACCCTGCCTCTAGTTTCTCACTCATTCTGTTGGATGCAGCTTGACCAAGGGACTGAATGAAGGTCTGGAGCCATTTTTTTTTCTAGTAACATTCTGGATTTTATGCTCTATGTGTGTGTGTACATGTATATGTGTGTACATGTGTGTGTGTACATGTGTGTATGTGTGTGTGTATGTGTGTGTGCTATCCTATACATTAAAGTGTTTGTCAATTTCATTGGCCTTTCTCCACAGCATATGGGTAGCATCCCCCTTTCAAATAGTGACAACAGAAAAAGGCTTTAAGCGTATTCAGGGAGGGTCACAAAAGAGCTCCTAGTTAAGAACTACTGTTTTATAGAAATGAGGGGCCAGGGTCAAGTTGATAACAGCCCCTGTTCCCATTAAACTGTGAAGAATAGACAGCAGGATCAGCTATAGACAGAGCCCGGAACAGAGCAAGTACTGGTAATGAATGAATGGTAGCTGTTGATGTGGAATGTTCTGGATAAAATCCTGATGCTCTGAGTTCCTATATAGAGTCTGACCCAGGATCAGTCCTTCCCCTGCCCCCAAGTCCCCTTGACAATCTCTTAAATGAGGATCGTTACAGGCCTTGAAGAACCTGAGCATCCATGGTCTGGGGATAGCCAGAGACCAGAAAGCTGATGATGGGTTTTTTCCCAGACCAGCCACTGAAGACCTGCCTAGTCCTGTCTCTTTCCTCTTCTTGCTTCTCAAGCCAAATCAATTATGAAGACAGGTAGCCCCTTCGCCCCAGGGGTCCCCCCACCCCCCCAGGAGACATGGCTTCTTTTCTGGTTGGATGTCTTAAAAGGAAAAACAGGGAATCTCAAAGGTAAGCAAATAACCAATTCGTGATGTCCAGCCTCACACCCCCAATCCACCTATTCACGAGTTTAACAAAAAGCTTCTTTAGGATACACTGTAAGGCCATTGAGGGAGCAATGTAGCCTCTCACATACCCCAGTCAGCCCACAGAGCCTGCACACACACACACACACACACACACACACACACACACACACACACACACACACACACACACACACACACACAGCTGCATACAAGGAGGCTCTGAGTTTTTTCAAAGTAAACTCAACCATTTCCGTTCTTGCCCTGGATTCAACTTTTGAAAAAAGGAACCGTTTTACTGGTTTCCCTACAAAACTCCCCACTGGTTCTGTCCTCTCTTCTTGCCTGCATTCTCTCTCCAGCTTGTCTCCACCTCTCTCCAGATTCTTCTAACAGGCATCCAGTCAGTTGGTGTCCAGGAGGAGGATGCCATCCTTAAAGGAACCTCTGCCTAGAGTGTCTGCCTATATTCGCAGGACACAGGAGCTCAGAGTGTGACTCCCTGACAGCAGGAGAGGAACACTTTTATCTCTAGGTATGTTTCTACACTGCATTCCACTTTTTCAAGACAGCACTTACCTATGTACCTGTACATGGGGCTGTCTCTCTTCCAGTATCTCAGTCATTCTCTGACACTGAGTGTTCTCTTTATTGAACTTGTCTTTCTTCCCTATCCCCAGGTTCTGCCTCTGGTCTGGCTAGGTGTTGGTACAATCACAGCAAGGACATTCCGGTGCCTGCCACCTGGAGTCACGAGGCTGGAATTTCTCAGACAGAAACACCATTGCTATTGGTGTCTACCCCTCCCCCTTTCTGTTTTTGAGTTATACTTGTAGACCTGGTTTTTTGACAAAAGACCTCAAAATGTAGCTCAGGCTTGCCTCCAACACATTATGTAGCCCAGGCTGGCTTTAGATTTCCAAATGCTGAGATTACAGTGTACTATCCTGCTGGATTACAGCTGATATTGTCCAAATTTTATGGACTATAATTGGAACAAGAAACACATTACGCAAATATAAAATGTATGTCCATTTGCATACATATCATGAATACACATACCCTCATAGAAAGCTGCAAAACACAAAATAGAAATAAAAACTTCCATGAATAATACTTGCCCTTGCTATATGGGAGGCATAGTCTTATCTACTATTTCATTAAAGCTGGTTTACAGTTTAAGGTTGGATAAATCTTGTACGTAGTCGTGAATTCACAATGACACTCCAAGCCAGTCTATGGGCTTACCCAAGCTCAGCCTAGGCGCCTTAAATGCCCAACCAGCAGGGTCTGGGAAAGATCCAGTTCTAAAAGGTATCATTAAAAAAATCCACACCAAAACTTGAGACATGCAGTCTCTAAGAATGTTTAAAACTGGCACTACCCAGAGCTTATGATTTATGACCCAGTAAAGGAAAACCAAGGTTTGCAAAGTCTGTACCAGGTTTGAAAAGGCACCCACATTATGCCCTTTAATCTTTGAAGAAATCCACCCCTGAAGGCTCCCCCTTCTTGCCCTTTTTAGAGACAAGAAACTGAATTTCAAGGTTGCTCAAGACATTTAACAAACTCATACAACATTAAGTGGCGGGCTTTGGACCTTCACCTATGCCTCCATCTCAGGAGGTGAGTTGTTCAGGACATGGGTCACCTTTACATGCCAGGGGATGGCAGAGGAGGTATCCAGGATACCCTGAGTGCCTAGGGGTACTGATGGCTTTCACTCAGTATAAAGATGATTAAGTATGGTCTTCATGGAAGAATCTAGGAAAAGTATAATTACTTAATGTTAAAATGAGTAATAATAGCAAACACTCCACTTGCTAGGTGGTGGGTGGGTACTGACACTCTGCTTGGGTCATCTCAGCTGTTTACTTGGTGCCTACTGAGCCACCACAGAGCCCAGAGCTTGGCCTTTGAGGGATACTCTGAAGAAAGTGCGCAATGAATGAACAAAGTAGAAACACCATGTAATTATATTTAAACTCAACACAACTTCAGGAATTTCAGTATTTCTAAGAAAGATTTCCCCCCTTTTCATAATTCCTTCATCTAAGATGTTTTAAATGGGGGTGTAGGGGTTGCTCATTCTGTAACCTTTTCTTTAGGTGAGTAGATCTCCTTTGGGGTGGTGACTGGCTGACCAACTTTCCTACCTTCAGAGTCTCCTAACTAGCCTTGCTCAGAACATATAAGCAAATTGATAATCCTTCTATAGTAACTGAGAGTTGAGACTTTTGGTTCCTTAAATCGGGCTGAAGAAGTGATTTCAGCCTCACAAACTAGACCGAATACTGTCACTGTCCCTAAATCAATGTCCCGTAAAAAGTCATTGCGCTATTCTAGGCTCCCTTCCACAAAGGAAATGAAATGGGTGTTTCAGGGTCCAATGTTCCAGGGTCCACTGCAACATCCAAAGGCAGAGGCACCATATTGAGACAGCTCACATCGGCTCTTCCTCCCTCCCATGGCTTCTGGCTGCCACCCCACAGAACTGGAATCAACATACCCACCAGGCCACCTGGGACCTGAAATACTTGGGAGCCAAGTGGATACTCACTCCAGGGCTTAGCTTCCAAGTGAGTGAATGGCATATTTGAAAAGTTTAGGACAGATCCTTCCTCTTGAAGGAGACAGCCCTCCACGCCCACAGCTAACTGACATGCTGTCACCTTCCCACCCAGCCCCGGAGTTGGAAGAGTTGCAGTGAAGCCCAGAAATGGAAAAGCTGCCCCGGGACAGTCGTGCCCCCCCCCTTCCATCTTGACAAATGCCATCTTGGTAGACAGCCATTTCTGAGCTTGGCTCAGTAGCCCTGTCCCAGGTTCTGCTGACCTCTTCCTAGCTCTTCCCCACTGCTTTGGGTGCCCCAAGATCCCTATAGCAAGTCTAGCTAAAATGATCTAGGAGTTCTCTGATCTCTGCTCAGGTATCTGCTTCCTGTCTGACCTGCTGTCCAGTGTGATTCTCTGGCCACCTGGCCTTCCCAAGGGAAGACAAAAGCCTCATGGAGCGCCAAGAGGAGCCAAGGTGGAGTGTGGGGTGAATTTGAGCCTACATTTCCCTGGCTTTAAAACTGCTTCTCTATCCAGATTTCAGTTTAGCGCCCCCAGACCTTAAACTTGGAAAAAGCTCTGGTCTTTCTGAATCCTGTGTGTAGGAACCAGAGCCCTCCACGTGTTCCCATTCACTCTGAGTCAGAACAGCAGTTGAGTTTGCTCAACTTTGGAGCACATGCAGCTTAGGTCCTGAGCTCCAACGCACATACCCAATGGATACATGGAGGCACACCACCCCCAGCACATAGGCGCATGGCCTCAGCAGCATTCCCAGATGCCCTGGGACAAAGCTCCTCTGGAGAGAAGGAGACCTTTCTTTACCTTGAAGAGTTGGACTTTGCTCCACCAAGAACTTCAGTCCCGTAGCGCTGGCGAGGCAGCTAGGGATTCCTGGGGGCTGTGAGCCCCGGGTCTTGCTGCGTTGCAGCGGGGATGCTCTGCGCAGGGGTGTCCTGCGCACCCTTCCTCCCGCCGGCGTCTTGTCCGCAGGTCCCCTCGGGCGGTGGCCGCAGTGGCAGCTAGCTGGCTGGGTTGTAGAGCAGGGTTGATAGAGGGAAGGGACACAGAAAGGTGCCCGGAGCCCCCTTGGCACCTGCGTCAGATGCCAGCCGGCAAGCGTGCGGAGAGAGAGTGAGGGACCTTGAGCGGTGCTGTGCGCGTCCTGAGCTCAGTGAGCCCCCTCTGGCACCGCGGGGAGGTAGGTGGGCGGGAATGGCGCGCGGTGACACATACATAGGGGCGGGCGGGGGAGGGGTGGGCACACACGAGGGGTGGGAGGGGGCGAGTGCACAGGGAAACCCCACCCCCGGGGCCGGTCTGCAGGGGGAGGGGAAGGTAGAGGCGTCCTGAGCGTGCTGGTCGGGGCCAGGGGACCGCGCTCAGTTGGGGAAGCGGCCCGGAGCGCAGGGCACGAGAGGAGCACAGACCCGCAGCTCCGGGCCCGTGGAGGAATTGCGCGGGCAGCGCTGGAGGGCTCCGCGTCTGCATTGCGGTCGGCAGCTCCGCAGTCCAGGCGGTCCCGGAGGGCTGCGCCCGCAGAGAGCGGAGAGCACCCAGCTCGTGTAGCCAGGGTGGCAGGCAAGGGTTCCCTGGGCATCTGGTGGAGATTTGTAGTTGAGACCCAGAGCGCAGGGTCGCCCAGAAGACCCCCTTCTCTGGGGCTGCGATTTAGAAGAACCCTCACGGATAATTGCTGAAAACTTTTGGGGGTTGGGGTACCGGGAGACAGCAGGGGAGGGCGGAGAGAGGAGGTGAAGCAGCTACAGAGGCACAAGGCACGAGGCTAGGGGGTCTTCGAAACTCATCATAGGCCCAGCACATCTCAAGCAGAAATTTGCTACTGTTTCTACAACACTCTTTTAAAAAAATTGTCTCTTGCAATAAACATAATAAAAATAGATCTTTGAATACTCTATGAGTTAGTTGCAACATATAGTAATATTAATTTTTGTAAATTGCCCAATAAGTTTAAATACTACAATAGCACCCTTCACTTCCCAACGATGCTCATACCATGGAACTCAGAAAGTGGTGGACTTGCCCATCAAATTTGGGGCTAATTTCAGACCAAGGTCACCCCTCTGTACCACAGATGCTGCAGCATGTTTGGGGGCTGGGATTCGGACTGCTTACGGCCTTGAGAGGAAGCTGGAGTGCTTGTCATTAAAAACACATTGGCCTCAGGCAGTGTGGTGGGAAGCTCCCAAATCTCTCACTGGACAAGAAGTGGATTCTTTTCAGACTAACTACAGAGTACAGAGAGAACTGTCCGAGTTTTTCCTTGCTGGAAGGGTCAGAAGTGATGTGCCTCAGTTTCCTCAAGTTGACCATGCTGGAATTGTGTAGGTATCTCACCGACTAGCTGGGTTTGCGACTGGCCCAGGCTTGGGGCATTCTCTATTTCTCCACTGTACAGGGGGTGAAGTCCAGGATGGGCTGGCTGCCCTGCTTAGTTCACCTTCAGTGTCTGAGAGTTGAGCTGTGTCTTAGGTGTCCTGTTGGCTGGCCATTCTTCTCCTGTCTGTCTCCCTTTCCACCTGCACAGAGGCTGTGCTGGGTCACGAAGTCAGAAGCTTCAGAGCATCTAAGGCACAGCCACATAGCAATGAAGATTTCTCAGAGGTTAGTATCTTCCTTTGTTAGAGGAAATGGAACCTCATGAGTTACTGGGCCAGGGCAAAAGTGCTTTCTAGAAACAGCTGTCTCCTTTTAAAAAATGTAAGTTAGTGCTTGTTAAGCCAGATGTGGTGGCACATGCCTTTGATCCCAGCACTTGGGAGGCAGAGGCAGGCAGATGTCTATGAATTCAGATAGCCAGGGTTGCTACACAGAGAAACTCTGTCTCAAAAAACCAAAAATAAGTAATTTAATTTTTTTCTCTTTGAGGACTACCAGTCTCTTAAATTCCAATGCATTTCTCATGTCACATTCTTGGTGACACGAGACTGTCCTTGTCTGCAAGGTGGGACCATGGTGCCTCGATGAAGAGCAAGCCAAGGACAAATACTCACTAGGTAATTCATCTTTGTAATGAAAGGAACAAGCATTTGCTGATCATCCAGTAGTTTTAATGAAAAGACAGCAGCCACTTTGTATATGCCTGATGCTTTGTGGGACCATGGGCTCCAGGTACTCACTAAGATACAGAGACTCTAAGACTATCCAGGCAGTGAAGGGGCTGTGAGGGCAGATTGGTATGACTGACACCACACTGCCTTCTGGAGGGTACAGACAGCCCATGATAATGTTCGGTCAGATACTTTTCAGAATGGATTCTGAAAAGGTCACAACTTCAGAAAACCCCGAGTGGCACATATACACTTGTCCCACCCAACACTGGAGTCCCATTCGCTGGGAAGTCTTTCTGATTCTGTTCCCCTGTTCTCTGCTAGAATACTTTGTAATTTTCTAAACTACCTTGCAGTCACTCAGCATCTCTGACAAGCTACCTGATTCCCCCTGTGGTCACTGGTAAGTTCTGATTTCTCTCTGTAATGTGTGGTCCACAGACTCTCATGCCAGCTAGGAGCTTGTGAGAAACACAGAATCTTAAGTCTACGCCAGAGCTTCTGATGCAGAATATTCACTGCACCAAGACTCATCAGGTGTTTCCCACACTCACTGAAGCAAAGGTGTGTTGATGACATTACTCAGCAGTTCACGCAGTCATGGAACCACAGGAGATGCTCAGAGTGCGGAAAAGCTCTGACAGAACTCAGAAGACACCCCTTCTTATAGCAGGCTGGTTGTTCCCATGATACCCCCACAGGCTAAACAGCAGCACACTTTGCTCAAACTTGCCCATGGGTTTGACCTTCAGAAGCCATGCCCCATTTTCTCAAGGTTTCTAGTGTTTAGGATGCTCTCGGGTTAGGTAGCAGCCTATGCTTTTGTCTCAGTGTGGAATCTGCAGTGAATAAAGTGTGTCTGTTTCTACCCCCTTTCTGTGCCCGTTGGGCCTCTTGTACATGGCAGGTCCCTCCATATTTAAATATGCATGCTGCTTTATCCATCAGCATCTCCTTTTGGACAGGGCATTCTTACTTCTTTCTACCCATTCTTATTTGTCTCAACCAACAGATCTTGAGCAGTTCACAGAAATCTTCATTAAGACAGATAGTCTGCACAGCCCATGAAAGAGTGGATAAAGATGGGATTTAGTCCTGTTGATGTGTTCAAAGTGGGGTGGGCGCTCATGGTCTTTATCAGAATCCTGGGCTTTTAGTTTAAGTAACATCATTGAAGTTGGGTCTACAACATTTTTACCTGTACCACTGTGACTCCATCTTTCCTGTGGCTTGTCCTGATATGATGAATGGGTGGAATTTCATCTTTGTTGCTGTTTATGATTACCCTCATATATCCAGCTCACTTCTCCACAGGATCTTAGTGCTATGTGATTGTTATTGCTCTCCATAGCAGACTCTCTATGAAGCTCACCAGCATACCGCACCCAGTGTTCAGTTCTACTTAGAAAAGAGCTTAGGGCCAAGGCCTAGAGCAGGGACATGGAGGCAGCCCTCCCAGGATGGCACAGCTCCACATTCTAGTTGTTACACTGATGTAGCAAACCTCCCCCATATTTAGTGGCTTAAAACAGCAGTAATCATTTACCATTGCCTGCGGTCTCTACAGTCAGGAATTTGGGAGAAACTCAGCTGGGCATTTCTGGTTTGAATTGTCTCACGAGGTTACACTCAGATGTCTCTGCAGCTGCAGTGAGCTGAGAGCTTTCCAGAGGCTTGGGGACCCACAGCTAAGGTGGCTGGCTCACATGATTGGCAGCTTGGGGTTGGCTGTTGGTTAGCAGCTGAGGTCCTTCTCCACAGAGGTCTCCTATTGTAGCTGGACATGGCAGCTTACTCCCACCATGGTGAATGATATAGAAGCCAGACAGGACCGAAATACTTCTGTATCCTTTAAACTATGGGAGTCACACACATGTCACTTCCACTGTATTCGATTTGTCATAAAGGCCACACCTGAACTAGTACACATAATAGTGTAACAGGGGGTAAATATTGCTGGATGCACGTATATGTTGGTGGCTGTCCTGTACACTCCATTAACTTGACACTTAGAATACAGGCAATCTCAGGGCACTGAACTGTGCCATAGAATATTGGCTTCTGTTTCTTATAGGGAGACACCAGGTAAGTGCCTTGCTAAGAGTGGGTCTGAGCCACTAACAGAATTCCATGCGTGTATCTGTCCAGTGTCTCAGTGTCACCAAGAAATCCAGTTCGGCTCTTAGGAGCAACACAATCTGTCCCAGGGACACAGGACAGGTATCCTGAGTGAGTTACTCTGGGTTATCACTATAGTCCTCTCCATGCCTTTTCTCATAGCTCAAGGCTACTGGGTCCTTAACTGTTTTCCCAAGGAAGTTTGCTTCTGGATTCCATGGTCTTGGGTAATGCCTACTTGTGGCTACCTCTCTGAAATAAAGTTCCCAGGCTTATCTGCTGACAACAGATGTGAACAGGCCAGGGGGAACAAAGGTGGTTCTTCCTTCCTACCACTTGACCTTGTGTGACCAAAGATGGTCACATTTCAGACCACTGTCAAACCATTTGGTTGACACTGAGACTTGGAGCTAATTAAAATCAGACTACCAGACTACAGAGGAAGCTTGGTGGGTAAAGCATAAGGACCTGTGTTCTATCTCCAGAACCCCTCTATAAAACCCAAGCATGTGTACACTTGGAATTCCAAGGCTAGGAGGAAAAGACGGGGGGGGGGGGGGGGGGATCCTTGGAGCTCACTGGCCAGATAACCTCTCCTATATGGGGAGCTCCAGGCCAGCAAAAGAGCTAGTCTAAAAAAAAAAAAAAAAAGGTGAATGATGTTGTAGGGATGATTAACCACTGGCTTACACACACAGCTCCATACACAATCACTCAAACATACCATGCTCACACACAAATAAAACAAAACAAAACAAAATGAAATCAAACTATTTTTACATAGGCCACAAATATGGTGTCCTGTCTAGCTTAAGCTACAGAAGAGTTAAGGGACCAGGGCAATTCCTTACTGTCTGACAGCCTGGAATACAAATTTCAGTTTTGTTAAGAAAATTGGGCAAGTTTCTTAAGGCTCCCACCACCCGCCCAGGGCCTTTGTTTTCAACCTGTAAATGAAGGCACCCCAGGGAATTCTGAGAATTAAAGATGTGGATTCTTAGCACCCAGATCTGGAGATGGGATTGAGTCTGGGTGCAGCGAGACCAATTTCTTCCTTTCTTCTAGAGCCTTATGAATAGCATTCAGTAAGTACTTTGCCTCTGGGGTGTGTGTGTGTCTGTGTGTTGCTTTGTGCATTTGTAAAGGAAGCTAAAAATAAGACCACAGTAATGATAAACATTGGCTGTATGATAGGGGGGAGGGTGCCATTTTTTTCTGGAAGCAAAGAGCATAGAATATAATAATAATTTTAAAAAGCCTTCCTCAGGCCAGAATTGAGCCAGGAAGTACATGGTCTCCAGTGGCATGTTTGAAAAGTGTCATTTTATTACCTCAAGACTGTACAAATGACAACTGAAGAGAAAATGTTCTAAGGCTAAAGAACACTGGGCAACTAATAAAACACTTCCAAGTCCCCTCGTGTCTGTGTGCAATGATGACACATGGGAACAGGAAAACTCTGCGTCACTGAAGACATAGGGCATGTTTTGGGAAACTGGTGTTTTTGGAAGCTCTATTTGCAATCTCTTCCCAAATTCATAGTAGATTGGCATTTCAGCAAAACCCTGCCGTTTATAAATGGAAACCACGACAAGTGTTTTACACAAGCCTCCCCCATGTATTTACTATTATGACTCCACGTGTAGGGAGGGGCAGAGTGGGTGCTGCTGTCTTGGTTTATATTACATCATCATCACCACCCCCAACATCACCATCAACATTTCCCAGGTAGGGGAGGAGGATTGAGCCTCTGTAATCCTCAACTTTCCATTGACAATTCATGTGTAGGGAGGAGCTGAGTGGGGCAAGGCTGTGCTGGTTTATGTAGTGTTATCATCATCACCACTGGCCCCCCCCCCCCCAGGTTATCCACTCTGTAGGCAGTCCCTGTGGCTTTTGGGAACCTGATCCCTTCTGCTCTGGGACCTAAGGGACTGCCTCCCACACCCTAGACCCCAGTCAGTTCTGTGCTACTATTTTCTATATTCTAGTAATCAGGTTCTCTTGGGCCTGACCATGTAGCTTTTGCCATATCAGGAATGGAATTTTTTCTTTTTTCAACGATGAACATTGAATTATCTAAAAAAAAAAAAAAACAAAAAAAAAAACCAAAAAAAAAAAAACAAACAAACAAAAAAAACTGTTACAGATTTTCACATATCATGATATAGATGCAGAATATACACTGAAAAACATGCGTGCAAGGGGTATAAATATGTATAAACCTCCACCTATAGGACGGATGAACAGCAACGCGGTGGAATAAAATCAGTTTGCTTATTTTTAATGATGACATATGTCTATAATCTCAACATTTGAGAGGCCGAAATAGGGAGGGTTGGGAGTTCAAGGCCAGTGTAGGCTACATGAGCTCCTGTCTTAACACACACACACACACACACACACATACACACACACACATACACACACATACACACACACAGACACACACACACCCCAAAGGCAAAGTACTTACTGAATGCTATTCGTAAGGGTCTAGAAGAAAGGAGGAAATTGGTCTCACTACACCCAGACTCAATCCCTTCTCCAGATCCGGGTGCCAAGAATCTACATCTTACTTTACCTCACAGAATTCTCTGAGGTGCCATTATTTACAGGTTGTAAACAAAGGGGGGTGGGGGGTATGGACTGGTGGTGGTGGTAAGAAACTTGCCCAAAGTTTGTATTTGTATTCCAGGCTGTCAGACTGTAAGGAATTGCTCTGGTCCTTAACTGTTTTGTAGCTTAAGCTAGACAGGACAGCATATTTGTGGCCTATGTGAAAATCGTTTGATTTCATTTTGTTTTATTTGCATGTGTGCCCTGTGTACAGAGATTATCATGGTCCTTTCACTAAGACAAAATGAGGAGTGAGATCTCCCGCACAGAGGGGCCACCACTAAAAGCCACCATTCAGGACCTCAGGTTCGCTGTCATCACATCACATGAGATGAGATGATGGCCAATCAAAAAATTAAATATGTCATCAGCACATTGAAGGATGAGCAAATATGCATCTATGAAGCACTGGGCTGCTGATGGAGAGGACACAGGAAGAGACAGGCATAGAGGACAGTTTTGAACTTCTGAACCTGGGAGACTGGGAGATCAGAATAGCAGCAGGGTGGCCAGAAGGGGTGGCTGGCTCTGTGTGATAAATACAGGGCAGTGAGTTCACTGTAGATGAGGTGGGTTTCGGAAGTAGAAGGTGATGTAGGACACATTGAGCAGGCAGAGATGTGTAAGATTGGAACCGGAGAGACAGTCAGCCTAAAGCATGGAGAGGATGGATGAGGCAGAAAATACAGATAAAAGAGAAATGGTCGGACAGAATGTAAGGATGGAAGAGAGGAGAGAGAGAGGAGGAGGGAAGGAGAGAATACAAATCTTAGAAATAGAGTGAATTTCACAGACCTTCCCGTACTCAAGGAAACGGATACCTGTTCTAGTCAGGGTTTCTATTGCTGGGAGGAAACTCCATGACCAAAAGCAACTTGGTGAGGAAAGGGTTTATTTGGCTCACACACACATCACTGCTCATTACTGAAGGAGGTCAGGACAGGAACTGAGTGCTTCTTATTGGTTTGCTCAGTTTGCTTTCTTAGAGAACCCAGGCCCATAAGCCCAGGGATGTTCCCACTGACAATGAGCCCTCCCCCAAATCACCAATTAAGAAAATGCCGCACAGGCTTGTCTGCATGCAGTCTTCTGGAGGCATTTTCTCCACTGAGGCTCCCTGCGCTCTGGTGACTCCAGTTTGTTTCAAGTTGACATAAAACTAGACGACGAAAAAGTTCTAGGGCAAACCTGTGTTCGAGCTGAGGTCCGAGCCTATCACTTGACAGCTTCTTTTGCTACCAGGGTGTTTTCTGAGCTGCTGAGGTTGCAGCCCTGGGTGCTGATAGAACAGAAGATTCCCTACATTTACCCCTCTCCCACCCAAGGAAACCTGATGATCCTAGGGATCTGATCTGCCTTAAATGTCACACCAAGGTAGTGTGTGTGACGCTACCCTTTCGGAGAGCCTTTCTATCTAGCAAGAGCCACATGCAGGCTGACCTAGGACCTACAGAGCCCTGCCAAGGCCACTTTAACCTCTGAGGATTCATTCAGCTGGGCTGTGTCTGGTCACACTAGTGACGAGCTTTCCCACGACTGAACGAAGAACACCAACCAGGCATGGCGGCACACACCTGTTGTCCCAGTATTGGGATTATAAAGGCAGAAATAAAGAGATCAAGCCAGCCTTGACTACATGGTAGGTTCGAAGCCAACCCAAGCTACAGATAGTTATAACATTGCACTTACGGATTTAAGTCCCCAGCCACAACCTAAGTGTTGTTGTGCATGTTACCAGGATTCTACAGCTATGATAAGGGCCCTCACAACACAGATAAGAAGCAGAGAACTGATAGAGTGACTGAGAGCCCCACCGAAAAAAGAGATGTGTATATGAAGAAAATCAGTAGTAAATAACTCACTGATTAGAAGGAGCTGAAGTGGGGAACACTAAGGAACAAACAAATATGCTCAAATGTAAATATGGGAGACACAGAGAGAAGTGTCACTGGAGGGCATAAGGACTTCCTCCCGAGGCACCTCTGGTGTAAAATCAGTTGAGCCTCTCAGCCAGGTGAGCCAAAGCTCCATCCACCCAGATCTCGCATGTGGACATTTGCACCCGTCCGTGGCCCCTCTTCATGCCACGGTTTGAGTAGCTTTTCCAGAGTCATAAGCCTGAACACAAGGCACCTATTCACCCTGCCAGGTTTGAAATTCTCCTCTGAAATTCTTTTCCCTGCAACGCCTTCTTCCAAGTACACTGTGCATCTTTTCAAATTTTAGACATAAACAGCGGTGTGGCTCTGCCTGGCAACCCCCTTCTCGCTCTCCAGATAAAAATAGCAAGGGCTGAGGGAGGAAAGCCTAGGGACAGTGGGGTTTTGTGGATGCACTGTTTATAAGGGTGTTTCTAGCTCTCTTTGCCTATTCTAGGGAAGGGTGTCTCCAGGGAGGAGCGTTCAGGGGGATTCTTGAGGGATTGGTCATCCTTGGTACCTAGGTTCCTTCCATTCTGGACCCAGGTCACACCTCTGTGATTGTGTATTTAACTCTGCATCCCAGAGTGAGACACGTTTACCCATGGCTATTGGTTTGGACATCACCCCAGTGGTTGTGGGGATGGGGTGAGTGGTGGAGAGGGAGTGCAGGGGTTCCTGTGCACAGCCAATGAAAAGAAACTTTCAATGGGCAAAAGGTTGCTCATGGTGACACCTCCAGTTGGGGTGATGTCAAGTTAAGATAAGTTCTGTGGCTCGTATGCAGGTGAAGGGCTTTAAGGGGGTTGCCAAGTGTATCTTAGGTTGTCCCACCTCACAGGACAGGGGCGATGAGAAGCAGTGAGCTGTAAGGACTACTAAGAGCTGTTGTGGAACTGAGAGAATTCCTATCAATGGCTGGCCTGCCAGCCTCACTGTCCTTCTCACTAACAGGGAAGATCACTGTCCTTTATTGGAAACTGTACTATGGGGTCTAGTTGCTTCTTGATTATAAGTGCCAAAGCTCTCCTCCTCCTCCTCCTCCTCCTCTTCCTCCTCCTCTCCATCTTCATCATCCCCTCAGGCGTCTCCCATAATGCTTGCTTTAACCACCTCATCGTCATATGAATAACAGCAGCCTCCCATGACCTCCTCTCTTCTACTTTTCCCCTGCTCGGTCCCAGCACCTCTGTCTTTCCCTTGCTTAGATCACAGTTTGCCACTAACATCTACCATCTTTGTCTCCCGCCTTACTAGATGGGCGTCGCGGCAGCAGGGACACCTATCCTGAATCCGATCCAAGTATAAGACCAGTAACTAGTGAGTGGACAAATTTGTCTGTTCTGTGCTCCTTGTGTCTGGCACAGGGCAATGCTCCCCGTGAATCATATTACTCACATGTATTGAGCACTGTGTGCTAGGGGGTCGCGCTAAACACTTTATGTTTAGAAACTTGTTCAGTAACCATAGCAACTTCATGATGTGTAAATATCACACACGATTCCTGTTTTGTTTTTTTAAAGAAATGGAGAGGTCAAATATTTTGACCAAGATCACACAGTTAATGCGTGGCAGAGCTGAGATTCGGTACCAGACAATATAGCTCTGTGTGTGTTTAACGCCTCCCCACCGTGCAGAGTGAGGAGTGCACTGCGTTTCTCGCAGGTGCTTGCAAATGTGCACCTGTTCCCCTTCCCTCTCCTGCCTGCTTGATGGAAATGATCAAGTCTGGGCTCTTTAAAGGTGCTATAAAGTGTGTGGTCAGGGGTAGGAACTTGGAGGGACCTCCATCGTAGATGAGGAAACCTGAGTGTTATCAGCCAGCCACTGTCACCTAGGAATGACAGACAGAGATGTTGCTTAAGTGATGGACAGGAAGATGGCTATATCCTGAGGCGGTAGCTGAGTGGGTTATGAAGTGAAGCAAAGACAAAACCATGAAGCTAGACGTTCTCCACGAGAGCAAAGTAAGAGGGCTGATGGGAAACTGACTCACTGGGATATGAGACAGAAATTCTCGCTGGCCAATGGGAAACCCTGAAAGATGAAATCAGTTTTCAGTCAATCCTAGCAGGAAGGGCAGGAACTCTCAAGCCCTGACATCACAACTCACAGCTCTTCTCCAGTATTCAGCCTCCATCTAGGGCTTTCCTGACTGTAACAGTCTAGTCTGAGCCTGCCTTGGAGTCACCTACTGATGAGGAGTACCATATCTGTGCCTACTAGGTTCTTGCTACCAAAAGAGCATGACACATTCCGATGGTGTCCCGAATACCTGGTGGATTCCCATTTAGCATCCTGAGGTCGAGACCACTCTTTAGGAAAGAGAGGAGAAAACAACCTCCTCATGGTTATTCCTCCCCAGAAAAGGCCTTCAGGATCTGATGGACCTTACATTTAAGCTGGGTCTATGTTCTGGGTCTAAGTCCTTGGGATAATGAGGTAGAATCAAGTGCTTTCTAGGTCACCTCTTAGCACTGCAAAACTGGTCCTGCTTTTGATCCGTGCCTTCATTCCTTGAATCCTGAGACACAATTCTGTAACTCACAGAGGGAGATCTCTGAAGGTTAGTTTTTGTGATTCCCATGGCTTATCACATCTTTCCCATGTGCTATGGCTAGTCTTGTCAGTTTGACAGGATCTGGAATCGCCTGGGGTTTAACTGAGAAGACGATGCCATTCTGTGATCTAGAGTCTTAGACTAAATAAGAAGAAAATGAAAGGCACACGAGCATGCACTTCCCTCTGCTGTCAGATTATGGGCATCATGTGACCATCATGTGACAGTCTTATGGTCATGCCTTTCCCTCCCTGATGGACTGTGCCCCCTAAAACTGAGAGCCCAAATAAACCTTTTTTTTTTTTTTTTTTTAACTTAAGATGCCTATGTCAGAACACTGGGAAATTAATACAGCATGTTAAGACTCTTAGGAGTTTAGCCACTGTGATGGACACAGGCACAGAATTGGGGAGTATAAAGTGAGTTCACAGGTTCAGCTTCCCTGGTCACGCATTGTGTCCAGTGAAGTTTGCTCTTTCACACTCAACAAATGAGAAGCGATGGAGATAAGCCAGCCATGTCACTGGAAGATAGAGAAAATCAAAGCCAGACGAGTCCAAGATTTCCTTCTACAAGACTTTGTCCTTCTATACACTTTGTCCATCTTCTGTTTTCCTTGAGATGGTTTTGAAAAAGCAGAACCAACACCATCCTGAGAACAGGTCTCTATATGGTGACCGGGGGCTGAACACAAGCCCCCAAAATGTGCTGTGACAGCAGAGTTCAAAACAAACATCCTGGACACAGTCAAACAGGGGACATGGTAGTGTAATTTAACAAGAGCCAGATGTCTCTGCAGACATCCCATATCTTGCCATAAATCCTGTCCAGATTCTATAATAGTAACTTTGTACCTATAGCCTGCTCAATAATGTCAAAAGATTACATCACTCTATGTCCCCTTACCCAATCCTAGAATGCCAAGACATATAGTTCCCATATATATATATATATATATATATATATATATATATATATATATATATATATATATATATATATATATATATGCCCTTTGTAGTCAGGACTGGGACTTCCTCCTTTATTAGTTGATTGGAGAGTGTAGAAAAAAGCCCTTGCCCAGCTCAAATAAAGAAATCTTTGTTTTTGCATTCGAAAGTTGGATCCCTGGTTTTGTTGGAGGTCTTTCAACACATGCACAACATTTATAGTTTTAAAAGAAATATTTTTATGTGTATGATGGTTTGTTTTTTGGGGGGGTTAATTCTGGTGTGCAGTATAATTATATCCCCCACTACCACAAATATTTTGTACCATTTGTTGAATCTCTAGCCCTGCACTGAACCAAATAGGTTTCGGTAGAAGTCAGCACATAAGGTCTATTTCTGTACCCTCTGCGCTCTGCTGGGGAAATGTCTGTTTATGCAGTGATATCACATATCACATGCTCTTGATTAAGGCAGTCTTAGATTTTTATGGTGTGATTGAAATCAAATGTTTCTCCAGCTCCCCCTTCTTCCTTTGTCCTATGCTAGATGGGTGAAGAATACCAAATGTTACTCAGGGCCATCCAGGTGTCATACTTGAGAACAAAGAGAACAGCCAAGCTACGGTTAACAGCTACTAGCCTGTAGTAACATGAGAGTGAGGTATCCTATTGAGTGGATGTAACCAGTTTGCTTGAATAATGTTATAGCTGGAAATTGATGCCTCATAGGTTGAGGATCTAGTAGATTATAGCTAACAGGAAACTGCCCATGTGGAGACTCTCTCTCTCTCTTTTTTTAAAAATTTGTGGAGCATCTATTTGGTGAGAGCAAAGGAGCTCATGGTTAGGACTTTGGGGCTTCGTGAAGGTCAAAGATGTCAAAGTAAAATCTGAAGTTGAAATTTAAGGTTCCACAACACAACTGAATCTCTATAGACTACAAAATACTGCTAAGACAAATTAAAAGAAAATCTAAGAAATGGAGAGATATACCATATCCGGGGTTGGGGAATATTAATACTTGTCTTAAAGTGCCAATTTATCGGATGTTTTCAGCTCAATCACTATAAAATCAAAGACTTTTTTTTCTTTCTTTTTTTTTTTTTTTAGAAACTGTTAGTATGATTTTCAAACTTATGTGGGTAATTGACCTTAAGTAACCCAAACACTTTTTAAAATGGAGGCACTTGAAGTTAAAAAGTTAGCACAGTGGTGGAGTGTACCCGAGACAGTGTAGCAACTCAAGTTCTGTCATCACGTCGCTTCAGTGTTGGGTGTTATGTGTAACTGTCTCATACTTTTCGAGAGGACATGAAGGTGGTTCCTCTAAAAACAAGGTAAATGGGAAGTGATCAGCACACAGGCCTTATGTATCTTTCATTAAGTATATTTCTAAAAAATGTATTTTTAAAGTCACAGTAAGATAAACATATAATGTAACTCAGTATTTTAACCCTTTCAAGTTTACACCTTGGTTGCAATAAGCACATGAACATCACTAGGCAAATAGCCCTTTCATCCATCTCTAGAACTTTTTTTAACTTCGAAAATTGAAACTCTGTAGGAATTAAACAGCAACTCTTCATACTATAGGCCCTGTTTGACTGTCGCTCTATGTTCTGTCTATATGATTTTGATGTATCTACATGGCTTGTGTAGTGAAACTGTACGTGTGTGTGTGTGTGTGTGTGTGTGTGTGTGTGTGTGTGTGTGTGTGTGTGTAGTTGGCTTAACATCTCTAAGATTCACCCATATATCAGCACATGTCACTGTTCTTCATTCTTAAGATGGATTACTATTTTTAAAAATATGGTATTATTTATTATTTATTAAATTTTATAGTTTTATTGACTCATCTGCCAATGGGTCATATTTTAGATTGTTTTGGAGCATGTGTGTGTGTTTTACTGGGACTTGAACTCAGAGCCTTGGTTATACTAGGCAAATACACACTACATCCCCAATCCTAGGCATTATTTTTTTTAAATGTTTTTTTATCCAAATGTTTAATTTGCTCAGATCTACATTTTAAATTCTCAGCCACATCTGTTGACCATTATTCTACTACATGACAACTTTTGATTGACAGGGCAGTGATTCTTTTTTAAAATTTTAAAAATAAAGACATGTTTATTTTGTGTGTATGAGTATTTTGCTTGCGTGTGTGTGTGTGTGTGTGTGTGTGTGTGTGTGTGTGTGTGTGTGTGTGTGTATGCATCATATGCATGTCTGGGAGATCCAAAGAAGGCATGATTACCTCTGAAACTTACAATGGGTGAATCAATAGCTGCAATGTGGATGCTGGGAATCAAATATGGATCCTTTGCAAGATCAGCGACTGCTCTTAACTACTGAACCATCTCTCTATAGCCCCATGGGGCTATGATTCTCATGAGCAATATGAATGTCTCCAAAGCCCAGGCCCCAGACTTGCATACTTTGAGGGGAAGACTTTCCCGGATTAAAATCAGTGGAATCTTTGCTTATGAACAGTGGACCACCTCCTCTTTCCATTCCTGGGTTCATTACACTCAGCTCTGAGGCTTCATGGTGAGAAGAGACTGGAAGCGGTACTAGAGAGTCAAGTAGACCCGTCAGTCCCATGTGGAGTACATGTGTGGGTTGTCAGGGCCTTGTGGGCAGAGTGGATAGATTTGTGGTCCTGGGAGCCTCTGCAGTTATTGTTGCTTGGGGATCTGGAGAGGCCTCCCCACAAGGCCTGCTTACAACCCTCCAAGAATGAGGCTCTTTCTTGAGGTTAAGCCTGTGGGTCATGGTTCGTATAGTCTTGGACTTTCTGGCTTTGTCTTGAGACAGCTATGTCAGCCTGTCTCCAAATGCTCTGTCCTTAGTGGAAAGTTTTGGTCTCTGGACATAGAGAGAGAAGGACCTGTCAGCTCTAGTGTGTTCTATGACTGTTGAGCCGTCCACGTTATTTGGTCTTGCTCCATCCTGCCTTGTTTGTTTTCTGTCTGGATTTCTCTCCTAGAGGGATTGCCTGTCTCTCTTCCCTTTACACCACACCTGAATCATTTGGCCCGTCTTCTCTCTGCTCCTCCAGACCAATGCTTCTGGAAACATTGTTCTCTTGATTGTCCAGAATCTGTAAGCCCAGCTTACAAGCCAGGGCCTGGGGCCCAGGGTGATGTGAAAGAGTCCCGTGATATGATGGTGTGAAGAGTCCTGTGATATGATGGTGTGAAGAGTCTCATGATATGATGGTATGAAGGAGTCCTGTGATCTATGCTTTACTTCCTTGTAGTTGTGGGAAGAGGAGGGGCTATTCCAGTGTTTACTAACATAGCCCAGAGGCCTATGGGAATTCAAGCAGGAGAATCAGAAGCTCAAAGTCATCCTCTACCACATAGCAAGGCTAAACCTGGAATATGTGAGATCTTGTTTTAAACAAACTCAAATATCAGCTTTCTATTTACTCTTTCTCCAGCCCCTGGAAATTATCACTGTATTGTCTCTCAATATGAACTTGACTCCTCTAGGTAACCCATCTAAGAAGAATTATATAATATTTGCTTTTTGTGACTTTTTCAATTGAGAATGTATTCAGATTTTATTCAAGTGGTAGCATGTGTCAGAATGCCTCTTCTTTAAAGCTAAATTATATTCTACTGTATAGTACATCATGCTTCATTTCTCTATCTATCCAGCAATAGACCAATTGAGTTGCTTCTATGCATAGGCTGCTCTGGACAGTATTGTGGTGAGTGTGTGTGTGCAGGGGTGTAGGTGTGCAAGGGTGTGTGTGTGCAAGGATCTCTCTGAGGCCCTGCTTTCAGTTATTTCACATGTACATTCAGAAGCTGATAAATTGTATGCTGATTTCTACTTTTAATTCACCATCATTCTATTTATCTTGGCAGCTCTGGCATTCTGCAGTTCCACAAGCAGTGCCCGAGGGTTTCTCTACAACCTACCAACACTTGCCATTTTCTAAATATTTTTGTAGTAACTTCCCTAATTGGGTAGAGACAATATTTCATTATAGTTTCAATTTGTGTTTCTTTAGTTATTAGATAATAGTCTTTTCTTTCCTTCTCTCTCTCTCTCTCTCTCTCTCTCTCTCTCTCTCTCTCTCTCTCTCTCTCTCTCTCTCTCTCTCTCTCTCTCTCTCCTTTGTAAAAGAAATGCCTATTCAAATCTTCTGTCTGCTTTAAAATTCCAGGTCATCTTTTCCAGGTCATCTGTAGTGTTAGGTTGTAGAAACTCTTGCATTTTTTGAATATTACTCCCTTATCAGATATGTGGCTTGCATTCCGGAGGCTGCCTTTTCACTTCGACAGTTTCGACCTTTGGTGCACAAACACGTCCACTGTTGATGGCTAATTTGTTTTCATCTTTGATGATCCTGCATAGTTGTCCCTCTGGGTTGGACATTATCATTGCCGTCTTGAATCAAGGCAACTGTGATACGTACATGAAGCAGTCAGCAGTTTCTGCCCATTATCATACCCATGCGTGGGGTGGGGGAGCAGAGACTCAAGGCTCACCCCCACCCCCAATTCCGTGAGGTCATATTAGGGGAAAACAATTTCTGGGAAGAGATTCTGCTGTAGAGTTGTCTATAAGATGTGCAGGGAACTTTCTAGATGCGACTGTCCTTGAGTTGTCTGTGTTTTTGTTAGTAACGGCCATGAAGTCATTAGTTCACGTAGACAGACTTGGACAGAATCATTTTGATCTGGGGTAAATAGTCTCCCCAGGAAAAGTCACATCACATCACACACCTGCACAAAATTGCACATACACACATACACAAGCATGCACGCACTCATACACATACATGCATGCACACACACATGTACACACTCACATTCACACATATGTGTGCCCACACCCACATGCAAGGTGTCATATTTAGGAAATCCTTGCCAATTCAGAGCCATAAAGATTTCTCTGTAGGAGTTTTATAGCTTCAGGTCTTAGATCTATTTTAAGCTCATTTTTGTATATGATGTAAAGTCCAGTTCTGCTGCTTTGTATGTAGATCTTATGTTTTAAAAAAATCATGTGATCATGGTTGAGGTTTGTTTCTGGGGACTATTCTCTATTTAAGATCTACCTATGGAAAAGTGTGCTATCTGTTTGAGTATAGCCTATTTCTCCTAACAATGATGTACAGTTTCATCTGTTTCCCTAACAATACCATGATTTCATTTTTCTTTAAAGCTGAATAAAATCCCAGTGTGCACATATGGCACTTTTTCTTCATCTACTTCTCTGTTGACAGACATCTAGGATCGTTCCATAGCTTGGTTTTTGTGAATGATGCAACAGTAAACATGAATATGAAAGTACTGATGTTGATTCAAAGTTTTTGGGCACAGACATAGAAGGGGAACAGTTGGATAATATGGTCGTTCTACTCTCAGGTTTTCTAGAAGCCTCCTTACTGGTTTTCCACAGTGAGTGAACCAGTCTGTACTCCCACTATGAGTAAATAAGGGATCTTTTCACCATATATATTCATTGGCGTTTTTGTGTGTTCGTTTACCTTTCTGGCTGGGATTAAGATTAATCTTAAAGTAATTTCCTGATTGATAAGGATATTGACCATTTTTCTTTCAAATATTTACAACTATGAGTTTATTCTTTTAAGAACTGTCTATTTAATTAAAACAAGGAATAAAGAAATCGAAGAAGACACTAAAAAGTAGAAAAACCTTACATGCTCATGGATTGGCAGTATTAGCATTGTGAAAATGGTTATATTACTGAAAGCAGACTATAGATTCAACATGACTCCTTTAAATTGTCCAATGATATTCTTCACAGAACTAGAGAAAGCAACCTTAACATTCATATAGAAACAAAAAGACAAAATACCCCTAGTCAAAACAAGCCTCAGAAACAAAAGCAATACTGGAGGTATCGAAATTTCTGACTTCAAACCACAGAATCATGGTGACAGAAACAGGAGGCACACACTTACCCACCCATACCCATACACAAACATATACACACCAATACACACACACACACACACACACATGCATGTACACACATACACACATGCACACACACCCACATACAAGCATGCATGCACTCATGCATACACATGCATGCACACATGGACACACACAGGCACGCACACACCACACATACACGTGCATACACACATGCACATGCTCACACACATGCACAAAATTGCACATACACACATGCACAAGCATGCACACACTCATACAATACATGCATGCACACACATGCACACACTCACATTCACACATATGTGCGCCCACACCCATGTGCAAGGCACATCCACATGCACACACATGCACACACATGCATGAACAGGCACACACACATGCACACATACACAGGCACACGCACACACACAAACAGGCACACACACACATACACACACACACACACACACACACACACAAACAGGCACACACACACACACACACACAGCTAAAGAGACTGATGTAATAGAACAGATGACCAAAAAATAAATCCACAGTTTTAGTTATCTTATTTTTGACAAAAGTGTCAAAAGCATACATTGGGGAAAATGCCTTCCAGTAAGTGGAAAGCCACATCCAGAAGAATGATGTTAGATACACATCTCCCACACTGCACAAAAATAAAAGGTCTGAAACATTGAAACTGCTAGAGAAAAATGTCAGAAAAATGCTCAAAGATTCAGATATAAGAGCTTTCCAAAAGAACGCCAATGAGCACAGGACATAATCCTAAGAACTGACAAATGGATTACATGAAATTGAAAAGTTTCCATACAGTGAATTATATATATTATATTATGTATATTATATAAATATACAGGAAACACACAGTAAAAAGACCCCCCATAGAAGAGGTAGAAAAACAGGCTGTGTCTGTAGCTGGAAGCAGAAAGAAAGGAGGTGAAACAAGAAGATATTCTAAGGGGAGGTGAAACATTTCAGCCTGCAGGGAATCTCCACAAGTTCAGAAAGTAAACACAAAAAGCTTTAGGAAGTCCCTGAAACTGACCAGTCAGTAGGTTCCTCCTTCCCACATAAGCAGTAAGAACTGCTGTAGGACTGCAGAGAAGCTGAAGGACACTATCAGACAAGCTGAGCTGCTTCAAAAGCCCACTCTCTAGCTTCTCATGCTCTCTACAAGCTGTGCAGTGTGCTCCAGGTTGCTAGCTGTCACCTGTGCTGTGATGGACTTTAGTAATACAGCCGTCTTTGACTCATTTGTGCTCCTGGAAGTAACCACACATCTATACTCCCGTAAGTAATCCCAGTAAAACTCATTGGCTCACCAAGTTGGACTGATGATATCTGTTCTTTGTTCTGTTGTTAGTCCCCAGTCTGCGGTGAGTAGATGTTTGCCCATGTCTTCCCAGGAATAGTGTCACAAAACCAGGTAGTGTTTAAGCTCAATTGTAATTTCAGTGGAAAGATTGGCAAGGCACAGAGAAAAGATAGGAAGGTGCAGTAGAGCCCAAATAAAGGGAACATGGTATGTATGTAGATGTAGAGTCCTGGTATGAATTTACCAGAGTGTGGCTTTTTAATACGGTTTCTACTAGTGCCACTCAACATGGCATATTTTGGAAACTGCTAGACATGTGAACCTTGAAGTCCCATTGAGACTCACTGGATCAGGGACTCTGGCTTTATGAGCCAGTAATCTGTCTTAACAAACCTTGCAGAGGAGGAGAAAGCTGTCTCTAGAAGGGTAGGTACCTTCTCAAAGTCCATCAGAGTAATGTCTCCAGCCTGCCCTACAGCTTGAGAGCCAGTGAACTCTTTCTAATTCTGAATTTAGTGACATTGTGGGTAGCTTAAAATTGGCTATGTGGTAGCTGACTGTGGTTGTGTGCACTTGTGATCCTGAGCTCAGAGGCTAAGGCTATGAATTTGAGGCCTCTGGGGCTATAAAGTGAATTTAAGGGTAGTCTGAGCTGTATAGTGTAGTAGGAGGTTTCTGGCCGGGACTTTTGGGCTTAACCTCAAGATTTAGACACACAGACCCACAGACCCGCAGAGGCACACAGATGCTTTCATTAATTTGAAGCTGATTGGCATAAGGCTCAGGCATATAACTTGCTAGCTCTTTACCCTTAAAGTAAGCCATGACTCTCTTCCTGTTCAGCCATGAACAGCAGCATGGTTGTCCTCTGCTTCTTCTGACTTCTCTCTGGCATTCTGCTCTGTGCTTCCTGTTCTCAAGAGTTCTATTAGTCTGGTAGCCCCACCCACACTTCCTGCCTGCCTTTGGCCAATCAGCGCTTTTTATTAAACCAGTGGGTAGGACATAATCTCCCACAGTATAGGAAGCCTCTTTCAGAAAGAAATTGCGCCACCAAGTGTCATGTCATACACATTTAATCACAGCCCAAGAGAGGTAGAGACAGGAATGTCTCTGTGAGTTCTAGTCTAGCCTAGGCTACACAGTGAGATAAAAAGATAAACCACAGATAAGCAAACAGAAGAAACGGATCACAGTGCAAATATTTGAAAACTGGAAAATGTTAATAAATAGGACAGCCAGCCAATGAACATTCATTAGAGCATCATTGTTCTTGTCATTTAGTTGTGGTCATTGGTAGAAACAGATCTGGACACCAGATGGCCTGGCTCAAGAGCACGTGACCTTATATCCTAGATGAAACAGTCTGGAAGTCTAGGAAGACAATTTAGGGGCTATTGTATAGAAAAAAAAATCTCTTAGTGCATGTCAAGAATCTGGGCATGACACAATGTATACCCTGGATTTTTTTCAGAGTTCTGAATGGGGAAGTGGTGATGATTAGGCAGGAGAACTAAATTGGTGGCAGTGAGTTTTCAAATTGTGAATATAGTGAAAAAATGAGTTGAGGATATGTGGTAAGAAGATTGAAGTGTTCGCCTCTTTGAGAAGGGTTTGAATAGCTGGTGGGCTGCCTGTTGGTGGAAGAGGTTGTGAGGAGCTGCAGAGCAATTGCCTCGTGTCTCACAAGCCCTCCTTGTCCCCAGCTCTAACCACCCACCACAGTGTGTTTTGGACTTAATGCAACATTTGCTATCCAGAATTGTTCCAAGAGTCCTCAGGTCAGGTCAGAATTCACTCTGCAATGGTGATGCCAGACTTGATGGTTCCTATGAAGACTCATCTCTCCTTCCTCAGAGAATATCAATAACTTGTCAGGTGTCCTTTGCTTGCAGACAGCTGTATGCTTCAGGGGAGGCTGGACCCATCTTTGATCCCAGAAGATGAATTACAGTTGGATTTAAGTAAATGACACTCAGACCTTTTGGTCTTAGGACACTCCTCAGATTTAATGTTCTAGCCGGGTGGTGGTGGTGGCACATGCTTTTAATCTCAACACTTGGGAGGAAAAAGCATGGGGATGTCTGTGAGTTTGAGGCCAGCCTGGTCTACAGAGAGAGTTACAGGACAGCCAGGGCTGTTAAACAGAGAAACTTTGTCTTGATAAACAAACAAGCAAAGCAAAATAAAACAATAGACAACTAAGCGTTTTATATCGTAGGCTGAGGATGCAGCTCAGTGGTACAGCACTTGCTTAACGTGAACAAGACCTTCGGTTCCTTCTCCTTCACTGAAAAATAAATGGAAACAATGAAAGATCCCGAGCCTTTTTGTGCTGCATAGATAAGCATGATGACTGTGGGTTCATGGCATTGTGTGATATGTATCTCCTTCAGACTTTGTTATGACTGAGGTATAGTACTATCTGGCATGAAAATGAAATTTCCCTAAAAGCTTTTGTTTATCTGTGTTATATCAACCAACATGACTATATTAGAAATAAAACCTGAGAATAAATTTTTACTCATTACTTTAAAGATAATGCTAGACCCTTTACCTCTTAGTGTAAATAATATATCTTATTATTTTTAAAGCACACTGATATATTTGTTTGTTTGTTTTTGTGGGCAGTGAAGATGGTAGGTGGATGTCAGGGAACACATTGCTGAGATCAGTTCTCTCCTTCCAAGCAGGTTCTAGAGATCCAACTCAAGTGGGCAAGCACCTTTACTATTGAGCATCTCCCAGACCAAAGAAGTTACTATGCTTTGCAACAAAAATATTCGTGTATATCTAATTATAAAAGAGAGGGCATGAGTTACCAAGCACTGGTGGCTCCCGAGCACCTTTAATCCTAGCACTCAGAGGCAGAAGCAGGAGGATCTCTGTGAGTTTGAGGCCAGCTTGGTCTACAAAAAAACCAAAAAACAAATAAGTAAAAAATTAAAAAAATAGAAGAGAGGGCAACCTTTGTAATGGCTGTTTTGGATAACTGCAGATAAGTTGTTTGATAATACACCAAACATTAAGAAGAGGTAGTTTCTTAAATATTAGTTGTAATTTGGACCTAAAATGAGAGCAATGAAATTTTCTTTTTATTGATACCTTTAATTAGCATACAAACAATGGGTTTCACTACGGAATTTTTTACATGCATTTCATTGTACTTCATTCCTGTTCACTCCCATTCCTTAGAGCAGTGGATTAGTCAGAGCTTACTACATTAAAATCTGTCTATGTATATAGTTCTTTGGGTGAGTCTTCTATTCATTCAGGCCATTTGTAAACTGGTTCTCTGAGCATGCAGATTTTTTTAGATTTTTGACCTTTTGCAGATCATCAGAAAAAAACATCTTTATTAATGTAACGACTAAAAATCTTCACCTGGAAGCTAACATGATATGGCTTATAATGCCAGACATAAGTTCTAATGTTCAAGTTTTTGTTGTTGTTTTTAGATTTAATGTTATAATCAGCCATAGACTCTACCAGTTATTTCCCTTAAGATGACAGGCTCGCTTATTTTCAAGAAAATTTCTGCTAAATACCAAAGTTTGAATAACAGTTTTTGGTTTATTGTTATATAAAAATGATATTTGCTGAAAAGAGGAGATAGTTTAGCTGGCAACTCAGAGAGAAATACAGGTGTGTTTTCTTGGGTTAACCATTGACTGTGTGTTACTATTCATGGAACACAGAAACTTAATGTTCACTAAGCGATCTATCACTGAGCCATGTCTTACTTAGGGTTATTATTGCTGTGATTAAACACTATGACAAAAAGCAAGTTGGGGGAGTAAGGGTTAATTTTGCTTATACTTTCACATCACTGTTCATCACCAAAGGCAGCCAGGGTAGGAAATTTAACAGAACGGAACCTGGAGGCAGAAGCTGATGCAGAGATCATGGAGGGTGCTGCTTACTGGCTTGCTCTTCATGGCTTGCTCAGCCTACTTTATTATTAAACTCAAGACCACCAGCCCAGAGGTGGCACCACTCACAGCAGGCAATCACTAACTATGGAAGTGCTTCACAGGCTTGCCTATTTTCTCAACTGAGCACAGGTTGCCATTGGATGGATGCCAAGACTTTAGCAGCTTTATTTTACATGTGCACATATCAACACCACAAATGAAGTATAAGGGTCATAATAAGCTCCAATTTCACAAACTTCAACATAATTTGTTTATTGCCAAATTCAAAAATTAAGAGCATGTTAAATATTTTGCTGATGTAGAACTGCTATCATTTGGATCTAACTACCTCCAAAGGCCCATGTATCAAAGGCTTAGTCCCTATTTGATAGCTCTCTGAGAGACAGCAGAACTTTTAAGAGGTGGGGCTTAGTGGGAGGTCTTCAGGTCACTGATGTATGACTTTGAAGAGGATATTGAGACCCACATCTTTGCCTTTCCCTTCACTTTCAAGGCTAGGATGAGTAGCTTTGCTCCCCAACCTGCCCCTTCCATGATGCACTGTCCCACCACCATAGTCACTAAAGACCACAGTGGACTGTCTGATATTGGATTGGAAACTCTAATGTGATGAACCTAAATAAGTGCTTTCTTCAGAAGTTGGTTTTCTAGGACCTTTTGTTACAGACATGGAAAGCCGAGTAACAAACGAACAAACAAAACAAGGAATGTAGCATCCTCTGCATCTCCACCCATTACTGAGGTAAGAGTGCAATCCTGCCAGGGAGAAATGAACTCAGCCTTCTTGTTTACAGCACAGTCTGTAGTAGGATGAGTTGCCTTCAAACCAGGAAATGACAGAGATGCTGTCTATTTTATTGAGTTCTGATTCAGTAGACACTCAGTGATGACAACAGCATGAGATTTTATTACTCTGTGGCTAAGGCAGTTTGACTATGGACTTTGTAAAATTCTTCCATGACTTTTTATTGCTACATTAAAAGCTATAGGAAACCTTTTTTTTTTTTAATTTAAGAACTTTAGCATCCAGATTTAAGTATTTAATTCCCTTTACTTTAAACTCTTTATAATAATACCTCAACTTAAATGACCACATTAGGGCTGAGAGACTAGAGAGCAACAAGGGAGGCACCTGGGGAGCAAGATTTATGCAAATATGATGTGAAGATGGGGTGATGACCAAGTCTTTGCTGTGGCTGAGATGGACACTATCTTTAGTTTCACAGTACCTCAGGATTGCCCTTTGTCTTAGTTTCTTTTTCTGTCACTGTGATAAAATATCCCAATGAAATCAGCTTAATGGAGAAGAGGTTGATTTTGGCTCACAGTTTAGGGGAACTGTCCATTGCCTCATGGAAGTCCTTGAGATACATTGCATCCACAATCAGAGAGCAAAAGATGATGGTGTTCCTGCTGCTAGCTTTTCCCTTTGTATGCTAGCCCAGACTCAAGTCCAGAGAACTGTGGTGCCCAAATTTAGAGAAGGTCTTCTTACTTCAATTAATCTAATCCAAGTAATCCCTTACAAGCATGGACAGGGGTGTGTCGACTTTAGAGCTCCTCAAGATGTCCTGCTGTGGGCTGGAGATCCAGCTTGGTGGTAGAATGCTTGTCAAGCATGCACAAGCCTGCCTTTCATCCCCAATACCACAAACAAAACACAGCAAACCAAAATACAGATGCATGATGTTCTCTTGAATGGGACACACTTAGCAAGTAGACGGAGAGATTGATTCAGTTGTATTTTGCTTTCTCTATGCAATTTCTCCTAAGTTCATCAGGATAAATCCCTTCTAGCCATGCAAGTCAACAAACTGATGTATCATCACTGTTTCTCTCACAGCTCTGAATTTAGATGGTGAGGTGGGCAGCTGTGGTAGTTTGAATAGTTATGGCCTCCATAGACTCGTGTATTTAAATGCTTGGCTCATAGTGAATGGCACTATTAGGAGACGTGGCCTTGTTGGAGTAGGTGTGGTCTTGTTGGACAAGGTGTGTCACTGTGGGGGTGGGCTTTGAGGGCTCATGCTCAAGCTATACCAGTGTAGCACTCAGTTCACTTCCTGTTGCCCACAGGACAAGATCTAGAACTCTCAGCTACCTGTCCACAACCATGTCTGCCTGCATATTGCCATTCTTCCTGCCATTATGATAATGGACTAAACCTCTGAACATAAGCCAGCCCCAGTTAAATGTTTTCCTTTATAACAGTTGCCGTGATCGTGGTGTCTCTCCACAGTAATAGAAATCCTAACTAAAACAGTACCCAACAGAAAATGAAGTCAATCTCTAAAAAGGTATGTGTTTATTCCCTGAGTTTAATTACCTCAATAACATCCAGACTTGACAGCATAGGTCTTTAGTCCCAGCTACTCTGGAGACTGAGGTAGGAGGATTAGAAGTTCAAGGCCATCCCAAGCCACAGAGTGAGTTTAAGGCCAGTCTAGGAACGAGACTATGTAGTCCTGCATTCCATCCAACACCATGATACCTACCACCTCTCTCTTTCTCTCTCTCTCTCTCTCTCTCTCTCTCTCTCTCTCTCTTTCTCTCTCTCTCTCTCTCTCTCTCTCTCTCACACACACACACACACACAAACACACACACACACACACACACACTATAGTAATGCACATACACTCATACATACCATGTATTACACAGACTTTGGAATGGTCATGAAAGAATAAATAAAAGAGATGTCTCAATATTATTATGAAGGTGAATTTGATCTCCCACATTTTGAGGACTATAGTCTAAGAGCCTGTTGGTCTTCTTGTCATCATGTGACAAACTAATGGGACAGAAGGATAACTTTTCAGGTGGCTTCTGGGAGGGTTTCCTAGCTACTAGGAGAGAAACACCAGAGATAATCTCTGCTTCCACTGAGCTTTGCTAAGCCTGGATAGAGTAATAGCCAGCTTCAGTGGCCCTTGATTGCTCACATTCAATGTCTAGCAACCCCCATCACTTTTGCTGACACCCAGCATCTGGAAGTCACTTTCCACAGCCCCACCCAGTCCTGTCCATTATCATTTCTTGCTTGTTATTGAAATGTTTTTCTAATTTTGTTGTTACCCTTAATTCCTATTGGACCCACAGGGTAGCCAGGTGAGTCTTTTCAAATGAAGAAGAAATTCAGGGTTCAAAAGGTAAAAAAGATTGCTGCCCAGCCCAATGGCTGAGGTTCAATCCCTGGAACCCACTTGGTGAAAGAAGAGAGCCCATTCTGGGAAAGTTGTTTTCTGATTTCCACAGTTCTCCACACCATAAACAAACAAACAAATAAATATAAAATTAGTTTCTTAAAAAGTGAAGAAAGTTCTCTTGTGTCACTTTTTGTTCAGAACCTCAAAAAGCATTATTTATTTAGCTCTGTGTGGTCAGTGTGTACACACATGCTACGGTGGTGGAGGTCAGAGAACAATTTCTGAGAGTTTCCTTCCATTGCATGGGAGCTGGGAGTCAAACCCAGGTCTCCAGGCTAGGAGGCAGGTGACTTTACCAACTGAGCCATCTGCCAGGTCCCCTGCTTACAACCTTTTTCTGATATTCCCTTTCCCCTGTATCTTTTCTTGTGATTCTGAGGACTCATCTGGCTTGAAAGTATGTCTGCTGCTCTCCTGCCTCTCGCCCACCCTCTCCTCCCAGGTCACTATCCCTCAGACAGCCAGGCATGTTCTGGTGTCTCTGCCTTTGAGCTGGCATCTGTCTCCCTCCACAGATGGAAGGCTTTGCATGGCTCACTTCTGGACTTCTTTGCACCATTGCTCAGAAATGTCTTCTCTTCATCTTTCACCTTCCCTCCCCCCAGACCCTGTTCCTTTTCCACCTGCTCTGGTTTTCCTCTGTGGCACTTGTCTCTTTGACATATAATTACTGGGGTATTGCAGATCACCTCACACCATATCCATACTGTGGTGGTTTTGCCTGGTGCAGTAATCCAGTCACTAGGCAATGTACTTGGCATTTAGGAGAAGTCACTAAATAAGAATCCCAGATTCTAGATAGAAAAAAAGCATATGGGAAAGAGGAAAATCATTACTGAGAATTTCACACATGGCGTTGAAGAAAGGAGGAACAGTGTCTATCTTAAAAGTTCATGGGGTGCAAGTTCAGGGACAGAATGATTCAAAACAAACACTCACGTCAGACATGACAGAAGTCTCAGAACACTAAACACAGTAGTAAATCCTGGACATTTACACAAAGAAAGGGCAGGCCATCTACACAGACAAGGGCTGCATTATCACTAGATTGTAGAAGCAGGACGCAATGAAGCATAGGAAGTAAAGACTCGTAAATAACTTCGTAAGATTTGTTATTCTTTAAAAAACAATAAAATAAAGAAAAGTGGTTTCTATGTAACCACTCTGAGTCAACTTTAAATGATGCCCATGAAGCAAGGAGGGTATGATTCTGGGGATGGAGGCACTGTGGAAGGCATAGGGAGACCAGCAAGAGAATTAACAATGAAATAGGTAAGTGTGGCTCATAATAAGTTAGGGGAAGAACTAGAGGTGTGAAAACAGAACAGAAAAATAGGGCAGCAGAGAAAAAAATGAACCACACAGTGGAAAATAGAAAAGAGAATGTATATGGGAAATATGGTAAATTTGATTTTTAAGCAGTCTTGGGGGGCGGTGGACAGCCTTTAATCTGTGCTGAGACTCTTACCAGCTCTGTCCAGGGACAGGGATTGCAGAAGGGCCTGATTTCTGGAAGAGAGAAGCAGCCACTACAGGCTCCATAAGGGACCAACAGTGAGGTGGTTGATAAGGCCTATCTATTAGCAATAAAGAAGTGTAAGCACAGCCAATGCATCGGTTGGATTACAAACAAAACGAAGTAGAAACAAGAACAAGCAATGTGTTGTGGTCTAGACTGTAGTAGATGCCAGGACTATTCCCAACTATTCTTCTCTTTTCCTCTCCATAGGCTGAACCATAGGCTGACACATTGTATTGCTAGTCATTTAATCTCCATTATAGGTGGGTGGTACAGTGGATGTCTACTGGAGCACACCAGTACAAAATGAAATCGAAAACACGCAAGCAAAATAGCAATCAAAGACTTTAATTCATCATAAAGCTTTCTTTCGGGCTTTGTTTGAGACAGTCTCACAATATAGCCCAAGTGGGCCTTAAATTCGTTGTCCACCAGCCTCCACCTCCTAAGTGCTAAGATTATAAGCATGTGCCACCTTGACAAGGTAACCTAATCTTCCAAAACTAATAATGATCATCACGAGGAAAAATATTGTAGACCCTTTTCATTTAGGGAGCTAAGTGTAAAGATCTTGAATAAGATATCAATCGAACAAATCTAGACATGTATCCACCCCCCCCCCGTTAAGCATTACAATGAAGTTGAGTTTATCTGATAAAAGCAAGAAATGTTCAACCTAAAAACAGTGATTATAATTCATTCTGGAAATAGACAAAGGGGGAAAGAACACAGAGACAATTCTATTCTACCCAACAGCCCTAAGATGGCTTTGGTAAAGCACACAACTGTTTACGTTCTTTTGAGTTCTTACAACATTAAGAATAGATGGGAAATGTCTTGCTGTAAATTATCTACCCAAACCTCATAGTTAACAACACAGTTTAGAGGCATTTCTTTTAAAGTTACACAGAAGGGATGGGAGGATTGTTTGGTAGAGAAAGTCCTTGCTGCACATGTATGAGGATCTGAGTCTGGATCCCCAGCACCCATATAAAAGCTTGGCACTGTGGTGCCTGTCCATAAGCCATCTCTGGGAGGTGGAGGTGGGAAGGTCTGTTGAGCTAGCTGGCCAGAGAGTCCCTGTCTCAAAAAATAAGGGGGGAGGGAGTGATAGAAGAAGACATTCCATGTTGACCCTTGACCTCCCACACATGCACACACACATGCTCATGTATGAATATGTACATACATAATATATACACACTCATACAGAGTTAGAAATAAGAAAATGTTTATTTTACTCAGCATTTTGGCTGTAGCCAATCTAATAAGGAAAGAAAAATAAATAATAGAATAATAAGAAAAGAGAAAAATCTTCATCATTGTTTTAGCCCTTTTGAGATTATATTATACTCCCTCATGTCTGATAGGCTAAGAAATATTTCTTTTGCCATATTGCTAAGAAGTAAATCTAGGTCCTTCATATGGTACAATTTTAGGCACGTGATTTACTACTGAGCTGTGTCTATAGGCCTCAATTCCTTGATACAAGTCTTGCTATATAGCCAGGCTGGCCTTGAACTCAGGATCCTCCTGCCTCATCCTCCCAAGTGCTGAGATTACAAGCGTACACCACCATGCCCAGTGGTGTGTTTTCTGAGACAGGGTTTCTCTTTGTAACAACCCTGGCTGTCTTGGAACTTGCTCTGTAGATCAGGCTGGCCTCAATTCAGTCAGAGATCTACTTGCCTCTGCCACCCAAATGCTGGTATTAAAGGCATGCATCACCACCACCTGGCCAAGAATTTATTGAAAAGAGATTATATCTTTGTTCTTACAAGAAACAAACTAACATGATTAATCAAACCAACAAAAAGCCACATCATTTTACACTTAAAACATTGTCAGAAAGTTGAAATACCAAGTGCAGTTAATGGTGAGGAAACTTTGTACTGTGTACTGATGAGGAAAGTTACAAGCATCATGAGAATCAGTCCATCAGCAAGACAGTGTGTGGTCATGTATCTCACAAATCAGCAACCCAAGCCCAGTGCCAATAAACTTAAGACACTTACAGATGCTTGTTATTATATTATTTGTGATATACAGAAGTTGGAAATGACTGGGTCTTCATCGCCAGGCAAATGGATTGACATATGGGCAGTCTATACTGCTTCTATGCACTGAAGAAAGAATATAACAATACAGATACACCTTCCAAATGTAATATGCCTATATTAAACAGTTAGAAACAGAGAGACTTACTGGCAATACCACTTACGTAGGTTAAAATTCTACATGTTCAGCATAACATTGCCTTATCAAAGACATAAATATAAAGAATGCCCAAGAAATATTTGAATGCCATCATCACTGGATAGAATGTTAGGATGTGGGAAATGGGAGAACTGGAAATAAGAGAGAGTAGCTGCATATGAACTGTAATTTGGATAGTTATACAAATTAAATAATAAGTAATAGGATGTCAGGAGCCATCCAGATGGCTCAGTGGGTGAAGGTGCTTGCTGCCAAACTGGAGGAGTTCAATTCTTTGAACTCACATGGTAAAAGAGAGCTGACTCCTAATAACTGATTTCACACAACCACCACCATAACATTTTTTTTTAAGAAAAGAAAATGGAATTTTTTTTGTTTTGTATTTTAAAGAAATGAAAAATTGCACAGATGTAAATGGGTCTGCCTTGTTCAAGAAGGTTCTTTGTCTCCCAGGGAAAGTTTTCTGTTCCAGCTACTCCTGAGAAGCCCCTAGTGTCTCTGAGATTTCCTGTGGCCTCATAACCTGCAGGGCATGTGAGAGACCCAGGTAAGCTTGTGTGGAAGACACAGGACAAAGGTGGGTGGCTTCACTGGTTAGCTCAAGCATGGGAGGCACCTCGATAGGCAGGCAGGCAGTTTGTGAAACAGCTAGGCCTCTGTGTAGCCTGAGGTAACCCGGCAGCAGCCAGGCCCCGCTGCTCCTAGGCTCAGAGAATGGGCTTCTCTGTGTGTGCTTGTTTGCTTTGGTTTAAAGCTAAAAAAAAAATGATTTCACACATAATTAGAGCTGTGGCAGTAAGATTGTGTTCAAGGTACTTTTACTGGAAATATCAAGAGGGGGACAAGGGAGGGCTGTGTTCCTTTTCCAGCTAGGTTGTGAGGAGGAGGAGGAGTGTGGATCTGGAAGTATGGACAAGAGGCAGTGTTCAGAGTGGGGAGCAGTTCTCCTGGAGGCAGACTCAGTGTGGATTGTGGAGGTGGGTGGTGAGCGTGTGGTACGTGTACACACAAGTGTGTGCACGTGGTGTGTGTGTGTGTGTGTGTGTGTGTGTGTGTGTGTGTGTGTGTGTACTCTGTGAAGTGTCAAGGAGTGGAGCTGCTGTTACTTACTCCTCCGTTGCCTCCCCGCCCTCTCTTCTGTGGCCACCTTGCCCATGGAGAAGAGGACCCCAGAGGGAGAAGAGGGAAGGGAATGGATAAAAGAGAAGAATGATGTAGGTTGAGGCCTTGGCCACAGGAGAAGCTGAGAGAAGGGGAGAAACAGGAGAGCCACTGGACACTTCTGCTGGAGTTACCACCTATATGAGGTGGCTAGTAGAACAGTCATCTGATGGACCCATGTTCACTGAGTTCTGGTACTGATTCAGGGTACACCCAAAGGTCTCTGCGTCTTCCTGGACCTCAGATGACTAGGCAGCCTTTTGTAAAATGTCAGCTCGTGGGGAAAAAAATGTGTTCAGAGAACACCTGCTGTGCCTTGTCTGGCTCCTCCCTTGTCACATGGCATCTGGTTGGCCTTTAGACTATCATGGGCCACAGCAAGCCAACCAGGACATGGAATCCACCTAAACCAGTGGGATCCACAGTTTGCTTGTTACCTCAGTTTTAAAGTCCTCTGGGATTGGTTATTTTTTCATTCTCTGAGGAAAGATTTGATTGGGAAGTTTTGGGGAGGATTGGGCTGACTACTTCCTACTGAAAGGGTCATCTTACTCCTAGTTCAAGGAGGCCATTTTTTCTTTGACCCGCTATGATAAAAATATATATATTTGATGGTGGCTTGAATGGGAATGCCCTGTAGGCTCATACATTTAAACACTTGGTTCCCTATAAGTGGCACTGCTTGGAGAGGTCTCTAGATGTGGCTCTGTTGGAGGGAGTATGTGTTTGCTCTCTGCTTCCTGTGGTGAAAGATTTGAGCTCTCAGCTCAGCTTGCTGCTGTAGCTGATGCACCTGATACCTTCTGCCATGCTTCTCCACCATGATGGTGATGGACTCTAGTCCCGTTGGAGTCACAAACTTAAATAAACTCTTCTTCTATAAGTTGTCTTGATCATGATGTTTTATCACAGAAACAGAAAGATAACCATTACAGTCATGTCTGGCACAGAGCCATGTCCTGGTAATTCTCCAAATAATGAGAAGCCTGATTGAGGAGGTCAAAAAGGGTCTCAGAATTGAGACTTGTTGCTAGAAAGTCCAGGAGATGATTAGTCTGTGAGAACTCTTAGCTCCACCCACCTCATCTCTGTAAATGGAATGCAGTCTTGGAGTTTTGTTCAGTTACACAGTGGTCTGTATTTGATTGATTATATCTATAATAAAACCTCCATTGAAATCTTTGGGCTGTGGTGGGAGGCCAGTAGCAGCATACATGCTTAGTATCCTCAGGATTCTGGGTTTCAGTTCCAGCAACAGTAAAGCCCATACCTACTATCACTCACTGAACCTCAAAGGAAAACACAGTTCCATACAACAAGGTTTGGAAACTTCTAGACTGAATGCAACTAAGTCTAGAGAGAAACATGCATCTCGAATCCACTGTCAGAAGCTTCTGTGCTCTGGAGCCTGCAGAACCTTCCTTATATGCTTCTTCATCTGGCTGACAATTTGTATCTATTTCAAAAAGCTATTTATTTAATTATTGTGCGTCTGTACACACATACCTCAGTGCATGCCATGGCATGCTGTGGAGAGCATAAGACATCTTGCTGGCATCTGTTCTCTCCTATCCTATGGGTTCCAGTCACTGAGTCCAGGTCTCCAGTCTTGGTAGTGATCATTTTTAATCACTAAACCACTCTGTCAACAACAACTGGTATGTTAAAGGATTGTGTTTTTCCCAAATTATGAACCTTTGTAGTGAATTACCATGCATAAGGAGATCATGGGAACCCTCAATTTCTAACTGGTCAGCAGAACTCCAGGAAGCACTTGGTGTCTACAGTGTGGTTAATACTTGGGGGACTGAGCCTTCTAACTGTGGCATCTGTGAGGACTATGGGAAATTAACAACTAAGTTAATGGAGTGGTAGGCAGCACAGCTAGAGAGTTTGAGAAGTGATTGGTTGAAGGAAAGATGAGTTTGTGTCCCGTGTACTGAGAGTAAAATGGTTCTTCCTAACCCATTTTCCTTTTGTCATTTTCCCCACTTCTCGGTCCCCATTCTGTCCCACAAAACTTTGTTCCTTTTTGGTGTACCAGCCTAGACCCAGCTTCAGTGACTGGCAGAATTTATGCCACTTCATTAACAAGGAGACACCGCCAATCATACGGGAAGACAAGTCAGCTTGGAGTTCAAGGATGAGCGGAGATTACTAGGGGACAGGTCGGGTGAAGACAACATTTCAAACTGGGAAAGATGCTGAGGTGTCAGGGAGCAAGGCCAGCTCAAGGAAGTCAAGCAAGGACCTTGGTGAAGAGGAGGGAGATGACCACCCGGGAGGTAAGGTAGGGGCTGTAGATCCAGGAGTAGCCACCAGATAAGGGTTCTAGAGATGGATGGGGCATGATGACAATTTCACCTTGAAGAAATGAATGCCAGGTGAGTGTGGACAGCTAGTGGGATGCTTGAGTGCTGATACAGACAGGAAGAGGTGATGGCTAATTCGATGTGTAGGAGTCAGGGCCTCCTGTAGAGATCAGGTAGATGTAAAGGTCAGAGTTCACACCAGAGGTGTGGGTTGATGACATAACCATAGCAACAGAAGCCTGCGAGTGGTGGATGAAAGAAATAGAGGCCTTGCAAGGAGAAGGGAAAGAGGAGGGGCAGCGTGGGAAGGAGGTGCCAGTGACACATGACAATTCTAGGTTAACAGCCTCCCTTTGATGACCTTAATTGTGGTGAATGTTTACCAAATCTGGATGGAACAGTGGATTCTCTGGTCATGTCTGGGAGAGGACAGGCTCCCTCAGAGGGTGTCTACCCACACTCTTCTGTGAAGAGAGGACAAAGCAGAAGGATATAAAATGGAAGGAAGAGCAGAGATCCAGGCCACTTCCATGATTGTAGCATTTTGTTATGGTAAAAATGAACAACTTATAAAACATGGCTACAGAAATTGCAGCATAGTTTATTTTTTTTTTAGAGAGAGTTTCAAATTTACAGAAAATACTAAAAAGCAAAACTATAAATATGTCTTTAAGTATATATCTGTAAAATTACAAATACATCTATAGCCATCTAATAAGTTTTATTTACTGTTAATGTTTTCCATTTGTTCTATCATTTTCTCTCCGTCCCTCCTCCCCTTCCACCCTTTCTTCCTTTCCTTCACCCATCTATCTATCATCCATTTCTATTTTTATCTTTCTGTCTATCTAGTTTTTTTTTCTGAGCCATTTGAGGAAAAGCTGCACACAGCCATGGTTATGCACTTCAAATCATCTCATTGTGCATCTCCTACAATAGATATTCTCTTCTACACAACCATTCCTCGGTCATCAATTTCAGTAAACGACATTGATACATTTCTTTTTATGAAATATGCCACCTATATTCTAATTCTTTCAGTTGGCTCAACAATATAGTTTATCACCTTCTCCCCCATATGATTAGCCAGCCCAGGGCTAAGGCTTAGAGCCTCGTCAGCTTTCTTTAATCTGGGATATTCCACACTCTGTTTTTGTTTTTGATCTTACGTGACATTGGCCCTTTTGAGGGAATCTCATCCTCCATCCCTTCTTTCCCCTTTTTTTTTACAGAATACTCTGCATTTTGTGTTGATCTGTGTTCTCTGAGATATTTTACAGGTGATAATATTCTCTTTTTAGGGTGTCACATCCAGAAGTAGGGATGTCACCTGTGTCCCATTGCTGACGTTATTTTTTTTCATTGTATGATCATTATTTTATTTTATGTAATAAACAATTTCTGGGGACATATTTTTATACTTTTAACTCTTTGTGGGAGATTATGTTGTTACATTGTAAATAATTGTCCCATCCACTGGTTTAATAAAAAGCGTTGATTGGCCAAAGGCAGGCAGGAAGTATGGGCGGAGCTACCAGACTAAGAAAACTGGGAACAGGAAGCACAGAGCAGAACGCCAGAGAGAAGCCGGAAGAAGCAGAGGACAACTATGCTGCTCTAAGAAAAGGTACCCAGCCGCATGGCTGAACAAGGTAAGAGACATGGGTTAGTTTAAGGGTAGAGAGCTAGCAAGTGATATGCCTGGGCCTTAGGTGGATCAGCCTAAAACTATTGAAAGTGTCTGTATGTCTCTGCGGGTCTGTGGGTCTGTGGGCCTAAACCTGAGGCAAGACCTGCAAGTCCGGAACAGAAACCTACTACAACTCTTGTATGTGGTGTGTGTGTGCGTGCGTGCGTGCGTGCGTGCGTGCGTGCGTGTGTTGTGTGTGTGTGTGTGTGTGTGTGTGTGTGTGTGTGCATGTGTGGGGCGTGTCTATGCTACAGCGTGTATATGGAGGTCAGAGGATCGTCTTGGTTCTTGTTTTTCTGCAGCATATTCCAAGAGAGCTTACTAAGAACTTGTCTCTGCCTCTCATCTCACCTTAGAAACACTGAGATTACAGATGTGTACCACTGTGTGTGGCTTTTCACATAGGTTCTGGGGATCTGAACTCATGTCCTCAACCTCGTGCAGCAGGTATTTACCCACTGAGCCACCTCACAACCATCAGGGCACATAATTTATGATAATGCAAACATCTTGTATCTGGCACTCATATATGCATCTTGTCTGGTCTAGCTTTTACTGCGGCTGAGAGATGATTTCTCACAGCATTCAGCATTGTTCCTAGGTAACCAAGGGTCTCTCCTGTCTTCTCTTTGTTTATCATCACCACATCCCATTGTTTCCATAGTGTTTTGCTACTCGTTGTTGTAGCTAATTAATTTGATGCTGGAATTCTCCTACTCACCTGATGTATGTACCTTTCATCTAAGTTCTACATTATTTAATGATACAGTGCCACAGTGTTTGAATTTAATAAGCTATTCCAGGCTCATCTTTTACAGGTCCTGGTATGAGTCTGTGACTAGCCTTTTCTCTGAGTAACTGAGGTCCTTTTTAGTGAAAAAGAAATGAGATTCATGGTCAGGATCTAGGCACCATTATCCAGATGGCTTTGCTGCATGAAAGTGTGGATTTTTAAAACTGCCGGCTTAAACATGCAGAGAATGAGAAACTTCAAGACACCAAGCCATAAATGGGACATATAACTGGCAGACCCTCCTCCCAAGGCTCAGTGATCATTGTGGAAGACAGAGCTGGAGGTATGAGAGCCAGACACAGTAGACGGTTATAAGAAAACAGTGTCCTTTGAACATAGCAGGGCAGCTGCTCATATGAACTCACAGTGGTTGGGACAGCATGCCCAGGATCCAAACCAGATCAAATCCCAGCAAGAAAAGGAAGCTGGGCATAAAGTCTCACCCTTAGATGTGGTGCAATTGGCAGTTGTTGGCTTCTGAAAGAGACAACAGTGTGGGATAACGCTGTTGTACACTGTGAAAATTTGTCACTTGTATTTATACACTGCTTGGCCAGTAGGTAGGCAGAGAATAGAAGGGAGCAACTAGAATATAAGTCTGTGAAGAGGAATGGCAGAGAAGCAGTCGCCAGCCAGATGCAGAGGAAGCAGGATGAGAATGCCAAACTGAGAAAAGGTACCAAGTCACGTGGCTAAACATAGATAAGAATTATGGGTTAATTTAAGTGTAAGAGCTAGTTAGTAATATGCTTGAGTGACTGGCCCAGCATATTAGGCCTCTGAGTAGTTAATTTCATAAGCAACTGCAGGACATAGGGTGGGAAAGATTTGTCTGGACCATGGGCCTGGGCTTCTCTTCTGACTACACAACAGTTTTCTCTAAGAGTGTATCCCATTGTGAGCTGACTATGATCCAGTGGAAGGCCACACATCCAAGAATATTTGGGCAACACAAATTAGTCTTGATATGTTTAAAAAAAATAGAACATAAACTTGGATGGGTAGGGAAGAAGGGTGGATTTCGGGAGAATTAAGGGGAATGAATATGGTTCAAAACATGTGATACAAAAGTCTCAAAGAACTATCAAAATATTTTAATGGGAGAAAATGTTGACTTATTTAATGTTTCTATACAAACACAATATTGGAGAATTGTGCTATATTCAAGGAAATAATGGGCCTTTTACAACCATGTTATTTCATGTTCTGTGGTTGTATCCTGAGACATGAAGCTGAGTGACAGGCATGCCCTCCATCTGTCCTGCAAGCAGGTGCCTATGGTGACAGAAAGGGCCTCACTGCAGAGAATTTTAGGAGTTTGGTATGTAGGGACAGGGAGATGGGCCATTGTGTAAAGTGTTTTCCACACAGCCTTGAAGATCTGGGGTTGGATCCCCAGCATCCAGAGAAGAGCAGCTTGTGCAGTATGTATATGGGAGGTCAGTATGAGGCTGGGGGCGGTAGCAGGGCAGGGGGCGTTCCATCAGCTCATTTCCCAGGAAATCCCATGTACAGTTCAGTGAGAGATCCCATTTCAGATGATAAAATGATAGCAATGGAAAACATGCCAGACATCGTTCTGTGTTCTATGTGCACACATATGGGCAAGTTTCAGAGGTGATGTATGCATGTAAAGTCAGAGCCAACTGGTCTCTCTGTGCTCTGTCCCCCATTCTTTCCACCTCCTGTTTACAGCATCTGAATCGTGTTAATTGCAAAAGAGCTTCTTAACTACTACAAGCCTAGTAATGTGTACCTCAAGAGCAAGTTGCCTACTGTGCTGACCTTTTCCCAGGTGGGCACCTAAGTCTGCTGGGTCCCAACAATAGATCTTTCTCTGGCTCCTTTGTGCCTTCCCTTATTGCCACAAACAGTTGTAAAACACACTGTTCCTCCTGAGCTAAGCCTGGCCAAAGCCAGAGAACGGCTCATATTGGTCTCCGTGTAGGAGATGGCCAACTTCTTGTGTTTTGAGAAAAAACACAAATGTTTAATCTTATTCTCATTACAGCCTCTTCTGTGTTTGAAATAGAGGTCTCACTTTCTCACCCACAGCACTCTGGGCTTGCTGACTGCTTGTAGGTTGCCAAAGGAAAAGTGGGCCCACCGCACCCCAGTCATCCTGCAGGCTTTAATCTGTGAGAAGAGATTAGATACCAAAGCCACTTCTCACCAGAAACCTCTTCAGCAGAAGACATAAGCCTTTGTTGAGCGGCTCTGCCACGTAGGAGCCTGTAGAGTGGGGAGGCCAGGGCAAGTTCAATTCTTGCCTCAAAGAAGCCTCTTGGCTAATGGAGACTCAGATTCGGATGACAGGAGTCCAGAGGCACAGCTTCAACTTTAAGAAGTGAAATACCTGGTACATCAGTTCAAGCAGGTGAACAAGCAGTTCCTGTGATTAGGAGACAGGCTGTGGCGAGGATGAGTATGAGGCGAGCTCTGGAAGAATGGATGAACAGGATGAACAGGAGAGCTTAAGAGCACATTAGTGTATTAGTTACTTTTCTTCTGACAAAATACTCAACAGAAATGATCTGAAGAGGAAGGGATTATTTCAGTTTACGGTTTGAAACTATAGTTTAACATAGTGAAGAAGGCTTGGTGACAGGAGCTTGAGGTGGTTGGCCATATGGCATACCACAGCAAGGAGCAGAGAGAAGTGGGTGCTATACCCAGCTTGCTTTTTCTTTTCTGCCTAATCCAGAGCTCCAGTCCATGAGATGGTCCCAAGATATGGGATCATTCTTTAATAAAGAGACTGTTTTGACCTATGGCAGGCATCTTAGAAGTAGGCAGGGAAATCAGAGCATAGGCAGGAGAAAGAGGGCGGAGTCAGACAGAGACATGATCCAGCCTCCCAAGAAGCAACATGTAACGAAATAGGTAAGCCATGGTCCATGTGGCAGGGCAGATTAATGGAGATAGGTTGAATTAACATGAAAGAGCTAGCTGGCAATATGCCTGAGCCACAGGCCAAACACCATGAAATTTATATAAGCATCTGTGTGTTTCTTTGGGACTTTGGGACTGCTGGTCCAGATAAGCAGCAGTGGGCAGGGCTGGACCGTGGGAATAGTCCAGGCCCAAAACCTCCTGTACAGTCCCACTCACAGGCAGCTTAGCTCTTCCTACCAAGTTACTTGCTCTAGAAGTTCCTTCAGAGACACACTCCAAGGTGTGTGTCCTAGGTGTCTGCAGAGCCTGGAAATTTGACAGTCAGCATTAACCATCACAGGAAGCTAGCCCCATCCTCACAGACTAGCTCTCTTTCCAAAGCCACCCTAAATGCTTTGGACTAAGGCTTCAAAGGCTGGTAGTAAATAGAGGGTATATGGTGTTGGGTAACCAGATGGTTATTGGAACTGGAATCCTATCTTTTGTGGTACTTACTGGCATCTGGGTTGGGGCCTAGGCTCTTGTATGAGCATTGCCCAAAACAATGTCATTGGGGTAAACTCAGGCCAACATGAAGAACCTCCCAGATCAGTGGCTTCTACTAGCAAGCACTGGCAGGGGACTCTGGCCAGTATGGACAGAGTGGGCTTGGGAGAGGAAGAGAGTTTCTCCATGACACACATAGCCAGTCAACGATGGGTAAGGGACCATCCACCAGTCTGAAAACCTACCAGTCTGAACACCCAACAGTCTGAATAAGGGAGCTCTCTCTCTCTCTCTCTCTCTCTCTCTCTCTCTCTCTCTCTCTCTCTCTCTCTCCCTCTCCCTCTCCCTCTCCCTCTCCCTCTCCCTCTCTCTCTCTCTCTCTCTCTCTCTCTCTCTCTCTCTCTCTCTCAAAAACAAACACATGCACACACACACACACACACACACAAACCCTCTTGGCTTCACTGCTAGGCTTCAGAACTGAGACCATAGTTTTCCTTTAAAAGCCAGATCAAAGAATAATGAGGCCACGAAGAAAGGCAAGAGAAGCTAAAGTTTTGGATTATTTTGTTTTTTTCAAGACAGGGTTTCTCTGTGTAGCCCTGACTGCCCTGGAACTCACTCTGTAAACCAGGCTGGTCTTGAACTCACAGAAATCTGCCTGCTTCTGTCTCTAGAGTGCTGGGATTAAAGGCATGTGCTACCACCGCCAGGATAAAGCTGGCTTCTTAAACAGTGGGAGTTAGGATGCCTAATGTCATCATGCTGCCAGTTCTTAAAAGTCACCCAGAGACCCAGGCATTACGACAGTGTACCTACATATGACGAGGAGTCCTAAGAGTGATGTTTCCAATAGTCAAAGGGCTCCGAGTGCAGCGACAAAGAAGAACACATTGACAGAAGCAGCATCAGATAAGTGACAGCTGATGTCGATTTCATGTTTACAGAATCTAAAATCACCTAGGAGACCAGTCAGTCTCTGTGAAGGAGTCTCCAGGGTGGGTTAATTAATGTGGGAAACACCCACCTGAAATGTAAATGAGGCCATCCCACGTGCTACGGTCCGGAGAAAGTGGGCTGAGCACCAGCTCCTATCTCTTTCTGCTTCCCAACTGTGACCAGCCACCTCATGTTCATGACACCATGACATCCCTGACGTGTCGTCCTGTGTCTTCAAAGTGTGATTTCAAATAAATTTGCTCTTGAGTTGCTTTCGTCAGGGGCTTTATCACAGTCACAAGAATAGTAACTGATACAGGATGCTAATGGCAGGTGGCTACTGGACCACCTATGGGGAAAACATTGCAGCCTGCTGGTGACAAATTAGAGTGTTTATTCCTTCTAAAATATACACCGAGGCCCCAACAATCTGAAACCCTCAGTGTTGCTTGTATGTATATGCACATTAGCTTTCTCTCTCTGCAAGTGTGCCCCCCCTTCCTCTCTCCTCCCACATCCCCCTTTCTGTCTCCTCTGCATCCTTCCTGAGGTCTAACTCAGGGCTTTATATATACTGGGCAAATATTTTACCACCAAGATATATCTCCAGCCCTGGCTTTTGAGAATAGGGTGATGCTATGTAATCTGGTCTGGCCTTGACCTTCAAATCCTCCTGCCTCAGCGTCCTGAGTGCTGGGATTAGAGGAATGTCCCACTACACCTAGATCTCTCTCTCTTTTTTTTTGCTAGTGAACAAGAATCAACTGTGTTCATTCCCCACATTTATGTATGTCAGAATACGTATTTTTGTAATTAAGTAGTTGAAACAAAATGGGTAAGGAAATAATACAGTTGTTGCTTAAAAATAATTGAAATATAAGAAAAGTAAGTCACTAGAGAAGAATTCTGAAAAATAAAGCAAAAAACAAAAGCTCTGTGTATTCAATCTGGTTTAAAACTCGTCTGTCTGGGACTAGTTCTGTGGAAGTGAATGTTTCTTCTTTATGTCACTTGGAAGTCTGCACCTGCTGGGTCTTCTGGGTTCACGTTTCCGCTTCTGGTTCATCCTTCACCTTCAACATCCCCACTCTCCTGAGGCTTTTCCTGTACATTCTCTGTGTGTTAGGCCTGCACTCACCACACAGACACCCCCCCCCTTACCATCTGTCTCTCCATAGTAGATAATCACACCTGACCCATCCCCTGTACATTCTCTGTGTGTTAGGCCTGCACTCACCACACAGACACCCCCCCCCCCCACCATCTGTCTCTCCATAGTAGATAATCACACCTGACCCATGTTGATCTCTCCTGTGATCTATAGACACCACGAGGACATATGTTTGTCCACTTCATCCTCTGCTTTGTGATTAATGCCTAGGTTAGAATTTGGCCCATAGTAGGTCTTCAATAAATATATGCCCATAGGTACAGAACCTCTTTCCACAACAGGACCAGGTTGGCTTGCTCAGTATTGCATTCAGAGTGCATTACCTCAGCAACCTCAGAACCAAGCCCTAGGAGAAAATACAGTGGAAGGCCTGGTGGTTGATGCTCAATATTCAGAGTAAATTTCCACCTTGAACTCGTGACCGCTTTTAAGAGCTGTTTGTTCCTTGGCTGGCATTGGGTTAGAGGAGCTTTGGGCTCATCTTGTACTCTTTGTCACAGCCCATTTTTTTCCAAAGGCTCTCTGTCTTCTGCAGAAAATATCCTTTGCATCCTCAAATCTGGGTACCGATAATAGTGAGAAGTAATGACTACAGCCAGGGAATACTCAAGGCTGTGGATCCCTGAGAAGTGATGGATGGTGTTGATAAGAAAGACATCATTTGGTGCAGTTCAGTGAGAGTGCTTGCCAAGCATGCACAGAGCCCTAGGTTCAGTCTCTTCTTGGCCTCCTCACCTGGACTAGCCTTGAGTGAAATAAAGCCAGCTACCTGTGGAACAGAGACGGTCTCTTCAGACCGTCTTAGTACATGGTAACCTTTTCTTTCTGTTCAGACCCCACTGTATTCTTCACCAAGACTTAAAAAAGTTTCAGAAGAGGAAAAGGAAGCAATGTCACCAGACCTTTTCAGAGGCCCTGAAGATACTAGGGCTGTGTGCGATACATCAGAACTAGGGTCAGGGAAGCTTTTCAGTGAAGGGTCAGGCTGTAAATATTTTCATCTTCAGAAGTCCTGAATTCTATCCTGAATATTCAATTCTGCTGCTTCCACAGGAAAGCAGCCACAGGCAGTGTAAGCAAAGGCTGTGCCTGGACTCCAGTGAAACTTCATTTAAAATAGTTAACACCCTGAATGTCATTGAGAGTGTGGTTTGCTGGACCCTGGACTTGATTGGTGTTTGGCGGTTACAAGTCCTTTTTCTCTGCCTCCTGCAGGTCACAGTGGTCTTTCCTGAATGACTTCCAGCCCCTCCTCCTGCCTGTCACACTGGCCTCTCCTGTATGACTTTTGTTGGACAATGGAGGTTAGCTGAGGCCTGAGGTGTGCTTGTGGCATGGGACCTGTCCTCTTAGGCTCTCCCTACAAGAAGCTGCTACGAAAATCCATGGAAGAAGTAGTCCTGTATCAGCCAGTCTCCAGTGGACCTTGGAGCCTGTGAATGGACATAAAGAATTGATGATGTAAGCGACTGGGTTTGGGGGTAGTTTGTTGGACAGCAGAGCATGGCAATAGATGATGAGCGATGTCGGCTATCTTCCTATCTATCATCCCAACACAACTCATTCGAGGTGAGCTCTCTTCTTTGTCCAACCTGTCCCTTATCCCTGGCTCCTTCTTCTATATACCCAATAGCATAACACAATGTGTCCCTTTAACCTCTAGTCCCGAGTTATGTATGCTGATTTCATGAGTGAGATGGGAATTGGTTGACAAGCCTAGAGCCTCCGTCATCGACCACAGGCAGGTTCTATTTACTCTTCCTTTGTGTTCAAAGCTGGGCTTGAAGATTTAGTAAGACCCATGCTTAAAAACAGAACAACAAAAGGCGTGTTGAGGATACAGGTTAGTGAAGACTGCTGCTTTCCTGGTGAATATAAGCCCCTAGGTTCAATCCCCAGCACTGTAGATAGATAGGTAGACAGATAGACAGACAGACAGACAGACAGATAGGTAGACAGACAGATAAATTGATAGATGGATAGGTGGATAAACAGGTGGATATATATATATATATATATACACACACACACACACACACACACACACACACACACACACACACACACACACACACACACATATATACATTTTTTTATTTAGGTTTTTATTAGGCACTGGGAAGAGTAAGGAGATGGGTTAGATTTTTTTTTTTTTATCAAAAGTAAGCTTATCAGTATCCAGACCTTCCAAAGAAACATATGTATAAGGTAAGGTGTAGGTCTCTGTGTCTCTCTGCTTCTCTCTCTCTCTCTCTCTCTCTCTCTCTCTCTCTCTCTCTCTCTCTCTCTCTCTCTCTCTCTCTGTTTCTCTGTCTCTCTCCATGACAGGAGGATTGTTGTGAGTTCAAGGCAAGCCTAGGCTATATAGGGGTTCTAAGTTAGCCTGTCTCAAAAACCAAATCAACTAACCAAGCAAAACCCCACATTTTGACCCTGGGCTTCTTGGTTTTTAAAACAAACTTTGGGAAAGTTCCCTGTTTCAGATTTTTCCTGGCCTTGGACAATAGGTCAGTGGATTAACTTCCAGGGTGTCAAAACCTTAGCAACTCTCTCTTTATTTCTCTAGGATTTCCCTGATCTCCTACTTGAAGAGACCCCCAGACCCCAGTCTTCAGTTCCCCTGCAATCCCCTTGACTTCTCACTTGTCAGTTAACTGCATTATTGTCTTCAGTCAGTGGACACAAGAGCTTTACACAAGACACAAGATAATTTCTAGAATGCAAAAGGTCAGGGGTGGTGGGCTTGAGGGAGAAGACAGTTAACTCAATTTTCTATGTGCATCCTCTTGGTCACTGTTGGAACATTTTCTATGAGTGTGTCCTTGAACTTTATGGAGTCAAATAAAGTGTGTGTGTTTCCATAAATCTGTTCCTTCATCATTTCCGTGCTGACCACCTCTATATTGAAGAATTAGGACCCTGTCTTGAAAGAGATCTGGTGGGTCAACAAGGAGGCCTCCTGGTAGGGCAAAGGCCCCTAGACAAGACTGCAAATGAAGCCATAGCTACTTCCGGTGGCATCATGGAGGACAGCTGAGGGCAGTCTGATGGAGGGAATGGAATTGGGAAGGGTATGAAAGCCCAGATCCATGGGGTTCTAGAAATAACCTGAGCCTTGAGCCCTCAAAGAAACATGATAGATATGTGGACATCTGGACCTTGGTGTGCTGGGTGGTTTAATGTCAACTGACAGAAGCTGGAGTCATCAGAAAGGAGGGGCCTCAACCGAGGAAATGTCTCTATAGCATCCACATGTTGGCAAGCCTATAGGGCATTTTCTTAGTTATTGATGGGGGAAGGCCTAGCCCACTGTGGGTAGTACCACCCTGGGCTGGAAATCCTTGTTCTATAAGAAAGCAAATTGAGAGAGGCAGTAAGCAGCACCTCTCCATGGTCTCTGCATCAGTTCCCGCCTCCAGGATCCTGTCCGGTTTGAGTTCCTGTCCCGACTTCCTTTGATGATGAAGGGTGATGTGGAAGTATGAGCCAGATAAACCCTTTCCTTGCCAAGTTGGTTTGGCCATAGTGCTTCATCACAGCAACAGGAGCCCTAATTAAGACACTGGGGAATGGTGTAATTGGCTGAGAGTCCACAGGGTGAGACCCTGGAAGATGTTTTTTGAGGGGAAGCTAATAGGAGCTCACTGAGGCCAGGCTTTGAAGGGGACTAGTCTTAGCCAAGTTACTAGGACTTTTACAGACCTTTAGCAATCTTTTTTTTTTTTAAGGGCAGGATCTCATGTAGCCCAGGATAGCCTTAAACTTGGTAGAGAGCTGAAGATGATCTTGAATTTCTGATCCTCCTGCCTCCACCTTTGAAGTGCTGGGATCACAGGCTCTACTAGCAACATAGTTCATATTCTCAAAATCATACTGCTCTGGGTAGACACAGGATAAAAATCCCAGCATGTATGTGGCTTTTCTCTGTCCCAAGCCTTAGCCTACTGTTGGGTGGCAGGTCTCCCAGCCATCCCTATGTTCTTTTAGCTTCTTCTGTAAATCTGTCACAGGACTGCGATAGGGAGATGTGTCTCTTCACTGTGGTCCTTTTATAAAGTGGCCTTTATTGGTCTAGATTCCTATCTCTGACCTTGGGGCCACCTCTGCCCACCCAGGTCCTTTCCTGGCTTACAGGGTCTTTTGGCTCCTGAAGGTGACATATACTTGGATATTCATCCAGTTGTTCTTGCTTGCAGTCATCACCGCTTCCTTAATCTTTCGATTAAATTTTCTAATATTTATCTGTTTGGTACACTGTGAATATGTTCACACAGCACACTTGCCACAGTGCGGATGCAGAGGTCAGGGAACAGCTTGTGGGAGTTGGTTCTTTCCCTCAATCACGTGGGTCCTGGAAATTGACCTCAGATTCTCAGGTTCAGATGCGGGCACTTGGACCATCTGACTCACCTTGCTGGCCTACCCCTTGTAGATTTAGCAAACCTATCCTGTTTTTTGTCACCTCTATCCTGACCAGGCATGGGAACAAAAGCAGGCTCCACTTTTGGAAACACTGGCCTCTCAACTCTTCATACCTCTTACCCATAACTGCTGTTCCTTAGCCCAAGTCAGCTCCCATTCTCCATACCTCTACACCTATTTGCCCAAAGCCTTCCTACCCCCTCTCAGTTCTCTGCAGAAGCCAAACCAACATTCTTTATTCTGAATAATTCTGTTTCATTATCCTTCTTTTGAGGCAAAAATTCCACACAAGCAATGAACGGAGAAAAAAATAGATTCAAAGAACAGAAATCCCCACAGTTAACAATTAAAATTACTACCTTGGCTCATCAGCAATACTGTTATTTTCTAATATATGTTCAAAGGTACTTTAATTTTATTAACTATAAGTTGTGCCATTGTGTATCAGAATAAAGCAGCCGGGAGAATGGAACGCATGAGTTAGGATGTCAGCTCTAGACCACTTACTGTGTGAGTTACCAGCCCTTTTCTGCTTTACTTTCTTTATGTGAAATGGCAATATTAACAACTCTATGCAGTTATAATAAGGGTTGAGTATGTATATATAAATGCACAGAAAGTATAAGGAACAGCAACCAGCAGCACACAACAAATGCCCAGAAAACTCAAACTGTCCTTGCTGGTGTTAGTGGAATTCCAGGACTCAGCAAGAGCCTTGGAAACTCTCTGTAGGGAGATTTGTCAAAACTGAGGCTTACAATGATGTCCTGATACTGTGGGGTTTAATGTGCACTCGACCACATGTATCTCTGATGGCTGTCATCAGGAGATTAAAGTTGCCGCTTACATCTAGTCCTATAACAGCCTTGTGGTTTGGCATGGGAAACAAGGTCTCTCTGGGGATCCATCACTTCATATTCCCTAGTGTTTAGATGAAAGATGAAGTAGTTATAATAGAAAGTCAAATTGATTTGCGTCCCCAAAGCAGAAATCTTGGAAGAACAAATAAGAGGAGATACATTAAAGACTCCGCAGTGTAGCCACACTGTGTCTCAGAGTTACCTCCAGTTTCTTCATAGGTGGAAGATCAGAGTGTCATAGCGAGGAGGAGAGGGGTTTGCTCAGCATCACCTGGGAGGTGGTCTCTTCCTAAGGAGACCCTACCTCCTTCTATCTCCTCCTCTCCAGGAGCCCTGCAAAGGTTCTCTAAGGGTCTGAGAACCACTCTTTTGAATCCATTGATGTTCCCTCTCCTGATAAGCATGTGAGTATAAAGTATACTTTAAAGTATACTTACCTTCCTGGTCCTCAAAGTCAGGGCCAGATGGAGCAAACTCAGTGATGGCGAGCCCTGGCGACTCACCTCACTTCTCTTGGCTCTAAATCACTCCCTTCTTGAAAATACAAGCTACAAGACTGGCAGAATTATTTTGTAGCATGTATGAGGTCCTGGGTTCCATCCTTGCACCTAAAATAAGCAACTCTCCCTGCTGACTTCCAAGTGTCTGTATGCCAAAGCTTAACATTTCAACTGATGTTGAGTAAGAAATAAGACCATTTGGCTCCTTTCTCAGATGCATTTAAGACTTTGGCTGTCTTTATTCACTAGGACATATGTGGCCTATTATGAATGCCAGGGGACATGCTTGTGGAACACTCAGATCACCAGTCACAGCTTCTCTCCATTTCCAAGAACAGTTGGGCACCAGTACCTGTTTTGCTTTAAAAGCCTCCCCAAATTTCATCTTCTGGGAGCCTGGTGCCCAGGGTGTCAGTGCTGATGGAGTCTTCACAGGGACTCTGACTTCAAAATCAGGTTGGTGGGTTATTGCAAGACGGGTTCCTCCTGCCCTCGCTCTGTCTCTCCATGTGACAGTCTCTTGTCATACAGCATGACGCTCTCACTTGATGCTGAGCAGGTGCGAGCACCATTTGCTTATGCTCCCCAGATTCTAGAACTATGCACCACCACCCCTTTTTTTTTAATAGATCCCCTCTGTCAGACATTTTGTCACAGCAGCAGAAAGGAGATCGAGACAGTAACTAAAGACTGACTTTGGAGTCTTTGGTCAATAACCTGCCTTCTAGGAGACCTCCTATTTGAACCTGCATGTATGGATCTCAGGCTCTTTTAGCTAGGAAGACCTGGAGACAAGGATGGACAAAAGATCTAGAAAATTTTAATTTGTCCTTATGTAAGTCAGTCCTGGCTTCTCAGCTCCGATAATCTGTGTGCTGTTGGGCAACACACTGGTTGCCCATAGAACCAACTACCCCTTTCCAGCAATGCCCGAACTGCAGCCTGCACTGTTTGTTATATCCACCTTCAGCTCTGTCTGGATGCCTGTGTGAGTTCAGGGTGTTGAATGAACTTGAGAGGAAGTTGAGACATCTTCTTAGATGTCACCTAGAGACTCCTGATCTCTTGTGCCCTATTGATGCCTTAAAGAAGAAAAGAAACCTCATTGGTGTGGGAGCATCATGGGTGTAGGGATTGGCACAGTATCACCTTGAGAAAAAAGAACACAACTTTTGAGTGTTTTTATTAAATTAACACATGATTATTAAGGAATTCTGAGAAAATATAAGGACAAATTTGAAAATGTATAACCCATATTATTACATCATCATGTTGACATATTTTCTAAACTTTGAAAGTGTGGACATAGATGTGGATATAAAATATAGATATTATTTATGTAACATACGTCATATAATATTATGTAATATATACTATATACTACACTTAAAATGCAAATATGTAACATGCAAATAAATACACAGTGATATGCTGGAAAAATCAAGCCTGAAGACAAAGCCCTGGTTTACCATGCCTACCAGATCTAGCTATAAACCTTCCTATAATGGGTTATTTTAAGCAACCAATTACAAACGCCTGAAGACTTACCAATCAGATTTTATTGGCTGGTGGAAATCAGCTTCTACACATTATCAGTCAAGTCAAATATCATGTAGCTTTATGTTTTCATTTTAGAAAGCTTAATCATGTGTGTGTGTGTGTGTGAGAGAGAGAGAGAGATAGAGAGAGAAGTAGTAGTAGTAAGTTCCTTTTCTGTTGCTGAGATAAAACACCATGACCAAGACAACTTTCTAGAAGACAGAGTTTATTTTGGTTTATCGATCTGGAGAGTTAGAGTTTGTAATGGTGGGGGAGAGGCAGCAGGCCGACATGGGAGCTGGAACAGGGTACTGAGCTCACATCCTGAACTGCAAGACAAAGTGGAGACAATAAATCTCACAAGACAGAGAGGCAGAGGCGTTAAGCACTCAAAGCCCATCCCAGTGACATACTTCCCACAACAAGGCCAAATGTCCTAAACCTCTCCAAACACTGCCACCAACTGGGGACCATTGTTCAAATACCAGAGTCTATAGAGGAAATCTTCTCATTCAAACCAGTGAGGGTGTGTGCTTTTGCTCATGTTTCTAGGGCTGTGTGATGTGTGTGCAGGTACACATCTCTGTGTGTCCATGCACGTGAGAGCCAGAGGTCCACATTAGTGTTTTCGTCTATTGCTTTCCACCCTGTTTGTTGAGATGAGGTCTTTAATAGAACCAGAACCTCACTGATTGGCTAGGCTAGTTGGCCAGTGAGCTCCAGGGGTTCACCTGTCTCTCTGCAAGCTCCCTGACTTTGGGGTTATAGACACCCCACCACATCCAAATTTCACTTAATATTGCTATGGCACATTTTAGAGCCAGTCAGACAGATCATCAACCAATGTGTTAGGCGGGAAGTTTGTGGGGAAAGGCACCCAGATCCTTCTGAAATGACACCCTGGAGCCTGCTTGTTAACTCCGCAGAGTTAGTGTTTCTACCTTGGAGAGATCTGGTAAGAGTTACCAATGGAAACACATATACACAGACAGACACACAGACAGACAGACAGACAGACACACACACACACATAGAGCACAAAATCAAAACAAATGTACAAAATGAAAAATGCAAAAAAAAAAAAAAATCAGAAACAAAGAGTCCATTTTGTGTAATGCAGCTACTACTGGAAACTGGCCCTGACCCTTGGTTGGTTTTGCTTTTGTTTGAAGGAGTGAGAGTAAGAGAACATAAAGTTGGATGGACAGAGAGGTGAGGAGGATCTGGGAAGAGTTTCAGGAAGGGGAAAATCATGATCAAAATATATTGTATCAAAAGCTTTTTCAATCAAAATGAGTTGCCCATGGAAAGACTCTAACATTTCATCACTACCAATGGGGTAGCTTCACATGATGTACCTGCTGACGTGACAAGGGACACAGCACTGGACACAGCACTGCCTAGTGCTTGAAAAAAAAAAAAAAAAAAAGTTTACCCTGAACTTAATCATGAAGATACAGTCACACACCCAGATTGTGGAGGTTTGGGAAAAATAAGCCCAAACAGTAGAATAACAAAGGGCCTGTGAGACTGTTCTAGATGAGAGACACTAAAGAGACAAGCTCATGGTTCTCGGCGGTTGAATAACTGTTTGTATGACCTTGTGATGGGAGCAAAATTGAGGTCTTATGTGCGATGCTGCTGCTGTGGGTCACGTAGCTGCCAGTTGCTAGGAAATGAGATGCATGCTGTTGAGCAAAACATACACCCTGGTGTGAACATAACAGAGGACAGAGGAAGCATACAGCAAATGCCAGCAAGGGATCTAGGTAAGGGATGTGCTGGTATTCACTGCATGAGTCAACATTTCGCTCTGCTTGAAGTGTTTCTAAATAAAATGTCAGGTGAAATTATTATGACTGCTCTTTCTACAAAATACACATAATACATGTATAAAGTACATCATTCTATCATAGAATTGTGGTGTGATTTACATAAGCAAACTTCTTGAGAGACCATATACTTTTATTGTTACAAATTGTGAACAGTTCTTACAATTGAGTCTCACCCTTATTTGTGATCATATCTTATATTGGACTTGCCATGGCAGGGATATATTTTTAAAAACTGGCCTCTCCCGGGGTGAAATCTTAACCTTTTAGAATGACAAAACTCTGAGTTTGTTAGCCAGATGCAAGGTTTTCAGCATGATGGGAGAAAATCTGTGGCTTTTGTCAGAGGCTCGACTGACAAGAAAATGCATCTCCCAGAAGTTAATGTGCTCCATTGAAAGCACAGAAAAAGCGGGTTCTGGTTTCTGCTCATCAGAAGCTACTAGAAAGGTTTCAGATCTTTCTAGAAAGGGTTAGGTCAGTATCTCTGGTGGGCTCTGGTGTTGGTTTGTTTTAGATGTGCCCCCATGGCACACAAGGAGCAGCTGGTGCTGAGGAGGGCTGGGGGTAGTCTAAAAGACCAGAGGGGTGAGGTACAGAAACCAGTTTATGAGGGGAAGGAACAGAAGAGGTACTAGGCAGCCATGCAAAGGGATCAAGAGAGGAAAAAGACAAATTATTTTGAGAATATTATATAGTCGCCACGGCCAGTGGTCCACACATAATCTCCACATTCAGGAGGCTGAGGCAGGAGGACCATGAATTTGAAGCCAGCCTGAGCTACATAGTGAGACTGCCTCAAGAAACCAAAAAAGAAAAATGGAGAGAGTATTATTAAATGGAATTGAATACAGTATGGCTTCCTTCTCTCCTCAGGGGCCTCTAGGCAACATTTCTGTAGTTGGGGTTTGGGTGGTGATATTTTTTCCTCCTTAAGGAGAGGATTAGGTTGGAAAAAGAAATGGTCTAGGAAGAGGGTGGCACATTCCTGTTGCATGAGTTCACAGAGAGGGGGGTTGGACAGGACTCCAGTGAGAGAATTGTCTTCAGTCTCCTGCCCGCCATGTAGGCACGTTTATGGTGCTACCTCTGATTTTTCTCTATTATTCTCTATTCAAGGTCTGTCTGAGCTATAAAATGAATTCAAGGATAGCCCAGGGAACTTAGTGAGATTAAAAAAAAAGTATTAAAAAAATGGACTGGAAGATGCCTCAGCAGCAGAATGGTTGTCTAGTAAGCCTGAAGCCTCAGGTGGGAGCCAATCACTATAGAGGTCACAAAACTATAACATTTCTGCTATTTTGTGCAGATTTAAGGGACGCCTAACTCTTGATTTGATTCAGACACCCCATGGTTTTGAAGGCTGTTGTCACTCAAAGCCAATAGTGGAATTCTAAATCCAACAGGAAGTCTGGGGAAATGGTTTGTTCTAGAAAGGGTTCAAAATGCAAGCAATGGGGATCTGAGTTCTCACCTGAGGACTCACATAAAGACAATCAGGATGCAGCAGTGTACAGGTACAATCCTAGCACTGGCAAGTTAGAGGCAGGGAGACGCCTGGGGTCACTGCCTCACAAGAATCAGCTGGCTCTGGGTTTAGCAAAAGATTCTGTCTCAAAAAAATAATGTAGGAAGAGATAAAAAGACACACACTCACGCAGAGAGAGAGAGAGAGAGAGAGAGAGAGAGAGAGAGAGAGAGAGAGAGAGAGAGAGCCTAGCAGCAAACAGCTCTCCAATAAAAGACTAACACGCACTTTTCTCCTCTGGCAATATGAAATATTTGCTTATCGCTATATGTTCTTCATAGCCCCAAAGCAAGCTATAGGGTTCTGGCAGGTGCATCCTAACCCAAGGTCTTCAGCTGTACACACCCTAAGATGGCTGTGGCTGCTGTCTGGCTGCCCAATCTCCCCGCTCCCTGTGTGTGTGTGTGTGTGTGTGTGTGTGTGTGTGTGTGTGTGTGTGTGTGTGTGTGCGCGTGCGCGCGCTTAAGTGAGGCAATGCTCCACTTAAGGCTTCAGGCTTACTAGACAATCATTCTGTTGCTGAGACATCCTCTAGTCCTTTTTTTTATGAGACAGGATCTCTCTGAGTTTCCCGGGCTATCCTTGAACTCATTTTATAGCTCACACAGACCTTTAACTCCTCCTGCCTCAGCCTCCCTAGTAGCTGGGATTAAAACCCTGCACCACGAAACTTGGCTCTGACTGTCAAGTGCTGGCATGTAATTAAGCAGTATGGGGGTCATGTGAACCGATGGGTTGCCAGTCTAGGAAGTTTTAGCATGTAGGAAAAGTTGAACCCGAGTGTTGGCAGAAATGGACCAAAAATACCAGGTGTTCTGGGAAAAAAAACCCTGCAGAGGTTGGCAATGAACAGGATATAGGGAAGACTGAGCCTGTATCTCCAAAGGATACAGGATTGGGATCAGAGGAGATAGGGGGGGGGGGAGAGGGGGAAGGAGGGAAAGAGAGGGAGAGACAGAAAGATGGGGGGGAGGGAGTCTGAGTTTGTATTTGTGTGTAAGAGAGAACTGTCAGTGCAGTGGATAAGGGAAACAGAACCAGAGGAAGATTAGTTCTGTTGTAACAGGAGGTACTGATGCTGTGACTCTGCCTATTTGTGAAACAAGGACAGGGGCAGTAATTAACCTTGAACTCTGTGTGTGCTAGCAGAGCTGGGACTGAATCATCATGGGACTATTGTCTGTACTCCACACTCATCAGTAGGCTGGGCTCTGCTCTCGTCAACTCTTTAAAAATGAGAGCCTTTTCTCTTGAATGACAGAATTAATGGAAATTCCTTACAAAGGGGCAAAAGCTGAACAAAAATATTTTCTATAACCCTGGCCTTATGACAGCAATATCTAGTGTCCTCTGTATCTGACTAGGCCTTTACACATGCATTAAAATATTTTACCAGACTGGAATCATTATGTAAATTTCAAAATAATTTGCTTTTTTCCACACAGCATATCTTGAACATTTTTCTGGGTCAACCAGTGAGGTAACCTGTTCCTACGTGCCTATCATCACGAGTCAGCACTTAATTTGATGGGGATTCAGACTCCCATGTTGCTTCTCTACTATGTCCTACTGATGCTTGATCTTTGCACACATCCCAGTTATGTTCTTAGAGTAAAAGCCCAGAACATGGAACTGTGAGAGATGTCAGGGGAAGAGGGTGTTAATGAAAACCTGAAGTTCTCTCTCTCTCTCTCTCCTTCCTTCCCTCCCTCTCACTTTTTTTTCTCCAAGTGTTCTGAACCAAGAAAAAGTTTAAAAGTCTTGAAGTTACATATTAATGTAATTTGGGGCAAAAGGATATTTGGTGATTGGGTGGTCTTGTGTGGTGTAGGTGTGATTGCTAGAGCGTGGCTGTGACTGATTGGCTGCAAGGGCATGAAACTGTCTCTGATTGACTGACTTTCAGAATTAAGTTTGATGTGGGATGTCTTTCTGTATGCTGTGAATTACCACTGGATAATAAAGGGATTGTTTTGGCCTATGGCAAGGCATCTTAGAACCACGCAGAAAATCCAAGCAAGGGAAGGAGGGTGGAGACAGACAGAGGCACTGAGAGCTGCTGCCCAAGAGAGCAAGATGTAATGGAACACAGTTAAGTTGCTAGCCACATGGCAAGACATAGATTAATAGGAATGAGCTGAGTTAAGTTCTATGAACTATCTGATAATGAGCATGAGCTATAGGCCAAACCATTTATAATATAATATAAGCCTTTGTGTGATTATTTGGGGCTTAATGGTTGCAGAACTGCCGGTCTGGACCTCAGGCTGAATCGGCCAGAAACTTCTGACTACAAAAGCTATTTGTGGTTCTTAGAAGGGTGTGCTGTCTTGTCATTAGTATGGCTGAAGAATGATCTGAAGAAAACAATTTTAGGGCCAGGCAGATGACTCAAGGTGCCTTTAGCTAAAGGCATCTGCTTCCAATCCTGATGACCTGAGTTTGATGCCTAGGACCTATGTGATGGAGAGAGAGAGAGAGAGAGAGAGAGAGAGAGAGAGAGAGAGAGAGAGAGAGAGAGAGAGAGAGAGAGAGATCTCCAGCATCTACATAATGGAAGAAGAGAATCCACTTCTAAAATTTATCCTCTGACCTCCACACATACGTGCATGTGCATATGAACATTAAATAGATTAATAAAATGCAATCAAAATTTCCCTCTTTCCCACAAATAATTTTAATCTTGAGTAAAATATCCAATTTGTCAAATCACTGGTCTGATACTTGAAGCAATATACATATTAGATGAAAGTGTTCCTGGAAACTGGTGATAGTGAGACAGCTTGAAATTTTGTCATAGGAACAGAAGTTTGAGAGACACAGTGATGAATAACCTGAACAGAAGTGGCAAGGACCAGCAGGATCAGTGGCTTCAAAGCCAGTTCCTACAAAGGGCCCCATGGCTTTTATAAGCACCAGTAGAGAGGTCTTGTCATTCCCAAGGCACTGTACTGTCATACAACTTAGTTAGGGTTCAGGAGTTAGATGCCCAGAACTGTGGACCAATCCCAACTTGGTGACTCTGCTTGTATGACCTGGGTCCAGAGCAGCTTGGCTTTCTCAACCTGAACCTTTTTGCTCACAAGTCAGGAAAATAACAGATCAGCTGGTATAGAATTACTCTCAGAAGGGAATACTTCTCTCAGAAGTAATGAAGCCATGGGATTACTCTCAGAAGTTGAGTTGGAATTCTCCCCTCCACCCATCTCTTTCTTTGTATGTTTGCGCATAGGACACACGTGTATGTGTGTGTATGTCCCACGTGTGAGTGTGAGCCTGCATGTGTCACAACATACATGCGGAAATCAAACTGGTGTCAGTTTTTGCCTGCCAGATGGTGGGAGATAGGGTCTCATAGTTTGCTTCTGCATTATGCCAAGCAAGCAAGCCTACAGGCTTCCTCTGTCTCTGCCTCCCATCTTACTAGGAACACCGGGGTTGCTGATTTATGGCAACTTTTCATAGGTTATGGGAATCTGAATAGGTTATGGGGGGGGCTAGGAGGAGAAGAGAGAGGAGTATCTGCAATCGGAGTGTGATATATGAGAAAACTAACTAAATAAATAAAGCCTCTATGCTCTGGAGGAGACTGTGGACAAGATGGCAGGCACAGCACATGCCCCTGAGAGGTACAGGTGGGAAGCACTTGTACAATAAAGAATGGGAACCAGACCCATAATCCTAGCCCTCTGGAGGCAGAGGAAGAAGATTGGTTGCAAGTTTGAGGCCAGTCCAGTTACACTGTGAGCTCCAGGCTTGCCTGAACTAAATATAGAAGGAGCCCCTGTCTCATACAGCCAAAACCCAAATGAAGCAAAGGAGGGTGAGCAGGAAAGAGAGGGAAGAGATGGGAGCGGGCACTAGACCATATGGAAGGCAGTAACTTGTAAGGAAAACGCGTTTGCAGATGGACAGCAGCATGGAAGACGAAGAATAAGGGGGGAAAAGAAAGCCACAAAAATGCTTATTTTCTTGGGTAACTTTTTCCATTCGTTTTCAAATTTTATGGAATATTATTTCAGCTACACAAAGCAATTTTATTTCCTAGTCATTGCTAAAGAGGACATGGGGAGGAGAGAAAAGGGGAGACGGGACTATTGACATTTGGGTTATATTAAATTTAAAAATAACTATCTTTTAGTACTATAGAGAAGCCCATATTTGGTGACATGAGTGGATTGTAGAGGTAAATTTAGCATGCTACAATCTGCAAATAACTTTTAATCTGTTAGCTGCTCAAGTATTTCTGTCGCCAGTAAGAGTGATTCATATCTGCATTTAAAGAAGCCATTTAGAGACATGCCATTTCCAGTCATTGAAAGGAAGAGCGTGAGAGTTTTTAGATTCACAAAAAGCTATTTTCTGAAGGTGGTCACATTCTAAATGTAATCTGCCTGTAAAAACACAGAAATGTTAGCCTGAGCCATAAAATGAACCAAAGAAGTCAAAGATCGCTTTCAAATGAGGCTTTTAATAAACATTTCAGCCAATGAATAATTCACTGGCTCAGTAGATAATTGATGGGGGCAGTGGTTTGGGGGTGTCTGTGGTGTGCTGGGTGTTGTCAGAGCTCATTGTGTCTACAAAATGCACAGCTCAGTTTATTCTGAGCCAAATATGAGTGATCCCAGACCAGGAACACCGATTCAGATGGCTCTAAATGACACGTTCCATTGGGGAAAGCAGTTGTGGACTTCCATAGTTGTGGGACAAAAGGAAGCCAGACATCAAAGCACTGACCAAATGATTGGCCAGGCAGTGGGCAGGTGGATAATGGCAAAACTGAAGACCTGTGCTATAGGTCTTGGGGGCAACCTGAGGACATTCTTAGCTCTGTATCGGTAGAAGCTACTGGTTTACTAGGTCAATACATTCCAAAGGTTTTACCTGGTAGCTGAAAAGGTTGTATTAGGTCAGATACACAAGGTGGATGATAGATGGCTATTACTGGGACTACAGATGGCCCATGATAATTCTGGCTTTAGATGTGTGACATTTCAGTTCTCCACAATCACAAACATCTACTCCATCTATCAGCTTTGTAAAGTCTTCAAGATAGATGTGGCTATTTGCGGGGATCTTTAGTTTACAATTGTTGCCAAGTTTGCTAAATTGTATGGGGTATTCCTGCTGTGGGTAAGACCTCAAATGGGATAGTTGCCAGGCTTCTGTGTCTCTGTGACACTATCCCATGGCATGGCCTTGGCCAGCCAGATGAAAAAGAAATGTTTTTCTTGGAACATTTTATCTTTGCCCTTGAACTTCTTACAAGATGTATGATGGAACTGAAGCAGGTGTGCAGACAGTGTTCCAGTACTAAGAAAAAGTAGGAGGTCTCTTCATGGGATGATGTGAAGGAGAGGTCCTCATATGGCTATTTTAAAGGTCTTCGTTTCCACTTTTTACCTTAATTTAAAAAGCTTATGGTGCTTATCTCAGAAAAAATAAAATTGTAAGGGTTAGGGAAAGTGCTCGGTCAGTGAAGCAATTGCAGGGTAAATGTGGAGACCTGAGTGTGGCTCCCCTGAACCCATGCGAAATGTTGAGAATGATGGAGTGCTCCTGAAATCCCTTTGCTAGGGCTACAAAGGATCCCTGAGACCTGATGGCTTGTCAGTCTAGCTGAATCAGGACTGAAAGTCAGTGTAGTAAAAGGTTTCTGGCCCAGACTTTTAGGCCTAGCCTCAAGATTTGGACCCACAGACCCACAGAGACACACAGAGGCTTATATTAATTTTAGGCTGATTGGCCTAAGGCCCAGGCATATAACTTGCTAACTCTTTACTCTTAAACTAACCCATGATTCTTATCCTGTTCAGCCATGGCACCTGGTACCTTTTCTCAGAGCAGCATAGTTGTCCTCTGCATCTTCTGGCTTGTCTGGCGACTCTGGAGTCTCTGTGGCATTTCTGCTCTGTTCTTCCTGTTCCCAGAGTTTTCTTAGTCTGGTAGCCCCGCCCACACTTCCTGTCTGCCTCTGGCCAATCAGTGCTTTTTATTAAACTCATAGGCGGGACAATCATTTACAATGTAACATCATAAATCCACTACAAGTCAGAATAGGGAAAGGGGAAGAAGGAGGGATAGGAGGGGAGAGACATTCTATAAGTTTTGATACACGGAATTTTCGTCATTACTCAAGTCTATCTAAACATTTTCTGATTTCCCTTTAATGCTGGTTTTACTTGAACCATGAATTACATAGCATTTTATTATAAAATTTACAAAATGTATGGCGTTATATCCATATAGGTTTTTTAGGTTTATTTCTAAATTATGAAATTATATATAGATGTGAAGGGGAAGGTTGCCCCTTAAATGCAGGAGCCATCAGAGGCCAGATGGTGAGATGCCCTGGAGCTGTGGTTACAAGCAGTTGTAAGCCACCCCATGTGGGTCCTGAACCCTTAACTGCTGAACCATCCTTCCCAGCCCCTTAATATAATTCCCCATTTCTGTCTTAACTGCCCTGAATTTGAACGTGTGATTTATATGACATTAATTCTGTTTTTAATTATGATTTTTTGGTATCTAACAAATAACAGTGTTTGCAAAAGTTTATCTGTTCTTGGAAAGTATTTCTCTAAATGGTGGGCCCATGGTTTTATACTCATCCACATATGTCCTCTTCTTCAAATACTCTATGTCTGCTAATTGCTTATCTGACATCTTAGTTACTGAGGGAGTCACGATATAAAGAAGTCTCTCATTAACACTTTTTTTCTTTTGAAAACTTTCTTTGTGCTGCTGGGCCTCAAACCCGTGACCTCACATGTGCAAGGAACTAGTGCTTTCTCATTGAGCTATGCCCTCATGCTTATGACATTTTCTTATAAGGCTGGATGTTGAAGTTATTAGATATATATATGTTTACAACTCTTGTAGCTTCCTACTGAGCTGCTGTTATACTTATATAGTTCTTTATATTCTGAATGTGCTTTTTATCTTCAGCTTTTATCTAGGCACTGAATTGTTTTGGTTACTATTCCTTTGCTGTTGTTAGGGTACATAAATTATAAAACAAATATTCATTGTCACATTCCAAACAAGCATATACTGTGCTTGGATAATTTCCACCCCATTCCATACTCCGACTTGCCCCTCTCTAGTCTTGCAGGAATTTCTTTTTCAGTAATTTACTTCCAACCTGTCTCTTCCACTGTTTTTTCCTGTTTCTATTTTAAATATCACACATCATGTTTATGGATGTCTGTTTCTGGTAATTTCATCGCTTTTTGTTTCAAGTAATTCTTTGAAAGACAAATCTCAGAAACTTTCTTTTAAATGTTGAGTTTAGACCTACAATTGCTGATGCTCAATGTGTATTTTTGATCTACCTTGTTTTTTAAGATTCACTTTTATTAATGTGAGGAGGGTGAGGTGAGTGGCATGTGTATGCCAGTACCATTGGATGCCAGAGGATAAGCATCAGATCTCTTGGAACTGGTGTTACAGGCAGTTGTAAGCAACCAGGCTTAAGTGCTGGGAACTAAACTCAGGTCCTTTGGAAGAACAGCAAGTGTATTGAGACATCTCTTCAGCCCCTATATGTTTTTGTTTTTCCTTCAGGAAAGCAAAGTGGCCACCATGTTTGCCTTATGCATCTATTTTTCTTTCTCTGTCTATTTTCTTATTGTTTCCTTTCTAAAACTTTCCCTTTAAATCATACTTTATGGGATTATGTCCTTTATCATTAAGAAAACGCTGGGGTTGTGTTATTGGGTACAGTGTGTCTTTGGGAACCCTGGCTTCTCCAGTTCAGCTCTTATCACCAGAAGATTGAATGACTGTCATCATTGGGGTCAGCAAGATCTTCAACAGAAAACATATGCTGTGTCTTAAGCTTTCCCACTTTGAGAGATATCTGACACTTTTTAGTGCCTATTATTTGTAAGTCTACACCGTGGTCGACTGCCAGCCTATTAGTAGTTCTGGTGTAACTAATACTACAGGGAATTAATCTGTGAACTTTAGTAATTGACTTTTGAGGATAAATTCCTTGAAACGACTGGTTAGGGGGGAGGTTTTATCACGTGTCTCCAAATCGCCCTCCTGAAAAGTCACACACTTCCCTATGGACATTTTCCTTCAGAGTCTGAGACATCCCAGAAAACAGTTTTCCCAAGATCACATTGAATCAAGCAGTCAGTGGTGGTGTCCAGAGCCAGGAATTGGGTCTGGTTCTATATAGCCATGGATCTCTCTCGGGAGCACTGGGTAGGTGTGGATTGAAACCAAGGCCTCTGGGTGTAAGCCATTTAGAGACCCTTATCAGTCCTTTCCTGTGGCGATCAGCACTCAGAATCTTGACGGGCTCAGCTTTAGAGGTGCTGAGGTATGTGGACCCTCATTCCTGAGGGTCAGTGGACTGGGCTGGGATCAGAAGAAAGACGCCTCGCAGCATCAATAAGCCCTCTGCATGCAAAATGACTGTAAAATGGGTCTCTACTTTTGCCTTCCCAAAAAACAAGAAAGAGTATGCTCAAAGCACAGCGAATTAAGTGCGCTTCTGTCCCCTCTAGGCTTTTCTTCTGCTCTGGGAGAAAGGGGGCGGTCAGTCGGCTGTGGTGAGGCCACCGCTGCCAGTTTGCACCGCAGGAATCTGCAGGGCAGGGCTAGGACCCTGTCAGGGGACCAGCAGTCCTGCAGTTCTGCACAAAGCCTGCCCTTGTCGGGCTCCTTGCTTCTCTGATGCTGCCCTGAGCTCAGACCTCCCAGGGTCCTGCAGGCTGGGCTTGTGGAGCCCCGTAGGCACCACGCCCTGAAGGGGACGTGCTGCTAGGCGCGGACTTGGTGGACTCAGAGTCTTCCCCAGGAGTTGGGGCCCCAGCTCTGCTGGAATCTGCTCCTAAGAACAGGCCTCCAGCCTGAAGACTGGCTGGTTTGGAGAGAGAAAAGTGAAGCATTTTGAGTGTAAGTCAAGGACGTCTGCCATCACAGAGGTGGTAAAGGAGACCTGGTCACGGTCATCTTTGCAGTAGTCAGGGTGCAAGGGTGGGCAGTGGTGAATATAGGTTCCCTGCCTTTCACCAGTTTTCTTGCAGAACAGGACCTGGGCAACCCTGACCAGACTTTTTCTCTGACAGGCTCGTGTGTGTGTGTGTGTGTGTGTGTGTGTGTGTGTGTGTGTGTGTGTGTGTGTGTGTGTGTGTGTGTGTGTGTGTAAGGGGGGGTGTTACACTGGCAACAGCCTTACCTAGTAGTCTCTTCCTCCTGTTTCTGTTCATAATCTCCCGTCCCATACACACCAAGGAGTCTTTTGTTTGTTTGGTTTGGTTTTTGGTGTTTTTGCCAAGGAAGTAGCAAGCAAGGCACCCCTGTTCGGAAGTCCCCATCTTCCTGGTACCTCACTTCCACCTGCTTGGGATTCAAGCTGCAGTCACCCGTGCCCTTGGTTCTGCTCTTAACTCCCAGTTATTGAGCGCCTCAGCGTTCCTTGCCTCAGATGAAGCAAAACAGGTGCTCTGAGAAGGTTGGGCACATGCAGTTCGCCATGGAGCTCCTTCACGGAAAGGGGCAAAACACTACAGCTATAGAGGTCAAAAAACGGGACCCCAGAAACGAGAGAAGCAATGTGCAACACCAGGCACCCACTCCAGACCAGGAGGAAAACCAGAACCCAACTGGAACCCAGGGCAGACCCGCTCTTTCTCTTTTTGCTTAGTGCCTTCAGGCAAGATTTCATGTTCACATCCAGGCTGAAGAATCCTGAGCTGCAGGGCTTATACTGTTTGCTGAGTAGGCTGGGAGCAGGTGGGGGGTAGGGAAGACAGGATCAGAGGCTCTGGGGTTGGACCTATCTGAACATAAGACCACAGGCTGAGCCTTCTATCCACAGACTCAGCTCTCATCTTGTTCCTTGGTACTGGCTGTGTTCACATTTTTCTCCTGCTCACATGCCTTCGATGACACCCCATGACAACTGAGCTTTTCCATGTCTTAGCGTTTGGTACCATGATAGACAGTACTTGCGGGGTGTTTGCTGAGTGCTCCCTCCTGAGCCATCCCTGTTCAGTCTTATCTGGTAGTATTACTGATGTCTTTACAGGCAAGAAGATGGATTAGCCTTTGTTTGTCTAAGGTTGTTTAGTAAAAGGAAATTTGAATCTTTGACTGGAATCTTTTTATCTTTGAACCTAGACATTTCTTTTTAACTTCTTACATTTTTTTTTAAATTTTAATTTGTTTCTGTATGTGTACATGCCACATATGAGGAGGTCAGAGACAGCTTTCAGTCATCGGTCCTCTTCTACCTTGTGGGTCCTGGAGATCTTGAACTCGGGTCCTCAGGCTTGGTAGCGGGTATTTTCACCCTCTGAGCTTTCACCACCCCATTGAACCTAAATTCTTGGCTGTTACAGTGTCTCTTAATAGTTCCACAGTTCTGGGCACTGTGTGGTTTCTGTTGAATGACTTTTAGAAGATGCTTAAAATCTGGGATGAGAATTGTAAAGCAGCACTTGAGACCAGCTGGTTTGCAAGCTCCAGGCAACCCAGTCTTTTTGTTAGGTATCTCCCCCATCTGCACCCTGCTCCACCATGTTTCAACTGAGTCTGTGGATATAAAGTTCAGCTTGTGGTCCAACCCCAGAGCCTCTGATCATACCTTCCCTATTGGTGATGAGCCCGTTGTGACTCAACAGGCTACAAGGTTCTGGGTCAGTGACAACATCCCTTTTACTCCCAGGTGCCCTGTCTGCAGTGGTTGAACGTGGTCCAGAAAGAAACTGGTATTGTGCTTGCACACCTCTTTCAAGTGTTCACACTAATCTGTCAACACTTGCTGCAACTTAAGGAATTGACTGAAGACAGCCTCTGCTATGATGGAGAGACATTGAGGATGGTGACCCAGATATTGTATCCATTAGGTTCCCCCCCACACACACAAGGTCTTGAAGACATGAATCCCCTATCCAATTGGAAAGAGCAAAAGGTTACAGTGTTCTAAGCTTTTCCAAGATCCCAGGAATTCCAAAAGAGCTGAGGAGGTAGAAGACCATTTGTTGCCTTTGCTGGGGGTTGCCACTGCCTGTTAGGCCCAAAGGTCAAGTGAGGCAGTTGAGAAAGAAATCCTCCCTGTGCCGCATCTGAGGCCTCACTCAGAGGAGATAATGGACCCCTTTCAAACAACCCTGTTTAGGGCCCGGACACTATTCCCAGAGGGATGGGCTGGTGAATGGTCATCTGTGTGCCCAAATGGACCAAGGCCTGGCCTGCAAGGGAGGAGACATGGGTTCTGGCTTCTGTTTGTGAAACCAGGGGCTCTGGAGGACTTCAATAAATAAACACCTATTTATTGAGTTCCTACTGTGTGCAGGATACTGTGGGGGACACAAAGAAGCACTGATTGAAAAACCACAGATCAGAATTTATGTATGCAAATGATCTTCCTCCCAGAGGAGGTTGGATACTCAGAGTCAGAGAGGCTACCCCACACTGGAAGACCCAGCCCAGCTCCTGTTCAAAAATATCTTGAAATTTCATGATGGAAATGGTGTTGCTTTAAAATTAAAAATAGATATTCGTTATCTGAATGTCCTTCATTTTTTTTTTTTTTTTTGCCAAAGATGAAGCATGCATTGTTTTGTGACTTCCTTATTTGAAATATCTTCCCTGAGACAGAGTGTCATATAACCCAAATTGGTTCAAGTTCTCTATGTGTCTAAGAAGGAGCTGATCTTCCTGCCTCAACTTCCCAAGTTCTGAGATTAGAGACATGTGACACTAGATCCAGTTTTATGCAGTGCTAGTGTCCAACTCAGGGCTTCTTAAATTCTGAGCAAGCACTCTACCAATTGAGCCACACCCTCAGTCCCAAAGAGGATGTTCTAGAGGGTTCATGATCTGCAGGTGTCTCAGGCTGAGCAAAAGTGTAGGACAGACATCCTTAGGATTCTGGGGGACAGAAACGAGAGGAAATGGGTTCACAGGGCTTCCCTGGAAAAGGGAAATTGACAGTATTTACTAAGCCCTCTGGGTAATAGTATTCTTCTAAGGACGTTATCTGGCTAATCATCTTGATTTATCATTTTAACCCTTCAAGGAAAATACAACAGGAACACCCTTTGTCCAAGTTATGTATAGGTGGAGACTAAGGCAGGGCGAGTGTAAGCAACCCCCAAGATCACACAGCAAGCAAGCAGACTCCATCCCTACTACTGCAGTACTGCTCTATCTGTTTAACACTGCTTCTCCAGGAAGAAGGGGGAAGACCAGCAAACACAGCCACGTAGCAATGAGACTGCTTTTCCTGGCTCTAGAGATGGTTTCCATCTATGTGGGCTATGACACTATTGTTGGATGGGGTGCCTGGCCTCCTGAGATGAAGGAAGCCTGTGAAGTGTTGGAAGAATCAGCTGTTAAGGGCATTCAGGTTTGTATCTGGGCTTCTCACTTCTTGCTGAGTGGCCACAGGCAGGATCTCTAAGGCTTGGACATTTGTTTCTTCACTTCTAAAGTGGGCTCAGTTTGGCAGCATTCTTAAAAGGTGTCTTAGACATTTAGAGCTGTAAGGATAGAGTACTCCTGACTGAGGAGCTGATAGACATCTGGAGGTCTGGAAGGACAAAGTCCAGGAATAGGCATGCAAGGATCTGAGGAGGTCTTCTTCCTGCTTGGGAGAGGTGGTTTTTTTTCTGCATCCTCTATTGACCAAAATAAACATCTCTCTCTCTCCCTCTCCCTCTCCCTCTCCCTCTCCCTCTCTCTCTCTGTCAAGAAAGGTGCTACTTTTTTTCCCTTGGAGCTCTACCATTGTGACCTAATTTCTTCTCCAAGATCCAGCCACATCATACCATAGCACTAGAGTGTAAGACACACCACGTGGGTTTGGGAGGCCCACAGCAAGGAACCAAGATGATAAATTGTGTATTGCATTGAGTAATGGATCAAGCAGAGTAGCTACTCACTGGGTATTAGTCTCCCCGTCTCTTCTCAGAGGTGGTCGTTTCCTGGCTTCTGTGAATTGTTAGTGGGGAGCCAGCACTGGCCTGAGACCAGCCAACCCGACAAAGAGAGAAGTGGAAGGGGCTGGAACAGAGTTTCATATCTCTGAGTCCTGGTGTCCTCAGATTTGTCACCCTCTCAGAGTGACTGTGATTACTGGATGAGCTTAGGTCACCAGAAAGCACTTAGATTATTCCAAGTACATGGTAGAGGGGTTGAATCACTTTGTTAGAATTTGATTTGTTTTGTCCCACACAAAAGGAGGGAGTTTTGGTTGGGTTGGTGTTTCACACCTATAATCCTGGCACTTGAGAGGCAGAGGCAGGAAGATTGGTTCTAGGCTAGCTTTTAGCTATGTGGCAAGTTTGGAGCTAGATGAGAGAGTTAAAAGGAAAAAGAAAGAGAGAAAGAAAGAAAGAAAGAAAGAAGGAAGGAAAGAAGGAAAGAAAGAAGGAAAGAAAAAAGAACTTCTATGTAGTTCAAGCTATGTAACCTGTAAGTGCCAGCTCAGAGCAACAGTTGCCATGCAACCTGTGTGGATGGATGCTGACTTTCATGTTTTGCACACACTCAGAGTTCACTGACGTGGTTAGTGGCTCCAACCCCCACCCCCAGTGTTAGCACTGACATCCTTGGTTTATTTTCCCTTCCGTAGATGCAGAAAGGCCCAGGGCTTCAGGAGAGGGTCTCCCCAGAGGACTGACTCAGTCTCCCTACTGTGGCTGCTGCCTTGCTGGTGGAGTCTGGAATGCTCTGCTCACTGAGAAGAAAAAGAGCAAAGCTTAGGACGTCTCTGCGAACACATGCGCAGTGAGTTTCGGGAAAGACTTCATTGCTTTCATTTGCCTTGTTTTATAGTTCTCGTCTTCACATACTAGTTCTCCACAGCAGGTACATAGATCACACAAGGAATCTAGGTTACCTTGCTAAGTGAAAAGTCGAAGAGGACACAGTGTTACCCTCTGAGGAAGAAAGAAACCACGGTGTCAAATAGTAGCCTTGGCATTGTTTTTGATAGTTTCAACATCTTGCTGAGTGACTAATATTTTCACTAGTCTCTGCCACCTGTTCATTGAAAACTTTTGGATGTAGGTACTCTAAAAATTTTCCATACTTCTAACATAAAGCATTTTTCCACTATAAAACTTTTCTAACTTTCTACCTTCATGTCGTCAGTGTCAAAATTTTCCAGACTTTAATCTCTTTTGCCATCTGTAAATAATTCCTCTGGGGTACACTTTGGATTTTTTTTTAATGGCTTTTCCCTTAAAGTGGAGTTTAGTGATGTCCCTTTCAAATGGTTTTGACAATTAAAAAGCAAATATATTAATATATTTTATTCATATATACAAGTTACTCATGTATGGATAGGCTATTTAATGTACATACACAATCCCCATAAGTAATAAGACACTTAATGAAACTATTAAAATCATTATCTATACCCAGTTTATGCTTCCCTGCAAATTCTCACTAACATTTTATTTGCTTGGAATGACCTGTCCCTTGCCTCTCTCTGAGTCTTATAAGCTGGCACATTCTGGTTCAAGACTCATATGTTACTGGAACCCCTCTATAACAGTCTGCTTTACAACTTCCTTCCTTCCTCCGCCTCCCTCCCTCCCCCTTCCCTCCTTCACCTTTTTCACCTCTCCCTCCTTCCCTCCCCCGAACTTCCTTCCCTTCCTTCCTCCATCTTTCCCACCTCCCTGCAGCCAGTATCGCCATGTCCCTACCTCCATCAATGACTCCAGTGTCTTCATCCCCATTCTGTCTTCCATCATAGTTTCTTTGCCTCCTTGCCCTCTGTCTTTCCCACCGCACCATCATCACGGCCTCTGGCTTCACCCAAAGTGGTTACATCACGTCTGTCATCACTGGTTCACCACTCCCCTGACACTAGAGCTCGGCCACCTTCCCTGTGCATTCTGTTAATACGGGCCACATCTCCGGTCCTTTATTTACATTTTCAGTGATGTCTTTTCCTTCTTAGTTTTAGTAGCTAACATCTTTGTGTTCCATTTAAGAAACGTATGCTCTTCTCAAGATCATGGAGGCATTTTTCTGTTTTATTTGAGGAACTTTACTATTTTTATCCCTCTTATCAGACTTGTGACCCATTTAAAATTATTTCTTGTGTGTGTGGTTTAAGTTTGAGATAAACACTGTTGGTTATCCTTAGTTATCCATTTGATTACATCTGGAATGAACTAAACGTAATGACTGAGCACATCTGTGAGTGATTTTTTTCTTAACTAAACCACTTGAAGCGGGAGGATTCATTTCTAAGCCAGATCTTTTGAGGTGTGAAGAACCATCTTGAATCTGGACCACACCTTCTGCTGGCAGCTTATATAGAGGACATAGAAGAAGAAAGCTTGCTCTTTCTGCTTGCTGTTGCTCTTGCTGGCAGGCCCATTCCTTCGCTGACATTAAAGCCTACTTCTTCAGAATTCCAGAGGATACTGAAGACCAGCTGAGACATCCAGCCTCATGGTCTGAAGAACTCCTGGATTTTTGGACCTTCTGTTGGTAGACAGATATTGTTGCTCTAAGTGGACCACAGTCTACAATCTATTCTAATACATTTCTCTTCCTCCTCCTCCTCTTCCTCTTCCCCCCTCTCTCTTCATTCTATTAATTCTGCTCCTCTACAGAACTGTGGCTAATAAAAACATCAACATTTTTTTCTGAGCAAACATCTAATTATTACCAGTATCATCTATTACAAGACAGTTTTATCTACTAAATAACAGTGGAAGTTTTGCTGCAAATCATAGCAGATTTATTTATGATATCCTCAAACTTAAAACAACTCAAATGTTTGGAAATGAATAAACATTTTATTATATAATGAAATAAATAATGAGAGTGAATTATTAATTCAGTAATGAGAGAGAATTATTAATAGAGGGAATATATCTGGAGGGAATGGGGAAAAAGTGAATATGATCAAAATACATTGTATGGCATTCTCAAAGAACTAATAAAAATGACAGGCATCTCAACACTGAGGAAAGGTAGACAGAGACAAGCACATGTGATACTTTGTTCCAGTTACATGAAGAAAAGCTAATCGGTGATGGCTAAAGTCAGAGCAGATCTCTACTGAGAGAGGAGCCTTGATCAGGAGAACTGATGTGCATGAGTGGGTGTGTGCGTGTGCCTGTGTAGAGGTCATAGGTCAATGTCAGATGTCTTCCTCTGTCACTATTCACCTTAGGGTGTTTGTCTGCCTTTGAGATAGGGTCTCTTGCTTAACCGGAAACTCACCTATTCAACAAGATTAGCTGGAGAGCAAACTCCAGGAATCCTCACATCTCCCCTTCTCCACTGCAAGGATTTATAGATACATGCTACAACTCATGAATTTTGCAAGGGTTCTGGGACCTGAATGTAACCGCTCATGTTTTCACAGCAAGAACTTTACCAACTTAGACACCTTCCCAGCCCTGGTAAGGGTGGTTTGCATGGTACTGTTCTTGTGCTGAGCACAGTTGCATCTCTGCAAGGTCAGGAAAATTCAGAGTAACGAGACTTTTCTGCATATTGGCTGTGTTGTTCCTAATTCTGCTTTCTGTGGACTCACGCAGACTTTTCCATGACCATAAGCTATTTTCTGTCCACTGTTAGAATGTGTAAACTCCTGGTCCTGGAGTTTATAAGAGCTCTAGAAATAACCTTAAAGACATGATTGGCTGAACCATTTCATTTTGTAGATAAGATGATTGTCATTTCCAGGAAAGATGGCCTGCATAAAAACTGGAGATGACATTTATCTCTTTCCCAAGGGCTAAAATAATTCTATCATTGTTGTTGATAAGGTTTTGAAGACTTACTGTATGTCAAACACAAAGCAGAGTTGTATCTAATTAGTTGTCCCAGCAAGCGTGCTAGAACTTGGCCACACAGTTACCTCTTCCTGTCCCAGGGATGCTTATTCTTTTGCTTGTTTATGTCTGTTTTTATTTTCTCATGCCGCCTAGGACCTGTCCAACACTTCATTTCTAAAAGACTCGATTATTGTAGACTTTAGTGTCCATGTGATCTCTGAGTGATTTTATCTCTTGTTCTCACAGAGTCTGGAGCGACATGTGGAACTTTCACCAGTCACTCCCATCTGCTCATCTGCTCTAGACTCCGAAGCTATAGCCACATGGGAGCCTCCTCCTCCGAGCAGTAGAACTGTGCTGAGATTTTTCCCATTGAGTTAGTTTCCCAACCTTACCATCCTGGTTTTCTCCTTCTCCACAGGATGGGGCCAAGCTCCATGTAGTACTCCTTTGTAGACTCGGCCTCAAAGAGTGACATGATGCTACATTTGGTATGAAGCTTCAGAAAACGGATGAGCAAGTGTGAAAGGTGATTCATCTTCACATTAACTTCCAGTTAGTTTCCTCTCAACCCCGAGTTACAGATTTTCTCAGATTTTTCTTACTGGGTGGAAATTTTGCAGATAGAAGTGACACACTGAGAAGAAGCCCTAAATGGACTTGAGATATACAGACCCTGAGTCTCTGTTTGTACGTGCATGTGCACACACACACACACTTCTAGGGGTCAGAGCCATGGGATTCTAAGCTGAAGCTACCTATAACTGCAGAATCACATCTTAGTATGATTTAAAGGGGCTGGGAATTTATTTTCTTCTTGACTCACTTGGCCTACTACGTCATATATCTTCTCCTGGACTATACCACTGATTGGTCTCTGTGATGGGATCCATGAGATTTCTTGTCTTCTGGATCTAAATCCACCTATTTGTGCTGGGAGGTACAACCTTGGGGAATCAACTCTAGACAAATTCACGAGGCTTTGCTGTTCACTGGGCATTTGCTTTGAGTGCAGGAACTAGATATCATGGGCCTTTACCGCTATGTTCCCAGAAGCTCTAACTGAGAGGCAACCCTCAAAAACCTTCGGATACCTCACTTTTCCTGAGGAAAGGGGAGAAGAAAGGGACAGAGAAGAGAGGTAAAGGAAGGAAGAAACATCCCCTTTATTGTCTAAAATGTGTGCCTGTGATGCTTCTAAATCTTCCAAGCATGTGCTCCATTCCTGAAGAAGTGACTGTGATTTAGAAGTTGCTTGCAGAGAGACATGTCTTTCAATACAGCCATGGAATTATGTGACAAGACTCACAGAAAATTAATCACGTATGTGTTCTAGGAATGATGGGTCTGTATAAAGTTTTCATAGCAACTTTATAGACTATGACTATCATTAAAATAGAGTCATGGTTGTATATCAGGTAAGGGAAGGGGACAGTCTCTTATGACCCATCAAAAGAGTAAAGCAGCACAAGATGATGAGGATGCAGGATGTCAACAGCAAGGGCAAAGGGCCAGGATTTTTTGGTTCAAGTCAAAGTCAACACTGCTAAGCTGTGGGGACCACAGCTGGGGTGTCTGTGCAATCCATCAGAGGCCACAGCCAAGAGCAGGGACCTATGCAGAGAAAGGCCTGATCTCCAGACATTCGGTCAGAGATGGAAACCAGTGGTCTAGCAGGAATGTAGGATAGAACGGGTTTGGGAAGGAATGTTTTCTGTGGTCCCCTAGGTCTAGTGGGCAACTGAACCTTGAGGTGGAGGGGCATCAAGTTTCCTGAACTTCATGTTGGAAATCTATGATTTTGAATTACTCTCAGAGCAGAGGGCAACGCTGTCCACCTAGCCTGGCTCATGAACTATCTGGCCAAGCAAGGATCAGGGGCTGGGATACCTCTGCAGAACTACATGAGGGTTAGAATATCAGCACAAGGCTAGGGAACTATGGATTGTCTATTCTTTGTGTTCCTGGGAGGGTTCTGGGTGGGGGCTTTAATCCCTATTCAGGTCAGCCCTCTGAAGGAAGACTGGTTATAAGTTAAAAGTAGAAGGAGTCTTACTTTGGATCTGAAAATCACCAGGGAGCGTTCTGTTTCTCCAGCACCACCCCAGTCCTGGCACACCTCTCTAAGTCAATGTTACGTTTTCACACAAATAACCTTTTATTGGTGTTTTTAAAAAAAAAAAAAAAAACAACTATGAAGTCATAGATTCTTAAACGGGAAAGTAGCTCAAAATGTCCAATTTCTTAGCAAGAAACAAGCCCAATTTTATTATCACGCCCGTGTTAGAGATTAGGAGCCACCTGGGCCCTACAGCAGAGATGGACTCGGGTGTGGGTCCTCCTGAGGAGGTTTTCACGGGACTTCCTCTGTCCCTCTCATCTCCCTGCTGTTTGGGGACTAGACACTGCATGCCTGCTTGCTATTCCCTTCCACATGAATTCATCTCAGGGCGCATATGGCAGCTGTGGGCTGGCCCTGCCATCTTCTCTCTCTAATGAACTCCCATACCCGGCTTCTAGGTCCTGACTCTAGCCCCTCTTTCTGTTATGGCTGTTCTCTGTGGCCCCAGGAGCAAACTGGCATGGTGGAATCGGACACGGTGGGCTGCGGCCTAGAACAAGATTCTGTCACTCATCCCAAACAAGCCTCACTCTGTGCTGTACTGCTGAGGCCAGCTGCTGGGGGAAAGAGAGGAAAGAAAAATCTGCCTTCAGAAAGCCTGGCTGAAGGTAGCCAAGACAAATAGAACTAGTCAAGGGGGCAGAAGGGCTGGAAGATTCCAGATGCAGAGTGCCCCCCCTCCCGCCATGCTATGTCTGACTGACTAAGAGGCTGGGCAGGGGGAAGAGGGACTAGGAAAGTCAGAGCATAGTCTTCTCTTCCAGTCACCTCCTCAGCGCAAGCCAGAACTGTTTTCTGGGGACGCACCATTACTGGGAGGGATTTGAGAAAGTGGGCACAGTGCAGTTCAAGCTGAAAGCCAAGGTGCCCCACGTGGGCAGCGAGAAAGGCCAGTGGACAACAGTGACTTTGTCCCTGCTGAAGACCAGCTCAGGGGCCCTGCCCTCCTGCCCTTCCAGGCTCTCCCAGCTCACTCTCTGCCACCATGACGCCCTATCAACACACACACGTGAGCAAGGGAATTGAGGTTTCTGCTTTTATTGCTGTTCTGGGAGTCATACCCAGGTCTTCTGGAAATGTACCCTCAGACAGGATGGCCTGTGGTCTTCCAACATCAGGACATTTACTCAGGGCGGGACTAGTGAGTCAGGGGAGCTCACCCTAAGAAGACAGCCTATGTTGGCAGGTTGGATCACAAGTGGGAAGAGTAAGGACATTTTGCTGCTCCCTCTATCCTCACCAGTATAGGAACAGAGGAGAGGGATGGGCATCCTGCTGAGGAGGTTGGCTTCAGAGGGAAGACCCGTGGGCTGCAGCAAGTCTTCAGACCAGGCTAGGCAAACACCCGTGGCTCCTGGAGCAGAGGCACCCGGCCTGTGATGGGTGGCTCCCTTCCAGGACTGAACCGGGTGCTTACTGTTCTAACATGTTTAGGCAGACACGGGGCAGAGAGAAGGAGTCTCCCTGGGCAGCTCTGTCATGTCAGAGGCACCCTGGTCAAGCCCCTTTTCCACATTTTTAGAAGGGAGGTATCGTGCTCTGCATGGCCCCTAAGGGAACTGAGATGACAGATCACAGTGACAGTTTGCCTCAAGATAAGGAAGAGCTTGTTACTCATCACAACAGTATCTGAGGATGATTGAAAGGGGTTTGATGACCACATAGGTACACGGTCACAAACTAAATGGATGGCGGCAATGCATTGCTCTTCAGGAGTTGCCCTGTCCTGAATCTCCAAATGCTAGAAATTATATGATGTGTGCTGTGACAAGTGCTTGATCTCAGCTAAATGATGTTTCCCCATTTACAAAACAAATGATACTCCCTAGCTCTGTCTAGACCACACAGTGGTGAGGATCAAACCCTATCTGAAACCCTTGAGACTGTTGACACACAGGATATTACTAACAAAGGTTCTCAGGAGATGTAGTGTGGGAATTAAACCATTAAGGGGAGTAGAGGCTGAATGCCAACTTCAAGACTGCAATACTCCACCCCCTCTGAGACCTACAGGGTGCCAGTGGCAAGCCACCTCTATAGCTTGCTGGATCAACAGTCAGACCATAAATAAACACCATACTCTACCACCCCACCCCACCCCACCCCACCCCCAGACTTTCAGTCGTTGGTTGGGCAGCAGCGGATAAGCCTGTCAATCTCTTTGATTTTAAGTTTGAAGATATCAGGATGGCTTGATTTCAGCACCTCTCACCCCTTTGGTTGCCATGGTTGGTTCTGGCTATACTGATTACTTGTCTCAGGCCATTGGTCGCCATGGTTGGTTCTCGCTGTGTTGGCTACTTGTCTTGTTGATGTGACAAGGCACAGGACCAAAGCCACTTAAGGAAGGAGGTGCATATTTTGCCTCACAGTACCTGGGTACATAGGGAAGCCATACTGGCAGTGCTTGAAGCAGCTGGTCTCATGGGTCTGCAGTCAGGAAGCAGAGAGAGAGAATGCTGTTCCCCAGTTCATTTTCTCCTTTTTATTTACTCCAGGGCCCCAGCCCATGGGATAATGACACCCACAGTTAAAGTGGGTCTTCCATCTCAATAGCTTAATCTACACAATGTGGAGGCATTCCAGGAGGCTAACCTAATCTATATAATCCATTATAGGCACACCCAAACACTTGTCTCCTAGGTCATTCTAGATCTTGTCAAGGTGCCAATCAGTGTTAGCTATCATACAAGAACAGAGCCTCAATTTGTTCTTGCCTGGGGCTTCCCGGGGGTCTCTATTTTCTCATCTGTACAATAGGCAGAGGGGCTAATAGCATCCAAAACTATTTTGGAAACAGGAAAGAACTGACACACATGAGGAGTTTAGCACATGGCTTGTAACTAGTTGATGTCCAACAGATTCAGCCATTGGGATGGCTGCCACGTGGGATTCAGGGAAGCATGGAGACCAAACGGACAAAGAACAGATTTAACAAACAGAAACTTCCCTGTCCTCTGCCTGTCGAGGCTGGGCCACTTGTGACTTCTATGGGCCCCTGAGGACTGTCACCCTGCATGGAAAGTGTAGACTCAGGGACCTGTGTGGGGCCAAGAGACGAAGATGCTGTCTTTGGGGCCACTGGAACTCAGTGGCGACCCAGGTAGGTGGTCACTTGCTTCTCCTTGCTGGGCAGTCCTGGAGCACCCCTGGAGCTAGAGTCTTGGCCTCATCTACTCTGGCACAAGCCTCACTCGTGGCTGACCGTTGCTTCTGAACTTTGCTTAGGGAAAGCGGCAGAGAGCCTGGGCATTGGGAGCCCATTCATAGTGGGACACGGTCGTGGCTATGCAAGCACACATTCAACAAAGTAAGTATTGAAGGCCTGCTCTGTCGGGTCTGTAAACAGCCAGCACAAGGGACACCTCGTCCCACATTTACAGAACTCTATTTAAGGACCCACACACCGGAATAAGCATGGCCATGTTTATTTCTGATTGTCCCCAAGGCCCTGGGGATTGTCTCCAAGTGACTCCACTTCTCTGTTGACCCCAAATAACCCTTCTATCCCAAGTCATTTTTGTCTTTCTGAATTTTTTCATTAAAACAAATAAACAACTTCACCTATTAATCCTTCTCCCTCCCCTCCTTTCTTGAGGCAGATTTTGGCCAAGTCCCTCTAGAGGGTTGAGTTGGGTTCATTTGGGACGTTTAAAATTAAATTGTTCTGATGTCACAACATTACAAAGAGCCAGGATTTTTGAAACGGAAGAAAGCAGGTGAAATAGGGGTCATCCCATGGTCACTGCTCTCACAGCTAGGGGACAGAACCTTTGAAGGCACAAACTAGAGCCTGGTGACCCTAGGCCCAGTCACCCTGCTATCCAGACATTTGTAGGGGGAAAAGTGGGGATGTCAGGCTTGGCGGCAAGTGATCTCAGTGTGTGTGCATGTGTGTGTGTGCATGTGTGTGTGTCTGTCTGTGTGTGTGTGTGTGTGTGTGTGTGTGTGTGTGTGTGTGTGTGTGTGTGTGTGTGTGTAATCCAGATATGGAAGGACTAGAAAATGAATGGGGTTGGGGTTCATGGGTGAAATTCCCAAAGAATCAATTTTAAAAATAGGGGAAAAATGGAATTCATGTCTAGGGCACCCTCTCCAGAGATGGTAGGTTGCCCTGTGCATGTTAGAGATTCAGGAAGAATGTCCCAGATGCTCTGAGGAATACCTTGCCTCCTCTTCCTCACCTATAAACTGAGGGGAGATAAATAGTGGCGATTATAATCCCAGGATCGTGCTTACATGAATGGGTTCTTATAGTGGCTGATGACTGGTCATTCCTTCATACAGCTTATTCAATACTTCCATAGTTTTCCTTAGGTGTCGGGTCCACCACAAAGGCTCTGGATGTGTTATCTTACTTAATTCCTTTAGTGTTCCTATAGAAAGGAACTACTGCTTTGTCACCCCCATTTGACAGATCTGGAAACTGAGACAGATAGTTAATTTTCCCCAAAGCCACATTGTTAATTTATAGTGGGATTTGAACACATATCTGACTCCAGGATCCATGTTCCTAATCATTGTGCCAGATCAATTGTTATTGAGACAGGGTTTCTCCACGTTGCCCACACTGATCATACATTTATGATCCTCCTGCATTAGCTTCCTGAGTGCCAGGATTACAGGCGTGTACCACTATATGCATGGCTACGGTCAGATTTTTCATGCCATGAGCTTTACTTTGGAACTCCTGGTCTCTTCATCCTCGACTGCCCTTTCCTTTCCCATAGTGCTTGTTCCCCCTAACCTACCATTGGCTTTCCTCATCTTCACTGATGATGATGTTTATCATTAGCACATTTCCCTGGTCCTTAATGGATGCACATACCATTGATGATGTTTATCATTAGCACATTTCTCTGGTCCTTAATGGATGCACATACCATACAGAGCTCATACTGTTCCCTGTTATATCCTAAACACCCAGAATAACACCTGAACACAGCAAGCACTCAAATACCAAGTATGTCTATGAACTGTGTCAAAAACAGGCAAAGGCTTCACGAGCTCAGAGTAGATTAACTTGTTCAAGCCTCCACTTAGTTGATCAGTCAGCCGGAACCCAAGGCCAGCTTTGACTTCACATTTCTGAATCATCCATCAGTTTCTCTTCAAAATGGTTGGTATGGCTTTTGTGCCTCCAGTGTTTGTGTGTACAGACATCCTCACACCCTCAGGTTCTTCATCTTCAGAGGCAACCTACCACAGAAGGAAAATACTTTCATAATGTCTCATTCTTATTGAACATGTCACACTTGTCATTTTCCCATAAAATATACATTTTATCAATGATAAATATGGCATTTTCACTATAAGTAATCAAAGACATGGTTGGTGCATACAGCAGATATATGTAGGTTCTGCATAAATACTATACCACTTTATAGAAGGCACTTGGACATATGTAGAGTTTGGCAACCTGGGTAAGAGGCTATATTTAATTCCCCACAGATACCAAGGTAGGGCTACACACACACACACACACACACACACACACACACACACACACACACACACACACACACGCAGAGAGAGAGAGAGAGAGAGAGAGAGAGAGAGAGAGAGAGAGAGAGAGAGAGAGAGAAGGTTTTCTAAGCAAGGTAGAGTGGAATTCGTAAATGATGTCATGGACCTAGAAGAAATCAATGTGAAAACTGAGGAATCAGTGTAAATGAAAGGAGTCTAACAAAATGATCAAAATTCCACTTCTGTGTGTTTTCTTTGTCAAACTTACTTGTGAACAGTTATCTCTTCTATGCTGGCACCCCAAGAAGGAGCTCTGATGTCTGTCTGGTGGTCAGGATACGTGCCAGAAAAGCTCTGTTGTAGTCTCGGTTGATAAGCTACTGTGTCTGAGGCTAAGCAAAAGTGGGAAGAGGTGGTCCCTGTCCCCAGAAACTCAGTACAGTGGGGAACAAACATTAGAGTTCTGTGCCTGTCCACTGTGGCTGGTGGTATGTCATAACTCAAAGATATTACCCAGGTCAGGGCCCAGGCAAATGTCCCGAGAGCTGAGAAGGCTCAATGGTTCTGGTCTGTGCTTCTGACCTAACCTTGACCCCTTCCAAACTGCCTAGGATTCACAGGCTCCCCAGCATGCTCACAGCACAGTCCCCCTCTCCTCCAGTCTTGTGTTGAGGTTATATTACACATGTTGCATTAAGAAGCTGAGGTTGGAGTGGGGCTCAGAGGCAGCTCAATGTAAAAATGAATTAATTAGTTATGAAAGAGAATGAACAGGGCCTTGTATTAAATCTACCCCATCCATAAGCAACCCTAGCTCATCATGCAGCAGACCCCAAAGCTAGCAATGCTCTTTTGCTGGCCCTGTTCCCCCCCTTTTCCCCCTGGAGTTATGGAGGCTTAGTTCTATCCTGAAGGCTCAGCATTCCATCCCAGTCCAACCCTAAGGGAAGTGCCAGTTAGAAGAGCAGAATTCCCCTTGGGATGGTTTCTGCACTGAGACTCTGAAGCTCAAAGACTCGTGGGACTTGCGGCACAGAGCTCCAGTTCTGCCGTCTCTGTGGCTGGAAGGTTTCTGGCAGTTGAAGGGAAGGGTTTTATATTTTGTCTCCTGCCTTTCTTTAATAGCAAATGGATGGAAAATGCAGAAAATCCTGTGCTCAGCAAAACCTCCCTTCATAGGAAATAGCTGGAAACCACTCTGGGATGAGCAGAGGCCAGCAGAGGTGATTCCTGGAGCCGATGGCCTGGTTACATAATGACACGGCCTGGTCCAAGAGAGTGAGTTGCCATCTGAGGATTCAGCTAGCACCTTTCACGTGCTCAGCAGCATAGGCCTGGAAGGAAAAGGCTTTCTCTTATTTGTCTAGTTAGTATTAACTATTCTCTGTGCCTCCCCTCCCGACCCAAAGATCCATTTTTCTATTTCTGGGAAAACCAACCTTTCTCATGATGGATGGGGATAGAAGCTGAACCCACCCAGCTTTTATGTCGCCATGGAGAATGGGTGTGGCTTATATAATAGGGTTTTGCTTGGAGCAAGTGTTCCATGATTCCAGGGTTCTCTCCTGCTCTAGAGTCTGCAGACTGAGATGAGCGGGAGATTTCCTGGCAATCATCAGCCCCCCCTCTTAGCTGGCTGGGACTAATTCTGGCCTCTCTCTCACCTAGCAACAACAACACACAGACACATGGAATCAAGCAAGGCAGCATGTCTCATTTGGGTTTCCTTCTGCCTTTCATTCACCCACCCATCCATCATTCATCCCTCTGCCCATTCATTCACTCACTTGTTCCATGAATGTTCACTGGGCAGCTATAGGGTCTTGGTGACTCATGGGTAATGAATAGCACCATATTCCTGCCCTTTATCTCATAGCCTGGTAAAGGGAGGTATAGCATGTAGATCTGGGCATGACCGTGCTGCATGCTAAGGTCAAGGTAGTAGCTGTCAGGGAGTGTGAAGACTAGAAAGTCTCACAACAACCATGTCATTGTTCAGCCTCAGCTGAGATGACTCCAGTCCTAAGCTAAGACATGTAGACAAGGTCATTAGATTGGAAGTCTAAACCACATTCAGGACCTTTGAATGTCACAAAGTTGGTGGTTCTCACTTGACCATGCTACATAGTGATCCAGGCTCTAAAATGAGATCAGAAGAGCCGGGCTCAGGCCTCATTGCATTGGTCTAATGGCAACCACAAAATCTGTTTTGGGCTCTTCTTGGCAAACAAAGAAACTGAGATACAAACTACTTGAATCATCAACACAGTGTTCTCTGACCAGGAAGAGGCCAACCTGGGACAGTGCCCAGGTCTCCTGACTCTGCTATTGGCCAGCGCTGGTCCAGGCACATGGCTGTAATTGCTGACATCCTCACTTTCCCTGGGAGGTCTTACACAGACTGTCTGGCCACAGCCAGTGCTCCTGGGCTACCAGAGTGAGCTCATCCTGAGTGGCGTGGCAGGAAAGCCAAAAGCCTGGCCTCATGTTCCTGTCTGAAGTTACAGATGAAAATAGCTTGCCTGTGGTCTATTGATATCCAATACTCTATCATCAGATTTAGGAAAGCCAATTAAGTCTCTGGTTTTCTCCCAAGAACTGGGGATTTCTTGGAGGCCAGAGACTAAAGGCCACTAGGAAACAGGGCCCTGGATCCTGTCCCACAGCTCCAGCTCCATCATACCCATGTGATTACTGTCTGCATCGATGGTCTTCAGGCAGCATTGGGTGATTTTCTGGAATTGGGTGGGAACATTCTCCTAGAAAATGCATCAGAAATGAAAGGGGATGGGAGGACCCTGGGACTGTCCAGATACTTTCTGTGGGCAAATGGGAAGAGACCAGAGCACCAGGATGATATTAATTGGGAACAACTGTGGCTGCTCCAAAGGAGGCCTGATGGGAATTGGTCACTATTCAGACTAGAAAAATGAAGACACAGAGGAGTTCCAAATTCTCTCCTGCCATATGAGGAAGACCAGAATGTGGATGTTCTCCGTCCTGTCTCCATACTGACCAAGCTAACAGCAGAAAGAAGAGCAGAATGTTCAAACTCCAAGCACCATTCTGGGTTCAACCCCTCCAGACAGCCTGAGTGGAGCCTCAGTGGAGCTAAAGTGGCAGGTCACAATCTTCAATGTCCCTGTCCTTCCTTTGCTTAGGTTATTAGGGTCCACTCTGGGAGTAGTTTTTCCACCTTGAGACTCCATATTTGGAATCACCTGTCATGAATATTAAAGTCTAAGATGGTGCTTCTTGCAAAAGTTGCTGGATAGTGCTGATGTTGCAGACTGGGCACCATACTTGGAGAACCAATTTCTATGAACATGGGCCTCCCTGTGAGTACATGTTCAACTGGAATCTGAAAAGGTAGGCTCCAGACATGCAAATGTCTTGGGGCTCCTGTAAGTGTTACAGCTCTGAAGGGAAAGATTTCCTCAATGGATGTGTTGCAGCTCTGAGGGAAACAATATCCTGGAGCTAAGAAATACCACAAAGTCACACCATACAACAAACCTCATGCAAAGACACAAGAGGGTAGCACGAAGCAACAGAGGACTGAGCTCATATAGGGGGCTGGGGGTGGGGATTGGTGGGGTTTCAAGTCCTGAGCTTAGGGGCAAGCCAAGGGATTGGTAGGTTTTTGAGCTCAGGATTGGTGAGTGTTAGTGGATTTCCAAACCTGGAAGCACACTCAGACCTTTTACCTTACAGCTCCTACATTCTTTAACAGTATAATCTTGGGCATAAGGGCATGATGTTTATAGACCCTTCGCTAAATAAAGCTTTTATGTATATGGAAATAATCCCCAGAGGGTTACATTGGAAACAACTCTTTTGCCATCCAGCCTAGTCTGTGGAGCCCTAGAAAAGGATGTTTAAGGAAAAGGAAACAGGAAGTTCAAAATTCCATGGGATAGGAAGGAACTTGGCAGGCTGGAAGGAAGTATGCCACAAGAAGAGTGGCAGCAGAGAACTAACTCACGCCACTTTCAGCCACATAGCCACCTTCCCCGGTGTCTCTAGGAAACTCTATAAAGCATGGCATCTAGGTGTGGGGTGGACTTGTGTTGGAAAGATGACTTGGGGTGTTGAGTGTAGAATGAGATCAAGGGGCTTGACAGAGGTAAGAAACCTATGGGCTGTTGAGAATGTCCAGGTAACACAGAGGATGAGTTTCAGGGAGTAAAAAGAATATGCGATTTTTGGGGTGGGGTTAGAGGTATAAGGGGTGTCAGACGGAGGGCAAAGGCAGAGAGCACTGGGTTTTGGGTCCTTGGACCAATGGCTTTCTCTCTCTGGTCCTTGGGCTCCAGCAGACTAAACCCTGGTTGTCTGAGAGTCTATCTGTGGGACTTAGTCAGACCTGTGTACTCCTTAGCTAGAGGTTCTAGTTACCAGCAAGGATGACACTCACATGCCTCAGGCACTGGAGTGGCAGTGTGGGTTGCAGGATATGTCACCAGCCAGATGGCTGGGTTCCTCCATTCCTCTGCCAATGGCAACTCTGCAGGTCAGAAGTGCCACCCAGGAAAATGAGACTTTAGGTGGATGCGGCTGGTGCTGTTCTACTCTGGGAAGAGCGGCTGCAGGGACAGGGTGAACAGAAGGACAGACAGACACAGAAGCAGCAGTCTACTCCCTCAGCCTCATCCTTGTTGAAGGGGCTCCACTCTGGTGATGGGGCTTCCCTTATCTGTTAGCTATTTAGAATCACTTTCCCTTTCTCCCCTCTGCCCTCATTTCCACTGGCTGCTTTGAAACTGCAGACAGTTGAGACTCGGCTGCTCTACTATCTACTCAGTCAACAAGGTCCTACTGAAGAGCAGAAAAACCCCAAATCAAAACAAAACACCAAACAACAAAAAACCACTTCTCGATGACTCTATGTGGACCCTGGGGACTAAGTAAACTGAGGCTTAGTCTCTGTCATTGGAGGACCATCCAAGCTAATGTTCTGGAGACAGGTGGATTGATAGGCATGGAACGAACACCTACTGACTCCCAGGTCTTTGAAACAGGTCTCTCTGATCCTTGTCCTAAAAGCCACATGACAGGTCATACCATATCTGCTTTACCGGTGAAGAGACCATGATTAACTGAAGGTGAAACCGACTTTTCCAACATGTAAAATTCAGGAGAGAGAAAAGTCTTAGACTATCTGAAGACCTTCTACAAACCATGCAAATGGCTTAATTAAAAAATTTGACTTTACTTATGGGTACGAACACTGTACTTTTTTCTCATGTGCAGACCGCGTGTGCATGTGTGTGTGTGTGTGTGTGTGTGTGTGTGTGTGTGACAATTACAAAGAGATGAAACTACTGTGGCATAGTTGTACAACTGAATACTATACAGCAATAAATAAATAAATAATAAATAAATGAATGAATGAATGAATGAATGAATGAATGAATGAATGAATAAATAAATAAATAAATAAATAAATAAATAAATAAGAAAGACCCCAGAACCATCCATAGACAAATCTCACAATTCTGAATGAAAGAAACAAGACACAAAAGAGAACATATTGTATGTTCACATTTCTGTGGGACTTAGAAAAGGACATTATCCAAGGTGACAGAGGCCAGAACAGCCCCAATCTTGTGAGAGTTCTGAGTGGAGGGTCATGGAGCTTGTGGAAACAGTGACCCTCAGGAGATTTCTCCCTGGATGGTTGCTACACAAGTTTTTGCTATGGAAAATTAATCAAGCTCCACACTTCAGGTCCAGAGACCTGGACCCCAACTCAGCTCAAGCAAAACAGAACAGAGCTCCAGTCAGTACGCTAGCAGAAGAGAGAGCACGAGTGTCTAGTGCACCTGGTGACTGAAAGAGGAAAGCCCTAAGAACATTTGAGAAGTTTCTCATTCTTATTTGAAATGAGATAGTTGTACACCAGAATAAAACACCCTTTCACAGCACCGGGTCAGCCAGCAAAGGGTGCCCTGTGTTAGTCAGGGGGCAGAATAATTGGAGGAGATGAGCAGTTTTGGAGCCACACAACTGACCAGACTCAGGAGTTGTGCTAGCAGTACCTAATGATGTAGTGTAAGGTCACATCTTGGGACCCAGAGTTCCACCCCTGTTGCTTGCGCAGCTCAGCAAGGGCCAAGGTAAGACGACACGTTCACAGTGGCACATTGATAAGGACACCGAGTTGAAAGCAACTCTGAAGCTCCTGGGGGTTGGTGAGTAAAATGTGGTGGGGACAAAACTGTTCATCATTCAAAGCAACAAATTCCAAATTGTAATATATATGTTTGTAGATTGTTTTAAAAAGTCACATTAGGCAAGTCAGAAATAAATAGACTTGTAGCCTAGTACCACGTATGTAAGTGAGCTCTCACACACAGCTCTGTACAGTTAGGAGTATATCCACATACCCAAGACAAGCATGAAATACCTAAGTAGGTGAAGTGAACATTAGGGACAAGGTATAAAGCTAAAACAAAATAGAACCCAGTCATTCTACTCCAAGAGAAGGATGGTCTGTACACACGTGTTCATGTCAGTTCTGTTTTCAATAGTCAAAAGTGATACATTATCATATGGCCCCAACAGATGAACAGATGAAAACATAGCAGTGTGTCACCACACCCCTTAGCAATAGAGAGGGAGCCATTGACACAGGCACCTGCACAGTGCTGTAGAGGAAATCTGTTGTGTGAAAGGATCCATGTGTGTGATTCTGTCACATAAACTCCTGGAAAATAAAAACTAATCCAAAAAGATAGAAAGCCAGTGACTAGTTGCCTCTTTACTGTGGGAGATTATGTTGTTTCATTGTAAATAGTTATCCCACCCACTGGTTTAATAAAAAGCGCTGATTGGCCAAAGGCAGGCAGGAAGTGTGGGCGGGGCTACCAGAATAAGAAAAACTCTGAGAACAGGATGCATTGAGCAGAACACTAGAGAGAAGCCGGAAGAAGCAGAGGACAACTATGCTGCTCTAAGAAAAGGTACTGAGCCACATGGCTGGACAGGATGAGTCATGGGTTAGATGAAGGGTAGAGAGCTAGCAAGTCATATGCCTGGGCCTTAGACGGATCAACCTAAAACTATTGAAAACATCTGTGTGTCTCTGCATGTCTGGGGGTCTGTGGGCCTAAACCTTGAGGTTAGGCCCAAAAGTCAGGGCCAGAAACCTCCTACTACACTTCACGGGACAGGAGAACACTTCAGATGATTGAAAAGTTCATGATCATCACTACAATATCCTGTGTGGTACATACACTCATTAAGCTGATGCTTCAGTGATTTGTTTTGAAAGAAAGTCTCTTGTAGCTCAGGCTGCTTGGGCTGGCTTTGAACTTACTATATTGACACTGAACTTCTGACACTCTGTCAACTTCAGGGATTACAGGTGTGCATCATTACATCTGGTCCAAATTATGCACTTTGAGTAATGGCAGTTTACAGCATGTCAATTAAAGCCCTAAAAACAAAAAAGTCAGGGGAAAGAATGTGCAGTCATTAATGGTAACCACATGCCTTAAACTACAGACTATAATTAACCTTTTCTACACTATAGGAGATAATTAACACCTGAAATTAATTGCTAATACCAACACCAGTAACAAAGAAAGGCAGCTAAAACAAAAGGCAAACCTTATGTGAAGGGAAGAATTACCCAGGCTTCATAGCTGAGACACTGGGTCCCAGAGTCACACTTTGTGGCTTGGGGCTTCTTCTAGTTCAAGGTTTTCTTAAGTTCCTGAGTAAGAAAATTACTTATAGATGGTTAGAGAGAGAGGTGGATATCTTTGCTTAACTCTTGAGGTCACTCCTGGGAAAGTCTCCAAAGACCAAGAAGTCAATGACAAACCTCTAGGCCTTCACCCAATTCCAGAGAGGGATACTTGGGCAGATGGTCATTGTGAAGTTCAAGGAGGCTTACTTGATATGGGATGTCTTTCTGTATGCTGTGAATTTCATTGGAAAATAAAGGGACCGTTTTGGCCTATGGCAACCCAGCTTAGAAGCAGGCAGAAAATCCAAGCATATATATACAGAGGAAGGAGGGTGGAGTCATGAGAGATGGCAATCCAGCCACCTAAGAAGCAAGATGTAAAAACACAGGTAAGTCATGAACCACGTGGAAACACACATGTTAATAGTAATGGGTTGAGTTAAAATGTGAGAGATAGCTAGCAATAAGCCTGAGCCATAGACCAAACTGTAATTGATATAAGCATCTTAGTCATTTTGGGGGTTAAGCAGCTGTGGGTGGATCTGGACCTTGGGGCCTTATGGGCCAGAAACTTAATAAAACACTGTTTGAGATGATGCTTGAATTCACACAGGTGTTTGGTCCAGAGTGATCCTGCATGGTGTCTACTGATGAGTCTAGTTCCTCAATATATTGGAGAAGAACAGAGCACGTCAGAGCTGAAGGGGGAGGTCCTTATAGCAAGAGATGAGCCATATGAGGCCAGAGTACAGGGAATCAGGGATGGCTTAGTCTGTGACAGGCAGCAGTCATGTCTTTGAAAGGCTGATAGAACCCTCTTGAAAACAAACAGGATTTAGAATTGGGGGGGAGAGTGTCCACAAACATCAGAAACTCCCACAACCATGCAGTTTAACCTGAGTCTCAGGGTTAGCCTTGTTAGGAACCCCTATTCTCAATCCATCCCACGGTGTGCTCTCTCTGGGGTGCCTGATGCATAACCGGTACCTTAGGTTCCTGACTTACAGTTGAGAGTATGATTCAGTGGTAGGCCACTTGCCTAGTGTGCTGTACACCCCGGGTTCAATCCTCAATATGGAAAGGAAGGAAAGGAAAGAAAAAGAAAAACTCTGAAGGTCTCTGTCTCATCACTTCCTTCTCTAGAATATTGCTAGGTTCCCCACCAAGCCACTGTCTTTGCCAGGCCAAACACAAGTGGACAGACAGGTTTGGGTCGTGCTAGGTAGACCTTGAGTCTCAGCAAGGCTATGAAAAACACAGAGAAAGGACCATTCCTGGACCACCAGCTGGATAAAGGAGGCACTTCTGGTGCTGGGCTGTGACAAAGCTCTATTGTAGGGTCTGGGGAAAATGTTTTTTACTTAATTCCCAGAGCTGTGTGAGCAGTGCTTTATATCACTATATGGAGGGGGCTCTATGTGATTGAAAGGTAGTCTAAAGTGAAAAGGCCCCACTTAGCTAGGCCTGTACAGCTAACAGGAAGGCCAGGCTCATAAAGCCCAAGCTGACCACAAACTCACTATGTAGCTGATGATGACTTTAAACTTCTAATTATCTTGACTCCACCCTCAGGAGGGTGGTGCTGGGGACTGATACAGGACCTCGTGCATGGGAAGCTAGCACTCTACCAACTGAGCCACGTTAACAGCCTGAAGTTAGGTTTCTTCTTCGCCGCCTCCTCCTCCTCTTCCTCTTTCTCCTCCTCCTCCTCTTCTTCGTTTACTTATTATATATACAGTATTCTGTCTGCATGTGTGCCTGCGTGCCAGAAGATGCCACCAGATCTCATTACGTATGTTTGTGAACCACCATGTGGTTGCTGGAAATTGAACTTAGGACCTCAGGAAGAGCAGCCAGTGCTCTTAACTGCTGAGCCCAAAATTAGCTTTCTTAATGTCCATATATAAGTGAGACCTGAGAGATATGTCATTTTGTTTCTGGCTTATTATGCTTAAGATGGTGATATGCCTCTATATGAAGTCTGTAGGAAAGAAAATTGGATGTGCCCTGAAGGATATCGAGACAGAAATTTGGGAGACCGGAGGCAAGGGACGGTCACAATGGAAGGATCTGATGAGGGGCTGGTGGTCCTTCTAGAAGACAGAGAAGAGTAGATATGTATTTACATTTATACTTTGTGGCTCTCAGTGGTCGGTTTGACAGAGGTAACACAATCACTGGGTATGGTCACTGTACCAGAAATGTCTAAATAGGATTCTATCAGAACAAGGTCCCCTGAAATACAGCATGCGCCTTGCCATGGAACGTCTGTTCGGCACAGTGGTCCCACAGTGTCTCCGAAAGAGCTCTCTGATATCTGTGTCTTCCAGCTCTGGGTACCTGAGTTATCACAGCAGATGCTTCAGCAGAGGCCTTCACCCCTGTGTCAGTAAGCTCCTTACTTTCTATTATTTTGCTTTGCTGTCTACATTGAGTTCCTCTTGAAATTAAGCTGCTATGAGGCCATACTCTATAAATATACTTGTTGAAGGAATGGCTTCATGAATGACCAGGAAGATGAATGGCAATTTGTCCATCTATAAACCACGGACATGAAGTCACACTTCTGAAATCCCCCCCCCCCCACTTTGATCATCTATAGTGAGGCAGTTTTTGCTTCCAAAGCTGCTTACGACCATCTGGGCCAGGTAGATCTTTGCAGATTATCTAGTTTAATACCCTCGGGGATAGTAGCTGAGTCACTTCTTGTCACAACTTTTCCCCCAGACAAGTGACAGGATCTTGAGAAATTACTACTACGTCACTACTGAATAAAAAAGAAATCATTTCTCATTATATTCAGATTGTCTACAGATACATAGAAGGATAAGTAAGTAGTATGAGGTTCCCACAGTACACAATATGTCATAGCATCTGCCAGCCACTTGAAGATTGTCATCAATGACGAGAAAGGATGTGTCCCCATGGTCAATGTCTGGTGTGACATCTGCATGTGGACTTTTGCAGCTCCGGGTTTGAGCTTGTTCTGACATCTGCCAACACATCAACTCATCTCTCCAAAGGATCATGTCTTGGACTCTGACACAGTGTCAAAGAGAATCTGGAAAGTGACCATAGGCAAGTAGCCAGGGTGGCAGAGAATCTGGAAACATGAATGCTGAACACAATCAAGGGTATCATTTGCCCGAAGGGGACATGACAGTTGCTGTGATTACTTCTGTTTATGGTTACTCGGTCTCTGTGTTTCCTCCTGTGTGAGTCTCCAGAGGACAGACTTGCTGTTGGTAGATATGACAGAGGCCAATTTCAGACCTTTCTAAGGACTTCACATTGTTTTTCAAGTGAGTTATAAGAACATAGAATTGGCTTCCCGATAGGTTAAGGAATGGATGGACACCTCCAGCTCTGAAGGGAAGCCACTGACATTGACTCCATGACTAGATAAGGCCACATCTCCAGCATGGAGGTCCTAGGACGTTTAACATAGCACAGTGATGGAAAGAACGCCCAGCTTTGTGGAGCTAGAAGCCGCCGTGGGTCTTCACTGTGGTTCTGCTCGTTGCTGGCTGCTCTCTAAACATATTTTTCTGTTCAGTGGTTTTGGCTTCCCAACTGAAATGACTGCAAGCCTCACTGCTCTCTGTGAGGGGGAAGGAGAGAAGGCAGTGGAGAGAAAGACAGAGAAGGGGAACCTGAATTTCCTAACAAAGTGCTTAAGAGGTCTGGAGAAAACTATCTTACCAGAGATATCTCAAAATAAATAAACATATAGAATCATCCCCCAAACCCAAATTATGAAACAGTAAAGGCCAAACTCCCCATATTGAGTCAGTCTGTCTATCCAGGAAGCAGAGATCTACCTACCTTCTAGATATTTTTAGAAACAACAGATTTGCTTGATCTGGGAACTGGCTTACATGGAGTTCAAGGCTGGGGGATGGGCAGGTGGAAGCCTTCTGAAACTCAAACATCCTGAAAATGGGTGAAAGGGAGACTCCTGGTCTCCATGGCAATCAAAGGCCCCAAACATAACACCCTCCTTCCCACCTGGGGCAAGCCTACCAGAAGACAGCCACTAGGCTAAGGTGTGAGGTGTGGAGCCTCCTAAGTGGTGCTTGGTGACGTCAGTGAAACTGCTGATAAAGTGATTTTTCACGGAATAATTCAGAGTGCATCCCATAAAACAAACATTAATTTGTCAGCTGCAATGCCTAAAATAAAACTGGTTCACAGCTACTTTATTTGGGACACCACCACTGCCAACCAGAAGTGGCCCTCAGCTCCTTCCCTCAATTTCTGACTTGGGAGTGGGGGTGGGGGCCTGTCAGGTTTTTTTGTTTGTTTGTTTGTTTTTGGGGTTTTTTTTTCACAGTGCCATGAGCTGTTGGAGCCAGAATAGCTCGCAGGGACCAGCCAATTCCTCATTTTACAGATATAATTTCATTTGGACCTGGGCTCCAAGTGGGCTCAACATCCAACAGGAAAGCATTAACATTTTCCAGAAGCGCCTGTCACCTCCCTCCTGCAGGCTGCTTTAACATGAAAATCCACGTCTTGTTTGAATTAGCTCTCATACTCTGGGCACTAAGACTGGAAGAGAGGTGAGTGAGAGGGAGGAAGTGATGTCACAGGAGACCTTTAGTAAAAGCCACTTCACCGAAGGACAATTGCCACCTGAGCCCATCCCCTGGTGGCCATTGGTGTGACATGAAGAGGTGAGGCTGTTCTTCCGGAGCAGCTGATTGGTGTGTGTGTGTGGGGGGGGGGTCAGCAAGTGACCAGGGGTCACTTCAGGAGGAACAGCTGTAAAAGCAGCTTAGGGTGTAACAGGAATCAGTTATTCAGGAGGTGAAGGGAATCCCACTGCCTCATTGGCTAGAGATGCAAAGGTACTACATATTGTGTATGAGGGTGAAGGGTACCCCTGTTTGAACTCACTGTCATCAAACAACAGCCCAAACTTACTGGGCCACTTCTCAGAGGATATAAGACCCTAGAAGAGGTGGTGGGGGGGGACAATCCTCTCAGTTGAATCCCCCCTCTCCACCCCAACACTGCCTCCTCCAGCGGCTATGTCTTTCAGAGAAAGTGGAGTCAACCACATGGAGCATATGTCACAGAGGAAGAACTCGAATTCCCTAGGGTCCTAGGCTCTCTCAGAGCCCACAGAGAAACCTCCCTGCCTAGATTTCTTTTCAGTGTTTCTGTGGTGTGTGGCAGGGGAAAGGGTGGGGCAGAGAGAGAGGCTGTGTGACAATTGCTAGTCTGTTCAGAAGCCCAGAGGAAAAAGTTAGTACAGACAGAGTAGGAGAAAGAAAATTTCAGTGTTTCCAAGAATATCTAAATAATTGCTGCTGTTCCGGCCCTCGGATTGGTGGTTTATTTGAGTAATAAGTCTGGCATGGATCGTTTATGCCATACTTTGGTTCTGGAGGCGAGACTGGTCTGTAGTGTCTGCAGGGACATATCCCAAGGGTATGTGGTATTCTGGGCACTCCACACTGAGGCAAAGGAGCACCAAGTTGGGTTTTGGGGCTGGGGTGTTGGCAGAGCATTTGCCTAGCATTTAGGGAGTCCTGGGTTTGATCCCCAGCTCTGCACTAACTAGGTCTGGTAACACATGCCTGAAGTAACAGTGTCAGGGAGGCAAAAGGATCAGATGTTCAAGGTCTTAGGGCACTAGAGGCCAGCCAAGGCTGTGTGAAACCCTGTTTAGAAGAAAAGTTTGGCTCTATAACAGTAGGTGTCAATGGTCAGTCTAACAGAATCTAGAATCATCTAGAAGACAAGCCTCTGGACAGCACATGGGAAATTATCTTGATTTGGTGGCAGTGGTCATGCAGTCTCTGGGAACGCCACAGGAGGGTAATGTGGATGGCAAGGCATTGTGGAGTTTCTGGCTGCTTTTGGAGAACCCTGCCTGGATTGTCTTTTGGAACTCTTATATGCGTTTACTAGTCTGGGATTTCCTTGTGGCATGACAACATAATACGTTTATGGGTTGGATGAAATGGAAGAGAAATACAAGATAATGAAAGTTATAAAAATAAATGGCCTGGCTATGGGACTTCTGAAGAATCAAGATTTTGTGAATAAAACATGAATGGTTCAGATTTCAATTTCCCCTAAGCAAGTACCCATGTTTAGTGACACCGTAACTCCTGCAGTCGGTCTGATTATGCCCAGTTCCCTCGAAGTAATTTTGACCTCCCCAGCTGTTGCAATGGTCCCCTCCCTATGTCCTGATGATTGTCTTGAGAGAGTTAAGGATTTAAGAAAAAAATGCGTATGGTCAGATAGAATTAATGAGAGCATCTTATACAAAATTTTCTTATTTCATCTACTGTACCAAGTATCAAGGCTCCTAAAAATGTTGAGTTCAAAGGCCAGTTAGGAGAGGATAGAAGTTATGTTGTTCCAACCACAATACCTAAATTCCCAAGATGTGTAGCATACTTATTGCTAGAAAGAACTTAGTATGCCTTTGAATGTACTGATTCTGTACAAAGCTGGCTTGATCGTCTATTGCCTTACACAGGTACCTATGTAGATGGACAAAGGTTGGTGTGACAGCTTGAAAGGCTAGTCAAGGTAGGACCCTGATCTAGAATATTTGTTTAACTATGCAAAGATGTATTGCATTTGCTTAACCATGTAAATATGCGTTACATTTGCTTGATTTAATTATGTAAAGATGGGTTGCTATTTTACCTGGCCTTCCTAAGACATCTGATCATTTTAATTTTCATTTCATGTCTCTAATTTTTCTAGTATATTTTTTTAAAAGGCAGGGATTTGCTATATAACCAGGCTGGCCACAGCTTGCCAACTAGGAGTGGGGGTGGGGACTCCCTGGATCCTATCTGGACTTTGGAAACCCTAAATCCTTACCTACCTGCTGCTGTTTCCCAAAGCTCAGAATATGGGCATGTGCCACCATGCCTGGGTTTATTTTTATTTTACTTATAAATTTTTTATTTACTATTTTATGTGTATGAGAATTTTGCCTGCATGTATGTCTATTCACCATGTGTGTGTCTGGCGCCAAGGGGAAGGGCCAGACGATGGCATTGGATCCCTGGAATTGGAGTTACAGATGATTATAAGCCACCACATGAGTGCTAGGTATCAAACCAGGGGCCTCTGGAAGAGCAGCAAGTGCTCTTAAGTAATGAGCCCTCTTTGAGTCTCAGCCCGTCCTTCTTATGTCACTTTTAAGAAGGCATAGGTTTAAGAGATTGGGTAAGGGAGGGATTTGTGACAATTTGAGAATCTCTGCTCTATGCTATGCAAGTCCCAAAGAATGATAACACACATTGCAATATAATAAGGTTTCACAGCCAAATATTAAGACTTTGGGGGAACCTCTTGCTTTAAAAAGTAATCTAGACAGAAAGTGTAAGAGCCAGAAGACGTGGAGGACACCAAGAAGACAAGACCCACTAAATCAATATGATTAAATCTCACATGAACTGCACAGGGTCTGCACAGGTCTGCACTAGGTCTTCCGCACATGTATTATGGCTTCCAGTTTAGTGTTTTTATGGGATTCCTGAGAGGCTGAACAAGTGTCTTTGACTCTTGTGCCTTCTCTTGGGCTCTTTTTATTCTGTTTGTTTTGTCCAATTCTGATGTGTTAGTTTTTGTTTTATTTGATTATGTTTTATTTTATTAATATCCTGTATAAGCCCGTTGGTTCAGGCTGCATCCAAGAAGAGGTGGGAACAAATCGTGAAAGAAAGAGATGGTTGAGTGAGAGGAGCAACAAAGAGGGAGAAAAAAAGAGATGGATATCTCCATAGAGGAAGCCAATGTGGAGTTGGAAAGAGACTGGATGCTAGGGAAATCTCCAAGAACTTGCAGGATGCCTTGGCTAGGTCTCCAACCAATAGTGGAGGGGCTGCCTAACAGGACTTCCCCTATAATCAAATAAGTAACCACCCTAAGTGTCATCACAGAACCTACATCCAACAATGAAGAGAGGTGGAGGCAGAAATCCACGACTGAGCACTGGGCCGAGCTCCTGGTCCAGCTGAGAGCAGGGGAGGAGAGTCTGTATCAACAAGGGGATAGTGATTATGAGAAAATTCCCACAGTGGTGGCTGGCTGGAGCTCTGGGGAGCTCACTGAATCAAGAACAGCCACTGGAGATCCATTGGGAAAAGGAGCTAGGCCCTCCAATGGTAGCAACTGTCACTTGGCATGGGCAGTATGTGGAGTCTCAAGGGGTGGGATCAGACTGTGTTCCTGTCCATGGGTTGGCACCTTGGAGCCCATTCCCTATAGAGGAACACCCAGCCCAGCATTGACTTTGGGATGAGTGAATCGGACTTGCCTGGAGTGGATGTGCCACGTTGAGCTGACCCACCTGGGGACTTCTCTCCCTTTTGGGGGAGGGGATGGGTGGATGGGGAGGGAGGAGGCTGAAGGCTGACTGGGAGGGATTGGGAGGAGGGAACAGAGGAGGATCAGGAGGATACATAGATAAAAAGTACATTTTTAAAATAAAAAAAAATAAGATGAAGAAAAACAAAAAGCCTATTTGTTTTCTAATGAGAGACAGAAAGGGGGTGGATTCTGGGAGGGAAGGAAGGGAGGAACTGGGAGGAGTGGAGAGGAAGAACTGTAATCAGGACATAGTATATGAGAAAAAAATCAATTTTCAATGAAGGAGGGGAGACGTGAGCTACGTTTTTCAGGATTTGGGGGGGGGGGTTGTTGTTACTGAGGATCAAACCCAGGACTTCACACATTCGAGACAAGGCTCTACCGTTAGCCCAGGCTCCTTAAAAATCTTAATTATATCACATATATTATAAACACTATCTGGAGGAGTGTTTTCAGAATGGACAGGGTCAGAAAACCCTTTCCTCATGAAGCATCTTGAGAGATGGGTGCTGCTTGGAACACTTTTGGGTACTGCTGACTCATACCATCTTCCATGAGTATCAGTGTTGGATGGGAAGGCTCCAAGAGTACCATCAACTGTAACCCATCTTCTTTCCAGGTGTCTTTCTTCCTCAGAGCTCACAGCCTTCCCTCTCCTGCTGTCTGAAGCAGCATAGCACAAATGCCACCTCCATCTTTTGTCCTGCTGAAGATGCTCTTGGAAAATTGCCACTGTCCTGGAGCCTCCTCTCTCTCATCCTCTGGACTACACATCGGGACCTTAAGTTAGGTGCTCCTTGGGAGTAGAACTGAACATCGCTTGTCTCTCCAATGCCTGGTGCACAGCAAATGGATGTTTTGCTCTCAGTGAATTAAGATGCTCTTTATTCAGTCTTGCCTTTGTCTTTAGGCTTTACCAGTGAGCCACACAGCCATGTGTGGCAGTTCATCTATGATATCCAATCTTGCATGTCCATGCTCCCTGGGGTACTGTTCACTCTCCACATCCAACAACCATCTTGCCCACATCCTGATGAGCACTTTTCTCACTACAAGGTCTTTACCTAGGTTGTTCCTTAGGCTGCTTCTTTCCCCTCCAACTTTCAGATGCAATACCACCTCTGGGGAAGAGATTTCCAGATCAACCTCCATCCTGTGGCCCTGACCTGCTTTCCATGCCTTTGTTGTATTTATTGTTTCTTCCCCTGGTGTTATGTTGCAGGTAAAGTGCTTATCACCTGGCACTCAACCTCTAAAGTCATTAGATTCCTGGGCTAGATCAGCACCTGAGACAGGACATGGGACATCTGGTTAAATGAATAACTCAATCCGCTTATCACTGACAAGAACATCTTTTCACCCAGGACAGCACAGACACCCCCACACAGATCACCTGAATGTGGCTGTCACTGTTCAGACTCCCAAGGCAGAGGAAGGCTCGAAATGGCTGACCTTCTAACATAGGCTGATTCATGAAGGGCGCCCTCCATCCGCCTGGCCAGCTCCATGCAGCAGGACTGTGAAAGGGGTCCTTGTCACTTTTGACTGTGTGGTCATTCATTGGAGTTGGCTCTCCTGCCACAGAATTTTATGTTAAAAAATCCAAACCATGTTGAAACGTACACTCAGGCACAGGTGGTGGGATGGGATGGAGGGCGAGAGGGGAATGAAGACATCTATTTGGGAAGTTCCTTGGGGAGATGGCAGATGACAGGAGCCAAGTTCACTGCTCTGTACCCTTGTCTGTGACTTCCTCCCCATTGGTCAATGTTGAGCTCTCAGAGTATAGGGAAGGTGGGTGTATGGGCAGACAGAAGGCAATAAACAGGGGCTCACAGTGTAGTGGAAGGGTCCAGAGAATTGGGAAAAGCTATTTTGTTCTACAGCGTTCCAAATGTCTGGAGTTCTTGAACTCCCTTATAACTAAGACTTGAAAAGTGTTTGATTCCTAAATATGCTACAGATCTTCACTATTCCCTGTCCCCAAGCTGCCATTCCTTAAGGCCCATCAGCATCCCCTCAGACTCTGAAACTAGGCCCCCCCCCAACCAATGGCCTAGCTTCTCTGGTAGGATCCATTTTGGGTTTTCCCCTAGTAACCCACCTGTCACTCAATGGAGTGTTTACTCCTTAAACAGCTTCAATGGAGCATGGTCCTTATTACTGAAATGCACCTTCCTGCCTGGCATCCAGGCTCTCCAAGCTGAGTCCCATCCACGGCTCCTGTGGTACCTCCTTTATTGTTTACCTACTCAGTGTGCTACATGAAGTCTATGAAGCTTGTGAGATTCTGCCCAAGCTGCTCTGCTTTGTAGCAGGAAAAAAAAAAAAAAAAAAAAAAACTCAGAAGGTCTGTGTGATGGAACTGTACAGACTTGGAGGTTTCCTAGAGGAAAGGACAGTGTCAGGTCTTAGGAGAAAAGTTAGGGTTAGTGGAGTAAGTAAAAGTTGGTGTTCAGGTAAAATGATTTGCATAAGGAATTTATGGACCATGAGTGAGAGATGATGTTGGTGTGTGGATCATGGGAAGGCAAAGCTGAGCTTGGCATCTTGCAGCCCAAGATCTGTATGCTTCCTTGGACTAGGAAACGAAGTTTAGGAGGCTATACACAAATAGTCTGCCACCAAGACTCCTAAATAAAGCCAAGACACTTGGGTATGCAGCCCCAGAGCAAGACCAGAGAACAAACCATATCTAGTGGCAAGAAGACAGGCTTCAGTCTGCCTCCACCCATGTGAGATTTGGATAAACAGAGTCCAAAAACTGTCATGCACTTGTAATCTCAATGCTCCGGAGGCTGAGGCAGAATGATTGCCCTGAGTTGGAGCTATTGTGAAGTAGGGAGCTCCATCTAACCTAGGCTACATAGCCAGGTACTGTCTCAACACTCCCGCACTAAAAACAAATTCACAGGGAGAAAGCAAGTTCCAAGTTTATTCTTTGCATGAAGTTTAACCAAAATGTTCATGGTCTCTGAAGTCTCAAAATACCTGCTAGAGGAATTAACAAAATGAGTTGTTCAAATTAGTGTCACTCATCGTAGGGCCCAGAGGAGAGCTAGAACAAATTTATCCTGAACAGATGCTTCTAAAACCCAGGTGACAAGGAATTTCCACAAGATGAAGGGGTCTTTGCAAACCAGAGCTGATCTTTTAAAGACGGACAAACCCACAAGGAGACAATCCACCATGGATACTGGAAGGAGGGGCAGGGTGGGCAGTGGGGTAGGGTACTAGGATGAGGTGAGGGAGAAGAAGGGGCCTCGAGGATGCCAATGAGCAGAGCACTGTTTTGCAAGAGCTACAAGCAAATGCCCAGAGCAGTGCTGAACATGGACCAGGCACCATAAAGGAAAGGCTAGAGAGATTGGACAGGTGTATTCAACTGTACGGGTTGAAAATATGCCCTGAATTCACGGCCACTGGGAACCTCAAGATGTGACCCTAATAGGGAACTAAGGCCTTTTCAGAGGGAAGAAAGGAAGCTGGAGATGGAAGTGGAGATTGTAATGCTGTGGCTTCAAGCAAAAAAACAAAAAAAAACTTTCCAGAATCTCCATAGGAAGACTTGGAGCTCCCAGAGAAAGCACAACCAGCCCATACTTTGATTCAGATTGTATGCATTGTGTGTGTGTGTGTGTGTGTGTGTGTGTGTGTGTGTGTGTGTGTGTGTGTGTGTGTGTGTGTGTGTGTGTGTGTGTGTGTGTGTGTAAGACAGAGGTGGAGCCATCTACCTTGTTTTCTGAGATTGGACTTCTCACTGGTAAGCTTGGCTGGTTGAGCCCCAAGTGTTCTGTCTCTGCCTCTCCACTGGAGATTGCAATCATGCATCTCCACACTCAGCTTTCACAGGTTCTGGGGATTGAACTAGGGTCTTGATGCTTGCAGAACAAGAAGTTTACTCAGTAATCTCCCCAGCTCCTCACACTTTCTTGAGAGCATCTCATTTCCATAGCGTATGATCCTCCTGCCTCAGCCTCCCCAGTGCTAGAAAAAGGCACATTTCCTTACACCCAGAAGTTTCTCAGGTTGAGCCAACTGTGATTTGTTGCTGCCATCTTAAGAAATTAAGATAAATTTCTAGAGGTAAAATTATAATTACTATATTTTTATCTAGTTTATAGGCCAAATGTTGCTCAATGAATCCTTTACTCTTTTTTTTCTTTTCAATTTTCAGAGCCTTGGATGTTTGTAGTTATAGATAAGCATCAAGCTACACCAGGTTCCCATAGATAATGTCATAGCATAACAAAGCCAATATTTGTTCTTGATCTGAGGCCAGACCACACCCAGAAATGAGATATGGATTAAGATAAATTCATGACAAACTCAGAGTGCTGTATGGGGTGAGTAGCTGGGCTCGGTGTACAGGGTTCTGAGTCACATATTCCAAACTATGGGGTCCAGGTTACTCTAGAACCACTTCTGGCTCAGAAGCTACCAAGTATGTGTTTGGACCTAAACACACCAGTCTTCACTAGTGGCCTTTCTCCCAACTCTTAGGCTGTAGCCCGCTCTTGGAGACAAAGTAGTTGAACCTTTCCCAGAATGCTCTTGGTTCCTCAGGGAGTGTTGTCAACACTTGGAAATGTTCTTTAAAGGCATGCATATACGTGCCTGTGTGATGTGAGGCTGGGGTCCTTTATGGTTACAAGTGGTTGGAAGGTTATAAACCATTTTTCTGACAAGGCTTGGAGCTTTTACCAGCTGGGTTAGAGGGACCAGGCAAGCAAAGAAGCAAAGAAAGGCCCACAACGCTGTCACTCATGTCTCCTTGCAATGAAGACCCACACACTCATCCCAGGCTTAGGTCAGGAGGCTCCCTGTTAATGGTTCCATCCCAGACACATCTCATAATGTTGGTATGCATCTATTTCACAAAGACCCTATGTCCTTATATTTTCCTAAACCACACTGAAGCAACCCTGGATGCCTGCTTCCCTGACTTTGAAGGCTGGTGAGAAATTCCATCTCAGACCTTCTCTGCTTCAGCACAAGGATGCTGGTGTGTCTAAGATGCTTGGGTGTCTCTAAGGTGCTCATTGTCCAAGCCTATGATATGATTCATGATGGCAGCTGCTCTGTACCCTCCCTGCCATGGTGGCAATTAAGGGTCATTTGTCATAACTCTAAAACCAAGATCTAGTCTTTTCACTAAATCCCCATTTATTCCAACTTCCTGCCATAGAGGAAGTGAAGCGAGACCCCTAGTAGGAGCGATGGCATGTTTATCCAACAAAGCGCCAAATGTTTCCTGCTTCTGGAACCAGTGGTATTTTTTTTTTTTTTTTTTTTTTTTTTTTTGCTACACTTACTACCACTATGGAAGCAACATCCTCAGGCCAAAGTTACATCACACCTACCCCAGGTGGATCCAGTCTCCCATATTATCCCAAGGAGATCATATCACTGCTGAATGAATCAGATCTCCATTTCCAATATGGGTTAGGTGGTGGCAGTCTGGGAGACCTCACCTTTTAAATAGACCTTGGGCCCCCTCCCTTTCTGCCTGCATCCTCTACCTGATTCTCTCTTTAACTGTTGGAGTTAAATCCCTCCTGGCTAGACATACTGCCCCTCTGTCCGAATTTTGACTTGTCATAAACATATTTCTCTACCATAAAATGTATTTCCTAATCACTCCTAGTTACAAAACCTCTCCAGAACTTTTGAAAAAGATTTTTACAGATTGCTTACATGTTCCATTAAAAACGGAGGTCTCCTGCTTCTAGATTTTCCATTTCTTAAGATCCATCTCAACAGCTCTATTTTCTCCTTCACTATGTGAAGTTTATCTCCCAATAAACTCAAAGCCCTTCCTGAAGGGAGAAATGAGAAGCAAAACCCAGGGCAAGTGAGAGGCAGATCTGGGACCCATGGCTGGGTCAAAGACTAGATGCAGGGCTTGATCAATGAGCAAGTTCATGGCCTGGTCTATGACTGGTCAGTGCCTGGTCTATGACTGTTCAATATTTGGTCTATATGGCTGATCAGTGCCTGATCTATATGGCTGGTCAGTGCCTGGTCTATGGCTAGAGCTAGAGATGAGTCCATAACTGAGTCTGTAAGACTAGGCTAGGGCTGGGATTTGGAATAGACCATGACCGAATCCGTAGCAAAGGATGGTTATGGTTGTGTCCATGGCTTGGTCCAAGTCTAGGTCAATGGTTGGAACTGGACAGTTCCAGTTCCAGGGTTAGTTCCTTAGCTGGATCCAGTGCCCAATCCGTAATGGGGTCCACAGTTGGGTCCGTGTCTGAGTGCCATGGTTAGTTCTGTGCCTGTGTTCATGGATTGGTTCAGAGAGGCTCAAGTCTGAGTCTACAGCTGGACCCAGGGATAGGCTTGTGGTTAGATCTGTGGCTGATGGACACATGCCCTGTTCTTGGGGGTCACAGTAACCCTACCTGTCCTTCTAACCAAGTAGCCTCAGAGGCTTGATCTAGGCCTTCTGCTGTTAGGGGTGATGAGCCAGGCCAGATCTGCTCTGCTGGCTCAGTTCTCCCACAGCTAACCCTGTGACCTCCAACCAGGCCTGGCCCTAATCTAAGTCCTGGCTTCTGACCCAAGAAATGGTAATAAGATGGGGCGAAGATCATGGACATTATGGGGGAAAAAAAGATGCTAAAGGAATATTATTATCTGATCAATTTATTTGAGCATTTTATTTCTGCTTTAATAAATTCAAAATGTCTGGGGGAAAAAAACACTCAAGATGGTCTCTTAATGCTAACAATACATTAAACCACAAAACAACAACACAGAAAAATGGAGCATATGCAATTTATTACACAGTGAAATAAAATAGAGAAATAAAAGTAAACATATCAGCGTATCCTCAGTTTACATTTCAAAACTCTATAAGGATTTGTTTATTGGAGACAGGGCCTCATTAGGTAGTCGTGACTAGCCTAGAACTTGCTATGTAGACCAGGCTGACCTCAGACTTACAAGATCTGTCTTCCTTGGCCTCTGAGTACAGAGATTAAAGGTATGCACCACCAAGCAAACCTGGCCAAGAAGGGGTACACCTTAGCTAGGGTGTATCTTGCTGTGTGCTATAAATTGGGAAGGGGTGGTGAAAAGAGGGCTGATGAAATCTGGATGAAAATGAGCTATCTATCTGCCTGTCTGTCTGTCTGTCTATCCATCTATCTGTCTATCTATCCATCTATCTGTCTGCTGTCTGTCTATCCATCTGCCTACCTATCGGTCTATCTACCTATCTATCAATTAATATTCTATTTATCTATCTTCTACCTATATATCTATCTTCTATTTATATATCTTCTTTCTATCTATCTTCTATTTATCTGTCATATATCATCTATCTATCATATATCATATATCTATCTATTACCTATCTATCTACAATTCAATAGCATTTAAAATTTTGAAACATGTAAATACACTATATTTTTTTAAACTGGTTTTGAACTGGATAGGCGGTTGAGGACAATCTTGAACTTCTGGATCTTCCTGCTTTCAACTTCCAAAGTTCTAGAATTGTAGACTTGCCTAGCTTCTGTAGTGTTGGAACTCAAATCTAGGACTTAGTGGTGCATGCCAGGCAAGCACTGTGCCAGCTGAGCTACATCCCCAGCATAATACACTACCTTTTCACATTAAAAAGAAATAAATAAATAATAATACACTAAGTACAAAAAAAAAAAAAAAAGTTAGGGAAAGCCAGTAGACTGTCTTGCAGCCTTGTTGAGCAGCTGGGAAAGGGGATAAGGGTTGGGGAAGAATACCAAGAATGCCCACAAGTGACTCTCACCAAAGAGGGAGGAGGGAAAGGCCTGGGATTCAGGAAACCTACCTGCTGAGACTCCAGGACCTGCCTTAACCCTTCTGTACACACAGTTTGTGGAGGCACCCTGATGCCCCAGTCCTGAGAGCCCCCTGTGCCCTCCCAAGCCTTGCCATTCTTCTGGGCTCCCAGGGTGGAGGCTAGTGGCTGCCTTCCTCAACCGGCAGGCCAGAAGCAGCCCCACCCTCCCGCCAGCAGGATACAGGCTTGTCTCCAGCCGACGCCAGCTCCAGACTGTGGCCTGAGCCGAGTCCAGGACAGAGCCCGGGGCACAGATGTTCCTATTCTCTGGCTCCCTACGAGCTTCTTGAAAAAATCCTGGAACAAGCCCTCCTCAATCCACCTTTGAGTAGAGAGAAGAGGGGCCCTTCTCTCCTGCAGCCACGGGCACCTGGCTGCCGGCCCTCGGGGCCAGCCGCAGGCTGCAGGTCCATGCGGCCCTTGTCTGCACTGCTGGCTGTAGGCCGAAGTCCCTGCAGAGAGGCGGTGACTGAGAAAAGACAACACAGGTTCCAGTTGGCCCTGTCTGAAGGTCTCTGGCTTTTTCTGGCTGCCTTACACTTTGGGAGGTGTCTGGCTGAGGCGAGGGGCAGACCTGCAAAATCCTCTCCAGCCAGACCAGGACACACACCTCTGGTCTCAGAGAAGAGAGGAGAACTCGGGTGTCCACCAAGATGCTCTCATGTGAAAGCATTACAGTGCACAGAACTGCCTAAAAAGCAAGAAAGACTCTGGGAGATGGAGGATGGGGGATGGGGATGGGGGATGGGGTGAGGCTGTTTTAGCCCATAAATGCCTTCTGTATAAGCACAGACCTGGGTTCCATTTTCAGCACCTCCACAAAAATAGCCAAGAAGTGGTTCCTTGGGACAAGACTGTGGGCGAAAGCCCTGTCTCCAAGCTTGGTGACCTGAGTTCAATCCCCAGTCCCCATACAGTATAAAAGCTCTGACTCCACAAGTTGTCCTCTGATCTCTACATGTACATCATGACCTTCATGCACACATGTACACACACAATAAATAAATAAATAAAATTTGTAAAACAAAACACCTTAATACTAATAATAAACAGTAAAAGCCAGGCACAGTGGAAGATACCTTCTATACAAGGCATAGAAGGATCCCTGGGGCTTCCAGAAAGTCTAGAGGACTTGGTGCAGTCAAAGACTCTGTCTCCAAAATAGGGTGAAAAGCAACAAGAAAGACACTCAATGTCTACCTCAAGTCTTCAGTGCACACATGTACACACACGCGCATATGCACGCGCACACACTCGTCTACCTCAAGTCTTCACATGTACACAAGTACACACACATACACACACACACAATCTACCTCAAGTCTTCACATGTGCACATGAACACACACATACACACACACAATCTACCTCAAGTCTTCATATGTGCACATGTACACACACACACATGTCCACCTCAAGTCTTCACATGCACACATGCACACACACTTGCACACACACATGTCCACCTCAAGTCTTCACATGCACACATGTACACACACACGCACACACACACACAATCTACCTCAAGTCTCTACATGTGCACATGTACACACACATGCACACACACACAATCTACCTCAAGTCTCCACATGTGCACATGTACACACACACACCCTATGTATGTACGCATCCACATACACAAATTAATGAATAAAATAAATGCAGGCTCTGTTGTGAGCACGTGTTCTTGTCTCTGCAGCATGATGTGACCTCGGAGCCTCAGTTTCATCGTCCATCAAATGGGATGATAATGACAACATTCCTGAAGACGAGAGGACATAGCGGTGAAAAATATCTATTTAGACAGTTGTTCTGACAAAAAAGTAGGAGGAGGATTCCCCTCTCCCTCTGGGGAAGAAGACACAAGGTGAGCACCAAGTGAAGTGTAAGATTCTGAAGACAGCTGCCCTGGTTTAGATCCTAGCAAGGCTTTGTGACCTTAGTCAAGTTTATCTACACTTTCTATGACTGTGCAAGTAGGGATTATGGCATGGTGCACCGAACTGGGAGCAGCAGTGGAGTTTGGGGTGCTGACCTATTGGTCCTCTTCTGCTGCAGGCTGCCTGGATCACCCCAGTTCTTCTTCTCTGGGTCTATTTCTGACCAGAGCAGGGAAGGGTGGGAAGCGCCATCCAAACCTTTCCCTCAGGATGAGAAACTGGGCCTCCCTTTACCCTCTCCAGCCAGCATCTGGTTTTCATAAACATCAGCTCTATGCTTTAGGCAACAAAGCCTTTCAAACCAGCCATTGTGGAATGGGCAGGTCTCCCTGGGCCTCCTGCCCACTCGGCATCTAGCCCTGCAATCCCTAAGGTCATCACCACCTCTCTGCACCTCTTTGGAAGGAGGCTGCTTCCTTTTGTACTGGCTGCCCCTCTGGCTCCTGGTTGGCACAGCTGCCAGCTGCATGCCATCCTCCAGCCTGCCTGATGACCACAGTAGTCACGTGCATGCCGTGCCAGGAGCCTGGGACCCACCAGTAAGAGCTGTGCCCACCAGTGGCACAGCTGGTGTCAGTCTGGGGCTGCTCTCCACAGGAGCCCCTTAAAGGAAGTGTTTAGCTGAGGATGCAGCTCAGTTGGTGGAGTGCTTGCCCATCCAGCACAAATCTCTGCATTTCTTCCTCAGCACTGGGCACAGTGGCACACACTTTAATCCCAGCACAGGGGCACGCACGGGGGGTGGGGGAGGAGGATAGTAGATGCAGAAGATCAGAAATTCAAGCTCACCATCTACAAGTGAGTTCAAGGCCAGCCTTAGCTATAAGAGAACTTGTCATTTAAAAGAAGGAGAAGGAGAAAGAAAAGGGGCGTGTGATTCTGTGTCAAGCAGAAAGAGAGACTTCTAGAGCGTTCTGTGTTTGGACCTGGCAGAGGCAGTGAGGATCCATGTCCCTTTATCATCCGTCGTCCTTTGCCCCAGTTCCTTTGTCTCTGCCTTCTCTTCATCACTCACTGGCTCATTTTAAGTGTTACTCTTTATATCACCCAAAAGGCACTCAAAAAAAAAAAAAACTTCTTTTATTATTTCTTAGGCAAATGGGGAGGCACTTTACCCTTTTTGTAGTAAGCAATTGCTTTTGTGCAGTAGCAAGCCCTGGTGTGACAGATACATTGTCCTGTTCCCATGTAGAACAGAATGCAGACACTGATACTCATTTCCAAGCAAAATGTACAACACTAGAACCTAGACACTCCAGAGCCCGGGTCCTGTCTGTTTTGTCTCTGATGTATTCCTAGACCTGGGAAGAAAGTCTGCCATTGAACACATCAGGAGTTTAATAAGTGTTTGTTGGATATATCTCGTGCTTACAGCCTGAGGGTCAAGCTACTGCTGATTCGTGTACATGTCCTCTCTGTTCTTGGGAGCTTTTGGGCAATCCTTGGGTCATACACCATTTTCTTGGCCCCCACTGATAGCCTAGTTGTCTGTCGTGATACAGTAGGTATCTTGGGATGACATATTTTGAAACATTTATTTTATGTGCATGGGTGTTTTATCTGAATGTGCATCTATGTATCACATGTGTTCCCTAGTGCTCGTAGAGGCCAGAAGAGGACATCAGACCTCCTGGGAATGGAGCAACAGATGTTGAGTTGTTATGTGGATGTTGGGAACCAACAGGTCCTCTGAAAGAGCAGCCTGTGTTCTTTATTGCTGATCCCTCATTAAATTATGTGCGTGCCTCTCTCTCTCTCTCTCTCTCTCTCTCTCTCTCTCTCTCTCTCTCTCTCTCTCTCTCTCTCTCTCTCTCTCTCTCATGTGTGTGTGTGTGTGGGGGTGCGCGCACATGAGCGTGCTTGTTTTTTTTTTTTTCTTGTCTAAGGGGGGTTGGCCTGGTACTCACCGCTTGGACTAGGCTGGCAAACTCCAGAAATCTCTTTGTCTCTTCCTCATCGATGCTAACAAGGATGGCAAGAGGGAGTCACCATGCTACCATTTTAAAGTGGGTTCTGAAGATTAAACTCCTGTGTAGCAAGAACTTTACCCACAGAGCTATGCTTCTCAGCCCAAAGCTTGACTTTCAAGATGGCAACACAAAACGAAATTTAAAGAAAGCAAGACCGTGGATCCAGAGCCAGGTGAGTAATCTTTAGAAACCTAGGAGATTCATATGATGTAAAGAGCCAAGGCAAAGAAGATGGGTAGAGATTGCAGGAGGCTCTTTAGGATTTGGAAAACAATGGGGTAAAGCAGACAAAGGGGAGGAGAGCCAAGGAAAAGTTTTAGTTTCTGGCTTGTATGAAGGGATAGATGAGGGAGTCACAAAACCAAGAGGAAATGCACAGAAAAGTAAAGTGGTGCTGAGAGAAACATGGGCCAAGTTAAGCTTGAACACCCTGAGGACCAGTCAGCAGGACAGGACTCACCAATGAGTCTGCTAAGTGAGTGAGAGGAAGTGCAGTGGAGATCATGATGTCCAAGTGGCAACCAGATAAGCAATCTACAGAGGCTTGGGTGGATTAAAAGAAAATGGCTGCCAAAGGGAATGGCACTATCAGGGAGTATGGCCTTGTTGGAGGAAGTGTGTCACTGTGGGGGTGGGCTTGGATGTCTTATATATGCTCAAGCCACTCCCAGTATCTCAGACCACTTCCTGTTGCCTGTGGATATGGGAATCTCATCTTCTCCAGCACCATGTCTGCCTGCACATCTCCATGTTACCCCATACAATAATGAACTAAAGCTCTGAACTGTAAGAAAGTCATCCCAATTAAATGTTTCCCTTTATGAGAGTTGCTGTGCAACTGATGGAAGCAGATGCAGAGATCTACAGCTAAGCTCCAGGCTGAGGTCCCAGAGTCCAGTTGAAGAGAGTGGGGAGGGACTATATGAGCAAAGGGGTCAAGATCGGGATGGGGAAACCCATGGAGACAGCTGATCTGAGCTACAGGGTGTTCACTGACTCTGGACTGACAGGCGGGGAACCTGCCTAAGCCTGAACTAGGCCCTCTGAATATGGATGACAGTTGTGTGGCTTGAACAGTTGGTGGGGGCTCTGGCAGTGGGACCAGGATTATCCATAGTGCATGGAATCATTCCCTATAATGGGATGCCTTGCTCAGCCTTGATACAGGGGGGAAGGGCTTGGTCCTGCTTCAACTTGATATTCCAGACTTGTTGACTCCCCATGGGAGACCTTTCTTTGCTATCAAAGGGATACCTCTTTGAGCAGTGGATAGTAGAATGGGGTGAGGGAAATCTTATGGGTGAGTGGGAGGAGAGGAGGGAAGGGGAACTGTGGTTGATGTTTTAAAAACTTTTAAATTAAAAAATATATAAAAAAAGAAAAGGCAAAGAGTTGCCATAGTCGCAGTGTATAGAAACCCTAACCAAAGCAGAGGTAGATGGTGATCTGGAAGCCTTGCAGCAGTAGTAATAACAACAGGGAGAGAAAGGAGCTACCTGAGCATTTGACCACACTGCAGCAGACACCTTCTTTAAGATCAGTGCTGGAGAGTGTTCAGTATACCTGGTCTCTGGAAGGTTGTGGAGAGCCTTTGGGAGAGCAGTTTCACTGAGACACTGTGATGGATGGCCAGTTTCATGCCAACTTGACACAAGCTAGAATTATTAGGGAGAAGGAAACCTCAACTGAGAAAATGCCTCCACCAGATTGACGTGTGGGAAGCTTGTACATTTTCTTGATTGATGTGGGAGGGCCCTGCTCACTGTGGGTGGAGCCATATCCTGGATACTGTAAGCAAGACAAGCAAGTGATAAGGAACAATCAAGTAAGAAGCATTCCTCTGCAGCCTCTGCTTCAGTTCCTGCCTCCAGGTTCCTGACTTGAGCTCCTGCCCTAATTTCCATGGATGATGAACTACAAGCTGTAGGTTGAGATAGACTCTTTTTCTTCCCAAGTTGCTTTTGGTCAACAGTGTTTTATCCCAGAATTAGGAACCTGAAGATGGATGCTGAGAACAAAGCATATTACTGGGGAGGTAAGAGGAGATAGTACAGTGTCCTAGCCTTCTCTGGGGAAAAAGTGGCTTAAAGAGAAAGGGGAGATACAGCCATGACTGGAGAGGAGCCAGGCTCGCCAAACACAGATAAGCATCGTACGATCTGGTACCTACTGTTTGGAGACTTTATTCCATCCCAATGGGACATCCAAACATTGACTTGAATCCAAAAGGGAAAATATTATTTTTTTAGTGCCTGAAACATAATCAGCCATGAATCATGATGACAGCAGAATGAAACTGTTATGTAAATAGTGGAATGTTTGTTTGTTTGTTAGCCTGAGTGAGTGGCCCAGCTCTTTTAGATAAAAACAGGAAACCAAATAAAAACAAACAAGAAAGTTATTACAGATAAATCCTTTGTTACCTGCTCACAGCTATTATTCTTCTTTTGGTGGCTTTTTTGAGACAAGTCTCATGTAGTCTCTTGAGCCCCTGATCTTCCTGCCTGCCTCCACCTCCCACCTGTAGGCATTTCAGGCATGCATCACTGTGTCTGGTTCGTTCTTGCTTTATTCATCTATCCATTTCTGTGAGAAATAGATTGCATCTCCCCCAAGTACTTTTTTCTTTGTTTATTGCTGAGATTCCAAGTTTTCAATAACTCTATCTTGCCTGTGGGTACTGTTGTGAACAGTGGAGATACATAGTGTTCCTTTTGCTACCAAAAGTTCACTGCTTTATATAGCCAAGTATTTAGGTATGTACATATTCATATTTATTATTTTCTCTTGTTCTCTGTTTCTTTAATCAATTTATAAAATGTTTTTTATAATTTATAAATATAAGATGTTTAAATTTTATAAAATTTTTGTAATTATTTTTATAAATGAATAAAATGATGTTTGCCAGAACTTTAACTTGTAACCTAGGCTTTATTTGCTTTAATCTTGCCCAAATATCTTTCCCCATACTGCTCTTTGTTTGCTTCCTAGTGTATCTAAAGTCTCTTCTTTTTTCTGAGTCTTGCTATGTAGTCCTGGCTAGCCTGGAACTTTCTATATAAACCAGGCTGGCCTCAAACTTGTATTGATCTTCCTCTAACTCCCTCAAGGGTTCCCAGGCGCCTGTGCCTGACTGTGGGAATAACTAACATCTACACATTTTTTTTTTTAAAGAAAAGATTTGAACTTTCTTGCTACTCGAAGTAATAAAGTAGTCATGGTAGATAAAAAGACGTCTGAGGGCTGAGGAAATGGCTAGGTGACTGAGAACATGTGCTGCTCTGGTAGAGTCGGGCAGCTCAGTTCCCAGCATCCAGCTTGGATGGCTCACAGTGACCTGTAACTTAAGCTCCAGAAGATTCAATGCCTTCTTTATGGGTACCTTCATGGTTAGTCACAGAAATGTGCACATATACATGTGCACACACATATTCATTTAAATTTTAAAGCAATGACCACATCAGAATTGGTGGAAAAATATACATCTGAAAACTTCATGCTGGCTGACGCAAGTCCGTTTACTTGGTATTCAGCAATTATTCCTTTGTTCTTGTTGCTTTCCTATTAAAATTTCTCTGAAGATTATTTCTTAGTTCAGTCACCCTCGGTGGTATGCAATGATATATCTGCACAGACCCCAGAAACCTGTGACTCCCCCTTGTTTTGGAGGGCGCCTTTGGTAGGTGGGTCTTGAAATGACGAGATGCTCCAGGGTTACCTGGGAGGACCCTGGGTACCATTCCAACTCATACAAGAGAGGTGGAAGGAGAGCATCCACTGCTACCCTGAATACAAGGAAAGTTGTGAGAGACGGTGGCAGAGATGAGAGGAATGAGCCCACAAGGCAAGAACACCCCTCATCTTAATACTTTTTTTGTTAGCTGTGATCAAAATACCTGACAGAAGAGAGTCAAAGAGAAAAAATTCACTCTTGCACAGGGCTCTCAAGAGGTTTGCTTCTGGCTGCTTGCCCCCTTCTCCCATCCTTAGGCAGAAATCATGATAACAGGAATACAGACCAGTAACCCACTTTCTCAGATAAGCCCAACTGTGGTGGGATTCAGGTGTCAGCTGATAAGGTCTGAAGATGCCTATCCAGGGTCCCAGACTCTGGAAGGGGGAGTGGCAGCCGCCCAAGAAGAAATGTGTAAGGAACACAGGTGAGCCACGGGCAAGCTAGCAATGTGCCTGAGCCATAGGCCAAACAGTATGAACTTAATATAAGCGTCAGAATCATTTCTGGGGGCCTGATCAGCTGCAGGCGGCTAAGGGGTCTGGGGTGGCAGGTCTGTGGGTCTGGACCTCTGGTCACCGGGGCCAAGAAACCGCATTGTTACACCCCACCTCCCAAGTTCCCATCTCCCAAAGCAGCGCTGCCAGCTGGAGACTAAGCACCCTGTGAGCCAGCGGGGAACATTCCGGATCCAACTCTTAACACCCCAGACTCTGCAGAGGAAAAGTAGCTCTTGCCTTCAGACTTCCAGCCTCCAGCACTGAGAGAGTAGACTTTTACTACTGTAAGCCCTCAAGGTTGTGACAGTTTGTTATAGCAGTTCCAAGAGAAAAAGAATGAACTCCTATAGTTCATCTCTGTCCAGCAGAACACCAGGACCCATCTCCTGCAACAGAGTTTGTAATATCTCCACTTTCCCCAATTATAATCCAAAATAATCCACGTCTCCACAGCATCTCACTACTCACTCGGCATAGTTGGGACTGTCTTCCTTTTCCCGTCCCATGTCATTGTCCGTGCTCCGGCCCATCTTCTACACTTATAACTCTGAACTTTGGCAACCCTCTGAGAGCAGCAGTGTGTCTCTGTTTCCATATAAAAACTGTGTCTTGGGCTAGTGAGATGGTGCAGCAGGGTAGACGCCTACAGCCAAGCCTGACAACCTAAGTTCCATCCCCAAGACCCATATGGTGGAAAAAGAGAACTCACTACCTGACCTCCACACACATATATGCCCACATAAATAAATAATAAATAAATGTAATAAAAATATCCATTATATATTTTAAATGCACAAAAATAGTCTGTCACATTTGTCACCTGAGAAATAAAACATTATTAACATTAAATCTCCTTCATGTCATCCCTTAACTCCATAATTACAGTACTAAATTATATTTTTCTATAAAGTTAACATGTGAATTTTTAAAAATTTTTAAATTTTATTTTATTTTCATCAAAAAATGTCATGTCCATCAATGTATCCCCCTGCTCCCCCTCTCTTCCCCCTCCCAAACCCTCATAGCCAGCCCTCAGCCCCTCCCCATCCACCCATCATCCCCTCCCACAAAAGGCTGAAGTCCCAGGGTGGGCCCGCCCGGATGGGCCCACCCAACTCAGCAAATCTACTCCAGGCAAGTCCGATTCACTCATCCCAAAGTCAATGCTGGACTGGGTGTTCCTCTACAGGGAATGGGCTCCAAGGTGTCAGCCCATGGACAGGCCTCATGGCTCCACTCACTGCTCATGCCAATTGAAAGCCGCCCACTCCCCTTCCCCCATGGCCCAGCATCCCCTCCCGATGAATCTCCAGTGGCCATTCCAGATTCAGTGAACTCCCCAGAGCTCCAGCCAGCCATCACCTTGGGAACCTTCCTCATAATCCCTATCCCCTTGCTCATATAGACTCTCCTCCCCTGCTTTTAGCTGGACCAGGATCTTAGCCATGGATCTCTGCCTCCACCTCCATTTCCCATTGGATGTAGGTTCTACAATGACACCTAGTGTGTTTACTCATTTGATTACACGGTAAGTCCCATTGTTTGGAGATTTGGCCAGGAACATCCTGATAGTTCCTGGACGTTTCCTGAGCACCCAGTCTCTTTCCAACCCCACACTGGCTTCCTCTATTGAGATATCCTTTCTATCCCCCTCTTTGCTCCTCTCACTCAACCATCTCCTTCTTTCGAGATTTGTCCCCAACTGTTCTTGGTTGCAACCTGTTATGACTCCAGTTTGCTAAGGTGATCTTCTCTATTTTCTCAGGGGAATCTCTGGATGTCTCTCTTAAGTACCACCTGATCCCAAGATGTTCGGGGGTTGTGGTTTGCAACTTGGGTATTCTTTGCTTTTTGTCTAGAATCCACTTATGAGTGAGTATATTCCTTGTCTATCTTTCTGGGTTTGTGATACCTCGCTCAGGAGAATCTTCTCCAAGTCCATCCATTTGCCCGAAAATTTTAGGATGTCTTTTTTTTTTTTTTTTTTTTTTTTACTGTTGTATAGTACTCTATTGTATAGATGTACCACAGTTTGTTAATCCAGTCTTCAGTTGAGGGGCATCTAGGTTGTTTCCAGGTTCTTGCTATTACAAATAATGCTACTATGAACATAGCTGATATAATGTCTTTGGGGTATGAATGTGCATCCTTTGGGTATATGCCCAATAGTGATATTTTGGGATCCTTGGGGAGACTGATTCCCAGTTTTCTGAGGAATAGCCATACTGTATTTCAGAGTGGCTGTACAAGTTTACACTACCACCAACAATGGAGGAGTGTTCCCCTTGTTCCACATCCTCTCCAGCATAGGTTGTCATCTGTGTTTTTGATCTTAGCCATTCTGACAGCTGTAAGGTAGTATCTCAAAGTTGTTTTGGTTTGCATTTCTCTGATGGCTGAAGATGTTGAGCAATTTTTTAAGTGCCTTTCAGCCATTTGTAATTCTGCTGAGAATTCCCTTTTAAGCTCTGAACCCCATTTTTTAATTGGGTTATTTCAGTTTTGGGGCTCTAGTTTCTCGAGTTCTTTCTATATTTTTAAGATCAGTCCTCTGCCTGATGTAGGGTTGCTGAAGATCTTTTCCCATTTTGTAGGCTGTCATTTTCTCTTACTGACTGTGTCCTTTGCCTTACAGAAGCTTCTCAGTTTCAGGAGATCCCACTTATTGATGGTTGTTCTTAGTGTCTGTGCTACTGGTATTATATTTAGGAAGTGGTCACCTGTGCCTGTGCGTTGGAGGGTATTTCCCACTTTCTTTTCTATCAAGTTCAGTGTAGCTGGATTTATGTTGAGGTCTTTGATCCACTTGGATTTGAGTTTGTGCAGGGTGATATACATTTGAATCTATTTGCATTCCTCTTCATACTACCATCCAGTTATGCCAACACCATTTGTTGAAGATACTATCTTTTTCCATTGAATATTTCTGGTCTCTTTGTCAAAAATCAGGTGTTCATAGGTGTGGGTTACTGTTGGGGTCTTTGATTTGATTCCATTGATCCACAAGTTTGTTTTTATGCCAATCCCAGGCTGTTTTTATTACTATGGTTTTATAGTATAGAGTCAGGGTTAGTGATTCCTTCTGAAGTTGTTTTATTGAGCAGGATTGTTTTAGCTATTCTGGGTTTCCTGTTATTCCGTATGAAGTTGAATATTGTTCATTCAAGGTCTTTAAAAAATTATCTTGGGATTTTAATGGAGATTGCACTGAATCTGTAGATTGCTTTTGGTAAAATTGTTATTTTTACATGTTGATCCTACCTATCCAGGAGCACAGGAGATCATTCCATTTTCTGATATCCTCTTCAATTTCTTTCTTCAGTGCCTTAAAGTTTTTGTCAAACAGGTCTGCTACTTCTTTGGTTAGAGTTATGCCAAGATATTTAATGCTATCTGCAGCTATTATAAAGGATGATGTTTCCCTTATTTCTTTTTCAGCCCTTTTATCCTTAGTGGATAGGAGGGCTATTGATATTTTTTTGAGTTAATCTTGTACCCTGCTACCTTGCTGAAGGTATTTATCAGCTGTAGGAGTTCCCTGGTAGAACTTGGGGGTCACTTATGTATACGATCATATCATCTGCAAATAGAGATAGTTTGACTTCTTCCTTTCCAATTTGTGTCCCCTTAGTCTCCTTTTGTTCTCTTATTGCTTTAGCTAAAACTTTGAGAATTATATTGAATAGATAAGGAGAGAGAGAGAACCTTATCATGTTCCTGATTTTAGTGGGATTGCTTTGAGTGTTTCTCCATTTAGTTTGATATTGGCTGTCAGCTTGTTGTATTCACTTTTATTATATTTAGGTATTTTCCCTGTATTCCTGATCTCTCCAGGACTTTTATCATGAAGGAGTGTTGGATTTTGTCAAAGGCTTTTTCAGCATCTGATGAGATGATCTTGTGGGTTTCTCTTTCAGTTTGTTTATATGATGGATGACATTCACAGTTTTTCATACATTGAACCATCCCTGCATCTCTGGGATGAAGCCTATTTGATCATGGTGGATGACTTTTTTTGATATGTTGTTGGATTCAGTTTGTCAGAATTTTATTAAGTATTTTTGCATCAATGTTCATGAGGAAGATTGGTCTGTAATTCTCTTTCTTTATTGCATCTTTGAGTGGCTTGGGAATCAAGGTGATTGTGGCTTCATAAAAAGAGTTTGGCAATGTTCCTTCAGTTTCTACTTTGTGAAAAAGTTTGAAGAGTATTGGTATTCGTTCTTCTTTAAATTTCTGGTAGAATTCTGCACTGAATCTGTCTGGTCCTGGGCTTTTTTTTTTTTTTTTAACTTGGGAGACTTTTAATAACAGTTTCAATTTCCTTTGGGCTTATAGGTCTGTTTAGGTCTTTAGTCTGATCTTGATTTAATTTTGGTATGTGGTAACTGTCCAGAAAGCTGTCCATTTCTTTTAGGTTTTCCATTTTAGTGGAGTATAGATTTTCAAAGTATGACCTGATAATTCTCTAGATTTCCTGGGTGTCTGTTAGTATGTCCCCCTTTTCATTTCTGTTTTGTTAATTTGACTATTCTCTCTCTGCTTCTTGGTTAGTTTGGATAAGGGTTTGCCTAGCTTGTTGACTTTCTCAAAGAACCAACTCTTTGATTCATCTAATATTTGTATTGTTCTCTTTGTTTCTATTGTATTGATTTCAGCCCTAAGATGATTATTTCCTGCCATCTACTCCTTCTAGGTGAGTTTGCTTCTAACTGTTTTAAAACCTTCAGCTGTGCTGTTAGGTCTCTTGTGTGAGATTTCTCTGGGTTTTCATGTAGGCATCTAGTGCTATGAGTTTTCCTCTTAACACTGCTTTCATTGTGTCCCATAAGTTTGGATATGTTGTGGATTCATTTTAATTAAATTCTAGGAAGTCTTTGATTTCTTTCTTAACTTCTACCTTGACCCAGCAGTGATTCAATTGAAAGATGTTGAATTTCCATGAGTTTGTAGGCTTTCTGTTGAACTCTAACTTTAGACCATGGTGGTCTGATATGATACATTTTTTGTATCTATTAATATTTGCTTTATGTCTGAGTATGTGGTCAATTTTAGAGAAAGTTCCATGGGGTGCTGAGAAATATGTATATTCCTTTGTGTTTGGGTGGAAGGTTCTATATATATCTATTAAGTCCATTTGGGTTATAACATCTGTTAGATCCCTTGTTTCTCTGTTGAGTTTCTGTCTGGTTGACCTATCCAAGGGTGAAAGTGGGGTGGGTAGTGAAGTCTCCCGCTATTAGTGTGTGGGTTTGACGTGAGGTTTAAGCTTTAGTAGTGTTTCTTTTATAAATGTAGGTGCTCTTGTGTTGGGGGCATAAATATTCAAGATTGAGACTTCATTTTGGTGGATTTTTCCTGAGATAAATAAGTAATGTCTGTCCTGTCTCTTTTGATTGATTTTAGTTTGAAGTCTATTTTGTTAGATATCAGGATTACTACACCAGCTTGTTTCATAGGACCATTTGATTGGAAAGTCTTTTCCCAACCCTTTACTCTGAGTCTGTATCTGTCTTTGAAGTTGTGGTGTGTTTCTTGTATGTAGCAGAAGGATGTATCCATTGTGCTAGAATTTTTTATAGGTGAATTGAGTCCATTGATATTAAGGAATATTAATGACCAATAATAACCAGTTATTTCCTGATATGTTTGGTGGTAACTTGTGTGTTTTTCCCTTCTTTGGGTTTTTCTTCTGTGGGATTATTGATTGTTTGTGGTTTCAATAGTGTATGTGGTTTCCTTAGGTTGGAGTTTTCCCTATAGAGCTTTCTGTAGGGCTGGATTTGTGGATAGATATTGTTTAAATCTGGTTTTGTTGTAAAATATCTTGTTTACTCCACTTATAGTGATTGACAGTTTTGCTGGGTATAGTAGTCTGGATTGGCAGCCATGTTCTTTTAGTGTCTGTAAAACATCTGACCAGGACCTTCTTGCTTTCATTGTTTCCATTGAATAGTCGGGTGTTATTCTTATTTGTCTGCCATTATAGGTAATTTGGCCTTTCCCCTTTGCAGCTCTTAGTATTTTTTCTTTGTTCTGTAGGTTTAGTGGCATGATTATTATGTGGTGAACGGATTTTTTTGGGGGGGTGTTCCTAGTCTATTTGGTGTTCTGTAAAACTCTTGTATCTTCATAGGCATTTCCTTCTTTAGGTTGGGAAAGTTTTCTTCTTTGATTTTGTTAAATATATTTTCTGTACCTTTGAACTGTGTTGTCCTTCTTCAATTCCAATTATTCTCAGGTTTGGTCTTTTTGTGGTGTCCCAATTTCCTGGACATTTTGTGTTATGACTTTTTTGATTTTAGTGTTTTCTTTAACTGGCATATTTATTTCCACTATTGAATCTTCCACTCCAGAGATTCTCCCTTCCATCTCTGGCATTCTCTTGGCTATGTTTGCATCTGTGGTTCCAGTTCATTTCTTCAGGTTTTCTATTTCCAGCTTTGCCTCAGTTTGCGCCTTTTTTATTGCTTCTATTTCAGTTTTTAATTCCTAGAATGTTTCTTTCACCTATTTGTTTCCTTTTTCTTGGTTTTCTTTATTTTCTTTCAGGGATTTGTTCATCTCTTCCAACTTTTTGTTTGTATTTTCTTCTATTTCTTTAAGGGAATTTTTTTTATATCTTCTTTTAAAGCTTCTATTATCTTCCTAAAGTTGTTTTTAATGTCGTTTCCTTCTGTTTCCTCTTCATTCTTATGCTCGGATCTTGATGTTGTAGAGACATCAGCTTCTTCTGAGGGTGCAATGTTGTTCTTTCTATTCTTATATGTATTGTTGCATTGGCATCTGCCCATTGCTTCCTCGGTTCACTCATTGTCAGCTCTTAGTCAGTTGTGAACCTGGGGGCTGTTAGTTAGCTCTTAGTCAGCTCTTAGTTAGCTGTGGACCAGGAGGGGGCTTCTGGTTATCCAGTTGTCAGTGGGTGATGATGTAGGTTGTGGTTTGGCTGTGTTTTGGCCCATGAGATATCCCTAGATCTGTGTTTTCCTGGGGATTGGGCTGGGGGGAGGGGTTTACCAGGTTTCTTTGGTTTAGGGCAGAGTTGCGTGTAGATGGGGTGCCGGGGGCAGTGTTCCCAGGCTGGGATTCAGAAACTACAGTCTCTGCTTGGTCTGAGGGTTCAGGTGCCACTAACCTCTTAGTAACCAGGAGGGCGGCTTCTCCACCTGAATAATTTTAAAAAGAAACTAAACAATATTAACAAATCTTATCACGGCAAACAGTGGCCCTCAGCCCAGCTCTCATCATCAGGAGTACCTCCATTCAGTGGTGGGCATTTTCAATGTACATAACTTCCTTCTGGGGATTACCTCTATTTTCTAAATAGCACCCACATGTTGGGCATTTCCTGTTTGGAGTATCACCTTGTGTGAAATGTGGAGGTAATAGGTGCACATGCACACAATCATCTCCCCATTTTCCCAAAATAGTAAAACCATTTGGGGAGTAAAGGCATTAAATCAACATTCAACATTTGTGGTATTAGTGCATGTAAATACTGCTTACTATTCTTGAATAGTTTTTGTTTCTTCGTTTGAATAATTGTCTCATTTTTAAAAAACTTGGTTTTCAATGTGTCTATAATTAACTCAGCTTGAACTAACCAATATTCTCCTTTTGGAATGATTTCTTTTCTCTATTTAACAAGCTCCAGGGCTCCAGACAGCTTTCCTCTACTTTTCTCTGCCTCCTGTCTGGGCTCCACACACACAGCCTGATCTGGAGGCAACACTCCCACATTCTCTTGGGAATATCTTTCACATGTCTATCATACAGCTACATTTTTCATTTTCCTCCTTTGTGTGAAGCACCCCCCCACACACACACGCGTATACACAAATGGCTTCTTTAAAAAGGAATCTGAAATATAACCATTTAGAAGTACAGATTTTGTTGTTATTGGAACAGTCTCAATAGCCCTGGTTGTCCTGGTTCACATATGAAGCCTAGGCTTGCCTTGAACTCACAACAATTTTCCTGCCTCGGCCTCTGAGGTACTGGGATTGTAGGCCTGAACCATGTCTCACTTAGGGTTACTGTTGTTGCAATGAAACACCAGGACCAAAAAGCAAGGTGGGAGGAAAGGGTTTATTCAGCTCACACTTCCTTGTCACTGTCCATCACTGAAGGAAGTCAGGACAGGAACTCAAGCAGGTCAGGAACCTGGAGGCAAAGGCTGATGCAGAGGCCATGGAGGGTGCTCCCATGCTTGCTCAGCCTGCTTTCTTATAGAGCCAGGACCATCAGCCCAAGGATGGCACTCCTCCCTCATCAACTACTAATTAAGAAAATGCTCTACAACCTGATCTTATGGAGGCATTTTCTCATTGAGGCTCCCTGCTTTCAGACAATTCTAGCCTGTGTCAAGTTGGCATAAAATTAACCAGCACAAACCATACAGATTTCTTAAAAATATATGCCTTTATTTTGCCTTCATGTGTGATCTGTAGTTGGGGCAGGTGTAGAGTTTTAGGCTAGAAACAGTCTTTCTGGTCCTGAGACAGCTGATGCTCTCTAGATGTCTGTCCCATGGAGTGAACACCTAATATTCCTCTCTGAAGGCTTCTAGGGTCATTTCTTCACCCACAGGGATGTAACTCCCACAATGGCATTACTTAGCATATATTGCACAAATCCTAACCCCAGAGCCAGCTATTGGGGAAAAGCTGAAAGATTGAGAAACAGAGGAACAAGCCATAGCCACTTCTTACCCAGCCAACTCCTCAGGCCTGCCTTCGGAATTCCTCAGGCTGATGCCTCTAAGTCCTCCGCCAGAAGGGAAGTGGGGCACAGGCAAAGCTCCAAACTCCTGCCTCCTCCAGCCTTATATTTTTTCCCCTATCCAGCCATCTCACTTCTGGGTTTAGTCTTTCTAGTGCTGGGATTAATAGCATGAGTTCCCCAAGTCCTGAGAGCAGAGTGGTGGGATCCCCGGTGCTAGGATTAAAGGTGTGGGCCACCACTGCCTGGCTGTTTGGTTTTGAACTCACAGAGATCCAGATGGATCTCTGCCTCTGCCTAGTGCTAGGATTAAAGATGTGGGTCACCACTCCCTGATCACTAAGGCTAACTCTGTGGGTGGCTTTGCCCTCTGATCTTCAGGCAAATTTTATTAGATACACAATGCGTCACCACAAGTGACGCCTTTCTTCAGCCATCTTGCTGGGCAGTTCTCAAACCCCATGTCTGCTCTTAGATGAACTGGCCTCGATTCGAAGAATTTTCTTCCTCTCTGCTATAAATGAAGAAGTTCTTGGAAGGAGCCTCATGTTACACCGAAGCTTCTTCAAGAGTAAGTAGATGACTAAAGCTTTAACCACTGTGGAGAGGTTGGGATGTTGATGCTGAAGGTGCAAAGCCTAATTGCAATTTAACTCGGACCATCTTTAACTCCCTTAGTAGGCATTTATTATCGACCTCTGGATGTGGCCTAATATCTTTGTGCCCATTAGGTAAACCCTTTGATGTGTACAAACAGACCACTCAAAGGGCTAAGACCATGATGCGTGTATCTGATATTTCCTCACTTTCCTGCAAACCTAATTTCCTTGATTTATGACTTTCTTCGTTGCTACAAAAACTTCAAGAAACTTCCATTGCATTGGAGCATGGAACTTGGTATATAACCTGCATCTGTGTTCCCTGCCATTCTTATTTGGCTCTAAGATAAACTATCTCACCCTTTTTGAGGCAAGAGTTGTGTTTTTATGTTGTCTCCATTTTCTGTCAAGTATTGAATCCTAGCTGGATCCTCTAACCTCATCTATTCTCTCTCTCTCTCTCTCTCTCTCTCTCTCTCTCTCTCTCTCTCTTTCTGTGTGTGTCTGTCTGTCTGTTGACATTTAAAGTTTATGCTATGTTTCTTTTAAAACAGTATTATTTGGGGGGTGCAACACTTCCTGATTTTCCGAGTATATTAGTTATAGTTTCATTTTTTATCTCCATTTTTCTCTTTGAGCTCCCTTCCCATGATTCTCCAACTCTCCCCTCTGTCTGGCCATGGGCTTCACACCCTCTGCTGACCACTCACATTGAAGAGTACCGTGCCACAAATGTGCTTGAGAGCTTCCTTCCTGTTGCAAAGGCCTCGACTCTGGGCCTCACTGAGCCTGGAGGCAGTAGCACAGCTGAGTCACTGAGCAGTGTTTGAGTTACTTTCCTACTGCTGTGGGGGAATCCAAAGAGGAAAGCCTTATCTGGGCTAACAACTTCAGAGGTCTCCATCCATGACTGCTTGACCCTGTCACTCAGCCTATGATGAGGCAGGACCAGCGCTGCTCACCCCAAGGTGCCTGAAAAACAGATCGAGACCAAAGAAAGGGGCCAAGGTGTCCTCCATGGGCAGGACATAGATAGTGAGCGAACTTCCTCCATTAGATCCTAGCTCCTAAGGTATCCACCACCTCCCAACAGCATCACAGGCTGGGGACCAATAAGGAAGCCTTTGGGGGAAACTTAGATTCCAAACTACAACAAGGGTCCTCGTCAGTAATATTTGTAGGTTTTGCCCTTGGCGGAGTCAGCCTCATAACAGGGAGAATAGATGATGGACACATTCTGGGTATAACACGGAGAATTCTATAATTATGAGAAAGCTCCCTTCTCGGAATGCTACACTGACCCCCAGGCTTAGGCCCTGGCGACTACAAAACCAATCTCATTTTGAGAACTATATCATTTCAAGGCATTTCGATTAATGGAACCATACAGTCTCTACCTGTTGGGACCCATTCTTTACTTGACATAATTCTCTAGAGAATAACTCACGTCATGGAGCATGTTAATAGCTTTTTCTGTTTCAGTCTGAGCAGAATTACGTGCTATGGACATGCTACAGTTTATCTAAACATTCATTCATCCATGGACACAAGATTGTTTCCACTTGGGGAGTATTAATAAGGAGGCCGCTAGAAATGCTGGTGTTTGGGCTTTTGTTGGGAACATACACTTCTGTTTCTCCAAGATAAAAGCCGAGGAATGCAATTATGCGTGTCTTTTATTAGCGACTAAGGAGCAGGTGCCACGGGACATTACTGTCTCAGAGGAGCTGACCCCACTTCTTCCTGAAGTGCTCACTCTCCCACAGCAAGCCCTGCTGCACGTTTGCTCAGGAGCTCAGCAGGCACAATGCTGTCTCTGAGCCTCACACTAGCCCTCAGAGGATGTCACCATCCTTCTTCAGCTACAGCCCAAGAACCAGAGTGGGGACAGAGTCTGCTCAGAGTTGCCTAGCCAAGAAACAAACCAGCCAAACCCAGACTGTGCACTGCCTGGCAGGTTCTACTCTTTTTCTCTGCTGCACCCTGTGCCAGACTTCTGGGATTTCAGAGGCCTGCCAGTTTGTACTGTGCAATCCCAGCTATTCCATGTTCCCTGCAGGAAAGACACTAACTCCATAGAAAGAAGGCTTCTTTTTAAATCTGCCCCTCATCCAAGACTCTCCCTCTAGCCCAGATTTTCTACCATACAACGGTGGGAGTCAGACAAGCAGAGATGTTCCAGGCCCCAGAGTGGAAACTGAGTCTGTATCAAATATAGAAAATGGGACAGCAGAGGAACCGAGACTTCCAGCCTACAATCATGGGTTTAGATTTTGTCCCTGGGGCCTCCCTGGAGCAGAGGCCTCCAGGTTCTGCCACGAAACACATATGGCTTGAAAGGAAAGTGCTGGGGCCGGGCCAGCACCCTGCCTTTTCCTTCAGCTTTCTCATCCCACAGCAGGAAACACATATGTTCTTTCCATATAGAGGAGAAATTGTTCCGAGAGTGAGTAAGTCTCTTGGCCATGAAGCTGGCATAGCCCACAAAGCACTGGGCCGGAAGCTGGGCAGTATTGGTTCTCACTCCTGGAAGCTGGACATGGCTGAGTTGGCCGACATCCTTCAAGATGGGATGGCGCCGGGGTGCTGGGTTATGATGCCTAGGTCATTGAACTTCTCAGGGCAGGGTCCCAGGATGATGCTGATGGCCTCACATATGGACAGGGGGGAGGGGGGAGGGCACTTTTCTTACAGAGCTTCTTGGCTGAAGGAGCAAAGAATCAGGGGTTTGCCAGAGGCAGGCGACATACAGTCTGGGTCTGAGTCAGAGGTGACTCAGGTGTGTGCTCAACCAGGCAGGGTCATTTCTAGACAGTTATTTCCAATACCTCCCCATTTTTTCCTCTATGCTTCAGGGTTAGGTGGTAATTGGGTGACTCATCTTCAGTGCTAAGTAGCCCCGGATAGACAGAAGACACTTTTCTTTCCTGTCTGGTCTGGGTCCAAAAAGCCCAATTATCCCTCATTGATTTACTGTGTGTGGTCTGAGAAAGGTGGGAAGGATGGGTTTGGTGTACAGTTTAGGATGTTGGGCTGGTCAGGGGTCAGAGTAAAACCATGAAAGAAGTGTGTTACAGCAGAAGAATATGCCAGAAAATCATCTGGAGATACAACTGTGACAAATCGTGAGCTGAGCTGTGAGGATCCATCCCTATCATAACCTAGGGATCTTTGTGTTTAAGGAGTCGTTTTAAGGTCCTCAGATACCTCCAGGCTCAGTATATTCAGCTCCAGGTAAATGGAGGTCAGTACCAGCTTAGATGTCAGACTAGGGCCTTACAGGCCAGAGGCAGCCCTGAAGTTATACCTACTGGCAAGTCTTTCTTTGTAACCACAATCTGCCAGGGATACATGGCTATTAATCACTCCAGCAGGCTGAACACCCAGTTCTCCATGGCTGGACTTGCTCCTGGGGCATTTCCATCTGGGCCTTCAGGGTAGATACTAACCTAGAATTCCCTTTCCCTAGTCTTGTCCAGAGCGTCCCCTCCAGGACAGCTGGGAACAAGGAGCCAATGTCTTGCAGGATGCAGGCTCTTCCCATTGGCTTTGTATCCCTGGGTAGCAACTATACTCTGGGATATCCAAGTATGTCCACCTTAAGCAGGAAGTTCAGTTAGTTTCTTTAAGAATGTAGGTTTGTCTCATCTTCCAAAAGAACCAGAAGCCACAGAAGGAAAGGTGGGCTGTGAGTTAGAGAATCTGGAGCCTCCTTGGACCTAGGCCATGTCTTGACCCCCTTCTAAGACTAAGCCTAGAGACCAAACTTTTCTAAGCATCTGAAACCTCTGAACCTGTTAGGCTGACGGTCCATGACTGCCACCTAGTGGCTAGTGGCAGCCAGCTAGGGTGAGTGCAACCAAGAGTTTTGGAAGTTTATAGAAAACAATAGACCCACAAGCTCTTGGGAAAGATGGGTGGGTGTGATGCATGGGGGAGCACTCAGAGAATGAACACTTTTCCCTCCCGAGAGGGAGTCCCCAAGTCCCCAGAGTTCAGTAGTACAGATGTCAAGCATTGCCACTGTAAAGCACCACAGGTTTGTGGTGAGGTAGGATCCCAGTCTTACATGTTGTATTGTGTTTTGTGTTGTATTGAGACAGGGTCTCAAATGGGCTCAGCTAGTCTCACATTTGCTGCGCATCACTAAGTACCTTAAACTTCTGATTTTCTTGCCTCAATCTCCCCAGTACTGAGACCCTAGGTGTACAGAACCATACCTGGTTTACATGATGCTGGGAATCAAACCCAGGGCTTTGTGATTGCTAGGTGAGCACTAACAAATTAGCTACATCCTCAGCCACAAGCCTCTCATCTGTGAAGCAGGGTTACCCAGGACCCAACTTGTAGGGCCCAGACCTCCTTTTGCATGAGCAGTCCAGGGAGAAGAGGTGGGGTGGGTGACCAAGTCCTCCCTAAGCCAGCATCTACTGTGGCTGCATATTGCACTCACCTTCACTAGAATCCAGTTCCCCCCTTCCGGGAGGGGGGGGGGTCCAGTTGCCTGGGAGTCAAGTTGAATGTGTGACAAGGTCTCTGCCCATTAAAATCAAGTGTAGATTATGCCAGTGTCCCACCGCAGAGCCACAAAACTAGGGCCTGGCTCTTGTTGTAGGACCAAGGTGTCTTTGTTTTTTCAAGTTTCATTGTGACCTTGATCTTCTGCCATGTGAATCTGGCAGGTGCTGTCTGAGGAACCCCAGGAGTTGAGTACAGTGTGCTCACACTCAGCATGTTATCAGGTACTGACCCTAGCAGCTTTCCAACCTGCTGGTCTGGATTAAAGTCCCTGAAGTTAGACATTATCAGGTTTGGAGAATATAGGGTCTGGACTCTCCCTCATAGTCACAATCTAGAAAACAAAAATGACAGGGGGTACAGGAGAATGATGGTCACAAGATTGTGACCTGAGTCATTTTTCTCGCTGAGGGAAGAAAAGTGACCTCCTAAGCTAACATGGCCCCGGAACAAACTGAAGTAACTACTTGAAATGGGCTCTATGGAATCTTGAAATTCATGAAAAAGGGAAGCCTTATAGTAAAAAATAAAAACAAATCATTCCGTGGCACACCACTGAGCCTCCTCCTGAATGTCAGAGAGATTCATCCAGTTCAAAGAGATCTACCACCATGGAGCACAATTAAAGGATTGCTGGGGTTATAGACATAATATAAAGCCTGCCTGGTGTGTAGGTTCAGGCCCCAGTCTCTGGCCATCGTCTGCTCTCCCCAGTGATGGTGCTTGCTTTGCAATAACTTCTGTTTTCTGTGACTCATATCTAAATTCTTTCACCGACAAACACAAGGGCTAGAGATGGGAGTAGGGATGGAGATTCTGGCAACAACCTAAGAAATGACACGTACTGACACTCGGCCTGTTAAGAGAAGCCAGGAGTGGCGCTGCAGAAAACAGCTCTTAAATATCTAATGGGACCTTAGAACTTCCTGTTTCACAGAGAGACTGTGGGGCACAGCAAAGTCAGGTAGCTTGCCATTGGTCACACAGTGACTGGAGGGTAAAGCTAGCCTCCTGACCTTGGTTCCTCAGACTCTAGGCTTTCTCATTTTAGAATGAAGGGAGGGCAGTGGATCCACTATACTTCTAGCACTGCTTCTTCAAAACACCAGTTCAAGATGGGGCGGGTTGACCCCTGAGCAGGAAGTCTAGGAAATAATGCCCCTCTGTGTAAATTCAACAGGAATAGAGGGGCCTCAAAGACACGTTACTCAGATTTCATAGTGGCTTCTTTGGATACACAGGATTCAAGATACTAAGAAAGGTCAGTGGCATAGGCCTCTAATCCCACTAGTAGCTAGGGTGAGGCATGGGAATTGCAAGTTCAAGGCCAACCTTGGTAACTTAGTGAGTACTCTTTGCAAAGTAAAAAGTAAAAAAAAAGGGGGGGGGGAGATATAGTCCAGTGCTAAAGTACTTATCTAGTATGTTTAAGGCCTTGGGTTCACTCCTCCGTACTGACAAAAGGCAGGAAAGAAGGGAGGCGGCTGGGGAAGGGCAAGATAGATCTGCAGGTAAAGGTACTTGTCCCTAAGCTTCCTGACCTAAGCTTGATCCCTGGGATCCACGCAGCAAGAGGAGAGAACTGTCTCCCAAGGGTTGTGCTCTGACATTCACACATGGGCCATGGCACGCATGCACATGAAAGAAGGAAAGAGGGAGGGGAGGAGGGAGGGAGGGAGGAGAGAGGAAGAGGAGGAGAAGGGGAGATCCAATCAAATAAGGAAGTATCAAGTACTGGCATGAACGTGCCGTGAAGGAAGGTACAAAGCTTACTGTTGTTCTGGTTCCAACTCTGTCACAGACTTTTTGGTTTGGCTGATGGACAGTAGTACACTGTGAAAGTATGAAATCTAATGTGATGCTCCACAGCCTTCATTCCAAATGGCTACTCTAATTACACAGATGATCGCTGAGTTGTATAATCTTGGAACCTAATTTTGGTGTGTGATTTTTTTTTTAAGCAACTTTGTGCAATAAAGTTTTTTTTTTTAAAGTAATTAATGGCAAAGGGTGGGGTGGGGTGAGTGAGGGAGAGAAAGGGCTGGGGATGTGCCTCAATGGTAGAGTACTTGCCTAACATACAAAAGACCCTCCACTGGATCTCCAGAATAAAAGGTCTCTATGTATCTAAGCTGGCTGTGGTATGCCACACCTATAAGGCTAGCATTCAGGAGGCTGAGTTGGGACAGTTATGGCTGCAAGGTTGGCCTGGGCTTGAGAATAAAACGGCAAGATTTCTCATTACACCCATGGCCATGCTCTCTTTGCAATATACTAAGTAGACCTGGGGGAAGTGGGGGAGGAGGGAAGGGAAGAGGGAGGGGGAAGAAAGGAGCAGTGGTGGAGGGAAAGGCACTTGCCCAAGTTCCTGGGCATAAATCTTCATTCTCTGTTACCGAGGAAGACAAAAGACAATCATCCCCAGTGGTTTTGTTTATTAGACAAATACAGAACCATTTATTACCAAAGATTTTTTTTTTCTTCCAAAAGCAAGAGAAATGCTGTCCATGGAGTGTTCACTTACATTAGGCTTCTCTTGTTGCTGTTGTTAGAGACAGGTCTCGTCTGTGGAAAACATTCTTAAAGAACAGAAGCCTCTGGTCCCTGGACAAGGATGACCTTCAGTATGACGCCCCCAGGTGGGACAGCCCTTGTTGGGCTCTGCTTCTGAGTTGCTGAGAGATTCTGTAGAGTTCCATTGTGGCCCTGGCATCTTCCACAGAGCTGTGGCCCAGCCAGTGGTTCTGCAGACACAGGGAGAGTGGGAGATAAAGAGCAGGCCTGGAGCGGGTCAGTAGGTGAGAGTGCCCCTGGGGTCCCTGATTTTTTGAGTTTGAGTGGGCATCAGCAGATGGCTGGAGCTGGATAGGGCAGCACACAAAAGGAGGCAGGGATCTCCAGTGAAGGATGAGAAAGCAATGCTGCTCAGAGAGGGAAAGGGTGTCAGCAAGCGGAGACCAGCAAACGCTATCATTTCCTACATTCCTAAATAGAGGATAGGATGGGAGATGGCAGTGCCTGGCACTCTGCATCCCTGGTTCCCCGAGAGGCTGTGAGTACTTGAGAAACATGAGGGTGGTCCACTAAACCAGAAACTCTTTGAAGAGGGGCCAGAGGCTGAGCTAGAATTGGGTTCCATACTTTCTAGTCAGGAAGAAATGGCTGCCACTTGCCTCCTCTTTGCTAATCACTTGGCCCATGGAACCTCCCTAAACTCCAGGAACTAGATCTGATCATCCCCAGTTTTCCTGGAGGTGGAACTGAGGCTCACACATGACAAACATTATGGAGTGGGGGCTTCTATCCTAAGAGGCAGGCCAACTTTTGGTAGCATCTTCTACCTCCCTGCCTTTAGCCTGTCCCGAAGTCTTACCTGCAACTGGATGTATGAGGGAGGTGGGTGTGGGTCTCAGATGTTTTCCTTATGTCCCTCTGACTGTCCTGCCTTTCCAAGGGCTCCTTTTCCATTCTCTAGGCTGGGTATTAGGGACATCTGTAGGGAGGCCCAGTTCAGACAGGCTGCAGCATCCTGCTCTGTGTTGTTAATAAGTAGGTGGCCATGATTTCTCCTACATTCCAAGTGCTACTGTCCTAGGTGCCTCCAAAGACTTGCCCCATCACCACCCTCTTGACAAATGGGTAAATGGAGGGCAGGTCTAGGGACCTTACTGCTTTTTACCCAGGCAGAAGCAGCAGGTGGCTGGAGCAGTCTCTGCCCACCAGCCTTGAGTTTCCTCCCAGGACCTCAAGGGCCGGGCAAGTCCTTTCTTGTACCTCTTTCTTTTTCTGTAAAATGACCTGGGCATACCTGCCTTACAAGGAATGAAAGTATTATTTATCAGTTTCTAGCATGCCTAAGGGCTAAGTACACCAAGGACTTTCCTTCCCTGTGAGGCTCATGCTTGAAGGGAGGAATCAGGGCCTCTCAGGGCAAGACAACCCTGGGTTGTTGACATCATTGCCTTCAGGCAGGAGCTGGAGACCAGGTTCTGAGGATATCAGCCATGTGGGAGCTGGTGAGGAGGATGAACAGAGTCCCTGGAATGATCATAGTTGAGGAACAGAGCCTAGGGGTCCTGCAGACCTGGCTCAAGGCCCCCAGAATAAGGCCTGAGCTGAGAGTCACAGAGGGTAGCAAAGGGCAGGTATGCAAAGGACTTGTCAGGCTCCCCAACCATCAGGCATATTAGATCACAGCATGCCCCCAGGGCACAAGAAAATCCAGGACCATTATCATGGGTCAGGAGACTAATAGAGGACAGTCAGATTCAGGGCTACTGCTGCTTCTAAAATAATTCCCAAAGTGTGAGATGGGGTCCATACCATTAGCTACTACAGTACCCTACAGACCCTGGCTCATGTATACTCTTCCGACCTCTGTGACTCTGGCCCTGCAAACCACACTGGAATTTGCTCTCCTAGCCTGCAGACCATGATTATCCCCACCCCCAGGACACTGCCCTCCCCTGCTCCTATATTCCAGGTTAGCCTCAAACTTACTATGTAGCTGAGGATGACTTTAAACTTCTAACCTTCTTGTTCTACCTCTCAAGTGCTAGAATGGCAGATGTGTGTGGGCCATGCTCCATTTATATGGTACTGGGGATTCAACACAGGCTTCGTGAGTGCCAGGAAAGCATTCTACCAACTGAGCTATACCCTCACTGCTTCCCTTTTGACAGTGTTGGTGGCCTGCTTCTAGGCTGAAAAAGACTGTAAAAGTTTTTTTTGGGGGGGGGGGCTTCGAATTACTTTTGTGAAGGATTCAGTCTTCTTTCCTATCTCTTCAATCTGTTCCCAGGCATTTAATGCTGCCATGCGGCATAAATCCAGGGTATGCTATTGTATAATGTTTGCCTCTCTATACCAGTATAATCTCCACCTCCCCCCCCCCACACACACAGAAGTTGGTCTTTGGAGACTTCTATGCCTCTGGCTCTGATTCTTTGGTCTATTGTTTCAGCCTCCTCATCCCACCATTCAACCAAAAGCTCCTCCCGGACAGGGGCACGTCATGCTTATTTCCAGCATCTGACCCAGGGTAGGCTCAATGCAAAGTTAATGAAACTGCTCATATGCCTACACTACAGCATGCAGAAGGCCAAGGCAGGATTGTAGATATAGACTACACAGCCAGACCCTGCTTTAAGAAAACAAAGGCTCACTGGGGTTATAGTTCCCAGGAGAGTCCTTGCTCAGCATGTTATATTCAAGGCCCTGGCTCTGATCCCCAATTCTGAGAAATTAAAAACAAACAAACAAAAACCCCCACCTGAACCGTAGTAGCACATGACTTTAATTCCAGTACTCTCAAGGCAGAGGCAGGCAGATCTCCAAGTCTGAGGCCAGCCTGGACTATCCAGAGAAACCTTGGCTCAAAAAACAAAACAAAATTCTTGGCCAAGAGGGCCCTTGTCTAGTGTTAGGTTGTTAAGGCACGCCCCCTACTCACAGCTCCTCCCATTAGGATAAAGGTGAATCCTAGCCCCCATACTGAGGAGGTAGTACCTTGGAGCAGTACTAATTACACATGACAGGAACTGATATGTAGGGACCCCAGCTCTCGGGTTCTGAGAGGTACAGGCTTTCCACCATTTCTCAGGGTCTACAGTGACATAAGCCTCATAACGTACGGGATTTAAACCAAGAAGCCTACACCAGGGGCTTTCCCCTCTCCTTCCCTGCTAGTGCTCCCAGGATCACCTCACAAAGAGGCTTTCTGCATGTCCTTCCTTGATTCTCATCTCCTGAAGCTAAAGACACATCACACACATATAAGCATATAGCCTCGCACTAGAGCTTCTGAAGTGGCCTAGACCCAGATAGCTGCCAAGGCGCCTCACCTGGAGCCAGCCTAGGTGGGTGGGACTGACCTTCCCCCCACCCACCCCCGGGGAGGGGGGATAAAAGGATTGGCCTCACTTTTAGGAGAAAGACCATGGAAGAAAGCAGGGGGCGGGGGACGACAAAACATGACAGATAAGGAGGAGGGAGATGAGAGAGACAGAAGGGTTAGAAGGGTAATGGGGGGGGGCTCCTTACCTGGATACGCTTGTTTAGTAGGCGTTCACTCAGCAACCGCAGGGACACAGGCTTGTAATGGTCCACCTTGGCCTCACGACATAGCAGTCTGTCTGTGGATGTGTCATGGATGGTGTATTTGCTCATGTCCTCTTTCAGTGCATCAAAGTCATGCTTCAGGTCATGGCCCACCACCAGCTTGCCTTTCAGAAGCTGCAGGATCTGTTCAGGAAGACAGGTGGCCCCACACATGTCTACCCTTGGTGCTGATGTGGGGTGACCCCTTTCCCGATAGTCACAGAGCTAGTTGGGGAGTAGCCACTCCTGGAGTTGCTGTGTGACCTTGGGCAAATCACCTCCTCTCACTGGAGGGAAGTGGGGTCCAGAGCCCTTCTCTAGGCATTTAAGTCTGTGAGGAGTCCTACCTTGGACTGCTCCCATGGCTGATGGGAAGGGCTTGCATGGACACACTGAGCAAAGACTGCTTTAATCTTCTCAGCAACTCTGTGTGGCAGGGCAAGTGGTGACCTCCTAAGGTGACCACACCCCCCAAGGGGAATATGTGAACACACACCTGGAAAAGGGGCCTAAGTGCATGTGGGATGTAAACTGTTAGCCAAATAATGATCTTAAAATAGGAAAGTTTTGGTTGGGAGTGTAACTCTGTGGGAAAGTTAATAGATCCAATCCCTAACATTGGACAGAGAAAAAGAGTTTCAGAGTAGATCCCCATTATCAAGGACCCTTATTTTTGAAGGCCAGGAATTTTTTTTTTTTTTAATGAGAAGAATTTGTGGGGTTTTGATAGTTCTGAATAGGGACGAAGGACCAAGGCCCAGGTCTTCAAGACACCTCCAGAAGCTGGCAAAGGAACCTGTGAAGCCATAAAGTCTAGGTTGAACTTCTGAAATGCAGAACATTAAGATAATAAATTCATATTGTCTTAAGGCTTTAAGTTGCTGGCTCTGTCTAGTGGCTATAAAAACTATCTCAGTTAGGAGGGAGGTCTAGGCTTAACAGAGTTCTACAAAAGAAAACAGGCAACACAGAGGAGTGAAATAATTTTCCCAAAGTATCTCTGACCATTTTAAATGTTTGCTAATTCCTTCATAGTCCTTTAAAAAAAAAAAAATTAGTGCTGGGGTGTGGGGAGTCAACTAGTAGAGTGCTTGCCCAGCACAGGAGGACCTAGGTTCTATTCCATATAAAGCTGGCATGGTGGCACATAGCTGTAATTTCAGAAATTGGGAGGTGGAGGCAGGAGGGTCAGTTCATAGTGAGATCAAAGCCAGCTTGAGCTAGATGGGACCCTAAACAAAGAGAAATGGAATCCTCCCGGCTGGGGAAGGGTCATACATAGAGAGAGCTGAGAAAATTTAGTACAGCAGACAAGTAAACTTACACATCACTCCGGCCTGCTGCACTGCCGCACTGCCATACTACCTCTCTGTCAGACCACAGACACACAGGCACAACCCGTGCTGCCAGTGTTTTCAGGGTGGTTTGAGTAACACTATCAGAATCCTGGGGTGCACCCCTGGGGGGTAGTGGCTGAGCCTGACTTCAGAGCACCTGCTTGTTACACAGCTGAATGAGCAAGCTTGATCCAGGCACCTTCAGGCCCAGTAGGAGGATGGGCAGCCCTTAGAGTGTTCAGCCTCAGGTCCTACATGGACTTAGAAGCCTGCCCCTGGCTTCTCTCCCATACCCTGGTGCACAGCACATCAACATTCTTTAACTTGGCTGGAAAGAGGCATCTGGAAACAAGATAGGGTGTCTGTCCCTGGCTAGAGCTTCAAGGCAGCTCTGCTTGCCTTCAGCTTTCACTATATACAACCAGCACCTTGACATGCACCATAGGAAAGAACCTAACTACTTCTGTTTACCGCCTGCTTCTCCTGGGGACAGACACCAGAGGGCATCTCTGGGCTTGTGTTGTCACTCAGTGAAAAAGCTTGACGTAGAGGCTTGTCCCATTATCTGGCTAACCAGTGCCCAGATGCAGAAGGAGACGTGGGCATCTTGAGGCTGGAGCTGCATCTCCCCAGCCCCCAACCACATGCTCTATCCAGGTCCTATATCCTAGCATTTTCCAGATGAGTCTGATTCAGAGCATTGGGTCAAATTGCCTGGAGCAAGTCCTTGGCAACCCTTGCCCCTTCCACTTTGCTCATCCATTTGGAAAGTCGGCCTGGACCCTGGCAGCTTCTGGGAGCCTGCTGCTTTGTCTCTTCTACACACTCAACCCTCCACTGCTTCCTATAGCTGACCATTCAATGTGGGCTCTTGGCAGAGGTGGCTGTGAGGAGGGGTCTGGAGGGGACTCTTGTCCTCCCAGAGGACCAAGTGCGTTCCTGCTATCTTCAGGAAAGGCCCTCATCTTTCCTCTTGTCTCTTGCCAGGCTCCCAGGTCACTCTGCCCCTGGCTCACACTGCTATCCTGGATTAACAGAAAAGTGAAGTTGCCTTCCCCCTGACCTGGCTGAGCTCCACAGAGACTTGCCAGGTGGCAGAGTCCCAGCAGCACACTGTGGCCCCAGCAAAGTCATGCTGCAGCAGGTTCCAGCTGACACCACTCCCTGACACACGCTCCCTCCTTTTGCCTTTGTAGAATCTGATAAACGAAAGAATAACCTCTCTGAGAGTCGCAGAAGTAAAATAATGTAAAGCGGCTGGAAAGGAGCCCTGAACCTGCTGCATGACCTACAGCCCACCTGCTTGTGTCTTTAGACAAGTCACTGCCCTTCTTGGGCTCCTTGTTTCTGATTGTAAGAGTCTCTACAGACTGGGGTCTCTCCACTAGAGCTCTATAAAGGCCAAGGCACATCCATTGCATCTTTGCTGTGTAACAGAATAAGGAAGGAGAGGCTACTAAAGAGCATGTCCAGCCCTTAGTTACATGCTGCTAGTGGCAGCCCTGCTCCTGAAACAGTGACAACCAGAAATGTCTCTGGCAGGGGAGGGGTGTGTATGTGCAAAATCCCATCTCATTCAGAACCAGTGTTCTAGACTATTGGCAGATCTAGTGATGTGGGAAGATATGGGAGAATTGCTTTACACTGTAAAAGCAATAGCAACATATTACAAATTAAAAAAAAAAAAAAAGGCAAAAAAAGGGCACATCTGTAAGCCCAGGAAGAGCAAAAGTTCAAGGCTATTGTGGCCTACATAGTGAGTTTGAGGCTAGCCTGGGTTACACAAAGCCCTGTCTTGCAAAGAGAGAATGGAGCTGGCCTCAGTGCCCTATAGTGCTAGTGCCCCTGGGCAGAGCCAGGGGACCCAGAATATCCTGCAGCATTCCTGCCTACCACAGGCTGGCTTACTGCATGCTGTGAGTTGGGTCTACTCAGTGTCTCTTCTAGAAACCTGGGGTTGAAGAAGTTTGAATAAACTTGTCCAGAACCCAGTTCTGACAAGCCTTAAATGCACCTGGAAAATACCACTGCCTGTGGGTCTGAGAAAGGACCAGCTTCTGGAGATCTCCAGTACATTTTGGGGCCTGTGAGTATTATCTGTCTTTAGGATTAAAACATCATAAATGGGGCTTGGGAAACAGCTCAGTGAGTAAAGGGCCTAATAACAAGCATGAAGACCTGAGTTTGGATCCCCAGCAATCAACTTAAAAACCAGAAGCATAGGCATATGTCTATAAACCTAGTGCCGGGAGCCAGGTGGAGACCAGCCATCCTTTCCAAAAGAATGTGCTTCAGGTTCAATAAGACCCGTCTCAAAAATAACGGGGGAGAAATCAAGGCGGACACCTTACAAGACTGACCTTGGCCTCCACACATATGCACATCTGTACACACGTGTACACACACACACACAAGTACACACAGACCATAAACACAAAATTATAGAGAATGGGTTTGGAAGCACACATCTGTTCCCCCAGCTACTCAGGAAACTGAAGTAGAAGAACCAAACATTCAAAGCCCGCCTGGCTAGAGTGAGTTCAAGGTCAGCCTGGGAAACTTAATAAGACTCTATCTCCAAAAGAAAAGCTGAGGATGTTGCTCAGTTGGTACAATGCATTCCTGGCATGTGCAAGGACCCAGTTCAATCCCCAGCACCACAAAAAAAAAAATTACAAAATACCAACCATGGCTAACGAGTGAGACCCAGCTGTGTGGGAAACCAGTGCACTCTGTGTGAAGGAGTATTTGTCAGATTCCAAGGGGACACTCAACCTCCCCCCACAAAAGGGAAGGCTCAACTGACTATGCCCAAATGAAAGCAGAGGCTCTCCCTGGGGGATAAACAGAAGGACTGCCCGAGGACAGCTTGGAGTTCCCACGAAGCATTCTTCAGGAACCTATGACAAGGGGTTTCTGTCTGCCAAAAGCAGCCACTTCCACTACTGGCCTCTGGAAAGGGGGACATATAGCCTCCCTATTGACACAGACCTGTAATTACATACCAAAGCCAATGCTAACCCCCAAGCTCCTCCAGTCTATCAACACGGGCCTATGGTACATCCCAAAGCCACACTGCCAAGTTTCTTGCTACCTGTACCCCAGAGAGAGTCCTGGCAGTTTGAATAAATTTTTATTTTTCACCGACAGAGCAGTCCAAGCTTGGTGGTTTCACTGTGCTCTCTCCCTTCCAGCCTTCATGACTTGAACATGACCATGTCAAGGATGAAAAAAAAACAAAAAAAAACACTTGAGATTCATGGAGACAGAGAGGCTTTCCTCAGGTCTGGCTCAGGAGAATGGCAGGGCCTCCCCTGGTCTAACAGAAGTTGATGAATGGTTAACCTTTAGCTCAAAAGCAGTATATACAGAAATGATCGATCACAGCTTCCTCTTCATGGATGACTGTAGCCTGAGACTAAGTCCCCGCATAGACACCTTACCAAGGTTAGCTAACCTGCCTCCTTAGAGATGCACCATTAGCTCAGAAACTATCAGAGTCCAGGGTACACCCCACCCACATTCTCTGTATGCTTCTTCATTCCTCATTTCCCTAGGTAGGTCAATCCCAAAGCCATGCAGGTCATGGCACAGTAGCTTCAAGGATCTTGGTTGATCCTGTGTTCCTTAAAGCCAAGGACAGCTTGGCACTTGTGGGGGACCTAGTATGTAGGCAACTTCCTAAAGGCCTTGGGTGGGTGGGGGGCGCTGGAGAGATGGCTCAGAAGTTAAGAGTACTGGTTGCTCTTCCAGAGGTCCTGAGTTCAATTTCCAGCAACCACATGGTGGCTCATAGCCATCGTGATGAGATCTGGTGCCTTTATCTGGCCTGTAGGCAAACATGCAGGCAGAACACTGTATACATAATAAATACATTTTTAAAAACTGGATGGGGCAGGGGCTAGGTTCTGGCAGGGCCACTCTACTAGGAAGCAGTGGTGTGTAGGAGGGGGCATGAGATGGAGTACTAGGCTCCTGTTCTAAGAGGCTGGGAAAGGTCAAGGTCAGGGCTAGGGTTAGCTTCAGTCAAGAGCTGAAGTAGCCTGGGTTGAATGGAGTGTGTTCTCTGCTCTGTCCCTTACACTGACACAGATGCTGAGCTGTGGAAGACAACATTACAGCTCCAGGGCCCGAGTCAAAATGAGCTCAGCTCCACCTCCCCCTGGACCACAGACCTTGCCCCTTGGTTTCCTCATCTGAAAAGCGGAAATGATGAGATTGGCCAACTCATTCTGCCACTGCCGTGAAGAAAGTGGTGTGACAACACTGCTTAGAATGATGTCTGGAACATGGCACTGGATAGATTTCTATTGGTATATCATCCTTATATGACAGAGCCTTGATAAAGGCGCTCAGAGTGGGTGAGTGTCAAGCCAGAGGACACAGAACAGGCAGGCAGCAAAGCTGGAATTAGATCCCAGAACAACATGTCTGCTCTTGGCCCCTTCCCCAGGCTACCAGTGTACCACTGCAACTCACAAAGGGATGGATGGCGAAAGGGGTAACTTCATCACTGAAACTCAGTTCTGCCTTTATCTCACAGACATTCCCAGGCACCTTCCAAGTTCCAAGCAGAATGTCCTTGGTAGATATAGAAGCAAGTGTATGGTTGGAGTCATGAGCAGCAGGGAGCTGAGACTCCAGAGTGTCTGCTTCCCAGTGAGAAAGTTCATTCCTGCGCACTACTTGGCTGGGCTGACGTGGAAATGAGCTCAGGAAGGCTGAATGAGCATGGGGTAAGGAAGGAGGGGGAAGGGAAAAGGGGGAGAGAGACTGAATACCCCACTATAAAATAGCAGCATTGTTGGGATTTTTATGTTCAGCTTCCAGTGCCCTGGTACACACTGGGCATGTCTTTGGAGACATGCTCCTGTGATCTTAAACTTCCCCAAGCTCCTGCTGAACCTGCCCAGAGGTAAGTTTCTACTTTACTTTTGTTTTCCCTTCATACAAAGAAATAGAAAACTAGATCTTGAAGGTATAGCCACAGGCTAGAGGGCGGAAACCTTGGGTTTCGGCTGAGCAGGGAGCCTGCAGTGGCCCAGAGCATTTGGTCAGGGAACAAGATCTTCAGCCTAGTCTCTGGCCTCTGAGTCAGAACCAGCTCAGCCTCAGAACCGCATTTCCCAGGCTCACCAGAGCAGTGTGGTATAAAAGAGGGAGACTATCAATTTCCCTATCACAAGACCTGAAAACTGGACCAGATAGATGTGCCAGAAGCAGGGAGCCTAAGGTTCTCTGTCTCATTGAGGGCTGTATGGGAAACTATCTCACTGGGGGCTGTGATAGCAAGGCCCAAGGTTCTTCTCTCAGAAATGTGAGCAATTTCTCATGGTAGAATCACAGACCACAGACTCTAGGGTCTGAGGATAAAGGACAGGATCCCAGCAACCCCTGTTGGCTCCTTCACTTACCTCTAGCCTAGCTTGAACAAATGGTGTAGCCCCTACCATGTGCTGAGGCGTGATCCCGCTGACTCGGGTCCTATAATCTGTGATCTCTCCCTCCGGACGGATGTACTTGTCATACAGGACTGTGCCACAGAGGTTCACGATGCTGCAGCGGGCAAGACCACTCTCCCTTAGAGGGCCTATCCCCACCATCTCACAGTCCATGGCCACCACCTCTGGGCTGCCTGCCATGCTGCTTGGCGACCCTCGGAAAGTCCTGGAGGATCAAGGGGGGAACCAGGGTGTCATTCAAGTACCAACAAGCCTCCAGACATCCTGGGCTACCACCCTGTCAGCCTACACTCTCAATCCTACCCGTTGTGCCACCTGGCAACAAGGGAAGCTGGCCTCTTGCCACCTTTCGGCTTCTCTGTGCTTAGGTGCCAGGGTTGCTGATCCTGGCTAGCTGTCCCACCAATAAGAAGTGCCCTCCCTCTGCCTCCCAGGCCAGGCTGTTCTGTGATTCCTGCTCTTACCTGTCTGCTTTGGTGCCCTGGATTCTCTTCTGCCTCTCTGTTGTCACTTCTCAGCTACTATAGTCACTTTAGGAAGTGACTCATCTCTAACTTGAGCCTGATTTAGTTTCAGTTTCTGTTCTGTTATCAAGGGAAGTTGGGGAGGGGGCAGGCCTTGTATGCTGGGCTGCTCCATCCCCTCAAGGCTAGCAGGTGTGGGGGGGATGATAGGCTGAGTCATGGCTGACTGCCTGGGGCGTCCCTCCTCTGGCCCTGCCCTCCTCCCTTTCAGATGACGTGTCTGACGTGGATGGAGTAGATTGCAACATCTTTCTTTGCCTTTTCACCCTCCACCCAGAGAATAAACATCTCTGAGATTGGAGCCTGGAGAATGTCCCACAACTTCTGGGCCCTGCAGTCAGTGTGATGACGTTCTGTGAGGTCTTCTGAGGGCAGCGCAAACCCTGACACTAGGGCTCTTAGCTGGGAAGGGCAAGAGAGGGGTTGGAGGAGGGGCACAGGTCCCTGGCCTCTGCCCCAGTGAAGGCAAAGGAGGCTGTGGGGGCACCATTGGTGGCTTCTACTGGTTCAGTACTACCTTCAGTGAGTCCCTACCTAGGACAGTTTGACAAACAGCAGCAGACCTTGAGAGGGCCTTCAGCCAGGCCGGTCTTCCTCTCTATAGTCTCCGGGGCTGGAACTTAGAATTCTTAGAGTTGTATCTATTGTTAGGGAGAAATCCCAAGAACCCCAAAAAAGGACAGGTTCACGGACTTTGTCCAAAATGACAGCATAGGCTTAATTCAAGCTGGACTATAGGATTACTGGTGTATAGATAAAGTTCACACACAGCATTCCTCAGAGATATTAGGTCTTTGCCTGCCAGAATACACCCGTGGCTACATATCTCAGCCTGTGATGTTTATATATCCAGACTCATTTGGTACCTATTCACATGGACCTGTTATGCATTTCAACATTCTAACATCCTTACTAGCCTGCTGGCCCTCCACTGCTCCCCTACTCCTTCACTATACTACCTCCCAGCTCTCTCCCCTCCCCGCTTTCTTTAAATCCAGTAATAACCCTGAACCCCAATTTTCTTGCTATTCTCTTCCCTCACTTCTTCCTATTTTTTCTGTGCCAAGAGATGGCCTTGACCATAACCAGTCTGCTTTTCTTCTCTACTTGGGATGCTTCTGGCTGTCTCTCACAGCTACAATAAAAATCCTCCTGTTAATCATAGAGCTATAGCTTCAGTGGTTTCTTTACTGAGCTCTTAACTTACAGCTATTATGCAGGGAATGTTCAATATCCTTTTGACAAACAAATGAGGGGCACATAGATCAGAGATAGGCTGGGCTTTCTGAAAGGAGCTCTTACACTGTGTGCTGTAGTGAGAATCCAGCAAGGGGACAGCCAGGCCTGCCTCCTGCCCATGTTCCTCAGCCTGACATGACATCACAAAGATTTGTGGTCTGGCAAGAAACTTGCCCAAATCTGTGGTTTCTTTGCCAAACCAGATGCCTGGCTTTAACAGATGTCAAAAATCAAATGTTGGGGCTAAGCGTATAGTTCAACTTTGGTAGTGTTTTTGCTTAGCATGCAAGAAGCCCTGGGTTCAATGTTCAGCATCAGCCAGGTACAGTGGGAGAGCTTGTAATCCCAACACTTGGCAGATCGGGGTAGGAATATGAAGACTTCAAAGTCATCCTTAGTTACAGAGCAAGTTCAAGACCAATCTGGACTACTTTGAGACCCTTCCTTAATAAAAACAAATCTCCCTTGAGATGTCCTTTCATCCCACCGCCCCTTCCAGTCTGTCAGACCCCCCTCTACACTACAGCCTCTTCTAGTTGAAACCTGAGCACTGGGTTTTGTGCTGTGAGTCTCCCAGGCTCATGGGTCTCACATACCTCCTTCAGATGATGCCATCCATCTCCCCAGTCCCAGTGACTAGACTCTAGTGGTTCTCAACCTTCCCAATGCTGCGATCCTTTAATGGTTCCTAATGTTGTGGTGATCCCCAATCATAAAATTCTTTTTGTCACTACTTCGTAACTAAAATTTTGGTACTGTTATGAATTGTAATGTAAATATCTGAAATGCCAGGGGTCAAAACCCATAGGTTGAGAAACGCTGGGCTAGAGGAACCACTCTAGATGGGAGACCTGTGGCAGGACTATGAAGGTGTTTTCCCGAATGCTCACGACTCAGTTTGACATTTACTGCTGTTTCAAGAATTGCCTTTCTGGGAGAAATAAACCAATGTCTACTACTTTCCCTTTAAAATTCCCCTACAAGCCAAAGAACAATTCCACCAAAGTACGACTTGGGGGAATCAATGCATTTATTGTGCTTACTATGGAGCATGGGTGAGAGGCTACTCACAGGATCCCGAAGGACGAAAACAAACACACTGGTTAAGTCTTCACCCTTGTGGATGATGGCTTCCGGTAGCTGTATTACTGGAACTCCAATCTTCCCCAGCTCATATACGTTACCACTACCTGAGCCTCCAAGCCCCATGCAATTAGGGCAGAAGGGCATACTGATGGTTGGGGGAGCACCTGAAACCTCAAATGAGGGCCCAGAGGCCCTCTCCAGCCTCTCCTCATGAGGAAACACCAACACTTAACAAGCATAATTGTAAGCAAGTGCAGCTGATCTATTTTTGCTTAAAGGACAGGATTCTACAACACCTGTTCGACATTCTGGAAGGCTCCTTTCCCACATCATCTGCCTAACAGCTCCCCTTTGGACATCTCTGTGTAAGTACACCTCCTATCCTCTCCTATGTTCATTCATTCATTCATTGATAAGGCAGCCCAGCCTTACCCTTTTTTATAGAATGAGCAGTCATAACCGCTGTGCATTCTATTATCTCTCTCGTGGCTCCCCCACAGAGCTGGAACATCCTCCCAGAACCCTGCCTGGATAATGCTGAACTTTTGTCCAAGTGTACAGTGTGTTCCGTTGGACCCAGGCACTGGTGATTAATAGGCCTGAAGAAGGAAGCCCTGTCCTCAGCTAGGGGGTTTCCTGATGTTCCAGTTTCACTGACAATATCAAACAGCAAGCCAAGCCCACAAGCCTAGTTGATCAGATGACAGGAGACACTCAGAGCATACTTGTCAGCCTTCCAAGGACATATCCCATCAGTTGCTCATTCGTCATGACACATAGCTGCTACTGAATGGCTCTTTCTAATCCCCACTGAGCCCCAGTCACTGAGTAGACAACTCATGATACGGCTCTGGCATGACTTGGTATTTCTCAGATTCCTGGAATAGGAGCTGGGTTCCCAGTGTGGCTGAATCATGAAGAGGTGGGAGGAAGGGAGGATGAATGGTAGGTACATATACCACCTTCATGAATGGATTAATACAGTCTCTTAAGTTCTAGGCCTTTATGAATTTTATTTGGCGAGTGGTTTTATTGTGTATGCCTTCTCCTGCTTCTGGCTTGCCTTGTGGTCCTTTCCACGTGTTTCTACTATCACATCATCCGCCTCAGGTCCTTCAGCAGTCTTGCAGACCAGCCTTTATATAAGTCTTAATCAACATCAGCCTCAGGTGTTATACAACACAAAACAGACGGACAATTAATAGCATCAGAGGCCGCGCTCCCTAGAGGCAACCTGCCCTTGAATCAAAGCTGAGGCAAGAGGACATCCACAAGTTCCACGTCAAGCTAGGCCCTACAGTGAGACCCTTCCTCAAAGTAAAACAACTGAAACTCTTGTCAGCTGTTGATGGGAATGGAAAACCATGCAGCTGCTGTGGAAAAGTGAGTGGCCCAAACAACAAACACAGAAGTATCCATGACCCTCCTGGGAATCTGTCCAAATACTTGAAAGCAGGGTATCAGTGACATTTGCATGCCATGTTTATGGCTACTTTATTCACAACAGCCAAGAAGGGAAGTGGTTGAGCAAATGTTGTGAAAGGGAGGTGGACTATTACATACAAAGGAATCCACAGCTACATAGCAAAATCTACAGGAACAGCAACATGTCCTTACAATGGCAGCTCTGAGCAGGCTGAGGCAGGAGGTTTCCTGTTCTCTGTAAGGAGTTACAGGGTAGCGTGGGCTTTATCATTACATTCTTTTTCAACAGCAAACAAAAATCCCCCAATTTTTAATGTATGAACATTGCTTTGGGGAGAGACCAAATTAAACTGTGTGCAAAAGGAAGTTGGAAACTGCTTTATATTTAACATGTACCATCCTGAAAGATGCCAGCACCTCAAGATCAGCACCTAGCAAAGCTCAGTGCTCTAGCCCTCCCCAACCCTCAACCAACCACCCTTCAGCCCAGCTTGACTACTTAGAAAGGACCACTTCACCCACTTTTCCAACTGAGCTTTATTTCTGCATTAATGGTCGGGTACCACAAACAAGTTGATTCTTCACAGTACACTTCCACAGGCCCTCAGTCCCACCACCCTTCAACCCACAAACAAACCATCAAACTACCCAGCAGCAAGGTTGGCACAAGTTGCTGCTTTTTAAGGAAACAAAAGCTTACAACTAGAGCCTGGCCAGAAGTAGTGATGATTCGGCCAGCTCCCTCTTTCCCCTGGCAGGGAGGAGCCAGCAAGCAAATAGTCCCTGACTAAAGTTTTGCAACCAGGGCCTTGGCAGACAGCGGAAAGAGTGGGCTCAGAGTGGGCCCTTTCTTTCTGGATTACAGCTGTCATTTTCCCAAATACAGTGGCAGGATGCTGATGTTTAGCCAAAAGCTGGTAGTAAGACCCGCGGAGCTCTAAAATCCCCTGCGATATCCCTGCCCTGGCCCCCAGCTCATCTGCTGGAAAAGCCAAAGCAGAGTCCTTCCTGGGACACAGCGGCTCAAGTCAGGCACTGGCCTGAATAGAGCCCATTCTCCTTATCACTGGGACACACACAAAGCACCTAACACTCCATGAGGTAGGTCTATCACTCTCCCCGCTCTACAGAGGAAGCAGCTCAATGGGGAAGCCACAGGCTTGCCTAATGTCTCAGTGCTACATGGCAGTAATAATGAGGCTTTGTCAGAAGACAGTGTGATCTGACCCCCTAAATTAGTTACCCGTAAGACACAGGACATCTAAGAAAGGAAACACATGTCCTCTTTAAAGGACTCACTAAACTCTTTAAGTTTAGTGAACATACCTGTGGAAAGAGCAGTGGCCCGTGACCCCCTAAATTAGTTACCCTTAAGACATAGGACATCTAAGAAAGGAAACACATGTCCTCTTTAAAGGACTCACTAAACTCTTTAAGTTTAGTGAACATACCTGTGGAAAGAGCAGTGGCCCGAGCAACTGAACTTCACTCTGCCAAAAAGGGAGAGAGAGCTCCAGGACACTAACTGCATCCACCACTCTCAGGGAGAGACACTTTATCCTAGAGAAGCACAGCAGTGACCCCAGAAGACTTGGTCAGGAAGTAAGTGACAGCCTTAGATAGTCCTGTGGCACTTTCCCTGTACCTGCTGGGCACAAGGACATGGTCTACCTAATGTTATTAGCCAAACCACAGAAACTAAGGAAGAGCTTCCCTTAGATATAGGAGATGGTGCTGTGAGCCAGCATGTGGACAGGTGAGTGCTCTGACCCTGTCTGCTTAGGGAGGTCCACTCCCTGCCCCATCTGCCACTGGCCTGCCCCTTCCTCTCACTCCCTTGTTTCTCCACTGGTGCTCTGGGCCAGCTCATCAGCCCAGTACTGGTCCTCCATGTACTGCTCCACGTCAGTGCTGCTGTCGAGAGCCCCGTCCTCAGGATGGGCCTTGGCATTGCTGGCCTCTTCTTGTTCCCACCGTGCTTCCACCAGTTGGTAGAGCTCCATGGCTGTCATGGCATCTTCCACAGATGAGTGTCCCTGATGACCTACCTGTAGACAGGAGCAAAAAGCATCACTATGTGGTGAAATGGGCCCACTCATCACCAGAAACAAAGCAGGCCTCCCAGGGTCCAGAGTACATCTCAGAATGGATGCTGTTAGGATGTAGAAAGGTCCCTGTGTTGTGGGCGTGTTCCCAGCTGACAGTCCTATCTTTGAAAGGTGAAACTTAGCTTAAGGAAACGGACTACCAGAAAACTGTTTCCTATTCATTGTGGGGTATAGAGCTCCACATGTTTCCACCACCATGATGTTCTGCCTTAGCACATAGACTCTATTAAATCATGAACCAAAGTAATCCTCCTTTGATGTTGGGAAAGGAAAGAATGCATAGTGGTTAAGGGCACTGGCTGCTCTTCCCCAGGACCTAGGCTCAATTAGTAGCACCTACATGTCAGCTTACAACTGTCTATATAACTCCAGTCCCAGAGCATCTGATGCCCTTATCTAGCCTCCAAGAGCACATCATGCATATGGTGCACAGACACATGCAGGCCAAACACCCAATCATATTTTAAAATTCCTGCTTCAGAAGTTAGAAGATGAGTATCAAAACACAAAAGAGCAAGAGTCCAGGCCCCTTGATCTGAGGCTCTAAATCTGGTGTGAGCCAGAACACATCCTATGAGGATACAGAGGTTAGGTGGGCAAGAGAGGAGCCTAAGAGAGGAGCCTAAGAATTTGACTATCAGTGGGGAATTCACACAGGGAAGCAGATGGCCATGACAGTGCCGCCTATATATAAGCAATAGTCCAGAGCAACAGCTATGAAAGTCAGACCAAGTCCGTTTGTCCCCCAGCCCCCTCAAAAGATTCTGTACTACATACCTGGATCTTCTTGTGCAGCAGGTTCAGGGCCAGGTCTTTAAGAGAGACCCGAGGTCGGGTGTGGGGGTTGGACTGGCTGAGCAGGTTTGGGACATAAGTGGTATCCCGGGTCTGGCTCCGAGGATGAACATACTTGAGGGCCTGGAAGTCATTGTGCAGTGCATGGCCCACCACCACCTTGCCCTTCAAGAGCTTAAGGATCTGTGGAGAGAGAGGAGGCTGTCACACCTGAGCTCCCTTAGCATTGGTGCATGGGCCACTCCAGAGGGAGGCCCAGCTGACCGTGATGCCCAAAGTCTGAACACAAACCCATCTTGCACCTGCAAAGGGCACTACCTCAGGATTCCAGGGGACAGTGTGAAGGTCAAAGGAAGCCATGCCTTAAAGCTGAGAGATCCAAGCAGCTAGAATTGGCACAGGCACTTCTTGGCTACAAGATCTTCTCACCCACTCAGGTCTCAGCTCATCAGCCTTTCTTGGAGGACCTCCCATGACCCTCATCGACCTAGGAGCCTTGCTTCTTCTTTTTTTTAGCTATCCACACTTTCTAAGCATGAATTTAGCTTTACACATTGAGCCTTTGGAATGATCTAGTCTCCCCTTCTGCATGCTAAGTGCCATCTGACTTGACCAATGATGCTCACCCAGAGTACAGCATTTACAGATTTGCTTTTGTTTGTTGAGCTGATCCTTTGAGCAGGCTCATCCTGCAGTCCAGCTAGAACTAGCACCAGTCCTCCTAGCCAACTTATTTTCTGATCAATAAAGACCTGCTGAATGACACCAAGAGAACCATGCCTGGCATTGGCAGACATACCAGGTAAGTAGAAGCCCTTGTTAGTGCTCAGGGACAGTTCCCTGCTCCTGTGCACTGACTCCTCCTAACTACCCTCTAAACCTGCTCTGCAGCTCTGTGCACATCCTGTTTCTCCCTAGCCAGCACCTTCCTCATGCTCAGGTAAACAGGGCTAAAGGCCTGCTAACTCCTAATCATCGGCTGCTGGCCTTCCACAGCCTACCTCTATTAGCATGGGACCCAGCTTTTGTAGCAGATGAGTAAGATGCATTTAGCCTTTTTATTGGGATCACCCCAGTTTCATACCCTGCCTGCCATCAAATGGGGAAGATCAAACCTACCCCCACTAGCCTAAGTGAGCCTGCTCCAAGGATCACCACCAATGACAAACATGGTTGACGGGATCAGAGTTGGAGGGCTCACAGACTCACCTTCCCACTGCTTCAATTCATGATCAAGCCTTTCCAAAGCAATGCTTAGGGCACCAGAGAATGTGTCTCACTTGGGGGTTTCTACTGCTGTGATAAAACCATAAACAACTTGGGGAGGGGGATGGTTTGTTTCCTTTTCAGCTCCACACCACAGTCCATCACTGAAGGAGATCAGGGCAGGAAGCTGGGGAGGCCATGGAGAAGCGCTGCTTATTGGCTTGTTCAGCCTGCTATCTGATACACCCAGGACCATAAGCCTAGGGCAGCACTCCCCACAGTGGGCTGGGCCCTCCCATATCAATCATCAATCCCTCCCCCCTGAAATAAACATCACAGGCTTGCTCACAGGGCACTCTGGTGGAGATTTTTTCTCTATTTTAGTTCCTGCTTCCCAAATGACTTTGGCTTATGTCAAGCTGACAAAAGTAGCCAGGACACTGTGAACAAGTCATAAGATGAGGCTTATTAGTATTTCCAAAATATTCCTAATCCCAATAACCCAGAAACATTACAAAGTAGTTGTTCTAATGCTTGTTTTGAAAAAGTATATTTGTTCTAATACAACTGTGATAGGCTATAAATTGAGAATGTAAATTTCACCTTTGCTTTTGCATATTTTTACTCAAGAAACACTAAATGAACGCAGAAAACTGCTGCCAGCTGTTTTGAACATACACTACACATCTCAAACATCTGCCAGCCATGCTTTATTTGCCTTGGTGCTGAGCCACAGCAGTCTTCTATCAGACCCAGAAACTCCAACCCCACTTCACACAACCCCAGCAGCATCCTCCGGCCCACGCTTCCACAATCAATCAATCCTCAGGCCTTTCCTAGTCAGGCCTAATCACTACTGTCGCTTGCATTTCCTAACCACAGGCAAACTGCAGTGCCATCTTAATTAGGTCTTTGTTTGTTCCTGTGGCAGCACTAAGTCTTTTGAGTGTTGTGCCTGAACACCACTTCCTTATAAATATATCCTTACTACATTATATATTAAAACATATTCTTTTAATAAATATAATCCTTATAAATATATACATGTATATATATTATATATACACACACACAAATAAATTCAGTGTTGTGCCTGAATACCATGTGCACGGCACAGCGCAGGTGTGGAGGGCCTGAAGTCAGTACACAGATGAACAAGGGGCAGAGTCCTGAGGATAAGGACTGAATCCTTTGACACTAACAAGAGCTTCCTCTCACCATTACTAGGGGTGATTCTGTTGACTGATTAACCCTGTGGCTTATTTATAGGGCAAGCCTGCTTAACATAATTTTGGGGGTTGTTTTGTTGTTGGTTTTTGGGAGACAGCTTCTCTATGGAGCCCTAGCTGTCCTAGAAGTCACTTTGTAGACCATGCTGACCTCAAACTCAGAGATCAGCCTGCGTCGGCCACCTGGTGCTGGGATTAAAGGCACGCACCACTTTAGGGATGATTTTTAGACAACCTTGTCAGAGCCCTAGAGATCTACGGGAACAGTCTTCATACAGACCCTGGGTCAAGGATCCTAGTTTACTTTACAAGGCTTTAACTGCTTCCTATGGCCAAATGCCTTTGCAGATTCCTAGTACATTAGTACTAACTACTAATCATTTTTCCAAGCACTGAAAAAACATAAGAAGATAGGCTAAAACAACAGCCCTTGAGTGTGACAGGACCACAAGCGAATTTTATAGACTCCAAACATCTTCTAAGTTGTTGCTCCTTTATCTTTCACAGAACCTTCTACCAGAAGCCCCTGACTAACAGCCTGGCAGTCCTTTAGAAATGGCACCTGGATTTATCTTAACCCATTCTCTGCAAAAGGAATTGCATGTTTGGTGAAATGACTTTTAAAATGCCCCACACTACTCAGTGGTGGCTTAAACGAGGGCTTCTCCCCACAACCTGTCATTTGGTCAAATAAGACCCCAGAGTCCTTACCTCTTTCTGAGCCACCTGAAAGGGGATGGCTTTGCGCATGTGCTGGCGGGTAATGCCACTCCAGCGGGTGCGATAGTCCACAATGGGCATTTCAGGACGAATGTACTTGTCGTAGAGAACATCACCACTGTAACTCACCACAGAACAGCGGGCCAGCTCACTCACCCGCCCATGGGGGCCTGTACCCACCATCTCACAGTCAATGGCCACACACTTGTTAGGCCCAGGCCTTGGGACATCTCTGGAGGCAGGCCTTTTGCTGCATGAGCCACCACTGCCAGACCTGGCCTTGGGATGCTGCCTTCTGCTGCCTGAAGCCTCTGTGTCTGCTGGTGTCTGTGATGGGGAGGGCAGAGGGCAGGCTCCTGGCCCTGGTGCCATGCTCAAGAGCTCCTGTTCCTGTAGCAAGGCTTTGCGGGCCATGAAACGCTGATGCTGCCGGCTTCTCCTCTTGTGTCTTTTCCTAACCGCATTCTTGGTATCCATGCTTGTGAGGGATGGACAATGAGTAGACTCAGGGGCCTCTCCCAGCACCATTCCAGGAAGCTCACAGATATCTTCAACAGGGCAGTGTGCTGGAGAGAGATCACAGAGGGAGAGGAGCTGGGAGGAGGATGCCAAACCACCCTGCCTCTCATCCTGTGGCACTTGCAGCTCAAGTACCTGGCTGAAACTCAGACACCTTTACTAAGAACTGCCCTTGAAAACCACACATGCTATACATGGCTCCTGCAAATTCCCTCTCCAAGTGTTACCTGGAATCATTCCACTTTTCTACTGATACCACAAAGTACCATTAGCCTTTTTTTTTTTTTTTTTACAGAAAAGAAATGAGGCCCAGAAGCTGAGTAACTTGGCTAAAGGCTGATAGAACCCAGAGTCCATGCTCCGAAGTCAAGCTCCCTCTAAAACAGGTAGCTTACAAAACTGCAAGAGTTTGGACACAGGAAAGCAAAGGTTACAGAAACAGATTCCAGCTGATTGCTACTCTTCTAAAATCCCTAAATCTGAAATCTGCAGTGCAAGGTTTAACCTGGGTCCTTATAAACTGCTGTGCTCTCTCCCGTGTCTGATACACATATACCTTTCACACAGTAAGACTCTCTGCTCCTTTCTTCCAACGAAGCTGGTTATCTTTCCTACACTGGGCAACCAGCTATCCTTAGGCCAGAGATGCCTCCATCTGGACTCACTGCTCTTCCCAAAATACACCCCTCCAATGCCCACAGACCCAGCTGCGGCTCTGTATCACCAAATACTGTTCCGGAACCTCAGCATCTCCCCAGTGTTGCAAAGTTCTCTGGGGTCCCAATTATACCAGATGCTGAGCAGTTCCAAAGAGGGAGCCTGGGCCGAGAAGCTTGGTTTGAGCAGAGCCTCAGCAATGCAGCAGATGGTGTGCCGAGAACTGGGCAGAGGTACAAGGAGGGGAAAATAGACTAAGAGCTTCAAGTCACTCGCATGTAAATGGGAGGCAGAAAAGCTGCAAGGAAGAGAGATGCCTAGGGCAAAAAAGCCTGAGTGGCCGAGAGGTCACCAGGTCACACTACCAAGTATAAGATGACTTACAGCTGGGGGGACTGTCTCTTCCTTTTTACCACTTCATCTGCTGCACTTTCGTGGTCCTTCCACAAGCCACTCTTACCCCAGGCTAGGTTCCTCAGTGGGCCAGTAAATAGTAGTACTGATCCAGGGCAAGAAATTCACCCTGTGTACTACAACTCATTGGATTTTACACTCCTCAGCCAACAGGTAGTCTACCTCAGAGCTCCCTCAAGTCAGCAAGCTGCAGAGCCCTACTGTGTCTGCTAGCCCTCTCCTAGGGCAGACTCTCCTCAGAAGCCCAAGCTGGGCCCCCCAGTGTCCAGCCCTCAACAGAGCTCATGGGAACTATGGAGTATTGGGGCTAATGGGAAGGGGGCTTGAGAAGCTGGGCAGGAATCAAAACAGGCCTGGCAATAAAAGGGATGCTGCAGCATTTCAGATGGATTTCCCAGGCAGCCCAGGGAAGGAAGGGCATTAGGAAAAGTGACAGGCACAAAGCTAAGAGCCAGAGAGACAGAGCCAAGAATTTGGTGCAGCCTGTAAACAGCTAAGTAGCAGGAGGCGTGGAGAAAGGTAGAGTGGGATGGTGAACCACTGGAAGAGACAAGGTTGAGCTCAGTAAGACAAGAGGAGGGAGGGACCGGAGGAGGGCTTATGGGACATCACAGCTACCCCACTGGAGGAAGAGGCTGGAGCCTGGGCAGTAATAGCACGGGAGTAGATAGCAAAAGTCCTTTGTTTGCTGATGTCAGCTTCCCTATGAGGAGCACTGGCTCACATAGCCAAGGGAAGACTCAGTGACCCTTTGCTGACTCACCTGCTCTCAGCTTGCTCATCCGGTCTCCAAAAAGTACCACCTCTTTTAAAAAGAGGTTGTCAGCAACTTCATCATACCCATAAACCACATCTCAGAACTGGTAAGTTCAGAATCTCAATTTGCCTTAGCCCCGCAGTGGAAGGGAAAACTGGCCTAGAAGACCTTGGCTGGCCTTGCTGATCATGGACTCTGGGGGTGTGTAAGGGCAGACTTTCCCTGCTGGCAAGGTTTCAAAGAAGCTAAAATTAGATACCCTTGAGAAAAAGTCTCTGTGGCTGTGGCCTTGTATTTGAAGCAGTCATTTCCTACAGTCCCCTGGCCCTATGGACATATCAGAACCAACAATTACCAAGGAAACACACTTCTACAGCTTGCAGCCCTGAATGGAGCTCAATTTAGCTAGATAGATGTATTTGGAGGACACAGCCCTTTGAGTAAGGAAGGGCACGTACAAAATCTTCTCATCTTAACTCTGGTCAGTATGATAGGCACTGGGCTTTCAAATCTGGATGCAAAGGCTCCCAAGAAACTGCAAAGGCAGAATCGTCAGTGGCCTCTATCAGAGGGCCGGTCTAGACCCTGTTCTAGCATGAAATAACCAGTGGACCTCGAGAAGTCACTGTCCCTTAACCACTTAACCTAGGTTGAAGGCAAAGTTTGGGTACAGGACCCGAGACTCCACCCTCAAGTCACGATTCTGAAAATCACCCCAGTTTGGGAAAGCCTGGCGCAGTAAGGTTCCAGACGCTATCCAAAAGCTCACCAACCAGGAAAGAAAAAAAAAAGAAAAACCGTACGAGGTGAGACCCGTTCCCCATTGGTTGCGGCCTCCCCGCGCTCCTCGCCGGCACCGCCCCCTCAGGCCCAAAGCCCCCAAGCCGGACCCTGACAGCCTGCTGCCGCACCCAGGCCTGGCTTCACACCGCTCCGCCCTGAGAGCGGCGGGCGGCTGGCGGCAGGACCCACCGTCGCGGAACTTCCCACGGCCGAACCCCAGCTCACCCGAAGACCCTGCCGCGCTTTCCCGCCTTCACGTGGAACCCTTGCCGGTCGCGGCGGCGGCTTGCCCGGACAAGCCCGGCTTCGGCTGCCTGTCTATTGGTTCACTGCTCCGTAGCGCCCGCCTAAGGCCTCTTTTTATTGGTCTGCTTCGAGTAGGCGTGGCAGACCAGAAGGGAAGGAGCTACCGGCGGGGCGGGGCGGGGCTTGTGCGGGGAGAAGGCGGTGTTAGATTTGTAAGAGGCCGAATGACACATGCGCTCTTCTGTCCCTGACGCCTTCTACTGGCGTCTTGTTTGGGATCTGATACCCAGTGAAATTCAGCCTTCAAAGATCCAAATGTCACACGTAACACACCCACATCTTCCTAGGAGGGACTGCAGCCCCTCTCAGCGTGAGTATTAGCAAGGTATGCAGGGCGTGGTGAAGCAGGCCTTTAATCTCAGCACTGGAGGCTGAGGCAGATGGATCTCTGAATTCAAGGCCAGCCTGGTTACAGAGCAAGTTCCAGGACAGCCAGAACTACACAGAGAAACCTTGGCTTGCCCCCCCCCATATAAAATATAGTAAAATGATATGCAGTATATAATAAACCTTTTTAAAAATCAGGTTTGCATCTTCACTCACTGATTTTTCAATTTTTACTTATTTTTCAATTTCAGTATTTATGCGATTTTTTTGAGAAGGGGTCTCATGTAGACTAGGCTGCCCCAATTTTCTTTTTTTTTTTTTTCCCTTGCATCAAGTTGACCAAAAATCCTCGAATTTCCTATGTAAGTGAGAATGAACTTGAATTTCTGATCCTCTTGCCTCTGACATCCCAGTGTTAGAATTACAACCTTTCGCCACCACACCTAGCTTACCTACTCTTTTGTGCTACTTTTACCCATATGTCCTTTCACTATGAAAAGTTTTAAAAATAGAATGGGAGAGTTGACTCCAGAGGTAAAGGGTACTTGCTCTGTAAGCCTGGCAATCTGAATTTGAACCTCCTTAGAAAGCCAGCTGCAGTAGTGTGCATCCATGATCACAGTACTCCTATGGGGAGATGGTACATGGAGACAGAAAACCTAAAGCTCTCTGGCCAACTGGGGTAGGAGAATAGAAGCAGAAAGGAGATGCCTTAGTCAATAAGAGACTTCCTAATATTGTCCTCCAGCCTGCATGTGTGTGCTCACACTCACCCCCAGCACACTCACACACACAAAATATGCTTTAACAAGTAAAAATTTAAAAGTAAAGCTAGAGCTCAGGGGCCCCAGAGGTGAACCAACTACTATATTATTTTGCTAAATGGACAGATAGTATCAAACTTCCCTTAGATTTATATGTTCATAAATTAGATTGGTGGAATTCTAAGACCTCATTGGAGAAGTCTCTTGATGTACTCACTGGACAGCCCTTAACACAGAAACTCAAAACTGCTCAAACTGTCCAAGTGTCTATGGAGCACTCAGCTGTAAAGGAGACATTTGTGCCCACACACCTCCCCAAGGCCCAGAGATGTCTTGGAAGATGGAGCAGAAATACTGTAAGAGCCAGAGATTGAGGAGTACTGAAGTAAAACCAGTATGTCATGGGCACGGCAAGGCTGCTGCACTCATGAATTTTAACTCATTATATGGGAAGAAGTATTTCTTTATGGAAAAACGTTTCCAGAATTCAAAATGATGGAAGAAATTCTTAACCATTGTTTTCTTGGAGCATGGTGCTGGGGTAAAAGTCAATATAGTCCATTCCAAGAGCCTTTTCATGTGATTTTAAAAAGTGATAATGTAGCTGGGCTGTGGTTGTGCACAATTTTAATGCCAGTACTCCCAAGGCCGACTCAGGCGGATCTCTGAGTTCAAGGCTGGCCTGGTCTACAGAGTTCCAGGACAACCAGGAAATCCTGTCTTGAAAAACAAAACAAAAAAATTTGTTAATGTGATGGACATGATAACCAGCTAGGGCTGCCTAGTGAGGAGCACTGTCTTTAAAGATAATGTCCTGGGTAGTGGCAGTATATGCCTGTAACCCCGACACTTGGGAGGTAGGGCAAAGGCTGAAAGGTACAAGGTCATTTTTGGCTACATAGCAAGTTGGAAGCCACCTGAGTATATAAGAGACCCATCTTAAAAACAAAATTGAAAAAAATGGCAAAATCAAAATAGCTATAGTGTGGAGGTTTGGTTGCATTTATTTGACACTGTGGAGTTTTGTTAATTCGGGAAATTTGGGGGCTTTTGTTTTTGAAGACATTTATTTTTTATCTGTGGAGTAGGTGTGGAGGTCAGAGGACAGCCTGTAGGAATCTTCTTCCAGGTGGGTTCTGGGGATCAACTCATGATGTCAGTCATGACAGCAAGTGCCTTTACCCCCTGAACCATCTCACGTAGGTTGGCCTACAACTCACTATGTACCCAAGGAACCCCCCCGCCCCCGCCCCCCCCCCCCCCCCCCCCCCCCCCGTCCTTGAAGACATAGTTCTCTATGGAGCCCGACCTGGAACTTGTTCTGTAGACCCTAATGGCCTCAAACTCACAGAGATCCTCCTGTCTTTGCCTCCCCAGTGCTGGCATTAAAGGCCTGTGCCACCACCCCTGGAGGACCTTGACTTTTTTATCTCCATCTTCCAAATGCTAGGATTATAAACATGTGCTCATTTGCCAGATGAGCAATCATATTGGCCTTATGCCTGGTACATCCTTTGTGACTACTTAGAATTATGACAGAAATATCAGCTATCAAAAAAAAAAAAAAAAAAAAAAACAGAATGAAGGTCACATCTATTCCGGACAGTTGGTATTTTGACTGTGGATAGTAGAACCAATCCTCACTTAAAAAAAAAAAAAATATTTATTGAAATATTTTTTATTCTCTCATTTTACATACCAACCACAGTCTCCCCTTCCTCCCCTCGTCCCGCTCCCTCCCCCTTCACTCCTCAGAGGCCATAAGGCTTCCCATGGAGAGTCAACAAAGTCTGACCTATTTCAGGACCCCCCCCATCAAGGTTGAGCAAGGAATCCCTCCATAGGGCATGCCAACCCCTCACTTTTTAAGGAAAGTCACTGAGCTCACTTTCCCAACCCTGGAGTGAAAACATCTCTGTCCTCTTCCAGAAGGAATGGAGCTTTTCCATAACGGAAACTTTGTGAGCTGGGCCCTGCTTAAGCCTCACATCCAGGGACCCCTTCCTCTGCATGGGCTCCATCAGGAACCACAGTTTGATGTGTGCTGCTCCTCTGCTATCACAACACTTGGGAGGTGGAGGAAGGAGGATTAGCAGGTCAAGGTGTGAAGGGGAGAAGGGAAGCATCTAGGACAGAAAACTTGGTGGATTTTTGTTTGTTTTTCAAGACAGTGTGGCCCTGACTTGTCCTGGAACTAGTTCTGTAGACAAGGCTGTCCTTGAACTCAGAGATCTGTCTGCCTCTACCTCCTGGATGCTGGGATTAAAGGTATTCACCACCACCACCTGCCAATAATTGATACTTGCCTTTTGCAAATTTTTATGCACAATGTGTTGTCCTGCCTACCCTGTGTACCCAGTCTGAGGACAGCTGAGGGGCTGTGGAGATGCCCTTAATGCTGAACTGGGTGCAGATCTGCAAAGGGATGTTCATCTTTCTGGTCAGCTTTCAGAGTGGTGATTCTTTATATGCCAGAGCCATGGGCATTACCTGGGAAGTAGTTGGGCTCACTGAATGAAAAGCAATGGGCTAAGACTTAGCAGTTTTGTGTGTGTGTGTGTGTGTGTGTTGCAGTGGATAGAACACAGGGCCTTAACACAGACTAAGTAAACACTCTACCATTGAGCCACACACTCAGCCCAGCAATCTATCTCCAAACTAACAAACTGCTTAGCAGTGATCCATATGCATGGCCAACTTCATGCTGTTCTTAGAGTCAGAAAGGACTCCATGTAAATCATTTACTTACTCACACAGCTTTCCCTGCCAACAGCACTCCAAACTCACCGGAGCCTGAGCTGGGCTTTGGACCTAGACATTTGCGGTGCCATTATGCTTCTCCTAAGTTCTGAGAATGTGCTGCACTCTTAGGCCCAGGGTTAATATCACACTTAATTTTCTCTCATGCAAGGCTGGGGTGCTTCCATCTGGAGAATTATATTTCCCACGATTTAGTGTTCTGTTCTAAGATACATGTTTTTTCATGTATTAAATTAATCCTTAAATCAGTGGTCCTTAGACTCGACTGATCCTGAAGAGTTTGAAAAATCCGACATTTGGGTCACCACCGCCCAAGATTCTGACTTAACCAGGTCTGACTTTTGGTTCTTGGATCTGGCGCACCACGAAGTCGCAAAAGAGCAGGTACCCAAGAGCCAGCAGAGGGCGCTGCGGCCCTGCGTATTAAAGGAATCCCGCGCACGGCGAACCAGAGGCTTTGATTTTCAATGAGGGAGACCCAGATGATCTGACCTTTGAATCAATGGCCCTTGAAAACGTTACCTTACCTTAGAAAGTAAAGAACTATTTTTCCAAGTAACTCTAGACGCAAGTTGTCACCTGTCTGAACCTTATTTTGTGTCTTTAAAATGAGAAGGGGGTTGGTAAAACTCCATTTTTTTTTTATTATTATGTATTGATTGGCTTGAAATAGACAAGGTTCTGCTCTGGGAAATGGAAAAATATTAAATAGGCTTATAAAACTACACGTGAAGGGAGGTGAGTAGAAAGGTGTGCTTCTTACATATTCTAGTTTGGAAGTAAAAGGCGGGGATTGAGGCTGATGGAGAGGAAAACTGACAATAGGCAGGAGACTCAGACGCCATCCCGTGTTACGACACCCCCTTGCCTAATTATCTAACCACCTAACTAGGTGGATGAATGACGTCAGAAGGAGGTTTGAAACCGAGTTTGATTTCGGAGCCAGGACTTTGGCCTGCACCCACAGAGGTGGTCTTCTTCAGCTCTCGGATCAGATACACCTCACTTTCTTCCCCTTCCTAAATTTTTGCTTCATGAATACAAGGTCCAAGTCTTCCCATCCCCATGTCAGGCATGGATCTTGAGGCCATCTGGGGAGAGATTCTGGTCCCTTTCTCTCCTGGTCAGCTCTGAACATTCTCTCTTTTAGCACGGTTGCATGCAGGCATGCCTGCTCAGTCGCTGCTTGCAGGATGGACACCTGCTGAGTGACCGAATTTGTAGCCTTCTCAAGTGTGAATGAGATTTTCAATAGGACGACGGGCTACCTACTGGCAGGGCTGGAGCAAAGAGCAACTCAAGAGGCTGGAAATTGGAAAGAGCCATTTGGAGGAGGGGAAGAGACCACAGGATACAATGACTTGGTTCAGAGAGGCTAAGTGCCTTTTCCAAAGGTCACACAGCTTCCAAGTGTTAGTTACTGTCCTGCTGAGCTGAGCTCCGTTAAAGGTTACATTTTCATGATTTCTAAAGGTGCTTGGCTCCTGGACTAGTCTCAAGGCAAGGTGCTGCAGCGTACTCTGCCTCATGAGTTAGTGGAGGGTGACAGTGAGACTCAGCTAGGAAGGGAACAGGGAAGGCACTTTAGCATGTTGCTGAAACTTATTTCCACCAAGGGTGTCAACATCAGAACTTGATGCCCACCTTAAGGGTGCGCTAGCCTCCAGACAGGGGCATCGAGAAAGGGAGGAATCGGGGTGTAGCAAAGGGGCACAACACTCGCTTAGTGTGCAAAGGACACTACCTAGGTTCTACCTCTAGCACTACAAGTGAATGAACGATTGATTGAATGAATGAATGAATGCCAGGAAGCGTGGGTGATGAAGGAGGACATAGAGTGGGAGAGGAGGAAAGGAAGGAGCAGAGGAAAGGGGGGCTGGCGTGGTAGAGTGCTTGCTTCTCTTGTGTGAAGTCTTGGGCGTGTGCCCTAGCTCATATGGTTGTGCATGCCTATAATTCTAGCACTTGGGGCAGCATAGGACCAGGAGTTCAAGAAAATCCTCAGCTACATAGGTAACTGAAGGCCAGCTGGGCTGGAGGATGGAGGGCTAAGGAGGATTTCCTTCCTTCATTTTCCATTTGAGACGGAGGTTGACTATGTAGATCAGGCTAGCCTGTCTCTGCCTTTCTGAGTGCTAGAATTAAAGACATGTGCCATCACATGTGTGGAGAAATGACTACTTTTGCCTTTGAGGTGGCCTCCAAGCATAGACAGGGGACAGGGTTTTCAAAACTCCATTTATTGACATTGAGAAAGTTCTTTCTAGAACATCCCTCCCACAGGTAGGCACCAACATTAAGGACCAGAAAGGATGAGGTGGCCCACTTGCCCACAAGATAATAAGCACCAGGGACCCCTACATTAGGGGTCCATGCTATGCTTGTGCTGGTACACAGTCAGCTGCCCCTAGTGAGCCTTGTGCCTTGGCCCCGTAGTACCTCTCACCAAGGATAGGAGGGTTGTGGATGCAGAGCAGCTCACCATTCCACCCACCACCCACCCCGGGAGGACAAGTGTCTTGTCCCTTGCCCCATTCCAGATTCAATGTCCTTGTTTCTGGAGGTGTCCTCAGCAGAGGCGGCGTTAGAGAAATGCGTTGGTAGTTTCTGGAAGTGTTTGCTAGGGAACAAAGAAGGGAGAGAAAATACAGGCAGCAACGGGGCTCCCGCCCCCCTCCCGCAGCCGCCAAGAGGACCAGCACCATGTGGTAGACTGGGACTTGTTGTTAGGTATAGAGTAACAACAACAAAATCACTAGTCTTCCAGACGGGGCTGGCCTGTCCGTGGCCTTACTAACCGCCTCCTCTGGGTCTTGGTCCACCACCTGTCATCAGCCAGACACTCCTGTAAGGAAGACCAGCCCCCCTTTCCCTGTGTTCTCCACACCCCCTCCACACCCCAGAATTCCCTACAGTCTCTGGTTCCAAGTGGGGGAGAAATAATTTCCCTACTTTTTTTCCCTTCTCTCCCTGGAGTGTCCTATTTTCCACACTGCAGACACTTCTTTTAATCATAGGGAAATCTTATTCCTCACGGGAAGCAGGTGGGCAGCTCATGTCTCTGTATTTTCTATACAGGTATCATAAAACCCTATACTATCACAGAAAAAGGATAAGAGAACCAAGTAGTAGCTACCCAGGGCTCTTTTTCCCTTCCCAAGGGTCTTCAGAGCACAAGCTGAACATTCTCCCCGGGGCTCATGAGCCACATGGGACTAGTGGGCAGGGGACACAGGCTGTATGGTTGGCTAATTTCCCTTGCAGTACGTTGATAGAAGGTAGGCAAGGCCCCCACTGCCTGAGCCAGCTTCTAATTGCATGGGCAGGGCACATCCGTTCCCTAATTAGGAAAAGCCACAATATCCTGGCAACTCCAAGAGACTGTGGCCCCTAATTGTATTTCTGCAGCAGCTGAAGGATTATTACCCTTCCCAATTGGTGCTTTTAATTCTTTAGCCTTTTAATTGCTAGCTCTTCCTCGTGGCCCTAAACCCTCTTCCATCCTTTGGTTTGTTCTGTTCATCTAACTGGGGAAAGGCTTGCCTGGACATGGAGAAAGCTGACGACAGATGGGGTGGGGATGCTTGGAGAAGGCCTTTTAATCCAACCCCCTCGGAACCCACAGCGCAGGACACAGGACAGGGCACAGTTCTTCACAGCCTGACTGAACTCCAAGGAGTTCCTTGCAGAGGATGCAAGACGTGTCCCCAGTCCTAACCTAGGACTGCTCTAAGGTTTGGAGACCTCAGTACACATTAAAGATTGCCGAGCCATGAGCAGGTAGTAGAAAGGTTGATACTTACAGAATTTCTGGAGGGCGTGGATCTTTCTTAGGGACCTTCTGTATGAACTTCAGGTGATAAGAGACATGCTAAAGGACATGTCAGAAAAACCTCAGAGAAAAATCTCAGAAGCAATCTGCAAACCCCTTTGTAGACTGGTACTTAAGTACTCCTGACTCAAAAGCCACCAACTGAGTCACTGCCCTCCACCAAGCTCCCCAAGGGACTGGGGGCTCTTACCAACCAGCCTGGCCAAACAGTGCCGAAGAGACAGAATCCAGAGGCAGCAGAACTGTGTGGTGTGAGTGGGACCAACCTGATAGATCCAGTGAGGATGGTTTTGACCTGATGATGGGTTCTGGTTCTCTGATATTCTTTAACTCCTGCCTCTCTCTGAGTTGGAAGAAGATGCAGGGTACCCAAGTCATCACTATAGTCTCAAGGGATTACATCTTGGAAAAGTGACCTGCCCTTGAGCCCACTAAGTGTCACTCCTCACTTCTCATTTCTTTCCTCTGAATTTAGAGCTGTCCCCTTAGCAACCCTGGTTTCCATGGTTTCCTCCATGACAACGATCCCCAAACCCCCCCTCTCTTTTACCTCATGACAGTAATGGGTGATAGGAATCCTCAGTGTGGCCACTCCATGTAACCATGGTAACAATTAATTGAGCCTTCATGTATCTTTTGTGAAGCAGACTGGAGACTATGAAGCTTTAGATATGGAGGAAGAGCCCAAGGTGGGGGTGGGTACAGGACTTGAACTACCATTCTCACAGAGAAGTCAGGGTCCTTTTTTTTTTTTTTTTTTTTATACTGCCCAGGAAGATTTAGTCTTGAGCCTCTGCTTCAAGCACCTCTGAGGAATTAGAGTCCCCCTAACAGGAAGTATAATACAGCCTCACACTGGAGCACACAGTCCCATTTGAATTCTTCACAGCATGGGGAGCAAAGGAGATGTCCCTTTATGGCAAAATCCTGGTCAGGTGTCTGTCTATTCACAAGAACCAAGGAGAAACAAACTGAGTGTGTACTCACAGTTAGGCAAGCTCCAGACTGTCATTGGAGTGCTTGTCCGAGATGATGAAGGTCTTCAGTGGACTCCCCTGACCTACCTGTTTCCCTGAGAGGTGGAAGTCCATCCACACCAGCATTTCAGGCTTGGAGCTGAGAAGAAGAGGAGCAGTGACAGAAAAGCTGCTGTGCCCAAGTACAGCTTCAGGATCCTCACCACCTACCTGCCAGGAGTCTTCCTGGGCATGCTCGGTCTGCTCTTGTACTGTATTAGAGCTGCTGTCGCCATCCATCCTGGTCTTCACACCAAAAGGGCAGCAGTGCAAAAGCAAAGCCATGCCAGAGCAGAGTGAGTCCCAAACCCAGAGATGCCTGCCCATTGCAGGTGAGGCTTCATCTCCCTCTTGTCCGTCCTGTTCCCTTTAAAGTTTCACAAATTCCTCATGCTTAAGGACCAGATCTGTATTCCTAGAGATCTCAGATCCCTATAGCCTTAGCATACTGATACTAGAAATGACCTGTACTGGCTTGGAAATATATTTATGATATATCATAAAATGGGAATGTGCAGAACAATGTATTCTGCAGATATTTTTAAGTGAGCTAAGCAGATATAACGCAATTCATGTAAATCAAGTGCTCTGTAAAGCAAACCCCCGATCTTGGGTTCCAGAATTCAGAACCTGTTCCTTTGCTGCTGGATAAAACTACAGCAGATTCAATCATTCTGGGCACCCTGCTCCCTCAGCTAGTCAGTAAAGGATAAATGGCATCCTCTTATTGGTTGACAAAGTGATACATACCAACCAATGAGAGATTGGCTTTTCATTTCTGGCCAATAAGATCTAAGTTATCTTCTTGAAAGGAAAGTAAACCCTTTGTCCATAAAGAAATGAGAAAAAAAGGGAAAAAATTTTTAAATAAAAAGACTATTGTTGCTATGGGGCATTAGTGATGTGTTCGGGGATAGCTTGCTCAGAGAACTTGTAAAGGAAAGGCACTTCTCAGAGCAGAAAACTACAGAAAGAAAACCAGCTGTCTGGTATGGCGTAAAAGGAAGTTTCTATAGTAACATGGAAGAAAAGGGCATTTTGATGTAAACTCTCTCCATACTTGATCTAAACGGGCTTTGGGGGAGTCATGACAAAAACAGAAAGCTTCTTTATAAAATTGTATTAGCAGTATGTGGGGGAAGGATGAAGGAATGGAAATATGTTTGCATTTGTTGATGTGAGGCTGCCTGGTAGTTACTGCATGAAACAAGAGGTTCTCTCTCTGTGTCACCAGGTGATAGCAGTGTAAGACACGGCTTTGTTTTGGAAATAGCAAGTTCTTGGCTCTTAGTGAGAACTATTCTAGATGAATCAATGCATGAAACAGGTTGCTCTGTTAACTCCCTAGCCATTTCTCTTTCCCCTGCACCTCCTGAGAAGGCTACAGTCACCTTTGAGAATTTGTGGGTACAAAGATTTCCTGCTCACACGTTACAAATGAATGCAGACAAGTGGTGTTGACCTGTGGAAAGTATAGGCGCTAATCCAGGGAGGGGGAAAAGGCCGGAGGACTGAGTCTGCAAGTGCTGACTTTGCAAGGAAGCCAATTTTGAAGAATCCAGTGCTGCTGTGCTGGGGACTAATTATTAAGGGGCGAAGTTCAGGGATGAGGCAATCCAGAATCCAGACCCATCTCCCAGGTAAAGAAGGGAGGAGGGCGCCAAACCAATTATATCTACAGCAGATAGATTTAATTAACAGCCTTATATCTCTCTTGTCCATCACTTAACGGGGAAAAGAGTATATGTGTATGGGGAGGGCACAGGTTAGAGGAGATAAGCTCCTTTAGTATAAAGGGTTAAATGAGAATATATATATATATATATATATATATATATAAAATAAAGGGACCCTAAACAGCAAGTCTTGAGAAAATGACTGGGCAGATTATTATTACATATCTGAAACAGGCTGGGGTACGGGTAAGAAGGATTTCAGGGATCTTATCTCCTTGTCATAAAGGGGAGAAATCACCTTATGGGGCGTCCTCACTGGTCATTAGAGCAGTACATGGGAATAGTGGTGACTCCCACGCAGCCCAGGCCGAGGCAGGGGCTATCGGGAGATATTTAACTTAGAGAATCAAGGTGCTCACAGATAAACAGTAGCCAAAGCCCCTCCATTCACTGTTACCAAGGCAACAGGAAGCAGGGGCTGCGGGTGGTTGCTTGGTAACCACACTAGAGCGGACGTCCTGTCCGCTCTGCTCTGCTCCTCCCCCACCTCCATTAGCCCTTTTGTGACAGCTTCCCCCCCACCCCCACCCCCACCTCCGGTTTTTTCCTCCTCCCTGGCAAAACAATCATCTGTGCTCCTCTACAAAGACTCTTGGGGGCTTCTTCAGATTAAAAAAAAAACCAACAACATTGTGTACCTGGATGTTCATTTTGCGCAGACACCATCTACTCCCATAGGTTGGCACCCGGGCACAGTGTACTACTTTCTACCATACTCAGTATCTTTTCTTTCCAACTCCATGTTTTTTTTTTCTTCATTTACTAATGTGGCGATTTTTCACAGAATACTAGTGCCCAGGGACCCCACTAGACCTTGTGGTTGCGTCTCCAGAGCTCTTTTCCCCTCTGGTTTAGGTAATGAAGGCAACATAGAATTCCCTACACACTAGAACCCATGGAGAAATGAGAAAGTCAGCCCCCCCACCACCACACACACACACTTCCTCTACAAACTGCGTCTCACCTCCTGGCCCTGTCTGAACGGACTCTGTGGGAGTGTGGGCATAGGCCTGGCAGGTTGAGCAGGAACCGACCTCTGGTACTCTGCGGACCAGGTGCTGTCCAGCTTCTGGTGCTGAATGTGCTGAAACTGGATTCCTCAGCGAGGGGGCTACGGGGACCTTAAGTAGAGGGATCCTGACCTCCAGTCAGGGACTCGGCGAGTGGAAAGTCAAGAGTGGGATGTATCTGCCCCGTTTTCACCTTTTAGTAGATGCTTCCCCTGCCCCCACAGTCCCGTGAGCCTCTCCCTTCCCTTTCCCGGGCTAGTGGGACCACCAGCTGATGTCGCAAAGGGTAGGAAGAAAGGTTAGTTGCATTGGGATGATTACCCGCTGCTTTTCCCTGCACTGTATACGTTTTCCTTCTGTGGGCACTGGACTCTCGGGGTGCTCCCCAGCAGAATCACGGCTGATTTCCGCGTGGACTCCTGGCGCTCCGATCTTATGGGACGCTTTCCCGCAGGCAACAGGTCGGCTACTCCTGGAGTCTGGGAGAAAGGCGAGGAAGACCCGGTGGCAGCGCGGGGCTTCGTTCTCACATCCCCCACCCACCCACTTTGCTCCAGGTAGCCAGAATGCTCAGTGCGGGCTCCAGACCCGCTTTCCCAGCCCTCGGGTTTGGAAGAAAGGAGACATCGAACCTGTGGCCGAACCTCCTTCTCTCCCCCCGCCCCCCGCCCCCTCGGGCAGCCCGGGGAGCTCGACCTCGCAAAAAACGGCTGGGATCTAAGGTTGGCTGCTCCTCAAATCCGAGCCCTTCACCAGGGGAAGGGACTGGACGGGAAACGGGCTGGGATTGAGATGGCCGTGGGGGAAAGCCTCTACTCTCCGCTTCCTTATGGAAGACACCCCTCCCCCGCCCCGCTTTCCCCCCGGAGTCAAAGCTCGGAGGATGCCCTGGAGGAGCCTTCCTGGGTACTTGCCTGTCTCCGGTTTGTCCTGTCTACCGCAGTGTTCGCGCTGAGAGGAGGTAGGGAGGTCTGGAGTCGCCGCATGCTCCCAAGAATGGATATGGTGGCCGCCCGCTGGACTTCGGGGGTGGACAGGGACACACAGCTTTAAAGCCGAGACCAGCCTACAGGTGGCCTGTCAGGGAGGCGGACGTCTGTGACGTCACCTTGAAGGCGAGCGCGCGCGGACGGGGGGGGGGGCAGAGGGGGGAGCGGTCATCGCGCTTCACATCAAGTCTCCTGTGGCCATGGCAACAGCTTCCGAGGAGAGGGGAAGGGGTCCAGCGCGGGCCGGACCTGAGGGCCCTTGCGGCTTCGGGAGTCCTGAATTTAGCCTTGCTCGCACCTGGCGAGGTGATCAGAGTAGGGTCTTCCTCGTCATCCTTGCCCAGGCTGGTGAAAGCCTGAAATCAGCTGCCCTTAGGCTCCCAGAAGCGACCTAGCAGGATGCTACATTTCATAAGGGCTCTTCTAGCCTCCTACCCCATCCCCACCCAGCCCGTGCGATCCGTTTCACCTGACCACACACGACGATTTTCTTTAATTTCTTTAATTCAAGGACTTGAAAGCTCCAGGCTCCCACTTATTCTCCACCGACTGGTGAGCCTGAGCAGCCCCCACGAGGCGGCGCCCACGCAGAGCCACCTGTCTCGTTCCTCATACCTGGCCTGGACTCTGGCCCAGGGCTCCAGAAACAGCCAACTTTCCAAACCAGGAAATAGCAAGCCCTCTAGGATCTGTCGACTCAACGACCTCCATAGACGCAGAAGCATTCACTAGCCCTCTCCCGCCTCATGTGGAAATCTGGGTTTCCTCTTCAATGGAGGCTTGATGTGCTGCATGCTTCCCTTGTTGAAAGGGCTGGGGCTTTTTTCTTTTTCTTTTTTTTGGGGGGGGGGGTATATTTTGTTATTGTCCTGTCGTTCATATATTTATTTCCACTTAAAGAGGGAGCTGATTTTTGGTTCATCCTCCCCTGTCTCACTTCCATTAATGTTACTAGGGAGGTCTTGGAGGCATGTGGATTTCCCGGCCCACTGGGCTCAGAAGTTAGTGTAGCTTTTCTGGGAGCAATTCTCATTCGCATTGGGAAGTGCCCTACAGGCCCAACTCTGGACCAAGGCACAGGAAACACAGCTGTCTGCATCCAGACAGCACAAGCTGTTGGGCATTTCCTCCTAGGTGTGTGTGAGAGGTCTTTTTCTTTGTCTACTTTCTCTTTTTAAAATATCGGAAGCCAGGTATGGTTGTGTCTGCCTATTGTCCCAGTATTCAGGATGCTGAAAGGGGTAAGACCATAAGTTCAATGTCAAACATTCAGGTGCGTGGAAACACTTAAGGATTGTAGTTTTCATCTAGCATGGAGAGATTTGATTTCTAGCATGTAGAACATTCTCTTGTATTGCTGGGGATTGAAACTCGAACGTACTTTACATTGTTTAAGGAATAATATCTCATTCCTGAGTAGTTTTAAAAGAAAAGTAGGAAAAAAAGAAAGTGTCAGACCTCCCTGCCTATTCGCCATTATGCAAGGATGGCAATATTTTACACTTTCTGCTTGGCAGATTAAATACATCTGTAAAAACTATTCTCATGAATGCAACCCATCACTATACACACAAATGAACAAGCAGTCTCCCAATAGCAAAGGCCACCGAGCACATTACACCTTGTCTCACACAATCAATCGTTAATAAGAATTCTGTTGGAGACTGAGTCTTTGCATGTGGCCTAGGCTGGCTGGGGACGGCTGTCTCAGCTTCCCAAGTGCTGGGATCGTCATGCCTCATCCCTTTAAATATTTTAATTTTTAAAATAATTTCATATGTGCACATGGTGTATTTTGATCATAGTCATTCCCACTTCCCCCCCTTCTTCCCCCCACTTCCTCTGAACTTCCTCCTCTTAGCCAGTAGTACCCAGTCTCCCACTTCCATGCATTTCCTTTTTATGTTCCAGTGAATTTCCCTAGAGCTACTTGCATGAACATGAGCGTGGGATTATTTACTGAGACATGGCCAATTTATCAGTGATGATACCACTGAAGAAAAGTAGCCCCCCTTCCCCAGCAGCTAGTGCCTGACAACAGCTCCTCAGCTAGGGGTGGGGCCTCGTGTCCCTCCTCAATGTGCTGGGATGTTGATGGACTCCAGGGCTTCAGAGTTTTCTTTATTCTTTCTTTTTAAGATTTTTTTAAAATCGTTTTTACTCATGTGCAAGTGTGTCTGTGTGAGTGAATGCCATGTATGGGTGGGTGCCCAAAGAGGCCCAAAGGGGGTGTTGGAGCTTCTGGAGCTGGAGTTACAGGCCATTGTGAATCTCACTATATGGGTGTTAAGAACCGAATTCAGGGCACATCAAGGGGACAACTGAAAAGATCTAGTTGTTTCTTTTTTATGAGTTATTGGACCACTTATTAAATAGTCAAGAACATGGGTTCTCAACCACTGAGCCATCTCTCCAACCTCTTTCTACACACTGGTTTTAATGGACTTTTTAAATACTAGTGTGGGAGAAAATCACCTTCGTTCCCTAGCAGCAACATCTCCCTAAGGACAAGCAAGCTTTTATTTGTATGAACTTGTTCTCTTATTTAAATATCTGTAAATTTTGGATGTGTACCAAGGTACTTTTACACTAGATCGATTCCAGTGTGGGCTCTTCACAGCTCATCCCTCTCAGCTGGATTGTTCTAGTTCTCTGTAAATAGAATCCTCCAGCTCTTTTTATTCTGTTTGGTTTGTCCCTTAGCACAGCAGCTCTTGGAGTCACTGCACTTGTGAGTCTAAGGACACTCATGTTCATCCACCTTAGAATCTTCTTGGAGCCCTGGATAGTTCAGCAACATTTCCACAGTGCATCTGGTGGATAGTTTACCAACATCTCACAGACTATCTGGCTGTTTTTTCTGTATATGAAGAGGTAGCTCATAGACTACTTCACCTACAGTTGCTACAGCCATTTCCACTGAAAAGACCAGTTGTCTCCTCTGTATGAGTTATCAAAGCATCCACTAAATAGTTAAGAATGTGGGCTGGAATTTAGCTCAGTTGGCAGACTATGAAACACGCAACTCACTAAACCCCCGATGCACAAACATTTTCATTTCCAGCTCTATTTTTGATTTACCTCCTAATGCTGGAGAGGGCATGGTGAAATGAGGATTCATACATCATGGAGGTTGTAAATTGGTTAGTTGAATTCATTGGAAAATAATTTTACATTTTGTATGAAAAATTATTAATATGAAAAATTATTAATTCATTCACACCTTTTCTAATAATGCAAGTTAAATGCAGGAAATGCCAAATACATGAAAGTATATGTATTAGTTGCTTTGAGAAAATGTCTTACAATAGCATTTTTAGGAGGAATAATTTCTTTTGGCCATTTGAGGGTATAATCCATCATGGTGTCAGGAACTTGAGACAGCTGCTCACCTTGCATTCATAGCCAGGAAGGAGAGAGAGAGAGAATGAACTACCAGTTCATTCTCTTCACATTCAGCTCAGAACCACAGTCCATGGAATGGTGCCACCCACATTCAGAATGGATCTGCCCAACCTAGAAACTCCCTCACTGAGATGCCCAGAGATCAACCTCCTTGGTGATGCTGGATCTTGCCAAGTTGAAAATCAGTATTAAGCACCACAGCATACCTTGTGTCATTGCTTACTGATTTTAAAATTGGAAGCAGTATAAATATCCAACATTAAGTGACACTACATTTGTGGCTGAATAAATGGAGTACTCTACCAATTCTAAAATCTATGTTTAGGTGTGGCAAGATGGCTCAGTGAAGGTAGTTGCTGGCAAGCCTGGAAACCTGAGTTTTATCCCCAGAACCCACATGGTGTATGAAGAGAACCAACTTCTGCAAACTGTCCTCTGAGTTCAATGTTTTTGCTGTGGCACAAACACATTTCCCTTCCCCAGTAAGGCCCACCCCCATAAATAAATAAATAAATATAATAAAGCTTAGGCTTATATTGAAATGACTAAATAAAATATTCATGCTAGAATGCTCTGGAGGGAAATGAGTAACATGTAGACTTGCTTGCTCAACAATAATTAAAGTTCTTCTGTTTTATGTGTGTGGTACTGGGATTATAGAACCCAGAGCCTTGCAGGCTAGAAGAATGTTTTACCTCTGGCCTGCATGCCAGGCCCTAGCCACAATGAAAAAAAAATGGCACTAAATCACAAACATAGGGGTGGCTAATGTCTGTTCAGTGGTAGCAGAGCACAAGGCTCTGGGCTCTATCTGCAGCATTTCAAAACAGCATGCATACACAGAACAATAGAAAAGAGGTATGTCACATGTGTCCGTTTGCACTACAATTAGAGATCACAGGGACTTTAATTTTTTTTTCCTATCATGTTTCCCAAATTTTCTGAAACAGGATTGTGTAGTTTCTATAGTTAAAATGTTCTATGGCAGAAACAGGAGAGGGAGTAATATTTGCTTTGTAGCCATCACTTACCCAGACCTGTTCCAAATGGACATAATTGGGACAGGTGTAGAGAAAGAGAGAGACCTGTGTAGGTTGTCTCAGATCTCGCCTGGGATAGTCAGCGACCATGACATTGCTTGGGTTTATCAGCAAAGAGGCTGATAAGGGACATTTGGTTGTTGGTTAACTCAACTACACCATTAGCGCAGCTGGCCTCAGCCTCAGCTCCATTAAGCTTGTTTCTGTTTCAGATCCCACTTCCCTCCAGACCTGCAGTGATAAGGATGGGGTGACAACCGGATGTCCCTTTGTTTTGGGAACAGGGCATGGCAGTTACTTTGTGTCTGTGACAAAATACCTGAGAAAGTCATCTAAGGAAGAGGATACAGAAAACCTAGATGGCCTCGGGCAGGATAATGGCTTCTCAGAGAGAGAGAGAGAGAGAGGTGCATGATGTGGGCACCAAAGTGTTATGTGTGCATGTGGAAGCTAGAGAACAACCTTCAGGAGCTGGGAGATCTGGGGATGAAATTCAGGCCATCAGACTTGCTCAGGAGTGCCTTTACCTGCTGAGCCAGTACAATATCAAAGAAACAATTCATGAAAACCAACCACTGAAATACTAGACTTAATCACTATCTAATTCAGGGAAGAGAGTGAGAAGACAAGACACACACTGGGAAACATCCATGCAGAAAACATATTTGCTAGAGACCCAATATACAAAAAACATACACCGAACCCTTAAAACTCAACAGGAAATCAGCCGAATTTAACACGAGGACAGGGACCACAAGAGATACTTCACCAAAGCAGCCAAGTTGGCAAACACCGATTAAAACATCAAGATACCACAATGTGCCTGTTCAAGTGGCCAGCACCTGGAATACTGATAACCCCATGTGTTGGTGAGGTGTACAGTGGAAGCAGCCTGTTGCTGGTAGAAATGTGGTGTTACAGTTTGGAAGAACCTTTATAGTTTCTTACAAAGCTAATCATATTCTTGCTTATTTCTTCTCCCCTTGCTATAACATATAATTGAGGAAAGCATCCTAAGGCAGGAGTTGACTCTGGCTTACAGGTTGAGGGCAGAGTCCCTCTCGGGGGCAGGACTGGGAGGCAGTTGGTCATGTTGCTTTTGCAGCCAGGAGACACGAGATGGATGCTGCCAGCCAAACCAGCTTTATTGTTTCTATCTAGCCCAGGACTCCAGGCTGTGGGATAATGTTTGCTACATTCAGTGTAGGTCTTCCCTACTCAGTTAAATCTTTCTAGAATCACCCCTTATGGACATATCTGAGGTATGCTTCCATGGTGACTCAAAGTCCAGGCAAATGGGCGAGCCTATATCCATCACACATAGCGCATGAGCATCATGCGTCCGAGTCCACGCAGAGCCTATACATGTGTTTATAGCAGAATTGCACAAAGGCCACAACCACAGAGCCTGGATAAATAAGTTTTTTTTATTTTTTTTAGAAAGGAAATGTTATTTCAGAATGAAATCCTGGCCAAGGCTACTGAGGTGGTGGGATACCACACCATAAAGAGAACGTTTCAGCAAGATTTTCCCCCTGAAAATACTGGTTTGTTTTACTGAGATTTTCCTCATTCAGGGATTAGTTTTGTTCAGACAGGCTAAGGTCACCTGATGAATACTTAGGGCCCGAGACAGTGGCAGGTGTGGGAATGGGACCTCTCAGTTACCTTCTGAAGAGCAGGCAACACTGAACTGCTTGGAGGGAAGTTCTATGACCTTCTTGTTTCAGGAATGTCACCCTTATCCCCCCCTAGAATGATTTACCTCAGCACAACTCCTACAGGCTGCTTTGGGTTGCTGCCTCTATCAGTTTCTAGAAAAAGCTGTGATGATAGATGGTGCCACAGGCTGCTGTGATGATGGAAGGTACCATGGGCTGCTGGGATGATGGACAGTACCACGGGCTACTTGGATGATGGACAGTACCACAGGCTGCTGTGATGATGGACGGTGCCACAGGCTGCTGTGATGATGGACAGTACCACGGGCTGCTGGAATGATGGACAGAACCACGGGCTGCTGGGATGATGGACAGTATCACTGGCTGCTGGGATGATGGACAGTACCACGGGCTGCTGTGATGATGGACAGTGCCATGGGCTGCTGTGATGATGGACAGTGCCACGGGCTGCTGGAACTGATTTATTCTGGAGCTCATCCCTGGGCAGGCAGCTTTTATCTGTACTATTGGAATACTCCAGGGAACACAAAGGAAAATTAAGTTCCTTCTTTTCTATATAACCTAATTCAAAATGAGAATGATTGTGGTTATAGATCTCAGACTGAGTTGTCTGCTTTATGGTTTTGCCATTTCATTTCATGTGATAACAATAGCATCATACATTAGCCAGAATTTATGGTCTTCCAAGTGCTCTCTCTCTCTCTCTCTCTCTCTCTCTCTCTCTCTCTCTCTCTCTCTCTCTCTCTCTCTCTGTCTGCATATATTTGATTGTCACCAAGCCCTTCTACAAAGAAAATGAAGGGTCACCATTCCCTTTAAAGTGAAGAGAACCTGTAAGACGAAGGAGAAAGGGCTCCCCAAAACCAAGAACCAACTTCCACCACTAAACAATCCTATGCAGAGTTTGCACCTGCCTTTTAAAGATGAGTTATTAGGGCTGGCGAGATGAACCTGTCACCAAGCCTGACAACCTGAGTTCAACCCCTGGGACCCACGTGGTGGAGGGGGAGAACTGGGAATCTCACAAGCTGTCCTCTGACCTGACTTGTCTCATGGCAAGCATAAAACCATACACACGTACCCACATGCATGTAAATAAAAACAAAAAAATTAATTAACCATCAAGCCTTCTGAAGATACTTAAAATACATAGGATAGGTGCTGAGACTCTGGCTCACTTGGAACAGGACTTATCTAGCAAGCATGGGCTAGGAGGGGACTCTAATCCCAGAGATGCAGACGGGGATCCAAAATTTAAGGTCATTCTCAGCTACATAATGAGTCTCAGTTTACAAATAAATAATAATAATAATAATAATAATAATAATAATAATAATAAATAAATAAATAAATAAATAAATAAATAAATAAAGCAGAAACTAGCAAGGCCCCCATCTCTACCACTCTGTCTTTCCTCCCTTCCTTTCTTTGCTTTTTCCAGGGTCTTATCAAGGTATCGACATTTTGCTCTCTTCTGGCCTGAGGGTGCACACTTGGTGTGCAAACATGAACACAGATGAAAACACCAAGAGAGATAAACTTAAATCATGTTGCATTAAATTAAATATTTTTAAGTAAAAATGATTATTAAAAAAATAAAAAAATACCCCAAATAGCATTCAGCAAGCCAGGAAATGGTACAGAGTGGCTCACTCTCTGCCCATTTTGGTGGCTGTGATACTCTGAGGTGCCAAGGTTTGCCTCACATAGACAAGGGAAATTGCATTTGCATAAGCTCTGTTGCTACTGTGAGCATTCTCCTCACAGTAAGTCCCACCAGTTCCCAAGTGGAAAAAATTGACCCCCAAACAATCTTTCAGGCATATTGTTTGCCTGAGGATCTAAACATACCACTGTCATATTTTCTGGAATCACCAAGACTCGAACACATGAAGCCAAACCATGTCAAACAAAAATAAACTCTCACTTTCTATACCGAGTGAAGTGTTGGAGTTACATTTTCTTAACCCTGAAGAGGGCAGAGGAGAGGGGAGGCAGGCTCTTCCAAATCACCGTGTGACTAAAAGCAGTATGTTTATAAGAGAACATTTGACATACTTACTGTTTTGTGTTTTAAGTACACTGTAGTGATGTTTGCTTAATGTAAGTACATAAGTATTTTTTTAGGATTACGTTTACAATTTTCAACCAAATATATGTCTGTATAATTTATTATGATGACCCCCTCATATAAATCATTAGGACAAAGTAGAACGTATCACGTTAACTGGTGCTTCCTTTAACTCTTACCATAATGATGTAACTTTAACATAATAAAGTCTTTTGGTCTTACATATCTCAGTACAGAATGCAACGTAGTTTCACTGATTTGGTTATAAAACAAATCTTCCTCATAACTGGATGACAGAAAACAAGAAGAGACTCTTCTGAAACAAACTGTTATTTAAAAAAAAAGAAAAAGGTTTCATTCCATGAACTCACTACAGACCATTGTAGACCATTTTATTGTTGAATATGGGTTGTGCCGGAATCCGCAGTTATCCACCGGCTCATTCTGATGCGGCTGACGGGTGTTCCTGGAAAACAACTCTACCTTCCTGTTCTGATGATTGTTAGGGGATTTGCTTCAGGTACTTTTAAACATGAGATAAAATGTATAGATATAGATGCCTCTATCCTATTTCCTTCTTTCTTGTTATATAGGCACACTATCCTGAAGATGATCCCTATCACGCTGCTCATGCTACTACACAGTTATTACATTGGAACTCACCTAGAATGTTCTACATTAATACCATGTGCATATTTATTTATTTTCTTATTTTCTTAGAGACAAAATTGGACTGTTTGCCAAGCTGGCCTGAAACTCTCAGTTCCCCTGGCCTCCCAGTGTTGGGATCGTGGATGTGTGCCTTCACGCTGGTTTTGGCTTAACTTCCTTTTATTTTAATATTACAGCTTTTGAATTTCTGTCACTTGCTTTACTCACAGAAATATATCAGTGTGCTATTTTCTGTGTGCCCAAGTTAACTTGCACAGTGTTCCACTAAGTTCATTTTCCACTACGAATTTTATTGTCTAAGTAGAAATTTAAGGGTCTTTCCACGTCTGTATTGTTTATAATCCATACGACAATGGACATTTTCCTGCTAGAATGTTCCACGGAGGGAAATATTATTTCAGGTGTCAATGTTCATACATGAGCTTCATGAGTGTATGTGCCAATAAGGAGAGCTGCTGGACTGAAGGGTGTACACAGCTTCACATTTGCTAGATATTGCTACGTTAGTCACCAGAGGAACTGTGTGCTTCTGCAAACAACTTCTAAAACATCCACTACATCTTCACAAACATTTGCAAGCATCATTCTTGTTCATTTTTCAAAGTTGATGAGCATGATTTGTTGTTGTGATTGTTTTGTTAATGTTTGTTTTATGCTCGTAGATATTTTTGCCTGTCTGCATGCCTGGTGCCCTTGGGGGTCAGAAGTTGGATCACCAGGAGCTGGAGTCACTCTTGTGTGGATGCTGGGAATCAAACACACTGCTCTTAACCGCAGAACCATCCCTCCAGCCCCTTACAATGTTTAAACTTGCATTGCCTCCAAGACAGTCAGTCAGTCTGGGTATTGTCTACTTATTTATTTTTGAGACAGGGTCTCACATGTCCTCAATCACACTATGTAGCAAGGATGGCCTTGAGCTCCTGGTCCTCCTACATCTTTCTACCAAGTACTGGGATTACAGTCTACTAGCCCAGTTTTATGTGATACTAGGGATCCAACCTGGGGCTTTGTGCTTAATAGACATGGACTCTACCAAAATGAGCTACATCTTCAGGCTCCCTGGGAATCTTTATACCTTTGTTGTCCTTTTGAGTTCCGTCTGCTATTAAAGTGCTTGGTTGTAACCTTTATTGAATTTTCAATACCCTTGGGGCTGGAAAGATGAATTAGCAGTTAAAAAGCATCTATTACCTTGTTCATCAGGACCTGGATTTGGCTGCTAGGACTCATGTCAGGCAGCTCTCAACTGTTTGTAACTCCAGCTCCAGAGGATATAACACTCTCTTTGGAACTCCATGGGTGCCTGCACTCTACCTTCCCAATGTACATAACTTCAAATAATAAAACATCAAAAAAAAATCAATACTTTGTTTTTTCTTAGCAATTTTACCAGGCTTTGGGTATTCTAGATATTATTTCATTGTTGAAGATATGCTTTGCAAGTATTTTCCTCAATGTGTTGCTTTTGAGCTTAGTTTATGAATTTCCTTCTACTAAAGCTTTTAGGTTTTGTGTTACTGAATTTATCTTTTTGTTTGTATCTTATTTACAGCTCATTCTCTATCAGCTGGCATGATAGTTTATAGCTGTAATCTCAGCCCTCAGGAAGCTGAGGGAACAGGATTGAGTGTCTAGGACAACTTGGGCTATATTCAGAGGCTTTGAAGACTGAAGGAGAGAGAAAAAAAGAGAAAGAAAAAGAGAAGGAAGAGAGAGAGAGAGAGAGAGAGAGAGAGAGAGAGAGAGAGAGAGAGAGAGAGAGAGAGAGAGAGCTCACAAGGGAATTCCATTATTCTGGAGATGTCTGACTAGGAAGTACAAGCTGGCCTTGAGGTCCTGAGGCAAGGCCATTCTCTGGCTTTAGCTTCCCAAGAAGTTTCAAACCACAGACTCCTGCATCTATGCCCAGCTGGAGTTCTAGCTTTTTAAATCAATTTGTATGTCAAACAACTTAACTTAAAACTCAGAAAAGAGGCTGCAGAGATGACTCAGCAGTTAATTAAGAGCATGGACTACTCTTCCAGAGGACCCAAGTTTGATTCCCAGCACCCCTGTTAGGTGCCTCGCACCTGTCTGTAACTCTACCTCTAGGGTATCTGACATCCATTTCTAACTTCCAAAGAAATCTAAGCACACATGGCATACACACATACACCTACATAAAAATGTCTTTAAAACCAGGACAAAGACTTGAACAGACATCCCAAACAAAGTAGAGAATCCATGTAATCTGTAGACTTTATAAGTCTGAGAAACATTGATTAAAATAGGAGGATCCCCAGAAGTTGCTGGCCAGCCAGTGGGTAAGCTTTGGCTTCAATAAAAAATACCCTGAGTCAAAAAATAAAGTGAAAGAAAATGATGAAAGATACTGGACAGAAACATCTTCCTTCCATACACACATGTACATATGCATCAGTGTAAACACATACACACACACACACACACACACACACACACACACACACACACACACACACACACTATGCCAGTGGTTCTCAACCTTCCTAATCTGTGTCCTTTTAATACAGGTCCTCATGCTGGGGTGACTCCCCAAGCATAAAATTATGTTTGTTGCTATTTCATGACTGTAATTTTGCTACTGTTATGAATCATAATGTAAATACCTGACATGGAGATTGAGAAACAGTGCACTATGAAACACACACAAGAAAGAGAAAAGGAAGGAAGGAAGGAAGGAAGGAAGGAAGGAAGGAAGGAAGGAAGGAAGGAAGGAAGGGAAAGCATATGGTAAAGCTGGCTGGCCTTCTGTAAGTTAAATCTTCTTGTCACCTATGTTGATGGTGCCATGGTATTTTCCTCAAATGGATCATGTGGTGTTTAATTTCTAGTTCACTGTGTGTGCCCCCAGCTCATCTGGGAACTTTGTCTTCTTTGTTCAATAAATTATCAGCCAATGGCCATACCTTGTGTGCTCTCCTGTTGAGAGATGTTTGTTCCTGCTGAATGAGCAGGGAGGGGAGCTCTGTCAAGTCTTCTCAAGCACAGCCATAGGATTGGTGATGGTGGGTTCAGAAACCACACAGATCTCAGATGAGGTCACACAGTGACTGAGCTCCTAGATGCATTTGTAAATGTATGTTTGTGAATCAGGCATGGAGACGGGAGATGGAGGCAGGAGGATCAGGAGTTCAAGGTCATCCTCAAGTATGGAGCAAGTCTGAGGACAACCTGGGCTATGTGACCCTTTCTCTCAAAAATGTGTGTTTATGAACAATAACTCTTCCAAAGAGACTGGATATGAAAGTCTAGTTAGTTTGCTTTCTTCCTATGGATAGGCCCATATGGTTGTTTAGCAAGTTTTAAGAGACACCTGTAGCTTTTCTTAAAGAAGTCAACACCAGGTAGCCTGGACATCTATCTCCTCAATAGGGTAATACTTTTAAGTGGCTGAGTCATTTCCTAGAGTTTGGATATTGCTCAGCAAACAAGGGTTACCTAAGACACTATCAAATTTGGCTTTTCTGACTCTTCTTGTTTCAATTTTTTTTCACTAACTTCTCTTCAGAAAATTCTGTCTTGTTCCACTTCTTTATTTCAAAAGAACTTTATCTTTAAAGAAGAATTGCAAGAATAGTATAAAGAATTAATGTCCATTTCTCTTTCCTGATTGTCAACATAACCACACGTCCCTGTTCATGGCCAGAACACTCCCACCATTTTCCTTACACTCCATCTGTAGCCCATTTATTTATTCCATGATCTCACATTTGCCCCTAATCTATGGCAGCCCTTTCTTTTCTTACCTTCCAGCTGGAGTTCTACTGAGAGGAAAGGGCTGGTCGGTTATACTTTGCAGCATCTCTTCGCTGAGCTTGTGATGTCTTCTTATTGATGAAGTTGGTGACAGCTATTATCAGGAAGAGATGGTGTGACCCACAGAAGACATCTGTGTCCTACACAAGAGAAGAAATACTGTGTCTTCCTCCGCCCATCATTTCAGATATTCCATCATCTTGATATCTTATTAGTCTGGATAGTGTTCACCTTGAACACTTGGTTAAGGTGATCCTGAAATGTCTCTCTGCTAGAAAGCCAATGTCTCCTTTGTGGTTGACAAATATCTTGGGAGGGATACTTTGAATTTTTTCATTTACTTATGTATTTGTTTGTGTGGAGGGGTGTATGTTTCCATGCTTTGGTGCATGTATGGAGGTCAGAAGATAATTTGCTAGGTTTGGTTCTCTTCTACTCTGTGTATCTTGGGTTGGAGATGGGGAGATGGAAGGAGAGATCAAACTTATGTTTTCCCAGTTCCAAGGGATCTAACACCCTCTGAGGGTACTTGTGTACACACACGTGTACACACACACACACACACACACACACACACACACACACACAGGAAAACTAATAGAAAAAGACAGTGGAATTCTGAATGCTACACACACAGCAATTTCACATATGGAGTTCAAGTCCAGCTAGAGCTGCATGAACCTATCTTTATAAGAAAAAAGAAAAAAAAAAAAGACTGTATGACAGTGGGAGCCAATAATATCCAGAACTTTCTCGGACCTCATATTCAGTAGAGACTCATATTCAGTAGCAGCTTCTTTAGGCTTTCTGGCCCTGTCACACTGTATCAAGAGTTTGTCTTTACTGTAGGATCATCAAGGTTGCCTGGCAACCACTCGCAGGACTGACTCTCACAAGGTTTCTTTAAAGAATATGGCAGAGCTCTCTTTCTTGTTCCAGTCCAAGAAGGGCTTAATTAGTGTGAACCAGAATCAATGCTGGGGGAGGGAGGGATGCAGGATGGTGATAAAGGTGTGAAGAGCACAGAAGACGGTCCTGAGATAGGCACTTGGGAGCCGGCATGATAATAGCCATGATTTTTTAAGGGTCTGTGCATAAAATCACCCACAGATAAATATCCCGATTCTCTCATCCTGCCTCCATGATAGAATGTAGTGCAGGGCCCAGCAAGGGGACTTTTGAGGTTCAAGGACCAACTACCATGCATGACAAGGCTCCTGGTGAGGTTGGGAGTCATGATTGGTTTAAAATGTTTGGAGGTTAAAAGGGCAACATGGAGATTTGGGGGAAAGGAAATATAGGTTCAGAAATAAAGGTTTCTTATAGGCCAGGATGACCTTGAACTCCATATGCAGTTGAGGATGACCTTGTACTTCTGAGACTCCTTCTGCCTCCTGAGCACTGGGATTACAAATGAGTGTCATGCCTGTCAGTGGTGGTGCACACTCAGCTCTCAGGAGGCAGATGGATCTCTGTGAGTTCGAAGCCAGCCTGGTTTACAGAGTAAGTTCCAGGACAGCCAGGGCTGCTATATAGAGAAACCCAATCTAACAAAAACAAACAAAACAAAAAGACATGTGTCATAACACTCAGTTTATGTGATGCTCAGGACTGAACTCAGGGGCCTCATGCATACTAGGCAAGTACCCAACCAAGTGAGCTTCATCCCCAGCCCAGGATTATATGAAAATGTGGGTGGCTCCTAATGGAAGTGTCTGTCTTGGGGAGATTATGGAGTCATACAGCACAGGCATAAGAACCTGAGAAGAGTGTTGATGGGCCGGATGCCTTTGATGCATCCATCAAGTATGAGTAGGCTTTGGGATACCCCACTTCTAACAGGTCTCTATTCTGGAATGAGCTTGAATAGGCCAATGTGAGAGCACAGGGTCTGGTCCTAGGAGACTGGGCAGCTATAATAAATACCCCAGAACTAGGTGGTTGAGCAATAGTAGAAACTTGCTTCTCACAGTACTCTAGGCTGGGGAATCCATGATACATGTTGCTGGCTGCTCTGATGTCTGGTGAGATCTGTTCTGGGGTCTTAGGCAGCTTCTTCTTCACAATGTCCTCACATGGCAGAGGGGTCAAATGAGCTCTCTCTGGCCTGGGACTGGGGAATGTAGCTTGATTGACAGGATGCTAGAAACCTTGGATTCTATCTGCAGCATCATATAAAACTGTCCATGGTGGCACACACCCACAATCCCGGCACTTGAGAAGTAGAGGAAGAGGGACAAACCAAGCTTGGCTTATTCTTGGCTACTTAGCAAGTTTGAGGCCAGCCTAGGCTACATATGACCCTATCTTAAAATGGGGAGGAGGTTCTTAAGCATATAGTTCAGATGACCGAGGATGTAGCTCAGGGGTAGAGTGCTTGCCTAACATGTACAAAGCCTTTAGGTTTGATCCCTAGTATTGAAAAAAAAAAAAACCCCAAAATTACATACACACATATAGTGTAATAATGTCTGTAGCTGCTCACAGATAACTGCTTTCTAAGCTCTCTACTCATAAGCCATTGTCTGGGTTGGAATATGATACATACACAGCAGACCCTCTTGTTTTTTTGTAACACAAATCAGATCTTCATTGAAATAGTTAAATGTATAGATTAACAACTCATGTGCAGCTGGATGGAACCTAACATTATTTGCTAACATAGGTGCCATGCTCTCTTCCTAAATGCTATGGTTTCCAGAGCCCAGAAGAGGAGGGGACGTGGTGATTGTACCATAGATAAGCCACAGGAGCCCAGCTTTCTAGATGATTAATGGTCCCTGGGCTGCTGCTCTGATTCAGTCCGATATGGAGAGACGAGAGGGGAGTCTTGTTTAAACTCTCCCCGTTCCAGCCCCACACTGTTATCTCAGCAAGGTCAAAATCAATCCACATTTAAACTATTGGGGGTGGGGAGAGTGCCTCAGAAAGGCTCTGCTCCACTGCTTCCCAGCTCTGGACAAACATCTGACAAAGCAAAGTCTTTCCAAAGTGTTACCTGGGGAGGGGGGTCCCCCACCCCACGGTTGTCATGCAAACTGAGGCTTATAGAGATGCTTTCATTTTCTTCTGCAGGTGTTTTGGGACCCCTGTAGCCCTGACCTTTGAGAAGGTGGGCAAAGGAGGCCCAGGGTGGTTTGTCTGCAGAATGGAAGTGCCAGATGGCCAGGCAGGTGTGCCTGCTGACATAACAACCTTATCAGATTCATGCAGGACCCAGCCCCCACAGACAATCCTGATTAGTGAAGGAGGAAGATGCCCCATCCTCCCTCCCCCCTTCTCTCTCCCTTCCTCCTGGCTCTTCAACTGGCCCAGTGTTGAGCAGGGGGTCATCCAGGTGGTTCTCAACTGTTCACAGTCACTCTTTTCCCATCTCACCAACTCCAGTTGATCCCTAGTCTCTTAAACTCCTCCCTCACAAACTGGCAGGAGATTGAGGCTGGGGGAAATGACAGAATTCTGTTTGTGTTCATGTGACTGATCTCATTAAGGTCATACTATTATAACTTCAGCACCCCCAAATTTCTGACCTTTTATTTCTCTGTTTTCCTATGTTTGAAAAGCCTCTGCCTTTTCCGTTTGTCACTCCAAGATGTTGGATGGGGTGGAAAGGAGAGCAACTGTAGGTGGCCTCACTTGTAGGAGGGGGACCATTTTTCATGTCCAATTTTTGTAGCTACTAGATACCTATCACAAACATCAGCTGTCTGTGGTTCACACCTACCCAGTAGTGTTGGGACAGAGCCCAGCTTCTTAGTGGATATACCAGAAATGATGTCTTTTTTGTATATGCAGTCAGACATTCACAGACTGCCACAAACTGCTCCAGGGTCCTAGTTGGGTGGTACTATGAACACACATGCTTTGCCCCCTTTCCCATCTTGCTCTTATTGTAAAGGGAGTAGTGTAGTATGAGGTTTCTGGCCCAGACTTTTGGGCCTACTGTGGTGGGATTCATGTGTCAGCTGATAAGATCCGAGGATGCTTACCCAGGGTCCCAGGCCCCTGAAGGGGTCATGGCCAACCCCATTGATAAGGGGCTTCTGGGACCCGGGAAAGCCTGTTTTGCCTGGTTCCTGGCTAATGGAGAGACCGGTTTGGAATTCATTGTCCATCGTTCCAGACTCTAGTCCCTGTTCAGGCTCCACTATAAGCTGTTACCTGTATCGTGAGTGTTGGTTTATATTTTAATAAATATTAATCTTGGACTGGTGCCTTGTAAGTAAAACTCCGCTTACAGCCTACCCTCAAGGTTTGGACCCACAGACCCACAGTCCCACAGAGACACACAGATGCTTACATTAATTTTAGGCTGATCGGCCGAAGGCCCAGGCATATAACTTGCTAACTCTTTAACCTTAACTAACCCTTGACTCTTATCCTGTTCATGTGGCTTGGTACCTGTTCTCAGAGCAGCACAGTTGTCCTCTGCTTCTTCTGGCTTCTCTCTGGCATTCTGCTCCATTCTTCCTGTTCCCAGAGTTTTCTAAGTTTGGTAGCCCCGCCCACACTTCCTGTCTGTCTTTGGCCAATCAGCACTTTTTATTAAACTCATAGGCAGAGACAATTATTTACAATATAACATCATAAATCCACTACAGAGTAGCATACAGAAGGTAGATGTGTGTGGGGGTGGGGGGACAGGAACTGGGCAAAAGCAGCTCAGCACTGTGAATGCTGCAATGAACCTTGTCACTTTCCCTACAACATTCCAAATTCAGGGTCAGCTAAAGGGCAACTGAGTCCCTGGTGTCTACTCCATGAAAAGATGGAGGAATTCATTGGAGACAGAAAGAACCATGGGATCCTGCTGTGTTTGACGCAAGAATGGCTCAAAGGCTGCATGTGAGAAGCTTGGAAAGTCGTTCAGTGTGCCCTGGCCTGGTTGGAGCTGGGACTCTGTTGCTTATCTTTCTCTCCTTCTTTGTCGTTTTTCGTTTTGTTTTTTTGAGCTGGAGTTGCACATATACCAGGTTGCTCCTAGATTCAGTATGTAGCTGAGCACGATAGGCCTTCCTCCACCTTCTGAGTGCGGGGATTACAGGCATTTGCCACCATTAACTGGTTTTATTCGGTGCTAGGGATCTAACCTAATGTTCACGAAGGCTAAGCAGGTCTGATACCACTGTGCTACCTATCTGGGACCAGATAGGATTCAGTATTTTTAAAATTCTTCAGCTGAGTCCTTCAGCCAGCCAAGATTGGGAACCATCTCCCTCACACCAATTCTTCTTCCCAGCACCCAGGAATGAGATGAATCAGACAGTTCCCTGCCTGTTACCCTGCCAGGCAATCACAGAGGTTGCTAGGATACCTCCCTCCCAAGCCCCTCTGTCTCCAACATGGGTTAGGATGCAGGACACCCTTGGTTCCCTCCTCTCAATGAACAGTGTTGTTCCAAGAGAGAAGTACATGTACTAGCTATTTAGTATTTTTCCATGGGCCCTGCCCCCACAACCCAGAATGATCCTGTCACTCAGGTCCCTTCACTGAAGTCCAAGTCCTAGAAAGAACGATCACCCACTATTCTCACGTTTCTTTATAACCAAATTCCCCTCCCTATGCTGTATGTCAGCTCAACTGGATGTGGGGCCCTCTTGGACTTACAATACCGGCTCCCCACCCTCACCTCTGTAATTATACCTAGCCAAATGACTCAGTGCTCAGCCTAACACAGTGTTCCTGGATTGTGGAACTGAAAGCAAGGATCTGTCCTTGGTGAGACACTGTGTCCATGAATGGCACTGTCTTAAGGGAAAAGGGGGGAGGGGAGAGCTTAGTGTTTCTCCAAATCTACATCCTTTTTCTGTTTAAAGGCATTCTAAGAATATCTGTAATCATTTTATTGATAATTGAAATAAAACATGTTCATGCTCCCCCTCCTCCAAGATACACACACACACACACACACACACACACACACACACATACGAAGCTGGAGAGAGATGGCTCAGAGCCCTTGCCATAGAGGACTTGGGTTTGGTTTCCAGCATCTACATGGCAACTCACAACCATGATTAACTCCAGTTCCAAGGAATACAATACCCTCTTCTGACTAGTTTCCATAGGCACCAGGCACACACACATATTTGAGAAAAAAAGAAAAGAAAAAAACCCCTTCATATGCATTAATAAATAAATACATGCAAGTTTTTTATTATTTTTTTTGAGACAGTGGGTCTCCTTGTCAGTGGTTCTTAACCTGTGGGTCATGACCCCCTGGGGTGTTGAATGGTCTTTTCACAGGGGTCATAGATCAGATAACCTGTATATCAGATATTTAGATCATGATTCATATAAAAGTACAGTTATGAAGTAGCAATAAGATAATTTTATGGCTGGGGTCACCACAACATGAGGACCTGTATTAAGGGGTCACAGAATTAGGAAGGTTAAGCACCACTGCACTATGTGGTCCTGGCTGTCCTGGAACTGACATATAGATCAGGCTGGCCCTCAACTCACAGAGATCTGCCTGCTTCTACTTCCCGAAGTGCTGGGATTAGAGATGCCACCATAACCCAGATGATTATTTATTTATTTAGACAGAGATATTTGGGATTAGAGATAGGTCAATCAGCAAATACTTGCCATCATGTGTGATCCCTGTAAGCCACAACAATGGTGGCTCATATTTACAGTCCCAGTGCTGGGAAAGCAGAATTAGGAAGATACCCAGGCCTCTCTGGCCAGTAAGCCTCACCTAATCCAAGAGCGCCAGACCAGTGTGGGACTCAGCCTCAAAAGACAAAGTGGGTGGCTCCTGAGGAATGACACCTGAGGCTGTCCACACATGTGCACACATGCACCCTCCTTACAAATACAATGGAACAACATAATCTCCCTACAAATACACATGCATTTGTGCACATATGCACAAGCAGACAGCGATATCTATCAAGTGAAAGTGGAAAGTGACACTCACTCCTCTATCCACCAGTAATAGCCAGTAGACAGGCCTGTGTCTAAACTTGTTGACCTTTTATGACCCATGAGCTGTGGAGAAATATTTGTATGACCTCCCAAATCTATTTGCTTAGACCTTAATGTCCAATATGCTGCTGGTTAGAGGTAATTAGGCCACAACAGTAGCACCAGCAGGATCATACCTGTAACCTTGTAAGTAGAGACAGGAGAACTTGATCTATTTCCTCCCTGCCCTAATAATGTTGGGTCATAACTGATCATTTTTGGCTGAATGACTACACTTCCCAGCTTCCCTTGTGAGCTACGGGAGTAATTTCTGCCCATTGGCCATCCATACAAAAGATGTCCCTTTGCCATGAATAAACATGGTCCCACCTAAGGTCAGATCAAGCCTCTTTTTTTTTCCATCTTCTTTTTCTCTACAGATTTAAAAAATAATAATCTAACAATAATTAGGAAGAGGATCTGTAAATTTCATAAATTGAGGATAAGACCACTACCACAATTTAAAGCCAAATTTGAAGCAAGATTTAATTAAATACTGGCCAGATGGACGGGCTGTGACCAGGTACATACCCAAGTTCCAGAAAAACAAATGGCCCAGAATCAATATGCTGTGGCTTAAGAAGGAAACTCCACAATCCACTGCATTTCCCATTAGGTCCAATCAGGGGCAAGTGTATATATCCTGATATATTTTCTGCCGGTGAACCTCCCACCTACATGTAATTGAGCATATGTAGTGCACATAGGTCAAATAAACTTGTTTAAGAAAGTGTAAGCAAGTGACGTCATTTCCCATAAACAACAGCCTCCAGCATTTCAGGAGCAAACTGGACCTTGGCCTTGGTTTTGATCTCAGACTTCCCAGCCTCCAAAACTTTGAGAAATAAGTTAACAAAGTATAGGAAATAATTTAAGCTACCTTGCTGATGCTGTCTTGCTGTGGAAAGCTCACTAAGACCGTTGATGGACTCTACCTCACTCTGTGCACCCACCTTCTTCATTTGACCTGTTGCGATGGTTTACCTTCATTGTCCACCAGACTTAGGACACCTAAGAGACTGGCTGTTAGTCAGCTGCTCACCTAGAACCAGGTGCTGCCCCACCCCACCTTCATTGAGTGATTCGGTGCCAGTGCTGGCACCAGTGCAAAATGTTTCCTCTGGATTTTTCCTGTGTACATGCTCTATCCCCCCCCCTCCCCCATAAAGCTCTCCATCACAACCTGACCCACCTGTTGTTTCTATCCCCTCAAGAGGCAGCCAGGAAAGGAGACTTCAGAGGGCCAACATTCCCCGTTCTCTGCTTTTCACCAAGTCCAGTTACACTTTTAAATTCCTTTGCTTCCTTCTGTGAGAGCCAAAGTTACATTTTAAGTCTTAATTACTATGCCTAAGAGATCCATGAAACAAAAATGCCTCTGATCTGTAAGCCCCGTGCCCAAGGACAGATGGTTCCTAAGATGCTGGAGGCTGTTGTTCATGGAAGAGAGCAAACCCCTTGTTTTCACTCTCTTAAACAAGCTTTTTTGGCCCATCCGCATGGGATGTGCTTGGTCACGTGAGGGCAGGAGGTACTTGGACAGGACATGGATCAGGATGTACTCTTGCCCCTCATTGGACTTGGTGGGAAACACAGTGAACTATTGGTTTTGCCTTCTTAAGTCCCTGGAAAATTTGATTTGGTGCCATTTTCTGGGAAACTGACCAGAGAGTCCATCAACCTTATTAGTATTTAATTAAAACTTGCTTCAAATTTGACTTTAAACTGTGGTAGAGGTCTTCCTCCCTACTGGTGGGATTAGCATTTTGTATATAGCTTTGTTATTATTGTTTTTGGAGACTGGGTCTCATTAGTCCAGGCTAGCCTCCAACTTGCTATATAGTCAAAGAGACCTTGAACTCCCAATCTTCCTGTTTTCCATACTGTACGTGCTTGGATTACAGACATATGCCACCACGACAGACCTTTCTATACATTTTTGTAAAGCATTTTAGACCCAGTGTGTACACTGTAAACACTTAAAATTCAGCACCATTGGCTTTGCAGGATCTTAAATGTGCCTTTTCCTGCTGTAAGATGTTTTGGTTATATTGTAAATTTGGCACCTATAGTTCCGCCCCCTTTGAATCAAACCTGTGATTCCTTGACAGCTGGTGACGCCTTTCCTCATGCTGTTTTACTGTTACTCCAGGAAAGCCTTTCAAAATCCCTCTCAGAGTCGGCTGCATTGTCTATAAATTGTCTCCTGTCTTGTGCTTCCTCACATAAGGTCCCCTCGTTATTCCACACACAAGTGCACATCAGACCTGACTGGGGACCCCTCTTCTTGCATACTTGAGCACCATAATTGAGGACCACATGGGTGGGCTGTCTCTGCTAAGGTTCACATGGCCCTGTGCTTCTTAACTAACACTTTCTGTATTTCCATCTGTTTTATGGCGTAAGTTACTCATGACTATATCCTCGGGAAGAGAAGAAGAAGATAGAAGAGGAAAGATAGGAGGAAATATCCTGTCCCCAAAAGTCATAGTGTCTCCTGGTTCCTCCCAGGCCCGCTGGTGTCCTGCAGCCTATAGTTTTGAAGGATGTTAGTTCTAGCCTAGCCACTCTGGTTAGCCTCCTGCCTCCAGGTCCAGGCTCTCGGGGCTCCTAGACCAGGCAGAGGGGGAACACTGATCCAAGCACTCACAAAACATGAAGCTTCCCCCTCCCCTCTGGGCTCTTCATCTGCCCCCATTATAGGTAGCACTGATTTTAGTCCAGACAGGACTGTTTGTTCAGTCCTCATAAGAGAGGTGATTACCAGTGCTGGAGGGGATGGACAGCTGCCTACCATCCAGCCAGTCCTGGCTGCCTTCACCTGATAGCCTCTCTAGGTCTTATCAAATTTCAGTGTCTTAACAATTATCTCTAATTTTATTGCATGGAAGAAAGCTTTTCCCTGCAGCAAAGATTATTCTGTGCTCCCTGCTCTTTTCCTTTCATGCCACAAGCATGAGCCATCCTTAGCCCAGTTCTATCAGGTCCCCCACCCATAGCTTTTTAAGTTCCATTCATTAGCCCTCATCCTGTCTCTAGGAGGGGAAGCAGAGGAAAGTCCCTGAAGTGCCCTGGGACCCTAGGATTAAGGAAAACACTTCACAGGACTCTTCAGAGACCTTTTTCCAACATGGTACACTAGGCAGATCTAGAGTACAGTGTGAGATCTGGAGTATCAGGCAAGCACCAGGCTTCAAATTGGCTTCATTGGTCCATCCATTTGACATATGCTGGGTAAGCTGTTTAGTTCTTTACCATGACTTTTTGAAACAAGGCCTCATGGAAGCCAGTTTATAGCATCATTCCTGCCTCTGCCTCCCAAAGGCTGAGATTACAAATGTGAGCCACTATGCTGGGGTCCTAGTTAGTGTTATCTGTCAGTTTGACACTTCCTGAAGTCACCTGAAAAAAGAATCTCAGTTGAAGGATTGCTCAGATCACACTGGTCCACGGGCATATAGAGAGGGGTGTTGTCTTCACTATTAGTTGCTATAAGAGGCCCCAGCCCAGGGTGGATGGTACCAGTCTTTGGGCAGGTGCTGCTGAACTGACTATATGAGGAAGCTAGCGGAGTGTGAGCTAGCAAGAAGCAAACAAATTGTCTGTAGTAAGAGGTTTCCAGCCCAGACTTTTGGGCCTAGCCTCAACGTTTAGGCCCGCAGACCCACAGAGACACACAGATGCTTTCAATAGTTTTAGGCTGATCGGCCTCAGGCCCAGGCATATAATTTGCCAGCTCTGTACCCTTAATCTAACCCATTATTACTCTTATCCTGTTCAGCCACGCGGTTCGGTACCTTTTCTCACAGCAGCATGGTTGTCCTCTGCTTCCTCCAGCTTCTCTCTGGAATTCGACTCTGTCCTTCCTGTTCTCACAGTTTTCTTAGTTTGGTAGCCCTGCCCACACTTCCTGCCTGACTTTGGCCAGTCAGTGCTTTTTATTAAACCAGTGGGTGGGACAATTATTTACAATGTAACAGCATAATCTCCCACAATTGTCCATGGGACCTACTTCAAATTCCTGTTTGATTTTCAGCCTTGACTTTCCTTAATAGTAAAGTACTACCCAAAACTGAAATTAACCTTTCCTCTAAATTGCTTTTGGATGTGGGACATGTCACAACAACAGAATGAAGCCACCGGTCAGTCAAAAACCATTTAGTACAAATCATTTTTCAAGCCACAGCCTTAATTTTACGACTTCTCCACTTTGGAGAAGTTTCACATGTCAGAGCATGGAAATGACGGTAGTTTGGTCGGGCATTGTCAGAGGCAATTCAGCTACCCCTGCTTGAGATGAGGAAGTATCAAATCTGAGAATCTCAAGGAGAAAAGAATAAACCCATGATTGTCCAATTCAAGTAAGCTCGATTTGGGATGCACCCAGCCCTGGCTGGCCGGCTGTCTCACCCTAAGCTAAGATTTGAGAGAGCAGCCCCTGCTTGCCTCTTGAGGTCCCTTTTATAGGAGAGAGAGAGAAACTGTTTACTGGGTGAGAGAGTCCGCCTTAGAAAGATACAATTAAAGGGAAGGAGCATGAGAGTAGTGTGGCAAGTTTAGTGTAGGTTGAAAAACATGTTTTGCAGTTTACATCAGATCTGAAAAACTTATTCTTAATTACAAATATAAATCTTACTTTGCAAGGGCTTCACAGAGGACAAATAAGAACTTACTCTTTAACTATAAACAGAAATCTTAGACTGCCAAGCTTGTTCCTGTTTTGGTCTCAGAAAAGGCGAGCCTCAGAGCCTTGAGAGATCCACACCGCCATACTGCTCGCTTCAGGAATACGGGTCTGTGCTTCCTTCTGCAATACGCTCTTCCTCACATTTCACTCCTCACATTTCACTCAGTACTTTTGTCTCTGCCGTTCCTCCTACCTTGTTTCCTTCAGTGTCTTCCTTTCCACACCCCTTTGTTAAGATAGGGAGGGCCCCACGATTCCCAGGCTGACCTCAAGTTTACAATGTGCAGCTGAGGAAGGATAATCTTAACTTCCAACCCTCTTGGTTCCATCCTGTTGGGATCATGCATCTCCACATCCAGTTTTACTCAGTGTTAAGGATGGAACTCGGGGTTTTTACACATACTAGACAGTCTACAAACAGAGCCATTCCTCTGCCGCCTTGGCATCTACTTGGGGGCATTAGAATTAACACTCATTCATCCACCTGCTTTGCTCTAAATACCTCTGGAGGGTGCTGATGGAAGGGAGATGTCTACAGGTGCCCTTCCAAGCAGCCCTAAGGTAGGAGTTGTGGCCTTTTAACGTCCTTTCTGCCACAATAGCCCAGCACAAAGCCTGGCTTCCAACCAAAGGGTGAAATCATTTGTTGTTAGGAACCACGGTGTGGTTCATGCTGGAGTTAAGCAAAGGCTTCTTTCTGAGCGGATGAACTGCAAAACAGGTTCTCTTGAGGGACCAGTGGGGAAAGGTCTGCCTTTCTCAGCTGATGCGGCCCTCATCTGGCCCTGGGCTTGGCTGAGCCAGCGTGGACCTAATTTTTTCCAGTTTAGGAATGGCAAGAGGCAGCTTGTTCACATACAACTCAGCTTGATACTAAAACCCACACTTTTCTTCTCTACCATATGAACTGGGTCTATGAAAAAGCATTTGTTAGGTCTCTAGGGCTGTCCAAATATCCATAAATGAGCTCAAGCTGGGCTGTAGAAGGATTTCTGGCAGTTAGACAAAAGGCAGCATTTCTCAGGAACTTGTGAAACTGCTTCCCAGCTGCCAAAGGGAGTCACCTCCCTTACCTCTGGTAGAAGGCACTGATATACACCTGTGGCTGGATATGGAGGCTTACGGCAGCCTCCAGGCTCCTCCAGTCCCTGTTCACAAGCACCTGTTCCACATTTCAAAGCCTCCGCTATGACCCTAGCCCTTCCTACCCTTCTCCTCTGCTCTAAACTTCCTCCAGTTCCCTCCTGCTGCTCATTCTCGCTCCCACTTACTGCCGATTCTTCTACCCTCTGCTGCCATGTTCTAGTCTCTGTCTTGTACTCTCTCGCCATATCTCCTCATTCTCTCCAGCCTTCTCACTTCTCTAGCCCTGGCCATGTCCACTCTGCTGGCCATGTTCAAGTTACTTCCTTTTTCTTTCTGCTCTGGAATCTTCCAGATGCCTCTGGCTGTTCTCTCATCTACAATTAAAAACAACAACAACAAAAACCTTCATGGTATCATGAATTAGTCAAGTCTGTAGTTTCTTTGTTATGTACTCTTGAATACAAACATTTTCCAGAGAAGAGAAATATGAATGTGTGTGTGAGAGACAGAGAGACAAAGATAGTATCTAGGGGTGAGAATAAAGTGATGAATGTCCTAAACCACTGCTATGTTCTCTTGAGCCCATGTTAGATGTTATTCTCTCCACAGAACAAGCAGAGCAAAACCCATCCACTTTCCCTGGCTGGGATAAAGGAAGATGACAGGATGAAGGTATCTGAGAAAAACAGAAGTATCAGAGTCACTAAGGACAAAGTAAATCAGTTCAAGGGCAGTGAATACTGGACAGAAAGTATGTCGGGAGGGAGAGTCTTCATGCAGCTGACAAGAATTTGTTTTGAAATCTGAAAATGGAGAAATTGCAATCAGAAACTTGACATTTTCTACAAAAAAAAAAAAAAAGAGAGAGAGAGAGATGAGCCTTGTAGGAAGAACAGGGCAGGGAAGTAAACAGGGTCAAGTACCTACTCTTCTAGAAGGTCAGATAGTACAAAGCCCTCTTATCCACTGTTCCCATCTGTCCTCTGAGTATTGATGTTTGTAGTGAGCAGGGTGGGGGTCGGTGCTCCGGTCTCCTCTCCTCCCTGGAGAGGAGGAGAGAGAGGGCAGTGGTGACATGGAGGAAAAGTAGAAAGCCGGACATCTGTGAGGGGAGGCCAGAGAGGTCGTGATGGCTGTTCTTGATTGTCAACTTGGCTGTATCTGGAATGAACTAGAATTCAGAAATGGAGGGCACACTTGCGATCCAGATCTTGAGGTAAGAGACAGCATGCCTTTAATCCAGACCTGGAGGCTGGAGGCACACCTTTAACATGGGCCACACCTTCTGCTGGAAGCCTATAAGAACAATGGAAGAAGGGTGTATTCCTCCACTGGCATTGGAGCACACTTCTTTGGGATTCCAGCATGTACCAAAGACCAGCTGAGATACCCAGCCTCGTGGAACTGTGTTACAATAAGGTTTTTTAGCCCTGGACCCACAGACCTGTAGCCCCAGACTCCTTAGCCACCCGTTGAGAGAGAGAGAGAGAGAGAGAGAGAGAGAGAGAGAGAGAGAGAGAGAGAGAGATTCATTCAATAAGTTCTGTGACTCTAGAGAACCCTAACTAATACTGAGGTGCATCTTTAAAACGGAGATAATGGGCAGCCGTCTCCCTGAGTTATGGGGGGAAGGGGATTAAATGTGATAATGTAGGTGAGGTAACTACAGAGGATCCAGCATACTGAAAATGTGATTCTAACTCTTTGGACTCGGAGGCTTCCGGTGACGGTGGTGGTGTTGTAATGCTGAAGGAAGAGGTATGGAAAGGCAAGAAGCACTCTGCTTCCTCTACAGAAGGAAGACAAGGGCTTCGTTTCCTGCTGCACCTGTGTGCCCTTCTCAAGGCTGATGCAGAGCTATGCAATGGGAATGAGCATGGGAAGAGTTGAGAGTGTCCCCCCCCCCCCATTCCCTGTCCCATTCCTGACACTGGACCACTCTCTGGGCTCAGTGAAGAAGGTTCAGCAGAGGAAGCAGTAATTTAGCAGCTAGCTAGCAAATACTTATCGAGTACCTGTGTGCTTGGCTTTGTGTTAGGCCTTTGGGGTCTGTAGTTTAAAAAAAAAAAAAATCTGCTATTTTTTTCTAAGTCAGAGCACTCCTGGACATAGGCCAAGCACTGGAACATTCTTAACACCTTTTCCCCCCTCTCACGCTGTCTATTCAGTTCATTGTGAAGTCCTGCTGGCTCCATTCCATCTTCAGCTTATTAAAAATCTCATCACTTCTCACTCCTATCATCCTAATCATTATCTCTTGGACTCTTCCAGGAGCCTGTTCTCTCAGGTCCCCCATCCTTATGACAGCCAGAGTGAATCTCTTAAAACACATGTCCTTCTACTTCCCTGCTCCAAGCACCGCCCCCCCCACCTCTGAAACAGTGACCAGATGTTGCCTCGGTAACCTCTTCAGCCCCATTGCACTCTGACAGCAGTAACATCTGCCAGAAAGAAAAGAAAGCCACTTCCTGGAACTGGCAGGCAGTGGAGACAGTGTGGGCCTTCTCTACTTCTAGAAGACTTCCAGGAAACACAGCAGGGTGGCCTCCCCACACTGGACTCTGAATAAAAATGTCACACAGCAAGATGGGCAATGAGAGGTCAGATGCTTTTCAAGACATAATTATAAACAAAGTTTAACGATGAGTATAAGCTTTGCATAGAAAAATTGCAATATTAACACATTTTAATGCATAAATAGCTCCTAAAAGACAATAAGGAAAATAAGAAAAAGATGTGTAGCTTAAAAAATAGGAGAAGGCAATGCACCAAATAACTCATAGTAGAAAATAAAATTTGTCCTGAATGCAGCTTGGGAGGAAAAAAGAGCTTACCTCAGCAGGAATCAGGAAGACACACATTTGAACAAGAAGATGTTCTCTTTTGCTAATGCAACTGGCAAAACAAGGAAGGTTTATGATGTGGGTCTGGGAAGAGGGCTCAGTAGATCAATCCCTGGAACGGATGCAGGATTTCTATTACAAGTTATCCACTGACCTCCACACATTCACTGTGGCACATGAACTCACAGATATAGACAGACAGACAGGTGACACAAATACATGCAATACAGCTTTTAAAAGAGAACAGATCTGTGATACAAAGAGTGAGCACGAGAGCAAATAGGCCATATTTTTATAATTATCACACTCAATGTAATTACCCTTCTCTGCTACAACTTTATCTCTGAGGGCTTATTTTATGGCTTTTATTTAAGCACAAATAAAGTGTAGATGTGAGCTGTCTACTTACTTTCTGTGCTATCTAGCCTGGTGCTGGGATTAGTGCTGATGGTCAGCTGGGCTTTTAATTCCACGATGACTTCGTCTTTCCATGATGGTTCTTGTATGATCTCAGCACGGTAAGAACTGATATGCAACCAGGAGCCTTCTAGTTTTCTGGCTCCGTGGACCGGTAGCTTCCGGGAGCCCTGAGCATCATGTAGTTTGCTTCCTTGTTGTTTCTGTAGCCAGGGTTGGGGGTCGGGGTTTGGCCCCCAGTCTTCTTATGTCCTGTTGTCAAAAACCTCTGCGTTTCTGCCAGTTTTTCCTAATTTTGACATAGCTCATTTGCTGACAACAGATGGAACTTTTCGTCTCTTTTTGGTGTTCTTGGGTTTCACCAGAGCTCTGTGGGCAACCCTGATGCTGAGAAGGAAATAGCTACCACTTTCTTAGGCAGCAATGAAGAAGGGTGCTAAAACTTTATTTAAATGTCTAATCTTTAAATATATACATATGTGTGTGTGTGTATGTGTGTGTGTGTGTGTGTGTGTGTGTGTGTGTGTGTATATATTGAAGACATGTGTCCCATGTTATGTACCTGAGAATTATCTTGAACTTTGGATCTCTTGCCTTTGTCTGTAGAGTACTGGATCAGAGAGCACCATCTTGTCCTGCTCATTTGCTACTAGGGGTTAAACTGGGTTTGTGGGTGCTAGGCAAACATTCTACCAACTGAGCTATATCACCAGCCCCTATTTTCTAATTCTGGACCTAGTAACTTTGCTAATAATGTTTTTTAACTGTGTGTGTGTGTGTGTGTGTGTGTGTGTGTGTGTGTGTGTGTGTGTCTGTGTGTTTTAACAGTGAAGCCTAGAAATCTTTCTTTTCTTTTATCTCCTCCCTCCCTCCCTCCCTCCCTCCCTCCCTCCCTCCCTCCCTCCCTCCCTCCCTCCCTCCCTCCCTCCCTCCCTTCCTCCCTCCCTCCTTCCTTCCTTCCTTCCTTTTTTTCTCAAAAGATCTCATGTAGTTCAGGTTGGCCCTCACTCTGTATTGGAGGATAATCTTACACTTCCAGTCCTCCTGCCACGCTGTGTGAGAGATTTTGTATATGGATATGTGAAAACCACCCAAGTGGGCCTGTTGACTCTTACTTGGTTGTTACCAGTTTAGACCGCTTTGCCTTGGAATTGAGGGTGTGTTTCCCCAATGAAGCTATGTAATTCTCAAGGATCAGAACGCTGGCTCCTTCTCTGTCTTCCCAGTTGTGGAAACAACACTACAGCACCTTTCTCTACTTTGCTTTTGCATTTGTGAAATAGCTCTCTACCAATCGAACTATCCCTATCTTATGGAAGAAACTTTAATGCTCATAGGAATGCATTTAAAAAAAAAAAGAAAGAAGAAGAATTTGCTTGTTGGTGTCAGGGGGGAGTGGTAGTTGGGCCTGTGCTTGCTGGGCATGTGTGGGAAAGTCTGAGAAACTCCACCAAAGAAAAGGCACCGAAATGCCCAGCTCTGTGTTCTTGGTGGCTACGGTGGCCCCTCCCTTGAAACTGCCAGCAGCCCAAGTCCCACCGAGTATTCAGTTGACCATACTTGGCCACAAGCCCAGCTTGTGATAAACACATCATCACCTCATCCCTCATCTACAAGCTATATTATCTCCTTGCTTTACTTTGGGTGGGCGGCTTCTCTGGCCTCGGTCAGGAGATTAAGGAAGTCAATTTGTTACCTCAACCTTTAGTCAAGGTGATGAAGTCAGGTCCCCAGGGTTGCGTGGCAAGCACCTTTATCCACTGAGCCACAGGGAGAATTATTCAATCATGAGCATTGCTTAGATGGAGCAGCATGCCTGAGTTAAGTCTCTATGTCCCAGCATAGAACAATCTTAAAAACACATTAATAAATAAATGGAAAAGACTGGTTGCAAAACAACACCTACGGCGGAATATTTTCATATTTAAGGACAAACATGAGATAAAACTATTAAGAGAACTGTGTGTGCTCATACATTTATGTGGATAATTTGTAGAAAGGTTTGGAGAGATAGTTCTGACTATATTGGGAGGAGAGGCCTGCGGTGTGGAGGGGTGTTCTACTGTCCCATCTGTTTCTGTATGACTTACACTACAAGAGTAATGTGCTTTATATTATTTGTGTAGTTCAACATTTGTGCAGGAGCTAGGCATAATGCCTCATGCCTGTAATTTCAGCACCTGGGAGATGGTGGAAGGTGAATCAGAAGTTGAAAGCCATCTGGGATTACAGTGAGTTGAGACAAGCCTGAGCTACATGAGATTCAGTCTTAAGAGATGGGAAAAAAAAACATTACTGGCTGAGCCTATTGGCATAAATCTGTAATCCCAGCTACCCAGGAGGGTGAGGATCATAAATTCAAGAACTTCCAGCTCTACAGAGTGAATTCAAGGCCATCCTAGGCAACATAGTAAGACCCTATCTCAAAGTAAAAAGTAAAAACAAATTTCTACAGTATGTCCAGGAAAACGTAATCATACTCAACTATGACTAGCTTAAAAACTCAAAAAATTGATGTCTTTCATGAATACAATGGCTCTCCCTGACCCAAGCCCCACGTTGTACCCATTTCACAGATGCAAAAGCAACTAGAGAAAAGTGCTTTAATGTTGTTCCATAGGTGGGAATATAGAAAAGGAACCAATATTCACAGAGAAATCACAGTGTTTGGCCTGTGGTGAGTGGTGAGCAGGCTATGTAGCCATTCTGACCCTTGAGAAGTACATAGCTTCGTTGGGGAAACAAAGCCTCGATTCCAGGCAAAGTGATCTAAACTGCTAACAACCAAATATGAGTCAACAAGCCCCCTTGAGTGGCATTCGCCTATAATTCCAGCACTAGGGAGGCAGAGGGAAGAGGATCATGAGTTTGAGGCTGGCTTTTGATATGTGACAAGAGTGCTAAGTAGTTCATGTCCTAATTTTATCATTACTATATTACCATTAATATTTTATCCCCCTCCATTCACCCCTATGATATATGTACTGTGTTCGGTTGGAACCTGTAGCATGAACATGACCCTGCATGATCCAGATCAGAAAGCCTCCTTCCTCTCTCTCTTCTCTCTCTCCCTTTCCCTCTCTCCCTCCCTCTCTCCCTCCCTCCCTCTTCCTTTCCCTCTCCCTCCCCTCTCCCCCCCCAATCTCACCCTCTTAGAGAATCTCTAACAAATCAAAAGCAACAGAAGTCCAGTTCAGCACTCACGGCAGCTATGGCAGCCTCTCCCCTGAAGTTGCCAACAGCCCAAGTCCCTGCCTAAAGTGTCCGGTTTTTAACCATACTTTGGCATAAACTCAGCTTTCGGTAGACACATCATCACCTCACCCTTGCTTACAAGCAATATAACCTTCCTGCTTTAGTTTGGGTGGGCGGCTTCTCCTACCTTGATCTTTGAAACTGGAGAACCCACCATTGTAGTTTTTATTGCTCTAATTGTCTGGGTGGGAAGGTGGTTAAGGAATTCATGGGTAGGAGTTTTGGAAGAAGAAGTGAACTAGGTTCACTTTAAGCCCCACTCCTTTAAAATAAATATCTTTTTAAAGAAATGGGTCTAAAAGTATAGTTCCGTTAATAAAATAATACCTTGCTCTCTTGAGGCCCTGGTTTTGACTCCTAACACCTTGTAAACAAGGCATGGTGGTGCACATCTGTAATCCTAGCACCAGGAAGGTAAAGAAGGATCAAACATCCTCTTAGAGAAAGTGTGGAAGCTAAGGATGGTCACTGGGGAAGAGGAGGTCTACTGTCTATCCTTCTGTCCTCTCCTGCATCCAGGGACCCTGACAACTTGGCTCTGTATATAGAGAGACGGAATCCCCTTCTCTCTTTCCTTTCCTCCCCAACACTGCTCCCCTCCTCTTCCTTCTCCATCGTCCCTGAGATACTGGAGATTGAACCTAAAGCTTCCTACATACTAGATAAGCACCTCACCACTGAGCTACATCCCTAGTGTTATTGATTTTACTTAATTTATCTTTACTTACACACCATTTTAGCAGGATTCGTATTCACTAATTCATGAAAAAAACCTGAGTGTCCGACAGCAGAAGAATGGATAAAAAATCAAATAAACATGGTATGTGTGCACTAGAGAACTTTCTGCAACCATAAAGAAGAACTCAATTATTTTGTTTGCGGAAAAATGGACGTGTGATCTCATCCTCAAAGCTGGAGACACCCAAATACTATAAAATTATTTTTTGAGCTACCTGCAGATTGCAAAATTCACCATTTTAAGATGTTCAGTTCAGTGGTTTGGAGTATGTTGTTCAGACGTGTAGCTGTCACTATGACCTAATTTTAATACAATTTCATCTCTACTAAGAAACCTCATATTACCAAACACTCTATTCCCCTCTTAGCACCCCAAATCTCTGCTTTCTATTTCTAGAATTTGTCTGTCTTGGATATTTCATATGATGGAATCAAACACTGAGTGACGTATTGTGGCAGGCTGCCTTTGATGCTTTCAAGGTCCATCCATGTTGTAGCTTGAATCAGTATTCCGTTCTTTTTGTTTTTGTCTTTGAGACATCTCATATAGCACAGGCTTGCCCAAAATAGTTAAGTAGGCCAGTCTGGCCTCACTCACAATCTTCCTGCATCTGCCACACACAGTTTTGACTTCCTACTTTCTTGCAATTGTCCTTCAAAGCACAACAACTGCTTTATTTTAAGTATGTTACATTGATATATACTTCCTCTTAACTTTCCTCTAAGCCACAGACTAACCCAAGGTTACAAGAATTAAGCTTAAGGTGTCTTCTAGAGCTTTAGCTCATATATGTATGATCAGATCCATTTGATGTGAGCTAAGGGCAGTTCCTCTGAAGGTTGACCCTGTTCTAACCCCACCACAACCACACAGAAGTGAGAGTTTGTTTTCTAATCCTAAAAAGTTCCAAACCCCTAAGTCCTGAACTGAAGCAGCAGGCTTGAACTATTTCCATGTTCTAAGTATTTGCTAGATTCAAGTGGATTTTCTATCTGATCTCTCAATAACCAAACTAGGACATTGTACACATTCGAGATGAAAACACAGTCTCAGAGAAGCAGATGTGTGCTTTGAAATCACACAGGGGCTCACCTGGCCAAGCTGGAATTTGATCTGGAGGAGGTAACTTTGTCGAGAAGGAAATGGATGTCTTGAGTGTTAACCACAGCTTGGCCACATGTTTGTTGAGCTTTGCTTTGGGGAAAAGTGTCATGTAGCCAAGGCTGGCACACTAGCTGTGCAGCCAAGGCTGGCCTTGAGCTCCCAATTCTCCTGTCTTCACTTCTGAGTGCTGGGACTACAAGTCTGTGCCACCATCCTAATGCCACTTCTTGTGTGAATGTGTGCAAGTGACACATGACCCACTTTGGGTCTTAGTTTCATCAGGAAAAAGGAAAGGAGTTGTGTCTGCATAACTTCAGTAATATTTTTCTCAGTACTTCAAGTATTTAAGGATAATAGATTTAACATATTGGATAACCTTAAGGAACAGCGATAATCATTTCCCAGAATGGAGGCTCTGAAGCCAGCACCTGAGAACACTCAGCTTAGAAATGTCAGGGCTTGGCCAGACATCTATTTTTCTTCACAGCTACTCTATATTCTCAAGTCACCTTTTTTCCTTGAGTTTCAATTACACCCCCCCCCCCCAGGCAACCAATAACCCTTCCTGGTAGTGTTGTGTGCAGTCTTTAGGGGAGAGAGAGCAAGGCTCAGTCTGACCTCTAGTTCTATAACCTCTGCCTCCTCATAAGAGCTGGGGATAGGGGCATGAACCACCACTCATGGCTCACTGATGGCTTCATTATTGAGCTACTGTAAGATGCCAAACCTTGCTATGGGAGGGGACGGAAAAGAAAATAAGACAACCCCCCCCTCGTTTCCAGTTTATGTTCTACCAGAGGGCAGAGAAACAAAACACAGCAACGAAAACTGACAGTAGACAGTGATGAGTGCAGAAGCAGTGATGGGTGGTGTGGGAGCCTTAAGAGATGACATTTTGGGTTTGGTTTCCTGCCAAAACATCGAAAAGTAAATGTGAGGGGAGCCGGAGGGAGAGAGAGATAGAGCACATATATGTAAAGACTTGAATGATGCACAAGAGTTGATGTGGACAATTTGGGGGTTAGATAACCTAGGAGAATCCACAGGCTTGTAGGGAAAAAATAGCTTGTAACAAATCGAATGGAGTCATGTGTCAGTGAAAGGCCAGTAAATACGGGATTCACTCAGTACAGAAGCTTCTGTTGTATTCTCCGTGCCCACCAATAGCAGTGATCACGGAGAATGACACGGCGCACGTATAATCCTTTCTTCCACCATTACAGGAGAAGCAGGTGAAATCTCAATTCTTACTCATGTTAATGATAAATGCGCCTTAGACCACGAAGGCTCAGGGGTTTTCATCCAGCCTCTACGGCCTCGATCCCTCCTCCCGGCGCCAGGGTGCGCTGCGCCGTTCCTCAGCTGGATGGCGTCTCGCTCTTCCGTGCCTCCCTTCTCTCTGCGCAGCACTTCCGGTATCAGGCGGAAGCAGGGGGCCGGTGGCTACTGACGCCGGGGTCCGGAGGCATGGCGTGGGCGGGGCCGGGGGAGGTGTGCACCGAGCAGGCTAGGGCGACCCTTGCCCCGGCCCCATGAGCCAGGACTCGACAGGTGAGGACTTGTCCTTTACGGCCCGTGGGAGCTCCGCAGCGGGCTCTTCCCCGCATGATACCCGGACCCCACGAGCCCGGACGCCCGGGCGCCCAGGCTTTGCCTGGGCAGGCTCCGCCCTAGGCTTCTCTTTCCGGGGGCGCCCGTTGGGCATGTGTGTCTGCCTCTTGGCACCCTTTTCTTGTTTTGGAAGCAGTCGCCAAGTGAGGGGACATGTGTACTTGCTCTACCGAGGACAAACCAAACAACCTCCCCCCCCACCCCCCGCCGCCGCTCATTCACACTTTTAGTGACCCGATTTAGCTAGGCTTTCTTTGGTTTCAGAACGAGCCAAAGCGTCTACCATGTGCTAGCCCTAGAGCTAGATAAAAGTATACCGTGGTGGTGACCGAAGTAGGTCCGGTTGATGCTAATGGAAAGAGTACAGTTTAGCGAGGAGAATCAAACATTAAACACAATCATGCAAGCGAACATGTAAATAAAAGCTGTGACAGGTTACTATAGAAAGAACAAGAAAAAGATTAGTTCTAATTTAGGTACAGACGAAAAAAAACTTCCCCCAAATTGACACTGAAATTACAACAGGAGAGGTTAAGGCAAGGACCAGGGAGAATGCATCTCGGAAAAACCAAGGTACCCCTGTGTTTTCCCGCATTGGCCAAGGATATGGCTTGAGGTAGGCCCAGTGCTTAAGGGAGCTTGCTAAGTGTCAAGCACAGTGGTGGGCATACAGAAGTGTGTAGCTTACCCAGAGAGATCACATAAATAAATACAGAGTTGCAGGGAAGGAGAGGTGTGGCTAGTGTGTTGGGATGTCTGTCTCATAAAGTGGAAGGAAGCCTTCGAAGACAAAGTGATGAAGCTGATACCCCAGGTAGTTCTCAAAGGTGAAGAATTTAGTTTCTACAAAAGGCCAGAGAGTACATTTCAGTCAGTGATCTGTTAACACTTAGCTCTTCTTTCCTAGGGCTAAAGTGGCCATAGGCAATATGCAAATGAGTGTGGTTGTGTTCCAGGAAAAGGTTCTTTCCAAATCAACAAGAGTAGTAGCTTAGTGCCCTGACTCCCTGAGGTCTTGCTCAGCACACCTTTTAAGATCCTTATCCGGTGGATGAAGCAGAATGAGTGGGAAACTATCCTACCTATATGTTGTAAGGCTTTTATTTGTTTTCTGATGCTGGGGATCTGGGCTACTTGTTAGGAAAGCTTTTGCCAGACCCCCCCCCCCCCCCCCCAGCTTTTGATTCCTCTCAGATGATTATGGATGTATGTACTCTCTTTGTTGACCATTTGTATGTTTTTGGGGAAATGGCTTTCAGGTATTTTGCCTGGTTTATTTTATTTTATTTTTAAAGGCTTGGGTTTTGTGGCTATTTGTTGAGTTCTAGGAGTTCACTAAATATCCTATTAACTCCTTATCACATATTTGGCCAGCAAATGTTTCTTTTCATCTATTCATTCTGTAGGTTGCCCTTCCACTTTTTGTTTGTTTGTTTTTAGTGGGTTTTTTTTTTTTTTTTTTTTGTTCTTGTTTTTGTTTTTGAGAAAGGGTTTCTCTGTGTAGCCCTGACTATGTTGGAACTCAGTCTGTAGGTTAGGCTGGCCTGGAACACAGAGCTCTCTACTTCTGCCTCCCCAGTGCCGAGATTAAAGACATCCACCTCCAGGTCTGGCTCTTTTCACTTTTTCTTTTCTTCTTCTTTTTTTCCCCCCTTAAATTTATTTATATATGAGTGCCCTGTCTGCATGTTGCTCAGCTCACCAGAGGAGGGCATTGGATCCCATTATGGATGGTTGTGAGCCACCATGTAGGTGCTGGGAATTGAACTCAGGACCTCTGGAAGAGCAGCCATCTCTCCAGCCCCACCTTTCACTTTCTAATTGTAACTTTTAGCATATAGATGTTTTTATGTATTCACGGCTAACCATGTTTGGTTGTGTTCCCCATGTTTTTGGTTTCACGTCATAAAAAGTTCATCAAGTTCCCCCTGTGGTTTCCTTTGGATGTTTTATAGCTATGGGTCTTACACATAGTTTTTAAAATTCATTTGGAGTTAATTTTTGTACATGCTGCAAGATAAGGCTATAATTTTATTTTAGAAATTCTTTTGTGTACTATATGCAGTTGTCCAGAAGCCATGCATTAGGGAAAGTCCTTGGCCTTTCTGAACACCAAATGGTGTTTGTCCATGTGTGAGCTTGTTAGGCTCTGGCTCACTGTCTGGGAAAGCGGCTTGAAGGAGGGGTCTGCAATGTCCTGTTTCAGAGGGATCGGTCCATGCAGACAGGAAGCAGAGAGAAGGGGTACGGAAAAGGCCAGAACATGATGTAGCCTCCAAAGTCAAGTGTGTCCATATCCCTCTCTATCCACTTCTTCCACTCAGGCCGCCTTCTTACCCCCCCCCCATCTCCCAGTAATGCTGCCATCATAATTAATCCATTGATTAGGTCAGAGCTCTCACAATCTACTTGTCTCTAGAACTAACTTAGAGACACCCAGAGGTGTGATTCACTGATCTGGAGTGGTGGTTCTCAACCTCCCTAACCCTTTAACCCTTCCATACAGCTCCTCATGTTGTGGTGACCCCCAACCATAAAATGATTTTTGTTGCTACCTTATAACTGTAATTGTAATTTTGCTGCTGTTATGAATCATAATGTAAATATCTGTGTTTCTGATGGTTTTAGATGTTGTCTGTGAAAGATTCAGCCACCAAGGGGCTTGTGACTCACAGGTTGAGAACCTAGAGGTTTCTAATCTAGCCATGTTGATAAGATTAATGGTGCTTTATTCTGAGGCTATTCTTTTCCATTGATCTTGTTAAGCATGGGCTATGCTTTTTATTATTATTGTGGTTTTGTATTAGGTTCTGAAATCAGAAAATATGAGCACTTCAATTGTGTTATTTTTTCATATCATCTTAGCTATTTGGTATTCTTTGAGATTTCGTATTACTTTTGATAGAGATAGCTCTAATCTATAGATCACTTTAATATAACAACCTAGTAAGGGTATATATGTACATTCAATGATCTTTTTTTTTTTTTTTAAAGACAGGGTCTTGGGCCTGGGGAAAGTAGCAACCTTTGTAGAATGCTTTCCTAACATGTGCAAGGGCCTAATTTTGATTCCCCAGCACCTTGTAAACTAGGTATGGGAGCACAAGCCTGTAATCCTAACACTGCAGTTTGGGGCAGAAGGATCAGAAGCTGAAGGTCCTCCATGGTTGCCTAGCAGGTTCAAGGCCTGCCTGGGGTATGTGGGATTCTGTTTCAGAAATAAACAGACAAAGACAAGATTTCAACCTGTATTCTGGCCTGGCCTTGAACTTGAATGATATCCCTGCCTCAGCCTCCTCATTGGTGGCGGTGGCAGTGTTTACTTGTATGCCACCATAACCTGGGGGTGTGATTTTTTGGTGATACTCACATTTGATGTACTTGTCGGCTTATTCTTTGAAAATTCCTGGCAGCTTATGCTTGGAAAGTATTCTTTCTATGCTGTGTCATTCTTTTAGACCTTTAGATTTAGATATGTCAGGGTCACTGTGGGACTCTAATCTTGGAAGGAGAAATGCTGGTCACTGATGTCCTGGGAGATCCTGGGTTCAGTCAGAGTAAACGGGATCTGTTTAATTTGTATTACTTATGTGTCAGTAAGTTTTGTTCTTTTTTCCTTGATTTTGGTTATTGTTTTGTTTTTGTATTTTCTATACAGAGATGTTATAATGGATCATCATGTTTCCACCATTAAACCTCGAAGAATCCAAAATCAGAATGTCATTCACCGCTTAGAACGCCGACGCATCAGTTCAGGGAAGGCTGGAACACACTGGCATCAGGTCCGAGTGTTCCACCAGAATGTCTTCCCTAACTTCACAGTTGTCAATGTTGAGAAGCCTCCTTGTTTCTTGCGTAAATTCTCACCCGATGGGCGCTACTTTATTGCTTTTTCTTCTGACCAGACATCTCTTGAAATCTATGAGTACCAGGGCTGTCAGGCAGCAGAGGACCTCTTGCAAGGATACGAAGGGGAGATCTTGTCTAATGGCAATGACCAGCGGTCAGTTAGCATCCGAGGCCGTCTCTTTGAGCGCTTTTTTGTCCTGTTGCACATTACCAATGTAGCAGCCAATGGTGAGCACTTGAACCGGGAGTGTAGCCTCTTCACTGATGACTGCCGGTGTGTCATTGTGGGCTCTGCTGCCTATCTCCCTGATGAACCTCACCCTCCTTTCTATGAGGTATATCGCAACAGTGAGTCGGTGACCCCCAATCCACGGTCCCCTCTAGAGGACTATTCCCTCCACATCATTGACCTTCATACCGGCCGTTTGTGTGACACACGCACATTCAAGTGTGACAAGGTGGTCTTGTCACATAACCAAGGGCTATACTTGTACAAAAATATCCTGGCCATATTGTCTGTGCAGCAGCAGACCATTCATGTCTTCCAGGTGACCCCTGAAGGCACATTTATTGATGTTCGGACCATTGGCCGCTTTTGTTATGAGGATGACTTGCTCACTGTGTCTGCTGTTTTCCCTGAGGTGCAGCGGGACAGTCAGACAGGCATGGCCAATCCCTTTCGGGACCCTTTCATCAACTCCCTCAAGCACCGGCTGCTGGTTTATCTCTGGCGTAGGGCAGAACAGGACGGTAGTGCCATGGCCAAGAGGCGTTTCTTCCAGTATTTTGATCAGCTGCGGCAGCTGCGCATGTGGAAGATGCAGCTTCTGGATGAAAACCACCTGTTCATCAAGTACACCAGTGAGGATGTAGTGACACTGCGGGTCACGGACCCATCCCAGGTATGGTGGGGGAAAGGGAAGGGGAGTACGGGATGGATCTCTTGTCCCTGTGCCTAGTCTCCACCCCTCAGGAATATATACGCTAATGGAGCATCGATTTTTGCTGTGCTTGGGTTCAAACTTAAAGTCAGTTTCCTTTTGTCTGGCCTCACATACTGAAACTGGCCAATGGAGGGCAAATGTTAAGCCACTGCCATGTAGATAGCCAGCTCTATGATTGTTATCTCAGTTGCTCCGTAGGGCATTTTCAGTGCTATCAGACAGGAGCCCAGAGCAGTAAGGTCAGAGTTTGGACCACACATATATAATCCTACCTAGACTTTTACAAGACTGCTTATTGAGCCAAACAGGTTCGAAAGTTTGTGAGGCTCTGTGGTAGAGAGCTTGTCTAGGATGTGAGGCTCTGGGTCCCTGGCACTAAAAAAAAAAATCTAAACATTTGACATTGCAGCCAAGTGTGACAGAGCACTCCTCTAATGCCAATTATCCCAGCAGTGGGAAGGTAGAGGCAAAGAAATCTTGAGTTCAAGGGCAGTGAGTTCCAGAACAGTCTGGGCTATGAGACCTTGACTGAAGAAAAACCAAAAAGAATCAAGGTGGTGAGAGGGAATAGCACAGAGAGAGTGTTGAGATGGTTCACGTACCTCCAAAAATCCAGGGGATCCTGGATATTGGCCTTTGGAAAGCTCTCCACTTCAGTGTTGACTGAGGAAGAGGCCTACCTTTCTGTACGTTTGGATCCCTTACCCCAAGCCACTCTCCCGTTTGGAATTCTCTGTTTTAAAAATAGAGAACAGTAAGGCACATAGTAAACTAGTATGTATACATCCTTGGGGGTTGGCTCAGGGGATAAAACATCTGTCTGGCTAGTTTGGAGAGTTTGGATTCCTGGAACTAATGTGAATGCCAGGTGAGTGTGGTGTCCTGTTGGTAATTCCAGTGTTTAGAAGGTGGAGACAGTCCCGGGAGCAAGCTGGTTAGTCAGCAAGCTCCGGGCTCAACTGAAACCACCGTAATGAATAGGATGGACAGTGATTGAAGAAGGCTCCCAGCATCAGCCTCGGGCCTTTGTGGGCCCAAGTTTGGCACCAGCACACACAGGAGTGCACCAAATATACATGAGAAACAAATAAAGAAGGAAATACTGTACAGAACTCCTTCCTAAGCCCTCACTCAACCTGTGATAAAATATCATGCAATTGTGTCTCCCCTCCCCCAGATTGTGCATTCTAAAAAGGGGAAGTGATTGGGTTAGATTTTATCTTTACATTTCTTTTTCTTCCTTGCTAATGATGAGCAGTGTCACCGAAGCATCTAGTTCATCTTATGCGTCATGGAAGATGGGTGCTAGAGCCCTTGACTGCTTTCTCTCCTGTCCTTAACTTCCCAGCCTGCTGTAGAGGGAAAGCTGCCTAGTGTTTGTGTAACTTTATATTCACATAATTACAAAAGAGCCTGTTAAAACCCTGCCATGATCAAAGTGGTGCCGTAGTCTATAGATGGACATGAGTCAGACTTTCATTTGGGTTTCAGCTATAATTACCTTTCTATTTTGGAAGGAATAAGTTGTCTGTTATCACTGCACCGAGATTATCCTTTTTTTCCCTTTGCTAAAAGGTGACCTATTTTTTTCTGGTAGTTACAGTGCGTTACACTAGATGTGCTCCTGAGGCTGTGCCCTCTGCACATGGAGTTTGAAACTCGAAACCTAGTGTCCGTACCTCACTTGTCCTGTTCCCTGCACAAGTTTAATTTGATAAGTTGCAATAAGGTTAATGAGTAAAACTGCATCCATAGACAAAGCCTTGGTAATGCGGGCATTAGTCTCAGGTTGCCCTCCAGTCTCTTTAATTTGTAGCCAATTTCATTTTCAGGTGACTGCAAAGTCATGTAAGAGGAGCCCTGGGAAGGGCTGATACTAGTAAGGCAGGTGGGCCAAATGGTTCCAGAGATGGGCAATAGAGATTTAGACTCAATCAGAGAGGGTGAAATACTAATCCTTGTGTCTTGAAGACGTCTTTGAATCCTGTTGGAAGCTTGCAGATTGACTTCACACTGCTGCATTCACTGTGACAAAAACTCCAGGTACCTGGAGCTTTCTGTTCGGCAAGGCAGAGCACTGGAGGTGTCCAGGAAGAGGCCCAGTCACCCAGGGCCCCATTCAGAAAAAAAAAGCCTGCCACCTATGGCATTTGAATGCTTTTCAGGTTCCCCCTTGACTCTTAATTGGCAAATCTCAAATGTATCTTACAAAAGCTCTTGGCTGAAAGAACATTTATGGAGAAAGAAATGGAAAATGCCTGTCTGATTTTTCATTTGTTCACAGTATCCTGCGTGGATACAACTTGCCTGGGCAGTTTTAGCACACAATATACTTAAGGTGTCTCTCTGTGTGCTAGAAATATTAAGAGGGAAAATAAATGGCCCTAAATTGAACTTTCAACTGTACACACAGAAGAGGAAATCATTTACCAACAGGCAGCCCTGGGCTGCAAATCACTTTCTCAGCAGGAAAGAAAATTAAATCTGGCATTTTAAAAACTTTTTTTTTTTTTTTTTTTTTTTAAATCTTAGGGTAGATTGAGGAACAAGTAGAGCATAAACACTTGGAAGAGAAAAATATTGAATTTGCACAGTTTGAAATGAGAGATTGAAAGCCTTTTTATATATCCATGCTGGCTAGCTCAGTAATCCTAGCAGCACGGTGGCAGAGAGAAACCTGGTGGCATCGAGGCTCTCAGCTGATAGAGCGAGCCAATGCCACTCTGTCACTCCCTAGCTCTGGAGCCATATCCCCTCTCTGGTGCCCAGGCTGAAGTTCCTGAGTGGACTGTTGTGGGGCCTGGGTTTTAAGTCAAGCAGGAAGTTTCCTAGGCATGGCTGCCTCTTTCCTACAGGCCTCCTTCTTCGTGGTATATAACATGGTGACAACAGAGGTGATCGCCGTGTTTGAGAATACATCGGATGAGCTTCTGGAGCTCTTTGAGAACTTCTGTGATCTCTTCCGCAATGCTACCCTACACAGTGAAGTCCAGTTTCCTTGCTCAGCTTCTAGCAACAATTTTGCACGGCAAATCCAGCGCCGGTAAGCAATTCTGCCAGGCTTCCCAGGCTTAGCTTTAAATGGTTGGTGTTAGGCTGCTAACCATTTGTTTCGGGAACTGTGTATTCTGTTTGTCCACCTGGCCTTGGAAGCTCGGCCTTTTGGAACCAACCCCTGTGTCACTCCCAAGTTTTCCTATCTCCAAGGACCTGTGCAATTATTTCTGCATCTTCTGGGTCCTTCTTAGACCACATGTGAGCTGCAGAAAGATAGAAACTATACCACACATCTCTTTATTGCTATATTCTTAGTGATGCACTGTCAAGTCTGTAAGTGTTTGTGGAATGGGTGATGGAGATCATTCAGAACTTCTGAATAAATATGGCATGTTGAACACATCCATTTATCTCTGTTTTATGGTAAAGCCTCTAAAAGGAAAGTGAAGGGATAATGGGGTGTACCTCAAGAACAGAAGAGAAAATAAGCCAGAGTTATTGATAAATGTTTGGAAGTAGAAAGTCCATGTTTCCTAAGAACCATCTTAGTATATTAACATAAGAGGAATAGTTCTTTTGGGCTAAGAGCCCATGCTAAATCTGGTGTAGTTAGGCAAGGCCTCCTCAGCTTTCATACCTAAATTGCCCTAACCTTAGTGAGGTATGGAAAATATCTGCTTTTGGTCCCCAAATAGGCCAGATCACACTGAGTGGATGAATCAGAGCAAGCATTACTGCTTCTTGGAATGATGAGCAAAGGTAACGTAATGCAGTGGCTCTGGGCGTACAGGGACAGGTGTGGGTTAGACAGAGACTCTGACGTCTCATTGCCTGGGTCTTCTGTCCAGTGCACCTACCTTCTGCCTTAGAGGCATGATTTTCTTCTCAGTCTCACTGTGTAGCCCAGGCTAGCCTTGTACCTGTGCTGATTCACCTTCCTCAGCCTTAACAGGTGTGGGCAGTGCTGGGAACTGAATTAATCTTCTTTCAAAATTAACTTAGTTAATCATGCCATTGACAAGTTGCAGACACTAGGTGTCCTAGTTTCTTTCCGTTGCTTTGATAAAACACCATGACCAAAGCACCCTTCCAGGTCACATTCCATTGCTGAGGAGAATCAGGGCAGAGATTCAAGGCTGGAACTTGGAGGCAGGAAATGACAGAGGAGTGCTCATTACCATCCTGCTCTTGGGCTTTTTCCTTGCTAGCTTTTCGATTTAGTCTGAGACCACCCTTCTACAGAGGGCTGGCCCTCTTTCATTCATCAACAGTTCACCGCAGATGTGGCCACAGGCCAGACCATTGAGGCAAAGAGGCAATTTCTCAGTCTCGAAATTCTTCCAGACTAGTACAGTGGATATACTCAGTACAAACGAGACAAGCTGTGTGTGGTAGGAATTTTGATTTCTGTTCACTGTCATGTCTACACCAAGGTGAGTCTGTCAGCTGAGTGGATAGAGTCATTGAGGAGTCGGAAGACATGCTTCTAGAAAGTGTGTCAGAACTCCTCTGGAATTAAGGATCACAGCAGGCACCTCTCGAGAAGGCAAGGCGCTAACATTCAGGAGAAAATTGCATACTCATTCAGTGAGCCTAAAATTTTTGTCTCATGCCACTAAAGACTGAAAAGTGATAAATGCCCTTTTACATCTTGCTCACAAAATGTATCTTGAATAGATTTTGTTAGCTGCCCTACTATCATAGTTTGCTTTAATAAATATATAAATCTTTGTAAACTGAAATAATCTTTTTTTATTTCTTATTAATCCATGGCTCTTAATGGAAAATTGTGTGGTAAATGTTCTCCAGTAGTCTTTATGTAAAAACAAAAAAAACATGAGTAGCTTCTGGGTTAGCATAAAGCATGCAAACAGACAGAATGGGCTCTTAAGTCCTGAATCACTTAAGAAGTGCCATTGTCCTAAAAGAGGCCAGGACCGACAGAGGAGAGGAAGAGGTGGGATTGCAGTCCTGGAACAACTAAAGGGTAAACATGAGGTGTCCTGGAACACTGGTGCTTTGGGAGACCTAAAGTCCGTCAGGCTTGGCTGAAGAACTCTCCTAGAGAAGAGGGGGCAGGACAACGGAAAAGAAGGGGCTAAAGAAAGTACTGAGAGCATTTGCCTTATTCTATACCTGGCTGTTCATATAAAGGGGGTAGAGACAATGTGAGCTCTCTCTAACTCTGATGGATAGAACTTTCTAGATTGGCAGGACCATCCATGGCTATTGGAGCCAACTGTTAAACTCTCAGGAATTTTTGCAAGCTGATTGTTAAACATGGCCATCACTAAATTATAACCACTCCCTTGCTTTGGCGGTATCCATCCTTTTGAGGTTCTCTTTATCTGCTTCAGAAGCTACATAGTAAAGTGATGTGGCTCATCTCCAACAGTGTTTGATGATGTCATGGTGGTACCTTGAAATTGGACACAGCAGGAAGCTTTACACCACAGAAACTGGTAAATGCTACAAATCATGTCTACCCCCCTCCAAAAAAAAAAAAAAAAAAAAAAATCACCACTTTACCAGCATTCTATTCTGCTCAATCAAGTACCTGTTACAGTCAGTGAGAAAAGGCCCATATGGAGGCATGCCATGAAACTTTGAAACATTGGAGATAACAGTAAATCAAAAAACTTTGTTCAAGAACATACATTTCATGTGGAATAATGTTATCAGAATGGCTTCAGGCATGTCAGTGGCCATGCTAAGAGCTTACAGACATGAAAATCTTACTTTCAAAAATATTGTGAAAGGGGTGATTTCAAAGGCTTGGGGATGTAGTTTAGTGATAGAGTACTTTTCTGCTACTCAGAAGGTTCTGGGTTTAATCCTTCCCCCAAACCTGGTGCCACCAAAAATAACCATTTTCTTCTTCTTTTTTGTTTTATTCTTTGAGACAAGAACAGTCCAGGTTGGCCTTGAACTTAATAGTTCTTCTGCCTTGGGTTCCTGAATGCTAGGATTACATATGCTTGCCACTGTGCCTGGTGCAAAGGATCTCTCATTTAGAACCTTATATTTAAATAGAGTAGAACAAAGATATGTTCACGTCTGTGAAACTCAAAGATAAAATCATCTTTTATGTGTCTTCCTGAGAAAGACTTTGGAAAGTACATGTCATCAGTAAGTCACTAAGGGATGGTTTGTAGGCAGCAGAGTCAGAGTTTTGAGGATGCTAGAAGGGTAGCTGCAGAGTCACAGTTCACAGGTCAGACCTGAGAGGCACGAGAGAGTGAAGTATCCAGGAAGAAAGTGTTTGAGGAGGAAAAGGCAGAGCTGGGGATATCTGTGTGTGTGGGGGGGTCTGAGTGCCTTGTCACTTCTGTTGGCATCAATGGCATGTGAGCAGAGCTGTTTAAAGAGACTGGGAGCTACCCTATGGTTAATCAGGGAAACAGATAAGGCTCAGCAGAGGCAATAGCAAGCCCAAAGGCTGAGGGGTTTCGGAGGCCTTTGAAGGACACCAAAGAGGCCAGATGGCTGGATTGGAGTGAGCATGGGATGGTAGTGGAGATGGGGCCAGAGACAATATTCCAGCCATCTTTCTACATTTTTATTTTAAGGAGTCTCACCAAGTTGCCCCGGCTGGTCTAGGACTTTCAGTCCTGCCTCAGTGTCCCGAAGAGCTAGAATTATAGGCTTATGTCACTAACCAGATGGTTTTCCTTATTTTAAACTAAGAAGTAAAAATGACCTGTTTGTATGTTGATGGGACTAATCCTGTAGAGAAAGAACATATCCTAGTATGTGAGAGGGGATGAGATCTACTGCCCTAAAAGAGAGATTGTAGTACCATGCAAGGAGAGATGCTTTGTAGAGACCTTAAAAGGTTCTCCTCTGCTTCCCTGTATCGGTCAGTAACAAACTAGGGGGAGATGAGGTAGCTGTGGAGAGAGTAGGAGGCAGGGTGGACTGTGGAAGTGCAGAGGAGTAGCCCTCCACTCTGAAGGCCTGTGTGCAGTCTGTGACCATAAGGTTAAAGTGAGCATTACTGTTTGCTTTTCTGCAGCCACGGGAAACAGAACAGGCACAGGCATGGAATCAGGGGGACTGAGCTTCACTGTAGCCCTACTCTGAAGCATATAGTTGAAGATGTAGAGCATGCCTGCAGTGGAGCTGTTTCCTGCTTAACTGTGGATTGTCAGATGGTTAAAGAATGAAGAGAGGACATGATGGATGTGTGAGATGGAAGGAAAATGGTAGGGGAGTTAGTGGGTTTTGAAGGATTGTTGAAGTTTGGATGTAGAAGCCTGGAGCTGGGGAGGTAGAGGATGGCTGGAACGTGGGATGGTCTACCTGGGGTTGCAGTGTTGTAGGGTGAGAGTGAAGCTATAGGAATGTAGGGTTGAGGCTGAGAGGAAGTTAGGGACTGGGAGGCCGTGCTGTTAGGATGGTTACTGAGAATTTTAAAGTGCCTAGAATTAAGAGATGTTAGTTGGACAGAGCGACACAGCCAATAGCTAACAGCTGTGGATACCAGAGGGATGGCTTCTTCATATTTCTGGGAGAGTGGAGATATGGTGGATGTTAATGAAGAATAGGAACTGCTTCAGTGTACAGATCCTGTAGGTTGTCCTGGATGCTTGTGGTCATCACAAAACCATGAGCCACTCCCTTCATGGTACTGTCAGTGGTGACGAGTACAGAGACATACCTCCATGGTGCTACCTTGAGAGGTCTGAGAAGTTCCCTTATTCTTTGGGGACCTTCACCAGAGTAAAACCAGATCCATAACACAGCAACAAAGAAGAATTTCAGGATGAGCCAGGATGTGGCAACATTGGAAGTTATTAGAAGACATTTTGAACAGATTTAAGAACGGGGTTAAGAACAAGGGTTAAGAAATTTTCTTAAAGAAAATTCTTTTTGGAAAAAAAAAAAAAAGAGAACAAGGGTTAATTAATAGAGGTGCTCAGGAAAGGGTGAGACAAAGCCACATGAACGTGAAATTCCAATGTAAGTGGTGGTGGAAAGTCTTTCCAGTAGCTAGAGGTGTTGGTTTTGGTGGATTCTGGTTATATCTAAATGGGTTGCTAGGGAACCTCTTCTTTTCTGGCCAGTGAGGTTGAGGATGGTTTCAGAGATGCATTGAATAGGAGTATAGCTGATGACAGCTCCAGGGGAAGCTACAATTGAAAAGTTACTATATGTGTCTAGTGTGAATGTGAGTATGAGCTCATGTGTTGTGGCAGACACAGGTGCCAGAGGACAGTTTGGGGAGTCGGTTATCTCCTTCCAGTGTGGGATCTGGTGATTGAACTTGGGTAGGTCTTTAGGCTTGTGTGGCACTTTGCACCTGCTGGGCTCTTGTTTTGGATTTAAGCATGTGTATGTGAGTTTTAAACTGAGGCAGCTGCTGAGAAAGCCTTCCTCACTGGTGCTTTGTTTTAGGTTCAAAGACACAATTATAAATGCCAAGTATGGAGGGCACACGGAAGCTGTGCGCCGGCTGCTGGGCCAGCTCCCCATCAGTGCCCAGTCTTACAGTGGGAGCCCCTACCTGGATTTGTCTCTCTTCAGCTACGATGACAAGTGGGTGTCAGTCATGGAGCGACCCAAGACTTGTGGAGATCACCCAATCAGGTACTCTGTCACCCCCACAGCTCCAAAATGCTTGAAGAGAAGGGTGCCATGCTTCCTCTTTCCTTTTCTGTGACATGGGTCAATGACTGATAGTCTTTTGTGCTTTGGCCGAAGGAAAGGCAGGCTGTTTCTGTTGAGTGGTGAGGGCTTGGATCACTTAGGTATTATTCTCAGAAGTTAACTACTGCTGCTCTTTGCTCCCCAGGAAAATAATTTATTCAGGTAAATGCTGTCTGCTTTTAAAAGTATCCAAGGAAGCCAGGCAGTGACTGATGCATGCCCTTAATCCCAGCACTTGGGAGACAGAGACAGGGTGGATCTCTGAGTCTAACCTGTTCTACAGAGTGAATTTCAGGGCAGTCAGGGCTACACAGAGAAGCGCTATATTCAAAACAAAACAAAAGAATAAAAGCATCCAAGGAAAGTAGCTGTATTTTCTACTTTTAACAGCCTAACAGATTTTGTATTCAGTATATCTTACTTAAATTATTTTATCCGTGTTACTAAATGGAAAAGGCAGAGATAATTTTTTACTTTTGGAATCTTGTTGTTTGTTTGTTTAAGATTATTTTATGTGATGATTGTTTTGCCTACGTGTGTGTATGTATACCACGTGTGTATCTGGTGCCTGCAGAGGTCAGAAGAGGGAGGGTGTCAGATCTCCTGACCTGGTGTTATGGTTGGTTGTGAGCCACCATACTGGAGTTACAGGTGGTTGTATGCTACCATGTGGGTGCTGGGAACTGAACCCAGGCTCTCTCCTAGAGCAACAAGTACCCTTAACCACTGAGTTATCTGTCTCTCCAGCCTCTGATGCTGGGATCTTAAAATTAGCCCCTTGTAGGCATCCTTCTCTCCTAAAGTCACACTTGTTCCTCTATATCCGGAACCTGTGCTGTGACTGATACTACGAGGAGGAACAGGCAGTCTCTAGTGGGGTTGCCTGGCCACAGGGGTTGAGGCCTAAGCTGTAGCTTGGAAGGCCTTTTCACATGGAGGCAATAGCACTCAGAAGTTATAGGTTTGTTTCTTTCTTTCCTCCCTCCCTTGCTCCCTCTCTTCCTCTCTTTCTTCTCTAGGCTTTGACCTTGAACTCCTCAGTCCCCTCCCGTTGTATTGTAGGTAATGCCTTATCACACCTAACTGTAGTAAGTATGTGTGGTCATCAGCTTCATTATGTATTAAATGAGTCTTTGTAACATATTCTGCATATTTAATAACTATTCATAGTATTTCCTTTGGGAAATTGCAGTCAAATTCCAAAGCTCAATTAAAACTTTTTGTTTTATCATGGCAAATTTTGTATCTTTGATGACCCTCTGTACTTCCTAGCTTCAGAGGTTATCAGCTCCTGACCAGCTGTTTCCTCTCCGCACCTCCCTGATGCTTTGGGTTACTTTGCAGTAAATCCCAGTTTCCCTAGAATCTTGCCTATAAACATTTCAGTGTGGATTTCTAAAAGATAACAAGCTTTAACAAACAACAAAAGTCTTGAGATCATCTTATCTAAACAAAATTAACAAAACCTTATCAATAGGGCCAGAGTTGTAGCTCAGTAGGTAGAATGCTTAGCCAGCACACAAAGTCCTAAGTTCAATTCTCAGCCTCACATAAACCTGGAGTGGTAGTACCCTTGGGAAGTAGAGGCAAGAAGATCAGGAGTTCAAGATCATCTTCAGCTACATAGCAGGTTTGAGGTCAGCCTGGGATACACGAGACTCTGCCTTAGAATAAACAAGCATTTGTCAGTGTTACCAAGCATCTAATTAATTTTACCCGTATTTCCTGTGAATGTTCTTTGTACAGTTCCTCTGTTTGACTCGTGTTCTAAACAAGGTTCATATGCATGTGGCTGCTACCCTTCAAAGTGTAGTCTATAGTTTTTCTTTATTTTTCTTGTAAAGGCATCATTGTTCATCACCATGTTGTTCATCCAGTAGTCTTCCTCACACTGGGCCTCTGTTCATTGCATGCTGAGAGGAGTATTTACTACGTTTCTCATTCCCCCTGCTTTCCTACAAATTGGTGGTTAGATTTAGAAGCACAAACAACCCACTTTAAATTATAAACCCTGTATATATTGGAAACTATGTGGGTAGGTGAATGTGCTTTTCATACATAAAAGCACATAATGGGTCTCCTTTGATAAAGTCAAATAAACAAATTTCTATTCTTGCTGATTTCCCTGCTTTTTCAATTTGAAAAGATGAGCCTACGTAACACGCCTCCAATGCCATTGCTATGACTGAGGAGGCATCTCTTGTAATTCCTCATGTTTTTACTTACAATGAGAACTGGAAGGATATTAAAAGGCTTCTGAAGAGGCTGTGCTATCAGACACCTTCGTTGTCTCTTCCATTCTGGCCCTTATCAATATGTATGTTTGTTCATGTTTTTATTTGTAGCTTTAATCACAAAAGGCATCATGGCTTGTCAACTGCTTTAACTTTAGGAGTACTTTTTCATTGTGTTACACAGTCCTCACACTGACACACTGTTCCATCAAGTAGACATGTCATAATTTATCCAGCCTTCTGCCCATCTCTTTTATGCATTTTTACATTAGAGCAACTCAGATAATGCCATCGTTAATCATTTAAATTAAATTCAGAGGATATGAATTTTGGGGGATGGGATTATTTTATCAAAAAGTATGAATACCCTTGAGCTCATGGGTGGCATATTTCCTCTAGTATGTAGAAGATTCTGGATTTGAGCCTCAGCGCTACAAAATGATAATATAATAGTAATAATAAAAAGTAAGAGTATCTTTAGACTTGTTTCTCTGCTTTCCAGAAAAGGAAACAGAACTCCATTTTCTGGAATTATCATCCAGCCTGTTTATCATCTCTAGTCTTCCAAACCACAAGTCATTCAGAAATAGCTTTTGTCTAATTGTGTTAGCTGGAAAACCCTGATCCAAAGTGCTCACTATTTTGTTTATAGGCAAGTGCTCTACTTTATTTCTGTATGTGAAAAATGGCAGCCTTCAGAGAGAATCTATTTTATTTTTTATTATTATGCTTTTATGTAGCCCGAGCAAGCCTTGGACTTGCTATATAGCCAAGGCTGGCCTTGAACTCCTGATCTCTGCCCTCTAGAGTTCTGGGATTACGGGCATTCAAAACTACACCTACTTCAAGAATTTGTTCTTAATACTGAAAATCTTACGATTGTCCCTTAGAGCTGTTGGCACTTGATGTGAGGTGAGGCCAAGCTAAGGTGTATGTCAAGTACATTTCAAGTTTCAAAGAAGTAATGAAGGAAAAAGTGTGTGGTACCTCATAATCTTTTTAGAATGACCGGGTCGCGGTGGTGGTATTCTGGATATACTGGATTAAAGGAAATCTATTACGAAATAAATTTCACTTTTGTTTGACTTTTTTTTGTTGTTAAAAATGTGGCTATTCAAAGATTTAAAGTGAAGCTTAGATTTGCTCTTTGCCTTTCATTTTAAATGCTAGTTTAAAGAGTGTTTCGGCAGGAGCTTCCAGAAGTCGGGAGGTTGTAATTTAGAGTCTAATTCAGGGTGGTCATGAGAAGACACAGTCACAGACTGAGGACCGGAGTTACCTTTACAGTTACTCTGCCTCTAAGCTGAGCTGATGAGATAAGGCTGCTTCCTGCTTCTGCTAAACTAGAGTTGTTCCAAGAGGCCATTCCATTTATCAGATGAACTACCAGTGCCTCCCCAGCTTGTCTGGATTTCAAGATGGCAGTGATAACAGTGTCTTTTGTTGTTTAGGTTCTATGCCCGGGACTCTGGCTTGCTGAAGTTTGAGATCCAGGCAGGCTTGCTGGGCCGCCCTATCAACCACACAGTGCGACGCCTCGTGGCCTTCACCTTTCACCCCTTTGAGCCATTTGCTATTTCTGTGCAGAGGACTAACGCAGAATATGTTGTCAACTTCCACATGCGGCATTGCTGCACCTCACTGCCTCACCACAGCCGCACTGTCCAGGACTTTACCCCTGCTTGAACCCATGGACTCCGGAGCAAAGCCCCTTGCTGCCAGCTTTAGGGAGTCTAGAGTGGAACCCCTCCCCCACCGAGAACAGAGCCCGAGAGGACTGGAGGACGGGGTAGGACCAAGTGGGACTTGGTTTTCTTTTTACTCAGCTGATCATTTTTTAAAGTTTTTCGCTTTTCCCTGTGGGAACACCTAGCAGCAAGTCCATTCGGTTTTGTTTACTTAGCGTTTTATGGCTGTGAAGATAGAAGCATCGCAGCAGGTAAATCATGCTTCCTTCTGAGAATTACATGTTCCTTTCCATTTCCCCAACAAGCAGGGCTTTTTCTAAGAGAAAATAAAGCCTTGGTATTTTCTTAGGAGACTCTCGAGCTTGGTATTTTCCTACACCAGTGCTTCTTGGATACTTGGGTTGAGAGAGACTGTGAAGGAAAGGAAAAGCTCTGGATGCAGCAGCCGTTCCTGGCCGTGCTAAGTGGCCAGTGCCTGCATTGAAGGCTGTCACTTGCCAGCATTGTTTCCTTCCCAAGGGCTTTCTCCTGGTAATTGTTAGCACTGGAGAAGTGGGGGTAATCACGCATCCTCATGTGGAAGCATGCTCACATCTGCTGCCCCTGTCATGCTGGTGGGAGAGCATGCGGCCTTGTGAGTCTTGGCAGAAACAAACAATGTGTAGCACGTACTGTCCTTTGAGTAGCAGGAGCTGGAAAGCTCCAGGTGTCCCTAAACAGATCAGCCTGGCTGTCACTGGGTGGCTGAGCTCTCATAGCTCTCCTATAGACCCCTGCTGGCCCTTGACTGCACCCTTCTGTCACATTGTCAACCAGTTTCCCCCAGAGGGCTTGTCGGCCTGTTTATATTTCATTTGCATAATGTTTCTCCCGGTAATAATGTAGTCAGCTTGTTTAGAAACATCTGTCTCAAGGTTCTTTGGAAATGTTTGGTACCAAAGCAATCTGTAGAAGGAGGCCATGGATGCAAGCAGCTGGGTCCTATAGTCCTTCCACCCCCCATGCTTCTGGGAAGCATAAGAAGTCTGATGGGAGATTCTGAGCCGCACCCACACTGGTTCTATTAATGCCATCATCTTAGGTATTGAATAGCTGAATTTCTTCTCTGCCTTCATGCTTTGAGTATCTGCTGTGAATCAGTCTTTTAGGACAGTGGAAGGAAGTGAAGGAGAAGCAAAGAAGGATATTGGAAAGAGCTGCTGGGATTGCTTTACTGAGTGTTCTGTGACCCAGAATGGTGCCACCCAACTTTAAGATGGGTCTTCCCACTTCCATTAACCCCGTCTTGAAACTCAGTCCCTGACATGCCCAGAGGTTTGTCAACGTGACAGGATTAACTAGCACACCCCTATACTGCTTTTCTTGTCACTATGACCAGATAACCCCTACAGGAACAACGTAGTTCAAGAAGGGCTGGCTGGCTTTCATTGGTTCAGTCAACTGATAAAGAAGGGATGGTGGTGTTCATGAGGCTGGAGGAGATTCTTAATTCTTCTCTTGGCTGCAAACTTAGAACGAAACACCATAGGTAGGAAAAGGTCATCTCTAGTCCATCTCCAGGATGGATTGTCTTATCTGCCAGTTAAGTCTCAGATGCAAAGGGTTCCACAACCTTCAAAATTGGCATCACCAATTTGGGGACGAGGTATCCAAACATACAAGCCTATGAGGCACATTTTGTACTCATGCTGTTAACAGCAACCAGAAGTCTCGGATCTGGTTTCCCTGCTGTCCCCTGTGGCATCACCCTGCTTTGAACTGGGTCAGTGGTGAAAGGATGTGGAGAAGGCTCTGCCTGGTTACAGGCCCCTGTCCACGAGTGGCAGACATCTCTTCCACAGACATCCCTTTGTAGTGGACCTAGCCAAGTGTACACACATAAGCCAGAGAGTGAGAATTGCCACGTGCCTGGCTAACTGTGCACTGGCTTTTCTTGTATTTAAAAAGAGGGAGACTGAGTTTTGATAAACAAGTTGCTTGGGAGATACGAGTTTCTTCCTGAGCAGTAACCTCCCCTCAAAGTCCTTTCCTAATTCAGCACAGGTGACTTGGTATAATAAAGATGCTGTCTTGCCAGTGCCCCCCCTTCCGTTTCCTTCACATTGTATTAGAATAACCCCAACTGTGTCTATATTTGAATGGCTGAAAACTGTGCTCTTGAGCTTACAATCACAGCCCTGAGGTGAGCTTTCAGCATTGCAGAGTTAGCCTTACATATTCTCTCATTTTCCACTTCTGGAGATGGCTATTTTTCACCTTTGCCTGCGTCTGTTTGTAGTATGAGGTTTCTGTTCCTGACTTTCGGGCTTAGTCTCAAGGTTTAGGCCTGCAGACCCACAGACCCACAGAGACACACAGATGATCACAATTGTTTTAAGCTGATTGGTCTAAGGCTCAGGCATATAACTTGCTAGCTCTTTACCTTTAAACTAACCCATGTCTCTTGTTCAACCATGCGGCTCAGTACCTTTTCTTAGAGCACCATAGTTGTCCTCTGCTTCTTCTGGCTTCTCTCTGGCATTCTGTTCTGTGCTTCCTGTTCTCAAGAGTTTTTTAGTCTGGTAGCCCCACCCACACTTCCTGCCTGCCTTTGGCCAATCAGTGCTTTTTATTAAACCAGTGGGTGGGACAATTACCACGAAACAACACAATACCCTACAAATGTTTTCAAAATTCCTTCCGTATTTCTCAGCTGGCCACATTGCTCCTTCATGTCAAGACAGAAACTGTCAGGTGGGAATTTCTTTTCCTTTACCATGTCAAACAGGAGACATATCTGTACTGTCCCTTCCAGGAACTCGATGTAGCTAGTAACATCCACAGTTCAGAGCAGAGAGAACAAAAGCATGGTTATTGTTAAACTCACTTTCTTTATTCTTAAACAGTTCAGGGCCCCAAGCTCATGGGATGGTACTGCCCACTGTGGGCAGATCTTCCTACATCCGTTAACACAATTACCATAAACGCCTTCATACAGACCAACCTGATCCACACAGTCTTTCACTGAGATTCTCTTCCCAGGTGATTCTAGACTGTGTCAGGGTGACAATTAGAGCTAACCATCTCATCTATGGTATGAAAAGAAGAATTAACTACTATCAAAGGACCCCCATCCCACCCCACACATGCACACAGTTCCTGCACTGGAAACTTGCCCAACTGCTTTCATGCAGTGCATTTCAATAAATTCTCTCTTGGTCTTTCGCATCTTGGTGAACTCTTCTGCTCCCCACATCACTGTCCTGCATTCTGTCCACTTTTGCAGGACACCTAGTACATCAATAGAGAAACACTTGCTCTGGTTTCTAGTCCTCCTGCCTTTGTGATTGCCCTCTCTTGCCCCTTTCCTGGCTCCTCTAATGCTCTCTTTAGGTGTTGGAATGCTCTGGCACTGGACCTTGGATGATTGCACAAATTCTATCTGATATTATAATAAAAATCTGGGGCCAGCTATTGGGGAAAAGCTGAAATATCAGAGAGACAGCGAAACAAGCCACAGCCACTTCTCACCAGCCAACTCCTCAGGCTGAAAAGAGCAGATCCTGTCTCTCCAGACTGAACCCTCAGACTGAATGCTTCTCACCTGCAAGGACGTGCTGACCTCCTGTCTCCTCTTTCTTCCCAGCTTCTCACTCATTCAACTTTCCTAATGCTAGGAATAAAGGTGGGTGCCACCACCACCTGGCTCTGTTTGGCCTTGAAATCACAGAGATCCAGAGGATCTCCACCTCTGCTTCCCGAGTGTTTTGGATTAAAGGTGTGGGTCACCACTCCATGACTTGCTAGGCTTGGCTCTGTCCTCTGTTTTTCAGACAGGCTTTTTAAAATATATATCACATTGGATTCTTAACCTCTTTTTCCCTCTTTTTAAAAAAAAATTAGATTTCTTTTTTCCCTGTGGTTTTAAATTCTAGTTATAGACTGATGGCCTTCAGAGTAATAGCGCTAATTGAGCTCCTAATTCATATAGCCTATGACTTACATGAAGTCTTCATTTGGATGTCTAGTAGGCTTTGCAAAACTAGTGCATCCCTAATACCATTCATGTCCTACCTTCAATCTATTTTTCCTTCGAGATTTCCCATATGGAACCAGGTGGCATGTGCCTGTAATTCAGCACTTGGGAGGCTTAGGCAGGAAGATCAGGAGTTCAAGGCCAATCTCAGCTCATAGTGAGTTTGTGAGTTAAATGAGACCCTGTTTCAAACAAAAATTAACCAAATAAAACAATTTCCCATATGGCTATAGAGCCATTGACCGGAGCTCAAATCAGAAGCTGTGCCTCTCATCTACTTCCTACCTATATAGCTGACTTCATTCTAGGGGATTGCTATGTGCGGCCTAAACCAATTTTAGTATTGCTACTGACTAGAACGGGGGTCTAGACCAAAACCTCCCAGCCTAAGGGCTTACTTTAAAGACAGCGTGTGACTTAATTCAGGTCGGTTGGCATGCTGAGGTATAGGCTTCTGAGTAATATTACCCTATTGATAGTGTGGGTGAGAGAATGTGTAAGCTACTGTCCCACAGTTCAAAAGAATCAGCCGTGGGATAAAACTGACCTAGTGTACAACAAAGAGCAGAAACAAGCCCTACTTATCGATGACATGGCTGGTTGGCCTTGAAAGTCATCCTAGTTCTGAGCATTTTCAGTTCTGTGAGACGATGCCCTTATTGATTAGTGCTCTTTGAATTGGGTGGTTTATTTCTTGCAGTTGGGAGCAAAATAATAGATGAAAAGAGAAAGGTGCTTGTGGAAAGATTCGGCCTTCTTTCCTTTCTTCTTTCTTTTCTTGAGACAGGCCAGTGTCTTGCTTTGTTACTCAGGCTGGCCTTGATCTCATGGACTCAGGAGGTCTTCTTGCCTTGACCTCAGAGTAGCCTACAGCTCCAGAGTGGATCAGAGTGGGTAGTTCCATGTGCCTGTCTTAGATTCATGGAATTTGTGGAGACTACTGCTTAATGGATCTGGTTATGGTTTCCATGAAGCCAGCTGCCAGGGTTCCTGTTCCCGTGGCTTCCCTACAGCCATCCTTGGGTTTCTCGGTGTGTTTCTGATAACTCAGAGGACTTTACTAAAACTGGAGATAAAGCACTCAGACTGTCGAGTACCCACCAATGTTATCAATCTGTGTATTGTTTAAATTGGCTTTGCTCCTAAAGGATTTAAGGTGGCTCTCAGTAAATCTAGCATTGCCACTCAGTAAATGTCCAAGGAGTCTCAAGACTCTTTGGAGAAACAAGTTCTTTGAAACTCACATGTGGACTTCAGAAACTGTCTTTCAGATCTAAACCTTCCCCAGGCTCTTCCCTCCCTCACTCCCTTGGCAGAGCTGCCATGTTGACCTCATCACTGCTGCTCTGGACCGTGGAGAATGCTACAGATCTGGCACTGCCTGATTCGTTTGCAGCCCTTGCAGAGAAGCATAAGTGAGTGAGAAGCCTAAATTAGATAATTTTTAAAAGGACAGCAGCTTCATTATTTTCGAGTACACAGAGTAACTTAAACTCGGCACTGAAGTGTTCGTTTGTTGCAGCTCTTAGGGACGTTTCTTAATGAGTAGATTATAATTATTGCTAATCAGCATAACAGTTCCCCCCAAAACACGTGCTTAGAAAGCAATCGAGCATATTAAATGACTTGGATGTTTCAAGGGGTAATTTTGTTTACAACATTAGTTTACTGCCTACTAATCCACGATGGCTGTAACATTTGGTTGTTTCAGAGAGGACATTTTAAAGGTTTTCTGCATCAGATAACATTTGATTATGCTTGTATGGAGCTGAGAGATGCATTCTAGGACTGGAGGGGTGCATAGTAGGACCGAGAGAGTCTTCATCCATGGTGCCCTTATCTAACTGTGGGATCAACTCTGACTGGCATGGATGCCTTGTACCAGCCATGACTCTATCACCTACTAGGTGGACAACCCTAGGCTTGATCATCAGAACTTTACCAAGTGTCAGTTTTCCCATCTCTAAAATGACGGTAATTTTCCTACTTCACAGACAGATGCAAACACACAGTGGGTGTCAGCTAAAGGTATTACTGTACTAAGGACTCAATAAATGTCCGCTGCCTTCTTCTGACATTTTGGCCAGAAGGAGGGGTTCTTATTTCTTCAGCTCCTCAGGGGTTGCTCCCAGCCCTGGTGACTGAGATTAACTTGACCCTTCTCCAATTTTAACCCCTGGCTTCTGAACAAAAACTGTAGCATCTCAAGTGGTGTAACTCTTCTGCCACAGCCTCTGATCCCAGCATCCCTGTGTGAGAGAGGACCCAAACATCCCTATGCTCTTTGCAGCAGCGAAGCTCATTGATAAAAAGGAGTTTGGTCTCCTGAGGGCTTGTTTCTCTTGTGCTGTTGATTATCATTGTCAAGAGCCAGAATCCAGTCTCAATGCCTTGCATAGGAAGGAACAAGACCCATCCTGTCAGTTCTGTAATATATATTGCTATGCATGCTTAAAAATTGGAGGTTTTCTTCTGACTGGTTCCTTGTCAGTGTCAGGCATGCAGCTGTCATGACATAACTGCTGTCATCACCTGTGCACACACAACCTGGCCGTGTTGGTCCCTGTTGTCATCACTTTTATAATGTGCCCTGATGGTGTCACAGGTTTACCACAGAAGCACTTTGTAAGGTATCATCCTTGGCACGGATGCAGAGCCATGGGAGCAGTTTTCAAGTGAGTAAAACAAAGGTTTGTCACCAAACTGTAGCTTTTTACAGAGCAGCAAGTGCTCTTGATAATGGAAAGAGAAAGGTACCACCAAGAAATGACATTTTACTCACTGTGATAAACTGGCATAGTATCACCTGTCACATCAAGAAGTCACGTGAATGAAGGAGAGATCATCTGGCCCCTTGAAATAGATGGAAGAAGCTTTTATAGGGCCAGAGCCTAGAAGGTCCAATGTATGCTACGCGCAGGGCTGATCATTAAGGTGGGGATAGATCTGTCCGAGGCACCCTGCTGACTTTGAACGGGAGTTGTTTAGCCCCTGAGATAGGTTGAGTCAATAGAGGAAGACATGAACAGAATCCAAGCTGAGTATGAAACACTGGTGAAATCAGGTGTACATGTCTTGAACACCAGCTAGCACAAAGTTGCAAATTTAACTTAAAAGCTGAAATTTTTTCTTGAATGTTGGTGCTCCCTATGAGCATGGGCTCTGTAGACGGTGATGTCATGTCATTATGTCAAAAGGTTGGCTCAGGTTCCTCAGCCTCGACATTGAAAGACTTTGGTACCAATCCTGGGATTTGGAGTCTGTCCTCGGGCGGAATGTATTACACACGACTACTGCCTTTACCTTGTTCTTTTGAGGTCACACTTTGTTTTTCTGCAGTCATTTGGTAAATTGTATCTGAGAAGTGATTTTCACATTAGGATAGGTTACAGGTGAGATTTGGGGTAGTGGGCATCTGAAGCACTCAAGGACCATCAGTATCATTTTGGGGAAGAATGAAAAATGCACAGATTTTCATGTTAGAAACTTAATGGTTTGAGAAAGCAGTTTTCCACTGAGGTCACATAGAGGACACAGAAATTAGTGGTTGGAACACATCTTTTCAAAGTCTTGGAAGAACATGGGCTCTTCCCTGGTTGGCTATCCAGCTGCTGCTGCTGGTAGGACAACACATGTTCTAGAAGATTGAGAAATGTATTAGAAAAATGTAATTTCTGAATGATGGCACATGCCTGTCATCCCAGGCCCCCAAATGGCAGTACCACTGACAATATCATAGGCTGCAGCCTGGGATCAGCACGGGCTGGACTTTGGTAAACAGGACTGCCGCTCAAAATCAGCATTCCTCAGAAGCATTGTAAAATGAGTTTCTGTTAGCCAGGAAAAGCCATTATTACTCCCTTATCTGCCACTCACAGCCTCTCCGCCCCCAACTTCTGGAAAGGGCAGCTAGTTATCCATAACTCAAACAAGCCTTCAACAGATCAAACCCCCTGACTAGTTCATTTCCAGGTGGTTTTTAGCTAGCTTGCCCTCTGCCCACTGCAGCATAACTTCATATAACAGGCAGGATCTGTCGCCATTTTTGCTATTCTCTCTGCCCTGGAGTCATGGCAGTTTTGAATTCACCAGGGTGAGTCTTTCTTCACACTCACTGAGCGGTCTAGTTTGGTAGTCTCCGTGTGCCTTGTTTATAACAGCTGTTTGGGAAAGCTTTGGCTGGAGGACCGCTCATCGGAGGGCAAGGTGAGCTACGTAAGGTGAGCTACGTACGCAGATCCCCCATTGAAAAAGAAAAAAAAGGACAGGTAAGGGGAAAAGAAAAGCATCAACTTTCCTGGTGGGAGGAGGGGCAGAGCTGGAACAGGGCTGAGAACTTCCCCTGAGATCCAGGGAGAGACAGCCAGAAGGGAGAGCCAGTGTCATGGCCAGAGGGAGCCAGGGCTGCAAACTGAACCTAATTAGCCAAGAAGCCATTTGTAATTTTACAGTGCAAAAGGACCCATGAAATCCAATACCTACAAATGAAAATCTATGTGCCCAAACATACCAGAGCAAAGTCAAATGAGACACCTTTGCCAAAGGACTGCTTTCATTAGTAACAACATTTTATAAAATCTATAATTGAAAATATGAATGATATAGAAGTAAAACTTAACAATTCATTATATAGCTCAAGCTGACTTTGAACTATGTAGCCAAGGCTGGCCTGGAGCTAGCAGGATCCTCCTGCCTTAGGCTCCCGAGCGTCAGGATAACAGGTATAGCCTGCCAAGCCCAGCTCTAAACATCTCTTTTTCTCCTTCTCTCCCTCCTTCCCTTCGTCCCCTCTTTCTTCCTTCTTAAGATTTAAATTTTCTTTTTTTTTTTTCTTTTGACACGAGATCTGGAACTTATTATGTAGATAAGGCTGGCTTCAAACTGGCAACAATCCTCCTCTTCAGTGCTAGAATTACATAAGCTACCATATCCAGCTGAGCATGTATTTCTTAAGAACAACAATAAAATCTTCTACAACATTCAGAAGCGTAGAGAATGTAAGAAACAGAGGATGGGGAGGAGAGCTGTGAAGTGCTGGAAATGCTGTGGCCTTTGCGTTTGTGAACCTTCACAGTGTGTGTGTTACCATCACAAGATCTGTACAAGATCAAGACAGCTAAAATCCCGTACAAGTGGGACAGACGATCTCCAAGCTCTGCCTCTTACTGAGCAGCTACTGGTGCCAATAGGTGCTGGGGAGAGAATTTCATTCTTTATTGGGGGTGTGGCCTCCGCTGGGCTTTGCATGCGTCAGTGGATGGCTCCCCACTTGGGCATCACTAACTGGCTTAGCGGGTTATCAAGAACAAATTAAAAAGATGAAGTTGGAAGGAAAGTGGGTCAGGGGAATGTGACAGGCATAAAAGGTATAATATAATATAATATGATATGATATGATATAATATAAGTGTACATGATCAAAGCTCACAAAAATGAAGAAAATAAAAAATTATAGGATTAGTGTATAGTTTACTGGTGGAGCACTTTTTTTTTTAAATTTGTGAGTCTCTGGATTTAATCCTTAGTAACATCAAAATAATTTAATTATAGTAAAAACCAAATTTTGTCATCTACACTATGTGTCTAAGTGTATACAGAGTTCAGCACTGTTAAGTATATTGACTTTTTTTTCTTTGAGGCAGGGTCTCATGTTTCCCAGGATAGTCTAAAAGTCTCTATGTAGCTGAGGATGACCTTGAATTTGTAGTTCTCTGGTTCTCATCTAGCTGGCATCATGGGTGTACACTAGCATACTTGGTTTATGTGGTGCTGGGGATGGAACCCAGAACTTCCTGTATACTAAACAAACACTCTAACCATCTGAGCCATGTGGGGATTCAATAAAAGTTTCAGAAGTTTTGGAGATATCAGAGGGAATCTACCCACAGTCTATGTGGGGAGTTAATAGAAGCTCCAGAAGTTCCAGAGCTCTAACCACAGTCAGTCTAGGAAAATCAGAGTGGTGATTCAAACCTTAATCCCAACTGAGTCGAGGTCACTTCAGATTATAGAAGGAATTCCAGGCTCCCAAGCAGGCAGTGGTGGGGCCACGTCTTAATTTACTGAAAGGGTACTTAAGACAGGATAGAAACACAGAGGGAAGCCATTCCAAGGGAATGAGGAAGGCTGAGGAAGCTGGACGACAGCTGGGTAAGATCTGACTGTGGTGTTTGTTCTCTCTAGTATCTCCAACTTCTTCAGAGATCTATCCCCGAGTCTCATTTATTCGTGCAACAGAGCCATATCTTCTGGCGCTATTCACATTATTATATGTATCTTTTACAGCGAGTCTCTAGAACTTTTTTTGTGTGTGTGCTAGCAATTGCTAAGCTTCTACTCTTATCACTGAACTCAGCACTTGCAAATATCATCTGTAAAACTGAGACTGTGTTTCCATTAAATAGTAACTGCCCATTCTCCTCTCCCCAAGTCCCTGGTGAACACCACACAACTTGTCTGTGAATCTCATATGAATACTCTTACAGTGTTTGTCCTGACTCATGTGTATACACATGGTGTTAGCACCATGTGTATAATGCTCATTCATGTTGCTGCATATTTTAGAATTCCCTTTCCTTTTAAAGCTGAACAACATTGAATATGACATGCATCTATATGCCTATTCATTCACTGATGAACCCTTGGGCTGTAAACTCTTGGCTGAATCACAGTGCTGCCTGCTATGAATTATGGAAGTACAAACATCTCTTGAAAATCTGCTTTCCATTATTTTAGGTATATATGCAGTTATAAAGCTTAATGGGATTGCTAAGAAGTAGTCAACTCGTGAAGTCAGCTGTGTTGGCAGTGTAACTATCAGGGAGGAATGAGTTGAACTGAGTATTCTGAGGCTAGGATTTTCTTTGCTGGCTTCCTGAGGGTTAGCTACTTCATTCTAGCCCCCAGAGTCTTTGTACAGAGGTAGGAGGAGGAAGCTTAGACTGTTTGTGAACCCAGCTACTCCTGTCTGCATTAATTCACCACATTTCTATGGCTCCCCGAAGGAAGAGAGGCTGTAGCAGCATTTAATTAGCAGCCGGGAACATGCTTTGCCAAGGACAGGACTTATTTCCCAGCCAGCTGTTACCAGTTGCTTCCTAGCAACATGCAGCCTGGGCAGCCTGGCTCTAAGGCACTTTCTGTCCATGGCCGTCCACCTGCTGTCATGTCTGGGTGGGGGGTAGGGAGCCCTGGATCTTGGGCTAATTTTCCAGAGGAGTGAGTGAGTTGAACCTGTTATTTCTGCCAGCTAAGGTGCTAAACCCTTTGACTCTTGATTGACCTACTCCCAGCGGGTCAGGTACTTTGCTAGCCCCCTCCTTCCAAGTTCATGATCAAAGCAGACAGAAAGAACATCGCAGCTGTAAAACAGTCACGGCCACAGAAAGTCCAGTGGGTGACAGCAGGGTAGCTCAGAGGGTAAGGGTACATGCTGTCAATTCTAGTGACCTGAAACTGATCCACAGAACAAGACCCAGGGTCATGTGGGAGGGGAAAACTGACTCCATGTTGTCCTCTGTTCTCTATACATGTGCCACATACACAGCATGTGAGTGTGTATGCATATATACATACATCTATGTATATACACACATATAAATGTATTGTGCATATACATATGGACATGTGCACTTGCACACACAGTAAATACATGTTAACAGATTAAGGCCAAAGAGAAGCCAGAATGAGAGCTGGAGTAGAAAGATCATCACAGCCTCCAGTGGGTGAGTCTAGCTTTCAGGAGGTAATGAGGGCTGTCTTAGGGCCCTGAAACACACCATCTGTGTGGTACTAACATGGATGCCTCACATTGGATGACCACCTAGCTGCTTTTGGCTTGGAAAGAGGGAGTAGGGAGGCAGTAGCCCATACCCTAAGGCTGAACCTGCCTTTCCTTGGTGCCCCAGAGCTGCACTCCAAGGCCAAGCTGTGGCTGGTTCCTCCTAGTGCTCAAGGCTTTGAGCTGAAATGCTGCCATGCTTCATTTGCCGTGCTGGTCTTTTTTCCAATTTAATATCCTGCCTTTTCATGTGGCCATCAGGGGGCCTCCAGTCCAGTGTGCCAACCATTTGGGGCCATCTAAACTGGGCTTGTGCTCTCCTGAATCAGTCCTGTATGTGAGTATGTGATCCTTGCTGTGCTCCTTGGCGACCGTCATCATGGCATGGCTGCCTCTGCAGAGGTTACCTTGGGTTCTCTCTTCCACGCATCCTGTGAGTATTTACTAAGCTGTCTTTGAGTAGCCAATCTTGAGCCAGTAACTGAGCTGAAAAGTTCAATAAGGTACAGTCCTTGTACTCTATAAACTTATGGACCATAACGGGAGATTGATAAGTAAACAAGCAGTGGATGTGAATTTTCTTCAGGAGGTAGAAAAGTACACCAGGGCAGTGCAGAGACCCAAAGTGAGGAAGATGGCATAGCAAATTCCATGATGATGTTACCTGAGCTGAAAATTATGCAAGACCAGGAAAATCCACCTGGTGACAAAGGAGGAAAGGTAGGGGAAAAATAGACAAGAAGGATGGGGTACAGAGGGGTGGAGGCAGAAGAGAGCTGACAGATATGGGGGACAGCAAACAAGACCTTCAGTAGCCTAATGCACAGCTAAGTGCCCCTGTGGCAGTAGACAGGCATGTGGGGTGGGCCGGGAGAACAGGGACTGTGGGAGCCAACCCATACGTGAGGGGCCTCCCATCTTCTGAGGATTTGTGCTCACAGAGCCCCTGAGGAGTTTAATCTGGGAAGGCATTTGCCAGATTTATGTTCACAAGATTAGTTCATGATCGAAAATATCATGAAGTCCATTAATATGCATGATTAGTATGCATTAATAAAAATTTAGAAGGACAACTATATTGTTTCAGAGGGAATGAAAGGATGAAATCTAAAAAGAAAAAGGACTATCTACAGAATGTGTTTGTTGAGGGATCAGGGAGGGGAAAAAAGAGGCTGTTACAGTATTTGAGAAAAAGAATAACCAAGGCATGAGAGTCTCCTGACTCCTTCCCTCCTATTAGGCAGCAGGAAGAAGCTGATCTGTTTTGGAGGATTAAAAACTGTGTACTACTATGTCCAATTGCACTTGGTAACTGCTTGTATTAGATAGAATTCTCTAGAATAACAACTTATAGAATAAATCTATCTATCTATCTATCTATCTATCTATCTATCTATCATCTATCTATCTATCTATCTATCATCTATCTATCTATCATCTATCTATCTATCATCTATCTATCTATCTATCTATCTATCATCTATCTATCTATCATCTATCTATCTATCATCTATCTATCTATCATCTATCTATCTATCTATCTATCTATCTATCTATCTATCATCTATCTATCTATCTATCTATCTATCTATCTATCTATCTACCTATCTATCTATCTATCATCTATCTATCTATCATCTATCTATCTATCTATCTATCTACCTATCTATCTATCTATCATCTATCTATCTATCATCTATCTATCTATCTATCTATCTATCTATCTATCTATCTACCTACCTATCTATCTATCTATCTATCTATCTACCTATCTATCTATCTATCTATCTATCTATCTATCTATCTATCTACCTATCTATCTATACATTGTCTATTGATCTATCATCTATCTATCTATCTTCTATCTATAATATTTGTTGGAACGACTTGCAGGTTGCAGTCCAACAATGGCTGGCTGTGGATGGAAAGTCCAAGAATCAGCAGTTGGTCAGTCCTCAGGGCTGGTGTCTCAGCTAGCCATCTGTATATGCCAGACTCTGGAGAAGCAGCTCTAATGCTAAGGAAGGACTAGTCATGCTAGCAAGATGAAGGCAGACAGGCAAAGAGCAGAAGCTTCCTTCCTCTATGTCCTTATCTAGACTTTCAGCAGAAGGTGTGGCCCAGATCAAAGGAATGTTTTCTTTCCTCAAGATCTGGATCAAAGGCTTGTGTCTTTCCACCTCAAGAGGCAGAATAGAAGTGGATTTGCCCACTACAAACCAAGTAAAAAAAAAAAAATCACCCACAGGTGTGCCCTCCGTTTCTGGATTGTAGTTCATTCCAAATGTAGTCAAGCTGACAACAGATAGCAGCCACCACACTGCCCTCTCTGCTCTGTTCCCACCTTCTCCCACCCTTAATTTAATCCTCAGAGTAAGTGTTGGACTATAATGTTAGCAGAGGCTCATAGAGTCAGCATCCATCAGTGACAGCCTTCACCGGGATGCTCAGCTGATCATCTTCTCTCTGATGGTGATCTCAGGGCTGGACACTCACGTGTGGTCCAGGGCATTGCCTCTCTAACCCCTTACCAGACTTCAGTGCCCTGTGGCCTGAATGAGGTGGACATGTATCGATGGGCTGGCAGTGGCTGAGAGGTGGAGGGGATGGCAGATAAATGGCTGTAGAGGAGGGAGCAGGTGCATGTGCAGGATGAGGAAAGGGATAGAGTGAGGGATGAGCTAGGCCCCCTGGGAAGGGAAGGTGCCAGATACAAGTGGCTGGTGTGCTTGAGACATCAGGGTGGCATGAACCTGGAGGGACAGAGCTCTAGGCTGCAGGTCGCTGAGGCATCAGAGGAAAATCATGGGTTGATTTCTAGGAATCAGTGACTAGGCTTACTCACTGGGGAAGTGTTTTGTTTGAGAAGAAAATATAATATCTAAATGTACTAGCCTTTATTAATTTCTAAATCCTACAACCACCTTGTGATGGTGATTTTTTTAAATCTCAACCTGACTGATTTAGAATCCCTTAGGATGGCTGGAGAGATGGCACAGTGGTTAAGATCACTGGCTGCTCTTTCAGAGGATCTGGGTTCAATTCCCAGCACCCACAGGATGACTCACAATCATCTGTAATTCCAGTTTGGGGAAATCTGACGCCCTCTTCTGGTCTCTGTGGGCACCAGGCATACACATGGTGCACAAACAGGCATATAAAAATATTCAATATATAAAAATATTTAGAATCTCTTGGGAAATTGAAGCACACTTTGGGGCATGTCTATGAGGACACTGAAAGAGGGAAACTCGTCTTTGAATGTGTGTGGCCCCATTCCGTGGACTGGGGGCCTGGATGGAATAAGAGGAGCCAGAGAAGAAAGCCAGCCAAGTGCTATGGTGTTCCCCTTCTCTCCTTGCCTCTGATATGAAGGAGTCCCCTCTCTGCCACGATGGTCTGAGCTCTCTGGAACAATGAGCCCCATCAGTCTCCCTGGATCTGTGTCTGACAAGTGTTTAAGGTACAGTTATGACAAAGTAACTGAGACAAGCCCAGTGAAGCAGAAGCTGAGCTGTCATTTTGAAGATGATCAAGTGGAGATTAGAAGATGTGTCTAGGCCCTCAGCTTCTGAATGTGGTTATGAGTAGAAGAGTCTGACTTGGAAGCAAGTGCTTGGTCTCCCAAGCTTATACGGCAACCTGTCACATGGCCGTATTGTTGCATCTCTGAGATTCTGTTCTAGAGAATTATCAGACAGGTGTAGAGTCAAAATGAGTGCTCTGTGAGGGGGTTGACGATATTCCCTTTTTTCAGATGGGAATAATATATTGGATAACACATATTGGACAAAAAATTCAAGATTTGAGTCTGGGTCTGGCTGAGTTAGATGTCAAGCTGTTTTCATAAATACTCTGTCTTTAGGTCCAGACAGGACAGTAAAGGTTGGGAAGACTCCATACAGACCTGCATTCAAAGAGTTGGGTGATCAGAAGGATCTCTTTGTTAGGGCTATGGTTGCTGAAATGAAAACACCATGACCACAAGCAACTTGAGGAGAAAAGGATTTATTTGGCTTACATGTCCTGAATTACAGTCCATTGAGGGAAGCCAAGGCAGGATCTCAAACTAGGCAGGAACTTGGAGACAGGTGCTGATTCAGGGGCCATGGAGAAAAAAGCTTACTGGTTTGCTCCTTACAGCATGCTTAGATAGATTTCTTACAGGACCCAGGATCACCAGCCCAGGTGTATCCCTTCCCACAGTGGGCTGGACCCTCCCACATCAATCACTAATTAAGAAAACGCCCTCAAGCTGAGCAGTGATGGCAATAGCCTTTAACCCCAGAATTTGGTAGGCAGAAGCAGGCAGATTTCTGTAAGTTTGAGGCCACCCTGTGTCAGGAGCCAGTTCATTAGCCGAGAGCCAACTAAAGAATTCTCTCCTTTGTCACTCTTTAGATTAGGACAGCATTCTTTAGATCAAGACAGTCCTTGGAAGAAACTACTAGGGAACACACTGACCTTGGCTCCTAATTGCCTAACACTAAGCCAAGCCCCCCCCCACTCACCCTCCCTTCTCCCCCCTTTCTCCCTGCACCTGTAAAAGCATATACAAGCAGCCTGGACATAATAAAGATCGACCACTTGATCAGATTTTCCCAGACTGGTGGTCCTTCTTCTGCGCCTCCTGCCCATATCATTCTCTCTCTACAGGTGACAGGGACCCTGTTGAAGTCCCGTGGGTCGGGACAACCCTGGTCCACAGAGTAAGTTCTAGAGCAGACAGGGCTACACAGAGAAACCATGTCTTGGAAAGACAAACAAAACAAAAAGCAATGAAAAAGAAAATGCCCTTTAGGCTTGTCTGCCCGCGACTTAACCTTAGAGAGGGGATTTCCAACTCAGTTGAGGCTCCTTCCTCTCGGATGACACTAGCTTATGTCAGGTTCACATGAAACTAGTCAGCTGAGGCCAAACAATGCATCTGCGGCCTAAATTTATGTCTGTTTGACACAAGCTAGGGTTATCTAAAAGGAGGGCACCTCAACTGAGAAAATACCTCCAGGAGATCTGTCTGTAGGGCATTTTCTTAGTTAGTGATGGAAGGAGGGGGGTGTCCAACCCATTGTGAGTGGGGCCAGCCCTGGGCTGGTGGTCCTGGGTTCCATAAGAAAGCAGACTGAACAAGCCAGGAAGCAGGCTCCTCCATGGCCTCTGCATCAGCTCCTGTCTCCAGGTTCCTGACCCACCTGACTTCCTTCCATGATGGAGGTCATAGTGGGAGTGGGAGCCAAACAAACCCTTTCCTCTCCAAACCCCTTTGGTCATGGTGCTTTGTCACAGAAGCACTAAGCAGGGTACGTAGGAGAGAAGAGACCTGAGTTAGTCGTTTCCATTGCTGTGACAAAATACCCAAGGACATCAGCTTCAAGGGGGCAAGATTTCTTTTGGCTCAGCCTCAGAGGCTCAGTTCACTGCTCCCTTCTTTGGGGGACTGTGGTGAGGCAGGGCATCATGGCAGTGGCCACATGGGGGAGTCAAGCTGCTAGGAAGCTGAGGGGGAGGGAGAAGAAGATAGGGCTAACATCGCTAGTACCCTTCAAGGGAACACCTGACAACCTGCTTCCACCAACTGCACTCTACCTTTGAAAGGTCTCCCCAGATTCTTGTGACACTGCTAGCTGAGGACCAGACTTTCCACTCTTGAACCGTGAGGGCACATTTGAGAGGCAAACTGTAGCTAGAAGGGGAAGGTTTATCCAACCTTCTGCTGGAGGGCACGCTAGTGAATGGTTACAGGTCCGGGTCTGGACTCCCAAGTCCCTGCCTCTATTGTGTAACCTCTGAGCCTTTATTTCATTTATAATTAGATGGCAATCCTGACTTCCCAGGATTGTGTGTCTATTAAATAAGAGACTGCATATCTAGTCTGGTGTGGCACATAATCAGTTCTTAGCACATAGAAGAAAGCGCTTGCTGGAAAGACAGGATGGCCTGGTGGGTAAAGGCACTTGCGTCATAGCTACGTTTGGTCCTCAGAGCCCATACAAAGAGAAAAGGAGAGAGCTAGCTCCACAAAGTTGTCCTCTGACCTCCAAACATATGTGTTGGCATATCATCCACACACATATAAACTCAACAGTAGTTAATAGTAATAGAAAACACTTGCCAAGCACCAAGCAGGCAGTCTCTAAGGTGTGAGCAAGGCAGTATCTGAAGGGTTAATGTGGCATGCAAGGCCATATGTGAAGGTTCACTCCACCCACGGCAAGAAAAGACTGGGGTTTTTCCATTTCTAGAGAGGCCATGGGAATTGACAACACTGCTTCTGCCTACTCTTCCAGCTGCTCTCCTATTGACAGAGTGAAAATAGGGAGCCATCACCTCTTCCTTCCCCACTGTGCAGGCAAGGCTGGCCTGCCTCAGCCTGTAGACACTTTGTAGGTGTGTGTATCTTATATTTCTCGAACCACAGAACAATAAGAAGCCTGGCTTGAGTAGGGAGTTCACAAGAACAGGGAAGGCTGTTCCTTCCTCACCCTGCCCTAGCAAATACCTAAGAGGGCCTGGGCTTTGCCCATGCTGCTGAGAGTCACAGAGCAGAAGTTCTGTCCTTTACTCCAACAGCGAGGCAGAGCTGGAAAAGGGGGCAGAGGTCAACTCATTCAGAAGCTCTAAAGCCTCAAGTTCAAGGCCTTTCTTCATCATAGTGGTCTCACCTTCATGGTCCTACTCACCACTTTTAGATAAAACTGTCACCTGTTAGTTTTGTATACCATCATATAAACCACTTTCTGGTTTATGTGAATAAAAGACAGTATTTCCCAACAGGGCCATTTCTGCTGAGGCTCTTTCAACAGACCCTCCCATGGCAGACCACTGGAATTGGAATTAGCTGTGAGGGTGGGGGCGCGGGTGTGCAGAGCTTCATGGCTAGGGCAGTGGGCCCTTACAATACAATTATATTTTGGTATCTAAGTAGTGTTTTTCAGCTCATATCTGGAAACAGCATACAAAACTGTTGAGGCTCTAGACTAGAGACACAATATCACCAGAAGGATTCTCATCACACAGCGTGGGAAAGCACCAAAGAGAGCAAGGGAGTCAGTGAGAACATGGCTCGCAGGCAGGCCTTTCCTTCATTTGACATTCTTTCCAGTAGGTTCATAGGGCCCACTTTTTTGGGGGAGCACCTTCTTAAAGCTGCTGTTAAACAGATGGGACAGAAGTCCTGGTGGAGTTCAAGGGGGTTCCCCAGGACTGTGGTTAACTACAGGGGGCTAAGAGTAATTATTGCCTGGTACTTAAGGCAGATGCAGTACTAAGATAGTGGTGTGTGTGTGTGTGTGTGTGTGTGTGTGTGTGTGTGTGTGTGTGTGTGTGCATGTGTATGTATACCAGCGTAATCTTCTTAGTTCCTGTGGTGACTTTTGGAGTGGCTTTTATCTTCTGGATCAGAAACTCAGGTAGAGAGAGGTTAAGTAAATCACTGGAGACAGAATTCTAACTCAGACAATATAGTCTGTCTTCCAGCTACCTTCTTACCTGACAGGTGGTGAGGGGTATTAGCAAATGGCTTGGATGGAAGGAGGCAATCAGCATATCTGGGCTCATGCTACATGTAGAAGGTTAGCCATGTGGGAAAGATGCACATTTCCACGTGATCCCTTGATGCAAGGCAGGTGGGATAGGATGATATGCTCTAAGAACAAGGGTTGTCTTAGAGACACCTGTGAATCTCTGGCCCAGAAGAGTGGGTGACAGATGGGCAGCCATGGAACCTAGCTGGGACCAGCTGCTGTTTGCAAGAAAAGGCCCTGGGGGCAAATGCAGGGTGACTTGGGGGATTAGGTGTACCCTGGAGCCTCGGTGACTATTGGATAGTGATGCACTATGGGCCCTTCTGGATGCTTTCCCACAACTCTAAATCCTGGGTGCAAACTGTTTCCTAATCTCTGTCCCCATGACAGCAGAAGGTGCCAGAGCCATCCCTAAGATACTCAAATCTCCTACTTCTCAAGAGCCAAACTGTCCACCCAACAAATGTCTCCTAGTCTGAAGAGATAAGGGAAGGGTAGAATTCTAGTGCTGTGGTGTGCCTTCCGTCTAGACTGGGGGCAATGGTGTCCCTCCAGTCCTCTCAAATCTCCTTTTGAGGCAGGATCTCGGCTTGGTCTCAAACTTGATACATAGTTGAGGATGGTTTGAACTTCTCATCCTGTTTCTGACTCTAGGATGACAAACACTACAATACCAGGAAACACGGGGGATTATTGTATCCTGGCGATCTATGGGCAAAGAAAGTTCCAGAAGCATTAAAATATGCTTTATTCCATATCGCACTATGTATGTAGAGTTAATTGGTTGCTTTTCCCTTTCTTAAAGATTTTATTTTTATTTTATATGTATTAGTGTCCTGTATGTATGCATGGGAACCATACTCATGCTGTGCTCACAGAAACTGAAAGAGGATTTCAGATCCCCTGGAGCTAGATTTACACACAGTTGTGAGTTGCCATATGGATGCTGGGAACCCAATCCAGTCCTCTTATAAAAGCAGCAAGTGTGTGTGTGTGTGTGTGTGTGTGTGTGTGTGTGTGTGTGTGTGTGTGTGTGTGTATACTGTAATTATGTGATTTTTGAACAGTAATGGAGCATGTAGACTCTTGCAGCTTTAAAGGAACACTGTGAGGACAGTGAGATGGCTCAGCAGGTGAGGGGCTTGCCACCAAGCCTGGCGAACTGAGTTCTAACCCTGGAGCCGACACAGTGGGAGAGAACCAAACCTCTGACCTCTGTGTGGATTGACCAGCATGCACACTGCGGATGTAGATCACACAGACGACCATATTTTGAAAAAGAAAACTGATTTCAGTCTTTCAAGAAGGGTTTTTTTCTGGGGGAAAAGGGGTTAACAGTTGGCTTGTTTTGTGATATATAGGTAATAGATAGGCGTTCTTTGAGTTGTGAAATTGTGACGCAGCAATTTGCTATTTCATTTGTGGGTGAAATATGACTTCAGAAGCCATCCAGAAAGCAGAAAAGGTGTATATAAACATAACATTTACGTGATTTTTTTGGTTGCAGTTATTTATTTGTGTATGTGTGTGGACATGCACAGGCCATGGAACATGTGTGCAGGCCAGAGCAGAACTCTTAGGAGTCTCTTGACCCCTTCTATCATGGGAGTAACAGGATCACACTCAGGCCCTCCAGCTGGGCAGCAAGCATTTTACCCACTGAGCCGTCTTGTTGACTGCAAGTAATCTCTCAGTTATGTCCTCTAGTGATTATTGTTTTGGTTTTTTTTTTTTTTTTGAGACAAGGTTTCTCTGTGTAGCTCTGGCTGTCCTGAAACTCACTCTACAGACCAGGCTGGCCTAACTCTTAGACATCCTCCTGCTTCTACTTCCTGAGTGCTGGAATTCAAGGTGCGCACCACCGCTGCTCAACACCTTGTTATCGCTATTATTACTATTACTACTACTACCATTATGTGTGGAGAGAGGGAGAGGGAGAGGGAGAGGCGCACACGTGGAGGTCAGAAGTAAACTCTCTGGAACTGGTTTTCTGTGTCTACCATGGATCCCACAATGGAACTCGAGGTACCAGGTTTGTGCCCACTGAGCCATCTGCCTCCTCTGTTAAATGCTTCTTAGCTGCTGTTTTCCACAAATTCCTCAATTTTTGTGTATAGCTTATATGTCATGTAATGTTATTGAAATATATGTAAAAATAATTACTTTTTTCTAGAGGAATTTGATAGCTCTGTATTTTGTTGTGAAAGGTAAAAGAAAAAAAGCATTTTACTTTAGAAATTCAGGCTATATAAAAAATATTTTCAAAATGTAAAAACATAATGTATAATTCAAATGAATAGGAAAATGAAGTAGAGATGTGAGTGATTTGGACCCAAAGGCACACATAGGCTAGGGTGGCCAGATCGTCCAGTCTCCCTTGTGTCTCTTCTCAAAATTATGCTTCTGAGCTACACCCAGATGTTGTATATTTAAAGTTCCTAGTGATATTTTAGAGATTTTCTTTGCAACACAAAGAAACTTTATTCAATAAATTCCTATTAAGTACTTACTTTTATTTTTTAAAAAATATTCTAACACTTTTAATTTCTAAGTTTACTATATTTTGGAGACATTGCTGTGGTAGCCTTTTGGAACCAGGTTCCTGACTGGTATTTTGAGTCATAAATATCATGGTAGTCATCTTACTGATAACCTGGTTCTGCCATTATTATTTTGGGGTGCTCTGGAAACAGTCTTGAAAATCGCCTAAAGAGTGATATCTGTGATGTTCTTCAACAATGCCTTGACATTTGGTGGAGCCTGGCAGGGTGTGAAGCCAGGTCAGGGCAGTCCTGGGTAGCTGGGTTGGGGGTTATCATGGAGGCCCCACCCAGCCTCCATCTTAGATTTTTCTACCTAGCAAGGCTCTCAAACACCTGCTGTGTGAACAAAGTTCTGCATTTGCAGGCTCCACTTCCTACACTGACTTAGCTGATGAGTCTGAGTATGGACAAGGGAACTGATATGTGCTGAAAAGATCACCCTGGAAGTTGAGGAAAAGTTAAGGGCTCTGCCCAAAGAAGGGGTGTGGCCAGGGCGGGGCTCAGGATGGCAGACTTGGCATGGAAAGACCATGGTGACAGCAGCAGAGGTGGGGAGTAGTCAGACTGGGCTATATTCTGGAGAGAGTGTCAGGTCCTAATTCAGTACAGTGAAGCTTCGTAGCCTGCTTCCTGGAGAAACCAAACACACCACTCCTCCACTAACAAGCACGGCAGGGTGACGAAGATCCCTCCCAACCCCTCTCAGCTCCGGCCCAGTCCACCCCATTCTGGATCTAACTAGGAAGAGAAGGGTGAGGTGACATCGGATTAAGCCTAGCTCCCTCAACACTCCCCACTGGGCCACAGGACCTCGTTGTTCCCTTGTTACCTTTGTGTCAACAGTTGCCAACAACATGGCTCCCTTGCCCTTTCCCTGTTGTAGAATCTAGTCTAAGATGTGTCATATTTGTGTATGCTGTGGAATATCTGTTTAATGATGCAAAGATGTGTCACATTCTTTTATATTGCATTTGTTTAACTCTGTGAAGCTGTGTCACTTTGCCTGCCTAAAACAGCTGATTGGTCTAATAAAGAGTGAAATGGCCAACAGTGAGGCAGAAGAAAGGATAGGTGGGGCTGGCAGGTAGAGAGAATAAATAGAAGGCAGGAGAAGAGGGAGGAGCAAGGGTTAAAAAGGAGAGGCTATACCAGGGGCCAGCCACACAGCCACCCAGCCACCCAGCAACCCAGCCACTCAGCCACCCAGCCACACAGCCACCCAGCCACCCAGCCACACAGCCACACAGCCACCCAGCCACCCGACCACCCAGCAACCCAGCCACCCAGCCACCCAGCCACCCAGCCACATGGCCACCCGGTCACCCGGCCACCTGGCCACATGGCTACACAGCCACACAGCCACTCAGCCACCCAGCCACACAGCCATCCAGCCACACAGCCACCCGGCCACACAGCCACCCAGCCAACCAGCCACTTGGCCACCCAGCCACCCGGCTACCTGGCCACATGGCTACACGGCCACACTACCACTCAGCCACCCAGCCACACAGCCATCAATGGAGTAGGAAGTAAAGAAAGACATATAGAATATTGATAAAGATAAAAGCCCAGAGACAAAAGGTAGATGGGATAATTTAAGAAAAGCTGGTTAGAAATAAGTAAGAATATGTCTCTGTGTGCTTATTTGGGAGGGAGCTGGGTGGTGGGCCTCCAAAAAGCAAAGCAAAGCAAATAAAACAAAACAAAACAAAACAAAACAAAACAAAACAAAACAAAACAAAAAAAAACCAACCCAACAACCCTACACTTCCCCTTGCCTTCCAGGTTGCTTTCTCCAGACTGGCACCAGGCACTTGTCTTCATCTTTGTGTCTGTGCTGTAATCAAACTCTGTGAGACATCATCTGTGTTTCCCACCAGGAATGCTCCCACCAAACTTTGCTCTCTAGGTGACATGGAGCCAGCTCATAGCTGACTCAGAAGGCCTGCTGTCACTTATGACAGTCATGTGTGCACCATGCCCCGACCCCAAGCCACCTTTCCACTACTTGGTGGCATAGTAGAGCAGTGGAGGCTGTATATGATGTCTTATGAGTCAGCTGCATAAGATTGAAAGGAAGAAAGAAGTCAGGAACTACCTCACTATATTCCTTCTGCTCCCCACAGCTTTTGGAGGAATGTTACAACTTTTCCATGGCAGCCTTGCCAATTATAAGAGGCAGTCATGGCCCGAGGCTTTGGCAGCCTTCTACACTTGGGTCAAGGAGAAGCAATGGTCATCCTTCTTTACAATCCTTCCAGAATACTTGCCTTCCCGATGAGGTCAAGTTGGAGCAAGTTGATGTATAGTGACAAAGATCCCCCTGAGAGTCTGGAAAGACACAATTTTCAGTTACAAATCTTTTGTTGCCTAAACTATCCAGAGTGATTTTGATTTTTATAACCATTGAAAGCATGTGAACTGGACAAGACAGCTCTCTCGGGCTATCCAAGCCCTCTGAGCAGTGAGTGACCAGTCCTTCCTCGAGTGTGACTGGGTGAACAGATCTGTGGCCAGCATAGAAAGGTCCAGGACAGAGAGCTCTGCATGGGTAAGGTTGGGGCAGGGTGGTAGGGTGGTGTCCACAGAACTCAGCATGGGCCCACAGCAAAGTCACCCTGTCTGTGTGATGAACAGTGTCTTCTGAGGGAGTCCCTCAAACAGCATCTACCAGATACAGCATCCTTTGCACAGCCTCTTGGCTCCATCTTCAACTCAGCCTGGAAATGGAGGCAGGGAGCCAGAGGAAGACAGAAACTCTGAGCAGTCTGTGAGGCTCAAATTTTGTCAACTATTTGGACAGATTTTCATGGGAAGAATTATAACTATTAGATTGAACTTCTTTTGAAACAGGGTCTCACATATCCCAAGAGGATGACCTTCAACATCTGATCTTCTTGCCTTCATGTTCCTATGTTTGTGTGTGCATGAGTGTATGCATGTGTGTGTATTTGCATATGTATGTTTGTGTGTGTGTATGTTTAGTGTTTGTGTGTGTGTGAGAGAGATTGAGAACTAAACCTTGGACATGCTAGGCAAGCTCCCTCCCACTGAGCTACACTCTCTGCTTCAGTTCTACATAGGACTTAGTCTTGCAATCAGGAGCAACCACAAAGCCAGGGACTCTCCTGAAATGGTTGGTGCCCCTGGGATCTAGATAAGAAGACAAGACATAGACTAGTCTTGGGATAGAGATGGGAGGAAATGCAATTCTCTCTTGGCAGCCCTGGACATCCACCTTGCTTATGGAGGCTCCGGGCAGGCAAAGGGCTTGCTTAGTTCGCCTAGACTGGACATGTCTTCAGGCCATAGGGAAGTGAATAAAGTAAAGCTACATTTTTTTTTTTTTCTTATTGCTTGTCAAGTCCTTGGAGCCTCAGAGCCTCAAGAGCCATGTGATGTCCCAGTTTTCTGCCTCCATCTGAGTGAACTGAGCTCTGATTATAGGAGGTGTGAGGGCTCTAAATGACTGCAAAGTACGATTCAATCAGACAGAAAATAGGTGAGAAATGCATTTTCCTTAATGCCCCAATTATCCCGATCCCAACAGGACAAAAAATGTGCTTTTGCCTGCTCCCGGGGATGTATTACTCAGGATCCCTGTCTGTCCTCAGGATCCCTGCCTGTCCTTGTCTGTGAAGCTTTATGCACAGGGGGCACCTGCCCCTTCTGAGGGCCCAGAATGCAGGTGTGGGAGAAGCACCCATCTCTCAGAGGCTGAGGCACTAGAGGGCTGATAGTTCTTTTGATACTCCCTACAGCATCCTCAGCATCTCTCCCTATCTTTGCCCCTCCCAAGTCTGTGTGGAATGGGCACTATGCTCCTGCTTGCCAATGTTTGTCATCTACATATTCACTTACCACTGGGTTAAAGCAGGTCTCTTAGGTCTTCCTGCCTCCACCGGACTCCAGAAAGGTCTTCCTCAAATTCTTTCTCCTTTGCTGTGACCCTGGCAACTGCCAAGAGCTCCTATTGCCTACGGCCCACAAATTCCACCCTCTAGTCCTTTGCTCACCCACAGTCCACCCAAACCTGGTCTAGTCTCCCATGTGACTGCCCTCCACCCAGTCTCTTTATCCTCACTGACTTCATAGCTTTCTCTCCTGCCCCTCCACATACATACCAGAGGCCTCAAGACAACAGAACTAGCAAGCCTAGTATCACAGGTCAGTAATCCTAGCTACAGGGATACTGAAACATGAGGCCCTTGAGACCAAGGCCTACCCAGGCTACAGAATAAGTTCAAGGCCAGCTTTTATCGAGATCTGTCTCAAATAAAAAGGGGTAATGCAGGGGGGTGCTGGGACTGAAGCAGGGACTCAAAGCTGAGTGCTTGCCTGGCACATTTGAGGCCTTAAGTTTCCAGGACAGTGAAAAGATGGAAAACAGACAGGCAGGCAGGCAGGCAGGCAGGCAGACAGACAGACAGACAGTTTTGTTTGAAGTTCTGGGGATCAGGAGTCTGAAAGTCAGGCAGCGGTAGACACAAACTGAGTTCTTTCTGGGCCTGTGAGCTCTCAGATGCTCCAGGAAAGCATCTGTTTCTGTGACTTCCTTGATGCTTCACCCCAGTCTTCCTCTGAGTCATGTGACCTTGTTTCTTAATCTGTGCTCAAACCTCACTACATTTTATAAGGAACCGGGGGAGGGGGGTTTATGTAGGACCCACACAGGTAGCCCAGCACAATCCACTGCACTCCTGCACCCAGCCTCAGCATCCTTAATTGAATTGCATCTGCAAAGACTGCTTTTCTATGAGGCAACATCCAAAGGTTCCTGGCTGGGACCTGATGCCTTCAGAGTCCGCTGCAGTTACACCCCCCCTCCTGCTTCCCCCTGTTTTTGCCACTTGTCACATTGTGATGGATAATCATCCTCATCAACCAAATTGAAGTTGGAACCACCACGGAAATGCATCTCTAGGTTTGTCTCTGAGGGGGCTTCTGAAAAGGTTTATCTGAAGAGAGATCATCCTATGTGTGAAACCATAGATGGGATGGAGTCTCAGACTGAATAAAAAAGGGGAAGTGAACCCGAGCCCCAGCATTCACCTCTCTCTCTGCTTCCTGGCTGCGGACACAATGTGAACAGCTAATTCACGCCCCTGCCACCATGCCTTCCTCAAGAATGTCTCCTTCAATTATAAGCCCAAATAAGTTGTTTCTTGTCAGGTATTTATAACTACCTCACCCATAGATTGTGTGTTGCACTTCCCTCATGACCTCTCTGAAAACCACCATTACCCACCACCCTCCTTCACAGCCTCTTAATAGGCTTTGGAGTACCACTGATCTGTTCTTTGATCCCCCTTATCAATACCACTGCTACCATACACACATCACATGTGCACACTTACACTCACATCCTGCCCTGTGAAATTACCATGGGCTTTGGAATTTCTCTCCCCTACTGGTCTCTTATTTGCTCAGGACAATTTTCAGGGCTTCAGGATCCTGCATCTGGCCACTGAGAGATGTTGAGGAAGGAGGGAGAGAAGAAAGTCTTTTGAGGGATATTCAAGAATCACTTGACTTTTTAATTTCATTTTTGTTTTCTGCTGCACATGCGTGTTCTACTCTTCTGGGGCCCACCACCCAGCTCCCAAATAAATACGCACAGTGGCTTATTCTTACTTAGGAATGCCTGGCCTTAGCTTGGCTAATTTCTAGCCAGCTTTTCTTAACTTATTCTATCTACCTTTTGCTTTTGGGCTTTTCTCTATTTCTGTACATCTTTTCTTTTCTTCTTAGTTCATGAATGGCTGTGTAGCTGGGTGGCTAGCCCCTTTTCTTGATTCTTGGTCCTCTCTTCCCAGATTTCTTCTTCTATTTATTCTCTCTGCCTGCCAGCCCCTCCCATTCTTTGTCCTGTCTTGCTATTGGCCATTCATCTCTTTATTAGACCAATCAAGTGTGTTAGACAGGCATGGTAACACAGTTTCACACAGTTAAACAAATGCAACATAAAAGGATGCCACACATTTTTGCATCATTAAGTGTTTCACAGCATAAACAAATGTCACACATATTAAAATAAAATTCTACAACATGAGTAGTCTTTTAACAATCTGGCTTATTCTATAATTAAGTAGATTAAGGGAAAAAAGGAAGATGGACAATTGGTTCTTATACAACACTTTCTAATTACTATCTCAGGGTAAATACTTGGGAATATTACTACCAACAGCATGGCCAGGGCCAGATGGGCTAACACCTGCATTCACTCCAAGCTTCCCAGGCAGGGCTGACAGAGTCGAGCTGAAGGTCTTTCCATCTGAAGTGCCCAAGGAGTGGAGGCAGAGTGATGCTGGATGATACCAGGTGAGTATGAACAGAGTAAAGCAGTCTTCTTGGATCCCCATATTAAGGGCTAATGCGAAGGGAGCAGCTGAGGTTCCAAGACTTCAAATGGGACTCTAGATCCCAAGCTCTTCCTATTCCAACACGTAGGAAGAAATGGGAGACCACAGGGAGCAGTGCCCAGAGCCCAGCAGAGACTTCACTGGGCTTCAAGGACTTCCAGTTTGGTCTTTGTAGCACTTCAAGGCTTCTCCTCCGAGCACTTCTCCATAAGCGACTTTAGGCTCTTTGGATCATCAGCACAGATGCTCTTCTCTCCCCCGTTGTCCTGAGAGGGACATTGATGTCTGGTGGGGGAGGGTAGTGTGGGCTCAACCTGAGTCTAGACAGCAGGTGTCTTCCCAGCCAGGGTCCCCTGTGACACAGTGCTGCCCCTCAGCTGACATTACTTTCTCGTTCAAGGGGATTACACAAATCCTAGGTGGTTAAGCTGCCACAGGGCACTATGGAAACAGCACCTGCTCCATCTACCCCCTCCTTCCAGCCAGGCAATAATGACACTGAGGTGACTTTTCTGGCAAGACTTGTTATGCTAATTTGAGAGCAAATGCACAATTCGATTTGAACCAGCTTGGCAGAGGGGAGAAATTAGATTAATTAGCACAGCAAATTTTAGAGCCAAAGCCAGCTTCTTTTACAGGACCACCAGGGGCATAGGCAGTGTTACAAGGTCCATGTGTGTCAAATTATATTAAAAAAATTTTCTGTACACACTTCAGCAGGTAATTTACACACTGCCCAACTGCAGCTCATATGTGTGTATTTATCTATACATTGAATATATATGGTAAAACCAGGTCTTTATTTCTATAGTTTATTGCTTTGGTAATTAATCTGAATAAGTAGAGGTTCAGGGCACCTGAATCTAAAGGTGAGGAAGGCAGAAAGTTAAGTCTTCCTTCTGCTCATTGCCTCTCTGTTACTGTCGCATGTCAAAGCACATACATACATGTGTGCATCACATGCTCTTCTTTTCCTACCAAAGTTTGCAACTATACCACACACGTCACCCCACTGTCCACCTCTCAGTTGGTCACTTAGCCATACATCCCGGCTTGTTTCCTGGCTAACATACCCCATGGATGTTCTGCAGATTCTTTCGCCTCCCAATGACCATTTAAGCCCCACACTTTATCCTGACTCACAGGCCTTAATGACATCTTCATATAGTGGATGCACGGGGAGGACACCCGAGGCCACACTCTCCCAATATAGTAGCACCAGCTGCATATAGCTGTCCAAATTTCAACTAATTTAGATTGATGAAATTTAAAATTTAGTTCTTTAACCACACTAGCCACATTTAAGAGCTATGTGGGGCTATCTGCTTTTGTACTGGCAGAGCAGATACAGAACGTTGCCATCTGGCAGAGTTCAGGGGATAGACTGCCTTCTGGATGGGGTGTTCCTACAACCAATTATGAAGCCAAAGGCCCCATGTAAGATACAGTGCCAGACACAGCCAGTCCTCTCACCCTCTGAAGCAGGGCTATTTGTGCTACTTTGGTAAGAGCTGGGGGGAAAAGGCGCTCTCTTTTGTCTCAGGACAATCATATGAAATCTTAGAAAGAACAAGGAACGTTCCCTGTGTACTGATTTCAAGGACATTTTGCTTCTGATTTGTCCATGCTGCTCCCATCCAAGTGGCTGTTCCTGGCTTACAATGGGCACAGCTGCTCCTGGGCTCTCACATGACAGTCTGTCCTGGAAGCTTGGTCTGAAAATCTGCTTCTTTCCTCTAAGCATCATATCTTCTCTGTGTATCCAAACCCATAGTCCACCATGTCAGAGAGAAAGTGCTAGACCCTCACAGGTCCCAGGACAGCAGGTATCTCTTACCAGACCCAGCATCTGGCTCAGATTTCTCCTTCCTAGATATCTCCTACCCTGTCTTCCTTTGGTGTATCATGATCTTCCAGGCTGCTAGAGCCCATAGAGCCGCTGATTGACCTCTAGGCAATACAGGATGTACTGGGCTCCTGCGGCCCCTGAGAGGCGATGCTCTCCCGTCTTTCACCACTCTAGTCCACCCTGTCTTTGGCTCTCCTATGGTGTTTATAGACCAGGCCATCTTCTTTCAGAGTTCTGTACTTTTCCCTGGGCAGTCTTGTCCCCAGTATGGAAAAAGGCACTTACAAGGTGCTTTTGCTAAAAAAAAACATGGACTCTTTACTTGGGCTCACATGCCACCTTGGATCCCAGAAAGAAAAAAACCTCACAGGACAGCCTCTGCACCCCCAAGGAGGGCAGTTATCCAAGAGGGCAAGGCTAGACCCTGGAACAAAAGAAATCACCTTGCCAGAACCAGATTGATCTCAAATAAATGGCAGCTGAGAGGGGTGCATTGGACAAGGATGTCTTGAGAACTGAGGAATGGATGAAAACTAGAATTAAGAAAACAATGGGTGGGGCCACTACTTGATGAGACTTGTGCATGCCTCTTGCTCCATTTCTTTCTCTTCTTAAGTCTAAAGCCATAGTTTTATTGGTTCTCATCTGACAATTGCTTTACTTAGTTCAACACCATGTGCAATCATTTAAATGAGAATGACCCTCAGAAGCTCCTGTGTTTGAGTACTTGGTCCCCAGTTGGTAGAATTGTTTGGGAAGGATTGGGAGGTGTGTGATGGGGGTAGGCTTTGAGGCTCCCCACTGTCCTCTCTACCTGTGGTTTTCTGATACAGGTAGGAGCTCTCATCTCTTCTGGCTGCTGTGCCTTTGTTCTCCCATAATGGACTCCAACTCTCTGAACCCATAAGCCTAACCAAACACTTTCATTTATAAGCTGCCTTGGTCATGGGGTTTGGTCACAGCAATCAAAAATTAACTATGACACCATGTAATGAAATTTACCTCCAGTAGATGAGCTCTAAAGACTGACACAGTCTTTCCTGGCCACAGCCTTCTACATTTGCACCCTTTCTCCATCATATCAGTTGAGCTTGTCTTTATCCTTGGTGTGACTATCAGGATTTTACACCCCATGTTTTTCTTCGGATCCATCTGTAAACCCTGACCTCCATGCCTCTCTCCAGTCTCAATCCCATGATCCTCTATGACAAATAAGTCGTAACAGTAAACTGATAACCTCCCACTCTTGCCTTGGCTGTGAATCAATTTTCAAGTGACATACACAAACCCATCTGACCCTGTCTCCAGTGCCATTTCTTCCTTAAACCGTCTGTTCTGTCCTCTTAAAGGAACCACTCATAAATTTATGCCTCTTTTAAGGAATATCTTCATAGTTTTGCTACATGCCTGTGTAGCCTCAGACTTATCCTCAGGAGAGAAGTGTCCACATCAGACTTCTGTGATCCTTATGTCTAGCCTCTGTGTCTGTAGAAAACCTATCATAACATAGTTTAGGTGAGTAGATAGATTTTGCCTTTGGTAAAAGGAAATCGGGTGTTGTGGAATTTGAAAAAAAAAAAAAAAAAAAAAAGGCCCTCAAAGGGAGTGTGTGGTGCCCTCAGAGGTGTGGCTTTGTTGGAGCTGGTGTGACCTTATTGAAGGAAGTGTGTCACTGTGAGGGTGGCTTTGAGGTTTCCTATGCTTAGGATACTGCTCAGTGTATCAGTTGACTTCCTGTTGCCTGTAAGATGTAGGGCTCTCAGCTATTTTTCCAGCACCATGTCTGCCTGCATGCCACCATGCTCCCTATTATAATGGACGAAACCCCTGAAAACTGTAAACAAGACACCCCAATAATATGTTTCCTTTATAAGAGTTGCTGTGGTCATGGTGTCTCTTCATGGCAATAAAACCCTAAGATAGGTGTCCACTTGTGACGGCCAATCTCAGTTAACGTGACATTCTTGGGATGAGGGAACCTTAACTGAGAGAATTTCCTCCATCAAGTTGGCCTGTGATCATGCCTCTAGAGGGCATTTTCATGACTACTAATGGATATAGGAGGGCCTAGACCACCGTGGAAGGTAGCACTTAGGCAGGTGGGCCTGGGCAGTATAACAAAGGAAGTGAACATGAGCCTGGGAGAACGCCAGTCAGCAGCATTCTTCCTCAGGTCCCTACCCTGACTTCCCTCACCAATGAATCATGTAACCTGTAAGATCAAATACATTCTTTTCTCCCCAGGTTGTTGTGGTCATGGTGTTTATCACGGTAATGGAAAGCAATTTAGAACATCATAGCATCACTTAGAGTTGATGATATTAGAATTTTTAAATAGCAGCATGTTTTTCCTAATTACGAAAACAAGAAAAAACAAAGAAAGCAGGGCCTGGTGGCACATATCAGTACCAGTACTCAGGAGGCTTCTGGACAGTGGATTAGGAATTGTGTTGTTTTTAGCTACACAGCAAGTTCAAAGCCAGCCTGGCCTTTTTTCTTCCTTCCTTCCTTCCTTCCTTCCTTCCTTCCTTCCTTCCTTCCTTCCTTCCTTCCTTCCTTCCTTCCTTCCTTCTTTCTTTCTTTCTTTCTTTCTTTCTTTCTTTCTCCTTTTTTTTTTTTCCTGTGAGATCCTGTCAAAGAGCCTGAGCATGGGTGGGGGGGAGGTATACATTTTCTTCTATTTTTTTTTCTTCTTTCTAGTGGGCATGTGAGAGTCAAGTTGGGGGCAGATGGTTTCTGGAAAGGCACAGTGATATTCTGCTAGCACCCAGGGACACTATTAAACATGGTTCCTTTGGCAGTGACTGTTATTTTGGTTGAGAAATGAAAAAGCTCTGAGCAGAAAGGAGAGGGTGCATTCTTTTTGTGTTTTCAGGAGGGGAAAGGCATCCCTTAGGTCTCCAGTCCTGTGGCACTGTCTTCAGGAGTAAAACTTTAAGTGCTATTCATGCCATAATAGAAGGATCCAAGGCTTGCTGGTTGGAGATGTCAACACAACCTATGCCTCTTCTCTTCGTGGGAGGATACGGTCCTCTGGGTAGAGACTGATGCTGAGAAGGGCCTATGGAAATAGTCCAGTATCTGAGGAAGGAAACGTGCCAGGACAGGCCAGCTTTCAGGGAGGCCTTGGTTTCTGCAAGGGTACTCAACAGCCTTTGAGAAGCCAAGTCCAAAAGACCAAGGTGATACAGGAAAAAGAATAGGGTGTTGCTGGCTGCTTGACAGTTTGCCACAACAAAGCCAATTCATTTCTTAGTGAATGATGCACGCATGGCTGGCTCCTGTGGTTAGGTCTGTGCCAGGGATGCATTTCTGAACTGTGAGCCTGATTTTTTTTTCCCAAGCCCTCTTTGATAAGAACATTTTTGTTTGATACATCTCGTCTCATGTAGCCCTGGCAGACTTCAAACTCACCATGTACCTTAGGGGTATTGTAGAGGATTGTGGTCAGGTTTGATTTCCACCATGAACCCCCTCTGGATCCATCCTGAGTTCCCTAGGACCACACTATTGCCTTTTGGCTATCTGTTGGGTTCAAACCAGGAGCGTAGACAGCATATGGAGCAAAGCTGAAGGGGAGCATCCTCTTCTCCCTGTGTGTGTGGCCACTCCTGTGAGGCACCTGTCCCCTTGGCTCAGACCCTGTCAGTCCCTTCACCTGACCTCAGGCCTAGGATGGCAGCTGCCTTGGGTTCTCACTGTATTTAGCACTCCCCTCTGACCTCAGGCCTAGGATGGCAGCTGCCTTGGGTTCTCACTGTATTTAGCACTCCCCTGCATCATCTCCCTTATTCCTTCTCTTGAGCCTGTCCAGGCCTCTGTAGAGAACCTTCACTAAGCTGTTTCCTAACCCTCTAAGCTGTTTCTGCTTGCACAACCAGTTGCTTCAGGCCCCTTCTCCACTTGAATAAAGTCCAAACCATGGCAAACCATAGAGAATGGTTTCAAAAGCCTCACTTTTAAGTCTATCCTATTTGAGACCTTTACTTTTCATCAATAAAGAAATCGTCAGTTTACAACTTCTCTTACCCAACATACATATGTGTGTGTGTGTGTGTGTATGAAGTGATGCTATAAACCAAGCACTTAGAAGGTTCAAGACCAGCCTGAGCTATATAGCGGGATTCTCAAAAAACCCCAAATCCTTCTAATGCAGTTTGGACAGTGTTACAGTAAAGTGCTGGCCCTCCTCCCACAATTGCTTAAACAGAAGCCTCCACTGGGCTTTTGTCACTGGCCACAGGGCACCTCACACGTCCCCCTGAGGATAAAAGGATAGGGAGATCCTTTAGCTTCCTCTAGGCTAGTAGTTTTCACCTTTCTCCAGCACCAGCACAGTCCCTCCTGCCTACCCCAGGGGCACCGTGGGCCGTACCAGCTGGGCTGCAGCCCTGTGCTGTGCTGTGGGCATTTCCTTTTAAGCTTATGTAATGCTCTTAGCAGAAGGGCTGAGGAAGAGGTGTCTCCCCTGCAGTACTGCGTCTAGAACCCTGGCCTCTGGCACTGGCACACGACTTGCTGACTGCAGCCTGGGGGTTCTGACCTGTGCCAATCTGTCTGTTCCATCTGGGTTCTGTGCCAGCACAGTTCTCAGTACCCCCACTAGTCACATTTCTTTTTTGGAAAATCCTGTTCTACACAATTCTACCAGCCTGTTTTTGAGCTAACTTCCTCTTTGGTTTGGGTACTGCCAAAGTGTAGAAAGGATGGATGCTCCCAGGAATCTGAACAGAGCACCCTCACCCCCATGGGATAAGATGGTTAAAAGGCTTTAAAGGTAGTGTGAGAAGAAAGGGCGTGGTGGACTCAGCCCACTTTACACTATGGCCCTTCAATCCAGAGCTACACTTACACTCACAAGCTTTCAGAAGCCTGTAACACCGGGAACGCAAACTGACAGCCACTACATAGAATAGTCTTTTATTTTCAGAGCACAGCCACATCTCAGTTTGCAGTCCCCTCCCTATGTCCACGAGAGGTGACCCTCAAGGGCACTTCCAGTTCCAGGTGCAAGCAGAAGCAATGTTCCCCAAGGGAGGGCTGGAGAGCTGCCAGCCCCTGCAGCTCCCACAGCTGGCTCTCTGCAGGATCTACCTAGAGTTGAGACTTTAGGCCAGGTTCAAGTGCAGCCTTCCTTCCCATCATAGCCTTCGAGCCTTCCGGGGCCGGCAGCCGTTGTGTGGGACAGGGGTGTTGTCTGTGACTGAGATCACTTCCAGCCCTCCCATGGTCAGTCCTTTAATGGCAGACTGGAGGGATCAGAAACAGGTGAATGGTAGGGTCTCCAAAATGATGATGAGCCAGTATCTTCAGATAGGGCTCCACGAGGGAGGGAAACTCACTGGCTGATACCTACAATTCCAGCTCCTGCCACCTCCACACTGTGTTTTACAATCTGAGAACAGGTTTGACCCCTGCACTCCAGCAGCTTTACATGAAAATTTCCTTTCCTAACACACACACACACTCATATCCCAATGACTCATTCTTATAAAGTCAGAGAGATGTCACCTCCTATCTCCACTGGTCTCAGGACTCCCCTGAAGGCCCCTGGCACCTTGGTCTACATTTCCCCATTGCATCCACTAGCCTGTGACAGTCCCGCAGAGACCACTTTTCCATTCCCAGGGCTGGCACAGTCAAGGCACTCAAGAAGCTGAGACAAAGTAGGTGATCTAGGGTGGCATTGAGGGCCTTAGGTGATTGTAGGGATAACAGAAAGGAACTAAAGGGGATGCTCACTAAGGGGACATTTAAACTGTCCACAGCTCTAAGAACATGCGCACACTGTGGAGAACCCTGGTTACAGTTACTTACCCAGCGTCCTGGTCCCATGCCTTTCACTACAACTCTGATGTGTGTCACTCCCTTTCCTGTGGCTTTCTGGAGAGAAACAAGTGGTCAGTGTCCCTGAAACAGAATAGCTGCATCCCAGTCTCTGGCTACTGTCTCCAGGGAATGTGGGTATGGCAAAAGGAGAAATATACAGGGGGGCAGAAGACACAGAAAGAAGCAAAGCACTGATGGTGGTGGAGATGGACACCCACAGAGGCTGTCAAACAGCCCAGGAACTCAGGGGACTGCACTGCCACCTAATGGACACTTCTAGATATTGCCCGATCTCCCTCCAGATGCAGACAGGCTGAGCCTGAATTCCCACTTCTAAAGCGGAATTCAGTATCTTTAGAGTTAAGTATGTGTCCAGATAATAAACACATTTATTATGGGTCCTTGGAAAATACACAGAACTCATTCAAAACCTACTGTGCAGAGGTCCCACAAACACTGACGTGTGCCTCTTAACTGAATGTCCTCTGTCTGGTGGACAATTACATTATCCTGAGTTTTGATAATCATTACTACTTAGCAATCAACAGACATAGTTTTCTTATGTCGCTGTAAAGGTTAATACTTTGGGAAGTACTTCTGTTTGTCAGAGCATATACATTTGTAAGGTCTCTGCTATAGCAGGAAATGTGCAGCTCTGGTCCAAGGCCAATCTGAGTCCACATAAGAGAGCTGAACTGGCTGGTTGGTTTTAAGCAATCCCATACAACCTGCTTCTCTTGAAAGAGTAGATAACAGCAAGGTCTTGTGAAGACATGATAACAATGAACTATCTGAAATGCAGTTGGTTAATATGGTTCTAAAAGTCATCTTGGGACTTGTACTATAAGACATGCTCCCTGAATAAAATACAACCCCCATGCATGCCATCCCACTGATCTTAAATGGAAGGAGCTTTGGTTCCTAAGCCTTCAGGACTCTGGTTCTTCCTCTGTTCTCAGCTCCCTCGAAGCTAAGAAATCTGGTAACCTTCCTATAAAAGCTTCTTCAAGCAGCTGCAGAGTCAGGATATCTAACAGAGGCAGATAAAGACCTCACCGTCTCTGAATCTGGTTTGGTGAGAATTCTCCATTTGCCACAGGGAAAGTACAACAGTGTGGTCAGGGACTTACTGCTGCCGCGGCTATGCCTGCCGTCTGTGCTGCGATGCCAGTGCCCTTCTTAGCATTGCGGAAGCCTTCTGTGCCACAGGAGGAATGGGCCAGGGACACGTTAGTGACAGACACTACATGGATCTGTGTGCTTGGAAAAAGAGGCACATAGCTCTACTACTGCTCAGAGAAGGAGGGGAGGTTGTTACAGCCCTTAGAAGCCCGAGTGAGAAAGATATCAGTAGCTCCTCCCCACGTTAAAGGAAGCCTGTTAAATCACAGACTTGGAGAGAGCGTTATAACCAAGGCAGAAGAACATCACCAGGACACACTTCTGCCTCAAGCCTTCCCCCACGCAGTGATAATGTTGGAGATTAATATCCTTGTCTGGTGTTTCGTAAAGATCTAGATGTTTCACATTAGGCAACACTGGAAAGTTCCAAGTATCTTCCATGATAACAAAGAGAAGAACAGTCTGTGAGGGATGTACCCACATGGTGGAAGGAGAGAACTAATCTGTGCAAATTCTCTGACCTCCATATGCTTATGCTCCATCCCCAACAAATAAGCAAAAATATAATAATTCTAAAAGAGAGTATATAAACAAATGTCCAAAGACCTGTTGCCTCGCTCTGCTCCAACAAAAACCCAATACATCCAATACAGTGTCACCTCTAAACCCTGTTCCCATTCCCTTATGGAGTGAATCCAAGCTCTATCATTTCAGTGTCTATCGCTAAAAGACAAGTATATTTAAAAAAAATCCCGCAAAACATTTACCACAACAGTATTATTACAGTGGACAACTTAAATGCTTATTATACTCTATTCCAGGGTTAAAAATTAATATTTTAAGTGAATATTTTTTTCTAATTTGCTCTATAAGGTAAATTGTAATTTAGAGTAACTTTAAGAAAATCCCAAGGTGTGCTTCCTGTCTCCCCTTTGGTTGCTCATGGGAAGGAGAAGTGAAGGGGATGCTGTACAGGAAACCTGCTGGGTCAGCCCTGGTACCTGCTTGTGGCCTTGTTATGGCTGTCAGCCTCTCCAAGGACTTCTTACATTTCCTACACTGGACAGAAACATTGTGATGCAGGGTGGATTGAAAGGCCACAGACATATCAACAAAAAGAAAGCATAGGAGTTATGTCTGTATTAGCTCAAGAGGAGAAGGAGCCGCTGCTGTGGGCCCTGTAGTACCTCCCTGCCACATGCTCTAGGCCAGGATCATAGTCTCTGGTACTGTACTCCAACTGTGTGGCAGGCAGGCTAGGACCAAACACAGATCACACTTCCAAATGGGACTTGGCCTGCAAAGTTGTCACCAACACCCTATGCTTTTGTGGTTGGGAACCTGCTTGACACCTGTGTATAGCACACAAGGGTTATTACAGTCTTGCCACTTTAATTCACCATCACCCTCAGTCCTGCAGGAAAGGGGCAGTGCACAGAACCTCAGGTAAAGGGCTTGCACTGTCTGTAAGTTTACGTTCTGATTAATTTACTAATACATCATGTATTTGTAGGTTGCTTTTCTCACAACAGGACCATTTCCTTCTAATACCATTTCCCTTCTAACCTTGGCACAGGAATCCCAAGAAAGGCAGAAAAATCTTTAAATTATAATGTAGTAAATCTATTTGCTATTTTTATGAAACTCAAGTGAAGGAAGTGATTTCCCCAAACAAGATGAACCCTGACTCCTATTCCATGGGCCAGGGCTGAAGCAGCTCATGCGGGACTCAGGCATCCCTTTCTTACTTGTTGTGGGTTGCTTTAATGTGTGCCACTGGGACCTCCTCAAATTTCATCCCTGCCCACCGCAGAGAGCTTTCCTGTCCTGGAGCTGGAGGGTAAATGCTGCAATTAGAAAAAAGATTTGGTTTAATTTACTGATTGTTCTTTAAATCAGAAGAAATACATACATGCTTAAAAAATGAAATAAAATAGGTTAAGCGTAGCGATGTACATGTTTAATCCAAGCATGGGGTGGTGGTGGCAGAAGCAAGCATGTGTGTGTGTGTGTGTGTGTGTGTTTACTGAATTCAAGGCTAATTTGGGAGGATATACTCTAAGACTGTATCTGCAACCACTCTCCCCCCAATAACAGCCTCAAACCCAAACATTCAATGCACACACCAAATCGAACAGCACAGACAAACCCCATGGTAGTTTGAATGTAATTAGGCTCTATAATCTCATAGAGTGTCACTATTAGGAGGTGTGGCTTTGTTGGAGTGGGTATGACCTTGTTGGAGTGGGTATGACCTTGTTGGAGGAAGTGTGTCACTGTGGGAGTGGGCTTTGAGGTTTCCTATGCTCAGGATACTGCCTAGTGTATCAGTTGACTTCCTGTTGCCTGTAAGATGAAGGGCTCTCAGCTATTTCTCCAGCACCATGTCTGCCTGCATGTCACCAAGCTCACCACCATGATGATAACAGACTGAACCTATAAGAGAGTCTCTCAATTAAATGCTTTCCTAATAAGAGTTGCCATGGTCATGGTGTCTCCTCATAGCAATAAAAACCCCAAGATAAACCAGAAGGAAAACTAAGAGCTTCTGGCTCTGGAGGAGGCTCTCGGTACCATTCCTTCCCACACCTTCTGGACACTGCAGTGCTGGGTTCAGGATTGTTTAGTCTTAATCTAATTTGCTTGCTGGATTTCCCTAGGGCCATATTCTTAATTTTTGGGTAGAAAACTCAATTCCAAACAGGCACAGGGCCAGCAGGGAGGCCAGGCTTTGGACTAAGATTAGTCTTGAATCTGAGCTTTGTTCTTTAAAATTTAAACACACATGTAAATGCCATTCAGCATTTCAGATAGGAGTAAACCTGCTGTTTCATTATGCCTACACACCTAAATCAGACTCAGATTTGTACCCACACACCCACACTATGTTTCTACTATGCTGAAATCCGTTTTAGAAAATACACTAGCATTCAAGCACCCCCGGGTCCATCTGTTTCTCTAGGGATATTTTCAAAAGCTCAACACAGATTCTTTTCTGTGGGCCTGATTTTAGCAATGACGCACAGCCTCAGAGGGTGGCTGGCCTATCAGTTTCTGTATTAAGAAGTGTCCCAGCCCTGTAGATGACATTACTGTTTCAATGATCAGCATTTCCCCACTGATTTTTTTTTCCCCCTATGCTAACTTGGGAGCAAGCAAATACAAGTCTAAGTCTGAGTAAAACCAATACAATCCCTTCATATAGGAAGATTTTGAAACCAGGAGTGAAGCCATGTAACCTAGGGCACAGCCAAGATCAGGCCTCTAAACTTCCCAGGTTCAGTTGGGCATGGTAGTATTTGCCCATAATCCCAGTCAGGAGGGTCCAGAATTTAAGACTAGCTATGATGATAGAGTTCTTGGTCATCCTGGGTTACATAGCATGAGTCAGTCTCAAAACAAAACAAAACAAGAGTCTCCCAAGTTGAAGGCATAATGAACAATGGCCATCTGAGGAAGGCCCTATAATGCAGAGACAGAGCTTTCTGGAACTAGTTTTTCTACCTACTTTCATACCAGACAAGTGTGGTGAGGCAGTTCATTTGCAGATGGGTCTCAGTACATAGCTTCGGCTAGCCTGACTCACCATGTAGTCCAGGCTGTCCTCAATTGCAAGGATCTGCCTGCCTCTGCAGGCACTGTACTGGGATCAAAGGTGTGTACCATCATGCCTGGCTTAATTGCATAATCTATAAAATTGCATATACAAGCAACTAAAGAATGCTGGAAGTGGGTAAATGAAGCATCCTGATTGGTAACCCAATACTAAGTGGTCAGTCCTGAAGTCATAGTCAGTCACATTATACAGACTGATCAGGAAGGAATACACCTCCTTCAACAACTAAAGAAGAAAAAAGAAGCCATAAATTTGAGAATGAAAATGGGGGTACAAGGGAGGGATTAGAAGGGGAGGTGGGGGTGTGCGTGATGTCATTGTATTTTAATTTCAAAAATTATTTAAAAATGGAAATAAAATGCAAAAACTATAGCCAGGGCTCGTGGTCCTCGGACTTCTGGGTAACTGTTGATGGTCTCACCACAGTCTCCAAAATTAAAGTTCTGCCCTTTAATTTCTAAACTTTGTCTCCTTCAGTGAGAATCTGTCTCCTGTTCTACCTTGGCTATGTACTTCTTGATGTCACAGCCAGCCATTATCATTGACTGTCAGCACATCATGACCTTGGCTCCAAGCATCCCTGGCTACCAGCTTCTTGTCTGCCTGGATATCTTCAGGGCCAGCACTCGGATGAGTCCATCAGATCTGTCATTCCACATAGCTAACGTACTACTTCTCTCCTCACCTGCTTAGTCTGCTCTCACTTCCCTCTCACTTCATCCCTTTCTCCTGGCAAACTCCCAGCCCTTAAACCCACCTCTGCAGACAATCTGAGCCTATGCAAACACAGAATGGCTGACTGGTCTCTATTCCAGGTCTTTTGACTGACACTTGGGATAAGCTATTACTGCAGGAGGCTGCCCTGTGAACAGCGGGGTGTTTGGTAGCATCCCTGGCTTTAATTCACCGTTTCTTCTAATTTATGACCACTAGAGGCTAAAAGTCCCTAAAAGAACCACTGCTTCATTTTAATGACTTTCCAGCATCAAGCAGGCTCTCAATATGCCTGACAGTCATTCTCAGTTCAATTATCCTGCCATTCTCCAGTATGCCTCTTCTATACTTCCTTTTGTCTCCTTAAACATCCAACCCCTTCCTATTTCCTCAGGCCCAGCTGATGACCTCTACAGAGAAATAGAATCAATCAGACTTTCTTCCAGCTTCCACCACCAAACATCTGTGCCCATGGCCTCTAAGGACTCTCCTGTCACAATGTTCCAGGTGCATATTAGCACAAGGACACTGCTCCTACAATGTGCCCACTTCAGCATCAATCTTTCTCCTAGTTCCCAGAAGCAAACATACTGTCACGTCATAAACATAAAACCAAAACAAAAAAAATCCAATTTAACCCATCCTTTAACCCCCAAGCTCTTGAGAGCTCTTTTCTCCCCCATAGCAAAGCCTCCATAAAAGAATGGACTATACTTGTTTATTCTCTGTGAAACCGACTCACTCCAATTACAAGTTATTTCCGACCTCTCCATCAGAAAGGCTGTAGTCAAGGTCACCAACCCACTCCATGCTGTTAAATCCAAGTAGCCATCGTGCTGTCTGCCTGTCAACCCATCTTTTCTGCGCTGCTGAACATGGCTGCATTCCCTACTTTGTACCACACTCAAAAGAACATCTTGTCTGCTTTTCTTACTAACTGTTTTGGAGAGGTCTCTCTTATGCTGGTTCTTCCTTTCCCCAAATCTCTGTCTATATTACTGATCTCTACTCTGATGCTAGGTGTCTCAGATCTTTTCTTTTATTATATATGATTGCACAAGGCCGTTTTTAAAGCAAGTATAAAGCATCTCTAACTTAACCACACAGATCTAAACTCTCATCACTCTGTCATCTTAATATATAACAATTTCAAATTTTCAGTTGTTTCGTGGCAAATTTGAGCCTTCACACCTCCCCCCACCCCCTTCACATTTTATTAACAGATCCGTAGCTGGGTGTTGATGAATGCTTGTAGCCAATCCGAAGCACTCAGGAGACATTCCAGGCCATCCTAGATTATACAGAAAGACCTTGTCTCAAATCAAACCAATGGCTATACCAGCAAAATGGATCAAACTCCAGGCTGGTCCAGATACCATCATCGTTACCTAGACTATTTTGATTGCTTTATAACGGCTTTCAAGTCTTCTCTCTGGTTCCATCCTTGCTCTCTGTAGCCTAACATCAGTACAGCGGGCAAAGACTCTCTAAAGTGTATGAAAAATTGCTGTGCCTAGAAAGACACTTATGATGACAAGAAGATTATGGATCTGAGGCTAACCTGGGCGGCACAGCAAAAAAATGGTATCATCTCTTCCTAAAGCTGGACAGATATGGCTAGGCTTGGTTGCCTGCTTGCTGAAAAGGGCTTTTACTGTCAGAATAGGGCTGTAACTCTAAGGATCCCAATAAGGCCTGGGATTGCTAAACAAATGACTCTAACAGTCTGGGCTTAAATTCCATCAGCCGCTCCTCACTGCATACAATGGATAAAGTGTAAAAGCTCCAGAGCAACAGGGAAGCCCTTCACCTTTTGTATCTGTCTAGAGGCATCACATACCATGTTCTTTCTGACAGCCTACCTTTCCAGACTGTTGCCTTTGCCTGTAGTGATGCCTCTGATCTTGCCCAGCTGAATTTATATTTAGTTCACTAAATAGTTCACTCCTGAACCTTAAGCCTTGCCGGACATCCTGACAGGAATGTCTTTCTCTTTTAAATGTCCAATCAGTCCTTACCTCTATTATTCTGATCAAATTATTGTTAAAACATTTACATATATGTCTTCCTTGGAAGTCTGTGAACAACTTCAGGAGAGGAACCAACCTTTTATATTTCCAGTATACTCAACACGATACTCAACAGGTAGTAGAGGTTAAATAGATGTGAAGTTAAGTGAACGTATATACAGCCTGCATATGAAGTAATTATATTAGTGGAATGCAACTTCCCAGGGCTGGGGACAAAACTAAGAAAGTGGAGTTGGTGAAAGAGAAAGTTGCTAGTCGGACCTAAAGCCTATGTCACATGGAAAGGAAATTGGTACTTATATATGTCGGACGCTCAGCCAATAGTTACTAATTCAACAGCAACTTTATGCATAGTTGATTCTTCTAGAACCAACTCGTATCAGGTATTATCTTCACTTTGAGAGTGCAGAGGCTCCAACACTGGCTTGCATAAATTCCCACAGACGGCAAAGGACAGTCAGGAATTCACTTTTTCTATGACTCTGGAGGGTGATCGGCAGAAGTCACAGGATGCAAGTTTCCAGAGGACTGAACCCACTTTGCCCTCACCTGAAGCGGCTCGGAGCCGCTTTCTTTTCAGGTTTCTGGTTGGCAGACGCGTCTGTCCTCGGGGCTTCGGTGTGGATGGTATGAGCTGGGGCAACGGCTGCAAGCCTGCAAAGGAGAGCTTGGTGAAGGACTGGCTTAACTGTCTTTTGGGGGGTTCAAGTGGCACGTAGGCCTGGGAGGCAGGCGGGCAGGCTCGAGAGTGGCCGTGGGCTGGAAAGGGCAACCCTTACCTGGTCATCCCAGGTCCAATCCAAGACCGTAGGAGCCACGATCCCGTGTTTCTCACAACCTGCATGACTGAAATTGTCTCTCCTCAGCTCCCGTTCGTCCCCGGCGCCCGGCCTAGCTGGAGTCAGCACCATGAGCATTTGTGGGGGAGCACACAGAAAAAAAGTCACTTCATTGCTCATAAATGGTACTTTAAATATTTTTAAACTAAGTATTTTAAACTAAGTGTTTTACTTAGCTTAATGCTCTAAAAAATCATCTATATGGGACGCTCTTCCTTTCTAACGGGCTAATGAGAGAATTTTACTCCCTCTCCCAATTGCAATGGTTCGTTCTAATAGGTAACTCTGCCTCCTCGCCGGCCCGCGTTGCCTCATGGGAACGTGGGATTGGCTGAGGGCCCAGCCGGGAGCCGCGGTACCTTGTGGGAAGGCACAAAGATGGCGGCGCCCGTGAGGCGAACTGCGCTAGGGGTGACTAGAGGCTGGCGGCGTCTCCCCAGTCTCTGGGCAGGTAGCCCGCATTGTCGCTGTCTATCCCTCGAGGCTGCGTCCTCAAGCATCCGTTCTCCATGGCGTTTGTTGGGCGCCTTGTGTTTGCAGCGGCCACCAGTGATCACCAAGCCCCTCACCCCGTTGCAGGAAGAGATGGCCGATCTACTACAGAAGGTAAGGCAGGCGCGGGCTTCAAGGTGCCGTGGAGGGAAGCAGCAGTACCAAGTGGACCTTAATTTTGGTACTTTGTGTGACCTTGATCAAGTCATGTCACCTCTCGCTCTGTGACATCTGCAAGATGGGAGTTACCTTAGTAAGTTGGGTTAGTATATAGCAGGTGTTCAGCAGAGTTTAATTAATTGGCTTGCTTTCGCTTGGGCACTCCGTGTGGATAGTTTCCTTTTTGTACACTCAACACAGTAGGGATTCGGCCACGAACAGGAATCGCTCACTTCCTGTAATTTAGGAGCTGACAGATTACAGGAAAGGCCTTGTGATGTGATGAGTGTTGGGAAGGAAACCTTGGAGGCAGTGGGCAGATTCTTAAGACACATATGTTAAAGCCTTCTTTGTTTTTACTTTGGGGAGCAATTTCTGTGAAGGGCAAGTGAGGAAATATGGGCAAAAACCCAATTATAGTTGTTGTCAGGGTGTTAAGTCTTGGTAGATAGTGATGAAAGATTTTACTGTCTTTAGACGCCTAGGGGATTATGTCTTGAGAATACTAATGTAAACTCTGTTTGGTGTTTTTGCCCGATTTATTCACCCTCTTGAACAGTAGGGTTTTTTTTTTTTCCTTCACCTTTCAGCTATTCATCACTCATACTATGTATTTCTGTGCAAAGTGGTAGATATGCAGTTGTGGATAAAATAGGCACAAAGCTCTGGTTCCCAAATCTATATTTGTAGTGGAATTAGGGGTGCAGTCAGTAATCAGCCATATGACTAATTACAAACTTTGATAAGTTCTTTAACGAAAACCACAAAATGCCAGAAGAGGTTTACACAGAGCCACATAGGTTTGACTTCATGAGAAATGGCCAGGCTGGCTTTCTGAAAAAGTGGTATTTAAGTTGTAATCAGAAGGATGAGTAGAAGTTTGGGAGAAAGAGTGCGAGGGGAGATATTATAGGAAGAAGGGATGTCGTAATGTCTTCAAGGCCGAAAAGTGCTTGAAGAGATGCTGGTCTAATGGACCTAGAGTGTGAGAAGGGGTCCACAGTGCCTTGCCACCCTTCTGTTCCTCCTGGCAGTCTTGATCTTCAATCACATTCTGACATTTTGGCAAATTTCACTCCAGCTTACAGTCCAGTGGGCCTTTCTTCTTCGTTGCATCTGTATAGTGTTTTGATTATATTTCTGAGTGTTAAGTCATGAGCTTTGTTGTTCTTTCTTCTCATTTTCTTTTAAATCCTCCAGGTGGAGACAGAGAGAAGCCTGTATTCAGATCATGAGCTTCGCCTTCAGGATGAAGCTAAGCGCCTGGCAAAGAAGAGAGCTGACCTCTATGAGGATGACCAAGATGATCAGGGCGTTACGCTTGCACAAGATTTAGAGGATATGTGGGAACAGGCATTCTTACAGTTCAAACCTGGAGCTCGCGTCACAGGTTTGTGACCTCGGCCAACCACGGGAACGAGAAGATGGGGTATTCTGATTTCCACAGGAAGGACAGTTGCCTCAGTCTTCTTTGGCATTTTAACAAGTAGCTTCAAGAAACAAAACAGTTTTCAGGATAATATCCCCCCCCCCCCCCATTTCTTATGTTTCTCTAACACAGTTTTTAAAAGACTTAAGCTATTTTCAGGGTAGTGAAGTGTCTTTTTCCTTGTGTTCAAGCTTGCAGTTACTGAGTTTTACCTCTACTCTGGATCAGAGAGTGGGAAGAATTACGCCTTTTCTCTCTGAGGCTTGTTTTATTAGAAGTCACTAGTCTGTTAGAAGTCTCATCAGAAGACGGGTTGAGCCTTACTGTCCTTGTTTCAAGGGTGATGACTAAAGGGGTTAGTTAGCTCTCAGTGACAGTGTTGAATCCAACAGGGCAGGCTTTTTGTTTGTTTGATTTCCCTGCATGCATATGTGTTGCTGAGTGCTGAACCCAGAGCCTCATGCTTGCAAAGGAAGTGCACTGCCTCTGAGCTGTATTCTAGTTCTTAGGTTTCAGTTGTTACAGGTATTGCTTCTTTTCCCAAGGCTTCAAGTATACTGTGCTCTGGAGGGATGTTCAGCTCTGATTCTAATTCTTGACCTTTGTTTAAATTAGAGCTATACTTTGGCTATAAGTTCTTAGAGGATGAGGCTTGAGGTTGTCCCCAAGGAAGGGTCTAAAACTCAAAATCCTTGGCTTCGGTAGATCACAGTCCTTTTTATTTTTTATTTTGTCTCTTTTGATCATCCAATTTGTAGAAGCTGATAAAAAAAATGACCGAACCTCCTTGCATCGTAAGCTGGACAAGAACCTTGTCCTCTTAGTGAAAGAGAAGTTTGGGGATCAGGATTTTTGGATACTCCCTCAAGTAGAGTGGCAGCCTGGGGAGACCCTTCGAGGGACAGCCGAACGAATTCTGGCCGCACTGTCAGGTAACTTCTTAACTTCTAACCCTCCAGATTGATTTCAGGTTGACTGAGTTTGGACATAAGGACATAGAGTGAGAAGTTTAATGGACATGGATGAGTAAAAGAACCAGCACTTTAGAAGCAGAGGTGGAGGATCTCCAAGTTCAAGGACAGCCAGCGGATTTCTAGTTCATTGCTTTAACCACTTAGCTACGATTACATTAACCAGAACTCTTTTTTTTTCTTCTTATTTATTCTTCGTGTCTTTCATATATGCATCTCTATCCCATTCATTTCCTTGTCTCCACCCTATGCCTTTGCAGTTTCCCCTCCGAAAATGAAATAAAATTTAAAAGAAAAGAAAAGGAAAAAAAGTATCAGTGTCATCATGGAAGCTGTAGGGTGTCACAGTGAGTTACACTGTAAGCCCTTTTGTCCTTTTATCTTTACTTGTAAATGTTAATTGCAGAGTCACTGGTCTGGTCTCCACTACACTATGATGCTGGGCCCTCAGCAGAATTCCTCTTGGTATCCTGTTGCTGCCCTGTGTTATGGAGATCCTGCAACTTTGGGTCTGGGCGACCAGTCCCTTCACATGCTCCAGCAAATCATAGATGGGGTGGATGTTGGAGTGGACCAACTCATAGCCCTGGTTCTGGGTAGTTCCAGGGTTGGTCAGTCTGCCGGCTCTCCCTTGACTTCATCACCAGGGTGAATTCTCCTGTATTGTCTTGGCAAAATCAACCTTGCAGTGATATGTAAGAGACAGGCCAAGATCTGTTTTCATGTCTTCAGGGCCAGCTCTACTGTATAGTAATAAATTGGCTTATAATATATTGTAAGAAAGATTAAAATTTATTTAGGGATATATAAACGCTCACGATACAAATGGAACCTTAAGACAATTCTTAGAGAGTGAAGCTGTCCCATGCTGGATGGCTGATCCATTCCCTGAGACCGCAGGAACCAAAGAGAAAGGAAAGTCAGTGTTCCAGGGGTCTCAGTGTGGTCTGGCCACGTCCCATTCAGGGTCCTGGTACTCCAGAGATAGACCTCTAAGCTTCCCCAAAATAACGCCTGAATCCCACTACAGTACTGTGTTGCCCAGATGTGACATAGGGGCCACTCTCCCTAGTACCTCAGCTGTCAGAGTTAATTCTCCTAATCTTTATGATCTCAGGGCCAGCTCTTCCCCTTGCCTCAGGCCTTGATGTGGGAGGAGGGTATCTCTTTTCTGCCCATGCCACCATCTGCCAGATAAGTAATGGGGACAGTTCTTCCATGCTCACCCACACCACTTTCAGTAGGGTTGGCTTTGTTGTGCTGCCCGCTCAAGGTGCAGGGATTGTTCTCCTGAGTGTTGCAGCTCGTGGTGGGCAGGGCCAGTTCTCTTGCCCTTCTGATCTCAGGACCAGCTCTCTCAGCTGCCTCAGGCATGGATGGGGGGCATCTCCACTAATATGAATTGGCTCTATTGTGCTGCCCAGGCAAGGTAAGCAGAATTCTTACACTCAGGAAGTAAAAGTTTTGTTTTTCAGTACTAGAGATTGAGACTGTCGTCTTGTAATTGGTAGGTGAGCACTCTACCACTGATTTATATTCCCAACACTGCTTCTTGGTCCCATAGTATATCTAGTGATTCAACTAGAAACCTTACAGTGCCCTTGACCTCATTCTGATGTGTATATCTTTGGGTTTTATGCGGCCTGTTCCAAATCATCCTGTCTTTATTTCCAGTTGTGGCAGATGTCCTTTACTTCTTACTAGACTGCGGTATTAATGTTTGGGGCCAGCGAATTCCTTGTGAGGGCTCTTCTATGTATTGGAAGGTGTTTAGCGTCGTTGGCCTCCACTCACTAGATGCCAGTAGTGATATTTCATTCTCCCAACCCTACCCCCAGTGTGATAACTAAAAAAAATGTCATCTCTACACATTGCCAGATATTACCCAGAGAGCAAAATTAGCATGGTTAAGAACCCTATCTTGGGAATGGGAAAACGGGTCCTCCTTGCTTTTGTGCTACTGACATGCTACTGACAAAGTCCCTTGTCACCTCTTGCAAACATTCTTAAGTTTTTTCCATAATATTTGGGTTCCCACACATAGTCTACAAATTCTTCTTATTCCAGTCCCAATTTCGGCAGCTCTTAGTGAGTTCATCTATAATCCAAGTTCTAACCTAGCAAAGCCTTTATGTTTCTCGAATTTTCATGCATCTCTGCAATGGGGCATGCACTCTTCCTTTAGGAGTGCTGTCTCCAGGTCAAGAGCTCCTCAAGCTCTTGCTTGTGCAAACAGTTTATACAGCAAACATTTCTGTGCCTATTGTTTTCCAGGCCTGCCTGGCAGTGGGTCCCAGTGATGAGCTGGGCACTCTGCTGCTCCACGGCGGCTTGTGTTGTCATGGAGAATATGTTCTTCACACAGCCATCGCACCATAAGGGTTTATTTACACATTTCATCGAGTTCCCTGAAGGTCAGGACAGACTATGCCTCTTCATGTGTTCTCAGCAGTACCTGGCACTTAGTGGACACTTGCTGGTTGGATAAGTGGATTTGGTAATAGTGTAGCACACCCCCCCCACCCCCCGCCCCCAGCCTCTGGATTGGCTCTGCCACCAGGATTAAGTGCTTCTAGAAAATGTCAAAATTTGTATGTCCCTTGATCCTTTGTCACTCCACTCCAGGCTGCTTTAGCCAGTAAGAGAGACAACAAGGTACACTGGAATGTGGGGCTTTGCCTCGGTCAGTCTCAACCATCACATAGGCATTGGCTGTTGAGTTTTGTGCTCAGGTCTTTGGGTACACGTTCTTGGGTTCCCTCACACGAGTGTGCATGACCTTTCTGTGCCTTGTGGAAAGGAGTTCTGCCTTGGCTCTGTGCTTTCTTTTAACATTCCTATTGGATAAATGCTTAAGGAAGTAAAAGATATCAATAGGCATGTTTATATTTAGCAAATATAAAATAAAATATATATTGATGGCAAATAAATTATTGCAAAGTTAGTAAAGTGGCAAATTTTAAGTAGAACAACAAAGAAAGTTTACATAATACATATCTAAGAAAAGTGAAAATACATCCCTGCCCCACTGGCTCCACACTTTTGCAGGATGGAATTTCTAGAGGTGGAATCACTACGCTAAAGATGAGCATACAAGAAGGCTTGGGAAATAGGCTTGCTTGATTCCAGTGTGTGTTGATGGCATCTTTAGGAACTGTTTGGTAGTGCCTGCTTACCTGGACCTCACCAGCATATGAAATATTCTGTATTTTAGTTTGTATGTATATAGTCAGCAGAAATAATCTCTTTTGAATTAGTATTTACCTTTTTGCTTTTGAGACTGACCATATTTTCATGTGCACAGTGCACTGGCTGGTTTTGTGTCTCAACTTGGCAAGCTAGAGTCACCAGAGAGGAAGGAGTCTCAGTTGAGGAAAGGCCTCCATGAGATCCAGCTGTAAGGCATTTTCTCAATTAGTGATCAATCTGGGAAGGCCCAGCCCATGTGGGTGGTGCCATCTTGGGTTCTATAAGAAAGCTGACTGAGCAAGCCAGGGGAAGCAAGCCAGCTACCAGTTCCCCTCCATGGCCTCTGCATCAGCTTCTGCCTCTAGGTTCTTTTTGAATTCCTGTCCTGACTTCCTTCAGTGATGAACAGTAATGCCGAAGTGTAAACCAAATAACCCCCTTTCTCCTCAACTTGCTTTTTGGTCAGGGTGTTTCATCAAAGCATAGAAACCAGTCCGTCAGTGTATTTCTTAATTCTGTGAGCTGTCTGCTTAGATCCCTTGTTTGTAGTGAAATGTTTTTGATAATATTTTAATCTTATTTTCCAGATTATAGAAAAATAGTATGTTTTATTTACTTAAGTTTGGAAAGTTGAGGAAAGTATAAAAATATACCAATATAATCCTACCTCTCTCAGATTCCCATCAGACAGTTAGTGTAGCCGTGAGTGCACATCATATGTAAATTCATCTGGTGCTAGTAATGAGAACACCAATTCATGCGTATGTTTAATGATTATCAGTACCTGCTAAGTATGGTTTGAGAAGTATAGTCTTTCCCTTGCATTCTTTTGGAATTTTTCTATACATATTCAAGAACATAAAAATTTTTCATTAAAAAAATTAGATTACTCTTTATTTTTGTGTGTGTCTATATATGGCCCTGCGCATGCTATGCATGGTACAATTGGGAGGTCAAAAAACAACTTGTGTGGGTTGGTTTTTATCTACTATGTGGGTCCCATGGAGCTTACTCAACTATCAGGCTGGGTGTTGAATACCTGTTCCAGTGAGTACTTTCCCAAGTCCTGTGTTCCATTTCTTTTGAGATAGGATCTCACTGTGTCCCCAGGTTGGCCTTGAACTCACTAAGTAGTCTACTTTGGCCTTGAATCTGTGGTTGTCTTGGCTACGCCTCCACAGTGCTGAAGATGAGAGGCACTTGTTTCTTGGTACTTAAGATACTATTCCTTTGTTGAGTGTGCTGAAAGTATTTTTGTGTCTTTCTGTTGTTCTTTGAGACAGGATCTCTTGTAGTCCCGACTACCGTAGAACCTCCCACATAGCTTAAGATGACCTCAAACTGCTGCCTCTTGCCTCTACCTCCCAGGAGCTGGTTTTTTTGGGGAACATTAGTGTCACTGATATACTCCGCTCATGTTTATAATTTTGTCCTTGCAGTATATTTTTGTGTAATTTATTTTTTTCTCTGAAAGATTTGAGTTTTATTTGGACGTTTTTTTCCCCCCTTGCAATTGTCTTGTTTGGATGGCTGGCCCCTTTTGATATTTAAATACCAATTTTTTTAAGTGAAAAAATGTGAGAACATATTGTATTTCAAAAAATACTTGTTCATGATGGATGTATCATTCAAAGTGAACTATTTTTTATGTTATCAATTTTCTGTTAGGTCTTGGGGCCACAGTATCAGCTGTGGTGTGAGTACTGAGATTGCTCTGTTTCTCTGTTTAGCTAAGTGTTCTTCAGATGCCATTTAGTAATTCTCCATTTTGTCATCTTTGAAATGCTAGATTCCGGTTATTATCTCCCTGATTGCATATTGTAGAAGTCAAATCTGCCCTGGGTGTGCTGATCTTTGTTCCCAGTACTTGAGATATTAAGGCAGGGAGATCACCATTTTGTGGCCTGGGCTCTATAGAAGAGTCTAAGCTATCTGAGTAGCTTGAAGAAAAGTAAGACTTTACTTCAAGAAGATCCCCCATCCTCACTCTCCTTAAGTCAAATTAGAGACTCTTTAGAGGTGATGAGCTTTGCTCCACAGATACCAAGTTTCTTGGTCCTGTTTCAACAGTTGGTGACAGGGCTGAATGCAGAAGTCAGCTTTTGTGACTCCTAGATAATATTAACTGCACTGTGGACTTGTAGGCCCACAGAGACAGCCTGGAACCTTCTTTTAGGACTGTCACATTCCTGGGGACCTTTAGCTGTTAGAATTGGCTTTTCTGGGCCTCCTGTGGTTTGGGTGAGGAAGCAGATGGCTGTACCCTAATCTTGCAATTCTTTCTTTTCTCTTCAGAAAACAACATGGAAGCCAAGTTCCTAGGGAACGCGCCTTGTGGCCATTACAAGTTCAAACTCCCCAAGGCAATTCGAACAGAGAGTGACATCGGGGTCAAAGTCTTCTTCTTCAAAGCTCTGCTGCTCACAGGAGATTTGCCACAGGCTGGAAAGAAGGCCCGTCATGTGTGGGCCAGTAAGGAAGAGCTGGGTGACTATCTGCAGCCCAAGTACCTGGCTCAGGTCAGGAGATTTCTTCTGGACGTCTGATGGATGCAGCAGTCTGTGGATGATGCTCACACATGTCAAGTCTAGGGCCTCAGGAACAATACCGATGCCCATTTACCAGAACGGCCAAGATCAGAACTCAATTCTAAGAGTTAATGTGCTTGTCATTGTATCGTAATTTGATTTGTCTTTGGGGACAATCGGCTTTGCTGTATAGCAAGTTAAAGCATTATGTTATAGTGATTTAACAGATCACCTGAGTCTGGAAGAAAGAACAGAGGAAATGAGTTGACCCAAATTCCCAATTTCTGAGAAAATTTCTGGGCTCATGAAAAGCCTAGTTATATAGCTTCTTAGCTGTTTTTCTTTTTACTTTTCCCATTTGATAAGAATATATCTTCTTTCCCTCTCCATTTTGGATGTTTTATATTTAGACAGAGATTAATCACTTCTTAACTGTTTATCACTCTCCATTTGAAATAAAGTCTGACTTCTCTGCAGCCTACCAATGGGAGAATCATGGCTGTCATCTGTGCATCCGAGTAGTGGTACCTGGTTGTACCCAGGGAGAGTGCTATCTTCTTGCCTCTGGGTTGGGGCTTTGGCTGACGAGTGTGGTGTTTGGGTCATCACTCATCCCCTGAAGCTGGTATACAAAGCACAAACACTTGTCGCAGAGTGCAGGCAACTCAGATATAGTGTCTGCTCAGAGTGGTCAGATATTCAGAGACCTGTCATTCTTCCTGATTTCTCTCACACAGACTTCTGGGTAAACTGCCCAGCCCTTCTATGTGAGTTTATGGAGTGTGATATTTCCACACTAGATGTGTGCCTGGTGTTCTTGCATTGGGTCTCTAATCCTGTGCCTTTCCTTGGCCTTGGCCTCCTGATGGCTTCTCTGAGAACTAATGTCCCCTGGGGAGGCTGGCTCTTCAGGAATAGCTAGTGGTGCCTTAGAATGGGCACAGCCATAGGGTGTACTTTTTGGCTTTAGGAGTGAGTCATGTCATGAACTGTTCTGCCTGCTGTTAGGGCAGTGGGCACCTCTAACCCAGGAGTCTGAGCCACCATTTTCTTGAGCCCTGTTACATTGTTCCTGTATTTGTTTTTATTTATTGTGCTGGGGAACTAGCCTAGGCTTTGTGCATGTTCAGCAGGTGCTCAGTCTCCAGCCATGCGGCTAATGGTAAATAGCATGTATGTAATCAGAAAGCTGAGAAGTGTCAGAGTAACCTGACATTCTGCAGTCCCTCAGTCCCTATAAGATTGCCCAGAGTGTCAGTATTTTGAGACAACTAGGGACAAGATTGAGTACTTTATGGAAAAACTGAGGATTTTAGATATGACCTCTTTTATAGCAAACAAGGACTGACTTGGTAGCAAGAATTACTAGTAGCCTTTCTAGGGAGGTCAACTATCCAGAGGAAAAATGAGTGGAAAGGAGGGGGCTGGGAGGGTATCCCAACCTGCTTGTTTAAAAAACATGATGAAGATGGTCCCGTCCTGGACCATGTTATTAATTTTGTTGGAACTGGTCTCTGAGGATTTGTGTTTCAAAGAGCCTACCTCTCAAAATACCTTGCACAGGATTCCATGCTGTCAAGGACTAGCAAGGTGGAGTAGTTTAGCTGTGTCCATGTCTTCATTGAACTTTATTCTGCCTTTACTGCTTTGGCTACAGAATTTCATAGGTTTTGGGTAGTTTTCTCAAAAGCGTTTTTTATTTCTGGAGTATGATTTTTGCAGATTGCAAAGATAATCAGTATGGTGGTAGAAATGACTGAATGCTACCTCAAGCCTTCCTCTGGTTGCTGAATGTGACCAAAAAGTTTGTGTATCCTTCTTAGGATCACTATTGCTATTATGAAACACCACGACCAAGTTGTTAGGAGCAAAGAGTTCATTTGGTTTATACTTTCACATTGCTGTTCATCATCTAAGGAAGTCAGGACAGGAATTCAAACAGGGCTGGAACCCAGAGGCAGGAGCTGATGCAGAAGCAATGAAGGGGTGCTGTTTACTGGCTTGCTCAGCCTGCCTTCTTACAGCACCCAGGACTAGAAGCCCTGGGATGGCACCACCCACAGTGGCCTGGGCCCTCCCTCACTGATAGCTAATTGAGAAAATGCCTTACAAGCTTGCCTGGAGCCGGATCTTAAGGATGCATTTTCTCAGTTGAGGTTCCTTCCTCTCAAATGGCGTTAGTTTGTGTCAAACGGACATAAAACTATCCAGCATAGGGGAAGAAGGCCAAGCAAACCTAGAATTGATGGTTCTATTTCAGGGGCTGAGTAACTTCTGAGTAGACCGTGAGAGGAGAAAGTGCTTGTGGGTGGCGGTGAGGGAATTCAAGTATCAGGAGTGGATGTGTAGGCAGGAAAGGATGGGGTGCCTGTATGTGTGCACCTGTGTGTGTACCTATGTGTGCACACCTGTGTGTAACAAAACAGACCTTTGAGGTCCTTAGAAATCTTCAGAGGTATTAGACTTACCCAGTGGTTCTCAAATCCCAAAACCACTTTTTGTGGCTTTAGGCAAAAATCCAAACATGCTTGTGAATTTACCTTCCCAGTCACCTCCTGTTGGGCCACTTCTGACCTATGTGTGCTGCTACAAGTTAAATCTTTACAGTAGGACTAGTCAGCTTATGCTTGTTATCTAACTGGACTTCAGAAAGCATTTCAGTGAGTCAGCTCTGTATGACACCAGGCTTGGAAGCAGCAGCAGGCTTTGCATTTTTGACATGTTTTGGCAACGGTTACCGTAGACATAGTGAAGGAAATCTTGGAGAACTGGGAGCAGAATGAGGTTCCTTACCCACTAGGTACATTTTATTTAAACCAAGTTGGCAGGCATCTTTAGCTGTTTTATCGGCGAGGAAATAGACTTGAAGAAGTAGTTACCTGGCTCAGGATTTCTTGCTAGATGTTAGGGGCTGGTACTGAAGCCCTTCTGTGCAAATAGCTAGTTCATAATCTGCCTTAACTATCTTGCCTGTAAAACCAAGAAGTCGCTTCTCACCTAGGTGATGTGATAATTTATTGAAAGCTCTTTAGTGCCATGCATGGCTTTACATAAACACTCAGAATGTCCCTCCCTCCATAGGCTCCCAGATGCTCCTGAAATCAGCTGTGTGGTTCATATCTCCTAGTGTGTATTGTGATAGCCAAGCATTTCTGACCTGCTTGGGAAGGGGCATGGGTGATTTGTACATTACTGGGTTCCACTCAGAACAGAAGTATGATGAATCAGCTAGTTACATCTGGCTGTTAGAAAGTCCCACCCTGACCAGGAATCCAGAGCTACCCTTAGACCCAGGCTTATGGGAGCACTAAAAGCAGAGCAGACCTGGCAACCTCTTCTATTATCCTGTGAAAGGGAAACATGCCAGCTGAAAGGTCAGGAACCCAATTATTAAGCATTCTCAGATAGCTGAGCTCCAGGCATAGAAGGTGAGATAAGACCCATTAACTGAAATCTCAGGTTAGTAAACCCCCACCCCCACCCCACACTTCCTAGAGGCATTGGTAGATGGCCAGTCACTTCATCTGCCTGGGGTCTTTAGGGCATAAAATGGAGGGAGGAAAATGCTTGTTTCCAGGGGAAGCAGCCACTGGGTCCTGCACAGGGCTCGTTCTGGACACCATCCATGGCTGCCTCAGTTAAGGGGTCAGATGGTTGCTCTCCATGAGGCTAAGAGGGCAGAAGAACTAGCACAGAAATAGAGAAAGAGATACCTGTCTGCATGTGTGCACACTTAGCTATCCCAGTCTGAAAAGCCATCAACAAGTACATTTGGAGGCTTTGGCAGCATAGACAGACATACACCCATGATCACCAAAGCTAGATCCTCTGCTTCAGTCTCTGAAGAAGGGGTTGGTTTGTGGGTGGGGAGGCTTCTTAGGGTTTCTATTGCTGTGAAGAGACACCATGACCATGGCAGCTCTTAGAAAGGAGAACATTTTATTGGGGCTGGCTTTACACTTCATGGTGGGAAATATGGTGGCACCCAGGCAGACATGATACTAAAGAGGGAGCTGAGAGTTCTGTATCCAGCAGGCAGCAGGAACAAACAGGGAGACTGGGATCTGGCTTGGACATCTGAACCTTCAAAGCTCATCCCCACTGACACACTTCCTCTAAGAAGGCCACGCTTTCTAATGCTGCCACTCCCTGAGCCTGTGGGAGCTATTTCATTCAAACTACCTCAGAGAGCCTCCCCCTTGAGCTCTCCTTGGGCCCAGTAAGGGGAACAACACCCTAATGTAGTCAGAGAGGACTCAGTGGCCTTTGGAGGTAATGGGTGATAGTAGAATGAGCACACTGGTTGTAGCAGCTTGGGAAAACACTTCAGATGATGGAGTCTGGAGTAGAGGAGTGGAGAACACTGACGAGAAGCCAGGTGGAGAAGTGGCTCAGCTTCACTGGTGGGTGGAGTCATGCATGTAAGTACCATAAGTGACATACGTCTGTGGATGTGATGTGTACTTTTTCCCTAGGTGCTGAGGCTGTCCCTAGAGACCTTTAGCATACCTGGCCTTTGGAACAGCTTCTAACTGAGCTTGGTGTCCTGACTTCTGGGCAGGAGTAACTGAGGCTAATATATTAATAGTTAGGACAGATTCTAGGTTCTGTGACCGTCTCTGGGCATGTCACAGATGGATGTTGTATCTTCCAGAAGGGGAGGTGACCCAGACTCTTATGTATTGGAGCTACTTTGTGTAGCTCAGGCTAGTTCTGCTTGTCCACACCACCCACCATCTGCCTCACTCATGTGAACCCTGTGTGGCAAGGTTTGTTTTTTCCCATTTGAAGATCTTTATTCAGTAGTAGATGCATTCAGGGAGGTAAAGACACTCTGAATGTTTCATAGGCAACATATGGGAGGCAGCATTTGAACCTAGAGCTATATGATTGAAGCCACCCAAATCCTCTGCTGCCTGGGCATGCCCTGTTAATTCAGAATTCTTGAAAGAGTAACTAAGCACCAACCCAGTGCAGGTTGATAGTTTGAGGATTTGGAGTAGAAAACTGTGAGGCTTACGGGACTGAGATTCTCAGACTTGGAGATGAGAATGATAACAGCATGGTCTTCCAGTGTGTATGACACAGGAGGCCTGCGCTTCATCTGAATGAGTACGCTTACAATCCAGCAGTAGAAATGCTGGGAAGGAACACATGGGTATTCCTTCACACATGAGAGTGAGTTCTTAAAACATTCCTGTGATCCTTCAATAAATATTTGCAAAGACGATGGTTTCACTGCCAAGTACTAGGGATTAAATGGTGATTAAAATACTGGCCAACGTCTTTGAGATGGTTCAGTTCTGACGGGCAGGAAACAGATCCATCAACAAGCAAAAGAGAGTGTATGTCTGGCTCCCACCCACATCTAGTTCAGGGAAGGCCTCCTAGCGGGGGCTGAGTGCAGATCATGAGAGCCTAAGAATAAGGAGGAGGGAGTCAGGAAAGGCCAGACAAGAAACGGATACACAGCCATGTGCAGAGTTCTGTGGGGTGAGAGGGCAGCAGGTGGGCAATCCATCTTGGTTTCTTCTGTTCTTACAGTTTAAGAACAATTGTCTGAAGGCAAAGGGATGTGTTTCTTGATCTCATGTAGAATCACATCTGACATGTTGATATGGAATCTAAGTCACAATGCACATTTTGTCAAAGTTAACTGGAGATACATCTTAGATGTCATGTAAGTCCAACATGGCCTGTGTGTCTTTAGATGGGGACCAATCGTGCTTTATCCTGTTGAGTTGAGCCCGAGTTTAACCAACTGGTTTCTGTTTGGGGTCTGTGATATGTAGAATACTGGGATTCCTGTATCTGTCACCTTGGGACAACTGACTAAGTTCTGTGTCTCCACTGAAAAAGAGTGAAATTCTGGTTTGTTCTCTCTCTCTCTTTCTGGGATGGGGTTTCCCTGTGTAGCCCTGGCTTTTCTGGAACACACTTTGTAGACCAGGCTAGCCTTGAACTCCCAGAGACCTACCTGCCTCTGCCTTCTGAGTGTGGGATTGCACGCTTGCATCACTGCTGTCAGGCTCCCTGTCCTTTCCTGTAGCTCCATGTCTCATGTAGCTCAGGTTGGCCTGGAAGTTCACTATGTAGCCAGGAGTGACTTTGGACTCCTAATCTTCCTGGCTCTACTTCCCAAGTGCTAGAATTACAAGTGTGCACCCACACTTGGCTACATTGTGGCATTAGTGAGAGTATCAAGAAAAATCAGAACCACTCCATGTATTATGAGGTACTCATGATGTCTCACCTGCCCCAGGCTCCTTCCAGAGCAGCAACAGGAGCCTTTGGAAGGTCAGAGATGCTTATAACATTATTTGTCTTCCCCTCAAACATCCCTGTCTAATAGTTTGAATTCATAAAAAGCCAACTGTGAAAATGGTGTAACTACAGATTCTGTAGCATTTCTAGGTTCCCAGTGTTTTATAGCTCTTGGTGAACACTCCAATTAATTATTAAGCAGTGAATTTTGTGGACCTTTTTGTTTGTTTTCATGCTGGAATTGAACCCACGGCCCCTCTGCTATGGAGTCATATCCTGCTGGAAGCTTGTGTTTTGATCCACATATCCCAAAGGGATCTTGGTCTCAAAGGTGACAAGGAAGCCCATCTCTCTCTGTGGGGAGTTTCTTCAGCCAACAGTGGGGCCGATATAAGTCTTTAAGTTGGGTCATTTGGACTTCGGCTGATAAGATTGGGATTTTGAGCATGTTTGGATGTCATTTGATTTTTAGGTGGATTTTTAAAAGAGCTCTAAAAATTACCTGGGCCATGGATCTAGCAGTAAGAATTTAGCTTCTTCAGGTGGCAGTGCTGAAGGTGACCCTCATTTGGATGATGCGAAGACAGATTGTGCTCCTTGTGGCCATACTTCTTGTATAAGCCTTCCAGCCACCATCATCTTAGCCACCTTGTGTGCATAAGTGGACAAGAACAGCTTAGCATGACTGACTGTCAAAGACCCACAGCCATTTTCCTCTACCACATGCTACACAGAGAACATTTCTGTACATGGTTGCTCTCCCACCTTACTTTTTCTCTCAAATTTCTCATGCGAAGGTTTTCTCTTTTTTTCTCCCTGGAACATCACGTCATATGCCTTTGATCATTCATATCACATTCTCCTCCTTGGACATTCACAGCACACACAAACATGCACACCAAAAGCTATCAATATTCTTGCCACACATACACATACCCTTGAATGTTCAGATCACACCCAAACCTTAGGATGCTTTTGCTACCACACAAAATACAAATCTCTGAGATCGATCTGATACATCTATACCTCTGCTACATTTTTACTTGCTATATTCTCATGCATACATTGCTTCATGCATACCTTGAAATTGTTTCAATAATACACGTGCTCATTCTTGAGTATTCACATCACACATACACTCATGAATATTCACCTCACACATCTCAGGTCCTTTGCCTGTTGCCCTCAGATCCCGTGTGTGTGTGTGTGTGTGTGTGTGTGTGTGTGTGTGTGTGTGTGTGTGTGTGTGTGTGTGTGTGTTTGGGGGAATGTGTGTGATAACCCCTGTAAATACCTTTCTCAAGCTTTCTTGTCGACTGGATTCTCACTGGATTTAGCCAATAAGATGAAATGGGGAGAAGTTAAAGGGAAGAGAAGCTAAGTGCTTCCCACTTCCACTTATGCTGTCTGCTTAGCATCTCTGTTGTCCCAGGCTCAATTGGCAGCCTTCTCTATGATTCATGTTCCTGCAGGATGACATACTCCTGGTAGCATCACTTTGTTCCGCTGTGTCCAGACCTAGGTGTAGAGCTGGTGGCTTTACTCTTGCTATCCTCTGAACTGCCTCTCCACCCCGTTTCATTTTTTGTCCCCTTGACAGCTTTGTAACTCATTCTCCATATTGAAAACTCTTGAACTACCTGATGTGGGCTGTGTTTTTCTAACTGCATTCTGATTGATATTGAGCCAACACCATGATAATAATGAATTTCACTGTGACACTTACCCACTCATGTCATGTGCTTTGATATTACTACCTCCCTATCCTCCTCTTCCCTAGGAATCTCCTTTCAACTTTGAGGGGCATCTCGATTATTTTTTCCTCTAGAGTCCATATGTGGCACTTATTTCACTTAACATTTATTTTCTTGTAAATGGCTTTTTTTTTTTTGGTGTGGCTGAATAGTGCCCCATTATGTATACATACTGCACTTTCTATGTTCATATGTGAATGGGCACCTAGGCAGATCCCATATTTTGGCTGTTGTAAATGGTTGATGATAAACACTGGCACACAGGTGTCTCGTATGCTGATATTTGTTGAATTGAGACCTGGCTCATACTATTCAATAGTTGCTGGATGGATGAGTCCAGTGCGGACCTCCCCTCCCCCACTGCTCCAGAGTTTTTCTGGGATACAGCTCAGGGACATTTTATGCCTTTTCTAGGTAGATATAGCATAGCAATAAGGAACAGCAGTAAGCCCCATGGTAGTCCTGATCTTCTTGGATAGAGTCCATTTGCAGAATAAACAGTGCCTTTCTGGAAACTTAGAGGGGCATTTTATAGGACCAGATTTTTGCAACAGTTGGCTAGATGTGGCTTCAGAAACAAGTGGATCATCACTACCTGGTTCCTCAGGAAAACATGGGATCATCTTTCTCTCTCTCTAAAGGTTTATTATGTGTGAGAACTGGTCACTAAATTGAAATCTAAATTCACAGCTCTGAAATGTCCTTGGGCAAACCACATTTTGCTTTTGACTTTTTTGTTCTCAAAATTATGAGATAGTGTTGCCATTTATTACTGTTTTCAAAATGCCAAAGCAACTGTTTAATCTTGAACAAGTTTTATGCTAGCACATGGGCCTCATTTTCTTTCTTTGGCAGTGTAAGAAAAGTTGGATTCACATCCTGGTCAGGTTCATAGGCATCAGGGAGCTGGTGGGTAGATGCAGTACACATTATCTCCACAGGGAGGTGCCACATACAAATGTATATATTGCTCAGGTACTTTGGCCAAAAGCTTGGCTGCGGGGTCAGAAAGCTTGCTGATTTCTCTTTTCTGACGCATTTTAGCACGTTGTTACCGCCAGGTGGCCATCTGTCTATTACAAACCGAGTCAAGACACGGATGGTCACTGCAAGGAAGAAGTCACCAACCAAATCGTTAATGCATTAGCTTAATGCATTAGAAGAAGCTGACAGGATTAAGCCGAGATGACTAAGAGGGTGCGGGAACTCAGGAGGGGTAAAATGTGAAAGGTAGGCAGGACCAGGGAAAAGGACATGAGTACCAGCATGCAAGCAGGTTGCCATGTACTTAATTTGATTTCACGCATTTTTCCCTAGATTCACCCTGTTGTCCGGTGTCCCAAATTTCTCTGATATAAGATGCTAGAGGAAAGCAGGGTTGAAGAAGTATCTCTAATTGACAGATGAGGAATGAAGTGGCTTGCTATCTAATCATCAGCAGAGTTGGATGCTAAGTCCAGTTCTCACATGCCAGGATGCCAGGCTCAGGCAGGGCACCTAGGGTCCCGGAAGCAGTCAGAAGAGTGATGGACCCTAGCACAGAGTGAATTTGGGTGGTTCTGTTTGTCATAGCCCCTGACACATGACAGGGAGGCAGTCAGTGCTGGCTTGGCTTTACACACAGCAGTGTGAAGCAAAGTAGATCTTGGAGTCACCTGCTTTTAGCCTTCTTCTTATATCGCGGGGTAACGAGGCCCAGAGAAAGTCCCTTGACAAGGTTTTAGAATGGAAGCAGAAGCAGGTGACTAGGAATCCTAATTCCCATCCTGGGCTTTTGCTCAGATGTCCTGTGGGGCCTGCTTGGTTCTAGCTTGGGATCCCTAGTGTTTTCTGGGAGGCTTTGGCCCTTCTCAATTGCCCTCAAATACTAGCCTCTTAGGAGCCAGGCCTATCCCTTGGCCAGCATCTCCTCCCCTGCTGGCCAAGTTCCTTGGCCTTTGTAAGACCTATTGGGTAGAGCAGGGGATTACCCAGCATGCCAGGTCTGTGGAGGCTAGAGAGCCAGGCTCTTGGCGCTGCATAGGATAGCTTTTCCTGGGATTACAAGATAATGCATTTGAAGAAACATTAGCTCATCCAAGTTTATGGATTATATGGAAATGAAATTGTAGTAATCTCCTCAGCCATCTGGTCCTTGATGCCACTTAGTCAGGACCTCCCAGAAACCCCTCTGGCCCCCACACAGGCCTGGAGCCAGGGATAACCAGGCCAACATTTTCCAAGGGGCTTGGAAAGGCCAGTGCAGTTTGGATCTTCAGTATCAGAGAGGTGGATAGCGCTGTAGCGGAGCATGGATGTGGAAAACCATTTATTACCAATAACGCTGCATATGGGCCATCGACCTATTTTTGTAATGAAAACCCAACTTTGCATTTTAGAAAGCATCATTAGGCATACTTCTAGGGTTGGAATGCAGGGAGGGGAATTTTTCTCTAGATGAGATGCTCAGATTTTCCATCCTAAAAATTCTGAGCAATGAAACTTTGGCCCTTCTTTGCCTTCAAACAAGGGGACATGGATTCTCTGCAGCTGGGAATTTAGATTACGCATTCATGGCTGACAGGGTGCAGAGTTCCCTGAAGCTTTGTAACAGGGAATAATGTTGTGCAGGGGCAAAGCACATGGATTTTTGGCTCTAGTCTACCAAGTGTGAACTCACCTGTCTTTGTATGACCCTTGGCAAGTTCTATACCTCCTGGAGTTATTATGTGGAAGGAGGAGGAGGAGGAGGAGGAGGAGGAGGAGGAGGAGGAGGAGGAGGAGGAGGAGGAGGAGGAGATTGGCTATTTCCAGGGCTCTGTTCATCCTGTATATGAATGTGGTTGGAACCGATAGTCCACACTAGTGTCATGCTGGTAAATAAGCATTTGGATGTGGTGGATGGGTAGCAAGTGTTGTTGAAATCGCCTGATGATGATTTCCATGGTGCAAATAGTCCCACCAGGCTTGACTTTGAGGTCCCACTAATTAGAGAGCCAAGAAGAGGTGCACACTATTAGCTCCTAATTGCTTGGTTTCAGTAAAGTTCAAGCCTGCAACCTACGAGCAGGAAAAGGCTCTTTAACAAATATTACATGGTTCATATGGAGCTCAGAGGGGGAGCACTTGCCTTGCATCCACAGGATCCCGGGTTTGATGGTAAGCGCCCGAAAGGAAGTGACAGCTGTTCATACTGACTGGTAAATGGTCCCTTTTCAAAAACCCTCCTTTACCCTGTTAACCTTGGCCCTCTTCCAGCGAGCATCTTCATCTCTCAGGGATCCAGCCACTAGAAGTGTGAGCTCCTGCTTCAGTGATTTAGCTAATGTTACTTCTGATTGGTCAAGGCTATGATGGACTAGTAGACAAATGATTCGGGTATGGCAGACCTGTGTCCCTGAAGATGTCAGGTCAGTCTATCTGGTGGCCCTGACTTTATGGGCATAATGCTTGGATTATCACTGTGCTACTTTGTGAGACCCCCTCCCCTTACAGTTCCTGAGATGACTCTAAGACAAATGGCAGGCATTGTATCTGGAGTCTGAACTGGTGTAATAGGGAATGTCTGTCTCCTTTAGAATATATTCTGTATATAGTTTGCTCAAGTGATTAAAAATGTAATCAATATGACCAGCTTCACTGGCTTGGAATAATATTTCTTTTATTTCTCCCAATTAGCTGCTTGAGCAGTCTTGATTATTCAGAAGTTTATTTAGAATAGCTCTTTTGAGGCTCCTTGCCCCATTGACTTGTTGGCTCCTTATGAAGGAAGTCAGATACCAGGGAGAAAAAAACAATTCAAGTCAGATCAGTGCTAGCTGGCAGGCTGGGTTGGTGGCTGCTGGTGTGCTTTGCTCAGGACTCACAGCCTTAGCAATGTGCCAAAGTTCTTGGATTCAAGCAATATGGAGCCAGGCGGGCAGTGGAAATGAGTGGGATGGGTTGGAGGTGACAATAATATGGTGAGGTCTGTGGTGAAGTATGGCACATGGGTTTCACCAGCCACCTGAGAACATGGGCCCTGTGTCAACAGTCTGGCTTGTATTTTTTTTTTCAAAAGAAGCCACATATATGTAGGAATTTATTTTTGAGGCATAGTTGGCATCCAATAAAACACAAGCATAGTGAATTCTCACACATGCAGATGTTCTGTGTATGTAACCCTCATCCGAGGACCTGGTCAATTTCCACACTCCCTCGCTTTTTTTTTTTTTTTTTTTTGTCACTGGGTTCTCCTACCCGTACCAGGGATAACTATTGGCTTAAAAAGACAGAGAGGAATTTCTTTTTACCCTGGCGTTACTGTGACAACTGTACAGACTGGATTCTTTTGTAACTACCCTCTCAGACGCTTTCTGATCTATACACATTGTTGCTTTTTATTTTGTTTTGAGACAGAGTCTGACTGTATAACCAAGGCTGGCTTTGAAATCACAATCTTCCTGAATCAGCTTCTCAAGATTCTGGCTTTCCATTCCCAGTACCTTTATCAGGATTTATTCATGTTCCATGCACCACTGGGCCATTCCTTTCTGTTGCTGAGTATGACCAAACGCCCACATCTGTCTGTGCATACTCTTGCTGAGGAGCACATATTTGACTTGCTTCTCCTTGTAGGCTATCGTAAATAAAGCTACCACGAGCTTTCAAGGGCCTCTTTTTGTACATCACATATTCAGTTTATCTTGGATGCACACATATCACATATACATGGGTGGGTAATGAAACTGCTGTGTGCAACTGATCATTTCTTTAAATATTGCATCAGTTTACAGAGCCTCGTATGTGTGAACTCTGCAGGTTCCCCTCTTCATTGGCACTCTTGGTTACGCCAGTGTGTATTTAATTTTTGTTTACCTGATGAATGATTGTTGCACAAATCCTCGTTGGTCTTACAATGAAAACCCAGAGCCAGATATTGGGGATAAATGCTTAACGGTCAGAGAATCAGTGGAACAAGCCCCTAGAGAAACTTCTCACCACTACTGAATCCTCAGGCAGAAAGGGGGTAGATCCTGTCCCCCATGAATCCTCAGACTGAGTCTTCAGCCAAAAGGGCTGTGTGGGAGGAATTACAGGGAAGGCACAGAGCTGACCTCCTGCCTCTTCCCACCTTATCTTCCTTTTTGTGCCCAACCATATCACGTCCTGTGTCAACCTTCCTACAGCTGGGATTAAAGGCCTCTGTGCCTCCCAAGTACAGAGCAGAAGCATGGGATCCCAAGTGCCGGGATTAAAGGTGTGAGCCACTCCTGCGGGCTCATTTTTCTTTGGACTGGATTAATCTCATGTAGGGCAGGATGGCCTTGGACTCAAGGAAATCCACCTGCCTCTGCCTCCTGAGTACTAAGATTAAAGGTATGTGCTACCACACCCTGAGCTCTATGGCTAACTCTGTGGCAGACTGTGCCTTCTGATCTTCAGGAAAACTTTATTTCTAAGAGGATACGTAAAATATGATAGCACAGATGATGGCTTTGATCATCTTTACATATATTCATTGATTAGTCAGTATCTTCTTTTGTAAAGTTTGTTTTCTGGGGCTGAAGAGTTACTTAGATTTTTGTTGTTGTTGTCTAGAAAGCAAGAGGCCAGTCCGAAGCATTTGCAAGACAAAACGAAAAAACAAAAACAAGCATTTAACGGCTTGTCTTCCTTTTCTTTTTTTAACTTCAGACAACCACGACCATCATCATCAGTATTGTTGTTTAACATTATTTCGTGTGTGTGTGTGTGTGTGTGTGTGTGTGTGTGTGTGTGTGTGTGTGTGCTTGAGCACATGCACATTGAGGACAGTCAGTGGTAGTTGGTTCTCACCTTCTATCATATCTTCACTTGCTGATTCATCTTGCTGATCCTTATTAGTTTGTATTACATGTACATCACACACACACACACACACACACACACACACACACACACAGGCTTTATTTTGTTAGTGACTTCTATTTTAATCCATTGTGGTCAGAGAACATGCTGTATGATTTTAGTCCTTTGAGATTTGTCAGTTTTTGGTTTTTGTCCCAAGTATATAGACTATTTTTGGTGACTCTTCCTTGTAATTTGGGGTAGCCTTATTTTTGGTGCTGGAGATTGAACTAGGGCTTTGCAACATGCCATATAACCCCCCACTCAGCTACATTGCCAGCCCTCTTTTATTATTTGAATTCCACAACAGTTATAATTCAGAGATGTTGATTATCCAAACAATCAAGGACACATTCTACCCTTTTCTTTCTCCCCTCCTCTTCACTTCTTCTTTTTATTTTTGTACTTTCACTTCTGCTAGTTTTATTACTGACATGGCTTTGAGTTCGCCCATCCTTTCTTCTAATCTGCTAGATCGATTACAGAATTGCTTATTCATTTCAAAATTAAGTCCCCCTCAGGTCTAAAATTTCCATTTGTTTATTCTCTAAGCTTTCTCACTCTCAAATGCAATTCTCTTTTACCTTTATGCTTTTCACTAATTTCCTAATATACTTGTGATTGTTATTCCAAGGTCCTGTCTGCTAACTCCATTGTCCAGGTGACCTGTAGGTCTGCTTTTAGTGACAGCTTCTCTCTTGACGCCAGTGGTCACTTTTCTTTGCATTTATCAGAATTTTGAGGTGCAGGGATATCAAACGGAAGTGGAAGGAATCAGGGCGGGCGATATTTGCCCCCAAAGGTAATGAATGCTCTTTATTCTTTCAGCAGAAACCAAAACAAATGGTCCCATTGGTTTTAGGTATCTTGAGCGGTGTCCAACCTCCCCGTTGGAATCTAAATGGTTACATCTCAGTGTGATTTCCTGTCCTGGCTCCACATTTTTATTATGTGGAAGGGTTCTTGCTGTGCTTTCTAGCTCAACTCTGCACACCACTCTATAGCCAGTGAAAGTCCTATGGGGGAGAAAGGTCAGTCATGACTGTCATCTCTGCATTAAAATTCAATATGCCATTCCAGAGAATCTTGGCCCTCCTTAATTCAGTATAATACCCAACACTGCTGGCTGCCGTCTCTGCAACCCCACAGATAATAAGAAAGAGTGAAATCAGCCTCTGGTCCCTAATGACTTATGAAAGACCTGTCTCCTTCTTTGGAATTTAGCTCCTTAAGATTTCTCTGCATCCTTAATTCTCTGTAGGCTTGTCTTTTTAGTCCAGTTGGTATTTTCTCATTGTTATAATGAGAACGAGTGCCTATCTTCATGGGTTTGTCCAGTTTATCCACAAGCCAAGATCTTGTTCTTTTACTCTGAAACCGTTCCATTTTCTAGGTAACAAAAATTTTCAAGTATCAAAAAAAGAAAGAAAGAAAAAGAAAAACCCAAACCCACAAAGAACAAAGGAAACGATCCTTTGAGCTAGGGTAACCTCTAGCCTTTATTTGGTAGTCCCTGGTCTGTTTTCCTGAAAAAAACAATGTAAAGGTTTCTGTTACGATCTGCTGGTACTTGGCGATACTGAGCTTTAGTTCTTCCCATCCTTCCTAAGAGTCGTGGTTGGGATAATGCTAAGAATGTGCTTGATAAGGCCGTCTGTGGGTACTCACAGGTGGACCTCCAGCCATTGAAGTCTCGGTTGTATCACGGTCCTAAATCCAAACATTGTGGTGTTTTCTAGGAGAAGTGGAAGAGTTAAGGGGGCACACACACACACACAGAGACACATATACACACTCACACACATACAGACAGATACACACACACACACACACACACACAAACACACACACACACACACACACACACACACACACACACACACACCCCATCCTGGACACCATGGCAAGCTGCCTTTTCTCTAAACCCAGTCTGTGCTTGTGATGTGAATCAGGATGTCTCACAGAGGACCCAAAGGGTTGGGGCTGCTGGAAACTGAGCCATCCCCAGTGGACGCCCACTTCATTCCAGCAGATCATTTCCCCATCCGTTACATTGGGAACACTTAATCCCAGACTTCTCCAGTGAAACTGTTAATGAGTCCGTTGATGAAGTTCTTCACAGAGGATGCAGCATTCTTTGGGAGTTAGTCAAACTTCTGTCAAAAGCCTTCCCCTGGGGCTTGTGACTGATCAGTGAAGAACACCAATCATCTGTTCTTTTGAGAGTCGAGGCAACAAGGTGGGTAGGGAGGTGAGGGGGAGCGAGCAAGGGTGCTGGGTTTGTTGTACACCACCCCCCACACCCTTCAGCCTGCCACACTGATTAGAGCTTGCTGATGACTGATTTCTGGAGTAGCCCCTAATCTCAAGTCAGAGTATTTTCTTTTTTCCCCCTCTTTTCTAGTCTTTTCTTCTCCACTTTAGCCCACTGCTTCTCTTCAGTGTGGTGGCTTTGATTCAGCATTAGAGTTCATGTGATTCCCCTTTGGAAGCTGGAGGAGCTAGCTGGTCCTCTGGTTTCTCAGAGTTCTAACATCTGATTAACTTTTTTTTTTTTAACCTTTCTTGAAAATTTAAAATTCTCAATTAATGAAATGCACTCAAATGCACACAATTTTGGTTAAGTAGATAAATGCTAAAAACAATATAATTCTCCTGGATATCTTTATGCAGCGTGTTGAGGGAAGAAGTGACATGCTTAATGAGGCACTTTGCAGAAATCCAAAGGTTAATTCAGAAGATTAAATAAATACTTGGAAGTGCACACAATTCTTATAAACAGTTTTATATATGGTTCAAAATAGATGACACATATTTAATAGCAATGCTGTAAAATTCCAAATCTAATTTGAAATTATTAAATAAACAAATGCCCCAAAGCATATCAATTCTCTCAGAGGCAGTAACCAAATGGACAGGGATGTTTTTCAGTGGCTAATGCTACTTTAAAAATGCAGGCTCAGGGGGAATCTTGGGGGAAAGAAAACCTTGGATTTTATATGCCCAATAAATGAGATTCAAATTCAGCTCCGACCTGGCCTCAAACTCAGTAGAGACCTGAAGGAGACCAAGAGGTGGAGTTCTGATAAATCCATCATGTCTTATAGCACCACAGTGCCTAGTTCAGTATTCACACCCACTTCCATGGTTCTGTGACATGACATGAAGTAGGGCCAGGCCTAGATCTGTAGGAATGGAGTCTAGGATGGCTAGTGTCTAATAAGGAAAATGGCTTATTGCTGCTCAGCCAGTCAGGGCTGGGGCAGTAGGAACCCACATCCTGGTGTTGATGCCCTCTTTCTTGCAGAGGAAAGAGCACATATTTATGTTTAGGAGTCCTGAAGTCTAGACTCAATGCCAGCACTCACCAATAGGCTGTATCAACTAGCCACACCAGTCTTCAGGTCTTATTCATATGGTATGAGATTCATGGTGTTTTTCTTCCAGAGCCTTTGAAATCTATAAAGGACATGAGTTCTCAATAAATCATGCAAAGTGCTGCGTACAGTACTAATTTGAATAGTCAACTCATTCCAAGAAAAGCATGTTCCTGGTATACATGCTTTTTACCATGTATACCATGTACCTGGTAGACTTTGTATTATACACTTTGTGGGTGGATCGGTAGAACAGTGAATACAAATTACCTCTTGGTAGAAGGATGTGATGCTAACCTATAGTTACAATGGAGGTCTTTCCCCTACTTAATGTCTATATTGGAAATACACTTTGACCACTATTCCAGTCGCTTGTAACTTGGCACAGTGAATACATCGTCTTTGCTTTCCAAGCATATATTCTTTAGTCTCTGGCAATGGTGTTTGTCCACCCAGGATAGAGTGAATTGTGGCAGATAACTTTCATAGAGAACAGGACAGTTCCTGACATGCCTAAGGCCACTTTCCTGTGGACTTTTTTATTTCCCCATTTGGGAAATGGGATTGAGTGCCATTTCCCTGTTAAGAGGTTTCCTGGGGGGGGGGGTGTAAGTGAAATTTTAGAGAGTTAGGGCCAACCTGCAGTGGCTCTGTGAATGGGCTGTATCTATGCCCGCCCACAACTTGATTATCAGATACGAATGGGAGTCTCTGGGGCAGACCCTTTGTCTCCATCGATTAGACTAGGAGCAGCTGTCTGGCCTGATCCACTCTGTTCCTCCATCACATCAATTCACCCATGAATCTGAAATAAGGACTCTGAGAAGATGAGCTAGTAAGTTGTGTGTGAGGTTGAGGAGGGAAGCCCCAAGAGTCTGAGCCAGTCAGCCTGGCCCCAGGATGACCATGGAAGGTCTAAGTGATGGATGAGCTAGAACCACATTATCTAGATGAAGTCATTTACAGAGGCCTGGGAACAAAGGTACCATGGACTGTGTTTCTAGCTTCCTCTTTAGCGTTTTCTTAAGGGTACCATAGTCTTTCAATTAAAACAATCAAGTTTAATTAAGTCAGTTTGGGAGGGGTTTCCTTTCTTTGCAATTCGGTGATCTCTGGTCAAGATGATGTCTTACATGCTGTAACTCCCGCTTCATGGAAAGCTGCTGAACACATGGGTGAGTGCCCTAGGACGATGGGAGAGCAAGGAAGGAGGGAGCCACAGGCCAGTGGACCAAAGCCTGAGAAAAGAGGAGTAGAAATGAATGCTCTACCCTGCTGAGCATGCTGGGAAAGGGCTAGCTTCCGGACACATCTGGGAAGTCTGTGATGGAGTGTCAGCTTTAGGGATGGAGGACAGCCAGCCTGGGTGGGACATGAGTGTCACTTATCCCCAGAGTTCTCACTTGCTCCTTTCCTTTACGCCTATGGTGCCTGGCCCCAGGTTCTCAAGACGCTCCCTCGTTCCCTAGGTGCCCTCCTTCAGCCCTGCCTTGATTCAGTGATTCCCAATCTCAACCCCTGTTCCATTTTCTTTTGATGTCAATACCTGTATACTAGTGATTAAAGAGCTTGCCGTGTTGGTGACTGATAAGGTCTGGTTTGTCCCTGGGGTTTCTGGACTTTGCCAAGTTCCTGACATCCACAGTTGGAACCTAGCTAACCCTCAGTCTGGGACTTTGTTTCATATCCTGTTCTGTACCAAACACATGGTAGGCGCTCAGGAGAATGCATTTAGGGAAATATACTTGACATAATAGTATGCTCTTCTAGGGGCACTCTGAGGGGATCTGTAGAGCCCTGAGGGTTTGAAAGAATAGAAAAAAAGAGAAGAGGTTGAGTCTTAGCAGTAGTTAGGGATGTATTTGGAGGGAGATAACCAAAGACATGTTTTGGCAACTAAATTACTTGGGATAGTTCAGCTGCCAGAGCAGAGACACCAAGACTGGAGTGTCTTAACACGATGTAAGTTTATTTTTTGCTCAGATATATGTGTGATATGGGTGTTTGACAGGTGGCCTGCCATGTGGTAATTCAAGCACTCGGCTCATTCCACTTTGTAGTTCTTCCCTCCTCTAGGACCTTAAAATACTCTGCTAGGAGATCTGTATTAGGGGAGAGAATAGAGAGAAGAAGAATGGGAAGGGAGGAGGGCAAGGGAGGACGGGAGAAGAAGGGAGAGAGAGGATAGATAGAGGAAGGGGAAGGAGGAGGGGAGAGAGAGAGAGAGAGAGAGAGAGAGAGAGAGAGAGAGAGAGAGAGAGAGAGAGAGAGAGAGAGAGAGCTATCTACATGGAAGACTTCCATATACCAACACATCTTTTATTTCTCTGTGTTGCTTAGAAATTTGACCTTATGACTTCTAACAATGTAGGCCATGCATAGAGAGCTCAGTAGATCATTAGATGACTGCTGTCCATGAGTCTTGACAGTTAAGATTTGGGGACATGCCAGCATGAACCACTGATGGAAACTGGGGCCAGTTAGGAGGAGATGGAAACAGGGAAACTTCAGGAAACTATTATGGTTGAGCCAGGAAGGAATGAATGAGGCAGGGAAGGCAGGCTTCTGACTGGCTAATGTGAACAGTTTTAGCGCATGGTTTTGGGGATATGGGACCCATCATTGTGCAATGCCTGGTCTTAGGAAAATGGTGTTCTGTGACATTGGAGCCTAGTAAGGCAAATGCTTGAAGAGGTGGCTTTGGATTGGTTAGTTTGCCAGGAAAGACATCTCTTTGGGGAGGGGGGTGGGGGGTGGTGTAGTTTACTAGCTCCAGGGTCTGCTAACTTTGAAGGAGCAATTGTTCCCTTATAGGACAATAAGGTCCTAGATGTCAAACCCACAGATTAAAAGGCTGTGCTTTGTTCAGAGACTACATTTAACAGTAGGAAGGACAGCGACATGTGACCTAGCTGTGTGCTCAGGAAACAGGCGTTCTGTTGTTGCCAGGAGCTCCTTTAGGGAGGCATCTTTGCTGGGTAGGAAGAGTTTGATGTTTGCAGTTAGGAGAGAACTGAACACCTGGCCTCAGGACAACGTGAAGACATCACCCTTTCTCAGAACGTCATTTTCTTTACCTTTAGCAGGGGCTGGTTATCAGAGCCACATCTCACAGGTTGTGAGAATCAAGTAAGAGGCTGTGTAAGACGCATTTGGCAAACTGCAGCGCTGTTCAAATGTTAACCGTTTTGTAGTTTTTCCAAGCTTGTGGGCCCAGTGTGCTTCTTTCCCTCCTCTTGGAGTGGAACGCTGCTGTCTGCAAGGGACACGCCCTCCAGCCTGCTGGGAGAGGTACCCCTGTCACTGCAGGGATGGTTTGGTTCCCTGAAGCCACACACAGAGGCTCTGAGGGGCTTTGCATTGATGGTACCGGATTGACAGCTGTGGCCTGGAGATTTCATACTGCATCCAGCAGGGAACATGTGGGGCTCCAGTGAGAGATGCTGATTACTGGCTCTGCCAATGCTTTAAAAAAAAAAAAACAAAAAAAAAAAAAAAAGAAAATAAAATAAAAGAAAAAAAAACCTGCTTAAACTATTCTTTTGCCCCATTTTAATCAGTATGTGTTCATTAAAGAAGTTGTGTTAAATATAGAAAAATACAGGATGAAAAGAGTCAAGGTATTCAGTGCACCACACAGTCACTGGTAACATTTCTGTCCCCTCCTCCCAATTTGGTATTTCCCCTTGGCTTTTAATTCATTTATTCCTAATCAGAAATTCATTTTGATACACAGTACATATAAAATTCTAACCTTAGGGATTATGCAGGGAAGAAACAGCCCCCCCCTCCCAAACACTCCCCCACCCCTTCCTGGAAGACAGCCTTGGTTACCAGGCCTGGTGTTTCATTCCAAAGTTAATCAATGCACATATAAGTATATGCATGCATATTCTTTTATTTTTACACACATTCTAGCATGGTATATAACCCTTTCAATAACTTGCTTTGCCACATAACAATATATCCTAGAAAATATGCCATGCCAGTTCATGGAAGTATCTTCTGCATTTTAAAGGCTATGCAATACTCAGTCATATGGATTATACTGCAGTTTATTTAACCAGCCTGATAGCAAAGGATATTTAGGTGGTTTTCACCCTTTTTAATTTTTAACGATGGCACTATGAATATTCTTAGGCATATGTCATTTCCTTCATGTACCATAGGATAATTTTCTGGAATTGCAATTACTGGATTAGAGAGTCTACACATTTTAAATATTATGGTTTATTGCCTCCATAAAGGTCACATGCACGGAGAGTGAATATGAACGAGAGTGTCAGCTTCTTTAAAATCTTGCCAACAATCTGTTATTAAGCTTCGTCAGCTTGGCCAACATAATAGGTAAAAATGGCATCCCATTTGAATTTGTAAATCTTTTTCACGTGTTTAAAAATCCATTTCATTTCAGTTACTGTTAACTGTTTTATCTTTCCCACATTCTCCCATTGGACTATTGATCTCATTGATTTCTAGAAGCTCTTTGTATATTATGCAAATTAACTTTTGTCTATGACATATTTGCAAGCATTTTCTTCAGTTTATTAATCATCTTAAGACTCTCTTGGTATTTTTTCGTGTGTGATTTTGTGTGTGTGGGGGGCGGGGCCTAGAGGTTAGCTTTAGGTATTGTGCCTTGGGCCCTCTCCACTTCGGTTTTTGAGACAAGTTTCACATTGTTACTCATAGCTCCTCACTTTGGCTGGGTTGGCTACTCAGTCTGCTGGGTTTCTCTTGTCTTGTGCCTCCTTAGGGCTGAGATTAGAGTAGACTATCCCATCTGGGTGAGATGGATTCTAGGAACTGAACTCAGGCCCCCCTGCTTGTGTGGCAGATGCTCTACGAACTTCAGCTTCTCTCTGGTCCCCAAGCTTTATTTGTTTGAGGTTAATGTAGTGAGTCTTTTCCATCATAGGCTTGGGTTTGTGACAGTCTTTGAGTGTGTGTGTTTTGCACTGGGATCAAACCCTAGGCCTTGTACTCACTCGGCAAATGCTCTACTGTGCTCTCCCACTGGACTGTGTACTCACCTCTCTGTCTAACTCTGAATGGATCTACCAAGGAGGAGAAGGTCACAAGGTAGAATCAGGGGTCATGGGGGAGTCAGGAGAATCTACTAAGGCATACTTTGTTAAAAGATAACATAATAGGGATTGGAGAGATGACCCAGTGGTTAAGAACACTGGCTGCTCTTCTAGAGGTCTTGAACTCAATTCCCAACAACCACATGGTGGCTCACAGCCATCTGAAGTGGGATCTGATAAATCTTCTGATGTAAATCTGTACAGTCATATAAACACTCATACATAAAATAAACAAATCTTTAAAAAACCCACAATAATGTCTAATACCTTACATGCCATTTTAAAGAGAATTAAAGACCCTTTGTACTCCAGGAATGTAAAGTTTCATCTGATACTTTGTTTTTCCAATGTTTCTTCTATTAGAAATTTATGTTGGTTTAAATAGTAAAACTAATAGAAAACTTTTTTTAAAGACCAGAGTTTTGTTATGTTACTCAAGATGGTCTGGAGCTCACTGGGGAGCCCAGGCTAGCCTCACTCAGAGTCTTCCCACCTAAGCCTCCTGACTTCTGGCATGTATAAGTATCTACCATCACACTTGGGTCAAGAGTTTTGTTTAGCTTACTTTTGTTTCTGAGAGCCATATTTTTTTTTTTTCTACCCAGTTTGAGCCAAAGTTATCCCACTGCCATCTTTGAGCCCCTCACGTCTGGTTCTTTCCTGTATCTCATCTTTCCTGTACTTGGGCCCATTTCTGGAATAAGAAATAGGTTTCATTGTTGCGTTCTCTAAAGGAAAAGTACACAGGAATGAGGGGTTGTCAGGAAAGGTCTGTGGGAGGAGCCACCGTCTCAGCAGATGAGCGGGAGTTAACTGGCCCAGTGCAGGAGGGTGGGCTTGTCTCTCAGGATGGCAAACATTCACACATTGTGAGGGGCTGTGAGGTAGGAAAGGGCTTTAGACTAGCCTGCAAGAGGTGGCGTGACAAACATCTAGGCATGGTGGCTTGAGCCACAAAAGTGTTTTTTTCCTCAGGAGACTGGAAGTCCAAGATGAAGGTGCCAGCAGGGTTGGTTTCTGGTAGAGCTTTCCTCTCTCTTGGCTTGCAAATGGCTGCCATGCAGAGTCCTCACATGGCCTTGTCTCTGGGTATATGTGCCTATGGCATCTCCTTACAAGGAGGTGCTGTTGTATTGAGGCCCTTTGTTTAAAGGTCATATTTCTAGGTATCATTGCATTGAGGATTAGGCCTCCAACCCATGATTCCCAGGGCGTACAGTTCAGTACATAATAGATGGGTGAACCAGAGCAAAATTTCTTAACTTTTTCTGCTCATGATCCCTTGTACTGGAATAAGTTTTACATGAGTCTATGCATGTAGTTCTATAAAATACTGCCACATGTTGAACATTTACTGACAATCACATATTTGTTTTAAAACAATTCTTTGGTATACATATAATTTTGTCACCTATCAAAGACAAAAAGCATATTTGCATGTTAATGAGATGAATGTGCTTGTTTAATTTTATATTGTATAACAATCCAGATCCTAGTTGTTATGTGTTACTATATATATAATCTATGATCTTGGTATGTGTTACTGCAGGTCAGAGAACCTCTGCATTGCTTTTCAGAACTGAGTCATAGTTTACAATTATCAATATCATGAACAGTGCTTTACACAAACATGTAGTTCAAGAAATGTATCTGGAACCATTTTGGAAATTATACAAAACTGTTCTAATCCCAAGACAACATTTACAGGATGATTTATTCTGAGGGTCAAGTCAGCAACTCAAACATCAATTTTAAAGTCAAGCATTTGAACACAATATAATCCAAGTATACATTAATTTAATACTTACATGATAGGTAGTGATGGTAGGAAAATATGGCAAATCTTTGTTTTGCATAATGAAATAATTAGGTTTCCACAAGAGCAGACACCTTTGTACCGTTAAAAACACTGCAGGGGCCAGCAAGATGGCTCAGTGGGTAATGGTGCTTGTTGCCAAATCTGATGAAAACAATATCAGTTTAGTTTCCAGGACCCACATAGTAGAAGCAGAACCCATTTCTACACAGTGCCCTCTGACCTTCATTCATACACTATAATTACTGTGGTATACACATGCACGCACACACACACACACACACACACACACACACACACACAGACACAGACACACAGATATACACACACCACACATACACAGACACACACATCACACACACAGACATATACACACACAGACACACAGATACACAGACACACCACACACACACACACGAACACACATACACAGACACACACATCACACACACAGACATATACACACACAGACACACAGATACACAGACACACCACACACACAAACACACATACACAGACACACACACACAGACATACACACACAGACACACACACAGCACACACACAGCAATACACAGCATACACACACAGTTACACAGACACACAGACACACAGATACACACACCACACACAAATAGACACACACACATACAGACACACACTCAGACACACATACACAGACAAACACACACATGCAGACACACACATACTCAGACACACATACACGCACACACACCACACACACACAGACATACACACACAACCACACACACAGATACACACACAAAACACACACATGGACACACACACCATACACACAGAGACAACACACACACAGACACACACACAGATACACACACACATACACACACTAAAATATTTTTTAAAAGTCTACTGAAGTTCATAGCAATAGTCTGGAATAAGAGCTAAGATGTTTGGGGCAGTGAGTATTCATTGGCATTGGGCAGTGTGATGACGTATGCAGTGCAGAAACCACATACTGTGTGTTCAGGGCCAAGGCTGCAGTGAAGTCATATACTGCAACATGGGGGTGCTACCGCAACACATTGGATTTCACATACATTTGACTCTGAATCGGTTTTTGATCAGTCAGTGTGTACTGTCAAATGATTCTGGGTCCTCTTACATTCAGTGATATGTCCCCATGTGGGGTTGCCATGCATGATTTAAGAACCCTGAATTGAAGGCATCCACAAACAGAAGTTCTGTGTGTCAGGCTTCCAAGCCAGAAGCTAACAGCACAAGATGAGCTAGGGTGTGTGTGTATGTGTGTGTAAGGGAGTTTGAGATTTGTGCTTCATTCTGTCCCGGACCTTCATGAGAACTTGTGGTGGATCTCAGGCTGGGGGTGATTTAAGTCATACTGAGTATTTAAAAGTCTCTCTTTTAACGTGTTGACTAGATGAAGACAGCAGTGGTGGCTTCTTTCTACAGTCCCTCTGGGGGTCTATTTTTTTCTATCTGGGGCTCCAGAATAGCTATCAGGCTCCTTTTCTCCCACAGCCTCCTTGTGCTGAGAGCAGTGAGACCTGTATATTAGCCAGTAATTAGCTTTTAATTAGAAAAGCATGGCTTTGCTTCCATGAAGGGACAAATACCTTTAAAAATTGAGTTACTGTAATTGAATAATTCTCTTACTAGATAGTTCTGAAAATTCTAGCTCTTTCATTACGAGCCCCATCCAGTAAAGCTGTGTGGAAATGCTCAGTTAATACAGCAGTGGCTGGAGTACCATCGGGCATACTGTTGTTTTATCATGAATGGTAGCCTGGTCCTGAGTAGTACAGGGTTTCTTGGATGCTACAGGCTTTCCTGCAGAAGCTCTCAATTTGCGGTCAGGTATCTGCAGCACCAAACCTTCTGAAGCAGGATCTAAGAGTTGGGAGCAGTGCTAGGCCAGGGCTAGGAAATCTGTTGTAAAAGCTCTCCAGGAAATTCTTGGGTATCATGCAAAGTTGAGAAGGTAACTGAGAACGTCTCTCCCATTAACCAATTAGGAAGAGGGTTTCTAGAGATGATGTTCACTCAGCATCCCTAAGCATGTATTCACTGAAAATATGGCTAGGGAGCAACCACAGGACACTGGTTATTTCATAAGGATTGGGAATACATGGCAGTCTGTGTCTTCCTGAGGTTAGTCTAAGGTTTAAAAATAATTACGTGAATGAATCATTTAAGAGAATTGTGCAGGATTCTGTGGGAACCCAGAGATGTATCCAAGGTTTTGTCACCCAGAATCAGTCTTTTCATCTTGCTGTGGCTGCTGTGAGGACCAGTCTTCAGCAGTTCAGGAACTGAGGGGGATCCACGGAGTCTGCGAACTAATTACTCAGCTTAACTTTTTTATCTGAGGGAGTAAAGCTCAATTCTCTGGGGGCTGGGATAAAAGGGAAACACACACACACACACACACACACACACACACACACACACACCTAGGATGCTGTGAATGACAAACCTTCAGCAGGTCAGAGAAACTTAAGAGGAGACGCAGAGCAGGAGAACTACTGGACAGACAGACAGACACATGAGGACTTTCTGAGGGCCGAGGCTTAGTTCTTCATTTGCTATTCTTTCTGTTGCCTGTTCCGCTTTGTTCCTTTTCTGCCCTGCTCTTCTATCCCAATGTTTCCTTTCTGTCTCTCTTGATTTCTTCCTTCTACACATTTCCTGGTGTTTTCCTTTTCTTATGTCTTTATTTTTTACAGCTTATCTACCCCAGAAAAATTTTCCAAGCAACATAAAAATTACAATGTGGTTACATTTTGTTTTTTTTAAGTAAATGGTTATAAGGAATACAAATAAAACACACATTTTTCATTTCCCTTACATGATTAAGCATTTTACACATTACAGGTGAAAACCAAGTTATACAAGAACACACACACATCCATACCCAAGCAACTTGTCATCAAGTAACAGAGTATAAGCAAGCAACGTATTTTCCTCAGCCAGTTCTTTTGCTGGTAGGCTGCATTTTGTGGTTACAAAAAAGGATCAGTCACTTTATTATTTATCTCAACAGATAATCTTATAAGATTTACAAATCTAAACTTTACTATTTGAAAAAAAAAAAAAAAAAAACCACTCAGCTCTACTTAAATCCTCAGGGTTCACGCCCATTCATCAGCAGTTTTTAATACCAGGAAGCTGAGGGCAGAAATGGGTACAAGGAATTAATCACCCCCTTTGATCATCCTAGCAAGACAGGTGTCTCACTCAGGCTGCACTGTTCTTCTTCCCTGACCTTGTTCAACTATTGAAACTTTAAATTGTTCCCCAAGATTTTCTACCTAAAATCCATTAACAAAAACACCTTAACCCAAACTTACTAACAATCAGCATGTCTAAATTCTTCCTAAGAGTCGAGGTTGAATCATTAATCTGCTCCAGCAGCAATGCTTAGAAAATCAATCACTATTGTTTTAAGTACCAATGACGCTGCCCAGGGAGGGGCTAGAAACTCCTCAGAGTTTTCATACAACCCATAGTTTATTAGAAATGTGGTGACTGCAAAGGCAATAATCAGAGCTATGTGCAATAATGACAAGAGGTCCTCAGGACATGTAGTCTTCGGGGCTTTGCCTCTCCAAGACTCACTCAGGTGTGGCTTTGCTAGCCACTCAGACATGTTCCATGAGTACCAATGCTGCCTGTTGGTCCTCATCAGATTTTTAATCTTTGTGAGGACCACCAATTGTCCACCCCTAACATTCAAATTGAGGAAAAAGCTGAGCCCACCCTAGAGGCCAACTGAAGCTGATGCCATAACACAGGACATAAGTTGCTTTATCCTGAGCCACAGTTTAACTCTGAACCAGGGAGAGAGGTGGCCAGACTTTACTGCTATTTTGGGAAAAAAAGCCTCCTTCCTCCTGGCTGTGAAGTAAGAAGAGCGCAAGGCTCAGAGCTGCCACTGTCATCTGGCCATCCCTAGAGAGTATGCAGGATATCCGATGGTCCATGAAGGAGAACAGCTGGAGGGGAGCCTCCCTCTTCTTAGTGGCACCATTTTATCCCATTGTAGTATGCATGTCCTGAAGCTTGTCTGAAGTGCGAGCCCATAAAAGTCTATTCATAATTTATTGAGGGGTGCAATGGAAATGCAGAACAAGAACCGCTGATGATCCAGCTGCCATGATACTGTCATTCTGCCCAAGGGTGATAAAAGCTAACCACCAGAAAGAGAGAGCACTTGACCTCATTCCATCAGCTTTTATCTGGTCATGCATACAGGCAAGACCACACCCTAGGGATTTACCATTGGCCAAATGGATCAAATTCCCACAACACTTCCCCTTTTTTGTCTAATTAAGAAGGTTCGAATCCCAATATGAGGTTATATACAATAGGAACCATTATCAAGTATGGTCTAGAAGAAAGAAAGTTAATAACATAAACAAAAAGGAAACCAAACCCTAAAGAACAACATTAAGCAAGAAACACATTCTAGATGTCCAGACTTTAGGTAATTGACAAATTGCAGAGATTACTCCTAGAGATGACTTATCCTGAACAGTCAAAGTCTTGTACCTAGTATGTCCTGAGCTAAGATGTAAGAGTATTGTAACTGTAACTATCTAGTCTTTAACCCCATCCAAGACCTGAGAAGAAAGTAATATCACCTGGGTAAGCAGGAAGTGCAAGCAAGCAACTTCCAAAAAATGCAAGAAATGATAGAAACAGTTGGTTGCCTGGACAATGTTTTTCTGCATCGTTGGGGCATCCAGCTTTGACTAGTGGCCTAGAATATCTGACAGACCATATTCAGAAGCAGGAAAATCTAAAGGACTGTCCTACCTTTCTTTGCAGGGTTCAGCAGTAGCTTTTCCTAGCGTCTTGCTTCTCTAGATTAGACAATGCACTTATAAAACAGACTCCATATGGAATGTTTTTATCCATTATCCTCTTGGGTGCTACAAGGAGCGGTTCTATTTCACATCAACAGAATTCTAAGTTATTGAAACATTTAAATGCCATATTCTCTAGGCCTTTGAAGTATTTGAGGATGAACTATTCATCTGAAATATAACACTGTCTATCTGAAAAACATAATAAACATGACTATAAGTTTGACCTATTAACCTATAATTCTTATAAACCCATACAGCTTAAAGACTAAAGCTCCACAATATAAAAATAAACAATCTATAAACAAATGTACAGTATAAGAACAATGACCTTGAATTCGTGACAATATACAAAAATATCTTAGAGGTAGAAATGTACAGTGCAATATGACAAAAATGCCCTTTGCATCAATATACAAAATATCCTAAAAAGAAGTAGAAACACATGTACAGTATGACAAAAATAATTTTACATTTGTATCAATATGCAAAGATATTATAAACAGAAGTAGAAACAGATACATATACAATATAACAAATACTTTTGAATTCATATCGATTTACAAATTATCCTAAATAGGAAAAGGAAAAGAACTTTACATTTGTATTCAATATATAAGAATCCATACCAATGCAAATTATCTAAAACTGGATAGTTGCTTTTTTAGTTTGCAAGTAGATATAATAATCTACCTTATTATCCTATCCTATCTATCCCTTCTTTTATTTCAAATGAGATTCCCTTCCCAAGTCTAATTTTTATTGTTCTGCCCCAGTCCTATAACAACTTATAACCAATCCCTTACAGATAACAATTATCCATAACCCTGAGAAAAACAAAAACCTATTGGGAGAGGGGGACATTTTTTTTTTTTTTTAGAACTGTTTTCTGTTATCCAGGGGCAATGATATCTCTATGGGATTCTGTAAAAAATTAAAATAATGGTTAAGTCTTTTTAGAACTAGCTGTAACATTTGTAGCCAGACTCTGAGTAATGGGTAGAATTTATTTGAAAATTTTATTCTGGATAGAGTGGTGTAGGATGATGAACCATCTCTGACAGCCACCTTGGAATTGTCCTGAAGAATTTGTAGTCCAAGGCCAATCTCTGAGTGTTGTTTATCAGCTAAATGGTATTATTATGGACCAGGTAGAATTGTTATTGTGGGGCCACATCATTTTTCTGGAAACTTTAGAGATTGATGTTATGAGACTCTTAATCTCAGAGCCATGAGTTGGGCTCTAGGTGAAATGCAAACCCACAAAAGTAAATTTAATAATTTATTAAGGGGTTCAGTGGAAATACAGACCCAAGAATACAGAACAAGGTAGATGCTACAGCTGATTCAGCTGCCACTGCTGTTCTGCCCAAGGGCAATGAGAACCAACTGCAAGACATCCTTCCACTTGCTTCTGCTCTGGCCATCAAGAGAGAGAGCATGTAACTCTGCTCCCTCAATCTTTATCTGGTTACATACACAGATAAGACCATGCCCTCGGGATTGTCACCCCAACACCATTGGCTGGATCGATCAAATTCCTACAACACTTGTCACCCCTGGAATCTGCAGACATTTCAGTTACCAAATTTTTATGCTGAAGCCAGTTTGGGCTGGGTTTTCTATTATGATCAAAAGTTTGTTGATTTTACTTATCAGGGCACAGTGTTAGTAGCCTATTTGAGTATTTATATGATGCTCCGATTCAGATACCTCTCCACTTACGATGTGCTTAGGTTCCCATAAATTCATTGTGAATTGAGACTCTAATGCCCCAAATGCCATGAATGCACTTGGCTGCAGCTCTAAGAATATCCCAGTTTAGAGCGTTGGTGATATTCTTTGGAATTGCAGAGTCAAGTGAGAGCTGTCGTTGCCACTGGCTAGTTGGATGAGAGAGTATCCTATTGCATTTACACCAAACCCAGGAAGACGAACCAGTATTGGACAGAGGGCTGCTTTGTAAGTGTTAGAATACTTATAATCTGGATGGCTCAGTGCATAAGGGTGCCTGGCTGCCGAGGCCGATGACCCGCGTTTAATCAGCTTAGTTTAGTTTTTCTTGTGACCTCCTTGGCCCCTCAGCCTCCTACAATCCTTCCTCCCTTACCTCAGCAGATCCCCTGATCTCAGCCTGGTGTTTGGCTATGGGTCTCTGCATCTGCTTCCATCAGTTACTGGATGAAGGTTCTCTGTTGACAATTTGGGTAGTCACCAATATCACAGGAGAGGGCCAGATCAGGCTATGTATCTATCCACCTTTGTTAGGAGTCTTAGCTGGGGTCATCCTTGTAGATTTGTGAGAGTTTCTCTTGTGGCAGGTTTCTACCTGAGCATCAAACGCCCCTCGTTTCCAGCCATCTTTTCCAGTACTCTCTACCTCCATCCACCCTCAGATCTGATTTCTTAAGTTTCCATCCCCACCTGCCCCCAGCTCACCCAGGAGCCCTTACCTATTTCCCCTTCCCAGGGAGATACATGTGTTCCCCTTTGAACCCTCTTGTTGCAAAGCCTCTCTGGGTCTGTGGATTGTAGTCTGATTATCCTTTACAGCTAATGTCCACGTATGAGTCGGGACATACCATGTTTGTCTTTCTATGTTTGGGTTACCTTACTCAGGAAGATTTTTTTTTTTCTAGTGCCATCCATCTGCCTTCAAATTCAAGCATTTGGCCTTCTGGCGTTCGAGACATTTAAATTTTGTTATTAATTATTTACATGTGCTTGTATGTGTGTGCATATATATGAATGTATACGTGTTGATATGAGAGTATATGTGTGAGTTTTGAGTTTGTGTGAGCATGTGTGCTTACATGTGGAGATCAACACTGGGTGTCTCTCTCAATTGTTCTCTGTATAATATTTTTAGAGAGGGTTTCAGTGAACCTGCAGCTCAGTGAGACGCTGAGATCCTGCTTTCTCTGCGTTCCCAGAATTGGGATTCCATGGGTTCTGGGGAATCAAAGCCAGGACTTCAGGCTTGTGTGTCAAGAAATTTACCAACAGCTATCTCTCCAGACACCAAAGTTAGGCCATTTAAATTATTATTATTATTATTATTATTATTATTATTATTATTATTTTAGTTTACAAGATAGCAGATGAATTTAAATCAGTCTTACTTAAAAGGGAAATCCTTCCTTCCTTTTTTCCTTCTTTCTGTTAATTTTTGTAGTACTGAAGATTGAACACAGGCCCTTAACACATACTAGGCAAGCACTGTTCTACTAACATACATTCTCAGCCCTTTTTGTGTTTTTTATTCTGGGACAAAAATCTCACAAAGTTTCCTAGGCTGGCTGTGAGCTTGCTCTGCATCCCAGACAGATCTTCAGTTTAACAATTCTCCTGCCTTCAGCCCTCTCGGTGGCTGGGATTAGAGGCCTGTGTCACCAAAGCCAGGGGACTCTTATTTCCTCAGATCTTGCCCTTTAAAGGTAAGAGACGTTTAGAATACATGTGTGCTCACACACGTGCCTGTGTGGTCACGGGTGGATGAATGTACTTTTGTGAGCAGGTCCTTGTATGTGAGTTTGCACTGTGTTTTTTCCAGGCGCTTCGTGAGCAGAAACTAAAGTCTATTGTTCCAGAGAAGAGCAAAGTAATAGGGTGACAATGTCTCCTTTTCTGTTCCTGGCTCTCCTGTCACAGAGGATGCTAACATGAAGAAGTGGTAGATTTCACATTCCTTCCTTAAAGACAAGTTCAGGTTGCTGTGTCAGGGAGAGGTGCGAAGCAAGGCATGGTGGTCAGCCATTACAAGTTTACAGGAACAACCTCTGTCCTAAGAGGGGCAGTTCCAAATGGCATAGAGGGTCCATTTTTATCCAGTGCGAGGTGACTGAGTTATCAGAAAATCATATCACTCTGGATTTTTCCATGCAGCTAGTGTGTAGGATGAATGCTAGTGTGTGGCCCAGGGCTTGCCAGTGTGTATACATTCAGGGGTTGACAGGAGCCATTTGGCTAGGCCTCACACTCACAGAGGGCTTCAGATGTAGGCTCTTGATATTATCCTCAAATGAGGTTACATGCGCAGTCCGGGAGATAAGCTGACAAGATGTGGAGGAAAAGGCATTCATCATTCAGCTCTAAGTACATTGCATTACCAAAGCATGCCGCCTGCAGAGCCCTAAGAATTAATAGTTCATAAGTCCTTTAATATTTTGTGGATAGCACAATTATATGGCATTTAAAACACATAATGATAATTTGTTAAATGCAAACATCCCAGACAGGCACAAATTCTGGAGGTTGGTGGTAGAAATTTCTCATCTATGAACATTTTGTAAACTCTCAGATTATACATGGTTAGGGGGTCTTAGTCATGGTTGAGGACCCCTAGGTGTGGAATATATATTAGTCATTGAGGATGATTATTTACATGAGCACCTATGAGCCAGTAGAGTGTATATGTGGGTATGTTAGCATTTGCATGTATGGGTATGTATTTATAAGCTGCTTGGAGACCAGGGTGCAACCATCCTTAGCTTGTGAGGATTGGGGGTGGGCAGATTGGGGGGGGGTGCTGTCAGACTGCTGCAAACCTAAGACGTCAGGGGCATAACTTGATTTGGCGATTTGGCCCGAGTAACCCTCTCAAAATAGAAAAATCAAGGGCCCAGCGTGGAGGCAGTCTGTCTGGGCTCAGCTGGTAATGAGGACTAACGAGAGTTGATGGGGCCTGGGAGCGATGGGCTGAGATGGCCCCGAGCTGCCGGGCACCCCGAGTCCTGAAGCTATCAAGTGCTGCCCAGCCTGGCCTAATGTTATCACCCACCCAGATTCTCACTGATAAAAACTCAGAGAAAGGGACCGAACGTCTTTGCCAGCTCCCGAGGAGAAAGGCACTAGGTTCTGTGGAACCCTGACAGGATGCAGCTCCTGTGGACAGCTAAATCTGAGATCCTTAACCCTTTCTCTGGGTTATTCAGCCAAATGTCCATAGAACAGAGGGTCTTGCCTGTCCTTTAAAAATGTATTTTTTAAAAAATACTTGTATAATCTTACTAATGTTTGTTTTAGGACACTAGAAAATAAGGATTGCCAGAAAGGAAAAAGAAACAGCCTTGGCCAGAACATTATTGTACACAGAAACTTCTCAGGCCAGGGGTGGGTGAGGATCTTAAGTCAGCCCATGGAGAGAATGATTACCTGGGTAATTCTTCAGGGATGTGCCACACTGGGGGCAGACTCACCATCTCCTGACCCAGACAAAGCAGCCATTTTCCTCTGGGCTGGACAAGATCACTGTCTTGCAGGTTGAGTTCTAGAAATAAGGAGCTGACTTGTATTGGGGGGGCAGATTGCATGCACTCCCTGAAGTGTGAGCATTAGACTGAGCGGGGGGGGCGGGGGAATCTCACATTTTGGAAGGCAATTTGGAAATGAGTGGATCTAAAATTCCAGAAACTTCATGTGCCCAGTGAGTAGAAGGCTAGGTCAGATCTCCTTCACTAAGTCTCTTTCTGTCTCTCTGTCTCTGTATCTCCCTAGCCCTTACCTTCTAGAGTTGAATTAAGTGAAGTTAAATATATGCATTATGTAACTTCATCTTTTCCAGCTTTCCCTGTGTATATGAATAAATCCTTATGATTGACAGGAACAGGATCCCATTGTACATAATCTTCTCATTTATTATATCCTGGCTAATAAATATCTGTATTATTTTACTCAGGCATGCCACTAGAGAAATAATATTATAATCTATGTAATTGTGTAATCAATCCTGTGTTGCAGGGGTAGTTGTTTTCAAACCTTGTTAATTGCATCAATATATTTCAGTTTACAGGAATCTGCTTTCTCATGCAATTACTTTCTTAGAACAGATTTTCTCAGGGAAGAATCCTGTGTCCAATACCTTTGCCATTGCAGCCTGTGGTCGCAGCTAGACTGCAGTGTTTACTCTTGTCCAGGAAGAGGAATGACTCAGAGCCTGTGGATCAGTAGCCAGGAAAGAGGTATATCGGCCCCAACTGTGTGGTGAAAGGCATATGATCGTGGGTTCAGTTTGAACTCCACTTATCTTGTGGTCATTTATCTTCAAGATCACCATCGTTTCCCACCAACATGGGGTTATTTACTGTTTGTCAATAGGATGAGCTAGGCTTGGGTCATCTCTGGTTGTTTTGACACAAAGAAAATGATCTACTACATTTATAGAGTGCTATACAGATCTCAGGGATTTTATCTTGTCAGTCTCTCTCACACAGCAGGCTTATTCGTTCTTTATTGAGAAAGGAAGAGAATGAAGGTGTGGGAAAGTGTGGGGAGAATCTCAAGTCCACAGACATAAGAGAACAAGACCCAGAGTTTAGCTAATGGGATCATAAGGCTAGAGGAGTTGGGGATTCCACTGTAGGGCATATTGGCTACTATCCCATGTAGATCCAGGGCTTACAGTGGTATTTCCCATGCTGTTTCTACCTGCCTCCATCCATTACTGTTTTTCATTTGATGTAAACCTGATTTGGCCTTGAGATCTATTCTTTATTTGTAATTATTTTTTAAAAATTGAGATAAGTCCTTATATAAGCCATTCTATTATTAGTTAACTCATTGTGTAGCCAAGGATGACATTAAATTCCTGAATTCCCAGCCTCCACCTCCTACTTCCTGGGATTGCAGGCAGGCTGCCTGGTTTGAGAAGGTTTCTCAAATGGAATGGTCACTAAGAGACTATTTTACATTTTTCAGAGTGATTCCTCACTCAACTTATGAAGTATCTGTACTGGTACATGATTTGAGCCCATTTTATAAGGCTTATGAATAATGAAGCATGGGAGGAATCCATTCTTTCCTTCAGACTTCACTGTGTTCTCATTGCTTAGAGCATACATGTTACCTAGTTCTGAATATTCTTTACAATCTTGATGGGCATCTCAACTTCAAGGCTACCAGTTTTTTTTTGTCAGGTCTGAATATTGTGTTTCTGCCAGGCCTGGCAATGATATGGAAACTGTTTCACAAAAGAACCCTTTAAGACCTCAGGCATGTTAACTGTGGCTCTCCCACTGGCTTTGGACTATGCTGCTTTCTGTTAGCTACAGATACACCAATAATGGAGGCTCAGTATTAGAGTTTTGCGTTGTATCTTGACCTGCCCCCAAACTTCCCTTGCTCTGTATTCCACAGAAAGTTGGCAGTCTGATGGACTTTTGATGAATGGGCATGGTATTATCATCAAAGTACGGTGAAATATGTCCTGTTGTTCTTAAAGTTGAAGAAAATCATCAACAAACATTGCCTTCATTTGGAAATGTGCACGTGCATACTTCAGTTTGGACCCCAGAAATTTTCTAAATTTTCATGAAATTTGTTTTTCACTACCTGACACGTACTCACTCTGAAGCAACCAGAATATTTGGTACTTCTTATTGGCTAGCTACTATCAACATGATGTATCGGTGTAGTGGCCTCATGTGATGCTCTGTGGTCATATGTGGTAAAGAAAGTCCTTTCAGATAAAGTAACATACAGGTCCTGAGCTTAATATATCCCAGACACATGAATGTGAATGTGTATTGCTTGCTCCATTCCCTGCCCCCCTCCCCTGCCCCCACTGACTGAAAGTGAAAGCAAACAGGGCTTTTGGAACCCTCTGGTTTTGGGGATAGAGAAAAACATATATTTGAGATCATGACTGAAGTACTAGTTCCCAGGAATCATGCTTAGTCACTCCCTAGAAATATAACACACCTAGAATGGAAGCTGTGATTGGAATGATTAAATATAATAATGTACTATTATTGTCCAAGATTTGTCTTATTTTATTTCATTTCAAAGGCCAAAAGGGAAAATCAAATGGGACCTCCACTTTTGAATCTTTGATAGTGGCATTAATCCTAGAATTGCCCCAGGAATGCCACAATGAGTGTTTTGTCATTGTGCTGGACTGGAGTGCTAAGGGCTCTTGCTTGACCCTTATTGCAAAATAGCCTTTACTTAATCGTGCACAGGATTAATGCAGAAATTCTGACTGTGGCTGAGTATTACTTTTTTTCAACTATATAATCATAAAGTGCCAAAATAACCAAGCTGGAACTCTCTGCCAACTCCACTTAACCCTTTTTGCCACAGCCTCACCTCAGCAACGGGCTGTAGTGATTTTCTAGTTACAAGCATTAGCTGAAAGCCGGGGTTAACTATGTATTTTTTTCCTATGCCCCTGCCAGGGAACAACCACCCTGAAAACATTTGTATGTCCTTTTGGTAGCCATTAGGTGAAAGATTTATAGTATACTCTGTGGTGTTACACAATTGTTCTTCAAGGGTACCCAGTCTCCTTTTCAATCAGAAAGCTCTGTGAACTGATTTTGGTCTGGGAATTGGGTGAGAGGTAGGGAGTCCCTAATGGTGGCTCGAATCAATCTCCTGCTTATCAAGTCTAGCATTTTATTTTTTATTTTTTTGACAGGCCTGTAGAGTTAGAACCTTAGGGGGCATTCGCAGAGGCTTCATTATTTACAAGATCCCTATAGGAAGCCCATTCTCTTCAGTGCTGGCCCTACGCCGGTGATGAGAACCAGATCTACCTTTCCTCTGGCACTGAGGACACCTAGAACATTTTGCCACTCAGCAAAATGTCTTAAAGCAATGGGCTCATTTTAATGGCTGCATCTTCTGCTTTTATAGCTGACTCTGAACACATATCCTCAGAGGAGATTCTGAAGCATCTCTGTCTCTCCAGTTTATGCACTGTCAAGATCATGGCACTTCCTACACCCCCTTGTCTCTGGGACAGGGCTGTGAACACAACAGTTTCTCAGCAGTGTTTATAGCCTCAACGCTTTGAAATTTCCCCCCTGATATCAGATTTATTTCAGCTTTAGACTCCAGTTTTCAGTCTATCAACCAACCAAGTTCCTAGTCTAGATTTAACCAGTATATGAATACATACTTTGAATCTAGAATCTCTGGCAGATATCAGCATATGATTGAAACTTATGTTTTTTCTCTTCATGCTCCAGATCCATGAGGCTTTATTCCCACACACGTTTTTTTATATAAATGCATCCTGGGATGGCCTCATGTATCCTAGGCTGGACTCAAACCCACTGTGTAGCTGAGGCTCATTTTGAATTGCTGGTCTTGTCCTGTGAACATTCCCTCCCAAGAGATGGGGATATAGACATGTGCCACCACATCCAGCTCTTACTGTGCTTTAATTATAAAGATGAACATACCATAAAATTGACTTTGGGAAATATTATTTCATGTTTTAACACATGTAGATTTGTGTAAGCACTGCCAGAATAAAGGTACAGAGCAATTCTACCATCTCTAAAAATCCTATGTACAATGTCTTTTCTAATTATACCTGCATCCTGTTCCTAACCCTAATCATGGGTCTCTCCACCACTGTTTTACCTTCTCAAGAATGTCATGTGAATGGAATCATGTCCATATAGCTTTTGACTGGTATCTCACATACAATACAATACATTTGAGATTTGCCTATGTCTGTGGTATATATCAGCTGCCTTTCCTTGTTTACTGCTGAATATTTGACTGCATGAAAGGACCATGCTTGAGAATACATTCATCATCTGAAGAACATCTAGCTGTTTCTAGGCTGTGGTACTTATGAGCAGAGCTTCTACAAACATCCACGTACAAGTTTTACTTTTCTTTGGGATCAGTACATCAGGAGTGGGGTTGCTAGGTCATATGGTAAGTTAATGGCAAACTGCTCCCCTGCTTTCTAGAAAGAACATATGCTCTCACCTACATCTGAGGGTTTCAGTTGCTACCATTCCTGCTAACACTTGGTGATCTTCTCAACTTCAGTGGCTTCCTGAGACAGACTCTTATGAGCTCCATCACAAGAGGTAAGGTACCCTCCTCCCAGCCTGCCAGTTAGCCCAGCCTCTAGGCCTGGCCAACTGGGCACAATCCATGCCCCCAAACCTCATCTCATCTCCAGCTGCAGGCCAGCGAGCAGGACCCTGAGGGCAAGTCTGCCCAATACCACCCCTCATCAGACCTGGAGTCTACAAGCCTCACTCCATCCCCCAAACCCATTTACCCCCTGGAGACTTCAACTGCTCCCTGAGCCACAGACTCCAATAGCTTTGACTTCACCAAGAGCTCCAATTGCAACAAGAGCACGCATTGGGCCAAGAGCAGCTTCCTGAAACACAGATAACCTTTGCACTGGTTGGAGGAAGAGATGAGTAGATGACAGTACAAAAGTACATTTAACAATATAAAGACTAATATGGCACCACCAGAACCTATCTGTTGTACACCAGCATGACCTAAACATCCCAACATAAAAGAAACAGAAGAAAATGACCTAGAGAATCTCTGAGAGAATCTCTGGCATGGAAGATACAATGAAGGAAATAGATTCTTTAGTAAAAAACAAACAAAGAAACAAACACTAAAGTCAAAAAGGTCCTAACACAAAACCAATCTGGGACACCAAGAAAAGACTAAACCTAAAAATAATAAGAATAGAAGGAGAGGATACCAGCTCAAAGACAGAAAATATATTCGACAAAATCATAGAAGAAAACTTTCCCAACCTAAAGAAGGAAATGCCTATGAAGATACACGAAGCTTACAGAACACCAAATAGACTAGACCCCCAAAAGTTCACTTGCCACATAATAATCAAACCACTAAACATACTGAATAAAGAAAGAATATTAAGAGCTTCAAAGAAAAAAGGCCAAATAACTTATAAAGACATACCTATTTTGAGTTTTTCAAAATAATCTGTGAATTTGTGAAAAACAGAGACCATGAATGTGAAGGAGAGTGGGGAGCGGTATATGGGAGGGTCTGGGGGAGGAAAGGAAAGGAATAGATGTAATTAAATTATAGTTTCAAAACCAACCAAACAAAGATTCCAAAAAAGAATCAAATAAATGGAAAATAAGCATTTTTCCTTAAAAAAAAAAAAAAGCTTTAAGGTTTATGGATTAGGCTTTCTTTTCTTTGTACTGAACCACTGAGTTCTTTCAGCACACTTTGTTAAAGTGGAGATTCCCTTAATGGCTCATTTTTGTGTCTGTCATAATTAACCAGTTATCTCCCTGGGTGCTTTGATTTTGAATCCCACATTTCTGTTCTGTTGCATCTGACCCACGTCCTAGCTATTTCCCAGAATCCTCTGGCATCAGTAATTTAACCAAGTAATGAGTCCTCAAGAGGTGACGTGACTCTTGCATTTTCAGCTTTCAATTCTAGATGGTCTTGACTTATAATTTTGCATCTCACACACATGCTATAATTAGCTTGTTTTACCAGTAAAAATTCCTGCTAAGATCATGTGCAAAATTATACTAAAATATAGATCCTTTTGAGAGGGAAGCCATAATTTTATTTTCATTCGTTAAATCTTTTAATTCTGAGTCTGAGCTGTTCAGGGAGTTCTTAAAGTTGTGCGTGTGATTTTCAGTCTTAAAAATCCTTATGTTTTAATGTTGTTACTTCTTTTGGCCTGAGATTTCTGTCTTCTGAATTGAGTGGATCTTTACTTCTGAAGCAGCTTTGTAAGAACAACTTTGAAGTCTTTGCCATTTCCATTATCAGGGATATCTCTACTTTGGCATCTCTTTGCTGCTTACCCACGTGAGTTGTGTTCTTTTCTTATGCTGAATAATTCTGGATTGCATCCTGAATGTTTAAAATATCACATTAGGAAATTTTCAGATCTCCTGCAAATTCTGTGGAGAATGTTGATGTTTTGGTTTCAGCAGGCAAACGACCCCACTGGGTGCAGGCAGTGAGTTCTAATCAGCCTCCCGTGGGCTCATCTTTCAATGCTTGTTGGATTTTTAATTTTTATTGTTCATGTTACAGTGCTTCTGGAATGTGGTGTCTTGTGCATATCAGGCAAAGCACTCTACCATGCAGCCACGTCAGTGCCCGTGCTAACCAGATGTGTGTCACTGGGTGATCAGCCTGGCAGCTGGGCCATGAGTAGTCTGGAGTTTCAGCTCTTGGTCTTTGGTCTTTTGTTGAGGGTTTGAACCACACATGTGAAGCTCAGGACTGAGCTTGGCATTTAAAGGCAACTTTATAGGATCAGTTTTCTGGACTCTTTTCTATTCGTGACCATACGGGGACTTGTCATTTCGGTCCCCAGGAAGCTGTGAGCACATACACTTTGGCTTGATCTTACACTGGAAGTTAAATGACGAAAGGGTAAAAATATAGACACAAAAACTACGGGGTTTCCCACTCCTCTTGGAACTGTATGATTCCTCTGGTTGGAAGTGGAAATTTGATAAGAATGCCAGCGTCAATTCCTCATGTCCCAAGCTCATGGCAACACCTGAGAGTTGGAGAACCGGGATGATTAAATGGCTGACAGGAGCTGCAAGTGGGTAAGAGTGGAGAAATTTCTCATGTTCCTTGAGCAACCTACCTACTTTTTCTTTTTTTTTTTGCCCGTGGGCGTGTTGCATGTTGCACGAGTGTGCTGTGTGCACCTGTGAGTGTTCATGCAGAGGCCAGAGCAGGATGTAGAGTGTAGGGTGTAGGGTGTTCTGTGCTATCTTTTTCTGTCTTTTTGCCTTGAGGCAGAGTCTCACTAAATCAGAAGGTCAACACTTTTGGTAGGATGGCTGGCCCTCTCTGAGATCTGCCTGGCTGTTCTCTCTAAGTCTGAGGTTACAGACAAGTGCTGCCATGCTCAGAGTTTTACATGAGTGCTGGGGATTTGAACACAGGTTCTCATACCTGCGCTCTTATCCACTGAACCAGCTCCCTGTCCCTGAGGTTTCTTTCTTGATATTTCATGAAGAGATAGATGGCTCCTTCTTTGTTTCTTTCCGTCCATGCCTGGCATTTGGCTTTTGGTTTCTGATATTCTGGAATCAGGATGGAGAATAGGAGAGGGAACTTAGAACACACTATGAGTTCTGGTCTAACCCCCAACTCCTATTTCTTACTTTTCAGAAACCCCAGAAGGTTACCTGCATGCTTTCTGGGTTTAATATTCATTCAAACCAAGAAAAATATGAAATGGGGAGCTTATTTTATCTTCCTATGAACCAGAATCGTTTTCTCTTATTTTTACAATATAAATGGAAATATCTTAGGTTTGTTTTTTTTTTTTTTTGCCACGTTGATTCTTCTCTGCCAGCTCTGACTTTGTGACAAACTATACAAATGATCACTGAAAATATAGTCTCTGCCAAGCACGACTTTGTAATTTGCCCCGTCTGATTTGGCCCTCATTATGGGTTTAGAGTCAAATGTGAGGGTGGACATGGAGAACCTTTACAATATAGTTATCTGAAATAAGGTTGTTTCAGGGACTTTGTTTAAGGTGGAGCCAGTTTTATGACACAGGGGATGAGAAGCTCAGTAGGTTTAGAGTTCAGACACTCAGATGCTCTGGAATAACACCATTCCAGTCCTTGGGGTCTTACTGTATTGTAATAACTGTCCTTTCAAAAGACATGTTAAGATTTTGAGTCCAAGCGCCAGTGTAATTTGTCAAACCACAGCCCCAGACTTATTCTTAGTTGTACAAGCTTTGCTAGAGATATGCAACTCTTTTTTTTTTTTTTTTTTTTTTTTTTGAGTAGCCATAGAAGCTCCAAGCTCTGACTACCTTGGGCTGATGGTGTGGAAGTCCAGCCTTTCATTTCTACCTGCTAAGCTTCCCAGTACAGTTATCAATCACCAGTCTATTCCAATCTTTCTACTTCTCAAGCCTCTGAATGATACTCTGCCAGCGCTGCTGTCATGGCCCCTAAAGCCTTCATTCTATATGTTTCACTTCAGGAAGCCCCAGACAGCATTTAAGGAACAGCTTTGTCACTACGTATTTTAGGCTGGCTATGTTACATCCTTTATTCATAGCTGGAGCGCTATGCCATCAGACTTCAGAGCCTATTAGTCCTGCATCCACTTTCTTCAGAGTTCTGCTTTCTCTATGGTGTGCTCTTGTGTAGCAGGTTCTGCTCAAGACAACAGAATCCATGTTGCCAAATTTAAATGGGAAAGAAATTAAAATAGTATATGTGGTAGGCTGTATTCTAGGAGGATCCCCAAGATCCCTTCCCACTGCTATGCGTACCTTGTCTAATCACTCTCTTTAAGCGTGGGCAGAAACTTTGAATATGACAGGATATTATGGGATTATGCTACATCATATGGGAAAAAGAAATTGGCTGCCATAATCATGATCCCTGATATATTGACTGTGATTATTAAAAAGCAAGGGCATTCTAGGTGAGTGTGGTCTAATTAGGTTGTATCTTAAAATATGTAAGAAGAAATAGTGGGTGCCCTTCTTCTGGTTTTAAAGAAACAGCCAAACCTGTAGAGGAGTCCATGTGTTAAGGACTCATATGCTATCTCTGGGAGTGGGAAATAGAATAGGTTGGTAGTAAAATAGAGAAAGTAGTACGGGGAATTAGCTCAGAGGTAGAGTTCTTGTTTAGCATGGACAAGATGCCGGGTACTATCCCCAGTACCACAAAAATCCACAAGGATACAGAGACTCAGCTACATGGTGACAAGCTGGGGGACCTTGGCAGTGGGCCATTCCCAACCTAGCCTTTTGATGAGGAAAGAGCTGATGTCACCTATATTTCAATAAAGCCTGAACTAGCGACTGGCTAGGATGGGTTGGATTTGATCCATGGAGAATTTGAGATAATAAATGTATGGTATTTAGAGCACAAAATCCACGAGATATTTTATACAGTAGAAAATGGATGTTATATATCGGCTATCTCCTAGAACTTCTACAAGAAACAAGCTTGTAAGTCTTCAAACTAGAACTGATATTGGCAAAAGATTGGTCTAACCATAAGGTCATTTGTTATAGACAGCACTCGGCTGCTGCTCCCACTTGGTGCCAAGCATTTATGAAGCCAAGGACTCAATACCATGGCTGAAGGTCGCTGTTTGCTTCGGTAGCACTCAGATAATCCTTATCTGAGCTAGAGTTATAATATTAGTATTTACCTCAGAAGGTAATTATAAGGATTAAGTGAAATTAATCTTTTAAAGTGTTTTAAAGTAAACAATGCACAACTCTTACTGTTCTGTGTATCTTAGCCATTATTTTTAATAGATGACTAACCCAAGGCCATGAAAATAGCAGGTAGTTCAATGGAGACTAGATTTGCTTTATCTACGCCCAAGCCCCCCTTTCTATTTTCATACCTTTTCAGCATGTCCTAGGAAAAGTAATTACAGTAATTCAGTTTTAAAGAAACTTTGCCTGTTTTCATTTTTAGTTTCTCCCAGAAGCAATCCATCTGGAAGGGACAGAAGACATCTTACACAATGGAGCACGAGAACCATCTGATTTGATATTTGCTGAGTAAATAAGCGCGTCATTAATGCCCTTATTAACAAATGCAGAACTCTGGGACTCTGGAGACAATTGGGTAATATACTAAATACAGAGGCTCACAAAGACGTCTGAAATGCCTCAGATCAGCCTTCTGGCTTCCCCAATACTCTCACTCTGGTTGCTGCCTCGTCTGTCATACACCTTCTTTGAAATATCCATCTATTTTTTCTCCTCTACTAATTGAGATTCTCTGCCTGTCACTGGGAGGAAAGGGTGTGAACGTTTGGAACTGCCGCCTTCACTGTCTAGGGAAGGCATGTGTGTCTGTGTGTGGGCATGTGCATGTGTATGGTATGTACGGAGGTGGAGAATAAGGCAGATGGTTTAGTGACGGATGCTTTAGACCTTCACTACTGATGCAAAGAAGGAGGATTCTGACCAATAAAGAGGCAGAGTGAAGGAGTTAGTGAGCACTGTGCAAACCTGTGGGTAAGATGACTTACTGCTACCCAGAAGGAATGCACGTAACTGTACACAGAAATACGATCATTATAAAACCAGAGTGTTTTAAGCCAATATGGTAATTAAAAATGGAAAAAAGGTGGAAATTATTGAGTTTGCTGTTTTCATGGAGAGCCATGTGGCCAATTGTTATGAAGAGGTAGTTGAAGCCACCTGAGATTTGAGCAGCACACAGGTCAACAAACAACCTAGACACTAGTCAGAGCCCTTAATTAATCAGAATTTGCGATAGCTAATTTAAGCAAAATTAGCCTTAGTGGAAGGATATCTGTACACTTCCCAAGTGTCTTAGTTAGGGTTTCTATTGCTGTGATAAAACACTATGTCTAAAAGCAACTTGTGGAGGAAAGAGTTTATTTGGCTTCCACATCTCTGTTCAGGACAGGAACTCAAACAGAGCAGGAACCTGGAGGTAAGAGCTGGAGGGTGAAGAAGCCATGGGGGGCGCTGTTACTGGCTCCTTCCTCATGGCTGCTCAACCTGCTTTCTTACAGAACCCAGGATGTCTAGCTGTGGAGGGATCCCATCTACAACGGGCTGGGCTCTCCCCCATTGATCACCAATTGAGAAAATGCCCAACAGGCTTGCCCACAAGGAGATCTTCTGGAGGCATTTCCTCAGGTGGGGTTCCTTCCTCTCAGATGACTCTAGATTCTGTTAAGTTGACATCAAAACTAGCCAGCGTACCAAGGAAATGACAAAAGCTGGAGAGTGAGGTTTATTTTTCCCTTTTCTTATTTATTTATTTTTATTTTACATACCAACTGCATTTCCCTTCCCTCCCTCACACTCTAGCTCCCACCAACCCCATCCACTCCTCAGAGAGAATAAGGCCTCCCACAGTGGGTTAGCAAAGACTGGCATGTCAAATTGAGGCAGGACCAAGCCCCCCCCCCCCCATATCAAGGCTGAGCAAGGCATCCTCCTGTGGGGAATGGGCTCCAACTGTCATCCACATTCACAGGGCCTAGTTCAGTTCCTCTCAGGCCCCCAGCTGTCAGTCCAGAGTCAGTGAGATCCCAGTAGCTGGGGGCAGCTCTCTCGGTGCGTTTCCCCAGTTGAGAGTGGGGTTTCTAATAGTGAGATATATGGATTTCTGGCCAGAATGTGATTCGATCTGTAAGATAAAAATATTTCAAAAAGAGTTTTGGAGGTGGCTCAGTGGGTAGGAGTGCTGGATGTACAAGCCTGAGGACCTGAGTTCAAGTCCTGTGTGAAAGGCTAGGCATGTCACACACCTGTAACTCCAGCTTTGTAGGGGAGGAGGCAGGAGGATCATTGGCACTTTGTGTCTGTCAGTGTAGCTTGAGGTGCAGTGGAGACACCATCTGAAGAGAATAGTGTGGGGGAGAGTGATGGAGCAGACACCCAGTGTTCTCCTTCGTCTCCCCCACCTCTACCACAGTTTCAGTTATTTCTGGCCTCAGGTTTTAGAAGAGCACTTCATGTCAAGCTAACTCTTCCACAGACAGTATATTTAAAATCTTGGGGGTGGGGCATGGTGAACATATTTGAAAGCACAGTTGAGTGACCCAAGTCAAATATGAAATGAGGGTAACATTTTAGGTGAGATTCATGTTTAATTTTTTTGTTTTGTTTTGCTGAAGATATTCTCAATTGTGTCACTGTGTGTGGTAGGGCTCACTGAAGTGTGGATTCCCTGGTGGACAGCGGCTGGAGTGCAGATCTGCTGATAGCTGAAGCTGAGGGGAAGTGAACATATAGGAAAGGAGTTATTCTAGAGGGAACCCCAAATCTGTATACAAACTCTCCTCAAGTCCTCAGCAATTCCAGAATTGTGAAGACAGGGGTGAGAACTGAGTTCTAATGGCCCTGTTAAGCCTACATTGGATAGCTCCCAGTGCCATGGATACACAATTCAGAGATCAGATTCTGGTAAGATAAAGAGGCTTGATGAAGCTCTCTGATAATGTGTGGGAAGAGCCAAAGTCTGGCCATAAGAACCGCTTATAGAGGCTAAAGATTTTTCCATAAGCTAAGGGGGAGCCAGAAAGGATTTACTCAACAGTGTTGAAAGGCTCCATACCATCAAGGCTGTCTTCCTATTCTTTAACTGCTTGTAAGAACAAATCTTAATATCCTTTAACAGAAGATAACAGTATAAGTCTCTTTCAGGTCTCATTCATGATACCCAAGACATAATTAAAATATTATTATGACGAGAAAAAAAGAAAAATTAGCCAATGGAGAAAGCTTCACAATGATCCAGATCCCAATTTTAAGTAAACAAAGTACCTTTTAAATAATTGTAATGAATATATTAAAAATGTACAGGAAAGGATGAATCACATGAAGGAGAGAATAAGTCAGGTTAATATAAATGATCTGGTCTGATTTACACACAGGTACACACACACACTTGAGGGAGGGAGGGAAGGAGAGAGAGAAAGAGACACACTGAGAGAGGAGATACTTTAAAAATAGTGTTGAAAGGCAATAAGAGAAATATGAAAGAGTTCAGAATATACATACACACATGAGTTAGAGGAAAAAGAAATAAAGCATCAATCAGGTAGGGGAAATACTTGAACAAACATTGACAAAAATTATTCAAATTTTATCAAAATTAGCAATTTGCTGATCTAAAAGTCAAGTAAATGTCCAAGAAGATAACTACAAAGAAAATGACATGTAGCTCATCTAATGAGAGAAATTCATAGTATTCATAAATTCATAGAATTTCAAAAGTATCAAATTTTTAAATATTAAAAAAGAAGCTGAGTGGTGGTGCACACCTTTGATTCCAGCACTCAGGAGGCAGAGGCGGGAGGAACTCTGAGTCTGAGGCTAGCCTGGTCTACAGAATATTTCCAGGACAGCCAAGTCTACACAGAGAAATCCTGTCTTGAAAAACTAGCTAACTGACTAATTAATAAAATAAAATAAAATAAAATAAAATGAAGCATACAAAGAAATAATGATAAAGTTAACAGCTCACTTATTAAGAAAGTTCTAGAAGAGACTGGGCTGACATTGAAAATAAAGATAACAGACAGGTTAAGGCTTGGAGACCTCAACTATGTAATATACTGAATCAGGACATTCTTGAGGTTCAAAGGCACTGATGCCAGGTGGAAATTCAGGTATATAGGGGAGAATGAAGCATATTGGAGATGCCGACAATACGGGAAATATAAAGTTATGACACTAAAATCTTTAAAAGACAATTCTCTTAAGTGAATATACTCTCACTATGTATTTAGAAAAAACATACAGACGGAACTTAATGAACAGATAAAAACATATATTCAAAGTAGATTATGATAATTTTAGGGTATATGTCATAATCAGAAAGCCACCAAAAGTAATGTAAAGGATGATGGCTTAGGTGTCAGTGAGGTGTCCAAATAAAATATTTTTTTTTTAACACTGACTAGTTCACAGTAGGAAAAGGGAGAAAAAGGAAGTGAAAATGGATAAACTAAGAATAGCAAGCTGATAAAGTAAAATCCACTGCACCAGTAGATCCTCCTTCCCCCTCCCTTCCCTCCTTCCTCATCCCCTTTCTTTCTAAGAGAGAGTTTCTCAGTGTAGCCAGCCCTAGCTGTCCTGAAACCTGCTGTGTAGACCAGGCTGGTCCCAAGCTCAGGGATCTTACTGTCTTTGCCACAACCACATGTGGCAACCATTACTGGATTTTTGAAAATGTCTATGGAACAAACACACCAATGAAAAGACAACTTTCTCTAGGGCAAAAAGGATTGCATGCCACCTGCAATCGAGCCACTTATATCTGAAAACGTTTGTTGGTTGAAGGTAAAGGATTGAAAACTAAAATTATAAACAGTAACTTAGTATCAGAAGATTGATATGGATATTAGTATAAAATGTTAGTGAAAAAGAAAAGTCCTTAACTTTGGAGATAAAAAGCTCATTTTTATAGTAATAAAAGGCCAATTTATCAAGAATATAAAATATAAATCCCTAATTGCAGGTACACCTAATAACAAGCTAACATTTACAAGACAAAAATTGATGGAATCAAAGGAAAGAGAATAAAAGGCTATGGCTTTCTTTGCAGACACTAACATCAGCTCCTGTAAGAAAACACAGAACCAGTAAGAAAAACGTCAGCATGAGGAAATCTGCCCTACATCCTCGAGTGTATAGTTGGCCACAAAATTCATCTTGATGAACTTGAAAAGACTTGAATTACAGAGATTGTTCTCAGAGCACAGTGAAATTAAATTAAAAATCAATAACAGCAAGATTCTTGGAAAATACCCAAATTTTTAGAATTAAAGCTATGTACCTCTAAATTACTCATAGGTCACGGAAGACATCATAAGGGAAATTAAAAAGTACTTTGATCTAAACCAAAGTGACAACATAGCATGTAAAAATTTGTGTGCTGAAGGTGAACCATTATGATCTAAAATGGTCAGTCATAAAATGCTGGAAACCAGTGACTTATACTATAAGGAACCCCTCACTCCAAAGATAAGCTTAAGCTAATGTTAGTGGTACAGAGGAAACAGTGACATCAAGAGAAATGAACAGAATAGGAAACACGAAACAGAAGACAGAGATTATCAGTGAGCTTCAGGAAGACAGAGGAATAGAAATTCTGTAGTTAGGAAGAGAGACATGATTTAGTACAAAAAGAATGATTCTCAAGACATTCAAGACATCATCCAATGGCCCCAAACCTATATAACTAAACTCCTAAGAGAAAGTAGAAGAAAGATAGTGTTTCAAATATAATAGCTGAAAATTCTCATTTTGTGAGGATAGAATGCACAGATTTTAGAAGATTGGTTAGCAAGCCCCAAGGAAGCACACACACACACACACACACACACACACACACACACACACACACACACATACACACACATGCACGCACGCACGCACGAACGCACGCACACTCTCTAGGCTCTTCATAGTTGAACACTTGAAAGACGAAAGATAAAGAGAACATCTTGACAGTAGCTATAGAAAAATGCTAAATTCCCACCATGGTGACAGTCTATCAAGCTCCCAATAATTTCTCCTTAGTTACCACGGAGGCCAGAAGACAGAGAGAAAGCACCTGTGATGTGTTAGCTGAGATAGTTAGTCCAGAAGAACACATCCTTCAAGCATGAAGACAAAAGACAGTTTCACATATAAGAGCAGAAGGTTTATTACCAGGACACTGGCACTGTATGGAAGCTCTGGACACTTCTTTAGGCTGAAGGGAACTCACACTCTGCTGGAATAATTGAATTGTTAGGAAGGGTGAAAAGTGCCACAAACAATCTGTGTAAATGCAAAAGCTGTCACAAGCCAGGTTCAGGCAGCTTCAAAATGATCTCTAACAAGCAATCAAGAAAGAAATGTGACACATTTTTCCTTAAAATTTCTCTTAACATATTAATTATACATTATAAAAGACTTCATTAGAATAGTTGATATGCATATATAGTGTGTTTTGATCATATTCACCCTCTACCCTCTCTTATCGTCCACTCCCATTGACTTTCTTTCTTTCCCTGTTAGGACCCACACATCAGTAAGGTTACTTACAGGAGCACACACATCTTAACATGGCTACACCGCTGGGGGAAAAATGTTTCTCCATCTCTATTAACTGCTTACTGCTCAGGAAGGAATGTGGGCATGACAGGGTGCAGGTGGGCCTGATTTTGTGCAAAGTGATCATGAGTGCTATGGGTTCAAGAGTGCATCAGCCATAGGATGCCCAGAACTCAGCGTTCATACCTTCCTTCCTTTGGCTTTGACAGTTTTTCCTTGCCTTTTGCTATTATGTTTCCTGATCATTGGAGTAGGTGACAGTGATCCATTTATGGTCAAGCATTCAACAGTCATTTATTCTCACATTGACCAATTATGAGTCTTTGCCATTACTGCTACCCTCAAAAACAAACATCTATGACCAAACCAAAGTGACAATAATACTGATTATAGGCATACACATAATGGTTTAGATGGGCATCATTTCCATGTATTGACTGTAGGGCCTCTGAACTCCCCAGCAACAGGCTTTGGGTAGGTTTTAGAGTCCAAGACATGAATTCTGTCTTGTAGAACGCTCCTCAGTTGGGTCATAAAGTAGTTGTTTACCTCATAGCAAATTTGCACCAGTGTGGTAGGTTGGGTCTTTACCTAAGTAAGACTGTTGATGATAGTTTTCGAAAATGTGACAAATTAAATTTTTTTCAGACAGAAGAGGAAGAAGAAACTCTTACCAATTTATTCACAAATAACAAGAGCAAAGTCATTAAAAGAAATTACCCATATCCCTCAAGGGTAGAGTACAATAATAAAACATATCAAATCCTGATCAAAATAGTAGCAAATAGTCCATTGATATACAAAGAATATCAAAGTCAGAAGAGGGTTATTCCAAGAATTTAGGATTACCTTGAAAATCCTTCAGTTATATTCATGACATGAATAAAAATATGGAGAAAAAAGCCCTATGGACAACTCAGTAGCTTCAGAAAAGGGGTTGTCAACACTGAGCAGTTGATGTCATCCACAAGGGTGGAAAACCGTGGACCTTCATTTACTGTCCAGCTTCTGTCAGCTCACAGTCTCAGATCTTTAATAAAATGTGGGTTCCATTAGCTAGAAACTGCAGATACAACCTGGGAACTTTGGGGTCCTGATGCAAGTTAAACCAATGGGAAGAGAAAGTAATTACTGCATAGAACTTGACTGACTCTGAATACCACAAGAAACTAGGTTTTATCACCATAATTTGGACAGAGAATAGTATGTTAGGAATCAAAAGGATGCCCCAGAGCAGCATTATGGTACTCATATGTCATTAGACAATACCAATAGCTCAACATATCCAGGGAACCAAAGGCTTAGATTCTTGAAGATGAAGGTCTAAGTCCAACTACCAGAGAATTAACACATGCTAATCATAACGGATGTTGTGTGAGGGTGGTGATGAATGCCCTGGCTAGGAGCAGTAGTATTGATGAAGGAAGCTTCCTTTATTCACCTTTCTAAGTCTTTGAAGGAGAAGGAAACTTAGCACCCTGTGAATAGTTGGACCATGTCTCCATCCTTGGTAGTGGTAGTAGTGGTGGAGCTTGAAGATGTTTTGTTCCTATATGAGATACATATATTACAGATGAGCATGTATAGATGTAGTTTATGCTGGACCCAGATTATGTGTCTGCCTAGTCTTTGTGGTCATATCTTCTTCCCCTGGGCCTTTGCCACATGCCTTGCTCTCCAGATGAACAGTCTTAGTGAGAGCTCATACTGTTGTTCCCACAGCAGTAAATCCAGATTGCTGTTACTGATGTTAGTACCAGTACAGATGGAAGATTCTAGCAAGTAGTATATATAACCCGGGGAGACTGGGTACCATGCCAACCAATGCCTTGGACATCTAGATTCTGTAGTGTTTTTAGAGGTTTCATGATGAGGGCAGGTCACAGATCTCAGAAGAGAAGCAGAGTAGACGTAGAGGCAGAGTTTGCTTTGCCAGTGGGACATGGAGGTCAAGAAAGATCCAGCACTCAATCCTGCCCATTCATCCTTACAATTGAACTACTGAAACAATCAAATGAAGAAGCATTAGACTAAACCACTGGCTGCATTTGTTATGAAGCACCCCTTTCTGTTAAACACCTCCTTTTTTTGGTTTTCCTTTCTTTGCCTCAGTTTCCCTTCCCCTGAGATTGTGTTTCTCAGAGAAATGTTAGCAGGTGGCTTCTCCCCCAGAAAAGCTGTCTTCTTCAGGGAGTTTTGGTAAAGGCATGCTTGCTGGCACAGAGGATGTTGATGTGGTTGAAATGAGGCAGATGAGTGTGGTGGTGGTGATGGGGACTGATGGTACTGTGAGTGATGATGGTGTGGATGGTGTTGGCGATGATACATAAATGAACAGTCATTAGAGGCATTGTGGCATTTTAGATAACAACGGGCCACCTATAATGCTGGTTACATAACATGGTTTCCTAACAGTGGTAATGATGGTGCTGAAGGATTCCTATCACTTAATGGCGTTGTAGACATCTTAATGCCACAGGGTGGACCTGAGGTGATGGTGAGTAGATTGTTATGTTTCCAGTCTTATAAAAGTGTAGCATGGAATTATGCATAAAAATTGATAATGATGCTGTGCTAGCGGTTCATGTATTTAGTGCGCTAAGTTTTATCGTCAGGATGTCCTCCTACTCAGAAAGTTTATTTCAAAACAGTTACCCGGAACAGCAGCAACAATCTCATTCATCCTGTGTTTACTGTGAATCTCAATTACATGAAAAGGCCCACTAACTTCCCCTAAGTACGCTGCTGTGGGATCATGCTTTGTACATTGTAAATATTTCTCCCTCCTATTGATTTAAGAAAACACTGATTGGCCAGAAGGCAGACAGGAAGTGTGGGCGGGGCTACCAGACTAAGAAAACTCTGGGAAGAGGAAGAGCAGAGAGAGATGCCAAGGCAGGCACAGAGGAAAGAAGACAAAATGCTCTGAGAAAAGGTCTTGGGCCACTTGGCTAATCATGGATTAGTTTAAGAGTAAGAGTTAGCAAGTAAAATGCCTGAGCCATAGGCCAAACAACAGGTAGTTAATATAAGCTTTTGTGTGATTCTTTGAGACTGCTGGTCCAGACCTCAGGAAATTTCTTACTACAATACACTGCTTTGTTCCAACACTGATAAAACTGCCAAGTGACACACATCTGAGAACCCCTGACTGACAGTCCATACAGACAGCTGACTGTATGGTAGGATGAAAGACTGAGAAACCACGCCCACTCACTTTTTGTTCCCTTCTTTCTGGTTTTCTTCCTTAGGGGAGGAGTCTGGATTCCCATCTTCTGGAACCTCAGCATGGTCAGCTTTAGGCATCAAAGAAGCTGTTAAGGTCAATGCATGTGTATCACATACTTTCCTCTACCACAGTGGCTGCATCCTCTGTGGGGATGCTCCTTGCCTGGATCTTGGTGCAGAGGCCTTTGTTAACCCATGGCAAACATGAAGCATGGGTGAAAGTTTTTACTTTTAATTTTTAATTTTTTTGATTTCTTTAAGTTTTTTTTCCTCCCATACCAATCAGTGCTCCCCCTCCCTCTCCTCCTCCCAGTCCTCCCTCAGCCTCCCCCAACCTCATCCTCCCATTCATTCCCCACGGAGGGCAAGGACTCCCAAGATAAATCAGTTCAGTCTGGTATATCTAGTTGAGATAGGACCGAATTTCTCCCCCAGGTATCATGGAGGAGTAGGGTGTTCCTCTAGGAAATGGGCTCCCAAAAACAGTTCTTGCACCCGGAAGAAACTGGTCCTACTTCAAGAGGATCTACTAACTGCCCGTGCCATTCAACTGCCATCTACATTCGGAGGGTTTAGTTCCTTTCCATGAAGGTTCCTCGGCTGCCATTTCAGAGTCATTGAGCTCCCAATAGCTCATGTCAGCCATCACTATGGGTCTCCTCCTCAGGACCCTGATCCCTTTGCTCATATACTTTCTTCTCTCTCACTTCAGCTGGACCAATAGCTCGACCTCATGCTTAGCTCTAGATCTCTGTTTCTGCCTCCATCAATTGTTGGATGAAGGTTCTATAATGACAATTAGTGTGGTCATTCATTTTATCATAGGGGAAGTCCTGGTTAGGCACCCTCTCCACTATTGCTTGGAGTCCTAGCCAGGGACCTCTTGTGGGTTCTTAGATGTTTCCTTAGCTCCGTGTTTCTCTCTAACCCCACAATGGCTCCCTCTATCAAGACATCTATTTCTTTGATCTCCCTCTCTGTTGCTCCCCCACTCATCATCTCATTCTCTCATGATCTCTTCCCACCTCCCCTTGCTCCCTCCCCCCATATGATTCCAATTTACTCAGGAGACCTTCTCTATTTCCTCTTCCCAGGAGGATCCATGGATGTCTCTCTTAAGTTCCTCCTGTTGCCTAGCTGCTCGGGGGTTGTGGATTGTAGCCTGGTTATTTTTTGCTTTACCTCTAAAATCCATGTATGAGTGAGTACATACCATGTCCATCTTTCTGGGTCTGTGTTACCTTACTCACGATGATATTTTCCAGATCCATTTGCCTGCAAATTTCAAGATGTCTTTTTTTTTTTTTTTTTTTTAAAAAAAAAAAAACTGCTGAATAATACTCCATTGTGTAAATATACCACGATTTAAAAAAAAAATCTATTCTTCAGTTGAGGGGCATCTAGGTTGTGTTTAGGTTTTAACTATTACGAATAATGCTGTTCTGAGCATAGTTGAGCTAATGCCCTTGGGGTAAGAATGTGTATCCTTTGGGTATATGCCCAATAGTGATATTGCTGGATCATTGGGGAGATTGATTCTCAGTTTTCTGAGAAACCATCATATTGATTTCCAAAATGACTGTACACATTTACATTTGCATGGGTGAAAGTTTTACTTTTCTTTTTTGTCATTGAAAGTCAGTGAGATTTGACCATAGCATATGCCAGTGTATCCTGACTTAGGTGAAAGAAAGTCCTATCTGAGAATTGTGCCTTTGGAGTACCAGTGGTCAATAGGGATGATGACTGCTTCACAAAGGTAGGCTCTGGATTCCAGAGACTGATGGGAGGGTGGGGAGTTGAAGTCTCTGCTTAATGAGACCCTCTTTCAGAGATACTGAGAATAGAAGGGAGAGAGGGAGGGAAGGAAGGAGAGGAGAGGAGAGAGAGACAGAGACAGAGACAGAGAGACACAGAGAGAGAGCGAGCTCAGGTCTTATGAAGAGTACTCTAGTTGCCCTGGATTTCAGGGAAGGAAGATGGGGTTCTCACCTGAGGAGGGTGTCAGGCAGCCTTTCCACGTGTTTGCATCCTCCATGGTTAATGTGATCAGTTTTGTTAGTGAGCGCCATTTTTCTAGCTTCCGTCACTTTTTTTTGCTAGCCCATGGGGTTCCTCAGGAGAGAAGTTGGGGCTAATTCCCATTAATGCTCTTAGTCTACAGGTGAGTGTGTTTTGGATTATGGAAAATGTGGTTTTCTATTATTTCTGTCTGCTGGACAGAGAGCACAGAGCTCTGTCCTGTGAACGGAGCCTTCTTGGAATGTTTAGTATGGAAAGAGAGAATTGGGATGGATGCGTATTGGGGGGTGTGGAGAGGGCAGAGGGGCAGAGCTGGCTTCTTTAGGGACAGTCATGGGGCAGGGACTTAGAGAGCAGAGTGATCTAATTGAGTTTACAGCTTCTTTCTTGTTACCACCCCACCCAGAATATACAGTTCTGATTAAAACCAGGAACTGTGAGAGACAGAGCTCTCTGCGGAGAAGCGCCACGCTCCCTTGCTAGCAGAAATAAGTACAGCCGAAGCAGCTTTCAGAAAATAGGGCTGCCTCCAGGTGTGCACGCAAACTCCTTGACCTACATTTTCTTTATAAAGGAGTGTGTCTGTGTGTGAGCGTGTGTGGACTTAGAAACTTCAGGGTTAAGGATATGCTTTCAAACATCATCAGTTCACTAAGCACCTACTATGTTCTCCCCTACTAGGGATAAAAACACATGGAAAGAGGCAATTAGGGCTTGATTCCATTACAGTGTGGTGAGAAATACATTGTTAAAGCAATTAGTAATGTAAATGGGAGCTTCATATGGGAACCAGCCTTGGCTAGAGAGTCAAGGAAGAAATGAAGAAGAGGCTGCAATACGGGCAGTGCTGAACCATTGATTGCATTAATAAATTGAATAATTTAATACTGGGAATTGAACTGAGGGCCTGCTATGTTCTAAATATGGCCCCTATTATTCATGACATCTTCCAACACCCTACTGAATGTATCTATATCAAATATGTACATATGTGTAGGTACAGGGATATACATATGTACAGGTGCACACATGCACAGGAAGAGCCCAGGAAACTGAACAAATCAATTAGTACACGGAGAGAATTTTTCCACATTGCCAAATTTATAAGCCATCAAACCCGATGGCTTCTATTGCCAATGAATTAATGTCAATTTTTAGAATATTAATTTTATGTTTGCCTGCCCTTGGAAGCAGCCTAAGTATAGCTTCCTTTACATGATAGGGTCTTCTACCTGAATCTTATGACTACACAGTGCTTGGAGAGAGTTTCCCCAGGATGTATCCAGGAGAATATAGTAACTGTATTCCACAGAGATGGCTTTGGCCCGTTTTGCTTTTTGAGCTCTTACGTCTGCTTTTTATAGTTTGCTGTCTCTTTCTGTGCTCTCGGGCTGTCAACTGTCACTTCCTGCAGCTGTCAGCTTGGCTTTCTGTTTCTTGGGGCTCACCACTATCAGCATCTGCCCCACCCCCGACATACACACACAGACACACAGACACACACACACACAGACACACACAGACAGACACACACACACAGACAGACAGACACACAGATAGACACACAGACAGACACACAGACACACAGACAGACACACAGATACACACACATAGACACACACAGACAGACAGACACACAGACAGACATACAGACAGACAGACACATACACACAGAGATTCCATTCTCATTAGAGTCAGAGTCAGTGGGTTTGCCTTATGCAATTTGCAAAGCACCCCCCCACCAACTTTAGTGAAACTCCTGGTCTGGTGACATCAGCTTCACCAGGGAACTCCTCAGAGACGCCAAGTCCCCTGGACTTTGCTCCAGATTTGCCTAATCAGAATCTCTGGGATGGGGTGGTGGGGTGGTACCATCGATCTGTATTTAACAAGCTGTCTGGCAGTTCAAGAGTCCCTCCACTGAAGAAGCAGCCCATAAGGAAGGGAAATAAGGTCCAGGGGAAGTCTTCATAGCAAACTGCACCTAGTGCGAAACATCAGTCTGTGTTCTCTGTTCAATCTAGCAGCTCTGTGACGTTATGGGCTCTGAGCTGTGTTCAGTGCCATCGGACAGTTTCAGGAAAGTTGAGTTGTAGGAAGGTGTGTGATGTTGCACATATGTGTGACTCTGGTGTGCACTGAGAAGAAGTAGAGGATAGAGAGACAGAAAAAGCCGGGCTCCGCAGAGAGGCGTGTCTTAGCTACTAGAGTCATCCGTGTGTAGCTTAGCCTTAGAGTCCTGATCAGAATCTTCCAGAACTGAGTCCTAGTAGTTTTTTGGTAGGAGAAGGATCTTCCCTCTCACACATGTGAATAGTGTGCCCAGGGCTCAGGCCAAGTGTCAGGAACACTCTGAGAAGCACCAGCTGGTGGGGACTTTGCCAGAGACTCTCCACGCAGAATTCTTGAGGCGGACAGCTGGGATATGTGTGGGAGCCTCAGAAATGCATGGATTTGGGTTTGTAAACACAGGCCTGTTAAATTTAGGGTGGGCCTCGGGCCTAGGAGAGCTCCGTAGCATCATTTGGCAACTGCTGCCCATATTGAGTAGTTTAAAAACTCTGCTTATTCCTTATATAGTTGGAGGCCTGTTTTAGCACAGCTTGTCATCAGAGGGGAGGGTCTTGGCACAAGGCATGAACACCCACTGTGTGCCAGGTGCTCTGCATAAACCGTGCCACTTTGTCTGCACACCCAGGGGCCGGGACTTATTAACTCTGCTTACTGAGAGCAAAGGTCTAGACCCAAGAAGTTCCAGTCATGTGAGTATGTTGGATCTGCCCCAAGGGTAGATGCAAGTGGACCTTATGTGTAGTGGAGTGGGGTAACTGGCAGGTGACATGCAATGAGGATCCTCTGCTCATAGTGACAGCATGTGGGTATGCTCCTGATATCATCCACAGAAGCCAGGCTGAAGACTCTCTGTGACTGAACTGCCTAGTTTACTTATGTAGTGCTTACCAGAAAGAGGTTTTTTGGACTATGATCCCATGAGATGCTCTTCCAATCATGGCTCCGTTGGACAACTCACTTTGGGAATTGTCACAAAGCTTTATTTTTCTCTTGGAGAGAGTGGTTTAACTGCAGCAAGAAGGGTTAATCAGACATGCAGAACAGAGATGATACCTATAAAGAGATGATAGGAATTCACTTTGGGGTTGTGAGGGCTGACAAGGCAAGGCTGAAGTCTTAAGGGCAGGCTGCACCTCTCAGCTTGGAGTAAAGGTTCTGTCTGCACATGGAATCCCCCACCTTTGCAGGAGACTTCAACTCTACTGTTAATACCTTTGGAGCCACTGAGTCTGGCCAACTCAGGTATCCTTTACTCAAAACTAACTTACAGACTTAATCATATCTACCAAATTCTTCATGATAATACCTAGGTAGGTAAGGGTTGATGTTGGCATCTAGGGGTGATCACTACGATTATGGTTTAGATCTTAAATAAACCCCTCAAAGCCACATGTTTAAGGCTTTGTGACACTATTAGGAGGTACTGGAGTCTTTATGTATTTATTTGTTTGTGTTTGGTTTTTCCAGACGGGGTTTCTCTGTGTAGCCTTGGCTGTTCTGGAACTAGCTTTATAGACTAGGCTGGCTTTGAACTCACAGAAACCTGCCTGCCTGTGCCTCCCAAGTGCTGGATTAAAGATGTGCACTACCACATTTTTAAGAGATTGAGCCTAATAGAAAGTAGTTGTGTTCATAGGGATGCACCCTAGAAAGGGTGATTGGTATCCTAGTCCATTTCTCTTTATCTCTGCTTACTGGCTGACACTAGGCCAGTTGCCTCTTCTGCCCTGATGATCTGCATTGCCATAGGCCTAAAGCAAGTGGATCAAAACAGTCTTCTACTTCATGTAAGGTAATTTGACACAGTGATACAGAGCTGACTAATACAATATCAGGTAAAGCACAGAAGTCTTGTGCAAAAGACCTTGATTTGGTTGACTCTCTTGTGACTCTCTTTCCTCATAAAGTTTTGTGAATACCAGCCCTCCTGTTTTTATAACCACACAACAAAACAACCATGTGTACCAGTGTCCCACACAACACTCAGGAGATTATTGGCCTGAGCTTAGTGGCTTACATTAACCTGAGACCCCAAAAGAGCTCAGAACACAAGTCAATTTGGTCTTCGGTGGCTCAGGGTCATAGTTTGCCAGCTCCAGTCCTCTTGGCATCTTAGCCAGATAACGCCGAGTTGTAGACTCGCCCTGTGTATTGTGGGATGATAGTAGAATGCTGGCCTCAGCCCCCTGGATGAGAGCAGCATTTCTTCCTCTCTGGCTGTGACAACGATATTGTCAAATGTCTTCTGGCAAGCAAAATGGCCTCTGATGAGAAGCACTAATACAGAGGAAGAAGTTTTGAAATAGCATAGAGGTTCAAGAATCCTGGGAGCCTGAGTTTGAATTGTATCTCTAGCTTAAAAAAAATTGTGCCCTACTATGTTTGAGAAGGCATGGAACAGTCCAGCCTGGGTTTACTGGATCTGTGTGGGAAATGATTTTGCTTTCATGAAGCTCAGTGTTCCACCTTTGCAAAATGATGACCATGATCGGATTTATCAAGTTACTGAGGGACTCTGTGGTTCTTAACAGTTACTCTATGTGTGTTAGTTCCTTAGCCTTCTAACAGGGAGGCTGCACCTCATGTTTACACTCTAGTGGACCATTCTGGGAGAATTGTAAGACCATTGTCTGGTCCATATTCTAAATGAGAAGACAAGTTCCTCTCAGGGTTCGAGGGCCCATGACTCCAGGTTAGTAACAGTCCCCTACTCTGAGTTGTCCGGATGCCCATGTCCCCAAGCTTGCAGAGAAACTCCAACAGTGTCCAGAGACCCAGCAGCCTCAGACTTCAAGCTTCTCCAAAGGCTGTTCTGAGCCTCCTTCCCCACAGGCCACAGATTTATGAATGGTACACGCTGTGCCCTTGCCAGGAGGTTTATTAATGGGCTTTCACACAGCACTTTAGGTTGGTGAGCTTTCTTCATTCTTCTGGTTCCTGGGCCTCACATCAGCAAAATCTTCCTCTTGACTTGGCAGTGGGGTGACTAAGACACCATCTGTTGGGATTGCAGTCCCAGCCTGTCCTCCTCCTCCTTTGCCTATCTCTTGGCCACCAGCAAAATCAGTGGAGTCCAGCATCTAGTCCATAACCATCTTCTGAAGGCAAGATAACCACCATATCTCCAGCCATGGGGTTCTGAGCATACCAATTTTGGGTCAGTATCTTTGGACTCTAGGCACCTACCTACTAGGCAGATGGCCTGGAGGAGTTGCTGGGTCTCTCAGAGATTCATTTTCTTTATCTAGAGTCACAGCCAGCCCATAGGATGGATATGAATATTCCCTGAGGGCTTTAGTAGTGCAAAAGCTTGGCTTGGATTAACCCATCTTCATTGTGGAGGGAGCATACATTGCAAGTGTGGGACTTGGGTTATTCAGTCATCTCAGAGTATGGCCATTTTGGAGGGACTCTGAACCATTCTTCAAAGAATGTCATTTTCCCAGCTAGGGGAACACAAGAAGGACTTCCATGAAATCTCTCATATCCTAGAAGTCACTTGTGCCGGTTCCTGCAAAGGGAAGGATCCCCCTGAATATTGAAGGACAAGCCCTGAAGGTGTTGTATGTACAGCAGTTTCCTTTAAATCTCCCGTACTAGTGGGAAATTTCTTAAAATGGTATTTACAGGGAGGTGAAACAGCAGGATGTTCTAAGGGGAGGTGAAATATTGCAGGGAAACTCCTTAAGATAAGAAGTAAAGAACTCAAAAAAGCTTCAGGAAGTTCCTGAAATTAACCAGATTCACTAGGCCTTTCTCTCCCCAAGAATATATAAACAGTAATTACTTCTGAGAGTCAATTAAGCCCATTAGTCTGCCAGAAGCAGTGGCTAGCTGGACTGGTGGAAAGACAGTCTCCAGTAGAGAACTCTTTGACCTGTTGAGCTGCCTACAGACTGTGTAGTTCACTTTAGTTCACCAGGCTGGATTTGAATGGTATGCATACTTGGATCTGCCATCATTTCCCTATCTGAGGTGAATAGATAGTTGTTAACGCCTTCCCAGGAATAGTGTCTCACAACACCAGGACCAGAGTGCTCTGTCTCCAGCAATCCTGCAAGACTGTGAAGTAGATTGTACCACAGAGGTCTGCACATCCACCTCTGTGTTTGTGGCTTTGGAAGTTGGATCAGAAGAGCCATGAGATCCACTCCAGTAGTGATACCCTCTGCTTTCAGGGAGGAACAGCTGCTCATCTCTGCTCCCAGGTGGCTAAACTTTTCATGGTGAAAATGCGTCCATCCTAAGGGGTGAACAGAGATCAGAATAGTCTCCTCTTAAAGTCTGGCCCTGGGGTTCTATAATGTGCTTGGTAGCTTTGCAGTAAGATTAGGAAGAACTTGCTGAGTCCCTTTACCAAGTTTCCTCATGTCAGATCATACAAGGTTGGCTTGTTGGGAATCCCTTTTCACATGCATTACAGACTCTCACCACTCTGTATTTTTTTTATCCAGTAAATGTTGATTAAGTACCCACTCCAGGGATCTGAAAACAAGTCACTGAGCCCCAACAAGCTACAGATACACAATAAAATCTTTGTGACATAACAGGTGCCTATTGGACAGACATGTGTTCAGGGCCCCAGGTGGCATCCTTGGGGATGCAGCTGGAGGATCAGGAAGGGCGTAACTTCAGGCTTCACTGCTAAAGAAATGGACTTAACTCTGAACTGAGTGCCTCTATGCCCCGTGTCTGTTTCTGATCTGAAAGAGCCCCCCATTCACAATGATCAGTTTAAGGTTCTGACTTGGAGTATTAAGTATCTGCCTCCCTATCATTAGGAGAGCCTAGATTGGCCTCCAGGCCATTCCTTGCAAGCAGCTGCCTCACTGTCTAGAGACATTGTCTTCTTTAGTGAAGAATGCTCTCACCTCCTCCCTCCTTGGCCTAACACAATCTTGCTTTTGAGGGGCCCCCAGGGAGGAGAGCAAAGGGACTTGGCGGTTTAAAAGCCCTATAATTGCACTGTTGGTTTCTAGCAGAACTCTGGGCTTCCCAAGTTAAAGAAAGTTTACAAGATCTCAAAACAGCTTAACTGCCAGCAGGCTCTGGAGCTGCTGTCCAGACCAGAGGAGGATGGGGAAGGAAGAATCAAGATGCTTAATGCAGCATGTTTAGGAGTTTTTAATCATGCTCCTCTAGGGCCACGAAAGGAGGCCTTCTGAAATACAAGGAGAAGACATTTTAGGGACAGGACATTTAAAGACATAGTTTGTCTGAAATTCTTTGGGGATTCTGGGTCTTCTTAGCTCAGTAAAAACTGTTTGATGAGGAACCATCTCTGAGTGGATCAGAGCAAGTGCTTGCCTTAACTGAGCATTAACCATTGTTGTATGGCACAGATGAAGCATAAAGACAAATGTATATAAAGTGTATGTCAGACAGCAAGACCTCAGAAGAGAGAGCAAAGCAAGGTTAAAATGGAAAACCATGAAAGATGACGGTCAGGGAACTCCAGGGAGTTCTCTTAGGAAGAGAAATTGGCCATGAAGTGACAGAAAGGAAAGAATGAAGCAGATATCTGAGGGAGGGAGGGCGGGAAGGACAGAGTGGATCCTTGAGGTTGGGAGCATGCTGTGCCTGTTCAAGAAATAGCAACAGGTTTGTTGAGGCTGGGGTAGGAGGTTGAGTGTGAGAGAGAGTTGGAAAAGGAAATGTTATGCAGGGGTCAGAACCTGATCCTGAGAAGCTCCAGGACACAGGAATAGCAGTTAAACCATGGACTCTTCTTGAAGACCTGTAAAAGGGAGATCAGAGACAGGGAACAGGATGTGTTGGATTGGTTCAATTACTGAGGATAAAGACACACAAAAAAGGAGGCATTCGTGGTTATTTCAGAGATAGGCAGACATTTCTAGAAAAACATGCTAGGGTTTCTGGGCAGCATTAAAGACCCTTTGAGATTTGAAGTATTTAACTGAAAGGAAAATATCAAACACAATGTGTGCTTTCTCTTCTGAGTGGCTAGGATGGGCTGGCCACAGTGTCAGGCCGTATGTGGAGGGACATGGAAACGCTCCTGCCCTCAGGTAGGCAGCTGGTCCTTTGTGAGGGAGCCAAGCCACACTTACAAATAAATCCAGATCAGACCTATAGAAGGTCCTTCAGGGAAGAGGCTTGAGAGGTTTTGTGAACTGTGGAATGGAGCAGAGAGACGTAGAAGCACAGCTGCCGACTTATGAGCTGTAGAGTCCAAGGCAGGTCACTAAGGCTTCTTGAAATGCGAGTGTTCTACATCCTGAAACAAGGATAATCCCACAAAGTGACTAAGACTTCAGTGACAATTAAGTAAGGAGCCAGAGCGGGTCCTGTATGGAGAAGGAATGTGATGAATGACAGCCACTGCTTTGTTTGGGACAAGGGCTGGCAAATTATGACCCACGGGCCAAATCTGTTTCACTGCCTATTTTTGCGTGGCCTATGAGCTGAGTCTTTTTTTTTTTGTTTTGTTTTGTTTTTTACAATGTTTTGATGAAAATTCAAAAGAGAAATAATATTTCATGATACATTAATCTGTATAAAGTTCAGATGTCAGTGCCCGTAGATGGAGTTTTACTGGAACTTAGCCATGCTCCTTTGTCTTCATGCTCTCTCTGGCTGCTTTTGCCCCACAGCTTTGGAGTTTACTATTTAGCTGTGTCTACTCTGTGGACAGTGTGTTTCAGAAAGCTTAGAATATTTACTGTATGGCCCTTTAGGGAAAAGCAAGTTTACTAACATCTAATTTAAAGGAAAGAAGAGCAATCCAAAAAGGGGCATTGAGAACAGTCTGCCTAGGTCCTGGTCTTGGTGTTGCTTGACACCACATGGCTTACCTCAAGTGGAATCCTGGAGTGGTGAGAAATATTGGAGGTGAAGCAAACCCCAGGATCACAGGATCTGTGGAACAGTAGCTTTTTCTGGGAACCAAGTTCTTCTCTAACAAAGGCAGGAGGGGTGTGTGTGTGTGTGTGTGTGTGTGTGTGTGTGTGTGTGTGTGTGTGTGTGTGTGTGTATGTGTGTGTGTGTGTGTGTGTGTGTGTGTGTGTGTGTGTGTGTGTGTGTGTAGGGTATATTCTGCAACACTTCCTTCCTAGATAAAAACTGTGTGTTTTGTGGGTGGAGCTGCCTGAGCTTGGGTCTTTCCAGATACAGTGAGTGCCTTTTTAAAAAAGACTCTAAGACGTAGTCAAAAAATCAGGACCAAAGAAGCATTAGAGAAAAACAGAAAGGCATGATGTTTTCAACTGGATTCCCATAGCTATGGGTAGCAAGCTCTTTGCTCTAAGCTTATCTCCCATTTTTCTCCTTTTAGTGGCTCTGGATGATGAGCCAATCCTGACTTTCCTTAACCCTCCAAATCTATTTGACTTATGCTCCTGACTGCAGAAGACTCTGACTGTAGCCCAGAGGATACTAAGCTGCCTTACCTGAACTCCCCCATTCTCCCAATGCCTTCTCGGTCTTTATTAATTTTCCATGGCTTCTTCACACTGCCCTCAAGGATGAAAGCCACTTTTCCAGGTCTGACCAAGCCTTCCACTGTGCTTTGATCCTGTCCCTTTTCAGCTCCTCTGGGTTCTTGCTCTGTTGCTTATATGTCTTTCTTGTTTTCTGAGTCTTGTGTCCACTGGCATTTACCCGCTTCCTCTTGTTGGGAAAGTGACTAATATTTAATGAATTCCTATTATGTGCCAGAAGTCTGTGAGATGATTGTATATGCTGTTTCATTTGATTTTGAAAACTGCCCTGGGGTAGTGTACTACTCAATCCTTTTAGTTACCACAGAAAGAAATCCAACCCAAACTAGTTGAAACTGAAGAGGAAACTTACTGGCTTTCATCACTGGGCAGTTCACCCATGAACTTCAGACATGGCTAGATCCAGGCCCTTAACTGATGTCCTCAGGAACCTCAGGTTTTACTTTTACTCTGCTTTGGCTTCTTTCTCAAATAGGCATGCGGTGGCAGAGATGGTGACCAGCAGCCTCCCACCTGAATTCTACTTTGATATTAAGTCCTACTTCCCAAGCTGATACACACATCCTGACACACTGTTATTGGGTCAAGAACCTGTGACAGAACATAGTACTTTATTTGTAGTATTTCATTAAATGAATGCAGAATTAGACAGACTCTTATCATTATACCCATGGAATCAGAAAATCTCAATCCTAGATTGGTCATTGATATCATACCCTCTCCGAGGAGGCTCAGGGAGTCATTGCAGAAGAGGGGCCAGAAAATGTAATAATGAGAGGTGTTGGATGACTATGGAGCATAGTGTCTTCTGAAAATAAAAGGGCAGTTATGAACTCATGGCTGTTATGCTCTCATGCAGAAGACCCATGCAAGATCAATCCAGCTCAAATCTCAAAATGGGAATCAGAGATGGGCACAAAGTCTCACTGTTCACCAAGGAGCTATTAGCGATTGTTAGCTAATAGCTAATAGGAGAGGGAGAATCAGTGCTCTCTGAACATAGTCCCTGGCATGAATTGACCACCCTCCAGTGAAGGCCACACATCCTAGAATATGTGGAGCTAATGAATGCAAAACCAATAAATGAATACATAAATAAAAGAGGACTCAAAGGCAGACGGTAGAAAAGAGGTGTGAATCTCCTCTATTAGGCTGTTTCTTGTTTTGAATTTGACCACAGCTTAGGAGAAAGCAACCAGTAATTCCCATTTCAACACAAGCAGTGGGAACGAGAATGATGTGGGTTTCTAAGAGGAAAATTATGATGTTGACACAACATGAGAGACATCTTACTGGGTCAGCAAAAATGACAGTTGTCTACTAGAGGTAGATGTTACTATCCTTATGTTCTAAATGAAGAGACTGCACCCAAAAGAGGTTTGGTGTGCACCAAATTACATAACTACCACTCAGCAGAGATGCAATTTCAGCCCACGTTGAGGTCTTTCTATATTCAACTTCGATTTCTAGCCTTGCCAAGGTGTTGCAGAAACTTCAGCTTGGTCAGGGGTAGGGAAAATAGAGGAAAAAGTGAGGGAAAGAGGCATTATCCTCTGAAGTAACCAGCAAGGGAAAAGCCACAGCATGGGGTGCACTGGATGGAGCCAGGTGGCTGTAAGAAGTGTTGGGAATCAAAAAATTGCTACGGGAGATGCCTATGATGAGTAAACGATGCCTACAATGAGTAGACGACCCATTCTCTATTTGTGCAAGTAGCATTATCATTGGCTCTACAGAGCTTGTTACAGTCAGTTTCCAGGTCTGATAGATGCTGATGTATTGCAACCTACATCGAATGAGTTCAGAGGCTAGTGCTGAGAATACACACCGACCTGGGGACCCCTTTAAAGTAGGGAGACCTAGAAATCTAGGAACAAGTCCTACATAAACTGGTATGAGTTGGAGGAATGCCATTTGATTGGGTATTTCTGTTCCATATCTGTTTGGACCACTCAAAGAGAAGAACCCTGTGAACAGACTATGACAGGTAAAGAGGATTTGTCTAGGAGAGGAGCCATTTTTTTCTGTTGGTCTGGAAATTACTGGGATAAAGTCATTTTCAGAAAATTTGGGGGTAATCCTGTGCATGTACACAATGGAAAGGGAATGCACATAGACAGATGCTCCTGCTGGAAGATTTTATCTGGGGATTCCAGACTATAATATAAGGATTGGAGGTTCTAAATAAGGTTGAAAAGGGCATTCTGGGAGTTAGGGAGTCATGACAGACACATGGAGCAAGCTGAGGAGGTTGAGGTAGAGGCGGGGGGCGGAGCATGTGGGCCTAGAATTGAAAAATGGTGACTGTTTGTCACCATCTCATGGCTCTGCTCCCGATCTCTTGAGAGACAGAGACAGGAGGAAAGCCATGGTTGAATGAGAACATCTGTAAAAATGTGTAAGAGATATGCTTTTCCTCTACACCCCCAGCCACAGTCAGCTCTTCTGCACTTCCAGTATGAGCTCCTGGGGTAGAGGTGAAAGTGGATGAACATTTGTTAAGGGTAGGAAGTTTTAGGCTTGAACCCTATGGAAGCACCTACTGAAACAATGGCCTTGACAGAGGACCATTAAGCACATCCTCATAAGGAAAAAAAAAATGCCTTCTGACATAACCTAAACCTGTTTCCCAGCAACCTCCAAAAGGTCCAAACTTGAGCCAGTTGGGACCATATTAGATAAACCCGTTCCCTTTGCCAGGTTAGAGCTTGGAAATGTCTGTGATGTAAGCAGAGTTGCTTCTGTGAGCATATGTGCAGGTTTGACGTGTGTCAGGTGACAATGTATATTGTTGTGCATTCAGGCATCCCAACTGGTAAGTAAAGAACAGCTATATTTATCTCTGCCTCTCAGGTCCAAAAGCTCCTGAGCTGTACCAGCACAGGGAAAAACAAGCACATGGGGAGACGCCTTCCATTATTGTGACAAGTAATTAGAGGATGCGAGATGTTCAGAAATTACTTTATTAGACAAATGCTGCTCGTAAGCTCCATGCAACAAACATTCCCCGGGGAGTTATCTCTGGTCTCAGGATTCCATCATTGGAGGAATTCTAGCTCACAGACAGAGCTAAGGTCTTCTCTGGGTACCATGTACAGACAACATGGAATGACATGAAGGGAAAGTGTCAAGCGCACAGGGGAAAACTTCTGGGCTTGACACTTGATTCTGCTCCTTTCTGGTTGCATGCATGCTATTAAGTGAGCCATTGTAGTCCAGCAGGCAGATGATTTGCAGCCTGTGACTTAGAGGTACGAATGTGAACTGTGAACCTGGAGAGAAGGGTGTGGGAGGGAGTGGGGAGTGCTCGTACATCCCAGGGCCGTGTGGCTGTAATGGTAGCTTTGGGAAACGTCCCCTGATCATTGCAGGAGGACCAAGAAGGAACTGTTCCAACAGAAGCAGGTGGGAGGCTGAATGGAAGCAAGAGCAGTGGGGATGGAGCAAGAAGAGAGCCATGAAGAAGAGAGGCCATTACGAAGGCCGCAGATGCTAGTGGAGTGCCATTTATGCCGTCATAACTTGTGATGTCACGCTTTGTGTTGGGCAGTGGCTATGTAATGACGTTGCCAAGTGTGACTGGAAAGGATGGCTTATTGAGGACCCACTAGGACCCAGGTACTGGTCCAGGAGTTATATACACATAACTTTGTATCATTGCCACCCTGCAAAAGAAGCTTATGGGTCTCACAGAAGAAAAATCCAAGGTCAGAAAAGGCAAGCAATTTGCCTCAGGCTGCACAGCTGGTAGGCTGACAGAGACCACTTGTGATCTTGAGTTAAGCATTCTCTTTCACCTGCATAGCCTCCTGGAGTTGTGAGTTGAAAAAGCCCAGAGTCTGAGAGGGCATTCTTATGGGCCCCTGGTTAGAATGAAGGCTTCCTCCAAGGAGAGCACAAAAGAGAGGGGGGAGGGTAGAGAGGACGGTGGGGAGGGAGAAAGGAGACCTGGGGCCAAGGGAGGTGATGATAGTTGTGGTAGAGATGGTCTTTAAGCACAGAGGTGCTCTTTTTGTCTGGTCTTCCATTCTGAGGACTGGGCTCCTGCTGTTTGGGAGGAGCTCAGAGGGCCAGTTGGGTGGCTCAGGTCTCTTTAACATAAGATTTCAATTCCAGAAAATCTACTTCCTTGATAGGACCTCACCAACCCCCCACTTAGTTCCACCCCTTCTTTGTGCTGCTTAGAAGTCCCTCACTGATGTCATTTGTCACAGGCCACACAGTGGGGAACTCTGGCCACTACTGGACTCCAATCTTCTTCAAGTCTACGTCACAACTATTTCTGACACAATATCTTTGTCACCCTATTCCTGGTGAGACTCAGTGGTTCTTTGGCTGAGAAGTTACATGTATAGTAATCCAAGAGCATGCATTTTTTTTCAGTCCCAACTAGGGCTTGACTGCTACCAGATAGATCTACTTTGATGCCTGGGTAGTGTGGAGACCATGTAAGTGCCTGCAAGCTTAGGTACAGCTTTGGGGCTGAGGGATGGCTATGTGTTTGTTCCGGGCATAAGGGAACAGAAGGGGGTTCAGATTTCTGGTAGATAGTATGCAAAAGAGTGCAAGCTTTGGTTGCTTCCTGCTTCTTGACCTTGGATAAGATGGGACCGGTTGCCTCAAGCTCCTGCTGCAGTACCCTCTCCATCATGATGAACTGTTACCCCAAATGATGAGCCAAAACAAGCCCTTTTCTCCCTCAAGCTGCTTCTGGTGGGTACTTTATTGTTAAATCACAGCATCAGGAAAAGTAACAGACGGTATCTTCCTGTAAGTTCTTTCTGTCATTGTCAGGCTGTGGCCAAAAGCCACTGGCCACTCATGGGTATGTCACCCGTCATAAACCATTTTTAAATGCATCACCTCATCCCCACAATGGTCCTGCTCTCTGAGTATCTTCAGCTTGAGGAGAAGATGCTGGGCTTCAAGATCAGATGTGACTGGCCAGGTCCATTCTCTGCTAGGGGGTTCTTTTTGGGGTTATTTCTCATACCAGGAGAGCAATTCTGTGTTTGGTAAAATGTTAACAAGGATCATGCAACTTCAATTCACTTTGGGGGCAGCTTCTCCCAGGCTGGGGATCTAGTCATAGTTCTGTTCTCCCCTGACAATGCCTTGTGTTGTGATGTATCTTCAGGTGTGTCTCTTGGTGAAATTATATTCTCCCGAGGGTAGAGACTCACTTATTGTGTGCCAGAGCCTGACACGAAGAGGAGCTTATCCATGCTAGGCATTGGCACACAGCAAGCACTCAGCATTTGCCCGGTTATTGTTTTTCCCTCCCCCATCTTTAACTAGTTCTGCCCCTAAGTCATTATGCTTTGGAGGCAGAGATAAGTACTGCCAAAGATCCTTTGGGCTCCCCTTCCCAATATGGGGGTCTGAGGAGAGTTCTCATAGCTGGCCTTGAGAACAGAGCTCCAATTCACTCCATCTATATATCTCAACTATCTCCATTCCTATGCTACATCTTCTCATGGCTGTGGAACATTTACACTTCTGGTAAGAAGGAACGAGGCTGGCTTCTCAGTCCCTGAAGGCCTCACTTTCTGATGCCAATGTCTTAACTGGGCTTCATCTTACTGTTGACTGTGGAGCTCTTGCATTTGGCAACAATGCTCTTTCCTATCTCAAAGTTCAAGAAGAACTGGTTCTTTGTAAGTTATTTTCTACCCCGGTGTTTTGCTCCCTTCTCAACTCAGCTGCTTATGCTTATCTTTCTTCCTGATAATGGTTGCCACCCTGGCATGGAGGGTACTGCTGGGATCTGGGGAGACCTAGGCTTCCAAGTTCTCGCTCCTAGCAGGAGGGCACTGTGTTTGCTAATAGGTGTTAAATGGGGACATCAAATTTTAATCAGCCTCTTAATGGAGTCTGGGGATCTGGAGGAGTTCTCAAGTCCTGCATTATACTGCTTGCTGGAGCCAAGCTGGATGCTGTGAGTGGGAAGGTGAAGTGGGTGGCTGCTGTCACAGCCAGAGCTACTGGAAGATGCTTGAGCTATGTGGCTAGTCAACAACCACTTTCACCCAGGACCAAGGGCAGTGCGGCTCAAGTGGCCAGTGTTATTGTGACTTCACAGTGACCTGTCCACTGTTAGCTTCTTCCTAATGAAAAACAGCTGTGTAAATATGGGAGACTCCTGGAATCAGGACATCCTGGTTCATCTTTGCAAATTTTTGAGTTGAGGAGATGACTGTGGATTTGGCATATGATAGCTTGTTATCATGGTGACCAACTCTGAGCCAGGCCTGCACAAGCCATCACCTGTTTGAACATGGTGTAGGATGTTGCCATTCTTCCTGTCGAAAGGCAGAGTGTATTCGTCCTGCCTTTTGGTACTAGGATGGCTTGTGGTTTCTTTGACCACCAAATATGGTAGGAGTGCCATTAAGTAAGTTCTAGGGTGTAAGACTTAATAGTTTTGCAGAATTTCTTTCTATTCCCTTGGGATCATGAACTGAGACCGTGAAAGAATGCCCTTGTGGTTTGTGAAAGTCAGAGTCCACGTGGAGAAGAAGCTTCTGTTTATCTGAAACCCTGTCTGTGTGAGAGGTGATCTTGATGAGATAGACAGCTTAAGTGTCAAGCGACTGTAGATATATAAGTGACTGTAAACTACAGATTGTGAGAAGCAAAACATCCCTATTTCAAGGGTCTGGCTCTCCAGGTGCTTTGTCACTTATTCATAATAGATAACTGAAATGCTCAGTTTCTAGGGGCCTGGGATTCTTGGATAATGGTACCAGTGTTGGTGACTTTTCGGTGGAGAGGTGAACCAATGAACAGTGGCTGGGATAGTGCATACTCTAAGTCAGCACTATGAGAGTCCTGGGAAGGAGATGAGGTCATTGGGAAGGGATTCAACTGCCATAGCGAGATGTGAAGTTATTCGGCAGTAGGAGGGGAAAGAGAGGGGAAGGATGATGTGCAAGACATTCCAGAGACAAAACAACGGGGCTTGATGAATGACTGTCACAAGCAAGAAGGATGAGTCAGAGATGACTCGGAGGTTGCCAGCTTGGAGAAGGGAGTAAATAACGCAGCCGATGGCATGGAACAAGCCTGAAGGTGAGGATAAGCAAGCCTGACTTTGAGGATTCTGTGTGGGAGAAGATGCCACTGGACACAGTGGAGCATGTGAGGCCTGGCCAGGGCTGCTGTTGTGGGGCTCATTGAGGAGAGAGGCACTGACACCTGATGTCTGAGGACACAGGATGGTGAATATCGGGAAGCAATCCTTGTACGGCTTCATAAAGACCCATCTTGCAAAGGGTTAGGGTGTTGGACGTCCTTCATTGTGGGAATATGGACCATTAAGTGGACTCCATCAATCAGCAGATTCCACACTTCCACGTGTGTAAAGCTTCAGGTTATGTAAGACTACAACCTATGGTTTAATTAGGGCTGTGTATGTAGCTTAGTTGGTAAAGCACTTACCTTGAAAGCATGAGGAGCTGAGTTTGATACCCAGAACTCACATAAAAATCTGGGCTTGTAATATCACTAGAAAGATGAGACAGGCTGGGAGGCCAGTGAAAGGCCCTGTCTTGAGAAAACTGTGACTGGCATCAGAGGAATACCACACCCCCTCACCACCCCATACACTTTCTCACACACACACACACACACACACACACACACACACACACACACACACACACGTACACACACACACATGCATACACACACATAATAATATGCATATCTATAGTTCTCAATGCAGATATTTTAACCTTAGGGCCTCCAGGCTGAAGATTAAGACATGCCTTTTCCTCCCATCTTCTACGTTTTTGTGCATTCTATAATGAACATTCAATATTTATTCTTTTTTTCTTTTTGGCATATAATGCTTTGAAAAAAGAGAAAAATTCAATACTTTTGTCTTCTTAATTTTGGCTTAAAATACCTTGAAAAGAAGTAAAACAAGTCTAAGCATGATTATGAGCTTAAGGCCCAGGGAAAGGGATGTTTCAGGGGTGTTTCTGTTCTCAGCTGTCAGGTCATCACAGCAGAGCAAACTCAAGAGGTCACAGACACTGAGAAGGAGCATACTAGCCTCCATGGGGGCTGCAGACTTGGATCTTGGAATTCTAAGAGGGGCTAAAGGTGACTGTTGGAGACAGGAGAGCAAAGTAAACAGTCTTGGACTTTTGGGGGAAGAATGACATTAGGAACTGTGGTTTTCTTTCTGAAGACTGAATGTAGGGTCTGTGTTTTCTAGGCAAGCACTTTCCAGCTGAATGGTATCCTCAGCCCAGGGACTAAATTTTGAGTTGTTTGTAGTTGGGCCGACCATAATGAGAACTCTGGTAGATAGTAGAGCATGTCCAAGTAGATCAAGGCTCTGATCTCCTGCCTGAGAAAATGGCAGGTCCCAACCAAGTCCCTGAGTCTTATGGCCATGCTTGTAGGCATGGGTCTGAGCTGGAGAGAACTTCTGAGGTAGTGCATAAAAGTGTAAAGCTTTGCTCAGAAAAGTAGGTGTGTGTGTGTGTGGTGTGTGTGTTATGTCTGTTTGTGTGTGTGGTGTGTTTGTGTGTTGCATGTGTTTGTGTGTGTGGTGCATTTGTGCATTGCATATGTGTGTCTGTGTGTATGTGTGTGTGTTGCATGTGTGTGTCTGTGTGTGTATATATACTCCACATGTCACCCCACCATTTGTTTTAGACAGTCTTTCATTGGCCTAGAATTTGTCAAGTAGGCTAGTTGGCCAGTGAGTCCCAGGGATCCGCTTGTCCTTACCTGCCCAGGGTTGAGATTGCAGGTATGTGCCATCGTGCCTAGCCTTTCACACAAGTGCTGGGGGTCAAACCCCAGTCCTTACGATTTCAGGCAAAGCAACGTAGTTACTGAATGGTATCTCCAGACCCATTACAGTCTGAGATGCAAGGGGACTGACTAGGTCCTGGGCAACAAGCAGGGAGAGAGAAAAGCAAGGTGAGGAGGTCTAGTAATTGGATAAATTAAGTATTCTGAGAGCAGGACTTAGAGAGGGAGGCTGAATCTAATGCCTTCCTAAGAGCACCTACCCCGGCTCACCATGCCCCTTGGTACTTATTAGTGTATGCTGGCTATTTACATGCTATTGCTGTGTGGAGAAGGCTGCTGATACACCTCAGCCCTGGTCTGGATACTTAGGGTAGGTTGGGGCTGTTAGTGTAGGAGACTAAGGAAATTGGACAGATGAGCAAGTTTAATTAATGAGGAGAAAAGATAGGATCCACACAATTCCTCTTCAGGCAATAGGGATATTGCTCCCATTTTCCTCTGTCAGAGAGCTCCCTTACAAAGCGGGAAACACTCACTTCATTGCTTAGAAAGGGCCTTATTATTTTGGGGGAGTCGTAAGAGTTTTGGGAAGATAATTATATCAGGGGACAAAATAGCTTACTATTAAGCAAATGATGATATGAAGGCGAGGTGTCAGTATGCCCCTGGAAAGACAGCATTTCACACATTTGTCTGCCCTTCTCCTGATGGCCTGCTGTAAGTGGTGATCATGATTACATGATGGACAAGATTTGTTGATACTTAATGGCTATCCAGTTCCTTGTAATCACTTCTCTGTTACCATACTTCTCAATCTTATAATCATTGAACTGTTCCTATTTTTTCCAGAATAAGAAGGAAATGCCTGGAGAGTTAGCTTCATATGTAGTGGGTTCTGGAGGATATGTAGGTGGAGGTCTGTTCTGAAGTCCACACTAGGCGCCACTGATATCTATATGAAATTCCCAGCATGTTGCACTTAGTAGGCACTCATAGCATCTGTTGGATTGAATTAAATCTGGCTGATATTCCTAAGATGTGTACTGGGAACTCAGGCTTGGGAGATACTGAGGTGCCAGCCGTGTAGCATAAGGGCCTGAGTTGGATCCCTAGCACTCTTGCAAATCCTGAGCATTTTGATGTGCAATCACAGTGCTGCAGAGGAGGAGCCAGGAGAATTCCTGGGGTCCTCTGGCAGCCAATCAAGTTGAAGCAGTGAGTCACAGGTCTCAGTGAGACATCCTATCTCAAAACATAAGGTATGAATTTGAAAGAGAGCGAGGATGGGTCATGGGAAGGCTTGGGCAGAGGAAAGAGGAAAACATAACTAAACAATAGTCTCATAAATAAATAAATAAATAGGATGATGGCTCCTGAGAAATGATACCCAAAGTTGACCTCTGGCCTCTACAGACATGTGTACAGGTAAGTACATATACATGCACGTGTGCCCACAAGCTTGGGAACACACTGTCCCCACAAATAGTAAATCAGTTTTAAAATGAAGTGTCTCAAGAGCTCAATCTCTTTTTAAAACACGCTTTGAATCTCTGTTACTAGGAAGAAAACGAAAGAGGGTGGGTAGGGCTTTCAAGAGAGAGATACAGAATTTCCATTTTTGTAGCTAGTGCAGCTTGCTACCCTTTGATCTCAGCCCTGGTCGCCCAGCCCTTCTGGCTTGGCCTCCTGGGTACTGAAGAGGATGGCGAGCCCACTGTGGCAGGCGGGAGCAGGGGCCAAGCAGAGATCAGCGCCCTCTTTGCCGCTGGAGCCGGTGAGGCGGAGGCCAGACGAACTGGAGCTGAATGCAATTTTTTGTCAGTTTTCCCTTCCCGTCTATGAATGCAAATCCTGAATTACAAGCCATCCGGATGACAAGCTGACATTTTAGCTCCAAACATTCTCCTATAATTAGCAGAATCTAATGCAATACAGGGAATGGATCCATTTTACACACACATTATCGTAATGCCTTTAAATAAGATAATTGATTATGCCTCTGCATAAGAAAGTGAAATATTCGGTGTAATTAAAACCAGCATTCCAATCTTGGCTCCCTGACAGGTGAGCCACGTGTCAATTTATAAACCCTTAAGGCAGCGCTCACACCCACATTCCAATTTTTAAAGTTTGTCTTAAAAAAAACTAGAGAATTTGGCTTTCAGTTTGGGGTCTGGAAATCAGAGTGGGGGTGCCTACTGACCTGGGGGTATCTGGGGGTATTTCTAGCTCCCTGACACCACTGTTTCCCATTAGAGCTTTCTTTCAGAGATGGAGAAATTGAGGCTCAGGGAGGTGGCAGCAATTCCATGACTGAGTCTTGGAATATGATAATCTGTTGTCTCACAGCTCTTGGAATTAGATTCTAACTTGAGCTTTTTCGTTGCTGAAAGGGGGAGAAAGTGTGGTTTGGTGGGCAGAAAGAGGGAGTGGGCTCTCAGAATCTGGATTCCAGATTTGAAATCTTTCTAGAGCTTCAGTTTCTCAGTTTCTCTTACGCTGCTATAAGGTGAGAAATCTTAGCAGAGATCTTATAGGTAGACGCGGGGTGGTTGGGGGATTGGGTGAAGACTTTACTTGTATGTCGAGAGAAAACTTGGACATGGATGTGGAAATGTCAGTTGTCTGGGGACTTCGGGGTCCCTGGTGTCATTCATCTCTTTTGATCCCATATTCAATTTCTGAATGTTTAGTGACAGGAAGGATATAGGACTGGTGATATGCTATGAGGCTTCTGGGATTTGTGGGGCAGCTCTCGGAATTGCTAGAGCCAGGGGATGATGCTACAGATATCTGGAATGGTGTTAGGTTAGCCTGGTGTAAACACTCCTACTTAGTACCCCTCCAGGGCTTAGACTGTGCATTTGTGGGACAGCTGGAAGGTGCTGGTAGATGATCTGGAACTTGGAAGCTCTTCAGCTCCAATTGGTTCCTCTTAAAGAGGCACATGAGCGGTTTCATCCTTATTCTTATGGACTTACGCCTTTATCCAAATAACCTTTCCCAAATCATAATTTCCTATAGAGATGCTAACACTAATTCATCTGTGGAGGAACACTTTTCTAATGTTGTTTATGCTGCTGTTGGTGATGTCAGAAACTTGGTGGCTTGATCGTCATCAGAGCCCACTTTCCTCCTGTGATTCTAGAATAGACAGCTTCTTTTTCTTGTTACCATTTGCAAAGTCAACAAAGGTGGGCTCAGTCTTTCTCACAGTGTATGACATGATTCTGACTTTTCTATTCTTGTTTCATCAGCTAGGGGCCCTTGACGATACACTCAATCTAGTAGCATAATCCAGGAAAATACCATCTCAAAATCCTGAACACACACACACCTTCAATGTCCATTTTGTCACGTAAAGCAGCATGTTGATAGGATCCAGGGATTGGGGTATTGGCTCACTGAGGAGTTGTTTTTATGCTTGTCCTAATACCCTGCACTCAAGACTAATTGTAATTGTAATCTCTTTTTAAATTGCTCCAAGATTTAGTGGCTTAAACAAGAGGCAATATTTCCAAAACTATCTGAAATTACCCTGGCTCAGGATCTCCAACAAGGCTGAAGTCAAGGTCAGCAAAACTGTTGTCACCACAAGGCTTATTGAGACAGGATCTTCTCCCAAGTTCATGGACATGGACCATTGGCAGTCCTCGGGCATTGCTGATCAAATCCCACACAGAAGGGAGGGTTTTTAGTAAGCACAGAGTTAGTAAAGTCCTGAGTGAAAGCATATTGCTGATACAGGTATGGCCATGTAGAGGACTCCAGGCCTCAGAATCTGGGAAATTTGCAAAACTCTTATCTAGATGGGCCAGGCTCAGGAGGGGTGGCAGAGCTTTCCTCTGAGTTCCCAGGACAAGTGTTTATGAATGAGTGACTAATGTGTGTAAAGACTAGCCACTCAGTCATAGCCCGAGACTACAGAGATCTCCTACTGAGCCTACCCCACCCCCACCCCATGCTGCACTTAATAAATATGCTAAGGTTTTCGCTTGTGAAAGTAGCAGTTCCCAACAGATTCCAGCTTTCTTGTAGTTGTGTCCATGTGTCTATCCTTCAATCTTCAGTCTCTCATTCTCCCCAGTCAGGATTCCAGGACCCAAGCCACATGGGTCGTAGTATGGTTTATTTTGGATTGTGATTGCAGAGGAATATGACTTCATCACCGTCATGATGGGGAGGCCTGACAACAAGCAATGAGTGTAAGGCACAGGCTGAGAGCTCACATCTGGAATGTCAGTCACAAAGAGAGCGAATCTTTAACACACTTCCTCTAATAAGGCCACACCTCTCAATCTTCCTCAAACAGCACTGCCAATGGGGGACAAAGTATTAAAGTAACAGGGTTACGCTTTGACTCAAGGTACCACAGCTGGAGACATCCATTTCTTGCCTCATAGGCAGCTCCATCTGCAGCTCACATTGCAAGAACAAGCATGAAGGGAAGCAGTGTCCCCTTGGGGAAAGCTGAAGTTTTTCTATGAATCAATATTAGAAGAAACATAGCCCCATGTGTCCTATGATGCTTGTTAGAAGAGAGTCACTGAATCTAGCCTAGTTCCAATCTAGTTCCAAGATGATGGGGTTACTCGGGGTATGATGACCAGAAATAGGAGTCAACATCATGGACCACTGTTGTAGTTTTAACGTGTCTTCTAAAAGATAGCAGTTGCACACTTAACCCAAAATATCATAGCTTCATAATGTTTGGAGGCAGGACCTTTAGGAAGTAATTAAATAACTAGATAAGGACATAAGGGTGGAGTTCTTATGATGGCTTTAGTGACTTCGTAAGAAGGAGGGAGACCCAAGGCAGCCCATTTTTCTTTCTCATTGTATGCTGCCCATCTATGAAACTTTTTTTTTATTCTAGGCTATCAGCAATTTTCAAACTGAAATTAGAATTACTGTCAAAGTACAATAAAATTTCAACCTTTGTCTTCAAGCCTATGCACTCTTATTTAGTTGGGTTGGATTAGAACTCATGCATTTCATCACGGTCTGTGGCTTGGACCTGTATCAGACTTCAAGAAACTGACTTAGAGGTTTCCTGATATCTAAAAGAAGGGTGTTGGAGACATGATGGAATAATTTGACTTCTGGGTGTTCTGGATGAGGATGATGATGATGGTAATGACAGCAATTATGTCATCAACAGCAGAAGAGTTATTGTTTATGTGAGTACTTAATGCTTGGCAGGCACTATGCTAAGTTACTTATCTCCAGAGCCTCGGCCTCTTCATCTGCAAAAGGGGAAACATTGACAGTGTGGGGCTGGATAATGGGTGCCAAGACACAGTTAAAAAGATAGAACACGTCTTGGCATTCCGCAGTTCAAAAGGAAGACAAAAGTTCTTGACAACCTGCTGTATATTTTATGAAGACATAGATGAGAGGCTCTTGCAGACTAATGACTGTGATTTGATCAGTGTGTACTATATTCCGTATGTTGAAATACCACACTGGGCAGTACAGTCAATATGTACTAATTAATGAAAAAAATTAAAAAGGAATAAGGTAGTATTAGTCCAATAGAGGGTTGATTATGAGGTCTAAAAGATTTACATTTGTTAAGATGTTCAGAGCCAAGTGTGGCACCTGCTAAGTCCTTGATTTACATCACCTTTTCTGGTCTTGGCCATCTCTGCATTCCGTCAGGGGACCTGAGACACCTGGGGTCAGGGTCTAAAACCCTGGAAGGGGCTGAGTGGACTCAGAGATGCCAATGGGGGGGGGCATAGTACACTGACCACAACCCAGTGGGCTGCCCAGCAGACCGTTACACTGGCTGGGCTGGGGTGAGGTTGGCTGTGTGGTACCCAGGTCTTCCATTAAGGGGATCAGGGCATCATCTTAAGCAAGAGTGGTGACTCTGAGATATTTTTACCTCCATGTGAAAGAACTGGAACTGTTCTCTGTAGACAGTCTAGGCTACAAGAGGCTGTCCCTTTTAGGCTTCATCCACTTTTTGCCACTGAGGACTGATCTCTGTGGACAGTGATTCCAAGAATTATCTCACCGTGAAGGCATCTCTAGTCCTGCCTAGCAGCTTTGCCTGTAGCTAAAGATTGATTCATGGGTAGGTTTGGGCCTCCCCTGATTAATCTGCAACTTCATCCTTCTGGCATAGTCTGTATTGTCTCCGTTTGTAGCCTTAAAGAATCGATAACAAGGAGTGGAGGTGATTCAACTCAATACCATCTGCCCTGTTCTGCCTCTGGCAGGGAAACTGAGGCAGAACATAGGGCCTTCTCTGCTGAGTAATAGCAGGTTTTGTGATTCCTGAAAACTTCAAACCAACAAGAATGATCATGAGTTGATTTGTATGGGACTTCTTTTGCAGGTGAAAATACTCTGGGATTAGCTGAATGTTGTGGGTAGTTGTACACCCATGCTCTGGCCTTTGGCATTTGGGGATTCTTTCACCACAAAGGCATTGATATAGTCTTTATAGACTATATCCCCATAGTCTGGGGTTTTACATTTTATTTTAATATTTTATTTTAATTATGTGTATAGGCACATGCGCATGTGGTGTGTGTGTGTGTGTGTGTGTGTGTGTGTGTGTGTGTGTGTGTGTGTGTGTGCATGAACACTTCTACTCCATCAGATTCTCATGGAGACCAGAAGACAGGTCTAGGTCCTCTCAAACTGGAGTTTACTGGTGGTTGTGAGCTGCCTTTCATGGGTGCTGGGAACTCTAGAAGGCCCAGAGCTTCTTGTGCTCACAGATGAGCACTAGGGAACCAGCAATGTTAAATATACAAGTTGTCTCTCAAAAGGGAGAGATACACAGCCTGTTTTTCACCCAGAAGGCTAGGAGCAAATGTGGTTAACAACCTACTGACCTTTGTACTATTTCTGAGGCCACACCAGATTCCCCCCCCCCCCCCCCTTATCTTAAATGTGTTTTCTCAGTTAATCTGTAGAACCCATCTTCATGGAAGATGTCACATGTACTTTACAAAGAGTTTTGATGTAGTCTTGTCTTAAACTTTGTTGTGCACATGGAATTGAATTAATTATCACCAGGAAACTTTATTCCAAATTATGCTGTGCTAAAATAAACCACTCGGGTCAGACTCTCAAAGTTTGAGTCATGTTGACCCAAACTGCTTCTTGCCTCCTGCAGATTGTTATTCTGCTGTTCATGGTGTTTGCAGAGAACCCCCACAGGGAAACACAGTCAGGTCCTCTGCAAGAGCAGTATGTACTTCTTTGTATCTAGACCCAACATTTGCAGTATGTACTCTTACCTTCTCTCCAGACCCAACATTTGAGATTTTAAACTTTTCTTTTGACTGAAAGAAATTGAAATCGAAGAAAGGTTCCAAATCCTTAACGTTCTCTGGTGGCTAAAGCTCTGGAGACAGGAGCTCAAATCGTGGTCACACGGCGCTCACCTGTAAGTGCACGATCTTGGATCATTCCATCGAGGACCTGACTAGTGACAAGGACAGTGTCTCCACCTGTGCTTTGCAGATGAGAAGGCTCTGCCTCAAGCTGCTTTTCTGCTTTCCTCCAGGTCTTTTCAAATGCTAAGTGGCTGAATTCACACACAGGCCTCATGTTCCAAGCCCATGGCCTCTTTCACTTCACAGCCCTCTTTCTTGGAGCTGTCCCCATTTCCTTGGTCCTGGAGAGAATCTTGGATCTTGGAATTGCAGAACCAGAAGGGGTGTCAGAGGGTTATCTGGCCCAACTCTCCCATTTTATAGAGGAAGGAACTCAAGGTTCCCAGATAAGAGTGACTGGTGTTCTGGCTGTCCTGAGATTTGATATATAAACCAGCTGGTCTTGAACTCGCAAAGATCTTCCTATCTCTGCTTCCCCAGAACTGGGATTAAAGAATGCTTACTACACCCAGGTTATTTTGCTTTTCATTATGCACACATAAGTGTAGGTGCCCACACAGGCTAGAAGAGGCTGTTGAATTAACTTGGAGCTTATAGGAAGTTGTGAGTCTTATACTGTGGGTGCTGGGAACTGAACATGCTCTGTGAAAGCAGAGTCCAGAGTACTGTGACTAACTGCTGAGCCATCTCCAGCTCCACACAAGCTGTTCCAAGCCCCACACTCCCACATTCCTCCCAAGCATTCAAGCCATGGTGATTTTCTGCTGCTGTTGCTTTATTTCTGTGTGTTCTTTGGTGGCTGTCCATCACACCTCATTCTTGTTTCATAGCATCACCACCTAGAAGCTTCTATGGCCATCTTGTCTCTTGCAGGCTGTTTGGTGTTGTCTGCTCATACCTAAGGGGGCCTATAGCCTTCAGGATGGTCCTGTGTGCATCTGTGCTCATCTCATTGACTCATCACTAGTGCTTCCAACCCATTAGGAGAGAGATACAGTTTGTTTTCCTTTCTGTTCCCTACTAACAGGTATTAGAAAATGATTGTGGATAGAAGGAAGAGGGGAGGGAGGGAACGAGGGAGGGAGGAGGAGCGAGCTTCCTAGCGTGGCTCTTCACCACCTGGCCCCTCTCTTGAAGGTACTGCCAATGACGGAGAGTATTGGCTTTTATCCTGCTGGGGTCTTCTCAAAAGCAGAGAGCCCAAAGAGACCTTCTGGTTGTTTTTCTGGGGGCCATCACCCTGTCTTCTGAGCTCTTCTTCTTCCTGATGGCCCCCGGAAGAGGGAGAGGCGAGGGAGAGAGAAACAGGGAATGAGGGGGAGAGAATAGAGGAGGCTGCACTGCTCCAAAGCAGGGGAAGAGCACTTAAAAAATGTCACTTAGAATCCCTGAAAGAATAAGCTGTAAAAACAACCACACATTCTCTGCTGGATGACGCAAGTCAAAGAGAAACGTAATGCAATTAGTCACTGGTTCCAAGTCGGAGGCGTGTGGTGGGAGAGAACAGGAGAATGGCAGGGCTGGGGGACCTGGGGAGCCTCCCTCAGAAACTCTGCCTCCGTTGCTCCGGGGAGATTTGATTTCTTTTCTTTCACCCCCACTTACTGGTCAGAGTCTCTTTCCCATGTAGTCAGCTTCTTAGGTCTGGGGCTGGGGAGGAGAGCCTGGGGTAGCTGGAACCTCTAAGGGAAGCAGGAGGCTTGGGGAAGAGGGAGAGAGGCTGAAGTTGGAAATTCTTGACCCTGGGGCCTCTCTGTGGCTTCTATCTCCAGCCCTCACTTTCCTACCCACTTTGGTTTAAAAGGAATGTTTGCTCTGTTTGAGACTTTGAGATGGTTTCATCATTGACTACTCTGCCCACCAAATATTAAGCACCCACTAGACTCTGCTTTCTTGGTCCTTACAGCTTAGTTGAACTATGGGAAGTCAAGAAGCAAACTGGTCTAGGGGCCAAGTGATAGAGAGAATGCTGGTGGCAGCTCAGTCTCCCCACTTTAGACGTCACCCTACTGCTGTTCACAGGGCTGAGGGGGAAGCCGATGGCCATTGCATCAGTTTCTTTGTGCAGGGACAGAAAAGCTGACCAAAGGCGGAGGGGTTTTGGTTCGTAATTTATAGATCTGGTCATGATGGTAGAGAAGGTAGGTGGCAGGACAGGGAGGAAGCTGGTTATTTAGTACCCACAGTCAGGAAAGGAGAGAGAGAGAGAGAGAGAGAGAGAGAGAGAGAGAGAGAGAGAGAGAGAGAGAGAGAGAGAGAGAGAGATGCATCATATTGGTGCCCCACTTACTACCTTCTTTTTGTTCAATCCAAGACTCCAGGCCATAGGACAGGGCCACCCACACTTAGGGAGGGTTGTCCCACCTCAAATAATCCAATCATAGACATAGTAGGAGGTGTGTCTCTTAGGTAATTCTGGATCCTGTCTAGTTGACAGTATTAACCATGGTAGCCACCTTTACTCTGGCCCTTTAGATTCCCTGGATGTGATTGAAGCCCATGGCAACAGAGAAGTCTGGGTATCATGGAACCCTCCATACTAAGAGCACTGAGCTTTCTGGTGTGAGAGGGGATGCAGACAAAAAGAAGTTGAATGTTGGTGTTAGGGCCATGGTTATCCTGTGTCTTAAGTGCTAGTCAGTGTGATCCCCTCAGACCAACAACACAGGCAAACACAGAGAACATATTAGACAGACAAATTCATGGTCTCTGCCAAGACCTCCCAGGCCTTAGAGATTTGGGCTTAGGGATTCACACTTTTGATAAGACTTAGAGAAGGTTTCAATGTGTGTGTGTGTGTGTGTGTGTGTGTGTGTGTGTGTGTGTGTGTGTGTAAGTTTGAGACACAGTGTATGAAGAACTCAGGTCCCAGCTGGGTCTTGTGGGACTATTCCTTCCTGACATTTATAAATTTCCGAGGTGTTCCTCATCACCGGTAGATCTGACTGACTGGAGAAGAAGAAATGATTCACAATTCCTGTTACTATTTAGACTTCCTAGCCTTTTCCTTGATAACTACCCAGATTCAGGGCCCAGGCTCTTCTTGACACATCATTTTTACACATCACACCACTTCAATACAGCTCACAGGAGGTGGTTGTGCATAATAGATGTCCCTTGTGACCTGAGGGCACGCTGAAGGGTGGAACGCCACACTGCTGGCGGATCCCTGGAATGGAATATTGCTCTTTCCACCCTCAGCCCCTGACAACTTAGGTCCCCAGTGAGTTTCCAGCCTCTCCCGACTTCACCCCATTCTCCTCTGTATGTTTCCATGCATTACATTTTGTCAAGGATCTGAATTCTTTCCTATGGTCTCCTTCCTGCCCAGTCCTTCAGGACCCCCACCCCTCACCCAGAAACTCTGATGGCGTTTTTTAAAAAATAAAGGTAGTTGCTTCTCTGGTGCTGCCTGATAAAATAATAATTTCCTCTAACTCATTATCTTAGTAACTTGGTCTCTGAATTGTTCTCAGGAGCTTCCTGCTACTATGAGCTTGTTGAGCGGTCCTTCCTTCATGTGTGAAGCATCATGGACTGTGCTCCATATACCCACGGATCCCCTTTGTCTGAAGTCCTCTACTTCGTCAGGTGGTTCCCAGCTGGGCACGTCACTAAACAAATTCCCTGTCAGTCGTCTCTCTCTCTCTCTGTTTGACAATTCCTTCGGTTGCTGTTTTTCTTCCCCAAACATTGCTCATTCCGCATATTCTTTTCTTTCTTCTTTAGCGTCTCTCAATCTGTAGATACCACCTTCTCCATTTAGCTCAGACCATCCCTCCACTTGCCTTCACTTCCAAAACTCTGATGGCACAAAGAACGTCCCCTGGCCCCACGGAGCTCATGGCAACTTCTGCATTGGCCTTTTAGTCTCCTCAGGCTCTTGCCCATTTTGTCTGTTTTCCAAAAAATGTACTAGACTTATGGGATTTAAACTGTCAGGGTAAGAATGAATGCAAGGCTGGCCTCCTCTCTCCAAATGGAAGCACAGCAGGTGTTTCAGTAACATGCTTGACTTGAGCACAGAGTAGGGAATATATTAAACTGTGGGTGGGTGAATGAATGAAGTATCTTTGTGTCTCCCCCTTCTTGGCCTGGCCACCATTGGCAAGACTGTCAACTTTGCTATCTCTCTTTATTGTCTCTCTAAGTTGGTCCTGGTGTTCAGTGTTTAGGATTTTCTCCTGTCTTGAGCATTTCCTTTGCGTTTTCTGTCTGTCATATAAGACAGATTCCTCTATGTATTTCTCTCTCTCTCTCTCTCTCTCTCTCTCTCTCTCTCTCTCTCTCTCTCTCTCTCTCTCTCTCTCTCTCTCTTGCCAAAATCAGACTCAAACCAGAACCATATGACAAGGATCAGTTAATCAAAATAGGGTCACAGAAGGCTGAGTCCATGGTATCCATCTGGGTACAGCTAGTAACATGGGGTGCTGGGAGCTGTTTTTCTGCGAAAGCAATGATATTATTTCCTGTGACTTCTTCTGGTCTAGAGAATTCATGGCCTTGGCTAAAAAAAAAAAAAAAAATCAATTGTTTTTTTTTTTTCAGCTTTGATTTTCTAGTTATGATGACCTAAAGGATCCCTTTCTAGTTGGTGACAGATATTGGAGCCTTGAAGGGCCACAGATATGGGACACATAGGAGCAGCATTTGCTTGGACAGCTTTTCAGATGAGTCTTTCCCTCTGAGCCAGGTGATAATCAATGGGCATCCTAATCATTCTCCCAGGGCATGGAGACCAGCAGACCAAACAGTGGCATCCACTGGGGATTCCAAACTGATCCACTTTCCACCTTGAAATTGATAGAGTGATCACTAGGACAATGACTACAGACTTCTTGCTTGCACCCCTCATCCTGAGGTGGATTTTCCGACAGTGCAGAAACTTAGCACAGATCCATTTGTCCTTGGAGAAGCTTAAGCAGTTGCTTGTGAGGCTGGAGAGAGGGAGGCTAGAAAGGCACAGATACCACTGGACCAGAATCCCCTATCTAGATACTACCAGACTAGTGGCTTTAGCTGAGACACTTTTCCTGTGGGCCACCACAAGCAAGAATAGAGTAGAGAGATCCTGCTTCATGGCGTCTGGGATGCTGTGATCTAGGTGTTGGAAGTGAGATAAGATGCTGAGACTGGGAAATGTCACCAGATGTTCCTTCACAGAAGTCTGTATTATACCATCTCACTCTGTTGTCCTAGACCTTTCACAGCAGAATAGGCCACAGGACATGGTGATGGATAAAATATGCTTGGCTTTAAGGAAATGATCTCTCTGTCTCATGTAAGATGTGATGAAATCCCTTCAGCTCTAGGAGGCACTTGATACATGCAAAGTGGCTAATGATATCAACTTCATGGGTCAACTGTGAGATGATTAGATCATAGATGTGCAGTTGGATTACATGTGCAGTGTGTGTGTGTGTGTGTGTGTGTGTGTGTGTGTGTGTGTGTGTGTATTCTCATTGAGGCAGGGCACACTGTAGTTCCTATCAAAAGGCTCACAATACAGTGAAAAAAGTCCTTGATCTGGGGGCCAAACAGATAGGTACTGTATTATTCTGGGTTTTTCTAAGCAGACTAGAAACAGAACTTATAGAATAAATCTATCTATCTATCTATCTATCTATCTATCTATCTATCTATCTATCTATAATCTATCTACCAACTTATCTATTATCTACTATCTATCTATTTACCTATCACCTATTATCTATCTATAATCTATCTACCTACTTATCTATTATCTACTATCTATATACCTACCTATTTGTTTATCTATCTACTATATATCTATCCATCTACCTGTCTATCATATCTATCATCTATCTGCATTTATCTATATATTATATATCTATAATTTATGTATCTATATATTTTCTAATCTTGGTATAAAAAGGAGAATTACTAGAATGATTTACAGGCTGTGGTTCAGCTAGTCTAAAAATGGCTGTCTACCAACAGAAGATTCCAGAATCTAGTAGTTGTTCAGTCCGTGAGACTGGATGTCTCAGCAGTCTTCAGTATATACTGGAATCCCAAAGAAGCGGTCTCTATCGCCAGTAAAGAATGGACTTACCAGTAAGATCAAGCAGATAAAGAGCAAGAGCTTCCTCCTTCCATGCCCTTTACATAGGCTGCCAGCAGAAGGTGTGGCCCAGACTTAAGGCATGTTTTCCCACCTCAAAGATCTGGATTAAAAGTGGGTTTTCCCACTTCAAATGGTTTAATTAAGGAAAGAATCCCTCACAGGTGTGCCCAGCCATTTGTGTTTTAGTTCATTTCAGATGTCATCAAGTTGACAATCAAGAATAGCCATCTCAAATACAAATTCCTGTTTTCCTACTTCCCTTTCCATCAGTGAGACCTTGGGAAGTTGCTCAACTGGAGCCTTATTTTCTTATTCAAAACTAGACTAAAAGAATATCCACATACATTCATTTTCCATCACTGCTGTGATGGACTTGGTAGCTTAAAACAGTAAAGGGTTATTATCCTGCAGCTCTTCAGATCAGAAGTCAGAAAGTGGGGAGCTGGAGAGATGGTTCAGTACTTTAGCACTTTCTGTGAAATCATGAAGACCAGTGTCCAGATCCTAGCACCCACATAGTAAGCTGGTGGGAACCATCAGCAAACACCTGTAACCCCAAATTTGAAGGGGATGGAGACAGAAGGATGGCTGGGACCAATTGGCCTCAAGCTTAGTGGAGTGCCATGTACAGAAAGATTCCCTTCATCAGAAGAATAAGCAGAGGAGAAAGGTAGAAGAGAAAACCTAGTGCCCTCTTCTGGCTTCTGTGCACACACAAGTGTGCAGATACATTCACACAGCTGAGGGTGTGCATGCATATACACATGCAAAGTAAACGGATACAGATCAAATCTAAGAAGTCTGAAAGGGATCAGACTTGATCCAAGTCATATGTTGGCAGGGCTGGGTTCCTTCCTGGAGGTCGAGGGAGAGTCTATTTCACTGACTTTCCTAGCTACTTTTACTCCTGAACTCATAGCCCCTTCCATCTTCAAAGTCAATAATGGCTGATTTCTTCTCTTTTACATATCTTGATACCCTTCTTTCCTTTCCTTCTCTCTGTAAAGTGTCTGCCAATAGCATTGGATCTGCCTACCTAACCCAGAATAATTTTGTTAATATAACCTAATTAGCAGCCTGGACTCCATTGACAACCTTAATTTCTTTCTCTTTCTTTTTCCTTCCTTCCTTCTTTCCTTCCTCGCTTCCTCCCTCCACCCCTCCTTCCCTTCCTTTCTTCCTTTTTTTTTTTTTTTTGCCCTGTCATGAAACATACTTAGAGATGCCAAGGATTAAGGTGTAAACATATTTGGGGGGGTCATTATTCTGCCTGCCATACTTCCTCAGAGTCTTGTTGGAAAGATTAATGAGACAATATGTGTAACCTTTGCTGCTCAAAAGTGTAGAAACTCCTCATTTACTTTATCAGGTTTATTGCAATGAGACCATCATAAATCAAAAATGTGCTGAGTGTGCCTAACCTACCAGGCACAGCAGCTCAGCTGCAGAGCACACTGTAGTGCCTTGGTTTGTGGGCCTGACTGAGAACCATGGCTTGTTGCCTGTGGTGTTTAAATGAGAAAGGTTCCCTAGCAGACTCAGAAAACCTGGTCCCCATTGTGATGCTGTTTGGGGAGGTGTGGACTTGCTGGAGAAAGGATGGCCCTGGGCACAGGCTTTGAGAGTGAAGAGCCTGGGCCTGCTTCCTGTCCATTCTCCTTGTTTCCTGTTTGTGGTCACAGATGCTTTCTCCCAGTTTTCTGTTCCTGCCATCATGCCTGCTGCTTGCTGCTGTACTTCTCTGCCATGATGGACCCATTCAGCTGGATTCACAAGTGGAAATAAATGCCTCCTATAAGTTGCCTTGGTCATGGTTTTTTTTTTTTTTTTTTAAATCACATCAGCAGGGAGGTAATGAGTACACGGCCATTGCCCTGAATTGAGGTGTGGTATCAGACTGTATCACTAGCCTGGGGAGAGAGGCACAAATTCAAGGCTTAAAGTTTGCTTTCTACTGAGAGCTTACAGTTTTGCACTGTGGCAAAGCTAAAACAAGGCATGTCAAGCCATAAAAGTTGGAGGCTACCTATAGGGCAAATTACGATTGCTATTAGACTGGTGAGGTAGCTCAGCAGGCAGTAGTGTAGAGATGTTCAAATGTGATGGCCATTATCATCAGTGTGATGGTTAATCTTGACCCTCATCTTGACTGAATCTGTAGTTATTTAGAAGAACGGTCTCTAGACGTGTCTATGAAGGCATTTCCAGAGAGGCTTAACTCAGGAGGAAAGACCAGCCTTGAATATGGGTGACATCACTACATAGGCTGGAGTCCTGGACTGAATGAGAAAAGTGAAAACCAGCTGGATACCAGTGTTCATCTCTCTGTGCTTTCTAACTGCGAACACAAGGTAGGCAACCAGGGTTTTATTCTCTGGTCACAATGCTTTCCTACTAGGCATTGTACCCACAAACTCTTAGCCAAAATAAAACCTTCCTTTTCCAAGTTGTCTTTGTCAGGTATTTTGTTACAGAAATTAGAAAAGGAACTGATACTTCTGTTATCAGCATCTCATTACCTACTCCATTGCTCTATGATGGGGCAACAGTCGTCATCCCTGAGGATGGGGTTATGGAGCAGCCTCCTACATAAATTGCTTATAACTTTCAAACTCACAAAATCCCCTATCTTAAATTCAGACCAAACCTGGAACCAGAAGATCAGATCAAATTAGACAGACAGTTTGTCTCACCCAGCATTGCTCAGTATATCTCTGAGCTTTGGCTGAAGAGCTGTTCCTGGATAGAGCAGGATAGTTGTGAGGACCAATTTTCCTGGGACCCGACAACTCCCTCATGATCTTCCTGGCCATGTGGAGATCAGCTTCCATTCCTTCTGAAGATGGCTTTATTAGCTGGTTTTCTATGCAACCTTTCTAATGAAGATGGAGTAGTATATTAATTAGGCAAGGTGTGGGATACTCATCTCTGTCCTGCAGGAGAAAGGGATGTTATGGACTCCAGCATATTGGATGGGGTGAGACAAATACTCTATTTGTGAGAAGATGACTTAAGTCCCCCAGGGCTTTCAGATCATCTAAAGCTTTCTAAAGGCATCTAAAAGGTGGAGCTTATCAGAGCCGTTTTCCAGCACCAAAGGTAGTGTGCAGATCTTTCAATACCCTTAATCTGTCAGAGGCCACCAAAGGCAGTGGTAGTAGTGTCTGTCACTAAGCACTTCTAGGAACCTTCTCACTCCATCCCTGGACCTTTATTTCATTCCTAGGCAGAGGGTGGGAGAAGTCATGAGAACCTGATTGTGTCTGTTCCTCAGTACAGCATCCAAGCATGGGGAAGGAGACCTCCAGAGACAAGGACATTCAGTGATTTTTCTATCAGACATTTCCCACATTTTCATTCTATGTGAAACTGATATTGTCTGCAAACAACCAGGATATGGACATAGTCCTTGCTCACTATGTTATAAACAAAGAAAGATCAGTGTCAGGAATAAAACAAAAGGTAACAATGTTGGAGTTTGTGATCAGAGGAATTTGTGCAAAGCTGGTGATCACTGTCCTTGTACACACTACTCAGCAAGCTTCTCATGTCACCAAAGTCCCCTTGCAATTGTTTCACATCTGACATAACCAAGGCTGAAGCTTCTGTGATGCACCAAGGTCACTCAGCAAGTGATGAATGGATATTTGATCTTGGGTGGTGGCTTGGCACTGACTCCCAGCACGAGCTACGGATCTCAGTGGGAGATGCTGAGGAAGTGGTGTGGTTAGTGACTTCCCCTCACTGACCTCAGTGGTGCCCTTTCTCTGTCATTTTCTAGAATGCAGGGAGGCATGAGGGAGGGCTCAGGGAAATGGGGCGGGGCTTGTCTGAAGAACTAAGGAGGAGAAAGAATTTTCTGCCCTTTGCTGTTGTTTCTGTTTTTTTGATTGTTTGTTTTGCCTGTCTTCCCAGTGACTGTTCATCGTTCCCTTAGAGGCACCATGCTGGGTGGCAGGGAGTGTGTTAGCCAGCACTTGTGAGAGATGCTGTGTAGAATGGAGGTCTTCCTAAATCCCTGGGCCCTTGGCACTTATATTCTCGAGCCCTGAATGAACACACACACACACACACACACACACACACACACACACACACACACCAGAGAGAGTCCTATGCATACATACACAAATAATTTTCCTAGCCAGGGCTCCCCAGAGGCTGCTCCATAGACCCCTGGACACTGGAGATGAATCACTGCTGCAGAGATGACTGAGGGGGAACATCACCTGCAGGGAGCTAATGCCAGGGTGATGGTTTCCACCAACCATTTTCTCTGGAGTCACCATGGGGGTGGCGTCTGTTGATTTCTGCCCAAATCTCTAGATTTCCATTAGTTCCGATGTCTTTCCGAAACATTCCTTTTTTATGGAAGATGCATTAGCCAGAGTTGACTTATGTTGTGTGTAACAAAGAGGTTGTTGGGCACAACTTCTGTGCACAGAACTTCAGAGTTAGCGACTAGCTGATCACTTTTCATTTCCAGTTCCCAGAATCCTCTGGTGTGTGGCCTATACCAGGATCTGTCTTATATTCTCTCTTATCTGCCTTTCTGGAAGCTCTCTGTCTCCTTTGGAAATGTCTGTTGTCTGTCCTGGCATACGACATGCATGCTTAACTTGGCCTCTTGGGACCTCTCCTTAGTATGGCATGTTGAAAGACGCCTTCAGCTAAAAGAGAAGTCTTTGCTTCATAGATCTGCCTGCAATCCTTGTTCTCTGTCTGTAGCCTAAAGTTTCTGGCCCAGCCTAACCCCAAGGTCCAGACCTGCCATCCAACATCTGCTTAGTCCCAAATAATCACGCAAAGGCTTATGCTAATTATAAATTAATTAGATCGTATTTCCACTGGCTCATTAGCATAGATGAGCCTTTTAACCTTCCCGGGCCTCAGTTTTCTTATCTGAAAAAGGGATAAGGGATGACAGCATCTTTCTCAGAGGCCTGGGGAGAGGAGGAAATTTGAGCATCTCTTAAACGACTGGAGACTGGGACCACGATCTGTCGGATGCTGCATAAGCAGACACAGAAGTCAGGCTGCAAAAGAGACTCTACATTTTTTTTTCTACAACAATTAACCTGGCATTGTGGGAACTAAGCCAGTCTTGTGAGAACCCCACCAACCTGGTCCCAGGCTGTCACCTCCACTCTCTATTTCACAATAGTCTCATTAGCTGGAAGAGAAGCACACTTCCAGCACATGAAAGTCTGTGGGACACAGTCAAACCATATGCAAACCGTAGCAAGTCTCTGGAACAGAACCAGGCCCCAGAACAAGGAAGCCAGACATTCAGGAGGGTTGGCACAAGGTGTGGAAGTACAGTCTTGATGGCTGTTCATCTGCTGCTGTCAGCGGTGGGTCAGTCACTCTCCTCCCCATTAATGCCTTATGTTTGGGACACCCTGACTACCCTGACCTTTCAGCTTTCTTAGGTCAGACTCTGATAGCAGGGTACTTTGGTGCATTGTTGTTATTATTATTGTTATTATTTTCAACGAGACAGTGGCTTGCTATGTAGCTCCTGTTCTCCTACATCCACCTTACACTTGCTGAAAATACAGGCACAGGCCACCATATTTGTCTCCAAGACCACTTTGTAGAATACTTGAGGTTTAGGAAGGAAGAATTCCTGTGCATCAAACTTTCATAGTAGAGGAAACATCTCCATGGACTCCATTACTTTACAGTTAGGAAGTCTCATCCACAAGAGCCTTAAAACACTGGGATTGGGCTGGGGGGCCTGCCACTCATGCCTGGGGACAGAACCTCTTTGCTACCTCTCTGGAGCACGCTGGAGGCATGTACTAGTCTATATTTGCCGTCTCTTCCTCCCTCCCCACCCTCTCTACTTCCTTACCCTGTCCCGAACAGTCCTCAAACACAGTGGGTCTAACCCTCTCCTTCCCTTAGGAGAATAATACTCTGATCCAGCATCCCTTTTTTCTTCTTGCCCATAACCCCAACTCTGTGTTCCCTTTCTGGGTTATCTCACCATGAGACTTTTGGAATGAACTGTAATATGGAAGGTAGACATGCTCCTTGGGATGAATTCAGCTGACTGTAAGCTTGGGTTTAATAACTTATTTATTGCATTCACCATAAATCTATCTCATAAATAGACTTCTTAGCTGAGCTCACTATCCAGGGCCAGACACTTTTGGGGTGTGAAGGAAATGGTCAAATCCACAGCCACCACCTACAAAGTTCAATCAAAGAAGGGGGTCAGACTGGTAGGAGAGAGAAGAAAGGAGAAACTGGTATGCACAAGGCAGTGTGCATCACTAATCTCTCCTGGAATGCTCTAAGAGGAGGAAACAGGTCCAGAGAGGCTGTGGGGGTCATGCAACATGTGAATGCCAGAGCTTGGAACCCAAACCCAGGTCCATCTGTCTTTGAAGGCCATGAGAACCTTTTGATCACAACGTAGTTAGTTATGTTTCTGGAAATGAACTTGACATATCTGAGAAAAATTAATAAAAGAGTGGGTTGGAGCCGAGGAGATGACTTAGTGGGTAAAGTGTTCACCATCTAACGAAGTGTAATCAGTGGAGTTCAGTTGCCTAGAACACCGGTAAAATCTGCGCAGGTGTGGCAGACCACCTGTACTTACAGCACTTAGTAGGTGGAGATGAGGGGGGGGGCCTGGAGAGAGATTAGCTGAATCTGCAAACTCTGGGCCCAATTGAGAGACTGTACCTCAATGCATAAGGTGGAGAGCAATGGAGGAAAGTCTCCAATGTCAAATTCGGCTTCTCACATACACACCAGCCAGTGCACACATGCTGCCATGCACATCAACGTACATACACACATATGCAGGTTGGACACATATAACCACAAAAGAGAAGTTTCTCACATCTCTTCTTTCCTCCATTTTTAGTAATTACCTTTTTCCCCCCCTAGTTCCTATCACACCTCTTCCCTATAAACTTTCTTTTCCTTTTATGGTGTTTCTAGGGTATCGAATCTACTGAGTTGGGGCCCATGCTCAGGCAGCCATTTCTCTGGTGCCAACAGTGGGCAAGAAGCTGAAGCTGGCTGGCTGGTGTAGCAGAAGGGAGACAAGCCATCTCAGAGTTGGCTTCAACTGCTGCTGGCTGTGACACTGGCTGACTGGTGCCTCTGGCTCTCTTTGGCCCTGGGGATTCTGGCTACACAGAGGTACCTCGTGGCTCTATGATGGAGACCTTCCCACCATACAGCTAGGCTTCAGAGAGCCCTGGGATGCTCTTGAGTTGAAGCTACCGTGGTCCAGGCAGAAAGAGTGAGGACATCTGCCGTGAGCTGGGCACACTGAGTTAATTTTCTTTGCATCTCCAATATTCCAGGATAGTAATTAATTTACTTGACAAGTGCTACCATCTTCTAAAGGGGTTAAGTGAACCCTGAAATGATGGGATGGACATGACAGACGTGTTCAAGATCTTGAAAATATTAATTTGTAGTGGAAGAAAGAGAGAGCCAGTGGGCATGGAAGGAGACAGAAGAAAACTCTGCTTTCACTTTTAAAACCCCCATTAATTTTTACCCACACTAGCCTTTCTACCCATTTCCTACGTGGTGTTAATTATCAGCAATTACAGATTACTGCCAGCATCAAAGATGACGGTGTGGCTGATCAAAGATTCATGATTTAAACAAAACAAGCCATTTCTTGCTGTATTTCAAAATTCAGTGACACTGTGGTACCCAAAGGGCAAACACTCACACAAGCTCTGAGTCTTTAGGACCATCCACAGCCCTGTGCCTGGCAATGACATAGTCTGTGGGTGACAATCTTTAGGGACTAATTCAGCTTAAGTCCTATAATGGTGAGGCTTTTCTTTTTAGAATAGAGACTCATCTAGCATTCACAGAATGCTCTATAGTCTGACTAAAGGACACTGTGGCTTCTGTCTCCTATGAGGCACCCAATCTACTGTCACCAGTCAGGGTCCAAACTGGCAGGAGCAGACATTGGGGCAGGAGCTTCTAAGACCAGTTCTGTAACTTCTGTGTTATCCGTGTTATCCTGGTTAAGGTATGTGATCTTTGTAAGGTTTAAGGATCCCCGAGGAAGCAGAGATGTTGAGCCAAAGGGTGGAGTCTCTCTCTGGACATCTTACCTTTGCTGTTTATTCCCTCCTTTCCTCTATGCAGGAAGCTTACCCATGGATTTTTGTTTTTTATTTATATATAAAACATGAGCACAAGACACCTACTTTCCTAAGTTTTATTTTTAAGATTAAACAAAAGATAAACATTTCAAATGTAAACTCTATAGATGAGATGGTCAAAAAATAGCACTTGAGACTCTTCATTTAGAATGAAATAAAGTGTGCTAAGTAATTTACTCCCCAGCTCATAAATGGTCACGACTTTACTGTAAGCCCAGCAGTCATTTATGATGGATTGATTTTTTTTATTTCACGTCTTTCCTTGAGCACATAATTCAGTAGCAAGTTTCATGGCGAGCTTCCTGAATATGTCTTGAATATGTATTCTCTCTTCATCTCCACAAGCCATCTACTGTGGACACTGTCACTCCCCCTTCAGCCATTGAACATGGACCAGAGTGCTCCGACATACCTGGCACTAAACAGTGAGGTTGACCCTTTCTCTAGAACTGGAGGACTATGGGACTTCTTTGACCAGTTCAGCATGGTAGAAGCAATTGTTTGTAGTATCTCACCCCATAAAAAAATCTTCCTTAGAACATTCTCTCAGTGATCTCTCTTGTACCTGAGCCATCATATTTGAAAGGAAGCTCAAAATGCCATGTATACATGTCCCAGAGGACAGCTCCTGATAAACCTAGCTTTTGCCATCCTCAGACATTGGAAACTTCTCAGTTGAGGTTCCTGACACCATGAGAGCAGATGAGACATATGCACTGTGCCCTTGCTGAAGTTTGGACCCACAAAATTAGTGACCATAATAAAATGGTTATGGCTTAAATGATACCGAATAGAAGAAGGTGGGGTGTCAAGCTTTACTTCCCCCCTTCAGGGGTCAGGCAGTATGTACTGTGTCTACCAGGCAGCAGAAAGCCCGTACACTGATCCCAAAGCCTTCACAGGCAATCATGACTACCCTGGGTCTTTTCAGCTGTGACTTCTTTCTGGCTTCTGATATTATATATTATACCATAGCTCCCTTCTTCCTTTGAAATGCAGCCATATTTTTAAAACACTATGAAACATTTTTGTGTGTTTGTCGCTGGAGGGGAGACTTGCATCAACTTAATAGGCCATGTTGCAAGAAGAATCCTATTTATAGGTAATACGATCGTGTACTTAACTCAAGAGAATTGGCTAAAAGGCACTTGGAAATGAGACCAGTTGGCAGGGTGGTCAGATATTAGATTTATTAACTCAGCAGACTTTTTGAGAAAAATAGCATATTGAGCATCTCTTCTGAACCCACAGTATCTTGAACACAGACAAAATCCAAAATTCTGTCAGATTAGGTCTGCTTGACCTTTCTTGTTCCTTATCTAATTTCTTCCTTAAGTGGGACCTTTGACAAATGTGACTGTTCTACAGTGGAAAGCCCTGCGCTTCTGATGGGTAGAAGTTCTACAGTTAAATATTGCCAACCAAAGCTCTCTGTGGTCCAGGATTGATATTTCAGTTATAGTTTGTCTTCAGGGTTTCCCAACAAGGACACTTTGAAGTAATAAACATTTCTATTCACTTAACTGTTAATCATTTTCTTACAGATACATATTGTACACTGAAAAATGATTTATGTATAAAAGTCCCATTTTCTTTATCTACTCTGTTGTTAGACACCTCAGTTGGTTAATAGAAAATCTTTAATAAGAGAAACTAACTTGTGCTCACAGTATGAATTGAACTCACCTCTTTTTTTGTCATTGAGCAGTTCTTTGTCAGCTGGTGCATGCTGAAAACACGTCCACATGAGCTAGTGGTAGCTTATTGGGAGCACACTGTGAAACGCTACACACCCAAGACTTTGCATTGGGCTGGATAGGAACTGGGAAGAGGAAAGGGCCTCTGCATGAAAAACCCAACCAGAGTGCCTGGAGGAAGGACTTCGTGTACCCAGGGAACAAGGAATATGATGAAGTCACAGACACAAAGCAATGAGATATTGCCAATTCATTTCATATGCAGCTCCTGCAACAATGATTTGTATCTACTGATTCCCTTTTAAGGAAATCTCTGTATCCGAGTTGATGCTGTAAGGAAAGCAAAATACAAAACAAAACTCAAAACCACAATTCTGAACTTGACAAAGGAATTGAATGCAGACTATTTTTTTCCTGGTGTTCCCATGTCAACAAGTCATTATTTTTTTTCTTTGGCTCAATTGGATTCACAATTATGGACAATAGTTACTAGGTTCCTGGGTTTACAGAAATAGAATGGAATTTTTTGCTCATACATTGAATTTTGTGGAGATGGATGTGATCCCACATTCCAACAGACAAGAGCATGGAAGATAATTAAATCAAACATTCCAACATAACCAAGCTACGTTTATAACTTTGCTTGTGTATTTCTGTTTCTTTATGCAACAAAGTCTCTGTATGTACAAAAATTAATAAGAACATTCCATACTGTTCCCAAACTCCACTGTGGCCACTTGCACAAGTCTGCTGGGATGGGGAGAAAAGGCAGGGAAGGCAGACTTCTCAGGGAGATGACAGACAAAGGACAACTTGCTTAGCTGATCTGAGGAAGAAGAATTCTAAGCCCACGGTGGAAAAAAAATCCAAGGACCAACAGCCAAATCTACACAGATTCAAGGATTGACAACAGAAGCTTTTGGAACTGGTGGTAGAGGGGAGTAGTGAAGAGGACTGGGTGGGGGGAGACTTAGGAAGCCATTAGGAATGGGGAATTGCTGCTTAATGAGTATAGAGTTTCTGTTTGGGATGGCAAAAATGCAAACATACTGTTTTGTCTTACGTAAGGTTTCTATTGCTGTGAAGAGACACTGTGACCACGACAACTCTTATAAAGGAAAAGCATTTAATTGGAGTGGTTTACATTTTCAGAGGTTTAGTCCCCAATCATCATTATGGGATACGACAGTAAATAGGCAGACATTAGAAGAAGGAGCTGAGAGTCTTATATCTTGGTCCATGAGCAACAGAAAATGATCTGAGACATTAGTGTGGCTTGAGCATATATGAGACCCCAAAGCCTACCTTCACAGTGACACACTTTCTCCAACAAGGCCACACCTCCTAATAGCGCCATCCCTATGAGCTTATGGGGGCTAGCTACTTTCAAACTACCACATGTTGTGATGGTTACACAACACAGAAAATATAATTCAAGCTCCTGAATCCTAACTGATAATGCTTAAAACAAAACCTGTGTACTACACAATAAATATCATGAAACATCTAGGCATTTGTCTTTATACCATCCTCCATTCTCTCCTGAAGAGTAGGAAGACCCTTGCACTCTGGCCATGCATGAGTGTTTCGTTGCCTGGAGATAGTCTGGGAGCAGGGAATATCAGGCATGCTGAGTCAGACGTGTCATAGAGGGACAGCAGGACTGAGTGCCAAGTGGGTGCTTGACTCCTAGCCAGACCCCAAATTTCCACCATCCCTTCCTCTTCTTGAGTCCCAGAATATAGACTCATGCCTTCTTTAAAAAAATGGGATAATATGAGATAAAACAACAGCAAGCATTAGAACAAAAGAAACAGATGGAAAGGGGGCCATGAAAAGTCACAGGGAACACAGACTCACTCATGTGCATAATCAGGAATCCCATAAAAATACCGAAGTGCGAGTCGTAATATATAATATACATATGAAGAAGACCTGTAGGGCAAAAAGAGAAAAGAAAAGTATATAAATAAAATAAAGCAAAAATAAAGTAAAATGTCGCTAAAATAAAAAGAATTTTTTTTTTTTTTTTTTTTAAAGAAAAAGCTTTGACATGGCATTATGAGACAAAGAACTTCCCAAGGTGCCCTTGAGTTCATTTTTTGTTGGTCATTTATTGCTGGGCATACAGCTCGTTCTTAAAAGTAGTTTGTTTCCCCAGTGAGATTCCTTTGGAGGAAACTGAATTTTCATTTGCAAGTGATTACCAATTGGAGATTGTTTCTGAGTTAGGGATGGAGCATGTGTCTACTTCTCCCTTCAACTCTACCTGTGTTACCCCTGTGCTTGCTGCCTTAGTCTGAGTTCACGTGTGTGTCGATCATGTTAATTTAGAGGGTCTTATTTCTTGGTGTTCTCTATCCCCTCTGGGTCTTACACTTTTTATTCTTCCTCTTCCACAGGGTTCTCTGAGCCACCAGGGAAGGAAGTTGATGGAGACATTCTGTCTAGGGCTGAGTATTTCAAGGTCTCACTCTCCGCAGAGTGGCCAACTCTGGGTCTGTGTTTCCATCTGCTGCAGGAGGAAGCTTCTCTGATGATGGTTGAACAAGGCACTGATCTTTGAGTATAGCAGAATGTCATTAGGAGTTAATTTATCGCTCATTGTTATTTGTTTGTTTTATAACAGTAGTATTTGGATTTACCCTAGGTCCTTGGGCTATCTAGTCTCAGGTTCTTGGTCACCCAAGGAGTGTTGGGTATTGGTCCTATTTTATGGAGTGGGCCTTCAGTCAAATCAGATGTTGGTTGATTACTTGTGATGATATATTGTGTATTTAATAAAAATAGTCTGGAACATCAGAAGACAGAGCCACTCACAGAGTCATGCCTTTAATCCTGTCACTCAGGAGGCAGAGATCTCTGGATCTCAGGAGTTCAAGGTCTAATAGAGCCAGGCAGTTGCAGCACACAGCTTTAATCCTAGCTCTAGGAAAGTTGAACCAGGAGGTGAGACATCTGGGTGGCAGGAGAGGAGTGCAGCTTTGCCTGACACTTCCCTGGTGGGCTGAGGATTGAGAGAGGCTCAGAGTGGGATGATTCATGGAGACAGGCCTGTGGAGTGGGCTGGGTGAGAAGAGGCTGTGGTTTGTTTCTGTCTCTCTGATATTTTAGCTTTTCCCCAGTATCTGGCTCTGGGGGTTTTATTATAATACTAAATAGAATGTGTGCAACAGCTACTCTGTCAAATTTGTGTCTCTATTGTACTAGCATATCTGGCAGGCAGGACACCATTGTGTACCAAAGGTTTTGCGGCTGGGTTGGTGTTTACATTTTTTCTTTGATAGTGCACAGCCTACCTTCCAGTACCAAAGATGCTGAGCACATAGACCCCCTATCTAGGCATCAGCATGACATCTCCATGTTCAATGAGTTGTGTAGGTATTGTCTTCAGATATGAAGGCTTTCCATCAGTTTATGGGAAGCAACCGATAGTCTTATCAACAGCCTGGGTTATTTGAGGGTTTGCTACGGGGTCCCTTTAGCCAAAAACTCAATTAGATGGAACCAGATCCTAGTACTGGAGTTTCATTTCATGATAAGAGATGTCGGGACTCTGTTTCCCCATTACTTGCTGATTTCATTTAGATCCCCTTGTATATGTGCATATTTTAAGAAGCTTCTACTGTATTAGATTCCCATACTATTTTTCACATGGCCCTTAATTTTACTGTCTCTCTCCATATCCCCCTCATCATTTTCTCTTCCCTCTCCACTTGACCTTCCTGTTTTAGTTTTTCCACCACCATTCATCTGGAATTATCTATTCTATTTCTGTTTTCTAGGGAGATATACTTGTCTTCCCATGAGTTCCTGACTCTCCACCTAGCCTCTGTGGTTCTATGAATTGTAGATTGGTTACCATTGACTTAATAACTAATATCCATATATAAACAAATATATACTATGTTTATCTTTATGAGTGTGGGTTACCTCAGAATGATTTTTTTCTAGTTCTATTTATCTGAGAATTTTATGATTTTATTTTTTCAATTGTTGTGTAATAGTCCACTGTGTAAATGTACCACATTATCTTTATCCATTCTTTTATTGGGGGATATATGTTGTTTCCAGTTTCTGGATATACAGACCAGTGACTTCCTAACAAAAGCTAGAAGAACGGTCTGAGGAATCTGAGTAGTTTGAAAAGAAAGACTTAAAGAGATTTACATTCGTGTTTCCTAGGAAGCAAGGTGTCAACCATAGCATTGGATAGTCAATTCACAGCCAATGAGTCCCAGAATGGGCTCAGAGCTTCCAATGAATGTTTAGAACATCATTGAATTAGTTTTCTAATAGATTGCTTGTGACTTCAGTACACATGAGTTCAGTACAGTGCAATTGTTGTGGGTCAGGGCTGTAGACATGGCTTGGCTACATCCTAAGCTTATGGTTTCAGAAGCTTCAATCCAGGCTGTGTTCTCATTTAACTAAGGCTTCGGTCCTCTCCCAGGCCCATAGGTACAGAACTGAGATGGGTGCAGGGCCATAGTCCCTTGAGTGGCTTCCTTTCTTGGGGCAGCTTTTTGCTCCCAGAATTCCCTTTGTCATGGAACTTTTTTTTTTTTTTTTTATGAATCTTGTTCCAGCAGGACATCATCTTCAAACCCCTCATGCCTCTCTAAGACAGAGTCATAATATTGTAAGTACCTTGCATGTCTCTTACATCTCCCATGGAATTTAATCTAATTATTTCCTTGATTAATAGCTAAAAACATATCCCAGTTTCTATGTGTATTCTAATTACACAGGGCTATAGCTAACTGGGGCAAGGGGTGTTATCTTAGACTTCTGCTTACTACAACTATTGAGGGGAGGGGAATGCTCTGAAAAGCTTCCAGAGTGAAATAACTAGATTTATATGAATGATAAGGAGTGGAATGGCTTAGATTTCTCAATGGCAATGTCAGGAGATAGTAGATAATGAAGTGACATCATTAAAATTCTAAAAGGAAATGATTTCCTACCTACAGTTTTATATCCATCCAAATAAGCTACCAGGTATGAAAATAGAATACCCACATCTCTGGAAATAAAAAGTCTCAAATATTTACTGCCCCCACACTCTTTCTTAGACAGTCACTGGGGATTATGTTGCATAAGCCAAATTAGTAGCTAATCGAAATGAAGTCATTTCAGCCAAAAAACAGAAAACAAAGAGCTTCTTCCCATGAGGGTACAGGGGAGAGTCCATCAAGATGAAACTGATGGATGGCTGAATGTGATGGGGACAGGCTAAGACAGCTCATTTAAGCATTTGATTGGACACAAGAATTTAATAAACCACACAAAAAAAGAAGCAAACCATGTGATGGATGATTATTATCTTTAAAGGTCACAAAAAATATCCAGGAATGTACTTGAAGCCATGGTTTACTACAGGACTTAGTTTTAAGTAACTATATATTCACTGAATACTAATCTAACTGGAGTGGCAAAATACAGATAGATTGTAGAGAGGATGGTGTGATGGAAGAAGTTGTGCCCCCCACCCCCAGCGAAGGCGTTGATATTCTCTGGCATCTGTGAGTGTGACTCTTTGGCGTGGAGTCTTTACAGGTGATCAAGTATATATGTGTTGGTTGGGGAAGAAAAGACTTACACTTTGTTCTCTTTAGTGGGAAGTTAGCAAGTCATTCTTATAAATCAGGGACCAGGAAGTACAGGATAAGCATAGTATTTTGAGGCTCCAAGACAAATAGCTAAGTGTCATCCGAAAGAGCTAAGGGCTGTTGCTTTGGGGATGAGGCTAATGGGGTAAGGAGAAGAAGGCTTGTTAGAGGCTAATGTTTATTTTAGGAAAAGTCTTCGAACCAGATAACTATTTATATCGTATGCACAGATTGATAAAAATAAAAGCTGAAATTTCCAATATATCAGCAATAATTAACTAGAAGCTGTAATAGGGGAAAAAGAAATCCCATCTGCAAGGGCAATAAAACCCTCATAGCCTGAATAGGACACATGCCAGGTCTTTATGGAGAGAACAGTAACGTTGTACTGAAGGACAAAGATAAATAAAAACTGGCCCGTGTCTTAAGTAGTTCATGCGGTGGAGGAGATGAGTGGACAATTACAGGTCAGTGTTCAAGGAGCCATTGCTGAGAGAGATGCTTCTGTGGAGCAGGTGTATTTTAAATGAGAATGTGGAATTCTAGGGAGAGTGGGGAGGGCTTACCAGAGGATGGCAGTGACCCAGTGGACGGGCGTTGGGTGATGGTAGAGGCATCTTTTCATGGTGGAGCTGGTGGGAGTGAAGCTGGGCAGTGAGGCCGAAATCAGGCTGTTAAAGCTCTGCACAGTGGGAGCATCTCCTCTCTTCTCTCATTCATTTTTTCGTTTCTGTCTTCCTTTGCCCCTTTGACCCCCTCCTACTCCTTTACGGCAGGGTCTCCTGTAGCCTAGGATGGCCTGGAACTCACTTTGTAGCTGAGGACGACCTTGAACTCTTGATCCTCCCATCTCCACCTCCCAAGTGCTGGGATGGCAGGTGTGAGCCATCGGACTCCATCTTAGGGAGTGCTAACGACTGAACCCAAGGCTTTGGGATGTTAGGCAAGCACTCTACTGACTGAACAACAGCTCCAGCCCATTTCACTGAATTTTAAGTGAAGGAGTGAACCAGAAGGTGACTTTTATTCCCTCACAACATAGCCATATTAGCAACTTCCCAACAAAAGATGTCAGTACAAACAGATGATGCCACTATCTTCTTCAGGCAGGTTCTCTCAGGACTTTGTTGTCAGTTGTGCTGCAACAGGAACCCACATCCAGGGTGTCTCAGAAGCAGACATTTGTTTCTTACTGTTCTGGAGGCTGGGAAGTCCAAGTTCAATTGTGCTTGTGATTCTGTTGTCTGGCTACAGTGCTTGTCCTGATCTTCAGATCTCAACCTCTGCATTGCATCCTTAGACGGCAGACAGCAGAGGGGGAGCAGGGCACTCACCCTCCATTTCAGGCTCCACCGTCATGATCTGATTCCTTCCAGAGACCCCCTCTCTAGCTGCCATCCTCTGAGGGTGAGCGGGGCTAAGGAGTCCAAAGTATGAATTTTTGGAGGGAGGGCAGGCACATTCAGCCTGTCCCTTAATCACCATTGTGAACTTCAGTCAGCTGTGACTGAGATGCAGGCGCAGTCATGAAGTTATCAGCCCTACCTGAGGAGATAGATATGCTTCACGGAGGATTTTCATTGCTGGCACCTCCAGGAGGGGTCAAACCTAGGTTCTAATCTGCAAAGGCATAAGCACATTACCTCTCAGAGTTGACATTTTCTGCTTGTCATGAGTGTGAATTAGGGCAGCTTGCAGAAGCTCCCTTACAAGCATCATTTTCCCCCTTTCTCTTTATTGCTATCTCTGAATACAGATGTGATGGCTAGAGCTTAGGCAACCCCATTGCCTCATGAGGCACACAGAGAGTACCACTAACAGAGGTTCTGGGATAAGGTACTTGACTTACAGAGTATTTTGGGGTGCAGGGCTACTGTATGTCCTTGGACTCCTGATCTCTCTCTTTTTTTAAAAAAATTTTAGAAATAAATTTTTATCTTAAGGCATTGTTAATTTTGGACTTTTCTATTACTCATATCTAAAATTAATCTTATAAAACTCGGTAATACAGAGGTAAACACAGAAGTAAAATTTAAGTTATTAAATAAAGACAGGGCTGTCTTGGGAGAATGAGGGTGATGTGGGAAGTGTAGGGTAAAGCTCAATAAGATTGTGATGGGAAGAATAGGAATGGTCCAGGAGAGTCTCAGGTACATACAATGAGAAAATCAAATCCAGACTGGGCCTGTGCACACAGTCCTGTACCTGAATCAAACCAAACTTCTCCAGTTCTTTAGTGATGTAAAATTAAAATTCACACTAGAGACTTTCTGGGTCCCACAGCAGTTCTGCTTAAGAACAGGTGAAGGGATGCTTGTGGTAAGAAAGTAGCCGGTGATGTTGCCTGAGGGATGGAAGCCAGTTGGAGGCAGGAAGGAAGTGGAGATGGGCAATGGGGCAAACGAAGGAGTGAGCGAGAACAGACATACAATGACGTGTGCATAAAGAGGTCATGATAAATCCGCTGCTTTGTATGCTCACTCTACATTTCGATGTAACGAGAGAAAAAGAACAGGTTAAATTCCTTGTTGGTCTATTTGTAAGCCCGGAGGGGGGCGGGGATATTTGCTCTCAGCCCTTCAAACTTTAAGATCAGCAAGTGTGGTTCTTTTTCCTTAAGGCACATTCACAGGTTGTCTTTGTTCAGCTTAGGGTAGGTCCCTTCTTTCTCCACACCAGTCCTGTGGCTGTGGCGTGCTTTGGTCACCAGGAGAGCCGCACAGCCAGCCCCCTCCAATGAGTACTAAGAAGAAACAGGACTATAACCCGGTCCTAGCTATTAACCGAGAGCCATCTCCACCCAGTCGCCCACCCCGCCTCTGCTTCATTACATCTGTCATAGCCTTGCTGGTTTCCTTGCACGGCATCACACCAACATCTTAGACTTCTACGTTTTGTTTTGTGGCTCAGCATCCTCATCCCTCCACAGATGGACAGTTCCTCATGGGTCGGTGGAGCCTACCTCTGTCTATTGCTGTTAAGGTTCCCAGGAACCAGCACTATGCTTGGCTCATAGTTAAACCTCCAGAAAACAGGTGCCAGACCTAACTCATGCTTGGGCAACAGCGCTTTTACCACACTTTGCTCTAGGTCCTTAAGCCAAGTCCCTGTTTTCTCTCGATGAACATGTGGCTCATGGCCAGCCTCTGTGAGGGTTGCTCTTGTCGCCCCTTGCTCTAATGTTTCTCTGTGTACCCTTCTTCCTCTGTTCTTGCCGATTGTCATGAGCAGTGTGTGAACAGCCACCTGCTGCTGAGCACTTTGACCTTTCGAAGCACGCCTCCTTTAGGAATGAATCACAGCACTCAGCACAGCGGTCACATTTCCCCAGCATGTTTAAGCTTTCATTATCTCTGCTTTGAATTCCAACACAATTGCACTCTTCACTCTTTTATATCATTGCTTCCCTGCTTGGTGGATACAAAGGGATTCATAATATTTTCGAAATGATGCAGAAAGAAAGTAGAACTCCAGCAAGACTGGAGTTCAAGGACTTCATGGTTCAGAATCAGCAGGGACGCTCCTCCTCCTTCACCCTTAATCTATCGCCCTCTGTTGGTGGGAGGCCAAATTGGCGGGAGCCAAATACACACACACACACACACACACACACACACACGTATAGTGTGATTTTGATTTGTTTGTTGTATCTCTAAAAGTTATAACTTGGAAATTCCTGAGTAGAAAAGTCTTACTCTTTTATAACTATAGGTTGCTATATGTAATTATACATTCAAATCCAGATTATTAACTCTTAATTTCTGCTCATAGTAGGAATTTAAAAATTCCCATTTGCTCCTTTGTGCTGCATTCTAAGCAAGCTCTGGTGACTGGGGAAAAGCTCACTGGGCTATTGTTCCCTTTGTGTCACCCTGTGCTCTGTAGAATAGGAATGAGTGTCCTACCTAGGTGAACATCTGTCATAAAACAAATTCAAGAGCCCTCACACCCTGCTCAGTTATATTCAGAACTCTGTCTTCATTTGAAAGGTTCTTTTTAACCAACGTACATTACCACTTAGCTTTCTTAGTCCAGTGTTTTTTAACCTTGCTTACCCCTCCACATTACAGAATTACCTAAGTTTATGATATTTTTATAGAAATGCTGAGATACATATTTATCTGGTAGACCACAGATGTTTCTTGGAACCAAGACTTGGTCCCAAAAGGAGGTGAAGCCATCCTGGTAGCTCTCCTGACAGAATGCTGTGCACAGCTCATTTCAGCCTAGGAGCATAGCACTTTAGCAGTGCAGCCGGGGAAGACTGCATCTGCTGCACTTCTGGAAAGGACTCTCATATTGTCTAGTTCAGGGATACTGAACACCTCTTCCCAGCAGGCAGTGCTTCTTCCCTGTAATTATCGAATTTTGTGGAAGAGAAACACGAGAAGATTCTTGCCGTTTCAGGGAGGCTTGAAACACTTGTTTTGGCTTTTGAGTAGGCTCATCCTGGCTTCTGCTTGTCTTAACATGAGTAAGAGATTATTCACAGTGTGGGTGTGGCAGCTCAGGAGGACTGATGAAGGCACAAGTTTCGCGTGTTTCTTTCCTTGTTGCCTATTTTATGCATCCAAATGAGAAAGATGTTCCAGTGTCTTTCCTAAGAGATCAATACGGGAAGACTTTTGTGGTTGAAACTTCCTTAAAGACTAGTCATGGTATCAGCATTCCAGGGTATGTTTGGGGGTGGCAGGGGAAAGTGGGGAGATGACTGGGGTTGGTGAGTTGCGATGTGTTAGAAAAAAAAATTCCTACTGTTTAGAATGTAGAACCAAAGGACCCAAACTCAGAGAATCTCTGTAGGAAACATATGATAAGCATTTGTAGGCTCACCCTGATCATTAGCTGTGCATAACCTTGAGCCGGATAAAAGTTTGAAGCTCTCATTCTCTAGCTACCCGAGAGGCATGTCAGGAAGTCAGGTGACTCTCTCTCTCTCTCTCTCTCTCTCTCTCTCTCTCTCTCTCTCTCTCTTTCTCTCTCCCTTTCTCCCTCCCTCCCCCCCCCCCCCGTGTGTGTGTGTGTGTGTGTGTGTGTGTGTGTGTGTGTGTGTGTGTGTGTGTGTGTGTATTGCAGTAAAGCTCTTTATAGCCATTCTTCCTAAGGCTTTCAGAAGTGGTTGGTCTCATCCCTGTGGTACTGCTACTACCAATTGGCCACAGAATGACTTGTTTGCTCTGATGCTCAGTATCTCCTCTAAACACATTCTTTTAAAACGTCCGGTTTCTAGTTTACCAGTGAACTGATAATGGTGGGTAAACCAGGAGGGATGACCTTTGGGTGTGTTCAATTCCGTGGAGACTATTTTTGGAAATTATTGACAACTTCCTGTCCTTGACTTGGTCTTTGGCATAAAATATCTTAGACATGAGTTTTTAAGGATGTGGTCCAGTTCTTTCTTAAGAGGCTTTTGTGCTGTTATCAGAATCATCAGTGGCAGTCTTTTTGCCAAGTTGCCCATTTATAAAGCTCCCTTCACCAGAACAGTTGCACCTGATGGTGACTGAGTTCAACCAGGCTTTCTTGGAAAATAAAGATAAAGCTGAGCCCAGGCACCTCATCTAAACACTTCGGTTCCTCCACTACCCTGATTAAAATTTCCTTCATAGGACTTAACATCTGCATGATATGTGTATAAATTTGTGTTTGTTTATCACAAACCACTAGAACTAAGCTCTCAGGGGGTAGGAGTCTTTCTTCCAAATACCAAGCATCTAGGTGGGAAAAAATCTGGAAATAATCATGAGGTATAAGAGGAGCTTAAAAATTAAGTAAAGTAATATGGAAACTCAAATTACATAATCATTTATTTTTATTTGTTCACTCTATATCATTTTATACTCTGGACTGCCTCTTCTCTTGTGGAGAAAAGATGGCTTCCATCAGAAAGAGAACTTTCATTCAGCAGAATCAGCCTTTGCTCACTGGCAAGCATAGATCACATGAAGCATGGCCAATTGGCATTAGCAAAGCAGAGATTCTGAAGAGAATGCAGCTTGGGCATGTGTAATAAGACAGTTCAAGGCCAATATTACCTTTTCAGTTCCTGCTGCATGTTATCAACTGAGCCTCACAAAACTTCATGAGGAAAGTTGGAGAGATATTGGCATTCCTGTTACACAAATGAGAAAATTGAGGGTGAGTGGGTTTCTTTAGAGTTTGGAAGTAGTGGGGTTCCTACTGGACCTCACAACTTATTAGATAGCACCCAATTCTACAGTTCAGATGGATTAACAGGAAAAACAGTTACATCTGTGTGTCTTTACAGAAGGGGGTAAGAAAGTGGTAGATCGCACACACACACACACACACACACACAAACACACACACACTCACACACACACACACTCACACACACACACAGGGGGGGTGCACACACTTATAGTTTTATTTCTCTGGCTGATAGCCTGATTTCTCAAATGTTTAGACATGACTACTAATAACTAAATGGTCATTAATGGTTATTAATGGTTATTAATGGTTATTAATGAGTACACTGAGAATGAGGACTCAGAGTGTTTGGAGAGTGAGTGGCAATAATTAGGTCAGTCCCTGAGCCTGATGACTTGAATCTAGAAAGAATAAGTGACGTGTATTTAGACAATTCATAATCCTTTCTGGGGAGCTTCAGCAAAGCATGGAACTCCAGCTTCCTGTGATGTTGGGGATGAGAGGGAGGGGCCTCAGGACCATCTGTGTCCACAAATCCCACTACTGTTCATAGCCCAGGGAACCAAACTCCTAAACATACCTGTTTCTTCTCCCTCTTTAGTTCTCCTTGCTTCCAGGATTCCAGGGACCGGGTCTCTTTCTTGCTCTCATTTTGGGTTAAGTGGCAAAACATACCAGATGATTTAATAATTTGCGGATTGAGCCTAAGACTTATCACTCCCGTATTTCACCCTTGAAGAGCTAGGCTGGCAAAGGGTAAAGTTCAAGAATCCACACTGATAAATATGGGATTTTTTTTAACCTTTAATGTGTGTTTTTATTTCTAATGTGCATTGGCTGTTTTGCCTGCATGCAAGTCTGTGTACCGTGTGCATGCACGCATGCATACTGTACATGCTGTACTCTTGGAGGCCAGAAAAGCCTGTCAGATGCCCTGGGACTAGAATCATAGATGATTGTGAGCTGTCATGGTGGCACTGGGTCCCCTGAAAGAACAGCCAATGCTCTTAACCCCTGAACCATCTCCCCACCTCCCAAAAGAGATGGAGTCTTAAACCCAGACATTTAGGACTGTTTTTGAGTTGTTAGCACTGACTGGATCCCACCCTGAGGTAGCTGAATACATGTAGCTGAATGCATGTAGTTGTGGCTGAGAAAGCACTGGGCCACATAGCACTGTTAAGCTTTGGGGTGATATGCAGAAATGTTGTTGGTTTCAGGAGTGGAGTTGAAGCAAACGAGGTTATAGAAGAGATCCAAGGATTATAGGTGTACTCACTGCTTTTCTCATTGTTATGACCAAATGTCTGAAAGGAAATGGTGCAGGGGAGGGTTTATTTGGCTTATGGTCTATGGAAGACAGTCCATCATGGCTGCAGGAATTTGAAGTGTCAGGTCACACTGCATTTACCGGATTTATCAGGATTTGCCCCAGTTAGGGCACAAACCAAGTCTAACTTTGTCACCTGATTATTTCACTGGTGCCTCTTAGAAAAATATGGATTAAGTCAGCAACAGCATCACTAAAAAGCCCACCCCAGCATAGGAAATGATTCGTGAGGACTGCATTCTTGGAGTTCCCTCTCTGGCATGAAGAGAGCCCAGCCAACCAGAGCCTCCTCCCCTGAGCAATCAATTGCTGCTTTTATAATTTTGAAGAGTAGGCAAGTGAGTCTTCTGTCTTCCTTGACCTTCCAAGTTTCATGGGCTTCCTGGGTGCTCTGGATTCCTTTCTTCCCTCCACAAGGGAACTTTCGTACTGAGAGGAGAGCTGCAGGACAGCTGGCTTCTCACTTCTTACCTCTTTGTTCAGCCCTGAATTCTAACAGGTAGATGATAACACCCACATTCAGGCTTTATTCCTCAAGATTCCTCCCTGTGATTACACTTACAGACACCCAGAGGTGTGTCTCATAGGCGATCCTAAATCCAGGCAAGTTGGCAGTTCAGATTAATCACCACAATGGGAGAAGGCGCTGCATTCAATATCTTTATAGGAGCCACCAGGGGAGGTGGATGGGGAAATCAATATTGGTTTCTTAGTGCAAGCTGTGGTGGGTACAGGGCCACTGTTCTCCTATAAAGCTTTTTGGCAAATGTCTTCTCTAAGATGATGACTCTGTCTTCTGTAAGGTGACAACATATCTGGGATGGTCACCTAGTTGTGATTTTGAAAAGAATCTCTTCTACCTTGAAGGATAGACCCCACACTAGGAGCACAGTCTAGGGAGCAGAACAAAGAATTTGTGCCCCCATTTTTCTATAAATTTCCTGGCATGGTTTCTTATGCAATGAATAATCTACAAATGAATTATAGCAGTGTTAGGTAAGGAAGCCGGAACACCTAGACATTTCATTTGACTAAAAGTCAAATGTCTGGCACTTGGCTGTCCTGCGTTACCTTGCTACTCAATTTATTTCGTGTGTGTGTGTGTGTGTGTGTGTGTGTGTGTGTAATGCAAATATAGCCCCAGCATGCCACTCTGTGTCATAATAGGGAGACAGTGGTCTGTAAAGCCTGTGGGAAGCTCTCTCGCTGAAGAGAAAAGCTGACCGCCATGAAGCCTATTTCTTCAGACTTAAGAAGTTGAGCTTCAGAAAGAAAGAAAAGATATTCCATCTACAGCATGGGACTTAGAAATAAAATGATCCAAGAGAACTGGAAGTTTGTCAAATGCAACTCTTAAAATGGTTTTTCTTTTTTAAAAAAGTTTTTTTTTCTTGTTATGAAAGCAATCTCAACTAATTGCAAGAAACTGTAGAAAATAGAAGAGCCCAAAAGAAGAAAGAAGTCACTTGAAATTTGTCTACTCAGAAATAACTGCTGACAGTTCTGTTTGTCCTGTCCTAAGCTTGCTATGCTGTGGACACATTTAGAATACATTTATACCTGCAACTATTTTGTAACCTGGTTTTAATGTAATGGTAGTCTGTTAATATTTTCCATGTAATTAACTACTCCTCTACCTTGGTATTTTGACAGTTGCATGGTAATTTGCTAATTTATCTCATAATACCATTATAATTTAATCAATAATTTTAGAATTTACATCATCCCCATTAGAACGTTATGCATGGTGTTTAAAGAATTGTGTGTGTGGTCTCATACATGCTAGGCAAGTACTTCACCGCTGAAATACATCCTCAGTAGCCTCATTTATTTATTTGTTTAATTTTGTATATGCATGCAGGCAGATGCATGTATATGAGCGCACATATACATGCAGGTCAGACTTTAATTTCAAATGGCTTCTTCAATGACTTTCCACTTCATATTTTGATGTAGGGTCTCTCAGCTGGAGTTTTCCAGTTCTGCTACTCTGATTAGGGGGCTTTCTGGGGTGGGAAAATCTCCTGTCTTAGCTTCTTTTCTTTGTTATTTTTTTAATTAAAAAATGTTATTTTTATCAGTGTATCCCCCTGCTCCCCCTCCCTTCTCTCCTCCCAATATGTTCCAGTCAACCTTCAGTCTTGCCCCTCCCCATCCCCCCATCCCCTCCCCCCAAAGGGCAAGAAGTCCCAAGGTGTGTCAGCTCAGCTTGGCACATCCACTCCAGGCAAATCCGATTCACTCATTCCAAAGTCAATGCTGGGCTGGGTGTATTTCTGCAGGGAATGGGCTCCAAGGTACCAGCCTACATACAGAAACAGTCTGATCCCACCCCTTGTGGCTCCACATACTGCTCATGCCAGTTGAAGGTTGCCTACCCTTGGAGGGCCTAGATCCTTTTCCCAATGGATCTCTAGTGGCTATTCTGGATTCAGTGAGCTCCCTAGAGCTCCATCCAGCCATCACTGTGGGAATTTTCCTCATAATCTCTATCCCTTGCTCATGCAGACTCTCTTCCCCTACTCTCAGCTGGACCAGGAGCTCTGCCCAATGCTCAGCCATGGATCTCTGCCTCCATCTCTTAAGCACTGGATTATAAGTGGACCACCATTCTTGCCAAACAGTTATGCAGGTGCTGGCAACCCAAGCTCTAATTCTCAGGCTTGAGTGGCAAGCATTTACCCAGCACTTCCTTTGTCTTAGTGCATTCTACTGCTGTGAAGAGACACCATGACCAAGGCAACACTTGTATAGAAAACATATAGAGGCTGGCTTTTATTTTCAAAGGTTTAGTCCATTATCATCATGGTGGCATGCGGGCAGACATGGTGCTGGAGGAGGAGCCAAGAGCACTACATCTGGATCCCCAGGCAGCAGGAAGAGTTAGACATTGGGCCTGGCTTGAACATTTGAAACCCCAAAACCCACTCCCAGTGATATGCTTCTTCCAACAAGACCTAAGATTGCCTCTCCCCAGTGACCAAGCATTCAAGTCTATGAGCCTGGGGCAGCTATTCCTATTCAAAACATCACACCCTCCTCTGTTATATATTTAGCAGAATTTCCCAGGTGGCTTTTATCTTGTGGTCCTCCTGCTTCAATCTCCCTACCATCTGAGATTACAGGCTTGATCCAACAACTGATGTACATTTTTTGAATGTTGATTTGCCACATGTATTAAGATTCTCCAGAGAAGCAGAACCTGTAAGATATAAATACAGAAGAAGAGATTTATTATAAGAACTGAGACGTGTGGTTGAAGAGGTTGAGAATCCCATGGGATGTCATTTGCAAGTTGAAGAACAGCAAAGCTATTGGTATAGTTTGTTCTGAGTCCAAAGGTCTGAGATCTGGTAAAGGTGAGGGCTTCTGATGTATATTCTGAAACCTGAAGGGTTAACACTCAGGAGCCAGGAAGTTTTCAAGGGCCAAAGCATATGGATGTTCCAGCTCAAGAAGAGACAGGGCCTTCAGTAGGTTGAATGGAGTCTGTTCATATTGCTGAGTGTGACTCTGCTTTATTCCTTCTGGTTCAAACATGTAGTTCTTCTGGAAACAGCCGTATTCAGAAACCTTGTTTTACCAGCTTTTGGGGCATCCCTTGACTTGGTAAAGTTGACAAAGAACTAAAGCATACACCTTCATAATTAAAGTCTTAGAAGTGGCCTTAAGGTCAAATACACTTTAAACTAAAAATATTGTACCACTTTCAGCTTCCACCAGCATCGGGTGAGAATTTCGGGAAGCCCCAGCACGATGGGTCTGAAATTGCTCAGATGTAGCAATTTCATCTGTAGTATATGCCTTTCCTCTTCTTATTACAAGACCAGATGTCCCAGGCTGGTGTTCATTTTCTGTGCACACCTGGCTGCCCAGCAATGCTGTGAGCTCAGTGACAGGGAGGGATGGAGTGGGGTGAATTTGCCTTTGTGGAAGAACAGAAAGAGCTAGAGCAGCCAGCTCCCTCCCTGGGACTGCTGGGTGGCATCCAGTGCATTGCCAAGTGAGGAGGATGCCGGGTTCTTTTCTTAGAAACCTCTTTTTTTTTCTGTTTTGGTAATAAGTCTAGATCTCATCATAAAGTATTGCGTGCTCACTAACGAAAATGTGGCAAGTACAGGACTGTGAAGTCACCATGGTCTCACCATTTGAGGATAAATGTTATCCTATCTTTTCGGGCATATGTGAGGGAGCATTTGTTCATAGCTGTCCCTTGTCCCTGTCTAAATTATTTTATACTCCCACCAATATTTCCCTTGTGACTGCATAGTTTCAGTAATTATTTTTGATGATTTAATTTTTAGTTGAATGGCTCAACACTGTCTAGTATTCCTCAGTATTTTCTTTATGATTTCCATTTTGCAGATGAGGAAACTGATGCCCATAGGAGTTAGCAGACTTGCCCAACATCACAAGATAGGTAACAAATGCAACTAGCCCTTCACCCATTCTGTCCATTATTCAGTCATCAAACATTTATAGAACATAAGGCCTCTGGGAGGCAAGCACATGCTTCCTGCTCATGTAATGTTTATAACTCAATGGATAGTATAGTCTTGTAGAAGCTTTTACGGTTACCACCAGAGTCCAATAAGGAGGCACCTAGCCAGCCTTAGGTCCACTACACCAAGGAGGTAACAATGAAGGCAGCCTTTCCGGAGGAGTGGAGTTGGACAGGGAAGTAATGGTGGGTAAATGGGGCTGCTGAGGGAAAGGCCCAGAGAGGTGAAAACATAGGAAATGTTTTAGGAATTGGAAGTAGAGAGTATCCTGGTTTGTGGGTGAAGACTATCTCCCAATTCCCTTCTATTTAGACCTTTCCCTAAAAGCAGTGGGTGGGCAAGAGATTTAAAAAAACTTGTTAGGACTTTGGAAGGAACCCTGATGGCCATATGGGATGGACTAGAAGACTGGATCTATGCACCTACTGATGCAGAGTGGCTCTGGTGGAAGGGAAGGCATTCATTTAATTTGCCAGGAGGTGGTACAGAAAGCAGTCATGTGTCTGTGGAGTCCATACAGAGGTCAGGGCCCTGTGGATGACCACTGAGGTGTCCCTGAAGACTGGGGACATGAATTCTGTCTTGGAGTTCCTTCATGGATTTGTTTTGAGGGGCCTGTGAGACTGAGAGGTTCTGCACAGGAAGAGGTCAGGAGTCTGAATAGAAGCAGATGAGGAACCGTGGGGTGGGGGTGAGGGCAAGAAGTCATTCTCAAAGACTGCAAGACGATGGGTCCTAACCAGCAAGGTGCTGCCAAGTATGACCAATAGCGAACCGTTTCATGAATCCTAATACCTAATAACTGCAATCTGGACATGAGCAAACAGAGAGACGTTTATTAAGTTTAAATAATTTAAACTTTTAGGTTAAATAATCTTCCTGTCGTTTATAGGTACCCTGAAGGTCACTCCTCAGGATATGGAGTGGAAAATAAAGTTGAAAACACAGCTCTGAAGGACACCATATTTTGGGGGAACGGGGAAAAGGAAATATTCAAAGGAAACGGAAAAGGATTGTGGGGGGGGGGGGGACGGGGAGACGAAGCTAGGGAGGAAATCCTGTAATTCTGTCTCTTGGAAAGAGACAGAAAAGAATAAAAAGTTCAAGGCTAGCTTGGGCTCCATGACTCCTCTCCCCCATCTTTCTACAAAAATAAAAACAGGAGAGGGAGCGGCCTGAACGGCCCGGAGAGGAAACATCGGTGTTAAGTGGGGTTGGCGTTAAGTTTAAAGTCCGGACAGAGGCTCCCAGCGAAAGTGGAGCCGCGCAGACTGAGATCAGGAACCGGGCAGTTACGGTTTCAGTTCATGAGCATGCGTTTCTCCTTCTCCGACTCCGTTCAAAATCTCAGAGGGAAAAAGCATGCTTCCATCTCAAAAAGCCACCCTTTGTGTTCCTATAAGGCCCATTTTCAGCATAGATGAGGAACTTGTCGGCAGCTGGCAGGCTAGGAGTGGCCCCAGTCAGTCACCACTTCTGCGCATGCACTTTGCTGGACAGTTTTGTCAGAGCCATGACCCTGCCGCTTGACTCTGCACAAAGCCACGTGGCTGCTTTGGCTGGGTTTTGCAAGCCAGGCTGGCCATGCCTCACGCACCGGGTCTTGCCCTTTGGAGATTATGTCATCGCCTTGAGAAAAATCCTCCTGGCTTGGTCCCATGAGGGGTGTGTGAAGCAGAGGCAGCTCAAGCTGACCTTCAGGATCACAGAGAAAGAAAGCAATGCTTGTTATTGTTTGCCGCTCAGACTTATCAGTCTTTTGTTTTAGAGCGATTGGGTTGTAAAATGTTCTCTCAACAGAGACACGACTTTCCTCTGCCGTGTTGCTCCTGGACATAGCTCAGTGTCCCACTTCCTGACTGCCAGATAGCCATTGTTTCCTGACAGAGACTCAACTTCCAGGATCTATTGTGGTCCTGGAGAGAGGGGGAAGCAGTTAGCTCCAGCTGTACCTTGCAGCCCAAAGTCAAGTCACTTTGGAGGCCTACTCCGTGCAACCTAGCACCCAGGTATTCATCTAGCTGCTCACATCTGTATCCAGTCCTGATCAGGACTTCCACCCTAATTGCACAGATTAGATCATTCTCGCCCCCTCCCCCACTCTCTCTTTCAAAATAGGATCTGATATATCCAAGGCTGACTTCATAATCACTATGTAGTCAAGGACATTTTGAATACCAGATTCACCTGTTGCTGCCTCCCAAGCACTGGGAATTCAGGCATGCTCTGTCAAGCATTCTCCCAATGGAGCGGTGTCCCCAGCTCTCATCCAGCATCTCATTTATTAGATGGTATTTAGATATGGCTTGTGTAGCTGTCACCACCCCCTCTTCCCAAGGGTCACTTGTTGAAACTTCTTCAGTGTGGTGACATTAAGAGGTAGTGGAACCTTATAGAGATGGCATCTAGCCCAGGGAGGTCATTAGGTCATTGGAGGCATGTCTTCAGAGGGACTAAAGTAGTTCCTGTGTGTGGTCCATGCCTATCTGGAACATGTAGCCTTGGCTGGCTTGAAGTGTCTCAGTAGACCAGAGCAGGCTGGCCTTGAACTTGTCCAAATGTGCCAGCCTCTGCTCCTGAGTACTGAGAGTAGAGGAATGTACTATCACACACCACTTTTTTTTTTTCTTAATAAGTTTTCAGCCTTGGGAATTTCATTATAGTAATAGAAAAAAGACCAATACAGTTATTATGTTCCAGTTCTTCAAGAGTAAACTACTCTCTTTGAAAGAAAATCATTTTCATGTAAAAGCACCCATGTAGGGCCTGTAGTCAGTGACCTCCTGATGGTAAACAGGTTTTATTCTAGATTCTGCTGCAATGAGATCCTTGGGAATAAATCTTAGTTTCTATTTTTAAAGAGATTCTTATATTTTTTGATTACAAAAGTAATACATGCTTGTTTTAACAAATTAAAATATCAAATTGCATTTAAAATTTAAATTATTTGACAAGCACTGGGTTTGCATGTCTTCTACGGAGCAGTGGAGTGGTGGCTAAAGCTCCTGCTGGGAACAGGAGTAACAGGGGTGGCTAAAGCTCCTGCTGGGAACACTGGAATGGTCTCCTAATGGGGCTTCCTTCCTCTAGTCTATGTGCCACTGCTTGATTAATTAATTAAGACCTGATTAATTAAAGCATCTCTGATCCCATTTCTTGGTGTTCTAAGCCTTTCAGTGGCTCCCTATTGCCTTACTGTGGCATTCTAAATGGCTGTTAGGGAAGAAACTACCACAGAAGAACTTTTCCAAAGCTTTCATTTTCTCCCTGTGAAGGCTGCACACAACCAGACTGTACAGGACCCAGCACTCCTTGCCTGGCTCCCTTCCGGGCCCAGTTCTCATTTTCTAGTCTTTCTTGTCACAAGTCCTCCCAGACCCGTTTCTGGGAGCCTCTCAGAATCCCCTTCTCCTTGAATCCTTTTCCAGTTTCTTCATCTAGAGGCAATTTTGGTTTTCTCCAAAGGTGATGGCACCGTTGCCCCGTGCACTGGTGCCTCCTCCTCGGCCTTGTTGAGATTTGGGGGTGGGTAGGTAGTTCTTTCCTGTGGTTAACAGCATCCCTGGTTTCCACACACTAGATGCCCATAACTCCCTTTCTCTTCACTGTGGCAGCCTCAAAGGGCTGTAGATATTGCCCAAAGTCAACTGAGAGGCCAACTGGTTAAAGGACACTGGACCGAAGTGGAATTTATACAATAAGTCCTCGGACACATTTGAAGCTTGTGCCTTCCTTTAGAGGTCACAGCCTGACTCGTGAGGTCCTTCAATCATCCAGATCTTCATTTACGTTCTTCCCTGTCCACTCTCTGCCTTCAGCTTCCTTCTTGTCTTAGTTTTCAGTGTGTCCTCTTGTCAGGACAGCCTCTTTCTGTAGCCAGTTCCGACCTGCCTCCCTTTCCCTGGGGACAATAGACCACTTTGGTCTTTAAGTTCTTGTGGCAGTCTGCGCCTCCCTTGACTATAGGCAGCCTGAGTGCCCTCTTAGAAAGAAGACTGATGCCTCTATCTTCTGAGGTAGAAGCCCAGTAGGGACCTTGCTGAGCCTTCCCAGAGGTGTCAGAGTCCTGTTTCAGGATCAGGGGGCTGTAATAGCTATTCTTGCTTGTCAACTTGACTACATCTGAAATTGGCTAAAATGCAAAAATGGAGGGCATGGCTGTGAGGGACTTTTGCTTAATTTGAAGTAGGAAGATCCACTTCTAAACTGGATCTTTGAGGTAGACAGACCTTTAATCAGAACTTTTGAGCTAGGAATAGCCACATCTTTAATCTAGATCTTGACCTGGGAACACACATCTTTAACGTGGACCACACTATCTGGAAGCCTATATAAGGACAAAGAAGAAAGAAACTTTCGCTCTCAGCCTGCTTGCCTTGACTTTGCTAGCAGGCCCAATCCTTCACTGGCATTAGAGCCTAGTTCTTTGACATTCTAGTGTATAATGAAAACCAGCTGAGACATCCATCCTCGCCCGAATAACTACTGGATTCTTGAATTTGTCAATCACAGGCAGCCATTGTTGGACTAGCTGGACCACACAGCCTGAATGTCATTGTAATAAATCTCTCTCTCTCTCTCTCTCTCTCTCTCTCTCTCTCTCTCTCTCTCTCTCTCTCTCTCTCTGTGTGTGTGTGTGTGTGTGTGTGTACGGATTTGTTCTAGAGAACACTGGCTAATACAGAGACGAAGTCCAGGCAGAGTATTAGAATAGTCTAGAAGTTCTAGAACAGTGACATCCCCCTGAAGTATGGGCCAGATGGGGGTGACTTTGGCAGTTATGTTAAGCTCCTCAGGAGCCTTAATTTTCCTTATTGTAAAAGGACACAATAACAGCATCTTTCTTACTAGATCATGCCAAAGGTTTTGCATGTTAATATATGCAAAACGCTTACAGAGTTCCTGGCACGGGCAGTGGTCCATGCATTTTCCAACTAACAAGAGGCCGAATGAATGTTGAACTGGCCATCGAGGGGGCTCAGGGCTCCCAGGCTGGGGTCCTCTCTGTGGCCAGGTGCTGGCCCTAAGGATGGAGCCTCTTCTATCCCTTCTTGCTTTCCTCACACCGTGTCTCTTAGCTTGATCTGCATGCTGACTAGTAAAGGGCTGGGGATGTTCATGGAAGCCAAACACACTGCTGTCTTGCTTCCCTGGGAGGTAGCCAGGCTGCAAGGAGCAAGGACAGGCATTAAAAAACTATTTTCTCACTGGACATAAATAATTGGGGGAAAAAAGAGGTTCTAAATCCATAGCTGTCAGGTGAAGTCATTTCCAAGAGAAAAGAACGGAGGGAAAGAGGGTAGACTAAGGTGCCAGGTGGGATCCAGAGGGAGGGAAAGGATGCTAACTAAGGCAAGATGAGGCTAGGGCAGACATATTCCTGCTTCCTGCCTCTGGACCAGGCTGCCCTCTTCACTTTTAACCCTCTCTCATGAAAAGAAAGATAAGTTAAAAAAAAAAAGATGTTTCTAAGGTGATGATGGCAAAGAAAACCATCCCTGGAATTATTTAATGAGCCAGAATGAATTGCGTTTGAAATCACTTAAATGGGATCTGGGAGCATTTAACTGCAGCCTGGGATCTTAACTAGAGTGGGGAGGCAAGGATCTTCACGCTAATTGCTGGCAATGATATTTCTATGGAGAGGAAAAGGTAGCAAGGAGCAATTAGCAGAGCCTGCATGGCTTGGCCAGGAGAATAAAGAAGCCTGGTGATGCTCTGGGGAATCCCAGGACCCTCCCCCTCATCCTGTGCAGGGGCAATTCAGGTCCAGGACTGCAGAGAGGGGTAGAGGGGTAGGACGGACAACAATAGGGCTGGGCTCCCAGAGGAAGAGGTGGAATCAGGCAGCGGGCCTCCAAAGTGCAGGAACAGGGGCCGAGGCTTCTGGTGATCCTAGCCCCCAGCAGCTGGAAAATGTGGATTATGAGTGAGGCAGCCAGAAGGGCCAATTCAGGCAGCTGCTCTACCCAGGGGCAGTTGTGGGAGGTGAATGAAGCTCAGCTAGTCCAAAGAGTATTCAGTTTCATATCACATGTTTCCCTGTGTTTTCCTCTCTGGCTCCATTGTGTGTGTGTGTGTGTGTGTGTGTGTGTGTGTGTGTGTGTGTGTGTGTACACGTTCATGTGTGTATGTTCACATATGTATAGGTATACAAGTATGTGTATGCATGTGGAGTCAGAGGGTAACCATGAGTACAATTTTTTTGTAAAGATGCTGTCTCCTCAAAAAAATTTTATTTTTATTTACTTATTTAGCCCATGTGCTGGCGTGTGTGTGTGTGCTGGGAGTGGCATGCCCATGTCATAGCATGTATAGTAAGATAAGAGGACAGCTCATAGGATTTGGCTCTCTTCTTCCAGTAGGTTTCAGCGACTGACTTCAAGGTTGGCAGCAGTTACTTTTACCGGCTGAGCCTCCTCACTGGCCCTGTCCAGCATTTGCGTTGAGGCAGAGTCTCTCACCTGGCCAGGTGTCCACCAATGAGGGTATGCTGGCTGCCAGCGAGCCCCGGGGATCTGCCTTTCTCCATCTCCTCAGTGCTGGGATGACAGATGTGCAAGACCACACTTGGCTTTTTCACACGGGTTCTGATGATCATGCTCGAAAAACGGGAGCTTTACCGAGCGGCCTCCCCGCCCCTGGCTCTATCATTACTTCAAGCCTGAAGGTAAACTTTAAAACAACCAAACAGCTAAATTTAATTTTTATTCTCTCCACAGTAAACACTAGAGAAACTTTGAGCCAAAAATAAATGCTAACTTTCTACAACCAATATAAAGATTTTGTTTTTGTTTGTTTTTACATCCTATCCTGACCTCTTTATTTCCCAAGCAGTTTGTATGCGTAGTTCCTAAACTTTTTATTATTCCTTGTGGACTTGTACATCATGCATCTCCATCCCACTCATCTCCCCATATTATCATATCTGCCCTCTTCCCTTGTGACTTCTGCCCCAAATAAAATAGACTTGAGAAGAGAGAGAGAGGAGAGGTGGTGGGAATCTCATCATGGAAAGCTGTAGCGTGACACAGTGAGTCTAACATTATACCCTTTAGTCCATAGATCTTTACTTGCAAGTGTTCATTGGTCTGGTTTGAGGCCTCTGCTTCCAGTACACTATCCATGCTGGATCCTCACTGGAGCTCCTCTTGGACATCCTGTTGTTGCCCTGTGTCATGGAGATCCTGCAGCTTTGTGTCTTCAGGACCCGCCCCTTCCTTTGTTCCATCAGGTCACAGATGGAGTAGATTTTGAGGTGGGTCAGCTTATAGCTTGGTTCTGGGCCCGGGTGATGGCAGGATTGGTCAGCTCACCAGCTGTCCCCTGTCCTCACCATCATGCTGAGTTCTCCATCATTGCCCCACCTAGCTTACCCTATGAAGGAAGGGGTAAGGGGAAAGCTGGTTCTCCTGCTTTCATACCCTCAGGGCTGGCTTACCCACACCTGCACCACCAGGGCAAGCTCTACTGTGTTGCCCAGGTGAGGCACAGAGGCCACTCCCAAGTGCTGCAGCAAGTGAGGGACAGGACCAATTCTCCTGCTCTTGTGACCTCAGGACCAGCCCTCCCACTTGTCACAGTCAGTGAGGGGTAGGGTGGTGTTATCTCTCCCTTGCCCACACCACCTTACAGCACATGAGGGCCAGGACCGGATCTCCCATACTCACTTTCTTGAAGCTGGCTAACACCCCCTTTTCAACAGGATCAGCTCTACCTTTCTGCCCAGGTGAGGTTGCAGGACCTGCTTACCTGAGTGCTGCAGCTGGTAACAAAGAGGGTCAGCTCCCTCATCTGCCACAGGTGGGAAGGTGTGAGGAGAAGAGGGCATCTGTTTCTCAGCCTCACCACCTCATGGCAGACGATAGGGGCAGGCAAAGCTCTCCCGCTCTCATGCCCTTGGGTTCACCTTGCCCACACTCCCACAAACAGGGGCAGCTCTAATGTTCCGACCAAGTGAGATATAGGACCTACTCTCAAGAGTTGCACCTAGTGAGTGGCAGGACCTGTTCTCCCTAGCATTGCAGCCAGTGAGGGATAGAGCCAGCTCTGTGCAGCTCTGTCCTCTCTGCCTTTGATAATAACAGGAGCCATAGACCTCAACACAGATTGTAGCTGCAGCTGGGCCACAGACTTAGGCAGGTCACTCTGGGCAGGCGTGAGGGGTCCCTTCTCATTCAGTTATGATGGTGCTGTGAAGGAGAACTTTTTGATGCCCACACAGCCTTGGGAAGCTATTGGCCCCATTTTATGAATGAGAAAACTGAATCTTTCAATCGGGACCTAGCTGAGGGCACACAGTGGATGAGTTATGGAAGAAGGAAGAGCCAGTCCCCTAGGAGTCACGTTCAGACAACCATGAGTGATGACATCCCTGTCTCTGGGAAGATTTCAACAATATAAACTAGAAGAGACTTAAGATGGGATGCTCATGTTCATTCAGAAGATTCAAAAGAAAAGAAGGGAGGTCACCTTTGAAAGGGTGATAGTAGAGATGTCACTTTGTCAAACTGGAGCACATGGAAGAGAGACAGTGTAACACACAAAGGCTGTTATTTGAGCAAAGAGAGGGAGGTGGACAAACAAGGGCCATGTACTGGGGCCACTGGCTGACTCTGAGTCTGGAGAGGAGGCAGGACTTGGGAACAGTTAAGATTAGAAGGGTTTTACATACTGGGTTGGTTGAGTCTAACCTTGCGTGAGCAATGGGGAGCTGTCTGTAGATTTCCAGCCAGGGAGCCAGACTGTAGGTAATTAATGTGGCAGTGGGCATCGAGCAGGGCCTGCAGTAGAAAGGGAAGGACTGTAGAAGCCACAGATAAATTGTTGTAATTTTGTAAAAGAGGCCAGAGGAGTGTGCTATAGGGCACAGGCCATGAGATGGAGAGAAGAGAGTTCCCCTGTCTGCCCGTTGCTCTGTCCTGAGCACCATCTGGCTCTCTCACCTGTAAGCTGCAGATCTTGGCCTGGGTTTGACTTTACCTGGGGTTGGAAACAGCAGAACATGTACAACCTGCACATAAATATAACCATCCTGGTGTTAGAAGGTAGCTTGGTTGATGACAGGCATGCCAGCCATACAAGTATGAAGACCTCACTTTGATCCTCAAGACCCATGTAAAAAAATACATGTGCAGCAGTGTGACTTCAAGTGTCAGTGCTGGGGCAGTAGAGGATCCCAGGGGCTGGTTAGCCAGCCAGTCTTGCTGGATCTGTGAACTCTGGACTCTGTGCTTGATCTTTTCAGTGCAGAAGCTGCCTAGAACATTCTGGCTCCCTCCCTCTGGCTGCTGAAAAGGAAAGTTGGCCTTCAGACATGTCTATGCTCACCCAGGAGTGAAACAGACTGACCGGATCTCTGCCGTGAAGACAGGATTCCAGTTTTGACTTCAGAGTTGGGACCGCAGTGGAGCTTCCCAAGTGCCTGGTCGATATCTACCCCATATTTACTTTCCTCCATTGTCCTGCATGCCCCTTTCAATCTACCCTCAGTCCCACTGTCTCCAGGATGTCTTCCCACACCTCCTCAGCACCTGGTACTTCTCCAAGGACCGACTTCCTTGGATAGTTGTCTATATGTAGATCTGTCCCTGCTTTGAATATACTCCAAAGAAGACCAGCAGAAGGCCTGTTAGAGAGCAATTCATTAATTATTTACATCTACCACATGCTCAGTGTGCTGCTGTGAGTGATTATTTCAAAGCTACCACTTACTACGTGCTGAGTAGCTCGATATGTTATGTCTAGTTGCTCTCCCTCCCCTTTCTGGTGGGACAGAGCTATAGAGCTGCCATGATCATCTTCTCGAATGGTCATCTGTGGTTGGGAGAGTAACGAGAGTGAACCACAGCGAGCGTGTTAAGTTTGGGGTTCTCCCATCTGAAGGCCCCTGAACTCGTTAGCCACGAGGGAGGGTTTGCCTGTTGTTGTTTTTTCTTTTTTCTTTTTTCTTCTCTTTTGTTTTTTTGAGACAGGGTTTCCCTCTTTAGCCCTGGCTGTCCTGGAACTCACTGTGTAGACCAGGCTGGCCTCCATCCACCTGCCCCTGCCTCCCTAGTGCTAGAATTCAAGGCATGTGTCACCACCATCCAGTTTGGGGAGGTTTGGCAAATACTCCAGACAACAGCTGTAGGCAATTGGCAGAGCAAGGGCCCGAGAACCTATACTTTTGCTTTCTTTTCTTCCTTATTTTTAATTTAAAAGTTTTTGGATTTTAGATTTTTAATTCATCTGTTTATTTTATGTCCCATCTGTAGCCCCACCATTCTCTCTTCTCCTCCTCTTCCCAATTCTCCACCACCTATCCCCACCCCTTCCTCCCAATCCCCTCCTCTTCTCTCTCCATCTAGAAAAGGGCAGGTCTCCTTCGAGTATCAATAAAACATGGCATATCAAGTCGCAGTCAGACTAAGCACCTCCCCATGTATCAAGACTGGGCAAGGTGAGCCAATATGAAGAGTAGGGTCCCAAAAGCCAGTGAAAGAGAGACAGGCCCTGTTCCCACTGTTAAGAGTCTTAAGTAGACAAAGGGACTGCTGAGCAAATGCTATTTCTCTGTGGTCTTCCAGCCCATAGGTGGAGCAATTGGACCCCAGGAAGTCTCCGTCCAGTTGCTAATGATAGAAGCAGCCTGGAAGGCAGGTCGTAGTTCAGATCTATCAGTGTTCATACAAAAAGACCCTGGAAACAGCCTAAGTGACCGCTAAGATGGGTCTGGTTAAATGAATTATGATACACCCATATAATAGAATGCTGCACAGCCATTAAACATTATGGCATAGATTTATGTTGACTAATAGAGAAAGATATCTCTCCATATATTATGTTGAAGGGAAAGCATGCCTCAGGACATTACATATAAAATTATGAAATTATATATATATATATATATATATATATATATATATAATTGTGAAAGAGAGAGAGGGACAGAGGCAGATAGGAAGCAGGTTATCACCAAGACTATTAACATCGACTCTTTAGATAGTGTGAATTTTGCTTTAACCTTAACCGCAATGTGTGAGTTTTTGAAATACCAAGTATGTATTATCTTTACTGTTGGGAAAAATTAGGCTGGTTTCCGTTGGATGCTCTATAAACCAAACCATGCTGAAGGTCTTTGCTAATGTTCCACAAGGATAGACACTTCCGAATGTAGCCTTTGTTGAGGTCTCATGTATGTGTCAGGGACCAAAGGACTAAGACCATTTGTCAATAGCGCTAGATGCATAAAAGGCGGATGAGGCCTTTGCTAGGGTAGTCCCAGGCCACACATCTAGGAGGTCCAGCTGAGCCTTGGCTACACATTCACCATATTTCCTCCCCCACGCCTCTCCCTCCCCATTCTCACCCTCCTCCTGATGTCTCAGCTCTCATCCCCACAAATTCTCTTCAGCCGAGAGTCCCTGAACTTTCTAATTGAGATCAGAGATAAATATAGTGGGAAAGGCAGGCGAGAGAGGGAGGAAGCTTCATTTTAATTTGCCACATTTCCCATTAATAACAACTTCTAATTAAAAACTCTCCCTCTCCCAGCCCAAGTCCAAGAGAAAAGTCTCCTCAGGTCTGTCTGACTGGGACCTTTGTGCCAGTGAGTTCACAGTGCAGTTTTCTATACCAGCTGAGCCCTCATTGTCAAAAGCCATAATTAATCCAGGGGAGGGGGACAACTATGTATCCCTAAAGACCCTAGTCCATTGCTAGAGTTCTCCAAAGGGGGTACACACCTTTACTGAACAGGGGTGCCTGCTGATCTTTTTGCTAGAGCATGTCTGTCAAGGATGAGCCACAAGGCAGATGTTCGGGGGAGTAGGGAGTATTTAAGTGTGGTTGAAGGTTTAGGTTTAGGGAATGTAGGGAGGCAGGCGGAAGCAGTTCTGTGGAAAAGGCTTCTTCATCTGTATTATTCTAGGATGTATCAGTGTCATATTCTTTTTCTCTTTTCCCAGAATCTCCTCTTCAGAGACTCGTGTGTGTGTGTGTGTGTGTGTGTGTGTGTGTGTGTGTGTGTGTGTGTGTGTGTGTGTGTGTGACTGCTGTGTTGCTGATGGGGGAGCGATGGCTCTTAATAGTCTAAGACAGTGGGACATGCCACTTAGTATTGATCTAAACACAGGTTTTTTTTTTTCTCCAGAAATATTTTAATGCCTTGGTTACTTGCCCAGCTGAAGGAAGCACTCTAAACAAACCACTGTGAATAAATGAAGGTTGAATGAAGAGAAAGATCCTTTGTGAATTTTCAGTCATTGGCATCTGCCTGGCTCCTCAGCACCTCCTGTTAGTAGGGAGTGGGCAGCATGATCTCATATCTAATTCACCCAAACACAACTTATGACCTGTCCCTCACACAACCTCTTACATCTCAGTTCAGAAGTCTTAGCATACTTCTCTGGTCTTTGTCTTGCATGTTGCCTCCCTTAGCCATAATACATCAGGTTGGCCCTACATTCAAGATACATCCAGAAGAGCAGAAGTCTCTTTTACTGTACTGCTGAGATCTTAATCAGGATGGCATGGCTATCATATTTCTGCTTTTTTAGAGCTGGGCATTCCTGAGTGACAAGGACACAATCTGAGAGATGTATCACTGGGAGATTTTGTCATGGGCTTTCACTTACACAATCCTAGATGATATAAATCAATCACTCAATTCGACATCTTGATGCAGTCAAGAGGTATGCTAAACACAAGATGGATGAGGCTGTGATGCATGCCAGGACTCTTCTTGTATAGTAAACTCTTTATACAAATGCATCCATGTGTATACAAGGGGCATGCTAAATGAATATAAAGAGTATGAGGTATGAAAACAAAAACCAGTAAGAATGATATATGACCATTTACTGTTGTATATCACTGTATATTCATGAACGACAGTACAGTGGGGTGTGTTTATGCCAGTATCATCACATAAATGTGTCACGTTGTTCTGTGACATTCAGTTAGCTACAACGTAATTAGGTGGTAGAAACCATTCAGACCCAATATAATGCTCTAGGACACCCATAGAATATATACTTGTTCTTGATCAGAATGATACATGGTGAAGCCTGCATTTCATAGATTCCCAGATATACTGTTTGCTTCCACATTTGCTCTTGAAAGTCCATTTTTAACCTAGCAGTGGGTGGGAGCCATGTAAGGCATAGTCAGGTGGTGCTCCCCTTATGCTCAGACCTCTTCAGCAGCAGCGTCTCTGTAGAGTGAAGCCCAGCAGCAAGCCCGACGGTGAACCTGGAAGCCTCCTACTCAACCTCTAGCCTGTTTCAGCAGCCAGTCTACGTGCTATTCCTTCACGTGTGCCAAATACATCCCTGCCTCAGGGCCCTGGTACTTTCGCTGCTTCTTCTGCTTGATAGAATCTTCCTTCAGTGTTTATCTCCTACAAGTGCCCTTCCAGTCAAGGTTACTCTGATCACCCCACTTGCCACTACAACTATTATCTTCCCACAAGCAATACTTTCTCTGCTTTATTTTTCAAAGCACTTGACACTTCCTGATTTTTTTCTCTTCTTATCTGGTCCTTTCTCTAACGCCACTAGAAGGCATGTGGCATGAGGGCAGAGAGGTTTTCATCTACTTTGTCCAGCATCAAGAACAAGGTCTGGGTACATGTAGATGCCAGAGAGCCATTGGTTGAATCAGAGAACATAAATAAGCTCAAACCAAGGAAGCTTTCCTGGGAAGCCCAGAAAATGAGTCCTGGAACTCCAGAAGGGAACAGCTCTCATAAAAAAAAAAAAAAAAAAAAAAAAAAAAAAACCAGAGTTGGGGGTCAGTGGGATACTCTGGCTTTGCCATTTATGAACCCCATGACTCTGGGTATTTACAACTTGTCTAAGCTTTCACTTGCTTCGTTTAGAAATTGGGGATAATGATAGTGTCTTCCTTAGAGGGCAGCAGATGGAGAAAATTAAAGCATTGGCCTACAGTGTTTCTCACCAGCCCAATTTACAGGAAGCGAGCAGGAACTGTTAGCTAGAAGCAGAGGTATGATTTTGTTGTCAACAAGAAACAACCAGTAGTTCAGCAGAGCCTGTCGATGGTGAGGACTTGAGTATCATCCGTCTCTGAAGAAAGTGGGATGAGTATTAAGAAGAAGCAAGGGGGGAGATTCTGGTTCAGGTCTTACAGTAGTGTGATTCTGGAATCACTCTTAATAAATAAGTATTAGAGAGCTCCAACATTCATCTCTCTCTGTTCTCTACAGAAACAATAGGACCAACCACCCTACACTCCTGTCACGAATGACCATTTTCCCTCAAGCTGTGAATCAAAACTAATCTCCCTCCTTACACACACCAGGAGAAAAGAAATGAGCATGAGTTAGTTAGTTAGGGTGATGGTGACTCAGCGCTGCTCCTTATGGTGATCATTGGTGAGAGCCGCGTTGTTTGGCATAGCTCTGAAAAGTCTGGCACAGCTTGGATTGCTAAACTTTTTGGCGCATAGTCAGCCAGGTAAATATTTTGGGTTTTGCAGGTCTCTGCTATAACTACTTAACTATTAAAGCATAAATGCTTCCGAGAGAAAATAAGTGTATTTGTGCTTTTGATAAACATTTATTTATGAAACAGGCTGGAGGGCCAGATTTGTCCCCAGGGTTGTGGGTTGCTGACCTTTGGTTCATGGAATCCTTTCTAGAGATGGTTAAAAGAGTAAGTAAAATATATGGAAGAGGAGTAGAGATGGGGATGAAGGATGAAAAAGCTGTATCTGTAGATGTTCTCTTTAAAGAAGATGTTTAACCAGCTAGGGCTTCCGGATGAGCCTAGTGGAGATGACTGCATTGAGTAGAAAGCTATGGGTCTTCACCAACAGTTTGTTTAAACAATTCTAGACAACTTGGCAGAAACATCAGAGAGTGTGTTTGCATGTTAGATAAGTGGTCGATTCAGTTTGCATGGACCTTTCAAAATCCCTATTTATTGGAATAGTCTGAGGTACGAACCTATTGACATTCAGGAAAACAAAGTCTCAGATTTGGCATGTCTCCAATACTGGGTCATTGAAATTTGGACAACCTAGGACAATTTTTACTTTCTAATTTTATCACTAAGCCTATGGTGTACATACAGCCACAGGTGAAAGCCAACAGGACGCATTGTCAACTTCACTTAGGATGTAATCCATCTCTGTACTCATCTGGGTCTCTCGTATAGACCAGATACTCAGTGTCAGCTGCAGCCACTGTCCCACTAATCAAACAGCATGAAGAAGGTAGTATAATTCATTTTCCATTTAGACAATAATGACAAACATCTGGCACAGCAGCCTCTTCTCCTCTCACCTCTGTGTATCTGAGGACATTGCTAATTGATCTTGACTGTCGTTCTTTTTAAACCTTGGCCTCAAATAGGTAAAGCTTTGGGATATTTATAGTAGTAGGCACTAGGTCAGCTGCTTAGTTAGAATAAGATTGAATGTGATATCAAAGTAGGGAAGGAAGTAATTAAGAATGCCAAGACATGAACCCTACCTCACTTCTCAGTATCTCAGTATCCTATAGCATTCTTACCAACATGCTGTTCCAGGTAACAGTTTGTTGGAGTTTATTAGTTGATTTGGAAAGTTCAAGGCCAGCAGTGTACATTTTTATAATCTTCTAGAAGTTTACCGGAGGACCACAAGCAGACTGTTGGTAGTCTGGGAATCTCCACGTTGTGCCCTACTCGGAAAGACTCAATAGAATGGAATCCTCAGCATTGTTGACATCACAATTGATGGTGTAGTTCAGTGGCAGAGCATTTGTCCAATATATATTGGTTCCTATCCTAACTACCCCAAATCTACTGTGACATCATAAAAAGATAAATATTAGAAGTGACTCAGATCATGAGAGTTCTCTGTGTGGGGCTGTCCTATTTAAGAGCACTCCTGGCTTCTATCCATAGATGTACACTTGTTCTCACCCCTTCTGTATACTGACCAAGTACCCCAGGCATTACATATATCTCTGGGGATCAAATTACCCCAAATTGCAAACCACAATATAGTTTGTTGGACTGTGGTGCACACTGCATGTTATGGGCCCAGACTATAACGGGAGAACCCGGAACAAGCAAGAGAAACCGTGGCCTTAAATACCCCAGGCCCCGAGATGGTATTCTCTGGTCTTTGTGCTCAAGACCTAGGATACTCCTAGCATTCAGAGTTGCTTGGATGCACACCTTCATGGATAAAGCAGTGATTTCAGAACCAGCCTTGGACCTTTGTGAGGTGAGAGGTTAGGACTTTGAATCCTCAATATGCAAGAAGGAACTGTAAAATTATAGTCTTCTGGAAAAAACAAGCCAGCCTGGGAGTAAGGTTACTAAGTCATGGAGGCAAAAGACTTGGGTCACAGGGCCTGAGCTGGTATTTGAGCTAGTTGAGGCTTGGTATTGAGGCCAAGTTGCTTGAGTCTCCTCTCCTTAAGTGTGACCAGCCTCTTTTTTCACACTTTGAACAAGTATGAGCCTGTTCTCTTTGGCATGGATGAGGACATACCACTTTTGCAGCTCCACTTCACAGAGGCCAACAGATGGGAGTATAACCCACCAGCTAATGGAGCTTTTCAAGGAAGACCCAGCACAGTTCCCTACCAAGTGAGTGGGTGATTTCAATTAAAGGACCATTACCCTGAAACTCTATCCAGCCCCAGCTCCCTTTTGCCTGTAGGAGGTCTTTCTTCTCAGGCCCTACTCTGTGGTTACAGATCAGGCCTTTCACTGGGACCCATTGCCTTCACTAAAACACAGCAGATGCTGCTAATAAACAAACATATTGATCATACAGATATGGGATGTCAGGGACTTAATTCATGAATGAAGTGAGCTTTAAGAGTGCCCAGTGGGAGCTGGCTGCATTTAAAGGGCCAGCAGCTGCTTGAGTCTTCTTGAAGTATGCTCTGAGAAGGGCCAGGCTAGGATCATTTTATTTTCTTCCCTTTGCCTCCTACAGCAGTGAAGTGGAACATTCTGCCCGTGAATGCCACTTTACCTGGCATGCCATCTTTCTCTCTGGGGATCTTCTTTGTAACATGGAGCTTATTAGATGGAAGGCCGGAGTGGACTAGTTTCCAAGAGAATAAGAGCTGACTTAATGTAATGAAAGAGAAGGGGAACAGGGCTTTCTCTGGTTCCTACTAGGCTCCTTACCATCTGATATTGTAGCAGCCCTCAATCCTAGCAACCAACTCAACCAGAAGCAAATAGCCACATATGGTATTTAAATTCTAGTGAGGTGAACATGCATACCCTTGGTCACTTAGCTGCATGCAGTCACCATGTGACTATAGAACTTTTCCAACTCTACAGAAAGTCTTATTAGTTCTATCTCAGGGGTTGTAGGGAAAGTGGAAGGAAATTAACTTCCACTCAGTTTTTTAAGTTCTCGCCATTCAATGAGTGACCATTGGCGTCGCTAGGAGCCTCCCAGGCGTGAAGACTCTAAGGCCCTAACCTAGACCAAGTGAGTCTGACTTTGCAGTTGGACAAGATCCCTGAAATGATCTGTGCACTGTACAGTTTGGAAAGCACTGCTCTAGACCTGCGTTAGAGAAAATCACAATGATGTTTGAGAATTAAATGAAGCAGCTCACGAAGAAAAGTGCATGGCAAGTTAAGAATGCCTGATAGGGAAGACTGTCTATTCAATAGGGAGGACTCCTTAGTCAATATTTTTGCAGAAAGACAGAAGGACAGAAGTCTGCTTTTGTTGTGGGCCCAATGTTTTCAGGGTACCTATGGGTGGGACTTGCTGTTAGTATTGTGGAGACAAAATATAAGGTCAAGAAGAAGACCTGCCTCAGCTCTGGGCACATGCACATCTTTATCCTTTTCCTCAAAGCGTGAGCTGGAAAACTCTTAAAACCAATAGCTCACAGATGCTCATCAGCTGATTTAGATTCCACATGTGAGTAAGAGCTGGGAATCTGCATTCAAACCTTCTATAGGGTCCATGGTAAAGGTATACACAAACAGATTAGTGAGAAGACAGCTTAGTTTAATGAACTGTGGTGAGGAAAATGGAAAAATGGTATCTAATGGTGGGAACCAAGGGGCGCTTGCCCAGAGGTGGAAAGGTGCCAGGAAGCCTAAGTCAGAGGAGAGAATTACTTGACAAAGGCTAGGAGGCAAATTCTGGTGTGCATAGTGGGCAGGAGTCACTTATGTAGTGAAAAGGGGTGAAGTTATAGGATGAATTGGATATGTAGGCAATCATTGTTTGCTTCCACTGGGGTTCAAAGGATGAAGAAGGGATGAGTGGGAAGTGTGGGTAGTTGAGGTTAGGCACGGACAGGCATTCAGACTCAGGATTGTATCTTTCCTAATAAAAAAATATCCTGTTCTGAGAAAGGTAGCAGGGGTTTAGGCAGAGGACTGTAAGATTATATTTGTAAGTTAGAAAGAATGCAGGAGTCACTTTGTGGAGGCGCGTCTGGGGAAAGAGTTATGCCTTAGTCCAAGAAGAAAGGGTGCAAATCTGCACCCTACAGGGGAAGCTAATGGGTGAAGCTACACCCTTAGGAAAGGTAGCCCTGCATCAATATGTCCTATACGTGTCCCCTTAGGTTTCAGTTTGTGATTGGTTTTTAAAGGCAGCTTTGATTGTTCTGAAGTGTTTTTTTTTTTTTTTTCCCCACATAGTGTGAAAGTTCTCCAATCCATGAGGTACACCGAAGACTGCTTGTGAGGATGCTCTGTTGACTGATGCGCCTTCATTATTACTCAAGTCAGAGCTCCCAGCTTCTCAAAAGGCCTATTTTAAGAGCTCATCTGAAGAAATTGGAATAGGAACAACTGAATAAACAAACCTGACGAAAAGTAGAACAGTATTAATAAAGATAAAAGAAGTAGTGAATGAAATTAAAAACCAACGTACACTAGAGAGTATAAATAAACCCCAAAGACTGTTCTCTGGAAAGACTTGTAAAGTATGTGAACCTGCTTTGAGCTTCTGATTAAGGGAAAGGAGAGATATTAATGAGAGAAATCAGAGATGGTGTAAATTAATTTCCTCAGCAAGATCATGGGGAATAAATTATAAACACAGTACTCGAGACTCAATAGTCTCTAGGCTCTTTCATACGCTAGTAATGGACCTGGAGACTCCAGTCCACACTTAATCCTCCATCCCCTCAATCCTGGGGCGGGGGAGGGGGACTTGCGGTGGGGGAGGGGCTTTCATTATTCTTGTTCTTCTCAGACTGAGAAGTAATTATTATTTTTATTGTTCTCACCAGCTCACATTTAACAAGTCCTTCTTCTAGATGCCAGACATTGCTAACAATTTTGTATAGATTTTATTTTAATCCTTCCCAGGTGAATCTGGACCTATGACTGCTTCACAAGCGAGAAGAATAAAATTTACTATGATAAATTAATTTGGATCAAACTTGCACATTTTCCAAAAGGAGGCCAGCTTTTGTACATGGGGAGATTGCTTCTTGGATTAGTACATCTCTGTGTAGTTTTACTGACACCTCCCCATGCACAATGGCATCCTGTTCCTGAGTCTGTGCTCAACTCTTAAAAGTGTGAACATAGGACCAGGGCTTCCACTTTGGCTCTAGTATTTCCATGGCATTCTAGTCTAGACCTTGCCCCTCAGATGCCAACTTGGGACCAACAATCTTTCCCTTCACCTGACATTTGTCTTTTGGTTTCTTCCAAAACTTTGAATGAAAAATTCCAGAAATAAATGAATCAATTTTAACTTGTATGGTATTTTAGGTAGCATTATGAAAGCTTGTTCTGTCTTTCTAGTATCACATTCAGAACGAACATTATCCCTCTGACCAGGGTACTCACTCTGTATGCTACCTACTTTTGAGTCCCTTAGTGGCTCTCTTCGTTGTTACATGGGTTACTGTGGCATCTCAGCCCATGCACAAGTAACTAATATCACAGTCACCCAATGTTACCCCCCTCTCTCTACGCCACTGACCTTATTTCATCTCATCTCAGAGACATCATCATCACAGGAATCGTGAATACAGTACAATCGATATTTTGAGAGTGAAAGGGAGACTATATTCTTACAATTTTTATTACAATGAGTTGATCTACTTTATTATTACTGCCATTAGTCTCTTTCTTTGTTTCAACTTTATCATAGGTGTCTCCTGAGGATGACACCCAAGGTTGGCCTTTGACCTCCATACACATATACCTGCATATATACACACACACCCACACATGCACACACGTACACATGTACACACACATACACATCTTTGTACGTGCTGCTTTGCAGTCCTCATTCCTAATTCAGACTACCTTGTCGGTGTCTCTGGCATGTACACTGCTCTGCTGTGCTTTATACTTGCATGGGAGCTCTGTGCTTCTAAATAAGTAGAGCATCACATGAACTCCCACTGCAGGAAAACACATAATTGTTGCAAGAATAAATGAAACTCAGGGATAGATCTCTGAGAAAGTCTGAGATATTAGAGAGAGTAAACACCACAGTCAGATCCTACCCAGCTGTCTTCCAGCTTCCTCAGCCTGGCTTCTCTTGGCTTCCTCTAGCTTCTGCCTTTCTATGCCTGCCTTAAATACTCTCTTGGTAAGTTAAGGCATGGCCCCACCACTGCCTGCCTGGGAGCCTGGAACTCCTTCTGTAAACTAAGATGACCTCGAATTCAGTTTGGATTAAGGGCATAGGTCACCACTCCTGGGATACTCCTTGTACTGGGATTAAAGGTGTGAATCACCACTCTCTGATCCTCCTAGACTGACTGTGGTTAGATCCCTCTTATATCTCTGAAACTTTTGGAGCTTTTATTGAATCCCCACACATATTAAAGGATTATTCCAACCCTGGTGCCTGTCCTAGCCCTCACCTCATTCTGGCCTTCACTGTTATGGCCCTCTCCATGGGTCAAGGTGGATACCCCTATTGGGATCTATAATCTCTTGCCTCATTGCCTATATGCCCAGAGCCTACTTCTAAGGGTCAGTCATTCATAAGCCCTTCATTCTCCCTCCCCAGATTGAGTCTCTAGGTGTGAGAAAGAAATTGAGCTTGTTTGAATTTGTTCATTCATCTCTCTCTCTCTCTCTCTCTCTCTCTCTCTCTCTCTCTCTCTCTCACACACACACACACACACACACACACACACACACACACACACACACACACACACACACACGCATGCACTCATGCACATAAAGAAGGGGAGAGAGAGAGAGACTGTAGTATGAAGTTTCTGGCCAGTCTAGCTCAAGGTTGGGATCTGCCTAGAGCCCCACTGCTACTTAGCCTCAAATAATGACTCAGATGCTTATATTAATTACATGCTGTTCAGTTTATGGCTCAGGCTTATTGCTAGCTAGTTCTTGTATCTTAACTCAACCCATTTCTATTAATCGGTCTTGCCATGTGGGCCGTAGCTTAACCTGTTTCTTTACATGTTGCTTCTTGGGCGGCTGGATAGCATCTCTCCAGACTCTGCCCTCCTTCTCCTGTATCTATGCTTGAATTTCCCACATGCTTCTAAGCTGCCATAGACCAAAACAATTTCTTTATTATACAATGGCAATTCCCAGCGTGCACAAAGGCATCCCATACCAAAAGGCAGTCCACACCAATCCGTATTTCCACTGGTAATGGGAGTGTCAGTTGACTCCAGACTCTGCGAGCACTGGGGTTGTTTTACTTACAGACTGAACCTAAAATCTTATACATTCTAGGCAGAAATCCTTCACAGAGCTCCTTGCTCACCCAGCTCAGTCAATTTTAATTTTATCCATTTCAACAGGTGTGAGACGGCCTCTCATTGTGATCGTATTCTGTGTTTTTCTAATGACTAATGATGTTGTGGATCCTTTGCTTCTCTCTTGCCATCTGTATATCTGCTTAGGTAAAGTGTGCATGTAAATATTTTTCCAGTTACAAATTGTGTTTGGTTTCTTATTATTGAGTGTTGGCAGCTTGAAAATATATATTCTAGATCTATTCTAGTCTGTATCAGGTGTGTGTTTTAGAAAAACGCAGGCCTTCCATAGATCTGCAGATTCAACCCATTTAAGACTAAAAATGTTGAAAAAATTGCATTTGTATTAAACACGTACAGATGTTTTTTTATTGTCTTTTCCCTAAACAATAGAATGTAACAGATATTCCTATAGCATTTATGTTCTATAAGGTGTAAGTAATCTAGAGACAGCTTACAGTACATGGAAAGATACATGTGGGTTCTGCACAGACTTTGCATCAACTGCATGATACTGAGCCTCTTTGGATTTGGGTATCTGCAAAATATTTTGAAACCAATCTGTAGACAGAGGCCTTTCTGTCATGTCCAGTCCTGTAGTCACGTTTAAAATAATCACTAATCACTCAGAGGTTTAATAGTAATTATAAAGTGTTTTGCTATCGCTCAGCCTTATTACTAACCAGCTTTTGCAACTTACAAATCAACCCATCTCTATTAATTTATGCTTTGCCATGTGTCTTGCAGCTTTACCTCCAGCAGCTAGTTGGTATCTGCCGACTCTGTCCTCTTCTGCCTGTATCTCTGCTTGGATTTCCTGCCTGGTTCTGTCCTGCCTTGCTATAGGCCAGGGCAACTTTATTCATCAACCAATGAGAGAAACATATGTTCACAGCATACAGAAAGACATCCCACATCCTTCATGGACACTGGGGGACAGCTGTACCTTTTCTCAAGTACTTTTGGGACATTCAAGTAGGTCAAAATAACAGGAGAAAGTTCTAGGCAGCTGATACAGAATGTAGCTTCACTGGCATATGAATTGAAATGGGAGACACAGAAATGTGGACAATTATGAAAGAAAAATTAATAGCATAGAACCATAGTTTTCAACCTGAGGCTCTTGACCCCTATAAGGATCAAATAATTCTTTCGTGGGGGTTGCATATCAGATACTTACATTACAATTCATAATGGCAGCAAAATTACAGTTATGAAGTAGCAACAAAAATGATTTTATGCTTGGGGGTCACCATATCACAAGGACCTGTATTACAGGGTCACAGCATCAGGAAGGCTGAGAGCTACTTGAATAAAAGGAGGAGATGGCATAGGATTGGACATACAGGAGACACAATCAAGGCAGACCCAGGAGTCCGAAGTGATTAAGAGGCAGTTGGCAAAATTGTAGGAGAAACCCCAGGAAAGTGGGAGAACAGGAAAGAAAAGGGAAAAACTGGTGGTGGTGGCAGCAGCGGCAGGGTGGGGAGGGTACCATTTCAGGAAGGGAATGGTTAGGTGAGTCAAATGCCCTTGAGATTCCGAGAAGACGAAGCCAGAAGACTATCCTTCCCAGGCTTAGCAGTACGGAAGTCATTATTGACCTTAGCGTGAGCTACTGATAGAGGGCAGGAGTGAGGTTGGAAATTCATATCTTAAGGAATAAGACAACCAGATGGGCATTCAAAGATTGAAATTTGGAAGCTCCAGTTTGTAAGTAAGTAAAACAACAAGCCTCCATGGAAGAACTTTCATTCTCTGTTCATTGCCCTCCCTCATTAGCTCACTCAAGGACCTCTCTGTGCTCCATTAGCCAAAGACAGCCTGTCAGCCAGGAAAGGACTCTAGCAGAGCTCTCAGAAATAAACAGCTGATTCCTCAGTCTATAGACCATTTTGACAACTGAGTGTCATTGCTAGAGAGGAAACCACTTTGGAGTGAGTTAACAAAGGCTTGGTAAGACAATGATAAACAGCAATTCACTATAGAGCCTGACTTCCAGAAGGAAGAAGAGAGAGCCGGGGCAGAATCTGGATGTCATATCCGGGGGGCTTAGCTCATGTTTGTTCCTTTTTGTAGCTGAGGGAGATACTTGAGTTTATTTCAGTGCAAGTGAAAGAATCTCCATCAAACAAGATTACTCTAGAGAGATCTATCCAGACATTTAGTTTCTGTAGTTATGATGTTTATAAGGTCTTCAGTCAAATCAGTGAGTCTGGTTTGCACATCCATCTGAAGACCTCAATTGATGCACATGGTGTCCAAGAGAAAGATTCCCTCTTAGTGTTTTAACATTGAGTTTCTAAGTCTCTCTGTTTGAAGAACAGATTCCAGACTTAGATGAAGTCACTGATTTATTTGCTCCCTTTCAGATACCCACTGACCTTCAGTTAACCCTCCCAGACCATATTCCAACTTTCCATCTGTCGGATCCTCTAAGCATTCCAGTTGAAGCCAACCAAGATTGCTGCACAATATCCACATCATGATAGCTAGTATGTTAATTTGACAAACTATCCTTCAGGCATGTCCATGAGGTCATTTCTAGAGTAACTGGGGTGGGAAGACTAGCCTTAAATTTGGTGACATTATCTCATGGAGTCCTGGACTGAATGAAAATAGAGAGTGACCTGAGGACCAACATTCATCTCTCTCAGATTCCTGGTAGCAGATGCCATGTGACCAGCCAGCTCCTGCCCCCCCCCCCCCCATGCCATGTCATCCCTACCATGTATGTTAGACTGATTCTTAAGCTGTGAGCTAAGGTGAAAACTTTCTTATGTTGTTTTTCTGAGGTGTTATGTCATATCAATGAGAAATTGTATGGAAGGAAGCAACACACAGAGCAAACCACATTTGCTCCCTGATGACCCTGGATATGGCCTCCTGGGTCAGTAAACATCAACAGGATACAGGCCGTACCCTCAAGGACTCATCCTGGAAGATACAGACCAGACAGAGCTAAACCAATGTGAGCAAATACAAGGCAGACTGCAACACATACCATCTGAAGTATGAACAGTATGGGAGCCCAGAGCAGAGTAGACAGGTTCTTCAGGCGTGACAGACACTATCTGAAATGTCATCTGACATCCATGCACCTTCACTCACAGTTCACATCCAAGGAAGCTGCATCATGCATTGGGCTGGGATTGGGTCAGGAAAGTATTGATCCTAGAACTTTAGAACCCAATTGTATTCTCCTTCTTTTAGATCAGGATTTCTTAAACTTTTAACATGAGACCCCTTTATGCCTATGAAGTCTTTGTGTGAACTTGGGCATGTAGCATGTAAAACAGGCATAGAAATAAGACATTTGCTAATTGTAAGTCATAAATAAATTTGTTTAAGAAATTCGTTGATAAACATGTATTTTTACCATTTGTCATTACATTGTTACCATTAAGAAAACAGGAACAAATTTGTATAGTAAGGAGATGATGTGGTTGTGTGAAGAGAATTAAATCCTGATTGGAATTTTCATGGTGCTAGTTGTAGAGTTGCTTTAAGTGGCTTTGTAAAAAAAATGATCAGTAGTTTGATCTTATAGTGAGCAATACTGAGAACACAACTGTATGTGAACAAATAATAGAACGTGGTGTATTTAGACCATTTTATGAAACTTATTCTAATTCCAAGCCAAAGTCCATTTGATGATTTTTTTTTTTAAAAATGAAACTCAAGTCAGCATCAGTGCTTACAATTAAGTGTTTTAATGCAATGTTACCTAAAGATACACTAATTTGATGTTGACATACTGAGAGATGGTGGTAGGAAAATATTTTAAAAATTGCTTCCCATAATTAAGTTATTCCATTTCCCTAAGATCAGAAAAGTTCTCGGTACAGTAAAAAACACTGTAATTTATAGTGTACAATATCCCAAGGCTGAGCCTAGGTGCTCCAGGCAGCATTCATAAGATGCAATATGCGTAAGTGCTTTCAGAAACATCTTAGATTCATTATGTATTCAATTTCGAAGTTTGTTCTTATTTTTTTTTTTTTGGTTGTTGGTGTTCAGAAACCTGTGCTGTTGCCAAATTCTTCACAACCCCCAAATTCTGTATTGTGAATGGGGTCATGGCCCACACTTAAGAAGCAGGGAATTGCCCAGTCTCTGGAACCTAGGCTGTGGGGCACAGCCCCTGAATTCTCATTCCTACCAATTGTTGCCCCAGTTTCAGACCAGCAGGGACATCTCCTGGGGGCAGGCATCAGTGATTAACACCCCAGTTTGTGGGACCCTGCATCTATTCGTGCCACCCTGTGCCTCAAACTCACCTACCACCCAGTGATCTCAGTGGCTCCCTGAGAGACAGAAGTGGCCAGCCCATATTTGGCCAAGAGGTGAGTGACACTTCATCCAGCAGAGCTGGAGATCCTAGTTTCCAGGACCTAGGTCAAGGGGAACAGCCCATGAACCCCCACTTCCACCCATTGTTGCCCAAATCTCAGACCATCAGGAAAGTCTCCTGTGAATGAACATCCCTGTTAACACCCTAGTTTGTCAGTCCCTGCAATCTACAAGACCTACCCCATCCCCTAAACCCACCCAACACCCTGTAACCTCAGTGACTCCCTAAGACATAGAATTGGCCAGCTCCCACTGGACCAAGATAGGCTCCTTAAGACACAGAATCAGCCAGGACACAGAATATGCCAACTCCAAGTGGACCAAGAGCTCAGAATAGACCAAAATCAGCTCCCCGAGACACAGACAAAGCCTGCACTGATCTGAGGAAAAGATGGGCAGACATCAGTGCAAGAATACGTTCAGCAACATAAAGAACAATATGGTGCCACCAGAATCTAGTGGTTCTACAACAGCATGACCCGAACATTCCAGTGCAGAAGAAGCAGAAGAAAATGACCTTAAAAATAACTTTATGAAGACGATAGAAACCTTTAAAGAGAACATAAAACAACTCCCTTAAAGAAATAGAGGGAAAGACAAAAATTTGGAAGAAATCAATAAATCCCTTAAAGAAAGCCAAGAAAACTAAGAAAAAAGCATTCAAACAGGTGAAGGAAACACTTTAATACTTAAAAATTGAAATAGAAGCAATAAAAAAGACACAGAGAGAATGCTGGAAGTGGACAATCTGAGAAAACAAACAGGAACCACAGATGCAGCCATGACCAACAGAACACAAGAGTTGGAAAAGAGAATCTCTATTGTGGAAGATATGATAGATGAAATAGATTCGTCAGTCAAAGGAAACACTAGAGCCAAAAAAAAGTTGTAACACAAAATGTCTAAGAAATCTGGGACACCATGAAAAGACCAAGCCTAAGAATAATAGGGATAGAAGAAGGAGAAGAATACCAATTCAAAGGCACAGAAAATATATTCAACAAAATCATAGAAGAAAACATTCCCAACTTAAGGAAGGAAATGTCTATAAAGCTACAAGAAGCTTACAGAACACCAAATAGATTAGACCCCTCAATATATCTGCTAATCACATAATAGACAAGCCACTAAACATACAGAGTAAAGAAAGAATATTAAAAACTGCAAAAAAGGGCCAAGTAACTTATAAAGGAAGACCAATCAGAATAACATCTGATGTGTCAGTGGAGACTATAAAAGCCAGAAGGTCCTGGACAGACATTATGCAGACACTAAGAGACCACAGATGCCAGCCTAGTCTACGATAACGAGCAAAACTGTCAATCATCATAGATGGAGTAAACAAGGTATTTCACAACAAAACCAGATTTAAACAATACCTATCCACAAATTCAGCCCTACAGAAAGCTCTAGAAGGAAAACTCCAACCAAGGAATTTTAGATACACACATTAAACCACAAGCAATAGAAAATCCCATAGAAGGAAACCCCAAAGAAGGAAAATACACACACACTACTCCCCCCAAAATAGTAAGAATTAACAATCACTAATTCTTAATATTCCTTAATATCAATGGACTCACTACATCTATAAAAAGACATAGGCTAACAGAACGGACACACAAACAGGATCCGTCCTTCTGCTGCATATAAGAAACACACCTCAACTTCAAAGATGCAACAGTAAAAAATAAATGACATCTTGAAATTTGCCGGCAAAAGGATGAAACTAGAAAAAACAATCCTGAGTGAGGCAATCCAGACCCAGAAAGACAAACGTGGTGTGTACTCACTCATAAGTGGATATTAGGCGTAAAGCAAAGGATAAGTAGCTTACAATCTACAACCCAAAGAAGCTAGGTAACAGAAAGGACTCTAAGAGAGACATCCATGGATCTCCCTGGGAAGGGGAAATAGAGAAGATCTCCTAGTAAATTGGGAGCATATGGGAGTAAGGGGAGCCAGGAAGAGAGCATGAGATAAAAGGATGATAGAGTTGGGGGAGGGATGGAGAGGAAAAACAGCAAAATAGATATCTTGATAGAGGAAGCCATTTTGAGGCTAGGGAGAAACTTGGTACTAAGGAAACTCCCAGGAATTCACAAGGGTAGCCCCAGCTAAAAGTCCAAGCAATAGTATAGAGGGTGCCTGAACTGCCCTTCCTTTGTAATCAAATTGATGGTCATCCTAATTCTTATCATGGACTCTTCTTTCAACAACTGATGGAAGCAGATGCAGAGATCCACGGCTAAGCTCTGGGCTGAGGTCCTGGAGTCCAGTCAAAGAGAGATAGGGGGAAGGCATTAAATGTGCAAAGGGGTCAAGATCATGATGGAGAAACCCACAGAGACAGCTGACCTGAGATACTGGATTGACAGCTGATGAACTTGCATTGAATCAAGCTAGGCCCTCTGAATGTGGATGACAGTTGTAAGGCTTGGGCAGTTTGTGGGTCCTCTGGCAGTGGGATCAGGATTTATCCCTAGTATATAAACTGGCTTTTTGGAACCCATTCCCTATAGAGGGACACCTTGCTCAGCCTTGATACAGGGGCAAGGGACTTGGTCCTGCCTCAACCTGATATCCCAGACTTTGTTGACTCTTCATAGGAGGCCTTATCCTCTTTAAGAGGTGGATAGTAGGGTAGGATGGAGGAAAGATAGGAGATGAGTGGTAGGAGGGGAGGGGAACTGTGGTTGGTATGCAAAGAAACCTTTTAAAATAAAAATGTGAAGAAAGAGGAGGATAAGGAGGAGGAGGAGGAGGAGGAGGAGGAGGAGGAGGAGGAGGAGGAGAAGGAGGAGAAGAAGAAGAAGAAGAAAGGCTTCAGTCTCTCAGAAAGAAAAGGCCCATCTGCCCAGCATCTCCAAGAAAAAAAATTCTTTTTATTGAAATGTTCCTCAAAGGTCCACATGTTAAAGGCACAGTCCTCAGCGTGGCACTACTGGACAGGTGGAACCTTTAAGAGGTGGGGCTTAGTGGGAAGTCTGGAGTTCCTGGAACTATGTTCTCCAAGGTGACTGTGAGATGCTGGCATCTTTCTCTTTTGTTCCACCTTGTGCTCCCAACCTTGATGCACTGCCTCACCTCAAGGTCAAAAGCAATGGGCCAAGTGACTATAGACTAATGTCTACAATACTATGAGCCAAGACATCCCCCACCCCTAAAGCTGAGTACCTCAAGTCCTTTGTAATAGTAATGAAGCTATTGACACATTTTTATCCCAGGATTCACTTTCTAGTTCCTCTCAGGAAGGCTTTCCACTACTTCACTCACTAGAAATGGAAACGTAAGAGCTTAATTCCCAGCAGGGCATTTTGATACAGAAAAAAAAAAAAAAAAAAAAAAAAAAAAAAAAAAAAAAAAAAAAAGTTCTTTGTCCTGAAGGGAGCCACAGGCATTTTTAAACTGAATTTTCTCTGGACTTCTTTGTAGCTCTTTGCTTATGTTGACTCACAAATTCTCGAGGTTTCCTTCATTTTTAGGATGGAATTACCATCACGCTCCTCAGAGAGCAAAGAAAGCTGCTATACTTCATAGAGACAAAGGCATCTTCCAGCTCTATGGACTTATGGGCCTGTCCTTTGTAGTTCATATGCAGTCCAAGCCAAGGATATCCAGGAGCTGCCATGTACATCATCCACCTGAAATAGCTGCCCATACATGATGCCACCAGGGAGGCTACCATGATCTTATAGTGTTTCAGATGCAAGGTTTACAAAAACGAGCATACTGAGGATTAATGCTTCCTTGACATTTTAACCTTTCTGTATAATGTACACATGCCATGGATTTTCATTTTATAATCAACTGTTCTTATTGTGTTCTTTGTGGAGAAAATGAAACAAAACAAAAATGAGAAGCTAGGGAGAAAGAAGTGGGATCCGAAATTTATTAACACAAAGAGCTTGGGGTAGGATGTAGGAACGGCCCCGCCTTGCCTAGACTGCTATTGTCCTGGAGGATAGGGTTAGCAATTGAAAACCCCAAGTGGTTGCTATGGAAGACGAGGCCTTCTCATGCCTCAAAAATGTGCCAGATATATGTGGGGAAGGCAGCTGTCTTCCATTACCCTTGTGTGCCCTGAGAACCTCCACCCTCAGTCCAAGGAAAATGGGGAAACCTCTTCCTACACCAGATTCTAAGTCAGAGGAATGAAAAATTAAATTCAAGTTCAGTCAGTTACCTGGTGTCTCTTGTAGAAAAGAGGATACAGCACCTATATAGGGCTCAGAGGTCAGAGACCCATGGGAATTGTAGACATCAAATTGATGTTGGTCATGGCTTGTATGGGGGGCTTGTGGCCGTGAAAGTTCCATATATGTTCCATCCAGTGCTTCTGGTGGAAATGTGAGGTACTGAAGTTGCAGGGCTGGTAACCAGAGAGAACCAAATCAAATGTAAAAGGTTCAAGAGGGGCTGTGATCTCAGTTCAGACCCCCAAGTGCTTCTTCAAGTGCTGTGAGCAACAGTAGCCTTCCGTGACAGCACTTGGATTGAGAGGATTCTAGGCTTGGCTTTGAGGTATTCATGATCAATTCTACTAAGCCACAATAGGCACACATGCACACACATACACACACTACACCACATACCCTAAAACACCTATATTCAGACCCACCTGGCAGTGCTTTTCAAAACTCCCTTCTAGAGCAGCGATCTTCAACCATCTCCAGGGAAACCATGAAGATCAGGGTGCCAAGGTTTCTACTGCACTACTGGAATTTGTCCCTTTCCATTAGCTGTTACCACTGTCCACCAACATCCTCTGGTGTGAGTGACAGGGCAGGCTAAGAGACCCTCCTTGAGTAAACTCTTGGGGTAGTGGTTTCTCTTTCAACCCATACAGACTTTGACAGGCATAGGAAGAATAATTTGTCTACCTGGTCCTTGGTGATGGTCAGGAGCTCTCAGGAGAGAGCCTCAGTTTTCTCCTACTGACCTGTGTTTCCTGCCACTTTTTGTGGTCATCTTATCTATGACCCATGTCTTAAGGGAACCAAAAACAGAAGAGAGGAGGGAAGGAAGAATTCTGTGAAAATAGTGGCCATTTTTTTTTTGTTGACCAGAGATTATTCATGAGTCATTTTGAGTTTGAGTCATTGGATTCAGGGTCATTTTCATTTCCTACCTGGTTCCGGGAGATGAGGGTAAGAGTAGATTAGGTAGGGGCAAGGATCTGCAGGGAGACCTGAGAGAGTTGGGACAGCATTGAATGCTCCACATAGGTCTCTATTTGCTCTGGGGAGCAAGCTCTTCTTCCTACATGTTTTGCTGATAAGCAATGGAGTGCATTCTCTCTGGTGCTGTCATTGTGTCTTACATGGATGGTGTTCTCTGTGCTGGTGACTCATTACTGTTTGATCTCCAGCTGTGGTCTGCATAACTCTGTGCATCTGCCATGCCTGCCTGCTGTGGGGCTAAATTTTATGCCTGAGTAGTTTTTTGTGTTCCACGTCAGAATTGGCTTTTAACCTTTATATAATCCTCAAGCTTTAAACTCATTCAAGAAGTATTTTTATGTGTCTAAAAAAAGTCATTCATGTCCAATGGACATAGATAAATGTCCATTTTACCAGGTGTGACAGACTTTGATGATTGCCCATATAACAGACATCTTTGTACCTCAAATATTTCCATGTTGGCCTTTTACTCAAGTATTAAAGATGGCATTTATCCACCTTCCTGGGGTCTTTTGCAGACAATAGGATCTAGCCTTTTCCAATAGGAAAATATGCAGGTGATGGTGGTGTTGAGCAAGGTTTGCCTCTTCAGTTAAAAAATCACCCTTAAGAAGAAAATGCCTTAGTCTTAGAATCATGGATATGTTACCTCAGTCATCTTGGGACCATAAAGATACAGGCCTTAAGAAAAGTTATAGTGATGGATGAGTAGAAGGGAGGAGGATGCTGGTTGCTTGGTAACACTGTTGAACCATTGTGTGGGGACACTTGATCCTAACCTTAGACTTTTTGCTGTTGCCCTGACTGAATGTTAAAACTAGTTAGTTATATAAAAAAAGAATTATTTGCTACAGTTATAAAGGCTCAAAAGTAGAGGATCTGCATCTTAGCAAGCCTTCTGGATGATGGGGACTTATAAGAATCCCAAGGTGGTGCTTGGCATCATGTGCTGAGGCAGATGTCCTTGTTCAGCTCTCTCCTCTTTATGTAAACCACAATTCTATTGGATTAGAGCTCTACCATTATCACTGGCCAAAGGGCTCACTCTCCAATATCATGGTTGGATTAAGCTTCTGCCCTATTGATACCTACTATGATGATTATATTCATTGTGGTGATGTGGGATGTCTTTCTGTATGCTGTGAATTATCATTGAACAATAAAGGAACTGTTTTGGCCTGTGTCAAGGAATCTTAGAAGCAAGCAGGAAATCTGAGTATAGATAAAGGGGAAGGGGGCAGAGTCAAGGAGGGACATAATCCAGCTACCCAAGAAGCAAGATGCAATGGAGCACAGGTAAGCCATGAGCCACATGGCAAGATATAGATTAGTAGAAATGGGTTGAGTTAAGTTGTAAGCACTAGCTGGCAATAAGCCTGAGCCATAGGCTGAACAATTTGTAATTAATATAAGCCTTTATTTTGTGATATTTGGAACTGTTCTTCTGGACCTTGGGCCTAGGCCAGGCCAGAAAATTGTTACCACACTGTGGGGAAGTGTAGTGAATTTATCAAGTTACATTGTAAATAATTGTCCCACCTATAGTTTTAATAAAAAAGCACCGATTGCCCAAAGGCAGACAGGAAGTGTGGGTGGGACTACCAGACTAAGACAACTCTGGGAACAGGAAGAACAGAGCAGAAGGCCAGAGAAGTCAGAAGATGCAAAGGACAACCATGCTGCTCTGAGAAAAGGTACTGAGCCTGCATGGCTGAACAGGATAAGAGTCATGTGTTAGATTAAAAGCAAGAGCTAGCAAGTTATATGCCTGGGCCCCAGGTCAATCAGTGTCCAATTAAGGTAAGTGTCTGTGTGTCTCTGTGGGACTGGGGGTCTGTGGGTCTGCAGGTCTAAACCTTGAGGCCAGGCCTGAAAGTCTGGGCCAGAAACCTTATACAACAGGGAAGTTTTGGTGAAGACATTCAAATCACAGCAGAGGTTAATGCTGTTCTTGGTTAACCTTTATCAGCTGCTTTACTATAGGATGAAAAACATCTTCGCTGCTACACTTATCCTTCCATCTACCATCAAAAGAGCAGTTCTGAGTGATGATGGAAAAGGTAAATTGAGTATTCCTTTGGACCCTTGTTCCACTTTCTTGCAGTGAATAGGGAACTGCAAAGAAAGACCCACAGGGTTAGCTCTGTTCTTGAAAAGAAGCAGAATGGATTCAAATATACAGGTGTTAGAACCTAGAATTACTCCTGTGTACTGGATGCAGGGGGAGGAGTGTTGGGTGGCAGTAGGGTGGTAGTAGGTGATAGCATGGGGGTTGCTACAGGATTATTTTCTTTAAAAGTTACCAGAGAGTACCCCATGCTCATCCAGAAGTTATACCTACAAAGTTCCTTTGTTCTGAATTGGCTGGTTTTGGCTCAGGTTCTAGTCAGGATGAAGTAGCAGCTGGCAGAGTTCAAAACCCACAGAGGACCCAGCGGAAGTCTGCAAAGATTTAGCTGAGGTATGGCCTGACACCATTGGCTAAATTTTGATCTCTGCTTTTTAAATATTTTATGCTGCTCCTGACTTCCTTCCACCTGGCTGAGAAAAGTCGCCTGCTCTGTGCTTCATCTGCCCGGGCTCAAGTTACCCTTTGTGGAAACATACTTGGCCAGGACAGGTACTCATACTGTACCTGTGTCAAGTGGAGAGAGCATCTGTGGGAAACCCAGGATCAAAACTGAAGATTCTGAGGCTAGACAGGGGTAGATATCTTCTCAAGTTCACTGATTACCCAAAGAGTCTGCTTAGATTCAATATCCAATTTAGTATGCTCTAGATGGCACTAAATAATCTATGGGTTGATTTATCAGAGGCCTTTCAAATACGTGCAAGTGTACTCAAGAAAGTAGGGCTGAAGGCAGACACACTCAACCAACTCTAATTGTTTATTTTTGTTTTTACCTTCCAAACTCTGGACTAAAGTCATTAGGACGAAGCTTTATGAGCTTGGATGTTTCTCAGGCAGAACTATGAGAGGTCTTCACATTTTGATGAGTTTATCTTTCTTAGGACCAATTTTTATAAGATGATGGTGGGTCCTGCTTGGTGCATGGAAGAATAATTAACCTCTTGTGGGTTTGGAAAATCAGAGCTGGTGGAGGGTGTATATCTAAAGCCGTGCCAACCTTGTGATTAATTCTGGTGTGATTTTCTTTTTCAAGAGCCATGCCACAGGAGGGCTTATGGAATCTTCTCTCCTGTTTGAGTAATTTACAGACTAAAATAATTCAAGACCCATTGTCATTCTCTGTGTTTTGTAGGTCATTCCCAGGAAAATGTAGGGCCAGTTAAGCAATCTGTTTGTCAGGGAAAGAGTGGGCTCCATGCTGTGGACCCTCTCCTTAAAGAGTCCTCAGGGGACAGGCTGAATGCTGAGCCGCTATAATAACTCATTGCAGTGTGCTTTGAATACAGATGGCCCCCATCTCCCTGGGCAGTGTGTACATTCACACCTCTGCACAAGTGTGTTCTATGATGGCACAGTATTAGCCACAAACTCACCTGGAGCCAGGCTGTGGTCTAAAGTGCATGGACTATGCATTTACGTCAACCTGGGATCTAGTTGTAACTATCAGCTGATTGTGTAGAACTAATCACTGTCCCTTTCTAGGGCTCAGTTTTCAAATCTGAGAAATAAAAAGAGATATCTCACCCAATATAATTTTTATTAAATATTAGATGAGATTATAGGGTAAAGTATGTAGCATATCACAGTACTTTCACAAAGCTCAGAGTGCCTTTCTTTGCTTATTTTTCTTTATTATCTATTAACCACCTGGGGAGATTTGGTCCATAGTCAGCCTTCAGGAAAGACTCAGTACAGAAAATATGGGATGGGAGAGTTGGTGAGATAACTCAGGGGTAGAGGCATGATGGCAAGCCTGACAACCTAAGTTTAATCCCTGAGACCAATATTGTAGTATGAGAGAACTGTTTCTGCAAATTATTGTCTGACCTACACACACATACACACACACTCTCTCTCTCATATACTCACACACTCACCCCCACACACATACAAAAACACACACTCTGTCTCTGTCTCTGTCTCTGTCTCTGTCTCTGTCTCTCTCTCACACACACACACACAAATAAAATGTAATAAGTAAAAGGGTGCAGGGAGCCAGTAGCTTCTTTCCCACCCTGCTTAACCCTTAAACAGACATATCTGCTTCTCAGAAAACAGCAATCATATTGCTCTTTTCCCCAAAGGGAACCTGCCTTCTGAGACCTTTCTAGATATTGGGTAATGATAGTAATAGCTTCCAATTTTACTACGTGCCAATTTGAGTTAAGCATTTTATGATCATTCTTACCACAAGCCTATCTAGGAGGTGGCAGAGAGACTCCTCTTAAGACTAAGGGTGGGCTGGAGGAAGCTAGTTTAAACCTCCATAGTTATGCATTAGGAGAGCTAAAGACAGAATGGACCCTGAAAACAAAGCTTATTCTTAATCAAGGGTCTTTGTAAGATGAAAGGTCTAGGTCCCCCTTCTGCACATATACATAGGTTGTAGTTACTGTTAATTCTGTCTTGGCATTGGTAAGGTATGTTTTGAAAATTTTACAATATAGCCTGAATCACCCAGAAGCCTGCTAGGAATATAAATTCTCAGGCCTTACCCTAGACCTGAAAGATCAGGCTGGTGGGGAGCTGAAGGGCCCTCTGTTTCCACAGGGCTCCAGGCGGTTGTAGCAGGAGGGAAGCATTGATGTGAGTGTTTCTCTGAGATGCTCAGCTTGCAGCCTTGTGGGTTGGGGTGCTCCCTGATTGGCTCAGCCATGGCAGTGGCAGGGGGGTCTGCAGCACTGGAGACTTTACAAAGCCCCTGCTTTTTAGAACTCCAGGCAGACCTGCTATCCTGATGAAAGGTGTTGGTTGAAGAAAGAACTGGGGCTTCATATTTGACTGGGATACTCTCCTACCCCTTTCATGCATTGATAATGGCAGCCAGCACAGCCACGTTCTGAAAGATTTAAATACTCAATTAATCAATGGAATATTCCATTAGCGGGGTAATCAGTTGCCATTGCCCTGATCTATAGTTACATCTCAGCTGGGTCTCACAAATTGATTCCTGATGAAGTTCTAATTGACTGGACCATCTGATAAAAGGCCAGTTGGAGTTTATTGAAATGGCCAGTGAGCAGTCCCTCGGGCTGGGGCCTTCCTTGAGGAGAGGTAGGGTGGGTAGCAGGGTGGCAGGGCATGATTTACACTGGGGTCTCACTCCATCTTCTCTCTAACACAGTGTTTATAGGTCCCAGGTGAGGGATGAGCGCTCACAGCTGGAGAGTGGGGAGCAGATAGCTGCTTTGAGCCCATCCTTGCTTAGTGGCAGGTGGTCAGAATAGGATTTACACAGAAGCCCTTAAGGCTATGAGAGTTGAATGTGCTTTAGAATGACCCAAAGAACTTCTGAGAAATGTATCCAAATCGCAGATACTGACTTCCTGGGTCTGGGAAGAACCCAGAAAATTGCATCTGAATACATACCCCAGAATTACAGGAGTGGCCTCCAAACTTTGCCTTCAGGAACACTGCTGTAGGAACTGGAGGATTAGATACTTTCTGAGCATGGTGGGGTGTTTTAGGCTTTGTACAGGAACAAATGTGCCTGTGCCCTGTCGAAGAAATGAGTTCTTAGTTGCCTTACAGTTTGTTTTCCATAACTTTTCCTCACTAAATGATCTGCATTCACAACTAATTGTTTTGTCTCCACATTTTGATTACTCACAGACATGTGTCCTATAGCATGCAATTAGACAGTGGGGCAGCCCAGTTTTTTTTGTTTTTGTTTTTGTTTTTTTTTTTTTTGTTCCGTGTATTCAGTGGTTCACTCTTTTATCAGATATTTTTTAAGATGTGCCAGGATTTGGTGATTTAAAAAAAAATGTGAGTGACATCAGGCAAACCCATGAACCCCATTTAAAAGAGTTTGTATTCCTGGGAAGAGAGAGAAAAATAATGTAGAATTCGAGGTAGGAACAGGATCTTGCAGCAAACCAGTAAGTCCATCTGTTGCAAGAAATTATGTAATATCTATTAGTTTTTAAATTGTTTTAAATTGAACATATTATCTGGAATCCTAGATTTACCTGTGTGTATGTATATGCATGTTCATGTGTCCATTTGGGATGATGTCATTTTTTAAGTTCTATCCATTTATTTTAAATAGGGTCTTTCGATGTCCCTAGGACTCTTCAAGCAGGCTAAAATGGCTATGCAGCGAGCCTTGGCATCCTTCTGTCTCAGCATTTTCGGTTCTGGGATTACAAGTGTGTGCCTCCATGCCCTGCTTTTTTTTTAGGCCTTGTGGGTTATGACAAGCACTTTCCTGGCTGAGCAATCTCCCTGACTCTGAAGTCTTGTACAATCTTTGAAGAACCTTCTTCCCTAGCCCACAGAGGCTTAGGTGTCATTAGGGGCTCCCAGCTAAGGATAGCCCTGGATAATCCCTGTGTAGGGAAATGGCTTTGATTAGATCTTCTTGTAGGACCCATAGACAGTGAGCATTCTTAAGGAGACTAGGTTTAGATATAAATAACCCAAAATTGAGTGTGTCTTAGAAGTCGAGCGTGTTCTTATTATGAGGATAAATTCACTGGTGGGTGTCCCACAAGGGAGGGCTATGATCCAGTTCCAGACAGGCCATTTTTTTCTCTCCTCCTTCTCTCTCTTTGCCATTTTCCATTTCCCCTTTGCCTTCTCCCCCTCCCCCTCCCTCTTTCCTTCCCTTCTAATACATCATGTTTTGTTTACATCCAGCTTTAGTTTCTGTTTAGATACAAATGCCCAATGTTCTCTCTTTGAAAATACATTCTGGGCTTGTGGATGATGTGGAAAATAGTTTAGAGCCTCAGAATGTCCTGCTCTGGCCCTGGAGCTATTGAATGTTTTAATTCCTTTAGATGTAGTCCTGCCCTTAAGTGCCACAGCAGCATTTGGGCAGATGGAACTCGGTGTGGTTTAGCATTTTAGTCCCACATCCTTTGTCATGATGCTTTGCTCCTGACCCAAACAGCCAAGTGGGTCAGAGTAGGGCTTCTGCCATGCTTTCGCTGCCTTCACCATTTGTTAAGTGGCTCCTAGGCAAAACCGAGGGAGATATAACTCCCACTAGGAGTTGGATCAGTTTTCAGAGACCCTATGGTCTAGAGTAGTGGCACCTCCCCTACACAAGTGGCCATGGATTTCACCTGTGGCCACCAGGATAGCTAGACATGGGGTCTGGAGCACAGTAGGAAGGGCTTCCTTTGGATTCTCTTCCGATTTCCTTTTATTTCCACCCCAGTAGGGAATCTTTTAGGCACCAGTCTCTTTCTACCTAGCCCAGGCTGGCCTTAAACTCCCAGCCTCAGCCTCCCCTGTGCTAGAGCTACAGGCTTGCACCACCATGCCTGGCTCTCTTTTAATTATCTTAAAGTGGAAATGTCCATGTGGAATCAACTCACTTTTAACACCCCCCCCCCCCAACTGGTTCATCCTTCTCTTAAGCAGACCCCAAACTCAGAACCTGGCACAGGGTACTGGGTTTTGCTGGATGTACTAATATATCAAGTTTTTCATTGTAATTAATCTTCTATTTATGGTAAGTATAATGGCTAGTTTTATATTTCAATCTGGCTGGCCACAAGGTGCCTGGAATTGTGGTCAAATAATAATTTGAGCATTTTTTTTCTGGTTGTAGTTTTGTAAAAAGACTAATTTTATTTGTTTCTCATTTATTTACTTATTCATTTGAGACTGGATCTTGCTAAGTTGCCTGAGCTAACCTTGAACTCTCTTTGTGGCATAGGCTAGCCCCAAACTCATAATCTTCCTTCCTTGGTCTTCCATGCTGGAATTACAGGCATGTACCATTTTGCCCAGCTCTAATATTGACATTGAAATCAGTGAGTGGACCCCGTAGAGCAGATGCCCCTCTCAGATGTAGGCTGGCCTTCCTCAGTCATCTGGAGGCATGAGGAGAATGGCAGATTCACCCCTTCTGGAGCAGAGGGTATTCCTGTGCAGCTGGGCTGCTAGTGTGTCCAACCCCCCTGTTTTTAGCTGAGTCCAGCCTTTAAGTTGGAATAACACCATTGGCTCTTATGGTCTCAGGCACTTGAACTTGGATGAGAACTATACTATCTGTTTAACTGCAGCTTGCTGGCTGATGACTGGGGCACCTGTCATTCTCCATAATTATGGAAGCCAGTTCCTTAGAAGAAAAATTTTAAGCCTGTACATTATTAGTTCTGTTTCTCAGAAGAACCCTGAATGTATAAATTGATGTAGCATTTCACCTATTCGCCATATTTAGTCACAAAAGAGGAGCCTCCCTAAGGAAAGAGAGTCAGTAAATAACCATAGAGGTAGTATGTGATTTGGGCAGGATGGACTTGAGAAATGAACAGGTTCCAGGAAGTATGTTCAGAATCCCTGACCATATTCAGGGAGGAAGCCAAGAAGAGAGGAAGGAGATTAGGGGTTGACTTCAGCAGTAGAGTGCTTGCCGAATAGGCACAGGGCCCTAGGTTTGGTCTCCAGAAAAACAAAGACAGAGAGAAAACTACGGCCTTTGTTCCATCAGACCAAGAAGTGGGGCACAGTGGGCAAGATATAGTGGCTAGGGCTGTGTCTCAAGTGTTTGGGACCGTTAAGTAGCTGGTGTCAGGATGTCCTAACCACTGTCATCAATGATCCCACGATCTCAGAAGTTTAATCCAATTAAAGATAATTCCTTGCTCACTCACATTTTGTCCCTCATGGTCTGTGAGGGGCCCACTCTGCTCTATATCTGGGCTATTGTCATCAAGCCCCTGAAAATGTGACTGGTACAGCTAGCCCTGGATTTAAAATTTTCTTTTATCTTAGTAATTTATATCTAAGTAACTGCTGTGGCCAGTAGCTACCAGGTTAAACAGAGCTGCCTAGAGCCTCATTCTCTTTAATGATGAGTAGGGAGAGGGAGGGAAGGGGACAGAGGGATGGGCATGGGAAGAAGACTGGGAGAGGAGTGAAAGGGGGAGGGATGGGTGAAAAGAGAAAAGGAGAGAAAGGAGGAAGGAAGGGGAAGAGAGGGGGGAAGGGAAGGGAGAGGGAAGGGAAGGGAGGGGAGATAACCCAGGAGGACATGGCCTAGATGTGAAGTACAGACATCTTCACTTGTTCCCACACATTTTTTTGTTTGTTTTTCTGACTCAATCTAGTCAATGGCTGTACCATGCTCCCCAGAATAAGTCTAGAGGAGTGTGCTAAGAAGACAGAGGTTAAGGGTCTGATAAGAGTCTGGCAGAAGACATTGGCAGCAGTCTCTAGTAATGAGCCACCTAGAGTAACATTGGCAGGTGGCAGAAGACAGGTCTAGCAGCTGAGTTCTAGTCCTGTGGCTGGAGTTCCGAGAGAGGACTCTTTGCTCTTGGTAAAGGAAGTTGAAGTACGGAGGAAATGAACTGGGAATACAGCTTCATTAGAAGCATGAAGAAAGGCCAGGCCAGGCTTTCAGGATCCAGCCAAGGAGAAAGGGTTCTCAGGGAGCTGCTGCATATAGGTGTGGGTGTGGGTGGGTCACTACAGGCTCCTTATCTGTTCCTTCTGTTTGCAGTGAGCAGCCTGGGGGGGGGGGTACAGCAGGGAATCACATGCATTATCCCTTTCCAACAGCAAGGAAACCATGAGCTGTGATGGTCAGCCACTCATTCATTTGTCTGTCTTAGCAAACATTTGTGGAACCTGCCACCATAGGGCAGGTAGAAAACAGGAGATCTGGATGCAGTCAGTTCGATGGTGAGACAGCCTGACACCTCAAAAAGCCACACCACTTCACTCTCTGCTATTTTTAAGCTACCAGGTATATAGACCAGATCACGTCATCCTATCCCCCAACCATCTCTGGGACAAGTCTCTCTCCTCAGTGAGAACCGGATGGGACAGGAGTTGGAATAAGGTAGGATGTAAGATTTTTCTGGGTTGAGGGGGATGAGTTTAATCAGCTTCACCACCGAGACGGCATCAATGTGGCTGCCTGAAATGTCTGATTGTGCCTGTCATTGTGTGGGCACTTTTGTGGTGGAGGTGGCACCTAAGCTGGGCTTTGAAGGCAAGGTGAGATTTGACAGGTAGAGACAGGAGAGGACAGCCACGGCAAAGGATGCAGGATGAGTAAACCTGAAGGGAGGAGGCATGTGGGTGTGTACATAGGGTGTGCACAGGAGACCCAACTGACTAGGGAACACGTGGGTGCTATGGATGCTACAGCTAGATGGCTTGCTAGGGCCAGGCTAAGGAAGGTCTTGATTGTTGAGAGCAATTATTATGAGGCAAGCTGCCCTCTGAGTTACTTCATCTCTGAAGAGTTAAGGGCTGGGGTATGGAAAGCAGGGTGGTGTGAGACATGATGGGGTATTATTGAATAATCCACCAAGAGGCTGTCCAGTCTGGACCAATATACTCATCAAGGGAATTGAGAGAGCTATTTTCACATATATATGGTGTATCTGTATATGCATTTGTACATTTAAACATATGCATGTGTCTGTGTGCACTTATGTGTGTGCATGTATGTGCACGTTTCTCTGTGTGTACATGTTTGTGTGTGTATGTGTGAGCTATGTCAGTATGGGCAGGTGTGCACTTGTCTGTATGCAAGGATTTTGCACGCGCCTGTGTGTACATGCGTATAAACACACAGGGAAAGTTGGAAAGGCACTAGGCCTGAAAGACCATAGCTCAGACTTTGATTTAATAACTCAGCAGACATGTCTTTAATGTCTGCTTTGGGCCTGCTCAGACATGCCTGGCTCTCAATCATGCCAAATGGTCAGGAAGGGGGCCATCTTTTTCTATCAGAAAATTCAAGGTGCCTGCTGCTGCCTTGGGGGCAGAGGTAGATAGTACTGATTTCATCTAAAACAGCAAGGTCCTTCTGAGAGACTGGCTGCAGCTGGGATGAAAGTTTATGATGCTTGGGCCAGGTGCATCGCGGGGTTGGTCCCCCTGGAAGCCACCCTCAGGCCTGCAAAGTTGAGGAGAGGCTGGGGAGAACCCAAAAGCAGCTTCAGTGCCAGCCTACTGAATACACAGCTGGGAGAGAACAGGCCCCTGCCATGGCCTGCCTGGATGCCCAGTCTGCATCATATGCCCTATAATGCTTGGCTTAAAGGTATATTATAGTCCCAACTGGGGTAGTTGTGTTTTTAAAGGGGTGCATGATAGCTAAACTCGAGTCTATAACAGCACCCCACTTTTTCTTACTATTACTACCTAGGGGCTTGGGGAGGGAGATTTCTTTTCTTAGCTATGACTTTCCGTCTGTAAACAGCATAATCTCAGCACAGAGTAATAGTTCCCCATATAGGATTGAGGCATGTACATTTCCTTATTGTGTGTGTTTCTGTAATGGTTACAAAAGTCTTTCATTCCCACCCTAGCTAAGAGCCCAATTAGGGGGGTGGGAGGGAGAGAGGGAGAGAGAGAGAGATCAGCCAATTAGAGAGATTTCAAAAGGGGAGGTCTTCAAAGTATTTTGTTTTCAGAATCTTGATTCTTTGTGTGTGTGTGTGTGTGTGTGTGCGTGTGTGTGTGTGCGTGTGTGTGTGTGTGTGTGTGTGTGTGTGTGTGTGTGTGTGTGTGTGTGTATGTGTAGCATGGCAGGAAAAGGCAGTGTTACTCCAAAGACTTCGTCCCCTTGTTCATTATATGATTACCCCCAGGGAGACACTAACAGAGCCTCCTGTGTTCCCTGCCTGCTATCCTGTAATGTGGGGTTGGGCTAGAGCAGCATCCTCAGCCAGTGGGTCATGACTCCTCTGAGGATTTCTATTATCCCTTTCACAGGGCCACATATCAGCTATTCTTCATATCAGATATTTACATTACAATTCATAACAGTAGCAAAATTACAGTTAAGAAGTAGTTTTATGGCTGGGGTCACCACAACATGAATAAATGTATTAAAGGGTCACAGCATTAGGACGATTGAGACCCACTGGGCTAAAACTACCCAAGCACCTATCCCTAGGCTTTCAATGACATAGACTACCCAATGATCAGCAGGGAACACTTGGCCTCCTGTCTCAGCAGCAACCCCTCTACCTCCAGTCAGGACAATAAACCTAGATCTCCAGGCTAGTTCTCACCAAGGACCTCCAGTGCCTCTCCCAAGGTTCCTTTAGTTTTTTACCACGTGGCCTAATTTTTAAAAAATTCAAATTCTGCTTTGTTTACTCAACCCCAGCTCTGCTCCCCCCTGCTGAGAAACTTGGCCCCGCCCCTTTCAGCTTCAGTAATGCCTCTGTAAAATGGGGGAATAACAGATAATCAATTCCAAGATTTGCTTCAAAGGTCTCCAGTGCCGTGGTCCAGTGAGGCAAGGACACTTCTCTGGTCCGAGAGAACATGATGGGTAGAGCAGGCCTCACACCAGCTGGGTTTCACACCTAGGTGTTGTGGGCCATGGAGCAAGTTATTTCAGCTATTAGGCACTTCAGTTTCTGACTTTAAATAATGGGGGTAAGAATAGCACCTACGGCGCAGGTTAGTGGGAGGGTGAAATGAGACAGCCAATGTGCAAGAACTAACACTTTCGGGCACTTTGTACGTGGGAGATGGGGTTCTACCACACTCCACGTGGGCCACTTGGCTAGGCAGATGGCCATCATTCATTGTGCACCTGTGGCCAGGTGGTTGGAACCAAATGGGGAAGAGGGCAGACTTCAGTCCTCCCAAGTTATGGTGGGCAGGAGGAGGTGCGATGACCAGACACCCTGTGAAATGGTCTGCATACTTTGGGAGTGGGGCACACTGTGTGTGTGTGTGTGTGTGTGTGTGTGTGTGTGTAGGGGTGTGTGTGTGTGTAGGGGTGTGTGTGGGGGGGTGCTTGTTGTCTCTCCTAGACCAGAAGTGTGAGGGCTTCTTTGCAGGGCTGGAAGCAGCTGTCAGTCACCTGTGGGATTTAAAGCCCTGAGCAGGGAAGCTGGACAGCAGGGGTGAGATGAGACTGTCTTTTGAGTGGAGTCTGAACTGAGAAGCAGGAGCATACATTTGAGAACTGTTTCCTTGGCTACAGTTTCCAGCACAGAGGCTCTCTGGTAAGGAGCTGCTGGCTGCCCATGGCTTGCAGGTCCCTGGGAAGAGCAGGTGGAAAAGTTCCTCTGCCAGGGCTGATGGGCTGGGCCTCTCCAGCTACCCTCAGATAGACCTTGTTATGGGTATCTCCCTCCCTTAACTTCCCCTCCCCCAGATCTGCATTCCAGAGCAGATTGGCATAAGGATAGAGTCTGCAGGAGGTAGGGGTGGGTGGGGAGGGGTGTCCAGCTCAATGCATGTCACAGATGCCCGCGGAGAGCTGGGAAGGATTAAAGCGAATCATTAATTGTCATTAATATGCCAGGGCTTGACAGCCTTGGGTTTATTTTTGCACTGAAGCCCAGACGTGCTTTGCACATGTTCCCAGGTTCCGGTTTCTAGGGGAGAAGAGAAAAGTGGGTGCAGTTAGCATCTGCTAGGCCATCCAAGAGCTTCTAGGATTGGGGAAACCATGGCTTCTGGAACCCCTTGGTCTCCTTGGCTTTGTGCCCTACTAGAACTTGCAGAGCTGAGATCACAGTGCCTGGTTAACTTGTCTGCCAAGAACCTTGGAGACGTGTGTCTGTGTGTGTGTGGGTAGGGAAGGGTGGGTATGGGCGGTGGTGATGATGGTGGTGTGGGGTAAAGGGCAGTCCAGAGAGAATATGAGTATGAATGATGTCAAGGGCCAGGTCATTGTCAGAAGGGTTAAAATGCTATCAAGAAAAGCATTGTATTGGAAGGAACATGTTTACAGCACGCATTTTGTATATGCTGCTTTCTAAAGGGCCTCATGGATCCTGATGGGGTTCTGGGTTAACTTTTCTTTCAGAAAGTTGTTGGAAACCTGGATTCTTTTGTTGTTGTTGTTGCTGGTTTTCAGTGGGTTGTTTGTTTGGAGGCAGGTTCTCATGTAGCTCAGGCAACCGGAAAGTTCTCCATGTCATTGAGGATGACCTTGAACCCAAACCCTCTTGCTTCTACCTCCCAGTGTTCTGAAACTGAATGTGTGTGCCACCAAGCCTGATTTCTGGCTTGCCTGCAAGATTATTTTGTAATTCTTAAACAGAAATTGACATCTTGGCTAGAAGAGCTGATTGAGTGTTGCTGAGGAACCCATGTTAGCCAAGGTTGTCCCGTGGGGTGACAGGTTCCACAAGGTCAAGTCCATGGAGCCATTAGGGCCAGTGCCCAGCTTCACTCTGTGCTGGCACCCATGAATGAACGACAGTCCACACAATAGGAGCCTCTACAAACTGCTCTATTAAGAGAGGCAATGGGGACAGCTTTCCCAAGTGACAGAGACCCTGAGGTCCCTCATTTTCAATACTCCAGCTGGCATCCCCCACTTGTACCTTCAAAGCCTGAAGTATTGCATTTCTTCGTAGTTTTCTTCTGAGGAACACCTCCTCCATATTTTCTTTACCAGTGGGACTGAAGAGCCACAATTTAGGTATGCTGTGGGTTCTTCCTCCACACAGTTGCCTTTGTTTGGATGCAGAGGTTCTATTGGGGCAAAGCTGGAAGGCCATGGACACATACAAGATGGGAAACCTTGTACTGGGCAGGAAGTGGGAGCCGTACCCTCTGAGATCCCTCTAGGCTCTAAGGCCCTCAACTGATGGTGCTGTGTTATGGACCACATTGTCTTCCCCCACTCCAAGCCTCTACCCCCAGTCTGTTTATACTGAAGGCTTAGTCTCTAGTGTGACTATATTTGGATAGAAGGTGTTTAAAGAGATAATTGACATTAATAGAAAACCTTAAGATGGGCTATAATTCATCATGGCCCGTATAAGAAGAGATTAGAATAAAAATAACACATACAAGGGGTGAGGACATGCTTCCAATGGTGAGAGGCCATAGGGAAAACCAACCCTGCTGACACCTTGGTCTTGGACTGTGGCCACACAAACTGTGAGAAAATAAATTTCCATTGTTTACATCATCTAGTGACTGGTATTTTGTATGGGAGCCCTGGATATGAAGACACAGTGACCAAGACATTGGAATAGCATTGATGTTAGTGGTCATGACCATCTCATCCAGCTCAGGGCCTGGGAGAAAGCTGCTTAATGGTGTGAGATGTAATGTTTACACCGATCTCCTCCTTCCTCTGATCTATATGCTTAGTTTTTCCTCCTGTCACGTGATGCTGACACTCAAATGCCACATTCTCTGCTTGCGTTCCTTGAGAGTACCTTTCCCGTACACTGGAATGAGTTTACTGTGACTCACTTGAAGATGAGTACAGATGAAGTCAAGCCCTGCAGCTATCTGCAAATCCCTGTACGTGGTTTGCGGTGGAGAGTCGTGAGATCTCTTTGAGGGTCACTGAAAGTACTAAAATTACACGACTTTATCTTGGGTCTCACTTTTCTTATCTTGAACCAAAAAGGCAGGACTAGATCCAAGGATGTCAAGGATGTTTGCCAATTGTAATTAATTCATTGTGATTGCCTGAGGTCCATAAGAGAAAAATGCTACTTTGGAGGGTGCTGGAGAAGGGAGGGGGTGTGTGGGTTGAGTATACGTCCTCTTAGAATGAGGTGGGTTTCAATGTCTCCTCTGCCTTTGTGTTCCCCAGATCCCTTGCTGATCATAGGTTCTCATACACCCTGGGTCCAAATGTGCCCTGGTGCTGGACCTGCACCTGTTTCTCTGCTTCTGTCTTGAACCTCCGACACCCTCACCCCTGAGTTCTTCATGGGCTCCTCCTGCTTGTATCTTCACCGAAGCCTGTGCACGTTCCAAGCTTCCCTCTAATTGCTGTTCAGGGTGTTTCTTCTGAGCTCTATTAGCAGCCTGTATATCCCTGCATCTGGCAACCCTGGCTGGGATCTTGCTCTCAACATTGGTTTGCTGCAGCCAGTGGTCAGTGGCCAACATCAGATTGTGAACTAGAAAGCTGTTTAAAGCCCCTTTGAAGTTCATCCCCCCTACAGTCCAATAGAGAGGATGAGCCTGGAGGTTGGAGTTTTTGTTTCAAAGAAAAGAATGGTGTGTGTTTCCTTAAAGAAAGCATTTCAGATGCTCATGAGGCAAGAATATCTGTTTTGCATGCACTATAATTGTTCTACCTAAGATGAAATATGTTATTTCTTCTTAAATAAAGCTACAGGCAGTTTATTAGCAGGGCTAATTAACCCACAATCAGGCACTGGCTCACCTCTAATCACAACCTGCCTGCATTCTTCACAGGCAGTGTGCGGGTGCTACAGCACTTATATTTATAAATATGTGCAATGCAATATGAACTATATTTATGGGGACAGCATCAATTTTTTTAGCCACAAAATCTGACCTACCTAAAACAGATGGCGAGAGGACTGGACTGATGGGCTGGGCATTGGAGACAGAGGCTCCTCATCTCTCACTATTCAGCTATTTTTTTGAGTTCCCAGCCTGTTTGGCAGTGTTTCCTCCTGGGAAGTATTCTTGGGTGAAAGGTTGCTTTGTGCATTGTATGTTTCAGTCTTATGGGTTCTGGCTCCTTCTAGGATGCCCTCAGTCCCTCCATGCAGAGGAAAAAGGAGGTGGTAAAGTTGAGGGGTGTCATGTTTGTGGAGAGTGGACAGTTCTGGAATTGGGTGAGGTCAAGGTTGAGAGGTTCTTCCCAGTATGTAGGAGACTCTGCCAGCCCCAGCACAAGTGGTCTCGTTGGTGGCAGTGGCACAGAGAAGATTACGGTGGGGTGGTCAGGGTCCCAGGATGCACATATCTTGACATGACAGTTATGCATCTTCAGGCTTCAACATACGGAATGAGAATAAAGAGCCAAATGGAATGAAGACCTTCCTTACGAATAACAGCAACGGTTATGCATTGTCCATGGTAAAGACCATAGTCTAAGTGAAGTTCTTAGGTGTTTGCTAACTGACTAGCTGAACAGAACGGGGAACTGAGAGAGGACAGCCAAGTCCCAATAGGACCCTCTGCCTAGACTGGAGGAAAGAGTGAGCTGAGTGTAAACACAGGGGAAGCCCTGTATGACTGACTCAATTGATACTCTATGTCTGGACCAGTTAGATTTGTCAGGTTCTGGAGGCAAAGAGGAATGAAAATGCTGGAGGAGTAGAATCCCCTAGTAAACAGCTGCTTATTTGAGGAAATGTGGGGAGGAAAGAGGAGGAAGGAGGCCAGAAAAACAAACAAACAAACAAACTGGAAGAAGAGAAAAAGGGGAGGAGGAATAATAAAAAGAAAGAGGGGGTGAGGAGGGGAAGAGGAGGAGGGGCAAAGAGAGAAAGAAGGGAAGAGAGACGATGTGTCTGGCAATAGGCCAAACACTTCATATCAACTATCTTACTCAATTATTCAGGTCTTGATCATAGAACACGTATTTATTTTGTGGAAATGGAATTAGGACAATTTCTTTAAATCAGTATATGAACTTGTCATGGCGGAACGTACCTGAAATGGTAGTACTCCGGATGCTGAGGCGGGAGGATGATGAGCTCAGGACCACCTTGGGCTATATAGAAAGTTTCAGGCAGTCTGGGCACATAATGAGCAATCAAATGATAGGTCCATGTCAATTCAAAAGAAAACAAAACAGTCCAGCATGTGGACCCACCTGGCTCTTTCCACCTGCCATTTTTCAGGCGGCCACTTAGGAGGGCTATGCCTGCTTGTTGAATAATGAGGTGACTGGTTTTTAATGCAGTTCTAATCCATATTCTTGTTCTTCACATTGAGGGGGAAAATTGACCTTTCCATTCATCAGGAAAGCCTCCAAGATCATGGAATCTTTCTGTCTAAGCGGAGTCCTCTATATGAGTCCGTTAATATGAACTAAATTACAGAGGAATGTCAGGTGCTGTTTATCCTTTACCACGCATAAACATGCTCTGTTCATGGCTTTAGCTTCCAGGCTAAGCCAAGAGGTGTTCCTGTGGGGGTAGGTGACAGAGTATGGTGATCTCCAGCTTGTGCTGAGAAGGGGGCATAGTCTTGGTCCATTTATATCAGATGTTTGTGCCAAGTTTTCCCTTTGTCTTTTGATAATATTGGATTGATCATGGCAGGAGGTAGGCATGAGTACCTGGTTCCTTTATGTGGTTAATTTGTTTTCAAGGTCAGGATTGAAAGCTTGGGTTAAAGCTAGGTGAGGATTAGCTTGGAACTAGAGGGTAAACCTCATGTTGGAGAAGCATCTGCAAAATTCTCACCCCAGAAACAAAGGCTAGGCAGTCACACAGATAAATTAATACCACAGGTAAATCACACAGTCATGCAGTCAAGTCTAGGTAAGTCACACAGAACCTAGAGATGGTTAGAACAAGAAGTACCTTGTCAGACTAGGTGATCTGGCAATTGGAAGTGGAAGCTGGTCTCTCAGGAAGAGGCTGTGATTGTGCCCCTTATTATACTTGAATTTTTTTTTGGGGGGGGTGTAGGAGAGTCAGAAAAATAAGCTTAATTTTAAAGACCATTTTTATGCCAGTGAGATTTTATTTTCTCGAGCCAAAGACTAGGTAGCACAACAGAAATGATGAAGTATTCCAAATAACCACACTCCAAACTCAAAGTTTAAGAGATTAGTCGCAAATGTGAAGTAAGGAAAGTGAACTGGAACCATATCAATTGTGAGGTCTTGAGTATATGGTGGTTTGAATGGCTTCCTTCTCGCTGGTAATGCTGTTTGGGGAGATTTTCAAGGTACAGCCTTGTTAGAGGAAGTATGTCACTGGAGGTGGGCTTTGAGTTTGTAAATTATCCCCCCCCATCCATTTGCTCGTGAAGATCTGATCTCTTAGCTTTCTGCTTAGAGAGCAAGCTTAGCTTGCTGTCATGTTTACCCTTCTTGGCAGTGATGGACTCTTATCCCCCTGGAACTGTTAGTGCAAATAAACTCCTGGTTGTCATGGTGTTTATCACAGCAGCAGAAAAGTAACTAATGCAGACCATCTATGTCCACTTGTGATTCTTTTTGCTGGATAGGATTAGCATCTAGTTCCTCGTTGCTTGTCAGAGGACCTTTAGGGGGAACCCTTACCAGGAGTATGAGGAATGAGTAACCCAGAGAAGGTTTGTTATTGTCGGGCTTTTGTCTGTTTGTGTTTTGGAGACAGGATCCATTAATCCAAGATGGCTTATAGTTCACTATGTAGCAGAGGATGACCTCGAGCTTCTGATTCTCCTGCCTCCACTTCCAGAGTGCTGAGATAATAGGTGTGTCCCTATCAACTATGACTCATTTATAAAGTGCTGGATATCAAATCCAGGACTTCCTGATTTCTAGGCAAGCGCCCTATCAACTGAGCTGCTCACTCAGGCTGAGCCCAGGAATATTAATTGATTCAGGGCAGCTAGAAGGGTGCTGGACTTATCCTTAAAAACGTAGATCCCTTCTCTCATCTTCACCCACATGTGGAATGAAGCAGGTATGTCAGCCATCTCAGGAAGAAATGCAGCACTCAAGTGAGTAGGTGTGCCCACAAAATTGCCCCAAAGGCTGGGACGTGGGCGTGAAGCTTAAAGACATTATAGTGTGTAAAATTCATGATCACAAAGATGCAGCTGCTTGACTCTGCTCAAACTTAGACTGTAGGACAGTGGCTGCTGGGGATGGAGGGAAGAAGGAAACTGGATCAGTGTATGGCTGTGGAGTTCCAGTTTTATGAGGTAAGATCATTCTTAGCGTGGATAGTAGAGATGAAAGGCATAGCAATGTGAATATATTTAACACCACAGACCTGCACACTTAAATACCATTAAAATTGGAATTAAAAAAAAAAAAAAAGCTATATTGCCTAGAGTAGAAAATCAAGAAACCCTACCATTGGATTAGTGCTCATCAGTGAATGGATACTTGAAGGAATCTGTTCTAGATAAGCCTGCTCATTGGCTAATGGTGAATTTTAGGAGGTTGATTCTTAAATTTGAAAAGTGCTGGTGGTATGTTTTTCTTCCTAAAACAAAACCAAACCAAACCCCTCCAAACTTTCTCCCAGCTTCCCTGCTGCAAAATGGAAAACAGAAAGATCACAATGTAAAGGGGAAATGAACCAGGCGAAGTCACAGGTGCTTAAAGCATGGCTTTATAGCTACAGATGAGTGCACCAAAGAGGAATCCAATGGCACCAGGTGAGGCTGAACACTTGAATGTTCACAAGAGCATGATGGGAAGAGACATCCGTGAGATGTACATCTCTGTCCCTTTCGCAGAATGGGTTTCATTAAGTCTGTGTTGTATCTCTGGCTACCAGGAGGCAAGACTATGATGCCTGGTCTGTAGGTCCCTTTGGCTTCCCAAAAGATGCCCTCGCCATTAGCCCTGACCTAAGTCATCTGGGAACTTCCTGTCTGGCCAGTGTCCTCTCTCTGCTTATATATAAAGAACAAGGTTGGAATGTGCCAGAGGAGCTCCTGTTTGTTGGTTAGATCTAGGGCATCAGGATCCTATTGGTTTTGTGACCAAAATCAAACTTGAAATGCTTCAGATCCAAATAAAACTTATCAGCTTATCAAGACGGCAATGCCAGTGTTATTTTGAGCTGGTGGCTCAAATAATGCTACCTTCTTGCTTTAATCCTTCTTTCTCTTCCTCCATAATTTATTTCCATTCACTTGCCCTTACCACATTGCTGAATAGTACCAAAGACTATCCAGCCACAGCATTCTTCTGCCTAGAGATCAATCCCACGTTTCTTTTTCTCAATAGGCTTTGATCTCAATTCCATTCATAAGTTACCAACATGCCAAGGGTCAGGATACCCAGGAAGAGTTGTCCACTTCTGAGCATGAGGGGTCCACCACCCAGAGCCATAGGCTGTGCATGATGGGGGAGTTGGTCCTGGGAGAGAAAACCGGTACTTATACTAGACAGGAAGTGAGGATAATTCACACACCTTTTGCATAAGCAGCTGATAGATAGAGGGTTTATTTTTACTCACCATTTGAGAGCATAGTTCATTGTGGCAGTAAAAGGATGAGGTGGCTGGTTGCAGTGAATCTGGAGTCAGGAAGTGAGGTGAGCACTGTGGTCAACTTGCTTCATTCTTTTTATCCAGTCTGGGACCCAGACCTTGGGATGCTACTGCCAATATTTTAGATAAACAGTCTCTCCTCAGTCAAACTTCTTAGGAAATGCCCTCACAGACATTCTCAAAGATGTGTCTTTGAGATGTGAGAAAGGCATAAAGAACTACCTTGGGTTTAGGACCCGGCTGAACTCCCCTTTCCATGCTCAGTACCCCTGGAGTCAGTGACCCCATTGCAGATCATTTAGTGTAGCATGTAACTTATAGTCTCTGCAGATGAGACCTCCAACACTTTCCCTTTGAATCCACTGGTGTGCCTCAGCCCACCAGTCCCTCACACGACTACACGGATGGTGCCCCATTTTGGAAGGCTCATCCTTTGGAGAATTGTATCTCACGTCCTTCCCCCTGCCAAGAGACTCAAAGCCTTAACCTTTTTATTCCCTTCCAAATTATTTTCCTCATTTGTCAGGTCCCTGTGGTGATGTGTGGTACTTGTTGTTGGATGGTGTTGGTTGTTATTTTCACCCTGTTCTGTGCCCTGACACTTCCCAGAGGTGCGGGCACATTCTAAAATAATGATCTCCCCATAGCCTAAGAAGCCTGACCCTCTGTGTTTGAGCAGCTTTGGGCTGGGGGAGGGGCTGGAGGTTTTTGTTTTTGTTTTTTCCCACCTAGGGCCTAAGGAAGGAGGGAAAGATCTGAGGGACCAAGTCAAGGATTGGTGTCTAGACCTCCGAGGCCCTGGCCTGAGTGACAGCATCAGTTCCCCCAGGTGAGCTTGAGCTCACAACAGGTCACTGAAGATTCCTCCTGGACCCAGCACAGTGAAGCAAGGCTTCTGTCTGCCTCTTCCTTGGGGCCACTGCAGGCAGGTCATGCCCATTTTAGCCTCATGTTTCCCTCTTCAGCTGTGTTATCTGGTAGTCCAGAAATAACTCCAGGGGTTAAAGTCTCTAAATTCTTTATAAGGAGAATAGTTGAGATACTAAGGGGTGAAGGAGAAGAAGTCTCCAGACAATGACAAGGGGTGGGGGCATTGCTCTCTCAAGATACATTTTTTTTTTCCTGTGCGTCTCTGGAGGGGACCTGTTTGACCCTGGATCGGTAGCCTCTTCCATGGTCGGGCCTCTCCCACCGACAGCCTTGGCTGTTCTCCACCAGAGCCAGAAATTTAATTTGCAATGATTTCCCCTGGCCTGAACTAAGGCTCTTTGTCTTGTATTTCTAGCTGCTGCCAAAGTGGGCCCTCCCCTCCCAGTCACCTTTCAGATTCCTTGGATAAAATTGAGTCTCTCACTGTGATACAGCTTGGAGGGATGGGGCCAGCAGATTGTTTCCCTCATCTGATGAGCTGTTGTACATTAAGCCGGGAGATCTACGTGTGCACATGTGCACGTGTGAGTGTGGTCTACAGAGCCAATGACGGTATGGGGGTGGGAGGCCTCTCCCCTAGCCAGAAGAACCGTGGTTGCCCTTAAAGACACCTGCTGCGTTCTTCTAGGACTAGCTAATGCAGGTGACAGTGGCAGGCTCCTCTGTGACTTCTATCTGACTATCCCTCTGCCCTGAAAGTGGATGGGTACAGGGGCTGTTTCTCTAGTCAGAAGGATCGGGAATAGAGGTAAAACTTGGGTTCAAAGCATAGAATTCGTCTCCTCTCTTTGTTATTAATGGTGTTGGTTTGTTGGAGTGTTGGAGTGTTGGTTTGTTGGAGTGTTGGAGTGGTTATGCCTTGATTTCTCTGCTGTGCGCCTGCGTACATTTTCCCTGAAGTTTTGGGCCCTAGGCTCCCAATGGGGTCCCCTTCCTACTTTTCTTCCACCCACTTGTCCCCTTCCAAGAACTTGGCACAGCCTGTACCTTCCTGACTCTCGTATTCTTCCTGCTTGTCTGGTTAGTTTTCATTCGAGGCCAAATGGTCTTTTCTCCGGGAACTCTGTGCACCACCCTCTCAAGCAAAGTCCCCACTACTAATTTCAGTCTATCATCTAAAGTCACTGGTCTGAGAAACGAGGACTCGGTGTATTATCACGCGCTCTGGGTGTGATCTAGAACCAGTTTGTATTTTGTTGTTGCTTTGCTTGTTAGCCTGGTTCAAAAAAAAAAAAAAAATCAAATGGCCAGCTGCGTTTGGCCAAGGTACATGTAGACCACTGAAAATCAACAACCTTATCTTTAGTCTCAGCACTGTGTCTGGAAAATGGAACACGGGGGAATACATCTAAAGGTCCCAGAACAGTGAAAGGGGTATAGTAGCATCTTTGTTTCTAGATGTTCCTCCTTCCTTGTTGAAGGACTGCCAAACTCTGGAGACGAGTGACGGCATTCAGTTATCATCTGGTCCCCAGTTTCCAGCCCAGCGCTTTCCTTGGGTTAATGTTCAGAAGTGTGGCTTGTGATATTTGGTCTAGCTTCTGCTAACTTTCCAAGGGCTCTTCTTTCATTTCTTCCTCTTCTGTTGATAACATCTGCCCCAAACATCTGGTGCCTTTTAGAGCAGTGCCTCACTTTCCCATACTCACCACTGCTTTCATCTTGGGCTATGTAGTTTTTTGCTTTGGGGTGTTGGCAGTGCTGTGCACTGTAGAAGATTTATAAACATCTCTGGGCTCTGCGAGCGTACAAGCTTGTCTTCCTTCCCCAAGTCGAGGCATTAAATAGTCTTTAGACATTGCCAAGTGTATCCTGAAGGGTGAAACCACATCTGGTTAGAATATTTCCCCCTTTCACCTTGCTACATTCTCACTGCTCTTTGAAACCCAGGTCAGTTGTTATCTTCTCGGAGAAGCCTTCTCTGGTCCCCATAGTCTGATCTCCATGGGCTCTCTTGATAAATCCCATCCTTTCTGTGTATCCCATTCTTTCCCAACTCTCTTCTTTCTCTTCCCATCCCTTATCAGACACCATTGCAGTTACCTGTTTCTGTGACATTTTTATCCATTGTGATATGACCTCTTCAAAGACAGAACTAGATACCTCTAGATAGTTGTCTACCTCTTTATCTTCAGTACACAGTACAGAGCCTGGAATATAGTAGGTGGTTAAACCATGGTGGAGAATGTTTGGCAAGTGCATGGTTAGATGAATAGGCATGGAAGCTGACAGATAAATTTATATCTATGTAGATGGGAAAGTAGATGCCAGGAAAGGTGAATAGCAGGATGGATGAAACACGGATACATTAATACATAAAGGAATGAATAGCTGAGTATTTTGATGTATGGGTGGGAGGGTAGATATAGTTAAATGGGTGAATGTAGAAATGACTGGAGGTATAAATAAATAGGGCAGGTTGGTAAATAGATGAATAATCTGATGAGTAGATGGATGGATGAATAGGTAGAAGATACACATATGATTTTCTGAGTTTGTGGATTTATAGATGGGCAGGTGAGGGATTTAAATTTATGATTGAGTCAATGATGACTAAATGGATGAACTTGTGGTCTGATGAATGGATGGGAGGATAGATAGTGAATAACTGAATGGATAGATGGATGAATCTGCTATATTAATAAATTAGTGGGTGGATGAATGGGTGTGTAAGTGAACAGAAGCATAGTTGGATAGATTTTTTTTTTTTTTTTTAGTGAATTAACCCTCTTAAAGGGTAAAAGGGTTTGTGAGCAGGCAGAATAAAGATGGATAGAAGAATGTGTAAACAACCAGTGGAGGAGTGTGCATCTTCCTGAGTTTGTGTCCTCACTAGGACAACCTGGAGGGAGAAACTGAGCCAGCATGTATGGGCATTCTCATAAGATGTTCAAAATTCCAACTTCACATTTATAAGTGATCTTTCCATGAGGATCATTTGTTCCTTGCTATTTCTGCCATGGTCTGACTGAAATGTTCCTCACAAGACACATGTTTGGGTACTTGGTTCCTAGTTGGCTGTGTTGTTGTGTTGTTGTGGGTAGATGGGGGTCCCTGAGGGTTCAGCCCTGATTCCAGGCTGACTGACCTGTTTCCTTGTTGATTTCCCATAACAAGTAACTGCCACATGCTTCCTCCTCCATAGACCAAACCCTCTGCCATACATTCCCCATCATGATGAACTGTATTCCTTCAATTATGAATTCAAATCAATGTCTCCTTCATGAAGTTGTTTCTATTAGGTATTGGTGATAGCTACAGAATATAATTGATGGATTTTTTTTTACATTGGGTTAAGATAAGCTCTTGTAGATTTTTTGTTCATTTTTGTTTCATTTTAAGGATAGAAATTGAGCCACAGAGCAGATCAAAATCAACTGATATGGTGTGCTTTTCCCTGGGCAAAACATGTGCCAGTCTTTTGAAGCTAGGGTTCAAGACAACCTGGATAGGGTCTGGCCAAGTCTTATGCATAGCATCAAGACAAAGACTTCTCACAGTGGCTATGAACACGGTTCTAGGGTTCAGAAAGTGTTGCTGGGATTTCTGAATCTATAATATCTATCTGGTGGTTCTGGTAAAAATACAGAAACATTTGAACTTCGGTTTTCTCATCTGTAAAATGGGAATAAGACTAGTTCTTTCATGATTGATTCAACAGTGAGATAAAATAGCACAGAATACATGAAAAAAGCTTAATGTCTGTATGTACTATTCATTTCATGTCTTTCTTCCTTATTGTTACTGTAGTTAGCAACTTAGTCATTCATGGTCATGTTCATCATCATTTTATAGAGAAGACCTATGCCTCCATGTGGAATAACAGAATTCAGGAGACGTATGAAAGAACAGTTAGTTTTATCCTTCCCACAATATAGACAAGGGTTAGAGCATGACATGACTTTCTGAGACCCTTCAGATAAGGAGTAAGGATCTCATGTCTTGAGGGCTCATATGTCTCTGTCCATGGTTCTACCCCTCCTCTCCTGAAAGTCTGGGTTGTAGTGCTCTGCCTGGGAACTATTTCTTCCCAGGGTGAGTGTATATTCTAGAGCTGAAGACCCTGATGTATCCCTTGCGGCCCTCTATGGACTGCCAGGTGAAGTTGTCTTAACTTTGCTTATTTCTAGATCATGCTTTCAGCCTTCCACGTTCTCAGTTATTTCTGAACTGAATGAGGTGGCAAAGTCTACAGGAACGCAGGTGACCTATTGAACCTATCACAGTCACAACTACCAATCTATAAAATGATGTCAATAGTTTGACTTGAGAACTAAAGCCCTGGGCACAGTTCTTGGTTCCATCATGGAAGGGATTTGGCAAATACTTGCTTCTTTTGCTGTTTTGAAACACAGAGCCTTGGAGCCATGATTGTTAGACAATGTTAGGACAGTCTCATCTTTTATTGTGGGGAGACAAAAGTACCAGTGCTCAGGGCTGATCACGAAGAGGAAAGACATGGTGGCTAGGTGGATTCTGGAAAGGCCAGCAGCTCAGAACATTGCCCAGAGCTGTATCCGGAGTTCCTGGGTGCTATTGCTGCTAGAGACAGTGTACCTGATAGCCAGACTCAGGACTAGAGCTGTGTGGTGTTAATCTGTGGGAATCAGCAATGCAAGACTCGTGCCCTTATTCTGTGTGCAAGGTTCCCAGGAGCTAGGCGAATTCCTAAATTAGAGTCGGAATGCAAAGCTGGGGTCACACCACAGAGGATGGAATCAAACATGGGGGCTGCTTCAGTTGGAACACAAGGTGGCTCTTAGGGCTGCCAGGGAGCTGTCACCTCTGCCTCTGTTTACAGAAAGCAGACAGGAGACCGGTGACCTGGAGGGGACCCATGATTCAGCCAGGGACCTCATGCCCCTGAGGCTTTGCAGCTTGGAGCAAAAGCCCATTTATCTTCTTGGGGAGGGGCAGAGTGAATAAATGAGTCTGGGGAAGGAAACAGTAGGCTGGGGACAGGCAATTAAAGCCTCCTGAACAGCCAGGCTCACTGATGCACATCCTGTCCTTACTGCAGAGAGGTCCCTTCCTTCATTAGCTGCTGAGCTATAGCAACTCCAGTACCTTCAAGTGGCCTGGAGAAGCGGAATGCACGGGCAGCCTCAGGTAGCATGGGAGCAGCTTTAAAAAAACAAAACAAAACGAAGGAGGAGAAATGTGTGTGCTCCCACTCAGCGGCTATTACAGACAGCAGCCAGGACTCCTCCGGGGCCTTCCCCTGAGCCTACTGTCCTGGCCTAGGGCTCTTATCACCACTGTTTTTGATGCACCCGTACCGCCAGAGCATGACAACCTGAGGAAGGCCTTAATATTTGCAGTTTTAACTTATTCGCTAAAAATGTCTGATTGGTGGGGCCCATTTAAGAGTGTGAAGATAAATTTTGACTTATGGCTTCTCATCTTGAAGGTTATTCAGGGTTGTTTCTCTTGTAACTTATGCACATGCTAATTTGTAAGTAATTGGATTCAGACAATAGAGTTCCCTGGTTAGTGCTCTGGTTCTGTAGAGGGTTGGGCCATGGATGACAGGCCAAACACAGAGAGCTCTTGTGACCCTGATCTCCAGTCACAAAAACTGAAGTTGATTTTATTTGTGCAAGGCCCTGGTCACTTAAGAGGATAAATCGAAACTTGCCATAATCCTACAGAGTATGGAATGTTCCAGATCCAGGACGGTTGCTCTGATATATGGGGACTTTATGTCTGCTGTCTAAACCTGCAGCTGAAGAGAGGGTTGGGGACACTCCATGTGGACAGGTCCTAAAGACAGTCACGTGGCCTTTCAGCTATTGAAGGAGCGTCTGAGAGGCTGTTCCCTTCATTGGAGGTAGCTGTCTATCCACTTAAGGGTTCTCACTCTCTGGGCTGCGCTCACACATTCAGAACTGGGCTTCGGTTAACTGAGCTTGAGTGTAGAGACTCCTCTGTAGGGCAGAGAGCTTGGAGATGCCTGGCTTTCCCTCTGTAGTCTCTTAGAGAGAAACATGGATACTTTGTGTGGAAACCCAGGGTGATGAGCTAGCCAAACTGAATGTAGACATCTTGTCTTCGATATGAGGCTTTAAGGGGTCCTGAGAACCCCAGAAAATAGTATGTGAATTTCAACAGTCATGCATTTTCTTGGGAATGGTGTTGGAGCTGTGTACATGCAAGCCAGGCACTATTTGGAAGGGTTCATCCCACAGTGGTGCACAAGTCTGAAGTACAGCTATCCCCAACATGAGGATGGAGAAGTGAGTTCAGAATAACCTTTTGCCAGAGTGGGAAAGAAAGCCCTGGAGCTGATGTGAGCCCCATCTACACAGCTCTCCATCCTCTGCCTCCACTCCCCCTGAAGACATACAAGGCCCCTGATGAGGAGATATGTTTGTGGGTAGACCAGAGCTCTTTTGTTAAGCAAACACAGCGGCCCTCCATTTAGCAGAAATAGCTCTGGAGCAAAGAGACATAGGGAATGTGTCCACAAAGCCATTTGCCGCTTAGGTGTCAGAAATAAATTTTACCACTGGAGTCTGTAGCGTCTGATTAGTGAATTATTCAGTTGGGATATTGTGTTCCCTCTGACCTCATTAGTAACCCTGAGGTGAGAGGGGTGCATTAGAGTAACCACCAGGCTGTCAGGGAGGAGCAGAGTAGAGGCATTAAAGTGGATTAAAGTGCTTTACCAAGAACTACGGCACAACTCATAAAAACAGTGCATTGTTAAACCAGGGCTCAGCAAATAAACAGGCAGACGCCACTACTGTGGGGGAGGGGCGGACATCAGGATGGTGGGGAGGGGTGCCAGTGAGGCTCAGCTTTGTAGCAAGGTGGACAGTTCTTCCTGCCAGGCTCATGGCACCCAGAGGCTAGTGGAGGGTAGGCAGAGGTATCTTTTGTCTCTTGTCCATCACCTGATTCCCTGCCCCTTTTGTTCGTTTGCACTGGAGAGTTGGCAGATTCAGAGTCGAGATCTTGATGAACATCTCCTATGCTTTAGCTTCCAGCTAAAGAATTCTTAATAAGACCTATTGCCTCTGCAGATGAGAAACAGAAGCAGCTGAAGGAATTGGAGGAATTGATGCTTGGTACCCACAAAGCTGCAGCTTTCCCAATTACCACCCAAACTGACTCTCCCACCTTACTGCAGCCCCTGCATCTGGAAGGGGAGCCAGAAGAGTTAAGGGACCCTGGCTTAAAGCAGCAAGGGGTGACAGGTGGTTCTAATTTTTAGTTGTCATTCTTGTTCCAAGGAGCTGACATCTCTTTACATGACATGGGACTTTGCCTATTCCAGTTGTTATTCTCAGACCAAAAGGAGGCTAGCTAAGCTACCCTCAAGAGAGAGAGAGAGAGAGAGAGAGAGAGAGAGAGAGAGAGAGAGAGAGAGAGAGAGAGAGAGAGAGAATTAGAGGAAGGATGATTTTACTTTTGCCTCCGTAAGTGAAGGACTCTCTAAGCAACCTGTCCTTTGTTGTCCCCTGCTAAAGGGGAGCAGAACCTGTCGCATGTTTTGGGGAAAGAGGACCTGGTGCAGAAGAGCCATGTCTTCCCCGAGAAGGACAGTTGGGCTTGATAATCAGGATCTAATGCTGTAAGCTACTATCCAAATAGTTGCCACCAAGCTAGGAGAGCATAGGAACTCACATCCACTCATCACAGAGCCACCCTAGCTGGATCACAGCTCACTGAGCTAAAGATGTTGGGTTCTGCTCCTTGCTGATACAAATGAAGAAAGACTGGGGGTGGGGGTGGAGATGTTCCAGGTCTGGAATTAGCTGCAGAGACCAAGGTAGGACTGAGGGCATTTCATCTTTCCTTTGTTTGGGGATGGGGCTCCTGGCTGGAGTTCAAGGCTGTCCCCAGAGACACAAGCCCCCAGTTAGTGACTGGTGTGTTTGCAATTGTATGTTCAGCAACAATTGCAAATGGATGCTAAAAGGCTTTGTGGTTCATTGATGGTCATGCTCCTTTCCAGACCATCCTTCATCCACTTCTTAGTCCAGCCACAAACTCTCTGCTGGCAGCTCCCACTGCTGCCCTCACTGGATGCTGGGTCCTAAACCCTATTTACTTACATCCCTCCAACACTAGCAATGTTGTGAAGATCCACTTCAAGGTAGGGTGCTTTTTGGCCTTCCCTCTGTTTGAGTTCATGGTAATTGGGTAGAGAATGTCCATATGGGAACTTGTAGGGTTCAAAAAAAAAGTATATTTCACACACACACACACACACACACACACACACACACACACACACACACGCACCGTTAATCAAATGAGGAAAAGTAAACACACACACAAACGTGGGGAGGGTGTCATTGGGACAGTGGAAGCTCCATTGTCATCTGTGACCCACATATTTGGTGTCCAGTTTCTGTCCTCATGGCAAACAAAGGTCAAACACAGAATGACCATATCCTTTTACAAAGACTGTGCTTTCTTCAATTTGGAATGAAAGTGGAGGAAGCTCAAAGGATTTCTTGGCGTAAGGTACTCACCTGCATATTTGACACAGCATGGATAAGTGTGTGAGTCACTTTTGCTATTGTCCTGATGAAATACCTGACAAAAGGGACCTAAGAAAAGGTGAGCTGGTTTGGGGGTTGGAGAGTACAGTCCACAGCAAGGAAGGCTAACGGCAAGAGCTGGCCTAACTGTGGTGGCTAGAGTGTGAGTCATCTGATCACACAGTGTGTGAAGTCAGCAAGCAGAGAGAGGTGAATGCCGATGCTCAGCTGTCTTTCTCTTTGTATTCAGTTCAGGCCCTTAGGGTACAGACGTGTTACCTACATTCAGGGCAGGTCTTCCCTTCCTCAGTTAGATCCTCTCTAGGAACACCCTCACAGGCACACCCAGGAGCGTGTCTCCTAGGTAATTTCAAATCCAGTCAAGCTGACAATAAAGACTAGTTATCGCAATGAACCTTGGGTATTTTATTCAGTTAAAATAAAAAGCCTGTCACAAAAAAACCCCCCCAAAACAAACATATGTTACACAGTTCCTTTTGTATAAATATCCAGATGATACAAATCCAGAGGCAGATGTGGCTGTCAGACATGGGGGCAGGGACTTAGGGATGTTTGCAAAGGTTATGACTAAGGAATGTCAAGTTTCTGTTGGGAGTGATGAACATGTTCTAAATTGACCATGGATGGTGGCCCAACTCTGTGATTAGACTAAAACCCACTGAATTATATACTTTAAATCGCTGCCTTGTGTGGTGTGTGAATTATATCTCAATAAAGCTGTCAAAAATAATCTACACATCTTTTCCTCCTGCCAATTGGTTTTTTCTTTCTTTTTGCCTTCTCCCACTGAAATGGGTACCTTTCAATGACTCCTGGTGCTCTCCTGGGAAATGGGAAAAGCCTGAACAGTACATTCACTTTTGTACTTCAAATGCCCACAAACCATCAGGCCAGTTATGAAAGAGATGAAGAAAACGTGGAAGAAAAGATGCTTGGGTACAAACCCAGGCTCATAGAGAGGTTAGAATTAGGAAGCTAGACTCTTCTTATTACACTGAACAATGATCCCTGGGCAGGAAGAAAAGAGAGAAGCACGCAGATTCTAGATCAGTGTGAATCATACCTGGGTCTCTTCTCTAGAGACCCCTTGCAGGAGGATCTGAAAGTCAAGGTATGTGGGCAAATAGGAATGTTACCTGCCACTGAGGCATCCCAGCCCATTCCAAATGTAAAATAGTAATTTTACTGTGCTCACAGACCTGAGGGTCAGGCATAAACAAATAGCATCCTAGGGAGCTTTGTGTCTGTCCTGAGAGCAGTCAGAGGCTGTGGGTGACAAGCTGATGAGTCACAGACTAGAATTACCCTAAAGCCTGTTGTTTCCATGGTCTGTCTACTCAGATCTCAGCTGGCATACCTATAGGTGTCCTTCTTGTGCTATTTATTGGGCTTCCTTAGACTGTGGGGCTTAGGATCAGGGAACAAGTATACCAAGACACAGGCTGGTCTCTGTCATTTTAGAGTCAAACAGTATCATTTCTGTCAAGGCACAAGATTTCATCTTTTGAAGAGAAGAGTATCAAAAGCTTATTATAAAAGGTATGTGGGATAAAAGATTTCTGTAGCTCTCTTTGGGGGGTATTACTGGGACTGTAGGTAAGTTTGTCTTAAGCATGGTGTAGTAGTAAGCCATGAGACCCAAATGGTCCAGACAGAGTAACATTGAATGCCTTGGTAGCAATCCAAATGGACAGATGGCTGACAGCATCCCACACTATCTGTCCCTGCATCATGTCTTGACTTAAGACCCAGGATCTTATGGAGAATGGTGTTGAGGAAAGCACCCTGAAGGACGAAGATTATATTTCTGCCAGCTAGGCAGAAGGAAACTCAGGATTGGAAATGATGTGGAGCTTTATGTTTGCAAGTGTCTTTCACATGTGAATTCCAGGGCCTTTGTTTTCATTCTGCATTCTGCAAAGAAGTCAAGAGATGAATACCTAAATAAATGTGGGGGCAGGATGAAGGGCAGTTTCTTCCTCTGGCATGGTAAATGACTACATAGGGGTGCACATTGTGGCTCTGTACCTGGAAAATGCTGAAGCCCTGTGATATACAGGTTAGATGACCACAGAGATTCATCCTGTTCCAGATGTCAGTAGTGCCAAGGTTGCCATGCCCCAGGCCAGATGTTACTAACAGAGACATATAGAGGTAATTTGGGGAACAAGTGTCTGCTTTTACTTTCTCTGTCAGAATGGTGTCCCTCCCCTCACATTGGGGCAGTGACAGTTTTTGGCAGTGTTTCACTGTGTTCTAGAGGAAAGTTTGGCCAGACAAAGAAAGAAGTGGGTGATAGCTTTTTTTTTTTTTTTCAATCCTACATTATATGTATATATATGGCATCATAAAAAAATCTATGACTTATAGACTAAAGACACTACCCAGTATAAAAGTGAAATTTAATTATTGGAAAGAGATGGTTTCTTGACAGGCAAAAGGATGTGGGACTCATATCCAGGGTACTTAACTTGGAGTTGTGGTAATGACTTTGGAGAACTTGAAAAAGAAAGTTCTAGAATGAGCCTTTGATGCTGACTCAGAATGGAGTTTCAGAAGAAGTCAAAGATGAAGAGTAGGCAGAAGTTGCAGACAAGGAAACAAGACGCCCGTGGGTGTGTTTGGGGCAGGGGGAAGCCAGGGCTATTCTTGGACTATGCCCAAAATGGGAGCTGGAAGAAAGGACTGGTCCCCATTACAGCTGGAAGCCAGGAGGCAAGGCTTGAATGAATGGACGGGAATGAACTTGGTTTTCCTGTGGATCCTAGGACCTGTGAAGAAAGACAAAGAAGTCTATGGGAAAATGGGAGAGGAGAGACACAGGTAAGGCAAAGGAGATAGAGCCACTGTGGACAGATGGGAGGAAGAAGGATCGACTGATGGCTTAGGGAGACTTGGTCTCATAAGAGATTCTGGACCTTCATTTCTTTTGTCAAAGTCTGCTGCACCTTTCTAGTCAGGTAGCTTTGTACCCTAGACTGGCATAGGGAGGTAGATGTGCCTGTTAGACAGGATGTGGAGAGATAAGAACAAAGTCGTGAGGTCAAGACCTAGTGAACAAACACACGGAGGAGAAGGCCTCTTCCTCAGCAACCTGAGTCCTTTAGGCAGACTGTAAGAGCACCGCACCAATAACCCTTCTGTGTGACGGACATAAACACATGGCAGAGGCTCAAACACCTCTCTTACCTCCCTTGGAAAGAGGGCAGAAGCCCCTATGGGTCCCCTGTCAGGACTCAAGAGTCTGTGCATGGGTTGGGAGGGGTCTGGGGAAAAGGAACCGTGGCTCTCTCCCGTTCCTGAATGGCACTTGCTATTTCGGACCTACTCAAAGTCTGTTCCTCATGGATCTCCGCTGATGGCAGTGACAGGACTTCTCACAGCGATCTCTTTACTTAACCCCTTTTGCTGGGCCATCTGTTCACCACTCTGATGGTGCTTCTCCTCAGAGAAGCCATCAAATTATTCAGGCTCCTTCCCTGGCGCAGACTGTGCTCTCCTCCCAGCTGCCCCTACCCCACGCAACTGAAGCCAAACCACTTGCCCACATCTTGAGTGATATGGATACTTGTGGAGGGGGGAGTGTCCGTGGGCGAGCAGCTCATGGTCGAGCAAAAAACACTGGAGGTTCGCTTTGGTGCTCATCCTCACTGTGGATCCCAGCGTATGCTTCAACTCCAACGCCTCCCCCAAGACTGGCTTTCAAAAATACCCTCTTCTGAGAGCTGTGGTGCCTCCTGTTCTCTCTGATTATCAGTGAGGACCTGAGACAATTGCTTGCTACCTCATAGCACACCTTGGGTCTTCTGGATCCTGGCAGGGAGTGGTCATTCAGAAAACTTTCCCCACATACATTTTCAAGTTCTTATAAGTTTTAAAGCTGTTGCTTCCTCCCTTCCCTGTTCCCTCTTACTCTCTACCCATGTCTCTCTCTCTCTCTCTCTCTCTCTCTCTCTCTCTCTCTCTCTCTCTCTCTTGATGTGGCTTAGTACTCTGGGCAGAGCTAGATCAGCATTGTTGATGAAGGAGGCACTTGAACCTTCCAATGTGGCAGTCACCACCATACCAACAGAGTTCTCCAGACCTGGTTTGTGCTATAGAGCTTTATTTTCAATTTAAGAAGAATTCTATTACAGTAGACTTAAACTCAGGCTTTAAGCAGCAGCCACCCTGGAGACATCTGGGAAGAAACTAGAGGGGTAAGGTCTGAGAATCCATACCAGAATGAGCCCTGGGGTGGTTTGAAGGCAGGATGTTAGCTTAGAAGTGCTGATCCCAGGCCAGGTCTTGGGAAAACCACTGCCTCTCTTTAGATAACCTGGCCACCTATCACCTGAACTTAATGAAAAGCAGAGTTCTTCAGGGCCCAAGCTTCCCTTCGAGTCTGTGCCTGCCCTTGCATCTCAGGCAGGGAATCTGCCTGGTGCTTGACTGGAGCTTCTTACACCCTCCAGTGCAGGCAGGCGTTGGGCTGGGCTGTGGGAAGTTTTGAATAATGAATGCAGCTAAGAGGGGTGCTGGCTTTTTCCATTCACTCACTGCAGCCTTCCCCAGTGGGTGAGGCACACAGTCATCACCCACTCCAAGAGCAATCTTCCCTGGGTGAGAACAGGCCCTGACCTTCCCTACCCGCCTTTCTTCTCTCCCTACAGGAGGCTCAGAATAGGCGGGGGGGGGGGGGGGGGGGGGGGGGGGGGGGGGGAGGCTGCAGAGCCATGCCTTGGAATTCCAAGCAAGAAGCCACAGTGACAGCAGCTAAGATCTTTCTCTTCTTGTTTTCTAGCCAATATTATTGAACTCACCTTCCAGGTGCTGTGCTAAGGGGCATACGTGCCTCTTTTCCATTGATCCTAGGAGGTGATAGCAGCTGTGGGTTTTTGAAAAGTCCGAGGCTCAGAAAAGCTAAGTGACTTGGTCCAAGCCAGCAGCTGATCTGTTTGATCTCAGTGCCCTAACTTTTTTTTTATTTAATTTTTTTTTTAATACCAGAAACAAGGTCTCTTCCTCCATCAGTGGGGAGGGATGGGTGCCTTTGGGACGCTTTTGGAGGAAGTGAAGGAGTGTGGACCAGCAGGACTGTCAGCTTCTGCTAGTGCTCAGGAAACTGGCATTGAGTAGATAGCTGTGAGCCAATGACTCAAAACCAAAAGATGCTTAATCAAAGCTTAGTGTGGCATATGGGGAGCTGGCAGAGACTCATTTAATATCACCTCGTGTTGAAACCCTGACCCCTGTTTCTTCTCTTCTGGTCTCTTTGAAATCTGTCTTCGCTGCTGTCTTCAACTGGGAGGAGACAGAACCAAGCTAAGCACCAAGAAAGGCATTTCCCCATTCCAGGTGTGATCTCTGGGCAAATGCAGGCTCCCCGAGACCAGAAAAATGCCAGCCACTGCCCAGAAGCACCTGGGTACAGAGATAGGACCTGGTCTAGAGTAAAGGTGGTCTCAGCCCTTGGCCTGCATGGTGACTGCTTCCAGGGACCTTGAATACTTGTCTAGTAGGACTCAATGCGAGCCTCCGGCATCCTCATATCCCCACTATAGTTGCTTGTGACCCTCACCCGCTAGCCTGTCTTCACTCTCCTTCTCTGTCCTCTTCCTGTCTCCTGCGCACGGGTTCTGACCTGGATCTTTACTCCTCTTAGAATATGTTTTTTGTTCCTACTAGGACAGTCTTGGAGTTTTCCTTCTGTCTTTCGGCAGAGAAATCAAGGTCCTGTCCTGGAGGACCCAAAAGACCCTAAGGAGTCCTAGGGAAAGGGAAGCCGCTCTTCTTTTTGTGGCCAGTAGGTGGTGCTACATGCTAGCCCAGGCCCAGCTGGGACCTTGGAGGAGCTAACAGCTGTCTCTAGTTTATAGGAAAAGATTGCCAGGCATGAAGAAGCTGGACTGTATGAACTCAGTAGCTTATTCGGGACCCCAGAGAAGCCACCAGCACACAGTTGTTTCTTGTCACCAAGCCTTGCAGCTCTTAGAGGCTGGTCTCCCTTTAGGAACTGGAAACCAGGTAGAAGTAGACATTTGTCTCTATCCTTGCTTTAAAAAAAGTTAGCCCTTCCAAAGAGAAATAGGGATCCCTTTGGAGCTCAGAACAAGCTTTACTTCAACCCATTTGGGCATTTAGGAAGGATAGAGATACAACCAGACAATTGTTTTGGGGGTTGCCGTTATCCCCACGGTGAGTGGGCTCTCAGAGATCATTCTACAGTCTGCTTCTGAATCCTGCATGCTTACTGAAGGTCTGGCACACAGTGTGTACTCACTAAATGAATGAATAATGAGGTGAATGAGTCCAGGGTGGGTGAATTTGGATGTTCATTCTGTATTTACCCTCTGGAGATTTAGGAATGCAACCAGTCCCTCTACCTAGGGATTTTAGGAGTGGCCTAATGGGAAGGACAAATCTCGGAGGCCACACATAGCTGTAGCTCTGACCTCCACAACCTATCTCTTGAAGGTACTTTTTTCCTTCACTTTCTGAACATCTAATGAATGATCATCATATACTCGGTACATCATTCCAGCCCCCTAAGTTTCCTGTCTACAAATATGCCTCCTCAGGCCACATACATACATTAAAAAAAAAAAAAGGTGTGGTGTCTGGCTATGGGGATTTGGGATGCTGGCTTAGCTCCACAGGCATACAGAGCTTGGGAAAAATGGGTGGACTTTTGGGCTTGGCCAGTGAGAAGGTGGAAAGACAACTCTGTCTGGCAGGCCCTGGGTTGGTGGGTCTCAGTGTACATAGCCAGTGTGGACAGATGGGAATATTATCTAGGCAGGTGCAAAAACAAGCGTTAAAATGACTCTGTTGGTGTTTCCTTGGGCCAAGACTCGAACTCTACCCAGTGCGTAGTTTTACTGAAGGCTTGGAGGAGGCAGGGCCACCAGAACTGTGGCTGATAGAAGTGGAAAGGGCCAGGTAATTTGTGTGACCCTTAAACATCTGGAATCGAACAGAGGGAGGAGATGAATCAACGAAGCATGGTGTAGCTGGGATAAAAGCAAAGTTCTGTCAAAAAGTCAACTGTGGGAGGGAGGTGAGGCTTCGGGTCTGTCCGTGTGAAGACCCCAGTGCTTCAACCACGAGAACAGAGCATCTCAAATACAAGTAAGTGATGGGGGCTCAAAGTTAGAGCTGAGTGCTGTTCTGATCACCTGCTTTTGGAATGTTCTAAAGAACTTCTTTGGGATTTATTTAGTAACATCTCTGACTGAGCCCTTTACCTTGTTTCTTCTTCTTTATTTCCAATCTTTATTCTTACCTCCCAGCTTCAGAGCTGTCTTTGCTTGGCACGATGCATTGTAATGAGCACCAAGGTGAGCCAACAGGACCAGGAGACTCACAACCATCTCACAGAAGAAGCCATCAAGAGACCAAGCTCATTATCCTTGGGAAAACAAGCCACCCCCACCCCCCCATCCCCCCACCCCCGGTGGAAGGGGCAATTCTGTTCATGTTGAGATGAGCACTGAGCAGCCACCATGTGACTGGAGTGGGCAAATTCCCTGGAGATCTACAAGTCCGGGATGGGGGTAGGGGATAGATTTGAAGTTCCTACCTATCTTCCCCAGCCTCACAGACTGAGAGCAAGGGTCTCTCCATCTTCTGTACAATGGAGCTTCCTCAGGGCCACTTAGCTGTAAATTCAAACAGCTGTAAGGGTCAGCGGCCTTATAGCTCTTCCTCTCCCACTGGCCCTGTGGGGCTGGACCTAAGCTCTTCCCTGAGCTCTGACTGCTAATTAAGCTGGATTCCCTCAGGCCTCTGAATAAGAGCAAGGCCAGCAGCAAAACTCCAGTGCTTTGGCCCACAGAAGGCTCCAGCTATGGCACCTCCTAATCCCTTCCCAGGAAGAAAGCAGGCATCCTTTTGAGAGTTAGAAAACCTCTCCAAGACTCGTCATGAATACGTTTAGACAGAGGATAGGACGCTTCATAGGCTGTTGGTGAAAATCATCCTCTCCTATTGCAGTGTGAGGCTCCAACAACCAGAGGGTACAGAGACATAGCCTAACATCAGTCTTCAACCTTCCCCTGGGTAGAGAAGGCCCCTGGATGTGGGACTTCGCATACTAAAATATGGAATGTAATGGGCAAGTTGGTTACTTTCGCTAGGGCGCCATCTTTCTCTCCCCCTGTCTCTGCCAGATTTAAAGTTGATCCTAAGCTGGAGATATATGTTGAGGACTGATGTTTCTATGCCTTATCTTAACCCTGAGTGCAGTCTTGAGATCTCAGAGCTCAACACTGAGGGGCTTCTTCATCTCATTGAGATGAGTTTGCTATACAATTTCTCATTTGGAAACTCTTCATTTCCTTTGAGATTTCATATTAATCTTTAAATTAGCCCGGCATTTCCTATCTGTTTATACTGCAGTAGAATCCAGAACCTGGGGCTGTCTGCTGCAGGACAGAAGAGGATGAGGAGGAGGAGGGAGAGGAGGAGGAGGAAGAGGAGGAGGGGGGCTGTTATATGCTCAGGCTGAGCCTGCATTCCCTGTAAACAGTCTTTGTACCTGTGGTTTATAGGTACCTATGTCATGTTCTCACAAATACCCTTTCCACCAGGATAGATAAAGTTGACACTGAGCTTAGTATGACAATGGGAACATCGTTGATGTCAGATGACATCTCAAGACAAGGAATGTTCTATTCTGCCACACAGAGCTTCACCTGAAGACTGGCTCCAAAGATCACCCTGCTTGTTTTGCAGGTTCTATTCCTGGGACCCAAAGAAAGACTTCTCTTGGAAGGAAGTAGTGGGTGGCAAGGGAAAGAATAGGAAATGGTCTTTCTGGTTGAATTTCCTAGGTTTATGCAATGAGATAGGCACACCCATGGCATATGTGCCAGTTTTGGGGCTCTGTGGAAATACAGTGCCAGGAAACTAATATTTCTTGAAGGATGAGTGGAAGAAGTGTACACTATAACCCCTGATTCCTAGACGGTCTAAGCTATAGAAGGCAGGGAGACTGGCATGAAAATCCGGGATGGGGGAGTACTTGCCAAGGAGATCAGATAGCTTGAGCTCTTTTAGAGGTGGGATTCTGAGAAGTGGAGGCTGTGGGGCCCAAGTGCAAAGATGTGTGAAGATGAGGACAGAGGGAACATGAGGTCCCAAGTGTTTCTCACAAGGATTAGTCTGTAGAGGAGGCTGTTAAAAGAAGGAAAGCTGCATCTTGGAAAGTGCTGGCATGGGCCCTGTCTGGGGCTCGGGATGGAAGTCCTAGTGATTTTAAAACAGGAAAGAGTCCGGGATTCCGGCTACATTGTGACAAAAATGTCTTTCTCCAAGACTTCTACCTTTTTCTGTCATTTCATGAGTTAGAGCAATCTTCCCCAGCCAGAATAGCTCTGTCCTTTGCACACCTGGAGGAGGATGCCCTGGCTTGGTCTAAGGGAGGCTCTAGCCATTGGCTCCCCTCCACTCCCAGGCTGAGAGCAGCTGAGCCCCAGGCCAGGGCTAAGGTTGGAGTTGATTTTTCTGTTCTCTATTTGGGAAAGAGTCTGTTTCTCCATAGCCAAAGAACAGAAAGTTCATCTGGCATCTCGGTCCAGGAGCAGCATCTCCCAGGTCCTCCTGCATCCTTCTCACCTTGACTCCGCCTTTCTTCCTTCTCACTCCTCCCTGCCTGTCTCTCCCCTCTCTTCCTCTTTGGTACCATCCATCATTCTTCCTATTCCTCCCCTCCCCTCCCCTCCCCTCCCCTCCCCTCCCCTCCCCTCCCCTCCCCTCCCCTCCCCTCCCCTCCCCTCCCCTCCCCTCCCCCTCTCTCTCCCTCCCTCCCTTCTCCCCTCTCTGTGTTTGTGTGTATATATGTATAGATGCATGCAGGTGTGTGGGAGGAGTGTAATACACACACACACACACACACACACACACACACACACACATTTCAAAAGCAGAATCATCCATTAGCCTGGAGCTAGGTGACCCCAGGGGTCTGTCTTTGCCTATCTGAGATTCCAAGCATGCATTACCATGTCTAGCTTTTTTATTTTTACATGGGTTTTGGGGATCAAACTCAGGGCCCCAACTTACATGGTAAATGCTCTGCCTTCTAGACCATTTCCCCATCCCTCCACTTGCCTTTTAAACCTGACAACAGAGGCCCTTCTCTCTTCCCCTCACCTCTGCTTGCAGACCATTTTAGATGTTGGACTTTGAAACCCAACAGACCCTTCTTGCTTTGTGACCTCAAGCAAGCAGCTAAACCTCTCCAGGGATCCTGTTCCTCATCTAGGAATGTAGGGTGACAACAGAGACCTCACCACTTAGGAAATGGAGTCTTTTAGCACGATGTCCTGTCAGCACATAGGACTGAGCTGTTCTAGCTCTTCTGTCTTTATTTTCACCCCCTCCAGAGGTGTGGTGAGATGGGGTCTTTGGGACTTTGAGGAGGCCAAGAGCTTCAGCTAGGAAGTGATGGGCAGCTTAGTGATGCGATGCTCTTTGCTGGGCCTCTTCGGATGCTGCTAGCTTTTCATATTGCTTCTGTGTCTCCTTTTCAGAATAACAAGGGCATAAATCAGGAACTGTCAGCACTCATTTCCATCCTCAGGTAGATAGCTGTCCTGTCCCAGCCAGCCTTCATGCCTATCTACAGAAGACAAGCCCCACAAAGCCAGGGTGGATGATGGACAGCTACAGGGCTGTGTGAGAAAGGGCCAGCATCTGCTATGGTGCCTGTGTGGTCATCTTTGCCCTTTCTGGTTTACCTGGCCGTGGGTTTGAAACTAGAGACTAGCGGGCAGGTAGCTCCCAGGATTTTCTTCCTAGGACGGTAGGCTTCCAGGCTGAGACCACATGTGATGGGGCTGCTCTTTGTCCTCTTCCTTCGTGCACTTAAAGGAAACAAAGCTAGTAGTCAGAGAGTCAGTGGGGAAACCACCTGCTGTCAGAGGCTCTCAGGATGATTGCAGCCATTGCCTGGCAAACCTGGGTGTCTCCAAAGGGAGGAACCTTAGAAAATTGCCCAACTTAATCCCAGATATTTAAATTATAGACAGTTTCTTACACTTTAGTTTAGGCCAGCCTGGAACTCCCCATGTAGCCCAGGTTAACCTCAGCTTCCCTAGTGCTCCAAGTGGTTTACTGGCATGAACTAACACTTCAGCTAAAGGTGGTTATGCTGCAGTTAAGAGAAAAGAGCCCATATGAGAGCAGACTTAGTCACCAGGGTCTTAGCCTGAGGTGGCTGGAACAGGATGAGCAGCCTAGCAGATGAAGAAATTAATAAAATAATGAATGAATGGATGGATGAATGAAGGCTACAACCCTCTTGACTATTCCCAGTGACAAGAAGATTCTCCTTTCCATGTCCTTCTGGTCTCCCATGCAGAATCACTAGATCTAAGCTGATTTTTGAGACAGGGTCTCATGTTAGCCTAGAACTCACTATGTGGTTGAGGAGGATCTTGAGGTTTGATCCTCCAGCCGCTTGAATCTAGGGTCTCATGCATGCCAGGCTAGCACTGTGCAGACTGAGTCATGTACAAACACCCCCCCGCCCCCCCCCCCCCCCCCCCCCCCCCCCCCCCGCTCCACTGAGCTTTGTAGTTCCCTGGGCTCTTACAGGTTCCCTGACTGGAAACCTTCTGAGGGGAGAGAGACTGAAACTGAAAGAATATTCCAATCCTGCCTTAGTTCAGTCCCGGAGTCAGCTGGAGGGAAACAGGAGGCTTTTCTGACCATTGGTTCTTAGCACGCAGTCAGCAAATTGGCCATCCTTAGGAAAGGTCAGCTGAATCAGGCCCCCCTCTCCCAGAAACATGCTTGGTATTTTTAGAAGCCTTTCAAGCTCTTGAGCTCAGCAGGACACATTCCAAACCTTTGTCCACCCAACCCCAGCTCCTGCTCAACCCCAGATCAGCCTGGCCCAGACCAGGCCAGTCCCTGCCCAGTTCAGCCCAGACATACTTTTTCACAGTTCAGGCAAGTTAGCAGAGCCAGATGTGTGGGAGGAGAAGCTCAGACTGGAGAGGACAGGTGAGCAACACCTTGTATCCTTTAGACAGTACTATATGACCTGAGATCCCATCTACTTCACTGCTCAGTGTATCACTTGGCCCCCAGAAAGCCCCGCCCCCATATTATTCCCAGCTGTGTAGTGTATAAGTCATACCTGCAGATCCATTTAGAAGAAAAGCAGAATAAATAGAAATTCAATCAACAGTCAAAAGTGCTGTACTCTACTGAATTCTGAGGAAATTCTTGTAAGACCTGGGTGAGGTTGTGTTAGAGAATTTTGTGTTCCTTGGAAAGAGATACTTCTCAAGATGATGCCATAAAGATCAGTTGTGTAATAAGGCTGCTTTTAGAAAAGGTGGCTTTCCATTTGAGGAGGGAGGTTTGTGGTCTAGGAGGGGCAGGGAGGGCTTAGGACGTGAGGTTCTGAAAACTCTAGCCAGATTCTGTGACTGCTCCTTTTTAATAGGTGGGAGGGATACTGGCTCTGGTCCTCCCAAGCTGGCCTTTGAGACATTACTTAGTCATCGTGGGCCTAATTGTTTACCTATAAAATGGTAGGGATGGAGAAGTCTGAACTAGACATTCTCTGAAGTTAGTCAGTTTCCATAGAGGAGTTTGTGTCAGTTTCCCGAAGTTCTTCAAAGGTGTTGGGATCGTAAACATGGCTTATAGCTTTCGGAGGAGAGGTTTCAAAACATGAAGTTAGGTCAAAATATAAATGACTACATTTTACAGTGGAAGGAAACACTTTTATACATCTAACAAAGAAGTTAGGAAGCTTGAAAGATGTGTCATGCATGCTGCAGTCCCCCCCCAACCCTAGGTCCTTCTACCATCTTCCAGTTGGGAGAGTCTGAGAACCATAAGGTTTGATTAATCTCCAAGGCCTTTGAAATGTTACAGTTGTTTAATTATGAGATCTGTAATATTATGATTATTATTATTTTTAATAAGTGTGTGGGCAGATGGGGCTTGTAATAAACTGACCTCTTAGAAAGGCTTAATACTTTTTGGGCTTTTCTTGGAGTCTGGGACTGGGGACTGCAGGTGCTTTGAAGTTGAGAGGAAGATGGAAGGTGAGGATGGGAATGAGAGAGGTAGATGTCAAGGAAGTGGGGTTGGAATGTCAACGTTCTGTTCTATAATCTTTGTATCAGTTAGTGGGTTGAAATCATAGCTTCTAATTTTGTGTGGCACAGGGAAATGAGTTTCCCCTGACCCTGACAGCCCTTCCTAAGCATTTCTTCTGCCCCTTGTATTGGTGAATGTTCTTTCTGCTGTGATAAATGCTTGACAAAAGCATCTTAGAAAGGAACCAATGTTTTATTTTGGTTTGTGGATTGAGGCGATATTGTCCCCAACTGCGGGGAAGATATAGCAGTGGGCATGTGAGGTGGCTGGTCCCATTGTATCCATGGCCAAGGAGTGAAATGATGGATGCCGGTTCCTGCTCACTTCCTCCTGGTTTTATTCATATTTGTCTGGACTTCCATGGATGGCGCTGCCCAAATTCAGGGTGGGTCTTTCCTCCTTAGTTAGATCTCTTTAGAAAAGCTTCTGCAGATGTGTATGGTCTAGAAGATTTCAAATCCAGACAGGTTGACAATGAAAATTATCACACCTCCAATGTCATTTTCTTGACCCTGCACACCTCTTGAACACCTCTCTGCCTGCATCTTGCTCCATAAACCTACAAATGTATATACCCAGGGCCCTGTGGGTGACCTTGCCCTTGCATAGAGCCTCCTCCATACCTGTTTTCCCTTGCTTACCTTCCCTGTCCCACACTTGCAGAGAGCCCTCTGGCTGGAGGCTTCCAACACTCTTGGTAGATGCCTCAATAGGTTACAGGTGTTGAGTTCCCTCCCTCCCACCTCTATATTCTCCATCTCTCCTTCACTGCCCATAGCCTCCCTCGGGCTTCAAGCACACACTTGTTCACCTCGAATAAGATCAAAAATAAGCTCTCTCTGGAACCCGTTCAAAAGCTAATGCGCCTCCTGTCTTCATTATTGATTTGTTTATTACAGAGGCTTGGGTAGGATGTTTGATGTGGCTGCTGTGCCAGGACTACTTCACCAATCCTTGTCCTTTGCTGAGAACAAACTGGACCTTTAGAATCTTGGGAAGGACTTGCTGGGACGCTAGGGAAGACTCATCCATGGAAAATCTTTGGACCGGCTCGCTTGTGTTCCTGGCTTAAGCCCACATTAGCCTTGGTTCCACAGCCCCATTTCCCAGTCTCCCCTCCTGCCTTTATTTTTAGCAATATACTCACTGTGGGGACACAAAGAGATAGTGTCCCTGAAGAGCAAGACAGTGTCCTTTTTCTTTCCAACCTCACTAGGGGGCAGTTTAATATAGGAAGTGATTCTATTGTCTAGAAAGACCTAGGTTACCGAGTCCTCTTATAGCACACTAGCTGTGTTACTCTGGACAAGTGACTGAGCCTCTCTGATTCTACATTAGTATCCATAAAGCAAAGCATTGACATGGATTCAATGATTTCATTGCAGACAAATTATGCACATAAGGAATATGACAATGTCGTGCATAGAAGTCCATCACTTTGTGGTTTCAATTGTCACCATATTCATTGTCATGGCTGTCCTGCCTGTGTCCATCCCTGAGACCTCAGGATCATAGGGATGACTTGCTATGGTCCAGAGCAGTGAGTGCCAGGGACTAGTTCTCTGCAGGCAGGGCTGTTTGGACGTGGGCCTCCCCATTCCTCCAGCAAAGGCTAGACAGGGGAAAAGTAGCTTTTGTCAAAGAAAACAGAGAAAGTGTCTGTCAGAGGGCACCAAGACACTGGGGGAAATACTCCTGGCCAGTCTTTCTTGAGTCTTGAGACTGATTCTTATTCTTGAGACCTGGATGAGGGTATCCAAGAGGAGCATGCAGTGTTCCCAGCTCTGGAGTGTCACTTGGCTTCTGCTTGTTAGAGGAACCCATGGTACCTGAAGTGTACGTTCCCAGCCTGGGTGTCTATGACCTCCTTCTTGAACTACACATCCACCAGCAACCTTGGGAGCTGACCAGGTTCTAGCCAGAGCTCAGCAGGGCCAGTCCAGACCTCCTCCAACTGCTACCTTCCTTCTTTCCCCCACCCCCATCCTGGAACTCCCTGGGCTGGGCTTTTTGTTCCCTGGTTCCCAGGCAATGCAGCTGGTGCTGTAGGCTGGGGTGGGGGTGGAGGACGAAGCAGAAAGTCTGTGGGAGGGAGCTGTCTCTTAGTTCCAAAAGGCAAGTATGGCTGTAGCTGCCCCCTCCTCCCAATATGATGCTTCCCCTAATTCCCACACTGGTGTCTCAGCAAATAAGGTTAATTTTTTTTTTCTTCCACTTGCTCATGATAGCTGCTTAAATGTGTGTACGCTGTTCCTAGTAATTGTCAGAGCTGAGAGAAAATTAGAGCAGATTTGGTGTGTTCATATTTTTGAGTCCCAGATCTGTTGGCAAATATCTGGTCTCTTTTTCTGAGTCTGAAGACCTTGAGCGTCATTTCTTCAGTTCTCACACCCCTTGGATTCTTTTTCTTCGCGTAGAGACAGAAGCCATGGTGGTTTACAGTGGGGAGGAAGAGTGGGTTGAGAATACCCTGGTATGGAGGCCACAAAACATAGTAGAAAGAAGGGAAGAGAAGACTTTGATGTGTCGGTTTCTGAGTTGGACTCATTATGCATCCTTTGCCATGTAGCTTCTAAACTCCATTGCAAGGAAGTTGTCTGTGAACGATAGCCATGGGCATGCTCATGAGGTGGGAAGGGGCCCAGGTCATCAGCTAGCAGTTTCAAGAGCTGGAGTTTGAACTGGATTTGCCTAGGGCTGCACCACATACGTTAGTTCTCAGAAGAAAGGGGGGGTGATGCTTGGTGTGGACAGAATCCTTTTCCTTGACTTTTCCTGCTCCAGAAATCGCCTGGTAAATGAAGTGGTGGAAAGTGGTTAAGGGAAAACTGGAATTAGTGGCTGCTCTGTGGGTGGTGCTGAATGTACCCAGGCTATTTTCATGTACTCACATATTGATCCTTGTGATCATTGGTCCCTGTATTACAGAGAGGGAAGTGACAGATCAGAGAAACCAAGCTGTAAGCGGATATGTTCTCAATGCTAAATGAGTGAGTTAGTACAGAGCTGGGCCTAAAAGTCAATGTTCTACAGTCTGAGCTAAAGGCTCAGGGCCAGGTCAGGGGGAAGGTGTGATACAGACTTCACAGTGTGGAGCAGGTGCAGAGAAGGTCAGCTGTGGGAGGTGGTGATGGCAGAACTGGAGCCTGGGCACTAGGCAGGAGTGGGTAGGGTTGGCAGAGAAGCATAGCAGGGTGCAGTGAGGACCTCAGGGGTTGGGGAGGGTTGAATGGGGATGCGTGGTTCAGAAGAAAGCTTTGGCAGCTTGCAGGGGTGGGGCCACTGTGGTAGGGATGCTGCACCTGGGCTGTGACCTAGAATCAGCTAGAAAGTGACCAAGGTTGCTGTCCTGGAAGCGACTCTGGCCAGCTTTCTCCTGACTCTGAGAATAGCGTCATTGAGCTCTCTGATTCTGGAAGGCCCTTCACCTGGTCATGGTGAAAGGTCCTAGGAAGGGGAAATTGGAGAGTTCAAGGCATTCTATTCTTCTCAGTCCTAACTGGATGCTCCTAGGAGAGCAGCATGTCTATAGTAGAGAGTGGGTGTGGATGCACCCTGGAGGCTGGATGTAGTCCCCTAAACCTCTTTATCCCTACCAGTTCCTGCTATTGCCTGTTCTGGGAAGTTCACTCCTTCAGCTCTGATTTTACTTCTTGAGAAACTGGACACTGAGTTGATGTGGGAATGTCATTCTGTATGCTGTGAATCTCAATCTTTAAATAAAGGAGCTGTTTTGGCTCATGACAGGCACCATAGAAGAAGTAGGTGGGTATCAGACTCGGTAGGAGAGGAAGGGAGGAGTCAGGACAGACTGAGCCTGCAGCCCAAGAAGAAGCATGTAAGGAACACAGGTGAGCCACGGGCCACGTGGCAGACAGATTAATAGAAATGGGTTGAGTTAAGATGAAAGAGCAAGCTAGCAATGTGCCTGAGCCACAGACCAAACGCATGAAGTTAATATAAGCATCTGAATCATTTTTGGGGGCCTAAGCAGCGGCGGGCAGCTAAGGGGTCTGGCACGGCAGGTCTGTGGGTCTGGACCTCTGGCCGCCTGGGACCAAGAAACCTCATTACAACACTAAGTGGAAGTTGCTTCTTTCCATCCCCACCTACCAGCATCTTCCACCTGTTGCTAAGTGGGCATTTCCTTATCTTCTGGGGTAGCTCCAACTCTCCCATGACACACTGGCTGGTGGCAGCTACCCTCATGTGCCTCACCTCTCTGCTGCACTGAATTCTCAGTCCCATCTGCTCACAGCTTACAGTGACTCAGCAAAGGATGTCTTCTACAACAGAGACTGACCCTACCCCCCTCCGCTCAGATAGGACAACTGGCATGAGACAGGACGAATGAGGAGGTGTTGTTTATGGGGAGATATGATTCTGTGTACTATGCTACTAGGGACCTAGTACTTGTCAAATGTCCTCTGGTGGCATACAATTCTGAGGTTTAGGAATGGAGTTGCAGGCCATCATGAGTGTTACCAGCATCCCACAATACTAGCAGTGGCATTCACAGGCTTGCCAGGGATTTCTGTGCCACTATAAGTAAGATGAGTTTGGGGGAGGCAATGGGTTCCACCATCAATGGGTAACAGCTACTGAAGGCTCTGAACTGGGGTAGTAAAGGCCCTAGTTTTCTCAAAAGGGGCATGCAAAAGGCAGCACAGTATGCTGTAGGGTAGGCATTGTCCAAAGTACCTTACTCCATTGTCTCATGGCCACCTTGTGAGATAAAGGCTATTATAGAAGTGGAAACTGCGGCATGTAGTCTATGCCCCAGACACTTAAGGAACCAAGTTCAACTTTCATTTGGTGATAAGATGCTATATTTACTCTCATCATGAATTTCTACTAATTGGGTCCCCAGAGTTAGCCTGTGGAACTTAAAGCCATTGAAGGGCTTGAATGCGTTGCCACATCCAGAGTGGGGAAGGTCTAGAAAGCTGTGATTTTGAAGTATAGGGTAACAACTGAGGTACTCTGCTCCAATAAGAGGCAGGAGGGAGGCAATAAGCCCTGTGTCTTGTAGAAAAGATAGTGGGTTCAGCATCAGTACCAGAGTAGAAGACTTAGAGAGGCTGGTTTCATCATTTTAAAATAAAGACCGTCCAAGGAGTATGGCTGTTTGAAACCAAATGGGAGGTGAGATTCTGGGTGACACTGAACTTCCTGTACCCGAGGATGTCTAAAGTTAAGCAAGGGTGTCTGGGAATGGGAATATGCTGTTGAGGGAATTCCTTTATAGTGTGGAGTGGCTCTGGGTGATGTGGAATTTGTTTTAGCCAAGATAGGCTGTAGGTCTGACTTTCAAGGTAGGTAGATCAGTGGCACAGGCTCCCCAAGACTTCAGCAGGAGAATCAAGAAATCTATCAATGAATTTTCTTTAATGGAAGGAACAAGAGACAAGGGCACTCCCTATCTGATTAACAGGTAGCTCCAACCTCACAGTGGATTTTTGTCCAAGATCTTGAAACTTGAATCGGTGCATGAATGGGGTATCCCGAGCTCAAACTTCCCTGTTTTGTTAGGGGGTGATTGTGATGCTCAATTTGTCCAGCTTCACAGATTTGATTTCAGCATCCTGGTACAGCTGAAATTCTCTCCTTGGCCTCTGACCTCATGGATAGCATTGAATGTTCTTAACCTCCAAGTAGGCATCTTGAGAAGCCCTCTTCTTCTGGCACAGAATGAGCTCAGTTGCTTCCACACAGCCCTCTGCAATAGCAAGTTCTCCAGAGCCCAGTCTCCCACTGTCTTCTCAGGTGCTCCTCTTGAAGGGATCTAGCCAGCTCACAGCTGCCTTCGGACCACAGCTCCTTTCTCAGCTCCCACTTAAAAACTGGGTCCTAAATCTGCTCAAGCTAGAAAGTTATGCAGCATAGCGCCTCCATTGAGACTGCTACAGTAGGAATAAGTTATAGTAGGTGGATCCACAATACCTAGGGTCTGGCTTGCATCCCAGAAGTATGGCCACTGACCCAGAAGTATGGGTCCGTTGGAAAAGGGGATGTGGCAAGGTGAAAAGGTGACCAATCGGCCATAGGTGTCTGCAGTGAGTCCTGGGAAGCAGTGGTTGCTGGGGTTGGTATGCCATGTCCTTTGCTTCCCGGATCTTTATTTCCTCCCTAGGTGCAGAGACTTTGAGACACTGTGAATCCATCCTTGACAGTCAAGCAGAAGTTTCAAGCATTCACACATCTGGAGCAGGTTTCTTTAAGCAAGAGCCATGTGCTTGATTTCTTCATGTATGTGGGAAGTAAAACTGTTGTGCCCTGTCTTGTGTGGCCTATGGCTTCTTTGGAGCCTTTGGAAGCCCCTGGAATCTTCTGCCTTGATGTAAAAGCTTTCTGGAGTTTTCTATTTTGTACAGGGAGACAAACAAACTTTGTTCATTCCTGTCTCTTCTTGGTCAGCGGGGGGTGCACTGGTGAGCTTCCTCATTTAGGAAACTCCATCTGGCAGCTGAGAAGCTGAGGACCGATTAGCCTGATTGTCTAGATGCTGAGATGAGTCATATCTCCAAGACACAGAGGCCACACACTGGGGATTCAGGATGACATGACAAGTCCTTCCTTGTCAATCAGAACATTCTTAGCAAAATGACAAGATACTCCAAATGCTCTGGGTACCTGCTGACTGAGAAGACGGTGTCCATATGAGAGACTCCGTCCTTGATTCTCACCCAACTCTGGTTTTCTCTGGCTTGTTTTATGTGGGCTTTCCCTACATTGGCAATGAGAGTTCAAATGTCTGAATGTGTACATGTTTATGGCATGGGTACATGTGGAGACCAGAGGTAGATATCTCATGGTTTCTTTAATTGCTCTCTACCATAGTTTTTGAGACAGGTCTCTCTCTGAATCTTGCCAGCCAGCAATCAGCAGAGATCCTCTTGTCTCCACCCTCCTCAGCAGTGCACATTGCTAAATCCATTAACAACCAAACCAAAACAAAAAACCATGGGTACTGAGTCTTCATGCTTGTGTGGTCAGCATTTTACCAATGACAGCCATCTTGCCGGCCTCGAAGTTCTGTTTTTGCCCTCGAGATGCTCAGCTCGTTTTATTCTGACTAGATGCTACTGTGAACTCACCTGCAAAAATCTCTCTTCCTTTCCAGCATCCCTCACCCAAGGTTCATGTAGAACCAGAGATGTCTGAAGCTGGAGGGCTCTGAAGCGCTCCCCCACATGCCTGTCAATCACTTGGGGAACTTTTAAAAATGTTTCCTTTACAAAGTCTCTGGAGGGGCCTAAGGAGCTGCCTTATAACAAGCTGTCAGGGACTGTGGATACCACCAGGGGGAAGAGAGTGGGGAGTGAGGATATGGTCAGATGTGATCCATGTGATTGCTTCATGGACAGGAAAGCTGAGGCCCAGAGTGTAAATCCATTTATCCAGGGTGATAAGTAGAACCCTCCACTGTTCCTACTTGCAATTCATCTACACAAAAAGCCGAAGCCTTCTTCATTCTATGTGTTACTTCCTCAGCAGGCTCAAAGCTCCAGCGAGACCCTAGCACCTTACCTAAATCTCACCCACACTCAAGAAAGAAAGACCTCTAGTTCCATCGGGATCCTTTACTCCACAGCCTGAATTTCCAACCCCCCTTCTCTGAAGAGGTTTCTAAAGTTTTATTTTTAATCCTGACTTATGGATATCTACCCTCGTTACAGAAAGTGTTAAAAAAATCGTCTCTCTCTTTAAGAGAGGGTGGGGTGGGGGGGGGTAGGACATCCTTTATGATACAGCCATGTTTTGCTCCACGATGGAACTCCATTAAATACACTGGGCAATAGTTGTCCATCTTGCCTGGGGTGTTCTAGGAAATGCTTCCTGGTCTTCCTCCGCTATGTCCAAGCTCCAGTGTGCTGGCTATCCTGTAGTAGTCTCTCTGCCTCCCAGAGAATCCCAAAGTCACCCAGAATGGCACTTGAAGTATCTGGGAGATTCCCTGTGGACAAGGACACCAGGGACTGGCCTGGGGCCAGTCGGAACTGGTTTGAGAGTCTAAGGCTGTCTCCACTCTGTCCCCTCCTGCTGGCAGGAGGGCAAAATGCCATTCTGGGGACAAGGCCATCATGGCGACAGGGTGTAAAAGTCTCTTTGAGGCCAAAGGAAGGCAGAATGTAATGGGAAGACGGGACACTGCCTTTTATAGGCATGCTCTTTTCTCTCCTCCTCTCCATCCGAGTTTACTCCCTGCAGAAAGTGCGACGGCAAAGCATCAGATCTGTCTGTCGGTGGCACCAGGGCAGGCTGGTGGCACCGCAATACCCCTTCCCCCATCTTGCCTGCAAGTTGCATGACCTGCATCGGAATCCACAGGGGGGCGGGGGAGAATCCTTTCAGATCCTGGATGCAGTTGAATTCAATGTATTTTGCTTCCTCGCCTGCCCTCACCCAGGCTTGGGGAGGAGAGCGCCGCTTTCTTCTGCGTGTGAATGCTGTAGTGTGTCTGCCTGCTCCGACTCCCCTAACCCTTTCTTCTCCTTTTCCCACAGCAAAATCTCGGGCTTTCCCAGGAAATAGTCCCCACTTGACATATTTACATTTTATTTTTATTTTTAAAAATCCTATCAAGGCTAAAAGCAGGGAATATACTTCTCTCCTGACTGGGTCTAAACTTGCCTCGAAGGCTGCACCTGTTTTGCGCCCCTACCAGGAAGGGGTGTTTGTGGGGAGGGAAAGAGGGAGGTTCTGCGCCCCCCAAATCCGGAGAAAGCAGCCTGCCCACCCCCTCACCCGGCTGCCAGCTCAACGCACCCCAGGGCTGAGCCCAAGAAGCCGGCCTCTGACGGTGCTGGCGTGGCGCTTGCCAAAAAATGTCCTTTGCATCTCAATTTCCTGGCCGTTTCTTTCGCTTGTATGGTTCTCCCAAGGCTACCTCGGTTCTCCAGCGCAGCCCGGCAGGTAGTCCTCCCCCACTTCCTGCTTGCCCAAGGCGGAAGCCAAAACGCACCACCAAGAAGGAGCAGTGGGCATGGGGGTACCCAGCGTGCCATGTCCTGCAGTCCCCTCCCAAGCCGAGCCCAGCTCCCGGAACTCTCAGTTACCCAAATGAGTGTCATTCGGATCTAGGCACGTCTGTGGCGGGCGTCCCTGGCTGCCTCTCTTGGGTTCCTGTGCGCTCCTGTCCCCCGTCACTGTCCGCGAGCCTGCGCCCCCTCACCCAGGCTGGGGAGCACCCCGGGTCACCTCGGCCGCGCTCATTTCGCTTCCTCCCGCGGAGGAGATTGCAGCAAAACCGGGCAGCACGAGGGCCAAAAAGTGGAAGGGAGAAGGCCTTTCCTGTAGCGCATCCAGCTTGCCAACTCTCCCTCCCTAACGCCGACCCTCGGAATCCCAACAGCAACTTTTTCCCTTCCGTCTTGGTTTCCCCTCGGCTGCGGCGAGCAGTCGCGGGGCCGCTAGGCGTGGAGCGGGCGGGCAGCGGCGCGGCTGCGGGTGGCGGTACCGGCGAGAGCCGAGAGCCGGCGAGTGGGTGGGTGGGTGGGGAAGCAGGAGGGAGAGGACGGGCGGGGAGAGAGAGGGGTGTGGGGAGGGGAGGGAGGGGGAGATTCCGCTCTTCTGCCTCTCCCTGCCTGGGCGGGGGGCGGGGGGAGGAGGCCGCGACGAGAGAGGGAGGGAGGAGGGAGGGAGGGAGGGAGGGAGCCGAGGAAGACGCTCCGATAACCCGTGCGTTTCGTAAGGCTCGGAGCACTTGTACATTTCTGCAGGCGCGTAGCGAGCCATTCGCGGCGGCTGCTGCAGCTCTGACTGCATCCTCCTCCTCCTTCCTCCAGCTCCGCGTGTGTGTATGTGAGTGTGTGCGAGTGTGTTTTGCAGGTGTGTCCGTTTTAATTCTGCCCAGGAGGTGGGACTTGGTGACTTTAGGACCATTTTTCCCCCTTTTATTATTATTATTTTTGCCTTCCCACCGTCTGTTGTTGCAACCCTGCAAAGTCTCGGAGTCGGAGAGCGCGCCTCGTTTCCAGAGCTCCTGGACACCGCAAGCCGGCGAGCGCCGAGCCGGCCACCATGCCCGGCAGACCGCGCCACTAGGCGCTCCCCGCGGCTCCCACCCGGCGGCTGCGGCCGCGATGGTTTCCGACGCTGAAGGATTTTGCATCTGATCGCTCGGCGTTTCAAAGGCAGAGGCCCCCTCCCCCTTCCCCCCTCCCTCGCCGTCTTTGTTTCCTTCCCCCCCTGCTCTCCCCACTCCCCCCACCCCATCCCCCTCTCCTCTCCTCCTCCTCCTCTTTTTTAGAAGCAGCGATCGGAGATGGATGTCTCTCTTTGCCCAGCCAAGTGTAGTTTCTGGCGGATTTTCTTGCTGGGAAGCGTCTGGCTGGACTATGTGGGCTCGGTGCTGGCTTGCCCTGCAAATTGTGTCTGCAGCAAGACTGAGATCAATTGCCGGCGGCCGGACGATGGGAATCTCTTCCCCCTCCTGGAAGGGCAGGATTCAGGGAACAGCAATGGGAACGCCAGCATCAACATCACGGACATCTCAAGGAATATCACTTCCATGTAAGTCAGGCGGCCGCTGCCCAGCCCGCTCCCCCCCCCCTCCACGCCCCAGCTCCGCGTCTCCCTCTTGCCCGCCCGCGGCCCGGGAACCGGCCCTGCGCTCCCCAGCTCGCTTCTGCTCGCAGCTTGCCGGGCGCGCATCAGGCTCGCCCTGGCTCGGGAGATGCTGTCAAGGGCTGCGTGTTCCAGGTGACTCCTGCCCTAGCCGGGCGTGATCAGATGATGCTAGTGGGTACCTCTCCCTGGAGAGGACCCTTCCGGGCAGAGGGCACCCGGGGCCCAGCTCCTACCCCTGCTTCCACCCTCTTGCTGGCTCCTTTCGAGGATGCGAATTGGGTTCTTTGCCCCCCACTAAATAGCAACAGTTTGGCCACGCTCAAGTGGAATAAAGTAGAGGCAGCTCGGTTTCCTGACAGGCGGTGGCAGATAGCGGCGGCGGCATAGGCAATGCTTAGCTGAGGAGGGAAGGTGACATATAGGGACTGCTTGAGAATGAGTAAAGATTTTTTTTAAACTCATTCGAGACAGCAAAGCATGATAATAAGTAAACAAGTTGGGAGCTGGCTGCTCCGGAGGAGACTTCAAACGTGTTCAGGCCGTCATGGACGCCTACCTCTTTGCTTCCCCCCTCCCCACCCCGCCGCCCTCTCCAACCCCATTTTGGGCATTTCCGAGACATCCCTCCCTTTCCCACCCTCATCTGCATCTGGGCGCCTACAGACCCTTTCCAGGCTTGGGCTTCATAACTGCCCAGGATAATTTTGATCCAGGCTGCTGGAGGGAGAAGAGAGGAAAGAACCTGTTTTTTGGGAAGGGGCTTTCTTCCCCAATTCTGCCGTTCTGTTTATTTCGAGAATTGCACTCTGCCTGGCTTTTGCCCCGTCTGAGTGGGACCTGCGGTGGTGGTGGTGGCCTGCTTTTTTCTTGTTGTGTTTCTTTGGTAGGGATAGGGGCCAGAGGCCTGGGAGGAAGAGAAGGGAAGAGATCAGGCATCAGGAGCCTGTCTGCATAGCCTTTCTTTCATCCCTCAGCCAGGTGACCACCTCCCCTCCTACCTTGCTGCCCCTCACATCGCCAAGGGTGGGGATGGCCTTGGGACATTCAGAGACACCTCTTTGCTTTTTTGCCCCAGGGCTCCTAAAGGATGGGTAGGATGATGGCCAGGCACTGAGGGAGGCATTTAGTGTAGCTCTTTGCCTTGGGGACAAACTAGAGCAAGAAAGACTCAGTGTACTATGGACATTGCTTTCTCAGTGCCCACCTTTGCCCCAGCCATTGCCTCAGGGCTACAAAGCCTGAAGGAATTACAGTCTTGCTTTCTTCAGAGCCCACCAGCCTTCTTGGTTTAAGGGAGATACACTTTGAGTAGATAGACAGTCCCAAAAGACGTCCCTGACTCCTAGTCCAGGAGACAAGCCTGACCCATATCTCAGCTCTGCTATTCATTCCCTACCACCTCCAGCCTGGCCAAGGTAGACAACCAAGGGAGAGGAGGACCCCTGGAAGGCCATAGTGCCTGCCCAGCATCTCTGAGGATGCTTGGGGCAAGGCCTGGAGGGACATTGTCAGGGAGGTTGGGACCTGGAAGTGTACCTCTAGGGGCCTCTGGGTAAGAGCTTAGTGGCTTGTGCTGGGAGCTGGGCTGAGAGATTTTGATGTGTCAAGGGTTGGAGAGTTTGGGAGCTGTGTCTGGTTTGCTCTCTGCTCCCAGGATGTGTATACCTCTGGGAACCCTCAGGGAGGCAGGGTTGATCACAATCACATAGGCTTTTTTTATGGCCACACAGAGGTGTGATACCTCTAAAAAAAAAAAAAAAAAAAAAAACGAGGCTTGGAGAAGCAGTTCCACAGGGAAGAGCAGGATCAGTAGAAGGAGGGGACACAGGTTGCCTCTTGCTCCCTTTGGGCATTAGAGGATCCCAGGAAAGCGCCTGTAGTGATATGTGCCTGAAGGGAGTCCGGAGCTCTTCTGTATGTGTTGGATTCTAGCAGGAGATCAGGACTGTCCTAAATTCACCTGACTTCACAGTGGTGGAGGAGGTCAGAGGTCAGAGGGCAAAGGCTGGATACTCCTTCTCACCCATCTTTTCCCCAGTGTCCTATAATGTGTGTGTGGTATTGACAACTGAGGGTCCAGACACCCCGTGCAGAAGCAAAGAGCCACAGGGTGGGTGGGAGAGAGTTAAGCCCGTCCAGGGATGAGCATGCCTTTGAGCCCACCTCATCCCCTAAGAAATGGAAGATTAAGGGAAAAGGTAGCCTTTCCCAGGCTTATGATCAGATTCCAGCATTGCATATTGTTCTTCCCAACATACATCCCAGGTCCCCAGCCCAAGGCCTACTGGAAGGGGTGGGTGCTTGAAGGCAGAGAGGAGCACAGGGCAGAGGGGAGGGTCCAAGCTTAGTGTGGTCTGGGAAGGCGTCCTTCAGATATGTGTTTCTAGAGATATAGGGTCAGGAGGGGCATTTCCTGTTAGCCTGGAGCTCTGGGTGAAGGCATACAGTTGGACAGATTCTGGCCATGGACATTGTCTTAGGCTGTTCTAATGTATCCTGCCTTAGACCGTGAACTCTTAGCATTCAATTTCCAGACAGACAAGATCTGTTCCTTGTAGCTCTCATTCTCTTGCAGTGGGCATTGGAGTGGTGCTGTACCCATTCAGAGCTTTAGAAGAGACCCTATCCCCTTGACCACCCTGTTAATACAAATCTGAAATCAGCTGCAAGGCATCAGGGAAGAATTGTGGGTCTTGCCTCTATCCAACCATAGTTCACCTGCTCCAATGACACCCCCACATTACTTCCTCCCTTCCGTTCCCTTCCTGTTCAAAAGGGCAGTCTTTTTGCTCTTAATATAAGAGCTTATCCAGAAGGGTCTTTGGGCAGCCACACCCAACCAGGCTCTGACGACACAAAGGTGGGAGGGTGGTGGTCAAGATGGTGGGTTGCTGGGCTGCCTCCTTAGCCTGGGCCTACAGGGTTGTGTTGGTCTGGGATAGTGTGTCCTTTGAATGGTTGAAAGAAGGTGGAGGTAGAGAGTGTGGCATTGCTGGGTCAGATGTTCTTGAGATTGGTTGCCTGGGTTTGCAAAGGCTGTGTACTCTTGACTGGGGCACTGAGCCGCCATTTGTATATCCGTCTGAACTGTCACAAGGGTCCAGGGGGTTGGCAGATTTTTAGGTCCTGCATTTCGCTTTTTCTTGGAGACTCTCTGCTGACTGAAGGGCTATCTGAAGGCTCTCTAGGCTCTTTGGTTTTAAGAACTGAGGTGGATGACCCAGCCTTGCAAAGGCCAGGAGAACTGGAATCCTATATAATGTATGAATTAGGCTATTAAAGGCACCAAGGCCCTAGTAGTTAGGCAAAAAATTAGGGTTAAGGCAGAGATATGCAGAGTCGAAGCGAGCCTTGGAGGTACGATTAGAAAGGGAACAGATTATAGACCTTGGGTAGATAGAGTGATTTCTAGGATGAAAGCTGGAGCTCTTGGTGGCAAGATTCATACTGAGGTCATTCATACTTTGGTGGGTGTCAGTATCTCCCATGACCTAAAATCCTCAGCTCCAGTATGCACAACAAGCTAAGCTTTCATAATATCCTCTGGGGCCAAGGACATCAGCTCTGAGGCTGCCTGGAAGCTGAGAACTCTAGAGTCTGGGCAAATCCAGTGGAACCCTGGCTGTGGCTTTGATGGTACTTGTATGGTGGGTCCAGGAGGGCTGAGCTGAAGTCTGTGAGATTCCTTAGGATCCTGTAGGGTTCTGGATGCTCTCTTTGTCTTGAAACCCTAATCTGCCAGACTCTGCTAACTACCCTTTATATTTGGAAAGGATGATGTTCCCACTCCACGTGAGTCTCAGGTATGTGGTATCTGAGTATCTGTGGCCTTCCTGTGTATGGCCCTTAACAGTGTTATGGTATTTCCACTGTGACCTGGGGTTCCCATTGCAGTGCTCCATTGAGTGGCTGGCTCTTGAAGGGGTCATGTACCTTTGAGGACCAGTGGTAGGCTAGGAGTAAGAAAACAGGATACAGTGAGTTATAATCTAGCTTTTCCCCATCTGCCTTGAGATGTCCTGGAGGGCTCAGCCTCTCAGAGCTTGTAAATCTAACTATGAATCCAGGCCATGGGTCAGAATGTCCCTTCCAACTCGGACATCTGCCATCTCAGCACCAGGAAACACCCCACAGGAGGCTTAGCCAGGCCTCTTTTAAAGGCCCCTCTTGCAGGATTGTAGTGACTCTGTGATATCATCAAGAGGAGGGCACAGGCAAGTTCACCCTGGCTGTGAGCTACTGTTATTTCTCCCTCTCCCACTTCTAGAAAGTCAGATCACTTAGAACTTGCCGGAATTTGTGGCACAGGACACAATTTGTCATCAACTACCTAGATCAAATGCCACACTTGAGGCTGTTTTAGGGCCCTGGTCTTTCCTTAGGGCTTGGGTTACTGACTCTATGACTCCCTTTCCCACTCCTGGGCTCAGACTTTGAAGGGATGTCTTGCAAAGATGTCACCCCTTTGCTGGAGAGAGGTCTTCACTGTGTGTGGGGAAATATTAGAACATGCATCTCAAATTATTCTTGCCTGTAACAGGGGATGTTTAATATTTAATGCATGGACTGGAGATATCTAAGCATATAATAATTTAATACATATGAGTGTTTGGGGGTTGCAAGATAAATTTTTTATTGCTAAATCCTGCATAATCACAATAACATGGTGCCCTTGTGAGTGAAGGACCCTGAGTCTGAGGGGGATTGGATAGGAGGTGATTTGTCTCTTCCACTCAGTGCTTTGATGAAAGGGTTTGTTAACTGGTATGAACAGATGGGATGTAGTGGGCACAGGGGTATTCAGCTCTCTATCTCCATTCTCAGTGCTGGAAACACCCTACTCAGAGGCCACACCATCACTCAAATGATACCCTATACAGTGGGCTCATCTTCATGAAGAGTCCCACTAGGCATTTTTTTTTCATCAGTTTGTTTTTGCAAGAGCTGTTTGAGCTATATAAGCAAGACTGATTATTCCCATTTCACAGATTCATTAAGCAAAAACAAGAGCAGAAACAGAGTCTTAAGTTGTGCATGGAGTTTCCAATGGAAAGAACCAGGAACATTGAAAGAGTCCACAGCGATTCCTCAGTGCCCCATCGCTTCCTGTCTAGTCCCCATGACTCCATTGCCCTTGGGGCTGAACCTTTAGCTGGGTATCCTGTGGCCCATTTCTCTGACGGGAATGTGGAGGATTCTCCTCCAGAGAGTTCTTTTGACCAAAGAGCAGCATTACCGAACCACAGCCCCGAGGGAGTTAGAGGGGGTAGCTGATGGAGATCATGTCATCCAGATCTGTTGGTGATCTGCCGGGATGGCTCAGTCAGAATCTATGCTCCTTCTCTGAGCTATACTCTGGCCCCTGCTTTGGAAAATATCAACACTTTTGTTGGCTAGGCATGGGGCAGGGTTTGTTCCTGATGTCAAGGGGAGAACTGAAATGCTCCTCCCCCCTCCATGAAAGTTTTCTGGAGTCCCTGGGGGATTCTCAGAGTTTCAGCTGCCATTGGGTGTAAGGAAAGGCTCTGTAGACGCTGGAGCTGAAGGCCCGAAAAGGCTGTAACAAGCAGACCTTCCTCATGTTCCCAGGGGTTCAGCAGCTCGAGAAACAGGCACTCAGCTGAGCTGCCCAGAATGTTGGGGGACTTCTCAGTGCTACCTCCAGCTCCTGGTATGGACTCCTGCACTACCTTGTCTTCCTTCTATTTCAGAGGGCTTTATCAAAGCCAGAATCCCCTCCATGCCTGTGTCTCCCTCTGGGGCAGTGTTTCCAAATTCAGGGTCTCCAGAGGCAGAAACTATGTGAAGCTGGCAGCTCCAGGGTTCCTTGTAGCCTGCAGCCCATGCCAATCAGAAGTAAACTCAAGGAGGGGCTCTGCTGGGCTTTTTACATGGATGGCTGGGAAGAGGGCACTCAGCAGGTTTGAGTGTCTTTCCCTGGCCTCAACTTCTGTCTCTGGTGCCCTTGCCTGGCTTGTTGCACCACAGAGGGTCTGGCTTAGGGTGGTTGAAGATTCAGCATTCTAACTCCAAGCAAGCATCATCAGACATAGAGGCTCGGGCGGGCCACTTCTCTTTCCCACTGCTAATCCCTGTCTGGCTTTCTCTAAACTGTGGACAAATCCCTGTGCTCCCCTGGGGCTTCAATATCCTTATCAGCAAGATAAAGATAATAAAAACTAACCTAAGGTAGCACTGTTAAAACTCTGTCCCATGTCACAGCCTGATGATGAGAAAGCTGTCAATGAACAACCACTAGTAAGAGCCATCTCTTTCTGAGTGCTCAGTAACCTGCCACAGTAGTAAGTACCTGATAACTGATTATAGTCACCATTTATCCAACACTTACCATATCCTAGACGCTGTTCCAACCCTGTGAATTAAATATGCATCAGGCCTGTTTACAGATGACGAAACTGGATCTCAAGGAGGAATTCACACAGCCAGTAAATGTTTAAGCAGTCTGGCATTTAAATATTATGTTTATTGTCTATGTTCTTCTGCATGCTACATATACATATGTATATGTGATTACATTAAAGATATACAGATACACATATGTAAATATATTACTGTGTGACAAATTAATAAGAGGACTGACATGGAGGTCCAAGCTTTATTTCATATCCTTGTAGTTCCCTGGGTGAGACGTACCCAAGTATTTCAGGGCAGAGCAGTAGAATATGGTGAGGATGGTGTCTGAGCAACAAAGCCCCAGACAGACCGCTAATGGAAATGGAGTTTTGGTTTTCTTCTGGTCTGTTCCCAAAGTACTGCTCCTCCCTGGAGGTTGTATCCTAACCTGCCGTTCTTCCAGGCACCCTTGATTTCCCCACATTGTCTTGGCTTCTGAGGTCAATCAAATGCCACAGTAGCCCAGGTGCAAGCCGAGGTTGGCAGGGATTCAGGAAGCAGCTTGCTGGGTAGTAGTCTTCCCCTATCTGGACGATGTTCTAGATACTCATGGTCAGAGAGAGCATGGCTAGGGGAGGAGAGGGCTGGGTAACTTCTCCTAGAGTGTTGGGGTATCAGAGCTGGCTTTGGAGGCAAGCAGGTATGTGGTGGGGAATTTGAAGGGCTGGTCAGCTGGACTTGGAAGTTGATGCTGAGAGGGTCATTCCTGAAGGGGAATCCTGGCTGCTCCTGGTGTTCTTGATGCTTCCACGAGTTAGGAATTTTCCCTCCTTCCCACCCCTCTCTTGCTGGACTTTTCACCCCTTCTTGCTCATAGATGCAGCATCTGACTCCCATAGGGGTACACCATGACCCCGAGAGAGGGCCCTGCAAATACAGTGTTGGGCAAACTCTATTGCTGCTGCCTCTTGATTGCATGAATTTTCCATGTCACAGAACCTCTCTGGCCTCAGTTTCTACCCTTGCAGTGGGGTCTTCTAACTCTGTCTTTCCAGAAAGGTCACTAGGTATTATTAAATGGATGATATGACTGACCTCCTTCACAGGCTTTGTGATTAGACTGGTGCCCTGTTGGTTGTTTCCACTTCTGGATGACTAGGAGGATTTGAATTAGGGAGAAAAAAAACATCAAGATTTTGAACCATAAATCAGGAAAAGGAGGCGGGGAATAATTGGGCTAAATCCAATTTTTCAGAGGAAGAACTTGGCAGACAGATGAATTGATACGCCTTAGTCCGTGAGCTAGGAGCAGGAAGCAGAGAAGATGCTTGGACATGCTCTCTCAGGTCTTCTCCCCGGGCCAGTTGATGTCTGCACCAGAGATTCCGGGATTGCAGAGGCAGGAAAGACTTTCCCTGGAGAGGGAGAAAGAAGGGAGCAGTTTTAGATTCGAAGTCTAATACCGGCAGCCCGCAGCAGTACATTGTGTTGTGTGTGCGCATCTAGGGGTGTCTTTGTACACACGCAAGTGCTTCGGTGTTCCTTGCACATCACGTCGGAGGTTTCTGTAAACAAACCTTAAAGCCTCGGGCTTCCTGCGTTGCCGAATTTGTCTGTGTGTAGACTCCTGGTGGCCACCAGAGGGCAGCATGATGCATATCTCGATCCTTGGCTGGTGGTTTCACCGGGAGAGAGCTGGAGCTGGTATAGTGGCAAGTGGATTGCCAGCCTGGGCTTTTGGAGCCTGCCAGGAGTCAAAAGTGAGATTCTGGCTGGGAGGGCTTCGTTGTATAGCCGGTCCCATTCTCGTTCTATCTGTGTGGTCCAAAGATGTGAGGCTCTCAATCTAAGTATTTTGGTTTAGAAGTCACTAGCTCCCTTGATGGAGGCTGTAGGGAGCCTGGCTACAAGGAACACCCTCTTCCTACCTTATCTAGTGTTAGAGCAGCAAAAAGGAGCATAGCTCTGGCTTAGGCAACGGAAATGAACTAAAGGGACACCTGTTCATGCCCAGTGACACAGGAGTCTGTTTCTTGGAAGAAGTGAGCTTCATACATTCCTTTCCACAGCTTTCACCTTTCTCTGCCCTCCAAATCGAATTTGGCAATTACCGAATACCAAGTTGGTGCTCAGTAAACATGATACTCTGGCGTTTTCCAGAGGTGGCTATGCTTTTCCTGGATGCAGAAGCTGGTGTGAAAACATCCCCTTGTTAGTGGTTGCCTGCTGTGCAAGCCACTGGTCCTTCCCTGTTCCTGGGCAGCCCTGTATTTGAGCAAAATACTTGATTTCCTGTGCTCACAAGTCTGTCAGCAGACCTTGCCAGCTCTAGAAGCTACATTGTCAGCTTTGTGCAGAGCTTGCTAGCCCAGGGCCTATCTCTGTCCCAAAGGCCAGCCCACAGCTGCCTGGCCCAGGCTCTCTTTCTTGTGACCCATCTTGGCCCATCAACTTCTTTTTGACTATTTTTTTCCCAAGGTGGAGCCACTGAAAAGCAGGAATGGGGTGAGTATTTAAGGCACCCTAAACTAGCTGGAGTCCTTTGCATGAAGAGCTGTGTATGGATGGTCGTAACAAAATGAAGCTCCTGATTGTCACCTTGCCACTTATCAGTCGTGACCTGGACTGGCTATTTAAAATGGTGCTAATAAAAAGAGCCAGAGTTGCTACAAGATTGTCTTGAGAATGTGCATGGATGGGGTGGGTAAGGCTCCAAAGGCTGCTTCTCTCTCTTCCCATCAGAGCATTCCAGACTGGCATCTTCGCAAGCAAGGATATTTTCATGCCCTTCATCTGTTCTTCCTACTTCTGGTATTTCCCACATCCTGTTCATTTTACATTCCTTAACAGATTCATCTTCTCTTAGGGGTTTAGTGAGGAGACTTCCCAGGCCCCCAGCTTCCCGTTGTTCTTTTTCCTGAGAGGGCAGCTGAATGCAGCTCCAGGAGATTAGGGACTTTGCTCACTGAACTTTCCTCTTCTGTTGCCTTTGGACCCAGGCAAGTCACTTAGGAATTCTGACACTGATTCCTTGGCTAAAAATTGGGCCACTTAGGTTGTGAGGTGCTTTTCATAGGATGGAGACCCAGAGGTGGGCTGGCACATGAAACAGTGGAAGCTTGTAGGTGGTGACATTTGGGGGGCCTTGGAAGATCTCTTTAAGGATGTTGAGGGTATCCAGAACCTACAAATATCTGCAGGAGACAGCAGGAGAACCACCATGGTATGCATATTAGGAAGGGTACAAAGAAGCTGAAGCGTGTGTCCGTCACCAGGATGGGGAGTATATGATTCCTACTGATATGACACCTATCTGATCTATCAAGTGTCAGAGTGTTCCAGGCAAAGCCTTTTACCCGCCTGCCTCCCTCATCTCCAGACGCAGGAGTTTGGATGATAGAAATCTTTGACCAAGGTAAGTTAGGAGGACCTAGCCTCTGGCAGACAATGTCCCACATGGCTCCATTGCTATATCATTTGCCATTCACATACAGATTCCAGTTTGATTACTGTAATGAAATCAGTTTGCCAGACACAGAGGGGGCTCCAGGATTTGCCCTGGTAGGAAGAGTTTAGGTATCCAATGTGGTAGGAGCAACCCTAAATCCTTCCAGCCCAACCATATCTATCAAGTATATTTGCTCCAGTTCCACGTTAAGCCACAAGAGGGCACTAGACCACGATTTCTGCTGTGTAGGTGCTATGTAGCCCATTGTGATTGCTCTTTTGAGAAAAGTTTGTACTGCACCTGGTGTCTTCCCAGATGCCAGCATGAGGTCATGGCCAACCAGCTTGATTTAAGTACAGGTCACCACACCAATTGAGGTCTCAAGGGAGGTTTATTTGTGCACTGCAAAAAGGTCATTAAATTTGGTATCAAGCAAATTTGTGCTCCTTTTTGCCTGTTTAAATGATGAGTAAATTTACCTAGTTTCTCTGTGCATCTTTTTTTTACATCCATGTGAAAGGTGAGATGCTACAGGGAGGTACGGTTGGGAGAGGAATTAAATTGTATGATGTGTGGACTCTCAGTGACTGGCCAAGTCTTTTCTGAAAGGATAAAGACAGGTCGTGACCCAGAAATTCTGTGGGTTATTCTGTGGGGTTATTTTAACCCTTCTTTCACAAATATTCTATGGTGGTGGTTCACTGGGGGAAGCAGCACTACCCAGCGGCTGGAAAGGAGAATGTCGAGTGGGTAGGTGGTGGATATTGTGATGATACTGGATTCAGAGGACTCATCATTGGGATTTATTTACACTGCTTTAATTTCTGGGTGCTGTGGGTGATTTGCTGAGGATGTTAGAATGATGACAGCCATTAGCGGTGGTTTTTGCCTGGATCTGTAGGAGGAAGTCACAAATGGACTAACTTTATTATCACCGATCAATCGTGGCACCTAATGTTCAGACCTTGGTGTTTCCTAGGGTGTCTCTCCCTCTTCTTACCTCCCCTAAATCCCTCAATTGTGGGTGTTCATAGTTTTGAAGAGCTTTAATATGTCTGATTGGCATTGGCTAAGAGAATGGAGGTCCTGTAGTCAGGGTACCTATCTGGAAAAGGGGGACTGGCCTGGTTGGCTAGAAGGTGCTTCCAGGCTGGTGGTATGCGCATCCTTTGCTTGGTGTGTATCCAGGGTGAGACAGGGTCAAGTGAAAGCTGGGTATTGAGAACAGTGAAACCTCAGTCTCTGCAGGTGATGTGTACAGCTTGGAGAAGGTAGGGGGCTTTTCTTAGTAAAGCAATGACCATAAGGCTGAAACTGGGGTGTCTCTGGATTCTTACCCTTCATCACCTCTTTATGTATGCACCTGAGACCCAGGAGGGAGTGTTGGCAGGCAGGCAGGCACAGGAAGTTATTTAATATCAGCTTTGCTCCAGATTGTGTTTCTGATTCCCTGCCACCTCTTAAGTGGCAGTCATTTTAACAAATGTGGCGAGAAGACATTGAGTGGGAAATAACATGAGGGAAGGGGGGAGGGGCAAAGTTGTGGGGGAGAGGGAGTTATATTCCTGTGGCAAACACATTGTCTTAAATGCACCCAGGAGGGAGTAGCAAGGAAGGGAAGTGAGGATCTCTACAGTCCCTAGTAGTAAAAGGACTAAGTGGAAGTGCCTGGTTTTAGGATCAAGGGTCACAGGCCTTTAGCCTCCCTTTTTCATGGAAGGTCCACCTTTGTCCTTGGGGTAGATGTTGACAGAGAGTGATCATTTTCCCAAGGACAGTTTTCAAAGTACACAGCAGACAAAGAGCTGATGGAGTCTGCTGTTGCCACTTTGACTCACCGAGAACACAGCTGGGGCTGGGCATAGACTGTGTGGTACCCAGGTGCCTGGCACTGGCTATGGAGGAAGAGTAGACAGATGTGCTAATGGTTTTCAGCTTTAGGAAACAGAAAAGAGAGAGTCTACTATTTGTCACCCCAGCCCCTGGCACTAGTCACAGGTCTGACAGGATGTAAAGCCCTGGGGTCCAACTTTGGGAAAATAAGCATTATGTTTTCCTCTTGGATCTTAAAATTAAATAGATGATCTGTGGCTCTTCAGAAAGAGGATCTCATCTAACAAAAAGTTCAAAGGAAAGTATGTGTGTGTGGGGGGGGGAGAGTGGGTCGTCTAAATGGAAATTTAGACATTCTCCACTTACTTGCCCCAGGTCCTTTGAATGTTGGTTATCAGTGTTGTGAGATACACAGGTTGGGACTTCTTGGCTTTAAAACTTGCTTCACTGGCCCTGCTATTACCCACGGAAACCCCAAGCATTTTAGGAAGACATGGAAGATGGATTCCATTTCTACTGTATCACTTTGTATATGTGAAACAAAAATCTAAAGACAAGTGGCTTGCTTAGAAGGCAAATCCCAGGAATCTAGAAGGAGAGATGGGACATGAGGACCCCAAAGACCTGTGTGCCTTGTGTGCTTTCTGGTAGACAGATGTCCCTGGTGCCTGTTTATTCAGTTGTCTATCTGGGCATTTACTCAGCATGGGGCTGGCTATTTGAGGGCCTGTGATGGACCAGCTGTTTCTGTGGAAGCAATGCAAGGGATGAACAGACACAGTCTAAACTGTCCTTGCCATTTTAGGATGTGCAAGGTTGAGCATCAACCCTCTAAGTCCCCTTGCCTTTACCTCTGGACTCTGCCACTTGGGACCTACCTTAGAGGATAGGAAATGACCAGCAGCTCCTCTAAGACCCCAATGCCAAGTTCCTGAAGGAAATTCTGTCTGAGGGTGTGTGGAGTCAGAAAACCAGATGGATGGGAGAAGAATAGGGATGGAATAAGAGATGGGTCTCACATGCTGCTGAAGAATAGACCTCCAGCTTGCTCTCCCAGCACCCAGGTACACTCTGTAGCCTGAATGAACATGACCAGTCCCTACCCTCCTCTGAATCTTAGTCCCAGGGTCACGGATCTCCTGACCTCTATCCAAGATTATTTGTGAACCTATTTCCCATCCTCATGGAAATAACTGTCCAGTCTTTCCTGGTCCCCGAGCCCCATGCCAGAGCCGTAACTGCTGGCCCATGAGTTCAACTTCTCTTCTTTGTACAGTGTAGGTTACTATGTCAGGCTCCACTCCAACACCCTTTATTGAGCATCCTTGCTACTCAGGAGAGTCATGGGATAGATGATGTTGACATGGCTCCTTCTACTCTGTCCCTGTAATGAGCTCTGAAGGGTAGAGACTTATAGACTAGAGCAGGCTCATTTCATGTCCCCAAGCTCCCCAGGAGACCTCTCAGGTTGGCAATGGCTCATGTGCCTGTCCATGAATGTTGGGTGTGTCATTTTTATTGCTTTCCATACTTCCATGACTCTTGAGTTCTACTCTCTACTTACTAGAAAAATTCTTCTAGAGGGACTTGAATTTATGTGTAGTAAGGCTAAGGGTACTCTTATCTTAGTTCAAGCCCTTTCCATGACCAGCAGAGCCTTGTTAGCAGGTGTTAGCACAGCCAAGCATCCTCTCCCAAAGAGCTTGGGATCGTAAGTGCTTTGGATCTCAGACTGTTTTCAGATTTTGGAATATTTGCATTTATATAATGAGATATCCTGGGGCTGAGACTCAAGTCTGAGCATGAAATATATTTGTGTTTCATATATGCCTACTACCCATATCCTGAAGGTTATTTATACTATTTTGGATAATTTTGTTTATGACCCAAAATTTCATCTTGCAGAATTTTCCAAACTGACAGCTGTGTCAGTTTGGAGCATTTTTATACTTTAAGTTTTTAAATTAGGTTCAAGTGTGTGTGTCTGTGTGTGTGCATGTGTGTGTATACACATGCACATTCTTGTACATTAGTCCTAGCCCAAGACTTTGCAGTGTGGGGGAGCACAGGCTGCTGAGCCATGGCCACCCTTGGAGTGTGACTGTTCTCTCCTGTGGCTCTCAAACTGTACAGTCTAGAGTGACTCAATGCTGGTTTCACATTTTGTATAAGACTTGTGAATAGTTTCTCAAACTGTTACAGTCTTAAGGCCCCCCTCTTCAAAGAACACCAGCCTACTTCCCAACATGTCCTGACAGGGCTTGATGTGAGGCCAGATTCCTCCAACTTCTTTCTCCCTCTTTCCCTTGTACCCTAAACATTGCACCTGGATCCATCTTGACCTTGACCCACATCTACTTATGTTCCACACAGGACTGCAAATGTGGTTCGCCATGTGTAGCTGACGAATAAAAGGATAACTGTATTTCACAGAATGTCCTTCTTCATTTGAGATGCAGGGAAAGCCACCATGTAACTGCAGTTCAAGGGCTTTCCTAGGCTTCAAATTGTCTCCAAGATAAAGACTGGAGCTCTGTCTGCCTTTGGAGCCTTTGGGTTTGAAGACATCTATCTGGTGTTTGCCTCCCATGATCTTCTCACAGGAATCCTAGAGTGCTTGGCCAACCTAACCATTCCTTCTCCATTCCCAAACATTTCCTACCCAGAGTCTTTGGGCCTGGCTGCTTCTCTTGACTAGGGTTGGGGTGAGGCCTTCTGGCCTTCCTTCTGCTCTCTAGGTCCTTCCCATTACTGTAGTCAGACCTTCAAGAATCTCTTTGTTCTCCAGACCCTGTGTCTGGATTATACTTTCTCTCTAGTCTCTGGAGCCCAGAGTAAAAGCAGTGTATTTTTGCTATGGTGTATTTCAGAGAAATGATAGACAGTAGTGAATCTGCCTAAATATCTACACATGTGTATCATTCAACTAGAGCCCAGTAGTGTTCTGTTAGTGGACCTCCCATCCATCCAGGTCAAGAAAATTACCACCATCCAGAAAGTTCCTTCATGTCCCTTCCAAGTCTGTCTCTGCCACTAGCTCCTCTATCTTGAGCTTTTCAGTAGTAGATTACTTATGTCTGACCCGTGGCTTCATACTTCACATTTAGCAAGAATAGTGTGGTGTTGAGATCCACTAACACGCTGTGTAGATAACAGTATTGAATTCTTTTTTATGGTCTTGTAGTATTATACTGTGTGGCCAACCTGAGTTTATCTGTTCTGTTTTTGGAACCTGTGGGCTGCGTCTAGTTTTGGACTCATGGTTAGATCCAGTGTGAAGAATATTATTGTGTGAGCCTTTTGGTGAACATATGTTTTGGGGTTTTTTTTTTTTTTTCTTTCTCTCAGGTCATTTCCCAGGAATGGGAATCTCTGGGTTGGATGATGAATGTGTTTCACTTTTTAAGACACAGCCTGGTTTGGCTTCTTTCCACATGAGGCCTACCAGTTGACATACAGGACAGCTTGTGGTTGACCCGGGTTAAGAGAGGCTCATTCATGTGACTCCTATTGAGTCCCTGACTTACAGATAAGCAGAGGAAGGCAGCTTAAGTTTGCCCACCTGTAAGACAGCAGACTTGGGATCCATTCTGTAAAAAGTCTAAAAGTATTGGGAGACCTTGTCAAACTCCCAGCCCAAGATACACTGGTATTCTTGGGGCCCACTGGTACATTCTGACACTGGGAAGCCAGGACCAGGCCGACAGTGGGGGCTCCTTGAGGGCTATTTCAATGAGGAGGGGTGTTCTAGCCTGCAACTGCATACCCCCACCCTGAGACCAAAGCCAGATCCATATGCATCCCAGAGGGAAGCCAGACAACTCCCCTGGGCGAGTGTCTTCTTTTTCCCGTGATATAGTTGGTATTCCAGTCCGGTGAGAAGGGCTGGGAAGTCTCAAAGGGCTTTCCCTGTTAAACAAGAGGTGATTCCCCTCTATCCTAGAAGATGAGTATAACACATAGGCTGGAGAGAAGAGTAAGGGTGAAGGGATTCGTCCTTCATCCGGAGGTAGGGTACATGGAAAATGATTCTGGATGAAGAGACAGCTAATCTGAAACAGGCGAATGAACAGATGTTGGCCACACAGAGAAGTTAGGTGAGATGGGTGTTGTTGTAAGTAGAAGGAACAGCAGGAAGGAGAACTGTGGGGAGCGGAAGGCAGTCTAACCTGACTGGAGAAGAAGGGAGCAGAGAACACGGGAAGCCTGCTGAATCTGGTCTTCTCACAGCGATGGTCTGAGTGCCATGTTTGGCAGTACGTTCTGTAACCCAGTAGCTGGAAAGACGAAGAAGAATGGTCAGGAGTTCAAGGCTAGCCTCAGCTAGATAAAGGGGTTTGGTACCAGTCTGAGCTACATAACATTTCTAAACAAAAAGTGAAGGAAATCCCTGTGAGACACGGTGATGAGTGGGGTGGGGTCTTATTCTGTCTGTTCCTAGCCCTTCGTCATTTTGATACATCTGCCTAAGTAAGTGATAAGATAAACTGTGACTGACCAGAGCACCTACCTACTGGGTGGAGGAGGCCTGGGGGCTGAGGGACATTTTCGAGTTCCTAGGGATGATATGCTAAGGGGTGATGTCTATTTTCTCTAGGCTGGAAGACCAGGCTTCATGGGATAGTCAGTGATCCCTATGTGATTTGCCAACACATGGAATTAGTTTAGAAGACTTAGCCTTATCTGAAAGGTACCTAGGGCCGTGGGGACAGGATTCCAGCTCAGGAACACTACTTGCTAAAATATATTTGTTTATTCAGAGATTTAATTAACATGTTTAAATATTAAAGAGTAAACACTGTGTATCTAGTGGGACTCAACATTTACCAACAGGAATTCTGGCTTATTTAATTATTTGTGTTTTCTCTGCCCTAAGACTCAGGTTTCTGGTTTTGTTCTAGGTAGTGGGGAGTGTAGGTCTCTCCCAGTGAGCTATGAGCTGAGGGAACGGGAACTGTCGGGGGTTCAAGGAGAGAGAGATGAAAGGAAAGCAAGAGATTTTCTCAAGAAGTGAAGAAAGCCAAAGAAGCCAACATCCTGCATTCCCTTGGTATAAAGAAGAGAGTGTAAGCTTTGATGTCTCCAGAGCAGGTGCAAATTCTAGAGAGGTGGAGACAGCTGGACATCCTCTCTACAGCAGGAGAATTGGCAAGTCTTGAGGTAGTCTGGTGAGATGCCAACTTGAGTTGCTCTGTGTGGATTTTGTGGAGGCAGCTTCTCCCCAAGATCCCTAAGGAGCCTGAAGGCTGGCTGGTGGCTGGCGGGACAGTGGCAGCCTGGTATCTAGAGACTAAGTAGCATTGCATCATCCCTGGCAGACACAGGGAGGGAAAGGTCCCAACCACAACTGCAGGTAGCACTCTGAAATGGAGGTGCTTTGTGACAGATCTGCATTATAATATCACCACAGATGAAGTCCTAGCTGCTGGGAGATTACACCCGGGGTTATTTATCGGCAATGTGCTCTATGGTTTTAATTTTTTCTTTTTGCTTATTCAGGCTTTAGCTCCAGAGGAAAATAGCCTGGGGTGGCTCCGAAATAGATTCTCTCTGCCCCATTAACTTATTCAGTGAGTTTAATGGTCCCTTTTCTCCTTAGCCTTGAAGCCATCATTAAAAGGCAGAGATTTATAAAGCAAAGACTGAGCTTTAGTCAAACTTTGATTCTGGGTCGGGGTAGGGCAAGGGGTTCATGCAGTCTGGCATCCTCTGCTCTGATGCTGTGGGAGTGGGCAATGACTCTGGGTTTAGTAAGAGTTAATGGCCTTAACTTTCCTGAACTTTCAAAGGGCAGGGCTTAAGCGGAAGTGGCTCTGCAAGGCTTGGTGTTGAGTGTCTTCTGGTCCTTAGCAGGATTCTGGTCTATTTCTTGAAATCCATCACTCTTTTCATAGCTCCGGGTCACTATCTGCCAATGGTCAGTGTATAGAAAACAGCTCCTTAGCAGACACTCGTGGAGAGACTTAGCCTGTCAACAGATAATTCATTTCAAATAAAGGGACTAAAGGCCAGCTTCCCAACTGACCAATGAGAAAACAGACAGGCAGTCAACCAACCAGCCAATCAGCAAAACACAACAGACTAAAATCCTGAGTATTGCATGATTTGTCAAATTTCTCAGAACTTTTGTTTAAGGAAAATAATCATTAAATGAGGGTCAAGTCAAACTAGCCTAACTCACAGATGGTCAGTCCAGTTCATTTAGTTCACTACACTTAATTTGCTCTATATTTGTGCATCTTTAGGGTGTAAAGCATCCCACTGAGGACAGAGTGAATTAGGTCCAGGCTGATGAGGCAGGTGTACCTGCAAAGGAAGAGGTTGTGACAGAGCATGATGCAGTGGAGTGAGGTGGTAGCTTGGGAACCTGAGAAAAGAGGCAATGTGGCAATGGATCTCAGTGCATAGGTGAGATCTGGATAGGGAGGAAGCTGGAGGAAGGCTGTTTTAGGGATCATTCGCAGCAGAAGTGATGGGTGGGATTGAGGAAATGCAAGGTCCCTGTTTATTTGAGAGTGGGGAACCTGAGAAACTAAAAGAGCAGACGACGAGCTTTGAGTCTGTTGAGCATGGCTGAAAATACCAGGCCTGGATTCTGGACCTTATTGACTTAATGATGGGAATCATCAGAGGGTTGGCAGATAAATCTTAAAGTTCAAGTTTTTTGATTGTTAGTCTGTGAATGAAAAAAAACAAAAACCCAGTAGCGAATATACTGAAACACACACACACTAATAGATTTCCATTGAGTTTCATAATAACGTTAATTCTAGAATTAGTGTACAAGGCAAAAAATAAATGGTCTTGGAAGCCATTTTAATTCTGGTCCAGCACTGCAAGATGTGCCCACTCTGACAGGCACAAGCAGCTGAGGTGAGCTGGGGCACAGTTAGGTCACAGAGAAGAAGAGGGCTGCAGTGGAGTATTTAAAATACAGTTCCCCCTTCCCTTCTCAATCTTCCTCAGTGCGCAGAACTACATTTGCACCAATTCAATTCGCCAATCAGACAAGACTATGGCATACATGCTGTATGTGCATGTGTTTGCATGCATCCAAGCAGGTATTTTTAGTTTGTATTCTAAGGATTATCTGTAGCACACTATGGACTGGAGAGGGGGGTGTGAACACCGTGGAAGAAAGCTGAGGATGGGGGATGAGGTGAACAGGGCAATCAATCAATCAATCAATCAATCAATCAGTTCAAACAATGCTGATTGAATCTTGAGTGCTATAAACAGCAGCATTAGGGAGGGCTGTAACCCGGAAGGAAAAGAGGAGACATCAGGCCTAAACCATGTGCCTTCTGTCTGGGACATGGAGTGGCTGGTGTCTGGGGGAGAGGGTTAGCACGAAGCCCATGGCTTGAACAAGTATTGTTTCTGATTGGAGACCTTCTTAGTGAAGTGGGTCACCAGGAGGAATCAGCAGGGTCAGTTTGTTTGACATGAGGCTAAAGGCTTGGCCATGTCTGGGGGCTCCGTCTGCTAGCTAGTCTTTCCGAGGCAATGAGCTTCTCTTGTGGGAGCTGCATTAGAATCAGCTACAAACAATTGCATTTTTTTTGTGTGTTTATAAGTATGGTCCACTTTTATGTCCCTTCCCTTTCCACTCTTCTGGCCCGTCCAAAGGCAAATCTTGCCTGTCTCTTGCTGCAGATTTATCTCAGTACAGTTGCATGGCCAGATAGCATGAAGAAGCAACATATTGTTGCTGAGGAGAGTGGAAAGAAGATTGGGTGACATATTGGGTGACCCACAACCACTCATAACTCCAGCTCTAGGGGATCCGATGCCCTCCTCTGGACTTCGAAAGCACCCACACCCTAAGGTACATACCCCCACACAGACATACACACATACAGATAATTAAAAACATCCAAAAAACCTGATCTTTAACAAAAAATACTAGGTGTCACATAGTTATTAATAATGAGTAGGAAAATTAAAAGGATAGTTATTTACCTATACGCACATGATTTTTGATGTTGCTGTTTACCACCTTAGGAGGAAGGCTGGCAAAATTTTATTGGTGTATTATACGAAGGAGGCAAAATCTGGCTGCTTATTAGTGGGTTAACAAGGTTATTTCCATATTAGCCAATCTTTTGTGGTCATGTTCTCTGAACCCAAAATGACACTTACTTTGGAGAGGTGACATATTTTGGAAGGATCAGGGTTCAGTCAATAGTCTCTGTGTTATCCTAGAAAACAGTACCACCTATGGGGATCCTCCTCATTGAAGAATGACTGTGTGATGATCATTATGGTGACTTTGATAGTGGAAAGGGCAGTTCTAACAGCATCATCACTTCACACTGGATGCTGTGAGCCAAGAGCTACGCTGGGCATTTTCCATTCAGTGGCTTTGTGAATTTGATGAAATTACAGCAGAATGCAGGATCTATGATTGTTCCCGTTTTGTAGTTTTACATACCCAAAGCCACGCAGCCAACATCAGTAGGAGAAAGGGACCTCAGGCAGTCTGTGTCCATAATCCATGATTCCATCTGCACACTGCACACTGCCAGTCCAGGCTCTTCCTATCTTCCTATCCGTGGTGCACTTGGAAGTAGAGGAACCAGTGCTTGCTACCCAATTCTCCACTCCAGCTGCGTTATAATGTGGTTAGATTTTCTAAGCTGGAACAAATATTCCCGATGTCAGTTCAATGAGAAACTCTTTTCCATGCTCCCTGGGCTACATTGATTTATTCACCTCAAGTAAAATAACCATGTGGTGAACTAGATAAAATATTTGTACCATTGATTGCTTAATTTCATGCAGATGGGAGGTGGTAGTGAATAAGTACCATAAGCAGGTGTGTAGAGGCCAGCTAGGACAGGAATTCAGGACTGCCAGTGCCACCAGGGTATTGCCTGTTATTTGCAGGTCTGATCCTGACTAGCCACTGGCTGAGCCCTCTGGGATTTTTTTTTTGACAGCTCTGGTTACAGTTTGTGTTAGCCATGGACCAGAGTGTTTTCCTTTGGCTGAAGAGTGCCCAGGGCACCTCAGTGGAGAAGGAGATAGCTCTTCCAAACGTTCCAAGGTAACATGGAAAACGTTACAACAAAATGTTCTTTCTGGTTACCAAACCACTCAATAACACCATAATAAGATATAGGGTTACATGAGGGGAGACCAGCTTGTGATCCTGGTGTGTGTGTATGTGTGTAGATGTATCCAGTCAGATATGTCTTCCCCCATTGATAGACTCTGCAATGTTGGGTAAGGCTATAAAAAAGAATGTGGTAAAGTTAGAGTTGAGTGTGATACTATGTGTACATACAGGCTTGTATTTGGCTACAAGTAACTGAAAACTGATTCTGATGGTTGAAGTGTATAAAGGCTTTATTATTATATTTTTTTGTGTGCTGAAAATCGGACAATGTGGATTTGGTTGATGTTGGTCCAGCAGCTCAACTATGTCATGAGCAGTGTCAATGATTTTTCTTGGCTTTTCTCCCATCATTGAAAAGTGACTGCAGCTAATATATCATGCTAACAAGTGGACAAGAGGGGGAGGACATAAGGAGTAAGTCTACTCGGATAGTAAGAAGCTCCTGGAAGTGACCTAAGAGCATCTTCCTCCTGATATCTGAATGAGCCTCATGGCCCACACTTAGTTACCTCTAGCTGCCTGAAGGGCTGAGTGGATGGCTGCATGGCTTTTAATGTCAGTCATGAGGCAGGAGGAAGTAGGGTCTTTGTTTGAGTGCTGCCTCGTGGGGATGGAGGGCTTATTGGTTTGTATGCAGGCAAGAGTAAGGGTCCATTCTAATGACTTCCTATTAGTTAATGACCACTTCAAAGGTCTCATTTCCAAAGTCACATGCTGAGCTTCTGGGGCCTGGGTATTCCATAAAAGGGAAGAGGTGTGATAGGTTGATATCAAACAGGGAGAGGTTGATAGGGAAGTAGTGTGTTTCTTCGTTTGGTTGTTTTTTGGCTTGGTTGTTGAGACAGGGTCTCACCCTGTAGTCCAACCTGGCCTCAACCTTTCAACCTTTCTGCTTCAGCTTCTTATGTGACTTTCACCATATCATTTGGAAATGCATTTTTTTAAAAGTATAAGACATAGATGTGTTTGTGATTGAGGGAAGAAGGCATGTTAGGTGAGAGCTAGGAGTAGGGTCCACTAGGTGGGGGACAACATGTCATAAAGGAGCTGGAAGAGAGGGGATGAGAGCCACACAGTGAAGATGGTATTTCCTGAAATTCCAGGATGGGCTATACAGCTGCAAGGCTATGGGTCTAGCTTGATGGTAGCTTTTGAATGAGTGAAAGAGGCAGCTGTTGTGTAGATGGGAAGAAGGTGGGAAAGTTACAACTTCATACTTTAGACAGAAGAGGTATCTCACACTCCATGTCCCAGGTCTTTTCAGTGACATAGATGGGAGATCTCGCCAGGAGAGGCAGGGTACATAATAGTGGACCAGAAAATATGGTCATTTGTTGACATGATGTAGTCCACGGCAGCATGGGATTCGGTAGAGGTCTGCATTGGGTGCAGATACAGCCCAGCCCAGCCCAGATTGGCTCAGTGCTCTAGAATGTGACAGTCAACGGAAGAGGGACTTCCGAAGATGGATATAGCTTTGGCTCTGGAGCAATCAAGTTATGAGAGCCAGATGGCTTTCTGAGAATTAGAGATTGTGAGTGAGGGTCAGTTTATGTTGTGGGCTATTATACTGCAACACTACTCGGCCCCCATTGCTGAGCATCAAGGGGCTGCCTTGTACCTTGCTGATGTTCTGCTATTATAAAGCCACAATATCTAGTAGGCACCTCTGAGGTCCTACCTAGGTAATACACCCTTGGTTGTGACCCCTTTGCCTGAGCCCTATATTTATTATGGGCTGCATGTGTGCATATAATGTCTGGCAGTTTATGTATGGCAAGTGTCTTTCTGGATTGCTCTGCACCTTACTGTTTGGGGTAGGTTCTTCTGCTGAACCTGGAGCTTACTATTATGGCTTTGAAGCAAGCCCCAGGGATCCAGCTGTCTCTAATTCTCCACTTTGGGATTACAAACACTCCTCTTGCTTTTAATGTTGGTGCTGGAGAATCAGTCTCAGATTTTCATGCTTGTGAGGAGAGCACTTTACCAACAGAATCATCTCCCCAGCCAAGGTTTTGTTTTTGTTTGTATTTTGTGTGTGTATACAAAGATGATGTCTCTGAGGCAAAACCCTGACTCATATTGAGAGCAAGCCAGTGGGCTCAGAGATAGCGATCTAGTGGGTGTCATGCAGAGTCCCTTCTGTTTTATCTTGAGTCATTTCTCATGGTCATGGCTGGCATCCCTTGCCCCAGGGGCATGGTCAGCTAACCACTGCCTTGTGCTTAACACAATCTCTCTTGTATCTTTTTGGTCCTCTGGCATTTAAATGAAAAGAACTCTCTAACTACTAAAGGGGAATAAGATGGAGATAATTACAAGAAAATAAAAAAAGCAAACACGATCAAAATAGTCAGCTTTTCAGAGCCCCTGTGCTGTAGACATTCTGTTCCCCAGAGGGCTGCTTTAATTTTCCAGCTCACCCTACAGAACCCTGCTCCCTCTTTGCTCCTAAGAATGAGGGCTGTGCACACTTCTGCTGCCCTGCCTGCCTCCATGGTGCTGGGATAATTTATGTAGCTGCCTCTTTAAAGAGACTGGGGCATCTCAAGGTCAGCAGCAGGCCTGGCTTATCAGACTCACCTTTTCAGCTTCCAGTGGGCACCTGTGCTGTGTGTTTCTGGACAAGGGCCGCAGGCTAAGAAGCAGGCTGAAAGTCACGGTGATGTTTGTGGTGGTTTCTGATGATTGGAGTGTTAGTATGCTTCAGGCTGTGCTGAGGAATGTGTGGAGATGATCTTCAGGAGCAATCACACATGTCAGAATTTAACCTCACTATTAACGCCAATGGGCTGATAAGGAAATCGAGGCTCAGAGGTCGTGGCCAGCCATTTAGTTGGGTGGTAATAGAATATTTGGATCCAGTTTGTTCTGTCCCCAAAAAGTGGACTATAGTGGGCTTGTCTGTGTGCACTGGGTGTGTTATCCTGTGCTGGGAAGCAGAACCTTCTAGATCCCTCACTATTTGGTTTCCATCCTCAGAGTCTGCTGGCTAACTTACCTTCTGGCCTTAACTTTCCTAATAGATTGAAATCTGGGCTCTGATATTGCAGGAATCACCCCCCCCCCACAACACACACACACACACACACACACACACACACACACACACACACACACACACACATTTTAGTAAGAATAGAGAATCGCGCTCTGCCTGGGCTCTTATCCTCAGACCCAGTGCTCATCCAGAGCTCTGCCCACCCTGTCCCACTTTAGGCTGAGAGTTCAAGACTCTGCTTTACAGTTCCTGCACAAACTCTGCAGTAACAGCCTTCATCACCCTGGGTCAGACCACAGCAATCTTCAGCCTCAAGGAGATTGGGTCTCCTGGCTCATGGGAGCACTGCTGGTGGCCACCTTTGTGCCCCATTGAGCCTGCATCTCCAAGGAGCAGGAGGATGGGTACCACCTGGTTATGCCTACTTGGTTTGCAGTTTCCCACCATGGTCCCTTGCCTATGCTCCCCTGGTGTTCTCTATCTTTGTCCATGTTGCTTTTGTCTCTGGTCCCCACTCTGAGTCTTAATCCCTACTGTGATGATGCCAGTATCACTTACCACTCTTCAGTTGTACTAAAGGTTTGGCTTGGGCAGCAGTTCATCTACTCTTCCTATCCTATTGCCCAACCAAACTGTATTATTTCCTTTTCTTGTAACTGTGGCCAAATTCCTAATAAGAAGCAGCCTAAGGGAGGAAGGTGTGGTTTTAGCTCCTGGTCTGAAGAGAGACAGTCCAGCATGGCCAAGAAGGTGTAGTCACAGAGTGCTCCTGGCAGTGGAAGCGGGTAGTTACATCTTATCACCTTGGAGGACCAGAGAGGGGTCAGGCAGCAAGATTGCACTATGAACTTCAAGACACAGCTGTCCTTTTCCCTCCAGCAAACCCTGCTTTCTTCAGCTAGAGTCTATTTCTCAAGGCCATATGTTCAAACACATGAGCCTGTTGGAAAGATTGGCTCCTCTGTCCAAGACCATGGATATAGGGTGGTGACTCTGCTCCTGTCATAATTGCTCCTATACAAGTCTGCCTCAGTCCTGCTTCAAGGTACCAAGGTGTACGTAGGTCCTGCTTTGGGAAATACGCTGTACATTGGCCCTCATTTCCATGGCTTTTACCATCCTGTCCCTGGTGCGGTCTTTTGTCTGTCAGCTGCTTCAACATCATAACACATGGGTAGAAATGAGCTTTGGGGAAGAACAGAGCAACGAGACAGCAGGGGGCACAGCTGTGTCCAGCACTCACGCTTGGCCACTCAGGCCCCTGAAACCTCCTGGTGGCTTTGATATGACGCTTTGCCCTGACAAGCTGGTCAAGGACGGTCTACTAGGTTGAACATGGGGAAGGTCACTGTAGGCCCTGGGCCCATGTGCTGGGGCCAATGGGAGCTGCTAACATCTGCTTTGTGCTGAGCGCCAGCCCCTCCCCACCTGCAGCTCTGGTTCTGGGGTTTAAGGGAGGCAAGTGATTTCTCTTTGTAGCAGCTCATCCTCCTGCCAGCTTCCATCTCCTCTCCACCTACTCTTCCAGGCTTTGCTCTCCACTCCTCTTCAGTCTGCCAGTGTCCGGCTGGATATGATCTCAGCAGACACTCAGTGAGTGAGCTATCCCAGCATTCTCAAAGCACCCCCTGTGTCTGACTGCAGCCCTTAAGTCTCAATCAATGTCTTCCTCATGGTGGGACGTCTGCTGAGCCATGAAGCGTCTCTCTTGTCCGTCCTCAACATGATTATCTGTAATTGCTTGAACATGAGCCCCAGAGTTCACAGGATTCAAAGTTAATGCCATATGCCTCAGTGTTAGAAGTGGGACCTTTAAGAGGTGATAATGTCAGGAAGGATCTGCTCTCATGGATGGATTGATACTGTTATCAAGGAAGTGGGTTAGTTATTTTTGGAGTGGGTTCCTTATTAAAGCATGGGCTTGGCCTTTTTCTGCCCTCCCTCTGCTTTGTCCCTTCTGCTTCTGTCATGGGATGATACATCAAGATCACTTCCCAGGGGCTGACACCTTGGTATTGGACTTTCCAGATTCCAGAGCAATGAGACATCAATGCTTCCCTAAATTACCCAATTGTGGTCCTCAGTCACAACAATGCCATGTGATGAAGACAGATGTCAATAACAGCACTTAGCTCACAGGAAAGTTGTGACGCTCCGTCCCTTGGACATGGGAGCTCTGGCTTCTGCTTAGAATTACTCTTTCCAGGAGCAGTAAACTATGCCCAAGAGCCTATATGCAGCTACCTTTGACTAGCAGCAATGGCAGCTTTACACAGTTCAACCTGTCAGCTGTTCATTCTAAACAATCTAACCATCTCAGGCATACATTGAGCTCTATGTATATTGGTTTTCTTACCTATCCAAAGGATAGTTCACAGGATGGCTACCTGGAGTCTGTACCAAACAGGACAGGCATGTGCTTTGTAGACTGAAAGTGTTAGGTAAAACAGGGACACTTTTCCAAAAGCATCATAGTTGCAATATTGAGAATCAGGTTCAGGTTTATATGTACAGCCTCCAGAGTCTGCTTTTGTTTGCTTTCTCTGGCTGTGGCTTGCTGATGGTAGCTTTCTTCTCCTGGTTCTTGACCTTGAAATAGGGACAGCCTGAGGATGGGTTTCATGGCAGGCAAGCCCGGGAGGAATATGTAGTGTTGTCTCATGTCACAGTTGGGAGGCCTAATGACTCCTGGATTACAGAGTCTGAGTTCAGATCTGTGTTCCAATTGGTTAACAGTCAGCCCTGGTAGCTCCCCTCTCCCTACTGGGTGAAAAGTTGACTTTCTGGGACTCCTGGAGAAAAGAGATTCAGTTGTAAATAAGGTATGCAAGAAACTCTCTTTCACAGAGGTACTTTATCTCTCCAGAACCACATAAGCCATATTGATAAATTAATCTCATATTGTTGGGACCAAAGAGCCCTGCAATCATTCTATTGTTCAGCTTAATTGGTCTCTACAGCTGTGTCATTAGCTTGAGTTTATTGTAATCTACTCAGAGCCTGGGGAGCCATTGAATAAGATACCCCGACTTCTCCATCCCCCATCACTGGGGCTGAAACTCAGTGGTCCCCATCTTCCTCCTGCTCCCCATTAAGACTGTGAGCACCTCACTGAGAAAGTGAATACCACACCTGGGTCAGGCTTTTGGTGTTCGTTCTTTCTGCCTTTCTAACATGTTTTCAAACTCTTATGTTTAAATTTTTTCATCTTCATTAAAAAAATAAAATTCCAATGACATCACAAAATATTTAAGATTAAAATAATAAATAAAGACAAGCTCGGGTTCCAGTTGTCTATCTACACACATCTTATCCAGAAGAAAGAAGGGTGGTATATCTCCAGTGTGTATCCTCAGGGTGGTTTACTCAGGGAAAGACAGTTGCTAGTGACTTTGATTTATATATAAGTGTATATATAATGTATATATATATAGACACACACATATATAAAGTTTATGGGGAATGAATATATACGTGTATATATATATACTTTCTGTGAGTCTGTCTAATTTTACAACTAGGAAAGGTGTAATTGAAACTGACCACCTGGAGTCTGCCAGCTATGGCTGCTAGTTTCCTCATTTGTAAAACGAAATGGCAGGGCTAACTTTTGACCTCCAACTGTTTTGGTATCTAGAGAAGAACTGGTTAAAAACACCCTAGCCCAGGGGTTGGACAACATTCTTGGTTTAGGGGCTGCCCAATGCCACACAGATGAGTAGCAGAGCTGAGGTTTGACTTCTCTGTGTACACACCCTGGTATTTCCTTGCCAGGTTGGTGGCATTTGAAGTTAGTCCCTTGTACCCTTCTAGGTAGGAGGGGCCGAGTCTCCCTGTTTCTTCTACCAAGGAGTCATTTCTCCTTGTCTACAGCAGGGCCCCTGACACAGGGTTCTCCTGAGTGCCTACCCCAAACACCATCCCTTTGCTGGAGTGGCTCCTGTGGCTTCCGCGTGTGATCTGGAGTCGTGGTCCTCCCTTTCGTCCTGGAAACTGGTATCCTCACTCCTTTATCTTACTGCATTCTGGTCTTCTGATTACATCTCTCTTTCAAGTGAAGCAGATTTAATGGTAGTCTGATTGACTCAGGAATCTCTGGAGCATTTGAAGTACTCTCCTCTGGATAGTAAATACCTTTTCAGCCAGGCTGGTGGGAGCAAGGCCCTGGTAGAGGAAGGTTTTCCTGGCTTGATATGCAGGTTTACGAGCTGGAGCTGCATGACCTTGGGTTTGTTCTCAATGTAACCCAGACGCAGAGACCATCTCCCAAACTGATGTGATATACCTACTGCCTGGCTGGCTTTCAGATGGCCTCAGGCACATATATACCACCGGTTCTTATTCCTTCCTTTCCCATGTTGGTTATTAAACTCAGTGTCGTGCATATGTTTGCAAGTGCTACTACATTCCAGTCTGCTTCTATTCTTGTCTCCTTAACTGGTCCAGAAGCCTGGGAAGTCATCCATTCGAAGAGTTCCAGTTTTCCCAGGACACACTGCTTTGCAAATGCCTTCCAGAGCTGGGCGAATGTGGTCTGGGTTTGGTCAGTTTTGTTCAGGGAGAAGGCCAGCAGCTGGAATCCAGCACAGTGGGAAGGAAGCAGGCAGTCTTGTGCTCTAGGCTTATGGCTGGCTCCATTTTTGAAGACCAGAGAAGCAAGGAGGCCAGGGACCCCACCCTAAGTGACAGCATTCTGGCCACTGCTCAAAGTTTCTCTGCCTGGCCTCTGTCTCTGGGTATTAGGCTCTGTCAGTTACTGAGCATCAGCACATTGGTGGCTGCCACACAGCTGGCTGGAGAAAGCTAAATTGGCTGTAGGTCAGAGGGATTTTAGGTGTCTCCCATCTGTTTCTACTGGCTGTTTTTCTGTGATGTGTTTTCTCGCTCAGTTAGTATACATTCCTCTGTGCCTAAGCAGGTGCCATCCTACATAGGTGAGTGTACCCAGGCACTCTATAACCCTTATTCCATTCAGGGCTGTCTGTTGTTTACAAATCTCCCATCAGTTTGTGGTAAAGAGGTTGTCTGCTGTCGTTGCTAGGGTTGTTGCTATGGCATCTGTCAGGCAGGCTGCAATATGAGAGAGACCAGGTGGGTGATCTCATGTCCTTTTTGGTACAGATGGTCTTCCCCACTGGGAAGGGGAAGGGCTCACTGGGCATATAGGCTGGGTTATAAACAGGTGGGTTTAGATGAAAATGAAAAATTAGCAGGCATGGGAGGCCTGGCATTCAAGAGCACACAAGAGCTAGTGTAGAGGCAGATATTGTAGATGGGGCAGCAGATTCAGGTTCTGGGACTGGTGGTAATATCATTTAGCTTTTGGATACCTTAGGAGATGGTGTATGAGGCACAGTCAGCATGGTCACCTACCTGTACCTGAGGATAATATCTCTTAGGGAATCCTAGTCTCTGCCCCAAACTGTAATCCTGGGCCAAAGGCATGAGTTCCTCCTGACACATGGTAGTTAAAACTCAGAAGCCTCCTCCTATTTTCTGTACCATTAGTAGAGTCCCTATTCTGGCCTGGTTCTGAGCAAGCACTCTCTTTAAGCTTTGGAACAGCCCCTGTTTGACAGAGGAAAAACTGAAGTATAGAAAGACCCACCCAGTAAATGGGGCAGGCTCCCCAAGCTAGTATGTGGCAGATATGGCTGAAGTCCAGGTCTGCCTGGCTCTACAGCTTCAATCATCTTCATGGGACCATTGCTGGCTAGTTTCCCCTCAGGAGGTTTCTAGGGGAACCATGGAGAAATGGTTTCTCCATAAGAGTCAGTGTGGTACTATCTTTTAAGCTGCAGCCAGGTGGTTCCATATGCTTCCAGGCCATCAGAGTTATGTTTTGAACACACCCCAACTTCAAACTCTAAGCTGCTGGGGTTGTCTCAGCCTCCTGAGTCTTTGGAGCCCTCACCAGATTCATAGTTTTTACATAAAATGATTTGTAGATGAAGACAGATGGGCACGAGCTGTTGGTGGTGGGGGCACAGCGTCAGTGACAGTGGAGTATGAGAATGAGTGTGCATTGCCTGTTCTTAGCGAGTGACTGAACAGGAAGCAGGGGATGAGGAAAGGAAGCAGGTTGCTGGGGCTGTGCTTGCACTGGGACAGGACATCTCGCTTTGGTTATTCCTGGTGCCAGCTGCTCTCTTTTCTCAACACCCAAGGGTGATACTCTGTTTGAATTTGGATTTGTCAGGGAAGCTGTGAACAAATTGGGATGTTTTCCTTCTGATGAGCTTCCATTGCCAAATTTCAGAACGACTTCTGGAGCTGCGATGCCAGACAGCAAACACACTACTTCTCGGGTGTCAGGCACATGGGACAGGAGGCGAGGTAACCCAGATACCTTGACAGAGTGACAGTTTCCTCTGCCCAAGAGGAGCTCTAGGTTAATCCGTTGTGGGTCTGTGAGTGATATGGAGAAACCAGGCACAGGAGTCAGGGGAGTAGGGAATCCTTCTAAATGCTACCTCTGTCCCACCTTGTCATCGAGTGCCTCTCTGTTATCACAGTGTTTGCTCAGCACTGGGCACAGGTGCCACCCTTCGGGTGCTGACTTGCCAGTGGTGTCCTGAGAGCTGGCATAGTGGAGGAGTGCCTCTCACCTGGGAAAGAGAAAGTGCCCACTTGTGGACAGTTTTTCTCCGGTGTCTCTCTAAGTCCTCTGTCTTTTCCTGGAACAAAGAGCTCTTCAAAGTAGCCGTGTTTCCTAAAAGAGGTAGCATGACCCAAAGACTGTAGTCAAGTGCTGTCCTCACACACTTCATGTAGATTTCTTTGCAAATGGTGTCTTTGAAGCTGTTGGCAGTTAAGATGCAGTTGTATAGTATGGGGACAAGTCCCAACCTTGTGACTTGAGTCCTCGTAAAGCCATTTGTAGACTCAGACATGTACATAGGATTCTCAAACAGAGCAGAATGAAACAGATGCAAGTTGAGGTACAGGGATGATGGACAGAAAGAAGTTGAGATGGCCGAGGCAAGAGATACTGCCCTGGAACTCTGTGAGGGAACAGGACCCTACTCATACTTCAGTCCCACACTTCTTCAGACCTGTGAGATACATTCTGGTGACCAACCTGTAGCACATCACATGGCAACCTTTGGAGCCCATGTAGGGTCCTAAGGGCATAGATGCTTGACCACATAGCCTTACTTTAATCCCTATAGAGCTGAGTGACCTTAGGGGGTGCACATTTATTTCTCAGAGGGTTTTTTTTTGTTTTTTTTGTTTTTTTTTTTCCCTTCTGTCAGTCAGAGACTTTAGACAGTTGAAGTCACTCAGCGAATACATTGCATTTATAGTGCCCGGTACACAGTAAGCACTTTGCATTTAAAATTATTATTGTAAGTCTCTTTGCACACCTGCCTCTGAACCCAGCACTCTCCTCCCATGAAGTGATGCTAAGCTGCCAGGGTTTGTATCTGGGCTTTGCAGTCTATGGTCCCTTGTGAAGGCAATGGACAGTTAGGTGTGGAGGCTGCTTACCCTTATTTTCTTGCATCTGCCCCTGCAACTCTTTTTATTCAATTCAGATTCCAGGAATAAGAGGTGAGGGAAGTTGGATAATTTTAAAAACAAGCTTTCTTTTTCTCCCCACACCCTTCAACACAGCCCAGGCTACCCTCCAGCCTTTGAATTTCTTGGACCCTGCCTTCACCTCCTGAGTGCTGGTATTACAATGTGAGCTGCTTGCTACATCTGGTTTACATCATTCTGGACCTCCAACCCACGACTTCATGCATGTTAGGCAATCACTTTACCAACTAAGTGACACCCCTAGCTGAGGTAGTTTTCTTCTGGCCAGGAAAGAACTGTAGAGCTTTGAGCTACTTGGATCTGAGGAGCCCCAGTTTCCTCCCATGTGAAATAGAAATGATGATGTCAGTATCAGAGGATGGTGTGAACATTCTATGAAGTACAGTAAGACCCTAGGTCACTGACTGATAATGAATATCTCCTTGTTCTTAACCATATAGAATGGGCCCGGTTTGGAAAGACAGCTGTATGGATCTATGTTGGAAACAGAAATGTTTTTACTATGGCCCAAACTTAGAGCTCTGTAGTACTGTTGTGATGTCAGGGGCTTTGGACAGGGTGTCCTGTGTTCCTGCCCTGCATTCTTGTGGGGGCTTGAGTTGAGATGGGATGTCTAAGTTGTCTCTGATCAAGCATAGGACGAGGTTAGGTTTGAAACTCACCCCATGCAGGGCATAGACTTTCACCACCAGACTGGCTTGCAGCAGAAACCTCTGGAAGTTTTCTGGTATTGTCCAGCTCATTCCGAGACAGCTGTGGGGGTTGAGCACAGTATAGAAAAGGTAGCAGGGGTCTGGGGCAGCAAGACAAATAACTTGTATTAATGTGGCAGCAGCATGCAAGGTGGGAAACCCCGAGAGAGGGAAGGTTGGAGGCAGCCAGGCATAGGTTCCAGTGTGACAGCGCAGGAGGCAATGAGGCTTATCAATAGAGAGCGGCTGTTGTACTACGACCCACAATGATAAGAGGGTGACCCTTTACCTGTCTCTTGTCTGAAGTAAAGGCTCTCAATCAGTGTGTGAAGTGTTTGCACCTGCCAAAGGGGCGGGGACCTAAGCAGGGACCTGGAATACAGGAGCTGTTGAGACCTTTGGTGGGTGCTACATGGCTCATTGGATTCTTCACTTTGATTCATGTGTTATTTTGGATATTTAGAAAACAATGCATCTGGGCTGTATTTTCTTAGCTTTATTCAACAAAATTGACTTTATTGAATTACAGTTTAAGTGTGTTCATGATCCATATAGAGTTGATTAAGAAAAAAGACCAAAACCACTCATTTGGAGCACATTTCTTTCTCTTGCGGGAATATAAAAAATACATTTTCCACAATGTCACACACAATCTTCTTATAAGGATCCATGTTATTTAGATGCCCTCTTGGATTTAATGACGGAAAATGTTTGTTTCTACCAATGTCTTTTGTGTAATTCAATTTGTTTTTTTGTTTGTTTGTTTTTTTGTTTTTGTTTTTTCACTTTAGCGGCCAGGAAACATACCAGTGTATTTTTGGTGCTTGATGGTCGGGACTAGTTCACTATGTACAGCAGTGGATCTGTTCTCTTTTGTTCCATTTTAACAGTCTGCTTTGCTTTGGCTGCCCTGTCTTGTGTTTTATGTATGGTTATATGTTCTCTCAAGATCTTTAAATATTTGCAGAACTCATGGGTATGTACACCAAATAATTAAAACTATGTATTCAAACCCCAGCTCAAATGGAATGTTTATAGCAACATTTTTAATCAAAAGGTGGGATATTGAAATGTTCATTATCTAATGAATGGATAAATATGGTATTTTTTTATACTGGAGTATTATTCAACTATGAAATGAAATAAAACTCTGGTTTGTGTTGCAAGGTGGACTTTCTCTGGCTAGTCTGGTTAATTTTTAGTCACACAGTGAAAATCAAGAAAATACTTTAGGAACTGAGTGAGGTCAGAACACAATTGCAGGCTTTTTGTGGTTCCTCCTCCTCAAACTTGAGGCTTGGATGGTTTGAGGTTTATCCCACTTTCTCTCAGCCTTAAGGTGCTATTTGGAATCAACTTTTCTCTTCTCTCCTAGAACTCCTAGGCTGCTGGTGCAGTTAGGTGATCTGCTTCATCCTGGGCCTTTCTAGGCCTAGAAGAGTGTATTCCTCATGATGGGCTCCTTCCAATTATTCCCCACCCACCACCTATTTTTCTGAAGGAGTACACCCTGAATATTGGTACCTTACTGTACATAGGGGCATCACAGGAAGGATGGAAGGATATTTGAAGGTAGAAGTACCTATTTGGAAGCCTTCTCAGGTTCTGAGTAGATAATGTCTGAAGCGGTGAGCTTTGCTCTAGGCTATGGCAGTTTTAGATACAGGGAAAGAGATGAAAGACATCATCAGCAGCTTCTGCCGGAAGCCCACAGTGAACCTGTGCTTTGTCTGTGAGCACTAAGACCCAGTCCTGCTTGCTACTCAAAGTCTGACCCCTTTAAACTACATCTCCCAGGCTCCTTTGCCTGTGGGAGGGTCTGTCCAGTGTAAAACACTGATAGAAAATTATGGGAAGGAGAAAGTGAGGAACTCAGTGGCATCACCCTGGGTGTCATTTTCTCTCTGAGTAATTTCTGTATGTCTTAGTTGCAGCCTATTTTGGGGCAGCCTCGGTTGTTTCTGGTTCCTGGCAGGTGGCCCCTCTTTTGTTGAGTTCGCAGATGGGCTCCTTGTAGTTGCTATCTCTGGGCTGTGAGGTGGTTACACCTGGCTGGTAAGCAACTCTAGCATGCCACTGTTTACCATCAGGTATCATGCTTTCTGTGATAAGGCTCATGGTTTTACAGTAATATCAGTAACAGAAAATATGATCTGGGGCTTGGGGGTTTGGAGGTTTAGTAGGTAAAATGCTTGCTGTGTAAGCATGAGAACCTGAGTTTGATCCTCAAAATCCACGTTAAAAAAGTTGAGTGTAGTAGTTTGTGCTTGTAATCCCGTGCTAGATAGGTGGAGACAGAGAGAAGTCTGTAGTTTGCTGGCCAGCCAACATTGCTAAATTAGAGTATTCTAGATAAACAGGAGCGCTCTTCCTTCAACATACAAGGTGGAACTTGGTTGAGAAAGTCAACTAAGGTTGACCTTTGGGCTCCGTATACACACAATGCATCGCATGTACCTGCATGCATCCTCTACCCCATGAAAACATGTATTAGAGTCACCATTTTTTTTTTTTTTGCATATCCACCTTCCCCATTAAGCACTGGGAGCAATGGGCAGCTTCTTAGAATTCAGAATCAGTAGCTCAGCACCATGTCACTGTGACCAGTTTAGGAGTCTCTGTGGTCCATGACCTATTTAAAGCTGCAGACAGTACCAGATGCTCTATTTTTGCCTAGTTGCCCATACTCAAGGCAATTCTATCTATGAGAGTGATACAATAAGAGATTAGCAATAATTAATAATAAACTAGAAGAATTGTAACCATGTATTGTACTGTATTCACCTCTTCTATTGATGAGGGATGATACAGTTCCTGGGTAATGAGATGCAGTGAGATGGATGACTTTGGCATGGTTGTGGTGTAATGTCAGCATAGAAGTGTTGAGCATGAGCATTACAATGTGGTACTATGACAGTTGATCCCATAATCTAGAAGGTAATATATAACTATCAAATGTACAGTGTATCAGAAGACCTTGATGGGCTTGTGTCTGGTCTGCTGGAGGTGCTGAAGCCCTGATAGTATACCCAGCAGGTAGCAATACTCTCTGCTGTGTCTTCACCAGCAGCTCTGACAGTATAGCATGATGACAGTGTGTGCTTGGGCTTCCATTTTCATACCTGGGTGGACCTGACATGCTGCAGGAACTTTTAGCACCTTCTGTGGTGCACACAGAGTGCAAAGAAAAGGGTGTTTCTTGGAGAAGAGGTGATAACTTCTGATAGCAATCAAAAATCTGGTAGAGCCAAGGATCAGGCCAGCTAGAGATGACTTTGTGGAATGCATAGTATCAGAAATAGGCTGATCGTAGAATAAGTAGAAGTGATCAAACTCAACTTTCCTGAATTCCCACAATGTGCTTTTCCTTGGGGTCTGGTTTGATCAGCTAAAGATCTCTGTAATACAGAGCTTCTCAACACTAGCTTAACAAATAGTACATTTAATTCTCTCTCTCTCTCTCTCTCTCTCTCTCTCTCTCTCTCTCTCTCTCTCTCTCTCTCTCTCTCTCTCTCTCTTTCTCCCTGTGTGTGTGGTTTGTGAGTGGGAACATACACATGTGCCATTGCATATATGCAGAGAATGGATGACAGAGGAGATTCGCCCCCTATACTATGTGGTTCCTGGTCATCAGTTTTGGTGGCAGGCTCCTTTATCTGCTGAGCCTTCCAGATCTGCGTAATTAGGGTAGAGGAGCTTACCAGAGGAGAGAAGGTACAAGGGAAAGAGGGAAACCTGGAAGAGCAGGTTGTTGGAAGCAGCAAAGAGTGACCAAGTTAGGATTTATTGGGAGAGGGGCTTGCACACTTGCTTCATATTTTGAAGATGACCCAGCCTCTGAGAGCCTTTATTTAAAATAAAAATTATAACTAATATTCACTATGGTGTTTTGAAATAAAAATTAGATTAAAATCAACATGGGAGCAAACTACCTGGTACAGAATGTAGTTCCTATTCCCAGTTGGAGTCCAAGGTATATGGTAGGAGAGACAAGAATCAGGGCTCACATTTTTATGGGGTTCATGCCTATAGCTCATAGGTAAAGGTGTCTTAGTTTGAGAGCTCCTAGAAGAGACCCTAGATGAGGAAAATCATCAAGGGCAGATCCTTAGCTTGGGTGGAAATGTCAGGAAGCCCAAGTGAAGGAGTGGGGAACTGAGACAGAGTCTTAGTTAGGGTTTCTAGTGCTGTGATAAATACCACGACCAAAAGCAACTTGGGGAGAAAAGGGTTTGGTCCAGCTTGTGCTTATAAATCCATTCTGAAAGGAAGTCAGGGCAGGAATGCAAGGCAGGAGCCAGAGTAGAAGCCATGAAGGGATGTTGCTCAGCAACTCGCTCACCATAGCTTGCCCAGTCTGCTGTCTCAGAGCTCCCAGGAACAGCAGCCCAGGGTGGCACTTCTCAGTAAGCTGGGCCCTTCCACATAAATCGTCAGTCAAGAAAATGAAACACAGACTTGCCCACAGGCCAGTCTGCTGGAGACTTTTTCTCACTTGAGGTTTCATCTTCCCCAAATGACTCTAGCTTATGTAAAGTTGACCAAAAGTAGCCAGCACAGATAGGAGGTCAAAGGGGCAGGTACTACCATGGCAGCTATGGTGAGCCATCTAGCATGTATCCAGGAAGAGCTCTATGGAGAGGTGAACAAGCAGGAGGACCTCAGGTGTCTCCCATCAAATGATACTATGGGGAGAGGTCTGGGGTGTTTGTCCTGTGATTGCCCTATAGGAGCCCTTAAGTTCAAATGATGCAGATCCTGGGTATTGTAAGTCACTCAGCATCATAAAATGGGAGGCTCCTAGGGTCAGCAGTGAGGTCCACACAGTGCCTCTGCTAAGAAGTTCTCACAGTGTTATCTATAGAGCCCCTGGCTGCCCAGACATTCCTGACAGCCATTTGCAAGCTTGTTCCCAAGTCAACGTTAGGTTTCCTCTTTGCCTTTGTGGTGTTGGACTTTGGTAGTTTATTTTTAGGCCAACACCAGACACTCTGCCCCTTAAAGATCCAAGTATGGGTTCTTTCCTCAGCAACCTCCTCTCCAGGAAAACTATGTACACAGTTTCAAGGGCTATTGTGAGGATGTGAGCTGAAGCACAGAGTGTGAGGTGTGGCCTTTAAAGAATTCCTAGGCAGCAACAGGCCTCACTTTTGTGTTTGCTAAATTGTTCTACTACCAATAATAATAATAAAAAACTTGATTGTCAGATATTGAGGTGAAAACCTTATAAATCAAAGAAGCAGAGGAGGAGGGACTGGCTGATCTTCCCTTTCTCACTGGAGACTCAGCCAGTGCCTTTTCTCTCCAAATGTCCTATATCAGAGTTTATTCTGAGTCCCTCCACACTCCTTCCTGTCTATCTTCCCTATCTGTATTCCTGGTTTCTCTACGGCTAATTCTGGTCAGCTAGTTGCTGTCTCAGACCCATGATTCAAAGTTAACTTTATTAACACAGTCTAGGAGTGTTTTTCTGTGATGAAATATCCCACAACTCCTCACAGACTGAACTCTGAAGATGAACAGGAATAACTCGCCACTCCCATAAACAATTGTCCAGAGGGGATAGCTGAGCACAGGCTGGGTATGGGGAAAAGCTGACTCACTCTTTAGGTCTTTTGAGGATCCTACTTTAGATAACGGGGTGCTCTGTCTCAGCTGCCAACTATGGTTTCAGACTCTTTAAGTCTCCCAGCTGGGAGAAGAGCCATTTTTCCCAAACTCGGAGAGAAATGGCTGCAGGGAAAGCCAGAGAGACACAATGAAGAGAGATGTCAATGGCCGGCAAGATTGGGAGACGTGGAGCAAGACTTCCCAATTCCAGACTGTGGGGAAAAAAGTCTGCCCTGCCTCCTTGTTGTGATGACAGTCATTGTTGGGCCCCTGGGTGTCAAGGACCAGAGGCTGGGAGGAAGAGATTGGCTGCTTGGGGCATCTGGGGAAAACTGTTAAGGAGCGCTTGAAAATGCAGTCTGTGGAATCCTTACTCTTTTCCCATGTAATTGCATGCATTGCTTCCCTCATTTCTGGAATACTCTTGGAAGTGTGCTACCTTTCACAAAGAAAAGGGGTGGAATAGAGAATGATTTAATGCAGCATTCCATTTGTGCCATGAAGCTATTTATAAGAACTTTGTGTGCTGCTTACCAGTGTATATCTAAAAATCAGATCCTCTGGGGACAGGCCCAAAGGCCTGGGCATGGGTAGCACACTGGCTGTTTCTATTAAGGTAAAACTTGACGTGGTGGTGCCTCTGCCCTGGTGTTTTGAAGTGTTGGAACCTCCAAGAGATCTGCAGTAGTCATGGATAATCTTTCACAAGTTAGAGCCCAATAATGTTCAGATCTAACATCTTACATGCTGAACAGGATGGTGGAAGCCACCCTTGAGTCTATATGGAATGAATGAGAACTGTGCTCTTTAAGGTACATTTATTTAGTGTCATAGCATCTAAAAGTACCTAAGAACCAACAGGTTGCTGCCACGGTCTCCTGTAGTCTGAAGTTTCTGTTCCACCCGAGCCTGTGGTCCAGACAAATCTCCCCAATCAGATTCTCACAGCTGCTTATGAAATAATTATTTGGAAGCTTAATATTATAGTAAATGCTGAGCCAGTAGTTGAGGCTTATTACTGTATAGTTTTTACACATAAATTAACCCACAATTCTATTTATGTTTAGCCACATGGCTTGGTACCTTTGCTCAGTGTAGTGGTCTCATCTTCCTCTGCATCTGGTGGGTTTCTGCTCTGTTCTTCCTTGTAGTAACAGGTTTCTGGCCTATCCAGCCCATGATCCAAACCTGCAGATCTGCAGTCCCACAGAAACACCTAGAAGGCTTGTATTAATTTTATGCTGATTGGCCTATCGCTTAGACATATTGCTGGCCAGCTCTTTCATCTTATCTCAATCTATTTCCACTAATTTTCTTAGCCATGTGGCTTGGTACCTTTTCCCAGAGCAGCATGGTCGTCTTCTTTCTTCTGTATCTGCTGGCATCTCTCTTGGTGTCTCTCTGGCATCTGTGTTCTGCTCTTCCTTTTTCCAGAGTTTTCTTAGTCTGCTATCCCTGCCCATATTTTCTGCCTTCTGGCCAATCAGCTTTTTATTAAACCAGTAGGAGGGACAAACATTAACAGTGTACCAGAACATAGTCTCACAGCACTTCCTTCTCCCAGAGTTCTCCTTGTCTGGTTGCCTTGCCTATACTTCCTGTCTGCCTAGCTTCTGGCCAATTAGTGTTTTATTAAATCAATATTTACAGCAATAAATACTTACAATGTATAACAGCATAATCTCACAGCATTCTCCACAAGAGGGAAGGTTATTATTATTGTTTTTTTAAAAAAAATATTTAGGGAATCCAACAAGTTCTTTGCTAGTATGTACTTCTGAATATTGAGTTGCATATAATAGGGTGACTTATCCAGCCCCAGTGTGCTCTCATATACCTCATATCCCAGTAACTAGGCTCTGGGGACCTGTGAATGGTAGGTGTCTCCATACCTATAAGTATCGACTTTAGGCATTTAGCATCCCCAGGGCCTGCTGGTAAGGAAGAGGAGAGAGATAGGTACATTTGGCCTCAGGTGTTGGGCACACCACTAGGATAGCCACATTCTCATGCAATGTGATATACCACAGCCAATCAGGGTATTGAGGTATAGGTCTGATCAGAGCTGGTCTGGCTAACTATAGGAGCTAGCATATGGTGAATCCCAGCTCTGATGCTGTTAAACTCAAAATTAATAATGTGTGATTCCAACAGCAGGTCTTTTAGCCATTAGCAAATTGGTAATGAGGGCATATGTACTGGACTTACATCTATTTAATAGGAAAAGGATACTGTGTGCTAACTGGGTTGTGAAGGCCCCGGCTGAGAAGCTAATATTCGGGCTAGACATCTTAGCTTCTCCTAGCTGTGGTAATAGAAGTCTGGAGGGTTGCTGTGGCTTGTGGATAAAATAAGAGATATTCCTCCAGGGGTACCAATCAGACACCCAGATGAAACAGCTGACATACAGTGTTTTCAAATGAACAACTAGAATACAGTTGGCATATAGCTGAGCTTTCCAAGGAATGAGTAGTGTTCTTCTACCACTGCTGAAGTCATCCTGGCTCTACCAGCCCTTTCCAGGCTTTGGAGATGAAGATACCCCAAGATGCTAGCTGGGCCAGGCTGGAGGGAACCACGAGAAGGGATCTGGCCTGGAAAGAGTTCATGGTCAAGCAGCTGGCTGTGGGTAAGCTCGGTGGGAAGTGCTTCCACCCCTCTTAGCCAGCTAGCCTCTGTGCTACTTCCTTCAGACACCTAGTAGGGCAGGAGAGCTGTTTGTGGTGAGACCTGAACTTCCCAGGGATGATCTGGTTTGAACAGCCCTCCCTAAATTAGAGGTTTAGGCATTGCCACTTCTGAGGGGACTGAATTTCATTTTAGAAGCAAGTTGTGCATGTCTCCTTTGCCTGTTCTCTCAGCTACTCTCATGAACCTCACTGTTGTGGATCTCAAGGTGAGTAGTACCTTCAACAGAAGAAGCCAAGGCTGATTTCCCCAGTTTCCCATATGTTGGAGTTACAGGAAGTACCACCATCTAGACCTTGAGATTCTAGTTTGTGGAAGCTGAGCCCCCAGGCCTTGTGCTGCTCCAGCAAGCTCCTGACCACAGCTGCTCATCATCCTTTTCTGTATCACTTTCCCCATCCCATTGTTGATTCCCAAGGAGTAACCTTTTGTCAATTTGAACGATTCCTTTAAGGATCTAAGAGTGAAGCTGGCAGCCCTGGGAAGAAGACACAGCGCAGCAACTGAGTGCCACATTTAGAAAGGACATTGAGTCAGGAGCCCTGCTTGACACTGGATATACTGAGATAAAAAAACAGAGTCCCCGCTCTAAGCATCTGAAGTTGTATATGGGACATGGGCCTCTAAACAAGGACAAGAGGACATCGTGAGTGTCCTGTGAGATTCTTGGGGATCTGTGTGGTGTTGGCATTGCTGGCACACCAGTTACGGCTGTGACTTTGCTTATGCAGCAAACTACCTTCACAGCACTGGTAAAGCCCTGCAGCTGACTGTACTCCATACTTCAATCATTGATTTCTCCTTGCTGCCTCTTCACCCTACCTCACTCTGTCCCTTGAATTAGGAGTAAAGCTTAGGAGGAAACCCTGGGGACTCTGATCCAGCAGTTAGGTGGTCTGTTTTACTCTGTGTGGCTGTTCCATCAGAGACCACTCATTTTTGTCTGTGTCTGTTTCTATGTCTTATTTTGTACTTATTTATGTCACTCTACTGCTGCCTTCTCCAGATAATGCCTATCTTAAATATTAGCACTATCTCTATGACAGAGGGGTTTGTGACCTGGAAATGGGGTCCCAAGAAAGGCTGTGAGGAAGAGAATCTGGGATGAGTTTTAAAGGATAAGGACTCAAGGAGTGTGTATGTCAGTCAGCACATTTTTCTCCGTCCTCTGTTTTGTGTTTTTCTGTCCCTTCACGTTGAACTTCAGCCTGTTCCCAGACCTTGGACAGCTCTTCTCTGCCTCTGGATGGAGCTCACTTTCTCTCAGTTCCAGGCTGGGACTCTCTGTGTGGTCTGAACCCTCGCTGAGCCCAGCTAAGCACCATAGTGCAGGAGACAAGAGGGCAAACTAAATAAATAGAATACATCCGTCTTTGTTGTCAGGGAATTTCTGCTCTCACGAGGGAAGCCAGGCAAATAATGCTGAGACTCACAGGTGACAGGATCGGCAGCCGCACAGAAATAATTCCCCAGTAATTGGAGGGTGAGGCTGGGATCACTGAGTGAATACATCCGGGTGGTGATGGGTGGTTTGATCAAATCTTAGTGGAGACAGGAAGATACACAAATCAGACGCCTAGATGTTCAGCTATGCAGAGATTCCTTGAGAACCTAAGACCTGACAGGATCAGGAGCATAACCCAGAGGGGCCACACACACTCCAAATTTGGGCAGCAAGTGCCTATTTAGCTAATGTGTAAAGAATGGGCTATAATAGGGAAGGAATGAAGGATGGTAGGCATGGGCAAGGAGGTGCCATTGCATTCACATCATAGCCTCAGCCACTGTAGTTACACACAGTCACCATAATGGTTAATCTTTACTGTCAGCTTAGATGAATTTAGAGTCACCTAGGAGACCGGAGAAGCACACCTTTTTCTAGAGAAGGAAGACCTGCTCTGAATGTAGATAGTACCATCCATGGGCTATGTGCCTAGATGGGATGCAAGGGGAAAAGACTAAGGCCAGGTGAGTGCCAGAATCCTTTTCCTTGCTTCTTGTTTACCATGAAGAAACATTTCTGCTACAAATGTGCAGACCTAAGGTCAATGGACTGACTCCCTGAGATTGTGATCTATGATAGGACCTTCCTATTTTCAGTTGCTTCTGTTGGTGTTGGTACAGTGATCAAAAACAGCAAATACTGCCATGGTGGCCCTGGTCCCTGACTTCAGTTTTTACATAATCCACAGACCAGTTTTCTTTTGGAAGTGAAAACAGATGTTCTTTGAGCTTCTAGCATATTTAGGGTGCCATGCTGAAATGTGCCAGGACCATGCAAATTCAGCTTTATAATTCTTGCATGAGTTGTCACCACTATTCCTATTATACAGAAGGGGAAACTGAGGCCACAGAGGACAACCTGGCTAGACAGGGGCAAGCTGAGGAGTCAAGTTTACTGTCGGTGCCAAAGCCCATCAACTTTTCACTGTACCACACATCTTCAAAGAGTCCAGGGAGGGATGGGCTTTGGGCAGGCTGATGTCTCTGTTGACAAGAACACATCTTCCCTAGTGGCTTGATTTTTATGTGGTGCAAGGATGAGGAAGGAATGGAGTAAGAGTCACAAAAGCCATCACACAGGTGCCATTAATACCCCCTCCCCCATCTTCTCTCAGCTTCACTCTGGATTTGCATTTCAGGAATCTTCTCAGTAGTGAGGTGGTACCCAGGAAACTGGAAAAGTTGTCACTACCCCACCCTCCAGGGGCCTACAGCTCTTTATCTATCACCACCTCCTCCATTACTGATTGTCCAACAGGTTTAAAGCTTCTCAATAGAAATTTTGGATTAGCCGGAGTTATTTGTTTGCCTTCAGGGAGGTCTTGAGCATGCCGGGAACATGTTTAATGCCATTTTGAGAAAGCAGGGCCTCAAACAGATTAGAACATGAAGACAAATTGAAAGGCCTGCTAAAATATCATTATCTGCCTTTGAGTATGTGAGTCCCTCAGACACAAAGACAAAACAAACCAGAAGGTGCAAGGAAGGACATTCTGACAGGACTCGAGTCTGAGAGAAAAGATGTCCAAGAGCCTCCTGGGTAGAGATGATTTGTAGATGGGACTTGTCCTTCCATATCTTAACTTGTGATCATAACTTGTATTCCATATTCTACTGTAGATTCATAGATTGCTGAACGTGGCAGGCTTGCTAACTCATTGGTGTGGGGCATAAGTTAATTCCTCTCGCGGCTCTTGCCATACTGTGTAAGTCAGAGGACTCAGTAGAAATATTTGGGAGAGTTCAGAAGGTTAAGAACAAGCTGTTCTGTCATATTCCTTTTCGGAGTTGAGGGGAATCCATTCTGTGATAATAAAAACTAAGGACAGGGGTCAGGTTTGGCACGAAGGGTATAGATTTAAAAGTGGAATTAATCTCTATTTTGGTAGTAATTGAAGTCATGTGAGTAGAGAGTTTCCGAAAGAGTGAACATATGTAGAAAAGAACAGATGGCTTATTGCTGGAGGAGAGGAGATTGTTGCAATGCTGAAGCTGGGGAGGAAAAAGGTCAAAGGCCATTTTCCTCACTTGTTAGGAATGAGGTCCATTTTACCAGCTTCCACCCTGGAGTACTTTGAAACCTTCAGAAATTCCAGAATCTCTTCTCTGATAGATTGTAAAAGCTAATGTTTATTCCTTCTAGATTCTGAATGAAAATTAGTGTCTCTTAAAGGAGACGGTCTCTGGGAGCAGCTTCCTCTTGCAGGCCTTGTGTATTGCTTTCTACCCCCTATTCCATACCTCACAGCTTTGCTTTTCTTTGACCCATTCACATTTCAGGCCCTGTGTGCAGAGCAGAGAGCCAAGAGCCGTGAATGGCATCGTGTCTTTCTGATGGTTACATTGACTAATCACTGTGACTCTTTCAGGTTCTGGGATGATTATTCTTGCAAAGTCAAGGTTTCCCCTTCCTCTCAGTGACCTGGAATTACCCTCTAACAATGGAAATGCCCTGAGCTCTAGAGCGACTTCTCTACAATAACTCTGAGACACAGTTGCAGTGAGAAAAACTTAGCCTTTTAATGGGGGGAAATATTGCCCTCGTAAGTCTTTATGCAATGCACTTGAGCTTAATGCCCATTTACCAATTCGCCTTTATAACTTCCATATTGAGTGAATAAAGTCCTCCATGCGGGTAGTTATTAAAGAAGTGATAAGGGCTTTATAATTCAGTAAAGGGTGGCCTGGCCATTTCATATTTTTCTAAGGAAATTGACCACCCGAAAGCCAGTGCACTCAGCCCCCAAGGCTAGCTAATCTTAGGCTCAGTGCTCATATTGTCACATCTCTTCCCAGCCAGCTGCTTGGGCCAGATAGAGTCTCATCTTCTTGTTCAGATAGTCTCCTCCAGGGCCAACTGAAGAACAGTCAAAGTCTGTGCCCTGTCACAGACGCTTTCCATTATTTTTCTGTCCTGGTTCAAAGCTAGAGTCTAGCAGAATTTGGAGTTTATTGACATGGTTGACTCTCATCTGAACCCAGGAGTCTATTCCCCAGTCTAATCCCAGGCTCTGATCCCAATGCCCAAACATGGTTGTCTTTATGCCTTACCCTCTTTAGATAGCTGGAAAAGATGCTGGTTCCCATGAAGACCTTTTCATGAAGGCCGTAGTAGCCTTTACACATTTTGATGCAGGGTCATGTTCTGAGGAGTAACAATGACTTATTTTTGTTGTCTGATACATGCCAGGACCTGGGCTGTTGACTAATTATTTGCCTGCTCTCCCAGAGCTTAATTAAACTCTACACGAGAGACAGTACATACAAGGAATCACTCAAGTGAGTGCTCATGACTATTGGGTCAAAGGAAATATCTGGAGAAACATTGTCCAGCCTCGGTGCAATTGGCATTTGGGATCAGAAAACTGTTGTGGGACTCTATCCCATATATTATAGTCCTTTACCCACCAGATTCTAGTGCCATCTCCCTAAGGCATTGCCATGTGTCCTCAGGGAAACACAACCACCCTGGTTTGATGACTATTCATCTAGCAGAAGGTCAGAGAAAATGATTATGGCTAGGTTGGTTAGGAAGGGCCATAACTACTGACATCTTAAGAGACTTTTTAGTGGCATCTTGACTAAAGAAAATAGCAAATGTAAAGGCCTTACTGGAGGGAGGGAGCTGGCAGAAAGGGTGGACATAGCTGAGGAGAAAGGCACGTGAGCTAGGAGAAGTCTTTGTTTGAACTGAGGACGAAGGGTATGAGTCACACCACACAGCACATTGCTGGCCCTCGTGAAGTCTGGGTTTTATTACAACTGCCAAGTACAGAAAATAAAATCCCTGGAAGTTTGTGTACTCCTTCATTTATGTTCAAATTTATCATGAGTTTCAAAAATACTCATGTAGGCTTTTGTGTGGACAGAATTTACTCAGGCTGAGTGGAGGCAGTGGCCAGGTTTTGGAGGGTTTTTCCTTGTGATTGACAATGGTGTATGCTCTTGAGGTGGACTTGCTGGTGGCTTAGAGACCAAGGGGGGGGGGTGGAGTTCTGTTTGTACATCTGAGTGATGCTGATGCAACTTACTGAGATAGAGATAATTCAGGAGTGGGAAGTAAGGACTGTTATCAGATAGGATATGTTACAACATGTGAACCTGAAATAGGAAAGAAGTCTGGCTAGAGGCAGCCATTGAGGCAGTGGCATCATATAGATGGGACTTACAGCCAGATATCTGGCTGAGATCATCTTGGCCATGAAGGAAACGGGTGAAAAGGGGAAACAGTGTTAGACCTATCAGACACTGACATTTAGGGATCACAAGGGAGCTGAGAAGGAATGCCCAAGACTAGACAGCAACCCAGGAGATTGTGCAGCCGAGGATACCAGAAATAGATTAATTCAAGAAAAGAGAGTGGTCAACTAGGTGAAATGTTATGAAGCCAGACAGGGTAGCCAGACAATGGTGAAAAGTCTGTTGGAGTCATAAACATGGGAAATACTGGAAACCCTTTCAATGTGGTTCCCATAGAGCAGGCAGAGACAAATGAAGTTGAGATATCAAAGGAAGGTGAGGAAGTAGGGCCTGTGAGTACAGACTGAAAGTCTTGAAAACCTTTGCTACAGTGAATTGGTAGCAGGAGCTTAATAAGAAACCAAGAAGATTTCATTTTTAGATGGGTTTTGATAGAAAATGTTTTTATACAGAGAGACAAAGGAGAAAGAAGAGGATGAGGAGGAGTTGTTGTTCTGGGGAGGCAGAAGGTTGAAGGCAAGGGAGAAGATCCATAGATGAGCTTGACATCTTAAGTTCTGTTGGCTCCCTGTGGGATCCACTGACTTCTGCCTTCACTCACTCAGATGTCACTCTTTGAGCACTGTACAACACCAAAATACAAGCACCTGATCACTGTCCTTGGAAAATCTGTGCTCTGGTAGCAGTCACAGTCATATAGAGGGGACAGCAGAATACATAGACTCAGATGCCAAGTGCTGTCTCTTCCTTGATTGAAGGGAGTCCCTTTATGTACCTATTCTTAACACTGACCATGGGCATCAGATATGGAGAAGGAGCTATGTATATGGATTTTTGAGGCTTCAGGGCTGTCTCGTGGCTGGCTTCTCGTTTCATATTGATTACCTGGATGCCTGCCGCATCTAAGACATTCAGACTGTAGTCTAAGCCACATCCATCTTGGGAATCATCAGGTACTGTGGGGTCAGACCTGAGCTCTGGGCTGCTCAAGGGGTTAGGATCAAGGCTATTCAGGTAACCAGCATGGAGGTCATCTTGTATGAAGAAGGTAGAATGACCTCCTGGAGGCTGCCCAGGTATGTACTTACCCCGAGATAGCTGCTTCTATTTGAGATTCTGGAAGTGGTAAACAAGACAGATTCAATTGTTTCCATGCATTATAGTCCTAGTGTAGATGCCTTTATGACAAAAATGTAATAAAATAATCAAATAAGACTATTGCACATGGCTATTAAGGCCAGAAAGGACACAAACAGATCTTGTGCTAGAGAACTGGAAGAGAGACAGGGGTCTGTGAGCACAGAGGCCTAGAGGACTGGCTTCTCCGAGCATGGGAGACTTCAGCAGAGCCCTGGAGGATTAAAGGAGGCAGGGAAGTGGTCCCTGAAGAAGTTCCGGTTAGGGAATACTCCTCATTCATGGAAGGGACAGAAGCCGGGCCAGTGTGGCTGGAGCCAGCCTAACAAGGGGAGTGTGTCCAGAAGAAGGGCTCTGCTGGCATGCTCATGCAGAGCCTTGCGTGCCATGGCATGATGCTTAGGATTGTTGTCATTGTCAAAGGAAGCCATTGAGGCTTTGATCCCTCTGGCTTATAAACTGATGAAAGAAAAGATTGAAAGCAAGAAGAGCTGGAGGTGGTAGCCATTTGGCACGCCGATAATCAACAAGCTAGGTTCAACAGTTTATAATAGCCTAAATGGCAGCAGTGGGGAAAAGAGGCAGATAGATTGGGCAGGGAGCACAGTCTGGTCGGGGGTGAGGACAGAAGAGTCTGAAGTCCAAAGGGAGCAGGTTGACTTGCAGGTAAAAATCTCACTCTGTGGATTTAGATCTTTCTTAGTGGGGTGGCAGAGAAACTGGGTCCTCGATCTTAGGACACAGCATCTCAGCACAGGTGTGCACAATACATTCCTTATTCCTGGCAGGAGCTTTGGAACTGATCAGGAAGCCTGCACAGATGCTGTCTCTCCCATCTGTTCTCCTTAAGATCGGAATGCTCTTTTCTGTGTCTGAAGGCGGATCCCAGATGTGGGGCTGGCTTGCCATGGACCCTGGCATACATATGCTTATAGGCTGCTGTTCTAATGTCTTGGCATGCTGGAGTTACCATCTCAAGCTGCTATCGTCCCCCCCACCCCAAGCCTCTGGCTCTCAGGTCTGGTTCTCTAGGCTTCTAATTCCCCAACAGCAGCTATTAAGGATAGGAGAGCTGGTGACTCTGCTAGTATGATCCAGCCAGCTCCCCCCCCAGTCTTCCCTGGGGCCTGAACTCCATGGAGCTGTTGTTCTGGAAGGTTTGTTTATAATACTAAACATATCAGATAATTGAAAACTAATGCTGCTGTCTGGATCACTAGGCATAATATGTCTAGGTAACAAATCAATTTCCTCATTGTCCCATAAGGCCTCCGATGTCAAATAAATGCATGGCAAATTGTTTATGTGCAGAATGTCTCTCTCTCTCTCTCTCACACACACACACACACACACACACACACAGAGAGAGAGAGAGAGAGAGAGAGAGAGAGAGAGAGAGAGAGGGAGGGAGGGAGGGAGGGAGGGAGGGAGGGAGGGAGGGAGGGAGGGAGGGAGGGAGAGAGAGAGAGAGAGAGAGAGAGAGAGAGAGAGAGAGAGAGAGAGAGAGAGAGAGAGAGAGATGGGTTCTAATGCTGACTCATTTGGAGGTGGTCTTCCAGGCTCATTTCCCCAGCAGCCAACTTAATTTCAGGTTAGACTTTCCTCTTAGAAAAAAGACTCAGGCAAGTTGATGGAATCCTCAGGCTTATCTGGGGACATACTGGAGAGTAAAAATATCTTCCTATTTTTACCTTTGTTTTTGAAGTTATTTAGTTCTTTGTTAGAGGAGTGGAGGTGTACACACACACACACACACACACACACACACACACACACACACACAATCACCTCCCATATACCTTATACCTTCTTTACGCCTTCTGTGTTAAAGGAGTGAGATATATATCACATAGAAACAATGATGATTTCAACTACCTTCTGCCAGGAAGCCAAGCCAAGAGCAGCTCCAATGAACGTAATGATAACATTTCAGTGTTACCAAGTAAACATAGATTATCACTTCACCTGGAAAACACCATTTATGTCAGAACTTCAATCACCTAGAAAGAGGAATGAAGCAAAAAATAGGAATCTACTGTGTGTGTATGTGTGTATGTGTGTGTGTATGTATGTATATATATATGTGTGTGTGCGTGTGAATTTTTTTAAATTCTTTGAGACTCTTTCCAGATCTTACTCTTCCTTTGCATGCTCTTTCCACCATTAGTGACTAGATTGCCTGATCAGGCCCTAGCCACGTGCATTTACTCTTGAGGACAAGCACACTGCCCTCTAGCCCTTATACTACGTGCGACCTGAAGGCATCCAGCTCCCAGCTCTAAAACTGTTGCCGGTCTAGGCCAGACTTCCTCCATCAGCCTTTAGCTTTCATGCTCCAAGAGGCTGCAGAGGCGACTGGCCATAGCACATTGGAAGGAAAAAGGCTTCCCTAGCTCCCACCCCTATCCTGCTATCAAAGTAAGATCTAGAACAGTGCTAAAATAGATGTGCCCTTCAAATCAGAAATCATGTCGGGGAAGTTCTGTATGAGACAGGGAAATGAATTCTGTCCACCTAGAGAAGCCTCCGAAGGTGTCAGAGTGTCAGAGTCCAGCGGACATTGTTGCTGTGGTGTAGGGTTGGTAAGAGTGTGATTTGTGCTCCGTGTGCTGGGTTTGAGAAGTCAGGGCATTATGGACTGCATTTTAGGGGGAGGAAAAAAGATGTGGCAAGGGACTTGACAACGTAAAGGTTTTATTTTAAATTTAGTTGTCTGGAAAATTTGGTTATGAAGAACAGCTCATTAATGAAATTGCACTGAAAAGAGCAGCCGTGTGACAGGGAGGGAGGAGGGGAGAAGTGACATCAAGTCCCACCCACTAACTTCCTGCCTTGCTAATGACACACGACATGTTTCTAATTAAAATATGGACCACACACTCTATACCCCACACACTCTATACCAACTGATTTTCAGATTCTTGGATGTTGCCAGGTCGTTTCCATATTGGCTCAGGTGAAACAGACAGAGGCAGAGGGACACTAGGGACAAGTATCATCCAATTTATTCTAGCACAAAAGGACTTTGTATCCTCAATTAATACTTAATTTGTGCTTTGTTGTATTCCAAAATGGGATCTCAATCAGGAACCCTGAGCCTGAGTCTCTAGGATTTAGAGATGTTATTTTGCATTATGGAGAGGGGCTGTGTTCCTCATGCTTTAGAGGAGGCTGTGTAGTCATCCCGTGACTATGCCACATCTAAGCCCTGTTCCATGAGATCCCTTGACTGTATTAGAATTTTTGAGCTGCACATGTAAGCCTGATCTGGATCCAGAAGTCTGAGCTGTCATGGACCATCCCATTTTGTCATACTCTCTGGAGAAAGGATGTGTACAAAATCCTGGCAGAGTGGTTGTTTTGCAGTTTCATGAAGAGGCAATGTGAAAATTTGGGGACAGGACATTGAGATAAACGTGAGAGGAAGCTCTTGGCTCATTCATACCCCTGACTTGAGAGGGTCCTGAGAGTCGTGCTTCTGGCTTCCTCGCCAAGACTGACTGGTGCAGGAACAGGTTTTTTTTGGGGGGGGGGCGCAGACTCCTAGTTTTTGATTGAAAGTGGACAACTTGGTAGGTGCTTTATATAATGAGGCAAAGGTCTCATCTCAGAGCTGGGGACCTCTGTGTCTCTGTTCCCTACCCACTAGATGTAGTGTTACTCTTTCCTTAGTTGTGACAATCAAAACTGTCTATAGATATGGATAACTGTCCCTTGGGAGACAAAGTTACCTCCTCTTGAGAATTTTGCTGTTAACATTGGAATGTGGAGGCAGTTGATAACGGTAAGGAAGAAAACTTAAGTACAGCATTTTGGTTTCTCTCTACCCTCTCCACCTTGTCCTTCCTTGGAATAGGTGACACCAGGTGGAGGAAGGGCTGGGGTCCCTGTCGAGGTCCCATGCATGCCTTACCACTGCTTCGAGAGCTCTCTTCCCTCCTCACCCCACAGCAGGTTTTGTGAGACGTTTGTGGGTAGAACTAGTCTATCACCTGTCACACATCCCCCTACAGGCTTTATTGAAGCCCTGACCTTCCTTTAAAAATGCATACGTATTGAACTGGAGTACCCAGAAAAAGCGCCAGACACGAAGAACCCTATGTACTGGCACTAGCTTCTGCCTTTCCTATTTGGCATTAATGTAACCACGCCAATTGTACTCTCTTACCTCATCTTATTCATTTATTATATTTTGTAGATCCAGCCTTTCCCACTGAAACTTGTGGCCTTCTAATAGCAGCCAGCAGAGTTCCCATAAGTGACCTCCCTTGTTGCTACCAAGCAGTGAGTCATGGAAGCCTTGGCAGATCCTGACCAATGTCATCTGCAAATGTCAAGGCTGCACCATTTTTGGCATGCTCCCCTCTGTCCTGATATCAGCCACCATGGATGTTTTTGTTCTTTAAAAAAATCTGTTTATTTAAATACACACACACACACACACACACACACACACACACACACACACACACACATTTGCTGCTGCTGTTGGTAGTGGTGTGTGTGTGTGTGCCTATGTGTGCGCGGTGCGTCCATGTCCCTTTCAAGACAACCTATCAGAGTTGGCTCCTCCCTTTTCATCTTGTGTATTTCTAAAGATTAAATTCAGATTATCAGACACAGTGGCAAGTGTTCTTTACCTTGTGATTCACGAGCGCTTTTGTGAAGCTGTTTTCCTAGAAATCAGGAATGACAGGTTTCCTGTACTTTCACCCTTCTGCCATAATGGATCATTAAACTCAGCGACAATCCTACTCTTCTGATTTTTTTTTAACAAAAAAATTAATTATGGCCAAGAAATGACAACTTCTAGCAGACGCATGATGCCGTCTGTACTCAAAACCCAAAGAAGGGCTTCTCATGCAATCTCCATGGACTTTCAAGGACTTCTAGGTTCCAGTCCTACAAGGGTCCTCGGTTGTTGCTTATTTTTAGTATTTAGAGGTACTGGGATGGAAGTCAGTGTCTCAGGTAGCCCAGAGGAGCAGTGGAATGGTACCCCCCAACTCCTCAAGAGCTTCTTAGCACACTCCTTCAATCTTCATGTTATTGTTACCAGGCAGACATTTTATTATCCCCATTTGACATCTGAGAGGAGGGAGACACAGACAGGCAAAGTGGAATGGATAGTGTGTCGTTGATGGAGTCTTCCTGGGGCTAGCTAGGATTAGCATTCTGGCAGCCTTGCCCTTGGCAGGAGTTGGCAACCTTTTTTTTTTTTTTTTTTTTTTTTTTTTTTTTTCTATAAAGGACCAGAGAGTAAATCTAGTCCTTGCAGGCCATATGGTCTCTGCGGTGACGATACAACTTTGTAACTTGAAAGCAGCTCTAGACGACAGTGAGCAGAGCACAGAAAGGCAGATCTTATCTAATACCTACAGGCTGCAAAAAATGTTCCTCCTTTTATTTTTTTTCAAAACCAAATATGAAAATGAATCTTAGTTTTGAAGCTATACATATGAACAGGGGGCTGAGTTTGGCTCCAAACTGTAATTTGCTAATGACTGTCTGTTCCAGAGCCCTGACCTCTCACCACTTTGCAGTATGGCTGTAACACGGCTGCTCCCTCGCTGAGGAGCACTCAGAAGCAAAAGACATTGCTGGAGCTGTTATTTAATTTACTGGAGGAGTCCACACCGATGCCTCAACACTAGCCACTTCTCAGTATGTAGCCAGTCTAGGAAGGGTCCATTTGTAAGCATACATCATAAAGGCTGAATGAAATTTCAGAAAGCAAGGACTGGCATCTCTACAATCATCAAAACACATTTATGGAATGCTAATAGGGCCAAGAAAGTGATTTCATTTATTTAAACAATGTGATTGATAGCTACTTGTTGGAAACAGATCTATGCAGGAAGCTGGGCTTCCATGAGTGAAGAACATGCCGTATAAACACTGTGACTGACTTGGTATTTGACATGGCCCCTAGCCCAGGAATATACACTGGAAGGGTTAGTGGTGCAGGTGGTCCTGTTCATCTTGGCTTACCTTTGCGCCTGTAATGTTGACAATGTTCCTGCCTTGGTGAGACCAGGGCATGAAAACTGCCTTTAAACCATGAGGCTTCCAGAGAGAAGGTGTCAGAGTTAGAAGGCAATGCCAACATGGCCACCTGGTCAATGTCCCCAACAAATGCCAGTGTCTCTGGCTGCTCCATAGGGGCTCTGGGAGAATGTGTTTCAAAATGGACTCTTGGCATACTTTGTCACTGTGAGGCTCTGAAATGCTGCCAGAAGTCCATGGCAACCACAGACATGTTGCCTTCTTGGCTCCAGTTGGACTGGGCGGCAGATGGCGAACCACTGGTGTGGTCCGGCTAGGGAGGAGATGTCTGGGGAAAAGTGGTCACTTTTCTGGCTGGAGTGTGCCTTAGGTAACTATATTCTTTACTGAAATGGTACTGAGACCTTTTTTATACTGCAGCCTCTGGATACTGAAGAGAGAGTCTATTCTAGGAGGGCTGGAGTGGATCATTTCTTAGGAGCTTCCAATACCCCATGGAAGGTCATCTTTCATTCAATACTAGAGTAACAAAAAGCTCATGGTAATTAACAATACAATGTTTGTGACTTGGACATTTCAAAATCTGCAGTGAAGAGATGTTTTCACCTGTTAGTATTGGGAACCTAAGAAAAACTAGACCCATACTCATGCCAACCTTTCTTATCATAACAATAGTTTGAGTTTCTTTGTTTTGAGCTGGAGTTTCAATACTGGACTGGTGGGTGTCTGCTGATAAAAACTTCAATTAACAGTTATGTTTGTCTCTGATTAATCTTAGAATATGAATTATTAATTAATAAATGTAGTCTTGCTAGACCCAACCCTCTTTAAAATTGAGATCTCTTGAGAGAAAACTCTAGAAAGAGATCTCCATAATGGAAGCAGGTGGAACTGCCGTGGTAGGGTACCTCTCCTTCACAAGAAAACAAGAGATACAAGCTGGTTAAAGTGCCTGCCTAATCTGCCCTTGAGTCTCAGAGATGAAGTCAAGCTTGCCTTCTAGAGTTTCCATATTTTACTCTTCCTGCTACTTCATGGTGCCCCTGAGACATTAGGGGGGCCCCAACTCTGGAGCCACTTTTCTGTCCATCTCAATCTGCTGGTTTTCTTGAGCTCCAAATGGAACGAACTATGGTCATGCAGACAGAGTAGTCCTGTGTCCTGATGGGGGCATGTGCCATATTTGTCTTTCTCCTCATCTTGACAGCTCAGAAGTGATGCTCTCAGAAAGCCCCACCTCCCTTCCTAAAACCATGCCATTTATATTGTATTGCTGTGCAGGAACTAAGAAAATTTAAAAAAAAATCTAAAGAGATCCTGACCTTAGAAAATGTTGAATAGGAACAAGAAAGAAGTCAATTAAATCAAAATTTTGGGAAATGTGTTTGAAGTGTTCTGGAGCTAGGGATGGATGCTGAGAACTCCATCCTCTAAATACACACTCAGGAGCTGTGAGTCCTTTGCTTCTGTTCATTGAAAGGGGAGAAACTGAACTTGGAGCTAATTGGTGATTTGTCAGAAGTCATGGCTCATGTTCCAAGCTTCAAGCTCATGTCTGACTGTAAAGCTGGCACCCTGCCCCTGGCTGCAGTGTCCTGACCTTTTCTATCTTCCCACAGACACATAGAGAACTGGCGAGGCCTGCACACACTCAATGCTGTGGACATGGAGCTCTACACAGGACTCCAGAAGCTGTGAGTACACTGGGATGGCTTGCTAAAGAACAATTGGGATGCTGCCTATCCTCTTGTGTGAAGTAGCAGTAATGAGAAGTCTTCTGTCTCAGTGTTTTTCCTCAGAAATCTTTGGGGAGGGTTGGCATCACCCATTTAGGGTTGTCAGGGGCCACTTTAGTAGAACAGCCTAGGGGTTACCTGAGGCTAGGGTTTCAAGGCAGTCTTGTCCCCATGCCTGCTGGCATCACGTTCCTTCTCAGTCCTGTGCTTGGCACAACCATACACCCCCATCTCCAGAGTTAGATTTTCATTCACCACTGCAGTAAACTTCAGTGTTTTAGACATGGGGGACCAGGTGTGAGGAGAAGAAGGTGCAAGAGATGGAAATCTCCTTGTCTCTGGAGCACCAGGAGCCCTGATTCTCAGCTGCTGGTCAGAATGGACAGTGACTAACTGTCATCAATGATTTTTCATGATCCAGCCTTCACCTAGTTCTCCAAAGGAATTGGGCTCATATTTCTCATTGAACTCACACGTGGCTGATGTGGGAATGTCTTTCTGTATGCTGTGAATATCAATCTTTAAATAAAGGAGCTGTTTTGGCCCGTGACAGGCGTCATAGAAAAAGTAGGCGGGGGGAATCAGAATAGGTAGGAAATGAAGGGCGGAGTCAGAGACAGGTGGAGCCAGCGACCAAAAGGAACAACATAGACAAAACACAGGTGAGCCATGGGCCATGTGGCAGGATAGATTAATGGAAATGGTTTTGAGTTGAGATGAAAGAGCAAGCTAACAAGGTGCCTAAGCCATGAAGCTAATATAAGTATGAGTCATTTTGGGGGCCAAAGTGGCTAAGGGGTCTGGGGTGGCAGGTCTAGGGTCTGGACCTCTGGCTGCCCGGGGCCCAGAAACCTCATTGGCTATCTAGGGTGACTAATGATAAAGAGTTACAACCCATTTCACAGGGATTGCTTTGCTTTGGCTGTAACCTCTGCAATTCTGCTGACCTTTTTTTCTCTCTGCTTAGGACCATCAAGAACTCTGGACTCCGGAACATTCAGCCTAGAGCCTTTGCCAAGAACCCCCACTTGCGCTATATGTGAGTAGAGCTGGATTTTGGGAGAAGGTGGCATGCATGCATGGAGACAGTCTTGGACAATGAGGCTGGCTTTGCTTTTTGTTGTCCTTGCCAAATTCTTCAACTTTCTTAGACCTCCAGTTTTACTTCCTTAGTATGAGCGTTTGGGATTTGGTAATCTCAAAGGTTTTCAGTAGAAAAACTCCAGAATCGAGTGGGAGAGTCTCCTGGCTCACAAGTTTGTACCTTCTTTATAATGAACATTTTTAATTGTATGGGAATGTAAATGACAGGGACTTAATATGGACACGACTCTTCTGAGAGTGTGTGTAGGTGTGTGTAAGTGTTGATGTTGGGGATTACAGGAAGAAGGAAGGCAAGCCCAGACCAAGTATAAGAAGAGTCTAAATGCAATACAGAAGAACCTTGATAAATGGAAGATCTGTGTAAGATCACGGGTTTTGATTTGGGATGAGATGGGGGACACGTGATTATAGATATTTATTTGTTTCTTCTTCCCTCTATATCCCCTCCTTGGCATGGAATGGATTCTTTAGGCAGTGGCTCTGGATAGACCTTGCAGGGGTGGAGTCATCCATGTGGATGCTTCTTTTTTAAGTCTAGATCTGGGTAGGTAGACTATGCAATTTGGAGGGAGGACAATCATTTCTTGTAAAGCAAGGGAGCATGAAAGGTCATTACTACAGTAAGTGATCAAGGACAAGACAGCTAGCTAACACCTCTGCAGGCTATACTTGTTGTCTGGGTTAGCTTTTTCAAGGAGAGCCTCGTGGCTCTTCAGTGGATATACCTCAAAGAGCAGAGAGTATGCGTAAACTGGCTGGCATGGGGATCTGATGCAAGTGGGGTGGAACAGAGGACTGACTGGCTGACTGGCTAGTCTTTCTTTTAGCCACTGTAGTTGGCACTTGATAATGGAAGGCAAGGTGGTGGGTAGAAGTCTCTTATAAAGAAGCAGAGCTTCTAAGGGATGCTGTGAAGGAGTGGCAAGCAGGGGACGTCCAGGTTGGAAGAGAACCTGAACAATTATGGGTGGGGAGTGGCTTCTTTCCACAGAGGTCCTAGCTATACTCTGAGATCTGTGCATTTTTTCCAAGCACAGGGTGATATTTATCTCTATGAGTGACCCCTGCTTTGTGCTGGGCTTCCTTTTGTCCCTCTGGAAATAACAAGCTTCCCGGCCGCTGCTTGGGAGCAGTAAGTCCTAAGAGGCAGTATGTACTAACAATGTGAGGCTGAGACATCCTCTTTAAATGTCTAACTCAGCTCTTGCTCCCTTGGCCTGGTTTACACCCTGTGGTATGATTCTTCTGGTGTGTGTGTGTGTGTGTGTGTGTGTGTGTGTGTGTGTGTGTGTGTGTGTGTGTGTGTGTGTGTGTGTGTTCTTCACAGCCATTGGCATAGCTGCAAACAGAGGAGGGCCTTGGACCAGATGTTCTAGGTGTTTATTTTATTGGGGATTTGAGTTTCATTGTAAAACTTCCCAAGGGAAAGAGCTTTTGACATCTGAGAGGCCTTTTTTTCCCCACAACATATAGAGGTCATGAAACCACATGTCCAGAGCAGATCAGGTGGGGACAGCTGGGCTGTGGAACCACATGACAGTTCCAGCTGACTACTGTCATGTGAAGTGCAGCCCAATGTCACCAGATTTTCTGTTTATTTAATATGAACTGAAACATCAGCACCCACTCAAAAGGCTCTGTTGGACATGGTGGGGACTCTAGAGGAGCCTGAAGGTTACAGTCAGCAGAGACCATAGGTCAAGGCACATAGTTAGGCTCATCCATGGGTTTTATGAGTGAACTTCGGCCATTTATGAAGATACACCCGAAATCCCTACTGAGTGAACTTCCAAGCATCTTTGGGACATTTTCTCCTGGCAAACAGTCCAGGTTTCACTGTTCTTTCTCAGCATCTTCTATTTCTGTCTTCTAAATGCATTTACAAGTCTTCAGGCCCCAGCTGAGCAATCACAAGGAGATCACTTACTCCAACACTAATTGCCAAGCCCTGGCTTGGCGGCTATTTCTTTCTTTCTTTCCACCCCCCTCTTTTAAAAAGAGAAATGGCTGAGAAGATTTTTCTTCCCCCTCTGTATAGAACAAAAATCAGGAAGTGATATTCTTGCCTAAGTCATCTCCGTCATCTCATGGGGGCAACATTGTCCCTCATCTCTGAAGCTGTCCTCATCATTAGTATAATTCTTCCCCATATTCAAAAAGAAGTCTATAAGGTCAAGGTCAAGTTTTGAAGGCAAGTGTGGTGGGACATCAGTCAATAGGAGACAGTCACCCATACACCTTAGGTTGAAGGTCTACTTAGTTTTTCTCTCTCTTTTACTAGATATGAACAAATGAGATATTGGTGAATATACATTCAGAAAGACTTCTCTGAGGAACTGGGTGGTTTTTTTTTTTTTTTTTTTTTTTTTTTTTTTTTTTTTTTTTTTTGGTTTTTGATTTTTTGGTTTTCTAAACCCTCTTGCTTAGATCAAGGATCCTCAAGGGTAAGGACTTTTTAACTCGATTATGGGAACATCGGCTTTCTAACCTGTAAATTGAGCATAAGGGCAGTGTCTGTCCTAGGCAAATACTTCATGACTTCCTGTATGGCTTTTAGCCTAGCAAGTAGAGTTCAGAAATGATACTTACTGACGGTGATGTGTTCTTCTGTGGCTGATCACAGAACCCAATGTGAGGAGCAAGATTCTCTCAGTGGCTTCCCTGACTTATCTTCATGCTGGAAAAGCTGTATTTCTGTTCCATACATTCCATCTCCCTCATGCCTGCAATAAACCTGTTTCTAATATCTACTGTCTGTTTTCCTTGAATATGGATGAACCAACTCAGAAACATTTCTTTTTTCTCTCAACTTGGCCCCTCTTTCTCTAAACTCTGTGTAGACCAGTCTAGGGGCTACTCATCCCAAGTAAGACTTCAGCAATGATGTGCCTTTGACTTTCTTATTTCTAAACACTTCACACACATATCTATTAACACTATTGAATACAAATTATTCCCCGAGTCTCCTGAGACCATTTCTATGACTGGATCCTTTTCCTTTTAGGAAAGTTGTTTTCTGTAGTGTGGCTCATAAACAGACTGGATCTCGGTGCTGGTGGTGGGAGGCTGTCTTCATAAGCTGATTAATGTAGATGCTTCTATAAAGTGTACTCCAGTGATGGTGTTTCCTTTGATCTTAGAGCACTTTCTGGTTTCCAGGGAATTTTCCCATACTCCCTCTCATGGGGTTCTCATAGTCAACCTGGTGGCTGGTGTGGTAGGAAGCTTTATTTCATAGGCACAGAGAGGGAAGTAGAAATAATAGCTGGCCTGTATTCTCAGATTCTCTTCCCAGGGATCTTCTGCTATACTTGTGGTGAGGTAGACTAACAGTAACAACAAACCAATCAACCAAACCACCACTCTCCCCCATCAACAAACAAACAAACAGAAACCCTGATTGCTTAGTATATTACATTAGGAGTACAAGTTTCTAGGGAGAGAGCACTTAGCTGGTAACATGCTTGCTGCATTTGATCTCCAGAATCCATGTAAAAAAGACAGACATGGTTTTATAATCCCAGCACTGGGAAGGCAGAGACAGGCTTGTGCTTCCTAGCCAGCCAGTCCAGCTGGAGCATCCACCCCATGCTGGTGAGGGAGCTCATCTCCCAGACAGCAGAACTGCCTCCTGAGGAATGACACCTGGAGTTGGCCTCTGACCTTCATAGTGTACACACACACACACACACACACACCACACACACACACACACACACACACACATGCACACATACACACATGCATATACACACATACACACATGCATACACACACATGCACACATGCACACATACACACACATGCATATATACACACATACACACATACATATACACACACATGAATATACACACACATGCATACACACACATGCATACACACACATGCACACATACACACACACTTCAAAAAAGAAGAGGGAAAGGCTAATTAATACTCATTAAGAATTTTCTATGAGCCAAGGAATGGACCTAGTGCTTTTGAAGATTTGGGCTCACTCTTCACTCTGCAAAGTGTCTGTCTAAAAGCTCTTTTGTCTTCATTCTGCAGATGAACACACTGAGTCCCACAGATCACTGTTGATTTCCCCTAAGGTCATACCATAAACTACCATCATACCGGATGCTTGTGGAATTACCAGGCTGAAAACTCCAATCCTTCTGTATCTGAAGTCTGTGTGTTTTCTCACATCCCCAAGTATTTCTTCCCTCTGGTTTTCTTAGCAAGTGCTTCTGATGGGAGGGATGTAGGGTCTTTAAAGTTTTATTAGAGAGCTGCAATTTTTCCCTGGAGATTTAGCAGCAACCAGCCTCAAAGAGCTTGGTTGAGAAAGCTGTTTAGTTTTTTCCTATTTAGGTCGGATCCAGTATCAATGGTTGCATTGCTAACTGAATATTTTTATTGTGAAAGATTTCTTAGCATTAGCCCATGGCCCACTTATTTCCAAGAATATTAGATGTAAGATTGCAGCAAACTAAAAGAATTTCTTTAATCCTTTGGAGATGGTTGTGGTGGGTTCTCTCTCATGTTCAGTTGCTGTAAGCAGAAATTCACTGGATCTGTTCAGCTGGGAACCCTGGCTTCCGGCTGCCAGGTATGAGAGCAGGATAAGGGGAGAATGCCTGCGTGATTTGGACTACAAGGTTACGTTTCCAAGAAGAGAAAGGTCAGCAGTGCTTAGGCGGGTAGGAATAAAGGAAATGACTGGAGGTCCCACCCTCTTGGTCACTGGATGCACAGTGTGCATTTCATTTCTCCTGAGGGAACAGAGATGAAAACATGGTGAGGCTGATTTATTATGTATTACAAATCACTAGAGGTTGCAATAGCCCGATTTTGGATTCTAGGCTGATAGGCTGATATTTTAATAGTAAATATTTACTGCCCTGCCTGCCCCTTACCCTGCAATGAGATTTTTTTTTTTCCTGAGTCTCAGTGGGGTTGGTGACTGGCATACTTGTCCCCTTACTGCCTCCATGCAAGTGGCCTTCCTTCTCTGTTCACAACCATTGAATATTCTATATTACTGATGGTAGGGGAACCAGGGCTTTGGAGAGTCAAACCTGAGATTTTTAACCCCCTTCTACTTAGGACAAAGCATGCAAAGAGTTTAACTCAGCGAATTACCTAAAGCTCAGCTCCACCCACCCGAGGTATCCAGTTTCAGAGATCACAGTTTGTTAACCGGGAAGAGCTGTTAGAACCAATTCTCAAATTCAGATTCTTATCCGGCTCCCTCCTGCTCCCGCCTCTGCCTCTTGGCTCTCTGTTCATACCCCAATGTGGGTGGCTAAATCATATATCAAGCTCAGCTCGGCCCAAGTGGGGCTCTGACTTTGTTTGGTTTGGTTTTGAGACAGGATCTCACAGCTCAGGCTGGCCTCAAGCTCAAAAGTTCTCCAGCCTCAGCTTTCTACAAATTGGAAGGGCAAGTCTTTGACATCCAGCCTGGTTTCACTTTTCACAGCCGCATTTCACTCTCAGTAAAGTTGCCAGGGTGATTTCTTTGTTTGCTTGTTTATTTATATTTTGAGACAAGGCATCTTGTAGCCCAAGCTGGCCTTGCACCCACCCTGTAACTGAGGCTGGTTTTAACTCCGGATCCCCCTAACTCCCAAGAGTAGGATTGTAAGTGTGTATTGTCATGATATTTTGAGTGCCATGCCTCTGCTAAGACCCTCCAATTAGTTTCTGTTTTATTTACATTAAAAGCCCAAGCCCTGACAATGGCCTCAGGATTCGAGTCTCGGCTCCACTCCATCTCTGTCTAATTTCCTTGTGTTCCTCCCCCCCCCCCCCCCCCCCCCGCTTTCCCCGACGTATCCTTGACCCTTTTAGCACTTTCTGAACACTCCAGGCTCATTTCCCGTCTTGTGAGTTTTTGTTGTGTCTGCCGATCCATCTGTCCCAAAGAAATTCCCCATCCTTGAGTTCCCTGCTCACCATCATTTTTTTCTAATGTCACTTGCTTTTTCAAGCTTCCCCTGACCACTCAAACTTACTGGCCTTTCTGCTCTTTACAAACCTATCACCTATCATTATATTATGTAGCTTGATAATTTCCTTGGAATGTTTTTTTAAACTACTGACAGTAAAAACTATCCCCTCAATCATTTGAGTGATAGTTTATGCTAGATGTCCTCTACAAGAGTGTAAACTTCTGTGGGCTAGAAGACTTGGTATTTATCCTCTGTCCTGTACCCAGTGCTTAGGACAAGGTGAGTGGCTCTCCTCTGCCTTGAGTACCATCTGGATGAGAAGATGTCTTGATTGATGAATCTCACCAAGATCTCCATGTGTAAGAGCAGGGACAAGGCAAAGATGCTCTTTCCTTCACAGTTACCTACCAGCTTGGACCCTGTCTTGTTAGAATCTCCCAGACTTCTATGTGTGGCAGAAACGCTTGCCATCTATTTCATTCATTCATTCGTTCATTCGTTCGTTCGTTCATTTGTTCATTTGTTCATTTGTTCATTCGTTCATTCGTTTATTCATTCATTCGTTATGTATACAGTGTCCTGCCTGCATGTATCCTTGCAGGCCAGAAGAGGGCACCAGGTCTTATTAGGAATGGTTGTGAGCCATCATGTGGTTGCTGAGAATTGAACTGGGGAACCTCAGGAAGAGCAGGCAGTACTCATAACCCCTGAGCCATCTCTCAAGTCCAGCTGTCTAATTTAAAAATAGGGTGCATGTGAATTACTGACATTCTAAGAATGTGGGAGGTTAGGGGTGTAATTTAACAGCAGAGAACCGCTTAAGGTATATGAAGTCTTGGGTTTGATGTCCAGCACTACAAATATAATCTAGAATACTACACCAAACCAACAAGAACCAGAAAGAATAAAAACTAACACTACAGAGTCATAGCCAACAGCACCCTCCCGCAGTGCTGTGCACAAATGCAGCAGAACAGTTCACCTCTGAGTTTCTCAGCTCTGACTGCTCAGTACTTCCACCAAACCTCCTGCATGAGTTGCCTCTCACTAAATGTCATTGCTAAAGGGATGGGGCTGATGAGCAGATGAGACCGATTGTCTGAGTTTGGATTCTGGTTCTGTCCTATGTATCTGAGTGTCCTGGGAAAGTGACCTTAACCATCTTGCTTATTTGTGCCTCATTTTCTCCTTTGGAAAATGGGGATAATATGTTTACTAGCAAGATGAAATGTATTAAGCTGTATCAAGTATTAAGGAGAATGTCTGACCCATAATAAAAATCAGTATAAATTAGTTGCTTTTTTTTTTCTTGATTGACAGTATGGTGGTTAGTCTCTTGTTATGTGACTTAATAAATATGTAGTGAAGCATGTTTTAAGAGGCCTTCATGTCCCCTCAAAGTGTTGCATGCTGTAGACAATTAATCAACAAGGTATATTTCCTGTCCTCAAGATTTACCAATGTCAAAACAGCGGCACCTGTTTTTATTTTACTCTTTAGACAGAGTGATTGAAGCTATAGATTTCACCACAATATAAAGAGGGTGAGGGCATATCTTAGTGACTGTCCAGTCTGTAAATGGTTCTATATTTGATCCCTTGCATCACCAAAATAATATAAATATTTATCCTCAAAGGAACCATTTTTCCCCATACATATACATACAGTTTTCCTGAGAATTTCAGAGCCGTCCAGACGTCCTTTATGTATGAGTTCAGAGCTCTTTTGTAGAGTGTTCCAAAGAGGTGCACAGCTGAGCCATTTAGAGAAAAGGATTCCTGTTAGGTATGGCAGCACGGCTCTGTAATCTCAGTACCTGGGAAGAGGAGGCAGCAGGACCAAGAAAGAAATAATTTGAGAGTAGAGTGCAGATCTGCAGAATCCACGGGAATGTCTGTTTGGCACAATGGCCACCCTGTAACTCCAGTTTAGGGGGAACCTGGAGAAAGTGGAACTTGCATGTCGGTGAGCTCTGATGACTGAGAGACGGTATCAGAGAATATGGGGGAAGAATGACTGAGAAAGGCTTCTCCAACATCCATCTCAGGCCTCCACATTCATGTACTCACGCATACATGTGTACCAGCACACACATGTATGCACACACACACACCACACACACACACTACATACATACACACACCACACACACACACACCACACACACACAGCACACACACACACACTACATACATACATACACACATGCACACACACACTACATACATACACACACCACACACACACACTACATACATACATACACACACACACACCACACACACACACTACATACATACACACACCACACACACACACCACACACACACACTACATACACACACACACCACACACACTACATACACACACACTACATACATACACACACACCACACACACATACTACATACACACACAGCACACACACACACACCACACACACTACATACACACACACTACATACATACACACACACCACACACACATACTACATACACACACAGCACACACACACACACCACACACCACACTACATACATACACACACCACACACACACACCACACACCACACTTACATACATACACACACCACACACACACACCACACACACACACTACATACATACACACACTACACACACACACCACACACACACTACATACATACATACACCACACACCACACACACACACACTACATACACATACACACACCACACACCACACACACACACACTACATACACACACACACAGCGCGCACACACACATACACACACACACATACACACAGACACACACTTGAAAAGAAGGAAATAAGGAATCTGGAGTTACAATGAGCTATACCTCAAGTTCCAGCCCACCAAGAGATGTATAAGAAAGACTGTTTTAAAGATTTAACCAACTAAACAGAAACAAGGACAAAAATATACTCAAAACTATCTCGGGCTTAGAAAATAACATTTATATCATGGCATAGAAATGTTTCTTTATTTATAATTTCTACCATAGTCAGATAAGTTAGGTATATATTGGGTTTGGTAGTTTTCTTGGGAACAATGAAATTTTTGTAAAATTTATCACAGTAATGGATCATAGCTGTGTGAATATACTGGAACACTTTGAATTGTACACTGTGTGTATCTGTACATGTGCATGTACATGCACATACGTGTGTGTACACAGGCACACACATGCATGTGCACACACACACGCACACACACATGCACACACATGCACACACACAGATATGTGCATGCACACACACACACACGCACACAGATATGTGCATGCACACACACACGCACACACACATGCACACACACGCACACAGATATGTGCATGCACACACACATGCACACACATGCACACACATGCACACACATGCACACACGCACACAGATATGTGCATGCACGCACACACACACCCCTTGCACTTCTTCTTGGAAGAAGCCTCAAGTGCTTGCATGAAGCCACTGTATCTCTTTCCACTCCTTCTGTGGAGCAGAGCACAGTGACTCTCCAGATGGAGGCTGTTCCATCCGCTGGAATCTTGTGGGGAAGAAGATGAGATCACACCACAGCTGACCTTCCATGGTCATGTAGTGTGAGAGAGAAATAAACTTAGTTGTGATAATTAGATGATGAAAAAAAGCAGTTATAAATGCCAGTGCTCCTACTCTGTACAGGAAGTAGATGAGCCACTGGGAACCTACCACATTCCCGGTGCCTTGATTGTTACTACATGCCTTCTCCCACTATGCAGGGAGGAAGATCAGAGAGGGGGGCACTTTTAGAGGGATAACTTTGAGCCTTCTATCAGTTAAAGATACAAACTAGCAGATAATGAGCAGGTTTGGGTTCTGCAACTTTTGACATGCTGCACAGACAGCTGCCATCCTCTGTGTCTTCCCACAGGAGGTGCTAGAAGACCCTGGAAACCTCAGGGGTCATTGGTCAGCGATGAGCTGAAGTGGAGGAGGTGACTGTGGAGTCAGGCTTTAAAAGGGCTATGGGTCTGGGTTAGCGAGAAGCCTGCTTAGGACAAAGTTGCTGCTGCCATGGATATGCACATCCGTATCCACTTGGACTTCCTCCTAGAGCTGTTTAGGCAAGTGTTTCTGCTTCTAGGCTGTTGGGTCTGGCCATCAGGTAAACAGAAAGAACTGCCAATGGAACAGGACTTGAAAATGGAGCCATTTACTCATGGGATAGGATTTCCACAGGTTTACTGATTTGGGAAGATGGAGACAGGACCATATGCAGTGGTGTATCTGAGTGGCGTCCTGGAGAGGAACCAAGTGTGGGAAGGGGGTTCATGAGGATGCTGTCAGTGTGTAAGAGGTACTGTTTAAATGTAGTGGTTCCTGGCAACTCTGCTTCATATTCCCTTGCTCTCTCTACTGTGCAGTGATCTTGGATAAGCTGCTTAACCTTTTAAGCCTGTTTCCACACCTCTAAAATGCAGCACTATTTAGATGACCCAGTCTTGACCTTACAGCATTTCGGGAAATTCTTCCTGGAAGAAAGGTCTGAGCTGGGACACAGCTGGAACCACAGGGGACCAAGGCCAGAGGAAAGCTCTTGTCAGTATGTTTTGGCCCTACTCACTGCCTTCTACCCACCTATCTTGTCTCTCTTGAGGGTCAAGCATCCGATCCAATGACTTCCAAGGACGTGGCTTCTGGGAACCACTTCTGTGTGCTAAGCAGTGATGTACTTTATACATCATACTGTACTCATAATAATGAGTACATACAATCACCTTCCCCATTTTACTCATGGCCATTTGAAGTGAAAAGTTTAGGCAACTAGCCTAATGCCACAGCTACCAAATGGCAAAGCTAGAAGCCAACCACAGGTAAACTGTTTCTGGGACTCCAGGGCTCATCCTCACAATAGCCCCATTTCACCCTCTGCTCATGCCTGGCTGTTGTCAGTTCTCCAGGCGGAGGAGAAGGAAGATGCTAAACCTCTTACCCTAGAATGGACTCTGAGGAAGGAGGGTCCATGGGAAACCACCAAAGGAGCACCTGTGGCTAATTAATTCCTGCTTCTTCCCACCTGATCACCAACAGGGTGTGGGTGGGTGGGCAGTATCTCTGAGTTTTCTAGCTAGCATTTTGAGGGTTGTTAGCAGTTATTTATACCAAGTGAATGCTCTACAAAGAAAATGATGTTCAAGGATTGATTTTGTCCCTTACATGCATTGTACAAATACAAGGAAAAGAATTATTTTTTTCTGTTTGATTTTCTGTTAAAATTTTTGAGACTTTAATTCAAAGTGTTTGATTATTCAGACTGAATGGTGACTGTGTTTACTTCTGAGTGATTCTTAAGATATACTCAAGGTCAGCTAACCTAGCTCAATCAGCAAGCTGAAAGGCAGTGAAGGGATGCTGTGTCTAAAAACAATGTGGATGGTTCTTAATGCAGGACTCCTGGGTATGACCTCTTCCTTCTATATATGCATACACATGCACATATATCTTCCCACCGCAAGCACCTACACACACACACACACACACACACACACACACACACACGCACGCACGCACGCACACACATATACACATACAAAAGCTGTTCTGTGCCACATGGCTGTGGGAGCCCTGACTTTCAGCCACCCATTTCCAGAACTTATCTCTTTCTCCCTTCTTTGAACCCTGCTTCAGGCAAACCCATGTCTGTGTGGGCTCATCCCACTATAACATCTGTGTTGGAAGATGGGAAAGTGAAGTGTTGATGGCATGGTCCAGTGTCCTGTGACTTCACACCTACGTACGCAACTTTGGCAGTGGATTCTTTCCAGTCCAGTAAAGCTGTGTGACCCCCAGAGATGGGGAGGGGGTCCCTTCATTCTTCCCATAGTCCAGCCCCTGTGATATTTGATGACACAGAGCACATCTTTTCTTGTTCTTCTTATATAGATCGTCTTATAAAACCCCAGATGAATTTTGCTGCAGAATTCGCCAAACTCAGATTCCAAACTTGACTTTCTCAGCTGCTACACATTTATCTGCTGCCTGAAAAGACAGTCAATTCCCAGTCCACTGACACCATTAGTTGACTGGGCAATTGCCTCTCCTGGGGCCTTGTGTAGAAACTATTCCTTGTTCCCTAGCGAGGCAGGTGGCAAGCTTCCTCAATCGATTTTCTCTTTTTCCATCCAGTTGTCTCTTCTCCAGTCTCCTGTGGTTCTGGATACTCATGTTCCCCCTGGTAATTTCTCCTTGTTTACTGCTTTCCTGGTCAGCATCCTGATCCACTCAGGGCCGGGCCATCGTGACCTCGATCATGTGGCCATGAACTGCTCTCAGTGGCCTACTTCATGCTTACTGTATCTCCTCACACGGCCCTCTTACTAGGACCATCTAAAATTCATATTAGAAGCTGTTCTTCCCTATTCCAGGCATCTCTGGTCTCAAGATTGCCCCAACCAAGCCATTAAGTCATTTCTTATAACCGAGTCAACTTTTAATGCTGAAATATTCAGTCCACTGCTGAGTAAACACTCTGGCCTCTGGCCTGCATGGTTCCAAGCCTTGGGGGTTGCACAGTGTGTTTGTATTTTCTTGTCTTGATGATCCTCAATAGATTTTCTTTTCTTTTTTCCCCTCCCCTAAGGCTTCATTACTTCCCATTTGTCCACATCTCTTTTGTCCATTTCTCTTGTTAAGGACAGATTTAGAAAATGAGTTTAGTCCCTTGGCTGTTTCAGAGACATCATTAATTTCAGTTCTGCTCCATTCCTCAGCAAGCTGGCATCCCACGTCTCCTCCCTTGTTTCTTTCTGATGAATTTGCAAAAGCCTCTTTGTCTCCCAGTTTATCCCCTCTGTCTCTGAGCTTTTACCTCTCCTGGGTGCTCTTTTAAGTAATTCAGCTGCAAAGACTGCCCTGAGCTTGAAAGGCCCCAAAGTCTTTCAGAGGCATTAGCCTTGCACTAGTTCTGGCTGACTTTATCTCTGCTTATAGATGCTATCCCCCTCAGCCAACATGAGAAGCCCAGCCCAGGCCCTG